>OY728142.1:1928229513-1938229513 GCA_963277665.1 Viscum album
AATAGGATGTACTTATCAGCACTGAAAAGGTGCTGATAAAGGGGAATCATTATCAACACTAATAAAAAAACACTAGTAAATGGGGTATTTATCAGCTTTAGAAAAAAATCACTCATAAAGGGGGTTGTTATCAATGCTAGTACAAAAGTGATGATAAAAGGGGTGCATCTATCAGTTCTTTTCTACTAGAAATGATAAAGTCTCATCTTTATCAGTGTTTTTTACTAGGGATGATAAAGTTTATATTTCATAATAAAATTATATTTCGTTAAAAATAATATATTTATATAATTATATATTGTTATTGATATAAATGTAATATATTTTTTAAAATGTGATTTAGAGAAGGCCAAATACACATTTATACATAATATATGAGATATTTAGTGAAAATTTCTAATAAAATGATTAAAAAAATATTAATTAATAATTATCTAATTATTATCAATAAATATTTATTTAATAACAATTGGATAACAAAAACATTGATATAATTTATGAATGATTTAAGATATGTTGAAAATATTACATGAACCTCAAATGATAAAAACTTTTGATTCAAGTCTTTTCTTAGGCTCTACCACATATCTAATCAAATCATGTGAATATTTCTACACCATATTAATTAGGGAAACATTATTCACTATTTCTTTAGGTCAAAAAAGGCCCATAAGGCCTCTAAAATTGAATTTTTATGTGGGATAACCTGTTTTTTTTAATAGTTGATAGTATTTCAACATTTTTTAAGAGTATTTTTTTCGTTTTTCAATGGAGACTAAATTTATTCTCAATTATTACATTCATATGGATATGCTGGTATTAAAATTTTATCATTTTTCATAATGTAGTTTTATTTATAATTAAATATATCCATATTTTCTTATATTTACATATAATAAATGAATTTTATAGAGACATATTTAAATATATTTAAATAAAAATGTATTTTTAAATTTAGGAACCAAATGGAAATAAATATTTATTATTCATTTTATTTAATGTAAAAAATTATCCATTTTCATTACCTTATAAAAAATCATTAATATGTATATATATATATACCAATATATGTAATGATTATATATAAATATGTGTGTTTCTGTAAAAAAATATATATTTATATTCATATTCTAATATATATATATATATAAATACATATATACCTAAATATGTTTATGCGTATGTGGGAAATGTAAATGTTTATGTGTGTGTGTAAATATGTGTTTATGAGTATATCTATCAATATTCTATAAATACATCATATATAAATTTATTTTTATAGATATATGATTATCATAAAATCTAATATATAAATGTATTTATAGTATATATTGATAAATACATAATAAAAAATTATATCTAAATAAAACATTACAAGTAAATATGTATAATTATATATGTAAATATATATACATATGAATATATATGTCAGGTATAAAATTTAGATATCAATATATAGACATATTTTGAAATTTTATTTAAAAATAATTCTATAAATCATATGAAATTAATTGTTATACATTCTATTTAAAACAATATCTAACCATTTTTATACATTATAAAAATATAAAAATATATATATATATATACTTTTAAAAATGTATATATAATTTATATATATACATATCTGTTTTTATTAATACACAGATATATATATATCTTCTAATATATATAAATGGGTATTTTTTTGAGAAGATGGTTGTGGTGCCAGAGCCCCTTTTATTTAAGAAAAAAAGATACAGAGAGGGACTTACAAAACATCAAAGTCCATAGAAAAATTGAAGAAAGAAAAAGTGTCATCTGATATCAAGGAGCTTGAGACCTCATACTCATGCTATGATGAGAAACACATCCACCCCGAACCCAAGGATGTCATCCTCTTCTTCATGTTTTGACCTGTGTCCATGGCCCGCCGCCATCATTTGAGCATTCATCATCACTAGTCACCATCTTTTCTTTAAAATCACAGACATGATACTTTCCTACTAGTTCCTCATCACTCTTACTAGATTCAAGAAGATCAAAGTTATTTTTGATGGTAACATTTGAAGTAGACATAATACAGGAAGTGCTACTAGAAGATACACTGGCATCATTTCCAGTGTTCTTAACCCTTTTTTACTTGTAACCAAAGGAGTAACATCTTTTTATCTAGTCTTTAAAAATTTATTAGAGCTTGAAATCACTTCACAATCCTCCCTCTATTTTTGGTTTTTTAAACAAATATTTGTAGAATAACTATTAAAATGAATAAAAACAACAGAATTATTTTTTCTCACCTCCTCACATGGATCCAAAGGTTCCTATTTTCGACATAGGCACTAGTTTAAGGGTCCCTTTCGGTATCCATGTTAAAATTTTGGTTTAATATCCAGCCATATGACCATACTTGTCATTTTTCTATAGCTTCCCATGCATTATAGATTTTTTCTAGCAGTATTGGGTCTTTAATATTCATAATTCCATCAACCTTATTATAAATGGAGATTTTATTTTCATCCCTACCACTTCAATATTTCTTAATCAATAGTCTATCAGGAGGTAAAGATACCGCCTTGTCATGTGAAATAAAAGAAATCATCTTCTTTCCACTGTCAACAGAGGATTTAGAATAACCTCTAATTATGGATTTTGTTGAGATGGATGCTTCCATTTTGGACTTACCTATTTCTAAATTTGGTAGTAACCAACTTCCCCTCCTTCCATAGGTTGTTATACACCTCATTCTGAGCATAGGTCTATTTCTCATCCAAGATATCGGTAGATACATCATCAGAATTACAATCTATAGCTTCTTTTTATAGAGAATATTTAAAGATTTCAACTATAATAGGAACATGATACTCAAAAATGACATAGTCCTAAACTAGTTTGGGCTTAGAAAGATCCATTAGTACTAAAAAAACTTATGGAGAGGATTTAGATTTGGCACACTCCTCTTTACTATGAGTAGAATCACTAAGGACCAAAAGGTTATTCTATTGTGGGGAAACCCCATGTTGACTATAATCATATCCAATTTTGGGAGTGACAACAATCTTTGTTTGGTCTTTAGAGCATTTAGCATTAAAAGCCTTCTTATTTCTAAGGTATTGAAGAGTGTCACGACCACTTATATGATAGTTTTCACGTATATAATCCTTTTTATAATTAGATTTCATGTTTTCAATGATTCCACAAATGTATCAAAATGGTGGAATCCTTTCATATTAAATATTCAATTGAACTTCATCCTGTGTTGTGGAAAACACAAATTTTTCAATAAGAGTATTACTCAGGTCAATCTCTACCAGAATCTGAGAAAAGTTCTCATACAAAATCAATTATGTAGCAATATAAATCATAATTGGAACTCCAATGGAATATAAAATGTAAATAAAGATCTCAAGGTTCCAAAGGACCCAATTCAAACCCTGAATATTTACCAAGAATTGATCAACTGTTTCCTTAAAATCGTTTATGATAAAATTCAAAGAACAATTTTATATTTTTCAAATTTCTGGCATACATGTGAAGGAAATGAAAACCTATGATCTTCTTTTCAACTCTCCAAAGGGGGAAATAAGATGAAAAAATCTATTTCCAATCTAGATACATTTCAAATCATCAAAATTCAAAAATTGAGAGAGTTTATCAATTATATGTGACACCTAACAAGGTTTCATACCTTTAGAAGAATAAATACATGTGATGAAGGGGTTTCAGCATAGCTCCATCCGTTTTGAAATCACTCCATCAGAGGTCGAGACATGCGCGATGGTTCCCTTCCTAATAAACCTTTATGGAGTTTGATCATTAATAAGTGAAAAAGATCATCCTATAAATCTTGAATGTGATTGAATAATCTTAGATTCATATCTATCTTGATCTTTTGATTTCATTAAATCACGGATCATGTTTTGAGGATTCGATACATAAGTGTATAAGTTGAGGCTTATTGAATGATCCGGGAAGATAGGTAAAGGTAATAAAATTGTACATGAATATATAAAAATATAAATATTATAAAATAAAAAACAAAATGTGATAGGATAACTAGTAAAGTGAATTGAAATATAGAATGGAGGTCACTGGATAAATTCTCAACATGATCTATTATTTGAGTGAGACATTCTAGCACTGAGGTAGGGTGGGTGGGTGTTTTCTAGTGATAATAAGTGGTTGGGGATGCGTGATGGAAGGTTTGGGAGTGGAAATCAATGAGAAATGGTTTCATGAGTGCTAAGAAGGAGGGTGTTGTACTGCATAAAAAAATTCAACTTTTTTATCAATGTTAAAAAAAGAACTGATAAATTGTGTCTTTAACAGTTATTTTTTTCACGTTGTTAAATCCATCCTTTATTAGCGCTAAAAAAACTGATAAAGGGTTATTTTTTCAATTATTTTTGCAAGCACTGGTAAAGGTAGGCCTTTAAAATCACTCTGGTAGTAAGCGCTTTCTTGGCAATGATATAGTCTCTATTTAGCACTATTAATGTCCAAATATATATTTTTGGTTATGGCAGCAACATTTTGGATATAGGTTGTTCGGTGTGGAACCTAGTCTATAATGAACCTATATCCATGGGCATGAAGATCATGGATATAATATAGTCCATGTGGGTGACCTATTACCATAGGCATGGAGACCATGGTTATAGGTAAATTTTTAAAAAATGATATTTCCAAGTTTAGATCTCTAGTCTTCCTTATTTAAACAAATATATACCATGACTAAGCTAAATTAATTTTATATACATACACATATATATATATATATATATAATTTTATAAAAATATGTAATTATTATTATTCAATAAATTATAATTTCGATCCATTTTTACAAATATATAGCGATGGTTATAAATGATTTCAACTATAGGGTCCGGATGTTGGGGTTGTAGTCATGGTCTATAGGACCCCATAGCTACAACCCTCTGTCTCGCAACCCTATATCCATATTCCTAGATGCCGATGGATCTAGGCCTTCTATTTCCATAGCCTCTAAAATTCCATGGTTATAGACTCTCGCCACTCCACCTTTTCGCCAAGGGTATGAGAACCCTTGGCTATATGCCTTCTATTACCATGAGCTCATTCCACCAGTTTTTATAGCCCCATCTAACCACTCTATGACCATAGGTATTATTCTCTCATGGAAATAAGGTGTTTCAAATTCACTTTTCATGGGAAATATTTTTTCCCACATTCGAATGGGTAATGATAAATCCATATGGAATCACTACTCGTGGCTATATGTCACCTATATCCATGTGAATTTTTTTCACTTGGCTATAGGTGGCCTATAACCATGGACAAACATGATTGTGGTTATAAGTTCCATTAATACTTTACTTTTTTCTAGTAGTGATTGTATAATACATTTTTTTTATGTAGTGAGTGAGCTCTTCTACACTCACCACCATAACAGGAAGATCATAAACTGGGGATTATAACACATAAAATTTTCATTCTTATCATAATATAAATCATATAATCATTTACCATACATGGAAGTTAGTGCCACTTATAACGATTTATTTATCTAGTATAGATCATAGGGATATCAGGGTCAAAAAAATTTATTTTTATACAACAAAATAAAATTAGTCTTTAATTATAGAACCATAATTATAAAAATATATGAGATGAATTAATTTTAATTATCTTATAAACCTCATAGTACATTATCATGTTCCAATACTATTCATAATTGTACATGGAATGTCATATTTCATGTAAATGTTCATGATAATGATCCATATTTTCCTCCCCACAACACACACTTTACCTAAAAAGTTATTTTAAGGAATTTAGGTCAACGATATTTTTAATTTATAACTCGCTAATCCTTAATCCTTTGAGTACACTCTCGAATATAGAATTCCTTATTCATATTTCCACAATAATTTCCGATATTTTTCAATAATTCCTTCTTTGGTATTCAACCTGTAAAGATGTCTACCACAATATCCTAGAGTCTATGGTTAATTATATTGTCATAAGATACTAGGAATGACATACCAAAGGACTGAATAGTTTAGAAACATTCGTAAACAATATTATTTCTTGAAATACACATTTTAACTCAAAACATAAAATACAAAAAGTGTTTTCTTTCATAATGATATTATTCTTCATAACTTATCCATGCATATCAATCAAAAAACACTTCTTGATATCATGGGGAAAATAAAACATAATAAAGATAAGATTTTAGATGCTCAGCAAGGGTAAAAATACAATGTAATTTCTCATGAATAAATAATAATAATCAATGTGTCAATGTAAATAATTAAAACACATTCCATTTAATCAAAGAACTAAGCATAATATGGAAGAAATAAATGATGAACAAATAAAGAAATATAAATAATCACATAATCGTGAAATTTATCAATTGATATTCTAACTAATCTAACAATCACATGGACACCAATAAATTATCTTATAATGAGGTAATAAAAAATTCTAAACATCTAAAACATACTATCAAGACCATTCATATGACAATTTAGATCTGTGGGTAGAAACCTGTCTAATTTGGAAAACTGTTTTTTCTCATGAGACTTGTCAATACATCGAGGGGATATCTATAACCAGAACCCTCCAAAAGCATACTATGTCTAATGAAATCCCCATATGAAATATTTGAACATAATCAACAAAAACATTCATATTTAAAAACTATAATTTTAAATGTTAATACATACCCCAATCAAATAAACATAATCATAAACCATCCAAAGTAATGTGTTTAAGGTTAATAAAATTACATATAATCAGTCATGATAATCATGAAACATCCAAGAAATTAATGAGGACTATATAAATACAACATATCCATAGTTTATTATAAGTATAATAAATGGTTCACGTAATTGATGAATATAAATACCATAAATTTCCATTAATGTTTTTTTGGAAAAAATAAACTTTTCACTTCGAAAATAATTTTTTTAAAGGATCAAAAAATATTCCAAAAATAATTTTATTAGAAGTTAAAATTTTAAAACATATAAAATATTATTAAAACATTGATTTTTCATGAATGATTAAAATTTTGTTTATTATATACACATTAAAATAAAGATTCCTTTCACATTTCTATTAAATTCCAAACGGACATTGTTTTGAAAATATTATGGACATTCCATTCAATTTAATTTTGGAAGTCCAAATCAGTAAATATTTATTTAAAAATAATTTTGAAAAGGATAAAAACATTTTTGAAACAAATTTTTTTGATAATGATGTTTTTAATGAAAAGTGATTTACAACCAAAGTCTAATAAAGTTGTATTTTATTACAAACATGTTCTCAATCATTTTAAGTACCAAATTGTTCATAAATTGTGTTATTACTTGAAAAATTGCATGAATAACTATATTAAATGAAAATATATTGAGTTGGAGATAGAAATATTAAATATTTTCCTTAAGATATATATAAACAAAAACAATCCTGAATAATGATAAATTGTGAAATAAACCCTTCCACTATGGAAACTTCTAAATCGTAAGCTTGATAAAAGAAATAATAATCACATAAAACGTTAAATACCATTTAGATAAATAAATTAATGATATTTCATATCAAAGTTTTCATATATTAACCTCAAAATGTAATAAGTGGGGGATTTCGATTCTGTCTTGTGGAAGTAAAATGAGACAATAAACCCTTTCCTCGAGATCAAATTTCTTTCTATGTGTATGAACAACCTATATAACAAATATAGGTTTATTAAAAATATATAAATAACCATTATAATATTTATAATTCCATATATAATTTAATTTTAGTATTTTATCACTTGTTTATTATCAATTTATTGTTAAAATAACTATTTCAGGCGATAATTGGTTCATTTTTCATGTATGTTTTAGTACGTTAATTTTGGTCCATTTAATTTGATCTTGGTAACATTTTATAAATAATGTTTACAATGATATAAATATAACATATATTAATTATATATGTATTTAGAGTAATCTATTAATTTTAGAGATATAAAATGGATTACACAGTTCATGGAGTTGGTAGGTTATACATTCTCATGAATGTTGTTTCCTTTTTTCGATGGATGGAACAAAATTAGATTAAATAATAATTCATATTTAAATTATTTTTATTATATTATATATAGAATTTATATTAATCAAAAAAATCCTTATTAGCATCTATTTAAAAATAAAATGAAAAATAATTCACATTTCTACGTGTCGATGGTAGTATACACATGCATACAAGAAACATTATTGTTTTCTAATAAATCTGAAGATAAGAAGTTATATGAGATATTATATTTATATAATTATGTTTATATCATTAATATCACGTATATTCATTAACAATAACCTTACTATCATTCATTAAAAGTGTAAATGAAAATGTAATCACATCGCTTCGTGAGGCGGTAGTATGTTGTACACACGAGTGATGTTATCATATCCCTCATATAATGGAAAGTAATAACTTATATTTGATATCATAATACTATAAGTATAATAATGTCATTAATATAATTTTAATATTTTAAATCTATCATTATATCCATTTTTTAATGGGCGTTATGGAAAATGAATTACATCGGTCTGGGAGTTGGTAGTCCATTGTACACATGATTGTGGTTTCATATCCCATTTTATGGAAGTGGATATGGATATGGGTTTTAAAATTAACATAATAACATATTATTATATTGGAGATATTTTGGTGGTATCTTTCGCACCCATCGGGGTCTCATTAATGGAAACTTATTTCACTTCATTGGGAATAGATATGTAGTTGAATCTGAGTTCTGGGCTATGATAATGGAGATCAGGTTTGTTTTCTATTATGGTTGGAATAATCTATTATTGGAATCAAATTCATATTTCATTGTTAAAATTCTCAAATGTTTCTCCAGGAATGTACCATGGAGAATGCTCACATCTTGGATTGATTGTATTCATCTTGTGGGATTGATTTATCTTAATGTTACTCATTTCTATATGGAGGAAATTAGGTTGCTGGTTTTATTTCTAAGAGGGAAATTTTTTAGTTCAGTTCAAGCTAATCCTTTGTGTTGCCATATTACTTTTCTGGTTTGGTTGAGGCTAACTATCGTTTATATTTTTATATCGGTGTATGTAGAACATCTTTTTAATGACTTTTTTGGAACATTAAATTTTTAATAAAATTTATTATGAGCAGTTTCACCTGATTCTAGAAAAAAATTTCAATTATACTAATTTAATAATTTTTTCAGGCTCTGGAAGAATAAATGAAAAAATACACATGTTTAATAATTTTACCTCTTCTTCAAAGAGCCTGATTACGTTTATACCTAAACCCTCTTATGATGGATTACTAATAAAATTAAAGTCTCTAGGAAAATTTGGGGTAATTAAGGAAGGTATTTGGGTTAGTATTGGATAACCAAAAGGGTTTTTGAATTTTTAATATGATAGGAGAGTTGGTGGAATTTTATAAGTGAGGTGAGTGGCACACTTGTAGTTTTTGAAAAAGAAAATGGTGTGAAAAAATTTTTCACATTCCATTAGGCTCTAAAATGGGAAATTATTGAACCTTATAGGTGATGATGTTGATATATGGCAAAAAAAATTATTGGACAATTTTCTAGGTAATTTTAACCTTTATCCTGATAGTTTAACCCCTGGAAAGACAGATTTTTATCTTAATCTCGGTAATTAATTTTTATTATTTTCACTATTCATTATGGAAAAAAAATATTTGTAACATTATTAGAAAATAAATATTATTATTATTCCAAATATGGAATTTATATTGAGAAAATAAAATCAAAGAAGTGGAATATTTCAAAATAAAATTAAACCCTAGATGCGATGAAAGGGTGGTTTTCGAAAGAAAATACTCATATATATAGAATATTTTAATATAAAAATTGAATGTCAAATTTATTTCAATGAAATTAATTAGTTAAATTATAATATAATTGAGATAATTTTACTTTAAAACAAACTTAAAATATAATTTAATTAAAAATGAATTTTTCGATAAAAACATTATTTTTTATTATTTGTCAAAAAATAAATCTTTTCATAAATTTTTCAAAAAAATCACCTTAAGATAACTTTGACATTTGTATTTCCAACATGAGGTTTAGGTTTAAAAATAAATATTCTATAATTGGTAAATAAAAATTAAATTTTAAATAATGTGCGCAAATAGTAACTAATTTGACTTTAGAAAAATATAGTTTTTCAAAAAAAATCTTTGAAAAGGTTATTAATTTATTTATAATCACTAATTAACTAGTGAATTTATTTTTTAAATTTCTAAACTATAAAAAATCATAATTTAGTCATTTTTTTCAAACCCTCCAACTTTTTTGCTAGGTTATAGTGGTCATCTTTAAATAATATTTTTTTAATCAAGTATGACGTTTCATTTAAACCTGGAGTTGTATGCATCACAATCTAAACAAAGTGTTGCATGTAATATAATCCAAACTTGAAGTTTCATGAAAATTATTATTTCAAAGAGATTTAAATTATTTTGAAATAAATATATCATTAATTCTTGGGGTTTTATTGTCACAAATCGAACCAGATAGCCTCTCAAACTGGTACCCAACCAAACCTACAACATACCCGAAGGGAGTTCCTGATCCCCATGTGTTGGTTATTGGCACCTAGACATCAAACAAAAACAACATGTAATGATTTCATGAAACTTGATGAAAAAACATGGAATTTATATATATATATATATATATATATGTATATATATATATTGTGTGTGTAATAGAGTTAAACATTGGAAGAGATAAAATATGCCATAACTGAAAAAAGATATAGGAAACGATACAACTCAAAAATTTGTTAGAACATACCAATGTACAAGTCCAAACATCAAAAGAAAAATTATAATTTGAGGATAGCTATTGTATGTGATAGCATGGGAAACTCCCACCACCTCACTATTATTTTCCCAAACCCAGCTAACAGAAACCCCACTACCTCACTACGGTGCCTTAACTTTCCCAACATTAAAGGAAATAAAAGGTTGACAAAACACTAAATGGGTGCATAGGGTGTTAGATAATAGGATTAATAGGATCCCACCAATGTTTTCCATAAAAATTCTTAGTAAAATAACCTTATTAACACACCATTTTGTCAAGCGGGGTAAAAATATTATGAAGATCACCTTAATCATGTTAAAGTGCTAAAAAGTACCAAGGAGAATCAATGGACTAGCCCAACCCAGGCTGTGCACACACACATGTGTATCAAAATTCCAGTGCAACCCTCCTTCATGGCACCAAAAGCAGGTCCACACCTACATTGGGTAACTATTATATAGACCTACGTAGGGTAACTTCTTTTGATCATGATCCCATGGTTTCTAATTAATAGAACCATTGGGATCCTCATTTTCACAACTGGAAAAATTTGAAGAAGCGCCAAGCCTAGGCCACACAACCCCTTCTATCATGTCTATAAAAATTCTCCAGGTATCTCTCTAAAACTAAAGAGAATAGGAAATTAACGGGGATAAGTGATATCAAACTTCCTTTATGGTCCCAAACACAAGACCTACACAAGGACCCATTCCCCCAAGTGAAAAACATCCTAATTGAGGCCCATTTTCTTAATAAGGGACCTATGTGATACCCATCCAAGGACAACTAAAACACCCTTTGTGACTAGGATAAAGCCTCTCCCATGTTTTTTTCCCAAGTGATTCATTTCCCAAGGAATAACCAGCTTATGTAGGACTATACCCCCCATGCGTGAATCACTTCTAGTTCCTCACATAACCTACATGAGACTCCTCTTCCCTCTAATATAGTTCCTACATGAACCATCAGTTATCGTACCACAAAGTACCACCTACAGTACTGCTATAGTATCCCAAAAATTTACCTCCACCCTGATTTAATCTTGGGTCTTTGGATGCCAAGAAAGAGCCTCTACCACTCGGGTATATTCTCATTAAAGAACATTTCATAAGACTTCATAAATAAAAAATTAAACTCATAATGTTTCTCTAAAATCATGAATAAAATTTAAATTATTTTTACAAAAATTTATACTTTTCACCCTTAAAAAGTATCATATACTTTTTTAAAACATAATATCATTATCTTACCTTGATAAATTAAAATATTCCAATAAAACCCCAAAGAAATAATAAATAAATAATTTAGGTAACTTGGTAATCATTTTCATATCACTCTTAAAAATTGTATAACCTTCATACATAAACATAGAATATCTATTGAAGTTATATATAAAATAACCAACATTGTTACAATTGGAAAAACCATCACAATATTTTATCAAAATATATTATGGGAAATGTAATCGGTTTACATTATTCCTTTTCCCAATGAATTGGAGAGTTATAATGGGCTCATATGTACTTGGTTTATAATGAAAAAACTAGTCCTCATTAACAATACCCAAGAAACATAATTGAATACATAAAATATTGCATCATAATATGATTTATTTTCACTCAGGTGAAAAAATTTTGGATATTGATATATCCATTCCATTTTAAAACCCTTTTTGAAAATAATTAGAACATTGGGAAGGATGGTTTTTCATTTTAATTAAATATGAAATCTCATAAAGTAAGACAAAAATAAAATAATATTTATGGGGGTGGGAGGGGTTTTTTTCATTGTATATGATAAAATAAAAGATTCATTTTTTCTTTTTGTAAATAATGATAAAACATTTTGTAAAAACATCCTTTTGAAAACCTTTGAAAGAAAGTCAAACAAAAGATAAAGTGTCCTTTTTTAATTCACTATTGTCCATATGAATACAAACATAAAATAATTTTAAAAATATGGATATAGAATATAAAGGTATTTTTAAGTGAAACTTTAAAATATTTTTTTAAAAATAAATTCATTTACCTTGAGTCGGACTCATCACATACATTCTTTATCTTCCCCTTCTTTGGAAAAGTTTCCTTTAGATAACACCTTAAGATCTATAATATTGGTATTATTCCCAAAACAAGTCCTCTTAAACATGAGGATAGATGTTTTTAATGGATTTGGGTATATTTTGGTTGAACTAAATGAGTATTGAAGTGTAATGAAATGAGATGAAGTGGTTCCCTTTCATAATAGAGGGGAGGGGCACTCTTGGAAGTTATTAATATATAAATTTAATATAAATTAATTTTTTTCCAAATGGATCCAAATTTATAATATTAAAATAGAATATTATTATGGGTTTAAATCCTCTCATCCAACAAGTTTTAGAAAAGTTTAGATCACATTTTTAACCTTCTATTTTGGTTTTAATCCCATATTATCCCTTCTCACATTTATCATGACTACAAAGTTTTTTACACTTTGAGGGTCAATATAGTTACTATAAATGGACATAAGACCTATAAATGGATCGTGGTTGATATTTTAGACAATATAATATTCATTTTCTTAAATATAGGATTTTTAGTAATTTTTTATCTTTTAATAGAATATTATTTCTATTAAATATCAATAATGTCAATTTTAGTAAAATTCATTTACCCTGACTTTTATTATATCAATACACTAAATTAAATTTGAGTAAAATATTTTAATAAATCCCAAACATATTATATTTATCTATAAAATTTGTGGTCCTCATTAATTATTTTAAATTATAAAACCTTAAATATTTTTAATATCATTTACTTCATTTTCCCGTTAGTTAAATAATTATCATGGTTGTGTTGTGCAAGCATTTAAGGTAATTATATATTCACTAAAAATTAAAAAAAATCTTGGTGAATATAAATCATTTATATTTAAAAAAATTATTTATAATGGAATACATTCTTTGGTTATCTCCATGTTGAAAATATTATATTTATTAAAAACAATAATGTTATATTTATCACATTTTATTAAATACAATATTATAAAGGTCATAATCACATCCAAATGGAAAAAGGGCCATATAACCAAATATTTAATCATAAGGGATGAAATTAACTCATACTTTATTTTAATTTTATAGACTTTGTCAATTTTATTTTTATCTTTAATTACCTAATTTACCCTTTTACGTGGTAAAAAATTACTAAGTTTACTATTCGTATAGAGAAAAAATAAAAGGGACATATTTAATAAATTTGTATCCCATAATTACAAATATTGAATCAATTTTTCAAGATTCAAACCATTTTATTAACATAATTTAATTTAAAAAATAAACCGTTAAAACGTGATGAAGAAAAGGTTTTAAAGATAAATGACTTTTAAGTATAAAAATGTTATTACACTAAATTTTAGTTTAAAACTATTTCCAAATAATATAATTGGATTATTATTTTTCATGAAAAATGAATAAAATTAAATTTAAAAATAATAAAAAATAGAAATTTACTTTGTAAATACTTGAAAAGAAAATACAATTTTCAATAAAAATCTATATTTTTTACAATTAAATAAATACAAATTTGTTTTACAAAATTATCAAAAATTAATCCTATGATAATATTGAAATGATGAATAAAAAATGAAATTTATTTTTTAAAATATTAATTTTATTATTTTGATAAAAATCTTTTATATAAAACTATATAATTTTTAAAAACCCAATTTGGTTATAAATATTGTTTTTTTTTCTTTCAACTGAAAAATTGTCCAATATTTTTGAATTTAATAATAAAATTTTTTTTATCAACATTAAATGATTTGATATATACTTCCCACTTTTTTTAAATTATATAGTAATAATTTTATTTAATTATTGAATAATTGGGGATATATTTCCCTCATAGCATTTTTAGATTCTCATGTTTCCTCAACAACCATATAGTTTCTCTATAAAACCATAACTTGGTAAATTGAATTTTTTCACACAACTTTGATCTCTATTTTCAAGAATCTAAACAGTGTGTTACCTATAATAAATTTTAACATCTAATTGAAATACCCAATTTCTCAAAACATGTTATGAATCATTCATATACACTCAAATCATCAAAACATGAATAACACTGTGTACCTAGGATAAACAATTAGGAATGGATACATGGTATGAAACTAATAAAACATTCTAAAGGATTTAATATGTTATAATAAACCATGGACTTAGATTCCCTTTTATAATAAAACACATAATACTTTTCCCTGGATATATATTAAGGAAAACATGATCACCTACATCGAAAGAAATATCATTCCTCATTTTATTCGCATAAATTTTCTACCTACTCTGATACGTCATCATTTTTTAATAAATTGAAACCAAAATATCAATAATTTTATCTACCAATTATAATCCAATCAACATACTTCCACCCAATTCATCTAAAAAAGTAGGATTCCAACATCATGTTCCATATATTTCCATAATAGGTGCCATTTATATACTAGAATGAAAAGTTTTATTATAAGAAAACTAAACTAAATAAGTATGATGATAAAAATTCTTTGATAATATATTGAACAATTAAAAAATAATGTATTCAGTGTTATGATTCATTATTTTAGGTTTTCCATCAGATTGAGAGTGAAATGTTGTAATAAAATTTAATCCAATACTCAGTGAATTCTAAAGTCCTTTACTAAAATTTAAAGTGAACCTGGGATCATGGTTAGATATAGGAAGGAAATAAATATAACTTGACTATATCCTCTTGATAATATCAAAAATTTTGATCAAAAGGAAGAGTATCTCTAATGGGAGGTAAATGTACTGATTTAGTTAATCAATTAATAATAACAAAAATCACATTATTGCCTCGTAATGTTTTTTGTAATCCTACCACGAAATCCCTAAATATATATTACCATTTACACTCTAAAACTATAAAAGGTTTAATCACCCCCTTTGTTAATTTTAATTCTTCATTAACATGTCTACTAGTCAAACATTTCATAGTAATGTCAGTAATACTTCTTTTCATTCTATCCCACAAGTAATACTCTTAAAGGTCTCTATACAACTTAGTGTTGTTTGAGTGAATTGAAAACATGGTACTATGTGATTTAATCAACAATTATATCTTAAATTAGAATTCACATGGCACACATAATCTATTTTAAAATTTCAAAACACAATATTTATCAATGAAAAATTCAAAAAAAATACCCTTCTTAACCAATTCTACATTTTCATGTTACCCTTGATCTAACTCATAAGATTTCATATTTTTTTTATATAGACGACTATACCGAATCCTAAAAAAATAGATTAAGTTACGTAATCCAAAAAATATATTCCAAAATTAAACAAATCAATATCCAAAGGGTCATGTTCTAGTAAATGAACAATTATTTTTCCAACTCAAAGCATAAGCTACTTTATTTTAATTTCTTTGAGGATAATGAATAATGTAGTCGTAAAACTTTATTAATTCCAGACATATCCTCTCTATCACGTTCAAATCTTTCTGAGTGAATATATTCTTCAAAATTCAATGATTGGTATACATTTCACACATGGATCAATATAAATGCTATCTCCAATTTTCTAAAGCAAACAATTTGTCATTGAGTTCAAGCCCATGTGTGGGATAATTGTTTTCATGTGGAATAAATTGACGTGATTCATAAGAAATTAACTAATAATTATGAATCAGGATCAAACAAATATATTTTAATTAAAAATAAATATATATAAAAAATGTCACCATTTTTTAGGTAAGAGCCAAAACTAGAGCACAAACCTATCTTCTTTTATATTCCTGGAAGGATTCACCGCATTCTTTTTTCCAAATTAATGTAAATACCTTTCATGTTAACATAGTTAGTGGGATTGATAATCATTAAATGTTTTCAAAAAAACCACATATAATATACTTCTAATCTATGAAAACTATAAATATCTGTATCATTTTTATACCTTAGCCTTTCATCGATGAATTTAGTTTTAGTAGGATCAATTATTATGTAAACTTTATGTACAATGTGTCCATGGAATGAAATCTTCTAAAACCAAAAATCACATTTTACCAAATTTTCCATAAAATATATTTCATTACAGCGTATATAGAACATACCTTAGATGTTTTTCAGGATTCTTATAACTTTTTTAATAAATCAATATATAATCAGTAAAACAACCTCAAACTTATCCAAGTATTCATAGAAATATCTATTCTTAAGATCTGTAAATGTTTTTGGGGTATTTTTTAACTAAAATGGAATAACCACAAACTCTTAATACTTATATCAAGTATAAATATTTGTTTTTATAATTTCATCCTCCTTTATGTTTAGCTGATAGTACCCAGACCATAGGTAAACCTTTGAAAAATACTATGATCTCAAGAGATGATCAAACAAATCATAAATATGATCTAATGAATACATATTATTAATAATAATTCTATTCAAGTATATATAATCAATGAAAATTTTCATAGGTCCATTTTTTAAGAAATAAGACAAGATAACCCCATGGTGAAGTGCTAGGATGAAATAATCCTTTATCAAGAAAATCATGTAACTATTTTTTTCAATTCCAAAAGATCATCTTGATCCATTCAATAAGGTTGTTTTGAAATTAGATTAGCATTAGGAAATAAGTTAATAATAAATTAAAAATCCTAATCATGTATAACACTAGAAAACTCATAAAAACACCCAGGTATTCTTTTACTATTATAACATCATTATTCTAAACAATTCCCTTATTTTCAACAATATATACGAGATAACATTAATTTTAATATTTTAATAGTTTTCTTATTATTGATATGTAATAAAATGTATTGGTATATTATTTATTACAAAATGTAATTTTTTTTGAAGAAAAAGTTCATTAGCTCTAAAATCTATCTCAGGATGGTTAATAGAGAGTCAATTCATACCTAGAATAACATAAAACTAAATTATGAGAAATAAAACATGGTTTTTAGTTTTAGTATTTCCCCATGAATCAAAAGTAAGATTATTATAATTTATTTTTGACTTAATACGTCCTCAATATGTGTTTACCATAAGTTTTAGATTCATTTTTTGAGGTTTAATTTCTAATTTACATGAAAATTTCTAAACAATGAAAGAATGTGAAGGCCCCAAATCACATAATACACTATAATAGTATGAATAAATAATAAATGTACATGATACCACTTTCCTTGATGGAACAATATCTGCTAAAGTTATTTC
Source organism: Viscum album (assembly GCA_963277665.1). Lineage (NCBI taxonomy): Eukaryota > Viridiplantae > Streptophyta > Magnoliopsida > Santalales > Viscaceae > Viscum > Viscum album. The sequence continues at coordinate 1,928,247,597 of OY728142.1, forward strand.
AAAGGATTACACCACACATTTCTTCTTATAGATAGGATACTTCCCATCATTTAGATTTTAATTCATACATGCATGTGAAAAATGACCCATTTCATTACATTTAAAATAATTTACTGTATATTTATCAAAATTGGTCTTACCCATTCCAAGATAATTTTCATCCTAATTATAATCCATATAACGAAACTTGACACATCCTAATAACTTACTAGACTTCATAATGCATTCCCCAATGTTATTTGTATCATAACTCTATCAAACTAAAATATTAATTTTCTTTCCACAAAATTTCTTTGATCCATTCTTCCCTTTTTCAACCACATAGACTCTTTTTTTTACTGTTTTTCAAAATACACATTACCATCAAAAAAACTCCATTTCCACCTTCTACACACTTATAAAAAATTTCTCATAAATATCAAAATTCATAAGAAGTTTTTTCCCTTTGATATTTTGGATTCAATCATGTGATGAAATGATTAACCTTAGTTTCAGGATCATTGAAAAAATTTGTTGTGTATCATGACAATATGGTAAATTTTTCATTGTGTGTGACCATTGAAACTTCCTTCCTTTTCATCATTCCAATAATTTCTTTTCTAATATTTCTCTAATTTAATTAAAAAAATATTTTGCAATAAATATATTCTTAAATTTTTTCTACTCCAAGGAACCAATCTACTCTTTTTCTCTGATATTATTTATAATTGGACACTAGTAGTTTGATTCACCTTAAATACCTTAAATATTAAAACATACCTTTTAAAGATCCAAACATCCCCTGAAATCAAATATAATTTCTTGGGATATAGTCCATCCTTGAATTACCAATGGGTTAGATGATACAATGAATGTTATAGTATGTTGTCTCGCAAAATGATCCCCCGTATTAATGTTCTTATATGGAAGATCTAAAAGATATCTAGCATGGATACCATCAAAATTGACATCTTATGTCAACATATCCATCATTATAACAAACTAATAAATTCCAATCCCAACCATTCTGGGTTGTTGATTCGGAATGATATCGTCCCCTCGAGGCCTTTCTACTTTAGAATCACTATTTCCTCTATGGAAATCCACTCTAAATAGGAATAATTTAGTCAAATAAACATGGTAATATTTAAATTATATATCATTTAAACATAACCATAAAGTAAAATATTTTTAAGTTTAATCCTTTTACATTATCCTAACCCCTAAATATTTCTAACACTTTTCTTTGATACCAACTATAAGGAACCATCCTAAAACATTGCATATTATGTTGATTTTAAACTAGAATTCACATTACTATATTTCAATAGATCATTCACGTTTAGAGTTTTAAGGAATTAAGTTATAATTATTATACAAAACCCCGTATATTAAAAAGTAGACACTTATAATCATTTTCCATTTTACCATAATTTAAAACATTTAAAATGAAACACAATTTCTTTTCTAGAAAAATCTTCATGACTTTAATCTTGAATTATTCTTTTCCCTTAGACTTCCTTAAACCATGTGAAAAAATTTTAAAACCTATTATGAGCATAAAAATATTAGTGAGACAGATAAAAAATGAATTAAACAGTTATTATACGAATCCTTGAAAAAAAATTAATTTTTCAAAATAATATTTGGGCTATAAAAAACATTTTCAATACAAAGAAATTACCTTCTATAGCCAAATATTTGCACAAACCATTTCATAAAATTATTAAGGAAAAAATAAAACTCTTAATGTTTCCTTCAAATCATGAAAACTCATATTAACTTTTTTCAAAAATTTATACTTCTAACCATTAAAAAGTTGCATATATATTCCTTTAAATATAAGATCATTATCTTACATTTAGAAATAAAGATATTCCTATAAAAATCATAGCTTCTATAAATAAATCATATAGGAAACTTTGGGGAATCATCTTCATATCACTCATAAAAATGGGATTGCCTTCATGGTTACACATTGAATGAACATCGTGGTTAAAGATAAAATAACTAACATGGTTACAACTTAAATTACTATCGTATTATATTCCAATAATTTATCTAGGGAAACTAAATCACTTAACTCCTTTTCTTTACCCACATCATTATAGAGCTATAACAGGATCACCCGTAATCAGTTTATAATGGAACCACCCATCCTAATAATCAATTCCCAAGATCTATAAAAATATGCCTAAAATATTCCATTATAAAAATTTTTCTTTTCACCCATAATAATTCATTTTCAGATATTGATATATATTTTAAATTTTTAAACCCATTTTGAAAATAACCAAAACATAGGGAATGAGTGTTATTTTTATTTTAATAAAACATGAAATCTTATAAAGGAATCCAACAATAAAATAATATTTATGGTGGTGGAAAGGTCATTGTCACTATATACGTTGAAATAGAATATTCCTTATTTTCCTTTTGATAATGAATGTTAAAACATTCTATAAAAATATTCCTTTTGAAAAAATTAGAAAGAAATTCAAAAGAAACATAAAGTGTCCTTTATAATATACTTATTCCCATATAAATACATCAATAATATAATTTTAAAATTATGGACATGTATGAAAATTAAATTTTTAAGGGAAACATTAAAATTTTATTTTTAAAAATAACTTCTTATACCCTGAGTCTGAATAAATACATACGATATTTATCTTCATCTTATTTTGAAAGTCTCCTTTTCATAACACATTAAAACGTCTAAGATTGGTATTCTGCCTAAATTAAGACCTCTTAAACCTTTGAAGAGATGTTTGGATTGTATCTGGGTAGATATTAAGTGAACTAAATTGGTTCTTAAATTTGAAGAAGTGAGAAGAAGTGGTTCCCTTTTATATGATATGGGGAGGTACTCATTGAATTTATTAAAATATTAATTTAATATAAATTAATTTGGAAGTCCAAGTCACACCAAATTTATAATATTAAAATATAATATGAATATTATTCTAAATAATCTATTCTAAAAATATTTGGACATGTTTTTATCACATTTCAAGCTTTATCATTTGGGGTTAACCCCCCTATTAACCCTTTTCACACTTACCATGACAATAAGGGTTTTTACTCTTTTAGCGTCAAAATAGTTACAATAAATGGATAAAATATCTATATATTTACCATGGATGATATTTTAAACCATAACTTAAGCACTTGTCATCATATGGTAATTTTATTATTTTTATATAATTTAATAAAATATTATTTTCATAAAATATCAATAATGAAAATTTTAGAACAGTTCACTTACTTTGACATTTATCACACAAAGAAAACAATTGAATTTTAAATAAAAAATTCTAATAAATCCATTAAATTTTATATTTATATAGAGGATCCATGTGTCACATTAATTATTTCAAATTATATTACTCTATATATTTTTAATATCAGTTATTTTTCATTTTTTTAATTGAATAATTACTGCATCAGTGTTGTGTAAGCTTTTAACGTAATTATTTATTCACTAAAAATTAAAAATAAATTACCAAGATGAAGATAAATCATTTAAATTTAAAAATAATATTTATAACTGAACACATCCTTGGGTTATCTCCATGTTAAAAATATTATATTTATTAAAAACAATAGAATGTCATTTTTTATTTTCATTAAATAAAATATTTTAAAGATCATAATCACATCCAAATGAAAATAAAATGTCATATATCTAAATCTTGGATAATTATTTATAAAATGAAATTAGATAATATAATTAATCCAACCATTAGGTTCATTTTATAGTCCTTATCATTTTATTTTTAATTTTTCGATTTACCCATTACAGTGATAACAAAATTACTAAGGTTATTACCCTTATTGATAATAAATAAGAGGGACATATTTAGATAATTTGGATACTATGATTCCAAATATGGAATCCATTTTTCAATATTCAAAACATATAAGTGGAATAATTTTATTTAAAATTAAACAGACAAATTGTGGGGAAAAGTGATTTTTCAAAAAAAATAATTTTTCTAGTATAAAATTTTATTATAATAAATTCAAGTTTCAAATTAATTCTAAAGACTATAATTGGATTTTTTTTAAGAAAAAGAAAAAAATTATTTTAAAAGTACTCGAAAATAAAATTTAAATTTTTCAATACCTGAAAATAAAATGAAATTTTTATCAAAAATCATTATTTTTTATTATTCATTAAAAATTAATTATTTTAGATAATTAATTGAAATTCAACAACTGATATTTTTGAAATTCTGAATAAAAATGAATTTCATTTTGACAAATTAAAATTCTATTATTTGGAAACCAAAATTTTTATTAAACCAATATAATGCTTAAAAATCCAATTTGTTTAGAAATAAATATTTTTTAATTTTATTGAAAAAATTATATAATATTTTGTAATTAACTAACGAAAATGTTTTATATAAAAATTAATTATGTGGTTACATTTGTGCCTCGTTGTTTCACCTTATTCACATAATCTACCTCTTTTTGGTTTTTTCTCTCATTCTTCTGGTGAAACACTAGATTCTCTAACATACACTTTCTTCATGAGGGATCAAAAATTTCTTCCTAAAATCATCCTTGTGCACTGTTGGTGTGCTATTTGTGGTAGAGCTTGATGATGATCTTATGCGTTGTGGATGTGCAGCCATTTCCATGATTGTGAATCAATTGTGGAGATCAAGATGAATTGAATTACCCTACTCATGTACATGAATAGAAAGGGACGCCTTTTGGAGGATGCATAGAGATAAAATGACCGTCAAATAGATCCAAATTGTTTGGCCCTGTAAGTATCCTCATCTTTGTTCTTTTATTTTGAAGATCTATATTTTTGGTCTTTTGACATCTTTTGTTCATATTTCAAGACATTATCAGGTATTCTTTTTCTTTTTAGATTAATAAAACATGTGTATTTGGGTGGTGTTCTTGTCATCCATGTATATCCAAAACAGGCCTAAGCATGTTAAATCATGTGTTCGCTTTTACTACTTTCTTGCATATCCATTTGAATCTACTTTTATCTCTACACATTTTTTCTTCAACTATATTTAAATTATCATGTTTTTTCTTTGTTTACAACTGAAATAATTGTAATCATGATAACATTTTAGGTTTCAAACAATTAATTGATCTCAATTGTTTAAAATAGATTATATACACAAAAACCCAAATTAGAATGTGTTTAAAAAATTATTTAATTAAATATCTATGAATTTATTTTATCTATGGAAAAAATTTACTTTCTAATATATTTAAAAATTTTAAAAATGTGTATTTTAAATATTTTTTAAATTATGGTTTTATTTCTGAATCAACATGTAGACATATATTATTGGTATTTAATAGTTAGCATCTAAAAATAAGATTTGAATTATTTCAATTTTTTAATTGATAATTGTGTAAATTTTATTGAAAAGTATACATGAAATTACTTGAACTTGTTCGTATGTGTGTTACTATTTTATTTTTATTATTTTCTTTTCAATTTTAATTACACGGATGATTAATTTTTTGTTAAAATGTCATTTAATGAGGCAATAGTGATGCATTTAAAAAAATGAAACGTATCATTAAATATTTTTCAACATTTTGAATTATCAATTAATGATGTGGATCCATTATTTTTTCATTTCATAACACATTTGATTGTTTTCCTAAATCTTGACATTTCTATTGGGTCCTTAATCCCTAGCATTTATTTCTATGAGCAAATAAAATTCTGTATATATAACTATATTCCATTTCTCCCCCAAATACACTTGACACCACTTTATTTTTGACCATACCATCACATAAATGCACTTATCACCTCCTCATTATCGGTCGTACCTTCTCCATTCCCTATCACTCTCCGAGGTTACCTATAATGACAGTGTTGATCCGCCTCCAGTCCCACACTCCCACGAGTAGAATAGAATCTTTGTACTATTCCTACCCCATTCCCCTCCAACCCCAGTGCATTAACTTCCCTACCCCCACCTCTGCCGGCTACTCTTCTTACATGGAAGTGGGTGGTGGCAACTTGAGGTGAATTCCTACCAGCTTCTGGATAACTTCTATTCAAGAGAAAGTTGAATTTTGGGACTGCGGTGGTGGAATTTTTTCCACCCATGCTGGGTCCATGACCAACAGCTAGAAGTCAAAATAGAGTCTTATGACTGAACCAGTCAGAGTACATATCCATGTTCATGGATCGGTGAAGAAATATCACCAAGAGGGATGGAACATCCAATCTCGGCTGGCGCCAAACTTTGATTCCATAATAAGAGCCAAGGTGGTTATAGCATTAAATGTGTTGAATAAGAGAAAGTGTTATTTCTTCTTGGGCTCTAGAGATATGAGGAAATATACCATAGTAAAGCATCTTCATGTAAAATAACGTTTTCCCATGGATGAGGAAAAAAGGGATTTTAGTTGCAGTTTATTTTCCTTTACTACTCTACTCCAACCAACACCATTGATTCCAACATCATGGATTCCATCACTATAAAAACATTGTAACATTGTTACTATGAACTAAACATTCATTTTTTGTGAACTGTGTTCACTCAAATCTATCACACTACAGCTGATGCCCACAAATAACCCACTCGCTTCCCACAAATACCCATTATGGGGGTGGGATATTGTAAGGACATATCAGAGGTGTGTGGAAACACAAATCACACAAAAATAGATGAAAATGGAACTATAAGAGGATTTACATGGTTTGGCAGGTTATACTATATCCACAAGATTAACAGGGGAAATTTTATTTCTCTCTATCTATATCTTGTCATAGGATTACAATGTATACAGATTACACCACACTTTTAGTTCATGGGAATTAGTCTTGCTAAATAGAGGATAAAATCATCAATTTCAAGGGTGGAAAGGTTTGGTTCATCAACGCATGACAAATCTTCTATTTCCAGCTGATATCCACCATACTTCTCACTAAGGAAGAATTTGTAGTAGGGTTGGTTGCCAACTTCAGAAAACGTTTCTACAAACAGATAATATATATCTCATAAATGATTCCATAAATTTGGAGTACCTTCCACAAACCTCCCCCTCACAACCAATTTGGGGTAGAATACAGACCCGCAGTCTCCTTGAAGGTGTTGAAAACTTCAAAAGCAAATCAAACACGCTTCTTCTCACTAGATGATGTGTCACCTGCACAATCTATAATCGATCTCGGGCCGACTATGGTCCCCATCAAATGATACAACCCTTGGGACTCTTTCCATGTAATTATCATTACATTGCCATGTGAGACTTCCAACACTCAACCCTATATAGAAATCTTGTACCATATTGCATCAAGCCTACTTAATGATAAAATGTTATGTCACATTCTTGGAATGAATTTTACATCACCCCATTTTTATACTGCTCCATCGGGTGTCTTTAATTTTACCATCCTAACTCCTTGAACCTCAAATGTGGACCCATCACCATGTCTCACTGAATCTCACACCTACTCAAAGGTATGAAGTGCACCTTTTTTCATACATATTTACATCGAGCTCTCCAAATCCAAAACACATCCATCTTACTTTGGATTTTCATCCCCCCCCCCCCACCCCCATTTTTCCTTTTTAAAAATCGACATTCCAACTTCATGTACACGTATCTTTTGTTGTAATCACACTTCAATTCTCCCCATTCAACTCTACCATTTGAGTGAGATCATCCGGTTGTCAACCATATTTCACCATCTCCTGATGATTCAGTGATGTTTGAAACATTCTCTTTGTCTTTATCTTTCCCAGCAACAGACTATTTACGCTATCCACAGTCACATTTATAGTGACCTTTTTTCTCTCACTAGAAACACATAATTTCTCTAGGATCACTTCCTCTTGATTTGGGCCACAATTATTTACCTCCTTACTTCTAATGTTGGATCATGCCATTGTGATCATATTGCATCACCGTGATTTCCTCTCCTAAATGCATCGTAGGTCTTTATAATGCCTCTGAATCTTGAAGTGCCTCTCTCACCTCATCTAGATTGAATGTTTCCTTCCCCATAATCAATGCAGTCACAAGCCTATCAAATGATCTCGGTCGAGAAGAAAAAAGAAAAGTTTCTTTGTCTTCCTCTCCAAACTTCACACTAATCCTCAATAATTGCATCAAGATCTTGTTGAATTCATTGGTGTGATCCAAATAAAATCATTCCCTCATTCATGCACAAGCGGTACAATTTCTTCTTTCAGAAATATTTTTTGGTGAGAAAGTTTTCCATATATCACTACTCCAATATCTTTCTGATCTCCTTTGATGAGGATTCATCTAACACTAGGTATTATATATAATTTTCCAATCATAGGTGAATTGTGCTGATGACCCACATCTTAAGATCTTCCCAATCATCGTCACTAGTTGTCTCGGGCATTCCTCTAATCAACGGTTTGATCATGCCCTACTGCACAAAAATATCTTTCTCCTTACTTTTCCATAATCCAAAATTGTTTTGACAGTCAAACTTCTCGATATAGAATTTTTATAGTGCTCTCCCACAATCCATCATCAATGTCACAAAACGTGATTACCACTTTTGATGTAATACCCCTATGAAACCACCTGAGGGAAATATAATTTTGAAAAAAAATAATTATATGGATGCATAGAGAATGGTTGAAATAGTGGGAATAAACTCATACATAAATGAAAATGATGTTTGATTGGTCGAGATATCAACAAAACAAATTCAATAGTCGATATCTCTTGCTGACGTGGTGATGATGTAGTGCTGACATGGTAGTCCAAAGTAGCTACTGGAATCTCGCCCGAAGTTTCTCTACTAGTGTTAATAGTATCATCTTCTCCAGCACGGGGTTACTGTTCACCCGTGGTTTGACCGGAACTTTGACAGGTTCTACAGGGCTTGTTTCAACTATGTTTTCAATGCCTCTTACGCCATTGGAATCATCTCATCTTCCTATTCATGTATCAGGCCTTAGAAAACTTTTTAGACCAAATTCAATTTTCCAGTCATCAGAAAACTCACTAATGCTCTGTCTTTTTGAACTATAACCCTCTGATACCACTTATAAGGGTTTAATGGACTTGTGTGGAAACACAAATCACACAAAATCAGAAGAAAATGGAAGTGATAGAGTATTTATATGGTTTTGAAGGTTTTAAAACATCCATAGGATAAACAGGGACAATTTTATTCCTCTCTCTTCAGATCTCTTCAGAGGATTACAATGTATACAAATTACATCACTCTTTTAGTTCATAGGAATTAGTCTCATTAAATAGCAGAGAAAATCGTCAATATGAAGGGTGGTGAGGGTTGGTTCTTCAACTCTTGAAAAATATTTTGCTGCTTGCTGATGTCCTTTACACTGCCCAGAAAAAAAGGCTCTCTAGTAGGGTTGGATACCAACTTCAAAAAATGATACTTTCAATAGAGATGATGGATCCTATAAATGATTCCCTAAATTGGGAGTGGCCCCACAGATATGTTATTTTTCATGTGAGGTCTAGGTATGGGTGGAATCACTTTGATGCTAGCTGCAGGGGTTTGATTCTGAGGGTTACCACTAAGTGGTTCTGGTGCTTGGAAGATGATGGCACTGCCTGGGGATAGTTGAGTGCTCCGATGGTTCTCAATCCAAGGATAATGATCGAAGGGGCAGAGGATCGGCATGGGGGGTTCTACTAGGGACGATGATGGAACTGGGGGATGCTGTCTGGGATGATGTTGTCCAGGGATTGGTAAGGGCAATAGATGATGACTGATGTCAAGAGGGTTCCTCCTGGGACGACGATGTTGGGACGATGATGCAGCAATGGATGATGGTATGTGAAATGAAAATAGAAATGGATGGGGGTTCCATTGGTGAGCGAACAGGGTGCGCTGGATGGTGCATGGTAGAGAGTGTTTGGATAGTTTTGATGGTCTTGTGATAGCCTTTAATGGGATTTAATGTGCAGTGGGTCTTTAGATCATTCATATAAAAAATAAATAAGTATCGATGGGTGGGATACCCCCTTGGGACAATGGTCTATCTTTTAAGTCTGCACGTGAGGTGTGTGTGTGTTCTGGATGTAAATGTATCCCAAAACACCTAATATATATATATATATATATATGATGTCTGATAAAAAGTCACCCTTTGACAGTATTACTCCAAAATATGATTTATGTAACAATAATTATATATATTTATATAGATATGGTATATATATATATAAAGATATAGTGATATGAACTATGTAAATAAGTATATAAAAACATTTAAAGTAGTCCATATTTTATATTTTATATTTATATTCATATTATATAATTTTGAATTTATATATTTATTTATAATCATATACGTTTCTCTATATATACACTACCTCGGATCGAGTTAAGGGAAGCATTTGCATTTATCAGCACTATGCAGAATGATATGATAAAAACCTCAACTTTATTAGTGCAAGCTAAAAGTACCAATAAAGAAAACATTAATCAGTGCTAAAAAACGCTAATAAAGCTGTAAAATTTATCATCTCTTTATTTAGAGCTGATAAAGGATAGATTTATCAGCACTATTATTATCAATGAAAAAATGTTTTCATAAAAAACACATGTTTATAATTAATATAAATATGTTATATTAATATATATTTTTAATAATTCAAATATATATATATAATGTTTTAAAAAAATATTTATAAGATTATAAATAAATATATATATATATAAATAATTATAAAAATATAATAAATTTTATTAAATAATAAATATATTTATAATTATATATTTATAATTATCTATAAATGCTTTTCAAATATATTTATTTATAATTATAATTATAAATATATATATTTATTTATTTATTTATTTAAAATAAATATATATCTTCAATGAATATGGTCAATATATATACACACACACACAATGAATTTTATATTTATGAACATTGTCGTTTTTGATGTTCATATGATGCATGAGTATAATTGACGTTGTGTGATCATGAGATTATTTGTAGACATGATTTTGTGTTTTAAATGTTAATATTAGCTGTTTTATAGTGTTGTGTGCATATGGTATGTATTCATCAAGAATGTCCATTTATATATATTGACACCTTTATTATTCATGTTGTCTATATATGTCATTTTAATGATCTATATTATTTGTAACATCCCGGTTCCGGAAGCAACCCAGAAGTGCCCCATACGTGGTTGGTCACATGGCCTCAAGCGCATTTCCCCAAACGGTTGATGCTGCCGACTAGTAGTGAGGGCCTTGGGTGTGATAATGAGGAAACTATGCCCTCATTGGTAGAGTGCACATCGGAAAAGAGAAATAATAAACAATAACGGAAGAAGTAAACAATCCATACACAAGTGAAGAATGGAAGACTAAAACAATAACCAACTGGAGCACATATATTTATGAAATAATGCGTGATACATATATCTAGGAAAGCATCCAAACAGTGAGTGAATATATGGAAGGTAATGTACAGAAATTAGTAAACAGGAAAGTACTCAACAGTAAACAATCTATAGTTCCATTATCAAGAAACAATTAACCAAACAATTAAACACCAATAGGTAGCCCTCTGGGATGTGCCCACATCTTATCCCCTCTGGTCATTCCTATCATGTATAATAAACCCTCTGGGCATCACCTTCAGTCTAACCCCTCTGTTTCATCTTAAGCATTCATAAAGACTCTCTGAGGATGCACTCTCAGTCAATTCCCCTTATAGTCTTAGGTATTCAAGGACTCTCTAAGGAAGCACACGCGGTCAATTCCCCTTATAGCCCCAAGGTCAAGATACTCTCTGAGGATGCTCACACAGTAAATTCCTCTTATAGCCCAAGGTCATTCAAAGACTCTCTAAGGAATCTCACACAGTCTATCCCCTTATAGTCTATAATGTCCAAATACTCTCGGAGGAAGCTCACTCAGTCTATTCCTCTGATATTCTATAATGTCTAAAGACTCTCTGAGGAAGCATACTCGGTCTATCCCCTTTTAGTCTACTACACCAGGTTCTCACAGACCCATGTAAGTCAACGCGTAACAATGCTATAAGGCTAAAGTAAACATACAGAACTACTTGGCTAAATAGTCTATAGCATCTCAACATGTCAGAAAGCAACACTCCATCCTACAATCACTAGGCATGGGAAAACAAGAAATACAGTACCAAACGGTCTTAAACAGAACATGCATGGTAAAACATTCCAGCATGGTAATCAATTTTATTTACATCCAATTAACTTTTGCATGATCATACAAGAGTGGAAGGCAAAAAAACAGGGGTAAGACGGTAAACGCACAATACCATGTTCAAGGGTATTGTCTCAATTGCACATAAAATTCAAGGACCATGAACCGAAAGGCACAAACCACCTACCTTTAGGGTTCTGGCGAGAGTGATCCCAAATCTATTCCACCTCCTCAAAACTAGCGAACGCAACACCAGAAACGGTATAAACCTCCTTCCATAACATCCACAAGTCTAGAAATCAATACCTGAGGCAACTACAACCCTATATCTACACACAACATGTGTAAATCTAGAAAATTGGGGGATTGGGAGATGTATATCTACAGGGAGACTCAAAGAAACCAAGAGGAGAGACTTACCCGAGAAGAACTGGCTTCGATCAGCCAAGAAACCCCTTCGATTCACCTCCAAAATGAGTGGAGGAGCACCTTCAACCTCTGAGAACCCAAAAACCCGAGTGATTCTTGAGTGATAGAGAGTTTGGAGAAGAACTGAGGAATCCCGAGTGGCTCGGGGCTTTAAACTCTAATTTTTAAGTGGCCGCATGGTTTCCCCGCATGGTTTGGAAAACTGTGCGCCAACTGTGCGGTTGCCACTATCTCTCCTAGGGACTTTGCATGGCATGCCTACATGGTTTAACAAACCATGAACCGACCATGCGGAGCCCACTGTCTCCTCCAGGAACTTCACATGGTTTGAAAAACCATGCGCCTCCCATGCGGAGTCCACTATCAAGGGTGCACAGTTTCCTGGGCTGACCACACGGTTTTCTTAAACCATGCGCCAACAGTGTGCCCCTGCAAAACCTCTATAAAAACTCATGTTTTTTCTCAAAAAACGAACAAAAATGGAAAACATGCCTGAAATTAAGGTCCGGGTTCTTAAAAACTTCCCCCCTTAAAGAAATTCATTCTCGAATTTCCCTAGTACGGCATGGAAGAAGCAACCTCGAACTGCTCTGGCCATTGTGCTCGTACATCAGCCTCCCTCTCCCAAGTCTCGTCCTATACTCACCCATACTGCCATAGCACCCGTACCAGAGGGGCATACCAGCCACAGAGAACCTTTTTACTATGATCGACAATCCGGGTAGGATTCTCCTCGAACGACACATCCCCTTCGAGCTCAACCTCCTCAGGTTGAAAGACATGAGACGTGTCTGAAAAGTAACGTCAAAGTTGTGAAACGTGGAAGACGTCGTTCATAGCCTGGTACCTCTGAGGAAACTGAAACCGATAGGAAACCGGACTGACTCACTCCAACACCTCAAACGGCCCGACATACCTCGGTGAAAGCTTAACCTGTCTCCTAATCCTTCTGTGCTCTAACCTTAGTGCGACGCGCAGAAAAACATGATCCCCGACCTCGAACTCCAGAGGTCGTCTCCGCTGATCAGCATAATAATTATGAAGAGATTGTGTAGTATCCATCCTCTTCCAAATCAACTTAATCTGTCTTATGGTCTCCTGGACATGATGAGGTCTGAGCATAGCTTCCTCTCCTGCCTCCAGCCATCACAGGGGTGATCGGCATGGCCTACCGTACAAAACCTCATAAGGTGCCATCTGAATAGTTTCTCGAAAACTATTATTATAGGCAAACTCCAAAAGAGGTATATGCTTCTCCCAAGAACCTCCAAAATCTTTGATGCATGCTCAGAGCATGTCCTCAAGAACCTGAATCGTACGCTCGTACTAGTCATCTATCTGGGGACGGTAAGTTGTACTCAATAGTACCTGTGTACCCAAAGCCTTCTGAAGCCCCTTCCAGACCCGAGAATTAAAACGTGCATCCCTATATGAAACGATGGAGTGTGGAACTCCATGTAGACGTACAATATCTAAGATGTACATCCGTCCCATATCATCAATGTTGAAGGTCTCCATGATCGGCAATAAGTGAGCATCCTTCGTGAGTCGGTCAATGACAACCCATATTGCGTCATTTTCTCGAGGAAATCTCAGTAAACCGGTCACTAAATCCATCGCGATGTCATTCCACTTCCACTAGAGAATGGGTAACTACACTAAATGACATGTTGGTCGCTAATGTTCCGCTTTCACCTACTGACAATTAGACAACCTCATGACGAAACTAGAAACATCCCTCTTCATACCTGGCCACTAATACTAACGGTGTAGATCATGATACATCTTTGTGATGCCAGGATGAAATTTCAAAACAGAGGAATGAAAGTCCTAAATCAGCTCCCCGGGTATGTCTGTTGGCACCCATACACATCCCTGGAAATGTAGGATATCATCCTCTCCTACTGTCCATCCAGGGATAGGTTCCTCTACTGACACGCTTTCCTTTAGGACTAGGCCTTCATAATCTGATAGTTGTCGCATTCATACTCGATCAAGAAGTGTAGAGTTAACAACTATAGAAGAAAGAAACGTCTGCCCCTGACTGTCGTGCACCTCCAAATGCATCTCCAAGAATAGTGCCATAAACTGCCACTCACTGTTGGCCTTATGAACTGCCTGTATCTGAGTTTTCCTGCTCAACGCATCAGCCACTGCGTTGCCCTTCAGAGGTGTATAGTCAAGATCAAAGTCAAAGGACTGAAGATACTCGACCCACCTACGCTGTCTCAGATTCAGATCATGCTGAGTGAAGATGTACTTGAGACTCTTGTGGTCGGTGAAAATCACAAAGTTCTCTCCCATAAGATAATGTCTCCAATAGCATAAGGCATTAACAATAGGTGCCAACTCCAGATCATGCGTCAGGTAATTCCTCTCATGTGTCCACAACTGTCGAGACCCGTACGCAACGGCTCCATCTCCCTGCATAAACATAGCTCCCAGCTCGATACCTGAGGAATCATAGTAAACAGTATTGCTCTTTCCTGGCACTGGCAAGAATAGTATCGGTGCTGAAGTCAACCTCCAATTTTGCACCAAAAAGGTTGACTCACAAGAATCTGACCATAAAAACATTACCCCTTACTTGGTCAGACCTATCAGTGGTGCTTCTAGGTGTGAAAAGTCTTGTATGAAACGTCTCTAGTATCCATCCATCCCCAAGAAACTTCATACCTCAAAGACGTTCTTTATCTGCTCCCAGGAAACTACAACACTCACTTTCTCTGGGTCTACTGATACTCTTGTCTCTAAGATAACCTGACTCAAGAAGTGAATCTGGTCCATCCAAAAGTGGCATTTCGAGAGCATAGCATATAACTGCTACTCTCTCAGTGTACTCAAAATGATCTCAATATGGGTAGCATGGTCATGTTGAGTGTGTTAGTACACCAAGATATCATCCACGAAAACCACCATGAAGGAATCCATGTATGGATGGAACACTCGATTCATCAGTTCCATGAAAACCGCAGGCACGTTCGTGAGACCAAACGGCATAACTGTATACTCGTATAGTCCATACCTACTACAGAAAGTCGTAATAGGTATATCAGATAGTCTAACGCGCAACTGATGGTAACCGGATCTCAAGTCAATCATCGAGAACACCCAGGCTCCACGAAGCTGATCAAAGAGGTCATCAATCTTAGGTAAGGGGTATTGGTTATTGACCGTCAACTAGTTCAACTTCTGATAATCCACACAAAGCCTAAGGGTGTCGTCTTCCTTCTTCACAAATAGTATAGGAGAACCCCAAGGAGAATTATTGGGTCAGATAAAACCCTTCACCTACAACTCCTCCAACTACCTCTTGAGCTCCTGCAAATAAGGTGTATCCAACCTATATAAAGGAATGGACACCAGTGTTTCTCCTGGCATGAGCTCAATCAGGAAGTCAACCTCACTCTCTGGAGGCAAAATTGAAAAGTCCTCTTTAAAGACATCCTTGAAACGATCCACCAATAGAGGAAATTAAATGTATGAAGTCCCCTAGTAATCCAGATAAAGACTAGAAACCTTGGCTGTAACTTCTCCCAACCCATGATCCTATGGACCTGCTCTCCTCTCTTGGATGTCCCACTCACCTCTATAAAGAAAGGATCCACCCTATGGTGATATGAAGCTCACTATACAGCAATAATAGTCGATGAATTCCTGTGATGGAACTAGCCAATACATTCTGAGAATGACATCATAGCCTGTTATCTCTAGGACGTAGAGATCCCATAAGAAGTGATACACAGCCACCTCTAGAGGGCACTCATTGCATAGATGTACACTAGTAGTCTTAGTCCCCAATGGTGTGTCTAGAGTCAAGGTATCATTAGTGGAAAATATACAAATCCCAAGGCTCCCCACAACATCAATATAGATAAAGCAATGGGATTCCCCTGTATCAAAAAGAGCAGAAGATAAAATTGGGGCTACTAAGATCGTACCTCGAGCTGTAGAGGGTTTGAGATCCTTCTCCTGCTAGGTCTGCTCCACTGTAAAAGCCTGACCTATACCATGACCATGTGACCCTGCCTAACCACTCTGAGATGATCCCCCCTGTTATCACTGAAAGACCGATGACTGACCACCCCGGCCACGACCTCCACCTTTGCCCGAACGGCTGGAAGAACTCCAATTTCTAGACTGGTGAGAAACTGGTGGCGCTGCTCCTGAACGAGGAGTCATGGATGAACCCCAATCACCAGATGTTGTTGAGAAGATCTTACAGAAGTGATATAGGTGGCCCATCTTGCCGCAAGATCGGAACTCCATCAGGTCTCTATGGAACTGCGACTTAGTATGACCGCTTCATCCGCACTGGTAGCACACCACCTGGCTACCAGAAGATGCATCTCACCTACTCTGGTCTCCTCAAGGAAACTCCATGTGGCACTTTCTGCTATCAGAATAAGGGACACTAACTCTGGATTCCGAACATCCATGGCTCACTGCTCCAGAATCCCTCAGATTACGCTCGGTGGTCAACACCTGATTGACGATAGAGGATACTGAAGTCAACCTAAAGATGATCACCTAGGAAAAAATATCCTTCTTGAGACCGTCTTCAAACTTCCTATCCATGAACAACTCATCACCTGCTGGGATAGGCATGAAACTCTGTATCTCCATGAAATGAGAGGAATACTCCATCAACGAAAGAGTACCCTGCTCTAAGCTCATGAACTCATGGGCCCGGTCGTCCCTAGGAATCTCCAGGTAGAATTAATCATTGAAAATATGCTGAAAATACTCCCAAGCCATATTCTGATGGCGTCCCTCCTGAGAGATGGCATCCCACCACCTCTTGGTAGAGTCTCTAAGCATATAGGTCTCATGTTTCACACTCTGCTCTGGAGGTACCTCGATATACTCGAAGATCATTATTGTGGTTTCGAGCCATGACTCTGTAGCCTGAGGTCCTCCTTCCCCTGAGAAGGTGGGAGGATGCTGCTGTTGGAAAACCAACATCAAATCAACCATTGACGGGGCATGAGGATGTGCTCCTTGAAAGGTCTCCATCATCCTTATAATGCCTTTCCTAAACTGTGCATCAGCACCTTGGTCAGGTATAACTATTGGTGCTAAGACTTGCACAATAGAAGGATCTATAGGGAGTCCCTAATCAACTATATCTGGTGTCTGATCACCGCCTTGTGGTTGGCGCACAACCGGAGGACGTCTCGGTGGCATGACTCTGCAAGGTCATACGCACACCTCAGATCAAGATTAACGGTGACCAAAACATAGGAGTAAATGAAATGTACTAAAAATCTGTTTCTTCTTGAAAAGAAGAACACATGACGTGTAGTCAAAACTACAGAGCATGAATTATAGGTTTTTCCAGACAGTAAGCCTCAAAAACTACTCTGAAACCCATAGAACACTAAAATGAACATTGAATTTCAAAATTCTGATCTATGAGGGCCCATACACCCCAAAAATCAACGTTTGGCATCTTATACATGTTAAAAAAAGGAAACAAGCAATGATTCACCAAATTCCAGTCCATGAGGTCCCATAACACCTCAAGAACCAAAATTTGGCACTCATATAAGAAAAACATTACAAAATCAAAGCTCTAACAAGATGATGATATTTTAATCAAGGCATATATCACAACAGCATGCATATTCTGCACAAAATCTGTCACAATAACATGCAATTACTAATGCATCCTAGAAGATTTTGCAAGAATGCATGACATGTGATTTATATAAAGTGACTATATGATGCATGAGATGGAATACCCACATCTCATCAGGTTGTGGAAAAAATAGAACAGCAATATCAACAACAATAACAACACAAGCATGTGAATCACCCAACAGTGAAATCAAATCAACTGAAAAATTTTCAAACTAGTAAAATTGAAATAAACAAGGTAGTATGGATTTTCCTTGTACACAGGTTAGCTACTCCCAGGTATAGCTTATTACCAAGAACCTATTCCATCCTATCCCTGACTATAGGATCAAAACAATAAAACAAGAGAAAATAATTCCTCTGATACCACTTTGTAATGTCCAGGTTCTGGAAGCCACCCAAAGGTGCCCCGTACCCAGTTGGCCACATGGCCTCAAGGGCATTTCACCGAACGCTAGAGGATGCCGACTAGCATCGAGGGCCTTGGGTGTGATAATGGAGAAACTATTCCCTCATTGGCAGAGTTCAAAGTGGAAAAGAGAAATAATAAACAATAACGGAAGAAGTAAACAATCCATACCCAAGTGAACAATGGAAGACTAATGCAATAACCAACTAGAGCACATACATTAATGAAATAATTCATGATACATATGTCTAGGAAAGTATCCAAACAAGTCACAATGCTGAATACAGTACTAAACCAAAGTATAAAAGAAAAACAGATAAGTAACTCCTCAGCATCGCAAGCCTCAGATTGGTCCCATGCTCTCATGTTCCAACGCAAGTCATGTACATGAAGTAGAAGGGTGCTTTCCCTTGTCTATAACTTCAACAATATAATCTGTTTTGGCCCAAAAGCATGACCCAAACAGGGTGTGAGAATAATCCTAGTAGGCAACCACCCAATGATTTGTGCCTAACAGTTAGTGAATATATGTCAGGTAATGTACAGAAAGAAGTAAACAGGAATGTACTCAACTATAAACAATCCACAGTTCTATTATCAAGAAACAATTAACCAAACAGTTAAACACCAACAGGTGTCCCTCTGGGATGTGCCAACAACATATCCCCTCTGGTCATTCCTATCAAGTACAAGCAACCCACTGGGCAGAACCCTCAGTCTAACCCCTCTAGTTCAAATTAAGGATTCACAAATACTCTTTGAGGAAGAACTCTCAGTCAATTCCCCTTATAGTCTAAGGTAGTCAAGGACTCTCTGAGGAAGCACACACGGTCAATTCCCCTGATAGCCCCATGGTCAAGAGACTCTCTGAGGAAGCTCACACGTTCAGTTACTCTTATAGCCTCAGGTCGTTCACAGAATCTCTAAGGAAGATCACACAGTCTATCCCCTTATAGTCTATAATGTCCGAAGACTCTATGAGGAAGCTCACTCGGTCTATCCCTCTTACATTATATAATGTCCAAAGAATCTCTGAGGAAGCCCACTCAGTCTATCCCCTTTTAGTCTACTACACCGGGTTCTCACGGACCCGTGTAAGTCAACGCATAGCAATGCTATAAGGGAAATGTAAACCAACAGAACTACTTGGATAAACAGTCTATAGCATCTCAACATATCAGAAAGCAACACTCTATCCTACAATCACTAGGCATGGGAAAATAGGAAATACAGGACCGAACAATCTTAAACAGAACATGTGTGGAAAAACATTCAAGCATGGTAATCAATTCTATTTACATCCAATTAATCTCTACACGAGCATACAAGTATGGTAGGAAAAACACAGGGGTAAGAATGTAATTGCACAATACCCCATTCAAGGGTATTGTCGAAATTGCCCAGAAAATTCAAGGACCTTAAACCGAAAGGCACAAACCACCTACCTTTATGGTTCTGGAAAAAATGATCCAAAAGCTATTTCACCTCCTCAAAACTAGCGCACACACCACTAGAAATGGTCTAAACCTCCTTCCCTAACATCCACAAGTCTAGAAATCTACAACCGAGGAAAAAACAACCCTATATATACACACAACGGGTGTAGATCTGGAAAACCAGGGGATAGCGAGATGTAGATCAAGAGGGAGACTCATAGGAACCAAGAGGAGAGACTTACCTGAGAAGAACGGGCTTCAATCCGCCACGAAACCCCTTCGATTCGCCTCCAAAACTAGTGGGGGATCACCTTACACCTATGAGAACCCAAAAACCCGAGTGAGGCTCGAGTGGGAGAGTGTTTGGAGAAGAAATGAGGAATCCTGAGCGGACCGAGGGTTTAAACACTAATTTTTAAGTGTCAGCACGGTTTCCCAACACAGTTTGGAAAACCGTACGCCAACCGTGCGGTTGCCACTGTCTCTCCTAGGGACTTCGCATGGCCTACCCGCATGGTTTGACAAACCGTGCGCCGCCCGTGCGGAGCCCACTATCTCCTCTATGAACTTCACACGATTTTCCCGCATTGTTTGACAAACTGTGTGCCTCTCGTGAGGAGCCCACTATCAAGGGTGCACGGTTTCCTGGGCTGGCCGCATGGTTTTCTTAAACCGTGTGCCAACCTTACGCCCCCGCACAACCTCCAGAAAAACTCCTCTTTTTCACAAAAAACAACCAGAAAAGGAAAATGTACCTGAAAAAGATGGTCTGGGTTCTTACATTATTCTAGGAATATTTGATTCTTTTCCACCCATGATCGGCTGGGGTGCTAAGGGTAGGGGCGTCCATAGGTCCAGCTGGGTCGGGTTGGGGTATTGTTTGGAACCATCCCAATCAAAATATGATGGGTTGGTTTGGGTCGGGTCAGGCATTATTTAATGTTTGGACTCGACACTACCCAACCCGTCTTGGATAGGGTTAGGTCAGGTCGGGTTGATCGGGTTATGTAAAGGCGCAGAGAGAATCAGTGACAGAGAGGATTGAATCTGGTTTGTTATGGAGGATAGAATTTGGTTGGATTCAGAGGATCAAATCTAGTTGGATTAATTGAATCGATTAAATTTGATTGAATCTGGTCAGATTTAGCATCCTGATTGAATCTGGTCAGCTTCTGCTTTGATATTTCTACTACTATAAATTCAATCATTTTTAATGGTTTAGTTATGATAGGCAGATGACATGTGAAAAATAGTTTATTTTTTGCTATTATTTGTGATGGATTGTAAATTACGTCACAAAAAAATCATTATTTGAGAAAAAAATTAATAATCCATCGCAATATGTTTTGGTGGGCATTCACGCCACCAAGCGTGAAAAGTAATTTCAATAAGTATTTGTGACATATAACCTTATCTATCGCAAATTCTCGTCGGATTAGGATTATTTGCAACAGAATTTAGTGTTTGTCACAAATAATTTTGACAAAAAACTATTTTTCATGACATTAATTTCATCTCAAAAAGTCTGTCACAAAAAAATCCCGACTTTTTAACAACAGCACGAATCTACTTTCTTCCTCCTCTCATTTCTCCTCCCTATCCCGAATGGTGCACCAAACCCTACCTGGCTGGCCGATCCACTACAACTCCATTCTTCGCAATTTTTTTAGTGATTTTTGTTTAGACCTTTAAGGTGGAGACACCTTTTATGTTCTCCGTCAATTGTTTTGTATTTTGGGTCAATGAAAATTATATTGTATGGGTAAAACCCTAGGTTTAGAAGTTTATCTGATTTTCATGCATTATTTGATATTTATGATTGACTCAATTGTATTAATCCCTATTTTTGGTTTGAATCTGGTTCATTTTTTGTGTATTTTGATTCCTTGTAAAATATGCATGTTTGGTGAAACCCTAGGTTTATAAATTTATCTGATTTGTATGATTTATTTGATATTTAGGATTGAAACAATTGTATTGAACTCTATTTTGATTGTAATCTAGTTTGTATAATTTATTTCAATTGCTTTTTTGGAATTCGAATTTTTTAATTTTAATATTTATAAGTGTCTTGTATTTATATTTATATTTATATATATATATAAGTATGTTTGTCTACCATTATATTTTGATATATGTTTGTGTGTGTGTGTGTATATATATATTTACATGCGTTTTTTTTATTTTGATATTTGTATGTTTATATATATATATATATATATATATTTGATTTTAAAAATATGTTTATGGTTTTTGATATATATACACATATGTATATCTATATATATTTGTATATATGTATATATAAATTTGATATGTATATCTGTTTATAAAATTAAAAAAATGTATTTGATATATTTATATTAATTAATAAATATTTTAATATAAATACATAATATTACATTATGATTAATTAAGAAGTCTTTTGATATAAATATATGTAAAAAATACATTATATGTATACATATATAAACGTTTTAAAAAACGTTTAATTTTTTTAATATATATATATATATATATAATCATGTATTTTTTTAAAATAAATATATACACACACATAAATGTATGTATATTAAAATGTGAATATTTCTATATATACATTTTAAAAAAAATGTGTACACTTTATGATATATATATAGACTGATATATATAAATGTTTTAAAAAATGTGTAAGGATTTTCATATATACATGTGTGTGTGTGTGTGTATTAACATGTGAATATATATATATATATATAAGTTGTATAAAAATGTGTAATTGTTTTGATATATATTTATATAACCATACATGTATTTTAAAAATGCTTATATATACGTATTCAGATGTTAATATAAATTTATATATATATTAACATCTGAATACGTATATATAAGAATTTTAAAAATACATGTAAGGTTATATATATATATATAGTTATAGATATATATATAGATTTGATAGGTATATTTTTTTAAAAAGTGTATGAATATATTTTATATATGTATATAAATTATGAAATCATGATATACATATAAATATAATATTTATTTAAAATTTATTAATAATTTGATTAGTTTATAATAATTACTAATTAATTAGTCAATATTATTTATAAATATGAAATATTTATGCATGTTTATATCTACGTATATATAAAATTTATGTGTTTATTGGTTTAAAAAATGTTGTCAAATTTTATTTGATATATTTAAATTAATAAAGATATATTTTAATTTAAATATATATTTAAATTATTATATACTTAATATTAATAATAAATAGCAAATAATAGTGATAATTACAAAATATTATTAAAAATTTGAGAATTGGAAAAATATAGGAAAATTTATGTGTGTGTGTGTGTGTGTAGATTTGATATGTTGATTTGTTTAAAAAAATGTGTAAAAATTAATTTTATGAAAATAGATTTGATTATGTGTTATATGTGTATATAATTAATGAAATAAATATAAATGATTTTTTTTAAGAATGATGAGAAAATTAATTTAAAGAAAACATATTAACTAAATGTTATTTATCATAATTTATAATATTAAAAAATATGAGAAAATTGGTTAATTAAAAAAATGCAAATTTTAAATATGTAACATTAAAAACATAGTTAATAATAATTAAGATAATTTTTGTAATACTTTTTTAAAATATATAACAATTATAAGTCTTATTAAAAATTTGCAAAACATATTAATCTTTAAAAATATAGTTTTAATTTAATTAATTTAGAATATTTAACAATCAATGAGTCATTATTATTAAGAAATTATTATTATTTCTGATGATTATAAAATCATAATAATAATTTGTAAAAAAATATTAAAAAAATATAAGAAATAGATTATCTCTATGTATTTCTATGGGGATCATTATGGTGGTCTGGTATGTGACCAGAATGGATCTTTTGATGTCGTAGGTAACAAAGAGCGATTTGACCACTATTTATAATGAATTAGAAATGAGCTGGTTAAGTTAGTTTTTGAACGGAATGTTAGTGGATGCACGTGAAACCCATTTGATGAGATTTGGTCGGCGGTGGCATGTGGAAGTAATTCTACAATTTTGGGTTTGGTGAGGCTAGATCTCTCTGTTAAGGCTGAGAGGAAGCCTGTTGCGACGAGGCTGACTGTGGTGAACGGGGAGAAGAACCTACATGTTGGGAAATGTGTTGCTATATTTTGTGAGAAGAAGATGAAGAATACGATCTATGGTGGTGGTGATTTGAGGCGCTGCCAACGGCGATCTGCGGGTGAGGTCGGCTGAGTCTGCGGGCCAGGAGGGTCACTTGTCCTAGCAGCGGCATGGATGGTTTGTTGGGAACGGAGTATCCCGGCGTGGCGTGGGAAGACCGAGACCGGTGTTCATACTGGGATGCCCAGTTGAGGGTCAGTGAGTGTGTTGGTCATCGGTGTCTGTCAGGAAGGACCAGCGATGGGAGGGTTCAGGACGGTGATGACTTCTGGCGTAGGAAGCGGTGACCTAGGATTGCTGGGTGTGAGCCTCTGGAGGCACTATGGGAACACTATTTTTCATATCTGGGATGGTAGTGGGATCTTAGTTATGGTTTGGTGTGGTGGGGCATGGATCTTACCCAACGTGAAGATGGGGCAGCATCGTTACGTTGGGTTGAGCGGCTGCTGCAATCTGATGCGGGGTTGAGAACCTTGACGGGACTTTTCATTCACCATAAAAGACAAGTTGTAGGCAAATGACAACGCCATATAGTTTTTAGTGATTTTTTAGAAAAATGTCATGAATATTTATTTTATTATTATTCCAATTTTCATTATATGTAAAGGAAACATATGAGGTCCGGACTTTTCATTCACGATAGAGTCAGGATGATACTGAATAAAATTCCACTGTTGATTCGGGTTACGATGAGGGGTCTCGGATACAAGTGACTTCACAGGGTGTCGAGAAAGGTCTAGTGATTGGTTTTGGTTCTTGACAGACACATATGAGTTATTATGGTACATCTGTGATGGAATCGGTAAGTGCGAAGGGAGCTCGTGGGGAGTCATCATCGACGTCATCATCCACTGCACATTATGTGGAGAGGTTGAGAGCTCAGGATGAGATGATACAACAAATGCAGAAGCAGATGGAGGAGTGTGAGCAGTAGTGTCTGATAGATGAGGAGATGGAGTATATGCGGAAACTTGCGCATGACGTTTTCATGGAGTTTACTCCCCCTAGTCCTTCAAGCGATCCTCCTCCACCTGATGCCATTTGATGATTTCTGAATATTTTTTGACTCTTTTATAATTTGGTATGATAGATATATTATATTTGAAAAGTTTGATTACTTTTATGTGTGTTTTATTTATTTTTTGAATTTTTTAATTTTTTTTTAATTTTTTTAACATTTACTAAATAATTTTATTTTATTTTTAATTTTTATTTTATTTTATTTTATTTTATTTTTTGAAAAAAAATTATTTTCGACGGATGAATAATCCATCAAAAATAACATTTGGTGATGTATTATCACAAAAAGGGATTTTAAATAACATTTCTATAATGTTTTGTGACAAATTGTATATCCGTCACAAAAACGATTTTATATGATGGACCATCGCAAATAATCACATTTGTGAAACCCTCTTCTGCAACAGGTTAATTGTGACGGATGCCCACTGCAAATGACTTTTTTCTATTAGAATTTGTTACAAATAACCCATCTCAATTATCTGAAATTCTTGTTGTGTTCATAGTTCTTCAGAAATATGAAGATTAAATTGGAATTTGGTCGGATTTTCTTCACCACTAAGGCATCATAAGTTCCTCAAATTTAGTCAACTTCGAGTTTGGTGTTGGTTCAGCATCCTGAGTTCTTCATCGTAGGAAACGAGGATCGAATCTGGTCAACATCGGCATCCTGAGATCTTCATCTCAAGCAGGATGTAAAAAGAGCAACAGTCTTCAATGGATCTGGGCCACAAGAATAGTAGATACAAATATCAAGATGGAGGTGAGGGTGAGGAACTTCAGTTTGGGGGAGAGGCGTAGGCAAGGAGGAATGTATCTGGTGACAGGACGACAAGTAGTGACGTTGGGTAGGCCAAGGTGGGCAAAAGGACGATGCGGCCACTCGATCGATGTTCTACATAGGGGTCATCATGTTGGTTGGATCGAGTTGGGTTTTTCCCAACCCATGACCGAACCAAAACCCAACCAGAGGTAAACCATAGTAACCCGACCCGTGCATTTTTTTATCCTAACCCCACCCGTTCAGGTCGGGTCGATTGGGTTGAGTCAGGTCTGGACAGCCCTAGGTAAGGGTGGCGAGGGCTTTTGAACGTGGTCACAGGGTCAAGTCCCTGGGCTAGTGGTTTTTCTATATTTTCTTTATTGTGTCTTGTACCGCTATCATGGTTGTACCCAATTTTTTTAATATATGATTCATCCATGTTATACACACGAACCTTTTATGTTCTCATAAATACTTATAAAATTACAATAAATATATTTAAATAATAAATTTATTTATTATATTTATTATTAATTTTTTTTAATTATATATAAATACTTCTTAAATATATTTATTTATAATGTAATAATGACTATATATGTATAAATAATTTTAAATTTACAATAAATACGTCTATTATAATTTTAAATACATACATATATATACATATATATATATATTTATTTATTTATAATTATATAAAAATATTTATAAAAATATTTATTTATACTTATAATTATAAATATATATATATATACATATATTTAAATCATTATAGGATTATAATAAATATATTTATTATGGTTATAATTTTATAAATATAAATAATTATTTTAAATATATTTATAAAATTATACAATTTTTATAAATATATAAAAATATTTATAATTATAATTATAAATAAATATAGATTTATTTAAATAGTTATAAAACAAATAATTATATATATTTATAAAATTATATATATGATAAATATATTTATTAATAAATAAATATTTATTTTGTGTTATAATTATAAATAAATAAATATTTATTTAAATAATTATAATATTATAATAAATATATATATTTATAACATTATAACTATAAATATTTATTTATTTCAATATATATGTATAAAATTATATATTAAATTAATATATATATATATATACACACACACTTATATGTATACCTGTAAAAATAATTAAATATATATTTATTAAAATAATATATAAAATTATAATAAATATATTTATTATATTTATAATTATTTAAATATATTTGTATTTATTTATAATTATAATTATAATTATAATTTATTTATTTATTATAATTTTATAATTATAAATACATATTTATTTATTTATAATATTTATAATTTCATAAATATTTATAATTATATAAATATTTATGAATATATATATATATATTATATATAAATATAAATATATAGATATAATTATAAATATAATAAATATATTTATTAGTGTTTTTCGAAATCCCTGATAAAAGGCTTGTCCATTTTTTAAAAATAAAACCTAATAAGATGTCTTCTTCGCACACCATCAATCTCTCATGAAAGTTGACTGCTACCACTCTCACCGAACCTCATAGCTGCCCTGCCACTGCTCTACCGCTCTCTCCGAGATGCAGTACTGCCACCACCATTTCTCTTGTCGAACCCCACTGTCGCATTGCTAAAAACCACCACCGCCTCACTAAACACCACTAGCACCTCTCCCCAGACTCACCAAACCCCACTGCCACCTCGCCGAACCCCACTACTGCCTCACCCCACCACCTTGTCGAACACCACTACAACCTCGCCACGTCTCATCGAACCCCGCTTCCACCTCGACCCTCTGCCTCATTGAACACCACTTTCGCCTTGCTAAACCCCACTGTCAGCGCAT
The DNA here is from genome assembly GCA_963277665.1 of Viscum album. Taxonomy (NCBI): domain Eukaryota; kingdom Viridiplantae; phylum Streptophyta; class Magnoliopsida; order Santalales; family Viscaceae; genus Viscum; species Viscum album. The sequence continues at coordinate 1,928,275,526 of OY728142.1, forward strand.
CTCTGATGTTGAACATTTTCGATGAATCAAGACCCTCAGAACTAAAGGTATTCTACTTGAATTTTGTTAGTCAATGGTTATGAAGACCTAGTCAGTGTATGGGTAATTGTGAGTTAGGGTACACTAGATTCATTAGGATAAAAAATTAAAATTCCTGGCTTTTCTAACATGGATTGTGTTTTGAGTGTTTTTAGTCATGTATAATGGGCATTATATGTGAATGTATTGATTTTATTAGACTAATTTTGAATTCAGTTTTGGAAATAGTGGTATAACCTTGGATATAATCTCACTTTTATTACATCATGATTCTATTCTTTAAATCTCTATTTAGATGAAGGTTTGGTTCTTCATTGTGGTTATCATTTTGAGTTCCATCATTATGATGCTACAATCATGAGTTGGGAGTATATGCTTGATCCATCAACATACATCTAAAAGCATGAGAAGAAACATCATTACTCACATATCCTAGATTTTAATACTTAAATTTATTGACCAATCATTTCTAGGGAATTGAGTTGGGGATCTATATTTTTCATGCTAGTTGAAGCCTTAGTGAGATTTGGATGAGATTTTTTTTAGACAATCCATTGAAAATATGTCATGAACTTATCTTCTTGGTCGTAACTAGTGGATTGGTTATAGTTGAGGCCCCACCATTTATTTGACTTATAGACTGAATAAACATAGTGATTGATAATTATAAATTATCCATGGTTTCATTCATTCAACATAAACAATTGTCATTAAATTCTAGTAAATGTTTTACAATTCACCATCTATTCTTCTTCATGTAACATGTTCATGTTCATTATCTTTCCTCATAACCAATCCAGCAGCCGGAATCATCTTCTTAAATTAGCAGGTTCATGTTGTATGGGTATTGCAACAAATCACACTACCATAGTCTATGGATGCCTATAATGTTTTAAGAGTTCAATAATTCTAGAGTTATTCTGTTAATGGTAAAATCATGATCGATCATTTCACCAATGGACTAAAAGAGAATAATTTTATACTTTTACACATTCATAAAATTTAATTTTATATATTTTAATTTTATTATTTTAGAAAATTTTAAAACTATATACTTATATAAATTATTTATACTTTTATAACACATGAGTGTCCATGAGGGATAAATGATGTTTTCTAAGTTGTTTTATCCATTGTTGAGGAATAATATTAGATTACATGTTTTTGGGAAAATTCATAAATAGATTTTTTAAAGAATTATTTTTGTTTTAAAATCAGTCATAATAACTGACTTGATGTATTAAAAATTATTCCTATGCAAATTGTATTTCAAACAAAGAGTTTGGGTTATTTTAAAGTGTTTAGAATGTTGGAAAATGTTTTTTATTTTTAATGTTGTGAGTTAACCCTTGTGATCTATATTTAAACCAATTTTTTTATCCTTGGTTAATTTTTATATCAACGTTTTAGGGGGTTTAAAGATTTTATTATTTCGAAATTATATGGATTATTTCAAAAGGGTTCGTTTCCCATGTTGATTGGATATTGAAACTTATTGGGTCCTTGAATGTTTTTCAATGGTTGTTTAAAGGGATGTGTGAATTCCCATTTGAGTTTCAAAGGTGTTTGGATAAAATTGGTCTGAATAATAGATTAGTATAGATTTTATAATTGATAAAATGGCTCCGTATTCGAATCATGTTTTAAAAATATAATTCCCATTTGAAATATTATAAAAAATGAGTTTTCATAAGAGGTGTGATAACCTCATAATCCCCTTCGATTCTTCTATGAATGTTGTAGATTGTGATCCCATGTGGCGATGTTTATTATTAAGGACCTAGATTAATGGGACTTCTAGTGGTGTGTATAGGATTTGTAGTGTTGACCTAGTTTCCATATCTCTATTTAATGTCCTTCTATAAGTATAGCATAATGACTTCTGGGGGCGGATAGGTTTAGTGTGCTTTATTTCTTCTTTGTATAGTTTTCTTTTTTTCTTTTTTGAAAAGGGGTAGTGAATGAATTTTAAGGAATGAAAAAAAGGAAAAGTTCTCTTTTTAACTATTCTCAACCTTTTTTAATAATGAGTTTAATAATTGTTCTCAAATGAGAAAATTTATAATAGTTTGGATTTGAAACTCCAACAATGTGTGAGTTTTGAGAATGGGGTTTTAGGACACCAAGCCTAGTTTTATATAAATGGTTGTTTTTCAAAAATGTTTTCCAAAACTTTATGATAGTTGGAAGCCTCTTTGAGTTTTGAAATTTGTATTTCTAAAATGGGTGTTTATTAAATAGTTTAAAGTTAAATTTTAAAATTTTGGTTTGACCAAGAAGTATTGGCCGATAAAAAATGTTTTCCAAATGATTGTTTTAATTTAATGAAAATCATAGAAAATGTTTTTTAACATAAATTTATGTGTTAGTACTTATTTGGTAAAACAATATTTTTTTTATTTTTATAATGCATTTATAGCTGGATTTTTTTATGATGTAATACGAAAGTCATCTATTAGATTTGGTAGGTTTTGGTGACCTATGCGACTTTTAGATCATGCCTATATTTTATAGGTTCAGTTTTTTTCTAGCTTGTTTTCTTAATTTGGGTCTTATGAGAGGGATGTATGGTTGGATGGTAACCATAGCTGAACATATTTTTTGTTTTTATTTTGTTAAATATTAATATTACTGAATCAAATTGGATATATATGAATAAAATGTGGATGGATACAAATCGTATGACAAAATAGTATGAAGATGGAGTGAAAGAGTTCATAACGTTTTCAAAAGATTAGGCATACGAACCTTCTCAAATTCTTTTTCCATGTTTATGGAATTTTTATTCATGACTTATTGGTCTAGTGGAGTTGGAAGAGTACTTGATATATCATGGAATAGAATGAAGTTATAGATGTTGGAAAAAATATGGGGAAAAGAAGAATGTAGCTAGTGGCTGAGATGGCACTGCATTTTGTAGATCATCTGATATGATAACAAGTGTGGACAATGAGGAAGACCTTATAGAGGATGTGATCATAGATGTGAGTGATGATGAAGATCATATTGAGGAATCGACAAGGATATTTCAAGATAAAATTCATGATTTCCCAAAAAAAATTGAGAAGTTAAAGAGTTGTAAAAAGATGCCATTGTATGTTGGCTGCACTAAGTATACAAAATTTTAATTCATACTAAATCTGTATAATTTGAAAGAATGAAATGGACAGAGTGATGTCAGTTTTACAAAACTACTTACTCTCTTGAATTACATTATACCATAAGATAATGATCTCCCTAGCTGAACATATGATGCCCAAAAAATAATACACTTGATTGGTATGATCTTTGAAAGACTACATGTATTTCCAAATGATTGTATATCACAAGGGAAAAAAATAACTTACAGAGTACCCAAAGTGTGGTGATTCTAAATACAAGAATGAGGAATCTGGTCCTATGAATGTTGTGTTTTAATTTCCAATCATTCCTAGGTTTAGATAGATATATGGAAGTGAGGAGACTAGAGGGAAATTGAAATTGAACGCGAATACAAGAAATAAATATGGGAAACTATGTCACCCAACAGACTCTCCTTAGTGGAACAAAATTGATCAGGAGTATCCTGAATTTGGAAATGTGCTGAGAAACCATCTTTTTTCATTATCTATAGATGGAGTGAATCCTTTTGGTTTCCAAAGAGGCACTCATAGTACATGGACATTTATGTTCGTAAATTATAACGTTACACCATTGTTATGCATGAATTTAAAATTCATCATGTCATCTATTCTTATATCAAGACCAAAAGAACAAGTAATGATATTGATGTTTATTTGGATCAATTGATTGCTGATCTGAAATTATTGTGGGATTCAAGTGTCACATTGTATGATCCATATGAAATGAAGATCTCACATTGAGATCCATGTTGTAAGGGATAATATTTACTTTCCTGCTTCTGTAAATTTTTTTGGATATAACATTAAAGGAACTCAAGGGTGTCCTGGTTTTGAAAAAGGTACACATTCAATTAGCTTGAAACATTCAACGAAGACTATTTTCCAAGGATATAACAAATTTCTACCTTGATGGAATAAGTATCGATCTTGGAAGATATCATTTGATGCAGGTTCAGAGGAGCGTACAACACCATCTCCACTAATAGGTGATAAACTATTTGAGAAAGTAAAAGATATGGACACTAATTTTGGTAAACGTTTTTTTTGAAATATCCTTATGAAAACTAGTTAGAAAAAGGGATTGGTTTTTTAAATTATGATACTGAAATTTCTTGTACATCAGATATTTTCTTGATGTTATGCATGTTAAAAAAATGTATGTGATAGTTTCCTCAACACATTTCCAAATGCACCCAAAAAAGGATTAAATTAAAGCTAGGATATACATGTTTGATACGGGAATATGATAATAGTTGGTTCTAGTGAAGGGTGAAAAATGAACTTTTCTTCCTCCAGTTACTTATACTCTTTCTAGGAATGAGAGACATCAATTTTTCAATTTATTGAATGATTTCATAATTCTATAGGGGTATTCATCTAATATCAACAATATCTTATCAATGAATGATTTAAAGTTGAAGAGTCATAAATCACTTGAATTCCCAGTTTTTATGCAAGATATAATTCTTATAGCTTTACATTGAATTTTAACCAAGAAAGGTTTCCGTACATTAACAAATATATCTTTCTTCTACAATGTTATATGACGTAAATTTATATACCCAATAAAATTTATGACTATGGAAAGAGACATTTCCATCATATTATGTGTATTGGAAATGTTTTTCTCACCAAAATTATTTGATATGATGGTTTATTTGATAGTTCAATTCATGATAGAGAATCAAAAATGTGGTTTGGTGTAATATAGATGGATGTACCCCACTGAATTATATATGATTATTTTGAAATGGTATATAAAAAATAAATGCCAGCTAGAGGGTTGTATTTTAGAGAGATATATTATTGAGGAAACCATTGAATTCATTACCGAATGCCTATGTAGTGTGGAAACCATTGGTTTAGAAAAATCGTGTCACACTGGGCGGCTTGTTCGTGAAGGAATTTTTGGAAGATATGTTGTTACAATCAATATTATAGACCAATAGAAGGACCACCATTAAATCTTTCATAACAATTTGGAGGGTTCCACATATGTTGAATCCCAGAAAGAAATTATTAGGAATTTGAATCCATCAAGGGATGAAATATGGAAATAAAATACAAATAATAAACAGCTTATTGGATGGTTTTAGGACCTTATTTTTAAGGATTCAGATGAAAATATGGATTCAATCTCAGAACTAATTCCATGTCTTGACAAAGGGACAAGTATTAGTGTATTATCTTAAAATGGTTATGTAATTAATGGTTATTTATTCTATATAAATGAACATGATAAAGATATAAACCTGAAAAATATTCAAGTTACACTTTTTGATGAAGCGATGAATGTTTCTGGTAAAAAGGACATAAATATGATTTACGAGAATGTTTTATACTTTGACATCATAGAAAAATATGGGAGTTGGATTATACAACTTTTCAAGTGCCAATTTTTCAATGAAAGTGGGTTGATAACTGGAGATCTATTAAAATAGATGAATTGGGATTCGTGAAAAAGGATTTTAGTATGGAAGGGTACATAGATGAACTATTTATAGTGGAATCATAGGTAGTACAAGTATTATATGTTCTATATCCATAAACTAAAAGTGGTCAATTGTTTTATTATCAACCAAAACCGATGAAGGGTCATAAAAAAATTCAACTAATTATGACCCTTTCATGGGACATCACAATCATTTCGCTGTGGTCCCAATGTAGAAGTCATTTTTTATTTCATAAGAGACAATAATGAATGGATTTTGATAGTTGATAGAGGCTTCAAATCACTTTATCCTTAAAAAAGAGAGTTCAATAATCAGGTTATATATATTTTTTAATATACATTATGTTACGTCATGTGATTATCTATTCTCTACCACATTTATGTAAAATAATTTAAATGCTAAACCACTTCTAAAGATAATGACTTTTGTATGTCTTGGTGCTCCCAATACAGTTGAACAATAGGTTTCTCAACCTACTACTACTCATAGTGCATAGGAACAACAACCTTCTATACGTGTTGGTGCTCCCAATCTTAAAGAACAACATGTTTCTAAACCTGTTACTACTCTCAATGTTGAGGTATAATGACCATATGCACATAATGATTCTACTCATCTATAAGAAAACATATTGACAACGTTGAATACGAGTAAATGGTAGGAGATGAAGGATCGATGATGCCAAAGAAAAAGAGTGATGTTGTATGATGGTGTTAGAAAAAATCAGTAAGGAAAAAAAGAAAAGGCATAAAATACAAGGTCATATAGAAAATGTGCGACCAGTATATTAACCCCAACAAGGTCATGTTCAGTAGTTACATTGGATTCATCAATATTCAATGCACGTTGATTGATTTAGATTCATGGAACCATGTTGTTCCCATTCATAAGACACTAATGTGGGAAGATATTATAGAAAAATTATAGTGTTATTTCTTTATTTTACTAAAAATAATAATGAAACATTGAATTACTCTCTATCATACCTTGTAGAGTGAATTTATAGTAGATGAATCCCATAATAAATACGTATTAATTCTTTATAGAAGGATTCATTAATGATTTTACACTATTCTAACAAGATATCATCTTAAACATGTTTAAGGGAAAAAACATACACCCACTGCTTATGTATTCACACATGATAACCTATAAAGCATGGGATTTGTTTACTAGTCATCCTGTAGATGTGCCTTTTTTGGTACATTTTTGCCGATAATACATTTTTTGACAATACATGTATTTGTCACATTTATTGAGGAATTATTATTTATGAAAGTGAAAATTTGTGCTAAAAATATGAAATGGGAAGTAAAACCAATGTTCCCCTACCGTAAAGCAAGGATGGGGCACACTTCACTTGAAAAAAATGGATATATATTTTAAATCTACCATAATACTTTCATGTGACATAAAATAACATGATTATATTCCTATAATTATATGAAAATTGATAGATCCAAATCCAAATCCCCATTCATCTCACACCATGTTCTATGGAAGGAGGCACATGTAAATAAAGATGGGATAATAATAGATAAAAAGACACAAAAATAGTAGGAAACATGTGTAAGTATGACATAATAAAAATAATAATTAAATAACTATTACATAATAAGGATTACTTATTTTTCTAGATTTTCTATCTGACATGGTCATAAGAATTAGAAAAACCTATACCAGAGGAAAAACTAATATCGGTGGCCTTGAAAAATCTATAATAGTATGGCTGCATCCAAGGTATGTGTTTTCTGGTGACTCACCAAACATATTTTGGTAAAAAAAGAAGTGTAGGATAAAGGTGAAGAAATAAAAGAGATGTGATCAAGATTATATTTACTTAGAGAAAAATTACAATAGTAGAGTTAGTTGCTAGAAAATGTTATGGGTAGGAAGTAAAAGTAATAAAAAAACTCCAGAAAACCACTATGCGAAGCCCCCCCCCCCCAACAGACACACCCCACCATCATTGAGGTAGTCCATTCTCCTTAAAGAGCTATCTTAGTTGAGGTAATCAAGGTTCTAATAATTGTTTATATAAAATGAGAATCAGACGAACACTGATACCTTTCCTTTACTAAAATTATATGGGGTAAAAATGATAGTGATTTATATCTATCAACACCCACCCACCACATGTAGAATGGTATATGGTGTTCAATATCGAAGATGATATTCTACACAATAGACCACTTCCAACAAGTCATGTTAGAGTGGTGGTTAACGTAGCTCATGAGCTGAGCACCATGCTACCTATTACACTTGATGAAGATGATATTAATATAGTTTACTGACATGTTGTAACATTCATTACATGACTGTTACATTTTGTAAAAAAATATTTCAAAAAAAATGGGTTTTAATTTCCAATTTATTTATCATGATAGACCATTAACAATTAATGAAAAAAGGTCTGAACTGATGAAAGTTATTATAGATGGACAATGGGAAGGGTATGGAACGAAATAACAACATAAAACCATAAAATTTATCAACCAACCGATCAAAATGTTATTCTAAAATCACCTTTACCCCGCCCATTCAATATCCGCATTTACTAACATTGAAGGTTCATGTGGATAAATAGTTAAAAAATGGTAGTAATCACATATTTTATTTTCATGAAAATTTGCATGAAGATGAATGAAAATATTACATTTTTGTTGAGAATGTAAATTAAATATCCAATTATAAATGGATAGGAGCCTCAATTTTAAATGTAGACATAAGGTATGTTTCCATGTTTTTTCTCAAAAAATGATATACTATATTAATTATGAGTAAATACATTTCATATTTTTTGTAGGAGAATATTTCAAAACCAATTGAAGGGATTTATCCAAGAAACAAATTTGGACTCATTAGTCCTCACACAACCTCTATAGAATAAACAAAAAAAGAATATAAAAAAAGAATGAAATAGAGGCAGATTGGGTCAAATCATTCGAAAGAAAACATAGAGATGATAGATTCTCCTTAATATAATAATTTCATGAGTAAAACTCTAAAATATAGTCATATCAAATATATTTTAATTTATTTCATTACTTAATCATTTTTCTATTTTTAGGAAACATTGGATGCTCATTGTGATCACTTTTGATACTCCATAGATTTATTTCCCAGATTTACTACTTGGATTCCAAAAAAACAACCAAACATGATGACATTAGTCAACAATTAGTACACTAAATCAAATGTTTTGGAACTAAAATTCAAGTTAGATAATTTATAATATGTTTAAAGGGGTTTCTATTATGATTGGTTTGTGTATCAATATCTTGGAAAACAAGGAATTATGATAGTGGCTAGGAACAAGGATCCTAAAAAGTTATAAAAGTGGACAACTATTAGGGTATATATAAAAATATTTCACTTTTAAAACACATATCAAAACATATTATTTATTTTTCTCAATTTTTTTACAGTGCTTGAAATAAAAAATGGAATATATTGTTGTTATTATGTTTGTAAATTTATGTGAGAGATCATATTCCATCAATAAACTAGCTTCCCCGAAGAGGCATTTTCAAAGATAATTACTATTTCCTTTAAAATATTTATTAATCATTTCTTTATTTATATTTATTAGTAACAATATAACTATCAAAGAGACTCATATTCATAAGATGATATAGAATTATATAGAAATGAATGGCCATAATACCTAATGGAATAATGTACACAAATAGAATGAAGGTGTGAATTCCATAGAAGCAATTAATTATTACATATTTATGTTTTATTTATTTATTTTTAATACTAATAACATTAAATTTTTTTACTTATATTGGTGTATTCCTTTCATATTTATGGGTGAAGAATGTATATAACACTCATTAAACGGTTAATTCTTAGTACAAATTTAATTAATTTTTCCTCATTTTGTCTTCTATATGTAATTAATTTTTCTTATCAGATTTATCTAATAATTATTTATTTGTTTTCATATATCTTTTGGGAAGATATTACACGTTCATTTCTCCAATATTATTATTCTTTCCATTTATTTTCTTTGTTGAACTTCCAATGCTTTATATTGATTTGATGATATTAGTTGAAAAACATTTCTTGAATAAATATGTAATGTTGGTAGTTAGACTAAGTAAGAAATTGGTAATTATGGTAACATTTATAGTTAGAATGTTTTTGAGGCTTTGGTATGTGTAAAAATTGGCATTACCTCATTCTGACACATGGTGTGACCAATATGACTTTAGGTGTGTCTTTTTATTTAAAATTTCCATTATTTTCAGTAAAATAGGAAATTGAAATACGAAAAACTAAACACACTTTATAATTATTTTAATAAATTAGTAAAATGATCCCTAAGTCATTTAGGATGTGTAGGAATCACCTTCACCTCATTCTGATGCATGGTGTGACCATTATGAATGAAAGTGTTCGTTATCAGTTTAAAATTGACATTTTAAATAAAAATTGTTTCACTCACTAAAACCAAAGAATACATTATTATATTTTCAATATATTTTAATAAATTGATCCATAAATAATTATTTATGTATAGTAATTAGTCTCATGTCAAAATGATACATAATATCACTAGTTTGAGTCAAAGTACGCGTTTCCAATTTAAAATGAAATTTCAGTAAAAAAGAAAAGTGGCATACTAAAAACTAAGAAAACAAATTAATATTGTTTTTATACTTAACGAAAATGATCCATGACTAATTTGGGATGTTTAAAAATCATTCTCACCTCAACCAGACACCCGATGTGACAGGTATGACTCAATGTACCTCTTTTTATTTAAAATTGAAATCAATTTTAGAAAAAAGGAAAAAATGTTATTGTGAAAATACTAAAATGAATTTATATTGTTTTTATATATTAGGTAAAATATCCATGAGTTATTTTTGACATGTAGAAATAATTCACACCTTAATATGAGGTACATTGTGACAGGTATGATTTCAAGTATGACTTTTTTATTTAAAATTCACATCTTTTTTATTAAAAAGGAACAAGTGACCTACTAAAAACCAAGAAAACACATTCGGATTGTTTTGATACTTTAGGTAAACTATCCATGAGTCATTTTTCATCCATAATAATCATCCTCACATCAATACAAGTCATCGTGTGGTCAGTATGACTCTAAGTGTAGCTTTTTTATTTAAAAATTGCAAAAAATTTATTAAAAAGGATAAGTCAACTACTAAAAACTGAGAAAATGAATTTGGATTGTTTTGTTACATTAGTAAAATGATACATGATTAGTTTTATACTTGTATGAATCAGACTCACCACAATAAAAAACATGGTGTGACCGGTATTACTCAGATTGTGTCTTTTTATTTATAATTGACATCAGTTTTAGAAAAAGGTACAAGTGGTCAACTGGAAACTAAGAAACCCAATTTTTATTGTTTTGATACTATAGGTAAATGATACGTGAGTTATTTATGATGTGTAATAATTATCCTCACCTCAATATAAGTCACAATGTGACAGGTATGACTCTAAGTGTGTATTTTTTATTCAAAGTCAATATCAATTTAAGTATAAAAAACAATAGACCTACTTGAAATTGAGAAAATAAATTAAAATTGTGTTTATACTTTAGTAAAATGATCCATCAGTCATCTTTGATGTGTTGGAATCAACCAAAACTAAATTAGATGCACTATGTGACCGGTATGACTCCAAGTTTTCCTTTTTATTTTAAAATCATCATTAATTTTACCAAAAGGAATAAGTGTTGTACTAATAATTGAGAAAACACATGTGGATTTATTTGATACTTTTGGAAAATTATTCATGAGTCATTTCAGACGTGTAGGAATGTAACACAGTTTAATATGATGCACAGTACGACTGATATGACTCAAAATACCTATTATTGTTTAAATTTAACATCAATTTTAGTACAAAGGACAACTTACCTACTCAAAACAAATAAAAAGTATGAAGATTTATTTCATACATTAGTAAAATGATATATATGTCATTTTGTAGGGGTAAGAATCAACTACACCTCAATCTGGAACATGATGTGATCGGAATGACTCCAGGTATGTCTTTTTATTTTAAATTGACATTAATTTTATCAAAAGCAACATGTGACGTACTGAACATGTATATTATTTTCATAATTTAGGGAACTTTTCATTAAGAAATTTTCGACTTTTATAAATCTCCCTCACCTCAATCTGACACACAGTGTGACCAGTATGGCTCAAAGTGAATGTTATCAGTTTAAAATTTTCATTTTAGTTCAAAACACATATCACTCATAGAAACCCAAGAAAATACGCTCTTATTGACATGATAATTTATGAAATCAATTCATAGGTCACTTTTAATGTATATGAAGCAGTATCATGTTAAACTGACACATGATTGTCACATATGACACAGAGTGTGTGTTTCTAGTTTGTAATGAAATTTTAGTAGAAAACATAAGTAACATACTAAAAAACAAGAAAATGAATTCATATTTTTTTGATACTCTTGGAAAATTATCCTTATGTAATTTTTTATGTAAAGGAATTATCTCCACCCCAATCCCACATACATTGTGACTGATATAACTCCAATTTCATATTTATTTAAAATTGACATTAATTTCATTAATAAGAACATGTGACATAATCAAAACATAGAAAATGCGTTCAAATTGTGTTGATACTTTAAAAAAATTATCCATACCTCATTTATGACATGTAGGAGTCAATAGAACCTCAATAAAATGCATGTTGTGAATAATATAACTCCAAGTGTGTAATTTTATTTAAAGTTGACATTATTTTAATGTATTCATTCATATTTTAGTTTAATTTATTTATATTTTATATTACTAACATAAGATTTGTTTTCTTATATTGGTGGATTATTTTTCATAGTTTGAGGTGATTTTTTTGACAATAGATACCACAGGAAAACCTTTTTGAGAGGTGATCATAGGTTCCAATGACCAACATTAATGTTTTAAAATGTTTTTGGAAAGTAATTATAAATGTATTTATATAAAACATTGTAGGAAATGTATATAATATTTTTTTTTGTATTCATGATGTAAAATTGTTTTCAATTAAATTATATATTTTATGTAGAAGAGGTTATAATCTATTGTTTCTATGTATAGGAGGCTGCTGCAATGTGCGGTTATACAAAGAGAACAATGCAGTAGATGGGGCATGTATCATCACTATTTCTAGCACTTATAAATGCCACCATTTATCAAAACTATTGACATTGTTAATAAAGTGGGACCTTTATTTGTGCTAGAAATAATGATGATAAAGGGTGCACTTTATTAGTACTTTTGTAGCACAGATAAAGGGGACCCCCCTTTGATAGTGATGATATTAATAATTATTTCCTAGCACTATTAAAAGCCTTTATGTGCATTGTTAAAGGTTATATCTACAATAGTGATATATATATATGATTATATATTATAAAATATATAAATAATATATTGGAATATTTGTATATATAAAATGTATTTTTAAAAAAATACCTTTCATATAATTTTTTTATCATTCTCATTTTCATAATTTATAAAACAAAATTTCATCAAATTAATATCATTCAATAAAAATATTATTAAATTATTTAAATTGGTTAAAATGTATATAAGTAAATATAATATATTAAAATTTCATTTATATATTTATATAAATTTATAAATGAATATATATATATTTAAGATTGTTTATTTTAATATATGTTGATATATATATATATTAATATAAATATTGGTTTTGTGATCCGAATCTCGTTTGATATGGTTTGAAAAGAACACAGTACGACAAATGAAAAAAATGAAAAGGGTCTCGGTATAGATATGTATATAAAATATTCATGTGAATATATTTATGTATGTATGTGTTTATGTATATGTATGTCTATGTAAATATATGTTTATGTATGTATATGCTTATGTATGTATGTACGTATGTTTGTGTGTGTGTGTGTGTATTTCAATAAATATGTATGTGTATGCATGTGTGAGTTCATGTGTGTATGTGTATCTCTGTGTATGTGTTTTTTTTGAAAATTTATTTGTATGTATATATATGTGTTTGTATATATGTTTATGTATGTATTTATTTACTTATATGTAAGTGTGTGTATGAGTATGTGTATATATGTATATGTGTGTATATATGTATGCGTATCTATATGTATTTATATGTTTCTTTATGTATGTGTGCGTATGTGTATATGTTCACATTTATTAAACTTGAGAGTGTCTAGATGCTTAATGTAGCCAATCATTTTGGTCGTATGAGGTCCATTTGGTTCACCCTCTCCATGTTTTCACATAAAAACCATTTTAGAGATATCAAACCTCACCTATCTATCTCTCTCCTCATAAAGTTCAATGTTCTTGAGTATGCTATATGAATAATTGTTCTCATGTGAATTCTTATGTTCATCAGAAATAGAAGATAAAATCAAACACTATACATCTAACCATATGTAGAAAAATGGCCTACAACCATGACCATGGGGTTTTCAGCTATAAACATCATCTACTATAGATTCAACCTTCAAAAGCGCTAGCTAAAAGCATTAATAAAGTTGAGACTTTATTAGCACAACAAAAGTGTTTATTAAGTGGGTCTACTATTAGTGCTAATAAAAATTAACTTATTAAGGGATTTTTTATCAGTACTAAAAAAATTGCACATAAAGGGGGGCCTTTATGAGTGCTAGTAGGATAGTACTGATAAAGGCACCTTTATCAGCGCTTTGCTACAAGCACTGATAAAGGCCCACCATTATTAGCTCTTTTTTACTAGCACTGATAAAGGGTATATTTAATTAAAAAATATTTCAATAAAATTAATATATTAATATATATTTATATTGATATTGATATAAAATAATATGATTTAAATATGATTAAGATAATGCAAAAAACGCATTTACACTTAATATATGAGATATTTAGTGAAAAATGGATTATAAAATAATTAAAAATAAGAATAATTAATAATTTTATTAATATATACATGCAATATTTACTTAATAAAAATTGAACAACATAAAATTTAAATTAATTAAATAATTGTTTAAGATAAGTTGAAAATATTACTTGAACTTCAAATGAGAAAAACTTTTGATCTGGGTGCCCATTTGTGTAACACCCTGACCCTAGATGCTCAGAGTTAGTGACTTAATTTATTAAATTGGAATGATTACAAGGAATCAAATAATAATGGACTAACCAGTTTAGATGTTTTGGAAAACCAGTTTACATACACGATACCCATATTACATGGGGAAATAGAAAATAAAACATGATATACTATAAAATGAAATAAATAGAATCCTTAAAATCATATTTCAATATTTATTCTTTATAACCTTGGAAATGAAAATACATATGGGAGAGATAAAATTATTATTAAGGGTTAAGTATATAATAAGTTATCAGAAATTAATAATTAATAATCAATATGATAAGATAAATAACTGAATAAACATTAAATTTAAGTAACTAGATAAGGCATAATATATATGGAAAGGTAAATATAAATAAACACTCATGTCATTTATGTAACTGGATAAGGTATAATAAACATGTCTAGGTAAATAACTAAACACCCATTATATTTAAGTAATTGGATAATGCATATTCAATAGGGAAAAGTAAATAACTGAAGACACATTCTATTTTATCAATAAACTAGGGATGAAAATTCAACCTTAGATAATGTCAAAGAAAAAAACACAGGTTTAATAATAATAACTTAATTTTCAATAAATTAAATGATTAATTATTAGAAAACATGTTTTCATAGGCACATGATACCTTTACCATCCAGATATATCCTCAATATAGTTTAAAACATACTGGTTAAAACCCCATCTAATTTGGCCTACTGATTCATCTCATGAGACTACAGATGCATCGAGGGGCTTGTATTAACCAGTAACCAACCCATTTAGTTCATTTAAAAATCATTACTCATTTATATTATATTATATTTAATTAATTAACCGAATTAATTATCATCAAATACCCATACCGAATAAAAGATATTGATTTATCAATACTTCCCCAATTAATCAAATACCTGTAAAACTGAACACCATATATAAATATGGTATATAGTTTAGGATAAAATGACATTAATTTCATGAGAATATGGTCATTTAAGACAAATTAAATTTGTAATACAAATGAACATAATGAATTGATTGTTTTTAGAAAGTGTTATTGATAAAAAAAGTTATATTGCAAAGATAATTTTAACCACTTGGTAATTTTAAATTCAAAACCCCTTTTATGATATAGATCAATTTAAAATATAAACTACAATAAATTATTATTTAATAATGATATTAAATGAAAATTAAATCATTATATACACCACATTAAAGTGAATTTGTGTATATTAACAAATAAGTCTCAATGGAATATAAATTGGGTCAAAATCCCTTACCACTTAGTAACTTTGGAATTATAATCCAGATTAAAGAAATAAAATCAAAGTAAAAATTAAATAATATTAAGATAAATTTATTCATGATATGAAATAAAATAGTGTAATTATATACACTATACAAAATAAATAAGTGGTTAATATGGTGCATGCCTCACGAAAGTAAAAGTGAAACAAGAATATACTACCTTATGCTTCCTTTTTGTTGCGTGGTACTTATCATCTTTTATAGTGGTTTAAAATAAGTTAGAAAAATATAACATAAGAATAATAATATTTAAAATCATATTTATAATATCATATTTGATATTATTAAAATATCTTATTACCCATTTGTTTAAAATTCTTTATCTTTTTCATCATTTCGGGTGTTAATTGTCTTGTTTTTCAAGTAAGTTTTGACTTCATATCCTTGTTCTTCATATGTATATAATGATGTAAACATATAAAAGAATTAAAAAATGATTTAAATATCATATATATTCATCATATATATATTTATAATGATACATAAAATTTAGATACAGGAAATGAAAATACATCATTCATGGAGATAGTAGGTCGTACGTGCTCATGATCATTATTTCCATTTTATTATCATATTAAAAGAATTAAAACTAAATTATATATATGTATATTAAAATTAAAATATCATATTTATTTCATATATTTCACATATGTATATTAAAGTAATCCTTATTACATTCCATGTAGATCCTAAAAAAGTGACATTGCTTTTAGGAGGTGGTAGTCAACATGTCCACAAACAATGTTATCATATTCCCAACAAGTGGAAATCATGACGGTATGTGCTATATAAAAATTAAATAAGCATAAATAAATTATAAATATCAAATATGTCATATATAAACTATCAATCTAACATTATTCCCAACCATTGGAGGTTTTAATGGAAGAACAAATGACATCGGTTCACGAGGTTATAGTTCTCCATACACATGAACAATGATTGTGTATCCCCTTTGATGGAAGTGTCTATAGGTGTAGGTAATAACCTTAGAATAATTTTTTTTAGTATATTTAAAATACTTATATTATTATATAATCAATATATAATAATACTTGAATGGGTGGATAAATAAATAAAACAAATGTGCTCATTGAAGAATGTTACCTCTTTTTCTAGTAGCTCCATTAGGTTTATCCCAAAATACCTCCTTGATTTCCTTTCTAAAAAAAGTGATTCTTCTATTATTATGGGTGATATATTGGGAGATTATTTGGGAATTATTTTAATGTGATAAATCTCTTTATATGTGTGAATAAGTTGGAGGGGTGTTTTCTTTTTTATAGTGGAGGCGAAGTGGCATTCTTGTAAAGTTTTTGAAAGAGGGAATTCCACCCATGTTTTTTCCATGCAATGTGGCTCCAATAATGAAAAACATTTATAAAATGGATTATATGATCTAAATAAGGATAAAAAATAGGCTCTTTAAATTTTTCAAGGTAATTTTTCCCTTAGGTTTAAGGTTTAGAACAATGTTAATCTAGTTTTCTCTTAATTGGTGTAATTAATTTTTATTTCTTTTACTAATATTTTTGGTAGGAAACAAATTTTAACTTATTAGAAATTAGAAATTATTATTTATACAATTATTTAATCCATTTTTTAAAATTAAAATCATGTAAATGGAAGAAATTAAGTTAAAACTAATCCTGTGGATGGGATGAGAAAGAGGGGTTTTAAAGAAAAAATGTTCAAAAGTTTGAAGTGTTTTTATATCAAATATCAATGTAAAATTGATTCTAATGACATAAATTGTATTAATAGATATTTATGGGATAATATTTAACATTAAAACCAATAAAAATATATTTTAACCTTATAATGCAAATAGAAGAAAATTTATTTTTCAATTATATTTCATTATTTTTACTATTCATCCAAAAATGTTATATTTCAGAAAAATTCCAAAAAATAAAACTAACATAATGATTACATAAAAAATTAAAAACTGAAGTTTATTTTTAGAAATATGGTTCATTAATGTTCCAAAATTTATATTTAAAACAGGTTTTCCATTAAAAGGGGGTAAAACCTCCTTGAAAAAAATATAACTTTTATGCATAAAATTTGACCTGTTCCTATCATATGCCTATCAAATCTATTTGAAAAATAAAAACAATATTTGATTGAATATATAATTAATATATTAATATAATAACATATAATAATATTATATATTTCAATATATTAAGATAAAACTTATTTGGAGTAGAAAAATTGTTTTTTATAAAAATATTCCTTTTATATTCATTTGGTTTCTATATTAATTTCTAATTATCTAGTAACCAATGAATTCAACAATATATTTTCAAAAAATAGTTAATACTATATATAAAAATAAATTTAATGGCTATAAGATTTATATCATATTAAATAACATTATTTATGGAATATTGTATTTTTGTAAAACTCGGTTCTGCGTGTAACACAAGCTATCGAAATAACTCAATATTGTGTGTAAAACAATCCAACCTAGTGTTGCGTGTTCCACAATCTAATCTTAGTGTTTTTTAGAATATGATTAAATTGGTTTTGTGTGGAAAGAAATATATTAAAAAAATAAATTTATTTTGAAAGAAAAATATTGTGTAGCCTTGGGGTGTTATAGTTTGAGCTACAACATATCAAATCGAAGCATGCAAATAGATCTATGACATATTAATTAGAGAAAACTTGTTCAATGTTTTTTATGTCAAAAAAGGTCTGGAATGCCTCATATTCTATGTTTTTAGTGTGTATACCCTATATTTATAATATTTTATAACATTTCAACTTCATTTAATAGAGTTTTTTTAATATTTAATATTCTATAATATCTCAATATTTTTCACAATTCATTAAAAAATCAATTTTTCAGAAAATTATTAGAAATTAATTCAATGATAATTTGTAAAATCTGAATATGAAAATTAAATTAATTTTTAAAAATTAAAATTATATTATTTGGAAACCGTGCTTTTAAATAAAACTACATAATTTTGAAAAATCCAATTTGGTTAAAAATGAAGTATTTTTCTTTTTGACTAACAATTTGTCAAATATTTTATAATTAACTAATCAAAATTTTCTATATAAATGTCTCTTGGAAGATGAAATCCATGACCCAATTTTTTACCTTCTTCACTCACTCTCCCTCTTGTTTTTTTCTCTCATTCTACAGGTGAAACGATACCTTTTCCAACATACCCTTTCTTAATGAGTGATAAGGAACTTTTTCTTGTAATCCTCTTTATGCACCACTATTATTCTATTTTTGGTGGAGCTTGATAATTATCTTTCATTCTGAATACATACACCTCTTTCCTTGATTTAGAAGTATTGGTGGACATTCAGATTAAGCACATTATCATACATGTGTACATGTCTAGAAACGTCCACTTTTGAGATGTTTCATAGAGAGAAAATGTTTGTCATATAGATCTAAATCATTTGGACTCCTAAGTATCCTTATCTTTGTTATTTTATTTTGAAGATTTACCTTTTGTGGATTCTGAATTTGTTTTATATTCAAATACTCTATATTATATTTTGTTTTTTATCTTAATAAAACATTTTTGTGTGGGTGATATTTTTTTCATCCATGTATGTCAGAAATGGGCCTAAGAATGTCAAACCATGTTTTCATATTTACTTATTTCTTGCATATTATTTTGAATACGGTTCTGTCTCCACTCATTGTGGTGCAAAGTCACCTTGAATCATCACATTTTTTGTTTACAATTGCGATCATTGTAATCATGATAACTTTTTCAGTTTCAAAAACATAATTGAAACCAATTGCATATTCATGGATCCTTTTCCATTTATTGGGGGTATATACCTCAATATTATCCCCAATAGAATATGTTCATTATTTAAAAAACTATATAAAATATTTTAAAAACTATTAATGCAATATTTAAACTATATTATATACACACAAACACAAATTGGAATGTGTTTAACATTTTATTTAATTAAATATTAAAAAAATCATGTAAAAACTCATGTGTAGTTAAAAAATAGACAAACAAACCACCAAATATATGTTTTTGATGTGAAAGCTATCAAAATTATATTAAAAACTAGATATTCAATTTTTCAACCACATGACATACATTATTTTTTATAAAACATTTAATTTTTTACACTATATAAATATATATATATAACAACTTAATGAAATTTTATGGCCTTTCAATTGAAATAATCTTGTTAAATTTAGTGATATTTTATTGTCATTTATTTTTCAAAATATCTATGTATTTCTACTATATCGGAAAAAATTATTTTCTAATATATTTTAAAAAAATTAAAATATCTATTTGTTTATATTTTTAAAATTATAAAACTTTTTTAATCCAATATATATAATTTCATTATTTTAATTTGTTAATTAGTCTCGTAAAAAAAGTTGAATTATTTCAATTAATTATTTGATCATTGCATAAAATATATAGAAAACATATGAACAGGGAATTGAAGTTATCTTTGTGTATCATTATTATTTTTTAAAATTTTAATGAAATATATGGTGATTTTGTTTCGTTGAAATATCATTTAATGAAAGAATAGTGATGTATTTTTTTTAAACAAACTTAACATAAAAAAATCAAGATTTTGAATTATCAATTAATGTAGTGCATCCATTCTTTGTTCATTTCATAACACCCTGCAGTTTATTGGACCCTTTTCTAAAATCCCGCATGTTTTTTCTTATGGGTTTCCAAATAAAATCACCTATATATAATTATATTCTATTCCTCCCTAGACTGCATGTCACACCTCCCTCTTCTTGGCCATACCATCTCACTTCTTTGTCACTCATCATTGTTAGCAGCCATGAAAATGTCGGTCTGCCACCAGCACATCAACTATGCCTCTAATGCGACCATCTCATACTCTTGTTACATGGTGGTAGGTGGAGGAATATTGAGGTGGGTGCCTATGGGCTCTCAAAGATCCTCTATTTGGGAGAAATATGGACTTTGGGGCTCTGGTACTGGAATGTTTTACAACCTCCCTAGGTCCATAACCACTGGCAGGATGTCAAAGATGAGTCCTACAACATGAACAGTTGGAGTATCCGACCATGTTTGTGGATCTGTGATGAAACATCACTTATAGGGATGGATTGTCCAATATCATCCAGGGTAGAACATCAAAGTAAACACAAGATCCAGGGTGGTGAAATCATTAAATGGGTTGAAGAAGGCAACACATTCGTTCTTCTTCAGCTCGAACGATGTGAGAAAATCCACTCAACCAAAGAAATCACCAACAACTAAATGGTCATTTCCACTATGTGGAATCTTTAGTCTCTTCATCATTAACCCCTCTCAAAAATCAATAGCACCACAGGTGACAGATGTGAAGTTCGTTAGAACAACTACAATAGATTTTTTAGCGAATTTTATATGTGTTTAGATTTTTTTTTTAAAATATGTGTATGTAATTTTTTTTCAAAATGAGTCTAGAATGAGTAAATCCCACTACCGCCCTTTACTTAAGATAAAAGGTGATAAGGGGCCTGTCTCCTTTTAGTAAAAATAAAAAAAATATTTATTTATATTTTATTTATTTATAAATATCGAAGTTTTTATATTATGATATATATATTGTCTTTGTTTTATATTTTTTAGAATTATTTAATTAATATTTTAATGTGAAAATGGTATTTTTTAGTCAATATCTTTTGTGAAATGTGAATAACCTTTTACTTGTTATATTTATATATATTTTTATTTTCAATTATGTTTTATCGTGAATTATATTTCAAGATTTATCGTTACTTTCTAATCTAACTAAAATATTCATTACATTTCCAATGTATCTTGTTAGAAATCAATTATAAAGGTTTTTATTTTTAATTTGTTTAGTTAAATATTATTGTTTTTTTCATTATTACATTACTGTAATATTATTATTCATTATATATATACATTATAAATAAATAAATAAATATTTATTTATTATTTTGTTATATACTTACCGTACTATTTTATTTCAATATTTAAATTCATTTTATTCAATAAAACTCAAAAGAAATCAATTTTTGACTTTAATGAAGAACATGAAAAATTTGGATGTTTTATACATCCATCATTTCTATAGGACTAGAAGTGATCATATCTTAAAATATTTTTTTATTCAATTCACAACTATTATTAAGTTATATTACTCCCTTTTGAATTTTTTTAAGTTAGTATATTATATATAAATACAATATACCAGTAAAAGTTGGGGTTTGAGTAGAAAGTATTCATTTTAGCAGGGTTCAATATATAGGGTTAGTTTGAATTTATAATGTTCCAACTTCATCAATGATTTATTAAAAATAAATTCTAGTATTGTTTTAAACCATTATAATGTAATTTATAATGTTTTTTACATTCCTTTCATTTTCATTTTGTTTATTATATTTATGAAATTATATTAATTTTTAATGACATTTTTGGTCTTTTGTTTATGTTTTAGATTTCATTTAGGTTGTTTTTTAGTGTGTATTTTATAATATTTTAATATTTCTTACATGAAATTTAATAAGTTTTCCTTTGTTTCTAGTTTTCAAATTTAAAATATTATAAAATATAAACTATGACTAAAATATAAATGAAAATTGAAACACTCGCTAAAAACATAAAAATGGATGATAGTAAAAACAATTTTTTATCTCAATATACACAAATCATATACATGAATGAGAATAATTAGTTTATATAGAGAGGTTCCATACCACATGATGATTTACGAATGGTATGCCTGTATCTAGATCGTTGAACCCCTTGCTGGGGTGGAGTTTGATGACCTAAAGAGGGTTGATCCTCAAGCATTGGAATGTCCACCATCTCATTATCTGCCTATGTATCAGTGGGAGGATGTGTCGACTAGATTTCATACTGCACACTCGATCCTTCTTTCAGTAGTGTAATAGAAGGACCCGCCACCATATCTTAGGGAACCATAGAGGCTGTAAAGGATTAGGACCCCGAGATGAAGAAAACTGTGGATATCCTATCAAGAAAGATGGATCCCATGCTACCTGATACACATAAATAATCATCTGAGGGTGGAATTTTAGAGGTTCAAAATATTTAAATGGAACAGGTGATGCGTCACATGAAACATGACATTGTCTACTTCACCATCATCATGGATCCTCAGTATCAACAACAGTTGTGGGAGGTTCCTAAGCAGGAACCTCCACTCCCTAGGGAGGAACCTCCACTTTATAGGGTGTACTATCAATGATTCCCTCATGAATTGCTTGATATTATAGACTCTACACCCTCAGTGCAACATGGATCATTTCCAGACTAGAGACCCCTCCTCTTCTTAATCACTCATGCGAATAAGCTTACATGATCGAGTATGCTTCAAAGATATTCAAAATGAATTTGAAAATAGCACAATAGCACAATAAACAAAATAATGGAAATTTATTGACTTACCATATCATGGATCCCTCTACTTTGTCGAATAAGATATAGTTTAGAGTTGAGTCTATACAATGGATCATACTCGACCTACTATGAAAGAAGGAATTTCATCATATGTATGCCCTGGATATGAAGTGTTGCTCGTCTACCCTAGAGGTTGTGATACTCAAAATATTGTTGTTTCTAGTCCTCATCATGCCTACCTATCATCTTTGTGTCATGAAAATCATTTGTCTATCTCGGTGGAAGTGGAATGGGCTAAACATAGCCAGACTCTCGCATAACCCTATCAGGTCAGTGCTACTCAATAATATGAAAGTGAATGAGTGGCACTATAGCCATAGCATCTTGAAGTCCAATACTGTAGTATGCTAGAAACTAGTTTAATAAAACCTAGTTTGGAATCCATGAAATCTAAAATGAAATGTGAGATTTTTTAAAAAATTACTTACTAAAAACAAAACTTCATTATATTATAAATTTTTTTAGATAGTGATAGACTGTATATACTTACCTCATCGGTTAGAATGCTGTCAAACATGAGATGGTATGCACCAAAATAGTGTGTCAGAACACTGACAAAGTTTTTGTTTCTAAATATACCTATAAAATACAACATTGAATGTGATAAATAATAAGAAATTATATTTAATATCTCTTACTATCATTAGAAACTAATAGAGATTAGTGATCATACCCGCGTCCACGCGGAGTGTCATGTAGCACCTCTATAGGCAGTGGATGACCAACAAGATCAGGGTAGAGTGTGTGTGTGTGTGTGGGGGGGGGGGGGGGGGTTCTCCCATGCCCATATATAAACAATGATGACACATCCCCCAAGATCCATGTGGTATTCACGACATGTCATTCATAATGCTATGTATGTGTAAGTTGAGCCGGCAAAACCCCAATTGTACATCCTGGCCAAATAAAAGTCCTCCGGAAGCCCCAGATACATCATGTGTGCATGCTTACTCAAGTGATCAATGCACATGGTCCCTCCAATAATATCTAATATGTATGCATAGGCATAACGTGTGGCAGTATTCTCATCACTTTCATTGGGTATATGTACAATGTGCCTCTTAAGATAGCCCAAAGATATCAACTATCATCTATAATCGCACGTCAGCCAAAATGTTGATTCCTGAAAATATATGAACAATTTAAAGTCAGTATGAATAGGTGGGTCCAATAACGGATTCCCCCTATATAGTAAGAATGAGAATGACTTCCACATCATTGAGGGTGATGTCCATCTCTCCCTTATACAGGTGAAATATGTGTGTCTCTTTTATCCACATCTCTAGGAGTCAAATAAGTATCTGATGATCAATAAATGTGAAGTCAAATACATTAATGCCATAGTATACAACATGGCTGAAGTATGGTATAGTTCTAGGTGGAGGTAGCATGTGATGAAAATGGTACGATCAATGCACCACGATCTGTTATACCTCATGACCCTATAACACAATCTATGAAACATTTGTATCATGCTCAGTGAGTAGTCTAGTATCCTCCATCTATATATAATAAAATGAAATAAATTATAAGTGTAAAATTCAAATATAATGTTATGGTCAACATAATGTTATAACTTATATAATGAAAGACATTTCATGTTTATTCTCTTTTTTATGAAATTACTTTTTACCAAAAGAAAATGGAATGTATTTATGTTTCTCAAATGATATTTCTAATGAGTTTTTGAGATATTTCTTACATAGAAAAGGATGTTTTGTAAGATATGGTTATATATATATAATATTCTTATGTAAAATTTTATTTCAAAATGGTGTGCTTTGTAATTTATGTATTATTTCCCACGTGATGGTTTGTTTCATTATTATTTTCTCACATTCTGAATTTATATTTTATTCATGGGAAGATTTATTATGTGTAAATGTCACCTCAAATTCACTTATCATATTCCTTTTATTGTGATTATGAAAGGCATATTATTATTTGATAGTAAATGTATTTGGAGATGTCATAAAATTTAATAAAATAAAGCATCTTATATTAAAACCATATAATTAACAATATTAAAATATCACATAAGAGAAAATATATCATTATGGATGACAATGTGAACTCAATCCATCAATTTTATGGTATCGTTTTTGGTTATGACCTTCATGATGAAATATGGTGCGTCTCAAACTTTTCCCTTCTTCGTGGTGCAATTAAATATAATTCCAAATCCTATTAGACATTAGTCTCCCTCATTTATGCAACCTATTGATGTCAGGTATCACTATCAGCTGGACTTTTTTGCATGCAGAAATATAGACTCCCCAATAGGTGTCCATAGTGCATAATACCCGTTAGTAATGGTGTCCAATCGGTACACTAGATCAACATATGTTTCCCATGATATATTCATAGAGGCACATGTTTCTATGTCATGTGAACATGGAAACCGTCATTCCATGATGTTTCCACATTGACATTTCCTCGCTTCCTAGAATACCATCATTTCTTCACGGATGCTATTTGTGATGGGGTCTGAACGCTATTAAACATCAAATTGAGAGTCTTCTAGGTACATCTATTTTAGATCCACATCCACTTATTGTATCATAACATGGATTTAATTTCTTAGATAAATACATAATCATTATGCTACCAATAATTGTATATAAATAAAAGGGAACTCTTTGAGAGTAATTTTAATAAATATGATTAATATAACAATAAATTTATATAAATAAATAGATAATATATATGTACATATATATTATATTTTTAATCAATATACTTACCTTTATTATTTTAAACTAATTTGTAGTTACATATAGTTATAATTATATATATATATATATATATTAAAATATCATGATATGAACTATATAAATAACTAAATAAAAACACTAAAAACAGTCCATATTTAAATTTATATATTTATATTCATATTATATAATTTATAATATACATATATATTTATAATTATATGTTTGTTTTTTCATATATATTTATATATATGATTATATATTATAGAATATATACATAATATATTGAAATATTTTTATATATAAAAGGTATATTTAAGAAATACAATTCATATAATAATAAAAATTTATTATCTATATCATTTTCATTATTTATATAATAAAAATTTATCAAATTTATATCCTTAAATAAAAATAGATAATAATGTACTTAACTATGTTACAAAGTTTATATGTAAATTTAATATATTTAAATTTCATATAAATGTTTATAAAAGTATACAAACAAATGTATTTATAATTAATAATATTTATATTAATATATGTAAATAAATATAAATATATATATTAATACCACTATTGGTAGTGTGATTCAAATCTCCTTTGATATTGTTCAAAAATATCATAGTCCGACAAATGAAAAAAGTGAAAAGGGGTGTTAGTATAGATATGTATATAAAATATTCATGTGTATGAATATATATATGTGAGTATTTATATATGTGTGTATGTATTAATGTAATTTTGTATCTATATATGTATATATGTGCTTGTGTGTGTGTGTGTGTGTGTGTGTGTGTGTGTCAGTTTATTTTTTTCGTTAGTTTGTGTGTGTGTGTGTCTGTATGTGTATAAATATGTATGTGTATGTGTATGCATGTGTGTGTGCATGTGTGTGTGCATGTGTGTATGCGTATCTATGTGTATCTATGTGTATGTGTATGTGCATTCATGTTAATTTTTATGTATATATATGTATGTGTATATATGTCCATGTATGTATATAAGTATTTATATGTAATTGTATGTATGTCTATATATGTGTATGTGTGTATGTATGCACGTGTATATGTATGTATGTATATGTTTTTCTCTAAATGTGAGTATATTTGTATATGTTTTCAATTTGGAAGCCCTAGAGTGTCTAGATTCTTAATGCATCTAATCATTTTGGTCATATAAGGTCCATTTGCTGCACCCTCTCCAAGATTTCACATAATGAGTTCCTTAGAGATATAAAACCTCACCTATCCAACTCTATCTTCATAAATATAACAATGATTGAGCATGCTATATGCATCCATGTTCTCATTTGACTTCTTATGTTCTTCATAAAAAGAAGATAAAACCAAACCCTATACATATAACCATAATTAGAAAACTGGTACATAGCCACGAGCATGGGGTCTGTGACTATAAATATCATGGCTATGATGTTTTATCTATAGGTCATTCGATGTGGAACCTATTTCACAATGGACATATAACTATGAGAATGAATCTCGTGGCTATAATCAAGTCAATGTGGGTGACCTATAACCATGGTCATGGAGACCATATCTATAAGTTCATTTTTTTAAAAGGTTATCGCCGAGCTTAGACCTCTATCCTCCTATATATAAACCAATATATACTACCACAATTCTAACTTAGTTTTATTTATATACACATAAACATATGGAAATATTTATGTGTGTATATACATATAATTTTATCAACATATTTAATTATTATTGTTAAATACATTATAATTTTGATCCAACTCTCAAAATATATATCCCTGGTCAGAAATGATCATAGATATAAGGTCCGAATACAGGGGATATAGGCATTGCATGGTTATAGGCCTTCTATTACCATATACACTAGCCACCTATGGCTACAAACCCTCACCACCCCATTCTATAGCCATGGGTACGAGTTCCCATGGATACATGTCTTCTATTAGGCATAGGCTCAAGCCACGTGTGGTTATAGGTCCATCCCTACCACCCTATAGCCACAATCATGAGTTTTTCATATCTATAATGTGTTTTTCATGTCATTATCATGGGAAACATTTTTTCTCATGTTAGTGTGGGAAATGATATAGGCACGAGAAAACAAAACTCATGGCTATAACTAACCTATATCCACAAGAATTGTTTCTATTAGATGTAGGTGACCAATAACCATTTAAAACGCGATTGTGGTTATAGGTCCTTTCTATATATAGTTTTTCTAGTAGCGAGTGTATAATTCAAGTGTTTTATATAAATATTGAGCTCTTATTCACTCACCACCATAATAAGAAGATCATAAATTGGGAATTATAGCACATAAATATTTTCTTCTTATATTAATATAATGCACAAGAACATGTACCATACTTGGAAGTCATTTCATGTTATGAGGCCTTCTTTACCTAGTATAGATCATAGGGATATCAAGGTTGAGAAATTTTTTATTTTTCTACAACAAAATAAAATCATTATTTAATTATATTATCTTAATTATCAAAAAATATGAGATAAAATTTAACACCCCATGGTTTTGAAAATAAATATTGAATTCATTTTATAATCTAGCCATTAAACACAACTTTTCCTCTACTATGTTTTGAATTTCGAAAAACGGTCATCTAGATTTGTGACCAGTAAGTTATTTGGAGTCTGATAGAACAAACATGATTTTTGGTGATAGTAACATACCCTTATGAATAGAAAAATAAATAGTAATATGACCATTATGAATAGGGAATAATGATATTATTTTATTTTCTTAAGGTAATAAGATAATTAAATCTTAATTAATTTTTCACTGTGATATAAAACTAATTATACCTTAAAATTGTTATTTTTTGAATTAACTATGGTTTTAATTAAAAATTAAATTAATAATATTTAGAAAATTATTTTTGAAAAATGGAGTTCATTTTTGAATTCTGAACGCTGAAAACGGGTAGGGGTGAATTTTTGAGATTTTTCTAAAACACTTGATTTTTTCATGAATAGTAAAAATACAGTTTTGAGTTTTCGGTAGTTTAATGGCATCATAATGACATAATAAAATTTTAGTATACTTATGTACAATAAAATATGACATTAGGTATCCCAAGTGGCTAAAAACATGAGAAAATACCATGGGCATGGCCATGGTTTGGCAAAAACCACTAATGAGGTGTCCCTTTGAAATTATTTAAAAACTCCCTCTCTTTTTATATAAATACCCACTCATCCATTCGTTTTCATTGATTAAAAATCCTTAATCCTCTAATATCTGGTAGTTTTACCTCTCTTAGAGTCCTCCCAAGGTTTCCTTAAGCCCCCAAGGTCTCAACCTTCATGTTCAAGAAGTTACTCTACAAGTCAAGGGAATCATTCACCCTCATCTTTTAGTCGAAACTTATTTTATGTTATCTCTTTGAATGTTCTTTATGATATGTTGGAGTTTAATTTTTTGTATTCCTATTACTATAATATTTATTCCCATATTATTATATTCACTTTTTATCTCATCATTTCATTTTATGAAATTTTAAGCGTCGTCGTTAGGATGCCGAATTTTCATAAGGGATCTCTCAATTTTATTTTATTTTCAAGTTCATTTCATTCCTTTTTCTCTCCTCGAATCCTCTATCCAAATAACCATGATAAATCCAGTATCATATATATATAATGGAATTATATAATGTGAATTCAAGAACCATCATCAATATTCTTACTCACTCCCTTTTATTTTTATAAACGAAATCAACGTCCACGAGGTTCCAATTTATAGCCTTTGTGGACGACGAAGTTTTTTTCTCCAATTTATTCTTCTTTAATGGTCACGAAACCATTTTGATGGTTGAAACAGAATATAGTATATGTATTATAACCTATTTAATATTTATACACCATAAAACATACAAATTTATAAATCGTATGACCAAACTAGTTCCTAAAAATAAAAATACCGCTAAAACAATCTAAGGGGATGTCATAAATATTTCATATAATTATTCATACACTTTCCATGTAAAAAAATGATATAAATGACCATTAAAAATTATTTATGATCATAAATAATATATAATTTTAATTCTGGATATTTACAACCATTCCACATGAACTTCATTACTTAAAAACAAGTAAATCGATTTTAAAAAATCAAGAAAGAAAACACTCCGGAACGACAAAATTCAATATAATAACTTATCAATAAGAACATAAATGAACTAAACAGAATAATGATAAACTAAATAAATTTCTACTAGGTTTTTAATTAATTTATTAATCAGTATAATTTCATATTCCATGACCTTAATTTCAAGAGGGAAACACATTCAGATTTAAGGTAAGTGTTTTTTCACCCGAACTTCCATTTCTATTAGGGTTATATTCATTGTCTAAATTAGCTCGATGAAATTATTATGTATTATTATATAATCATTATAAATTCTATTTTATTGTTCTATATATGTACACCAACCAGAATCCTTCATTGTTTTATGGATAGTTACATATTTTAAAAGGATATTTCAAAATTGTTTCTGAAATACAAGCCTGATTCAAGGGAATATCTCAATTTCATACCTATTTTCAAGGTAAATGTATAATTAATTTTTGGAAATAAATATATTTATAAAATAACTCAACTTAACAAGAAATTAATATCTTACTTCACTTATGATTTTATACAAAGATTTTTTCAAAATAACTCTTCTTTTCAAAGTGAAAGTGTATTTATTTCAATAATTACATGAAGATTTTATAAGAGTATCTTCATATATTTCAACACTCTTGTTGATTCTTATGTATTGTTGGGTCTAATATTTCATGGAATCATCTAACATATTTAATTTAATGGTTTATTATTATTTTGTCTATGGATGTGATATCTTTAAACTGTTCAGCAATTTACTCCGAATGGTTAGTTTTTATGCTTAATGTTTTGGGAATGTTATTTACATTTCATATATTAGTTTAAATATGAAAGTATATATTGTTTGTCCCTGTTCATATGAGTAATTAATTAGACATAATAAGTGTCGAGTGGGACCCACTATAGCCCCTCAGTGCATCAGTAGGTCTCATGAGAAAAACTATGGTCTTGGAACAAGGCCTTGGCAAAATGATTATTTATTATCTTGGCATGAGGCCTTGAAGGGATGGTTATGTTTTCCTGCATTATGAATTCCTTAATTATGAAAGTTTTATTGATGGTTCATGTGGTTATTCAACTAGTAGAATACCCATGATTATGTTATATTATGGCCATATTTACTAAACTCTTATTCATGCCATAATGTGATAAAGTTTATTATTTGTTAAAGGAATATTTTTTTATTTATTCAACATGCCTAATGTTTATGTTATGATATCTTCCACTATATTTATTACTCTTACTGAGCATTTTATCTCACCCATTTATTGTGTTTCATTTTCTCAGGACATGAAGAAGTTTATTATAAACGACATGCTGAAATAACCTTGGAGTCATGGATGTTGTCTAAAAAGTTTATATGTTGTATTTTTTATTTCAATTTGTATAGTTGAATTTATGTATGAATCTTTCTTCCAATAATACTAAACTAATTAGTAATTCAGAATGATTATTCCTTGTTTTATGCCAATATAATCAAATATGGCACCGACTCTGGGGAATTGGGGTCGGGTCCTTAGAGTTGGTATCAGAGGAATTTTAGAAGAAACTTGGAAACAAGATTTAGAAAACATAGATTGGGGAAGATTCCCTAAGATAGTATTTTAGGATAAACATTCAAGAACATCCTTATAATTTGGTATGGAATAGTTTATGTGGATCTTTCAAGAAATACATCCCTATTTGGATACGAGCGGGTAGAGGCGGATCTGGCACAGATGTACCAAGGAGTTAATGCTCTGACAAGTACTTTTGAGCTTGACCCGGGGTATCCTGGGACACAACAACAAGCCTTGTTTCACTCTT
The DNA here is from genome assembly GCA_963277665.1 of Viscum album. NCBI lineage: Eukaryota > Viridiplantae > Streptophyta > Magnoliopsida > Santalales > Viscaceae > Viscum > Viscum album. Next base: position 1,928,307,676 of record OY728142.1, read on the forward strand.
GGTTACAACACTCTCTGGGGATATTCTTAGGATAATTCAAATTTTATTTACAATCTATTATGAAGGATTTAAATGTAAAATTTTCCTCAAAGATACCATGATTATGATCAAGAGATTATTTATGCGTAGAATTTAGATTTATGATAAGTATTTTTCTACATTGAGATTATACATTATGATCCATACGCTAATATAATGTATTCCACTATTTAGAAATTATGTCTAGTGGAAGGAATAGAAACTGCACGAACACGCGTGTCCCCTGTCGGGATTTCTCACCAATGCAGGATCATGATGTTGGCTCTCGTGATGTGACTGGTGGTGAGCAACTTATATCTATACTGGGAAAACTTACTCAGGTTATGAATAATAAACTTACCAATATGGAGCATCCGGATCCACCATGTGGAGTATCTATGTTAGATTGCTTTATGTGAAAACAACCTTCATCATTCAATGGGACTACAAACCCATTTTTAGTAGAGCAGTGGATATATTCCCAAGATAAGATATTTATTGCTTTGGGATGTAACAAAAGTGAGAAAGTTTTCCTGGAAGTTTATCGATTAACGGGAGATGCAGATCAGTGGTGGTCATTAATCCAAAACACAAAAGAGGAGGAAGAAATAGAAGAGATGGAATGGATGGATTTTATGGAAATATTATTAGAAAAATATTTCCCTCATGGATAGAGAGTAGATATGAAGAGGAAATTATTGAATCTATGGCAGAAGAAGGATGAAAATGTTTCCAAGTATGAATCCAACTTTACAAGGCTGGAAAGGCATGCTGTGGACTACATACGTAATCCATGGAGAAAATTTGATCAAATATTTGATGGTTTAAAACCATTCTTCTGAAGGGATCTAGTCTCATAGAATTTCTCATCATATGAAGATATTGTCTCAAGTTCTATAAAGACAAAAAATTAATTCTCTAAGTATTTTGAATTTAAGTGAAAGTAAGAGAAGAAGAGGGCTTCTAAACACTTTGGGATATGAAATAAGGAAATGTGGAATAAGGGAAGAGTTTAATTTCTATCATGCATTAATTGTGGGAAGAAACACCCTGGCACTTTACTGAAGGGAATGAGAGTCTATCAGAAGTGCGAAAAAATGGCCACCTATCTCGGGATTGTAAGTGGAAGAAAGAAGCTACCAAATGTTATGTGCTACAATTTTAGGGAGATGGGACATTATGCACATGAATATAATAAGCATTAGGGAAATGTTCCCCAAAGAAGGCTAAGGGAGAAAGTCCAAGATTATGTGGTCATAACCGCGGATGTATAACTTACTAACGAAGTGGTGGCAGGTATATTGATCTTTTCATCAAACATATCCAATTATTTATTTGATTCAGGGTCATCACATTCATTCATTTATTCCCAGTTTTTCAAGAAAATTAGATATGTCCAATTTGATTTAATAAAGGAGTTATCAGTCAAAACCCATAGTGGATGTATCATTGCAACAAAGGCATGTCAATTAGTCCCCCTCATGATAAATAAATGTGATTTAGTTGCTGAAATTATCATATTACCAATGACTGAATTTGATATAAATCTTGGTATGAATTGGATGTCAAATTATGATGTGAAGATCTATGGCAAGAAGAAATAAGTTACAATTTTTGAGAACGGTGTGGAATCCATTATCTTTAGGGAAGAAAAATCACCATCTTATTCTCATCTAGATCCATCCCCCAGTGGCTCTACTAAATTAAATTATTGGGGAGGAGGAGAATCCAATAACTAATGGTGAAGAAAATAAGGTTCAAATAGATGATGTACCTGTTATGAAAGAATATATTGATGTCTTTCTAGAGGATTTACCTAGACATCCTCTAGAGTGAGAAATTGAGTTTTCCATTGACTTAATTCTTGGTTCAAGGACCATATAAAAGACACCTTCTAGAATGAACACTGTGGAGTTAGTGGAGCTAAAGAAACAAATAAAATATTTGAGTGATAAAGGATTTATTCGTCCTAGAGTTTCTCCATGAGGATCCACTATTCTTTTTGTTATGAAGATAGATGGGTCTATGAGGTTTTGAATTGATTATAGGGAAATAAATGCTATTAAAATTAAGAATAAGTATCCTCTTCCATGAATTGATGACTTATTTGATCAACTTCATGGATCCCAATATTTTTTGAAAATTGATCTTTGATATGGATATCATCAGTTTCTTATAAGGAAAGAAGACATTCTGGAAACAACATTCCGAACTAGGTATGGGCATTATGAGTTTATAGTAATTCATTTTGGGCTAACTAATGCACCATGTATTTTTATGGATCTGATGAATAGAGTTTTCAAGGAATATATTGATTAATTTGTGGTGGTGTTTATTGATGATATCCTGGTATAATCAAAAACCTATGAAGAACATGAAAATCACTTGCACACTATTCTGAAGAATTTGAGAAGAAATGAATTACATTGGAAGTTTACCAAGTGTGATTTTTGGATCCAATAGGTTTCCTTTATAGGACACATTGTATCAAAGTATGGAATATCTATAAATCCTATGAAGACAAAGGTTGTGCAAGAATATCCTACTCCAAAAAATGTAACTGAGGTATGTAATTTTATTGGTTTAGTTTCTTATTATCAGCGTTTTGTTCAGAACTACTCTTATTTAGCAAACCAAATGACCAATCTCACACAAAATGGGGTTAAGTTCATATGGAAAAAAGAATGTGAAGAATATTTTGAATAATTGAAGAGGATGTTAGTGAATTATCCGATCCTAACCCTACTATTGGGGAATGATGGGTTTCTTATCTATAGCGATGCATGAAAGAAAGAACTCGGTAGTTTTTTTATGCAGAATGAATGATTTATTGCTTATGCATCTAGAAAGCGAAAAATTCATGAAAAAAACTATGAAACTCATGATCTTGAGTTATCAGTGGTAATTTTTTCTTTGATGATTTGGAGACATTACCTCTATGGAAAAAATGTGAGATATATATATATATCATAAGAGTTTGAAATATATATTCTCATAGAAAGAACTCATCATGTGACAATGGAGATGGATTGAGCTACTCAAATATTATGACTTCACAATTCACTACCACCCGGGTAAGGAAAATAAGGCAGCATATTCTTTGAGTAGAAAGGATCATGGAGTTCTGAATAAGATTAGAGTTGAAAGGGATCCTTTGTTCATGGATCTAGTAATGATGGATATGGGAATTATCAATGAAGGTAACACATCAAAAAAAATTCAAATGGTTTCCAAACCTTCTTTACTGGAAAGTATAAAATGTTATCAGGCTGATTATGATGAGTTTAAAAAGAAAAATAAAGCTTTAAATTATGGGAAGTTGACTCACTTTTTATATGAATGTGGAATTTAGAAATTTGGAAAGAGGATTTGTGTTCCTGATTCCTGAGATAAAGTATTGGATGATGCTCATATATCTAATTTCTCTATACATCCTAGTATCACAAAGATGTATATATATCTAAGGGATAATATTTGGTGGGAAAACATGAAGAGGTAAATTGATGATTTTTTGCTGAGATGTTTGGTGAGTCAATAGGTGAAGGCTGGAAGACAACATCCTGGAGGAGTCATGAAACCCCTTCCTATTACTATGTTGAAATGGGATGATATTACGATGGACCTTTTCATGGGGCTACCAAATATTCCAAGAAATAATGATGCGATATGGGTCATTGTTGATCATCATACAAAATATGAATATATTCATGCTATAAGAGAAGATTTTCCACTTGAACATTTAGGAAGACAATATATTAACAAAGTTGTAAGACTTCATGGTGTACCATTATCAATTGTTTCTGATCATGATCCTCGTTTTACATCAAAATTCGAGAAGAGTCTTCAGAAGGACCCAGATACTGATCTTTGTTTGAGCACTGCCTACCACCAACAAACTAATGGATAATCAGAACAGACTATTCAAACTTTGGAAGACAAGTTGAGGTATTGTTCACTTGAATTTCAAGGCATGTGGGATCAGTATTTATCTCTTGTAGAATTTTCCTAAAACAACATCTTCTATTAAAGCATTTAGATGTCACCATATGAAGAATTGTATGGAAAGAGATGTCATACAAAAATTTGCTGGGATGATGTTGGCGAAAGAAATCTCGTAGGCCAAGAACCTGTCAAAGGAACAACAAAAAAGGTGAAGATTATCTGAACCCATATAAAAAAATCTCAAAGCAGGCAAAAGATCTATGCTAACAACTGAATGAAGGATTTCGAATTTCAAGAAGAAGATCATGTCTTCTTAAAGGTATCTCCATGAAAGAGTATTATATGATTCGGTACTAAAGGAAAATTAAGTCTTAGGTACATCGAACCTTTTGAAATTCTGGATCGAATTTGAACTGTAGCTTACTGTTTGGAAATGCCGCCAAGTCTATGCATAGTTTACAATGTTTTCCATATATCAATGTTAAAGAAATACATGCCAGACCCAACACATGTACTCACCTATGAAGAAATAGAACTTGAGCCCAATCAGTCTTATTATGAAGAGCCTATCATGATTCTTGATACCAAAGAATAAGTATTGAAAAATCGGATGACTCGTCTGGTAAAGTTTATTTGGAGGAACCATAAGATGGAGGAAGCAACATGAGATCCTGAGGAGCTTATGTTGAAGACATAACTGAATATTTTGAGTTAATATTTTTTGAATTTCGAGGATGAAATTTTTAAGGAGGGTATAATGTAACACCCCAAGGTTTTGAAAATAAATATTGAATTTATTTTACAATCTATCCATGAAACACAACTTTCCCTCTACTGTGTTTTAAATTTTGAAAAACAGTTATCTAGAGTTCTGACCAGTAAGTCGTTTGAAGTATGATAGAACAAACATGATTTTTGGTGAATAGTAACATACCCTTATGAATAGTAATATAAACCTTATGAATAGTGAATAATGATATTATTTTATTTTCTTAAGGTAATAAGATAATGAAATCTAAATTACTTTTTCAATGTGATATAAAACTAATTATACCTTAAAATTGTTATTTTTCAAATTAAATATTATTTTATTTAAAAATTAAATTAATAATCTTCAGAAAATTATTTTTGAGAAATGGAGTCCATTTTTTAATTCTACACGTCGAAAAAGGGTTGGGGTGAAATTTTGTGATTTTTTTAAAATACATGAATTTTTCGCGAATAATAAAAATACAATTATGAGTTTTCGGTGGTTTAATGACATCATAATGACATAATAAAAATCGGGTCAACTTATGTATAGTAACATATGACATGAGGTGTCCCAAGTGCCTAAACCCATGGGAAAATACCATGGGAAAGCCCTTGGTTTGGCAAAAACCACTAATGAGGTGTCTTTTTGAAGTTATTAAAAAACTCCCTCTCTTATTCAATAAATACCCACTCATCCATTAATTTTCTTTCATTCCAAATCCCACATCCTCTAAGATTTGTTTTTTTACTTCTCGCGGAGTCCTCCCAAGGTGTCCTTAATCCCCTAAGGTCCCAACCTTCATGTTATAGGAGTTACTGAACTTGGTAAGGGAATCATTCACCATCCTCTTTTAGTCGACACTTCTTTTATGTTACCACATTGAATTTCCATTATGATATGTTAGAGTTTAATTTTATGTTTTCCACTAACTATAATTTTTATTCCCATATTATGAGATATCCTTTTTCTCTCATCATATCATTTTATGAAATCTTAAGTGACACCATTAGGTTATCGAATTTTCATAAGGGATCTCTCAATTTTCTTTTATTTTCAAGTTCATTTCTTTTCTTTTCCTCTCATCAAATCCTATGACCAAATAACCATTATGACTCCATTATAATATATATACTGGAATTATATCTTGTTAATGGAATAACTATCATCAATATTCTTACTCCCTCACTTTTATTTTTATAAACAAAATCAACGTCCATGAGGTTCTAATTTATAGCCTTCGTGGATGACGAAGTTTCATTCTTCAATTTATTATTCTTTACTGGTCATGAAACCATTTTTATGGTTGAAACATACTATAGTATATGTATTATAACCTATTTAATATTAATAAACATGAAAATATACAACTTATTAAATCGTATGACCAAACTAGTTCCTAACAATCAAAATACCACTAAAACTATCTAAATAAATGTCATAAATATTTCATATAAGGATTTATACTCTTTACATGTAACCAAATTATAGAAATGACCATTAAAAATTCATTATTTTCATAAATAATAAGTAATTTCAATTCTGGAGATTTACAACCATTCTATAAGAACTTCATTACTTAATAACAAGTAAACCGATTATGAAAAATCAAGAAAGCAAACACTCCAGAACGGAAGAATTCAATATAATAACTTATCAATAAGAACATAAATAAACTAAAGAGAATTATGATAAAATAAATACATTTATAATAGGTTCTGAATTAAGGTATTAATGAGTATATTTTATATTCCAGGACCTTAATTTCAAGAGGGAAGCACATTTAGATGTAAGGTAAGGGTTTATCCACCCGAACATCCATTTCCATTTGGGTTATTTTCATTGTATAAATTACCTCGAAGAAATTATTATGTATTATTATATACTAATAATAAATTAGGTTTGAGTGTTCTATATATTTACACCAACAATAATCTTTCCTTATTTTATGAATAGTTGCATAATTTAAAAGGATCTTTCAAAATTGTTTCTGAAATACAAGCCTGATTCAAGGGAATATCTCAATTTCTTACCAATTTTCAAGGGATATATCTAATCTATTATTGGAAACCATTATATTTAAAAAAATCACTCATATTACTAAGAAAATAATATCTTACTTCACTTATGGTTTTATACAAATATTTTTCCAAAATAACTCTTCTTTTAAAAGTGAAAGAGTGTTTATTTTATGAATTACAAGAAGATTTTATAAGAGTATCTTCATTTATTTCAACACTCTTGTTGATTATTATGTATTGTTGGGACTGATATATCATTTTATCATCTACCATATTTAATTTAATGGTTTATGAATATTGTGTTTTTGGATGTTCTATCTTTAAACCATTCACAAATTTACTTCGAATGGTCAGTGTTTATACTTAATGTTTGGGGAAAGTTATTTAAATTTCATATATTAGTTTAAATATAAATGTATATGTTGTTTGTCCATGTTCATAGGAGGAATTAATTGAAAATACTTAGTGTCGGTTGGGTCTCTCTATATCCCCTCAGTGCATCGGCAGGTCTCATGGGACAAACTATGGTCTTGGCAGAAGACCTTGACAGAATGATTATTTATGGTCTTAGTACGAGGCCTTGAAGGTATGGTTATGTTTTCCTACATTATGAATTCCATCATTATGAAAATTTTATTTATGGTTCATGTGTTTATTATAATAGTAGAATACTCAGGATTATGTTATATTATGGAAATATTTACTCAACTCTTATTCCTTACATAATGTGACCAAGTTTATTATTTGTTAAAGGCATATGTTTTTTATTTATTCAACATGCCTAATGTTATTGTAATGATAACTTCCACTATATTTCTTACTCTTACTGAGCGTTTGAGCTCACCCCTTTATTATGTTTCATTTTCTCGGGAAATGAAGAAGTTTATTATGAATGTCATGCTAAAATAACCTAGGAGTTATGGATGTTGTCTAAGGATTTTCAATGTTGTATTTTTTGTTTCAATTTGTAAAGATGAATTTATGTATGAATCTTGTTTCCAATATTATTAAACTACACGGTCCTTTAGGATGCTTCTTCCTTATTTTTTTCCAATATAATCAAATAAGGCACCGGCTCCATGAAACTGGGGTCATGTCCTTACATGAAATAATTTTAATTATTATATTAATAGCTCAGTACAATATCAAGTCCCAATAGTCCTCACCATTTTTCTTGGAATATCATGTCACATGGAAATTATGGTGGAAAATATCCATATATTCCTTCCCACAACAATTCTATTGTGTTGTGGGCAAGGAATATATGGATATTTTCCACCCCATAATTTCCATGTGAATGATATTCCAAGAAACAATGGTGAGGACCTATTGGGACCCTTGATCCTATGTACTCCGAGCTATTAATATACATAATTCACAAACTTATTTACACTGTAAGGACATGACCCAGTTTCACCTGGAGCCGGTGCCTTACTTTGATTATATTGGAAAAAAATACGGAAGAATGTTCTTAAAGGACGTGATAGTTTAATAATCTAGGAAACAAGAATTCATCACATAAATTCATCTTTACAAATTGAAAACAAAAAAATACAACATTGAAAATCCTTAGACAACATCATAATCCTTAGGTTATATTAGCCCAGACATCATATCAATTTCAAAACAGTTCCTAGTATCATGGGGAAACATTATAAAGGGGTGAGATCATATTCTCAATAAAGGTAATCATAAAAAAGAAGATATCATGAATAAATAATCATAATCAATATGGATGTTAAATATCTCAGACATATTTTATTTAATCCATGAACTAAGTATAATTTGGATGAAATAAATGATGATCAAGTAGATCCAAATAAGTAATCACATAATATTGAAAATTAGGCATGGATATTATAACTTCTATAATAATCACATATAGATCAATAATTGATCTAATAATGAGGGAATTAAAAATCCCAGACATATGAAATAAACTGTCATGACCTTTCATAAGTCAATTTAAATTTGTCAAAATAAACACATCTAATTTGGCCAAATGATTTGTATCATGAGACCTATTGATACAACAAGGAAATATCTATAATCTCACCCCACCCATTAATTAATAAGTCTAATTAAATACTCATATTACATGGGTGAAACATAATCAACATAAACATTCATATTGAAAAACCAACATACGAAATATTAATACATACTCCAATAAATAAACATAATCATACACCGTTTAGAGTAATATGGTGAATGGTAATAAAATTGTACATCCTAAGTAAAACTCAACATAAAATATCCAAATTAATAATATATAAAATATAAATAAAAAATATAACCATATTATCATATGTAAAATCAAGGGTTTATGTCATTGACGGATAGAAATAGAATAAAAATGTCATTAAAACAATTTAGATGAAAATAATCATTTCTATTTGAAAATATTTAAAAAATCATTAAAAAATGTATTTTTAAAATATTTTTCTTTGAAAATAACATTTTAAAACATATAAAATATTATTTCAAACATTTATTAGTCATGATGAAATATTTTTTTAATGTATTACATGTTAAAACAAATATTCTTTTACATTTTTAGTAAAAGCCAAACATGCCTTATTTTAACAACCACATGAATATTACTTTTAAAACATTTTTTAAAAAGTAAATATGGTTAATAATTTCTTTAATAAATCATTTTTAAGAGTTTAAAAACATTTTTGAAAATATTTTTATAACACATGGATTTTGGTGATAATAGTTTTTTAACTGAAGAGAGAAATATTTTCTGATTTTCTAAAAAAGATTTTCTTGGTCATTATAAGAACCAAAGAGTGTAAAAATGATAATATTACTTGAAACATTTCATGAATAAATAGGTTTTAAGAAAATATATTGATTTTATGATATAAATTTTAAATAATTCCCCTAAGGGAGACATAGACAAAAAATATCCCAAATACTGATAGATTGTGAAAAAAACCTTTTCCAATTTCGTATCGTTTGAATCGGGATCCCCATAATAAATCATCAAATGAAACATTAAATACCATGAAGATAAATATATTAATGATAAAACATATTAAAGGGGAAATATATAAACCACAAAATGGAATAAGTGGTGAATATGACGTATGTCTCATAGTGGTAAAAATGAGATGAGAACCCCTTACCTCAAGTTTAACTTCTTTCATATGTGTTTGACCCTTATATAATAAATATAGGTCTACTATGTATGTATTATAGAAAAATTATCATATATATTCTACCGTATTTAATTTACTTCATGTCTTTTATAACTAGTTTAAAATCAATTGAATGTTAAAATCAATGTTTCGAGTGATAATTGCTTCATTTTTCATGTATGTTTTAGTTCAGTAAATTTGGTACTTTTAATTTGATCATGGTAACATCATATCAATAATTTTAATGATGTTATAATTATAAAATATATTAATTATATATTTATTTATATTAATCTTTTAAATTTATATATATAAAGTGAGTTACACTATTCATGGAGATAGTACACCATATATACGGATGAACGTTCTTTCTATTTTTCTCGGCAGATTGAATGAAAGGAAAATATATATTAATTAATATTTCTAGTATAATTTTTATTTTATATATATAAATTTTATTAATCAAACACATATTTATTATCATCCATGTAAAAATAAAATAAAAAACATTTAATGTCGTTATGCGGAGGCTGAAGCACCCCCTTGCGCATGAGTGACAATATTTTCTTCTAGCGAATTAGAAAGAGACAATTTATATGAGATATTATATTTAAAAAAGTATTTATAGATCACTAATATAACATATATTCATTAAAATTAACCTTACTTTCTTTCATGTAAATCTTAAGTGAAAAAAGAATCACATCCCTTCGTGAGGATGTAGTCTCCCGTACACCCGAGCGACACTATCATATCCCCCACATAATGAAAAGTAAGATATTATATTTGATTTAAAAATTTAATAAATATTGTAATGAATAATATAAAATATAAATGTGATAAATACTTCTTTATAACCATACTTTAAAGGTAGTGATGTAAAACTAATTACATCTGTTCGTGAGGTGGTAGTCCGTCGTACACACAATCAACGAGTTTGTTTCCAGTTTGATGGGAGTGAAGATGGATATGGGTTCTTTAATTAACATAAAAAAAATTATTATATAGGGGACAATATTTTTAGTATGTTATCTTAATTCAATAAGGTTTTAAGAGGGTAGAATAATAAAAATTTTAAAACACATGTTTATGAATTTTACCTATTCTTTAGAGATCCTCTTTAGGTGTATACGAGAAGAATTCGCAAGAGATATTAATAATAAAAATAATTACTCTAAGATTTAGGTGTTGAATTAAAGATGGTATTTTGATTTAAATTTTATGAACAAAATGGTTTTTTATGTCTGAAGCGTAGAGGATATAGGGTGTCCTTTTTTATGTAAGGCGAGTGACACACTTGTAAATTTTGAAAAGAATACGGTGATACCACTTTTATCAAATAGAAAAAGGCATTAAAATAGGCCATTATCAAAAAATATAGTTTATCATTCTGATTTATGTCCATAAATTTGGTTTTGGAAAAGTTTATAGGCTATTTTACCAATTTGAATTTTACTTAACCCCCATAAAACCCATTTTTACCTTAATTGTGATAATTAATTGTTACTATTTTCACACTTAATTATGATAAAAAATATATGAACTTATTAGATAATATATATTATTATTATTCTAAATATTCAATCCATATTTACAAATTTAACTCATAGAAGTGGCATAATTCAATTTAAAATTAAATCACACATGAAACGAAAGAGTGGTTCACAATGAAAAAATTCTCAATAGTATAGAATGTTTTAATATCAAAATTTGATATGAAAATTATTGAAATGAACTATAATAGATAAATTTTAATATAAATGAACTATTTTTTACTTTAAAACCAATTTAAAAAATATTTAACATGTAAATAATTTAAATAAAAAGTCGTTTTCACTAACAATCAGTATTTTTTTTACTATTCATCAAAAAAATTATTCTTTTCAGAAAATTCTAAATAATTCTCCCAAAAATAATTTTTTCATGTAGATTTTCAAAATTAAATTTATTATTTAATATAAATTTTCTTAAATTGGGAAAAAATTAATTTTAAATTATGTGTACAAAGCGCAGCTAATCCTCTTTTCAGATAAATATAGGGTTTTAGAAAACATTTATTTCCCTTTAAAACAGTTCTTATTTTATTTATTATGAGTATATAATCAGTGAATTTATTTTAAACACTTGTAAAACATATTATTTTTATAATTTAGTTATTACTATTCATAACTTCCAACATAACAGCTAAGTTATAATGTTCTTGTTTAAATAATAATATCTACTATATATTCTAATTCCGGATATCTCCCATAACACGGGTTACCCTTAGAATATTACACGTACGTTTTTCAAACGTGTCGATCCTCCATGCCACCACATTCCTCCTCCACTCTTGTTCTTTTTCATTCTCTCCCTCCCACTCCCACTCTCACTCAGGTTTCAGTTCAACGTGACCTATAATACTCGCAAACCTCAACATTTGTAGTGTTCATTCTCCCAGTTACACTACACTATGTCATGATTCTTCTCCAAGGTGCTCCTTCTCCTTGCTTCATCTCACCTTTTTAACATGTTCTAGAACCCACTCCCTATCCCACTCATGTTTCACCTCTTCGCGACCTAGGGTTACCTGGAAACCCCTACCGACATCATCGTCCTCCTCCTTGTTTCCCAACAGTCCGACGTGATCCTACTCTATCTTGATCCTTCTCTTGGTTTCACCTCACATATCTATCATGTAACTTTTCCCAGTCTATATTTCCTTCCAATTATCTCTGTCTCATGAGTTTGATCAGATCCACTTAACAAACATTTTCACATTCCTACCACAATTATATTACACATTGTTCCTATTGCATTTAATCCCTTCAGAGATGGTTGTGCCCAAATTTACCCTACTGGTAAAAGCGATCGATGTAGTACATATAGGGGTCGAATCCACAGAGACCGAAGAAGTAACCTTGAGACGCTATGATTGTGTGAAGGATGGGCTATGAAGTAGCCGACATTGGATTTGATTTTGGATGGTTTTTAAAGAACACTAATAAACCTAAGTGAATTCAATTAAATGGAAATGGGTTGATCTTAGGATTATGCTCGGGGTGGATTGAATGAATTTTACTTCATTAGACAATTTTGGTTTTATTAATTTTTGATTAATCCATTCTTAAAAAATAACATTACATTCATCATTTTCTGGTTTGGCACTTACTAAACACAATTACTAATCCCGTATACACTTAGAGAACCAAATTCATGATCTCCCCGAGGTATATGGTCATTTATTAATTGAATCTAGTTTTCTCAAACACAGTAATTATGAATAGTAGAAATAATTGAAGAATGGATGTCTTAAATTAATTATCCAATTAACAACAATTCGTTCAAAAAATAACATTCAATCCAGCCTTTGCATCCTCCTATGATCATCCCATTAAGGGTTTAGCCCTACATTGATGGTATACTCTCAATGGTGGGCGGAAGATGGCTAACAAGAATTGGATTGAAGAAATTAAAACCGCGGAAATAACGAGCACTCCTCCGTGTGTGTGAATGAAATTCACACCTATATGTGAACTAATTCACAACAACAAAGAGATATCACTGTGTTTTGTGATAATAAAGTTTTAATAAAAGAAATGGAAAATATATAAGTGAATTATGTTTATTAAGAACATAAAGATACATGAACGAAACTTACATCGAAATGGAAAACATTACAAAGGAAATTTGGAAGCATAACCTTATAATGAAACAAGCAACAAAAGATGATGTGAAAAATATCAACCCTCATTACCTTCACCAATAGATCCTTATATAGGAATATTATGAGCCTTAGGTACATCCCCAAACAATTAATTCACCCCCCAACAATTAATATAGTCAAATGGAGGGTGAATAATCAAAAGGAAATTGATGTTTTGAATTTGACCCGGAAAACTGTCCAGATTCGTCCACCATATTGACGTGTGAATTCGAAATTGAAGAAAGCCGAATCCGGAGGGGTTGTAGAAGAGAAATATCTTCGTTCATGTGTCTTCTAAAATATATCAAATGTTCAGGAAATTTGGCTCATCCGTTTGGAAGTTATGGTCGAAATGGTGGGACGGATTGCTGTGCATTAATGACGAGTCCACCATTTAAATCTCAACTTCATATCCCTTTATCATCATGAAAACATCAGAATTAGCTCCGGCCACAGTTGCGTAAAATGATACTCATATTTTTATATTTCTACTGTATAAATTTGAGCTTCATTGGGCTTGGTTTCTGGGCCCTACATTTGTTTGATGGGCCTTAGGCCCATTATGCTTTTTCCAGCAAGTTTCTGCCTTCAGGCGCAAAATTCTCCATCTTCCTTTGGGATTCATCCATCAGACCTAAAAGATAAAATGTTCCAAACAAAGTGATAAATCATATCCCAAAATTTAAAATTCATAAAATGAATATAATATTGTCAACATACAAATGAATGATTGGGCCCAAATTTACATTTTAAACATGAATTGCATTTTTGATGAGAAATGAAGTTATATTTATGTAATGCACTAAAAAAATGTTTATGGAATTTGGAACAGTGAATATAAAGATATTAACAATTAATATTAGCCACTTCTAGTGACTAATCACACCCCCCAACTTGAGTTTTGTTAGTCCGGAGCAAAATATATTACAAATATGAAATTGAAATCCCCTTTTCCAAAAACATTTAAATATACATTGCTCAACCAAAGACCTCATACCAAAAAAATTATGGAACCCATCAAAATAATTTAAAACAAGCTAGGTCCATAAGCATATCCCAAGAACAATCCCATTCCTTTGTTCAAATTCATCGCCACATTTCATCCAATTTCAGTTAAGCATGATAAAGTGTTGTGCATCACAAAAGATATGGGGCCCATTTTATTGTTCAAGGGGATAAAATGGAAGCGCTAGGTGGGAATCACATTAAACCTTAAGATGAGTATCTTTTTTTTTATTTTTTTTTTGATTTTTTTTAACCACAATAGATATGAAAAGACTAACTCTGGGAAAGACAACTATAGAGTCACGATCCCCAAGTGCCAGACGCCACACATATTGTCAATTTCATGCTCTACAATAGAGATATAAAGCCTAACTCTGGGCAAGAAAACTATGGAGTCACGATACCCAAGTGCCGGACGCCACGCATTTGGAAAAAACATTACTCTATGTGGTCTTTTTTTTTGTTTTTTTTTGTTTTTTTTGGATACTCAAATTAAACTAAAAGTGACCCCAGAACCCTATGCTATAATTAAAGGGACCCAATAACTCAAATTTACACCCATGATCCAGTAGATGTGCATTGTGGCATTTTTATTAAGAGGATGAAATTTTAAACATTGAAAAATCACATCGGACAACCGCACTTTCCAAAAACTATGCTCATGAACTTAAACTTGCATTAAAATCAGAATCAAGGCATGTAAAATTTATTTGATATCCAATTTTAGAGTTTGAAATGTGTGTTTATCATGTTTATGGTTAATGTAATTTTTCTTTTCATGCATGTTTTTAAAATAAAATAAAAATAAATCATTTTTTATCTCCCCCCAACTTAGAATGACACTGTCCCCAGTGTTTAATGAAAAGAAAAGTTAGAAGTGGGTAGGAGAGGATTTCAAAGAAGAAATTTAAAATGAAAATCATGGAATGAAGTCACCTGGTGGTTGATGATGATAGCGCATGCCATAGTCTCCCTTCAATCCTAGATTTGAGTCTCAGCGGCTTGGATGGTGGTGAATGGATTTTCCTTATGGATTTCAACATGTCCTTTTATTTTTTTAACCTATAAAAAAAATAAAACAAAAAAAAATAAACTGATGATACATTGTCTTCTTTATATTTTCTGGGTAAGGTATTACTCAGAGATCACACCACGTGACACGGATGAATATGGCACTCCCCTTTCATACCCATCCTTACTCATAAAAGAAGAACAATTCAACAGATTATGGTAATTTATTATATGACAAATAAAATGATTCAAAATGATTGGAAACAAGAAAACCATGGGTTGCCTCCCATGCAGTGCTTTTGTTTAACGTCGTTAGCTCGACTTGTACCCCCCAACTTATCCAATTCCAACTTTCAAAATTTTAATTAACCCATCTTTCTCCACTTCAACAAGATTTAGATTGATTGTTTTTTTGAAATTTGTTTCGTATGAAATCCTATTTTCTACAATGATTGGTAAAATCCAAGGAATATCTAAAATGGTTGATCGTGTTTTATCTGGATTATTTCCTATGATTTCAAGGTTCATTCCTACATGGTGAGATTCTTGATGAAAATTGATGATAATTGAATGGTCTTGGTTATCATAAATAGAGGGATTATTGAGTAGGGAAGGAAGTATTAAAACATCGAGTTAAGTTTGATTGAATTTTCCTAAAGAAGAATGATAATTTGAATCAAAAATTGTTTCTTCTTTAAAAACATTTGAATGAATTGGTTCCTTTTGAAAAGATGATTCATCCACAAAATTTTCCATTTGAATTTCATGAGTGGGTATAGACACAATATTCGTTATATCTCCCAATGGTTCAATGATTGGTGATTCTAAAAAATTGTTATTGGAGCAATATTCCGAACACTCAATCCATGAAGACAAATTTCCCCCTTGTGAATCCAAAAAATTAATTTCATCCTGATTTAAATACCCTTTAACATTTCTTTGATCTTGTTCAGTTATGCCATATCCAAAGGTTAGTTCTTTTTTCAATTCATGGGAGGTTTTTGGGATAAAAGATTCATCTATCAATGATGAGGAAAGAGCATCTTGAGTGGGAACGGGTTCCTCAAAAGTCTTAAAGATTTGTAGTTCTAATCTGAAAGATGAAACTTCTGAATTCATTTTATCCATTTGTTCACACAATTGTTCAAGAATTTTTTCAGGATTAGGGTTGATATATGTTTGTACATCATGGACATCCACATTATTTATCTTTTCAATCATTCTTGATAGGTATGGAAATTGATCTTGTAAACATTCAGCATTCCATTGATTGTACATCTCATCTGGTGTGGTGTATTCAATTAAGGATTGGTCAATGAAATTCCCTATGTGAGGTGATTCAAAATATTGATTTTCTAGTTGATTATAGCCTTGGAATATTAATGGGTATTGTTGAAGATAATCCATTGGAGTTGATTGAATGTTGTTTTTGGGATTCATTGGACACACAGATACAGAAAGGGGAAAAAGAAGAGAAATTAGGGTGAGAATAGAGAATTTGGGGTGAGAAAAGAAGAATGGGGGTAAGAAAAGAAGGTTTTTGGTCTAAGGAACTTACTTGGTCCCCGGAAACGGCGCCAAAATTTGGTTGCGCCCAAATTTACCCTACCGGTAAAAGTGATCGATGTAGTACATGTAGGGGTCGAATCCACAGAGACCGAAGAAGTAACCTTGAGACGCTATGATTGTGTGAAGGATGGGCTATGAAGTAGCCGACTTTGGATTTGATTTTCGATGGTTTTTAAAGAACACTAATAAACCTAAGTGAATTCAATTAAATGGAAATGGGTTGATCTTAGGATTATGCTCGGGGTGGATTGAATGAATTTTACTTCATTAGACAATTTTGGTTTTATTAATTTTTGATGAATCCATTCTTCAAAAATAACATTACATTCATCATTTTCTGGTTTGGCACTTACTAAACACAATTACTAATCCCCTATACACTTAGAGAACCAAATTCATGATCTCCCCGAGGTATATGGTCATTTAGTAATTGAATATAGTTTGCTTAAACATAGTAAAGATGAATAGTATAAATAATTGAAGAATGTATGTCTTAAATTAATTATCCAATTATCAACAATTCGTTCAAAAAATAACATTCAATATAGCCTCTGCATCTTCCTAAGATCATCCCATTAAGGGTTTATCCCTCCATTGATGGTATACTCTCAATGGTGGGCGGAAGATGGCTAATAAGAATTGGATTGAAGAAATTAAAACCGCGGAAATAACGAGCATTCCTCCGTGTGTGTGAATGAAATTCACACCTATGTGTGAACTAATTCACAACAACATAGAGATATCACTGTGTTTTGTGATAATAAAGTTTTAATAAAAGAAATGGAAAATATATAAGTGAATTAAGTTTATTAAGAACATAAAGATACAAGAAAGAAACTTACATGGAAATGGAAAACATTACAAAGGAAATTTGGAAGCATAACCTTATAATGAAACAAGAAAAAAAAGATGATATGAAAAATATCCACCCTCATTCCCTTCACCAATAGCTCCTTATATAGGCATATTAGGAGCCTTAGGTACATCCCCCAACAATTAATTCACCCCCCAACAATTAATAGAGTCAAATGGAGGGTGAATAATCAAAAGGAAATTGATGTTTTGAATTTGACCCGGAAAACTGTCCAGATTCGTCCACCATATTGACGTGTGAATTTGAAATTGAAGAAGGCCGAATCCGGAGGGGTTGTAGAAGAGACATATCTTCGTTCATGTGTCTTATAAAATATCTCAAACGTTCAGGAAATTTGTCTCATCTGTTTGGATGTTATGGTCGAAATGGTGGGACGGATTGCTGTGCATTAATGACGAGTCCACCATTTAAATCTCAACTTCATATCCCTTTATCATCATGAATACATCAGAATTTGATCCGACCACAGTTGAATAAAATTATCCTCATGTTTTTATCTTTCTACTTTATAAATTTTAGCTTCATTGGGCTTGGTTTCTGGGCCCCACATTTGTTTGATGGGCCTTAGGCCCATTATTCTTTTTCCAGCAAGTTTCTGCCTTCAGGCGCAACATTCTCCATCTTCCTTTGGGATTCATCCATCGGACCTAAAAGATAAAATGTTCCAAAAAAAGTGATAAATCATATCACAAAATTTAAAATTTATAAAATTAATATAATATTGTCAACAAACAAATGAATTATTGGGCCCAAATTTGCATTTTAAACATGAATTGCATTTTTGATGAGAAATGAAGTTATATTTATGTAATGCACTAAAAACAATGTTTATGGACTTTGGAACAATGAATATAAAGATATTAACAATTAATATTAGCCACTTACAGTGACTAATCAAGAGCCTCTTCAATCGTCCATCATTAAATCCCTTAAAACCACCTCCTGCTTGAGATTTCAGTTGGCTATTATAGGGATTCATGGGGTTTTTAATTTCATTTTCTAGTAGTTTATTCCCTAAATCCTTACTTCTGCATTTCTTGTGTCATTTCACTTCTATAATACTTAGGGTTCAATTTTTTTTTTTCATGTTATGTTTGAAAATAATAAAAAAAAATTCATGATTTTATAGGTATGTGATTAATTACATATTTAAATATTATTGTCTGATTTTTTATATCATTTTACTTCTTGGGTTTGGAATTTTTTTCTAGTAGGTTATTCCCTCCAGCACCATCTTTGCACTTCAGGTATGAGATTACATACCTATTCATGGACCTATATCCTTGCTTCTTCATTGATTATGTCATTCACTTCTATAATACATAGGGTTAAAAAAATTCTACTTTTTCATGTTATTTTTAAAAATAATAACAAATTTTGTTTTCTGATGTTATAGGTATGAGATTAATTACATATTCAAATTATATTGTCTGATTTTTGTTATCATTTCACTTCATGGGTTTGTAATTTCAGTACATTATTCTCTCCTACAACATATTTTCACTTTAGGTATGAGATTACATACAAATTCAGGAACCTAAATCCTTGCTTCTACATTAATCATGTCATTTCACATCTATAATACCTAGGGTTCAAATTTTGTTTTCTTCTTTTTCATGTTATGTTTGAAAATAATAAAAAAATTTGTTGCTTGATTTTATAGGAATGAGATTAATTACCTATTCAATGATACACTCTTTCAGATGTTGATGCTTTTCAGGGTAGATCATTTTATTCAGATGATGATTCAATGATGGAGGGTTTTTACTATTCCATTATTATGTATAAATTATTTCCCATTATTTTTTCTCACTAATATATTCTACCCAATACCAAGAGTAATAACTTTCATTTGCACTGCATCGTATTGTATAGTATGGGAATGCTTACCTTATTTTATTCAATACATAGATTCCAGTGTTTCATTGTTGAAGATAACATGTATTAGTCATTATGAATGTTATAAACCTGTTCAATTACATAAATTTCAACATTGCTTTAAAGTGCTATATGCACTATGATCATTCAAACAGTTCTCCATTTATAGTTGCATTGTGTTTATTCAATGCTATTAAATATATTACATATCTTGTATTGTATATTTTTTAAAAATTGTTGCCTATATTTATTTGTAGGTTGGATTCTATTTTTTTAATATAGTTTTCCATGGATAGTTTTTTGGATCAATGCTGTGGATTTAGTGGATGCTCGAATCTAATGGGATTTTCTCCAACATTTTCTAGGAACCAATATGGAAACTGACTAGTTTGTGGATTATTTTTTGATCCCACGGATAATGTTAGTATTAATTATTCTTGATTTATTAGTATATTATGGATTCAATGGAAAGTTATGTTTACTTTTGGTTGTTTCTAAGCTTCAGTGTTTTCTTGAAATATTTGACTCTTTACATTTACATTAAATTTCATTCACTTGAACCCTTATTTTTTTAGGATGTTTTGTGATACAACACAATATTTAATAGGATCTATACCGGTATTACATTCACAAGAGGGTGAGACCACATTCACCTACCCCTAACTATTGTTCTCCTTGAGAACCTGACCCATAATAGAGACTAAAAGAGCCTTATCAGGGAGACAATGAGTTCCAAATATTTCAAGTCGTGATCTAACATGGGAGTATACATCCTCTCTACCAGGGGGTTGGGAAAGCCCCTTCTCATCTATGACATTGTGACCCTGGTCATTTTTTTAGTAGGGGGTTATGGAAGCTTAACATGAAATAATAATATTGTCATGAGCATTAATAGGGTTGGATTGGGTATTACTCTCATCACCATTTTGGTGATGCTCATATGTTTTAAGATTAGAGAGTTGTATACCATCATTAATATTTATAGACATGTTAACACCATTACGGTGTTCCTTGTGGTCACCATGTGAGAATTCCATAAATCCATATATAACAAAATAATTTTCATTAAAGTGTATAAATGTCACGAGTGATGTGTTCAGTGAATGGTTCTTTAATATCTCGTTGATGCATTCCTCCTAATAGATGTTAGTTCATGATCTGTTATCCATCTACATGAAAATTAATCTATTTATCTATTTAGATTTTGAAACATGTTTTTATGACTCCCATTCTTCATTTCGATCATGTTTTCATTGAACTATAAAAAATGTGTTTTGAGTCACTGAAATATTATCTGAATTATATACTGTTATATTCAGATTAAAAAAATTTCCTATCCAAAGATAATTATATTCATGCAGCGATTGTCATATTGTAGGTTTAGTTGATATTCCTTGGAAGAACACATGATATTTGAACATGTGATTTAATTTATTTTTTATGTTTAAACCTTTCTATTTTAACCATCCTGCTATCTTTCCCATCTATAATGTGTTTCACTTTTCAGTGTATATTATTCTTACTATCTCAAGTGAATACCCAGTTTACTATAATATTAATTTCTATTGACTCAGGTAAAAACATATTCTTATATAAATTCATATATTTATTAACTCTCTCAAGAATTTTGAATCATTATTCTTATTATCTCAAGTGAAGACTAAATTATCCATAATCTTCATTTCTATTGATTTAGGTAAACACTTATTCCTCTGTAATTTAATATACTTATTAACTCTATCAATAATTATATATCATTTATCTCTATTACAGTTTATAGCGTTTTTTTGTGTCTATATTTATCTTTCATGTCATATTGAGTAATTTATGATCATGTTATTAATATTAGAGTTTATTTATATATTTCATGGGGTAAGTGTGTGAAGATAATTAGTTTTGGTGTTCTACTTATTAAAAATATATCTTTTTTTCAATTAATTCCTCATTGTTGGTTTTCTTTGGTATCAACTCTAGAAACCAGACTCTTTATTTTTCCTCATGTCATACTTATACTTTCCCTTTTCCTCCTCTATCTTCCAATGCTTCTCTTTTATATTATTTTTCTTATGTTCTATTTATATCAAGTTATATTTTCATCTAAATTTTCTGGCCTACATCAAATCCTAGTTAATTTCATAACAAAAATATTCTTATTATATCCAAAAAAATTATCTATTAGAGCATGTATTTTATTTCTTGTCTTGATGGTTGATAATTATGTTTTAGTGATCAGGAAATAATTTCTTCGAGGGTATTAGAGAGGATAAACTCATACTCTATACATTTTTCATTACGACTTGGTTCATTCACAATTTTTTATATTAAAATTCAAGATATTATTTCAGTTTAATTTTTCTTATTTTTTATATTTCATTAAAGGATACCTTGGAACGACAAATAGAATATTTTGATTGATAGGTGTACTACTTTATAATGTGGTTTTCCTACTCTCTGTGTTTATGTTTCATGTTTACTGCTATGTGTGTGTTGAACATTGGGAACATTTTTCATAAATCTAATTATATTTAATGGCTGTGATCTTCTTAAATTTATTTGAGATTATGATTCCAGAAGCTTATGTGTGACTGAAAAAATAGAGGATGAAGAGGAGTTATAAGAACTTGTTAATTCTGAGAATTATCGATATTTAATTACACATATTCACAGAGGATGTAAGTAGTTTTAGAATTTAATACTATGTAAATATTTTGTATAGGATTTCTTTTTTTGATCTCCATTATCAGTATCCTCCCCATGAAAAGCAGTTCATGTCAAATACTATATTTGGGCCAACATTTTATCATGGGACTAATGCAATATAAACATTACATCCTAATATATGTCTATTAATAGTAATTTACGAGGAAGGTTTGGAACATGTGTGTTAGGATATGGATGCAAAAATCTATTCTTTATTCACATCAGATAGGTTTCGTTTCTCCCTCACTTTGTCCCCACTATAAAAAAATCATAAAAACCACAGTGGATGTTTCATTTTGTTGTTTCACTTTTTGATCTACAAATCTATAATGCAACAGGTGAATTGGGTACCAACATGAGAATCTGATATAAATTTCAATAGTACTAATTAGCTAGTCTTCTGGATTTATAGTTGTAGAGTGGTTCCATATGGGTTGGGTCACCTCATTATTGGTGTTGTAGATAAATAGTTATACCATATTGAAAAGAACATTCCCCCTCAACTTATGGATCAAATTCAGATCTACCTTTGGACCTTGGAACATATTTAAGACTATCACTATGATCCTTCATACCTACTTGTGTATCTTCTATTATTTGAATCATAAATGGATTTTTAATTTTTAAGATTAGTTTCATTCTTCCCTTAAGGAATATCATACTTTAGAAGGTTTGGCATAACCAAATTACTACTGATGATCATGTATACAATTTCTTTCAATCGTACTCCTTTGTATGAAGCCATTGGAATGTTTTGATCATATTTTCCTTTATTGTTAATATACTAATATGGTATGGAGTTTTATTTTTATCCTCTTCTTATAGGAATCTATGTTGGGTGATAACATTAATACGTTCATGAGTGTTGTTTCCAATTTGTCTTAGAGTCAGTAAATTCATAACATTTTCATGGAAACGATACCTATGTGATTTTTTATATTTTAAAGGCTCATATTTAAATATTATTTGATGATTAGTATATGAATTTTATGGGAATTCGTGTACTTATTTGGATTTGTTCATACCAAATTTCGTAGTTGTTCATACTTACTGATTTCTACTATATTGTAACTATTCATACGTACTCATTTATAATATATTGATGATGTATACTAATTTTAGAGAATAAGATCAATTTTTGATTGAAATATATTTGTTATGTGGCTTGATTCGGTTACTTACATGTCACTACCTTGGTCATAATGAAAGTCTTCTTTGGTAACACCTCATGGTATGAAATTCAAATCAATGAAACACTTTCTATCATAAACAATATTACTATCTTATGAATATATTAAATTTTATTATCTGTTGGAAAATTTCTAAATTATACATATTCATTTCAATCATTCATGTTATCGATAAGTACATAACATATGGTCATTGGAATGTGTTTTGTTTTCTCTTAAATATTTATCATGCATTAAGCAAGGCAATGTTTTCTCTCATTGCTGAACCATGCTTCAAAAGCAGTGATGATGCAAATGATATGGTAAGGAATTTTTTGGTATTTGGAAAAAGTATGCACTAATATCTGTTTATATATTCTATATGCAATTATTATTTATAAAAATTCATCTTTTTATAGAATTGTGATACTAATTCTCAGGCTACATCAAGATTCAATCTATATTTATCTAATTTTTTAATTCAATTTCACGTTGTATGGTCTTCTAAAGTGGTTGACGGCTCTCTATTGAAGCCGCTTAGCATGGGTGAATGATGCCACTCAGGGAACAGAAATTGGGATTCCCCTTCACATACCCAGGAAATGTCTCTATTCAACTGATCTTTTAAAAACAACCCAGCACTCTTGACATTGAGTGAAGAAAAATCCAGATTCAATATGTCTTCATCTATTTTTTTTGTTTCAATTTCATGTTCTCAAGTATTATCATGTGGTTTTCTACTCACTTTCTTCATTTATTTTTTATTCAATCACATCTTTTGTATCACTCTGTCTCTAATATCCACCTCCCTCATTCTATATTGTTCCATATACATCATGAATAGTCTCCTCCACCATTTTCTTTTTTATCTTTCAATTTTTATTTCAGAGGATGCATTACTGTTATTGTGATTGAAGTTGAAAATGAATTCAAATTTCCATACTCTAAATTTAGAAATTCATATACTTTTAATCTATCATTTTTCTGTTTCAAAAATTTAAATGGAGTCTTGATATTCTATGCTCTCCTATTCCACTATCACAAACCAATACATTCTAATTAAAAATTATTCAACATTATTGATTCTTCTCAAATTTTATAAATACTAATCTCTTATTAAAAAGAACTAGTAATCAAATACTCCATGAAAAAGCATAGGTGAATATTATTTTTAAAAGATTATCACATTTTGTTTAAACACAATGTTGCGTGTATCGCAAGATAAACTCATTATTAGGTGTAATGAAAGATGAACTTGGTGTCTCATGTATTACAAGCTATCTATGATATTTAATTTATTTAAAAATATATATATTATAAAGTCTCGAGGTGTTACATTCTCTTATAATCTTGGTATTGTGTGTGATAAAAACTATCAAATAAGATTTTACTTTTTAAAATATTGTGGTGTTACATTATACCCCCTTAAATAAATTGATTCCTAAAATTTTAATCTTCATCTAGGTAGTCAAGGATTTGAAATTTGAAAATACCTTTCTTGAAAACCCGTATCATGAAAATGTTTAATAAAACATTCTCTTGATAAGAGAGGAAGGGAAGTTTCATGGTCATCTAAATTAATACATGCTATGTTTCAACATTGGAGAACATCGTTAACATGTGATGAAATGTAAATGAAAAAATATATAATTAATTATAGAGTGATAAAGATCATTTCTCATATGAAAGTAAGTGATCAATGGGAAGTTAAAGACCTCAAAACCAAAAATTTGTTGTGGATAAAAATTCCATCAGTTCAACAGAATTAAAGGTATTAGGACAACTTTTTTGTTTCTATATTCTGTTCCCATGGTTGAGGAATATTCTTATCATATAGAATAAGAACATATGAAAATATACTTACTTGATATGTTTCTATATCATAGTAATAATGTTTCCCTTTGGTTTTTCTTCGATCAATTCCCACTTCATTTCTTTCTTTATGTAATGAATATCAATAGGTTTTTTATGCATGAAGCACATTTAACAGATCATTAGAATGAAAAGCCATTTCTTATGTCTCTATATATTTTCCAAAACAAAAATAGTTCTCCAACGTTTTCTAATAACACCCATAGTCCAACTTAATCCATTCCATATATAGTTATCCTTAAGTCTCCACCAAACTATGTCTTTCAAAATTCAACGTCCAAATTTTTTGAAGGAATGTCACTAAATCAATATATTATTTCTGATAATAATTAAATTTTCTCTTAATGTAACATTATAAATATGTGAATTCTTTGATCACGACATGTCCTCACTGAAAATGTGTTTGCCTCTAAAAATAAAATCTCATATTGTCAAATATATTCCCTAAATCCAAACATACAGTGAACTCCATCAAAGATATCATAAATCATCAAATCGATAATCAATTTCATAGTTAAAAATATTATCCCATAAATATATCTTTATCATTATTATCTCAAACTCAAGAACAAATTAGGGGTTATCTTCCCTCATGTACCGACCCGCCTTCACCAAAAGGAGGTAAGGGATAGAAGATTGCCAAACCCTTCCTTCTTTAAGTTTAATGATAGATAATAACCTTTCAGACCCTCCCTCAATAGGTCCCAGGGTGGCGACTACCACCAAGGGTATAGAGTCTTACACAATATGGAAGGCATTACCCTTTTTATTTTATATAGGATCTAGAGATAATATAGAAACCCCAACAATACCAAAGATGAAAGTAAAGGCAAATCCAAAAGTAACCAATTCCCATATTCATGTTCAATAGTAAATAATACAAGCCTAAAAAACTTCAAAGGTAAAGTAACAAGAAATGGAAAACGACAACAGAAACTGTCTCGAGTTCCGAGCTAGTACGGTCTCGCATGATCCCTGAAGTCCTCCTGGAAACCTAAAAGCAGTTTTCTATACGTAGGGTGAGCATACAAGTATACTCAGTAGGGAAAACCAAAAGCACTCATGCACAAGTGGAGAGGCATTCTAATGCCCTGTGAGAAAAGAAAAACCAAGGCACCTAGTAAGGAAAATTATCCACCCAAGTCTCACCAAAGAACACTCCCCAAATAACACAAGGCAAGTAAAGTATAATAATAGAACATTGATATTTGGGTACCCCACTCCACTTTACCACTGTTTATTAAAGACATCCTACGCATCGAACCAATCCTGCCATTCTCACCGTAGTCCCATGGCCAAACCCCGCCCGAACACACATAGGCCACAAGATCCACGTGTAACCACACCCGCAAACACCTGGGTCAGAACAAATACCATCACGCCTGAAGACACCTGGGACTCATCCCAAAGACACTTGGGAAACAACCTGCCTGCAGACACCTGGCCCAACCACCACAACTACCCTGCCTGAAGATTCTTGGGCTAATAATGGACTTCAGGCCATCACAGCCTTCCCAAAGACTCTTGGGATATTTGGTAAATGGACCATAAAAGGATCTAATAACCATCCAATCATAAGAGTGTTAGAAAAAACACACTCCTCATGAAGTAGGGTGTTTGACACTAAGTGCTCAACTTGAGTGGGGCGCGAATAAGAAACATAAGAAATACAATATATGTACAGATAACAGACACTCATCCCAACCTACAGGATCCAAAGCCTAAGCACAAACACCATTGTTACTATTCATTCACAAAAGAACAACACAAAACTCACGACCAAGTCACAATTCATTCCCAAAACCAGTTTCCCAATTAACCCATTATTATTTTCATGTTCAAGTGATCCCCAATACAAAAGAATTGCTGTTTAGCGACGACTTTTTGTGTGTTTTGCAGTGGTTTAAACCGTCACGACATGGTTTGGTGATGTTTTAGAGAAACTGCCGCTTAATATGGTGTCTCCAATCTATTCGTGGTGTTTTTTTCCGTTTCACAGCGGTTTAAGGAAAGCATCATAGCTGCCTCATTTAGCGGAGGTTTTCTTGAATTTAGCAGTGGTTTTTACGATCCATGGATATCAATTTATTCACGGAGGTTATAACCACCGTGAATGAACTCAAATTCAGCGTCCGTAAAACCGCCGCCAAAGTCACGGGAACCGCTGCAGAACGAGGCAACAACGATTCGGCTATGTAGTTGCAGTTAAAACTGACTTTAAACATAAGAAAATGTTTACGTTTAGTGGAGATTTCACATTTTAGTGGCAGTTTTAACCGCCGTCCATATAAATGTCGTGGCGGTTAAAACCGCAGCTAAAAGCTTCCCAGAAAAAATAAATCTGCTTTTGCTGCACCACTTCCCTGAAAAACAAATCAAAACAGAAATATAAACCAAATGAGATACATTATAGCCCTCCTACTATGCATAACCCACATAATGTATCATCATCACTATCCCTCCTCCTTCACTACATCACATTCCCACAATCAATTCCTCAATATCAAAAATAACAACATGAAAATCACACACCAAAACATCACTTTCCACAAAAAATCATTTGGTAAGAAATTATATATTATTCATATTTGGTTAAAATGGATTAATTAATTATAACTGATGATAAAATATTATAATTAATTATGTATGATTCCTTTGTATGTTATAGGACCTAAGAAAATGGGTGGTGAAAGATTGGTCCTTGGAAATCTTGGGGTGTGGTTTTTCCATGAGCTGTTAAGTGGTGTGTCAATGGAAAGGGTCTTCAAAATGAGTTAGGCTCTCTAATGTTCTATTCCTATTATTTTTATTATTATTTTGTGTGGTTTGAGGTGTGTAAGATTTCCATTGGATTCCATTCTCCTTCTATAAACCCAATTATTAGTATTTAATTAAATGGTTAATTGAAATTAAAATGTTAAGGTGATTGAAGACCACGAGAAAACTAAACTATGTGCTAGGGAACAAATAGAAGATTGTGTAATGGCCTAATTCCTTAGTCTCTAAAGAATGAGGCATTGAACTTAGAGATCTCAAGTGACTTCCTGACCCCTTCATTGGTGGGGGGGACCTTTTGATATGTCTTTTCCCTAGAGGATAAGCCTTGTATACCTTTTTATAGAGGTGTTTTGTGACATAAGATCACCATCCAATGTGGGATAGCTAAGACCCTTGAGACACTACCAACAATTAAGTAATGTTTGACTTAGAAACCACGACCTATCTAGTCTGGAATGTGTCTTGGGTATACCATCAAGTTATGCAATCATAGTAATTGTTTGTATTGACCAAACCCTCTTCCATTAATTGTGTTTTACTATAGGTGTATGAACATAGTATGGACTAGGATTGGGTTTGTTGAGTGGACCATCTAAGTGGAACCTTATAACTAAGATGTTCCATGATCGATATTCCTGGAAAACCCATTATTTGGTTTTCGCGTTGAGGCTGAGATGTTATTTTATATATTGAAACTGTTAAAAATTGTGATTTTATCGAATTAAAAGTACTTGATTGAGATAGTGGTCCATGAACAAGGATCTCAAGAGAGATTCCTCTATATACATACAGACCTAGAAGACCCATGTGGGTTCCCAGTAGATATACCAACCCTGAACAGGTGCATGTGTTTCTTTAGAGATGGTTATAGGTGTCATTATAGAACCTGAACCAATGTGGATGCCTGATGGAGATAAGATGATAATTATGGGAATGGGTGTTCAGTTGACCATGGTTTTATTTATATTTATATTTAGTCTTGATTCATGATATTTAACAAGATTCATTAGAATCTTTAATTGGGCATGACACAATTTTCATTACTTAAGACACCTGTGAATCACTTGTTGGGATGGATGAGACCCTTTGATTCTTATTGTTTTTCTAATCTATTATCATGACATATTTGGGGTGGAAACATAGTACAACTAGCATCAATCATATATGATAGATTTATAACTAATGGTGGTACCTTTTTTTCAAAAAAAATCCATCAGGTCCTGTGTGCTAGATATATTCTAGTAATTTATATATCTTCTCACTAGAGTGTTAGTTTGGGACATATGAGTAGTCCATTCTAATAATTTTTCTATATATAACATGATGCTACACATGCATTCATAATCTGGGGTTTATATTGATAACATTCAAGTATATGGTGCTTTATAGCTTTGTAGGGATTATGATAGGTGTGGGTGGACAATTGGAGCATCCATCGGGTCAATTACCCTCCTAGTAGCATAATTGATCCAAGGAATGATTCCTTATTTATTTTTTAGATTACGTAACC
This sequence comes from Viscum album, assembly GCA_963277665.1. Taxonomy (NCBI): domain Eukaryota; kingdom Viridiplantae; phylum Streptophyta; class Magnoliopsida; order Santalales; family Viscaceae; genus Viscum; species Viscum album. The sequence continues at coordinate 1,928,337,605 of OY728142.1, forward strand.
CTATCATAGTGATAGGACATGGGTACTCCATTCATAGAGTTGGTAACCCTCTCAGTTGATGCACACAATGCACATTGAGGCATATATCATTTGTTGCATCCAATAACCCTCTTGAATAACAAAGTATTTAGTGTTTAATGAGTCCATTATTACCTATACTATTGAGGGAGGATGTAGAAGTGATTGATGTGTGATAGTATGGGTTAAATTTAGGACATGAATATTAGTGATGGAAACTACCAATTCAAACACAGGCCTAAATGGAATGATGTATACCACACTCGAGAAATCAAGACATAAAAAGAAACATTAGAAATCAATAAACTGCATAAAAAGAAACATGAGAAATCAAAGAAAATTTTAGGACATGAAAATGTGTGGTGGAAACTATGTGCCACAAATGTTACATATACAAACAAACAGTTCCCGTATTTTTTCAACACATCAACAATACAACTAATCAGGGTCCGATGATGCATCGTCACCCCTACCCCTTCATCTTCACTTTCTTCTGTCACCTATAAGAACATTATATTGAAAATTAAATACGGTTGCATATTTATATTAAAACTTAAAACCAATTAAATTTATAAAACTAAATGAATTTGATTTTTTGGGATTTACCTGCATACCACCAGTCGATGCACTACCACTGGGGGCATATCTGCTCATCTGCTGATGTATTTCAATCAACCCTTTCTGCAAAAAAAATATCTGATCCCCCTGCTGGTGAACTGTGTTTCATAAAGAAAAAATCTCTTTCTTAGAATCTTCGGGTATGGGCTGAATATTTTCAGGAGTAGATGTAGCTACCATCCCTGGTGGCCTGCTAAAAACCTCAGATGGTACGGGTCCCAAACCCATCCCGCACACTCTCCCAGGATGCTCTTTCCCAAGGACATTAGCAACCGGGTCGTCCTAGGAGACTGAGTAGGACTGCGCAGGATTGGCATCCCATAGTTCTATAATTTTTACCTATAAATATAATATCAATATATATTAACATAGTAAAATCTGATAATAAGTTATTATGATAAAAAAATGACTTCATACCCCAACTTCTTTTGCAGGCTCATTAACAAAGCTTCCATCTGATCTCTTGTGAACATCCAACCACAATTCAGTTCTGGATGCTTCATGCCCTAAACTCTGGTACTTCATTAATAAAAGATAAATCAACAATTCAATATATTAAGCAGATAATATTTCCTTAAAAATATTTATACTAATTAAAATATTACCAATGTCGTTCGGCTTCTAGAAAAACTTTTTGAGCCCGCAGTGTGCGGGATGACTTGCTTATCCCAGTTTGATGCATTCTATCTTAAGAGAACCTGAAATAAATAAAATGAAATTTAATACTAATGTATTGAATGTCATTTCCTTTTCATATAAAAGTATAAATGAAAAATGAGGATAATATAATAATATATATTCTAATACCATCCGCTTCTGATCACGGTGTCTGTCAACAAACACTTTACATTGTTCATTCGGTACCCCACTGTGTAGCTTCTCATACATTTGTTGCACGGTCAACGAAGTATCGTTGACATCACACCACAATCTCCATTTTAAATCTTTCCTCTTCTTACCTAGATTTTTCAACATCTACTTTTATACTATCACATTAGTAATGGTAAAGTGGAAGAACATCTATATACAAAAATTAATTTTGAACATATTAGTAACATGACATTAAATTAAACCATAATGTAATAAATTTACCTTTATTTGAGAATAATAAATTTTTTTTCCATCTTGTAGGAATATTTCTCCAATCTTCATATGAAATGGAAGGGAAACAGGCTCCGCTGCCAGCTGGCCTAAAATCTGGCCAAGTAACCTCACAACGTAAGCCGTAGGGACCCCATAAGAATCAAATGGCACAACTATCTTCTCACCAGTTATATTCAAAACATCCGAACGTTTTATTTTTTTATCCATAGTTGCATTTTTGTCATCTTTAATGAGAAAAAAATTAGAATAAACAAAATGCAATAAATTTATTTAATTAAAATTTGTACCTATGACAGTGACACTCCAGTATGCCCGGGATGAACTGGAAGGGGCGTGTCGCTGCCCCCACTTATGAGGCTCCTGAAGGGGGATTCGATGAAACACCCTCTAATGGGACATCCAAATATGGTGTGAGAGATGGTGCAGGGGAAGATGGTATAGGGGTGTCGACAGCTGATGCCTCATATGTCGTGGGGAGGGAGCCAGATGAATCGCCATCTGTCATAGAACTAGATGAAATAGTGTACCGCTTTCTCCTTGGAATTCCAGTCATTTAATAAAATAAAATTAAGTTCAGAATATATATTTCAAAAAAAGAATGCAGAAAAAAAATTAAAAATGATAATAGATTCCCAGTACGAACAGACAAAATATATATAACAATGATAATGAATGATTGCAGAAATGAAACAAGTGGTTGCTGAATAAATAAATAACTATACATACAATGATTTTCCCCTTCAATCATGTCAGTTTCCTGCTCCATTTCTTCATCCACTTCATTCATCCCTGCTTGAATAATATTTTCAATATCAGTATGGACAAATAATCCTGCTTCCTGTTGCGGATTAACATCAATTTCAAAGGTCAAATTTTCTACTTCATCACCCATATCATACAAATATCTTTTTATTACGTGAGTAACTACATTCCACCCTTCATCGGCAACATCATTCAAATAATATACCATTTTTTATTGTGATGATAAGATATATGGATCATGCAGTTCACGATCACCAACATCCATCAAGCGTGAGAAGTTCACAGAAGTAAATTGCATGAAATCTCTTTTAACACCTCTGATAAAATCGACCCATTTGGATTTGAATAAAACAACTGAAAAATGTACGTGGTAGTTTAATTCAATAATATAATGCATCTTTCCATAGTGTTCCACTTCATAAAATGTAAATATACCACTATTCCGTGTTTTCAAACCCACTTCTCGATCGACTGTATGAAATCTAAAGCCATTCACATTACAAGCGTCGAACTTTCTAAATTGTTTTAGAGGACCTCTAGCAAGAAACTTCAAATCTTCTGACACCTCTGATCGAGTATCAATATTCATGATCTGAAAAAGGAAATATACTTTATTATAATTTCAAAATGTATGTGTCAAACTAATATTCATATTTATTGCAATATTTATAAACTTACACGTCGTGAAAACCATTCTACAAGCTCTTTATTAATAGCTTTTGTTATATCTTTCTCATTTCGGGTTCGGCCTATCATTCGTCTCTTTGTTTGTATCCTCGAGTCTTCAATAAATGAATATGAAATTTCAATATTCACCAGTACTTATCTATGTGCCTATATTAATTCCAATTCAGTCAATGCCACAGTTGAGGTCCTCCCAACTGATCGGCCAATAGCAGGAAATATTTTGGATTTCTGATGTATTTGAGATTGAGTTAATGTGTCGTCAACACGTCCAAATCGATTAAATCTTGTCTCCATATCATCCAAGTATAAATAACAAAAGGTCAGACACTCCTCATCAAAATATCCTTCAGCAATAGAGCCTTCTGGTTGACATTTATTTATCACGTATGATTTCAAATGCCCAAGATATCTGTGAAATAAAATAAACATAATTATGAATTTAATTAATTACCATTTTTTTTACTTAACTGGAAAACATAAAAAAATGTACCTCTTAATAGGATACATCCATCGATAATTAATGAGGCCTCTTAATTTAGCTTCCTCAACCAAATGCACAGTTAAATGCATAATTACAGTAAAAAACGACGTAGGAAAGATCATCTCCATTTCAAAAAGGGTCAATAAAAACATCTCCTGGAGGTTTTCAAGCTGAAATGGATGTAGAGATTTCTCACATAGTTGTCTGAATAATGTTCAGAACTAGAGTACAACAACAGTAAATTTTTCAGGTAATAATGTGCGCCATGCTAATGGAAGTAACTGCTGTAACAAAATATGTGAATCACGACTTTTCAATCCATGTAACTTACGATTCTTCAAGTCAACACACCTTGATATGTTACATGAAAACCCATCATATTCCTTAAAATTCTTCAACATTTGAAGTAATGTATCTTTATCCCTATTTTCCATTGAAAAAATTTCTGAAGGATACTTTTCATTCTCATATGTCCAGAGATCTCGTTTTATGTTCATTGCTTGTAAGTCTTTGCAAGCATTGAGATGATCCTTCGACTTTCTATTCTCATTAAGCAATGAGAATATCAAATTTTCACAGAAATTCTTCTCAATATGAATCCCATAAATATTATTCTGCAAAAAATTAAATTCCCAATACAGATGTTTGAAGAATATACTTTTTTCATCCACTATTGCATTCCCGTTTTGCTTGACGATGCACTTCGGACCCGTTTTCTGCTCTCATTCAAATGATGAACCTTCCCAAATTTTGTTTCAATATTTTCAAGCTGTGTCAATATTTCAGAACTAGTTAACAACTTTGGAGGTGGTCTACAATCAATGGAACCATTAAATTTTTATCTGTTCAGCCAAAATCTATGAGATGCATCGAGAAATCATCGATGACACAAGAAGCACCATTTTCTACTGTGTGGTATCCATTTGGGCTCAAAATCAAAGTTACAAACGGGACAAGCCAAAACTGTGTAAGTGTTCCAACCAGATAAATTCTCAAGCCCTGGGAAGTCACTAATGGTCCACATTAAAGCAGCATGCATTTTGAACATTTTTTTAGAATAAGCATAAAATGTCTCAACACCGTTGCTCCATAACTCTTGAAATTCGTCAATCAAAGGCTGCAAGTATACTTCAATATCATTTCCAGGAATTATTTTTCCAGTAATAATCATCAAAAGGATAAAAGATGTTTGTTTCATACACATCCATGGAGGCAGATTATAAGGGATCAAAACAACTGGCCAAATTCTATAACTGGTACTCAAAGTCCCAAATGGGTTGAATGCAACGGCAGCCAATCCCAATCAAAAATTCCTAGGATCATATGAGAAATCGAGATGTAATGAATCAAATTTCTTCCACAATTGAGATTATTGTGGATGTCTCATTAACCCATCATTGTTATTATCTACAGAATGCCACTTCATGAATTTAGTAGTTTTCGATGAAATGAATAATCTTTGCAATCGAGGCTTCAAAGGAAAGTAACACAAAACCTTTGCAGATGGGTTCCTTTTCTTCTTCACCATGAAATTATGTTCATTCAGACTTCCAACATTACCCTTTGCCTACTATATAGAAGAATAATAGTTCTTGTAATTTTGTCTAATTGAATCCTCTCCCCAATAAAGCATACAATCATTGGGGCACACATGTATTTTTGTATAATTCAGACCAAGCTTGTTAAAAACTTTTTTTTCATTTCATAAAAATATTCTGGGATTTTTGCTTCAGGAAATGCATCACGAATCAATTCCAATATCATGGACATTGCCTTATTTGTAATTCCACATAGACATTTGATATGGTACAACTTCAGCAGAAATGAAAGATTTGAATATTTCAAACACCCACTATACAACTCTTGATTTCCATCGTCAACAAAATCATGAAATGCATTTTCTTCAGTTATGTTTTCTCTTAAATTTGGCTCCACAGAATCATGAAAAGGATCAAATGATATGTTACAATCTTGATCTGCCTGTGTTACAGTCTCAAAAACATCACTTGTCACATTGAAATTTATAGCACCCTCTTATGGTTGTTCTGATATGTTTTGATGCTGATAGTGGTGTCTTGCAGCGCTGAATGCATCATTTATGAGGTTTTGCATTTCATTTTCCATTGTCGACGAACTTGGGACCTCATTCTGTGGATTAACATCAGTGCTCAATCTTTCTATAACATTCGATTCTCCATGAAAAATCCAACACAAATATTGACCAGGGAATTGCTTCTGTATTAAATGTTCATAAACCTCATCTCTCTTAAACCATGTACTAAATTTAAATTTAGGACATGGAAATTTTAGTCTCCCTTCAACAGATCGATTAGAAATTACAAAATCTAAAAACTCATTCAAACCCTTAACATACTGAGGTGTGTTCCTCGGTAATGTGATCCAGCTTTTATCCATGTATATCACAATGTACCTACACAATAATAAAAATAATTAAAACACATAGTTACTACTAAATAGAGGAAGAGATTCATATATATGATAGTGTAACATTACAGGAACATAATATAATAAAGATGATCCCCTGAGTTAGATATGAACCCTCTAGTGTTTGGGATATGGGAAGTTTCTTTGGTAAAGAGAAACAGTGTGCTAACAACGTGGTAGCTACTTTACCATGAAAACCAAAGCATATTGTTAATTTGGAATAACCTTAACCTATGTTTTCTATAGAGAACTCATATAAAACTCTAATGTAGAATAAATCTATTATAAATAATGTTTAGGTAAAACCTTATGATGCTTAAAAATCTCAACACATTGTAAATTTGGAGTGGCAAGAACCATGTGAGGGATAGTCTTGAGGCATGATAAGTGGTGGTGTTCATGGAAATGTATGATGAAATATTTAATCAATAAAGATCAATGAACATTATATAACATCAAAAAAAGAAACTTATTTGAGGGGGTGACATGTATGAGAGGAATACTAGAATCTTGGATATTTCAAAAATCAATGGGTATAATTTTAATTGAGAAATCAACCACTTAGTTAAGCGGAAGACCAGAAAATAAATGGTAAAAACATCAACGTATTCTCTCACAATGAGAATTTAATCATGGTTTATCTTTTCTATAGTCTCAATAATTTGATATATATATTCTCATTTAGAAGTAAAAAATATCCATTCTATACATAATGATTACCAAGGATAATCATCTTTCTATATTCACCTGTATAAAATGAGAGGGAGATTTACAATATTGATGATAATTTTATTAATTATAAAATATATCCTATATTTATACAATAAAAAGTAATTCATATGCATAATTTCATTTAGTTACACAAAAGGGAGTATCTCATGGTTTTATTATATATTAATCAAAATATTTCTTAAGGTAATGAATTATTATAAGAGGATGAAATGATTGACTAATTTTATCACATCAATAATAACTCGACATAGATGTTTTCATGGGGTGTTTTAACAGTTATACAAAACATTCATGATATGGAATAATGTATAAAACATGAATAAAATAGTATTTTCTCTATACCTAAATAATTCACTATCATACCTATAACAATATTATTATTAGGATCTGTATCAGTAATTTTGTTTTCATAAGCTCACCCTTACCCTATAGAACATATATGTTGTTTTCATTGATAAAATTATATACCCATTCACACAATGAATAGATTTAAATAGGGTACCCATTTATTTAATATAAAACATTTTAGAATATTATTTGGGTTGATTAGACAATTCCTTTATTCCATAACAATGGTGGGTTTCTCCCAGATACATTCTCTAGCTATGTTCACCTATTTCCAACACCTGAATCATTTTCTTTTTTTATTTAGGAAATTTATGGCATGATTCTTCATACAATTTAGATAAGTGGGATGATAAACATTTTTAACCCCATGATATTTATTTATTTCACTACAATAATTGAAATCCACACTTCACTTATTATCTATTAAACCATGAAACCCTCGAGAATCAATGATCTCTATTTCCACTTTGAGGGTTTATCAAAAAATCTCTTTATAGACAACAATCTCTCATATAACAAAATCATTTAATAGTTTTATATTTAGACAAAAATAATGGTTTTTAAGTTAACATTAAGGGTTATTGAAAATGGATGAGGAATATGGTAAATGTCATACGAAGTTTTCCTCATACACTTGAAGGATTATTCTTCCCTTTTCATGAGGCCAAGGAAATAATTCTTAATTTTATATGAGAGAGTTAAAGAAAAATATTTATCATAAATAATTTTCATAAATTCATTCCACTCCATCAATTTGATCTCTTAATCGATCATCATTTTATTCATAAATGTAACACATTATATATTTTATATCTTAAACCATATCTCCTGTAAAGGTATTATCATATTAAACCAATGGATTATCAAAAGAAAGTAAGAAATGGGGATTTTGATTTCCATGTAATTATAAAAATAATCTATAGATTCCATATTTATAACATCATCATCGAATAATTATGCCACTTCACAAAAATTTCCATAATATGGAAACCATCAATATTTTCGACAAAACAGAAAACCCAACTCTTAACATGTGTCCATCATCACTGTCACATCATCATATTATCTAGAAAATAGGTAATCCCAACTCTCAACCTATGTCAATCATCTCATCATCATCACATCAGCATAACAAGAAAGTCCAACTCTTAACCAGTGTTAACCATCCCAACATCCACTAAATTTCCCCATCATTACCTCAATGACACATGTTATAACATCTAGCCATCACAACCAAAAACATGACATAGACTTAAAGCTATCACAACCTAAGGAAATGTGTACATGTTATACCTTAATCCATTATAACCCATAATATAAGCGTGTATTGTAACCATGAGCCATCAAAACCCATGAGTATAGTATCAAACAACCACAAATAGTCAAGAAGATAGAAAAACAATCACTTAAGAATAAAAACTAACAAACACATAAAAAATCACATGCAACAAGTACAAAAACAAATAATCATAAACAAAAACATCTGCATATAATAAAATAAATACAACATTACAATTTATTATAAGAAAAAACAATAATAAAGAAATAACTAATATTAAAACAAAAAAAAAATAGAAATCAAACCATATGGTTCATATTGGTCGCCGGGGAAGCAGGGTCGCCGGGGTCACTGCGGTAGTGGGGGTTTGGGGTCGCGGGGGAAGAAATCACGGTCGCTGGGTGAGAAAGAGGAGGGTAGGGTTGGGGGGAAGGGTCGGGGATGTTAAAAAAAAAGTTTCACGGCGGTTTATTATAAACCTCCGTGAATCCTTTTAAAAAAAGGTTTAGCGGAGGTTCTAGGAACTGCCTCTAAACGGTGATTTTGTTGTAGTGCCTGTTAAGTAAACTCTGCACTACTGGGCAACTAACAGGAACAACCACAAGCCAGAAAAGAGAAAAAACCAAACAAGAATTTAATCATTCACACCAAGTTTTCTTGTAAAGTAACAACAATATGAAGTGGATTACTGAGTTCCATCAAAGTACTGGAACCAAAGGAAACCTCACAAAAGGGATAAGTGAGATCCCTCAAAGTACTGGAAACAAAGAAAACCCCGAGTCATTACCCCATGTCCCTGATACTAGGAACCAACGATTTCTCAAAAATAGAGGATCCCACATGAGTTCATGTCATAGTAGAGCAACCACACAGCTTCAGATTCACAACCAACATCCATACCACAACAAAGGATCTCATCCTCATCCACATCACCTAATAAAAAATCAAATAGAACAACAAGCCTACTCCCAAAATAGAGGAGGGAAACATCCAGGTTCAACACATCGTTCATTAGTTTCTTTTCTTTGTTTGTTAACTGGGGTGATCACACAGGGATTCTTGTTTTACCGAACGTCCATTTAACCAAACAAGTTTAAGTGATTAACCAAATTCTATGTTAAGTCATTTAATCATCACAGAAGACATGGTTCATTAGTGCGCAAGGAAAAACCACCAACAACCATTATTTTTAGTGGGAATAGGCCCACACAATTCCCAACACATATCAATAGAAAATAGTACAGAAGAACATCGATCACACCCCCCTTCATTCGTTAATGTTCATTCATTATCTTTGTTAAAGATGGTTTCTTCAATTCCCACAGAGAAAAAGGCGTACCCACCCCGCATGATACACAGAAAATAGAGGCGAAGGAAAAATCCATACTTGATGGATCAAGGATCGATGTTTTTCTCTACGCGCCAATAAGAGGGGATGTGTGGCTTACAGGGGAGGAATTATGTGGACTCCAAGGGGTGCATAAAGCTCCAGAAGAGGCACCCCACGATTCAAGGGAATAATGGACTCCAGGCGCACTAGGGGGAAGAAGGAAGTCGGTCAAAGGAAGAAGAAGAAAAAGAACTTCCCATGCGATATATATAAATAAAATCCTGTTGTTACGGGATATGGGAATTTTGAACGCCTGGAAAGTTGGATCGTGGGTTTCCATGTGGTTTGGCAGTTACGCATGATGGAATTAAGTTTTTATTTATTATCCCCCATCGGGGAGGTTTCTCAAGATTTTTAGGAATTAATTATGCACTTTAAATGGTTTTAAAAAGGGTAAAATAACTAATTTACGTCAAAATTTATGTTGCAAGAGTGGGGCTGGAAATAGAAAATGTTGGGTGAGGACATGGTGACACCCTCACGGTGACACAGTCATGGTGTCACCGTCACGGTTCCACCGTGACCGGTGCCACCGTCACGGTGCCACTGTCTTGGTGGAACCTTCTTTTTGGCAAAGTAATGGTCTTGGGGTTCTGGCCCATTACACCTCAATCATGTTTTTTAAAAAAAATTATAAAATCACCACTGAAACAGTTTTTCTAGTCATCTGTACCATTCAACATATACTCACATATCCTTAAATAAAAGTTACTATCCTATAATATTTATACATTTTATGAATCTTATAATGATAATATAATCGATAAAATACTTTTACAGTATATTTATTTAATCCAAATTCAAGAAATTTAGTCATTACACTTCAGTTGTATTAATAACATAAGATTGATCTTGATCCCTTAGCTTGTTATGGAGTATAATTCCTTGACACATGGGATATTTGTTTTCATAGTGCCCCATTTACCTATAGTCAAACCATCAAACATTTGAAACTTATTTCTTTCCCTTGAAATCATGAGCATGGTGGTATTTCTTTCAACACTCATAGAGGACACCCATTCCCTTCAAGAAAGTACAAAGGTGTTTCTTTCCCCAATTATCACATATGGGAAAATATTTATTCCCATCCTCCCCCTTATCAATTTTTTCTCTACTATCATATTCTTATATTTATTCCCGTAAAATCGAAATTAATTATATAATTCTATATCTTTTTTGATAGTACATGATACTTTAATATTGTATGATAAGAATGTTTGGAGACTACATCCATTTGAAATATTGGATTACTATCATCATGTAAAAATCATTATTGATATTTGGACCATTGATATGGTTCCCATTACTTTCTATTGGTTCAATTTATAAAAAATTGAAAACACTATATTAGATCATAAAATTATGTATTAAACTGTATAATCCCAAAACTAGTGAAACAGATAACATAAATTGAATTCTTTTCAGGGTTTCTTTGGGAATTTTTTCAAATCATAAAAATATTTTTGAATCCTTTATAAATTTTATAAAGAAAATGTAAATTATACTCAAAATATCCCTCGGTAGTGTCATAATAGGTGTGATATAAGCACCATTTTTGTGTATGAGTTAATAAATGAGTCAATATCGGCATGCCTTTTTCAGAGATATTACCCCAAGATACATATGTGTGGGGGTCACGTCCACCTGTAGTATCTAGAAAGAGATGTATTTTTTGGAAAAAAATATATATATAATTTAAAAGATCATTAGGATGTTATTATATACTTATCTTCAATACTACTCATTGTTTTATATCCCATAATCTATGTTTTCCTAAATCTAGTTCTCAAGTTATCATCTAAAGATCCATTTATTCCTACGATAAGGACTTGAACCCCAGTAGACCAGAGCTGATAGTTACTTTATAACAATGAATTAAGATACATGAAATCATATACCAAAGGAAAAAATATTTTTTTAGACTTTGTATACTAGATACATACATGAAATTCACATTACAATTGAAAACATATAATATACAATGTGTTTTCTTTGATAAAACCGTTATTACTCATATCATATCCCTTCATATCAATAAAAAAACACTTCATGGTATCCTAAGTAAAATAAAACATAAGAAAGGGTTGAGCTCAGATGCTCATTAAGATAATAATACAATAGAATATATCATAAATTAATAATCATAATCAATATATACATGTAAAAAACGAAAACACATGTTATTTAATCAAAGAAATAATCATACAATGGACGAAATAAATGAAGACAAATTAAATCCATATGAATAAACACATAATCTTGAAACTTATACATGGATATTATAATTAATATAATAATTAGGTTATTCATAATTCCATACATATTAATCAAATTGTCAAGACCTTTCACAAGACTATTTAAATATATGGGTAGAAACACTTATAATTTGGCCAACTGATTTGTCTCATGAGACCTCTCAAGGAAACAAGCAGATATATATAACTAGGCCCCACCCATCACATACTAAGTCCAATGTATTAATTATATGAACGGGCGGAATAATAATCAATAGAAACATTCATGTTTAAAAATAAACAGACAAAATATTAATACTTACCCTAATAAAATAAACATAACCACAAACCATCCACATTTATATAATGTATGGTAATAAATTTGTAATCCCAAGTCAAAATCATCACAAACCATCCATTGAAAGAATAAGGATGATATAAATACAATATATCCCTATTGTATCATAATTAAAATAAATGGTTGATTTCATTAATGAATATAAATACCATAAAATTGTCATTTAATTTTTTTTTGATGAAAATATGCTATTAGATTTGAGAATATTTTTAAAATTAAAAGTTCACAAAAAAATAAAAATATTTTTATTTTAAAATAAAATTTGGAAACCTGTCAAATAATATTTAAAACATTTTTTGTTCATGATGGAAAAAAATTTCATTCATGTCGTACATGTTAAAATAAAGATTCATTTCAGATTTTTAGTAAATGCCAAGCATGCCTCGTTTTGAAAAAAAGATATTTATTTCAATTATTTTTGAATAAAGTAAAAATGGATAAAGTATTATTTAATAAATTAAATGGAAAAGTTTAAAAACCTTTTTGAAAACATTTTCAGAAAATATGGATTTTTTGTAAATGGATTTTTGACTAAAGAGATAAATAATGAATGATTTTATTAAAAAAATTTCCTCAATCATTTTAATTAAAAAAGTTTGATAAATGAAACTATTAATTAAAAAATATAATGAAAAAAATAGTAAAATAAAATATATTGAGTTTGAGATATAAATATCAAATAATTCACCCAAGTGAGACTTAAAAAATAATCCTGAATCATGATAAATTGTGAAATAAACCCTTACCTTGGTAACATCGAAATAAAAATCCACATAAAAATAATCATAAAATGAATTTTTTAAATATAGTTAATATAAATATATTCATGATATAAAATATAAAAGGGGAAATATATAAACCACACAATGGAATAAGTGGTGAATATAATGTATGGCTCACTGATGTTAAAGTGAGATGAGAAACCCTTACCTTGGTTTTGACATCCTTTGTATGTATTTGAAACTCCTATATAATAAATATAGGTTTATTATAAATATATTAAATAACCATACTCATATATCACATACCATTTATAATTTAATTATAGTTTTTTGTCACCCATTTATTATCAATTATTTGTTAAAATCAATGTTTCGGGAGATAATTGCTTCTTTTTTCATGTAAGTTTTAGTTTTGTAATTTTGGTACTTTTAAATTGGTCAGGGTTACATAATTTAAATATTTTTAACAATTATATAAATATAATAAATATTTACTGTATATGTATTTATAGTTATTGATTAAATTAAGAGATAGGAAATGGATTACACCGTTCACAGAGACGGTAGGTCATATATACAGATGAAAGTTAATTCAATTTTTCCCGAAGGATGGAAAAAAGGAAAATAAATATTAATAATTATTTAAATAATTATTTTTATGTTTTATATAGAATTTATATTAATTAAATTCATCGTTATTAAGATAAATGTAAATATAAAGTGAAAAAAATTTCACATCTCTATGCAGAGGTGGTGGTGCATAAGTGTGCACGAGTGACATTATTATTTTCCCACAGATTAGAAGGTAAGAGGCCAGATGAAATATTATATTTATAAAGTTATGCATAGATCATCAATATCACATATATTATTTAACATTAATATTACTGACTTTCATGTAAATTGTAAGCAAAAAAATGAATCACATCGCTTTGCGGGGTGGTAGTCCGCCATACACATGAGTGACGTTACCATTTACCCCAAAGAATAGAATGTAATAAGATATATGTGATATAATAATTACATAATTATATAATTGTCATAAATATCATATAAACATAGAAAAATTGTCTTTATATCCATCCTTTAAAGGTGGTGATGTAAAAAAAATATTGGTTCGCAAGGCAGTAGTCCACTGTACACATGATCAACGGTTTCGTTTCCCATTTAATAGAAGCGGAAATAGATCGGGGTTATGTCATTAACATAGTAAAATATTGTATTATATTAGAATTTTTTTTATTATATTATCATAGTTTAAGAAGGTTTGAAGGAGGCGGAATAACAAATAATACAATTACACTAATTTAACAATCTTACCTCTTCTTTATAGTTCCTCTTTAGGATTATATGTAAAGCCTTTGTAGAAAGAATTACTAATAAAAATATATATTTTAATATGTTTTTATGTATTTAAGGAAGTAATTTTTATATTTCTTGGATGATCAAAATGGATTTGGGAGTATGAATAGGAGAGGAGACGGGGTGGGATGTTTTAATTGAGGTGAGTGGTACACTTGTAATTTTTGAAAATAAAAAGGTTTTACCACTTTTTGAACATGAAAAAAGACTCCAAAATGGTAAATTATAGAACCTTATATGTTTTAAGGATGATATATATCCATAAAATGGGTTCTTTACAAGTTTCTATGTCATTTTACCCCTTATATGTTTATCTTAACCCCTAGTAAGCCCATCTTTACCTTAACTGTGGTAATTAATTGTTACTGTTTTCACTGTTCATTTTGGTAGAAAATTAATTTAAAAGTATTTGATAATATAAATTATTCTTATTATTAATATTAAATACATACTTATATATTAAACTCATATAAGTGGAAAAATTCAATTTAAATTTATACAACACACACGATGAAAGGGCGGTTTTCCGAAGAGAAAATTCACATAAGTATACAACGTTTCAATATCAAAATTCAATATGAAATTAATTAAAATGAACTAAATTATTTAAATTTATTACAAATTAACTAAAATTACTTTAAAACCAATCTAAAATATTATTTATCTTGTAAATAATGTAAAAAACTGTAATTTTCAATAAAAACAACTATTTTACACTATTAATCAAAACATTAACCTTTCCAAAAAAATCTCAAAAATTCACCCAAAGATATTTTGGAGATATAGATTTAAAAAATAAAATTTATTATGTCATATAAATTTTATAAATTTTTTTTAAAAATATTTTAATTTATGTGTGAAATGCATGAGTAATCCTCCTTTCAAAAAAAATACATTCTTTTAGAAAACATTTCTTTCTCATAAAAATGGTTATTATTGTATTTATAATTAGTTTATAACTAGTGAATTTAATTTATAAAAGTTTAAAAAATATAATTTTAATAATTTATTTATTATTATTTATACCTTCTAATATAATGGTTATGTAATAACAGTCATGTTTAAATAGAAATACTTTAATATAGTATTATGTCTTATTTAAACCTATCATTGCTTGTATTGAAAGATAATATTATTATTTCATGTAACATAAGATAAAATTTACATTTCATTCCTTTCAAGCTATCTAATTGATATAATTTTTTTTAAAATAATTTTTTCATAATGTCTCATGGTGTTACATTCTATTCTATTCATTATATTGGGAGGTATACACACTATAAAATATGAGGTTCCCATTTTAAATATTAGGGTGTTAAATAAATTTCATACTTGCAATTTAATCTTGAACTTCGTAATCAATGATTTTAAAATTGAAAATACCTTTATTAAAATCCCACATCTTGAAAGGTTTTAATAAATATTCCTCTTGATAAGAGATTAATGGAAATATAAAGGCCATTTGGATTAAAACATAATAGGTTTCCAATTAGGAGAAAATTTATTGCATGTGTAGATTTGGACATGGAAGAAAATAATAAATAATTAAAGAGAATAATAAAATTCATTGATCATAATAAATTGATTCATAAATGGAAATTTAATTTCCTCAAAACCATAATTATTTGATGGATGAAAATACCATCAGTTCAATAGAAATGAAGGTATTATGATAAAATTTTTGTTTCAATATCCCATTCCTAGTGTTTAGGAATTACATTACTATATATACTAAAAACATACGAAAATATATTTACATGATATATTTCTATTTCACATGCATAATTTCATCCCTTAGTTGTGATTCTATCAATTCCCACTTCATTTATTTCTTCAAGAAATGAATATCCAAAATTAATTTTTATACATGAATCACATTTAACAGATCACTGAATGACAAGTCATTGCTCCTTTCCCAAGATATTTTCCAAAAAAAGATGGTAATAAAATTTTATCCAATAACATAAAATTTCAATTTAATCTATTCCATATATATTTAACCTTATGACTCATCTAAAATATTTTTGTCCAAATTCGATGTCCAAAAACATCGATGGAATCTCACTAAATCAATATCATATTCCCTAGATGATATAAAGTGTCTCTTAGTGTCACATTATATATATTTTAATAAAATATTCTCCATGAAACCTTAATAGAAACATGGATTCTTCTAAAAATAAAATCCTATATTGTTGAATATATTCCATAAGTCCAAACATGCAGTAAACTCCAAAAAAGATAACATAGATAATCAAATCACTAACCAACTTCACATACACCAATAATATCCCATAAAAATATTTTTATTATTATTACCTCAACATCAATCATATTTTAAGGGTTATCTTCCCTTAATCATGTTTTTTTCGAAACAAATCCACTTCCCACTGAAACACATTCTTGGTCATTGGTAACAATCAATATTTAATCTCATATCCTGAATGAAAAAGTATTAAAGTAAAATCCTTATATATTTAATGATTAATATAATGGTAATACCATTGATAAAATACTTCTACAACATATTTATTGGATTTAAATGAAATCACATTAATCATTCCACTTTGGTTGTATCAAAAGAATATTCTTGACCTTAATCCCTTCAAATCTTATAGGGTATATTCCCTTAACACATGGGACAATTTTTGCATAGTTCCTCATCTAATTACAGTCAAAGAACATAAAATTTTAAGCTTAATTAAATACCTTGAAGTCAAGATCATGGTGTTATTTCTCTAGAAACTCATATAAAACTCAACTTCCCTTGAAGAAAGTATCAGGGTGTTTCATTCTCCAATTATTACATGTGGGGAAATCCTTTTTTCCCATATCCCCCTTATCTATTTTTTCTATATCATCCTATTCTTCTCATTTTTAATTTATAATCCATAATTATTAGATAATTATTTCTATTTATTGATTTCATAATATAATATTTCTTCATATGATGGGAGTGTCAAAATAGGTGCATAGTGAGGCTCTTTTTTGTGTACCAGTTAATTCTTGAGTTAAGAATAACATTAATTTTTTAAAGTTATTACCCTTGGTACATATGTTCTAGAACCACTCCCACATGTAGTATCCAAAAAATAATGTATTACTTAGAAAGAAAACACAATCTCTACATTAAATTTTTTTAGGATATTCTTCTATACTAATCCTCAATTTTAATCCTAGGGTTATATTACCTAATCTATATTTTCTTAAATCTATTTCTTAAGGTTTCACCTAAACTTCCTCTGATACCAACTTCAAAGACACAGACCCTAGTATCATGTTTCTAGTGGTCAATTTCCTAAATTTGAATAAAATAAAAGGAATCAAATCCTAAAATACCAAATAGTTTATTTGTCTTCATAAACTAGATACATACTTTAAATTAACATTATAATTGAAAACATAAAATATAAAAAGTAACTTTGAGAACTCCATTATTCCGCATAGTGTATCCCTATATATCACTCTCAAAACACATCTTGGTATCTTAGGTAAAATAAAATATAAGAAGGGAGTGAGATCAGATGCTATATAAAGATAAAAATAATCCTGATGATATAATGAATTAATAATAATAATCAATATAGGAATGAAAATAACTAAAACACATATAATTTAATCAATTAAATGAGCATAGTATAGAAAAAATAAATGATGATCAAATAAATCCATATAAATAATTACTTGATCTTGAATCAAATCCATGTATTTAAAAAATAATAGAATAATAACAAGGAAATAAATAACTAATATAATAATGATGTAATTCATAACTCTGTAAATCTAAATCATAATGTCAAGAACATTATAAAGATAGTTTAAAATTGTTGGTATAAACATTTCTAATTTGGACACTTGATTTTCATATGAGACTAGTCGATGCATTGAGGGGATTTCTATAACTGGGCCCCACCCTTCATTTACTAATTTCAATTCATTACTTTCATGAATGAGGGTATATATAACTGATAAAAAATTCATATTGAAATACTAACATATGAAATGTTAATAATTACCCCAATCAAATAAATATAATCATAAACCATCTATAATAATATGGTGAATGGAAAAAAAATTGTACATATTCCTTCAAACTCATTATAGAACATCCAAATAAATAATAAAAATGGTATTAATACAACATATCCCCATTAGATCATAAGTTTAATAAAGGGTTGATTCCATTTATGAATAAAAATACCATAAAATGACATTACAAACTTTTTTGAGAAAATTATGCTTTTGAATTTTAAAATATTTTTCAACAAAAAAGTTCAAAAAATATTTTAAAAATATTTTCTTTTAAAATAACTTTTTAAAATAGTTAAAATAATATTTAAAAAATTCAGTGGTAAAGATGGTGAAAAATTATTTTTATGCCATTCACATTAAAACAAATATTTCTATCATGACCGGTCCCCTAGGGCCTGTGATGTGACTACCCCAAGCCCGACTTCCAATGGCCAGGGGTTGGAAATAAGAACTGGAAAAGCATATTCATAAAATGGGAAGGCATTTCCTTTAAACCTATACAATAACACAGTCCAATAACAAAACAATATTCATGCATGGAGTAAAACTGCAGTAGAAAAAGTGTGTACAGAAAGTAGAGGGGACAGGAATACAAGACCACCTGAAAAGGTACAACAACAATAGAAAAAAAACTCCTTTGATCATCCACCAAGAATCATACCTGAAGGGTAGGTAGAACTCGTCACATGGCTCTCCTCGTCCATCGTTCACCTCCGTCCACATCAAGTCCTAGCTCCCATAGACTTTGTCAATGCTGCCTCTCATCTGCATAGGACACAACAAGGTGCGGGTGAATCCTGTGCAGGTGTGAGTATAACAATACCTAGTAGGGACCCCGAGACCCCAAGAGGTCTCTCATAATTACAAAAAGTAAAACCAAAAGAATGATTTCAATCACAAATCTTTAAGTAAAAGACCTATCTCAACCTAGATATGCTAGTCTCATCCACAAAGAAACATAATTCCCTGACCTCAAGCCATTTCTAGGATTTCCAAAGAAGACTCAAAGTGTAACTCAAGGATTATGAGTAAATGCTCCATGAACTGGTCATCCATGATTGCACCCGTCTGAGAGATGTAATCCATTAGGTACAACTCAACCATTCTTAATGGAATTTCTGAATGTTTTTTATCCATTAGAAACTTTCTTGTAGAACTGCCTCTAGTGCCCGACACTAGAGGTCTCACAGTCACAGTCTTGTGCCCGAGGCCAGACCATGGGAAACCAAGTGAAGAGGACCACTCCCTGAAACTATTTCCTCCGGTATGGGGAGCTCCAACACCCCTGAAGGACCCCCTCCCCCTCGCTACTCAGATATGGGGGGGTGGGTGGGGGGTTACTGCTCCATATGTGAGGACCCTCACCCTACCAGATATGGGAGTACAACTTCGGTAGATTGTTTGTTATGGGGGACCCACTCCCTAGTACGTTAGGGGAGTACCAACCCCAGGCTAGAGGACCCGTACCCTAGAATGTAAGGGGAGTACCGACTCTATAAGTGAGGACCTCCACCCTACTCGGTAGGGGAGTACAACTTTGGTAGTATGTTTGTTGTGGGGGAATCATGTCCTAGTACGTCAGGGGAGTACTGACCCCAGGCTAGAGGACTCACACCCTAGCATGATAGGGGAGTACTGAATCTGTTGTAGTACGGCATAAGGAGTACCCGCACCCTGGGTTGATAGGGGAGTACCTAATCCTAACATAGAGGACCCGCACCCTACCCAGTAGGGGAGTACCTGCCTCTATGTGAGTTATGTATGGAGTACCTTCACCCTGATTAATAGGGGAGTACCAACTCCAAATATAGAAAAACCAACCAGATGGAAACACACCCGCACTCATGATGTGGGGAGTCCCATCTCTACCAAAGAAGAGGAGAAAAGAATAAGCATTCCTTGCGTCATCAAAATGAGTAGCCATCCTAACTCTCACTATAAGAAACACCCTAGTTCTGCTCCACCGGTTATCGTCAATACCTCAACCAACACAAAGTTACACAAAGAAATAACCTGATGACCAGTCTTGTCATAAGGGTTCTAATACAACACGTCAATCAGACACCATGTATTTAAGATATAGGCATTTTAATGCTGAGGGCCCAAATGGATTCGAGTACAATACAACATGATCAAACTCCAAATTTCTCCTAAAGTTGTGTAGATTATCTCAAAAGGAATATCTGAATCCAAGGATCCTAGTTACATAGACAGTTCGTCAAACAAATGTATGGTTTGCAATATATGCCCTTTTAAGCGTATCTAGGCCCGAGAGGGGTCCGGGTCCAGTCTGAACCAGTCGGACCAACCCGGACTGACCATGCTTGGGTCGACCTGACCCGGTTTGGGCCGACCTATCCCAGTTCGGTTGGGATGGGTCGCGGTAGGCTCAGACCACCGGCTAATGTGACCCACGTGGGGTCGCGCGATCTGCTTCTCCTGAACTGCTCAAAGGAGTCGTTCAGCTCCATTAATTGGAGGCACCTGGTGGTTCGACCTCGTCACCCATGGGACCCGTAGGGATCAGGTCCCCCACATCATTGTGGATTCGAACCATGACTTCCATCAGTGCATCGTGTGATGGATTTTCACCTCCTCCTCTATGGCCAGCCAGTTCTAGCTGCCTGTTCATCCACTGTGGCGCCAAGCGGCACTGCTCTTCCACCATGGCCGGTGGTTTCCTGCTGCCTCCCTCATCTGTCGGCACCGGTCTTCGGTACCTCTATGTCAGCACTTCTTCTACGGGACACCAGGTGAGATTTGGTGGTCCGTTCTTCCTTCTGGATGAATATATGGTCCTCTCAGGATGTCTTTGTCGTTGTGAACCTCTTAGTTTCAAGTTTCCATCATCCTGGAAGAAACTGACTTTGAAAAAATGAAATGAAAAACAAGAAGAAGAGGGTCTGGGCCTTGTTCGTTTGGCTCTGACCCTCCACTTTAGCATTATAACAAGTGGGGGTAATTTATACATAAAATTAAAATAATGATAATCCCCATTCAAATCCACCATTAATACCACCCGCAAATTCAAGAACATGGAGAAGAAATGTGGGAATTTCTTGAATTAAAAGACAACCCCTACCTAAAAAATCATTGGAGTCATCACAGTGGTAGAAGAAGAATCTGTGCTTTGACAAAGCCATTAGCGTTCATTGCTCTAGGTTCTTTGCCACCTGAGCTTCCTTCTCCGTCGGTGGAAGGTTCTGCATCACGTCGCCAGAGGATCCTTGCTTTGTGAAGCCATGTCAAAACTCCACTCCGAGCCTCACTTAAATAGAGGGGGGGAAGTGAGTAACACACTAAGTAATTAATGAGGTTAATTTAATGAATGAACTTCTTAATTACCCAATGGTGTGGTTACAAATAAAATAGATTCCATCCATTAATTGTCTTCAAAAGTCACCAGTCACCACCAACGCTACTCATCTACTATAGAAAAAGAAATAAAATAACTTTGTCGAGTTATTTTATTATTATATTTTTGTAAATTACAAAATTTACCTTTTTCTCCCAGCCTTCTATGGTCAAAGTGATGCTTCCCTTAAGAGAATCCCAATGTTATAGATTCAATGATGCACTCATATTCTTAAACCGAGCACCAGTTAAAAAGATATAAAATTTAATCCACGTGTTTACTGAACGTAGATTAAAAAAAATTCAATAATTATTAACAGCCACCCTTGACCGGTGCCAGTCGAGGTTATGGTCCGCCTAAGGGTAACACGCCCTCACGAGCTCAACGGTACTCTCAGATTTTGAATCCGGTTTACCATTTAGAAGTTAGTTATTTTACCATAAAATAATTTTCACTTAATTATTTTATTTATATCCAAAAACTTACGTCTACTGGTGGCCCGATCCGGCTAAAGTTAGTATCTTCCTAAGGAAAGAATACACACTCATGTTCAGCGGTGGTCTCAGATTTTTAATGTGAGTCACTGTTCGTGATTTATAAGCATTTGAAAACAAAAATAATTTTATTTAATAATTTTATTTATAGTTAGGTCATTTTTGGATTTTCTCACTGGTGGAAAGCGCTGACTAAATTTAAGTCGGGCCTAGGGTAAAACCGTCATCCTGAACGCAACTGTGCACTGCGATTTATGATACTAGCACCTGTTTAATAGTTATTCCACTTTTTCAGGAAAACTAATCACGTGTGCTATTTAAAGCATAAGATTTCATTCGGCGGATCATTCTCGGTACTCCAGGCATTAGAATCATGTGTCGTAAAATTTCGTAGTCTCAAAATAATTTCATATAAATAAAAAATACATTGAAATTTTGAGACGTTACATTCTCCCCACCTTTAGATTTTTCTCCCCCAAAAATCCAAAATAAAGGAAAATCAAACAAATGATGTTATTGAGCACGGATATGAGCCTTCTGCTCCCATGTGCTCTCTTATAGGTTCTTGTACTGCCACCGAACTCGCTCTAGAGTGGTCTACCACCCATTATGGAATCGCTCCTATCGATCCTCTATCTCCAACGGGAATTCTGTAAATGTTTCTCCATCATCAAAGTCCAACTCACCCTAGTCGATAACATGTGAGGGATCATGAAACCATCTCCTCATCTACGACACATGGAAAACATTATGCAATTAGTGCATCTATTGGAGAAAATCTAGGTGGTTCTCCACCTCACCAACTCTGCTGAGAATCTGGAAAATTTCGATAAACCTCAGAGGTAGCTTGGAGCCTTGGGTGAATATCTGCAATCCTCATCAGGGTGAGACCCGTAGGAATACATGGTCTTGGTCATTGAACTCTAAGGGTCTCTGTATCTTGTCGGAAAAAGACTTATGTCGACTCTATACAGTCTTCATCCCTGTGCACCAGTACTGATGTCGGAGGTCCTAGTATATCTTTTCCACACTAGGATGTACCACCAAAGGGGATGTGTTTAACTCCCTCAACCCCTCCTCTTGAAGTATAACTGGTACCATGGTGTGTCCTTTGAGAAGGATGATGTGCTCCCCACCTTCAAAAGTCTTTTAGGATCCTGTCCTAAGGATATCTGAGCACGTCGGACCTCGCATTCTACATCCTCAAGTTGTGCCTCTCGAACTCGCTGATGGTTTGGGGGAGTGACAGTTATAGACTGAAGGTAAGCTAACCCATCACTATCCATGAAGTGTTTCTGTAACATGGTCAACTACTTTGTCTCCTCACTCAGCAGCTATAATCCAGACCTCCTGCTGAGTGCATCTTCCACCATGTCCCTCTTCTAACTCTCAACTTCTGGAGCTTTGTAGGAGACACTCAATATGCACTTGTAGATATTGGTGTCATCTCTCGGTACAAGCCAATGCTGAAGTCCATCTTCATATGGGGAGGTAATTCTTGAAATATCTTTTGAAAATATTTTCCTGCACTCTTTCTCTACTATTGGGAACTAAAAACTAAAAACTCCTACTACCATGAGGGTAAGGCTGGCTGACTTAAGAGTGATCAGCTGCACCCTCCTATGCATGAGTTTAACCCGTGATACTTGGGTTTCCTTTTTCACCGACCAAGGAAACCCCCATTCCAAAGATATAAATATACCACAACCTTTTTTCATAAAATAGTCAATCTTATCATGAACTGTGGATGAACATTCCATACCCAAACTAATGTTATAAGGCATCGATGCTGCTTCCAAGAGGTTCCAACTAAAATTATCGCTTCAAGGGTGAGATCACACCATCTACATAAGTGTGATTACCGAGTCTCCTCCAAAAGGTATCTCCATATTTAATAGTCAAGTAAATGGTTTAACCGGAAACTATAGGTCTTGAACAAGATTCATGATAAGAAGGAATTATTAGTAGTTATTTCTATTAATATGGTAGCTAATAGTAGACATAGGTCTTACCACGAATCATTCCTGAAGCCATTTTGTCACACGCCTTGACCACATGTAGCTACACCCTTACCCTGTCCTCCATCTCCCTAAGCCTGGTGGGGACCACATTGGGGTGGTGGTTGTAACATGTCAAAATGTATACCACCTCCTAACACTCTCCTAGCTCCTATTCCATGTCTGATGCCCTGCAGATTCATCTGTCCCTATCACATCCTCTTCCCAAAACATTTTTTACATATCCAATTCTCCATGACTGACATCAGTTTCCTCCTTTCCCACTGCTGACATTCACTGGTTGTATCCGCTCAACCAAATAATTTTTTTCAACCAAAAAAGGTTCTCTTTAGAACCTTAAAATAAGTAGGAATTCATAGAGGAATATTTATCACTCAGATGTCCCTAAACACATCTCACTTGGAGGTCCGAGCCCTGAAGCACTGGATGTATCGTATTCATCGAGTACCCAGAATGGTCGGTATGCCTCAATGAATACTCAGCTACCGACTTTTCATCCTGTCGAAGCTGTAGAAGCTCTTGGGAACTCATTCCCTTAGCTTTTTATGGAAAGAGACCCCCCTTTTATGAGGAAGGGTATCAAGGTCTATCCATGGAAAAGGTAACCTCATCGTACAATAGGGGTAATCCAAACCATGCCATCACCTTGCTGATTCACATTGAAAGCTCACTTCTAGGACCACCATCTGATCTAATGGTTCCTTGGATAGATGGAAACTCAGATACCTTTTCAAGATAGTCCATAGCCGCATGTGAGTCGGGATCACCTCAGAACCTAAGGGGTATAAGTCACTGAAACTCATGTAATGCACTGAGCCTATAACTGTCCTTTAGAGGTAGAACTAGTAGTAACTACTGACCAACGAGAAGTGGTATCACTGGGACACTGCCTGAAAGTACTTATCTTGGGGAAAAGTCCTTGTACTGAAGGCTCATCACACTTTGGACCATCCTTATGGTCACGCACTGGAATCCTGGCTGGCTGGCTACGTGGAGTCATCTTGAAAGAGAATAAATACGAACCACGGTCAATAAGTTATACCTGGTGATCTGACTCAAAAGAGATCAAAAATAAAAAATTTACAAAACACACTCTATCAATGTTTTCATGCACTATGTTGGGAATTATAATTCATTGTCCTGGTGTATGGATATGTCAGACTCCACAGGAACACCGGACTCCTCGAACTGAAAACCACACCCAAAACACTTAACACTATTGCTCCATTTGAAAGATCAGTGTCCTAGTTCTTTGGTAGAACTGAAACCTATGATACCACTTGGTCATGACCCTTCCCCCAAGGCCCATTCCATGACAACCCTATGCCCATCGTCCATAGGCTAGGGGTTGGAAACTAACACCGGAAAGGCGTATCCCTAAAATGGGAATGCATTGCCTTAAAACCTATACAATGACAGAGTCTAACTACACTAAAAGATGAAATCACAATGTAAAACTAAAATAGTAAAAGTGTGTAAAAAAAGTAGAGGGGTCGGAATACAAGCCTAACTAAAAAGGTACAAATACATCTGAAAACAAAAAACAGCTCCTATGATCATCCACCATGGATCCTACCTGAAGGGTAGGTAAAACTCGTCACGCAGCTCTCCTCATCTACCGGTCACCTCCATCCACATCAAGTCATGTCTCCCCAAGTCTTAGTCAAGTATGATCGTCATCTTCAAAAGAAACAACAAGGTGAAGGAAAAGATCGTGCATGGGTGAGTATAACAATACCCAGTAGGGATTCCGGGACCCCCGAAGGTTTCTCAGAATTTCACAAAGGAAAACGACGAGCATGATCTCAATCACTAACCACAAAAAAAAGACACAAATCAAACCAGATATACTCATCTAATCCAAAAAGAAACATAAGTCCCCGACCTCAATCCATTTCTAGGATTTACAAAGAAGGATCAAAGCATAACTCAAATATCATGAGTACACACTGCATGAACTAGCCATCCCTGATGGAACCCATCTGAGAGATGTACTCCATCAGAAACAACTAAACCATTCCTAATAGAACATCTGAAAGGTCATGCTCCATCAGAAACCTTCTTCTAAAACTACCTATATTACCCGAAACTAGAGGTCTCACAGTCACAGTCTTTCACCTAAGGCAAGACCAAGGGAAACCAAGTGAAGAGGCCCACTCCTCTACACTATGTCCTACAGTCAAGGGATCTCTAACTCCCCTGAAGGAACCGCTCCTCATCGCTACTCGGATATGGGGGAGTAATAATCTATATGTGAGGACCCGCACCCTATCTATAGGGGAGTACAACTCTGGTAGTTTTTTTACTGTGGGGGACCCACACCCTAGTACATCAGGGGACTATTGACCCCAGGCTAGAGGACTCACACCTTGGCACGTCAAGGGTGTACCGACTCTATTAGTGATGCCCCGCACCCTATATGGTAAGGGAGTACAACACTGGTAGTTTGTTCGTTGTGGGAGACCCACACCCTAGTATGTTAGGGGATTACCAACCCCAGGCTAGAGGACCCGCACCCTAGCACGACAGAGGAGTACCAACTCTATTTTAGTTCTGCATAAGGAGGAACCGTACCCTGGGTTGATAGGGGAGTACCTACTCCAAACATAGAGGACATGCACCCTACCCGATAGGGGAGTACCTGACTCTATGTGAGTTATGTATGGAGGACCCACGCCCTAGTCAATAGGGGAGTACTGACTCCAAAGATTGAAAAACCCATCAGAGGGAAATGAACCTGCACACATGACGTGGGGAGTCTCGTCTCAACCAAAGTAGAGGAGAAAGGAATACTCGTGCCTTGAGTCATTAAGTGAGTAACCACCCTAAATCTCACTACAAGAAACACCCTAGTTCCGCTACTCAGGTTATCGGCCATACCTCAACCAGTAAAAAGTTCCACAAGGAAGTAACATAATGATCTGTCAGGTCATAAGGGTTCCAACGCAATAGATGCTGCGTCAATCGGACACCTGGTCTGTAAGCTATAGGCATTTTAATGCCGAGGGCTCGGTTGGATTCATGTACGATCCAACCTGACCAAACTCCAATATTCTCCAAAAGTCACATGGAGTATCTCAAAAGAACCATCTCACTCTAAGAGTCCCATCACCATAGACGGTTTGTCAAATGGACGTATGGTTCGCAAGATACGGCCTTTTAAGCATATCTAGGACCGAGAGGGGTCCAGGTCCGGCCCGACCCGGCTCGACCCGGCATGGGCCGACCGACCTAGTTCGGTTCGCCCGACCTAGCTTAGGTGGAATGGACCACGGACCGACCCAACCCTCCCTGGCTGCCCGCCAGCCGGTGCAACCCACACAGGGTCGCATGACACACTGCTCCCCAACGACTCAAAAGAGCCCTTCAGCTACATTAATTGGCGGGGTCATGGGGCGCTGCCTCATCACCCATGGATCATGTAGGGAGCGGGTACCCTGCATCGCTACAGCTTCGAGTCGTGGCTTCCTTCAGCATGGTACGTCGCCTCCACCATAGTTGTCGTCAACTTCCAGCCGCCTGTCCAACCACTGGGGCGCAGAGCGACGACGCTCTTCCACCACGGCCGACGGTTGTTAGAAGCCACCCTCGCCTGCCATCTCTTCTTTCACGGGCCACCAGGTGAGCTCCGGTGGTCTATTCTTCCTTCCAGACGTGCCTATTATCCTCTTGTAATTACTTCTTCATTACGCGACTCTCGGTTTCAAGGTTATGTCAAGTTGGAACAACCAGCCTACAAAGAACGCAATGAAAAACAAGCAGCGGAGGGTCCATGCCTTATTCGTTTGTCCTTCACCCTCCGTGTTAGCATTATAAAAAGTGGGGGTAATTTATACATCATATTTAAATAATGATAAAACCCATTCAAATCCCCCAATAAGAACACCTACAAATTCAAGAATGGGGAGAATAAACTTGGTAATTTCTTGAATTAAAAGACAACCCCTACCTCAAGAATCATTGGAATCGTCGTGTTGGTGGAAAGAGAATCGGTGCCTTGAAGAAGCTGTTTGCATTTTTCACTCTCTGTTCATTACTTCCCGAGCTTCCATCTTAATTAGTGGATGTTTTCGTGTCTCTTCTCCAATGGTTACTTTCTTGGTGAATCCATGTCAAAACTCCAACCTGAGCCTCACTTAAATATTGGGGGGGGGGGGGGAAGAGAGTAACACATTAAATAATTTATGTGGTTCATTTAATGCATGAAACTATTAATTCCCCAATGTAACAGTTACAAATAAAGGAGATTCAATCCATTAATAGGCTTGACAAGTCACCAGTCCCCCCCACTACCACTCATCCTCTAGAGAAAAAGAAATAAAATAAATTTGTTAAGTTAATTTTTTTGTAAACACCAAAATTTAACTTTTTATCCCAACCTACTATGGTCGAAGGGAAGTTTCTATTAAGAAAATCCTAGATCTTAGGATTAAATGGTGGCCTCAATTTTTTAATCCAATAACTGGTTCAAAATATAGAAAACGCCACCCGCGTGTTTATTTAACGTACCTTAAAAAAAGTTCAAAATTTTTAACAGTCACCCTCAACCCACGCCGATCGAGGTTAGGATCTACCTGAGGAGAAAACTCCCTCACGAGATCAACGATACTATCATATTTTCAATCCAAGATACTATTTAGAATTTAAGGATTTTACAATAAAATAATTTTAACTTAATTATTTTATTTACGGGTAAAAAATAACTTCCACTAGTGGCCCGCGCTGGCCAATGTTAGTACATACCTAAGGAAAGCATACACTCATGAGTTTAGTAGTGGTCTCAGATTTTTAATTTGATTCATCATTTGTGAGTTATAAGAATTTGAAAAATAAAATAATTTTATTTAATAATTTTATTTACAATTATTCCATTTTTTGGGTTTTCACAATGGGGGCATGTGGAGAATAAATTAATGTCGCGCCTAGGGTAAAAGCACCATCCTGAACGCAACGGTGCCCTCAGATTTCTGATCTGGGCATTCGTTTAAGAGTTATTCTAATTTTTCAGTAAAATTGCTCATATGTGCTATTAAAGCTTAAAATTTCTTTTGACGGATCATTCTGGGAACTCTAGGCATCAGAATCACATGCCGTCAAATTTAGCGGTCTTGAAAGAATTCCTTATAAATAAAGAAAATTACACGGAAATTCCGAGACATTGCAATTCTTTTCACATTTTTCGAAAATCCGAATGAGCCTTATTTTTAAAATGACATTAAGATTTATTTAAAAACATTTCTTAGAAAGTAAAAATGGTTAAAATTTTATGTAATAAATCATATTTAAAAGGTTAAAATATTTTTTAAACCATTTTTATAAAACATGGATTTTGAGGAAAATGGATCTTTTCCTCAAGAAAAAAATAAAGTTAGATTTTCTTAGAAACATTTTCTAAATTATTTTAAGTACCTAAGAGTAAAAAAATGGTACTATAACATAAAAAAGTTCATGAATAGCCTGATTATAAGAAAATATATTGAGTATCATATTGAAATAATAAATAATTACCCAAATATATACTTAAAATAATTACAATCTAGAATATATATAGATTATGAAATAAACCCTTACCACTTTGGAAACTTCTTAATCATAAGACCCATAAAATAAATACCATATAATGAAACTATAAATAACATGAATATAAATCAATTCATGAAAAAACATATATATGGGGATGTATATACATTATTCAAATAGATAATTAGTGAATATGACGTTTCTTTCATGAAAGTAAAAGTGAGATGAGAAACCCTTACCATATGTTCAACATCATTCGTATGTGTCCAAACCTCCTATATAATAAATATAAGTTAATTATAAATATATTATAGAACCATAAATATATATCTCAGACCATATATTATTTACTTTTAGTCTTTTATCACCAATTTATTATCAATTCTTTGTTAAAATCACTATTTCGAGTGACAATTGTTTCTTTTTTCATTTATGTTTTAGTTTGGTAATTTTGGTCATTTTAATTAGATAAAGGTTACCTCATCTTTATAATTTTAACCATGATATAAATATAATACCTTTTCATTATATATATAGAGAGAGTAACCTGATAAATTTAGATATTGAAAATTTGGGGTGGTAACCAAGTGGTTAACACACCCTGTAAGACTACACAAAACCCATGATCAAATACTAGTGGAGCAATATTTCTAGGTACCATAGCACTACTGTAGAATTATTTTTGCAGTTATTGTAGGGGTAATTTAGTATTAAAAACTATTCAACCTTTTGTGCCTATAAGACACAGGGCCTTTAGGCGACCCAAAGACATCGGGCCATCTCAGGCCTTGGACCATGGAATTTCAGGCCACAAAGACCATTGAGTAGCCTGAGAAGACCACATAGTATAGGTCATGAGAGGGGATTTAGAGCAAGTAGTAGCCACCAGATAATAGATTACTAGATTAGAATAATAATAGTCCATGAAAATCACCATTGGTATCAGGAATCATTCAAATATGCATATGGAAATTCTATCCAATAAGTAATTTTAGGTGGGGAGCTAGACACCTTCAATGATGAAAATTCTTGGGTGGGGTCTAATATAGTTTTTTTGGCCTTCGAGTCATGTGTTGGGTATTGTTTTTATGGACCTTTGAGTCATGTACTCGACCCTATGCCACTAGGACTATGGGTCATGAAAGGGTTCCCTCTCAACCTAGTTAAAAAAGGGATTATCCAAAATAATTAAATAACCAATTCCTTCAGTCCATTTACACAGATATATAAAATGGATTTCACCATTCATGGAGATGGTTGGCCATAAAAATGCTTGAATATTATTTCATTCTATCTCGACAGATGGAAATAAATTAAAATAAATTTTAATTCAAATATCAAAAAATCATTATTATGTTATATATATATTTTAAATTAATAAAAAGCATCCTTATTACCATCCATGTAAAAATAAAATGAAAAAAAATCACATATATCTTTAGAGGCGATAGTCCACACATGTGCACGACCGACGTTTTTGTTTTCCAATGGATTGGAAGGTAAGAAGTTAAATGAAATAATATATTTATAGAATTATTTTTATATCATAAATATCAGATATATTTACCAACATTATCATTAATACCATTTATTTAAATCATAAATAAAAATGAATCACATTATTTCACGAGATGGTAGGTTGTCGTACACACGAGCGATGTCATCATATCCCTCACAGAATAGAAAGTATAAATTTATATGTGATATAATAATTTAAGAAGTATAATAATTTCATAAATATAATATAAATATGTTAAATTAATCATCATATACATCCATTAATTGTGGTTATGTAGAATTAATTACATCGGTTTGTGAGGTGTTAGTCCTACATACACGTGATCAACTGTTTCATTTTCCATTTGATTGAACCAAAGATGGATCTGGGATAATCCATTAAAAATATAATATCTAATTATATATTGGAAAATTATGTTCTTATATTATCATATTATAATAAGATTTTAATTACTTCTAATACGTAATAAAACAAATAATCATGTTTAAGAATTTTACCTCTCCTTCAGAGAGCCTATTTAGTTTTATACCTAAGACCTTATTAGGATGGATTACTATTCAAAATAATTCCTATATAATGTGTATATTGATGTAATTAATTAATTTGGGTAGGTATTTACTAATCCAAATGGATTTAGAAGTGTGAATTGGAGAGGATAAAGGGTGGCCTTTTATAAGTGAGGTGAGTGTTTGACTTGTAATTTTTGAATAGAAAAAAGAGTAACCACATTAATATATTTAAGAAGAAAGATTTTAAATGGTCAATTATCAAATATTATTAGTTAAAAGGTCTTAATATTTATGAGAAAATTTTGTTGTAAAAGTTTTCCTATCATTTTATCTCTTATATTTTTTGTTTAACCACCAAATAACCCATTTTTACCTTAACCGCGGTAACTAATTTTTACTATTTCCAATATTCATCATATTAAAAAAATGTATTTTAACTTATAAAATAATATAAATTATTCTAATTAAAAATATAGAATCAATTTTTCCAAATTGAACTCACAATCATGGAATAATTAAATTTAAAATTAAATTGTAGATGCGGAGAAATATCGGTTTTCAGAAGAAAAAAAATCCCATAATTATATAATTTTAAAATATAAAATTCAATATTAAATTTGTTATAATGTTATATATTAGTTAAATTTTATTATAATTAACTTATTTTACATTAAATATAATTTAAAATATAATTTAACATTGTAAATAATTTAATTCAAAAGAGTGTTTTTTTAATAAAAATCAATAGTATCTACATTTCATCAAAAAATTAATAATTTTAAGAAATTATTAAAAATTCGCCAAAATATAATTTTGATCTGTTTATCTAAATAATGATGTTTTTTAACTAAATCTTCTAAATTTAATAAAAAGGATTAATTTTAAATTATGTGTGCAAAGCATGACTAATCCATCTTTCAGAAAAATACAGTTTCCAAAAAAAATTCTCTCTCTTTTAAATAGTTCATATATCATGTCTAATCATCTTATAACTATTGAATTTATTTTATAAATGTGTTAAACATTTCATTTTTATAATTTATTTATTAATATTTGTACCCACCAACATAATTTCTAGGTTAAAATGGATATGTTTATATAATAATATTTTAATACATTATCATGTTTCATTTAAACCTGGTTTTACATACATTGCAAGATAACTCTACGTCTCATGTAACACAAGGTAAAAATTGTGTTGCATTAATTTCAAGCAATCTAAGAGATTGAATTCATTTACAAATAAATATATCATACAGTCACATGGAATTACATTCACTTTTAATCTTGGTGTTGCATTTTATATACACTGTCAAATATGATGTTCTACTTTTAAAATTTTGAGGTGCTACAAAACTGAGATGTTAAGATAGTAATTCAACCAAAAACCATATTTATAACTCCCTGGAAATTTAAAGAACCCTAAATGTTTCAGGAAAATAACTTCAAACTATTATTACATCTAAAACATAATTAATGGAAGTATTTTGATGTCATATTTACATAATAGATTTTGTTTATTATGCATAAATTATATTATTTCATCATATACATGTATTATAAATATTGTTTGACTTTTATAAAATTAACTTACCATGTATTGATAAAATAATTTATACATAATTCATTTATTCTATTTTATATTACATGTCTTATTATCTTATTTAGTATATGTGATCTAGTTTAACAATCACATAAACATGCAGAAAAATCATGAATCTGACAAAATAAAATAAAAAGGTGGCATGATTGTGATGACCTAGGCTCGGATTCCACTTAATGGGTTCCCTGGTCACGATAGGCCACATGGCCTCAAGTGAATCTTCCCAAATTCTAGAGGTTGTTGACTAGTAGTGAGGGCCTAGGGTGTGTCTGTGGGAAAACTATGCCCTCATTAGAAGAGTGTAGCACAACAAAAGGAATATAAATAGTAGTAAATAGTGTAAAAAATATAAATAAACAGAGGAAGAAATACTAGTGCAATAGAAAAATGAGAATAATAATAACTGTATCAACTAGAACATTGATGATTTAATGGAATGTCACTAGAAAATTGGAAACATAGAAACAAGATAATAGGTATAACATCTTTAAAAAAGTAAAAGAAAACAAGGCTACTCCGATCATCCCGAGGACCAACTCGTTCATCTTTTATCAAGCTCCATCCTAACAGCAAGTAATAAAGTATTGGAAAATATATTCTTCCATTTTTCAACACCTTCAACCATGTAATCTCCTCCAAGTTCGAAGTGGTTCCCAGAGAGGGTGTAAGATAAATCTCAGTGGGCCACCACCAACATTGTCTATAACATCTGGCCTGTGTAATGGAATATTATATTGTGCAGGCATGCATATATAAGTAAAGAAACTATTATAATATAAATAAATACCCAAGTACCTATTTCATCCCCCAGCTAGTGTCTGAATATGTAACCATCTCATCGATTAAGTAATTACCATTTAATGTTAATAGATAACATGAGTCATAGCCAGCACTGGCATCACCTCATGATTATATAAGTAGTCAAGTTCCCAATACATAGCAAGGAAACATAAAAATGATATCCAGTGAGGGAGTTCCAGTGTAATAACTAAGGTAACATAGATCTCACAGAATTATAACTTAGTAATATCTGAGTCTATATATGAAGTAAGAGTGTAATCCAAGGAGAGTAATCCAAGGACTTCCACAAAAAGGCTCCTACTGAGTCCAAGGTGATTGACGAAGGTAAAATGGGTCTAATAATAGGAAATTCCATATAGGATTTTACCAAGGACCAAATAGTCAATGATGGATCCAAGGAGTGAATCTGAGGTATCATGTAATAATGAAAAAGACCCTAAGATAGTATACCTGGCATCAAAGGAATTGACAAGAACTAGATTCTAGGTGGGTATCAACCTATGAAAACTGTATCCTTGAATTGGAATGGTGTTCCCACGACCCAAGGTATTCTCCTCCCAAAATATAAGGTGAGCTTGATTCAGTCCATCACTATTTGATGTTGTAATCATGTAATAATTCATTTGGTTCATGTATCCCCTTCCATTAGTGTGGATATGTCAAGTATAGTCACAACCATTTATTTATAGGTCCATGACTTGTCTTTCATTAGTGTGGATAGGCCAAGTAGCATTGAACCCATTTAATCAAGTATTTATTATCCATTAATTCCTATTAAATTATTGAGGTTCACTATGTTACCTTCCATCAACATAGAAAGGGGTGATACAAACATGTAACCATTATTCAATATCTTTAGATAATTCCATGTTATATACTTTGTATACTTTCCATTCCACATTTCACATTTAATAATAAATTTGAAACACATAACTTAGGCGGATAAACTGGTGATAATACATGGTATATTACATTATGAAATTTTCATTAAACAACAAACCATTTATTATAGGAAGGATAAACTTTAGTAAGGTCAACAAAGGGAACACCAAGATTGTGTCTCAAACGTGCCAAAAACACTAAAAACCCAATTATGGAATATCCTTTGACATGAGGCGGATTGAGTTGTAGGTGTAACCATTAACAAATAATCACATATTTGGAAAGAGCATAACCATATGATTCTAACCGGTATAATCATGGCATGTGAATTTAAGAAACGATCCCTAATGGAATTAACTGGCCCCACATGAATATTCCAAAATCAAAAAACTTTAGGGATGAGTTATAGACCACCCACTTTAGGGTTGTATGATCCTTCCCATTTGGTGTCGGGCCTTGATTTTCCTCACATCAGAGTAGATATAAAAAAGGTGAAAAACACTAACATGCTGATAGCTAGGTCGACAGAAAAGGATATTAAGAATTGATAAACGGGACACGAGTACTTACCATTTCACATCCAACGTTTTGAACGAAATCTTGATCAGATGTTGGATGATGGAGATCTCTTGATTCCACATTTATATCTTGAAAAATCTTGGAATTGAGAGATAAATATGTCAATCCTACATAAACTCACATTAGGGAGGAAGGGGTGGCATAAATATTTCATTAAGGGGAAAACTGGTTATTTACCCATAAAATTAGCCTATAAATGGTTTGTCCGCATAGTTTTTCAAACTGTGCGCAAACCACATAGGAAGGATTGAACTGAATGGTTTGTTCCACAAAGTTTTTCATGTTGTGCACAACCCATGCATGGGTACCTGGGAAAAACGGTTGTTCACATGGTTAGGCCACACAACCATGAGCCTACTGTGTGAGATTTATTTCTTCAAAAAAACACCATCACCTTGTTTTTACAAACTATTGATAATTCATCATGGTTTTCTCTAAATCACGTGAAAAGTCTTTTTTCTCAAAAAATATGGTTTCAAGGTTCTGAACAAGCCTCAGACACCCATGGAACCTTTAATAACTCATTAGGCATCCATATTAGGTCCAAATTAAAGATTTTGACTGAAAATTAAAGGATCCATACCTAAGGGAAAAACCAAGTTCTTACAGTCTTCGCCCCTTAAAACAACTCAACTATGAGTTCTAATTCAAAGGGTAAAGAACCATTGTCAGAGAACAACTATATCCATTGGGAACATACGTCGTCTTCCCTTTCCCAAGTATCATATTGTACTCGGTTGTGCTGCCATTACACCCCTATGAGAGGGACAAACATGCCTCGGAGAACCTTCATGATTCATTCAGCGATGCATATTGGATATTCCACAATGTTAGAATTGACATATAACTAGACTTCCTCAGGATCAAAGGTATGCGATAGGTCGGCATGATATTGAAGAATTTGTGTGATGTGAAAGATTTCGTACATCTCACGATACCTCCGAGGTAGTAGCAACCGATAGGCTATCGTCAATACTCTCTCTAGAATTTAAAATATCCCAACTTAGTGAGGTGATAGATTTACATTAATTATTAACTATCTATTCCATAGCCTAGGAAATACCCAAAGTAAACATGATCCTCAACCTCAAACTCAAGAGGTCATCGATGGTGATCAGCGTAAGATTTCTGTCTCGACTGAGCATTAGTCATATGCTTCCTGATCAGCTGAACCTATTCTGATGTCTCCTGAATGAGATAAGGACCTAGTAGGGCTGCCTCACCTACCTCTAGCCATCATGAGGGTGAATGGAATGGAATACCATATAAGGACTCAAAAGGATCCATTTGAATCTTCACCTAGAACCTTTTATTATAAGAGAACTCGACGAAAGGGATATGCTTCTCCCAAGAACAGCTGAAATCAAGGACACATGCTCAGAGTATATCCTCTAAAATAGGTATTTTATGTCCCTATTGTCCATTGGTTTTAGGGTGAAAAGATATTCCTAGAAGCACCTGAGTACCCATAACTTTCTTCAAACCTTTACAGAACCGTGAGGGAAAATGAGCATCCTTATCTGAAATGATAGTATGTGGAACCCCATGTAGTCATATGATCTCATGGACATACATTCTCCCCAATTCATTAACTGAGAAATTCTCTTGAATAGGAATGAAGTGGGATGATTTCACTAGTTGATCAATGACTACCCATTTTGCATCGCTTCCCCAAGGCGACCTAGGTAATCCGACTATGAAATCCATAGAAACATCTTCCTATTTCCATTCTGGTACTGGAAGCGAATATAACAGTACTATAAGTCTATTGTGCTCTGCCTTTACATAATGATAGGAGGAACAACTAGTGATGAAACCTGTAATTTAACATTTCATTCCATGACACCAGTACTGGCATCACGTAGCTCAATAAATCTTCGCGATTCCTGGATGAACTTACCAATGAGAAGCATGGGACTCTTTCATCAACTCCTCTCTCATATCTGTAGGAAACTAGATACATCCATGTAGATTTAGGACATCATCTCTGTCCACAAACAAATCCGGAGGTGGGTTATATTCTGATATACTCTCATGGAGAACCAAACCTTCAGGATTTGAAAAGTACTTACTCTTCACCTTCTCAAGGAGGGAATATGTAATTGTTAAGTCTGAGAGGTGATACTTCCTATGACTATCATAAAACTCT
The DNA here is from genome assembly GCA_963277665.1 of Viscum album. NCBI lineage: Eukaryota > Viridiplantae > Streptophyta > Magnoliopsida > Santalales > Viscaceae > Viscum > Viscum album. The sequence goes on from OY728142.1 coordinate 1,928,375,606, forward strand.
AGATGAAGTTCAGAAAATAGGGCCATTAACTTCCATTCTTCACTAGATTCCTATACTTCCTGAATTTAAGTTTTCTGAATCAGTGCATCAGCGACCACGTTTCCCTTTCAAGGTTTATAGGCAAGCTTGAAATCAAGTATTGTAGATATTCAACCCATATTTGTTTTTTGAGTTTCATGTCATACTAATAAAATATATAATTTATGATCTTGTTATTTTTATACACCACAAATCACTCACCCAATAGATACTGTCACCAGCAACGTAAGTCATGGACAATTGCTGCTAGCTGGAGGACGTGAATCAGGTAATTTTTGTCATGAGGCCTTAACTTCCAATATCTGTACTTAACGACTTTGTCTTCATGCATCAACATTTCTACTAAGACAACGCTTGATTCATCACAGAAGATTATATAAACTTTACCTGGTCTTATAAGAATCAAAATAGATCCCGATAAAAGCCTCTATTTCATCTCCTAAAAGGATTTATTACATTCTTCTAACTATGTGAACTTTACACCCTTCTTTGTAAGACCAGTAAGAGGTGCACCAAGATGAGACAATTCCTGAATGAAATTCCTGTAATACTCAGAGATACTTAAGAAACTCTTAATATCAAACACATTTTTCTGTTTCTCCCAAGAAACCATAGAACTAACCTTTTTAGTGTCAATAGATACACCTATTTCTAAAATAATGTTACCTAAGAAATAAACCTTGTCGATCTATAAGGTGCAATTATAAATCTTGTAATAAAGATGATGTTCTCCTATTTTTATTAGAATGATCTTAAGATGTATTTCATGGTTGTTAAGATTGAGATAATACAACAAGATGTATTCCATATAGTCCAGGAAAAAAGAATCCAAATAGGGGTGGAAAACCCTATTCATCAAAGCCATGAATATGATAGGTTCATTCATAAGACCGAACGACATAACAAGATACTCATATAGACCATACCTGCTAAGCAAAGTTGTACGAGGTATGTTTGATGGTCTTACTCGCACATGATGATAAACCAATCTAAAATCAATATTAGAGAACACCTTTTCTCCTCAAATCTGGTCAAAGATAACTTCTATTAAAGGAAGTGGAAACTGGTTCTTGACCATAAGATGGTTCAACCTTCTGTAATCAACGCATAGATGAAGAGTTATAGCCGCCTTATTTGAGAAAAGAACTGGTGAACCCCAAGATTATGTACTGGGGCATATAAAGCCTTTGGCCTCTAGGTCCTCTATCTACTTCTTGATATCATAAAGCTCAGTAGGTGCCATCCTATATAGAGGAATAAACCCTTGAGATTCTCCTAGAAGAAGATCAATTGTAAACTCTACCCCTCTTTTAGAAGGTATGCTAAAAATGTAATCCGTAAAGACTTCCCTAAAATAATGAACTACTATAGGGAAATTAGTTTGAAGCAATCCATGATCCTCCATGAAAATATTTTAAATTTAGGCGGTCACTCCACTTATCCCATGATGCTTCAGTCTAGATCTCTTAGCCTGGACATCCCCTTCACCTTTGAAAAGATAATTATATCCTTATAGTGAGGAAAATGAAAAATTGTGTTGATATCAGTCTACAAAGGAGTGATAATGGACTAAACAATCCATCCTAAGAATTAAATCGAATCCTATCATCTTGTGGAAAAAGAGATTCCACACTACCTCTAGGGGACAGTCCCTATACTGGCATATGCCCTCTGTCTGTATTCCCAATGGTCTGTCGAGGTTCATTACACCACAGTGATACTTTATCTCTATTCCAAGACATTCCACGATAGATATATAAATAAAAGAGTTTGAATCACCTATATCAAAAAAAGAAGATACAATAGTAGAGGCTACTATAATAGTACCTCGTACAGTAGTTCATCCTATATCCTGATCCCCAGGTATCAATTGTAAAGATTGAAACTGACCTGATCCACAGTCATGTGCATTATATTGACAAACATGATCATGAAGGCTCTACTAGAACTACTGGTGATCAGGGGTTAGAATACCACAGCCACAACCTCATCCTCAACTAGACCTATCTATGATATTCCAAATCCCCGCCTGACGTTGCGCAAAAGAACTCACTCCTGGAGGTGGATCTAATGTTGATACTTTTCCACTAGAATCGTACGGAAAGGTAATGCAGAAATGCTGAAGATAAACCTTATAGCCTCAATCATGAATATCTATAGGGTCTCTATCACATTGGGGCTTATTATAATATGATCTTCCACACATATGACACAACATAAACTTATCAAACTATATACTCTAGATTGCAATTCCCTAACAAGAAACCTCAAGGGAATGTTTCCTACTGCTGAAAGAACTACTGGCATGCCACGACACTGATACTTTAAACACAATACTCATGCCTTCCCTCAAGTTATGATTAGTGATAAGGGCCTTATCAACTATTTCACAAAATGTTGTATGGAGAAATATATTCACCTGAGATTGGATGGCGTACTGGATCCCATCCTTAAAACGTCTAGAATGTGAAATATCATCACCAGATAAAAGTGGTGAAAAGCACTATAAATCTGTAAATTTTTTTGAATATTCCATAACTGACATAGAACCCTGCTCAAGATGCATGGACTCTCTAGCTTTATCAGATCACAGTGCTTAAAAAAAGGACTGATCATAGAAGGCAGTCTGGAAGTCAACCCATAACATGCCCTCATGATGACCTTCCTGGGTAACCACATCCCACCAATGCTTGGATGAATCCCAAAGAATGTACGTAGAAATCTTGACTCTCCTATATGAGGGAATTTATAGATGCTAAAAGCTATAATGAATGGCCTCTATCCAAGACTCAGCATCCTGAGAACTGCCATCCCCTAAAAAAGTATGAGGATGCTTCTTCTGGAACTCACGAGTCAGATTAGCCATCGTAGGTTCAACCTGTGGAGCACCTTGGATAGACTGAATCATTTGTAGGAAACTATCACAGACTTTAGAATCAGTTATCAGATCATGTAAAATGGGCGGTGCCTCAAGTGGACCTCCTAGAGGTAATACTAGCAGCTTAGGGCCCACCATGTGAGGATCATGGTCGTCACCAACCTCCTAGTGAATGACACGAGGATGTTGTGGTGGAATTGGACTACAAATTTTAACAAAAAACCTCAGAACAAGATTAGAATCATAATAGAGAATCACTAGCATAAAAATAATGTAATAAAACTCACTAACCAAGACATACTACCCAAACTACCCACTTAGATGGTAAGGTATCAATAAGTGCTCAAGTATAAGTTCCATGTAAATTTGAAGCTAATTCCCTAGTCAACTCCTTTACCTTTAATAGACATGAAAATGTTAGATACAGATGTGAAACTAATTCATTTTAGATTCCAGGATTCACTTTATAATTGATATCCATTTCTAAAAAATCATTTGTCATACACCTATCACTATAAACAACACAAATTTATTTATAGCATAATGGCTTGACTTGGTAAATTAATCGTCCCAACACATAAGGGCCCACACACCTCATTAATTGAGATATGAAATTACTCAATCGAATACATACAATACAAGTACAATTAAACTATCACAACATCACTCAAAAATCACAAGCATATCAAGAAATGCTAAGCAGTGAAATGAACCTATATGGCATGGTAAGATGCATGACCTATGAATTCTATGTGACTATAATTATGCATGTAGAAATTATTTTTTCCCTCATATCCTCAGGATAAGGATAAAATAAGTCCCTCAAATAGAGTAATAATCAACAACAATACAGAACATGTTCTTCACCCAAATGTGAAATAATATTGACTATAATAGGAAAATTCATAATAACAATTACATTATGGGTAACATGGATTTTACCCCGAAATTGGGTTCGCGATGCCAAAGAACGTCTTATGACCAAGTCCCAAGAGTTCATATTCTTTAATCTATTGTCTCCAAAGAGTAAATCAAGAAAAAAACCCCCTTTGATACCACTTTGTGACGACCCATAACCATATGACACTTAATAGGTGCCCCAATCCTGGTGGGCCACATTGCCTCAAGCACATCATCCTTAACGCTAGAGGCTGCCGACTAGAAGTGAGGGCCTAGGGTGTGTCCGTGGGAATACTATTCCCTCACTAGCATATTATATCACAATATAAGGAATATTAATAGTAATAAACAACAAAAGAAATATAAATAAATAGAGGAAGTAATGCTGATGCAATGTACAACGGATAATAATAGTCATTGTATCAACTGGAACAATGATGATGTAATGTCATGTATCTAGAAAACTAGAAACATAGATACACGACAATAGGCATAACATGTTCCAATAAAGTAGAAGAAAACAAGGCTAATCCAAGCATCATGAGATCCAACTCCGTCATCTGGTATCAAGCTCTATCTTAACGGCAAGCAATAAAGTGTTGGAAGTAGTATGCTTCCCTTTATCAAAACCTGCAACCAGGTAATCAACTCCGAGTACCAAACAGTTCCCAGAGTGGGTGTAAGAAAAATCTCAATGGGCCATCACCAAAGGTGTTTATAACATCTGGCCCATGTAAGTTAATATAGAAGTGTTCATTCATTCATATATAAGTAAAGAAAGAAGTACAATATAACTAAATACCAAAGTACCTGCTTCATCCCTCGGCTGGTGTCCGAACATGTAACCATCTAATTATTTAACCAATTATCATTTAATGTTAATTGGTCCTGTGAGGCATAGCCAGCACTGACCTCACCTCCAGATAGTATAATTAGTGAAGGTCCCAATAGGTAACACGACAACCTAAAAATGATATCTAGTGGTGGAGTTCCAGGGTAAAAACCAAGGTAACATAGATCTAATGGAATGATAACTCAATAGTATCTGAGTCTAGATAAGGGGTAAGAGTATAATCCAAGGATTTTAATCTAAGGAATTCCATAATAAGGCACCTATTGAGTCCAAGGTGTTCGACCATGGTAAAACAAGGCTAAGCAAGGACAAGGCCTGATAGGCTTTCACCATGGAACCTTCTAGTCAATACTAGATCCAAGGAGTGTATCCAAGGTATCATGTAATAATGAAAAGGACCCTATGGTAGTATACCAGGAATCCAAGGAATAGACAAGAACTGAAGTCTAGGTTCGTATCAAGCTAAGAACACTGAATCCTTGAACCGGAATGGAGTTCCTGAGACCCAAGGTATTCTCCTCCCATAATATAACGTGATCTCAAGTGAGTCCATTCATATTTGATATTGTAATCATGTACCAATTAATTTTGTTCACTTCTTTCAATCCCTTAGTTTGGGTAGGTCAAGGGGAGTTTCAACCATTTATTTATAGGTCCAAGCCTTGTCTTCCAATAGTGTAGATATGACGAGTATCATTGCAACCATTTAATTAATTCATTATTAACCTTTAAGTCATATTAAATTATTGAGGTTCACTCTGAAACCATTTATCAACATAGAGAGGGGTGCTACAGACATGTAACTGTTATTCAATCCCTTTGGATACGGACAATTTATATACATAGTATACTTCTCATTCTACATTTTACATTTAATAATCAATATGAAACACTTACCTTAGGTGGGTCGAGTTGTGAGAATACATGGTACATTCCATTATAAAAATATTGTTAAAACCCATTTATTATAGGAATTCTCACCTTTAAGAAGGTCAAGAAAGGGCACACCCGAACGGTGTCTCAAACGTGTCAAAAACACTAAAAACCCAATTATGGAATAACCTTCTATAAGAGGTGGATTGTGTTGTGGGTGTAACCACTAACAACTAATAACATATTTGGAAACCACATAACCATAGGATTATAACATGTATAATCATAGAATGTAAATATAAGAAATGGCCCCTGATGGAAATGACAGGCACCACATGAATATTCCAAAGTCAACAAACTTTAGGGATTAGTTATAGACCACACACCTTAGGATTGTATAATCCCTATACTCTAGTATTGGACCTTGATTTTCATAAAATTGGAGAATATATAAGAAAAGGTAAAAAACACTCATATAGAGATATCTAGTTTGAGAGAAAAAGATAAGTAGAACGGCTAAATAAGACTCGAGTACCTACCGTTTCACATCCATTATGATGAAAAGAAGCTCGATCTATGTGAGATGATGGAGATATCTTGATTCTAAGTTTAGATCTTCTTAAAGCCCCAAATTGAAATAGAAATTGGTTAATCCCATATAAAATCATATTAGGGAGGAAGGGTTGGATTAATTAAATCATTAAGGTAAAAACAAAAAATTTAGCAAGAAAATTACTCTACGCGTGTTTTGTCAGCATGGTTTGTCAAACCGTGCGCAAAGCTTGTGGGATGGATCTACTCGAATGGTTTAGTCTACCCAATTTTTCAAATTGTGAGAAATCCATGCACGGGTACCTAGGAAAAAATGGGGGTTCACATGGTTAGGCCTCACACCGTGCGCCAACTGTGTGAGACAGCTCTATCCGAAAAAACACCAGCCGCATAGTTTACTCTAAACTGTGCGTAAAGTATGTTTTCTCAAAAAATATGGGTCCTGGGATCCATAAAAGCCCCAGACACCCATGGAACCTTTACTCTCTCATTAGGAATCCATATTAGTTCCAAAGTAAATATTTTGACTGAAAATTATGGGATCCATACCTGAGTGAAAAACCAGGTTCTTTCAAAGATCATGATATTTCTAATTTTAAATTTATTGAGTGGATGATAAATCAAATTATAAAATTAGGGGAAAATATCCTTGATATGGGTTTGGCTCAAGTTAATGTATTTCACCATAGACATTATTTTATTCTTAGTAGGTTTCACTAAAACTATAGTTCTAAACCACGCCGTCCCCACGGAGATCCATACATTACATGATTTATGTTCATTATATTATGATAGGAACAGAGGTAATGGTATATATAAAATAAACCATGAACACATAATTCAAACATAATTATGTTGGGAGTTATGGCATGCAAGACATAATATTTAATTTAATAAAAAATTACCTCATATAAAACCTTTATAATAAAAATAAAATAAATAAAAACCAATTAATTGTTTGGTTAGTCAATCCCATGATCTATGAATACATAAAACAACATCACGTTTATAAATTCTAGCTTTAATTTGAAATATCTATATTAATTAAGTAACCCTTATCTTGATTTAATGATTAATTATCTTATTACTTCTTTAATTGTTTTCTATAATTATTAATCCAAGTAGGATTGGAGATACATGAAGTTACCATATTATAAATTTTTAAATTAAATAAAATAATTTAACTTTATCTAAATTAATCTAGTTTAAATAATGTACTGGACGCAACATGACTGGTGCCCACACAAAATGCAAGATATCTTGAATTGTCCTTGTTTTGAAATGTGAATTCACACAACATGTAGCATAAAAAAATTGTCATGCTGACACATGAGGTCTAGTTTTCTATTTCAAGATGAGTAGTTAACATGGTGGATGCTGACAGATGACTCACATTAACCTAAAAGATGTGTAACACTTTAATTGATCTTATTGACGGTTCCAGATGTAGTGGAAGACTTTGTTTGGCCTATTGACAACTTTACTTTCTTCAAATTTAAAAGATCTTATGTAATATATAAAAAAATAAATTCCATGACCAAAAAATGTTTTTCTAATGAATTTTAAAAAATATTATCCCCAAAACCAAGAGATGATATTTTTCACATTAATTTACAATTAATTTAATAGAATGAGTTAATACATCAGTCATAAGTTCTTTCATTGATGTAGTTACTGATCATATAAATTAGGTTTAGTTTTACTTTCATTTCATTGATGACGACCGCATGAAAATACACACTAGCAGTGATCCACATGTGCTACTCTGATCTCAGAATATCATGAATGGTACTCTGGGTGATAGTGAGATAGTACCAATAAACTTATGTCACTTCTTTGATGGATACAATAATCATTTTGAGTAGTAAGGTTCATATATTTATCTCTTCATCTTGAAAGGAGGGAGAGAGAAAAAGATAATATCTCAATATTAAGATAAAATTTTAGAGCCATTATTTGTTGAGTCTAAATTCTCTTAGGAGGATAATGTTTTTTATCATGAACAATCTCTCGCAGTTCTCATAATTATCTACTAATGGGATCATGGTAAGGGTTTCATGTAAATTAATTACACAAAGGAACATAATACTATGTTAAACCCAATATGAACCTCATACCATGTAAAATAACAATATTGTTATTTTATATCAAGGTATGTGCTAACTTGTGCAATGGTAAATATTATTTATTGTCTTGTAAATAAATATTTATCGCTAGAAAAAATAACTGGATTTGGTCTCCCTCCATGTCATTTATTAAATTCCAAAAAAATCAATATTTGTCTTGTAAAATAAATTATTTATTATTATGTAATTTCTATATTACCATATGAATAACAAGAGATAAATGTTATACATTAAACAAATAAATAATTCATATATTAAAAATGCAGTGTATAAAATTTTAATTTTTATATTTTCAAAATTAAATAAATTATTTATTAATTAATAATTAATTAATTATTACGTTGAGAAAAATAAGGGATAAATAAATAGTATATATTGAGGTAATTAAAAAATTACCTTGAGAATAACTGTTTATTAAATATTTTTGATCACTTAATAAATTAAAAATATATATTTCTTCTCAGTCTAGAGAATAATATTTATTCCAATTATTAAATATAAATAATATTGAACTAAGAAAAAAGGAAGAAATTTGTGTGTGATCATATTTGCCTCTTATCTAGTGGAATTAGGTAGGCTTTCCTAAAGTCCAGTATTACATTCTTACAATGGGTCAAGGCATTTATTGTGGAAGATGATATACTGCAATGAAAACCCCACATTTGAATTCTCATTGTGCAATATAATTCCATTGTTATGATATCTCACTGAGCAGGTTCCATACCTTTTTCATGAATCCACATGAATCATGTCAATTTATTTGAGTATTTGAAATAAAATCATTATTATGAAATTAAAATTTAATTTAATGTGATGGTTTCTTTTCAATCAAAGGGTTGAGATATTAATTTCCATAAAGATGGAAGAGATACATCTTTCTTTAAATTATTAATTAATAACATATCATTCATGATACACCCAAGGTACCCAACTTTACCACAATAATAATTTATCATTATTTTGAAAAACAATAGATTAAAGATCACAAGTTAGGTAATTTATTAAAAAAAATCTGAAATTAAAAGGATCATTACACATGGTCATAGAAAGGAATACCCAATGACACAAATAAATGTAGATTTCCTACAGATGGGTCTGTTATTATAATTTCTCATCTTATAGATTACCAAGTGTAAAAAATCATGAGATTAATTTTCATATTCATTGGAATACTCACACATGAAAACCATAATAATATGTGTCCCATCATAGAATTTTATCCAACCATAGTAAATTTTTTATGAATATCATCATTGCACTTTAATATTCTCATCATTGAGAAGAAATCCATTACCATTTTAATGAGACATATATTATAGGATATTATCATATTAATTTAACATATAATAATAATCAATATATGATAATATATTTTTTATTACTAAAATACATGAATTTAGAGTAAAACTAATGTACAAAGTAGTTACTTCTATGGAAAAAACTCCAAAAAACACACATTTTCACTACATCTAACTGATAATGATTTGTTAATTATTACATGTTGTACTGTCCTCCACTGAGTATGACTATAGTCGATGAATTTACAATAATTACATGAATAAGGCCAGTTAATCCACATGTATGTGAAGATAATCTACTTTCTATGACATCAATAAATTGAGAAAATCTCACAATTTTGGATATTGTGGAGTATCCACCTCTTGTTCCCAAGTCATAAGTCACATATATTGATTAAGTCCATATTCCATGATTTTCATAATAATAACAAAACAATTTCTTTTGGTATATCCCAAAATAGGTAGGAAATTTCTAAAACATTCTTGAAAGTTTATCAGTTGCTGTACTATAGATTTTGTGGATCTGGAAACCCCTATTTGTAATAATTTTTTATGTTACCTTATCTACAATATGATACTAGATTAAATTAAACTAAATAAAGGAAAGTGTACAATTCCCATGATTACTAGTAATTACACTTCATTAAACACTATAAACCCATCTAATTATACTTTTCAGGAACTATTAGATAGTCCTAACTACAAGTCACTGCATTTGTGTTGGATATTTTTGATATTCACATATTATGCATCATGAAAAAATTATTCTCATAAATTTTTAACTTTGGAGAGGCTAATGGCCATTGGATTCATTGATTTAATCTAGACTAAAAATAATTAATTTTACTATCAAGATCTTGAATACATTATGTATTGTTTCTTTCCAATCAGGTGAGGTTTTCATTATATGTGGCCAAAAATATCCCCCTGTATGCCTCAATTACAATAATTTATTTTCAATTCTATGTCGCACAACCATAGGAAATTACTTATCATGGAAAATATTCTTAAAGTTATCCTATTTTATAGCATAAATATATTCTATTTATCTAGTGTTCTTAATAATTGACCACCATTGATCATATTTAACTTCTAAATAGTAAATATAAATATTTAAACATTTATGTAATAAAAAACCCATGACTTTGAATATCTTTTCTATACCTTTAGTCCATATAATAGATACCACTAAGCTAGAACATCCAATGAATGTTGGAGGGTGTTGTCTCATAAAATGATCCACTATAGAGATTTTACTCTATGGTAGATATAGTTTTTATCTAGCATGGATTCGACCACTATTTATAGACATGTTCAACTGAACCATCATAGAAGAAAACATCTTTGTTATAATTCCAACCATTATAGGTTTCTGATTGGAATGATATCATCCTATTGGTGACTTCCTGCTTCAGTTACCATATTTACTCTACTTAAAAACATTCTGAATAGACATATTTTTGATGAAACAACATTGTAATCTTAAAATACTATATAATTATGAACATAAATTATAATCTATTTAGGTTACTTACTTAAATTATCCTAACCTATAAAATTATACAAACTTTTATTTTATAAAAACTATAAGGACTCATGCTTAAAGAATTTATAAAATTTACTCTTTAGAAAATGATTAGTTCAATTACATTCTTAGATATCTTTTAGGTATATAGTTTTATAGAATTATGTCATCACCCTTTCATAAATAATTATTACCGAAAAAATTTGACATTAACTCTCAATAACCATTATTTACAAAATAAAATACTTTTAAAATACATATTGTTTTGTTTTCAGGAAATATTTTAAAAATTATCAATATGACCTTATCATTGTCCCTACTCATCCTTGAAATGTTTTGAAAAAACATTTTAAAACATGGTATGAGAAAAAAATATCATTCAGGGACATATAGAAAGAAATGAATAAACCCATTATTCAATTAATACTCTTAAAAATAATCCTTTTTCAAAAAAATATTTCGGTTCAAAACAAAATATTTCATACCTATGAAATCAACTTCTCTGGACAAATAATTTTATAAAACATTTCATAAGAAATATTAAAGGGAAAATAAAAATCCTAAATTTTTCTTTGAAATCATGAAAAACTCTTGAAAAGTTATAAACTTCACCATTAATAAGTAGCATAAACTTCCCATAAAACTCAATATCATTATCTTATATTGTAAAGTCATAATATTTATTAGAAATACATATAAATCATAGATAAATAATTTAATTAACATGAGTCATCATCTTTATATCACTATTATAATAAATCTTACAAATATAATAACAAACTCAAAAAATTCCAATAATCACTTGGGAGAAATCTAACCGGTTAACTCTGACCCTTTAAACAGTTCCATGCATAGCTGTATCAGGCACACTAGTAATTATGATCTATATTATGATCACTCATCATCATGAGTTAGACAAGGCTCAATCGTGATAATATAAAATTTCCAATAACCATACCATAATAATAGAACTCTAAATATTTAATTTCCATAAATATACTCATAAATATATTCTTTTCACCAATAAGAAAAATACTTCAAGGTATCAAAATATCAATTCCATTTAAAACAATTTTTGAAAATACATAGAACTAAGGGAAAGAGAGTATTTTATTAAAAAATAATGTAATATTTTAAAGGAATCCAAAGAAAAAATAATCTTTATGGTTGTAGTTAAAATTGTTGATATTTTATATGTTAAATTAAAAAATCCATTTTTCCTTTTGTAAAACATATACAAACGTTAGGTATATAATACATAAAAAGATTCATTTTTGAAAATATTTGAAATAAAATCAAAAGAGTCATAAAATGTTCTTTATTTTTATTTTATGTCCATATAAATATATTCATAAAATAAATTTAAGAATATGGTAATGGAATAAAAATATTCTTCAAAACATTTACAATGAAGTTTTATGTAAAGGTATACCTTATCTAGAGTATAAATCATTACATATGTTCTTTATCTTCCTAAATAATAAATTAATTTTTATTATTTACTTTATCGTGAACCATTTTTATGTCTTTTATTAATTTTGTATTATTTATTACCATTTAAAATAAAACTAATTAATTAACTAAGTTCATGTAATATTTTTAATGATATTCGACTCATATGTCCAAAATCACATTGATATGTTGAATATGATCAAAGAGGTAATTATTAAATAATGGTCATAATAATTATAATGAAATATTTATAATATATATATATAAATTATACTATTAAAACTGATCTTGAATGTTGGTTATAAAAAATTAGTTACTTTATAATCATGGAGACAGTAAGTCATAAGTACACCAGATTAATATTTTCATTTTTCATAGAGCATGGTGAAATGTTGTTAAATATAATTTTATGTTTACAGGATGATTAATATATCATAAATATCATATTATTTCTTTAAATATTCTTATATATAGAATTTATGTGATGTTGTCGTGGAATTAGGATCTCATTGATGCGTGGAGGTAGTAATCCACATGTACGGATGAACAACATTATCATTTTTCAATTGATGGATAGGTAAGAAAGAAGATGATATATTATCATTATATAATTATAAATTTTTATCGAATATTATATATATATATACATATATTAAAACAATCATTATTTTCAGTCATGAGTGGTTGTGATGTAAAACGATTTACATCGGTTTACAAGGCAGTAGTCAATTGTACACACGAATGATGGTTTCATTTCCCATTTGATGGAAGAAGAAGATGAATATACATTATTAAATTAAAATAACAAAATCTTAGTATATGGAAGATATTATGGTTTTTATTTCAGCATGTTTGAAGAATATTTTAATGTGGTAGAAGAAGAAATTAAATAAAAATGCTTGGTCAAGAACTACACATATTATTTGTATATCCACTTTTTGTTTATAACTAGACCCCTCCTAGGATGGTTTTATGGTAACAAAAGATCCTCTAAGAAGTGGGTATGGATGTAATAGAAATATTTGGGTAGGTATATTATAATCCAAATATCTCTTGAAGTGTGAAAAAGAGGATAGGGGGCGTCCTTTTATAAGTGTGGGAGAGGACACAAATGGAATATTAAAAAACAATAAGATATATTATTGTATTACATAATAAAAAGGGATCAAATATGGTCCATTTATGAGTTATAGATTATATAGTATTAAAATTTTCTTATCAAACCGAAATTGAACATGTTTCTAATCCATTTTAACTCTTATCAATTAATAATAACCCCTAGTAAACCTATTTTAACCTTATATGTGGTAACATAATTCTACCATTTCTACTTTTCATTTTGACAAAAAATTAATTTAAAAATATATAATAATATTAATTATTAATATTTAAAATATAAAATCTATTTTATTAAATTTAATTCACATGAGTGGAATAAATTAATATGAAATTAAACCCAAAAATTGTGAGTATAAATGGGTTTTCAGAAAAATGACTATTTAAGTATAAAAAATGACTATACCGAATTCACATATAAAATTAAATATATAGACCATATTTATATTATTAATGATATAATATTACTAATTTTTCTATGATATTATTTTTAAACAAATTGGAATTTTTAAATTTCTTGAAATGTAAAAAAGATTGTTCAATAAAAATCACTATTTTTCAATATTCAATGAAAATAATTTTTTTAAAAAATTGTCAATAGATCCTCATAAGATAATTTTGAAATTATGTATTATAAAATGAAGTGAATTTTTTAAAATTAAAAATTTATTGTTTTAAAATAAATATCTTAATTAAAACCACATAATGCATGAGAACCAAATTTTATTAGAATTTTTTTTTTCATTTTGATATAAAAATTACCTATTATTATTATTATGAATATAAATTCATAAAATATTATTAATTAATATTAATTAGGAATGAAAATTATTTATTATAAAATGGAGTTTCCTGTTAAAAATTTAATCCCATTCATTCAATATCTCTAATCATGTAGGTTTCAAACTCATGTAATCAACATATGTGATCAATATATCTTTCTTTGATGTAATAAAATTAACTAATCAATAACCATGGCCATGGAATTTTACCTTTATAATTTCTTTCCATTAAAATATCTTGACATATAAACTTCCTTAAAATATAAGGGAAAAATCCTATAATGGATTATTCAATTTCATTAGTACAATATCACTCATGACACAACAAACATATCCTACCTTTCTAGGAGTATATGTTACCAAAAAATTTCATCAATACATGAAGGTACATGACCAATGATATACATTAATAATAATATCAAGTCTATAGATCTTTAAACAAATTATCATATTGTCATATAAAATGACATTTAAAAAAGTTATAATAATAAAAATTACCTTTAACAATCCCTAAAATATTCCTTAAAGGTATTTAGAGACTACTTAGTGACCACCATTGGTCATTGATTCTACTTTGTCACTAAATTATTTTACAACCTCTAATATAAGATGCTAAAGGTTTTCCCCAGAAACATGAAAAAAAATCTCGTTTTTAGGTTTCAATTATTATGAAGGAGCCTAGGGTGCTGCATGACATTGGATTCATCGGCCATGGGGGACCCATGGTGACCGGGAAGGGGTCTGAGTGACTAAAATGCATTGGGAATGGTATGTGGCTAGTCAATATGGTTGTTCTGGGTTTGGGGTCACTAGGGGGACAATGAAGTATCATCAAGGGATGATGTGTGGGTGTCATCGTGTGATGGGAAGTTGTTGAATTGGGTTGGATAATGTTCAAAAAGAAGAAAAGTTAGAGTGGTGGTAAGAAGATAGTGGAGTGGAAATAATATTACACTAAAATTGTTATGATATTAGAGACCTCCAAACATGGTTTCCCACTTCCAAAATCACACAAACCCAAAAATATCAATGTGTTTGAAATTACTATTAGAGGGTTTATCCTCATAATCTCACAGCATAGTGATTACCATGTGTGAACATAATTCCATAAATCCTCATCCACTTATTAAAATCATGCAAATGATAGTCAGTCATACTATGTGTCCATTTATAGAATTTTATTCTGACCGTAAGACATATGATTAAGAATATTGGAATAACACTTGTATGTTATCATCATAGTTGGGATCTATTATGACCTTTTTAATATGATATAAACTCTAAGTAATTAACACATTCAATTCACATAACAAAAATCAATATGTGTTAAGAAATTTATTAATAATTTAGTCATTGAATACAAATTTAATCTAACTGAAAAAGTTGTTATTTCTTGGGTACCAAATCCAACAAATCAAATATTGATCTCTAACACCACTTTTTGGGTCCATAAACAACATTTGATAAAACCACTAGATGAACCTCTACTAAAACATACCACAATAAATAATGTCCTTGAATTTAAACCCCCCATGTTGACATCCATAGCATAGAAGGCAAGTGCGCACAAGACACCACATCACAATGTAAATCCTATGAATGAAATTAAAAACAAGTATATCAGAATAAATTGTAAAAAAAATCAAAAATAATAAGGAAAAAAATATTATGTGTTTCAGTCTAGATTTCCAATCAAAAGGAGGGATGATTCTTTAGTTGTATTAATTTAAATATATAACTATTAAAATTCATAGATGACTCATCTCATAATGTGACCACAACCTCTATTAATAGTAGTTCCCTTTAATTACATCCTATCACATCCACCTTTATTTATTAATGGGATTACTTTCACCCAATCATATCTTTAAAGATGAACCCTCCACTCATTTAAAGACTCCCGCCACCTTAACCTGGTCTTTTGGAGTATTTTTTCCACTTTTGAAGACCCTACAAGATCACTCCAACTAAAATTTACATTTCTACATTACATACATCAAGTTATATCATAAAATAACCTCAAGCCACAAAACATTTAATTGTCTTTCATATAGATCTCTAGACCTATTACAACATTATCCTCCATATTCATCCAGTACATTGGATATTATAAAAGCATATATTATTCTGTATTTGATCATAACACAACTATATAAGATCCATTTATCAATTATAGAATTTTCCATTATCACTAGTAAAATGATTAAGGTTGTAAGTTCCCTTAAATGATAGTATCTATTATGAATGATATAAATTTCCTGATAAAAGAAACAATTTTTAGAGATAAAAAAGTGATGATATGTAAGATCTCATCTTTTTCTAGGATATATATCTTTGAGTTTTTTCATTTAAGTTATAGTGGCCAAGTCTATTTTAGGTAAAAAGAGCCTTTGTTGGATAGAATGATCTAAATATCAGGTATGTATGTCATTTTAATTAATGTAGTCTAGGTATAAGTTTTTTTATGTGTTAAATGGGTTCTTAGTATGTTGAGAAGCATTATAGAGAGATGTGATAAAAAATCAACTAAATAACATTTACATGTTGTGTTAATGGATTACATGTCGTATAAATTCTCATGGGTTCAAATAAAATAAATCAAATGTGATGGGTTTTTTTTGTATAAACCCATGAGAACAACTTATACGATGTGAAACCCTATTATACTCAATGTAAATTCTCAACCTGCAGTTTTAAATTTGTATGTGGATGATTTTGTGTCCAATAAGATACATATTCCTCTCTCTCTACCCTAGGGAATACTAGAGGTTATTTTGGAGTTCCATACCCCTTTTTGGATTTCATGTTCACATGAAAAACCCATGGTAAGTTTCTTTGGTTAGATTCTTCCATCTCTTCATTCTTTTCCAAACTATTGTTCTAAAAAATTACCCCATTTCATTATTGGTTTTGAAATTGATCAAACATGATATATAAACCTATTTAAAATCATCCACACCATCTTCCTCATGGTATTCATCTATTTTAAGTATTGTTGGATCTTCTGTTTAAGGTAAGGGGTCTAAATCTCAACTCTATGGTTTGATTATTATCGAGTTCATGCAATATCGTGATCACACCAATGAGGTGTGTACCCAAAATCAACTAGTTAATCAAATGAGATTATCCCTAGAATTCCTTTGGTTTTAAATGGTTTTGTAATTGTCTAATGGATTAAGGTATGATTGGAATGATATGAAACCTTAGGTGATTTCTTGTTATAGAATCCCTAAATTGTGACTTTCTACTTATTGATAGAATTTGTATTCAATTTTAATTTGAATTGAATGTGGCATACGAAATAATAATGGAGATATTCATAAATAACCATTGATAAAATGTGATATTGTGATATCCATGTTGTTTGAAAGGAAATGTGTCCTATGATGTGATGATTATATAAAGGTCTTAGCCTAGGAACTTACAAAAGTATATGTTGTAATTCTGATAGTGTTAGGGCTTGGCCCACTCCATGCTTTAATTCTTATAGATAGTGGTGTATTCTGAGTCCCATACTAGAATTCTCATAGGGATTAAACACTTTTTTTACTTTACTTGGTTATATGGTTGTGTTGGCATTGTCATAATACATGCTCGAAGATGTTTTTACATGGTTCTAAAGAATGTTTTTTACCTTGGTTATATGGTTTTGGTTGGTATGGTAGTAATACATGCTAAGAGATATTATGGCTTGGTTACAAATCAGGTTGTTTTATTTATTTAATTGTTTAATTAATTGATACACCTCTTTAACAAATTATTTCATACACTCCATATCATACTAGTTTTGTTTAGACATGGTGGTGTAGACCTACAGAGTTTTACTCAAACCATATTCGGGCCTTTTTTTGAACCTGGGCAGACATAGTGGATGTAGGATTGGATAAGGTCTTTGGACCTCTCTATTGATTGGTTTCTTTCTATCAAGCTAGAGTTTGGATATAGGACTAGTATGGGGCTTGAGACCTAGGACATGGGTTTTTTATTTGATCCTACTAGTATTTTTCTTATATTATTATAGAATGAAATTTAGATTCATTTCAATATGTTATTACATTATTACTTATGGATTATTTAATTCTTTAGTTGGATTTTATAATTGTCTTCTGTATTCTTTTACTCTGATTGTTTTTGTTTTAATATGAATTTTTTCTTCCATATGAAACATCATAACAAGGGTTTGTAGTCTCCCCACTATACTATCCACACTCCTTCTACTATTTGGCATTATCTAGTGTGTAGGGAGGAACACTTGAAGTCCTGTAACCTTCCTTTTCTGTCTAAGTGAGAGAGTGCCAGATTTGGGGACGTTACAAATGGGTATCAGAGAATCTGATTTTGTTTTCTTTTTAATTTACTATTTGAGAAAGGTATAAATGAAAATAGGATGTTTTAGGACTTATTAATGATCACGTGCATGGGATTAATTGACAAATTTATGTTGGAAAATTAAAGTACCCAGGGATGGGATTACTGTTTGTGATGTGTGATTACAATTGATGTAATTTCACCTCATGTGATTCACATGTTGTGTGAGGGTTATTTTTTTTATGATTTTATTATATGATGATATGTTTACTCGTGGACTAACATGGATTGATATAATAACACATGCATCATAATAGGCACAAAGGGATATATTGAGATGCATTATTCATGATAGGGGCATACCTACTTTTGAATATAACATATACTTTCCTGTTGAATTGAAAAATGAGATATCTATTTCAAGGAATTAAAAAAAATTAATTTCATGCTAAAATAATTTTAATTCATGTATATAGATACAAATATTTACTTGTTCTTTATTGAAGTCACATGTTAGGTTGAATTTGTTACACGCCAATTATCTAAGGTGCGTGTTTGTCTTCATGAGTAAATTAATCATCATCATCTTCAAATAGAGAATCAAGAGAGTGGAAATCAACATTATCCTAAAGTAGTTGAACTAAAAAACCTATATTTCTTAAGGATAAGGTGTTTATTTAGATTTAAGATAGCCTCTTGA
Organism: Viscum album; assembly: GCA_963277665.1. NCBI lineage: Eukaryota > Viridiplantae > Streptophyta > Magnoliopsida > Santalales > Viscaceae > Viscum > Viscum album. The sequence goes on from OY728142.1 coordinate 1,928,395,008, forward strand.
GGGTCATACAATCCATGGAAAGGGAAGGAGTTTTTATCGTTCCTTTTATGTGGGAGATAAAAAAATATTTTCATCAACTTTATCCACATGTGTTTAGTAAGGATGGGGGACCCCATGAAACCTATTTCTTGATTGAGTCAGTCCATAAAATCTTAAAGTATCTTGAGACACATGTAGATATAATGGGTGAAGCTCAGTGTGTATATGCTTTGTGGACTTTCCATGAGTTAGTGGGATATTATGACAGTGGTTGGGAAGTAGGATAAGCTATCTTGGAAGGACTTCAAGAATGTGTTCCCGATCCATTTCTATCCTAATACCTTAAGGGATGAAAAATATTGTGATTTCATGCATTGACATAGGAGGGTTTGTCAATTCTAGACTACACTGGACATTTTACCAACCTACATCGCATTATGCCATCCCTGGAAGATAACGAGATCTATAGGGTGAGATGTTTATAGGATGGTCTTCACTTTGAGGTTAGGTCACATGTAAAAGTTTTCCATTTAAGAATCTTTTAAGACATGATGAATCGGTATCTCATCATGAAAGGGAATCTAAAAGAGGTTCTGAGCAGCGGACATGCTGTTTTAGAAAGAATGTCTAGGAGTTCTTCTTTGAGTGGTTAGAAAAACCATTATGATAGTTTCCATCATATTAGTTGTGGTAAGAGTAGTCAGGGAAATGGAAAACCATATCAAGACCGTGTTCCATTCTAGATCTATCATTGTGGAAGGTTTGTTCACAATCACTTGAAGTATCCTTACCTTGAAGTCGAGTGACATATTTCTGGCAGATGGTTCATATTCACTGGTTTTTTTCCAACCATCCACAACAGACTGGATGAAAAGGATTAGGACACGCACTAGAATCCGGAAGGATCTCAGTTACACCTCATTAGGGTGGAAGCTAGAGTTCTATAGGCAATTTAGGACTATGTTCTGGATGTGGTACCCATGTTCAAGAGAAACAATACCAAGAAAGGGATGTATCTTAGGGTGGTCATGAAAGAGCCTAGGGTAGAGTGAGAAGTCAGTTGCACCTTATGTATACTACTCTAGTAAACTTGGATGTAGGATCATCTAATGTTAGAGGTACAATTCTTGTATCATATACTTTTGACAGTTTTTTAAATAAAGGAGAATCACATTCTTTTCTATCTACTCTTTTTTAATGGATTGGTCTTGGATGTGGAAACCTTGGATAGTGTTTTTAGTATTTATATGAAGTTGGCAGTGTGGTCCGAAAATATCATATGTTAAAAAGAATTTTCTCTAGATATTTTTGGTTACCATTTATTTTGGGAACCATTCATGTGGTAAATGACAAGGTTTGATTTGATTATTATTTTAGATTGGTTAGCCCTATTCTGGGCTCACATCGACTGTTACATTATGAGAGTTTCTTTAATATCTTTATATGGAAGTGTATATTCTCCCATGGGTGAGTGAGATATTCAAGCTGGTGGACAAATTTAGTGCTTATTGGATTGTGTCACGGCTCAAATTTTCAGTCTTTCTCTATATAATGGTGTAATATAGTATGATTCTTTTCCACCAATGGTAGATGTTTTTTGGGATGTTTTCCCCGCCATGTTCTATGGCTTATCGCCAATGAGAGAGATTGAATTCACAATCAAGATAGTGTAAAGAGAAGATAAATTTTCTATCCCTCATTACTAAATGGTACAAGAAAAGCATCAGTAGTTGAAAGTTTATTTGTAATATTTAGAATCAAAAGTCTTCATATGGCCGAGTACATCTCTATGGGGTTCTATAGTTCTATTCTTCAAAAAGTATGATGGATATATGTGCATATGTGTGGACTATTTAAGTTTAAACCAGATGACCATCAAGAACTGATATTGTCTTCCTTGCATCGAAAATATTTTTGATAAACTCATATGTTCTAAGATCATATTCATATTGAATTTAGATCATGATATCATTAGTTAACGGTGATACTATCATAGATACCTCAAAATTCTTTTAGGAGGAAGTATGGCATGTATGAATTCATAGTGATTGCCTTTGTGTTGACTAATTCACCTCTAGTATTCATGGACTTAATGAATAGGATTTTTCATCCTTTTCAAGATAAGGTGTGGTATTTTTCATCAATAATATCGTAGTGTACCCACAGTTGGCATACAGTCATTCCAAACATATTGACATCAACTTGATTACATTGAGGGGGAAACAAATTTATGCCAGGCTAACTAAATGTAGTTTCTTGATAAATAAAGTACACTTCTTCGGCCATTTCATATCATAGGAAAGAGTGTCAGTGGACCTAGAGATATTCACAGCCATGATATCTTGGTATCAACCCAAAAACTTCTTCAAAATATGGAGTTTTCTGTGTTTAACAGGTTATTATAGGTGTTTTATCCAAGATTTCTCCCATTTGGAAGGACAAATGTCCTAAGTGACCACGAAAGGGGTGACTTTTTTTGGTCTTATTCTTTTGAAAAAGATTTTAAATAGTAGAAAGGTAGTCTGAGATCAACACATATCCTCACTTTACATGTTCTAGGTAAATCATATACCATGTATTATGATGCATCTGGTGTTGGACTCGTATCAGTTCTAATACAGGAGGATCTTGTGGTCGCTTGTGGATCCAAGCATCTAAAACCACATGTGAGGAATTAACGTACTCATGATCTACAGTTAGTTTAAGTGGTACATTACCTATGATGTTGGAAACACTATATCATGGGTGAGTGGTTTGTGGTTTACATGGATCACAAAAGAATCAGGTGAATCTTTTCTCAACATGACCTTGACCTTCAGAAAAGGAAGTTGGAAAATCATCTATAGTATTTTAACTTCGAATTAGATTGTACACTAGCCAAGGGAAACATATTTTCGAATTCTTTGAACTAAAAGAAACAGAGAGAGGTAGAATGATAATATTTTGATGAGTGGTTAATAATGGTTCTCTTTGCATACATGCATCTGGATGTCCATCAATCCCCGAGGTGAGTAACTTTAACTTCAAAATTAGTTATACCTATTATTTTGGACCCGATTAATACAAAGAAGTTATTTAATTTTGAGGTATAATATATGAGGGATAAATTAAATAGTGGGGAGAGTCCATCTGAATAGTCTATTGGTAGTGGTAATCATCTTCTTTTTAGAGTCCATTTATGTGTTCTTGTAGGCTTGTATGAGGAGCTAATAAAGGAGTTTCATGCTTCTAGATGGGCATTACATCTTGTTTTAACATATATATATATATATATCATTATCTTTTTATACGGTACTGGTGGTTAGGAATGAAGCAGTAAGTGGAACGATTTGTGGCTAGATGCTTCACTTCTCAGTAGTTGAAAGTAGAGAATCAAAAGATAGATGGGATTTTGCAACCATTATCCATCCTAGAGTGGAAATGGGCTGATTTCAGAATGGATTATTTGACAGGATTACCCAGGATGACCCGTAAGAATAATGTTTTATGGTGTTTTTTGGATTTACTAACTATAGTATCCCACTTCATAACTATTAGGGAATCCTTTATATTTTGAGATCTAGGAAATCATTACATGTATGAAGTAGTTTGGTTACATGATGTTTTGAGGAGTATCATTTCAGAAAAAGATCCTCATTTCACAATGTGTCTTTGGAAGGGTCTTTAGAAATCCCAAGGATAAAAATTTCATTTAAATATTCTATCAACCATATATTGATGGTCATTCTGATAATACTATTCATTTTCTATACGATATGTTACGAGCCTCTGTTTTGGATTTTGGTGGTTCATGGGAGCATCATATGGAACTCTTGGTGATTCATATAAAAATATCTTCTAAGAATCAATCCAAATGGAACATTTTGGGGCCTTGTATAGAAGGTTGTGTTGTTAAACTCTTTTTTGACTGGATTCAGGTGATTAAGCAGTTTTGGGCCTAGTCTCAATTAGGAGACATCTGAATAGGTTCATTTGATCAAACAGTGGTTGGTGACTGCATAGAGAAGGAAGAAATCTTATGTTGATCGTCAGAGACAACCACTAGAGTTCATGGTTGGTCATTATGATTTCCTTTGGTTTTCACCTAGCATGGGGTAGCACTGTACCAGGAAACATGGGAATCTAGTGACCAGGTTTTTTTGACCATTTTAAATAGTGGAAATGGTTGGTTCAGTGGCCTACCATCTAGGCCTTCCACACCACTATACATACATGCATTATTTTATCCATGTTTCACAACTATGAAGATATCATCAATACCCTTACCATTTGATAGATGTAGAAAACATCAAGTTTTGTGAAAATTATTCCTATAAGGAGACTGTTATACGGGTTATGGATTGTAATGAGAAATATATTTAGGGTTGGAATATACCGTTGGTTCAGGTGCAGTGGAAACATGGGTGAGCACAAGAGGATACTTGGAAAAGGGAGTCCAATAGAGAACATAATGTCCATAATATTTTTTAGACCTCACATTAGATCTTTAGATAACTCGGGTATGAGATGTTATAAGGTACAGAGGTTGTAAGATCCCATATTTTTTCAAGTATATTTCTCTCTATGTTTTTTATTTGAGCCTTAGTGTCCAAGTATTTTTTAAATACGAAGAGACTTTGATGGGGAAAATGATCTAAAGTTCAAGGATATATGTTGTTTGATTAATGGAGTCCAGGTATAAATGAGATTAAATGTAAAATTGGTTCTTGGCAATTTGATAATATTTAAAGAGAATATGGGATGAAGAAAACAACTTTAGAACATTTACACACTATTTAAAGGGATTACACACCATGTAAATGGATTATATACCGTGTAATTGTTAATGGGTTAAAAATAATAATTCTAAGGTAACATGTAATCTCCAAAAATTTCTTTGTAAATTTTTTTGTGGAATTATTTAGAGTCCAGGTGCTGAGGCGACGTGCGATTCTGAGGCCCGAAGTGCCTAAAATGATGCGTCAAAAGATGTTCTGCCTTAAATAGCACGAGTGAGATATTTTCCCGAAAAAATGTAATAACTCTTAAACGGGGGCCCAAATAAGAAATGTGAGGGTATTGTTGTGTTCAGGATGGTGGGTTTACCCTAAGAGTAACTTAAGTTTCATTGGCGCATCCCTCCAGTGTGAAAACCAAAAAATGGCATAACTGTAAATAAAATAATAAAATAAAATAATTTTATTTTTAAAATTATTATAACTCAAAAACGGTGACTCAGATTAAAAATATGATACCATCACTAAGCTCGTGCGAGTATGATTTCTTTAGGTAGATCCTAATATTGGATATCATGGTCCAACAGAGAAAGTTAGTTTTTTATTGTAAATAAAATAATGAAGTATAAAATTATTTTATTGGAAAATTCTTATAACTCCTATATAGTAACTCATATTCAAAATTTGAGAGTACCGTTGAGCTCGTGAGAGTGTTTTCTACTTAGGCGGATCCCAACCTTGACCGACATGGGTCAAGGGTGAATGTTAATTTTTTATTTTTTAAGGTTTATTTAAATAAACATGCAAGTGGGTTTTTATAACTTTTGAACTAGTGCCCAGATTGAAAATATAAGGGCATTTTTCAACTTAGAATGTCAGGATTTTCCTAGAAATGACTAAACATTAACCGGAAATGGTCGTACAGAAAAGTTTATTTTCATATTTTTTGGAAAATAATAAAATAACATATAAAAAGTTATTTTATTCTTCTATCTCAACAGTGAGCATCAGATGGTGGTACTACAGTGAAATGACAAGGTGACGAAGAGGCGCATTTAATGAGGATCTTTAATGGCTTATTTTTCATGTATAACTGCTATGCAGTTTCATAAATGAAGCAGTGTAACAATGCAGCATCGCAGCATAATAAAAATGATGCGACATGTTTTTTATTAAAGGAATGCATTGGAGAGTTGCGAATTAAAAGTCGGGGATTCTATAAAGAACCTCTAGAAAGTTTCCATTCCAATGAAGAATGACGAATGTTGGCAGAACAAAATAGACTTCGACGTACCTCGAAGAACAAAGCTGGGAAGCGACGAATGGCGTCGACCTCTTGAACCCTCGAGGAAGGAGTGCTATGGAAATGAACAGAAAATGAGGTAGGGGTTTGAAATATTTAAAGTTTATTCATTCTTATACCAAATGAAAAACGTAAATTAACCAATGAACAAGTTATTTTGTGGATCGTACGTTCCTGTGGGAGGGTGACTTCTTTTGGGATTTATCTATATGAGATTAAATTATCACTTGTGTTGGATGAATTCAAATCTCTGGACCTCCCCATGTTTTTTTAAACTGCTAACACAGAGGGCGCATGCCCACATGAACACAGCCCGAGCCCATCGGCATGTGCATTCTTCATGAATGAAATATCAAAATGCTTGCGAGGAAAATTCTAGGCCATCACAGAAATGGTAAAATCCTTACGAACCCATAGCCATAGATGGATCGAGAAGCAGACCACTGGTGCAACTCTTATGGCTCGTAGAACAAACCACCGACCACTGACGGTGGCCCTGACTAGACGGAGGCAGCGTGTCGTGGAGGTGTGGCAAGGGCTGCAGGTATGGCCTTTCCGATTGGGAGAAGCAGCATGCGCCACAGCGGAGCAGCATAAGGTTATGGCATGTCGACCGTGGAAGTGTACAAGAGAAGCTGTTCCACAGGGCACCACAGTCCATGCTGACCAAAGGGGGTGGTCGGGTTGACTGGCCACGCTTTCCCCCAACCGGACTAGCTGAACCGGTCTGAGTTGAACCAGGCCAGTTGGACTGGGATGCCCGAGTTTCCTGGTCAGTTCCTTGAGCCGATACATTTTAGTGGACCACGCCAATGAGTTAAAGTTGGGACGTTATGTGGCTTAGGAAGGAAAAAGATATTGGCCCTCTAGAGTTGGTCGGGGCGGATAAAACTAGGTCACAGGGTGAACCAATGGATTGGACCCATGACCAAACTGGGTTGGCTCCAGTGAGGTCCAATGAGTCAGGCAGATAAGATGGGTCATTTAGGACCCCAGTCCAGGATTAGTCAGGTCAGTCTGACCGAGTTGGACCGGGCTCGTACACAACTATCCTGTATTTACAGAAATGATGATATCTCTTAGATAGGGTGTCTGATTAATGTGTCGTCTATAGCATGAGGACGAACCATGCGATGAGGTGATCCTTTTGAGTGCTACATGAGTTTTGGTGGAGATTGAGTATGGTCGAGATGGATTGGACTCTAATCCAACATGGCCCTTTTTACAAAAAATCCCATATCTTATAGACTGGGCGCCCATTCAATGTGTCGTTTGTTGTGTTGGGACCCATAGGACAAGACGGTATTTTGGGTTACTCTATGTGGTACTTTTTGGTGGTTGAGGTATGACCAATTGATTTAGGAGAAGATCCTCCCAGAATCAAGCATGCTAAGTGCTAGAACCCAATGACTGTTTGTGACGTGGAGCATAATAGCTACCCTATGTTGATCATCATTATAGTGACCTCGTGTGGATAATCATAATAGAGACCTTGTGTGGATGATCATAAATGTGACCATGTGTAGATTAGCATAATAACAACCCTGTTTGTATTAGCATAATAGAGACCCTATGTGGATCATCATAATAGAGACATTGTGTGGATCAGCATAATAGAGACCCTATATGGATCATCAAAATAGAGACCCTTTGTAGATCAGCATAATAGAAATCTGTGTGGATCAGCATAATAGAAATCCTTTGTGAATCATCGTGATAGAAACCCTTTGTGGATCAGTAGTAGTGTGACCCATCATAGAACATCCATAGAGCAACCCTTTATGGATATACAGTAAATATACCATTTGTGGATCAGAAATAGATACTCTTAAGAGAATAAGATGATATAAATTTACTATTAATCATCTTTACTTCTGTACTTAGGTTATACATGGTGTGAGATGTGTCTTTTTCTTTGTGTTTTACCTTGAGACCTTTAGTTGTGGTATTCATCCATTGTGGATTTCTATGACACCCAAGATGGTCTCGGGGTCCCTACTGAGTATTGTTATACACACCCATGCACGAGGTTGGCCCACACCTATTGTGTATTGTGTAGACGATGGACCGCTTTGACTGGGACTTTGGGGAGCCAGGGCTAGGCGGTGCTTTGAGGTGGATTGATAGACGTGGTGTATTGTAGAAAAATCTGAAAGTGATTCTCATTTGACCTTTAGGTAGGATCCTTGGCAGATGACTTATGGAGCTTTTACTTATTTTTTTGTACTTTCCTTTCAGTTGGGCTTGTATTCTGACCACTTTACATTCAGTTTAAACCTGTTAATCTCAATATTGGTACTTTTTTGTGGTTGTACTACCTTTTTTCCTTTGTAGTTTTCTTTGTGAAATATTCACTATCTATGTCTGTATAGGTTTAAAGGAAATGCCTTCCCTTTTTGGGATATTCCTTTTCAGGGACCATCACTATCCCCCAACCTATGGAAGGCGGGCTTAAAGTAGTCTTTAATTAGGCACCAGGGGACTGGCCATGACAAATTGGTAACAAATGGAGGTTGGTTCTAACAGAAGAACTAAGAGTGTGAATATTTGATGAGGTAATAGTGTTAAGTTTTTTGATTTTATCTTTCATGCCAGGGCCTCTAGTGTTGGAGCATTGGCTGACATATCCATACACCATGACCCTGAATTCTGTTTTCCGACTCGATACATGAAAACACTAATAGCATGTGTTTTGGAAATTTGTTTCTCTTTATCTCTTTTAAGTCAGGTCACCATGTATAACTTATTGATTTTGGTTTATCTTGACTCTATTACATGATGCCTCCATCCAGATAGCTAGCCAGGATTCCAGTACATGACCATGAGGATGGTCCAGAGAGTGATTGGAATTCGGTACAAGGATTGTTTCTCGAGATGGTACCTTTGGGTGGTTTCCCAGCCATACCACTACTCATTGGTCATCAGTTACTACCAGTTCTACTTGTAGAGGACACATGTAGGCTTAGTGACTTACATGAGTTTCAGAAATAGATACCCCTCAAGTTACGAGGTGATCCCAACTCATTGGTGGCTAAATACTAGCTTGAGGTGGTGACCGAGTTTCCATCTAGTGAGGGAACCATTAGATCATATGTTGGTCCTGGAAATGAGCCTTCTATGTGGCTCAGTAGGATGATGGTAGGTTTTAGATTACCCTGATCCTACGATTAGGTGAATTTTCCATGGACAGATCTTGAGACCCTTTCTCAAATAAGGGGTATCTTGCCACAAAAAGATGAGGGGTATGTGTTCCCAAGATCTTCTACAGCTTCGGTCAGATGAAATGTTGGTATTTGTGTATTCATCAAGGTGTACCAACTATTACAGGTACTCAATGAATATGATACGGACAATGATTCTGGGCTCAGACCTTTCAGTGAGATGTTTTTAAGGAAATCCAATAAAGAACAGTTCCTTTGTGCATTCCTACTTATGTTAGGGTGCTAGAGAAAAATTTTTCGGTTGAATCTTCTTGGATGAACAGATACAGACAGTGAATTTCAGTAGTGGGAAAGTTGGAAATTGATGTCAGTCTGAGAGACTTAGACATGTAAAATGTTTTGGGAAGAGGAAGTGATAGGGATAGATGAATCTGTAGGGAACTATATGTGGAAGAGGATCTAGGAGAGTATCAAGAAGTGGTATACATTTCAACATGTTACAACCACCACCCCAACGTGGTCCACATCAGGTTTAGAGAGATAGAGGACAAGGGAAGAAAGTAGCTACATGTAGTCAGGGAGTATGACCAAAGGTCACTAGGAATGATTTGAGGTACGTTCTGTGTCTACTAGTAGTTGCTGTATAAGTATACATAGGTGATAATCATTCCTTCTTGTCACAGATATTGTTCAAAACCTATAGTTTTTGGTTAAACTGTTGAATTGGTCCTTACATCTAGAGATACCTATGTGAGGAGACTCGATAATGAAACTTATGTCACATTGTGATCTGACCGTTGAGGCGAGAGTTTCGGTTAGAACCTCATGATGGTAGCATCGAGGCCTTACAATGTTAGTTTAGTTATAGACTGTTCATCCACATTTCATGCTCAGATTGACTGTTTTAGGGAAAAGGATGTGGTATATCTACAACATTTGAATGGGGATTTCCATGGTCGGGAAAAAAATAAACAAAAACCTAGACAGCACAGGATAAAATCATGAATATGAGGGTGAATCTGATCACTCTTGATTCTTCCCACCTTACCCTTACGGAAGAAGATGTTTTGAGTTTTTAGTCCCCAACAATTGCGGTGGAGTGCATGAACGTCATTTCAAAAGATGTTTTTGGGATTACCTCCCCATAGGGGGAGGGACTTCTATATCAATCTACACACCGATATGGCATCGATATCAGAATCAGTATATCAGAGGTCTTTCATTGATCTTCGCAAGTAGGTGTTCTAGTTTACATATGATGAGTGAGGTGACATAGTAACTAGAAACAATGTAGATATCATTCATGGATGATGATAGATAATCTTACCTTCATTCAATGACTATCACACTCCCACTCTTATATTGAGTAAGGGATGATCGTTTTTTGGATGTTGACTGTGAGGTCCAACATGGTCAGATATCCTCAGGACAAGCTGGTGGATTTTTGATAGGTGGGGAGCACGCCATACTTTTTAGAGGACACACCATAATACCAGCGATTTTATATGAGGAGGTTTTGAAGGACTTATATACATCCCCTTTGGTGGTACATCCTGGTTTGGTGAATTTGTACCCAAAACTATGACATCAGTACAGGTGTCCTGGGATGAAGAGATCGGTGGCAGAGTTTATTTCACGATGCCTCACTTTTCAGAAATTGATGGTCGAACATCAAGTCTCAGCAGGCTTGGCACAGCCACATGAGGTACCAGAATGGAAGTGGGATGGTATTTCTTTGGAATTCTTGATGGGGTTACCATGCACGTCCACGGGGCACGATTCTCTCTGGGTGATCATTGGACGACTCACCATGTCGGCTCACTTCCAACCCATCCAGTAGTAGGGATCAATAGAGGGATTTGGGAACCACTATGTCTAGGAGATAATGAGGCTCCAAGGTGTGCCATCAACAATTGTCTCAGACCATAATGCAGGCTTTACATCCCAATTGTGGATGGGATTGAATTAGGTGTTCGAGACTACACTTGAGCATACCTTTTCACCCCTAGAAGGATGGTTAGATAGAGTAGACCATACAGACCTTGGATAACATGCTTCGTGCTTGTGTCCCAGATTTTGTTTCATAGTTGGAAGGACTACCTACCACTATGGAGTTTATGTAAAAAATAGTTATCACTCCACCATTGTCATGGATCCATTTGAGGCCTTGTGCGGGCAGCCATGTAGATCACCTCTATACTGGATAGACCCAGCGGAGTCAGTACTCATGGGTCCAGAGTTGGTATGGGATACCATGTAGAAGGTGCAGATCATACAAGAGTAGACGAGGAATACACAGAGTATACTTAAGTCTTATACTTATAGTAGATGGATACCCTTGGAGTTTGAGGAGGGAGACCATATTTAAATTCGAGTATCACCTCGATATGGATTACCGGGATTTTGTTGGGGAGGCAAGTTATCTTTGAGATTCACCAGACCTATCAAGATTCTCAGTAGAGTTGGAGAGGTGGCATACCACCTAGCTCTTCCCCCATAGATGCACTGGGTGCATCGTGTTTTTCATTTGTTACAGATGAGGAGGTACGTTCTTGATCCATCTTACGTCATCGACTGTGGAGAACTAGACATTGATGATGGGGAAAAGTTTGTAGAGTTATCGGTGGAGAAAGAGGATCAACTGAAGAGGGTCCTTCATAGATGATAGATTCCTATAATGTGTGTTCAGGGCTAGCATGGGAATTCCAAGAGAGCACATGGGAGCAGGAGGCTCAGATTCATGCTCAGTACCCCCATTTGTTTGATTTGCCTTTGTTTTGGATTTTGGAGAGATAAATCCATAAGGTAGGAAGAATTTAATGTCCCATAATTTCCATGTAAATATTTTTATATGGAATTATTTCAAGACTAGGCGCTGATACGACGTGCGATTTCGAGGCATGGAGTGCCCAGAATGATGCATCGAAAAATGTTAATCCTTAAATAGCGTACATGAGAAGTTTTCCTAAAAAAGTGTAATAACTCTTAAAAGGGTGCCTAGATCAAAAATTTAAGGGCACCATTGCATTCAAAGTGGTGTTTTTACATTAAGCGTGACTTAAGTTTAGTCAGCGCAACCCTCTAGTGACAAAACACAAAAATGGAATAACCATAAATAAAATAATTAAATAGAATTATTTTATTTTACAAATGCTTATAACTCATGAACGGTGACTCAGATTAAAGATCTGAGACCACCACTGAGCTCATGAGGGTATGCTTTCCTTAGGAATATCCTAATATTGGCTAGTTCATACCAATAATGAAAGTTTGTTTTTGGATGTAAATAAAATAATTAACAATTATTTTATTTTCAAATCCTTATAACTTCTATATGGTAACTCGGATTGAAAATACAAGAGTACCATTGAGCTCGTGAGGGTTTTATCTCTTAGGCAGAGCATAACCTCGACCGGCACAGGTCGAGGGTGAATGTTAATTTTTGGAATTTTTGAAGGTTCATTTAAATAAACGTACATGTGGGTTTTTCTAACTTTGGAACTGCTGATCAGATCGAAAATCCAATGGCACCATTGAAATTGTAATGTCGAGATTCACCTAGAAAGGACTAAACATCGAACGGTAAGGTTCGAACGAAAAAGATAATTTTCAGACTTTTTGGAAAATAATAAAATAACATAGAAACAATTATTTTATTTTTATTTCACACCGTTTAGTGGAAGATGGAAGTTCTATGGTGCAGCGATGAGGTGAATACAAGGAACATTTAATGAGGTTAATTAATGGCTCGTTGTGCAAGCATACCCGCTACACTATTTCATAAAATAAATTGCATAATGACACAACATCACAAAGTAATAGAAACATTGCGAGGTGTTTCTTTTTATTAAAAAAATGTGTTAAACAGTTGAGAATTAAATGTTGGTGATTCTATGATGAACCCTCGACGAGTTTCCTCTCCAATGAAGAATGATGAACGCTAGATGAACGTCATCGACTTCGACGTACCTCAAAGAATGAAGTCGGGAAGCGAAGAATGATGTTGACCTCCTAAACCATTGAGGACAGAATGCTACGACAATGAAAGTCAAATGAGGTAGGGGTTTGAACTATTTATAGTTTCATAATTATTATTCCAAATGAAGAATGTGGTTTAACCAAAGAACATTTTAATTTTTGGATCATGAATTCTTGCAGTAGGGTGACTTCTTTTGGGATTTCTCTATCCGATATTTAATTATCACTTGTGTTGGATGAATTAAAAACCACAAACTTCCCCATGTTTTTTTAAACTACTAATGTGGATGGGTTAGGCCAACAAAAACAAGGATAAAGCCCCTATTCATGTGCATTAATGATGGATGCATTCTTGAAATGTCGAAAAAGCAAGTTCGAGGTCGTTGCAACAAAGGTGGCATCCTCACAGTCCCATAGGCGTAGATAGATCGAGTAACTGACCACCGAAGAAACTCCAGTGGCCCGAAGAACAAATCATCTATGCCTATAGGTGGAGGGAGGCGTCACACCTGAAGAAACATTATGGCGGTGCAGAAAGGGAAAACAGCATGGGCCGATGGCATACGGGAGCACCATGCACCGCGGCGGAGCAGCAGGAGGTCGCGGCGCGTCGACAACGGTGGTGTCCTGGAGACGTGGTGCCACCGAGAACCACGTGGATAAGCGGGCCACATCTGCGGGCTGCATCGACCAATGGTTATGGTCAGGTTGAATGGTCGAGTGTGCCCCCAACCAAAGTGGCTGAACCAGTCCGGGCTGTACTGGACCAACCGAGCCGGTCCTGGCTGATCTAGGTCGGCTCTTCGAGTTGGGCCGAGCCAGGCAAGCTGGACCGGGCTGCTCGAGCGGCTCAGTTAGTTCCTTGATCTGATCCATTTTAGAGGACCTAACATGATATTTAACGTCAGGCCACATAGGACGCTATGTATCCTAGGCCAGAAAAAGAGATCGGCCTGCCAGAGCAGTTCGGGCCGGATAAAGCCGAGTCGTTGGGTGACCCGAAATATTAGACCCATGACCAACCTGGGCCAGTCCTAGTGAGCCCAAATGAGCTATTCATATAAGACCGGTCATGCAGGACCCCGAGCTAGGATTAGTCGGGTCGGTCTGACCGAGTCAGATAGGGCCCAGATGCAGCCGGCCCCTATTTAAAAAAATGATTATTTCTCCCAGACCAAGCATCCGATTGAAACACCATCTATGGAATGATGACCCTTTCAACAAGGATATCCTTCTGAGATACTCTACATGTGTTTTGGTGGAGATTGGCGTACAATTGAGTTAGATCAGACTTGAATCCAATCAGGACCATTTTACAAAAATGTTAGTATGTTACAGACCAGGCACCCGTTCGACGCACCATCTATTGCGTTGGGACCCTTACGACAAGATGTACCTTTGGGCTACTCATTGTGAAACTTAATGATGGTTTAGGTATGAGAAATGTATTTAGGAGTATATCATCAAGGAATCAAACATTCTATGTGTGGGAATACAGTGGTTGGATTTGAGATGAATCATAATAGTGACCCTGTGTGGATCAACATAATAGAAACCCTGTTTGGATCAGTATAATAGAAAACCTATTTGGATTAGTTTAAAAGAGACCATGTATGGATCAACATAGTAGTGAACCACTGTGGATCAGCATAAAAGCAGCCCTATGTGGATCAACATAATAGTGACCCTATGTGGATCATTATAATAGAGACCTTGTATGGATCATCATAATAACCACCTTGTGTGGATCAGTGTAAAAGAAACCCTGTGTGGATCAGAATAATAGTGACCCTACATGGATCAGAAAAAAAGAGACCATATGTGGATCAACATAATAACGACCTCGTGTGGATCAACATAATAGTGACCCTATTTGGATCAGCATGATAGAAAACCCTCGTGGATTAGTAGTAGCATGACCCATTGCGGTTTATCCATAGAGCGACCTGTCATGGATCCGTAGTAGAGAGACACTTTGTGGATCACTACCAGAGCCTCTCAATACAATAATATGATCTAGCTTTATGAATAATCATCTTTACTTCTGTACTTAAGTTATACCTGTTTTGAGTTGTGTCATTTTCTTTGTGCTTAACCTTCAGACCTTACTTTGTGATATTCTTCCTTTGTGGATTTTTGTGAGACCTGAGTTGGTCTCAGGATCCATACTGAGTATTGTTATACTCACCCCTACGCAGGCTTTTCTTGAAACTGTTGTTTCGTGTGAAGAAAACGAATATCTTTGACTCATAATTTGGGGACCTAGGGATAGATAATTCTCAGAGGTGGATCGATAGATGTGGTGTGATGCAGTAAAATACGATAGTGAGTTGTACCTACCCTTCATGTAGGATCCTTGGTGGATGACCTCCAATGCTTTGTACTTTGTTTGATCTACTTTCCTTTCAGTTGGGCTTATATTATGGCCCATTTAGTTTCATTTTACACTTTACTCTCAGTAATGGTACTTTGTAGTTGGTGTAAAAATTTATTTCTTTAGTGGTTTTCTTTGTGTAGTATTCCCTGTATGTGTGTGTATAGGTTTAAAGGCAATACCTTTCCTTTTTTGGGTTATGTCTTTCTGGTTCTAGTCACCTGCCCCTGGCCTATAGAAGGCTGGATTGGGGCATTCACTATATGGGCCCTGGGGGACAGGTCATTACATGATAGGTTTTCCAGAAAAAACCATGAAAAACTTTTACACTATGTGAAACCCTATTAAACATTGTGTAAATGATATACCAACAGGTTTAAATTTCTATGCAACTGATTTTGTTTCCAATCAACTTCTAATTTTTCTTTCATAGACCTATGGAATTGTTCAATTTATTTTGGAGTTCCAAACCCATTTTTGGACATTCCATTCACGTGATCAATCCTTGTTAAGTTCCATTGGTTATATTCTTCCATATCTTCTTTCTTCTCCAACACGTTTGGCGAAAAACATTACCTAATTGAATTGTTGGTTTTTAAATTCATCAATATTGATCTAGGGTCTTATTTGAAATCATCTTCACCTTCTTTCTCATGGGTTTTGACCATTGGAAGTATCATTGGATCTTCCGTTCAAGGTCGTGGTTCTAAATCTCAACCCTATGTTTTTATTATTATCAAATTTATGCAATATCATGATCATAACAATGAGGTGTACACCCAAAATCGATTGATTAATCAAAAAATATTATCACTTGAAATACTTTAGTTTCAAATGGTTTTTTAGATGGATAATGGATTAAGGTATGATTGTCATGTTATGCAACCTAGGGTGATATATTTTTATAGAATCCCTAAATTATGACATTCCTCTTATTAATAGAAGTTATAATCAATTGTAATCTGAATTGCATGTGGAATGTGTATGAATAATCTTATTCAAAAAATTAACCACTTAGATATATGATGTGATATTATGATATCCATGTTGTCTAATAGTAATTTTTTTCAATACTGATATGCTTATATAATGGGCTATAACCAAGAACTTGCACACGTATATACTATAATGTTGTTAGAGAGAAGGATCATCCCTTTCCATGTTGTAATGCTTATAGTGAGTGGGTTATGCTTAGTCCCATTTTGTAATGATTATTGGGGTTTGACCCAGATAGTTTTTTGTGACATCACTTGGTTATATGGTTGTGCTAACATGGTTATAAGACATGCTCAAAGAAATTATGTCATAGTATTGAAGAATTATATTTACCTTAGTTATATGGTTGTGGTTGGAATAGTTGTCAGACTTTCTCAGAGATATTATTTCTTGGTTCTAAAGAATGTTGTTGTATTTATTTAATTGTTTAATTAATTGATACACCTGTTTATCACTTTATTTCATATAGTTCATATCAGATTGGTTTTGTTTAAACATGTTGGTGTCGACCTATTGAGTTTTACTCATAGCCTATTTGGGACACCATTTGGTACCTGAGAATACTTCTTGGATAGAGGATTGGAAAATGTCTTTGGACTATTATATTAATTTCTTTCTTACTATTCCCATGGATTTTGGAGATGGGAATATCATTGGGCTTGAAACCCAATACATATGTCTTTTTCTTGTATTGTTCTAGCATGACTTTTAGATTCATTTCAGTATTTCATTACATTATTCCTGATAGATTATTGGATTATTTAGTTGGATTTTATTGTTGTCATCCACATTATTTTACTCTGATTGTTTCTATTTTAATATGAATGTATTCTTGTAGATGATACCTAATACCAAGGGGGTATAGTTTTTATACTATACTATCCACACCCCTGCTGCTAGTTAGAATCCCTTGGAGTATGGGGAGGTGCGCTTGAGGTCCTGTAACAAATATGTTCTCTCTCGGTGAGAGAGTGTTGGATTTGGGGATGTTACATGATAAAGGACTCATTTTTTCATAACATTTTTTGTGCTGATAAATGCATATTTTATCAACACCTTTTTATCACTCATAAAACTCAACATATTTGTTAAAATATACACCATTTATCAAACCCCCTTTTATTATAATTATTTTCTAGTGCCTTCAGAACTCAAAAAAAAAATTAAATCCTTAAAGCCTACCCACCAACCCTCCCACTTTATCAGCACCCAACTCACCCTGCCAACCCCACCCCTTTACCATCACCCCACTCCCCATTTATCAGGGGAAATTTTTATTTTCCAACATAGGAGAACCTTTTTCACCTAGGAATATTCCAACATGTTACTTCATTACTACAAGATAGACACTCTTTACACTACAATATCTTTTTTTAAACATTTAATGGTATTTTTATTTAGTTATATATATTTTACATTCATTTTTTTATATATTTATTCATATAATTATATAAAATTCTATATTCATTTGTAAAAATATTTTTGAAATTGTTTAAATATTTACAAATAATATATTTCAGTGTATATTTATGATATAATATATTAGGTTCTTCGGGGTATAATTACATTCAAACACACACACATAGGACGAAGAGGCCGGCCGTATCCCCCCCAAGGAGATAACTCACCCATCAAAGCTTATTTATTTATTACATGGATCATAGGCCCCATAGTCATGCATCCCATTACATGGCCTGAAAGACTTGTTCAACATCTTGCCTACATCATCCTTCTTGCGTCACCAGATCTGTATCATGCATGCATCATCGCCTGCCTAGGTCATTGTCTGCATCATCACCCAAATTGTTCTGAACAGTACCTACCCTCAAAAGGGAAATATCCCAGGACCTCCTGGATGCCATGAAAGAGCCTTTACGACTTGAGTATAGGCTCATTAACAAACAAAAGGTGTATATATTTATATATTTACTTAAAACTATATATATAAATATAAATTGTTTATAATGTATTAATAAAATTATTTTTTTTGTAAAATACAATTTCTTGTCTGTGTGTCTATGTATGTGTGTGTGTGTGGATCTCTCTATCCCTGTATATTTTTAGTGTTCTGTATATATATATATAGTGTTGTATAATGTTACATACTTGTATATAGAGAGCCAACAAGTAAAAAATACCATTATCTTAGGGAATTAACTTGGCACATATTGACATTTTTAATATATATGTTTATATATTTTTCAATATATACTTATTTTTACATATATCTATATCTATATATATATTAATATTTATTTTCATATATTATTAAAATATATAAATAAATTGGTTTATTTACATATGATTGGAATATATAAATATTTATTATTTATTATTAGGATTGTTGGAAGCCCTAATGCAGATAAGTGAAAACCCCCTACTTTGGGTGTCATGAAGTCAAATGAGGATGCATTTCTAGCTGATTATGGTAAAATAGTATTCAGTGTGGTCACTCAGGGAAACTAGGGTTCGTCTTTGGCTTCTCTTCAAAATTTTATTAATGTCAAATAGAGACATTCTCTTGTAGAGTATCATGCAATTATATTGGGTGTGGAGTTTTAACATGAACATGATTAGAAATCCAATATTGAGGTATTTGTTAATAAAATTTCGGATTTACAAGAATTCATACAACATTTTGGTCTAATTGTAAAGAGGATTTGTTCAATGATTGAGTTCATTTACTCATTCCTTTTTTCTCTTTATTATAGGAGAAGGAAATCTGGTTTCTCATCTTTTGGCGAGTTGGGGTTTGGTTAATGGATAAATGGTTTGATTTTCAGATTTCTTGGGATGTATTTATTCTCTTGTAATGTATCTTCTTTAAACAATAAGAAGTTACCTTTTATGGAAATTTATATATATCTAATTATATATATTTTATTAACCAACACACAGAAATATTTATATATTAACATTTAAAGTATATTTGTTTAGGTGTATATATATATTCATACATTTTTATAAGGTAATAAAAATGCTTATATTTTTTTAAATAAAAGGGATAATAATTAATTAAATATGTTTTATATGTGTAAAAACATATTTTAGATGTGAATATTTTTAAATATTTATTTTAACAATTAGCTTTTTTTGTGTAAATATATACAAATATATATATTTATTTATTTAATTATAAATAACACAAAATATGAAAAACAATAAAATTTAAAAACTATAATATCTATTTGATTGTAATACCTTTGAATAAATCCATCCACAATAAAAGAAATACAAGGAGACCATCTTAAATGAAGTACATATTTCATTAAATATTCAAAAATTATTGTATCCCAATTAAACACTATGTTTTGGAGAAATTTCAGGAAATCATGACCTAAATAATTATTGATTGTGGATTCCAAAATCATGAAAACATAGATCTCGTTGTAATCATCTATTTTTGATATCATGGAGCCCAAACTGACACCTAGATAAAAAATTAATGCGTTTTGAGGTTGAATTGTTGCTTCAAACTTATATCATGTATTGTGGGTTATTATGAGATCATGGTTTATTGTATATTATGGAGTTTTTTATTGAATTATTATTATTTTCTTGGGATATATGGGGGGAAATTTATAACATTTATATGTTTTATCCCTTAATTCAAGTCTCTAATCTAGTGTCTATTGGAGGTGGGCCTTTGGGGTTACAGTCAACTTCATTAGAGGCCTATGAGAGGTTCTTAGTGGGGGTTTGTGACAATACATTATGCCTTGTTTCACATAAATCATAACATATGATATACATATATCGTATAAATTGATATAGATAAAATATCAAAATATTTTATACAAGATTATGACATTTTCTCATCATCAGTCAGGATAAGGTCTAGTTTGTAATCATGACTTGTACTTGAATATTTGGATTTTTAATGGAATTTGGTGTTCTTTGATTTAAAAAAAATACCCATCCATAAACTAATTAGGTAATGAATTATTTCAATTGAGCAACCAAACATTACCACTAATTAATTTTATTGAAAAATACTAATAAAAAAACACTTAGAATATGTTTGGTATTTTAAAAACAATCAGAAATGTTTCAAAAACTATTAATCTAATATTTAAATAGAATATAAACACACACATACGCACATATAGAAACATGATTTTTAAAAAATAAATAATTAAATATATTAAAATAAATTAAAAATATAATCTATTTTAAAATAATAAAAAATATACCACTAATATATGGTTATAAAACTATCAAATTTCTATTGGAAACTATATATTCTATTTTTCATCCATAGAACAAACAATATCTGTTATAAAAAAATTGATTTTGTACACTTATATATATACTAACAACTTAATGTTATCACAAGGTATTTCAATTGAATTTATATTGTTAAAATTAGTTAAAAGTTATTTTATCATTCATTATTTTAAATATCTATAAATTTATATTCATTAGGGAATAAAATAATTTCTATAATATTAAAAAAACATATAAAAATTAATTTCCATTTGTATTATTAAAATTAATGTTCTCTTTGTCAATCAACAAGGAAATTTTCATTTTTTTTGTATTTAATATTGAGTCTCATAAAAAGGAGTTGTGTTTTTTCATTTAATTAATTAATAAAAGATTAATATTTATAGAAAATTTAAGGGTAAGGATTATAAATTTCCTATGTGTGTCTTATTATTATATTTTATAAGTTTTTTAATAATTATGATGGGATAGATGATAAAATTTATGTTAAAAATAATTTAATGAGACAATAGTGGTTCTTTTTTTACAAATAAACATATAATTAAAAATATTTATGATTTTGAATTATCAATTAATGTGGTGGATCAATTATTTTTTAATTTCATGACCCTTTAAAGTTTCCTTTAGTGTTTTCTAAAATACCATGTTTTTTCTTCAGTTCAGGATCCATAACATTTATTTCCACACTCAAGGTTTCAATTTAATGAGGGTTTCCAAATAAAATTTCCTTTATATAATTATATTCCATTCTTCCTAAGACTCCACTTCACACCTCCCTACTCTTAGCCATACCATCTCCCAAAATTGTCGCTTGCCGTAGTTATCTGCCATGGTAAAAGGTCCACCACCAATCCCCAATTCCCATGATTGGAATCGAATCCCCCTATACATCCAACCCCTTTTCCTACCACGACACATCTCTATAGGAAATAAAATTTCAATTATTCTACTCAGGTAGGTGGTGTTCATGGATCGACATTTTATTATTCCTTATCCCTTGTTTTACAGAATATTCCAGTGACGTGATCGAAACTGAAACACACAAAATGAGACACAAAAAATGAATTTCTTCATGGAAAATGAAACACACAAAATGTAATGACCTGATGTTTTATCAATGTAAAATAACTTCTAATAATTATTCCTATAATATAATCACATAATTTCAAATTAAGAAACACAATGAAACATCATTCTCAAATGAACAAATAAATACTACGTGACATTTAAACACAATTTTATCTAATTATATGATTTGGATTTCAAAAATATTACATACACAGTTGTTATTAGTATGATATTTGGAGTCCGATAGGATAAGATTAATTTTTTTGTGAATAGTAACTTACCCTTATAAATAGTAATATGACCCTTATGAATATTAAATCATCCAATTAACTAGTAACCTTACAAATGAAAGTATAAATTAAATTTATCCATCTTATAAGTGAAAATGTGATAATAATATATCATAATATAACCAAGGAAATATTATAAAAATTATTAATTAAGGAATAAGAGCCTCATACCAGTTGGTGAGGACTCAGTAAGTGCATCCAACAGAACTAAGTTCAAAACTGGGCAGAGACATATTTTACAGGTAGTATAGTAGTACTGTAGTAGGTACTGTATCAGTACTATAGCAGGCACTGTAGAAAGTACTATAGCAGACATTATTCGATACTGTAGCAGCCAGAACTATCCATTTATTTGGGATTTTGGGCCACTGATTTGGGCCTCAGTTCCATTAATGCCTTCAGGATGCCCATGGCTTTTGGTCTAGTAAGGATTTCAGGCCACCTCAAGGCCTTCGGGCCACCTAAAATTGTTCTATAATGACCAGAAACACTGTACAAGGAGAATACTCTAGATGGGGATTCAGAGAAGGTGTATCAACCAGATAATAATATAAGAGTATTTTCCATAATGAGAGTGTATGGAATTTCCATCATGACTAGCCTGTGCTTTCATGGGATGCCTATTCTAACAAGCCATGCGAAGGTGGAGTATTGATATCACAATGAAAGAAGATGGGGAGGGGAAGTTCCAAGTATAGTCAGTATAATTACTAAGACCTACGGGTTATGTAATATCTAATCCTATGAGCCTTATAAGGGTTACCCCTCCTGCCTTTAAAGGGGGTTTATCAAAATCAATAAAAAAAGGAATTTGGGCAATTCAGGCTATTAATTAAGTGTTAGTATTTTGGAAAGTCATATATATTTAATTACAATTTTATGGTAAATTTAATAATTTAAAAGAAAATTTATTTTCATAAAATGTATTCATAAATAATTAATTTTTATGACTTATTATTATTAGATAAATTTAATGGACCTTAATTATTTTTTCTATGTGTCTAGAAAGCAGTTTTAATTTTAAATTTTGAATTTTACAAGTAAATTGTGATTTTAATTAAAACATAAATTTCACATATTTCTAAAATCAGTTTCATAAAATTTATTTAATTTTTGAATTTTTCAAATTGAAAAATGGTTGGGGTGATTTTTTGGAATATTTTTGAAATGCGTGAATTTTTTTATGAATAGTAATATATGATAAATTATGATAAATTCTAAAAGATGAATTTCTACATCACGCATGTGTTGTGGATGATGTAAATGAACATTGGTTCGAACCCACATGAAATTATTACTATTTTTTGTCACACTAATCAATAATATTCATAGACATGAGTAAAAATATTAAACTAATGATTAAAATAATGGGAAACCCCTCCTCTCCTCCACTATAAATACCACCCCTCTTTACCTCCTCTCCTCATACCCTTAAAGTCTTGTACCTAGTCCAAATTCTTCTCAAACATCTCTTTAATCCCATACCCATGTCCAAAATCCATTGGTCTCTTCAAAAGGCCAAATCCTCCACATAAAGAGGTTCCCAAGGAAGATCTATTCAATAGGTGAATTCTTATTTTCATTTCTTTTATTTAGTTTCAAATTCCTTTATTTATTTTTCTTTCTTCCCCTCCTTTCATCCAAATTTTATTATAACTCTAGTAACATAAATGTACTTTAAATTATTTTTGATAGTTGTATAATTCATCATCATCTCTCACATTCCCTCTTTTTATACTATAAATGAAAACACAATCTAAGATTTGTTAATTTTTCACATTCAAGGATAATGGGTTTTCAATTTCTATTACTGTCTTCAATTATGGTCATGAAAATATTTTGATGGTTGAAACATGCTATAATATATGTATTACGTGTAATTTAAGGTTTTTAAATCTTTTTTACACATTATAAAAATTTATAAATTAAAATGTGTTCGATGTGATAAAAAGATCCCATTTAACCAAAACAGTTATCATTAAAGTTTTATGTAATGATTCATCTTCACTCAAAATAACAAAATTAATTTTATAACCATGTAATATTTTATATTTTCACCAATAAAATATATCTTCAATTCTATTAAACTATTCTCATCTTACATATTTATCCATACATGTATATAATTAATCCAATAATGAAAACCATGGAAACAAATGCTCCCAAAAAATTAAATTGAACCTCTTAATACATAAAAAAGGTAATGAATAAACTTAATAAGGTTATAAAAAATAAATTATATATATAATATGTTATGTAAATATTAATTAGAAATATTAATTTGGTTTTCTAGTACATTAACTTCAAGTGAAGGACACCATTAGACTTAAGGTATGGGATTCAACCCAAACCTCCATTATTCCTTCGGGTTTTATTTTTTTACCCAAATGAGGTTATATATTATTTTTATTAAAATATAATAAATTCTTATTAGATGATCTAAAATAATGTATTAAGATCCATTCATCATTCTCTTTGAGGGATATACATGTCTTTAAATGATTCCCTCTTCAATTCTTCCCGATAATCGAGCCCGTTTTAAGGGAATTTCCTGAATTCTTTCCCATTTTCAAGTACATTATATAATCTATTTTCAATAAATCATTATTTTTATAAAAAAACTATTTTTATTATGAAAACCTTCTTGTTTCACTTATATTTTAATATAAAATATTAGTCACTTTTATGTTTTAAATGTCCTTTCTTATTTTCCCTAAACCGCCTAAAATGTTTTAATTATAAAGTTTCTTACGTAATAAGTTTTAAATGTTATTACATCAAGATTAAATAATTTTTAATGATATAAGCCTATTATAAACTATTATTTTCCAATAATGATCTAATTCCTTTCCTACATGTACAATTTTATGATACTCCCATTTATTATTCTTTATGACATGATTATGATACCAAAATATTATTATGGGTAACCCTTATGTTTATGTATGATTTATTATGTATGATTATATATTTGGAAGGAATATTCATGAAAATTATATGATGTATGTTCCTAGAGAGAAATCCAATTCATTGGTTAATGTTGATTCTCAGAAGACATTAAGTGTAATAGTCTTGGTGGTTAGCCTTGACTTGTGCTACCACGTGAAACGACCTTGGTTATTTACCTTGACTTGTGCTCCTCTATGTGAAACAAGACTTGAATCATGATAAATTTATTTTTTATGTTTTTTCCACATTACAATGAATCCATTTTTATTTTATCCCATGTTTATATTTTATGATTCCATATGTTCTGTAACTTTTTATATCATTATGCTTTGCCTTGTAACCCATATGATAAAGTTGTATTCTTGTGTTTATTACCTTATTTGGATTTTTAGCTCATTACATTGTTCAATTTATCCCCAGGTTATCCTATTAATATGTTTGATCAAAATAGATTTTATGATATATTTATGAAAACTAAATAATGAAATGTTTTATTTAGTCCAATGTTTTATGTTTTATGAACCAAGTCTTCTAAGACACTAGACTTTATGATCCTTATCTTGTAATTTAAAGTTTAATTATTCTTAAAATCATGTGATAATATGCATAAAAGGCTGGGGGTCACTATAGTTGGTATCAGATGATGTTCTAGTTATTTTTTCATGTTTTGAATAGATCATGTTAGTAAATACTTTAGGGATGAGAAAAATTATAAGAGAACATCCCTAAATTTTGGTAAGTATAGAGTAAGTGGTTTATCAAGAAAATATATCCATATTTGGATATGATCAAGTGGAGGTGGATCTGGAAGTGATGTTTCTAGGGATAAAACCCAAAAAAATTGCTTTAATCTAGACTCAAACTGGAACTGGTGCACGAAAATAGGCCTTACTTGACTCCTGGTTTGACACTCCTAGGGGATATGCTTTGGTAATTTCGTAAGCTTAGTATGAACCATTATTAAGGGAACAAAAAATTAATCCTATAAGAATATATTCTAGGAAACAAATCATGGATAACTTATATTGAAACACAGGGAATCACAATTTATGATATAATTTTCCTTTAAAAGATTATCCTTTTATGTTTAAAGTTTCCTTTTTATTTTTATTATCTAAGTATTGAAGACCTAAAATTATATTTTTTTTCTTAGTTAATGGATGGAAATATAAGAACACGTTTCAACAATCAATTTGATAGGAAATGTGATGATTTCACTAATTATATGTCTGATATGATGGGAATAGGTGCTAAAAACATTATGATAGTACTTGTTTATCTATCTCAAGTTTTATATAATAACATGATTCATGTGGAATTCCCTCCTCAACTAAGAAAAGAGTGAGTTTCTATTAGATCCTTCATGCAAAAAAGTACTCCCATGTTTATTGGATCTACTAATCCTTTCCTCGTGGAATAATGGATTAACTCCATTTAAATGATACTATCCATCCTCCAATTCTCATAAAAAGTGAAATTTGTGATGGTGGTCTATCATTTTGTTGGGGAAGATGATAAGTGGTGTAAACTGATCAATAATACGATGTCCTTAGAGGAAATTGATTATATGGACTATGAGGAATTCAAGAAAATGTTTTTCAATAATCACTTTCCCCGAAACCTCCATCTCCAGATACAAAGAGATTTCCTCAGACTTAAGCATGTAGAAGATGATTTCATTGGGGTTTATGAAGAAAACATCACATGTCTTGAAAAATACACCTATGGATTTATCTTGAACCCCAAAATCTATTTGGATCTCTTATTTAGTAGACTAAATCCATGTCTATGAAATTTTTTGGCAATTCGAGAATTTGACAGTTATGAGGAGATTGTTTGTTGTGACCTCAAGGTCGAAATTGAGATGAGAGACTCTCAATGGTATTTTAGTACCGATGAAAAATGTGGAATATAGAGTCTAATATGGGTGGTTAAAAAAACACATTGTGGAAATAATATTAAATATCCCATGAGTTAAAATTGTGGAAAAAAGAATCATGGGAAATATCTAAATGGAACTATTAATTGATTCGAATGTGGAAATATGGGACATATGGAAAATAATAGATGAAAGGATATGAAAAATACCACTAATGTGGAAAAAAAGTATGGTTTAGAGCAATGTTGATCCAGTAGTGTATTGTTTCAACTACATGGAACATGGGCATTATGAAAACAATTCCCCTTAGTTGTGGGTTGTTGGAGGAAATCAACAACATCCTCCTAGGAAAAAAGGAATGGATTATTCTATCACTACTACTAAGGTGTATCTGAACAGTGATGTGGTGATAGGTATTCTAGTTATTCATTCAAGAATGGTTAAATAATTATTTTATTCTAGATCTAATCATTTTTTCATATCATTCAAGTTTAGTAGAACCATTTATACACCACCTCAAAAGATAGATATTGAGTTATCTATGAGAAAATAAAATGGTTAATTATTTAATCCAAAGAATATAACTCCTCATAGTTTGATGTTTGTGGACTAAAACTCCTAAAAAAATCTCATCATACTACCTTAAGTGGGGTTAGATATTATCTTTGTCATGGATTGACTATCTTTATAAAAATTCAACATCAACTGTTGGGAAAGGGAGATCACTCTTCACATCCCAAATCATCCTACAGTTATTTATAAGTGTTAGTAGGAAGAAGAATCTAGTTTAGAATAATTGCATCAAGTGTGAATATTATTGCATTATGAGAAAGCATGTCTAGCTCAAATGATTGATACAAAGAAGAAAATCATACTCAAATACATGATCATTGTAAGGGACTATACTGATGTATTCCCTGAATATTTGCTCAGTCTTCCTCATGATCGATAGGTTGAGTTATAAATTGAACATATTCTTAGATCTCTACCTATATCAAAGAAACCTTATATAATTGCCACTATAGAACTGGAAGAACTAAATAAGCAGTTATAGGAGAATTTGGAGAAGGGTTTTATACTCCTGAGTGCTTCACTGTAGGGTGAACCGGTTCTCTTCTTTTAGAAGAAGTATTGATCTATAAGGCTTCGTATTGATTATTGTGAGATCAATAAAATCATGATAATGAACAAGTATCCCCTGCCTCAGATAAATGACTTGTTCGATTAGCTACATAGGTCCATTTATTTATCTATGGTGGACCTTCAGTCGAGATATCACCAATTAAATGGAAGGAAGTAAGATATTCTCAAAACAACCTTTTGAAAGAGTAATGTACACTATGATTACATTATTATTCCCTTATAACTCACTAATTCTCTATAAATATTCATGGATTTAATGAATAGAGCCTTTAGATTTTGTATAAACAAATTTGTGGTAGTATTTATCGATAATATTCTGAAATAACTTAAAAGAAAGGAAGAACTTGAGGAGTAGTTCAATATTGTGCTGATGACTTTGTGAAGAGAGAAAAATTATTCAAAGTACAGTAAGTGTGAGTTCTATATGGAGAAAGTATCATTATTGGGGCATTTTATCACAATAAAATGAATATATGTACACCCTTCCAAGATAAAGGATATCAAAGACTGGCTGAGGCCCATACCTGTAATGGAGATCCATAGATTTCTAGGTCTTGTTGGGTATTGTCGATGATTTGTGAAGAACTTATCATGATTTTCAAACCCAATGAACAAGCTGACACAAAAGGGATTAAATTTCTTCTCAACAAAAAATGTGAGGAAATATTTAAGGAGCTCAAAAAGAGGCATATCCCTGCACAAGTACTCACACTCCTTGTAAGTGGTGAATTTTTTTGGTGTAATGTGATATTTTTAAGAATGGATTAGGATGTGTGATTATAAAAACCTGATAAAGAGATATCGTATTCCTCAAGTAACCTAAAAATTAATGAGAAAAACCATCCCATGGATGATATGGATCTAGAGGTTGTGGTCATTGTGTTGAAAATATGGAGGCATTATCTTTATGGGGAGAAATGTGAGATACAAACTGATCCCAAGAGTCTCAAATATATATTTACATAGAAAGAGATTAATATGTGCCAATGAAGATGGTTATATCTCATCAAGGATTATGACTACTCAATCCACTAACATCTTAGAAATGAAAATAAGGTAGCAGATTCTCTAAGTATAAAGAATTGTGTATCTTTATCAATGATGTGAATTGAAAAGGATCCAATATTCTTAGATTTTTATATTATGGATATAGGAATCATTAAGGTAGGAACATAATAAATCCGTTCTCAAATGGTTTCTCAATCATCCCTCATAGAGAAAATAAAGGATGATCAAATAAGATATGGGGAAATTATAAAAATGGTTGAAGATATTAAGAATGGGAAATCATCTGAGATCAAGATTGATGAGGAATGAGTTATAATATTTGGGTCACGATTATGTGTACCATCCAATCTTTAGTTAAAAAAGGAGCTTCTAAATGATTCACATATCTCAACCTTCTCTATTCACCCGAGGATCACAAAGATGTATCAAGATCTCTGAGAGAACCTTTGGTGGGAAATATGAAGAAGTAGATTATTGAATATACATAAAAGTTCCTAGTATGTCAACAAGTGATGGATAAAGAAAAAATTATAAGGGGATGATGAAACCACTACCCATACCAAAACTGAAGTGGTATAATATCACCATAAACTTTTTCACTAGACTTACAAGGACATCTAGATGAAACAATGCAACATGGTTCATTATGGATCATCTTACAAAGACATCCAACTTTATAAAAACTTGAGAGGACTTATCATTGGATCAATTTGCACAGAAATATATCAAAGAGTTTTTAAGGCTCCATGAAGTACCATAATCGATTTTATTCGATAGAGATGAAAGATTTACCTTGATGTTATGGAAAAGTCTCCAACATGCTCTAAGCACTGAGCTGAACTTCAGTATGGCCTATCATCCTCTAACTGATGGCCAGTCTGAGTGAAATATTCAATCAATGGAATGCATGTTGAGGGAGAGTTATATGGACTTTAAAGGAGGATGGGACAAACATCTTCCATAGGTTGAATTCTATAATAATAAAAAAATTCTACTCCAGCATTAGAATAGCACCATTTGAATCCCTTTATAAGAAAAGGTGCATGACACTGGCATGTTGGGATTATGTCGGTGAGCATAAGCTGGTATGACCTAAAATGGTCGATGAAATGGTGGATAAGGTGAAAACCATTCAGAAGCACGTCAAGGCAGCCCAAAATCGAGTGAAGAGTTATGCATTCAATTTTTAATGGGAGATTGAGTTCAAAGTTAGAGGCATAATATTCCTCTGCATATCTCTATAGAAAAAGGTCATGAGGTTTGGGGAGAATGTAAAGCTATTTTTCAAGTATATCAACCCCTTTGAGATTTTTTATCATGTTGGAGTTGTGGCCTATCGACTAGCACTTCCACCTACCATGTCTAAAGTACATGATGTATTCCATGTATCCATATTATGGAAGTATATACCAAACCCTTTACATGTACTATCTTCAGAGGTGGCATAATTGGAGAATGATATTTCTTAAGAGGAGTATACGGTGAAGGTCTTGAATCATAGATATAATGTTCTATTCAATAAGACTACTCATCTGGTCAAAGTACTATGGTAGAACCATAAGTTAAAAGAGACATCATAAGAATTGGAGGACGTAATGAAGGAAAATTACCCAAACCTGTTTATATCATAGAATGTAAAACGAATTTTTGAGGGAGAAATTTCATACGGAGGGAACAATGTAACAACCCAAGGTTTTATCATTGGAAATTCCCTTATAATTATTTCATATAATATAATAACATAAATTCGCATTAGGAAACACAATGCCACTTCATGCTTAAATGATCTACTAAATTCTATGTGACCATTAAACATAAATTTATCCACTTTTGTGATTTGAATTTCAAAAATCTGACATACCTAATTCTGATCAGAAAGATGTTTGGAGTTCGATAGGACAAACTTAATTTTTGGTGAATATTAAACTACCCTTATGAATAGTAATGTTACCATTATGGAAAGTAATTTTACCTTAAATAATTGAATTTTTATAAAATGGATTTCAGTTTTAATTTTACACATTGAAAAATGGTTGTGGTGATGTTCTGAGATTTTTCTTAAATAATTGATTTTTTATGAATAGTATAATATGATAATTTATGATAAATGCTAAAACATGAATTTCTGCATCATGCTTGAGTCATGGATGATGTAAATGGACATTGGGTCAAACTCACATGCACTTATTACTATTTTTGGTCACAATAATATACACTATTCATAGCCTTGAGTAAAAATATTAAACTAATGAATAAAATAATGGGAAACCCCTCCTCTCTTCCACTATAAATACCACCCCTCTTTACCTCCTCTACTTAGGCATTTGAAGCCTCGTAACTAGTCCAAATTATGCTAAAATATCTCCCTAATCACCTCTAAATCATCCAAAATCCCTTTTCTCTTCAAAAGGACAAATATTTTCCCCTAAAGTGGTTCTCAAGGAATATATATTCAAGAGGTAAATTCCTCTTTTCATTTCTTTTATTTTCTTTCAAATTCATTTTTTCCTTTTCTCTCCTCACCTCCTTTCATAAAAATGTTAGGATAACTATAGTACCTTACATGTACTATAATTTTATTATGATAATGGTATAAGTAATCATCATCTCTCCTTTCCCATCCTTTTATACTATAAATGAAAACACTATCTAAGATGTGTCAATTTATCAAATTCAAGGACGACGAGATTTCAATTTATATTATTGTATTAAATTATGGTCATGAAACTATTTTGAAGGTTAAAATACACTATAAAAAATTTATTATGTTAAATTTAAGGTTCTTTAAATTTTTTTACACATGATATTAATTTATAAAGGAAAATGTGTTCGGTGGGATCAAAAACAACCATTTAACCAAAACGGTTATCAATAAAGTTTTATATAAAGATTCATCTTCAGTTAAAATAATATAATGAATTTTATAACCATGTAATCATATTTTTGTTCACTAATAACATAAAAATTTAATTATATAAAATCATTCTCATCTTACATGTTTATCCTACATGTATACAAGTAAACCAATCATGAAAACTAAGGTAAGAAATGCTCCTAGACAATGAGGTTAAACCTCTTAACCCATCAAAAAGGTCATGAATGAACATAATAAGGTTATAATAAATCATTTTATTATATAAGAGGTTATTTAAATATTAATTAATGAATTTAATTCAGTTTTATAGGACATAATGATCAATTTAAGGACACCATCAGACCTAAGGTAAGGGATTAAACCCGAACCTCCATTATTCTTTTCGGTTGTTTAATATTTATTTTACCGAAATTAGGTTATCTATAATTTTTTTCACATATACTAAATTCTGTATATATGATCCAAAATCATGTATCAAGATCCATTAATCATTCTCTTTTGGTGATATACATATTTTTAAACGATTCCCTTCTAAATTCTTCTCGATAATCAGGCCCATTTTAAGGGAATTTTCTGAATTATTACCCATTTTCAAGTACACTATATAATTAGTTTTCAAGAAAACATTATTTTTATAAACCTAATATTTTTATTATTGAAACCTTATTGGTTCACTTCTAGTTTTATATAAATATTATTCACTTTTATGTTTTAAATGACATCTGTTATTTTCCCTAAACCACCTAAAATGTATTAATTATAATGTTTCTTAAGTACTATTTATTACATGTTATTACTGATGGTTGACATAAATTTTCAGGATATATGATTTTTATACCATATTATTTCCCATTAATTATCTAATTCCTTTCCTTGAGGTACACTTTTTGATTATTTCATTTATTTTTCTTTATGTCATGATTATGATACCCAAATCTTACCATGGGTAACCCTTATGTTTATGTATGATTGATTATGTATGATTATATATGTGGAAATAAAATTCATGAACATGTTATGATGGGTGTGCCCAGATAAGAATCTAATTCATTGGGTAAAGGTGTGTCTCATGAGACATAATGTGCGACGGTCTTGGCGGCTAGCCTTGACTCATGCCACCATGTTCAATATTCTTTTGGTTTACCCTTACTTGTGCTCCCCTATATGAAACAAGACTTGAATCATGATAAAGTAATTATTTATGTCGCTTACACATTAATATGACTCCATTTTTATATGATTCAATGTTTATATGTCATGATTCCATATGTTTTGTGCCTTTTTATATAATTATGTTATTCTTTCTAACCCATATACTAAAGTTGTATTCTTATGTTTATTCCCTTATTGGGATTTTCATCTCATCCCTTTGTTCATGTTATCCCCAATTTATCCTATGAATATGTCTGGGAAAATGGATGTTTGGATCTCTTTATGAAAATTAAATAAAGAAATGTTTTATTTAGTCCCATGTTTTCAGTTTTATGTAACTAATCTTTGAAGACACTAGACTTTACGATCCATGGCTTTTAATGTGAAGTTTAATTATGCTTAAAATAATGTAATTATAAGTGTAAAAATATGGGGTCACTACATAAAATGGAACAAGGAATTACATGATGATATTTTTATAGAGAATTTTAGCTGGGTTTCATCGAGAAATTTTTTCAAGTTTCACCTAGTTTCAAAAATTCTGAATCATCAGAGTCTCCCAACACTAATTTTATTAGGTTTCTTCAACGACCGGTTTCGATTATACTAGTCAATTTACCGTAGTTTTTATATTGAGAGGGTAATTGGACCTTTATATACTATATTTTTAGTTTGAAATTTTTTCTTTTGCTTATAATGACCTCTCGTAAAGGTATTTGGCATTATTATTTAAGGTTTTTACATGTTATATTTGTGGTTTAAAATGAAAATATTTCTTCCCAATACCGTATAATAAATTTTAATGAAGTAATGACATTCATTTCATGTTTTATAGAAATAGGTAAATTAAACTGATGCAAAAAATTTCTATAAAAATTATATTTAAATAAATAAATTAAACTGATGTTGAATCTTACTCAGAAACCTTCAGTGAATCTAACCATAAATATTTTCCTAAAACTAAAATTGTCAAAGTGTATTTATTATAAATTTAGTTTTATATAATTAAATACTTATAAATACATTTTATAAAATTACGTTTTTATTTATACATTTATTATCTTCATAGATATTTTTTATTATTTAGAAATTTTCATTTGATGTTTGAGTGATAGTTCCTGTGGATTTTCCTTTGACTAAAAACATCAAATGGAACTTCTGGTGGCACACATACTGGATTTATAACCGTTATGTATACATATTTTGTAACCAATATATATAATATGTTCTATAAGATAATTTATTACAAATTATCAAAAATATATAAATTATATTTAAATTTCTAGTCATATAGATTATACATTTTTAAATGATAAATTAAATTATTTTTATAAAAATTATGTAACAAATTTAATAAAAATATTATTTAATAGAATTTAATAAAAATATATTAAGTTAAATTTAATTTTTATAAAAGTATACTTTTTTTTATTGTGGAACTAATAATAGAATTTCTATTATAACTTTTACTGGAAATTCTGCTGAAGAACCTGTGAAACATTTGCTAGAACTTCTCCAGTTAAACTAAATGGATTTATAATTTATATTTATACATATTTTGTAAAAAAATATTCAATATATATTATAAGTTCATTAATTACAAACTTATTTATTATTTAGTTAATATATTTATATTTTATATAATTGTAAATATTTATTTTCCAAAATAAATAAATTTTATTTAAATTTTTATTAACATATTATATAAATTTTTAAATTTTAAATTATATTATTTTTAAAAACATTATGTGAAAAATGTAATATAATTTTTTATAATTTCATTTTATATAAATACATTAATTAAAATTTATACTTTTGAATATATTCTTTATTTTTATAAAAATACATTTTTTCTTTGTTGTAAAAACATCCACTGTAACTTCAACTATATCTTTTTTATAAAAAATAAGGTATTTTTAATTGTTATTTATACCAATTTTATAAAAAACAATTCAATATATTTTATATGTGCATTTATTATAAATTATGTTTTAGTTTTTATTCCATAAATATATTTCTATTATATTTATTTTTAATATTTATTTTCTTAAATATATAAAAAAATTACATTTTTATTCATAAATTATATAAATTATTAAATAAAAATTGTATTATTTTAATAAAAATTATGTAAAAAATAGTTTACATATTTTTAATAATTAAATTATACATATATATATTCACATTTTATTTTTATTAATATATTCTTTAGTTTTATAAATATATGTGTTTGTTTAATTATTGAACATCCACTTCAACTTCCACTATATCTTCAATTATAACTCTTAAAAGATTTATAGTTTTTATTTATACATATTTTGTAAAAAAAATATCCAATATATATTATAATTGTATTTATTATAAATTAAGTTTAACTTATTATTTTATAAATATTTTTCTATTTTAGATATTTGAAAAAATTTATTTTCCTAAACATATAAATTTTATTTAAATTTTTATTCATATATTATCTACATTTTTGAAGGTTCTATTATATTATTTTTATATAAATTATGTATCAAATATATTACATATTTTTTATGATTACATTTTAAAAAGTATAATTATTAAAATTTAATTTTTATTAATAT
The DNA here is from genome assembly GCA_963277665.1 of Viscum album. Taxonomy (NCBI): domain Eukaryota; kingdom Viridiplantae; phylum Streptophyta; class Magnoliopsida; order Santalales; family Viscaceae; genus Viscum; species Viscum album. The sequence goes on from OY728142.1 coordinate 1,928,430,696, forward strand.
ATTCTTTATATTTATAAATATATAATTTTTTGTATTGTAGAACTTCCAATCGAACTTCCACTGAAACATCCACTAGAACATTCATTGGAACTTCCACTCGAACTTTCACTAGAACTTTGTTATGATTTTTCCCAGAACATTGACTCGAAGTTATAATGGAACTTTCACTAGACCTTCCTATGAAATTTACACTAAAGGATTTATAAATGATATTTAAATTTTTTTTATAATAACTATATTAAAAGTTTTTTATATGTGCGTTTATGTACATTCCTTGAAAAAAAAATTATATGTCTTAGGTTGTTCCAATGTTGATGATGTTTATGTTGTATCATAATCTATTAAACTAGTCATACAGATGAAGTTCAAATCACAAAAGTATGAAAAATGTTTCTATGTTACATATGGGGGAGTAAATGGGCTCTATCTATGCTGAAAATAATCGAATAAAATGAGAAATTATAAATAAACTATCACATAATGACTTTATGCATGTTGAAAAAAAATTATTAGGAAGGTTGATAAAAATTATGGAATGGTGAAATTTCTTGATGTAGACACATGTACATGTTTCCTTGCTCGAATGGGGTTTAGTTTTTTGTCTTTTGTGTAATCAGCATGTAATGTATTTGTTGATGGGCATAATCATCTCTTGCAAAATCCTGGTTCAATTCATAAGATGATTACATAAAGAAAAATTATATAAGCACAAGAATCTGAGTTAGATGTGAATAATTTATCAAGTATTGAACCAAATGATTCCTTCTCATTGGTGAATACTATTTTAGGGGGTCAAGATGTTATTAGGTACACACAGGTCGATCAATTGAATTTTTAATGTCTAAAATGGAAATAGAATTGATTTATAGTGATGCATGTTTCATGTTAGAGTAAATATAATGAAAAATCCAGTTTAATCCATAATTTTTTTGTACTATATAGCTTGACATGATTGGGAAAATTACTAATATTTTTTTAAGAAAATCCAAAAATGAAGGATTCTTATGAGTTATTTGGTGATGTTGTTTTTTACAACACTTTTAGCATTAATGAAGAGTATATTGACTTAGGTGTATTTGTGGGAATCATTCATCTTCGAGAGACTGTCATTTTTGGGGAATCTTGTGTATTTGATGAAAATATGAATTCCATTTATTTCTTGTTTAAAAAAATTATAGGTGAATCACATGAAATGACCACAAACTATATTTACAGATCAGGACATGACAATGGGAAAATCCATTTTTGATATTTTTGTGCTAAATTGATATTGCCTTTGTATGTGTAATTTAATGAAAACCCAAATTAAACATTTGAGTAATTATATGAAATACTTATTTAGTTTTCTAACTAGATTTAATAAGCTTATACTAAATTACCATGATTCACATCTATTTGATTCGGAGTGGGATACCCATAGAGTAGAATATGAGTAAGGGAAAATGTAGTGTTTAGATGATGTATTCATGTTGTCATATAAGTTGGTCTATTTCATTTTGAAATATGCTTTAACATTACTAATTCACATTACTTAATTAAATTACTATTTTAATGGACTAAATAAATATTATATTCATCACAAGTTAAGTGTTGTTGATTTCATTAATAATTTTTGGTGATTGTTGAAAAAATAAGGTTATCGAGTAACAAAGTCTGAATTTGGGATGTCGGAGAATTTTGTTCATAATATTTACCCATATCATGCATTTATGTTTCATGTTTCTACTAAACAAACAACAAAGTTATTTGATTTATTTCAACATGGATCTAAAATGATTAGTTCTTGTTTTCTAATATCGTATATTGAATGTGGACTTCACTTTTTTTATCTTATTAGAAAGGTTCAATATATAGATCAAATCTGTATATCATATGAAGCTCTCAAAAATATTGTTTAATGTTATTGTCCAAAATTTTATTAGTTTGGGTATATTTTTTTCATGTTTTAAAAATTTATGAGTGGATTGATGTGAGATTAATACCTAAAAAATATATTTTTGTGAGGTAGACCAGATTTTTTAGTTGTATTATAATGTAAAAAGGAGACTCTATTTATGTAAATAATGATATAAAATCAGTTATATAAAAACATTATAGATAATTATCATGAATCAGAAAAAAGTTGATTACTATCTCATGGAGACAAATTTTGGTTATGACGTTAACATCTATAATTTTAGTAATTTTTCGAAATATTTGACTACCGTAAATATATAAATGAATAAAGTTGTTGTCCATGACAGTTTTGACATAATTTTAAGAAATACATATTTTAAACGGAAACAAAATAGGAAATGAGGTGATAAAATCAAAATATTTTTGGAAAATGGTGTTCTAAAGTGTACACAATTGAATAAAAATTAGAACATTTCTTGTGCTATTATGATTCCATGGTTTCATTTCTAATATTATTTTCTAATTATAATGTGGTATCTACTAAAAAATTTCTCTAAAAATATGTAATTAAATATCAAGAAAGATTAAAATAAAATTACCAGCACAAAAACACGATTAAATGTAATATATTTTTCAAAATCACCATTTTCTATAAGTTTTGTAATTTATTTTCTCTATTTAATTTAGAACTATAAATCAATTTGGGACTTCATCCTTGGTTTTAGAATACAATATAATTGAAAGAGAGGATTAGTTGTCAAGATTTTATAATAAATTTGTTTTTTGGGTTGAATTGTGATGCCTCCTCACCATGTACAAGTTGTTTCAAATTATAATGCATCAAATTAAAATTTATAGGATGGATTGAATTGTAATGTATTGGGAAACCATTTTAAGAAACATAAGTTTTTATGCGTGATTTCTATATGATAATTTTTATATATCCATTAACTATTTTTATTTTTAAAGCACCTATATTTGTATTTGAGACCATTTATATCAGCATCATGTTCCAATGATGTTTGAAAACTGATGACATAACTAAAAAATATTCCATTTTTAATTGTAATTTAGATATATTGGTGTATGATCCACTTCCCATATATTTTCATCATTGTTACATTCTTTTTTTTACAAAAAAAACTACTATTATACCAAAAAATTGAAAAAATCTAAGAACCTAACGACAAGTTCAATTCCACTTTCACATCACACCCATAAAACATGGTTGTTTTATTGTTTATCTATATTTTAGAGGAATTTAATGCAATAATATTCTTCTACTTCTAAAATAAGTTTCTGAATCGTTCTTTTCATGTTTTAAACGGAATCAGTGCACCATATAATTCCATAGGTCCTCAATTTCTTCTTAGGCTAGATTATTATTGTATAATTGATAAATTCCAAACATCTAATTAAAATAGAAAAATATTATTTTACAGTCCATGATTACATTTCCTTTTTTATTAGCATATTCTATAATGAATGTATAAGAAGTCTTTTCAATGTTACCACAGATTTATTTCTTAATAGTTTCTTTGATGAAGTATTTATAAAAGTTTACATAGTTGTAAAAAATTAATTATCTTATTTGTTTAATTTTAAAATTGATTTCATGGTGAAAAAGAGAAAATGTACCATTATAATTCATCCTTCTAAAAACTATCATATCCACCACCACCTAACCAAGGCTACATCGAGTTGTATCATATAAAATATTTTCTCTCTACATTATAACTAATAAATTTCTAATTTACATTTGTGGTGTTGATGGGGATGAAATTTTTTCCATTTAATAGTAGTGCATATTTATTTGGTTTATCTATCAATATCTCTATTAAATTTATATTTTTAACCAAAATTATTCATTGAAAATATTAATAAATTTAGAACAATTATGAACCATTTTATTTTCAACATAAAGAATATAGAAAATAATATACTCACCATGTAAGAACTAGTTATGATTAATGATTTATTTGAGAAAAATACTGTCACCTTCCCCATTTCATACTTAATTTTTATTATTTTTTCATATGCAACTATTTCTTGTTATCAAAGAAATTTATTAGAGGATGTGACAAAAATTGAAAATTATTTTACAATATTCTTGGTTAACCTAAATACTCAACTTTCTACTTGTCATTTATTTGCTAAAAAGGGAGAAAATATCATCCATTTCTAATGAATAGAATCTTTTTTCCAATTTAAAGATATATTTACTATAAAAAATAACTATTATTTATAAGAAAAAATGCACTATTAAGGGGGATCTAATAGAAAATTTAAAATTTAGGGTGTTCATTTTCTTTGTTCCTAATAACATATTTGGTGGTCTTCTACTCTAGAATCTTATCAAGGTGCTCATAGTCAATGTTTTTAGAGTCACTAACTCTACCTAACCCATTTCGGAATGAAAACCAGGCCAGTAATGACCCTTAAATATTTTTTTTCTTGGAAATACCATCTATTTCAAAGGTATTTTATATTTCAGCTAGATCGTATATTTTTTAGTGTGTTTTTTATATATTACTTCTTAATTTTCATTTTTTATAAATATATGTTGAATCCAACCTCATTTATTTTCTTGTTTTTGATTATACATTTCTAATCAGTGATTGGTTTTATCGAGTATGTATTTATATCTTTTCGGCTTGAATACTATTTGGGAGAGGTGTGATTCTATTTCAAAAGTTTCTTATAGGGGTTCAACCTCATATTAGATCCCATATTCATTGGGATCAACTGTCCTATTTAGCTTTATTACTGCAAGACTCACATCCACTCCATGAATGAATGTTTTTATTATTCCTACCACTTTCTACATGTTTTGATTTATCAACAAATTCATCTTTTTAGTTATTTCAACTTGTTTCCTAACATTTTATTCCTTGTTCTATAGTTTTCTTTTAAATGTTCTATTTTCATCATCAATACCTTTTTATTCTATATTTTTCATCCACAATATCTTATTTTTCAACACCACATTCATCAGTGGATGTTGTATCCTCATCATATTTTTCATGTTTACAAGTCTGTGATATTTCATTTTACATAACCTTGTATAACCAGAGAATCATTTAAATTACACTATCATTGGAATATATACCCCCACTAGATGAATTTTTTTGAACAATTAGTTTCTTGAAAAATCATCAAAATATAACAAGCTCTATTTCATGAAAGAATGATTTCCACCTTATTCTTTTCCTTTTAGTGATTTTTTCCTCAAAATACCAATACTACAACATTAACCATTGTATGAATAAAAATTATAAAAATAAGTGAAAATAAATTTCAATGTATACCAGTAATGAAATAACATCCTCTATAATAATGGGTCAGTTCTTGTGAAATTATTTAATATAATTCACATACTATTTTTGGATTTCATGGGACCACTTTTGTGTTCTCATATATATAAAAATATCCTTATAATTGATAACACCACAACACAATTTATAACTCGGGGATGGGAAGAACATAGTAGAATATGTGTAAAAATACAGGAGTGTTTCTATGTCAACCTGATCTTATGGATATCGTCCCATAACATCTTCCAAAAGAGATATATTTATTACCTTCCATGTTAGTAATCTAACATATTTTCTAAATATCCCTATATATAATGGTTCCTTGGATGGTTTGAATAAATAAAATTAATCCATTTGTATTTCACCATCACTTATCCCAAATATCTTTTGGACATCACATTCAAAAAATTATCATTACACACCACTAATTTAGAAAGTATTTTTAATTAATAATTTCTATAAATTATATAAAAAATAGTGTTTTCAAATTTCCTAGAATCTGATGTGGATACACTATTAGATACAAATGAATGAAACATATCCCAACATGAAGTGTCTTGTTGTGTAATTATAAGAAAATCATTTAAATGTAGTTGGATTTCTCATAAACACTTTTTAAGGATTAAAAATTTACCTAAAATGCACACCTAAAAATTTAATGTAAAAAATATCAGTGGGAATCATAAAACATAGAATGGGATGGGATGTTCCAGTGGAAGTTCTAGTGGAATTTCCAATGTATGTTCTATTAGAATTTCCATTGGAAGTTCTTGTGGAAGTTCTATGGAAATACCCACTGGAATCTCAATTGTAAGTTCTAGTGGGGAAGGAACAAATTAATTCCATCCTAAATCCTATTAATATTTCAGTATAATATGGGAAAAAAAATTGTTTGTGGATTCCGAATATTACATCATATGTTTTAGTCAAAACATAAGGCAACATTGCACTGTAATATTCTATAATAAGAATATAAGCTACACTTAATGTTCTTGTGGAATCTTGACTGGAAGTTCCTATTAGGAAAAAATATAACAATTACCTCTTAAATCCTATAAAAATTTCAGTGCAATGTATTAAACGTGTTTTTTTCATGATTTTATAAATTACAATATAGTTTTTAGCTAAAACATAAGGTGTGTTTGCACTATAATTATCTTGAATTGGATTATATGTTCTATTGGATGTTCTAGTGAAATTTCTATTATATATTATAGTGGGATCTCCACTGAATGTTCTATGGAGAAGAAACAGAAAAATTCCCTCCTGAATTCTGAAAAAATTTCCATTAAATATAGAAAACATGTTTCTATGCGCATTAAAAAAAATATAGCACATGCTTCAGTAATACCTAAATTTAGATCTATATTATAATTTGAAATAATATGACTATAATTTCCAATGGTAGTTTTAGCGGATTACCCAATGAGATTTTTATTAGAATTTCCAATTTAATCCCCACTAGAAGTTATAGTAGAATCACTATATTAAATTTTAATGGAATCTCAATTGGAACTTTTGGTGGGGAAAAAATAAAAACATTCCCACCATAATCCTTAAAAAATATAGTTCAATAGAAAACATGTTTATTTTTTACTTCCAAAAATTATAATACATGTTTTAGTCAAAACCTAAGGTACACTACCTAGAATAGGATTGGAAGTTCCCCTAAAATTTATATTTAAATATCCACTGAATTAATAGTAGAATTTTTACTAAAAGATACATAGTGAAATCCATATAAATATATATACAGATTAATTTCTAGTGGCTCTTGTATTGAAACTTATCATAGAACATCTAGTGGGATTTACACTAGAGGTTTCAGTGGGACCTATAGTGGATTTTCTATTGGAACTTACATTATTATAATAGTAAAATTATGTATTTTTTCTTTGTTCACATCAAATTCAGTAGATTCTAAAATTATAGAGATGACTTTAGAATTAGAAAAATATGTACATACAACATTGAAAAAAATATATGTAATAAATATATATTAAAAATTAATTGTAACAAGATTACATGTATTTTTTTAGAAATGAAAAATATATTTTCCACTGATAAGGATACTATATATTTTAGGAGTTATAAAAGTTTAAATTTAACTAGAAATAGATAAGTTATTCAACCAACTTATTCCATTTGTCCTTGTTTTGTACAAAACAATTAGTGTCAGGGAATAAGACTAAGAAACACCATTGTGTCCACACTTATAGGGGGAGATTAATTATGCCTTTTCTCTAGAAGAGGCACGAGGGGACATTAAACTTCATTCACTATATAGTACTATATCTTTTTAGTTGCTTCCTATGGGAATATTTCTTTCATGTTGAGAATTCTAGCGATGGTCAATAGAGTATTTGGTGTTGTCTGATTCATCAGTGTCACCAATGTTGTTAGAGTCACCAAAATGAATAATTATACTATATAATTTATTTACGTCATAAACTATAAAAAATATCTAAATTCAAATATGGGGAATGCCCTAGATAATTGATCTGACAGTTGAAAATAAAATTTCACATGTGTAAACATCCCAAGAATGTATTGGAATATCCTTTTTAAATGGTAACCGGAGAAGATCCTTGTCCACATGGATTATAAAAACTATTGATTGGAACCCCCTCACTAAATAATTAATTGAAAACTAAATGGATCCCACATTTTTGTGGAATCTTTCCTCTATTTTCTAGTAACTCCATTAAAAAATTAATAGTGTAGTTTTTTATAGAAGTTAATGCTTCCATAATGATTACAACTGATTTTTCAGGCCACTACTTGAAAGACATGTGGATTTTCCATTACCTTTTGGTTACACTATGGGAAGAAATAATATTTAAGGAAGAAGGCATGGATTCAGATGATGAAAAATGATATTATTATTTTAGTTCATTTTCCCTTGATATGTCCCCACATCAAACATCATGTATTTCAACATCATAGTTTCTATCACCTAAAAAACACTAAAACAATGTAGTAAATCACAAAATTCTATTGGAGTTGTAGTTCATAGTTTTTATGTTCCAAATGGGGTATGAATAATTATATTTACCAAAATTAGTTTTAGGATTATTTAACATTGTTCTTATCTATCCTTAATAGCCCGAAGGCCTTCATTTTTATTGATTTCTGATAACCCCCCTTTCATGGGATGAGGGGGGACCCTTACAAGGCCTGTAGGCTTAGTGATTACATGGCCCATAGGATTAAGAGACATTACATGACCCAAAGGTCTTAGAAAATTAAACTAGACTATAACGACAAGGAACTACCCCTCCCAAGAATTTTCATTTTGATGGTAGCACTCTACTTTTTCATAGTCATTTGGATAAGATTCTCGTGGAAGCATAGGTTGGAACTGATGGCATAACCATACCCTCTCATTCTTCCAAATCCATTAGTTCTGCTTTGGTGAGTGTGCCTACTCTGAATCCTCCTCTTGGGATGCTACTTTTTTGTATATTTTTTCTGGGGCAACTATGTGAACTGTTCACTTAATGCTATCACAATGCATTTATTATAATTCCCATGTGAACAATGCTCGTTCATACATTGTAATATCCATATAGATATCACTACTATGAATTCATGTAAATTTAGTGATACTATTTATTAGTGCTAAAAACACTGATAAAGGGAAGCATTATAGATTCAATTATACATGTAGGAGTGTGTGTATGTGCTTGTGTGTGTGGTGTATCTATGTATATGTCTATTTGCATGTATATATATGTATGTATGTGTATATGTATTAAATTTTATGTAGTTTTATGTGTATGTGTATGTCTATGTGTGTGTATGACCATATATGTTTATGTATGTGTATGTATATGTATGTATTTGTATGAACATTTGTGTATGTGTAGGTATATATGTGTGTGTATATGTTTTTTCATGTGTATATATATGCATATGTATGTATGTGCATGGGTATGTGTATTGGTATCTATTTTTATGTGAATGGGTATATATATGTATATGTATGTGTATTTCGTTGTATGTATGTTCATGTACGTCTTGGAATGTGAATGTGAATGAGAATTTACCAAAAATTTTGTGCATTTTCATGTATATGGATGTATGTGTATTTGTATGTATGTATGAATGTGTATGTGTAAGTTTATGTGTATGTACGCATATAGTTGTATGGATGTGTATGAATTTGTATATTTGATTATGTTTTAAGGGATAATATAAATCTAGTTTGATCCTTTGTGTGTTTCCAAAGTTTGAGGTCCTCGGAGAAGGCATAGAGTGGGTCTGGAGGTGTTTGGCTACCAAAATCTGAATGTAGGAAGAGTTTCATGTTTTCAAGGTGTAGTTGACATCTTGGGTGAGAGGCAAACTCATTACCAACTGAACCAAGTACATGGTCAGATCAGCTACTTGAATCGGCTATATGTCTAGATTGACTATATGGAAGGATTGAATACATGGATGAATCAACTATGTGGTTGGATTGGATATATGGGTGAATAATCTGAATGTCTGGATCTACTATGTAGATGAATCATATATATTGTGAATTTGGCTATGTGGAAAATTAGCTACATCGGGATTAAGGATAGATGGTTCTTCCATCAACGTGAAATCGCCAACATGGATATTTTTAACAGTTTTGTGAAAAAGACCATGAAGACTTTTTGGTGGTGCTAAAAAATGGCCATCAAAGGATGATTCATCAAGTATAATTATATACTTAATTTTCTAACTTGGTCAAGGCCCTAGAATTTACTTTTCCCATCGAGTTTAATGAGATATACAATAGTAGAAATTAAAATTTTTCATTCTTGAAAATAGGATTATACCATATCTGTCAACTAAAAAATGGCGGTCCTTTTGTTCATTGATTCTTGGTGTCCTTATCTGAAGATTGGATGTTCTAGAACCCTTCACTTAAAGTCTTATAACCCTTTTGATGGTAGCTCAATGTTTCTAGTGGAGATCCCATCTTTCATATGCACCATATTTGTTTATAGTAAGTTGTATAGATTTTTTTCTTCCATTTAAGGGATTCTATTCTTATCCTATTTATTTAAATGAAAACATAATTTTAGCATGTTTTATACCTTTTTTTCAATATAATTGAACTAATAAAGATTTAACTATATTAATAAATAATTGGTTGCACTAATCACTTGTAGATTATTTCAAACATGATAACAATTTTCCTCTTGATTTTCAAGATAGTGTTCTATCTACATTATACTCATTACCATGTCTTATTATGATATTTATTATCATTTTTTTCTTTATATAAATTGATAAATTGATTAATTATGAAATTAATCGATTAATTAGATTAAAAATTAAATATTAATCATGTTTGAAACTATTTTTTATTGTAATTTTATGGTAATTAAATTTGATTCAATTCACATGCATGATTAAATGTGTTCTTATATGATAATGGAATTATTAAATATTGTGAAATATGAAAATTATTGTTTATAAAGTTTGTAATAATAAATTTTCATTTTAATGAGAATGGTACTTCTCTATGTTTTTCAAAACTGGTTTTAATCTTAATATCATGTTTAACGTTTGATAGCTTGTTATAGCTTGATGCCTTAGGTTTCCCTTATTTTGAAATTGTGAATAATGAATCAATTCATTAAATATAGAATAAATTGGTTTTTTGATAAATATAATTTCTAGGGATTGAGTTTCCCACATACTTGAGAATGTTGAGTGACTTGATTTTTTAACCATGAGATCTTGTTTGTGTAAGAATAATAAATGCCATGTATTTAGGGCCTATACTTCCCTATTGGATATGGTTGTTTTTTACTGCTATTTTTGTGATGTTAACTTGATGTTATATTCTCTATATTATATGATATAAGATGGGGAGGCCTTTTTATTTTACAATCCTCGGATTGTTGATCTCGGTATGGCTGTTGCGATGTGGGTGGGGAGGCCTGTGTGCTATGGCAGCTGTAAGGACCTAGCTTTAAATATTAAATACTTCATTGATTTTGAAATATAAATCACATTTGATGATATATTCAGTTTATATTTTTAATAAATTATGACAAGATTTTACAAATTAAACCTGTACATTACTAGTGGACACTTATACTGAGTACCATTTTTTCACACCATTCAAATGTATTTAAAAATAAAACTTGTTTTCTCTTTATGAAAAATAATCATAATTTTCTCCATTATATCATCTTTGTCCCTTACTTTCCCTTAAACACTATAATTTTTTTTAAACATAGGATGAGAAAAAAATGCTTTGTAATGGCGATAAAAATAAACAAAAAAACTATTAGTCCATGAATACTAATAAACCCATGATATAATTTTCACAATGTTATTTTTTCACCCATAAAACATATTCTCATTAGCTTACCTCATGAAATCATAATTTACTTTAAAATTAAATAGAAAACATATATCATATAGGTAAATTATTTCATAAATTCTATATAGCTTATACAATAACTTTCCTGGATACATAGGGTGTAACCTTCATAGTTACATTTTTAATACACACCATAGTATATTCCCTTAGTCTCTTAGGAGAAAACCTATAGGTTAACTCTATCTCATTGCCTAATTCATTGGAGAGCTATAATGAGATCACCCAACCCTGTTTTATCATATAATCATGTGTACTCATGAACAATTCCCAAGAACCATAACATAATCATAAGACATAAATATTATATAAAATAAAAATAACATTTCCACTTTGAAATCACTTTTCATTTTTACAAAGACGCACACTCATAAATTAACACACATTATTTGAAAATAAAAATGAAATATTTTAAAGGAAGAATAATAAAATAAAGTTACATGAAATTAAAAAATTCCTTAAATGACGTATATATAAAATCATTCCTTTTTATTTTTTTAAAATGTAGTTGATAGAGTAACTTTAAAAGATGATTTTTAAAAGAATGTCTCTTTCCTTGAGTCTAAATTGTCACATATAATATTTAAATTCATAAACAATAAAATTAGTTTAATTATTTTATATCTTCAGAACATTTAAATTTTTATAATTCCATTTAGATCACTTATTATCATTTTTTAACAATTAATTGATTATTTAAGTGAATGTAAGAAGTTTTGTCGATATTCAGTACATAAGTCCAAAATGACTTTGGTATGATGTAAATAGTCAAATTAGTTATTATTAAATCATATCCAAAATAATATTAATGACATAATAATATCGTTTATTCATCAATAATACTTTAAAATTCATCTATGGAAAACTGATATGAAAAATAAACTATGTTACAATCATGATGATAGTAAGTCGTATGTGTGCATTAATAACGTTTCCATTTTTCAATGATCATTATGAACATAGGGTAATTATTAATTTATCTTTAAATAATTATAATAATATCATAAATATCATAATAATAATTTAAATATACTAATATATATCATCCATTTGATGTGATTGTGAAAAACAAATCACATAGCTTCATAGAGGTGATAGTTCACACGTACACACGAACGACATTATTATTTTTATTGGTACAAAAACGTAAGAACATAAATGATATATTATTATTTTATAATTATAATTATTTAATTATTATCATATATAAACATTAATTTCATAATTATAACCAATCGTGGTATACAGTAATGGAAACTGAATTATATTGGTTCGTGAGGTGGTACTCTGTCATACAAAAAAATGAATTGTTATTTTCCCATTTAATGAAATTGGATTTGGATTTAGGTGATAATATTAAAATAATAACATATAAGTATATTTATTATACTTTAGTTAATATTTCAACATTTTTCAAGAATATTTTAAGGTAGTGGAAGAAGAAATAAAACAGAAACACTTGATTAAAACAATACCTCTTCTTCGGAATAACTTTTTGTAATAACACCTTAAGAGCACTAATGGTGGTGTCATTCCTAAAATATGAAATATATAATGTGGTGATGGATTCTAATAAGGTATTTGGGTATATATTTTATGAACTACAATTTTTTTGAAGTGTGAATAAAATAGAAGAAGAGTTACCCTTTTATAAGAAAAGGGAGGGGTAATCTTGGAATTATTTAAAATATCTAATAAATTTAAATAAATTTTATATAAAAACTGGGTAAAAACTAAATTATTTATAATATTTTATGATTATGGGTCTATAAACATTTATTCAATGAAAATTTTATAGGATTTTCATTATTTTTTAAATCCTTATATTTTTGTTTTAACCCTTGTTTTACCCTTTTAACTCTTATCATGTTATCTTGTAATTTACACAATGAGGGTTAATGTAACACTATAAAATAAGAAACAAAAAACAAATTAGTCCTTTATGAAATTTTAAGCCTTATCCCAATCCTTTGGCTGAAATTTAGATTTCTATAAATTTTATATCATTTATTAAAATGTTACATATTTTAAAATATCATTAATGTAAATTTTTTACACTATTCCCTACATTATTTTTCAAAAATATCATACCAACATGATATCCTAGAAAATAATCAATTAACTAATCACTAATATGTCAAATTCATCCATAAAATTCGTTTATGACATTAATTCTCTCAAATTCTAATTATTTTAATATTTTTATTATCATTTATTTGATATTTCATTTTATTAAACAATGATTGCATCATCATTGCAACATCATTTAATTTAACTATTTATTATCTAAAAATTAAAAATAATTTTTTTATGAATATTGCGATTTTATCTTAAAAATAATATTTATCGTTTAAAATATCACTTATATAACCAAATATTGAAAAAATTCAATTGTTAAAAAAAACACAAGAAAATCAACTTTTTCTTTTAATAAAAAACTACAAATTGCATAATGTCTTCCAAGTGGAACCAAGAAATAATAAAATAAAACTAAGGGTTATTTTTTAAGAAAATAAATCATCTAAAAAAATATGAAAATTTTTATGGTAATTTTCTATTATTTATAATATTATTTTTACCCTTAATTTCCTTATTTATCCTTAACTGTGGTAATAAAAATTACAAAAGTTACTATTCATAATGTCCAAAAAATAAAACGATCCTATTTAATAAATTTTTAACTCATTATTATAAATAGAGAATCCATTTTTTTAATTCCATTAACAAAATTTGATGAAATTATTAAAAAACTAATCTCATTAACTTGGTGAAAACTCGTTATTAAAGTAAAAACATTCAAAAGATTGAAATGTTTTTATATCCATATTCTATTTGAATTTGATTTGAATATCCTAAATTAGCTTAAATGATATAAAATTGATCTAATTATAATTTACATTCAATAAAAAAATATATTCTAACTATATTATTAAATTAGATGGAAATTGAGTTTTCAATTTAAATGAAATACTTTTCACAATTGATTAAAACATGAAACTTATCAGAAACATACCAAAAATTCAACAAAATTAAATATTAATATTACGCTTCAAAAAATGGTTATTTTTTTCAGTTTTAATTTATAAAATTGTCAAAAACATTATTTAAAACAAGCGTGTCATCAAAAGGCGGAAAAATTCCTTTTTAGAAAATACTTCTTTTGTGCGTAAAATTGGATTTATTCTTCTAGAATGTCTACAAACACATAAGATTAATGTTAAAAATTATATTGAATATTATATATATATATTTAAATTTTTTTAATATAAACAAAAAAATTTGATTTTTTATTTATTAGTATAAAACACACTTGTGCACATTTAAATAGTTTTTGAGAAAAATATTTCCTTTTATATTAAAAAGGTATTTATTTTCATTTATAATTAAATGTTTAATAAATAATTAATTATATATACATGTGTGAACCATATTTTCATAATTTAGGTAATACCATTCATACTCTTTATTCTAACGGCTAGGTTATAATGGTAACATTTAAATAATAATATTTAGTTTTTCATTGAAGCTAGATTTGGCGTATCATGTACACTAGTGAAAATATAATTTCAATTTAAAAAATTGAGATGATTCATTCTCCCTCATTTTTGAAATAACATCTTCACAATTTTGAATTCAGGCTCGGTAACTAAGGTTTGACTTTTTAAAATACCTTTATTTAAATCCCACATTTGATAAAGGATTAGTAAAACCTCCAATATAAAAGAAATATGATGGTCCCCTGAGATAACACATAATATGGTTCCATGTTGGAAAACATAGACATGGAATAGAAAACTAACTATCATGTTCTGATAGAGACTGATAAAAAATCCAGTCATGAGAAATTTAACAATCCCAAAACCAAAAATATGTGATGGGTTAAAAAGTTCATTGATTTCCACATAATAAAAGTAAATGGATTACATTTTTGTTTCAAGATATTTTCATAGATTTGAGGAATTATTTTACTACATATACTATGTAAATAAATAAATATAATTACTTAAAAATTATAGCTTCACCCTTTAATCAATTTCCCCCTCAAACTCATATTTTTTTCCAAATGATGAGTATTTAAGATGAATTGTTCATGCTTGAAGAAAAAAATAATAACTTCTGGATAATTACATAGTCCAAAAAATATTAACTATATATTTCTCCAATATTTAACTATTAACCAAAACCAAAAATTTTAGGAGAAAATTGGACAGTTCCCACAAAAACAATAATAAACCTTTATATGATAAAAAAAATTAATCACTAAATTACAACATTAATACCCAATGTTCAACATATACCATTTGATAAATAACTATCATTAAAATTCCTAAAAATAATCCAATATATGTTTGAAACTCAAAATTCATAAGTATTTTATTATATAGTATTCCAAGAATAATTTTAATAATTATCTCAAAATAACATCAATTACTCAAGAAGTCTTATACCAAAAAGTAATTGTCCTAATAATCTTTAAGATACACAGACCATTTCCATAAAAAACCTAAATCTCCATAAATCCGTAATAAATTCATATATTCTTCCAAAAAAAATTAAACATTTATTCCTAAAATAAAATCCCATAATATCTATTTACCTCAACCATAAAAGGGTTCACAAAATAGTAAACATCTTTCAAAATAACATTAATCACTTAATCAAAAAACAATTTTACAATACCATGGTTATCTATTAGATAAAACATATTTTTTTCCCAAAACAAACATATTCTTCATCCATTAAATTAATTAACTGAAAAGAAGAATTAAAACTAACTATGAATTCACATAGGCTAGTGGTAGGTGATTCAACTTTTTCACCCTTTAGTTGTGGGTTCGATTCCCATATCATTTTCGGATGTGAAGTGTTGTCACCCATCCTATGGGTTTTCCTTTTTCTAAAACTATTTAAGTATTATATAATTCCAAAAATATAAAAAATCCAAAAAAATAACCATAACATGTTTTACCCTCAATGGTTATCTTATACCTTTTATCATTCATCCAAAATTGTAGCCTCCAATAATTACCTCAAAATCAAAGATCATATAATCCTGAATGCTTATCTATACCTATATAATTATGTCCAGAAAAGAAAACAAAATTACTCCTCAATTAACATTTTCACATAACAATATTAAGAGTTACATATAACACAAACTAAATAAAATTTCTTCCATATTACTCCAATCATAAAAATATTATTAATACATTTAAATATATAATCGTCTTTATATCAAATTTAATTCCTTATATGTAGACATCTTAATCATTAATAATTATTCATAATAACTTATCCATGATTTTCAACCTTATTCCTTAACAATTATTTCCTATAAAAAAATGTTAATCATATCCTAATATTTAATAATGTTATAACATGAACTAACAAATAATGCATACATTTCATGTGTAATTTGTAGTTTCCTAATCATTAATTGTAATGGAATTAATTATTAATAAAAATATCTATATAGTACTACAGATCCCACGTATTAGATTTATTCCTAATATATCAATTTTCTTAATTATCATACTCCCCACATTTAAAACATACAATTGATAACTCATAAAGAACTTATTTCCCTTTCATGGAGTCACTTGAATGCTTCCTTTTTTCCATGGTAGGTTATTTATTTATAACCTCCATTTCCACATTTAAAACATCTCCCTGTGTCTTTAAGTCATTTTACTAGTTGTTTCTTTCCACATCATAACACATATGTCATTTAATATGTTTACAATTATGGTCATTGTTACACAAACTTCTACATGGATTCATTTATCTCATGTATTATGCATTAGAAAACTCACCAAGGTTCAAGTTGTTAATTGTAACTTTCGGTAGTTGGTTTATAATAACCACAAATGTTCTCATTGTATCTCCCATTTAAATTAGTTTCATGAACAGATAAACCTCATATTTTCATTCACATCTATTTTTACGTTGGTGACATCTATATATATCCATTTATAAAAACTAAAAAGGTTAGTGTGAGCTATAAAATCATAATATACTGTATTATGAGGATGATAAACACTAAAATATAATTATTTATTTTATCTAAAATTTATTCAATTTTTCTAAAACAACCATGACTCTCCATACCATTCCAACAATTGTGGTTATATACGACTTGTAAAGTATGATTAAATAACATGCCAACCTCTAATGTTATCTAAACCATCATTTGATACCAACTGTAATGACCCAGCCTTAAACATTACATACTATACTATTTTGAAATAGTATTCATAATAAAAGATATTTTTCAGATTATAGTTTTATAAAGTTTTTACAATCACTTAAAAATCAAACTCATACATTACAAGTGAATAGTTATACTCAATACCCATTTTCACACCAAATATAGGTCATTAAAAAAACATGGTTTCCCTTTATGAAAAATTATCACTATTTTCTCCTTAATATCCACATGGGAGTGTTGAGTCAATAAGGTTTTCCTTATGACTTTTCCATTCCTTATTGTTTTGAAAATCACAAACACCTTATCTTTAAGAAAATTGCTTTCTTAAGGAAAATTGCTTTTATAAGGAAAATTGCTTTCTTAAGGAAAATCACCTTTATAAGAAAAATTATCCTTATCATATTTTCATCCATATTTTTCTTATGTATGAGATTCGGATTCATTTTCTCAGAATCATTAAAACATTGATATAAAGCATTCTGTTTAGTATTCAGATTCTGGATAAAGAACTATAAGGAAGTTTCATTCCGAATTCCGGATATGAACTCTGACTAAGTTCTGTTCTAGATTCAGGATACAAATTCTGAAGAAGAATTCTCATTACGAATTCTAATGAAGAAATCCCATTCCGAATTCTCATTACGAATTCCAATGAAGAATTCCCATTACGAATTCTAATGAATAAATCTCATTCTGAATTCTCATTACGAATTCTGATAAAGAATTCTCATTACGAATTCTGATGACGAATTCTCATTACGAATTCTGATGACGAATTCTCATTACGAATTCTGATGATGAATTCTCATTACGATTTCTGATGATGAATTCCTATTCCGAATTCTCATTCCGAATTCATCTATTAAACAGAATCTGATTATCATTGTTTTATACACTCTGAATTTATTCACTCCGAATCTTCACTCCGAAGTTTTCATTCCGAACATTTATGTTAGAGTTTAAAACAATGTCGTACATTCTGTTACACTTGTTTTGTTATAAAACGATGTCGTCTGTTTTGTTATAAACTAACCGTTGTCTAAGTGACACGTGTACAGGTCCCTCCAATCTTTAAGGAAAATATGACCGTTGGAGAAGGAGACGACCTTACCTATAAATAAGAGCTCATTTGAAAGAGCTCGTTGCTATTGAAAAAAACGACTGAATTTTGTGCCTACATGCCGTTGAAGTTAATTCTAGAGAGAGAGGCTCTTATTAACTCTCAAAGCTTCGTGCGACTCCGAATGTTGGTGATTACATTCGAGGGCTTCCGGGGATAGGAAGACAGAGGTGCCGACTACCTTAAAGATCGAGGGCTTCCTTGCTGAGGAAGACAGAGGTTACCAACTACCTTGAAGTTGAGGGTTTGCGGGGATAGCAAGACAGAGACACCGATCTTCGTATCGAGGGCTTACCCTGGTGTGGGTAAGACAGACTTGCTTGAAAGTATAAATCAAGGGACCGTTATCCAAGGTTGTTGGATACCCTTCTCTTTTGGGTTAAAATACTATTATCTTGTTACTAGTAGTTTTACTACTTGTTTTTATTCTGCTGCAATTTGTATCTTAAGGAAAGTATAACTTTCTTATACTTCCTTACTTACTCTGATTCATTTAGATTCTATACGCTTTAAGGTAGAATCTCATATTGCAACTTTTGTTAAGTTTCAAATTCCAGAACCATATTTCCGGAAAATACTTTTGGAATCTCTTTCCAAGTTTAGTTCGGTATTAGAGGTGTTGTGAATTTGCTTAGTTTAATCTTTGTTAAACTTAGCCCTTTCCTTTTCTTAAGGAAACTTTAGTTATTCATAACTAACTTTAAAGGTTCCAAAGTAATTTTTAAAGTATACAATTCACCCCCCCTCTTGTATATTGAGCATCTCATATTATATTTCGATCCTACAGGGAGAAGGAGAAATTCTCCCAAGAGAATACTCCTAGGAATTAAACCATGTACCTAACAAATAATTTCATAATTTTACCCATCTCCATAACCACTTCATCACCACTGAAGCGGTTTAAAGAGAAACTTTAAAAGAGTATTTTTAAAATAAAGACAGTTACCTTGAGTCTAACTCATCATGTACAATATTTGTCTTATTGAATAATAAAATTATGTTAATTAATTACTTATTGAGAATAGTTAAATGTTTATTATTCCTTTTATGTCATTTATTATCATGTTCTAATAGTTACTTAATTATTTAAGTTAATGTCAGAAGATTTTTCGATATTCGGCACTTGAGTCCAAAATGAATTTGGTATGATGTCAATAGTCAAAGTGATAATTATTAAATCATCTCCAATATAATATTAAATAAATAATAATCACTTTTATACATAAATTTTAGTTTTTAATCAATCCATTAAATATGGAAATGAAAAAATTAACTATGTTATATTCATGGAGATGGTAATCCATACACAAGCATGAGTAAAAATTATATTTTTCAATGATCCTTATGGAAAGAATGTATTTATTATTTTTTCCTTAAATAATAATTATAATATCATTAATAGAATATTAATAATTTAAATATACATATATATATCATCCATGTGATGTGATGATGAAATATGAATCACATCGCTTCATGGAGGTAAAGTTCATGCATACGCACAGACTACATTATCATTTTTATGTGCATGGAAAGGTAAGAAAATAAATGATATATTATTAATTAATAAGGATAAATATTTCATTAATATCAGCTATATACATTAATTACATCATTATAACCAGACTTGGGAGACAATGATGGGAAATTGAATATATTGGTTCATGAGGTGGTAGTTCGCCATACACAAAAACGAATAATTCATTTATCATTTGATTAAATAGGAGAAGGATTTAGGTAAATATATTAACATAATAAAATATCATTATATTAATTATACAATATTTATTATTTCAAAATGGTTTAATACTATTTTAATGATGTGGAAGAAGAAATAATGTAGAAATACTTGATTAAAACAATACATCTTCTTCAAACGATCCCCTTTTATTATCACATTATGACCACTAAGGGTGGTGTTATGCCTAAAAAAAGAGCTCTAGAATATGGTGATGAATTATAGGTAGATATTTGGGAATATCTTGTCCAATTTTTTTTGAAGAGTGAATAAATGATAATAAGAGGTTCCCTTCTATAAGAGAAGGGAGGGGAACTTTGAGAATTTCTCAAAATATTAAATTAATATAAATTAATTTTATATTCCAAAGGTATAAAAACTACATTATTTATCATATATGATGATTATGGTTTTAAATATATTCATCTAATTAAAATTTTACAGGTTTTAATTATTTTATTAATATTTATCCTTTGGTTTTTACCCTTATTTTAACCTTTGAAGTCATACTGTGGTATCATTTAATTTACAAATTTTAGGGTTAAAGTAAATACTATAAAATGTGAAACTAATAGTAAAATATTCTTTGATGAGATTTTTATCCGGATCCAAATAATTTTCCTAAAACTTTTATTTATATAAATTCTATATCATTTATTAATATATTATTAATTTTCAAATATCAGTAATGTCAATTTTGACACTATTCAATACTTAAAATTTTAAAAAAATTGTAACAGCATGATATCTTCTAACCAACTATTTTTACTCATAAATATAAATTGAATGTATTTAAAAAAATTATTTTATGATATTAATTATCTAAAATTATATTTTTTTAATATTTTTAATATCATTTATTTGATATTATTTTAATAAAACAATAACTACACCATCATTGTGTAAGACTTTAATTTAATTATTGCATCCCAAAAAATTAAAAATAAATTATTAGGATTAATATAATCATTTTATCTCTCAAAATACTATTTATAGTAAAACTTATTTATTATATAACCCCATATGAAAAATATTTCACTGGTTAAAAACACATGTATGACAAATTTTACTTTTTATTGAATAAAATACTGTAAATTGATAAAATTCAACCATGTGGAAAAGTGACAATAAAATCCTCAAAAGGGTTATTTTTTTTGAAAATCATTCATCTAATAAAATTATAACAAGTGTTATGGTAATTTTATATTATTTATAATATTATTATTACCCATAATTACCTGATTTACCCTTAACTGTGGTAAACAAAATTACCAAAGTTGATTCTATTTTCAAAATTTTGAACTTATAATTAAAAATATGGAATATATTTTTTAAATTCAGTTCATATATTATTTATGAATTAATTAAAAATTAATCTCATTGATGAGGTGAGAAAACAAGTTATTAAAGTGAAAACGTTCAAAAGATTGAAACATTTTAATATCTATATTCAATGTGAAATTGATTCCAATGAACTAAATTAGATTAAATGATATAAAATTTATCTAATTATACATTGAAACCAAGTAATAAAATAATCTATCTATATAAATAAATTATTAGAAAAAGTAGTTTTCAATGAAAATAAGGTATTTTTTGATATTCATTAAAAAATAAAAATTATCATAAAAATAAAAAAAATCAATCAACTTTCTTTTTGTAGTAATATTTAATGAAAATATTTTATTCTGTCAACTATAATTTATAATTTTATTAAAAATTATATTTACAACTTGTGCACCATCAAACTGCGGAAAAATTTCCTTTTTGGAAAAAATATTCTTTTATGTGTAAAATTGGATCTTTTATTATATCATGTCTAGAAAACATATAATATGAATTTTAAACGTTATATTGAATATATTATAAAAATATTTTATTAATAAAACCCAACAAGTCTTAATTTTTTATTTATTATTATAAACACACCTGTGCACATTTAAATAGTTTTTCAAAAAAGCATTCCCTTTTCTTTTGAAAAGGGTTTTATTTCCATTTATAATCAATTGGTCACAAAATAATTAATTATATATATGTGTAAAATATATATATATATATATGATTAATTTAATCTTTTTCATAATCATCATTCTATCATCTAGGTTATAATGATAACATTAAAATAATGGTAACACTTAAATAATAATATTTATTTGTTCATTTAAGCTCGATGTGGAATACCATGTGTGTTATTGATCAAAGTGTTTCCTTTTAAAAACTCAAGATGGTATAGAAGAATTTGATTCCTATGATGGTGAGATGCATCATAATATTCCTGTGGGTGTTTAGGCTTACATTGGAGATTATTGAAAGGTTTAAATGTTACACCCCAAGCTTCCACAATACACTTCTCTTTGAATAATACAATAACTTGGGTTGTACACAACTTTGATTTCTATCACACCATGACCAATCAAACTAGCCATTTAAAATATAAGTTATGAACAGTAATACCCACTTAAAGAAATTTTAAAAAAATTGTTTTTCAAAATGGACTTCATTTTTTGATTCAGAATATTAAATTAGCTTAGGGTGAAGTTTTGGTATATTTCTGAAAACTTTCAATTTTTGATGAATCTTGAAAAACACTACGTTATTGTTTAAAATCGACTTTTTATTTACATAATTATTTATTTTATTTATATTTATTTTAAGTAAAAATAGATAAATAATACCTATATAAGTTCAATGTAATTCATTTAGTCATTTTATAATACGATTAGATGTATACAATTTTATTGAACTTTTTACCGTCTTTTACCCACCTTCTAGGCACATTTGCAATTTTGAATAAAACATAATTTTACTGCTTCTATGAATTAAATTTAAACTATTTAAGAGATGCAGTTGACATCAGTAAGTAAAATTTGGTTCAATAGGATGAATATAATTTTTTATGAATAGTAACTTTTGAATTTTATTTACCATAGTTAAATGTAAATAGGGTAATTAATGGTAATCATTATATTATAATTACCCCAACACATGTCTTATTTCTATTGGATAATATTATTTCAACCAAAATCAACCTTAGTAATAAAATATGATCCTTTTTTATCCACTTGGATTTGATTAGGACATTTATTATTGTTTTATTTCAGGAAGAGTTAAAAGTGTAAAATTCAAAGTTTAATAACTAAACCATTTTTAATATAGGATTATAAATAATATATATTACACTATAAATATTCAATAAAAATATAAAATTATTTAATTAATCATGGTATTTTATTTATAATTTTTAGTCATTAAATAATTAAATTTATTTATGACACAATGATGATGCAGTAATTATCTTATTAATAAGATTAAAATAATTGAAATTAAAAATATTACAATAAATGTCAATTGAGACTTTTTATGCATTAAAATAATTTTCTAGATTAATATGAAATGTTTGGGTTGATTAAATAAATTTTTTATAAGTTATAATATTTTTCTAACTTTCACAAAAATCAAATACTAAATAGTTTCAAAATAGACATAAATGAATTTTTAAAACAAATACTATTTTATTAAATAATATAACTTTTCTAAAAATATAATATTCGGAAAAAGGACTTAGATAAGGTTAGATATGTTAATAATAAACAACTTTAGGTTCTCTTGGTAGTTTATAGTATGTTTATTAACAATATAATATAAAAATACAAGGAGGCATGGTGAATGTCAAATTATTTAACTAAGAGTTAAATCTAAAATATAAGGTTAATATGGTGACCAAATATTTTCTATAACATATGGTTTGAAAATTTTTCAAACTATCCCCACATTATCCTTGAAACAAATATATTTTTATTCTTTAGAACCCAAACATTATTTTATAATAAAATAATATTTCAGGCTTTTCCTAAAGTGACGCACACCTCTCTTATAAAAGGGTACTTCCCATTCTCTCAAAATAATACCTTCAAAGCCATTTGGATCATCCAAACCCCACTCAAATATCCTCAAAACTACCCATACTTAAACCTAGAGGCCTTACTTTTATCATAAGGACAATCTATGGAGCCCTTTTGATCAAATCAAAAGGATGCACTTGAAGAAGAGGTAATTATTTCATCCCATATTTCAACGTTCATTTCGTCTTCCAATTCCTCTTTATTTTTTATTTCAATTACAAAATAATAACTCTAGTACTTTCTACATACTTTGATGTTATTATAAATATTTTCCAACCATATTCATTATTCTATCCATCCTATGAATGACAATGTCACCATATGTGTGTACGTACGACTAACCGTCTCCACACCGTGGGGTAGTTTGTTATTCAAAACATATTTATTTGTATGGGTATAATAATGATGTATAATTGATTTAAATAATAAATATAACATTTTAATTATAGTTATATAAGATATAACATCCAATTACATATGATTTCACCATTAATAGAATAATTTTGTCGCTCGTGTGTACGTACGGATTACCGTCTCCACGAACACGATGAGATTCATTACCCATCGTAACCATTAAAGAATAATTTTTATTTTATGATTAAAATTAATGTTTAATTACTTAATAAAATTATTAATATTAATAAAATACATCCTATCCATAAAAACATGTCTTATTTAACAAAACATATAAAGTAAAATAAATCAGTTAACACCCAAAACAATGATACTGCTGAAATATTATTAACAAAACCATATTAGAAGATCATATATTATATCATATTTACGTATAGGGTTATTATATAATTTAATAACAATTATTTCACAATTATACATAAGGTTAACTTGCCCTGTACTAAGGAAAATTACAAGGTAAGGGTTATTTTTACAATCTCTTTATTATCTGAGGTTGTTTATACGTGAGTCTCTACTGGGACCTCCTTATCATCCACATATGTGTATCTTAAAAATGTATTTAAAAACATTTTTACAATTTACTATACTATACTTTAAATTAATTTATACCCTTTTTGACTTTTTATAAAATGGTTTGTAATTAATTTTTTGTCATTTTCCAAACAAGGTACTTTATAACCTTTTTGAAAAATTAAGGAAAGAATGTTTTTTTAACTTATACGGTAGGTACAGATATTTTTTGCTGTTATAAAACCTTTGAAGCTTCCCTTACAAATAAGATAAGAGTATTTTCAAAATAAATTTTTTCTTTACTTTTTAATGATTTCAATGTAGAAAGAAATATTTCAATCAAATAGTTTTTGGATTGATTTCATCTATATCAACAACAATTATTGGATTTGACGTTTTTTAGGTTAATTTATTATGATACAATCTTCTAAATTGTATTCAAGGTTTTTTGATATGTTTGAATGTGGATGTTGTATTTTATACCATTCATTGTGCATGGTTAATGTATTTATATTTCGTATGCTAGTTTGAATATGAATGTTTATATTATGTTTCAACCTTTTCATATGAGGGATGCATTGGAATTAGTAAGTGATGGGTGGAGCCCACTATAGCTCATCGATGCATTGGTAGGTATCATGAGACAAACTAGTGTCTTGGCACAAGGTCTTGACAAAATCTTATTTATAGTCTTGGCACAAGGCCTTGAATATTTGGTTATGATGTCCGACATTATGCATTCCATCATTATGAAATTAGATATTGATATTATATGTGATTATTAGACAAGTAGAATATCTATGAGAATAAGTAAAAGGAATTATTTGACCTATAATTTCCATATATTTCTGTATTTTATGTTTAAAAGTCTTGTGTTTTAGTTTTATACATTGCCTGAAATGTTTATTCTTATTTATGATATTTTTATCTATATTGGTATCCTTACTGAGAATCTGAGCTCACCCCATTCTTATGTTTTGTTTTTTCCAGGATGTGAAGATGTATATTATGATTGACCTGTAAGAATATGCTAAGGGATATGAGTTTGTTCAAGAGGGACACATTGTTGTTGTTTTTTCATTTCATAATGTAATGTAAAATTTATGTATGTATATAGTAATTCCATGACTACTAAACTGATCGGTCTTTTAGTATTTGATCCCTTGTGATCATGAAAATGTTATGTAATAATGCATTGACTCTGGGTAACTCGGGTCAGGGCATTACAGTTGGTATCAGCGGAAGTTTAGTACAAAACTTCTAAGATAGATTTAGAAAAACCCTAATTATATAACATTATCTTAAGATAGACTTTGCAGATTCATATAGAAGAACTAACTAGAATTTTGTTAATGTAGAAAATTTTTGTATTTTCAGAGAAATAAATCTCTATCTGGATATGAGCAGGTAGGGGCGGCTCTAGCACAGATGTACCTAGGAGTGAAAACTCTAAAAATGAGTTTCGGGCTTGACCTAGGGTATCCTAGTACACTACAACAGGTCTTGCTGCACTCTTGGTTATGGCACTCTCGAGGGATATTCTTAGGATAATTCACAATTTATTTACAAACCATTATGAAGGATTTATGAGTAACTACTTCCTCAAAGAAAATATTTTTTTTATGATTATGGATTATATGCCTAAAATATTCAATTTATGTTTGGTATTTTACTAGTTTGGAATTATGTATTGTGATTCATAAACTGATCTAGTGTATTCCATTATATAGAAATGGCGCCTAGTGGAAGTAATAGAAACTATATCAATGCATGTAATCCATATAGGGATTTATCTGCTACTTAGGATGATTATAGTAGAGATGGAGATACAAATGGTGATGATCATATTATAACCATACTGGGAAAACACACTCAGGTTATAAATAATAACCTTACTCGTATGGATCAACTTCATCCACAATGTGGAGGATCAATGTTAGACCGCTTTATGAGGAAACAACCACCATCATTCAATGGGACCACAAATCCATTTGTAGCTGATCAATGGATAATTAATTTAGACAAAATATTTCTTGCTTTAGGGAGTTTCAAAAGGGAAAAAGTTGTCATGACAGTTTATCGCCTCATAGGAGATGGAGATCAATGGTGCTCATTGATTCAAAACACAAAGGAGGATGAAGAAGTATCAAATATGAAATGGATGGAGTTTAAAGATATTTTCATAGAAAAGTACTTTCCTCATGACCATAGAACGGATATGGAAAGTCAATTTATTGAGTCTAATGAAAAAGGAGGATGAGAATGTCGAAAATTATGAGGCTAACTTTACATGGATAGAAAGTCATGTCGAATATTATATATGTAACCCAAGGAGTAAGATTGATCGATTATTTTATGGGTTAAAACCATTTCTCTGTTGAGCATTAGTATCACAATCCTTTTTGTCATAAAAAGATAGAGTCTCAAGAGTTATCAAGATAGAAAACAAATTCTATAAGTCTTATGACATTAAAGAAAGTCAAGAGAATAATAGATCTGTTGAACACCCTAGAAATGAAAATAAGGCAGAGAAGGGAAAATTCAAATTTCCATCCTGTAGTAAATGTGGGAAGAAGCACCATGGTACTTGCCTGAATGGAATGAGAGTTTGTTATAAGTGTGGTGAAAAATTCCACCAAGATCGTTATTGTAAGGGAGAGAAAGTGGTTTTCAATGTTGAATTCTACAATTATAGAGAAATGGGATATTAAGAAAATTAATTTCTTAAGAACCAAGGAAAATTACCTCAGAAAAGGCCAAGGGAGAAATCCCTAGAATATGAAATCACTACTTCTGAGGTTGAATCTTTAAATAACAAGGTGGAAGGTACTTTGATCATTTCCTCAAAATTAGGTAATTCTTTATTTTATTCTGGATCATCATATTCTATCATATCTTCCCATTTTTCTATGAAAATTAGATATTTCCAATTTGACTTAACAAGGGAGTTGTCATTCAAAAATCCCAAGGGAAGTATCATTTCAACAATGTTTTTTCAATCAGTGACCATTATGGCATAAAAAAGTGCTGTATCTACTGATATTATTATCATATCCATTATTGAATTTGATATAATCTTCAATTTGGATTGGCATTCAGACCATGATGATAAAATTTATTATAAGAATGAGGTTACAATTTTGGATGATGATGATAAATAATACCTTATCTTTAGAGCATAAACGTCACCATATGATTCTTATCTAAGTCCACCCCCAGTTGCTATACTAAATTCAACTATTTGGAATGAAGGGAGTGAAATATCTATGGGTGAGGAAAATAATGTTCAAATAGAGGATGTACCTATTGTGTAAAAATATGTTGATATTTTTCCAGAGGATTTACCTGGATATCCTCCTGAACGAGAAATTGAGTTTTCCATTTATTTAATTCCTAGTTCAAGACCCATATTGAATACCCCTTATAGAATGGCCACTGTAGAATTAGTGGAGCTAACGAAACAACTAGAGGCGTTGAGTAATAAAGAATTTATTCTATCTATTGTTTCTCCATGGGGATCCCCTATTCTTTTTGTTAAGAAGAAAGATGGATCTATGAGGTTATGCATTTACTACGAGGCGATCAATGCTAAAATAAAAAATAACAAGTATCCCCTACCCCTAATTGATGATTTATTTGATAAAATTCATGGATATCATTACTTTTCAAAGATTTATCTTCGATCTGGATATCATCAGTTGTGCATGAAGAAGGAAGACATTCCAAAGACAGCATTTCGAACCAGGTATGGGCATTTTGAGTTTACATTAATTCCTTTGGGACCGACTAATTTACCCTCTGTTTTCATGGATATAATGAATAGATTTTTCAAGGAATATCTTGATTAATTTGTATTTGTAATTATTGATGATATATTGGTATAGTCCAAAAGCTATGAAGATCATGAATATCACTTGCGCGCTATTATAAAAGCTCTTAGATGAAATGAATTGTATGGGATGTTAAACAAGTGTTAATTTTGGATTCAGGAGATTTCTTTTCTTGGCCATAGTGTCTCCAAGGATGGAATATCTATTGTTCCTTCTAAGATAAGAGAAATCCAAGAACGTCCATCACTGAAAAGTATAACTGGTGTATGTCGTTTTATTGGTTTAGCATGTTACTATCGGTGTTTCGTCTATAATTTTCCCCGATTGACTGACCCATTAACCAAGATCACACGTAGAGGCGTTAAATTTGTTTGGAAAAAATAGTGTGAATAATGTTTTGAAGAACTGAAGAGAATATTATTCAATGCTACTATCTTGACTCTACCATTGGGGAATGATGGGTTTGTTTTTTATACTGATGCATCAAAGAAAGGAATTTTTTGTTTTCTTATGAAGAATGATAGAGTTATTGCATATGCATCACAAAAGATAAAAATTCATGAACAAAACTGTCCCACTCAAGATCTTGAGTTAGTAGCTATAATATTTGATCTGAAGATATGGAGACACTATCACTATGGTAAAAAATGTGATATTTATACTGGTCACAAGAGTTTTAAGTATATTTTCTCATAATATTAACTCAATATTAGGAAAAGGATATGGATTTAACTACTGAAGGATTATGATTGCACTATAAAATACCACCCGAGGAAGGCAAATAAGGTGGAAGATTCTTTAAGTAGAAAGGATCATGGAGTTCTAAACTAGTTGAGAGTTGAAAGGGATCTTATGTTCATAGATCTAATAAATATGGATATGGGAATACTAATGAAAGGTGAAACATCAATAATTTTTCAAATGGTAGCCAAACTATCTTAACTAGAAAGGATAAAAAGTTATCAGACTAATGATGAGGTGTTTTCAAATAATATTAAAGCTATGAATGAAGGGATATTTATTGACTTCGTATATGAAGATGGAATTTTGAAATTTGGGAAGAGGCTTTGTGTTTCTGACATACCTGATCTAAAAATGGAACTATTGGATGATTCTCATAGCTCCAATTTCTCTATACACCCTAGTAGCACTAAGATGTATAGATATTTGAAGGAACTTTTTTGGTGGGACAACATAAACAAGGAGATTTTTTATTATTTGTCAAGATGTATGGATTTTTAATAGGTGAAGGCAGAAAAACAACACTTTTACCGGTACACTTCTCTTTTAATAATACAATAGCTTGTGTTGTACGCAACTTCGAGTTCTACCACACCACCACCGATCAAACTAGCTGTTTAAAAAAGTAGTTATGAAAATTAAAACCCTGTTTTTTAAATTTCCTGAATTTAATTTTTCAAATTGGACATCATTTTTGGATTTGTAATATCAAAATTAGCATAAGGTAAATTTTTGGCATTTTTCTAAAAACATTCAATTTTTGATGAATAGTGAAAAACATTGCATTATTATTTAAAACCGACATTTTATTTAAATAATTGTTTATTTTATTTAAATTTATTTTAAGTCAAAATAGATAAATAATACCTATATAAGTTCAATGTAATTCAGTGGACTCATTTTATAATAATATTAGATGTATAAAATTGTATTGAACTTTTTACCATCTTTTACCCACCTTCTAGGTGCATTTGCAAATTTTCATAAAACATAATTTTACCACTTATATGAATTTAATTTCAAAAATCCAAGAGGTGTGGATGAAATAAGTATGTAAAATGTGCTTCAATAGGATGAAAATAATGTTTCTGTGAATAGTAACTTTTGAATTTTATTTACAACAGTTAAAAGTAAATAGGGTAATTAATGGTTAAAATGATATTATAATTTCCCAAAAATATTTCTTAATTCAATTGGATAAGTGTATTTAGACCAAAATCAAACATATGATTAAAATATGATCATTTTTTATCCACTTGTATTAGAATAATACATTTATTACTGTTTTATTTAAAGAAGTGTTAAAAGTGTAAAATTCAATGTTTAATATCTAAAACATTTTTAATATAGGGTTAGACATAAGATAAATTTTACTGTAAATATTAATTAGAAATATAAAAAAATTTCCTACATCATTGTATTTTATTAATATTTTTTAGAGATTAAAGAATTAAATTTATTTATGACACAATGATGATGCAGTAATTACCTTATTATTGAAAGTTTATAAAAATTGATATTATAAATATAAAAAAAATATATAAATTGAGACTTTTTATGCATTAAAAAAAATTTATATGTTAATATGAAATTTTAGGGTTGATTACATAAATTCTTTTCAAAGTTATACAGTTTTTATGACTTCAAAAACTCCAATACTAAATAGTTTCAAAATTAACATAAATGTGTTTTAAAAAAAAAATTATTTTATTAAATGATATAATATTCCTAAAAATATAAAGTTTGTCCAAAGGACTTATATATGGTTATATATGTCAATAATTAACAACTTTAGATTATCTTTTCAGTTTATAGTAAGTTTATTAACCATATAATATAAAAATACAAGGAGTCGTGGTAAATGTCAAACTATTTAACTAAGAGTTAAATATAAAAGATACGGTTAATATGGTGACCTAAACTTATCTAAAACTAATTGGATGTAAATATTTCTACCCATCCCCATCTTATACCTTCAAATAAATCAATTTTTATCCTTTATAAACCGAAAATTATATTATAATAAAATAATATTTCAAGCTTTTCCTAAAGTGACCCTCACCTCTCTTATAAAAGGGTACTTCCCCTTATCTCAAAATGACACCCCAAAGCCATTTGGCTCAGACAACCCCTGCACAAATATCCTCCCAACTACCCTAACATAAACCTATATTTCGTAATTTTATTATAAATCCAACCTAATTAGCCCTTTTGATCAAATCTAAAGATATCACCCGAAGAAGAGGTAATTATTTCATCACCTCTTTCAAAGTTCTTTTCTTCTTCCACTTACTCTTTCTTTGTTGTTTCAATACCAAAATATTATCTTTAGTAACTTCTACATAATTTTATGTTATTATAAATATGGTACAACCATATTCATCATTCTCTCCATCCAATTAATGACAAAGTCACCATACGTGCGTACGTACGACTTACCATCTCCACGTCATGGTGTAGTTTGTCATTCAATACTTCATTATTTAGATGGGTATAATATTGTTATATAACAGAAGTAAATAATAAAAATAAAATTATAATGATTCTTTATATATGATATAACATCCAATTACATACGATTTCACCATCAATAGAATGATTTTGTCGCTCATGCGTATGTACGAATTATCATCTCCACGAACGCGATGAGATTCATTCCCCATCACAACCATTCAAGAATAATTTTTATTTTATGATTAAAAATAATTTTTTAGAACTTAATATAATTATTTATATGAATCAAATACATCCTATCTATTACAAACATGTATAATGTGACAAAACATATAAAGGAAAATGAATCAGTTAACACTCAAAACAATGATACTACTGAAATATTATTTACAAAACAATATTAGAAGATCATATATGATATCATATTTATGTATATGGTTCTTATATAGTTTAATAACAATTATTTCACCATTATACATGAGGTTAAAGTACCCTCTACTAAGTAAAAGTACAAGATAAGGGATAATTTTACAATCTCTTTATTATCTGAGGTTTTTTATACATGAGTATCTACTGGGACCTCTTTATCAGCCACATCTGTGTTTCTTAAAAATGTATTTCAAAACATTTTACTATTTACTATAATACCTTGTTTGTCTTTTTATAAAATGGATTGTAAGTAATCTTTCTGTTGCTTTCCAAACAAGGTACTTTATAACCTTTTTGACAAATTAAGGAAAGAATGTTTTTTAAATTATACAGTGGGTGAATATATTTTTAACTAATATAACAACTTGTAAGATTCCCTTAAAAACTTATAATAATATTTTAAAAATAAACAATTTCTTTACTTTTAAATGATTTCAATGTAGAAAGAAATATTTCACTTCAATAGTTTTTGGATTGATTTTATCTATGTCAACATCCTTCGTTGGATTTTACGTTTGAGTTTTATTTAATATGATAAAATCTTCCATATTGTATTGAGGTTTGGTGATATTATTGACTGTAGATGTACTATTTTTATACCATTCATGGTTTATGGTCAAATTATTGACATTTCATATGATAGTTTTAATACTAATGTTTATATTATGTTTCAACTGTTTCATATGAGGAATGCATTGGACTTGGTAAGTGACTGGTGGAGCCCGCTATAGCTCCTCAATGCATCGAGAGGTATCATGAGAAAAAATAGTTTCTTAAAACAGGGTATTGATAAAATCTTATTTGTAGTTTTGGAATGAGGCCTTGACTATGTGGTTATGATGTTCAGTATTATGCATTCCATCATTATGAAATTAGCCATTGATATTACATGTGATTATTCAACTAGTAGAATATCCATGTGAGTAATTAAATGGAGTTATTTTATTTTTCCTAGACATATAATGCTTAATTTTATGTTTAAAAGGCTTTTGTTTTAGATTTATACATTTCCTTAAATGTTTTTGCTTATTTATGATAGTTTTTTCTATATAATTATCCTTACTAAGCATCTGAGATCACCCCTTTATTATGTTTTATTTTTTCAAATATTTGAAGAAGCATATTATGATTGACTTGAAGTAATAGTATAAGGGATATGAGTGTGTTCAAATGGGACACAATGTTGTTGTTTTTTCATTTCATAATGTAATGTAAAACTTCTGTATGTATCTAGTACTTCAAAGACTACTAAACTAATCGGTCTTTTGAGATTCAATCCCTTGTGACCATGCCAATTTTATATAATAATGCACTGAATCTAGGTAACTAGGATTAGGTAGTTACAATAAAATGGGGCTTACCCATTGATATGATAAATTTGGATGATTTGTTGAAATGAATATTTTTAATGGTTGATGGCTGGGTTCCTTGTTTTTTCTACATTCCTTTCCACCACTACATGAGGCAGCTAGGTGTTCTTAGTTTCATGTTTCCTCTTGGTGGTAGCTCTGTATGGTTTTCCTTGAGTAACTTGATTATGTATTGATTTTAATAATGACTTAATAATTCTTAACCCATGGGTTTGGTTTTGAAGGAATGAAAATGATGAAAATTTGTTAATCTTGATAAATCATGGACTAAATTTAGATTATACCTAGAGGGAATGGAATTCATGATGGTGGTTAATGAATGTATCTTAAAATAATGTTAATGGTAAATTTAATGGATAATAAATAAATTGACATAAGGAAATGATAAAAAAGGAAATAATTAATTAATGTAGCTATTTTAAATATTTGTGTGTTTATACTATATCTAGTCACTAATAGTGGAAAACATGTGTCATAGAGATAATAACTACAGTTTATCATATAAATAGGTTATTCCTATAGTGTTTTTGTGATATATATAATTTTATGTATATTCTATGATTTTGTACGTAGCCCCACCCATGTTAGTTAGAGTGAATGACACCAAGTATACTATGAAAGTTTGTTTTCCCCAACATCCTGATGAGAGGATATATGGATGACTACCCCCTCTATCCCCAATCTATTATCTTATTAGTTATATGTTCTCTTATACATGGTGGTTATTTTTTATCATATATGTGGGTAGAGGGATGTAATGTATTGTGGTTATTTCACCCACATGTATCCTTGGATATAGTATCTAAAGGATTATTATAGGTATGATGTGTATAAGAACTAATGTATTGTGGTACTTACTCAATTCATGGGATTTAATTGCTTGATGTATAATACCCAATGTATACTACACATCTTATAGGCACTAGTGGATCCATAAACTACTTGGTTACTATATATGGTGATGTGAATGATGTGATTATTTGATGCATGAGGTGCATGTTATATATCATTCCCAGGTGTCTTTGAGTAAATTATTTTTGAGAGATATGTCTTAGGACATGCGTTATTGGGGTAGATCATAAAACCGTTGTGGAAGTGGGAGAGTGGTACCATTGATATTTCATTATCATATTATATTCTCTCTTTTATGTGATTCTTGGTGAGAGTTAGCCATGGAGAGTCTAGGAACATTTTTAATGAGTTTATGGGGTGTGTTAGTTCCATTATTGTTCCCTATGTTTAGCATGTTTTCATTATCTTTTGTATGAGAGGCATCAAGGAGCATCATATTGATTATATAGTTATTCTAACAATACATATATATAAGCTTCTTTTCTAGTCATTTGTATCATGTTGGAGTCTGGGAAGAAAATTACTAGCTCATAGTTTTTTAAGAGTTCATTGGGATTTTTGGTCACTGGCATTTTTATCATTTTTTACCTTTTTGGTTATTATATTAATTTATGAAATTTCATGTTTGCACTTGGGATTTATTTATATATATGTGTGTGTTGGAACATTTTTTCTATTGGTGTATCTGTCTTCTCTATTCCTTTCACTTGTTCTCTTAGAAGTTCATGCCTCCCACGTGTTTTCTTTATTTATATCATGTGTTCTAGTTGCTAAAATGGGGCCTATTGGAGGTGATAATCTGTCAACCAACATCCCCCATCTCTCATTATCATCCTAGGAGGGTTACAATTTAGGGGGAGGGGTCATGAAAAAGTGTTATCAAATGTTATGGTTGAGGGCTAAGATGGTGTTTAGAGATAAGCACATGTGAGATTTCATGGTTTGGTAGGGAATTTGTGTCTAAAAAGTTTAGTAAGCAATGTAAACATGACATACCATCTAATAAATTGGTTTTTAGGGACACCTATGATCTGATGCACATACAGTTAAGGTTATTGATCACAAAAAATTATGTGACACTACTTGTAGGGTAGATACCATGGAATGGGTCATGCATGATTCTAATTTTCACCTATTTTTGAAATTTTTAGACCTTGGGATATGTTAAAATCTTAACAATATAATTAATAATTAATTAATGTTAATTATTCCATAATTTAGGATTATTATATCTATCATATTGTTCTTTTTTCCGGAATATATCTTGGTTGATGTCCTTATTAGGTTCACACTAAAGTTGTTCTAAATGATTTCAACAGATCATTGTAGAGTGGAGGTAAATGATTATGAAACTTAGAGAAGGACACTCCAATAGTTTCAATTCCAGATTCTGTAGATGTATGAAAGATATATTTCCAATTTTATAATAGAAGACCAATTGGAGGAGGTTGATATATATTCCATTTCAATTAGTGTTTATATGGAGCAATGAGTTTCGTTTGGTTTGACAATGTTTCATGGATTAGTGAGGCAGTGGTGGTTCTTATCCCTCAATTTTTTGAGGAATAAGCCATCTCATTAGATAAGTTCTAAGAGAAGTTATTAGAATATTTCCTTTCTTTGACCATGAAGGTGGCCATTTCTCGGGATATTCTTACCCTTCAATTAGGGAGTTCCAGTTTTTGAGAGTTTAGGATACATTTTATGACCCTTATATTATATTATTTAAACCTATTTATATATTAGGAGGATAATTGAGGAATTTTGAGAAGGATTTTCATCCATAGATTTAGTTTTAGGTCACTCCATTTATGCTGAAGATGTATCTTGAGGTGATGGTGATACAAGATGTTGTTGGGAGGATGCTGGAAAGAATTATATCATCATGAGAGGGGAGTCATCCATACTCTTCATGAAATAGATCTATGGCATAGATTTCCCAGTTTCCTCGAAATAAGATTAATTAGTCACCTGGGGTAGGACCTATGACTCATCATATCTTTTCTCACAGGGCAGTGGCTCTCAAACATATTCCACAGTATCAAAATCATGCTTTTCATGTGGAGGACAATGTCATCAGTGGTTAGAGTTCCTGAACATTCTATTAAATCATAATTTTCTGGGTGTTTAGATTCAGGTTACTCTATTGAGGTAGTTTCAGCCGAGGTGTCAACATTAGTGTTTTCTAGTTTGGGGTTACTACATAGGATATGGGGCAGGCAGAGTATAGCCCCGAGATTCTCCTTTCCCTCATAAAGTAGATAATGATCGTGGAGGTTATCATTATTATGTCCAAAAACATCATAGAGAGTGTCTTAGTTAGCTTAATGCACTATCATTTCTTTCAACGGGTGAGCGAGAGATCATTTGAGTCGCTCTTTGCATGTTTTATAAATGTTAGCATTCTTTGTTTGGTTCTGGACTAACACGCTCCTTTATATCACATGCCATAGTCCATTATATGTGACTTGAGGTGACCTTAGCGTGGACTATGAAAGTCGATGATTGAGCTGACCTGTATGAACTATGTAAATACTATGATATAGTGTTGGGGAAACACCTATCTTCGGTAGATTTCCTATATTTACAGATATAGCCATATGAAATTATCCTTTGCATTGTTTAGTTGTATTTAGTTTAAGCTATCATGTATTACCTTAGGAGGAAGGTTATGTACTATGATGATGATGGAAGGACAACAATGTTTCTTTAGCAAGAACCTTGGATGGGTTGGAGGAGTGTTCTTTCCTTGACATACATAATGGTTTATTTCATGCTAAGATCATCATAGGTTCAGTAGTTGGTGTTTCTCAGGGTTATATAAGAGTACCCTGATTTCATCCCAAAAGAGGTGGTACCATTACCCCCTCAACAAGAGATCAAGTTTTGTTTTGAACTATATCTAGGCATATCTCAAATATCAATGTATTCATATAAGATAGCACCTTATGAGTTGTGAGATATGTGAGTACCTCTCAATGATCTATTGTAGTGAGGTTTTATCTAGCCAAGTGTGTCACCTTAGGGTGTACAGGTATTGTTAATGAAGAATTTCAATGTTGTTTTGTATATTTTTATCTATTATCATCACCTGAACCAAGTGATAGTGAATAATCATTACCCACTTCTATGGATTGATGATTTATTTGATCATCTAAAGGAAAAAAGTTTGTTCTCAAATATCGATATGTGGTCAAGATATCATCAAATGCGGGTGAATGATGGGGATATTTAGAAGACTTTATGATTTTGTCATCTTCGTCATTATGAATTCATTGTAATATAGTTTAGTGTGATGATGGTCTATCCCTGTTCATGGGGTTGATAAACACAGTGTTCAGAGAGTTTCCTGATATGTTTGTATAGTTTTCCTTCAATGGAATCCTTGTGTAATCAATGTATGAGGAGGATCATTTAGAGAATATTCATTCTATTTTGGGAGTTCTTCTTCGTGAGAGGATATATTTGATGTTATAAAAGTGTTAATTTTGGTATATTGAATTTATTTTCTTAGGTCATGTCATTCCCCAGTTGGTATTATTTGTGGATCCTTCAAATGTACATGCAGTTTTTTCTTAGGTAACCACTAATATAGTGGAAGAGGTGTGTAGTTTCCTTGGTCTTGAAGTCTATTACAAGGGGTTTATAGTAAATTTATCTTACGTTGAGACTCCTCTTAAAACATTGACCTATAATGATCATACATTCTTGTGAACTGGCCATTGTCAGATAGATTATTAGTACATGAATAAGAAGTTGGTCAACACTACAGTCCTTTGTTCTTCAGAAAAAGGAGTTCAATTTTAGGTTTTATGTGATGATTTATGTCTTGTATTGATCTACATTATGATGAATCATATATCAGTTTATTATTATGGGTTTTGGTATTTACATACCCATAACTAAAACAAGGAAACCCGTGATATTTATTTAGAATAATTTGTGTGTTATTTAATGTTGTGGTGACATTAACCCATCACTGAGTGTTGTTTTGTTTTTACAGACCATGAAATCCAAAGGTTAGTATTCTCCCAGGATGACTTGAACTTGCATTAGTAGTGGATGATGTAATTTTTGTAGGAATATGACTTTGAGATTTTGTATACTCTGGGAAATAGAAATTTTGTATCCAATGCGGTGATTAGGAATTCATGTAAATATGTTAGGAATGAATCTATAGATTCTTGTAGAGTGATGGATGAATTACCAATTATGCATCTAGATATGGTAAAGTATGGAGGAATAGGTTGTATTTTCTACATAAAAATTCAATATTTTTTGGTGTAGTAGGTGGAGTCCCAGTTTCTGGATTCCGAGGTTGATGATTACAGCGACTAAGTTTTTTTGTGATTCCCCTGATGGTTGTTCTGAGGATGTACAACATCATGTGTTTTTTCAAGGAAGTATTTTTTTCCTTCAGTGATATCTAATATGGTTCTCTATGAGTTTTGTATCAAGACTTTGGAAAAATATACTGATGTAAAAATGATGTAACAATCATTGATAGGTCATTTTTGGCGGCCAACGTAGAATCTCACACACTACTAGAAATGGTGGTTTTCCCAACAGATATATACCAAAGGTGTAAAGAAACCATTGGTATACCGTAAAAAAAGTCACCTTTTCTAATGGTTTGCTCAAACTGTTGGTAAATGGGTTAAAATAATTAAGCTTTCCCAACAGTTTGACAGAACCCTTGGGAAATCTTCACTTTCTCTAAAATATACCAACGGTTTTAATAAACCGTTGGTAAAGAGAGCCTTTCCCAACGGTTTTTAAAAACTGCTGGGAAAGGTTTCCCCCCAAATACCCAGCTCCCAGTATGCCCAACTATAGACCTAATCCAGACTTCCTCCCAAAGTCTTCTCATTCTCGAAACACCTTCCAGCTGAAGATCCATCTTCAATCAAACATATTTTTATTTCTACACTTCAAATTAATAAGTTAGTTTTACTTTTCCTCCTATTTTTATTTTATATTTGATGTTTTGTTTTGATTTAGGGTAAATTAGAATTAGTGATGTTTGGGTAAATTATAATTAGTGCTGTCAGAATTAGTAAGTTGTTTTATGTTTTTTTGTTCTACAGTTTATACATCCTAAATGTTCTGTTTAGTGGGGTTTGTTTAGTGCAGGGGTAAAGGGTTTGTTTTAGGTTTTTTTAGTGGGGTAAATGGTATGTTTTATGTTTGTTTTATGTTTATTTTATGTTTGTTTTATGTTAGTTTTTTGTTTTTTGTTTATTGGGGTTTTATGTATTATGTTTAGTGGGGTTTTATGTTTTTTTGTATAGTGAAATTGCTAATGCATGATTGTTAGGACTTCTTAATGAATGTAATGATTTTAAATAAAAAATACCCTAAGGGGGTGCAGGAGGGGTAGGGGTTGTCCATGTGTGGGGTGCTTTCCAGGTGTGGGGGTTGTCCAGGTGGGGGTGGGTTGTCCAAGGGTAGGGGGATCAAGGGGGGCTATAGGGGTGTGGGGGAGGGGGTATGGGCTACCCCAAGGATGGGTGTGGGATGTCCAGGGGGTCAGGGTGGGGTGTCCAGGTGGTGGAGGGGGTGTGGGGTGTTAAGGGAGGGGGGTGGGATGTCCAGGTGGGGGGGGGGGGGGTGGCTGTCCAGGTGGGGGTGGGGGTGGGCTATCCTGGTGGGGGTGGGGGGGGGGGGGGGGGGCTGTAGGGGAGGGGGTTTGGGTGTCAATGGAGGGAGTGGGTTGTACTGGGGGCTATCCAAGTGGGGTAGGGGGGGTATGGGCTGTCCAAGGATGGGGGGTTGTCCAGTGGGGGCTGTCTAGTCGGGGGGTTGGCTATCCAAGGGGGTGGGGTGGGTTGTCCAAGACACCTCGTACCCCCTGGACACCCCATGGAAAGCCCCCCGACCCCCTAGACAGCCCCTCCACCCTCGTGGATAGCCCACCCACCCCCCTGAACACCTCGTACCCCCTGGAGAGTCACCCCTATGGACAACCCGCCCACCCCCTGGACACTCCGTACCCCCTGGACAGCCCTGCCACCCCGTTGACAGCCCGCCCACCGACCCCGTACCCCCTGGACAACCTTGCCCACCCCATGGACACCCCCTCCCCCCCCGTGGACAGCTTCCCACCCCTGTGGATAGCCCGCCCACCCCCCTTGACACCATGTACCCCTTGGACGGCCCAACCACCCCCTGGACAGCCTGCCCACCCCATGGACACCTCATGCCCCCTGGGCAACCCCCCCCCCAACCCTAGAAGGTCCCCACCCTTGGACACCCCCGAACCCCCTGGACAGCCCTGCCACCCCCCATGGACAGCCCGCCCACCCCCTAGACATCCTGTACCCCCTAGATTTCCCACCACCCCCTGGACAGCCCACCCACCCCCTGGACACCTCGTACACCCAGGAAAACTCCCCACCCCCCTCCCACCCCTGGAAATCCCCCCACCCCCTGGACAACCTCAACCCCCCAGGACAGCCCTGCCACCCCCATGGACAGCCCGCACACCCCCTGGACAACCCGTACCCCTGGACACCCCCTACCATCATGGACAGTACTCCCACCCTCACCCCCTAACACCAGCCCACCACCACCCAGACACCACCTATCCCCTAGGACTCCCCCACCCACTAGAAATCCCCCCACCCCCACAACCTTGACACCCCCAACCCCACTAGATAGGCCTGCCACCCCCGTGGACAGCCTGACAACCCCCCATGGATAGCCCACCAACCCCCTTGAACAGCCCGCCCACCCCCTGGATACCTTGTACCCCCCTGGACAGCACTGCCACCCCCCCATGTATAGCCCCCCATCCCCCTGGACACCCCGTAGCCCCCCTGGACAGCCTTGCCCACCCCCTGTATAGCCCTCTCACCCCCTTGGACAGCACACCCACCCCCTGGACACCCCCTACCCCCTTGGACAGCCCGACCACCCCTGTTGACAGCCCGCCCACATGGACACCCCGACCCCCTAGACGGCCCCCACCCCCTATGTCACGACCCGACCCTACCCGGGATCGAGCCGCAACTACCCCAAGCTCGCCTCCATAGGCCAGGGGCTGGCGACCAGCGCTGAAGGCACAA
Source organism: Viscum album (assembly GCA_963277665.1). Lineage (NCBI taxonomy): Eukaryota > Viridiplantae > Streptophyta > Magnoliopsida > Santalales > Viscaceae > Viscum > Viscum album. Next base: position 1,928,472,911 of record OY728142.1, read on the forward strand.
AAACTCGGGGAGGCCATTTCCTAAGTACATGTACACACACATGCAACACACTCAATGAAAAAGTTCAGAGTAAAAGAGAAAAGACAAGAAAAGTAAAGGGAAACTACTATAAATAAACCACCAAAAGTGCATCGACCTCTAATCAGTACAACGCAAGTGCTGAATGTAAACTGAAAAGAGAATGGGAAAAAACGCGCCCGACCAGAAAAGTGCCACAACTCGGAAACATGTGAACAAAAGTAAATAGCTGGAAAGGGTCCCCCACCTGGAACCTGACTACGACCACTGCACACGGTCCAAGCTCCCAAACTCTTAAGCTCCACTGAAGTCACGACCCACCTATCCGTCATCTGCAAGGGCACACCAAGTGCGGGAAAATCCCAAGAAGGGGTGAGTATAAAAATACTCAGTAGGATACCCCGAAGGCTCGAGGGAGAAACAAAGTAGGTACCGAAGGGTGAGCAGTAGAACAAACAGGAAAAGTAAAGGAGTACAACCGAGAGTGCAGTAAATAGTATAGTAAAGAGTCCATCTGAACCCAACAAGAGAACAGAAGTAGATTCGTCCAAACACAAGGAGCAGGAAATGGCGAGAAGATGAACTTCTCGTCGAGTCTTCGCTACCTATAACAGGAGAGTAGACTCGTCCAACCACGAGAAGCTAGACACAGAAAGCACATGGCATACCTCACGCGTCTTCACCTCCCCTGGAAGGAGAGCATCCAAAACCCAAGGAGTGGGTACTGGAAGAAGGAATAAATATACATATTCTCAATCAAGAAGCCCAAACAAGATCGTAAGGCGATCTCTATCCCGTAGCTCAGACCAAGAAAGTGAGTAGCCAATAGTCCCAGAAGTAAACACCATCGATGCCTAGAATCTCGCACGTCTGCCCTGAACTGCAAGTCAAGGGGTCAAATCACCGCACATCGAAACTATCTGCTTTGGTCGACACTGACTCGAACACACGGTTTTAGGTCATGTCGCAAGGATGTGTCTTGGTGGGGAAAGCGCCCCTCATACTTGATATTTCTGGGGGAACGTTAATCCACACCTCGTCACTACCCCGTAGTCGAGAGGTCTCCTCAAATTCGATAGGTGACCCCTGCCCAGCCCCGCTGGAGGGTGATCCCTGGAAGTCGACGAGTTCCCACTGGAGGGATACCCAACAAGAGTCGACGGGTGCCACACTGCCATGTCTCATAATAGGGTAATCCACTAGAGGGTGACCTGGCTAAAGTCGTCGATGAGTCCTAATTCCCAGTCCCATAAAAGGGTACTCCACTGGAGGGAGGCTCGGAACCGTCATCGGGGACCACTTCTCAGCCCTGCTGAAGGTAAACCCGGCATCGGGGACCAGTTCCCAGCCCCGCTGGAGGTAAGCCCGACATCAGGGACCACTGCCCAGCCCCGCTAGAGATAACCCCAGAACCGTTCTGGACATCTCGGCTGGATAGTACTGCTCGGTGAACACTATTGTACTGGCCATCCCTACTTGATGGGAACCCAGTGGTCATCCCTACTGGATGGTACAACTGGTGAGCCCTTCTCAAAACAACCTCAGCCCTGCTATTAACAACCCCAGCCCTGCTGGAATCAACCTCAGCCCTGCTGGAAACAACTTCAACCCAGCTGGAAACAACCTCCTGGGTAGAGGATCAGTGCCTGCGTAAATTTATGTTCACACCGATACCAAAATAACTCTACCAAGGAACACGAAGGAATGGGAGAAACTCCTCGGGCCTCTCAGGGCGATCACACTCTAATCCGCTGAGTCACAATAGAAGCAGACTAAGACAACTCATCCCAAAATGTGGGAAAACACACATGTTGTACAAGCACACATATTCGAAAATAGTGCCGTAGTCCAATGAAAGGGGAACGGTACTGAAACCCCACACAGCTGATGCAACAGTGGAACCATACCATCTCTACCGGCCAAACGAGAACAGAACCGAGGAAAAAACTCAACCTTGTGGGTCAAAAAGCGAGAACATGACCATGGGAAAAACTCAACCCTGCTAGTCAATAAGCGAGAACAAGACAAGGGGAAAAAACTCAACCCTATTGGTCAACAAACTAGAATTGAACCAGGGGAAAACTCAACCCTTCTGTTCAACAAACGATAACCAAGGAACCCTCTACGTCACGAGAGGTCAAATGTACGTAATGCAGAACATTGCACACCCATGGGGCCCACACAAAGTGTGGCCCCAAGTCAACCCCAACCATGTGCACAAACATTCTCAGGTACCAACATCCACATGTACCTCCCAGCATTCTCGTATACTCCCCGAGTATACCACATCTCCAGCCAAAAGGTTAACGTGCACACGTCACCCATCGTCAATGCGAAGGCGTAAATGTAACAACTCCAACATGCCACCTCAACGGCTGTGGCACGACCTACCACATCTCTTTAATCATTACTTCACTCACATGAGTGTAACGACCCGAAATTTTGAATAAATATTGTTTCCTAATTTTGTGGGTTATTTTATTTTATTTTTATACTCAACAAAAATGCTTCATTTGATAACATGAGTATAATTATAATGAGACCATTGGGATTTGACTGTTATATGAACATTGGTCAATATGACCACTTGAAACTAAACATTTTGATTATTTCCTCTAAATACAAGTAATCTTGGTTAATTATTATAGAAAGAAGATTCGATGGCCTCACCATGTAGTCTTGGACTGATCGAAGCCCATCTAACAGAACTTGGGAAGGAGGTAGCACCACTGGGCTTTGCTCTGGACCAAACCCATGCCGAAGTTCATCGTGTGAAGCTAGAACAGAATCGCCTTTGCGAGAAGTTCAAACTAATAGAAATTACTACTCGTGCGATGTTAGCCGAGCCTCCCTCAGATTCTCTCACCTTAGCACACCTTACACTTAGGTCCTATGATGGTGTGATAAGGGTCTATGTAAGGAGACCGTAACTGCCTTGTGTAATCCTTTGTTTTAAATAAAATGTGGGATTTCTTCTTATGATGAAGTTTATGAGTTTTCAAATGACCAGATAAATATAGTATGCACATTTTGATGAATTTTAGAAAAAGGATATTTTAAAAATGGTTATATAAACCTTAAATAATTAAAAATGTGTAATGATTTTCGTAAAATGGTCTTCTACAATTATGTTCAGTACGAAATTTAGAGTCTAATAAGATCAACTTGATTTTTGATGAATAGTAAATTATGAATAGTTATTTTATGATTAGGATTAGTAATGTGTCCAAATGGATTAGTAATCTCACTTAAAGAAAGTATTAATATAATCTAGGCACCTTGATTATGTAATGTGATTCAATAAAATGGTTAAATAACGGTTTCATAAATTATTATTCAAGTATTAGTTTTTTCGAGTGAATAGTGTTATTTAATTAAAAATTAAATTAAAAATATTTAAAAAAATTATTTTTATAAAATGGATTTCATTTTTGAACTCAGAGCACCGATATTATGTTATGGTAATTTTTGGGGTTTTTTCTGAAAAATTGAATTTTTGGTGAATAGTGTATTTATTTAAAATAAAAATTAAAAATATTTAGAAAATTATTTTTATAAACTGGAGTTCATTTTTGAAATCATAGCATTGATATTCGGTTAAGGTGAAAATTTGGGATTATTCTGAGAAAGTTGAATTTTTGATGAATAGTGAAGATACAGTTTTTAAGTTACGAGAGTTTAATGACATCATTAAATGATGTATTAAGTTTGTAATCAATATGTTCGACTTATGAATAGTAAGATAAGGTATTAGGTGTCCCAATTGGCCAATACCATGGGAAAATACCATGGGAAAGCCCATGGTTTTTCCAAAACCACTAATGAGGTGTCCCTTGGCCATTAATGCCTTGTCCCCCCACTTACCCTATAAATACCAAGATATCCTCTCATCCATTCGACTCCCCAATCTCCCCCAACAAAGTTATGGTCTCATTACTTCCCAAGGAGTCCTCCCAAGGTTCCCCCAAGCCCTCAAGGTCCCAACCTTTTAGTTTTAAGAGTTACGTTTTAAGGTAAGAGATCCGATCTCTCTATTTCTTTTCAAGAAATCTCTTTTATGTAATTTCTTTTATGCTCGATGTTATTATGTTAAAGGGTGTTATTTTATACTACTCTTACAGCCCTTTTCATGTTCACATAATGGGATATCCCCTCTTACTCTCATTATCTCGTTTTATGATGTTTTAAGTGGCGCCGTTAGGCTGCCGAAATTTTTGTAACAGATTCTTTCTCCCTTCTCATTTTTCAAGATCTATTATCATTAAATGTATTTCAAGTTCATTTTTATTAGGTTGGGGTACGATCTCTAAATTTCTCATACTGATCTTTTATTATCATATGATGAGAGACCCCATTTGATCTCTTCAATTCAGTATTTTGAAGTTTTAAGTGGCGTCGTTAGGCTGCCGAATTTTTAAGTGGTTCTTCACCCTTCTCGTATTGAAGTTCTACTTTCATGTCAATTCTTTCAAGTTACTTTTTGTTATGTTGTGGTATGATCTCTATATCTATCATACTGAACTATTATGTTCTTACGATTAGAAACCCTATTTTATCTCATCAATTTATTTTTGTTGAAGTTTAAGTGATGCTGTTAGACTGCCGAATTTTTAAGTGATTCTTTCACCCTTCTCATTTTCAAGTTCTATTTTCTTGTTATGTCTTTCAAGTTAATTTATTTTGGGGTATGATCTATATATCTATAATACTGATCATTTATCTTTATATAATTAGATACCATTTTTTATCTCGTCAATTTTTTTTGTTGATGTTTAAGTGGCGCCGTTAGGCTGTCGAATTTTTATAAGAGAAATCTTATTTTTTGTCTTCCTTTCATGTTATTCGTTTCTTATGGTATATCAATCAAATTTCATTACCATGATCTTAAATACTTTATATTCTGTCCCTATATTGTTTTATGGATCATTTATGAGTGGGTGACCCATGTCCTCTCTCTTTTCAATGTTCTCTAAAACCCCGAAACATAGCAGTTATGCTGCAGAATGTTCGTCTCAAAATGCCTCTCTCTTTTCTCAAGTTTATTTTATGCTATAAAGTGAATACTAAAAGCACTTATTTCTACAGGGGTATTCACATATATATCAAAAAGTTCTATTTTAAATTCTGGGATTTACATACATGATACCCTCTCTCCCCTTCCGTGGGTATTAAAGTGACAATAAAGATCATGTCTTTAAAGTAGTTTTTAAAACATTATGATTATGAAATGAAACCCATTTATTTTATGCTATATGGGTTATTTATGAAATATTTTATGATGATATATGTGGCTCACATGATAATAAAGGAAAATTTAAGGTTGAGGCCTGATAGATCTCCAATGCATTGGGTAATGATGTAACCACTAGAGATTACAATTTTCACGATACCTTGGTGAATAAACTTGGTAATTTTCAAATGAAACCTTGGGGATGGACCATGGTGATATGTTCATGATTTTCTATGTTAAATGATTTAGCCACATCTTCAAGTTATGAAAAAAGTTATTTTTATTATGATATGCCTCATTATTTCTTTCTCATGCCTTAAAGATCTTTTTCATGACATAGTTGATGTATCTCAAGTTCACATGTTAAATGTTTCGCTTGTTTCCCTTACTGGGCCTTCTGCTCACCCTTTCTTTTGAAGTATGTCCCTAGGTTATGAGATGCAGTAATGAACCTCAGATGAACTTAAGGAGAAGCCTTTCAAGTGTTTAAGAAGAATGTTTTATGTTGTTTTCATGTATTATGGTCTTGGTTTCCAAGACACTAAACCTTAAAGATCTTCAGTTTTGTGTAATGTAATGAAAGTTTATGTTATAAAAAGGCGGGATGGTATAGTTGGTATCAAAGGATGGTTTAGTTATTTGTGGAAATTAGGATATGAAAACTCTAGGAAGAACCCTATAGAAAAGTTTAAATATAGGAAATCTTCCTGGTATTTTGGTGAGTATTGAGTAAGGGGTTTCCAAGCAAATACATCCCTGTCTGGATATGAGCAGGTAGAGGTGGCTCTGGCACATATGTACATAGGGGCAAAACCCGAAAACACCACTTTGAGCTAGACTCAAACGGGAACTGGTACACGACAATGGGCCTTGCTGCACTCTTGGTTACGACACTCCCGGGGGATATGCTTTGGTAAATTCATAATCTTATTATGAACCATTATTTAAGGAACAAAGATAAAATAAAATAAAGATTCACATAAGAATATATGATCATGGATAACCTAGTTTGAAACCTAGGGGATCACAAGTTAGAGTATACTTTTCTTCTACAAGTTATCCTTATATGCTTTAAGTTCATTTTCATGATTATTGGCTAAGTATTTAAGCCCTGAATTGTGGTTTCTTTTCTTAGTTAATGGAGGGAAATGGAAGAACGTGTCCCAACAACCAATGTGACAATAAATGAGATGATTTTCGTATTAATATGACAGGGATGATTAGGGGATTAAAATATGATAATTATTCTGGAAGACGTTCACTATTTTGGGGACCCTATATGACCGAGGTAAATAGATTACTACGGTATTTTCACTGTGGGTTAAGGTTGACTTATATTTTGAATAATCTATGAATTTAAGGTGGAATTATAGTAATTTAGGTTACTTATGGAAATGATTAACTTATCTTGGGTAAAGTATGATTAGGTTAGCTATTTTTGTTTTAAGATGTTAGGAGAGGTTGATGTTGTTTGGAGAAGAACATTGAAGTTTATTTTGGAAGACTATGTTATCAAGTATTTGGGTTTCAATCTTAGTTTGGGTTATTTTGAGGAATTTTAAGGACAATTATTTATGGAATGAACTATGATGAACTTTGGGTAGTACCATGGAACTTTTAAGATTTAAAAGTAGTTTCCATTCCTATGGGATTCTTCCTTTTTGAAGAGGTGTTTTACCTTACCCTTTCTGTTTTTGGGATAATGTTTAAAGATAGAAGAAATAGATAGATAATGTTTTGTGGATTATGAAGATGATTCTTGTGTTCTGATGAGACCAAGTAGTTTTGAATGCTCATATTTTGGAGAAAAGATTAGTTTTGGGTAGAAACTTATTAAAGGATGAAACTCTACATGAATATAGGTATATTTTCTTATGTTTTTGTTTTATGTTGTAAGTGAATTCCTCAAAATTATGAAAAGGAACGTAAAACAAAAACGTTGTTGGTTTACATTTCCTACTAGGTAATGAAATACCGTTTACAACCATCATAAGTTTGGGATTTTCTTACGGTTAGCTTTCTTCTAATCATGTTTTCTATCACTCTCCCCCAGAACTTGCCCCTTTGTTTTTCTTCCATGTCCATGTTTTCCTCCATGGAATCCTAGTATGGGTTAAATCAAGTGACCTTTGTACTTCCTTTTATTTCTTTTAATTTAATAGTGTTACTGACTCTTTTTCTGAAGCGGGACTTTCAATGAAATTTCAAAACCCAATTTTTAAAAAAATTGCGAGGACGCAATTTCTTAAGGGGGGAAGATTGTAACGACCCGAAATTTTGAATAAATATTGTTTCCTAATTTTGTGTGTTATTTTATTTTATTTTTATACTCAACAAAAATGTTTCATTTGATAACATCAATATAATTAAAATGAGACCGTTGGGCTTTGACTGTTATATGACCATTGGTCAATATGACCACTAGAAACTAAACGTTTTGATTATTGCCTCTAAATACAAGTAATCTTGGTTAATTATTATAGAAAGAAGATTCGATGGCCTCACCATGTAGTCTTGGACCGATCGAATCCCATCTAACAGAACTTGGGAAGGAGGTAGCACCACTGGGCTTTGCTCTGTACCAAACCCAAGCCGAACTTCATCGTGTGAAGCTAGAACGGAATCGCCTTTGCGAGAAGTTCAAACTAATAGAAATTACTACTCGTGCCATGTTAGCCGAGCCTCCCTCAGATTCTCTCACCTTAGCACACCTTACACTTAGGTCCTATGCTGGTGTGATAAGGGGCTATGTAAGGAGACCATTACTGCCTTGTGTAATCCTTTGTTTTAAATAAAAATTGGGATTTCTTCTTATGATGAAGTTTATGAATTTTCAAATGACCGGATAAATATAGTATGCATATTTTGATGAATTTTAGAAAATGTATATTTTAAAAATGGTTATGTAAACCTTAAATAATTAAAAATGTGTAATGATTTTTGAAAAATGGTCTTCTACAATTATGTTCAGTACGAAATTTAGAGTCTAATAAGATCAACTTGATTTTTGATGAATAGTAAATTATGAATAGTGATTTTATGATTAGGATTAGTAATGTGTCCAAATGGACTTGTAATCTCACTTAAAGAAAATATTAATATAATCTCGGCACCTTGATTAAGTAATGTGATTCAATAAAATGGTTAAATAATGGTTTCATAAATTATTATTAAAGTATTAGTTTTTTAAAGTGAATAGTGTTTTTTAATTAAAATTTAAATTTAAAATCTTTAAAAAAATTATTTTTATAAAATGGAATTCATTTTTGAACTCAGAGCACCGATATTATGTTATTGTAATTTTTGCGGTTTTTTCTGAAAAAATGAATTTTTTGTGAATAGTGTATTTATTTAAAATATAAATTAAAAATATTTAGAAAATTATTTTTATAAAATGGAGTTAATTTTTGAAATCAGAGAATTGATATTTGGTTAAGGTGAAATTTTGGGATTATTCTGAGAAAGTTGAATTTTCGATGAATAGTGAAATACAGTTTTTAAGTTACGGGTGTTTAATGACATAATTAAATGATGTATTATGTTTGTAATCAATATGTTAGACTTATGAATAGTATGATAAGGTATGAGGTGTCCCAAGTGGCCAATACCATGGGAAAATACCATTGGCAAACCCATGGTTTTTCCAAAACCACTAATGAGGTGTCCCTTGGCCATTAATGCCTTGTCCCCTCACTTTCCCTATAAATACCAAGCCATCCTCTCATCCATTCGACTCCCCAATCTCCCCCAACAAATTTCTGGTCTCATTACCTCCCATGGAGTCCTTCCAAGGTGCCCCCAAGCCCTCAAGGTCCCAACCTTTGACTTTTAAGAGTTACGTTTTAAGGTAAGGGATCCGATCTCTCTCTTTCTTTTCAAGAAATATATTTTATGTAATTTCTTTTATGCTCCATGTTATTATGTTAAAGGGTGTTCTTTTATACTAATATTACTGCAATATTCATGTTCAAATAATGAGATATCCCCTCTTACTCTCATTATTTATTTTTATGATGTTTTAAGTGGCGCCGTTAGGCTGCCGAAATTTTTGTACCAGATTCTTTCTCCCTTCTCATTTTTCAAGATCTATTATCATTAAAAGTATTTCATGTTTCTTTTTTATTATGTTGGGGTATGATCTCTAAATTTATCATACTGATATTTTATGATCATATGATGAGAGACCCCATTTGATCTCTTCAATTCAGTATTTTGAAGTTTTAAGTGGCGTCGTTAGGCTGCCGAATTTTTAAGTGGTTCTTCACCCTTCTCGTTTTGAAGTTCTACTTTCATGTCAATTATTTCACGTTCCTTTTTGTTATGTTGGGGTATGATCTCTATATCTATCATAAATAACTTTTATGTTCTTATTATGAGAGACCCTATTTGATCTCATCAATTTATTTTTGTTGAAGTTTAAGTGATGCCGTTAGGCTGCCGAATTTTTAAGGGATTCTTTCACCCTTCTCATTTTCAAGTTCTATTTTCTTGTCAAGTCTTTCAAGTTAATTTATTTTGGGGTATGATCTATATATATATCATACTGATCATTTATGTTCATATGATGAGAGACCCTTTTTGATCTCTTCAATTCATTTTTGTTGAAGTTTAAGTGGCGTCGTTAGGCTGTCGAATTTTTATAAGAGAAATCTTATTTTTTGTCTTCCTTTAAAGTTCTTCATTTCATATGGTATATCATTAAAAGTTCATTACCATGCTCTTAAATACTTTATATTCTGTCCCTATACTATTTTATGGATCATTTATGAGTGGGTGACCCATGCCCCCTCTCTTTTCAATGTTTTCTAAATCCCCGAAACATAGCTGTTATGCTGCCGAATTTTCATCTCAAAATTCCTCTCTCTTTTCTCAAAATTATTTTATGATATAAAGTGGATACTCAAAGCTCTTATTTATACAGGGGTATTCACATATATATCAAAATGTTCTATTTTAAATTCTGGTATTTACATACATGATACCCACTCTCCCCTTCCGTGGGTTTTGAAGTGACAATAAAGATCATGTCTTTAAAGCAATTTTTAAAACGTTATGATTATGAAATGAAACCCATTTATTTTATGCTATATGGGTTATTTATGAAATAGTTTATGATGATATATGTGGCTCACATGATAATAAAGGCAAATTTAAGGGTGCTCCCTGATAGTGCTCCAATTCATTGGGTAATGATGTAACCACTAGAGATTACAATTTTCACGATACCTTGGTGAATAACCTTGGTAATTTTAAAATGAAACCTTGGGGATGGACCTTGGTGATATTTTCATGATTGTATATGTTAAATGATGTAGCCACATCTTTAAGTTATGAAAAACATTATTTTTATTACGATATGCCTCATTACTTTTTTCTCATGCCTTAAAGTTCTTTTTTGTGACATAGTTGATGTATCTCAAGTTCACATGTTAAATGTTTCGCTTGTTTCCCTTACTGGGCCTTCTACTCACCCTTTCTTTTGATGTATGTCCCCAGGTTATGAGATGCAGTAATGAACCTAGGATTAACTTAAGGAGAAGCCTTTCAAGTGTTTAAGAAGAATGTTTTATGTTGTTTTCATGTATTATGTTCCTGGTTTCCAAGACACTAAACCTTAAAGATCCCCAGTTTTGTTTAATGTAATGAAAGTTTATGTTATAAAAAGGCGGGGTGGTATAGTTGGTATCAAAGTATAGTTTAGTTATTTGTGGAAATTAGGATATGAAAACTCTATGAAGAACTCTATAGAAATGTTTAAATATAGGAAATATTCCTGGTATTTTGGTGAGTATTGAGTAAGGGGTTTCCAAGAAAATACATCCCTGTCTGGATACGAGCAGGTAGTGGTGGCTCTGGCACAGATGTACATAGGGGTAAAACCCGAAAACACTTCTTTGAGCTAGACTCAAATGGAACTGGTACACGACAACGAGCCTTGCTGCACTCTTGGTTACGACACTCCTGGGGGATATGCTTTGGTAAATTCATAAGCTTATTATGAACCATTATTAAAGGAACAAAGATAAAATAAAATAAAGATTCACAAAAGAATATATGATCATGGATAACCTATTTTTAAACCTAGGGGATCACAAGTTAGGGTATACTTTTCTTCTACAAGTTATCCGTATATGCTTTATGTTCCTTTTCATGATTATTGGATAAGTATTTAAGCCCCTAATTATGGTTTCTTTTCTTAGTTAATGGCGGGAAATGGATGAACGTGTCCCAACAACCAATGTGATAAGAAATGAGAGGATTTTCATATTAATATGACAGGGATGATTAGGGGATTAAAATATGATTATTATTTTTGAAGATGTTCACTATTTTGGGGACCCTATATGATCGAGGTAAATAGATTACTACGGTATTTTCATTGAGGGGTAAGGTTTACTTATATTTTGAAGAATCGATGAATTTAAGGTGGAATTATAGTAATTTAGGTTACTTATGGAAATGATTAACTTATCTTGGGTAAAATATGTTTAGGTTAGCTACTTTTGTTATAAGATGTTAGGAGTGGTTGATGTTGTTTGGAGAAGAACAATGAAGTTTATTTTGGAAGACTATGTTATCAAGTATTTGGGTTTCAATCTTAGTTTGGGTTATTTTGAGGATTTTAAGGACAGTTATTTATGGAATGGACTATGATGAACTTTGGGTAGAACCATGGAACTTTTAAGATTTAAAAGTAGTTTTCATTCCTATGGGATTCTTCCTTTTTGAAGAGGTGTTTTACCTTACCCTTTCTGTTTTTGGGATAATGTTTAAAGATAGAAGAAATAGATAGTTAATCTTTTGTGGATTATGAAGATGATTCTTGTGTTCTGATGAGACCAAGTAGTTTTGAATTCTCATAGTTTTGAGAAAAGATTAGTTTTGGGTAGAAACTTATTAAAGGATGAAACTCTACATGAATATAGGTATATTTTCTTATCTTTTTGTTTTCTGTTGTAAGTGAATTCCTCAAAATTATGAAAAGGAACGTAAAACAAAAAAGTTGGTGGTTTAAGTCTCCTACTAGGTAATCAAAGACTGTTTACACACATCATAAGTTTGGAATTTTTTTTATGGTTAACTTTCTCCTAATCATGTTTTCTATCACTCTCCCCCAGAACTTGACCCTTTGTTTTTCTTCCATGTCCATGTTTTCCTCCATGGAATCCTAGTATGGGTTAACTCGGGTGACCTTTGTACTTCCTTTTTTTTATTTTAATGTAATAGTGTTACTGACTCTTTTTCCGATGTGGGACTTTCAATGAAATTTCAAAACCCAATTTTTAAAAAAATTGCGAGGATGTAATTTATTAAGGGGGGAAGATTGTAACGACCCGAAATTTTGAATAAATATTGTTTCCTAATTTTGTGTGTTATTTTATTTTTATACTCAACAAAAATGTTTCATTTGATAACATGAGTATAATTAAAATGAGACCATTGGGCTTTGACTATTATATGACCATTGGTCAATATGACCACTAGAAACTAAACGTTTTGATTATCGCCACTAAATACAAGTAATATTGGTTAATTATTATAGAAAGAAGATTCGATGGCCTCACCATGTAGTCTTGGACCGTTCGAAGCCCATCTAACAGAACTTGGGAAGGAGGTAGCACCATTGGCCTTTGCTCTGGACCAAACCCAAGCTGAACTTCATCGTGTGAAGCTAGAACGGAATCTCTTTTGGGAGAAGTTCAAACTAATAGAAATTACTACTCGTGCGATGTTAGTCGAGCCTCCCTCAGATTCTCTCACCTTAGAACACCTTACACTTAGGTCCTATGCTGGTGTGATAAGGGGCTATGTAAGGAGACCGTAACTGCCTTGTGTAATCCTTTGTTTTAAATAAAAATTGGGATTTCTTCTTATGATGAAGTTTATGAATTTTCAAATGACCGGATAAATATAGTATGCATATTTTGATGAATTTCAGAAAAAGGATATTTTAAAAATGGTTATGTAAACCTTAAATAATTAAAAATGTGTAATGATTTTCGAAAAATGGTCTTCTAAAATTAGGTTCAGTACGAAATTTAGAGTCTAATAAGATCAACATGATTTTTGATGAATAGTAAATTATGAATAGTGATTTTATGATTAGGATTAGTAATGTGTCCAAATGGATTAGTAATCTCATTTAAAGAAAGTATTAATATAATCTAGGCACCTTGATTAAGTAATGTGATTCAATAAAATGGTTAAATAACAGTTTCATAAATTATTATTCAAGTATTAGTTTTTTCGAGTGAATAGTGTTTTTTAATTAAAAATTAAATTAAAAATCCTTAGAAAAATTATTTTTTTAAAATGGATTTCATTTTTGAACTCAGAGCACCGATATTATGTTATGGTAATTTTTGGGGTTTTTTTCTGAAAAAAATGAATTTTTGGTGAATAGTGTATTTATTTAAAATATAAATTAATAATATTTAGAAAATTATTTTTATAAAATGGAGTTAATTTTTGAAATCAGAGCATTGATATTTGGTTAAGGTGAAATTTTGGGATTATTCTGAGAAAGTTAAATTTTCGATGAATAGTGAAAATACAGTTTTTAAGTTACGGGTGTTTAATGACATCATTAAATGATGTATTAAGTTTGTAATCAATATGTTCGACTTATGAATAGTAAGATAAGGTATGAGGTGTCCCAATTGGCCAATACCATGGGAAAATACCATGGGCAAGCCCATGGTTTTTCCAAAACCACTAATGAGGTGTCCCTTGGCCATTAATGCCTTGTCCCCTCACTTTCCCTATAAATACAAATCCATCCTCTCATCCATTCGACTCCCCACTCTCCCCCAACGAAGTTCTCGTCTCATTACTTCCCAAGGAGTCCTCCCAAGGTGCCCCAAGACCTCAAGGTCCCAATCTTTGAGTTTTAAGAGTTACGTTTTAAGGTAAGGGATCTGATCTCTCTCTTTCTTTTCAAGAAATCTCTTTTATGTAATTTCTTTTATGCTCCATGTTCTTATGATAAAGGGTGTTCTTTTATACTACTCTTACTTCCCTTTTCATGTTCACATAATGAGAGATCCCCTCTTACTCTCATTATTTCGTTTTATGATGTTTTAATTGGCGTCGTTAGGCTACCGAAATTTTTGTAACAGATTCTTTCTCCCTTGTCATTTTTCAAGATCTATTATCATGTAAAGTATTTCAAGTTCCTTTTTATTATGTTGGGGTATGATATCCAAATTTATCATACGGATCTTTTAAGATCATATGATGAGATACCCCATTTTATCTCTTTAATTCAGTATTTTGAAGTTTTAAGTGGCGCCGTTAGGCTGCCGAATTTTTAAGTGGTTCTTCACCCTTCTCGTTTTGAAGTTCTACTTTCATGTCAATTATTTCAAGTTACTTTTTGTTATGTTGGGGTATGATCTCTATGTCTATCATACTGAAATTTTATGTTCTTATGATGAGAGACCCTATTTGATCTCATCAATTCATTTTTTTTGAAGTTTAAGTGACGCCGTTAGGCTGCCAAATTTTTAATGGATTCTTTCACCCTTCTCATTTTCAAGTTCTATTTTCTTGTCAAGTCTTTCAAGTTAATTTATTTTGGGGTATGATCACTATATCTATCATACTGATCATTTATGTTAATATGATTAGAGACCCTTTTTGATATCGTCAATTCATTTTTGTTGAAGTTTAAGTGACGCCGTTAGGCTGTCGCATTTTTATAAGAGAAATCTTATTTTTTGTCTTCCTTTCAAGTTATTTGTTTCATATGGTATATCATTCAAATTTAATTACCATGCTCTTAAATACTTTATATTCTGTCCCTCTACTGTTTTATGGATCATTTATGAGTGGGTGAACTATGTCCCCTCTCTTTTCAATGTTCTCTAAAAACCCGAAACATAGCTGTTATGCTGCAGAATTTTCGTCTCAAAATGCCTCTCTCTTTTCTCAAAATTATTTTATGCTATAAAGTGAATACTGAAAGATATTATTTATATATGGGTATTCACATATATATAAAAATGTTCTATTTTAAATTATGGGATTTACATACATGAGACCCGCTCTCCCCTTCCGTGGGTTTTAAAGTGACAATAAAGATCATGTCTTTAAAGCAGTTTTTAAAACGTTATGATTATGAAATGAAACCCATTTATTTTATGCTATATGGGTTATTTTTGAAATATTTTATGACGATATATGTGGATCACATGATAATAAAGGCAAATTTAAGGGTGCTCCATGATAGCGCTCCAATGCATTGGGTAAGGATGTAACCAATAGAGATTACAATTTTCACGATACATTGGTGAATAACCTTGGTAATTTTCAAAAGACACCTTGGGGATGGACCTCAGTGATATGTTCATGATTTTCTATGTTAAATTATGTAGCCACATCTTCAAGTTAAGAAAAGTTATTTTATTATGATATTCCTCATTATTTCTTTCTCATGCCTTAAAGTTCTTTTTTATGACATAGTTGATGTATCTCAAGTTCACATGTTAAATGTTTCGCTTGTTTCCCTTACTTGGCCTTCTGCTCACCCTTTCTTTTGATGTATGTCCCCAGGTTATGAGATGCAGTAATGAACCTAGGATGAACTTAAGGAGAAGCCTTTCAAGTGTTTATGAATAATGTTTTACGTTGTTTTCATGTATTATATTCCTGGTTTCCAAGACACTAAACCTTAAAGATCCTCAGTTTTGTGTAATGTAATGAAAGTTTATGTTATAAAAATGTAGGATGGTATAGTTGGTATCAAAGGATGGTTTAGTTATTTGTGGAAATTAGGATATGAAAACTCTAGGAAGAACCCTATAGAAAAGTTTAAATATAGGAAATCTTCCTGGTATTTTTGTGAGTATTGACTAAGGGGTTTCCAAGCAAATACATCCGTGTCTGGATACGAGAAGGTAGAGGTGGCTCTGGCACAGATGTACATAGGGGTAAAACTCGAAAACACCCCTTTGAGCTAGACTCAAACGGGAACTGGTACACGACAACGGGACTTTCTGCACTCTTGGTTACGACACTCCCATGGGATATGATTTGGTAAATTCATAAGCTTATTATGAACCATTATTAAGGGAACAAAGATAAAATAAAATAAAGATTCACATAAGAATATATGATCATGGATAACCTTGTTTGAAACCAAGGGGATCACAAGTTAGGGTATACTTTTCTTCTACAAGTTATCATTATATGCTTCAAGTTTCTTTTCATGATTATTGGATAAGTATTTAAGCCCCTAATTATGGTTTCTTTTCTTAGTTAATGGCAGGAAATGGAAGAACGTGTCCCAAAAACCAATGTTATAGGAAATGAGATGATTGTAGTATTAATATGACAGGTATGATTAGGGGATTAAAATATGATTATTATTTTGGAAGATGTTCACTATTTTGGGGACCCTATATGATCGAGGTAAATAGATTACTATGGTATTTTCATTGAGGGGTAAGGTTGACTTATATTTTGAAGAATCGATGAATTTAAGGTGGACTTATAGTAATTTAGGTTACTTATGGAAATGATTAACTTATCTTGGGTAAAATATGTTTAGGTTAGCTACTTTTGTTATCATATGTTAGGATTGGTTGATGTTGTTTGGAGAAGAACAATGAAGTTTATTTTGGAAGACTATGTTATCAAGTATTTGGGTTTCAATCTTAGTTTGGGTTATTTTGATGAATTTTAAGGACAGTTATTTTTGGAATGGACTATGATGAACTTCAGGTAGTAGCATGGAACTTTGATGATTTAAAAGTAGTTTCCATTCCTATGGGATTCTTCCTTTTTGAAGAGGTGTTTTATGTTACCCTTTCTGTTTTTGGGATAATGTTTAAAGATAGAAGAAATAGATAGTTAATGTTTTGTGGATTATAAAGATGATTCTTGTGTTCTGATAAGACCAAGTAGTTTTGAATGCTAATAGTTTGGAGAAAAGATTAGTTTTGGGTAGAAACTTATTAAAGGATGAAACTCTACATGAAGATAGGTATATTTTCTTATGTTTTTGTTTTATGTTGTAAGTGAATTCCTCAAAATTATGAAAAGGAATGTAAAACAAAGACGTTTTTGGTTTACGTTTCCTACTAGGTAATCAAATACCGTTTACACACATCGTAAGTTTGGGATTTTATTATGGTTAACTTTCTCCTAATCATGTTTTCTATCACTCTCCCCCAGAACTTGACCCTTTGTTTTTCTTCCATGTCCATGTTTTCCTCTATGGAATACTAGTATGGGTTAACTTGGGTGACCTTTGTACTTCCATTTCTTTCTTTTAAAGTAATAGTGTTACTGACTCTTTTTCCGATGTGGGGCATTCAATGAAATTTCAAAAACCAATTTTTAAAAAAATTGCGAGGACGCAATTTCTTAAGGGGGGAAGATTGTAACGACCCGAAATTTTGAATAAATATTGTTTCCTAATTTTGTGTGTTATTTTATTTTATTTTTATACTCAACAAAAATGTTTCATTTGATAACATGAGTATAATTAAAATAAGACCATTGGGATTTGACTGTTATATGACCATTAGTCAATATGACCTCTGGAAACTAAACGTTTTGATTATTGCCTCTAAATACAAGTAATCTTGGTTAATTATTATAGAAAGAAGATTCGATGGCCTCACCATGTAGTCTTGGACCGATCGAAGCCCATCTAACAGAACTTGGGTAGGAGGTAGCACCACTGGGCTTTGCTGTGGACCAAACCAAGGCTGAACATCATCGTGTGAAGCTAGAACGGAATCGCCTTTGCAATAAGTTCAAACTAATAGAAATTACTACTCGTGTGATATTAGCCGAGCCTCCCTTAGATTCTCTCACCTTAGCACACCTTACACTTAGGTCCTATGTTGGTGTGATAAAGAGCTATGTAAGGAGACCGTAACTGCCTTGTGTAATCCTTTGTTTTAAATAAAAATTGGGATTTCTTCTTATGATGAAGTTTATGAATTTTCAAATGACCGGATAAATATAGTATGCATATTTTTATGAATTTTAGAAATAGGATATTTTAAAAATGGTTATGTAAACCTTAAATAATTAAAAATGTGTAATGATTTTCGAAAAATGGTCTTCTACAATTATGTTCAGTAAGAAATTTAGAGTCTAATAAGATCAACTTGATTTTTGATGAATAGTAAATTATGAATAGTGATTTTATGATTAGGATTAGTAATGTGTCCAAATGGATTAGTAGTCTCACTTAAAGAAAGTATTAATATAATCTAGGCACCTTGATTAAGTAATGTGATTCAATAAAATGGTTAAATAACTGTTTCATAAATTATTATTCAAGTATTAGTTTTTTCGAGTGAATAGTGTTTTTTAATTAAAACATAAATTATAAATCTTTAAAAAATTTATTTTTATAAAATGGATTTCATTTTTGAACTCAGAGCACCGATATTATGTTATGTTAATTTTTGGGGTTTTTTCTGAAAAAATGAATTTTTGGTGAATATTGTATTTATTTAAAATATAAATTAAAAATCTTTAGAAAATTATTTTTATAAAATGGAGCTAATTTTTGAAATCAGAGCATTGATATTTGGTTAAGGTAAAATTTTGGGATTATTCTGAGAAAGTTGAATTTTCGATGAATAGTTAAAATACAGTTTTTAAGTTATGGGTGTTTAATGACATCATTAAATGATGTATTAAGTTTGTAATCAATATGTTCGACTTATGAATAGTAATATAAGGTAGGAGGTGTCCCAAGTGGCCAATACCATTGGAAAATACCAGGGGAAAGCCCATGGTTTTTCCAAAACCACTAATGAGGTGTCCCTTGGCCATTAATGCCGTGTCCCTTCACTTTCCCTATAAATACCAAGCCATCCACTCATCCATTCGACTCCCCACTCTCCCCCAACAAAGTTTGGGTCTCATTAACTCCCAAGTAGTCCTCCCAAGGTGCCCCAATCCCTCAAGGTCCCAACCTTTGAGTTTTAAGAGTTACGTTTTAAGGTAAGGGATCCGATCTCTCTATTTATTTTTAAGAAATCTCTTTTATGTAATTTCTTTTATGCTCCATGTTCTTAAGTTAAAGGGTGTTCTTTTAAACTACTCTTACTTCCCTTTTCATGTTCACATAATGAGAGATCTCCTCCTACTCTCATTATTTCGTTTTATGATGTTTTAAGTGGCGCCGTTAGGCTGCTAAAATTTTTGTAATAGATTCTTTCTCCCTTCTCATTTTTCAAGATCTATTATCATGTAAAGTATTTCAAGTTCCTTTTTATTATGTTGGGGTATGATCTATAAATTTATCATACTGATCTTATATGATCATATGATGAGAGACCCCATTTTATCTCTTCAATTCAGTATTTTGATGTTTTAAGTGGCGCCGTTAGGCTGCCGAATGTTTAAGTGGTTCTTCACCCTTCTCGTTTTGAAGTTCTACTTTCATGTCAATTCATTCAAGTTCCTTTTTGTTATGTTGGGGTATGATATCTATATATATCATACTGAAATTTTATGTTCTTATGATGAGATACCCTATTTGATCTCATCCATTCATTTTTGTTGAAGTTTAAGTGACGCCATTAGGCTGCCGAATTTTTAAGGGATTCTTTCACCCTTCTCATTTTCAAGTTCTATTTTATTGTCAAGTATTTCAAGTTAATTTATTTTGGGGTATGATCTCTATATATATCATACTGATCATTTATGTTCATATTATGAGAGACCCTTTTTGATCTCGTCAATTCATTTTTTTGGAAGTTTAAGTGGCGCCGTTAGGCTGTCAAATTTTTATAAGAGAAATTTTATTTTTTGTCTTCCTTTAAATTTCTTCGTTTCATATGGTATATAATTCAAATTTCATTACCATGATCTTAAATACTTTATATTCTGTCCCTCTACTGTTTTATGGATCATTTATGAGTGGGTTACCCATGTCCCCTCTCTTTTCAATGTTCTATAAAACCCCGAAACATAGCTGTTATGCTGCAAAATTTTCGTCTCAAAATGCCTCTCTCTTTTCTCAAAATTATTTTATGCTATAAAGTGAATACTCAAAGCTCTTATTTCTATAGGGGTATTCACATATATATCAAAATGTTCTATTTTATATTCTGGGATTTACATACATGAGACCCGCTCTCCCCTTCCGTGGGTTTTAAAGTGACTATAAAGATCTTGTCTTTAAAGTAGTTTTTAAAACGTTATGATTATGAAATGAAACCCATTTATTTTATGATATATGGGTTATTTATGAAATATTTTATGATGATATATGTGGATCACATGATAATAAAGTCAAATTTAAGGGTGCGCCCTGATAGCGCTCCAATGCATTGGGTAATGATGTAACCACTAGAGATTACAATTTTCACGATACCTTGGTGAATAACCTTGGTAATTTTCAAATGAAAACTTGGGGATGGAACTTGGTGATATGTTCATGATTGTCTATGTTAAATGATTTAGCCATATCTTCAAGTTATGAAAAACATTATTTTTATTATGATATGCCTCATTATTTCTTTCTCATGCCTTAAAGTTCTTTTTCATGACATAGTTGATTTATCTCAAGTTCACATGTTAAATGTTTCACTTGTTTCCCTTACTGGGCCTTATGCTCACCCTTTCTTTTGATGTATGTCCCCAGGTTATGAGATGCAGTAATGTACATTGGATGAAGTTAAGGAGATGCCTTTCAAGTGTCTAAGAAGAATGTTTTATGTTGTTTTCATGTATTATGTTCCTGGTTTCCAAGACACTAAACCTTAAAGATCCTCAGTTTTGTGTAATGTAATGAAAGTTTATGTTATAAAAAGGCGGGATGGTATAATGAGAGTGCATGCGATCACATGCCAAGGGTCTGCTACAAACATAGTATGACGAACCACCACCGGTACACCTTTCCTATTTCCACATTTAATAATATCGCGTAAGTGGCTCTGCTCGCCTGAATAGATTACACTTTTGTAATCCTTGTGGAAAAACAAGCGAGATCGACTACCTACTCTCCTCAAACAGTTCTCCGATAGAAAATTCGCCAACATCACCTTACTCCCGAACGACGTCCCTTGATCCCGAGCCTCGGCCCCGAAAACAGTCGGGCGCATCGCACCATTGCGATCCCCTCGGGAAAACACGTCAAAAAGACTTCTCACTTGAGTGCAACAGATATCCGGAGAAAAAGATGCATTCCGGTGCACCGGACACGAGCGGTGCTTTGTTGGACCCACATCCCGGTCCTGAAGCACAACGAACGGATCACACCGTTGCGATCCTCTCGAAAAAGTTCACAAATTTGACTATTCATTTGTCTGAAACGAACACACTGTGATAAATCTGGAAAAATCAACATCAATTCCCAAACGACCCTCATGGGACCCACACCATCATGCGGAATTAAAGAAGGCAGACCGTGCCAATGTAATGACCTCGGAAAAACACCCAAAATAGACTGCTCGCATGCCCCGAATAGACCTCCGATGAAAAATTTACAGAACGATGCTCATAAATCAAAAGACAGTCCATGGGGCCCACGCCTCAATCCGGTGTCAATGCCCGAAACCACACTGGAAAATTGGGCCTCGGCACCAGGATCCCAACGCCACTGGCGGCGCTCAGAACGAACGTTAGACGTGTCCGAACTATCCAAAACAAGATCCCCTGGAAAAACGTTAATTCACTTAAAGACGCGTCGCGCCTCCGAGGCCCCTCATTTTGAGAATTAAAAATTGCCGAAACCATCCCAAAATGCTCGGAATAACTCAAGGAACGCTTCACCACAGATGGCGCATGAATCCGACACTCGAGCTGCCTTTTAGATGCAATTTAAATTTTTATCAAACCGAAAGGGGGTGGGCCGGGCCGGTTCGGCGGCCCACCCACTGCTTGAGCCTGCCCGCGGTTCACCGCGCGGGCCAGCCCGCATTGCCCAGAATGGCTGAGCTAGTCCGGCTATTTTTCCACGTCACCCGTGAAGAGTGGGTCCCTTGTCTGCTGGCCGGGGTCACAAAGACCCCGGGTCTTCCTCCCTCAACGATCGGCCGAAGCCGGTCCTTCCCCCCGTGTCGCCGCCCCGCTGGCGCCTGTTGCCGACGACCCCGCGACCAGCCTCCGCAGCCCGCTCCGCTGCGACGCCCCATAGCCTCCTTCACCAGAATAATCCCGCGCCGCCTCCTGCTGCTCCGAGCCGCCATGGGCCGCCTCCAGGGATGGCCGGAGCGCCCTTGGATCCGACTGAAATCGCCGGAAAACACCCAAAAACACCGAAAATTCCCGCAAACTTCGTCGGACATTTGCGAGCTCCTCGGAACTAAGAATTCAATTCCAAAAGATGCGTTGGATTGATAAGAAATTATAATACCTGACCATGGGATTCCTTTTCAGATTCAATAGAAATTAAATGCTAAAATTCAACTTGAATGTAGAGTTTGGAAATGAAAATTCGAAACTGAAAACTCCTACCTGTTGGGCGTTGCCCGGAGCTTTGCCGTCGATCCGCTAGAGCTACTGCACCTCGCTAAAGCTGTCACGGCTCTCCGGAGAGGTAAAAGAGAGGAGGAGTTCCTCATTGAGAGCTCCTGCTTGGTATGTGAAGAGGGGAGGAAGAAGGGGGAGAGATAAGTTAAATAAGGGAAATTAATTAATCCCTTAATTAATTAAAACTCATCCCAAATTAAATATGCATCTGAAACCCCAAACGTAGTCAAGATTAAACCTCCCCTAAAGTAAACACCACCTCCAGAACACAACAAAGGTCTCGGAATTTTAAACCTAGGCCCCATTCAAAAGTTATTAAACTCAACGCCCGAGGACTCCAAATTACGAAAACGCCCTCGGGGCCATTTTTCAAAGACGGCCCGTGCCCATGAAACTTACACCCCTCCTAGGGTAAACGACATGTTCCGGACTCAACAGTTCCCTTAGTTTTCCAATCCGAGCCACCGTTTGAGAGATATTGAGTTTAACCATTAAACGAATAAATTAGTTATTTAATTTATCCGTTCCATGCTCTGATAGCGAGCGAGGGGTCCAAACGTCCCGTGATGACATGTTTTATGTCGTTAATAGGGTAAACACCCCATTCTGAACCCATTCATGCACTCAGATCTCTGATCCGAAACATCTTTCTGGAGTTATCCCATTTATTTGGCGTGTCCAGTGTGAATGCACTGAAAATTTAATTCCAGCCGCACTGGGGCTCAGAATCTCATGTCGTCTGAAGGCACTGCTCTGGAATAATATCAAGAATATTCAAAAGTCCTTTATATCCAAAAACCGGGTTCTTACATCATTCCCTCATTTATGATTTTTGTCCCCGAAAAGAAAAACCAGGGAACAACTCAGGGTTCCAAGCCTGCACCTGGCTTTCCCGTACCCAGAAGAACTCTTGCACAGCTCTGCGCCACCGCACACAAACCAAAGGATTGATCTGTTTTACGTGAGGTCTTCCATTGACGATGATGTGCATAGAAGCACGCACACTTCCTCTCAGATAAGTCACATGGGAGACATCGTGCACCCACTCCAGCCTTTGGGGTTAGGGCAAGGCGGTAGGGAACCTCGCTATCCCTTTGCATAGTCTCAAACGGCCCAAAGGATTCCAGGGGTAGGTCACCTCCCTGACCAAACACTTACGTTGCACACTATGAGTGGAATCACCACTTGGACCTGGGAAAAATCCCAGTGATTCCCTCTTTCAGAATATCCATATGGTGAAACATCCAAGGATATCTGGTCACGCAACGATACATAGTCGATGTATCGCAAACAAGTCTCTCTTACACGCTCGAAGAGAGAAGGGATCAACACCATATACTAAAGAGAAATGTCATACACCTTCTACCAAACCAACACAAGGCCACACCGATGCCCCGAGTCACCCTGGTAAGATCCCAGGCAAGGAGCAGGGAGAAAAGAATTTCACAGGTAGAGTCTAACAATTCTACTGCAATAAGTAGATGTGCTGTAGAGCGTACCTATTATCTCCTCATTCTCTGCAGGATCATAGACATCCAAAGCTCGCAGCTATCCGTGGTCCCAACTGTCAGCTCCCAGAGCCTGACGTGGACCGCCTAGTGGTGATGGGAATACCTCGTAAGGTCTTCCTCTACTTCTAGCTCCTCCTCCACCTCTGCTAGCACCACCTCTCTGGGTACTACTCTGATCACGACGCTGCCTCTATTGTGGTGGTTTACCTGCTTCCTGACCGATATTCTCAGCGTTCCTGGTCGGGTAGTCCCATTCCATGTGACCTCGCCCACCACAAGCATAGCACCAATGCTTTCTGGGCTGCCCTGGTGCCCTCCGGCGCCACTGTGGTTTATGACCACGCCCCTGAGTCTGGTTGTCAGAAAGCCACCTGCGTCGAGGTTCTGATTGCTGACGCCCACTAGCTGTGGCAGACGTCTCGACTCCAACGTGCCTGCTGCCACCAAAAACTCTAGAACGTGACAGGAAGCTCTCTATCACCAGTGCCTGCTCAAGAACCCCGGTATTTATTGAAATTACCACGGGTACTATGACAGAAAAAATCTCTCAGCGGAGACCCTACTCAAACATTCGTGCTCGGATGTTGTCATCATGGACCAAGTCCGGGTAAAAGAATGCACGATCTGTGAAACTAGCCGCGTACTTGGCCACCGTCATCCCTCCCTGCTGAAACTGCAGGAGCTCCTGAATCCAAATGGAGCATAAGCAGGAGGGAAAAAACTAATCATGAAAAAACAACCAAAAGTCGCCCCAAGAAAGAAATGACTCGTCAAGAAACTGAGTCACCAGACTCCACCAACGCCAAGCTACTCCATGAAAAAGGTCGGCGGAAAAAGCCACTCTCTGATCTGATGGTGCCTGCACAAACCTAAAAAGGTGAACCAATGTCTCTAGCCAAACCCCTGCTGCCTGAGGGTCTGGCTCACCATTGAACCTCAGTGATCTCTGCCACTGGAACTCATGGAGTGCACTCAACCTACGTTCAAGCTCAGTCTGCTCTGCTGAAGCTGTATGCTACTCACCCGGTGGGGGTGCTACTACCGGTCCACCCAGAGAAAGGGTCTCGAATGATGGGTCCTGGACTATGGCCTCGTAGTTCACAAGGTCATCGTCACGAACCAAAGCTGGTATCCTGGCTGGATGTCTTCGTAGATACATCTTGAATATTATCACGGAGTGCCGTGATCAGATGACCATATATGTATATCACAAAAAAAATGACGATGGGGAGATGACTCAAGAGGGATAGGTAAAAACTCAATCCTATCTGATGCACAATTTTTTTTCCCCGCAACAAAATTCTCAGCATGTCGAGTCGACAAGAGGGTTATCAAGGTCTTGGTGAATAGATACGTCGGCCGCCACACTATCACGGGACTCCCTATCCTAAGAGGCGCTCTCGAGACACGTTAACACCGTTTCCCTATATCCCAACAAATTCCTTATTATTTTAGGGGCGTCCAAACAGTGTCCCAGGGAACGAACCACCTTTGATACCACTTTGTCATGACCCGACCCTACCTGGGTTCGAGCCGTAACTACCCCAAGCCTGCCTCTATAGTCCAGGGGCTGGAGACCAACACCAAAGGCACAACAACTCAGGGAGGCCTTTTCCTAAGTACCTGTACACACACATGCACCACACATAATGAAAAAGTGCAGAGTAAAAGAGAAAATACAAGTAAAGTAATGGGAGACTGCTATAAATAAACCACCAAAAGTGCATTGACCTCTAATCAGTACAAAGAAAGTGCTGAAAGTAAACTAAAATGAAATGGGGGAAAACACGCGCCCAACCAGAAAAGTGCCACAACCCGGCAACAGGTGAACAAAAGTAAACAACTGGAAAGGGTCCCCCACCTAGAACCCGACTATGACAACCACACGTGGTCCAAGACCCCAAAATCCTAAGCTTCACTCAAGTCACAACCAACTTGTCTATCGTCTTCAAGGGCACGCCAAGTGCCGGAAAATTCCAAGAAGGGGTGAGTAAAAATACTCAGTAGGATACCCCGAAAGCTCGAGGGATCAACAAAGGAGGTACCGAAAGGTGAGAAGTAGACCGAACATGAAAAGTAAAGGAGTACAACCAAGAGTGCAGTAAAGAGCACAGTAAAGAGTCCATCTCAACCCAACAAGAAAAAGGAAGTAGAAACCTCCAAACACAAGGAGCTAGAAAGGGTTAAATGATGAACTTCTTGTCGATTCTTTGCTACCTATAGCAGAATAGTAGACTCGTCCAACCACGAGATGCTAGACACGGATGAATGTGGCATACCACACACGTCTTCACCTCCCCTGGAAGGAGAACAGCCAAAACCCAAGGAGTGGGTAATGGAACAAGGTATACATATACATATGGTCAAACAAGAAGCCTGAACAAGATCGTAAGGGAATCTCCATCCCATAGCTCATCCCATGAAAATGAGTAGCCAATAGTCCCAGAAGTAAACACCATCGAAGCCCATTATCCCGCACGTCTTCCCTGAACTGCATGTCAAGGGGTCAAATCACCGCACCTCGAGACTATCCGCTTTGGGACACACTGACTCGCCCGCACGGTTTTAGTTCGCGTCGTAAGGAAACGTCTCGATGGGGGAAAGCGCCTCTCATACTTGAGAGTTCTGAGGGAATTTCAAGACACACCTCATCAAAACCCCGCAGTTGAGAGGTCTCCTCAAAGTCGACAGGCAACCCCCTGCCCAGCCCCACTGGAGGGTGATCCCTGGAAGTCGACGGGTTCCCACTGGAGGGAGACACAACTAGAGTCAATGGGTTCCACACTGCCCAGTCACGTAAAAGGGTAATCCACTGGAGGGTGACCCGGCTAAAGACGTCGACGATTCCCAATGCCTAGTCCCGTAAAAGGGTACTCCACTGGAGGGAGGCTCGGAACCGTCATCGGGGACCACTTCCCAGCCCTGCTGGAGGTAAACCCGACATAGGGGACCACTTCCCAGCCCCACTGGAGGTAAGCCTGACATCGGGGACCACTGCCCAGCCCCACTAGAGGTAACCCCAGAATCGCTCTGGCCATCCCGACTGGATGGTACTGCTCAGTGAACACTACTGTATTGGCCATCCCTGCTGGATGGTAAACAACTGGCCATCCCTACTGGATGGTACAACTGGAGAGCCCTACACGAAAAAACCTCAAACCTGCTGGTAACAACCTCAGCCCTGCTGGAAACAACATCATACCTCCTAGAAAAAACCTCAGCCCTGCTGGAAACAACCTCAGCCCTGTTGGAAACAACCTCAGCCCTGTTGGAAACAACCTCAGCCCTACTAGAAACAACCTCCTAGGTAGAGGATCGGTGCCCGCGTAATGTGTTGGTCACACCGGTACCACAAGAACTCTACCAGGGAACACGAAGGAATGGGAGAAACTCCCTGGGCCTCTCAGAGAGATCACGCTCTAATCCGCTGAGTCACTGTTGAAGCGGACTGAGACAGCTCATCCCAGAAAGTGGGGAAACACCCACGTTGTACGACCACACGTAGTCTCAAATGGTGTCGTAGTCCGTTGAAAGGGGAACGATATTGTAACCCCTCACAGATGAAGAAACCAAGGAACCATACCATCTATTCCAGCCAAACTAGAACCGAACTAGGGGGAAAAACTAAACCCTACTGGTCAACAAGAGAGAACATGACTATGGGAAAAACTCAACCTTCCTGGCCAACAAGCGAGAACAGGACCAGGGGAAAAACTCAACATTTCTAGTCCACAAACGGGAACAGAACCAGGGGAAAACTCAACCCTGCTGGTCACCAATCAAGAACCGAGGAACCCTCTATGTCGCGAGAGGTCAAAAGTACGTAAAGCAGAACACGACACACACATGGGGCCCAAACGACATGTGGCCCCAAGTGAACCCCAACCAAGTGAAAAAACATTATCAGGTACCAATATCCACCTGTACCTCCCAGCATTCCCGTATAATCCTAGAGTATACCACGTCTCCAGCCAAAAGGCTAACGGGCACACGACACCCATCGTCAACGCGAAGGCCTAAAATTAATAACTCCAACTTGCCACCTCAACGGATGTGGCAAGGACAACCAAATCTCTTAAAGCATTACTTCACTCACACGATAGTGCATGCGATCAAACACCAAGGGTCCGATATAAATATAGTAGGATAAACCACCACCAGTACACCTTTCATATTTACACATTTAATAAGATCTCATAAGAGGCTCCACTCACCTGAAAAGATTACACCATTGTAATCCTTGCAGAAAAACATGCGATATCGACTACCTACTCGCCTCAAACGGATAATCGATGGAAAAGTCACCAACACCACCTTATGCCTGAACGGCATCCCGTGATCCCGATCCTCGGCCCTGAAAATAGTCGGGCGCATCACACCATTGTGATCCCCTTGATAAAACACGTCAAAAGGACTGCTCACTTGAGTGCAACAAATATTCAGAGAAAAAGATGCATTCCGGTGCACCGCACACTAGTGGTGCTTCTTGGGACCCGCATCCCAGTCCCGAAGCACAACGAACAGATCGCACCGTTGCGATCCTCTCGAAAAAGTAGACAAATTTGACTATTCATTTGTCTGAAACGGACACCCGTTGATAAAGCTGGAAAATCACCATCAACACCCATACGAACCTTGTGGGGCCCGCACCATCATACAGAATTAAAGTGGGTAGACTGCTCCAATGTAATTCCCTCATAAAAACACCAATAATCAACTGCCCGCACGCCCCGAACAGACTTCCGATGAAAAAGTTACAGAATGATTCTCGCAGCTCAATAAACGGGCCATCGGGCCCACACCTCAACTCCGACTTCAATGCCCAAAACCACACTAGAAAACTCCTCCTCGACACCAGGGTCCCAATGCCTCTGAAAGTGATCAAAATGGACGTTATATGCGTCCGTGCCGTCCAAAACAAGATCCCTTGGAAAAACATCAATTCACTTAAAGATGCGTCGCGCCTCCGAGGACCCTCGTTTCGGGAATTAAAAATTCCCTAAACCATCTAAAAATTCTCGGAATAACTCAAGGAACGCGTTGCCGCTGACGGCGCGTGAATCTAACACTCTATCTTCCTTAGAGGCAATTTAAATTTTTATTGGACCGAAAGGGGGTGGGCCGGGCCTGTTCGGCCGACCCACCCACTGCTTGAGCCGGCCCGCGGTTCACTGCGCGGGCCGGCCTGCATCGCCCGGACCATCTGAGCTAGTACGACTGTTTCCCCATGGGACCCACGAATAGTGGGTCCCTTGTCTGTTGGCCGGGGTCACGAAGACCTTGGGTCTTCCTCCCGCAACGACCAGCCGAAGCCGGTCCTTCCCCCCCGCGTCGCTGCCCCGCTGGCGCCTGCTGCCGACGACCCCGCAACCGGCCTCCCCAGCCCGATCCACCGCGACGACCCATGGACAACTCTGTCAGAAGAAGCCCATGCCGCCACCTGCTGCTACATGCTGCCGTGGGCGGCCACCTGGGATGGCCGGAGCGCCCTTGGATCTGGCTGAAATTGCCAGAAAACAACCAAAACACTGGAAATTCCCGCAATTTTTTCCCGACATTTGCGAGCTCCTCGGATCCCAAAATTCAAATCCTAAAGATGCATTGGAATGATAAGAAATTATACTAGATGACAATGTTCTTTGTTTGCAGATTCGATAGCAATTCTACTCTAAAATTCAACTTTAAAGTAGAGTTCGGAAATGAAAACACAAAACCGAAAACTTCTACATATTGGGTGTTGCCTGGAGCTTCGCCGTCGATCCGCCGCACCTCTCCAGAGCTGTCACACCTCTCCAGAGTGGTGAAGGAGAGGAGGAGTTCCTCCTTGAGAGCTCCTTCCAGGGAAGTGAAGAGGGGAGGAAGAAGGGGGATATATGGGTTAAATAAGGGGAATTAATTAATCCCTTAATTAATTAAAACTCATCCCAAATTAAATCTGCATCTGAAACCCCAAACGTAGTTGAGTTTAAACCTCCCATAGAGTAAGCACCACCTCCCGAACACAATGGCGGTATCATAATTTTACACTGAGGCCCCTTTTAAAAGTTATTAAACTCAACGCCCGAGGCCACCATATTACGAAAACGCCCCTAGGTCCATTTTTCACAGACGACCCGCAAGCGCAAAACTTACACCCCTCCTAGGGTAAACCGAACGTTACTGACTCAACCATGAAATCAGTTTCCCAATACGATCCACCATTTAAGATATACCATGTTTAACCATTAAACAGATAAATTTATTATTTAATTTATCCGTTCCACGCTCCGATAGCGAGTGAGGGGTCCAAACATCCTACACTGACATGTTTTATTTCGTTCCTAGGGTAACACCCCAATCCAAACTGATCCGTGCACTTAGATATCTAATTCGAAACTCTGTTTAGGAGTTATTCTATTTATTTGGTGTGTCTACTGTGAACGCACTGAAAATTTAATTCCGGCCACACCGGGGCTCAGAATCGCACGCCGTCTGAAGGCGCTGCTCTGGAATGATTCAAGAATATTCCAATGTCCTTTATATACAAAAACTGGGTTCTTACACCCTAGACACCTCTGACCCCCCGTGACAGCCCCTCCACCCCCTGGACTCCCCACACCCCCATGGACACTCCCTCCCCCTTGGGAAATGTATGATCACTCAAATTATCTACTAAAATATAAAATTTCTTTGATCTAAAATTTAGTCAACTCCTGAATAATTATCCTCTACAAGTGTACATGATCATGTACACTCATGTACAATTCTTCAATGATTTTTTGTTATAAATATAGTATTTTTTTGTCTTTTATATTATGATTCTCATATATGGTAGTGTGATTCTCATATAGGGTAGTGTGTCAGTTATGGTTTCATATAAATTGAACAATTATCATTTACATAAATATATTTTCGATGAAACTTCAATATTATTTAATTTCTTTTGACGAAATGACATATAACAATTATTTTTTTGCAGAATGGATAGAAGTTGAATGTATGAAACTGATCAGATCTCAAGTGATTTTCAAAACAATTTGGAGATTTTTTTAGATTTTTCTTTTCATAATGCTTCAGATAGTGGTGGCATACACTGCCCATGTTCCAATTGTGTTGGAAGACCATGGTTGATCCATGAAGAAGTCAGTTACCACATAACAAAATTTACTTTTCAATCAAACTACTATGTGTGGTATCACAATGGGGAGAAAATTAAATCTCAAATTACTGATGATTCAAATGAGAGGACGGGAGTGGATAATTTGTTATATGATCGGTTTATTTTTATTCATCATCATGAAAAAGAAAGGATTCCAACCCAAGAAGACATAGATATGGGCACACATGATGTTTCTAATGAAAATGATGATGTTGTAAGGGTGAGAAAATTGAATTATGTTTCCACAACTCCAGTATATCGACTGTGTGATAAAATGAAAAAGATTGAATTTTTAATCTGATTGTTTCATGGGAAAACAATGTATGAGATTTATAATAAAACATTTGATTACATTCTTACCTTCTTAAAGGGTTTACTTCCAGATGATGTAGATATTCCATCAAACCACTATATGGAATGGAAGTTAGTTGAGGAACTTGGATTTTCAAGAAAAACAATTCATGATTTCCCAAAGGATTGCAGTTTATTATGGGAGGAAACCGCTGAACAGAATGATTGTATAAAATGTGACACATCATGCTAGAAGTCAAAATCTGATGGAACACCATCCCGTGTGCCACAGAAAGTAATGTGGCACTTTCCATTGATCCCCAGACTCCATAATATTTTTATGTCTAATGAAATATCAAAAAAATGAGATGGCATGATACTGAGGGAAAGAAGACTAATGATGAGTTGGTTCAACATGCAGATGGATTTTCATGGTAGATATTTGATTCTTGATATCCTGATTTTGTAGCTGGCGTGCGTAATGTGAGGCTGATTCTTTCATGCGATGGTTTTAATCTGTTTGGGTAGATGCTTACTTCGCACAACACATGGCCAGATTTTATACATATTAATATTCTTCCCCCATGGTTGTGTATGAAAAAACCTTTCACTTCCATATGTATACTCATATCTGGCCCTTCTGATCTCGACATTGACATTGATGTATACATACAACCTTTGATAAAAGAATTGAAACTTCTTTGGAATGTGGGTTTGAGCACATACGATGCATATTCGAAAGACATATTTTAGATGCATGCTGCGCTTATGTGGACAATAAATTGTTTTCCAACTTATGCAATGATGGTTGGATGGCGCACAAAGGGAAAAATGTCATGTCCTGTTTGTATGAATAATACACGATCCAGAATAAAGAATCATTGATGTAGTTTCAGTTTTATGGGACATCGATTTTTCTTTCCAATAGACCATCCATATAAAAATAATCATCAAAGATTTGATAAAACCAAATAGACCAATGATCCACCTCAACATATGCCTGGAAATGATTTGCTTAATGAATTGAATGATTTTGTTTTTTCATTTGGGAAGGGTCAAATGAAATCATGAAAGAGAATGAATATTTCCACTGAAACATGTTACAATTGGAGAAAGAGGAGTATATTTTTTTTATTTTGTTTATTGGTAAACCAATTTCTTACGTCATTGCTTATAAGTAATGCACATTGAAAAGAATATATGTGAAATGTTGCTTTCGATGCTTCTAAATGTTATGAGAAGAGAAAGATGATTTACAGTCTCAGTGTGACTTGGTGGATTGGGGCATCATAACAGAATTGCATCTTGTGCGTATTAATGAAACTAAATAGAAAGATCCATGTGCTTCTTATGTGATGAAACCTACAGAAAAAAACAATTTCTAGAAGTATTAGAGTCTATTTGAGTTCCTAATGTTTATTCAAGAAACATATCTAAACGGGTCAACAAAAGAGATTTGAAGCTAAAATCATTGAAGACTCATGATTATCACGTTGTTTTGCATGATTTGATTCCAATAGAAACCTTTCATCTTCTGTCCAATAATCTAATAGAGATTTTTATTCAGTTTTGCCATTTGTTTATAGATCTTTTTTCTAAGAAGTTGTCCAAGTCATTCTTGCAAAAAATGTTGACAGAAGCCCCATTAATTTTGTGTGAGTTGGAGAAAATATTTTCTCCATCATTTTTTACATGCATGATGCATCTGACTGTCCATATTCCCACTGAAATACTTCTTGGAGGACCTGTTTCATTTCATTGGATGTATCCAACTAAAAGAAATATATACACATTAAATTCTTATTTCCAAAATTGGAATCATCTCGAAGGTTCTATCGTGAATGGTTACTTGGATAAAAAATGTAATGATTTCTACTCAATATATTAGTCTGATCATACTACAAGAATGAACAGACCAATGAGAAATTAAGAAGAAAAGTAAGACAAAATTGAACCTAATTTTCCATCACTTCCTCAAATAGGAGGGATTCTTGGATCATATATGCTGAAGACATTAAGCCTGGAAGAGCGAGAGATAGAACATCACACAGTTTTGTTCGATTGTGATTTGTTCGATGACTACATCTGGTAACTAAATTGAATATGTATGTCTTACATATATATCTGCTAAAATATTCACATTTTTTTATCTATAAGGAACATAAAACAGTGATAAATAGAAAGAATCGTTATTTATCTTTGAGAAGGAGAGATACTTTTCATAGCAAAGAGTTTTCTTCTTGGTTAATATTGATGTTAAAAATATTACTATTTAAAATAATGAAATCAATATTTAATTAAGTTCAATATTCATTTATATTGCAGGTATTATGTTTTCCTGCTAACTCTGCCTCTGGGGAAATAATAGCTTAGGATTTTGGTCCAAATACCATGGTTCGTGACTGTAAATCAATTTTTATCAATGGGTACAAATTTATTATCACTAAACGAGAAAAGAAAAAGAGAACATAACATGATGGAGTTATGGTTACTGCCACAATAGATTTTTATACCAGTGCATTAGATAGTAGACCACAATTTGAAAATGTGGGTTATTATGGAGTCGTCGAAAAAATAATAATGTTGGATTATTACTCTCATGGATGAGTCATGATGATGAAGTGCCATTGGTTTGATTCGATGATGATACATGTCACATTTATTGATGATTATGGATTTCGAGTAATTAATATGACTCAAAAACTTGCTACTAAAGAACCACATGTATTACAATCAATGGATAAACATGTTCTTTATGTCAAATACCAACATTGACCTGAATTTGGTGTCGTTGTTGAAGTAATTCCGAGACATATTTTTTGTTGATAGTGATGATGGAATTAACACCATCCCTACTTCCATTGGAACCAATCCATTTATATCTTTTAATGACTCCAATAGCTCAATTGTTAGACTTTACTAGGAACCTGAAGTTGTCGTGGGAAATATATAAAATCATCCATTCATGTTCTCAATTCATTTAGTTTACCTCGAGTTGGGTTTTTAAGGTTGTTTCTATTCAAATTGATTTAATATTGAAACCTGAATCATCTACCTAAGCTAAAGAAATTAATTTTTTATTTAATTTTTACAATTAATTTTCCACTTAAGAATCTGGTAGAATCAATGTTCCATGATTTTAGTAGACTGATAACAAATAGTAAAAAAGCATCATATGAAAAATTAAATTTCTTTATTACATCTTTTACGATTTATTGACTTCATTATATATTTGTTCTAGCTCACCTAAAACAATGGTTAGTTAAATTATCATTGTATCCCCCTATTCCCTCTCATTTATTTTGTTTTCTGGGTTACACATTAGTTATCCTTTTCTATTTACTTACATATTTGTTTTCAAATGCAGGAAATGAAACCAATTAAAGTGAGGAAACAAAAATAGATTATGGAAAAAACTAATCACATGACCGAGATGGGAATTCCACCAATAGTGCCTGCAATGAGTATTTTATTTCAAATATATTTATTTAAATTATATATAATATCATGTGATTAATTTATTTTAAACATATTTCCAGGATCTATCTATTAGGTGAAACTTATTTTAGGAGTAGCCGAGTAGTGGTCCTAGTACATGGGGTGTTCATACAAGGGGGGGTAGTATGAGAGCTAGACGATCTGGTCGGCATACCTGATTAGAACCTTCCCCTCCCACTGACATACCATCCATCCCACATTCTGATCCCAATGTTCCGTTAGGGACACACGAGATATTTAGGCCTCCCTTGTTTTCATCACTATTTACATCTGATCCTCCTCACCCGTTTGTATCATATTTGGTCATGATTCCCACTCCCCATCCAGTATTTGTCCAGCCATCCATGTCATCTTCTTTTACTACTACTTCGATCTCTCTGGGCTTTTATATTCCATCTTCTTCGACTAATAATCTGCTAGAGTCTGTCCTTGTGGAGAATACATTGGGACCCACTAAATTTTTATAGGGTGTTCCTTCAGTTTTTGCGGATCCAATGGTGCCCATTGATCAGACTACTGCATGTATACTTATAAAACCCAAAAAAGTTGTTACACCATTATTTATTTTAATTATAACATGTGTTGATAAAATATTTGTTTTTCTTTCATAACAGATACATCTACTGATATGTGGTAGGGTGGGGGAGTACACGCATCCGTTCGGTGTGGAACCGCTGCACGCAGTTGATGGTTGAATGCAATGAAGATATTCAGATGATTGAAAAATAAGGATAGCAATGTCGGAGTTTTTTGGCGATGCTTTCCAAATACTCCGACATCATTCCTGTCTACCCGCTCTCATGGAGACAGTTGCCAAATTAAGTCAAGGATAAATCCTGGGTAGAGATATGGGTAAAAAAATCAGTTTTATTTAATGAAATATATTAATTTTTGTATTTATATGAATTAGTATTTTGGTTTCAACTATGGTTTAATTTCCCTGATGGTGAGGGTGCACAACCAGCACGTCTAATGGATTTAGGTGTGCTTTGGATAGCTTATAAGAATGACTTGTTCATTGGATAGCATGATAGATTGGGAACAGTGTTAAAGGTAGTCCTTTCCATGGATGATTGTCCATTAGAACAGTACCGACAGATGATTACTCATTGGGAGACTAGCCAATTTACTGTATTAATCAAATTAGAAGTATTTAAATGAAAATTTTCATGTTTTTCGTTAATACTAATTATTGAATTTTATTTAGTATGAATCCAGAAGAAATAGAAAAACATTGATTTTAAGAAATACGTCCACACATTGGGACGTACTATGATTCCAGATCATGAGACAGAGCTGGTATGACATTTTATAATAATTCTTTAGGACTTGAACTTTTTATTGCGCCCTCCATAATTTATTCGATGGATAAAGTTGTTATGTAATTTTAGTTATGAAATTACTATTTTTATTGGTATCCTATTTTTAATTATGGTTTCCTACATTCAATGACATTGTAGAGACATAAATTGAATATAGAAAGATGTGTTCCTCGAGCAAAACTATTTTTCTCGAGTAGAAAGAAGAAAGATGTAAGTGCAGTTAATGAAGCGCCTCAATAGCATATTATATGTTTTACTTTTAGAATTAAAATTTTAATCTCTATTTTTAACTTAAAAATATATTTATATTTGTAATAGACTAATTTAGATGCCCTTGATGTCTAGGAACCTAACAATTTTGGGGAAAATAATCACTTACATCAGGTGTTGGGAGATGAGCACCCTGGTAGAGTAAGCTGCCAGCCTGGGAAGAGTATAGTTCCGACAAGGTATTGGACCTCCTTAAGTATGAGTTGCAGTGCCACCGAGTTGCAGCATGTTAAGGCACCGGCAGAACATGCTGAAAAAAGGGACACAAAGATGGCAGCACAGTCTACTATGGAAAACATTGCATATATGAATATTATGGAAGCTTTACATCCAAAACTTCCACCAGAGGCCAACACTTCTTGTGAGAAATATATTTCATCGATTCATTCTATATATGTTTCACCAGGTGGAAGTTCTATTGGTGGTCAAGATAATGGCGAGTAAGAGGCCGAGGTAGAGGAGGAGGAGGGCGAGGAGGTGGCCGAGGCGGAGGAGGAGGCCGAGGAGGAGGCCGAGGCGGAGGAGGAGGTTGATGAGGAGGCCAAAGATAAGTACGAGGTACAAGAGGGTAGGGATGATGATGCAGACGATGATGAGGACGAGGGTGAGGGTGAAGATGATGGTGATGATAGTGATGGTGATGAGGGACAGAATGATCCGTCACAATTTTGAATGATATTAATGACCTTCGATGTTTATTGATTTTTTGTGCCTCAATATATGTTTGATTAGGTAGGTCACATTATCATTATTTTTTTATCTATAAATAATAAAACTTGATTTGATGATTTGCTGTGACATCCCCATATTTTCATGAAATTGTAATTTTTTAGTGGAATTTAGAAATTTGGTGGTCTGATTAGAAGTTGATATAATGAATTTATTTTTTAACCTTGAAATAATTTTCTTATAAAATATTTAAATACCATCCCATGAACCCAGGATAGCCCCCCCCCCCCTAGATAGCCCCACGGAGAGCCCCCCACCCTCCTCCCTGGACCCCGGACAACCCCCTGGACAACTCCCCAGATAGCACCTCGGACAGCCCCCCAGACAGCCCCCCTCCTCCCTGGACCCTGGACAACCCCCCGGAGAGCTACCTAGATAGCACCCCAGATAGCCCCTCGAACAGCCCCCCAGACATCCCCCCGTAAATCCCCCCCACACTCCGCCCTGGACCATGGACAACCCCCCAGATATCCCCCCACCCTCCACCCTAGACCCTGTACAGCCCCCACACCCTCCTCCCTGGACCCTGGATAGGCCCCCACCCTCCTCCTACCATGAATAACCCCCGCCACATATATCCTCATCCTCCACTGGGTACCACACACAATTGTGTATCACTGACATCATCACACCAATCACTATATCATAAGGTCACTAAGCCCAATCTAATCTCTCTTCAAGATTCGCCCTAAATCCCAATCTAATTAACATTCCATTACTACTACTTTAGTACCAAGCACTGGTGACATACCAAGATTTTGGAGACAATTTCTCTCTTAATTCGGCGTCTCGGATCCCAATCTAATCAATCTTCAATATTCACCCTAAATCCCAATGGAAAAGAGGGTTTTAGAGCTTCAGAAGAAGATGAGAGAAGAGTGCAAACCCTAATCAAAAAGAAGATTCAAGGAGGGGATTTGACTAAACCATATCTTCAATACACACTTTAAGGCACTCAAAACTCCAAAGTGATGTGTACGAGTCAACCCCGACTCAATCCGAGGCACGATGTGGCCGGTACCATTCAAAGTGTCTCAATTTTACTTAAAATGGACAAAAATTAAGTGAAAACAACAACTAGAATATGTAAAACTGACCAAATGCATTCTGATTCTATTGATACTTTAGGAAAACGATCCATGGGTCATTTTTAACATGTACAAGTCAACCCCGCCTACTATATGAGGCATGGTGTGGCTGGTACCACTCAAATTGTATCACTTTTATTTGAAATGGATACTCTTTTAAGTAAAAAAATTGGCATAGTGAAAAATGAACAAACACATTCAGATTGTGTTGATACTTTATAAAATGATTCATGGGTCATTTGTGATGTGTACGAGTCAACCCTGCCTCAATCTGAGGCACAATGTGGCTGGTACCACTCATAGTGTCTCACTTTTATTTGAAATGGACAACATTTTTAGTGAAAACAACAACTGGCATATGAAAAACTGAAAAAATTCATTAGGATTGTGTTGATACTTTATCTCAACAATCCATTGGTCATTTTTGACATGTACTATTCAACCTCACCTCAATCCAAGGCATAGTGTGGCCGGTACCACTCAAAGTGTCTCACTTTTATTTGAAATTAACTAAATTTTAAGTGAAAACAACAAATGGCATATGGAAAACTGACTAAACGCCTTCAGATTCTATTGATACTTTAGAAAAACGATCCATGGGTCATTTTTGATGTCTACAAGTCAATATCGCATCAATATTAGGCATGGTGTGGCTGGTACCACTCAAAGTGCATCACTTTTATTTGAAATGGATACTCTTTTAATTAAAAAAAACTGGCATATGGAAAACTGACCAAGCAAGTTCACTTTGTGTTGATACTTTAGAAAAAATATACATGGGTCATTTTTGACATGTACGAGTCAACCCCTCCTTAATCTAAGGCACAATGTGGCCGGTACCACTCAAAGTGTCTCACTTTTATTTGAAATGGACAACATTTTAAGTGAAAACAAAAACTGTCATATAGTAAAATGACCAAAGGAATTCTGATTATGCTGATAATTTAGCACAACGATACATGGGTCATTTTGTGTGTGTAAGAGTCAACCCTGCCTCAATCCGAGAAATAGTGTGGCTAGTACCAGTCAAAGTGTCTCACTTTTATGTTAAATGGACAAAATTTTAAGTGAAAACATCAACTGGCATACGGAAAACCGACCAAACACATTCAGATTCTTTTGATTCTTTAGAACAACTATCCATGGGTCATTTGTGACATGTACGAGTCAACCCCGCCTCAATCAAAAGAAATGTGTGGCCAGTACCAGTCAAGTGTCTCAATTTTATTTGAAATGGACAAAATTTTATGTGAAAACGACAACTGGCATACGGAAAACCGAACAAACTCATTCGGATTCTATTGATACTCTAAGAAAACGATCCATGGATCATTTGTGACCTGAACAAGTCAACACTTCCTCAATTCAAGGTATGGTGTGGCCGATTTCACTCAATGTTTATCACATTTATTTGAAATGAATACTCTTTTAAGTAAAAATAACTGGCATACGGACAACCAAACAAATATATTTATATTGTGTTGATACATTATAAAAACAATCCATGAGTCATTTATGATGTGTACGAGTCAATACTGCCTCAATCTGAGGCACGAGGTGGCCGGTACCACTGAATGTGTCTCACTTTTATTTGATATGGACAACATTTCAAGTGAAAACAACAACTAGCATATGGAAAACTGACCAAATGCATTCAGATTGTGTTGATACTTTATCACTATGATCCATCGAACATTTGTGTTTTGTAATAGTTAACCCCACCTCAATCATAGGCATGGTATGGCCGGTACCACTCAAAGTGTCTCACTTTTATTTGAAATGGAATTTGTTTTATAGTGAAAACAACATCTCGCATAGGGAAAACCAACCAAACACATTAGGATTCTATTGATACATTAGGACAATGATCCATGGGTTATTTTTGATGTGTAAGAGTCAACCCCATCTCAATTCGAGGAATGGTGTGGTGAGTACAACTCAAATTGTTCCACTTTTATTTGAAATGAATACACATTTAAGTAAAAACAATTGGCATACAGAAAACCGACAAAACATATTCAGATTGTGTTAATACATTAGTACAATGATCCATGGGTCATTTTTGACATGTGCGAGTCAACCTTGCCTCAATATGAGGTATGTTGTGGCCGATACCACAAAAAGTTTCTCACTTTTATTTGAAATGGACAACATTTTAAGTGAAAACAACAACTGGCATACGGAAACCAAAACCAATGCTTTCAGATTGTGTTTATACTTTAGAAAAACAATCCATGGGTCATTTCTGACATGTTAAAGTCAACCTCGCCTCAATATGAGACACAGTTTGGTCGGTACCACTCAAATTGTCTCACTTTTATTTGAAATGGACAAACTTTTAAGTGAAAACAACCAGTGGAACACATAAAACCGACCAAACACAATCGTATTTGTTGATACTTTAGGAAAATAATCCATTGGTCATTTGTGATGTGTACGAGTCAACCCCTCCGTAATCTGAGGCACGGTGTGGCCAATACCAATTAAAGTGTATCACTTTTATTTGAAATGGACAACATTTTAAGTGAAAACATAAACTAACATACGAAAAACCGACCGACCAGAATCAGATTGTGTTGATACTTTAGCACAAATATCCATAGGTCATTTGTGATGTGTACTAGTCAACCTCACTACAATCTGAGGCATGGTGTGGCCGGTAGCACACAAAGTGTCTCACTTTTATTTTAAATGGTAAATATTTTAAGTGAAAACAACCACTGACATATGAAAAAATGACCAAACGCATTCGGATTCTATTGATAATTTAGTACAAGGATTCATGGGTCATTTTTGACATGTATTAGTAATCACTGCCTCAATATGAGGCACAGTGTGGCCGGTACCACTCAAATTTTCATTCTTTTGTTTAAAATGGATACTCTTTTAAGTAAAAACAACTGGCATATGGAAAACCGACCAAAGGTATTTAGATTGTGTTGATACTTTAGCAAAAAAATCCATGGGTAATTTTTAACATGTATGAGTCAAAACTGCCTCAATATAAGGGACAATGTGGCTGGTACGACTCAAAGTGTCTCAATTTTATTTGAAATGGACAACATTTTTGGTGAATACAACAACTGGCATACGGAAAACTGACCAAACACATTCATATTTTCTTGATACTTTAGTAAAATGATACATGGGTAATATGTGATGTGTACGAGTCAACCCCACCTCAATATGAGGCATGGTGTGGTCGGTATCACTTGAAGTGTCTGACTTTTATTTAAAATGGGCAACATTTTAAGTGAAAACAATAGGCATATGAAAAACTAACCAAATGTATTCGGATTTTGTTTATACTTCAACACAAGGATACATGGTCCATCCTCACACAATCCACTTCTCATGTGAGGAACTCATACCCCTATTCTAAAACACATGACATTTAATACGCCAATCCCATCCTCAAACAGTGGGTTCTAGGACCAAACCAAAGTCCCTTTGGGAACCCAATACCAAAGACATAATTGAATATTCATACCCACTACCCAAAATGGGGAGTAATCTCACATCACACCCAGGAGACCAAATTTAAATTACCCACATACCCCCTTGTTCCAATTAAAAAGTCTATGAAAAACATTTAGGCTATTCTGGTAACCCATCTCATATGTCGAGATTGGCCAACGGTTCCCACTAACACAGCAGGAACCGTTTATACATGGCTACATAGTCATTAGAAGAATATAAACATCCCATGTGCTTCCTATAACTCATCTTAGTTATAAGAACATGACCACTACCATTTTCTATCTTATGGGTATCATGATCCTTGTCTACTCTACCCATGTTTTTCTGTTGGTTTTAATATAGTCAACCCAAGACCATGAGTAAACATCCCATTTTATTCCTATAACATTTAGTCCTTTTATATTGTGTGTATTGGTGCTGTGGTTTGAGTGAGGAGTGAATTCTAAATTTTGAATACTGTTATGGGTGTTATTGATTTTCAATTATAAATTTATGAATTCTGGATGTATTGGATTCTGGATGTACTAGTAATGAATTCTAGATTTTGAATACTATTATGTGTATTGGATTCTGGATATATTGGATTTTAATTTTGTATTGGTGTTATGGGTGTTATTGCATTTCAATTCTGGATTTATTGGATTATGGATGTATTGGATTCTTGATTTTTCTCTTGTGTTGTGGTTTGAGTGAGGAATGAATTTTAAATTTCAAAATATCTGAATTCTATATGAATTATAAAGATCCCATGTAGGATTTTGGATTCTGGCTGTGTATGTGTTTTTTCAGGTCATGGAGATTTTTAGGTTGGAGGGGACTGCTAGCTGCTATGGAGGTGCAGGGCTGCTGGCTACTGTGGAGCTGAGCAGATGTATACCAATGGTTTTCAAAACCGTTGGTATAGTATTTTGAAGTATATTATACCAATGGCATTGTTATAACCATTGGTATAAACTTGTATCAATGGTTTTAAAAACCATAGGCTTTGGATGAATATAACATATACGTATGGTTTGTGAAACCATTGGTATATATCTTACACTAACACCTATACAAACAGTTTACACAGAACTATGGTATAAGCCTTTACCTATAGCTTACTTGGCCACGGTTTGGGAAACCGTTGGTATATAATATACCAATGGTTTCTAGGCCTTTAGCAATGGTTCTGAACCATTGGTAAATGGTATAATTCCAGCAGTAACACTTTTAGAGTTTGTTTCCAAATGTTTTGGTCTTCCAAAAGGTAATGACTGAGCACCAAGTTTCGGTTGGTTTTCTCCTTCCATTATATGTTACCCAATAGAAGTGGTAGGACATATCGATGGAATTTGTTCTTGTTTTACATTGTTCTCATTGAGTCAATGATGCAATATGGGTGAAAGTGGATTGTTTGAAAAAAATCACTTTATAACGATCATGGAGTTGAGATCAATAGATTTTTTGTCTAGGGAGTATCTCGAGAAGGTAATTCAACTCTAAAGACTCTAAAGGAAGATAATATCTAATAATTATCATCATTTTACCATCAGGTTGTGTAATGGTATCCAACATACTCTTTGGTCTTAGTTATTTCTTATTATTGCTTTTTATATGGAGATGGATGGTTAGACAAAGCTTACAATCAAGACTCTTTAAGACATGTTTTACTCTTATGTCTTAGATTTTGGAGGTTCATTGATGAGGCACATGTTGTTGGTTGTGTATTATTACCATAATAGTTTCCACTCCACCATTGGTATGACATTATTTTGATGTTTTTTAAGAATGAACTTACTGTTCTCCATTTTGATGGACTTGGTTTGAAGAGATAGATATTCTCAGGCCGGAACTGGTACAAAATAAGATAAATATGGTTTAATTAATTCACAAATGGATGATGGTATAATATGATCATAAAAAATTATATGGTTATCATAGGAGGAGACCTATGGAGTTCGACGTTGGAGATCACATGTTCTTGAAGGTGACTCCTTATCATGTGTAGTGGTGGTTTGTTCACGGGATTAAGCTTTT
Organism: Viscum album; assembly: GCA_963277665.1. NCBI lineage: Eukaryota > Viridiplantae > Streptophyta > Magnoliopsida > Santalales > Viscaceae > Viscum > Viscum album. The sequence goes on from OY728142.1 coordinate 1,928,516,950, forward strand.
TCCCTGAATTGCTGGGCCTTTCAAGGAATTGGATTGTGTGGGATATGTGGTGCATCATATGGAACTTCCCCCTCAATGATCAAAATACATGATGTTTTTCATGTTTCACAGCTTCATCATTATCTTCATGATGACTCTAATACCGTCTATTGGGGTGATATTGATGTTGATAATGATGAATCATTCGAGGAGCATCCTATAGGGATCTAGGAATTCTTGGATAATTTCTTTCATAGGTGAGTTATTCCCCTTTTCCATGTCATTTGGTGGAACAATATATTTGAGGAGAGTACCTGAGAACATGAGTCACATATTTGAACTCAGTACACCGAGATTTTTGTTGTTTATCTCTTCTCTTGTAACATTTTTTTGGTAGATGTTGACAATTCTAGTTTATGAGAAGGTTACCTCTCATTTCTTGTTGGTAACCTTGAATTATTTAGAGTGGTATATCTCTTAAGAGAATTTTTAGGATATTTTTTTATGTAATTATCTACTTTCTTTATCTGATGAGGTAGTTTATCTCTTCTGATGGTGTTATCCCTGAGAGTTATCTCTTAGGGTGTCTTTTCGGATGACCCTCTTCTCATTTCCTCCCTGGGATTTGGTTGTGATTCTCGAGAATAATAATTTTTTTAGAGGTATTTATTTTAAGATCTAGGATCTATCTAGTCTAACCCTTTTCATGTTTCTGATGCTCTTGTTCATCAATGGAGACCTAGAGTAGTTTTGTATGTGATTGGTTGAAAAAATCTAGAAGTATGAAAAGTTTCACATCATGATGGTGGGGTTCATATCTTGGGTGAGAGATTGAATCATGGCCAGATGAATCAGGTATGTGAAACAATCAGCTACATGAATCAGCTATATGGCTAGAATGGCTATGTGAAAGAATCAGCTATATGGATGACTGACTATGGGACTAGGTTGGATACATGGTTGAATCCACTACACAAATTGATTCGCTACATGGATAAATTGGATATGTGAGTGAAATGGATATGTGCATAATTTCATCATGTTGGGAGTTTGACTACATAGGGAATTCATCTGTGTGGGGAAATAGATATGTGTGTCTTTTGGCTACGTGGTGATTCTGGCTACGTGAAATTGCCAACATGATATTTCCACTGATTTCTTAAAAATGACCATGAAAACCTTTTAGTGGAATGTATTAAGGGCCTTTAATGGACGATTCATCAAGGATAATTATATACCTAATTTTCATAGTTGGATGAGGCTGTAAATGAATCCTTGCATGTCGATTTTAATGAGATCCATAATAGTAGGAATTAAATTTTTTATGATCTGATAAATATGATCATCCCATATTTATTGACTTGAAAATAATGTATATTCCCATCATTCATTCCTGGTTTCCTTCTTTGGATACTTTAAATTCCACAATCCTTCACTTGTATTTGTGTAACACTTATGTTGGTTGCTCAAGTTTTCTATTTGAGATCCCTTCTTACGTGTGCCCCTGTTATTGGTGAAGCGAATTGCATACTACTTCTTTAATCCATGAAAGAGATTCACTAATTCACCTATTTATTTTTGTGAGGTTATATAATTATCATAGTTTATACCTTTGTATGGTAATGGAATTAACCTAATAAATATTTAACCAGATAAATAAATAACTGGTTTCAATGATATCATGTTGTTTCGTTCAACTGTGATAATGGTTTGCCTCTTGATTTTATATATAGTGTGTTGTCTATGTTATTCTTGTTCGTATGTATTTTTATGCTATGTATTATCATGTTTTTTATATAAATTGATAAAGAACGTAAATCATTAATTAATTGCCTATTTTTGTAAGTATTAAATAAGATAAATGTTTGAATCCATTGTTTCTTATAATTTAATGGTAATTCAAACTTATTCAATGAAAAAGATTAATTAAATGTGTTTTTATTTATAATTGAATTGTAACGGAATGTGAAGCATGATAATTATTGTCGATAATATTGTTAATAATGAAAAGTCATGTTAATGATCATGGTACTTCTCTATTTTTGTTGAAAGTTGTTTTAATGTTACGATAATGTTTAACTATTGACATATTTATTTACCTAGATGATTTATGTTTCCCCTAGTTAGAGCCTATAAATAATGAATTGATTAATTCAATATAGAATAAAAACTGATTGTTTGATAAAGATAATTTCTAGGGATTGAGTTGACTGTATACTTTAGAAGGTAGAGTGCCTTGAGTTTGGAGTCATGAGTGATTGTTTGTGTGATGGATAGATTCCTTGTTTTTAGGGCCTAGATTTCCCTCTTGGATGATATTGTATTTTTTATTGTGTTTTTATGATGTTAGCTAGATGTAAACATAGCTATACGATGTGATATAGGGTGGGGAGTCTCAGAACTATTGTGAGCCTAAGAAGGATGAGTCTGGGATTTATTATGTGATGTGGAAACAATTGAAACCTATTATAGAAAGATGCATCATGATATGCATGTGGGTGTTTGGTATGAAACTTGAGATGATGGAATGGGTTAATGTTGGGCTTACCTATTGATGTGATAAAGATGACTAGATGTTTAAAATAAATTAATTTAATTTATCATGGCTAGGTTTCTTGTTTTATCTTAATTGTATCACCTAATACTTGAGGATGTTGGGTGTGCTAGGTCGTATGTTACCTCTTTGTGGTACATTTGTATGTTCTTCCTATAGTACTTAGATTATTGAATTATCTTAATAATGAATTAATATTTCTTAACCCATGGGGTTATTGTTGATGGAATGAAAATGATTAAAATATGTTAATCATGGTAAATTTTGGACTCAGTTTGGATTATTTTTATAGGGAATTTCTTGAATATAATGTTTAATGAATTTATCTTGAAATAATGTTAACTATAAATTTAATTAATAATAGACAATTTAACAGAAGGAACTGATAAAAGGTAATAAGTAATTACTGTTTCTATTTTAAATGGTCAAATTCTTATAATATATATAGTCCCTAGCAGTGGAAGATGGGTTTTCAAGAGATGATACCTGCAATTGAGCATAGTACAAGGTTATTAGATTAGTGTGGTCATGATATATTTTATATCATGTATATTCTACGATTTCATATACTTCCCCGCCCATTTTTGGTTAGGGAAATAGACATAAAGTAGACTCTAGGAGGGTGTTTTCCTTAACATCTTGATGGGAGGATAGATTTCTAACAACCCCCTATACCCTTTCTCTCTTCTCATGATAGTTATATGTGCTAGTATGCATCAAAGATAGTTTTTCTATATATGTGTGTAGAGGGATGTGATAGATTATGGTTATTTCACACACATGTAACCCCATATATATTATTTAATGGATTATTATAAGTATGAAATGTATAGGCTATGGTGTCTTGGGGGTACTTACTTGGTGTACGAGCTGTAATGGCTTGAGGTATAATACTCGATGTACGATTCACATAATATGGGCTTTGTTGGATCCTAGAAACTACTTGGTTAATATATATGGTGATTTGATTTGGAATGATGTGATGATTTGATGCATGAGGTATATGTTTTGATGAATTTCCTATGTGTCTTTGGACTAACTTATTTTAGAGAGAAAAATCTCAGGATGTGAAAAACAAGTAGGGAAGTGGGAATGGGGTTCCCATGATGTTTTATTATTATATTATATGATCTTTTGTATGTGATACTTGGTGAGAGTTAACCATGGTGAGTCTGGGGACTTACTCTACCTATTTAGGTGATGAGTTAGTTGAACTATTGTTCACTAAGATTTAGCATGTTTTCTTTATCTTTTACAAGAGAGGCATCAGAGAGGATCCTACTGAGTATATTTTTATACCCACCATTTGTTTATATGAACTATTTTTAGGTCAGTCAGAGAAAGTTGATATCAGGCTAGATAATACTATCTCATTGATTTTTAGGAGTTGTTTGGAATTTGTTGTCACTGTTATTTTTACCTTTTTGATACCTGTAGTTTTCCTTTTAGTTATTATAGTACTATATGAAATTGCATGTATTCCTATGAGATTTAATTATATTTAAATATGTTTGAGAAGGTTTTTACTAGTATATATGAATTATATCGCACTTCCTCTTGTTCTCTTTTTGGTTAATGCCACTTATGTGTATTCTTATTATACCCCCAGTTCTTGTCTCCAACTTGAGGCCTATCGAAGGTGGGACTCGGGCAGTCCCCATCTCCCTTCCCTCGCTGCCATCTAGGGAGGGGTACACTTTTGGGGGGAGGGGGTTGTGACTATGTTTATGTGTTTGTATGTTTGTATATGTCTATGTATGTATATGAATATATCATTATGTAATGCAAAAAATTATTTGGTTTTTCAATTTCATATATATCATTGTAGTATTAATATATAGACATTCCAACAAATACATACACATAATCACACAAATTTAAGTCTAGATAGTAATATATATGTGTGTGCGCATATATATATATATATATATATATTATTTTGATTATATATAATTAAATGAATTAAAAAAATATTAAATTTAATTATGAAAAAATTAACTATATAGAAATTCTTCATATTTATATATATTATTAATAATATTATTATATATATGTCATCATTTATAATACCAATAATTAATGTTACTCAAATATAAAAAATTTAATCTGATTTATAATTATATACATTTATATATGAATTTCAATGTGTATTTTAATAATATATATTCATTTTAATAATATATATATATGTTTGTGTGTGTGTAATTTATATTTATATTTTTAAAAATTTTAGTTAGAAGATAAAAAATAATGAATATAATATTTTTTTTGAAAGGGAACCCCAACCACCGATATTAAAATCCTTCACTTCTAATTGCCCCCCCCCAAGTGGGTTAAAGACACTCATCCTCACACTTCATCTACAGGTGGTGACATAGTTGATAGTGATGTAAGATAATATAGGAATGTAGACACAGGAAGGCCGATATAGGCATGGGGGTTTACCCTTTTCAACACTAACTCAACATAGAGTCCTTGGTAAATATATTGTTATTTTAAGCCCACTAGGCCTTTAAAGCACTCTTTTTGTGTTCATGTATATGTATATATATATATATCAGGTTATGTGGAGATTTTTTATCTTAGATAAATTTAAAATTTTCTTCATATTGTCAATATGGACTACGTTTTAATTTCATTATCTTTTTTACTTCAACATATCTCTATATCATTTTTGTACAGAAAAAAATTGGAAATGGAGGTATTAATTAAGTTATAAAATTTAATCACATTTAATGTCCCCATTCTGTAAATATTTTTTTTTGGAAAATTTTAACCAGATATATTGAAAATAAATTATTACAAGAGAAAAAATACACCTAGGAAAATCAAAAAACGAATTTATAGTGCATCTATCTATGGTTTTTTGAGTGAAGTGATGAGAAACATGTTTCCTTTCATGTATAGAAAAGGAAAAAAGTTATGGAAGAAAATTAATCCATCAATAAATCACGTCTCTTCATAATTAGTCCAGGTTGAAGAAGAAAAACCATCATGTTCCAAAATAGCATCAATAATTACCTAACAATCAGATTAAATGAAAATTTCCCTCTAATACTACTCCGAAGACAACTCAATACCAAAATAAATTGTATGGGAATCATCAAACATAGGTCTCCAATTGTAATAAAATATTTACAATAATTTTTAGTAATCAAGATATGATGGTCCCAACCAACTAGAACAACACCCACAATACGGATTCTGCCAATACCTCATCAATATTGACTTTAAGAACACTAATAGAAAGGGGGATCCATATACACATCTTGAGATATCTATCTATTCATAGAAAAAAAATATTTTGAGTTAAATTTAGATAATCATTTAGGTTCACATGAAACCCAAAAGTTGTTCGTTCGGTTAAACTATTTAAATTGAAACCCATTCCGACAGACCAAAATCATCTAAGAAATTGATCAGAGGTCACAAACTATTTCAATGGGGAGTGAAGAGTCCAATTTTACTATAGTTAATGGAAAAATAAATAAAAAATAAATGATCTCTATAAAATTCTCCTAACAAACATTCCAGACACCCCTAGTACCAAGTAAATTAAGAGTCACATGTGAATTGGATTCAAATTTTCAGATAAAAATGCAGTAAATAAGGTTAGTGGTGGACTGATATTTGAACATAAAATTCCTTATTGGAAGTATCGCAAAATATTTCATTCATCAGTAAAAAAAAATCTTTGGCAGGACTTGTATCTTAATGAGGCCCTTCCAAAGATGGGATAACAAAGAGTGAAGATATTCAATAGTGAGTCTATAGTTTGACATGAAGGAATATGAACTTGAGGTATTCTTACACCGGTACAAAATATCTTGGACCGATCCCACCATAATTGAAATTATAAAAATAATATCATTGTACCTATCATTAAATTAGGAAGTAGCCTTATCCAAACACTATCCATACATATTGTCATTAAATATCTCAAAAACCATGGGATATACTAAGCCTTAGATATCTGGTTTAATCACCCTAAAGACACTATGATCAATAACCAAATGGTTACTCTATAAATTAACCCTCTCTCTATCTACAATTCTATAATAATAACCCTTATTAAAGAGTATAACTGACCTATAGAATCTTCTCTATGAAAAACTATGCCTAGAACCCATGCATGAGTTCATAAAATCCAAATGATAATAATACTTAGAATAAAGAACCCAAGTACTCAAGGAACCATGATTTTTAAAAATTCACCAACATTGTTTTGTAAGAAAAGTGTCATTAAGAGAAATCAAATACCAAAAAACCCAAACCCCCACAAGCATTTGGTACACATTATTTATCTAATGAAACCTATGGAGATTTCTTCTTTTAATTATTATATCCATACAAAAAATATACCAAATTAAAATGTAACTAAAAAAATACCATCTAGGAGCTTCAAAACAGACATGACATATGGTTCGATTGATTGGGAAACCATCTTTACAAGAATCTATTTCCTAGCATTATAAACCCTCCTGTAAGAATAAAACTGAGTCACATAATCAATCATATCAATAATATTTGAGGACACATATTTCTGTGATTTTATAAATACTATAGGTAGAAAAAGGTTTTTACATGTTTTTACACCACTTGTATAAGGACACAACCTTAAAAAATACATAATCTAGTTAATTCAACTAGAATACACATATTACATTCCCAAAGATCTTTTCAGTTTAGAGTTTTAGATAATTAGGCCATAATTCATACATAACAACCCACAAGAATATGTTTTGGATAACCCTAAAAAGTACCATTTTTTCCATAAAACAAATTTTTTTAAAAAAATAAATTTTTCACAACATTCAATAGTTCTTCTTCTTTTCACTTTCCCATTATTAATCCCAGTGAATTTATTTTTCAAAACATGGGATGGGTACAAAATCTCAACAAGGGACATAAAAAGAACAAAAGAAAACATTAGTCCATCATTAATTATAAATATCTAAAATCATTTTCACAAGATATACTTCTCACCCATAAAGAATCATATACATAATTTTTGAAAACATGAAATTTTCATAAAACACAGAAAACCTAAATAAAACCATATAGGTAACATGGGGAATTAATTATTTAAGATTATAACCCTCAAGGATACCACATTAAATGTATCCCTCATGTATACATTAAAATATAACCGTCAGGGTTACCTTATGGTGTAACCATCGTAGTTACACATGGAATAACCATTACAGTCTACTTCCAACATAAACAAACCCAATGCATTGGAGGGACATATAGGTCCCCCCCTTTCATCATAAATAATTCCCCAGAACCATAACATAATCACAAAATAAGAATACATTCATCATAAAAAAATACTTCCAAATTATGTGCCAATATAAATTTAAAATTGAATTTTAAATAAATGTCCCTTACCTCGGGTTTATCTTAATTCAAATGTGTTCAAACCTCCTCTTGAATTATTCCCCTTGAGAACCTTCTTAAGGAAATTTCTTTGTTCTTTTGGTGAGACTAGAGAGTTTTGGATGTGGTAAAGAGGCTTAGGAAGGTAATTGGGAAGAAATTAAACAAGCTACAAGGCTTTGAAATGTGATAAGAAAAGGTGGTGATGGGTTGTATTTATAGTGGAGGAGAGGGGTGTTTTCTATTTATTTTATTCATTAGTTTATTATTTCTGGCTCATTTATATTAAAAATTAATGAATTATCAAAAAAATATATTAAAATAATAGAGGATTCGAGATTATATTGGTTATATTAGTGACAAATCAAGAAATATTTTATTTAACATATAATGTATATATACCATAAATTACCGTATTCACTATTCTCAAAAAATTGAAATATTTCAGAAAAATCCCAAAAACGCACCCTAACTATTTTTCAATGTGTATAATTCAAAAAATAATTCCATTTTATGAAAATAAATTTCTGAATATGAGATTTTTTTTTTATTTTAAATCATTATTTATTCAAAAACAACAAATTTTAAAATTTTAACTGATTTTTAACACTTAGAAAAATCAATTATGGTCTCACAAAATTAACTTATAGTAATAAAAAATTATATTAATTTAAGAATATATTTTATGGAGATAAATTTTCTTTTAAATTATTATATTAACTATAAAATTTTAAATAAAAAAATTATGTGTCACAAAAATACTAACACATAATTTATCATATTCAAACAATTTATTTACTTAATATATGATTTAAATATATCATATTTTCACTTATAAGATATGTAAATTTTATTTACATAATAATAGATGAATTTACTATTCTATTAGTATAGATTCGTTGATTTCTATAAATGCTACTTATTTCACTATACATTTATAATGAATTTAACTATTTAATTCTAGAACAAAAACAAATTATTTTATAATTACCTGGGTTAATACATTCTCCCTACCTTCTAGAAATTGCATCATCATAATTTTTATTTACTTATTAAAAAAGTGAGGATACTTTTCCCTCATAGAATTTTCAGATTTCCATGCTTCTTCTTCAACCATGTGGTTTATCTACAAAACCTTAACCTTGTGAATTATCTTATTTCGCAATAATTTCTCTCTATGATCAAGAATCTAAATAGGTTTCTCTTTATAAGAAAGGTTTTATTCCAGCTGAACTACTTATAAGCTCGAAACATGAGATGAATCTAGCAAAGACATTCTTAATATCGAAACATGAAAAACATTGTGTACATGAGATAAAGTCAAAGGGATAGCTACTCGGTAGGCAACCAGTCCAACTTACCCAATATTTCAAGAGGTCCAATAAAATATGGACTTAGATTTCCTTTCTTACCATGATTCATAACACTTTTCCACTGAGATATTTTAATGAAAATATGATCACCTACATTTAAAGAAAATTTATTCCACCTATCTTCATCATAACTTTTCTTCCTGCTTTATATTGTCCCCATGTGTTTCTGGATCATCTTAACTTTCATAGCCACTTCCTCTACTAATTTTGGTCCCATAAACTTAATTTCCCTGAATTCATCCTAAAATATTAAAGTTTTACACCACTTTCTATATTAATCCTCAAAATGTTCCATCTGTATACTGGAATGAAAAATGTTATTATATAAAAAATCATCTAAAGAAATATATTGATCCCAACATCCCTAGTAATCCATTGAACAAGCTCAAATAATATCCTATAATGTCTGAATAGTTTTTTCTAACTATCTATCAGATTGTGGGTGAAAGGTTGTGCTGAAATTTAATTCAGTTCCCAATGACTTATGAAGGCGTTTCCAAAATTTATAAGTGAACCTTGAATCATGGTCATCATTAATGGAGATAATAACACCATGTAACATAAAAAAAATACATTTAAGGTAAAACCAAGAAATTTACTCTAAAGAAAGACTATCTCAAATATGTAAAATGTGATTAGATTTAGTAAATTGATCAACAATAAACCAAATAATATTGTTACCTCGATAATTCATTTGTATTCCCACCATGAAATCCATGGATATTTTTTCCCATTTTCACTCTAGAATTAGAAACGGATAAAGCATCCCTTTTGGTAGTTTTCACTCTAATTTAACCTATTGATAAGTCAAACATTTCATTATAAAATCAGAAATATCTATTTTCATTCCATCCCACTAGTAATACTCCTAATGGTCTTTGTACGTATTAGTGCTTCCAAGATGAACTGAAAATAGAGAAATATTAGCTTTACTTATTAACCCTTTATTCAACTATAAAACAAAAGGAACACATAATATCTTCCCAAATCTCAAAATACAATCATTATTACTATTAATTTTTGGAAACATTCGATTTTTGATCAATTATACATTTTTCTATAAATCGTGGTCTTTTATTGGTGCTTGCTTAATTATGTATGATAGAGATGATTGCACTAACACCTAAAAAATGAATTTCTTACACCAAAAAATTCCAAGACTAAATTCATCAAATCTTTAATGAAGGGGTCATTTTGCAAACATAACAGAGTTAATTTAGAATGATGTTTTCAAATCATAGAGTCTACCAATTTTTTTTATTTTCTTGGATGGAAACTGATCAAGCAATCAAAATCATTTATCAGTTCAAGCCATTTTCTCTTCCTCATTTTCAATTCCTTCTAATTGAATATATACTTTATACTTTTATGGTCAGTATATATTTCACATTTGGATATATATAATTGACGTCTTTATATTTTTAAAGAATAAAACTATAGTTACTAATTTAAAATCATGTGTGGAATAATTTAACTCATGATCTTTTAGATGTCTTGAAGCATAAGAAATTACCTGATCATTTTGTATAAGATCACAACCAAGTACCTTCAATGAAGCATCATTATAGATGAAAAAATCATCATTTCGAGAAGGCATGGACAAAACTGGAGCATTCACCAATCCTCTTTTCAGTATCTAAAAATAAACATCATTGTAGTTTATCTATATAAATTTAACCTTTTTTTGTTATCTCAGATAGCGTGCTATATAACCATGAAAATTTCTTAAAAATCATCATTAATATCATTATAATCCAATAAATCTATGAATCTCAGTAACATTTTTAGGTCTTTTCCATTAATCAACCACTATTTTTGGTTAGATCAACTATTAAACCATCCTTATTTAAAATTTTCCCAATAAAATAAATCATTTTCAACCAAAAATCACATTTCCTAAATTTACCATATAACTTATTTTGATTAAGGGTTTGTAGAAAAATCCTTATATGTTTTTCATTATCCTCATAAAATTTTAAAACACAAGAATAACATCAATACAAATAAAAAAAAAGTTATCCAAATAGTCATGGAAGATTATATTAATAATATTCATAAATACAGTAGGAACATTTTTCAAACCAAAAGGAATAACAACAAACTCATAATGACCATATCTAGTTCAAAACATTTTTTTGGTATGTCATCCTCCTTCACCTTCAGTTGATGGTGCCTATATCTCATGTTAATCTTGGAAAAGTAGTGATCTCCATCGAGCTTATCAAACAAGTAATCAATATGAAGAAATGGATACATATTCTTAACAATAATGTTATTAAAAGATCTAATGAATTCAAAGTCTCATGGAACCACCATTCATTTTAATGAACAAAGAAAGATAACCCCATGGTTATGTTCTTAGATGAAGGAATATTTTATCAAGAAACACCTGTAATTGGTTTTTCAATTTTAAAAGTTACAATTGATGTATTTTGTAAGGGTGTTTTGAAATATTCTTTTCGTAAGGAAATAATTAAATAGTAATTTCAACTTCTCAATCAGGTATAATAATGGGAAACTCATCAGGAAAAAATTCACTTATTCATTTACCACTAACACATCATTAATCTGATCAGTTCCCTTGTTTTCCAAAATATTTTCAATATATATTTCATTTCAATATTTTAACAGTTTCTAAGCATCCATATATATTATTAATGGTATGCGTTCATTCTTATATACAAAATGAAACACTTTATAAAAAACAAACTCTTTAGCTCTACAATTAATCTTAACTTGATAATGAACAAGTTATTTCATACATAGAATAACTTCAAACTCTAATAAGGGAAGTACAAGAAGGTTTTCAGGTAATGTCCTTCCATAGACAATAATATAAAGATTTATATAATTCAGTTTTTACTTAATATTTCCCCCTTGTTTTTTACCAACTGTTTAAATCTTATTTCATTAAGTAAAATTTCCAATTTACCAAAGAATTATATAGAAATAAAGGATTTTGTAATCTCTATATCAAACAAAACATTTTAAAAATCTAAGTAAACAAACAATGTACCTGATACCACTTTATTAGAGGTCCCAAAACTTTCCAAATTAGTCACAAAGGATTTAACTACACCTTTTTTTTATATTCTGGTTGTATTCCATTATTTAGATCTTTCTTTGGTAATGTATTTTCATAAATCCGCATATCACCACATTTGAAACACTTTACAATTTTCATATTAGACCTAATTATACCAGCACTAAGATCTTTTTAATGGAAATATTGGGCAATATTTCCAAACATAACACATCTAAAAAACTTCCTGGTTTTGTTTTCTAATTCTACATGGTTCTTTTTACCACAATTTTCACAGACTATAAATAATATTTTCTTTAATTCCGATGTATTTTATCAATTCTTCACCATTGATTACCATCCAGAACATTTATTCTACTTTTTATCAATGTACATGTGATCATCAGAAAACTCCATTTCAACCTTATCAACACATATAACAAGTTTTTCATATCTTTTTAAATCACTTGAATCCAATACCCTTCAATATCTTTGCATAAATCCTGAGTAAAAATGATTGATTTTACTATTAAGATCTCAAATAAGATTTGGAGTGTACCATTCAAATCAGGTAAAGTTTTTTTTCATATACATCCATTGAATCTTATTAGATTTGTTTCAATTAAAGTGATTTATTTTCCATCCTATGTTGAACCACCTTATGAAAATATTTTTCAAGGAAAAGATTCATAAATTCATCCCATTCCAATGAATCAATGTCCTTGTTAACCCTGATATTCATGACCATTAACCACCACTGATCGACTTAACCTTCAAAATGGTAAATATAAAGACTAAAAATTTGATTATATGAACAAACCATGAGATAAAATATCTTTTAAAGGGTTTTAATACACCCTTAATCTTGTATTGGGTCAGAATATCCACTAAAAGTTGGAGGGTGTTTCCTCATAAATTCTTCCACTATCATAGTGTACCTTGTTGGTAGATCTGGATATTCTCTTACATGGATTCCATCTACATTTATGGCCTATTTCACCTGATCCATTATAATCACAAACTTTTTAGTTCTAATTACAACCATTCTAGGATTTATATTCCTAAAGATATCATCCTCTTGGTGCCTTCCTACTTCAGTTTCTCTGTTTCTTCTTTGAAAAAACATTTGGAACAGATATATCCTCATGGAAGCAACATAGTAATATTTAAATGCTATATCATATGGTAAAAATAATTTATCATTTTCTATTAATATCATACTAACACCTAAATTTATCTAAACAATTATATGATAGAAACTATAAGGACTCACCCTTAAACATTACATAATCTATTTAATTAAATTAGAATACACTTATTACTTTCCCAAATATCTTTTTAGTTTATAGTTTTATATAATTAGTTCACAATTCATACATAAAAACCTATAATAATAAAATGTAAATAACACTATGATAGTTCCCATTTCTTCCATAACACAAAAGTTTTTAGAAAAACATGAATTATTCTCTGCATTCATATATGCTTATTCTTTTCTCTTACCCATCCTTAACCCCTGTGAAAAAAAGAATTAATACTTAAGATGAAAAAACAATCTCAATAAGGGACATGAAAATATGGATTAAAATGTTATTCTATGAATACTTATAAACATATCAAATAGTTTTCACAAGATACACTTCTCACCCATAAATAATCATATAATTACTTTTTGAAAACATGATATTTCTCTAAAACATAGAAAACATAAATAAAACCATATTTTTGAATTGGGAAATTAATTACTTAAGATTATAACCCTCATGGATACCATATGTTTTTTAACCATCACTACTGACATAAAATGTTACAATCACAACAACCATATGGTGTATCCATCGTAGTTACACTTAGAATAACCATTACATTCATATTACAACATAAACATACCCAATGCATTAGAGGGAGATATAGGTCTCACCCTTCATCATAAACAATTCTCGATAACTAGTACCTAATCATAAAAGAAGAATATTTTCATCATAATAAAATACCTTTTGAATTTTTTATAAATAGAAATTGAAAAATATTCTTTTTAAATAAAATCATCTTCCCTCAAGTTATTCTTACAAAAAACGTATTCAAAACTCCTCTTGAATTATTCACCTTGAGAACCTCTTTATGGAACTTGGTTTTTTCCCTTTGGTGAGACCAATAATCCTTGGTCATGGGGAAGAGTCTTGGGATGTTAATTTGGTATAAATTAAACAATCTACAAGTATTTTATGTGTGAGGATAAATGGTGCTGAGGGGAGGTATTTAAAGTGGATGAAAGGGGTGTTTTCTCATTATTTTATTCATTGGTATATTATTTTGGCTCAAGACTATGAATTGTTAGAGATTTATCACTAAATATATTAAAATAATGAAGGATAGTATCAGATTATGTTTCTTACATCATAAATGACTTAAAGTATTATTGTATTTAACTTTTAATATATATATACTATAAATTATGGAACTTCACTATTCACAAAAAATACATTTGTTTCAGAAAAATACTAAAAATTCACCAAAGCCATTTTTCAATCTACAGAATTCATAAATTAACTCCATTTTATAAAAATAATTTTCTAAATATGAGAAATTTAATTATTAATTAAAATCTTTATTTATACAAAAAATACCAATTTTAAAATTATAACTCATTTTATAACACATTGAAAAAATAATTAAGTTCTCATAAAATTATCTTATTATCGTAATAAAAAAATATTAATATATGAATCTAGTTTATGAAAGTAATTTTTCTTTTAAATTATTATATTAATTATAAATTTTTAAATAAAACATTATGTGTCCAAAAATAAAAACACCTAATTTATCATTTTCAAACCATTCATTTAGTTAATCCCTAATATAAATATATCATATTTTTACTTATAAGTTTCATAAATTTTATTTATACTCTCATATATGAGGTTACTATTCTATTAGTATAGATTCATTTATTTTTATATATACTACTTATTTCATTATATATTTACAATTATTTTAACTATTTAATTCAATAACAAAAACAATGTTTTTATAAGTACCTAGTTTATTACAACTTGGATGCTGGAAATTCCTTTTAGGTCAACATTCCTAAAATAATATATACCTATAGTAAATGAGACTAGAGATTTAGAATGGTTCATTGGTTAGTCTGATTCCCTTTTATAGATAGACATAATATTCTTAATACTACAATATTAAACTAATGTGGCCTAAGTGAATAATAGTCAGTCATCTACCAAAAATAGATAGGAAATAAGAGGATGTGGAAACAAACCATTTCACCATGAATCAAGTAATTCTTTTTCACATCTATGATAAGATTATAAAAAACATCAGTTACAATGATAAACACATGTGAGGAAAGTGGACCACTCTAAATAAGGTTGTGAGAAGGATCAAAAGGGTAACATTGTAATTAACCCTGATCTTAAATGAAACCAAGGAAATACTCTATATAATGGAATCCACCCATTAGTTATAGAATCTTATTTTTATATTCAAAAATAACAAAAATAACTATTCCAATCTATCATATTCTTTAGTCATGTACAAATTCCAAGCTATCACACCCCTTTTAGAGAGAGTGCTAATCTTAATTGAATGAAAAATATCATGACCCATGACGGTATTATCTGAGATGCGTCCTTGGGGTATAATGGGGTTTTGAATTTAAAAAACAATAGAAGGAAACAATCTTCTGAGAAAATTGAAACTAATTTTCAATAATATCGTATAGGTCACACAATAAAGGATTATGGGCCTGAATTTGAGACTCTTGAAGGTTTTGGCACATTGGGAATCAGACTTATCAAAGTTTAAATAATTGAGTTGAAGAAGTAATTTCCTTTCCATAAATATTTCTTGAGTAGTATGATATCAGCCCCTATAATATGATGTAACCACATGATGAAAAAATCATATAACCCATCAGGGTCAAGGGACTTTGTGGAAAAGAATTTTTAATTATCCAAAGTGGCCTCCACATCATTAATGTCATTGTAATGATCATTAATCATAAAATCTTCCACCATGAGGGATATAAAGGATGATACCTCACTAGAAATAAAAGACCCCCCATAAGAGTATATATCATAAAATTAAATAACAATAATATCCTGAATTTTTTGAGTCAAAATAATATCATTCAATTCATTCTAACTTTATTTAGAAAATCATTAAACTTTTCCTCAAAAATTTATATTTTATTCACTTTTAAACATACATTGTTATAAGTATTTTTTTGAATATTTTCTTAGATAGAGAAATAACATTTATTTGATGGAATTATATTCCATAATCAGACATACATGTTTTGAAACATTAGATGAATGGTTACTTATTTCTTAGGATTAATATCTTAAAAATTAAAGATGAAAAAATTATAACCTAGTATATTGGATGAATTTATATAAATACTATTAAAAAAGAATTTATTTAATTAATTAGAGAAAGAAATTTTATTTTACCTGATGGAAAATTTCTATTCCCACCAGATGAAATCCTCATACACTATAATGGTGTATAAACCTATGATCATCAAAAAAATATGTTGAGATAAATTATTTCAAGTAATGAAGGAGTTTGTTCAAAGATTCTACAACCACATCCAAGATTCGTGGATACGACCATTGGGTCATTTCTTATAAATAGAAGTAGCATTTGAGGAGAAGGTAACCTTTTCAACCGAAACAATCAAATGTTTTTATAAAGAGTTTATAACATATGTTTACATTTATAATGATTTATTATAATATTTTTGGGAGGCATTTTCTTAAGTAATGCTTGAGAGGATATTTTTTAAATTCCTAAAGAACTTATGCTTTCATAATTTTATATTAGATATTTATAATTGAGGGAATATGGGGATAGGAAGATAGTGGTGTGTCTGATATTTCCACTCAAGAGATTTTATATATAGGTATATACCGCTCTTTCTAGTGATTGTGTCGAGATTTTTTTATTATACGAAATAAAAACCTTACGATTAGGTGAAAATCATGGATAATCTAATTCTGGGTTTGAGACGTCCTATACACTTATGTTTAAAGTGCGGAAATAATTTATAAATATTTTTTAATTCATCATGAAATTATTTATAATATTTGTTATAACTTGTATTTATGATTTTCTTTATTCCACTATGCATTACTTAAAAAAAGTTTTCTTTATTCCACTAATCATTATTTACTAAAATTTCTTAACTATGGATTTATATAAAATATTGATACAAAGTATATATGATATCTTTTACTAATTGGTCATAATTTTCATTTAATAACCAATTTTAAGAGGATAATTAAACTATCCATTTTATTTTATAAACTACAATTCATCCACCCACCCCCACTTGTAGGTAATTACTTACTCATTTTATCCTAAAAATTTCACTCTATTTGGTGGTAACACATCTTTCCAGACTCTTCACCTTCAAAACAAGGTTCTTACTTCATCTTTTTGAATACTTATGATAAATGTAAAACATATTATAGTTTCCTTCATAGAGGTTTTATTTTATTACCCTAATGAACCATGAACTCACTTTATTAATATGATTACATTATTACACCTTTTAAAGTTCCAAATTCAACTAGATCATAAGATTCAATGTTGGAAGATAATAAAATACCTTAAGATACTTCTAAATATGGTCAATATTACAGTCAAAATAATTGAATTTAAATATGATACATTTATTTAAAAAACTATACACCATTACAATTTTTTTAATATTAATCATATTTATAAGAACTCTATTCTTACATAACCATTCCTTAACATTCCACCTTTTTTGTTCACATTATTTAAAATTAGAAAAAAAACTTCCAATATGAAACTACCTCTAAACCCTATGCGTAGTAATAATAATTGGGAAATGTTATGAATAAATAGGAGAGAGACTGGTGGCTTGAAGTAATGTAAAAATATCCATCAACTGATAATACCCTATAAATCTATCAAGTCATTGAAAAAAACACCAATACTCTTCAATTTTACCAAAAACAATGTGAAGGGGTTGCCGGTGTAGCCCAAATATGATAAACCTATATAAATAAAAACATTATGTAAATATTCTATTAGATACAGAGGACAAAAAACACACCTTCCATTTCATTTGGGAGAATAATTTCATTTAAATCCCCAAACCAATATGGGTCTAGAATGTTTTCTAGGCACAAACATCAATAAATTCCAAGGTATCCATTTTTTCTGATTGGTCCATCTATAAAATACCACCTTATTTATAAAATAAAGTCATGAAATGATTATGAGTGTAATTTTTAATTTTATAAACCTATTTATCATTATAAAGAAGGTATAAACCACCTCCATACCCCTATCTCCCAATAGTATAAAAACATTGGAATCCCATTTTATAGGATAAACCAATCATGCTCTTTGTTTCCAATATTGTTTCAGACATAAAAACCACATTAGGGTAGTATTTTGTTATCTAAAAAAGTAGTGACCAAAATATTCATGGGTAACCGATACCAAAATCGATATATCACAAGAGATTAATTAATTCAAGTTGGAAATATCTTAATTAGTTTAATGAAAGTATGTGATATAGATCTAATGAACCAGATGGATAGATGAGAAAAACTGACAAAATAGATGAACAATTAAGATAAAGTAATCAAAATAGAACCAATGAGATGGTGGTATAGATCCAATTAATCCTCAAATATAATGAATCCGGTAAGACAATCAAAATAAAGAAGAGTTCAATCTAATTAGGTATACAAATTGAAAAACACTAACAATGAATTAAATGAGACAAAACTCATCAACATAGAGGATGGCAGATCCAAATCTCTGGATCGCTCAAACTCTAATGAAGAATAAAACAAGGGAAGGAACAAACCATCTGAGATCCCAACTGAATCAATTTGAGGAAGTTAAAAGCCTACCAAAAATCAGATTTTAAGGAGATATTGATCCAACAAATATGATGAAATATCCTTGATGATCATGATAAAATGAAAAACTATAACCCAAAAGTTAAACTAACCAACCACGCTACAAAAAAAATTCAAAAAGATAAAACTAAGTATCTGACTCAGAACATGGGATAGATTAACTAACTATAATGTGGGAAAGCTCTATGATAGAACCATAGAAGAAGGCTATCATGACCTAGAGAGTAAAATCACATAGCAGAGAAAATCTTCCCTTGTTCCTTAATTAAATATCCATTTATTATATGAAACCTAATTAATCAACCCTTATCAATAATATAAATACTTAATAAAAATAATAGCATGATTCATATTAATTTTTTTTCACACCAATATAACATTAAACTGATACATTTCATTATTAAAAAATTACATATATACTCAATATAAACTTGTGTATATTAATCGATAAATAGTTTTGAAACCAAATTAGTATCATGTTTTGAAAAATTTATTCTCCCAGATTTCCTTTATATTTTTTTATTGCCTATTATCATGAAAAAAAACAAAAACCTAACCTTGAAATACAAAAAAAAATCAAAAAATCAAAAAATAATATCATTCATTTTATAAACACAAATCATTATTGAATAGAAATTTGGATAATCCCAATATATATCTCAAATGGTATATTTTTATTTTCCTAACATTAAAACCCTTACACATGATTATGTAAGTTATTTTTTATTAAATCATGAAACTACTCTTAATTTAAACATATTTATAAACATTTGACTGAATGATTCCCTATATATAAATGTAATTGAAATTTCTTAATAGTCTTAATGAAATGATTCAAGATCTCAATTTTGAACAATATTAACATTTCAATAATTATAAAATTTAAATTTCACTTACTACATAGTTATTTAAACCTCATACATCATTATATATTAGGTTTAATATTTCATAATATATTTATTCATGAAGTAAAAAATATGAGTAATATATTTTGGATAAATGAATATTTATTCAAAATATATCTATTAATATCATGATTTCTATAAGTCACAATTTAAAATGTTTTTTTCAATTTTTACAATAAAATATATAAAAACACACCTAAATTTTTATAAAATGTTTATGTACTTTGAATACATAAATATAAAAATGATAAATTATTGGGTTTAAAATAATTTTTTATTACAATAATAAATTTAATTATCTCTCTAGATAAATCCATTACAAAAAAAATTAAATGATTTATGATATGTGTCTGCTTAGGACAATAATATAAGCATTATTAAACTTTTTATTCATATAATTCATCAACTTCATATGTTCATACAAGTTGTTGATGTAATTATAATTTATATCAAATATGATGACTATCAAAGTTTTAATGTGGTTCCATTTAGAAATAGAATCAAAGTAGTGTTGTATCTTAATAATATAATTGAAATTAATCTAAAAAGTTATGTATATTTTTTTAAAATATATACATGTGAATATATTTATAAATATACACATTTTTCTAATAAATAAAATTAATATAAATAAAAAAATGGTTGGATGTAAATTGTATAACCTAAGAGTATGAGGTTTGGGTTAAGTAGTTCATAATATTTGAAACGGAGTATAGAAATGGACATTATCTAATATTTTATATGTGTTTACATTTTTTTGTTCATAATTAATTTTTCTAGAGGTTTTGTAACAAAAAATTGATATATAATATAGTAGATCAAATTTATAATTGTTGAAAAAAACATAGGGATGAAATAAATATAGGTAGTGACTGGTATAACACTATAGTTTATGGATTTTTTTATATGATTAAAACTAAAATTTATAATAATGATCCTAATAGAGAAATGAAAAAAATTATTTTAATATGAACTTCATGATTTTCCATAGATGTTTGAGAAGTTAAATAGATTTGAAAAGATATGATGATATGTTGTTTGTACTAAATATACAGCACTATTATCCATACTGAAGCTATATAATTTCAAATATAGAAATTGATAGAGTGATAAAAAATTTATAGAAAAAATTTATCTCTTTAATGATATGTTACTATAATATATTATATTTCTCTATTGAATCTAATATGTTAAATGAATTTTATTATTAATTCATATGATCTCTGAAAGAATACATGCATGTCTAATTGTTTGTATTTTTTTTGAAGGATCATGAATCCCAAATAAAATGACCTAGGATTTGTGTTTCTCAATATAGGAATGATTAATTATGTCCATAAATAGTTAGGGTAACTTCAAATCATTATATGGTTTAGATTAGTTTATGGTAGTAATGAGACTAAAAGACAACTGGCATGGCACATCGATACAAGACTTCATGATGGTAAACATTATCACATCACAGTCTCTCCTTAGTGGAAAAAAATTTGTCCTGAGTATCTTAAATTTTAAAATGAGTTAATAAAAAACTTTCTTGTGCTATCAATATATGGAATAAATCCTTTTTCTATTCAAAACATCACTTATAGTAAACATACATTTATGTGGTAGAATTATAACATTCCATAGTGGTTATGCATGGATAAACATACATTTTTTATGTATATACTTACATTAGGTAAAAACCAATATGTTAATTACATTGATGTTTATTTGGATCCATTGAGTGAAGTTATAAAATATATGTGTGATTCATGTGTTATGATTTATGATTATAAAATAAATGAAAATTTCATGTTGAGTTTCATGTTATTTGGGATAAAAATCAACTTTTATACTTAGGAAAATTTTCCAGGATATAGAATTATAGAAATATTAGGGTTTTCTAGTTGTGAATAAAGTACACACTCAGTTAGGTTGAAATATTCTTTGAATAATTTTTTTTATAAAATCATAAATTTTTTCCTCAATAACATAAACACTAATCATGAAAATTATAATTCAATGGGAGTTCAAAAAATATATAAAACACATTATCCTTTAAGAGGTGATGAAACATATTTGAAATTAAAGGATATTTTCACTATATTTTTTAAACACTTTTAGAAAAAACCTTTCAAAATGGATTTGAAAAAGCTATTAGTTTTTTTTTGAAATATTTTGTTGTAATTTGTTTTATGTCATTCATTTTATTGATGTAAGGAAGGTATAAAAAATGTATTTGATATTGTCTCTAACACATTAGTAGAAGCACCTGAAAAAAAAATATCAATAGGAAAACGTTTGACATGACTACCATGGTAATAAGGGAATATTTTTCAATGGTGTTGGGTGATATATGGATTTTTATTACTCTAGTGGTTTAAACTCTTTCTAATCAAGAGAGATTTTAGTTTTACAACTTATTTAATAGTGTATATTTTCTCATGGGATGTTTATAAAATATAAATAATATATTATTGATAAATTTTTGAAGTTAAAAGTCATAAAATTATATGACTATAATCTTTTTCATTACTTTTCATTCCATATAAAAATTTCTGACAAACATTAACAAGGATTTTCTTCTTTTTCAAAGTTATATATAGTAATTTTACTTAATCAATGATGTTTCCAACATTGGAAAAATAAATTTATAACACATTAAGTTAATTAGTGATATTTCTCCCACATTAATTATTTAATATAATGTTTCACTTTCTAGTACACTCGGTTAGAAAAAGTTGGAACTCTGGTCCTATACATTATATATTAATGTACCCTAATGATCATTATACTATGATTATGAAAGTGTAGTTCAAAAATAAAATCTATAAAAAAGTTTCTATTTTAGAGTGATATATTATTAAGAAATCCATTGAAATATATAATGAATAAAATTTTGATGTGGATAATATTGGTCGTAAAAAATCCTATAAAAATGGGTTCCTTTTGGTGAAAGAATTTACAGATGTGATGTTGTCACATTTTCCACTATAGAGTAGAATAATTCCCAACTTTACATATTACCTAACTATATATAGGTTACACCATATATTGAAACTCAAAAATAAATTCTTAAGATTTTTTTTATCAATGTATGAAAGCTAGATATCAAATAAACAAATTAAATAGTTTATAGGATTGTTTTAATACCATGTTATTAAGTAGTCATTTGAAAATAGAAATTCAATTTTATAAATAATTTTCTATAAAACTAGAGGAAAAAAATATATTTATTAACTTATAATTATTATATAATTTACTAATATACATTCTAAATAAAAAACAAGATGAATATAGTATGACGCAAAGCAGTTTAGTTACCTTTATAGTAAAATTGATTTTTATATATGATACTAAAGATAAAACTAGAATATTTGTGAATGTGCAACACTTTAGTATCATCAATAAAATATCGGAGTTAGATTATATAATATTCAATATGTTTATTTTTTGATTAAAATGGGTGGATTACATTAGTGTAGTTAAAATATAAGATTTGGGATTCAAAAAATTAAATTTTCATACGGAAGGGTGTAAGTATGATCAATTTATTCTAGAATTACAGTTAGTACAAATATATTATTCATTGAATCCTGTGAACAAATTTTTTTCAATTTTTCTGTTTATAAATAAAAAAATTGCATGATAAAATGAAAAATATATTATGGTTGAGCCTTTTATTAGGATCTCATAATCATTTCAAAGTAGTCCTAATGTAAATGGTGTCTTGTATGTCATAGTGTACTACAAGGAGGGGATTTTGATACTCAATAGAGGTTTTAAATACCTTCAATATTTTACAAAAAATGAATCTCAATGAAGAGGTCAAACATATGTAATTAGTTTTGTATAAAACAATATATTTCCTCATATTATTATGTGGTCATAACATTATTTATTTAATCAAAATAAAATGTTTAACTACTTGTGAAAATAATGCATTTGAAAATTATTGATTCTATAAATGTTAATGATAAACATATTGGGGATGTAGAAACTGATGAAATATTAGAAGGTGAATTAAATATAGTTTAAAAAAGCTATGAGTCTTAATGTGTGATCATCTTAGTAAAAATTATTAAGTTGAGAAGTATAAGTATAAAATTTTAGATTGGTTAGATGCTTGAGGATAACTGAGTCACCCTAACAAGTCCATTTTCATTAGTTAAATTTGGGTCAACAGTAAAATATCCATTCTTCATGAGGCATATATATGGAAAAATCTTTTGACTTCATTTAAGGAAACAGTTTTTGAAGACATTATGGTCAAATAATGATATATTATCTCCATTTTTTATGAAAAATAAAAATAATGAAACATTTATTTACCCTTCATTAACCATTTCATATTACATTTATATTATATGACTAATGGATTAAATTTTTATTAATGGTTTATAAAAAGGGTCATATATCATTTCAAACACTTAGGAAAACTCCTTTTATGGATTTTGAGTGGAATATAATGTAACAAACAGAACTGCTATAAATAAAATTCCCTTTTTATTTAATTAAATGTCTTATTATATAATATGTTTATAGAAAACACATTAAATTATTTGGTTTTGTTATATCCTATCATATTTAAATAACCATTAACCATCATTATCGTTGATAATAAAGTCATTTATTAGTGATCATATTATTAGTATAAATATAGGGTTTTAACAAATCTAATTGACATAGAAAAAGGAAGTGATGACCTCAATCAATAAGATCATACCCTATCAAGCCCATTTATTATAGATTTTTTAAGAGATAACATCACTGGGATTTTCCCTTGACCAATCCCAAGTTGATATCAAACAACTTAAGCATGAGCAAAACCATTTATGGGAGAAGTCTAAGATCCCCAAAATCACAGCCCAAATCATGTATGCCAAACCACCCCATAAAAGTCTCACTATCACACACCTTAACCTTAGGGAATTTGATGGTGTTTCGAAGGGATATATATAAAGACCATAGAAAAAAAATTATGTACATTATTTTTTGGAATAATTAATATAATTTCATCCTATAATTTTTACTTTATAAATTGTTATTATATTGATATAATAAAACACAAATAATATTTTTGGGTGATATTAAAATTCAATTAAGGAATTTATTTTGATGAATTAATGGATTTTTGAAATAAATATTATTTTAATAAAATATTATTATTAAATAATTTTCATTACATATAAATTATTATATGATTTTTATGAAGTCAAATGTAATTTTTATAGGGGTTAAAAAATGTTATTATAAAAAAAATCCATCATTTCTCAATAATTATCAATTATTATTTTATAAGTGAAAATAAAAATATTTAGAACATTATTTTGATAACATGAATATTATTTTTTGAATCAGAATTTTGAAATTGTCAAATGGTTAATTTTTCATTATTTTTTAACAAATTTGAATTTCCTAGTAACAATTAAAGACATTATAAATATACTTTATGTATTATGACCTCATAATGAACCAAAAGTGATGTAATAAATAGTATAAATGGTATTAATGACCAAATATATGTTTCAAAATTAAAATAATGTTATTTTATGTATTTTTTATTATTTTTCTTAAGCCTTTATGAATCCTCCAAAACCATTTATTTATTTTAAGGTTTAAAAATCATTTCAGTAAGAGTATGACTCACTTACACATAAGAAAGTGTATTATATTATTAAGTTAGGACCTTAGAATTATAAAATAATGAAATAAAACTCCTCTTTTCTAGAAACCATGTGAAAAAACCCAAGGTAAGGTTTATGGTTTTGGGTATTTTATTATATAAAGTCTAAAACCTAAGTTTGATAAATGATAAAGAATCCACCACTCTTTTCCTATATAAACCCACACAATATCTCATTTATAATCACTAAATATCCTTTGATCATGTAATTAGTCTTCCCTTACCTCTCAAAAGTCCTCCCAAGGTGCCTCCAAGCTCTCAATAAGATCCTCCCAAGTATTTTTAGTCACACTCTCAAGGTAACAGATCCTCTTTTTCTATCCTTTATTCAAGAATCATAAACATTTTATACCCTTTTATTTTCAATTGCTAATGATGGGGTGCGTTTTTTCACATTCCCCATACACACCATATGATTTATAAATTATTAGAGAACCCATTAATACTAATTACTCCATACCATGAACATTTATGTTCCTCCATTATGTTTTTAAAATTTCACCCTGATTTTCTATGCCAAACAATTGTGTAGTGAATACCCATAACCATTTACTATCAATAGTGTTCACCATTATGGAATTCTACTTCTTTATTGTGACTTATATGTATTTATTATACACTCCATGATCATGGAATAAAATATTATTATTAATGAATCTATTTTGTAAGATCTATGTGGAATACTTAAGATTGATAATGAAATGAATGTGATGGGTGTGCCGAGAATTATATTGTGCTCCAATGCACTTAGTAATGTTTAGCCTCATCAGACATAATGTTGGTATATAGAGTAAACCTTATTCATCTATTGTAATTTTTCTGTCATGATTTCATGGAATTTATCCTTGTCCTACGTTTATGATTCAATGTTTTATGTTTTTTCCACATTTCTCAAGTTGCCTTTATGCTATCTTTCCATATCATTCCTCACTGTTCATGTTTATTATTATCACTCCATTAATTTCACATTTATATGCCTATTGTATAACATATATTACCTTATTCATGTTATTCCGTTTTTATTCCCTTACTGGGATTTATAGATCACCCCATTCTTATGTATGTCCCTAAGTTATCTCCTGAAATTTCAAGTGCAAGTAGGTTAAGGATGTTTTCAATAAAGATGATGTATTTCACTAAAAGGTTATTACTCACCACAAGGGAAAGCCTCTATAATTTATGAAAGTGAGAGGGTTAAAAATTCAAAAATATGTAATTTTATAATAATACCTTCGGAAAAGGGGAATAAGATCATCAAGAAGATTATCAGAAAAAAGACATCCTTCATGCCAATTACATTATTTTTCAGATCATCCAAAAGACAATCATATTCTTAGAAAACATGTGTGATAAATAATCACATTTTTGATAGGATCACGAAGTAATTAATCTATTTTATATTAATATTATTTGATAAATGAATATTCCCATTTCTCACTACATGAACCATGATATTGGAATAAAATTCACACCATACCTTACTCCAACCTTTTTTCTTGGAAATGCTCATCGTATTTATCAAATCTAGAATCTCTACCTCAAGGGATTTTTCAAAACCAGCATATCCAAAAATAAATCAGACAATATCAGCTTTGTAAAACCTGAAAACACTATGTTGTTCAAGACTCAACCAAGAACTGGTGCACAATAGTGGGCTTCACTGCAAAACTAATTTTAAACACATAGAGTATTTTCTTTGGTAAATTCATAAAATCATTATAAACCATTATTATAGGGAAAATTTTACGGTAAGAATATATGTTAAGAAATAGATCATGGATAACATAGAGTTAATCATATAAATTTATAATTTAAGGAAATATATGTGATTTATAAGTGATCCATTTAATGTCATTGGATTCCGATTTATCTATTTAATATTATAAAAATACTCACACCTAATTTTCCATTTATTCTAGACAAAGGCCGTAAATAGGAGGAATTATGTAAATAACCAATGTGAAGGGTAGTGTGATGACTACCCCAATGAGATGCCAAACACAGTGGTAGAAGTAATAACAAACATAATGACAATGCCCTCTCATCTGAATCAAGTCATGAATAAAAAAATATATCAAGAGTAGAACCCAAATCACCCTAAGAAAGAACAATCTTCAATTGAGTCATTTATGCGACATATTTCTCTATGTTTTAATGGATCACCAGATCCCTTAATCGTGGAACAATAGATGGACTCTATTTATAAGATCTTATCTATCTTATAATGTTCAAAACAAGATGAGGTTCGATTTTCTATTTATAATATAGAGGTATAAGGTAATCAGTGGTGGTAATTGATCAATAATACGATGCCTATGGAAGAGATAGAATTGACAAGGTCGATGGAATTATAGTTTTTTTGATAAATATTTTCCTCACTCTTAGACTTAAAATATAACGGTATTTCCTTGATTCTAAGAAAAAGGTAACAAATCTATCTGGGTATATGAGGAAACCATTATAAGACGTTCACTATATGCTTCCAACTTTTTTTACCCCTAAATGCAAGGCTGACCACTTCTTTGTTTGGATAAAACCTAGTCTATGAAAATACTTGGAGATCTAAGACTTTGATAGCTATGAAAAAAATTCCTGATGAGCCCTCATTGTCGAATGGAGATCAAAAAATACCAATGGTATCATGGGTAAAAGAAACAATAGGTAGAGTTTAATTCTGGTGATCTGATGGATAAATATAATAATGCCCAAAAATTCCACAAGTCCACTTGTTAATGGTGTGGAATGAAGAAACCCAAAAATTAGGAATTCAACAACTATTTATGGTTTGATTATCATTCTAATGACATACATAGTGATGATCAAGTTTTCATTCTTGGGCTTAGCCAAAACATTTCTCCTCTTTCATGCCTGTTTATTTTCATCAATTTTATTTGAAAAAGAATTATCTTTACACAATTAGGTAAGAGTCGTATTTTTTTATATTCATCATTAAATACAATGGATATTTTTATCCAAAATTTAATGAACCATTAGTCTATGGGGATGAGGAAATGATTAAGGTGTGAGAAGGGATGAAAGCTCACTAGCGATTGCTGACAGGAAAAACCCAATAATCCATTGGAAGAGATAAATTTCCAAGTCAACCCTCAGCACATTGTTCATTACTTCAACTACAATGAACCATGGCACATTCAAACCAATTTCCTATGATAAGGGGTTTTTAATAAAACCATTAACCACTAAAGAATCTATCATGACCCATCCCTGTCGAGACTGTGTTGTGACTCCCCAATACCACCACTAATAGGTCCAGGGATTGTGACAAGAACTAACTAAACATATCACTAACATGGGAGGAATTACTTAAGTACCATTATGCACGCACATAAATCCATGACAAAGAAATGTTGAAATGTAGAAACAATTAAACAAACAATGAATGGATAAATCTATATCCCATAACCAGAGTATGAAAAGTAGTAAGAGATTAAATAAGGAAAAATAAAATCCCACCACAAAGGGTAAGCAACAAAAGACCAACACAAAATCAAAGGTACTGGGACTACAGTCTAAATGCCAAAGGAACAGACCTCTGTCTATTCAGTCTATCTAAGAATTGATGGGTATTGGTCCACCCTGGACTCCATAAAATGGTCGATCATCTTTAAAAGACATGACACATGCTAGAAAAGACAGCTCAAGGGAAATAATAATAATACAAAGTAGCATACCCTAAAACCAAAAAGTATACAAGAAAGGAAATATAGTCAGATCTACAAAGGTATATGTATACAACACATGTAACAAGTGTATATAAATATACTCAACCAAGAAACATATTTTGGAGGTAATACACAATTGTATTATACCAACACTATGATTTTAGCTCCAAGATTCCACAAATCATTCAGCTTGGAGAAAACACTTCTGAGACCGATAGCACTAATGACGATCATCAGAGGGGAGCTTATTTTTTGGTCTCTTAATGAGAAAGAACATGATAATATATCTTCAGAGAATACAATACATAGATGAGGATCACATCCAGAGCCATGGGTCGATAAAAAAACAGATTATAGATTAACCTTATTAAGTAGATGATCGGTGCCCGAGTTTTTTTGTCACGTCGATATCAAGAACACTACCTATGGAACAAATATGAATTGAGGATCCCAATCTGATCCTCTTAGAGGGGGTCCAATAATTTCATCTAGGAATTCCTAATGAAGGGATCATAGTCCTTGGAGTGAGAAATGATTCGTACCAACCATCAGGGTAATGATATGGGGAACAAACCCTAACGAAATGTGTCTAATATATGGAGTAAAGGAGATCTAATCCATTTAAGAAAGAGTACATGACATGTAGAGGGATTAAATTCCATTCCCTTGGCCAGGGATTCTTCATATATAAATATCTTCTGTCATTCAAACCATGTTTGTGTAGTATTACACGCCATGTATTTCCCATGATACATGTCGAGTTACCTGGGAGAGGCCACACACTGTGTGAACCTTAACCTTCTCTCAAAACCCTATCCGCTATAAGGGGGCCCCACATAGCATATAGATCCAACTTGCACTCTATATGGATCTCGATTTTCTAAAATCCTAGATCTATATTCGTGAATCACTTTTATTGATCTATCCTTTAATTCTGAAAATTCCCTATAGTAAAATCATAGATCGAGCATCATATAAGTCTTTTTATCATCGAACAACATGTTCTATTGCTAGATTTTCACGAAAAATGGATTAAATCATCGTTCTTCTTCGTATTCTAAAGAATAAAAAAGAATGGGAATTCAGGTATTCTCTATCATCTGAATAAATATTTCATTATCACCAAACCACTTTCATGATGTGCCAATGTTGGATATGTGATTTCATATTGTTTAACCAGGAAACATGTGCACAATGATCAATTGATCAAAAAAACCAGGAAATATTGTTGAGACGTGGACCAAAAAAAGAACGCCCACGATGAATGATGATAGGGGTAAAAAATAAAAAATCAATTAATGGTAATGGACCTCACTCAATGTTCATATTGATCTTGGATTGATTCCATTAGAATGATAGTTGAAGAAATAAAATAAAAAAAAATTCTCTCAACAAAACCCTATAAATTAATCCCATCCAGAAATACACATTATGATTGAATCAATCCGTTCGTAGATTGATTCAAATTCACTATAAAAATAAATAACATTGAAGAAATAAAAATAAAACACACACCCTACCTCAATTTGGTTCAATTGCTAATGAAAAATGGTACTGCATCTTCATCGATGGAAAGATCCACTGAATCTGAGATGTTCCAATCTTTAGTTCTCAAAACCATTATCATTTTCCTGAGAGTATTCTCCAAGTATCTCTATCTAAATATCCAAAAAAGCTCAAAAGTTATGTGGATAACCTTTTTGATTCTCAATAATCATCTATTTAATGACATAAAAATCAATGAATCAAAAATTCAAAATAGAATACTTTTATTTAATTATATTATTTGTCATTGTGCTTGTGAGGAATTTTGTACAAACAACCCATTCCAACTAATGTTAAGTCACACCTAAGGTTAAACTCACATTATGAGTTCAATTGTGCCTTTAGATTTATGATCTGTTTAATCTTAGTTATGTTATTTCACTTTTTTAGAAAAAATACATACACGTGATATTTAATATATTAAATATATTTCAAAATTTATTCCAGGAACACCGAGAATCATAATCGCATGATATCTCAGCACTTGGTCTTGAAAATAATTTATATAATATTTAAAAATGATACATGTAAAATTCGAGACATTACATTTTCCCCACCTTGGGGCTTTACATCCCTGAAAATCCAAAAAAAAAGTCTACTCAAAAATATGTGGGTACTAAGAATGAGTTTGAGCCTCCCACTTTGAGGTTCTCTCTAAGAGATTCTCATGCTACCACCCAAAATTCACTAAAATAATCAATCACCCAAAAAGGATCCTCTCATGTAGATCTTCAATATCCACTAGGTACTCAATAATGATCGCTCCATCCTTGATTTGCAACTCACCCCCGTCGATAATGAACAATGGGTAATGCACGTACCCCCTCAACTATGAAACATAGATGATTTCATGAAACTGGTCTAACTAAGAAGGTAGTGTTAAGTAGTACGCCACCTCTTCAAATCTATATAGTATTTGGAAGGTGAATATGAACCTTAGAGATATCTTTCCACCATGACTAAATATATGTAGTCCATGTCATGGTGAAACTAATATGAACACATGGTCTCCTTCCATGAACTAAAAAGGAATATACCACCTTCTAGCATATGACTTCTGATGGATCTTTGTAGTCTTCATCCACTACTAGATAATCATTACCTTCTCTATTGTAGCTTTTACCAACTCTGGGCCCACGAGTAATGACTTTCCTGGGTCAGTCCAATAAAGTGTTGATCTGTAGGGTTGCAAATACAAGGCCACAAATTGTGCCATAATTTTGGTGGACTGGTAGATATTTTTGTATGAAAACTCTACCAGTGGTAGGTGATCCTTCCAACTATGGACAAAATCCATCATGTTGGCTCACATCATGTTCTCCAGAACATGAATGGTCTACTCAGTCTGGTCATCACGTTGTGGGTGAAGTGTTATACTCAAGAGTAACTTCATCTTAATCTCCTCATGTAATCCATTCCACAACCAGGATGTAAAGCTATCATCGCGATCAGAAACAATCTTTGATGGAAATCTATGGAGAAAAACCATCACATGCACATAGAGTCATCCGAAGATCTATACTAAACTCTATTATCATATATCTAATAAGTGGTCCGACTTGGGGATCCAGTCTATAATCAACCAAATAGAATTTTTCCCTTGGAAATACGGGGTAAGGCCATCACAAAGTCCATAGATATCCCATACCACTTTTATTTTGTAACCTCAAGGGGTTGAGCGAAACCTGCTGGAACATGGAGTTAAGCCTTCACTTGTTGATAAGTAAGGCATCAAGAGATGAACTCTACAACTCCTTTCTTCATTCCTGGCCACCAAAAATATCATTAGAGGGTCTGGTATATCTTTTTACACACTTTTACGTAAAACCAAAGTATATGTGTGAATCTCTCTCAGAACCCCCTCCAGTAATGTCACCTATACCAAAATCCATCCTTTGAAAAGAACATTGTGCTCCCCACCTTTCAAAAATATATAAAGATCATGGACTATGGATATCTGAGCATGCAGGGTCTCACAATTAGTATACCCAAGCAATGCCTCCCTGACTCACTCTAAGAGTCAAGGGGTAAAAACCATCAACTATAGATAATATACTCTATCTCCATCAACAAAGGTTACTTCAATGAGGACAACTTTTTTGATGCCTCATTCAGAAACTATGAACATGATCTCATGCTGAGAGTATATAATACCACCTTCCCCTTACTAGGAGTATAAAAAAATTTAAAGTCATAATATTGGAGGAATAAAATATTTGATTAGATGATAAAATAATTTCCCATTAGGTAGTGTTTCCACATATTCAAAACAAAGACTACCATTTCTAACTCAAGATCATGGGTTGCATAGTCCTGCTCATGAGGTCTCAACTGACCTAAACCATAAGTAATCACCAATTTCCTCTACATCATAACACAACCAAGCCCAGTTCCTAATGCATCACAGAATATTATGTTATTGACATTTTCCTCTGGTAATCTCAAGATTGGAGTGGTTTTAAAACTCTTCCTCAACAGCTGAAAATCCTACTAGAGTTTCTCTCTCCACATGAATGGTTTCCACTTTTGAGTCAAAATTTTCATTAGTGTTGATATCTTTGAGAAATTATATATGAATATCTAGTAACTTCCTACTAACCCAAGGAAGCTCTGCACCACCATCATACTCTAATATTGATCCCAAGCTAACACTTACTTGACCTTGACTTAGCCAAATACCACTCCATCCACTGAGATAATGTGTCCCAGAAAGTGGACTATCTAATTCTAAAACTAGAGCATCGAATGTATTCTGTAAGGCTAGTGCTCTCAGAGTACGTCCAGAACCATCCATAAGTGTCTCATTTGCTCCTCCTCAGATACTGAGTACACAATGATATCATCGATGAAGACTACCATGAACTGGTCTATATAAGATTTGAAGACCAAGTTCATGGGTCCCATGAACACTGTTGGTGTGTTTTCCATGCCAAAGGGAATCACCAAGTACTCATAGTGACTATAGTGATATCTGAATTACATCTTGGGTATATTTGTATCCCATACTCGCAACTGCTGATATCCTGACATTAAATCAATATTTTAGAACCGTTGTGACCCTATTAATTGATAAAATTGGTCATTGATCATTGGTAGTGGATAATTGTTTTTCAAGTTAACTTGGTTCATGAACTGGTAGTCCGAAAAAGCCTCAAAATCTCTTTTTCCGTCTTGGAAAACAAAACTGGGGCTTCCCGTGGAACACTCAGTCAAACAAAGCACTTTTTTTACAAGTCCTCCAACTTCACCCTCAACATGAGTTGTTCTTTGAGAGATATCTAATATACTGGCATAGATATCAGGGTCTTCATAGGGTGTAGAACAAATCATAAGTTTATATCTCATTGGAGAGGTATACCTGGAACATCTTTAGGAAAGGCATACTCGTACTCTTCCACCACTATAAGAAACTTTTAAATCATAGCATCCACTGCAACAATGGTTAGGTTATCCAACTTATGGGTAATAAACTTCACCCTCCTATGCATTAGTCAATCTCGTACTTCTTGTGTTTACTTTTCACTAACAAAGAAAAAACTGGTTTTGACAATGCAGCCACACTGTACCATTTTCCTAAAGTATTCAATCCGAGCATGAACTATAGATAACCAATCCATACCAAGAATTACATCGTAAGGCCTCAATTATGCTACCAAGAGATTCTAACAGGAACTCTCATATCCAAGTGTCTGGTCACACTGCCAGAACAATTATGTGATCACTGAGCCTTTTACAGTATGAGTCTCCAAGTGTAAGGGTCAAGTCAATAGTTCAACTGGAATCTCTAAGTCTCAAAAAAGGTATATGGTAAGAAAAAAATGACTACAACCTCTGTCTATAATCACTATAGATAAGTTTTAAAAGACATAGATCAGACCTCGAATCATCCCTAGTGCCCCTGGGTCGTAATCATTGATCGCCGGAAGCTATCCCCGCCCTGGCCCTCCTGGTCCCTAAGCCTGGTTTAGACCACCTGGGGGTGGTGGTGGTAACATGATAAAATATTGAACACCTAATATTAATATACCATTTCCTCTGCCATATCTTTTGACTAGAAGAACTTCCTTCTCCTACCACTATCTCTACCTCAGTGGTCCATCCATAGTCTCTCTACTAGAAATATGGTGGGTTGGAAAATCTTGGGCGAGATATCCCCAGCCATCACATGAGTATCACTACCTCTATATGGGCTGACTGGACCCAACATGTGAGCCTTGAACTATAAATCCTCAATCCTGATTCCTCATACTAAAACTTCTCCCATTTATTGGTCTCTAAGACTGATGTCGACTACATAGTGTCAATGTTACTACAAATTATTTCGTACTGTTGAAAACCACCGATTGTATCTACTCAACCAAGAAACTTTCGACCAAAAACGTTTACTCTAGAACCCTATAATGGGTAGGAATGAAAAGAGAGATAATGTTTGATCGAATGTCTATACACAAATATATTTCAATGGTATGATCCCTAAATAAATGATATCGAACCATATCAATGATGTACCTAGAGAGCTTGGTAAACCTCGATGAAAACTCAGGTACAATTATATTGCCCTGCTAGATCTATTAAAGCTCATGAATATGAATATCCCTTACTATAGCTAGTGAGAAATACTCTTTAAAAAGTCACTCAAACTCTAGCCAAAAAAGTTTCACCTCGTCGTAAGATAGGGTAACTAAACCCCACCATCACCCTACCAAGCCATGAAGAAGGATCTCTGCTAGGATGACCATTAGATCTGATGGTGTCATGACTAGATAGAAAAATTAGGTCACTACCTCAAGACGGTCTTTAGTTGTCTGTGGGTCAGGCTCACCTCAGAACCTAAGGGGTATCTTCCACTGAAACTCATGAAGTGTGGTCATCCTGTGCACCTCATCTGTTGGTACTATGGGTACCTTGTACTTCCCTACAGGTTAGGGTATGGCTGTTGCACCACATGGAGGTAACATCTCAGGAACTTTTCCTTTTATCAATTCGTCATCATTGAGGGGATCATCCTCATGATCAAGCTACGGAACCCTAGATAGCATACATCAGGTAGGAATATTGAAATAATAAGATGTACCAGGGTCAATGAGTATATCTGGAGATCCGAATCAAGAATGACAGGGAAACAATAACCAATTATTATATGATTCATGTACCATTTTATCCATGAAACCAGTTTTCTTATGTACCGAGTAGAAAAGAAGGTTATCATAGTCCTTATGTATGGATACAGATGTTGTTGCACCATCATCAGAGTCCCGGAGCTAAAATCTAAACTTGAAACACTTAACAATGTTTCCCAAAACCAATCTCAAGACTCCCAATTCTAAATTATAATTGACTGCTCTGATACTACTATATCACGGCCCATCCTAGTGGGTCTCATGTTGTGACTCCTCAAGCCCAACTCCAATATGCTAGGGGTGGGTGACTAGAGCCAATTAGGTATATCGCTAACATGTGAGTCATTGACTAAGTACATGTACACATGCACTCATCTCCAAACCCAAAAAATGTCAAACATTAAAAAAATGGAACAACCAATGGATGAATTTAATTATATCCCAAAACTAGAGTATTATAGAAGAAAATAATGAAATAGGGAAAAATACAAGCCCACCAAAAAGAGTTCATAACATGAGTCCAACCTAAAATTAAAGGTGTTGGGACTGCTATCTGAATGCCAAAGGAACAAACCTCAATCTGTATGGTTTCACTAAGCACCGTCTAGTCCTAGTATTCCTAGGAATCTATCAAAAGTTTGATCATCTAAAAAATACACAACATGTGTGAGAATATCCCATGCTGGGGTTAGTATAACAATACTGAATAGGAAACCCTGAAACCCCAATGCATACTAGAAATGAAATATAGTCAGCTCTACATAGGTATATGTCTACAACACATATAATAAGAATATCCATATATAATCAACCAATACACATAGTCTAGAGGTAAGACACAATATTAGTGTACCAAGAAAAGTATTTCAGTTCAATTATTCCACAAAGAACTCACAATGTATAACACACTCTTGATTCTGATAGCAATGATGACGTCCTTCCAAGATGCACTGCTCATCCGATCACTTAATGAGAAAGAACATACTGATATATCTAAATAGAATATGATACACATACCGGTATAAAAGATAGGGATATGGGTTGATACCAAAAAATAAATCTATATCAACCCTTCTAAGTATAGGATCGATGATTGGGTAGTGTTGGTCACATATAAAACAAAAACTCCACCTAAGAAATAAAGATGAATAGAGGATCCCACTCCAGGACTCTTAGGGGGATTCCAAAAACACTATCTAGAAATTACTTCCGAAGGGATCATTGTCCTAGTAGTAGGAAATGGTTCATACCAACATTTAAGTAAATGATAAGGGGAATGAACCCTGATGAAACATGTGAAATATATGGGGGATGAGAGATCTAATCCATGTAAGAAAGAGTATACAACGTATAGAGGGATTACACGTTGTGTCCCTTGATGTTGGGTTCTGTCCATGTAAATGGCACATGTCATTAAAACCATGTATGTGTAGTAGTACACACCATGTAGGCATCCTATGTACTCTACCAGGGTGCCATTACATGGCTCATCCCATGTACTAGTCTAACTCGTGTCCGTGTGGGGGGGGGGGGTACACACCAGGTAGGTAGTCTGTGTACTCAACCATATGTCTATGTACATACCATGATACATGTTGAGTTACCTAAGATAGGTCACACACCATGTAATAGGGTCACATGTCATGTGATATTTAAACTTCACCTGAAAACTCTATTCATCACAATGTGGGACCACATGGCATGTAGATTCGACTTACACGTCATGAATATCCGAATTTTCTAGAATCCAAGATACGCATTTGGGCATTTCCTCCATCACTCAAGACTCTGATTCATATTACGTAATTCCAAAAAAACCATATATCGAGCCTCTTAAATGTCTTTCCATCACCAAAAAACATGTTCCATCTCAAGATCTACTAAAAATGGATTAAATCATCATTCATCATCACGTACTGAACAACATCGAAGAAGATGAATTTTGGTATAGTCCATTGTATGAATTTATATATCTCCATTTTCGTACTAACATCATGTCATGCAGATCCTAGATATTTGATTTTGGGTTGTTGCACCATGAAATAGGTTTTTAATGATCGATTGATTGAAATTTGTCAAGCCATGGGCCAAAAAAAAGAAAACCCACGATGAATGATGAACTGGGGGAGAAAAGAAAAAAATAAATCAAGTGGAATGGACCTCGATCGCTGTTCATGTAGATCTATGTTTTTTTACATTAGAATGGAAATTGAAGAAATAAAATTGAAAAGAAAATTCTCATGTCAAAACCCTGCAAATTAATCTCATCCCATAATACACACAATCTGTGAATCAACTCATTTGTTGATTGATTCATAGACATCATATAAATAATTAATGTGGAAGAAATCCAAATAAAACATTCACCATACCTTGATTCAAATTTCTTACTGATGAAGAATGATGTTTCATTGTCATCGTTGGTAGGATCCATCAAATCTAAGTTGCATCGATGTTTGGTTTACAAATCTATCATCATTTTCCTAATAGGATTCTCTAAGGCTCCCTCTCCAATGATCCTCAAAAGGCTTTAGAGTTATGAAGAAAACCGTAGGGATTCTCCATAATTTTATATTTAATGACATAAAAATTGATGAATCAATAATTTAAAATAAAATAATGTCATATAATTATTTTATTCAATTCCACGCCCATGATGAATTTTCCAATAACAACATGCACTGACTAATTTTATGTCGTTCATAGGATAAACCTCATGTTCTGAGTTCAAGGGTGCACTTAGATTTCTAATCAGGGAACCCATTTAGAAGTTATAACACTTTTTATGGAAAAATGTGTGTGAATTCTATTTAATAAATTAAATATATTTCAACATTTATTCAGGACACACCGTGCCTAGGAATTTCATGTCGTCCAAGAACCTAGTTTCCAAAAGAATCCATATAATATTGAAAAATAATACATAGAAAATATGATATATTACAATATAAAGGGTGATCTTTTTCCATCATAAAAACAGAGATGGATCCCAATAATGATGTGGTGATAGGTACACTAGTTATTCAGTCTTGAATAGAAAATGTGATTTTTGATTCTAGTTCTACACATTCATTTTTGTCATGAATGCTTACAAGAACTATTCAAACACCACAAAAAACATAGAAGTAGAGTTTTCGGTGAAAAAAAAATGGTACAATTACTACATCCTAGTTATATAACTCCTCCAATTCTAAAATTGGTGGGTTAGCCTTAGCAATAAACCTTATCATACTCCCTTCGGTGAAATTTGATGAAATTATATGTAAAGATTGTCTTTCCCAATATATTCTAATAGAAGGAAATCAATCTCTATGTGGTGAATCATCCATCGATTCTATGAAAGTTCAATGTGGAGGATGAATCTGTTTTATCACCAACATCTCAAGCATGGATATTTTTGTCCTATATGAATGAATATCTAGCTCAAATGATTGAGTCTATGTAAAATATCATCCTTGAAGACATTCCCATTGTGAGGGGATACACTGATGTGTTTCCTGAGGAATTTCCTGGTCTTCCTCCAAGATAAGAGGTTGAATTTTCAATCGATATTATGCATGGGGCTTAACCATTATCCAAGACATTGTATGTAATGGTTATTGTGAGACATGAGGAGCTGAAGAAACAACTACAAGATAATATAGATAAAGGTTAGATACACCTAAGTGCTTCACCATGTGGTGAACCATTCCTCTTACTCAAGAAGAAAATTGGGTCAATGCGCCTTAGTATTTATTAAAATGATATCAACAAGATCATGATAAAGAACAAGTATCCTCTTCCACAGATTTATGACTTGTTTAATCATCTACATGGAGAATAATACTTCTCCAATATGGATCTATGGTCAGGTTATTACTGTGTTAGGGTGGAGAAGGAGGATATCCCCAAGTGTAATTTTAGTACAAGGTATGAGCATTATGAGTTCATAGAAATTCCATTCGTACTCACTAATGATCTAGAAATATTTAGGGAATTGAAGGATAGATTCTATAGATATTACCTTGACAATTTTGTGGTAGTCTTTATAGGTGATATTCTAATACTCTCCAAAACCAATGTGGAGAATGAGGAGCATCTGAGCACTATGCAAAAGACCTTTCAAAAAGAGAATCTTAATTCCAAGTATATAAAATGTGAGTTCTAGCTGAAATCAGTCTCATTATTTAGAAATATCATCACAATTAGTGTGATATCTGATGACCATTAAAATTTATAAGAAATTCTAGGATGGACAAGGACAACATCTATGATTTATATCAGTAGTTTCTATGGATTCTATGGGTATTATCATTGATTTTTGAGAAATTTATTTTTATTGTCAAGCCCTATAACCAAGCTAACTCATATTTGTAGGATTGAAATGATGATGTAGATGCTCAATATACAAGAGGGGGCTGAATTTTATACTTTAAAAAATACCTTAAACAAGGAAAAACTACGTTTAACAAAGTTCAACTAAGTAAAATCACAACACCTCTAAGTTCAACAAACTTGCTTGATTCTAGAAATACGATTCCAAGAAAACAAGTTCTGGAAATGTGGTTCCAAAAATGAAACTTAACCAATGTGATCCCTAAGAAAGTGATGCCTAATATCTATGCGTTTTCCACGAGAGTGATGTGCAGGGTTTTTACTTAGGGAAATGGCACTAGTATTATCACACAAATTTTGTGTTTTGGTAAAACTCATACCATAGTCTGTGAGTGTGTGTTGCATCCAGAGCACTTGATCAAAAAAACTTTCAGCTACTACATATTCATCTTCAGCAGTGGAAAGTGCTACTGAGTGTTGCTTTCTCAAGACCAATAAACTAAAGAATCTCCTATGAAATTACAGGTTCTGGATGTACATTTTCTATCTATTCTACATCCACCAAAGTCGGAATCTGAAAAACCTTTCCAAATAAAATCATTTCTAGAAGTATAAAAGAGTCCTAACAAATAAGTCATTTGAAATCAATGTTTTTTCAAAGAGAAAAATGTTACCTATACCAATAATTTCTCCCCTATCATTATCTCCAAAAGTTAATTTTCCTCCCATCTTCTTGATAATCTTTTTAATGATGTTTTTGTTACCAATCATATGATGGGAACATACACTATCCATGTATCATGTATTGTTGCTGGTACTCTCTCTATTTTACTAAAAATAAAGAAGTTAGATTTTCAGAATCCAAAATTTCTTGGATTTGAGTATTTCAGAAATATAAATTTTTGGAATCCACATCTTTTTTGAAAAATAGACTTTATGAAAACTTAAGGATTGGCTTTTTAAGGAACATTTTTTAGCCCAATTCCCACCACACTAACACTTAATACAAAATTGAGCGCTTTGTGGAACAAAATAATTATTACTAAAAATTAGTTTAGAACTAGTATAACCAAATCCTGAATTATTCCTAAGAGGTCAAATTTGAGAATACATCTTATCAAAAATTTACTTACCTAAGGTAAATCTAGACAAACACATCCTCAAGGAAAAAATTTAATATTTTAGTTTAACAACTAATTTCTTATCCTCAAAAACATCAGTACTAGAGTTAGGCTCAAAAACACTTTTCATAGAAATTAATTTTTCTATATCCTTGGATAGTTTATCCTTATCAGAATTTACTTCCTCAAGTTTCTTAGAATGTTTTTTCAAAGCATCCTTTTTACTATCAAGATCACTATTAAGATATGATATTTATTTTATCAAAATAGATTCTCAAGAAGTTTCTTTTTCATGTTTCTTTGAAACCTTACAATTTATTATCTCAAGAATCTTTGAAAATATTGAAACCTCCTCATAGGAAGGCAAATCATTTTCAGTATCTAATGAAGAAGATTCTTCATCTGAAGTGAAGTATCTATTTGGAAAATTTTCACTTAAATACATATTGGTTAATGACTCAGTAATTTATCCCTTAGACATGAAACAATGATTTTGAAATGGAGCTCTGGATATTAGTCCAATATTATTTTTCTTAGAAGATTCATATTCTGAAGTGTCATCAGAAGAATCTCCACCACTGGCACACCAATTTTCATTGTCCTTCAAGACTTTCTTATGCTTTTATCTGTAAAACATCTTCTTGTTTCTCTTAGATTTTCTATCATTCTTGTATCTTTTTTTAAGAAAGGGACAATCAGGTCTAATATGACCAGTTCTTCTACATTCATAGCATGTCACTTCCCCATATTTTTTATATTTTCCATCTTTCTTTTTGTATCTATATTGAAAATATTTCTTCCCATCTATCTTGTTCATCCTTTAAGAAAGATTATCTAGTTCATTTTTGGAATGTTAACTTTCACTTGATTCATATAAAACAGTGACCTTCTTCGATTTAGATCTCATTGCTCTCTCAGGATTCTTGGATTTCAGATGATTATAAGTGGTTGTAAAGGATAAAATTCCATTTCTATTATTCATCTTAACATTTTCAGCATATCTCTTCATTCTAGTCTCATGTTGAATAATTGTTCCAAAAAGTTCAGCAAGAGTGATCTGTGAAACTTTTATATTCTAATCTATAGCTATTATTTTTTATTTCCACTCACTGGGAATGATGTAAATAATCTTTTCCACAAGTGACTCATCATCCAAACCTTTTTCACCTGTGGATTGTAAGCTATTGACAATAGTGATAAACCTCTTTTGTACATTACAAACTGGTTCTCCCTAAGGAAAGATAATACCATGATACTCATCTCTAAGCATAGCTCTTCTTTTTTCAATAGGTTTGGATGTACCAAAATGAGTAACTTCCAGCTTCTTCCATATGCAATTTGGTGCTTCACATGAAGAAATATAAGTATATATATTCCTAGTCATTGAACATAATAAAGTATTGTGTACCTTATTGTTTAGTTGATATTCTGTCTTCTCTTGATTAGTAAAGGTCCTAACTTCATTATCATGAATTTCATAATCTCCAGTCAGCATGACAAAGTTTTCTACTCTTGTATTTATGAAAAATGTTTTCATTTGGTCTCTCTAATATTTGTAATCATTACCATCCAAAATTGGTGGTCTTGTAGGATTTAAATTTTCTATGGAAGCAACATTCATTCATGTCATCTTAAAGACTAAAACTGTCCACACAAACATGTTAATATTAAAAATTAGTAATAAAGGAAAATAATGAGCAAGAAAAAAATGATCAAGAAAATATTCCAAAGTAAGGAAAAACTGAACAATGAAAATTTGAGCAAGGAAAACCTATATATAAATATAAGTATTTTAGAGACCTTCTCTAATACCAATTGTAGGATCAAAATGTTAATGTAGATGCTCAATATACAAGATGGGGGTGAATTTTATACTTTAAAAAACTCTTTAAATAAGGAAAAAATAAGTTTAAAAAAGTTAAACTAAGTATATTTACAACACCTCTATGTTCAACAAACTTTCTTTATTCTGGAAAACTGATTTTGAGTAAACAGGTTCCAGAAATGTGGTTCTGGAAATGAAACTTAACCAAAGTTTACAAGAACAAGATTCT
Source organism: Viscum album (assembly GCA_963277665.1). Taxonomy (NCBI): domain Eukaryota; kingdom Viridiplantae; phylum Streptophyta; class Magnoliopsida; order Santalales; family Viscaceae; genus Viscum; species Viscum album. The sequence continues at coordinate 1,928,560,587 of OY728142.1, forward strand.
ACCTTAAAGCGTATAAAATCTAATTGATCATAGTATAAAAAACATGGAAGTACAAGATAGTACTACTTTCCTTATAATAGAAGATGCAGTGGAAAAACAAACTTGGAACAAATACAAGTAACAAGTAAGAACTCTTTTAACCCAAAGATAAGGTTATCCAACAACCTAGGATAAAGGTCCCATGATTTATAAATTAAACAAATTATATCTTACCCGCACCAGGGTAAGCCCTTGCTATGAAGATCAGAGTCTGTCTTGTTATCCCCTGCAAGACCTCAACTTCAAGGTAGTTGGAACCTCTGTATTCTTTAGCAAGGAAGCCATCAAACTTCAAGGTAGTCGGCACCTCTATCTTCCTATCCCTAGAAGCCCTCGAATGTACTCAACAACATTCGGTGTCGCACGAAGCAAATCTGAACAAGATGTTCAATATGCACTAAGCATGATATTCTATCTCTAGAAATCAATTCAACAACATGTAATCTATAGAGTTTTAGAACAGTTCCTCAATGTTGTGAGTTCTTTCAAATGAGCTCCTATTTATAGGCACCACACCAATGGACTGCTCCCTCCTCCAATGGTCATATATTTTCTTATATTTCGGAGGGACCTGTACATGTTTCACCCAAACAATGGTTAGTTAAAAACAGATTGTATGACATAATTTTATAACAAAAAAAAGTATAAGAAAAATATGGTTTCTTAATAAAATTCAATATTCTGAGTCTAATCAAATAATTAAAGTTCAGAGTCTATGAAAACCCCTAATGGAGTCTATATTATAGGATATTTGGATTCTGTTTATCAGGGAATTCGATGATAGAATTCTAAAAAATTTATAATTAGAATTCAGAGTCTGAACTCATCAGAATTTGTAACTAGAATTATGAGTCTGAACTCAAAAAAGTTCGTAAGTAGAATTCATAAAAAGAATTCAGAGTTTGTACTCAGAGAAGTTCGGAGTCTGAATTCACATAACTCGGCGTTAGAAAATACAATGTTCGGAGTCAGAGTTCTTGAGAATTTGGAGTTAAAACTTACAATGTTCGGAGTCAGAATTCAGAGATCTCAGAGTCAGAACTCAGAAGAGTTTTGAGTCTGAATTCAGAGAATTTTGATCTTAAAATAGAATTCTTCATATCTAAGTAATATATAATTTTGAGGTTTTAGACATGAAACCAAATTTTTACATTTAGACAAGATAACGAAAAATAAAAAACATGGCAAGGATAAATTTCCTCGAGGAATGAAATTTTTCTTTATAGAAGTAAAAAATAGTGTAAAATAAAATTTTCCTTGAGATGAAGTGTTTGTGATTTTCAAAACAAGAAGTAATGGTAAATTCATAAGGAAACCTTATTGACTCAGCAATCTCCCTCACGTGTGAAGGAATGGAAAATTAATAAGTAAAACATTATTGACTCAACAATATGGGTGTCATGTTTCTTGGAATGATGAATGTGAAGATAGATCAAATAGTATAAAAGGAGTCTTATCACTGCACTTATACTCATACTACCGACAAGTAAAAACCATTTAATAATATTTAGTGATTCTTAGATGAAGGAATTGAGATATGTGTTAATACATAATGACAATGTGATATCCTATGCTTCAAGGCAGTTGAAATTTCATAAACAAAACTACTGAATGCAATATCTAGAGTTAGATATAGTGATATTTACTACAAAAATATTGCGTCATTATCTCTTTAGGGAGATGTTTGATGTGGATCACAAAAGCCTCAATTATATATTCACAAAGAAATATCGGAATATGCACCAATGAATATGGTTAGAACTAATAAAGGACTATAACTGTTGAATTCACTACTATCATAGGAATGAAAATAAAGTAGAAGATTCTATAAGTAGAAAGGATATGATATTATTATACTTAAAAAGGTTGAACATGGGAATAATAAATGAAGTATCACCATTAATCCTTTCACAAATGATTTCTCAACCATCATTATGGGGAAAGATAAAGGATTCTCAAGGAGATGATAAGGGAATTTAGAATAAATTGGAAACTATAAGAAAAGGAAAATCATTGGAGTTCAACATTAATGAAGATAATGTTGTGATATTTGGTTCAAGACATTATGTACTGTCAAACCTTTAGATAAAGAAATATCTCTTGGATGATGCACAAAGCTCAACCTTCTCCATTCATCTAGGAAGCAAAAAAGATGTATCGAGATCTCAGAGATCACTATTGGTTGGACAATATGAAGAAGTTGATTGTGGAATATACATAAATATGTATTTTATTTAAGAAAGTGAAGGAATAAAAGTCAAAAAATCAACGTTGTGATGCAACCATTACCCATACCAACATGGAAATTAGAAAACGTCACCATGGACATTGTTATAGGTCTTACGAATACATCAAGATGGATAATTCTATATGGATTGTGGTGGATCCTCTTACAAATACTTCACACTTCATTGTGATTCAATAGGAAATCATAATCATTCAACTAGAAAAGTTATACATTAAAAAAAGTGGTGATGCTATATGGAACACAAAAAATGATTGTATCAGATCGAGATACAAGATTTACCTCTATGTTCTAGAAGAGTCTCTAACATGCTCTAAATACATAGTTGAACTTCATCAAATCTTATCACCCTCAATCTGATGGACAATCTGAGTAGACTATATAGACACTTGAGGACATGTTGGGAGAATTCATATTTGACTTAAAAGGAGGGTGGTATCAACATCTTCCTCTAGTTGATTTCTTATAGAGTAACAATTTCTACTCAAGCATCCAAATGGATCCCTATGAATCCCATTATGGGAAGAGGTGTGGAACACCCACATGTTGGGATTATGTTGGGAAACACAAACTTATAGGTCTAGAAATGGTCAACAAAATGGTGGAAAAGGTTAATACTATTCCACAACACATCAAGGCTACTCAGATTCGACAGAAGTGCTATGATGACAATCATTGATGAGACCTGGAGTTTTGGGTTTGAGACATGGTATTACTCCACATATATACATGGAATAAATTCATGAGATTTGGTAATAAATTATATCTTATTCCAAGATACATTGGTCCCTTTGATATCCTTGATTACATTAATGTGGTTGCCAATCAACTAGCACTCACACCTAACATATCACAAGCACATTATGTAATCCATGTATCCCTATTGAGAAAGTACACACCAAACCCATAAAATTTAATCAATATAAAGGTCCTACCATTATAGAATGACCTCTCATATAAATATAATCTATTGATGATATTATAACTCAGAGAAAAAGTTCTACAAAATAATACAATACACCTGGTCAAAGTGTTGTCGAGAAACCACTAGTTTGAAGAAGTGACATGGGAACTGGAGGATGTGATGAAATAGAGTTACCCTCACTTATTTTAGTGTGGGGAATGGAAAATTTGAGGGAAAATTTTCTAAAGGGCGGAATATTGTAACAACACAATGTTTTATAAATAAAATCACCCTTATGATTTAATTAAATGTATTATTATGTAATATATTTATAGAAACACATGAAATTATTTGATATTATTATATCATATTCAATTTAAATGAACTTTAAGCATAATTACCATTTATTATATAGTATTTTCATAGTTATCACATTATTAGTATAAATATTGTTTTAAAAAAAAACCAATTAACATTGAAAAAGGAAGTGATGGCTTCAATCAATAGGATTATACCCTATATATCCCATTTATCAGAGATTTTGAGGGTGATAGAATCATTGGGATTTTACCTTGACCAAGTCTGAGATTATATCCAATCATTATTTTTTCATAATTTTCTGGAAGTCGAATTTTCAGGTAAAAGTGAAATACCATATAAATATAGGGTGTGTATTATAACATCATAATGACCGAAAAGTGATGTAATGAATACTATAAAGGATATTCACAACCGAATCTATGTTTTAAATTTAAAATAATTTTATTTTAAGTTTATTTGATTAAATTTATAAAGCCTTTATGAATACTTTAAAATCATTAATTTATTTGATGGTTTTAAAATCATTTATTTAAGAGTATGACTTGCTTCTACAAAATAAAGGGTATTATATTATAAAGTTCTTACATTGGCCTCATAAAATAATAAAAACCTCTATTATTTTTAATAAACCATGGGAAAAACCATGTGAAGGTTTTTGGATTTGGATATTTTATTATATAGAGTCCAAAACCTAATTTTGAGAAATGATAAATAATCCCATGCTTTTTTTCTTTCTAACCCCACCAAAGCTCCCATTTCTCTTCAATAAACATCTTTGGAGAAAGTCCCTACTATGACCTCCCCTATATAGAGTCCTCCAGAGATTCCCCCAATCCCTGAAGAATCTCCTCCCAAGCATTTGGATTCACACTCTCATGTTAAGGGATCCTCCCTTTCTCACTCCTATATAATAATCTTCTTCATTTTATTCCCTTTTATTTTCAATTATAAATATAGGGGTGTGTTATTTCAAATTCAAAATACTTCTCATATGATTTATAAATGATGAGATACCCCTTTAACTCTCATTAATCCCTCTTATGAACATTTATGTTCCCCCATATGCTGCCAAAATATCACTGTGATTTTCCATGAAAAATAATTATGTAGGGAATACCCATACCCATTTCCAATCAAAGTTGTTAGCCTTGATGAACTTATAATTATTTATTAAGAGATAATTTTTTTATTTCACACTCCACGATCATTTAATGAAATAATATGATGATTGAATACATGTTTTATGATCTATGTTGCACACGTAAGAATGATAATGAAATGAATGGAATGGTGTTCTCAGAATTATATATTGCTCTAATGCATTGGGTAATGTTTAGTCTAAGGAGACATCATGTTGGGAGAGGTAGTAAACCCGATTTCTTTATGGTAGTTTTTTCATCATGATGTCATGGAAGTTATACTTGACGTATGTTTATGATGCAATACTTTATGTTTTTTCCACATTTCCTATGTTTCCTTTATGTTATTATGCTACATCATGCCTCATTGTTCATGTTTATGGTTATCACTCTTTTTATTCCCTATTAATATTCCTATTTTATAAAATGTATTGCCTAATTCATGTTATGCCATTTTTATTCCCTTACTGGGCTTTATATCTCCCTGCTTTCTTATTTATGTCCCTAGGTTACCCCATTCAATTTTAAGTGAAATCATGTCAATTAAGTTTTCAATAAATATGATGTATTTAATGCTGTAAATTGTTATATAATTTACCTAATTCTCAAAATACATTATACTTATTGATATTCCTGGTTTTATTAAGTATAATATTATGTAATAAATCATCTATTAATGTGAAATAAAGAGAAGGGTTGTCATATGTAAACCCCCAACCACAAACTATATACAAACAATTAATAATCCATGACACCATGGATACTTTTGTTGGATAAAGGGAGGTAGTATTTAAGTTATATTGTAATTGCTAATATTTATATTTTAAAATAAATTTATTATTCTCTTTATTTCGTAATTTTTAATATATGAAACAAACAATATATTGCAAAAAATAAAAGGTATTCATTGAGACTGACCTATTACTGCCATAAAGCTAAGATGGTGTAAAGTTCACATTAAAAAGATGGTATGTATTCTAAAACTATATTAAAAATTTATGTGATATGAAACAATAAGTTAATTATGTTTCTTTTTTTATATAAATATTGATGAAATAAAATATCTAGAAACATCCATCACATTTCATGTTCTCTATAAGGATGCTTGTGTAAATAAAATGCGGTAAATAGTATATGAAAACACACACAAAATATTTGAATGATATATATGTATGAAAAAATAGAAATATGTTTCAATATAATATATTACAAAAAAGGTAATTATTTTCCTAAATTTTTTCCTAGTTATACAGATGAATCATCATCTCTTATAAATTATAAAATACTACCTTCAATGGCATTAGAGCATAAAAAATGTTACAGACACATTAGAGGTTCTTGTTTTGATGTGTCACCCCAAGAATACATTTTGAAAACAAAGACACATGGGGATACCAATGTGAGAATTAAAAATGTAAAGACACATATATATTCACTAAATGAAAATTTTAGTTGGTGGAATAATGTGATACACCACTATCTTAAAAGGTTTCAATGATAATAAATAACAAATATTTTACCACAACATAAAGATCCAAAGCGCCCTAGTATTGAGGTGATCTGTTTACCTCAAATTCATTCTTTTCCCGTGGTAATAAATATTTTTATAATAGTTTCTAATAAATTAGAATAATTAAAAAAAATTACATTAATTATATTAAAACTCTATAGGGTTGAATTGATTTTGATTTATTTCTTTCAACACCCACTCATTGCCTTATTATGATAGGAATCGTGTGAAATATACAAGGAGCTATTTTATAAAATATAAAACATTAAAAATATTACATGAGAGTTGGGATTTTTTGATCTCATGAGCTGAGTTCTGGTCTACTTATTCACCTTATTGATCATTATGTTTAAAAAATCAAAAATTATGTTGTACAAATCATAGAATGGATTTTTAATATTATAAATAGAAATAATCAAAATGAGTTATGATAATTACAATTTATTTTATAAAAAACATTAATCAATTAATAAACAAAAGTTATGAATTAATGTATGTTATTATAGAAGGAGAAACATAAAAGGTAAGTTGAAGGTTTACTCAAAATAATATAGATGATAAACTAATATATTTAAATGAAATTCCAAGAGTACTATAACCCCACTAATTCCTATGCACAAGTTATTATTCTTAAATGTTCATTCAGATGCACCATACCATGATAAAATTATTTCCATCCATGAATTTAATGAAAAATTTTATATATAGTCCATTATTGATGTGATTGATCTTGATAATGTTAATGAAATTATCATCCTTACATGGATGGTAGAATCTATTGTAAATGCACACATGACATATTTTTTAATAATATTTACAACTAATAATTGATATTAAATGTTAATTATATTGTAATACTATTCATATTTTCTATTTATTTATATATCACTATAGTGTAAAGGGAAATACATGTGAAGAAAATTGTATGTTTATTAGTCCTCATGTCACCTCTAAACAAAAAAAAATCAACGGATAAAGATGAAATTTCATTATGAGTGCACAATGTAGATGAAATTTTGAAAATAAAATAATAGATAAAAGACTCTTCATAATACAAACATTGTAGAGGTAAAACTTTACAATCTAATCATTTAATATATATTTAATTTTTTCTATTTAATACTCACTTTTATTTTTTAAGAATCACATGATGATCATGTGATCAATTTAGATATTCATAATCTATATTTTTAGAATCTCGTGCATGCATAGCTTATAAATTGACCACTCATTATTTCCTTGCTGAATTTGTAATATGAAATATTCAGCATTTAACAAATAATAATCAAATTTTATGTTTTATATTATGTTTTAACACATATTTTTGGTGATAGAGAAGTCCTTATTTTTTATAAAATCTAAGGTTTTAGGATAACCAATTCACATAAAAACCCTATGGATTATTATAAATTGATAAATATTAGGGTGAATATTTTATGATTTCACTATCAAAACATATATCAAAACATATTAAATATTTTTATCAATTTTTTATAGTGTCCAGAAAATGTAATGATAGAAATGTTTTAATACATTTTTAAATTTATGATATATATCATACTCCATCCACAAACTAGAATCCCCAAAGAAGTATTTATGAAGGTAATAAAAAGTTTATTTAAAATATTATTTTACCAATTGTTTATCTATATTATTCCTTAAATTATAGAACAAAAAATATCCCACATATTCAAAAGTGAAACTATATTTGATTATTAATTTTGGTAACCTCGAATTGTGTCATAATGTTTGTAGACATCATGAAGATGTGATTTCCAATCATGAAAGTAATGTTTTGATTTCACAATAATCATGAAGATTTGGTTTATCCACTTCTTATTTAGTTAATTTTCTTATTGTTTTAATATATTTATATATAGAAATATTATGAAATAGAATATTTTTTGTCTTTGTAGGAACACACATAATATATGTAGCATTCTTTTAGTAAATTGTTGTATAGTAATGTTATTGATGTGAAATTTAGAGCCCACATTATTTATAAAGCTGGTCATTTTCAATATTTAGGATCATTTAATAAATAGGTCTAAATAGATCCAAAAACGCATATTAAAAACAATATATATTATTAATGAAACAAAAATTCAAGATCTCTAGGCTGGATAATTGAAATCATACAAAAAATGGAAATAATGAAACAATGGATGTAATCATTACCCAGTTGGTTGCAATATAACATCGATAACCATTATTATATAGTTTTCATAGGGATCACCAAAAGTCATCCATGTGTATTGAATATTATATCATTGTATCAAATAATATTCCTTAAGATACTGTCATTCATATACTATGACTTGAATTATACCAATCCTTATGATACGATCAACGGTATATTATGATATGGACTGGTAGTAGAATAACATTATTATTTATAATATCCCTATGTTGTAAATTAATATATTTCCAAACTTAATCATTTGAAAAGTGGTTTAAAATATAATTCCTTCAATGTGATGGAGATATTAATGTATATTTCTCCCATTGGGTACCCTAATTGTCATGATATTATAGGAAATTGATAAACATTTAATTTTCTAAATATACAAATTAATTTTATGGAAATTTGGCACAAAATTTGATCAATATGAATGAAACTTCGTTTTTGATTTAAAAGAGACATTTTACATCAAAATGTGTGTACATTTTAGATCCAAATGTGTTTCATATACTAAAACCCAATGAAACAGAGTTATATTGTCTAGATTTTTTTTATCAAAATACCAATAATGTTTTTTGACATATAGAATATAATCTCACCAAAATACGATACAATTACTTTTTGGTATGAATGAAATTGAATTATTTTACATTAAATGTGATATGTTAGTTAAAAACACACTTCACATGCAAAAGAAGAGAAAACAGACTTAGATTACCTTGATATGTTTTGAAAAATATTAATAATTCATTTTTGATATGCATGAATTATTCATACATATATCTGAATCAATGTGTGGATGGTATGACTAAAAATTAATATTTTCATTTAAAAATGACATTTTAGATCAAAACACATGTTAAATACTCAAAAATGAGTAAAAATTCTTTAATACCCTTGATACAAAGAACAATAATTTATTTGGGATATATAGTAATTAACCTAAAATCAATCTGACACATGGTGTGAAAAGTTTGACTAAAATTAAAGGTTTTAATTTAAAAATAATATTTTTTTCAAAACAAGTTTCATATAATAAAAACTAAAAAAATATATCTCAAATTGTAGTTATTTTTTAAGAAAAAAATTGATAATTTATTTGTGTTGTGTAGGAATTATGCGCAAGTCAATCTGACACACATTGTAACTTGTTTGACAGAAACTGTTTCTTTTCATTTAGAAGTGATGTTTTAGTTAAAAAAGCATGCCAAAAACTCAAAAATATGAAAAAATTATTTTATTGTCTTGATATATTTATAAAAGTAGTCCATAATTAATTTTTTATGTACAAGAATTGATATCACATCAATCCCACACACAATTTTCATGGTATGACTTGAAGTGTGTATTTTTGTTTAAAAAGAGTCATTTTGGTTCAAAAAAGGAATCACATTCTCAAAACTAAGAAAACACATTATTATTTTCTTGATATTTTAGTTAAATATTTTATATTTCATGTTCATTGAACCACCTTATGCATGTCTCGCCATAACACACCTTACCCTTTGAGAGATTGTTTGTGTATTAAATAGATATGTATCAAGACCATATAAATAGTATTATATATAATATTTTTTATAGAATAATAAATATATTTTCATCCTATTATTATTACATTATAATTTAGTTTTATTTTGACGCAATAAAACCCAAATAGTATTTGTGGCTAATATTCAAATTCAATTAAAGAATTTATTTTTATAAATTGATGGTTTTTTAATAAATCATATTTTAATAAAATATCATTATAAAACAATTTTTATTAAATATAAATGATAATACAATCTTAGTGAATTCAAATGTAATTTTTATAAGGGTTTGAAAACTGTTATTGTCAAAAAACTCAACATTTCTTGATATTTGTCAATTATTTTTTTAAAAGTGAAAACTAAAATATTTATAAAATTATTATAATAAAATGAATAATATTTCTGGAATTATAATGTATAAATTATCCAATAATTAATTTTTCATAATTTTTTGTGACAGTGGAATTTTCGAGTAAAAATTAAATACCATATAAATATACGATGTGTATTATGATATCATAATGACCCTAAAGTGATGTAATAACTACTATAAAGGATATACTAAAGTTAATATATGTTTTATATTTAATAAAATTTGATTTTATGTTTATTTTATTAATTTTATAAAGCCTTTATAAATCCTCCAAAACCATTAATTTATTTTAAGGTATCAAAATAATTTCATTAAGAGTATGACTCACATCCTCATAAAAGAGGGTATTATTTTATTATGTTATCCCCCTAGCCTCATAATATAATTAAATACACTATTATTTATCAAAAACCTTGGGAAACCCCCAAGGGAAGGTTTTTGGTTTTGGTTATTTTATTATATAGAGTCCAAAAACTAAGTTTGAGAAATACTAAATAATTCCCCACTATTTTCCTTTATAAACCCACCAAAGATCCCATTTATCTTCACTCAAAATATTTTTTATCATGTCCTTACTCTAACAACCCCTCTATAGATTCCCCCAAATGTTCCCCCAATCTCCCCAGAAGATCCTCCCAAGCATTTGGATTCACACTCTCAAGATAAGGTATCCTCTCTTTCTCACTTTTATTTAAGAATCTTCTTTATTTTACTACCTTTTATATGCAGTTAATAATATTGGGGTGTGTTTTTAAAAATTAAAAATACTTCCCATATTATTAATAAATTATGAGAGACTCTCATTAATCCCTATCATGAAAATTTATTTTCCCTCGTTATGCTGCCAAAATTTCATTGCGATTTTCCATAAAAAAACAATTGTGTAGTGAATAATCGTACCCATTTCCTATCAAAGGTGTTAACCTTTATGAACTTATACTAATTTATTGAGAAATAAGTTTATTTATTCCACACTCCTTAATCCTTTAATAATATATGATGATGAATGAATCCATGTTTTATGATCAATGTAGCACACTTAAGCATGAGAATGAAATGAATATGATAGGTCTTCCCATAATTATGTAATGCTTCAATGCATTGGGTAATATTTAGTCTCATGGGATGTCATTATGGAAGAGGTATTAGACCTGATTACTTTATGGTAGTTTCTACATCATGATGTCTTGGCAATTATACTTTACCTATGCTAATGAATTAGTGTTTTAAGTTGTTTCCACATTTCCAATATTGCCTTTATGTTATCATGTTATATCATGACTCATTTTTCATTTTTATGATTATCTCTCCTTTTATTCCATATTGATATTATTGTTTTATTACATTTATTAGCTTATGTGGCTCTATTTTTTCATAGTTTTTCCGCATATTTTTACATAATTTTTAATTATTTAATTAATTATTTAATCACTTTATACTAAATAATTGTAATTTTGTATTTTTATAATTAAATTTTCTAATTAATAAATTTTTTTAAATAATTATGTATTTTTAGTCTTTAAAATAATAATTTTATTCTTACTTTACTTTTCTAATTTAATTATTTCTTAATTAGTTTGGTTAATTAAAATCTTTTTGACTTTTTAATAAATTAACATTTTTATAAACAACTATTTAATCAATGTAATAATATTTAGACTTTATATTAATATTTTATTCATTAATATGGATTCATTAAAATATTTTAACTTTATTTATTAATGTGTTTAGTCATCTTGTTAATTAATTAAGATAAAAATTTTAGTTTAAATTAAATAAAATAGTTCTCTTTTAACATTAAGTATTCACTTAGCTATTTAGTTAATTAATTTAGAGTTTTAAAACATTAATTATTTAATCCTATGTATGCATTTAGATTATTTATTCATTAATTTTTGTTTTTAGTCTTATGGTGAGATATATATGTGATATCAGTGACCTATTAGGTCACTTGTGTGATTCATTTTTACTCACTACAACCCTATAATTAATTTATATAGTAATTTTAATTTTAAGTGTTATATCATCTTAGTTTATTAATCATCTAGTTCTTAATTTAAGTGTTGTTAATTAATAATTTTTTCTGTAATTTTAAAAGTCTAAAGTTTAATAAAAATCATGTTTTAAATTTATGGTGTTTAGATTTCTTTTAATTAATTATTTTCAATATTTTTATTTAGTTTACTTATGTTTTAATTTTATGTTTAATTTATGCGTTTTTAATTTTTGAAGGTCGTCGTTAGTTTTTAATTTTTGTTCTAATAGTGACCATTTTCTTAATGGGAAATAGTGACTATTAAGTCGACCAGTGAACCTTCTATTTAATCTTCACCAGTGACCATTTCCCGTTGTTTTTTAACCAACTGTGACATTTTATTTTAAGTCTAATAGTGACCTCACACCCCTTTATTTTTCATTCTATCGATAACTTCTTTATTTAATTCTATCGGTAACCTTCATAAAAGGATTAATGGAATTTATGTACCAGTATTCTTTTTTATTTCTAACGGTGACCTCAATTTTTCATTTATGAATTTTGGTGACCTTGCATTTTACTGCTCCCCTGCACCTCACCGTTAGACTTTGTCCCCTGCACCTCACCACCTCACCGTTAGGATTTGTCCCCTGCACCTCACCATTGGGCATCTTTGACTAATTTACTCCCCTGATTTATCACCTTCTTGTCACCATTTCAACCCACCATTTGTAGCCCCATTCCCATACTTTATTCTGCACTCCACAAACAAATCAATATTTACAGAACTGAAAATCAAGGATTAGTTGATGAAATTAAGCCAACACCCTAGATCTTAAGCTTCAAGATGCCACCACACTGCGGATCTAAGGAGTATGAGTAGCATCGCTCTCCATCCAGGCTGTTTAGACATAGATGTTTTAGAGGATCCAATGCCACAAAAAAACACCAAATCCACTTAAACCAAACTTGGACCAGTTTATACTCTAAGTAGATCTAAACTAACATATAAATTCCACCACAACTACAGATCTCAAAATCATAATTTTTTGCATCTCCGCATTACTGGACCATAGAACCTACTGATGAAGAAGTCTTGTTCGCGCCATCGTCAGAAAGGACTGTTGAGACCGAGACTCCCTGTTGGCCACTGAATCTGAAGCAAATTCCAATATTTGAGCAAGCCACTACTGATAAGAAGAGGTCATTCTCCATTGGAGAGAGGCTGAGCTGCATCTGTTGAAGAGGGGAGTCCGCTGGATCCGTGCTGCGCTGCACCACTTGAAGGAGCTGAGTTGAACACCGCGGGACCTGATTGCACCGAGCTGGAGCTAAGGAATCCACTATAGAAGGGGTCAACCTGCTGTTCGCCATCGTGGAAGTGTAGGAGGAGGTCGCCGCAGCCTTCGGAAGGAAGAAGAAACCTTCCCCTAGCTGTGCACCGTGAAGGGATGTCCTCCTCTAGAAAGAATCTAGTATACCAAGATGCGGGGGATAATTACAATGATAAGACAAATGAATAACTTATATAAAATTTTAATAATATTTATCTGAATTCACAACATACAAATTCAAGAAGGAAAAGAGTCAATAGAAATGCTTATTCAAGCACTAGTTCAATGAATGAAACGGAATATCAACTTGTTGAAATCACCAACCAACTTCAATCTTTAATTAACCAGAATCTTAAATAGACTGTTAATCAACTGGGATGTCAAAATATCAACCAATATTTAAGGAAAAAGTGTGTCAAGTGTGGTATGTTTGGACATTCTGAAAACATCTGTCCAAATATTGATATTCCAACCTTATAACAAGAAAACTCAAAATTTGTTAACTATGCCCCTCGAATTCCTCCTAAAGAAGATCCATTTTCAAAAAAATTTAATCAAGGATATAGGAACCATGATAATCTTTCTTGGAAAGATCAAGGATTAATTAAACAATCCACTTCCCCTAATTACTCTAATAAACCATGACCAAATTTTCAGAATCAACAAAGGGGCGAGTCTTCGAATGTACATGGAAATAATGATAGTCACATGTATTATAAGATTGATCTAATCATGAATGAAATCAACTCTCAATATGAAAGATACATGACTCAGCTGTCCAAAAATCAAAATCAATATGAGTCAGATAAAATGGAAACTGATGTTAGAACGCAGAACATGGAAATACAACTAGGTCAACTTGCTAGGGATTTTTCATCTAAGGAAAAAAGGTAGACTTACTAGTACCACTGATCTTAACCCTATAAAGAATTCCATGGATGTTTTCAATATAAGTGGGCTTAATACTCCAACTATAGCTGAAAAACCCACTAAAAATGCCCAAAATGAAAATCTGCTTCAATATGGAAACAAAAATCTCCTTCGCACACATGCTGGAAATTTACATAAAAGTCCTGAAAATGATCAAAATTTAAATTTATCACCTAAAAGTAAAGCTGAAACTTCATCTAAAAATCAAAAGAATAAAGGAAAAGAAAAACTTGAGGAATTAGTGAAAGATATACCTACTTTTATGAAGAAGAAAAATTCACCACCCATCTCGTTCCCTGAGAAACTGAAACCTCAAAGTAACACTAGGGATGAACTTATTTAGTTACTTAGTCTCCTTTCCAAAATTCAAGTAAACACTCCTTTTATTCAAGCCTTAATTCAAATCCCATATTATTTGAAATATCTTAAGAAAATTATTTCAAACGAAAAAAGATGGATGAATTTGCTACTTACAGCCTCACTGATGAGTGTAGTGTTGTACTCCAAAAGAAAATCCCACCCAAATTGAAAGTCCCGAGAAGTTTTTTCATTCCTTACACACTAGGAAACTCTGATCAACTGAACTGTTTGTGTGATTTAGGTGCTAGTATTAATCTGATCTCATACTCGCTGTTTCAAGAGTTGAGGTTGGGTGACCTTCATCCCACCATAGTCATACTACAGTTAGTTGATTGATCATTCACTCATCATGTGGGTAGGGTATATTATTTGATAGTTGGGGTAGGGAAGTTATTTTTTTCTTGAAGACGTTTTAGACTTAGATATGGAGTGTGATCAAGACTTGCCCATTATCTTGGGTAGGCCTTTATTAGACATAGGTAGTGCTGTTATTGATGTTTCTAAGGGTCAATTAATTTTTAAAATAGGATAAAAACAAGAAGAGTTCAATGTGTTAAAAAATGTTAAAGGATTAATTTTTTTCTGAAAATTTTTCAATTATAGAGTCTTTAGAAGATGATAACTCAACTGAAAACATTTCAAAATATGAAAATCAATTCTTTGTTGAAGAAAATAATTTTGAAGCTATAAATCCTGTTGAATTTATTTTAGAAGTTGAAAATCCTGATCAAAATCCTAATCTGGAAAATATTCCAGAACTGGACTACTGTCCTATTTCTACCATAGAAGAGTCCTCTTTTTCTGAACTTATGTGATTTTTGAGAGAATATGAGTGTCTTTCCATTAACACCAACCTTTATGAACACTTTGATGATGTAGAGGGAGAAATTTTCAGACAACTAGATGATTATTCTTTGATAAATTTGTTAAATACCGATCTGGAATGTCTGGACAGTGTACTGCCCACTTTGGATAGAAACACTGTTATTTATAAATCTGAGCATGAAATTGAAAATTGTTCATCATTTAATACACTTTACAAGAGATATGATGAAAATCTTGGACCTCCCAGGCCTAAGAATATTCCTCCTATTGTAGAACTACCCACTGTTGAACTGAAACCAATCTCCGCTCATATTAAATATTCATTTTTGGGTGAGAAATCCACTTTTCCTGTAATAATTTATGCTGAGATTAATGAAAATAAAGAACAATGATTGTTAAATGTTTTGAAAAATATTTATTCTTCCATAGGTTGGACTATATATGATATCAAGGGTATTAGTCCCTTATTCTGTATGCATGAAATGCCTATGGAGCTTGACAATAAGCCTAGGGTACAGTGTCAAAGAAGGTTAAATCCAAACATGAAATAATTTGTGAGAGAATAAGTGATTAAATTTCTGGGCCCTAGAATGATATATCTCATTTTTGATAGTGCTGGGGTCAGCCATGTTCAGGTTGTTCCCAATAAGGGAGGTATCACTATAGTTAAAAATGAAAAAAATGAATAAGTTCAAGTTAGGAAAGCCAAAAAAATGGAGAGTCTGTATAGATTATAGGAAGCGTAATTCAGCCACTAGGAAAGACCATTTTCCGATGCCCTTCTTGGATCAAATGCTTGAGAGGATTGCTGGAAATGAGTTTTTCTATTTTTTTGGATTGGTATTTTGGTTAGAACTAGATTCTTTTTGCTCTTAAGGATCAGGAAGAGACCACTTTCACATGCCCTTTTGGGACATTTTCATACAAGAGAATGCCCTCTGGGTTATGTTGAGCTCCAGCCACCTTTCAAAGGTTTATGAGGGATATCTTTTCAGATATGATTGAAAGAATCATTGAGGTTTTCATTGATGATTTCTCTATTGTGGGTAGTAATTTTGATAATTTTCTTGAAAATCATGAGTTAGTTTTAGAGATATGCATTGAAACCAACCTTATTATTAATTGGGATAAGTGTCAATTCATGGTCACAGAAGGTATAGTGCATGGTCATAAAGTGTCCAAGAGAGGTCTGGAAGCTGATACTGCTAAGATTGATGTCATTAAAAAACTAACTCCTCCTGTAAATGTTAAAGGTGGTAGAAGTTTCCAAGGACATTCCAGTTTCTACCAGAGATTCATAAAATAATTTTCCAAAATAACTAATCCATTGTGTTCTTTTGGGGTCATTGATTCACCATTCAATTTTGAGGAAAAATGTTTTAAATCATTTAATTTTCTTAAAAAGAAACTTACTACATTACCCATTATCACTGCACCATAATGGAAACTACCTTTTGAAATTATGTGTGATGCTAGTGATATGGTTGTAGGTTCTTTCCATGTACAGAGGAAAGATAGGAAGTTACATGGGGTGTATTATGCTAGTAGACTTCTAGATGATGCCCCAAAGAATTATACCACTATTGAAAAAGAATTACTAGCTTTTGTTTTTTCTCTAGAAAAGTTTATACTGTATTTTTTAGGATCCAAAGTCATCATTTTAACTGATCATTATACTTTAAAATACTTTCTTTCTAAGAAGGAAACTAAACCCAGGATGATTATATGGATTCTGTTGCTACAAGAGTTTGATTTATAGATTAGGGATAAGAAAGGAGCTGAAAATTTAGTTACTGACCACCTTTCTAGGATTCCTCTTACTAAATATCAATATGAAGATCTTAGGGAGATTAACTCTTTCATTCCTGATGACATGCTGCTTACGGTTTCTATCAGGCAATCTGCTTAGTTCCTAGATTTTTCCAACTTCCTCAGAGCAGGTGTCTTTCACAAAAATCTGTCCAATAATCAAAGAAAAAAAATTCATTTCTGAACTTAAGTACTATATTTGGGATTATCCCTTGCTGTTAGGAGATGTGATGATGATATCTTTAGGAGGTCTGTGCCTGAGGAAGAGACGTTTCCTATCTTAGAAAGTTGTCACTGCTCACCTTGGGGAGGTCACCATGGTGGTGAAATAATTACTTAGAAAGTTTTACAGTCTAGTTTCTATTGGCCTACTCTTTTTAAGGATTCTAGAAGGTTGGTCGTTGGTTGTGATAGATGTCAGAGGCTAGTAAATGTGAGTAAGAAGCAAGAGTTACCAAAAAAAGGAATTCTGGATGTTGAAATTTTTTATGTTTGGGGTTTAGATTTCATGGGTCTATTTCTATCATCTCATGAAAATGATTATATTTTTGTTGTTGTTGACTATGTTTCAAAATGGGTTGTGGCAGTAGCACTGCCCATCAATCAAGCCAATTCTGTAATAAAATTTGTTAAGAAGAACATCTTTACAATATTTGGAGTCCCAATAGCTTTTATCACTGATAATGGAAAACATTTAAGGAATTATAAATTTAAATATTTGATGTAAAATTATGGTTGTGTTCATAAAAATGGTACTCCTTATCATCCACAGTCCAGTGGACAGGTGGAAATTTCAAACAGGGAACTTAAACAAATACTTGATAAAATTGTTTCAAATTCTAGGAAGCACTGGACTCCTTAATTGGATTTAGCTTTATGGGTATATAGAACTTTTTTCAAGACCCCAATAGGTATGTCTCCTTACGGTCTATTTTTGGTAAATGTTTTCATTTAGCTTTGGAGTTGCAACATAAGTCATATTGGGATGTTAAGGGTCCAAAAATTGACTTTAAAAGTTCTGGTGAGAGAAGGTTACTTGAACTGACTGAACTTTATGAGATTAAGAGAGAGAGATTTATGATATTTCAAGAATTTATAAAGAGAGGAATAAAATATTTCATGATTCTATCATTCAATCCAAAGAATTCAAACCTAGACAGAAGGTCCTTCTCATTATCTCTATACTTATTCTCTTTCCTAGAAAACTTAACTCCAAGTGATCTGAAGCCTTTACTATAGTGATAGTGCTTAAGAATGGATTTGTTGAAATTGTAGGTGAAGAGAATAAACTGATGTTAAATAATGGACAGAGGGTGAAACTTTATTTTGAGGGACAACTGAAGGGCTTGGATGCCTTCACTATGCTTGAAAACTGATTTTAAATAAATTCCGGCTTAAGACTTCAAAACTTATCATTGCATGGGAGGGGGGAATGAGGCATTATAATGACGGGGAATCCATTGAGTCTTACTAAAAATAAATAGTGGATACATCATAGTCTAAATTGTATTATGAATCACATATAGATAATGATTATTTTTTCCATTCATATGTGAAGAATCATTAAAAGGGACGGATAATTCGATGAATTATCCAGCGAACAATGGAATAAAATCCTATACAAATGAGTACCCAAACCTTCCCAAACTAATGTAAAATGGATCAGTGGGGTAGAATAATTATTTTAAGGGACATGATAAATCTTATAGAAAAGAGTCTGATCTTACAAATGGTCTATTAAGAAAATTCTATACACTTCTAAGAGATGTTACAGGACTAGTGGAGGGCCATAATGGAAGGAGAAATCTAAAGGAGTATGAATACTCAAAGGTAACTAAATATTCCCCATACCTACATATACACTCTAATGGAGATGTGACAAATAGTATATGGTAATCCATGCTACTTTGTAGGAGATCAGTTTTTTTATGAGTAATAAGAGTATACACTGATAAGGAATAATTCTAGTTGATTGAGACTAAGAATCATATATTTGATTAAGTATTTAAAAAAGGAAAAATCACCTAGTAAGCATTTCTAGAAATTTTGGAGAAGTCATAATCCTATTTTTATGACCTTAGAAAAAATCAACCACAAATAGGGTGTGTTATTTTTAATGGAGTTTACACAATGTTAATGGGTAAAAGTATGTTAAATTTTATTCTAATGGTATTTAAGTGTAATAAATGAAACTATTATACGTTAGTAGTTATATGTGAAGCTATCGATCAACAATATAAGTGATTTATCTTAAAAATAAAAATTTATATCTCATTTTAATAAATAAATTTAATTCATTTATGTTGTGTAATAAATATCCTTATGTCAATCTAACATGCAGAGTTTCCAATAATATTTAATGATCATGTTTACATTTAAATGTGATATTTTATTTCAAAACATGTGTCGCATACTCAAAACTTGAAAACACACCCATAATTTTGTGATTAATTAAGAAAATTATTGATTAATTATTTGTGAAGTATTAAAATTAACCGCACATCATTCTGAAATAGGTTGTGACCTCTTTGACTTTATGTGTGTTTTTTCATATAAAAATCAAATTTGAGTTCAAAAAAAACTTCACATACTAAAATATAAGCTATTATACTCATATTTTCATAATAATTGAGGGAAAATAATGATAATTTACTTATGATGTGTTGAAATTAACCTCACATTTCTCCAACACTTAGAGTGGTGGGTATGACTAAAAATGTGTGTTTTTATTTAAAAGTTACATTTTTTGTTTAAAATGTATGTCACATCCTCAAAATTGAGAAAATGAAGTCAAAGTTTGATGATATTTGATAAAAATATTTTTTTATTCATTTGTGACTTGTAGGAAGTAACTATATATTATTCCAACTAAAATTTATCAATTATCACGTAACAATTAAATTATAATTTTTTATTAATTTATTATGTACTATTTCTTAAATAAGAATTTTTTTATTACATACTCACACTTATTTTGTATGTGGTTGGGATGATCTTTTGTGAAAGAATTTTATGAGAATTTCTTTTTATTTTGTGTAATTATTTTTTTCATTAACTTACTTTTACATCAATGTAACTTTATTGTACTGAAATTCGTTAATGTAATATTTTTATTCAAATAAGTGTAGTGTAAAATTTCTTTATGTTAAATGATATATCCATACTAAAATTTAAATTGTTATTATTTTCTATTATATAGTGCAAAATATATAGGTTTTAACACTCTACAACAACTGGTAATGGATTTTTCTATCATAATGTATAGTAGTGATAGACAACACTATTATTGGTGAAAAAATAAAGTTGATAAAATATCCTTTATCCATGTTATATAAAATTCTAATAAGGATCCTAGATTTTATATACACTCTAAACATCATCCCTATTTTAGAACTGATAAAAGTGATTACTAGAACTATTAATGCCTTTATATATAAAAATTTTGTGAGAACCACATTCATGGAAGATATTGAGGGATTTAATAAGATGTGTGAATGGGGTTCATGCATCATTGTAAACCATATAAAATGGTCATCCCAAACCCTATCATTCTGACACTAGATTCTATTTTTCAAGGAGATCTTTCAGTAATTATTTCTCAAATATTTATGTATTCTATGGGAAGGTATAATTTCTTTTTTTAATATTAATTCATTTTAATGTTTTTAATATTTATGGGGTGTTATTTTTACTTATTAGGTTTTTAGATTAATTATTATTTTATTGAGGAAAATTAATTTTAATACTAGTTTATTGGGATGATATAATTAATTTTTTTAAGTGAATATGTTCAAAATTAAATTATCAATAAAAATTAATAATAAATTTAGAAATAAAAAATATGTATATTAATAATAAATATAGAATTTCATGAGTGTTTCAATGGTGGTTGATCATGAGGTAGAACAGTCAATGCATGTTTTGATTTTTCTATTTATACTTCTGTTTTTGTACATGAACTACAAAAAATAAGTAAATTAAAATGGTTTGTATGTTAGTTATCATTGAAAATTAATAATAATAATTAATTTATAATATTTTACAACATGAAAAGAGGTTTATATGAGGATTCATGGGAACTTAAAACTATATTCTGATCACATAATAAAAAAAATCACTGATTTAAATCAAAAATATATTGAACAGTTATGACATATTGCAAATGAATTTATTGATGATGATTCTTGGGATTAATAATCATTGTTTTTCATGAAATATTAGGGATATGTTTTAATGTAATTGTTTCTATAAATGTAAATTGTTAAAGAATCCTAACCTATGGCTACTGAACCCTATTAAGGGATATTTTTTATAGTTGATCTCAGATAACAGTATCATACCATGTAATATTATATGTCTATAGTTATCGAGACTCTAGATAGATATAATCCTTATTATATATAATAATTTGTTTTAATTATCAAGATGGTTACCAGAATTTTGAGATAATTCTAGGAGAGGGTCCTAGGGGATCTTCATAATTAATGAATGGGGATTTATCTAAGTAGAAATTATTGGATGATGGTATGGGATATGATAGATCTGGTGAAGATTTTGATATAGTGACTTAATAAATTTTCTATACATATTAAGCAACTTATGTCAAACAACATCAATTCATAGCTTCATTGGATGGCCCATAATAAGGAAATGATAACAATATTTTATTATTGACTTCACTGGTAAAGGTAATTTCTTGTGTACATCATTTTGATTTGATTTTTATTAAATCTACTAGTGTATAAAAGTGTTTTTTACGTTAGTATTTTTTATTTCTTGACATTAGTTAGCTCAAAATGCTATTATAGGCGACATGGGAAATAATATTTTTACATTGGATAATAGTAACCAATGTTATAAATGTTACATATTAGGAGGTGATTTTTATGAGAAATGCTTCAAAGATGATATGAAAAATGATTTATAACATTGGTTTTTTATAAAAAACGACTTTATAAATATATTATCACTTCAGTTTCAATATAACCAACCTGATAAATTGTTTAAAAATATTCATAGAAACCACCATAAAAGCACATATTTGGATATATTTTCATGTTGGTTTTGAGAAAACTAATGTGAAAAAATATTAATTTTATATTTTTCTTATCAATTACAAAATAAATTGTGTGAAAATAATTTTCAACAATTAAAATACATATTTTACACCATTCCAACAATAAAAAATATGAACAGAAACAATAACATAGCAACAACACAACCAAAAAACCGCATTACAAAATCAATGCATTTTAATTTTAAAATGTATATTATAAATAAATTAAAACCCAATCAGACCTATGAAGTATTCCACTAGTTCACATTAAAATAGTCTTAGGACTTCTCTTTTATAAGAATAAGTTTCATCAAAAAGATGAAAATTAAAAAACAATTGACGAGTGTAATTTGAATATAATGAATGAAAAATTAAAGGGAGGGATTATAAAAAAAATCTAAACTTATGGAATATTTTAAGAGCCCTGGTTGTAATTAATTCAAACATAAATCATAAAACATAGAATTTAATTTTTTTACTCGTTATTAAATATGAAACTTCTATTTAAAAATAATTATTAAATTTAGAATAAATATTTAGGTATTTACATCCAATATATAGTAATTATAAATGAGAATTCACATTTCATTTTAAATATTTGGTCTTTTTACTCTACAAACTTGTTTTCTCTCTAAATTAATCACATTATATAATTGAAGATAATATATATGATATAAATTTAAATTTCATTATAATATATACGATTATTCAAGTATTTAATTGTATATATTCAATGCATGCTTAAAATTATCTATCATATCACTATGGATAGAGTGTAGCATGCAAAGTCTCTCTCCCTATAAAAAAACAACCAACATCCAACGGCCACTAACATACAGAAAAATATAATTTTATTGGTTATTTATTCAATATATATAATACTTTATGAAATATATGATCCATACCACTTAATATATGGGCGTATATATCAATAAATTTCTTTTTTTTTTGAAATCATTTTAAAATATAATATGTTCTTTTTGTATCACTCATTGTCCATGCTATAGGTGGAAGTAATTGTGGCTGTAATATCTGGGACATTTCATAAGGTATGTTTTTGGTTTTATTTCAGTTAAAGTACTATATTTGGTCAAATATTTTTTTCCCAAAGTTCATGTGAAGGATTGGGGGTGTTGTGGGGGTTCTGAACATGAAAATGGTGGAAAAAGGATATTCTGGGCATGTTATACGGTTCACAAATGATTAGTTTAAACTGTGTAGATCATCCCAAGTAACCATACAGCCTTGGATAGAAGTTTTTTCATGGTTACTACATGGTTAAGAAAACTGTGAGGAATTCTCAATAAACCATGTGAAAGGGGGATTTTTCGACAGTAGCACTCGCACGGTTTGCGCATGATTTAGAAAACCCTATGAGTAAACCATGCAACCTAAAAAAAGAAAAGAAATTTACAAAATTGCATTATGGGATTTTAAACCCCAACTCAATATTTCCTCCTTTCATATATATTGTAAGACTAGAATAAACCAAAGATCCAAATAACTTTTTAGGGTGATTCTCCCTCAACTCTAGGTCGTTCGGAGTTCCATCAGTTGCGAAATAAAGATCTGGTTAGGGTTAATCCAACTCTTGCTTCTATTTTTGGTTTAGGGATTTCATATCTTCCTTCTCCCCATATGATACTCTAAAAACCTTATTTTTCTATGAGATTTAGGTTGAGGCTTCAAAGGGTGGTTGAATTGGGATCTAAGTCCTCAATTTGTGGTGTGTTCTCCAACAGATTCATGGTAGGTGGTCTAAAGTTTTATCCCATAGTTTCATTTGAGATTTGTGAATGGTTGGGTTTTTTTCTTGGTTACAACATATTATTCATGTGATCCTTTGGTGAGATTTAGTGTAATGGGCGTCTAATTGATGAATGGAGACCCTCATGGTCCCCGTGGGACACATAGAGGATGACTTGACCTTTTTAGGGCCACCCATGGGGTGCATCGATACTTTCCAGACTTAGAAGTTAGCTAAGTATGATCAAGGTTGTATTGTAACAATGTAGAGACCTTGAAAAGAATGTTGAAATGTTGAATGAGAGTGGAAATGAGTTATTTTAATGTTCCTATGCTTAGTAGTGGCTTAACAGATTATTTTTCATGGTAATAAAAAGGGTTTATATTAGTTAAATGGGGGTTGTGCCTTATGGCTATTTAATTATGTAGAAAACCCAAAGAGGTTTGGTGTGTATGAAATGTGGATCACATGGAATGGGTTGTGGATATTGAATTAATGAATATGGTTAATGGGGTGATACATGGGAAGGATAATGGGGATAATGGGTAATGTATTGTAAAATGGAATTGTGAACGAGCTATGGAAAAACATTGAATTACATGATTTATTATTGGGAAACATGATTGTTATATTTATCAGTTTTAATGGTTATGATAAGGATAAATGTGGTAAATGGATAAATAATCATGTGCACATGTCTTGGTGGTGGGATTAAGGACTAATGCAACTCCCACTAGTAGGGTTGGACTGATTCTCTAACCTACCCAAGAATGTATGGGTTGGGGAGTTGGACTGATTCTCTATGCCCCCAATGGTTGTATTCAATGAAAATACATAGACTAAGGCTCTAGGGTATGTGTGGTGATTACTCTATATGCTCATCCTTAGTGAGTTAGGGACTCGACTTGTTCTCTTATGAGAAATGATTAATTTCGTGAATATTGGGTGAATAAGGTAAATGTATAACCCATGGATGACATTTTTATGACGAACTATATGATGAGATGATTTATATTATGAACCTAGAACAATAATCCTAATAGTAATAGAAAATTAGTGATTCTTAAATAGTTTCCCCTTATTATCTTTCACTTCATTTCCATTCATCTTTTCATGCATGAATTATATATTAGACTGGATATTTTGTAGACACATTTGGTGGTGGCCTAATGAGTTGTACTCACACCATGTTTGGGTTGTCGTTGGGTACCTGAGCATATTTCATGCTTCCAGGTCAGGATAAGGGCAAGAGCCCTATTCTAGGGAGTTTAGTTGGACAAGGGACATGCATGGAGGAGGATCCCGACTTTGATTCAGGACCATTTTGGGGATTCTATTTTTGTCTTTATTTTGGGTTTTTTTCACTTTTAATTGTAGCATGACATGACATATTTACTATTTCTTGTGGTTTGTACCCAGGTGGGAGATGTTTGGATATGCGTTCTATTGGTTGTTTCATATTGTTTCTGCTAGTTATATAGTGATCTATTATTTCTTACTCTGATAAAGAGGGTATAGTCTCCCTACGTGTCTAAATTAGACCCTTTCTTTTATTTTGAAACTTCTAGCATACGAGGAGGTGTTCTTGAGGTCATGTGATGACCCGGATCAGGGCACCAGCTAAGTGGCACCCAGGTCGGGGACATTAAAAAGTGGAATAAGAGGAGTTCCTTTCTCTTTCATAATATTTGGTGATGGTAGATAGGAGGTTAGGAAAGTTTAAAGCCTTAGTAATGAGCTCATTCTTGGGATTATCTAACCCATGTATGAGGGAGAACCCAAGTCACCTAGAAAGGGAATTGTTTCTCTTATTTTATGTTGTTATAATTGATGATATTTCACCATCGGCTGATGCACTTGTTGTGTGATTTGACGATTTTGTGATACTACTCTCATGGATGTAAGGGTATGAGGTTTTGAATTCATTAATCAATCTAGGAACCTATGTATTTAAGTGACATGAATCATGGTATTAAGACACGTAGAATGGGTGTGTAGGATAAAAAGGTTAGGATGCATTTGTTTTTCTTAAAAGTAATGAAATTGTGCCTAATGAGATGGCATGAATGGGTAAAAAAGGGAAGTGAAAAGGGTAAGTAGTAATTAAAAATGGTTTTTAATAATGAATTAATTGTTGTTTAACTTTTTGTAAGAGTAAATTGGAATAAGGAAATTGTTTTTAATTGGTGTAAAATATAAGGTTTGTAATTGTGTGAGTTAGTTACCCCATGTTAGCCATGGACTTGGGACAGATGATTAAGGATAGTGTTTTAAATGTAATAAATCCCAATGGGAAGTGTATTAGAAATAGTTTGTTTATGTATAGTGATGATTCTTTTCTTATGACCTATAAAATATTCATGGTGGTGTTCTAAAAAGTTCATGTTTGGTATTGTAGAGAAATGCCACCATGAAGGTGTGTGCCAGTTGGGCGACCATTGGATGTTCCTGAAAATGCTCCCCCAATGGTGGAGAAAGAAGTCACAGTGGTTCAAGATGATAGGTAAGATTAGTTCTGTAATAACATCACTCGTTTTATATAGATGATGGAATATGACCTAGGGTAGGTAGCACAGAGTATGTTCGAGTTGACCAGGGAGTTTCAACTACGGAACCCTCTGATCTTTACTAGAGAGGGTGGGTCAGAGGTAGATGAGTTATGGATAGTGTTTATCCATACCATTCTTTAACATCTAGAGACTCCTTTTGATAAAATATTTATGTTGGTAGCCTATATTTTGAGGGGCCAGGAAAAGTGTTGGTGGGATATCTTTGTTTAGATTGAACAAGTGGAGGGAATGACGTGGAAGAGTTTTCAGGAAAAGTTTATGGAGAATTACAATCCATTAAACTTACGGTAGGAGAAAGATGTAGAGTTTATGTATCTAAAATAGGGGATTATGATAGCAATAGATTATGAAGTCCAGTTTATAGACTTTCAATGTTTTGCTTCTGCTTTTGTAGGAGATGAAGAAGTTATGGCAAAGAGATTAGAGGATGGACTTCAGCATGAGATCATATCCTAGGTAAATATATTTCCACTGAATAGGTTTGTTGAGGTGATGGATCAGGCCATCATATCAAAATTAAATCTCAAAGATTCCATCAGAATCATACATGTGGTTCTGTTAGAGTGAACTAGTGGCACGACTTTTGATTGTATGAAGATTTGTTCTAAGAATTTCCACCAGGGTAGCAATAGACAACATGGCTAAAAAAGGAACTAGTCTCTCAGGTTAGTGATCGAGTTTGATACTACTAGTGTGGCAGGCCAGGACATGTGTTAAGTTAATGTCCCTAGACACCTATTGAGTGTAGAGAATGTGGAAAGATGTTCCATGTGAAAACGTTCTATTGGAACCCATGAAAGACAGAAAGAGTTGGAGGGAAGATATTAGTGCAGAGTGAAGGTAGTGGATTGATTCCCCCATATGAGGTAAGAAGATAGAGCTCCAAAGAAAGTACTAGTAGGGATGGTGGATGTGGAACTACAAGGAGAGACCATTTGTACTAGAAAGGTAGTGCATCATAGGGTACTTGGGCTAGATCATAGGGTATAGGGACATGCCCTCTGCATGCATTTCAGTCTACACCCGGAGAAGGAAAGGATGGACCTTCTACCATTAAATGTACAATTCATGTGTATTCCACAGTTGAAAATTATCTATTTGAAATAATTTATATAAATTCAATTATTTTGTCATGGGTTTTAGTATTTTTGTTCCAAATTGTGGAATGTGAATGTGGAGTTATGTCACCTGATACTCCGTTGGGGGGTTTGGGTTGATAATAAAAGGCAGTGTAATGGTTGTTCCTTAGAGGTTGGTGGACGTCATTTATTATGAGACCAGTTTTTTCTGGATATGTCAAGTATTTACTTGATCCTAGATATGGATTAGTTAGTGGAGTATCAAGACCATATCAATTGTTACTGATGTCGGTTAATGTTTA
This sequence comes from Viscum album, assembly GCA_963277665.1. NCBI lineage: Eukaryota > Viridiplantae > Streptophyta > Magnoliopsida > Santalales > Viscaceae > Viscum > Viscum album. The sequence goes on from OY728142.1 coordinate 1,928,588,816, forward strand.
TATATCCCGATGGAGACACTTATGTCCTTCGTGGATATTGGGATGTTCGAGCAGGTTGTGCAATGACTTTTTTTCAACAGTTGGGAGAGCTCATAGCTGAAGTGGCATACCTTGTTCTCGATGATGTGGAATTGGAGGAACATTTCTTTTCTCCTGTGGTGTATTGGTTCCAGGATGTGTTTCCGGAGGACTTCTCGGGGGGGGGGGGGGGACCACCTAAGAGAGATGTTGAGTTTGTGATCGAGTTGCTTCCAGGGGAAGAAACTATTTCCATTCCACCATATCGAATGGATCTAAAAGGACTCCCATATATTAAGTCTCTTCTAGATCAGTTGGATCATAAGGGATTCATTCGACCTTGTACAATACAATGGGGATCACCCATGTTGTTTTCTAAGAAGGTTGATAGGTCGCTGACGTTATCTGTCTACTATAGGAAGTTGAATCAGATGATGGTTAAAAATAGATACCCTCTTCCCAAAATTGATGACCCATTTGACCAACTGAGGGGTTACACAATGTTATCCAATATCTATTTGAGATCGAGATATCATCAATTGAGGGTGATACCTTCTGACTTACCATTGAAAGATTTCCGGAGCAGGTACATGTTGTATGAATGTTTTGGGGATATTGTTTGGGTTGACCAATGCACCAGATATGTTTATGGAACTAATGAACCAGATATTTCACCCTTATCTGGATCATTTCATGGTTGTCTTCATTGATGACATCTTGGGGTACTCAAAAACTCTTGATGACCATGCACAACATCTAGACATCATCTTGAGTACAATAAGAGAGAATATGCTATACTTTAAGATATCAAAGTGGCTTTTCTAGAATTAGAAATCTCATTTATTGGGACACATAATTTATGAGTGATATGTGTCAATGTATATAGATAAGATATAGGTTCTGGGGTCTTGGGAATATCCCAAGAACATTTCTGATATCTGTTTTTTCCTGGGTTTGGCTAGTTATTACAGTAGGTTCATTAGGGATATCTCTCATTTGGCAACAACAATCTAAACCGTAACTAATAAGGGTTTTATGATTGAGTGTTCAGAGGTTTGAAAATTAACTTTTCAAGAGTTGAAGAAGTGGTTGAATACCTTACTAATTCTAATTTTACCTGAACCTGGTAAAAAGTACACATTATCTGGGATGTGTCTGGTGTGGGACTTGGGGAAATGCTGATGCAGGATGATCAGGTTGTAGCTTACGGGTTTATATTGTTGAGACCACATGAATGAAACTACCCCACTCATGATCTTGAGCTAGATTCTATGGTTTTTTCCTTAAAGTGTTGAAGGCACTACTTGTTGGGAGAGTTATTCATGGTGTTTTATGATCATAATAGTTTAAATTATATCTTTTATGAAAGGGATTTAAATATTTGGTAGCGAGAGTCAATTACCTACAATCCTTTTATTTTGAATAGGTTTACAGCTCAAGAAAATTTAATAGTGTTGTGCATTCTCTGTGCTAGAAGACTTATAATCAGGTAGTTCAGGAATCCAACTTTGAATGTAAAATGATGGCCTTGTTTGCTGAGATGAATTTGGAGGTATAGGATGGGAATGAGTAGATGAACCTTTCATCTATAGTATTTGAATCCTCACTTTTGATCTGAGTAAAATAGTGTTAGTTGGTGGATCTGGAATGTTTATCTATGAAGGAAAGTCTTAAAGGTGGGGATTCAACTTCTAGTTTGGCCTTGGATGGTGATGGAATCATCTCTATTAATAGTCGTGTGGTACTACCAGTGTTTTTTCAAGAAGATTATATGTGTGAGTCCCGTGTATCAAGGTAGGAAGTACATCTGAGTTTGACTAAGATATATCGTGATCTTTGTAGGCAGTATTGGTGGCTGAGGATGAAGAAATAAGATGTGAGTTTCGTGGTGCAAAGCCTTACCTGCCAATAGGTGAAGGCTGAGCATCATCATCTATGGGGTTTGTTATAGTCATTTCATATTCTGGAATAGAAGTTGAATGATGTAAAAATGTACTTTATAGTGGGACTTATAAGGATGCCTTGGAAGAATGGCGCAATTTGGGTCATTGTGGATCAGTTGACAAAAGTACTCATTTCTTGCTGATCTAGGAGACATACACAATTGACCAATTTGGTGAGTTGTATGTTTAGGAAATATTGAGATTGTGTGTTGTTCCAAAAAACATAATTTCATATTGTGACCCATGTTTTAAATCACGCTTTTGGTAGGGATTACAGAAGGTTATTGGTACCAAAGTTTTTCTGAATACAACTTATCACCTGTATACAGGCGGGTAGTCTGAGCATACGATTCAGGTGTGGGGGGACATGTTGATAGCACGTGTCCTGGATTCAGATGGTTCATAGGAGAATCACTTATCACTCATTGAGTTTTTTTACAATAATAGTTTCCAAGCTATGATTTATATGGAAAACATTGAGGCACTCTATGGGTTACAGTGTAGATCTCCATCATGATGGTTAGAGGTTGGGGAATATGAGATTTTAGGACCGAGTCTCATGCAGGAGACATCAGAGAAGGTTTATTTGATTTAGAAGTGCATGATAACATCCCAGAGTAGGTAGAAGTCGTATGAAGATCGGCGTCATAGGATTCTTGAGTTTGAGGTGGGTGATAGTGTGTTTCTTCAAGTGTATCCAAGGTTGGGCCACCATCGAATTCAGAAAGAGGGAAAGTTGGAACCTTGGTATGTGTGGCCATTCAATATTGTGGAGTGGATCAGACCAGTGGGTTACCGATTTTCTCTTACACAGTGGTATAGTGGGATGAATTATGTTTTTCCTATTTTAAAACTTCTTTAGTATCATTCGTATCCAGCTCATGTGACAAATTTTGATAACGTTGATCTGGATCCTGAAGATTTCTTTTAGGAGCATATGGTGTATATTTTAGATCATAATGCGAATGTTTTATAGGGAAAGGTTGTACCTATGTTTCATATTTTATGGAAACATGGTAACATCTAGGAAGAAACTTGGGAGTGAGAGTCAGATATGTGGGCCTAGTGGATCAATCTCTTTGCTTTGTAATTTCAATGATGCTTGGGAAGAGCATCTTGAGGATGAGACCTCCTAAGGTGGGGAGGTTGTATGATCCGAGACTTTTCGTAAGGTATGTTTTTGTTTATGTTTCAGTTAAATTCCTTTATTTTGGTCAAATATATGTTTCCCAAAGATCATGTGAAGTCTCATGGTGTTTCGGGGGTTCAAGACATGAAAATAGAGGAAAAAGAAGTTTGTGGGCATGCTGCATGGTTTGTACACAGTTAGTTAAAACCGTGTGGATCATCAAAAGTAACCATGAAGCCTTGGATAGAGGTTTTCCACCGGTTACCACATGGTTAAGCTAACCATAAGTAATTCCTAGTAAATCATGAAAAAGGGGGATTTTGGGATAGTAGCTCTCATACAGTTTTCACACAGTTTGGAAAACTATGTGGGTAAATCGTGAAACCAAGAAAAGTGGAGAAATTTATAAAAATTACATTATGGGATTTTAAACCCCAACATAGGATTTCTTATTTTCTTCCCTCTTTCAATCCTATTAACGAAAAAAATCTCCCAAGATCTTCCAAGGGTGATTCTCCGTCAACTGTAGGTCGTTTGGTGTGCTGTCAGTTGCGAAATGAAGATCCGGTTAAAGCTAATGAAACTCTTGCTTCTCTTTTTGGTTTGGGGTTTTCATATCTTCATTATCCCCATTAAAAACTCTAAAACCCTTCTTTTTCATTGAGATTTAGGTTGAGGCTTCAATGGGTGGTTAAATCGGGATCTAAGGCCTCAATTAGGGGGTGTATTTTCCAAAAAATTCAACGTAAGTGGTCTAGAAGTTATAACTCATTGGTATGGTTGTACTAATGATCTAACCTACCTAGGAATGCATGGGTTAGGGAGTCAGATTAATTCTCATTTCCCCTAATGGTTGTATCTAATTAAAATACCTAGAATGAGGATCTATGGAAAAGTGTGTTGAATACTCAATATGTTAATCCCTAGTTAATTAAGGACTCGACTTGTTATCTTATGATAAATTAATAATGTCATGAATATTAGGTGAATAAGGTAAATATATAACACATGGATTACATGTTTAAGATGAACTAAATGATGATATGATGCATATTATGAACTTGGAACAATATTTATAATAGTAAGAGAAAAGTATTGAATATTAAATAGTGGCCCCTTATTTTCATTCACTTACTTTACATTCATCATTACTTATATACACTACATATTAGACTATATATTTTGTATACACCATTGGTGGCGGCCTACTGAGTTTTACTCACACCCTGCTCAGGCCGTCGTTGGGTACCTGAGCAGATTTTATGATTGCGGGTCAAGACAAGGGAAAGAGACCTTTGCAATGGAGTTGATTTGGACATGGTGCATACATGGAAGAGGTTCCTGACATGAATTTAGGACCCTTTTGAATATTCTATTTCTATATTTATTTTGGGTTTTGTTCACTTGGATTTGTTTTCATGTCATGACATATTTAATATTTCTTGTGGTTTGTACCCAGTTGGGAGATGTTTGGCTACGCAAGCTATTGGTTGTTTCTTATTGTCTCTACTAGTTATATTGTGATTTGATGTGTCTTAGTCTGATAAAGATGCTATAGTCTCACCATGTTACTAATTTAGACCATCACTACTAGTCGGAAACCTCAAGAGTATGGGGAGGTGTGCTTGAGGTCATGTGATAGAAAAATGGTATAGAGATACCAAATAGAGAAAAATAAATATTAATTTTCAATAAATTAAATGAAATGGAAGATATGTTATAATAGTATTAAATGGAAATTGATTCCATCATGTTGACGCCTAACTCATCTCTAGTTCTATGATCCATGATATCTTTCATTAAAAATTTCACAGTCATTATATGCCATCAAATTTTAGAATCCACTAGAATTTTTTAAATATCTAACAGAAAATTTAAATATGTTCATAATATGTCTAGTTCAGAAAGGGTTGTATCTAAAGTCTTAACAATCATTAATTAGTTTTTTATACAATGAATCCTTACCTTTAATGTACTATTTTAAATAGTAGATAAATATATTAATTTTATAGTTTTTAAATAAATATAACAATAATATAAATTATAGGATATAATCTACACATTCTTGAATTGTAATTTTTTGAACAACTATAGATTGAAAATTTATAAAATAGCTGATACTTTATCCTACTATTGTGAACTCATCTATAGGAAATGGTATTCTTCTTGATCTATCTATAATATCCTATACAGTGACCCTATTATTCTATATCTCTATCTACTGATGATGGTCAATTTCTCTTATTTTATATATAATTACATATAAAACAATATGATACAGGGGATCCTAAACATATAACTTATAATAAATGGGATGTTTTTTAGGAGGAGTTGTACACGTTGGATATGTTTTAGGAGGTGGGGGAGTTGGATATATAGGCGGAGGTGGAGGAGTGGGATTGGTATACTGAAACTATATTTTCAGATTTTCAAACATACATTGTATAAAATATATGATCCTTTCCCCCATTGTCTCACCAAAATTTTAAACATTATCTTCTGATGATTCTGATTTCCATATATAAACATCCTCTACTGAAGAAGCTTAATGATGTGAAAACACTTTTCTTATGGATATGGGATGCAGGTATCCATATACATGACCCTGGTATTTGAGATTTCCCAATACAACATTTAAAATATCATACCAACCCTCATCTATTAAGGTCCCCTGTGTTCTCTAATCCTTAAGGGATTCCTATATAGAAAATTTGGAAGAATCTGTAATGAATCACATTATATAATGAATTTATTTAATATAAATATCATATAAAATAAATAACTTATTACATTCCTCTCATCTATAACCCTTGACTCTTCTATAAGATATTTTCCCTTTTTCATCAATTGATACCTCTTTAATTTTTTATATCTACCTAGGGGAAGTAGTGTCAACCTTGGTGAAGTCTTAAGACTAAACTCTATGGTTTTTGAAAATTTCCTACTATCATTTATTCTTCAAATAATATATATCCTATATGATATAATATATGATGGTATATATTTTTTATTGGACCTCCTAACGATATTTCCTCTCATTCTATAAATTAGAAATAAACAGATCATTAATATGGTTATTAATAAACAAAACTTCTAAAAGATAAAATCATACTTACCAAAAAGGATTTTTTCTTCTTACATTAAAAAACTACTTCCATGTAACTTCAATAAGAAATTTCTATATATCACATGGACTCTGATGTTATCTATCCCCAATAATGAAATCGTATATGAGGGTTGATTTAAAATCCCTCCACCTCCTAGCATCCAATCCTAATAATTTCCTTCAGACTCATCCAGTATTAGGTATATCATTTTTCAACTAATTATAACGGAAAAACCCTATATTAGAAAAACAATCATGATAATTAAATTGATAATAAATTATATTTCCAAAATTATATCCCATAATTGATAGAGTATCAAATTGTCAACAATTCTCCAACCAAAAATCAAATTACATACTTTTCATTTATCCAGGACTTCAATAAAAGTATTAAATTGATTTTGAATTTCAACCCCTAGTAATATCATTATCATCAAATTAAAATGTTACCCTTTTTTCCTAGCTATGAGAAGTAGATAATTTTGGTAAATTTTTTCTGACATGTTTACCAACCCTTGAAGCATTCTCTCCCCCTTTGGAAGTAGAAATATCATGTGTAGAAGAATGAGGAGGCTCTTCAATAAGAGAATGTGTACAATCCTCCCAAGAAGATTGTGGTAAATAAGATATTTCATCAACCATTATCCTTCAAATTAAGGTAACATCAAATTACTACACAAATATATAAATCCAACTATTAACTATAAAATTAAATAAAAAAAGAAAAATGATCAAACAAAAATTAAACAAAATGAAACACATTTTTTAAAAATTTGTTAAAATAGTTAAATAAATTTCTAAAAACATTAATAATGGATGAAATGAAATTGTATAGTGAAAAAAATACAAATTTCATATTAAAATTTAAATAAAAATTGAAAAAGGATACAAAAAAACAATGATGCCTGGGAAGAGTAGCTCGAGGATGAGTCGTCCTAAAGTGGGGAGGTTATAAGATCTAATAGTTTTCATAAGGTAATTTTTTGTTAATGTTTTAGTTAAAGTCCTTTATTTGTTTAAAATATATATTTCACAATGTTAATGTGATGGATTGGGGTGTTGTTGGAGTTTGGGACATGAAAATATAGGAAAAAAGAGTTTCTGGGCATGCTGCATGGTGTGAGCACAGTTAGTTAAAACTATGTGGATCATCCCGAGTAACCATGAAGCCTTAGAAAAAGGTTTTCCACTGGTTTCCACATAGTTAAGGTAACCATATGAAATTCATAGGAAACTATGCAAAAATGGGATTTAGGACAGTAGCTCTCGTATGGTTTTCACACGGTTTGAAAAACCGTGCAGGTAAACCGTTCAGCCTAGAAAAGTTGAGAAATTTATAAGAAATCCATAATGGGATTTTAAACCCCAACTTGGGATTTCCTCCATTCTTCCCTCTTGAAATAATATGAATGAACCAAATATCCTAAGAACTTACAAGGGTGATTCTCACTCAACTCTAGGTCATTTGGACTGCCTTCAGTTGCAAAACTATGATTCAAGTAAAGCTAATACCACTCCTTCTTATATTTATGGATTAGGGTTTTCATCTCTTCTTTCTCCCCATTCAAAACTCTAAAACCCTTCTTTTTCGATGAGATTTAGGTTGAGTCTTAAAAGTTTGGTTTAATCAGGATATAAGGCCTCGATTACGGGTGTGTTTTTTGACATATCCATGGTAGGTGGTCTATAGTTTATATCCCATAGTTTCGTTTGAGATTTGTGTCTTTCTGAATGTGACGTATCTATTTTTTACCCTCTCAAAATACTGATTGGTGGAAAAATGTTTTGGAGAAATATAAAATTCTCGGGATCCATTAAATTCCAATTTTAATATATGATAAGAGATATACATAGATAAAGCCCTTTGATAACCCATTAATACTATTTTTCTCCCATTTTACAGTTAATAATATTAAGTCTATTGTTCCTAAATTGGACAAGATTTATTTCTCTTAACACTATCTCTAGACAAATTTCCATATACTAGGAAGTAATTTATAGTGAACATAATCATTACATTGAGTTGAAAATGTTCTATTTTATAGGAATCATTCACTCTAATACCTTCCACACATAAAAGTTTCAAGTCATCAATTAATGGTGACATGAAAACATAAAAACTTTTTCCATGTTGTTTTGGTTCAGAAATCATTAAACTCAACATGATATATTTTATCTTCCTTCATATTCTAAGAGATAAGTTTTAAATTGAAAATAAAATTGTCCATGAACTATGTTTTATAATAATTATTCAATATGGATTCATTCTATATGTTCATAGTCTAAGTCTGTGATTTCTTCCTTCATTTTCAAATATAGAAAATTATTGACCAAATTTCTTCAAATGTGGAAAATTATCAGGATAACATAATTTTCCATTAGATATTAACTCATACACATTCCATATTAACCTTTATAAATTATTTTAATTTAAAAATATACATTTCAAATAAGTAATTGATGTTAAATAATTATTTTCCTAGGATGGATCCTTTGTAAATGAAAAATCAAACTGTGATTTTTATTTCAACTTATACCATGATGTACCACATTTTGGAAACTCTAATATACCTTTTTATTCCTTCCTATGTAACACATTGTCATTTAGAAATTCATGTATCTTCTTGTTCCCCAAACACACGAAGATTAATATTTTCTTAACATTATAATGTAAATCCACAAGATCATTGTCTTTTGAATGTATGTCGTTTAAAAACTATAACATCTTTGTAAAAATCTTGTCACCCTATAAATTTTTCCACCATAAAGTTAATCAATATTTACACTATTGATAAAACAATAAATTATGTACAACCTAAATACAATGTTTTTTTAGTTTCACCATATAGATGCTCAATTATTCATTCTTTTTAAATTGATTCTACATCAATATCATGAATCATTTCATCAACGTGATCATACTTATCATCTTGAAAATCATCATCATCAATAAAATTGGAATTTTACCTAGTTTCTCTATGATAAATTCAAGTTCAATAATTCAGATTAAAACCATGAAAATTTAAATTATCTTTTACTTCTCTACTTTTAACCTTATTTATATTTAAACATTTCAATCATGGAATGAGAAATAAGTAATTGTTTGTGAAATTTCATTTAGAAAATTCTCAAAAAAAATCATCAATTTCGTCCTCATATTCATCACTTGTTTGCAATGAATTTATCCAACTATGAATTGTTGATTCACATAACAAATATCAATATTTTTAAATAAGTTAAAATATAGTGAAATTTAATTTCATATTTACTTTTATAAATAACAATAAAAATATCATAAAATTTTTCATAGGTAAACCAAATGCAACGTATTTGACTTTGAAAAAGGTAGCATTCATTATCTTAGGATTTTCAAATTTACAAACTCTAAATTTATATAATTATTCCTTAAAACTCATGTATAATAGAAATAGGTTTAGTATATATAAGATTATATTATCCTTTCTTCTTAAATTCACATAACAATCACATTTTAAAAATTAAGAACCACAAAAATACATCTTTAGTGTAATTTGGACATGATGATTCACTATAACATCCTATTTTAATGTTTTTATAGCTATAATTTCACCCTTTTGAATGAGTTATAGAAGTGAAACACATTTATCAACCATAATTTAAAAATATGTACCATTAAAATAAATTAGGAAGCGTGATAAAGCTTAAAAATGAGACAAATAAGAAAAGAACAATATCAATACACACTTTTAGGTTACATTACCAAGGTTTATCCCAACCTAAAATTCACAAAAGATATATTGATTCTCTATAAAATATAATAATTTTTGTATAAAAATAATGGTTTATAGACTATTGAAACAATATATATATCCACAATAACCAAATAAATAAAAATATCTCTAACCACACGATTTAATACTATGAATAAAAAACACTCTATATCAATCATATGTAAACTGAAAGAATGTAAGCCCAAAAAAATAAAATAAAATTACACTTCCCTTTAAATCATTATTTCTATGCTTATAAATAAAAAAATAATAATTTAATGTTGTTAGGATGGTATGACTCTGAGTATGATATACTCTATGATACAAAACGTAGGATCGAAATAAGAATGAGATTCTCAGATACAAGAGGGGGGGGGGGGGGGGTGAATTGTACCTTTTAAAAATTCTCTTAGGAAATTTTTAAGATGGTTATTTTTTAAAGGTTAAATAGGATAATTCACAAGACCTCTATGAGTTCTAAATACTTTATAGATTCTGGAAAACTATTTCTGAAAATGAAACTTAACAAAAGTTTACACCGGCTAAGATTCTACCTTAAAGTGTATAGAATCTAACTAAATCAGAGTACAAGTAAGGATGTATAAGAAAGTTATACATTCCATAGAAATACAAAATGCAGTAGAAAAAACATTATTAAAACTACAAGTAACAAACAATAAATCTTTTAACCCAAAGAGAAGGGTATCCAACAACCTTGGATAAAGGTCCCTTGATTTATAATTTCAAGAAAGTCTGTCTTACCCACACCAGTTTAAGCCCTTGATACGAAGATCGGAGTCTATCTTTCTATCCCTACATGCCCTCAACTATTAGGTAGTTGGCACCTCTACCTTTCTCAGTAAGGAAGCCCTCATATTCAAGGTGTTAGAACCTTTGTCTTCCTATCCCCGGAAGCCTTCAATTGTAATCAGCAAGAATCAAAGTCTCACAAAGCAAGTATGCACAAGGAAAAGTTTGAACAAGCTATTCAAACATTCTTCACAAAGAATTGAGAGTTGATAAGAGCCTCTCTCTCTAGAAAACACTTCAACAACATGTAATCACGGATGTCAAGGTTGTCAAAGTTTTCGTCTACTTTCAAATGAGCTCATATTTATAAGCGAAGCTCCAACGATCGACTCCCTCCTCCAACGTTCATATTTCTACTTGAATTTTGGAGGGACCTGTACACGTGTCACTCAACCAACGGTTAGTCAATAACGGAAAGAACGACATCATTTTGTAATGAAACGAGTGCAAGAATAAGTAAAACTGATGTTTGGAATGTAAGAAAATAAAATTTCGGAGTCTAAACAAAATGGAATTCAAAATTTATAATAAAGAGATATCCGGATTCTGTTTTGCAGGAATTTGGAACCTGAATTCTGTAGTAATCCAGAGTCTGAATTTCTAAGGAAATTCAGAGTCTGGTTTCACTAGAATTCAGAATCTGAACTTACAGAGTTCAGAGTTGAACTTATAAAAGTTCAGTGTCAAACTCATGGAAGTTTGGAGTTGAACTAGTAGAAGTTTGGAGTCAAACTCATTAAAGTTTGAATCCATAATTCAGAGTTGAATTTTGTGAGAGTTCGTATCAAGAATTTGGAGTCAAACATTATGAGAGTTCGTATCCCGAATTCAGAGTGGAACTTTATGAGATTTTGTATCCAGAATTCGGAGTGGAACTTCATGGGAGTTCGTATTCGAAATTTGGAATGGAAATTCATTAGAGTTTGTATCCATAATTTAGAATGGAACTTCATTAGGGTTCGTATCCATATTTTAGATCCTAAAATAGAATGCTTTATATCTAAGTATTATATGATTTCGAGGTTTTTGGTATGAATCCGATTTTTATACTTAAGAAAAATATTGATATGAGCAGTGAAAATATGTTAGAGGTAAATTCCTTTGGAAAATAATTTTTCCTTATAGAGGTGAAATATGGATTTGCTTAAGTATAAGGTGTTTGTGATTTTCAAAACAATAAATAATGGGAAATTCATTAGGAAAACCTTATTGACTCAACAAAAATAATATGAACTTTAATAGTATATCAAGAAAATAAGTAAAAATGAATAATCTACCAATGACATCCAAATATATAGAATTAATCAACAGATATTTAGTATAGTTGAAGTTATTTTGATGTATTTTAGAAGTAAACATTTAAAAAATACATAATTCCAAGGTCTCATTAGTTTAATTCATGAAAATTAATTGAATCTTATATTGTCTAAAAATGATTTCATATATTGGATTTTAAAAAAATATAAATGGTTTTCTGAAATTGTTATTATGTATAAAAAAATTATTTTATGAGATTATTAGTAACTAGGAATTTAAAATTTCATCATAAAATAATCATAAATAATAATTTTAGAAAATCCAAAGATCATACATAAATTAGAAAATACTTTAGATGCATAAAAAATTTGAATAGAAAATAAAAATATTTAAGGGATTAAAAATTATTAGTAGAGATAGTGATCATTCAAAAAAACAGGCCCAAGACAACATTAATCAATTAAAAAATAACATAATGCATGTAAAACTGAAACAATAAACCAAAACAAAAAATATATATTAGATATGGGATAAATGAGAACACGATGGAAATAGAGATGTGGTGTAGAGAGAGAAAAAGTGGTGGCCAATGATTTCTACGGGAGGAAGACAGTTGAAATATGAAATAACTGTGATTAGAGTTAACAGATTAAAGAATTAAGGGGTTAGGGTTTCCTACATAAGAGAAAATAGACCATCTTTGTGAGAAATAATTAAACTAAAATGAGTCCCCTGACGTTTCACAAAATTTTAAAATACTTATAAAGTCACGTCCATAAAAACCAATGTGAGAAGGTATTTCATCACATAATTTATCTAGTAAAACACATAATAGTTAGATTTTTAATGTTTAATATTAGATAACTAATATTGAAAATAAATATTAATTTTTTTCATGTTATTTATTTTATAACTAATGTGATAAAATAATCGTTATAAATATAATTTTTACTAGTGAGATAGTACTAAATTCTTTAGTATTATAGGTAAAACGTCATTAACCACTAATAAAACATTATATGTCAGAAAATATTTTGAAATAAAAGGTACAATGAAAATATTTATTAAGTAATTTTACATTAAAATTTATTATTTATACATAGTTGAGGAGAGAAATGGTATAAATTATAATTTTATGTGATAAATATGGACAATGATATAGAATTCTTTTTTAGGATATTATTGAAAAAAAATTAAATTTTTGATAATATCAAAGTTGGATGTCCCATATACTTATGACCACATGAGCTTATCATAAGATCATTATTCACTAGATAAAAAATTATATATATATATATATATATATTTATTTATTTTTATGATGAAAACATGAATTCAAGTCATTGATATACCTGTTATTTTGGATAAAACAAATCATTTTTTCAAATTACAATATTTGATTCATCAAGGATTGGAAGGAATATAAAAATCCATTTTTAATGTTTATGGTGACCAAGAATAATTATATAATGATTTTCCATAAAAATTTGTTTTATTGGATAACTAAAATGAAGTGATTTATCAAATTAATAATATTGATCGTCCAATAATCGTAAATCTGATTGATCAATATATGTAAATTTACATTGGATATTCTTAGCAGTCATACCATGTATTACAACATTTCAATTTTATGAAAAATTAATTTAATAAAATCAAACATTTACTTATAAAAAGTATACATTTTCCCTTCTGATTTATACTTTGTAGGATAATAATTTTTCACTTTTTACACTTGAATTATTGAATGCTGAGAAGGATATTTTGGAAACATGTAGTTTTTTCTTTAGCTTCTATATGCACCCATGTTACACGAATCAAATAAATGTTCTTGATATCTAGTCATCATTAGGTGAATATTATCATTATAAACATTGATAGACCATTATCGAAATAACTGAATTTTCATCAATCATATCGCATTATATATATCACTATTAATTTTCATACATATTTCTATGGTGAGATAATAAAAATGGATATCATACAATTATTTACGTATCCTAATACATATATATATTATAAAAAAATTATATTAGTTTAATTACTATACTAATAACTTTATTTTGTTGGAGTTGGTTCCCTAGAACCAAATTATTTTGACTTTATGATATCCTATATTCATTTTTTTTAATATTAACAAAATCCTTATCACATAATAATAATTATTATTCTATATAATGTAGCATGGGATAAAGTCCTAAGAGTGGTTATCACACTAAAAGGGACAAACAGTTCTCCATTGTGATGAGAACACGTAAGATCCATTAAAGTATTATTTAATATATGTTATATAGTTGTGAGATATAATTTAAGACACACAAATGATACAAGCTATCTGTGGTAGTGTCTTATAAACTTTGTGGAACATTCTCATGGGGTATTGCTTTAGTAATTTCCAGTGTAAGAGATTATGAGAATGAGACCCACAGTTTGGGAATTCACATTTATATGTTTCATTAGATGTTCCTATCTATAAGTGTGTGTAATAGTCTGTAGACATTATTAGTATTATTAATTGGTATTATGAGTCATGTACTTTGATATATTAATGAAAACCATGACAACAGATGTTTTTAGTAAAGTAGGGTATATTGGGTGCATCATGAATATAACTTTAGTAATGAATAATGTGAGAAATAATTTTCCCCTTCTATTCTTTAACCAAAGTTGGTATCTCTGACCCTTTTATTGAAATGATATAACTAAAATAATTATATTCCCATGGTTTACCTATGAAATTATAATTTATAGAAAGTAAAAGAAAGAGACATACAACACATAGGTTGATGCCAATAACATAAAACCTACCTGATTTGAGATATCATGATAAAGGGATTATATTATATGGTATGTTTTTATATGATGTTTTATTTCATTGTGATATTAACTTCTTTCTCTATGGGTTCCTTGACATGTTTCTAGACACTAAACATGGAATTTTTGATGCTTCAGCTATTACCACTAGGAATGAGGCTTAGAGGGTCACATACTAATTGTATCCATAACATCAGTTAAATAATATTATTACTTATTATTTAAAAGATGAATAAATATTATCCCGCATGTGGTTTAATAATTAACCTAGTTTTTATGATCACATATATATCCTCACCAGTTATTCAAGAGATTATTTTTTGAAAATAATATTTCATAAATATTTATTTTCTATTTAGTGAATATAATATTTATTTATTTATTAGAGAATATTGTAGTGATATTTATTTAATAAATAAATAGTCATTATGGATGGCCAAATATAAATTACGGTGGAATAGATAACTGATTTTAAGGGTTCGGTGGGAAATAATATATATTAAACATTATTTAAATAAATAGTATTTAATTTTATTCTCTAGATTTATATATGTCAAAATATTATAATAATAAATTTATTATTGTATACATGGGGGGTCTGTGATGATTAAAGATATGGTAAAGGGGACTTTTTCAATTATTATTTTCTAACCTACTAGGTATATAAACCAAATTATACTATTTTTCTTAAAGTTTTCTGTTTCATTTTAGTTGAGCATAATGAAATCTGGAGATATTTCTCTCAAATACCTAGATATATCCCTTTCAAAGAATACTCTAATGAACATAGAGTGATCCTCCTCCACTACCACTCTCAAGTTTAGAGAGAGCAAATATAAATTTCCTTGAAGAGATTATCATTCAAATTAAAGTTGAACAATGAAAGTATCTGGATCTACTATTCAAGAAACCATAGATTCCTATGGTAATGTTCAGAGATTCATGGAACACGTGTGGATAAACACTAGAAGAAATATACTCATTATTCCTACAAAGAAATGATAGTAAAACATATATACATTCTCTCATCCATAAATTAAGACATAATTCATCAAAAGTTAATTCATTAATTATTTAAATTACTTATGAAAATTATGTGATAATCATGTGTCATGGTTCCTCCATTCAATAATCTATTAATCATTGATTAAATTCCCATGATAAAGGAACTTATCATTGTGTAAATCATGTATTAATCATTGATTACAATAAAAAATCGAGTTAGGCATGAAACATGTAGTATATTCTCTATGCCAATAACCTAGATGTGGTATTAGAGTGGTCACATAATTATTTATAATCTTTTAAATATTGTTTTTTATTTATGTATCTATCGTTAGTTTTAAATTAAAGTTTAATCATTAGTTAATATTAATTATGATATCTACTATTATTTATATTAATTCTCAAAAATATAATTAAATTAGTTAATTTTATGAATGAAATACATTGGAAGAACTCATCCATAGGTGATGATAATTCTGTCTAGTTAACACAACATTACACACCGTGTTGCCCATTAGTATATGACTTATACCAGTGTTTAACTCCTCAAGAATTAAATCAGGATTAATTTGAGATGTGTTAATTTATTACATGTGGTTTGTATTTATATGAATTGTGTGTTGACTAGGCTAGGCGGGTGCATAGTCATCCAAACTACACAATGTGTAATATCCATACATGACATGTAGTCCATTAGTCAAAGACGGGGCCCTGTATTCTCTTACATAGATTACATGATCGGTGACTATGTAACTCAAAGACTACACATCATGTATCCCATGTACACACCTTTTACTCTATTACATTCATGGAATGATTACACACTGAGTCCCTAATCATGTGTCAGGGGTAGATGGTGAGAAATATATACACCATTTATCAGGATTATATATTCCATGTATATTTCCAAATTAAATAAAATTAAAATAATTAATTTATTATACTACTTAAACATTATAATAATGTGTTCCACGTGGAATTAATGTTGATAGTATATTATATATAATTGGTTTTATATTTTTAATAATTTGATAATATAATTATGTGTAATTTTTAAAACAGTATATCACATATAATTCATAATACAATCATTACTATATGTGCATTAAAGAATTACATGCTACATTAATAATGCTTATTTCGTTTTTTTCATTAATTTGAAAGTAAATTACATGAAATTACTTTTTATGTTGTTTATTCCAAATTTTTTATGAGTAAACAATATAAAAATACCATACATGTTGGGTAGTTTAGATGGTTACTCTTCATGTTAACTCCAAGGTAAATTTTTATTCAAAAATAATTTTGAATAAATTTATTTATTTTGTGTACAATTATAATGGAAGATAATATTAAGAAAATTTAGATGATAATTTACATAAAATAAATGATTCATTAAATAATATAATTAATTGACTCATGCACAATTTAGTATAAATAATAATTATTATAATTGAATAATATTTTATTTAATTATAAATTAGTTGTAAGTATGTATATGATCATGATCACATACTTGAACTGTGTATGTGATTTATTTAACTTAAATTATTATTAAAATAAATTTATTGCCTATTTGTCATCCCTCATCTCATTATGTTGGGGTCTGCGAGCCTATAGTTTCTTTTATCTAACCTTGTTGAATAATCCTTTGGTTCCCCTCACCTATGTGTGATTAAAATCATATTTATTGGATATAGATCCCAATATAGTGGAGGCAATTCAAGTTTGGATACAAGGATAAATAAATTCAAGAGAGATACATAGGTGGATAGGTGGAGAGCTACAACATGAACAATTACATGGTTCAAGGTATTTTTCCCCTAGGTCAATGGTTAGTTTATCATCTTCTATATAAACTAAGCTTCAGTTTAATCTCACAATCACAACAATTTATTATTTTATTTTGATAAATTGTATGGTAAATTTCATTATATATGTTCAATCATGGTCACATGAATAAATTAATTAATGAGCATGCAATATAAAACTAAATTAAATTGGATTATGTAAAAACGATATAAAAAACATGGTTAATCACTTATGTAAATACATTTAATATTAACATAAATATAATCAAGATAAAAATGGGAAATTTGTGAATAAATATTATAAATCACTCGATTTCATATATTATGTTTTTATAAACTTCCATTAATTATGTTAAAATCAAACAATTATCCAAAGTTCTTGACTGAATAAAGTTAGGGTTCTTTCAATTATCGAGGAATTCAACTTGTTTTGTATTGACTTAACTTAGTTCACATCAAGGGTTTACTTCCAAAGTAATATTGGTTTAATTAAGAGTCAAAGGTTATGAAAATACGATTTAAGGATTTCAAGAATGGGGATTCCACTCAACAGATCAAGGAACTGTGAGTTATGGTAGTTGGAATTTGGAATGACTATAAAACCCCATTCAAATAGCTTTACTGGTGAACGTTGGGGTGAAGAAAATGGGAATATGGATCTATTTTACTAAAATGTCCAAGAAATGGGATATTTCAAATAAAATGGTGAGGGATATTGGATTTCAATAAAATATTGAAAGATTAATGAATATAATATAATATTTATTTATCTAGTATTTATCAAATGAAGTAATAAAATTATTCTCTTTTTATTTTTTGAAACTATAATAAACATGACTTCAAACATGTAACTATGATCTATACCTTATAAGGATAACCTTATCATTGTCAAAAATTTCCGAGAGTGGTAATGGAACTTACCCATTATCATATGCCAAGAAACGAAATTCTACATACTTAAAGGACATATTCCTGAAGTTCTTGGTGAAGAGGCTAGTGATGAAGAGTTATCACTCTATAAGAAACATTTAACAATGCCGCATATGTTCACTGTTTTATGTTGTCATCCATGAAAAATGATCTTCTAAAGACACAAAATTATGTGGATGTTTATAACATGATGTCTCACCTTTGAGATCTCTATCAAGAGAATGTGAGACAAGAGAGATATGAAATAACTAATGATCTATTTAAAACCAATATTAGAGATTCATCACCATTTGTGCTTCATGTATCCAAACTTATTGGATACATTTAATTCCTAGAAATCATAGGGTCAAAATTTCTTGATGAGTTGTGCACAGATATCATACTTTCCTCACTACCCTAATCCACTAGTATTATTGTTAATTATAAAATTATTAATAATTATAATATTATTTCATAACTTCTTACTTTTATTCACTAAGTGGACAAGGACAATGTGCATGAAAACCCCATAATCCTTACAGTGTTTCAAAAATGAATAACAAGGAAAATGGGACCAAGAATTATAACAAGCCGGAAGACCCTCAAAATCATCCTTGTATGAATTAGATGATCTAGATGCATGAAAATGGAAATCAAGAAGTATGTTTTAAATGTGGAATGCTAGGCCACAGTAAAAAGAAACTACACCCAAAAGAAAGGGGAATTTAAAGATGCATTCATTATCAAGATTATTTTTTCAACATATATGCATTGGTTATTAGATATACTTTTTCTGCTCACATGTATATCCAAATGTAGGAACTAAGTAGATTCTAAAATATTTCTTGAGGATATAGAGATTTACGAGCTTCCAATAGTGAAACGACAACTGATTTATCTATTTCAAACTAGAACCTTTTTTTCCAATAGGATTGGTATTGGTTTTAAGATACGGTTATTATGTACCAACTATTACCATGAACATAATTTATATATACTACCTCGATATAGATAGATTTATTTTAAATTTTGAAAATAAATGTTTTTTATTTTATAAATACAACACATGTAATGGTATGGAACATTTAAATAATGGGTTTTATTTATTAAATTATGAAATATATGTATCATAAATTGAAAAAAAAAATCATGTTCACATGACTCATATAACACCCAATTATGAAAACACCATAATGGTTATATAGAAGAAAAGTATTTAAAAAAATCTCTTTAAAGATGGTTATTTGGACTCTTTTGAGCTAAAACCACTTTAAACATGTCATTATTTCTTACAAGGTAAAATAACCAAACCACCATTCGATGGACATGATAAAAGGGGCATAAAACATCTAGGATAGGTATGCATTGATGCGTGTATACCATTTCTATTAAAAGTTATAGGTGTTTAATATTACTTAAAAACATTTACTAATAAATTTAATAGATATGGATATGGCTAGCTGATGCGGTATAAGTTCATGTCCTTTGATAAATTCAAAGAATATAACAATGATGTATAAAAACAACTAGAAAAGAAGATAAATTATTTTTGATCGGATTGAGGTGGTGAATATCCTAAACAATAGTTTATCAATTTTCTAAGGGATATTAGGATTCTATCTCAACTCGCTCTGTTGTCCACACCAAAGTGTAATGGACTTAGTGTAATGAGGAACTATACTATATTAGACATTGTAATGTCAATGATGAGTTATGAAAATATTCTATTATCCTTTTAGGGATATGAATTATACACTATGATATACACACTAAATCGAGTACCAACTAAAGTGGAAATCAAAATTCCTCTCAAGCTATAGAGAGGGAAGAAATGAATTTTTTTCACATACACATGTATGGGGTTGCGAGGTGTTTGTTAAGGCCTTATGAAGAATCAAAATAGCACTATAGGGAACAAAGGGTATATTTATAGGTTATCCTAAGGAATCAAAGGAATACTACCTATATAACCCAACATAAAAAAATGTTATTATCACCAAACATGTTGTCATTCTTGAGAGGGAACATATCCTCAAGAAGTATAATGGGAGAAAAGATTGAATTTGATGAAGTTGATTCTCAAGATATATAAGAGTTTTTATAGGAACATATTTAATAGGTCCCCATGGAAGATGTATTTTTTTGAAAAACAAGTACTGTGTAGGAGAACCAGATAGGTAATAGAACCAGATAGGTAAGAGAACCAGACTGATATGGTTTTCCAATCACAAAATATGGTGACTAATTATTGGTTAATAATAATGAACCTCTATACTAAAAATATGTAGTAGATATATAATATTATGAAATATAGTGAGAATCCATGAATTCTAAAATGAATTCCATGTATCAAAATGATGTTGGGTCTTTGGTTGATATGCCAATTAATGTAAATCTTATTGGGTGAAAATGGGAGTTCAAGATAAAAATAAATATGGAGGGTAAAATAAGTACCTATAAAGCAAGGATAGAGGATAAAGGGTTTAAACTGTATCAAGACATCAACTATGATGAAACCATTTCTCTAGTTTACTTGTTTAAATCCATCATAATTCTTCTTGATATAGCAACATTCCATTACTATGAAATTTGGAAGATGGATGTCAAGACATGTTTCCATAAATGGAAACTTCATGAGATGTCTATATGACACAATTATAAGAATTTATTGATCTATTTGATTACAAGAGAATATAAAAGTTGCATAGATCAATTTATGTATTGAATAAATCATTTAGGCCAATGAACATTCAGTTTCATGAAGCTATTAACGAATTTTGTTTAATTAAGAAGGGATGTGAGCCATGTGTTTGCAAGAAATTAAGTGGGAATGTGTTCATTATCAAAGTATTATATATTGATGACATATTATTTATTGTTAATGACATGTCAGTATTATATTATTTTAAGGTATAGTTAAATAGGTGTTTCTCAATGAAAGAATTAGGTGAAGTTGTTATAAGGATCAAAATTATTCATGATAGATACAAGAGGTTTCTTGGAATAATACATGGTGTATACATTGACCAGATAATAATGATATTTAGTATTGAAAAATATAATATGGGATTAATTCCAGTGTCACATGGTATACATATTTCCAAGAAACTACTTACTCATAGAAAATATGAGAAAGAGAAAATTAAAAAGATCCCATACGCTTCGATGATAGGAACCATTATGTTTGACATGTTATGTACTAGCCTTGATGTTTCCTATTAATTTATCATGGTAGTTAGACCTCAATCCAATCCAGGTGAATATCATTGGTTATATATTAGAGTTATCCTTATGTATTTGAGAAGAAATTTGAATATGTTCCTACTGTATAGAGTAGATGAGGATCTGTTTATCAGTGGTTATACTGATGTATGTATTCAAAAAAATCAAAATGATATGATGTCATAGTCTAGATATGTTTTCAGTCTCTAAGTAGGATTTATGAGCTAGATGAATTTAAAGCATCTAGTTGTTTTCAATTATATAGTGGAGTTAGAGTATATATAATCTTCAAATGCAGTTAGATAATACTTTTAGAAATAAAACGGTTTCTATAATATTGATGTGGTACCTAGTAGTAAAGACCCTATCACATTGTATTTTGATAATACAATAGAGGTGGCTCTTCAAAAAGAGACAAGGACACACAAATGGAAAAAACACGTACTCAGAAAGTGTAACACCCCGACCCCTCTAGACCAGAGTCAGTGCATTACTTTTTATAATGGCATGATTAGAAGGAATGATAATCACAAAGGAATGATCAATTTAGTAGTATTTAAGAATCTAGATACATATATGTAACTCAAATTACATTGGAAAAGGTTACAAAATACAATACATAACAAAAACTATAAACTGAATCCATAGGAACTCAATAAATGACCTCCTATTCATCACTTGTTGATGGTAAACAATGAAAGGGGTGATCTCAAACACTCATTAAGGGTTAAAAATACTGGAATCATGAATTAAATAATAACTGGATTATAAAAAATTTGACATAATCAATATAGTATGGTGATTAAATGAAAAACCCATGACATTAATAAACAGAGAATGAAACTGCATCCATAGATTTTGTCATAGTGAAAACCTCATGGATATTAATAAATAATAATGAATAAAGAGATTGATTATTAATTAGAATTCATGTATCTATCACTTGATACCATAATAAAATTAAAATGGTTTAGTTCTATGGGAAGAAACCCGTCTTATTTTTGGAAACAAACATGAAAGGTTTGTCACCAACCGATTTTTCTCATGAGACCTACCGATGCATCAAGGGGTTATAGAGGGACCCACCCACCACTTCTAGTCCAAATAATTATGCATACATAGATTCAATACAAGTAAAATTTTCCTTCCCAATATCCGTATAGAGTAGAGAATATGGATTCATCAATATTTCCATAGTTAAAATAACTTCCCAAATAAACACCATATGTAAAATGATATACAATTTAGAAAATAAACATATCCATGATATGAGATTATGGATATTTAATAGAAATATAATTTCTATTAAAATTGATCTCAAATGGGCAGTAGTTACACCACATAAGGGTTATTAGGTGTATAATTCAATGTTAGTTACAACGAAATGGTAGTTGAGACAAAGTCCCTTACCACAATGTAATCAGTTAAATCATATGACCAGAACATAATAACCATCAAATGAATAATTTTATACCATGAATATAGAGATAATAACTATAATATATATCAAATTTCAGTACACATATACCACATACATGAAATAAGTTTCGAATTATGGGAATCTCACGGAATTAAAAGTGAGATAAGATACCCCTTACATTATGCTCGAGTGCGTTCTTCATTTTTTTTAATGACCTGAATAATCACATTTATCTTCATTAATTAAAAATTAAATAACCTCATATCCATTTAATTTTTTTATTATAACATTATTAGGTTCATTCATGACCCTTTTATGGGTTTAAGAGGTTCAATTTTATCGGTTTGGAAGTATTTTCTTACACGGTTTTCATGATTTGTTTACTTGTATTCATAAATGGAAGTTCATTTGAAATGTGATTAAACATATAGAATTGTTAATATATATTATTATTGATATTAAGTAGATATAAATTATCTTATAATGATTATCAGTTATATACTTGAGGATGAATCATTAGTTAAAAGAAATTGATAAAATCCTGGATTTAGCTTCGCAGTTTTGTGCACAATGAACTTGTTTTGTATTATTATTTTATATTATGAGTGTGTAAGTATTACAGAACATTAATGAGATGAAATTAATATATAATTATCTATTTCAAACAATTTTTTTTCATGACTAGTGTTGAACATGGTAATGAAAATTGAGAATTTGTCGTCCTTGAATGTGATAAATTAACACATCTCAGACGGTGTTTTCATTTTTAGTACGAGAGGAGGGGGAAAGAGATATGATGATAAAATATTACATTAGAATAATATAATTATATTTCATGTAAGTTACTAGAATTATCATTGAATTTGGATGAGGTGGGATGAGGA
Organism: Viscum album; assembly: GCA_963277665.1. Lineage (NCBI taxonomy): Eukaryota > Viridiplantae > Streptophyta > Magnoliopsida > Santalales > Viscaceae > Viscum > Viscum album. Next base: position 1,928,612,896 of record OY728142.1, read on the forward strand.
AATAATTACAAAAGAAAGGTACTCAAAATAGAGGAAAATTTGAGAAATCTCTCATGAAAATTCGGCAGCCTAATAGCATCACTTAAAATTTCACAAAATAGTTTGATTAGAGAAAGGGGGTATCTCATAAATATTGAATAATATATATGAAGGATTATATGGAATGAAATATCCCAACATAATCCAATTGAAAATAAAATAGAAAACATAAAATGAAACCTTTAAGAAAAGAGAAGGATGGTAGATTCTCTTACCTTATAGAGTAACTCCCAAAACATGAAGGTTGGGTCCTTGGGGGTTTGAGGAAACCTTTGAAGGACTCATAGGGAGGTAATAATACCAGATATTTGAGGATAATTATTTTTTAATGAAATAAAACGAAGGGGTGAGTGGGTATTTATAGTAATTAAGAGGGAGTTTTTTATTAATTAAAAGGGACACCTCATTAGTGGATTTTTGAAAAACCATGGCCTTTACCTTGGTATTTGACCATGGTTTTTACCAATTGAGACACCTAATGTCTTAAGTTACTATACAAAAGTTGACCTGCATTTTATATTTAATTATTACATCATTTTGAGGTCATTAAACTACTAAAAACTTAGAACTGTATTTTTTACTATTCACAAAAAATTCAAGTATTTTAGAAAAATACCAAAAATTCACCCCAACCATTTTTCAAAGATTATAATTCCAAAATGAACTCCATTTTTTTGAAAATAATCTTCAAATATTTTTAATTTATTTTTTAACTAAAATCAAAGTTAATTCGAAAAATAAAAATTTTAATGATATAATTTGTTCTATATCTCAATGAAAAATTAATTAAGATCTCATTATCTTATTACCTTAATAAAAAAATATTATCATTATTTACTATTGATAAGGTTCATATTATTATTCATATTACTATTCATAGAGGTATGTTACTATTAATCAAAAAATCAAGTTTGTTCTATCAGACTCCAAATGACTTACTGGTCACAATTCAAGATGACTGTTTTTTGAAATTCAAGACATAGAAGTGGAAAATTTATGTTTAATGGCTAGTTTTTGGTTATCTCTTAAATCCCAAGTGTTGTTTCAAAGTAAAATAGTGATTTATAAAATATAGTCTATGAATATAATGTATTTAAGATAAGCATACCATAAAATGTTGGAGGTGTTATATTATTCCCTCCTTCAGAAATTCCATCCTCTAAATTTTATGTTTAAAGTCCACCAAAAAGATATGGGTGATTCTTTTTCTTGAAATCCTCTGGTTCCCATGTTATATCCTCCATATTCTAGTTTCTCCAAGGATCCTTTACTAGAAGAGTTGTTTGATTTCTCATTACTTTCTCCCTTGTGTCAAGAATATCGATATGCTCTTCACAGTATGAAAAATCAGGTTACAGTTCTATTTCATCATAGTTGAGTACATGCATTGGATATGGCATGTATTTCTTAAACAATGACACATGGAACACATCATGGACTTTGGGGAGAATTGGAGGCATTTCTAAATTGTAATATACATCTCCAATTCTTTCCATAATTTCAAATGGTCTGATGTACCTGGGGCTCAGTTTCCCTTTCTTACCGAACCTTAAGACACCCTTCCATGGAGATACTTTCATAAATATATGATATACAACTTGGAATTACAAATCCTTTCTTCAGTTGTCATCATAACTCTTATATCTACTTTGGGATTCTTTAATATGGGCATGGATTGTCTTCACCTTTTCCGTGGTCTATTCATTATGTTCTGGGCCTATAAGTTTCCTCTCACCAACTTTGTCCCAACAAGTTGGAGTTCAATGTCTCTTTCTATATAATGCTTCATATGGAGTCATTTGAATACTAGAATGGAAACTGTTATTGTAGGAAAATTCCACCAAAGGAAAGTATTGATCCCACATAACTTGGAAGTCAAGAGAGTATGGCATCATCATTTCTTATAGAGTTTTAATATTCCTTTTAGATTGCTCGTTGTTTTGGGGGTGAAAAGTAGTACTCATAAAAAGCTCAGTATTCAAACCCTTCTGGAGACTTTTCTAGAATTTTGAAGTAAATAGGGGATCTCGATCGGACATAATCGATAGAGTTTCACCATGAAGTCTTACAACTTTATTAATATAAAGTCTTGTTAGGAACTCAATTGGTAAATATTCTCTTATAGGAAAGAGAATATGCTGATTTTGTGAGACAACCAACAATTACCCATATTGCATCATTCCTTCTAGGTGTCCTCGGTAGTCTAGTGAAAAAATAAATTTTATTTTTATACCACTTACACATAGGAATATGTAGAGGTTGCATCAATAATCTAGGATGTTGTCTCTCTGCCTTCACTTGTTGATAAACTAGACACCTTGACACATAGTCAACAATTTTCCGCTTCATATTCTCCCACAGAAAATATTCCTTCAGATCTATATACATACGTGTGCTACATAAGTGTGCAGAGAAATTTGATCTATGAACATATTCTAATAGTTCCCTTTTTAGCTTATGTAATTATGGGACGCATAACCTTTCCCAAACATCAAAACTCCTTCCTTATACACGAAGTCTTCCAATATCACATCCTTAACATCAATAATTTTCTTGTGTAGATTTTCATCATCAGATTGAGATATTTTTATATTCTCTATTAAATATGGTTTAGTAATCATTTAAAAGAGGAATGATGTTTCCCCTTCCTTAACAATTCACATATCCATCTTTAGTAGATCTATGAATATAGGATCTCTCTCAATCCTCATTTGATTCAAAAGTCTATGAACTTTCTTGCTTAATGCATATGCCACCTTATTTTCCTTTCATGGGTGGTAGTGTATTGAACAATCTTAATCTGTATGTATCTCGAGCCACCTCCTTTGCATCATGTTGATTTCTTTTTGTGTAAAAATGTATTTCAAACTCTTTTGATCTGTGTATATCTCACATTTTTCACCGTAAAGATAATGTCTCCATATTTTCATAGAAAAGACTACAACTGCTAACTCAAGATCATGTCTTGGATAATTTTGTTCTCGAGTCTTCGAATGCCTTGATGCATAAGCAATAACTTTACCATTTTGCATAAATATGCATCCCAGTCCATTCATTGATGCATCATTGTATATCAAAAATCCCTCATTTTCAGATGGAAGATTCAAAATTGGAGCATTGAACATTCTTCGTTTCAATTAATAAAAGAATTATGTATATTCTTTCATCCATAAAAAAATAACCCCTTTATGTGTGATATTCGTTAGTGGATTAGCCAGTCGAGCGAAATTCTAAACCAAATTCCAATAGTAACCTGCTAAGATAATAAAAATGCGTTCATTGGTTATGTTTTTTTAGTATGGAATAATCTTGGATTGACTATATCTTTGAAGGATCAACTAGGATTCCATCTTTATAGACAATATGGCCTATAAAAGAAACCAATTGAAGCTATAATTCTATCTTGCTAAACTTCCCATATAATTCATTTCTTCTAAGAGTTTTCAGAATGATCTAAAAGTGATTCTCATTGTCTTCATAGATTTTGGATTATATCAGGATATCATCGATGAATACCAGAACAAATTTATCAATATAATAATTTAGAACTCTATTCATTAAATCCATGAAAACAAGTAGTGCATTCTCCAGTCCAAAAGGCATCACTGTACACTTTTAATGCCCATACCTAGATCAAAACGTTGTCTTAGGAATATCCTCCTTCCTCACATGCAGCTGATGATATCCAGATCAAAAATCAATCTTCTATAAGTATTGAGATCCATGAATTTGTTGAAATAAATCATTAATCTAGGGAATATGATGCTTATTCTTTATTGTAATAGCATTTATTTTGTTGTAATCAATGCATAGCCTCATGGATCCATCTTTCTTCTTAACAAACAGGTCTGGGGCCCCCCATGGAGAAATACTCGGTCAAATAAATCCATTTTCAATCAACTCCTCTAGTTTGTTTATCTCCACTAACTCCATAGTGGCCATTCTATAGGGTTTTTTTTGATATAGGTCTTTTACTAGGAATTAATTCAATGGAAAACTCAATTTCCCACTCTGGAGGATGTCCAGGTAAATCCTATAGAAACACATCAATGTATTCTTTCACTATATGAACATATTCAATTTTATGATTTATTTCCTCACCCATAGATATTAGGTTCTCTTCCTCTCCAAGAATTACATTCAATAGAGCTACTGGGGTGGGTTTAGATAAGAATCAGATGGTGTGGTATCTACTCTAAAAATAAGACATTCTACACCATTTTCAAAAATTGTAACTTCCTTTTTCTTAAAATATATCTTCTCATCATAATTTGATAGACAATTAATAACAAGAATTATATCAAAGTTAATAATTGGTAAGATAATAAGGTTAAAAACTAAAGCATGTTTATGTGTTACGAGTGGGACTAGTTAACATGCCTTGGTTGCAAAGATGCATCCCTTTAAATTTTTGACTGATAACTCCTTTATTAAATCAAATTAGACATGTATAATTTTCTTGGAAATCTGGGAAGATATAAATGAATTTGATGATCTAGAATCAAATAAATTTTTGGTTATGTTTGAGGAAACAATTAATTTACCTGCCACCACATCATTAGGAAGTTAAACTTTTGTGGTTGTAATCACATAAGCTCTCCCTTTCTCTCTTGGATTTTTTGAGGCTTGTTTCCTTGGTGATTTGGAAACTCATTTTCATATTGTCCCATCTCTATACAATTTTATCATCGAACATCATAAAATTGTTTCTTTCCCTTGCATTCATGAGATAGATAACCCTTTTCTCTACACTTATCATAGACTCTCATTCCTTTCAAGCATTTCCCGAGATGATTATTTCCACAGTTCTCGCATAATGGGAATTTATTTGTTCCCTTATTCTTATTTGGTGCTTCACCTTTCCCTTGGTTATTAGAGTACCTTTTTTATCTTGGTTTCCCTTGAAAATTTTTGATCTAGAAAATTCCTTCTCTGCTTTGATGGCACTTGATACAATTTCATCATATGATGAAAATATATTAGAAGACAATGCCCTTAGAATAATTGGATTAAGACCTTAAATTAAATGATCAATCTTTTCTTCCAAATCATGTACGTAATCTATGGCATACCTGGCTAGCCTTGTGAAGTTAGCCACATACTCTGTAACACTGTCTTCTTCCCTTTTCCTTAAGCCAAGTAATTTCATATTCATTTAGGTTTGTTGCTCACTAGGAAAATATTTTTTGGAAAATATTTCCTTAAAATTCATCCATTCCATATCTTCTATTTCTTCTTCCTCCGTGGTATTCTGAATTAGGGACCACCATTGATTAGTGTCTCCCTTGAGACAATATACTACCAGTACTACCTTTTCTTTTTCATTGCATCTTAATGCCATGAATATCTTTTTATGGTACTTGATCCATTTCTCAGCAACCAGTGGATTAGTAGTCCCACTGAAAGATAGGGTATTCTACCATATGAAACGATCCAACATAGGTGTGGAATGGTTATTCATTACAACTTGAGTATGTTGTCCCAATATGGTCATGATCTAATATTCTCCAACATTGACTATGTTGACTTCCTCAGTGTGGAGATCCCTACATTTCCCACGAGTATTGATTCCCCTTATTCTATTAGATTCCATTTCTAAATAATTGAACACACTAGATTAGGGTATGAATTATAATGTACAATCTTAAATTAATAATATACTTAGCATAAATTAAGATCATAAGCATGGCTAATACCATAATCAGAAAAATGGTTTCTTTGAGGAATAATTTACATTTCAATCCTTCATAACGGATTGTAAATAAAATATGAATTATCCTAAGCATATCACCTATGAGTATCGTAACCAAGAGTGCAGTACGGCCAATTTTCATGTACTAGGATACCCCGACAAGGTCATGACTGAAACTCGTTGTCGGAGCTTTCACTCCTTGGTACATCTGTGCCCGAGCCACCTCTACCAGATCGTATCCAGATAGTGATGTATTTTTAGAAAGATTCACATAATCTATTCCTTACCAAAGTACCGGGATGTTCTTGTATGTTTTTCCTAAAATACTATCTTAGGTATTTGTTCCCTATTATACATTTCCTACTATAGTTTGAAAGTTTTCTACTTAACTTCCTCTGATACCAACTGTAACACCCGGACCCCTCTAGACCAGAGTAGATGAATTACTTGTTATATTGGCATGGTCAGAAGAAATGAAAATCTAGAAGGAATGATCAGTTTAGTAGTCTTGAATAAAATAGATACATAGATGTAACTCAAATTACATTGGAAAAGTTTACAAAATACAATTCATAACAAAAATTAAAAACTGCATCTAAAGGAACTCAATAAATGATCTACCCTTCATCACCTATTGAAGGTAAACAATGAAAGGGGTGATCTAAAATGCTCATTAAGTGTTTAAAATAGTGTAATTATGAATTCAATAATAATATAATCATAAACCATTTGGCATAATCAATATGGTATGGTGAATAAATAAAAAAGGCATGCTATTAATAAACTGAGAATGAAACTACATCCATAGATTTTTTCATAGTGAAAACCTAATGGATAGTAATAAATGAAAATGAATAAAGATAATTCTTATAAATTTTACTTCATGCATCTTTCACATGATACCATAATACCGTTAAAATGGTTTAGTTCTATCGGTAGAAACCTGTATGATTTTTGGAAACAAACTCGAAGGGTTTGTCACCAACTGATTTGTCTCATGAGACCTACCGATGCATAGAGGGGCTATAGAAGGCCCCACCCCCCACTTCTAGTCCAAATAATTCATTATAAATATATTAAAAACAATTGCAATTTTCCTTCCCAATATCTTTATAGAGTATAGAATACAGATTCACCAATATTTTCATAGTTAAAATAACCTTCCAAATAAACATCGTATGTAAAATGGTATATGGTTTAAGATATAAACATATCCATGATATGAAATTATGTATATTTAAAATAAATATAATTTCAAATGAAAATTGATCTCAAATGGGTAGTAGGTACACCACATAAGGGTTATTAGGTGCAGAATACAAAGTTAGTCACAACGAAATGGTAGTTGATAGAAAGTCCCTTACCACAATGTAATTAGTCAAATCATATGACCAAAACATAATAACCATAAAATGAATAAATTAATACCATGAATATAAAGTTAATAATAATAATATATATAAAATTTCAGTACACATATACTACTTACAAGAAATAAGTGGCGACCAATGGAAATATCACAGAATTAAAAGTGAGATAAGAAACCCCTTACCTTATGCTCGAGTGTGTTCTTGATTTTTTTAATGACCTGAATAATCACATTTATATTGATTAACTAAAAATTACAGAACCTCATATACATTTAATTAATTTTGTATAACCTTATTAGGTTCATTCATGACCCTTTTTATGGCTTTAAGAGGTTCAATTTTATTTTTTTGGAAGTATTTTCTTCTATGGTTTTCATGATTCGTTTACTTGTATTCATAAATGGAAGTTCATTTGAAATGTGTTTAAACATAAAGAATTATTAATATATATTATTAGTGACATTAAATATATATATATAAATGATCTTATAATTATTCTCGTTTATATACTTTAGGATGAATTTTTATTTAAAAGTTATTGATAAATGCCAGGATTTAGCTTGGCGGTTTTGTGCACAATGAACTTATTTTGTATTATTATTTTATATTATGAGTGTGTAAGTATTACATAAAATTAATTAGGTGAAATTAATATATACTTATTTGGTTCAAAAAATAAAAATGGGTTCATGACCAGAATTGAATATGGAAATGAAAATTGAGAATTCATCGTCCTTGAATGTGATAAATTAACACATCTCAGACGGTGTTTTCATTTTTAGTATAAGAGGAGGGGGAAAGGGAGATGATGATGAAATATTCCATTAACATAATATAATTCTAGTTCATGTAAGGTAATATAATTATCATATAATTTTTATTATGTGGGAGGAGTAAAGAATTATAAAATAATGGAACTCAAAATAGAAGAAAAATTGAGAAATCTCTAACGAAAATTCGGCAGCCTAACGACGTCACTTAAAATTTCACAAAATAGTTTGATTAGGGAAAGTGGTTATATTATCAATATTAAATAATATATATAAAAAAGGGAATATGTAATGAAATATGAAAACATAATTCAATTGAAAATAAAATAGAAAACATGAAATGAAATCTTTAAGAAAAGAGAATGATGGTAGATTCTCTAACCTTGTAGAGTAACTCCCATAACATGATGGTTGGGACCTTGTGGGTTTGAGGACACCTTGGAAGGACTAATAGGAAGGTAAAACTATCAGAGTTTCGAGTATAATGTGTTTGGAATGAAATAAAACGAAGGGGGGCGAGTGGGTATTTATAGTAATTAAGAGGGAGTTTTTTATTAATTTAAAGGGACACCTCATTAGTGGTTTTTACAAAACCATGGGCTTTTCCATTTTATTTTCCCATGGTTTCTGCCATGTGGGACATCCCATGTCAAAATTTACTGTAAAAAAGTGTACCAGCCTTTTATATTTAATTATTAAATCATTATTATAACATTAAACTACAAAAAACTCAAAACTGTATTTTTACTATTCACAAAAATTCAAGTATTTTAGAAAAATACCAAAAAAATCACCCTAACCATTTTTCAACATGTAGAATTCAAAAATGAACTCCATTTTTTGAAAATAATTTTCTAATTATTTTTAATTTTATTTTTAACTAAAATCATAATTAATTTGAAAAATAACAATTTTAAAGATATAATTATTTCTATATCACATAGAAAAATTAATTAAGATCTCATTATCTTATTACCTTAAGAAAATAAAATATTATCATTATTTACTATTTATAAAGGAACAGAGTGCTTTATGAAATATAGGCTATTAATAGAATGTATTTAAGAGAATCATAGCATAAAATGTTTGGGGTGTTATATAAAGTATCATCTTTTGGGGGATTTTTCTCATATGGGAGAAGTTTTTGTAATCAAATATTCCCCGAAAGAAAATTTGGTTGACCCATTAAATAAAGAATTATCTTAGTATAAGCATGAGTATCATGTGATAGTTAGTGGAAGGAATGTTGTTATTAGTTGAATCGAGTTAATGTGAGAGTGTGTTATATTTGGTTCCCTAGAACCATCTTTGGTATCCTTTATGAAAACATATTTATATAGTTATTAATATGAATAAAATATTTATCACATCATGATCAGTCTTAAGAGTAACATAGCATGTGGTAATGTCCTAAGATTGTTTGTCATGCTAATAGGCCATAGAAGTTCCATTCTACGATGATAAATGAGAAGTTCCATGATAGTATTCTTAAATTTACTAACATTAAATTTTAAAATAACAATACGGTTGATATAATATAAAACACAAAACACTGAGCCTAGACGAACCCCAAAATATTATTATTTAAATAACACCATTATAACCTAGATGTTAAAATAGACGATATTAATAGTATTAATATAATGATTAAATATATATAAAGGAACTACATAATCAAAAATTATTTATTAATTATTAGGAAATAATTACTAAATTTTAAGTAAAGTAATTTTATTCTTAACAATTATGTTTTCTTCAAAAAAATCATTTTTATTTCTCTTTGTGATAAATTATTATAATTATTTTTTAAAACATGTATTATTTTTTATAAGATAATATCATTTTTTTAAATTCTCATATAAATATTATATTAGGGTTAATTTTTTGTATTTTTTCTAAATAGAATTATTTTCCAATGAATATTTAATAATACTATTTTTTATTGAAAATTGTACTTTTGTTTCAACTATTTACAAAGTTCCATTTTATTTTTAAATGGTTTAAATTTAAAATTAGTTATATTGTATTATTAATATATAATTATGTTAATTATAATCAATTTTATTATTTAATTTTCTATAAAAAACATTTATATATTTATATAAATGTATTTTTTCAAAAAATGATATTTTTCAATAAAACTGTTTCATCACATTTTGTGAAATTGTTTTAAAAATTATTTCTACCACTTATAAATATTCAATTGGATAAAATTTATTCCATATTTAGAATCATAATGTTCAATTTGAGTAAATACGTCCCATTTTTTGTTAATATGAATAGTAACCATGGTAAAATTTGTCATCTCGGTAAAGGGTATATCGGGTAAACCATGGTTAAAATTTAGTGATAAGTTCATAGTATTTCGTATTAATTATTATTGGATTAAATATATTTTACCCTTATCACCTTAGGATATAATTTTTGTATGGACATGTGCTGAGGAATATGACCAATATGATATTTAAATACAAAGAAAGTTACAAAGTATCACTCTCTTAGTTTTAAATATTTATTATGTGACCACATAGATAAACAAAGAATTTGATTCATGAATATAAGTGTAAATTTAAAAAAAATTAACTTATATTCATTATGATAATTTATTTATAATTTTTAATGATTATATAATTACCTTAAATTCTCATTCAACGCTAATAAAATATTTGATCAATTAATAGAGAAAAAATATAAATGGCAATAAAAATAATAAAATTGATATAATTTTTTTCATTTATAATGATACAAATTTTTTTTAGTTTAATATTACATATTATTTATTTTCAAACTAATTATATTCAAATTCCAACTTTGTCTTGATGTATTTGAAGTCAAATTAAATAAATAGTGCCAAAATTGTCATTAATGATAAATTTTCAAAATAATATTTTATTAAATGATTTAGAAACCATTAAAATATTTAAATAGGAAAAATTGGATATTATATAGTCCTAAATTTTATCTGTTCCCTATTGATGATCCAATTTTCACCTTATTTGTAAAATTATATACTTTCAAGAGTGAAAAAGATGTCACCACAATTCATGTTAAAATAGGTTAACTATGAGTTAAACAAAAATATAATGTCTAAAACAACACATAAACATATCCAAATTTTATTGGATGATAATATTTCAACCATATACTACCCTAGGTTTGAATCCCTATAAATTTGGATTCATTTTTCTTGATAATGACTTTATTATAATTAAATATTTTAAGAAATTATAAAATTACCCTCACCTAAAATATAAATGGGAACCTCCTCCATCACTTATTTACACCAGTTTGAGCTTTATAAATTGAAAAAGCTACCAAAATCCATGATCAAATTCCTTATACAAATTCTAGAGGTGGTGGTTATCCCAAAACTCGAACTGTGTGGCCCATAAAGGGATATTTAAAAGAGTTCTTTCGATGGAGAGGTAATAGCCTTAACCGATTAATTTATTTTCTACATCCTATTTACCGAATCAAAATCTACTCTATTTATAATAAAATAAAATATCCAATATCCTCAATATATTGAAATTTAATTATGATTATTAAATCACCGTTATTCTCCCTCTTTCCCTTCAAGTGAAATTCATTTTTCATTACCATATTTTATTAATAAGAATTATGATGGTATTAATGTATATATATGATATTTATAAAAATAATTATACTAATATGATTATAATAAAATATATACCTTATTACCATCCAAACAATTGAGAAATTATAATTTTTCAACTGCATACGTGTGGACTACTACTTCCATGAAGCAATGTGATTAATTTTACATTTATATATTACTTGGATGGTAATGAGGACGGATTTAAAAAATTTATATTATTTATATGATATAATATTTTTTCTCTAATGGTGAATAATTTTCTAACTTTCTTTCATTACATTAGCCAAAAAATGGAAATAGTGTTCATGCATATGTATGGCATACTGTCTCTATGAATGGTGTGGTTCCTTTTTTATCTATATATTTTTATGGATTACTCTAAATACATATATAATGAATATATATGATTTTAATATGATTAATAAAAAAAATTAGATGAAGAAACTTTGATCAAATCACAAACACTAAAAAAGTTTAACATAAACAAACATGAAAAACAAATCATTTATTACCTAAAATGGTGAATTTAAAAAAGAATTCTTAATAAGAAGGTGCTAAAAGATTATAAGTAAGTCATATGTGGTATGTTATATATAATTATGGTTCTATAATATATATATAAATATAATAATACTATATATATTATATAGGAGGTTTGAACATGTACAAAGGAAGTTAAAACTAAGATAATGGTTTATTTCACAATCTCATCATTATTTGGGATTGTATATATTTAAGACAACATTGGGAGAATATTTTTCTTATATTTAAATAATTTTGATAAACTATTTTTAATATAATTTATATTATTTTCCAATGATTTATGGATGAATGTTTTACACTTGTTTCACTTTAAAAAAATGGTTTGAAAAGAATATTCTTTTCATTTTCCAAATGAGGTACTTTTTAACCTTTTCACAATAGTCTGAAAGGAATGTTTTTTATCTTATATCATATGACCAAATTTTATTTATGTCGTGAATAATATTTTCTTTTAATATTCATACCCATTTTTACATGGTTTTTTTTTTCAAATTAAATGTTTTCCTTCGTATTTTATAATTTCTTAAATAAGAAATATCAAAATAAAAAGGGTGTTTTCTTGAATAATATTACAATGATTTCTTTAAGTATTTTCATCTATTTAAAATACTTTATTTAATATTATGGATTACTAAGGTTATTATCTTATAAATCCATCCACTATATTTTTAGAGATTTTTTATGATTAGTTTGACTGAAGTATGTATTGGTATTATGTATTCTTGTTCATCCAAATTAAAGAGGTATCTATTTTTATAGAATTTGAATATATTGTGTTATTTATTCATAGGCGGAATTAATTGTAATTATTGAGAGAGTTTTGGGTCCTATAATAATATAGACCCTCAATTAATCAATATTTTTCATGTGAAAAACTAGTTTGTGTTTTTTCCAAGGCTTTACCCATTCATGTAAGATTTCCTTGAATGAGGACTTAACAGTATGTTTAAGATGTATTGCCACAAGGACATGACATTGAGTTTTAGATTTCTAGAATTATGTATTCCAACATTATGAAGTCAGTTATTGATATCTATGTGATTATTTTAATATTTTATATATCTATGGAAAAGTTTTAACTCATGTAATTATTGTTATGGAATTATGTGATTATCATTTAAATCAGACCATATTGTTCATGCCTTATTTAGATTCTGTTTTATGCATACCCTTACTAAGAATATAATATCATACATTTATTATGTTTACTTTTTCTTGTATATTATGATGTTTTTTATGATAAATACACAGGTAAATACTAAAGGGAAAAACTATGTTCTCAAGTAAAATACTATGTTTTATTTTATGTTTTCAAAAGAAAATATAAAATTTGAGAATGTATCTAGTTCACTAAGATTACTAATCTATTCCGTAGTTTGGAAAGTGATCTTTTTTATCTAATATAAATTTAATAAAGTGACCACTAGATCTGGGTTACTGGGACATTTATATTTATTGTTGCTGTTAGAGTATGTTTAATATAAACATTGGGATTTGGATGTTGGAAAACGTGGATTAGGGAACTGAACCCTATGAAGAACATGGGAATCTTCCTAATGAGACCATTATTATTATTCATAGATTAATTATTCATATATATTTTCAATTAATGTTAGGAGTTTCCCTATTATAGGGATTATACATTATGATTCATAATATTATGATCTATTCTAGTGTATGTCATTATTTAAAAATAGCGCCTAACAGAATTAATGAAAACTATATCAAGGTGCATATTATAGTTTGGAATATCCTTTTTTGGAATATAATTATGATTTAGTGGTAACTATAGATGGAAATGAACAGATTATAATTATTTTTGTGTAGCTGAATCAAGTTATGAGTAATAACATTTACCATATAGAGAGAACTGCTAATTCACAATGTGGTCTAAAAATGTTAAAACTCTCCTTAAAACAGAAACCATAATTGTTTAATATGACTAAAAATCCATTTGTATTTGACCAATAGATATGTTTTTTATTGAAGATATTTCTCTCTTTAGAAAGTAATGAAAGGTAGAAGGTTTTTATAGAATATTATCATCTGGCTAGGGATGAAGATCTATGGTTGTCCTTGATTCAAAACACTAAGGATGAGGAGGAAATATAGAGTATGGAATAGAAGTATATTAAGGATATTTTCTTGAAAAAATATTTCCTTTTGAAGAATGAGAATATATAGAAAGAAAATTAATGAGTATGAGAAGAACAAAAGAAGAAAATTTTCTTATGTATAAAGATAACTTCACAAGGTTATCCTGATATACTATGGACTTATTTTTTAATCAAAATAGAAAGAATGAAAATTTATTTTATGGGATTAAGACACTATTTTTAATTAAACTAGTATCACAATAATTATTATCAAACGATGATATATAATCATGTGATCTACAAAAAAAGGAATTATTTAAGTCTAATGGGAATGAAATAAATCCAGAGAAGATAAGGAAGACAGAGAAAAAATGGATAAGAAGATAAAGGGAAAGAAGTATTTTCCCAAATGTGATAATTGTGTAAAGAAATTCCTTGGTACTTGCATAAAATGAATAATGGTTTAATTCATGTATCGAGAGAAAGTTCATTATGTATAAGAATAAAAGGGAGAGAAATAAACCTCTAATTTTCATTGTTTCAACATTAAAAAGATGGTTTATTACGCAAATAAATTCCACAATCATTATGTGAATATAACACAAAAGAAATTAAGGGATCAATGTCAATCTTATACTATTTCTACTACCAATGTGGAATGATTAAAGTGCTTGTGTATTTTTATTCAATAATTATGTCGTAGAAGTATTTTAATTAATAATAATATTATTATTATTATTATAATCATTAAACGTATAAGGATTTTATTGTATTAGTTTTTATGTAATTATTTTGAAACATATGTTGAATAGTACAGAAAACCATCAAAATTGATTTACTGGTAAAGTAATATATTTATAGAATACATGAAAAAGGAAAAGATAACTCATAATATATTTCATTTACATTGAATATAAAATGGGATAGTATTGGTTACATTGAAAATGGTTATTAGTTTGATAAAAAAGTAATTTATGATGGAGTTGAAAACATTTTTGGATTTATGTGATATATAGATCAAGGATAAAGTTAATGCTGATTTATGACTTTAGTATATGTGATCAAGTTATTCACATATTTGGAACATGACATTATGAACTAGTTTATATTGTCTCATATTTATGGGTTTTCAATATGGTCCTTAATATTTTAGAAGATCCTTAAGTGTAACTACTTAAGGAATTTTTTATGTTTAACTTTGGTTACTTTTTTTATGTTAAAGTGTGATTTATCATATTGGATAACATATGTTAACCCATTCTTTTTTGGTAAATATTAAGGGGTCTAAGGAATGACTTATGGATATTATGATTCATTAAAAGTACTTTAGGCATAAAAATCGACTCGAATATTTATTTCCTTGTGTAAGAGATTAAGTGGGAATCTCTCAATGCACATCTAGAGGATAATATTGTGATTATGACATGGAAAGAAAGTAAATGCTTTTATTTTACTTAGTTATTTATCTGGGCAGTAAAATAATATATTGAATATATAAAAAGGTCCTTGAAATAATAAAAAATTATAACTCTTTACATTTACAACCAAGAAATCCATTGTCTTTTAACCAATCACATATTTAGAATTTTTATGGTTAAATTTCACATGAAAATGTTCTATATCCCTATATATTAATCCTTTGGGATTAAATTTTCTCTTCCATCACAACATTTTCACTTCTCACTGATTTTATCCTAGTTGAAGTCTAATTTTTTTAACTTCGTAATTCTCTTCCCCACTTTTTAAGTTGAAGTTTTATTAACCATTTTAACGATATTTGATTTACACAATGGTATTTTCAAAAATAAAACCCTTAATTAACAAAACAAATGTTCAAACTGAGAATTCAAATTTTATTTAAGAGTTAGAGAATGTAACAACCAGAGATTTTAAAATAACACTATGTTCAAGAGTGTATAAGACATACAACACTAAGCCTAGATGAACCCAAAAATATTATTATTTAAATATGGACACTATACTACAAGATAAGAAGAGTTAGAGGATAACCCTCTGAATATTTATTAAAATAAAATAAAAGTACAATAAACAAGTACCACAAGCCAAAAGAGACAGCTACATATCAAATAAACCATACCCGTCATCACATTCCTGATAAAAAGCGTCCTCTGCAGTAGCTGATTTCCATTATGAGCATTCATAATGCTTTAGAACCTTAGGATAAATTCTTCACAGATTAATTCATTCCAAATATAGAAGCTTTGTGTTTCCAACAGTGGACCTGGTGGACACCGGCTTAGGAAAGTAGGAGTAGTCCTTCCTCGGCCTTCTTAGTGGTAGAGGGGTCATGGTTTCCTGATTCCCAATCATCTTTTCCCTCTCGCCCTGAACAATTTCACTAATGAAGTCCTGATCAAGCCACCATAATTCTCCTTGTCACTATCAAAGAAATCCCCCCATTTTACATAAATATGAACCTCATGAATTTCATCTTCCCCTCCTCGTACTTTCTGAAATTGACTATTAGAGTCAATCAAGGCTAGACACATAGGCTTCTCCACAAACTCATGAACATCCAAGATCCCCTGCTGCATGGCTTCTTTTCCAATTCCATCCCCCTGAGAAGTAATCTCGGGCTACATAATAACACCTTCATCTATTGGATAACCCTCCCGCGAATTCTCCTGCTCCAATTCTTGAAACTGATTTCCAGTATAAATTGTAATCATCACACCTCTATCACTTACATCCTACTTTTAAGACCCATTAGAAGCTTCCAAAACTTCCATGGGACCACTATCACAACTTGTAGCGTTAATATTGTCCTCAATCACAGGCTCTGACCCTTTGTGTTGACCTTTATCCTTCCAACCGGTATCCAACAGAAAACAGACCTCTTGTTGGGAGACCTTTGTGCTCACATTTACACTCGATGACCCTCCCATGTCACAAGTACCGGAGCCACCTTTGACAGTAGACTTCTTCACCCAATCCCCTAAATTTAGGTCACTCTTAATCTGACTAAACACTGAAGCTACCAATGGATTAAGTGGTGCCCTTACATAAACCCTTGAAATCAATGAAACCCGGTTCACCAGACCATTCACATTGCTAGAACAATCACACCATGCAAGACTCTGACCAAAGGACATACCTAGCTTCACACTCGGATTAGAAATCCACATTTTTATTGCTTCACATTTCTATTTAGAGACTAGATTCCCCAATCGACAAAAGTTTGTGCAATAATCAGTCCACGGTTCAAATTCAACGGCCTGCTTCCATCAGAATTCCTCACCAACGGTAATCTAGATCCATTGAACTAAAGGCTTCACAACATCCACCTCAACATAGAGGTGGGGGTTTATCATATGAATCACAGTGTGGTTCAGACATCGGAACAAATAAATCAACCCACCATATTACCAATCATACAGGTAATTGCAAGATTTTGAAACGGGAGAGGAAGCTGAGGAAGACATACCCTTGCCGCAATGGTGGAAGGATCGTGAATTATAAATAAATCCAAAGACCATTTAAGGAGTAAAAACATACGGTCGTTGCATCGATGGGGGGTACGAGACCTAAATGTGTATTTTTTAGAAAAACTATATTTTTATAAAAAGTTGTTTCATCGCATTATGCATGGTAATTTTAAAATTAATTTCTAACACATTTAGTAAGTAAATTAGTAAAAATATATTATATATTTTGAATCATAAGTTTCAATTTTATTAAATATGACCCTTTAATTTTTTTTCTCAATATGAATAATAACCATGCTAAAATTTATCACCTCGGTAAAAGATATATCGGGTAAACCTATGATAAAATTTAGTGATAAGGTCATAATATTTCATTCTAATTCTTATTAGGTAAATTAAAAATCAAATATAATCACCTTAGGATTCAATTTTATTTGTTTAATGGACACTTGTACAAGAATATAACCAATATAAAATTTAATTTAATGAATGTTATGAAATATTACTATCATGGTTTTAAATATCTATTATGTGTCCACATAAAGAAAAAATAAATTTATTAAATAATATAAATTCTAATTTTTGAAATAATTAAATTATCTCCATGATTATAATTTATTTATAATTTTTAGTGACTATATAATTACCTTAATTTCATGCACGATATTTATTCAATTAATAGAAAAATAAAATAAATGATATTAAAAATGTTAAAAGTTGTATAATTTGAGGGTTTTATAGTGTACCCAGAATTTTTACATTAATATTACATGTTAGTGATGTTTAAATAAATTATATTATAAATAAAACTTTTTAATGATGTATTTTGATGTCAGATTTAATGAATAGTATTGAAATTGACATTAATAGTAATTTTTCAAAATAATTTATTATTAAATTTTTTAAAAATAATAAAATTATTTAAATAGGATAGTATGGACAATATATGGTCTAAAAGTTTATCTCTTGTCCATTTATGATTCATTTTTCACATTATTTTTAAAATTATGGGCTTTTAATAGTGAAAAAAACATTACTGAGGTTATTTTTAAAATAGGTTAACTAACGAGTTAAACCAAAATAAAAGGTTTAAAATACCATATAAACAAATCCAAATTTTATATTTTGATGTTATTTCAACCATATAATGACATTTGATAGAATCCTTAACCATTTCGATACATTTTTATTGAGAATGAATTTATTATAATTTAATCTTTTATGAAATTCCAAAAGGTCACATCACCTCAATTATAAAAGGGAACCTCATCTATCACTTTTTAAACCATATTGAGCCTTCTATATCAACCAAAACCTACCAAAATCCATTTTAAAATTCCTTATAAACATATTATAGATTGTTTTGATCCCAAAATACCAACCCCAGGATACTTAAGAGGATATTTAAAGGAGTTCTTTAAATTTAAACGTAATTTTCTTAGCCAATAATTTTCTTTTTTAATTCCTATTTAACTCATATAAATAAAATTTATTTATCATAAAATAAAAACTTTACTTTCATAAATATAATTAAATATTTTTATGGTTATTAAATCTTTTTTATCCACCATCTTTCCCATCAAATATGATGTGAAGGTATCTCTCATGCGTACATACGGATTACCGTCTCCACATAGTGATGCAATTCATTTTTAATTATCATATTTTATCAATTTTAATTATAATGAGTTTAATTTTTATATAATATATTTTTAACATAATTATAATACTATAATTATAATATCAAATCTACATTCTTACCTTCTAAACCATTGATAAACGATAATGTTGTTGTGCATACATGTAGACTACCACCTCCACGATGTGATGGGATTCATTTTTAATTTTTATCTTATTAGGATGGTAATGAGGATGTATTTTATGAATATATATGATTTATATTATATAATAATTATTATATATAGGTAAATAATTATATTCCTTTGTTTCATTCCGGGTTTTGAAAAATGGAAACAACATTCTTGTCTACAAACGACCTACCGTCTCCATGAACGGTGTAGTTTATTTTTATCTCCAATCTTTATAGATTACTCAAAATACATATAAAATAAATATATATTATTTTTATATTATTATTATCTTTTTTATATTATTAAACATTTATGAGATTATGTGTACTGAAACTACTAGCCAAAAACATACATGAAAAATAAAGCAGTTATTATACAAAGTAGTGAATTTAAAAAATAATTATTAATAAAATGGTGCTAAACTATTATAAGTAATATATTGTATGATATATATGATTATGGTTTGGGAATATATATAAAATAATTATATATTTATTATAAAGGAGGTTTGAACATGTTTGAATGAAGTCAGACCAAATGTAAGGTTTATTTTACAATCTCATCATTATTCGAGATTGTTTGTGTTTAAGTACCCACTGGGTGAATATTTTTCTTCTATATCATTATTTTACTTAAATAAATTTAAAGAAAATTTGTATTTCTATCCAAATATTTATTAATTAAAATTTTAACCATTTTTTTATTTTTTACAAAATTGTTTGAATGGAGTCTTCTTATCATTTTCTCAATGAGGTAACTTTTAACCTTTTTTACAATAGTGTGAAAGGAAATTTTTTTAACTTATATGGAATGAAAAAAAAATCTTGAAATTAATAATAATATTTTATTTGATGATTAATTTACATTTTTTCATTTTTTTTTCAAGGAAAATATTTTTATATATATTTTTTATGTTTTTAAATAAGTGATTTCTAAATAAAAAGGTTATTTTACTTGATAATTTTCCATTGATATTTTTAAATTATTTTCATATATGAAAACATTATTTATTAAATATTACTATTTAAAAATTTTATTATCCTATGCTAAGATAAACCATTTTTTGGATGTTTTATGATTGGTTTTATTGGTTCAAGTATTGATATTCCATATATTACTTCTTCCATTGTTGACAGTTATTGATTTTTACAGAAATTGATTATGTTGTGTTATTTATTGATATAAGGAATGCTTTATACTTATTAAGTGGTGGGTGGGTCATGGAATTATAGATACACATGATGCATCTGTGGGAGTTATTAAACAAACTAGTTTGGATTTTTTGCCAAGATCATACCCATTTCTGTAAGTGGTCTTAGCCTGAGGCCTTTAAAATATGTTTAATATGTCATGGCACTAGGACTAAATAGTACGTTTATGATATATGTATTATTAATTTCATAATTATAAAATATTTTATTGATTCCCAAATCATTATTTGAATAGTTTTTATATCCATTGATAATTTTTAGCTCATATGATTATTTATATAGAATTATTTGATTATCATTTATTTATTACCATGTTATTCGTGATTTATTTAGATTCCACTGTACACATACCCTTACTAATAATATCATATTTCCTATTTCTAATGTCTCTTTTTCCTAAGATACATGGAAGTGATTTAATATTTATACACAGATATATGTTAAAGGGGACAATGATGTTCTCAAAGAGAATGCCATGTTCTATTTTATGTTTTCGAATGTAAATATTAAATTCTTGTATCTATCTGGTACACTAATATTACTAAAATAATCATTCCTTTGGGATATAATTACTTGTATCTAGTGCTAATGTGTATAAATTACAATTTATTAGAGATTTAATTGAATTTGAAACCATATGTTCCATGAAGATACATACTAATAATAACTCAATTGACAGTTTTTCTAAATTCATGGTGTTATCTAAATTCAATCACTTATTATATAATACGAATCTAGTTCTATTTCAATAATCATAGGTGAAAGAACATTTTTGATTTCATCTGAAAATGGTAGATTTTTATTAATTGTTTTTTACATTTTAAATTTACATTTTTGAGAATATTTCCATTTGTTTTACATAAATGGATATTTTTTATAATTATTTGACTATTTAAAAAAAATATGCATATTTTATATTTTTTGGGCTGGTCTTTTATTTACATGGCTGGAATTTTATGTGGAACTTTATCTTGGGAAGGTTAATTTGACATGCTATGTGACTTTCCATCCCATTATATGCATACCTTTCTTTGTAATTGATCCACTACTGGGACTCCTCTGGGAAATTAATTATCATCATCTCTCATCTGGTTATAGGTGTCGACCTATTCAGCTCCTTTCACTCAGTAATTTTATTTTTTCCTCATGGATTCCAATGATTGTGGCGGGTTATTGTTGCCTCCTATAGCATATTGTACTATGTAAGGGGATATCATCACCTCTTCTATAAGGGCTCGTCATTAAAAATTATATATTATAGTGAATTAATACTATAATTCAATATATTACACTACCAAATATCTTTTGGGTTTATTTTTTTAGATATTTTATCCATAACTATTAAATAAAAATCATACATTATAAAGTCGGAACTTATGATTAGTATCCATTTTTTTCATAATATAAAACATTCCATTTTATATTCATTAAAAATATCCATGACATTCATTTTGAATTCTTATTTTCCCATACCCATCCAAAAACCGGGTGAAAAATACTTTAAAACATGGGATGTGCACAAAAAAGCTTAGTAAGGGATATAAAAAGAGAGAAAAATAATTATTCTATGAGTACTTATAAAAATTTTCCTTTTTAAAGATAAAATTTGTGCTTAAAAAAATTTATTACCCAAGAAATCACTTCATATTCCCAAATAATTTCACAAAACATTTCATAAGACATCATAAATCCAAAATAAAACTGATAAAGATTCTTTTAAATCATGAAAAACAAATAATAATAATTTTTACAAAGTTATACTTTTCACCCTTAAAAAATATTATATATATTCCATTAAACATAATATCATTATATTACCATGATAATTCAAAATATTCCCATAGAAACCCATACAAAGAATAGATAAATTATGTAGGTAACTTGGGGAATCATTTTCATATCACTCTAAATATTTGGATAACCTTCATGGTAACACACATTATATTCAACATAGTTATACGTAAAATTAAATTCATGGTTACAATTGAAATAACCATCATTGTATATTAACATAATATCTTATGATAAATGCAATCAGTTAACTTTATTTCAATACCCAATGCATTGGTGAGTTATAAAGGGCTCATCTAGCCTTATTTTATAACAGAACCACCAGTCCTCATAAATACTTCCATGTAAAGATAACAGAATATATAAAATCGTGTATCTTAATAACTATTATTTTTACCCTTAAGAAAACATTTTTGGATATAGATATACCCAATCCATTTTAAAACTTTTTTTGAAAATGATTAGAACATATGGAAGGTGGGTTTTTTTTCTTTTATGTAAACATTAAATATTGTAAAAAATCCAAATATAAAATTACAATTTTGGGTGTAGGAAAGGTCGTTGTCTCCATATATGTTAAAATAGAACATTCCATTTTCCATTATCTAAATAATGTTAAAACCTTCTATAAAAACACCAAAACATGATTGTAATAGTCAAAACCATAGAAAAATTCCTCAGATAGATTTAAAATCAATGGGTAACAACTTCTTAGTTGTTTTTGAATTATAACACATGTTATGATATCAAAATCATTAAAAATTATTAAATAAATTTTAAGAACACTACGTGGTGCTTTGAGAATAAATTAGAATATTTACTTATCCCTTTTCAGTTTCAAGTTTTTAATATTATATTAAATAGGTTTGTTTCTATTTTTTATTTTTTTTAATTATATATTATTTGTTTTATGTAAAAATATATTCTATTTGATTAACAAATAAAAACAATTATGTGCAAAATTCTGAATATATTTTGTGTTTTTTCACTTTTGTGTTTCTTTTCCTAAATTTTTTTGTTTTCATTTTAGGTGGAAGATGTCACCAGTAGGAAAGAGGTTGATCATTCTAATCCATAGAATTATTCAAAATGTTGTCATGACAATTCTTATTTTCTGTGTTATGTTAAAATTTTATCAATTATTTTATTGTAATTCTAATTTATTATGTTTAGATATAATTTTTGTTTCATTTTTTAATACATATGATGAGATGATGTGGTCAGTTTCAGTTAATGAGATGATTTTGAGGTAGAAATATATAGTATATGTCATTATATGGATGTATATAAGGCATGGGTTATTGTTGTACATATTTTATATGTATATATTGAAGACTGAGATATTGGTTGATGTATGGAGTGACTGATATCATGGTTGTTTGTATGAATATGGATGTATGATTTCTGAAATATGGGTTTATCATATATTTATTTGTGGGTTTATAGAATTCTAGTTTTTGTATATATTTTTTTTAAATATTAAAAAAAATCAAAACAGATTTTGCGGTAGTTTATATTAACTACTGCTAAAAATAATCGACACTAAATTCTTTGTGGTGGTTAATTTTATTTTATTTATATTCCTAGAGGATTTTTATTATTAAGGAACTACTCTAATTAAACAAAAAACCATTGCTAAATTTATAAAAACGACACATAAAAAACATACATGAAAAAAATAAACTACTTCAAATTGACTAGGAAACGTGCAATATGCATCGGTTTTAAGAACCACCTCTAAATAATTAGGCGGCAGTTTACACCACTGCTAGAACAATAAATAACCTTCGCCAACCGTTTCTTTTTTTTTGTATTTCAATTCCCCAATAACATATGTTTATTATTTAAAAAACAATCAATTTTTCTAAAAAACTATTAATATAATATTTAAATTAAATTATAGACACAAAAATTCAAATTAGCATGTGTTTATAAAATTATTTAATTAAATATTAAAAACAATGTAAAAACTCAGGTGTATTTAAAAAAACCACCTAATATTTGTTTTTGATGTGAAAATTTTCAAATATATATTGGAAACTAGATATTCCATGTTTCAACCACATTATATACAATTTATGCTATAAAAATATTGAATTTTTTAAATTATATAAATATATATATAATCAATTAATTCAATCTTAGGGCCTTTCAATTGAATTTATCTTATTAAAGTTAGTGAAATTATACTTTATCATTCATTATTTTAAATATCTATGCATTTAAATTCTATACAGAAAAAATTATTTTATAATATATTTAAAAAAGTTAAAAATGTGTTTTCATGTATATTTTTTAATTATTATTCTCTTTTAGATTCATCAAGTAGAATTTCAATATTTTTCTTTAATAATTAGTCTTCCATTCATCCCCCAACTACACTTGGCACCTATCTCTTCACGGACATACCTTATCCCTTCCCATGTCACTCGTCGTTGTTATATTCCAAGGAAATGTCGGTCCTCCTCTAGTCCCCCACTCCCATGATTATAATTTAATCCCCATACCCTTCCTACCACTTCCCTTATCACCCCAATGCATCAACTATGCCACCGCTGCCTCTGTTCCCTACTCTTCTTACATGGTGGTGGGCAACAAAAACTTGAGCTGGCTGCCTACCGGTTCCCATAGATCCTCCATCAGGAGAAAGATTTATTTTCTAGCTGTTATGGTGGAATGTTTTCTACCCTCACGGGGTTCATGAACACTAACAGGAATTCAAAACAGTGTCTTATGACCAAAGAAATTAGAGTATTTGGCCTTATTCATGGATCTGTGATGAAATATTACTTATATTTAGGGACCTTCCAATCTCATCCGGTACAAAACATGGAAGAAAGGACAAGAGCAAGGGCGGTTAAAGCGTTCAATGGTTTCAAGAAGGCGATGTGTTATTTCTTCATCAGCTCCAGCTATATGAGAAAATCCACCGTAATGAACCAACAACTTGTAACTGAAGGTTCCCCACCACCATGTGGATTCTTTCCTCTATTCATAATTTATAGATCAAATAGTCATCAAATATCATTTTCATAATTTACAGAACAAAACGTTATCAAATTTAAATCATTCAATAAAAATGTTCAATTTTTTTAAAATTGGTTAAGAAGTTTATATGTAAATAAAATATATAAAAATTTCATTTAAATATATATATAAATATATATAAATTAATGTATTTATATTTAAGTATATTTATATTAATATACATAGATAAAAAATATATATATATATATTAATATAATTATTTTTTTGATGAAAATATCATTTGATATGGTTTGAAAGGATCATAGTGCGAAAAATAAAAAGAGTGAAAAAGGGGTGTTTGTATCGATATGTATATAAAATATGCATGTGTATGTATGTTTTTATTTATTTATATGTGTTTTTATGTATATATATGTTTATGTATTTATGTTTTTTTTTCTGTTTGTGTGTGTGTTTCTATTTTTGTATAAATATTCAAGTGTATGTGTATGCATATGTGAGTGCATGTGTGTATGTGTATCTATGTGTAAGTGTCTGTGTATGCATATTTGTGTGTATGTACACATATGTATGTGTATATATGTTTATGTGTGTATGTATGTATTCATATGTAAGTGTATGTAAGTGTACGTGTATGTATGTGTATATATGTGTATGTGTGTATATATGCATGTGTATTTGTATGTATTATTTTTGTATGTGTGTTTATGTATGTGTACGTGTATGTGTATAAGTTCACAATTGGTAAACCCTAGAGCATATATATGTTTAATGTATCCAATCATTTATATTTTTTGAGGTCCATCCAGTGCACCCTCTCCATGTTTTAACATAAATGATTCATTATAAATATAAAACTTCACCTATCTAGCTCTCTCCTAATAAAGTTCACTTTTCTTGAGCATGTTATATGCATCCATGTTCTCATGTGAATTATTATGTTCATGAGAAATATAAGATAAAATCAAACACCATACATCTAGTCATAAGTAGAAAAAAGGGATATATCCACAAGCATGGGGTCTGTAGCTATAAAGGTCCACTATTACATATTCGGCCATTAAAAGTGATAGCTAAAGGAACTAATAAATAAGGGGTCTTTATCAGTGTATAAAAGGTGCTGGAAAAGGGGGACCTTTATCAATGCTAATAAAAACATTGGTAAATGAGCTTCATGATCAGTATTAAAAAAAATCACTCATAAAGGGGGGCCTTTATCAGTGTTAGTACAAAAGCACTGATAAGGGGTCATCTTTATCATCACTTTTTTACTAGCGCTGATAAAGTGTATATTTCATAAGAAATTATATTTCATTAAAAATAATATATTAATATATTAATATATTTATATTTATATAAATATAATATATTTTTTAAAATATGATTTTGATAAGGCTAAATAGGAATTTATACTTAATATATGAGATATTTAGTGAAAATGAAAAAAAAAATTAATTAAAAATAATATTAATTAATAAATCTCTAATTATTATCAAGTAATATTTATTTGATAAAATTTGGATATCATAAAAATTAAATGAATTAATGAACAATTTAATATAAGTTGAAAATATGACTTGAACTTCAAACGACAAAAACTTTTGATTCGGGTGTCTCTTTGGGATCATCCACATATCTAATTAATGCATTTGATGATATCTACACCATATTTATTAGGGAAACCTTATTCACTATTTTTTTATGTCAAAAGGCCCAAAAGGCCTCTAAAATTTAATTTTTAGTTAGGATACACTATTTCTTTAATATTCAAAAGTATTTCAACAACGTTTAAGAGATTATTTGTTTCCTTATTCAATGGAAACCTAATTTATTCTTAGTTCTTGAATTCATATTGATATTATGGTTTTAAAATTTTATCCGTTTTCATAATTTATTTTTATATATAATTAAATATATGAATAGTTTATTATATTTACTAATAATAAATAAAACATATACATGCATCTTTAAACATATTTAAATAAAAATTTATTTTTAAATTTATGAACCAAATGGAAATGAATATTTATTATTCATTTTATTTAAGGTAAAAATATTATCCATTTTATTTAAATTATAAAAATGAATTAAAATATATATATATACCTATATAAGTTATGATTATATATAAATATCTGTGTTTCAACATACAAATATATATTTATATGCATATTATAATATATGTAAATAAATACATATATACATAAATATTTTTTTATGTATGTGAGAAATATAAATGTGTGTGTGTGTGAAAATATATTTTTATATGTACGTGTATCAATATTGTGAATATATAAATCATATATAAATTTAATTTTATAGATATATTATTATCATTAAATCTAGTTTATAAATGTATTTACATTAAATATTTATAAATATATTCTTAAAAATTATATCTAAATACACAATTATATGTAAATATGTATAAATATATATATATATATATAGACATATAAGTATATATGTCAGGTGTTGAATTATATCTCAATATATAGACATATTTAAAAATTTCATTTAAAAAAAATTATATAAGTCATATGAAATCAATTATTATCCATTTTATTTAAAGAAATAACTAACCATTGTTTATACATTATAAAACATAAGAATATATATTCTTATAAAATGTATATATAATGTTTATATATATAGATGTGTATGTATTATTAAACATATATATATATTCTAATATATATAAATGAGTATTAATATATGATATATTTAAATGAATATAAGTGTGTGTGTGTGTGTGTATATCACATAGTTCGAAATATATATGAATAAATCGAAATATTGTAAAATATATAAAAAATGTGATCGACAAAGTGGTAAAGGGAATTGAAATGTAGAAGAGAGGTCCTAAAATCAATTACAAGTGTGAGCTTTTATTTGAGTGAGCCACTCTAGCACTGAGGTAGGGTGGGTGGGTGTTTGCGAGTGCTGAGCAAGGGTTGTGGGGTGGGTGATGGTGGGCTGGGGAGTGGAAATTACATAGAAAGGGTGTCATAAGCACTGAAAAAGGGGGAGTTATGGTGCATAAAAAATAATTTTTTCCAACTTTTTAATCAGTGCTAAAAAAAGAGTTGATAAAGGGTTACTTTATCTTCTCTTTTTTTGTGCCGTTAAATCCATCCATCATTAAAGCTAAAAAAACAGATAAAGGTACCCTTCATTAGTTCTTTTTTAAATGATGATAAAGGGTTATTTTTTTTGGTTCTTTTTGCTAACACTGATAAAGGTCATCTTTTGAAATCACTCTGCTAGTCAGCGCTTTCTTGGTGCTGATATAGACTATCTTTATCATTGTTAAAGGCCAGATCTATAGTAGTGGTCGTGGCTAAAACATTTTTTCTATAGTTTATTTGGTGTGGAAACTATACCACAATGAACCTATAGCTATGAGAATGAATCTCATGGATGTAATCTTGTCCATATGGGTGACCTATAACCATAGGTAAGGAGACCATGGCTACAGGTACATTTTTTAAAAATGTTATCGCCAAGTTTAGATCTCTAGTCTCTCACATATAAACAAACATATACTACCACTAAGAGAACTTAATTTTATCTATACACACACACACACACACACACACACACACACACATATATAATTTTATAAACATATTTAATTATTATTATGAAATACATTATAATTTTGATCCAGCTGTAAAAATCTAAAGCCATGGGAATAAACAACCACACCTATAGGGTTTGGATGATGGGGTTGTAGTCACGGTCTATAGGACCACATAGCTACAACCCTCTATCTATACAACCTATATTGATAAGACTAGAAACCCATAGTTCTAGGCCTTCTATTTCTATAGGCTCTAGAGGCTCGTGGCTATAGACTCTCACCACGCCACCCTGTAGCCATGGGTACTAGCACCCGTGGCGAAATTCTTTCTATTACCACGAGCTGATTCCACTAATTTCTATAGCCCCATCCCAACACCCTATGACCATAGGTATGATCCACTCATAGCTATAAGGTGTTTCAAATTCCCTTTTCATGGGAAATATTTTTTCCCCCTGTTGGCATGGGTAATGATATAGCCACGGGAAATCATTACTCATGTCTATATGTCACCTATATCCATGGGAATTTTTTTCTCTTCGCTATAGGTCACCTATAACCAATGAAAAACTTAATTGTGGTTATAGGACCATTAGTACTTGTATTTTTTCTAGTAGTGAGTTTATAATCCAAGTGTTTTATGTAAAGATTGATCAGTTCTTCACTCACCACCATAATAGAAAAATAATATTCTAGGGATTATAACATATAAATCTTTCGTTCTTATCATAATATAACACACAAGAATTTGCACCACACTTGAAAGTTAGTGACACTTATGAGGATTTCTTTCTCCAGTATAGAACATAGGGATATCAAGGTAAAAAACATTCAATTTTTATACATAAAAATAAAATCAATATTTAGTTATATTTCCATAATTATCAAAATATATGATATGAAATTATTTTTATTATCTTATTAACCTCACAGTACTTTATCAAGTACTAATAATCTTCAAAATTGTTCTTGGAATGTCATTACACCTATAAATTTTTGTGATAATGATCCATATTTTCCTCCCCACAACGTATACATTATCCTGAAAAGTTATTCTATGGTATTTAGGTTGAATATATTTCCAACTGCTATCTCACTACTTCTCAGTCCATTGAGTGGGATCCTTAATCTAGAATTCATGATTCATATTTCAACAATAATTGCCTCTAATTTGCAGCAAGTCCTACTTTTGTATTCAACCTATAAAGACCTTGACCCCAATATCCAAGTGTAGAAAATTAATTAAATTCGCATGAGATACTAGGAATCTCATGCTAAAGGACCGAATAGTTTAGTAATATTTGTAAACAAGATACATTATTTAAACACACATTACAACTGAAAACATAAAATAAAAAAAGTGTTTTATTTCATAATTCTATTATATTTCAAGCATATTCATGCATTTCAATCAAAGAACACATCATGATATCATGGGTAAAATAAAACATTTTAAATATAAGAGTTCAGATGCTCAGCATGGGTAAGCATACAATGGAAGGAATCATGAATTAATAAGCATAATAAATTTGTTAAGGTAAATAATTGAATCACGTACTATTTAATCAATGAACTAAGCATAATTTGGATGAAATAAATTATGAACAAATAAATTAATATAAATAATAACATAATCTTGAAATTTATCCATTGATATTTTAAATAATCTAACAATCACATAGAAATCAATAAATTATCTTATAACGAGGTAATACAAATTTATGAACATCTGAATCATGCTGTCAAGACCTTCCCCATGACAGTTTAGATATATGCATTGAAAACTATCTAATTTGAGAAAGTGATTTGTCTCTTAAGACATGTTGACACATCTAGGGGATATCTATAACTAGAACCCACCAATCAGAAACTAATTCCAATCCATTACTCATGTGATTGGGGTGAAAAATAATCAATAGAATCATTCATATTTAAAATGTAACAAAAAAATTGTTAATACTTACCCCAATTAAATAATCATAATCATAAACTATCCAATTTAATGTGGTAAATGTTAATAAAATTATACATTCTCATTAAAACTCAACATAAAGAATCCAAAAAAATAATGAGGATAATATAAATACATCATATTCTCATTGTATTATAAGTAAAATAAAGGGTTCATGTCATTGATTAATTATTGTTTTTGGAATCCAAAAATTTTAAATGAAATTGTATTGTGTATATGAACCCTATTAGAAATATATCACAACACTTTAAATGCAAACTTAGGCCTTTTTTCAAGGGTTATGGTTGAAATAAATCTTAATTTAAATTGGTCTAACACTATCACCTTCAATGCTAACAATTATAAAAATGATATCAGAATTGAATACAAAAGAAATCCCTCCTTTTTGATCTCTGTAAGATTATTTCTCACACCATTTCTAATTTTAGTGTGGTAAAGAAGAATGTTAACCCACCAATAAAAAATTAATGGAAATAAATAAATAAAAATAATAAGGATAAATTCCCTATGATAGATTTACCAGAAAAAAAAAAGAAATCAAAATTCTAGGTCAAAAAAAGCTCCTAACTTGACACACATAGGTGACACATCAAGTGTAACTTGGGCTGATGATTATGGATGGGAGGATATTTTCAATAAGTAAAAAAATCTCATAGCCGAAATAGAGACTCTGGTTCTTGATACCATAAGATTCTCTAACCAAGAAATTGAGAAGGTTGATATTGATGCTTGTTAATTGGAGAAAACATCAAGATCCAAACTCATCATTAATTATGTCAATAACTTGGGTGTAAGGGATAGCTTGTCCACAACTATTCAAAGGAATTTTATTTCTAATATTTCTTTCACTAGTCCTAATAATAGAACTGGTTTCAAGGGGTAAATTACTCTGAATGTGGTGAACCATAACTGAATAGAATTGGCCACTAGATTGACCTAGGAAATCCCCTCCTTGAATATCTATACTTATCTAGAGAAGGGAAATAAAAATAGTACATATATTAATGGTTATCCTCTTGCTAATTCTCAAAACCAAATTGGCACTGGTAACTTAATTAACATTGGGGCTCTTCCCATGGGCCATACTGATGTGAATTTGGGAAAACAGTCCAATTATAATTTCATATTTCTTATGGATGGTAATTCCATAATAGATTTACAAACTATTAATCATGTAGATACAACATCTATCTCGGTGCATGATACTTTTCGGGGCTGTTGTGACCCATTTTTCATGGTTTTGAATAGTATACACTCCCCTAATGTAAATTCCTAGGACTCAGACTCTGTTGACACTGCTTTTAGGGAAGAGACACAATATTCTACTACCCTACAGTAGGTCTAGTATTCTACAAAGTTATAGGTTATTATAGTAGGGGATTTGGGTCTTTAATCCAATGTTTGCAGCCAAAACATACAGGTTATTCCATTGTTTGATTATCATACAGACTAAACAGTACAGAAGGAAGAACACACTGGATCTTTTGGCTTGACTGCAGAAATGCAGTCAACTGCTCGTGCTGATAAACACACAGGTACCTTTGATCTGATCACCCTCTCATATTACTACTACTCTGATTTTAATCATGTTATTATTAGTAATAATATTTTAGATACTGTTAACAATAATTCCATTAGTATAACTGATAAATCATCTATAAATATTTTTTTGTAAGCTGTTGTTATGAAATATTTGACTGTAGATGATAATACCATCCCCATGGTCAGTAAAAGGGGGTCTAATTCAAGCCCTAATATGTCTAAGAATCTTAGAAGATTAGTTAGACACAATATATTAGATAGTAAGAAAAATGGAGTTCTAACTACAAACATAGGTTTAAATGAAGATATTATTTTGGAACTATTAAGGTATTGAAAACCTTGACACCATCATTATCTTAAAAAATGGTAAACATTCATAAATCCTTATTATTTTCATTTTCTGAACCTAATATAAACTTCTCCACTTATTTAATGAATTTTTCTCTTTTGGGATACACCTTTACAGGTGCGTGTCAAAACAACACCATTATTGATTCCCTTTGGATTTTTTCTCACTCATCCTTATCAAATTTTAATGTTTTCTTTATTTTAGAGAAAAGTTTCACCTATGACTTTATTATTGATAAAACAAACCTCGTTTTTTCATTTATCTATGCCAAGAAAAAATATCAAGATAGAAGAAATCATTAGCATGAACTCTCCTACTTGATCTCTAATATTCATTTTCCATGGTTGGTTGTTGGTTATTTTAATGAAATTATTTCTTCAAGTGAGAAAATAGGCCCTATCCAGTAAAATTTATCTTCTAGAGATTTTAAGGATGCTATATATAATTCCAGTCTAATCAAAATTTCTCTCCTTGGTTCTAAGTGTACCTAGTACATGAATCATCATAATAGAGTGGTTTCGAGCAAACTGGATAGGGCGTTCACTAATGACCAAGATTTGGCTAAATGGGACATCATTTCCAGCACCACCTCCCAAATATTCAATCTAGACATCATCTTATCTTTCTCCCTATCAGCATAAAAAATATAAAACCTATTCTTACATTTAGATTCAACAATTCTTGGTTATTGTATCTTGAATGTTGTAATCTCATTAAACATTTTTGGTCCTCTATGTCTCACTCATATGATGCATTTTATTTTCCCCTTAAATTAAATTATCTCAAAAAAATTATTGAGAATTGGTGTCTAATTAAAGCTAAAAAAATGATAATGACATCTTACTTCTTGAGAATGAGATTCATCTAATCCAAAACAACAACACACAGTCGGATTTTTCTTTAGATAAAAATCAAGAAATTATCATTACTATGAAACTAAATTTTCTTCCCTATTTCAAAGACAACATTGAAAAGAAAACATTCAAAATCAAATGGTTAACATATGGTGATATAAATACCAAATTATACAATTCATTATAGAGAGTTTGGAAATCATTTAGGCCTCTCGCCTCTCTCAAAGATAGTGGAAACCTCTTGGATAATGAACAGTACATAGCTAATCATGTTGTATCCTACTTTGAATCTTTATTCAATGGCCCTACTTTGAAAAAGGATCACATTCATGAGATCATTATGAAAATTTTCATTGATGTTGACAACACTTTCTTCATTGGTGTTCCACTTGATCATGAAATCGATACACTGCCTTCAGCTTAAATCCTGACAGTGCCTCAAGAACTGATCATTTTAATAATGGTTTCATTCAAAAATATTTGGATATCATCCAAACTAATTTTTAAAAACTCGTTAAAATTTTCTTTTCTAGTGGAATCCTACCCCATGGGTTGAATTCCCAATTCCTTTATTTGACCCCTAATATAGAAAATGCCTCTAAAATTAATCTATTTAGACCCATTTCCCTTATAAACACTCTTTACAAAATTATCACCAAACTCATTGAGAATAGACTTTCCACTATCACAGATAAAATTATCTCTTGGAATCAATTTGGTTTTGTGAAGGGAAGATCCATCCAAGAATGTATATGTCTCTCCTATGAATTCACTAACACACTGAACACCAAGAATATGGGTGGTAACATTTCCATACAACATGATATTAGGAAGGCCATTGACACTATGGATTGGAATTTCATCTTCAATGTTTTACAAAACTTTGGTTTAAAAAATATCATCAAATCTAGAATTAGAACCCTCTTCAACTCTATGCACATTTCCATCTTGATCAATGGATCTCCCATAGGCTACTTTAATTGCTCCAAAGGTGTCAGACAAGGTGGCCCCTTATCTGCAATACTTTTTTCTATTGCAGAGGCCTATTTAAGTCATCTTCTCACTAGTCTGGTTGACCAAAACAAGCTCAAACCTATTATTGATTATAGGAATGTAAATGCTCCCACTCAACTTCTATATGCAGATTACATCATTATTTTCCTAAAGGGGGATAAAAGGAACATCAGAACTCTCAAAATTACTATTTATTACTATGAAGAGGTCTCAAGTCAAGTCATTGGATGGCACAAATCCTTCATCTACATAGGAAAAATTCATTCCTGTAAAAAATGGTATCATTGATGGGATTGGCATCAAAGAAGGAATTATATGCATCAAATACCTTGGGGTTCTAATATTTTGCAGAAGACCCAAAGTAATCTACTTCTCCAACATTGTTGATAATATTCTTAATCAGCCTCCACTTGGAATGGAAAATATCTTTCCATGGTGTGGAGAGTTTGTATTGTAAAATCTGTCATTTTATCCAAATTAGTTTACTCTATGATGGTCTACAAATGGCTGTATGGTCTTATTAAAAAAATGAATGTTGACATCAAAACTGTTTTTTTGGACTGGAAGAACCTTGGACAAGAAACTTATGACTATTCCTTGAACTACTTGTTGTAAACCTTTAGACAAGGGTTGTCTTTGAATAAAAAACTTAAAGCTTTTTAACAAGGCTCTACAAGCCAGATTAACTTGCAACCTGATTCAAAATGACTCCCCCTCGATTGCGCTCATCAAAAATATGTTCCTTAATAGATTGAAAAGTGGTAATAATAATTTCCTTATTTCTTCCATATGGCCCTCCATCAAAAACATATATGAAAATATTATGAACAGTTCCAGATAGATGGTTTCTAGAAACTCTTCTATGAATTTTTTTTGGACAACTGGACTGGTTCTCCTATAATCCCCTTAATTGCTCTTAACATTTCTCCTGAAAATATCAATAGCACTTTTATAAATGTTATTTCTTCACATATTGACACTCCCTATTAATGTTGTTCAAATAATTTATAATTACCCATTTTCTATCTCAAAGGATCTTTTGATTTGGGAACTTTCTCACAATGGGTTATTTAATTCTAAAAATTTCTATAAACACTCATTTTATAACTCCGAAAATGACTTCAAATGGATTAACTTATTTGATAAGTCCTAGATAAATCCCTCAAGACTCACTCTTATTAGGAATTTTGACTATAATAGGGTTCCCACTGATACTTGCTTGCAACTTTTTGGGATCCAACTTTTCTCTAAATTTCATCTTTGTAATCAGCATAGAGAAGATTCTAATCATTTATTTCTCTCTTGTACTATTGCCACTACTCTTTGGAACTATATTTTTAACATATTTGATTGCATATGGATAATCTTTAACTCTATCATTGACCATATAAAACGTTACATAGGTATGGATAACCCCCCAAAAAATCAAGAAATTGTTTCTTGCTAGGGTTTTGGAGCTTCTTCATGTGATCTGGTATGATAGAAATTCAATTCTTTACAATAATTGATTGCTTAACATTAATTCAGGTAAAATTCAGATTCTAATTGTTATTTGGAAATATGCGTTGATTTAGAGCGGGAGTTGAAACAACTCTATGGCTGATTTTATGACCCTGAGATGGCTTCAGGTTGATGCCATTTTTTCCATCCAAGACACACATTTGAGTTTTTTTAGAGACCACAACTCCTAGGATGGATCAAAATCAATGTGGATGGTGTCCCCAAATGAAATCTGAGGCCCATAGGATGTGGCGTTGTCTTCAGAAACCAACATGGTTAGATTCTTGGGTTCTTTTTTGGAGGCTGTAGTATTGCAACCACTTTGGAAGCATAAATTTTGAGTGTGATCCATGCCATATCATTCTCCATGCACAAAGGTTGGAACAACTTATAGATTTAAAGTGATTTTACTGATGTAGTTCATGTCATTTGTAATGGGTTGATTCATCTAGCTTGGATGATTAATACATTCTGGATGAATTGTATATGTTCTCTCTATGACATCAACTACATTTCAACCCACAACTATCATGAGGTGAATATGGTTGCAGATGGACTCGCCAATAAGGGGGTTGTGCAAGACATAACATGGCTCGAGGAGCATCCCAAAAATTTCTTTCCTCTTCATATTAAATATTGTAATATTATCCTATCTTTTAGACTCATGTAATATATCCTTTTTATATATAATATTATTTGGTCATTTGACCAATGTTCCACCTTCTAAAAAACATTTTTGAGGAAAATAATCTTTTCTCTTTGAAAGTAATTTTTTAAAAAATGGATACCAAAATATTCCGAAAATTATTTTATTAGAATTTAATATTTTATACAATAATCTTTAAAACATTGATTGGTCATAAAGGATTAATTTTTTTTTCATTCATTACATTTTAAAACAAATATTTCACTCACATTTACAGTAAATTCCAAACATGCATTATTTTGAAAATGTCATGGAGATTCCATTAAA
This sequence comes from Viscum album, assembly GCA_963277665.1. Lineage (NCBI taxonomy): Eukaryota > Viridiplantae > Streptophyta > Magnoliopsida > Santalales > Viscaceae > Viscum > Viscum album. The sequence goes on from OY728142.1 coordinate 1,928,650,059, forward strand.
AAAATTTTAGAAAGAAAAAATGGTTAAAAAAATTTAAAAATCATTTGGAAGAGGTTAAATAAAATTTGAAATTATTTTTAGAAAATAAGGATTTTGATGAAAAAGGAGTTTCAACCAATGAGAAAGAAAGTTGGATATTCTTAAAAACATTTTCTCAATCATTTTATTGCCAATGAGTTGAAAACTGGGGATATTACTTGATAAAATTCATGAATAACTTGATTATAAGAAAATATATTGAGTTTAATATATAAATATTAAAAATATCCTCAAAGGTAGACACAAACAAAAAACATCAATAATAAGGATAGATTGTGAAATAAACCCTTACCTCTTTAAAAACATTTGAATCATAAGCCTCAGAAAATAAAAAATAATCAAATGAAACTTTAAATACCATTAATATAAATAAAATCAAGATATAAAATATCAAAGTTATCATATATAAACCACATAAAGGAATAATTGGGGAATTTGGATTATATATTGTATAAGTAAAAGATAGACAATAAACCCTTACCTCAGGATCGACTTCCTTTGTATGTGTCTGAACCACCAATATAATAAATACAGGTTTATTATAAATATATTAAAGAACCATTATCATATATATATATATATTACCATATGTGAATTAATTGTAGTATTATATCACCTTCTTGTTCTCTATTCTTTTATAAAATAATTTATTTGGGTGATAATTGCTTTGTTTTTCATGTATGGTTTAGTTCGGTGATTTTGGTCCTTTTAAGTTTATCATGGTAACATCATCTCTAGAATTATTACCATGATATAAATATAACATATATTCATTATATATGTATTTAGAGTAATCTATTAATGTTAGAGATAGAAAATGGAATACACGGTTCATGGAGACATTAGGTTGTACATACAAATGAACGTTGTTTCCATTAATTCGACCGATAGAACAAAATGAAAATAAATAATAATTAATCTTTATAGAATTATTATTATTATATATATATAATTTATATTAACCAAACACATCCTTATTACCATATATGTGAAAATAAAATGTAAAATAATTCACATCGCTATGTGTTGGCGGTAATCCACACATGCATATAAGCAACATTATTGTTTTCTAATAGATCTAAAGATAAAGAGTTATATGAGATATTATGTTGACATTATTATTTTTAGATCATTAATTTCACATATATTCATTAAATATAACTTTACTATCATTCTTGTAAAGTGTAAATGATAAATTAATCACATCGCTTCGTGAGATGGTAGTCCGCTATACACATGAGTAGAATTATCATATCCCTAACATAATTGAAAAAAATAATGTATATTTGATATAATAATTCCATAAGTATAATAATTTCATAAATATAATTTGAATCTATTAAATCTATCATTATATCCATCTATTAATGGTGGTTATGGAAAATGAATTACCTCAGTTCGTGAGGTGGTTGTCTGTCATACACTTGATTGACGGTTTCATTTCCCATTTGATATAATTGGATAAGGATATGGGTTATAAAATTCACATAATAACATATAAGTATATTTTAAATATTTTGTGGTATCTTTCACATCCACTGGGTTCTCTTTAAAGGAAGCCTCTTTCACTTAATTAGGAATGGATATGCAGTTGATACTGAGTTATGGGCTATGATCAAGGTGATCAGGTATGTTGTCCATTGTGGTTGTCATACTCTATGGTTGGAATCAAATTCATCTATTGTTTTGAAAATTCTCAAAGGCCCTCCAGGAATATACCATGAAGAATACTCACATATTAGATTTATTGTCTTCATCTTGAAGACTTGATTTATCTTGATGTCACTCATGTATAAAGAGAGGAAAATAAGGTTTCAAAATCTCTTTCTAAGAGGTAAATTTTTTAGGTCAGTTCAAACTTGTCCTCTTTGTTACCATATTACTATTCTGTTTTGGTTAAGGCTGACTACCGTGGAGATTTGAATACCTGTATTTTTTAAACTTCATTTTAATGTCTTGTTTAGAACTTTTCATTTTTAATAAAATTTATTAGCAGTAGTTTTTCCTGATTCTATAAACTTTTGGATATTATACAATTTTAAAAATGTTTTAAGGGTGTGGAAGAATAAATAAAAAAATACAGTCATTTAATAATTTTACCTCTTCTTCAAAGAGCTTCTTTAGGTTTATACCAAAACCCTCTTACGTGGTATTCATAATCAAAATAATGAATCTAAGATGTGGATATGGAATTAAAGAAGGTATTGAGGTATGTATTGGTCATCCAAAAGGTTTTTTAATGTTTTAATAGGATAGTATATAATTTGACTTTTATAAGTGATGTGAGTGGCACACTTGTGGATTTTGGAAAGAAAAATATGTACACACATTTATTACATGCCATAAGGCTCGAAAATGGGAAAACATTGAACCATATAAGTGATTATTTTGATATATAGCTATAACATGGGTATTTGACAAGTTTCTAGGTTGTTTTATCATTTATCCTTTTAGTTAAACCCCTGGAAAACAAATTTTTGTCTTAATCATGGTAATTAATTTTTAATATTTTCACTATTCATTTTGGTAAAAAATTATGCTAACATTATTAGATAATATAAATTATGATGATTCCAAATATGGAATCTATATTATCAAATTCAAATAATATAAATGGCATGATTAAATTTAAAATTAAACTGTAGATGCAATGAAAGAGCGGTTTTCCAAAGAAAAAATTCTCATATGTATAGAATATTTTAATATCAAAATTCAAAATAAAATTTATTTAAATGACCTAAATTAGTAAAATTGTAATATAATTGAACTAATTTTACTTTAAAAATAATTTAAAAAATAATTTAAATCAAAATCTAGTTTTAAAAAAAAACTGTATTTTTTCATTATTCATAAAAAAATGAATCTTTTCAGAAATTTCTCAAAAAATCAGCCAAAAATAATTTTGATATGTGTATATCAAAAATGAAGTTTGTTTTTCTAAATAAATATTATAAAATTGGTTAAAAAATAATTTTATATTATGTGTCCAGAGAAAAACTAATTCGAATTTCTAAAAAATACAATTTTTTAGAAGAAGAAAAAATCTTTTTCTTTCAAATGGTTATTAATTTATTTCTAATCAGTAAATAAACAGTGACATAATTTTATACACTTATAAACTATAAAAATTTCATAATTTAGTTATTTTTTTCATACCCATAAAATTTGTGGCTTGGTTATAATGGTTATATTTAAATAATAATATTTTAATGGAGAATCAAGTTGCATTTACACTTGGTGTTGTATTCATCGCAAGAAAAACATAGTTTTTTCATGTACCATAAGCTGAACTCGGTGATTCACGAATTTAAATCTATAAAAGAGATTTAAATTTTTTCAAAAGAAACATATCATAAATTCTTAGGTTTTTATTGTCCCGAACCGACCCAGATACCCTCTCAAACTGGTACCCGACCCAACCCGTGACATACTCGAAGGAAATTCCTGATCCCTAGGTGTTAGTGACTAGCATTTGGGCATCATACAGAAACATGATGTAATGATTTTACATAGCCTGAAGAAACACCATGGAATATATATATATATATCTATGTGTGTGTGTGCTTTTTGTGTTTGTGTGTGTATATGTGTAATAGGGTGAAACATTAGAAGCGATAAAATATTCCATAACTGAAAGAATATAGAGGAAATGATACAACTCAAAAATGTATCAGAACATCCCAAAGTGCATGTCCAAACATAAAAGGAAATCTAAAATATGAGACTGACTACTCCATGTGATACCATGGGAAACTCTCACTATCTACCCAAATAGTGCTAATAGAAACCTCACGACCTCAATGTGGAACCATACCATTCCCAACATCTAAAGAAATACAAAGGTCTAAACAACATCGAAGGGGTGCATAGGGTGTGATATAACAAGCTTAGTTGGATCCAAACTGGGTGTTCTATAATAAGACTCTATAAAATAATTTTATTGACACTCTATTTTCCCAAAAATGATGAAAATATTATGAAGAGAACCTTAAGCATGTAAATGTTCAAAACATTCCTAAGAAGAATCAAAGGACTAACCCAACCAACGCAATGCACACAAAATTGTGTATTAGAAGGCCAGTGCAACCTTATATTGTGGCGCCATAGGTCGGGCCACACCTACGTTGGGTACTTACATCTGTTAACTTTGTTATAGACCTACACGGGGAAGCTTCTTCAACCAGGGTCCCATGGTTACCTATAAATACTACACATGGGGTCCTCATTTTCATAAATGGAAAAATCGAAAGAAGCTCCAAGCTATGCCCGCACAACCCCTTTGCCCGGGTCTCTCCAAATTCTCTAAGAATCTCTCAAAAACTCGAAAGAATAGTTAATTAAGAGGTATAAGTGAGATAAAAGTCCCTTCAAGGCCCCAAATACAAGACACCTACATGAGGACTCATTCTCCCATTGTGAGAAACCACTTAATTGAGGCCCCTTTCCTTAATAAGGGACCTACGTGAGACCACTCAAAGGACACCTAAAGGACCCATGGTTCCTTGGATAATGCATTTCCCATGTTTTTTTCCCAGGTGATCCATTTCCTAATGCATAACCAGCTCATGTGGGACTATACCCCCCCTATGTGAAGCACATCATATTCATACCATTACCTACGTGAGGCTCCTATTCTCTCTAATCTAGTACCAGTGTGATCCCTCAGCTATAGTACCATACAGTACCTGCAACAGTACTGCTACAGTAATCCAAAAATTCACCTCTGTCTATATTTGATCTTGGGTCTTTTGGATTCCAAGAAAGAGCCTCTACCACTCAGATACGGGCTTGTTGGAAAATATTTCATAAAACATCCTAAATATAAAACAAAACTCATAAGGTTTATTTTAAATCATGAAAACTCATAATAATTTTTTCAAAAAGTTATTCTTTTTACCCTTAAAAAGTATAAGATACTTTCCTTTAATCATAATATCATTATCTTACCTTGATAAATTAAGAGATTCCTATAGAACCCCAAATAATGATTAGATAAATCATGTAAGTAACTTGGGGAATAATTTTCATATCACCCTTAAAAATGGGATAACCATTATAGTTACAGATTGAATATCCATAAATGTTATATATAAAATAAGAATCATGGTTATAATTGGAATAACCATCACCATATTCTATCCAAATATATTATGGGAAATGTAATCGATTAATGTTATTCCTTTACCCATTGCATTTGAGAGTTATAACAAGATCATATATCCTTGGTTTATAATAAAACCACCAGTCCTCATAATCAATAACGAATAAACACAACTGAATACATAAAATCTTTCATCGTAATATGTTTTATCTTCACTAAAAAGAAACCATTTTTGGATATTGATATATTCATTCCATTTTAAAACCCTTATTGAAAATAATTAGAACATTAGGAAGGAGGGTTTTTTCATTTTAATTAAATATAAAATCTTATAATGGATGAAAAAAATAATAGCTTTGGGGGGTAGGAGAGGTCATTTTCATCATATATGTTAAAATAGAATATTCATTTTGACTTTTTGTAAATAATTATAAAACATTTCGTTAAAATGTTCTTCTTTAAAACCTTTGAAAGAAAGTAAAATGAAACATAAAGTGTCTTTTTTAATACCCATTTGTCCATATGAATAAAAACATAAAATAATTTTAAAAATATGGATATAAAATAAAAAGGGAGTTTTAAGTGAAACCTTAAAAGAAGTTTTTTAAAATAAATTCACTTACCTTGAATCAGACTCATTACATACATTCTTTATCATCCTCTTCTTTGGAATATTTTACTTTATATAATAGATTAAGATCTATAATATTGGTTTTATTCCCAAAACAAGACCTCTAGAACATGGGTAGAGATTTTAAGCAAGCATTTAGGTATATCTCGGTTGAACCAAATGGGTACTGAAGTGTAAAGAAATGATATGAAGTGGTTCCCTTTCATAATAAATGAGTGCGGAACTATTGGAATTTATTAATATATAAATTTAATATAAATTAATTTTGATGTCCAAATGGATCAAAATTGATAATATTAAAATATAATTTGAGGATGGGTTGAAATTCTCCCATCTTACAATTTTTAGAGAAGTTTAGATCACGTTTTTACCCTTATATTTGGTTTTAATCCCCTATTAACCCTTTTTGAATTTATCATGTCAAAAAGGCTTTTTACTCTTTGAGGGGAATGATATTTACTATAAATAGACATATAGGAAATAAATGGACCATTATTTATATTTTAAACAATATACTATTCATGTTCCTAAATATATGATTTTTATTAGTTTTATATCATTTAATAAAATAATATTTCTATAAAATATCAATAATGTCGATTTTAGAACTATTCATTTTCATTGAATTTTATAACATCAATACAAGAAATCAAATTTGAAGAAAATTTTAGGCTAAATATATAAAATATTATATTTATCAATAAAATTTGTGGGCCATATTATTTCTTTTAAATTATAATACTTTTAATATTTTTAATATCATTTATTTTATTTTTTTCTTAATTAAATAATTATCAATCCATCATTGTGTAAGAATTAAAGGTAATTATTTATTCACTAATAAAGAAACATAGTGAAGATAAATCATTTATATTTAAAAAAATATTTATAATGGAACACATCCTTTGGTTATCTCCATATTGAAAATATTATAGTTATTAAAAGAAATAGTGTTATATTTTTCACTTTTCTTTAAAGAAAATATTATGAAGGTCATAATCACATCCAAATAGAAACAAATTACCATATAACCAAATATTGTATGATAATGGATTAAATGAACACATATAATAAATTTAGTCATGTTTTATTGTCATTTTATAGTCTTTATCATTTTATTTTTATATTTAATTACCTGATTACACTTTAACGTGGTAACAAAATTACTAAGGTTACTATTTGTATTGAGAAAAAAGGGAAATATTTTCCAATTTTATACCCATTAATTCCAAATATGGAATCAATTTTTCAAGATTCAAAACATTTAACTTTCATAATTTAATTTAAAATTTAAATTGGAAAAATATGATAAAAAATCTTTTTAAAATAAATTCATTTTAAGTATAAAAAGGTTTTAATACTATATTTTAGTTTAAAATTATTTCCAAATACTATAGTTGGATTATTATTTTTTAATTAAAAGGAATAAATTTCATTATAAAAATAATAAAAAACTGAATATCACTTTGTAAATACTGTAAAATAAAATACAACTTTCAATAAAAAACTTTATTTTTCACTTATCATTGAAAAAAAATTCATAAAATTCTCAAAAATTCATCCTAAGATAATTTTGAAATTCTGAATAAAAAATGAAATTTATTTTGTCAAATAGAAATTTTATTATTTTGAAATCAATCTTTTATATAAAAATATATAATGCCTTAAAATATGATTAGGTTATAAATAATGATTTTTTCCTATTAACTAAAAAATTGTACAATTTTATTTAATTTACTATGAAAATTTTTTATATAAAAATTAAATGGGTTGATACATCCTTACCACTTTTTGTAAATTACATACTAAAAATTTTATTTACTTATTAAATAATTGGGGTTATCTTTCCCTCATTGCATTTTTAGATTCTCGTGTTTCCTCTTTCACCATATGGTTTTTCTACAAAACCATTACCTGGTGAATTGAATTGTTCCACACTACTTGATATCTATAGTCAAGAATATGAATAGTTTTTTCCCCATAAGAAAGTTTATCATCAAATTAAACTACCCAATGGATCAAAAAATGAGATGAATCTTTCACATACTTTCTTAACATTGAAACTTGAAAACCATTGTGTTCCTGGGATAAACACCTAGGAAGAGCTACTTAGTAAGAAACTAATAAAACATTCTCAAGGATTTAATGTATTCTAATAAACCATATAATTATATTACCCTTTATACTAAAACAAATAATCCTTTCCCTATATATAATTTAAGAAAACCATGATCACCTACCTCAAAAGAAATATCTTTTCACCTTTAATTCTCATAAGATTTATACCCACTCTGATCAATCATCTTTTTCTACTGAATTTTGACCACATTCTCAATCATTTCCTCAACCAATTATATTCCCATAAACATCCTTTCACCTAATTTATTTTAAAAAATAAATATTCCAACATCACATTCCATATAATTACTCAATAGGTTCCATCTTTATATTGGAATGAAAACTGCTATTATACGAAAACTAAACAAAAGAAGTATGATGATCCAAATTCATTAATAATCTATTGAACAATAATAAATAAATCCTTCCATGGTATGATTCTTTCTTTTGGATTGTATATTAGATTGAGAATTAAAATTTGTACTAAAATTTAATCCAAAACCCAATGACTTCTGAGGTCCTTTCCAAAAATTTAAAGTGAACCTGGGATCATGATTTGATAAAATGTTGGGAGGAAGTCCATGTAACTTGAATATATCCTTAATATACAATCAAAAAAATTTATGTAAATATATATTATCTATAATGAGAAGGATATTTGTAGATTTAGTTAGTTGATTAATAGTAACAAAAATCACATTATTACCTCATGAAGTCTTTGGTAATCCCACCATGAAATCCACAGATATATTTTTCCATTTCCACTCTGAAACTGGAAAATTTTGAAGCTCCCCCTTTGGTAATTTTAATTCTTCTTTAACATTCATAAAATTAAAACATTTCATAGTAAATTCTATAATACTTCTTTTCATTCCCTCCCACCAGTAATTCTCCTGATGTTCTCTATACATCTTAGTGTTGTTAGGATGAATAGAAAATAGGGGGCTATACGTTTATTCAAAAATTCTCTCTTCATTTGGGAGTCACATGGAACACATAATATATTTTGAAATCTCAAAATACAAGATTTATCAATGTTAAATTCAGAAAAATTACCCTTCTTATCCAATTATACATTTTCTTATTACTCTCGATCTTCCTTATATGCTTGCTTAATTTTTTTGATAGAGACTATTATACCAAATCCTAAAAAATAGATGAAGTTACTTCATCCACAACTTCTATGCCAAAATTTATCAAATCAATATCAAAAGGGTTATGATATAGTTAATGAACATTTATTTTTCCAACTCAAAGAATCATCAACTTTATTTTCTTTTCTATGATGATAATGAATTATGCAGTAATAATCCTTTATAAAATTCCATTCATATCCTCTCTCTCATGTTAAACTATTTATAAGTGAATATATTCTTCAAAAATCTATGATTAGTATACATTGCACACATGGATCCATATAAATTATATCTCTATATTTTTGAAGCAAACACTACGTTGTTCAGTTCAAGGTCATGTGTGGCATAATTTTTCTCATGTGGATTCAATTGACGTGAATCATAAAAAATTACCTAATCATTATGCATTAGGATAAAACCAAGTTCTTTTAAAAAAGAATCAATATATATGAAAAATTAACCAGTTTTGGATAGAATTTCCAAAACTACAGCACTAACTAATCTTCTTTTCTATTCCTGGAAATAGTTACCACATTATTTTTTTTAAAAAGAACATAAATCACTTTCATGTTAACATAGTTAGTGGGATTGATAATCATGAAAAGTATTAAACAAACCACCATTAATATCCTGCTAATCTAAGAAAACTATAAATATCAGTTATAATTTTATTCCTTGGATTTTAATTGACCAGTTTAGTTTTAGCGAGATCAATTATTATGTCATAATTATATAAATGTTTCCATGGAATGAAATTTTCTATAACGAAAAATCACATTTTCTAAATTTTCAATAAAACATATTTTCTCTCAGGGTGTATAGCGCAATCCTTATATTTTTTCATGATTCTTATAAATTTTTGAATAAATCAACATATGATCAATAAAAACAACCAAAAACTTATCCAAATATTCATGGAAACATATATTCATAAGATTCATAAATTAAGTTAGGGTATTTCTCAACCAAAATGGAATGAACAAAAACTTATAATGCATGTATCTAGTCTAAAAAGTTGTTTTTAGATTTTCATCCTTATTCCTGTTTATCTTATAGTACCTGGACCATATGTAAACCTTTGAAAAATACTAAGCTTTTAGGAGATGATCAAACAAGTCATCAATATGAGGTAATGAATATTTATTCATAATAGTAATGTTATTCAAGTATTTATAATCAATGAAAATGCTCATAGATCTATTTTTAATTTTAAAAAATAAGATAAGATAACCCCATGGGGAATTTATAGGATGAACGAATCCATTATCAAGAAAATCCTGTAACTATTTTTTCAATTCTAGAAGTTTAACATGAGCCATTCACTAAGGGTGTTTTGAAATTTTCATAGCATCAGAAAAAAAAAGTTAATAATAAATTGAAATTCACGATCATCTTTAACAATGGGAATCTCATCAGAATAAACATCAAGGTATTATTTTAATATTATAATGTCATTAATATAAAAAAAATATTATTTTCAATAATATGTGCTAGAAAACATTCATATTAGTCTTTTAATAATTTCTCTTCTTCTTGATATGTAATCAAAGGTATTTTTACATTCTTTTTTACAAAATAAAACTCTCTTTGAAGAATAAATTCTTTATCTCTATAATATATCTTATCATGGTAAATGAAGACCAATCCATACCTATAATAACATCAAACTCTATTAGTGGAAATACAATAAGGTTTTTCGGTAAATTTTTTCCCCAAGAATCAAAAGGAAGATTCATATAATTTATTTTTGGCATAATACATCCCCAATAAGTTTTTACCATAAGTTCTAGATTCATTTATTGAGGAGAAAATTCTAATTTACAAAAAAAAATCAACAATGAAAGAATGTGTAGACCCCAGATCATATAATACATTAGAATAACATGAATAAAAAAGTAATGTACTTGTTACTACTTTTCTTGATAGACCAAAATCTGGTAAGGTTGTTGAAAATGATATCAACACTTTTTCTTCTTATAGTTAGGTTTCTTCCCATCAATCAGATATTAATTTAGACATGCATGTGCATAATGACACATTTCATTACATTTAAAACATTTTACATCATATTTATCAAAATTGGTATTACCCATTTTTATGATAATTTATATCCCAATTATGATCCATATAATGAAACTTTCCACATTTTAAGCCCTTACCAGACTTCATACGACATTCTCCAAAGTTCTTTTTACTATAGATATCATAAACTGAAAACATTATTTTCTTACCATCATATTTCTTTGATCCATTCTTCACTCTTCTGTACCATCTAGACTCTTTTGATACTGGTTTTTGAAATACACATGATCATCAAAAAACTCAATTTCAACCTTCTCCGCACATATAATAATTTTCTCCAAACTTTTTAACATCTTAGGAAGTATGTCCCCTTCGATATTTTGGCTTCAATCATGAGTAAAAATTATTAACCTTACTATCATGATTATTGACTAAAATTATTATGTATCATTCCAATCAGGTGAATTTTTCTTCGTATGTGACCACTGAAACTTCCTCCCTTTGCATCATTCCTATAAATTATTTTCTAATCTATGTATAATTGATTTAGGAAAAAATTTCTCAATAAAGATATTCTTAAATTTTTCCTAATCCAAGGCATCAATCTACTCTCTTTCCCTGATATTCATTACCATTGGACACCACTAGTTGGATTCACCTTCAATACCATAAATATTAAGACCTGACTTTTAAAGATCTAATCATCCCATGAAATCAAATATCATTTCAAGGGCTATAATCCATCCTTGAATTACCAGTGGGTTATATGATATAATTAATGTTATAGTATGTTGCCTCACAAAATGATCCATTGTATTTTTGTTCCTCTACGGTAGATCTAAATGGTCTCTAGCATGGATGAAAAAACCATTTATATCACATGTCAAATGATCCATCATTATTAAAAACTGTTCGATTTCAATTACAACCATTCTGGGTTGTTGATTCGGAAGGATATCGTCCCCTTGGTGCCTTCCTACTTAAACTTCACTATTTCCTCTATGGAAAATCATTATGAATAGATTTAGTTTCGTTTAATCAACATGGTAATATTTAAATTATATATCATATAAACTTAACCATAAAGTAAAATATTTTTAAGGTTATTATATTTACATTATCCTTACTCTTAAATTTATCTAACCCTTTTATTTGATACAAATATAAAGACTCTACCTTAAACATTACAGGTTCTAGTGATTTTAAACTATAATTCACATTATTATATTTCGAAATATCATTTTAGTTTAGAGTTTTAGAGAGTGAAGTTATAAATCATACATAAAAACCCAAATATTACAATGTAGACAAATATAATTAGTATCCATATTATCATAATAGAAAATTTTTAAAATGAAACACAACTTATTTCGTGAAAACTATTCATGACATTCAACTTAATTTATTATTTTCCTTTATATTTCCTTAAACCCAATGAATGAAAATTTGAAACCCGGGATGAGAATAAAAATATTTATGAGATACGTAAAAGAAAATATGAAATAATTATTATATTAATACTTGAAAAAAATATTTTTTTCAAAATAAACTTTTGGATAAAAAAACATTTTCTAACCTAAGAAATAACCTTCTTTACCCAATGCTTTTCACAAAACATTTAATAGGGATCCTTGAAGAAAAAAATATAATTCTTAATGTTTCTTTAAAATCATAAAAAACTAATATTAAATTTTTACAAAAAATATACTTTTAAACCTTAAAAATTAGCATATACTTTCTTTTAAACATAAGATCATCATCTTACATTGAGATATAAAAATATTCCTATAAAAATCATATCATTCATAGATAAATCATATATGTTACTTGGTGCATCATTTTCCTATCACTCTTAAAAATGGTATAACCTTCACAGTTACACATTGAATAACCAGCATGGTTACACATAATGTAACTATCATAGTTACAACTATAATAACTATCATAGTGTACTCCAATAAATTATTAGGAGAAACCTAATCACTTAACTCCATTTCATTACCCAAATCATTAGAGAGCTACAACGGGATCACCCATAGTCAGTTTATAATGGAACAAACCATCCTCATAAACAATTCTCGAGAACCATAAAAATATACATAAAATAGTTCATCATAAAAAATGTTCTTTTGACCCCTATGAATGAATTTTCAGACATCAATATATCTTTTACATTTTAAAACCCTTTGAAAAAATTACCAAAACATAGGGAATGAGTGTTATTTTTATTTTAAGAAAACATGATATCATATAATTGAATAGAAGAATAAAATAACAGTTATGGTGGTTGGAAAGGTCATTGTCACCATATATGTTAAAAAACATTCCTTTTTTCCTTTTGGTAGTGATTGTTAAAACATTCCATAAAAAGATTAATTTTGAAAACATTTGAAATATAGTCAAAAGAAATATAAATCTTCCTTTTTAATTCACTTATTTCCATATAAATACATCAATAAAATAATTTGAAAAATATGGATATGTAATAAAATAATTTAAGGGAAACTTTAAAAGTTGATTTTTAAAAAATAACTTCTCTTACCTTGAGTCTGAATCATTACGTATGTTCTTTATCTTCATCTTCTTTTGAAAGTATCCTTTTATTAACACCTTAAAACCTATAAGATTGGTATTATTCCTAATTTAAGGCCTCTAAAACATGTTAATAGATTTTTTGAATGTATTGGGGTATATATTTGGTGAACCTAATTGGTTATTAATTTTGAATAAGTGAGAAGAAGTCATTCCCTTTTATAAGAGAGGGGAGAGGTACTCATCAAATTTATTAAAATATTAATTTAATATAAATTAATATGGGAATCCAAATCACACTAAATTGATAATATTAAAATATAATATGAATATGATTCTAAATCTTCTTTTCCAATAATATTTGGACATGTTTAGATCACATTTTTAGCTTTTTCTTTTGGGGTTGACCCCCTGTTAACCCTTTTCATGCTTACCATAACAACAAGGTTTTTACTCTTTGAGGGTCACGGTAGTTAGTATAAATGAACAAATGATCCATAAATTGAATATGGTTGACATTTTCAACAATAAACTAATTAATTGGCAGAATATAGGATTTTTAGTAATTTTATATAATTTAATAATAAATTAATTCTATAAAATATCAATAATGTAAATTTTAGAACAATTCATTTACTTTGACTTTTACAATATAAATAAAACAATTGAATTTAAAATAAAAAAATTTAATACATCCCTGATATGTTACATTTATCTAGAAGATTCATGGTTCGCAATAATTCTTTCAAATTATATTACTCTAAATATTTTTAATAATATTTGTTTTTTATTTTGTTTAATTGAATAATTAGAGCATCATTATTGTGTAAGATTTTAAGATAACAATTTATTCATTAAAAATTACAAATATATTACCAAGTTGGAGATAAATCATTTATATTTAAAAATAATTCATATAACTTAATATGGTCTCTGGTTATCTCCATGTTAAAAATATTATATTTATTAAAAACAAGAGTATGTGAATTTTTTATTTTTTTATATAAAATATTTTTAAGGCCATAATCACATCCAAATGGAAATAAAATTCCATATAACCGAATCATGGATGATTATTGATAAAATTAAATCATAAACTAAAATTAAATTAACTCTTAGGTTTATTTTATAGTCCTTTTCAATTTATTTTTATTATTAATTACCTGATTTACCTTTTACAGTGTTAAACAAAATTAATAAGGTTATTATTCTTACTGATAAAATATAAGAAAGACATATTTACCAAATTTTAACCCAATTATTCAAATCATGGAATCCATTTTTAAATATTCAAAACATATAAGGGGTGTAATTTTATTTAAAATTAAACTAACAAAATGTGATGAAAAGTGATTTTCCATGCAAAATACTTTTTTAAATATAAGATTTTTTTATAATAAATTCATATTTAAAATTCATTCCAAAGATTATAATTAGATTTTTTTATTCAAAATAAAATAATATAATTTTAAAATTACTCAAAAATAAAATTTCAATTTTTAAAAACTTGAAAATAAAATGTATTTTTATCAAAAATCGGTATTTCTTATTATTCATTATAAAATAAATTTTTTCAGTAAATTATGTGAAATTCATCCAATGTTAATTTTGTAATGCAAAATAAAAAATTTAAATACATGTTTTAAAATTAAAAATCTATTATTTGGAAAAAAATATTTTAAATAAAACTATATAATGTTTGAAAATCCAATTTGATTAGAAATAATAATTTTTTTCTTTTGACTGAAAAATTATCTAATATTTTATAACTAACTAATGATAATGTTTCATATAAGAATTACTTTGGTGGTTACATTTCTAATCCATTATTTCATCTCATTCATGAAGACTACCTCCTTTTTTTACAGACATTCTAGTGGTGAAACCCTACATTCTCCAACATACCCTTGCTTCATGAGAGATCAGAAATGTGTGCCTGACATCCTCCTTGTTTACTGTTGGGACGCTATTTGTAGTGGATCTTGATGAAGATATTCTATGTTGAGGATTTATAGCAATTTCTAGGATTGAAAATCATTGGTGAATATTGATATGAAGTGCATTACTATGTGTGTGTACAACTCTAGAAAGGTCCACTTTTGGGAGGTTGCATGTAACGCCCTGAACCTGCACTTCCAAATTCAGTACTAAAAAATGATCTGTATTTTTTTGTATAATAGGTAACTGAATATACATAGTACATTGTACAAATAAAAACCCTTTTCAGTCATGTTTCTATAGAATTAAACAATAATATACATATATTAAATCATAGTTTAAAAAAATAATTACAATATAACTAATTGGATTCATCTATAGTAGAACCTTAACTGTCCTATGAAAATCTAAGGAATCCAATAAAAAACATTTTAAAAACATGGGATGAGCACAAAAAGTGTAGAACCCCAGAACAAGATGAGAGGGTAGGGGTGAATCAGGGTTTCAACGTTTTCTTTTAAAACATGAATCTTGTTCCCATGTTGGTAGGAACTCATTAAACCTGTATGACTGATGAGAACAGAAAGAAAAAAATCACATGCATAGTGTCATGAACCGAATCTGGTCACCACCAATACCGGCACCAAAATTGGCCCCTAACAAGGCCCTATGGGCTTTCCATATCCCCATGGTCTGGCACAAGTACCCAGGTATCATTAATTTAGTTTTGGGAATGATTTATCTAAGTATGAAAGCATAAAACATTAAAAACAATCCATAATATAAATCAGAATTTTTTTAGCCAAACAAGTCTCAAGAAAAAACTAGAACTGCATAATTTTGTTGAAATACAATACAAAAGTTCCAAAGACACAAATAAATAACATCAAGAAATCCTCAAGGACTCCACACGATAATGGGACATCACCCACAAGATGTCTCCACAACTCCACCCCAGGGATGGGGACTAAAACCCTCAACCGCCATCACCCTTAGCCTTTCCATTACATGATTCAAATATAACCAAGTATACATACACCCAATGGGTATAAGTATGGTTTTATCCTAATACCAATAGGATACCACACAATTATTCCAATGATCATGCAATACAATGTGAAAAAAGAAGTTTTAATATGCAAAGAAAAACAGTGATAAAATCCAAGAAATGCAACTTTCAATTGAAAAATATTTTGAAGCTAAAGTTTTCAGAATGTTCACACATTTAAATATAAATGTTATGTACTTTAAATTACCTCCAAAAACTCTCCAATACATGGGAAAATACCACAAACACAATGAGAAACAAAATTGGTAACACCCCTAGGCACTAGATTGTCTCGGGCCCCATGTACCTCATACCTCGGTGTAAAGTAACCATAGTAAAATCTATTCTCATCCACGAGACACTAGTATAGAACATACCCATAACATAGTGGTCCCCAATCATCATACAAATTGTTTATTTAGATTTTATTTTATCCAAATTCTAGGTGAAACAGGGACAAAACTCATCTGGTTCACTAGCCGTATTAGTAAACATCCACCCCACCTAGGTACCTGGGCTTCCCCCTTTGTACTCAAACCATTTCAGAATGATAAATATATCTATTTTCATATAAAACACCACTAATGGTCACATAAAATCTGTACATTATCTTCACAAATTTAATACCATTTAAAAAACACAACAAAACACTTTGAGTTTCAATAAAACAACTTCTCCAAATCTTTCCTTATTTTGCGCCCAAAACTCTTTGAAAATCCCACTTGAACCCCATGTGAATACTCAAATTTACCAAAAAAGAATCCCCCACACCTTAAACATTTTCTAAAACTCATTACATGAGTTATAAAACAATCCCAATAAGTGTCACATAGAATAATCTTGTAAAACACCCAATTCAACTCCAAATTGGTACTCAAAAATCATTTTCAAAAAAAAAACGTCACTCAAAACCAATTTTACAGCAACAACCAAATGATAATAACATTTAAAACGTTAGTTTTAGCCCTAATAAATTTCAATAAAATCAACTAAATAATTATTGGGCATCTCTTAGGTAACCAACACAAGTTTTATACGAAAACCCCCTAATTTCACATGAAATTGGAATTAAAAATTCATTTGCTTTATAATTGCCACTAAAACCAATTTTTGCAACAACATTAAAATGAAAAAGACTTTAAAATACCATAAAAACAGTAGCTAGGTCACAATGATTTCTTACCAAAAGGAACCACCTACCAATGTAATGAAAACCCTGGAATCACTATGCGAAAATCAAGTCGCACCACCACCGCAACAAGAGGGACATAGAAAAAACCAAAAACCACAATAATTGACCAATTAAACCCAAGTTTAAACCCTAGGTTCGAAACCCTACCCCCTGGTCATTTTGGTACTTCAATTAAATGGGATCAAACCCTAATCAAATAGAATGAAACCCAAAGAAATTTGAAAGAGGGATGAAATGGACTAACTTACTTGAGGAATCATGAAGGAATATCCACAAATACACTACTATCGGAAATTGAAAGTAGCCACAATTCAGGGGTGGTTTGAACAAGGATGATGGGGTCATTTAGGAACTGGAATGGAGGAAAAATTGTAATAATTGAGAGAGTTGTTATGGAAATAACTTACCTACTCAAATATGGAAGATTTTAGAAACCCTAAGAAGTTCTGCACTCAATCGCAATGGATATGAGCTTGAAAGTGTCTCGGAGGATACTGGTCATGCAGATGGGTTAAATGGTGTTGGGTGAGGCTTTGAATCATCGAAACAACATTAAAATTTAATACATTATAAATAAAAAAATTTGATTTTTAAAACTGGAATTTGGCTTCAATGCAGGCCCAATCCCTTAAATAAAAACCCATATACACCCTGGTTATTGATCTCTAAAGGTTCCAAATTGAAATGGAGGTGTTAAAATGTCAGGGGAGGCCATTTAAGAATTATAATGGATTAAAAATGTTGAAAAATTAAGGATTTATAAAATAAAAAAAAAATATTTTTAAATCCGGAATTGGGCTCATGGTTTTTCCCAATTCATGAAAATTCGCCCATTCTGCTATAAATGCTTAGGAAACCCCCCAAAAAAAATGCATGAATGGAAATTAAATGAAGAATACCTTTAAAATATTTCATGTGTGTGACAATTATCCCCACAACAAAAACATTCCGTCCCGAAAATTCAACCTGAAGCTTGATACGAAAACAAGAACAGATACTCTTCCTCAACCCATGACTTCCTCTCCTATGTCTCATGTGTATCATTACCATGCTGCCAAAGAACCTGGACCAATGAAATAGACATCCCTTTAAGAACCTTATCTTGTGAGTCCACTATTTTCACTGGTCGCTCAAAAACTTACAAGTCAGGCTCAATCTCTAGTTCTTCCCAACTCGACACATGGGACATATCAGGGTTGTATTTCTTCAACTGAGAAACATGGAAGATTTCATGGATAGATTTCAACAGAGAATGTAAGGACAACTTGTATTCCACATTTCTAATATTCTCACTGATCTCAAAAGGGCTAACATATCGTAGCCTCATCTTCCCTTTCCTTCCCAATCGACGATGGCCCGGACGAGGGGCCACTTTCAAGAATATTATATCACCTACAGAAAACTCTAGGTCTCAACGCCTCTAGTCAGCATATGATTTATGGAGACTCTGAGCTATCAATAAATGCTTCCTGATCAACTAGATCTTCTCAGATGTATCCTACACCAGACTCGGCCCCAGTAGTGAGGTCTCACCTACCTCAGTCCAACATAGGGGGGACAGAAAAGGCCGACCATAAAGAACATCAAACGGAGCCATTCGAATCGAGGATTGGTAACTATTATTATAAGAAAACTCAAACAATCCCAAATGGATATCCCATGAACCTCCTAAGTCCAGGACACATGCATGAAGCATGTCCTCCATAATCTGATTTGGCCGCTCTATCTGACCATCCTTCTGATGGTGGTATGTTGTTCTCACCTTAATTTGAGACTCCAAGTCCTTCTGAAGGCCTTCCCAAAATAAAGAAGTGAAGCGGGGGTCTCTATCTGATACACCTTATTATGGTACTCCATGGAGTCTCACCACATCTTGAATATACAAACGGCCCAACTCATCCACTTTAGTTGTATCTTTTATCGAAATGAAGTGTTCTAATTTGGTCAGACGATCAATCACCATCCAAATGGCATTCCTACACTGAGGTGTACGAGGAAAGCCAAAAATGAAGTCCATGAAGACTTCGTCCCACTTCCAGGTAGGAATGGGTCGTGGTTGGAGAAAACCGGAGGGCCTTGGGGGATCTGCTTTCACCTGCTAGAATGTGTAGCATCTCAACACAAAGTCTTCTATGTACCATCTCATACCAGGCCACAAAAACTACCAACGGACATCATAATACACCATAGTGGCACCGGGATAGATATCCCACTGAGACTTGTGTCTATCCTGCATCACCACCTTCCACAGAGATAACGTCACTACTGAATGTCCCTTGAAGCACAAGATGCCCTCGGGAGACGACGAACAATCAGAGGATGTCTCCCCACCATGAAGAAACTGCTTTGATTGCTGAAAAATCTCATCACTGGATTATTCCTACTAAATCAACTCCAATAATGAAAAAATCAACTAGAAACTCACCAAGAATGTCCCTCCACTATGTTCCCTAGTCTCCAAATGCATCTGAAAAAAGAGCCATATCAAACTCCACTCATCATTGGTCTTCCTCAAATCATGAACTGGAACTCTTCTGCTCAAAGAATCAGCTGCCAAATTACCATTGCCTGGGGTATAGACAATTTCAAAGTCGAACCCCTACAGGTACTCAGTCCTACGACATTGCCTCAAGTTGAGGTCCTTCTGCGAGAAGATATAGGCGAAGACTTTGTGATCAGAGTAGACTACAAACTACTCCCCAAAGTGGAAGTGAAATCAAGTCATCAAAGAAAGCATCACCATTTCCAACTCTAATTCATGGGTCGGGTAATTATTTTCATGTGGTCGGAGTTGGAGAGAGCCATATGCCACCATGTGATCATCTTGCATGAGCACGCACCCAAGACCCATACCTAAAGCATCACAATATACCTCATACGCCTTACTCGCCTCAGGAAATATGAGCACGGGGGGTAGTAGTCAACCAGCTCTTCAGATCCTCGAATGATGCCTGAATTTATAGGGCCTATACAAACTTCACCCCTTTCTGGGTGAGGGTGGTCATCAGTGATGCAAGCTGAGAGAAATCCTGAACGAATCTCTTGTAATAACCTGCCAGGCCAAGGAAACTCCTGATCTCGAACACATTCTTCGGCTAATACTATGACATAAATGCACTAATATTCTCAGGGTCCACTGAAACCCCCTTCTCAGAGAACACATGCCCCATAAATATCACTTCCCTAATCCATATAGTTCACTTTGAAAACTTTTCATAGAGGAGGTGATCTCGAAAAGTTCCCAAGGCGATCCTCAAGTGATGTTCATTTTACTCTTCAGAGCCAGAGTATACTAGAATGTCAACCAAGAACACCACAACGAAGGAATCAAGATACTAATGGAACACCTTTTTCATGAGTTCTATAAAGACTGATAGAGAATTGGTCAATCCGAAGGGCATGACCAAATAATCAAAGTTGTCGTACCTATATCGGAAGGCTGTCTTAGGGATATCTGAATCCTTCAACCTAAGCTGGTGATAGTCCGAACTCAAGTATATTTTTGAGAACTACTTTTCCCTCCTTCAACTGATCTAAAAAATCATCTATTCTAGTTAAAGGGTATTTGTTCTTAAATTTTTCCTTATTCAGCTTCCGGTAGTTAGTGCACAACCGGAGGGATCCATCTTCCTTTTTTGAGAACAACATAGAAGCGGCCCAAGGAGTGATGATTGGGAAAATGAATCCTTTGGATTCTAAGTTTTACATATATGTCTATAATTCCCTCATCTCAATGGGGGCCATGCGATTAGAGGGAAGATATATCGGTTGTGTTCCTGACGCCAGATAAATCAAAAACTCCACATCCCGCTCTGGGGGAAAACTTGAGAAATCATCTGGGAAAACCTCCAGAAACTCATTCAATACATGAGGTAGTGAACCTACAGTGGAAATACCATAATCCTCTAGCATGAGTGATGATAAATGGATGGTAAAACTTCCCAACTCTGGGAGTGGAGGTCTGGCGCGACCCAATCGAGGATCCCATTCTCCCCGAAAAACCAGACAACTCTCATCAGGTGCTGTGAAACTCACTCGCCACATGTAGCAATCGATGTGTGCTTAGAAGTGTACTAGACAATAAATTAAAAGTATGAAATCAAAAAGATCCATGTTTAAGACCAAGATGTCCCACTCAATCTCGACCCCTGACATGGAAAGCGCACACGACAGGCACCTAATACCCTGCTCCTTCTTCTTTCCCAACGACGTCACCAACTCCATCGCAAAAGACAAAAACTCAGTTGATAAATTCATAATATCATCAAAAAAAGAATAAATGAATCAAAAATAGGCACCATAATAAAAAAAAGAGTAGAAGATATAGAAGATTATATCAGAACGGTACCTTGAACTGTCGATAGTCCCACCTCTGATTCTGCTGGTGCCTGATCCACTGCATGGAGATGTATGGTCTCTATATGAGGATGACCGCTAGTCTGTGGCTATGACCTGAACTATATCGGCCTAAATAATGACCCAGCCCTACCACCACGGTTTCCAAATCGAGATCCCCCAGTCTTAGATGGCTCAAACTGTACTGGAACTCCTCTTGAAGCCACTGACCCTACCCCACTCAGAAGTGGACATGCCACACTGTAGAAATGCTACAAATGACCAATACCTCCTCACTGGTAGCAAGGCTTCAAAGTAAGTTGACATGATGGTATGATGTTCTTGGGATTACCACATTGGTGTCACATAACTGATCTCATATCCGAAGATGCGGATGAAAGATTCCTGGAAGAGTGGCCTGAACTGCCACCTCCTTTCATTTCATGATCCTCCTACATCCTTTTCTTCTCTAAGGAGATGCTACTGCCCACTGATGATATTGAACTAGAGAAACCAACCCTGCCTTTCCTATAAATTTCCACCATGAACTCCCTCTCAATGACCTCAATATAGTTCCTCATATTAAACAAAAACACCTGGGAGTATATCTCTGGTTTTAAGCCTTTCTCAAACCTCTGGGCCTTCGCCTGCTCATTGGAGATGATTTCTAGAGCATAACGAACCAAATTAGAAAATTGATTGGCATGATCCATCATAGATATATTCCCCTGAACAAGGTCCATTAACTCTCTATACCTAGCATAATCCAACACGTCAAGGGAGTACGGTTCATTGAAGACGACCTTGAAATATCCCCAGCGCATCTGCTCATTCTTCCCTGTCTGAAACACTGACTCCCACCACTTATGATTGGTTCCCTCCAATAGAATGTAGGCACACTTCACCCTGAGCTCCTAGGGTGTTTCTGGGAACTCAAATATATGATTGATCTTCTCAATCCATTCCTCTGCTTCCTGGGGTTCTGAGCTGCCTCGGAAGGTAGGAGGCTTGTTTTACAGAAACTCCTGAGCTTTATCTTTTCTGGGACCCGTCTTGTAACACCCTAATATTTCATGAAAAATACTCTTTTTATTTTCATTAATTTCATATGTTGTATGCTAAACCAAAAGTATCTTGAAAAACACGCATCCCTGACTTGTCTTGCATTACACGCAAGCACGACCTTCCATGATAGCGTGTGTTGTACGCAATACCGAGTTTCGCTAAAAAACGATATGTTATATAAACTAGCTGTTATGAATATTAATACCCACTTTTTGAAATTTTATAAATTTTATCTTTCAAAATGGACTTCATTTTTGGATTCAGAATATAGAAATTATCCTAGGGTGAATTCTTGGTATTTTTCTGAAAACTTTCACTTTTTTATAAAAAGTGAAAACACTAGGTTACTATTCAAAAACCGACTTTTTATTTAAATAAATATTTATTTTATTTAAATTTATTTTAGGTAAAAATTGATACATAATACCTATATAAGTTCAATTGAAGTCATTGGAGTAATTTTATAATAATTTTAGATATATAAAAATTTTATTGAACTTTTCACCGTCCTTTAGCCACCTCATAGGAGAATTTGCAAATTCTCATAAAACATAATTTTAACGCTTTTGTGAGTGGAATTTTGAAAATACGAGAGACACAGTTAATATCAAGGACTAAAATGTGGTTCAATGAGATGAAAATAATTTTTGGTTAATAGTAACTTTTTACTTTTTTTTACCTCGGTTAAAAGTTAATAGGGTAATTAAGGGTAAAAATGAAATTATTATTACCCTAACACATGTCCTAATTCTGTTGGATAAGTGTAATTTGACCAAAAACAACCTTATGAATAACATATGACCATTTATTCCCACATGGATTAGATTAGGACATTTATTATTAATTTATTTAAAGAAGGGTTAAAATAGTTAAAATCAAAGTTTAATAGCTAAATAATTTTGAATATAGAGTTATACATAAGATAAATTCAATTATAAATATTCATTAGAAATATAAAAAAATTTCCTACATAATTGTGTTTTATTTATAATTTTTAAAAATTAAATAATTTAATTTATTATGACACAATGATGATGCAGTAATTATCTTATTAATGAAATATTGACATAATTGACGTTATAAATACCCAAATAAATGTAATTTGAGACTTTTTATGAATTCCACTAATTTTCAAGGTTAATATTTCATGTTATTATTGATTAAGTTAACTTTTTTCGAACTAATCATTCTGTTATGATTTTCACAAAAATCAATTACCAAATTGTATCAAAATTGACATAAAATAGTTTTAAAAAAATATTATATTAATTGTTATTTTATTCCTAAAAATCTAAGGATCGGCCAAATGACTTTTATAAGGTTATATATATTAATAATAAACAACTTTTGGTTCGTTTGACTTGTTATAGTAAGTTTATTAACCATATAGTGTAAGAAAACAAGAAGACACGGTAAAAGAAAAGTTATCTAAATTAAAGTTAAATCTAAATGATAAGGTTAAAATAGAAACCTAAGCTTTTCTAAGTTATATTGGATGAGAGGATTTAGACCCATCCCAATCTTAGATTCTAAATAACTCAATTTGGAGCTGTTAAAAACCGAATATGACTTTATAATAAAATAATATGTTTAGTTATTCTAAAGGTGCCCCTCTCCTCCTTTATAAAAGGGAACCTCCTCCCTCTCTTACTCACACCACTTTGAGAATTCAAACTCGTCCAAACCCTACCAAGTTCTCTTCTAAATTTCCCTAGAAACATCCTAGAGGTTCTGGTCTTCTTCAAAGACCAATATTAGTTCCCTAAGATGAGGTTTCAAAAATGCATGTCGAAAGAAGAGGTAATATTCGTTACCGATTGTTTCAACTTTATTTCTTATTCTACGTATTCTTCTTTAGTTTTCTCATTATGAAGTAATAACATCAGTATCACTCATATATTGATATGTAATTATAAGTATGAAACAAACCTATTTCACCATCTATGCATCCTATGGAAAACGAAATCACTACGCGTGCGTACGTACGGAAAACCGTCTCCACGCCGTGGTGTAATCTGTTTTCAACCACCACATTACTTTGATGGGTATAATGGTGTAAATAAATAACTATATATGATTATTTAAAAGTGATATTGATTCTGAAATATTATACATACACTTAAATGCAATTCCATGATCATGGGAATGATATCATCGCTCGTGCGTACGTTCGGACTACCGTCTCCACGACGCGATGAGATTCATTCTCCATGTTAACCATTCATGAATGATTATAATGTATATAAAATAAGTAATCATGAAATATAATACATAATAATGATACTATATTTATGTGTATATATATTTATGTCATCTACTTAATTTCATTCAATTCAATAAGGAAACGAAAACAACGTTAATGCGTACGTACGGCCTACCGTCTCCATGAACGGTGTATTTAATTCCTTTTATCGATCTATAATATATATGTATATGATGAATATATATTATATATAAATCATGTTTTACATTCTGGAATTATTTAAATCAGGATATAAGTAATAATATCAAGAACGAAAAGTCCAAACACATACGATAAATGAAACAATTTTACCCAAAACGCTCTTTAACATGGAATATACAAAAGAACGGGTAATATAAATTCATAAGTGAACCATATATGATATCATAACAATGAATAAGATTCTTTAATAAGTCAATGACATTATTTAAATCATTATACAGTAGGTTCGGATACATACGAAGCATATCAGACATAAGGTAAGGGATAATTTTTCCAAATCTCATTGTTGTCCGAGATTGTTTATTCGTAAGTATTTACTGGGGTTATGTTTATTATCAATGTCCATATGTTATCAAAAGGTTTTAATAAAATGTTTAATTTTCTTCCATGTATGTTTAAAGTCATTATTACCCATCTTTTTACTTTTACCACATCGTATTGAAGGAATCTTTCTTTTGTTTACCATACGTGGTACTTTTTGACTTTTCTGACAAAAGTACGTGAATAATTTTATTGTTAACTTAAACGGAGTGAATGGATTTTTACGGTTTCATAACACCTCATTTTCATGAAGCTTACTCTATAATATTTTATGAATATTTTCAACAAAATACTTTTCATTTAAAATTTCATGGAATTTTGTGAAAAGAAAATGATTTTGAATAAGAAAGGATATTTTCCTCAAAAATTCATTTCAAGTGTTTTATCAAAACCATTTTCCATCTAAGATGACATTAATTCATATGTGTATGCTTCAAGTATAATATCTCTATGATTTACATGGTTTCACTTTTTTATGATGAAACGATATCCATTTGTTTTATATGGATTATGTTATGATGGGATGATGTTTTTGAAACCCATTTTTATTCTTTGGGTTATGGCAAATGATTTATGTTTATGTAGTGGCACAAGTAAGAATGATTTCATTATGAGATGGATGGGACCTATATCTCCCTCCAATGCATTGGGTAAAGATTATATCTCATGAGATAGACATGTCTAGAATGGTAAGTTAATCAGGTTCAGTGTTATAGGACTGAAACGAGGAGTGAACTCGATTCAAAAAGAGACTTTGTCCACTAAGATGGTATTGGCAGCAATGCCTTGGATACTATGGAAATCATAACTTGTGCTTAATGTTTGAAACAATTACATGTTTTATTCCCTTGCTATTTTATCATGATTGATGTTCCCTTATGATATATGCCTTAAGTACTTCCAAGATTCATGTCTTTGCTCAAGATTTTGAGGTTTAGATTTTATGTTCATGTTTTTGCATTCAAATGTTTATGGATTTTTTTATGTTCTCTATGTTTACCCTTACTGGGCATTTGAGCTCACCCATTTTATGTTATCTTTTCCCCAGGATATTAAGAAAGGTTTTAGGTAAGAAAAAAAGGGGAATATCTTTATGGGAGGTGTTGAAGATCTTTCACCACGATTAGAAGATTATATTCTGAGTTTCCAAAGACACTAAACTATTACGGTCCTTGTGTGTCTGTTTTTGTTATGTACTATGTATTCCGCAAAAGTAATGTAATGTCTATGTACGTCAATCTTTGGGTCTCTACAGTTGGTATCAGAGGAAAGGTTTAGTTAACATTTGGAAACTAGGATGCGAAAACTTTAGTGAGATCCCTAGAGATATTTATATGGTATGTTTAGGGATGTCCCTAAGGATAAGTATACGTATTGAATATAGTCCTAGAACTATTGTAACGATCTTAGAATATAACCTAAGAGGTTAGATATTGATGGTACTCCATATTTATTATGTTTTTTTCCCTAGTATGATTTTTCCTCTCACACTAATCTTTTTGGGTTTTAGAAAATGGTTGGAAACAGGATGATTCACGATAATGGAGGATATGACTGACAATGGAATGATATTATTCATGAGAAACCAAATGAAACTGGATTTGGAAGTCCAAACATCGTTATTATTCCTAATAAGAAATCTCATAATATGATCAATAATCTCAACTTTGGTAAGTTTCTCGACTCAAATAATAAGAGAAACATGGAGTTTCATGATGATCATAGAGGAAAGAAAGTTAAATTTCCCTCATGTAAATCATGTGGGAAGAGGCATCAGGGAGATTATTTCAATGGAACTAGAAGATGCTTTGGGTGTGGAAAAGAAGGACACAAATCCAGTAAGTGCAAAGGAAAAGGTTCAGTTAACACCATAGACAAGGATAATGGTATTGCTACGACATCAATAGTGATTAGATGTTTAAAATGTGGAATGTATGGACATTATGCAAACCAATTCCCAAAGGGAAAATCTAATGAAGATAATAAACATGGTCATATGAGTAGTATTTATGTGGATGATGATGAAGAGACTACAAATGATAATGAGATAAAAGAAATGATGAATCTCAGTCAGTGGTTTAAGAAGTTAGTGGAATGATTGTATGTTTATAAAGATTAATGTATGGTAATATGGAATAAATAATCATCTAAGTATTGTTACACTATTGTTTTTCCTAAAGTATTTGAATGTATATGTTGAATTGTACCGGTAACAATGAATGGTTATTCAAAAAAGTTTTGAAGTTAGATGATATGTGCATAATGAAAGGATAAGGAGATAATGATTTGTTTGATAGTATTCCTGAGCTCATGATTGATATAAGGACTAAGTTATATCATGGATTGAGTATATAGAATTTTGAAGATTTTGGTATGTGGAAAGTGTTAACATTTAACTGCATTCATGTTTTCACTATGGTTCAATGGGTATTCATTTTTTTTAAGAATACATGATTAAGGCCTTCGAATGTTTGGAATGTGACCAAAAATACATATCTTATGATATATGGGGATCAATGATGGTATTAACATGCTTGTTATATGAACTCTCTGGTAATAGTTTTCAATAGAATATGAGATTGGACAGAAGTATTATGGATAAGCCTAAAGATTAGAATGGATTATGTTGGACATAAGATAGTATTGTTTAAGGCTAGAACTTTTTTGATATTATTTATGGAAAGTTATAATAATGTAGTTTTAGAAAAAGGAAAACCTGCAGGACGAGCGACAACCCATCACGTAGGACAAGGCTGTGGGAATCAAACCCACAACTGAATTGCGACAGGCCTTTATCGCCTACCACTATCCTATAGGAAGTCCCTGTTTAGTAGAAACTAGTTTTATTATATTAAGTAGTA
Source organism: Viscum album (assembly GCA_963277665.1). Taxonomy (NCBI): domain Eukaryota; kingdom Viridiplantae; phylum Streptophyta; class Magnoliopsida; order Santalales; family Viscaceae; genus Viscum; species Viscum album. Next base: position 1,928,678,862 of record OY728142.1, read on the forward strand.
TTATATAAGAAGTATAGGTCCATTTTAGGAACCATATATGATTAATCTCACTATAGATGGACTAATGTATTTTTGGTAACTTTTTCTAACCTTTTGTTTGAGATAGATGGAATGACCCATCATTCTATAACATAATCTTCTAACACTTCAGGAATGAAAAATTCAACTTCATTTCATTATGAGATGAAGTGGAAATTGTCCAAGGAACGACCAGCAGCGAGACTGTACCAAAATCAAGAAAGTATTTCTTCTAATTCCAATTTCTTCAACATTAGGGAAATGATCGTGAAAACCAAAACTGTTGTCTTAGTGCCCTTATATTCGATGTATCCGATGGTACCTTAGATCATCACAAATCTATGGCTTTGTGATTGTTGCCTTTTCCATAGCCATGTTCTCTACCACTCTCCATCAGAATATGATGGTTAAATTTCTCTTCCATATCCATATTTTCACCTATGTGGAAACCCAGTGATTAGTTTATTTGGGTAACCGTTACGTTTCATAGTTTAGTTTTTTAAAGATTGGTTTTGGTATTCCTTTTTATGATGTGGGTTTCTATTAAAGAAACTTTCGAGTAGTAAATAATTTATAACCCTGATGAATTTCGAGGGCGAAATTCATTTTAGGGGGGTAGAATGTAAAACCCCAAGATTTTATGAAAAATATTATTTTTAATTTCATTAATATCTTGTATTGTATGCTACACCAAAAGGAGCTTTCACAACATGCATCCCGGAATTTTATTTCATTACACGCAAGTGTGACCTTCCACGATATCGTGTGTTGTACGCAATACCGAGTTTCGCTATACAACGATATGTTATATAAACTAGCCGTTATGAATAGTAATACCCACTATTTGAAATTTTATAAATTTTATCAATCAAAATGGACTTCATTTTTGGATTTAGAATATCAAAATTAGCCTAAGATGAATTTTTGGTATTTTTCTGAAAAATTTCAATTTTTGATGAATAGTGAAAACACTGGGTTACTATTCAAAAACCGACTTTTTATTTAAATAATTATTTTTTTATTTAAATTTATTTTATGTCAAAATTGATACATAATACCTATATAAGTTCAATTTAAGTCATTGGAGTCATTTTATAATAATTTTAGATATATAAAAAGTTTATTGAACTTTTCACCGTCTTTTACCCACCTCCTAGGAGAATTTGAAAATTCACATAAAACATAATTTTACCGCTTCTGTGAGTGGAATTTAAAAAATACGAGAGAAACGGTTAATATCAAGGACTAAAATGTGGTTCAGTGAGATGAAAATAATTTTTTTGTGAATAGTAACGCTTTACTTGTTTTACCACGGTTAAAAGTAAATAGGGTAATTAAGGGTAAAAATGATATTATTATTACCCTAAAACATGTCCTAATTCTATTGGATAAGTGTAATTCGACCAAAAAAAACATTATATATAAAATATGACCATTTAGGAACACTTGGATTAGATCAGGACATTTATTATTAATTTATTTTAAGAAGATTTAAAATAGTTAAAATCAATGTTTAATAACTAAAGCATTTTTAATATAGGGTTATACATAAGATAAATTCGAATATAAATATATTTTATAAAGATAAAACGATTTCCAACATAATGGAGTTTTATTTATAATTTTTAGACATTAAATAAGTTAATTTATTTATGACACAATGATGATGTAGTAATTATCTTATTAATGAAATATTGACATAATTGATGTTAAAAATACCAAAATAAATTTAATTTGAGACTTTTTATGAATTATACTAATTTTATAGGTTAATATGACATGTTAGTATTGATTAAGTTAACTCTTTTTGATCTAATATTTTTTTATGATTTTCACAAAAATCAATCACCAAATAGTGTCAAAATTGACAAAAAATAGTTTTTAAAACAAATATTATATTATTAATTGTTATTTTATTCCTAAAAATCTAAAGTTTGGCCAAATTACATAGATACGGTTATATATATTAATAATAAACAACTTGGGGTTAGTTTGGCTTATTATAGTAAGTTTATTAACCTTATAGTGTAAGAAAACAAGAAGACACGGTAAAATAAAAAATAATTAACTTAAAGTTAAATCTAAATGATGAGGTTAAAATAGAAACCTAAACTTGTCTAAATTATATTGGATGAGAGGATTTTTACCCATCCCCACCTTAGCTTCGAAATAACTCAATTTGGAGCTATTAAAAACCGAATATGACTTTATAATAAAATAATATTTTTAGTTATTCCAAAGGTGGCCCTCTCCTCCCTTATAAAAGGGCACCTCCTCCCTCTCTTCCTCACACCACTTTGAGCCTTCAAGCTCGGCCAAACCCTACCAATTTCTCTTCTACACTTCCCTAGAAAAATTCTAGAGGTTTTTTCTTCTTCTAAGACCAATCTTAGTGCCCTATGAGGAGGTTTCAAAAAGGCGTTTCGAAAGAAGAGGTAATATCTGTTATCGATTATTTCATCTTTATTTCTTCTTCTACGTTTTCTTATTTAGTTGTTTAATTATGAAGTAATAACATCAGTATCACTCATATAATTATATGTTATTATAAGTATTAAACAACCCTATTTCACCATCTATCCATCCTACGGAAAACGAAATCACCGCGCGTGCGTACGGACCGAATATCGTCTCCACGCCGTGGTGTAATCTGTTTTCGACCACCACATTACTTGGATAGGTATAATGGTTTAAATAAATAACTATATATGATTATTTAAAAGTGATATTGATTCAGAAATATTATACATACACTTCAATGCAATTCCACGATCATGGGAATGATATCATCACTCCTGCGTACGTACGGACTACCGTCTCCACGACGCGATGAGATTCATTCTCCATGTTAACCATTCATGAATGATTATAAAGTATATAAAATAAGTAATCATGAACTATATGACATAATATTGATACTAGATTTATGTGTATATATATTTATGTCATCTACTTAATTTCATTCAATTCAATAAGGAAATGAAAACAGCGTTCCTGTGTAGTTACGGCCTACCGTCTCCATGAATGGTGTATTTCATTCCTTTTATCGATCTTTAATATATGTATATGATGAATATATATTATATATAAATCATTTTTTACATTCTAGAATTATTTAAATCAGGATATAAGTAATAATATCAAGAACGACAGGTCGAATCACATACGATAAATGAAACGTTTTTACCCAAAACGCTCTTTAACATGGAATTTACAAAAGAACGGGTAATATAAAGTCATAAGTGAACCATATATGATATCATAACGATGAATATGATTCTATAATATGAGGTACTTTTTAACTTTACCGACAAATGTACGAGAAGAATGTTATTTTTAACTTATACGGTGTGAATGGATTTTTACAGTTTCATAACGCCTCATTTTCATGAAGCTTACTCTATAAGATTTTATGATTATTTTCAAAAATATACTTTTCTTTTAAAATTTCATAGAATTTTGTGAAAAGAAAATAATTTTGAATAAGAAAGGATATTTTCCTCAAGAATTCATTTCAAGTGTTTTATGAAAACCATTTTCCATCTAATATGACATTAATTCATACATGTATATTTCAAGTATAATATCTCTATGATTTACATGGTTTCAGTTTTTTTATGATGAAACGATATCCATTTGTTTTATATGGATTATGTTATAATGGGATGATGTTTATGAAACCCATTTTTATTCTTTGGGTTATGATTAATGATTTATGTTTATGTTATGGCACAAGTAAGAATTATTTCATTATGGGATGGGTGAGACGTATATCTCCCTCCAATGCATTGGGTAAAGATTTATATCTCATGAGATAGACATGACGAGAACAGTATGTTAATCCGGTTCAGTGTTACAGGACTGAAACGAGGAGTGAACTCGATTCAGAAAAGGGACTTTGTCCACTAAGATGGTCTTGGCAGAAATGCCTTGGATACTATGGAAATCATAACATGTGCTTAATGGTTTCCACAATTACAAGTCTTATTCCCATGCTATTTTATGATTATTTATTCTCCCTTATGATATATGCCTTACGTACTTCCAAGATTCATGTATTTTCTCAAGATTTTGATGTTTAGATTTTTTGTTCAAGTTTTTGCATTCAAATGTTTATGGATTGTTTTATTGTCTCTATGTTTACCCTTACTGGGCATTTGAGCTCACCCCTTTTATTTTTTCTTTTACCCAGGATATAAAGAATGGTTTTAGGTAAGAAAAAAAGTGGGAAGATCTTTATAGGAGATGTTTAAGATCTTTCATCACGATTAGAAGATTATATTCCGAGTTTCCAAAGACACTAAACTATTACGGTCCTTCTGTGTCTGTTTTTGTTATGTACTAAGTATTCCACAAAAGTATTGTAATGTACATGTATGTCAAGCTTTGTGTCTCTACACGTATCTTCTTCCCTAGAAAGAATAAGATCAATAGTAGATCCCTGCCCCAGATCTTGGATTTCCCAGACCACAGCCTCAACTAGCCTATGATCAATCGGTGTGGGAGAACTCTCTCCGGCTTCCTCCTGTGGGTGCGTGGGAGCATTCTAGGGTGGCATCTTGCTACAAAATGAAACACTCACAAAATAATAATTAATACAAAAATTCTGAAAATTTTAATCAAATACATCAAATAAAAATAATCTAAACACATTCTAGTAAAAAAATAAACAACTACTCCACATTCGCCCGATGTCCACGTGTGGTCTGCATCCCACACGTCTCACCTAGAAGTGAAGTAAATCCATAAATTTCAACATCCCATGGTGACTCAAGGTCTGCCACCAGAGGTGTGGGCCATGTACCCTACTCATAACCAAAACCCCAAGCCCCAATAGTCCTATCTCTTGTCTATCCTAACTGATCCCAAAATAGTAACATAATCCAAAAACATTAACCTCCTCTGATACCATTTTGTCACGAACCGAATTTGGTCGCCAACCATAATAGTATAAAAAATGGACCATGAAAAGGCCTTAGGGGAATTCCCTAACCCCACGGGCTGGAACAATTTCCTGGGTATCATTAATTTAGCTTTGGGAATGATTTACCTGAGTATGAAAGAGTAAAACATTAAAAACAATCCATAATATAAATTAGAAATTTTCGAGCCAAAAAAGTCTTAAGAAAAAACCATAACTGAAAAAATTTGTTAAAATACAATAAAAATGGTCCAAAGACACAAATAAATAGCATTAATAAATCCCAAATGACTCCACACGATAAGGGGACATCACCCACAAGCTGTCTCTACAACTCCGCCCAAGGGATGGGGACTAACACCCTGAACCGCCATCACCCTTATCCTTTCCATTACCTGAGTAATACATAACCAGGTATACATACACCAAAGGGGTGTAAGTAGGGTGTGAGACTAATCCCAATAGGATACCACCCAATTATTCCAAATATCATGCAATATAATGTGAAAAAGTAATCAGTTTTAATACATAAGGAAAAGCAGTGATAAAATCCAAGAAATGCAACTTTCATTTGAAAACTGTTTTCAAGATAAAGTTTTCAAAAAGTTCACACATTTAAATATACATGTTATACACTTTAAATTACTTCCAAAAACCACCCCAATACATGGAAAAATATCATAAACACAATGAGAAACGAAATTGGGAACACCCCTAGGCACTAGATAGTCTCGGGCCCCTTGTACCTCATACCTCGGTGTAAAGTAACCATAGTAAAATCCATTCTCATGCACAAGACACTAGTAGAAAACATACCCATAACCTAGTGGTCCCTAATAATCATACTCATAGTTTATTTAGAGTTTCCCTTTTCCAAATTCTAGGTGAAATAGGGACAAAACCCATCTGGTCCACTAGACGTACTAGTATACAGTCACCCCACCTGGGTACCCGGGCTTCCCCCTTTGTGCTCAAACAATCTCATAATGATACATATATCCATTTTCATATAAAAAAACACTAATGGTCACATTAAATCAGTATGGAAACTGCACAAATTTTATACCATTTAAAACACACAACAAAACACTTTGAGTTTCAATAAAAAACTTCTCCAAATCTTTCCTTGTTTTGCACCCAAAACACTTTGAAAACCCCACTTGAACACCATGTGCATACTGAAATTTACCAAAAATAATCCAACACATCTTAAAAATTTATTTAAACTCATTACATGAGTTATAAAACAATCCCAACATGCATCACCAAGAATACCCATGTAAAACACCCAATTCAACACCAAATTGGTACTAAAAAATCATTTTCTTAACAAAGGTCACTCAAAACCAATTTTGCAGCAACAACCAAAGGATAAGAACATTGAAAACTTTATTTTTATCCCTAATAAAGTTCAATAAAATCGACTACATAATTATAGGGAATCCATTAAGGAACCAACAAAAGATTTACTCGAAAACCCCCCATATTTCACATGAAATTGGCATTAAAAATTCATTTTCATTATAATTGCCACCAAAACCAATTTTTCCAGAAACATTAAAATTAAATAGACATGAGAATACAATAATCACAACATATATGTCACAAAGATTTCATACCGAAAGGAATCAGCTACCAAAGTAATGAAAACCCTTGAATCACCGTGTGGAAATCAAGTCGCACCACCACCACACCAAGAGGGACTTATAACAAACCTAAAACCACAATAATTGACCAAAAAACCCAAGGATAAATGCTAGGTTCAAAACCCTACAGCCTTTTCATTTGGTACTTAAAAGGGAAGAAACCCTAATCAAATAGAATGAAACCCAAACAAATTGAAATAGAAATGAAATGGACTAACTTACTTGAAGATTCTTGAAGGAATATCAACAAATACACAAGTATATGAAAATGAAAAAATCAAAAATTTAGGGGTGGTTTGAACACAGATGATGAGGTAATTTAGGAAATGAAATGGAGGAAAAAGATTAATAATAGAGAGAGTTATGGTGGAAATAACTTACCTCCTCAAATTATGCCGATTTTAGAAACCTTAAAATGTTCTGCACCCAATCGCAATCGATATGAGCTCCAAAGTGTCTGGGAGGAAACTGTTCATGTGGTTGGGTTCAATGGACTTGGGTGAGGCTTTGAGTGACCAGAAAATCATTAAAAATAAATAAGTTATTAATTAAACAAATTTGATTTTTAAAATTGGAATTGGGTTCCAGGCCAGCCCAATCCCTGAAAAAAATCAATATATACCTTGGTTAAGGATTTATAAAGGCTCCAAATTGAAATTGTGGTGTTAATATGTTAGGGGAGGCCATTTAGGAATTTTAATGGCTGAAAAATGTTGAAAAAATAATGAGATAAAATAAACAAAATTTGTCTTTAAATCTGGAATTGGGCTCACAGTTTGGCCCAATTCATGAAACTTAAGCCATTCCTCCATAAAATCTTGGGAAACCCCCAAAAAAATGCATGAATGGAAATTAAATGAAAAATACCATTAAAATGTTTCATTTTTGTGACACATAGAGACCAAACAACACTTTTACTTAGTTCACTAGTAAGGGCTACGTCCAAGGAGCATATGCCGACAGTGTGTCGGTCATACCTTAATCCACTATTCTTCACTAGTTTGAGGATTACAGGGTTCAGTCACAATCACTTTTTGCTAAGCACACTGCCTTTATAAAGGTTTATGGATATCTCACTACATCCCTCAGATCACTTCCCTTGACTCCACCTAGCCAACTACCTTAAGAGATGTAAAACCCAGTTTATCAACTTGAATGTTGCTTCAAAAGATTTTCATTGAAGTCGTTGTCTCTGTTTATCATGAGAAACTTCTTGCATCGAAGTTCTGAATTTATTCACTTGAAAGATTGAACTGCTAAACCGGATATTCGGAACATGTATTCAGCCAACACAAATAATTGCAGTCAACACCTACCCTGTGGGCACAAGATCTTACTTTTGCATGCAATATTTTCTTTAATGCAGAAATATTTTTTGTGCTTCTATAAATTTTATGCGTAACTTTAGCTTTTTACACGCAACAGAATTTTTTTTGCGAAACTCTAACTTTTTCACACAACTTTACCTTTTCCACGCACCTCTCTTTTCACGCAATATTTACGTGCATCAGAACTAGAATCTTCTCTAAGTTATTATCCATGCCGAATGAGGGGGGTCACCTCTTATTTATAGGTGTCGCCGACCCCCATTCGAAAAATAACCATAGTGTTTCACAAAACCTCTCATTCTGGGCGCAATTCTTTTCGTGCAGGAACTATTTTTCACTAACAACTCTAGATTTTTCATGCTGCTCATGCCTTTTCTATTTTTCAGTGTTCTAATCCCAAAACACCTCCTGTATGAAAAAACAAACCTGCTTTCACTATTCCTTGAAAACCAATTTAGCACACATTCCATGCTTTTTTCACACCACTCCAATATTTCACACACCATCCTTTTCCATGAACACATCTCTCCATTTTCTGATTTTTAGGCCCAATAATTTGGAAACCACTAGAAAATGGTGGCACCTTCAATATTGTTGTCTTCCTGAACTGTATGATCCCTTTCCTGGAAAACATTCTGAACATCCAATGAGGATTGACAACAAACAAAAACCATACTCCATTTCCTGTATAGAGCAATCATGGTTCTAACAATACCCCCCTTTGGGTTTATTGGAAATCACTAGATAAATTCAATAGTGCACCAGTCACAAGAAAAACCTGAAACATAAGAATCAAATCAACAAACACTCTAAGTCTACCTGAGCAATAATCGGTGTAGAAAGCAATATGGGGAGATTGAATTGGGTTCCCGTGTTTTGGAATTCTTAAAGATGACCAATACATTCCCTAAATTTATTCCTTCTCCTCCTAACACTGAATTCACATCATGTCACAGAAGCATTACATGTCCAATATTTTCCTTCTCCTCCTATCACATAATTCTCATCGTGACACAGAAGCATTACATGTCCATCACATGTCTTGATCATGAATTTATTCCTTCTCCCCCATTGAAAATAAACCCAAAAACTTTGTAGAGATCAAAACACCCATGGATATTATCTCCCCAAAAAACCTGCATTAGATTCACAAACAGATTAAAAATAGTTAACATAGATGGGGAGAGGTGAATTTTGTAACCTCTTTGTACACTGGGATGTGGATGAACATCGAGGTTCAACCAATGTTTCTCAAACACAACCACTGATAGTGGCTTGGTTGGGATATCAACCACTTGGTCATCAATTCCCACATGATCCATTTTAACCACACCTTGTTTAAATTTTTCCTTGATAAAGTGATATCTAATTTAAATATGTTTTGTATGAGAATTATGGATATGATTCTTCATAAGATCAATTGTTCTCTTGTTATCACAGTAAATCACCATTGGTTGTTTGACCTTATCACCAATATCTATCAGTGGTTTCTTCACCCATAGTAGTTGAGTTTATGCATTTGTAGCGGAGATATACTCAATTTTAGTATCACTAAGTGAAGTACATTCTTGTTTTTTTCTTAACCATCCAACACATTTCTTCCCAATATAGAATGCTCCACCATTGGTGGACTTTCTATCAACTACATCTCTAGCCCAGTCATCATCAGATTATGTTGATAATTCATTGTACCTTCATCAAATTATAACCCATAATTATGAGTACCTTGAATGTACCTCATTATTATTTTTACTAATTTCATATTTGCTTCCATAGGATTACTCTAAAATTGGGTTCTTATGAACGTTTCAAACACAATATTAGGTAGTGTCGCAGTTAGGTATAGTAAGCTTCCAATAATCCTCATGTACATGGTGGGATCTATAGAGGTCACATCCTAATGCTTTCCATGTTTGGTTCCAACCTCAATCAGATTTGACATTGGTTTGGAGTCATGCATATTAAATTTCTTCAACATATCTCTTGCATACTTTTCCTGAGAAATGAAAGTGTAATACTTCTTTTGAATCTCCTACAGCCCCAAGAAATATGTGAGCTCCTCAATAATAGAAATTTTAAAATATGATTTCATGTGATTGGAAAATTCATCCACTGATCTCTACCTGCTACCACCAAATATAATGTCATCAATGTAAACTAGAACCATGAACTGATCTTTCGGATAATTCTTCACATAGAGATTGTGATCTACTCCTCCTCTTTTGAATTATAGCTTCTGGAGATAATAATCCAGCTGAGAATACCATACATATGGTTCTTGATTCAACCCATAGAGGGCATTATTTAGTTTACAAACCTCTGATTCATCAATACCAAGAAGAAAACCCACTGTTTTTTGATGTATACTTCATCTTCAAGAAAACTATTCAATAATGATGTCTTGACATACATTTGATACACTTTATATCCTCTTTGGATTTCAATGGAAACAAATATCCTGATTGAATAAAGTCTAGCCACAAGTGAAAAGGGTTCTTCAACATTGACACCTTCAATCTATGAATATCCTTTACATACCAATCATTCTTTTTTCTGATAACACTTCCATGCTCATCAAATTTGTTCTTAAAAATCAAATTTGTACTAATCACATTATGAACTTCAGGACTCTTGACTAGATCCCATTTCTGATTCTTGTCAGTCTAATCTAACTCCTCATTCATTAGTTTCACTCATGATTCATCCTTTACAGCTTCTTCAAATGAGGTTGGTTCCACCACAGATAAGAAATAAGATTGTGTATTACACATCATTCTCCTCTTTGTGTGGGTGCAATCCAACCCCCAATTATGTTAGATTGATCAATTTATTCTTTAAGATTCCTCCTTTGAGGTTCAACTTAATTCTCTCCTACTATGGTTTCAACATTAGATTCTTCTTCTGATTCAACATCATGATGTGACTCCTGGGTGTTTTGTACCCCTTCCTCTATTTCTATATTTTCATTTACTCCATGTTCACATTTTTCCTCATTTTCTATATCATCAGCATAAGAATTATTTTAAGCATATGGGGTTTTTTTATTCAATGATCATTACATCACTACTTTCCAAAATACTCACCAAGTGCTTATTGAAACCCTTGCAATCTTTACAATTCATTGGATATCCTAGAAATATTCCATTATCTTCATTGTCACCAAACTTCCCCTGATTTCCTTCTTTATTTTGGATGAAGCATTTGCTTTTGAAAACATGAATGTATTTGAAAGAAGGGTTTATTTAATGCCACAATTCATATGGTGTCTTTGTTTCTCCAAAATAAAGCCCTGTTAAATTTTGAATGTGCACTGCTGCTTCAAAAACTTCATTCTAGTAATGGCAAGAGATACGACTCTCAATCAGTACAGACAAGGCCATGTTGTTGACTTATCGATTCTGGTGCTCAACAACTCCATTTTTCTATGGAGTTATCAAAGCAGCTACCTCATGCCGTATTCCATATTTTTTCAGATAATTATCAAACTCAATGGACGTTTATTCCCCTCCATTATCAGATCGCAAGACATTGATTGTTTTTCTTGTGTCATTCTTGACAATTCAGTGATATGTTTTCATGAAATCAAGTACTTTCCACTTTTTGTGAAGAACCATTACACAATCCATTCTAATATAATCATCAATGAAAAGTACGAAGTGCCTATATCCATGAGTTTTGGAAAATTTTATTGGGATAAATACATCTGTATGGATGAGATAAATAAGGTGTGATGCCCTTATCTTCTTTGGAAGACATGAACTAAAAAATATCTTCCCCCATATGCAAGCATCACAAGAATTTTCTCATTCACATTTCAGAGTGGGGATATCCATGACTATCTTCATCTTAGATATCTTTTCCATGTCTTGTTGGTTAATGTTCCCCATACTTCAATTCCATAGGTTGTCTTATTCTTCAACAGACAGGTTGAATGAGTTCTCTTTACTATCAACCTGATATAAGCTTCCATCTGTTCTGCAGCCTTTTGTGAGAGAATTCCCCATTTTTTCCTTTATAGTGTAGCCTTTTTGATTGAAGGTAACTATGATCCCTGAGTCACAGAGTTAACTCACACTGAGGATATTGTGATGTAGATTTCTCACATAAATAACTTTAGTCTTCTTCAGCTCTCTATTGGCCAGAGTAGTATTTCCACTGCTTTAATATTCAAAGCACCGTCATTACCAAACCTAACTATTCCATCAACCTTCTTCTTAATGTTCTTTAAAAGGTCAGAATTTATTTTCATATGAGACAATCATCCACTATCAAGAATCCAAGTGATGCTGCTTTTTGTAGCTTTGAGAGTACTTTTGTATGATTGTATTTCTAAATTTTCTTCTTATCTTTCCATGAGATATTGGATTGAGCGTAGTACATTGATGGCCTTCCAATTATTTCTCCCACATAATCATATCTTCATACCCATACACTTCTTCCAGAGGAGAAAACCTATTTGTGATAACAACACCATTGAGAGGGTGAGTATTGACCTATCTCTAAGAGTTGTATAAATTTCTCATGTCATACCTCTGCCTGCAATACATAGATTTATGGCCAAAGTTAGATCAGTTAAAATAGTATCCATGGAAACAATTTCTTCTATAAGATGAAGGATATGAAATTGGTCTCTTTTGTGGACTTCCCAGATCTTCCCCATTCAAGTAGCTCCTTGAATCTACACAATATGACATGGTATGTCTCAGATAGCCACATAACTGAAACATCATGAGAGGAAATGTCTTCTCACATATATTTCTCCTCATTCCTTCTTCCATGGAAAAAATAGTTGTACTGCCTATTATTTCTAAAATTTTGAGGATAATATTCAATTATTCTTTTAGTTTGGATTGAGGTTTTCATTTTCAGCACTTCCGCAAAATTTTAAATGTGTCCAACTTTCATCTTGTCTATATTTTGTATCTCTTTACTTAAAAAAGTTGATTTATCAGCTTCACAACTAATTCCAATGCTTCCCATGTAGGCAGGTCTTTGATCACTGAAGATTTTTTTAACCCCATCTGAACCACGCTTGGATCTTACTAGTAATTATGCATCTGAGAATCTTGAAAAATTAATTTTCTTCTTTCTCCCTTTTGTGGTTGATTGACACTTAAGTTTACTCCTATCGGTAACAAATTATTCCTCAAGACCCCAGATAGTATTTGAATTCTCTTCCAGTATAGACGTAAGGTCATTGATGACCTTTTCTTGTTCTTAAATTCTAATCTTTGGTTCCACAACATCATCTGTACTTTTAAGGATTGAAGACAGAACTCTCACTATTTCTTCTAGTCATCCAATTTCATCTTCAATCTCATCAACATGTTTTTATGATTCTTCCACCATTTCTTTCCAATTATTTTATATCTTAAATTTATTCCCAAGATTCGAAAATACATCCTTAATTTTCAAATTGGGATCAAATTATCTCTATCTTTATCAATCGAAGGTTCTGAATTTTAAATTGTAGCCATCATGGAAGCATGGTTTTCTGTTTTAAATTATGGTTCTTCTTCTTCTTCAAAAAATTAAATATTATCATCTTCCCCTTCAAAGTCAAAACTATTCTTTAGTACATTCTTTCTATATTTGAATTCTCCCTTTTTGAAAAACCTTTTCCAAGGCTTCTTAATGTCTTCTGCTTCTCTCTCTTCATCATAAAACTTTCTTTGGCACTGAGAGTCAATGTTATGAACTCTTCCATCATTAAAACCTTCCAGAGGTAACATACATAAAAATTTACCTTTTCCCTTATTAAGATTATTAGCAATGAGAGGCAGAATTTCTTTTTACTCATCATCTTCACCCCCACTATCTCATAAAATTTTCAGTTTTTCCATTGCATTGAATGTTGTTTCCTTGATAACATGAGTCGTAACATCTTCTTCTTTGACTCTCACCTCATATTCCACTAGGCTACTTAGTATATCATTCAGGTATAGTTTAGATAGATCTCTTTCTTCAAGGGCTATAACCTTTTCATTGTACATAGGGATAAGTATTATCTAGATTTTATTTATGATATCAATGTATTTTATTTCCTATCCAAGACCTAGAATTTCTACCACTACTTCAGTAATTCAATTGAAGAAGAAATCTCCATTATCATCAGGATGAATAGTCATATCGTCGAACATGTTGTACAGGACTTACAGTTTTTCCTCCTTCACTTTTCAATATCCTTCATAAATATTTTCATGTTTATCCCAAATAGACTTTACTATGGTGTAACTCATCACCTTTACATAAATCTGATCAGAAAATATCCCTTGTGATAGCATTCTAAGCTTTAGCATCTACATCAAGAACTTTCCTGTATGTATCAGTCATATTAAGCCATGTTGGATCAGTAACATGTATTCCTTGCACAGTTGCAAAGAGGACTTCCATTCTAAGGGATCTTAGATGAGATCTCATTCTGTTCTTCCAAATATGAATATTACTTTTACCTAAGAGAGGTATTCCATTGGAATTGGATACATTCTCCATGATGGAAAAGGATAGATCTAACACAAATAACCTCCCTCTAATACCACTTGTAGAACCCCGGAACAACCTAATATGGGAGGGGTGAATCAGGGTGTCAAATTTTTCTTTTAAAACATGGATATTGTTCCCATGTTGGTAGGAACTCATTAAACCAGCAAGACTGATGATAGCATAAAGAAAACAATCACATGCATAGAGACCACACAACACCTTTACTTGGATCACCACTAAGGGCTACATCCAAGGAGCATACGCCAACAGTGAGTCAGTCGTACCTAAATCCACTATTCTTTACTAGTTTAAGGATTACAAGGTTCAGTCACAATCAATCTGTTCCAAGCACACTTCCTTTACAAAGGTTCATGGATAGCTCACTACATCACTTAGATCACTTCCCTCGACTCCCCCTAACTCACTGCCTTGTGAGAAGTCAATCTCAGCTTATCGACATGAAGGATTCTTCAAAAGATTTACATTGAATTATATGTCTCTATTTAGAACGAGACACTTCTTTTATCAAAGTCTTGAATTGATGCACATGACATCATTGAACCACTGAAATGGATATTCAGAACATGTATTCAACCAATACTAACAATTGCACTCAAGATCTTACTTTTACGTGAAATATTTTCTTGTCACACGGAAATATTTTTTGCGCAACTACAAATTTTACATGAAACTTTATATTTTTTCATACGAAATCAACTTTTCCACACAATTTTAACTTTTCCGCGAAACTCTAACTTTTCTGTGCAAAACTACCATTTCTACACACATCCCTTTTTGTGCACTGTTTACACGCATCAGAAATCAGATCTTCTCTAAATCATTAGTCATGCCGAATGAGTAGGGTCACATCTTATTTATAGGCAAAACCAACCCTCACACGAAAAACCCACTGTGTTGCAAAAAACCACTCATTTTGCATGAAATTCATTTCATGTAGTAACCATTTTCCGCACAAAACTCCATATTTTTCACGTAGCTCATGCCTTTGCTATTTTTCGGCGTTCTGATCCCGAAACACGTTTTGTGAAAAAAACAACCTTCTTTCACAATTCCATGCAAAAAAAAATTAGCACACATTCCATGATTTTTTTTCACCACTCCAATATTTCACGCACCTTCCTTTTCAAGGAACACATCTCTCCATTTTCAGATTTTTAGGCCCAAAAATTTGACAAACACTGGAAAACAGCGCCACCTTCAGTATTGTTTTCCACATGAACTGTATGATCCATTTCCTAGAAAACATTCTGAAATTATAATGGGTATTGAGAACAAACACAAAACATACTCCATTTTTTGTATAGAACAGTTTTGGTTCCAACAAAAATCTCAGTATGGTACATAAAGCGTGAAAAACCATTAGTCCGGTGAAAACATGAAAACCCTTTAAAAACCCTTTTCTTGAAAACTCATAATCACGCATATAGACATCATGTAGTTTACTTAGGACATATTTACCATATCACACTTACAATCACCCTTACACATGTAATAACCATTCAGTCAACTTCCTTCTCCGTAGTATCCAATTCATTAGAGAGTTATAATAGGGCTCACCCATCATGTCTTCGGCTATAATGGGCTTAACACAACATTTCATTAGTTATAATGGGATCAACACAACATATCATGAGCTATAATTGGCTCAACCCAACATATATTGAGATATAATAGGCTCAAGCCAACATAAATATGTCCATGGAACAAATCATAAATATAACAATTGATAACTCATTTGAACCCTTGAGAAAAACAAATTAATGTTTTCAAAATTCATTTTTTCGTAAAATAAATAAATTTTAAAATATAAAAACCATGCACATATTAATGATATAATATTCATAAAAAATTACCTTGTCAAAAAATAATGGAAACATCAGAGTAATAAAGCATCATGAAATTAGTTAAACAACTCATGTCATATAAACAATCTTTTTGAATTTCATTAAAGATATTTTTAAAAGGAATTTAAAAGGAAAGTCCCTTACTAATATAATTTGAGTGAGAATAAGTGGAATGGAATGGATATGTGTATGAACTGTAGATACACATAATAAAACATAATATAAACAAAAAATCACCACACCAATAATCCTAATATCGCCTAATAAATAAAGTAAAAGGTTAACCCATAGAATAGAAATTGGGTTTAGAATCCATTGATGAAATTTTAGCATGGTAATGGATGTACAAGGTAGAGATTAATGATATATAAATGGGGTTTCTCATCATTAATATATCATAAGGGTGGTATGAGGGAGGTGTGAAAACATACACCATCATTAGGCACGTGACAGATGGCGATTAGGGATTCACAACCTTCTTCTCCATTCTTTCCAAGAAATCAATGGCTGATTTTATTCTTCAAGGATGATTTGATTCTCACAGGCGCGCAACGAATTCAGTCGTTGTGAATCAAAAATACCCGACTTCTAACCTAAATGAGGTTAGTTCTCAAAATCATAATTTTTCAGTTTGAAAGGTTCAAATGTCGGTATACGTAGAAAAGGATCGGTTGCTCATGTAAAATCTGATATGGAGGTGATTTTAGAAAGGGTTAAAATTGGAGGTCACTCTATCATTTCACCATCATCTTGCCTAGAGGCTCTGTTCCATGGAATCTCGAACATCTTGTACAACAGCTGAAGGACATCTGGGGATTCCCCTCTTGGAAGTGTGTCTCATTAGGGAAGGGTTTTTTCCATATCCTCTTCCCCTATGAAGAACTAAAGTTACGTGCCTGGGGATATAGATCAATATTATTCAAACCCAGTGCGCTACACATCAGAGAATGGGACCAAAGGTTCCACCCATTTAATGTAGGTAACTCTTCAGTTCAATCCTGAGTGAAATTTTACTGTTAAACTAGATACATTGGAACCCTATGATACTTTATGACATTGATTTGGGCTTAGGAGTACCGATTAAAATAGAGAAAGAAACTGATATTTCTAGATATGGGAATTATGCTATATTTCTAGTAGAAGTTGATATTTGTGCCAAATTAATAAATAAGGTTTACCTCTCTACTGATGAATATGAGATTGAATTGAAAATTTCATATGAAAACCTCCCCCGGTTCTGTACTAATTGTAATACAATAGGCAATGATGCCTTGAACAGTAGGAGATCTATTTCATGTGATTTATGATTTTTTCATGGGCGTGATAATAACTCTTGCTACAAAAAGATTCAATCTCTAGATACTGGAACCTCAGGTGTGATTGTCCAGCATTCTGCTGGGTATTCTAGAAATCTTTTACATTCTCCTCATCATGCTACTTAGAACACACCTTTGTATGGGGTATTGAATATTAAACCTAATATAAATAACAATCAGAGTAAGGTAAAATCATCTATCGTCTTTTCTAGGAATAGTGATGTTAGGGAAATTGATAATACCCTTACCAAGTCTAGTAATAACCCGAGTGATGTATTTGTCAAAACTAATAATACTCGATCATTGGATGAAATTGCTGAGCAAGGAAATTCTGTTGAAACTCAGTATGATGTTGTTCACACTCTAGACTTGGCAGATGTGGGACACATTGTGATAGTAAGGGTCCCACTTCTGAAATTGATCATGGTGTTCCCACTGCTGATAAATCTGTTATTTCCAGGAACTCTCTTGCCTCTAAATCTTTGTCCCTTAATGTTGATAAAAGTGTTGGGAAGAGGCCAATGCTCCCAACAGTTGATCAAAATTTGGGATTGCTGCTCACATTGGTAACACTCATATGGTTCATTCAAAAGTGGTCCAACCTCATGCAGGTGATGTTAGAACCTTTGTTCCCATATCTCAACCTTCGGTGTCAGATGCTCATTCCATGCCTGAGCAACCACAGCCAGCTCTCAAAGCCAATAATGTGTTGGTGACTACAAATAATCCTATTGTTTTTCTTGATAGTGTTACAGGGAAATTGGAGGCGAATGCTGTTTTCCCTCCACTAGAAATCAATAGGGGACATACAACCTTGGTACATCCCCCATTGGATCAGTCTGGTCCTCTATAGGAGACATAGGAGAGGCCATTGGAGTTCCCAGATCCTACAATGGGTGCAGAATACCTTAATGGTTCTTGGAAACATACCAAATCATGGATACGAGGACGCCATCCTAAAACTCATTGCCGAGGATGTGGCCGAGTAGATATGATTGTAAGAAAGGATGAATCACATGTTTCAAACATGATCTCGGATGACACAGATATTGACGGCCTTCTTCAAAAGGAAATGGATCATGAAGCTCTTCACTACAGGGGTCATGGAAGAGGGTGAGGACATGTTACATTTTGGGGGGCCTTGCGGGATGCTGAACGTAAAATTGTACATAATATTGGAAAAAAATGAGACTCTCATGACATGGGCTTTTCTATCCTTACTGAAACCTATTACTTATTTATCAATGTTTGTTTCTATTTCATTCAATAAAATGGGCCTTAGCCTTTTAAAAAAACATAGAGGTGAAGTTCGGTCTCTAATAATTGTTGTTTGAACTCACCTTTAATCATCACGTTTTTTCTCTGTTTACAACCGCGATCATTGTAATCATGATAACATTTTCAGTTTCAAACACTTAATTTAACTCAATTTTTTAAAATATATTATGCACAAACAAACACAAATTAGCATATGTCTAAAAATTTATATAATTAAATATTAAAAAATCATGTAAAAACACAAGTGTAGTTAAAAAACAAACAAACCACCTAATATATGTGTTTTACATAATAACTATCAAAATTATATTGGAAACTAGATATTTGATTTTTCAACCACAGAACATACATATTCTTTTATGAAAATATTTAATTTTTTACACTACATATATATATAACCACTTAATGCAATATTATGGCCTTTAAATTGAATTTATCTTGTTAAAGTTGGTGAAATTTTATTTGATCATTCAATTTTGTAAATATCTATGCATTTATTTTCTCTAGGGAAAAAATTATTTTCTAATATATTTTTTTAAAAATAAAAAAGGTGTATTCGTTAAGATTTTTTAAATTATAGTTCTGTTTCTAATTCAACATATAGACATTCTTTATTTTTATTTAATAATTAGTCTCCTATGAAGAGTTTCACTATTTCAATTAATTAATTTATCATTGTGTAAAATTTATAGGAAACACAAGAGCAAGGACTTAAACTTGTATGTATGTGTGCGCTATTATATTATTTTATTATTATTTTTTCAATTTTAATCAGTTAGATGGTGAATTTTTGGTTTAAATATCATTTAATGAGACCATAGTGATGAATTTTAAAAAAAATTAAACTTATCATTAAATTTTTCAAGATTTTAAATTATCAATTAATGGCATGAATCCATTATTTTTTAATTTCATAACACCCTGTAATTTATCAATTAAGGACGTGGATCCATTATTTTTTAATTTATAGTTGTTTTTATTTTTTTCATGATTTTTTAAATTATAGTTATGTTTATGAGTCAACATGTAGGCATTCATTATTTGTATTTAATAATTAGTCTCCTAAAAAAGAGTTGCATTATCAATTAATTTTATTTGACTATTTTCCATGATCCCCAACATTTATTTCTATGATGAAATGAAATGATATCTATATAATGATATTCCATTCCACCCCCGAATGCACTCGGCACCTCCCTCTTCTCGGCCTTACCTTCTTTGGACTGCACATCGCTTCTCCTCCTTTTTGTCCATACCTTCTCCCTTGTTGTTGTTACCTGCAATGGCAATGCATGTCCGCCACCAGTCCAGTACTACCATGACGAGAACAGAATTCTCGTACCCTTTATACCGCCTTCCCTTGCCACCCCAGCATACCTACTCTTCTTACGCAGTGATGGGCGGCGAAAGCTTGAGGCAGCGGGAAACCGGCTCCCAGAGATCTTCTATTCGGGAGAATGCTGCATTTTGGGGGTACCGTGGTGGAATGTTTTCCACCCTTTCTAGGTCCATGATCACCCACAAGAATTCAAAATGGTGTCCTACTACTCAATTAGTCAGAGTACCCAGCAATGTTTGTGGATCTTTGACCTAAGATCTGCCAGAGGGATGGAGCTTCCAACCCTGGTCGGTGCAAAACATGGATGGCAGGACAAGAGCCAAGGGGGTCAAAGTGATCCATGGGTTGAAGAAAGTAGTGCATTCTTTCTTCTTGGGATCTAGTGATGCGATAAAATCTGTCCCACCAATGGACTTGCCGACAATAGAAGGGTGCAGTATGGATGAGGAAAAACAGGATTACGAATGCTGTCCATTTTTCTTTCCAACTCTACCCCAACCAATAACATGGATTCCAACATCCTAGATTACATCACTATACCGACACCATGGGTATCTTCAAGTTCATCTGGTGTGGCTGGGTTCGTTTCTAGTGACCACCCACAAATATCCAAGTCACTGCCCACAAATTCCCATTACAGGGGTGGCATATTTCATTTGCCGAGTGAGATGTGGTTTTGGATAGAGGGAGACCACCAACTGGTCATGTCGCTCGGAGGATGACGGTGCTGCCCAGGGACAGCCGAGGGCAACGACAGTACTCTCTCCAGGGATGATGAAGGCAGGGGCGGCAGATCAGCACGAGAGGTGATGCCTAGGAAGATGACACATGGATGATAATGGCATGGGGTGCTGCCCAGGACAACGATGCACCTGCGAATGGTAGATTTCATGACGAAAATTCCATGGATGAGGATCCATTGGCGTGTGAGTAGGGTGGCCAAGATGATGCATGGGAGAGAGGGTTTGTGATGGGCTTGTGATGGGATTTAATGTACCGTGGGTCTTCAAATCATTCATATAAAAATTATGAATATATTTTTTGTAATTATATAATCATTTAAATATATATATATATATATATATATATATTTATAATTACATCTAGAAATAAATAAATATTTATTTATTAGTTTTAAATATAAATTAATATTTATTTATTTAAATAAGTATTAATTTATAAAATATATATTTATTATTTTCATATATAATGTTAAATATAATTAAATGAATATATTTATAAACATATTGAAATATTGATAAATAAATACGAATACTTATATTTATCGTTATAAATAAATGTCGATATATTTAAATAATTATAAAATTATAATAAATATTATATATATATATATATTAATAAAATTATAAAAATTAATTTGTTATAATTTTATAATTATTTAAATATATATATATATATATATATATTCATTTATAATTATAATTATAAATAACTATATATTCAGATAATTATAAACAAATATATATTCATATAAACAATTATAAAATTAGAAGAAATATAATTGTATATAATTATAATCTTATAAATATATATAATTTCTATAGTTATTATATATATTCTAAGATTATAAATATAATAAGTATATTTAATATAATTTTATAATTAAATTATAATTTTATACCAAAAATCTGAGTCAGAGACAAAGTCTCTGACCAATTATTAAAATAAAGGAAAAGTACAGCAAGCAAGTATCAGAAGCCATAAAAAACAACTACATATTATAAAATCCATACCTATCACCATATCCATGATCAATTTCTTCATCCATAGTGGCCAGCTACCACTCTGATCTTTCATAATGCTTCAGAGTCTTAACATATTTCCTTATGAGATTTAACTTTTCCAAATATAGAAACTCCTCAAAAGGCAGTGTGCCTTTTCCTTTGCTGACAGAGGACCTAGTGGGTATCATCTTTGGAATAGAAGAATAGTATTTCCTTTGCCTTCTTCTGGCTCGAGCGGTCATAGCTTCGTCCTTCCCTGACACAATCTTCTTTCCACCCTGAACAATGTCACTATAAGAGGTCTGAACCCTCCTGTAAACATTCTCCTGTTCACTATCATAGATATCCCCCCAATTTTCAGAGATATGCACCTCCTGGAAACCATCATTCACTCCCTGTTCTTGCTAGAAGTGACTATTGGCATCAACCATTACTAAACATTGTCGATGTTCCACAAGTTCATGGACACAATGTGTCCCCTTATGCAGTATACCATCTCCAATTAAAACATCCTGAGATTGAAAGTCACACTTCATATTGTCACCTTCATTACTTGGAATTGCCTTCTCAACATGAGAAACCTTCCCATGATTACATTTCTTTCCTAGACTCGGAATCCTGATGTCATCCAGTTTATCAACAACTTCAACCAATGTTCGGCCAGGAGACATAGGAGAGGCAGTTTGGTCCAACAGAACCCAATCCTAGACCAATTCCAATTCATCATTCACCAGACCCGCATAAAAATTTCCATGTTCAATATTGGCCACCTACTTCTCAAGTTGTGGCTGCAGCCCAGCTGAAACCTTCACCCACACACCGTTTTCATTCAATGCAACACCTACATGCATCTCTATAACAGGGTTGTCCCTCATTGCATCATTATTTCCAGTAGGTTCAACTGTTGGGTTCACCGTATCTTCCATTTATCCTGTGTTTAGAACCACAAGAACTTCCCCATTATTCCTAGTGTATTGAGCTGTAGCTTCCACATTGGTCACCAGACCTCCTGTATTGAACACACCAAGATCACACATCAACCTTTCAATCACCACATCAACCCTCGGGTTTGAAGGCACCTCCACTAACCTCATTTGGGCTCAATGCACTGTCGTGACACTAAAAGGACCCAGGACCGGCTTTCCATATTGAGACTACAAGTCCCCCACAACCTGTCCATCTGAAGCTGCTTGTGGAACCTCCCTTCTACCCCAAGAAACTTCCTTCTGATGCCCAATTTTGAGACTCTAGGAGAAGTAATCAATCCATGACTCAAAAACCACAGACTTCTTATATCTAAACTCCTCACTCACAGCGATGAAGAATGAATTAACCGGAGGCTTTGATAAGTCTACTTCAACACAGAATATCGGAGAAACCAGATGGCACACGACCCTAGTTCAACTGTCTGAACAATGATAACGGCCAACCAAATTTCCATGAATACTAATGATGCCAGGGTTCTAAAATGGAAGCGGTAATTCCGGAAGTCTTACCCAAATTTCCGTTGTCGGAGAATTGCGCCTCATGTATTAATAATTAGACCATCGGAAGAGAAAAAATACTTTTCCATCACATGTTCGCGGAGCAGAGGACCATGCCAGAATTAGATTTTCCTCTGAATCAAAACAAATCATTATGTGCCTTAAGTTGAGGATACCAATGGTAGTGCACTTCTGTAAATTCCACAAATCAAAGATGATGTAATAAAGTAGATCCACAGATGAGCATTGTCGCTTGAAACATGTTATCAAGGTCAAATTTAGCAGAGATGAGGCACCTGTAAATTCGTAGGCCGTGATCGAGAGTTGCAGGATCCCATCGTATAACTCATGAACATTGGGAGAGATAGTTATTTTCAGAAATAAAGGCAAGTAGTCAGGATTTTAGAATGGAAGAAAGTGATGAGCATCATAGGGTAGTGAAGATCCCCCCTCCACCAAGGGAGGAGGGATCTGCTCAAAGGCCATCACTTCCTATGGTGGTGATTTCCAAGCCCCTTTTATAATTTAATAATTATATAGATATATATATAGTTATAATTATATATATATATCATATATATAATTTTATAAATATATATATTAATATAAATAAATTATTAACATAATATCTTTATCAATGCTAAAAAATCACTGATAAAGGTTTTTTTTCAGTGATTTCTTTTTTAGCACTGATAAAGCATACCTCTATCTGTACTTTTTAGATAACACTGATAAAAGGTTCAACATGTTTTATAAAAAACCATAATAGCCTCCTTCATTCTCTCACCCCTCATGCTCTCACAGAAACTAACCCCTGCGCCACTGACCCCTGCTCTGCCCGCACCCCAGCTCTGCCACCACCGACCCCTCCTTCGCCACCGCCTCTTCCTCTATTGCGGACTCCTCCTCCACCGTGAACCCACCTCTACCATGAACCCTCATCTTCTGCTCCTTCATCAGTCATCTTCTGTGAACTAACCTCCACCTCGAACCCTCATTCGTCGCTCCTCCACCGCGAACCCCACCTCCGCTGCAAAGCCCTCTGCAACCGCTACTGCCTACCCCGACTCCATCGTCACCAAACCCTACAGCTTCCACCAGAAAGGTATGATATCACTTTATTAAAAAATATTCATTATGATTTTGTCACACTTACTAGGAAACGCTTGGATTAGTGTTTTCTATAGTTTATTTCCATTTTATGGGATGTGTATGGATTATTATTTTATGTGTGTGTTTATATATACACTACCCTAGATTGGGCCAAGGAAAGCATCTGCGTCTATCATTACTCAAAATAAAGCACTAATAAAATCCTCGCCTTTATCAGCGCTAGCCAAAACTACCGATAAAGGTAACATTTATCCGCGCTAAAAAACTCCAATAAAGATAAAACATGTATTTACGCTTTTTTAGCGCTGCTAAATGATAGATTTATCATCACTATTCTTATCACTGATAAATGTTTTAGTAAAAAATTTTATTAATTTATATAAAATTAATTATATTAAAATTCAAAAAAAGACTTGTTTATATAAATTAATTAAAAAAACATATTTATAATTAATATAAAAATGATATACTAATATATTTTTGTTAACAATTCAAATATATATATAATATTTCAAAAAATTATTTAGAAGATTATAATTAAATAATTATATATTTAAATAATTATAAAATTATAATAAATTTTTTTAAATAATAAATATATTTATTATATTTATAATTATATATTAATAATTATATATAAATACTTTTTAAATATATTTATTTATAAGTATAATTATAAATATATATATATATATATATATATATTTAAAATAAATATATATCCCCAATTGGAAGAGGATTTTTTAAGTTCGAGTGCGAGAAAAGGAAAAAAAGCACTAATTGACTCTGATGACTTCATTTCTTCAAGTACTATAAACAGTCGGAAATGTAGGGAAAACACCAATAATGAGAGAATAATTGTTACACACTGCCTAACTGTCACCATGAAGGAACAAAACACACTTCCCCCATAGCCTGCCCCTACTGTAAATTTACTCGCTACCTAAAATGCGTCGTCAAACTCTTCTTTTACTGATTCAGAAGAATCATCCAGTGAGGATAATGAAAATGACCCTACTTATAGAGATGCTTATCAAATAGAGGAGAATCTGGATTTTCCAAATGATCTTGACTTATGGATGGAAGAGAACAATAATACTGCATTTTGATAGTATAAAAATGGTGAGAGGATATATGATACCTACCTTGATATCAGAAAGAGGATGTTCATCAAGATTGTTGAAGAATTTAAAAATGACCCAAACATCAACTTCATTGATATCCCATGGCAATGAAAATTTAATATACCTCCATATTGATGGAACACCTTCTGTTTTTCATGCCTCCTTGCGGCTCTGGTGTTTTATGATGACTTTTTCTGCATTTTTTGGGACATCGCTGTGAAGATTCCCTCTTGATGAAACTATTGTTTAGGTGAACTCTATTTTATTTTTTGGAGCTTAACCATGAATGCAGACTGAACTGTCCACAACATGGACCATTGGACTATTTCTTCAGCTATAATTTTGGTTCATCAGAATGGATAGTTTCTATTGGGATGATTCATAACAAATCATGCTACCATCGATGGGTGTTTGGGAGGTGATGAAGGCTCTGTTATTGCTAGAATTTATATTGTACGCCACTGTGGACTTTTGACATCTCTAAATGAGGAGTATTACTGAGGCATACACTTTTCATGGAGCATAGGTGAAGCAAGTTCCAACTCTATTTATTTCTTAATTTTACATTCAATATTTCTATAATTTTATGATGGTGTAAGTGCATTACACCTCGAGTTTCCTATTGTAAACATTTTATTTAATAAATTTCTCTGGGTATGAATTGGTTGACAAATTCTTGTCATTTTCAAAAAATTATAAAAAAATAACTGACGCGGTATGATTATATGTTTATTTGTGCACATTATTATGTGTTTCTAAATGTTAAGATTACATATATTTTGATGACGTCTACATAAGTTATGTATTCATCATGAATGTCCATTTATACATATTGACACCCTTATTATCATGTTGTCCATATATGTCATTTTTTATGATATATAATCTACTAGAAATATATGATTTTTTTCCCACCGTGATCAGTTGGGGTGGTAAGGGTATCAGTGTTCATGGGTTGGGTTGGGTCAGGTTGGGTTTTTTTATTCGACCCAATTAAAATAGGATGGGTTGGGTCGGGTTGGGTCAAGCATTATTTTAATTTTGGAATCGACCTGACCCATCCCATCTCAGATAGGGTCATGTTGGGTTACATTGATCAAGTTATGGGAAAAAAATCCACCACTTACTATATATCACATGAAGTCTCTCTCCCCCACTTCGGTTTGTCTTCCTCTCCACAACAGAGAACAACCCCAGCCTGTCAATGAATCAACAACAACCTTCACAGGAAACTTCAGGTTATTATCTTCTTAAAAAATATTCAACCAGTGTCGCGACTCTTCTTATATGGCAGGCGCTGAGAGAATTAATGACAAGGTGGATTGAATCTTGTTCGTCATGGAGGATCGAATTTGGTTGGCTTCCGAAGATCAAATCTGGTTGGAATCAGAGGATCGATAGAATCTGATTGAATCTGTTCAACTTTGTCATCCAAATAAAATCTAGAAGGCTTTGTCTTCGGTCATTCTGCTATTATAAATTCTATCATTTGCGAAGGGCATATGACCCATCTCAAATAGTGTCTTTTCTATTATTATTTTTGACAAAATTAATAATTCATCGCAAATAGTTTTGGTGGGAATTCCCACCATTCATCATGAAAAGTAATCACGACGACCATTTGTGACAGGTAACATTATCTGTTGCAAATTCTCACTGACTCGGGATTATTTGTGATGAAAATTAGTGTTTGTCGCAAATAATTTTGACAAAAAACTATTTTCAATGGAATTAATTTCGTCACAAAAACCATTGGTGTTATAATAATTGCGCGACTCCGCTTTCTTCCTCTGCTCCTTTCTCCTCCCTATCCCAAATAGCATGTCAAACCATACCCGGCTAGTCGATCCGCTACAACTCTGTGCATCTCGGTTCTTCCCAATTTTTTGGTGATTTCAGCTCAAATTTTCAGGTTACAGAATCCACTTATGTTCTCTGCCATTTTTTTCATATGATGAGTCAATGTTAAATATACTAGTTTGGAAAAACCCTAGGTTTAGAATTTCATCTGATTTTCATGCTTTATTTGATATTTAGGATTGATTCAATTATATTAATCTCTATTTTGGTTTTAATCTAGTTCGGTTTTTGCTTATTTTGATTCAATGTTAAATATACAGATTTGGTCAAACCCTTGGTTTAAAATTTTATTTCATTTGAATGCATTATTTGATATTTACGATTGACGAAGTTGTATTAATCTCTATTTTTATTGTAATCCGGTTCATGTAATTTATTTTAATTTATTTTTAGGTATTCTAATTTTTTAATTGTGATATTTATGTGTTTTATATTTATATTTGTATATATATAAGTATGTTTGTTTACTGTTATATTTTGATATATGTTTGTGTGTGTGTGTGTATATACATGTGTTTAGTTAATTATTATATTTGTAATTGTTTATATATATATATATATATATATGATTTTGAGAATATGTTTTTGGTTTTTGATATATATATATACTAGTATGTATATCTGTATATATATTTTTATATATGTATATATAAATTTGATATGTATATCTATTTAAAATAAATCCAAAATATATTTGACATATTTATATTAATTAATAAATCTTTTAATATAAATACATATTAACACTTTTTTATTAATTAAGAAAATTTTTAATATAAATATATTTAAACAATACATTCTGTGTATACATCTATAAACATTTTAAAAATTGTGTAATTTTTAATATATATATATATATATATTTATTTATTTTTATATAAAAAATTGTGTAATGTTTTTAACATATATATATACACACACATACATGTATGTATATTAATATGTGAATATATATATATATATATAAGTTTTAAAAAAACGTGTAGTGTTTATGATATATATATATAGACATACATATACAAACGTTTTAAAAAATGTGTAAGGTTTTTAATATATACATATATATATATATATATACATTTATATATATTAACATGTGAATATATATATATATATATGTTTTATAAAAACATTTAATTTTTTTGATATATATATATATACAGAAAAAAACATATATAAACATTAAAAAACATAAAAGATGCAGGTTTAGCTGGTGTAACGTCCTGGTTCCGGAATCCACCCAGGGGCGCCCCGTACCTAGTTGGTCACATGGCCTCAAGCGCATTTCTCCAAATGCTAGAGGCTACCAACTAGCAGCGAGGGCCTTGGGGGTGATTGTGGAGAAACTATGCCCTCATTGGCAGAGTAACACAACGGAAAAAAATAATAGCAACAACGGAAACAATAATAATCCATACAAAAGTGAACAGAAGAAAACTCAATGAAATAAACAACTGGAACATATATAATGATGTATGAAACATATGTTTAGTAAAGAATCCAAACAATTCACAATGCTGGAATATAGATAGTACTAAACCAAGTAAAAAAAGAAAAACAGATAAACAGCTCCTCATCATCACAAGCCTATGCTTGGTCCCATGCTCTCTAGCTCTACAGAAAGTTAAGTACCTAAAGTAGAAGGGTGCTTTCCCTTATCTATACCTGCAGCAATACATTCTGTTTGGGGCCAAAAGCATGACCAAAATAGGGTGTGAGACTAAATCCCAGTAGGGAACCACCTGAAGATCTGTGCCTAATAGTCAGTGAATATATATATGGCAGGTAATAAGAAAAGATGAAGAAAATAAGAAATTACTTAGAAATAAATAGTTCCACATATCAAGTAAGTAGCTAATCAAGAAAGGCAACCCTCTGGGAATTACACGCAACCTATCCCCTCTGGTTCAGTCATAAGAATATATAGAGACTCTCTAAGGAAGCTCACACGGTTAATTCTCCTTATAGTCAAAATTTCTTTAAGGACTCTCTGAGGAGGCTCACATAGTCAATTCCCCTTATATCCCCAAGTGGTCATAGACTCTCTGAGGATGCTCACTCGGTCAATTCCCCTTATAGTCTAAAATGGTTCAAATACTCTCTAAGGAAGCTCACTCGGTCAATTCCCCTTATAGTTTACTACACCAGGTTCTCATGGACCAGTGTAAGTCAATGAGAATAGCAATGCAATACGGACAAAATAAACCTCAAGAACTACTTGGATAATCAGTCTACAACATATCGGCATATCAGACATAGATAATCACACCATCCTATAATACTGGGCATGAGAATACAGGCAAAGCGGCCAAAAAAACAAAGTAGGACCAAATGCTCATAAATATAACATGTATGGGAAAACTAATCCAAAACTTGGTAATAAACCCTATTCATATCCAAATAACCTCCACTCAAGAATACAAGCATGGCAGGAAAATAGCAGGGGAAAACGGTAAATGCACAATAGCCCGATTAAGGGTATTTTCCAGAATTTCTCATATAACTCAAAGACATTCGACAGAAAGGCACAAACCACATACCTAGGTATTGGGAGATCATTATACCTAAGTCTCATGGCATGAATCACCTTATAATGCCGAAGATCTATGAAAAAATCTAAAATGTTCAACAAAGGAAAACTTGAAAAGGAGGAGGAATCGTGAAACAAAGCTTAAACAAAAGAGAGAGATTACCGAGGTGATCCCAACGCAATTGATGACCATTGAATCAGATATGAAATTAAGGATTGGGGTATTGGATAAGGATCACGGTCGTAGGGGAGCTGTAAGCCGAATGGAACCTAGAAGAAGAGTGTTTTTGTGATTAGACGCAACCCCGGTGGGTTTAATAAAAAAAGAAAATACACGTCATTTACTTTTGATTTACTCGGTGTTTACATTCTGTTTTCGTACTCCACTTTAAGTGGCCTCCAGGTCACCCCCACATGGCCGTGTGCATGGCCGCTAAATAACCAGCACACGGCTACCTGTGGTAACCGAGTACACGACATGTACTCATAAAGTACATGGTGTGTACTTCAAAAATTTCCAGAAAAAACCTCTTTTCCTCAAAAACGGCCAGGAGAAGAAAACATACCTAAAAAGAAGATTCGGGTTCCTAAAAAGTTCCCCCATTTCATCCTCTAATTTCCTTAGCATGGTGGCATATAAGAAGAAACCTCGAACAAGTCTGGACACTGAGCTCCTATATCAGCCTCTCACTCCCAAGTCTCGTCATGTACCCGCTCGTGCTTCCATAGCACTAATACCAGAGGAACAGACCGACCATGGAGAACGTTTTTACTGCGATCAATAATCTGGATAGGATTCCTCTCAAAAGATGCATCCACTTCCAACTCAACCACCTCAGGTAGGAAAACATGAGATGAGTCTGAAAAGTAGCGTCGAAGCTAAGAAACATGGAAGACGTCGTGCATAGCCCGATACTTCTGAGGAAAATGCAATCGATAGGAATCCAGCCCAACTCTCTCCAACACCTCAAATGGCCCGACATACCGTGGTGAAAGATTACCCAGTATCTTGATTCATCTATGCCCCAACCTCGGTGTGACACGTATAAAAACCTGATCACCAACCTCGAACTCCAGAGGTCATCTCCGCTGATCAGCATAAGACTTATGATGAGATTGTGTAGTATCCATCCTCTTCTGAATCAACTCTATCTGCTCTGTGGTCTCTTGAAAAAGACTAGGTCTCAGCATATCTACCTCTCCTACCTCCATCAAATATAAGGGTGATCAGCATGACCTACCGTACAAAGCCTCATAAGGTTCCATATGAATAGATACTTGAAAACAATTTTTGTAGGAAAAATCCAAAGAGGTATATGCTTCTCCCAAGAACCTCTAAAATCTAGAATGCATGCTCAGAGAATGTCCCCAATCACCTGAATTTTACGCTCTAACTAGCCATCTTTCTGAGGGTGGTATGCTGTAGTCAAAAGTACATGTGTTCCCAAGCCTTCTGAAGCCCCTGCCAAACTCGAGAAATAATACGTATATCCCTGTTTGAAACAATAGTGTGGGGAACTCAATGTAAACGTATAATATCACGAATGTAAAACCATCCCAGCTCATTGTCACTGAAGGTATTATTGATCAGAATGAAGTGAGAAACCTTTGTGAGTTATTCAATGACAACCCATACTGCATAGTTCCCTCAGGACGACCTCGACAACCCTGTCATGAAATCCATCGCGACGTCATTCCACTTCCACGTGGGAATGGGTAACTACTGTAAAAGACTTACTGGTCATTGGTGCTCTTCCTTCACTTACTGACAGGTGGAACACCTCATGAAGAAACCTGCAACATCTCTCTTCATACCTGGCTGCCAATACTGATGGTGTAGATCACGACACATCTTGGTGACACTAGGATGAACTACCCAAACTGAGGAATGAATGTCCCGCATCAACTCCTCATGTATGTCTGTTGGCACCCATACGCACATCTAGAAATGAAATATCTCATGCTCACCTATGGTCTATCTAGGAACAAGGTCCTCTCCTGATGCACTCTCCCTTAGGACTAGGTCTTCTAAATCTGATAGCTACCTCATTCCCACTCGATCAAGAAGAGTAGTGGTAACAACTATAGAAGAAAGAAATGTCTCCCCCTATCTGTCGTGCACCTCCAAATGAATCTCAAAGAACAGATCATAAGCTTCCACACACTATTGGCCTCCTGAACTTCCTACATCTGAGTCCTCCTACTCAACGCATCAGCCACAACATTGAATTTCATCGGCATCTAGTCAAGCTAAAAGTCAATGGACTGAAGATACTCAATCCACCATCACTGTCTCAAATTCAGATCACCCTGAGTGAATATGTACTTGAGACTTTTGTGGTCATTGAAAACCACAAAATGGTCTCCCAGAAGATAATTTCTCCAACATCATAAGTAATGAACAACTACCGCCAACTCGAGATCGTGCGTTGGGTAGTTCCTCTCATGTGGCCTCAACTGCCAAGACCCATACGCAACAAATCCCTCTCCCTACATAAGCATAACACCCAGCCCGATACCTGTAGAATCACAGTACAAAGTATAAATCATTCTTAGCTATGGAAATACTAGTATTGGTGCTAACATCAGTCTTCCCTTCAGCTCCTAAAATGTTTACTCACAAGAATCTGACCACAAGAACTTTGAACCCTTCTTAGTCAAACCAGTCTGTGGTGCTACTAAACGTGAAAATTCATGTATGAAGCGTTTTTAGTATCTATCCATCCCTAGAAAACTCTGTACCTCAAATAAGTTATTCAGCTGCTCCTAGGAAACTACTACTCTCAATTTCTGGGGGTCTACTTATACTCTTGTCTCTGAGATAACATGACCCATGAAGTAAATTTGATCCTTCCAAAAGTGGAATTTTGAGAGCTTAACATATAATTGATGCTCTCTCAGTGTACTCAGAATCGTCTCATGATGGGTAGCATGGTCGTGTCATGTGTGAGTGTACACCAAGACATCATCCATGAAGACAACCACAAAAGAGTCCAAGTATGGATGGAACACTCGGTTCATCAGTTCCATGAACAATACAGGTGTGTTCATGAGACCAAATGACATAACCATATACTCGTATAGACCATACCTACTCCAAAAGGTTGTAAGAGGTATATCAGATGGTATAACATGCAACTGATGATAACTGGACCACAAGTCAATCTTCAAGAACACCCATGCTCCTCAAAGCTAATCAAAGAGATCATCAATCCTCGACAAGGGATATTGGTTCTTGACCGTCACATGGTTCAACTTCCGATAATCCACACAAAGCCTGAGAGTACCTTCTGCCTTCTTTCCAAAAAGGACAGACAAACCCCAAGGAGAAGTATTGGGTTGGATGAAACCCTTTTCCTGCAAATCCTCTAATAGTTGCTTGAGATCCTGCAACTCTGGTGTAGACATCCTATAAGGAGTGATAGACATCAGTGCCGCTGCTGGCACAATCTCAATCAAAAAATCTACCTGACACTCTGAAGTAAAATCTAAAAAGTCTACTAGAAAGGCATCTCTTAAATGATCCACCACTAGAGGAAAGTCCATCTGTGAAGTCCCCTGATCATCCAGATACATACGAGCAATCTGGGTTATAACTCCTTTTAACCCATGATTCTCTTGACCCGCTATTGTCTCATGGACAGCCCATTCGCCATTATGAAGAAACGATCCACCCTCTAGTGATATCAAACTCACCCTAAGGTGAGAGAAATCGATGAATTCCTAGAAGAGAACTAACCAGTCCATTTCGAGAATAAAATCATAGCCTATCATCTCTATGACGTAGAGGTCTCATAGGAAGTGACACCCACCAACCTCAAGAGGGAACTCCATAAACTGACGTACACTAGATGTTCTCATCCCCAATAGAGTGTATCGCATCCAGATATCAGCAGAAGAAAAGATTCAGAGCCCAAGGCTCTCGATAACAGAAATAGATATAATGTTATGGGAATCCACTATGTTGAAAAGAGATTATGATAAAACTGAGGCAACTAGGATCGTACCTCTAACTGTATAGGTTCCAGGATCCTGCTTCTACATGGTTTTCTCCATTGCAAATGTCTGGCCTATGTCACGGCCCTCTTACCCCGCTTGACCTCTCTGAGCTCATCCACCCCGCTGTCGCTAAAATACTAGCGATTGACCACCATAGCCACGACCTCCACCTCGGCCTGAATGGCCGGAAGAACTCTAGTTCCCAGACAAGTGAGAAAATGGCGGTGTGGATCTTGAACGAGGGGTCATAGAAGAACACATGTCACCAACAGATGGTGAAAAGATCTGACAGAAGCACTGAAGCTGACCCATCTTGACACAAGATCGGCACTCCACTGGGTCCTTCGGGCAATGTGGTCTCGTATTCCCGTTCTTCCCACACTATTAGAACACCACCTAGCTACGGGAATATGTATCCTGCCTACTCTGATATCTTCATGAAAACTCCCTACGGTGCTTCCTGTTATTAGCCAGTGAAGCACTAACCCTGGATGCTGAACCGCCCTGGCCCACTGCTCTAGAATCCCTCAGATTTCACTATGTGATCAGCACCTGGTTGACTATAGAGGATATTAATGTCAACTAGAAGTTGTTCACCTAAGATCGAATGTCGTGTCGGAGACCATCCTTTAACTTCCTTGCAAGGAATAACTCATCCCCTCCTAGAATAGGCATGAAACACTACAGCTCTATGAAGCAAGAGGAATACTCCATAACAGAAAGAGTACCCTGCTCCAGACTCATGAACTCTCGGGCTCGGTCGGCCCTCAAGGTCTCTAGATAGAAGTAATCGTAAAAGATGGGCTGGAACTCCTTCAAAGCCATATCTTACTGACATCCCGTCTATGAGATCACATCCCACCACCTCTTGACAGAGTCTCAAAGCAAGTAGGTAGAGAGATTCACCCTCCTCTCTGGAGGTATCTCTAGGTGCTCGAAGATCGTCAGCATGGATTCTTGCCATGATTTTTCAGCCTGGGGTCCTCCATCCCCTGAGAAGGTGGGAGGATACTCTTTCTGAAAGAACCACTTCAATTCCACCATCGATGGGGCAGGAGGTGGCACTCCCTGAAAAGTCTGCATCATTCTCATAAATCCCTCTCTAAACTAAGCATCAGCTCCTGTGTCAGGTATAATGGCTGGTGCCTAGACTGGCATGATTGGAGGATCTGCTGGAAGTGTAACACCCCAAGCTTCTACAATATGCTTCTCTTTGAATAATGCGATAGCGTGTGTTGTACGCAACATCGAGTTCTAACACACCACAACCAATCAAACTAGCCGTTATGAATAGTAATAACTAATTTTTGAAATTTTATAAATATTATATCTCAAAATGAACTTCATTTTTGGATTCGGAGTATCTAATTTAGCCTAAGGTGAAATTTTGGTACTTTTCGGATAACTTTAATATTTTGATGAATAGTGAAAATTATTAAATTTTAATTAAAAACAACTTTTTAAATCAAAATAATTAATGGGGATAAATTATTAATATGAGTGGTTTTTAAGTATATTTAGAATATATATTTACCATTTAATACAATTTTGTTCATTGGACATAATTTCACAATTAAATCAGACATAAACAAGTATCAATCTTTTAATAGTTATTATATCTTAAAAACACGCTTTTTGTTTTGACAACGGGAATTAATTTTAAATTAATTTCTGCCACTTCTGTGTTTTGAATTTAAAAAAATTGATTCCATATTTGGAATCAGTAATTCCAAATTTTGTAAATAGGTAACTTTTATTTTTAGGCATTTTGAATAATTATTTCGGTAAATATTTTATTTATCATGGTTAAAGGGTAAATCCGGTAAATAAGGGTTACGAAATAATATTATAATAATAATAAATTACCCTAAAACGTGCCCTAATATTATTGGTGGATACATGTCCAAAAATGTGCATCATTGGGTCGATTTTGGGACCCCATGGAGCCACTTTTAGGTGATAGAGACACTTTATTTTAATTAAGTTAAAATAAATACAAAAAAGACAAAAGCAAATATCTTATGGAAAAACAATTTTTACAAAGGGTTATATATGTTGTATTTTAAACAATAAATATTAATTATAAAGCTAAAATGATTTCCTACATAATGATAATTTCTTTATAATTTTTAGACATTAAATAATTTAATTTATTTATGACACAATGATGATACAGTAATTACCATAATAGTGAAAAATTAAAATAATTGATATTATAAATACCAAAATAAATATAATTTGAGACTTTTAATGAATTAAACTAATTCTATAGGATAATATGACATATTATTATTGATTTAATTGAATTTCTTCAAAGTAATATTTCTGTTATGATTTTTACAAAAATCAACTATTGAATAGTGTCAAAATTGACATAAAAGAGTTTTTAAAACAAATATTATATTATTAATTGATATTAAATTCCTAAAAATCTAAGTTTCTTCCAAGATACTTATATAATGATTTTTTTATCATTAATGGACCACTTGGGGGTCTCTTAAATGTTTATTGTATGTTTATTTACAATATAATATGAAAATACAAAGTGACATGGTAAGTGTAAAACTAATTAACTAAGAGTTAAAACTTAAAGATAAGGTTAATATAATGACCCAAACCTATCTAAATTCTATTGGTTGAATGGTTTTCGACCTATCACAAAATTAACTTTTAAATAATCCACTTTGGACCCATTATAAACTGAATATGAATTTATTATAAAATAATATTTCTGGCTTTTCCAAAGGTGCCCCTCACCCCTCTTATAAAAGGGAACTCCTCCTTCTCATTAATTCACACCATCAAAGCCTTTTTGTTCAGACAACCTCTTCCCAAATACTCTACCAACTTACCTAAATACAACCTAGAGGAATTTATTTGATCAAAAAGCTAACCTAAGGAGGAGTTTTGATCAAATCAAAAGGAAGAACCCGAAGAAGAGGTAATGTTTTCACCACCCTTTTTCCAATTCATTTCTTCTACAACTTCTTATTTCTTTGTTATTATCATTACAAAATAATTAATCCAGTATATATTATATACATTAATATTATTATAAATATGGTAAATCTATATTCAGTATTCTACCCATCTTTTGAATGACATGTCACCATACGTGCGTATGTACGGCTTACCGTATCCACGTCGTGGTGTAATTGTTATTGAATATATTATCATTATTTGGATGGGTATAATAATGATGTTTAATTCATGTAAATAATAAATATAACATGATAATTATTCTGTATATAAGATATAACATCCAATTAAATATTATTTTAATATCAAAATAATCATATTGTCGCTCGTGCGTACATAGAGACTACCGTCTCCACGAACACGATGTGATTCATTCTCCATCGTATCCATTCAAGTATAATTATCATTTTATGATTTGAAAATAATGTTTATGGACTTGATATCATTCTGTATATGAATAAGATACATCCGATCCATGAAAATCATGGCTTACGTATCAAAACATATCAAAGAAAACGAGTATGTTAACAACAGAAACGACGATAATACTAATATATTATTAAAAAAGCAATGTTAAAAGATCATATATGATAACATATTAATATATATGATTCTTTTATAATTTAATAACAATTATTTTACCATTATATAGGAGGTTAACCTACCCTCAACCAAGGAAAAGTACACGGTAAGGGTTTATTTCGCAATCTCTTTATTATTCGAGGTTGTTTATACGTAATAATCTATTGGGATCTCTTTATCATCCACATCCATGTTTCTTAAAAATGTATTTGAAAACATTTTTACTATTTACAAGAATATGGGTTAAAGTCATTTATACCATTGTTTTACTTTTTATAAGAGGTTTATGAAGGAATCTTTCTATCGTTTTCCAATCAAGGTGCTTTTTAACCTTTTCGACAGAATTAAGGTAAGAATATTTTTTAACTTATACGGCGAGTACGACTATTTTCCACCGTTATAAAATCGTTGATGCTTCCCTTACAAGATTATAAGAATATTTTCAAATAAAATGTTATATTTTATAAATATATGACTCTTAAATTATTTCAAAATAGTAAGAGATATTTCTCTAAAAAGAGTTTTGATTTAATCTATGTCATAATCCTTTGATGGATTTTACGGCTATTTGAAGTTGATTTATTATGATACAAAACTTGTATATTGTATTGACAGTTTTGTGATATGTTTGACTGTGGATGTGTTATTTTTATACCATTCATGGTTTATGGATGATGTATTTACATTTCATATGCTTGTTTTAATACGAATGTTTATGTTATGTTTAAACCTTTTAATATGGGAATGCATTGGACTTAATATGTGATGGGTGGAGCCCGCTATAGCTCCTCGATGCATCGGTAGGTCTCATGAGACAAACTAGTGTCATGGCACAAGGCCTTGAAAAAATCTTATTTGTAGTCTTGGCATGAGGCCTTGGCTATGTGGTTATGATATTCTGGAATTATGCATTCTATCATTATGAAAGTGGTTATTGATATTGCATGTGATTATTCGATTAGTAGAATATCCATGTGAATAAGTAAATGGAATTATTTCATTTTATTTTTTCCATACTATGTTGAAGTTCATGTTTAAAAGGCTTTTGTTTTAGTTATACATTGCCTTCAATGTTTATTCTTATTTATGAATGTTTCTACTATATTGTTATCCTTACTAGGCATTTGAGCTCACCCATTTTCTATGTTTTATTTTTCCCAGGATGTGAAGAAATAATTTATGAATTACCTACATGGATAGTATGAGGGGATAAGAGTATGGACTATGAAGACTATGTTGTTGTAGTATTCATTTTTATGATGTATTGTCTGACTTTATTAATGTATCTAGTTATTCCAAGGCTACTAAACTAATCGGTCTTTCGAGACTTGATCTTTCTTGTGATCATGCCAATGTTATTTAATAATGCACCAACTCTGGGTAACTAGGTTTGGGGCGTTACAGGAAGTCCCTGATCAGCCATGTCCAGCATCTGATTACTTCCTTGTGACTGGAATACAACCAGAGGATGCCTCGGTGGCATGACTCCACAAGGTCAAATGCACACCTTAGATTAAGATTAACAGGGACTGAACCATAGAAGTGTAATAAGGGAATAAGAGAGAGAAAGAATTCATGTTTTACAAAACATGACTACATGACGTGTATAAACCCCACACGGTGTGTTCTCTTAAGTCATTCCCATGGGCGTGTACCTTTTCCAAACTAGGTCATGTAACACCCCAAACACACGACGTGTACTTGAATCTTCTTCCCCTACCCGAGTCCTTCTACACGATTATTACACATATCTCTCCTAAGACAATACTACATGGCGTGTTCAAGAGAAATATGGAGTGTACTATAAGAGCTTCACCGACCCATGTTGTTAGTGACCTGGCTGGGTACACTGCTCACACTATACGGAGTGTTCCAGATAGACATGGTTTGTATTAGGAAGCTTTTTCCAACCTGTTTTGTTCTCTAAATGGTTGGGTTTCTAGGATTACTCTATATGGTGTGTTCAAGCCTAAAACAGCATGTATAACCAAATATTTATCCTCTTGTGTCATCAGTCACATAGGCGGACACAGGGTCAACACCACATGGTGTGCACCACCGTTACACGACGTGTTCCCATAAGAATTTCCCAATCCCGTTTCTCTGCCCACACAGCCTACGACACGGTTAGAGACTAAACAGTATGTACATAAAGTACATAGTGTGTACTTAAGAAAAATTGTTTCTTCCTGAATAGTATAAAACATGGCATGTAGTCAAAACTACACGGTGTGTATTCTGGGTTTTTCCGGACAGTGAGCCTCAGAAACTACTCTGGAACCCAGAAAACATTGAAACGAACATTGAAGGTGCCAAATTCCAATCTGTGATGGCTACTCCCAAGTATATCTTATTACCAAGTACCTATTTTGTCTTATCCTTGACTATAGGCTCTAAATAGTAATTCAAGAAGAAAAGAATCCCTCATATACTACTTTGTAATGTCCCAGTTCTGGAAGCCACCCAATGGCGCCCTATACCCGATTGGTCACATGGACTCAAGCGCATTTCAACAAATGCGAGAGGTTGTTGACTAGTAGTGGGGGACTTGGGTTTGATAGTGGGTAAATAATGCCCTCATTGGTAGAGTAACAGAGTGGAAGAAAATAATAGCAACAACGGAAACAATAATAATCCATACAAAAGTGAATAACATAAAACTAATAGAAATAAATAGCTGGATCATATATAATTATTCATGATACATATGTCTAGGAATGAATCCAAACAAGTCACAATGATGGAATACAGATAGTACTAAACCAAGTACAAAAGAAAATAGATAAACAACTCTTCATCCTCGCAAGCCTAAGCTTGGCATCATGCTCTCCATCTCCACATCAAGTCAAGTAACTGAAGTAGAAGGTCACTTTCCCTTATCTATGCATGCATAAATATAATCTGTTTGGGCCCAAAACCATGACCCAAATAGGGTGTGAGACTAAATCCCAGTATAAAACCACCCGAATATATATGCCTAATAGTCAGTGAATAAATATATGGCATGTAAAAAAGAAAAGATGCAGTAAACAAGAAAGTACTCAAGAAATAGACTATTCCACATATCAAGAAAGTATCTAATCAAGCATGGTAACCCTATGGGAAGTACATGAAGCCTCTCCCATCTAGTTCAATCATAAGAATATATAGAGACTCTCTGAGGAATCTCACATGGTCAATTCCCATTATAGTCAAATGTGATTTAAGGACTCTCTAAGGAAGCTCACATGGTCAATTCCCTTTATTTCCCAAAGGTAGACATGGAATCTTTGAGGAAGCTCACATGGTCAATTACCCTTATAGACCCAAGTGGTCCTATAATCTCTGGGGAATCTCCCTTGTTCAATTCCCCTTATTGTCTAAAATTGTTCAAATA
Source organism: Viscum album (assembly GCA_963277665.1). NCBI lineage: Eukaryota > Viridiplantae > Streptophyta > Magnoliopsida > Santalales > Viscaceae > Viscum > Viscum album. Next base: position 1,928,719,848 of record OY728142.1, read on the forward strand.
CTCTCTATAGAAGCTCACTCGGTCAATTCCCCTTATAGACTACAACACCATGTTCTCACAACCCTATGTAATTCAATAATCATGTCAATGTAACAAAGCCAACATGAACCTCAAAAAATACTTGTCTAATCATTATACAACATATCATCATATCAGACATAAATAATCACACCATCCTACAATACTAGGAATGGGAATACTGGCAAGGCAGCCAAAAAACCTAAGCATGACCAAATGGTCGTAAATAGAACATGCATGGGAAAACACATACAAAACATGGAAATCAACCCTATTCATATCCAAATAACCTCAACTCTAGCATACAAGCATGGCTTGAAAATTGCATGGGAAAAATGGTAAACGTGCAATACCCTGATTAAGGGTATTGGCCAAAATTGCACATATAACTCAAATAATATCGACAGAAAGGCACAAACCACCTACCTCAGTGTTGGGAGATCAATATACTTGAGTCTCCAGGCTTTAATCACCTTATAACTCTGAAGATCTATGAAAGCATATAAAACTTTCAATAGAGGATAACTTGAAAAAGTGGAGGAATCATGAAACGAATCTTAAGCTGAAGAGAGATATTACCAAGGCGATCCCAACGCAATCAACGACTGTCAAATCAGAGATCAAACAAAGGATCAGGGGATCAGAGAAGGATCATGGCGTACGGGAGCTCTCGGCTGAACGATACTTAAAAGAAGAGTGTTTTGAAGATTAGACACGACCCCAGTGCGTTTAATGAAAAAAAGGAAATACTCGGTGTGTACTTTTGAAGTAAACAACCTGTACATTTGATGTACATGGCGTGTGATTTCCATTTTCGTACTCTGCTTTAATCAGCCTCCAGGTCATCCCCACATGGTTGTGTGCATGTCTGCTACATGGCCAGCACATGGCTACCTGTGGTAACCAAGTACACGGCATGTACTCATAAATTACATGGCGTGTACTTCGAAAATTTCCAGAAAAACCTATTTTTCTCAAAAACGGAAAGGAGAAGAAAACATACCTAAAAAGAAGATCTTGGTTCTTACAACTGGTGTCACGCCAACTCTAGGGGTTAGCTTTCGAGGGTGACCGCCAACTGGTACTAGCACTCGGCTGACGACGAATATGGCCGGGGACAGTCGAGGGATCCGATGGTGCTCTTTCAAGAGATGATGATTGCAGGGGAGGTAGATCGACACATGGGTGCTACTCGAGATGACGAAACAGGGATGATGACGAAACAGGGGGTGGCTGCCCGGGATAATGGCATCCAGGGATTAACAGGGGTGACAGATCGGCATGAGGGGTGCTGCCCAGGATGACGACGCATGGGAGATGATGGCACAGGGGTGCTTCTACCTTGGATGATGTCTTCCAGGGATCGGTAGGGGTGAAAAATGATGATTGATGGAACTGGGGTGCTAACTAGGACAATGATGCAGGGATGACGATGTAGCGGCGGGTGATGGCGTGTGAGATGAAAAAAAGCGATGGACGGTAGATCAATTGGCATGCGAGCAGGGTGCACGAAATGATGCATGGGAGAGAGGGTTTGGCCGGTGTCGATGGGATTGTGATGGAATTTTAATGGACTTTAATGTACGGTGGGTCTTCAGATCATTCATATAAAAAATAAATAAGTCTGGATGTGTAGGTTATCCCCTTGGGGGGCTATAGTCTGCATTTCCAGTATGCGTGTGAGGTGTGTGTGTTTGATGTAATTGTACTCCAAAACAGATTATATATATATACAAGGCCTGATAAAAGGGCACCCTTTGACGATTATATTCTAAAATATGATTTATATAACAATAATTATATATATTTATATAAATGAAGTATATATATATATATATATTAAAATATAATGATATGAACTATGTAAATAAGTATATAAAAACATTAAAATTAGTTGATATTTAAAATTTTATATTTCTATTCACATTATATAATTTATATAATATATATATATATTTATAATTATATGTGTGTGTTAATATATACACTACCCCGGATCGGGCCAAGGGAAGTGCCTTTGTTTATCAGCACTAAGCAAAAAATGCTATTAAACATCTCACCTTTATCAGTGCTAGAGAAAAGCGCTGATAAAGGTAGCTTTTATCAGTGCTAAAAAAGCATTGATAAAGTTGTAACATTTATCATATCTTTTTTAGCGGTGGAAAAAGATAGATTTATTAGCGCTATTCTTATCACTGATAAATGATTTTAATAAAAAGAATTATTAATTTATATAAAATTATTATACTTATATTAAAAAATAATTTTTTTATATAAATTAATTAAAAACACATATTTATAATTAATATAAATATTTTATATTAATTTATTTATAATAATTTTATAATTATAAATAAATAAATATTTATTTATAATATTTTTATAAACATAAACAGAATTTATAAATATATTTATTATATATATATATATTTATTTATAGTTATAATTATAATTATAAATATAATAAATATATTTATATGTAATTTTTTTGAAGCCCTACTAAAATGCTCATCCATTTTTTAAAAGAAACATTGCCCATATGTCTTATTCGCACACCTTCAAGCTCTCACGGAAGTCGACTGCCACCCCTCTCACCGAACCTTGCTGGTGCCTGGTCGCCGCTCTCGCCGAGCCGCACTAGTGTTGCAACACTTTATCTTATCATACCCCACTGTCGCATTGTTGAAAACCACTACTACCTCTCCAAACACCATTGTTCCTTCACCACCAGCTTGCTGAACCCCATTGTCGGCTCGCTGAACCCTATTGTCACCTTGCTCCACCGCATTGTCGAACACCACTACTGCCTCACCCCACCTCGTCGCCGAACACCACTACCACCGCACAGAACCCCACTGCCGACACATCTTTGATGCTGAACATTTTTGATGAATCAAAATAAACATAAAGGGTCCTTTATAATTCAATTATGTCAATATAAATACTTCAATAAACTAATTTGAAAAATTTGGATATGTAAGAAAAATAAATTTTTAAATGAAACTGTCACACCCCAATTTGTAAGTTTATTTTGAATTCATTTTTCTTAGTTTCGGGTTCTCACGCTGAGGTTCGGGTTGGGTCCCGGTTTAAAATTTTTGACGTTTAAAAATTTTGGTGGGTTTCAAACCGGTGCAAGGGTGCCACATGGTTGGCAGTAACAGTGTGGTTGCCCTTGGTGCTTGTGCGGGTGACCAAGTGGTTTGGAAGGAGGCGCGTATCTTGTGCATGGTTTATTAATCCATGCGACGAGCACGCGATGACCCAATTTTCAGAATAAGACAAATAAATGGATTAAAATTTTAAAAAAAATATTGTTCAGTAATAATAATAATATTACGTTGTTATTTTTATTATTATCAAGATTATCATTAAGAGTATTAATATTATTAATGATATTATTGTTGTTGTTGTTTGTGTCATTATTATTATTATTATTCTGGTTTTTTATTAGTATTGTTATTATTATTATTATGAAATGAATATATTTATATATATTTGAAACCCTAGTCTACCCCACGTCGCCCGCCCATTCCCCCCCGGACTGGTCGCGTAGCGGCGCCCCCTGTAACTGCCTCCTCCTGGTCTCTCCTCCCTGCCGCGATATAGCTCCCTCCCCCCTGTTCCCCCCTCTGGGCTCACCCAGGACCCCACACCTCCCTACCACGATCTGGCTCCATCCCCACTTCCCGCCCATCTGCGCTCGCCCGAGACCCCTTACCTCCCTACCGCGATCCGGCTCCCGCCTCCCTACTCGCCCGTCTCTGCTCGTCTGGGACCTCGCACCCCCTACTGTCTCTAGTACCCACCACCCAGCCGACCCAACTAGCCTCCTCCCACATCTGTCCAGACCCCGCTCGGGCCATCTGCTACCTCATCAGAGCACCCTACCGCTCCAGCATCCTACCAGCGGTCGACCTCCCTCTCGTTGGTGCATCTGCAACTAGTTTTTCTCTCACCGCCGCACCCCATGGCCAACCTCCCTCACACCAGCAACCTTTGTAATAGCCACCTGTGTTTCGGCCACCTCGGCATTGGCCTCCCATCCTCCGGCCCCTTTGCCCTGGCCAGCGGCGTGTCCAACCCCCCTTCTCTCCTTGTTCCTACAGCGGTGCATCCAAACCCTCGTGCGCACGACCAACCCACTTCCCTCCTTCTCAGGTATACTTAATTAATTAATTAATTATTTATTTTATTTTTATTTAATTGTTGTTTTTTATTTAACTTGGTTAATCGTTTTTCCATTGTAGGTTGTGTTTCGTTTGTTTTTCTTACTGTTTAGCGAGCACGGTTGCTCCGCAGGGATTGTTCATCCTTCCGTCGAAGTTTTTCACGTCCGTGCTTATTTGAGGTAGGTGAATATGAGTTTTTCCCTTATGATGCATTCCTTTAACGCTTTAATTATTCAATATATTATATTTTAATTGATTTGTAGTCTTAGTTTACATCAAATTGATATACTTTGGTGTTTATGAAATTTTTAGAAGTTGTTAAAATGATACTCTTATGCATATAAAGAAGGGGCACTTTGATCATTTGTACTTAGCGTATTTGATGAAATACTATAGTTCCTAAAAATATAATTCATTTTTTTATGAAATGTTTAGCTTTGATTATGTTGTGTGTTGGTATTGGTTATTTTTGAATTTAGTTTTGTGTATAATTTTGGTATTGGTGTAACTTGTTAATTGTGTTAAGGTGTTATAAAAAGGGGGCTCTCTGGTTTTTAATGTGGCAATGTGTTATTTTAAAATAAAGTAAATGATTGGATTTAGTTTCAATGAATGTGATAGTTGTGTGGAAATAGTGTTGGTTATTTTCTGGAACTGTAGGTGTGTCATTCGATGTGGACACATCCATGGGTGTACTAGGTGCAGACATGGATGTGCCTTCAAATGAAAATGATTTTTAAAATAGTATTTTCTTATAAACTTGGTCTTGTAAATGGTTTTTTATTTCAATATAAGATTGGTTATTTGTGTGTATTTTATGAGAGGGTTGAAAGGAGATCTCAAAGGGTGTGCTCGTTTGGCACTTAGTGTCCATTTTCGAAAATGTTTGGCTTAAGAGGCCATTTGGTCGTTTTGTGTGTTTTTATTTAAAATTTTGAACGTTTTTTAAAAAACATCATTGGAGACTTTGGACATAAAGGCCCATTTTGATCTTTCAACTCATGGGTGAATTTTCTGTTAAAATTTAGAATGGGTTGTGTTGGAAAGTCTTGTGTGTGCCTTGTTGGAGTTTGAAATGTTTTATTTAGAAAATGGTTTTCATATGAACAGGATGTGAAGGCATGTTTGGATAATTGTTTAATGTGAATGATTGAACATGTATATGAGGTGATCTTGTCTAGTGTAACCCTCTATGGGTGAATGTATACAAAGCGTCCGTGTTTGGGGAAGGAAAGTGCGGTGAGATGAATCACGCGTGCGAGGGCCTTCCTACCTATACAATATTATTACAACCACCATGAGTTCCTGGGAATCTTATAGTTGATCGAGTTATGGTTTCATATCAACCCTAATAAGATGGGTTGGTACCCCCTGGTAGGTGTATAGGATAGATGGGGAGTGCTGCTAGTTTCTATTGCTATGAAGGTGGCCAATTGGTTATAAACTTAGGAGTTTCACCATACGCCGAAAGGTGGTTCCAAACCGAGTATGTACAGGGGTCTTCTAAGTCTGTTTAGGATCACACATGGTTACTTAATTAATTTCATTGTTTGTTTAATTTATGTTGTACTAGTTTTCCCCCTTATTTTGTTTCACCTTGTTCCCTTGTAGCACATTCTTGATTTCTCTGCCTTGGTTTTGTATTTGAAATGGAAAATGGTTTTGAAAATGGTATACAATGTGTGTTGGATTTTCAAAAGGAAAAATTATGTTTCTTATTTTAAAATGTTAAAACCCTAATTTTATATTTGTATTTTAAACTTGTGTCATTGGACTGTTTTGGGAAAGGAAATACTTGGATTCCATGGTTATATTCAGTATCCGTAGTGAGCATCTCGGTGCACAAGCCTATCATATTATTTCAGTTGCAGGTTCAGTTCTTATTCAGGCTCCAGGTTCAGCTGCTCAGTGTTAGATCAGGCTTGATTCTGAGTTGGGTGGTGACCCTGAAGGTCACAAGGAGGTATGTTTGGTTTTATTTTCTTTTCGCTGCTAGTTTTTTTTTTTTTATCGTCAGTTTTGTTTATCTGTTTATCTTTTGTTCATGGGCCAAATCGTTCCCAATGGTAAAATTTTGATGTCCGATACTATTTTTCAGTCCGTGGGGATTGGGAATGCCCTTTGGGCCATGTCGAAGACTGGATCGGGTGACCAGTTCAGGGTTGAACCGGGTTTGTTCATGAAAAAATGGTATCAGAGGAGGCCCTTATTATTTGGGGTGTTCGGTAGATGGAGGTTAGGACTGTTGGGACTCGAGAAGTAGGTACAGGAAGGACATCATGAACCCTCACCTGTTCCAAACCTCGAGTCACCAGGGGTACTCCAGGAATTGATTCATGATCTCGTTATGATGTTTTTTGGATTGGGGGATGACAATAGAGGCAATTCGATGTTACATCATGATTTCACATTAAGTAGTGACCCATGTGGAGTCTGAGTACACAGTTTAAGTTCCTCCTAGTTGTTGACACTTACTTGGGGCATGTTCCACTACCATGTCGCCAAAGATAAGCATAACTGCTAGTTCCTCATCCTGATGGATTTTTGTAAGTTGGGTTTTGTTTTGTTATTGATTGATATAAGCGTGTCTTTTAAAATAAAAAAGAGAAATGTTTTTTTGAAAATTGAATTTGGTTTGAAAAGTGTGTTTGGTATTTGTAAAGTGTCCTCTAAAGAAGGTGGTTTTGAAATATAAAATGAAAAATGAAATTTTGTGTTGTGTTTGTATTTGTTTGGTTTTTGAGCTGGCTTTTTTTGGATGAAATCACATTCATTGATGTTGCTTTGGTTTGATATTGGTTTTGGATTTGTGTTTTCTAAGTTGTTCAGAAAATTCCACCCAGAAAGGTCCCAAGAGTTTTTGATAAGTCATGCCCAGTTTTTGGTCCTTCTCATAAATATCCTATCCATCACAGTTATCGGGGTTCATTAGAGGAAGCATAGTGGCTTGAAAAGGTCGGACGTGTCTTCAGGGTATTGGGAACATTTGAAGATGTCAGAGTGCATGCCGTTTTGTTCCTGTTTGAAGGTCCATCCCTGGACGAATGGGAGTTATTCGCCCCAATATAAATTCATGTTGGGATGATGTGGGATGTATTTAAGTCCGTCTTCATCCAGTGGTTTATACCCAAAGATGTGAAGATGAAGAAAAGGGAATAAATTATGTGCATTCAACAAGGATAACAGACGGTGAAGACTTATGTTGTCCATCTCAAGAGAACTTGTGTCATTTTCTCTAGAAGTAACATCAAAAGATTTGATGAAGAATTCCCTATTCATCAGGATCTTCATCCAGAGATCAAGGAGCGGTTCCTCCCTTCTAAGGACAATTGTTTTGAAAAGTTGGTGGATGAGGCATTTTTAGGTGAGTTGGTCTCCGGAGCACAGATGGATGGAAATTCAGTGTATTTTGTTGCTCGTAAAGGTTTCCCATCTAGAGAGTAGGGTGTGCCAGAGGGAACAGTTTCTCAAGAGTCCTCTACAATGGTTATAGCTTCCAGTTCATCGTACCATTCAGTGGTGTGCCACCAGTGTGGCTGGTTCGGGCACGTGAAGTCGTCATGTCGCATCCCTCCGAAAACGTGTCATCGTTGCAGATGTTTTGGTCATCTAGAGAAGTTTTGCAGGAAGCGTCGCCTGAATAAAATGTAGTAACCAAGGGATTCGAGTGCCTAACTGTGAGGCAAGAGATGATTCATCCATCAGATCCCTAGCCATAGGTCTCAAAGTGAAGCTCGCGCAATGTCAGGTGTTGTGAGGTGTGTGAAGCCTCGGTTCGGGTTTTTTGTTCCATGATGGAAGTGGAAAATTTTAATTCTTTTCATCCTTGTTTTTTGCTGTTAAAGTTTTGACATTTTTTAAGTTCATTGTTTTGTCGTTAAGTTATGATGGACTCATCCTATTTTAATCAAAGTAATCCTAGTTGTGTGAATGTGGTTTTCTAAATTATGATATTTTCTTAAAAGTGTGTTTGGACCTTGTATGGGTTGATCTTGGTTTAGAGGTGTTTGTTTTGAGATGTAATTGCATGTGAAGGAGTCATGTATTGTTGTAATACTTGGGATTACTTCTGGGATTACGTTCTGTTCATAAGTTTTTATCTATTGTTGGGGGGGGTTTGGTTTTGGTCGAGAGTTCCGAGTTTCAGCTGAGGTGTTTTTTGATTATACTATATAAGTTAGTTTGGATTGGTCGGGAGTTCCCACGTCACCCCCCCTTTCCTAGGGTGTTATGTTTTGTTGTTAAATTTCTGAACTAGTTATGTTCTTATGGTGGGGAGAACCCTCTCGTGTTCTCTCGTTCTCTTGTGTTGTGGTTTCTTTTGATTTCAATCGGGCACGAATTCTTGTTTTGACTATCGTTCAGCTGGGTGACTTTCTGGGGGCTGATAGTGTCTATGGTGGGGAGAATTATCACACCCTGATTTTTATGTTTATTTTTATTTCATTATTTATTAGTTTCGGGTTCTCGTGTCGAGGTTTGGGTTGGGTCCCAATTTTAAAATTTTGACGTTTAATGATTTTGGTGGGATTCAGACTGGTGAAAGGGCACCACATGGTTGGCAGTAACTGTGTGGTCACCCCTAGTGCTTGCGTGGGTTCCCAAATGGTCTGGAAGGAGGTGTGCAGCTTGCGCGCAGTTTATTATGCCGTGAAAAGAGCGCGCGGTGACCCGATTTTCAGAATAAGATAAATAAATGGATAAAATATTTAAAAAAATAAGGGTCGATGATAATAATAATATTACATTGTTATTTTTATTATTATTAAGATTATTATATATTAAGAGTATTAATATTATTAATGATATTATTATTATTGTTTGTGTTGTTATTATTATTATTATTATTATTATAAAATTAATATATATATATATATATATATATAAAACTGTAGTCTACCCCACATCGCCCCCCCATTCCCCCCTGGACTGGTCGTGCAGTAGTGCCCCCTGCAGCCGCCTCCCCCTAGTCTCTCCTCCCTGCCGCGATCTGGCTCCCGCCTCCCTACTCGCCCCTCCGTGCTCGCCCGAGACCCCGCACCTCCCTGCCACGATCCAGCTCCTGCCTCCCTGCACTCCCCTCTGTGCTCAACCGAGACCCTACACCCCCTATCGTCTCCAGTACCCACTGCCCAACCGACCCATCTAGCCTCCTCTCTCATCCGTCTAGACCCTTCTTGGGTCAGCCGCCACCTCGTCGGAGGTCCCTGCCGCTCCGACGTCCTGCCCACAGCCAATCTCCCTCTCACCGACATATCAACAGCCGATATTCCTCTCACCGACGCAACATGCGGTTGACCTCCCACATGTCAACCACCTTCGTACTAGCCACCTATGTGCCGACCACCTCTGCATTGGCCTCCCGGCCTCTTTTCCCCGGAAAGCGGTCTGTTTGACCATCCCTACTCTCCTTGTTTCGACCAACGGTGCATTCCAACCCTTGTTTGCATGGCCAACATGCTACCCTCCTTCTCAGTTAAAATTAATTAATTATTTATATATTTATTTTCTTTACTTTAATTATTGGTTTTTATTTAATTTGTCTAATTGTTTTTCTGTCGAGGGTTGTGTTTTTTGTGTTTTTCTTGCTGTTTAGCGAGCACAGTTGCTCCGCAGGGATTGTTCTTCCTTCCGTTGAAGTTTGTCACGTCTGTGCTTTTTTGAGGTAGGTGAATCTGAGTCTGCCACTGTTGATGGATTCCTTTAACACATATATTGCTCAAATTATTATAGTTTAATTTATTCGCAGTCTTAGTGTACACCAAATTGATTTGCTTTGGTGTTTATGATATATTTATAAGTTGTTAAAACAATTATCTTATGCATATAAAGAGGGGGCACTTTGATCATGTGTTCTTAGCATATTTGATGGAATACTATAGTTCTTCAAATTATAATTTAGGGTTTTTATGAAATGTTTAGCTTTGATTATGTTGTGTGTTGGTATTAGTTATTTGTGAATTTAGTTTCGTGTATAATTTGTGTATTGGTGTAACTTCTTAATTGTGCTAAGGTGTTATAAAAAGGGGGGTCTTTGGTTTTTAATGTGGAAGTGTGTTCTTTTCAAATAAAGTAAGTGGTTGGTTTAAGTTTCAAAGAAAGTGACAGTTTTGTGGAAATAGTGTTGGTTATTTTCTTGAACTTTAGGTGTGTCATTGGATGTTGACACATCCATGGGTGCACTAGGTGCAGAAATGGATGTGCCTTTAAATGAAAATGACATTTAAAATAGTGTTTTCTTAAAATAATTGGTCTTATAAATGGTTTTTTTTCTAAATAAGATTGGTCATTTGTGTGGCTTTTATGAGAGGGTTGAAAAGAGATCTCAAAGGGTGTGACTGTTTGGTCATTAGTGTCTGTTTCAGATAATGTTAGGATTGAGAGGACGTTTGGTAGTTTTGTGTGTTTTTCGTTAAAAGTTTGAAAGGTTTTACAAAAAATTATTGGGAGACTTTGAGCTTAAAGGCATGTTTGGCTCTTTTAACTCATGGGTGAATTTTGTGTTAACTTTTAGAATGGGTTGTGTTGGAAAGTTGTGTGTGTGTCTTGTTGGAGTTTTAAATGCTTTTTTAGAAAATGATTTGATATGAACATGATGCGATGGTATGTTTGGAACTTTGTTTAATTTGAATGATTGAACATGTATATGAGGTGCTCTTGTCTAGTGTAATCCTTTATGGGTGAATGTATAGGAGGCGTCCGTGTTTGGGGAAGGCAAGTGCGGTGAGATGAGTCATGCGTACGAGGGTCTTCCTACCTATATAGTATTATTATAACCACCATGGGTTCATGGGTGTCTTATATTTGATCGAGTTATGATTTCTTATCATCCTTGATTAGACGGGTTGGTACCCTCTAGTAGGTGTATAGGCCAGATGGGGAGTGTCGCTAGTTTCTATTGCCGTGAGTGAGGCTAGTTGGATATAGAATTAGGAGTTTCACTATATGCCGACAGGCGGTTCCAAACTGACTACATTGAAGACTCTTCTAGGGATGTTAATAATCACCCATGGTTAATTAATTTCATTGTTTGTTTACATTATGTTTCTCTAGTTTTCTACAGCTTGTTTTGTTTCACTTGATTCCCTTGTAGCACATTCTTGATCTGTCTGCCTTGGTTTTGTATATTAAATGGAAAATGGTTTTGAAAATGGTATATAGCGTGTGTTGGATTTTCAAATGGAAAAAGTCCGTTGCTTATTTGAAAATGTGAAACCCCTACTCTTATATCTATATTCCAAACTTGTGTCATTGGACTATTTTGGGAAAGGACATACTTTGATTCCGTGGTTATATTTGGCATCCCTACTGAGCATCTCGGTGATCACGCCTATCATATTCTTTCAGTTGCAGGTTCAGTTCTTGTTCAGGATCCTGGTTCAGCTGCTCAGTGTTCGATCAGGCATAAGTCTGAGTTGGGTGGTGACCTTGAAGGTCACATGAAGGTATGTTAGGTTTTATTTTCTTTATGCTGCTAGTTTTATTTTTAATTCTTTGTTTTTTTTATCTTTTTATCTTTTGTTCATGGGCCAAATCGTTCCTAACGGTTAAATTTTTATGCCTGAAACTGGTTTCCAACCCGTGGGGATCGGGAACACCCTTCGGGTAATGTCGCGGACCAGCTCGGGTGATTGGTTCAGGGTTGACCCAGGTTGGTTCATGATAGAAACTTTAAAAGTTGATTTTTAAAAAGAACTTCTCTTTCCTTGAGTCTAAATCATTACGTGCGTTCTTTATCTTCCTCTTATTTTGAAAGTCTCATTTTTTAACACCTTAAAACCTCTAAGATTAGTATTCTTCCTAATGTACAGACTCTAAAACATGGGAAGAGATGTTAGGAATGTATTTGGGTAGAGAATGGGGAAATGAAATTGGTTATTAAGTGTGGATAAGTGAGAAGAAGTGGTGCCCTTTTATAAGAGGGAGGAGAGGTACTCTTTGAATTTATTAAAATATTAATTTAATATAAATTAATTTGGACATCCAAATAACCCCAAATTGATAATATTGAAATATAATATGAGTATGAGTCTAAATCATTTTTTCCAATAATATTTGAACATTTTTAGATCACATTTTTACCTTTATCTTTTTGGGTTAACCCCTCGTTAACCCTTTTCATGCTTACCATGACAACAAGGTTTTTTACTATTTGAGGGTCAAGATAGTTACTATAAATGGAAAAATGATCCATAAATTGACCATAGTTTATATTTTAAATGATAAACTAATCACTTGTCCGATTATAGGATTTTTATGAATTTAATATAATTTAATAAAATATTATTTCCTTAAAATATCAATAATGTAAATTTTAGAACAATTCCTTTACATTGACTTTTATAACATAAAGACAACAATTGAATTTGAAATAAATAATTTTAATACATCCCTGAAATGTTATATTTTTCTAGAATATCCATGGGCCATATGAATTATTTCAAATTATATTACTCTAAATTTTTTTTAATATCGTTTATTTTTTATTTTCATTAATTGAATAATTACTACATCAACGTTGTGTAAGATTTTAAGGTAATTTTATTTCACTAATATTTAAAAATAAATCACCAAGATGAAGATAAATCATTTATATTTCAAAATAATATTTATAACCAAACACAGCCTCTGAGTATCTCCATGTTTAAAATGTTATTTTTATTGAAAACAAGACTGTGTCATTTTTTTCCTTAAATAAAATATTTTAAAGGACATAATCACATCCAAATTGAAATAAAATTCCATATAACCGAATCTTGGATTATTATGGATAAAATGAAATCATCTAATAAAATTAAATCAAATTTCTGTTTTATTTTATAGTCCTTATCATTTTATTTTTATTTTTAATTACCCGATTTAACCTTTACAGTGTTAACAAAATTACTATGGTTATTATTCTAATTGATCAAAAATAAGAGGGACCTATTTAAAAAATTTGGAGCCAATGATTCCAAATATGGAATCTATTTTTCAATTTTCAAAACATATAAGTGGCGTAATTTTATTTAAAATTAAACCGACAAAATGTGATGAAAAGCGATTTTTCAGACACATAACTTTTTAATTATAAAATTTCTATAATAAGTTGAAGTTTCAAATTCATTCCAAATACTATAATTGTATTTTTTTAATCAAAAGAAATTAATATAATTTTAAAACTACTCCAAAATAAAATATCAATTTTTAAATACTTGAAAATAATATGCAGTTTTTTGAAAAATATTTATTTTTCATTATTCATTAAAAAAAATATATTTTTTAGAAAATTATTTAAAATTTATCCAATGATAATTTGGAAATGCTAAATAAAATAATGAAATTAATATTTTAAAATTAAAATACTATTGTTTGGAAACCAATATTTTAAATAAAACAATATAATGGTAGAAAATCCAATTTGGTTTGAAATAATGATTTTTTTCTTTTGACTGAAAAATTATCCAATATTTTATAATTAACTAAAGAAAATGTTTTATGTCAACATTACATGGGCGGTTACATTTTCACCCCGTTGTTTCACCTCATTCACTTAGTCAACCTCCTTTTGGTTTTTTCTCTCATTCTACTGCTGAAACCCTACATTTTACAACATATACTTGCTTCATGAGTGATCAAAACATTGTTCCTGACATCCTCCTTGTGCACTGTTGGTGCGCTATTTATGGTCGAGCTGGATGATGATCTTCTGTTTTGAGGATGTGTTGGTATTTCCATGATCGATAAGCATTGGTGGAGATCCCGATGAAGCACATTACCGTGCACGTGTACATTCTAGAAAGGTCCACTTTTGGGAGGGTTCATAGAGAGATAATGAGTGTCGGATAGATCCAAATTGTTCGGCCATGTAAGAATCCTCATCTTCGTTCTTTTATTTTGAATAACTATCTTGTGGGGGATTCACTACTACAAAAACGGCCTATATCAGCGCTAAAAATGGCTTTAACAGCGCTAAAAAAGCATTGTAAAGCTCAGCACTAATATAAGGGGTTCCCTTTTATCAACGCTCCGAAAAGCACTGATAAAGGCCGATTTATCAGTGCTAAAAAAGAACTGATAAAAGACCCATTTATCAGCGCTTTTTTTAGCACTGATAAAGGTCAAGAAAATTAAAAATAATTAAAAATAATACGGGGGAGTGCTTTTATCAGCACTTCACACCCCCTTTATCAGTGCTACGAGGTCTCCCGCGCGATGACCTTCCCTTGCATCGTCATACGCGTGCACCCCCTTCGATTCCACCCGAACTCAAACCCGGGACCTCCCCCCTTTCGTGGCTGCACCTTTACCACAATGTCATTTCATTTTGATCTCTATTTAATGATATATCTATATATATTTAGTTATATTTATTCATATATTTATAGAGATTCATAGTAATATAAATATATTTATTCATATATTAGTATATATATATTAATTTTTATATTAATATATATATATATATAGTTATAATTTTGTATAAGTATATTTATTTGTATATTAATATATACATATAAGATTAGTTTTAAATACATTTATGAAAAAATATTTTTTTTTGTGTGTGTTTATAAATAAATAAATACACGAATATATACATAGATATATACAACACAAATACAATGATATATACAACACACAGACACACACACACACACACACATTTATTTTTACAAATAAATACATATATATGTGTATTTGAAAAGACATATAATGTACATATTAGATTAGTTTTAAATAAAATTTTGAAAAAATAAGTTTTTTATGTGTGTTTATAAGTAAGTAAATAAATAAACACATATATACATATATACAACACACAGACACACACATAGAAACACACACACACACATACACATATATATTTACGAATAAATACATATATATGTGTATTTGAAAATCCATAAAATGTTAAAACGACCATAACCTATAATATATAATTTTGTTATTGCACCACAAGTAGTCAAATCGAAGAAAATGAAACAATCTTTGATATGATATGTGGTACAGGCCTAACAGACATCCAGATCAGAAGTTATACTTGTTTGAATGATAAAAAATCGGGGTATCCCGACCAAAAACTCAGTTTTGGAGGCCCGATGGGACTTTTTTGGGATCGAAAAATCTGGCTGAGGCTTTGCCTTTATTAATTGCGCGTTGAACTTGTCACAGGCTTCGATTTGATATGATGTAGAGCTCAAACGGACACCCGAATCCAAAGATATGGCCGTTTGAAGTTTGAGTTACATTTTCAACCTATTTTAGATCTTTTATTAATTGTTTGGATTTTTTGTGTCCTCAAATTGTTATTAAATGATTTTTAATCGACAATAATTAGAATATTATTAATTGATAATATTTTTTTAAAATATTTTGAATTCATTTTCACTAAATTTATTATATATTAAATGTAATAGTCTATTTATACATATCTAGAACATATTTAAAAAATATATATTGTATTATATCAATATAAATATACTTATATAAGAATAATTTAATTTTTCAGATTTTTTTTGAAATATAAAATTTTTTAGCGCTGATAAAGGCCCCCCTTTATGAGCACTTTTTTTAGCACTGACAAAGGCCGCCCTTTATCAGCACTTTTTTTGAGCGCTGATAAAGGCCCCCTTTATCAGTGCTTTTTTAAGCGCTGATAAAGGGGTAGTGCTTCCCTTTCCAGTTTTTGGCGTAGTGATTTTTCATCTTTTGTTCATATTTTAAGACTGTATCATGCATTCTGTTTGTTTTGAGATTAATAAAACATGTGTATGTAGGTGGTGTTCTTGTCTTCCATGTATGCCAAAAGAAAGAATAAGCATGGAAAATCATGTGTTCACCTTTACTGCTTTCTTGCATATTCTTTTGAATCTAGTTCTGTCTCTACTGATTTTTTCTTGAACTCACCCTGAATCATCACATTTTTCTCGGTTTACAACTATGATAATTTTAATCATGATAACATTTTGGGTTTCAAACACATAATTGAACACATTGGTTTAAAATAGATTATATTCACACAAACCCAAATTAGAATGTGTTTAAAAAATTATTTAATTAAATGTTAAAAAATCATGTAAAAACTCATGTGTTGTTAAAAAAAACCACCTAATCTATGTATGTTATGTAATAACTGTCAAGTTTATATTGGAAACTAGATATTTGATTTTTCAACCAAATAACATACATTCTATGTTAGGAAAAGATTTAATTTTTTACACTATATATATATATTACCACTTAATGCAATATTATGGCCATTCAATGGTATTTATCTTGTTAAATTTGGTGAAATTTTATTTGATCATTCACTTTTTTAAATGTCTTTGCATTTCTTTTCTCTAGGGGAAAAATTATTTTCTAATATATTTTTTGAAAAAATAAAAAATTTTATTTTTTAATATTTTTTAAATTATAGTTTTAATTTTGAGTCAACATGTAGCCTTTAATTATTTGTATTTAATAATTAGTCTCCTAAAAAGGTGTTGCATAATTTAAATTAATTAATTGGTCATTGTGTAAATTTTATTGAAAACAAATGGGATAATTTTGTCTTTATGTGTGTTATTATTATTATTATTATTATTAGTTTTAAATTTTAATTAGATGGATGATTAATTTTTTGTTGAAATCTAATTTAATGAGTCAATAGTGATACATTTAACAAAATTAAATTTATCATTAAATATTTTCAAGATTTTGAATTTTCAATTAATGACGTGGATGCATTATGTTTAAATTTCATAAGACATTTTGAATGTTTTTCTAAATCCCAGCCTTTTGTATGGGTCCATGATTATCAACATTTATTTCCCTGACCAAATAAAATACCTGCTATATAATGATATTCCATTCCTACCCCAACTGCACTCCGCACCTCCCTCTTCTCAGACATACCTGCACTTCGCTCCTCCTCCTTTTAGACCATACCTTATCCCTTGCTGCTGTTACCTGCAATGGAAATGATAGTCCACCACCATTCCAGAACTCCCAAGATGAGAAAAGAATTCACGTACCCTTTATAACCCCTTCCCCTGCCACCCCAGCGGGCCCACTCTTCTTACGCGGTGGTGGGCAGCGGCAGCTTGAGGCAGCGGCCAACCAGCTCTCGGAGATCTTCTATTCGAGAGAAAGCTGCATTTTTTGGGTGCAGTGGTGTTGGTGGATCAGTGATGAATGATCACCCAGGAATTCGGAGTACTCGGTCGGCGCAAAACTCGGATGGAAGGAAGGCGTTGAAAGCATTCCATGCGTTGAAGAAGAAAACACGTTCTTCCTTCTTGGGATCCGCTGCGCCAAAGGAACCGCCGGCAACAGAACAATGAACCTTGGATTCATTTTCCTTTTAAAATCCACCACAACCGACACCATGGATTCCAACATCCTGGGTTCCATCACCATAACAACATCACACTCTAGGGATCAGCAGGGGCGACGATGACACTAGGGGTCACTGCCCGGGATGACGGCGTCCAGGGAGCGACAGATGATGATTGACGCCAGCTGCCGATGTTTGCTTTGGAGGTCGACCATCAATTGGTTCTGGCGCTCGGCAGACGATGGCACTGCCTGCTGACTGCCGAGGGCTCCAACGGTGCTCTGTCCAGGGATATTGATCGGCAAGGGTGGAAGATTGGCACGGTGGTGGATCGGCAGAGGCGGAGGATCGGCACAGGGGGTGCTACGCGGGACGACGATGATGGGACGGTGGCGCGCAAGTAGGGTGCGTGGGGTGCAACATTGGGAGAGTGGGTTGGGCCGGTTGTGATGGGCTTTTAATGGGATTTAATATATCGTGGGACTTCAATGTATCGTGGGTCTTCACATCAATTATCTAAAAAATAAAGAAGTCTCACTCGGTGGGTTTTCCCTAGCTATGATGTAGATTATAATTAAATAAATATATATTTAAATAATTATAATATTATAATAAATTTTATTAAATAATAAATATATTTATTATATTTAAAATTATATATTTATAATTATATATAAATACTTTTTAAATATATTTATTTATAATTATATATATATGTATAATAATTATATATCTCTAACGAATATGGTCTACATATATATATACCATGAAGATGATATTCATGGACATTGTCGTTGTTTATGTTCATATGATGCATGAGTATAATTGATGGTAGGGGCAGACGACGGTGCTGCCCGGTGCAACGACTGTGCTTTGTCTAGGGATGATGAAGGCAGTGGCGGCAGATCGACATGAGAGGTGCTGCTCGGGACAATGACATAGGGATGATGATGGCATTGGAGTGCTACCCCAGACAACGACGCCGGGATGATGCTGGAATGGGGGTGCAGCCCCGGACGACGACAGGATGACAGATGATGGCGTACGAGACGAAAAAGCAATGGATGAGATTTAAAATTAAATATGTACAATTGTATTTTTATAATTATAAAAATATATTAACTTTTATTAAATGATAAATATATTTATTATATATAAAATTATATATTTACAATTGTATTTTTATAATTATATATTTATAATTTCATATTTATAATTTTATATTTATAATTTTATATAATGATTTTTAAAATATATTTATTTATAATTATAATTATAAATAAATAAATTTATATTTAAAATAAATATATATCCCTATTAAATGTGGTGTGTGTGTATATATATATATTTTTATATACCATGAGGATGAAATCCTTGGACATTGCCATTATTTATATTCATATGATGCATGAGTATAATTGACGTTGTATAATCATAAGTTTATTAATGGACATGATTGTGTGTTGCTAAATTTTAAGATTACCAATATTTTGATAACCCATTCATATGTTATGTATTCATCATGAATGTTCATTTATACATACCCTTATTATTCATGTTGTCCTTATATGTCATTTTTTCTTATTATTCATGCGATTATTCTATGCTGGAATCAACTTGGATAGAAAATATCTAGGGGACAATGCAGCTGGAGGATCTTATGGTAAAAAGAGTGCATGTGAGCTCAAACACATTTCAAGGAATTTGACACTGAGTTCCTTTCAAAGAGAGTCAAGAATAAAAATAATTAAATCCCATGAGAACGTTGTTCCAAAGGAAGCATAATATCAGATTGATTATCTTGAAGAACAATTGCAGGACATGATGTTAAAGACCCATGTGAAGAAGGATTTGTGTTATCCACATAGATAACTTTAAAATAACTCATTTCAAAGATGGAATTTTGAAATTCCACCAGATGACATCATTCAAGTTGGTATTTCTGAAATTCTAGTGATAAAAAGTGTTTTCCAGCTTAGAGGTTTTGAGAAGAATTGTTTGTTTCCTGATTCAAACAATCCATATTCTAGGGACCAAGGTAACTTATCTTTAAGAGAGCGAGAAGGCTCTTCACGTGATAAAATTTACAGATTTATATGGGAATTTAAATCCTACATTACACAGGAAAAGGAACCGAAACCTCCACTTCCTGCTAAGAAAAATTGCAAGGAAAGTAATGAAATGATGCATATTTAGGGTGAGTTCACTCCCATAGGGTGTGCCATGGCCACCATCACAAGGGAAGAGAAGGGAATTGAATATCTTAAACCACTAGAGGGAGTTTTTGATCTATTTATGGGAGAAAAGAACACTGGAATCTCATGAAATGAGAAAGCATCCATTGACAACGGCCTTGAGAAGTACATCCCACAAGCTCTTCATAATGGGCTGCCAGTGTTAGAATATCCCACTGAAATTTCAGTTGCAAAGAAAGTTAACCATGAAGAACCAATTGAAGAAGAGGATATGGATCCAGATCTGAACCTACATGCTGAATCTGAAATTCAAGAGGAAACTCATCCAAAAAATAAAGGGAAAAGAGATTGGGAAGAAGTGGAATACATCCAGAGAGAGTTGGAAGGCGTTAAAAGGGACTTCAGAGTGGATCAAAAAGTGAAAATTAGATTTGGAAGAACAATTAAATATTCAAATGAAGCTTAAATTGGGGGGGGGGCATCAACACACCTTGGGATAACCATGATGACTTCATTCAAGTTGGTATTTCTGAAATTCAAGTGATAGAAGTGTTGTCCACCTTAGAGATTTTGAGAAGAATCATTTTCTTCCAGATTCAAACAATCCATATTGAAGGGACCAAAGTAACTTATCGTTAAGAGAGCAAGAAATATTTTCACATGATAAAATTTAATGATTTACATTACATGTGAAAATGAGCAGCAAGATTCACATCCCACTAAGAAAAATAGTGGGGAAAGTCATGAAATGATGCATATTTAGGGTGAGTTCACACCCATAGGGTGTGCTATGGCCACCACCACAAGGGAAGAGTAGGGAATTGAAGATCGTAAACCACTTGAGGGAGTTTTTGTGCTATTTATGGGATAAAAGCACCCTAGAATCCCATGAAATGAGAAAGATTCCATTGAAAAGGGCCTTGAGAAGTGCAGACCACAAGCTCTTGATAATGGGCTGTTAGTGGTAGAATAGCCCACTGAAATTTCAATTGTGAAGAAAGCTATCCTTGAAGAAACTATTGAAGAAGAGGATATTGATCCAGATCTTAACCTACATGCTAAATATGAAATTCAAGAGGAAACTCAACCTAAAAGCGAAGGGAAAAGAGATTGGGAAGTAGTGGAATACATCAAGAGAGGGTTGGAAGGCTTTCAACCACTTTTTCCAACACCTAAAAGGGACTTGAGTAGATCAACAAGTGACAAATATCATTGGAAGCACAATTAATGATTCAAATAAAGCTTAAATAGAGGTGAAAATTTTAGAATTTAAGTCCCAAGAAGAAGAACACAAAGGGGAGTAACAATTCATTCTCTAAATGAAAAAGACAAGGGTCTTAGTGAATTATTTCCAAGTTGAAAAGACTAACCAGATTTGGAGGAAGGGTTCAAAAAACATCACGGATGTGCTACACTTTTAAGTTGTTGGCAATAAAAAGGGGAAGAATGAAGAGGAAAATTACATCCAAGAATTGGATATAGAAGAGGGTAGATTCAAGCAAGAAGTAAAGGAGATTGAAATTATAAACATTAAGGAAAAATTAGTGATAGAGGATCCACCTGAGTTTACACTTGTGAAGATTAACCTTCATTGGGATCTTGGATGAACATTGAATGCAAGAAGAGCCAGGGTGGGATAACAAGCATTTATTGGGAGGAAACAGAAGCCATAAGATTTTTATTTTTATTATTTTTATTTATATTTAGTTGCTTATTTTTAATATTTTTATAATCAAAACACATAAATTTCTTTTATTTATGTAGCATCTTACATGAAAAAATGGCAGAACACTTTTAAAATCACATAGGACACAAACCACCAAATGAAAAAGCAACAATGGGAGGGGGAGTTCTCTACTAACCCTTACTTTATTTTCCATCAAGCTAAAATCATTGTTTAAATTCATAATTTCATCACTATACGTGATCATGCACTGATCACACACTCAAAAGAATGTGTGGGGAGGGGGATAAAAGTGTGTAATTTGTGTTATAATTTCAGACTGATCTTGAAGAAATGTATCTACAATTACCCAAAAATCACCTTGAAAACGTAGAGTGTAAATTTTAATGAACATTATCATTGAGTGTCAACAGGGTAAGGGCTTAGGGAATCAAACTGTAACATTTTTTGCATTTTCTTGATGAACTTTATCTTGACTAAATTGTTTTTTCTAAATTAATGTAATACTTCAATGGTTCACCCTAAAAAATAACAAGATAAAACATTATAATTGGAGTCATGTGATCAATTGACATCAAAACTAGATTTTTCATGAAATGGAATGGCACAATGGTGTGTGAGTAAAAAATTGTAAGCCATCAAATAAGTGAAAATTACAATGGGACTGATAGAGCAAGGGATACCCCAGGGCTTTGGAAGATCTATTCTAGGTGTGGGAAGAAGATTGCAGCAACGATGGTCCTGCCAGCATAGCTGGTAGTGGAACCTCCAAAAACACTATCTTCTGAAAAAATTGGTTTGAGTGGTCCCCCCTATATCAACTGCTTAACAAACCGGGTGGAGGATTTCAGGGAATAATAGAATGGACCCCATAGAGGAATCAGTTCAGATATCCTAAGTGGACTGTTGGTTTTAAAAAGAATGGGAGTGAAGTGGGAAATGGGGGAGAGAATTAGGGAATCATCCAGGGGCTTGAGTTGGAGTTTCTCCTGAAGTGTACTCCTTTCCCCCCTTAATTTCTACTTTTCATTGTATCCTTTGCTGTTGTTATATTGCAAAATGTGTTGCCTCTTGTTCTTAATCTTTATCAATTTTGTATGACCTTCCAGATCACTTAACACCCCACATGGTTACCCGAACTCATTCGCGTATCAATTCTATGAAACAATGTCTTATAGCCTTGGAAACAAACATCCCATATCTATTTGTTGCCTCCGATAAAGAAATATAGGAGCAGGCTTCCTTCCAGACATCTCTGTCCTATCTAGTCTATCACCTGGGAAAGACGCCCCAGGGGGATCCTAACCTTCCATCAGGTTCGAATGGTTGTCTAGAAATGACTTTAGCAACCACTGGAAAAAAAGAAATTCCTGTAGAAGACCCAGGAATTAACTTCGAACCTCCATCCAATTGACCTCTCCCCTTTCCAACTTCACGGCAGGTCGATCTGCCACTCTTCAATGGAACTGACCCACGTGACTGGATTACACGCGTAGATCTTTATTTCCGCATCACCAACAATCCAGTGGATTCCATGATCCCTCTGTATCAACTGTGCATGGAGGGCTATGCTATTCATTGGTTCACAATCATGGGGGAGGCTTTTCCTCACATCAGTAGGATTACGTTAAAAGAAGAACCCATGCAACGATTTAGTGGGATTGAAATTCAAAACCCCTTTGAAGAACTCGCTGCTCTCCAGCAAGTCGGGTCCATCCAAGAATACGTTGAACACTTTTAATACATAACCTCCCCACTAACGCATCAACCAGAACAACAATATGTTGTATATTTCAATCATGGTTTGCGTGAGGATATCCACAGTTGGGTACACATTCATAATACCGATACTCAGCTCCAAGCCATGCGCCTGACATGCCATGTAGATTTGACCATTTCCAATGGTGTTGGACCCCAATATCACACAGGTAGTTCGCGTCCAGCTGTGCCCCGTGGCACTAGTAACCGACTGACAACTTTTTGGCCCCCACTTCAACCTCAGTGGGGTTTTTCTTCATGCCCGAACAGACGCTCAAGCTTCACATTAGAGGGTTCCCAACCTGCACCCTCTGCTGACCGGGGGGGGGGGTTCGCCACCTCTTTAATCAGGAATGGGAGTACCGTCACAATAATGGGTTGTGTTTTCATCACGGACTCCCTTTTAATGTCTTGAATAAATGTATTGATGCTAAGGTATGGGTGGTAATTTTAGGGGAGGATGATTCCCCTCCCGACAGTGATGATAGGGAAGCAACGACAAATTTAGAACATCCAAGCAGTGAAGAGGCCAATAAAGTTGAGTGTCGTGTATTGGACCATTTGGAGAAATCATTTATTTTCACAGCCAATGTGGCGACCAATTAACATCAATGAAGGATGTGGGAAAACTCACGGGTATTCCCATTATGGTCCTTTTGGACAGTGGGTCCACCCATAATTTTATATATCCAACTCTTAAATCCTCGTTGGGACTTGTGGACCTCAACACCTTCAATCACTCGGTTAAAGTAGGTGATGGTCACAAATTACGAACTCAACGATCATACCCACAGTTGCCTTTGGTTATTGGTCCATATTATTTCCATATTGATGTTTATGTTCATGACATTGGTGGTCTGGATTTAATCCTCATCATTTCATGGCTACGAACTCTTGGTGACATCAACATCAATTGGAAAATGTTGACTATGTAGTTTTCCCATGGAATTCAGACTTTTACTCTCCATATTATATCCTCCAACAGCCTTTCCTCCTTACAGAATCTTACTGCACACCCCAGTGGCAGCCACTACTCTCTTTCCGTCGAGCCCATCTAGACGTCTTTGTCTTCTAAGCAGACCCATCAGCTTAAAACGCTTCTCAACTGGCTCAATATAATCTTCAACGGGCCTTGAGGTCTGCCTCCCCGATGGTCTACTGATCACAAAATCCATTTATTTCTTGATCAAGGCCTTGTGTCAGTTTCCCCATATCAGTACCCTCATTCTCAGAAAACTGATATTGAAAAACAAGTCCATCACCTCCTCCATCAGGGATATATTCAGCCCAGTAACAACGCATACTCAATCCCAGTTCTTCTAGTGAAAAAAAAGATACCACATGGCGTATGTGTGTTGATTACCGAGCCTTGAACAAAGCAACTGTGACCGATAGATTCCCCATTCCAGTGGTAGATGAGTTAATAGACGAGTTGCATGGGGAAATTTTTTTCCAACCTGGATCTCATCTTCTGCTATAACCAAATCTGGATGCATGATACAAACATCGCCAAAACAACTTTTCTTACTCATAATGGGCACTATGAGTACTTGGTGATGCCTTTTGGCCTCACCAACGCTCCTTCTACCTTTTAAGCTACTATTATTGATCTTTTTCACCCCATTCTCCGCCACATTGTACTAATATTTTCTGATGACATCTTGATTTACAGTTAGGGTTGGGATTCCCACATCCTTCATTTGGAGCAAGATCTGCGGTTACTTCATACCATCCACTTATTCATCAAACGTGAAAAACACACCTTTCCATAATGTTCTATCGCATATCAAGGTCCCATTATCACTCATGATGGTGTACCTATGGACCCCGACAAAACTCAGGCAGTTTTCGACTGACCTACTGCAAAGAATGTGAAGGGCGTTGGTGGTTTTCTCGAGCTCAATGGTTATTACTGAAAATTCATTCAAAATTATGGAAAGATATCCCAACCTCCAACGATTCTCACAGGGAAATATGGTTTTCACTGGACTCTCACAACTCAACAAGCTTTTACCCTCCTCCAGCAGGCTGTTACAACAACGTCAGTTCTTGCCCTTCCATATTTTCCCATCATTTCAAGAATGAATGTGACGCCTCTGGCCGTGGGATAGGTGTTGTCCTTATGCATAATAGTCACCCCATTGTTTTTAGCATTGGGTGGGTCGATTATACCATTTCTAAGTTGTCCTATGAGAAAGAAATTATGGACGTTCTTCCCTCCATTCAACACTAGCACACATACCTGTTGGGATAATCTTGTACCGTTTACTATAACCAACACAACTTCAAATTATTATAAGAAGAACACATTCACACAAAAGATCAGCTATGTTGGATGGATAAACTTTTAGGCTAATGTTTTGAAATAAAATACAAGCCATGCCACACTAACTCGGATGCAAATGCCCTTTCTCGTTGGGTTGATGCATCAGACTGCTAGCTTTTTTAGTCTCTTCTGCTGTGGTAAGAGTGTCAAGACATGACAGATTCAGTCCGTCGTGATCCCTACCAGGCAAGTGTGATACAATGCCTTCAGATGGCCTCCATCCCTCCTCTAGGTTTTTCCATTTCTCATGGAACCCTGTTGTATAAAGGTCGGCTCGTAACTCCAAAATCTTCCACCGGAATCCCATAGATTTTGGAAGAATTCCATTCATCTCTAGCAGGTGGACACTCCGGTTTTTATCGAACCTATCAAGAATTGGATGTAAATATGTATTGGGTAGTGATGCGCCATCAGATTTTACATTTTGTCCGCTAATGTCCCTCTTGCCAGCGCTTTAAATATTCCACAATGTCTCCTTCTGGCCTTCTCCAGCCCTTACCTATTTAGAAAAAGATTTGGGATGATATTTCCATAGATTTCATCTCCAACCTCCCTCAATAGAATGGATTTGATGTCATCTTTGTGGTGGTTGAGAGGTTATCTAAATATACTCATTTTATTACTTGAAAACACCAATTTATTTCCTGGGCTATTACTCGAATTTCTGCTCAGGAATTGGTCAGATTTCATGGGATCCCCATGTCCATTATTAGTGATCGGAATCCCTTGTTCCTCAGCCATTTCTAAACTGAACTATTTCTCTTACAAGGTACCACCCTCCAATTTAGTTTTGCATATCACTCCCAAACAAATGGTCGAAAAGAAGTTTTCAACCATTGTTTGGAGACCTACCTTCGTTGTTTTGCTGGTGACCAGCCTACACATTGGTCTTTTTGGTTTCCCAGGGTTGAGATTCATTAAAACTCCACATGAAATTCTTCTATCCAAACTACCCCCTTTGAGGTAGTTTATAGTCATCCTCCCCCAATAGTTTTTTCCTTCCTACCCGGTGGAGTTTCAATTGAGGCAGTCACCACAGCTTTAGAAGATCGGGATGAGGCACTAGCTTAGTCGAAATACCATTTTCTTCGTGCCCAAACATTTATGAAACTTCAAGATATCTTTTGTTGTCTTGACCTCTCCTTTACCGTCGGTGATGTTGTATGTGTGAAGCTCCATCCTCATAGAAAACAGTCTCTTTCATGCCGCATTCCCTAGAAACTTACCCCCTTATTTTTTGGACATTTTCCTATTCTTCAACAGTTTTTCCCGGTGGCCTATAGACTTGTCCTTCCTCCAGGAACCCATATTCACACTGTTTTTCATATTTTCTAACTCAAAAAAATCATTGGTTCTCATCTTCCCCTCCCCACCCTTCCCATTGATCTTATAGGTGAAGATGTTGTTGCCCTTGAACCTGCGAAAGCCTTCAACCACAACACCACTTCGAATGCCTCTATCTCGGTCCCTCAATGGATTATTCTATGGAAATTCCAATGACACCACATGGGAGGATGAATATGTTCTCCACAACCAGTTTCCCTCTTTTAATCTTGTGGACAAAACTATTCTCTCAGTGGGGGCGAGTGATAGTGAACGAGATGCCCCATGGCCTTAGAAGGTTTATTCCAGGTGTGGGAAGAAGGTTTTCGCCATGGTGGTGCCACAAGAATAGCTGGTAGTGAACCCTCCAGCAGTAATACATCTAACATTGCTGGCAGTGGACCCTACAACAACACTATCTCCTAACAAATTGGTTAGAGTGACCCCCCTAGCTCAACTTCTTAACAAACTGCGTGGAGGATTCCAAGGAATAAAAAAATGGACCCCACAAATAATTCTGTTAGAATATTCTATATAGACAGTGGAGTTTTAAAAGGAGGGGGAGTGAAGTGGGAGGGGAGAGAGAATTGGGGAATCATCCAAGGGATTGGGTAGGAGTTTCTCCTAAAGTGTAATCCTTCTTTCTATCCCATAATTTCTGGTATGCTTTATAAACCTTGATGCAGTTTAGTTCAAGAAAATGTTGCCTCCTGTCCTTAATCTTTATTAGTGCCAGATTGATCCCCTTACCCAACTTCCATGCACTGAATATTATAATTATTCACAGGGGGGAGGATTCTTTCTATAAGGGATGATTTACTTCCACACGGGTCATACCCAATTCTTAAATAAGAACATTGCACATATCATGGATAGAATAAGGGTGTAAAATGATCCAAGACATTGAGAGGGATAAAGGGTTAGGTGAATGTTGAACTCATGTGGACCAGAAGAAAAATGGAGTTATATTGTATACGCATATGATGGATCATTTATTAGCTTAAATTGTGAAGTGAGATGATGACCTAGAGTGGAAATCTTATGGAATGGTTCTCTATGTTCAACATTTAGATCCGATTAGTCTTTTGCACTTAAAAATCAATGAATTTTGGTTTGAACTCAAGAGAAATTTATTTCTAAGAGAGATGCATGTTGAGAGAACTTAAATGAGGACAAGTAAGACTCAGGTGTGGGGGAATGCGGTTAGTTTTATTTTTTCATTAATTTTCAATAATATTTTGTTTGTTTTTATACTTATTTTAAATAAATATATTACATTTTATAATTTTTATTATATTTATAATGAGAAATCATTTTTTATACATTTTACACATTTAAATCACTGAAAAATGATTTTATTTTAAAATTTGATTATGAGGATGGATTTTGAGGCACTGATTTGGATTTGTTGTTGATTTTTGATGATTTTATAAGAGGATCTGAGGGATGTTGTTTTGTGAGAATTTGGAAAGTAGCTATGTGAGATTTGAATGACAGAGGTGAATAGGTAGTGTATGACTAACTTGGAGGCATTACTGCAATGTAGGATTAACTCGGGCAGTAGTGGACCCCACATGCGATTAAAATGGATTCTCGGTGCTATGTAAGAATAATTTGGACTAGGGATTAGCAATGCAAGATTGAACAGAAGAGTGAAGCACCTGTATGTGAATGAATCAGAAATTCTTGATTCCATATAAGATTGAATGGGAGTTGGGTAGGGCCACACATGATTAACTCAACGTCACCTAGTAGCATCTATGGCACACATAATAATAATTAGTAATTTTTTCATGAAACGTAAGAGTAGCCAGGGTGACCAAGCACTATGTGAGAATGGTGGAGCTATTTCGTGAGATCAAATCAGGGGGAACAGTTCATGTAAGAATAAATCTCAGGTGAAAAAGTAATGTAAGGCATCACCCAATGATACCATACTACACAACCCCCTCTTATGTCTCTCCTATAGACTCTCAAGGGCCACCGTATGCTCAGGTTCCCTCAATTCCATCTAGAGTTCCAATGGTATCTCATGTTTGAATGTATCCTCAACCCCAGCCAATATATCCTCAGGGATCCAGCTGCCCAAGAGAAACTCTAATAAACTTTGGATGTAGATTATCAAAGTCGATTTAGCGGGGACCCATAAAAAAATATGAGCCATGATCTAATCTCAATCACACATTGAGAACAAGAAATAGGGGAGGAATAATCCATAATGTTGGGAAAGAAGGGAAAGCGACGAACACTCAAAAAATAGAAAAAGACAAACACGCAACGGAAATAAAATCTTTCCCCCAAAATAAAACGGATGCACATGGACCAAAAATAAATGCGCAGAAGATAAAGTTGACACCAGAAATTTTTACATAGAAAATCCAAAAGGGAAAAACCACGGTACCTTGTCTATAAAGAGGGATCCACTAAAATCAAGAAGTACACGGTAGAGACTCCCCAAAAATGTAAGGGATCTCATAAATAATACTCAAGAATAAAAGTGTGGATCAAAAGTCGGAGAGCAAGAAATATGATCATCAACTAAAGGAGATGACCAAATGGGATTTGCTCTCGGTATTGTTGCTGCCATGATGTTGAAATGCCTTTCCTCTGCCTCTATATATAGGAAAAAGAATCTGCATCAAATAATGTTACAGTGTCAAAAGAGTGTCACCATGGGAATTAATTCATGCGGTCTTGACCCGCATTAAAAACACCCCATTAAAAGAGAAACTGTGTGGCCACAATTTATAGAGGCGTAATGTAGTGCGCTAACCAGGAAGGCACCCAACAAACTCCCCCTCCGAATCAAGTGGGGATCACTGCCAACCCTGCAATCTGTCAGCAAGTCTCATGTTTTCCTCTGGGTATACTCTTGGTCAATATGTGTGACCCGTTGTCATCAGTGTAGATCTTCTCAAGCTCTAACTGTCTCGAATAAAGGACGTTGTGGATCCAACGGTATCAAACATCGATATGTTTTGACCTGTCATGAAAAGTGGAATTCTTTCCCAATAAAATAAAACTCTGAATATCAGAAAATAAAACATACCTGTCCTGATTTAAACTGAGCTCTTGAATAAATGTTTTCATCATCAACAATTCTTTCCATGTCTCTGTAGCCGCAATAAACTCGGAATCTGTGGTAGATAAAGCAACACATCTCTAAAATCTAGACTGCCAAGATACTGCCCCCCCTACAAAAGTGATCAAATTTCCTGAAGTAGACTTCCTCGAATCGATATCTCCTGCCATATCTAAATCTATAAACCCACAAAGAATAGGTTCCCCTTTTCCAAAACGTAATCTCAGATCAGAAGTACCATGAAGATAACTAAAATTTTACATCACTGCTCTCCAATGCTCTCTACCTAGATTTGATAGAAAACTAGTACCTCGCCCGTGCACACGCACGGGGATATAATTCAAACATATTTTATAAAAATGTGTTAACAGTTTGAGTAGTTAATAATAAGAAATTGTTAAAAATATGTTACATTTACAGCTTCAGTGAATGAAATAATTGAAAATAATTGAAAATGATTGAAAAAAACATGTATCCGAAAATATAAATGAAAAGGAATAAAAAAGGAAATAACATGATGTGAAAAGATATAGCAAAACATGACTTATCATTATGTATATATGATAATAGAACCCTCATTTTCAGCATGGAGTTATTATAAAACATAATGTATTTTACATATCTAATAAGAAATGATAAAATGTAAAGTGAACTCTTAAATTGAGTTCATAATAGTGAATCAGAATCTATAGCTCATTTTATATAGACATTCCTAGAACTATATCATACTAATTTGAAATGGTATCCATACATGGTCACCCACTTCTAGTTTCCAGCTATGTTGTAGTAGTTTTTTGAAAACTGTTTACCATCTTCCTGTATTTTGCAACACAATAGAAAACATAAAATGAATCACTTCTAATTATAAGGATCACGATAGAATTTAGAGAATACGTTATTCAATTAGGCACTAATGGAAGAACCTGTTCATGAGTGACCAAAAGAAATCATTTATAATCAAGTTAGTCTGTTAATCCCTCAACTGCCAAAATCATGAATGAAGAGAAACAAATTGTGAATAATATAAATCAACAAACTTACCAAAGTTTGACATTGGAATATAGTATGGATTCTTTTAAATAATGTTTTCCTTTCATTTCATAATAAATTAATGATTTGAAACATTTTTCTGGAAAGAAAAAATCATCCGTATTAGTAATAATAATCAACTGCAATCATACAGATGACATGATTTAAGAATCATTATATCATGTTATTCATTTGTAAGAATCATGGTTGAATTTAGAGAATACCTTGGTCAATATATTTATTTTCATCCAATATATGCATGTCATATCTAATTTCCTGAATATATAATCTGTAGGGGGAGAATAGATATTCACAATATCATAGTTTCTTTGAAATAGTAAGATATATTGTCATGAATAAAAGAACTACCTTAAAAAAATACACCGCATAAAATGAATCATTATTATTTTCGATAGCTATACATCCAGTGCTGTAATGAATAAGAGAAGAACTTCAAAATGAATAATCCAGTAACACCTAAACATGAATAATATATGTATGGGAAACAGTGAATTTCTGAATAAATGAACTATAATAAACAACTATCATGATTAGAATAACTACCTCAAAAATAGAAACCGTAGTGAATACCTTGGTTAGTTAGGCTTCACTGATAAACATGAACTGCTATCATGTTGATATAACACATTTCTAAAAGGAATAAAACAGTTGTAAAATGGAGTTGTTATGGCCATGTACCTGGAAAAAACAGTTCACACTTGAATGTTGGTATATTAGTTACAGATTTTTTCATGATCAATAGTAACATATTGAGAAACCCTCTCTATGAAAGACATAATAAAGGAATACAAATTATAGCAAGACTAATTAACTCGAGGAAAATATTATGAAACAGAGTAGTAAAACTTAGTCAATGAGCAGTATCACCATTTGTTATATTCCAACTCAAAGAACATAATCAATTAACAGATTTGAAAATAATGATAAAACTAATGAACTGCTTCCAAAAACAACAACAATGGAAAATATCATCTAAAAAATTCCATTAGTTATGAATAAATTTTATCATAAAATGGTGGATGAAAAAAGATGAAGTTCACATTAGATTGAAAAATGTTTCAAAAGTTACAATTCTAGGGAAGAATCAAAGTTTGATAGAGGAGAGATAGCTCAGAACAAATTCATAGGTAGAATACGCAAGGTACGACTACAAGAATACTAAACTAATAATGTCTATGGAAAGTGATCGACCTTCAATTTTCATCTGCATGCTCAAAAACAATTCTTCGAGATCTCCGTAAGATCTTCATGTTTTCCCCCACTCTGGATGATGTAAGTGGGGCATTTTGAATCCTCATCATCTTCCTCATATGACCCTGCAACAAACAACATCAATATAGAACACAACACAAATAGATTGCAATTTGATATAGATGGATATCAAAACTTATCGGCATTGGTGAGTTTGGAATCATAGCCTCTGGTGATTCTGGTTCTAGTTCAGCCCTCCTAGATAAAGTCAGATATTGGTTTGTTTTGGCTCCTGGCTACAAATCCCTGTTCATCAGGTATGGGTGGCATCAACCCTTCATATTGTCAATTACAATGACAACTGGTCCCATCTTTCGTCGATCAGAGCGCGATCTCGGTTGACATCAATGGAAAACCATCATCAATAATGGTACCTATTTTGGATATCAATCATATTCTTCAAATTAGAACTGTATCTTGGACGCAACATGATCTTTGGGTTTGTCAGCCTAAACATCGACTGCAGACTGACGATTGTTGTGGAGGTATAGGGGGATGATGGTGAAGGTGCGAAACCTAGGTCTAGAGGAAGGAACTGTGAGCAGTGGTAGATGATAGTAACAAAAAACTGTAGGAGAAGGAAGTGGAACTCCATAATGGGAGGGGTAGGGATTGAATCTATAGAGAGAGGTGAATCATGTATCATAACTTATACACTGCATAATATTTTATGTTGCATGTACATATAAACTATTGAAATAAATGCTGAATAAACCGGAATGTGTACAGTTCATATAAAATACATATTCCAAACTAAAAAACTAACAAACAAAATAGTTTGAATAAAATAATGGTATACTCGAATGTTTCGCACTATGTGTAACAAAAAGCAATTGTTATTGCTTTTATTCCAAAAAATAGACCCATACATTAAAACAATTGAAACATATGGTTGACACATATTCACTGACTACTTCATTTAAAACATATTCAGTGAATGCTTCATTTAATACTAACTCATAATTAAAAAAACAATTTTCTTAGTTTTCACTTACATTAAAAAAACTGAAACACATAAGTTGATGATTTTTCATCATTATAAATGAATCAGTCAGGGAATGACACACCTATGCAGCCCCTGCACAAAACTGGATTCCTCTTCATCGAGCTTCTTCCATTCCAAAATGTTTTCATGTTGACATGCATTTCCAGCAGTATGAAATCAAGAGGTCAAAATTGAGAGTAAAAAATGAATTGAAGTTCGTTTAATCATTTAAGGTAGTGAAAGTTAGAGGAATATCACAGGGATCTCATTATATGCCTACCTTCATATGTTCCAGCTCTGTATAAATTCACATGCTTCAGCAGCTCTATTACAAACATATGAGTACTGAAAGAAAACCAAATCAATCAAAATAATATCACATAGTGAACCAATTTTATATCAGACTATAGGTAGGAAACTATATCCAGTCAATAGAAAATTTTTGTGCTTTAATTCTTTCCAGTTAGCAAGGATTAGTTTGGAAGGTCCTGTAAAAAAACCTCAATGTACATGCATCAGAAAAGAAGCTGTATGAATTTAAAAATAATTAATACAAAATTGAAATTCTAAATCTCCCTATATGTCGGAATATGTTTGATGCATTATGAAGTAGTTCATGTATCTTAACTTATACATGCTCTAAAAAGTGATTCACGTATCTTAACTTATACACTGCATAATTTTTTATGCTGCATGTACATATAAACTAATAAATGCTCAATAAATTGGAATGTGTACAGGTCATATAAAGTACATATTCCAAACTAAAAAACTAACAAACAAAACAGTTTGAATTAAATAATGGTATACTCTATTGTTTCATACTATGTGCAATAAAAAACAATCGTTATTGCTTTTAATCCAAAAAGCAGACTCATACCATAAAACAACTGAAACATCTGGTTGACACATATTCCCTGACTACTTCATTTAAAACATATTCATTGAATGCTTCATTTAATACTGACTCATAATTAAAAATATCAATTTTCTGAGTTTTTACTTACATTAAAAAAACTGAAACACATAGCTTGATGATTTTTCATCATTATAAATGAAGCAGTTAGCGAATGACGCACCTATGCAGCCCCCTGTACAACATTGGATTCCTCTTCATGAAGCTTATTCCATTCGGAAATGTTTACATGTTGACACGCATTTTCAGCAGTATGAAATCAAGAGGTCAAAAATTGAGAGGAAGAAAATGAATTGAAGTTCGTTAATCATTTAAGGCAGTGAAAGTTAGAGGAATATCGCGAGGATCTCATTTTATGCCTACCTTCATATGTTCTAGCTCCGTATAAAGTCACATGCTTCAGCAGCTCTATTACAAACATCTGAGCACTGAAAGAACACCAAATCAGTCAAAATAATATCACATAGTGAACCAATTTTATATCAGTCTATAGGTAGGAAACTATATCCAACCAGTAGACAGTTTTTGTGCTTTGATTCTTTCCAGTTATCAATGATTAGTTTGGAAGTTCCTGCATAAAAACCTCAATGTACATGCATCAGAAAAGATAAAAACATCATTTTTTCTATATTTCTCATAAAAGAAGAAAAGTTAATTAAATAGACAAAAAATGTAGATTTCATAGTGGGTTTTGGGTGTAGAAATTCCTATACTGGTTATAGGGGTAGGGGTAACAACATTACATATTTGGAGTTTACCATAGCTAGAGGAAATTGAAATTGCTAGCCCAAGGTGGTTTTTCAGTGTAGACAGTGGGAGCATGAGCCAATGTAGGCAGATACAACATAAGATTTAGGGGGTGGAGAACTTGAAGCTGGAGGATCCATAGCCATAGGAGACCGATCCAGAGGTGAAGGTGGATCAAGAACCTGTAAGATTAATAACATACCAGCCAGTCCAGGTTCTAGTCCAGAGCAGAGGGTTGTATCCTTTTTTTGGGGAAAAGTTATCACAGTACAAACACCATTAAAGGTGTTAATCTGCAGTCACATTAAAGAAAATAATAAGGGGAACTTATCAACATGAAACTCATTTCTCATCGAAATCAAATTCACTGGAATAGAAATAGTGGGATCAGGGGTACCGTATATCATGCACATGACCCGAGGGAATCCAATTATTAGTGGATAGTGAATACTCTGTTTTTTCTGTATTCATGTCAAGGATGAAGGAAAACAAATTTTCAAATTAGAACATTTCATGAGCATAATATGGCAGTTATTTTTCTCCTTACAACACTTCTCTTCAGGATTAACTTAATCTACAAAGAGATCAGTTGATGGTTTGAGAAGAAACAAAAATTTACATCATTGTTCCACTAAAATACATGTGTAGCATAAAATGTCCAGACCAAATGAATTGTCATATACAACCTTGAATTTTTCTACCATTGCACCATCCATTAGTCATGATATTGATATTTATCTACAATGATATGTTCAAAAATTTCAAATAAGAATGAACGATCAATTCAAATTGTATAATTCGGGCCACTTGCCTTGTTTGGATCATAAACATAGGATTGTAAACTATCAGTTTAGGAAGGGCATGTCAGATTTATCCCTGCACATAATAAATGAAGGAAATCATTATGAAAATGGTCCACCATTGGGAGGAAAAGAATATGTAATTGTCACATGATCCATGGAAAGAGCCCTACCGCCCAATCGTATAATGAAAATTCATAGATAAGCTAATAAAAATACAAAAAAAATTGTCAAATGAAAAACACATATTCAGAAGTGATTCCGTTTTTTATAGTGATCATCCTCATAAAATATTACCTTTTATAATACAATGGGACATTGGATGGTGCATTAAATAGAATTAATCTCAAAAGAAAAAACTTCACCTCCACAATGATAGCTAACTTCATCAATCCACCATGGTAGTAGTTTTGGTACAGCTTCATAATTTCCACGTGAAACATAATCCCTCTCTATGTAGAATCAGCTGAGTTTTTGTATACCCTTATATGCAACAAATAGGATATTTGTTTCATAAAATCAGGAAGTGGAAATGTATCCACTATATCAAGGAGGGAAAATTAACTAAAACATGAAAAATTACCCAAA
The DNA here is from genome assembly GCA_963277665.1 of Viscum album. Lineage (NCBI taxonomy): Eukaryota > Viridiplantae > Streptophyta > Magnoliopsida > Santalales > Viscaceae > Viscum > Viscum album. The sequence goes on from OY728142.1 coordinate 1,928,756,040, forward strand.
TAGAACCTATTAAAAGGATGAACAACTGCTGTAGAGGTATGGAATTGAAATTGTTCGAGATGAAAAGCATAGTTTGGCATAACTTGATCAAATTCAGTGATTTGGTTTTGTTTCACATTGCATTATAACAATCCTAAAAGAACTTGTTAGCAGCACGAAGCAGGAAATGAAAAATATGACTCGATACACGTAGATATGAGAAGCTGTTTGGGATAGAGATAAAGATATATGTCTGTAGCTTTATGTAGATGACAAAAAGTTACAAAGAAAATATGCATGTATGATTTAGTGGAAGGTGCATGTTACATTTATCGGTAATTAAACCCAATTTGATAGGAATACGAGGCCCATATGCTAACATTTGTTGTCTTATATACATGAGACTGTGCTAAATGGAATTAGTAAAGTGACTAATTTGTTTCTAGATCAATAAAAATGTATTACGTAAAGCAGTTTGAAGGTTTGATTATAGTGATTCATCCTCATAAAATATTGCCTTTTATAATACAATGGGACATTGGATGGTGCATTAAATAGAATTAATCTCAAAAGAAAAAACTTCACCTCCACAACGATAGATAACTTCATCAATCCACCATGGTAGTAGTTTTGGTACAGCTTCATAATTTCCACGTGAAACATAATCCCTCTCTCCGTAAAATCAGCTGAGTTTTTGTATACCCTTCTATGCAACAAATAGGATATTTGTTTCATAAAATCAGGAAGTGGAAACGTATCCACTATATCAAGGAGGGAAAATTAACTAAAACATGAAAAATTACCCAAATAGAACCTATTAAAAGGATGACCAACTGCTGTAGAGGTATGGAATTGAAATTGTTCGAGATGAAAAGCATAGTTTTTCATAACTTGATCAAATTCAGTAATTTGGTTTTGTTTCACATTGCATTATAACAATCCTAAAAGAACATGTTAGCATCACGAAGCAGGAAATGAAAAATATGACTCGATACACGTAGATATGAAAAGCTGTTTGGGATAGAGATAAAGATATATGTCCGTAGATTTATGTAGATGACAAAAAGTTACAACCAAAATATGCATGTATGATTTAGTGGAAGGTGCATGTTACATTTATTGGTAATTAAACCCAATTTGATAGGAATACGAGGCCCATATGCTAACATTTGTTGTCTTATATACATGAGACTGTGCTAAATGGAATTAGTAAAGTGACTAATTTGTTTCTAGTTCAATAAAAATGTATTACGTAAAGCATTTTGAAGGTTTGATTATGTTTATGGTATACTCACAATGTGAATATCAGCAACAGAAGATATTAAAATAAGAAGAATCATTGTCTGGAGAAAATCCTCGCGCGGTTACTGGGAAATGCAAAATTTATAGTCAATTGAATGCTGCAGGTTTCATATTTATGTTGAAAGTAAGAATATTGTTACCTAACCAGAATATTTCTGTAAAGTTTGTTCTTCCCAACATCTGTTGGTCCTCCGCTTGGCGACGCAGTGGAATAGGGTTCTCGGTTCTGGTAGTAGAAGGTGTAGCAGTCGGATGTGGTATACGACGAAGCAATAGAAGAAATCGGGAATCACATATATACCGAAGAGTCGTTGAAATCGGGATCTGGTAGCTGTAGTCGACATACATTTGGCTGAGACAATGACTGAAAATATGACGTTAGAATCAGAATAAATAGATGTAGAATGATAATAAGGCTGGAGGAAGTCGATGGTGAAGCGTTGGTTGTAAGGGAAGTAGACCCAGTCTCTCCGTGGTAGTCACCGGAAGATGGTAACCGCAGGCCGGAATACGGGTGTTTTTTAGGCCGTCGTCGTAGGCTTGATGAGGGACGAAAAGCTTGGAGATGGAAACCTTATTCAGGGAGCTGCGGGAAGAAGATGCTTGGAGATGGAAACCTTAATCAGGGAGCCGCGGGAGTAAGTAGCTAGGAGAACAGAAGTAGGCGCGCTGCGGGACGAAGAACCTCTGAGATGGAAACCGTAGTCAGGGAGCCACGGGAGGAAGAAGCAGGGAGACCGAAACCCTAATCAAGGACCCACGTGATAAGCTGGTTCAGTGGAGGAAACCAATTCAGGGGAAAATGCGAGGGGTATCGCGCTATCGTATAGGATACGAGAGGATATATCCCGGAAGGTGGATGGTAGAATGGTAAATGGAGATGGAAAATGGGTGACGTGGAATTCTTGTTGAGTGACACCTAAGCCTGGTAATACCCAGGTTTAGTAAATATAGTGGATGACTGACCACATCAAATGCATGACCAATACCAGGTCTAGTACATACCATAGAATACATCAAACAACCAACGGTAGATGAATAAGGAAAGTGTTTTATCTCCTCTCTCTCTTCATTAGTAGAAGGTGACTAACTGGTACTGAGCTTAAAATGTAAATCGAGTGGAATACTAAACAATTTAGCTCTATCCAAAGAAAAAAATATAAAGATCCTTCTCAATGTATCTCTCTTGAGACGACCACAATTTCTAGGCCTTCCTGTCATAGGAGATCTTCATTCCAAGTATCTATCATGCTGGCCCCAAGTCTTTCATCGTAAAAGAGTGACAGAGATCCTATTAAATCTTTCAATTCTAGAAGTATCATGGACAACAATGAGAATATCATCAACATAAATCAATAATATAATAAAATCATCATCAGTAAATCTATGAACAAAACTACAATGATCAGAAGATATCATTTCTTCATCCATTGCGGTAATACATATATACCTTTGTTCACTTTCCATTGCCTCGTTAAACGATTCTGGTTCTCCCCCTTCAGTGAGGAGCACATGATCATCAGGTGAATATCGAGTTGAAATGGTGCAATGCTGAGATGACCTACGGAGTGGAACTGCAGGTTCATTAATAACCCCTAGAACTGGATCATCATAAACAAAATGTGCATTGGAAAAATCAACTCCAACCTGTTCACCTTGAGCATCATTATGTACATCAACATGATCATTAGAATCAACAATATGTGGTAAAAGTGAATCAGAACCTGGCTCAAGACTGACAAAACCATCAGAAGTTGGAGAAGCATCTTTTTCTCTTATATCAATGTCTGCAATAGTCTAATCCTCCTTAAACATTGCATCGCAGATTCTAGCAAGTTTCATCTAAATAGGATCATAGAACCTATACCCAAACTCATCATTTCCTTAGACAATAAAAATACACTATCATGTCTTACCATCCATCTTGAATCTCTCATCTCTAGGCACATGAACAAAGGCCTTGAAACCAAACAAATGCAAGTGATCATACCTGATCTCTTTTTCATACCATAATTTGTCGAGAGTGTCTATCTACAATGAAACCAGAGGTGGTAAATTGATAATATAGCAGTAATAGGTAAAGCCTCACCCCAAAAATGTCCAGGCAACTTTGCTTCTGAAATCAAACAATGAACTCTTTGTATTAATGTCTTGTTCATCCTCTCAGCTACACCATTCAGCTGAGGTGTCTTGGGCGGTGTCTTCTGATGCCGAATACCTTCCTTCCTACAATATTGATCAAACGGACCATAATACTCTCCCCTTTGTCAGTGTGAATACATTTCAATTTATTGTCTGATTCCTTCTCAGCTAAAACATGAAATTTCTTAAAAACACTGAGCACCTAACTTTTGGTATTCAAAACATAAAACCAGAGATTTCATGAGTAGTCAGCAATAAATTTAACCAAATAAATACTACCACTAAAGGTTTTAGATTTAAATGGACCACAAACGTCAGAATGTACCAGTTCAAGTACTTGTGACTTCCTGTGTGGAGGATGACTACTGAAACTCACTCTGCTCTGTTTTCCAGCCTTGCAATGATCTCATGTGTCCAATTTGACACTGTTAAAATCTGGAAGAAGATTTCTCTTGGCCAAACAACCAAGACCTTTCTCACTGATGTGACTGAGCCTCTTATGCCACAATTTGTACGAAACACTACACTCAACAACGCAAGAAGTATCATAATAAATAGAAGCTCTAGTACAGTACAAACCTTATTACTTCTTCCCTCGAGTCACAATCAAAGAGCCCTCAGAAAGCTTTCATTGGAAATCACCAAAAATGCTGATAAACCCTTAATCATCAAGAATGATGGTAGTAATGAGATTCAAGCGAACCTCAGGTGCATGTCGAACATTCTTCAAAATCATCTTACTTCCTGTACTGGTCTTTAAACAAATAGTCCTGATGCCTACAACATCAGCTTGACCATCATTTCCAATCTTCAAAATCCCAAAATTACCTGGGCTGTAAGAGGTAAAGAACTCCTTCTTCGATGTCACATGAAAACAGAAACCACTGTTAATAAAACAACTAGAATCATCAGAAGCAATGTTAATGGAATCATAAACAATAACAAGATCACCCCTATAGTAGCGGTGACATGATCATCTCCATCACCATTTTTTATGTGTATTTTCCTTCAATTTGTTCTCCCTTTTCAGATGATAACAAAACTTCTTAACATGCCCCTTCTTACCACAATGATGACATTCAAAATCTCTCTGCTTTGGTATGAATTTGCTTCTACCTCTGCTCTTACCTCGACTACTCTGCCCCCGGTCCTGGATTCTCCCCTTGTTTTCAATGACTAAAAGCTCTGAATAAGATTTCTCCTAAGTGTGTATCCTGACCTCTTCATTTAAAATAACAGAATTGACAAAAATAAATGTCACATCACCATTAGGAGAAGAACCGATTATAGTAACACGTAAATTCTCCTATGAATCGGGTAAAGTGTTAAGCAACGAAAGAACTAAGACCTCATTTTCAAAATTGATACCCACTCTATAAAACTGATCAAAACATATTTGATATTAAATTAAACAATAAAAATTAGACGTACCTTCTCTATACTTCAAGTTCATCATTTTATTGAGAAGAAACAGTTTATTGTTTCTTGTCTTCGAAGCGTAGGTCGTCTCAAGCTTCTCCCACAAAGTTCTGGAGTGAGAGATGTTGACAATGTGGTTCATCACATTGTCTTTGACCCATTGGCGAATAAAGCCACAAAACATCTCATGCTCGGTCACCCATTCTTTTTCTGAAATCCTCTCTGGCTTCTGGGTACTAAACACTGGAAGATGAATTTGCTTGACAAAAAGCGAATCCTTCATTTTAAGTCGCCACATATGGTAGTTGGTATCATTCATCAAAATCATCCGACTGTAATTGGCCTCCATAATAAATATGAAAAAAGAACCAAACCCTCTGATACCAGATGTTGGGAAAGATAAGAAAGAGACAAACACGCAAACAATAGAAAAAGGCGAACGCTGTAACAATCGGGTCCCGGTGACAGCACATACACCCCACCATAACATGGTCGTCAGGTCCTGGCCTACCAGGTACCACCAGTTGCCCCGCAGACACGTAGGTCTCACCCCAAGGTCCACCTGCATGCCTGAATGAGCCATCTCACTAATTATTGTCCTCGTAGGCCAACACATGTCATTTCCAGTGTTCTTTGTCCTCTCTCACACATACCCTGTGAAAATTTTCAGAAGGTCACCCATCCTGATCACTACTCTAAGCCAAGCATGCTCAACTGTATCAGACAAACTCTTGAAAAGTAAGATTCATTTTTTTGACATGAGTCATATCATTTATTGTAACACCCAAGCTTCTATGGTACGCTTCTCTTTGAATACTACAATAGCGTGTGTTGTACGCAACACTGATTTCAAGTACACCACGACTTACCAAACTAGCCGTTCAAAAGAGGTTATGAATAGTATTAACTAGATAGTAAATATTATATTATCCTTATAATTTTAATCCATATAATGAGTTTCTAAGACATGATTTATGAACAAATTCATTTTTTCCGATAAAAGAAGTATTTTTCAAAAAATGATATTTTACCGCCTTTTAATGACGAAGCTTTTTTAAAATCAATATTTGAAACTTTTATATATTCAATTTGACAAAATGAAATTATTCTTTATAATTGGGACATAATAATTTAGTATCAATAATGTTTGGGTGTCTTTCTGATAACTTTCATATTTGGGTGAATAGTGAAAAATACTATATTTTAACTGAAAACAACTTTTTTAATCAAAATAATTTATATTGTAAAATTATACATTTTATTGGTTTGGAAGTATAAATAGATTATATTTTTACTATTTAATCCAATTATGGTCATTTTAAGTAATTTCACCTTGAAATTGGACATAAACAAGTGTCAAACTTTTGATAGTTATTATTTCTTAAAAATACGCCTTTTGGTTTCGAAAGCGGGAATCAATTTTAAATTAATAAATGAAACTTTTATGTTTTGAATTTGGTAAAATAGTCTCCATTTTTGGATTTTTAATAACCAAATTACCCTAGGGTGAAATTTTGGTACTTTTCGGATAACTTTTATATTTTGATGAATAGTAAAAATTACTAAATTTTAATTAAAAACAATTTTTTAATCGATATAATTAATTGTGATAAATTATTAATTTGAGTGGTTTTAAATTATTTTTAAAATATATGTTTACCATGTAATACAATGGGGGTAATTGAACAGAATTTCACATTTAAACCGAACATAAACAACTGTCAATCTTTTGATAGTTACTATTTCTTAAAAACACGCTTTTTGTTTTAACAACGAGAATTAATTTCAAATTAATTTCTGCCACTTCTGTGTATTTAATTTGGAAAAATGGATTTCATATTTGGAATCAGGATGTCCAAATTTTGTAAATAGGTAACTCTTATTTTGAGACATTTTGCATAATTACATCGGTAAATATTTTATTTACCATGGTTAAAAGGTAAATCTGGTAAATAATTGTTAAAAAAACTAATATTATAATAATAAAAAATTTCCCTAAAACACGTCCTAACCTTATTGGTTGATACATTTTCGACTATGGTCATCTTTGGGTCGATTTTGGGACCCCATGGTGCCACTTGTAAGTGATAGGGACACTTTATTTTAATTAAGTTAAAATGAATACAAAAATGACACAAGAATATATCTTTTAGAAAAACAATTTTTACATAGGGTTATATATGTTGGATTTTCAGTTGTAAATATTAATTAGAAATATAAAAATATTTCCTAAATAATGATATTTTATTTATAATTTTTAGACATTAAATAATTTAATTTATTTATGACACAATGATGAGGCAGTAATTACCATAATAGTAAATAATTACTCTAATTGATATTATAAATACCCAAATAAATATAATTTGAGACTTTTAATTAATTAAACTAATTTTATAGGATAATATGACATATTAGGATTTATGTAATTCAATTTTTCGAAGTAGTCATTCTGTTATGAGTTTCAAAAAAATCAACTATTGAATAGTGTCAAAATTGACATAAAAGAGTTTTTAAAACAAATATTATATTGTTAATTGATATTAAATTCATAAAAATCTAAGGTTCGGCCAAGAGACTTATATCTTGATAGGTGTATCATTAATGGACCACTTGGGGGTCGATTGGATGTATATAGTACATTTATTAACTATATAATATTAAAATACAAAGTGACATGGTAAATGTCAAACTAATTAACTAAGAGTTAAAACTAAAAGATAAAGTTAATATAATCCCCCAAAACTATCTAACTTCTATTGGTTGAATGTCTTTATACATATACCCACCGTAAAATTTAAATAATCAACTTTTGAGCCATTAGAAACTAAATATGAATTTATTAAAAATTAATATTTCTAGCTTTTCCAAAGGTGTCCCTCACCCCTCTTATAAAAGGGAAATCCTCCATATCATTTCTTCACTCCTTCATAGCCTTTGGTTTCGGTCAAACCCTGCCCAAATACTCTCTCAACTTCCCTCACTACATCCTAGTTGCCTTAGTTTTATCAGAAACCCAACCTAAGGACCCCATTGGATCAAATCGAAAGGAAGAACCCGAAGAAGAGGTAATGTTTTCACCACCACTTTTCAAGTTCCTTTCTTCTTCCACTTCTTCTTTCTTTGTTATTACCATTATAAAATAATAAATCCAGTATCATATATATACTGTGAAGTTATTATAAATATGGAACAACCATATTCAGCATTCTATTCACCCTTTGAATAACATGTCGCCATACGTCCGTACGTACGGCTTACCGTCTCCACGTCGTGGTGTAACTGTTATTCAATATATTATTATTTGGATGGGTATAATAATGATGTATAATTCATGTAAACAATAAATATAACATTATACTGATTCTTTATATATGACATACTATCCAATTATATATTATTTTAATATCAAAAGAATGATATTGTCGCTCGTGCGTACGTACGGACTACCATCTCCACGAACGTGATGAGATTCATTCTCCATCATATCCATTCAAGTATAATTATCATTTTATGATTTAAAAATAATGTTTAAGAACATTATATCATTCCGGATATGAATAAGATACAACCTATCCATGAAAAACATGGATTACGTAACAAAACATATAAAATAAGACGAGTAAGTTAACACCCGAAACGACGATAATTCTAAGATATTATTAACAATGAAATGTAAAGAGATCATATATGATATCATATTAATGTATATGATTCATTAATAATTTAATAAAAATTATTTAAACATTATAAATGAGGTTATCCTACCCCCAACCAATGAAATATACAAGGTAAGGGGTTTCTTATCTCACTTTTAATTCCGTGAGATTTCCATTATTCACCACTTATTTATTATATGTGGTTTGTGTACTACCCATGTTTGTATTCATTGTGTACTATAATTTTATTCATTTATATTTACATCATCATTGTATGGTCCTTCTTTCATGGGTGTATTTTTTGTATGTTACCAAATCAATAAGGGAATTTGAAATTTCAATTTCCATTTATTTGGCTTTACGCAAACTTCATTGATTATTTTACTCCGAGATTATGTGTGGAATCAAAATTTATTTGCTTATGTCATAATTTCCACTTCCCTTTTATGTGTATATACTTTTGATACACATAATCACTCCATTTATAATTTCTCAAGTCATCGATATGAATTTTATAAGAGTAATTTTAACTCATTCCCAATTTGTTGAGTTAAACATCCAATTCATTGGTGTTGTTTTTACCAGATTATATGTGAATGTACTTTGATTGTTTTACACTGAATATCCAATCATATTTAGGGTATTTATATTTGTAACACAAAACTATGTCGTTGATTTATCCTTAACATAAGGATATGACCTTTATGAGATATTTCATGTCAATTTACATTCCATTAAGACTTATTTGTTGTTATACACCAAATCACTTTTATGTGGTGTATATAATGTACTTCGACATATTATATCATGAATCCCTTTATTCTCATGATATTACAATGTTTTGATTACCTCAATTATTTGTATTCAAGTGTCTCACTTTTGGTTAGAAACTCTAACTAAAATACCAATTTTAAATGTTTTAAAGGCTTATTATTCTAAATATTTCCCATTAATGTCCATGTTTTAAAAATGGTTTTAAGGATTTATTTATATGGAAATTAAAGTTTCAAAATTAAAACTCCTTTTAAAAGTTTCAAAGTGGTATGGGACACTTTGATTTAAAAATCTATTTTTAAATGGCTTCTTGACAAATAGTGTGACTTTGAAATGATTTCACAAAAAGGGGGATATTTCTCTCAAATAGTTTTGATGATTATTTTCATATATATCAATATCCTTCATTATTCTCGATTGAGGTTAATATGATACAATAAAATATTCCATATTGTATCAAATGAGTTGTGTTTGACTGTGGATGTGCTATTTTTATACCATTCATGGTTTGTGGATAAGTATTGACATTTCGTATACTAGTTTTAATAAGAATGTTTATGTTATGTTTCAAACTTTTCATATGAAGAATGCATTGGACTTAGTAAGTGACTGGTGGAGCCCGCTATAGCTCCTCGATGCATCGGTAGGTCTCATGAGACAAACTAGTGTCTTGGCACAAGGCCTTGGCAAAATCTTATTTGTAGTTTTGGCCTGAGGCCTTGTCTATGTGGTTATGACAGTCTGGCATTATGCATTCCATCATTATAAAAGTTGTTATTGATATTGCATGTGATCATTAGACTAGTAGAATATCCATGTGAGTAAGTAAATGGCATTATTTTATTTTATCTTTTCAATTTTATTCTGAATTTCAACTTTAAAAAAGGATTTTGTTTTAGTTATAAACTGCCTTAAGTGTTTATGCTTATCTATGAAAGATTATGCTATATTGTTATCCTTACTGAGCATCTGAGCTCACCCCTTTCAATGTTTTATTTTTCCCAAGATTATTAAGAAGTAATTTATGAATGACCTGCAGGGATAGTATGAGGGGACATGAAGAAAAAATGTTTTTTTTATGATGTAAAACTTATTGATGTAATGTAAAACTTTATGAATATATCTAGTGTTTCCAAGGCTACTAAACCAATTGGTCTTTCGAGATTTGATCTTTCTTGTGATCATGCCAATGTTATGTAATAATGCACCGACTCTAGGTCACTGGGGTCAGGGCGTTACATTTAGTCTTTTAACCCTTTATCATTTGGGGGAATTACAAACGCACAATGGAAATAAAATATTTCTCCCCAAATAAAACGGATGGGTAGCGACCTAAAATATATGGGCAGAAAATAAAGTTGACACATTAAAATTTTACATGGAAACCCCAAAAGGGAAAAATTGTGGGACCCAGTCCAGAAAGAGGGATCAACTATAATCAATAATTACACAGTACAGATTCCCCAAAAATGAAAGGGATCTCAAAATTAATACCCAAGAATAAAAGTACGGATCAAAAGGCAGAGAGAATGAAAGATGATCGTCGAAGAAAGGGGATCACCAAATGGGATTTTCTCTCGGTGTTGTTGCTTCCGGTGATGTTCATATGCCTTGCCTCTGCCACCTTATATAGGAAAAATAATCAGCGTCAAATAATGTTGCCACATCAAAAGAGTGTCACCACGTGAATTAATTCACTTGGACTTGACCTGCATTAAAAACACCCCATTAAAAGAGAAACCACGTGGGCACCATTTGAGGAGGCGTTACTTGGTGCGCCAACCCGGAAGGCGCCCAAAAAATACATTCTCATTAGCCCAAATCATGTAATATATTGAGGATATTCAATGTGGAATCAAATCCTGAAATTTAAAGGAGAGGCTGTCTCAAACTAGTCCCCCACTGTTCATGTGCGAGAAATCTTTTGAAGATCTTGGAATCTATTTCAAATCAAACGATATCTCACCACATAGCATCATTTGAGGACGTAAGGAAAATATAGAGGGAAAAAGGAAATTCCTGATAAATAGGGGAGATCCCATGATTGTAGGGGATACCATATTCCATCTATCAAAATATTCCCTCATAGGAAGATGATCTCTTCCTACATTCTATTCATCTCATTCCTCCACTATTCTACCATTCCATCTTCTACATTCGCCTATTCATCCAAGGCAGTGGAGGCAATGAAAATTCCAGGAAATAGAGGCTATGTTTCCTATATATGGTGGATTCTCTAAATCGATCTTTCTCTTCATTGTTTTAGAATGCTTAGCTATACCTACATATGGGGAATGAGGCAGATGTGAACATTCCTTGTGATGTAGTAAATTTGGAACATGGATGTTTTATTATTCCTTGATTCATACTTAATTCTTCTAATTGGATGGATCTTGATTATATTGTCTTAGATAGAGGGAGAGAGAATGAGAATTGAATCCAAATCCTTGCACTAAAGTAATGATCACGGCAGCCTGAAGGATGAGAGTTCTAGGGCTATTGTGGAAACATATTCACAGATAATACACATAATCACTTTTCATGCAGAATGATGGAATCTTTATAGGGACCCTTGAATTCATGGTTAAATCCCTAAACTACCATGAATGTGGAGTATATAGAATTGGCAATGATACTAATACACTTCTATTGGTCAACCCACTTGAGATGCATCATGAGGGTGATCACTAACCTAAATCTTCCACACATCTAAAATTGAATCTATGTCCATTTTTTTGCTTGTTTGCTTCTTCTCACTACCTTATACCATATACCACAAAAACACACACTTAAATAGACTAACACCAAAAAAATTTATAATTTTTTCTTACATAATAGAGAAAAAAACCATCACATTAGAGTTTAAAATTCCTTTTACCCTTGTCAATTAGTAAATCAAACCACCTCTCCATATGGAGATGACCTGGAACTTTTTAGTATTTGTTATCACAATTTTTGAAACCATATATTTAAACTATTGCATGGAATGGCTGTGGGTTGTTCACTAATATTTTTCAATATTATTAGATAAAAACCATAAAAAATCACAAAATAGAAAAAACATTAAAATATTTAAAACTTCAATTTATTTCATTCTTAAGTAGATTTGAAAGTCTTCTGTATTTACTGCTATGATTCTTATTTTTTGGTGTAAATTAAGACATCAATAAGCTCTCACTCATCCACTTTGAGCCATAAATTTGAATGTTTGAAGGCACATTCATGGGAGAAAGGTTCGTGCTATTTTTAGGCATGTAATGATGAGAAAACCACCATACGTGGTGGGATGGAAACTATGGGTGGAAACTATATAGTTCCTAGATGTAGAATTGGAATCATTTTTTTGACAAATTAGAGAGTTCTATAAAATCCCCAAGCGAGGGGGGTTGAACCATGTGTCAAGATATCACCAATGGAAAGGGAGTGTGTGCTCATGAACCATAAAAAGGATTCCTTTCCAGTTATCTATGGATCCCCAAGAGAGGATTCCTCCACATTCATTATGAATTTCATGATGGCAGTCCATTCATTCTCTCTCAAGTGATCGATAAATGATGATTCGTGTTTATGGTGTTTTCCCTATAGCTTGAAGGGGGAGGCAAGGAAGTTGTTCTTCCAACAAGAGGAATCATTCAACACTTGGGAGGCTATTCAAGAAGAATTCTTAAAGAGATACTTCCCTATGGGGAAAACAATGAAAAATAGGAGAAAGATTCTCAATTTCACTCAAGGAGGAAATGATAACATCCATGAATAATTTCATAAGTTCAAGAGATACTTCCAAGAATGTCCAACCCACGAAATCCCACTTTTATTACTCATGAAACTATTCTATGATGGACTCATGTTGAATGTAAAATTTCTAGGGGACAATGAAGCTGGAGGAAGTTATGGTAACATGTGTGCATTTGAGTACAAACGCATATTAGAAAATTTTGTCATTGAGTTACTTTGAAAGAAAAAGAATAATAAACAGAACTAAAAACCATGAGATCACTACATACATGGAAGTGCAATTTTAAATTGATTATATTCAAGAATAATTGCATGACTTAATGTAAATGACCCACAGGAAGGTGTGTTATCCACATGGTGAGCTTGGAAACAACCCATTTCAGAGTTGAAATTCTGAAATTCTAGAAAATTATACACTTTTATTAGAAGTTGAAAAGAGCATGAAAAGATTATTAAATCAACCATGGAACGATGAAACACCATCAAGTCGACTTGATCAAGTTTGGAGGGAGCAACCTCAAACATCTTTTTGGGATCAAAGAAAATTTTAAATTTCTGTAAATAATGGAAATCAGGAAAATAATAATTAATTTTCAAGTGAGAGCCATCCAAATTAGGGGTTACATCAACACACATTGGGAGAACCATGATGGTTTCATTCAAGCTCATATTTCTAAAAGTCAAGTGAAAAAAGTGTTGTCCAACATAATGATTTTGAGAAGAATTGTTTGTTTCTAGATTCAAACATGACAGCTTCAGGGGACCAACGTATCATATCTCTAAGAGAGAAAGAAATCTCATTACATGATGAAATATAAAGATTTATATGGAATTTAAAGCCTAATTTACATTGAAAAAGGAGAATAAACCTCCACTTCTAGATAAGAAAAATAATGTGGAAAGTCAATAAATAATGCATATTTAGGGTGAGTTCAAGCCCATAGGGTTTTCCATGGCCACCACCACAACATAAGAGAAGGGAATTGAATATCACAAACCAATATAGGGAGTTTTTGAGATATTTATGGAACAAAAGCACAATAGAACCACAGGAAATGAGAAAGATTCCATTGAAAAGGTCCTTGAGAAGTATTTCCCCCATGATCTTGTTGATGGGCTAATAGAAGTAGAATATCCCACTGACATTCCAGTTGAGAAGAAAGAAACCCTTGAAAAAACTATTATAGAATAGGCTATGGATCTTGATTAGAAAAAACATGCTGAATTTGTAATCAAAGAGGAAAATTAGCTTAAAAAACAAGGGAAAAGTGATTGGGAAGAAGTGGGAAATAAAAAGAAAGAGTTGGAAGCCTTTGTACCACTTGTTCCAACACCTAAAAGAGACATGGGTGTAAATCAAAAAGTGACAAATAAAATTCTAAGAAAAATTTAAGATTAAATTGAAACTAAAATAAGGGTAAATTTTTTGGAACATAAGTCTCAAGACAAAGAACTCGAGGGGTGGTCACTTTTCTTTCCTGAAATAAAAAATCCAATGGTGAAGTAAAATTGTTTTCAATCTGAAAATACCAACTAGATTTGGAGGAAGGGTGCAGAATGCTTCCCTGATGTGCTACCATTTTTAGTTGTTGGCTATAAATAATGGAATAATGACAGGGATTATTACATCCTAGAAATGGATACAGAAGAGGGATGATTCAAGAACGAAGTGAAAGAACTAGAAGATCTAACCATGAAGGAAAAATAAATGATAGAGGAACCACTTGGGTTCCCACCTATGAAGTGTAATCTTTCATGGAATCATGGATGAGTATGGACAGGATGAGGGAAAATTCAAGAAATAAGTGAAGGAACTGGAAGCTCTAATCATCAAGGAAAAATCAGTGATAGAGGGACCAATTAGGTTCCCAGCTGTGAAGCATAATCATCATTGGAATCATGGATGAGCATGGACAGGATGAAGCGTCAAGCTGGGAGAACAAGCGCTTCATTGGAGGCAACCAGAGAAATAAGTTTTTTCTTTTTCTTTATTTTATTAATTTTTAGTGTTTTATTTCAAATAATTCTATAACCACCACACATAACATCCATGTATTTTTGTATGATCATAAAAGGAAAACAATGGAAAAACACTTGGGAAATCATGGAGAACATACACCACTAAAGGAAAAAGAAACAATGGAAAGGGGGAGTTTTCTACAAACCCTTACTTTTGAAATCATTATTTAAATTCATAATTGAATCTCTATACTTATGCATGCATTGATAAAACACTCATAAGAATGTGTGTACGGGGGTCGGGTGGGGATGGGGGGTAGAATATTGTGTCGTGCCTATTTCAATTAGAGACTATACTTGAGAAAATTTCTCCACAATTACTCAAGGAGAAAAAATGGCGATTAAAACATTGAGCCTCATGTTTAAAGCACTTGAGAATTGAGGGTCAAAAGGATAAGGGCTTAGGTGCATCAAAATGTAACATTTTCTTCCATGTCTTGACGAATTTGATCTTGAGTGAATTGTTTTTTCTAAATAAATTTAACACTTCTATGGTTCTCCATAATAATAACTAGATAAAGCATTGAAATTGGAGTAGTGTGAGAAACTAGGATCCAAGGTGTATTTTTCATTATATAGATTGGAATAAGGGTGTGTGCGTGAAAAATAAAAAACCATCGAATAAGAGTAAATGACTATTTGAGAGCCGGAATCCCTTACTCTGCTTCCATGCCTTGAATATTATAATTATTCATAGGGGATACTTTCTGTAAGGTATAATTTAGTTCCAAGTGGGTCATACTCAATTCTAGAATAACTGATTTTCACATCTCATGGATAAAATAATTGTTTAAAATGTTCCATGTTGTTGAGAGGTTTAGATGGTGAATTCCCCTTAACTCAATGTGAGGTGGAGACATTGTTTTATAAATGACTAAAATGGAATACATGGTGGAGTATTCTGATGTTGAACTCGAAAATACACTATATAATAAAACTAGGTTTAACACTCCCCGTCAAGCTGAACATGCCCAACTAGAACTAAAAATCCCACAAAATAAATCTAACAATGAATGATACTAAACACAAGAGGAAAAAAGGGGAAGATGAATGTGGAATTCATTTGAACAATAGTAAAGTGATGTTATCAGTCTGGTGCTTAGGATGGATCATTTATAAGGTGAAATTGTAAAGTGAGATGATGACCTTGAGTTAAAGGGATCTGGTATGTTTCTTCATGTTCAACATTTAGACACAAATAAGTCCTTTAAACTTAAAACTCAATGAATTTGTGCTTGAACATTAAAGAACATGAATTATTGGTGAGATGCATGTTGAGAAAACTTACATGATGATAAGTAAGACTGAGGTGTGGAGGAATGTTGTTAGTCTTACTTTTTAATTAATTCACAATAATATTTTTTTTTATTTTTTATATATATTTTCAATAAATTTATTATGTTTTAGGTTTTTTATAATATTTATAGAACTAAATACATATTTATACTTATAATACCTTTAAATAATTGAAAATTGATTTTATTTGAAAATAAAATTATGAGGATGGATTTTTGAGGCACTGATTTGGATTTGTGATCCAGTTTTGAAGATATTATAAGCGAAAATGATGACCCTTGTTTTATGGGAAATAGGAAAGATTTTATGTGATATTATATTGGAAGAAGTGAAGAGGTAGCATATGATTAAAATTCAGAAATATCTACAATGTGGGATTAAATTGGGCTACAGGAGAACTGAAGTGGGATGAAAATGGATTTTTGATGTTAAGTAAGAATAACATGGTCTGCGCATGTGTTGTGTGAGATTCAACAGAAGAGTAAATCCCTCACATGTGAATGAATTAGAAATTATTGTTGCTATGTAACAATGAAAAGGGGAACTCACGTGTGATTAAATCTATCTACTAGGAACTAAGTCAGAATAAATGGGAGTGAGGCATGGATACTCATGATTGACTCAACGTCACCTAGAAACATCCAGGGCTCACATAAGAATAATTATAAATTTCATCATGGAACATAAGAGTAGCCTGGGCGAGCTCTAGACCAGTGGGGATATTCAATATTCCATTCCATATAATATATTTTATCTATAAAACTCTTCCCTCTTAAAGAGAGGATCTATTCTGACATTCCTTTCATCTCATTACTACACCATTCCACCATTACATCTTTTACCTTCATGCATTCATCTGAGGCAGTGGAGGCATTAGTAAGTTCAAGGAAACAGAGGCCAACCTTCACATATGAGGGGGGTTCTCTACTCTCTTTCTCTTCATTGTTTTAGTGTACATAGACAAACATGCATGTGGGGGATCAAGGAGTTGTGAACTTTGCATATGATGTATGGAATTTCAAACTTTGTTGTTCTATTGTTCATTTCTTTATACTTAATGATTCGAATTAACTAGAAATTGATTACATGGTTTAGGAACAGACCGAGGTAATCGGAATTGAAGTTAAATCCTTGTAATGATCATGGAATCCTGATAGATGAGAGTTTTAGGCCTGTTGGAGAAACAAAACATTAGATAATACACATAACTGCTCATGAGGGATGATGGAATATTTACAGGGACCCTGGCTTCATGAGTAACTAACTAAATTACCATGATGGTGGTGTCCAAGGAATTAGTGATGTTGCTAGTACACTTATATTGGTTAATACACTTGAAATGTATCATGAGGGTGATCACTAACCTAAATCGTACAAACTTGTAAAATTTAACCAAAATCCCTTTGTCTTTCTTGTTTTCTTATTCTAACTTCCTTTGGCTTGGGAGGAAACCCAAGCCATAAGATTTTTATTTTTCTTATTTTTATTTATCTTTAATTGTTTATTTTGAATATTTTTTTAATCACCCCATATAAATTTCTTTTATTTCTCTAGGATCTTACATGGAAAAAAATGGAAGAACACTTTGAAAGTCACAGAGGACACAAACCACCAAAGGAAAAATCAACAATGGGAGGGGGAGTTCTCTACCAACCCTTACTTTATTTTACATCAAGATGAAATCATTGTTTAAATTCATAATTTCATCACTATACTTGTTCATTCATTGATCACACACTCAAAAGCATGTGTGGGGAGGGGGTGAAAAGTGTGTAATGTGTGTTATAATTTGATACAAAGCTTGAATAAATCTATCCACAATTACTCAAAAAACACCTAGAAAACATGGAGTCTAAAGTTTAATGAACTTTATCATTGAGGGTCAATAGGGTATGGGATTAGGGCATCAAACTGTAAATTTTTTTCCATTTTCTTGATGAACTTTATCTTGAGTGAATTGTTTTTTCTAAATTAAAGTAACACTTCAATGGTTCACCCAAAAAAATAAAATGATAAAGCATCAGTATTGGATTCATGTGAGCAATTGGCATCAAAACTAGATTTTTCTTGAAATGGAATGGCACAACGGTGTGTGAGTAAAAAATTGTAATTCGTAAAATAAGTGTAAATTAAAATGTGACTGATAGTGAAGGGGATACCCCATAACCTTGGAAGATCTATTCCAGATGTGGGGAGAAGGTTATAGCCATGGTGGCCCCACCAACACAGCTAGCAGTGGACCCTCCAGCAGCACTATCTCCTAATAAGTCGGTTGGAATGGTCCCCTAAAGCTCAACTACTTAACAAACTGGGTGGAGGATTTTAGGGAATAACATTATAGACCCCATAGAGTAATCAGTTAGGAAATTCTCAGTGGACTGTTGGTTTTAAAAAGGAGGGGGTGTGAAGTGGGAAAGGGGGGAGAGAATTGGGGAATCAGCCAAGGGCTTGGGTAGGAGTATTTCTTGAAGTGTACTCCATTTTGTCCCTTAATTTCTGCTCTGAATTGTAACCATTGCTGCTGTTAAATTTCAGAATATTTTGCCTCTTGTCCTTAATATTTATCAATTTGGACCGAACTATCGGATCACTCAAAAATCCACATGGAAACCCGCACTCATTCACATATGGATTCTATGGACCAACATCTTACATCCTTGGAAACAACCATCACTGATCTATTCGCTGACTCTGACGAAGAACAACAGGAGCAGGCTGCCTTCCGGAAATCACTTTCCTATCAAGTCCATCACTTGGAGAAGACGCCCCAGGGGGATCCTAACCTTATATTGGGTTTGACTTCTTGTCCAGAAATGACTTCAGCAACCACCAACAACAAAGAAATTTCTACTGATGGCCAAGGAATTTACCTTTGAACCTCCGACCAATTTACCTCTCCCCTTGCTAACTTCATGACAGGTCGATCTTTTACTCTTTGATGGAACTGACCCACATGGTTGGCATACATGCGCAGACCTTTATTTCTGCATCAACAACACTCCAGCAGATTCAATGATCCCTCTGGATCGATTGTGCATGGAGGGATCTTCTATTCATTAGTTCACAGTCTTGGGGGAGGCTCTTCCTCACATCAGTTAGAATACGTTTAAATAAGAACTCATGCAATGATTTAGTGGGATCAAAATTCAAAACCCCTATGAAAAAATCGATGCTCTCCACCAAGTCGGGTCCATCCAAGAATACGTTGAACACTTTGAATACCGAACCTCCCCACTACCGCGTAAACCTAAACAACAATATGATGGATATTTCAACCATGGTTTGCGTGAGGATATCTCCAGATAGGTACACATTCATAATTACGATACTCAGTTACAAGCCCTTCCCCTAACATGCCATGTGGAGCTGGCCATTTCCAATGGTGTTGGACCCCAATATCGCACTGGCAGTTCGCGTCCAGTTGTGCCCTGGGGCACCAATAACTGGTTTCCAACTTTTTATCCCCCACTTCAACCTCAGTGGGGGTTTTTCTTCACATCTGGAAAGACGTTCTGGCTTCACATCCGAGGGTACCCATCCCGCCCCCTCTGTTGTCCGAGGGGGGGGGGGTTCACTGCCTCTTTATTGAATATGTCAGCATGCATTCTATTGCAATGAAATTAATTCTATTCATTTCATTTATTTAGTTTTTCTGCTTGTTTTTCATGACATCCTTTATGCAGGTCATTGCGGATTCCGACTTAGTTTTTTCCTCTAGTTCATTGTTTTTTGGTACCCGGTTTGTTGGCTTCTTTACCTTTTAGCGTAGACCGTTGATTGCCAATGATCCAATGTCCTGGATTTGGCCCGTTGTGTTTCTTCTGGTTGGCTTTGATATGCTTCACTCCACACCTCTCCTCTAAGATGTTTCCACATGTCTGATGCGCTGGCATTGCCTCGGTTACTCGAACCGTCCGGATGATCTCCGTCGTACAGGCGGCTTCGATCCTATTGATCCATTGAAACCGTCTGATTCCCGTATTATGTGCATTCATTATCCTTGATCCTCTTGGTGTGATAGAGCACTCTTGGGTTTTCATCCTATAGGTTCTGTGGGTTCTCCCTGGAGAATCTCTTCTATGTCTTGACTCAGTGACGAAGGAGGGAAAGATGTCCAGGAGCTGTCTGGCACCCGCACTCCCCACTACCACAGCACGAACCACCTCCTGTAACCGGATTTCTCTTCCGTTGGAGATTCATTGGTGATCGTCCCGTTATTTGGGTACTTCGACGTCTATGCTTCAAGGGGGTAACCGAATTTACATTCCATACAACCATATCCACGATCTGGTTTATAGATCTTGGATCTATCATGGTTTATCCTTTCTTTGATATGTATGATACTGTATCTTTCTTGTGTGCATGCGTGAGTCCATCCAGGAGTGGACGAGGCTGACTCTTCATGACAGAATTCATCGCTGCCACCTAGTTCAGCAAGCTCAGCCTCCTCGGATAGTTTCTCTGGTCCTTTACTTCTTCATTCGAGTCTGTATTGTGTTCCTGTGTTCTTTCTTGCTTTCTTAATAAAATAATTACCTTGGGTGGTGTTATCACCGTGCACGTAGGTCGCCTTGGGACTGAAGCACGTTATATCTGTTGTTATTTGAATTCTTGCACCGATTTGTTTATCTTCATCTCAGTGGAGGTTATGATTCTGAACATATTACGGCTCAAACTAATTTGTTAATAACCTTTACTCAAACTGTTCTCCATTTTATAAATAGTTGATCTTGTATTTTCATGGGTTTGTATATCAAACCTTAACAAGTTGTATCAGATCCTTCTGTTTTATCACTATGGGTTTGACTAAGTTTCATATTGATATGTTTGATGGGGAGAATAATTTTTACCCATGGAGAATTAAGATGATAGCCCTGTTAGATCATAATGACCTTATTGATTCCCTTGATGGAACAATGAAAAAGGTCACCACCACTGCCCCTGATGGGAAGGACACCACCTCGTTTATAGATGTTCCTGAGGAAACCTTGAGGAATTCCCGTAGTTTAATCCATTTGTCCTTATGAGACAAAGTCTTGAGAGATGTTACGTATGAGTCCTTTGCTGCTGGTATATGGTCCAAATTGGAATCCCTTTATATGAAAAAATCTCTTTTTGGTAGACTATATAAGAAATTAGAGATTGTATAATTTTAAAATGTGCCCTGGAACTGCATTCATGATACAGATTGATGGATTTAATAAAATATTATTAGACCTAGCTAACATTGATATTAAGCTGGATGATGAGGACCAATCCATTATATTGTTAACATCATTAGATGATTCGTTTAACTCTGTTAAAGACTCTATGATGTACGGTAAAGACACATTAACTCTTGAGGAAGTAAAATATTCTTTTCTCTCCAAATATTTTCAAATAAAGGGTATTGTGAAAACTGAGGGTGAGGGCTTAAATGTTAGGGACAAAGGTGAGTCGAGAGGCCAAAGTGAGTCAAGGAATAGGAGTAAAGATAGGGGTCGGTTTAAGAAATGTAGAAGCAAGTCTAAAAGAAATATAATGAAGTTTTTCCAATGTAAATAACCTAGTCACATTAAGACGAACTGTCCTAATAGGAAGGGTGACTATAAATATAGTAATAATGACTATTCCCTATTAGTTGAACAAGACTATGACAGCACTGATGTGTTGAATGTCACTAACACTGCCATCTCAAATGAGTTAAATCTAGATTTAGGATGCTCATTCCACATGTGTCCTAGGAAGGAGTTCTTTACTGAGTTAAGGTAAGTCAAGTCAGGTGTGGTTTTTCTAGGGAACAATAGGAGCTGCCACATTATGGGAATAGGCTCAATATCTCTTAAGCTTCATGATGGGTCTGTTAAGACTCTTGAGGAGGCTTGGTGGGTACCCTAACTAAAAAGAAACCTAATATCCCTAGGAATACTTGACTAGAAAGGGTATAGCTTCAGTTCCGGATCTGGAATCCTTAGAATAGCCTGAGGATCCCTCACGGTTATGAAAGGAACCCTTCGTAATGGCATGTACGTGTTAGATGGTATGGTGTATAGAGACCAGTTGAATGCCTCTTCTAGATCAGGAATTGATTCCACAACGATGTGGCATAGAAGACTAGGGCATGTTAGTGCCAAGGGTCTTAGTGAGCTCCCGAAACAGGGGCTTTTAAGTAACATCACTCCTAACAGTCTCCCATTTTGAGAAGACTGTGTGTATAGGAAATCTAGGAGAGTGGGTTTCAGTAGGTCCTTGTATAAGGCTAAATAACCTCTCGAATGTGTACATTCTGATTTGTGGGGTCCTTCTAGATTCACATCCCATGGTGGTGGCTTATACTTTTTCACCTTTATTGATGATTTAACTAGTAAATTTTGGATTTATATACTCAAAAAAAAGTCTGACACCATTCAGACTTTTAAGAAATGGAAATCTTCTTGTAGAGAGTGAAAGTAATAAGAATTTTAAGGCCATAAGGACTGATAATGGTTTAGAATATCTCACTAATGAATTCATAGAACATTGTGAATCAGAAAGAATTAAAAGTTACCGAACTATTGTGGAAACCCCACAAAAGAATGGGTTAGCTGAAAGAATGAATAGGACCATTCTTGAGAGAGTGAGGTGTATGTTGTCCCACTCTAAACAGTCTAGGTCCTTCTGGGTCGAGGCTGTTTCAATAGCAGTGTATCTCATTAACCATTTCCCATCTTCTGCTAACTCTTAAGACACCTGAAGAACTCTTGAAGGGAATACCCCCGAATCTTGCTCACCTTAGGATTTTTTGATCAATATCTTATGCACATTCACAGAATGATAAGCTTCCTCCTAGGCCTGTTAAGTGTATATTCGTGGGATATCCAGAAGGTGTTAAAGGGTATCCTTTATGGGTAGATAAACCAGGTTACCAAAAATTAATCATCATCTGCGATGTTGTCTTCCATGAATCAGGTAAGCCCACTGATAAAGATCTTGAACTTGTTGGATCTTCTGAAGAAGATATTGAACCCACACGGGTTGTAACCCCTTTAGGTGTTGAAGTCCCTTTAAGAACTAGTGACCAACCACGTTTCAGTGCTAGTCCTACTCCCATGTTCACCCAAACCCAACCAGAACCAGATTTCAGTTCAGAATCAGAACATGAGTGCCAAGAACCTGATGACTTGAGCAACTATCAGCTTACTCGAGACAAAGAGAGGAGGGTTATTAGACCCCCAACCCGCTTCAATCAGGCAGAAATTGCTGCCTATGCTTTTAATGAGGCTAAGGACCTATTCAATGATGAGCCTTAAACATACAAGCAAGCTATTATGTCCAAAGAATCCCATGGTTGGATGAGAGAAATGCATGAAGAGATGAATTCCCTCCTTAAGAACAACACCTGGGTTGTTGTACCTAGACCCAACTACCAGAAAGTTATAGGTTGTAGATGGATTTATAAGAAAAATGAAGACAATGTAAGAGAATCTAAAAACAAATTTAAAGCCCGAATGGTAGGTAAGGGTTTTCTATGGCGTGAAGGCATTGATTTTAGTGAAATTTTCTCTCGTGTTGTTAAGAATTCATCCATTCGAATTTAACTTGCATTTGCTCCCAAAATTGATATGCATGTTGAACAACTTGATGTAAATACTTCTTTTTTACATGGTGTCCTTGATGAGACTATTTATATGACCCCTCCTGAATGATTTTTAAAACTGTTCAAACCTAACAATGTTTTCCTTTTATAGAAGTCTTTGTATGTACTTAATCAATCATCAATACAATGGTACAAAAGGTTTTATTCATTTATGTTTGAAAATAAGTTTTCTAGAAGCATATTTTATGCATGTGTATATTTTAGAACTATTAAACACGATCATGCTTACCTTCTTTCATACGTTGATGACATGTTAGTAATCTGAAAAAACATGAGGCTTATAAATACTGTTAATCACCAATTGAATTGTTCTTTTGAAATGAATGACTTAGGACATTCAAATCGAATCCTTGGCATGAATATCATTAGGGACAGGAAGGCTAGAACCTTATACTTTTCCCAATTCACCTACATTAATAAGGTACTTAAAAGGTACCTATTCGAACATGTTAAACCTGTTAACATTCCCTTGGGACAACACTTCAAGTTGTCCCTAAATCAATCCCCTAAAAATGATGTTGAGACTGCCTTTATGAATAAGATTCCATATGAAAATGTTGTAGGAAGTATTATGTATTCCATGGTATGTTCTATACCGAATTTAGACTTTGTTGTTTGTACATTGATTATGTTTATGGGGAAACCTGGTAAGGCACACTGGCATGTTTAAAATGGTTATTAAGGTATGTTTCCTTGTCCGATAAACTTTCCATTCGATGTGGCTTAAATACTAATTTTGATAATGACATAGTTGGATTTGTTGATTCTGACTATGCTACGAATATTGACACCTGAAAGTCTATCACTGCTTTTGTTTTTCTTTTATATGGAGGACCAGTCTTCTGGTAAGGCAGCATGAAATCAGTGGTTGCACTTTCCACCACTGAGGCAGAATATATTTCCTTGACAAAAGCAATTAAGGAATCCATTTGGCTTAAAGTTTTTCTATCTGAGTTTTCATTATCTGCTGATAGTATAGTAGTTCACTGTGATAGCCAGTCTGCTTTGCATCTGTCAAAAAATTATGTATTCCATGGTAGATCAAAGCACATAAGCATTAGGTTTCCTTTTGTTAGGGATAATATAGAATCAGGGAATGTGACTGTCACAAAGATACCAACTGGTGATAACCCGGCTGATAGTTTGGATAAGTCTATTCCGTTATCCAAATTCATGCATTGTCTTAGGCTTATGAATTTAGTCCCTATTCTGTATTGTAGGTTGCGAGAACATCATCCTTGAATCCCTGAATTGTATTTGATTGCAAGGTGGAGATTTGTTGAATATTTCTGCATGAATTCTATTGCAATGGAACTAATTCAATTCATTTCATTCATTTATTTGTTTTTCATTTTTTGCATGAAATCCTTTATGTGGGTCTTTGGGTACTTCAGATTAGTCTTTTTCCTCCAATTCATTGTTTTTTGGAACCTGGTTTATTGGATTCCATACCTTTTAGCGTGGACCATTGATTGCCAATGATCCAACGGCCTGGATTTCACCCATTGTGTTTCTTCTTGGTGGCTTCGATATACTTTACTCTGTGCCACTCCTCTAAGATGTTGCTACATGTCTAATGCGCAGGAATTTCCTCAGTTAATCGAACCTGTTGGATCTTGAATTTACAGATTATACACAAGAGGGGGGTGAATTGTGTCTTTCAGATTTCTTGTTATCTCATCAATTGAATGAGTTCTATCCTCTATGCTTTATCAGATTTGATCATGCAGTAGAAATAAATAAAAGCAGGGACACAAAGATGTATAGTGGTTCAAACACGAACCTATACAGCTTAGAACGAGAAGCTGGTTACTCATAAATAAAAAGAATTTCAGAAAGAAGCTTTCCAGTTGATCTTCACAATTGCAATAGAATTCAATTGACAACAGATGGATCATCATCTCTAGAAATATTGATTTTAAAAACAAAGAAATTCTGAGTCGATCCGGTTGTAGTAGATATAGAGATATACTTCAAAATGTCAGTAGTAGTAGATCCACAATAGATATTCGATGCAGAACAAGTGAATCTTCTATCGAGTTCCTTCTTCTTCTTAAATGAACAGATCTTTGATGCTCCTTTTTGAATCAACAGATCAAAGTGATTTTCTGCAGCCTCTGTTTTCCACCATTTTTCTATAATAAATATTGATCACCACTCTCTTGTATATATATTGTTTTATCAGAGATAACATATATAATAAATCTAGGCATATCTCCTGCACATTTAGATCGATAAAAGTCACCTTCTGATTCGCAATATTCAAAAATTTGAACTTACATAGTAGTCGTAACTTCCCGGAAAACTCGACATTAAAAGATCATTTTAAATCAATATTTATTCCAATGATAAAACGGCTTTGAATCGGTCAAAGTCGTACATTAAAAATGACTTTAAATCTGACTTGAAATCCATCCAATAATCAGCTTGCTGACCGTTGCATAAAATTATCGTTTTTCAAACTTTCTGATGCCAAACGTAAGGTTGATGATGTGACCTCTAAATGTAGGGTTGATAACATAGTCTTCAAACGTAAGGTTCACAACGTATGGTTGAACATAAACATAGGTTTGATCATCCATAATTTTTCTTCAACTCTCAAACGTACGGTAAAATATCCATAATTTTACTTGATCCATACTTTTCCAAGAACGTATGGTTCTTCACAAAAGTAAGGTTGATGAACCATACTTTTGAGAAAAAAAAATAACGTTTAGTACATACGTTGGGTTCTCCTTACAGACATTGTTGAAAACCAAAACATAAGGTTCCTTCCTAATGTGAGGTTCTTCTTCCATACTTTGCTGAAAACGTATGGTTGTTTAACCATACTTTTCTCTTATCTCAAAAAGTATACACACTTTTCATCCTTAGTCTATGCTTATCCACATAGGGCATGAACAATGATTCCAGGACACGCTTAAAGCAGATTCCGAACAAGTAAGGTATGAAAAGTGATTCCAGGACGCGCTTAAAGAAGATTCCAAACAATTAAGGTATGAACAGTGATTCCAGGATGCGCTTAAAGCAGATTTCGAACAAGTAATAAATTCTCGTTATTTCAAGAGTAAAATAAATAAATAAATTCCTGCAAAATACTAAATAAAATCATTAGAAAATATTTAAGGGTATTTGTGAGCATCAAAATTTTCATAAAGAGACAGAGTATTATTTTTCAATAATCTCCCCCTTTAAATAACATTATATATTGTTGAAAACAATACTTTGATCAACAATCTCCCCCTTTTTGATGATCACAAAACCCATAAGATAAAAAAACGAATTAGAGGAAATTAACTCTCAAAATAAAACAATATTTTAATTTTAACAAAATAAAACAAAAATTCAATAAATAAAAATTTCCCCCCTGAAAATAAAATAATTTTTCTTTTGATATAAAAGTTTCTAGTTTTATCCAAATTTCTCCATCTGATTAAATAAGGGTTTTTAACTAAGGGTTTTTAAATTAAAATGTTGTGTTTATCCAAATTTCTCCCCCTTTTTTGATATCAAGACGAATGATAAATTATGGATTTGAACACATTTGATGTTGCAGTGAACTGTAGGAAAATACTATTGTCAACTATTTATCAATAATTAAATCGGGAGTACTGGCATATCAAAAATAAAGATAGTAAAACAAATAGGAAGAAAGAAACAGATTTTTATTAGAAAATAAAAAATAGACACAAGTATGATAAACACAAGAATCAAGGTTTTGGAAAGATATGCAATAGGTTCTATCTCCTCTGGATTGCAGAATTAATTTCTGTGAACTCTTCCTTGAGTCTCTTCATCATCCCATCTCCATGTTTGATAATGAGCTCTCTATTCTCTTGAGTCATATTATTATCCTCGATTAAATTGACTCTGAAAAACTCATGCATCCTTTCTTCTTTTTCGATAAACACTAACAGCTTATCTGACATCTGATTTAACAGATTTCTGATTGATGGATCACTAGATGTCAGTTGATCCACTAAAAATATATGATTTTCCAGCAACACTGATAATGGAGCACTGTTACATTGAATATCATGCAACCGGTCATTCATGTTGCTCATCGCAGCTATGATGGCTTGAAATCTTCAGATTAAATCAGGTGAAGTACCCGATCCACTAACAATACTATTTGAAACTGATGCAAATTGGTTCTCCATAAACAACTTCAGATCTGATAAATATGTCTTCATAACCATTTCAGATTTCAACTGCATTCATAATATCCTCTTTAAAAATTTCAACATCTTGCCTTGAGACTGTACTATCTTTTAGCTTTTGAAATCCCAATTGTTCAAAGTTCAAGGCATTTCTAAGACTGAAATTATCAGATTCTAACTGAGACACCTTTTTAATAGTTCTTCAACTATTTCTTCCTTGAATTAGAGGCACCTTGTGCTTGATTGACATTACTAGGCTCTGGATGATGCAGTAGTACCAATGGTAATGATTCAGCATCCGATTTCTCTTTTTCATTGTCCTGAGTAGGATGGTCCACAGATTTTTTTTAGAGTCAACAGAATCCTCTACAGAAAGATCCCCTTGAATTACTTCTGTGTGAGCATCAGAAGCATGATCACCACAAACATCAACATCTTGGCCTTCCACTGGATTTTTTAGAATAACATTTTCAGGAGTTTAATGAGGTCTAGCCACTTCCCCACCTGGCACTGCCTCTTTATCTTGGTCCTGTTGAAGTGTAACTTCAACATCAGCTACAAACTATTCCTGATTTTCCCTTTGAGCTTCTTCTTGAGCTCCTTATCCCTCTACTAGTGTTGTCCTTTCACTAAAAACTTCCATCGTCTTATCAATAACGTCTTCTCTTACAAAAGAGTAAGCAATGAAAGATTCTGCTGTTGTTGCAAATGCAGGGGAAGTAATTTCCTCATTAAGATATCTAGTTCTTCGAGATTGAAGTCCCTCTTGACTTCTTTCTTCTTCAGCATCTTCCACTTCAAATCGTATCCTTCTTGCTTCATTGATGACTCTTGATTCAGCCTGTCCCTCCTTGGACATAGCAGGTTCAGCCAGAGCACACTCTGAATCTTCCTCATCTTCATACTGGAAAGACTTTTCCTTTAATGGTGCTCTAGAAGTATCCAATTTTCCTTAACGTTCTATCATTAAACATATTACTGTGATGACAGTGTAGTCGGGCATCCACTAATCTCACCATGTCTTTCCTAAGAAACAGTTTAGAAATAAACCGACTGAATGGATAAAAGTTCATCCGGTCGTCACTTTGACAACAGTAATGGAGGTACCGGACCATGTACCTTGGGAAGATTAACATTATATCACATAACAAAATATTCATTATGTACATGTCAGGGTACAAAATCATTTCCATTTCTTCCATTCTGGGAGCAATTCTTGTCTGAACAAATTTAACCAAGATCTTCTGATCTGGTTCTAAATATTTCACCATCATTTTCTTAATAGTATATGTCCCAAACAAAAAGGTCATAATATCCTTGGATTTATGCACATCATATCATATATTCTTAAAATAAAAATGAAAAACTCCCTCACGAGGGAAGTTGAGAATCTGACCAATTTCTACTGATGAGATTGAGAAATCCCTATCCTCTATCTTAGCCAACATACTATCCTTAGTATCCCCCAGACTAAACTCTACATATTTGAAGAAGTATCTAAGTTCTACATCATAAAGAAATTCCATATTTTCACTATTTATTGTCTTCTCAAGGTTCTGAAATGAGAGCGCTTGTTTCAATAGAAGATTTGTCTAAAATAACCAGTCGAGATTGATTACCTTGCCCTGTTAGATTTTTCTTTCTTCTGAGCATTGTCACTTGACATTTCTTGGCTTAGATTCACTGTAATTTTTAATCCTTACCATCTCTATGAGAATCTATGAAGGTTTGAAGGTTTGGGTTTCAGAGGTTTGAATATTAGGGTTCATGAGTAGAGGCCGGTGTTATGTGTTCGAAAGGGTTAAGACAGATGTAAAATGGTTCAGAAGTCGAAAGGGATTCTGACAACCTTGATTCCTGTGTTTTTAATAATCATTACATATATTTAAAAATAAATAAAATAGATTACATGGATAAAATAAACTTATTCTGTTTTAAAAACAAAATAGCAAAATTATTTTTAAGAAGAAAAAAAATGTGAAGTAAAATTTTATTTAAAATCAAATATACCTAGCTCCCCCATAATAAAATCAAATCGTGCAGTGGGAAGTGGTTTAGTAAAAATATATGCTAATTGAATTTCTATATTTATAAATTCTAAAAGTATATCCTTTTTAATAACATTATCTCTTAAAAAGTGATGCTTTATATCAATGTGCTTAGTTATAGAATGACTAATAGGATTTTTGGACATATTAATTGCACTTGTATTATCACATAAAATAGGTGTCTTATTAAAATTCAATCCAAATTCCATAAGAGTGTTTTTCATCCACAACACTTGTGCACAACAACTACCAGCAGAAACATATTATGCCTCGGCTATTGAAAAGGAATCTGGATGTTGTTTCTTACTAGACCATGACACCAAAGACTTTCCTAAAAAGTGACATGTTCCTGAGGTCCTTTTTCTATATAATCTTTAACATCCAAAGTCAGCATCTGAATATGAAATAAAATTGAAATCAGAAGTTTTAGGATAATGAATAGATTAAAAAATAGTTCCATTTAAATATCTAAAAATTCTTTTAACAACAGTTAGATGAGATTCTTTAGGATTTGATTGAAATCTTGCACAAAGACATACTGAATACATTATATCTGGCCTGCAAGCATTAAGATATAATAAACTACCAATCATAACTCTATATAACTTGTTGTCAACATATTTTCCAGTTTCAACCAAATCAAGGTTTATATTAGTACACATAGGAGTTGTAAATGTCTTGTTGTTTTCAAGTCCAAATTTCTTACGTAAATCAGTAATGTATTTGCCTTGATTGAAAACATTTCCAAAATCTTTTTGATAAATTTGAATTCACAAGAAGAAATTTAGTTCTCCCATCATACTCATTTCAAATTCTTTTTTCATTAACTTTTAAAACTCATGACAAATGTTTTTATTAGTTGATCCAAAAATTACATCATCAACATAAATTTGAACCTATAAAACATTATTTTTTACAGTTTTCTTAAAGAGTGTTGGGACTTCCATTACAACAGTAAAATAATTTTTCAAAATAAAAGAACTCAATATTTCATACCAAGCTTTAGGTTCTTGTTTAAGGCCATAAATAGTTTTAGTAAGTTTAAAAAAAGAATCTGGTTTATGAGAATTTTCAAAACCAGGAGGTTGCTCAACATAAACACACTCCATTAAATAACCATTTAAAAATGCAGATTTAACATCCATCTGAAATAATTTAAAATTCATATAAGATTCATATGCTAAAAGGATTATAATGGATTCTAACCTACATACAGGTGAAAAATTCTCATCATAATATATTCCTTCTTCTTGATTATATCCTTTAGATATTAATCTTGTTTTATTTCTAGTTAGTGTGCCTTGGTCATCCAGTTTATTTCTAAAGACCCATTTGGTTCCTATTACTGGATAATTCTTAGGTGTTTACACTAATTCCCAAACATAATTTCTTTTACACTGGTTTAATTCATCTTGCATTGCTATTACACAACCTTCATCATCTAAATCTTCTTCTATAGTCTTGGGTTTTTGTTGAGATAGAATGGAAGAGAATTCCACTAGGTTTCCTAAGTTTCTTCTAGTTTGAATTCTTGTATCTAAGTCACCTATCACAGTTTCTAATGTGTGATTATTTAGGTTTCTAGACATTCTAGGCAGAAAATTTAAAGGTTATTCAGTATCATGTTCCTCTAAACTGGACTGAATTTATTTTATATCATTTTCAAAATCATTCTTTAAGTTATCAAGTCTCATGTTATCATTAGATTCAAGTTCATCCATTTGATCTGTCCTTTTCTCAATGGGATCAGATTCATCAAATCTTACATGAACTAATTCTTCAACAATACTTGACTTCTTATTATAGACTTTATAATCTTTGGAATTAGCAGAATATCCTAAGAAAATACCTTCACCAGATTTTGGATCTAACTTACCAAGATTATCTTTGGTGTTCAAGATGTAAACCATGCATCCAAAAACATTAAAGTAATTTACTTTAGGTTTTCTGTTATTCCATAGTTCATAGGGTGTATTTTTCAAAATATGTCTAATTAAAACTCTATTAATTATATAGCAAGTTGTATTCACAGCTTCTGCCCAAAAATATATAGTTAGGCTATATTCATTTAACATAGTTCTATCCATTTCATGAATTGTTCTATTTCTCCTTTCTACAATCCCATTCTGTTGAGGTGTTCTTGGTGCAGAAAAGGTATGTTTAATACTCATGTTTGAGCAAAAGGAATTAAATTCATGATTCTAAAATTATCCAACATGATCACTTCTCAATGAAATTATATTAGAACCTATTTCATTTTGAACAGATTTGCAGAAACTTTCAAATAAAGTAAAATATTCATTTTTAAATTTCAAAAAGAAAATCTATGTAAATCAAGAATAGTCATCAACTAAAACATATACATATAATTTACTAGATAAGATTTCTATTCTTTAGGGTCCAAAACAATTCATATGAATAAGTTCTAGAGGTTTAGATGTAGAAACTTTATTAATAGATTTGAAGGATGATTTGTGTTTCTTGCCAAGTTGACATGAACCAGAAAATCTGTCACTTTCAAATTTGAGAATAGGTAAATAAAAAACTAAATGTTTCTTAGATAACATATTTAAAACATATATATTACAATTTCCAAGTCTCTTATGCCAGATCCAAGATTCACTTACTTTAGCAGTCAATCAGTTTACTTGTTGTTTACACAAGGAATTTAAATCCAAAGTTTAGACATTATCAATTCTTTGTGCTTTGAATTTAAACAGTTTATCTTCAAAAATAGTACAACAATTGTTAGTAAAGTCAACAGTATATCCATAACATACATTTTTGATTGAGACTATTTTTGGATCTCCAATAGTTCCAATGCCAACGAATTTTTCGTTTGGCATTGTCACCAAATGTGACAAGTACTCCTTCCTTTTGAGTGAGTGAGGAAAAATTCAATGAGTTTCCACTCATACTTCTTGAGCAGCCATTGTCCATATATCATATATCTTTTCTTCTTTGGTGGACTTCTACCTGAAAAGACATTCAAACAAATTTCTTTGGTACCCATATTTTGTTGGGTCCAGGGGTGTTAGCTAGCAATGATGTAGGTATCCATATTTGCTTTATTCTTTAAAAATCAGCTGAATCATATAAGTCTTTTGAAACTTAGGTTTTTTTAATACCACAAATTTGAGGTCGTCTTAAGAATTTTTTTAGCTATATGTCCCTTTGTGCCACAAAAGTTACAATTAACCTTTTTAAAGGTAGGAACAAAATAATTTTTAAATAGCTTAGGTTTTTCTCCTTTACTGCCAATTCCAAATCTCCCCCTTTTAATGACAGTTTTTCCAAGAATTTTTTTTAATGAATTCTACCCTTTTGTAAAAACCAATGCAGCCTGTAATGTTTTTATTCTTTATTCAAAATTAATATAGGTAGTGTTAATAGAATTGTATTTTTCAATTAATTCCATATGTTGTTTCAGCATTGTATCTCTTTCATCTGAAACAGATTTATTTTTGTTCTTTAGTGACTTATGTGTCTTAAACAGCAAGTCATATTTTCTTAAGCATATTGTAGTAGGCTGCATGTTTTTCATTTGTGTAGCATGATTCAGAATATGATTCATTATTTGAGTTAGAGGAGTAATATGAGTGTACCTCATCGATTTGTACCATGAAACACATGTTTCCTTTTATATTGACTTCTTCAATATCTGAGCTTGATTCAGTAGATCTACTGGAGTCTTAAGATTTACTCCAAGTGGATTTCATAGATTTCTTTTCTTTCTACTCATAATCATTTCTTTTGAAGAATTTATTCTTCTTTGAATCCTTCAATTGTGGGAAATCTGGTCTGATATGCCTCATCTTCTTGCATTCATAGCATCAAACCTCCTTAGCATCTTTCTTAAAAGATTTTTTGAAGCCTCTTTTCTTTCTGTAGAACTTTCTAAATTTCCTGGCTAACTGAGCCGACTCATCATCTGAGTTTGACGAGTCAGAGGTCACTGATTTAGCTTTTACTTATCTGTTCTTCAGCATTCTATTCTTTTGTTGTGGAGTTACTTTCAAGGTAGTATCTTATCATTTGATAATAACTTTATGTTCATTGGCCTCATCTTGCATTTCAGCTCCAAAAAACATCAGTGTACCAATCATCTCTCTCATGGTTAGATTTTTGACAGGAGTTGATTGTATGATTGCAGCAGAGATACCATTTCATCGAGTAGGAAGTACCCTGAGTACTTTTAATGCTTGATCAATCTATTTGATAGGTTCTCCAAGAGCTGTTATATTATTGACAATTTATATCAATCTCTCATTCATTTAGGTAATGATTTATCCTTCAAACATTCTAAAACATTCAAATTTCAGTTTTACAGTCGCATATCTCATTTGTCTTACATTGTCTGTTCCTTCATATTCCACAGCTATTGTCTGCCACATATCATATGTTGTCAGGAACTGAGATACTCTATTAAATTCATCTGGTCCTCGACCGCAGATGATTGCATTCATATCCTACGAATTCATATCATACTCTGCTTCTGTAGAAGGACTCCATGTCTCGAGATTTTCAGGAATTTCATAAGGATTCAGAATCTTTCAATAGACTTTATATCTGAGGTTTTTCAGAAATATTATCATGCGTGATTTCTAGGTGCCATAGTTGTCTTCATTGAAATATGGTCCTCTGACCACTGAAATCACATCTCTTGTATCAATCATGATGCTCTATTTTAATCTCTAAATTCTTCTAGGGTGATAAGGCTCTATTAGAAGCTCCTCCTTTGATACAAATTGTTGGATCTTGAGTATACAGATTATACACAATAGGGGGGGTGAATTGTGTCTTTCATATTTTTCATTATCTCTTCAATTGAATGAGTTCTGTACTCTATGATTTATCTGATTTGATCATGCAGTAGAGTTAAATAAAATCATGTACATAAAGATGTATAGTGGTTCGTGGAATAGAAGGCCCCTAGTCCACTCCACCAACTCTCAACTCCACGAGCTGGATGACTTTCACTATATGGTCCTTGTTTCAACAGACCGGTCCACAACTGAATATAGGAAGTTGACACCTTTACAATCCAAGGCAAAACAAAGCCTTCTGGTTCAAACACAAACCTACACAGCTTAGAACGAGAAGCTGGTTACTCAGGAATAAAAATAATTCCAGAAAGAAGTTTTCCAGTTGATTTTCACAATTGCAACAGAATGCAATTGACAGTAGATGGATCATCATCTCTAGAAATATTGATTTTCAAAACAAAGCAATTCTGAGTCGATTCGGTTGTAGTAGATATAGACATATAGTTCACAACTTCAGCAGTAGTATATCCATTGTAGATATTCGATGTAGAACAAGTGAATCTTCTATCGAGTTCCTTCTTCTTCTTAAATAAACAGAGCATCGACGCTCCTTTTTGAATCAGAAAATCAACGTGATTTTATGCAGTCTCTGTTTTCCACCTTTTTTAATAATAATGATTTATAACCAATCTCGTGAATATATATTGTTTTATCAAAGAGAACATATATAATAAATCTGGGCATATCTCTGGCACATTTAAATCCATAAAAGTCACCTTCTAATTCGTAATATTCAAAAAATTGAACTTACAGAGTAGTCGTAACTTCCCTGAAAACTCAGAATAAAAATCTCCTTTTAAATCGTTCTTTAATCCAATGATAAAATGTCTTTGAATCGGTCAATGTCGTACTTTAAAAATGACTTTAAATCCGGCTTGAAATCCACCCAATAATCCTCTTTCTGACCGTTGCATAAAAATATCATCTTTCAAACATTCCGATTCCAAACATAAGGTTGATGACATGACCTCCAAACGTAGGGTTGATAACATAGTCTTCAAATGTAAGGTTCACAACGTAAGGTTGAACATAAATGTAGGTTTGATCATCCATAATTTTTCTTCAACTCTCAAACATACGGTAAAATATCCATACTTTTACTTAATCCATAATTTTCCAAGAATGTATGGTTGTTCCCAAAAGTAAGGTTGATGAACCATAATTTTGAGAAACTAACGTAACATATAGTACCTATATACGGTTCTCCTTCCATACATTGCTGAAAACTAAAATGTAAGGTTCCTTCCTAACCTAATGTTCTTCTTCCATACTTTGCTGAAAACGTATGGTTGTTTAACTATACTTTTTTCTTATCTCAAAAATTATATACACTTTTCATCCCTATGCTACGTTTATCCACGTAGGGTATGAACAATGATTCCAGGACGTTCTTGAAGCAGATTCCGAACACGTAAGGTATGAACAGTGATTCCAGGATGCGCTTAAAATAGATTTCGTATAAGCAAGGTATGAACAGTGATTCCAGGACGCGCTTAAAGCAGATTCCGAACAAGTAATAAATTCTCGTTATTTCAAGAGTAAAATAAATTAATAAATTCCTGAAAAATACTAAATAAAATAATTAGAAATTAATTAAGGGTATTTGTGATCATCAAAATTATCATAAAGAGACAGAGTATTATTTTCAATAATCTCCCACCTTTAAATAACATTATATATTGTTTAAAACAATACTTTGCTCAACAGAACCGTCCTGATTATCTCTACCGTACACGCAGCTTTGATCCCGTTGATCCGCTAAAACAGTCTGACGCCCATCTAATGTGCATTAATTTTCCTTGATCCCCTCAGTGTGATAGAGA
This sequence comes from Viscum album, assembly GCA_963277665.1. Taxonomy (NCBI): domain Eukaryota; kingdom Viridiplantae; phylum Streptophyta; class Magnoliopsida; order Santalales; family Viscaceae; genus Viscum; species Viscum album. The sequence continues at coordinate 1,928,792,837 of OY728142.1, forward strand.
TACTTTCTCGGGTTTTCATCCTCTGGGTTCTGTGAGTTCTCCCCAGCGAAGCTCGACTCTGTTTCAACTCCGTGACAAAGGAGGGAAAGATGTCTAGGAGTTGTCCGGCACCAGAACTCTCCACTACCGTAGCACGAACCACCTCCTATTATTGGATATCACTTTCTGTGGCGATTCAGTGGTGATCGTCCCGATATTTGGGTTCTTCGACGGCTACGCTTCAAGGGGGTAATAGCATTTACATTCCTTACAACCGTATCCACAATATGGTTTGTAGATGTTGGATCTGTCACGGTTTATACTTTCTCTGATATATATGCTAATGTAACCTTATTGCGCGCATGCATGAGTCCATCCAGGAGTGGAAGTGGCTGACTCTTCATGATAGACTTGATCGCTGCCACCTTGTTCAGAATGCTCGACCTCCTCGGATAGTTTCTCTGGTCCTTTACTTCTGCATTCGAGTATGTGTTGTGTGCCTGTGTGCTTTCATTATTTATTTATAAAATAATTACCCTGGGTGGTGTTCTCGCCGTACACATAGGTCCCCTTTGGACTGAAGCACGTTATATCTGTTGTTCTTTAAATTCTTGCACCGATTTTTTTATCTTCGTCTCGATGGAGGTTATCATTCTGAACATATCGTGGCTCAAACTAATATATTAATAAACTTTAGTAAAACTGTTCTACATTTTATAAAACAGCTGATCATGGCTTTTCATGGGTTTGTATATCAAAACAAAACAAGTGGTATCAGAGCCTTCTGTTTTATCACTATGGGTTCAACTAAGTTTGATATTGATAAGTTTGATGGGGAGAATGATTTTAATCTATGGAGAATTATGATGACAACCCTGTTAGATCATAATGACCTTATTGATTCCCTTGCTGGCACTAAGAAAAAGGTCACCACCACTACCCAAGATGGGCAGGCCGCCACCTCCTTTATAGATGTTCCTGAGGAAATCATTAGGAAAGCCCGTAGTTTAATCCATTTGCCCTTAGGAGACAAAGTCATGAGAGAAGTTGCGTATGAGTCCACTACCGTTGGTATATGGTTCAAATTGGAATCCATTTATATGAAAAAATCTCTTGTTGGTAGACTATATAAGAAAATGAGATTGTATACTTTTAAAATGCGCCCTGGAACTACAGGCAGGATACAAATTGAAGAATTTAATAAAATCTTATTAGACCTAGCCAACATTGTTATTAAGATGGATGATGAGGACCATGAAATTATATTTTTAACATCATTAGATGATTCGTTTAACTCTATTAATGACTCTATGATGTACGGTAAAGACACATTAACTCTTGAGGAAGTTAAATCTGCTTTTCTCTCCAAAGATTTTCAACGAAAGGGTATTGTGAAAACTGAGGGTGAGGGCTTAAATGATAGGCATAGAGGTGAGTCTAGAGGCCAAAGTGAGTCAAGGTGTTGGAGTAAATATTGGGGTCAGTTTAAGAAACATAGAAGCAAGTATAAAAGAAATATAATCAAGTGTTTTCAATGTAAAAAACCTCATCACATTAAGAGGAACTATCCTAATAGAAAGGGTGGATTTAAAGATAGTAATAATGACCATTCCCTATTAGTTGAAAAAGACTTTGACACTGCCGATGTGTTGAATGTCACTAACACTACCATCTCAAATGAGTGGATTCTAGATTCAGGATGCTCATTCCACATGTGTCATAGGAATGAGTTCTTTACTGAGTTAAGGGAAGTCAAGTCTGGTGAGGTTTTTCTAGGGAAAAACAGGAGCTTCCACATTATGGGAATACGATCAATATCTCTTGAGCTTCATGATGGGTATATTAAGTCTCTTGAGGAGGTTAGGTGTGTACCCGAACTGAAAAGAAACCTAATATCCCTAGGAATGCTTGAACAGAAAGGGTATAGCTTCAGGTATGGATTTGGAAGCCATATAATAGCCTGAGGATCCCTCAATGTTATGAAAGGAACCCTTTGTAATGTCCTGTACGTGTTAGATGGTAAGGTGTATAGAGACCAGTTGAATGCCTCTTCTAGTTCAAGAATTGATTCCACTTCTTTGTGGCATAGAATACTAGGGCATGTTAGTGCCAAGGATCTTAGTGAGCTCCAAAAATAGGGGATTTTTAGTAACACCACTCCTAACACTTTCCCCTACTGTGAAGACTGTGTGTATGGGAAATCTAGGAGAGTGAGTTTTAGTAGGTCCTTGTATAAGGCTAAAGAGCCTCTCCAATGTGTACATTCTGATTTGTGGGTTCCTTCTAGAGTCACCTCCCATGGTGGAGGATTATTCTTTTTCACCATTATTGATGATTTCTCTAGGAAATTTTGGATTTATATTATCCAACATATGTTTGACACATTTCAGAGTTTTAGGAAATGGAATGTTACTATAGAGAGTGAAAGTAAAAAGAATCTTAAGGCCTTAAGGACCGATAATGGTTTATAATATCTATCCAATGAAGTCATTGAAAATTGTGAATCAGAAGGAATTAAAAGGCACCGAACTATTTTGGAAACCCCACAACAGAATGGGTTAGCTGAAAGAATGAATATGACCATTATTGAGGGAGTGAGGTGTATGTTGTCCCACTCTATACTCTCCAGGTCCTTCTGGGCCGAGGCCGATTCAACAGCAGTGTATCACATTAACTGTTTCCCATCTTCTGCTAACTCTTTTAAGACACCTGAAGACCTCTGGAAGGGCATACCCCCAAATCTTTCTCACCTTAGTATTTTTGTATCCATAGCTTATTCACATTCACGGAATGATAAGCTTGATCCAAGGGCTGTTAAGTGTATATTCTTGGGATATCTAGAACGTGTTAATGGGTATTGTTTATGGGTAGATAAACCAGGTTAACAAAAATGCATCATCATCCGTGATGTTGTCTTCCATGAATCGGTATGCCCACTGATAAAGAGGTCAAACCTGTTGGATCTTCTGAAGAAGATACTAAACCCACATGGGTTACAACCCCATTAGGTGTTGAAGTCCCTTTAAGAACTAGATACCATCCACGGTTCAATGCTGGTCCTACTCCCATGGTCACCCAAACCCATCTAGAACCAGATTCCTGTTCAGAATCAGAACCCGAGGGCGAAGAACCTGATGACCTGAGCAACTATCAGCTTACTCGAGATAGAGAGAGGAGGGTTATTAGACCCCCAAACCACTTCAATCAGGAATAATTTGCTGCCTATGATTTTAATGTGGATCAGGACCTGTTCAATGATGAGCCCCAAACCTACAAGAAAGCTATTAAGTCCAAAGAAGCCCATAGTTGGCTAAGAGAAATGCAAGAAGAGACGAATTCCCTCCTTAAGAACAACATCTGGGTTGTTGTCCCTAGACCCAAAAACCAGAAAGTTATAGGTTGTAGATGGATTTATAAGAAAAAGGAAGACAATGTAGGAGAATCTATAATAAAATTTAATGCCTGAATGGTAGATAAGGGTTTTCTACAGCGTGAAGGCGTTGATTATAGTGAAATTTTCTCTCCTGTTGTTAAGCATTCATCCATTCTAATTTTATTTTCATTTTATGCCAAACTTGATATGCATGTTGAACAACTTGAAGTAAAAACTTTTTTTGACATGGTAGCTTTGATGGGACTATTTATATGACCCCTCCTGAAGTATTTTCAAAATTGATCAAACCTAACCATGTTTTCCTTTTACAGAAGTCCTTGTATGGACTTATGAAATTCTCAATACAATGGTACAGAAGGTTTGATTCCTTGAAGATTGAAAATATATTTTCTAGAAGCAGATTTGATGCATGTGTATATTTTAAAACTGTTAAACACAAGCATGTTTACCTTCTTTTATATGTTGATGACATGTTGTTAATTTTCAAAAACATGAGGCTTATAAATACTATTAAGAACAAATTGAATTGTGCATTTGAAATGAAAGACTTAGGAAATGTAAATGAAATCCTTGGCATGGATATCATTAGGGATAGGAAGGCCAGAACCTTGTACTTGCCCCAGTTCGCCTATATTAAGAAGGTACTAAAAAGATACATGTTAGAACATGTTAAACCTGTTAACATTCCCTTGGTACAACACTTCAAGTTGTCCCTAAATCAATCCCCTAGAAATGATGTTGAGATTGCCTTTTTGAATAAGATTCCATATGAAAATGTTGTAGGAAGTCTTATGTATGCCATGGTATGTTCTAGACTGGATTTAGCCTTTGCTGTTCGCACATTCAGTAGGTTTATGGGGAAACCTGGTAAGGCGCACTGGCATGATTTAAAATGAATATGATTCTATGTTTCCCTATTAGATAAACTATGCATTTGATGTGGCTTAAATACTAATTTTGATGATGACATAGTTGGCTTTGTTGATTCTAACTATGCTATGAATATTGACACCTGAAAGTCTATCACTGGTTTTGTTTTTCTTGCATATGGAGGACCAGTCTCCTGGAAATGCGACATGCAATCAGTGGTTGTACTTTCCACCACCGAGGCAGAATATATTGCCTTGACAGAAGCTATTAAGGAATCCATTTGGTTTAAAGGTTTTCTTTTTAGTTGTTATTATCTGCTGATATTATAGTAGTTCACTATGATAGCCAGTCTGCTTTGCATCTATCTAAAAATTATGTATGCCATGGTAGATCGAAGCACATAGACATTAGGTTGAATTTTGTTAGGGATATTATAGAATCAGGGAAAGTGAGTGTCACAAAGATACCCACTGGTGATAACACAACCGATAGTTTTTCTAAGGCTGTTATGTTATCCAAATTCATTCATTGTCTCAGGCTTATGAATTTAGTCTCTATTCTATAATGTAGGTTGCGAGAACATCATCATTGAATCCCTGAATTGTATTTGATTTCATGGTGGATATTTGTTAAATATGTCTTCATGCATTCTGTTGAAATGAAATTAATTCAATTCAATTCATTTATTTATTTGTTCTGCATGTTTTTCATGACATCCTTTACGTGGGTCTTTGCGGATTCCAGCTTAGTTTTTTTCTTCTGGTTCATTGTTTTTTGGAACCCGGTTTATTGGATTCCTTACCTTTTAGAGTGGACCATTGATTTTCGATGATCCAATGGCCTAGATTTTTCTCGTTGTGTTTCTTCTGGCTGGCTTCGATCCGCTTCACTAAACGCCTCTCCTCTAAGATGTTTCCGCATGTCTGATGCGCTGGCATTTACTCGGTTACTCGAACCGTCCTGATGGGAACTACCATACACGTGGTTTCAATCCCATTGATCTGTTGAAACTATCTGACTCCGGTTTTATTTTCATTCATTGGTCTTGATCCTCTCAGTGTGATAGAGAGACTCTCTTGGGTTTTCATCCTCTGGGTTCTGTGAGTTCTCCTTGGTGAATCTCGGCTCTGTTTCGACTCAATGATGAAGGAGGGAAAGATGTCCAGGAGCTTTCCGGCACCAGCACTCTCCACTACCATAGCACGAACTACCTCCTGTAACTGGATTTCTCTTCTGGTGGAGATTCAGTGGTGATCATCCCGGTACTTTGGTTCTTCGACGGCTACGCTTCAAGGGGGTAACAACATTTACATTCCTTACAACTATATCCATGATTTGGTTTGTAGATCTTGGATCTGTCATGGTTTATCCTTCCTTTGATGTGTATGCTATGGTATCCTTCTTGCGTGCATGTGTGAGTCTGTCCAATAGTGGACAGGGCTGACTCTTCATGACAGACTTGATCGCTGCCACCTAGTTTAGCAAGCTCGGCCTCCTCGGAAAGTTTCTCTAGTCCTTTACATCTGCATTCGAGTATGTATTGTCTCCCTATGTTGTTTATTGCTTTTGTAATAAAATAATTACCCTGGGTGGTGTTCTCATCGTGCATGTATGTCACCATGGGACTGCAGCATGTTATATCTGTTGTTCTTCAAATTCTTGCACCGATTTGTTGATCTTGGTCTCGGAAGAGGTTATCATTCTGAACATATCACGACTCAAACTAATCTGTTAATAACCATTACTAAAACTGTTGTCTATTTTATAAAACAGTTGATCTTGTCTTTTCTTGGGTTTGTATATCAAACCCCAACAAGTTGTATCAGCGCCTTCTGTTTTGTCACTATGTGTTCGACTAAGTTTTATATTGATAAGTTTGATGGGGAGAATGATTTTAATATGTGGAGAATTAAGATGACAACCCTGTTAGATCATAATGACCTTATTAATCCCCTTGCTGGAACTAGGAAAAAGGTCACCACCATTGCCCCTGAAGGGCAGGCCGCCACCTCCATTATAGATGTTCCTGAGGAAACCTTGAGGAAAGCTCGTAGTTTAATCCTTTTTCCCTTAGGAGAAAAAGTCATGAGAGAAGTTGTGTATGAGTCCTCTACCACTGGTATATGGGCCAAATTGGAATCCCTTTATATGAAAAAATATATTGTTGGTAGATTATATAAGAAAATGAGATTGTATACTTTTAAAATGCGCCCTGGAACTGCAGTCAGGATACACATTGATGAATTTAATAAAATATTATTAGGCCTAGCCAACATTGATATTAAGATGGATGATGAGGACCAAGCCATTATATTCTTAACATCATTAGATGATTAGTTTAACTCTGTTAAAGACTCTATGATGTACGGTAAAGACACATTAACTCTTGAGGAATTTAAATCTGCTTTTCCCTCCAAAGATTTGAAAAGAAAGGGTATTGTGAAAATTGAGGGTGAGGGCTTAAATGTTAGGGACATAGGAGAGTCTAGAGGATGAAGTGAGTCAATGGATATGAGTAGAGATAGGGTTCGGTTTAAGAAACTTAGAAGAAAGTATAAAAGAAAGATAATAAAGTGTTTCCAATGTAAACAACCTGGTCACATTAAAAGGAACTGTCTTAATAGGAAGGGTGACTATAATGATAGTAATAATGACTATTCACTATTAGTTGAACAAGACTTTGAAACTGCCGATGTGTTGAATGCTACTAACACTGTCATCTCAAATGAGTGGATTCTAGATTCAGGATTCTCATTTGACATGTGTCCTAGGAAGGATTTTTTTACTGAGTTAAGGGACGTCAAGTCTGGTGATGTTTTTCTAGGGAATAACAGGAGCTTCCACATTATTGGAATAGGCTCAATATCTTTTGATCTTCATGAAGGGTCTGTTAAGTCTCTTGAGGAGGTTAGGTGGGTACCGGAACTGAAAAAACCCTACTATCCCTAGGAATACTTGGCCGGAAAGGGTATAGCTTCCGGACTGGATCTGGTTGCCTTAGAATAGCCCGAGTATCCCTCACAGTAATGAAAGGAACCATTCATAATGTCATGTACGTGTTAGATGGTAAGGTGTATAGAGACCAGTTGAATGCCTTTTCTAGTTCAGGAATTTATTCCACTGCTTTGTGGAATAGAAGACTAGGGCATGTTAGTGCCAAGCGTCTTACTGAGCTCCAAAAACAGGGGATTTTAAGTTACATCACTCCTAACAGTCTCCCCACTTGTGAGGACTGTTTTTATGGGAAATCTAGGTGAGTGAGTTTTAGTAGGTCCTTGTATAAGGCTAAAGAGCCTCTTGAATGTGTACATTCTGATTTGTGGGGTCCTTCTAGAGTCACATCCCATGGTGGGGCTTATATTTTGTCACCTTTGTTAATTATTTCTCTAGGAAATTATTGATTTATATACTCAAACATAAGTTTGAAACCTTTCAGACTTTTAAGAAATGGAAATCTTTTGTAGAGAGTGAATGTAAGAAGAAACTTAAGGCCTTAAGGAACGATAATGGTTTAGAATATCTATCCAATGAATTCATATAACATTGTGAACCAGAAGTAATTAAAAGGTAACGAACTATTCTGGAAACCCCACAACAGAATGGGTTAACCGACAGAATGAATAGGTCCATTCTTGAGAGAGTGAGGTGTGTGTTGTCTCACTCTAAACTCTCCAGGTCCTTCTAGGCTGAGGCTACTTCAACAGCAGTGTATCTCATTAACTGTTACCCATATTTTCCTAACTCTTTTACGACACCTAAATAACTCTATAAGGTCATACCCTTCAAACTTTATCACCTTAGGATTTTCGGATCCATAGCTTATGCACATTCACAGAATGATAAGATTACTCCTTGGGCTATTAAGTGTATATTCGTGGGATATCCAGAAGGTGTTAGGGGGTATTGTTTATGGGTAGATAAACAAGGTTACCAAAAATGCATCATCATCCATGATGTTGTCTTCCATGAATCAGGTATGCCCACTGATAAAGAGATCGAACCTGTTGGATCTTCTGAAGAAGATACTGAACCCACTCGGGTTGCAACCCCTTTAGGTTTTGAAGTCCCTTTAAGAAATAGTGACCAACCACGGTTCAGTGCTGGTCTTACTGCTATGGTCACTGAAACCCAACCAGAACCAGATTCCAGTTCAGAATCAAAACCCTAGGGCCAAGAACCTGATGACATGAGCAACTATCAGCTTACTCGGGAAAGAGAGAGGAGGGTTATTAGACCCCCAACCCACTTCAATCAGGAAGAAATTTCTTCCTATGCTTTTAATATGGCTTAGGAACTGTTCAATGATGATCCCCAAACCTACAAGCAAGCTATTAAGTCCAAAGAAGCCCATAGTTGGATGAGAGAAATACAAGAAGAGATGAATTCCCTCCTTAAGAACAACACCTGGGTTGTTGTCCCTAGACCCAACAACCATAAAGTTATAAGTTGTAGATGGATATATATGAAAAAGGAAGACAATGTAGGAGAATCTAAAATCAAATTTGAATCCCGAATGGTATCTAAGGGTTTTCTATAGCATGAAGGAATTGATTATAGTGACATTTTTTCTCCTGTTGTTAATCATTCATCCATTCGAATTTTACTTGCATTTTTCTGCCAAACATGATATGCATGTTGAACAACTTGATGTAAAAACTGCTTTTTTACATGGTAGCCTTGATGAGACTATTTATTTGACCCCTCCTGAAGGATTTTCAAAATTTTCCAAACCTAATCATGTTTTCCTTTTACATAAGTACTTTTATGGGATTAATAAATCTTCAAGACAATGTTACAAAAGGTTTTATTACTTTATGATTGAAAATAAGTTTTTTAGAAGTAGATTTGATTCATGTTTATATTTTAAAACTGTTAAACACAAGCATGTTTACCTTATTTTTTACGTTGATGACATTTTGTTAATCTGCAAAAACATTAGTCTTATAAATACTATTAATCACCAATTGAATTGTGCATTTGAAATGAAAGACTTAGGACCTGAAAATCAAATCCTTGGCATGGATATCATTAGGTACAAGAAGGCCAGAACCTTGTAATTGTCCCAGTTCACCAATATTAAGAAGGTACTAAAACGATACATGTTTGAACATGTTAAACCTATTAACATTCCCTTGGGACAACACTTCAAGTTGTCCCTAAATCAATCCCCTAGAAATGAAGTTGAGTCTGCCTTTATGAATAAGATTCCATATGCAAATGTTGTAGGAAGTCTTATGTATTCCATGGAATGTTCTAGACTGGATTTAATCTTTGTAGTTTTTACATTGAGTGGGTTTATGGTGAAACCTAGTAAGTCACACATGCATGATTTAAAATGGTTATAAAGGTATGTTTCCATGTCCGATAAATTGTGCATTCAATATGGCATAAATACTAATTTTGATGATGACATAGTTGGCTTTGTTGATTCTGACTATGCTGTGAATATTGACACCTGAAATTCTTTCACTGGTTTTGGTTTTCTTGTATATGGAGGACAATTCTCCTGGAAATGCAACATACAATCAATGGTTGCACTTTCCACCACCGAGGCAGAATATATTTCCTTGAAAGAAGCTATTAAGGAATCCATTTGGCTTTAAGGTTTGCTTTCTGAGTTGTCATTATCTGCTGATAGTATAGTAGTTCACTGTGATAGTCAGTCTTCTTTGCATCTATCTAAAAATTATGTATGCCATGGTAGATCAAAGCACATAGACATTAGGTTTCTTTTTATTAGGGATATTATAGAATCATGGAAAGTGAGTGTCACAAAGATAACCACTGGTGATAACCCTGTCGATAGTTTGACTAAGGCTATTCCGTTATCCAAATTCATGCATTGTCTCAGGCTTAGGAATTTATTTCCTATTCTGTAATGTAGGTTGTGAGAACATCATCCTTGAATCCGTGAATTGTATTTGATTGCAAGGTGGAGATTTATTGAATATGTCTGCATGCATTCTGTTGCAACGAAATTAGTTTAATTAATTTCATTTAATTATTTATTCGGCATGTTTTTCATGACATCCTTTTCACAGGTCTTTTCGGATTTTGGGTTAGTTTTTTTCCACCGGTTCATTGTTTTTTCGAAACCGGTTTATTGGCTTGCTTACCTTTTAGCGTGGACCGTTGATTGTCGATGATCCGACGGCCTGTATTTTTCCCATTGTGTTTTTCTAGCTGGCTTTGATCTGCATCACTCTACGCCTCTCCTCTAAGATGTTGTCACATGTCTGATGCGAGGGCATTGCCTCAGTTACTTGAACTGTCCTGATGATCTCCGTCGTACTCGCGGCTTCGATCCCATTGATCCGTTGAAACCATCTGACGCCCGTCTAATGTCCATTCATTTTCCTTGATCCGCTCAGTGTGATAGAGATACTTTCTTGCATTTTCATTCTCTGGGTTCTGTGAGTTCTCCCTGGTGAAGCTCGGCTCGGTTTCAACTCAGCGAAGAAGGAGGGAAAGATGTCCAAGAGATGTCCGACACCAGCACTCCCCACTACCACAGCACAAACCGCCTTCTATAACCTGATTTCTCATTTGGTGGAGATTCAGTGGTGATCATCCTGGTATTTGGGTTCTTCGAGGGCTACGCGTCAAGGAGTTAACAACATTTACATTCCTTAAAACTGTATCCATGATCTGGTTTGTAGATCTTGGCCCTGTCACAGTTTATCCTTTCATTGATATGTATGCTACTGTATCTTTCTTGCGTGAGTGTGTGAGTCCGTCCAGGATTGGATTGGGCTGACTCTTCATGACAGACTTGATCGCTGCCACCTAGTTCAGAAAGCTCGGCCTCCTCATATAGTTTCTCTGGTCCTTTACTTCTGCATTCGAGTCTGTATTGTGTGCCTGTGTTCTTTCTTGATTTTTTAATAAAATAATTACCATGGGTGGTGTTCTTGCCGTACACGTAGGTCCCCTTGGGGCTGAAGCATGTTATATCTGTTGTTCTTTAAATTCTTGCACTGATTTGTTTGTCTCCGCCTCGATGGAGGTTATCATTCTGAACATATCACAACTCAAACTAATTTGTTAATAACCATTACTCAAACTGTTCTCGATTTTATAAAACAGTTGTCTTGGCTTCTCTTGGGTATGCATATCAAACCCCAACACTCTCTAATCAGGAATGGGAGGACCGTCGCAATAAGGGGTTGTGTTTTCATTGTGGCCTTCCTTTTAATCCCATGCATAAATGTATTGATGCTAAGGTACGTGAGGTCCTTTTATGGGAGGATGATTCCCCTCCCAACATTGTGATAGAGAAGCAATAGGTGATTCATGAATGCAGTGACGAGGCCGCTGAAGTTGAGGGTCAAGTATTGGACCATTTTGAGAAAGAATCTATTTCCACAGCCAAAGTGGCGACCAGTTAACATCAATGTATGTCATGGGAAAACTCGCGGGTATTCCCATTCTGGTCCTTTTGGACAGTGGGGCCACTAATAATTTTATATCTCCAACTCTTAAATCTTCATTGGGACTTGTGACCCTCAACAGCTTAAATCATCTGGTTAAATTTGGTGATGGTCACAAATTATGGACTCAAGGATTCTACCCACAGTTTCCTTTGGTTATTGGTCCCTATTCATGCCATATTGATGTTCATGTTCTTGAAATTTGTGATCTGGATTTAATCCTCAGCATTTCTTGGCTACAAAATCTTGGAGACATCAATATCAACTAAAAAATGATGACTATACAGTTTACCCATCACATCTAGACTTTTTTACTCTTCAAAGTATAGCCTCTAACAACCGTTCCTCTTTGCAGAAGCTTACTGCACGCCCCAGTGGCAGCCACTAATCACTTTCCGTTGATCCTAGCTAAGAATCTTTGTCTTCTCAGTAGATCCAACAGCTTAAAATGTTTCTCAAACGGCTCAATATAATCTTCAGCAAGCATTGCAGTCTGCCTCCCCGACGGTCTAATGATCACAAATCCCTTTATTTCATGATCAATTCCTTGTGTCAGTCCTCCCATATCGGTAACCTCACTCTCAGAAAATTGAGACTGAAAAACAAGTCCAACACCTCCTCAAGTAGGTATATATTCATCCCATTAACAACGCATACTCATGCCCAGTTCAGCTGGTGAAAAAAAAGATAACCCTTGGCATATGTGTGTTGATTACCGAGCCTTGAACAAAGCAATGGTGCCTGATAGATTCCCCATTCCAGGGGTATATGAGCTAATAGATGAGTTGCATGGGGAATTTTCTTTTAGAAACTGGATCTCATCTCTTGCTATCACCAAATCGAAATGCATGACAAAGACATCGCCAAAATAGCTTTTCGTACTCATAATGGGCGCTATGAGTACTTGGTGATGCCTTTTGGCATCACCAACGCTCCTTCTACCTTTTAAGCTACTATGAAGGATCTTTTTCTCTCCATTCTCCACCACTTTGTAGTAATATTTTCTAGTGAAATCTTGATATAGAGTTAGGGTTGGGATTCTAACATCCTTCATTTGGAGCCTTCATACAAACCCATTATTCGTCAACCATGAAAAAATGAACCTTTTCTTAATGTTTCATTGCATATCTGGGTCACATTATCTCTCATGACGGTGTAGCTATGGACCCCTCCAAAATTCAGGTAGTTTTGGACTAACTTACTCTGAAGAATGTGAAGGGAATTCATGGTTTTCTCAACCTCAATGGTTATTAAAGGAAATTCATTCAAAATTATGGAAAGATTTCCCAACATATATTGGTTATCATAGGGAAATGTGGTTTTCACTGGACTCTCATAGCTCAACAGGCTTTTACCCTCCTCCAGCAGGTTGTTACAACAGCATTAGTTCTTGCCCTTCCAGATTTTCCCTGCCTTTCAAGATCGAATGTGACGCCTCTGGCTGTGGGATAGGTGCTATCCTCAGGAAGAATAGTCACCGCATTGTTTTTTTAGCATGGGGCTGTTTGATTCTACCCTTTCTAAGTCGGCCTATGAGAACAAAATTATGGTTGTTCTTCTTGCCATTCAACACTGGCACACATACCTGTTGGGATAATCATTTACTATTTACTCTGACCAACACAGTTTGAAATTTTTATTAGAACAATGTATTTCCACAACTGATTAGAAATGTTAGCTGGATAAACTTTTAGGATACTGTTTTGAAATAAAATACAATAAGGGAGACACCAACTCTGACACAAATTCCTTTTCTCGCTAGGTTGATCCATTAGACTGCTACCTTTTTCAGTATCTTCCACTGTGGAATGTGTGTCAAGACTGGACAAATTCAGTTTGTCCCGATCCCTAAGAGGCAAGTGTGCTGCAACGCCTTCAGATGGCCTCCATCCCTCCTCTTGCTTTTTCCCTTTCTCTTGACAACCTGTTGTATAATGGTTGGCCTTTAACTAAAGCATATTCCACCTGAATCCCACAACTTTTGGAAGAATTCCATTTATCTCTAGCAGGTGACCACTCCGGTTTTTATTGAACCTATCACAAATTGACTGCCAATTTGTATTGGGTAGGGATGCACCATCAGATTTTTCATTTTGTCCACCAATGTCCCACTTTCCAGCAGTTTAAATATCCCACACTATCCCCTTCTTGCTTTCTCCACCCCTTACCTATTTTGGAAAGGATTTGGGATGATCCTTCCATGGATTTCATCTCCGTAATCCATCAGTATAATGGATTTGACGTCATCTTTGTGGTGGTCAACAGGTTATCTAAATATACTCATTTTATTGCATTAAAACACCCATTTACTGCCCGCATAGTTGGTGAAAGTTTTTCTCAGAAAGTGGTCAGACTTCATGGGATCCCTGAGTCCATCATTAGTGATCGAGTTCCCTTGTTCCTCAGTCATTTATGGTCTAAAATGTTTCACTTACAAGGTACCACCCTCATATTTAGTTCTGCATATCACCCCCAAACAGACAGTCAAAAAGATGTTATCAACCATTGTTTAGAGACCTACCTTTTCTGTTTTTCTAGTGACCAGCCTACACATTGGTCTTGTTTGTTTCCCTGAGTTGAGATTCATTTTAACTCCACATGACATTCTTTTATCCGAACTACCCCTTTTGAGTTAGTTTATGGTCGTACACCCCCAATAGTTATTTCCTTCCTACATGGTGGAGTTTGCGTTGAGGTAGTCACCACAGCTTTATAAGATCAGGATGAGGCACCATCTTAGCTAAAACATCATTTTCTCCACGCCCAAACATTAATGAAATTTCAGGTTGTCCGTTCTTGTCGCGAAATCTCCTTTATCATCAGTGATATGGTACATTTGAAGCTTCACCCTCACCGACCACAATCCCACTCACGTCGCATTTACCAAAAACTTTCCCCCTAATTTTTTAGCCCTTTTCCTATTCTTCATTAGGATGGCCCGATGGCCTATAGATTTGTCCTTCCTCAAGCCACCCGTATTCACCCAGTTTTTCATATTTTCCAACTCAAAAAATTCAGTGGTTCGCATCCACCCCTCCCCACACGTCCTACTGGTCTTACAAGTGAAGATGTTATTGCCCCTAAACTTGTGAAAGCCTTTGAATGTTGCACCACTTTGGATGCCTCTGGCTCAGTCCCTCAATGACTTATTCAGTGGAAATGCCAATCTTCTGGCGATGTAACATGGGAGGATGAATATGCTCTCCACAACCAGTTTCCCTCTTTCCGTCTTGAGGAAAATAATTTTCTCTTAGGGGGAGGGGGGATAATGATAGTGCACGGGATGCCCTAGGGCCCTTGAAGGTCTATTCCAAGTGTGAGAAGAAGGTTACAGCCATGGTGGTGCCACCAGAATAGCTGGTAGTGGACCATCCAGCAGTACTACCTCCAAGAATACTAGTAGTGGACACTCCAGCAGCACTATCTCCTAAAAAATCTGTTGGAGTGATCCCCCCTAGCTCAACTTCTTAATAAATTGGGTGGAGGATTCCAGGTAATAACATAATCGACCCCACAAAGAATTCAGTTAGGATATCCAATATGAACTGTTGGTTTTTAAAAGAAGGGGGCGTGAAGTGGGGAAGGGGGGGGGGAGAGAATTGGGGAATTGGACAAGGGATTGGGCATGATTTTCTCTTGAAGTGTACTCCTTTCTGTCCCTTAATTCCTACTATTATTTGTTACCCTTTCTGCTGTTAAATTCTAGGAAGTGTTGCCTCATATCCTTAATCTTTATTAGTGACAGATGGATTCCCTTTCCCCACTTTCATGCAGTGAATATTATAATCAGTCATGGGGGGCGGGATTCTTGCTGTAAGGGATGATTTACATCCACGTGGGTCATACTCATTTCTTAAATAAGCACATTGCACATATCCTGGTTGAAATAAGGGTGTAAAATGAGCCAAGATGTTGAGAGGGATAAAGGGGAAGGTGAATGTTGAACTCATGTGGACCAGAGGAAAACAGAGTTATCTTGTATGCATATAGGATGGATCATTTATTAAGTTAAATTGTGAAGTGATAGGATGACCTTGAGTGAAAAACATTTGGAATGGTTCTTCATGATCAACATTTAGATCCGATTAAGTCTTTTTCACATAAAAATAAATGAATTTTGGTTTGAAATTGAGAGAAGATGAATTATCATTGATATGCATGTTGAGAGAACTTAAATGGGGACAAGTAAGACTCAAGTGTAGGGGGAATGTGGTTAGTCTTATTTTTTCATTAATTTTCAATAATATTTTTTTTATACTTGTTTTGAATAAATATATTAGATTTTAGATATTTTATTATATTTACAATAAGAAATAATTTTTTATACATTTTACACATTTAAATCATTGAAAAATGATTTTATTTTAAAATCTGATAATGAAGATGGATTTTGAGAAACTGATTTTGATTTGTTGTTGATTTTTGATGATTTTATAAGAGGATCTGAGGGCTGTTGTTTTGTGGGAATTTAGAAAGAAGCTATGCCAGATTTGAAGGGAAGAGGTGAAGAGGCAGTTTATGATTTACTGGGAGATATTACTGCTATGTAGGATTAACATGGGTAGTAGTGGAGCCCACATGTGATTAAAATGGTTTTTGGATGCTATGTATGAATAATTTGGACTAGGCATTAGCGTTGTGATATTCAACAGAAGAGTAAAGCGCTTGCATGTGAATGAATCAGAAATTCTTGTTGCCATAAAAGAATGAATGGGAGTTGGGCAGGGCCACACATAATTAACTCAGCATCACCTAGCAGCATCTCTGGCTCACGTTATAATAATTAGGAATTTCTTCATGAAACGTAAGAGTAGCCTGGGTGACCAAGCACTATGTGAGAATGGTGGAGCTATTTCCAGAGATTAACTTATGGGGGAATAGTTCATGTAAGAATAAATCTCCGGTGAAAAAGTAATGTAAGGTTTAACCCAATGATACCCTATTACATAATCCCCTCTCATGTCTCTCATACACACTCTCAAGGGCCACCGTCTGCTCAAGTTCCCTCAATTCCATCTAGAGTTCCAATTCTATCTCAAGGTCGAATGTATCCTCAACCCTAGCCAATATATCCTCCAGGATCCAACTGGCTAAGAAAAATTCCAATGAACTCTAGATGTAGATGATCAAAGCCGATTCAGCGGGGACCCATAAAAAAAATATGAGTCATGATCTAATCTCAATCACACATTGAGAACAAGCAATTGGGGAGGAATACTCCATACCTTTTCATTAACCCAAATCATGTAATCTATTGTGAATAAATATCGTAAAATTTGAAGGAGAGGCCATCTCAAACTAGGTCCCCACTATTAATGTGCGAGAAATCTTTTGAAGATCTTGGAATCATTTTAAAATCAAAGGATATCTCACCGCATAACAACATTTGGGGACACAAGGAAAATATAGAGGGAAATTGGAAATTCATGATAAATAGGGGAGAGCTCATGATTGTGGGGGATACCATATTCCATCTATCAAAATCTTCCCTATTAAAAAGATGATCTCTTCCAACATTCTATTCGTCTCATTCCTCCACTATTATACGATTCCATCTTCTATATTCGCCTATTCATTTGAGGCAGGGTTGGAAAAGACAATTCATGGAAATAGAGGTTGAGCTTCATATATATGGGGGATTCTCTAAATCTCTCTTTCTCTTCATTGTTTTATAATGTTTAGTTATACCTGCATATGGGGAATGAGGGGGATGTGAAAATTCCTTGTGATGTACAAAATTTGGAACATGGATGTTGTATTGTTCACTGATTCAAACTTAATTCTTCTAATTGTCTTGTTGTTGATTAGATTGTCTTAGAGTGAGGGAGAGGTAATGAGAATTGAATCCAAATCCTTTCACTAAAGTAACGATCATGGAAGCCTAATGGATGAGAGTTCTAGGGCTATTGTGGAAACATATTCATAGAGAATATAAATAATCACTTTTCATACGGAATGACGGAAACCTTATAGGGACCCTTGACTTCATGGGTAAATCCCTAGACTACCATGAAAGTGGAGTATATGGAATTAGTAATGTTACTAATATACTTCTATTGGTCCGCCAACATGAGATACGTCATGAGGGTGATCACTAACCTAAATCTCCCACACATCTAAAATTGAATCCAAGTCCCTTTTCCTTGATTGTTTGCTTCTTCCCACTACCTTATATCATATACCACAGAAACACACGTAAATTTACTAACACCATAAACATTTATAATTATTTCTTACATAGAACAGAAAAAAACCCATCACATTAAAGTTTAAAATTCCTTTTACACTTGTGAATTAGTAAATCAAACCACCTATCCCTATGGAGATGACCCGGTACTTGTCAGTATTTGTTCTCAAAATTTTTGAAACCATATATTTGCACCATTGCATAGAATGGCTATGGGATTTTCACTAATATTTTTCCATTATATTAGATAAAAACCATAAAAAATCACAAAACAGAAAGAAAAACATTAAAATAGTAAAAACTACAATTTATTTCATTCTCAAGTAGATTTGAAATTCTTGTGTATTTATTGCTATGATTCTTATTTTTTTGGTGTAAATTAAGCCATCAAGAAGCTCCATATAATCCAATTCAAGGAACAAATTTGAATGTTTGAAGGCACATTCATGGAAGAAAGGTTTGTGTTATTTTTAGGAATGTAAAGATGAGGAAACCACCATACTTGGTGGGATGAAAACTGTGGGAGGAAACTATATAGTTCCTAGATGCTTAATTGGAATCATTTTTCAACAAATTAGAGAGGTATATAAAAATCCCATGTGAGGGGGGTTCAATCATGCATCAAGCTCTCGCCAGGGGCAATAGAGTGTGTTCTCATGATCCATCAAAAGGATTCCTTTCCAGTAATCAATTGATCTCCAAGAGAGGATGCCTACACTTCATTTTTAATTTCATTAACAAGACCATTCATTCCCTCTCAAGTGATCGAAAAATGATGATTTTTGTTTATGGTGTTTTCCCTATAGCTTGAAGGGGGGGAAGGAAGTTGTTCTTCCAATAAGAGGAATCATTGAAAACTTGGAAGGCTATTCAAGATGCATTCTTAATGAGATACTTTTCTATGGAGAAAACCATGATAATTAGGAGAAATATTCTAAATTTTACTCAAGGAGTAAATGAGAACATCCATGAAGCATTGTAGAGGTTCAAGAGATACTTCCAAGAATGTCTAACCCACGAAAATCCCTCTCTTATTACTCATACATCTATTCTATGATGGAATCATGTTGAATGGAAAATTTCTATGGGACAATGAATCCGGAGGATGTTATGGTAACATGTGAGCATTTGAATACAAATTTTTTTTAGAAAAGTTGACATTGAGTTCCTTTGAAAGAAAAAGATGAATAAATAGAAGAACTAAATCCCATGAGATCATTTCTTGCATGGAAGTGAAATTTTAGATTGATTATCTTCAATAATAATTGCACGACTTGATGTTAATGACCCACAAGAAGGTGTGTTATCCACATGGAGATCTTGGAAGCAACACATTTCAGAGTTGAAATTATGAAATTCTAGTAAATTATACACATTTATTAGAAGTTGAAAAGATCATGAAACAATTATCAAATCTACCGTTGAACTGTGACACACCATCAAGTCCACTTGAACAATGTTGGAGGGAGAAACCTCAAACATATATTTGTGTTCAAAGAAAATTATAGCTTCCAGTAATTAATGGAAATCAGGAAAATAATAATTATTTTTCACGTGAGAGCCATCCAAATTAGGGGTTCCATCAAAACACATTGGGAGAACCATGATGGTTTCATTCAAGCTGGTATTTCTAAAATTCAAGTGAAAAAAGTGATGTCCAGCATAGATATTTTGAGAAGAATTGTTTATTTCTAGATTCAAATAAGACATATTCAAGGGACCAACGTAAAATATCTCTAAGCGGGAGAAATATATTTGCATGATGAAATATAAAGATTTATATGGAATTTAAAGCCGAATTTATATTGAAAAAGGAGCAAAAACCTCAACATCCAGGTAAGAAAAATAATGGGGAAAGTCAATAAATAATGCATATTTAGGGTGTGTTCAAGCCCATAGGGGGTGTTCCATGGACACCACCACAATGGAAGAGAGGGGAATTGAATATCACAGACCACTAGAGGGAGGTTTTGAGATATTTATGGAATAAAATCACACTAGAACCCCATGAAATGAGAAAGATTCCATTGAAAAAGTCCTTGAGAAGTATATCCCCCTAGATCTTGATGACATGATTCTTGAGATAGAATATCCCACTGACATTCCAGTTGAGAAAAAAGAAACCCTTGAAGAAACTATTACAAAAGAGGCTATGGATCCAGATCAGAAGAAACATGATGATTCTAAAATCCAAGAGGAAAATTAGCCTAAAACCCTAGGGAAAAGTTATTAAGAAGAAGCAGAAAATGTCAAGAAAGAGTAGGAAGACTTTGGACCACTTATTCCAACACCTAAAATGGACTTGGGAGTAGATCAAAAAGTGACAAATAACATTTTAAGTACAATTCCAGATTCAATTAAAGCTAAAATAGAGGTTATTTTTTTAAAAAACATAAGTCTCAAGATGAAGAACTCAAGGGGGGTCACTTTTCATTCCTGAAATGAAAAATCCAAGAGTGAATTAAAATTGTTTCCCAACTAAAAATACCGACCAGATTTGGCGGAAGGGTGCATAATAATTCACTGATGTGCTGCCATTTTAAGTTGTTGGATATAATGAACAGGAGAATGACGAGGAATATTACATCCTAGAAATGGATAAAGAAGCGGGAAGATTCAAAAATGATGTAAAGGAATTGGAAGCTCTAATCATCAAGGAAAAATCAGTGATAAAAGAATCACTTGGGTTCCCACTAGTGAAGCATAATCTTCTTTGGAATCATGAATGATCATGGATAGAATGAAGAGTCATGCTGGGAGAACAAGCGCTTCTTTGGAGGCAACCAAAGCCATATGTTTTTTCTTTTTCTTTATTTTGTTAATTTTTAGTGGTTTATTTCAAATAATTCTTTAACCTCCATACATAACATACATGTAATTTTTCATGATATTACATGGAAAACAATGACAACACTTGGGAAATAATGTAGAACATACACCGCTAAATGAAAAAAGCAATAATAGAAGGGGTAGTTTTATACTAACCCTTACTTTTGAAATCATTACTTAAATTCATAATTGCATCTCTATACTTGTGCATGGATTGATCAAACACTCAAAATAATTTGTTTGTGGGGGGGGAGAATAATGTGTAGTGTGTGTTCTAATTTGAGACTGAACATGAGAAAATCATCCCACAATTACTTGTGAAATTTGGTATTACAAATTTAATTTATTTTCATATCAAAATTTCATATTATTTTTATCCCTTTTTACACGGTATTTTTTATTTAATATGCTCATCTGTTTTACACGCTGGAAATCTTGTTGTATTTCTGGACCTTGATCTCTTTACCACCCAAGTTATCTTGGTCATCTGCCTGTTTTGAACGACCTGGCTTCATGGAAGCCTCCCTACTACTCAGGTTGTTATGTGGTTAGGGATGAGCGGGGTGTTTCATCACTCTTGCGTCTCCCTCTGGTTGGAAAAATATAGACAGCTTCAGTTATGCTTCTTGGTGATTCCTCAGCGCGGGTGGTTTTTATTCACTCAAACCAGATCAAGACAACTCCTACTGTTTCTTTCATCCTCAATGGAGGAAAGATCCCTTGGTCTACCAATCTCCATGCTGGACACAGTTTGTGGTGGAGCATTTACGACATCCTTCGTGTGAAGATGTGTGGTCAAGATTTGGATCCGAAGACCAAAAGTGTAGATCTAGTGAGTCTATCCTTCGTTGAGTTTTAACAGGGAAGTCGCATCTGATTCCAGCTACTTAAAGAGAACAGGACAGGCGGACATAGTCCGACTCTATAAGTCTTTATGTTCGCTCCAGTTTCTTGGGTTATTACACTGGTTCGTTAGATTGTTTACTGCTTTTCTGTTAATACCATTTTCAGTGGACCTATGTTGTTTCATGTTGGTCTTCTATATCTTGTAATCTGGTTAATTTTCTTTTGAGCATTAATAATAAAAACGTGCGTAAGGTGGTGTTCTTGCCGTGTAGTAGGCCCCAAGGGGCCGAAGCACGTAAATCATTGCATTCCTTTTATTTTTCTGAATAGTTTTAGTTTATGTTCTATTCTTGGTTCAACTATGCACAACTCCAGTGATCCTACGGCTCCATTTTGGTTGTTTTGTTACTACATTCCTACTACCTAACAACCACTTCATGTGGTATCAGAGCCAACCTGGCTACTGTGCTTTGTAGTTTTTTTTTCCATAAATTCAGTCTATGGAACTCTGTGCTTATGTGATTTTCTTGTTGTATTTTGTGTTTATAGCTGTTATTAATCAAGAAAAATGCACTATTCTAATAACCTTCCCTTTTATTGTCTATGATTAAATTTTATTTTACAGCTTTTTCTTGTACCTGACATACCTGTGCAGAATTTTTATTATTTGCTTATACTTGGTTATGCCTCTTGGCTGCCAATATTCTGTTGACAGCCTTGTTGTACCCTGTTTGCATCATATTCCCAAACTGCCAAGTTTTATTTTTCTCACGGTTTATAGTACTTAGTTTTCAATTCATTAATTTGGGTTTTATTTATGTGATTTTTGAATTTAAAACCTGTTTAAATTCTTCATGTATATTATTATTGTTTTCCCTTTCTTATCGGGTGAAATAATTGTATTCACTGAATTATTTCACCTTCATATCTCATGATACATGTTTACCCAGTGAGATCAGTCGATTTTTGGGGGCATACGCTTATTGTTTTCCCCAATCATTCGGCATCTACTCATCTGGATAAACATGTCTACAATACGATATGAAATATAAATGTTCGATGGAGACAATGACTTCAATTTATGGAAAATAAAAATGTGGGAATTATTAGTCCAACAAGGCCTTATTGATACCATATCTGGGCCTACTAAACCGATTTAAATTGTTAATGAAATCGGTCAAACCGTTACATATTACCAACCTGTTCCCCCCGACACTCTTGTTAAAGCCCTTAGTTCGCTCTTACTTTCCTTAGGAGATAAGGTTCTTAGGGAAGTTCCATATGAGTATAATGATGCTGGAATTTGTCTAAAACTTAAAATGTTATACATGACTGCTTCCTTAGTGGGAAGACCGTCGTATGTTCACCTTTAGGATGAAAATTGGAACTTCTATAAAATCTCATCTAGATAAATTCAACAAAATCATGTTGGACTAGGGAAACAGTAATGTTTCTATAGATGATGAGGATCATGCCATTATTCTTCTGATCTATGTTGACCATAGTTATAGCACCCTGGTTGAGACCATGATGTATGGTCGAGACTCCTTGACTCTAGAAGAAGTCAAGTCTTCCATTCTGTCAAAAGAACTTCTCTCTAAACCTAAAGTTAAAGGCAAGGCTGAGAGTTTTTTACTAGGGGGAGACCTCATGCTAAAGGTAAAAAGAAACTATTTAATAGGGACAAAAGTAAAGGTAGCAAAGAACCTATGAAAGAACCAAAGCTGAAGGGTAATCTCAAAGATAGAAAAGTCACCTTTTTCAACTACAGGAAGCCTGTATACACTAAGCCCAAGTGTAGAAAGCTTAAGCGTGAATTAGAACACACACAACCCACTGACCAGTCTATTCTTGTCGAATCTGGGTACGACACTGTCGAAGTCTTGAATGTTTCCAGCCATACACTCGATTGTAAGTGGGTATTAGACTCTGGTTGTTCCTTCCATATGTGTCCGCATAGAGACTCTTTCTTAGAGCTGGTTGAGAAAGTGGAAGGGGATTTCTTTTTAGGAAACAACAATAAATGAAAGGTAGAGGGTAGAGGGTCTATCATGATAGAATTGGATGATAGATCAGTCATTACCCTACTTGATGTGAGGTGGGTCCCCAACCTGCAATGAAACTTGATTTCCTTAGGACTCCTTGATCAAAATAGGTACACCTTTAGATCAGAATCGGGTTCTATTAAAGTCTCTAAGGGATCTAGAACCATCTTAAAAGGGTCTCTTTTGAATGGATTGTATGTCCTTAATAGAAAGATCTATTCAAGAAAGTTGGGTAGTATTTACAATACAAACACTGACAACACTATGCTCTGGCATAGATGGTTGGGTCATGTTAGCTCCAAGGGTCTAGAAGAACTCGACAATCAGGGGCTATTGAGTGACATCACACCTTCAAACCTTCCATTTTGTGAAGATTGTGTGATGGGAAAGACCAAACAGGTGAGCTTCAAGAGGTCCTCCTTCAAGGATGCTTCTCCACTAGAGTATATCCATTCGGATTTGTAGGGGCCAACCACGACCACCTCACATGGTGGAGGATCCTATTTCATTACCTTTATTGATGATTACTCCAGGAAGGTCTGGGTTTACATCCTCAAGAATAAATCAGACGTTTTCCAAACCTGGAAAGCATCATTTGAAAACCAAACTGGAAAGAAGATGAAAACCATGTGAATGGACAATGGGTTTTAGTATCGTTCCATTGAGTTAATTCAATATTGGAAGTTTGAAGGAATCAAAAGTCATAGAACTGTTATGGAAACTCCCTAATAGAATGGCCTTGCAGAGGGGATGAATCAGAATATACTTGAAAGAGTCTTTAGTATTCCTGCATACTCGGGCCTCCCCAAATCCTTTTGGTCCGAGGCCACCAGCACTACTGTGTACCTGATCAAAAGGTGTCCCTCTTCTGCAAATCAGTTCCAAACTCCTAAAAAAATATAGACCGGTAATCCCCCATCGTATTCCTACTTAAGGGTTTTCGGGTCTAAATCCTATGCTCACGTCAAGACTGATAAAATTGAACCTAGAGCCCTCAAGTGAATTTTCATTTGTTATCCTGAGGGAGTGAAGGGATACAAACTCTGGGTAGATAAGTCAGGATACGAAAAGTGAATTATTAGTAGAGATTTGGTCTTTCATGAGTCATCTACCCCTAAGACCAGGACTGTTACACCTGGTAGTAGTGAACTAGACCTTCATCAGTCTGGTGAACATGAGCTGCAGCTCATGTGGAGACAGATATCCAGCTTACTCCACCTCATCCTCAGCCCACTATTGCGGCTGATTATGAGTCTAGTTCTAGTTCAGATTCCGATTCTAGTCCTTTTACCACTCATGAGGATTATTAATTAACCCATGATAGACAAAGGAGGGTTCCAAGACCTCCATCTTGGTTTAGCCAGTATGATATGGCTTCATATGCCTTTCTTGTGGCCCAAGATCTCAGTGGTGGTGATCCACAATCATATAAGCAAGCTTTAAAAGAAAAATATTCAAAACATTGGATCTTTTCCATGAATGAAGAGATATAGTCTCTAAATAAAAACCACACGTGGACCATTTTCAACAAGCCACCTAATTCAAAAGTGATTGGGTCCAAGTGGATCTATAAGAGATAGGAAGAAAACACCATGGGAAATGAAGTCAAGTTTATTGCAAGACTAGTCACCAAAGGATTTATTCAAAGAGAGGGAATCAAATATTCTGAAATCTTTTCTCATGTTGTCAAACACTCTTCCATTAGGCTCCTACGGCTTTTTCTACTTATCTCGATCTGCACATCGAACAACTACATGTTAGGACTGCTTTTTTACATGGGGAGTTGAATGAAAAACTCTATATGAAGCCTCCTGATGGTTATACTAAAGAATCCAAGTTGAACCATGTTTTCCTATTAAATAAGTCCTTGTATGGTTTAAAGAAAGCATCTAAGAAATGGTATAAAAAATTTGATTACTTCATGTTAAATAACCAATTCACCAGGAGTCAATATGATGCTTGTGTTTACTTCAAATCAATCCAAGGTTGTATGATTTCCCTTCTTCTCTATGTAGATGATATGATAATCATATTTAAAAATATGAGGTTTATCACTTCTATTAAATCCCAATTAAAATGAAATTTTGAGATGAAAGACTTAGGTGCACCTAAGAAGATATTGGGTGTTGAAATCATTAGAGATAGGCCAAAAAAATTTCTATACTTGTCTCGGTGTGATTATCTTTCAAAGATCCTAAAGAGATACATGTTTTAATCTCTCAAACCTATTAATGTACCTCTTCCTCAACACCTTAAGTTATCTTTTACACAAGCACCCACTATTGATGTTGATGTGAAATTTATGTCTAAAATTCCATATGCTAACATTGTTGGTAGTATAATTTACTCTATGATTTTCACCAGGCCAGACATTGCCTTCACAATCTGCACCTTGAGCGGATTTATGGCAGCTCCTTGGAAGCCTCACTGGATGCCCTTAAGTGGATTCTTCGATATATCTCTGGTAAATCTAATTTATATTTGTGATATCTTAAAAATATTGATGCTTCTGATATTTTGGCAGGTTTTCTAGATGCTAATTATGCAGGTAACAATGATACCAGAAAATCATTAACTGGATACGTGTTCACTGCCTGCTGTGGCCCTGTCTCTTGTAAGTGCAACAAGTAGTCTGTAGTTGCCCTTTCAACTACAGAGTCTGAGTACATTTCACTTACCAAGGCTGTAAAGGAATAATTATGTCTTAAAGGCTTGTCTTCTGAACTCAAACTTTATAATTCAGTCATTTTTTTTTTCTGATAGTCAATATGCACTCAATTTATCTAAAAATTTAGTTTTCCATGGGAAATCAAAGCACATAGATATTAGATTACATTTTATTAGAGATGTTATAGAATAGGTAACCTTATGTTTCAACAAGATACATACTCATAAAAAACCAGTTGATAGTTTGACAAAATCTTTTGCTTTATCTAAGTTCATGTTTTGATTAGATAGAATGAACTTGGTAACTATTCCATGACCTTAGATGCAAGAACATCGACAATTTTAATTGAAAATGGTGGAGATTTGTGAAATTTGGTATTATGAATTTCATTTATTTTCATATAAAAATTTCATATTCTTTTTATCCCATTTCACGCTATAGTTTTAATTTAATATGCACATCTTTTTTACATGCTAGCAATCCTGTTGCATTTCTGGCCCTTGATTTCTTTACCGCCAAAGTTATCTTGGTCGTCTGCCTATTTTGAATGGCCTGGCTTTGTGGAAGCCTCCCTACTACTCAGGTTGTTACGTGGTTAGGGATGAGAAGTGGGTTTCTTTACACATGTGTCACCCTCTGGTTGGCAGAAGATAGACAACTTCAGTTCTGCTTCTTAGGGATTCCTCAACGCTGGTGGTTTTCATTCACTCAAACCAGATCCAGATGACTCCCGCGGCTACATTCATCCTCAGCGGAGGATAAATACCTTGGCCTGCCGATCTCCATGCCGCACACAGTTCGTGGTGGAGTGTCTACGACATCCTTCATGTGAAGATGTGTGGTAAAGCATTGGATCCAAAGACCGGAAGTGCAGATCTAGTTAGTCCATCCTTGGTTTAGTTCTAACAGGGCAACCACATTCGATTCCAGCAACTTAAAGAGAACAGGACAGCCAGACATAGTCCAGCTCTATAAGTCTTTCTTTTCTCTCCAGTTTCTTGGGTTATTACACCGATTCATTAGATTGTTTATTGTTGTTATGTTATCACCATTTGTAGTGGACATGTGTTGTTTCATGTTTGTCTATTGTATCTTGTAATCTGGTTCATTTATTTTTGACAATTAATAATAAAAGCTTGCATAGGGTGGTGTTCTTTCCATGAAGTAGGTTCCCAAGGGGCTGAAGCACGTAAATCATTGTGTTCATTTTAGTTTTTTGCACAGTTTTAGTTGCTATTTGGTTCTTGGTTCATCTGTACACAACACCAGTGATCTTACAGCTCCATTTTGGTTGTTTTTTTACTGCATTCCTACTTCCAAACAACCACTACATTCCTCAAGGAGACAAAATGGCGGTTAAAAAATCGAGCCTCATGTTTAAATCACTTGATAATTGAGGGTAAAAAGGATAAATTCCAAGGTGCATCAAAATGTAATTTTTTTTCATTGTTAGGATGAATTTGATCTTGAGTGAATTGTTTTTTCTTAAATAAATTTAACACCTATATGGTTCTCCCTAACAATAACCAGATAAAACATTGGAATTCAAGTAGTGTGAGCAACTGGGATCCAAACTGTAATTTTCATTTTATGGCTTGGTACAAGGGTGTGTGCGTAAAAAATATAAAACCAACAAATAAGAGTAAATGACTATTTGAGAGCTGGCTTCCCTTACCCTGCTTCCATGCCTTGAATAATATAATTATTCATAGGGTAAACTTTTTGTAAGGTATAATTTAGTTCCAAGTGAGCCATACTCAATTCTTGAATAGCTTCATTGCACATATCAAGGCTAAAATGATTTTTTAAAATGTGCCATGTTGTTGAGAGGGATAAAGGGGAAGATCAATGTGGAAATCACATGAACAAGAGGAAAGTGAAGTTATTTGGATCATGCATAGGATGAATCATTTATTAGGTGAAATTGTGATGTTAGATGATGACCTTGAGTGAAAGGGATGTGGTATGTTTCTCCATGTCCAACATTTAGACCCAAATAAGTCCTTTAAATTTAAAACTCAATGAATTTGTGCTTGAACATTAGAGAAGATGAATTCTTGGTGAGATGCAAGTTGAGAGAACTTACATGATGACAGGTAAGACTGAGGTGTGGAGGAATGTGGTTAGTCTTATTTTTTAATAAATTCTCAAGAATATTTTGTTAGTTTTTATATACATTTTGAATAAATATATTAGGTTTTAGGGTTTTTATTATATTGACAGTACAAAATACATATTTATACTTTTTACACCTTTGAATCATCGAAAATGGATTTTATTTGAAAATCAAATTATAAGGATGGATTTTGACGCACTGATTTGGATTTGTGATCGATTTTTGAAGATCTAATAAGTGAAAATGATTACCCTTGTTTTGTGGAAATTTGAAAAGATTTTATGTTATAATATATTGGAAGAAGTGAAGAGGTACATGATATTATTAATATTTTAATGACTTATTATACACCCCCTTTTCTTATTTTATATGAAATGTGCATAATTTTTGTGAAATATTAATGTTTTAATACTAAGTATAATTTTTGAGAATTTTTAGAAGTAGTCCAATTAAGTCAGTTTACTATTTTATTAATAACTATCACACTACTGATTTAAATTGTGTGTTTCGTGTTTTTTAGGATTTATTATTCAATTTCTCACATATCATTAGAAGGAATCATGTGCCAATCCTTCCATTTAAAGGCTCATATGGTCAACACAAGAAGACCCAATGAATTTGTGATGAAATTGGACCATCAATGATGATTGAGTTACTGGTGTAAAAACCAAATCCCAAATTTTATGAAACTCCACCATATGTTCCATATTATCCAAAGGAATCATGGATAAAAATTTTAAGGTCCAACTACAAGAAAAAAGGGCCCAACTAATTCCTTGAAGTCCATCCCACTGTTCTGACTGAGAATTAAAATCCAGAAACTATTCACAACATCTCTCATGATGTAATCATCAAATCGAGCATAGATTTTGCAGTGTGATCGAGGAGATATAGACGACCTACTTTTGTGAGGAAATAATTTTTCTTTGAAGGCATATTCCTATTCAAAAACCCATTCACATTTTCGACTTCAAAAAGATTTGATTGAAATTGATAGATTAAAATTTTTTAATCAACCGACCTTAACCTTGGATCCATAGGTCTAAATGACTACAAATTTTTATAGTGGTCGGAAAAAATTATTATATAAAACATTTAAGAAGTAGATATCTTGATATTCGTCTGTCTGGATGTCCAAATCATCGGTCCAATTGGTGGGACAGATTGGGAATGCAAACATTCCAGTTACTTGGGATATAAATGCATCCCCCTTCTCTCCTTCAATAGGGTTGGAATTTCAGAAGAGAGAAGCACATATTGGAATGATCAAATCATTTTCAAAGGCTTGGGAGGACTTTCCATATTCATTTTTTTGCTTGAGATACCCTTTCTCCTCTCTTTGTTTCCTTTCACTTTTGGGTTGTTCTTAGTTTTTAATCTTTTAAGTTTGTGTTTTGTAATTATGTTTTAATGCATGTTAATTCTTCAATATCTCTTATTATCATCCAAATTCTATAGTTTAATATTAATTTTCATTAAATAGTTTAAATATAGTTGAATACTCTTCCCTTATTTTGCTTCTTCATTCAATCGAAAATCCTTTTTTAATTATTATCATTGTTCGTGTGTGTGTGTTCGACGCACCACTCTTTTCTTATCCCTTTAATTTTCTTCTCTTCTTAAATTATAATCATAATCATTATAACCAGATTATTAAACACCCAAATGGATGAGTAAATATCTCATTGGGGTGAGTTATAATTTAGGTATGTTAAGTGATTGAGTGCTTTTTCTCGATGAATATTCATTGAATTAACATTGTGTATGTCAGACTTAACATGTCATTGATTAATGACTTGTTTTGTTTAACATATGGTTTCCATGGATTATTAGAACCATAAATACACCAACATAAATAAGTTCTGATTGAGATTAGAACCTTAAGTTAAGTTAAGACTTGGATTAATGACTTAACACTTAAGAATTATAATCAACGTCATCTTGTGACATTAGTGTTAATTTAATGAAATATAAAGAAAAGATCAAGGATATCACAATTCCATACTTGAGAACATGCTCAAGTAAAACAAGCCCCTGATAATCAATTAATTGAGCTGAACAAGATGACCGAGTGGAAGAGTGAACTTACAGGTCTTGTGTGACAACTAGTTGTGGCTACCAAATCCCTAACCTCATCTTCTCCGCAATCAATGTTTCTTGGACCTGTCAAAAACTGTGGAATCTGCAACTCTTCATCTCATCCAACAAACACATGTCCACAACTTTAAGAGGATAAATCTGATTTATAAGGACCAACGGAGCTCAATGCAGCATATGCTCAGTGGAACACCAACCCTCAACTATCAGGTCAGTTTGTTAGAAACATCAACCAACCACACTCCGAGCCCTTCTATTCTTTCTATAACTAAAGCCTTAGGTATGGTAATCCAATATCTCGTCCCCCTCAATTCCCTCCTCAAAACCCAAACCAGTTTCAATATGGTCAAGGTGTTGGTAACTTCCAACAACCTTATCCGTTTATTCCTCAACCTCAAAGGAACAATCCTCCTCTTGAATTCCATTATCCTAGCGAGCCTTCCCAATTCCAAAACCAATACAATCACTTTCCCAAAAACCAAAATCTAGGTAATCCCAATCTGGTAAAAGCCTCTTCTTCCAAGTAACCATTGGAAAGTGTAGTGGAAGATCTTGCCTCCTTCACTCGTTCCAACCTCCAGAATATTGAATTCCAAATTGGTCAACTTTCATACCACCTTAGTCAGCAGTAGCCATCTAATTCTTCCCAACTCCCAGCTCAACCATTACCCAACCCCAAGGGCAATGTAAGTGTAATTTCACTTAGATCAGGAAAGAAAATTTAATTACATCAAGATAAGTCATATAAACAACCATTAAATGTTGACCTAGAAAATGAAAAGAATAATAAACTTGAAAAGGAACCTGAATCCATTCCCTCACCTCATTCTATTCCACATAGGAACCCAATTACTTTTCCTCAAGACGTTTCTAAGCCAAAGAAGTCCTTTGAACCGGATCCTAAAACTCTGGACATCTTTAGACGTGCTGAACTCAGCATTCCCCTCTTAGATGCCATAAAACAAATTCCTAAGTATGCCAGGTTTCTCAAGGAGTTGTGTAGCCACAAGAGAAAACTTAGGACCCTAAAAAATGTTTCAACCCAAGAGTCCTTACCCATTAAGTGCAACGATCCATGGACCTTTATGGTTCCATGCCAAATTGGAAGTTCCAACATTGATGACGCACTCATAGACCAAGAAGCCTCAATTAATGTCATGTCCAAATCCACATTCTCCATCCTTTTTCTTGGTCCCTTACATCCAACGAGTGTTGTCATTCAATTGGCCAATCGAAGCACAACCAGTCCTGAGGGAATAATTGAGAATGCCCTTGTTCGAGTCAATGATCTTATCTTCCCTACTAATTTATATGTCCTTGACATAGAAGGTGAGACAAACTCTTCTCGATCTCCCCTAATTCAAGGAAGACCATTCCTCATGACTGCGAGAACCAATATTGATGTCCATTCAGACATCTTATCCATGGAATTTGGTGACCAACTGGTCAAGTTAAACATTTTCCAAGCCATGCGGTACCCATCTGAGGATCACTCTATATTCTCAATCCATGAATCTGAGGACACTTCTAAGAGTCAATCAAATTCTAATCCACCATGTTCTTTATGTTCTAATGACAAAGGATCTTGTGAAATCTATACCGTGATTAAAAAAGTCATAAGTAATGAAGTTGATGTGGACCTTTCATTCATAGACTCTATCAATATAGATGATCTTGAAAACTATCTTGAATCCCACATCAATTATGATCTCTACTGCTCCACCTTGGATATTATTAAGGAAAATCAATCTGAAGCAAATGAAGTCCCTTCTTCTATTCCTGAGTTGTCTAACCCAAAAATTAAAGATGAGACTGATCTAAAACCTATTCCTGAACACCTGAAATATGAATTCCTTTTCC
The DNA here is from genome assembly GCA_963277665.1 of Viscum album. Taxonomy (NCBI): domain Eukaryota; kingdom Viridiplantae; phylum Streptophyta; class Magnoliopsida; order Santalales; family Viscaceae; genus Viscum; species Viscum album. Next base: position 1,928,825,158 of record OY728142.1, read on the forward strand.
ATGATCACTCATATCCTGTCATTTATCTCTGCTTCACTTATTAAAACTGAAGAGTCCAAACTTGTTCAGGTGTTAGAGGAAAAAAAGGCCATAGGTTGGACCCTAGATGACATACCCAGAATCAACCCCGCCCTTTGCATGCATCACATCCATCTAGAGGAATCATCCAACCCAATTAGACAACCACAAAGAAGACTCAATCCACTAATACTTGAGGTAGTTAGGGAATAGATCACCAAGCTTCGTCAAGCTGGTATTATCTACCCAATTTCTGATGGTGAATGGGTTAGTCCAATTCAAGTTGTACTAGAGAAGGGTGGGATAACTATTTCCACAAATGAACATGGATAGGTAGTTACAACTCTAGTGAAGAACAAATGGCTTGTGTGCATCGACTATAGGAAATTGAATGTTGAAATAATAAAATATCACTACCCTCTTCCATTCCTTGATCAAATGGTGGAATGATTAGCCAGGAAGTCAAACTATTTCATTCTTGATGGATATACCAGGTACTTCCAAATCCAAATCGCACCTCAGGACCAATAAAAGACTACTTTCACATGCCCCTTTGGAACATATAAATATAGAAGAATTCCTTTTGGACTTTGCAATGCTCCGGCAACATTCTAGAGGTGTATGATGAGTATCTTTTCCGAATTCAGTTAACACTGCATGTAAGTATTCATGGACGACTTCACCATTTATGGTGAGTCATTTTAATCTTGTTCGAATTCACTCTCTCTAGTCTTCCAAAAGTGTGTCAAGTGTGAGCTTTTGTTAAATTTTGAAAAATTTCACTTCATGGTTGCAAATGGGATTGTTCTGGGGAACATAGTTTCAAAATATGGTATTGAAGTCGATCATGAAAAAATTGAAGTGATCCAATCACTTCCTCAACCAAGATATGTTTGAGACATCCATTCATTTCTCGATCATGCTAGTTTCTATCAGAGATTCACCCATAACATTAGTAGGATTTCCCTCCCAATCACTAGGTTTCTCTAAAATGATGTCACATTCCATTTCTATGAGGTTTGCAAGAGAGCCTTTGTTGAACTCAAAATTTCTCAAACATCCACCCTAATAATCCAACCCCCATATTGGTCCTTAACATTTTAGTTGACGTGTGATGCTTCTGATAGAGTCATTGGGGATGTTCTTGGTCAAAGAAGAGAAAATATTCCTCATGTCATCTATTATGCCTCAAAAACATTGGATGATACTCAATATCACTACACTGTCACTAAAAAGGATCTTTTAGCAGTGGTTTTTTCCTTATATAAATTATGGCCCTATCTCTTAGGTTCCAAAATCATCATCTTCACAGACCATTCTGCTATAAAGTTCTTATTCACGAAAAGTGATTCCAAACTGAGGCTAATAAGATAGACCCTAATGCTCTAAGATTTTGACCTTGAAATCAAAGATAGACCAGGAAAAGAAAACCCTATGGCTGATCACTTGAGTACAATTTCTAATTCTTCTCATTCAGAAATCATTGATCACGAATTCCCCAATAAGAACCTTTTATCGTTCACTCCAAAGTTACCATGGTAGGCCCAAATTGTAAATTACTTGGTTTCTGGTGATTTTCCTGAAAATTTTTCAAAAGCACAAAAAATGAAGTTGTAAAGTGATTCAAAATGCTATTTTTGGGATGATATTAAACATTGTAAAACTAGCATAGAAATGGTAATTAGGAGATGTGTTGATGAAGATGAACATTTCTCCATCATAGAATTTTGTCACTCATTTCCCAAAGGTGGCCACTTTGGACCACAAAGGACCTCTCGAAAGGTCCTAGACTCTGTATTCTTCTAGCCTTCACTCTTCAAGGACTCACATGAGTTCCGTCAATCATGTCTCACTTGCCCAAACATTGGTACAATTTCAATGGGAAATGAAATTCTCAAAAAACCATTATTTTTCTATGAAATCTTCATTGTTTGGGGGATTGATTTAATGGGACCATTTCCCCCTTCCAATGGATTCTCATACATCATTCTAGTGGATGATTATCTTTCTAGGTGGGTTGAGGCCAAACCCACTAGAAAGGATGATTACCATATTGTTAGTGAGTTTCTAAGGACACACATCTTCCACCGATTTGGCACACCACATGCCTTGATAAGTGACTTAGGAACCCATTTCTGTAATAGAACCATGGAATATCTTTTGAAAAAGAATGAGGTTGTATATAAAACATCAACTGCATATCACCCCAAACAAATGGAATGGATGAATTTTCTAATAGAGAAGTGAAAATATTTCTTGAGAGAATTGTAAAACCCACCAGAAAATACTGACCTGAAAGACTTAGTGAAGCACTTTGGGCTTATCAAACTACCTATAAAACACCCATTGGGATGTCTCTTTTTAGGCTAGTTTTTGGTAAATAATTTCATCTCACTACTGGAAATATTTCTTTTCCCAAAACTTGTATACCAATGGTTCTTTTGAACCGTTGGTATATGTGTTATTTACCAATGGTTTATGAAAACCGTTGGTAAATATGGCTAAAAATTGATTTTTCCCAATGGTTTGATGAAACTGTTGGGATAGATGGATAAAAATTGAGTTTACCTAAAGGTTTGATGAAACTGTTGGGAAATATGGGTAAAATTTTAGTTTTCCAATGGTTTGATGAAACCATTGGGAAAGATGGAGTTTTCCCAATAAATTTTAACAACCATTGGGAAAATTTTCCCCCAAATTCGACATAGTAGGTGACCCCCCACCCCGATTCAAGAAGCTTACCCTGATTCTAGAAGCCACAACTCCAGAAGAACTACCCAACTCCCAGAATACATTGAGAAGCCCTAGCACAGGTGCACCTCTTCCATCCAATCAGCTTCCAGGTTATACTCCTTCCACCTCTTCTCAAGGATATCGTTATTCCCTATTTCTAGGGATTTTGAAAAAAAATTATGATTCACTACTCTATGAATTGTGTACTTAAATCACTACATCAGTGTATAAATTGTCCAATTAATGTTTTCATTACACATATACATTTATAAGGTCATGATGTCTCTGACTTGTGTTCTAATTTTAAAGATTCATTTTTTTTAATCTCAATGCTTCAAATATTACAGCTTCATGTATATGAACTCATAATAAATTGTTTGTAATATTTATTCATTTTATTTCATGAGAATCACTCATTTATTCTTAGTATTTCATGAACTCATAATAAATTGATTCTAATTACTTCCATATCTGTTTTAATTGCAGGAAATGACACCCATTGAAGAGAGGTGGTGGAAAAAGATGACATAAAATAATCATCGCATGACAGAGATGGGCATTCTTCCACTCATCCATGTTGTGATTATTTTATTTCAAATATATATATTTCAATAACTAGTAATATCATGTGTTTACTTTTGGGTTAAACTTTTTTTTCAGGATCCACCCCCGAGACAAGAGATATCTGACGAGGAGCCTGATATTGCTCCCAGTACAGAGGCTGGTGGTAGGAGGGTGGTGTCAGAGTTAGACGATCATCTGGTGGTCACTGTACTGGGGACAGTGGTATGAGGGCTCGTCGTGTGAGAGTTAGACGATCCACTGGTCGTACCCGATTGGACTATACCCATACCACATACGTATCTTGTACGCCCCATTTTGATCTTGGTGTGTCCTTAGGGACACATGATATATTTAAGCCTCCGATGTTTACACTACCAGTTTTCCAGACATCTATTCCATCATCTTTTTCTTCTGGTTCATTATCTCAAAGCTATTATATTCCACCTTCTTCGAATCCTGCTCCGAAACAGTATGTGGCTAAGGAGTATACACTAAGGGACACTCCACCTGTATAGGATATTCCTCCATCTTCTTCATATCCAGTGATGCCCATTGATCCAACTACCATAGGTATATTTATATAACTCTAATAAATTTTTATACCAAAATTTATTTTTATTATATCTTGTAGTAATATTTTTTTTCACTAACAACAGATTCATCTACTGATAGGAGGTGGAGGAGGGGGGAATACTCACTTGCGTGTGGTATGGAACCACCAGACACAGTTGATGGTTGAATACAATTATGATGGAAAGATGATTGATAAATTTAGCAAGGAATGTCAGGTTTTTTTGGTGACGCTAGACAAATACACCGACATCATTCTGGTCAGCCCTCTCTCTTGGAGAAATCTGCAACACAAAGTCAAGCATAATGTGTGGGCACTAATATGGGTAAAAAATATATTGCATTTAATTTAGTATTTTTTGTATTTATATGAATTAATTTATTGGGTTTTCAGCTTCAGTTTAACTTCCGTGATGGCGAAGGTGCACGACCAACACATTTAAAGGAGCTAGGAGAGATTTGGATAGAATATAAGCATGAGCTGTTTATTGACTGGTGTAATAGAGTGGGCATGGATTTGGATACATTACCTATCATGGATGACTGCCTGATAGAGCAATATCACCAAATGATTACCCATTGGGCGACTTCAAAATTTAAGGTATTAATTCCGTTTGAGGTATTCAGATGACAGTTTTCATATTTTGAATTAATATTATCTTATTTATTATTAATGATTATATAGGAATCTTCTGAAAAAACATTAATTCAATGAAATACTATAGCATCCCGCCTTTTTATTATGTAACTTTTCGTTTAATTTTACAAAACAGAGGATGTTTAAGGTTTAGTGTCTGGGAAACTAATAACTTAAAACATGAAAACATAAAAAAATTCTTCTTAAACACTTGAAAGGATTCTCTTTATGTTCATCATATGTTCATTACTGCATCTCATAACTTGGGGACATAAATCAAAAGAAAGGGTGAGCAGAAGGCCCAGTAAAGTAAACAAGGGGAAATATTTAACATGTGAACTTGAGATACATAAATAAAGTCATGAAAAAAGAACATTAAGGCATGAAAAAGAATTCATGATGCATATTATAATAAAAATAACGTATTTCATAACTTGAAGATTTGGCTACAACATTGAACATAGACAATCATTTCCATTTCACCAAGGTCCATTCCCAAGGTGTCATTAAAAATTACCAAGGTTATTCACCAAGATATCGTTAAAAGAGTCATCTCTAGAGATTAAGTCTTTACCCAATGCATTGGAGCGCTTTCAGAGTGCACCCTTAATTTGTCTTTATTATCATATGAGCCACATATATCATCATCAATCATTTCACAAACAACCCATATATCATAAAAGAAAAGGGTTTCATTTCATAGTCATGACATTTTAAAAACTGCTTTAAAGACTTGATCTTTATGTTACTTTAAACCCACGGAAAAATGAAAGTGGGTTTCATGTATGTAAGTCCCAGAAATAAAATAGAACATTTTGATATATATGTGAATACCCCTATAGGATAAATATCTTTTAGTATTCACTTAATAAAATAAAATAATTTGAGAAAAAGAGAGAGACATTTTGAGATGAAAATTCTGCAGCATAACGCCTATGCTACAGGGTTTTAGAAATATTGAAAAGAGAGGGGACATGGGTCACCCACTCATAAATGATCCATAGAACAGTAGAGGGAAAGAATATAAAGGATATAAGAACAACGTAATGAAATTTAAAAGGCATACCATATGAAATGAAAAACATGGAAGGAAAACAAAAATAAGATTTCTCTTATGAAAATTAGGCAGCCTAACGACGTCATTTAAAACATAAAAAATTGAATTGATGAGATAAAATAGGGTCTCTCATTATATGAACTTAAAAGATCAGTATGATAGATATAGAGATCATACCCCAACATAATAAAAAGCAACCTGAAAAACGTGAAATGAAAATAGAACTTGAAAATTAGAAGGGTGAATGAATCCCTTAAAAATTTGGCAGCCTAACAACGCCACTTAAAAATTCTTAAAATGAATTGATTGGAGAAAGAGGGGGCTCTCATAATATGAACATGAAAAAGACATTAGGATGAATATAAAAGAACATCCCCAACATAAGAACATGGATCATACAAGAAATGACATAAAATAGAGTACTTGAAAAGAAAGAGAGAGGTATGATTCCTTACCATGAAGTGTAACTTCAAAATCATGATGTTTGGGACCTTGGGAGGCTTGAGGGCACCTTGGGAGGACTCCTTGGGAGGTAAGGAGACCAGAACTTCGTTGATGAGGATTTTGGAATGGAAAGGATGAGAGAATGGCTTGGTATTTATAGGGTAAGTGAGGGGACAAGGTATCAATGGAAAAGGGACACCTCATGCCTTATCTTACTATTCATAAGTCAACCATAATGGTTACATAATTATTACATCCTTAATGATGTCATTAAACACCCAAAACTGTAAACTGAAAATTCATTATTCACCGAAAATTCAATTTTCTGAAGAATATCCCAAAATTTCACCTTAACCAAATATCGGTGCTCTGATTTCAAAAATGGACCCCATTTTATAAAAATAATTTTCTAAATATTTTTAATTTAATTTTTAAATAAATACACTATTCAATGAAAATACATTTTTTCAAAAAAAATCCCCATAATTTACCTTAATATAATATCGATACTATGTGTTCAAAAATGAAGTCCATTTTATAAAAAAAATTTCTAAATATATAAAATTTAATTTTTAATTAAAAAGCACTATTCACCCGAAAAAACTAATTCTTGACTAATAATTCATGAAACAGTTATTTACTAATTTTATTGAATCACATTACTTAATCAAGGTGCCTAGATTATATTAATACTTTCTTTAAGTGAGATTACTAATCCATTTGGTCACATTACTAATCCTAAGCGTGAAATCACTATTCATAATTTACTATTCATCAAAAATTAAGTTGATCTTATTAGAATCTAAATTTCTTATTGAACATAATTGTAGAAGACCATTTTCTGAAAATCATTACACATAATTAATTATTTAAGGTTTACATAAATATTTTCAAATATCCATTTTCTAGAATTCTTCAAAAATATGCATACTATATTTATCTGGACATTTGAAAATTCACAAAATTCTTCATAAGAAAAAATCACAATTTTTATTTAAATCAAAGGATTACACAAGAAAGTTACGATCTCCTTACATAGCCCCTTATAACCCCTGCATAGGACCTAAGTGTAAGGTGTGCTAAGGTGAGATAATCTAAGGGTTTCTTGGCCAACATCGCACGAGTAGTAATTTCTATTAGTTTGAACTTTTTGTGAAGGCGATCCATTCTAGCTTCACATGATGAAGTTCGGATAGGGTTTGGTCTAGAGAAAAGCCCAGTGGTGCTACCTCCTTCTCGAGTTCTATTAGAAGGGCTTCGATTGGGCTGAGACTACTCGATGAGGCCATAAAATCTTCTTTCTATATTAATTAACCAAGACCACTTGTATTTAGAGACAATAGTCACAAAATTTAATTTCCAACGGTCATACTAACTAACGGACATATAATATTTAAAACCCAATAGTCTCATTTTATTTATTCTCAGTTTATTAAATGAAAATGTTTTGTTGAGTATGAAATAAAATAACACACAAAATTAAGAAACAAGATTTATTCAAAATTTCGGGTCGTTAAAATCTTCCCCCCTTACGAAATTGAATCCTCGCAATTTTTTAAATTGGGATCGGAAATTTAATTGAAAGTCCCACATCAGAAAAAGTGTCAGTAAAACTATTACTTTAAAATAATGAAAAGTAAGTAAAAAGGTCACCTGAGTCAACCCATACTAGGATTCCATGTAGGAAAACATGGATATTGAGGAGAAAACAAAGGGTCATGTTTTGAGGGAGAGTGATAGAAAACATTTCTAAGAGGAAGATAACCACCATATAATCAAAAACTTGTGATGGGTTAAATGGTCTTTGATTACCCATTTGGAAACTTAATACAACAATGTTTTTGTTTTACGTTCCTTTTAATAATTTTGAGGAATTAATTTACTACATAGAATAAAAACACAAGGAAATATATTTACCTTCAAGTAGAGTTTCATCCCTTAATATGTTTCCACCAAGACTAATGTTTTCTCCAAACAAGGAGCATTCAAAACTAGTTGGTCTCATCATAGAACAAGAATCATATTCTAGAGAATCATGTAAACCACAAAAGAATAACTATCTATCTTTAAACAATTATCCCAAAAACAGAAAGGGTAAGATAAAACAACTCTTCAAAAAGAAAGAACCCCATATGAAGGGAAACTAATTTAAATCATCAAAGTTCCACTGTACTACACAAAGTTTATCATAGACTATTCCATAAATAACTGTCCTAAAAATTCCTCAAAATAAACCAAACTAAGATTGAAACCCAAATATAAGAAGGATTTGATAACATAGTCTTCCAAGATAAACATTATCATTCATCTCCAAACAACATCAACCACTCCTAACATCTTATAAAAAAGTAACTAACCTAAACATATTTTCCCCAAGATAGGTTAATCATTTCCATAAGTAACCTAAATTACTCTAATTTCACCTTAAATTCATCTATTCTTAAAAATATAAGTCAACCTTTACTCCTAAAAGAAAATACCATAGTAATCTATTTACCTCGATCATATAGGTTTCCCAAAATTGTGAACGTCTTCCAAAATAATCATCATCTTTTAATCCCCTTATCATTTTTTTTCAAGAAGAACAACTTCACAACACCAACATGTGATACATAACAATAGATGTTTTCCTTAATTATATAAAACCATCTTAGGTAGTGACTAGATGTTCTTATAAAACATTAAGGATATTCTCATAGAGCACACACTAAAATACAACATGACATAGACTATTATTGCAAAGAAGTTGCATGTACTTTAGTCATCATGATTCATCTCAACATAGGACTTTTATTGTTTCCTTGTCCTTTAAGATTGTTGATTCTCATCATGCTTATCATCCCGTCCAAGAGAGAATTGCCTTGGATAATGTCCAACTTCTCCACATTTACGACATTGAAAAGTATAAGATACATTAGATCGAACCTTATCTCTATTCATCACAATATCCATTTTTTGAAGCAATATGTTACTTTATGCCCTATGACCCCACACTTAAAACATCTCCTGGTTACTTTGTGACATTCTCCTTGGTATCCCATTCCACAATTTTTGCACAAAGGAAATTGGGTCTTATTTCCCTTATCAACATTATCAGATGAACATCCTTGAGACTTCATCTTCTTCTTCCTTGATGAATTTGGGCATTCAACTAGGTACCAATTATTAATTGTGATTTTTGATATCTGGTTCGGAATAATCACAATATTTTCAACTTGATCTCTCGTCATCTCTATCACATTAAAAGAGAAATCGTCACATTTCATATCACATTGATTGTTGGGACATGTTCTTCTATTTCCCATAATTAACTAAGAAAAGAAAGTATAATTAGGGGCTTAAATACATAGCCAATAATCATGAAAAGGAAACTTTAAGCATAGAAGGATAAACATGTAGAAGAAAAGTATATCCTAACTTGTGATCCCCATGGTTCAAATCTAGGTTATCCATGATCATATATTCTTATGTGAAACTTTATTTTATTTTATGTTTTTTCCTTTGATAATGGTTCATACTAAGCTTATGAATTTACCAAAGCATATCCCCCGGGAGTGTCGTAACCAAGAGTGCAGCAAGGCCCGTTGTTGTGTACCAGTTCTCTTCGAGTCCAGCTCAAGCGGTGTTTTCGGGTTTTACCCCAATGTACATCTGTTCCAGATCCACCTCTACCTACTTGTATCCAAATATGGATGTATTTTATTAACAAAACACTTACTCAATACTCACCAAAATACCAAGAATATTTCCTATATTTAAACTTTTTTTAGTGGGTTTCCTAATGTTTTCATATCCTAATTTCCACAAATAACTAATCCATCATTTGATACCAACTATAGTATCCCGCCTTTTTATAACATAACTTTTCATTACATTTTACCAAACCGAGGGTCTTTAAGGTTTAGTGTCTTGGAAACCAGGAACATAAAACATGAAAACATAAAACATTATTCTTAAACACTTGAAAATATTCTCCTAATGTTCATCATATGTTCATTGTTGCATCTCATAACCTGAGGACATACATCAAAAGAAAGGGTGAGTAGAAGGCCGAGTAAGGGAAACAAGGGGAAAATTTTAACATGTGAACTTGAGATACATCAATAAAGTCATGAAAAAAAACTTTAAGGCATGAGAAAGAAATCATGAGGCATATCATAATAAAAATAACGTATTTGATAACTTGAAGATGTGGCTACAACATTTAACATATACAATCATTTCCTTTTCACCAAGGTCCATCCCCAAGGTGTCATTAAAAGTTACCGAGGTTATTTACCAAGATATCGTTAAAATGGTCATCTCTAGAGATTAAGTCTTTACCCAATGCATTGGAGCACTATTAGGGTGAACCCTTAATTTGTCTTTATTATCATGGGAGCCACATATATCATCATCAATAATTTCATTAACAACCCATATAGAATAAAATAAATGTGTTACATTTCATAGTCATCACATTTTAAAAACTGCTTTAAAGATGTGATCTTTATGTTAATTTAAACCCACGGAAAAGGGATAGAGGGTCACATGTATGTAAGTCACATAGTTAAAATAGATAATTTTGATATATATGTGAATACCAATATAGGATAAATATCTTTGAGTATTCACTTAATAAAATAAAATAATCTGAGAAAAAGAGAGAGACATTTTGAGACGAAAAATATGCAGCATAATGATTATGTTACAGGGTTTTAGAAATTTTGAAAAGAGAGGGGACATGGGTCAACCACTAAAAAATGATTCATAGAATAGTAGAGGGATAGAATATAAAGGACATAAGAACATGGTAATGAAATTTTAATGGCATACCATATGAAATGAAAAACATGGAAGGGAGATAAAAATAATATTTCTCTTATGAAAATTCGGCAGCCTAACAACGTCACTTAAAACTTAAAAAAATGAATTGATGAGATCAAATAGGGTCTCTCATCATATGAACTTAAAAGATCAGTATGATAGATATAGATATCATACCCCAAGATAATAAAAAGAAATTTGAAAGACTTGACATGAAAATAGAACTTCAAAATGAGAAGGGTGAAATAATCCCTTTAAAATTCGGCAACCTAACGGCGCCACATAAACATTCTTAAAATGAATTGATGAGAGCAAGAGTGGGTATCTCATCATATGAACATGAAAATGATAGTAGGATAAATATAAAAGAACATCCCCAACATAAGAACATGGAACTTACAAGAAATGACATAAAAGAGAGTACTTGAAAAGAAAGATAGAGGTAGGATCCCTTACCTTGAATAGAAACTTCAAAATCTTGAAGTTTGGGACCTTGGGAGGCTTGATGGCACCTTGGGAGGACTCCATGGGAGGTAAGGAGACCAGAACATCGTTGAAGAGGATTTTGGAATGGAAAGGATGAGAGAATGGCTTGGTATTTATAGGATAAGTGAGGGGACAAAGAATTAATGGAAAAGGGGAACCTCATACCTTATCTTACTATTCATAAGTCGAAAATAATGATTACATAATTATTACATCCTTAATGATGTCATTAAACACCCAAAACTCTAAACTGAAAATTCACTATTCACCGAAAATTTAACTTTTTCAGAAAAATCCCAAAATTTCACCTTAACCAAATATCGATGGTATGATTTCAAAAATGAACTCCATTTTATAAAACTAATTTTCTAAATATTTTTAATTTAATTTTTAATTAAATACACTATTCACCGAAAATTCACTTTTTTTAGAAAAATCCCCAAAATTTACCTTAACATAATATCGATGCTATGAGTTCAAAAATGAACTCCATTTTATTAAAATAATTTTCTAAATATTTTTAATTTAATTTTTAATTAAAAAAACTATTCACCTTAAAAAACTAATACTTGACTAATAATTTCTGAAATAGTTATTTACCTATTTTATTGAATCACATTACTTAATCAAGGTGCCTAGATTATATTAACACTTTATTTAAGTGTGATTACTAATCCATTTTGTCACATTACTAATACTAAGCATAAAATCACTATTCATAATTTACTATTCATCAAAAATTATGTTGATCTTATTAGACTCTAAATTTCTTTTTGAACATAATTATAGAAGACCATTTTTTGAAAATCATTACACATAAATAATTAATTAAGGTTTACATAAATATTTTCAAATATACTTTTCCTAGAATTCATAAAAAATATTCATAATATATTTATCTAGACATTTTAAAATTCACAAACTTCATTATAAGAAGAAATCACAATTTTTAGTTAAATCAAAGGTTTACACAAGGCAGTTATGGTCTCCTTACATAGCCCTTTATAACCCCAGCATAGGACCTAAGTGTAAGGTGTGCTAAGGTGAGAGAATCTGAGGGCGACTCGGCCAACATCGCACGAGTAGTAATTTCTATCAGTTTGAACTTCTCACAAAGGCGATTCCATTCTAGCTTCACACGATGAACTTCGGCTTGGGTTTGGTCCATAGAAAAGCCCAGTGGTGATACCTCATTCCCATGTTCTGTTAGATGGGCTATGATTGGCAAGATACTACTGGATGAGCCATTGAATCTTTTTTCTATATTAATTAACAAAGATCAATTGTATTTAGAGACAATAGTGACAACATTTAGTTTCCACCGGTCATACTAACTAACGATCATATAATAGTCAAAACCCAATAGTCTCATTTTAATTATACTCATTTTATTAAATCAAAATGTTTTGTTGAGTATGAAATAAAATAAGACACAAAATTAGGAATCAAGATTTATTATAAAAATTTGTTCTTTACAAATACCTCCACACTTTGGGGCGCACAACTATGTAGATCATGAGAGGCAGCTGGTATGATATAGTTGTTTATAATTTTTCTTTATGACTTTCCATTTTTATTGTTTCCTAATTTAATTATGTGATTTATTGAATATTGAATATATGATTATACATTCACTTTATATTGTTTCAATTTCATTACAGAAGATCAAATTGAATATTAAAGGACGTATCCCTCGAGCAAAATTGTTTTGCTCGAGTAGAAGGAAAAAATATGGAACTGCGGTTAATGAACCGACATAAGGAATGATTTTAAGTTTTAATTTGTTTATATCAAATTTAAATATCTATTTTGAAATTTAATAATCTATTAATATTTCTAACACGCTACTTTAGAGTCCCTTGATACCCAGGAGCCTGATAATTTTGGGCCACATGATCATTTATATCAGTTTTTGGGAGATGAGCACTCTGGTCGAGTATGCTGTCGACCTGGTAAGAATATAGTTCTAACGAGGTATTGGTCCTCTCCAGGTATCCATTCTAGTACCACCAAGTTGGAACAAGTCAAGGATCATGCAATATAGTCTAATAAAAGGGTCACAGAGTTAGAAGAATAGGTTCAAATGAGGGAGAAAGAATTTATGAAACTGATCAAATCTTTATGTTCATCACTTCCACCAGAGACTAGCGCGGCTTTTCAGACATATATGTCGTCGATGGGTGCATAATCCAATGCACCAGGCGGTGGTTCTAGTGGTGGTCGAGATGATGACGTTCCTGGTGATGAAGAGGATGCTGAAGAGGGAGAGGGCGAGGATGAGGATGAGGATGAGGGCGAGGATGGGGCTGAGGGCGAGGATGGGGTCGAGGGCGAGGATGGGGATGATGATGAGTATGATAACGAGCAAATAGATGGCGGCGAGGATGAGGCTGATGATGAAAGTGGTGATGGTGATGGTGATTAGGGGCAGATTAATCCATTACATTTTTGAATTCTTATAAATATTTATTTTTGAACATGGATTTTCACTCTGGTATGGATATTTTTGAATTCAGTATAACTCTTTATTTTTGACCAAATATGGAAGCCTCTTTAATTTGAAAATTATTTAAATTGAATTTCGTTTCTTTCTTAATTCTGTTTAATTATATTGAATTGCATATCTTGAATAGGTTTTCATTAATATTATTTTTCCATTTGTTAAATAAAGTCATGTTTTTATAATAAAACCCCTCCAATGGAGGTGCGCTATCTGCAAAAACTCACAATGATTGTTTAAGGTGTGATAATTTGACTCTCAATTAGTAGTTTAAACTACCTAGTACCACTTTTAAAAACAACAAATATAAAATATATATCTTTATCATTTGAAAATCCTAAATCAAGATTCTGTTTTTTATAACATAAGACCAGTTTCTATAATGTGAAGGACAACTACATAGGATTTATTTGGCATCATGGCCGGAAGATGTTGCCCCGCCGATGTCGTTGGACCACGCCAACATGCCGTGGTCAAGCCGTGTTCATGCCCCGATCACGCTGTGATCACACCATGGTCACGACACGGTAAAGCCGCGGTCACACCGCGGTCACGCCATGATTACGCAGCGATCACGCCAAGATAATGCCATGATTTGGCCCTACCCCAGGATGACACCCCTTGGCGGTTCGCAGTCCTATCAGAATTCGATGTATAATACCTAGATCGATATTTAGATACATTACCCTCCCACGTTCCTGGACCCTAGAAACCCCCCCACCCTCCTCCCTGGACCACAAATAGCCCCCCCAGACATCCCCCCCACCTGTTTCAATCTAAGGCACATTGTGGCCGGTACCACTCAAAGTGTCTTTCTTTTGTTTAAAATGGATATTCTTTTATGTAAAAACAACTGGCATATAGAAAACCAACCAAAAACATTCGGATTGTGTTGATACTTTAGGAAAATGATCCATGGGTCATTTTTGACGTGTACGAGTCAACCCCGCCTCAATCCGTGGTGTGGTTTTGTCGTCACCACTCAAAGTGTCTCACTTTTATTTGAAATGGATAATATTTTAAGTGAAAACAACAACTAAAATACTAAAAACTGACAAAACGCATTCATATTATGTTGAAACATTAGGAAAATGATCCATGAGTCATTTTTAACATGTATGAGTCAACCCCGCCTCAATCTGAGGCATGGTGTGGCCGTCACCACTCCAAGTGTCTCACTTTTCATTGAAATGGACAACATTTTAAGTGAAAACAATATCCGACATACGAAAAACCAACCAAATGCATTATTATTTTGTAGATACTTTAAGAAAATAATCTAATTATTATTCGTGAGTTGTATGAGGAGATGGTACCTCATTCGGACGCGCGGTTTGCGCGACACGACTGAATATGTGTTTTTTATGTGTTCGGCGTGCTTGAAAAGTGTGCGTGGGGTGGTCGAAACTGGACGAACGACCTCAAAATGCCATGAAATCGAAATACAACAAAGGGTGGGTGAATTATGAAATTTTTGGCTAGACGACATGTCAATCGGAGGTGTCGTGTGACCGCGCTGGCCGAAAACGCACTCGGCATGTCGTAAATGGCCAAAACATGAATTTTACGGTCAAATGCACACCGAACAACATCGTAATGACTTGAAATCACACAATACACCCTAATTATTATTTTTGAGGTGTATGAGGAGATGACACATCATTTGGATGCGCGGTTTGCACGACATGGCTGAATATGTGTTTTTTCGGTGTTCAGCGCGCTTGAAAAGTGTGTGTGGGGTGGTCAAAACGGGCCAAACAACCTCAGAATGCCATAAAATCGGATTACAACAAAGGTTGAGCGAATTTTGAAATGGTCGGCTAGACGGTATGTCAATTGAAGGTGTCGTGGGACAGCGCTGGCCGAAAACGCACTCGGCGTGTCGTAAATGGCCAAAACATGGGTTTTACCATCAAATGCATTCTGAATGACATCGGAATTGCTTAAATTCACACAAAACACCTTAATTATTATTCATTAGGTGTACGAGGAGACGAAACGTCATTCGGATGCGCGGTTTGCACGACACAACTGAATACATGATTTTTAGGTGTTCGGCGCGCTTAAAAGGCGTGCGTGGGGTGGTTGAAACCGGCCGAATGACCTCGAAATGCCATGAAATCGGAAAAAACAAAGGATGGGTGATTTGTAAAATTGTTGGCCAGATGGCACATCAATCAGAGGTGTTTTGTGACCGTACTGGCCGAAAACGCACTCAACATGTTGTAAATGGCCAAAACATGGGTTTTACAGTCAAATGCATGCTGAACGACATCAAAATGACTTGAAATCACATGAAAACACCCTTGTTATTATTCTTCAGGTGTACGAGGAGACAACACATCATTCGGACACACGGTTTGCACAGTACAACGGAATATGTGTTTTTAAGTGTTCGGCGTGCTTGAAAAGCATGCGTGGGGTGGTTGAAACCTGTTGAATGACCTCAGAATGCCATGAAATCGGATGAAAATAATGGGTGGATGAATTGTGAAATTTTTGGCCAGACGACATGTCAATCGGTGGTGTCTTGTGGCCGCACTAGCCAACAATGCACTCGGCGTGTCGTAAATAGCCAAAACATGGGTTTTACGGTCAAATGTCTGCCGAACGACATCAAAATGACTTGAAATCATATGAAAACACCCTAATTATTATATGTGAGCTGTACGAGGAGATGAAACATCTCTCAGATGCACGGTTTGCACGGAACGGCTGAATATGTGTTTTTTAGGTGTTCGACGCGCTTGAAAAGTGTGTATGGGGTAGTCGAAACTGGCCGAACGGCCTCAAAATGCCATGAAATATAACAATAACAAAGGGTGGGTGAATTGTGAAATTTTCGGCTAGACAGAATGTCAATTAGAGGTGTCCTATGACTGCACTGGCCAAAAACGCACTCCACCTGTCGTAAATGGCCAAAACATGGGTTTTACAGTCAAATGCATGTCGAACGACATCGGAATGACTTGAAATCACAAAAAACACCCTATTTATTATTGTTGAGGTTTACAAGGAGAGGACATGTCATTCAGATGAGTGGTTTGCACGACACGACTGAATATGTGTTTTCTAGGTGTTAGGCGCACTTGAAAAGCATGCGTGGGGTGGTCAAAACCAGCCGAACAACCTCAGAATGCCATGAAATCGGAAAACAACAAAGTTTGTGTGAATTGTGAAATTTTTGGCCAGACGAAACATCAATCGAAGGTGTCGTGTGACCGCACTAGCCGAAAACACACTCGGTGTGTCGTAAATGGCCAAAACATGGGTTTTACGGTCAAATGCATGCCAAAGGACATCATAATGACTTGGAATCACACAAAAAGTCCCTAATTATTATTCGTGAGGTGTATGAAGAGACAGTACATCATTCGGATGTGTGGTTTGCGTGGAATGGCGGAATATGTGTTTTTTAGTTGTTAGCTGGACTTGAAAAGCATGCGTGGGGTGGTTGAAACCGGCCGAACGACCTCGTAATGCCATGAAATCGGACGAAAACAAAGGTTGGGTGAATTGTGAAAATGCTTGCTAGACGAAACGTCAATCGGAGGTGTCGTGTGACCGTGCTGGCCGAAAACACACTCGACGTGTCGTAAATGGCCAAAACATGGGTTTTGCGGTCAAATTCATGCTGAATGACATCAGAATGACTTCAAATCACACAAAACACCTTAATTATTATTTGTGAAGTGTACGAGGAGACGACACGTCATTCGGACACGCGGTTTGCACGGCACAGCTGAATATGTGTTTTTTAGGTGTTCGACGCGCTTGAAAATCATGCGTGGGGTGGACGAAACAAGCTGAACGACATCGGAATTCCATGTAATCGGAAGAAAACAAAGGTTGGGTGAATTGTGAAATTTTTGGAAAGATGTGACATCAATTGGAGGTGTCGTGTGACCGCGCTGGCCGAAAACGCACTGGGTGTGTCGTAAATGGCCAAAACATGGGGTTTAAGGTCAAATTCATGTCGAAAGACATTGAAATAACTTGAAATCACACGAAAACACCCTAATTATTATTCATGTGGTGTATGAGGAGACGACACGTCATTCAGATGCACGGTTTGCACGACACGACCGAATATGTTTATTTTAGGTGTTCGGTGCGCTTGAAAAACGTGCGTTGTGTGGTCAAAACTAGCCGAACGACCTTGGAATTCCATGAAATCAGACAACAACAAAGGGTGGGTGAATTGTAAAATTCTTGGCTAGACGACACATCAATCAGAGGTGTCGTGTGACCACGTTGGCTGAAAACGCACTACACATGTCGTAAATGGCCAAAACATGGGTTTTATGGTCAAATGCATGCCGAACGACATCAGAATAACTTAAAATTCTAAAAAACACCCTAATTTTTATTCATGAGGTGTACAGGGAGACGACACATCGTTCGGACCTGCGGTTTGCACAGTACAACTGAATATGTTTTTTTAGGTGTTAGGAATGCTTGAAAAGCATGCGTGGGGTGGTTGAAACTAACCGAATGAGATCAGAATGCCATGAAATCTGATGACAACAATGGGAGGGTGAATTGAAAATTTTTCAACTAGACGACATGCCAATCAGAGGTGTCGTGTGGCCGCACTGGTCGAAAATGCACTCCACGTGTCGTAAATGGCCAAAACATGGGTTTTACAGTCAAATGCATGCCAAACGACATTAGAATGACTTGAAATTACACAAAAACACCCTAATTATTATTCGTGAGGAGTACGAGGATACAACACATCATTTTAAGGTGTGGTTTGCGTGGCACGACCGAATATGTGTTTTTAGGTGTTAGGCGCACTTGAAAAGCGTGTGTGGGGTGGTCGAAACTAGCCGAATGACATCAGAATGCCATGAAATAGGACGAAAACAAAGGGTGTGTGAATATTGAAATTATCAGCCAGACGACACGTTAATCGGAGGTGTCGTGTGACCGCGCTGGCCAAAAACGCACTCGGCATGTCGTTATTGGCCAAAACATGGGATTTACTGTCAAATGCATGCCAAACGACATCATAATGACTTGAAATCACATAAAAACACCCTAATTATTATTCTTGAGGTGTAAGAGGATACGACACGTCATTCAGACGAGCAGTTTGCGCGGCATGGCTGAATATGTATTTTTAGGTGTTAGGCGTGCTTGAAAAGCCTGCGTGGGGTGGTCAAAACTGGCCGAACGACCTCAAAAAGCCATTAAATCAGACGAAAACAAAGGGTGGGTGAATTGTGAAATTGTCGGCTAGACGACACATCAATCAGAGGTGTCGTGTGACCATGCTGGGCGAAAACGCACTAAGCATGTCGTAAATGGCCAAAACATGGGTTTTATAGTCACATTCATGCTGAACGACTTTAGAATGACTTGAAATCACACAAAAACACCATAGTTATGATTTTTGAGGTGTACGAGGAGACGACACATAATTCGAAAGCGTGGTTTGCGCGTCAAGGCTGAATATGTGTTATTTAGGTGTTAGGTGCACTTGAAAAGCGTGCGTGGGGCGGTCGAAACTGGACGAACAACCTCGGAATACAATGAAATCAGATGACAACAAGGGGTGGGTGAATTGTGAAATTTTAGGCTAGACGACACGTCAATCAGAGGTGTTGTGTTACCACGCTAGCAAAAAATGCACTCCGCGTGTCGTAAATGGCCAAAACATGGGTTTTACAGTCAAATGCATTGAGAACGACCTAGGAATGACTTGAAATCACATGAAAACAACCTAATTATTATTTTTGAGGTGTACGAGGAGACAACACATCATTCAGACGTGCGGTTTGCACGGAATGGCTGAATATGTGTTATTTAGGTGTTCGACGCACTAAAAATCGTTCGTGGGGTGGTCGAAACTGGCCGAACGGCCTCTGAATGCCACGAAATCAGACGAACAAAGGGTGAGTGAATTGTGAATTTTTCAGCAAGATGGTACGTCAATAGGAAGTGTTGTGTGACCGCGCCCGCTAAAAATGCACTCGGCGTGTCGTAAATGGCAAAAACATGGGTTTTACGGACAAATGCATGACAAACGACATCAGAATGACTTGAAATCACACGAAAACACCCTAATTATTATTCTTGAGGTGTACGAGGAGACGACACGTCATTCAGACACACAGGTTGCACGGAATGAATGAATATGTGTTTTTTTGGTGTTCGACGCGCTTGAAAAGTGTGCGTGGGGTGGTCAAAACCGGCCGAACGACCTCAGAATACTATGAAATCGGGCGAAAACAAAGGGTGGGTGAATTTTTAAATTTTTGGTGATATGGCACATCAATCGTAGCTGTCGTGTGACCATGCTGGTTGAAAATGCACTCCGCGTGTCGTAAATGGCCAAAACATGAGTTTTACTGTCAAATGCATGCCGAACGACATCAGAATGACTTGAAATCACACTAAAACAACCTAATTGTTATTCGTGTGGGGTACAAGGAGACAAAACTTCATTCATACATGTGGTTTTCGTGGCACAACTGTATATGTGTTTTTTAGGTGTTAGGTGTGCTTGAAAAACATGCGTGGGTGGTCAAAACCGGCCGAACGACCACGGAATTCCATGAAATCGGACGACAACAAATGGATGGTGAATTGTGAAATTTTCATCCAGACCACATGACAGTCAGAGGTGTTGTGTGGCTGCACTGGCCAAAAATGCATTTCACATGTCGTAAATGGAAAAAACATGGGTTTTAGGGTCAAATGCAGTCCGAACAACATGAAATCATAAGAAAACACTCTAATTTTTCTTCGTGAGGTGTAAGAGGAGACGACACGTCATTCAGACGTGTGGTTTGCGTGACACGGCAAAATATGTATTTTTTAGGTGTTAGGCGCGCTTGAAAAGCACGCATGGGGTGGTAAAAACTGGCTGAATGACCTCAGAATTCCATGAAATCGGACTACAACAAAGGGTGTGCGAATTGTAAAATTTTCGGTGAGACAACACGTCAATCAGAGGTGTTGTGTGACCGCACTGGCCAAAAGCGCACTCGGCATGTCGTAAATGGCCAAAACATGGGTATTACAGTCCAATGCATGCTAAAAGGCATTGTAATGACTTTAAATCACACAAAAACACCCTAGTTATAATTCGTGATGTGTATGAGGAGACTACACATCATTCAGACGCGTGGTTGGCGCAACACGACTGAATATGTGTTTTTTTGGTGTTCGACGTGATTGAAAACCCCGTGTGGGGTGGCCGAAACCAGTCGAATGACCTTGGAATACCCTGAAATCGAACGACAACAAAGGGTGGGTGAATTGTGAAATTTTCGGCTAGACGGTACGCCAATCTGCGGTGCCGTGTAACCACACTGGCCGAAAATGCATTCTGCGTGTCGTAAATGGCCAAAAATGGGTATTACGGTAAAATTCATGCCAAATGAAATTATAATGACATGAAATCAGAAAAAAAACCCTAGTTATTATTCTTTAGGTGTATGAGGAGACGACACTTCATTTGGACGCGCGGTTTGCGTGGCACGACTAAATATGTGTTTTTAGGTGTTAGGCGTGTTTGAAAAGCATGCGTGGGGTGGTCAAAACTAGCCGAATGACCTCGGAATTCCATGAAATCATAATACAAAAAAGAGTGGGTGATTTGTGAAATTTTAGTCTAGACGGCACATCAATCAGAGGTGTCGTGTGACCGGGCTGGCTGAAAACGCACTGGGTGTGTCGTAAATGGCCAAAACATGGTTTTTACAGTCAAATGCATGCTGAACGACATCAGAATGACTTGAAATCACACGAAAACACCCTAATTATTATTATTGATGTGTATGAGGAGATGACACATCATTAAGATGAATGGTTTGTGCGGAACGTCTGAATATGTGTTTTTTAGGTGTTCGACAAGCTTGAAAAGCGTGCGTGGGGTGGTTGAAACCGACTGAACGACCTCAGAATTCAATGAAATCGGACGGAAAAAAGGGTGGGTATATTTTGAAATTGTAGGCCACAAGGCACATCAATCAGAGGTGTTGTGTGACAGCGCTGGCCGAAATCGCACTCGGTGTGTCGTAAATGGCCAAAACATGGGTTTTATGGTCAAATGCATGCCAAACGACATCAGAATGACTTTAAATCACACGAAAACACCCTAATTATTATTCTTGAGGTGTATGAGAAGACGTAACGTCATTAAGATGAGCGGTTTGTGCGACACAGCTTAATATGTGTTTTTTAGAAGTTCTACGTGCTTGAAAAGCGTGCGTGGGGTGGTCGAAACCGGTCGAACGACCTCAGAATGCCATGAAATCAGAAGAAAACAAAGGGTGGGTGAATTGTAAAATTTTTTGCCAGATAGAATGTCAATCAGAGGTGTCATGTGACCGCACTGGCCGAAAACGCACTTTGTGTGTCGTAAATGGCCAAAACATGGGTTTTACTGTCAAATTCATGCCGAATGACATCAGAATGTCATTAAATCACACAAAACACCCCAATTATTACTCATATGGTGTACAAGGAGATGACACATCATTCGGATGTGCGGTTTGCACGGAACCACTGAATATGTGTTTTTTAGGTGTTAGGCGCGCTTGAAAAGCATGTTTGGGGTGGTCGAAACTCTTCGAACAACCTCGGAATGCCATGAAATCCGACGACAACAAAGGGTGGGTGATTTGTGAAATTTTCTTCTAGAAGACACATAAATCAGAGGTGTTGTGTGGCCGCTCTGGCCAAAAACACACTCCGCGTGTCGTAAATGTCCAAAACATGGGTTTTATGGTCAAATGCATGCTGAATGACACCATAATGACTTAAAACCACACGAAAACACCCTAATTATAATTTGTGAGGTGTACGAGGAGACGACATGTCATTCGGACACACGGTTTGCGCGGAACGACTGAATATGTATTTTTTAGGTGTTAGGTGTGCTTGAATAGCGTGCGTGGGGTGGTCGAAACTAGCCAAACGATTTCGGAATGACATTAAATTAGACGACAATAAAGGGTTTGTGAATTGAGAAATTTTCAGCCAGATGGCACGTCAAACAGAGGTGTCGTGTTACCACGCTGGCCGAAAACACACTCCAGACAACCCCCCACCCACCAGAGACCCCCCCCCCACCTTGAATAACCCCCCACCCAATGATCCATATATCATTTGTGATGGGTACGAGTCAACCCCACCTCAATCCGAGGCACAGTTTGACTGGTATCACTCAAAGTGTCTCACTTTTGTTCGTAACAGACAACAATTTAAGTGAAAACAACAACTAACATATGGAAAATTATCACAAAGCTACACATAGATTCTTGAAATTAAGGGATAAAAAATAAAATATGGTTTATTGGTCATACGTTATTAGAATAAATTATTCACAAGGCATAGATTGCAACACAATGGGTCATAGTATATATAAAAAAACATGAATTATATTAGGAATGAGTCTCGACATCCCATCATGAACATGCACCAACACTCATGTTCTAATTCTCAATCACAGGTTGTTCATTCTAAACAATAACATACGACAAATAAATATCATATAGTAATTTCATATGAAACCTATTAACACTCAAGCATACCTTATAACAAATTGGTCAATAAATCTACACATATATTTTTTGAAAAATAAGTTTCAAAGTCTCATTAAAATACCCCAATGGTGAGGAATACATATGGTGACACCATAGCCCCATGGATCACCTCAATCCCATCCCCAAATAGTGGGTTCTAGGACCAAACCAATGTCCCTTTGGGAACCCAATACCAAAGACTTAATTGACTATTCATACCCACTACCCATGATGGGGATTCATGTCACATCACACCCAGGAGATAAAATTACAATTAGCCACATACCCCCTTATTCTAATTGAAAAATCTATGAAAAACATGTAGGCTATTCTGGTAACCCACCTCATATGTCGAGATTGGCCAATGTTTCCCACTAACACATCAAGAACCATTTATACACGGATACATAATCATTAGAGGAATATAAACATCCTATGTGCTTCCTATAAATCATTATAGGTCAAAGAAAATGAGAACTACCATTGTCTATCATATGGGTATCATGATCCTTACCACACTACCGATGTTTTTCTGTTGGTTTTAAGATACTCAACCCAAGACCATGACATAACATCCCATGTGCTTCCTATAACATGTAGGTTTTTTCTCTTGTGTGTGTTGGTGTTGTGGTTTGAGTGAGCAATGAATTCTAAATTTTGTATACTCTTATGTGTGTCGGTGTTGTAGTTTGAGTGAGGAATAAATTATAAATTTGGAATACTATTATGGGTGTTATTAAATTTCCTATAACATGTAGGTATTTTCTCTTCTTGGTGTTATTGCATTTGAATTTCTAATTTTCTAAATTCTGGAATGAATTCTAAATTTTGAATACTTTGGATGGGGATTCTGTATTGGTGCTGTTGCAGTTGTGGAGAGGGGTTGCTGTGTTGTTGTAGGTCTACAGAGGGGAGAGGGGCCTACTGCTGTGGAGCTGTCCAATTTTATACCAACGGTTCTACAACCACAGGTATAGATAATATTATATAAGGCCATACCAACAGTTCTGCAACCGTTGGTATAGATACTATTATATAAGCTATACCAATGGTTATAACCAAACCATTGGTATAACCTTATGGCTTGGCATATTCCCTCAATACCAATGGTTATAAACAGTTGGTAGAGGTGTCACACACATATAACAACGGTTTTACAAACCGTTGGTTTATGTTATGCTTTTACACACATATACCAAAGGTTTGTACAAACTATTAGTATACCTCCTATTTTGACACCTATACCAACAGTTTTCACAGAACCGTTGGTATAAGCCTATTGTCATGGCTTACTCACCCACTGTTGAGGGAACCGTTGGTATACTATATTCCAACGGTTCCCTGGCCATTACAAACGGTTTTGAACCTTTGGTAAAGTGTAATAATCCAATAGTGTCTACCAGTTGAAATCCAACATAAGTCTTTTTGTGCAGTGAAAACTGTAATTTTGATCTTGAAAAATCTTGTCATTAAATATTGTTGCAATTGGCTGAATTGGAGGAGAATCTACTTGTTTCGTATGATAATTCTAATATATATAAAGAAAAATCCAAGGCACTCCATGATAAAAAAATCCTAAGAAAGGTATTTCATAAAGGTGAAAAGATAATGCTCTTCAATTATCAATTTCAGCTTCACCTAGGTAAGATTAATTCTTGTTGGGAAGGTCCTTTTATTTTTTATCATGTTTACCCATTTTGTGTAGTGCAAGTCCAAGACCCCTCTTCAAAAAGAACATTCATGGTTAACAGACATCGGTTAAATTATCACTATGGGAGGATGTACAATCCAGGATCAACATTGACGTCCACTAGATACACAACTTCTGTAGTCCACCCACCACCAGATGGAGATGGAAACCCGCCAAATCCAATCAAGGGGGAACCTATTTCCCTTTAAATCTCTCTATCTCTTCCTCTATCTACCTCTTTCTTCTTCTTCCTCTCTCTTTCATTTTTTACCACTTTCTTTATCAAACCCTTTCATTTTCACTTTATCTTTTTTGTGGGTGTATCTTTATTAAAAACTAAAAAAACCTAAACAAAAGTATAACAAAAAAGCATCATAACGAAAAATATATACAAAAAATCAAGAGTCATGATTATGCACCTTCCAATTTTCTAATTTTGTCTAACCATATTGGGGATTTAATAGACCAGTTTTCATTTAAAAAATTTAGTATTTTCATCATGACTTTGGATAAAGAATTTTGTGTCAAAATTAAAAAATTATTAATGACCAATTTTTTATTTGGAAAATTATTTTCCCAAATTGTGAGGAACAACATTTTCTTTCATTCTAAGACCACCTATGGCCATCTTTTCAAAATGTGTGTTTTCACCCCCATTTGCGAGTCTTGAGTTTGTGGACCTTTGAGCTGAATTTCCTACCATACCATGCATTAATATGATAGAGGCATTTTCTGAACCACATGATAATCACAATATCCAAATAGCCTCCCATTTCCCTCAAATTAATCCTTCTTTTGAATGCCACTTCGAGCCTATGAAAACCTTTTCTTTAATAGCCACATTACAAGCCCAATACCTTTTCCCACCCAATATCAATATGGATTTTTCATTGAATTATTTTTAAATTTAAGTGTGTGGAGAACATATTTCATTATGGGTACCCTTTTTCTATTTCACAATATTATCATATGCTTGAGGGAAATTGTCCATTTTAGTGTAGGGGAGAGGTTTTCATTCAGTGTGTTTTGGGGAATGTATTTTACTTTCATTTATGTAATTTTCTAAATGTTATTGACAAGTGTTCAAAAAAAATCAAAAATAATAGAAAAAAATAGGGTTTTTTATTGGGTAGGTCAAAAGTCACTCTTCCTCAACCTTTGATCTTGTTATAACAATTAAAATTATTGTCCTGAGGAGATCAATCATGGGTTGGGATATGAGTGTGAGATCTTTTCCAAGTTCATCATTCAAAAAAATAGAAACAAATAACACTTGCATTATATACTAATGTCATTGGGAGAAGTTTTGTGGTTTGTAAATATTTCATCTTATCATCCCCATAAAATTTTAGTCCTCTATTGTGTCTTTATTCACACAATCAATCCCTTGTAAAATATGTGTTTTCATTTCCTTCCATGTTTTATTTCAAAAAAATGAGCATTTCTTTTTCTATTTTGGTGTTTTACCCATATTATTTTCTCTCTTGGACATTATATTCCTATCATCCAATAGCCACATAAAAACCCCTTAAAAAGACCTCCTGATTCTTGTTCACATTGGATAGGGATTGGAAGCTGATAGCTCTTTCAAACTCTATGATTTTCACTTTTGGTTGGTGAAAGAGTGAACCTCCAGAAATGAATTTTATCATATTGAGAGGTGTGAGTATTTAGTTTCCACATTTTACATTTCTATATTTGAGCATGAAAAAATAAATTATTTTTGGAACATAGTTTCTGTAACAACTTGTGGTGGAATTCAAAATGGATGAGTGAAATAGTCCAAACAACCCCTGATTGGAGAAAACATAATTTTAATATTTGTTGGTGAGTGAAAATGATTTTGTTATGTGTTTATATTTGTTTCACATGAGGACATGCACAAGCCTGAGTGTGGGGGATTTGATGTTATTAATATTTTCATGACTTATTATATACCCCCTTTACTGATTTTATATGAAATGTGCATAATTTGTGTGAAATATTTATGTTTTAATACTAAGTATAATTTTTGCGCATTTTTAGAAGTAGTCCAATTGATTCAGTTTACTATTTTATTAATAAAGCTCAACCTAAAGATTAAAATTGTGTGGTTATTGTTTTTTAGGATTCCTTATTCAATTTATCACATATCATTAGAAGGAATCATGGGCCAATTCTTCCATTTGAAGACTCATATGGTCAACACAAGAAGACTGAATGAATTTGTAATGAAATTGGACCGTCAATGATAATTGAGTTACTGATCTAAACCCCAAAGCCCAAATTTTATGAAACTCCACCATATGTTCTAGATTATTCAAATGAATCATTTATAAAAATTTTAAGGTCCAAATATAAGAACATGTAGCACAAATAATGCCTTGAAGTCCAGCCCACCATTCTGGTTGAGAATTAAAATCCAGAAACTACTCATGACATATCTAATGATGTAATAATAAAATTGATCTGAGATTTTGTAGTGAGAAATAGGAGATATAGGAGGCCTACATTGTTGAAGAAATCATTTGTCTTTGAATTATTCTTTTTATTGAAAAACCCTTTCAAATTTTTGACTTTAAAACGTTTGGATTGAAATGGATAGATTAAAATTGTTTAATCAACCGGCCATAACATTGTCTCCATAGGTAAAAATGACTCTAAATTTTGGGAGTGGTTGGAAAACATAGTTATCTACATATTTTAAGATGGATATATCTCAATATTAGTCTGTCTTGATGTCCAAATTGTTGAGGCAAGTGGAGGGATAGATTGGGAATGCAAACAGTTCACTTCCTTGGCCAATGAATGCATCCCCCACCTCCCCTTCAAAGGGGTTGGAATTTCAGAAGAGAGGAGAACATATTTTCACGACCAAAGCTTTGAAAATGTCTTGAGAGGACATTCCATATTCAATTTTTCACTTGAGATACCCTTCCTCCTCTCTTTGTTTCCTTTCACTTTTGTATTGTTCTTCGTTTGTAATCTTGTAAGTTTGGGTTTTGTAATTCTGTTTTAATGCAAGTGTATTCTTCAATATCTCTTATTTTAATCCAAATTATGTAGTTTAATATTAATTTTCTTCAAATATTTTAAATAAAATTGAATCACATTCCATTATTTTTCTTCCTCATTCAATAGAAAATCCATTTATAATTATCGTCATTGTTCGTGTGTGTGTGTGTTCGACACACCACTGTTTTATTATCCCATTCATTTTCTTGTCTTCTTAAATTATAATCATAATAATTATAAACAGATTGTTAAACACCCAAATTGATGAGTAAATCTCTCATTGAGGTGAGTTATAATTTAGGTATGTTAAGTGATTGAGATCTTTTTCTCGATGAATATTCTTTGAATTAACAATGTGTATGGTGGACTTAACATGTCATGGATTAATGACTTGTTTGGTTTAACATGTGGATTCCATGGATTATTGGAACCATAAATACACCACCATCAATATGTTATGATTGAGATTAGAACCATAAGTTAAGTTAAGTCTTGGATTAAAGCATTAACACTTAGTAATTCTAATCAACGTCATCTTGTGACATGGGTGTTAATTTAATACAATATAAAGAAAAGCCCAAGGATATCACAAGATTAACTACCTACTGATGAACTCAATCCAATCTTAAACAATTTTCTAAATCAAACATCATCCATAAATTATTTCATATGCTCTGCCAACAAACCCCCCGCAATCAGAAAATAATTAACTAAAATAAACTGACTATTAAAACGCATCATCGCCGAGGATTCGACCCGGGTGCTGCTATACACATTAATAGAGCATTAGAACTTTGACTGGTAGATAGAAGATAATCGGCCGCACATTTTAGTACCGTATGATTAAATTGATGAAATTTCTACTCTCTGGGATTAACTTGGGCTACACGGGCACTCAAGTGAGAAGAAAATGGGTTTTGGATGTAAAGTAAGAATAACATGGTATGCGCCTGTGCTGTGTGAGATTCAACAGAAGAGTAAATCCCTCACATGTGAATGAATTAGAAATTATTGAAAAGGGGAGCTTAAGTGTGATTAAATTTATCTCCTAGGTGCTACGTCAGAATAAATGGGAGTGAGGTAGGGCTACTCATGATTGACTCAATGTCACCTAGCTACATCCAGGGCTCACATAAGAATAATTATTAAATTCATCATGGAACATAAGAGTTGCCTGGGAGAGCTGAAGACCAGAGGGGATATTCAATATTCCATTCCATATAACATATTTTATCTATCCAACTCTTCCGACATAGTAAAAGGATATATTCTAACATTCCCTTCATCTCATTCCTACACCATTCCATCATTACATCTTTTACCTTCACGCATTCATCAGAGGCAGTGGAGGCATTAGTATGTTAAAGGAAACAGAGGCCGACCTTGACATATTAGGGGGATTCTATACTGTCTTGATCTTCATTGATTTAGTGTACATAGCTAAACCTTCATGTGGTGGATCGGGGAGCTGTGAACTTTGCATATGATGTATGGAATTTCAAACCTGGTTGTTCTATTGTTCATTTATTTATACTTAATGATTCGAATTAACTAGTTGTTGATTAGATGGTTTAGGAACAGACTGAGATAATGAAATTTTAAGTCCAATCCTTGTAATGATCATGGAAGAATGATAGATGATAGTACTAGGCCTATTGTAGAAACATAAAATTAGAGAATACACATAACCGCTCTTGAGGGATGATGGAATCATTAAAGGTTCCCTGGATTCCTGAGAAATTTTCTAAATTACCATGAGGGTGGAGTCTAAGGAATTAATGATGTTGAAAATACACTTCTATTGGTTAATACACTTGAAATGTATCACGAGGGTGATCACTAACCTAAATCTCACACACATGTAAATTTGAACATAAATCCCTTTGTCTTACTTGTTTTATTCTTCTCACTTCCTTATACAATATAATAAACACACACACACACACATAAATTAACGAACACAAAAAAATTTAAAATTATTGCATGATTCACAGACAAGACATGTAATGAACCAGCTCGGGTCAACTCGACAAGCCACCCATGATAGTCTGCCACATGGAGAGGTACAAATTAAGAGGAAGTAACAAGTCTCATGATAAACCTTAACAAGGAAAACCTACATGGTACAATGAGGAAGCAAGAGAACATATCCATGAGACTCACAATGTCAATCCAAATAGGCCAATCCGGAAAGATAAAACAAGACAAGTCTAAACAAGTCCACGTGTGACGATCCATCACCACCAAACCATCCTTCTACGAAGACGAAGACCAATAAGAGAAACCAACATGCTACACAATGCCCTTCCCTTTACCTGATTCCTCCAAAACAATATCTACAACATCAAACAATCTAATGTAGGATGTGAGCACAAAGTCCAGCAAGATACCCCCGAAGAACATATATAAGTTTTAAATCAAGAATGCATCAGCACTATCTTTAAAACAAATCCAGTTTAAAAAAAAATTCATAAAAAAACCATTTTTGTAAATAATCCATTGGTTTTCATAAAAACATACAATATTCACCAAATTCAAGAATATTTCAAGAATAAAAGAAAAGAGGTAAGCGTAGGAAAAACCAACCATGGATACACAATCAAGTAAGCATGTGAGAAAATAAGCTTAAAAATACCATCATGTGATAAAACAATCATAAATGATAAAACACACCATTTAGGCGCACCAAGAGAAAACGAAAACACACCGAGAAGAGAAGGTATCAGATTATAAAAACTAGATCCTATATCAACTGAAGAGGAAGCAGTTTCAAAGTCCATTAAATTCAGATCATGTGCAAGACCACGTGATTCGGCTATTTCAAAGTCCCTAGAGCGTTAGGATATTAAAGATATTATTGATATCCATTGAAACGACTTTACAAATTCCCAAACAAGTCTCTAAACATGATTACATCAAATAAAACGTAAGAGGGGTGAAACTGGAAATGATTCACTAATGGGTGAGTCACCAACATCAAGCAACCAACAACGAGCCACTAACAGTGAGTCACAAACATAGAGCTACTGATGTAGAGCTACCAACACTAAGCTACTGACATTGATCTACCAATGCCTAACTCACTGACGCCTGAATCACCGATGCCCTGACTCACTGACACCCTGACTCACCGATGCCTCGACCTACCAAATCCTTTGACCTACTGATGCCCTGACCTACCGACACCCTTGACCTATCGATGCCCTCGACCGACCGACACCTAGACCTACTGATGCCTTGACCTATCGACACCTCGTCCCACCGATGCATTGAACTACTAACACTCTGACCTACCGATGCCTCAACCTACTAAAACCCTCGACCTACCAACACCTCATCCTACCAATGCCTCATCCTACCGATGACCTGACCTACCGACAGAGAAATTGGAAATTTGGAAAAATCTTGAAACAAGCTACTGTTGCCTCCCAGAACACCCCAAACACTAGATTTTTACTAAGTAATCAACCACGGAGTTCTGAAACATTACATCAGATACCTCTCAAACTATTCTCACCCTATAGAATTCAAAACCAATCCCAGAAGAAAGAGGGGTCTGAACAACCACCCGATAAGATAACTCTCATGGATAAACCACCTCGTTGGAGTGAAATATCAACATCAAAGAACTTCTACTCCAAGATTTTCCAATCCATCAACCGCAAGAAATACCACCGAAGCACCAAAAGTCAAACTGCCCGAACATGTGGATCTGGTAATGCCTTCCCCCATGTGAACATACTATCCACTTTGGGTGGCACTGACTCACCAACACGGGTTTAATCGCATCCGTATTAATGTGTTTTGATTAGGGATCAGGTCCTCCCCTCCTCATACATCATGACATTATCATACGTCACATAACAAGGAAACAACTCATCTCATAGAAAACAAGGATCGAGCATCATGTCAGAAAAGAAAACACACGAGAAATACTCAAAACAACTCTAGGTACTTGGCACACATCTACATCTCTCGCTCCCAAGTACTCTCCTCTAGGCCACTATGCCTCCAAAACAAGTGAACCAAGGAAATGGTCCTTCCATGAAAAACCTTCTACTGACGATCCTGAACCTCCACTGGTCGCTCCACAAATGTTGTGTGATCCTCGATATCCAACTCTCCCCAATCAATGACATGAGATTAATTTTGAAGATACAGACGAAGCTGAGAGACATGAAAGACGTCGTGGACCCTCACCATCTATGGTGGCAATGCCAGATCATATTTCACTTCACCAACTCATCCCAGCACCTTGAAATTTCTCATGAACTTGGGAGAAATCTTAACCCCTCTATTGAACCTCTGATTCCCATATCGAGTGGAAACCTTCAAGAATACATGGTCCCCAAACCCAAACTCCCAAGAACTTCTCCTGCAATCAACATACAATTTATTCCGTTCATGTGCTGCCTTAATCCTCTCACAGAAAAGCTGCAACTTCTCTGTCATACTCTACACCACATCTGGACCGAGAACAGTTGCCTCACAAACTTCCATCTAGCACAAGGGTGAACGACATGACCTCTCATATAGAGCTTTGAATAGAGCCATACCAATGGGAGAGTGATAAATATTGTTGTAAGAAAACCTGACCAAGGGAAAATGTTTCACCCAAACCCACTAAACTCTAGAATAAATTCTTTTACCATGTCCTACAATGTTGGGAAGGTCCTCTCTAATTTTCTATCCATCTGAGGGTGGAAAGAAGTACTGAGGTGTAACTGGGTTCCAAAGGCATGTTGTAGTCCCCTCTAGACTCAGAACATAAAATATGTATCCCGATCTGAGATGATGGATCTTGGATCTTCATGTAGATGCACCACCTCATCCACATACCTCTGTGCTAAGGCATCCACTGCGCTTGACTCCTTGATCTCTAAGATGTGATCCGATTTATTCAAATGATCCACTACTACCCAAATAACATTGCATCCTCCCTTAGATTTGGGTAATAATGTGATGAAATCCATCGAGATATCATCCCACTTCCACTCAGGGACATCTAGGGGCTTCAACAAACCACTGAGAACATGATGTTCATCCTTCACTTGCTGGCACACTAAGCACTTTTCCACAAACTCCACCACCACCCACTTCATCTTTGGCCACCAGAACTATTCCCTCAAGCCCTGATACATCTTGGAAACTCCTGGGTGTACCGCTAGGGGTGAGCTATTAAACTCACAGAGAACTTCCTTGAGAATTTTCACTGTAACAAATAGCTTCCCATAGAATAAAATCTTATTCTGACCATCCTCCAACCATCCCTTCCGAGAACCACCCTGGTCATATCGATCATCCATCACCTCCACCTATGATCCTCCCCATTGAAACTCCTCCACTTTCTACCTTAGTGATGACTTTATTGTCATCTGAAACAGATGGCCTTTATCGCCATCCATTCCTACATCTAAGTGCAAGGAAGAAAACTCCCTTATCGCTTTCCAAACAACTGCAGATTACCTAACCAATTTCTTCTACAACTTATTGCTCAAGGAATCAGCCATATTCCCCTTTCCTAAGGTGTAGGATATCTCAAAATCATAATCTTGGAGAAACTCTACCCACCTCCGCTTCTGCAAGTTTAGGTCTTGCTGAGAAAATAAATACCTCAATATCTTGTGATCTGTGAAGACCACAAAGTGCTCCCCAATGAGGTAATGACGCCATAGATTTAGTGTGAACATGACCGATGCTAGTTCTAGATCATAGGTGGAATAATTTTGTTGGTGAGGATGTAACTGCCTAAACCCATAGGATATCACTCCACGTTGACAAATTAGTACACACCCCAATCCTAGACGGGAAACATCGCAAAAAACCTCAAACATCACCCCTTCCTCTAGAAGCCTAAGCATTGGAGCACTGACTAAATTCCCCTTCAGATAGTCAAAAACTGCCCGACGCTACTCACCCCACACAAAAGCTTTGCCATTTTTGGTCAGAGCCGTTATTAGAGCTTCTACCTAAGAGAAATTATGTATGAATCTCTAGTAGTAGCTTTCTAGTCCGAGAAAACTACAAAAGTCAACCACATTCTTGGGTGTTTCCCAAGAAATCATTTCCTCAAACTTCAACAGGTCCACTACTATACCCTGTTGAGACACCACATTTTTAAGGAAGTGGACCTCTCATGTCCAAAACATTCACTTGGACAGCTTTCCATAGAGGTGGTGGTGCTGAATGACCTCTAGGACAGTATTTAGATGCTTGGTATCCTCCTCCTTTAACTTTATGTATATTAGGATTTCATCAATCAATACGACAACAAACCGGTCCAGGAACTCCCTAAAGATGGAGTTCATAAGCCCTATAAACACGAACGGTGCGTTCATAACACCGAACGACATAACCACGAACCCAGAGTGCCTATACCTACACCTAAAAGTGTTCTTCAGAATGTCACCCTCCTTCAAACTTAAATGGTGATACCCAAACCATAGATCAATCTTAGAGAACGAACCTTCTCCCCTCATCTGGTCGAAAAGATCATTCTATTCTGAGAAGAGGGTAACATTTCTTGACCTTTACCTGATTTAGTCTCTGGTGGTCCATACAGGGCCTCAGACCACCATCTACCTTCTATGAAAACAAGACTGGAGCACCCCACAATGACACGCTGGGTCAGATGAAACCCTTATTCATCATATCACCAATCTTAATCTACAAATCCCATAACATAGAAGGCTCCACCTGATAAGGAGCCATCAAGATCAGATGAGCACTAGGTTGTAAGCTTATCATGAACTCAACATCATGTCAAGGGGGGTAGAGTCACAACCTCTATTGGGGAAAATTCCAGAAACTATCTGACAACTCCTGGAACCTTCACCATCTCAGAATCCATCAATCCCACTGACAGCTTAACTTAAAACGAAAAAAGAGGCTCCACGCGCTGACTACCCATCTAACAGATTTTCTCACAAATGAAAGTTACATGCTGACCTTTCACATCTGAAAACATGAATCTTTTATAGAAGCATTAGATAACAACACGCACTGAGTAAAACCATTCGATACCAAGGATAACACCGTATGGTAGCATCTGTAGCAGATAAAGATCCCCACTAGACTGATATGTTCCCAATATCAGTCTACATCCCTGAGAAACATAAAAAAAATCTAGTGTATTCAGTTTTTATAATACATGTGTTTATCATTCCATAATAGTATAGATACTTCTGCATCCACTTTGTTTATGGAAATGTCCGTAGATTTCCTGTCGGATTCAAGGGTTATAATAGATCCCAGGTTATAATGAGAACACTGAGATTCCATGTGAGTAATCTTAAGGTAACGTCCTATGGTCTAGTTACATAATTCTGAAAAGACACAGATGATGTGAGACCATTAGCTGCTGGGGGCTCATAGGCATTGAGACTTCTTCTCATGAAGTTTTCACTTGATGATATCTAGTAGTTGAGATCATGAGGACATACCCACATTATAGGAACAACACATGGTTTAGGTGTCATTGGTTTTTCCTATCTATGGACATGTGTAATGATTCTTAGACTTGAGATCATTGTCAATGGATGTCATTTAATTATGTACATTTAATACAAGGCGAAAACCATGGAGACAAAGTCGTGGTGAGGTAGTTTGTATTAGGTACATAATTAATGTCATGACATTGATTGAATGATTGAGGAAGGATTTGTTGCTTCCGAGTTCAAGAAGAGATATCTCAAGCCTGGTTGATTAGGATGGTTGCACCTTTAATAAATCCATGTACATGGTAGTATAAGGTAAGATCGTCCCGAAAAATCAACATACAAAATAATGAAAAATAAAGAATTATGACACTAGTATGCATTCTGGTTTATTGAGATATCGATTACAAAGAGATTATATTACACAGACTGTGTTCATAGGAAGGTAGTCGTTGCTTTGACTTTTCCTTATTTCTATAGGGTCCTCGATGGGTTGCTAGACCCTGCTCTAGGTTGGTGGATATTATTCACTACTATTGAGGTAAGGGCCTAGAGGGTCACACCCAATAGTGCCTTGAGAATCTTCTCTATTCTGGGAATAGGATTTTAGAACATGGTGGGCCCTGCCGAAGGGTCCGAGCACTATCCAAGTTCTATGGATCCCCAAAGAATAAATAAAATCATTAATTATTAATGTTTAAAATAATTCATTGAATTTATTTATAACATGTATTTACAAGTTAAATACTAAATACAAGTATTAATATTATTCGATATATATTTTAATATCCTAGTTTCATTTAATATTAGCCGGAGGAATGAGTCGAGTTAAAGACTCAAATTTATCACGTAATATATTTATATATTACAAGTAAGTGATAAATTATAAATATTATTTATGGCATAATTTTATTTCTCATAAATAATTAGTTATAACACTTATATAGAAATTGTATATTACATGGGGGCCAAGAATCCATACTATGTGTTTTAAAAACACCCTATATAAGTGAGAGAGAGGCTCTCCCATGGGAAATATTCATGTGTTAAGATTGAGAGATTCTCTCTCCTCCTGGAATCTAGAGAGAGAGTCTCTCATTCAAAGGAAGATCTTCAAGTTCATCCATCTCGAATTGAATCTTCTTCCTTTGTGGTGATCGTAAATACACTGATGTGAGCATCGAAGATCTGTGCTAGCATTTGAATCATGACGAATGGTGAGTGAGAAGATTTGAGATGTGTGTTTGGACGATCTAGAGGGCTTCAACATCAGAGTCTTTGAGCAATGATCGCTGGCATCCTACGGCGGACTTTCACACACTAATTCTGAACAAGGTACATGTTCAGTTTAAATTTTGTTCTCTGTTTAAACCTTGCGCAATCCTCGGACCAAACTGGGACTAGATCACCAGAGTTGGCAGGGTTACTTCATTCCGGTGACACAGAAAAATTTTAAATTCCCAGCCCACCGGCTTCCGCTGCGTCGTCCCGGTACCCAACAGTGGTATCAGAGG
This sequence comes from Viscum album, assembly GCA_963277665.1. Classification (NCBI taxonomy): domain Eukaryota; kingdom Viridiplantae; phylum Streptophyta; class Magnoliopsida; order Santalales; family Viscaceae; genus Viscum; species Viscum album. Next base: position 1,928,862,146 of record OY728142.1, read on the forward strand.
GATCTGAAAGGTTTTTCTGAGTCAATAAATTTAAGATGAATTAAATTTAACTGTGGGGTGTTAAAATGTTTCATTCGGATCCGACCGCACATCATTTAGTTTTCAAATGATCATGTTATGATCATTTAAAAATTTTAACCGGATCGACGCCGTAGTTTTTCCTTCATTTGATGTTTATCTCAAAATTGAGAATTAACATAAAATATAATATTTTATTATTATAAAATAATGTATTATAAAATATTTTCCACAATGGTGTGTGGAAAATATTCTTGATAATTATAAAAAAAGGAAAGGGGAGGGAGACCAAGACCCCAAAATGGGGACTTATTGGTTTAAAAAAAATTTAGGGAAGACCAAGCCCCCAAAATGGGGTCTTCTTCCCTTTATTTAAACAAAAGGGAGAAAATGTGATGACTTTATTTTTCTCTAAGGACAAAATAATAAAAAATTTGGAAGACCCCAAAGGGGTCTCCTCTTTCACACGACGCACAAGGGCTCCCCTTTGAAGTAAAACCCTAACCGCCTCCTGCTGGGCCTCCCCTCTACGCGTCGGACCGCCACCCCTACCGGGATGCCTGCTCGCGTTGCCTCCCGCCGGTCCCCTTCATGCCGCCTGGAGCCCCATCGAGCTGCCTCCATTCTACAAGCCGTACCCACTGCCTCGAGCTCTCCGGCCACCTCACGCCGCACTGCCTCAGACCACCGCCTCTACTAGAGATGGACTTCCTGGCCGCCCCACCCCCGAACCCTGGCTGCGCCGCTCCCGAACGCTCGCCAGAGAGAGATCACTGGTCCCCTTCCCGCCTGCCCGCGCCACCCTGGGCTACTCTGGACTGAACCGCACCAGCCGCCACTGGTCCTGGATGAGTCGGTCACGACCGTCCGGGACCCGACCGCCGCCTTGCCGGAGCAGTGGGCTGTCCTCCATGTGGTTGGACGGTTTTATTCTCAGCCTCCTCCCTCTTTTTCAGTCTTTGCTGGAAGTTTCTGCCACCACAGGAGTTTTTGGACCAAGCGGCCACACCGCGATAATGCCGTAATTGGCCCTCCTCCATGACGACACCCCGGGATGGTTCGCAGTCCTGCCGGACTCCCCGACTAGAGGTAACCACACTTTAAAATAATTTTAATAATTTTAGTCTTTTTTAAACTAAATTAATTGGAGTTAATTTGGGGTTTAAACTATTTTAATTCTAAATATTAATTTAATTTATGTTTATAATTAAATTAGTTTTTTAATTTAATTTTTGGAATTAAAATTAAATTAAAAAAATTGAACCGATAAAATAAATTATTTGAATTTAATCAAGTTCGTTTATTTTATTTGAACACCCTCACATTATTTAAATATATTACATTCTAATTTTCTTGTGCATATTTTACCCCAACTAGTCTTGAGAAAGTGACCGAAATGTGTTTGTCTGGTATTTATTTATTTATTCAATGCGTGCGATGATTGTAATAATTAATTAGATAAATGACTATATGTGAATCATCTATTTTAATTCAAATATGTATGAGGGCATGCGTGTCCATTGCAGGAGATTTATTTTGTACCCCCAGACTCCCTCGCCTATGTGAGAGTACATTTGTAATTAAATGATGATCCGAGATGCAGACCCCACGAAGACAAGGCGGTAAACCAGACGGGAGCCAAGCGCTTTACACCGGGAAAACTGTGACGTGAGTCAAGTCACGACTCATGTATGTATTCCCCTAGGTCAATATTGACTTGTTATGGATAGATCTTTATAGAATGATCAAGAAGAGTCGGATTTCATGATTTACTTTATGCATAGTTTAGTATTTTATGCGTCTGCAAGATTATTTCATGATCACATAGAATAGTAAACAAGATAAAATTCATAAAGATGTGACGAATTATATTCTATTACATGTTCAGTTGTGAGCGCGGCAACCCAGTTTGAACATAATAAATTGAAAAGGATTATATTGTTCAATAAATATAAAAATCCCTCAAAGATATATTAAGTCTAAAAGCCATCCATTTCTCACATCTAAACAAAACCAGCTGTTTGGGTGCTCGTCAGCCTTAGTTGAGAGTGAATCTTACTTCCAGGGTATTTTCATGAGAGAAATGGGTCGACCTAACATAAGTGAGTAGTAAAGGATTAGCCTTAGCTAACTTGCTATCACTTTAGAGGCAAGATGTTGAGGGAATCAAGTTCAAATTCGAAAATCTGGGACATTACTCAACAACACAAGGAACTACAAAAACAAGTGGTTGGCCAGTCTAGTGCCTACCTTGAAACCCTACAAGTAGTGGCATATCCCTAGCTTGTAGACTATGGGGGAAGTTTCGAGGATCCTTTCCACTATAATACTCAAGAGATATAGTTTTCCAAATCTAATAGTGAGGGATATTAAGATTTTCTAAAATAGTGGGATACATTAAAATGATATAATAATTTATTAATCATAAATTTTAAAAGGTAATCAAGACAAAGTACTAACTTCTAAATGTTTATCTGATGTAGATTCAAAATGGAAATCACCAACACCACCAGTACTTTATCACTATTATCAATATTGGATAAAGAAAATATCTTTACCGACATTAACATTCAGGAGTGGTATAGTCGCTTGCGCATAGTACTACGCCAAGAAAAGAAGTTATATGTGATGAAATCCCCAATTCTTGCTGAACCTCCTCAGGGAAAAAGAAAGGAAAAAAAGATAAATGGAGAAAGAATGTAGAAGATGCACTTGATATACAATGCATCATGTTTTCATCCATGTCCAAACAATTACAAAAAATGCATGAGGATGAAGAAGCCTACAAGATGCTTTTACATCTCCAATAACTTTATAAGGAGAGGTCTAGGAAAGAAAGGTATGAGTTCTCATTTGCGCTTTATAAGTGCAGGCTAGCAGAAGGGCACCATGCTGGTCCTCACATACTCATGATGATTGGGTATATTGAGAGGCATGAAGCCCTTAGGATCAAACTGAATCAAGAACTAGCAGTGGATCTCATTCTCGCCTCTTTTCCATCAAGCTTCTCGAATTTTATTTTCAATTATAATATGAATGATATGAAAAAGTCACTCCCAAACCTTTTGTCTTTAGTTCTCCAAGCTGATAAGGATATGAAAAATAACAATTCATCTGTCCTTATGGTGAACAAGAAAAACAAGGGCAAGGAAAAGTTGTCTAAGGCCAAGTCAAGGACAAAGACACAAATGCATCGTCCTACAATAAATCTAAATATTTAGAGGCAACGTAATGAGAAGGAAGATATATAATTTGGATGTGGCAAGAAAGGCCACTAGATGAAGAATTGTAGAGTTGGGAAGAAGAAGCATGCTGATGCTTCTACATCAGGTATTTTTTTCATTGAATGTAATCTATCTTTATCTACAAGTTGGGTATTGGATACAGCATGTGGCTCACACATTTGTATTCATATACCTTAACCAAGTAGGTTCAAGAATATTTCAAAAGGACAAGTGGATCCTTGAGCTACAAATGGTGCAAGTCTGGCAGCCTTGGCAGTGGGAGACTACCACTTAACCTTTCCAACTGGTTTGGTTTTAGTTTTAAACAATTTCTATTATGTACCTTATATTACCAAAAAAATTATATATGTGTTGAGTCTAGACACTATGGGTTTTTATTTCATGTTTGGAAATAAATGTTTTCTAATTTATAGGGATAACATATTTTATGGTATGACACATCTTAACAATGGTTTTTATATGTTTGAACTAGAAAACTCAGTAATTGGAATCAATGACAAAAACAACCAACATAACTCAAATAACACCTACATATGGAACTTCAATCTTGGTCAAGTAAATGATAATCAATTATAGAGATTGCATCAAGAAGGGTATCTAGACTTAGTACATCTAGAACCCTTATATGTATGTCAAGCTTGTTTATAAGGAAAGATGCCCAAAGCACCTTTCTCAGGAAAGGGAGAAAGAGCCAATGCAGTGATGGAATTAATACATACTGATGTATGTGGTCCATTTCCAGTAGAGGAAAGGGGTGGTTTTATATACATCATTACATTTACCGACGACTATATTAGTTATGGATATATCTACTTAATGCAGTATAAGTCAGATTCATTTTGGATATTTAAGGAATTCCAAAATGAAGTATAAAACCAACATGGTAAGAAGATAAAAGTAATTCACTCAGACTAAGGTGGAGATAATCATAACCAAGCATTCATTGATCACTTGAAGGAGTGTGGGATAGTATCCCAACTCACTCTTCCTTATAAACCCCAGTAGAATAGGGTTAGTGAAAGGAGGAATAAGACCTTACTTGACATGGTCAGACAAATGATGAGTCATGCAACCCTTCCATTATCTTTTTGGGGATACGCCTTGCAGATAGCAGCATATACCCTTAACTGAGTACCAACTAATGCTTTAGAAGGGATTCCATATCATTTATGATATGGAAGGTAACCTATCCTAACACACATGTGTGTATGGGGGTGCGAGGAATTGGTCAAGACTTTACCAAGTGAAAAATTAGCATCTAAAAGCACTATGTGCATCTTTATTGGTTATCCTAAGGAAACTAGAGGATATTACCAATATAAACATTTAGCTAAAAAAGTCATTGTGTCATGATACGCCACATTTCTAGAATGGGAGCACATTTTTATTGGAAATAGTGGGAACAAGATTGACTTCGATGAAGTTAATTCTCCAGATGCACATGAGTTGGTAGAGGAACAATCTCCACAAGAACAAGTGGAAGAATAAATTGTTCCTGAGACATAGATACTGTGTAGGTCTACGCAGGAGGATAGAGAACCATAACACTATGGTTTTCTTGTCACTGAGTCAGGTAACACATTATTCATTTAGGATGATGAACCTCTAACCTTCAAGGAAGCAGTAGAAGGAAAAGAGACTGCTAAATGGAAAGAAGCCATGAATTCTGAGATGGAGTCCATGTAGAAAAATCATGTTTGGATTTTGGTAGACCCTCCATCTGATGTAAATCCCATTGCATGCAAATGGGTATTCAAGAAGAAGCTGGACATGAATGGTGAGGTTAATACCTTTAAATCAAGAATAGTTGCAAAGTGTTTCGGGAAACGTCAAGGCATTGACTATGATGAAACCTTCTCACCAGTATCAATGCATAAATCCATTAGAATATTGTGTGCAATAGCAACCTTTCATGATTATGAAATTTGGAAAATGGATTTCAAAATTTCTTTTCTAAATGGGAAGTTGGTTGAAGACGTCTCTATGACTCAAACCCTAAGGGTTTGTCAAGTCAAAGAATGCCAATAATGTATGCAAGCTGTAGAGATCCATTTATGTATTGAAGCAGAAATCAAGATCACAGAATTTTCATTTTGATGAGGCCATAAGAGATTTTGGTTTTATCAAAAATGATAGCGAGCCTTGTGTCTATAAAAAGGTTGAAGGGAATGCCGTCATTTTCCTAGTATTATATGTTGATGACATATTGATTACGAGAAACGAGGTAAAAGTCATGGTCAGTTAAGAATTGGTTAAATGAATGCTTCTCCATGAAACAATTAGGTCAAAAATCCTACATTCTAGGGATCAAGATTTATCGAGATAAATCTCAAAGGCTTCTTGGGATAAGTCAAAGTACATATATTGACAAGGTACTCAAAATGTACAGTATGGAACAATCCAACAGAGGTTTGATACTTGTGTCACATGGTGTAAATATCTCCAAGAAAATGTTTCCACAAACACAAGAGGATATTGACAGAATGAGTAGAGTCCCTTATGCTTCATCAGTGGGTTCTATCATGTATCCCATGCTATGTACTAGGTTTGATGTCGCCATTGTTGCAGAAATGGTGGGTAGATATCAAGCCAATCCATGAGAGTTTCATTGGACAGCTGTTATAACTATACTAAAGTACTTGAGGTGTACTAAAGATATGTTCCTAGTGTATGGAGGGGATGAGGAACAAGTTGTGAGGGGATACACTAATTCCAGTTTCCAAATAGATCATGATGATATGAAATCAATTCCAGGCTACATGTTTTTCATGAATGGTGGTTCAGTGAGATGGAGAAGCTCAAATAAAGCCATGGTTGCTGATTCTACAGTAGAGTTTGAATACATTGCAGCTTACGATGCAGCAAAGGAAGCAGTCTGGATACACGGCTTTATCACAAACATTGGTGTTGTACCTAGCAGTGCAGACCCTGTACAAGTATATTGTGATAATACTGCTACAGTGGTGCTTGCCAAGGATCATAAGTCTCACCAAATAACAAATCATATTCATCATAAGTTTCATCTATTGAGGAATTTTACTCAAATATGTGATGTGATAGTTAGTAGAGTAGCCACAGTGGACAACTTGGCAGACCCCCTGACTAAATCCATTTCCTAGCAGAACCATGATTCACATGTGAGAGCTAGCAGATTGAAACCTATTAGCAGTTGGCTCTAGTGAAAGTGGGAGTGTTGAATGTGGGTGCTCTATACCAAACTTGTTTTCTACTTGGATTGCCGCTACATGTATTCAGTTTGTTATAATACATGTGTTTATCTTTCCATAATAGTGTAGATAATTCTGCATCCACTTTGTTTATGGAAATGTCTTTAGATTACCTGTCACATCAAAGGGTTATAGTAGATCCCATGATATAATGATAACCCCAAGATACCATGACAATAATCTTAAAGTAACATCCTATGGTCTAATTATATCATTCTTAAAGGAAATAGCTGATGTGTGACCATCAAGTGTTGGGGGATCATAAGAATTTATACTTCTTCTCATGAAGTTCACACTTGATGATCTCTAGTAGTTTAGATCATGAGGAAAGCCTCGCATAATAGGAACACCACATGTTTTAGGTGTCATTGGTCATTCCTATCTACAAAAATGTGTAATGATCTTTAGACTTGAGATCATTTTTAGTGTATGTCATTTAATTACATACATTTGATGCAAGGTAAAAACCATGGAAACAAAGACATGGTGAGGTAGTTTGTATCAGTAACTTCATTAATGACCTGTCATTATTTGAATGATCGAGAAATGATTTTTCGCGTCCATGTTCAGGAAGAGATATCTTAATCCTGGTTGATTAGGATAGTTTCACCTTCAATAAATCCATGGCCATGGTAGTAGAAGGTAAGACCGTCTGAACAAATAAAAAAAATAGAGAAAAATAAAAAATGATGAAACTAGTATGCATTCTGCTTTGTTGAGATATCAATAATGAAGAGATTATATCAAACAGACTGTGTTCGTAGGAAGGCAGTTGTTGCTTTTCCTTTGACTTATCTCTACAGGGGCCTTGATGGGTTCCTAGATCCTGCTCTAGGTCGGTGGATATTATTCACTACTATTAAGATAATGGCCTAGAGGGTCACACACAATAGTTCCTTGAGAATCTTCCCTATTATGGGAATAGGAATTTAGATCTTCGTGGGCCCCACCAAAGGGCCCAAGCACTATCCAAGTTCAATGGATCACCAAAGAATAAATAAATTCATTAATTATTCGAGTTTAGAATAATTTGTTGAATTTATTTATAACATGTATTTACAAGTTATATAGTAAATAAAAGTATTACTATTATTCGAATGGATTTTAATATCCTTGGTTTGTTTAATATTAGTAGGAGGAATGAGTCAAGTTAAAGACTCAAATTTATGACATAATATATTTACATATTATAAGTAAGTGATAATTAATAAATTTTATTTATGGAATAATTTTATTTTTCAAAAATAATTATTTATAAAACTTATATAGAAGATTTCTATACATGGGGGCCGAGAATCCATAAAGCGTGTTTGAAACACTCCCTATATAAGTGAGAGAGAGGCTCTCCCTTGGGAACTATTCATGTGTTAAGATTGAGAGCTTCTCTCTCCACCTAGAATCTAGAGAGAGTGTCTCCCATGTGAAGCAATATCTTCATGTTCATCCATCTCAGAATGAGTCTTCTTTCTTTGTGGTTATCATCGTTCTGCTGAAGTGAGCGTCAAAGATCCGCGCTAGCACTCGGATCTTGAAGAACGGTGCACGGGCAGATTTGAGAGGCGTGTGTGGACAATCTAGCTGGACTCAACGTCAGATTCTTCGAGAAAAGATCGACGACATCCTACATCGGACTTGCACCTGCTAATTCCGAACAAGGTACATGTTTAGTTTAATTTTTGTGGTCTGTTTAAAGCTTGAAAGATCCTCAGACCAAACTGGGACAAGATCACCGGAGTTGACAGGGTTAGGTCATTTCGGTGATGCATAAAATTTTTAAATTCCCGTCCCACCGGCTTCCGCTGCATCATCCCAATACCCAAAATGGTATGATTCTTCTCTAAAATTAAGTATATTAGGATGTCATCTATGAATACTACAACAAACTGGTCCAAGAACTCGCTAAATATGGAGTTCATAATCCATATAAACACAACCGGTGCATTCATAACGGTGAAAGACATAACCACAAACTCGAAGTTCCTATACCTGCACCAAAAAGAAGTCTTCAGAATGTCACCCTCCTTCACCCTTAAATGGTGATACCCAAACCATATATCAATATTAGAGAACCAAAATGCTCCCGTCATCTAGTTGAAAAGATCGTCTATTCTCAGGAGAGGGTAATAGTTCTTGACTGTTACATGATTTAGTCTCTGGTGGTCTATCCAGAGCCTCATACCACCATATTCCTTCTATGAAAACAAGACCGAAGCACCTGACAATGACACACTTGGCCATATGAAACCCCTCTTCATCATATAATCAATATTAATCTACAACTCCCATATCTTAGAAGGAGTCATCCGATAAGGATCCATCGAGATCAGATGAGAACTATGCTGTAAGTCTATCCCGAACTCAACATCATGTTGAGGGGGTAGGGTCATAGCCTCTTTTTGGAAAAATCCAGAAACTATCTATCAAATCCCAGAACCTTCACCATATCAGTATCCATCAATCCCACTGATAGCTTAACTACCAACGAAAAAAGTGGCTCTACTCACTGACTTCCCATCTAACATCTTCCCTCACCAATGAAGGTTACACGCTGACCTTTCACGTCTAAAAACAGGACTATATTCTAGAATCATTCAGTAAAAACATGCATGGAGTATAACCATTTGATACCTAGTATAACACCGTATGGATGCATCTATAGCAGATAGAGATCCCCACTGGACTGATGTGGTCCCAACATCAGTCTACATCCCCGAAAAACATCAAACAAGCTAGTTTGACTTTTGAATGGTGTACTAAACACCAGGAAAAAATTATTTCTACGTAAAATCCTAAATCATGTGATAGACTAGGTGCAACAAAGTAATGATAATATCTTGAATCAAACAAGGTGCAAGCAATCATACTAAACAAATTGATTGTACCTCGAACAATCTCCGACCCTACTGGAACTCATGCCTATGCTGTGTGAAACATCGCATGCCCAGATCCTCTTCCCCTCAGCTATTGGTTGCCTCCCTTACCACAACCTAGTCAAGGTCCCTAAGGATCACCCTGAGGTTAGGATCCTCCTACACCGTCCACCCTTGGTGGAGTAGGGGCCTATTGTCCCTGCTGCTGGAAAGGCCTGGCTAGAAATTGTTGTTGAGACGAGAGTTAAAACATTCCACCTCCCCCATAATAATCTTGATTCGGGAATTTCCCCTAGACGTTCCCATGAACTCCACAAGAAAAAAACCTTGGCACCGGGCCCATGGGAAAAGGGATAGAACCAAAGGGTCGAAACTGAAACTGCTGGGGTCGGCTCCCCGCTGGCCAAAACCTGGAAGGCTTTAACGTTGGAGAATTACTGTTGACAGACTTCCTCTTTGAAGTGCTTGCGTGACTTCCCGCCCATGACAGAACTCCTCACAAGTGAATCCTTTCCAATACCACATCCATTTTATGAACCTCTATGTATGTCGTTAGGGTAAAGAGAGTAACCACATACTAAAGAGAAGGATAGAGTGCCTCCTCTAAGCGCCTTGCCCAAGACTCCTCATCCAGAAAGAGATCTAGAGAAAAATGTAAGAGATTCTTGAACATGATCCCCAATTACCTCACTGATAAACTTCTAGGTTGGAGAGAGATTATCTCTTTCCTCTTCTCGGCTTTCGTCATGGAAGAATGAAATTCCGCTCGAAACTCCTTCTCAAGGTCATCCCATGAAACATCTTTCTCCTTCCTCTCCCACAGGTAATGCATCCCCCACTAAAACGTTGCTCCCCTCATCTGGCTCACCATGAAAGGAACCCAGTACTCTGTTGGATCCTAGATCAAACTGAAAGTGATCACTAGCTCCTCGAGCCAACTCTCTGTCGCTATATCTGAGACACTGCCCTCGTACTTTTCCAGAGTCTTACACTAGAAATCACGAAGTGTATTCTTCCACTGATCATCCTCCTTCATTGGATTTTCCCTCCACCGGTCGACCAGTTCAACCTCATAACCCTCAATTTCTTGTACCACACGTGGATGATGTCTGGGATCCATTGTTAAAAGGAAAACATGGAACTCCTAATCTCGGACAACATGAAATTTTCTCTTAAGGTTCATTTTAGCTCTTTATTTATTTTAATTTCATGAGAACTCCCAAAAAAAATAAAGAACAAAAGTCATCATGATTTATGTACCATTCCTAGGGTCTCTACCTCATAAATGTTCACTACTACAATTATGGTTTTTAAAAGTGCTAAAAAACCTTTAACAGTGCTAAAAAAGTGATGTTAATCGCAGCGAAGATAGGAGGTCCCCTTTAACATCACTAAAAAAGTGCTGATAAAGGGTTCCCTTTATCCACGATAAAAAATGTGTTGATAAAGGTCCCCCATTATCTGTGCTTTTTTTGAATAGATAAAGTGATCCTTTATCAGTTCTATTTTGAGTGCTGATAAATTCCCCATTTATTAGAACTATTTTCAGCATTCATAAAGGCACCCTTTATTAGTTCTCAATTAGCACTGATAAAGGCCAAGTTTCTTAAGCAAACCTAGAACCTGCACAACACCTGCACACCTATGACAGAACCTGCACACCCATCACAAAACAAAACCTACACAAAAAACAGCTGCACAAAACAACACCTACACACAAACAAAGCATAAAATAACAAAACAGACAAAAGAATTTCACAAACAACGCTATATAAATTTACATAAAATCAGGAATACAAAAACACACACTGATATATACATTTCAAAAAATGTTTTGTATGGTTACAATTACAATTATCCAACAAACAATTAAAAACATTAATTTTTCATCCTTTTTGCATCTGTGATCCCCTCTAAAAGATTGTCATCCATGGTATTAGTTACCAAACAAAGTATCCGAACCGAGGAAAAAAATTCCACCAATATAAGAAAACAAATATTACATTAATAAAATAAATGAAACATTAATATGAAATAATACATTAAGAAAATGTCAATTTTTAATAAAAAAGACACATTGGGGTTGGTAGGGGCCATAAGACTAGATGATACTTGATTCCTGACCTTAATATGGGGAAGTAAGTGGCCATGATAAGATACTAGAGTAATGAAAAGTAAAAAAGTCCACAAAGTACAACAATTAATGATTTCGAGAGGTTTCTTAGTATATGAATTCACCCACATTCTCTTCTTAGTCCTCTTAGAGGAAGGAACTTTAAAATATAACTTGAGGTGCCAAACATGGTGTGGATGGAGGCACAAATGGTGTTTCCTTTGGATCAGAAACAACCACATCCATGAGCTCCATTTGACTTGGATATCACTGATCATCTGCCTCTCAATCACTTTTTGAACCAACATTGGCCATCGTGTCCCTGATAAAGTAAACTAGAGAGGTGGGAGGTGACCAAATTTTACCAGCCTCTTGAAATATCTAAGAGAATATAAAGTTCACCATAGTCCTAACAATATCAAAGAATATATGTAAGTGATGATAAAACTTATCTTACCTCTTCACTAGATCCATCCTAGTATCCCTTATATTCACTAGTTACCATTGTGTTATGAATTATCATTCCTTAATTTAGGGGGGTAATGGAATTGGAATTTGATAGAATGAATTACCACACTAATTTCTTAGAGAAGCGATTTAACTTCATTGGGTTGCTGTTCATAGAATATTCCTTTGGGAGAGATCACACTCCCAAATCCCTCTAGCTCTATTTCCACTTGACACAACACTCTCTAGACCTCTATGGACAATGTATACATCCTTTAGTTGTTCCATTATTGGAATGAAATGGCAAACACCACCATAATTAGAGAAGATCCTCCATCGACTGAAACTTATTTAACAGGAACCCCATACATTGTTACCAAATCTATTGGCACCCTCCTTGTTGACGGTGTTGGATCTACGTACCTCATTTTCTTCTAAGACATCTATAGAGATGTGGGTCTTCTGGAAGATGTTTTATTGTTTGGAATCGAACTTTTTGATGATGCCAGATCCCATATACCCTCCTCCTCATCCACTATTAGAAGATCTATGTGCTTTATCACCAATAGAGCCGACTGACCATTCAGGTATGATCAGACCAAGGTATCGACATAAGACTTGGAGAGGCCAAAACCCACACTATCTAGAAGGAAGGTCACCCGGACCTATGATTCCTATCAGGTGAACATTATCCACTTCTTGTGAGCCACTATGGGATTTTTTTCTGAATAGATGTGGGGAGGAGTGGGGAATTTCATCTGAATGCACCGAACTATCTCCCAAAGTGGTAGGATGCACACCACTTATAGAATATCTTTCAGTTAATACAAGTGGATAATATACCCTCACATATGGATAAAAGATAGGATTATGATATAGGATCACCCTTTACATTATTTGTAATTACACAGGTTGGTGCTCCATATGGTATAAAAAAAATGATCATACCGGTTCACTTTTCTCTTGATCTCCTAGCTCTTTAGTGTAATTAGCCAGAACCCACTGATACTTTATATAAATTTCATGAAATGGTAACTTGGAATGTTTTGAGTATTAAGTAACTCATATCCACCAATGTGGGCCCCTATCCACCCCCACCATAGTTGGAAGGGGATGGATATTCTGAACGGGGCATACCCCTATAGATGTGTTGAAGTTGGAAATATAACATAGCCAACATGTGAACAAACAAGATGATAGTCATACCACCTGCAATCGCCTCTTCCATCATTAAGTTGGATATCATAAATCATCATTTTTTCTACATTTTGAATAAGTACCTGCTTAGGTTCATTGCAAATAATATTACTAGATGAAGAAGGTGATGGTCCTGGTAGATGATTGGCCATCCCTAGTCATTGAATTGACATTCTTAAACTATTTTAATGTGATAAAAATATTCCCCATAGGATTCTCATGATGGACAAGCCATGGTATTTTTATTCCAACACTCATACCGAGTCTTCTTGATGAATAAGTCATCCCACTTCTTGAAGGGGATGTCAACCACTAGATATGGGTCGTTCCCAAGGGTTGTTCTAGCCAAATTGTTGAGATCCTTCATAATGGGAGGATTCTATTCCATGTTATCCTGAGTATATTAGGGATGAATTTAATCATCATACTTTTCTCTTAAAATAATCACACCATAGATCATCTTAAGGTCTTATATACTAACGTCGAATTCACCATACATAAAATGAAATTCATTCATGTATTAACTCTATAAACTGAACAAGTCTACCATCATAATTTTGTTGAAATAAGTAAAGGTTTGGTAAGACTAAATAGATTCATAAAATACTAGATTTTTCAGCTCAACCACAAACTCTATGGAAATACACTGAACTAAGAAGAGATAACCCCGGTTCATCCAAAATCTTCCACATGATCAAATAACCCAGCCAAATAACCATCCAAACTTATAATTTGATATAGAAATATACATTTTTGATATGTAAATATGGTTTTTAAGATCTAAATCATATTAGAACCCTTTAAAATCAATCCACACAGGCCTAATAATTAAGTGCATTACTTGTTCAACGTCATGTGATCACATGACCATAATAGGATCACGTTATCAAATGAACCTAAATGATTTATACAATTAAACGACCCTTGAAGATTTCTACGATCATGTAAATAAGACAAGAATACACGAATCATGGTTCAAGTGAATTACTTTGATTATGTGAATTATTTATGTGATTTGATCATGTGATGGGATCACACGATCAATTCACATGAAGCATTCATACAAAGGAGCTTATGTGACATGATCACATGAAGAGGCTTATGTGAAGTAGAGAAAAAACCTAATATTTCTCATAGAGCTAGGAAATATTGATTCTTTTATGAAATTGATTTCTCATTACTCTCTTATCTATAAGAAACTCCACAAAATACCAGGAGTATCTTAGAATACTAAAAGAAAAATAGAAGCCTAAGGGAATCAGTCGGGTATTCAATTCCTTATAACAAAGTCCTTTTTTCTTTTTCTGGAATTTTAATGTGAGGTGTGTATGCATCTGGGCATTGATGTGATGCAGGTACTATATAAGGTACGTAGGCACCCATATTTTGATGGGCATGCGTATGTATATATTATTCATGTCTATTTGAGAAATTTCTAATATGAAAGATCATTGTAAAATGATTTTATTATGAAAACATCAAGATTACCTCTGTGATTGAGCATACACAATGTTGTTGCTCTTCGTGCAAAGGCATGTCACATGGACAAAAATATTCTAAAATAAAATAACCCTGTAATAAATAATGAAAATAAAATCGACGTTTCATTATATATTTTTTTGTTAAAATAGACATATTATATCATAAATCTACCTCTATATCTTTCCAAATGGTTTCATTGGTCCCAATACAATCTAATAACAAAACTAAGGATTCTTTGTGCACTTTACTACTGTTGGTTAACTAAATGGGTGGAGTAAGAGAATCAAAAGAGAACACTGAATGATGATGTCATATAGATGGTGTTGGAAGAGAGCATGATGGGGACGCTGGATCGGATGTTCAGATTAGATTCTATGCTAAGCGGTAGTTAACCAATAATAGTGAAGAATCCTTAGTTTTGTTATTAAATTTGTGAGTGGTGCATAACCAATATTATTCTAACACGCTACATCAGTAGAAGCAGCTGGATAAATGACAAAAATATAGAATATAAATGGTCCATGCCATAATAGTTTAGGTATAGTTCTTTTGGAAACATGGAAACATAAAAAACTAGTTCATAAGAGTCACTCATTAAGTTATGCTTTACTAAAAAAATAAATCATTTTTAAAACCATTCTTCATAACCGAAGGATATAAAACATACTAAATGGTGATCATATATGCTCAATAAGTGTAAAAAAGGGAGATATCAATGATCATATAAGGATAACATAAGTAGCAGGAATTCACATTCAACTTATTTGTGTACAATCTTCCATCAGCTTTGCGGCCCATTTGTTTCTAAACAAATCAATATCATCTTGTGAATATGAGTTTTTGTGATAGTCATGGTAGTACTGAAAAAATATAAATACACAAAGGATTAATAAATATTTTAAATGAACTCATAATTATTTTAAAAAATACCTCTTCATGGATGCAAGTTTTTTGATGAAGTATGATCTCTTTCATAAATTTAAAAACATAATAACCACATTCCTTTTAGTTTGTTTGTTTTAGACACTTCAAAAAAAATCAATAAAAATATGTAATTTGTTTTGATATGTGTTTGGATAGTGACATCTTATTATATATACTAGGATATTTTTCCATTTTTAGATCTTGTAGGCATTATTTTCCTTAGTCCTTGAATTCATTCCATGAAGTAGACAATATTGATACAACGCCATATCATAACAGAATCCTCATTAAAAGATAATATAAATTATATAACTAGATGTTTAGTTCAAAATTTTTGGATCTAGTGTATTATAAATTGACAAATCTCATCATGCATGGTCAGTTTGTTGCATATCCATGCATTGAATCCAAAATATAAATCTTTGGAGTATCCAAATTGACTACAATCAGCATCTAATGCTACCTAAAAACACTAAAAGGAATAATTGATGAAAGAAATGAAAATATAGTTGATATTATTAAATTATAGAGTTTTACCCTTGCATCGTTGGTATTTAAAAGATCCTATCACCCATAATTTTGTTTTCAAACAATTTGAGTAGGGATGACATTATTTTAGTCTCTTTAGGAGAATTTATTTATTCTTTTGAAGAGGTTATGTGAGGACTAACGTGTCAAATTTTTTGTTCATGGTAAAATCCATTCAATTGTTTTTCATATATACGCCTGTGAAAAATATGAAATGTATTTAGTCATAATTATCATAGTATACCAACTTTATTAAAATAAAATCATGAAAACATACCTCATGTATACATTTACAAATGAGGCACCTAGCCATTCATACTTGAGGATTTCATTTACATTTTCAGAACTAATGAAATCTGATTTTTCCTCTCCGTACTTATTTTTTTAAAAATCAACTACGTGATTATTTATATCTATCAACTTTTTATCTACATCAGCCAGAAATTATATTAAATGTGGATATAGAACGGGTAGGATGAAGGTTCTCTCAGTAGATCGTTTCAATCGATTGGTTGATACTTGAAATAGTTTTGAGATGATATTTAATTTCACCCCCTTCTCTTTGTCGTTCTGTAATAACATTTATCAGTTCAGAAATTTTTTCATTAAATGTTAAAGGTTCAACTAGAAAAATAAATTGGAAATGGATACCTCCTTGTCGACATGTTTTTTACAAGAATTGACGTCCATGAAATGAATGTTCCAATAGATTTTTCGACTGTAAAAATGTCATCATCATGATTTAGAATAGGTAGCTCGACACTCATCAAATTAGGTACGTTAATCGACACTCAGATATGATCTGTTGGAAGTTGTCTATTTTATAACATGTCATTCTGCATATTGAACACCGTATCCCTCGCTACAAGGCGATATGTGGGAGTTGATAGATATAAATCACAGTAATTTTCACCCTGTAAAATATTTGTACAAGAAAGGTATCAGTGTCTATGTAATTCACATTTCAGAGAAAAAAATTATTATAACATTTATTACCTAAGCTAAGTCAGGTTTTTGAGGGGAATGGCTCGCCTCAAAGCTGGGGGGGATCTTCACGAAAAAGTTATTTTTGAGTTGTTTCTTCTCTTTCACCCCATAAAAATTGATATCATCTTTCTTTGGTATTGTAATTCTTCTTGAAACATAGCTATTGTTTCTCTCATATTTTTCATTTACTCAGTTTAATCCTCTGCTTGTTTTTCTTTCTGAAAATATGTTTGGGGGTGTCACCCCAAAACCTGTACCTCTAATGCAGCCATACTGTTCTGGCTACTTCAAAGCCGTTGAAAGTATGTCTGCATCTGGTGCGAGTGTTGTTAATTACAGTGACTATTTCAGATAGAAAATATAGGAAAATAAGTATTCATTGTTATGTAATAGTGATTTAATGAAAATCAAATTTATATCATGTTATACTTACACATGTTTCCCAAAACTTTTGTGTGTTTTCATCTATCAGTATCCCCTCTTTATTTACATGATCCTCCTTCCATAGAACATGGTGTATGACGTAAATGGATTTAAATTTCGATTCATCAAACTATATATAGACAAAGGAACATGGTTATGGTGTTGTTTTATGTCACATGAAATTATTATGGTCAATTTAAAATACGTACCAATTTTTTCTCAAGTGAAGCGTACCCCATCCTTGCTTTATGGTAGGGGTACGCCAGTTCTGTTTCCTGTTCTTTATTTTTAGCACTCAGTTTCTCTTTTATAAATAAAAAACTGTCAATCAAAGTGATGAATACAAGAAATGCCAATGAATTTATTACCAGACCCAATGTACCTGAAAAGTCTTCTCCCCACATCAGTTGCTAAATGCATCCCAAGCTCCTTGGGATATCAAGTGTGCATAAAAAGGAGGCGGGTGTGTCTTTATTTTCCGTTCATCATCTTTAAGATGATATTTTTTTAAAATTGTGTAGAATCCTCTATGAATCCTTCCTGCAACTCATAAAACATATTCCTTATGCGAGGAATCTACTATAAATGCACTATGTAATGGATTATGAAGAGTAATTCAATGTTTTAGTTTTTTATTTTTTTAATAAATTAAAGAAATTATATCATAATGTTACCATAATCTCTTTGAGCATTAGTGTCTTAATCCTAATGACAACATGGTGCCACAACTGTACATCAATCGGTATACGTTTCTGAGTGACAATTCTAATGTATCTACTAAAGATGGCTTTTTTGGGGTTAACATGTTGGCCTCACTTATTCCATCCCACCTCATATTTTATGCCTTTTTCTATTACCTTAATGATTTTGGATAACACTGTCAAACTACGACACTATTATTTTTTTGTGCCGTCAAGGGTCCATTTTCTACCATTTTGTCAAAAGCATTATCATTATGTTCCAATGGAGCACTAACATCGACACTAGGACCAACAAAAATAGGTTTAGAAACCTTTTGTACCTCAGCACTAGGACCTACAACAACAAGTTGAGAAACCTGTTGTTGCTCTACACTAGGACCAACAACAGAAGGTTGATAGACCTATTGTGCCTCAGGATTGGGTGCATCAGTAGGTGCATAAGTCATTATCTGCAAAAGTGGATTAACATTTAATTTATTTTAAATAAAAGCATCAGAAAACAAATAATAACATAATGTAACACAATGTATATTACAATATACAAATAAACTAATTATTTAATTCTTTTTTTAAAAGGTGAAGGGATTTGACCCCTCTATCGACTATGAAAATCCCTTCATTGTGGTCTCCTATAATATACAAAATACCATCTACATTGGGACTGCTATGAAATTCTTGCGTATTCATAATGAAAAGGGCATCCTCTATTGATCTTTCATCTCACCCTTCAGTTGTTTTGGATAATAACAGAACAATTGACCAGTTTTAGTTTATGGGATCTAGAACATAAAATACTTATAATTCCTGCGATGCCATTATAAATGGTTTGTCTTTATACACTTCCGTACTAAAATCAACTTTTAGGAATCCCAATTCATCTATTTTAACATCACTTCTGTTATCAACCCACTTGCATAAAAAAATCTGCACTTTTAATTTCGTATAATCCAACTCCCATATTTATTTGATGATGCCAATGTATGAAATATTCACATAAATTGGATTTTTCTCTTTATCACTGGAAACATGCATCGCTTAATCCACAAGTGTAACCCCACTATACTTCATTGTACTGTCTTCATCATGTTCATTAGTATAGAATGTATATACACTAACCAAATAATAATTGTATGATAATACATACACACTTGCTCCTCCACCTATCCATCAAAGTCGTTCTGAAATTGAGTCCAGATTTTCATCTAGCTTCTTAAAAATAATGTCCCAAAACTATCCTATAATATATCAATTATGTGTATATGATATCCATTTTTCATCCCTAGATGGATTGAAATTCCTAAGAATTTCTTTTTGGGTTTGAAAATATGGTTCAATGTTGAAACTGCTATGAAAAATTTAAAGGTGGGTCTACTCTCGATTTGTAATATTGATTTTGACAACCTCTCTTCTAGAAATTCCTTCAACCTTAAGCCACCCGGTGTGATGAGATTTAGGTAGGCCAATTATTTCCACACCATATAGGTATTCAGTATAGAAATCAATTGCTTCCTCAACAATATATTGCTCTGCAATACAACCCTTTGGACAACTTAGATTTTTGACATACCCTTTCAAAATCTTCATATACCATTCAATGGGGTACATCCATCTATAATGAATAAGACCATATAGTAAAATATATCTCACCAAATTAACCATCAAATTAACCATCATATCAAAGAATATAGGTGGGAATAAAATTTCCAATTCATATAATATGATAGAAATTTATCTTTCCATAGCTGGAAATTTTGCCGGGTCAATAACTTTGCTGCATATAGCTTTGAATAAGAAACAGAGATTCACTAATATATGGAAGGAATTATTGGAAAAAAAGTAATGTAAAGCTATAAGAATTAGATCATGCATCAAAATATGACAGTCATGTGATTTCAGACCCATTGAATTTAAATCTCTCATAAACACAATGTTCTTGATATTTGATGAATACCATTTTAGAACCATTATTTCATTCAAGAAGTTGAAAAACTAATATCTCTCCTTCCTGGAAAGAGTGTAAGCAGCAATAGGAAGAAATGATTATTTTCCACCCTTCACTGGTGCCAACTCTTCTCGTATTCCCATCTCATCCATGTCCAATCTAGACTTAATTCCATCCTTTGTTTTGCTGGGTGCATTTAAAAATGTGTTGATGATACTATCACATACATTTATTTCAACATGTATAATATCAAGAAAATGTCTGACATATTGACAATTCTAGTATGGTAATTAAAAAAATGGCTCCCTTTTTCTAATCGGGTTTCGTAGGGTTTTTTGAAAACAGTTTACCAATACTAGTGTCCACATCTTTTAATTTCGCAAAAAAATGATCACCTGTTAGTGGATATGGTGTTGTACATTCTTCTAAACTTCCATCGAATGACGTCGTCCAAGATCTGTACTTATGATGTCGGGGTCAAAATCTGTGATGTCCTAGAGACACAGTTTTCGATGAATGTTTCAACCTAATTTACTGTGTTCCTTGTTCGAAAATGGGACACCCTAGAGTTCCTTTAATTCTATATCCTTATAAATTTCCATAAGAAGGAAAGTCATTTATCATCCCATACAACATGCCTCTCAAAGTGAAATATTCATTTTTTTAAGAATCATACTACGTAACACCTGAATCTCACAATAATTTTAAATCATTGATCAATGGAGCAAAATAAACATCAATATCATTAATTTGTTGTTTTGGTCCTAATATAAACATATATAACATGCTGTATTTTTGTTTTAATGCTTAACCACGGAGGTAAGTTGTAATTTACCAACATAATCGTCCATCTACTGTGACTTCTACTTTGAAAACCAAAAGGATTCAATCCATCTATAGATAACACAAGACTAAGGTTTCTCGGATAATTTCCAAATTCAGGATACTCATGATCAATTATCTTCCATTGAGGAGAGTCTACCAGGTGACATAGTTTTCCATATTTAATTATTGTATCTGTATTCCATGTCAATTGTCTTGCAGTCTCCTCACTTCCCTATAGGCGCCTAAACATTGGAATGATTGTAAAGTACAATACAACTTTTGTAGGACTGGATTCATCTTTCTTGTATCGACAAACACCACACTTTAGGAAATCATTAAGTGATTGGAGGTCCTTTATAAACAATATACAATCATTTAAGAAGGAATTTATTCTTTTAAGGATCATACCCATCGAGCATAGAATTCATTTGGCATCATATGTTCAGCTCGGAATCTCATTATCTTTTGGGAGCATGTCATTCAGGAGAGCATGTAGTTCTGTAAAACTGGTGTCACTCCACCCATAGTCTGCTTTCAAATTATACAACCTCAGTATGGTTGACAATGATTTATATTTAGTGCAACCAACATACAATGGAGTCTTTTTACAACTCTTTATATTCTCAAACAATTTCGGTCAATCACGAAATTCATATTCAACTTTCCTTGTCAAATTTTCTCAATACAATCTTCACCATCATTCACATCTGTAATCACATCCTCCATTCAATTATCATAATTGTTCATGCTTGTAATCATATCCTATGATCCATAAAACGTATTTCTATCCTAGACACTACCTGCATTCATTTTTCCCCATGTTTATTCCAACATGTATAACTTTGATCTATTCTATGATAGATCAGGTGTTCTTCCAACTCCTCTAGACTAATTTGTCTTGAATAACAACAACATAAATATATACAACGGATTTAAGAAGGCTTGTTTTCATGATCTTTTGCAAACTTGGTAAACTCTTTCACACCATCTTCATAATATTTTTGTAACTGATTGGAATTCATCCATTATTTATTCATATTTATCCTATTTGAAATAGTAATATTAGTATTTAACAAAATAGTTATACAAAATATGTTCAACTTGGGTTAGAATCCAACTATAATAAATGGAACTAGCTATGGTAAATAGTATCCTTAACTTACCAAGCATTATTCAGGACCAAAGTATATCACACCCATCTTCCCAACCACTTGATCAATGGAACGAGATATGATAATCCCTTACACTGGAATGTTTTAGTATCCCACGCCTGATCTATATGCATTTTTGTAAACTGATTTTTAGCATTTATCTAGAAACATGCTGTCTCTAGTCAAGAACTATGACACTAAACTAATATATGGTATGAATTTTAATAGAGTGCTTGTGGGTGGAAGAATTAATTACATGTGTTGTTATTGTTATTTGACTAGGGTGTCCATAAAGTGTCTCATAGAGTCCTCTAGTGTAGTGGTTTTCTATGATTAAGTGTAATTTAACAAGTAACAAAGTGGTGGTTCTGTTGAAATGGGTAAATTTTGGATTGATATTCAATGCTGGAAGAAATAAAACATGGAAAACAAATGGCATACCAATCATTCCAACAACCAATACACCATACAAACACACAGTCGTACTCACAATTGCAACACCACATAAACCAAACAATCACAATTAAAGATTTTAAAAAGCATCCCTTATTCAATTCCGTCTGTTAATTCTGGGATTGTCACAGAAGTCTTATCATCCTGGGGAATTCATTCATTAGTTAATATATGTAAATTACAAATTTTTATATTCAAATATTCAATAAGAACCAACCAAAATGGAATTCATTTAGTGCGTAAACAAGGACCAACAACGACCATGATTTTCAGTATGGCGTTTAACCCATACATTTCACAACATAACCATCAATATCAAACAATAATAACATGGAAAAAAAGATGAAACCAATTAGTAAGTGGAGAAAACTCACCATGAAGGTGTTGTTCAGTGTGCGACATAGGTTCGTTCATGATAGAGGATCGGAGCGCCACAGAGGACATTTCCAACTGAAAAGAAAACATAAAATGAGAACTCACATGTTAAACAATTTTATTGGTCAATAGTGGGATTTTATTTTCCATCTATGATATCTGCTTCCTATATATTTATTTCTTACATATCTACTATTTTCCTATATGGTCAACTTATGAATAGGACATGTCTTCTTTTTAAGAGAAATATTATTTTTATTTTACTCTAATTTAGGGGTAAAATATTCCACATTAATTGAATTCTTCCTAGGGGATCATTGCTACCCCGTAGGGATCATGAACGCCTATTAGGTTAGTCGAAAGTTAGGTCAATTATTGGTAATGATACTGGCCTGGGCCGTATCATTACATTTCCAATTGTTATTGACCCATCTCCATTTAAATATAGGATTGGGGGGGGGTGTTAGACACTAATACATAGAAGGAGTAAGAGATGTAAAAATTATCCTAGTCTCTCTAATACATGTGATGAAGATGAAACAAACACTGGGTGAGGGAGAACCACCCAAGAGGAGAGGAGTGGGAGGTTACTATACTGTGGACTGGTTCTGGAAGAGATAACGGAAAAAATCCAGTAATACATAAAAGGTTCAAAGGGGAAGGGGGGTGCTATAGGGGTGTGGGCTGTCCAGGTGGGGGGGGGGGGGGTGCAGGGTGTGGGGGAAGGGGGTGTGGGTTGTCCAAGGAGGGGGGTGGGGTGGGCTATCCACTATGAAATAACCATTAGGGATCCTAATGAGTGAATTATGAGAGGGAAAAATTATGGGTAAGAGGGGTTTAGGTTATGTGGTCGAGTGACTAATAACAAATAGGGGAACCTCATTAAAACGACTAAAAAATCACATTTCAATTCAAGAATAGGGTATATTATGGTGTAACCTAAGGGTCTATTTCATAGTGCACCCTATGATGTCACATTGTTGAATTACCACAAGGTATAAACTGAAACACACATCCCCTAGGAAGAACCATTAAATATTGATCGTGAATTGTGATGTGACTATATACCCCATGGAATAACATCCACCCCCCAAAAAACAGTATGGAGGTCATAACATAACCAACCTCCCATATGATCTAAACCATTAGAATAAGACAGGTCCCATGGATAAACTCACATACATAAAGGAGGACCTAAAGAGGAATAACCAATCTAACCTCTAACACAATCTAGATCACTAATAAAATTTATTCCACATGGCTATTCATATATACTAGAAGTGGATCATGAGAAGGTCATAAAAGTGCCAACTTACTACCTAATAAGGACTACCAATGTAAGTAGATCCCTTGGCTAAATGAACATACATAAATCAGATCTTAAGGAGGGTATAACATAGCTAACCTTTAACACACTATGAACCACTAAGATAATTTATGTCTTGTGAAAAATCACACATACCGCATGATGTATAACCAAGCATAAACTTTAAAAAAATTTGAAAGAATGTTCAACTTGGTGGAGTATCTCTACAGTGTAATCTGAAGGTCTCTAGGCCTCATCTCCATCATAGATATTTAATAATGATTAATATATAATGAAAAAGAATGGAAGATAAGCCTCATCATAGATCATAGCTAGCCAATGATTGGTACCTAGCATCGAGGTGGAGGAGGAGGACCGTCGCAGAGCAGGAGGAGGAAAAGGCAGCGGTGACAGTGAAGGAGTGGGAATCATTTACCAACACTAAGGGATAATTTCCCAAGTCATGGGCTCACAATAGAATGGGTATATCATCCGTCAAATACATTCCTTTAATATATCAATATTATTGGGTAGTGAATCTCAAACCATTTGAATATTTCATAATTGGTATTGTATCTCAGATCACATTATTATATGGTAATTGGGGAATGAAACTCATACAACACATCACATTATCACAACAAGTATATCATCCCATTCATTAGAAATATTCAACATAAAGTTTCATTTCATCCTAGTCCATAGGCCACATCGGAGTGATTAGGTAGGTTATACCACACCCAAACAAATATATCAATCAATGGGTAGTACTTCCACCACATAACAATAGAATTACCAATGGTAATAGTGTTCTATAGTATATAAACAACATAAAATGGCATAATAAACATCATAGAAAACACTAAATAAACCATAACCAGGTTTTCCTAACATATGACTCACACAAAGTTTAAGATTAGTTTATCCACACTTGCTGAACCCATATCCAAATCCAAAGCTAGTCTATAACCCACTCAGATATTACTGGTCAAAAGGGGGAGGAACAATCACCCCATAAGTTAGTTAAATAAGTCATAAATTCTACGAGGAAGAACTACGTTCCATTTCGGTTAAGGCTTGCACTGACCTCACATAATACACACATCTCTTATTCAAGGGAGGCTAAGGGAATCTATTTTGTTCCCCCTATTTTATTTTCTACCAAGGAGGAATAACATTTGGTTATATAGAACATAATTAACATTAATTTAATTTTCAATCATGGAACTTATTGTCCATTGAATCACTCTACATCACATGTAAGGATAGAACATAGCCCAAAAAGAACTTACCTACTCTTCGGTGGTGAATTAAAAACATCCTAGTAAAAAACTCAAAATGGAATCTCTCAATTATACCAACTACCCAAGGGTGGAAAGAATATATATCACACAATTCATGAAACAATACATAAAACATTGGTAATGGTTTGAAACCACCAACCTCAAAGTGGAGTTGACCCCTTAATAATTCTCACCCACCATATCCTAAGCTCATCAAGGCTCCATCATGATCCATCATCAATTTTCAAAACACATGAGGAGGCAGACTCGATAGAGGAGGATGATTAGGCGGTCGGAGGAGGAGGAGGAGTAGGAGGAGGAGGCAGTAGTGACCGAGGAGGAGGAGAAGCAGGGTCACAACGAAGGGGAAAATATTGCATAATTTTTTTAATATTTTAATATTTTATTATTTATTATTAGTATTATATTTTTTAATGTTGGTTTATTTTACTAATAAAAATAATAATAATTTTTTATTTTTTTTATTTATTTCGAATATTGAGAATTTTAATAATTTAATAATTATTTATTATTTTAATAATACTAATATTATTTTTTCGTAAATAATATTAATTATAACATTACTATATTATAAGTATTATTTTATTATTAATATTATAATAATATTTTTTTTATATTATTAATATTAATATTAATATAATATAATATAATATTCTTTATATTAATAGTATTAATATTAATATTATTTTCTAATAATAATTTATCATTATTTTATTGAATATTTTTTTATTTTATTAAGTATTTGCGACGGGTCCTTTTGCGAAGGGGTCCTGTCGAAAATAGTTTATATATTTTTTAAATAAGTATTTGCGACGGGCCTGTCGCAACAGGTATATATATATATATAATCTATATAAATGGAGAACTATTTGTGAGGAGACAATTTCCCTTTGTATATAGTACTTTTTTTGCGATTGGTGACCAGAATGTTCATCATGGAGAATGGGATATCTATATTGGCCATGATGGGCCAATTACACAGCAATTGGCAGAGCTCACAACCCAAGTTTCTAGTCTTTTGTTGGATGATGGGAGTTGTAGGAAAACGTCCTTCCACTAGTAGTAGAGCTCTTTTAGAATGTCTTTCCTAAATACTTTTTAGGGTTTCCACCTAAGGGAGATGTGGAATTAACCCTACAATATCTAAAGTAGAAGAAACGAGAATAGTACCTCTCATTGTTGATGGACCAGCCTCACTCTCTATAAGTGTAGGCTGCACTACAAGTAATTCTCCTTCCCCTCTTCCATGTGGTGTTGTCTGAATACCCTGAGTAGCACCACTATGAAGATACGGGATCCTATACCCTAAAGCACCACATTCACTACCACTTCTGCCTACTCCCGTAGAGTTCCAACAACCCGACCTATATGGTGTAAAAGACCCCCTTCCCACACTCTGACTCTGAGCAGCTGCTCTCTCAGCACCGGCTTGTCGCTTCTTCCTGCAGAACTTCTGTAGGTTCCCCATCATTCTAAAAAGCTAGAACTCCACTGGTGGTCAAGGAAAACGTGTGTGATAGTCTCCTTAACTACTCTATTGTTGGAAAATTACATGAGTAAGATCCGGGGCAACAATTCCTCCTATATTTCCACTTTTCTTTATACTATCCTGACTATGGTTCTCGTAACGATGCTTCTTTATCTCAGAAGGCACACTCCTTGATCATCCAGTGACATATACCTATCCAATACTGAAATCCTCTTTCATGTCCACCTTTGAAATGAGAGCCTGATTAACCATTTCTGAGAATTTATTTGGGCTAAATATATTTACCTGGGACATAATTTCACACATAATTCCATCCTGAAATTGTTTTGTGAAGAATCCTCATCTACTGCCAAAGATAGAGAAAAACACTGTAAATCTGTGAAACGTTCAGATTAATCCATTATGGACACAATTCCTTGGGTCAGATGCATAAAATATGAAGCCTTCTCTTGTCTCAGTGTCTCTGGATTGAAGTACTCGAAGAAATTCTCCAAAAATTCCTTACATAACATTTCATCAGTCTATCCAAATCGTACCTGAATGTTCCACCGACTCTTCATTGAACCCTATATCATATAAGAATCTAACTTGACCCTCTTCCCAGCCAAAGTATCCAAATGGTCAAGTATCATTTATATTGATTCAATCCAGAATTCAGTTCCCCTAGGTCCACCCTCACTATTAAAATTAGAAGGGTGTTATAGCTGAACATCTCATGTCAACTCAGACAGGTTTTTTATAACCCACTTTACGTCTCTCTCCATGAATTGCATGAAACTAGAAAAGTTCTTTCAGAACAGTTTCCCTTCCTCCTCAGCTTGAACCAATGGTGCCTCATGTTAGCCATTTAGAATTTTGTTCCATACCATACCCCTCAGTCTCTCCCTCAACAAGCATCATGGAGGCATATCTCTACAAGGCCAAATACACGTCTTAGGTATCATAATGCAACCTTATAAAATTTATGTAAGAGGATAAACTAACATATTAAGTTTCAACATTTCCTTTCACATTTTTATCACCACATGATCAACACTGAGGCTTTATAACTACCTTTAATCATCCAAATCCTAAGTCTTGGTTAACATGGGTACATACATTCTCATTAATTAATTCAACCATTAATTAATCACATTATCTAAAATTAATTAATTCAATAATTAATTAATTAATCATACTCATTTTATCAATCAAGGTTCTCATTAGACAACCATTAATTCTCATTTTGAATCATTATTTTGATCTCACAATAAGGAAAAATAGTTCATGTTCAACAACTTAACCATAACCCATTTTATTGTTTGTGCATACAATGAATCATGTCACAACAAAATTGAGTGGCTAGAATAATTTATATAGACTCAAGTATCGTGCCTCTTTAGGCCACAAATCAAAATTCAAAAACTGTCAAAACAAATTCAACATCACACCACAAGTGCATCACCCAAGGTGAAAAAATATCCAACTGTAACAATAACCAATAATCACAAAAATCCCACCTTGAGTACTCAGATTTTCCCCTGTACATGGGTTTGCAACTCCCATGCACGAGATCATTACCAAGCCTCGACTCTTCCAAGTATCATTTCTACCTTTCCCAAAGTAGTAAGACAAAATAAAAAGAAAGAAAAGAAAACTCATATGATACCACTTTTTGAGATCCAATCCCTGGTGCCTCTAAACGGTTCCCTGAGCTAGTTGGCCACATGCCCTCAAGCGTGCCTCCCTGTACACCAGAGGGTGCCAACAAGTAGTGAGGGTCTGGTAAGTCAGTTTTGGGTAGACTATACCCTATTTTATTAGAATAAAACACCAATAGAAGCAAACAACAATAACCAGGTGCAGAAGCATAGAAATAACAAGAATAATACCATGTAATATGATATTCAAAACAAGAAAATGAAATTCTCAACTAAAATATAAAATATGTTATGAATATAAAAATGTCAAGTGTCTACATTGAGTCAAAAACAGAGACCCAAAAACTCCCAAGAGGGTAATGAACCACGTCTGGTTCCCTCTCCCATGCTCCAATCCCAAAATACAACCTATCCTTGGGTCTTTCCATTATCCTGTCCTGCAACAACAAATTATACTCGGGTGCCGATCAAGAAACCCAAATAGAGTGTCAGTACAACTCAGTAGGCCACCACTAATGATGTATAAAACAAGTATAGTCAAGAGATAGTGTATATAGTTTTATGAATAAATAAATTCAATGCACAATTAAACAGTTATCACATTGTCATTTAATATTTAATCATCACATTAGGCCCAATTTCAATTCATGTTTTCTATTTTAATCATTATTAATTATTATCATTTATTTTGTGTTGAATTTCATGTCAAGAACCCCAATCCCATTTCGTGTAGGTTGCCATTCCTAACACTCCATATCTCAATCGATGTACGTCATCATGCCTAGAACCCCAAAATCTCAAGCTTGGATAACTATTGGAGAGGAACACAATTTCCAGGTCTCAACATCTAATCAGTCTAGATCGCCATGTCTAGCACCACAAAAATATCATCCATTTATTCATTATTTCTAAGAATTGTCCACATCATTCCATTACTAATCCAATGACTAGTTAATCATTTCAAAGGTTATTAGTTAACCCAACAATTAACTAAGAACATAACACATTAATTGATTCATCTATTAATTAATATATAAAAACAATCCTCATTCAATAATTAATTCTTCAAAATTAGTTATCCATATCAAATCTCAAATTTTCAAAATTAATTCTCTTAATTAATTATCTTTGATCAACATCATGGAACACAATTAATTCTCACAATTAATTACCTAACATAGCCAAACATTATTTCATAATTAGTTTCACCAAATTAATTATCCTAACACAATCAATTCAATATCTCAATTACAATATCTCAAACCATAAACAATCTCCAAAACAAATATATATTTGGGACACCCCCATCATTTATTCCATGATCCAATTACCAATTAACTACAAAGGCAATCACAAGTCAATTCCATATTCCAAATCACTCCAATTTAAGAAATCAATTACCACGGGAAGCTAGAAAATCCATAAAATTACATTCACATTTCAAATTCATGAATATGAGAGTTTGATTTAGACCACTTAACTCGGTTTATTAATGGATTTTAGCCCAATGGAAATCCCTAAAATTTTAGCGGCACAACATCATCGATCAGACTCCAGGCCTAAATCCCTAAACCCAAATTAAGATCAGAGGAATCAAGATCTTTCCAATATAGATCTAGATGAAAAATAATAGATCTAGTTCTCAACTAATAGGTTTAGATACATGGAAACAATTGATTTATACAATGAAAAGTTTAATAAATGTTAGAGGAATGAACGAGAGAAGCAACGAGATGAAATCCAATTACCGAGAAGAGAGAGGATCTTCAATCCGAGCTTTTGATCTCGAAGAATGATGTTCGAATCACCTTGGAATCCCTATAGAAGGATATGGGATCACCTAGAATTTATCAATCCAGATCCAAGGATGAAATATAAGAGTCTCAGGAATTCAGGTAGTTTTAAAAATATATTTTAGTATAAATAATCATAGATGCATGATTTCCTAGGAAGGGACGTGCAGTTAGGGAAAACTGTGCACCAACCATGCAGTCCTTTTTGTCCACGTTTTCATAGTTGATAGGGTTTAGTCACATGGTTTGTCAAACTATGCACAAAATGTGTGGAACTCTCTCTCTAGGTTTTCATGGTTGGCACGATTTAGTCGCATGATTTTTCAAACTGTGAGAAAACCATGTACAGCCCGCTGTCTGTTAGTTTTTCATTTAAAATTCACCGAAACACACCCCAAGACACTACTTCCAAAAAAAGGTACTTAAAAACCTAAAAAGTTCCTTAAAATATTACCTAGATGATTCCAAAAATGGCTGAGATCTTAAAGTATTCGTATCCTCCGAATCCCTCAATTGTACATAACAACAATCAGAGTTTCACTTGGATAAACAAGTTGTTCACGGATGAACACAATGTTCGTAGATCACACAAATCATGAGAGTTTCTCTCTCTATAAATCTCTTCACAGCATCACTACACGTAATCTCTAGACGTGTCAACATTATCTCAACATGTTGTTTTGAACTCTTTAAATGGTTGGGGTATTTATAAGTAGAAAATTCCAACGACCATCTCCTCCTCCAACAGTCATATTTTTCCTTAAATTTCTGAGGGATATCGACATGTGTCACTCAACCAAGAGTTAGTTAGAAATAGATTGTATGACATTGTTTTATGTAAGAAAACTTGGGAAACATTATCATGCTTAAGAAATAATTATATATAAGGAAAATAATAACATGTTTAAGAAACATAAGAAAACTAGGATATAATAAACATGAAACAATATGTTAATAAAGTAAAGAAACTTTAAAAAATATGAATAATAGGAATCTAGAAAATTCTTAAATCGGAGTCTAAAAAATATGAGAAATCAAATTATGAAAAAAATCGATATTCAGAGTCTGAATTATGAGGAATACAGAATATGAATTCTCGTGAATTCTGATTCTGATTTTAGATAAATGTGAAATCTTAATTTTTAAAAATTTTAGAGTCTAAATTTCAGAGAATTAATAGTTTGAATTTTAGAGAATTTTAAGTATGAATTTTAGATAATTTGGAGCATTAATTTTAGAGAATTCGGAGTCTGAATTTCATAGAATTAAGAGTCTAAGGAACTGTAATATTATAATATTTTAGATAAGGATCTGATTATTCTTATAGATAAGTATCATTAACCATAACACATAAAATCATATGTTAGGATTAAGAAAATAGATATCCTTAGAGAGAGAAAATTTTACTTAAGAAAATAATTCTTAGAGAATGATAATTTTCCTTAAGAAAATGTGCTTGTGAGTTTCAAAACATAATTGAATAG
Source organism: Viscum album (assembly GCA_963277665.1). Taxonomy (NCBI): domain Eukaryota; kingdom Viridiplantae; phylum Streptophyta; class Magnoliopsida; order Santalales; family Viscaceae; genus Viscum; species Viscum album. Next base: position 1,928,894,070 of record OY728142.1, read on the forward strand.
AAAAGTTATATGGGACCTTATTGACATAATAATCATTACCTTTTTTGAAAAAAAATTTCAAAAAAGAATATAAGGAATAAGGTTGTCAATTTTTGAACTTTAAAAGAAATACTTATCTCCCTTTTCTTATGACCCATAATGAATATGACTTACCCCCTAGGTTATGAAATCCCTAAGGATTGTATTATTATCTTCCATAGAATAGTTACTTATTCTTGATTAAGAATATATTCTTTAAGTAATCTCCCCCTTACATAGGGCATTCTCTTCTTTTAACATAATATTCTTTTGATCAATATTTTCTCCCACTTTGTGATTTTCAAAAAGGAATAGAGGGAAAGAAAAATTGTAGCAGAAATAAAGACTTGTAATAATAAATGAAAAAGTAAAATAAATACTTTAACCTAAAGAAAAGGGTATCCAACAGCCTTGGATAAAGGTCCCTGGATTTATAATTTCATGAAATTCTATCTTACCCACACTAAGTTAATCCCTCAATAAGAGTATCAAATTCTGTCTTGATATCCCTGCAATCACTTGAACATTAATGTAGTCGACACCTCTATCTTCCTATCCCCGACAGCCCTCGAACATTAAGGTAGTTGGAACCTTTTTCTTCCGATCCCAAAAAGCTCTCGATTGTACACAACAACAATTAGAGTCTCACTAGGCTGAACATGTTGTTCACAGCAAAACAAGATGTTCACAGATCGCATAAAGCATGAGAGTTTTTCTTTCTAAAAATATCTTCACAAAATCACATCATGTAATATCTAAATATGTCAATGTTATCTCAAAATTTTGTTTTGAACTCTTCAAATGGATGGGGTATTTATAGGTAGAAATTACAACGGTCATCTCCTCCTCCAATGGTCATATTTTCCCTTGATCTTTGGAGGGACCTAGACAAGCGTCACTCATCCAACATTTAGAAAGTAAATTGTATGAAATTGTTTCATGTAAGAAATAATGGGATACATTATCATGATTAAGAAAAAATAATATGTAAGGAAAACAATAACATGTTTAGAAAACAAAAAAAAACAATGATTTGATAAACTTGAAACAATATGTTAAGAAAGTAAATAATCTTTAACAATTATTAATAATAAAAATCTAGGAAAATTAGAAATCAGAGTCTAAAAAATATGAGAAATCAGATTCTAAAAAAATAAATATTTAGAGTTTAAATTCTAAGGAATTAAGAATCTGAATTCTAATGAATTCTGTAACACCCTGAGATTTTATAAAAAATATTCTTTTAATTTCATTAATGTCTTTTATTGTATGATACACAAATATTACCTTGAGCTATACACAACACCGTATTAGCTTGCAGTATACGCAACACTATTCTTGGATCGTGTTACACACAATTTTGATAATAGTTATTCTACGCAACATTGAGTATATATATATATATTCAATGTATAAATGAAATATGTTTGGTTTAGGTTATACTAAACAATGAAGGATTCTTGCACAGCACACAACCCCGACTTGGCTTGCATTACACGCAATCGCGACCTTCCTCGATAGCGTGTGTTGTACACAATACCAGGTTTTACTAAACAACGATATATTATTATAATATTATTATGAACTAGCCATTATGAATATTATTAACTAAATTATGAATCTTATAACATTATTATTCTTCTTTTAATTTTTCTAAAACATGGTATAAGAACAAAATCAATTTTTCGGGTAAAATAAGTATTTTTCAAAAAATGCAGTTTTTCCGCCTTTTGATGGCGCACCCACTTTAAATATAGTTTTTAACATGTTTATAAGTTCAATTTGACAAAATAAAATTCTTCATTTGAATCAGGATATAAAAATTTACATTAGATAAAGTTTTGATATTTTTCCGATAACTTTCATATTTTAATGAATAGTAAAAACACGCTATATTTTAATTAAAAACAACTTTTTTCATCGTAATATATTATGGGGTTAAATTATAATATTGAGTAGTTTTAAAGTATAAATAGAATATATTTTTACCATTTAATATAATGTATGTCATTAGTATTGATTTTACCTTGAATTCGTATGTTAAATCAATTCAATCTTTTGTAATGTTTTAAAGAAAAACCCGTTTTATTTCGACAACGGGATTAATTTTAATTTAATTAATGAAACTTTTGTGTATTGAATTCCATATTTGGAATCAGTGGATCCAAATTATGTTAATAAGCTACTTTTTATTTTTGGGAATTATGAATAGTAACTACGGTAAATTTTATTTACCATAGTTAAAGGTAAATCGGGTAATTAAGGGTAAATATAAGATTATAAAATTACCCTAACACTTGTAAAAATCCTATTGGATGGCTAAAAGTATACCCATATAACCTAAGGGTCGGATTAGATTCATTTTATGGACTTTTGTCCATGAAAATAATTTAATTATTATTAAAACCAAAGAATGTGACAACATGTCACTTTCTTAAATCTTATAAGAATAATAATTTTAATCTAGTGATAAACTTCATGAAACTTAAAAAATGAATATTATCCAGTAATCTAATACAATTATCTACATCATAGAAATTTATTTAGAATTTTTAGGGATTAAATAATTATCATTTATTATGACACAAAGATGATGTAGTAATTGTCTTATTAATGAAATATTGACATAATTGATGTTATAAATGCCCAAATAAATGTTATTTGAGTCTTTTTATGACTTAAATTAATTTTATAGGTTAACATGACATGTTATTGTTGATATAAGTACCTTTTTTCGAACTTATCATTCTGTTATGAATTTCATAAAAATCATGTACCAAATAGTGTCAAAATTGATATAAATTAGTTTTTTAAAAAAATATTATATTATTAATTGTTATTTAATTCATAAAAATCTAAGGTTCGGTCAAATGACTTAGATAAGAGTATATATATTAATAATAAACAACTTAGGGTTCGTTTGGCTTGTTATGGTAAGTTTATTAACCATATAGTGTAAGAAAAAAAAGGACACGGTAAAAGTTAAATTATTTAACTTAGAGTTAAATAAAATTGACAAGGTTAAAATAATAACTTAAACATGTCTAAATCCTATTTTATGAGATGATTTAGACCCATACCCACTTTAGCTTCTAAATAAGACCCTTTGGAACCATTATAAACCGAATTTGACCTTAATATAAAATAATATTTTGAGATTTTCCAAAGGTGCCCCTCTCCTCCCTTATAAAAGGGCACCTCCTCCCTCTCCTCCTCACACCAATTTGATCATTAATGCTCGAAAAAACCCTGCCAAAATCTCTTCTCCACTTCCCTAGTATCATCCTAGAGGTCCTGGTATTCTTCAAAGACCATCCTTAGTTCTTTAAGTGGAGGTTAAGTGAAGGCGCGTCAAAAAGAGGTAATATCCATTGCCGATCTTTTTCAATTTCTTTCTTCTTCAACTTCTTCTTCATTAGTTGTTTCATGATAAAGTAATAACATCAGTATTTCTTATATACTGATATGTTATTATAAATATGAAGCAACCCTATTTCACCATCTATCCATCCTACGGAAAAAGAAATCACCGTGCGTGCGTACGTACGGAATACCGTCTCCACGCTGTGGTGTAATCTATTTTCCACCACCACCTTATTTGGATGGGTATAATGGTGTAAATAATGATTATATATGACTATTATAAATTGATACTGATTCTGAAATAGTATACATACACTCCAATACAATTTCACGATCATAGGAACGATATCATCACTCGTGCGTACGTACGGAATACCGTCTCCACGATGTGATCCAACTCGTTCTACATGATCTTCATTTCATAATGATTATATAAATGAATTGAATGAATGAATATAATATATATTACACTAATAACATTCTGTAAATGAGTTATATATAACCTAAATATAAGAATAGGAATTTATTCGACAAAACATGCATAAGAACAAAAAGTTATAAACACCCGAATAACAAGTAGCAACGAAATATTACTACTAAGAAGCTAATAATATGACCATATATGATATCATAAAAATAATTATGATTCTGTAATAAGTCAATAACATTATTTAAATCATTATACAGGAGGTTCGGACACTTACGAAGCAAAACAGACCTATGGTAAGGGAAATATCACAATCTCATTTTTAACCGAGATTGTGTATACTTTGGTATTTACTGGGGTGTATTTTATCATCCACATCCATGTTACCTCTATATGTAATATTATTTCCATCCACCTACAATTTATTGAAAACTATTTTACCCATTGGTGAGTTTTTAGTAAAAGATATGAAATGAATCTTTTGTCGTTTTTCGTACGAGGTACTTTTTGACTTTTCTGATAAAAGTACGAGAAGCATGATTTTTTTAAACTTATACGGCATGAATGGATTTTTAAAACATTATCTCCAAGAAGCTTAATTTACAAGATTTAAAGTTTATTTTTAATCAACTTTTTTTAGTTTAAAATTGTATGACATGTTAAGAAAGGAAAAATGTTTTTGAAGAAGAAAGGATATTTTCCTCAAGAATGGAGTTCAAGTGTTTTATCAAAATTATTTTCCATATAAGATAATAAAGGGTTCTATTTCTATTACTATTATTACATTTATTTGATTATGTTGTGATGGAATTATATTTTTATGAATTCCTTTATCTTATATGAATTGTTTTATGAAGTAACGATGTTTAAGATTCCCATTTTTATTACATGGGTTATGCTATGATGTATGGTTTCTGATTTTGTGGCACACATAAGAATGGTATCATTATGAGATGGGTGGGACCTATATCTCCCTCCAATGCATTGGGTAAAGATTTTATATCTCATGAGATAGACATGGCTGGAACGGTAGGTTATACCGGTTTAGTGAAACAGGACTGAAATGAGGAATGAACTCGGTTCAGAAATGGACTTTGTCCACTAAGATAGTCTTGGAAAAGAGTCTAGACTAACAAGAAATGATTATCTATGATTATGTGTGCATGCCACAAAGTTTCATGTTTTATGTTATGATTATTGGGATTACATTTCACTACTTTGATTTATCCCATGTTATGAAATTATGATCTCTTTTGCAGGTTAAGATTTCCAAAAGATATGTTCTTATGAATATGATGTGATTGATATTTATTTTGTTTACCCTTACTGAGCATTTGAGATCACCCTTTTTATGTTTTATTTTCCCCAGGATATAAAGAAAGGTTTTAGGTATAAAAAAAGGAAGATCTTTATGGGAGATGTTGAAGATCTTTCGCCATGATTAGAAGATTATATTTCGAGTTTCCAAAGACACTAAACTATTACGGTCCTTGTGTGTGTGTTTTTGTTATGTACTAAGTATTCCACAAACGTAATGTAATGTCCATGTACGTCAAGCTTCGGGTATCTACAGTTGGTATCAGAGGAAAGGTTTAGTCAACCTTTGGAAACTAGGATACGAGAACTTTAGTGAGATCCCTAGAGATATTTCTAAGGTATGTCCAGGGATGCCTCTAAGGTTAAGTATACATATAGGTTATAGTCTTAGAATTACGCTAACGATCATATAATTAAACCTAAGATGTTAGATATTGAAGGTACTCCCCCTTTACTATGTTGTTTTCTCTAGCATGATTTTTGCCTATCATAGAATTCTTTTTGTGTTTTAGTTAATGGAGGGAACCAGAAAGAATTTGGTTAACATTGAATCCAATGGAGAAATTGGTGACTATGAGCAACAAAATTATGTAATGCCTAGAGAGAAAGATATTGTGATTATGCCGAATCAGTCATCGCGATATATGATTAACGAGGTGAAATTTAGTGGTATACCTAATTCATCAAAGAAGAGGAAGATAGACTATTATGAATGTTCGCATGTTGGGGAGCATAAAGAAAGGAAGATTGAGATTTCTAAAGAAGGGAAGAAGAACCTTGAGGAATACCTCAAATGGAGGGACCGATGTTATCTGTGTGGAGAAAAGGGTCATATAGTGGCAGACTGTTATGGAGTTCAATGTATTATTTGTGGAGAACATGGGCATTACCCAACTCAATGCCCTGACCAAAAAAGTTACTTCTAAATCAAGGAAGGACTTATTCCAGGACAATAATTGAAGAGGATGGATTGAAGTGGTTATGTATTGGTATTCAAGAATAATGTTGTTGAGGTACTTTTATTGTGTATTAGAATATTTTTGTATTATTGTGGTTTTCAATAATTTTAAGGTACTGGTAACCATGAAAAGTGATTCACATATTTTGGAAAGCAGATGATATGCACATAATGAAGGGATAAGGAGAAAATTAAATGTTTGACAGTATTCATGAGCTCATGATTGATATAAGGACTAAGTCATATCATGGTTTGAGTATAGAGAATTTTGAGGATTTTGGTATGTGGAAAGTGTTAACTTTTAACTACATTCATGTTTTCACTAAGGTTCAATGGGTATTCAATAGAATAAATGATTAAGGCTTTTAAATGTTTGGAGTGTGACCAACAAGACATATCCTATGATATATGGGGATCAACGATGGCATTAAATCTCTGGTAATCGTTTTCACTATATTATGAGAGTGGACTGCAGTATTATGGATAAGCCTAAACATTGGAATGGATTATGTTGGACATAAGTTAGTATTGTTTAAGGATAAAAGTTTTTTCGATATTATTGATGGGATGTTATAGTAATATAGTTTTAGAAAAAGGAAAACCTGCAGGACGGGCGACAACCCATCGTGTCGGACAAGGCTGTGGGAATCGAACCCACAACCAAAGTGTGACTGGCCTTTATCACCTACCACTGGCCTACAAGAAGTCCCTGTTTAGTAGAAACTAGTTTTATTATATTAAGCAGTATGATATATGAAGTATATGTCCATTTTAGGAACCATATATCATTAATCTCACTATAAATGGACTTATGTATTTTTTGATAACTTTTCTAACCTTTTGTTTCAGACAGATGGAATGAACCATCATTCTATATCATGATCTGCTAACACATCACGAATGAAAAATTCACCTTCATTTATTTAATAGATGAAGTGGAAATTGTCCAAAGAACGACCAACAGTGAGAGTATACTGAAATCACGAAAGTATTTCTTCTAATTCCAATTTCATCAACTTTAGGGAAACGATCTTGAAAACCAAAAATGTTTTCCTAGTTCTCTTATATCTGATAAATCAGATGGTACCTTAGATCATCACAAATTTATGGCTTTGTGATTGCTGGCTTTTCCATAGCCATGTTCTCTACCACTCTCCATCAGAACATGATGGTTAGATTTCTCTTCCATATCCATATTTTCACCTATGTTCTCCTACGTGGAAACCCAGTGATGAGTTAATTTGGGTAACCGTTACATTTCATACTTTATTTTTTAATGCCATGTTTTGGTATTCCTTTTTACGATGTGGGTTTCTATTATACAAACTTTCGAGTAGTAAACCATTTATAACCCCGAAGAATTTCGTGGGCGAAATTAATTTTTAGGGGGGTAGACTGTAACACCCTGAGATTTTATAAAAAATATTCTTTTAATTTCATCAATGTCTTGTGTTGTATGATACACCAATATTACCTTGAGCTATACACAACACCGTATTAGCTTGCAGTATACGCAACACTATTCTTGGATCGTGTTACACACAATTTTGATAATAGTTATTCTACGCAACATTGAGTATATATATATATATTCATTGTATAAATGAAATATGGTTGGTTTATGTTATACGAAACAACGAAAGATTCTTGCACAGCACGCAACCCTGACTTGGCTTGCATTACACGCAATCTCGACCTTCCTCGATAGCGTGTGTTGTACGCAATACCGGGTTTTACTAAACAACGATATATTATTATAATATTATTATGAACTATCCATTATGAATATTATTAACTAAATTATGAATCTTATAACATTATTATTCTTCTTTTAAATTTTCTAAAACATGGTATAAGAACAAAATAAAATTTTCGGGTAAAATAAGTATTTTAAAAAAAATGCAGTTTTGCTGCCTTTTGATGGCGCACCCACTTTAAATCTAGTTTTTGACATGTATATAAGTTCAATTTGAAAAAATAAAATTCTTCTTTTTAATCAGGATATAAAAATTTACATTAGATAAAGTTTTGATATTTTTCCAATAACTTTCATATTTTAATGAATAGTAAAAACACGCTATATTTTAATTAAAAATAACTTTTTTCATCGTAATATCTTATGTGGTTAAATTATAATATTGAGTAGTTTTAAAGTATAAATAGAATATATTTTTACCATTTAATATAATGTATGTCATTATTATTGATTTTACCTTGAATTCGTAGGTTAAATTCATTCAATCTTTTGTAATGTTTTAAAGAAAAACCCGTTTTCTTTCGACAATGGGATTAATTTTAATTTAATTTCTGAAACTTTTGTGTATTGAATTTGGAAAAATGGATTCCATATTTGGAATCAGTGGATCAAAATTATTTTAATAAGCTACTTTTTATTTTTTGGAATTATGAATAGTAACTATGGTAAATTTTATTTTCCATAGTTAAAGGTAAATCGGGTAATTAATGGTAAATATAAGATTATAAAATTACCCTAACACTTGTAAAAATCCTATTGGATGGCTAAAAGTATACCCATATAACCTAAGGGTCGGATTAGATTCATTTTATGGACTTTTGTCCATGAAAATAATTTAATTATTATTAAAACCAAAGAATGTGACAACATGTCACTTTCTTAAATCTTATAAGTATAATAATTTTAATCTAGTGATAAACTTCATGAAACTTAAAACATGAATATTCTACAGAAATATAATACAATTATATACATCATATAAATTTATTTAGAATTTTTAGGGATTAAATAATTATCATTTATTGTGACACAAAGATGATGCAGTAATTTTCTTATTAATGAAATATTGACATAATTGATGTTATAAATGCCCAAATAAATGTAATTTGAGACTTTTTATGACTTAATATAATTTTATAGGTTAATATGACATGTTATTGTTTATATAAGAAACTTTTTTCGAACTTATCATCCTGTTATGAATTTCATAAAAATCATGTACCAAATAGTGTCAAAATTGACATAAATTAGTTTTTAAAACAAATATTATATTATTAATTGTTATTTAATTCCTAAAAATCTAAGGTTCAGTAAAATGACTTAGATAAGAATATATATATTAATAAAAAACAAGTTAGGGTTCGTTTGGCTTGTTATGGTAGGTTTATTAACCATATAGTGTAGGAAAACAAAAAGACGCGGTAAAAGTTAAATTATTTAACTTAGAGTTAAATCTAATTGATAAGGTTAACATAATAACCTAAACATGTCTAAATCCTATTGGATGAGATTATTTAGACCCATACCCACTTTATCTTCGAAATAAGACCCTTTGGAACCATTATAAACCGAATTTGACCTTAATATAAAATAATATTTTGAGATTTTCCAAAGGTGCCCCTCTCCTCCCTTATAAAAGGGCACCTCCTCCCTCTCCTCCTCACACCAATTTGAGCATTCATGCTCGGCCAAACCCTGCCAAAATCTCTTCTACACTTCCCTAGTATCATTCTAGAGGTCCTGGTATTCTTCAAAGACCATCCTTAGTTCTTTAAGTGGAGGTTAAGTGAAGGCGCGTCAAAAAGAGGTAATATCCATTACCGATCTTTTTCAATTTCTTTCTTCTTAAACTTCTTCTTCATTAGTTGTTTCATGATAAAGTAATAACATCAGTATTACTTATATACTGATATGTTATTATAAATATGAAGCAACCCTATTTCACCATCTATCCATCCTACGGAAAAAGAAATCACCGTGCATGCGTACGTACGGAATACCGTCTCCACGCCGTGGTGTAATCTATTTTCCACCAACCCCTTATTTGGATGGGTATAATGGTGTAAATAATGATTATATATGACTATTATAAAGTGATACAGATTCTGAAATAGTATACATACACTCCAATACAATTTCACGATCATAGGAACGATATCATCACTCGTGAGTACGTACGGAATACCGTCTCCACGATGTGATGCAACTCGTTCTACATGATCTTCATTTCATAATGATTATATAAATGAATTGAATGAATGAATATAATATATATTACACTAATACCATTCTGGAAATGAGTTATCTATAACGTAAATATAAGAATAAGAATTTATTCGACAAAACATGCATAAGAACAAAAAGTTATAAACACCCGAATAACAAGTAGCAATGAAATATTACTACTAAGAAGCTAAGAATATGACCATATATGATATAATAAAAATAATTATGATTCTGTAATAAGTAAATAACATTATTTAAATCATTATACAGGAGGTTCGGACACTTACGAAGCAAAACGGACCTAAGGTAAGGGAAATATCACAATTTCATTTTTATCCGAGATTGTTTATACTTTGGTATTTACTGGGGTGTATTTTATCATCCACATCCATGTTACCTCAATATGTAATATTATTTCCATCCACCTAAAATTTATTAAAACCTATTTTACCCATTGGTGAGTTTTTAGTAAAAGATATGAAATGAATCTTTTGTCGTTTTTCGTAAGAGGTACTTTTTGACTTTTCCGATAAAAGTACGAGAAGAATGATTTTTTTAAACTTATACGGCATGAATGTATTTTTAAAACATTATTTCCAAGAAGCTTCATTTACAAGATTTAAAGTTTATTTTTAATCAACTTCTTTTAGTTTAAAATTGTATGACATGTTATGAAAGGAAATATGTTTTTGAAGAAGAAAGGATATTTTCCTCAAGAATGGAGTTCAAGTGTTTTATCTAAATTATTTTCCATATAAGATAATAAAGGGTTCTATTTATATTACTATTATAACATTGATTTGATTATTTTGTGATGGAATTATATTTTTATGAATTCGTTTATCTTATATGAATTGTTTTATGAAGTCACGATGTTTAAGATTCCCATTTTTATTACATGGGTTATGCTATGATGTATGGTTTCTGATTTTGTGGCACACATAAGAATGGTATCATTATGAGATGGGTGGGACCTATATCTACCTCCAATGAATTGGGTAAAGATTTTATATCTCATGAGATAGACATGGCGGGAACGGTAGGTTATACCGGTTCAGTAAAACAGGACTGAAATGAGGAATGAAATCTGTTCAGAAATGGACTTTGTCCACTAAGATAGTCTTGGCAAAGAGTCTAGACTAACAAGAAATGATTCACTATGATTATGTGTGCATGCCAAAAAGTTTCATGTTTTATGTTATGATTATTGGGATTACATTTCATTACTATGATTTATCCCATGTTATGAAATTATGATCTCTTTTGCAGGTTATAATTTCCAAAAGATATGTTCTTATGAATATGATGTGATTGATATTTCTTTTGTTTACCCTTACTGAGCATTTGAGCTCCCCCTTTTTATGTTTTATTTTACCCAGGATATAAAGAATGGTTTTAGGTATAAAAAAAAGTAATATCTTTATGGGAGATGTTGAAGATCTTTCACCATGATTAGAAGATTATATTTCGAGTTTCCAAAGACACTAAACTATTACGGTCCTTGTGTGTGTGTTTTTGTTATGTACTAAGTATTCCGCAAAAGTAATGTAATTTCCATGTATGTCAAGCTTCGGGTCTCTACAAATATAGAGTCCGATTTTTGATGAATTAGGAGTCTTAATTCTGATGAATTTAGAGTCTTAATTCTGATGAATTTGGAGTCTGAATTCGGATGAATTCATAGTTTGAATTCTAGAAAATCCTGTGTCTAAATTTTAGGTAATTTAGAGTATGATTTTCATAGAATTAAGAGTCTGAATGTCAGAGAATTCAGAGTCTTAATTTCATGTAATTTGGAGCATTAATTTTATAGAATTCATAGTCTGAATTTTAGATAATTTAGAGTCGTAATTTTAGAGAATTCAGAGTATTAATTTCAGAGAATTTGGAGTTTGAATTTCAGAGAATTCGTTGTCTGAATTTTAGAGAATTAGGAGTCTTCATTTTAGGGAATTCAGAGTCTAAGAAACTATAATATTCTAAGGTTTTAGATAAGGATCTGATTATTATTATGGATAAGGATCATTAAGAATAAAACATAAAATAATATTTTAGAATTAATAAAATACATTTCCTTAGAGAAAGAAAATTTTCCTTAAGAAAATAAATCTTATAGAATGATAATTTTCCTTAAGAGAACGTGTTTTTGATTTTCAAAACATAAAGGAATGAAAAAGTCATAAAGGAACTTATTGACTTAATATACTCAACATGATATCCATGTGTCTAAAATGTGATTATGATGTATTAGAATATATAATAATGTCATCAACGAACAAAATGACAAAGGAATCCATGTGCATGTGAAAAATCTTGTTTATGAGAGTTATGGACTATGTTAAGATCATTAATCAACCCAAAAGGCTTAACAAGAAAATCATACAACCCATACCTACTCCAAAATTCTATCTTCAAGTTGTATTATGCTCTGAACTAATGTTGATGGTAGCCAGAACACAAATAATTCTTGGAGAACCACTAGAATCCCCTAAACCAACCAAACAAGCCATCCATTCTTGGAAATGAGTACCTATTTCACTGTGATTTGATTTACCTTCCAATAGTTATCACAAATCCAAAGACTAACATCCTTTTTGGGAAAAATAATAGAGAACCCCAAGGGGAAGTTCATTGTTTGATGAATAAATTACCCTCAAGATTATTAAGCTACACCTTGTGATCTTTCAACCTAGACAGTTCCATGAGATATAGAGGAATCAATGTCAGCTACACACCAGACATGAGTTCAAAGAAATCAATGTGTTCAGGGAAACTTTTTCAACCAGTCCATGCCAAGGATCACATAAAAAATGGCAATATTAAAAATTGTGATGCTCCAAACATGCTCAAAGTTAGAAACCACCATCAGACAATTTATTCAAATATAAATATGATCTAATTTTATTCTTAAGGGTGTATCAATAGATAAAAAATCAGATTAGTATTTAACGGGTAAATCTAACCCAACAAACACTTTAATAAATATGAATGAATGAGATACTCCTGTGTCAAATAAAGAAATAGATAGAGTAGAATAGATGATTACCATAACTCAAATTTTAGAATGTCCCCCTCCACCATCATCTAAAGCCTGATAAACTACATATTCTTTTCCATTCACCACTCCTATATGACCTAGAGGCTCATGATTCACCTGGATCACTATCCCTTGTGGGGTCTGTATCTACTTCTGAGGTAGCATTCCCACATAATGGCCTATTTTAGCTATAGAAAAAAAAATGAATCCTTCGAAAGAAACCACTTTAGATGACATGTCTTTCCACACTGGTGAACAATATTGGGAGAAATAGGATATTGCTTGAGCAGGAATCATTTAATCCCATACTTATAACATCTAACAGAGTTTCCCCTTAGAGGGATTTAAAAAATCCCAAGTCTTCTCTGAATACTGAATGGAACCATAGAATCCATGCTCTGAATTTCTCTTTTTCCCCCAAAATGATCAACTGGGACTGCACTCGAGAAGGCACCCATCAATCTGCTGATAACAGTAAGAAGACCATAAACCCCATCTTCCTCAATTTCATTCTCTATAATTAGCGCCATATAAATAAATGAAACATAGGCTATCAAATATAATTTTTCGACCAATCACTTCAGATTAAGTAGAATACCAATCTCAAACTTCCTAGATTTATCCACCTCATTTCCCACTAGAAGTGGTGCAATGTGTATCAAATCTATAAAGCATAATGAATAGGCAGACACTGTCATTGACCTCTACTAGAGATCCATGAGTTATTGTGAACATTATAACTTTAGTTAATAAAGGAATAACTCCCCAAATAAGATGCCTATGAAGGCCACCCATGTCATCCCTTCTCATATAATAGTCATCAGTATGACATTCCACCATCATCCAGCCACACCATAATGAATAATGGTTACAAACCTAACCTTCTGATCATCTGGAGTATCTACTAAGTTTAAAATCCTCTCTATGAATTATATTTAGTCATCCAATTTTGGGGGACTTTGGTACCCCATATAGAAGGGGGTGCTGAAGTTGAAAGTCAAATGTAGAATAAACCATGATTGACCCACCCCTGTGGGATCCACCTCCTAGAACATTTATAAGATGAAAGATCCATGGATAAACTAGTTCTATTGCTTGATCTATTGGAGAAATTAAGGGAGCATTCTTTGTTTAATCTTCCAACTCAACAGGTGGTGAAAATGGTTGCGGAAGACTTCTACGGGGCAACATTTCTTAAAATTCTGGAACAAACCTCAGATAAATCCAAAAACTTATTCAAGTGATTAGAACAATAAGAACATAAATAGTTCATAGAAACACACACATGATTACAACAAGGTTCAACCTAAGAGGATACCTACATGAACAAGGCATAACCCCCTAAGAACTACCCAAAACCCAAGTCAATCCTCTAGTACCTTCAAATTAGTAATTCCACACATATATACTCAAGCATAAAATAAAATAGGCTCAAATAAAAAATTCATGAAATAATGTACCAAATCACATATCATAATTTCAAAAGGCATTTATATATTTATTCTCTATATAATGAAATAAATAAGTATATATGGAATGTGAACCTTCATTTCTAGAATGACGCATGAACGGACAACAAATACCATAAATTAACATATAAACATCATGTGCATCAAACAAGTTGAATTTAATCATTGTAACTTCAAACAAAAAAACATAAATTTACAATATATAGTAACCCATATGTCCACTACAAAGTACTGGCCATACATTGACATAGTTCCCCTACCTGAGTCTCAACAATCATATCATTTATCTACCCTATCCCAAGACAAGGCAAAGAGAAAAGTTAGTGAATAACCTCTCTCTGATACCATTTTTCAACACCATGAACTAATCCACTAGGTCCGAGGTAGGGTTGACACAGGAAATCATTCATGTCTCCCCATAGAAAAGAGGTTTCTTACTATCGGTGAGGGACTACAGAACAACATGAGGATACTATTCCCTCAGTACCAGGTGGAAATCAAAGTATATAAATAGTGTAATAAAAATAATCAATAAGTAAAGAATAAAACAATTAACATCATAGTAGCATCATTTACTAATATAACCCATGCAGTAATAGTATGTCCCGCCAGATACAGAACCGAAAACTAACAAAAAGGATCCACAATACAAGTAATCCAATAACAGAAGCAGTATCATCCAGGATGAGGTCTATCCAACATTATTTGTATCCTACTTCCAACATGATCAACAGTACATCACAAGGCCCATGACCTTCACCAAATCCTAAATCACGAAATCAACAACTGTACCCAAATGTCCAAGGAGGGTGTGTGTACAAGACTTAGTAGGACACTACCGATGTCCCTTAATATAATTTCATAACATATACAAGTGAATTACATGAAAGTAACTAGGGTGAAAATATCACAACATTATATCACACAAGTCCAAAACATATGACATGCCCTCATATACTAACTCTACCAGCTTCAAAGGCATTCCATAAGGAATAATGGTCAACCTCCCGACACATCCCCATTGATGGGATAATCCAAAAACATGACTGACATATCCCTCTTGATGGGATAGCTCAAATAATGTCGACCATAAATCTGACACATTTCCCTTAGGGGAATAGTTCATGAGGCTCAACGTGCATGCTCAATTGTAAGATACAAGAACAAAAAAACACATTACAAGATACAAATGATAGATCAAAAATAATATCAAATAAATCAACATCATAACCAGAACAATCCACATGCAAGAAACACTAGCATAGGTCTCCTAGGGATTTGCATGCACACTACATGTGATCAATCATCAAACATACACTAATGAAAATATATCCTTTATCAGTGATAGAAAAATTCATTAACACCCCAAAAAATCCCTCTTAATCTAGGAAAAGATGGGAGGGGGTCCTTTTTATCAGCTCTTATAAAGGTGCTGATAAAGGCCCCTTTTATCATTACTAAAAAAAGTGCTGATAAAGGACTCTTTTATCAGTACTTTTTAGTGCTAATAAAAGATCCCTTATATTAGTAATTTTGAAAAGCACCGATAAAAGTTAAAAAAATAAAAAAATTAAAAAAATATTTCTACAATTTGGGGAGGGGCTTCAGCAGCGCTTGAAGCCCCCCTTCAACAGTGCCCCACCCCCACCCCAACCCACATGCCCCGACCACCTCCAGACCTTCATCAATGCCCCCACCCATCATTAACAATGTTTTTCCTTATTCCCCACCTACACGTGTGACCTGCCTCCCCCAGGAATCAAACTCGGGACCTGTTTCCTGTAGCGCCTAAGCCTTTTCCACTCTACCATACTGTTTTTCTATTTATTTAATAATATATATATTTATATATATATATATAGTTATATTTACTCTTATATTAATATATATATATAGTTATATTAATATATATAGTTATATTAATATATATATATTTTGTTATATTAATATATATATAGTTATATTAATATACATATATCTGTATATATATATATATCTATATATATATATAGTTATATTTATATATTAACATATTTATTCCTATATTAATATATATTTATATGATCAGTTTTAAATACATTTATAATATATTCTCTGTTATGTGTGTTTATAAATAAATAAATACATATATAAAACCAACACACACAGACACACATATTATATGTGTATTTGTATGTATAATTATACATATTTATATATATTTACAAATATTATATATTAAATTGTATATACATATGTTTAGAATATATAGATAATATATATCAATTTTTCAATATAGACGCATACAAATACACACACACACACACATCATATAAGTATATAAATATTAATACATTTTTATTTTAAATAAAATGGATATGATTTTTCTATTTAGATAAGAATTATATATTGAGAAATATACTTTATATGTAAATATGATTAATTAATTATTAATAAAATTAAATTATTATGGGGGAATATATAAAAAATATGTATATATTGTTATATAATTGATTGTAAGTAACATTACATTGTGAAAAACAATAAAATTTCAGATTCATAATATCAATATAAATGTAACCCCAAGGAATAAATTCAGTTCCCAATGAAAAAGGTCAAAAAGACCCTAAAAAATGAGGTTGAAATTCCATTAAATGTTAAAAAATTTATGTATCCAGACTAAAAAATTACTTTTGGAGGCCTTTTGGGATTTTTTGGGCCTTGAAAAATGTGAAAAAATGTTCCAATTGCTCACTAGTGTGTTGAGATCATTGCATGCTTCGATTTGATATGTTGTAGAGCTCAAACGGACACCTGAATCAAAAGTTATTACTGTTTGAATTTTGGGTTACATTTTAAACTTATTTTTAACCTTTTATTAAATTTTTTAATTTTTTCTGTCTTCAAATTTGTATTAAATGATTATTAAAAGAAGATAATTAACAAAATATTAATTAATAATATTTTTTAAAATATTTTAAAGCCAGTTTCACTAAATTTATTATATATTAAAGTTAATAGTCTATTTATACTTATCTAAAATATATTTCAAAAATATATATTATATTTATATCAATATAAATATACTTATATATCAATATATTATTTTTGATGATTTTTTTGAAATATGCACATTATCAGTGCTAGAAAAAGGTGCTCATAATTCCCCCCCCCCTTAACAGCACTACTAAAAAAAGTACTGATAAAGGGGTCCCCTTTAACAGTGCTAAAAAAAGCACTGATAAAGGGGGTGCCAATATCAGCGCTAGAAAAAATGCTGATAAAGGGTCACTTTTAGCAGCGCTTTTTTTAGCATTATTATTCACTTCTTTTTTTAGCACTGATAATGGAACCCCCTTTATCAGGGGGTTTTAGCATTGTTAAAGGGTGGCACTGCCGAAACCCTATTTTGTAGTAGTGATAGTTCTCTAAGGCTACACACACACACAAAATCATTCAAATAACCCATATAAAAAATGCACTAATGTTAATGTATTTCTACCTCAAGTACGATAATGATGATCAAAGAAAGGGTCACCTTCTAAGTTCAAAATCACTACCAGATCTTATAACCATTCCTAGTTTGACACATTTAGAATTCATGAATTTAGGAAGAAGAGTAACCACACAGAAAAATGTTAGGACATGATCAACTCACCATGGAAGATCCACTGTTGACAATTGTCTTTGTCCAAACATTGCATAGAATCCAAATCTTGGAATTCAAATTCAAATTCTATCAATGATCATAAAAACCCTCATTAGATAATGAAAACAAAATTAAATTCATCTAATACATTGAATATGTAATTAATTTTGTTCAATTAAAAGAGGAAATAATTGATCATGATCAAATAAGGACTTACCAGATTGGATTAACAGGATCAAACGAGTGTTTGGGCATTGAAGAGAGGAATTAGAAGGGCATATGAGAGCCTAAAATAACTTGGAGAGAGTCTCGAGTTCATAGTAGCATGAAGAGATACAAATGAGAAAAGAGAAGGCCATTGAGTCATTAGAACAACTATAACTGACTACATTCATGGTGTGAATTAAGGATTCATGTTGTGAATTTTTTGGGAAATCTGATACACCAAAAAATGCATCATCTCATCTTAAAATCCCCCAAAACCAATCCAATTCATGAATTTTACTTTTACATCATCAATTACAAATCTCTAAATAGATTCGTAGGATATTCCCATAAGACATTCACGTCATGAATGTCCATTAATATCGTGAATTTCCATTCAGGACTTAAATTGTTCCCATAGCCAATATCTTTTCTTGAGCCATTTAATTCTCCGAACACCCATAAAAATCCTCAAATAATTCAATTACACCCTTAAATATGTGAAAAAATGTAAAAGGGATGTTCCAAGAGTTGAGGATGTTGAATAGAAATTAGTGGTAGTCATAAGATAACTTGTTTTTATGTGAAGGATCCTCGACATGAATCATAAATCATGTATAAGGAAACAGATGATTATTTTAAAAATTTATATTTATATTCTAAATAGACTTTTACATTGTATGATGGTTATGATACACCATTATTTGAGTAGATGAATGAATATGCGACTATCTATGATAAAATATATAAAAACATGGGTAAGACTATGATTCATCTAAGGAAGAACTTGTTAATACTAATGATATAATTTCTATCTTTCATGTTTCTTCTTAAATCTATTTCTATTTCAACTCTTGATTTTCATAATTATGTTATGAAACATAAATTTGTTGTTATTACTTTGAATAAATTTTTTTTTTAATTTTAATTTATGAATGGAGAATCTTTAAAATATTCTAAGATAGTTGATACCATCTAAAATATATTCCAATGTTTCTTTTACTTCTAAAAATAGACATTTTCAATCAAGCTATTTTGTTACGAAGAGTGCCCTTTTCTATACTTAATTTTATAGGAGAGGATAATAAAAAATTGATTTTATTTGAATATGATTAAATCATTCAAAACATATAGAGATTATATTTTTAAATAACTTATATATATTCAACACCGTAGGGTTTGACCGATGCAAGCTACAATGCTTTTATATATTGACATTTTTAGATCAAAAAATATTTGGGTTCCAAATTTCTAGACTTGTTTATTTCAAGAGAAAAGGATGAGTACCAGTAGCTAGGATACATGGTAAATTCACATTGATTGTTCTCAACACATGATAAAAACATTTCCAACATCAATAACTTATATAAAATGAAGGGTGGACTTATTACTTTTAATGACAATGCACATAGACAAATTGTTGGTATTGGTGATATTTATTTTCTTGGAGAGACTTTAATTTCTTATGTTATTTATATTTTAAAAGATAAAACTTATCATAATAAGTCAATTTTTTAATGAGGGTCACTTCATGAACATTGAGAATGAAATATGAACCATCACAAGTTTGTATGGAAATCAAATCTTATCAGTTGATTGACATGATAATTCCTACACTATTGACTCATAGGACATGACATTCAGTGAATTTAAATGTCTCTGTGAAATTTAGGATTTTTTTTGGATTTGGCATAAATGGTTAGACCAAGATAGTGTTAATACCATAGCTAAGAATTCTAGAAGATAATTAGTGAAGGATATACATGAACTTATGTTTGTTTCTTCTAGAGTATATGTCCCTTTATAATATGATAAGAAACATAAGCATAGATTTAAACCTTCCAATGATGTATCAACTTATATAGCTTTAAATTTAGTGCACATGGATCTTTTTAGACCTAAAAAATGAGATTACCAAAGGAATACAATATGTTTATATCTTAGTTAATGATTATACATGATATACTTGGGTTTATTTTTGTTCTCTTAAATCAAAAGCACACCCATTTTTAAAAATATTTTTTTTTTGATTTTGTTAAAAATGAGAAAAGAATTAATATTATTACTATTCAAAGTGATCATAATAAATCATTTTTGAATTATTTTTTGAATACATTTTTTAGTGAAAAAGGTATTATAAATAAATTTTTCGCACAAATAACTCCACGATAGAATGGTTTAATTGAATAAAATAATAGAACACTATAAGAAATTTCTTGATCTATTTTCTGTTGATATTTTTTTTGCTAAATATTTTTAGGGTAAATCCATTAATATTAAGTCTTAAACCATAAATATAGATCTATATTCACCCAATTTTAAATAAAACACCTTATAAATGTGGGAATAGATGAAGAAAAAACATAATTACTTCAGATTTTTCAGATGTAAAGTGTTTATTTTTAATACTAATGATAATCATTATAATATTGATCCAAAATATAATGAATTAATTTTTATTGGTTACTTCAAAACATGTATGGATTATCATGTTTTCCAGAAATAGACATGTACTATTGATGAAATTGTAAATTTGAAGTTTGATGAAGCCTATCCTAAAAAGAAGTCAAAATATCCAAATAATGAAAGAAGTATAGATTCTGTTTTTAAAATTCCCCTATTTATCTTCCATATGTTAAAAAATATACATAGTTAACTATAATTTCAGAAGATATTATAATGAAAGATAATCATTTATAATATGAGAAACAACCTTCCATTTTTACCAAGAAATCACATGATAAAAAAGAATCATCCCACTAATAATATCATTGGTGATGTAGGCCAATTGTTTTGAACTATAAGTTATTTATGAAATAAAATTGAGAATTTTTAATTAATATATCAATTTGAAATTAAAATATAAGATGATGAATTGGGTTATGGGTGTTTGATAATTAATATACAACAAGAGCTTAAATAATTTTAATGGAAGCAGTTTTGAAATTTGGTTAAATTTCATTTTGATCTTTTGGTAATAGGAGTTAAATGAATATTTTGATATAAGTGTGATAAGAATGAAACAATTGTTTGGAAAAATGTGATACTTTTTGATAAGGTATATAATAAAAAATAGAGAATAAAATGTGGATAAAATTTTTCTATGGTACATAGAGTATGATCCATCCATATTCTATTATCCTTTGTAGCTCATCTGAATTTTACTCAATTTCAAATGGATTTTAAGATTTTCATAGTTAATTCATATATTCAGGAAGATGTTTATTCTTAACAACCTTCTAGTTTTGAAAATAATATTTTTTGAGATCATGTTTTTAAAAGTACAATCGATCATTATAGACTTAAACAATATTTGAGAGCATAATAAAATAAATTATGTAAAAATTTAATTCAAAATTAATATGTTAATGGAATGGATGATCCAAAATTTTTTATCATGAAGGTTTTTAATGTTAATAAATTTTAAAATTCTATGTTGATGAAATTATCTACTATTTAACATAAACAAAACTTGCTAAAATACTTTCAGTACTTATACAAAGAAAATTTGAGATGACAATGATATTCGTAATTAACTACCCCCTTAGCTTCCATATAACTTAGAAATTGGAAGGAACTATCTTAACTCATTATAAGTATACCAGATATTTAAATAAACAATTTGGTCTTGACAATGATTCTAGTATAAGTACTCATGCATGTACCTCATGTAAGCTAGATCTTGATGAATCAAGAAAACTAGTAGATCAAAAATTATTTACAGTGATAATAAGAAGTTTCATTTTACAAAAAACTAATCAAATATGCATTATATAATTTTTATTCCTGTATTAATGTTTTTATTCTAATATAAAATAGTTTAATCTTAATTTAGCTAAATGAATCTTCTGTTAGCTAAAATTAACATTATAACTTAAACTATTTTTTCCTCCACATACATGTTTATATATAAGATTCATTCAAATGAATATTTTGGAGGGTGTATGATCAATCACAAGATAAATTCCTAAACTTTTTATTTTAATGGTGAATATTTAGTTTCTCGATATAGTAAGAAGAAATATTAAATTATACTTTATACAATTGAACATGAAAATGTGGTAGCTAGAAGTTATTTCACTCAATTTTTTTTTGATAAATCACACATTCATTGAGTTTTGAATGACTTTTACACATGATATGATTATTTAGGGAAATAACAGTTCTATTTCAATAACTAAGAACCTATTACCTCACTCATGAGTTAAAAACATGGATATAATACACTATTTTCTTCATGATCACACTCTAAAAGTGATACTTTTCTAAAATTTTTTAGAACTGAACACATCTCACTGATATTTATAACAAACCTTTACATTAATAGATAATCAAAAATATTAAGCAGAAATGAGGGCCTTGGGTTTGATAATAGAGAAAAGGTGCCCCATACCCAGTTGGTCACATGGCCTGAAGTGGAATTTACCAAATGCCAGAGGCTAATAACTAGCAATTAGGGTCTTGGGTGTGATACTAAGGAAAAAAACCTTCATTGGAAGAGTAAAACAATGTAAATAAACATATAACAGTAGAAGAAATAGTAATACAATATAGTTAGTAATCAATGGAATACTGGAAGTAATAAACAACTGAAACATATATATAAATAATGATGCATGTCACAAGTATCTTGGAATGCATCCAAAGAAGTAAAAATTCTAGAATACAATACTAAATCCAATTAAAAAAGGAAAAAAGTAAAAAAATCCAATAGAATCATAATCCATAGCTTTACCCTATGATATAAATCTTTACTTCAATAGAATACATGACCTAGAAGGGATATTTCTGTTACCTGTACCTTCCACAATATAATCTGTTTTCATCCAAAATCATGACCGAAATAGGGTGTGAGATGAATATGATTAGTAAATCACCCAAATCTCTATGCGTAAATGTTAGCGAATAGATTTGGAAGGAAAGATCCAAAATTATTTAATAAACAAGAAAGTACAAAAAATTAAACAATACTATATTTTCAACTACATCAATTTACATTTATTAAATAAAAAACCAAAAAGAAACTCAAGCAACCCTACGACGAGTTCTCATAGTCTGGTTCAGCTTAACAAAGACTCTCTATGGAAGTAATCACCATCAATTACCCATTCGGTCTTGTAACGATAAACTACAGACTCTCTGGGGAAGCACTAAATGTCCAATTCCCCATGTGGTCTCCCAAAGTGGAACTACAGACACTCTGAGAGATAACTGACTTCCATAACCCCTATGGTCTCGCAACAAGAAAGTATAACATACACTCTGAGGAAGCCCTCATCACACATTCCACCTATGGTCTAACAACACCAGGTTCCCACAGCTTTTTGTAAGTCAATCATGCACAAAAAAATCTAGAAGCTAATGTAAATCACAATATACTACTCGGATAAAAAGCTACAAATCACACCAGAAGCATGTTAGATAGTATCAATCCATCATAATAGAAATAGGCATAAAAAACAAAGCTTGATAATAGTCTATTCTAGACCCAACAGTAAATATCAGTTCAACATTGGCAATCACATCCACAAAATTTAAATAATTTTGTTTAAAATCATAAAATCATACTCAAGCAAAGAAGGAATAACAGGAATAAACAAGGTTAAATTCTCTAAACATACAATACCCTTAACTAGGGTATTTGTAAACATTCTACGTATATTTCAATGAAAAACTACATAAAGTCATAAACCACCTACCTTGATGTTGTATGATTGATATATTTAAAGATCCACCCTTTAATCGACCTGAAATTCCATAGATCTACAAAATCGTCCAAAACTATCAACCAAGGGTATCTCAAAAAAGTGTTGTAATCTAGAGAAGAGGATCTCGAAGAAGAAAGAAATCACCATTAAAATTCAAATGAAATCGACGACAGTTGATTCAAAGCACAAATGGTCAATCATTGGCTCAGAGACGAATCAAAATATTTAGTTTCTCATAGACGAGATGACGTCAGAAGAAGGGAGTTTTGTAAATGAGACACGAACTTGGTATGATTTAACAAATAAAAAGAAAAGTACACAGTGTGTTAATTTAATGTACACGCCAAGTACATACCTTAACAGGCCTCCTCTTTTAGGTGGTATATAGGTCACCCAAGATATCCATATACTCGGCTGCTACATGGCTAGTACATAGTTACCCATGGTAACAGGGTACACGGCGTGTACTTCAATGTACATGATGTGTACCCCTTAAATTTCCATATTCTCCTCTTTTTCTCAAAAACGCTAGAAAAAAACACCCATACCTGAGATGAAGAACTGGGTTCTTAAAAAATACTTGGAATAATGGATTCACTATAATCAAACACTATAGAACACATGATATACTATATTATAATAATAACATAATGATTTATTATTCTATGTGTTTCTATATTAGAAAATTTGAGATAGAGTTTACGTATACTATGACATTAACCTTATAATTACAACCTCAAATTATATAAATCATTATTCATTTTCATATAATGAGGACATATTCTTGATCCATGTACATATCTATGTTTATTATCATTATTTTTTCTCAATATCATTTAAACTCATTTCTGAAATCACCCATCATTATTCATCCCAATAATTGAACAAAAGAATGATTTTATATATTTACATTATATTTCATTAATATTATAAATCATTTAATTTCTCATTTATATTATTTTATTCATATTTATTGTGGGTTTTTATCCCAAATTATTTCTATTTAAATATTTATAACCTCTAGATTTTAATATTTATTTAATTTTTTAATATCTATGATATCATTTGATACATGAAAACCTAATTTAAAATGAATAATAAAGTTGTATACCTCTATGACCAAGCTAATAGATCAGTGATCTGAATAAGAATAAAAATATTTAAAATTAATTATAAATTTTTATATGAAGAAAATGTATTCATATATATGCACCCAATTTATAGTAATGTTTTAATATTATGAAATAATAGATTTTTCAAAAATATTTTTTCATTGTGATTCGATAATGAATTATATATTTTTTCCATTTTAGGAAATTTTTGGGAAAAATTTACTTCATTTTTTTTGTAATCAGTATGTCTAATTTATCTTATAGTGATTTTTTTTATTTTTCTAAAAAGGTTGATTTTTTTCGATGAATGAAATGTTTGTTATTTTTTAAAATTTTCATTTCATTTAATGATTTAAATGTGATAAAATTAACTTTAAAAAAGGTTTCAATATATATTAGTTAAATTATAACATTAATAATTCAAATTTGGTCCCTAAAATAATTTTTATTTAAAAGTTTTATAAAAAAACATTTAATACTTAAGAAGAATATTTTTGAAACCAATTTTTCATTTCTTTTTTCATGCTTAAATTTAAATTAAATTATAGAAAATTTTTGAAATGAATTAGATTAAATAGAATCAATATTTAGTTTAAAATAATAATTTGTAAATATTTAAATGAAAAAACTGAAAAAAATTATCACTGTTATGTTTAAAATAACACACTTTTCGTTTTAAAAAAATAGATAATGGAATTTATATAACATTAAATTTTGAAAATACTATTAGAAATACATATATTTAAATAATAATATCCCAAATTTTCATGTTTTTACATTTAGAATTTTTTTATTGAGACTAATATTATTATATTTTATTCTTATAAAATATCAAAGTCGGTCTATCCCCCATATATTAATGGAAACCACATCTTATTTTATCTACAAAATTAAATAGAAATTTTCATTGGAAAATATCCCTGTAAAAGCTTCCATTACATCCCTAACCATGACCAAGATTCATTTTTATGATCATAAAACCATCTTATGATAGCTTTAGTTAAAAATGTTAAAGAGGATTTCCAATTAATAATTATAGTTATTTACTATAACATTTTGTGTTATTTATTATTAAAAATTCATAAAAATATCATATAAAAAATGAATAAAATAAAAATAAAATTCATCCACACAATAATATTATATTACATTATTGGAATAACTTATAAAGATTTCCACTTCTATCAAATGTTAAATGAAATCATCAATTGTGTGTACGGTAGAAATCAAACACACAAACTAATGTAATTAGTTTTTCCATCGCCCACTCTCATGGATGGAAGAACAGATAGACTAAATGATTTTATATGATATTTTTTAGAATATTATATATTTGGAATAAAAATGTCTTCTATCTTTTTACAATCCATTACATTTGTAATTGATAATGTATCTCTTGCTTTTATGTGGAAAATTCCATCCACAAACCGAGGTGATCCGTGAATTATTTTTATTATACCTAGTTGGTTAAAATTTTGGATTTAATTAATATATATGGTTAATATGATGTAATAATTATTTTAAAATTTCTAAATATTATTTATCTTTCGTCCTTTATATCCATCTAGAAATGAAAACATTGCTCTTGTATCCATACGACTTAATGACTCCATGAATGGTGTATTTAATTTCATTATCTATATCATTAATTAATGACTCTATATATATAATGAATATATATTATATTGATATCATGATAGATATTTAAATGGGGATAGATACATGATCAAAGCATAAGGTCAAGAACTATAGAACTGATATTCTAACGAAAAATAAAATATTTAACACCCAAAAATGATGATTTTAAAACGGAGTTATTAATAAAAATAAATTTAAATATAATAAGTGTGAATTTTATAAAATAATAAATTTATACATTAATATGATACATAATAATAATAAATTTAAATTTATTTTATATGAGTTTAATGTATATTCAAATCGAGTGAAACTTAGTGTAAGATATTTTTGTCTCGCTTTTATTTCAATGAGACACGTGGCACATTCCCCAATGTTTTAATTTATGTGTTATATATACTAACCATGAATTTAATTTAGGATTTATATTATGAGAATTCTTGTAATTTACATATATATATATATATCATTCTATTATGGGGCTTCTGATTAAAAAATACAAAGGTTGTATGTATTTTACATTACAGTGTCATTTTTTATTGATATTATTGATGATTATATTTCTGGTGATGAATTTTAATGTAGTATGTATTAGTAATATCATTAATTTTATAGTATTATCATTATTTTGATATAATACATGTTTTCTATTCATTTTACACTAATAAATTACTCAATATACTAAAAGATCATTTTTTTAGAAAAGCAACATTTCTCTCTATTTTCTGAAAAATCTATTTACTTCCATATCATTGGATTATAAAAATGTTTTCAAGACCTTTTATAAAATTATAATTTTAGGTTTTGAATTAAATTTTATCAATGTTTGATATTTCTTGAAAAGTTATCAAAATAATACTGTTTTCTTATATTTAATGGGGTTCTTTATGTCTTTGTAACCATTATGTTAATAGAATTATTTCTTTAAATATATAGGTCATGAACAAAATTTTCCACCATTATGATCAAAAAATTATTTAATCCTTATATTATTTGATTCCATGTTAATATGTATGTTTAATTATTTTGGCAGTCCTCTGTTATTATTTTGTTTAAAAATTTAAATTTTTTATGGGATGTTGAACTTCCACAATAATTATTTAATGATATTTTAACTATATTTATATTCATCCATGATAATAACCCATTATTATACATATGATATACTGATTATATTTTCCAGGTATACAATAATTATTTTTTTCTCTACATAATTCATTATAATGAATATTATATTTTTAATAAACCCATTATTTTCCATGTGTTATACTATTTTGAAATATTGACGAATCCAATTTCATTTTCAAGGGAAGTGATTTGAAAAATGTTTTATTATCTGGTGTCACACATTTATATTATTTTAATTGTGTAATGGTTGTTACTATAATTATATAGTCCTCCAATTCATTTTTTAAACATGGATATCTCATGAGATAAAAAATGAATGAACGGGGAGTGATCCTTGTTCTGTATGAGACTATGTACACTTTGATAGACTTGTCAGTGAACCTTAACTACTAAAATAGATTAGTGAGTGAACCCATTATACTATGATGGAATATCTAGTTAGACTTTATTGATGAAGAAATGTTCTCATATTCTCACTTTTATGCCACATGCTCATGACTTATGACTTTGTTAAGATCTCATGTCTCATGATATTGATTACATAAGGATTCATGTCTTATAAACCAAAAATCATTACACCAATAATAAAGATTATTATACATGATATACAGTGGTTTTCATTAATATAATATTCTCATGTTATAATACTCTTATACTCATGTATGTTAATGTAATCATGTATATCTCCCTTATTGAACCTTACTATAAATATTAGTGTAACCATTCTTATGTAACATATTCCTTGGTTATTTTCATAGTTTTTATTTAAGATATTTCTATGAAAGGATCTATTTATGAAAAATATACCATGGTATTATGATTTTCACCTATGGAGTAGCTATTTATATATCTATATTTCCAAATGCACATGGAATATATTATTCTAGGGTGGATTGTTATGTTGTGTAATAATTATTCATATAATTTTATGTATTATCTATGTATGAAGAGTATGGGTTTCAATAGGTGGTATCAGAGTAAGAATTAGGTATCCTTTAGAAAATTGTATTTTTATCAAATTTATAAGAATTTATTGGTTAATCCTATGTATATGGGGATAATCTGTTCTATGTTAATCATTGGAGTGTGTTTTTCCAATAAAAATATCAGTACATGGATACAAAGAGTGGATAAGGGTTTATAAAAAGTAAATATAGGGGTAACAAAAATGTTTTGGTTGAGTATGTATTTTCCATTATGGTGCATGATGGGTATTCCCTTATTTTGAACCTATTTTGAAACTATTAGGGGTTATGCATGGATAAGTGATATTTTCATACGAACAATTTCATTGTATTTGAATAGATGATGACCATGAATAACCATGTTTAATCATAAGGTGTCATAAATTAAAATGAGGTATTTATTATTTACATATCCAATAAAAGATTTATTCATGATTATGTGGTTTCACACAATGATCATTGGTTCTCATATAATCTTTTTATTGATTTTATCAATGGATGGAAGTAGAATGAACTGTGTAAATGCTGAATGTTATCAACATATCAACGGTTATCCTTCATAGACAACAAATGTTATGGGTTATTGAAATCAAAATATTTTTTTTGATTATATATCACACTTATAATATGATTCATGATAAGATTATAGATGAGAAAATTATGGAACAACATTTTAATGATTCCTTCACCTGGATACATCCTCCTTATTTTAGTCTTTCCAAAAATCCATTATTCACTAAAATATTGATTTATACTAGTATAATGAAAATTTCTATTCTTTAATGTATAAAAAATAGAATATTTATTATTTATCTATCAATTGGATGGAGAAGTAGATCAACATTATACATTTAACATGAATAAAAGGAAACACGATTAAATTTAGACCATGGAATTGGATGAGTTTATATTCTTATTTCCTGATATATACATCCATTATTTACTAATTATGACAAAAAATAAGAAATAAATTGTGATAAAGCATAAAGATGGTGATTTTTCCATTCTTATGTGTAAAATTTTATTTGACATGTGAGGTATTCTTCATCTGTTATCATGAAATGAGAAAGTGAGTATGATCAATTTATCAGTGTCTTAAATAAATGTATCTAAAGGGAATTATCTAGAAGATACATAAGTAGATATTACAAAATAAAACATCAGTCTACTAATTTGTAAATGGAGAATATTGATAACCATCAATATCATGTATTTTTTGTGAATACAATTATGGAATTCAAAGGAAATTATAAATATCATGGAGAAAAGAAGATGAGAATTCCTTAGTGCTCATGTGTGTAAGTAGACAATAATGAAATTGTCTTAAGGGGACTAGTAAATGTTTTAAATGATTAATGGAATTAAATTGGGTAAATAAATATTTATGTGATGTGAATAGGTTGGTTAATGATGAATATCGAGAGAAAGTAACATAGAATTAACCACCCACACTTTAGAGAGTCAAATAATTATATTATAGTCATTATGATTACTAGTGATGATGTTAGAAGGCTTTAAATGATTACTATTTTAATCAACATATGAATTCAAGAGACAAATTTAATTACAATGAAATCAATTATTCTAACGAGGTGTAAAATAATGAACTAGTTAAAGGTGCATGTATCATTCCCACTAGTACTTCTTTTTTTTATTATATTCTACATGAAATAATATTTTATATTTGAATAATTTTCTAAGGGTATAGAAATTCCACCCAAATAATTATATGTTCAATTAGTAGTGAATCCCCTAATGTAATTATGATCACAAACCCATTGAATTATTCTTCTATGGTTGATTTTTTTTTCAAATTTTTATTCAGAAAATATATTTTTTTCCATCAGATTGATCATAAGGTTATATTAGGCAAGGATTAGATTATTATACATAAATCTCACATCCATTTTCCAGGAAAAGAATTAATTTTTTTTATTCTGAATAAATACTAGATCATATATCAATGAGAAAATAAATATGATCTTTCAAATAATGTTACATGAATTTATGTGTTCTGTTTATTATTCAACGAGTTTTTTTTGTCAAAAATAGTTAGAGAGAAACATAAAATCAAATATATTAAATTTTTGTGGGATTTTGTTGATGTATTTATGGAAGAGATTCTTATTCTCCTATCAAATTATTAAGATGAGTTCCC
The DNA here is from genome assembly GCA_963277665.1 of Viscum album. Taxonomy (NCBI): domain Eukaryota; kingdom Viridiplantae; phylum Streptophyta; class Magnoliopsida; order Santalales; family Viscaceae; genus Viscum; species Viscum album. Next base: position 1,928,925,182 of record OY728142.1, read on the forward strand.
AATAGAGCTTATACATGGAACTATACGTAATTCAATTACTCCATGTAGAATGACAATAATTGTGTTACAGTAATCAAATAAGAATCACCATGAGAATCTTGAAAGACGATTAATTAGGCCAATATTTTACTTTTGGGGAACACAAAATTTATTTTTGATAATAAATATGGATCCATTAGTGTCGTAATTGAATATTCAGAACATAAAAAATCACAGTAAAAAATACATATATTCCTCCTTATATTGATAAATTATTTTATTAAATTCATCGAGCTTAATAATTTTCCAGTATTGATTGTTATTCAAAATTTAATTATTTATAGACTAAGAAGGAGGGTGTATCCAAGAAAATCATTCATACAATGATCGAACACTATTAATTTATAATGATTTCCTTTTTTCTTTCAAAATCCCTTGTTATCAAAATCGATTTAATTAATATTGTATTTCTATATTACTTGGTGATTTTTAAAATTCCTCATATATTTTATTTCTATATAATCTAAGATAATAGAAGAGAATAAAGACCACATAATGATTTTACTATAGTCTATATGGAATAATAATTTTTATGAATATTTTAAATATATTGAATTTTTGATACAAAATGTTTCATTTCTGGTTATTTAATATTAATAGATAGTATATTAGTGGATCTATCAAAGACATACATTATTAAATAATGTCCCAAACAGTATAATTAGACTAAGAATTAATGTTTTCATAGGTTTAATGGATATAGTCAATGGTTATGGAGAATATTTCATGTGTATCTATTCCACTCATCCTGTTAACTCAGAAGGAAGAAATGTTCAATTGGATAGACAAATGTGAATGAAATTTACTGGAAATAATGTGAATACTAGTCATATAATATATTCTTACATTACCATATTAGGTAGAAGGGTTCATAAACATGATTTATTGCTCAATCAACGCAATTGGATGTGTTCCCATGCAGAATGATTTTTTATAGAATATTCCCCCTGAGAATAGACATTTTTTGACAAATATTATCAAACTAATGATTCAGAATTACCTATGATAATTTCATAATTAAATATATAGATTCATTGTCTTTACATATAATGGTGTGATATATATACTTATGATTAAATCATGAATAACAAATTCACTCAGAACTAAATAAATATGATCCACTGAAGTTGTTTATATTCAATTATATATTATTAATGCTCAATCTATTAACATACTTTGAAGCTGAATTTGTTGGATGATTCATTGATTAAAATTTTTTATTCAAGATTATAAAGGAAGAGGACACAATATATCCAATATTTTCTTAAAAATAAGGATCTATAAATCAATAATTAATGAAGAAATTATTATCATGTTTAGATGTGTGTTTGATCATCTATACATATGATGATTATAAATAGGGGAAAAGGTAAGATATAAATCATCAAAAGGAGGTGAGAAATATTCTTGAGATTATTCTTTATTATGATATAATGATAAGACTTAGGATCCTTTTATGTGTCCCTTCAACACTATATACAGATATATCTTTATAAATACCTCTATAAAAATAAGTTTAGAAATCCATCATGAGGAGATGAAGTTGGAGAATGAATTAAATTTGGACATAAACTAGTTTTGGAAAGGTACGAGAGTGTGAAATTATTTAAATGTCCCATTAAAGAAAATATAAATCCTAATGAATTATATACTATTAATCATATATGTTTAACGACCATGCATTCACACTCCAAACATTGGTGTTAAAATCAAAAAAAAATTACATTTATATTCGTAAAACTATTGAATGTGAACTAATTTTCTCCATAAAAATATTCATCATAAAAACGAAATATTATATTACATACACTTCTAAGGACCTTTTTTGTATACTGTTTTATATAAAGAGGAAAAACTCATACATATAAAATACCCATGTTTTCTTGTGGATATTTCTCCCAAAAAAACCCTGTAGTTTTTATTTAAAATTAATTCATCTTAATCATCCATATGATTTACATATATAAATTACTTATTTATAATTGTTCTTGATAACCTACAATAAATTAATCATAGAAACATGATATAAAATTATTAATAAGGTAAATATAATTATTTGATATTTATTTTAATAATTGATACTAAAAAGTGAACATATGTATAATAACATAAAATGAGTTCATGAGCATAACATAAACAAATACCTATAAAACTTGTATTAATAAAGATATTTCATTATATAAATATTTAATAATAAATAAGTCATATGAATAAATAATAATTTTCCATAGGATTTTAATTGTGATCAATGGTATCATTAAAACCCTATAGAAAGAATAAAGAAAAACATTTTTGTATCTTATGGTATTAACTTCATTGGTTGTTATATAACCCTTACACAACACTTAGAAATAGAATAATCATATGATAAAATTACATACCCATTGGATTGGAGTAATATTTAGGCACACTGATTATATAAGATATATCAGGCTCATCCATGACTGATAATGGGGATAAACACATCATATAATCAATTTTCATGAACCATGACATTAATAATCCACATAGAAACTGAATCTCATCATAAGACTCATAAAAATATACACTGATCCTTTCACCTCATGAATAAACCATGAAAAACAAATTTTAATCTTGAAAATAATTTTTAAAAATTATTAACCCATAGAAAATAAATGAGATCCATTAAAATCATTTTGAAGAATGATTATCTGATGGAAAATATTCAAGATACATAAATATCTATTTGAAACAATAAAAATACATCATCAGAGATAATCTGTATGACATCAATAAAAATTATCCATAGTTGATCGCATGCACTATCATGAGTTGTTGACATTGATGAAGGGAAATAACATTAAAAAAATATATATTTTTTTTAAAGAAAATTACCCTTTCACTTTGAGTAACATCAAATGATGAAAAATCAGATGGATTTTTTTGAAAGATCAATGGGAACATTTCATAAAGAAAATTTCCTTTTCATATTGAATACACTTTTTAAAAATATAAATAATTACTAATCAATAACGAAATAATGTTATTTTTTAATATCATTTGAAACCAAAAAAAAACATTTAAAACGTCATGTGGTTATTATAGTTGTAAAATTAATTCTTGTTGTAAATTCAAAATAAATATTCGTTTAAATATTTTTTAAAGGGAGTAATAGTACCCCATTTGAAAAATGATAATAAATTTAATTTAAAAAAAATATTAAATAAGGGAAAATAATTTTAAAAATTTATATAGGAAATCATTTATATTTAGAAAATAACACTTTAGAAGTTAATTTAATAAATAATCATATAGAAGAGAAATAATAAAAATTTAAAATAAAAATTTACAATTGATATCACAAAAATACATCATTATTGATATTTATTCAATAAATAATGGTGAAAATGGAAAATAAACTTGTGAAGAACATTCATAACAATGTTTCCACTAGTGATCATAAGTGGTGTCAATAAATTCGATCTTGTGACCATATTTAACTCTAAAACCCATGATGGTAATAATATCCCATGAATTTATGCTATTTATATTTTTATATAATTTTAATCCATTCAATATCATACATTTCAAAAAACACTGAGTTTAAAAAAATGATATACCATATAAACATGACTGATGAAATAGAAATGTGACTATTAGATTTAGTAATTATACACTTAGTAATAGAAATGTAACGAAGAGAAAATAAACACACATATTAATGGATTAATAAAATTTTGGTGTCTCATAAATGAAAATATGATATATTTATATCATGGAATATGTAAATAAATGTTTTAGAATTGATCAATTAAGTGTTCGAATTTTTATGAAACTAAAATATTTATTTAACATTTTATAATTAATATATTTATTTAAAATAAACATTATTTTATTAAAAAATTTTAATTATTTAATAATTATATATTTTAGTTAAAAAAATTTAATGATACATTAATTAATTTTTGAATATCTTATAAAATTAGTTATTATATTACAGTAAGTATTATTCTGAGAAAATTATGATTTTTATTAAAAATTTAATTTATCCTATTTATAAACTTATTTTCATAAAATGGAGTCCATTTTTTGGTGTCCATAATTTGAGAAATGGGTATTGTGATTTTTTTGGAATTTTTTTAAACCAAATCAATTTTCAATGAATAATGGAATTTTGAAATTTTTGTTATATAACATTTTAAGTAAATAAATTTGTCATTGAGTTGGTTTTGGTGTATGGAATAGGTAATAACACAATAGTTATAAAAAAATGCTCTAGATACTTTAAGTACTGACATTAATATTTTTTATCTGTATTTCAAATCTATGATAATAAACTAATGAATAATATAATAAAATAGTTCCCCTATACCCTATTATAAAAACTGCACCTCACTAATCATTCTCCTTACACCTAATAATAATTATAACATTATAATATTCTTCCATATCCATCTCCTAATAATCTTATCTATTTACTTGAGCTTCTTTTCTAAAAAATAGACCTAGCCCAACTACCTTAAGGATGTTCTCAATGAGAATAATTACTGAAGGTAAGACCATCAATACTTATGTTTCAATTTATTTTAATTTATTTCCTTCTTCTCTCCTCACATCCCATTTTCAAAATAGGAATGATAACTTGAGTATAATATATATAATATAATTTTTTTATGCTAATGGAATATACATCATCAAATATCTTCTCTTGTCCTTTAAATTTAAATAGTGAAAATAGTATCCCAAATGTAATGATTCACCACCTTTATAGATAATGAGATCTGGTTTCTCAATATATACTTAAAGAATTTTCATAAAACCATATTTATGGTCCATGAAATTATATTATATTTATTGAATATTGTCATATGTTCTGTAACTAGTATATAAACATTATATTAAATAAATTAATACTAGTCTGTTATAGTCGAAAAAATAACTTAAAAACAATCAATTTCTCATTAATAGGTTTTCAAATGAATCAATCGAGTATAAAATAAAAAATGACATATGAGAAACTAAATAACATTTAGATGTTCACTTATAGTAAATAGTTTCAGTTTTTTTTCCTCCATTTTACATAAATTCAGAAAATTATACGCAATGGAACTGAATATAAAACCATGAAATAAATGCCATCAGAACAATGAAATTAATCATTATAATTTATCTAAATGGACATAATTGAAATTAATATAATTATAATAAATCAAATATATTTTAACACAGATGTAAATAAGTTAATTACTTAATATAATATGATTTTACTAGTTATTAATTAGAAGTGTGAATCACTTTCATAAAAATGGTATGGGGGTCATATGATCACTTTTTTTATATGGGTTTATATTATTGAACACATATTTCTTATGTGTGGTGTACATATAAAATTTTTTGATATATCGTCACCTAAATCAATTTATCTTCATGTTATAAAACATTTGATAAAATGATTATTATCTTTTTGGGCATTCAATTTGTTTGATTGCATGTGATTAAGGACATCATTTCAATTTACATTTAACTAAGACATACTTGGTATTTTTCTCATACTAATTTTTTATATTATCTATTTATGTCCCTGATTAGATCTATATACATTGGAAATTATATTTCTCATATTATCCTTATTTCATATATGAGGTATTTTTTATTATATATGTTTTATACCGTTTTTATATTCATAGTTTACTATGAAGGTTGTATTAGAATGGGAAATGTTGATAAATATGTACCCTATACTCAATAGAGTTATTTTGATAATGCATATTTTTCATGAATTAAATCAATTTTTGGTTAATTATTTATAATTTTAGTTACTTATGGATCCCAACATTTTATAGCCCCTTGATGCATCGAAAGGTCACATGAAACAAAACATCTGGTGAAAAACCACTCACGTTTATTTGGATGAAGTATTAGATAGTTTTATACCCAAAAGAATAAAACATATTTTGAATGGACTATATGGTAGAAGTTCATGTTTCAGATAGAAGATTCCAATAATTAAGAATTTTCTTTATTCTGTATTTAGTTATTACCTTCCATAATATTCCAACAATGAAAAAATATTTTGATGCATTTATATTATCATTTTATAAATGGAATTTGTTTTTTATTTATTTTTCATTTCATTTTGATTATTCTTTATTGGCTATGTTTCACTTATTATTGATTCATGTAACACATATTTTGAATTTTAGGCACCCCTTTTATTTTTTCCCACCAAAGATTATGAAGATGAAATCAATCAATAAGTGTCAAGGTTGTAGTTTATTTTCCATTGGTAATTTCATTATTTAATTTCTTCTGTAATTAGATTAATGTTCATGTATATAGATATTCAAGTGTACTAAATTGACAAATTAATGGTAATGTGATCTAATGTATCAATTCTATTGTAATATATTAACCAGAAACACTGGGATATTATGCATGGGGTTGGTACAATAGTATCTATAACTATTTTATTGATCATATATAAATCAAATATTCATTAAAAAATTAAAATAGTATTTATATGAATATATTATTATAAGTGAAATATAAAATGTAAAGATACCATTATAGTACAATTATTGAATCCCAATACATAAATACTTAAATAATCCTACATTATTCTAAAACCATTAACATGACATCATAATTTTATTTCTTAATACATATTTCCTTTCATATGAAATTCATAGTGTCTTAATGACCAATATTATAACCATTACTAATAAAAAATGGTGATTTTATTCATGTAACCATTACCCTAGGACCTTGATTTGAAAAATAACAAAATATTATATATTTAATAAATTCAAGTATCGATGATACATTAGTGTTTCAATTATAATAATTCATTTCAGTAACGGTAATTTTATGTTTTCCTCATCAATTAAATTAGTTATGTTCTTATTTTACACACTCATCACAAACTATTGTTCCATTGAGACATTCACATGGGTTATTCTTCACATATTCATGGTATATTGAGAACTACATCTTTATTCCTCTACAGTATCTACCACCCAATATCTTAGTGAACTATACAGTTATCTTCTATATTGAGTTCGAGAGTTTGCGAAGGTTAATGTTTTTAATCTTATATCAAGAAAACCGATTAGGTATAATCAATATATACTTTACTATATTCATGATCCCATTTGGTTTCACATCAATTCATTTTCATTCACATTAACATTTATGAAATTTATATTTGGTTCCCAGTAGTGAATAAAACTAAAAATCATACTGTGAAATACAATTACCATATTCGTAAAACCGCATATTCATGAGAAAATCATTAATAGGACGAAAAATACATGAATCCATGTTTTCAATTTATGTATCCATAGTCTTAACCTAGGTCATTCATGGTAATTATTCAAATCTTTCATGATGGATATTATAGTATTTATGAATTTTGAAAACATATCCCAACTGAGTTTCAATTCATTTATGGAGTAAGGCCCATTTTCATGTACAATTTAATGCTTGAGTTAATGCCATATTTATTTTTTCATAGTTACTATTTGTAGGTAATTTTTTTCCAGAACAACATCAACATTTTTTATCTATACAAGGATGTAATTATAGGAATCCACTCAGTATATATTTCACTTATTTCTAAGGATATTATCTTTATATTTCGAATTATTCTTAGACTTTACCTTATACATATCCCTAGGGACTTCTTTAGTATTTTTATGATCTTATTTCACAAGGGTTAAGTAAACCTATTCTAGGATACAAACAATAGTGATATGGAATTTTCATATATAAATATAACATATTTAAAGATGTCAATTAAATACATTTCCTAAACACATTTATGAGGACCATAATAGTTTAGATTATATTTATAATATTAAAATAATATTCTTATTTAATGAATAATCTTCACCATCTCCCATAATTATCATCTCACATAGTACTAATCAATGGTATACTCTAACAAAAATATTCATTATAACTTGGGGGGAAATATAGGAAAGGGTGTGTAACGCCCCAACCCCAGTTACCCAGAGTCGGTGCATTATTTTAATACATTGGCATGATTACAAGGAATCAAGTCCCAAATGACCGATTAGTTTAGCAGGCTTGGAAAATAGATTACATACATGAATGTTACATTACACATAATAACATACAAAACCACATAAATAATCCTTTATGAATGCCATTATTCCCTTGTCTTAACCCTTCTTATCAATCAAAATATAATTCTTGGAATGTTGGGAAAAAATGAAACATAGAAAAGGGGTGAGATCAAACGCTCCGTAAGGGTAAGCAATACAACGGAAACTTTAAGAAATAAGAATAAACATTTAAGGCAATGAATAACTAAAACAAAATCATTTTAAACCTAAAAATCAACATAGTATAGAAAAAAATAACATGAAATAATGCCATTTACTTATTCACATGGATATTCTACTAATAGAATGATCACATGCAATATCAATAACCACTTTCATAATGATGGAATTCATAATGCCAGACTATCATAACCACATAGCCAAGGCCTCGTGCCAAGACTACAAATAAGATTTTTCCAAGGCCTTATGCCAAGACACTAGTTTGTCTCATTAGACCTACTGATGCATCAAGGAGCTATAGCAGGCTCCACCTGTCACTTAAAAATTCCAATGCATTCCCATATTAAATGGTTTAAACATAACATAAACATTCGTATTAAAACTAGCATACAAAATGTCAACACTTTCTCCATAAACAATGAATGGTATAAAAATATAACATCCATAGTAAAACATATCACAAAACCTTCAATAAAATACAAAAGTTTTGTATCATAATAAATCATCTTCAAATAAGCTTAAAATCCATCAAAGTATGTTGACAAAGATGAAATCAAAACTATTTGAGAGAAATATATCTTTTCTCGAAATCATTGAAAAGTAACACATTTATAAAGGAAGTAATTTAAAAGTGATTTTTATATCAAAGTGTCCCATACCACTTTGAAACATCTGAAAAGAAATATCATTTCAAAGACTTCATGTCCATATAAATAAATCCTTAAAATCATTTTGAAAACATGGACATTAATTAAAACGATTTATAAAGATAAATCTTTAAAACATTTAAAATTATGATCTTGAAGAAAGAGTACCTTTCTCAAATTCTTAAAAAATTCATTTTCAAATCATTTAAAAGTAAAATAATTATAAAATAAAACATTTATATTGAAAATATTCTTATAATCTTGTAAGGGAAGCTTTGACGATTTTATAATCGCGGTAAATAGCCGCACCCGCCGTATAAGTTAAAAAAAATATTCTTACCTTAAATTTATCGAAAGGTTAAAAGTTCCTTGTTTGGAAAACGACGGAAAGATTCCATTAAAAACACATATGGGTATAAATGACTTTAACCTATATTCTTTGTAAATAGTAATTTTTTTTTTAAATAAATTTTTAAGAAACATGGATGTGGATGATAAAGAAATCCCAATACATTATTACGTATAAACAACCTCGGATAATGAAGAGATTGCGAAATAAACCCTTACCTTGTACTTTTCCTTGGTTGGGGGTAGGTTAAACTCCTGTACAATGGTGAAATAATTGTTATTAAATTATTCAATAATCATATACATTAATATGATATCATATATGATCTTTTAACATTGCTTTGTTAATAATATCTTAGAATTATCGTCGTTTCGGGTGTTAACTTACTCATTTTCTTTTATATGTTTTGTTATGTAAGCCATGTTTGTCATGGATAGGTTGTATATTATTCATATCCATAATGATATCAATCCCTTAAAAATTATTTTTAAATCATAAAATGATAAATATACTTGAATTGATACGATAGAGAATGAATCTCATCGCGTTCATGGAGACGGTAGTCCGTACGTACGCACGAGCGACAATAACATTTTTTTGATAATAAAATAATATATAATTGGATGTTATATCATATATACAGTATAATTATCATGTTATATTTATTAATTACATGAATTAAAAAACATTATTATACCCATAAAAATAATAAATTATTTAATAACAATTACATCATGACGTGGAGACGGTAAGCCGTACGTACGCACGTATGGTGACATGTTATTCAAAGGGTGGATAGAATACTGAATATTGTTGTAAAATATTTATAATAATATTAAAGTATATAGGAGATACTGGATTAATTATTTTATAATGGTAAAAACAAAGAAAGAAGAAGTTGAAGAAGAAATGAATTAGAAAAAGGGTGGTGAAAACATTACCTCTTCTTTGGGTTCTTCCTTTTGATTTGACCAAAAGGGCACCTTAGGTTGGCTTTGTGATCAAACTAATACCTCTAGGTTGTAGTGAGTGAAGTTGAGAGAGTATTTGGGTAGGGTTTAGCCGATCCAAAAGGCTATAAAGGTGTGAAGTAATGAGAAGGCGGAGTTCCCTTTTATAAGAGGGGTGAGGGGCACCTTTGGAAAAGCTAGAAATATTAATTAATAATAAATTCCTATTCAGTTTCTAATCGCTCCAAAGTTGATTATTAAAAGTTCAAGGTTGTAATAGGTGGAAAACGATTCAACCGATATAATTTAGACAGTTTTGGGTTACTATATTAACCTTATCTTTTTGTTTTATCTCTTAGTTAATTAGTTTGACATTTACCATGTCACTTTTTATTTTTATATTATATATTTAATAAACATACTATATAAATCCAAGAGACCCACAAGTGGTACATTAATGATACACCTCTAATGATATAAGTCTCTTGGCCGAACCTTAGATTTTTAAGAATTTAATATCAATTAATAATATAATATTTGTTTTAAAAACTCTTTTATGTCAATTTTGACACTATTCAATAGTTGATTTTTGTGAAACTCATAAAAGAATGATTACTTAGAAAAAAGTAAATTAAATCAATCCTAACATGTCATATTATCCTAGAAAATTAGTGTAATTCATTTAAAGTCTCAAATTATATTTATTTGGGTATTTATAATATCAATTATTCAAATTTCTCATTAATTAGGTAATTACTGCATCATCATTGTGTCATAAAGAAATTAAATTTTTTAATGTATAAAAATTATAAATAAAATATCATTTTTTAGGAAATAATTATATCTTTCTAATGAATATTTACAATCGAATTTATCTTATGTATGACTCTATATTAAAAATGTTTTAGTAAATAAACGTTGATTTTAACTATTTTAACTCTTCTTTAAATTAAATAATAATAAATGTCCTAATCTAATCCAAGTGGACCTAAATGATAATATTTTATTCCAAAGGTTGTTTTTGGTCGAGATAAACATGTAAAATATAATTAGGACATGTGTTAGGGTAATATTAATATCATTTTTACCCTTAATTACCCTATTTACTTTTAACCGTGGTAAATAAAAGTAAAAAGTTACTATTCACCAAAAATTAATTTCATCTCATTGAACCACATTTTAATTATTGATATTAACCGTGTCTCTCGGATTTTCAAAATTCCTTTAACAGAAGTGGTAAAATTAAGTTTTATGAAAAATTCAGTTTTCTTAACTACCACTTAGTAGTTTCACTATTCATAAAAAATTAAAGTTTTTCAGAACAATGCCAAAATTTCACCCTAAGAAATAACTGATATTCCAAATTTAAAAATGATATCTATTTTAGAAAATTATAAACATATAAGTTTCATTAATTAATTTTATAATTAATTCCCGTTGTTACAACAAATAGCATGTTTTTAAGAAACAATATATATCAAAAGATTGACAATTGTTTAGGTCCAATTTCGAAGTGAAATTAATTATAGTAAACACCATTGGATAAAATGGTAAAAATATATTCTAATTATACTTTAAAACCACTCAAATTCATAATTTATCACCATTAATTATTTTGATTAAAAAAGTTGATTTTAATTAAAATTTAGTTGTTTTCACTATTCATCAAAATATTAATGTTATCCGAAAAGTACAAAAATTTCACACTAGGCTAATTTTGATATTCCAAATACAATAATGAAGTCCATTTTGAGAGATATAATTTATAAAATTTTAAAAAGTAGGTATTACTATTCATAAAGGCTAGTTTGGTAAGTCATGGTGCGCTTTAACTCGGTGTTGCGTGTAGTTAAAGTTATTGAATTATTTTGAAGAAATAACACACTATGTAATCTTGGGGTGTTACATTCTCCCCTCCTTCAATAAATTGCGTCCTCGCAATTTGAAATTGTTCTTTGAAAATAAAAGGTTGAAAATAAAAAAATATCTTTGTGGGAAAACCCACATCAGAAATTGGGTTACTAAAATTTAGTCTTAATATGAGTAAAAGAGAAATTAAAGGGTTACCACAAAATTATGATCTCGATGAGGAGAATATTGGTGGAAATTAGAGAAATATAATTGGAGGAAAAAAGTAAATATATATAGGTAGTGTTTGAGGCCATCAATCAAAAACAAGTTTAAAATTGAGGTCTTTAAATTCATCAATCTATGATGATTTAAAATACCATATATTCAACAAAACATAAGGTATTAGGATAACAAATTTATGATGTTTAAAAATATCTTAGTTGAAATCCCACATCGAAAAATGAATTAATGAGGCCTCTATTTAAAATAAAGAGTGGAAGGTATGCAGATTACTGAAAATAACACATACTAGGGTTCCATGTAGGAAAATATGGATATGGAAGAGAAATATAACCATCAATTATCTGATGGAGAGTGGTAGATAACATGGATATGAAAATGCCAACAATCCCAAAGCCATAAATTATTGATGATTTAAGGTACCATTTAGGACAACATTTTTGTTCTAAGTTCCTTTTCTTAATGTTGAGGAATTTATTTATGAGATTGGCTAAGATCATAAGGAGATATACTTAACTTATAATTATAGTTTTATCCATTAATAAATTTCTACCACAAACTCATCTTTAAGTCTAAAAGATAATAGAACGTAAAAAAAATTCTATTTATACTATTCGGATAGGGTTCCAAAATAAATGAATTTATAATTCATCTACCAGATCTTTTTAAAAAAAACTACATTATTTAATCCAAGGCATCTCTTGGGATAGTGGTAGGTGATACACCCTTGTCGCCAATCGGTTGCGGGTTCAAGTCTCGCGGCCTTGCCGGTCGCGACGGGTTGCCGCCCGACCTCCGGGTTGCCCTTTTATGGCAATCCAAAATTAATCTCAAACTAGAATTTATCCAAAATACATCTGTCTAAACTCACAGTACAACATTTATAAGGAAGGTAAACATAATGTAGATCCTTTTTACCCCGTAATAGCATATGAATACCTTCATAATGTGTTCTTTTAAAACACTGAAACATCCGGAATTACCATAATCCTTATTGATTAAATTCATTCTCCCTTATTCCATATAGAAAGCTGGATATACTTCATCAATCCAAAAATGTTTTAAACCCCAACAATGATGGAATATACAAATAATTAATCAGATTCAAGGTAGTTTAGAATATCCAATATAATTTATCCAAATCAGTCTTGTGTTATTCTAAAATCACTACCTCGGTATCATAACCATATTATGGTTTATCTTTCTCTCAACCATATATTTTCCAAAAAATTAACCTACTATTGATTTAGTTTTCTTTGTTCCACACAATCTCAAGTCCTTAATGAAATCGTACTACAATACAATCCTTATATACTCCAGAATTATTATAACAAGTACATTATTGATACAACACTCAAATGACATAATCAACATAAGAACTCTAATCATTCCTATTCATCTGTGGTAGTATCATAACTTGATTATTATCCAATAGAATCATTTTCGGCATAGTTTGATGACTAGGACATAGGTTTGCATAGTGTCCAAACTCCTTGAAAATGAATCATTGTACATTTGAAACCATTTTCTTACCCTCGCAGTCACGTACTTTGTGCCCTTTTCCTCCACACTTATAACAATCTCTCATTCCTTTCAGGCAAGTTCCAGGGTGTTTCTTCCCACAGTTATCACATATGGGAACATTCTTCTTTTCCCTCTTCTCTTTATCCATCTTTCTCTCTTCCATCCTTTTCTTCTCTTGCTTCCCATTAAAGCCATAGGACTCAGTAAACTCTTTACTTATCTTATCAACACATGATATTATTTCTTCATATGATGATAATACATGGGAGACAAATTCCCTTCTAAATGATGTCTTAGTACCATGAAATATACAATACTTCTTACTCTTTCGATCATACGTATTACTGGAGTTCACATTCCTTCTACTGGGCACCATTTCTATACAATATCATAAACTAGGCCAGTTTATGAATAGCAATAAATAATTCCTAATGAAAATTGAACAGTTTATGGATAGAATCCGTAATCATAAAAAATGTTTTCTTTGAGTAAGTATATACTCACGAGTCCTTCATAATGGTTTGTAAATAAAATGGGAATTATCCTAAGCATATCCCCCGGGAGTGTCGTAACCAAGAGTGCAGCAAGGCCCATTGTCGTGCACCAGTTCCCATTCGAGTCTAGCTCAAAGAGGTGTTTTCAGGTTTTACCCCTTGGTACATCTGTGCGAGAGCCGCCTCTACCTGCTCGTATCCAAACATGGATGTATTGCTCGGAAAACTCACAAAATCTCTACAATACCAAAATTCTAGGAAGTTCTTCTATACTAATCTTCAAATTCTATCTTAGGGCTATGTGCTCTAATCCGAGTTTATCTTAATCTAGTTTCCAAGGTTATTTCTAAACTTCCTCTGATACCAACTGTAATGCCCCGACCCCAGTTACCCAGATTCGGTGCATTATTTTAATACATTCGCATGATTACTAGGAATCAAGTCCCCAAGGACCGATTATTTTAGCAGTCTTGGAAAATAGATTACAAACATGAATGTTACATTACAATTAATAACATAGAAAACAACATAAATAAACCTTTATGAATGCCATTATTCCCTTGTCTTAACCCTTCTTATCAATCACAATATAATTCTTGGAATTCTGGGAAAAAATAAAGCATATAAAAGGGGTGAGCTCAAACGCTCTGTAAGGGTAAGCAATACAGCGGAAACTTTCATAAATAAGCCTAAACATTTAAGGCAATGTATAACTAAAACAAAAGCCTTTTAAACCTGAACTTCAACATAGTATGGAAAAAAAATAAAATGAAATAATTCCATTTACTTATTCACATGGATATTCTACTAATCGAATTATCACATGGAATATCAATAACCACTTTCATAATGATGGAATGCATAATGCCAGACTATCATAACCACATAGCCAAGGCATCGTGCCAAGACTACAAATAAGATTTTTCCAAGGCCTTGTGCCAATAAACTAGTTTGTCTCATGAGACCTACCGATGAATCGAGGAGCTATAGCGGGCTCCACCCGTCACTTACTAAGTCCAATGCATTCCCATATGAAATGGTTTTAACATAACATAAACGTTCATATTAAAACTAGCATACGAAATGTCAACACTTTCTCCAAAAAACATGAATGGTATAAAAATAACACATCCACAGTAAAACAGATCACAAAACCTTCAATAAAATACAAATTTTTTTTATCATAATAAATAATCTTCATATAAGCTTAAAATCTATCAAAGGATGTTGACATAGATGAAATCAAAACTATTTGAGAGAAATATCTCTTTACTCGAAATCATTGAAAACTAACACATTTATAAAGGAAGTAATTTAAAAGAGAGTTTTTAATCAAAGTGTCCCAAACCACTTTGAAACTTTTGAAAAGAAATATCATTTTAAAGACTTCATGTCGATATAAATAAATCCTTAAAATCATTTTGAAAACATGGAAATTAATTAAAAAGATTTAGAGAAATAAATATTTAAAACATTTAAAATTATGATCTTGAAAAAAGAGTCCCTTGCACAAATTCATAAAATATTCATTTTGAAATCATTTAAAAGTCACATAATTATGAAATAAAACATTTACATTCAAAATATTCTTATAAGCTTGTAATGGAAGCTTTCACGATTTTATAACGGCGGTAAATAGCAGCACCCGCCGTATAAGTTAAAAAAATATTCTTACATTAAATTTGTCAAAAGGATAAAAGTGCCTTGTTTGGAAAATGACAGAATGATTCCATTAAAAACACATAAGGGTATAAATAAATTTAAACCATATTATTTTTAAATAGTAAAAATGTTTTGAAATACATTTTGAAGAAACAGGGATGTGGATGATAAAGAAATCCCAGTAGATTATTACGTATAAACAATCTCGGATAATGAAGAGATGCGAAATAAACCCTTACATTGTACTTTTCCTTGGTTGGGGGTAGTTTAACCTCCTGTATAATGGTTAAATAATTGTTATTAAAATATTCTATAATAATATACATTAATATGATATCATATATGATCTTTTAACATTGCCTTGTTAATAATATCTTAGAATTATCGTCGTTTCGGGTGTTAACTTACTAGTTTTCTTTTATATGTTTTATTACGTAAGACATGTTTGTCGTGGATAGGTTGTATATTATTCATATCCAGAATGATATGAATTCCATAAACATTATTTTTAAATCATCAAATGGTAATTATACTTGAATGGATATGATAGAGAATGAATCTCATCGCGTTCGTGGAGACGGTAGTCCGTACGTACGTGCGAGAGAAAATATCATTCTTTTAATATTAAAATAATATATAATTGGATGGTATATAATATATACAGAATAATTATCATGTTATATTTATTATTCACATGAATTACACATCTTTATTATACCCATCCAAATAATAATTTATTTAATAACAATAACACCACGACGTGGAGACGGTAATCCGTACGTACGCACGTATGGTGACATGTTATTCAAAGGGTAGATAGAATACTTAATATGGTTGTACAATATTTATAATAATATTACAGTATATAGGAGATACTGTATTAATTATATTATAATTGGAGAAACAAAGAAAGAAGAAGTTGAAGAAGAAATGAATTTGAAAAAGGGTGGTTAAAACATTACCTCTTCTTCAGGTTCTTCCTTTTGATTTGATCAAAAGAGCTCCTTAGGTAGGCTTTCTAATCCAAATAAGGCCCCTATGTTGTAGTTAGGTATTTTTAGAGAGTATTTGGGCAGGGGTTATCCGAACCAAAGGCTATGAAGGTGTGAAGTAATGATAAGGGGGAGTGCCCTTTTATAAGAGGGGTGAGGGGTACCTTTAGAAAAGCTAGAAATATTAATTTATAATAAATTCATATTCGGTTTATAATGGCTAAAAAGTGTATTATTAAAAGGAAAAGGTGGGGATAGGTCTAAAACCATTCAACCAATAGAATTTAGATAGGTTTGGGTTACTATATTACCCTTATCTTATAGTTTTAACTCTTAGTTAATTAGTTTGACATTTGCCATGTCACTTTGTATTTTTATATTATATAGTTAATAAACTTATTATATACATCCAAAAGACCCCCAAGTTGTACTTTAATGATACAACTATCATGATATAAGTCTCTTGGATGAACCATAGATTTTTATTAATTTTATATTATTTTATAATATAATATTTGTTTTAAAAACTCTTTTATGTCAATTTTGACACTATTCAATAGTTGATTTTTTTGAAACTCATAACAGAATGATTACTTCGACCAAATATAATTAGATCAGTCCTAACATGTCATATTAACCTAAAAAATTAATGTAATTCATAAAAAGTCTCAAATTATATTTATTTGGATATTTATAATATCAATTATTCCAATTGTTCATTAGTTAGTTAATTAGTACGTCATCATTGTGTCATAAATAAATTAAATTATTTTATGTCTAAAAATTAAAAATAAAATATAATTATGTATAAAATCTTTTTAACTTTATAATTAATATTTACAATCGAATTTATCTTATGTATAACCCTATATGAAAAATGTTTTAGTAAATAAACTTCGAATTTAACTCTTTTAACTCTTCTTTGAATTAAATAATAATAAATGTCCTAATCTAATCCAAGTGGACCTAAATGATAATATTTTATTCCTAAGGTTGTTTTTGGTCGAGATAAACTTTTCCAATAGAATTAGGACATGTGTTAGAGTAACATTAATATCATTTTTATCTTTAATTTCCCTATTTACTTTTAACCGTGGAAAATGAACGTAAAAAGTTACTATTCAACAAAAATTATTTTCAACTCATTTAACCAAATTTTACTTCTTGATATTAACCGTGTCTCTCGGATTTTTGAAATTCCATTCATAGAAGCGGTAAAATTATGTTTTATGAAAAATTCAGTTTTTTTAACTACCACTTAGTAGTTTCACTATTCATAAAAAATTGAAGTTTTTCAGAACAATGCCAAAATTTCACCCTAAGCTATAATTGATATTCCAAATTCAAAAATTATATCTAATTTAAAAAATTCTAAATATATAAGTTTCATTAATTAATTTTATAATTAATTTCCACTGTCACAACAAATAGCATGTTTTTAAGAAACAATATATATCAAAAGATTGACAATTGTTTAGGTCCAATTTCGAAGTGAAATTAATTCTAGTGAACACCATTGGATAAAATGGTAAAAATATATTCTAATTATACTTTAAAACCACTCAAATTAATAATTTATCACAATTAATTATTTTCATTAGAAAAGTTGTTTTTAATTAAAATTTAGTAATTTTCACTATTCATCATAATATTAAAGTTATCCGAAAAGTACCAAAATTTCACCCTAGGCTAATTTTGATATTACAAATCCAATAATGAAGTACATTTTGAGAGATTGAATTTGAAAATTTTTAAATAGTAGGTATTACTATTCATAACTTCTAGTTTGGTAAGTCATGGTGCGCTTTAACTCGGTGTTGCGTGTAGTGCAAGTTATTGAATTATTTTGAAGAAATAACACACTATGTAATATTAGGGTGTTACAGGGTGGTCTTAATTTATCAGTAAGGATAAATCGAATAGATACTAATATATGACATATAATTGAATTTGATAGTAATAATGGTTTGATATTATGAAAATAAGTTGTTATATTCATACACAACATGTAATTGATCAACAAAACATAATTCATTTAAAAATACAATCATTTTATAAAGAAACCACATAAGAGAGAGAAATCAACAAACACTAATCATGATCCCTAACCTTATCTTATTGGTTTGTGGAACCATAAAAAATCTAGAAATTGGTTTCAAATGTCAAGGTTAACTACCATGTCCATTAACAGAGTGGATTATGACTTATCAAATGTTTTCTACTATGGATGAGGAAACACACATTTCCAATAGTGGATTAAGACACTCCAACATAAAATAGAGGATAAATAAAATCCACTTGTTTATCATTATTATCTCATGGCATGTAATGGATTACCCAATTAATAAGATGTAAATATAGTGCAAAAACATCACATATTGAAAACCCATACTTATTTGTATTATATAATCACAACATTACTCATGTAATAAATATGGATTTCAAAAACATTTCCTCAATTCACCATATCATATCCAATGAATATAAATTGGGTTTCATAAATATTTAATAAATATAAACATTAAATATCTATATAAAGAATTAGGAATGTATCATTCAATATTATCTATAGTAAAGAATAAGTATCATCAAATGATATCATATTTTTGGAAAATTATTTTGAAAGATATATTTGATCTTTTATTATAGAAAATAGACTTTACACTTTTATAATTAGTTTTCTAAAGATGATTTTTTTTCAAAATAATTCTCATTGAAAATATACATGAAAACATATAAAGATGATTTAACAATTACGTAAAATAGTTATTGAGGTAAATAGAATATCCATTTTGAAAAAACCACCTAAAAACATATTTCAATTTAAGAATCATTTTATTTAAAAAAATTGAAATGAAAAAATGAATATTTAAAATATTGATATCTCATTATGATGGTAAATATCATTCCATATGTACATGATAAATCAAATATTACATTTAAATTTATTGTATAATCTATGTGAGGATAATATGAAAATGACATGAATATTTATTTAAATTATAGAAAAATATAGAATGGGTTAAAAATTCATTATGAAATACTTTAGAGAATTTTAATCAATTTTGGAGAACATTTTTTGAAAACATAGATATGGATTAAAAAGGGATTTCTATCAAAGAATAAAATAAATATACTTTTATTAAATAACATTCATTTGGTATCTATAATAATTTTTGAAATGAAATTAAAATATAAATATATATTATTAATAAATATGTTTAATATAAAAAAATACATGATTTAATTTTGATATAGATAATACAATTTCATCATTGGATGAAAAATCATGAACATCATTGATTAATGATGAGATTATAATATAATACCCTTACTAGTTTGGTAATGTTGAATTGTGAGCCTCTTGAATGATAAAAATTAAATGAATTATAGTGTATCCTGAGAATAAAATAATTCATTATATTATATGTCAAATGAAATTTATATACAACTCATATAAGTAGATAGGTTCATAAAATAATGTATGTGCCAAAGAAGACATGTTGAGGAAAAAATTCCTTATCACATTGTTATATTTTGATCAATAAACACAAAGAAAGGGAGATAATAAAAATTTATATTTAAATAATCATTTTCATGAGAAGTAATATAAAATTAATTCATGGGATGTATATACACAACATATTAGAAACTGGTTGTGAATATGGAATGTATCTCATAGATATAAAAGTTAGATAAAAAATCCATTTCCACATTGGTATCTTTGTAACACTAACCCAATGAATGTGAGATCCTAGTAGGGATATTAAAATACACATGGATTTTTTATGAATCAGAAAAGGAATAAAGGTTCATTATATACACCATATAAAATAAAGATGTGGAAAATATTATATTTTCCTTATAGAAAATAAATGTGTGATGGATTTCCATATCCATAAGTCTCAACATCCTTTGTACATTTTCTAATATTCTATATAAAAAATATAACCAGGTTATTAATAATTTTTATCACCATAATTTTATATTTCATTAAATATATGATTTACTTATGAACATTTATTAAATATTTATACAAAATTCTATGTTAAAATCACATTTCGTGTAAGAACTGCTTTTTTCAATTTTCATTTTATTTTTCTATTTTCTTTCATATTAATATGATTAGGGATTCATCATATTGGAAATATTATATATGATATAAATATAATACATATTCACCATATATTTATATAACGTAATACATAATATTTTGATATATAAAATGAAATAAATAATAAGTGGAGATATTAAGTCGTAGATGTGCTTGAATTTTGTTTCCATTTTCTCAATTAATGAAATTAAATGAAGAAAATTACTAATCCACATTTAAAAATTCATTATTAATTCATATATATCACATATATTCATTAAATTTATCATTATTAACTTCTATGAAATGTGTTAATGAAAAATAAATGAAATGTATTCGTAAGGTAGTAGTCCACTGTATATGTGAACAAATTTATCATATCCCCTACCAAATTAATTTTAACATGGTAAAAATGATATAATAATTCAATATAGATAAATATATTAAAATTTTTATATGTATTAATTTAATTTCATCATATTACGATCCAATTAAAAATCGTCACATCAGTTTGTGGGGTTGTATTCTTCTGCACACATGAGTGACGTTATAATTTTTCAATTGATTGGGAGGTAGGAAGTTATATAACATACTGATAATTTAATACATATTATTAGACAATTTTAATAATAATTAACATTCAAATAATTACAAATTCTTATAAATCCTAGTTTCATTGGAATATTATGAAAACCATACTGAGAACATAGAAATTAAAAACACATCCTTTTATTAATCATCTATAATGAGGTCCTAACATTTTTTGAGATCATAGATCTATATAGAATAACTTGGGGAATACATCAACAAAATAGTTTATCCAAAAATGCTAGTGAGGGAATAAAAATAGACACACTGATATAGATTGTGTTTGAATAAATAACATGATGATATAAATAGGAATTAAACAAAAATAAACCTAACATATATAACATGGAATCATGAAATCATAGAATCATTTTATTTTTGAATAAATATATAACATGAAATAATAAGGATTTAAGGTTAATATTATAGACTATATCACATGGTGAAAGATACCCATGAAGGAATTAGGTTTATTCTATATCTCAACATTACATCTCATGAGACTAAAAATTACCCAATGCATTAGAGTTCTATATAGGTTCACCCGTCATAACATGTTCATGAATATGTGTACCTCAGGCATAATAAAACATATGGTATAAATATAAGAGTATCCCACTCAATTAAATTGGTTTCATAATCATATAATAAGGCATAAACAATGGGGTTATGGTAATTATTTCTTTGAAACAATGGATATAAATCATACATGGAAAATAATAATTGAATTTATGTGCAGAACATGATAAATGATGTCAAACTAAAGTGATGAAATGTAAAAAGTGTGTTTAAATAGAATTTGAAATGAGCAACTTTGATACATTTTAAGGGAAGATATAAAAGACTCATTATATCAAATAAACAGATAATTGTTTTCATAAAATGATAAATGAACTATGAAAATCATTAATTCATTAATTAGTGATTTTAGAAAAATAATAGTCACTTAAAATCGATTATGGATTCCACATTAAATTTTTTATTAAATTGGGAATTTCCCTTTAAATGGTCATTCTTATCAGAAATAATTGAAAATGGAACATTATAAAACATGTATTTACCCAACAATGAAATAATAATTTATTTAGTTATGTATTTTTGGAACATTCACCCAAAATGTAGGGGATGTAAATTTTAATAATTCATAATTACATTTTGGAAATGATAGAGATAAAGTGTAACCTTAATGAATAATTGGGTTTTAGAGAGATTCCCTTTCCTTATATCCGAAAGTGTTCTTCACATGTATATAATGATCTGGATAATAATATTAAAACTATTTTTTTAATTAATTTATATCAAATTATAAATTTATTTTATTTATTATAACTATATTATGACCGTTTATGGTAATTTCGAGGAGTTATAATGTTTAATTTCATTTTGTTTGGTGTGTTTGTTATATTATTTTATAATTGATTTCCTTGAGTTTAATTATAGGAGTTTATATAAAGTGGAAACCAAAACCACATAACTGTAATTACATGATATCGATGCACATACATATTTTTAAATGGTCACATTTATCATATTTTAGATATGAGAGTTATTCATTAGGTAAAATGTTATAGGTGAACGTTAGATTATTTTTGGGATTTTTATCATAAAAAACAAGTTTTGTATTATTTTATAATATTATGGATATATACTAGATCTATAACTTAATAATATTTTTAATATAAATTTAAAAATAAAATTTAACCATTATAATTGTATTATAACATTTTTTTAAGGTGTTAATAGAAAATGAAAAATCATCATCCATGAAGGTGGTCAATTGACATGTCACATATAATGTTTTAATTTTTGAGATAAAATAAATGATAATAAATTATAGGATATATATTACACATAAATAATAAAATTCATATATATATATATATATATATGATACTATAGTTATCATGTTCCTTTGGATTGGGGAGGTGAAGAAATGATAAAGAAGAAAATAAATTAAAATAAGAGGGGGAGGTTTTTCCCTCTTCTGTGTCATCTCCATGAGAACCTCTTTAAGGAACTATGAAATTGTCTTTTGGTGAGACTATAATGTCCATAATGTGGGGAAGATTTTGTGGAGAGGAATTTTGAGTAATATATTCACTCTAAAAATCTTATAAGGTGTTAGTAGAAGAGGTGGTGAGAGATGGTATTGATAGGGGAGGAGAGGGGTGTTTTATTATTATTTTATTTATTAGATAATTATTTTCGATTAAGACTTACAATATTGATTAATCAAATGAATTAATATAGCAAATATAGATGGATATTTCTATTTAATTCTTCTTAAATAAGCTATAGATCTATAATTACTCAAAAAGTTATGTATTTAGCTTATTTATTAAATTATCATATTTCCCCATTAACAAAAAAATTAACTAGTCCATAAAATCCCAAAAATTAACCCATACCATTTATTGAAGTTTTGATTTAAAACATGGACATAATTTTATGAAAATTGTTTTCTACATATGATAATTTTAATTTTTAATTAAAAATAATAATTATCACCAAAAAATTATTTACAATTATAACTGATTCTATGTCATTTTGGAAAAAAAATTATTATTGCTTAAAATTATCTTATGATCATATGATCAAAAATAATAATTTATGAATCAATTATTAGAAATTATATTTTTATATTAAATAATTATCATTGAGTGTAAAATATTGAATACATATTTATGAGTTACAAAAAACAAACACTAAATTTAAAATATTTTTAACATTTATTTACTTATAAAAATATATGAATATGTTATATTATCATTCATTTGATTCCATAATTTTATTTGTATATTTATAATTGTGGTAACAATTATATTGGATGGTTTACTATTCCAAATGGCCAAGTTACTATTCAATTATTATAGGTTCTAAAATTTCTATAAATACTACTTATTTTAATATTAATTTATTTAATTTTTTTGTCATTTTTATTATGTTATGTATGATTTTTATAACATAACTATATATAATGTAATTTTATTCTCAATATTTTGGGTCATTAACTTTGTCCCCCCTTATGAAATTTGACAACTAAAATTTTATTTTACATTCAATATTGAAAACAAGTGGGGGTAATTATCTTTCATTACTTCCTCTTGTTACCATCTTTCCTCTTCATAATTATGGTTCTTCCCTTGTACTTTTACCGAGTTAGTAGTCATGTTTTATAGAATATTATATCAATATCCCATGTTTTTTACTGGATACACTTCATATGATAGTTCATTATGCAAATCTACCACCTCTACATTCAGAACATGCGATGGATATGATATGTACTTTTTTAAGAGTCATATGTTTAATAAATCATGTACTTGAGACATGATTTGTGAAATTTCTAGTAGACTGACCATATCTCTGAACCGATCAATAATCTACAAGGGGGTGATGTACCATAGAATAAACTTTACATTTATCTTAAATACCATTATACTTTTCAATGAAGACATATATAGGAATACCATGTCTCCAACCATAAAATACATGTCTAATCGATGTTTATATTCAAAGATCTTATTTCATCATTTGTTATCCTGAATATGCTGCCTAATTTTTTTTCACATTTTCTATCCATTTGTCGAATATTTCATGTCCCTTCATATATTATTTTTTAGCATCATCCCAGTTTTCTAGTGCCCTATATCATTACCAAAAAAGGTATTTATATAATGAAATTTGGACGGTCATGTTGAAACAGTTGTGGTAATATAACTTCTCTTGATGTTGATGTAGATCCCATACTTTATTGAAGTAAAAAGAACATGATCTCAAAATTTATTATAGTGTATGATATTTCCACCTGGAATGGATATCCGTTTGAGGATATTAAGTCCTGCTGATGATTTCCTCAGTGTGTATAGAATTTTTGATACTTTTAGAGAACATGGAATTAAATCCTGGATATTAATCGGATATGGAAGAATATGGTACTCCCTGAATCCTTAAAACTTATTTGATGTATATTGAAGAATTTTGGACTATTTATAAGTTCACATTAATTCCTAAAAAGTGAGCTATCTTTATAAGGTCATCCATAGAAACCAGTATAGCATTATTACCCCTTGATGTCTTCATATTTCTGGTGAAAAATTCCAAGTAAATGTTTTCCCATTTCCATTTTTATGGCTAATGATTTCATCACCCCCTTATACATTTATCTTTAAACTTATCTTGATGACATACAAGGCACATCGATTAAGATTCGAAAATATCCTTCTCCATATATACCCAACTATAGTTCTATTAGATATCTTGATACATATATGTGCTCATTATGTGGAAAATGTTGTTTAATATATGTACGTTATTCATATTTTTTTATTCAAATATGGATCATATAGTTTATATACAACTTCCCAATATCTTAAGAATCATTCCTCATTAATCACGAACAAATATGATTTTAATTTTCTAATAGTTTCAAACCTCTTCAGAATTTACACATAATTTCTATGAGCTATCATTGTTTTATCCACATGGGATTGTTGATTAATCATTTGAGAAAGCATCAATTATTTCCATTACTAAATGTTCCCTTTTTCCATCTATTAAATGCATAATAGTAATCAATACATTTAAATTCTCATCAATAAAAATGTGTACGATCCTATCTATATAGAGAATTTACCACATTATTTTCCCTCCTAGAATGGTGGTAGATGAAACAATCATATTCATCGCTGATATCTAATCATCTAATCTAGATTATTTCAATATCATTCAATATGTAAATATATTTAATAATATTATTATTAGATTATATTTCACACTTCCCCCACATAGATAATTTCGATATATTTTATTTGAGAAGGTCAAAACTAATATATCTAGATCTTGTGTTTTTAATTATTCTCACAATGTTTCAACTACATTAAGGCATGATATATTACATTATCATAATTCATTATTACATATCCAAATACATTTATGTATAATTCAATGTACAACACAATGTGTTTTCCATGTCTTTGATGTGTATGTAGTGCTCTAGTGATAAGCCTTATTTTCAAATCATTAAAGAAGTATTCTCTACCATTGGTCTAGATAATCTTTACTCCCTTTCGAGTCATCTTTTTTAGTGGGTTTTTCAATTGTGTTAAGTTATTCAAATATACAATTTAAGAATAGATAGACCATGAAAACTACAATTACCTACTACTGGTATTGTCCAAGGCCACTCTTTTATTTCCTCTATCTTATATGGGCCCACATATATTACTTTTATCATTACAACATACACAATGAATGATACAATACTCATCAATCACCCACATGTATTGTAATTATCAAATAGTTTATCCATGTGCAAGGTCTTTATCACATTATTCGAATGATCCATATGTTCCTCATTTCACTAGGAGTATATTCTAATATCATCAAATAAAGACTACCAAATATTTTTCAAGGTAATATATTAAAACACTATTCATCAAGTCATTGAAAATTGATGGTGAAATAGTTAGTACTAAGGGAATCACTATGAATTCATAGTTTCCATAAAATGATAAAAAAATATATCTTGGGAAAATGTTCCATCCTCCTCATTAATTGTTGATATTTAACCTAGTGGGTTTCCTTAGGGGAATAAATTTCCTCGTGTAGTTTATCGAACTATTCATCAATCTATATAATAGGGTACTTATTATATGTTATTATTATTTTGAGCTTAACATAATCAACAGAATGTCACATCGATCTATCCTTCTTTTTAATGAAGAGGACTTGCGTACCACATGGTGAATCACTCAAGAATATGAACCCCTTGTCTAGATTATATTTTAATGGTTTCTTCAGTCCCTCTAACTCAATGGTGGCCTTTAAATAAGGTGTATTTAATGTATGAATAAATACTGGGAAATGTTCAATTGAGAACACAACCTCCCAGTCTGGAGGAAGACAATGAAATTATTCATGGAAACATCAATATAATACATCATTATGGGAATTTATTCCATAATTATTATATACTTTTTCTCAAACATTTGATCTATATATGATTTATAATCTTGAAGTAATATCTAAAATTAATACAATGATTCTAAAAGTGATTCATCATCCACATTACAATTATAAACAATTGGAAAATACCTTAGGATGTGAATAGTGATATCCTTTTTCCAAATGTTGATTATGTCTCTCTGTTATGTTAGAAAATCTATTCCCAATATAGAATCAAACTTCACCAAAATATGTATGAGACGATTTCATTAGAGGTTCAGTCCAAAAACATAAATCGGGGAGTATTTATATAGTTTTAATGAGATAATTTCCCCATACAGTCTTCTGAATGATATATTATCCCCATATAATGAGTTGTTTTTTAATAGATCTACTGAATACGAATGATATTAATGAATGTGTAAAACTAGAATCCAAATATTAGGTTTTCTATTAATGCATAAATAATATGTGTACCATTCACCAAATAATTTTAAGGATCTACCTTAGAAATAATGATAGTATATCCCCTTCCTTGATACTTTTTAGGTTTTTTTGTTCCCTCTAACAATCATTGGAATAAGTAATTAGCTCTTATATGGATTGTTTTCCTTAATATTTAAACACTACACTATAGTATATGTTTTATTTTTAAATTTTTTTAATCTTCAACATTAGTAGGAATCATTATATCCCTTTTGCTGTAATTATCTAGATTACACTCTTTTCCACATTTGAAGCACCATATGGTTTCTTTTATGTTGTTTCATGGATTATTATTCTAACACTTTTGACCCATTTGATGTTGGATATTCAATCCACCATGAGATTTTTTTATTTATTCTATTATATTAAAATCCATTTTTATATTTTTATCTCCAGAACAATGATACCATTTAGAGTATCTGATCTCTATTTCAACTGTTATAGTAAAAACGACAATCTTCTCATTGCATTAAACGTCTTGAAATGCCAAACCATTTCATCAACTATCCTATTGCCTTCTGAAGTATTTATCTACCTTGATTTCAGTGTCCATGAAAAAACAATAGGTGTATCACAGTAGAGTTTTATTTATTTCTTTATATCCCATGATATAATTTTCTTCATTTTTATTAATACCAAGGAAATACCTTTCTTCTATAATATAGAGTGTTCTAAGAATATATCTATTGGAAAATATTTTCCTAAAATATTCCCATTCAATGGAATTAATTTCCTCTATAGGCATTTTGTTGTCATTAGTGGCTACCACTGATCATCTTCCCCCTGAAAACTATAGGCTGATAGTATGAAATTATTTTCATATATGTAATTATATTCTAAGAATATAATCTCAATGGTGTATGTCCATTGTTCTATAGGGATATGATTGTAAGGTCCAGTAATGAATGGTTTATTTATTGTATAAATATTTCAACTAGAACCTTATCTTTATTAGAGTTTGTACGGTGATTCACATGATTTATATTATAATTCATAATTTGTTCCAATTGACTATGCACATTCATGGTGATTTGAACTCTCGTTCAAATAATATTTGGAAATTCATTTCAGAAATCATCACATTGCCTATAATATTGGCTATTATAAGGCCCCATACATGAACATTACATAATATTTAATTATGTTAATACTTCATATTGAGGATCTTTTCTGGTTTAGATAATTAGATAATTAGGCCATAAATATTACATTAAATATAAAATATTACAAAGTAGACACATTTACTTACTATCCATTTTTTCATCAAATAAAAACTCTTGAAAATAGAGACATGTATAGTATGATATTTTAAACAGCATGACTTTTCCATTATCCTATCCTTGACATTATTTATCATTATGTTCTGTGAAAAACATTAAAACAACTTTTGAAGAAAAAAAAACTCAGTAAGTATTATAAAATAATGAAGGAAAAAATTAGTCCATCAATACATACATGTCAATGGAATAACACTTTTCAAACTTTAACAGACCACACTAGATCATATGATTTATGAATAAAAAATGGAAATAATAAATCATAAATGTATCTTGTGGAATCCATAACATACTTACGTTGTATCTTTCAAAACTATGTAGGGAGTTAAATTTAGAATACATATCATAGTATATTCACAAAATATATTAGGAGATACATTTACGTTTACCTTTGTCACATTAACTGATGCATTGGAGATCTATCTCGGGATCACCATCCCTAGGTTTATCATTGAACCAACCGTATACGTATACAATTCCTAATAACCATGACATATTCATAACACATAAAACAAACATAAAGGAGAGATAACATTTCCAAATTGAAATCACAATATATCATTTAAATATATTGACATAATAAATGAATTATCAAGACTATTTTCAATACCAAAATTATTTATATGTGTATATGGTATGTATTTTCCTTTTAAAAATACTAGGTATTTTAGAGGATGCCATATATCAAATAATGGTTGTGGCGACAGAAATGTCATTGTCACCGCATACATTAAAAAGAATAATTCTTTTTTTCATTTAGTGAAACAATTAATAGTGAAAAGAATCTCTTTGAATGAAATGAAAAGTCAAAGGTGTTTATACATTGTATAAAATAATGTTGTGTATAACTCAAAATATGCCTCAATGAAAGGAGAATGAGACGAAGTCCCTTACATCATGTCCGACTAGACACTTTCGTTCTTTAATCTCCTGAATAATAAACTAAAGTTAATTTATACTTTCTTAAGAACCCTTTTCAAGTTTATTATTCATTTTAATTCACTTATTACCATGTTATAAACATTACAAAATCATTTAAGTTAATAACTGTCTTTTTTTCGATATTTGTTACTTAAGTCAAAAATGAATTTCTTAAAATTAAACGTTGTCCATGTTGTTAAAATTAAATTATCTACATAATAATATTAATGATTTATATATAATATATATAATATAAATACAGTATATATATGTATTTATAATAGTACATAACATTTGGAGATAAGAAATGAAATGCACCGTTCAAGGAGACCAGATGTTATACGTACACATGAACGATACTTTCATTTCTAATTCACATTTAATGGAATGAAAATTTAATTATACATAGGTTTCTTATAATTACATTATAATATCATTTATAATTTCATTAAATCCATCCTTTATACATTCAATGTATAAATGAATGAGTAATATAACTTTGATGGGGAAGTTGTCTGCACTTCCTCAAAAGAAAATAACGTATTACCCATTATGGAAACCATAAAGGTTTGATATAAATAAAAATTACAAAATAATAGAGACAATATAAATACAATATATATCAAAAAAAATATTGTTCCATCATAATAGCCACCATGATATGTGGTAGGATATAATTGAACAATCATCGTTTTATGAGGCGATAATTTGTCGTACCCAGAAATAGTATGTTTTTATCCATTTGATGGAGGTGTGTGTAAGTGAAATTTGAATAATTATCATAAAAATCACCTATTATATGGAAGATACTGGTTTTTATGTAAAAAATGAATAATAAGAACATATATATTGAAGATGTAAAATAAAAGAAGAGAACATCAGGGAAGAGGCTACCTTTAAATCAGGTAAATCCCATTAGTTTGAACCAAAGGGATTTCGTCAAGTGATTTCTACCAAAGGTAAGGATTCTAGGAGGAATAGATGGATCTTGAGTGATTATTAGGGAATATTTTGGATGAACCAAAGGGGGTTTAGAGGTGTGAGTAAAGGTTAGAGGTGATGAATTTTTATAAGGGGGAAGAGGCTCTATTTAGGAATGTTTGAAAATATTATTTTATTATATTAAGGTTTTCGATTCCTAAAGGCCCAAAAATTGTTTAATTATAATATATGGTGTATATAAGTCTAAATATAATCATTAAATAAGAAATTTGTAGGTTTAGGTTATTTTTTAATCCTTATATATTTTATTTAGCCCTTTGTTAACTAATTTAACTTTTACGATTTCCTCTTATATATTCATACTATATGTTTAATATATTTACTATAAAATTCCAAGAGACCCAAAATGGATCATTAATGAAACATTTAACATCATATATGTCTTTCGGATGAATATTATATTTTTAGGACTATTTTATCATTTAATAAAATATAGATTGATTTCAAAACTCTATTATGTCAATTTTAATACTATTCATACAATGACATTTTATAAAATCCAAAACAACATGATTATTTAAAAGAACCTTCATTAATTCAAATAAAAGAAGTCATAATAAAATATAAATGTAGTGGATGGCATAAAAAGGTTAAAAATAAATTTATTTTAATATTTATATTATCATTTACTTCAATCCTTTATTAATGAAGAAATTGTTTCATCACCATTGTGTCATAATTAAATTTTTTTATCTAATACATAAAAACTATAAATAAAATACCATGATGTATGAAATCATTTTATATTTCTAAATAATTTTTATAGTCTAATATATAACTTATATAACACCATTTAAAAATTGTTTTTGTAAAAATATTAATGTATTTTTTTTTGTCCCTACATTAAATTAGTTAATATAATGTGTCATTGTCACTCCCATGTTGCTCCATGGAGTCCCAAAATTTACTCAAGGATGACCATGGTTGGAAAAGTTTCACCCAATAGGGTTAGGAATAGTGTAAGGATAATTTAATATTATTATAATATTATTTCTCACTCTTATTTATGAGATTAACCCATTAACCATGGTAAATAAAATATCTACTGATGCAAATACTCATAATGACTAAAAATAAAAGTTACCTATTTATACAATTTGGACCTCCTTATTCTTAATATTGAATCCAAATTTCCAAATTCAAAACATAGAAGTGGGAAAAATTAATTTAAAATTTATTTCCTTATCAAAACAAAAAACATGTTTTTATGAAATTATAATAATCAAAAGATTTACCTTTGGTTATGTCAAAATTAATAGTGAAATTATTTCAAATGACCAAAATTAGATTAAATAGTAAAAATATAATCCATTTAAATAATAAATCAAATTAAATTACCATTATATCTATACAAATATACAATATTAAAAGGTAGGTTTGAATTAAAAAACAGTATTTTTATGAATTCATTACAAAACAAACATTATCATAAAAATACCAAAATTTCATAAAAATTATATATTTATGTCTCTATTATAAAGATAAAAATTATTTTGCAAATAGAACATAAAAATATGAAAAAATACTAGATTTAAAAAGGGGTTTCCATCAAAAGGTGGTAAATAAACCTTTTAAAGAATATTATAGTGTTTATGCTTAAAATTGGATTAATCCACATTTTTTGCTTCTAAATATTATTTGATAAATGTAAAAACATTTAACATACATGTATAATCAAATTCTAGTTAGTTTTGTTCATTCCCTCCAATATAACAGATCTGCATTAACTACCATTGAAAATAATAATATTATTATATTTTTTTGGGTATAACTCAACGTTGTGTGGAACGTAAGATTTCAAAGAAAGTCATTGTTGCATGTCATGTATGCTATAGAACCTAGCACCACCTTTATTGTAAAAATAATATTTAATTCAAAAATATTAATAAATATGAAAATTTCATATTCTTTATTTACTAGTGATGTTACATCATTCCCGCATTTAGAAATTGTGTCCTAAAACTTTTATTCGCCTTTCAAATAAATGGGGGTATTTATCCCTCATAGGATTCTCATATTCCCATGTTACCTCTTCAACCATATAGTTTTTCCAAAAAACCATTACAAAATGAATTACCATATTCCTCAACACTTTATCTCTTTTTTCAAGAATCTGTATTGGTTGTTCCTCATAAGAGATATTGTCTTCTAACTAAACTACCTATGGAATCAAAACATGAGATAGAATCTGTCATATAAATTTTCAACATTGAAACATGAAAAAGAATTATGTACCTAGGATAAACTTGGATGTAAATAATCTTTGTACATAACTGATCCAACTATCTCCAGGATTTCATAGGATCCAATGAACCTCGGACTCAACTTTCTCTTTTTTCCAAAATTCATCACACTTTTCCATGGAGAAACTTTGAGAAAGACATGATCACCTACCTCAAATGAAATATCATTCCTCCGGTTATCCGCATTACTTTTCTTCCTAATTTGAGCTTTTCTCATATCCTTCTGAATCAATTGAACATTTTCTACCATCACATCTACCAATTCTGGTCCTATCACTTTCCTTTCACCTAGTTCATCCAAAAAATCTGGAGTTCAACATCAGATTACATAAAATTCCCCAAATGGTGCCATATGCACACTAGAATGAAAACTATTATTATAATAAAATTCAACCAAAGAAAGATATTGGTCCCAACCATAATGGTAATGAATTTAGCATGCATGTAGCATATCATCAAATGTCTAAATTGTTCGTTCTAATTGACCATCTGATTGAGGATGAAAAGATGTAATAAAATTTAATTCAGTACTCAAAGTATTCTGAACGACTTTCTAAAAGTTAAAAGTAATCCTGGGATCTTGATCAGATACAATATAGTGGGGAAATCCAGGAAACCTAACTATATCATTAACATACAACCGAGAAATTTGATCTTGAGTCAATGTCTGTGTAATAGGAAGAAAATGAGAAGATCTAGTAAATGGATCAACAATAACTCAGATTTAATTTTTACCTTGAGATGTTTTTCGGTAATCCCACAACAAATACCATGGATATATTTTCCCATTTTCACTATTGGACTAGTAAAGGATATAGAATTTCTATCGCGAAATTCTGCTCTGGATTAACCTATTGACATGTCAAACACTTCACTGTAAAGTAAAAAATATATATTTTCATTCTATCCCACCAGTAATACTCTCGAATACCTCTGTACATCTTCATACTGATAGGATGAACTAAAAACAGAGAACTATGAGCTTCAAAAAATACCTCATTATTCAACTTTGAATCACATGGAACACACAATCTCTTCCCCAATCTCAAAATACAGTCATTATCAATGTTATAATAATTCAAATTACCCTTCTCAACCAACTCTACCTTTTTCTGCAACTCATTATATTCCTTCTGTTCTTCCATAATTATTTCTGATAGAGATGATTTCACAGACACCTAAAAAAGAGGAACTTCCTACACCAAAAACATATATGGAAATTGTTGTCAAATCATTAATCAAATGTTCTTATTCTAAAAATGACATGGATAATGTATTATTACTCTTTGGACTCAAAGAATCGGCCACATTATTTTCTTTTCATGGATGGTAATTGATTGTGCAATAATAATCCTTGATTAATTCCATCCATCTCCTTTGAAACATGTTCAATTATTTATGAGTAAATACATACTTCAATCTTTTCTGGTCAGTATATATTTCACATTTTAATATATAATGATGATACCACCAAATTTTTAAATAAAAAACAACAGCTAATTTGAAATCATGTGTAGTAAAAATTAACTTATTAGGATTCAACTGATGTGAAGATTAATCAATTACCTGATCATTCTGCATTAGGACCCAACCAAGTCTTTTCAATGATGCATCTCTATAGATTAGAAATTCACCATTTTTGGAAGGAAGTTCCAAAACTATATCATTCAACAATATTCTTTTGAATTCCTAAAAACAATCATCACATTTTTTTTGTCCAAATGAATTTAACAGCAATTCGAGCTAACTTAGTCTTTGGGATAGATAAATGTGGAAAATTTTCAACAATCCCTAGGTAATGACATGCTAAACCAAGAAAACTATGAATCACTATGATTTTGGTAGGTCTTCGCCATTCTTCAACAACTTCTATTTTAGAAGGATCAACAATTATGCCATTATTTGAGACAATTAGACTATGGAATGTAATATGTTGTAACCAAAACTCACACTTGCTGAATTTACCATAGAGTTTATTTTCTTTTAAAAATTCAAGAAAACCCTTAAATTAATTTCTTGTTCCTCTTTATTTTTTGAAATAAACCAATATATCATCAATGAACACAATAATAAACATATCTATAAAGTCATGGAATGTTCTATTCATAAAATCCATGAATAAAGTAGGTGTATTGGTTACCCCAAAATTTATAACTACAAATTAATAATGGACATATCTATTATGAAACATGATTTATAGGATGTTTTCTTCCTTTACATTCAACTGATGGTACCCCGAACTAATGTCAATCTTCTAAAAATAATGTGCTCCCTCGAGGAGATCATAAAAATCATCTATATGAGGAAAATGTTTTTAGTTCTTAATAGTGATGTTATTCAATGCTCTAAAATCAATGCAAAGAATCATTAAACCATATTTCTTTTTAAAAAACAAGACAGAAGAACCCCATGGTGATGTGCTAGGTTGAATGGAACCTTTATATAATAACTATTTCAATTGATTATTTATCTATAAAAGCACAATTTGGGCCCTTCGATAAAGGGTGTTTTGCAATTGGTTTAGCATTAGAAACTAAGTAAATAGTGAATTCAACTTTTAGATCAGTTATTATACCTTGAAACTCATCAAGAAAAACATCAAGATACTCATTAACCACTTAAACATCATTAATTTGAACAGTTCCATTGTTTTCACCAATATGTTCAAGGTAGCATTCATTTCCAAATTTTACTAGTTTCTTAGATTCCAGATATGATATCAAACATAAGAGTTCATTCATGTATACAAACTGAAATTATTTATAAAAATATCTCAATTTAGCTCTGCAGTCAATCTTAGCATGGTAATCGAAAAGACAATCCATCCCCAAAATAACATCTAAATCTAATAGAGGTAAAAAAATAAGTATTTCTCATAGATTCTTTCGACACATAAAGATAATAAGGTTCTTATAATTTCTTTTGCTATAAACATTTCCTCCAGATGTTTTTACCATAAGTTTAGGATTCATATCTTGATATGGATTTCCCAATTTTCTAGCAATCATCGCAGAAATGAAAGAGTGTGTAGACCCTGAATGAAACAAAACATTGGCATAATCTGAATAAAAAAATAGTGTACCAGATACAACTTCATTCAATGGCCCCAAATCTGATGAAGTAGTTGAAAAGGATTTCACCTCCCCATTTTTTTTGTATTCCAACTTATTTCCTTCAGTAGATTTCTTCATTGGACACTCATTTGATTAATGACCCATTTCATTTCACTTAAAACATTTTATTGATTGTAAATCCAATTTTGTCTTACCATTACCCTGATCTTTTTCAGGGAAATTATAAGCCTTATGACCCCATTCACCACATCGGTAGCACTTACCAAAATTCAAAAGACATTCCCCAGGTTTCTTTTTAACACACTTTTCTTAAACTGTAAAATTATGTTTCATACCATCCGACTTTTTTGAAGAGTTCTTCCCTTTCGTCTACCACCTCAACGTCATATTTTGTTGTTTATCAAAGAACTCTGGATCATCAGTAAACTCCACTTCCACCTTCTTCGCATATCAAACAGGTTTTTCATAAATATGGAACTCACAAGAAGCTAAATAACTTCGATACATTGGCTTTAATCTAGAGTAAAAATGATTTATTTTACTATCACGATCTTGTATGAAATTTGGAGAATAGATTTCCAGTCAAATGATTTTTTCTTCATAGGTAGCCATTGAGTCATATTCCTACCTCAATTCCGAGAATTGTTTTTTCCATCCTATGAAGAACCACCTTTTGAAAATATTTCTCAAGAAACAGAACATTAAATTCATCCCAATAAAGAGAATCAATATCCTTAATATCCCTGATATTTTTCACCATCAACCACTACAGATTGGCTTCACCGTCAAAATGATAAACATCAGAACTAACCTTTTGATGTTTTGAACACCCCATGAGATGAAAAATCTTCTCCAGTGATTTAATACACCCTTCATCATGAATAGGGTTAGATGATCCTATGAATGATGGGGGATTTTTCCTCATGAAATGACCCACAACTCACATGTTCTTATGTGGTTTACCTGGCTGATCTCATGCATGGATTCCACCACCATTTATAGCCTGAGTGAATTGTCCCATCATTGTAACAAACTGTTTATTTCTGATTCTGACCATCTCAGGTTGCTGATTTGGAAGGTTGCCTTCTTGATAATGTCATCCTATCATATATTTCACGTTTCCTCTATAGAAAACCATTCTCAACAAAGAAACATCTTAGGTGAAACATCATGGTAATCAAAAAATGTTATATCATTTCAATTTTTACATAAATTAATTTATGGATATTAATTTAACAATACCCTAACTCCTAATTTTGTCTAAACCGACTTCTGATAAAAACTGTAAGGGCCCAGCCTTCAACATTACATAATCGTGAATTAAGTTAATAATATACATTGAGGATCTTTTAATGTTTAGAGTTTTAGAAAATTAGGCCATTACTATTACATTACAACTCAAATATTACAAAGTAGACACATCTACTCAGTAGCCATTTTTTCATAAAATAAAAAAACTTTAAAAAAGAGTCATGTCTACTTCAATATTTTAGATAGAATGGCTTTTCCATGATCCCACCCTTTATCGTATTCATATTTATGTCCTATGAAAAACATTTAAAAAAACATTGGATTAGCATAAAAATCACAATAAATATTATAAAATAAAAAAAGAAAACATTATTCCATCAATACATAAAATTAAATGAAATAAAAATTTTCAATCTCTAACATACCACATTAGATAATGAGATTAATGGATAAGAAATTTTAATTATAGATCATAAAGGTAACTTTTGGCATCAATAACATACTTACGTTGTAGCCTTCATAGCTATGTAAGGAGTTACATTTAGATTACACCTCATAATATATTCCCTAAATTCTTAGTAGAAACATTTACCTTTACCTATATCATTTAACCCAATGCATTAGAGATATTTATCGGGCTCACCTTCCATTGGTTTATCACATAACCACTCATATACGTAAGCAATTCCCATGAACCATTACACATTAATAACACATAAAACAAACATAAAAGAATGATAATATTTCCAAATTGAAATCAAAATATATCATTTAAAAATATAGACATAATCAATCCATTATTAGAAACATCTTCAATACTAAAATATGTAAAAGAGATTAAGGTATGCATTTTCATTTTGAAAACACTACATCTTGTAGAGGAAGCCAAATATAAAATAATACTCGCGGTGGCGGAATGTTCATTGTCACCATGTAAGTTAAAAATAATTATTTATTTTCATGTTTAGAAAAATTTTTGGTAGAGAAAAGATTCACATAGAATGAAATGAAAATTAAAAGGGGTTTATAACAACTTATAAAAGAATGTCATGTATAAATAAAAATATGCCTCCATGAAAAGTGATTGAGACAAAGTCCTTTTCTTCATGTCCGAATTGAATCCTTAGTTCTTTAATCTACTAAATAATAAAGTAAAGTTAATTTATACTTTCTTAATAACCTTTTTCAACTTTAATATTCATTGTATATAACTTAATACAATGTTATAAAAAATATAAAATCATTTAAGTTAATAACAGTCATTTTGTTGATATTTGGAACTTGAGTCAAAAATGAACTTCTTATAATTACATGTTGTCCATGTGGTCGAAAGTTAATTATCTCTAGAATGATATTCATGATTTATATTTCATATATAATATATATAGAAATTATATATATGTATTTATAATAGTACATTACATTTTGAGATAAGAAGTGATATTCACCGTTCATGGAGATGGTGAGACGTATGTACGAATAAACGCTACTTTTATTTCTACTTCATATTAAATGGCTTGAAAACATAATGATATAGAGGTATATTATGATTCTAGTATAATATCATTCATAATTTCATTAACTCCATCCATTATATGTTCCATGTATTTCATGAACGAGTCATATCACTTTGAGGGGGTGGTAGTCTGCACTTCTTCAAATGAAATTATCATATTTACCCATTATGGAAACCAATAAAGTTATGAAATAAATAAAAAATAAAGAATCATAGAGAAAATATAAATATAATATATATTACATATAAATAAATTTCAATCACAATGGACACCATGATAGGCAGTAAGAGATAATTGAACTATCATCATTTTGTGAGGCAGTAGTTTGCCGTATAGATAAACAGTATGTTCGTATCCATTAGATAGAGGTGTTTTTAAGTGTAGTTTGAATATTACTCATAAAAAAACCTATTATATTTATTATACTTGTTTTTTTTATGTAAAAAATGAATAATAATATCATAGAGAGTTAAGAAGTAAAATAAATGAAAATAACTTGAGAGAAGACGTTACCTTTAAATCGGGTAACTCTCTTTGGTTTGAACCAAAAGGATTTCTTAAAGTGCTTTATGACTAATGTAATGCTTCTATGTGGAAGATATTTATCGTGAGAGGTTATTTGGGATGATTTCAGTTGATAAAATGGGGCTTGAGTGATGTGATTAAGGGTTAGAGTTGATGGATTTTTATAATGGGGGAGGGGCTCTTTAGGAATGTTTGAAAATATTATTTTATTATATAATGATTTTCAGATTCTAAATGTCAAAAACTTATTTAATTTGACAATAATTTGTATATAAGGCGAAATAAAAGCATTAAATAAGAATTGGATAGGTTTGGGATATTTGTTAATCCTTATAGTTTTTATTTAACCCTTTGTTAACTTATTTATCTTTTACCATGTCCTCTTATATATTAATACTATATGGTTAATATATTCACTATAAAATTAATAAATATCAAAAACTGATCATTAATTACATGTATAACATCATATATTTCATTTGGTCAAATCTTATATTTTTATAACTATTTTATCATTTAATAAAATATTGAATGGTTTAAAAACTCTTTTATGTCACTTTTAATTCTATTCATATCATGACTTTTTATAAAATCCAATACAAAATTATTCTTTCAAAAAATATTTATTAGATAAAAGATATCATGTCATAATAATCTATAAAATTATTTTATGGAATAAAAAGGTCCAAAATAAATTTATTTTAATATTCATTTTATAATTTATTTGTATCCTTTATTAATGAATCAATTTCAACATCACCATTGTGTCATAATTAAATTTCTTTATTCTATGTATAAAAATTATATATAAAATAAAATATTTTATTAAATAGTTTTATCATTCCAAATAATATTTATAGTACAATAGATAACTTATATCACCCCATATAAAAATTGTTTTATTAAAAATAGTCATGTTAATGTTATTTTTTTCCTTACTTTGAATTAATTAATATAAAGTGTAATTATCACTCTCAAGTGGCTCCATGGGGTCCCAAAATCGACCCATGGGTGCCCTTTTTCAGAAATGTATCATCCAATGTTGTTATGAATAGTTTAAGGGTAATTTAATATTATTATAATATTAATTTGCTCCCTTATTTTCCAGATTTACCCTTTAACCATGATAAATAAAATATTTATTAAAATAAATATTCATAATGTCTAAAAATAAAAGTTAACTATTTAAAAAATTTGGACCTCATGATTAAAATATTTAATATATTTTTCAAAATTCAAGACACAGAAGTAGTATAAATTAAATTATAATTTTTTCCCTTGTCAAAACAAAAAAAAAGTTTTTTATGAAATAATAACTATCAAATGGTTTACCTTTGTTTATGTCTAAATTAAGAGTGAAATTATTTAAAATGACCAAATTTGGATTAAATTATAAAAATATAATTCAATTACACTTTAAACACATATAAAATTAAAATCTAACTATATAAATAAATTAGATTAAAAGGCAGTTTTGAGTTAAAATACAGCATTTTTCACTATTCATTAAAAAAAGAACATTATCAGAAAAATACCAAATTTTCATCCAATGTAAATTTTGATGTCCCGGTTCTAAAGAAGAATACTATTTTTCAAAATAGAACATATAAAAGTGAAAAAAATATATTTTAAAAGGGTTCTCTATCAAAAGGCGATAAAATGACCTTTCAAAGAATATTAGACTATTTATGCTTAAAATTAGATCCATTCACATTTTATGCATCTAAAATTTATTGATAAATGTAAAAACATTTCAATAACATGTATAACCATATTGTTGTTAGTTCTTGTCATTCTCGCTAATACAACGACTATGAGTTAACTAGCATTTAATATAAAAATAATGTTATATTATTATTTTTGTATAACTCAACATTGTGAGAAACATAAGATTAAAAAAACCCATTGATACGTGTTGGGTACACCATCAAACCTATATTCATCTGTAAAGTAAAATTATTATTCAATTCACAAAAAATAATAAAGATGAAAATTTCATATTCTTTATTTACCTGGGATGTTACAACTATTGTCGGGGTTCTCCATTTTATATCCATTAACAAAAAAAATAGAATTTATGTTTAGGGGGATAAAATACTTAGTTACTAATAAAATATAAACGAGACTTTGAAAATATAAGGATAAACTTGTTGGTGTAAAATATATCCTATATTTTGATTCCCTATGTTTCAATATATGATATCCAGAGTGATATAAGTATTCTTAGAGTTCATAGTAAATTGGTATAGTGTTAATATAAAAAATAACTACACCATGCTCTAATAATAACAATAAAGACCCAACAATATTATAAATATTATTACATGATTTTAAGAATAACTATATATTAAAAACAAACCTTGAAACATAAATTCAAGTTTATTTTATAAATTAGGTAACTCAAAATGAAATAAATGAAATTGAATAAAAATTAAATTATATCAATCAATAATGATGACCTCCTAATTTCCTTTGAGTCTAATAACTGCATAGGATAACTTGGGGAATAAATAGAAAAAAATGATGATCTAAAAACCCTAGTAAAACAATCATTATATAAATAAATCATAGAACTTATGTTTGAAGGCTTAACAAGAAGACATAAAAAGAAATGGATAATATATGATAATAACTTATCGAGAATAAGTTTATATAATGATGTTAAAATTTGAATGTTTTATCAATATAAAACATGATATAAATATGAGTTATTTCTAATTGATAAGAATATATAGCATTGTGGATAATGTCCCATAAAAGAATTAGGTTTAATCCACGTCCAAGCACAAAATATCCTATGACAAAAAATTAACCAATGCATTATAGAACTATATTATCACACCCATTATAACATGATCATTCATATTTTTTCCACATGAAGAATAAAATATGAGGAATAAAAATAATGGTTATCCATGGAATGAAATTGGTATCATAAACATTTCAACTAGAATAAAAATTCTTGTATTATAATGATTTTCATGAAATCGGGTATTGAAATCATAAACAAAAATTAAAATGTTAAATTAGAAATATAATAATATTAATTATGTACAAATGATGCTAAAACATGTAAAATTTTTTTCTTAAGAAACATTAGAATTGAGTCAGCTTTGATTTTTTACGGGAAAATATAAAAGTGTATTTAATGTAGGCAACAGAATGGTTGTTTTCAAAAAACCAAAATATTATGTAAGATAACTTTTCATGATGAATTTATAGATTTATGAAACTAAATGGGGCATTAAAATAGATTATTTATTGAACATGAAAATTGTTAAGAAAATAATATATACCAATTAATCAGAAGTAATTTAAAAGACAACATTATAAAACATGTATTTATCTATGTATGAAATAACAATTTATTTATTTTATATTTTTGGAACATAAAAATATAATTTATCAGGATTACATGATCATAATAAAAAATCGCATTTGGATACTGAGAGAGAAAGTGTAACCCAAAAGAAAATTTTGGGGTTCGGATAGAATCTCTAAC
Organism: Viscum album; assembly: GCA_963277665.1. Taxonomy (NCBI): domain Eukaryota; kingdom Viridiplantae; phylum Streptophyta; class Magnoliopsida; order Santalales; family Viscaceae; genus Viscum; species Viscum album. The sequence goes on from OY728142.1 coordinate 1,928,968,622, forward strand.
CTTATGATTTGAAGTGTTATACCCATGTACTTAATATAATGTATAATAAAATAAAAAATATTAATTAATTAATTCATAAAATATTATAAAATTAATTTTTTTACTAAAACTTTTTTATGTTCATTTATGGCCATTTTGATGAGTTATATTGTTTAATTTCATTGTTCCATGTGTGCTTTTTTCATGTTGTTATGATCAGTTCCCATGAGTTTAATTATAATAGTCCTTTTAAAAGGAAATAAACACTAAAATATTGGGATTATTTGATATTGATGAATCTACAATTTTTTAAATGTCCCTAGATATCATTTTTTATATGTGAGAATAATTCGTTTGTTAAAATGTTAGTGATGAACACTAGTTTTTTTGGTGAATTTTTTATTTTCAAAAACATATTTTCTTTTCTATATAATATTATTTGTATATATTTTTACAATAACATAATAATGTTTTAATATATATTTTAAATTTATTTTCAATCATATAAATGGTTTTATGTTTTACATTGTAGATGGTAATAGGAAATGAGAACTCATTGTTCCGGATTGTGGGAATCGACATAGCATGGATGATACTTTCATTTATAAGATAAAAAGATAAGATAATAAATTTTATGATTGATATGAAATTAATATAATTAAATTATAGTATATATATTATATTTTATTTATAATGTTACATTTCATATGATATGTTAATGAATGATATGAGATGAAAATAAAACTAAAATACAATGAGGTAGGTTTTTGCCTCTTGAGTTTAATCTCTTTGAGAACATCCTTATTGAACTAAATAATTATCCTCTAGTGATACCAAAAAATAATAGGGAATAGTTTTAGGATAGGAATTGGGTAGAATATAAAAAATATACAAGTTTTAGATTGTGTGAGGAGAATAGGTAGAGAGAGGTTGTGATTATAGGGGTAGAGATAGGTATATTTTAATTTTCTTATTAAATATTTTATTTTCATGGATCAATAATTTCAATAGGGGAGATTTCCATTACTAAATATAGTAAATATATATGTTTAGTTAGAGATAATGTTTATTAAATCATCCATATACCAACAATTACTCAAAAATTCTTTTATTTATTATATATGGTAAATTTTTGAATTTCACTATTAACTAAATATTCAACTATATTAAAATAATCAAAAAATATCCCTATTCATTTTTTAATGATTAGATTTTAAAAATGTACTCTATTTTAGGAAACGAATTTTATAAACATAAAAAATTTATTTTTTATTTATAAAACTCAATTATTAAAAAAATACCTATTTTAAAATTATACATGAGTTTATAACACTTTTAAAAATTAAAGATGGTCTCATAAAATTATCTTATAATCCTATGATAATAAAATACAAATTTATGAACATATTTTATCAAAATATATAATAGAGTAAAAAATTTATTTAATTACACAATTTTAAATTAATATTAATTAAATATAATATTTCCAAATTTTAATGTATCATTTTTAAAACATTTATTTACTTATACAATGATATGAATATATTATATTATCATTCATAAGATAATTATTTTTCTTAATATTTCAATAGGTGAGTTGAAATTTATATTTAATGGTTTATTATTCATTATTTTCACATTAATATTCAAAAATTAATGTTATTATCCCATTATTATAGGATAATTAAATTCAATTAATTAAAATTATATCTTTCCTCCTCTATTAAAATAATTTTCTTATCAGGGTCTCTATATGATTTAGATGTTTTATATAATATCATTAGGACATGAATTTTGGTTGATAAAATTAGGGTTCGTTACAAGGTAAATGTTGTATTATAATTAAATGTTATAATAATATCATAAATTATATATATAAAAGTTTAATCAATCATTATATCTACTTATGAGAGGTGGTTATGGAAAATGAATAACATATGCTTGTAATGCCGATGTCCTTCAAACTAATGAAGGATGATTTCATATCCCATTTAATGAAAGTGGTTTTAGATATAGGTTATTACATTTTCATAATAATATATAATTATACAAGAGATATTGTTTTTATTATTTTATAATAATTTGAAAATATTTTAATGTGTTAAAATAAGTAGTAAAAACACTTTGATAAAAAATTAAACTATTCTTCAATAAATAACTTTATGATTATGATAAAAGAATACTGTATAAGATTTATGACCTCAAAAAGGCCTATAATTATTGGGTAGGAAACTATAGAAATTATTTATTCAGGTATTTTCCAATCCAAATGGGATTTTATGTGTGAAGCAGATAGAAGAGGGGTTGAATTTAATAATTGAGGTGAGTGACACAAATTTTATTTTAAAAAATAAAAACGTGTAACCTTTTTTATCGCATGTTTAAATTTTATAAAATTGGACAATATAGAACTATAGATTCTATAAGGTAAAACTGTTTCTAATATATTTGTGTCTAACATGTTGGTAGTTCATTTTACCCCTTATCTATTTAGTGTAACAATGGGTAAACCAATTTAAACATTTTCTATGATATTTTTTCATTAATTTTCATTATGTTGAACTATAATATTCAGATTATTATATAATATAATTTATTCAAATTCCAAATATAGAAACCATTTTATAAAACAACTTTCACAGAAGTGGAAAATTTTAATTTAAGATTCATTTAAAATATATGATGAAATATCATCTTTCTAAAAAGAAAAGTTTAAAGTTATTAAATAGTTTTTATATAGAAATAAATTATTAAATTTAATAATGTTTCCCCAATTTTATGAATTGATATAAAATTTAACATATTATTATTTTAGAAATATATTAAAATAATATTTACCTTGTAAATTATCTGAATAAATAATAAATTATGTAATAAAAACCAATGTTTTTAACTATTTAGAAAAAATCTAAATTATCAAAAAAATTTAAGAATATATCCAAGAATATGTACACCTAATGATTTCAAATTTGAATTTTATTTTTTCAAAATAATATTATAAATGTGAAATAATTTTTTTAAAATAAGTATGCAATTGTTATAAATTATTTTATTAGAACAAATATTGTTTTTAAGTATTAAATCAGATTTATTCATAACTATTATCGAGAAAAAATATAACTTTTATGCACAATTTTGATTGAGTTAGTAATATATATAATTATCATTAAAATAATTCACCAAATGTGATTTTATTTTGAAATATTTTATAGTAACATGTGTATGTCTGTATAAAAATTGGTTTTCAAAAAAAATGTTTTCCTTTATTTTCCAATAGTTTTTTATTTTAAATTTTAATTAGTTGGTCGCCATAGAATTATTTTTATATAAATTTTTAATCATTATATTGTAATAATTTATTTGATATTAATCATAAAAAATATTATAACGACCTGGTGATAACTATCATTTAATATTTTAATAGTTTTTATGTTTCATTTTAACTTAGTGTTATGTGTTATACAATCTAAGATCAGTTTTGTGCACAACAAAAGATAAAATTGGGGTTGCACATTAATATTTTTTTGAAATGATTATGTTTATTTGAGAGTATATTTCAAACAGCATTTTTGTTTTATAATATAACTAATTTAAAATAAATTATTTTATAACATTAAATACTCCTCAATGACATAAAATTAATATGATGTCTCTAACCTGACATTCATAAATTAAATGTATTCCCTATAAATAAAATATATATTTCTAATATCAATTATTTTTATTTATAATAAAATTTAACGAATATAATAATTCTTAAATAAAATATTTATATTATTTATTTAAATGACATATTTGAATACTGAATCTGTTAAGTCCATATCTTGTGTTTTAAGGACATTATAATCATTGATTCAAAATGGATTTAGGGAGTTAAGAATGTTCAAAAAATACATTATTCCATCATCTATAGAGTAATAATAATGGAATAATTCAAAAATTTATAATTTAATTGTAACATTAAACTAATATATCAATAATGATTCTATAAAATGAGATATATTATAATCATGATGGTAGTGGGTTGTATGTAGTCATGAGTAGCATTTACATTTTTCAATCACAATTATGGAAAAAGGTAAGTATTATTTTCTATATATTGGATGATAAAAATAATATTAATATAATATTATTTATTTGAGTATATTTATAAATATAATAAATTTGATGCATTGATGAAGAAATAATCACATTGCATCATATAGGTGGTAGTCAACATGTACGGATGAATGATGTTAACATTTCACAGTGAATGGATTGGTAATGACAAAATGATATATTATACTTTAATAATTATAATTATTTGATTAATATAATAATAATTTAATTTCTTTCACATATATTCATGAACATTTTCCTCATTACATTCCATGTAATTAATTAGTGAAAAATGAATCACATAACTTTGTGAGGTAGTAGACCACAGTATAGACGAGTTTTATTATTGTATCACCCATTAAATAAAAATTAAAAAAGGTAACTGTGATAACATGATTAATAAATTATAATTATGTTTCACATAACAGATAAATTTTTTAAATCCACTATTATAATAGTCATTCAGAGGGGATGGTAAAAATAGAATTACATCATCTCTCGTTGTGGTAGATCGACATATACAGGAATGATGGTTCTACTCATTTTACATAAAATGAGTTTAATTTTGGATAATAAATTAATATTATAACATCTTATTATATTTGAGATAATTGTGTTATTATATCATAATAATTTAATAATATTTTAGGTATCTTGATGAAGAGATAAAATAAAATTGTTTGGTTAATGAAAATTCCACTCCTCTGAAAAACATATATAGTTTGAACCAAAATCCCACATAGGATGGATATATGATCAAAACCTGGGATCTAGGAAGTGGTAATAGGTTATAGAAGGTATTTTTTCTGGTTATCGTTCTATCCTAAGGTAATTGATGGTGTGAATAATATAAGATCGTCGGTGGGCTTTTATATTTAATGTTTGTTGTACAGTCAAATTTTTTGAAAATTAAAGGTGATACCTATGTTATTATAAAAAAAGACCCCAAAATAAAATATTATAGACACATATAACATATAATGTCTTTATATATCCATCATATATATTCTAGGAATGATTATAGTTCACTGTAAATCATATCATTTTAGTTTGCCCACATAATAAATCTGTTCTCACCTTAACCGATGCAATAAGTATTTTATCATTTATTATTATTTAAGAACAAAATTAATATAAAAATAAAATATAATATAAATTATCATAATAAAAAATATATAATACATTTAAAAAATTCAATCAATATAAGGTTCATAATTTCATTTATAATTATACTCATAGAAGCATTGAAAAAAGCGTCTTTTCCTGAAATAAATTTGTCACAAAAAGGTTATTTTATATTAACTCTTTGACAAGTGATAAATAATATATGAATAATAATTAATATTTATCCATATATCATATATTTATATCACTTTATTTATTCCTCATTAATGTTTATTTTAATTAATTATTTGGAGAAACATTTGGAACGTTAAAAAAATTAATTAAAATTCATTTTTTAGACAAAGATGTAAACATATTCAAAAAAATTATAAAAACTATTTAAATGTATTTAACAATATTTTATATAATTAAATAATAATTATGTTACTTGACATAATATTAATAATCTAGTTTTACTTTTTAATTAATTATTTTATTGAAAATAAATGAAATAAAAAAATTATGTATTTTTCAATATTCTCTTGTAAATTATAATTTCTTGAAAAATCACGAAATTCAACCCAAATATAATTATTTATTTGATGATTTAAAAAATTAATTTTATATATCAAATATATTATATATATTTTTTTTAAAAAAATAATAACATTTTCATGAAAAATCGTTAAAATGATTTTTGAAAATACTAATTCTTGATGAATTATAGTGCTTTACAAAAAATATATTCATTATTTACACTAAATTTATTACTTAATTTATATGGATTATGGAATATATAGACATATATATATATATATCACAAATTATTTAATACTATTTGTACAATCTATTTTAAAAAATAGATAATAACAGTCGTATTTATAATAAAATTATTTCATTGTTCATTATAGCTTAGTGTTTTGTGTCATGTAGGATATCATGAATAGATTCTATATATTAAAAATATTGGGGAGTATCATTTTCCACCACATTAACAAATTAAAACATCAAAATTATATGTTTTTCCTGGCAATGAAATGATGTACATATTTAAATAACATTCTTGTATACCCACATTGGAGAAAGGAGTAATAATGCATCTTATTGACAAGTGAAAAAAAGATAATATGATGTTCATCTGGAATAACACATACTAGGATTACATATAAGAGAACAAAACTAGCTTGTGATGATTTTGACATTGAATGAACATTTAATACTAAAATAATTATGGATAGAGATTGATATCATAGATATCAATAATGTTAATAATCATGAGAATGTCATCATCCGCAAATCCATAAACAAAATAAATATGTAATAAACCATATTTTCATTAGAAATAATCATAAAAAATAACATATTAATTTGATGATAATTATTTTAGGGTTAAAAATTTTTAAACCATTTAGACTGTTTAGACACAGAAATTTTTTAATTGATTTTCTTAATTTCATTATTTAATAAATTTCCACCACAATCGCATCTTTTTCTCTATACGATTATTAATCAAGATGAGTTTTCCATACCACGTATAGTAAAATAAAATTTGTATGGAACACATAAACCATATAATTATGAATAGTTATTTCATCAATATTTATAAATGAATAGAAAATAAAATGGATTGCACAATGTAATATATTTAACATAATGAAGAAACCATCATATGATGAAATAATATATTAATCCCAAAAATTAAATAGTAATACACAATGTTGAAACTAAATAATTGTATATGTAAATGACACTACATCCCAAATAAATTAAATATCCTCAACATTAAAAAGTGTTTTAAAATTAATTTTTATGACATTACTTAAAGATTACATTCCTAAAAATATAGTGATATTTTGTAGAAATGAAAGTAATAAATTTAATGGTAGAGTCCCTGAAAACTGAAGTAGGTGTCACGGTGATGATATATATTGGTTCCAAAAGCTTTGTCTCTGTGACTCTCACTGATAAATGGGGGAATATCTATAAGAGTGATAAGGATAAGTGTAGAGGTGTTGCAAGATATTATCATAGTGATATTGTTCAAGGTGAATATAATAAGATGTCTATTTGTGAAGGGTCTTTGAATGGTCCAACAAAGATGAGGCCAAGAAAGGACTATTCTTACTTGCTGGAGCCGGTATCTACTAGGTCCTCATCTAGGAGGGAAATAGGGGATGTTCCAGATTCTAAAAAGGGTTGTGTTAACCAGAAATCATGTATGGAGAACCTATCTATGGAGAAGCTAACGCTTATAAGTAAGCATTAAAAGGTATTTAATCCCTAGGAAACGAACTCAGAGTGGGAATCATCTACTAATAAAGATGTACCTTACTGTGGATGTGGTGAGGATTATCAATACTATGATACGTAGTTTCTCTTTTTTGGAACTTATGTTTGGTTATGGATGAGCTCCAAACATCTACTATTTTTTCTTGATTACTATACTTTTATTTTATTTTAAAAAACGTTCATAGGTCTTCCTCTTACTAATATTTCCTACTAAAGTAATAACTTATTCACTAAATAATTTTTCAATCCCATGGTTATCTATATGATAAAATATTTTTTCCAATAATATACTCAATAACCAATATCATTTAATCTCCAATGTTTATCAATTCATTAAAACATTTATCCAAAAAATGTAAAATCATACATAATTTTAAACCATATATTCACACATATTTTTCCCCATAACATGCTTCCTAAAATGCCATTAATAAAAATAAGAACAATTCCCTTAAAACTTCAAAACTGGTGTCTATGTATTTGATCTTATAATAAGACATAATATATTATTTATTGATGTATCCATATCTATTAATAAAAATTATCATTAAAAAATGATATTAAAAATTTTATATGTAAACTTATCTAATAACCACTATAACAACCCCAAACTCACACTCTCAGAAAAAGGTGAGAAATCATAATCATTTTATTTCTAGAATTGATACCGATAGAGGTGAGACAATTTTAACCATCCAAATCTTAGCACATAAAATGCGAATATTTTACCAAATTAAATATGAAAGGTATTTTTTGGGTTATAAATTTAGACAATTATTAAAAAATCTTACATATACAATACCGATTTATCCATGTTACTATTTATCCTACTGAACACATTTTTTTTCTTATTTTACATTATGAAATAATTATCATCCATATGAAAACCTCTAAACATAAATCATTTATCTTTATTCTTCATAAATTTGGTAAAGAACATATGAACAATGATATAAAATTATCATTTGTGTAAACATAAGTATTAATAAATAAATTTATTCGGTTAATAAAATAAGAGAATTAGGGTATGACATAAAACTTTTTCATGGGAATAACATAAGATAACCCATACAAATAAACCTAGTTAAATAAAAATTCTGAATGGAATAATTAATTATATAAATAAAGAGTAATAAGAATCAATTATCAAAAGCCTTTTTATTTAATTATCAATCAAAAAAATTATTAAAAAACCATAGAATGTAAAATGAAAAAATATTAGTATATTAGGATATCAATTTCATATAAACCTTACATAACTATCACAAATAGAAGAACAATAATGTTGGCTTACATAAATAAAAAATTAGAGTGATATTTGAAAGAAACAAAAATATATGATATATTGGTCTAACTCATGAGCTATAATAGATCTCCAACCATAATATAAACATTATATATGAACCAACACATGAATAAAGTACACTAAACATGCATTCTATCATAAAACATATTATAACATTCGTTATTCCATTCATAACATGATTTAAACATGAATAATAAATGTATTCCCAGAAAATAACATCGAAACATGATTAAATATTGGAGAAGAATGAGGATCCCTGAAAATAACATTCAAACATGACAAATTTGTGTATGATAAATGATTTCAATGTTATCCTTTTTAATAGAACCATAATCTATCCAAATAATAAATGAGTATGTGATCATTACAAAATATCCACCAAATAGAATAATTAATATCAAGGGATATTGAAGTTTATTAATTTAAATAAAATAAAAATATCATTAAACAAATATTATGGTAAATAACCTTTTCACTTTTAGTTTTATCAAAGGCTTTCATAATAGCTATAATATGATTTAGAATGATCACTTTGAGATTTTTTAAGTGAAATATTTTTTCCATATTTATTTATTTTTATTAAAGACTAAAACATTCTAAATAATTAAAAAATAATTTTTCCTTAAATTAACCATTAACAATTAAGAATTTGATTTTTAACATTGATTGGGAACGACATTATGAATATTGATCCATGTTTTAAAATGAAAATAAACATTCTATTCAATTATTTTTTAAAGGGAGTCAAGGAGAACCATTTAAAAAATGTTATGAAATATCCTTTTTTAAAAAAATTAAAAAAATTTAAATGATTATGAAACATTTATTTAGGAAATAAATTGATATTATAAAAAAAACACTTGATAAGAAATATAAAAATTATATATAAGTTAAAGACACATGATCAAAAAGAGTGATACACCATCGATATTACATATAATAAAAATTCTTAATATTTTATCAATAAATTAAGGAGAAAACAGAAATTAAAAATATTAACTCAATTCCTAACTAGAGGATAATAATGGAATTTTTATGTAATAAAATATTATCATATGATTTCTTATAATGGAACATTGATTATAAATAATTTTTAAGGAAAAAATATTTATAACATGAACCCTTTTTAACGTTGGTAACTCTTCAAGCATAATACCAATGGAAAAATAAAATCAGATGAGACATAATATATCATGGAAATATAGATAATTATGATATATCATGTCAATATAAAATTATAAAAAACCTCAAAAATCATTATCGGTTTATACCATAAATGAATTTCTCAATGAAAGTGTTTTTTTTATTAATAATTCTTACATGATCATAAAATCGAATTTTAGTATTAATAAATGAATAAATTAAGCATATAATATGTAAAGAAATAAAAAAAATTATATAAAATTTTATATAATAAAGTACATTACATTTAAATTCATATAATATCAAATACAATGAATATGTAATATATCCCAATGGAAGGAAATTTAGCTATCGTTATATTTATCACTTGGTCACATTGATGTGAAATCCACTTAGATGAAATAATTTTAATTTAAAATTTGAATAATATTACATATAATTGATTAAACATATTAAATTTTAAATGGCTATTATATATTACATAGAAATGAGATTTGATGTATATGTCTCATTGAAGGTATATTTAGTTGTGGTCCCTTATCTCAAGCATAGGAATTCCATGTATATAATTTAATTCTATGATAATATGATTATATATATTATTTTATTTCATAAAACCATTTAAATTATTATAAATAATATTTAAATCATTAATTTTACTTATTTCGGGGACATATTTGAATACATAATCACTTAATGCGAAGTCTTTTTTTGGGATATTTGGTTCATTCTTTCAGAAATTTCTTAGTGTATTTTTTGATGTAAAAGTATATATTATAACATAATATCAAAAATTAATAGTTAAATAAATATTTTTAATGTTAATATATTGTAACTATCATTCTATCAATTAATAATTGTTATAAATTATGAACCATGTTATTATTATGGATATGATATTTCATACACAATATGAGTAATGTTTCCATTTTTAAATTATCATGATCCCATGAAAGATAGTGTTTTTTCATATTTAATGAAATATTATAATATCATATATATCATATTATTTCCTTAAATATACTTATATATAAATTCTATGTGATTTTTTGATTATAAAATAATCACATTTCTTCATTCAGGCAATAGTCCACACATATGTGAAAATGACACTATCATTTCTCATTGAATGGATATATAAAAATTAAATGTAATATTATCATTTAGTAATGATAAATATTTCATTAATATCAAAATTATGTACTATATATCACATATATTTATTACAATTATCCTTTTTACTGTCCATGTAATGTGTTAGTGAAAAATGAATCACATTTATTTGCGAGCTGAGTGTCTTCCATACACATGATTGATGTTATCATATACCCCATGGAATGGAAATTAACAAGGTATATGTGATATAATAATTAAAAGAGTATAATTAATTTTCATATATCATATATATATATATTTTAAATACAATATTCTATCAAGCTTCGAGATGCGATGATGAAAATTGAATTACATTAGTTCATGAGGGGTCATCACTTCATACAAAAGGATTAATGGTTTAGATTACCTTTGTATGGAATATGAAAAGTATTTATGTTATTAAATTACTATAATTCCATAATATTATATGATATATTATAGTGTTATTAGATTAGAATAATTAGTGAGCATTTGAAGGGTGTGGAAGAAGAAGAAAATGCTCAGTTAATAATGATACCACTTCTTCATACAACCTTCTTGGGTTAGAACGGAATAACTTAATAGGATGGAATTGTGATATTAAAATTTTATCTATGAATTTTAATGTAAATTATGAAAGGTATTTGTTTATGTATTTTCTCATACAATGTAATTTAATGTCTTGAGTTGGAGAGTAGAGTGGGTAACCATTTGTAAGTGAGTAAAGGGTCAGACATGTAATTATTGAAATTAAAAAGTGATAACAATTTTTACACATGATAAAAGTATAAAAAAATTATTATTATTGATAAATAGATAGTATAAGATTATAATTTAGCCATAAATTATACTTTAGATATGATTATTGGTAATTTTAACCCTTATTGTTTTATTTTAACCTCCTGATGAATAAGTTGTTACATAAAATGCGATAAAATATTATTCTATTTTAAATATTATTTTTGAAACAAATTAAATTGACCATATAATTAAATAGAAATTTTTTAAATTCCACATATATTTTATATTTTACATAATTCAATTTACATAAGTTGTATAATTTAATTGAAAATTAAACACACTCACATGATGAAAATGTGGTTTTCATGTATTATATTTTACAACAAAAAGATTATATTATTTTAACTCTATGTATAGTAATAATAAATATATTTCAATAAACAAATATTTATAGATATATAGTCTATACATTTCTTTGAATTAATTCTTCATTGGGGGATAAATTAATTAATTTAAAGGGAGAAACATTATTAACATTAAAACAGTTTTCATACAAATGTGTTTTTAAAACCAAAGAAAAGTCATGTACTAAAATAATATATAATTATGAATAAAATGTAATTTATTGGATACAATATTACTAAATAACACTAATGTTACTCTAAATCTTATTCAAAAAAAATTATTATCTTTAATTATTTAATTCATTAAATATAAATTAATTTTTTATAAAAATATATATATTCCATATTCAATAGAAAATTAATAATTTCTAAAAAATTTCAAAATATCACTGGAAATTAATTTTAATATCCTCATTTGAAAAAATATATCATTTTATAGAAAACATTTTTTGAATTTACTAAAAATTATTTATAATATTTTCCCACAAAAATAATGAAATATCATTTCTGAAAAAATATAATCTTGATGAATAATACGACTTCACTTAAAAATGATTCATTTTTTATGATGACTTAATCTGTTAATATATATATATATATATATGTATGTATTTCCTAAATTATTTAATATTAGAACTACAGTCTAATTTAACGGTTATGTTGTAAGAGTCATCTTTAAAATAATATTAATTCATGTTTCATTTAAGGTCAGTGTTGTCCGTATTGAATTCCATCAAGAATAACACTCATTTTAATAAATATAGTTCTGTTATAGATTAAAGTTGATGTTAGATATTGTAATATAGAAGTTTAAATGAATATCTTAAAGGAATCAGTTTCATGAACCAATCTGGTTCGACCTCAAATCCGTTACCTGAGCAAATCCAAGGCATGGCCTAATGTGTGTTACTGATCCACATAGGTATGAAACAAGTATTCAACATAATTAGATTAAAAAAGGGAAATGATTTCAACCAATAATAACTATAAAACTTAAGAAAATAATTAAACCCAAAGCATCACAAATTAGAAAACTAATAATTAATTCAAAATGAACATCATTTATTCAAAATTAATAATACAAAAAACTATAAAACCAAACTAGTTAAACAAAATATCTCAATGTGACCCTGAGTGTCACTCTCCCATTCTATGACCAAGCATCACCCACAACATTCATGTCCATGCTTATACATGCACCCCAAACTTAAAACAAGAGATGATTATAGTTCTGAGTATCAAAACTCGGTAGGAATTTCGAAAAAATATATCTAGAATGCACTTCATTTAAAATAAAAGAATCATCAATATCTAGTTTGAAATAATATATACCTAATTAATCTTCTCAAAAAATTTTCCATTTTAACATATCATAAACTATGGTAATTTTTCTATTAGATACCAAATTATTTTTCCAAAAAATGGATATAATCATTTGAGAGAAGACTAATGAAATTTTCATACAAGGATAATAAGTAATTGAAAATAATTTTTTTATATTTTTTTCACAGAAATAAATGAAAACATTTCATAACATTTTTAATGAAAAAAAACTCTTCAAGAATTAATATAATAATTACTAATCAAGGGAAATGAAAATATATTAGATAAGAGTAGTCAACCAATCAAGACTGTCAATCATCCTTCTTATGTAACTAAGTGATAATTCGTAAAATCCTAGCTAAACAAAGAATATAAAATTTTCATATTTATTAATATTTGTCAATTGATTATTAATTTTACTTTAAAGGGGTTGCTATATTCGATGGCATAACCGATACACAAAAATAAGTTTCTTTGAAATATTACTACGCATAATAATAATATAATTTTATTATTTTAATTGGTAGTTAACTCCAAGATGTTGTATTAGATGGAACGAATATAACTAACTAAAAATTGATTATTCAAGTTTGTTAAATGTTTTTTCTTTTATCTAATATAATTTAGAGTATTAAAATGTGAATGAATATAATTTTAAGGATAAATACTCTAATATTCACTAGAAGGTCAATTTATCACCTTTTAATAGAGAACCCTCCATAAATCTAATTTTGTTCACTTTTATACATTCTATTTGAAAAAAATAAAATTCCTCTTTAGAATCGGGACACAAAAGTTTTTTGGGGTAATATTTTGGTATTTTTCTGATAAAATTCAATTTTTAATGAATAGTGAAAATATAGTACTTTAATTCAAATCATCATTTAAATTTAATTTATTTATATGAATATATTGTCTTTTTAATTGGTACTAATGTGTAATTAGAATATATTTTTACTATTTAATCCAATGTTGCTCGTTGGAATTAATTTGACTTTGAAATTATATATAAACAAGTATTAATATTTTGATAGTTATTGTTTCTTAAAAACGCGATATTTGTTTTAATAATGGGAGTTAATTTTAAAATATTTAATTCAAATTATAGGTTTTTAATTTGGTAAAATAGACATCATTTTTGAATTCGGAATATCAAATATATCTTAGGCTGAATTTTTTTTAGTTTTCTGAAAAACATCAATTTTTGATGAACAGTGAAACCACTTGGAAGTAGATAAAAAAACTGGATATTTCATTTAAATGAAATTTTACCACTTTTTTGAATTTAATTTCGAAAATCCAACATAAAAATTTGTTATTATTAAGTAAAATTTGTTTCAATACAATGAAAATAATTTTTGGTGAATAGAAATTTATGACTTTTATTTACCGCGGTTAAAGATAAATAGGGTAATTCAAGGTAAAAATAATATTTTAATAATACAAAATTACCTTAAAACATTTCCTAACATTATTTTTTTTGTAATTTACTACCATGTTCATATTTAGGTCTATTTTGAGACCCCATTGAGCCACTTGGGAGTGATAATGACACTTTAGATTAATTAATTTTAAGGAAAAAACGACGTAAACAAATATCTTTTAGTAAATCAATATTTATATGAAGTTATATAAGACATATATTCGAATATAAATATTATTTGGAAATATAAAATTATTTCCTACATCATGATATTTTTTTAATACATTTTAGACATCGAATAAATTAAATTATTTATGACAAAATAATGATGCAGTGTTTGCATCATTTATAAATCATTTAAATAAATAAGATTATAAATATTAAAATAACATCCAAAACCTGTCCAATTATTACTGGATGAATTTATTTCGACCATGAGTCATCTTATCTTCATCCTTAATGTTTTTTGGACCTTTAGACACCAAATATCATTATATAATAAAATAATATTATCACACATTTCTAAAGATCCCCTACTCCCCCTTAAACAAATCCCTCACTTCTAACCTATTCCACACACCTCTCAAGCCCCTTGGATCATCCAAACACTACCCAAATAATCTCTCCAGATCCATCTTATCCTCCTAGAAGCCTTACCTTCGTCATAAGTCACTTCAAGAAGTTATTTTGGTTCAAACCAAAGGAAGTTACCCAAACTAAAGGTAACAGTTTCTCTAAAATTATTTTGTTTTATTTTGTTTTATTTTACTTCTAAAAATCCCAAACTCTATTCATTGCTTTATTTTATAACAACACCAGTATACTAAATATAATAGGATGTTTTTAAGATAATTATTCTAACTACACTTACACACAACTCTATCTAATGGATAAAGAACATATTGTTTATGTGGACGGAAAACTACTGCCACACGAAACGATGATTGTTAAGATAACTCATAATTCCACTCAGGGTGGCCATTATGGTGACACTATATTTATATATGATATATATTATGTTAATTTTTTCTTTATTCTTATGTATTTTTAATTTATATCATACATTTATGGTTTCCATTATGAGTAAACGCGATAATTTCATTTGAGGATGTGTGGACTACCACCCCCTCAAAGTGATATGACTAATTCATACAATACATGGGACATATAAAGGATGGATTTATTGAAATTATATCATATATTATACTGGAATTATAATATAACAATATATAATCATGTTTTCATTCAATTAATATACAAAATAGAAATGAAAGTAGCGTCCATGCGTACGTACGACTTACCGTCTCCATGAAAGGTGAATTTCATTTCAGATATCAAAGTTTTATGTACTGTTATAAATACACATATATACTGGATATATATAATATATACAATATCTAAATCATTAATATAATTCTAGAGATAATGGACTCTTGACCACATGGAAAACATGTAATTATAAGGTGTTCATTTTTTACTCAAGTACCAAATATTGAAAAAATGACCATTATTAACATAAATGATTACATATTGTTTATAAAATGGTAATAAGTGATAAAAAACGAATAATAAACATAAAAAGGTGTTCTTAATCAAGTATCAATTAACTTTAGTTTACTATTTATGAATAACAAGGAACAAACAAGTCAAGTCAGACACGAGGTAAGGGATTTCTTATCTCACTTTTAATTCCGTGAGATTTCCACCACTTATTCATTTAATGTGATGTATTGTCTACATACATTTGATATATATTATCATTATTATCTTTATATTAATGGTATTCTATGATTAATTTTGTGGTTATTAACTTTTGGTCATACGACTCAATTGATTACAATGTGGTAAAGGGTTTTATCTCACTTTTTATTCCCGTGAGATTGATGCTATGTTTGTCGCAATTTCCTTTGTGTGGTGTACATACATACCATGATTGTACTATTTTTGTAATATAATTTCATTTATAGGTATTTATATCTTCATTTAATGAACCTTATTTCTTGTGTTTTATGTTTCGTAAGTTACCAAATCGGTAAGGGAACTTTTTAACCCAATTTTCATTCCCTAGGTTAATCATCTAATTAATAATTATGTCATGTTTTGATTATGTGTGGAATCACAATTTATTTATTTATGTTGTAATTTACACTCCCCATTGTGTGGTTATACTTTTGATACACATAGTCACTCCATTGATAAATTCTCAAGGCGTCAATATGAACTTTATAAGAGTAATTTTAACTCAATTTCCATTAATTGAGTTAAATATCCATGTCATTGGTTTTGTCTTAAAAAGAACATGTGTGAATTTCCTATGAATGATTTACACTTAATTTCCAATCATATTGAGTATATATATATTTGTCACACATTATTATGTAATTGATTTATCCTTAATCTAGGGATACCTTTTTTATAAGGGATTTGGTCTCAATTTACATTCAATTGATACTTCGTTGTTGTTATGCACCAATTCACTCTTATATGGTGTATATACTATCATATGTCATATTATATCATGAATACCTTTATTCTCATGATATTATAGTGTTCTGATTAAATTTATTTCTTAATTATTTGTATTCAATCATCTCTTATTTTGTTAAAAACTCTTTAACTAAAATATGGTTTTAAATGTTTGAAAGATTTATTCTTCTAAATATTTCTTATTAATGACTATGTTTTCAAAAATGTATGTTAGGATTTATTTATTTATATAGACATTGATGTTTTAAAATGTTAATTCTTTAAAAATCTTCAAAGTGGTATGGGACACTTTGATTCATAAATCTCTTTATTAAATGTTTTAAATGGTTTTGAAAATGGTTTGATAAAGATTTGATTATTTCAATATATTGAAATGATATATTTTTATTGCAATGAGGAAATGTTATATTTCCTTTATTATTGGATTATGTGTTGTGAATATGTTATGGTTATTGGTCATTGTTTACTTATACATGTGGTTTCGTGATAAACCTATGGTGGGTGATCCCGAGATAGCTCTCCAATGCATTGAGTAATGTCACAGAGGTAAAAATTAATGTTTCTACTAAGACCTGGAAATCATTTTTTTCATTTTCTGAAGCCAGTTTAATGGGTTTCTGGTACCCATACACTTCTCCACATCCGGACAAAAAACACATTTCAAATTTCAAAATCAGGTCACCTCCAGCCGCCTCGATCATCAAACTCGTATCATCATCACACGCCCTCGATCGTATCAAGCCTGTCAACTAATCCCGCGACAGCACTGACATACCTCGCGTCACACACTGCATGTCAATCCAACATCCCTCACGCAAATCGAACCACCGTCACGCACCACACATTCACTGGAACACTGGAGATATGCACCAGCTCCCGTTGTCGTTATCACCGGCGACCATCTTGGTCGTCCCTAGAAAACATCACCAAAAAACAGCATGTCGCCGGAGAGAGAACCTGTCCATCTACATCCATTGACGTCATCAAACAATAACAGATATACACCATTCATACATCATTACAACACCAAAATGCCGATGAGCTTCACCGATGCCTGTCATCTAGCAATCACCCGTGCTGGCGACGAGAAACAGCATCACCGCCGGTGGAACCCTTCACCGATTTCAACGAGTCAGAAACCCTCGTCACTGGTATCAGCGAGGTAGAAACCCTCGGCACAAAACCACCAGATCCAGCAACAAAAAAAACACAAAACACAAAAATAAAGAGAACACCCATGGAATGAAATAACCCACCGCAACCAGACAAACAAACCACGTCAACCATAGGGAAATCCCAGAGAACTCACCTGGGAGGAAGCAGAAGAGCTTCCGACGTGTTAGCGCGGCCCTCAAATGCGAATAAAACCCTACCGGACAACAGACAGTGGCCGAGATCTAATCCATGGGTGCTCCGGAGAGTATGTCGTCACCAAGACGATCTGACACCCATGGACAAGAACCATCCACCACCGACCCTCGAGAGCATCTCACCGCCAGAGCAAGGACCGTGAAGCTTCACAGCAGCAGCAAAGATCCACCACCAACCCACAGAGCACAAGAAAACCCTAGATCCACAGCGGAGCTGGTCGCGAAGGGAGAGAAAAAAACTAGAATGAGAGCCCCTTACGGGCGCATGGATCCCATGGGTTTCCAATGTTTCTACTAAGAGATTTAAGGAATATACTGTAATGGGTATTCAAAATGTGAGCCCCTATTTATCTATGATAGCTACAATTTAAATATGTTTTGAATTTCATAATTTACCTTTACGATTTATGATTTCTTTATGTTATTCAAAAAATTTATGATTTCAGGAGGTATGTTATGATTGAAAAGTATGGTTTCATAGATTTTTATTCATTGAGGGGCTAATGTTTTTTTAATTATTTTATAACCCTTACTGAACTTTTTATGCTCATACAATGTTTTGAAATGTTTTTCACAGGACATAAAGATGAATAGGGTCAAGGATGAGATCAAGGAAAAATCATGCTATCTAAAACATAGATCTCGAAATGTCTCTATTTTTTAAAAGTTTTTTTATTATATGAAAAATAGATACTGAGTAGTAGTGTATAAATGTAATTTTCAAGTTGTTATGTAATAGTTATGGCCTAATTCTATAAAACTCTATACCTGAAAATATCCTCGATGTGAATTATTCATTTAATTCAAGATAATTTAATGTTTAAGTTCAGGTATTTATAGTTGGAATCAAAGGTCAGTTTAGAATACTTTGGAGGTTAGGGTGTTTTTTAAGCATAAGGGACATTACCATAATGGTTAGGATTTTAGATAGAGTCATAGTTATTTTAGAAAAAATTTAATGAGTTTAAGATAAAATTAATAATTATATCGTAGTATATACCCTCCTCATAAGATATTATATTATGATTTTACTGATATACTCACACATACCTTTTTGGTTTTAGTAAATGGATGGATTTAATAGGCACAATGTAACAGTGGATGTGATGAAAACTGTGATGGTTTTCTAAATGAGTAATTAAATTAAATTAGAGATTCAATTATAACTATTGCGGTTATTCTCAACCAACTATGTAGAGTCATGATTGACCACCTAAAACTTGGTGATTTTTATAAGGCATTGTATTTGCGAGAAACAAATCCCCATGGAAGATCAGGTAATAATCATAAAGGTATGTATACTCGAAAACCTATGTGTCAAGGATGTGGAAAGAAACACATAGTAAAATGTTTAAAATGGATGGTAAGATGATATAGATGTGGAAATGAAGGTCATAATGCAATAACCAACCATAGAAAAATAAAGCATCTAGTTGACTCTCGGAAATGGAAAGAAGTTCTTTCTGAGGGATCAATTGAATCTTTTAAATGTGGTGTGCATGGTCATTATACAAATAGATGTCCTATGAAGAAGTTTCGGGAATATTATCACTTGTATCGTACAAATATATGTTTACCAATACCTAATTCCATTTCAATTGAGGATGAAGAAACTGACAATGAGCAATCAAACGTATTGATTATTTCTTAACTTATGTTTAGAAATTTTTGAATCTAAGGATATGATTCATGATTTTTTTGTAGGAATGAACTATTTCAGAATAATTTGGAAAGGAACAGTTAATAGATCATGATGAATGTTGAATGAGTAAAAAGTCAACATATAAGGGATCCAAGAGTTATGGTAGATTTCAAGATGGTGAAATGATTAAAATTATTAAGGGTCTTTTGATGATGGGATTAAATTAGATGATTTTTTATAGTATGTGTAACCATGGAGTTTGATATATGAAAATTTTAATCAAGGAATAATTATCTTTTCTTTTGTGGATAGAGTTATAAATAAACATTTGGCTTTATATAACCCTTGAATTTGATGCAATTATAGATTTGTATATTTGGGATAAAAATTATTGTTATTAGAAAAACTTTGTGGTTAAAATATGTTATGGTTATTTTAGATTAATTTGTATCTTTTTGGGAATTTTATAAAATTATATAGTTTTAGAAAAATGAAAACATGCAGACCGCATGACAACCCGCCCCGTCTGACAAAGCTGCAGGAATCGAACCCACAACCAAAGTTAGACTGGGATTTATCACCTACCACTGGACTACATGAAGTCCCTGATTTGTATGACTAATTATTTTTAGTTATATGATTTTATTAATCAATAATAAGTTGATTTTGGGTTATCTATGTAAATGATTAACCTATCATGGAGAATATGTGATTAGGTTAATTAATTTTTAATATGAGACTTTAAGATTAATTGATGTTATTTGAAGATAAATGTTATGATTTATCTTGTAAGACTATGTGATTAAATCCATATAATATTTGTATTTCAATCATTGTTTGGATTAATTTGTATAATTTTATGGACAATGGTTTATCAAATGGTCTTTGTTGAACTTTGGGTTTTGATTGACATATTTTGGAGATTATCTGTAGTTTTTATTTTTGTAAAATATTAAACTTTTTGGGTATTATCTGATCTCACACAAACCATTTTGGTTTTGGTTAATGTCTAAAGACATATAAAATATATAGTTCATATTTTTTGGGTTATGTGATTCTCTAGAAGTTGATTATAGTGATTTCAATGTGATAAAGTCATATTGAATACTCATTATTTGAAGAAAAAAATGTGTTTGTAGTAGGAATTTAGTAATGAATGAAAGTATACATGATAAGAAAGTATGTTTCCTTTTGCTTTTAGTTAAGCTCATAAATAAATTAATCAAATTTATGAAAAGTAACTTAAAACAAAACTGTTTTCTGTTAACTTTTCTTACTGGGGAATCAAATACCATTTAACCCATCAAAAGTTTGTGATTTTCTGGTTGTTAAATTCCTCATAGTAATGCTTTCTATCACTCTACATCAGAACATGATGGTTTGTTTTCTCCTCCATATCCATGATTTCATGGGATCTTAGTAACTTCTTTTTGGGTGACCACTGCACTTCTCTTCCTTTATTTTAAGGTGATAGTTATACTGACACTTTTTCTGATGTGGGACTTTCAATGATGTTTCTGAGCTCAATTTTAATATTGCGGGGATGCAATTTCTAAAAGGGGGGAAGGATATAATATCCAGATAAATAAAGAATAATAAATTTTCATATATTTTAATATTTTTAAATTAATTATTAGTTTTACTTTAAATGGGGTGATATGTTCAATGTCTTACCTGGTACGGAACAACAGGTTTCTTTGAAATCTTATGTTGCACACTACTAATATAATAATATTATTTTAAATGGTAGTTAACTCCTAGATGTTTTATTGGTGGGAGTGAATATTTCTAACTAAAATATGATTATACATGTTTGTTAAATGTTTTAAATGTTATCCCATAAAAGTTAAAGGCTTAAAATGTGAATGAATCTAATTTTAAGCATAAATACTCTAATATTCACTAAAAGGCAGATTTATCACCTTTTAATGGAAAACCGTCTTTAAATATAGTTTTTTCACTTTTATATGTTCTATTTGAACAAAGAAAATACTTCTTTAGAATAGGGACACAAAAATTTACTTTGGGTAATTTTTTGGTATTTTTCTGATAAAATTCAATTTTTAATGAATAGTGAAAATACTGTATTTTAATTCAAAACATCCTTTTAGTCTTATTTATTAATATGGTTATTTTAGATTTTAAACCGGTTATAAAGTGCAATTATAATATATTTTTACCATTTAATCAACTTTTGGTCATTGAAATTAATTTCACTTTGAAATTGGATATAAACAAGTATCAATCTTTTGATAGATATTGTTTCTTAAAGACACACTTTGTTTTGATAGTGAGAATTAAATTTAAATTATTTAATGAAACTTATATGTTTAAAATTTCATAAAACAGAAATAATTTTTGAATTTGGAATATCATATATAGATTAGGTTAATTTTTTGGTAGTTTTCTGAAAAACTTCAATTTTTGATGAATAGTGAAACCACTTAGTAATAGTTAAAAGAAATGACTTTTTCATTTAAATGAAATTTTACAAATTTTGTGAATTTAATTTTGAAAATCCAACATACATGGTTTTCATTAGTAAGTAAAATGTGGTTCAATAAGTTGAAAATAATATATGGTGAATAATAACTTTTGACATTTATTTATCGCGATTAAAGGTAAATAGGGTAATCCAAGTTAAAAATAATAATATAATAATAAAAAATTACCTTAACACTTGTCCTAACCTTATTGGTTGAGTCATTTAAGACCATTAGTATTTTTGGGTCGATTTTGGGACTCCATGGAGCCACATGGGAGTGATAATGACACTTTTGATTAATTAATTTAATGTAATGGTAAAAAAGACATAAACAAATATCTTTTAGTAAATCAATTTTTACATGGGGTTTTTAAAATCATCATTTAGACTATATATATTTTGGGATGTCTAATATTATTTCCTACATCATGGAATTTTTTTATAATTTTTAAACATCGAAAAAATTAAATTATTTATGACCCAATAATGATGTAGTGTTTACCTCATTAATAAGTAATTTAAATAAATAAGATTATAAATATTTAAATAACATAAAAAACCTATCATATTCTTATTGGATGAATTTATTTTGACCATGAGTCATCTTATCTTTGACCTTAATGAGTTTTGGACTTTTAGAAACCAAATATCATTATATAATAAAATAATATTATTAGACTTTCTTAAAGAGCCCCTCATTCCCCTTATAAAAGCCCTCACTTCTAACCCTTTCCTCACAACTCTCAAGCCCCTTGGATCTTAAAAACCCTTCATAAATAATATTTCAAGATATCTCTACTTTTCCTAGAAGCCTTACCTTAGGTAGAAGGCACTTCAATAAGTCCTTTTGGTTCAAACCAAAAGAAGTTACCCAAATTAATGGTAACATTTTCTCTTAAATTATTTTGTTTTATTTTGTTTTATTTTACTTATCCTAATCCGAAACTATTTTACTTCCTTTAATTTATAAAAACACCAGTATCATCAATATACTAGGATGTTGTTATGATAAGTATCCAAACAACACTTACAGTCACCTCCATCTAATGTATACAAAACATACTATTTCTGTAGATGACTAACTACTGCCTCACGAAAGGATGATTGTTCAAATATCCACTACTGCCTCTCATGGTGGTCATTAAGATGACACTATATTTATATATGATATATATTATTTATAGGTTTTTTATGCTTCTGTATTTTTAATTTACATCATACCATTATTGTTATATTATGAGTAAACACAATAATTTAATTAGAGGAATTGTGGACTACCGCCCCCTCAAAGTGATATGATTTGTTCATACCATACATGGTACATATAAATGATGGAGTTATTCAAATTATATATGATATTATACTACAATTATAATATAACTATGTTCTTGTATGTTTTCATTCAATTAAAATATGAAATAGGAATGAAAGTAACGTTCATGCGTACGTAGGATTTACCGTCTCCATGAACAGTGCATTTCATTTCATATCTTTAAATGTAATGTAATGTTATAAATACATATATATACTGGATATATATGATATATATGATATATAAATCATGAATATCATTCCATAGTTAATTTACTTTTGACCGCATGTACAACATGTAATTATAAGGTGTTCATTGTTTACTCAAGTACCAAATATCAACAAAACGACCATTATTAACTTAAATGATTACATATTGTTTATAACATGGTAATAAGTGATATAAAAAGAATAATAAACATTAAAAATGGTTCTTAATAAATCTTAAATTAACTTATGTTTATTATTTAGGTATAACAAGTAATAAACAAGCCAAGTCGGACACGAGGTCAGGGATTTCTTATCTCATTTTTAATTCTGTGAGATTTCCATTGTTCGCCACTTAATCATTGCATGTGGTGTATTGTGTACTACCATTTGATATATATTTTCATTGTTCTATTTATATTCATGGTATAATGTGAATAATTTTTTGGTTTTTAACTTTTATTCATACGACTCAATTGATTTCAATGTGGTAATGAGATTTATCTCACTTTTTATTCCTGTGAGATTGATTCAATATTTATCACTATTTCCTTTGTGTGGTGTACATACTACCCATTATTATACTCTTTGTGTAATATAATTTCATTTATGGGTTTTTAAATTTTCATTTAATGATCCTTCTTTCATGTGGTGTATGTTTTGTAAGTTACCAAATTGGTAAGGGAACGTTTTAACTGAATTTTCATTCCATAGGTTAATAATATAATTCATAATTATATCATGTTATTATATTTTGTGGAATCAATATTTATTTATTTATGTTGTAATTTCCACTCCCCTTTGTGTGGATATACTTTTTATACACATAATTACTTCATTGATAAATTCTGAACTCATTGATACGAACTTGAAAAGATTAATTTTCACTCAATTTCCATTCATTGAGTAAAACATCCAAGTCATTAGTTTTGTCTTAAAAAGAGCATGTGTGAATGTACTCTGATTGATTTACACTAAATATCCAATCATATTGTGTGTAATTATATTTGTCACACATTAATATGTAATATATTATCCTTAATCTAAGGATACCATTTTATAAGGGATTTCGTCTCAATTTACATTCCATTGAGACTTCATTGTTGTTATGCACCAATTCACTCTTATATAATGTATATACTATACTTTGGCATATTATATCATGAATAAATTTATTATCATGATATTATAAAGTTCTGATTAAATTTTATTTCTCAATTTTTTGTATTCAAGAGTCTCTTATTTTTTTAAAAACTATTTAACTATAATATCATATAAATGTTTTAAAGATTTATTCTTCTAAATATTTCTCATTAATTTCCATGTTTTCGAAAATGGTTGTTAGGATTTATTTATTTATATAGACATTAATTATTTCAAATGATAATTCATTTAAAATCTTCAAAGTGGTTTGGGACACTCTGATTCAAAAATCTCTTTATTAAAATTTTTAAATGGTTTGATAAAGCCTCGATAATGTAAATATCTTGAAATGATATATTGTGATTGTAATGTGGAAATTTTATCTTCAAATTATTCTTTGTTTATATGTTATGAATATTTTATAGTTATTTGTAATTTTTTATCTATATAGGTGGTTTTGTAATAATCCTAGGCCAGGTTATCCCGAGATAGCTCTCCAATACATTAGGTAATGTGATGGAGGTAAACATTAATGTTTATACTAAGATATTTAGAGAATATACTATGATGGGTATTCCAAATGTGACCCCAATGTAGCTGTGATATCTACAATGTAAGTATGTTATGAATTACATAAGTTAACTTTATGATTTATGATTTCTTTATGTTATTCACAAATCCTATGATTTCATGTTGTATGTTATGATTGAAAAGTGTGGTTTCATATATTTGTATTTATTGATGAGATAATGTTTCTTTTCATTATTTTATAACCCTTAATGAGCTTCTTATACTCATCCCAAGTTTTGAAATGTTTTTCATAGGACACTGAGATGAACAGGGTTAAGGACGAGATCAAGGAAATTTCATGATGTCTAAAACATGGAATAAGACATGTCTATATTTTTTAAGTGATTTTTTATTTTATAAAAAAATGGATACTGATTAGTAGTGTATACATGTAATTTTTAAGTTTTAATGAAATAGTTATTTCCTAATTGTCTAAAACTCTAAACATGAAAAGATCATCAATGTGAATTATTCATTTAATTCATGATTATTCATTTTATTCAATAATTTTTACAATAGGAATCACCCCATGACACCCTAATAGCCAAAAGTTTCCCATATAACTCATAGGTCATGAAGGAGTTAATGAAATGGATTACCATTTCCAAAAAATTGAAATGGGATAGCAAGATTCCATGGTTTGGAAATACCACTAATTCAATATTAATATAATAAAGAAAAACTTTTTCCAATGAGTGCTTTAATGTTAAACAAATCCTCTGTTATTAAAAATTTTCTAAATAGACCATTAATAAATATTCACAAAACTATCACTTTAAAAGAACCAAATCATACTTTCTAAATGGGTGTAAACAGGCTATTTTACACATAAAGATCAATTTAAAATCTATTTTAAACAATCACATCACACATTCAAGATAAATCCATTACTAAAAAATTAATTGGGCCATTATACATCATCACATGCCAAAAAATTATTATAATTCAAGTAAAACGTTCTATAAAATCCAAACCCACATTAAAATACATTTGAGAAACACAAATAACCATTCCTCATATCGAAATTATATTAAAAAATCCAAACCATACTTTATATAACACAAAGAACCTGAAAAATATAACTGGTCATTTAATCGATTTTTTAGTGCGAAATATTTAACAATACAATTCCATTTATCACAAAATAATCTATAAACCACCAATTTTCACATATAACAATATGTTCAATAATCAACAAAATATTTTACCGTATAATGGAGGTGTATCATGAAAGAAACCATTGAATCATAAATAATAATGGCATTTGAAATGGGAGACCTATCAAAATCTTACCACGCATAAAAACTTCACACAATAAACCACCTTTAAAGGTTCCAAGAACCAATATCTACCAAGAATAACCTTAATGTAACAAAACATGTATATAAAATAATAGAAACATGAAACCCTATGTCAACATGACCATAGGAGGAGGAGAACCCTGGAGAAAATTATTGGATAAGGAATAGGGATGATATGAGAGAAGAATTCCATGATATATTTTCAAAATAACATGAAGAAAAAATATATGCACACTAGCGTAGGAAGGAGGAATCTTGGTGAACCAATGAGGAGCCCCCTTAGTGTCTTAAGAACCAATGGCGGAGAGGAGATTCATTCTGGGATAAAAATCATGATATGGTAGAGTTTGAATTTCAAAATTTTGTCGATCATGGTAGCTTGAATGCTTTGGCTGCCCAGTTTACCAAACTATGGCACAACTATGCACCCCATTATGAAAAATACTTATCACCTTAATAGTTAGGACACATAGTTTAAATATTGTGCACCAAACTTATGAAATGTATATGAATATATATAGTGGATTCCGATAAAAATTAATAAGAGTTTGAATAACAGTTTGTGGGTTGTACTCCCTAAACCATAAGCACTCTAATGCTTTCATAGTTATATGGGTCATGGAACATGTTTTTCTCAAACCCTAGACAGACCTTGTTCTAAGAGAAAACACACCGAAACTCAAAATACTGTCCCTTCAAACCCAAATCCATAGACCATAAACTAAGGCTATAAGATAAAAGGTATCGTAGGATAGAAATGAATTTATTTATCTAACAATTACCCCTACCATTAATGCTTTCTTCTCCTTTAAATCCCTATCATTTTCCAGTTTATTGATCTAAGACTAATTATTTCCCAAACCTCATAATATAACAACATATGAAAATACATCACAACTATTTCAAAACATATGTTACGCCTCCTTCCCAAAATTGAATAAAACACCTAGACCACTTCCTAAATAGTAATGAAAATGATCAATCCATAAAATACAAAAACATGCCTAAAAATATCATTGATCATAATACAAAATCCAATTCTCACTCAAGGTCCAAAGAAACTATGAATTAAAAAAAATGAAAATAAATACACTTCATGTATATTGACATAGAACCGAAATCTCTACTCAAGATGCAATGATAGACTCTATGATATTGGAAAAAATCAGGGAACAAACACCTTAGAAGAGACAAAAAAGAGTCCCACAATGGGTCTTCCCACCAATAAGCTCTAGTTATCATGAACTGATAAAGTGTCACAACAATAGAACATTCCAACATAGCCAACCAAACCCACCATATGGGTTTATTCTAAAAGAAACTCAAGACAAGAGGTAAATAAACTATGATGAAAAACATCCAACATAAAAACACAAACGATCTCCATTACTACACTGAAGAAAATACAAAACCAATTTACCTCACGCCCCTAGGATTGATGAATATATTGAAGCATCACTTTAGGGCCTTTCTCACGAGACATGATGTTTTAACAATATACTACCTTGTATCGAGGATCTAGATATCTCTGATCACAATGATAAAAAATTAAAATATATTCATAGGAGAAACATCTATTTATAATAGATAATGATTTAGAATTCATAAAATAATAACACAATATAATTATAAGATGATTTATTAGGAGATGAATAACATATCATTTACATCACATGAAAAAGGGAACACCACCCGGAACAACTTCCAAAATATAAAGAAGTATTACAATTTAATGAGACATTAAACTGATCTCAAAGATAAATATAATCTAGAGAATTTGAACCACATAACTTCTTGTAATCACCATGAATAATCCATTTAGAAGTGTTATAGGCACTGATAATAATTATAGGTCTTCTTTTGTACTTGGATATGACATCTTATTATGATCTTTCTTTCCAAACTGATGAAATAACACACTTCCACTCCCATAAGATTTTGATGAACGATTTTTTGGCCTTTTAATCCCACTTATTGATACCACACATTTGTATTGATACCCCCACATCATTACTATAATTCTATTAAACACATCTACGTACAATAGGAAGGAGGAAACCATCATGAATCCTAGCCATCACATATTGAAAACAAATATCTTTTCCTAACCACGTTAGAACAAGTGGAGAGGTCAATCTCTAACACCATTGATTTGAAATTAGGATCAATCCAACACTTGAAATTTTATTCTTTTAAGGAATTGTATGTAACATAAACTATATCATTTAGAACTAGGTCTACAAAGAAAAATTACAACTCCAAAACTAAACCATCGCCTCTCTACAAAAAACCATTCACCAATCCCTTACATTCCTTTGTCATCTCATATTCATATGTTTGGATGAACACAACCTTGATGGAATCCTAGGTAATATTATACTATGAATTATTATGAGAGACTGACTTCCCCACTACCGTGGAAAACCATAAAGCGTAATGGTATAAAATCACCTTTAATGGACTGCAAAACTCAATGTTGCTAAAGATATTTTTATTTTTCCCATCCACTTTTCACCTTCGAGAGGATCCTATTGACCATAAAATTGTTTTGGAAGTAACATTTGAAACTCAAGGTCAAGATCCTTAGTTTGATCAATAATAAATCATTGTAATGAGAAACCTCCCTTTATACACCTTTAATATCCATTGAATATTTTCTAGGAACATAATGTGTACCATTAAAACACAATAGCTCAATAAATACTAACTCATCAAACCGATTTTTAAAAGTAAAAAACATATCACAGGAAACATTCCCAAAACATAGGAAGAAATCCACCCACTATTATTATCAAAACAAAAACAATTTCCACTTCAGAACAATTTTAATAATAAAACACGGTGGATTTAAACACATTGAAATGGTGTTCCGTTGATCCCCAAACATCAACATTCCATGCCACCCATTTCATTCATCGATTGAATCCAGTCTAGGCGCTCATCCAACCACTTAATCACCCAATAATTTTTCACACATAACCATCCATGTTAGCATCCATGATCATACAAAAGGTCAAAAAATTCCCATTCTCCAAAATAGACATTCCACCAATGACTCGTCACTTTCAATCCACCTTCAATTTCCAAAATTTATTATATTTTCAAAAGATAAACTACCAGTATCCAAAAACCATTTTTATATCCCACATTAAAAATACTTTTAGCATTCTAAAAATAAAATCACATGAATTTACTTCTAAAAATAATTTTAATATCATTCAAATATTTATTCAGAAACTGAAAAAATTATCCTTTTTCAGAAATGAATTTATTCTTTCTAACAACATATTCCAAAAAAAAAATCAAAAATGATTTAACAAAATTCCACACCTAAAGGTTTATTTGAAATAATAATAAGAAATCATATTCCATCATTCCTAAAAAACCATTTCTTCTTAAAAATCCAATTTTCACCATTACAATTTAGGATTTACCAAAATAAATTTCTAAATTTGAAGGGACTCATAGAGAATAAAAATGGGAAACTAATTTCAATGGGTGACATTAATATATGGTTTGAGGTCATATAAGGAACAAAAACCCATCATAGAGATTCTTATATGTAATTATACCTGGATAAAAATGTCTTTTGAGGCACATCAATCTCATGAATACTACTAGACCAACCCCCTTTACATATTCAAAGAAAAATTAATCCATAGTGACTAAAGAGAGAAAATAAATACAGACGTCCTAGGGAAACTCATTAAATTTTTTATAGAAATTATTTTCGTAAAAATTTAAGGGATCAAACCATTTTATTACATTAATTTCTAGGAAATATGTGGTTTAGGTGTCCATGAATGATATGGTGAATTTTTCAATACATTGCAAAATTTCTAGTTTTCCATGATTTCCCACATCATATCATCTTATTAGTGTCTCACCCTGACAGTGTATCGCTGGTGGTGTCTCACCCTGGTGGTGGATCATTGGAGGTTTTCCCATAGGAGAAGCTTGATAGAGGCCTATCATATAGCAGTATCTCACCCTAGTGTGCGATCAACTCAGTGGTGTCTCTCCCAAGATGTGTCTCAATCTGGGGGCATTAGGTTCTTGGTGATATGTCACCCCCGATGTTTCTCACTGGTGGTGTCTCATTAGTGGTGTCTTATCTGGTAGTGTCATTCTTGATAATGTCTCACTGAGAATTGAAATTGGTTCATCCTGATGATGTTTCACTACCAAAGGTTCCCCTTTACCTAATTTTTTCCATTTCTAACACAAGGGTCAATTTTTCCCAATTATATGAATTTTTTAAATTAATTTATCCTAATGAATACATTAATACATTTTAGATTCTTTATAAAATGGTTTCATTATATCATTATTTTACAAAGTTTCTAGAGGAATTGAAATGGTCAATCCTTGGAGACATGGTGATATTTCTTCTTAAGAGAAATTTAATACTGTATCTAATAAGTGACTCGGATCAGATCTCCATATAGTTGGAACATCCTTCCCCTCATTCATTTATCCATCAATTCTCTTTCTACATGATATGTAGAGTCCATATTTGTAATAACACATGTTTTACTGTGAAACACTTTAGAATATTCTTGACGATATTCCAAAGAAGCGCCTTCATACGGTGTGCGATTCCGAGCCCCGGAGTGGCCGAAATTAAATTTTTAGTGCGTTCACACTGAAAACGCCAAATAAATGGGATAAATCCTAAATGGAGTTCCACATCAGAGATCCGAGTGTACGGATGGGTCCGGAATGGGGTGTTTACCCTAGGAATGAAATAAAACATGTCAGCACAAGACGTTTGGACCCCTCGCTCGCTTTCGGAACGTGAAACGGGTAAATTAATTAATTAAATTATTCGTTTAAGGGTGTAGCTCATGCATCTCTTAAAAAGTGGCCCGGATTTGAAAACCTAGGGCACTGTTGAGTTCGGAACGTGTCGTTTACCCTTGGAGGGGTGTATGTTTTGCCGGCACGGCCTGTCTGTGAAAAATGGCCCTAGGGGCGTTTTCGTAATTTGGCGGCCACTGGCGCGGTTGTTGAAACTTTTGAATGTGGCCTCATATTAAAATTCCAATACCACTGATGTACTCGGAGCATGGTTTTTATCCTATGGGAGCCTTAATCCCGACCCCGCTGAAATTTTGGGTTCGGGGCCCACGGGCGGGAGTTTAAGTGTTTTGTGTTTAAACACTTCTCCCCCCACCTCTTGGTGGTTTTCGCTGGAGCCAGAAGCTCCACATCCTCCCTCTTCCCTCTCCTCCTCTGGAGAGGCACCTCCGGCGAGACAGCTCCGGTGAGGTGCGACTCCGACGGATCCCGACTAAGCTTTGGGCGAAGCCCATCGAGGTAGGATTTTTGGCTTTCATTTTCTTTTCTCACACCTATTTTGAGCTCAAATTGTTGTATAAAATCTGTGTCGAATTATCGAACAAATCCCATGTATGGGAATTATATTTTATGCTCTTTCCAATTCTTCTTTCGGATCAAAAATCCGAGTTTGGAATCGATCACAAACGACTGCCGAAGGTTGCGGGTTTTCGGTTTCCGACGGATTTTAGCGGCGGCGCGGCTGGCTTCCGGCGGATGGCGCGGCGGCAGGGATCTCGAACAGCGATGAAGATAAGGCACAGGGCGGCGCAGGACTTCAGCCGGGGCAGCCGGGTGAGCGGAGGTCAGCAGTGGGGGCGAGCGGCCTGGGCAGCTGGGTGACGGCGAGGGTGAGACCGAGCTCGCCGGGCAGGGGAGCGCCGGGGTCGCAGTGTGTGACCCCGGTGGGGGAGCACGACCCGCATCCCGCGGGTCGTCACGCGGCACGATGACCGACCCCACGAGGGACAGCCTGCACTAGACTGGATGGCGCCTTGCTGTGTCGCTGAGCCGCGGGCCGGCGCTGCGAGCCGGGCCGGCCCAGGCCAGTCCCGCCCAAGGGGATCTTCCCCCCCCCTTCGGACGCCCGTAATATCCATTACGAGTGTATGATTTGCTTACCGTCTACAGATGTGGGGCCGTATTGTCGAGGAAAACTTTGTAAGATTGTTCCGAGAATTTTTAATTCCCGAAAGGAGGGCCGCAGAGGCACGATGTGACTTTAAGTGGACGAGCATTTTTCCCGAGATTCTTGTTTTGGGCGCCGCAGACGCATCTGACGTCCGTTTTGAGCGCCATCAGCAGCGTTGAGACCCAGGCACCGAGGCGGAGGTTTCTAGGGAAGTTTTGGGTGTTGAGACTAGATTTGAGGCATGGGCCCCCACAGGCTGTCTTTTGAGTTGCGGGCAGCGTTTATCACCCTTTTCATCGGAAATCCATTTGGTGTGTGCGAGCAGTCGTTTCTGGGTGTTTTACCGAGGGCATTGCAATGGTGCAATCCACCCGCTTTAATTATGCATGAATTTGCGGGCCCCAC
Organism: Viscum album; assembly: GCA_963277665.1. Taxonomy (NCBI): domain Eukaryota; kingdom Viridiplantae; phylum Streptophyta; class Magnoliopsida; order Santalales; family Viscaceae; genus Viscum; species Viscum album. The sequence continues at coordinate 1,929,002,458 of OY728142.1, forward strand.
GAAGACTGTTTCGGGAATTGACGGGGATTTCCAACTTCTTCACTGGGTGTCTGATTCTGGTAAGTGAATAGTCAATCTTGTGTGCTTTTTTGAGAGGACTGCAGCGGTGCAATCAATTCATTGTGTTTTGTGACTGGGATGCGGGTCCCAAGAAGCACCGCTCGTGTGCGGTGCTCCGGAATGCACCTTTTTCTCTGGATATCCATTCCACTCAATTGATTAGTGCTTTTGACGTGTTTTTCCTAGGGGATCGCAATGGTGTGATGCGCCTGACTGTTTTTGGGGCCAAGGCTTGGGATCCCGGGACGTCTTTCGGGTAATAGGTGGTGTTGGAGACCTTTTCGTCAGATATCCTCTTGAGGCGAATCAGTAGTCTATCTCGCGTGTTTTTCTGTGAGGATTACAATGGTACGATCCGTTTGGTTGTGCGGAGCCTCATGAGAGATCTTATTAAATATGGAAGCATGAATGGTGCTCCGGTGGTGGTTCGTCCTACCATGTTTGTAGGAGACCCTTGGCGTGTGATTGCGCACTCTTGGGAGAGTGATGTAAATGTATCATAAGATGTGGTCGGCCGTGCCTAGGCCTTTGAGGTGGAGTTGTTACATTCACGCCTTCGCATTGAAGTTGGGTGTCGTGTGCACGATAGCCTTTGGGATGGAATGTGGTATACTCTGGGAGTATACGTGAATTCTTAGAGTTACATGTGGTTGTTTGTACCTGATAACGTTTGTGCTCATGATTGGGGTTGACTTGGGGCCACACGTCTTGTGGTCCCCATGTCTGTTCCATGTTCTACTTTGCGTACCTTTGACCTATCACAACGTAAAGGGTCCCTCGGTTCTCGTTTTTTGACCAACGAGGATGAGTTTTTCCCCCAGCTCTGTGCTTGATGGTTTAGATTAGCAGTGTTTAGTGGTTTCCCCTAGTCTTATTCTGAAGTTAGATGGTTGCGCGATACCCACTCTGTGTTCGGTTGGCCAGGGTTGTACCATCCAGTAGAGATGGCCAGGGCAGTTCTATGTTTACCCTCTAGCGGGGCTGGGAAGTGGGTTACTCATTGACATCACAGGTTTTACCCTCTAGCAGAGACTAGGCATTGGGTCACCCGACGACTCTTGAGGATCTACCCTCCATGAGGGCTGGGCAGTGGGTCGCCCGTCGTCTTGTTTCAGGTCTACCGTCTAGCAGGGATGGGCAGTGGGTCACCTGTCGACTTGTTCAGGGATTACCTTCTAGAAGAGACTAGGCAGTGGGTCACCTGATGACTCTTTAGGGTCTACCCTCCAGCAGGGCTAGGCAGTGGTTTTCCCATCATCTTGTTCTGGGTTTACCCTCTAGAAGGGCTGGGCAGTGGGTCACCCGTCGACTCCTTCTAGGTCTACCCTCCAAGAAGGCTGGGCAGTGTGTCACCTGAAGAATTTTTCTAGGTTTACCGTCAAATACGGCTGGTAAGTGGGTCTCCTGATGATGTATTATAAATTACCCTCCAGTAGGGTAGGGAAGTGGGACATCTGTTGGAATTCCAGACTCAGTCCTTTCTACTAGGCTAGTCTGTGGCTTTCCTCCGTGATCACCGGAGTGGGACCCTTTTTTGTACGAGTTAGTGATGTGAAAGCCTTGTAATTGAGGAGACCTCTCAACTGTGGGGCAGTGACAAGGCGTGGTTTGATTTAACCTGGAACTCTCAAGTACGAGGGGCACTTTCCCCCACCGAGACGGGTCCTTGTGATGCGACCTAAAACCGTGCGGGCGAGTCAGTGCCTCCAAAAGCGGATAGTGTCGAGGTGCGGTGGTTTGAGCCCCTTCACCTGTAGTTCGGGGTAGATGTGCGGGATGATGGGCATCGATGATGGTCTTTACATCTGGGACTGTTGGAGACTCACTTTCTTGGGCTAAGCTACGGGATGGAGATCCCCTTACGATCTTGTTTGGGTTTCTTATTGAGCATACAGATATGTATATACCTTGTTTCTGGTACCCACTTCTAGGGTTTGGTTACTATCCTTCAAGGAGAGGCAAAGACATGCGCGGTATGACACGTGGTTTCCGTGTCTATATTCCCATGGTTGGACGGGTCTACTCTCCTACTAGAGGTAGCAAAGACTCAACGGGAAGTTCATCTTCTCACCATTTCCAGCTCTTTATGTCTGGACGAGTCTACATTCTTTCTTCTTGTGGGGTTGATATGGACTCTCTGTTGTACTCCTTTTCGTTCCCCTGTTCGATCTACTGCTCACCCATTGGTACCTCCTTTGATGCTCCCTCATGCCTTTTGGGTATCCTACTGAGTACTTTTATTCTCACCCCTACTTGGGCTTTGCCCTTATTTGGTGTGCCCTTGCAGATGACGGACCAGTTGGTCGTGACTTCAGAGGATCTTAGGAGTTCAGGAGCTGGGAGCGTGTGCAGTGGTCGTAGCCGAGTTTCAGGTAGGAGACCCGTCAGCTGTTTCTTTTTGTTTACCTATTGCCGGGTTGTGGCACCTTTTCTGGTTGGGCGTGTGTTTTTCCCCTTTTTCCTTTTCAGCACTTTACTTGTACTATTTAGAGGTCGATGCACATTTGTGGTATATATATAGCAGTTTCCCTTTTATTTACATGTTGTTTCATTTACTCTGCACTATTTCATTGACTGTCTTGCGTGTTTGTGTACATATACTTAGGAAAATGCCTCCCCGAGTTGTTGTGCCTTCGGCGCTGGTCGCTAGCCCCTGGCCTTTGGAGGTGGGCTTGGGGTAGTTGCGGCTCAGCCTGGGTAGGGTCAGTTCATGAAAAAGTGGTATCAGAGGTGGTTCGTTCTTGGGGAGTTGTGCGGACATCCCTAAAAAGGAATTGGTTGGGATTTAGGGCAACAGTGTTAATGTGTCTCGAGAGTGGCTCTCAGGCTAGGGATTCCAGTGATGGTGCAGCTGCTGATGTATCCATTCACCAGGACCTTGATAACCTGCTTGTCAACTCTGAATGCTGAGACACTCATTGAAAGGAAAATTGGTTTTTCCATCACATAGGATTGAGTCTTTCACTGTCCTTCTTGAGTCAGATCCCCATCATTGTTATTGGTATATTCATATATGCTCATCTGACCGCGTCACTCCTTGATAATATTCAGGATGTCTCCGCAAAGACAGCCAGCCACGATACCATATTTGGTGCACGAAGACGACCCTATGAGCTATGAGTCCATAGTCTGGGACCCATCATACCAGCCCCTTTCTCCGGGTGGGCTAGTAGCAACACCCCACCTATTGAGAAGTAGACAGCTCTAGCAGAGCAGTATGAGTTTGAGCATAGATTGAGCACGCTCCGTGAGTTCCATCGGAAGAGACCGCTGAGGTTTAGTGGTGAGCCAGACCCTCAGGCAGTAGAGGTTTGGCTAGAGATAGTGGTTCACCTTATCATTCTTGTGTAGACACCAACAGATCGGAGAGTGGTTTTGGCATCCAACCTTTTTTGTGGAGCATCTTGGCGTTGGTGGATTATGGTGACTCGGTTTCTTGACAAGTCGTCGCTTTCGTAGGGAGACTTCTAGTTGTTGTTTCGTGAGGAGTTTTCCCCTCATGCTTGAGCTCCATTCGAATTCAGAAGCTCCTTCAGTTTCAGTAGGGAGGGATGATAGTGGCCGAGTACGCGACTAGTTTTCTAGACCGTGAAGGCTTTTACCTAGACTTGGTCCATGATGATAACTTCCGAGTGTGGATGTTTGAGCAGGGTATCCGCTGAGAGATTAGTTTTTTCATAGTACCCTTGGTAATTTCCACATATTCCGGTGTTCTAGAGAAGTCTTTGGTGATAGAGAGCTTCCTGTAATGTTTTTCAGTTGGTAGTGTCTGTGTGCATGACGGAGCTGAGACGTCTACCGTAGCTAGCAGGCGCTGGATGACAGAACCTCGATGAAGGTGGTCTTCTCACTGCCGGTTTTGGAGACGTGGTCGTATAACACAGTGGTGTCGGAGGGCACCAGGGCAGACCAGAGAGAGCTGATGTTATTCTTGTTACGGGCGAGATCATTTGGCACGAGACCACCCGACCCGAGTTTCTGAGCACTTCGGGCAGGCAGCAGGCGCACCACCACAGTAGAGGCAGTGCTGTGAAAGGTGTAGCACCCAGAGGGGTGGTGCTAACAGGGGAAAAGGAGGAGCTGGTAGTGGGGTTCAACATTACGAGGTCTTCTCATCACCACTAGGTGGTCCAAGTCAGGCCTTGGGAGCTGACTGTTGGGACCACAGACAGCCACAAGCTCTGGATGTCTACGACCCTGCAGAGCTTGAGGTGATAAGAGGTACACTTTACGGCTCTTCTACTTCTTGTGGTAGAATTTTTCGGCTGTGTGTGTGATATGATTTTCTCCCTGATCCTTGTTTGAGGGGTTACCAGGGTGGCGCGGGGCGTTGGTGTAACCCTGTGTTGCTAAGGAAAAAAAAGGCGTGGGACCTTTTTTTTCTATTTGATAGTGTCGAATCCTTCGCCTTTCGAGCATGTAAGAGAGTCTGGGTTGAGAGACATCGACTCTGGAACCTTGCGTGACAAGATATCCTTGGGTGTTTCACCATATGGATATTCTGAAGGAGGGAATCACCGGGCCTTGTTCTAGGTGCGGGTGGTGATTCCAGTTGGGGCATGCGACGTAGAGGTTTGGTCGGGGACGTGAGATACCCCTGAGGTCCTTCAGACCATTTGAGACCGTGCAGAGGGATGGAGAGGTTCTCTACCTCCTTTCCCTAACCCCAAGGGATGGTTTGAGTGCATGACATCTCCCACATGACTCACCCGAGAAGAGGTGTGTGTGCCCCTATGCACGACATCGGCGAGGGTGGACCTCACGTGAATGGATCAGTCCTTTGGCCAGTGTGTGTTGGCGCAGAACTGTGCATTAGTTCTTCTGGGTATGGAGGAGACAGGTGCAGGATGAGTACCATTAGTTTCTCCCTGGTTTTGCTTTTTGAGGATGAAAAGATTGAAGGAGAGAGTGATGTAAAAACCCAGTTTTTGCTGCGAAACACTATGGAATATTCTTGATGATATTCCAGTGCAGCGCCTTCAGATGGGGTGCGAGTCCGAGCCCCGGAGTGGCTAGAATTAAATTTTCAGTGCGTTCACACCAGAAACACCAAATAAATTGGATAACTCTTAAATGAAGTTCCGGATCAGAGATCTGAGTGTAAAGATGGGTTCAGAATGGGGTGTTTACCCTAGGAACGACATAAAACATGTCGTCCCGTGATGTTTGGACCTCTCGCTCACTTTCGGAGCGAGAAACGGGTAAATTAAAAAATTAAATTATTCGTTTAAGGGTGAGGCACATGTATCTATTAAATGGTGATTGGAAATCTGAGGGGACCGTTGAGTTTGGAACGTGCCGTTTACCCAAGAAGGGGTGTATGTTTTGCGGGCGCGACCCGTCTATGAAAAATAGACCCAGGGGAATTTTCGTAATTTGGTGGCCTCGGGCGCGGTTGTTGAAAATTTTGAAAGGGGCCTCATATTAAAATTCCGGGACCGCTTTTGCGCTCGGAGTGTGGTTTTTATTCCAGGGGAGCCTTAATCCCGACCCCACCGAAATTTCGGGTACGGGGCCCACGGGCGGGAGTTTAAGTGTTTTGTTTATAAACAATTCTCCCTCCCCTCTTGGTGGTTTTCCCTGGCACAAGAATCCCCCATCCTCCCACTTCCCTCTTCTCCTCTACTGAGGTACGTCTGGCGAGATAGCTCTGGCGAGGCGCAACTCCAATGGATCGCGGCGAAGCTTCGGGTGAATCCCATCCAGGTAGGATTTGGCGTTTTTCTTTTTCTTTATCGCACCTATTTTGAGCTCAAATGTTTGTATCAAATGTCTGTCAAATTATCAAACAAATCCCATGTATGCGAATTAGATTTTATGCTCTTTCCGAAGCTTCTTTCAGATAGAAAATCCATGTTCAGAATCGATCACCAACGACTGCTGAAGGTTGCGGGTTTTCGGTTTCTGGCGGGATTGAGCGGTGGAGCGGCTGGCTTCCGGTGGATGGCACGGCAGCGGGGATCTCAGACGGTGGCGCGGCTAAAGAGGAGGGTGCCGCAGGTCTTCATCTGGGGCAACTGGGTGAGAAGAGGTCGAATCTGGTGGTGAGCGGCCTGGGCAGCCGGGGTGACAGCGAGGGCGAGGCCGAGATCGCTGGGCAGGGGAGCGCCGGGGTCGCGGCGCGATGACCGAAACCATGAGGGTCGGTCTGCGCTAGACTATATGGCGTCGGACAGCGCAGCTAAGCCGCGGGCCGGCGCTGCGAGCTGGGCGGACCGACCGGCCCAGGCCGGTCTAGCCCAAGGGGATCTCCCCCCCCCCCTTCGGATGCCCGTAATTTCCATTACGGGTGTCCGATTTTCTTTCCATCTGTGGATGTGGGGACGTATCGTCGAGGATAACTTTTTGAGTTGGTTTTTGGAATTTTTATTTCCCGAAACAAGGGGCCGTGGAGGCGCGGCGTGACTTTAAGTGGACGAGCATTTTTCTCGAGATTCGTTTTTGGGCGGCGCGGACACATCTGACGTCCGTTTTGAGCACCGTCAGTGGCGTTTAGACCCTGGCACCGAGGCGGAGGTTTCCAGGGCAGTTTCAAGAGTTGAGATTGGATTTGAGGCGTGCGACCCGTGGGCCGTCTTTTGAGCTGTGAGCAGCGTTTAGCACCATTTTCACCAGACATCAGTTCGGGGCATGCAAGCAGTCGTTTCTGGGTGTTTTTCTAAGGGAATTGCAATGGTGCAATCGACCCGTTGTAATTCTACATGATGGTGTAAGCCCCACAAAGTCTATTTTGGGAATTGAAAGGGATTTCCATCTTCTTCACCAGGTGTCTGATTTAGGCGAGTGAATAGTCAATCATGTGTGCTATTTCGAGAGGATTGCAACAATGCAATCCATTCATTGTGTTTCAGGACCGGGATGAGGGTCCCCGAAGCACTCCTCGTGTGTGGTGCGCCGGAATGCACATTTTTCTCTGGATATCTGTTGCACTAAAGTGAGTAGTGGTTTTGACGTGTTTTCCCAAGGGGATCGCAATGGTGCGATGCACCCGATTGTTTTCGGGGCCAAGGATCAGGATCACAGGACACCGTTCGGGCATGAGGCGGTGTTGGCGACCATTCCGTCGGATATCTGCTTGAGGTGAGTAAGTAGTCTATCTCACATGTTTTTCTGTGAGGATTAAAATGGTTTGATCTGTTTGGTTGTGCAGAGCCTCTTGTGTGATCTTATTAAATATGGAAGCATGAATGGTGATCCGGTGGTGGTTTGTCCTACCATGTTTGTAGCGGACCCTTGGCATGAGATCGCGCACTCTTGGGAGAGTGATGTAGATGTTTTGATAAGATGTGGTCAGCCATGCCTGGGCCTTTGAGGTGGAGTTGTTACGTTCACGCCTTCGCATTGACGTTGGGAGCCATGTGCACGATAGCCTTTGAGCTGGAATATGGTATACTCTGGGAGTATACGTAAATGCTTGGAGATAAATGTGGTTGTTTGTACATGAGATCGTTTGTGCGCTTGGTTCGGGTTGACTTGGGGCCAAATGTCGTGTGGGCCCCCATGTGCATCTCATGTTCTGCTTTGCGTAACATTCACCTCTTGCGATGTAGAGGGTCCATCGGTTCTCATTTTTTGACAAGCGAGGATGAGTTTTTCCCTCATCTCTATGATCGATGGTTTGGATCAGCAGGGTTGAGTGGTTACCCCTGGTCTTGTTCCAGAGTCAGATGGTTGAGAGATACCCACTCCGTGTTTGGTTGGCCAGTGTTGTACCATCCAATAGAGATGGATAGAGCATTTCTGGGTTTACCCTCAAGCGGTGATGGGCATTGGGTTACTCATCGACTTTTTAGGGTTTACCCTCCAGCAGAGACTAGGGCGTGGGTCACCTGACGACTCTTGAGGGTCTACCCTCATCCAGGGCTGGGCAGTGAGTCACCCGTCATCTTGTTTCAGGTCTACCCTCTAGCAGGGATGGGTATTGGGTCACTTGTCGACTTGTTCTGGGTTTACCCTCTAGCAGAGACTAGGTAGTGGGTCACCTGACGACTCTTGAGGGTCTGCCCTCCAGCAGGGCTAGGATGATGGTTGCCCATCGTCTTGTTCCGGGTATACCCTCTAGTAGGGCTGGACAGTGGGTCACCTGTTGACTCCCTCCAGGTCTACCCTCCAGCAAGGCTGGGCAGTGGGTCTCTTGATGACTTATTCCAGGTTTAACCTCCAACAGGGCTGGGTAGTGGGTCGCCTGATGATGAATTATGAATTACCCTCCAGTAGGGCTGGGCAGTGGGACACTTGTTGGCATTCCAGACTTAGTCCTTTCTATTATGCTAGTATGTGGCTTTCCTCCATGATCACCGGAGTGGGACCCTTGTTTGTACGGGTCAGTGATGTTACAACCTTGTATTTGAGGAGACCTCTCGACTACGGGGCAGTAAGGAGGCGTGGTTTGACTTAACCCGGAACTCTTAAGTACGAGGGGTACTTTCCCCCACCGAGACACGTCCCTGTGAAGCGACCTAAAACCATGCGGGCGAGTCAGTGCCGCCCAAAGAAGATAGTGTCGAGGTGCGTTGGTTTGAGCCCATTGACTTGTAGTTCGGGACAGACGTGCGGGATGCTGGGCATCGATGATGGTGTTTACTTTTGGGACTATTGGTGACTCGCTTTCTTGGGCTGAGCTACGAGATGTAGGTCCCCTTACGATCTTGTTTGGGTTTCTTGATGAGAATACAGATATGTATATACCTTGTTTCCAGTACCCACTTCTTGGGTTTGGTTACTCTTCTTCCAAGAGAGGCGAAGACGCACGAGGTATGCCACGTGCTTTCCATGTCTAGGTTCTCGTGGTCTGACGAGTCTACTCTCCTACTATAGGTAGCGAAGACTCGAAGGGAAGTTCATCTTCTCACTGTTTCCAGCTCCTTGTGCTTGGACGAGTCTACCTTCTTTCCTCTTGTTGGGTTGACCTGGACTCTTTGTTGTACTCCTTTACTTTCCCCAGTTCGATCTACTTCTCACCCTTTGGTACATCCTTTGTTTCTCCCATGAGGCTTCGGGGTATCCTAATGAGTACTTTTATACTCACCCCTGCTTGGGCTTTGCCCTCACTTGGTGTGCCCTTGTAGATGACAGACATGTTGGTCGTGACTTCAGAGGAGCTTAGGAGTTCGGGAGTTGGGACCGCGTGTAGTGGTCATATCCAGGTTTCAGGTGGGAGGCCCGTCACCTGTTTCTTTTTGTTTACCTGTTTCCATGTTGTGGCACCTTTTCTGGTTGGGCGCGTGTTTTTCCCCATTTTCATTTTCAGCACTTTACCTGTACTGTTTAGAGGTCGATGCACATTTGTGGTATATATATAGTAGTTTCCCTTTTCTTTACTTGTCTTTTATTTTACTCTGCACTATTGCATTGAGTGTGCTGCGTGTGTGTGTACAGATACCTAGGCAAAGGACTCATCGAGTTGTTGTGCCTTCAGCACAGGTCACCATCCCCTGGCCTATAGAGGCATGCTTGGGGTACTTGTGGCTCGAGATCAGGTAGGGTTGGGTTGTGACAATCTTCCCATTGAATTCATGTGTACTTGATATAAAAATTGTCTTGGGTTTCCATGGAGGATCACATTTTCTATGCGCGCCCCTATTTTTGGCACAACCTGGAAGAGTTTATCATCTTTCTTCCAAGTAGTTTTTCCTTTATCTGTCATAATTTTTCATCATGTGGGATGTGTATAAAAAAGATTAAATTTGTGAATATATTTTATTATAGATTAATTAATATAATCAAATTGGTATAAAAATTGATATGAAGGGGAATTGGAAAAGTGACTCATGGTATTCATGTGTTTTTTCTAGTTTATATTGTTATTTGTTTGAGACAAGTACCCACTGGAAATCAATGCCATTGGGGGTCCATGTTTGAGTATTGGATGGATTTTTTCTGGCATGTTGATTGTTTTTAATGAAATATTATACATAATCATTGGTTATACATGTATATTCGGCCAATGAATGGTTGCACCAAGATCATACAAATTTGGTGATAACCCCAAAATTAACAAGTAAATTTAATAAGGTATTCTTAATTAAATTTGATAACAGTTAATTTACCATGACTGTTATTGTGATACTTGATATGGGTTGTACTAGATAGCTACATGGGTAGTGATGGAATTAATAAATAAAAATTTCTAACTATTGGTATGGCATTTGGTGTATTTTATTAATTGAAAGATTTTTTAAATTAATTTTTTGGAAATGTGAAATTGGGTTTCTTTCATGATGTGTAGTGTTTTGAATTTAGATGCAGCCACAAAAGTGACAATATTATGAGTTTTTAGTTTTCCTAATAACCCATAAAACGGTCTTCGTTGTTTAGTATTATATATTTTTACATGTATTTCCATGTGATTTGTATATAAACCCCACCATATTTGATCACTCTATGCTGAACACCCATGTCATCATGATGGAGGGTGTCTTTCCCAAATATCATGTTTAGAGTAAGGATAAATGGGTACCCACTCTTTTCCCCTCTAATTTCTTGGTGATGTAAGTATGAAACATGATATAATTGTTGGAGGTATGTTAGTTCATTAGATGTTGGTTGTGATAACCCATTTTTTTGTGGGTTATATGGTTTGTGTCCCATGTGTCTTCATGTGAGATGTGATAGCCCATGTGTTTTTCGATGTGTGGGTTTGTTTCCAATGTTACATTGGGATGAGTTTCAATGTTCCTTAATAGGTGTCTTAAGGAAGAGATGTGATGTGATGTTTTGTGGTGCCATGTGTGTTCAAGGAGGATGCATTGTGAGTCACATGTGTGTGATTGCGAGATGTGTCATGAGTCCCCACTATGTGTCGGAGGGATGTGCTATGTAATACAGAATGGATGGGAGTTCCAGTATGTACGATGTTGGTCAAAATCATTATACTAGTGGGTTATTGGTTCGGGGTACCCTATCATCGATGTGAATTATATTTTTTTACATGACATGCTTCACTTTGTGGGAATGCATATGTGAGGTTGGTTTTGGATTGTATACCTGTTTAGGTTTTTTTGTTCTACCTTTTTCTCATAGGGGAATTAGTATTCATATTTCACATATTCAAATGATAATTTGGAATTCCTGGTGAGTATATTTTTATTCTCAACCATGGTATATAAAACATTGTTTAGGTTTCCAGGAGGATTTCATGGGACGTGCTGGACCTTACTAGCTCGGATTCTTGATAGTTTTTGTGTCGTTGCATACCTGTTTAGGTTTGAATTCAAATGCCCATAACTCGGGCTAGAGACCTCCAAACGACACGCCGTCAGTGGCGATGCGATCCTTGGATCGAGACTGTCGTTTTGGTATATCGCATTGAAGGTTTTGGAATACTTTGAGTTCAGCCGGGTTGGTTCGTACACGAAACCAACCGGGCTCTCGGAGCGGAAACGCTCATATCTTGAGCTACGGACGTCCGATTGACGTGCCGTCAGCTTTGATGTGTTCCTCTTAGTGAGACAGATCTTTTGGCATACTATGCCAGAGGTTTGGACGCAGGTGGAGTACGGTCGGGTTGGGTTTTCCTTAAAAACCAACCGGGCCCCTGGGACGAAAAGGCCAATAACTCTCAGACCGGGTGTCCGATTGACGCGCCGTCTGTTGCATTGAGTTCCTGTTGACAATACGGAACTTTTGGATACATCAACTCTGGACTTTGTGACAGTTGATGTATCAGCCTCTCGGCTCGTGGAGCGGACCCTCCCGAATGAGCTTGCTGTGTGCGGGAACCCTAGAGCTGGCTGCGACTGCTACTGTGACTACGACGACGACAATGCAGAGATCCTCAGTGGATTCGACGACGACAACTACAACACTCAGCAATCCTGTGTGGATCAGTGCTACCGATCCTGTGTGGGTCCGATCCTGTGTGGGTCTGCGCTCAGCGGTCCTGTGTGAACCAGCGCCTACAGATCCTGTGTGGTTCCGATCCTGTGTGGGTCTTTGTGGGGGTTAGTACCTATCGATCCTTTGTGGGTCCGACGACTTAGATGGATCAATGATCATCTCTATCATCCTCGAAGAAGTATACCTGTGTGAGCTGAATCCTGTTGCTTTCCGGTGTGGATTGTGTTGTGCTATACTGTGTGGATTACGTTTTTCTTTCCTATGTGGAATACATATACTTTCCGGTGTGGACTTAGTTGTACTTGGGCTCGGAGGTTGGAGCGTATTGGAATTGATGACTTAGGTATATGTATGGGCATATACCTAAGCAGTGTCTGTTGTTACTTCGTGATTGTATCTTTCCTTTGTGGTTTATCCTTTTTGGATTTTGGGAGACCTTCAGGAGTCTCGGGGTCCCTACTAAGTAGCTTATACTCACCCCTGCACGGGATATGCCCGCACTACGTTGTGTTGGTTGCAGATGACAGACATCGTTGATCGTGGTTGAGGCTCGCAGAGCAGGATGATACCTGGAGGTGGACCATTAGGCGAGACGTTCCCGGAGCGGACGGCGAGACCCGAGGAGCAGTGGGGCTATCTGTACCCACCCTTCAGGTGGGATTTCCAGTGGACAACTCGGCGTAGCAGCTTTTACTTTACAGTTGTTGTTTTCCCTTTAGAGTTGTACTTTAATTTCAGTTTGGGTTTGTATACTGGCCCATTTACTTTTCCGCACTTTCAGCTGTACTCTGTTTTTACTTAGTGTTTACTTTTCCGCTTTCTTAAACTGTGGTGCTTGTTAACTTTACAAAGTAAATGCCTTCCCTTTTTACCGGGATTTACACCTTGGTGCTAGTCGCCAGCCCCTGGCCTACGGAAGGCGGGCTTGGGGTAGTCACGGCACAGGCCCCGAGGATGGGTCGTGACAATAGGGTTGTGGTATAGGTCAGGCTTTTGAAGTTTAGTAGACAAAGTAGGAGCAGGATCCCGACCCTCTACAGTTCGTGGTACAATCTTAGTATCCTTAGTTTTATCATCCAATCTTTTCGATATTGGTTCTACACATAGCTTTATCTCTATTGCTATTTTGGAGAGCCTTGGGCTCTATATCTTTTCTTCTTCCGACATGTTGACACTAGACACACCTTTGTGGATTATGACGGCTAGTGTACATCAGTGCAAGGAGTGTATTCTAGAGGTGGCTGGGTATCAATTTATATGGGACCTCTATGTCCACGAAATGACAGGCTATGATGTCATTCTCGGAATGGAAAGACCAGTTCCTTTCCAGGAATTCGTCGACTATTATCACCACAGGTTGAGGTTCATATCACCAGAGGGTGGATCTTGTCTCCATTGGGGTGAGTGGGATGTCCAGGTGAGTAGAGAAAGACCCAAGCATCATGGGCTAGGTGGAGTTACATCTCATATTGGCAGTCTTTATCTGGATGACCAGGGGACTTCACAGTTAGAATTTCCTCTAGTGGTGGATCATTTAAGGGATGTCTTTTAGAGGAATGTTCAGGTTTTCCTCTGGAGCGTGAGGTATTATTTTCTATTTAGCTTGTTCCAGGAGCGGCACTGATGTCCATTCCTCCTTATAGGATGGTTACACCAGAGTTTTAGGAGCTCAATAAGCAGTTGGAGGAGTTGCAGACAAATGCTTTCATCCAACCTAGTATTTCTCTATAGGGTTCACCTGTCCTGTTTGCGAAGAAGGTAGATGGAACCCTTAGTCTTTGTGTGGATTATCGAAAGCTGAACCATTTGACGGTCAAGAACTGATATCCCTTACCTAGGATTTATGACCTCTTTGATCAGCTTCAAGGAGCCCAGGTGTTCTCAAAGAATGATTTGAGGTCTGGTTATCATCAGTTGCACGTTAGACCATCTAATATACCTCTTACTGCTTCCCGTAGTATGTATGGTCTATACGAGTATATGGTTATGCTGTTCGGTATCACGAACGAGCCTGTAGTTTTCATGGCACTGATGAACCAAGTGTTCCATCCATACTTAGAATCTTTTTCGGTGGCCTTCAAGGATGATATTTGGGTGTACTCTCACACTCGACATGACCATGAAAGCCCATCTTGAGATCGTTTTGAGTACACCGAGGGGCATCATTTATATTCTAAGCTCTGGAAATGCCACTTTTGGACGGATAAGATTCACTTCTTGAGTCATGTAATCTTAGAGACATGAGTTTCAGTAGACCCAGAGAATGTAAGAGCAGTAGTTTCTTGGGATAATCTGAAGAACATCTTTGAGGTTCCGAGTTTTCTAGGGCTGGATGGATACTACAAATGCTTCATACCGGACTTTTCATTATTAGGAGCACCGCTGACAGGTCTTACCAAGAAGGGCGTGATGTTCTTATGGTCATATTCTTGTGAGTCATCCTTTCAGAAGCTAAAAGGGAGGTTTACTTCAGCACCGATACTAGTCTTGCCAGAGCCTGGAAAGAGCTACACTATCTACAATGATGCCTCAGAAATCTGTCTGAGAGCTATGCTTATGAAGGAAAATGGATTAATTGCATACGGTTCTCAGCAGTTTAGGCCACATGAGAGGAACAACATGACACACGACCTGGAGTTGGAAGATTTTGTTCATGAATTATGTTGTTGGAGACATTATCTTCTGGGAGAGCACATTGTGGTTCTCACCGACCACAAGAGCCTTAGGTACATATTCACTTAGCGTGATCTGAATTTGAGACAGTGCAGGTGGGTTGAGTACCTACAACCCTTTGACGTTGAGCTCGCCTACATTCCAGGAAATGGAAATGCAATAGCTGATGCGTTGAGCATGAGGACTCAGATACAATAAGTTCAGGAGGCCAACAATGAGTGGAAGATTATGGCTCTGTTCTATGAGATTCATATGGAGGTGCGCTATAGACAGGGAAAGACTTTTCTATCTTCTATAGCTATTACCTCTACCCTTCTTGATTGGGTATGAATGAGGCATCTATCAAATTCTGAAGGCCTTGTCCTACGGGAAAGTGTCTTAGGAGAGGACCCTATTCCTGGATGGACAGTAGGCGAGGATGAGATGTTGTGTTTTTAGGGATGCGTATGGGTGCCAGCAGACATACGCAGGGAGGTGATGTGGGACTTTCATTCCTCAGTTTGGGCAGTTCATCTTGACATCACCAAGATGTATCGTGATCTACACCATCAGTATTGGTGGCTGGGTATGAAGAGGGATGTTGCTGGTTTTGTCAGGAGCTATTCCACTTGTCAGCAGGTTAAATAGGAACATTGGAAACCAACATGACTTTTACAACAGTTACCCATTCCCAAGTGTAAGTGGAATGAAGTCAAAATGGACTTCGTGACCGGTTTTCCGAGGCCTCCGTGAGGGAATGATGCTGTTTGGGTTGTCATAGACAGGCTTACGAAGGTTGCTCAATTCTTACTGATCAAGGAGACCTTCAGTGTTGATGAGATGGGACTGTTGTACATCCATGAGATTTTAGGTCTATATGGGGTTCCACACTCCATTATTTCAGACACGGATTCTCATTTTAATTCTCGGTTCTGGTAGGGTCTTCAGAAGTCTTTGGGTACATAGTAACTTTTGAGTCCATCATACCATCCCCAGACTGATGACTAGTCCGAGTGAATGATCCCTGTGCTTGAGGATATGCTCTCTGCTTGCATTCTGGAATTTGAAGGTTCTTGTGAGAAGCATATACCTCTTGTGATGTTTTCCAACAATAATAGTTTTCATGAAACTATTCAAATGTCACCTTATAAGGCTTTGTACGGTAGGCCATGTCGATCACCCTTATGTTGGCTAGAGGCAGGGGAGGTAGCTCAGCTGGAACCTTGTCTTGTTTAGGAGACCACTGAGCAGATAGAGTTGATTCAGAAGAGTATTTCTATGACACAATCTCATCAGAAGTCTTATGCTGATCAGTGGAGATGACCTCTGATGTTTATGGTCGGGGATCAGGTTTTCCTGCGGGTCGCACCGAGGGTGGGACACAAGAGGATTCAGAGGCAGGGTAAGCATTCACCATGGTACGTCGGGCCATTTGAGGTGTTGGAGAGAGTTGGGATGGTTGCCTATCAGTTTCAGTTACCTCAGAGGTACCAGGATATGCACGACTTCTTCCATGTTTCTCATCTCTGACGTTACTTTTTAGATCCATCTCATGTCCTTCAACCTGAGGAGGTTGAGCTCAAAGTGGATGCATCATTTGAAGAGAATCCTATCTGGATTTTCAATCGCAATATGAAGGTTCCATGTGGCCGGTTTGTTCCTCTGGTACAGGTTCTATGGCAGCACGAGTGAGTACAGGAAAAAACATGGGTGAGGGAGACTGATGTATGATCGAAGTGGCTGGAGTTGTTTGAGGTCTCTTCTTCTCCACCATGTTAGGGAAATTTGGGTAAGACTTTCATTATGGGGGGAGGCTTGTAAGAACTTGGACCTTCCTTTTAGGTTTGTTTTTCCTTTTTCTGGTGTTTTTCAGTGAAGAATAGTTTCTGGAAATTTTTTATGTACACGCCTTGTACTTCTTTGCCGCTCGAGTCTGTGTACTGGCTGTGTCATGGCCACACACACGGTCATGTAGGGGAGACATAGAGGCCACCTAAAGAGGAGTACGAAAAATTCTACTACATGTCGGGTAGTCCAAAAGTACACACCCTGTAATTTTTTCATTAAACGGACCGGGGTCACGTCTAATCCCCAGAACTGTCTTCTTCTCCAGCTTCTTCAACCAAGAGCATCCTTTACAGCCATGGAACTTCTCCGAGCCCCCAAGCCTTCATCCTTTCTCCAAATCGACCGCCTTCTATTGCGTTGGAACTGCAGTGGTAGGATCTTCTTTATTCTAGAGCGTAGTTCTTCCAATTCCTCCTCTTTCTCATGTTATCGTGGGTTGAGCATTTTGGACGTTTTATTAGATCTAAAAATTTCCAAGGACATTCATGTTTTGTGGTTTGAGTATATCGATCTCTTAACATTGAGATAGGTGGATTGGGCATTTATGTATAACGTATTTGAGTATTTTGTGGAAATTCCACCAATACACTTGAATGGCTTATTGTGTGTTTCCTATTTTTCCATTGTTGTTTTCATGTTTTCCTTATATGCCTGTGTAGAGGAATTTGCTTGTGAATAGTGTAATTTAATGTGCTTTGGATGTTTTGCCCATGCTTTTTTTATGACCTTTTCGGTCTAGTTTTGACTATTAGGATTTTTCCAGTTCCATGCCTAGATTATAGGATAGTGTGACTACTATTCCATGCTGAGATGCTGTAGAATTCTAGCCAAGTAGTTCTTCAGGTTACTTGGGCCGTTACGTGATGTGATATTTGCTGATTTTATATAGGGTTGTGGGAACGTAGTGTTGTAGACCATAGGGAAAATGGATGTAAGGGCTTTTCTAGAGTGTCTTTAATTCACGATACAAGACCACAAATGGAATTGACATTGAGTGCTTCCTCAGAGTGTCTGTAGTTACTCAAAGTGAGCCACTGGGGGAATGAAATGTTTAGTGCTTCCCTAGAGTGATTTTAGTATGATACAACACTATAGGCGGAATTGAGAGTGAGTTCTTTCCCAGAGAGTCTATTCTTTAGCTGGACAAGAGGGGTGAGACTGTGTGTGCCTCCTAGAGGGTTGATAATACATGTAGGTTGAACCATTGGTGTAAGGATATGAGATCTACCCAAAGTTTACCTATTTGTTATATTTTCATGAGTGGATGCTTTCTTGTTTGTAAATTATTTGGTAGAATTGTGGATTGTTTGCAACTGAGTACTTCCTGTTACTATTACTGTTTACTGCATTTTTAGCTTCCATATATTCGCTGACTATTAGGCACATATATTTGGGTGGTTGCCTACTCAGACTTTGTCTCACACCCTGTTTGGGTCATGATTTTGGGCCCAAACAGATTATATTATTGCAGGTATAGATAAGCTCAAGCGCCCTTATACGTTAGGTTCTTGATTGCACTAGAGATGGAGAGCATGGGACCAATCTTAGGATTGTGATGCTGAGGAGTTATCTTATCTATTTTTCTTTTGTACCATGGTTTAGTACTATATTCAACATTATGACTTGTTTGGATTATTTTCTTTGACATATATGTATCTTAATTCATTTCTATATGTATGTGCTCCTTCTGTTTAACAAATTTAGTCTTCTGATGTTGACTTGTGTATGGATTGTTTACTGCTTCTGTTATTATTTATTATTTCTATTTTCCACTGTGTACGCTACTGATGAGGGAAATATTTCCCCACTACCACACCCAAGGCCCTCGCTGCTAGTTGGAAGCCTCTGGTGTTTTAGAGAAATGCGCTTGAGGACATGTGACCAACTGGGTACGGGGTGCCTGTGGGTGGATTCTAAAACCGGGGTATTACATATTTTATATTAATTTCAAAATGTTTTCATTATATTTATATTTTACTATGGTTTTGTAGGATTTGAAGTGTACAAGTTGTGTGGTGTTGGACTGATCCTCCTATAATATAAATTTAACACTATATATAATTTGTGACTCGGAGAAGATATTACTAAATAAAAAATATCCTTCCCATAATTCATTACAATTTGAATTCTATAACTATGGGATTTATCGAATCCCTCTTCCCATAAAAGTTATTTTTCAAGGCTTCCACAATTGATTTCTGTTTCTCTATAGGGTTACCTCTTATATGAATGCTCCTATTTTTCGCACAATAAGGAAGTATAGATCATCATTCACTGAGGAAGGTTTAAATTCTTAATTCTTAAATTTTCATCATGTAGTATGGTTATATAAAATTTTACCTTTCATAATATAGTTGATTATAGAAAAATAAAGATAATCAGATTAGTTTAAACAATTGATATACATGGGGATGCTAAAAGTGATTCGCAATTATCCCATATATTTCTTTTGGTTGATATTTTTATTAGTACGAGCTAACTTCCTACTAAAACATGGCTATTTGGGTCATTGCTTTTTCAATGGATGGTTTCTTTATTTAACAATTTTTGGTTTCTAATGAACACTTAGATATAGAAATGGGTTAACAACATATATTTGACAAAAAATAGATTCCCTAGGATAATACAGTTTCTATGTTAACCCTTAAATTATTTAGTGGAATATATAAGTGATTTATTATTAAATCCATAAATAAAATTTCATAGTATGTAGGGTG
The DNA here is from genome assembly GCA_963277665.1 of Viscum album. Taxonomy (NCBI): domain Eukaryota; kingdom Viridiplantae; phylum Streptophyta; class Magnoliopsida; order Santalales; family Viscaceae; genus Viscum; species Viscum album. The sequence continues at coordinate 1,929,021,573 of OY728142.1, forward strand.
ATGTGGTTGTGGTTAATATTGTTTATTGGGTTTCGTTCTATTGATGTGGAATTTGGGCGGACATGTTTGAAGAAGGACATTAGTAATTGGTGTGGGTTCATCTCAGATTATATTCATTATTAACATGCATGAAATCATCGCCCATGTCAAAACGTTATTATATGATGTGAAATTAATATGATGTTTGGTCATTTTACATGTCTAATACTTTGTTTCATAATATGTGTCACTTATGATAGCTACACTCGTAGTGATTTAATGAATAAATTAATATTTAATAATAATTTGAACAAATTTGGTTTCATTTGATTAACAAAATGTTAAAGGTTAAATAAATTGGTTGGAAATGTGAAATGGGTTTTTTTGTCTGGATGTCTATTATTGTGCTTTATAGGTAGAAGAAATGGTGATGGTTAGGTGAGTTTGTTGTTTTTTTGAGAGCCCATGGGTTTGAATTGAGTGGTTGGTATTATATACAAATATACTAGTATTGACTTGTGATTTCTATATACACCCAACACATGTTGATAACTAAATGATGAAAACCCCCATAATTAAGGTGGATGATGTCTTTCACAAACATCTGGTGAGGAGTACAGATGGTTGGGTACCAGTTATATTTGGATATTTTTAATGAATTGGTGCTAGTACCCCACCCAAGGTCTGTTGGAGTTGGGACTCATGGGAAATTATCTCCCTATATTAATTTCTATCCAAGGAGGAATATCTTTGGTGGGAGGGGGTCATGACACAAACAGTCCAATAGAGAAGCACCCCATGTTTTGACAATCTTAGTTCATTTACCTTCACATCCCAAATAACAAAGGGTTATCTAAAAGCAAGGCCCTCAAAAGGCTAACCACTTTTGATAACATTTTTTCTTGATTCATCCTGAGTCGAACATGACATAGTAACCCGATGTGATCCGTGCAGTGGACATAAGTGTGTCTTGATCCCCACTAGTGGGAAACTTGTGTCGGGCATCATCAAAGTAAAAAAGGGGAAAATATCTCCCAATAACAAATAAATAACTAAATAATCAAATGATAACCAAAGTAGCCCAAATGAATACATTAATAATTCATTCAATGTATACATCATTTGTACAAAACTGAGAATACATTAAACAACAAAAACAAAATTCAAACAAAACTAGTTAACCACAACATGTCCATTTGACCTCGATGATCTCACTACCATAACAATACTGATTATCTTCCATTATGATCAAGACAAATCCGAGATAACATTACAAAATAAAAAAAAGATGAAACTATATGTGTGAGTATTAAAACTTAGTAGCCATTCCCAAACAATCTAGTCCCAACGAAAATTCTATAAAATAAAATAATCATCCACATCATGTTCGAACTACTATATATAAATGTTTTATTTTCTATAAATTTCCATGTTAAAAAAAATTATGTTCCATTTCCCATTTACAATTAAATACCACATTGTTTTTATATGAAAGGGACATATTAATTTGATATAGGAATGATCAAATTTCAATGAATGGAGAGTAATGAAGTGAATAACATTTTCTAATGCAATTATCTTCAAAAATATTGAAAATATTTCAGGACGATTAGAATGAAACCACACCGATCAAGAAGCATGCAAAACAATAACAAAACAAGGGAAATAGGAATATATAGAAGAATATACGTCAAGTAATCATGCATATAAATAATCATTCATAAGTATCAAATTTATAATAGACATGGTAGGAACATAGAATCTCTTGTATAATCCATAAAAAACTAATATATGCTGACTCAATTGAAAAGCATACATCACTCAATAACATAAAAGCATCCTAAAAAAAATCTAACACAGACCTCATTATATGAAATTAGTGGCACAATCACATTGAAATAATAAAAAATATCCCCATTATATGGGCCACTAGATACTGTGTAATCTAACAATTTCATCAGTTTCTCTGCAAGAAATAAATACCAATACAGTGTTCTCAATGTCAATATTATAATTGATGGGATATCCAACCGATGATAAATGAGAATCCAATGAAAAACAGATATATAATAATTCATAATACTTGCATCTCCCAAATCCACAAAAAGGATCATGTCATTTATATATAACAAAAATGTCCCAATAGAGTCCATGAAGAGGATATCCCATTCCACACAATGTAAATAGATCACAAGGATCCCATAGTCAGTACATCCCACCCATGAAATCTTTATATAATAAGGAAGGATGATTTTTCTTGGATTGTTTTCATTTTAAACACTTCCACCATATTTAAACAATTTTTAAATAGGACATTACGAATTCTTTACAAAAAAATAACTATAAAGGAACTAAATATACCATTCTAAAAGGGACTAGACACACAAGTATCCATATCTAAATAATATAAAATTATCTTTTAATCACAGACATCAATCATTAAACCCAAATCCACTTTTGTTTATTCTAAATGGGTCATTAACAACCATCACATTCCAAATCATTTTTAATAAATCCAGCCACACTATTTCTTTAAATCCAAAAACACTATAGAAACCCATTTGAAAAAATGATACCATCCATCATAATATCACACATATTTTCACAAAGAGAACACATTATTTACCAATCATAATGCACATGATAAATCGTAATTAGAATTTAATCAAACACGTGGTATGTAATATTGAAAAAATGTCATTTATCCAAAAAATAAGTAATGAACCACCACATTGCATTCAAAAAAATCATTTCAATACTCAGAAAACACTAACTAGAATATAATGGATGTGTGAATGCAATGAAACTAATGAATCATAAATTATAAATGGAAGTGAAAAAATGGATACCATCCATATTCTCATAGTTCTTCAACAGCACACACCCAAAAGCCACCTCACCAAGGTCCTAATAACAAAGATATTCCAAGAAGAACATAACCATAAAAACCACAAACATAAACAAAGATAAACAGAAACCCTAGTTCTACATGACAATAGGAGTAGGAGGACCCAAAATAATATGGATGTAGAAAGAAGATGGAAGAGAGAATATGATAACACCTTGAGACATTTCCCCCAAACATGATGAAAAACTATATCCACACCAATAGAAGATGGAAATTTCTTAGAGAACCAATGAGGAGGATCCTTATGGTCTCACACACACGAGGGAGAAGAGGGGAGGTGTTTGGGATAAAAATATTGAGAGGGTAGAGTTTGAATTTAATTAAATTTTTGATCTGCGTAGCTCACATGGATTGGATGCATAGTTTAACAAATTGGGAACTGACTGTGAAAACCCTACTCTACACACATGGTCACCTTTTTTTCCACATGGTTTGATAACCATGTGATAACCATGAGAAATGGATTTTCCTTGAGGTAATGACTTCTATAATGAATCAAGCATGATTTGACCAACTGTGTGTTGGACGTGTTACCCCAACCAGAAGCACTCCATGGCTTTAACATATTCCTGGAACATTCCACATTGTTATCCTAAACCATTAACATACCATGTGACATGATAAAAACACCCTAAAACTCAAAACATAAACCTATCCCACCCAAAAAATGTTAAATAAACCCAATGGAATAACAAAAACTGGATTTGAGGACAAAAATAATAATCTCGGTGTGACATGGATTTGATATGATTCTGAATGAAATGATATTTGTGACCTAGTTAAATTTCTCCTCTGAGATTTTTGATTGGGTATGGAAGGTATTTTAGTACAAGGAGCGACCCCAATCATATCCCTAGATTAGGATGTGTTCAATGTATCTCTATTATTTATGTAAATGTATGGTCCCTAACAGTTTCATTACTCATAGTTCATTGGACTATTAAAGGATTATTCTTAATACAAAAACAATTAGAAATTTTTTATTGTAGAGATAAAGATATATTGAAAAAGACTACTCACTTGGTTAATGTTCTATAGAGGATCCTAAAACTATATGATTATTCAATCGAAACTAAGGTTGTAATGACATAAATATATCATCATATTGAGTATTAGAGAGATATAATTTTGAGGGAAGAATTCATTTTAAGTAGAGTAGAATGTAACAACAAATGATTTTTTGACATATATATATATATATATTAATTTATCAGATACCATATGATACATTCTACACTAAGCGTAAATGAATCATAATATATTATATAATTATACAATATGAACATGAAAAACCACATTTTGATATTTAATTAAAATCGTCTGAGATTAAGAATTCTATTGAAAAATAACAATGAATTTTTTAAATTTCTTTATCATATTTAAAAAAAATTTGTCCTAAAAAAACAAGATTTATTATTTTTTATTAAAAAAAAGAAAAATAATTTTTCATATTTTAGAAAATATATTTCAAAAAAATAAATTCATATTTTTTTATATAATTTCATGTTTATATTAGACATTAATATCATGAATTATCTAAAAATAATGATTTTTTATAAATAGTGAAAAATTCTGGTTTTTATTGGATAGTTACATTTATATAAATAATTTGAAATGTAATAATATAAATTAAAAGGGATATAAATGTAGCATTCATATAATTTTTTAATTAATAAAACAATTTATATCATCAAATTCTATTTTATGTATAATTTTGCCTTAAGAAAGTTATATATGTGAGTTTTTATTGGAAACACACTTTTTCATCATCTTTTAAGATTTTATTTTAAAATTTATTAAAAAAATTATATGACTTTAATATGATAAAAGTGATTTCTTATTTTGTGAAATTACAATTAATAATATATAATATTTTAAATTTCTTTTGTCATAATGAACAGAAAAAATAATAAAAACTTGTCAATGTGTTTAAGGCTAAAATGGACATACCAAGTGGGAGTCATGAAAATATTTAAGGGTATGATATACACATAAAAAATTATATATCATATATTATTACCATAATGAGACATCATTATAATACACATTTTAATCTCTATCCATTTGGAAGAATTTTTATTAAGAATCACTTTAATATATTATATTTTTTATTACCAATTCCACCTGGGTCCACTCACCCACATATAAAAGGACACATCCTCTCTTATATTATTTACAGATTAAGAGAATTTTTTTAATCCAAACCATGTAAAAATCCATTATTTTAATATCAACCAACAAAATATTGTCCCATTTTTTATCAGAAGACAATCTATGGACGATTTTTTGAAAAATCATAAAAAGGTTTTCAGAATAGGATGTATTGATTTTAACCATACACTATCAATTTATTTCCTATTATACCTATTAATATGATTATAATATATGTTAAAAAATAAATAAAATATTCTATATGAGTTAATAATTTTTTATTTTAATTAAATAATCTATATATATCTTCTCTTTTATCAAAAAATAAACAAAATTGTCAATGGTGTTTACTTAAAACAACAGCCCTAAGAACCGATTTATATTATTTCCAATAATTAAATATCATGGGTTGATAAAATTATAGATTATATTTATATATATAACTTTTATGAAAAATTTATACATTTTTTATTATAATATCACATTCTTTCCTAGAACCCATTAATTTTGAAAATAAGAACTTTTCTCATGCATATGTGTGGACTACAACATCCATGGTCTTTTGTGAATCGTTATACATTTGTATTTCACATTTATGTAAAAAATGGATTTTAGGGATATATATAATTCATATTATAGAAAATTTATTTTTAGTTAGGTGATTTATTATTTATCCTTATGTCATTAGATCAATAAATAAATGAATAGAACATTCGCGCATTCGTACGACCTACCGTCTCCAAGAAAGGTTCCATTAATTGTGTTATCATTATGATTTATGGATGACTCCTAAAAATTTATATTGAATATATATTATATTTTTACCATTATTTAAATATTTCCTAGTTTTTAACCATGATTATATTTCAAGGAGATGAACAATTAAATTGAAAATACGAAAAAAATCAAATAATTAGCTAGATGAAATGATGGTTTTAAAATCGAATTATTAACTAATAGATATAAAAATTTTATAATGTATAATTTATTTTATTATAAATATCACACTTATTATAATATATATTTATAAAAAATTATAATTTATTATACATGGGTATATATTACATTCAAAGCATGTAGAACTTGAGGTAAGGTATTTTCATCGCATATTTATTTTACTAAGACAAATTGCTTATTCACCACTAATTTGATTTATGTTGTTTACATACCACCCTTTAATTTATTTTATAAATATTCCTATTAATATAATTGTATTTAAATGTCCATCTAAGGATTATTGATTCATTTTTATTATGATTCTGTAATGTTTTTATGTTGTATGCACATTGATTTTCATGAATTTGTTTGTTTATTATTATATTGATAAAATTTCATGATATATCTATTTTTAATTTCATTAAATTTACTATATTAATTTCAATTATATAAAATAATTTTTTTCCTTTCATTTTACTCTCTTTAAGTGCACAATATACAAAAAACAGTTTTAAGGAAAATTGACATTAGCTCTCTCTTTGGTCAAAAATCAATTTTCATCTATACCTATGATTTATAAATATTTTTTCATTCATGTTTTTAAGATTGTAATACTATTTATTAAACCCGTTTTAGAAATATTTTTCTTTTGACAAAATTATTTAAATTTTATTTCATTGAATTAATAAAAATGTGGTAATTTTGAAATATTTTAGAATATTATAAGATTAATGTTTTCTTTTAACATAGAAAACATGAATAGAATTTTACCCCATCATTAAAACTTGTTTATTTAAATATTAATGTATTCTTTTCAATTTTTTAAAGTAAATATTATTTTAAATATTATTTTTAATAATTTTTAGAGGTTATTTTTATACTAGAATGGTCATTTTCATCAATATTGTTTTATTAAAATTTTCATTGTATTTATATTAGTTAATAATAACACAAGATTCTACTTATTCAATTATTGTGATATGATCAAGGAAATAATAGCTTCTTAATATGTATTATGATTATGATAAAAAAATATTAATGAAACCCATTATTTTTGATGGGTTAATATATTATGATTTTTTCAGAAAATTTATTTCCATTCAATATGTTATAATATGATAAATGTTATTTGATCTTATTGAGAACACATATATAATGCCTATTATTTGGTGGGTTTTCCCTGAATTATATATCCTTCTAGTACATTGTGTGAAGACAGATATCTTAAAAGCCAAATATGACTACAATGGGGAGTAAACAAAGTTCAGTATTGGAAATTATCCACGATGGTAGTTTTGGTGTGAAAATTGTATACTATGATGGTTTGGGGAGTGATCCCTATCCAATTGATTGTCTTGGAATTCATACATCACTAATAATGAACTAATTTTCTATGATTATGTGTATGAAACTAACTCATGTATTAATCCTATTTTTTGATCTCATATCACTGATTCCTAATTCTATTGGGATTTATATCTTTTCAACAACCATGATTTATTCAATGTCCCAATATTTTAATCAATGATGTGTATGGAATGGGTTTCAAATGTAATATTTATATTCTCATACACATAAACTCATGATAAATTTAATTGTTCATTGATATATCTATTATTTACCAATACTGGGGAACTGAGATCACCTTTTCTAATATTCCAGTCCCATAGGATATGGTTAAAGGTACTATGGTAGATATTTATATGAAGTGATATAGTTATAAGTTACATAGTGGGAGGGGATGAAGATCATATGTGAACTATTTGATTATGTATCAATGTTTCCAAATATACTATAACTATACAATTTTCATGTGGTTCATTATGTTACAAAATTATAATTTATCTAATAATATTTTTCAATTATATATGAATAGTATTGGTGTCTATAATAAATTCTATATAGAATAGTGTAGAAACTTTTTACCAACAAAAGAATAATATCCTATAAATAAATAATTTATTTTAAATGATATAGTTCATTCCCATTATTAATTATTTTAAATTTATCAAAAAAGTATATGCATTATTGAATATTGTTTATGTCAAACCTTAGTAATTTCTATTTTAATTTAGTCCTAAAAATTAAATATATTAACTTAGTCAAAGTGGATCTACAGTATAATTTCACTGATGGCTCCAAATCGTTGTGACGATGAGCTGAATACACTTGTCAGACATGCTCCAACCCATGATAATGTACACGTCCTAAATGCTCTTTCCTAATTACTTTTCTAAAAGAATCATCTGGAAAAATAATTGAATGTTGTGAAGGTTCTTCTTAACATTAAACAAAACTCAATTATTCCTATATAATGTTCAAATCATTTTGGTTACATCAAAATGTTTCACATATTTAACGTCAATTCTTACTCCAATTGTTTATGCGTCCTCATTTATGTATGATACATCACATTTTCAGTTGAAAGAATCCCATATATTGGCTGAACGAATCATATGTCCAGATTTATTCCACAATAATAAAAAATATAAGAAAAATGAATAATATGTGAGTAATTTCATAAAATGTAATTGATATAATGCCATCTCATCTTTCTTGTAGGAAAATGTTTTAGTTTTTTATGTATGTTGAATGGTTTTAATGATACGATTTAGAAAATTTTTCTTACACATTTAATACACATATAAAGATGAATATTTTAGTAATATTTAATTAATATAACATATTTTAATGGTAAAATATGATGGAAATAAAAAAATATGAAAGTATATTGTTTTTTTCTTATCATGGTTGAAAATATAACTTTTTTGTTGCTCCTTTTTATACCATTTGGATAATTATTTTCAAAATTTTGTGCTTTAGTTATGCTAGAATAATAATTTTTAAGAAACAAAATCACTCAATTATCTCACTCTCCTTTTCCTATTGGAATCTTACCAATCCACTTTCCAATATTTTCATGTGAAAACTGAAGGTATGGCTTTTCTAACAAAGTAAAAACATTAGTTATTCAATTCTAAAATGAAACATAAAATGTCATTAATTCAATAAAAAAATATTTAAAATTATCAATCTTAATAACACATCTTCTTTTAGAGAATTTCATATGCTTTTCCAAAATTAATAATATATTGGAAATTTAGACCAAGATATATGTCCTATTGAACTTAAAAATATACCTCTTTCTTCACAAATTGGATTACCATGCTCATCAATGTTCACTATAAATTTTTCTTTCAACAATGATAAAATATTTTCTCCTCGCAACTATTTCACTTTTTTCACACCCTCAAAATCTATTCAAATATTTAAATAATTTAAAATATTGATTAATTATAATAAATAATTCATGAATATAATTGGATGTACCTATAACATTTCATATACAATCAGTTCATTGTTTTCCCTCCTTACATTAATTGATATTGGATATACATTCACATTCATTACAACTTCAACACCAAAACCACTTTTGGGACTATAGAATAAAATAATATCCTCTACATTGGAATCTAATAATGTGATTTCGGTTGATTGGCCATAATATGAATTGCTTTTCTAGGGTAAAACATCTTGGTTACTATGCAATCATATTGAGTTTTATGGAACATCGTTATTCGATGAATGATGAACATTCATATTGATCCCTGATTGCATTGTATGTTGTTCATTTATATTCCAAACATGAGTACGTTTGAAATAAGGAATATATATATGGTTATTTGAAGCATAAATATTTGGGAGAAATAATTATAATGTGTATTCGATAAAATCAGTAAGTCTATATTGGATCCATAATCCGTAATTATTATTAGATTCCTTAAAAATATGAGAAAACAAGTGGGACATGGAAATTTCACTAACCATAGTTATATACTTCTCCTCCAGTTTCATTAAGATATCACATATTTGTGTTAAATATAATATTATGAAGACACATTAGTTGTTATTTCATGTGTAACAGAGTAAAAATCATTTGAAAACATACAACACTAAACCATTAATAATAGTTCTAAATCATATATTATTCCTTGAAATGTAGAAATAACAAAACAATAAGCAGAATGAATTGAAAAAAAAAATATTTTTTAAAAAAATAACACGTTTTATTCAAACTATTTTAAGAAAAAAAGGCAACACAATGGTTTCCCATGACATGTAAAAAAATTAATACCCACAAAATAAATTTGGGTTTAGAAAAAAATATTAAAAATTAAAAATATTTTCTTAAGTTAGTCAAAACAATTCCAAAAATTTCGAAAAAAATGTAATTATTTATTTGAAATTATTTTAATCATTCTCCAATATCGTAAATAAAACATCATGTTATTCATATTCTATTAATATTTGAATATTTTCACATTCATTATTGAAATAATTACTCAAATAGTATTCATAAAATGGTGTGTCGTCACATATATTATCATCAAATTCAACCATTTCATACAAATATCTATGAATAAAGTGCACCATAACACTCAATTTAGAAGATGCCAAAAAAAGATCAGTTGTAAAACCACTATAAGTAATTGTAAATCAATTTATTAAAATTGATAACATTAAACCCTAATCATACATTCTAAAACCACTATAAGTTGTTGTATAAGTCGATATAACTTTAAAAAGAGTCACAAATTTTCCATCGGAATTTAGGCCAATAATATAATTCAGCTTCTCATAATATAAAATATTTTTATCGATTCCATTTTCATCAAGGGGACTTGAAACACATTTAGTTTTATAATTCATGAACAATACATAATTTTTTTCATTCAACCCATCACTAAAACCCATTATATGAAACATGAATCAATTAATATTTAATATATAAAACCATTATTCATTCTAAAGAGGGAAATGTGTTAGATGTTTCAAATCATCAGATAGTGTACCAACCACATCTTCCAAATCACCTAAAATTCATTAATCAATAATAAAATAATTATGAATTCAAATTTAATTATTAGTCATTCAATTATCTTCCCCATCTATAAACCAATCATCAAAGTCATTATATATAATATTCTATACTACATAAGAGGAGTGTATCTGAATCCTCATTTCTCTCTTCACAAGTATTGTTTATTCCCAAAAAGTAATGACTATTAACATAATAAGTCATAATACATAAATTACTAAATAATAAAACAATAATTTATACATGCACAATGAATGTATCAACCTCTTTGTAATTGAATAACACATGACTATTCTCATGTTTCATCTCAATAGGATTTATGAAAAAATAATTACAACTCCCATCTTGTCTTATGATACTTAAAAAGATAGTGTACAATTCCTCATTGTCAAAATCCATTACATCATCATTTACATGACATTACCAATTGAATTTGGTCTCAATACCATCTATATATCTTGATCAAAATTTCAAACATTATTCTGATATATTCTACTAAGTAATAGAACCATCATTTTTAGCCTTATTAAAAACAAGACATTAAATTCCAAATATATCTATATCAAATACATAAATAATAAGAAGGGAAAACAAAATATTATGATGTTAAATAATATATGTATAAAATTTTAAATTACCATTAAATTTAATACATCCATAGATATTGTACCATCCCACTCAATATTTTATCATCAACTAAATGTACACACATGTGAATCATGATAGTAAAAAATTACGGGACAAATAACATCACCAAATGACATAGTGTGAGAAAAATTCATTTTTGGAAATTCTCATGATTAATGTGATTGATGACCATGCCACATATTTGTTGAAATAAAATTCACATAACTCCATAAATATTGTCAAAAGATAGTTTAAAAACACATTACATATTTAAATGGGAAGTAATTTCTCCACATTTACATGAAAATAATGACTTTTAAAACTATATATTTTATGATCTTTTACATTGATACATCTATATTGGTATCTCGAATAGATATAAAGAAACTTAATATTCATTAGATATTTCAAAAATGGATATTTATTTTAAATTTTCATGATAAAAAGACATGGTTGATATTTACCCTTATCATTAGGCCACAAATACCTTCGTATACCCATTGTTATGAGATATTTTTTGGCATTAAGATGATATTTTTTAATCCACATTAATTTATAAAAGTATAAAACGAAATTACCACATAAATGTTTTTCAATATGAATGACATAGAGATTGTGAATTAACATATTAGACTCCTGATACATGAATTCCAAAAAATAGACTTTCTTCTAAAGGTTCAGATTCGTCTTTGTTGTTGTTCAACTGAGATCACTTTACTTTACCATATTGTGTTATTTTCCTTCCAAATGAGACATTTATATTTTCTACCTATTTGAAAATATTCATGACAGAAAACACACTTAGTGAATTTTTTAAATCCTTATTTCTATGAAAACATAATATTGTCAATCGAAATTCATGAATATCACCATGAAATCAACGATTCCCCCAAAACACCACTTTATACTATTAGGAAAACACAATGGAGTTGTGTCCATGTTACATGTTTGAAAATCTAGTCCAGTATAAGTAATCAATATAGATAATGTATTTTGTACAGAAAAGACACTGATTGTCCACAATAATGTTTCTTTCATTTTAATCTTTTCACACATGGATATATCATTTGTTTGAACTCATTCCACACAAAACACTTTCAAATCCTTCAAAAGGGGTCTCAAATAGACATATATGTCATTTTACATCATTCTTTTCCTACGAAAGATCATTGAAAGAATCATCGATGTCTCTTTTATACACATCCTTGGGGGAAGATTATGTGGTAGCAATATTATAGGTCATATACTTTAACATGAAATCATACTACCATAAGGATTTAAACCATGAGTTACAAGAACAAACAAACATTTCAAGGATCTAAAGAAAATTTAGGATGTGTGATATGCAATTTACTCTATTCAATGGAATCATTTATATCCCTCACCAATTCATCATTACAATTTTTAAATTAATTCCAATTCATATTCCTGGTAGTTTAACTAGACCTAAATAGTCATTTCAAACTTTATTTATGTTGGAAATAACGAAAAACTATTTTTGTTTGATTCAATTTTTTTGAAAAAATTATCATTCCACCTAGATGTTTTAAATTTTGTATATATTTGATTTTCCTCGTCAGCCTCACAATACAATATAAAATCATTCTGATAAGCATGTACCTTAATATAATTAATCAAGAAGTTTATTAATGATTTTTTAGCCTCATAAGAAGAGTTGTGGAATTTTTTATACTAAAAAACAATATCTTTGAAAATCCAAAATCATTAACATTGTAATTTCATTTATTCAACATAAAATATTTATGTGGTACAATTTCATTATAAAAGTCAATTTGGAGTACTTAGTCCAACCTTCATACAAATCTCGATTCCCATCATTTAATAACTAAGAAAATTCTATAGAATATTCAACCATGTTTACACCAAGAGATGAGTATGCCCCCTTTTCCCCAAGAATATTATGAAGACCAAATGCATAATTGACTATTTCCAATACATGATCTAGAGGATTAATATTATATGGAGAAGTCTCATTTTATTGTTCTTTACTAGATGGTAATTCAACTTCTTTAAATTCTTAATGCCATAACCACTTGGTGTATTCAATTTTTTTTTGACTAAAATGGGAATATGATTCAAATATTGTCAACCATTTTTTAAATATTAATTTATGAAAATGTCATAATATACATCACTCGATAGATTTATGTCCAAAAGAAAAAAGGATAAATTGAATTAATCCTTCCTTATACTCATCAGTTTTTCTTGACCATGAAATCCATTATTTATCTATTCCATAATACACTAATTGAAATAGAATGTATGAATTAAATATCATTAAATATATATAGGAAAAATTAATAATAATAAAATTAAATTCTATACAATAGATAACATCTAAAGATATTTTCTTTGTAAAACAGATTCATTAAAACATATTAAATTTAAATCTTATTTCTATTAATAAAAATAAAATGTACTTTTTAAAAAGTTTAATTTCTTCATTAAAACATAGAAATATAAAAATAACTCCTTTTAACAATTATAGAATAATATGATTAGTGTGTTCATAAAAAACATAATACATCAGAATAGTTTGGTAGTGTTAATTAAAAACATCTCATAGACATTATCAGTTATGACAAACAGTTGGAAAAATAAACAATGTTTGTTTAGTTTAAAAAAACAATACAGATATAATTCAAAATAAAACCAATTAAATAGGTGAAACTTATTATAAATAATATGTCTTATAGGAATTTAACTTTAACAGAAGACAAATACCAGATAATTGACATAAAAATAAAATTTATGGTGATTATGCATGGGTGTCAGAGTGAATTGAAATATTTTTATAAATAAGTAGTGGTTCTAAAAAATAAAAAGTGGTTCAATAGATTTCAATTAACAGAATAAAATCAATGATGAAATTCTAGGAATCAAAATTTTGCATTAATTTTATATGTCAATCTAAAGAAACCAATATAAAAAATGAGCAGTCCAATTACCTCACTATTGATGACCATAGCTTATGTAAAGAATTTGTATCCTAGAGAACCAAAGAAAAATTTCACATATTTTAAAATGGATAATTTATTTGACCAAATACTCCTTTGTGTGTTTCATTTATGGTTTATAATAAATAGGTAATGGGTGAATAATCTCAAAAAATGACTGGACAGGTGAGGTTCCCAATTGGGAAATGGTTTCAGGAGGGAGATCAGATTAGAGTGGCTTATACAAGGGGTTTCTATGATGCATAAGTGAGGATATTACTTGATTTTTTTGAGTTCCATGTATATTTGTACAAGATTATTATAGTACATAAATCTAAGGGGCATCATTATCAATGATATAGGTGGAACCTCACATGTATGGGTAGGGGTGTCATTACACTCATGATGAGGATTCAATGTCGACATGTGAGAGAGGGAGTGAAATTATGAAAAGGGTAAAGGACATATGAGAGGGTGTATAAGGTATAGTAGTGATGGGAGGAAGGGTAATCTATCTAATGAGGTAGGGAGTAGGGGAGATACCAACTGATTTGAGATAGGGTAGTGCTGAGAGGAAGTGAAGTTAAAAGGGAAATATAGTTATCGGGTTTGGGTTGTGGAGATAAAAGGAATATTTGTGGGGGAAGAGGAGTTATCAGGGTGGGGGTGTTATTGTGAGTGGGGGTAGGGTGATAAGGGTTTCAAGAAGAGAAGGGTTGAGTAGTTGTCATGGAAGAGGGGTGATGGGTTATCGTGGATGTGGTGGGGTGATACAGGTAAGAGTAGAGGATAGGGTTTAGTGGTTATCGCAAAAAAAGTTGAGGGAAGAGTGGATTAGAGGGGTTATCATAGTGGGTGGGGGTAGGGAGATACAGGAAAGAGGGGAGTAGAGTGGTGAGGGTTATCTTTGGTGGGGGTGGGACATAATAAGGAAAAGGGGATTGGGTGTGGGTCTAAAGAAATTTGGGTCATGTGTTAATAAATGTTTGTTGATTTTTTCATCGAAACCACCTATAATTAAAAGGGGTTTTTATTAACCCCTTTAAATGTTTTTAATGTGGGTTTAGAACAACCCCTTCTAATTTTATGCTGCTAAATATCACATTTTTTTGTAATATCTCACTATAATATATACAATGTTTCCCATAATGATCTCCCCCCGTAGTAAATAAAATTAAAAAATTTATTCGAAACATCGTGAAAGGAAGAATAATAAAGTATTTATCTCAAATGTATAGTAAGAATAAATAAAGGAAATGTGTTTGAATATCATGAACAAAAGTGTATAATGACATGATCATGATTATCATAAGACCATAACCCACATATCAATGATCATAAAAATGAATCACGAAATAAAGATTTGATGTACATATGAAATGAATCATAAAGAAATCAAGAACATAATCACTGAAATAATAATATAGGAATAAGAAAGGTTATGGCGCAATACACATCGATGTATAACATAGTAAACAAGAATAATTATAAATAAGTTCACATAATAAGTTAAGGAAATGAAATCAATCCCACTTATAGACTTATGGGAATGTCTTCAAGTCTTAAAATAATGTTGTGAACTTGAAATAAGGATCATGTATAACATCTTTTACATGAAATCATGTTCATGAATGACATTTTTAACATATAATATGGTTCACTCATAAAATTGTTAATATGTAATCAGACTCATGAATAATCATATGGACATGAATCTAGTTCCATGAATAATATTGTGAACATGTAATCAGGTTATCTTATAACAGTAATACTCATTATTCATCAATTATTACCTAATTAATTTTAAATATATACAGGTCCCACTCATCACATAATAAAATCATACATACATGTGCCAAAAATCATTCATTATATCATGAACAATGATGAGAGAAGAGTTTTATATACATCATATCATAACCCGTTAAATGAAGTGCATATCATTAACATTTCATCACTACATATTCTATCAAAAAACAGATAGGTCTCATAACCATTTCTTAAAAGAATAAACTACTAAATGAAGAGGGTTTCATAGAAATAATGACATCAATACATACACAATTCATTAAAGGATATGAATGTAGACTTTTGTTAATTTTATAGTAGGGAATGAGTAACATCAACATATGTCATCCTAGATGGAAAATAACATTGAATGATATTTTAAAAACATTTTTAGAGGAAAATATCATCTGATATTTTAAAAGGGATCCATAAAACATACGAAACATTTGAATTCTATTTTGATAATAATAATATTAACAAATTATAATGAAATTTTTGAAATCCATTTTGAAACCATTTTCATTGAATAATTATAAAGAGGCTACATAAACATTTTGAGACCAATTATTTGAAAATAATTTTCAAACTAGTAAATATTCCTTGAAAATACTTTCAAATCGAGTATCCTTGACAACTTATAAATAAAATGAAATACATTTACAAAATAATTTTCCTTGAAAAACACAATGAAAAAATATAATTTACATTTAGAATATTTTCATAAAAATTAACCATTTAAACATGCAATATAATCTTTACATAAATTATGGTAGGTCAATCCTCACAAGTCGTGTGAGGCAAGAAGAACATTATATATTCACACTAAAATGATAGAAAAAATACATTTTCATGAAAGTGATAAGACTATTACTTTAATATTATTGGTAAAAAGTAAAAAATGAAAATATTTATTTTAATATATATTGGGGGATTTAATAATATTCTTGTTACCTTTTATAGAGAAAATATTTATAAGGAACATAAGTTTCTAATTGAAGAGAGTGTAAATTCAAACAATCTTAAATACATTCTTAACTATATAACGTACGAAAGAGTAGAAAAATTATAAAAATAAATTAAGAAATCATGAATAATGATATGGTATGGAAATTAATTTTTTTTATTGATATATAAATCATAATATTTCAACAAATGAGTCATTAACATAAACAATCTCAAAGAGTAATGATATTGTTTCAATATACTATTACCTCATGGGAACATTGAACAATACTACCCATGTAAGAAAATAAAGTTATATGATGATTAAAATGTCATTAATATATTTTGAATCATGATATATATTTTCACTGTTAGTATATACACCTCATAATAAAATATTCGTGAAAAACATGACATGTGTCTCCGAGTTTGAAAATTGAAACAATATTTCTTTACTGATTTAGTAAAAAATGAATAATAAATCCCATGAAACAATGATCAAAAAATGGATATTTAAATTAAAATAATTTTAAGTATAAAAATGAAATAATACATACATTGGTACTATACACACCATAATAAAGGAATAGGTGTTGAATAAAGCTTGTATCTCTCAGAAAACAAATTGAGATGAAATTCCCTTACCACGCCTCTTGAATATCATCATAGTCATAAAAACCTCCTATACAATAAATATAAATTTATTATAAATATATCATAGAACCAAATTATTATATCTTAATACCCTATATTGTTTTATTTTGAATTTATATTATCATATTTTTATTAATTCAAGGTTAAGGTTACACTTTGGGTTGTATTATGTTAGTTTTTCAAATGTGTCTTAATTTGTTATATCATTGATCTATATAAATATATCATGTTTTACATAATATTGAATAGAATATAAAATTCATTTATATTCATTATTTCTTTATTAATCAAATTTATTGAATATAGAAGTTTGAAATAGAGTACACATTTCATGGAGACAGTATGCCATATGTATAGAAGAACGTTGTATCAATTTGATTTTCGTATTGAAATAAAGTAGTTGCATGAAAGATATTTATAAATAATTATATATATCATAAATAAAATTGAATGATTTTGTTATATATATCTTATAATTTCACTAAAACCATAATTAATTCATTATATGTGCTTTGTGAATGAATCACATCACTTTAAGGGGAGCGATAATGAACATTTCCCCAACCAAAATTATCCAATTTACTCCAAATTGAAAGTATAAGGATGTCTCTAGTAAAAGGATTATAGAATATTAAATTAAAAATTTATACAATATACAATATATATAAATATAGTTTCCATAAAAATATCTAACATGAGAGGAAGTGAAGGAAAAAATAACAATCATCGTATAATGAAACAATAGTTCACTGCACACACACTGATAATATGTTTGTCAACCATTAGATATATGTGTGTGTAATTGTAGGTCAAAATCATAGCATGAAAACATCATAGTATAATAATTATAATTTTTCTATTACAAAATCATTGAATAAGAATAATTGTGGGAGTGTAGAATGAAATAAAAATAGGAGTTCGAGGGAGGGTTTTATATTTTAATCGGGTAAATCCTTTTGGTTTTCACCAAAGATCATCCTTGTACGACTTTGTTCCCAAATAAATGATTCAATAAGGTAGTTTATTTTTATGGAAATTTTTGAAGTTATTATCCTAACCAGTGTGGTTTTATCACTGTAAATAATTGTAGGTGATTACGGTTTTTAATACTGGAGGGGGAGTGGCACTCTTCTAAAATATTGGAAAAAAAATTACACCCATGTTTTTCCATATAAATTGGATCCAATAACAATACAATGTATAAAAAATTGATTATAGGTTCAAACTATGGAAATTTAATGTATTTTGGAAAACATTATATGTCATGTAGTCCCGTAAGTTTGCTATGTTTTTATATCTAATTTTATAAGGAAATTTATTCCAATGAACTAAATTGGATTAATTGATAAAAAATATTATCTAATTACACTATTAAACTGATTTATAATATAAATTATCATTATAAATTAATTATATGAAAAATTAGTTTTGAACTAAAATTCAATATTGTTAATTATTCATTATAAAATGGAACATCACAGAAAAATACAAAATATTTACCCTAACCAAATTATTATTTTCCTATTTCAATGATGATGTTATTATTGACATAATAAATATATAAATATTCAAAAAATTTGATTTAAAATTGATTCTCTATTAAAAGTCAGATAAAATATCATTATAAAAACAAAGGGGTTTAAGTATATAATTGGGCGGGCTCATATCTTATGTGTATAAAATCTATTTGATTAACTTAAAATATATTTTATTGAATATATATAAAATATATTACAATTTTAAAAATAATAAATTATAATTAATTTAATTATTTGGGTAAAAATTCTTCATGAACATTAAAAAAATAATATTTCCAATTATATTCAATTAGATTTCATATTCATTACTAATTTATTGGTAACATATGAATTCATATAATATTTTTGTAAACCATATGTTTTCATAACCTATAAATCACTATCAGTTTCCAATAATTTAACATTTTGGTTATATCATATCATATTAAATAATAATATTTTAATAATATAATATTGTATGGTAAACCATGATCATCTGTGTTACACCAGTCATCGATGAATGTAATGCATGTTTATAACAAAAGATAACATTGTTATTCAATATAGAGCAAGATAAAATTTATGCTTTATGTATGGAACCATTAACATGGTGTTGCGTGTAACATAATCAAAACTATGTTCTTTAATATAAAATAAACTATTTTCATTGTCGTGTGAAATTAGTAATATTAATAAGATTAAATTAATTTGAAAAAAATAGTTCAAAAAATCTCAGAGTGTTGTGTTTTTTTCATTAATCAATATGGATATATAATGTTACAAAATATTGAATCATAACATAAATTGATCCTCAAATATTCGAGGAATTATTTGGACCCATAGTGATGGGTGGGGTATAGAATTATTTAGAACCTCAATGCATCGGTAGTTCTCCTGAAGAAAATCAGTTGGCCAGATTAAATGATTATCTATGGGTAGTTTTCAACCATATTAGGAAGGATATTTATTGTAGGAGTATCATGTTTCTAGGAACATGAAATCCAATGACTAAACATTTCATTCAATAATAATTAAGTTATTATTATCAATGAGATTTTCATAATGATATTATCTATTGATGAATTCCATTCTCCATTTTATGACTAAATGAAATGGGTTTTTAGTTATTTAATGTGACATATTTATTATGAATTATCTTGTTTCCCATGAGGTTAACAAAATTATGTTATCTCTAGAGCTATATCATTATCGTTTTCTCAATTATATGGCATGTGATTTAAATTATTTACCTTTCTATATTGATAAATACTTATCTTATCATCCACAATATTTTCATAGGAATATTATATATATATGCATTTCATTCTTATTTTAGCTATTTAATTGTGTTTTTTTATATATTAACCTTATAATATTGATTAGGGATTAAATAATTATCAGAGTAATGTTATTGATTAAATGGAAAGTATTTTCAGTTACTTATCGTTTGAAATTGATAATTAATTATAAATTCATGATAAATTCCTCCACATGTAACACATACTTTGAAATTATTCTCAACCGTATTAGTTTCCTTTTCCAAATTTATAATGAATAAATATATGAATGTGTTTTCAAGAAAAGAAATAATTTTCTTTTTTTATGTATTATGTTATATTTGTCAAATGTAAATTTGATATCTAGTATGTATATAGTTGTCTAAAACATCTAAATAGATTCGTACGTTGGTGTATGAACCTTTGATTCTATCAAAAATTAATTAATTAGTACTCTATCTCTAGGCTTCTAGATTAGTGGTTGTTACAGGTGGTATCCAATGATGTCTAGTAGAAATTGTGGGGACTCGATTATGTTTAACATATATCAGGGAACATAATCCTATGATAGAAAATGACGACACATATAGTAAATCATCATAATGTTTTAGTAAAGAACATTTTATATTTTATTTCCTTGAAATTAATCACTTTCTAGATACTACACGTAGATGTGGTTTGGTATAATTGGTACAAATGCTTAATAACTCTAAAAATGCTGCATCTGGCATGACATTATTGTCAACTAGTGCATGAAAAAGGGCTATAATTCCCACCTCTTTTGAGAATCATGGGGTTATGCTTAGGAATATTCATAGTTTCATTAAAATCCATTATGATCTATTTTAAAATAATTATATCTACAAAGAAACTATGTTTTAGAAGTTTTGATTAACAATGAATAATTTTATTTATGTTATTTGTTACACCGTTTATCGAATAATACGTTATAATCTAATGTTTATAATTCGTATAGATAATACATTACATTCCATTGTATAGAAATGACTGCAGGAAGAAAAATTATATTAATTATTTTTGGAAATTTAGTGATTTATCTACTAAGGAACCTAATTCAAATGTTTTTTAAAATGAGAAAATTATCGATATATTAGGGACATATAATTAGGATATGAAAAATAACCTTTCTTGGATGGGGAAACCTATTCCACATTGATATTATACTATTTTTGATAATATTATCTTACATAATCCCCCATAATTTTTATGGACTATAATGCAGTGGTATATTAAATATATATTAAGTATTTTTAGAAGATATTTGTGGCCTTGGGATATAATTAAAAGAACTATATTACAATTGTATTGTATTTTCTCAATTTTTAGGAGGAAAAAATGGTGGTGGATGATCCATTATACATTGGAGGAATATGAAATAAAACTCATGGAGTGGAATTATTTTAATGTGTATTTTTTTAAAAATAATTCCCTCATGAGACAATATTGTGATTAAGTGAATTATTATATGAATGAAAAAGGAAAAATATATTGTTGCTGATTTTTTGGCTATATTCCAAAGGCTACATCAGTATGATATGGGTTAATTATAAAACATGTAGTGAATGAGGGACTATTTAATTGAAGGTATAATGCCAATACTTTAATGGGAACTTTTCTATAAAAAAATACAAATGATGAAATAGTTTTATTTTACATAAAAAAAGAACCAATAATCTAGATCATACATATAAAATAGAAATTAATTAAATAAGTTGTTGAATAATAACCATTAATAAGTGAATGCGTGAAAAAATAATATGTTAATGATTTAATTTACACCATCTGAAAAATGTAGAAATAATAATCCTTATAAATGATTGAAGGACATGGTATTTTGTTATAATTGTATATATAAAGGTCATTTGGATCTTCAGTTCAAAGAGAATAATAAAATCACTAATTTTGGCTGCTTCAAGTGTAATTACATTTTTTATTATTCATACTTATTTCTCAAACATAACTTTAATCTACCACATAAGAGGCCAAGGGGATAAGGTCATGCTTACAAAATCAACACAACTGAGGTTGGATTCCTTATGTAGTGGTACCGGGTAATTTAATCATATAATAAAATCTATTTAATGCATTATTTGATTCCAAAACCTCATACTATTTTATATCTACCATGTTTTCCAAAAATAATTATACATTTCAAAATTAATTTATTAAGTTATTTGTCTTTAAAACCACTACTGGGGGTCTAACTATAATTTTTTTTTGGTAGAAGTCACCATTGTAAAACATAAAAATGATTTCTTTTCTAGCATAATTATCATACGTATGGTTGAAATTGATATAATCCTTGTTATTTATTTCCTATAAAAATATGATGCAGAAATTTTTTTCAAGATGATGGAAATAATGATTCCTCATGACGATATGGAATTTCATATCTTAAAATTGATAAATCATCAAATGATACATGTATAAATCCCCCCATATTAGCTCCATTGAATGAGATTCTTGGTGAATAAGTGAAAACAAAATATATAGAAAGATAATGTTATGTTCAAACTAGGTTTGTACATATTTTACTAGAATTCATTGATAGTTTCCCTAAATAATTTCCTGGGTATACCCTATAGCATGAAGTTGAGTTTTCCATTAATTCAACTTCTGATAAAAGACCAATATCAAATAATCCATATGTAATCCACAATTTAATTAGTAGAGTAGAAAAAACACTAGAGGATTTTGTTGAATGAGATTTATTCACCCTATTATTTCACTTTGTGAAGCTCATTTTCTATTAATTTAGTAGAAATATCAATCCATGAGGCCATACAATGATTATAGGGAAAAATATAAAATATTATGTTAAATAAAAATTATCCCCTCACTCACATAAATGACTTGTTCAATCAAATTCATAGAGCTAAAGATTTTTTAATGATTTAACATTATTTTTGGTATTATCAATTTTGAGTAAATATGGATGAAATTCCAAAGACATTGTTCTGAATAAGCTATGGACATTAGGAATTTATAGTAATTTATTTGGATTCAATATTGACCCATATTATTTTATGGATCGAATGAATATTGTATTCAAGGAAGATCATGTTGATTTTTGTGTTTTTCATTATTTATATCATGCTTTATTATATAATATATGAGCAACTTGAAAACTATTTGTGGATTATTCAAGAGACTCTATGAAATAGAGAGTTATATGGAAAATTTTTAAATTTGGATTTATAGATTTAAAATGATACTTTTCATGGAAATATTATCTCTATGGATGAAATCATAGGTGATCATATAATGAAAAAGACTTACATATAACATCTTTCACTGTTATATGTAACTAAGGTACATAGTTTCATTTGATTGGAGGATTAAAACAAGATATTCGTTTAATATCATTTCCTATTGGACAACATGTTATCGAATATTACATGAATAAGTGATGTGTTTTTTTGGATAATGGAATGTTATGATTTTTATGATGAACTGAAGGGATTATTGGTAAATTATCTAATTTTGACTCTCATATATAGAAATAATAGAATTTTTATATATTGGGATTTATTAAATAATGGGAATAGTTTTTTTCTAAAAAAAAATTTTATTGCAGTTTTGTCTCGGAAAATGAAGAGTGACAAATAAAACTATCCAACCAGATATCTTGATTAATAAGATATTATCATTTATTTGATTATATAGAGACTTTACCTATGTTGGGAAAGAAATGAGATATACATCGATTATAAAATCCAAAAATACATATTTTCATAGAAGGAGATCAATATTATAGAATGGTGGTAGATATATTTACTCCAGGATTATGATTTATCAATCCACTACTACCGAGGAAAATAAAATGTTGTATTAGATGTATTGGGTAGAAAAAATCCGGGATATTTGTCCCAAATGAGAATTTATAGCGACCTAATGATTGTGGATTTGGAAAAGATGGATATAGATATTATTAATAAAAGAAAACATGTCACCCATTTATTAAATTATTTTGACACCATCTTTAGATGATAATATAAAAATGTACCAATATGATGATTACATATTTTAAAATAAAATTAATTTTGTGAGTTATGGGAAATTAACATACTTCCATTGTGAAGATATTGTTCTGAGTCCTTAAAATAGATAATGTGTTACATATATACCTAAGATGAAATGGGAATTTCATGACGTTGAAGATAGATAAAATTTATTTATACACTATTTTAGTAAAAAAGATATATAGAGATTTTAGTGATATATGGGGGGATAACATATAGAGGGATATTACTTATTATGTATCTAAATTATTTAGTTATTTACAAGTCAATGATGAGATATAGAATCCTAGGGGATCCTTGGATCCTTTTATACTATTATTTGGAAATGGGATGAAATTACTATGTTCTATATTACAGGAAGACCATTGAATCCTTGAAATAATGACGAAATATGTGTTATCATTGATTTCATAACAAAATCTACACATTATATCTCTATACATATCACGAACCATCCCCCGGGTCCCGTGTCGTGACTACCCCAAGACTGCCTTCCATAGGCCAGAGGCTGGAAAGTAGCACCGAAATGCGTATTCCCTAAAACTGGGAAGGCATTTCATCTTTAACCTGTAAACTCACACAACAATCTAAAAGCAGAATACAAGAACAAAGTAAAACTACATATTAACTAGGGTGTGTAAAGAATGTTAAAGGGACCAGAAGACAAGACCAACTAAATAGTACAAGTAAACTGAAAACAGATCCAATTAACACCAACCAAGGATCCTAACTGAAGGGTAGGTACATATCTCAAATGGTCGTCTCAGTGCTATGCCTCGTCTAATGTTCTCCTCTGAGCTACCTCCAGTCTTGGTACCCTCGTCCTCCATCAGTGATATCCATCGTCTGTACTAAACACAACAAGGTGCGGGTGTAGCCCATGAAGGGGTGAGTATAACGATGCTCAGTAGGGTCCCCGAGACCCTGAAGGTCTCACAAAATCCACAATTGATAAACCACAATGTATGAAAACAACTAACAACCCTACTTAGGTATATTCCCATACATATACATAAGTTGTCAAGTATACCCATATCAATCATGAGGAAGCACAAGTCCCAACACAAAATACTAAAGCTCAACTGTTCCACAAAGGAAGGAATTCCACAAAGGTAATGACTCAGCTCACACCAGGTATAACTTAGGTCCAGTAGTAATGATGATTAGATGCAACTACTGAATCATCTTACACTATTGGGAGGCTGACGCATGTAGGATCCTAAATCATCAGACCCATATATGATCCTAGAATAGAATACCCATGTATGATCCGAGAGTAGTCCCATGTGGATTCCTAGAAAATATCCAAGTGGGATACTGGAACACAGACCCACATAGGATCCCAAATCACATACCCACATAGGATCCCATTCTTATGTCACAGCTATCCACAACGTTCCCTCACTATGCTCACTTGATTCCAGGAGGGTCTGCTCCTCAAACCACAGGTCGATACTCCAACTGCCTCGATGTCCAATGATGAATTATCCCAAAGGACATCCACGTAATAGAGGTCTCAACACAACAGACGGTGCATCAATCGGATGCTCGGTCTGTAAGTTATTGGCCTTTTAGTTTCGAGGGCCCGATTGGATTCATGTTTGATCCATCACAGCAGTAACCCAAAGTTATCTAAAACAAAAATGGGGAATAGCAAAAGGACCATATCTATCCAACCATTTCGGTGCTGAAAACGGTTTGTCAAGCATTTTCCTATAGCTCAAGTTATAGCCGAAAGAGTAAAATGGGGTCGAAGCTGGTCTAGGTCTAGTCCGACCCGACCCAGCCTACGAGGTCCTGTGGCTGGGTGGCCCTGTGGTGGGGTTCTCCCTAGCCACCACCCATGTGGGAGGCTCCCCCTGCGTACCTCGAATGGCTGGGCTGTTTGGGTTGGGTGGCCCACCAGCCAGTGCCACATGGTGTTGGCAGCTGGCACGCGGGACCCGGGGTCCCGAATGGCTCCCCTGTTGGCCAGACGACCAGCCCACCTTCATGGTACAGTCGTGCTCCGTGCTACAACCAATAGCCGGAAGTGATCCAACCACCCCTCCTTCGCCATCGTGGCCTCGTGACGTGGTCCCTGCATGCCTGACATATGGACACGCGCATCCACCCCCATCACACAGTCGGTCGAGCACCGGCTGATTCCCTTGCTCGGTCGAGGCCGTCGGGCCGTAGCACTTCTACGGTGGTGTGGTTGTGCCGCTGCCATTGTTGTGGCCGACCCGAGTTCCGGTCCTCACTCCCAATCCCTTCCGGCACCGGTCGACGATGCCGATCGCCGACACCAGTTGCCGACGACGTACCTCGGAGCACTAGGCACGCCCCACTGGCCGGTTATTCATTTCGTAGACTCCAGAAATCGTATCGGGACATCACCATCGATTCAAGACCACCACGTTTGGAAATTTCTCAACCCTAAAACAAGCCATAAAGAACACCAAAATTCACAAGGGTTACGGAGAGGTCGGGCTGTGTTTGTTTGGCCCACACTATCAACGTTATAACGGTAGAAAGTGTCATATTTGATCTTAAATCAAGAAGAAAGACAAGAACATGTAAGTGGTATACAAAAGAAACAATCCCTACTTAAAAATATTTTGGCGTTGGTGAGGAGAGGGAAAGCTAGATGCCCATTTATTGTCATTGAAGATGGTCCTCGTTGGTGATCCTTCATCAGAGTTATTCGTGGGAGAAATTTTTTTCAGAGGAGAATAGTTCTTCAAAGCTCTCCACCAATTATCCCTTTTCCAACACATTCTCCAAACTCCATAAAATGAGGTGCCAAAATATTAAATTAATTTGTATTAATTTAATTAGAGTTGGGACATTAACTAAGTTGATGTTGTCATAATTAATTGGAATAGATCCAAGTGTCACCTCCCTCATTAAAGTGGTAGTTCCAAGGGTCGGGTGGTCCCCACCACCGAATTCAAATTGGTATGATTAAAATTTAAAAATAAAATAAATCTAGTTTATATTATTTTCTCCTACATATTATTCTGAAGCCAATTTCTACCCTCAAACTACTATAGTTGAAGTGAAGGTATCCTTAAGTGAATATCGGCACTACGAGATCAACAGTGCCCACTGGTTTAAAAGTTTCAAAAACCTTCTCACACGCTTACTTGATGTACTTATGAAACATCAGAAAAAATATTCCGGGCACTCTGGGCCTCTGAATCAAGTACCGTCGGAAACTGCCGACTCGAACATTTCCATATAATTTAAAAAAAAATTACATGGAATATCCGAGTCATTACATTCACTCCACCTCGGGTATTTGGAGCCTCGAAATCCACAACAAAAAAACTAAGAAAACATGTGGGGGTACTAAGCACAGATCTAAGAATCCCTCTCCCATGTCCTCTCTTGGAGGTTCCTGAGATGCCAACATACATGCACCAAAGGTATCGATCTCCCATGAAGGACTTTCTCATGTCGATCGTAAATATACACTAGAACCTTTGAAGATGTTACCACATCGTCGATGTCAAGCTCACCCCATTCAAAAATGTGAGAAGGATCATGCACGTATCTCCTAAGCTGGGATACGTGAAAAACATCGTGCACCCGGTGCAACTGAGGGGGATGTTCTAGGATGTAAGCCACCTCGCCATATCTACTGAGGACCAGAAAGGGTCCGATGAACCTTGGAGATAACTTCCCCCCCCCCTGGAAAAATCTCTGCAAACCATGTCAAGGTGAGACCCTTAAAAAGATGTGGTCACCATCCTCAAACTCTAGAGGTCCCCATCTCCTAACAAAATAAGACTTCTGGCTGCTCTGTGCAGTCTTCATCCACTCCTGGATAATCTGTACCTTCTCTGTGGTTTCCTGCACCATATCTAGTCCTACGAGTGCTGACTCTCCTGGGTCAGTCTAGTGCAAAGGCGGTCAGCAAGGTTGGCGATACAGATCCTCGAAAGTTGTCATCCCAATGGTAGAGTAATAACTTTTGTTGTATGAAAACTCCACCAAGGGAATGTTATCCTCCCAGGTGCGACCGAAGTCAAGGATGCAAGAACGTAGCATGTCCTCGAGGTTCGGAATGGTCCGCTCAATCTGGACATCCATCTGAGGATGGAAGGTAGTGCTCAATTGAAGATGCATCCCGAAAGCCTCCTAAAACCACTTCCAATGTCGGGAAGTGAAATGTGAATAATGATCAGAGAAAATCATTGAATGTAATCTATGTATCTACACAATCTCCGGCATATAAAGGTGTCCAAATATCACTACTAAACCCTGCTCTATGATTAGTAGGAAATGGGCTGACTTGGTGAGTCGGTCAACAATCACCCAGTTAGAATCATGACCCCAGGATGTAGATGGATATACTGTCACGAAGTTCATGTATATCCCATACCACTTCTACTATGGGACCTCTGAAGGCTGAAATAATCCTGTTAGTACCGGATGCCCCACCTTCACTTTCTAACAAGTAAGACACCGAGAGACAAATTCTACTTCTGATTTCATCATTCCCAGCCACTGGTGCTGTCGTTGGAGGTCCTAGTATATCTTCACCAATCCTGGATATACCGCTATAGGTGATGTGTGGACATCCCTCAACACATCCTCTCAAAGAGACACTGGTACCTTGGTATGTACCCTGAAAAAGATGATGAGCTCCCCACCTTCAGAAAATCCATAAGGTGCTTGTCCTGTGGATATCTGAGCATTTCGAACCTCAACGTTAGTGTCCCCATTATTCACCTCCCAGACTCGTAGAAGTAGTGGGGGAGTGACTGTAAGAGACTGATGAAAAGCTGCTCCATCTCGGTTCACAAAGGTTATCTGCAAAGCGGCCAGCTACTCCATCACCTCACCCTGCAGCTGTATACCGGATCTCTTGATAAGTGCATCTGCTACAACATTCCCCTTCCTAGGAGTATATATTTTCTAAATGTCACAGCCCTGGAGGAACTCAAGCCAATATGGTTGTCTAATGTTCAGGTCCTTCTACGAGAAGTTATAACTGAGACTTTGGTGATTAGAGTAGAAAGTAAAACCATTTCCCATCAGATAGTGTTGCCTCATGTTCAAAGAGAATACCACTGCTACTATATCATTGTCATGGATATCATAGTTCTGCTCATTCTATATCAGCTATTGAGAACCATATGCATTAACTGCTTTCTCATACATCAGGACACATCCGAGCCTGGTCCATGATGCGTCACATTAGACTACATACCCAATGCCCTCCTCCAGAATCCTCAACATGGGGTTAGCAGTCAGCCTCTATCTCAACTCTTGAAAACTCTGCTAGAATCTCTTTGACCACACGATGGGTTTCCCCTTCTTCATCAATGTTTATAAATTCGATGAAACTCTGGATAAATCTGTTAGAAATCTCCGATAGTATCCAGCCAAACCCAGGAAACATCGTACCTCCGTCACACTCCTAGGTGTATCCCAAGTAAGTACCGCCTCAATCATCATTGGATCCACCAAAACACCAGCCTCCAAGTTGAAATGTCCTTGAAAGTGAACTTCTCAGATCAATAACTGGAACTTCGAGAGTTTACCATAAAGCTGGTGCTCTCGAAGTGTTTCTAGAACTATCTGAAAGTGATAGGCATGACTTTCTTCAGTAGCCGAGTAGATGATAATGTCATCGATAAAGACCACCAAAAATCGATCAAGATATGGCTGAGAGATCTGTTTCATGAGTCCCATGAACACAAATGGGGCATTTTTCATGCCGAATGTCATAACCAAGAAATCATAGTGGCCATACCGACATCTGAAAGTTGTCTTCTGCACAACCTCGTCTCCTACTCTGAGCTGGTGATAGCATTACCTGAGGTCTATCCTCGAGAACCACCATCCTCCCTTCAGCTGATAAAAGTGGTCTACAATCCTCAGGAGTGGGTACTGGTTCATCACGGTCACCTGGTTTAGGAACTAATAGTCAACACAATGTCTCAATCACCCATCTTCCTTCTTGGTGAACAATATTGGGGTTATACAAGGAGAAACACTAGGCCGGATGAACCTCTTCCCCTTTACATACATCAATTGTACTCATAACTCATGATGCTCCGCAGGATCCATGTGATATGATTTTGTAGATATTGGAACTGTCCAGGGGTATAAGTCAATATAAATTTCCACCTCTCTACAATGAGGGAGATCCTGAACTTCATCAGGGAAGACATTCGTGTATTAGTCCACCACTACAGGATAACTCAGACTATCCACATCAACCAATCTGTGGGTAAGGCTAGAAAACTGATGAGTGATCAGTTGCACTCTCCTCTGGGTAAGTCTATCCTATACTACAAAGCCTCCCTTCTCTCCAGTGAAGGTAAACCTTGTCCCATTGGTGCAGACACACCAAATTTTACCCATAATATAGTCAATCTGAGCATGGACTATAGATAACCAGTCCATACCGAAGGTGACTTCGTAAGGCCTCAATGGCACTACTAGGAGATCCCAGCCAAAGCTCTCACCTACTAGAGTAAGCTCACACTACCGAAACCGGTGTGTAATCATCGAATCATATCCTGTTGGAGTCTCTTTCCATAAGGATCGGGCCAAAGGCTCTACCACAATCTCCGAGATCTAAAAGAGGGAGTGGATATAAAAAAATGACTTGCACCTACATTTATTAATACTGCATCTAAGGTGGAGTAGACAAATATCATACATCGTATCATCCCTGGAGCACCATGGTCATAGGCCTCATCTGCCAGAAGCTATGGTCGCTCCTTTCCACCTACTCAATGTGGTTGGGGTGGACCACCTGGTGGTGGTGGAAGTAATATCTCGAATAGTTTCCCATCGCCAGCTGCACAACCAGCTCCTCTACCACATCCTCCTGCTCCCTGAGGACCTCCTCGGTCGAACCTCTATCTCTGCCTGGGCTATCTTTCGACCATCTGCTGATCATCAGTACGACTAGTCAGGAAGTCACAATCCTTATGACCTTTCCCTCCATATGTGTAACATTGCCTGATCCTCACATGATTGGCTCTATCTCGGATGCATCACAAAATCGATTATGAATCCTGTGGTCGTCCACCTGTAGGTCTGGTCCTCTTGGACCTATTTTAAATTTTTTTGCTGCCAGCTACGGAAGACTCAGTTACATGACACTCGGTGCTGGGTCTCACTATTGGTGAATGATCAGAAAAAAATCTCTCTACTGAGAGGGCATTCTCATACACCCCCGCCTGTGTTGGGATGCTGAGAGAAATAATCAGAGCCTTGATCTCTTGCCTGAGTCCCTTCTCGATGGTCCGGTCCCTAAAGAATGGGTCATGCACCAAATTAGTGGAGTAACACTAGAGGTCGGTGAACCTCACTGAGTAATGATCCACATTAATGCTTCCTTGCTGTAGATGAAGAAGCTCATGTATACACACTGCGTGAAGGGTCTCTGGGACAAAATCTGCCCGAAACATGCTCTCATTGTCTACCCAGAGAAGTGTCACCTCGTCGTGAACCTGGTGAATCAAGCTCCACCATATGACTACTATTTCCAGTAGAATACCAGCAACATGGATCACCATGAGATCATATGGTGTCCCTACATGTCGGTAAACTCTCACCACAGACTCCAGCCAATCCTCAGTCATCTGTGGATCTGTCTCACCCCTGAAGCTAGGTGGCCTCTAGCTCTGGAAGAAATGCAATGTGCTCAAATGACGTGCACCCTCTACTGCTGGGGATAGTGACATCAGTGGACCAAGGGGTAATGGTAACACTGGTTCCTCTTCCGGTTCCATTACTGATAAAGGGCCCTACATCGAGGCCTCGTCGCTTGGTGGGCTATCATCACCAACTCTTCCTGGAACCCAAGATGGTTGTATGCGTGGAGGCATCCTAAAAAGAAACAGGTGAATCACGGTCAATAAGTTATACCTAGTGAGTTAAATCAATGATATAAAAAAGAAAACTTTTAAAATCACACATGGAAACAATGTTTTCATGCATTGAGTCAGAAATCAGAATTCAAGGTCCTAGTGTATGGTTACATCGACCACCACACAAAAACTGGATTCTCTAAACTGATAACCAATTTCATTACTCTTAACAATATTGTCGTTAAAATATCAGAGTCCAATTTCCTAAGGTAGAACCGACTCCTTTGATACAAATTTTTCACAACCCTTCCCTTGGGGCCAGTGCCATGACTACCCCATGCCCGCCTTCCATAAGCTAGGGGCTGGCGACTAGCATCGAAATGTGTATTCCCTAAAACTGGGAAGGCATTGCCTTTATAACCTATAAACTCACTCAACAAGAAAAAAATGATACATGAACAGAATAAAACTATATGGTAAACATAGTGTGTACAGAAAGAAAAAGGGGCCAGAATATAATCCCAAATAAAAAGTACAAGTAAATTGAAAACAGCTCTAGTGAACACCCACCAAGGATCCCACATGAAGGTTAGGTATAGCTCTCAAACGGTTTTCCCTGCGGTATGCCTCATCTAATGTTCACCTCCAAGCTACCTCGAGTCCTCGTACCCTCATCCTCCGTCAGTGATTTCTATCATCTAGGCCAAACACAACAAGGTGCGGGCGTAGCCCAAATAGGGGTGAGTATAACGATACCCATTAGGGTACCCGAGACTCCGAAGTTCCCACAATATCCACAATTGATAAAAACACAAATCATGGAAACAAATGACAACCCTACATAGGTATATTCCCATACATATACCTAAGATGTCGAGTATACCCATCTCAATCATGAAGAAGCACAAGGCCCAACTAAAAAGACCAAATCTCAAATATTCCACAAATGATGGAGTTACACAACATTAAAGGCTGATCTCACACTAGGTATTACTTAGGTATGGTAGTAAAGATTATTATATGTAACTACTGAATCATATTTCTCTATTGAGAGGCAGACCCACAATGGATCCTAAATCAATAGACCCACATTGGTTCATAGTATAGAATACCCATGTAGGATCATAGAGTAGTCCCACATGGATTCCTAGAGTGGATCCAAGTGGGGTAATGGAACACAGGCCCACATTGGATCCCAATTCACAGACACACACATGATCCCTTTCTCATGTTACATCCACCCACAGGGTTCCCGCACTATGCTTGTTTGATTCTGGGAGGGTATTCCCCTTAATCCGCATTTCAATAATCTAATAGCCACGATGTCCCATGAAGAAGTATCCCAAAGGACCTAAATTTAATAGGGGTCTCAATGCAACAGACGGTGCGTCAATCGGATGCCTGGTCGGTAAGTTGTTGGATTTTTAGTCTCGAGGGCCCGGTTGGATTCATGTTCGATCCAACCCAGCCACTACCCAACATTATCAAAAACTCAAGTGGTGTATAAAAGAAGGACCGTCTCAATCCAATGTTTCCGGAACTACATAAATTTCTTCAAATAGAATCCCATAGATCAAGTTATAACCGAAAGTGTTAAAAGGGGGTCGAAGCTGGTCTGGGTCTGGTCCATCCTGGTTAGACCGACCTGGACAGCAGGGTCCCGTGACTGGGTGGCCCCACGATGGAGTCCTCCTTACATGCCAACCAAGGGGAAGGAGGCCCCTAGGTACCCCAAATGGCTGGGTCATTCGGGTTGGGTGGTCGATCGGGGAGTTCCACGTGGCACCGACAGCTGGCATGCGGGACCTGAGGTATCACTCAGCTCTCTGGTAGGCCGGACGTCCATCCAACCTATGCGGAGTGGTCATGCTCCGCACCACCACCTATGTACATTAGATATCCAGCCACCCCTCCTTCATCATCATGGCCTTGTGCCGTGGACCCTACTCGCCCGGTGGCACAGACGCGTGCTACCACCCCCTTCATGCAGCAAGCTGAGCGCCGACCGCCAACCTTGCTCCACCACAGCCTATGGGCCGCCGCCCTTCTCCAGTGGTGCGGTCACGCCGCCGCCGTCATCATGGCCTGCCTAAGTGCCGACTGCTGCTATCGAGCCCTTCCGGAACCACTCGCTGGCACCAAATGCTGGCGACGCTCCTCGGGTCACCGGGACACCCCGACGCCCCATTCGTCGTTGAATTGACTCCCATATTCATCTCAGGACGTCACCATCGATTCAAGACCACCGCGATTAGAAATTTCTAAACTGGAAAACAAGCTGTGAAGAACACCAAAATTCACAAGGGTTGTGGAGAGGTCCATCCAGGTTAATTTGGCCCGCACTCTCAGAGTTAGAACGGTAGCAAGGGGCATAGATGTTCTTGAATCGATAATAATGACAAGAACGGGTAAGGGGTATACAAAATAAACAGTCCCTACCACAATGATTCATTGGTGTCGGTGAGGATAGGGAAATACAAATGTTTGTTCATTATCGTTGAAGACGTTCCTCATTGGAGATCCTTATTCGGAGTTCTTCATTGGAGAAAAGTTTGTCGGAGGAGAAGAGTTCTTCAAAGCTCTCCCACAATTATCCCTTTGCAAACACATTCCCCAAACTCTAGAAAAAGAGGTTCCAATATATTAAATTCATTTTTATTAATTTAATTAGAGATGTTACATTAACTAATTTGATGTTGGCATAATTAATTGGAAAAGAGACCAAGAGTCACCTCCCTCATTAAAGAGGGAGTTCAAGGGATGGGTAGTCCCCACAACCGAATTCAAATCGGGAGGATAAAAATTAAAAAATAAAATATATCTAGTTTATTTTATTTTCGTCCACAAAATATGAAAACCAATTTCCACCCTCAAACTAATACGGTCGATGTGAAGGTCTCTTTAATCGAATATCGGCACTGCGAGATCAACGGTGCCCTAAAATTTAAATTCTGAGCACCAGTTCAGAAGTAACAAAAATATACTCACATGCATACTAAAAATACTTAAGAATCTTTAGAAAAACATTCTGGGCTCTCTAGGCCTCAGAATCAAGTACTGTCAGAAACTACAGAATTGAACATTTCCATATAAAAAAACATTACATGGAATATCTGGGTACATACAATACAAGAGGGTTTGTCTATTGATATCCTCATAAGGCTCTATATAATGAAATTTGTATGAATGAATGAGGAACCTTATTCAATCATGTTGGATTGGGATCCCCATTTGAAATAGAAATTTTGGATGATTTTTCAAAAGGATCTCGATACTAAGATTCATTTGACCACTACCTGCAACCCTAAAACTGATGGACAGTCATAAAGGAAAAATCAAAAAATGTGAGGCATGTTTAGGTCATTTTCACTTATATTTCAATGAATTTCGGATTATTATTAACATTTAAGAGATTAAACCTATAATATTAGTGTACATTAAGGTGTTCAAATGAAAACATATGGATCATTATATGGAATGAAATATTGTTCTCCTAATATTCTTGATGAAGTTGGTTAAAGAATATAATAGTCCAAGAACATGTTGAAGATGCAACAAAAAATTTGTTGTTTATTCTGTGTCACATTAATGTGGCTCAATGTTGGAAAAAATAGTTATGACAATAATTAGTGAAAGGATTTAGAATTTTGAGTGGGAGATCATCTTTCATTAAAGTATCTATTTGTAAGGGTGTTATATGTTTCTGTAAGAAAGGAAAACCGAGCCACATGTAAATTGGTCTATTTGAAATTTGTAAACTAATTAGATTTTTTTTCTCATTTGGATATTTCATCATGTCTCTCAAAAACAATTTTATTTCCCATATATCATTGTCAATGGTGTACACATTATACCCAACACATGTTTTAACTGATGTGGAGGTATAATTGAGACCTGATCTATTTTAAAATAAATAAATCATATAGAATATTGATAATATTGTTAATGTATTGAGGAATCATATGAATTTAACGGTAAAAGTACTTTGGTGAAATCAAAAAATGGAGGAACCAACATTGGACCATAAGATGATATAAAGAATAACTAACCACATATATATAGAATGTAATAACAATGAAATTTCAAGGATGAAATTTTCTTAGGAGGGAATAATGTAACAACACAATGCATAAATGTTTATTTGTTTTATATTAAATTAAATCACTTCAATATCATGTGACATGCACAACAACGTGTTTACAAGAAAAATGATACTCCATTTAAATAATATTATTTAAATCTGACCGTTATAAACTAGAAATTAAATTGGTGGGAATGAAAAATAAAAATTAATTTATGAATATTTTAGGGTTTAAAAATATATAAATGATATAAAATAAATAACATGTATATATATTTATAAGTGATAAAATAATAACCATGATAATGAATTTTTTTTCATGAAAAACTACATTGTTTTCTATAAAAAGTTTTTCTCATGATTTTAACACATAATACAGAATTATTTTTTACCAATTAAATAATATTTATTTGAAAAAATAAAAAATAATTTTTTAAATTTTCAGAAGAAAATTATCATAGATTTAATATTTTGTATTTATCATAAATGTTTTCTTTTTTTCATGAAAATGAAAAATACTGATGATTACAAATGATTGTATATTTTTTTATAATATTTAAATATTTAAATTAAATTCGAAATTTTTTATTATGTAAAATTAGTTAATGTAAATTAAAATTTAGATATTTATGTTATTAAAATAATTTTAATAATTAATTATGATATAAAAACTAAGTAATCTTTTAAACATTTTCCCTTCAAAACCTCACTTTCTCATTACATTTGTTGGATTAATTTAAAATTGTATCTAGACACTTATATAAATGAAATTTTAAAAAATTAATTCTATATTATTAATAAGAATTATTTATGTTAGCGAATATGTTTAAAATTATCTTTTACAAAAATGAATTGTGAATATAGTAAAAAATTAATTATCATAGTTAATGTAAAGATGTGTTATCAATGAGTTAATCATCAAAGATAATGGTTAAAATGACCTAAAAACTTTTATGAAATCCATTTTATTGACATAATTCAACATTATCATGTGAAATTTTGTATAATACTCCTTTTAAAACTATTATAATTTAAAAAAATTGGTAAAATATATTTTTAAAAAAATTATAGGTGTGCCACTAACCTCACTATTAAATTCCACCAACACTTCTCTATTTTTTCACACCATAAAACTCGTTTTATAGATAATATAACAACAAAAATAAAAAATCCATCTTCTCATCCTATAATAATTTTTTATCACAAATAAATTTTAGAAATATATAAGTTATAATCCTAATCATCTATTTTCTAATGAAGTAAAATTCCTAACAATGCAATTTTTAAATTATTCTTCCACCATACAAGTTTTATGCAATAATGTTTTTGTAAAAGAACCTCTATATACTATATATTGTGAAGATATATTAATTTTTTAATAACCAATATTCACCTA
Source organism: Viscum album (assembly GCA_963277665.1). Taxonomy (NCBI): domain Eukaryota; kingdom Viridiplantae; phylum Streptophyta; class Magnoliopsida; order Santalales; family Viscaceae; genus Viscum; species Viscum album. The sequence goes on from OY728142.1 coordinate 1,929,059,528, forward strand.
TTCTTAAATAAAATGGTAATAAAAAAATCACTCATCAGAACGGCATACTGCATCCTCACGAACCGATGTGACAAATTTTACATCAAGAGCTCTCAAAGTTGTGTATGATAGTGGGTGTAATGTATATATATTAAATTTACCATATAATTACACAGATGGATTCATTTTATCATATATATATATAGATTCATTCGATTCCATAGGGAATATAATAACATCACTCCTCTATATGGTGGACAACCACCCAATAAATCGATGTGATTTTTTTCCACTAACTCATTACATGGAACATAATAAGAATTAATTTAATGAATATATGATATATATATATTATATTATTATGATATTAATAAAATATTTTTCATCATGATAATATAATATATCATTTTCATTCCAACATTTTTACCCACTGAACGATGTTAACATTGTTCATGTATGTCTGCACTACCACCTTCACCAGATGATGTGACTTTATTTTCATTACGACTCCATACTAATTATATATATAATAAAATTTAATGAGTTAATAATGTATTTATAGATTATAATCATGTTATAACCTTAAAATATAACATTACCACTTTCCATAATGAAATGTTATAGATGGAAATGTTATTCATGGGTACGTATGACTTACAGTCTCCCGGATCATCACATACCTCATTTCTCAAAACCATCTTTCAGGATTTATGATAAAATTATAATTTATTTATAAATATGATAATTAAATTATGATAATTATTTTTTATAAGTTCTAATAATTAACAGGTAGACCAATAGTAAACCTACTGATGTCATTTTGGACACAAACACCTAACGTAAAAATAATTGATTATGTAATTGTATATTAAGGGAAATAGAATTAAAAATAAACATGACAATTGTTCATAATAATGTAAATTATTAAAATATGTTTATTGTTTTGACAGATAACTAATGTACATGATAACTCATACTCAAGGTAAGGGACAGAATCTCAATTTTCTATCATTAATGAATAATGTAATATTATGCACCAACTTTATTTTATATAGTATATATAAAGCACATTTGAAATGAAATATAATGATTAATTAATAAATCATGGTATTTTAAATTTCATTTTAAACTATTTCTTTTATCTTTACACTACATAAATATTACTAAGTGGTAAAAGTTATTGTATAATAACACTTTTTATTTTGATTGTTCACATTATCTTGAAACAATAACTTTCTTATAGACATTTCCAATGGGAATTTAATTTTTCTTGAATATATATATATATATATATGATGGATATAATTATTTCATAAACCAAATATCATTTTCACATGGGGTATTTCCATAAACATTCATTTTTTATCTAGTGTAATATTAAAAAATAAGTTTCCATTAATGAATACAGGTATTTATTATTAAGGAATAATTATTCATGAATGAAATCAATCAGTCGATATATAATGATTTATTAAGAACAATAGGTATGCATGGGGCACAAAATTATATATCCAATTGATGCATCATTATCTCTCATAAGACAAATCATTTAGCCATATCACATGGGTTTCTATAAAAGTTTTTAAATCACAGTTTGAATGTTCTCAAAGGTAGATGTTTCATTTTCTTGATAAAAAGACATCCAATGTATATTTATTTATTTCATTAACTATTTAGTTATTATTTTCCATGATATTTTCACAATGATATTATCTTCGGATATATTTTCTTATTTGTTTATTGAATAAATAAGAAGTGTCCTCTATCATTTACCTTGACCTATTTATTAGGAATTACCTTATTATCCATGATTTTATCTCAATGGAATTATATATGGATCAATTTAATAATAAATTTATAGATTAAATTTAATTTTTTTTAATTATTTACCATTATAAATTTATTATTCTTTATATTATTATCAATAATATTTTCACAATGATATTATCTAAAGATGAATTTAATTCACATTTTATTGATTACATTACATGAGTTCTCATTTATTTAGCATTTCATATTAGTTAGTATTTATCTAATTATGATATTCACTTTCTTGATTTTATGTAATGTTTGTTTGGTTACTTAATATACCCTATTGATAATGATATATTTATTCATGATATAATTAGATGTATGTAACCCTTAATAATAATTTATCATACCCTAATTGTTTTTTCCTTAAAATTTATGATGAAGAAATATTTTGATGAAAATTATAGGATGATGTGTAATTTTTTTATGTTTTATATTTTATTTTTCAAATTTAAAACAGTTTTCCATTATATATGTGATAGTACAAAACTACTAAACTATACAATACATTATGATTAGACCCTTTTAATCATTACTCATAACTAAAGTATGATACCATCTCTGGGATTAATTTCTAGGTTAGGGTGGATAAATTCATGCTATAAATACTAAAAAAATAATGTTTATATCAGGGTAGATTCATTTAATGATAATAAAAACATAATTTTATGTCCCCATGTTTGAATTTGGTTTATTTAATGAAATATATATGAATACAAATAAACCAAACATAAAATATATCATTGTTATAGGAATAAGTGGTTAATAAATTCATACAAATAATTATAACAATCATTTTTAATGAGTGATTCATGCCGGTGGGGTTTAACAGAAGGATCTAGTTGAACACTATATGATTGAACCATCTAAAATGGATATGGATTTGAGGAAGGTTTAATGTGAGGTCAATATTCTGTAATTTTTTGTTAATGAGTGGGGAGTCTATGATTAGGATGAAGAGAAATACATGATGGATCTTACAATCATCATTAGTTTTATTTGAGCTATTTTATAGTGTTGTGTTTCATTGGATGTTTCTTATATATGGGGAGTGGTGTTATATTAGTAGATATTGTATCTTTGGGTGTAAAAGGTGGAAACATTTTCATGGTATGATTTTAAAATTTATATTCATGTTATGATTTATTAATTCATGATGTGGTTGATGAAGAGTCAGTATATACATTATCTTCTGTAGGGGCCTTGTGTTTGAGAGTTAGTACGATCAGATTTTTGAACATTATTTTCACCAAGTTCTCATTTCAAACCTGGATTCTATGGATCCTGGTTTAGAGGATTCCATGTAACCCATTATTTGATATTCGATGACCCTATTTACATTTCATATATATTTTTAGGTGGAAAAAAATTATTATTTCATTTATAGGATGAATTCTTATACTTCTTGTCATGAGAGGGGAGTCATCATAGTTTCTAAAGGAAATGATCTTTTAGTGTAGGATTTCACGAATGAAGACCAATGATGTTTATATAAATATAGTTCATCATCATAATTAAACCGATAATTTTTATGGGGATATATTTTTTTTCTTACTAGAAGTAATTTGTTTTTATGATTCAATTGTATAATTTGTGGAAATTAGTTGCATCAGTTCTCTACCTTCCTTGGGCCTAGTATTGAAGTGGTGGTAAGATTCCTTATCATTTTTAGATATAGTTTTTGAATAGTTCATATTAGAAAAGTGAATAACATAAATATATTCATAAAATTGGATATATATATATATATATTGTATAAGAAAAAAACATCATGGTCCCTACTCTCTTGTAAATAAGATGAAAATGACTACAATGGTTTTAATTAGAGGTGTGCTAGAGGAGAAAAACATGCGATTTTTCATTACAAGAATATTCATAAAATTAATATAGTACTAATCTCCTGTAGTATCATAAATTTAGAATATATATAGGTTAATTCCCTATTTGATTCTAATTTTTAAAGATCCATTAATTTTTTATCCATGTTATATGCCTTTCGGCTCAATGATGATCAGATTTCTATACCCCTAGTGTTGAAAAATATACGTATTGGTCATACAAGCTGTATTCATGTGTGAAAACGTTATGAAATGATTATGGTGGAACATTATTCGACTTATGATTCAGTTTCTCATTACACAGAACCATACGATTCAATTCTAATAAACAATTGGTAAAATTATGTGTACATAATTTTTCATTGATACTAGAGGTGAGATGTGTTCTATAATGAAGGACCCTGGAGAGTGGTATTCATTATATATATTGATAATTACATGACTCTAGTTTATTCAATGTAGTTATTTTATCGACAAGAAGCATTGTCCTAGGATTTAGTAGAGGCACATAAAATGGAGTTATGTAGATTCATGGAGTGTGTTTCCAGATGATTATTCTAAGGATATTATGACCCTAGTCATTTGATGATTATTTATTCTAGGGATAAGGTTTCATCGGAATGTATCCTTGATATTTATGGATATCTAATGGAAGAAACATTACAATATATGGGGTATGAGGATCATGGTTTTTGATTTGATGATGATGTTTTTCATATTCATCATTGAATCATCATTGGGTTCTCCAAAATTACTTCCAATGAACATTTACTGTGTTATGAGGTCCTATATAGGCAATTGATAGTTAAATAAGGTAACAATAAATATATTTTATCCTCTAAAATTGTTTGATGATAAATTAGGCTAGTATATATGAGACATATGGCCTTTAATGAATTTTCTACAGTTTGGATATCACCTGATTAGTTTAAAAGAGGAGGATATAAAAAAATGTAATCTTAAATGTTTTATTTTCCACTTTTATTTTTTATTTTTTTCGCTCGGTGTCATAATAGGTTAATATGTTCTCATATGACTCATGAAATCCATATTACATGAGTTATTCAATCATGTTGTTATAGTTTTCATTGATGAAATACTGATATACTCAAGGTCATATGAGAAGTATGACATGCTTCTAATGATTGTTTAACACCTCCTTCTAATTCGCCAAATATATGGAATATTGATCATGTATATGTTATTGATAATGGGGTTTTGTTTTCATATTCATATAGTGTCTTGTTAATGTGTATTATTCATTCTATAATATATAAAAAACATAATTTCTGTGGTAGACCACAAGAATGTTGTAGTGGTTCATAACAATTTTTATATCATATTCTACTATTACAAACTTCTGTCAGATTTCCCTTAATATATGGACCCATTTAAATTATTTACCATAAAGGTGTAGATATTCTCTGAACTAATCACTATGAGAAAATATTTTATTACCTAATTGAGATGTATAATAGAACTTACATACCTCTATTTCTAGTGGAGTGTGTGATGTTTGGTGTTTTTTATGATGACTTCTATTTAAGTTTGGGTTATTTCGGGATGAAGATTATAATAATGATAACTCACTTGTTATGGAAGTTATGTTCCTATTGAAACTCCACAAAAATCTAAATTAGGAACGTTTTATTCAACATGGTGAATGAAATGAAAAACCAAGAATGTATGGGAATATAATATCTAGAAAATTTAAAATAAATTTATTATTTAAAAAAATAAATATAAATTATAGCTTCAAAAAAAAGAAACCCAAAAGTTATCATATGTTTCATGCACAAATGAGTGTTTTCAATGGATTGTGTAAGATGCATTATCAAGTTTTACCAAATAATAATATATTACTTAATTAATCTTATATAATATAATTAGATATAGCCTAGCTGTTAAAGTTACAGTTAGGAATAGCATTGAATAACATATTAAAATAAGTGTTCTGTTAAAAATTTAAAAGGGATTCATTGGAAAAAAATTAATTATAAATGACTATACAAACCGATTAAATATAAATGTATTGTATATATAGAAAACCATTTTTTCTCACGAAGTTGTTTAATAGTAACAAATTAAATTACTTATAATTAGTGAGTGATATTAATGTAATATATATATATATATATATATTTTTATTCAATAAAATAGTTATTATATTATAATAATATATTTGATAGGAATGAGATAAGAATAAAACCAAAATTAAAAATAACAAAAAATAATTTTAATAAAGGCACTTTTAACGCCTTTTAACGGAGAACTAATTTTAAATCCACTTAATGGCACTTCGATAAATCTTAGCAATACAAATATTTGTAACATTTTAATTTTATATTAAAAATTTAGGTTGGGGATCATTCTTATTATTTTTCTCTAATGCTTCATTTTTTAATGAATACTAAATGTACTGAATTTTAATTCAAAATATAAATTTCATCAAACTTATTTATAAGGATAAATAATATATTAAATTTCTTGTGATGATTAATTATAATTTTTTTTCATAAAATAATCCAATTTAATCCATCTTAAATAATTTCTCCTCAAAACTCAATATGAAAACATAGAAACCATTTGAATATTTTTACGTCATAAACATGAGTTATTTTCCATTCTACGAGTTTAAATTTAAATTTATTTCTACTAATCCAATGATTTTAATTTTGAAAAAAAATTATTCCTTATTTTAAATCAGCATAATTATTAATTTAAAATTTTTAATAAGTTAATAATATTTTTTTTAAAAAATTTGTGAAAGTAATTTAAATTATTTATAATGACATAGAGAAAACATAGCTTGATAACGGACTAAACAATAAATATAATGTGAAAAAATACAATTAAACATGTCAAATATCATTTATACTTTCTTATTTCTAGTATATCATACCATGTCTCTGCTTTGGATAATTATTGGACCCAGTTTCAATGGGAAAATAGGGTTGGAATTCCATTATAATAAATTTACAAGATTGCCACTACGCCTCCACTATAAAGATGAACTCAATCCTCCCACTTCTTCACACCATTCATTCAAAATTGTGTTGAATATATTCAATAATAATATCTCTTAAAAATACCCCCCATAAACATAGAAGATTCAACTTGATCAGAAATCCCTTTATGGAATCCCTTTGGTGTAAACCTTAAGGAATTACCTGTATAAGTGGTAACCTCCTCCCTCCATCAATTTAGTTTTATTTATTTATCCAATATTAATTTTTTTTCATATTATATTCTTATATAATAACTATATTATCATAAATATATTTATATTAAATTATTTCAATGGTTACACCTATACACACAAATAATTCAATCTAATTAATAATGAACATATAGTATTTGTTTATGACGAACTACAACATGACGAAATTATGTTGTCCATTTTTCTTACCACATATAATTGTATGAAATTATAATAGTGACTATATTTATGTATAATATATATTATATTTATAATGTTATTATACTTTTATTTTTTTTATAAAAAAATCATTTATGCTCTCAATGTTTTGTAAATACGATAACATCATTTGTGGAAGGGTGAACTAATACATCATCAAAGAGATGTGATTCGATCACGCTATACATGGAATCTTTAAATTATATTTTATAAAATATATGTTTCGTATATGAAATATTCATCATAATGGAATTATAATATAAATATATATAATTTTTCATTCATTTTTCTAATAAAAAAAATAAATGACTATAGTGTTGATTTGTTCAGACAGCAAACCATCTTCATGAATGGTGCATTCCATTTAACATCACCAAATAATTTGGATAAATATAAATACATATATATTTAATATATATTATATTTATATAATTTTTTAAATTTTTTAAATGATGAAACCATGATAGTAACAACACGTAAAAATTAAAATATATCAAGGAAATATGAAATTAACACATGAAATAGTGATAATAAGGAAAGAGTATTAAAAAATTGAAAATAATATATTAATGGGTCATATTATATGAAATTATAACTATTAGTATGGTTAAATAATAGTTCATTGAAATTATTAAACCCATAATTCAAAAAATTTAGGATGTTCATCCAATCAGAAATTTAAGGTATACGATTTCACCTCAAATTACATTCCATTGAGACTTATTTGTTGTGTTAGAACTAGTTTCTTTTATATGGTGTACATACTTGACACAGAAATGATATATCGAGATTATCATTATTATTGTGATATTTAATGTTTCATTTTATATTATTCCTTCATGTATATAATGATTAAAATTTCTTAATGTGGTATGCGACATATGTAATGTTTACATATTATTATCCTCAAGAACCATTTTAATGAATATCATTGCAATCCAACTTCCTTTTATTATTGATTACATTATCTAAATATAATAACTATATTGTTTTGAACCAATTTTTTTATATCTGGTCTTAATACATTATGTTTATTATATAATATCACGATTTACTGATTCATTGTGATATTTTATGTTTCAGGTTGAATTATTTCATCTAAGGGGATTCATGACGAAATTTACCAATTGGAAAATAGTTTCATAACCAATAATATATTCATTGGTTTATACTACAACCTCATATTAATTATTATTATAAAAGTTTGTTTATAATTAATTTCAATATATATTAATGTATTCCAAGTTACATATATATATTTTTAGTTTCTAAAAATAATATACCCATTGATTTATTCATTGTACAATATTATAATCTTTGTAGTTGTATACATTACAATATCATTTTGTTCAAGATTTGTCACAGAATAATTTACATTAAAACAAATTATTTGACCATTTTATAATAAACAAATTCATTTTAATATCTTATGGATATTCATGACCTTTTTTAATTTCTATTACCATTATTTCACTCATTGTTAATTTAAATGGTTTATATTTTTTTTATGAAAACCAAACTTCATTTCTATATTTACTCAAAGAAATATTTTCTTCTAAAATGATGTTTTTTTAAATTTCATCAAAATATGATTGTATACATGAAAAATTGATATAATGAATACATATTACGCCTTTTTCATATAAAAATGTTTTTAATGGAATGTTATTATGGATTTCTAAGTCAATAATTGTCTAACCATTTTACTTTGAAAAAATATATTTCATTTTAACTTTTAAGACATATATAGATTTACCCATATTCTTTTATTTGTTGAATTTTTTGAATGTTTAAAAGGTTAATATTTTTTGAAAATGATTTAAAAAGTTAATTTAAAGAAAATACTTTTTTAGATGGATTTTCAAAACATAATAACATTTTACTCAAGAATGTTTTTAAATGAACATTTTATAGTATTAATATTAATTAATAACAATAAAAAATTTATTTTAATCCTCATGAGACATTTTTCATTGATACCATCCTTAATAATAATAATTATGTTTGGTTATATATTTGTCCAATGATATTTTTCACGTTCACTTACTTGATTTTGTTTAGTCCCCTTGAAATATTCAACATCCTATCATCATTTATCGGTAAATTTCACCTAAATACCCATTTCATTTTCATGTATATTATTATTTAATTAACCATATATCATTTTCATACTATGTTTATAATAAAATTTACTTTATTATGTAAAAAAATATCAAATAAAATTATATAATTTATTCAATACAAAAATTTGATAAGTCATATTGTTTATTTTATAAGAGGAATACTTGGGGCATGAAATAAAAAGGGCATGAACCCTTTATAGAAAGACCTATAGGATGGGGACATGTTAATGCATGGCCCTCAATGAATCAGTAGTCTCATGATATGGTATTAGTTGGGAAAAACACCTTTGATCTTTTTTTCCAAGAGGAATAATGATTTTCTAACCATATATATAAACTCTATAAGAAATTTAAATAATTCATCTTCTAGATACATGACATCCAAAATTTAATCAGTTCCGACCTATTTATTCATTATTTATTATCCATGAGATTATTTTATCAATATATCTATGAATTTATTAAATTATCTATACATTGTTTAAATGTAATTTGTTTCATTTTCAAACATTTCTAAATTGATTATATTTATCTTGTTATTTGAATGGAAGTTGTTTCTAGTTATTACCAGGAAATAGTTTTTATATAATTATTAGTTTGTTTATAACATGTTATGTGTGTTTAGTTATTTATCATACACTAATTATTAATATTATTTATTCATTATTTTTTTCTCTATACTTTTCCCATAAAAGTATTTGAGCTCACTGTTAGTGTTTTTCCTTTTCCCACAAATCTAATAAATATACTATGAAATATATTGAAGGATACATTAGATAGTTAATGGTATCCTTGAAATGATGATACTAATTATATTTTAATTACTGTATTAATTTATCAAAAAAAATTCAGGTATGTATATGGTTTTCCAAGACTACTAAACTGAGAGGTTCTTCAGAATTTAATTCCATGTAATCAATTAAATATATTGTTATTTTACACCATCGACGATATTTCTTAGGTTGGTTTTCTATAGTTGGATTAGATTATCTTTTATAGAACCATTGGTGATAAGACTTAATTAATAATATATTATAGAACATATCTCTAAGGTATACATTGATGAATTATATAGATTAAAATACTAATATTTAGTAAAATATAGATTATATGGGTTTTCTAGGAAAACATAAATGTACAGATAAGACAGGTTGGAGTGGTTCTGTAACAAATGTACATAGAAGTAAAAACTCTAACAAGGTGTTTCAGGTCTGACTATGTGTAACCTAGTACTCAATAACAATCCTTATTACACACCTACTATGACACTTATGGGAGATATAATTATGATAAATCAAATTATCATTACAAACCGTTATGAAAATCTTTGGCAATTAATGTCCAATGTTAAATCTAAGGCCTTTTAAATTGGATATAATGTGTCAAGAGTTAGATATATTGAAAATTATTTGTTTTCATGATGATATGTTTTTCTCAAACTATTTTTTTAGGAAATACCCTTCATTATAGGAGAAACTCCAATGTAATGAAAAACCATTATGGAAATAAAATGATGAATTATTTCTGTATAGAGGTTGTATTGAATAACTTAAATTAAAATTCTATTTATTTATTAATCATATTTGAAGGATTGAAATAATATTTATTTTGGAAATTATACTAACATTGTCATAGAAAACAAAAACCTATATACTAAGATACAATAGAACATGTTTTCCATTGATGATATAAGGCCCCAGCCTTAAACACTACAAAATCTTGAGTTATGACAACAATTTACATTGAGGATTTTTTTTCAATTTATATTTTTAGAGAATTAGTCCATAACTATTATATTAAATTTCATAAATTACAATGTAAACACTTCTACCCTATCCAATTGTTTCTCAATATTAAAAATAATTAAATAAAATAGAAGCTATTTTCTTGATATAAATCTTCATGAATACTTCCTTTCTCTTACCCATACTTGTACAATATAAAAAAACTCATAACCATGGGATGATCATAAAAATCTTAGTAAGGGTTATAAAATAAGGAATGAAAACATTAGTCCATCAATATATATAAATCAATGAAATCAAATATCTCAATCATAAAATATAATCTCCTAAACATACAACATGAAATCATAATATTTATAAATAATAAAAAGAAATCATAATGGAAAATGGTAACTTATGGAATCCATAATGTACTTACATTATAGCTTTCACTGCTATATAGGGATTTGTGTTTGGAATAACTATCACTATATATTATCTAAATATCATAAGAGAAACATTAAAATTTACCTCCATGGTGTTACCTAATGAAATGGAGAGCTCTATATGGGTCACCCACCCTTGGTGTATCACATAAAAACACATGTACTTAATCAATTCCCATGAACCATAACATATTCATAACATAGAAAAAAAGAATAAATAAAAGATAATATTTCAACATTTCAATCACAATATATCATTTCCTAATATTGACGTAACCACTGTTTACTCAAAACCATTTTCAATAAAAAACTATGTAAAAAATGGAATAAGGTATATATTTTCCATTTTAAAAAATTATAGCTTGTTAAAGAAGCCAAATATCAAATAATACACATGGTGGCAGAAAGGCTGTTATCACTACATATGTTTAAAATAAACCTTCCATTTGTATTTATTAAAAATTATTTGTAACAAAAAAATACCATATAATAAAATTTAATGAAATTAAATGAAAAAAAGAAGTAATTATACACCATTTAAAAAAAGGTCATCTATAAACCAAAATATTCCTCAATGGAATAATATTGAGATAAAGTCGCTTAAGAAAATTCAGCACCATAATAGCTTCACATAAAAATTCACAAATTGAGTTGAAAAGAGAGAAAAAATATCTCATCACAAGGAAATAAAATCTACATAAATAAGGATATAGAAGAACATATCCAAATATAAAAAATACAAATTATAAGTCATAAAAAAATAATTCATTGACTAAAAGCAGACGGTGAAAGGTTCCCTTACCTCGAGTCTGACTTGTCTCATTCGTTTTTTATATTCCTGAATAATAAATAGAGGTTAATTTATATTTTCTCCAAAATAATTTTGAAGTTTAAAAATTACATAATTATTTAAGTTCATATCTGTCTTTTAGTAGATATTCGGTACTAGAGTCGAAAATGAACTTGATATAATTATAAATTTTCTAGGTGGTAAAAATTAAATTATCTTCAGTATATTATTCATGATTTAAATATCATATATATATAGTATATATATGTATTTAAAATATTCCATAATATTTCGAGATAATAAATTAAATGCAACATTCCTGGAGACAGAAAGTCGTACGCAGGCATGAATTGTACGTTAATTCATTTTTAATATTTAAAAAAATGATAACTAAATGAAACATATGTATATTATAATTACAGTATAATATATTATTATATATACATTAAAAAAGTTTATTAACTCCATCCTTTATACATTTCATGTATGTCATGAACGAGTCATATTACATTGAGGGGGCAGTAGCCTGCACTTCCTCAAATAAAACTACCATATATACACATTATGAAATGAATAAAGGAATGATTTAAAAAAATAATCATAAAGAAAATAAAAATATATTTCCATAATAATTCCCACCATGATTGGTGGTAGGTGAAAATTGATCAATTATTGTTTCGTGTGGCAGTAGTTCACCATCCAATGAAAGATAATGTTCATATCCACTAAATGGAGGTGTGTGTAAGTGTAGATTGAATCCTTCCCTGAAAAATATCCACTATATATAGGATACTGGTTTATTAATGTAATCAAAAAATAATAATAAAATAGGGAGTGAGTAAGTTAAGTAATTTAAAGGAACTTTAGAGACGACACTACCTCTTATAACGTGTAACTCCCTTTGATTTTTTCCAAACGACATTCATGAACTTCCTTATGCTTAATTTAAGGCATATATGAGGAATACATGGATATTGGGAGATTATTTGGAAATTTTATGTATGAGAAAATGGTCTTGAGAGGTGTGATTAATTTGGTATGGGGACACCCTTTTATAAGAGGGAGGAGGGGAACTTTAAGATTGTTTTGATGTATTATTTTATTATAAAATGATTCTCAATTTAAAAAAGTCCCAAAGACATATATTTCAAATATAATATGTTTTTGGGTTGAAATTGTCTTCAACAATAGGTTTTAGACAAGTATAGATGTCAAATTTGACCTTATATTTTACCATTAAAACTATGTTAACTAATTTAACTCTTACCATGTCTTCTTGTTATTCATATGATATTGTAAATATAGTTACTATAAAATTACAATAGAACAAAAATTGGGTCATTAATGAAATTTTTAACATTATATAAGTCATTTGGAAAAATATTAGATTTTCAAGAGAATTATATCATTAAATAGAATAGTATATGTTTTAAAAACTCATTTATGTTAATTTTTATACTATTAATATTAAGACATTTTAAACATCAATAAAACATGATTAAATTGAAAAAACAGTATTAATTCAAACATAACAAGTCAAAATAATCCATAAAATTCAAGGATGGAATAAAAAAATAAAAATAAATTCATTTTAATATTATATTCTCATTTATTAAAACAATTCATTAATAATGTTATCAATACATCATCATTCTGTCATATATAAATTTATTTACGATGGATAAAAATTATAAATAAAATACGATTAAGTAGGAAATATTTTTATATTTATAATTAATATTTATAGTATAATATTTCACTTATATTAAAAAATATTAAAATTATTTTCATAAAAAATACATGTTTATGTTATATTTATTTTTAAATGAAATTAATAATTATAGAATGTCATTTTCTCATCAATATGGCTCCATGGGATCCCAAAATCAACCCAAGGTTACACATGGTTAGAAATCTATCATAAAATAATATTATTACATGTTTTAGGTTAGTTTTATATTATTAAAATATAATTTTTTATCCTTATTAACCAGATTTACCCTTCAACCATGGTAGAGAAAACAATCACTAAAGTAACTATTCATAATGTCCAAAAATAAACTGTACCTATTTACACAATTTGGACATCCTGATTTAAAATAATGAATCCATTTATCCAATTTCAAAACACATAATTTGTATAAATTATTATAAAATTAATTTCCATTGTAAAAACCAAAAGCTGGTTTTTATGAAACAATTACTATCAAAATATTTTCCTTTTATGTGCAATTAAAATGTGAAATTACTTCTGATTATTATAAATGTATTAAATGATAAAAATATAATCCAATTATACTATAAACCAATTAAAAGGGTAATTTTACAATATAAATAAATTATATGAAAACGAATACTTGAATTAAATTTTAGTATTTCCATTATTCATTAAAAAATGAACATTATGAAAAAATACCAAAATTTTATCCAATGTAAATTTTGATGTCCCGATTCTAAGTAAAAATTTCATTTTTAAAAATAGTACATATAAAAGTGAAAAATTATATATCTAAAAAATGATTCACCATCAAAATTTGGTAACATGACCTTTTAAAAATATTAGAGTATTTAATGCTTAAAATCGAATTCATTCATATTTTCAGCCTCTAAATTTTATTGGATAAATGTAAAGATAATTAATAAAAATATTGTAGTTAGTTAGGATCATTTTCACCAATAACATTTCTTGGAATTAACTAAATTTTAAAATAATAATATTATTATACAATTTTTTTGTTATAACACAAAGTTGTGTGCAATGTATGATTTCAAAGAAACCTGTTATAGCTTGTTGAGTACATTATCAGAAAAATGTCATCTTTTAAAAAATATTAATATATTATTAATAAATATAAATAGATAGGATAATATATTATTCTATTAACACATGGGTTGTTAAATCCTTCACCCTTTTAGAAATTATTTCCTCCTAGTTTTTAAATTAGGCTCAGAAAATTCATTGAAATTCCCACATCGAAAAAAAGATTCAAAAAAACTATCACTATAAAAGAAAGAAAGAAATGTACAAAGGTCACTTTATTAACACATACTAGGATTCCATGTAATAGAAAATGGTTATGGAAGGTAATTTTACCATTATTCTATGTTGGAGAGTGATATAAAATAGGATTAGGGGAATGTTAACAACAAGAAAACCCTAATATATTGATGGGTTGAATAGTAATTGATTCCCTAAGAGGAAAAGTAAATGAATTTTTTTTTTGTTATTGTTCTTTTAATAATGTTTAGGAATTTATTTTGTGAGATTTACTAAGAACCTAATGAAATATATTTACTTTTCATGTACATTTTCATCCTTTAATAAATTTCTCCTACAAACTAATATTTTCTCCAGACGATGAATATTCAAGATGACTTGGTCACACCTAAAGTGCAAGAATCAACATCAAGAGAATAAAATAATCCAAAAAAGATGATATTCATATTTCCATTATCTTTATATGTGGATACCCAAAGAATGAAGTACATGGACATTACATTACTTTTTCGGAATAATTAATACATCACAAGAACCAACACTCAAGGACCGCAATAGTTTAGTGTATTTGGAAACAGAGAACAAAATCCGATAATCATAGTGAAAGATCTTCAACATCTCCCATTAAGATCATCCTTTTTTTCTTACCTAAAACCATTATTTATATCCTAGGGAAATGAAAACATATAAAGGTTTACCTCAAATGATCAGTAAGGGTAATCATGGAAAAAATAAAACAAACCATATACATTGGACTTCAAAAAATGATCATAATATTTAAACATCGAAATATTGAGCAATGAAATGAAGAATGCCAGTAATTAGGGAATAGATCATAATGTATCATCAATAATGATAAAATAGAATGGTAATAAAATATGTAATTGTGGGAAAAAAATTAATCACATGTTATGATTTCCATAGTAGCCAAGGCATTGTTGCCAAGACAATCTTAGTAGAAAAAGTCCCTTACTAAACCTATTTTACTTGTCGTTCCAGCTCTGTATTACTAAACCCGATTTACTTGATATCCCAGCCATTTCTATCTCATGAGATTTAAATTTTTACCCAATTCATTGGAGGGAGGTATAGGTCCCACCCATCTCATAATGAAATCATTATTACTTGTTCTACAAAATAAACATAAATCATCCATCATAACCCAAATAATAAAATGGGTTTCATAAACATCATCCCATCATAACATAATCCATACAAAACAAATGAATATCATTCATCATAAGAAGAATTAAACCATTTAAATAATGTAGACATTATACTTGAAACATAAACATACTAAATAATGACATTTTAGATGGAAAATAGTTTTGATAAAACACTTGAAATAAATTCTTGAGGAAAATATCCTTTCTAATTCATAATCATTTTCTTTTCACAAAATGCCATGAAATATTAAAAGAAAAGGATTTTGTTAAAAATAGTCATAAAATCATGTATATTAAGCTTCATGAAAATAAGGTGTCATGAAACCGTAAATATCTGTTCAAGCCGTATAAGTTAAAAAAACACACTTCTCGTACTTTTGCTGGAAAAGTAAAAAAAGTACCTCGTAACGTAAATAATAGAATGAATCCTTACATACAATGTAGTAAGAGTAAAAAATGGGTATAAAGGACTTTAAAAATACATGAAACCATTTTTAGAAAATTGGGACATGGATGATAAATACAACCCCAATAAATACTTATGAATAAACAGTCTCAGATAAAAACGAGACTGGAAACGTTATCCCTTACCTTATGTACGATATTGTTCGTATGTATCTGAACCTCCTGTATAATGATTTAAATAATTTCATTGACTTATTACAGAATCATATTCATTGTTATGATATCTTATATGGTTCAATTATGACTTTATATTACCCGTTATTTTGTAAATTCATTTTAAATTATCGTTTAGGGTAAATTCGTTTCATTTATCGTTCGTGTTTTAACTTGTAATTATTCATATGATTACTTAGATCATGATTAATTTCATCCAGAATGTAAAAAATGATTTATATATAATATATATTTATAATATACATATATATAATAGATCGATAAATGGAATGAAATACACCGTTCATGGAGACGGTTGGTCATACGTATGCATGAACGATGTTTTCGATTCCTTATTGAATTGAATGGAATTAAGTATTTGAAATAAACATATATATATATATATATACATAAATAGAGTAGAATTATTATGTTATATATTTAAATATTACTTATTATATATACTTTATAATCATTCTTGAATTTTTAACATGGAAAATGAATCTCATCGCGTCATGGAGAAGGTAATCCGTACGTACGCACGAGGGATGATATCATTCCCATATTTATTGAATGGAATTGGAGTGGATAATATAATATCTCAGAATCAATATGATTTCATAATAACCATATATATTTATTCTTTACACTGTTACACCCATCCAAGTAAGGTGGTGGTGGAAAAACAGATTACACCACGGTGTGGAGACGGTATTCCGTACGTATGCATGCGCGATGATTTCATTTTCCGTAGGATGGATAGAAGGTGAAATATGGATGATTCATATATATAATAACATATTAGTATATTATTGATACAGATGTTATTACTTTATAATGAAACATCTAAACCAGAAGAAGTTTAAGAAAAAGAAACTTGAAAGAATCGGTAGAAGAGATTACCTCTTCTTCGACCCACCTCCTTTAAACTTCTTCTTAGGGCACTAGTGTCGCTATTTTGAGGAAGACCGTAACCTCTATGATATAACTAGAGTTGTTGAGAAAATTAATTAGTAGGGGTTGGAAGAGCTTCAAGGCTCAAAAGGGTGTGAGGAGAAGAGGGAAGGGGTGCCCTTTTATAAGGGAGGAGAGGGGCACCTTTGGGGACATAAGAAGTATTAATTTATAATAAATTCAAACTCACTTAAAAACCTCCAAAAATGACTCAAATACGAATATTAGATGATATAGGGTGGTAATGTCATCAAAAAATAAAATGTAGAATTGTTGGGAATTTATTTTAAACATTATCAACTTGATTTATCCTTATTTAATCTATTTAATTTTATTAATGGAAATAAGATTCTAATTTAGAAATTGTTATAAATAATAACTTTTGTGTAGTGAATAGTCCATAATTGGATAATATATGAAATTTTAGACCATATAATTTTAAATTTATAATTTTTAAATATTTTTTTTATTTTTAAACAATCTTATAATATGTTATTTTTATAAAATAACAATAGTGTCAATTTTGGAATTATTCATTTATTTTAATTGAAATAAAATCCAAACAGTGGATAAATTCCAACCAAAATATTTACTAGATTCCTAACATGTAAAAGTTTTCTAGAAAATTCGTGGAGTACATTAAATAGTTCATATAATATGTATTTTAATATTTTAAAAACAATTTATTTGGTATATTTCTTAATAATATAACTAGTACAACATTTTTTTATTTATTTACTATTCTTATTTGTTGAAGAAAAATTAAAACTAAAATCCTACGATGAAGATAATTCTCATAGATTTTATAATAATACATTTAATAGAATTTATTTTTTGTATAACCATATATTAAAAATAGTTTAATTATTAAAGTTTGAGTGAGACATATTTCACTTTCATTTAAATAAAATAAATTAAAGGTCTTAATCACATCCAAATGGGTTCCAATGGATTTAATTTCTATGAGAATATTCCATAGGAAGAAATATAATCATCCAATTATATTAAGACAAGTGTTAGGGTAATTTTATCATATTATATTAACCATCAATTACCCGATTTACCTTTAACTATGGTAAATAAATTTACCGTAGTTACTATTCATAAAGACTAAAAATAAAAAGTAGTATATTAACATAATTTGGACCTAATTATTCCAAATATGGAATCCATTTTTCCAAATTGAAGTCACAGAAGTTTCAGAAATTATTTTAAAATTAATCCTGTTGTTAAGATAACGAGTTTTAAAAGTTATAACATTACAAAAGATTGAAATAATTTTACCTATGAATTAAATGTAAAATAAATTATAAGGACATAAATTATATTAAATGGTAAAATTATATTATATTTATACTTTAAAACCAATAAATATTATAATTTAACCATATAAAATATTACGATGAAAAAATTTGTTTATAATTAAAATGTAGCGTGTTTTTACTATTCATTAAAATATGAAATTTATCAGAATAATATGAAAAATTCATCCAAAGTAAATTTTTATATCCTGATTCCAAATAAGAATTTTATTTTTTAAAATCGATCTTATAAAAATGTCAAAAACTAGATTTATTGTGGGTGCGCCATCAAAAGCCGGCAATACTACTTTTTTTTGAAAATACTTATTTTACCTGAAAAATTTATCTTGTTCTCATAAGATGTTCTTGAAAATTAGTATGATGAATAACAATGTTATAAAATTCAAAATATAGTTAATATTATTCATAACGGCTAGTCCATAATAATATTATAACAATATATTGTTGTTTAGTGAAACCTGGTATTGCGTACAACAAACGATATCGAGGAAGGTCGCGATTGTGTGTAATGCAAGCCAAGTCAGGTTTGCATATAGTGCATGAATCCTTTGTTGTTGCGTATAAAAAAATCCAACCATATTTCATTTATACATTGTGTATATATATATACACACACATAATGTTGCGTTGAATAATTACTATCAAAGAAACTTGAAATTGTGTTTAACACGATCCAAGATTAATGTTTCTTATACTGCAAGCTAATACGGTGTTGCGTATAGAACAAGATAATATTTGTGTAGTGTAAAACATAAGATATGAATGAAATTAAAAATAATATATCTTTTAAAATCTCAGGGTGTTACATTCTACCCCCCATAAAAATTAATTTCACGATCAAAATTTGTCTGGGTTATAAATGGTTTATAACATGACAGATTCCCACATTGTATGAAGGAATACCAAAACATATCTTTAAACACTAAAGTAGGAAATGTAAAAGTTACCCAAATTAACTAATTACTTGGTTTTCACATAGGATAATATAGGTTAAAATATGGATATGGAAGAAAAATCTGACCATTATGTTCTGATGAAGAGTGGTAGAGGACATGGCTATGAAAAAGCCAACAATCAAAAAGCCATAAATTTGTGATGATCTAAGGTACCATCTGATTCATCAGATATGAGAGTACTAGGACTACATTTGTGATTTTCAAGATCATTTCCCTATTGTTGAATAATTTTTGAATTAAAAGAACTACTTACTTGATTTTGGTACAATATCACTGTTGTTCGTGCGATGAACAATTTCCACTTTATCTCTTAATGAAATGATGTTAAATTTGTCTTCTGTGAAGTGTTAACGGATCATGCGATAGAATAATAGGAAATTCCATTTGTCTCAAACAAAAATTTTATAAATAGTTATTAAATACACATAAGTCCATATATAGTGAGATTAATCGTATACGGTTCCTAAAATGGTCTTATACATCATATATCATACCACTTAATAAAATGAAACAAATTTTTACTAACCAAGGACTTCCTATAGTCCAGTGGTAGGCGATAAAGGCCTATCACACTTCAGTTGTGGTTTCTATTCCCACAGCCTCTTCCAACGTGATGGGTTGTCGCCCGTTCTGCATGTTGTCCCTTTTCCTAAAATACACTATTATAACATTCCATCAATAATATCGAAAAAAATCTAGCCTTAAATAATACTATATTATGCCTAACTTAATTCATTCCAATCTTTAACCTTATTAAAAATACATCTGTCCAATATCATAGTATAAATAAAATGATTACTTGAAATGTCACATAACAAGCACATGAATACAATCATTTATCCCCATATATCATAAGATATATCTTGTTGATCACATTCCAAACATGTGAATACCTGAATCATGTATTCACTTGAAAAAGAAATTATCATAGAACCATAGTGAAATCCTGAATGCTGTGAAAAGGTAACTCTTTCCACATACCAAAATCCCAAAAATTTTATATACTCAATCCATGATATCACTTTGTCCTTATATTAGTCATGAGATCATTAATACTATCAAACATTTCAGTATCTCCTTATCCCTTCTTTATGCGCATATTAGGTGCTTTCCAAAAATAGCTGAATAACATTTCATGGTTACCAGTACCATTCAACATATACTTTCAAAAAAATAAGGAAAAACAATAGTGTAACAATCCTTATATGTCTCTTTATTGAATAGTACCATGAGATTACTTATACAAAATTACTCTTGATAAACATGTAATCATTCCACTACCTTCTTAAAACATTGACCGATCTTGAACAATTATTTCATCTCACATATCACTTGTAGTATCTTGATCATCATCAACATAAATACTACCCATACGACCATGATGATTCTCTTTATGAGACTCTCCCTTAGGGCATCGGTTTGCATAATGCTCATACATTCCATATTTAAAACATTTAACCATTGTTGATGTCTTAGCAATACCATTATCCTTGTCCATGGTGTTAACTGAACCTTTTCATTTACAATTACTAGATTTGTGTCCTTGTTTTTCACACCCAAACCATGTTCCAGTTCCTTTGAACATTCCCCCTGATGCCTCTTCCAACATGATTTAAGTGAGGGAAATTGAACTTTATTTCTTCTATGATCATCATGAAAATACATCTTTCTCATATTAGATGAGTCGGAAAACTTACCAAAGTTAAGATTATTGATCGTTTATGAGATTCCTGATTAGGTATAATAATGATATATGGACCTCCTGATCCAATTTCATTTGGTAGCTCATGAAGAATATCATGTCATCGTCCATCATATCCTCAATTATCGTGAATTTTCTTGATTCCAACCATTTTCTAAAACCCAGAAAGAATAGTGTGAGAGGATAAAATCATAATCAAGGGGGAATAACTTCAATATCTAACATATAGGTTTAATTCTAATATTGTTACAATAATTCTAGGACTATAACCTATACTTATACTTATCCTTAGGGACATCCCTAGACTTTCCTTAGAAATATCTCTAGGGATCTCACTAAAGTTTTTTCGATCCTAGTTTCCAATGGTTAACTAAACCATTCCTCTGATACCAACTGTAGAGACGAAAATATTTACATAAATGGACGTTACATTACTTTTACGGAATAATTAATACATAACAAGAACGAATACTCAAGGACTGCAATAGTTTAGTGTCTTTGAAAAATCAAAACAAAATCCTCTAATCATGGTGAAAGATCTTCAATATCTCTCATTGAGATCATCCTTTTTTTCGTACCTAAAACCTTTCTTTGTATCCTGGGGAAAAGAAAACATATGAAGGGAGAGCTCAAATTCTGAGTATGAGAATGCTTGGAGAATATAAAACCAACCATATACATTTTAACTTCAAAACATTAACATAATATTTAAACATCAAAATATTGAACAATGACATGAAACATGGAAGTATGTGGGGAATAGATCATAATGGATCATCAATCATGATAAAATATCAGGGGAATAAAACATTTAATTGTAGAAAAAAAATTAAGCACTTTTTATGAATTCCATAGTAGCCAAGGCATTGCTGCCAAGACGATCTCAGTGGACAAAGTCCCTTATTGAACCGGGTTTACTTGCTGTTCCATCCCTGTATTACTGAATCGGATTTACTTGCCATTCCTGCCATGCCTATCTCATGAGATATAAATCTTTACCCAATTGATTTGAGGGAGATATTGGTCCCACCCATCTCATAATTAAACCATTCTTACTTGTGCCACAAAATAAACAAAAATTATCCATCATAACCCAAATGATAAAATGGGTTTTATAAACATCATCCCATCATAGCATAATCCATACAAAAAAAATGGATATTATTCATCACAAGAAGAATTAAACCATTTAAATAATTGATACATTATACTTGAAACTTAAACATACTAAATAATGGAATCTTAGATGGAAAATAGTTTTGATAAGACACTTTAAATAAATTATTGAGGAAAATATACTTTCTTATTCAAAATCATTTTCATTTCACAAAATGCCATTAAATTTTTAAAGAAAAGGATATTTTTTAAAATAGTAATTAAATATTGTATAGTAAGCTTTATGGAATTAAGGATTCATGAAACCGTAAAAATTCGTTCATGTCGTGTAAGTTAAAATAACATTCTTCTCGTACTTATGCGGGAAAAGTCAAAAAAGTACATCATAACATAAATAAAAGAAATATTCCTTACATACAATGTCCTAAAAGTAAAAAATGTGTAAAAATGACTTTAAAAATACATGAAACCATTTTTAGAAAACCGGGACATGGATGATAAATACAACCCCAATAAATACTTACGAATAAACAATCTTGGATAAAAATGAGATTGGAAAAGTTATCTCTTAACTTATGTCTGATATGATTCGTATGTATCATATCATCCTGTATAATGATTTAAATAATGTCATTGACATATTATAGAAACATATTCATTGTTATGATATCATGTATTGTTCACTTATGACATTATATTACATGTTATTTTGTAAATTCATGTCAAAGTAGCGTTTTGGGTAAAATCGTTTCATTTATTGTTCGTGTTTTAACTTGTAATTATTAATATGACTACATAAGTAATGATTACTTAAATCTATAATGTAAAACATTATTTATATATAATATATATTCAGAATATACATATATGTAATATATCGATAAATGGAAACAAATACACCGTTCATGGAGACGGTAGTCCGTACGTACGCATGAAAGATGTTTCCGTTTCCTTATTGAATTGAATGGAATTAAGTAGATTACATATATATATATATATAAATCCTGTAGCATTAATATTTAATATATTTCATGATTACTTATAATATATAATTTATAATCATTCTTGAATTGTTAACATGGAAAATGAATCTCATAGCATCGTGGAGAGGGTAATCCGTACGTACGTACGAGCGATGATATAGTTCCCATATTTATTAAATAAAATTGAAGTGGATGATATAATATCTTAGAATCAATATGATGTTATAATAACCATATATATTAATTCTTTGAAAATTTATACCCATCCAAGTAAGATGGTGGTGGAAAAACAGATTACACCATGGCGTGGAGACGATATTCTGTATGTACGCATGCGCGGTGATTTCATTTTCTGTAGGATGGATAGAAGGTGAAATAGGGTTGTTTCATATTTATAATAACATATCAGTATATTAGTGATACTAATGTTATTAATTTCTAATGAAAAAACTAAAGAAGAAGAAGTTGAATAAGAAAGAAACTTGAAAGAATCAGTAGATGAGATTACCTATTCTTCGACGCACCTCCTTTAAACTTCTTCTTAGGGCACTAGTGTTGGTCTTTTGAGAATTCCAAAACCTCTATGATATATCTAGAGAGGTTTATAAGAGGAATTGGCAGGGTTTGGCCGAGCTTCAAGGCTCAAAAGGGTGTGAGGAGAAGAGGGAAGTGGTGCCCATTTTGTAAGGGATGAGAGGGGCACCTTTAGTAACATAAGAAATATTAATTTATAATAAATTAAAACTCACTTCAAAACATCCAAAAATGACTCAAATACTAATATTAGATGCTATAGGGTTGTAATTTCCTCAACCAATAAAATTTAGACATGTTGGGAATTTATTTGAAACATTATCAACTTTATTTATCCTTATTTAATATATTTAATTTTATTTATGGTAATAAGATTCTAATTTTTAAATTGTAATAAATTATTACTTATGTGTTGATAGTTGTCTATAATTGGATAATTTATGAAATTTTCAACTGTATAAATTTCAATTTATTATTTTTAAATAATTTTTGTGATTTTTAAACAATCTTATGATATGTTATTTTTTATAAAATAACAATAGTGTCAATTTTGACATTATTCATTTATTTTAACTTAAATAAAACGAACACAGAGGATA
Source organism: Viscum album (assembly GCA_963277665.1). Taxonomy (NCBI): domain Eukaryota; kingdom Viridiplantae; phylum Streptophyta; class Magnoliopsida; order Santalales; family Viscaceae; genus Viscum; species Viscum album. The sequence goes on from OY728142.1 coordinate 1,929,084,606, forward strand.
TATTCCAAAAAAAATTTAATAGATTACTAACATGTCAAAAGTTTCTAGAAAATTCTTGTATAACATTACATAGTTCATATAATATTTATTTTAGTATTTTAAAAACCATTTATTTGGTGTATCTCTTAATAAAATAATTTGTACAACATTTTTGTATAATTATTTAATATACTTATTTGTTGCATAAAAATTAAAAATAAAATCTTCTAATGAAGATGAATCTCATATATTTTAAAATAATAATTTTACTCGTATTTATCATCTTAAAATCACAACATGTAAAATGTTATATTTATTTAATTACGAAGGAGACAACTTTAGAATCATTTAAAATAAAATAATATAAGTTTCATAATCATCTTTATAAGGTTCCAAATGGTCACCAATCGGCCATTGGATGATTAGGGTTTATTTATAAACTAACAAAAAGACTTGGTCAGGTTTTGGGCGTTTTTATGTGTATAATTATTTCAATAAAAACTATATTATTTATTTTTCACAAAATAAATAATTTATCCATCGTTAATGTATAAGATAATATGGTAAATAAATAATTCTTAAAAATTTAAAATAAATTATGATTATAAATAAAAACATTTCAGATTTCAAATGAGTATTTATAACCAAATTTATATTCTATATAACCTTATATTTAAAATAGTTTAATTATTAATGTTTGAGTGAGACATATTTCACTTTCATTTAACTAAAATAAATTAAAGGTCTTAATCACATCCAAGTGGGTTCCAATGGATTACATTTCGACCAAAATATTACATATGATGAAATATAATCATCAAATTACATTAATACAAGGGTTTGGGTAATTTTATCGTATTATATTTACCCTCAATTACATGATTTACCTTTAACTATGGTAATCAAAATTTACCGTAGTAACTATTAATAATGACTTAAAAAAAGTAGATTATTAACATAATTTGGACCTACTAATTCCAAATATGGAATCCATTTTTCAAAATTAAAATCATAGAAGTTGAAGAAATTAATTTAAAATTAATCCCGTTGTTAAGAAAATGAGTTTTAAAAGTTAAACATTACAAAATATTGAAATGATTTTACCTATGAATTAAATGTAAAATCAATGCTAATGACATACATTATATTAAATGGTAAATCAAATCAATATTATAATTTAACCATATAAATTATTACGATGAAAACAGTTGTTTTTAATAAAAATATTGAGTGTTTTTCTATTCATTAAAATATGAAAGTTATCAGAATAATATGAAAAATTCATCCAAAGTAAATTTTTATATCCTGATTCAAAAGAAGAATTTAATTTTGTCAAATTGAACTTATATAAATGTCAAAAACTGGATTTAATGTGGGTGTGCCATCAAAAGGCGGAAAAACTACATTTTTTGAAAAATACTTATTTTACCTGAAAAATATATCTTGTTCTCATACCATGTTCTATCAAATGTGTAAGATGAATAATAATGTTATATAATTTAAAATGTAGTTAATACTATTCATAACGGCTAGTCCATAATAATATTATAACAATATATTGTTGATTAGTGAAACCTGGTATTGCGTACAATACACGCTATCGAGGAAGGTCGTGATTGCATGTAATGCACGCCAAGTCAGGGTTGCATGTAGTGCAAGACTCCTTTATTGTTGCGTATAAAAAATCCATCCATATTTCATTTATACATTGAATATATATATATATATATACTCAATTTTGCTATTAATAATTACTATCAAATAGATTGAAATTGAGTATAACACGATCCAAGATTACTGTTGCGTATACTGCAAGCTAATACGGTGTTGCGTATAGCGCAAAATAATCTTGGTGTAGCATAAAAAATAAGATATCAAAGAAATTAAAAAGAACATATCTTATAAAATCTCCGGGTGTTACATTAGAAATTAACAAAAACCAAAATGGATAGTACGAGATTAGATAATCCCCAAAATATAATCAATTATAAAAATAAATAGTACTCTTATTCTCCATAATTCAACAAATAAATACCAATGGTCAAAAAAGACAATTAAATACACAATTTTCATTAAAATATTTCAGTGTAATCCAACTAAAATTGAAACCCAAGACTCAGAAGGATTTATTCAAATAGTCTTCCATAATAAATCATATTATTTACCTCCAAATAACACAGAATACTCTTAATTTCTCATACTAAAAAGAAATTAACGTAATCACACATTTTCTATAATAGGTTAATAATTTCAATAAATAACTAAAATCTCCATATGTCCAAAATAAAAAAAAATTATTCCCAAATAAAATTTCAACCATTACTCTACAAATGAAATCCCATAGTATTCTATTTTCCCTTGTCATAATGTGTTTCCATGATTTATAATGTCTTCCAAAATAAAATTTATCACTTAATCACCAAGTCATTTTTCTATAATAAGGATATCCATTTGCTAAAACATATGTTCCCAAAATCAATTTATTATTAATCAATATAATCATTTAACTAAAAATAATAATTCATACTATCTAGGGACTTCATGTTGACCTGTGGTAGGTGATACACCCTTGTCAACCTTTAGTTGTGGGTTCGATTTCTTTGGCCTTGCCGGACGCAATGGGTTGACACCCATCATGTGTGTTGTCCTTTTTCTAAAACCATATCATTCTTATAAAATTATCAAAAACAAGATAATTTTTTAAAAAATAAGCATAAGATATTGTATCCTATAATGTTACCTAATACCATTCATTTTTCATCCCAAATTGTATTAAAAAGTTATCACTTCAAAAAAATCATAAGAACCCCTAAGGCTATCCATTATGTGAAAACAAGAGAAGATAATTATTTCTTGAACAACATTTCCATATATCAAACTTCAGGGTTACACATAATTGAAAATGTCTTCCAATATAACACCATCATCAAAATATCCTTAATACTTTTAAGTATTTCATTATCCTACGATATACCCTAACTATTGAATACATTATATGTAGACTTCTTACTAATTAAACATTCGTTATGATCCATTAACTTTGAATTTCCACCTTATTTCATAATACATCATTCTGGCTGATTGAATATCCACCTCATTTATAAATATCAATCCGAATATGATTAATTATTTATATATAAGAAAATAAATAATACCTTGGATCAAGATGTCATGATATTCAAGATTTTACCTTTATTTTTCATCATTATATACTACATTCATCAAGAAAACATTTTCTCTACTTCTGTAATTTAACTTTTTAATAGATTTGGAAAATTTTAGATCTTGAAATCAAATGAAAAATATTCCATGACCCACATGTTTATTTGAAATGATTAGGTGTAGGATAACTCAAAATATTTCTTTCAAGTGATTTGAATACTAAATAATCATTCAAAATAATTTGAACATGATTTTTTTCATGAGAGTGGTGATCAAATATTCGGGGAGGGATAAGAAGGCTGGGAGAGATTACTTTCCTTACATCTTAATAAATGATCTAAAAAGAATAAACACTTAAACATTAAACATATTATTATTAAAAAATGAATCATCTATAGGGTAAGGATACCATATTTTTTTATATTTTTCTAGTCCATGAACCGTTTTATATCTCCATTGTTCAGATTTTTATCTAATAAACATATTTTTTATAACCATCAAAATGTTTCCATATGATAATAACCCTCTTAGATATATGATATCCTTTAGCTACAACTAGATAACAACCTAACCTCTAAGGATATATAACTGATCCTACGATACCAACTATAAGGCCCCAACCATAAACATTTGGTAATCTTGAGTTATGTCAAGAATTAACATTGATGATCTTTTCAAGTTTAGTGTGTTATAGAATTAGGCCATAAATATTACATTACATATCAAAAACTAAAAAGTAGACACTTATAATATATCCATTTTTTCACAATAATAAAACTCATTGATTAAAACAATTGTTCGTTAATTGATATAAAACATCTTTAATACTTTTTTTTTCTAACCCTTCATTATACCAAATGAATAACATTTCAAAAACATGTGATAAGAGTACAAAACATAGCAAGGGTTATAAAATAAGTAAAGAAAAAATTAGTCCATCAATACATAAAAATCAATGAAATAAATAATTCCCAATCACAAAACATATGCTCTTTTACATACCTCATGAAATCATATGATTTATGAATAACACAAAGAAATCATAAATCATAAATGTAACTTGTGGAAGACATAACATACATACATTGTATATTTAATAGCTAAAAAGGGAGTTACATTTGGAATACCCATCACAGTATATTCCCTATTTTTTTTGGAGAAACATTAAAGAACACATACATTGTGTTACCCAATTCATTTGAGAGCTATATTGGGATTGCCCGCCCTTAAATTATCACAGAACCTCCCATATATGTAATCAATTAAAAACAAATATAACATATTCTTAACACATAAAACGAGAATAAAAAAAAGATAAAATTTCCACATTGCAATCACAATATATCTTTAGACGATATTGACATACCCAATGCTTCCTCTAAAATAATTTTAATACCAAACAACATAAAAATGGTATGTGGTTTCTATTTTTTATTTAAAACATTACATCTTGTTAAGGAATCCAATGTCAAATAATACTCATGGTGGCGGAAAGGTCTATGTCACCGTGTACATTAAAAAGAAACATTCCATTTGTTTTTTATCAAAAAATATTCGTAAAAAAGGATTCCTTTTAAAAAAAATTGAATGAAAATAATAGAAAAAATTATAATTATAAACCGTATAAAATAATATCATATATAAACAAAATTATGACTCAATTCAAGGAGATTGAGATGAAGTCCCTCCCAAAAATTCAGTAGCATAATGTCGTCAGTTACAAAATCAGATAATGAGTTGATGAGAGATAAATGGGTATCTCATCACATTGAAATTAAATTTACAAAAATTAGGATATATAAGTCACAAAATAAAGAAATTTAAATTAAATGTAATAAAATAAAATAAGTCTTTGACTAAAAGAGGGAGGTGAATGTTTCCCTTACCTTGAGTTCAACTTGTCTTGTTCGTTCATTATATACCTAAATACTAAACTTACGTTAATTTATAATTTCTTTACAACAATTTTCAATTTTATTATTCATTTTAAATTACTTATCATCATTTTTTAAATATTACATAAATATTTATGTTCATATCTGTCATTTTGTCGATATTCAGTACTATTGTCGAAAATAAACATGATATAATTACAAATTATCCATGTGATCAAAATTACACTATATCAAGAATATTTTTAATGATTTATAAATCATATATATCCAGTATATATATGTATTTGTAACATTCAATAACATTTTTAGATAATAAATGAAATGCACCATTTATGAAAATGGTAATTTGTACATACGCATGATCTCTACTTTCATTTACTTTTCATATTTAAAGAAATGAAAAATTAATTATACATACATATATCATAATTATATTTTAATATCATGTTTTATATATGTTCCCTAAGTCTATTAATTCCATAGTTTAGATGTTCCATGTGTGGCATGAATAAATCATATCACTTTGAGGGGCGGTAGTCCGCATTTCCACAAATGAAATTATTGTATTTACACATTATGGAATTCGTAAAGGTATTTTTTAAATAAAAAAATAGAAGCATAAAGAAAAAATAAATATTAAATATATCATATATAAATATATTTACATTGTAATTTCCACCATGAGATGTTGTGTGGTTAAATTGAACAATCAACATTTCCTGAGGCAGTAATTCACCGTCTAAAGAAACATTATGTTCATATCCATAATATGAAGGTGTGTGTAAGTATAGTTTTAATCCTTCACATAACGACTTCTGAATATATTTAGGATAGTATTGTTGTTATGTAATCAAATAATAATAATCTAATAGGGAGTGATGAAGTAATGTGATGTAAATAAACATTAGAGAAGACACTGCCTCTTAAAATGTGTAACTCCTTTTGATTTGTTCCAAAAGGAGTTATTTAATTTTATTCTTCATAAGTAAAGGATTATAGGAGGAATATGTGGATGTTGGGAGATTATTTGAGAGGATTTTGGATGACAAATGGGGCTTTATAGGTTTGATAAAATGGGTATGGTGACGCCCTTTTATTAGAGGGAGGAGGGGCACTTGAGGAATGTTTTGATGTATTGTTTTTTTATAAAATTATTTTCAGTTGAAAAATTCCAAACATCATTATTTCAATGATTATATTATTTTATGTAGATAAAATTCCAACAAATAGCTTTTAGAAAATTCTAGGTCACACATTTATCCTTATCTTCTAGCTTTAACCCATAGTAAACTAATTTAACTCATACCATGTCTTCGTGTATATTAATACTATATAGTTAATATAGTTACAATAATATTCCAATAAAACCTAAAATGGTTCATTAATTACATGTTCAACAGTATCTAAGTCATTTGGCATAATATTAAATTTTTATTACTACTATATCATTTAATACAATGGTATTCTTCTTAAAAACTCATTTACGTCAACTTTTATACTATTTATATCATGATTTTTTGAAAAATCCATAAAACATTATTCATTAAAAAAAGTCATTAGTTCAAATATTAAAAGTCATAATTTTAAAAAAAATCATGTATGGAATACTAATTTTCAAAATAAATTTATTATAATATTTATAATATCATTTATTTAAATCGTTCATTAATAAGGGAATCACTACATCATCATTACGTCATAAATAAATTTATTTATTTTATATCAATAAGTTTTAGATAAAATAAAATGATGTAGGAATTCATTTTATATTTTTAATTACTATTTATGGTGGAATATATCACTTATATAACCCCATATAAAAAATTTAGTAAAAAAAACAAGTTTATGCTATATATGTTTAATTAAAATTAATTCTTATAAATTATCATTTTCACATCAATGTGGCTCCATGTGGTCCCAAAATTGACCCAAAGATTCCCATGGTTGTCCATATATCATCCATTTTTATTAGGACATGTTTATAGTAGTTTTATAATATTATAATTTTATTTTTTTACCCATATTTACTAGAATTATGCCTTAAACCTGGTAATTAAAATAAATAAAGAAGCTAGTATTCAAAATGTCCAAAATTAAAATGGTCCTATTTACCCATTTTGGACATCCTAATTGCAGATATTGAATCTATTTTCCAAAATTCAATACACAGACATTTTATTAATTTATTTAAAAGAAATTCCAATTGTCAAAAACAAAGGTGTGTTTTGAAGAAGTAATAACTATCAAAAGATTTACATATTTTATTTCAAATTAAAATGTGAAATTACATATAATGACCATAATTTAATTAAATTATTAAATTATAATTCAATTACACTTTAAAAAAAATTAAAATGACAATATATATATATATATATATAAATAAATTAGATGAAAAAGTTGTATTCAATTAAAATGCAGTATTTTAACTATTTATAAAAAATTGAACATAATCGGAAATATACCATAATTTCATCCAAGTTAAATTTATATGTCCCACATAAAAAATTATTTTTCTGAATATAATATATAACGTGACAAAATCTAGATTTAAAACTGTTTCTCCATCAAAAGGAGGTAAAACAACCTTTTAAAAACATTAGATAATTTCACTCAACAAATCAAATTAATTCTTATTTTAAGACAATAAAATTAATTGGATAAATTTATGAAAATTAATATTGATATTTTATTTATCTCTTTTCATTACTACCAATACTACGACTTGGTGTTAAGTACCATTTAAAATAATAATAATAATATATTATTTTTCTAGTATAACTCAAGGTTGTGTGCAACCTATGATTTCAACGAAACCTATATTTTCATTTTGAGTAAACTATAAGAAAAAGTTTCACCTTTAACATTAAATTGATATATTATTCATAAATATTAATATATATGAAAAATTATTATTCTATTAATACTTGGGTCATTACAGATAGCCTCAGTCACTCGTCTTATATATTTATAGTTTTCCTTCAAGTACATATACCTACATTTAAATATTATTCACCGACTTATAGACAGAGTTATACATTATTTCATGTTACCTTTACACTTCCCATTATCTATTTTATAGATTATTTATCATGAACCATTCTCATGATGTGATATTTTAAACATATGAAACATTAAACAATCTTTCACAAATATCGAGTTTAACTTTTCAGGAGGTATTTTAATTAAATGTATATAGATTTTAATTATATGAAAATATAATGATGGAACACTATATTTAATATTGTTTATGACATGAAACACCAAGATTATATGTGAATTTATCATTTTGAAAAATTAATGTATATTTAATATTTTAAATAAAATCAATATAATTTATAACTTTCAATTCATGAGACACTATATTAGTGTATGTCACATGAAAAAAATGTTTCTTTGTGGGCATCTGTTCCACGCAAGATTGAGATTTACTTAACTATATCATAATATTAAAAAAAATATTTAATATAATAAGAGTTAAACAATATGTTAAATTATTTGGTTTGAAATAAAATGACTAATTAATGAAAATATAATGGTTTAGAAAAAATATAAATTAAATTAATTGGTTTAAAATAAATTTGAAATGAATATAACAATCAATTGAATATAAATGAAATAATTTTACATTAAATAAATGCATTCTCATCCCATCTATAAGATGGAATTTAAATTCAAATTATTCTACTATGGTTATAGTAATTGTGAAATAAATGATTTATGATCTGGAATCAAAAATATTCATAGTTTATATGAATGTGAACATAGTTTTTTACCCAAAATATTAGTGGATTAGTTAAAATTATTTATAATGATAAGAACAGAAAATGGGATAATAAGGGACTAACCCATAAATTTAATGACCAAATAAACTAGAGAATTGTCTAAAAGATATTTTTGGTCATATTTTTACCTAATCCTCCATTTAATATAATTTGGTACATTGTTTATTCCTCTTTAAAATTTAAAAACAAGGGTGGAATTCACTTTTCCTAATATTTACAAGAGTTCCATTACTCCACCATAAATAGGAACTCATGCCTCCCACTTCATGAAAACTCTTAATACAAATTGTGTACATAAATATTTTACCAAATATTTTCTAATAATACCTTCCCTAAACATGGAACACTCACCCTGATCATAAATCTATTCAAGGAATCCCCTTGGTGAAAAACAATTGGAGTTACCCAAGAAATATGTAAATTCCTCCCTCAAACTCATTATATATATATCATTATACACTCTTTTAATTCACCATATTCCATGATAATATAATAACAAAACTATCCTCAAAATATTGATATGTTTTTATATAATTTTTTATTTCTATAGTTACAAGCACATCCATTAAATGTCTAATGAACTTATTGTTTTATGTTTACGATGAACTACCATCTCATGAAATGATGTTTTTTTCCATTACAGCCTATCATGGTTTCGAATTATATTGAAAAAATTACTTATATTTGTTATATATGATATTTATAATATATTTAAACTTATTTTATTAATTTTTAACACATAATTGTATACTTTCAATTTATTGTAAATTTGATAACATAGTTTATGGAATTTTGGACTGTCACCTCCTGAAAGATATTTTATTCATTCATTCTATACATGGAATGTATAATTAAAGGTTTTAAAATTTTGATGAACATATATGACATATAATGAATGGTTTTAACCATCCTACGAACATATTTTGAGAAACTATGCATTAACATAAAAAATAGTGAAAATAATGAAATATTATTAACAAATAGATCATATGATATGAAAAGAAGATTATATATGATATTATAAATTTGATTATGGTTTTGGTATAAGTTATTGACATGATTAAACCAATTATATAATATATTTTTGTATATTTACCCAAATGGAAATGCATGTTAGTGGATTTTTTTATCAATTTACATTCGATTGAGACTTAATTGTGGATATGGGCGAAGTTTCTTATAAATGGTGTATATACTTACCTTTTACTTTTTATATAATGAATATCATTATTCACATAATATTATAAGTTTAATTTAATGATATTACTTAATAGATATTCTGATTCAAATGTTTTAATGTTTTCTCGGACACATTGCCATGTTTAAATATTATTTTACTCAATAAATTTTTTAATGAATATCTATGAAATCTCACATCATTTTTTGATTATTATCATTCTCTAGAAACAATAACATTATTTGTGTTCAACAATTTGTCTAATATTTTGATTACATTATACTACATTGATATATAATAATATTATTAATTCATTCTTCATAATAATTTGAGTTTCAATTTGAATTTTTTCATATAAGTGGATTTCTGTTAAAAGTTACAATGTGGAGAATTAATTCATAACCCAGTTTCTTTTCATTGGGTTATAATACAACCTCATTGTCATTAATATTCATTTAATATTTGTATCATGAATTTGACTGACTATTGATGTATTCCAAAATTCTTTTGAGGATTTACAGATGATATACATAATCAACTCATTGATTGATTCTTACTCGAGCAATAGAATATTTTCAAGGTTTTACATTTCAATCTCAATTTTTCCGGAATTGTTCATTAAATTAATGTCCCTTAGATGAAATTAATTTATTATTATCTAATAAACCCATTTATTGTCTACTCAATGGGTTATTAATTACCTTTTTCAATAATAGTTATATTTTTTCCATTATTTGGAACTCAAAATATTTCGGAATTTTTTTTAAGAAAACATGACATTATTTCTCTATTTAGTCAGAGAACATGTTTTACTAGAAAATAGTGTATTATTAAACTGTTTTAAATAATGTTTATAACTATTATAAAATGATTAATTAAATTAATTTGTACCATATTATTACCATGAAAATAATTTCATATGAATATTCATGTCACTTTTCGAAAAAGGAACTTTTCTGTCCTTTTTATCTTGATAATAAGGCATTATTATTAAACATATAGCATGTACATATTTACCTACTGTCATTTAATTGAAGAATCCCTTCTATATTTAAAATTTAATATTTTAAAGAAAATGTTTAATATTTTTTTTATAATAAATTGTTTTTCAAATGTTTTAAAAAAAGGTCATTTTCTTCAAGAATTTATTTAAAATATCTTATTATAGTATTTGAAATTATCAATGATAACAATTTTTTCTTTTACATATCTTCATATATGTTTTATTGATATCATTCTTAATATTACTCATGATGTTTAATAAATTATTTGGATTGGGATAATATTCACATTGACTTCATTATTTAATTTTAGTCCCCCTAATGTATTTAATTTATTATGATCATTTGACATTGAATTTTCTCTAAATATCCAAATCATTTTTCATGGATACAAATATTGCATGAACAATGTACTATTTTTATATACTATTTACATTGAATGTTTTCTAATTACATGGGGAAATATTGACAAATAAATATACTTTCTTCAATATAGATATATAATAAAGAATATTATTCATTTTATATAAGGAATTCTTGGGACAATAAATAAAATTGTTGGGGATCATTTAAGGAAATACCTATAGTTTGGTGACATGTTGTTGCAAGACCCTTAATGCATCTCTAGTCTCATGATGCAAAATTAGATAGCGACATTCAAATTGAGTATGATTAAAAGATTAATATTTGGGTTTTTACCAAAAGATTTAAACTGTATTAGATATTAAAATAATTCATGTACCAAATACATGAAATATAATAATTAATCACTTCTTTCATTTTGATTCAGTATTTATTATCTATCAGATTTTTTTCAATATATCTGTCTATTTATTTCATTCTTAGTTCATTGATTATATAAATTGTGTTTCAGTTTTATAACATTCTATATTGATGTTACCTTATATATTTATTTTAATAGTATGTGTTTCCAAATTTTACTAATATATAATTCTAGGAACTTATTAGTGATTTGATTTCATGGTATGTGTGTTCATTTATTTACCATACCATAATTATTATTCTAATTGATTCATTATTTTTTCGTTATACATTACCAATACTGTGATTTTGATCTCACTCTTATAATGTTTCTTTGCCCCAAGAATCCAAGAAGTATACTAAGAAATATATGAAAGGATAAACATAACACAATAAAGTTATCCTCAAAAAATGTTGTAGTGTAATGAGTGAATTCATTTGTAATAAAAGACTCATATATGAATATAGAATTCCATGTCTACTAAATTAGTCATTTATTCTAGATTTGATTCCTTATAATCATGCCAATGTTACTGTAGTAGACACTAGATTCATGATTTCTGGGGTCGGTTCACTACACTTATATGTGTGAGTATTCCACCCATGATCTAAAAATGTCATTGAAAGAAATTTTTTATAGATAATTTAATATTACATCATTTTTTTATTTTATCATGGTCTTCATATATCATATATTTCTATGGTATATTTTCTCTTACATGTATTTGTATAAAAAATTGTAGTTATATCTCATTCCTGATTATGTTGTGGATATCTAAAATAGCATGGAAAAATATAATGTTGTTTCTGATGTACTGAGTAGGACGTCTCAAGGATTCATTATCTAAGAGTGATGAGAGGAATAGAAAAACAAATATGAGTCTGTGGTGATTCATATTAATTTATAGGTGAATGACTAAAGGAGTTTCCTATTCTAAATTATAACAAATTCAAAATTCACCTAATGAGTAATTTTTATGTGAATAATCGAATAAATATATATAAAATTGCACCTCACATTCCAAAGAGATTATTTGAAGGGATATGAAAAGAAATATCAACATCAGTTTATGTTTCTTGCGAGGATTATTGTCCCCTCGGTGATGGATGAGGAGGTTATCAATGAGTTATATTATTGAACAATCCCACATCATCTTGTTGTATACAATATGTATCATGACACTAGGGGTCATATATTGTTTCTGAGAATTATTTTTCTGGTGATAGAGTTTATGTCATAGTGAATAGGATACCAACATGTAAATGAATTTCAATATATTTTATATGGGTTATTACTGCTATTAGACATTCCAATGTGGCAATAAGACTTCATATATACTGATGTCTATTTTTTAATACCTCAAACATGGATAATATGTTAATATATTTGGGTGATCATGGATTGATTGATGATTTCAGACCATTGTTATAGAAATATGGGAGTTTCACGTTAATGATAATCTATAGAGGATGTATATCGATGAGGTGTCGGGGAACCATTGTGTTGTCAAGAACTATGATCCCTAAATAGGATTATAATTTTACCTCATAGGTATAGATAGGATTTCAGTATCATTTTTTATCCAAGATTCACTGTAGAACTACCTTTTGTTGGTAGATAGGTGGTTGTAAATGGTAGACTATTTAGATGTAGGATGATAAGATGCAAAATTTTGATATATATCACAGTGGATTATGGGTGAGGAACTTTACATTGATTCATTTTTCATATAAAAACATATATATCTCCTAAAATTATACAAATTTATTTGTGGTTTTTTGATGTTATATTTTTTTATCCCAATTTTATATGATGATAATTTTAGAGTTAGTAGTTTTAGGGATAAACATAATATAGATAACTATAAATAAGTCTTTAATCACATGAGAGTAGCTTAAGGCTACTATGGACCTTCATAAGTCATATGATGATCCGACATGGAGGAAAAAATAGTTAGTGTTTATGTTTACGTAATCCATAGTGTATCCCCTAGTATTGGGTAATAGAGTTTCTTCAATTGGATAAATATTTATCCTTTGGTTTTCAGTCACATTGATATTTTGTTTCATATTTGTGATATGTCATATTTAGTTTTTATCCCCCCATAGATATATAATATTCATGATTCCATTCATGTTTCAAATCAGAATAGTGTTCTTAATGTGGTTTATAATGGCATTTATTGAGGAGGGTTGATCATCATATATGATATGGTTCTCCTAGAATGACTATTATAGATTAAAAATCAGGTGGATTTGATGATGTACAATATTTTTATTCCTAGTATATGAGATATTTAAAGGATTGGTGGTTCATATGATATTAAATTGGAAAAGGATATTAAAATTAAACCTTAGTATCTTGAGTGGTTTGAATTTTCTATTTCTTTGGTTATGTAATTATAGAAATGATGATGATATAATTGAATTTCATATATTGCATTAGTTATGTTTTCATGAAAAGATAATCGCCTTCATTATGTATCTCTTAGGGAGAGTTTGGATGATGTTGTTTATGTTTAACATTTTTCTATTTGGTTTTAATTCTCTATGATGTGAATCGTTTGAGTGGTATCAAATTTTACAATCTAGAGATTCATGGATTGTTACTTAATGTGTTTTGGGAGTTTAAGGTTCCATAAGAGTGATTTTGGATGAAAGGAACTATAGTGGTGAAATATTCGTTGTATTTTTATTTTCACTGTGGTTAGATGTTTTTTCCCATTATATTTTAATATTTATAATTTTATACATTTTTTGGGATCCCTATTTCATGTCCATTTAGATATATTGTGGAACCAATTAGAAAGGTTTGTTTATTTTTTGGTGGGAGTACTTACATGATGGTCTTTGATGTTGAATCATGGAACAAGGTAGATCTAACTCTAGTGATATTTCTTTTTTAGAGACCCTACACTATATATATTGTTTTTCACTATGGATTTGTTAGGTTTTTCAAGATGTTTCACCAAAAATACTATCCTTGAACAATGATTCCACTTTAATTTTTAAGATCATAGTGATGAACTTATCATTATTTTTTGAAATCACTAAACATAATAACCATTTTGTCATGAGAATATACCTCGTAATATGGTAATTTTTTCTAATAAAAATATAAATTCATACTCCCCTCCAAATTTCAATCTGTAATTTTTAATTACCTTGATCTATTTAAGGATACATTTTCTTTTTTTGCAATCCTTAAAAAATATTTTTAATGACTTGCATTCTCGAATAGAAGAGATTTTTTAATGGTTATCTATATATTATTCCTCTCTTCACATAATATTTTGTTATATTTTATGTCTCCATTGAAGGATTTTGATGTAGAAGTGGACTATTTAGATGATGTTTTGGGTGAGAAATTGCTATGGTTTTCTTTTTTGTCATGTTTCTGCGTGTGATTTTTTTGGTGATCACCCCATCATCACAATGTTCTTGTAAAATTACTTTTGAAGCTCTCATAAGGGTTGTGGATTAAAAAATGAACTTATTAATTTTTAATAATGTTTAGGTTTCCTCATTTTACATTATTTGAGATTATATTATGATTTATAATAATTATTATAGTAAACCATACTTATATAATTGAATAGAATGTGTTGTTTGAAATTTTGTTGTTGTTTCAATCATAGTGTTCGTGTAGTTGATTCAAGATTGTTGTTGATTCAAAAATTAATTTTTATTTAAAATAATTGACTGATGTTTTCATTATTTATTTATTTTAATCACCATTTACAATAGGATAAATTCATAAAAATTGTAACAAATCAATTTTTGGAATGTAGTCTTCATAGTGATGATTTCAATTCAATTAGGATTGGAATAAAATTTATGATTTAATTTTTATAGAAACAAGGGTAGTTATTATTTATGATTTTTTTCTTCATCTTCTGTGTGAGGTATTTTCGTTTTTAATTATTTATCCATGCTAGTACATGTGAATTCTTTGAGATTTTTTGCATGGATTGGGATGAAAGTATTATGGAAGATGTTAAGGATATAATATAATTATACATTTATTGTTGTGTATTTTGTTGTAGGATTGTGGGTACCATTAAAAATATAGATTAATGGAAATAAAAGGTTTTTTTTAATGATGAAATGATTTTTTTGGAATATTATTTTAGTTTTCTATAGTAGTGAATAAAGAGTACTAATGAAAAACATGTAAATTTAAAATGTTGTTATCTAACTGAATAATGGATGTAAATAAATTTTTTTATTACCATAAAGGTTAACTAATGAAATAGATTATAGGAATGAAATGAATGAATTCTCATCACATATTTAATTGACCAAATCATTGATTGGGATATTTCTAGAAGCAATAAATATTGATATTTGATAAAAGATCATTCATGTTGTAATCTTTTGCATGACTGTGATGAATATATATTATATTTTTTGGGATGTTTTTTTTGGTGTTATAGATGGATGTATTTGTATTGTGTAGAGATGAAGATATTGTTATGTTCATATAATGTGGAAATAACTCATGGTTGGATCCATTGACTGTGAATAATGTCGTGTGGTTTTTAAAAAATAACGAGTTTAATCAAAAGAAACCATTTCCTCAGTTATAAATAGAGACCAAATACTCCTCATTTCTCTACCAATTAGAAATCCTTGTCTAACTAAAAATATTCACAAGTTTTTCCACCAAACCATATGTATTTTTTATAATCCTTGTTATCACCAAATATCCAACATATGCAGTCTTATGGATTTACAAAGTAGAAAACAACCATGTGATGGGTAACACTATGAACCTAAATTTTTTATATTAGTTTGTTCAACTACACAAATTATGAACCCTATATCCATGAAGATATGATAAAATACATCGATACTACACTTAAATGTAACTATATTAATAAAATAACAATTAAATAATTCCATCAGTAATTATTGAGAAAAAAAATGGTTCCATGTGCTTGTGGGGACTACCACCTCCTTGAATGACATATTATTTTTATCATGAAAAACTAAATTATATTAAAAAAATTATAATAAAAAAATATATTTTTTCCCTATTAATATTATATAATAATAACACTTTACAAACTATATAAAATGAAAATAATAAAATTTTATTTAATGTGAACAACCATAAATAGTCTAACCATGGAAAATATCATAACTTAGATCCTTTTAGGATAACCACATACATTTTATAGGTATTTTCTTAATAGTTTAATTATAAAAAACTACACAATCCTATAAACCAAGAAGTAAATATATTTCACACATTACCATGGTTAAAAAATCATGTGTTATAATTATATTAACCGAACAATACTGATAAAATGAATTAATAAAAATTTAAATTTAAAATAACTACAAAAATATAATTACAAGACCATATAAAATTAAATAATAGTGGACATAGATTTTTGGTATAAATTTAATTTACTTTATTTAATTACATATTTAATATATGTGAAAGTGAAGAACACATTTTGAGTTTAGGGATAATGTGACCCACTGTTGTAACCTTTCCGTAAAATGTTCTATTTATTTTTATCCCATTTTGTTTATTTTCATCTCACATATATCAACCATATAATTTCCTTATTTTAATTTTATATATATTCTTAGTTTAAATTTTCATTTCCTTTTTACAATTTTCATTTTATTGATCCCTATGAATGTTTCTATTTTATGTGAACATCATTTATTGGAACACCCATATGAGTAATTTCAGGTAAAAGTAACTCCAAATTATTTTTTTTCATTATTTATAATTACTAAAATAAATCATTTTGTAATGAATTTATGTTATTGTAAAATCATATTTATTTATTGATCCCTATATTCATTCAAAAATAATCTCCTAAGTGGTACATTTTTATTCATAATACTTGGTTTTTCTTATAATGTTTTTTAATGAAAATATATGATCAAATATTATTTTCATTTGAATAAATAATCATTTAAAATAAATATTTTCACTATTTTATTGATAATATATATGATATATCCTTGTGTTATTACATAATACATAATTATAGAATTCAACAAATTTTTGGTTTATATAATGATAATGTTTATGTGTGGAATCTCATTCTAATATGGAACATACAAGAATGTAAATATTAAGATCTAATATTTTTTTATATTATATCCCTTTAATATATTTTTTAATTTATATTTCTCATTTGAAACAATTTATGATGCATTGGTGGTTAGCCTAAGAACTATTTTTTACGATGGTAGTCATCCTTAGCATACATTGATTATGATGGTGGTTATCATAAGTTTGGTTTTATTGTTTGTTAACCTTGAAATATTATTTTAATGTTATTTATTATGATATATCAAAATATTTTTTATTCTATGATTTTATTCATTAATTCAATTATTCCCTGTTTAAATTCTAATGATCACTGTATTTATTATATAATGTTATACATATTAAGAAAAAAAATATATCAATAATTAGTATATTTCCCTATAAAACATCCCCATTAAATAATAATTAACATCAACTAATGTTATCCTAGATTGAAAATAATTTGCAGATATCACTTGAGAATATTTTTTGAGGAAAATATAATTTCTTCGTGGAAAATTACTTCTTTTTATAACATTTTATGTGCTTATAAAAGAAATCGTTTTAATTGAATGTAAATGTATGTGATTTAAAAATATGATTCTGGGCATGAAGGAGTCCTAAAAGAGGAAACATCATTTCATTCCTTATAATTTAGAAAAAATTCCTTTTGTTCATTTTAAGGCTTGTTCACAAAGTTACTTATTAGGAAAATTAATGAAATATTCCTTTAAAAAAAATTCAAATAAGAACATATGGGAAAACAACATTTCAAATTATATAAGAAAATTAAATTTTTTTAAATCATTTTAAAGACGAATAAACATGGTTGATAAATATTTCCCTCTAGATAATTATATATAAACAATATCATATAATAATTGGATTATGGAATTATCCATTACCTTTTTTCTCATTTCCATCATACATATTTGAAACTATTGTAAAATTTATGAAATAATTTTATTAACATATTCAAAACCATATAAATATTTAATATATCATATATAATCACATTATCTACCATTTGATGTTAATATTTTATTATTACACTTCATTCAAGTGTATACTTCTTTATTTATGCATGTGTTTCATATAAGTACCCATTCAGGTTCACAAGATTTAGAAATATAATTTCTATAATGATATTAAGAAAATATATATCATAATTATTTATTATATAAATTTATAATATATTATTTTAATGGTGAATATAGAAAATGAATCACATATTGTCATGGATACTATAGTCCGTACATACACAAGAGCGATAACATGATTCCCATAATGATTAAAAGGTAATTAATTATATGGTATATATTTGTATTATAGAATATTTATCTTGTTATAATTATTATATATATATATATATATATATTATTTTCATTATTATATCCATCCAGTTAATGTCGTTATTAAAACTAGATGACACCATGATGTGGAGACGGTAAGACAAACGTACACATGCGTGGTACTTTCTTTTTTATTATGATGGATAAATGGTGGAATATGTTATTAAATAATATTAAAAAATAATCATATAGGATATGGGGTATTTATTACATTATAATGGAAACAATATATTAAGATTAATTAGATGAAAAATAATATTTGAAGAGTCGTTAAATATGGTTATCTCTTCTTTGTTCAACATCCCTTATACAGCCTCTTAGGGACACAAGGGTTGGTATTTTATCCTAGAGGATAATCTTTGCAGAGATTTTCAGATTTTGATATTTAAGGGGGTATGGCGTCAGCCATCAGATTGAGAATATTATTTGACATAGGACACTTGTTTGCTGAACTATCTTGCAATGGTGGAGAGTTTAATCATTATCAAATGATATGGAAGGGAAGCCTCATGTTTACATTCTGGTTTTACTCCTTTTGTCCATTGGGTGTGATTTTTTCGTAAGTACATGAAGTCTTTTTGGGTCCCCCCTTCTTCCCTTTAAAGGTGGGTTTTTCATTTAATAAAAAAATTGAAGGTCGCATTCAATTAGAGTAGGGTAATATTTTTATTGTACAATAATCAATAGAATGTGGAAATTGAATCATAGAAGGTAAATTCGTAGGGTTTGGTTGGGTATGAAATCTTAGTGTGATGTGAATATGTGAGCGAGGTGGTTCCCATTTATAATTGAGGCGAGTGGACTTTAAGAAATGTAAAAAAATATTAACCTATAAAATATTATATATCAATCCAAATATCAGAAAAATGAAATGTATTGGAATAAAATTTTATATAAGGCCGTAATCGCAAACAAATTTTTGTTTATAAAATTTATGATATTATTTTTAATATTATCATTATTGTTTACTTTTATTTAATTTATATTAATTTTAACAAAGTTAAAAAAAAGTCAATATTAAAATGTTAAAATTTTTAGTTATTTTATGACAATTAATTATTAATGAACAATATGGTACATTTTATACCATATTTTAATATTTTTTATTTTTGAATTTGTTTTGTGTCTTTTAAATTTGATATTTAATTATTTTTTTATAAAATATCCTTAGTGTTAATTTTTATACTATTTGTTACTTGTACTTTTTAAAAATCAACATAAGATTTTAAATTATAAAAAAATATTATATTATAACCTTAAGAGATGAATATCATATAGAAATTCATTTTATGGAATTAATTAACTAATATAATACTTATTTTAATATATTTAATAACTTATAATTAATATATACATTAGTATAAAAATTAAAACATCGGTGTTGTGAAACATTTTTATATAATTATTCCATTACATAAGATTTTAAATAATATACAATGAATAATATAAATCTTATTTTTTTAGAAGAATATTTTTGTTCAATTATATAATGTTTTTAATAACCTATAAAAATGATATCTTATTTAAAACATGAATGTTACATATTTAAAATTTTTTAATAGAAAATATTATAAGTAGAGTAATTTTTTCTAATTTACTGAAAATGATAAACATAAATTTATATTATGAAAATATATTTATTAATATAAAATTTAATATTTATGTTTATTAAACAATTATCTTTTTTAAAATGTGAAAATATAAGGAATATTAAAGGCAAAGAAAGTTACATTCGGTGTCTTTATTTTATTTAAATATTATATAAGTCATTTGTATGGAGAAGTGTCCATTAATAAAACTTAATTTCGATCATTATGTGTTAAGGGGCAGATTTAATAAATCCAACAAAACTTTTTATTGTGTTAATTTAATTGTATTGTCTTTTTAATTTTATTTTTAATCTAAATTACCCAATTTACCAATTACTATGGTAATAAAATTTTCCATGGATACTATTTATATTGGAAAAAAATAAAAGGGAACAACTCGTCAAATTGGGACCTTAAAAATAATAAATTTTCATAAATTTTCTCAAAATTCAAAATACAGAAGTTTTAGAATTTAGTTTAAAATAAAACATATAAAAGTCCATGAAAAATATTTTTTCTTGTAAAAATACCCTTAAAACATAAATTTTTAAATATTAATTCATGTATAAAATCTTTTTCAAAACCCATAATGGAATTATTT
Source organism: Viscum album (assembly GCA_963277665.1). NCBI lineage: Eukaryota > Viridiplantae > Streptophyta > Magnoliopsida > Santalales > Viscaceae > Viscum > Viscum album. Next base: position 1,929,105,967 of record OY728142.1, read on the forward strand.
TAAGATAAAATGAATTTATTAAATTTATAATATTACCTAAAATATAAATTTACATTATAGAGACCATAAAATAAAATAATTTTTCAATTAAATATTTTAATTTTCATTATTCCTTGAAAGATGAAACTTATCATTAAAAATAACAAAAATTAACCAAAGTATATTTTGATATTCCAAATTCAAATCAGAGGTTTTTTCCGAATAATATTTTTGAAAATGTTATATACATAATTTATAACATGTGTTCCATCAACGTGTGTAAATATAATTATAAAAATATATTATTTTAAGCATGAAAAAAGATTTTTTTTTAAAATAACATTAGAAAATGATAAAAATTACATTGAATTATTTAAATAAATCTCTCATTTCTATAATCAAAAAATTAATATTTTTTATTTTATTGGTATTAGACAAAAAAATAAATATATTAATAGTTTTTTTTAAAATATTTATTTGTATAAGAAACCCTAGTTTCATAATTTAGTTCATCTTATTCATAATATATAATCTAGAATCTAGGTTATAATATTATTATTTAAAAAATTATAATAATAAAATGATGTTTCATTGAAACTCTCTGTTACATGTAACACAAGCTATACCATTGTTGCGTGTGGCCTAATCATAGCATGGTATAACATTAAATGATTGTTATTAATGAAATCTTATTTTTGGAATATCTATTTAAAAATATATATATATCTGTTAAATTATACCCCCATTAAAATAATTTTTCCATAAAATTTTTCGGAGCTATCAATGGTTTACAACATAAAACATCCTTCATTAGAAATCCACATCGTAAAAATGAATACTAAAACATCCTCTGAAAATTGAATGTTGGAAAAATAAATTTTTCCCAAAGTAACACACAATTAGGATTCCACATATGATAAAATTGTTGTAATTTGAAAAGGTGGACATGGAAGAGAAACATAACAATCATGTTCTTATTGAGAGTGATTGAAAAAATGATCAGGAGGATGTTAAAAATAAAAAATCCATTAATCTATGATGACCTAAGGAACTATATACTTATTCAAAAATGATTGTACTAAATAACATTTTTTGTTTCAAGATACATTCCATAGAGTAAAATAATTCTCATAGGAAGAAATACACACTTTATTTAACTATATTTTATAATCATAAGGTATTCCTTCCCTTATTCCTTGGAAAATTATCATTTCATTTAAAATTTTAGGATATGAAGGTGAATTATTCATCTATGAATCATTAACATCATCATGAAATCCATATAATGATTTGTTTTCCATCCATTATAACATTACAATAAAATGAATAACACAAGATATAAAATATGCATAAATCCTCATTTTTGGAGATAATACATTAACCAATAAAACCTCATCCAACGTTCTATATAAATATTTTAATATGTTGTTACCTTTAAGATCCTTCCAAAATTCATAAATACAAACATTTAAAAGGAAACAAAATTTGAAGAATACACATATCAGTAATCCCCCAAACAACGTTATGTATCTCTTAATTATCATAAAAAATACATGTTACAACTATTTTTCAAGTATTTCATTGAAACAATATATTATCCAATATTACAATAAGACCTTAAAGAAAACCGATGTGATTTGATAAGTGAAATATTTTCAAATATCATAAATCATAAAATTTTATAAACTCAATCCATGATATCATTAACAACCTAATAATCATTTGATGAATTAGTATCAAGGTCTTCAATAAAATATCATTTATTTAATCACAATTGTGTAGGATCTAAATAACGATATAGAAGCTCAATATACAAGAGGGGGGTGAATTGTACGCTTTGAAAATTTCCTTAGACAAGGAAAAATCTATGTTTAACAAAGTTAAACTAAAAAAATTCACAACACTTCTAATCACCGACTGGAGAATTGGAACCAAGGTTTATAATATAAGATTCTACCTTAAAGCGTATATAATCTAAATTAATCAGAGTAAAAAGGTAAGAAAATAAGAGAATATTATACTTTCCTTACAATACAATATGCAGCGGAAATAGAAGTAGTAAAACTACAAGTAACAAGATATAAGTCTTTTACCAAAAGAGAAAGGTATCCAACATCCTTGGATAAAGGTCCCTTGATTTATACTTTCAAGAAAGTTTGTCTTAACCACACCGGGGTAAGCCCTCGATACGAAGATCGGAATCTCTGTCTTGCTATCCCCACAAGCCCTAAACTTCAAGGTAGTTAGAACCTATATCTTCCTCAGCAAGGAATCCCTCGAACTTCATGGTAGTCGGCACCTCTTTCTTCATATCCCCAGAAGTCCTCGAATGTAATCACCAACATTCAGAGTCGCACAAAGCAATATGAACGAGTGGTTCAGTACGCACAAGGCATGAAAAGCTTTTCTTTCTAGAAATCACCTTAAACAACGTGTGGTCTCTAGATCGATCAACTTGTTATTGAGCTCTTTGAAATTAGCTTCTACTTATAGGAAAACATCAAATGATCGACTCCCTCCTCCAACGGTCATATTTTCCATGAAATTTGGAGGGACCTGTACAGTTGTAACTAAACCAACGGTTAATTAGAAAAAGAATAAACGACATCATTTTTTAATAAATCATTTATAAATGAATGCCCGACATTGTTTTGAAATGGAGCATATGTAAGTAAAAGCTATACAAGATTTCTAACTATAAGGAAAATAAATTTTCATAGTATAACCAAAATGAAATTCGGAGTCTATGATAAGAAATGTTTGGATTCTGTTTTATAAGAATTCAGAGTCTGGTTTCACTAGAGATCAGAATCTGAACTTGCAGAGTTCGAAGTAGAACTAGTAAATGTTCGGAGTTGAACTTCATAAGAGTTTGGAGTCGAACTCATGAAAGTTCGAAGTCAAACTTCCTAAGATTTCAAAGTCATACTACTTAAGAGTTCGGAGTCAAACTTCATAAGAGTTCGGAGTCGAACTACTTAAGAGTTCGGAGTCGAACTGCATAAGAGTTCGGAGTCGAACTTCTTAAGAGTTTGGAGTCTAACATCGTAAGAGTTCAAAGAGGAACTAGTTAAGAGTTCGGAGTTGAACTTCATAAGAGTTCAGAGTCGAACTTTATAAGAGTTCGGAGTAGAACATCATAAGAGTTTGGAGTCGAACTACTTAAGAGTTTGGAGTCGAAATTCATAAGAGTTCGGAGTCGAACTCATGAATGTTTAGAGTCCAGAATTTCGATTGGTACTTTATTACAGTTCACATACAGAATTCGGATCCTAAAAATAGAATGCTTAAAATCATTACATTATATGACTTCTTTGATTTTGGGTATGAATCCCATTTTTGTACAAAATAAAAATATTGCTATTTATAAGAAAATCTAGGTTAGGGTAAATTTCCTTAAAGAAGTAACTTTTCCTTATGGAGGTACAATTTAAATTTTCTTAAGTATAAGGTGTTTGTGATTTTCAAAACAAGAAATAATGGAAAAGTCATAAGGAAAACCTTATTGACTCAACAATCTCCCCCTTTTTGGAAAGCACAAACATCCTTATGAAAAATAATATAAGGACTTTGAAAAAATTTCATTAGACATTGAAATTAAAACTTATCTCCCTTTGTTCATGGATGAAAATGAATACAACTAACTCCCCCTTAGGCATTGAAACTCTAAGGATTGTATTCTGAGTTTCCGAAGTGGAGTTTTCATTATTGTAAGAATGAAAAACTTCATAGTGGGAAACATCCCATTTATTTAAGGATATTTCTCTTAGAATTTTTTCATTTCTCCTCCTTAAGAGTAGTTCTTTTTCCTTCTCCCCTTTGTGATTTTCATAACGAATTGAAGGGAATAGAAAGAAATGTACGGTACCTGAAACATTAGTATATGACAAGATACAACCATCCAAATAATCATTTAATTAGAGTTGGAAAATTTTACAAAGAAATAAAATTACAAAAAAAGATCGGAGTGAGTTCATTTGTCTTCATTCTCCTTCGGGATGAGTTTCATTAACATGTTTTTGAGTTTCTTCAAGTTTCTTTGGCCTTCCTCACCTTGCCTCTCCAAGGATTTTACCTTTTCTTCTTGGACTTTTAAAGCTTCTACCTGATCCTCCTAGGATTCTTTCTAGAATGTTATTATTTCATCTTTCTTTTCCAACTTCTGCAAAAACTCAATCCAGAAATCTCTTTCACTTTTCCAATTTTGAGAAACTGAGTTAAGCTTCCCATTCAGGTCCCTGACCTGTTAATTTTGAGAATTTTTCTCTTGGGTCATCTTTTCATAATTCTTGTTAACCTTTTTATCCTCCATTTCAAAATCATTTTTGAACTTCAGCCCGAAAACTCTCAAACTGAACTACATCATCATCAACTCTATTGGACCACTTGGTTACCATACTGCAGGACTTTCTATGCACATCATAATCCATAAGAGAACTTTTCTGTTCAGCTTACAACTTCACAAACTTATCCATGACCATGGATAAAGAATCTGATTTCTGATTCATACTTTGTTGCTGCATCTGCCATCAGGAATCTATAGTGGGAAAAATCGGAATGGTGTCCACCAACTTTGTTAGAGATTGAACCACACAATCATGCCCATGAGATGATGATTCCGAATCAGAAACTTTTCTTGGAGACTGATCTTCTTCAGCTTGCACCAACTTTCTTCTAGAGGTGCCACCAACCTATTTCTTCCTGATGACATCTTTTATAGATGTCTCCATAAGAGTTTGTTTCCCCTTATCAGCTCTCAGAATAGGTTCCTTATTAAGGGATACTTCCACGGATTCAGACACTTGAACGATCTGGTCATCATCTGGTTTTTATTTTCCTTGTCCTTCCTCAAAAAAATTCCTCGATAAGATTATTCCTCATCATACAAGACATTTTAATCTTCTTATTATTGCTGTTTCTTATCATCATTCTTACTAGATTCCTAATATTCCTTTCCTGGAGTTACTAACTTTGCATATTCAGTATTAACTTTGTAGTCCTATACTTTCTTGATCAGGGTATCCAAATATTCACTTTCTTCTCCTTCTTCTTCTTCTACTCCCTCAACTTCTTCCTCTACTTATTCAGAAACTTCCTTATCAGATTCTTCAACTACTTCTTTACCCTTGGATTTATCCAGAGTAACATAGTTCTTGGCTGGATTTTCTGGTAAAGAAGGTTCAGCACCAAACGTTTCCAGAACGGGAAGCATTTTGGAAGCTAATTCTATAGATCTAAGCAAAGATTGCACCACTTAATCTTCAGACAACTTCTTTTTCATTTTCTTCTCTTTTTCTCTATATCTTCCGCAGTTTTTTATTTTAAGGCCTTAGCCTCTGCAGGGTCCAATCCGAATTGTGGATCCCCGTCCTTACTCTTCTCTTTTTCTTCAGTCCACTTGGCTGCTACTTCATCTGTATATGTTTTCTTCTTCTTCAGATTGGGGGGAGAAGACTGAGTTACCTTAGCCTGAGTATTTTCTTAATCAGAAACCACTTCCTTGACCTTTCTCTTCCTCCTTTGCTTTTTGGATGGTTCTGGATTCTGTGTTTCTTTCTGAGCTACTTCAACCTCTTCCACAGATAGAGGATAAAATTCTCCGTATTCACTGAAAAAACCAATCTTCATTCTCTTCAGGGTATCATCACTAACCAGTATATGCTTGCAATTCCGGACTTTTGATTTGCATGCAACCTTGAAGGATTCTAAGCAACGAACTATCAGCCTCGATAGTAAAGTATGACACATAATTATCTGAGCTCTCAAATTCCCTTTCCTTGACGTCCTTGATCGTAATCAAGACATGCCTCATCAAATTAATTTTTCATAGATTCACCATGAAATCTAAAACCTCGATATCACTTTTCTTCAAATTATCTTTATCGCCTATTTTCGGAACGAGAAAAACTTGATCCAAAAGCTGAAGAATCTTGTTCTTCAGAGTGAGATGAGCAATCTTAGCAGTCGTAGCATCCTTAAGTCCAAGGAATTTTAAATCCTTCACCTTGTAGGAACATCCTTGATCATCTGGATGCTTGTGTGAGATAAATTCACCTTCCCCTTCATTGGACAAACCAACCAAGCTCACAGCTTTGGTGTAGGATAGCTTATAATTCGTTCCATAAGACTTGAAGGAAAACCATTCTCTGACATTTTCAATCTAGAAGGAAACAAACTCATAGAAATCTATCAACAAATTAGTATACACCGGATCCTGCTTTTCTGACTTGAACATGCATATATCATCCCAACCATTCATCTTAATATTCTTGGTTATAATAGAATCGAGCTTGTAGAAATCTGGATGAAATAACCTTTCTATGAAGACTAACCACATATAGATTGGTTTCGCAGTGGACATATCTTTAGATGTAGCTTCTACAGACATTCGGAGTGAAGAAATTTGAATGATTCGTAATGGATTTGCAAAGTTCGGAACCGGTCTTAAGAAGAGCAGCAGGACTTCGAGACGCGAAGGCTCTCAAAACCGATGTGGGACGAGTCTCGGGGTCCCCTTTATATAGGTGATGGATGTGACCTTTGGTCTTCCAAAAGCTATCTAACGGATGAAAAATCTTTGACCTGATCTGACGGTTGAAAACACTCCAACAAGGAAAACATAACTCCGACCTTTTGAGGTTTTAATGAAAACCTCCATATTTGAGGAAAAACTAGAATCCAATTTTTTTTTAAAATATGTAAAATAAAAGCAGGAAAAATATGATTACGAAACTATAATTAAGGAAATCATTGCTTTCAGATTGGCGAGAAACATTGTTCATAATTGGTAATACTCTTCTTAAAGAAGTAAATTTTTAACCAAACTCATTATGAATGTTTCGGTATGAAAATATCGTTACAAAAATGCCAGTACGAAAACATCCATTCTGAAAGATCTCAGTACGAAAAACCCAGTACGAAAACACAAGTACGAAAGTCTCCATTCCGAAAGTTTTCATCCTAAGATTTTCAATCTTAAAAATTTCATTTCCGGAAATTCCCTTTCCAGAAATTTTATTTTCATAAATTTCCATTCCCGAAACATCAGTTCCGAAAAGTTTGAAAAACTAACTACAAAAATTTTAGTTACACTATGATTAATAAACGGATTACGAAAATTTTAGTTACACTAACAAACAAATGTACCCCCTATGAAAATGAGTTTTTTACTGTTAGAAGAATTGTTCAACAAGAAGTTAATGAAGAATGATTTCCTTACAGTTATCATTCCTAACTTTTGTTTAATTTATTCAAATCTATCAAAGGGTAATTATTTTGTGAAAATATTAGAATGTTGATCTTGCATTCTGATAAAATGAAGAATGATGTCTCCTTTAAGTGTGTGATCCCTTAGAAAGTGATTCCTAATATCTATGTGTTTTTCATGAGAGTGATGTGCATGGTTCTTACTTAGGGAAATGACACTTGTGTTATCACATAAAATTTGAGTCTTAGTAAAACTCAGGCCATAATCTGTGAGTGTGTGTTGCATCCACAACACTTGAGAATAACAACTTCCAGCTGCTATATATTCAGATTCAGTTGTGGAAAGTGCTACAAAATGTTGCTTCTTGAAGGACCAAGAAACTAATGAATCTCCAAAGAAATGACAAGTTCTGGATGTACTCTTTCTATCCATTCTACATCCACCAAAGTCAGCATCTGAAAAATATTTTTAGAATAAAATAATATCTAAATGTATAAAATAATCATTCATCCATGGTTCCCTTTAGGTAGCGAAAAATTATTTTTACCACCTTTATGTGAGATTCCTTTAGATTGGATTGATATATTGCACATAAGCATACTGAAAACATTAAGTCTAGTCGACTAACTGTTAAGTAAAGTAGACATCCTATCATACCTATAAAAGATGTTTGTTCTACTAGTTTCCCAGCTTCATCATGATCTAATGATTTTGAGGTACCGATGGGAGTACTTATACTCTTAGTATTTTCATAACCATTATTTTTAAGAATATCATTAATATAATTATGTTGAGATATATAGGTTCCCTATGGTTTTTGAGAAATTTGAAAACCAATGAAAATTGTTATCTCATCCATCATACTCATTTAAAACTCAGATTTCATTAGAGTTACAAATGAATAAGTTAATGATTGATGAGTTGAACCAAATATGATGTCATCAACATAAATTTGAACAATCAAAACATTTTTCTTATCTTTTTTTATAAAAAGGGTTGGATCTGCATTTCCCTTAACATAGTTATTTTGAAGCAAAAATCATGTGAGTATATCATACCAGGCTCGTGGGGCTTTTTTAAGACCATACAAAGCTTTGGTAAGTATAAAAACATGATCATGATGTTTCCTCTCTTCAAAACCAGGACGATGTTCAACAAAAACATCCTCTTGAACAAAACTGTTAAGAAAAGCACATTTCACATCCATTTGAAAAAGTTTAAAATTGAGGAATGCTACAAAGTCAAGTATAATATGAATAGATTCAAATCTAGCTACAGGACCATATGTTTTTCATAGTCTATTCCCTCTTGCTAGTTATAGACTTTAGCAACAACTCTAGATTTATTTCTTACTATGACTCCATTTTCATCACACTTGTTTCTGAAGACCCATTTTACTCTAATGACCGATGTTTCCTTAGGTCTTTCAACCAAGGTCCAGACTTTATTCCTCTCAAATTCATTTAGTTCATCTTACATGGTTTTGAACCAATCATTATCAACTAAAGCTTTATCAATGCTTTTTGGTTCCAATTGGGAATTAAATGCTATATGTTCTATTTCATTTCTTAAGGAAATTATAGTCCTTAAAGGTTGATTTACATCACCAATTATGCTATCACTGGAATGATTCTTATGAAACACCTGATTTTTGTTTTGTAATACCTATTGATCAACATAGGGTAGAAAGTCTTCTGGGGTAAATGTTTCAGAAGTATCTTCTTAAACATTTTCCTTATCAGAAGGATCATCTATCAAAGTTTGAAAATGAGTTTTTGAAAACACATCTGAGGATTTAGGATTGTATGGTTTGAAAACAAATGGATCAGACACATCAAATAATACATGCACTATTTCTTCAACAGTACAAGTATTTTTATGGAAAACTCTATATGCCTTAGAAGTTGTGGAGTAGCCTAAGAAAATTACTTCATCAGATTTTGGTGCAAATTTATGTAAATTATCATTAGTATTCAGAATAAATACTTTGCAACCAAAACCCTTGAAGTAGGAAAGTATTGGTTTTCTACCGTTCTATAACTCATAAGGATTTTTATTATGAAAAGGTCTAATCAAAACTCGATTTATTGTATAACAAGAATAACTTACATCTTCAGCCCAAAAATTTCTATCTATAGAATATTCACTCAACATGGTTCTAGTTATTTCTTGAATAATTATATTTCTTTTTTCAACTACACCATTTTGTTGAGGAGTTCTAGGTGCTGAAAAATTGTGAGTAATACAATTTCTACTAAAAAAAGTTTCGAAACCAGAATTTTGAAATTCTCCTCCATGATCACTATGAATAGTTTTCAGTGGAATATTTTTCTCATTTTCAACTTGTGCTCTAAATTTTTTGAAATAAGATAAATCTTCAGACATCTTTGCTAGAAAATAGACCCAAGTAAATCTGGTGTAATCATCAACTAGAACAAACACATAGTATTTTCCTCCAATACTTCTAGTTTTTGTTGGACCAAAAAGATCCATGTGTACTAACTGTAATACATATGTCGTTGAGACCACACCAATTGATTTAAAACTAGATTTATGTTGCTTTCCATATTGACAAGTATCACAAACTTTAGAAGAATCAAATCTAAGCTCTAGTAGATGCTTAACTAGTTTCTTCTTAGAAAGTTTACATATGTTTCTAAGATTACAGTGACCTAGTCTTCAATTCCATAACCAGGAATGACCTTCCATTGCACTTAGGCAAGGTAGGTCTTGAATCCTGAGGTCTTCTGCGTTCAAAGTGTAAACATTCTCTTTCATATTGGCTAAGAGAATAAATTCTTCCTTGGAATTGAGTACTAAGCACTTATCATTTCTAAAATTCAGAAGGTATCCTTCATCACATAACTGACTTATGCTAATGAGGTTTTTCTTAATACCATTAAAAAGTTAAAAATTTGAAATCAATGTTTTTCCAAGAAGAACAATATTACCTATACCAAAAATTTCTCCCTGATCATTATCTCTGAAAGTTACATTTCCTCCTTTCATTTTGACAATCTTTTCAAAATATCTTTTATTACTAGTCATGTTCTGGGAACATCCTCTATCCATGTACCATGTATTGTTGTCGGTACTTCCTCTATCTTCCTGAAAACAAGAAATGAATTAATCTTTTGGAATCCAAACTTGCTTGGATCCGAGATTTCCAGATAACAAAATCATAGGAACCCACACTTTATTTGAAAAATAGGCTTTATGAAAACCTAGATATTGGGTTTTATTTAAGGAAAAATTCTTTGCCCAGTGACCACCACATTGACACTTGGTCCAAAATGGGGCACTTTGCGGAACAAAGTGGTTGTTACTAAAAGTTTGTTTTTCATGTGTATAACCAAATCCGGATTTGTTTCATAAAGGTCGTATTTGAGAATACATTTTATCAAAATTTTCTTTACCATAGGTAAAGTTTGATAAACACTTATTTACGAAAAAACTTTCAGACTTGAGTTTAATAACCAAGTTTTTATCTCCAAAATCATTAGATTTAGAACTAGTGCTAGGCTTGAAAACACATTTCTTAGAAATCACTTGTTCTAATTCTTTAGAAAGTTTTTTCCTCTCAGAACATACTTCCTCAAGATTTTTTGAAATCTTTTCAAAATCGGAATTTAACCTATCAAGATCTTTAGAAAGATATGATATCTCTTTTGTAAGAATAAAATTCATAGACATTTCCTTATCATGTTTTTATTGAGTTTAGAATTCTCAATCTCCAGAAGTTCAGCAAACCTAGAAATTTCTTCATAGGTTGGTGAAGTATTTTCTTCATCAGAAATGGATTCTTCATCTGAAGAGCTATAATACTTACTATCATTATAATTTAAAGATACACTGGTCAATGATTCATCATTTCGTACCTTATCCATAAAGCAATGATTGTTAATGGTTAATCTGAATATTAGACCAAGATTCTTCTTGTCCGGAAGATTCATGATCAGACGATCCATCTGAATAGTCACCACCACTAGAACTCCAGGTTTCATTAGCTTTCAGAACATTCTTAGCTTTGGTTTTGTAATAATTCTTCTTTTTTGTTTCAGAATTCCTTTCTTTCCTTTCTTTCATTTTGAGAAAAGGGCAATCTGGTCTAATATGTCCAGCTCTTTTGCATTCATATCAAGTGACTTCTCCATCTTTCATCTCTTTCCTTTCCTTTTTCTTATACTTGGATTGGAATCTTCTCTGGCTAGCTATCTTGTTCATCCTTCGAGCAAGATTTTCTAACTCAATTTCTGAGATTTCACTTTTACTAGATTCCGACTGAATAACCACCTTCTTAGACTTGGATCTGGTTACCTTCTCATGAGTCTTATCTTTCTTATGATTTGATGTTGTTGTAAAAGAAACAGTACCATTCTCATTCTTCTTTTTTATGTTGTCAGCATCTCTCTTCATTCTTGTTTCATGTTGGAGAAGAGTTCTGAATAGCTCATCAAGATAAATTTGAGTGAGATTTTTGTTCTCATCTATAGTTTTTCTCTTTAATTCCCACTCATTGGGAATAATATCAATTATCCTATCTACAAGGGCTTCTTCATCTAACCCTTTTTCTCCCATGGACTATAGGCTATTGACAATAGTCATAAATATCTGTTGAACCTTACAAATTGGTTCTCCATATGGAAAATTGAATCCACGGTATTCATCTCTAAGCATAACTCTCATAGTTTCAATTACTTTATAAGTACCAATGTGTGTAACTTCTAACATCTTCCAGATACAATTAGCTTCTTCACAAGAAGAAATTTGGCCATATATATTTCTATTCATTGAACATAGTAAAGTATTGTGTACCTTATAATTGAGTTGATACACTTAATTTTCCTGGTTAGTGAATTTTCTTACTTTCTTTATCAGGAATATTATAATCACCAGTAAGCATAACGAAATTATCCACTCTAGTATTGATAACAAAAGTATTCATTCGATCTCTCTAGTACTCATAGTCATTACCATCAAAGATTGGTGGTCTTGTAGGGTATAGATTGTCAATGGAACCAACATTGATTCCTGCCATCCTAAAACAACATGGGTAACCAAACTGGTTAGTAGAAAAAGTTTGTAACCACAAAGTTCAGGATGATAATTCAGAATGATAATTCGGAACGAGAAAGTTAGGAATGACAAAAAAAACTTTTTAAGAAAGGATGAAGGACAATGAAAAATGAGAAATAAAAACATATATGTGAGTATAAGTATTTCTGAGAACTTCTATGATACCAATTGTGGGATCTAAATAACGATATAGATGCTCAATATACAAGAGGGGGGGGGGGTGAATTGTACACTTTGATAATATCCTTAGACAAGGAAAAATCTATGTTTAAAAAAGTTAAACTAAACAAATTCATAACACTTCTAATCACCAACTGGAGAATTGGAACCAAGTTTTACAATATAAGATTCTACCTTAAGTCATATAGAATATAAATTAATTAGAGTACAAAAGTAAGGAAATATGAGAAGATTATACTTTCCTTACAATACAATATGCAGCGGAAAAACAAGTAGTAAAACTACAAGTAACAAGATATATGTATTTTAACCCAAATATAAGGGTATCCAAAAACCTTGGATAATGTTCCCTTGATTTATACTTTCATGAAAGTCGGTCTTACCCACACCAGGGTAAGCCCTCGATACGAAGATCAGAATCTCTGCCTTGCTATCCCCGCAAGCCCTCAACTTCAAGGTAGTTGTAACCTCTGTCTTCCTCAGCAAGGAAGCCCTCTAACTTCAATGTAGTCGGCACCTCTATCTTCATATCCCCGGAAGTCCTCAATTGTAATCACCAATATTCAGAGTTGCACAATGCAATTTGAACGAGCGTTTCAGTACGCACAAGGCATGAAAAGATTCTCTCTCTAGAAATCACCTTAAGCAGTGTGTGGTCTCTAGATCGATCAACTTGTTGTTGAGCTCTTTCAAATGAGATCCTATTTATAAGAAAACTTCGAACGGTCGGCTCCCTCCTCCAACGGACATATATTCCATGAAATTTGGAGGGACCTGTACACGTGTAACTCAACCAAAAGTTAATTAGAAACAGAATGAACGACATCGTTTAATAATGAATCATGTATAACTGAATTCATGACATTGTTTTAAAATAAATCATATGTAAGTAAATGCTATACATGATTTCGTAGTGTAAGAAAATAAATGTTCGGAGTCTAAGAAAAATAAAATTCGGAGTCTATGTTAAGAAATGTTCAGATTCTGTTTTATAGGAATTCAGAGTATGGTTTCAGTAAGATATCAGAATCTGAACTTGCAGAGTTCAAAGTCGAACTAGTAAAAGTTCATATTCGGACTTCATAAGCGTTCGGAGTTGAAATACTTAAGAGTTCATAGTCTAACTAATTAAGAGTTCGGAGTCGAAATTCTTAAGAGTTTGGAGTAGAAATTCATAAGAGTTCAGAGTCGAACTACATAAGAGTTCGGAATCGAACTTCATAAGAGTTCAGATTCAAACTTCTTAAGAGTTCAGAGTGGAACTTCATAAGAGTTCAGAGTCGAACTACTAAAGAGTCCGGAGTCTAACTTCATAAGAGTTCGGAGTCGAACTCATGAAAGTTCGAAGTCCAGAATTCGGATTAGAACTTTATTACAGTTCAAATCCAGAATTCGGATCCTAAAAACAGAATGCTCCAAATCATTACATTATATGACTTCTTGTATTTTGGGTATGAATCCAGTTTTTGTACTACGGAAAAATATTTTTATTTATTAGAAAATCTAGGTTAGGGTAAATTTCTTTAAATAAGTAACTTTTCCTAATGGAGGTACAATTTAAATTTGCTTATGTATAAGGTGTTTGTGATTTTCAAAACAATAAGGAATGGAAAAGTCATAAGGAAAACCATATTGACTCAACAAATTGAACATCTCATTTAGTTATTACCCAAATATCATTCACATATTAAGGTTTATCCTACCCCTAATCTTGGGATCTTTAGAATTATCCCCTTACAACCTCAATGAATTTTAATAGTTACTAGTACCATTGACCATATGATTTATAATCAATTATAAAATTATAAATCATTCCAATACATTGATATTTCATTATTCCATTATACCATTAATGTACTTCTACAAAATTATTCTTCAATTACACTACATAAAAACTCAATAATTCCATAAATTGTTTGTGTTATAAAAAATATTTAGAAGTAATGAAATGAAAATTTTTTCTGAATTTTTCTATAATAGGTTTATAACATCAATCATCATCAATAACATTTATATATGGGAACTCGTTACCATAATGCCAACTTTCCTTGCACTAGAAAAATTAATGCGTGGGTGGTATATTCTATATATACTTCCTTTGATTTATATCATTAGTTAACTTCATCCCATTACTTCACCATTCATTTTCTATATGACCTTCCATTCCATACTAGAAACAATTACATGTACCATTAAGATAATAACCACCATGCTTCTTTCCATGCTTCGAACAAAATTGGAAACATGTCTCATTTTTTCAATTTTTTATATTTTTCATTAAACTCCAACATCCTTTTCTTATCAAAAAATGATATTCATACCCAACTCTAATTATTATTTCCTCTTTGAGGGAACATCAAGCAATTTGTTCATAACTACGGAAGTCTATTTCAGATAACTCCTTTCGAATAAATTTTTTTAAGTCCCTAAAAAATCGATCAACCATTCATTCAGGTTGGATGATCATTCCAAAATCATACCTCACATGTCTTGTAAATTTTAATTCATAGGATCTAGTAGATTCATCATCGTTTCAAATTAAAAAATATAATAACTTTTTTAGTTTCATATGAACAATATGAGGAATATACATATTGAAAAATGTATTCTTAATCATGTAACATTTCATGTAGTCAATTTAGTCATGTTGCATTATATTCCTAACAACGTTCCACCAATTATATTGTTCCCCATCCAAAAAATAGATAGCCAATATGAATTCGTCATGTTATAAACAATTTAGAATCCTTTTCAATTACACTAATACATTTATCCACGACTAGTGGATTATAACACCCACTGATAAAATGTTGATGTTACCTCATGATGGAATAAAAAATGTTGTTCCCACAATTTCTCACTAGGCAGTCTAGCATGATTCAAATCATTAGAATGTTTTGTGAGCATTGCAACATATTTTTCCATTCCTCTCCCAATATACTTGTTTTCATAGGATAAAATATATTACATTTCCACTCACATTATCAATTTAAAAGATTTATTCTATTTCTATCCATTGACTAAAACTATAATGAATATTATGAAGAACAAAAATATTAGTGGTAGAACCACATTATAAATTTAAATTAATTATAATATTTCTATTTATGACACCTAAGGTTTAATCATATGTGTTTCATGATTAATACTTACACTCTATGACTGAAATTTATAATTAGACTAATCCTAAAATATATCCATATCAATATCCTTATAAATATTTCTTGGGTTATCACTAATGTTTTCTTATCCTAGATTGAAATGGTTGTTTAAATAATTCCTTGGATACAAACTATATTTAACAATGTATAACATGAAAGTATATTATATAATTTTAAACAAATATTCATTATATTGCACAAACACATGATTAAGGACCATAATAGTAGAGTGCCTTTGGATACATGGATTAAATTAAAATAATTTAGTGAATGGTATTAAAAATATCCGGTAAAGACTGTCTCTATTATTACCCCAACATTAAACATCATTTTATAAACTAGGAAACTAAAACATAAGAAATGTGTGAGAATAGATTACCAGTAATGGTAATATTAAAAATAAAGAATATGTATAGAAATAAAAGATTGGAAATTCATCTTATATATATCCTTTACAAATATTTCATTTAATGGAATAAATCATAAATGTAAATAAAATAAAAGGAATATAATATTTTATAAGAGAATAAATGAAGATAAGAAATTTTGTTTTAAACATTAAATCAAAATAATTTATTTAGTAATCAAGGCTTATTTCAAGAATCCTCATACTGTAAAATGAATATTACTGGACGTGTTTCACTCACAATTGTAACCATGTGCTAATAAATATGGTTTACATCAAACAATATTCATGTATATCTAATGATATATAAATCATTAACCAATGCATTGTAAGAACATATAGGTTCCATACATAACATAATTAAAACTATACATATGTGTGCCACAACAACATAAAATATTCTTAGAATTAGAAAAAATGAAATGAATTGTTTTAATAAAATTAATTCAATCTTAACATAGCCTATTTATAAAAAATCGGTTTAATACATATCATTAAATTATAAAAATAAAGTTACCATAGGAATAATAGAGATTATATCCTTAAAAATATCCCCATTAAAACACAAGTATCATTAATTATTGCCATCATAGATGGAAAATAATTTCGAGATATCACATTAAAATAATTCATGAGTAAAATATCCATTCTTAATTGAAAATGATTTATTGTCTTAAAAGTAGTGAAATTTTGGAAGAAAACATTTTCATTTAAAATAACCTTAAATTCTTATATAGGAATCATAAGGGAACTAAACTATCATAAAAGTGGAAAAAATATATTAATTCATTATAATATAAATATATTCCTTTCATACATTTGTTGGAAAGGACACAATGTACATAGTTAGGAAAAGAAAAAAATATTCCTTTCAAACTATTTGGTAAAAAGAGACACATGGGTAATATTACATTATAAATTCTATAATAATAGTAAAAAAATAAAAAAAATTTCCATTATACAAGAATATGGAAGATAAATATTTCATTGCAGATACCAATATATAAAAAATTCTATATCAAAATGAGTTTATGGAATTAAACCTTACATGGGGTGTGTTTTCATTTATACTTATTTAAAACTCCATTATAATTATTATGTAATGTTATTACCGTCTTCCCAAACCATATTCATATATATTATATCTTATATGACCATATTATCCCCCCTTAAAAATATTTATTATTAATCTTCTTTAGGGTGTTGACAACACGATTTTCCTATTAATTTTTTTCCATGTATGTCCAAATTCATATGAATGGGATATAGTTGTATCATTTAATTAATTATATTAAGGGAAAATAAATATTTTTTATTAATTATAACATTAATATAATAATTTTGAAAGGTGAATATAGAAAAGGAATCACTTCGCGTTGCGGAGACGATAAGCACTATGTTCTTAGAAGGGATCATATAATTCCATTATTAGTGAAACTGTAAGGAAGTATATGTTATATATTTTGATCCCAAATAATTATATTATTTTAATTACTATATATATTATATCCATATTCATACCAATAATTTTAAATTACTGATGAAAAATATATTACACCGCATTCTGGAGGCGGTAAGTCGTACGTACCCAAGCATGGTACATTCTTTATTCATTGGATGTATAAAAGGCGGAATATAGTTATTTTATAGTCTTAATAATATCTCATAATATATGTGATAATTTATTTATTACTTTATAATGGATAAATAATATGGATATGAAGTAGAATAATAATAAATCTTAAAAAATTTGGTAAAAATGATTTCCTATTCCATGGAGAATTACCCGTAGATAACCTCTTATGGACCATAGGGTCGATATTTTGGGAATAGTATAACATATAGAATGTTAATAGGTGAGTTGAAAATTTAAATTTGTATGGTATTGTCTAGTTTGATGTCCTAATGTGATGTGAATATGTGATATAGTTTCTTCCATCCTATAACTGGGTTGGGGATAACTTTTAGAATTTAAAAAAAACAAATTTATATTAAATTCAATATCAATAAAAATAACTCTAAAGTTTCATTTATTAAATGATAAGACTCAATAAAAATCTTATATCATCATCCAATATATTTTTGACATGTATTGGATTATTTTAAATGTTATTATTTTAATTAATCGTTAGTTAATATATTTAAATTTTAACTAAGGTAAAAACATTCTTAATATTAAAAGGTCATAATATTAAATTATTTCATGTAAATTAAATAATAAATGATAAATTTGGATAATATTAAATACTACTATATTTTAATTTCATTTTAATTATGTTTTATTATTTTTAAATAATTTATTAATATATTATTTTTAAAGAATTTTATTATTGTCAATTTTGACACTATTAATTTCATGGATATTAAAAAATATCAAGATAAGATGGTATCTTCAAAAAATTATTATTTTATTAAGATATTTAGTTAATCTATAAAATTATATGATCACATTTACTAACTAAAATTATATTTATTTTGATAATTTTAATAAAATTTATATGATATTTCAATTTTTAAAATAATTACAACATCGATGTTGTGTAATTAATTATTATTCATATTTTTTAACTAAAAATTAAAAATACAACAACATGATGAAGATATATATTTGATATTTTAGAAAAATTTCTATAATCAATTATATATTTTTCCCCGTATAAATATGAAATATTATTTAAAACATTAAAGATACACATTTATCATTTTATTTAATAAAATATTGTATATAACATAATCTCATCAATGTGATGGAAAAATCCATAAATAAATTATATTAATGAAAATATATTTAGTAACATAAAACTTAATTTTTTTGATTGCTTTAGAACATTACTTTTTCCCCAAGTGGACACTAAAGGTATATTAAATAAAAAAAATAAAAATTTGTGTAATTTTTAATTTCAATATTATATAAGTATTTTTTCTTGACATGTGTCCTTTAAAAAAATCAATTTAGATTCTTATTAGTTAGGGATATATGCTTCTTCACTAAATAAAATATTTTAATATGTTAAAGTAATTTTATAATTTTATAATTTTAATTTAAAGAAAAATTACCCATTTTACTCTTTAACATGGTAATAAAATTTACCATGGCTAATATTCATTTAAAAAAAATAAATTGGATATTTCAGATAAATTTGGAAATTATAAAAATCAAAATTTCATTCTTTTTTTTTTAAATTCAAAATCATTGATGTCGTGGAATTTAATTTAAAATAGGACCTGTAAAATTCCATGAAGAGAAAGTTTATTTTTGAAGAATCCCATTTTAAAACATAAATTTATTTTACAACAAATTCAGGAATAAAATCTTGTTCAAAATAAAAAATGTGAAAATATTAAATTAGAATGTGATAATATCATGACTCGTCCCCCCAGGGCCATGCCGTGACTACCCCAAGCCCGCCTTCTATAGGCCATGGGATGGAGACTAGCACCGAAGGCATATTCCCTAATACTAGGAAGGTATTGCCGGTATAACCTGTAAGAGAAAATACCAAGCACACAACAAGATATGAACTCAAATAAACTAAATTGTAAACAGAGTGAGTACGGAATGTAAAAAGGGGCCAGAATACTAGCCCAAATAGAAAGTACATAGAAAATTGGAAAGTACAAGATGACTGATAGGTGAAAAGTAGCTCCTAGATTTTCCACCATGAATCCTACCTGAAAGAGTAGGTACAGCTCATGAATGGATGTATCTGCGGTTCACCTCATCTAACATCCACCTCCAAGATACTTGTAGTCCTGGTACCCTCATTCACAGTCAGTACTGTCTGTTTTCTACACCAAACACAATGATGTGCGATCATATACCGTGCAAGGGTGAGTATGACGATACTCTATTGGGACCCCGAGACCCTCAAGGTCTAACAAAATCCACAAAGGATAAACCAAAAAGGAATGAAACAACTGATAACCCAACTTAGGTATATTCCCATACATATACCTAAGTTATCTTGTAAACCCATCTCAATCATGAGGAAAACATTGAGTGCAACTCCAAAGCCACAATCTGAACTGTTCCATAAAGGAAGAAACACCATAAAGGCAAGTACCACATAGGTACACCAAATATAAGAATACCACCAAGGTATTTCGGTGACGGGAAAGTACCACATAGGTACAAACTCATCTCACACCAGGTATAACATAAGTACTATAGTAATGATGGTTAGATGTAACTACTGAACCATCTTACTATGTTAAAAGGAGTACCCACACAAGATCACTCGGTGCTGACCCACAGAGGATCACTAGGTGATGACCCACACATGATCGTTCGGTGCTGACCAACATAGGATTGCTCTACGTGGTCATCCACAAAAGATTGATCTAGGTGCTGACCCACATAATATCATTAGGTGTTGACCCACACAGGATCATTCTAGGTGCTGATCCACACAGGATCGCTCAGTGGTGACCCATAAAAGATTTCTCTCTGTTCTGACCCACACAAAATATATCTTGTAATTCCCCGACCCTAGTTACCCAGAGCTAGGGAATTATTTTAATACATTGGTATGATTACAAGGAATCAAGTCCCGAAGGACATATCAGTTTAACATTTGGGAATATATATTACATACATTAACTTAAAATTACAACTTCACACATAAAACACAACATAGATAGTTCTTTGAGAAAAACATTATTCCCTTTCAGTTAACCCTGCATATCAATAATAATACACTTCTTGGAATCCTGGGAAAATAAAACAGAAGAAAGGGGTGAGCTTAG
This sequence comes from Viscum album, assembly GCA_963277665.1. NCBI lineage: Eukaryota > Viridiplantae > Streptophyta > Magnoliopsida > Santalales > Viscaceae > Viscum > Viscum album. Next base: position 1,929,126,722 of record OY728142.1, read on the forward strand.
ATGCCTAATAAAGGTAAATAATTTAGCAGAAGCTATAAAATTTTAAGGCAAGATGTGTGATAAAAACAAAAACCATTTTAATCATAAAATTGAAAATTATATAGAAAAACAATAGATAAAAAATTTCAATATAAACATGCACATGGATATTCTACTATTAAAATAATCACATTAACAACTACTTTCATAATGAGGGAATGCTTAACGTAGGACAACATTACCACATAGTCAAGGCCTCATGCCAAGACTAAAAATAATATATTTGTCATGGACATGAGACAAGACACTAGTTTGTCTCATGAGACCTACCGATTCATCAATGAGCTATAGGGAGCTCCACCCATCACTTACTAAGTCCACTGCATTCCTCATATGAAAATGATGAAACATAACATAAACATCCGTATTAAATCTAGCATACATAATGTCAACACATTAACAATAAACCATGAATTGAATAAAAATAGAACTTTCACAATCAAACATATCATAGCTCATTTAATTCAATACTGATTAATTTATTTATAATAAATCAACATTAATCAAGAATAATATCCAAAAAACATGTTGACATAGTTGAAAATAACCAATAAAAACTTTTGAGAAAAATATCCTTTTGTGTGAAATCATTTAAATGCAATGTAATTAAAAAAGAATTAATTTAAAAGATATTTTTGAATCATATTGTCCCATTCCACTTTGAAACTTTTTAAAGGAATTAACATTTTAAAAACATTCTTGTCCATATAAATAAATCCTTAAAACCCATTTTGAAAACATGGACATTAATTGTAATGATTTAGAAGAATAAATATTTTAAAATTTTAAAATTTTGTTTTAGAAAAAATTACATTAAAAATAATCCCTTTTAAAAATCTTTTATGAAACATGTATATGGATAATAAATATGTCCCAGTAGATACTTATGTACAAACAACCTCAGATAATAATGAGATTGTGAAATTAACCCTTACCTTGAACATTCCTTTAGTCGAGGGTACGTTTAACCTTCTGTATGAAAACTGTAGTATGTTATTAAATTATACCAGAACCTTATTAATATTTATGATATCATTCATGATTCATTTATGACTTCATACTACCTATTTAATAATAATTTACATGTTAATTTTACATTTCGGGTAATAATCGATTCCTTTATCATATGTGTTTTAACTTGTTGCTCTTGATTGTATCACACAGATCATGATTTAAATACTTAAATAATATAAAACATGATTTATATATCATATATATTTGGAATAAAAATATGTATAACAGACATATATATGAAATGGAAAACACCATTTATGGAGACAGAAGTCCATACGTATGCATAAACGTTGTTTCCGTTTACGTATCGTATTGAACGGAACTAAGTGAATAAGATATATTTAAGTACACACACACACACACAAATATATATATCTCCAGTATCATTATTATTTCATATATTTCATACTTATTAATGATATATATATATTTTATAATCATCGTTGAATGATGAACGTGAAAATGAATCTCATCACGTTCGTGGAGACGGTAATCTGTACGTACGCACAAGTGACAATATCATTCTTTTGATATTAGAATAATATATAATTGGATGGTATATAATATATACAGAATCATTAAAATGTTATATTTATTATTTACATCAATTCAACATCATTATTATACCCATCTAAAAAATAATTTATTGAATAACAATTATGCCACGACGTGGAGACGGTAAGTCGTACGAACGCACGTATGGTGACATGTGATTCAATGGATGGATAGAATAATGAATATGATTTTACCATATTTATAATAAAATAACTACATATATAATATTATGGAGTTATTATTTTAGAATGGAATCAACAAAGAAAGAGGAAGTGGAAGAAAAAGGAACTTGAAAGAGGTGATGAAATATTTACCACTTCTTCGGGTTCTTCCTTTTGATTTGATCAAACGGGATAATTCAATTGTCTTTATGTTAAATAAATTCCTATAGGATGACAGGGGGACAATTGAGAGGTTATTTGGGCAGGTTATGTCCAAGAAAATTGGATTTGATGGTGTGAATTAGAGAGAAGGGGGGTGCCCTTTTATAAGAGGGGTGAAGAGTATCTTAGGAAAAGCTAGAAATATTATTTTATAATAAAATCATTTTCGATTTATAAAGGATCAAAAATAAATTATATAAAATATTAGGCAGGGATGGGTCAAAAAAAAACTCATCCAATAGGTTTTAGATAGGATTGGGTCACTATATTAACTTTATCTTTTAGATTTAACTGTTAGTTAAATAGTTTGACATTTACCATGTCTCTTTGTATTTTTATATTATATAGTTAATAAACATACTATATACTTCCAAGAGAACCCCATGTAGTTATTTAATGATAAAACTATAATTATGTAAGTCTTTGGTCCAAACCGTAGATTTTTAGGAATATAATATCAATTAATAATATAATATTTATTTTAAAAATTCTTTTATGTCAATTTTGACACTATTTGGTATTTTGTTTTTTCTAAATTTATAACAGCATTATTACTTCTAAAAAAATTCATCTAACCAACCATGAAATGTAATATTAACCTATAAAACTAATTTAACTCATAAAAAGTCTCATATTACATATATTTGGGTATTTAAAATATCTATTATTTAAATATTTCATTAATAACATAATTAAGGCCTCATTATAGTGTCATAAATAAATTAAATTACTTAATGTCTAAAAGTTATAAATAAAGTTCAATGATGTATGAAATAGTTTTATCTTTTTTTGTAATATTTATAGTATAATTTATATTGTCTGTAACCCAATATTAAAAATGGTTTAGTTATAAAACATTGATTTTAACGCTTTTAACTCTTCTTTAAATAAAATAATAATAAATTTCCTAATCTAATCCAAGTGGACCTAAATGATCATATTCTATTCCTAAGGTTCTTTTGGTCTAATTAAAGTTATAAAATAGAATTAATACATGTTTTGGGGTAAGAATAATATCATTTTTACCCTTAATTACTCTATTTACTTTTAACTGTGGTAAATAAAAATAAAAAGTTACTATTCACCAAAAATTATTTTCATCTTATTGAACAAAATTTTACATCTTGATATTAACCGTTTCTCTATAATTTTTGAAATTCAACTCACAGAAGATGTAATATTAAGTTTTATACAAATTTGGAAATGCTCCTAGGTGGTGGGTAAAAGACGGTAAAAAGTTCAATAAAATTTTTATATATCTAAATTTATTATAAAATGAATCAAATTAATTTCATTGAAATTATATAGGTATTAGGTATCTAATTCGACATAAAATAAATATAAATAATATAAATAATTATTTAAATAAATAGTTTGTTTTAAACTATAATGCAATATTTTTCACTATTCATCAAAAAATGAATGTTTTCAGAAAAATACCAAAATTTTACCGTAAGATAATTTTGATATTATGAATTAATTTTTTTTCTATTTTATCAAATTATAAACATATAAGTTTCATTTATTAATTTAAAATTAATACTAGTTGAAAAAACCAAAAAAATGTGTTTTTAAGAAATAATAACTAACAAAAGATTGATACTTGTTTATGTTCAATTTCAAAGTGAAATTATTTACAATAAATAAAATTGGATTAAATGGTAAAATTATAATCTATTTATAATTCCCAACCACTGGAATTTTTTATTTATCCTTACAAATTATTTTGTTTATAAAAGTCATTTTCGGTTAAAATATAGTATTTTTCACTATTCACCCAAATATGACTGTAATCCAAAAAACACCAAAAATTTATTGTAACTAAATTCTTATGTACCAATTCTAAAGAATAAGGTTATTTTTTCAAATTGGATATATAAAAGTTTCAAATATTGGATTTAAAAATGATTCTCCATTAAATGGTGGTAAAATTGCATTTTTTTAAAATAATTATTTTATATGAAAAAAATGAATTTGTTATTATATAATTCTTAAGAAACACATAATATAATTTTAAAATTATATAGATTATATATGATTAAAAATGTAGATAATACTAATCATAACTGCTTTTTGAATGGTTAGTTTAGTAAGTTGTGGTGCGCTGGAACGCGGTGTTGCGTGTAGCACAAGTTATTGAATTATTTTAATGAGATAATGTACTATGAAATCATGGGGTGTTACATTATACCCTACTTAAATAAATTACATTCTCGAAATTCAAAATTTTTCTTTGAAAATAAATGTTTTTAAATTGAAAAATACCTTTGTGGACAACCCACATCGGAAATTGGGTTAATAAAATTTTGTCTTAATAAGAGGGAAAAGGAAATGAAAATGTCACCACCAAATTATGATCTCGATTAGGATAACATTGGTGGAAATTAGAGACACATAATTGGAGGGAAAATGTTAATATTTATAGGGAATTTTTGAGGTCATCATTCAAAAACAATTGAATAATTCAGGGCCTCAAAGAAATCAATCTATGATGATTTAAAATATAATTGGTTCAACAAAACATAAGGTATTAGGATAAAAAACTTTTAGTGTTAAGATCCCTTAATTAATGTTTAATAATTAATTTCTTCCTAGAATAAGAGAAAAAATAAAAAATGTATACTTGACAAGTACAGTTCCAACCTTTAACTAATTTCCACCACAAACTCATCTTTCACTCTAAAATATAATAGAACATAAAAATATTATATTTACCCTATTCATATATGGTTCCAAAAAAAATTATAATTCACCTATCAGAACCTTTAAAAAAGAAACTACACTATATAATACAGGGACTTCAGGTCATCCAATTTTAGGTGATAAATCCCAATCACACTATGGTTGTGGGTTTAATTCCTGTAGCTTTGTCTGACAGGACGAGTTGTCAAATGGTGTGTGTGTTGTCCTTTTTATAAAAATACAAAAATAACCTGAAAATAGAATCCAATTTCAAACATAATCCATTCCAACATTTAGAATTATCCAAAATACATCTATGCGAACTCTCATTCCCAAATTTATAAGGAAGTTAATGTAACGCCCCGACCACAGTTACCCAGAGTCGGTGCGTTATTGCGTAACATTGGAATGATCACAAAGGATCAACTCTCGAAAGACCAATTAGTTTAATAGCCTTGGAAACACTAGATACATTCATAAATGTTACATTACATCATAAAGTGAAAAAAATACAATAACAAAGTCTCCATAGTCCACACTCATATCCTCTTCTGACTATCCCTACAGGTCATTCATAAAATATTTCTTCGCATCCTGGAAAATATTAAAACATTGAAAGGGGTGAGCTCAAATGCTCCATAAGGATAACAATATTGCAGAAGATTTCGTAAATAAGCTTTAACATTAATGGCAATGTATAACTAAAAAAAGCCTTTTTAAACTTTAACTTCAGCATAATATGGCAAAAATAAAATTAAATAATGCCATTTACTTAATCACATAGATATTCTACTAGTCGAATAATCACATGAAATATCAATAACCATTTTCATAATGATGGAATGCATAATTCTAGACTATCATAACAACGTATCCAAGGCCTCGTGCCAAGACCACAAATAAGATTTTGTGAAAGCCTCGTGCCAAGACACTAGTTTGTCTCATGAGACCTACCGATGCAATTTTTTTTAGAATATACATACGTTTAAAATTGCTCAAATATACTCCAGTATTTTTCTGAAATCATTATGCAAGCTTCTGAAAACAAAATAACTAATTCTGAGACTGCTCGACTAATTACAGGCCATGATGGGTCCACTCCCAATCCCTTCCTGTCTACAACACTCGAGAGTCGTGTTTTCTGAAAACATTTTTAATCTTGCGTTAAATACGTATACATTTGCACTGGATTTTCATATATTAGAGAGAAATATCATTATTTTGAATCCATTTAAAAATAACATAATTATAAAAGAAAACCTTTTGAATAAATTTAAAATTCAAAGGGGTTTATACACGTATAAAGGAAAGTTGTGTATAAACAAAAATATGCCTCAATGAAAGGAAATTGAGACGAAGTCCTTACCAAGATCTTTTTTTTAAATAAAATAGATCTATTATATGTATTTAATATAAGTACACATAACGAAAGTACAAATACAAGATAGGACATAATAATATCATAACATAATTTGAATGTAGGAGATTAACCCAAAGAATGGAAATTGGGTTAAGAAGTCCCCTTACCTCATGTCCGACTTGACTCGACTGCTCTTTAACCTCATGAATAATAAACTAGAGTAAATATATACCTGATTAATAAGCTTTTTCATGTTCATTTTTCCTTTTATATCACTTATTACCATGTTATGAACATTATGTAATTATTTAAGTTAATAACGGTCGTTTTGTCGATCTTAGGTACTTGAGTCAAAAATAAACTTCTTATAATTACACTTTGTTCATTGGTAAAATATCCATATATCCATAATTATATTCATTATGTAGATATAATATACATCATATATATCCAGTATATACATTCATTTATAATATTACATAACAATTAGAGGTAAGAAATGAAATGCACCGTTCATGGAGACGGTAAGCCGTACATACGCATGAACGCTACTTTCATTTCTATTTTGTATTTAATGGAATGAAGTTATAATTATATATATTTATAATATAATCCCAGTATAATATAATGTATAATACCATTTACTCCATCCTTTATACATCCAACATATGGCATTAACGATTCAAATCACTTTGAGGGGGTGGAAGTCCGCACTTCCTAAAATGAAATTATCGCGTTTACCCATAATGGAAATCATAAAGTATGCCATAAATGAGAAATAAAGAAGCATAAGGAAAACATAAAAATAATATATATATCATATATGAAAATATTGTCATCAAAATGGCCACCATTAGAGGTGTTAAAAGATTATTGAACAATCATCGTTTCGTGAGGCAGTATTTCCCCACTCACAGAAACAGTATGTTCTTTAACCATTAGGCAAAGGTGTGTGTAAGTGTAAACCAAATACTTATCATAACAACATCCTAGTATATTTTATATACTGGTTTTTTTACAAAATAAAGGAATAATAAGAGTTTAAGGGGTTGGAGAAGCAAAATAAAACAAAACAACATTAAAGAAGACATTACCTTAAAAATGGGTAACTCTTTTTCATTTGAGCCAAAGGCTTCCTTGGGAAGAATTCTGCCCAATGTGAGGCTTCTAAGATTAATAGAGGGAAGTTGGGAGAGTATTTGGGCAGAGGTTGGCCGAGCCAAATGGCTTGATGGTTTGAATAAGGTGGTAGTGGTGGGGCCTTTTATAAGAGGAGAGAAGGGGCACTCTTGGAGGGATTGAAATGTTACTTTATTATGAAATTATTTTCGGATTCTAAAGGTCCCACAATGATATAGTTCAAGTATAAGGTGATACGTGTTCGAAATATACTCATCCAATAGGTTTTTGACAAGTGTATGCCTAGGATTTTACATTATCTTTTCATTTTATTTAAATCGTTAATTAATGAAGTAATCACTGCATCATCATGGTGTCCTAAATAATTTCATTTATTTAATGTCTAAAAATTATAAAAAAAATAAATTAAGGTAGGAAATATTTTTATATTTCTAATTAATATTTATAGTTAAAAATATTACTTGTATATACCCATTTAAAAATTGTTTTAGTAAAACAACTAATGTTTGTGACATTTTTATTTTAACATTAAATAAAACGTTTTTAATGTCATTTCCCTTCCAATGTGGCTCCATGGGGTCCAAAAGTTAACTCATGGGTTTTCTTGGTCGTCCATGACTCATACAATAGTGGTAGGAAAAGTGTCAAGGTCATTTCCTATTATTATAACATTATATTTACCTTAAATTTCACTAATTGCCTTTAATAGCGATTAATTAAACTTAAAAGTTACTATTCACCAAAAAAATTATTTTAATCCCATTGAACCACATTTTACTTCCAAATTACAACCATGTATGTTGGATTTTTGAAAATAAAATCACAAAAGTGGTAATGTTTCATTTAAAAGAAAAATTAGTTTTTTAAATACCACTTAGTGGTTTCAGTATTCATCAAAAATTGAAGTTTTTTAGAACAATGCCAAAATTTCACCGTAAGCTATAATTGATATTCCTAATCCAAAAATGATGTATATTTCAAAAAATTACAAACATATAAGTTGAATTAATTAATTTTATAATTAATTCCCGCTTTCACAACAAATTGCGTGTTTTTAAGAAATAATATACATCAAATGATTGACAATTGTTTATGTCCAATTTCAATGTGAAATTAATTCTAATGACCATCATTGGATAAAATAGTAAAAATATATTCTAATTATACTTTAAAACCACTCAATAGTATAATTTATCACTATAAAATATTTTTATTAGAAAAGTTGTTTTTAAGTATTTTTCACTATTCATAAAAAATTGAAGTTCTCAGAAAATTACAAAAAATTCAACTTTGGATAATTTCGATATTCTGAATACAAAAATGAAGTCCATTTTGAAATATAAATTTTATATAATTTCAAAAAGTGGGTATTACTATTCATAACTGCTACTTTGATTGGTCACGGCATTTTAGAATCTCGAACTTGCGTACAATACAAGCTATTGAATTATTGAAAGAGAAGTGTCTCGTGAAAGAGTGGGGTGTTACATTATACCCTCCTTAAATAAATTGCATCCTCGCAATTTGAAAATGTTCTTCAAAAATAAAAGGTTGAAAATAGAAAATACCTTTGTGGAAAACCCACATCGGAAATAGGGTTAATAAGAATATAACATTAAAAGAAAGAAAGAGAAGTACAAAGGTCACCCGAGATAGACCATACTAGGATTCTATGAAAATATGGATATGGAAGAAAAAAAAACTAGCAAGGTCTAATGGAGAGTTGTAGAAAACAGGATTAGGAGAAAGTTAACAATAAGAAAATCACAAACTTGTGATTGGTTAAACGGTCATTGAATCCCCAGTTGGAAAAGTTAATCGACAACGTTTTTGTTTTAAGTTACCTTTTATAATGTTGAGAAATTTTTTTAAGAGATTTTCTATGAACGTAACGAAATATTCTTACTTGTCGTGTAGAATTTCATTCATTAATAAATTTTTACAACAAACCCATCTTTCACTCCAAATTGTAATATAACTCAAAAATATTCTATTTATCCAAATTGTATGAGGTTCTAAATATTACCACATACCATTTAGATTAGGAATACTATTTTGTAATAACCAGGGACTTCCTGCAGGCTAGTGGAAGGTAATAAAGACCTGTCGCATTATGGTTATGGGTTCGATTCCTGCAGCTTTGTCCGACGCGACAGGTTATGCCCCACCCTGCAGGTTGTCCTTTTCCTAAAACTATAGTATTATAATATTCCAAAAATAATCTTCAGAAATGTTTTAACCTTAAAAAATACTATCCAAAGATCAACTTAATCCATTCTAACCTTTATAGTTATCCAAAATACCTCCATCCATACTTTCTCTAAAGGGTCCTTAAATTCAAAAATCAATTGTAACATTAGATTCCCTAAACAATGTAATGTTTCTCTTATTGTTACATACTAGAAATATGATTTCCTTCATCATAAAAAAACCTTAATGATAACAAAAAGTACTGCAGTACAATCCTTATATATATCACATTATTTTTTAACCAGAATATAATCCTTGAGTCCAAAAGCACCAATACATTAATTATTCCGCTTCAACTGTAGTAACAACATAAGATTGTCCTTGATCCCTTGGCCATTTCTGAGGTATGTTTCCCTGACGCTTAAGACATTCATTTTCATAATGCCCCATTTCCCTAAAATTGTACATTAAACATTGATAGCCTCTTTCATTCCCTTGCAATCATGAGCCTGGTGACCTTTTTCTCCACATTTATAACAAACTCCCATTCCTTTTAGGCATGTACCAGGGTGGTTCTTCCCAAAATTATCACATAATAGAAAATCCTTCTTTCACCTTTTCCCTTTATCTGTACCTTGTTCCACCATTCTCTTCTTCTCTTTCGTTACTTTGTTGTCATAAGACTTAGAGTATTCCTTTTCTGTCTTGATAGCACACAATACAATATCTTCATACGATGAGAAGGTTTGTGATACTAATGATCGATGGAGAAATGGTTTTAACCCATCAAATAAATTATCAATATTACTTCTTGGTTTACATATATAATCTGCAGCATGCCTCTCTAACCTTGTAAAGTTAGCCTCATACTTTGCGACATTCTCATCCTTCTTCTGCCTCAGACTCAGAAATTGCCTTTCTATATCTGCTCGATGGTCATGTGGAATGTATTTTTCTACGAAAATTTCTTTAAACTCACTCCATTACATACTTGATACTTCTTCATCTTCCTTTGTGTTTTGAATCAGCGACCACCATTGATCGGAATCTCCAGTGAGGCGGTAGAATGCCATGAAAACCTTCTCCCTTTCGCTACTCCCCAACGCATGGAATATTTTCTCTAAGGAGTTTATCCATTTCTCAGCTACTAATGGATTTTTACCCCCATTAAATTTTGGCGGTTGTTGCCTCATGAAGCGGTCATACATTGATCCTCCACGTTTCAGATCAGGGTGCTCCATACAAGTAAGGATATTATTCATAACATGAGTGATTTGTCCCAATATGGTAATAAGTTGATCAGCACAAGTTGTATCTCCAGATCCACAATAATTATCTTGAGAAAGAGGGAAATACTTACACGGAGTGCGTGCATTGATACGGTTTCCATTCCTCCCACTAGGCGCCATTTCTAAACAATGGAATAAACTAGATTAGTTTATGAATCAAAATACATAATTCCATTCTTGTAAAATACTTAACATAAATTGAACTATTTATGGATATAATCCATAATCATAAAAATGTTTTCTTTTTGAGGAAGTATATACTAATAACACTTCATAATGGTTTGTAATGAAAATGATAATTATCTTAAGAATATCCCCCGGGAGTGTCGTAACCAAGAGTGCAGCAAGGCCCGTTGTCATGCACCAGTTCCCGTTTGAGTCTAGCTCAAAGAGGTGTTTTCAGATTTTTACCCCTAGGTACATCTGTGCTAGAGCCGCCTCTACTTACTCGTATCCAGACAAGGATGTATTGCTTGGAAAACTCACAAAATCTCTATAATACCAAAATTCTAGGAACTTCTTCTATACTAATCCTCATAGTCTATCTTTGGGATAGGTGCTCTAATCAGAGATTATCAAAATCTAGCTTCTAAGGATAGTAATAAACTTCCTCTGATACCAACTGTAACGCCCCGACCCCAGTTACCCAGAGTCGGTGCGTTATTGCGTAACATTGGAATAATCACAAATGATCAACTATCGAAAGACCGATTAGTTTAGTAGGCTTGGAAACACTAGATACATTCATAAATGTTACATTACATAATAAAGTGAAAAACTACAATAACAAAGTATCCATAGTCCACACTCATATCCTCTTCTGACTATCTCTGCAGGTCATTCATAAAATACTTCTTCACATCCTGGAAAATATTAAAACATTGAAAGGGGTGAGCTCAGATGATCAGTAAGGATAATAATATTATGAAAGCTTTCGTAAATAAACATTATCATTTAAGGCAATATATAATTAAAACAAAAGCCTTTTTAAACTTTAACTTCACCATAATATGGAAAAAATAAAATTAAATAATGCCATTTACTTACTCACATGGATATTCTACTAGTCAAATAATCACATGCAATATCAATAACCACTTTCATAATGATGGAATGCATAATGCCAGACTATCATAACCACGTATCCAAGGTCTCGTGCCAAGACCACAAATAAAATTTTGTCAAGGCCTCGTTCCAAGACACTAGTTTGTCTCATGAGACCTACCGATGCAATTTTTTTTAGAATATACATACATTTAAAATTTCTAAAATATACTCCAGTGTATTTCTGAAATCATTATGCAAGCTTCTGAAAACAAAATAACTAATTCTGAAACTACTCGACTAATTACATGCCATGATGGGTCCACTCCCAATCCCTTCCTTTCTAACACACTCGAGAGTCGGGTTTTCTGAAAAAAAATTTAAGCTTCCGTTAAATACGTATACATTTTCACTGGATTTTCTTATATTAGAGAGAAATATCATTTTTTTAATCCATTTAAAAATCACATAATTATAAAATAAAACCTTTCGAATAAATGTAAATTTCAAAGGGGTTTATACACCGTATAAAGGAATGTTGTGTATAAAAAAAATATGCCTCAATGAAAAGAGATTGAGACGAAGTCCTTACCAAGATATTTTTTAAATAAAATAGATCTATTATGTGTTTTCAATATAATTACACATAAAGAAAGTACAAATAAATGATAGGACATAATAATATCATAACATAATTTGAAAGTATGAGATTAACCCAAAGAATGGAAATTGGGTTAAGAAGTTCCCTTACCTCGTGTCCGACTTGACTCGACCGCTCTTTAACCTCCTGAATAATAAACTAGAGTTAATATCTACCTGCTTAAGAACCTTTTTCAAGTTAATTATTCCTTTTATACCACTTATTACCTTGTTATGAACATTATGTAATTATTTATGTTAATAACGGTCGTTTTGTCGATCTTCGGTACTTTAGTCAAAAATAAACTTCTTATAATTACACTTTTTTATTGGTCAAATATCCATATATCCATAATTATATTCATGATGTAGATATAATATACATCATATATATCCAGTATATACATTCATTTATAATATTACATAACATTTAGAGGTAAGAAATGAAATGCACCGTTCATGGAGACGGTAAGCTGTACGTACTCATGAACACTACTTTCATTTCTATTTCATATTTAATGGAATGAAGTTATAATTATATAAATGTATAATATAATTACATTATAATATAATTTATAATACCATTTAATCCATCCTTTATTCATCCCACATATGGCATTAACGATTCAAATCACTTTGAGGGGGCGGTAGTCCGCACTTCCTAAAATGAAATTATCGCGTTTACCCATAATGGAAATAATAAATTATCCCATAAATGAGAAATAAAAAAGAATAAGGAAAACATAAAAATAATACATATATCATATATGAAAATAGTGTCATCAAAATGTCCACCATTAGAGGTGATAAAAGAATATTGAACAATCATCATTTCGTGAGGCAGTATTTCGCTACTCACAGAAACAATATGTTCTTTAACCATTAGTCGAAGGTGTGTATAAGTGTAAAAAAAATTATCATAAAAACAACTTAGTATATTTTAGATACTGGTGTTTTTACAAAAGAAAGTAATAAAAATATTTTAAGGGGTTGGAGAAGCAAGATAAAATAAAACAACATTAGAGAAGACATTACCTTAAAATCGGGTAACTCTTTTTGATTTGAGCCAAAGGCTTCCTTGAGAAGACTTCTTCCCAAAGTGAGTCTTATAAGATTAAGAGAGGGAAGTTGGTATAGTATTTGGGCAGTGTTTGGCCGAGCCAAATGGCTTGAATATGTGAATAAGGTGGAAGTGGTGGGGGCCTTTTATAAGAGGAGAGAAGGGCCACTCTTGGAAAGATTGAAATGTTACTTTATTATGAAATTATTTTCGGATTCTAAAGGTCCCACAATGATATAGTTCTAGGATAAGGTGATAAGGGTTATAAATATACTCATCCAATAGGTTTTTTACAAGTTTAAGCCTTGTATTTTACATTATCATTTCATTTTATTTAAATCGTTAATTAATGAGATAATCGCTGCATCATCATGGTGTCATAAATAATTTAATTTATTTAATGTATAAAAATTATAAAAAAAATATCATGATGTATGAAATTTTTTTCTCTTTCTAATTATTATTTATTGTAAAAAAGATGACTTGTATAACCCCAATTAAAAATTGTTTTAGTAAAACAACACATGTTTGTGACATTTTCATTTTAACTATAAATAAAAAGTTTTTAATGTCATTTCCCTACCAAAGTGGCCCCATGGGATCCCAAAGTTGACCCATGGGTTTTATTGGTCGGACATGACTCATACAATATGGTTAGGACAAGTTTCAAGGTCATTTCCTATTATTATAACATTATATTTATCTTAAATTTCACTAATTACCTTTAATCGCGATTAATTAAACATAAAAGTTACTATTCACAATAAAAATTATTTTAATCCCATTGAACCAAATTTTACTTCCTAATGACAACCATGTATGTCGGATTTTTGAAAATCAAATCACAGAAGTGGTAATGTTTCATTTAAACGAAAAATCAGTTTTTTATCTACCACTTAGTGGTTTCACTATTCATCAAAAATTGAAGTTTTTCAGAACAATGCCAAAATTTCACCCTAAACTATAATTGATATTTTGAATCCAAAAATGATTTCTATTTTACAAAATTCCAAACATATAATTTTCATTAATTAATTTTATAATTAATTCCCGCTGTCACAACAAATATTGTGTTTTTAAGAAACAATATATATCAAAAGATTGACAATTGTTTATGTACAATTTCAAAGTGAAATTAATTCTAATGACCACCATTGGATAAAATAGTAAAAATATATTCTAATTATAATTTAAAACCACTCAATAGTATAATTTATCACTATAAAATATTTTGATTAAAAAAGTTGTTTTTAAGTATTTTTCACTATTCATAAAAAATTGGAAGTTCTCAGAAAACTACAAAAAATTCAACTTTGGATAATTTTTATATTCCGAATACAAAAATGAAGTCCATTTTGAAATATAAAATTTATATAATTTCTAAAAGTGGGTATTACTATTCATAACTGCTACTTTGATTGGTCATGGCGTGTTAGAATCTCGAACTTGCGTACAATGCAAGCTATTGAATTATTGAAAGAGAAGTGTATCGTGAAAGCTTGGGGTGTTACAGTTAAAAACCATGAAGATCATTTTTTCCATGTAATAACATGTAAACACCTTCATCATGTGTTGTTCTAAAACACTACAACATCATGAATTACCAAAAAACCTTATTTATTACCTTCATGCTCCCTTATCCTTTATATAATACTGGATATATTCATTATATCCAAAAATATTGATTATTTCAACAATTATGAAATAAACATATTGTTAATCAGTTTCATTTAAGTCAAGAATATCCAATATAATTTATCCAAATCAACCATCTCTTATTCCAAAATCACTACATCGTTAATAGGACCATATTAAGGATTACATTCCCTTCAACCATGTATTTTACCAAAAACGGTAGCTTATCATTAAGTTACTTTTATTAGAACGATATAATTTCAAATCCTCAATAAAATAGTAATTCATAACAATCCTTATTTATCTCCATAATCCATATAACCAGTATATTTTTGATACAACAATCAAATGAAATAATTCTATAACAATAACATAAGAACACTTGTCCTTCCTCTTCATCTGAGGTAGTATCATAACTTGATTATTATTCAATAGCATCATTTAAGGTATACTCTAATTACTGGTACATTGATTCATGTAGTGTCCAATGCCTTGCAGATAAATCATTGTACATTTGAAACATTTTACTTACCCTTGAAATCGCATACTTGGTGGCCTTTTTCTCCACACTTATAACAAATTCACATTCCCTTCAAGAAATTACCAAGGTGTTTCTTCCCACATTTACTACAGGATGGATATTCATCTTTTCTCCTCGTTCCTTTACTTCTATTCCTTCTAGTACCTTCCATTTCTAAACAATGACATTAACAATATTTTTTTATGAATCACAATCCATAAATCCAAACTTGCAAACCACTTAACATAAATTGAACAGTTTATAGATATAATCCATAATCATAAAAATGTTTTCTTTAAGAAGGTATATACTCTTAAATCCTTCATAATAATTTGTAAATAAAATTATAATTATCCTATGCATATCCCCCAAGAGTGTCGTAACCATGAATGCAGCAAGGCCCATTGTTGTGCACCAGTTCCCATTCGAGTATAGCTCAAATCAATGTTTTCAGGTTTTACACCTAGGTACATATGTGCCAAATCCACCTCTACCTACTCGTATCCATGCAGGGATTTATTTTCTTAGAAAACTCACAAAATCTCTACATTACCAAAATTCTAGAAAGTTATTATATATTAATCTTCAAAGTCTATATTAGGGTAATGTTCTCTAATTAGATTTTATCTTAATATAGTTTCCAAAGTTATTACTAAACTTCCTCTGATACCAACTGTAATGCTCTAACCCCAGTTACCCAAATCTGGTGCATTATATTAATACATTGTTATGATTACAAGGAATCAAGTCCCGAAAGGCCGATAAGTTTATCAGTCGTGGAATATAGATAACATTCCTTACCTTTAAATTACTGTTTCAATCATAAAACGCATCATAGATAGTTCTTTGATAACGCTATTATTACCTTTTGCATAACCCTTCATATCAATCAGAATAAACTTCTTGGAATCCTGGGAAAATAAAACATAATAAAGGGGTGAGCTCAGATGCCTAGTAAGGGTAAAAAATGTAACAGAAGCTATAAACTTTTAAGGTAAGATGTGTGATAAAAACAACAGACTTTTTAAACATAAACTTGAACATAATATGGAAAAAAATAAATCATACATTAGCATATAAACATGAACATGGATATTCTACTAGTCTAATAATCACATGTAATAACTAATTTCATAATGATGGAATGCCTAATGTCGGACATCATTACCACATAGTCAAGGCAATGTGCCAAGACTACAAATAAATTTTTTTTCATGGCCTTGTGACAAGACACTATTTTGGCTCATGGGACCTACCGATGAATCAAGGAGCTATAGCAGGATCCACCCGTCACTAAATAAGTCTAATACATTCCTCATATGAAAATGTTGAAACATAACCTAAACAATAGTATTAAAACTACCATAATAAATATCAATAAATTAACTATAAACAATGAATGGTATTAAAATATCACATTCATAGTCAACCATATCATAGCTCATTCAATACAATATTGAAGATTTTATTTATAATAAATCTACCTTAATCAAGAATAATATCCAAAAAAAGATGTTGACAAAGTTGAAAATAATCATTAAATTACTTAGAGAAAAATATCTTTTTTTGTGAAATAATTTAAATGTAACACATTTATAAACAAATTAATTTAAAAGATATTTTTGAATAAAAGTGTCCCATACCACTTTGAAACATTTGAATGGAATTAACATTTTAAAAACATTCAGGTCCATATAAATAAATCCTTAAAAACCATTTTGGAAACATGCACATTAATGAGAATGATTAAGAAAAATAAATATTTAAAACAAATAAAATGATTCTTTAGTAAAAATACCCTTAAAAATTTCCATTTGATAACTCTTTTATGAAACATTTACATGGAAAATAAATATGTCCCAGTATATACTTATGTAAAAACAACCTTGAATAATAACGTGATTGTGAAATTAACCCTTAACTTGCTCTTTCCTTTAGTCGAGGGTACATTTAAACTTTGTATGAAGACCATAGTATGTTATTAAATTTTTCCCGAACCATATTAATATTTATTATATCAAAAATGATTCATTTAGGACTTTATACTACCTATTTAATACTAATTTCCATGTTAAATTATCATTTCGGGTTATAATCGCTTCCTTTATTGTATGTGTTTTAACTTGTTGCTCTTTATTGTATCACATAGATAAAGATTTAAATATATACAGAATATAAAACATGATTTATATATCATATATATTTAGAATATAAATATGTATAATCGATATATATATGAAATGTAAAACACCTTTTATGGAGATGATAGTCTTTACGTTTGCATAAATGCTATTTCAATTTTCGTATCGTATTGAACAGAACTAAGTGAATAATATATATGTAGGTACATATATATATCTCAAGTATCATTATTATTTCATATATTAAATGCTTATTAATGGTATATATATTTCATAATCATCATTGAATGGTGAACGTGGAATTGAATCTCATCATGTTCGTGGAGACGGTAATCCGCACGTACGCACAAGCGACAATATGATTCTTCTAATATTAAAATAATATATAATTTGATGGTATATAATATATAAAGGATCATTATAATGATATATTTATTATTTACATAAATTTCAAATCATTATTATGTGCATCCAAATAATAATGTAATGAATAACTATTACACCACGACGTGGAGACGGTAAACCGTACGTACGCACATATGGTGACATGTCCTTAAAAGGATGGATAGAATAATGAATATCATTTTACCATATTTATAATAACATCACAGTATATAGAATATATTGGAGTTAATATTTTATAATGGAAATGACAATGAAAGAGGAAGTGGAAGAAGAAAGGAACTTGGATGAGGTGATGAAATATTTACCTCTTCCTCAGGTTCTTCCTTTTTATTTGATAAAAAAGGATCCTTTGGATGTCTTTTTGACTAATGTAAGGACTCTAGGATTATGTTAGGATAATTGAGAGGGAATATTTTAGGGTTTGGCCGAGTGAAATGTCTTTGAAGGTGTGAATTATAGTGAAGGGGGAGTGCCCTTTTATAAGAGGGGTGAGGGGCATCATAGGAAAAGCTAGAAATGTTATTTTATAATAAAATCATTTTCGGTTTCAAATGGCACAAAAATATATTATTTAAAGGATAAGGTGGGTTTGAAAGAAAAAACACTCAACCAATAGGTTTTAGATAGTTTTCGGTCACTATATTATCATTATATTTTAGATTTAACTCTTAGGTAAATAGTTTGTCATTTACCATGTCTCTTTGTATATTTATATTATATGGTTAATAAACATACTATATACTTACAAGAGAACCCCAAGTGTTTAATTAATGATCAAAATATCATTATATAAGTCTTTTGGCCAAACATTAGATTTTTAGAAATAGAATATCAATTAATAATATAATATTTGTTTTAAAAACTCTTTTTTGTCAATTTTAAAACTATTTGGTATTTTGTTATTTCTAATCTTATAACAACATTAATACTTCGAATGAAATTATTCTAACCAAACCTAACATGTCATGTTAACCACTAAAATTAGTTTAATTCATAAAATGTCTCAAATAACATATATTTTTGTATTTAAAATATTGGTTATTTTAATATTTTATTAATTAGGTAATTACTGCCTCATCATTGTGTCATAAATAAATTAGATTATTTAATGTATAAAAATATAAATAAAATACCATGATTTATGTATTTTTTTAGCTTTCTAATTTATATTTATAGTCCAATTTATACTGTGTGTATCACTATATTAAAAATGGGTTATTTATTAAATTTTGATTTTAACTCTTTTAAATCTTCTTTAAATAAAATAATAATAAATGTCTTAATCTAATCCATTTTGACCTAAATTATCATATTTTATTCCTAAGGTTATTTTTGGTCGAATTACACTTATGCAATAGAATTAGGACATGTGTTAGGGTAAAAATTATGTAATGTTTACCCTTAATTACCTTATTTACTTTTAATCGTGGTAATTAAAAGTAAAAAGTTACTATTCACCAAAAATTATTTTCATATTATTTAACCACATTTTTCATCCTCATATTAACTGTTTCTCTCAGATTTTCAAAATTCGATTCACATAATCAGTAAATTAAAGTGTTATACAAATTTGGAAATTCTCCTAAGAGGTGGGTAAAAGACTGTAAAAGGTTAAATAAAATTTTTAAATATCTAAATTTATTATAAAATGACTCCAATGAGTTAAAATGTTCTTATCTTGGAATTATGTATCTATTTTTACATAAAATAAATTTAAATAAAATAAATAATTATTTAAATAAAAAGTTGGTTTTAAACTATAACTTAGTGTTTTTCACTATTCATCAAAAGTTGGAAGTTTTTAGAAAAATAAAAAAATATCACCCTAAGAAAATTTTGATATTCTCAATTCAAAAATTATGTCGATTTTACCAAATTCAAAACATAGAAGTTTTATTTATTAATTTAAAAATAATTCCCGTTGTCAAAACAAAATAGCGTGTTTTTAAGAAATAATAACTAACAAAATATTGATACCTGTTTTTGTTCAATTTCGAAGTGAAATTACTTCCAATGAATAAAATTGGATTAAATGGAAAAATATAATCTATTTATATTTAGAACCCATTAATATGTAAAATTTAACACTACATTTTATTTTTATTTAAAATGTTGTTTTCAATTAAAATATAGTATTTTCACTATTCACCCAAATGTGAAAGTTATCAGAAAAACACCAAAAAATTTATTAAAACTCAATTATTATGTCCCAATTATAAATTAGATGTTTATTTTGTCAAATTGAATATATAAAAGTGCAAATTTTTGATTTAAAAAGGTTTTTTATTAAAAGGGAGTAAAATTTCATTTAAAAAAATACTACTTTTTTCTGAAAAAATGAATTTGTTCTTATATTATGTCTAAAAAACACATAATATGAATTTTAAAATTATATAGATTATATAATATTCAAAAATCAGTTAATAATATTCATAACCGCTTTTTGAATGATTAGTTTAGTAAGTTGTGGTGCACTCGAACGCGGTGTTGCATGTAGCACAAGCTATTGAATTACTTTAATGAGATAATGTACTATGAAATCTTGGGGTGTTACATCTCTATTCACTATTCACGTCATATCCAGCTACAGGGTTCCCGCACTAAGCTTTTTCGTCTCTGGGAGAGTCTTCTCCCCAAACCACTGGTCGATACTACAACTACCACGAAGTCTCACATAAAAAATCTCAAAGGAGTGCAACATCATAGGGGCCTAGTAATAAGAGACAACACATTACACGCCCACCCGATCTATGAGTTATTAGAGTTTCAGTCTTTAGGGCCAAGTTGGATTCATGCTCAATCCAACCAGACCATTCCCCAACATTATCCAAAACCGAAGTGGGGTATACCAAAGGGACCGTCTCACTCGAAGGATTTCGGTGCCACTGATAGTTCCTCAAACAGACGTCTGGTGCCAATGTTATCGCCCAAGTAATGTATAGGGTCGTATCTGGTTTGGGTCCAGTCCAACCCGGCCTGGGTCGACCCAGCCCGACCCGCTGGGTCCGGCCTGACAGGCTGTGAGGGTCGTAGGGGTTTCACGAGGTCACGGGGTGGCTCGACAACAGGGGTGGAGGGTGGGGGGCATGTGGGCATGGGGCGGCTTGGCCGCGGGGGTGCCGCAAGGGCGTAGGGAAACAAACCGTGAGGGCGTGAGGCTGTGAGGTGGCTCAGCCGAAGCGACTCGACCATGAGGGTGGAGGCCATACAACGGCTTGGTCAGGAGGGCAGAGGCCACAGGATGGATCGACTGTGGATGCCACAGGATGGAGCAGCGAGGCTGCAGGGCGTGGCTGCTGCGGGGCGGCGTGGCACCCTACCTTGGTTGGTCGTTCTCAAGTTCCACAGGTTCCATCCACCGACATCGGTCGCCGTCACCAAAGTCGCCTTCTTTCATTACGAAGGACTTACCATTCATGTATAATGGTGGAGGGGTCGATCCATGTTTGTTTGGCCCACACCCTCTGCGGTAGAGCGGTAGCAAGCGGCTCAACAAGAACTAGAATAAAGAATATCAAACCCTAACATCCCATAATTGATTATTCCCAAACCCACAATAGAAATCATCCACAGATCAACTAGATTGAATGTTGATCTGCATTCTTTGTTTTGGAATAGAAGAACATGGGAATGTAAAATCATGAAAAAAACCCTACCTCGTTCGTTTGATTTGTTAAAGATTGTTCCTGGGGAAGGAGATGATGTTGTTGGGAATAGACGGACATTGGTGATGTCGATGTTTCCTCAAACGTCGATTCGTTGATGTGGATGATGTTCCTCATCAACAAATGTCTCATGGAAGATATTGGAGTCGAAGTCAGCATTCTTTGCTGGCATTCATCATTGGAGTGCTTTCTCACAAGGCTCATTCCTCCCAATTCCACCAAAACATGCCATGTAGCCAACATAATATATTATGTTGTCTATTTAGATCATTAGAATACATTCAAAATGACTTAATTTATTAACTATGTTTTTTTAATTAATTAAATGTGGTGGCACCATTAATTTGGGGGAATTTTAAGAGGCGCCCCCATATTTAAGAGGGAGTTCAGGGGAGTTTTAGACTTGGGTGGTCCCCACCACCATAAACTCTCTTGGGAGGTTTTAGGTTTGGGGGTCCCCAACTACATATTCCACACATGGGAGGTTTAGGTCTCAGGTGGTCCCCACCACCATATCCTATGTTGAGAGGTTTACTTCTGGTGGTCCCCACCACTAAACATCCATATGGGGAGTTCCAAAGAAAAATATAATAAAATGTTACAAAATTTTATTTTATTCTATTCTTTCACAAAAAACCCAAAAATTAACTTTCAACCTCGACCAACTGTCGTCGAGTTAAAATTATTCTTAAAAGAATAACTGTAGTGTGAGTTCAACGGTGCCCTCAGATTTCAATTCCAAGCACCTGTTCAAAAGCTAGAAAAACTCGCTCTCACATCTACTGAGTGTACCCAAAATAATTTTCAGAAAATATTTTAGAGCACTCCGAGTCTTGGAATCACACGCCTTCAATTTTCATGGACTTTTAAAATTCTCATATACTAAAAAAGATACATGAAAATTATGTGTCTTTACATTATCCCCACCTCAGATCTTTACATCACTATAAGCCACAACTCAAAACTAGGAAAACAAGTGGGGTTAATGATCATGTACCTGAGCCTCCTGCTCCCATGTACTCTCCTGGAGGTTCCCATGCTGCCAGGGAATGTGCACTAGAGGTATCGAACTCCAATGAAGGACTCACTCTTATCGATCCTCAATGCCCACTGGAACCTTTGTAAAAGTCTCCCCATCGTCAACATCCAACTCACCATGGACGATGATGTGGGAAGGGTCATGCACATATCTACTTAGCTGGGATTCATGGAAGACGTCATGCACCTGGTGCAACTGAGGTGGAAGAGCTAAGTGGCAAGACACATCCAAAACTCTACTGAGGACCCTAAAGGGTCTAATGTATATTAGAGATAACTTTCCACCTCATCCAAATCTTCTTAAACCTCATCAGGGTGAGACCCGTAGAAAGACATGGTCTCCATCCTCAAACTCTAGAGGTCTCTGTCTCCTGCCAGCATACGAATTCTGCATGCTCTGTGAAATCTTCATCTGCTCTTGGATGATGTGCACCTTCTCCATGGTAGCCATTACCATCATTGGTCCCACGAGTGATGACCCCCCTGGGACAGTCCACCACAAAGATGATATGTAAGGTCGCCCGTAGTAGGCCACGAATGGTGCCATCCCAATGGTGGAGTGATATATGTTGTTGTACGAAAAATCTCCCAAATGAAAGTGATCCTCCCAGCTGTGACTAAATTCGAGGACACAAGCATGAAGCATGTCCTCGAGGGCCTAAATCTTCCTCTCAGACTGCCCATCCATCTGAGGATAGAAAGTGATGCTCAAATAAAGCTGCATCCCAAAAGCCTCCTGCAACCCCTTTCATAGCAGGGAAGTAAACTGTGAATCACTATCAGAGAGAATCATCGAGGGTAATCCATGTAACAAACAAATCTAATGCACATATATGCATCCCAAGCTCTCTATTGAACCCTTATCTCGGATTGATAGGAAGTGGTCCGACATGGTGAGTGAGTCGACGAACACCCAAATCAAGTCATCACCCCAGGATGTAATTGGATGTCCTTTAAAGAAGTTCATGGACTTCCCAACCCACTTCCACTATGTAATCTCCAAAGGCTGAACCAAGATAGCTGGTACCTGATTCTTTGCCTTCACTTGTTGACATGTGAGGCACCGAGAGACAAACTCTGCAACTTCTTTTTTCATTCCCAGCCACCAGTGTTGTCGTCGGAGATCCTGGTACATCATTGCCACTACTAGATGTACCACTAGAGGGGATGTGTGAAACTACCTCATCACATCCTACCAAAGTGATACTGGTACCATTGCACATCTTCTTAAGAGGATGACATGCTCCCCACCTTCAAAAAATCAATCTGGTGCCTGACCTGTGGATACCTGAGCACGTCGAGCCTCATAGTCAGCGTCCTGAAGTTGTGCCTCCCTGACTCGCTGAAGAAGTGGGGGAATGAATGTAAGTGATTGAAGGAAAGATTCTCCATCATGTTCCATGTAGGATATCGATAATTTGGATAACTGATCTTTCACCTCTCCTAGTATCTATATACTAGATCTCCTGCTGAGTGCATATGCTACAATGTTACCCTTCCCAAGAGTATAGACTATCTCGAAGTCATTGTCATGGATGATATCAAGCCACCATCATTGTCTTAGGTTCAGGTCCTTCTAGGAGTAGACATAACTGAGACTCTTTTGATTATATTTGACTATAAATCATTCTCTCATCAGATAGTGTCACGACATATTCAAGGAGAAGACCACTGCTACTAACTCCTGGTCATGGGTAGTGTAGATCTTCTCATTCTTCCTCAGATGTCATGAACCATAAGCGATAATTTCTCGCTCCTGCATCAAGACACATCTGAGTCCGGTCCTTGATGTGTTACCGTAGACTACGTACCCTACACACTCCTATAGAAGCCTCAAGATGGGGACACTAGTCAGACTCTGCCTCAGCTCCTGAAACTCTATTTGCATCTCTCCGACCACACGAAGGGTTTCCCCATCTTCGTAAATGCTGATAGTGGTGTTGTAACTCCGAATAAAGCTTTCAAAAATCTCTAGTAGTATATGGCCAAACCCAGTAGACTCCGTACCTCCGTCACACTCCAGGGTGGCTCCCAAGAAAGTACAACATAAATCTTCACTTGATCAACTGCATATCCATCCTTTGATATGACATGTCCCATCAATTGAACCTCTCGGATCTAGAACTAGAACTTAGAGAGATTACCATAAATCTGGTGCCCTTGTAGTGTCACTCCCCATCCCACGGGGCCCATACCGTGACTACCCAAAACCCACCATCCATAGGCCAGGGGCTGGAGACTAGCACCAAAGGCGTAATTCCCTAAAACTGGGAAGTCATTACCTTTATAACTTGTAAACACACACAACATAGAACATAGCTGGATACAAAACACTATGTAAACTGTATAACAAAAGATTAATGAAAACTAATGGGGCCAAAAATAAAATCCCAAATGTAATGTACCAGGAATTGGAAATACAAGTACAACTGAAGAAAGGAAAACAACTACTGGGTGGTCCTTTGGGATTTCTACCTAAAGGGTACTTATATATAGCCTCCTCCGCACTCCATGTCTGTCAGTATCCTCTGTGTACCGACTCAGCTTAAGGTCCACCTCTGGGAATCGTCCAGTCCTGCTACTCGCAGCCTCAGTCAGCGCTGTCTGTTGTCTGCAACCAACACAATGAGGTGCGGGCATAACCCATGTAGGGGTGAGTATAACGATACTCATTAGGGACCCCAAGACCCTCAAGGTCTCACAAAATTCAACAAGGATAAACCACAAGGTATGAAATCAATAGATAAACCCACTTTGGTATATGCCCATATATATACCAATGTTATCAAGTAATTCATCTCAATAATTACATAAACACAAAAGTTATTGACTTAGATCACACCAGAATTTATTCTAGGGGTAGTAACCATTTGATCCCACGGCTGCTGGAAAACTCCTCCTCTATCGATTACAGAGGGCCTGCCGCGACACCAAGGTGCTTCCCACTAACATTGGACTGCTGAGGTACTTCTCTGGTCAACTACTATGGGTCTGCTGCATCACACAGTGGTGTTCCCTGCCATAGGTCTTCCGCCACAACCAAGGGATCCCCCTCATAGCCTACAGAGGTACATCTCCTATCCAGTACTGTAGGTCTTCCACCACAACCAGGTGCTTCTCTTCCATTGGTCTTCTACAACACCATGTCTCTCCCCACTATACGATATGAATCACTCTGAGTCGCTCAGTCAGCAGTCGTCAAGTCTCATCTATCTACTAGGTTCCCGCAAAAATGCTCACTTGTCTCTAGAAGATCTGCTCCACAAGCTACTAGTCGATGATCCTCTGCCATGAAGTCCCCCAAAGAAGTATCCCAAAGGTCTGCCATGTCAGAAAGGTCTAACCCAAACAAAAAGTGTCCAAGATATAGAGTAAAAGATGACCAATCCATTTTCCAAAATGTACACAGCGTGTAGAAAAGGGAAACACTCCATGACTTTAGTTATCAGCTACTAACCATGTGCAACAACCCGTGTCGTAAATCTAGTTGTGTATAAAAGTAAGTACAAGGTGTGTGGCATGGTTACATGTAGTTTCCATGCAACTGGGGTCGGCTCTGTGTATGTGGGCCATGTGCCCGTACATGGACTCAACCCATGTTTTCCAACTCGTGTAACTGGTACACAGGGTAGCCTATGTCACTAGACTGCCTATTCATGTGGTGGATTACATGCCCGTGTACTCCATCCCATTTTCGTGTATCTCCGGGATACATGACGAGACTCTCGAAGCCGCCTCTTCCATGATGCGTAGAGAATACATGTCCTGTCGTTAGGCCGTGTGATTCTTCATGTGTCAGTGTATTTCCCAGTACACACACTGTGTTCACACACCATTTGTTACCCGTCTAATGCCCGAAACCCTAGCCAAGGAATTCCTGTACTACACGGCGTATTCTTCGGAAGTACACACAGCAAATTCCATAATTTTACAAAAACATCACTTCTCGCTAGTGCGCCTCCCATGATGCCCATTCTTTGTTTTGATGGTTCGATCGCCACATAACCGCAAGAATCTAGGTCTCCCCAATGTTACGAAGTCATCGCGAATGTTTTTGGGCCCCCGATCGACTCTGAAAACACATTTTGATCCACCCGCATGATGAACATTCGAGAACGGTCTTTCTCGACCTGGTCCGATCCATTGTTCGCTATTATAATCAAACCTCTGCTAGGCTATTGTGATGTTGGGTCTTCATTCCAGGATCGTTGCATCATGAAACAAACCTGCAATGATCCGTTGTTTGTCACCCATGAAGAACGCGTAGAACATACCACAAGAAGTACGACAGAGAAATTTGGTCGTGCTAGTTTGACATGGTCCCTCCGCATTAGTTTGATTTCAAGTAGATAAAGTGAAATAAAAAATCAACATGAGAGGAAATAAATTAACGTTTATCAAATCAAAAACACCCCTACCTTTGTTCATTTTTCATTAGCGGACTCGCATGGATGATGACAGTGTCTTCGTCCTTCGTTGCATCTGCCACACACTTCTAATTCTGAGCTCGTGCATCCGTTCGTTGATGACGATGAGGAGGGAAGTTTGGTCCATGATTTCTGACATTGGTATGACTCCAAGGATGAATTTCTAAGGAGATCGTTTTTTTTTTCCGAAAGCGTTCTTTGTTGGAAGCATTCTTCCTTCTTCGTTGGTGAGAGGTTTTCTCCCTAAGATCTCTCTTCTCCAAAGTTCCACCAAAAAACATATTCCAACCAAAGATGAAAGATTAAAATATCTTATTAAGTTGTTTGCATAATATTAATATTACATGAATTAATTGAGTTGGATCCACTTAATTAATTCATGAGGTTGGCACAATTGAAGGAGGGGGTGGAGAGAATCTCAATCATTAATGAGGGGATTTGAGAGGTTTTTCTCTCCCTATATTATTAGTGGGTTTAGTCCTGGGTGGTCCCCACACTATAAACTCTCACGGGAGGTTAGGTTCGTGTGGGCCCCATGACCATAACCTCAAATGGGAGGTTATGGTCGGGTGGTTCCCACACATCTAACTTCCACGTGGAGGTTTTAACCAAAAATATAAAAATAATGTTACACAACCTTATTTTAATTTAATTCATCCACTAAAAACCCAAAAACTATCTTTTAATCTCAACCAACTACTGTCGAGGTGAATATCTTCTTATTCTAATATTGACACTGTGAGTTCAATGGTGCCCTTGGATTTCAATTCTGAGCACTGGTTCAAATGTTATAAAAACCCGCTCATATATTTATTGAACATACCTAAACAAAACATCAAAAATTGATTCCGGGCACATCGGGCCTCAGTATCGCACGCTGTTAATTTTTACGGACTCGTAAAATTTCCATGTATTTAAGAAAAAAATTCCATTGAAATTATGGGTCATTACATTCTCCCCACCTTAGGGCTTTACATCCCCATAAGCTACAACTCGAACTAAGGGAACAAGTGGGGGTACTAAGCATGCATATGAGCCTCCCACTCTCATGTGTTCTCTAAGAGGGTCCCATGCTTCCAGCAAACGTGTAATATAGGTATCGACCGTACATGAAGGAACCGCTCCTGTCGATCCTCAATCTTTATTGGAACTACCGTAAAAGTAGCCTTATCATTGACGTCCAACTTTCCACAGTTGATGATGTGAGAAGGGTCGTGCACATATATCCTTAGCTGGGATACATGGAAGACATCATGCACTAGGTAAAACTAAGGGGGAGGAGATAAGTGGTATGCCACCTCACCAACTCATCTAAAGACCTGAAAAGGTCCAATGAATTGGGGAGAGAGCTTTCCTCTTCGGCCAAATCTCTATAGACCTCGTCGGGGTGAGACCCGTAAAAAGACATGGTCGCCATCTATGAACTCTATAGGTCTCCCTGTTCTGTTGGCATATGACTTCTTCCTATTCTGTGTAGTCTTTATCCACTCCTGGATGATCTGCACCTTCTCTGTGGTAGCCCATACCATCTCTGGTCCCACGAGTGCTGACACCTCTGGGTCAGTCTAGCATAGAGTGGAACTTCAAGGTCACCCATATAACGCCTCAAAATGTGACATACCAATGGTGGAGTGATAGCTGATGTTGTATGAAAACTCCACTAAAGGTAAGTGATCCTCCCAACTGCGAATGAAGTTGATGACACAAGCACAGAGCATGTCGTCGAGGGTCTAAATGGTCAACTTAGTCTGACCATCAGTTTGAGGGTGGAAGGCGGTGCTCCAACGAAGCTGCATTCCGAATGTCACCTGCAACCCCATCCATAGTTGGAAAGTAAAGCGTGAGTCTTGATCGGAGATAATCATCGAAGGTAATCCATGTATCCTCAAAATATCTTGAACATAGAGTCATCCAAGGCTCTCTACTGAACCCAACTCTCTGATCAGTAGGAAGTGGGATGACTTTGTGAGTCGGTTTATGATCACCCAAATCGAGTAATGACCCCAGTATGTACATGGAAGTACCATCACGAATTCCATGGATATCCCATCCCACATTCACTCTAGAATCTCTAAAGGCTGAACCAAGCATGTTGATACCTAATACACCACCTTCCCTTGCTGACAAGTGACGAATCATGAGACAAAATCTTCTACTACCTTCTTCATTCCCGGCCAAATAGTACAGTCGTCTTAGGTCCTGATACATCTTCACCATTCCTGGATATACCGCTAGAGGGGATCTGTGGAACTCCAACAACACTTCCTTCTGAAGTGACATTGGTACCATGGTACCTCCTCTAAAGAGGATGACATGTTCCCAACCGTCAGAAAATCCATCTGGTGCCTGCCCTATGGGTATATGAGCACGTCGTGTCTCGAAGTCAGTGTCCCCACATTATGCCTTCCTGAATCGCCGAAGAAGTGGTAGAGTGACTTTAATAGACTGAAGGAAGGCTGTACCATCTCTATCCACAAATTATATCTGTAAAGCAGCTAGTTGCTCTATCACCTAGCCTAGAAGCTATATACCAGATCTATTACTGAGTGTATCTACAACAACGTTCCCCTTCCCAGTAGTATAGAATATCTCGATGTCATAGTCCTAGAGGAACTCAAGCCAACATCATTGTCTCAGGTTCAGGTCCTTCTGAGAGAAGATATACCTGAGAATCTTGTGATCAGAGTACACTGTAAAATGCTTACCCATCAGATAGTGTCTTCACATCTTCTAGGTGAAGACCACTTTTGCTACCTCTAGGTCATGGGTAGCGTAGTCCTACTTGTGCTGTATCAGCTCTCGAGAACCATAAGTGATCAATTCTTGCTCCATCATTCTGACACATCTCCTTGATGTTTCGCAGTAAACTACGTACCCTATGCCTTCCTCTGGAAGCCTCAAGATGGGGTTACTAGTTAGCCTCTTCCTTAGAACTTCAAAGCTCTGCTAGAATATCGATGACCACACAAATGGTTTACCCATCTTCTTTAGGGATGATAGTGGTGCTGAAACTCTAGAGAAATCTAGCACAAACCTTCGATAATAAAAAGAAAAACCCCTGAAACTCCGTACATTCATCCCAGTCCTGGGTGTCTCCCTAGAAAGTATTTCCTCAATCTTCACTGGATCCAATACAATTCCAGCCTCTGATATGACATGTCCAAAAAAGTGAACCTCTCAGATCAAAAACTGGCACTTCGAGGGATTACCATACTGTTGGTGCTCTCGGAGTCTGTGTAGTACTACCGGTAAATGGTAGGTATGCTCCTCATCAGTAGTCGAGTAGATAAGAATGTCATCGATGATGACTACGGAAAAGTGAGCACGTTATGGCTGGAAGATACTATTCTTCAGTCCCATGAACACTGCTAGAGCGTCGTTTACACCAAAAGGAATAACCAAGAACTCATAGTTGTCATACCGACATCTTAAGGTCGTCTTCTGGACATCCTCATCTCAAACTCTGAGCTGGTGATAGCCAAATCCGAGGTCTATCTTCGAGAACCAACGTGCTCCCTTAAACTGATCAAAAAGTTGGTCAGTCTTTGGGAGTGGGTAAATGTTCTACATGGTCACCTAGTTCAGGGGCCGATATTTAACACAAAACCTCCAGCACTCATCCGCCTTCTTAGGAAACAGAATCGGGGCTTCCCTGGGAGAAACACTGGGCTGGATGAATCCCTTCTCCTGCAATTCCTCTAGCTGGTCCTGCCACTCGTGAAGCTCTGCCGGAGCCATCCGATACGCTGGTGTAGATATCCGTGTTGTCCTGGGGTACAAGTCAATGTAAAACTACACCTCTCTATGAGGAGGTAGAACTATAAAATCATCATGGAAAACATCTACGTACTAGTCCACCACTACAGGATATCTTATACTCTCCACATCTTCTGATCTGAGGGTATGTGCAGCTAACTGATGAGTGATTGGCTTCAATCTCCTTCAGGTAAGTCCATCTTCCGCTGAAAAGCCTCCCTTCTCACCAGTGAAGGTAAACATGGCCCCATCTGTGTGGACACAACACACTTTTCACCTAATACAGCATATCTGAGAACGTACTGTATATAACTAGTCTATACCCAAGATGACGTTGTAAGGCCTCGACAACACTACAAGGAGATCCTAGTTGAAGCTCTTGCCTCCTAGAGTAAGCTCTCACTGCCAGAACCAGTGTGTAATCAGCGAATCTGCTCTCGTAGGAGTCTCTAGCTGTAAGGATCAAGCAAACAGCTCCATCGGAATCTTCGAGTGTTGAATGAGGGCAGTGGAAATGAAAGAGTGACTGGCACATGTTTTTATAAGTACAACAACTATGGTGATGTAGACACAGATCCTACCTTGAATCATCTCTGGAGCACCATGATTGTATGCCTCTGCTGCATGGACCTGAACTATCGACTGTCCACCTACTACTTGCGGTTGGGGAATACCTCATGGTGGTGGTGGTGGTAACACATCGTAACGTCGTCCACTGCTACCTTCATGATCAGCTCCTCTGCCAAATACGCATGCGCCCTACGGATCGACTCGATCGAATCTCTGTCTCTTCCTGGGAGGTCCTTTGACCGTCTTCTGATCAACCAAACGGAGGGTCAGACAATCACATGCCTTATGACCCTGCCCGCCACATGAGAAACACTGCACGCTCCTTGCATGTTTTTCTCTGCTCTGAGAGCCCCGCACAACTGATCCTGAGTCATGCGGTTGTCCACTTGTAGGTATGGTCCACTTGGACCTATAAAAAATTTGTCTATTTACAGCTACATAAGACTCTGCTACATGTTGACTGGTGGTGGATCTCACTGATAGAGACTGATCAGCAAGGAAACTCTCTACTTGGAGGGCTCTCTCTAACACCCCCGCCTGCATAGAGATGTTTAGTGCGATCATCAGAGCTCTGATCTCCCATCTAAGCCCCTAATCAAAGGTCTGGGCCATGAAGAATGGATCCCATACCATATCAGTTGATTAGCATGAGAGGTATGTGAACCTCAATGAGTACTGATCTACAATCATGCTGCCCTCCTATAGATGAAGTAGCTCCTATATACACACCATGTGAAGAGTCACTGGGACAAAATCTGCCCAAAATAGGCTTTTGATGTCTGCCAAGAGAAGCGCCATATTTTCATGAACCTGGATAATCAAGATCTACCATCTGCCCATTGCTCCCTGTATAAGGCTGGCGTCAATAATCACTATGATGTCAGCTGGTGTCCCAATGAGTCAGAAAACTCTCACCACAGCCTCTAGCCAATCCTCAACCACCTGAGGGTCTGTCTCTCCCCTAATCCTTGGTGCCCTCTAGTGCTGGAACTCGTACAACATGCTCAAGTGGCGTGCATCGTCTGCTGCTAGGGATGTTGGCATCAGTGGCCCAACAGAGAGTGGAATCGCTGGTGCCTCTGCTGGGAAAAGGCCATGCATAGAGGGCTCATATCTCGGTGGTCCCTCAGTGCGTACAACTATCGGGACCCTAGCTGGTCGTCTGAGTGGAGGCATCCTGAAAGAAACAGACGTGACACAATCAAAAGTTTATTCCTAGTGAGCTGACCTAGTTGAGTTGACATAATGAAAACTTTTGAAAGCACACACACAATCAATTTTTTCGAGCACTGATTCTGAAATCTGTAGTCAGGGTCCTCGTATATGGATACATTGGCCACCACACCAACACTGGACTCCCTAAACTAAAAACCACACTCAGTACCCTTAACACGATTACTTCATAGAAAATATCAGAATCCTATGTTATACGGTAGAACCGACTCCATTAATACCAATTTTTCATGACCCGTCCCCCAGGGCCCGTGCCGTGACTACCCCTAGTCCGCCTTCCATATTTGAGGGGCTGGCGACTATAACCTAAGGCATAATTCATAAAAAAATGGGAAGCCATTTCCTTTATAACTTGCAAACGCACAAAACAGAGAACACGGTTGGATACAAAACACTAAGTAAACTGTATAACAGAAGAGTGCTGAAATGTAAAGGGGTCAAAAATACAAGCACATATGTAAAGTACGAGGAACTAGAAATACAAGTACAAATGGAGAAAGTAAAAACAACCACTGGGTCTTCCTATGGTTTTCCTACTTGAATGGTAGGTACAAATAACCTCCTCATCACTCCATGTCCATCAATCTCCTCTGAGTACTGACTCGTCATATGGTACACCTCCAGGTACCGTCTAGTCCTTGTACTCTCAGCCTCAGTTAGCATTTTCATTCATCTGCAACTAACATAACAAGGTGTGGACATAGAACTAGTGGAAAAACATATTTTAACGTCGGTTTTTTTAATTTTTGATGTTGGTTTTAAACTGACTTCTATAAAGGCGATGTAAAAAATATGGTTTTCGGTGTAGGTTTTTCAAAAACAGACGCTGAAAACAATTTTGGTAAGTGTTTCGGCGTCGGTTTTACATAAAACCGACCCCCAAAGTAATATTCGACAGAATATTCGGCATCGGTTTTTTGTAAAATCGATGCATAAATCCATGTGAACCTACCCTTCGGCGTCAGTTATATCTAAAACCGAAGCCGAAGTTAATTTTTTTAATATTTCGGCGTCGGTTATTTAAATAACCGACGCTATAAATAAAATTATTTTTTTATAAATACATCCAATTACACTTCCCAAAATATTCAGAACTCGGGTAAAAATAACACAATATAAAAAAACAATTAAACAATATTTATCATCCAATGGCTCGTATAACTTCAATCCTTATATCTAGTTCATAAAAAAAGTATCTAAAGTAAAATTAAAATACACGTATCTGCAATAAATGAATTCAAAAAAACTTGTGACATTTTCAAGTCCCACGACTCCAACATTTATTATTTATAAATTTTAGAATATACATACCTCAAATCTTAATCAGACATAACAAATAGTTCACAAAAGTATATTGAATATGGGTCATATCATATTCGGTATAAGGATGTATATTATTGAATTCCAACAATAATAATCAATGATAAGAAATTTAAAAATAGAATAGTATGGGAGAAAATATAAAAAAAATTAATACAACGAACCTTATGAAAATCAGTAGTTTTCCCAGTTATGATTATCTCGTACATGAATCATAGATTATAATAACCACATTCAACATGTCCATTTTGACGATGAAACTGCAGTTATAATGCATTTAATTAAAAAAACAATATATAACAAAAATATAAAAACTAATTACCTGTACTTCCACATATTTGATTTCAATTGGTTTATTTTCTGACATGTATTCATTGGAAAAATGTTTCCATGATATGCATTTTTTTATATATGAACTAATTATACTTGTGTATACAATGAAAATTAAAACTAATGAGCTTATAAAAAATAAAACAAATTACCTGTTTAAATAGGTTAGAAATGGTTTACACACTCCTCCTAATAAAGATAAAAAACCAATATAAGGTGCATTCACTTTGGAAAAATACACCTAACATCCAATGCCCCTACAATACAAAAAGTTCACAATTAATGACATTATAATGATAATTAGTTCATAAAAATGTTGATGTTCATACTTATCAAGAAACGGAAAAACCCAGCACTGATTCTCTTTCTGTGTAAATCTCTCGGATATATATTTAACACTTTCATGATTCTTCACATGTTTGGATTCCAAGGAAATATACTCTTGATCTATAAAGCTATAAATTAATGTTGTTTCCTTTATTAAAAAAAAGCTTGTGTAGATACCTAATTTAAAAAGAAAATAAAGTTAGTTAATGAAATAACAATCTTTTATTAATGAAATAGCAATTAAAATGTCAATTTACTTACATGATAAACAACTACACCACACTTTGTGAGATCTATTCAAAATTAACTAAATTCATGATATCTTCTTTCATTAATTTCAATCCATAATTTCTTCCACAAATATCGGGTGTCATCTGAAACTCATAGATAAAATTCAAGGAAGAAGAGGACTCAGATAATCTTTTTAACACATATGAAATATTAGAAGTATCTACAAACATCTGTTCCTGAATATTTTGTTGCATTTGTTCAGTTTATTTTTCTTTCAGATATTCCTATTTAAGTTAAATGTTAAAAAACATTA
The DNA here is from genome assembly GCA_963277665.1 of Viscum album. Classification (NCBI taxonomy): domain Eukaryota; kingdom Viridiplantae; phylum Streptophyta; class Magnoliopsida; order Santalales; family Viscaceae; genus Viscum; species Viscum album. Next base: position 1,929,162,028 of record OY728142.1, read on the forward strand.
TAAGTTATTTTGAATAATGTGTAATTAATATTAAAAAAACGCATACCTCAAGTGAAATATAAAGAAGACGGGAAGTTGGGCAAACAAAAAAATGGCCTATACATTCCCCAACTCTGGTGATCTCTACAGTAGGAAATGGTAGTAGAGCAGTAGGATCTATAATAACAAGTACTGATACTCTAACCTGACCCATCTAGATGGGCTGATTATGTACCGAGTCCCCCAACAAATGCACCTGTCCTAACGCAACAATATGTACATGAGGGTCTCCCACAGACAACTCACAATATAAGGCTTGTTCTGAGGGAGGAGGTGGAGGCTCAAAGTAAGCAGGTGGGGAAGGGTAAGCAGATGGGTCAGGGTTGTCCAGGTGAGGAGGCTGAGAAGGTGGAAAAATGAAAAAGTAATATTAGGGTTTAAAATTTATAAAATAGAAAAATTGATTAAAATAAAATAATATACCTCAAAAGGATGCGTAAATGGGGCAGGGTAAGCAGATGGGGCAGGGTAGTCTGGGTGAGTAGGCTGATAATGCTGAAAAATGAAAAACATATATTAGTGTTTATAATTTATAAAGTAGAAAAATTGATGACAAATAAATAATATACCTCGGAAGGCTGTGTAGATGGGGCATGGTAAGAAGATGAGGCAGGGTAGTCCGGGTGAGCAGAATGAGATGGCTGAAAAATGAAAAAATTATATTAGTGATTATAATTTATAAAATAGAAAGTTTGACGAAAAATAAATAAAATACCTGGGAAGGCTGTGCAGATTGTGATTGTCTTGCCAAGTGTTCTAATAAAGCATTCATCACTACTGCTTAATTTTGATCACCCATAGACTGTTTCATATCTTTCAACTCTTCTTTTAAGGATTCTATTTATGGGTCTTTTTATTGCTTAATCTTACAAAAAAACCTCCCGAATACTAACACCCGCCTGATATCCTCTAACACGGTCGGGGTGTTCTTCCTTTACCAAAGCAGTGGCTAGGATTTCCATCCTACCCTCAGGGATAAAAGAGCCCGGTGTATCTTTCTCCAGATGTTCATCCTAAAATGAAAAATAAAAAGGTTATATTAGTGTTTATAAATTATAAAATAGAAAATTTTTTAACAAATAAATAATATTTACTTATAATTTTATGAGCCACTTGATGAGATTCCTCTGTAATATATTGTTCATTTTTTCTTCTTCATGCTCATTTCCATTTCTCATGGCGAGTGGGAGGATATGGAGGACCAAACTGGACCTCTTCTGAACCACTACTTGATCGAGCTCTTAATGCTTCAAATTTTTCCCCAATCATTTTCTGCTCCAAATACGAATACCCTCCACATGATAAAGTATGAGGATATACGTTTTTTTACCTTGATATTTTGATGTGATCTTTTGGAGTCTTGTTATATAAAAATAAACTACTAAGTAATAATAAAAATATAACATAAATTTGGAAATATAAAACAATTACCATACCTGAAATTTCTCTTCTTGATGACTGTCAACAAATCACTTCCATGTTTCTTCATCTATATATGGATACTTAAGACATGGGCTTTCAAACCTTCTCTTTCCAAAAAAATAATTTTTTCTCAGTTTGTTTTTCAAATCACTCAATTGCCCCGCCGCTTAAAGAGAGATGTTTTTTCTTAATTTCTTTGGTTTCCTCATAATTGATTTCCATTTGTAATTGAATAAATTAATTATGTCATTTAAAATATATAATATTAAAAATTGAGATAAAATAAAAAAAGTATGATATTTTACCGTCAAGGCCTCCCAAAGCTGTTGCTTTGACGTCCTGTCCATTGACCTGCAATCAGGATATAAAATATTAATCCTACAACGGATCTGTATCGCTATATAACTGACAAACTGAACTACATTTGGACCAACTGCATTATTATTATCATCAAAAAAGATGTGTACTTTTTTATCATCACGAGAAAGTGATTGTTTTGGTAATCATATAATACCACGTTTACCAACTTGAGAACTTGATTTTTGAGTAGTAACTAGAGTTGTCTCCTCCACCGAGGACGCATCAGTAGCCCTGCAATTTTTTTTGTAAATTAACAGTTTTATTTAATTAAATAACTATATTAATAAATATTTAATAATATGTCAAAATAGATATACCTAGGTAACTGCACCTCTCTATCTATATCTGACATTGCTACTAGAAAGTGTAATGAAATTTTGTGTACCGGCATATCATTAAAAAACTGAATAATTAGAAACAAGGAAGACAAAAATAAATATGTAAAAATAGAGGCATGCATTAGTATGTTTTAAAAATAGACACAAAATATAAATATTTACCAGAAAATTTTGGAGACTAATTTAGTGATTTGCCACATGCCTTCATTATGATCGGTACATATTGTATGCACTATGTTTTCCTTATATTAAGGCTCATGTAAATCACTAGAATCATCATAATCATCCTCATCACCAAATTGTATCTTTTCCCTTGAAAAACAACTGACCACTGATCATTTGACGGATCAATGACATAAAATAATTGTTTTCCATGTGTCGCCATGATAAATGGTTCCTCATTGTGATTAAATCTTTTCAAATCAACCAGTTTAAAACCATATTCGTCATGTTTCACGCCACTATTAGTATCAACCCAATTAAACTTAAAAACAGTGATGAGAAATTTAATATAAACAATTTCCCATATGTCTTCAATAACTCAAAAATATGAAGTTGATGCAGAAATTGGGTTTTTATCTTTGGCACTCGAAAAATGCACTGCTTCAGCGAATACCATCACACCACTATTCAGAATGGTAGTCTTGTCATCCAGGTTTTTTGTGTAAAATGTGTAGCCATTTACATCAAAACCAGACCAAGTGATCACATTAAGAGATTGTCCCCCTGCTAACCACTTCAATGATTCTGGTACAGATATATCTGGGGAGACTTTCTCTTTAAACCATGAAAGAAATGTCTTCTTATGCTCCATCATCAACCACTTTTCATTTCTTTTCTGATATCGTAACTTTAATTCAGCAATATGTGAGGATATATATGGTTAAACCTCATCTGTGTTGTTCAAAATGTATATATGTGCTTGCATCACTTCATCACGTGGAATGAACTATACCTTTAAGCCTCGAACCCCTCTTCCTTCTCTATCAACTGTCATATGTTAAGATATATGGATATTAATATGCTCCACCTCATTCAAATAATTAGTACAGAACTCAATCACCTATTTTGATACATATTTTTGAACAATAGAGGCCTATGGTCGATAAGGATTTTTAACATATCCTTTTAATATTTTCAGAAATCTTTCAAAAGGATACATCCATATTAAATAAACAGGCCCACATATTCTTATCTCACGCACCAAATGAGTCAATAGGTGAACCATTATATCAAAAAATGTTGGTGGGAAATAAATTTCTAGTTGACAATGAATAAGAGTTTCTTCATTCTCCAACACATCTACCAAATTTGGATCAACGACTTTTCTACAAATGGATTTAAAGAAATTACATAACCTGATGATTGTCTTCCTGATAGCTTTCGGTAATATACCACGCACTACTATTGGTAGAATTTCGTACATGAAAACATGGAAATCATGTGATTTCACACATATTAATTTACAATCCTTCAATGAAACAAAATTATTCACATTTGAGGAAAAATAATTTGGTACTTTAATACCATGAATACACTGACAAAAATTCATCTTTTCAATCTTTCTTAATGTGTGGAAAGCCGGAGGTAAATATGTTCTGGTTCCTTTCACAATAAGAGCTAACTCCAAACGTATTCTCATTAATATCAAGTCCAATCTAGCATGTAATCCATATTTTTTCTTTCCTTTTATGTCTAAAAAAGTTCCAATCATACTATCACATATGTTTTTATCAACATTCATAACATCAAAGTTATGTTTTATCTCTAAAAATCTACAATAAGGTAGTTCGAAAAAAATAGACTGCTTCATCTAGATATGTTTTTGTAAACCAGAACTTTTTCTCTTTCCAAATGTCGAATCAATATCTTTCACTCTGTCATAATATTCTTTAGCTGACAATGGTTGAGGGGGGAGTTTGTATTCTTGTAAACCGTTAAATTATTTTTTCAATCTACGATAAGGATTATCAATTCAGAACAATCTTCGATGTCCCATGTACACTATCTTTCTCCCATTTTTCAATTGATAATATGAAGTTTGTTCTCCAAAAATTGTATATGATTTATGTCCCTTAACACTATATCCAGATAAGGTTCCATATTTAGGAATGTCATTTATAGTGAACATTATCATAGCACGCAAAAGGAGATACTCTTTCTTGTATTCATCGAAAACATTAACACCTTATTCCCATAGAAGTTTTAAATCGTCAATCAATGGTGTAAGATACACATCAAAATCATTTCCTGGTTGTTTTGGTCTAGAAATCATCAATCTCCTCATAACATATTTTTTCTTCATACAATGATGTGGGTACAAGTTGTAAATTACCAGCAAAATAGGCCATGAACTATATTTGCTACTAAGGCTCTGATATGGATTCATTCCGTCAGTACACAATCCCATTCTTCGATTTCAAACTTTACTTCTAAAATCATGATTTTTTGTATCAAAAATCTTCCACTGTGGTGAATCGGCAGGGTGATGTAAGTTATCATCAGATATGCACTCATCTGAATTCCATATTATCCTTTTTGCATCAATTGAATTTTCAAATAGACGCTTCAAACGAGGAAGTATTGGAAGGTACCAAATTGATTTAGCTGGAGTTTTGATTTTGATACCTAAAAATAAATCAGAATTGAATTATTAGAATTGTATGCAAAAAATATTGGATGATATCATTGAAAAGTAAAAAATTGATTTTTCAAAACGTTACATGACATCACCTAAGAATGAATCTGAGTTGACTTTCTCATCCATCTTATAGTGAAATGTCCCACATGTAGGAAAACTTGATAAATGTTAATTTTCTTTCCTATACAGTACACAATCATTGGGGAAAGCATGTATCTTTTTATTCCCCAATACCATTGGGCATAATATTTTCTTCACCTCATAATTGGAATCTGGAAGCCCATTGCCTTCTAGAAGTATCTCTTTTAAAATCTCAAGTAAACTGGAGAAACTTTTATCACTCCACCCATTTTTTTCTTTTAAGTTAACTAATCTCAAAACTGCTGATAACACTGTATATTTACTATAATCTGGGAATAATGGTTTCCCAGAATCTCCTTACAATCGTTCAACAGTTGGTGTTTTTTTATGGTTTCAATACCTAAATCATGAATTAATTCTTCAATACGATCCTCTGCCTCATTATGAATATCGTCATCAACATTGGATGTTGAATTTTCAGTTCTTTCACCATGAAAGATCCAATGTGTATAATTAAGGCTAAAACCATAATAAATGAGATGATCCTTGATTTCTCTGGAGTTTAACTTTCTCATATTTACACACTTCACACAAGGACAGAAAATCAAATCAATATTTTGAAGATGTCGTTTGGAAAATTCCAAAAAAATTATCAACTCCTTTTTCATATTCACTAGTGGTTCTTCGTAAATAAATCCAATTACGATCCATTAATACATGTTATCACAATATAATTGATGAATATATTAAAACATATAAACATTTAAATATATATTAGATAAATTGTAAACAAAAACATATTTAGTAAAAACTATTGATAATCAGATAAAAGACATCAGATATGAAACACGTTTACAAATAGAGTAAACAGTTTATTTTCATATTATATACATGTGTGTTATATTGATATTATAATTTAATTATAATATCATTCGTTTAAAATTTATTAGTTCATTTTACATAGTTTCAATATTTCCACGTTGCATGTGTCAAAATTATTGAAGAGTACATTGATTTAAAGGATGCAATAACTGAAATGTGGGATTACATAGAAATATGTATAAATTATTGACGATTTTGTGGTATGATCTATACCTATATACTAACAAATACATGTATTGAGATTAATATGACGGTGAATATAGTAGCAGTTATAGATATAATGATAATACAAACCAAAAATAATGATAATATAGACCAAAAATAAACTAATAAAATATATAACAACAATGACAATACAAACAAACACTATAAAATGATAAACTACAACTATAAAATCTATACCAACAATTATAATACAAACAAACACTAATAATGAAAATCGCGCAAAAATAGGGAGATGAAATCTATACCAACAATGATAATACAAACCAATAATGATAATACAAACAAACACTATAGTGTTTGAAGAAACACTATAAATCTATACCAAAAATGATAATACAAACAATAATAAAAATCCCGTAAAAATGATTATACAAACCAATGATAATACAAACAATGATAATATAAAAAACAATGATAATACAAACAAATCTATAACAACAATGATTATACAAAAAATAATAATGATAAACTAAAACTAAAATCGAACCAATAATGAAAATCACCCAAAATAGGGTTCTTGAAGAAGAAATAAACAATGGGAGATGAAATAAGAGATAAAGAGGAAGGACGCATACCTGAAATCGTACAAATGGCACAAAACCTTCAACAATGACCATCCAGGATCTCAAATCAGTTTCGAAGGTCATCGGGAGTCCAAAGCACCACAGCGGAACTCGATTTCGATGATCGAACAAAATTAGGGTTTCGATCACCAAATAATATTAAAAGACATTTTGCGTCGGTTTTAGAGAAAACCGATGCCGAAAGTATATCTTATGGAATCAGTTTTCCGCAAAACCGATGCAATTTTTTTTTCCGGCGTCAGTTTTCCGGAAAACCGACGCCGGATGCTTTTAAAAAAATTATATTCCGCATTCGTTTTAGTTAAAACTGACGCTGAAACATTTTTTAAATTTTTTTCAGCATCGGTTTTCCTCAAAACTGACGCGGTAAATATGTTTATTATTATTATCGACATCTGTTTTCTTCAAAATCGACACCCAAAACATTTTTTTAAAAAAATTCGTCATCGGTTTCTTGAAAACCGACGTTATTACGACGACGTTAAAACCTGTATTTCCACTAGTGTAGTACGTGTAGGGGTGAGTATAACGATACTCAGAAGGGACCCCGAGACCCTCATGGTCTCACAAATTCCAACAAGGATAAACCACTAGTTATGAAATCAACAGATAACCCCACTTAGGTATATTCCTATAAATATACCCAAGTTATCAAGTAATCCATCTCAATCATGAGGTAAACACAAAAGTTACTGACTCATCTCAAACTAGGATTTCTTCTAGGGGTATTAATGTTTCTAACCATTGGATGCAGAAGAAATCTTACTCTATCGAGTACAGTGGGCTTGCTGTGACACCAAGGCTCTTCCCACTATCCTTGGACTGCTGAGGTACTCCTCATGTCAACTATTGTGGGCCTGATGCATCACACAGAGGTGCTCCACACCATAGGTCTGCCACCACAACCAGGCGCTCCCCCTAATAGCCTACAGAGGTACTCCTCCTATCGAGTACCGTGGGATTGCCACCACAACCAGGCCATCCTCCACCATGGGTCTACTATGGCACCATGGATCTCCCCACTAGTCCATACGAATCACTCAGAGTCCCTTAGTCAGTAGTCATCAAGTCTCATCTAGTTACTAGGTTCCCGCACAAATGCTCGCTCATCTCTGGAAGATATCCTCCACAAGCTACTAGCTGATGCTCCTTTTCCATGAATTCCCATGAAGATGTATCCCAAAGTACTGCCATGTCACATGGGTCTAACCCAAATAAAAAGTGTCCAAGATACAGTGGACATGATGACCAAGCAATTTTCAAAAAAGTACACAGCGTGTAGAAAAGGGAAACACGCAGTGTCTGTAGACCTCGACTACTACCCATGTGCAATGGCCCATGTCGTAATGTTGATCATGAAAAAAATTAAGTACACTACATGTGGTATAGTTACACGCCATCTCCAAGCAACTGGGGTCGACTCCGTGTATGCTGGACATGTGCCCGTACACGACCTCAACCCATGTTCTCCAACCCGTGTAATTGGTACAAGGGGTAGCCTGTGTCACTGGACAATCCTGGCCATGTGGTGGCGTACATGATCGTATACTCCACCCCATGTTCGTGTATCCATGGGATACAAGCCGAGTCTCATGAAGCCGCCTCTACCATGCTTCGTAGAGAATACATGCTGTGTCGTTAGGCCGTGTGATTCTTCTTGTGTCTGTGTATTTCCAAGTATACACATTGTGTATTGCAAATATGCCTATGGAATCTGCATAAGGAGTAAATGTCGTGGGTCCGGGGTCACATACTGTGGGTTACACGTCTGATTCCTGAAACCATTGTCGTACAACGCCCATACTACACGGTGTGTTCTTCGAAAGTACACACCCTGCATTCTAGAATTTAACAGAAATGGTGCATCTCGCTAGCTCACCTCCCATGATCCCCGTTATTTTTTCTGATGGAATGATCACCACGTAACCGCAGAATATATGTCACCCTAATGTTACAAAGTCATCACTGGTGTTTTTGGGCCTCCTATTGGCTCCAAAAACACATTTGATCAACCTGTATGATGAATGTTCGAGAAAGGCCTTTCCCGACCCGGTCTGATCTATTGTTCGCTATCATCGTAGGACCTCTTCTAGGTCATCATGATGTTGGGTATTTATTACGAGATCATTGCATTGCAAATCTAACCCGCAATGATCCACTGTTTGTCACCCATGGTGAAAACGAAGAACACACCCCAAGAAGTAGGGTGGAAAAATTCGTCCATGTTAGATTGGCCTGGTCACTCCACATTAGTTTGATAACAAAAAAATCAAGAGAAATAAAAATCAACATGGGAGGAAATATATTAATGTTGATCCAATCAAAAACACCTCTACATTTGTTCGTTGTTCATTTATGGAGTCACGGGGAAGAAGACGGTTTTGTCGTCATTCATCGCGTTAGCCGCACACTTCTAATTCTGAGCTCGTGTGTCGGTTCATTGGTGACGATTGGGAGGGAAGGTTAGTTGAAGAAATCCCACGTTGGTAGGAGTCCGAGGATGAAGGTATAAGGATATCCTTCTTTGTAGTCGAACATGTTCTTCATTGGAAGTGTTCTTCATTCTTCGTTGGCATGATCTTTTCTCCCTAAGATCTCTCTTCTCCAAAGTTCCACCCAAAAAAAATTCCAACCAAAGATGAATGATTAAAATATCCTATTAAATATTTGGAATAATATTCTAATTGGGTAAATTAATTATAGTGGCTCCACTTAATTAATTCATGATGTTTTCACAATTAAAAGTGGGGGTGGAGAGACACTCCCTCATTAATGATGGGAGTTGAGAGCTTTTCCTCTCCCACCATTATTAGGGGGGTCTAGTCCTGGGTGTTCCCCACACCATAACCTCTCATAGGAGGTTAGGATTGGGCAGGCCCCACCACCATAACCTTTCATGGGAGGTTATGGTCTGGTGCTCCCCACACTTCCAACATCCTTGTGGATGTTTTAGCCAACTAATAAAAATAAAGTTACTCAACTTTATTTTTATTTAATTCATTCACTAAAAAACAAAAACTATCTTTTAATATCAACCAACTGCCATCGAGGTGACAGTCTTCTTAAGCGAATACCAGCACTGTGATTTCAACGATGCCCTAGGATTTCAATTCTGAGAACCAGTTCAAAAGTTAAAAAAACTAGATTGTACGTTTACTGAACATACCCGAACAAAACTTCAGAAATTGATTTCGGGCACACCGGGACTCAGTATCAGGCGCCGTCAATTTTCACTGACTCGTAAAAGACCCATGTAATTAAGAAAAAAATTTCCACAGAAATTCCCGGTCATTACACGAATTGTGTCTAGTACAACATGAAAATGATAGGCATGCTCCTTGTTAGAATTCAAGTATATCAGAATGTCATCAATGAAGTCAAATACACAGAAATATGGTCATGGCTAAAAGGTTCTGTTCATGAGTCCCATGAACACTGTTGGAGCGTTGGTTTCATCAAATGGCATAACCAAGAACTCATAATGGCCATACCGGCATCTGAAAGTAGTATTCTACACATCCTTGTCTCTTACTCTGATTTGGTGATTTCCTGATCAAAGGTCTATCTTCGAGAACCACCGTTCTCCCTTAAGATGATCAAAGAGGTCTCCAATCCTCGAGAGTTTGTGCTTGTTCTTCACGATCACCTAGTTCTGGTGCCAATAGTCAACACAAAGCCTCAATTTCCCATCTTCCTTCTTGGTGAAAAAAATCGAGGATTCCCAAGGAGAAACACTAGGCCTGATGAACCCTTTCCCATGTAGGTCCTCCAGATGTACCTATAGCTCATGAAGCTCCACATTAGCCATCTGATACGCTGGTGCAGATATCGGTGTAGTCCCGGGGTACAAGTAAATGTAAAATTCCACCTCTATGTGAGGAGTAAGTACTGAGACATAATTAGGGAAGACATCCGTGTATTGGTCCACCACTAGAGGATAACTCGGACTCTACACATATACCACATTGAGGGTAATCCAATCCAACTGATGTGTAATCAGCTGCACCATACTCCAGGTAAGTATATCTTGCGCTAAAAAGGCTCTGTTATTGCCGTTGAAGGTAAACTTGGTCCCATAAGTGTGGAAACTATGCACTTTGGTCATAATACAGTCAATCTGAGCATGGACTGTCGATAACTAGTCCATACCCAAGTTAACAACATAAGTCCATGACATTTATACTAAGAGATTCCAGCCGAAGCTCTCACCTCCTATAGTATGCTCACACTCCCAGAACCAGGGCTTAATCCTCCAATTCACTCACGTAAGAGTCTCTAGCCATAAGGATTGAGACAATGGCTCCGTCAGAATCGTTGAACTCCAAAAGAGGGTAGTGGAAATAAAATAATGACTAACACCTGTGTATATAAGTACTGAAGCTAAGGTGGATTTGAAAAATATCATAGATCATATCATCTCTAGAGCGCCATGATCGTAAGCCTCAACTTCCTGGAGCTAAGCTCTCCCCGGTCCACCTTCTCCCTATGGTCGTGGTGGACCTCTTAGTGGTGGTGGTGGTAACATCTCTAATCGTCACCCACCACCCACTGCACGACCATCTCCCATACCACATCTGCATACTCCTTGAAGTCCTTCTCGGTCAAATCACTATCTCTAGCTTGGCAGTCCTTCGACCATCTACTGATCATCTGTATGGTGGGTCGGACAGTCACGAGCCTTGTGACCCTACCCGGCACATGCGTAAAACTGCCCAATCCTTGAATGACTGGCTCTCCCTCGGGTTCCCTGCACAACCGATCCCGAGTCATGCAGTCATCCAGCTGTAGGTATGATCCTCTTGGACCTCTGTGTCATCTGTCTGCTTCCAGCTGCATAGGACTCTAATATTTGATGACTGTAGTGTGTCTCACTACTGGTGACTGCTCAATAAGGAAAATCTCCACTAAATGGAAAATCTCTAACACCCCCGCCTATGTTGGGATGATGAGCGAGATAAAAGAAGCCATAATCTCCCTCCTAAGCCCTTGATAGAAGGTCCAGGCCCTGAAGAATGAATCCTGCACCATATCTGGGAAGTAGCGTGATAGGTAAGTGAACCTTGCGGAGTACTGATCCACAGTCATGCTACCCTGCTACAGATGAAGTAGCTCCTTTATTCTCACTACGAAATGAGTCGCTGGTACAAACTCTGCCTAAAACAGGCTCTCAAAGTCTTTCTAGAGAAGCGTCACCATGTCGTGAACCTGGAGCATCCAGATCCACCATATGCATGCTGCTTCCTATAGATAGCTGGCGGCTAGGATCACCATGAGATCAGCTAGTGTCCCTAATAGTAGGAATACTCTAACTACAACCTCTAACCAATCCTCAACTTCCTGTTGGTCTGTCTCTCCCCTGATCATGGGAGGCCTCTGGTGATGGAACTCATAGAACACACTCATGTGGCCTGAACCCTCTATTGCTAGGGATGGTGGCATCGGTGGCCCGATGGGGTATGGTATCGCTGGTGCCTATGTAGGGTTCTCTACTAAAAGAGGGCCCTGCACTAAGGCCTCGTCACTCAGTGGGAAATTTGTGCATACAACTCTTAGAACAGTAGATGGATGTCTTCATAGAGGCATCCTGAAAAAAAGGGTGCACCAAGGTAAAATAGTAATACCTAGTGAGTTGACACAAGGAGATCACGAAGAAAACACTTTAAAACACACATGAAATAAGTGTTTTTGTGCACTATGTTGGAAATTAGAATTCAGGGTCCTGGTGTATGGATATGTCAGCCACTGCACTAACACTGAATTCCTTAAACGGATAACCATACTCACTACACTTAACACTATTACTGTTAAAAAGAATGATCAGAATCCTATGTTCTTTTGTAAAACCAACTACTCTAATACCAATTTGTCAGGACCTGTCTCCTGGGGCCCGTGCCGTGACTACCCCAGCCCCCTTCCATATGCCAGGTGCTAGTGACTTTTGCAAAAGGAGTAATCCATAAAACTGGGAAGGCATTGACTTTATAACATATAACAGACTCTACCAAGCACAAATCAAGATACTAACTCAAGCAAACTGAATAGTAAACAGATTGAGTACAGAATGTAAAAAGGGGACAGAATACAAGCCCACCTGGAAAGTACAAGGAAAAATGGAAAGTAAAATAATGCTGATAGGTGAAAATAAGATACTGGATCATCCACCATGATTCTTACAAGAAGGGTAGGTACAGCTCAGGAACGGTTGTCTCTACGGTTCGCCTCATCTAATTTCCACCTCGGAGCTACATCCAGTTCGGGTACCATCATCCACAGTTAGTGCTTCCCTTTGTCTGCAGTAAACACAATAAAGTATAGGCATATCCCATGTAGGGGTGTGTATCACGATACTCAGTAGGGACCTAGAGACCCTCATTGTCTCACAAAATTCAAAAAGGATAAACCATAAAGGAAGGAAACAACTGATAACCCTACTTAGGTATATGCACATACATATACCTAAGTTATCAAGAAAACCCATCTCAATCAAGAGGAAAAAATGGAGTCCAACTCCAAATCCCCAAGATCAACTATTCCATATAGGAATAAATACCACTAAGGAAAGTACCACATAGGTACAACACACAAAAGATTAACACCAAGGTATTTCCATGAAGGGAATATACCACATAGGTATAGAATAATCTCACACCAGGTATAAATTAAGTAAAATAGTAGAGATGATTAGATATAAATACATAATCATCTTAATCAGTTAAAAGGATAACCCATATGGGATCGCTCAGTGATAACCCACACATGATCGTTAGGTGCTGACCCACATAGGATTGCTCGCTGCTGACCCACATAGGATCGCTTGGTGCTGACCCACACAGCATCAATCTAGGTGCTGACCCACATAGGATCTCTCTAGGTGGTCACTCACACGAGATCTCTCTATGTTCATACCCACAAAGGATCACTAGATGATGACCCATATAATATCTCTAGGTACTGAACCACAAAGGATTTCTCTAAGTGCTGACCGACATAGGATCGCTATAGATTTTGTCCCACATAGGTTATTTTGATGCTGACCCACGCAGGATCACTCTAGGTACTGACCTACACAAGATTTTTCTATTCATTCTTCACGTCATAGCCAACTACTATGTTCCCGCACTAGGCTTGCTCGTCTCCAAGAGATTCAGCTTCCCAAGACACTATTCGATACTCTAACTGTCATGACGTCCCACTTTGAAGTATCTCAAAGGAACTTCACGTCATAGGGGCCAACACGTAATAGACGGTGCGTTTCTTGGATACTTGGTCTGTGAGTTATTAGTCTTTTAGTCCCTATGGTCTAGGTGGATTCATTATTGATGAAACCAGACTGTTCCCCAACAATATCCAAAACACCAGTGGCATATACCAAAGAGACCCTCTTGCTCCAAGGATTCTGGTTCTTCTAACGGTTCTACAAATAGACATCTGATGCCAAAGTTTTGGCTAGTGTAATGTATATGGTCATATCTGCTCAGGGTCTGCTCTGGCCTGGTTGGACAGATACATCCCAACCTATCCTAGGTCGACCCGGTTTCGGTCACCTCGACCTGACCCGGTTCGGGTCACCCCAGAAGGCCATGAGGACCACGACGGTGTAGGGAGGGTTGGCCGTAGGTGGGGGGGGGATGTCGTGTGGGAATAGGGCCTCTCGGCCGTGGGGGAGTAATGAGGGAGGGGCGGCTTAGGTGTGGGGTGTACCGCTAGGGTGTGCGGCCGTGAGGCAGCTTAGCCGGAGTGGCTCCGACTGAAGGGAGGAGGCCGTGGGGTGACTCGGTCGGGAGGGCAGAGGCCACTGGGTGGTTCGGCCATGAGGGCAGAGGCTGCAGGGTGGCTCGGCTGTGAGGGAGGAGGCCTCGGGGTAGTATGGTTGGGAGGGAAAACACCTTGGATGCCGCGGGGTGGCGCAGGGTGGCACATCGAGGCCGTAGGGTGGCAATGGCCGCAGAGAGTAGAGCGTCGCAGGGCATGGAGATGGTGGGGTGGCGGGGCATCAGGCATTCATCAGGATTTCTCGAGTTCCACTGAAGACAACCGCCTTCAACAATCATTTTCACCAATGTCACCTTCTTTCATCATGAAGGATACACTATTCGTGAAGAATGAAAGAGGGGTCAGGACATGTTTGTTTGGCCCACACCCTCTATGTGAGAGCGGTATCAAGAGGCTCAACGAGAAAAATAATGGCGAACATCAAACCCTAACCTCCCACAATTGATTATTCCAAAACCCGCAAAATATGTGGCAACACTATCTTTTAAAAAAATTACATGGAAATTTTACATCACATAATGTCACCGTCAATTTTCACGGACTTGTAAAATTACCATATTTTTTAAACAAAATTACAACGGAATTTTGGGTCTTCCAAGATAATTAAAACTCCAAACAAATATAAAACCTAATTTTTCTTTGTAAGTTATTTGACGAAAAATATAGTTTTCATTAAAAACCATCTTTCCCATTATTTATCATGAGATTAAACATATAAAAAACAAAAATTCAACAAATGTAATGACCGATATTATACATTCAAATATGATATTTATTGTTTCAAATTAAATATTTAAAATTATTATACACCATTTTTACAAAATGTGTATAAATAAAATGTGATTGGACATCTTCTAATAAAAATTGATTTTAAGCATAAAAGTCAATTTTTTTATATTATGTCTAGAAAAAACAACAAATGAATATTAAAAACAATATTGAATATATATATATATATATGTATATATTTAAATACTATAATCCAAATAAAGTTATTTTATTTGTTATTGGCATAAAACAAACATTTAAATTTTTAATTAGTTTTTTAGAAAATTATTTCATTTTAATTATAAACCATACTTTCTTAATTCTGTTTTTTTATTCATACCTTAATTTCATACCATAAGGTCATAATTTTCTTATTTAAATAATTTTGATTATAAAATTATGTTTTTAATAGAATATCTATGTTTTGTGTAATGAGATAAAATATGTTGTTATGTATGGTGCATGCATTATATGGTGTGCTGTGTAATGAAATATACTAAAAATTCATATTATTTAAATGTATATTTCATAAAATTGTTTGGGTGTTACACCCATGGTGGAAATAATGTGTTTGAAATGTGGAACAGATGATTATAGAGATAATAAATTTTGAAGTCATATAATGATTCACATTAACTATATTAATAATTAGATGTTTCGGTCAATCCTCGCCTGATAGAAAAAATGGTTCAATGATTATATACACACTCTATATGAAAACCACTACCCTACTAAAAACTATTAACAATGTAACCACAAAAAAATTTCATGAATGAGAGAAAAAGGGATGTCTATTTTTATAACTACCACAGATGTGAATCTAGATTATGTGGTCATGATTGGATTTCTTATTATTAATTCTATTTTTGTGAACTTAACATATGATTATTTATCTACTCATTCATTAATATCATGAGGATTCAGTATAACAATTATAATATTTATAAAATTCAAAGGTATAAATTATTAATATACATGGGATGAATGTCCATGAAAATATAGTTAAAGTCAATGATGTGTAATTTCTTTTAAAATTGATATGGATGGGATTCCATTATATATATCATATATCAATATTCAGTATAAGGAAATCAATTTACCTTTTCCCAATTATCCTCTAATTCTCTACAGATTATTTGTAGAGAAAGACTAATCCCTTTTTTATATTTCATCAAGATAATTTATTTTGAGGCTCTCATATAGTACATATATAGCTCAGATTATTGATAGAAATGATACAAAAACATTGGATGAAATGCACACTGAATGGAATATATTTTCCTATAAACCAAAGAGCATATTGGCCTTCCTCTTGACCAAGATGTTGAATTCTCAATTTTACTTATACAAAGTTCATTATTGATATACATGATTACTTAAAGGATTAATGTCATTAAATAAAATATTTAAAAATTATACATCTTTATAACATGGTTAAGGGTTTTATATTCCTTGTAACTTCACTATAGGGTGAACCAATTCTCATTTTCATAAGTACAGTTGTGTTGATGTGTGACTACATCAATTACCATGAGATTAAAAAATAATGATCATCAAATATTTTCAATTTCCATCACTTTAAAACATGATTGAGAAGTTTTTTTTGAAGATCAATATATCAATATTTTGACTTTCAGTTAGAATTTCATAAATAAATATCCAAGAAAGATGTTATACACATTTCATCCATTAATATAATTTACAATCATAATGAGTTCATAGCCATTATATTTGAAATAAAATGTTCTCTAGAACTCTTCATTGATATAATGAAACTACTATTTAATTATTATAATTTTAAATTTGTTTTGGTATTTGTATATGATATTTTAATATACTCCTACAAAATTTCAGAATATGTGGGTCAATTCAATGATATGGAAACATCATTATCAAAGGAGATATATTATGAATAATATAATAATTGTGAGTTTTTGACAGATAATGTCTCATTATGGGGGAGTTTTATCAATTGGGAAGGGATATATATATATCCCTAAATGGTGAAGGTAATAATATAATGGCCTAAACTAACATATGTTGAACAAATACATAGATTCCATTGATTAGCTAGGTAATATTTGTGATATGTGAGGAATTTATCATGATGATCAACCAATCTATCTAATTTATTTATTAATGGAGTAATGTGTAATTAAAATTATGAATGTGAGTAATTCATTAAAGAGTTAAAGAATAATCTAATCACAACACCTGTTCTCCCACTACAATTATGTGGTGTAATATTTTTTCTCTATAATGTTTATTCATATATATAATTGGGTATTTTTCTTTTATATAGTTATTATATAATAGCCTTTGTCAAATGATAGTTTAAGGATCATATATAAAACTATCCAATGAATGATTTGGAAATAGATTAAATAATAATCATCTTAATTTTTGTTGATGAATTGTATATATTGGGACAAGTTAAAAATATATACAAATGAAAAAATGGTAAAATATATATTCATATTTATGGTAATCGACATTAATCAATGAATATGGTTGTTATTGATCTGGATTTTTATATCATAATTCATGATGATACTAGGTAAGTAAAGAATATAACATATTCAATATGTAGACCGGATCTCGCTACCATTTTCAAAATGATAATGGAGAAGGATACAATCTTCATATACATGGAATGAATTGACATGGGAGTAATAAAGGAAGAAATATCATTATATATATTTTAAATTTTATATCAACTATCACACTTTGATAAAATTATGAAATCCAAAAGGTATTATGTTTAGATACAAAATAAGGTGGAATTAGAGATAATGGTAAAACCCATAGAGTTCAAAATAGATAATCAAACAGTGGTTATCCTTCTAAAAAAATATTTTCTATCTAAACAAATGGTAAATAAGGATTTTTCTATAGCTCAAAATTCTTCATACCCCTAAAAAAATGATAATGCTTTATTATCTCTAATGACACTATTAGTGAAAAAATATGAAGAAGGATATAGTGAAATACATAACAATGTGCCTGGGGTATAAGAAACTAATGGTTGAGAAAATAAATTCAAAATGGATGATCCATCTATTTCCCTCGCATAATTTTAATTATGAAAACATGAATATGAAATTTTTTTAGTAATAATATTGATATATATCATGCGTTAAAATGCATTTTTAGAAAACGACCTTTTTCCACTTTTATAAAAGAATTAAATGAATTTATTTTTTATATCATAATTATGTTTAATTTATTAAAATTAATTTAATTTTTTATTCATCATGTGAATGTTTTATTTAGATTAAATTTTATCCTTTTTTAATAACAAATTATATTTTTGGTTAATAGTGAAGAAATAATGATTTCCCCACAACGTAATTTTTTAGATGAACATATTTTCCAAAAAATTTAAAATAAAAATATATTTTATCATGATAAAATATCTTCTTTACATTATTATGATGATATATAAAACCCATTACTATCAATTTGTAGAATATATTTTGTGTTTTAATAAAAAATGACTACCATCTATTTCTTTAAATAAAAAATTCACCTAATGAAATTAGATCTTTGACATTCTTTTTTTGTGAGGTAAATAATATATTAACAATAATAGACACATTAATTTAATTTTATAAAATAATATATGATATTTAATCCAACAAACAAATATTATTTTTTAAATATACTTGTTTAAAAAATCGGGTTTAAACATTTTTCTAATTATCAAATTAATTTATATAAATCATATGTATTTAATTTTAAGAAATTATTTACATATTTAAACTTATTATTATGAGTTTATTTTAGAATATTAATTTAAATGTTTACAATTATAATTATTTTACAAGGGTTAATGTGGTCTTGTCGATGTTATGGTAAATTAAAGGAAAAGTCGATTAATATAGTAATGTGGTTAAATTTTTTTGAAACATGTTTGTTATAAAATAGTTTAGGTATATAATCCTTATAACTCTCCCATACCAATTATTAGACATTTTTTGAGAAATTTTTCATGGTAAACGATGTCATAAAATTGATAAAAATTATATTTTTTACATATGTTCCCTTTTATTCACTAATAAACGTTGACCACATCCTACCCAATTACACTACTACTAACTTGGGTCACCATGAAAACTAGACTTGTCTATCATAAACATCCTCCCCAATAATTTTTGGTCATGGACTAATAGAAACACATAGCTAAGGAGACATAATGAGTTTCCCATTGGAGAAAAAAATGGAAATATAATACTCTAAGGCCAACATTTCAATTTAATTTTCTTCCTCAACACCAGTCATGAATCCTCTATACATGAAGCTATGATGAAAAATGGTCATTATTCTAAAATATTATTATACAAATGTAATATATGTCTTAAACTATAATCCTAAATCAATGAAAAAAATGGCAACATGTGTCTATTAAGACTACCACATACATCGATACAATTTCATTTTATTGGTGAAACGCTAACATAGATGACATTGAAAATGTATTTATTAAGTAAAAATGGTATTTTACACTATAATTATTATAAAATAATAATTTATTCCAATATATAAGAAATAAATAATAAAAAAACTCATAGAAACATTAATCTCAATAAATTGATATATCATGGAACCATTCCTTATTTACATCATTAGAGGATAATAATTGAAATTGAATATATATTTTCCTAATATAGTATTATTGTGTTATAAGAAACTTAATTTACCACACCGTTGAATATTATCATCAAACTAAATGTATTATGATGAAATTAACCAAAAAAACTTGATGTACCTATTATAAACGAATGTTGTGTTAATAATTTTAAACCAACTATAAGAAATAGACCCCAAATATTTAAATACTTTGTTATATGGTTTTTTGGAATATATTTATTGAAATTAATTTAATTATTCAGGAAGTAATGTGCATATGTTTATTGCTTTCAGACATGATGTAACAGGTCAGTTGTACCACATTGTTACCTTTTTGTGACCCATTACCTTTATTTTGATCCATTTTTCATTTTATTATATTCAATTATACAATCTATATTTTTATATGACTTCCCATTATATATATTATGTGTTTTATTTATAAATATTCATTGGAGTAATTTCATCTATGTCTTCCCATTTAAATTTTATATTATTTATAATCATAGTTTAAGGGAATCACTAGTACATAATATTATGTAAAGAATGTACTTATAAAATATTTTTATTATCATTTATGAAATTTAAAATCTCATATTATGTAATGAATTAATTTTTTTGTAAGATTAAATTTCATTAATAATCATTTACATATTTAGAAGCTATTTACCTTTGATACATGTTTTTATTCTTATTAGTCTATTTTTCTACTAATGTTTTCTCCAATGGAACACCATGTTGAAACCCTATTTTCTTTCTCAAAAATAATTATCCAAGATTAGTTATTTTATTATTTTATAAATATTCTTTATGTTATTTAATTTAGGTATTCATTAAGACAACATTGTAAAACCCCCTATAATATAATGGGTTATGTTGCTCTTATAATTTTTGAATTTATTCATTTCTATTAAGGAACATATATGAATGTTCATAATATAATGTGATTAGTGGTTTCATTATATACCTACATTTCATTGGATAAATATAATTGATAATGAAATCAAATATACAGTATAGGAGTAGATAACCTATGTACATTATGTTATAAAGGTTGTAAATATTAGCATATGATGACTATTTTTGTTGTTAGCATATGTTTTGTTATATTGGTGGGTACCCAATATATTATCACCTAATTTAATATATTACAATGTTTCAAAATGACTATGATTCTGTGATGCTATGATTTAATTTGTGTATTCTATGTTTTTAGGATTATGAGCATTCTCATTAGGTACCATGTTATTCCATTAAACTTTCATGTTGGGATTATTCTGATCCATATTTATTACTATTATATTAACTCCCCCTTTAATTTATGTATTTTCCATAGGATATTACAAGAATTTGTTGGATCTATTATGGGAATAAGAGCACTATTTATTATTTTATCTATGTACATTGTTATTATGATTATGATAATATATTTACGTATCTATTATTCCACATAAAATATACATATCAATCTTTATTATATATATTTTTTAAAATAATGTTATGAATGATGATGTATAATGTTTAAAATATTTGGTCAATATACTATTTCAATAAGAGGGGATCTCCTTTAGATGTTGTTATAACACAAAAAGAATAAGATACCTTGCAACCTGAGAACATATTTTATTGAGATGTCAGTTAACATTATATTATCTAAAATATAATTGAAATAGAAATATACACCAGTTGTATGATGAAATATTAATTAAATAATAAATCAATGGAACATAAAATAATAAGGTGTTTCTATTTTAGGAAAAAATATCAATCCTAAAAAAAATATGTATAAATAATGGTCTCAATTGAAGTATTATATTACATGTAATATTTATAATGTCAATAGGATGTTAGTTCTCCAAATATGTAATGGGAGATTAATTTATGGACGGATGATTAATGAATTTTTTTAAAAAAATTAACAATGATTATTAATCCATGATGGTTGAGAAAATATCATCATTCACTTGTTAATGAATGTGTTATGATAAATCCATCCCCTCTCCCTCTTATTCATTGGAAATTAATATAAAAAAAAATATAAATCAGTTTATGATTATCTCATTATGTATTTATAGAGGGTTTATATGGAAATCATTTTGGAAAAATTCCAATAATATTTGTGAAATCTAATAGTTGAGGCATCTCTTGTTTGAGAGTAGAATATATTTATACACTATTTTAAAAGTGTTAAAATATGTTCTCAAATTGTGATTTTGTAATTTTATTTGTATGAATACATGGCTTGGGAGGATTTATTCTTGAATGTCTTTTATAAGTGCATTAAATGATGTTATATAGATTTTTTTCTCATGTAGTCCCATAATATTTAATGAAGTGAATGAAAATTAATTTACTAATAAACAATATATTATTTTTTAGTGTTCTTGTTTCCTTTAAAAAGGTCTATCATTTATTATCTGAATTATTTAATGATGATTCATTATTAATTGTGTTATGTTAGAAGGGTGATAAAAATAAAATGGTTTATAAAAATATTAGGAGGGGGTTACTTTTTATCACATGAATGAATATGGTTTTGAATATATGATGAATTTATTTTACTAGAGTGAATTGAATATTTTTCCTATGTATGTTTTTGTTTATAATACAGAAATTGTGTTTCAAAAATATATAAATAAAGATTATTATGTTATATTTAGGCTATTATGAACATTATAGGGGTTTTGAATGAAGGTGGATTTGCTATTTTGTATGTATGAATCTGGAAGATCTGATTTTTGTTATAAAGAAGATAATAATTTTTGAGATCTAGAAGATAATATATAGAATTATAAGTTTGATTGATGACTATACAATTGAATAATGTTATTAGTACTAATTTGGTAACATTATTTTTAGAATAATATTTATTTTTTATGATAATAGCACTTGGATATGGTTATTTATCCCATAGAAAAATGAATTTTTAGGACTATTATTTTTGATGGGAAACTCCTTACTCTGATATATAAGGTATTTATTCTTTAGTTTTTAATTATATATATTTGAAAACTATGTTTTAAATTTTTATAATCCACTTAATAAATAATATTCTAAGATGACACATATGGATACTGTTCATGAATTTGGATATTTTTTTATTTTCATAAATAATTGGAAATATTATTTAACAAATGGTCAGTATATAAGATGTTCATACATAATAAATACGATATTCATGATTTTATATCATAAGCATACTAAATTAATGTGATACATGAATATTTGTATTGGAAAATTGAGATATTTTTAAAAGTTAGAAAGGAATTTTAGATGAATGAAATCTATTAAATAAAAAAAATTAATAATATAAATTATGATGTTGAATTAATAGTTTTATGGAAAAAAAATATGAAAATGTACATTGTTTTACTAGTTTATGGAAAATAATCATTACACACTTAGGATGAGAATAATGACATGAGCATAGAGTCATGAATGAAGTGTTTAATTTTTGATTATTTCATAACACTACAAAGTGAGATGTAGTTAAAGAACAATGGTTTATCACATTGAAACACTAATTTTCATGCCATGATGACCTGGAGATTTCCAAAGATAATTGACGATAAAATAGATGATGAGAATATGTTATGTAATATTTAATGATGTTGGTAGTTAAAATATAAAATTTAAATTTTCATTATAATGTGAGGAATATGATTCTTTTATGTAATACATTGAAAATTATTTTTCATGTTATATGGAATGTCATTGTCGAGAAAGTTATTTAATTTATTGATGATGATATGAGTGTGATGTGTAGTGAATAAATAAAAGGAGATGAAGATGAAATTGGGTAGAATAATAGGAAGAGTAATTAGAGATGTGGATATTGAAGAATAATAATATTGAGAGTATTTTCTCAACCCAACCAAAGATGGGGCTCGAACCACATGTACCCAAAACCTACCTTCATAGGCCAATGAAACATCAGTGGATTAAGGTAGTATTTCTAAATAATTTTCACACCTTCGTCAATTTCTTGATTTTTTTCAATTTTGTCGTTAAATTCTATAATTTTAGAATTGGGGCGATGGTTGAACGAACATGAGCATTGTCCGAGCCCAGTTTTAACTGTATTTCTTGGGAATTATTCATCCAAATTTTTGGACATGCTAATATTTGTTGGATAATTGATCGGGGGTAGGCACTGAAATGGCCAAGGATTCTAAATTTTCCTTCAGATTTGAAATCGGGCCACCAGAGCAGTGGTAGAGGCCGTCGGAAGTGCCAGATCCGGCAAGGGAGGTGGCATGTGATTGGGGTGGCGCAGTGGTGGAGTGGGGCAGAGGAGTACGGCGGAGGAGCCGAGAAGGGAGAGGAGGATCTTGGAGGGGCCGGTCATGTGCGGAAGTGTTGGGTGTGCCAGAGGAGTCTGGCAGAGGAGCCGAGAAGGCTTGGCAGACCCGGCTGTGCCAGCGGCGGAGCAAGGGAGCCTGAGCAGCCACGACACAGTGCCAGAGGGAGATGGTGCGACTACATGCTGAAAAAGGCGAGGGTGTCGGTGTCGTCCTGTCGTGGTCGGAGGAGGACCCTGAGTTCAGCACCTCAGGGTGTGCGGCGTGGACATGGACCCACCGAACACAGGTCCTGCTGGGTGATGAAGATCGGCCAAAGGGTCGGTCTACTTGAAGAACTGGACCCGAGGGGGTCCAGTGTTACTGGTGAGGCCCACGGCTTGTGGCCCACGGCGAGTCGGGCCAAACCCATGATTGGGCCGCGAGCTGGCGGTTTAAACCGGGCCGAAAGGGGTGAACCAGCCTGGTTGGGCCCCCTTACATTCGGGGGGTGGGGGTGGGGGGGTGGAGGCGTAACTGCTAAACGGCGTGTCCATTTAACGCGCCGTTATCAGATGCGAGTTCATGTCAGTGAGGCAGACTATTTAAAGTGGGTTTCAAGGTTTTTTAGGTTATACGCCTGAAGGCGGGTAACCCAGAATGCTTTAATTTAATAATATCAAATTATTATTAAATCTCATGACAGAAGTACTTCGTGAGAAGGACATCCATTTGATGTGTTGTCAGAGGCGTTGTGGCCCTGGAGTTGAGGAAATCCATCCAATGTTCGTTCAGAAAATTTTCAATTTGGTTTCGTTTCATGGTGGAATGAAACGATTAATGCGATAAATAAATAAATTATTTATTTATTTATTTATTTTTGCATCAGACCTAAATCCTGCTTGGGATATCTTATTGACATGCCAGCAACATCAACGTGACCCCAGTCCTCTTGCGGACTTTCTGAGATGATTTCCAAATCATTCTGGTTAGAGAAAAGGTGTGGTCCCCACATGGCCTAGTTCACACGTTTTACGATGAAACACCACTTTTCACCCGACATCTGTTTGGGGTGTTTGAGGACTCATCTATGAGTGTTATTCTGAGGGTATTGCGATAGCGCAATCCTCCTTCCTAAATTCTGGCATGAGGCCTTTGCCCCACGAGGTTGCTTTCGGACGTATGCTATGTTTTTACGACTTATGCATCAAAATTCCATTCTAGGAAAATGAATAACCTATGCCTCGTGGTTACCTACAAGGAACACAATGGTACGATTTACGAGACATGTTTTGAGATCGAGGTGTGGGCCCCACAAGGCCCCATTTTCATAATGCGGGGAGTTGTATCTTCTACATCTAGAGTCAATTTTAGGTGTTGTTAGTGGTGTTGTAACCCTGACGTCAAGACGAATTTGACCAGGGTGGGTTCAGGTGTTAATGTTGGAGTTGAGGTGTGGGCCCCATGAACCGTCTTTTAAGTTTCGTGCAGTGTACTGTGAATTTTTAATCAGAGGTTCGTTTGGGGCGTACGAATCGTCTATTCTGCGTATTTCTCCGAGACCATCGCGATGGCGCAGTTTTCCAGACATTTTTTTTGGGAATGAGGCACAGGCTCCATGAGACGTTGTATGGTTAAAAAGCGGTCTTGAATAAATTTCTCCTTGGTAGCCCATTTCCAGTGAGTAAATATTCTACCTCACGTGTTTTTCCCTAAGGATTACAATGGTGTAATCTGTTTGGGAGAGCGGGGCCCTTTTGAGATGTCATTAAATGTGGAAACATGAAAGGGCTTTAGTCAGAGGTTCCTTTGATTCACTCTAAACCTACACACGATAGGATTGTTAGTGACACCCAGTGATGGTATGGGCAGTGGGTTACCCGTAATCTTTAGGGTTTACCCTCTAGCTGGGCTGGGTAGTGGGTTACCCATTAACATTAGAGTTTACCCTCCTGTGGGGCTAGTTAGTGGGTTACCCGTTAACCTTAAGGTTTACCCTCCAGTAGCGCTGAGAAGTGGGTTACCCATTCACCTTAGGATTTACCCTCCAGCGAGGCAAGGTAGTGGATTACCTGATGACCTCTTGGGGTTTACCCTCCATCTGTGCTGGGTAGTGGGTTACCCAATGACTTATTTCATACTCAGCCCTTTCTATAATGATAGTCAATTACTTTTCTCCGTGATTACCCGAGCAGGACCCTTGGTTGTACGGTTTGGTTATGAGCCCTCTTTGACATGTGGGATTGTTGGGAATCCGTGATGGATATCCATTGAATTGGTGGAAACTTTTCTTGGGCTGATCTTGGAGATAGAGATCCCCTTACACCCTCATTAGGGTTTCTTTTTGAGCATATACATATACACCTCAATTTTGTTCCCACTCCTTGGGTTCAGTGATTTACATTCTAGGAGGGGTGAAGACGTGTGGGGTAAGCCATGTGCTTTCCGTGTGTAGCTCATCTTGGTTGGACGAGTCTAATTCCTTTATTTTTATGGGTTGAGCTGCACTCTCTTTATTGTACTCTTACACTATTCTTTTTACTCTCTACTGCTCCCCGTTTTAGTATATCTTTTGTTGATGGGGCATCAGTGGGGAGCGATGATAGTGGATGAGTAGACGACTAGGTTCACAGACCTTACTCGGTACTCTTTGGACATGGTAGATGATGGAAACTTCCGAGAACAGAAGATTGAGCAAGGTCTCTGTAGAGGATATTCTTGCGAGCATAGTTCCCTTGTGCATCCTCACCCAGCTCAGGGTGCTGGAGTATGTATTGTTGACAGATAAATTTCTTTCAAAGGGATGTCAATTGGCAGAGCCTCACTGCTGAAAGTATCCCCATAGTGAGACTCAGGAACATCGTCAGGGACAACGTAGAGCACTGAGATAGCACAGGGAGGACTAGAGATATGTTTGTGACATGAGAGGTCACATAGCGTGAGACTACTCAACCAAATGTTCTGATTTTTCTAGATATTTGGTAGATGCACCACCACGACAGAGGCAGTGTTGCGATCAGTGAACTACCAGGTCAGGACAGGGTGGTGCCAAGTGAAGTGGTGTTAGAAAAAAAGAAAAAAAACTATGGTTGGTGGTATACATTTTGTGGTGTTTCCACCACCTCTAGGTAGCCCATTTCATGATTAGGGAGCTTATGGACAGGGCTGTGGGTGGATGTGTGCTAAGGATGTCTACAATCCTGCAACACATTATATGATAAGAGGTACGCTCTATTTCATTTTCTAATTTTCTCAGTAGAACAAGTTAGACACTGCGTGAGGTACTCTTTTTGTATAACTTTTTATTTGAGGGGTTACCGAGGGTGATGCAGGGTGTCAGTGTAACCCTGTGTTGGTGTTGTCAGACGTATCAGTGAATGGACGGGAAAGAGGTGTTCTTCCCCAACTGAGACATGTTTTTTTATGAGATCAAAACCATGAGGGAGAGTCAGTACCACCCAAAGCGGATAGTATTGAGGTGCAGTGGATGAGTCCCTCTGACATGTGCATTAGTGGAAAGTTTGTGCGGTGGAGTGTTAGAGCAGGTTATGGATTTCCAATGGGGATTTTCTGCCCAACCCCCCTTTGCTTGAGGTTCCACTAGTGGGTTTGAAAGACTGCATGTTATGGGATTAATCTCTTTCCAAGAGGGGAAAGAAACGTGCGGTGTGACACATGCTTTCTATTTCTAGCCTCTAGCGATTGGATGAGTTTTCTCACCCACCATGTTTGTTGGTACCTTGCGTGCTCAACATCATTCTTGATACTGTTATCATGTACATGTCAAGGTTATGGATAGCTCATGAACAGAACTATGCATTTCACTATGTGGTCCTATTGCTGGTGGTCCTTGAACTAGGAATTTGGAGACGCTATCTTTTGGGATAGCGCTTTGTGGTTTGATCATACCACCATTGTGTGAGGTGCACCCTCACCCAGAGAGACTTTAACCTGAGACGATGATGATTGTTGAAATTTTTTCAGGACTATGACTTCGAGGTAGTCTATGTTCTTGAAGATGGCAGTGTTTTAGCAGGTTACCTTAGTAGGAAGTCCGAGGCTCGACTAGTGTGGGAAGTTTCAGAGAATCTGGCATCCCTATAGTTGACCTTGGTGGAGCAGTAGGGTACGACATTTCTACAGCCGATGGTGTTGATTCATCCACGTTATGAGCATGTAAGAGGGTCTCAGTTTTGATGCACTGACTTTGAAAACTTGTGTGACCAAATATACTTGGGTGTTTCACCAGATGGGTATTCTAAATGAGGGAATCATGGGAGCATGTTCCAGGAACAAATTATGATTGTGGTCGCGACATGGAAAGTAGAGGTTTGGTCGGGGAAGCCCCCCTAGATTCTTTGGTCCATTTGGGAATCGTGAAAGCTATTGAGAAGTTGCCTACTATCTTTCCCTACCCTCGCAACATTAGGAGTGGGTGCAAGATGTATTTCATGTGTCGTAGCTCATGAGGTGTGTGCGTATTCATACACATGTCCTCAAAAGTAGATGATCTTATAAGAATGAACCATCCCTTTGGTTAACATGTTGTGCCAACAAGGTGTTGTGTACGTTTTCTTGGGAGTGGGAGAGCTAGGTGTGATCTCTCTATCCTGAGTTGTTTTCCCTATTTTTTCTTTTCAGGGATGAAAATCATGAAGGAGGGAATGATGTAGAGACCTGGTTATTTCCCTTAAAGACTTTGGAATATTTCTACAAATAATTTCAGTGCTAGGCATGAAGACAACATGCGATTCCGAGGCCCGGTGTGGCCAATTTAATTTTATAAAAATATTAAGTATTTTAATATTATGCACATGGCAGAGTTTCTTTTTCTCTTAAACTGTAGTTCAGATCGGAAATTCAAGGGCACGATTGCGTATGGAGAGTGACGTTTACCCTAGGAGGGGTGTAAAAGTTGGGGGTGTAGGCCTTCTGTGAGAGATGTCACCCAGGGGAAAATTGTCCTTTTAAAATAACGACTTAGTGATTTTTATCACTGGTGTTGTTTTCGAATAACTTTCGAGGAAAGACTCTGAATGGAAATTCGAGACTTCTGTTGAGTTTGAAATTTGGCGTTTTTCCTAGGCGCGATATAAAATAGGCGGGTGGAGAGGTTTTGGAATCCTCGTCTATCTGTAGAGTTTCATAGAGAGTTTATAAATTCTCTTGAATGTGGAATTTAGGGAAAACCATAATTTCCCTTATTTATCTCTCTCTCTCTCTCTCTCTTGTTCTTCATCGTTCTACGCTGTTCTTCATTGTTCTTCGCTTTTCTTTTCCGGATTGAGGATCCAACTCCAGTGGATCGATGTGGGATCGCAGTAGATGCATCTCCAATGACAAACGAGCAGATTGAGGTAGGAATTTTGATTAATTTTCTCACCTTCCTCAATATCATGATTTTTTTTCAAATTTTGACGTTAAATTCTATAATTTTAGAATTGTGATGATTTTTGAACGAACATGACCATTGTCTGATCCCCATTTTAACTATCGTTCTTGGGCGTTCTTCGTCCAAATTTTCATAATTTCCAATGTTTTTTGGATTGTTGATTAGGGGAAGGCGCTGCGAAGGCCTCACCCTAAGGATTCCGAATCATCCTTCAGATTTGAAATCGGGCCACTGAAGCGGTGGAGGTAGCCGTCAGAAGTCCTGGCCCCGACAAGGGGGTGGCCGGAGTTTGGGGTGGCGCATCGGTGGAGTCGGACGAAGGATTATGATGGAGGAACCAAGTAGGGAGATGCAGAGCTCGGAGGGGCTGGTCTTGTGCGGCAGTGTCAAGTGTGGCCGGAGCAGACGGGGTGCAGCCGGAGGAGTCATGCGGATGAGTCGAGCAGGCCGTGCAGAGCCGGATGTGCCGGCGGCGGAGGGGGGGGAGCCTGAGTGGCAGTGGTGTAGTGCAGGTTGGAGGTGGTGAGACTATGAACTGCATGATGTGAGGGCGTCGTCCCATCACGGTCGGAGGAGGACTCCATGGTCAGTGCCTCGGGTTGTGTGGTGTGGACAAGGACCCGCCAAACGCGGGTCCTGCTGGGTGAAAAAGTCCGGCCAAAGGGCCAGTCTGCTTGAAGAACCGGACCCTGAGGGGGTCCGGTGTTGCTGGAGCGGGCCGCAGAAAGTCAGGACGGACCCGCAGCTGGGCCGTGGGCCGGCGGTTCAGACCAGGCCGACCGGGTTGAACCGGCCCAGTTGGGCCCCCTTGAGTTCGGGGGGGGGGGGGGGGGGGTGGGTTAGTCCTAACCAATGCATCAGTTTCACATTCCGCCTATGGATGCAGGTTCATGTTAGTGGGGAAGACTATTTGATGTGGGTTTCGAGGGTTTTTTGGGTTCTGTTCCTGAAGGTGGTTAACTCAGAATGCATTAATTTAGTAATATCACATTATTTTGAAAGCTCGCGACGGACGTACTTCGCGGGATAGATGTCCGTTTGATGCGCCGTCAGAGGCACTGTGTCCCTGGAGTTGAGATAGTCCTTACAATGTTTGTTCAGAAACATTGCAGTTTGGTTTTTTTGCTCAGTGGCACAAAACTCTTAATGCGAATAATTAATTAA
The DNA here is from genome assembly GCA_963277665.1 of Viscum album. NCBI lineage: Eukaryota > Viridiplantae > Streptophyta > Magnoliopsida > Santalales > Viscaceae > Viscum > Viscum album. Next base: position 1,929,192,606 of record OY728142.1, read on the forward strand.
TTAATTATTCTTGGGTCAGACCTAACTCTTTCTTGGGCTGTTTGATTGATGCGCCGTCAGCGCCAGCGTGACCCCAGTCCCCGTGCGGACTTTTTGAGATGCTTTCTGAAGCGTTCGGGTTGGAGACAAGGTGCATGCCCCACAAGGCCTAGTTAACAAGTTTTACGGTGAAACATCACTTTTTCACCAGACATCCGTTTGGGGTGTTTGAGTACTCTTTTCTCAGAGTTCTTCCAAGGGAATTGTGATAGCGCAATCCACTCGCCTATTTTTGGGCCGGACGCATGGGAACCATGAGGCATCTTTAGGATGTATGCTACGTTTTTATGACTTATTCTTCATAAGTCCATTCTGGGAAAATTAATAGCCTATGACTTGTGGTTATTTTCAAGGAATTCAATGGTACGATTTGAATGATGTGTTTCAGGAAGAGGTGTGGGCCCCATAGGGCACCATTTGCATAATGTGGAGAGTTGCAACATCTGCATCTGTAGTCTGTTTTAGGCGCCTTCAGTGGCATTGTAACCCTGGTGTCAAGATGAAGTTGACCAGGGTGGTTTTAGGCGTCGAATCCGGAGTTGAGGCATGGTCCCCACAAGCTGCCTTTTTTAACCTGTGTGCAGCGTATTGCGACTTTTTCATCAGACGTCCGTTTGGGGCATACGAATAGTCAATTCGGCATGTTTTTCCGATATCATCGTGATGGCGAAGTTCACCCGAGACTATTTGGGACTAAGGTGCGGGCCCCATGAGATGATGTATGGGCATAATGTGGTGTTGAATAACTTCCCCATCGGGAGCCTGTTTTCAGCGAGTAAATAGTTTATCTCACGTGTTTTTCTACGAAGATTACAACTGTGTAATCTATTTGGGTGAGTGGAACCTCTTTCGAGATCTCATTAAATGTGGAAACATGAAAGGGCATTGGTCGAAGGTTCCATTGACACACTCCGATAAAACTCACGGTAGTGGAGTTAGTGATAGCCAGTGATGGCATGGACAGTGGGATACCCGTTATCTTTAGTTTTTACCCTCCAGTGGGGATGGGAAGTGGGTTACCCATTAACGTTAGGGTTTACCCTTCAGTGGGTTTGGGCAGTGGCTTATCCGTTAACCTTATGGTTTACCCTCTAGCAGGACTGGGCAGTGGGTTACCCGTTCACCTTAGGATATACCCTCCAACGGGGCTGGGCAGTGGGTTACCCGATGTACTCTTAGGGTTTACCCTCCAGTTGGCCGAGGTAGTGGGTTTTCTTGATGATTTCTTTCAGACTCAGCCATTTATATGAGGCTAGTCACTAACTTTTCTCTGTGATTACCGGAGAGAGACCCTTTTTTGTACGGTTTGGCGATGATCCTTCTTTAATGTGCAGGATTGTCGAGCATCATTGATGGATGTCCTTTGAATTGTTGGAAACTTTTCTTAGGCTGAGCTTAGACATAGAGATCCCCTTACACACTCATTCATGTTTCTTTTTGAGTATATATATATACAAATTAATTTTTTTCCAACTCTTTTGGTTCAATTATTTTACGTCTAGGAGGGGAAAAGACATGATGGGTATGCCACATTCTTTTTGTGTTTATCTCCTCTTGTTTGGATGAGTCTACTTCTTTGTTTTTTTAGGTTGAGCTGCACTCTATCTATTGTACCCTTAAAGTGTTCTTTGTCCTGTCTACTGCTCAACATTTTAGTATCTCATTTTTTTCTCCCACGAGATTTTGGCGCATCATACTATGTATCTTTATACTCAACCCTGTTTGGGCTTTCCCGCACTTGTTGTGCCCTTGCAGACGATGGACAAGTCGATCAAGATTATGGAGGAGCGTAGAGGACACATGAGCTTGGATTGAATTCAGTGGTTATAAGAGGATTTATGGGTGTGATACTTAGCATCAGTTTATTTTCATTTACCTGTTTTCGGGTTTTTGAACCATTCATGTTGGGCATGTGTTTTTCCGTTTACTATTCAGTTTACTTGTCAATACTTTTCAGAATAATACTTGATCTATTTAATAGTTGATACATGACTAAGGTTGGGTTATAGCTGTTGGTATATTGGTTTCAGTTTTACCCTGAACTTCTGCATTGAGTGGGCTATGTGTGTGTGTACAGGTACTTAGGAAAAGGACTCGCTGAGATTTTTATTCCTTCAGTTCTTGTTTCCAAACCCTGACCTATGGAGACGGGCTTGGTGTAGTTGCGGCTCATGACCGGTTGGGTCGGGTCGTGAAAGGGCCGGAACTATCTAGTGGACTGAACCCCCCTAGTAGGCTGGAACCGTGGCCTAGTGGGCTGGAATGAACGGTCGGCTAGGTCGGTACCACGACCAAGCTAGCCAACGCGGGTGGGCCGAGCCCCACCCAACGGGCCGGGCCAACCGCAACCCTGGCCCATAAACTGAACCGGGTGGACCTGGATGGGTCGGACCCAGCAAAAAGGGCCAACGCTTAGTAGGCCAGACCCAAGAGGGGTCAGGTAGTCCTCGGGACTGATTCCATTGTGCTATCCTAACAGTGTCGGACCGGTCCCAGACCAAATCGGTCCCAAATTAAGGAAACACCCGTCACTAACAAACCAAGAGTACGTTTGACATGCCATTAGTGGTGTTGGGATCCAAATTGAGAAGTGGTACCTTTGGAATATTTTTGTGGGCCTGACCAATCTGGGCACGACCATGGTGTGATCACCCCGTTTCACATAAAGGGGTTTAATTAATAGACCATGCATTAGATTGACACGTCGTCTATGGAGCAAGGACCCTACTGACAAGGCAGTCCTTTTGAGATACTCTGTGATTGTTTTAGAGAAAAGTTGGTGTTTGGATAGATTTAATAGTACCCAATTCCATTTAGGCCCTCGACACTAAAATGCCTATAACTTACAAACCATGCGTCTAGTTGACGCGCTGTCTGTTGTGTTGGAACCCTTATGGAGTGAAAAATCATCAGGTTAATTTTTCATAGAACTTAGTGCTGTTTAAAATACAACTAATAGCATGAGGAGAGGTTCTCCCAAACATGATATGAGATGGAATCTATTGGTGGGAAGTAACATGGAGGTAGGAGACAGATCATACAAAGTTTAGTACTGAGAAATCCTATTTTGTTTAGCACTGATCCTGTGTGGGTAGGATCATGTGTGGGTGATTATAGGGGTTATTACCTATCGACTCTAGGCGGTTTGGATCCTCTGTAGGTAATTGCGGTTGTTAGTACGTATGAACTCCGGGTAGGTGAGATAATGTGTGGGTTATTGTGAGGGTTAGAATTTATCGATCCTATGTGGGTCTGACTCTGTATGGTCCTCAGCAGTGCCTCTTGATAGAATAATATGATCAAGCTTTGCGACTAATCATCTGTACTTCTATACTTCACTGATACCAAGTGTGATCTGAGTCATTTATCTTCATGGTGATATCATCGTGGTGATTCTTATGGGGTACATTTACCTTTGTGGGGATGTCTTCATGGTGATCCAGGTGTCGTACTTTTACCTTCATGGTTATATCTTTGTGGTGTTACCTATGTGGTACATTTTACCTATGTGGTGTTATCCTCATGGTGTTACCTAATTGGTACTTCTACCTTCCTGGTTCTACCTTCATGGAGTTACCTTCATGGACATACAATTATGATATTATTCCGTTATGTATGAGACGAGTATAAATTGATAACCTAGGTTTGTGTATGGGAATATACCTAAGTAGAGTTGATGTCTTGCTTTGTGATTTTTCCTTTTGTGAACTCTAGGAGACCTACAGGGGTTTTGTGGTCCCTATTGAGTATCATTGTACTCACCTCTTCACTCGTTCACATGAACCTTGTGGTGTCTTGTTCAAACGACGAGTAGCTAGGCTGAGACTTGAGGGAGCTAGGACCAAGCAGTTCAAAGAGGAGATGAGATAACGTTGAGTACTATGGAGTTGATCTGTACCTACTCTTATGCTAAGATCCTTAGGGATTATCAAGTAGTTTTTTCGTACTTTTCATGTGTATTCGTACCTTTCAGTTGTACTTGTATTTTCTAGTTGGGACTGTATTCCGACCCCTTTACATTCAGCACACTTCTTACTACAGTAGTTTACATAATGGTTGATTGTTGTTATGTTCTTGGATTTTGTGTTAGTATAGGTTTAAAGTTCATTCCATCTTGTTATAGAGATATGCTTTTTTGTACTAGTCTCCATCCCATGGGCTATGGAAGGTGGGATTGGGTTAGTCATGGAACGGGCCCCGGGGGATGAGTTGTGATAGTTTTAATTTTATTCTATTATTCATACTCTTAAACCACAATATCCATATTATAAAACATGGAAATAAAATTCCACTCACTATTGGCCTCCAAAGCTACATGTGTTTGATTCCTCTGACATATAGCATCATCCAAAACAATACCCTTAACTGGTGTAAATTAAAGCATATAATAGAAGGACTAAAGTTATTCAACCCACGAACTCTGTCTGAGATTTATGTCACAATTCATAAATATAAATGTGTTGTGTTTTTGTTATATAAATACCATAATACACTCTAGAGGAAAATAATTCCAATAATAATGCAGGGCATGAACTACCGATTCCATCAGGAGATCATTCATTTGGTAATTACTCTTGCATGGAATTAATTGATGAGACCCCCAATCCATAAATCTATATTCCTACACTAGTACTACTCCCATCTTAATAATTGATGTATAAAAATTAACTATGTATCTTCTACCCAAGATTGGTAGAATTTTGATCGATGCTGATGTTATTATCCATTTATGATTCTCAAAGGCTATATCAAATTCATAAAACCATAGAAATTTTATTACATACTTATTCTTGCCTATGAGAGTTTATGAAGTTCGAAAAAATTCATAGTAAATGTTTTTGTAATAGAGAACCATGCCTACAAAACTCTGATGTAAATAAAATTCATGGGATGCTCCCATTTAACTACTATTATCACCTTCATCAGGTAAAAAAATTGTCCCAAATATGAGATGATATATCCTAAAAAATAAAAAAATTTAATCCAAAAGTGGAATTTAGTAATCATAGAAAACAAATACTTTTCTCTAATTATATTGAAAATGATATGAAGACCTATTCCTTGGTAATGTTATGTATTTTAACTGAAGTGGATGTTTTCCAAAAAGAACACCACAATTGAATCCAAATATCACTGGAAAACCCATTCATAAAATCCAAAAAAATGGAATGGCTTATTGTCCAACCGAATGAAAAAACCAGATAATCATAAAGTCCATACCCAATATGAAATTTTTTAAGAGGTATGTATTATGTAATAGATTGTACCAGATGGTATCATGACATAAAATTAATCTTGGAGAAATCACTCTCTTATTAAAACCTATCAAAGAGGTTATCGATAAGATATAGTGGATAACAGTCCATAACTTTATGATGGTTTATCCCACATTAATCCATGCAATTCCTAATGGTACTTTTAAGATTCTAGGAAGGAATAGAATATGTGGACCCTAATGTGATGTATCAGGACATATAAAACCCTTATCTCCATGTCCTCTACCTAAATCTTAATATCCTTAACCTCAATTATTTCCACCCTATAAGGTGGAATAGATTTTAATGATGCCTTTTACAATAGCTTGATAGAAAACTCTACCTCTCTCTGAATTAGTATCATAGAATTTAATCAAGTAATAAATCCCTATAATATAAACTATAGGGGGGAAATCATCCCGGTGTGTCCCCTTCTCATTTATATATAGGTTAGAAATCTAGGATGTCACTTTTCTTTGTCTACGATGCTCTTGTCGAGTACTAATTTTCTAGAAATCTAATTTATTCTTGTGAATATAGATACCCTCATTTAATGATGTAAATAACACAGATTTGGGATAACTGTGAACATAATAATGATAGTTGAACAACTTTCCTATTATATGAACGATCTCTAAGCCTATAATATTTAGGATGAAGGGTTCCGATAAGAAACGATATCCACCAACCCCATAGAGACATTGCTTTTATATGAATACGCATTTCAATAATATTCCCAATCGATTATAATGTTACATTAGAACATATAAAAAAAATCATACCCATGTATTTTAACAATATAAATAATGATATAACATTGAATCTTGTCCATGTCAAATAGTGGTGATATAAAAGTGGAGACAACTATGATCATACATCTCAATTTTTATGCTCCAACCCATTTATTATCCGGTGAATGGTCTATGGAATATATCTAGAATTATCCCAATATATTATCAATGATATGACCACTCAGAGAAGGCCTTCCCAACTGTCACTATACATCCCATGGTTTCCCTCATTGGCCATAACAACCTCCTCATTCTTTATGACAAGTGTTACTCCAAATTCCCACCGGAATTGGTGGTACAGATCCTTCCCTCGAAGGGGGGGGGATGGTGAAGAACCTCATAAATTATGAAAATATAGGATCAATTGGAATAATATTTAATGATGGACCATTTTTACATAGTCTTGACACTCAGTGTGGATTCGGTAACACTAATGATATACATAACCTTGTCACCCACACTAATGGAATGTAACCCATGTATCAGTTTCAATACATTTCCAATTATTAATATGTGAATAACCATTTAGAAGACACTTTGTTTCATTTGATGAAATACATTACCATGGTTTTAAACGATCATTCCCTATAAAATCAAATTCTTGAATTTTGTGCTTGGAGTTTACGAAATGGTTCATATTCTATGGAATATTACTCAGTTAGAAGATATTTACTTGAGATCTGGTGACATACATAATCCCTTCCTCGAAAAAAACCACTTTATATAATTTGTCATAAAAAATTATGTGAATAATAGCCATGATCCATAGAATGATGTGAATAGTCCATACCAGACATAATTCCCTACTATCAGTGTATGAACTCTTTCAACTGATCATCTCTTAACATCTAGGTAATGAGGAAATCATATAATTAGGATTGGAAATCAAATCAAAATATACCAAGATGATGATCAATATAGTTTTTTCACATCCAACTAGAACATGGTAAAGCTATGTACCATATAACAATCATGATTGAACATATTTTCATTAAGAATTTAAAAAAGGTAAAAAATTTATAATATGGCCTTAGGAGAAGATTTGAAAGCCAAAGGTCCACCCTCCCTATAGAATGTAGTTTTGTGATCCTGGTAGAATTCACTAGTTAACTCTGACACAGTATGTGTATGTCATGTATATCCCGCTATAGAATACAGTAAGAATTTAATTTCTTCACAAAACATGGAATCAGTGTCTATTTTAGTCATTAAAGGATGTACAACTGGATGTTACTTGGTGTGTTCTAAAGGTGGGTTAGGTCCCATGACCTCAAGAGCGTGGTCATTTCCACATTCCTAGCACTCAACATGAGGTTTTCATGGAGCTATATATCAATAAATTCAAATCACACACATTATTTAATACATAACATTTATAGAAGTTTGACATATAAGAAAATATGACTTGTAAACTACATCCTTTATAAGATTCTCACTATTCTACCTATTTAAAAAGACAGGTCTTGGTGACATATAAGATTAGGATGAAATTATATAGAATCTGCCTACTTCCCACTACACTTGTCTATTCTGGGTTATGTTTCTCTATATTATATCATGTATTTTGGTATATAGCTCTTTAATTTCATGTTATAATGTGAAATTTCATTAATGTTTCAATTAAAATATCTTTTTAATGACAACTGTTTCTTTTTTATTTAATGATCAACATTTCTAATGTATGCCATTATGTATATCCACACAATCTGATACACATAGAATATATATATATATATATATTTATCTTTCGTTACCATATTATAATGTACGGTGCTTTAACAATTGAAAATGGTATTACAAGAAACATAGAATAGTCCTTTACTATGGTTAATTTAGAAAGACTCATATTAACAATTTATAGGTTGATTTATGAAAATTATTTAATCAAATTATCTCATCCCATTAAGAATATTTAAATTTATTATATACATAGAATATTGGTAAAACTCATGCTATAGGAATTTTACACATTAAATTAAATAAGACATTGTAAATGCATTGATTGTGAATTCTAATGTTCCTACGATAATGCTTGAGACGCTATTTCTATTCAATTCTATGACAATGATAGAGATAAAATTTACAATAATAATAAATGTCTCAATCCAAGTGCATCCCTCAATGGATAAAGAGGAACTACTATATTAAAAATAAACCAGAACATCAAATCCCATCCTAAATAATTTGTATGATTCCCATATGATGGATCACTACTACAAGATACATGCTCATTACCAATTCCAAACACATTCATAGTCTCCATTTTAATTCCAAAACAATAATGACCCAGTAATTTCATACAAGGATTTTATATCAATTTATGGAACATGTCACACATAAAACAATCACACACCCTATGACCATATTAGTTTATTTCCTTTTGAATCATTTATGAAAAAATTCTAGTCTAGTGGATGATTTTCAATATCTCCCACAAAGATAATTCAATTTAGTAATCCAACATAAAATAATTACTTATACCCTTGAATATGGAAACATAAACAGAGACTAGCTAAAAATCTAATTATGTTTGGACAAGGGAGACATGTAAATATAATAATTTGAATAAGGGAATGAAAACATGATCTGGAAAATTGAAGATCGTATCATATGTATCAAAAATCATAAAAATAAAATATAAAATACATAAGTAATGTTTATAATACATGATTAATAAAGATATAAATTAAATAATCCATGAATTCATAATATATTAATTAGACATGGAATTTGGGGAAGACACATTATCGTATAAAATGAATTCCATAATAGTCATGGAATCAATTCCAAGATCATATATGTAGTATGAGTTCACTCCCTATTATTTCATGTTAGTAATGGTTTACTCCCATGAATATCTTAGTATTCATGGTTCACTCCCAAGACTATCTTAGCAGAAAATTCCTTTACTGATCTGAGTTCACTCCATGTTACAATCATTTCCATCTCATCTATTATAAATAAGTACCTAATGAAATTGAGAAAGATGTAGGTACCAACCATTACATAATGAAAACCATATATATTTGTTTGATAAGAACATAATTTATTCAATATATCAACTCATATGGAATGAATTGGGGTTCATAGATATCATTCAATAACAACATCAACAATGGAAAAGAAATATGTTTCAAAAATACCATTACATAATATGAATAAAAAAAACTTATAATGAATAGGGATGGTATCATTGAAAAATATCCTCAATAATTCATCCTTATAATCTAATACTTTTATTGTAAATTTAATATAATTTTTCAGTTATCCAATAAAAATAATTCATGACGAAAATATCAGTTTGAATTTGAATGTGTTTTCTTTTTTTAAAATGGTATGATTTTATTTAAAATTATTTTAAAATTTACATATTTGAATTTGTGGGAAGAATAAAGATATTAAGGTATTATGAATTCATAAAAATCCATTAATGCATTATAGTTAATAAAAATTTCCATATTTTTTCAATAAAGTTCCAACGATCCTTATTTAAAAATTGACAAAAATAAACATTTCAACCCATTTCATAAAAATTAAATAATGTGTAGGAAAAATATTAATTAGTCATTGGTGAATAATAAATTAATTTTTGAAAAATTCAATATATAATATTTCCATAGAATACTAATATTCCCTAACTGTGGCTTAAAAATAATCTATCACAAATATTAATGGAACTGGCAAATAAATAGTCATCATATTTTAATATATATAATCATACATCCCATGAAAGAAATATATTTATATTTATATTGAAATATAATTAAATTATAGATAAAACTCTTAAAATACATTAATGGGTTTTAAATAAAACATGTATAATAAAGACATAGTGTATAAGGCATGCGTCTTATATAAATGAATGTGAAAAAAGAATCCCCTTAACACTTAAGTATATTTAGAATCATGAACCCAGTGAAATTATAATGTTATTTAAATATTTGGATATAATTAAAATAAATATATTTATGCAATATAAAATTTCAATGGAAGGTATATAAATTAAAAAAAAGTGAGTAGTGAACATGAATTTAATGTCATAAAAAATAAAAAGTGAGATGACATTTACACACCTTATGTATTGAATCTCATCGAACTCATGAAAAACCCAAGAATAACAAATATAAATATATTAAAAATATATTATAGAACCATATTAATATATATATAATATCATATATGATTCATTTATGACTTTATATTACAAATTTATAAGTATTAAAATGTTAAATAGGTCTTTCGGGTAATAATCAATTTCGTTATGATACGTGTTTTGACTTCTTATTCTTCATAATTTTAAATAGATCCTAATTGAATCATCTATAGAATGATATTAATGATATAAATGTCATATATATATTAAATATTTTTTCATGGTGATTCAAATTATTGGGAGACTGAAAATAAAATAGACCATTCATGGAGATCGTAGGCTTTACGGGCTCATGATTGTTATTTTCATTTTCTCATTGGGTTAATAGAAGTGTAAGAATATGATATATTACTGTTAAAAAATATTTTTTATTTCATATTTAATATATTTCATAAAAATAGTCCATATGACCATAAATAATAAATATAGGTGAATAATGAATCACATTGTATTATAGATATGTTAATTCATACGTACACATGAGAAACATTATCATTTTACCATAATATTAGATGGATGGTAAAAATTAATAAATTATATTATCATTAAAAAAGTGTAATAATATCATAAATATGATATATATATGTACTAAACCCCTCATAATTATCACTCATTAAATATGGTGATGGAAAATTAATTATATCTCTATATGGAGACTGTAAGTTGTAAGTACCCATGAGAGATACATTCATATTTTTATGGTAAAGGTGAATTATAATTGTGTTTTCATAAACATAATGTCAATTCATTATATTATGGATTATTAAATTATTATATAATGAAATATATCATTTATATTCAGGTGGCATAGTATAGTAGAAATAGAAAATGATAAGTTTGAGCGATTAACTCTTCATTGTATCGACTCCTTGTGATCTCCTTTATTGGTCACTAGTGTCCATCCATTGGGAAGTTTGTAACATATATAATATTTATAGGTAAATTGGGAATGAAAATGGTTAGGGTTTATTTGAGAATAAATGATCAATGTGGTGTGAATACGTTAGAGAGGTTCTTCCCTTTTATAATTGAGGTGAGGGTTATTTTTTGAATTTCTAACAGTATTAGACTATAATAAATTCAACAAAAAAATAAATAACTCTAAAATTAAATGGATTAGAACCTAATATGGTTTAATATTTTATTATATTCAACCAATAATATTTAATCAGGGTTTTATTTAATTTGAATCCGAAAACTATTTTATTAAACATTTGTTAATGTATTAAAATATTACCGATGATTACAATTTTTATATGTCATGAAGATGTGTTTTTAAAATTTGAATTACCAATTAGACCATAAATGGTCAATATTATGATATTTCCAACCATATCACGTCCAATTTTAATTATTTAATATTTTTATCATTTTTAGATAATTTAATAAAATATTTCCTTCATAAAGTATCATTACTTAAATTTTGGCACTATTCATTATTTTTTATTCTGAAAATTTCATAACAATAAGATATTTTAAAAAGTATAAATAAAATCATCCCAATAAATTAAAAATCAGTCATTAAATTCGTTTATAAAATTAATTATATCAAATTATAGTTATTTTAATATTTTTAATATAATTTATTTAGTATTTAAATTTGTTATCCATGTATTCCATCATCATTGTAGATTCCTAGAAGTTTTTTATATTTCATAAAACATTAAAAAAAATTAACATTTAAAATAAAATCATTATACCTTGAAAATGAATATATTGTTAAAGCTATCTTGTTTTTATCCTTATATTAAAAGTGTTATAGTTATTGGAAATATTTGTATGACATCATTAAAATTTCATTATATATATATATATATCTGTGTGTGTGTGTAAATGGATTTCTGTCATCCAAGTGTTTTAAGGGATTTTAAATTCATCTGAAGTATTATTTTGGTTGAAACCCACTCATCAAATGGAATTATTACATGTTTTAGTGTAATTTTATAATATTTATAGTATTATTTTTTACAATTAATTATAATATTTAACATTATTTGTTAATAAATATTTACTAATACTAATATTCATTATTCTCAAAAAAATGAAATCTATTGATAAAATTTAGACCCTATGATTTCAAATATGGAATCTGTTTTTCATAAATACTAATTATAGAAGTTTAAGTCATTATTCTAAAAATAATCTTGTTAATGGGGTGAATTTTTTTAAAATGTTAATAAATTCAAGAATTTAAAATTTTTTATTTATAAATTAAATGTCGAATTAATGAAATAGAGCTAAATTATATTATATAATAAGTGTTTATTCAAATTATATATTAAAACCATTAAAAATATAATTGAACAATAAAAAATTATTTCAATGTAAAAAGTTGTTATGATTTATATTTTATTAATTTTTTTCTATTCATCTAATTGTGAATCATAAAAAAATACCAAAAAAATCAACCAATTAATTTTTTTATATTATTTATTGAATTTAAAAGTATATTTTGTCATATAGAATATATAAAAGGTTAAAATTGGATTTAAAACGTGTTCTATATTAAAAAGTGATAAAATTACCCATTTAAAAAACATAGGTTTTTATTCATGAATTTGTGTTGGTTCATATAATAAACCTAAAATATATATTAGATAAATTAAAAATATATTTTATTGAGTATATAACATATATATTTCATTAACCTCATTCAATAATTGTAATTTTTTGATTTATTATGAAAAAAATAAATACATCTCCTTTCTATCCAATTACAATATATTTTTATTTCTAAATATTTATTAACCAATTATTTCATCTTATAAATAATATTCAAATAATTTTTTAAAATTTTCATAAAGCCACTTTTAGGGTTAGTGGGCACCTGCACATCATCACCCAGAATTCAACATAACACAGCGGGGAAATAAAAAATTCAAAATCCTACCAAAAATTCAAATTGCAAGCTGTCAGAAATCCCTTCAACGAGATCACCATGAATCCCGTGAACCCTGCATTTTCTCGCCAGAGAAAAAATTTGGAATTCAAACCGTGTATAAAGGATTCCTCAATTACAGTAACCACAAATTAGGCCACTCCACCACGTGGAATGAGGCATAAGATGTCAGGTCACATGCATGTCAACATGATAGTATATTTTTCTCTTATAATGAAACAATGAAATGGTTGTGCATGTAACATAAAGAAAATGTAGTGATTTATTATAACAAAAGTCTTATTGAATGTTCTACGAAATGAAAAATATTGACCTGATTCGAAAGAAATATTTCACAAATCCATGGGTGTGGCATTATAACCTGATATAATTAATTTCCCCCTCAAAATACATTTAGGATATCATGTTTTTATACTTCTCTATCCCTTTAATAGAAAATCAAATCATAAAAATAAATTCTAAAAATAGATTTTTAAAAGGAAATTTAGAAACATGATTGTTACCCAAAGTAACTCATAACTAGGTTTCCACATAGGAGATCATAGGTGGGAAGTGAAAAATTGAAATAGAAGATAAATTTTACTATTATGTTATGATATAGATATAAATATATAATACTGTATAAGAATTTATATGAGAAGAAAAAATTACTAGATAACATTTTATAATCATAATACATTCCTTGCATTGGGCATTGATAAATATCCACAGCATCACTTATTCTTAGAAATCAAAGAGAATTTTTCACTCCTGAATGATTAGTAGATCACAAAATCCATGGGATGATAAATTATACAATATTCTTTAATATAAAAATCAATAGTTTAAAAAAGGTTATTGAATATGAATAAATACAGCTATATAGAGATAATAAATTAATATTTAAATCATCATTCAATGTTTAAAAAAATATCATAAATTGTTACCCATCTGAACATTCCAAAATATAAAAATACAAAATATTCTAAGTAATGTTTCTAAATTAAATAAATCAACATATAATTAGTAACTCAAACAATATGGTTTTAATGCTAACATTGACAAACCAAAAATTTAAATACCATCATCATGTAATTTTATGAAACATAATTATATCTTTATATACCAAAAAATAATACTTAAAACATGTGTTCTACAAATTATTAAATCCTTCATCATACCATAAATCTATAAAATCAATCCTTAAACAACTCTGTAATCATATTACAAAAAAACAAAATGGTTATCAATAATACCCCATTTATCCTATCATACAATAAAACACCTTGTTATCATATTATTATCTATACATTAAGGATATAATTACCTTAATAATCTGTTTTCCCAAAATATCAAATTACCACCTTATTTACATTTTAGGGTTACAAATACTATTTAATATATGATTTCAAATCAGTAATTAAAAACTACAGTGAACAAATCCATTAATATTTCTTTATTCTATAACACCTTAAAATTATTTCAACATCATTATTATCAAATTCATAACCATAATCAATCAATCATCCTAGAAAATATTTTCTTCCCACCACATCTCCAAAAATGATCACATGATATTTCTGATTTATATTAGTATTTAAGAGGTTTCAGATGTTGATCATTATCATTAAACCATGGATTTGGGTACAAATTATCATAGTGAACATTTTCCCTACACTTTAAGAATTTATGTTTGGGGGTGAATTTAATTTATCCTTATATCAATTGAAATAATTAGATAAATTTTTTTCATCATGTAGAATGTGAAATTCATGATAACATAATACCCCACACATCAATCATCTACCAGTACCCTTTAAAAAATTTCATACATGTCTATTATACACATTATTTAAAAATGAAATTTCATATTCTTTTCTCCATGGTTTCTAGTTTTTCATTCATCTATACATTCAATTTATTGTCATAACCATGTGATTGATATGAAACACCAACCTCCAATTTTACCTTGATAGTAAAACACACAATCTCTTCATATCTACCGATGTAAATTATTAATAATTCTCATAAAATAAATAGTTTAAATCCACTGAATAATATATAAACATTATGATCATTTTTTATCATAATACAATAATAATACTATTCATGTCTTTTAAAAATAGATTTGTATGTACCAACATCTTCATCATTAATTTTTTTGTGAACATGGAAGTCCTTTTTTACTTTTATGTGAATAATAATAGGAATGTACATATTGAAATATATGATTTTGAACTCATCTGATTCCATTGATTCAAATTCTCTGTGTTTCCACATTTCATTATTAGATACCAAAATCGGTGCACTTCGCCTTTTAAATGATAAATAACTAAAATTAATTTTTAACATTCCAATGAATGAAGAATGGAAAATATATTTTCAAAAGTAAAAATTAATTATTCAAGAACATGTGGATCAGGATACCAACTATAAGAAGCATGACTTTTCCTCATGAGGGAATCAATAGGAAATGGTTCCCTACTCAAGTCATATGGATTCCCAGAATGATTTCTAGATTACGTGAGTATAAAATTAGGATTTTGAATCCCACTTCCTGTAAAATTTGTTTTCTCATGGGAGTAATCATTTTATTTCACATTTCTTTCATTATTATCCCCATTACATCACATTCCTACAATTGACTAAATCTAATGAAAAATGTGACTAGAAAAATTAATAGTGGAAAACCACATATTCAAGGGGAATTCTTATAAATTAATAACATATTAGGATCAATCCTAGGGTTTTCATGATTGATAAAAAAATTATCGAATTGAAACTTATATGTAGACATATCTTTATAGGTATCCCAAGACACCTCTTTTGACATATCTATTGGAATACAAATAATGTTATCTCATCCTAGATTGAAAATTTTGAATAAACCATCACTCTGTTACAAACTAGAATGACCCAAGATATTCAATTCAGAAAATTATATATTTTTTATTGGAACATTTCACACATTGTACAATCACATGCCCATATATTTTATCTGTATACTACCTTTGGAAAATTGTGAAACAAATATCTTGTCTGGTATGAGATCATCAATGATTACAACAAATATTACTATTTTTACTACTCATATAAAAACAATTTTTTTAATATCAAGAAAAAACATAAAATGGGGTGAGATCAATCCTCATTAATGGTAATCATTAGAGACATGTTAAAATAATAACAATAATTAGGGTATGATAACATGATCATTAATGTATAAGCTCATACCCTATGTAACAATAATCATAAACAAGAATCAATAAATAAATATTGATACCTAATATGTAATTAATTGTAGGGAAATAGATAACCTCATACATGAAATAATAACATTGGAATATGACATGGAATTTATAAGAGACACATAAATATATAATATTATTTCCATAGTCGTCAAGGAAAAACTATAAAGGAAATATTATTAGCATATATTTACTCTAATTATGTTCATGCTAATAATGGTTGAAACCCATGACCATCTATGCAGTCATGGTTCATTCAAAAATCCATCACAACGATAAATGTACTTTACTAACCCGAGTTCACTCTCTGTTCTATAATATTTTATCTAATGAGATATAATTATTTAAGAAAATAATTGTAGAGAGATATTGGTCCAACCTACCACATGATGAATAACATACATATGTGTGCCCAATAACATAATAAATTCATCTTATTATAACCCATTAAATGAAATGGGTTTTATAAACGACATTCAATCAATACATAGCCCATAGAAATGAAATTGATTTCATAAATATCATTACATCAAAATCATAAACCACCCATACAAAAAATATAGGTGGTATCTTTGAAAAATATATAAAATAATGAATTTTAATAAAAAAGTAATTTTATAATAGATGGAATTTTTTTAGATCACTTAAAGATATTATTTAGAAAAAAACTCATTTCAAATTTGAAAATGATTTGTTTTAATAAAATACTAATAAATTTAAAAATAAAAAATTTTCAATAAAAATTCCCCTATAAACATGTAATGTAAGATTAAAGGAATTATTGTGTCATGAATGACTAAAAATACATTCATGTCTTATAAGTTAAAAACCTTCCTTCAATATACTTTTGTTGGAAATTTTCCAAAGACACATATGTAGAAAAATATATAAATATTCTTTTCAATCCATTTTAAAAAAATAAAATATTTATAAAAACCATTTATATATTTATTGGATAATTGTAATAATAGTTTATAAAATATTCTAAGATAATATATATGTATAATATATACATTATTCAACCTATAAAAAATGAAATAATCATGAATATTGATGATATTGTAAAATAAACCGAAATAAAATTTTAATTAGTAAAATTTTATTCCCCAGGAAACATTAAAAGTAATATGGATAAGAAAATAAAATAATATCTTTTCTATGAATAAAAAAAATATATAAATGATATGTAAATAGACCACATATAACAAACATGTAGTGTATAAGGCATGTGTCTCAAAGAAATAAATGTGAGATACAAATCCCCTAACTACATGATTAAATTTAGAATAGTGAAACCCATAAAATAATTACCTAAACTAATGAGTTTAATATAATAAATTAAATTATATTAATTAAATAACTTGTAATATTTCATTATATGCACCAAAAAACATTTAGTGGTGAATATGGCATGTATCACCACGAAATATAAAGTGATGTGAAATTCCATTACATTATGGATTGACTCTCATCGTACTGATAACAAAAACTCTTCTATAATAAATATATGTATATTATAAATATATTAATGAAACATATTAATATATATACTACCACATAGGATAAATTAAATAATTTATCTTACCAGTTTAAAAAAAAGTTCTATGTTAATGAAAATTTTCCAATAATATTCACTTTGTTTATCATGTTTATTTTGACATGTTATTCTTGATAATTTTACAATGATAATTATTCCATAATCTAATTAATTAAAATAATTATATGTATTTCATATTTATATAAATTATATATTTATTCATAGTGATTCATAATATTTGGAGGTAGAAAAAATACACCGTCTATGGAAAGAGTTGGTCGTATATTCGCATTAAACCTATTTTTATTTTCTTTTTGGGAAATAGAAAGATAATTATTTGATATATGATCAATAAATATATTGTTTTGTAATTTTTAACATATATATTCATAAAATTCATTCTTATTACAATCATTGTGAAATATTGTTGAATAATGGATCACATCGCACCATGGAGATGGTAAGCCATACGTACACGTGAACAACGTTTTCATTTTTCCAAAAAATTAGATGGACTGTAAAAATGTAAAAATTATATTATTATTAAATAAGTATAATTATATCATAAATATAATAAATAAATATTAAGCACATCATTATTATAACTCATAAAATATGGTTTGGAAAACAACTTTTATCATATTTAGAGACGGTCTATCGTATATACAAAGGAACGATAATTTTTTTTATATGAATGGGGTTTTATAATGAACTGTTGATGATAATAATAAAGTTAAATAATATTTATAATTACAATTTTATTATTTAATGATATATATCATGTATTTTTAATAGGTATGGAATAGTAGTAGTAGAGAATGATCGGTGAGGAAGATTACATATTCTCCTGAACAACAAAATTATATATCCTCTAAACAACTCTATTGATAGTCGATTGGGATGACTATAAAAACTATTAATTGGATACAGATGTGTATTTGTTAAATGGGTTGGGAATAGTCAATTTATAAGGCACACTATTGTGTGAATTAGTGATGTAGGTGATTCCCTTTTATAAATGAGGTGGGGGAACATTTTGAATTTAAAAAAAAACATTATAATAAATCTAATACCAATAAAAATACCTCATAAAGGAATTGTATTCATATAGAAGATATGATAATGTTGTAATAAGAACAACCAATAAATTTTATATCAGTTTGAATAAAATTATAAACCTTTTCATTTCAATAAACACTCAGTTAACCTGTTTTAATTTAAACCATTCTATCAATGTTTTTAATTTTTATAGAATGTGATTTTAATATATGAGGTGTAAATTGTAAAATAAAAGGAACATATATGTTATTTTTTGACAATATGTGATCAAATTTCTTATATTAGTACTTATTTTTAATTTTAAATAATTTAATAAATGATTACAATCATAAAATATTGTTAGCATCAATTTTTCCAATACTCATTAATTATATTACTAAAAATATCATATCAAAATGAAATATTAAAAACATATATTGATACAACCATAAAATTTTAACGAAATCCATTATATTATTATTATGTCATTAATCATGACTAATAGTATTTATTTAAATATTTCAAATATCATTTATTGGTAATTTTGATTAAATAATCAATTACCGAATCATCATTGTAGACACATTTAAAGAAAAATATATATTTTCTAAAAAATAAAAATAAATTAATATGGTAATGAAAAAAATTGTCTTTATAATTACTATTTATACTTTATTTTATCTTATATATAATGGTACAGTAAAAATTATATATTTATTGAAAATACGTGAATAACATATTTATCTTTTTGGTAAATAATATTTAATAAATTTAATACTCTCACAAAAGTGTGTTAAAAAGGATATAACTTTGTCTCAATGATTATTTTGTTTAAAAAAGTCATAAAATGCAATTAGGACATGTTTTTGTTTAAATTTATCCTATATATAATATAACTTTTTTACACTTAATTTCCAGATATACCATTTACCTTATTAATAAAAAGATTGTAATGTCCTTATTCAAAATAGGAAAAAATAAAATAAATATATTATGACCATTTATAACCATTTATTACAAATATGGAATCAATTGTTCAAAATTTGAAATACCGATGATATAGTCATTAGATTAAAATTAATCATGTTTATGGGGTGATAAAACATGTTATTAATATTAAAACATACAAAAGATTGAAACATTTTTATATCATAATTCAACAACAATTTGAGGATAATGAAAATAATTACATTATAAGATTTTAATTTTATCTAATTATAGTTTTAATCTATTAAAAAATAATTTATGTCTATGTATTATTTTGATAAAAAAATCATCCAATTATAATTTAGAAATTTTCCAATATTCAACAAAACATTATATTTATTAGAAAATTAAAAAAAACAACCAATATAAATTATTATATTATTATTTTAAATAAGATGTTAATTTATTCTAATAGAATATATTATTGTTTTAAAATGGTATTTGATATGGGTTCTCCATTAAAATGTAATAAAAATTACCGTTTTGAAAAATTTATGTTTTCATGCATCAAATTGTGTTGGTTATTATCATGGTCCTATAATGCCTCTTGGATAGATATTAAAAATATTTTATTGAATATATAAAATTTTTATTTCATAAATATAATTCATTAATTTTAATTTATTTAAATTATAAAGAAAAAATGACTTTGGGAGCATAAAAATAAAATTATATATTTTATATTAATTTTTTATATTTTCATTTATCATAAAATTATAACCCATTAATTTGACATATAAACCATATATTTTAATAACTTATTTAATATTTGTATTAAATTATAGTTCAATTTATAGGTTATATATTATTATATAAAATACAATAACATTAAAAATGTACTATTGTTCACAAAAAAAGATCTTGCATGTAACACATGCTATCGAAAGAACTTGAAATTGTGTGTAAGAGATGCCATGAATAGTTTCTTGTATACTAGATACTAATATAAGGGTTTTATATATTGAAATTGTGAAATTTTGGTTCATATTACATAAGAAAAATATAGTTCATTGTATAAAAATGTTATATTCAATGTTCTATAAAATGAATAATATCGCAAAGATTTAAAAAAAATTAAAAACATATTTTGGTGTTATAAAAAAAATTAAAATGAATCTATCTCGTGCCACCTTGTGACATCCATGGCCACAAAATTCAAAAATAGTAGCCGAATTGGTTGTGTACATTTCATCATGTTCCCATCCCAATATTCCAAAGGCTATCGAATATCAGCGAGGGGCTAGTGTCTTTCTCTTGGGATATGATTAGTTGTGGTTGGACTAGAAGACAACATACTAATAAAAAAATATGGATGAAAATAAAATATAAGAAACAATAATAATATGATGTAACAAAATTAAATCAATATATATATATATATATATATAACTGAACAAGAATAACAATATCCATGTCATGTGAAGATGATGCTAATAATGACATGATAGTATAAGAAAATTATATTGGAAAACCAAACATTATTCGATGAAGAGTTACTAGAAAGGAAAAAATGGATAACTTGTAAAATAATCCTCATAATTTTCACAATCCTCTAGTTCTATATACTATCTTATCACATAATTCCAACATCTAGAGCCAAACCCTCTCCTTTTTCCAAACCTTCAATCGGGAATACTATCTAGGTACCAGTCAGCGACCAGAACATTGTGTGAGAAAAACATAGTAGGACACCACTAATGGTGTCTATAAAAAATAAGTTTTTTGAATATAATTTTTATCAAAGTGTAGGTATATAAATATTTTTTAGAATTATATCACATCAATTAAATCCTATGGTGGGTAATTCTCTTCAAGGGATTTCTGACCAACCATACATGCTTCGACCTTAGCAAACTATCTCTAAATATGTAACCTTATTTTTTTTTGTGTTTAATGGTATTATAGTATTAATCACATAAAAAATGGTGATGTAGGACAAATGTTGAAACCAAGGAATCACTGAATTTAGATGGAATTCCCATCTCACAGTAATAACCATACAACCTAGGCTAAAGGGTCTTAGTGTAATATAAGAGATACACTCTTCAAATTCCACTAGAAAAATATTTTTAACATATTTCATTGATTATATATAAATTAAATGTTAGTATAATATTTAATAGAGGATGAGATGATGATCCAAGTAATTTCGTTTCACAATTCATCAATCATAATACAATGATATAATTTAATAAATTCTAATTTCAAAATATAAATAAAATTAAAAATCAGTATTATTAAGAGTCATTCACATACTATGACAAGGGTCAAGTTCCAGGGTGAGTACATTCATTATAAATTACCTAAGTCAACTATGGTGGCATCCTATTTGTTCTCGAGTAATACCATCATAAATGAATGGGTGAATTCAATTTTACTACTCAATTAAAATGAAAAAGATCAATAATAATATAATACAATAATAAATTTATAAAATAAGAAAAAATAATTTACTAATCCATGAATATTAAAATTTTAATATAATTCAGAACATTTACTTTTAAAATTATAAATGGAAATGTTTCATATGAGAAATTTAACATTTTAAGATGTATTTTCATAATTAATAAGGTTCCATGTAAATGACAATTTCCATGCTATATCCCAATTAATAAGTAGATTTAACATAAGTAAATTACTTTTAAAGGGTAATGAAAATACATGTAATGGGTGCCAATGGGACATTTACATACTGTCTCACCCAATGGGGTGATCATTTGTATTGTTTCTACTATTATAAAGGTCAACAACATCATTAGAGGGTCTAGGTTATAGTTCCCGAATTTAAATTTAAAAACATCATAAAATAAATAAAAACCCATTTATTTTATCATGAGGAATATTAAGAACATTTAAAAATATGGGATATGTATATGAAAAAAATTACACCTACGATTTGGATGTAGAAGAACACACATCCAATATCTACCATGGATATGGGATGGAATGAGTGAAAATAGATTTATACATAAATATCATTAAAACATAGCATATTTTTTCTAATTAAGATCACATAATGAATATATAGATATAAAATAAAAATAATATGAAAAATGAAATCCCATAACATGCTAAATCCAACACTAAAATGTCAATGAAACAATATTCTAGATAAAGATACATTTTCATAGCCCAGCCGTGGAAGGAATGTGGGTCTCTTCATGGGAGGATGTTTCTATATGGGGGATATGTGTAATAGAATGGGGATAGAAATAATTAATGAGTGAAGAAATGTAATATTCACCATATTTAAAGAGGGGAATGTATTGGATTCATGGATTGGAAAACTGTGCACTAACCATGAATCAACACTATCCAAGGGGTACACCCACTTTCACAGTTAGGAAAAGAGTTATACAAAAAGTGTGCTAATATGTTTTTTTAATCATTACTAAAAGTATATAGGTTTTTCAAAAACATAATTCCTACCTCACAAGATTTTACAAACTATGATATCAAATTATATATAGTCCATAAGGTTAAATCCCATGGTTTCTACTAATCAAGCACCAAATGTGTGCCTCATAAAACATCTCTAACAACCAGAGCTCTAGGATCTAAAAAATCAA
Source organism: Viscum album (assembly GCA_963277665.1). Classification (NCBI taxonomy): domain Eukaryota; kingdom Viridiplantae; phylum Streptophyta; class Magnoliopsida; order Santalales; family Viscaceae; genus Viscum; species Viscum album. The sequence continues at coordinate 1,929,216,101 of OY728142.1, forward strand.
TGAATTCTCTCAAAAAAATAATTAATAATTTTATCCATTGTATATGCTTAAATTAAATATTTAATGCATAAATTTATGGTTTTAGATATAAATATAAAAATAATGATCATATACAATATTCTTTTGATTGTTCAGATATTTTAAAAATGAATATAATTTGTTGTATGAATTTTGACGTTGAAAATATTCTCCTCCATGTGTAATATTTATTTAATGTAACTAGTCATTTTTATGTTGATGGGTGATATAAATATAGGCCATGAGGATGGTTGATCCTCATATAACTCATATAATGGATTATCCCGATACAATTTTGCAATGCAGAGATAATAATCAGTGTAAAAAAACGAATGAAGGAGGAGTTAATTGAAGAGGTTTATCCTATCGATATAACAAGGGTTCATGTTATTTATAACACATTTGAATATTAGTGGCGTGGATAATGTTCTAAGTTAAATAAATTCTATATGGATTCAATTAGATTCTCAGAGTTCCATTAAAAAAGACTGACATCACATGGCTTTAGAGTATTAATTTTTATGTCCTTTTCCATTATTAATGTCTTATGAAATGTAACTGTAGACGCCGGAAAAGTCCGTTGCTCCCAAACGAAGCTCCGGATGCGGAAAGCGAGGTCATATTTGGAGTCGGAAGGATGTTTCGGAGGGCCCGGAGGCCGTGCGCGGAATTTCAGAGGCCCGCGCGCAAAGGGATGTCCCGCGCGGAAAACCCCCGGGATGCGCGCAATGCGCCGGCTCGGCGCGCAATTCTGCGCGCCGCGGGTCCGCGCGACTCCCTTACGCGCCGCGCCCGATTCCGCGCCCGCGGGGGGGATTTCGCGCTCGCATCCTGGATTCCGCGCCCGGGGTTGCCTATAAATACAAGGCGACCCCCAACGTTTCAAAGGTTGCTGGAAGTCGAAACGTCTCCCGTGCGCGCAATTCAACCCCTTCCGCGCGCAATGACGAACTTCAGGTAACCTCCTTTCTTTCGCGCAAGAAAGCCTCGGGGTCCGCCTTCGCGTGCAATCCCCGCTGGCTCCTTTCATTTGAATAAAAACTCACCCTAAGGCCTTTGCGCGCAAAAGAACCCGCTTGCGCGCAATTGCCCCCGGGGTGCGCGCAATCCGGCCTGATTGCGCGCACCCCCCCTTCTTTCAAGTGGCCATTCGTTAAAGAATGAGCCGTTGCCCCCGCGCGCTATCCGAAGCCCGGTGTGAGCAATCTCAAGCATCCGCGCGCAAGGCGCTGGCCCAATTGCGCGCCAGCCGCCCCGATTGCGCGCCGGCCCGCAGTATTGCGCGCAAAGCTTCCTTTTTGCGCGCAATCTGCCAGGGTCGTCCCCGCTGACCTCCTAAGGTTACCCGCCTGTGTGGCACCCGATGATTCTCATCCCGGGTGCCCGCACCGTGCGTTGTCTTCCCGTGCGGCCCTCCAGGCTTGCGCGAAGTGACACACACCTATGTCCAGCATGACGTTAAACTGCATACTCGTCCAGCATGACGTTAAACTGCATATACGTCCTGCACGATGTTAAACTGTACATCGTCCGTGCTGCAAGACGTTAAACTGCCAAGTGCCTCGTCCTCAACACATGACGTTAAACTGTACTTCGTCTGGCAAGACGCTAAACCGTCCGCAACCTGATCCCGTGCTCCGCACGCAGGGTCTCCCCCGGTTTGGACGTGGCCCCCACCCGCTCGTCTCTGCAGGGATGTCGGGATTGTCCCCCTTTTGGGACGATTTAATGGGAGTGGCTTTTCCCTACGGGGGCAGGGTATTACAAACCCCTAGTTTCTCGTGGGAGGCTGCACATGTGTATCTCCATTGCACCTCCCCACTGCCGAAGCCAGTAGAGGGTCTGACTGGGATCGAGGTGTCTTTTGCTTTCGGTCCAAGTCCCTTCCAACTGAGTTTTGCAGTATCCGGGCCGCCCCAAGTGCGTAAGTCCTGACAGATTGAACTACGTGGACTTTGATCCCTGTCTTCTATACAGGGTACGTAGGAAGCCTCCCTGAGGTCCAAGCCCACCACCTGGTCGTCCCGGCCGTATTTACGTCGGTTCGTCCATCAGTGGACCCCTCCAGGGTTCACGCTTGCGTTGATTCACCTATGAATCCTCCCCTGTGGGAGACTGCCCGTGTGTATCTCCACGGTGCCTCCCCACAGCCCCCATTTTCCATTTCCCCTTTTATCGTCCAGCATGACGTTAAACTGTATGCCCGAACTACGTTGACTTTGATCCGTGTTAACGCGCGGTACGTAGGAAGCCCCTCTGGGGTCCAAGCTCTTCACTTCATCATCCATCCTGATCCTTACCCGGGCCGCCACATCCCGGTGGGGTCATGCCACTTCACTTCACTCCACGTTACTTGGGAAGCCGCCCATGTGCTGGCCCCAGCGTCGGAGGTTCCCCGCAAGGGGTTCTGTCATCTGATCCACTTTTCGTGTTGATCGGTCCGATGCCGTCCCCGCTGGACGTTAAACTCGCGGCATACCCCGTGTTAAACACGGGAAGCTGAGGAAAACCTCAGGTGACACAGTTCCCCGCACCTAGTACGGGATGCCTCAGGCCATCGTGCCTTCGAGAAGCCCTATTAGGGACGGAAGACAGACGTGCAGAGCCGCAGTGTTACGACACGCCCCCAGCACCCAGAGCCACCCGGCCTTCTCACCGCAGGTTGCTGCCCCGCCCAGACTCCTTGGAACGTCCGGGCGGAAGCAGCGTAATTAACCGGTGTCCATGAAGATATGGCGCCGGGAACGAGATTCACGAACATTCTTAAGTCTATGAGGGAGACCCGGATTAGGCGACAAGTTCCGAGGAGACGTCCAAGGAAGGAGAAGCCGACATCCCATCATCCCGGTTTCGATCAAGGAGCAGACGCCCCTGAATAAGGGACGGATGCCGCCCGCCCTTGGAAAGCGGGACTGCGGGACCACAAGCCGCGCGCCCATCCCCTCGGGTTGACGGGTGCACGCGCGAACGCGTCCTGGCGGAACAGCGTAACCCGACGCACATCCGCACCGAAACAGAAAAATGGTGAACCCGACGTGAATCTCTTCTCCTCGATACGAAGACCGATGGCTTTCAGAGGTGTTGGAAGACCGGCGTGTTGCCCGGCCAAGCATTCAGTCTTACCCGCCAGGGGCTGGGGAAGGGACATCGGGCACTCCGTCTCGCAACGTCGAGGGCCTGGGTTCCCCCCACGGAAGGCGTCGTGGCGCTAATGGTTGGTTGTCGATTCCTTTTTCCTGTCAGTATTAATGGGTCATTCTCCCTGCTTTCAGAAATCAGGTCGCCCGATCTAGTGCCCGAACGCCACCCGCCCACTGGCGCAGGGACAGGGGAAACACCGACGCGGCTACTCCGCGCGGTCCCGCCCGTTCCACAGCCGTCCCAGCAGCCGCAATTGCGGGACGACCACGCCCTCTCTCCCCCTCGGAGGTCATCCAGAGAAGGGTGATCAACACCCTGGTGCGGAGATACGAGGAAGAGGGAGTCATCCCCACTAGGGAAATGGCTCGCCTAGACCTTGAGGAGGCTGCGCCTCGCCACCACCGCCGCCCCCGAGGGCCGCGCAGGGAGGCACCGCCGCCTACCTCAACGTCCAACCGCTTCGGGAGCTTATCCCCGGAGCGCTCTGACAGTTCCCTTCCCTATGCGGATGAAGTGGAAGATGCCCAGGATCACCCTATCCGAGGTCCGCTCCAGGGATCCACGATAAGGGCTCCCGCCAGGCCACGGCGACATCGCCGCCAGGCCCCTCAAGTCGAGGAACAGGCTCTCCACCTGCCCGCGCCGCTCATCCCGGCTCGTCTGTCTCAACGCCAACGTCGGGCACGAGCGGAAGAGGATGCCCACCTTGGGGCTCTAGCAACAGCGGCCGCATTGGCCCAAGCCACTGCTGGCTCCAGTCGCCAGGCCTCTGCGCATCCTGAGCGGGGGAACTCCTATGCCCGACCCGGATCGAGGCCCCGACCGCCCCAAAGGCAGGTTGGGTTGACTCTCCCGGTTGCTGGCACTGGCAGTAGCCACCGCGGACCACCTCGCGGTAGCGCTATTCACCGGCAGGATCTACTATGTGTGGCCGATCCAGGAGGCATGGGTCATCCCACCTCCCGATCCCGGCCCGGAGTCCTGCCCGGGATCATCTCTCCCCGCGTCCCCTTTGATATCTGTCCCGGTGCCCCTCGCACCTTGGTTCCCAGTCCTCTCGGCCCCAGCACCAGTGCGGCCGGAGGACGCCAGGACAGAGATCAGCCCTGCCCCGAAGAACCACCCAGGGGCAGGAAGGCAAGGCGTCGACGCCGAGGGAAGAATGTTGCGGAGTTCCGGACAGAGATCCGACCGGTTTGCTTCTCTGACTCAGAGGCAGAGTACGATTCGGCGACAGAGCCCCTTCCCCAATCCCGCCAGTCAAGGGCAGGGGTAGGAATGCGGCACGTCAGCCTCGTGCTCCCCGAGAGCGAGATCGATGTGATCCCCGCGTCTCTCCGAAGGTATATCCGGAGTAACGAGGGCCTGGTAGACCCCCAAGGATCAAACTTGCGGTTGGTACCGGCCCCTCCGGAAGTGCCTTCCGTCTCGATCAGAGAAGCCGGAGACTTTTTCTGGGGACCGACGGTCGAACCACGATCTGGTGCGCCCTCGGCGAGCACCGATGCTACGGCAGGATGTTCGCTCGCCGGCCCGTCCTATCGTGATGTGGTAGCTGGGGCACCGCCACCCTCAGGGGGAGGCCCGGGATATGGAGGCCAATCGGCCTGCTCGCCGTATTCACCGCCGGCCAGCCCGTCGGCCCGACGGCCCGCCTCGGCACCACTACCAGTTCCCCGTCCGTTCCCAGCCATGGAAGAGGACCGAGGAGATCTGGGTCCCGAGTTTGAGTCGTGGAGCTTCTGGACCGTCCTTGCAGAGGGCCACTTCCCTGAGAAGTTTTGGCCAGTCGCAGGACCGGGCTTTGATGCACCCGAATCGCTCACCCCGGATGAGTTCGAGTGCTTCCGCCGAACTCTCCGGGAGACTCACTCCCGTCTTCACTGCCTACAAATGCCATACCCCGGGAGTCAACTACACCTGGAGGATATTGGTGAGCAGTGCCGTCAAATTGACCTGGCCATGCTCCCCGCGGTTCGGCACCCCGGGTCATTTGGGCACCACGAGGCCCTCCAACAACGATGCGTTGAGTGCTTTCAAGTACTCCGCAAAGTTATCGAGGAAGCCACTCCCCACGTGTATATCCGTGGATGGGGGCAGTACGCTGCCCTACGCTTCAGTGTGATTCGCCGACAGCCCGATTCGTTGGGTGGCCCTGAGGGTATATCCCCAGGGACAGGAACAGTCAATATGGCTGACCTGTCGGGAGAGGGGAACGACTTGGAACTTCTCGACGGGGGCTTCCCCCCCGAAGACAAGCCGTCGTCAGACCCATCAGTGAGAGTTACTCGTCATCAGAGGAACCTCCTGGGGCTCCCCGCACCCACTGAAGCACTGACGTTGAGCCGAAACGTCAGCAAAGGAAAAGAGCACAGCGAGGCTATAAGGCCCGCCGACCCATCTGCCTCCATGCGGAAGGCAGAGGAGGATCCCGAGAAGGCTACGCTACGTCAGCAGCTCGCCGAACAGAAGAGGCTGGTTGACCAGCTCCTCGCCGAGCGCGCTGCAGAACGGCGGCCTGACTACGGTGATCCCAGGCCAGGGCAGCAGGGACCGGAACAACCACCCCTCGATGAGACTCTCCCGGGCAACCGTGATTACGCCGTGTTCGCCGACAGGAGAGAGGCCATTGCCTACGGCAAGAGGGCGCGGTATGTTTCGCCACACCCTCCCGAGCAGCGCGACTACCCGGGAGATCCCGCTCGGATTCCTCCCGCTGCCCCAAGGGCCGCTCCGCCAGCCATCCCACGAGCTGCCGAGTTCGACGATCCGGTCGACGACCCGATTGAAGGGCCATGCAATGCGCTCGTGGTTAGAGATCCTCGCCAGGACTGGAACCCATGTCCGGACGATCCGATGGCGGCACTCATTGCCCGCTTGGAAGCCTTGGAGACTCGGCAGGTGGCGATCCCACCGGACGACAAGCCATACCCAGCATGGGTGGATGACATGCCGGCGCCTCCGGGATTCGGGAATCCCACTTTCGCCCCCTTCAACGGGACCGGAGATCCGCCACAACATTTGGCCCATTTCAACTCGAGGTGCGGGCCTATGTTGGGGACTCCGGCGCAGCAAGAGGCCGCTAAGCTTCGCTGCTTTGTCCAGACACTGGAAGGGCCAGCATTTGTCTGGTACAGCCAGCTCCCCGTCGGGTCGGTAACCAGCTGGGAGGACCTCCGTAGACAGTTCCTCTACCAGTTCAGTTCCACGACCCGGAAGACGAGTATCGCAGACCTCTTCAAGTGCAAGCAGAGGCCTGATGAGCGAGTCGCGGACTTCGTCGCCCGATGGAAGGGTCTCACGTATTCCCTTGACATGCCATTGACTCAGGAGCAGTTGCTGACAATGTGCGTCGGGAACGTCAAGACCGAGCTGGTCCCTTCCCTGATTACTCAGAATTACCCCGGAGGGTTCAGGGACTTCTCAGACAAAGCTCAACGTCTTGAGGAAGCCCTGCAACAGGCCAGCCAGGCACACCCGCTGCCTCCTATGATTCCTGCAAGGAGAGCCAGCAGGGCTGAGCCCGCTGCTGTGGCCCAGATAGAGGCTCCCAGGCCGTTGGAGCTGCTGCCGGTGAGGCCAGCTCCGCAGCCTCACAGGAATCCGCCTCCACGGGCTCAGTTCCCGGCCCAGCAACGGCAGCCTCAGAACCGGCCGGCCCCTCCGCGTAATGTACCGCCGCAACCCCGGCGAGATAATCAGGGTCCACCTCCTCGGCAGGCCCCTCCGGCCCCTCGTCAAGACCGCGCTCCCAGGGGCCCGCGACACCTGACGTACTCATTCCATGAGGATCAGGTCCCCGGTTATTTCCGGAGCGCCCTGGAGCAGAGGATTGTGCGATTGCCTGAGTGCTGGAGGCCAGAGGAGGCACATCTCACGGATAACCCCCGCTACTGCCCCTACCATCGGGCCCTGGGGCACACCATCCAGCGGTGCTATGTGTTTAAGGACTGGCTCCAAGACCAGATTAACAACAATGTAATCAGGTTGGGCCCAGCTCCAGCACATGTAGCGGGCGTGTTCGTGGGATCAGATGACGATAGTGGCAACGAGGACGAATGGCAACTGGTCTCCGACCGCGGGTCCCAGAAGTATAATAACTGGATGGCCCGCAAGACGACCATTCGCGCCCAGGGAATCATCCGTGCGCGCTTGAATCAGCCTGAGCCCCCAGAACCTGCGGGTGCTGCTTCGGCATCGTCGTCCCAGTCTGCCTCCTCCAAGAGGAGCAAACGGCGGCAGCGCAAGAAGGAAGAGCGCGCCCCGCCAGTTCCGCCACTATCCCGTACTCTCGGCGATTTCATGCCCCCGGAGATGGGGGTCCCTCCTCGGATCCGCCCGGTGATGGATGATTCGTCCGATGACGGTATTGGGTACGCTTCGGTTAACACCGTCGAGCTGGTAAATCCCTTTTCGGTTCCCGACGTTGAAGAACACCAGGTGGACCTCCCTAGCGTCCCCGGTCGTCGCCACCGTCGGAAGAACCGCAGCAGCAGGAGTCGCCGGGGCACAGCCGTCGGTACCTCCGGCCAGGCCGTGCACGCCACTGAGACTAGGCGGCAGGCTCAAGATCGAGCTCAACGTACGCAGGCTCCCCATCCGGGGATGACGGATTCGCCTCCGCCACTGTTTGTGGTATGGGACCGGGCAGAACCGCCTCAGCCGCGTCGCGACCAGCTCCGCCCTGCCACAAGTCCATCCCGGCCTCCTGACTCCAGTACGGTGACCATTTCCCGGACTGCGACCAGTGAACAGCGAGATGCGCCAAGTACCAGTCGGCCGCCGATCCAACCGGTAAGGCCCGTCATGCCACCAACCGCAGAGCAATCTCCTGCAACCAGGAGCTCGCGCTTGGCCAAAAAGTATGATGTCCTGAAGCACTTGGCCGACATCCCAGCAAGGCTCTCCATCCTTGAGGCTCTGCGCATGTCATCTGAGATGCGCGAGGCACTCGCTGAAGCCCTGAAGAGCCCCCTCCAGTTCGAGACAGAGGTTGCGGCTGCAGAGGCCTTCCACGCCGAAACGATCGAGGACGCCGAATGTCAGGCAGTTATCTCGTTCTCTGGTAAGGATGAGGACCCTCCTATACAGGGACACATCCGTCCGCTGTATGTCACTGGCCAGTTCAATGGCCTTGAAGTCCGGCGTTGTCTTGTCGACACGGGGTCCGGGATTAATCTGATTCCAACTCAGACGCTCCGGAGATTGGGGTTGTCTGAGGATGACTTGATTCCCTCCGACCTCAGGATCCAGGGGTACGACCGCACCGAGCAAACCCCGGTCGGCAAGATACGTTTGAAGACCCAGTTCGGTGACTTGGTTGCCAACACCGAATTCATGGTAGTCTCTCAGGACACTGCGTATAACGCATTGATGGGCAGGCCATGGCTTCACCTTCATGCGGCGGTTCCCTCGTCATACCACCAATGCCTAAAATACTCCCTTAATGGTCGAGTAGGCGTGCTTCAAGGAGATGCCTCTCCTTTTGCCTCATGTGAAGCCCGCTATCTGGACGCGGACTATTACAAGAGCAAGGATAAGCAGATCCTGGCAGGTGAGGTTGAGCCTGTCGCTGTTGCAAGCGATCCCTGGGCAAGTCTGGATGACGCTTACGTCCTCCCGATTCACCGGTTGGACGTCGCCATGGTCTTGACGGTCCGCGAGTCTCCTGATGAGACGGCCGCGACCGCCCGCGCCAGCACCAGTGGCCCAGCAGGATCTGGTAGCCCCAATGCAGTTTCCAACGCAGTCTCTCCCGTGGATGATCCCTCCCCGAGTGGAGAGGACGTGGAAGATGCACCCCCAGCCTTTGAGGAGGGCGTCCCCGCCACGGTCGATGAGTTAATACAGGTGAACCTTGGAACCGAGGCAGATCCAAGACCCACATTGGTTAGTGCCGCCATGCCCTCTGAGGAGCGGCAGCAGTACGTGGACTTTCTCAGGCAGCACCGTGATGTGTTCGCTTGGGGCTATGACGAGATGCCGGGGCTAGATCCTCAGGTAGCCGTCCACCGCCTAGGTCTCCCGGCGAACCATCGCGGGTTCAAGCAGCCTCCCAGGAAAATGCACCCATCCCATGGTGCCATGGTTGAGGCCGAAGTTGACAAGCTTATCAAAGCCAACTTCGTGAGGGAAGTTCAGTACCCCAAATGGCTGGCCAACATTGTGCCGGTCAGGAAGAAGAACGGGCAGATTAGAGTCTGCATCGACTTCCGCGATCTCAACCGCCACTGTCCGAAGGATGATTTTCCCCTTCCAGTGACAGAGCTGTTGATTGATGCCATGGCAGGGTTCCAAGCCCTCTCCTTCATGGATGGATACTCCGGATACAACCAAATTCGGATGGCCCCTGAGGATGAGGAGTTCACTGCCTTCAGGGCCCCCCAAGGTACCTTTTGCTACCGGGTCATGCCCTTCGGCCTGAAGAATGCAGGTGCCACCTACCAACGGGCGATGCACCGCATATTCAAGCCAATCCTCGGCACACTGGTGGAATGCTACGTCGACGACTTGGTTGTCAAATCGCGCCAGCGTCAGGACCATCTCAAAGATCTTGAGAAAGTGTTCAGCTTCCTCCGGTCTCGCTGCCTGAAGATGAACCCGTTGAAGTGTGCCTTTGGGGTCACCTCCGGAAAGTTCCTTGGATTTGTGGTAAGATACCGGGGAATTGAGATCGACCCAGAGAAAATCAGGGCGATTAGCCAGATGCCTCCCCCGGGTACCGTCCGGGAACTGCAAGGGTTCCAAGGCCACTTAGCCTATATACGCCGATTCATCGCGAATCTGGCCGGCAAGTGTAAGCCCTTTTCTCGGCTTATGAAGAAGGGTGTCACCTATGTATGGGATAAAGAGTGTTAGACTGCTTTCGAGGAAATCAAGCAGTACCTGCTTCAACCTCCGGTCCTGATGCCGCCTGTATCCGGAAAGCCGCTGGTCCTTTATGTGACCGCCCTGGAACGGTCCCTGGGTGCCCTTCTCGCCCAGAAAAACAACGAGGGAACAGAGAATAGCCTCTATTACCTCAGTCGCATGCTCCTCGATGCGGAGGTTAGGTATTCCCCCATCGAGAAGAGCTGCCTGGCGCTCGTATTTGCCGTACAGAAATTACGGCACTACTTGCAGCACCATGAGGTACAGTTGGTTTCTCGGGTAGACCCGTTGAAATATATCCTGAGCCGACCTATGTTGACTGGCCGTCTAGCGCGGTGGGCTGTGATTCTCCAGCAGTTCGACATCAGGTATGTGTCTCAGAAGGCCATCAAAGGGCAAGCGTTGGCAGACTTTCTGGCCGCTCACCCGACCTCCGCGGATCAGCCGCTGGATCTAGGCTTTCCTGATGAGACCATTCTCTCGGTTGATCGAGCCGATCCATGCTGGCAGATGCACTTTGACGGTGCCTCCCGGAGCCCCACCGGTAGAAGACTCGATAATCCTAAGCTCAATAGAGTGGGCTTGGGCATCGTCTTCATTACCCCGGAGCGAGCCGTGCTGCCATACTCTTTCCTGTTGTCAGAGGGCTGTACCAACAATGAGGCGGAATACCATGCCCTCATCACCGGCCTCGAGTTAGCTCTCGAGATCGACGTGCCCCATCTGTGTGTGAAAGGGGACTCCGAGCTGGTCATTAAGCAGATCAATGGCGACTATGTTGTCAGGAAGCCGGAACTTGTGCCATTGTTGGAGTGCACCCTCCTTCTGATGGCCCGGTTCCCTTCTCGGCCAGAAATTGTCCATATTCCCCGGTCGCAGAACGGTCGAGCAGATGCTTTGGCCAGCCTGGCTGCGTCACTTGCGGAACCTGAACAGGACAACCTGATCGTCCGCGTGACGCGCCGCAGGCTCATCGCTCCCGTTATCCCGGAAGAAGATCGCGGCCCGTTGGTAAGTAATCTCACCACGGTTGCCCCTATGCCCGGAGCCCCGAGTACCCCAGATATAGCAGTCGGATCAGCCCCTGATTGGAGGACGCCTTTGGTTGAGTACCTCCAACATGGCATTCTTCCGTCAGATCGGGCCGAGCGCGAGCGAGTTCGACGCCGCGCATCGCAGTTCGTCCTCCAGAGCAGTCCCGGCCTGGAGCAGATCCTCTACAAACGCGGATTTGATGGTGTTCTCCTCCGTTGCCTTCAGGGAGTTGAGATCCCACGAGTCATGCAAGAGGTTCATGCTGGTTCATGCGGCGCCCACCAAACTGGGCCGAAGCTGTCCCACCAGATTCGGAGGTTGGGATACTTCTGGCCCTCTATGATCCATGACTGCATCGAGTACGCCAGGAGGTACCATGCGTGCCAGGTTCACGCGAACTTTGTGCATCGGCCGCCGGAGCCTCTCCATACCACAAGGTATTCCTGGCCCTTTGCAGTCTGGGGACTGGACGTTGTGGGACCTTACCCGCCGGCGACAGCTCGCCAGTGCCGGTTCATTCTGACCGCCACGGACTTCTTCTCCAAATGGGCAGAAGCGATTCCGCTCAGAGAGGTCAAATCCTGTTCGATCGCTGACTTCGTGACCTCCAACATCATCTATCGATTTGGAGTGCCTCACGCTATCCTCACGGATAACGGAACCAATTTCCGAGCAGCCGAGTTGAAGAAGTTGTACGCCAAGTATAACATCCGCTCGAACCATACATCTCGCTATCATGCGCAGGCGAATGGACAGATCGAGGCGTTTAACAAAACCCTCTCTAACATTCTGCAAAAGATGGTTGGTCAGAACAAGAAGAGTTGGCCGGACAAGCTCCCCAACGCCCTCTGGGCTTATCGGACGACGACTCGCAATTCCACCCAGATGACCCCTTATTCCCTGGTGTATGGAGCTGAGGCTGTCCTGCCCATCGAGATCCAGTTACCGTCCTTGCGCACTGCGGTCTACGACCAGCAAGCGCCGGACAGAGTTGCTGAAGCCCGTCTAGTCGAGTTGGAAGCACTGGATGAGAATAGACTTCGCGCTTTGCACAACATGGAGAGGCATCAAAGCAGGATGGCTCGAGCTTTCAATAAGAAGGTTCGCCTCCGCTCCTTCCTACAGGGTGATCTAGTGCTAGCCCTAAGAGCACCGATGATCCCCGGCAGGAAGCCGCCCAAGTTGGAGCCCAAGTGGGAGGGACCTTTTGTTGTCCACAAGGTCTATCCCAATGGCGCGTACTCCCTAGCGACTATGGATGGTGAGCGTGTCACTCCTCCCACCAACGCTAGGTTCCTCAAGCAATACTTTGCCTGAGTGTCACCACGTCCTGCACGACGTTAAACTGAATTCGTCCAGGCTACAAGACTTTAAACTGTTCAGTATTCGTCCGCGCTGCAAGACGTTAAACTGCCAAGTGCTTCGTCCCGCATGACGCTAAACTGCACTACGTCCGAGCTACAAGACGTTAAACTGTTCAGCATTCGTCCTGCATGACGTTAAACTGCCTCTCCAGAACTACGTATGGCTTGATTCCCATCCTTATGGGATACGTAGGACCGCCTGAACCCTCGTGTTTCAGGCCCAGCCCCATCCTTCGGGAATTTCCATCCCATCTCGGGCCCTTGGCCCAGTTGCCCCGGGGTGTGCGGCGTATGGTGTGAGTGCGGGGCTATGCCCTCATTCACGTCGGTTTGTTCGTCACGCTGTACGCCCCCCTCCACGTTTGGGGATGCCTTCTGCTCCCCCTTCTTTTTTCCTCATCGTCCTGCATGACGTTAAACTGCACTTCAAGAACTACGTATGGCTTGATTCCCATCCTTATGGGATACGTAGGACCGCCTGGACATCATGTTTCAGGCCCAGCCCCATTTCCCGGGAATCCCTATCCCGCGTTGGGCCTCTGGCCCCAGTTCCCCTCCTTTTTGTGCGAGGCGTATCGCGTGAGCGGGGGATTATGTCCTCATTCGCGTCGGTCTACTGGCCGCGCCGTACGCCTCCCCCGTGTGTGGGACTACCTCACACCCCTCATCGTCCTGCATGACGTTAAACTGCCTTTCCAGAACTACGTATGGCTTGATTCCCATCCTTATGGGATACGTAGGACCGCCTGGACGCTTGTGTCTCAGGTCCAGCCCCGTCTCTTGGTTGATCACGGGGACCTGCCCCCCTTCGGTTGCTCTCAGGGTGAGTCCTCCGACCCTTTCCGGAGATCTGTTAACATGTTTTGGGGTGCTTCGGTCTATGACTCGTAGTGTCAGATTCAATCCCGACAAGTCCTGTGTTGCTTGTCAGGCCTCGCGCTTCCTCTTGTTCGAGCCTTCACTCAAAGGGATCCTCGTTAGCGGTCTGGGTACGATGCCTCAGTGCTCTCCCACCGCTCCGGGTCGATTTACCGGCGGGTCTTGGGCCGCAAATCGATATGAATCCTGCGATTGAGCGGTTGATGCTCGTTTGCTTGCCCCGTCTTAGGCTAACGCGATCGGATGTTGTGTTGCGAATGCGTCAGCAACGTCCTTGATCGCCATGTCAGCTCTCTCGGGCTCTGAACATTGGTTGCGCAGTCCTCATCACACTCCGCCTTTGTGCGTTGTAGTGGGATCTTGACACTCTCTTCATACCGACCTCCGGTACGCCTCTACACGTTAGGCAGACCAACCAGGGTAATGATGTCGTTCGAGGCTCCCATGATCTGAGCACCAAGGATATATGCAGATATCCTCCCTAAGGGCCATGCGTAGCTGGACCCTCGTCCCCATAAGGAGGAGGGAGTCGCCCGAACAATTGCGTTCTGGGCCCAGTATATCTGGAGGCTAGCATCTCTGCCCCTCGGGTGATGGACATACGCAGACCCCCATCCCAAGACTCTTCTCCTGGAATCGTGCGTGACCGCAGGGCTGGGTATGCTCCCACCTCCGCCGTGTCCGCCGTACCGCGGTAAGCGGATTCCTCCATGGTCCGAACCACACGACCTTAAACTGTGTTGTCTGGTCCTACCACACGACCGTAAACTGTGATCGTCTTGGCCGCCCGACGAGAAACGGCACTGCATCGTGATGTCCTCCTCAGGGGACACTCATGTTGGGCGCTGGTTAATGACCACGCCATTCATCAATGCCTTCCATGGCTTGATTATTGTGGCGACGCCAGAGATTTCTCAATCACGGGCATGTCGCCGCACAAAGAAAAACCATTCATCTTTAAGGACAAACAAGAAATATCAAATGCCGCTCCTTTTGTGTGCGAGGGTCAGACCCGCACTCTTCCCCGCGCTGGTGCCCGATTGTGTTGCACCGCGCTTCAAGAACTACGTGCGGCTTGATTCCCATCCTTATGGGATACGTAGGAACGCCCGGATGTTTGAAACTTCGGGTCCAGCCCCCCACCTCTTAGAGATTCCCCCTTCTCTAGGGAATCCGCCGCCTTCAGGTCACCCTCAAGGCGTGTTCCCCGACCCCTTGCCGTGGTCCACCGGTGTCAAGAGTACTCTGGTTTATTGCCAGGAGGGTCAGGATCCGCTTGGTCAGGTTTCCTCCACTTTTCAGGCTTCGTGCTCCCTTTCATTCGGACCCATCGTCTACGCCCTGGGTGGAGCCCCCGTGAACGGTTCGGACACAATGCCTCAGTGCTCTCCCACCGACTCGGGCCGGTACCCCCAATGGCCTCGGGCAGCAAATTGATATAAATCCTGCGATTGAGCGGTCGATGCTCGTTTGCTGCCTCATTCCACCAACGGTTGGTGCGATGTTGATGCTGCTTTTCCGCCACGGTCGGCAGTATTCTCATATCGTCACGCCGGTGCTCCCGGTCCTCGAGTGAATGGCCGCATGATTCACATTTTCCACCTCCCATTCTGACCAGGCGAAACCTCGACACTCTTGACACTATCCCTCAGTGCATCTTCGCATATCCAGGGGATATGACCACGATGTGGCGTGCTTTGAGCCCTTCTGGTCCGAGCTCTAAGACCTTAAACTAAGATCTCCCCTTATGGTCCGAGCTCTAAGACCTTAAACTAAGATCCCCCCTTTATGGTCCGAGCTCTAAGACCTTAAACTAAGATCTCCCCTTATGGTCCGAGCTCTAAGACCTTAAACTAAGATCCCCCCTTTATGGTCCGAGCTCTAAGACCTTAAACTAAGATCTCCCCTTCTGGTCCGAGCTCTAAGACCTTAAACTAAGATCTAGCCCTTCTGGTCCGAGCTCTAAGACCTTAAACTAAGATCCTCTAGCCCTTATGGTCCGAGCTCTAAGACCTTAAACTAAGATCCTCTAGCCCTTATGGTCCGAGCTCTAAGACCTTAAACTAAGATCCTCCACTTTTATGGTCCGAGCTCTAAGACCTTAAACTAAGATCCAGCCCTTATGGTCCGAGCTCTAAGACCCTAAACTAAGATCTACCCCAAATGGGGTCCTACGTCCTGCATGACGTTAAACTGCACTCACAGAACTACGTGTGGCTTGATCTCCAGCCTGATGGAGTACGTAGGAACGCCCGGACATTTCGACTCGGGTCCAGCCTCAGGGATCGATAAGTCCCGCCCCTCCTCGTCGCCGGCCGTCTGGCCTGACTTCGGGTAGAGTGGTGCAGTTGTGATATTCTCCCCGATTCAGCTCGGGATGCCCCATCGCAATGATGGGAAGTGACAGTTTCCTCGTCAGAGAGGTGCTGTCTGAGAATTGAGGTGACTCACGGCCATATTAGTGCATCCGCCCAATACGCTTTCCCCACGGTGGCGCAATTTTGAGAGCGTTGGATTCTGTCCGAACAAATCGTCACTTCGCCCCACGCTTCGCATGCCCTGTTGATCTGGATTTTCCACCCTTGTGTCTGAAGGAACCCCAAAGCGGTATTCATGATGACATGTGGTCCGCCTCCTGCAATATGAATGATGGCCTTTTTCGGTCCGTCTATTGCAGTTGTTATGGTCGATCCACTGTCCGCCTACCGTCTTGGGCATTTCCTGGAAGGCCGATCGTTGTGGATGTCTGGATTCGGGACACGCGATTCACCCTTTCTCATTTCCCTATGTTCGGATAAAATCTCAACGCCCCTAGCGTTGTCCCGCTCGTGTGTTGGAACAAGTTGGGGGACGATACATTGGTTAGGTCTGAGGTCTCCTTTCCCAGGAATGACCTCCCTCTTTTCTCCAGAAACCCAGGCCCAATTATGGATGCCTGATGCTTGGTTAACGCTCCCACGAGACAATTTGTGGTTGAGCATGTTAAACCAAAAGACGCAGATAAATATGGCGATTCGTACAAGTGGATCAAATATTAAGTAGCGGAAGCAAATGTTCTGGGAATGGCAAAAAACAGCCCTTAGGGATTAGCGTGCTGAATGAGTCTTTCTAATGCCGCTACCCTTTGGCTGGCGGCCTCCAGGGCTGCTTCTCGTTCTCTGCGTGCCCTCTCCTCGTCGGCGGTCGCAGCACGCAGTTCGTCAATCCTGGCCTGTGCACGCTCCCGCTCGACTTGGAGTGTGACCATCTGTTGGCCCGCCTCCGTCAGCTGTACCTGAGCGTCGATCAGTTGTGCCGATAGTTGCTCCACAAGCTCGGTACATGCTGCGACGAAGGCCTCCTTCTCTGCCGCCTGCCCTTCGAGGCGCCGGACTTCCTGCTCTGCCGCGATGAGCGCCTGCGTGCTCTCCGACATGTCCCGACTTTGTGCGACGTCGGCACGCCGGCGGCTCTCGCGCATCTTCTCGGCCATGTAATCACGGACCGTCAGATGGAGGCGTTGAGCATCAGCTCCCCCGGCACACAGGAAGCGCAGCCAGGTCTGAAGTGATCCCATGCGCCCCAGCCATTCCGATGGGTCTCGCTTGAGGAAGCGCTGGATGCACTTCCACCCCCTGCGTCGCGTTACCCGGCTATCCTCGACCGCCTCCGCGTCCGAGTCATCCATCTCCTCTGGGTCGGCAGGCCGGTAGGCAGGGAAGGCAGCCAGCAGGTCTGCTGCAGGGTCCGCCCCTGGGAGGTCCTCACGAGGGAAAGGTTCCCCGACATCCGGGCAACCTTCTTCTCTCTCCCCAGCGGCGCTGACACCCTCGTCAGCCCCCAGCCTCTCTCCGGTGGCAGCACCGCCGACGTCCGCAGCCCCTTGATCAGCAGTTGGTGGGGCCGGCTCGGTTTGGGAAGCCTGTTCCGGAGCAGGCGGCATGTCCACCACTGGTCCACTCGTAGATGGCCCGGGTTCGGCAACCCGACGAGCCTCCGATGTTGAGATCACTGCGCAGGGCATGCCATGGTTAGTCACGGATCGTCAATGGCAAGCACCAGCAGTAAAGTAGGGAGACTTACGGGAGTTCGGAGCATCATCTTCCGCTACCCCGGTCGCCGCAGGAACAGTTGCAGCAGGGGACCCCTTAGCGCTTGTCAATTCGATAATGGGTGCCTGGCCCCCGCCTTGTCCTGCTGGCGCCTCTCCTACTCCTGTTGAGGACGCCTGACCGACGTCCGTGTGCTCCTGAGAAGGATGGAGAAACGGGTTAGAAGCTGCATAAGAGAATGGATGAAGCAAGTTGAGTAGGGATAGAAGCGGACCTCGAGGAGCTCAGTGACATCAACGTTGTCAGAGCCGGCCACCTCGCCGCTCTCCCGTGGGCTCCCCCGATGGGACCTTCCCTCGGAGCCTTCATCCTCCCCCGTCTCCTCCTCCTCCTCGGAGTCGTTACTGTCATCTTCTTCCGGCGGCATCTGTTCCGGAGCGGGCTCGAGACCGAGCATCACCTTCACCAGAAGGGATGGCTCCGCACGCTGAACACATTGGCGCGCGTACTCGTCCATGGCCGTCAGATATGCATATTGCCGGTTGAAGTCCACCCTGTCGGTGATCTGGAGGCGCCCGACCTCTGGCAGATAGATTCCTTCTCTGAGTATCTTTCGCCAGATGACGTCGGTCCCCAGTGACTGCCGCAGGGTCATCCAGGCCGACCACAGCGCCGGGAAGACTGCATCGTGGGAGGGTTCGAGCAGACGTCTCACCTGCTTCCCGGGCCGCTCCTCGACCGCCGCATGTGCCCCCTCTCTGGGCGCCGAGGTCGTGGCGGCAGCCTGCGATGCGCCCGCCGCCGAAGTCCCTGCCCGCGCCGGCTCCGCTGCTTGGCGCGCCTCCGTTCTCCCCCGTGTGGCGGCGCCTCGCCTCCTTCCTTGACGCCCGGTCTCCGCACGGGTAGCCTCGAGCCGCCGAACTAGCTTCCGCAAGAGCCCCTCAGGGTACGCGATGGCCCAGTGTTCGGCGTACTCGGTTGCCAAGCCTGCGTTAACTCCGGTAGGAGGGAGGGTGATGACGTCGCCAGAGCCGAAGGCGACGAACATCAGCCACATCTGGCGAAGGACGCCGGGGTTCGTCTCCTCCCGGACAGCAGTGAATACCCTCTTCGGCATCCGCTGAAGGCACCCGAACTGCCTGGCGAACCGGGTCGGCACGTAAGGCTCGCAGATCACCTTCCCGTCGATCCGAGCCACGAGCACCCCGCCCCGCATGTTCAGGAAGTATTCATGCTGCTCCAGCGGGCCCTGTCCGTTGTCGATCATCTGGCCGACGGGAGTGGGGAACGGGCTGAAGTTGAAATTGGCATGATTGCCAATCCGAACCCTCACGCCCTCCTCACTGAGGGTCATCGGAGCGACCCCCGCAATGTTCAGCAGGGAGGGTCGCAGGCCGTTGCCCGGAGGACTGATGGCATTTGGGAACGTATACCCACCAAGGTGAGCAGCCACCCAGCCGTGGAAGAACTGAAAGGGCCCACAGATCCTTCGTGGCGACCCCCCTCGTGAGATGCGTCCCAGAATGGCATACAGCCTCGCCAGTACTGGGACCCCGAGGTTGTACCTCTTATTGGCAGCCATGGCGCCCGCCATCGCCAGCGTCGCCGGACGGACGCCCATCCTCGCATCCCGCACTGGCAGGAGCCACCCGCTCAGAAAGGCGGCCAGGAACGCCGCGTACCGGACGTTCGGGTCCCGGGCCTCGATGACGCGGTACCCCCATGAGCGGTAATCGCCCGTCTCCAGGACCCGCCAGTACGACCCGTTCCGGCTCCTCTGAGCTGCGGTCGGGCACCGCTTCCCCCTGCCTGGCATCTTGACCGCCGGGTCATGCTCCAGGAACTGGCCGAACCAATCCTTGTAGGCTATGTCCTTCTGGAAGTCTTGGATCCCGAGCCGCTGCGTAGCCAGGTCAAGAAGATGCCAGGTCAGAATGGGAGTCCGTGACCTGTCCTCCCAGATGTTCTTCGGTGGCAGGAACTCATCGTACTGGTAGCCCTCCAGCGGGATACCTCCGATGCAGTGGATGTCCCAGAGACCGATGCCGACCTCCCCATGGTGAAGATGGAAGGTGTTGGTATCCGGGGACCAGCGAGTGAACAGCTCCGGCCCGAGCTCAGACTGCTGGTAGAAGTGGAACTGCGACGTCCACACCGCCTCGAACAGGCCGATGTACCGCAGCTCCTCTGCGAAGTGATCGCAAGTGTGGCGTACCCAGAACGCCCAGGCCCATTCACTGGTAAAGTTGCCCCCGGATCGCAAGTCCCAGTCCTTCAGCCAGCCCTTGGTGTCGTCAGTGACACTCTGACGGTATGTGCTCGAGTAGAGGGCTGGAGAATTCTCCACAGTAGGCTCACCCCCATCAATGGTTCGCGTCCTCGGGTTCAGGACATAGACATCCAAGTGTCTGGTCTCCCTGGCAGGATGCCCATTGTTGGTGATGTTATAGCGGAGAAGCTCGTCCTCCCGGGTCACCCAGGTCCGCGGCGCATCAATCTCGAACCCTGGCACCGGAACCTCATCGAGGATGCCGAAGTTCCAGAGCGGCAGGTTGTCCGACAGTGGATATGTTTTCTGGGCCGGCGTTAGTAAGTCGAACAAGGATTGATTGTTGGAAACAATCTCCTTGGCTCCGTAAACCTCCTCGTTCGTCGCCATCTCAGCTCTGCGAGTGGCGGCATCCCCCTCATTTCCTCTGTGCGCGGCCATCTCAGAAGTTTCGGGAGTCGTTCGGGTTAAGGGATGAAGAGTGCGGGATCGGACGAGGCTGGTGGAAAAGTTTGAAGGTTGGCGCGCAATCCAAGTGGACGGCGCGCAATTGGGAAGACTGTCGCGCAATGTTCCGGGTTTTCGCGCAAAAGCAGGCGAAATCCGGACGGTTTTGCGCGCCGATCGGGCGAATTTCGCGACCGGAAGAGGCAATTTCGCGCACGAGAGCTTGGGAGCTTATCGCGCGGAAGGCCAGAGTACGGAACGCGGGACCCAGCGCCCCTATTTATAGGCGAGGCCGGGCCCGCGCTGCGCGGAAAGCGCTTTGCGCGACCGCAGCGGCGAATTTCGCGACCGGTGCCCCTTTTTGCGCGCCTAAGTCCCGCGCCGCCCAGGACTTCGGCATTCCGGCGTCTCCCTCGGAACCCGATCGTTGCGACCTCTCGCCGATCAGATTCCGAGGGGGGGCTTTTGTAGACGCCGGAAAAGTCCGTTGCTCCCAAACGAAGCTCCGGATGCGGAAAGCGAGGTCATATTTGGAGTCGGAAGGATGTTTCGGAGGGCCCGGAGGCCGTGCGCGGAATTTCAGAGGCCCGCGCGCAAAGGGATGTCCCGCGCGGAAAACCCCCGGGATGCGCGCAATGCGCCGGCTCGGCGCGCAATTCTGCGCGCCGCGGGTCCGCGCGACTCCCTTACGCGCCGCGCCCGATTCCGCGCCCGCGGGGGGGATTTCGCGCTCGCATCCTGGATTCCGCGCCCGGGGTTGCCTATAAATACAAGGCGACCCCCAACGTTTCAAAGGTTGCTGGAAGTCGAAACGTCTCCCGTGCGCGCAATTCAACCCCTTCCGCGCGCAATGACGAACTTCAGGTAACCTCCTTTCTTTCGCGCAAGAAAGCCTCGGGGTCCGCCTTCGCCCGCAATCCCCGCTGGCTCCTTTCATTTGAATAAAAACTCACCCTAAGGCCTTTGCGCGCAAAAGAACCCGCTTGCGCGCAATTGCCCCCGGGGTGCGCGCAATCCGGCCTGATTGCGCGCACCCCCCCTTCTTTCAAGTGGCCATTCGTTAAAGAATGAGCCGTTGCCCCCGCGCGCTATCCGAAGCCCGGTGTGAGCAATCTCAAGCATCCGCGCGCAAGGCGCTGGCCCAATTGCGCGCCAGCCGCCCCGATTGCGCGCCGGCCCGCAGTATTGCGCGCAAAGCTTCCTTTTTGCGCGCAATCTGCCAGGGTCGTCCCCGTTGACCTCCTAAGGTTACCCGCCTGTGTGGCACCCGATGATTCTCATCCCGGGTGCCCGCACCGTGCGTTGTCTTCCCGTGCGGCCCTCCAGGCTTGCGCGAAGTGACACGCACCTATGTACAGCATGACGTTAAACTGCATACTCGTCCAGCATGACGTTAAACTGCATATACGTCCTGCACGACGTTAAACTGTACATCGTCCGTGCTGCAAGACGTTAAACTGCCAAGTGCCTCGTCCTCAACACATGACGTTAAACTGTACTTCGTCTGGCAAGACGCTAAACCGTCCGCAACCTGATCCCGTGCTCCGCACGCAGGGTCTCCCCCGGTTTGGACGTGGCCCCCACCCGCTCGTCTCTGCAGGGATGTCGGGATTGTCCCCCTTTTGGGACGATTTAATGGGAGTGGCTTTTCCCTACGGGGGCAGGGTATTACAAACCCCTAGTTTCTCGTGGGAGGCTGCACATGTGTATATCCATTGCACCTCCCCACTGCCGAAGCCAGTAGAGGGTCTGACTGGGATCGAGGTGTCTTTTGCTTTCGGTCCAAGTCCCTTCCAACTGAGTTTTGCAGTATCCGGGCCGCCCCAAGTGCGTAAGTCCTGACAGATTGAACTACGTGGACTTTGATCCCTGTCTTCTATACAGGGTACGTAGGAAGCCTCCCTGAGGTCCAAGCCCACCACCTGGTCGTCCCGGTCGTATTTACGTCGGTTCGTCCATCAGTGGACCCCTCCAGGGTTCACGCTTGCGTTGATTCACCTATGAATCCGCCCCTGTGGGAGACTGCCCGTGTGTATCTCCACGGTGCCTCCCCACAGCCCCCCTTTTCCATTTCCCCTTTTATCGTCCAGCATGACGTTAAACTGTATGCCCGAACTACGTTGACTTTGATCCGTGTTAACGCGCGGTACGTAGGAAGCCCCTCTGGGGTCCAAGCTCTTCACTTCATCATCCATCCTGATCCTTACCCGGGCCGCCACATCCCGGTGGGGTCATGCCACTTCACTTCACTCCACGTTACTTGGGAAGCCGCCCATGTGCTGGCCCCAGCGTCGGAGGTTCCCCGCAAGGGGTTCTGTCATCTGATCCACTTTTCGTGTTGATCGGTCCGATGCCGTCCCCGCTGGACGTTAAACTCGCGGCATACCCCGTGTTAAACACGGGAAGCTGAGGAAAACCTCAGGTGACACAGTTCCCCGCACCTAGTACGGGATGCCTCAGGCCATCGTGCCTTCGAGAAGCCCTATTAGGGACGGAAGACAGACGTGCAGAGCCGCAGTGTTACGACACGCCCCCAGCACCCAGAGCCACCCGGCCTTCTCACCGCAGGTTGCTGCCCCGCCCAGACTCCTTGGAACGTCCGGGCGGAAGCAGCGTAATTAACCGGTGTCCATGAAGATATGGCGCCGGGAACGAGATTCACGAACATTCTTAAGTCTATGAGGGAGACCCGGATTAGGCGACAAGTTCCGAGGAGACGTCCAAGGAAGGAGAAGCCGACATCCCATCATCCCGGTTTCGATCAAGGAGCAGACGCCCCTGAATAAGGGACGGATGCCGCCCGCCCTTGGAAAGCGGGACTGCGGGACCACAAGCCGCGCGCCCATCCCCTCGGGTTGACGGGTGCACGCGCGAACGCGTCCTGGCGGAACAGCGTAACCCGACGCACATCCGCACCGAAACAGTAACATATTTAATTATCTTTATTTTTATGTGTTGGAGTTAAGTTATTTAATAAAAATAAATACTAAATCTGTTTTCATATCCATATTCTTGTCTTCTTATCATTTACTATACTCATTCTTAAGGAATATTTATACACATAAAAAGCATTTGAGATCACACATTTAATGATTATTTTCACAATTTTATAAGTAAATAGGTCATAGTGTATGTTAGTAAAAATAACCACCTAAATTCTTGGGTGATGTTATGAAAGAGATAGTTCATGTTCAATTATACTCTAAATTTAATTGGTCTTTGGGTATGTTAGTAAACAAGAAAATTCCACTTGATGATGTATGTTTTAGATAATTAAAATTACGTCAAATTTAGTGGTATCCATATAATTTTTTGTGGGATTAATTTTTAGTAACATTTAGTGAACTAATGAGTTTGTGTTGTTATTGTAGGTATAAAAGATGAGTTTAGATAACTATAGAAATTGGAATATTCTCTAGTAAGGTTAACTTTTGAGTAATAGATTTCATCTGAGGATAAAATGTATAAGGGTTATCATATGTTTAAAAGAATAAATAACAATTTTATGGTGTTATGTTATGGGATTTTATAATGATTAATGATTTTTAATAGAATCTTTATATGGTTGGGATAGAATTAACCCCTTTGTGTATCATGTGACATAACATGAAGGATTAATTTGGAAGAATTAAATTATAATTTTCACTTATAATATGAATGTTTTAAAATTGCATTTTACCATAATGTGTTTATTTGTGATATAACATTGATTACTTGTGGAATGATATAATTTGAACATTGAGTTTTATTGTTGGATTTTGGATATTAATTTATTATTTCATCATTATTTAAAATATCCATGTAAGATTTTATTATACAATGTACAAACCATTTTTTATTAAAATCATGAAGATCATTGTTTTATAATTTTATACAGCTAATTCTCATATAAATGTTTATTAAAGTAATTATAATATTAAATATTCTTTCTCATCATTTGGATTAAATTATTAGATAACGGTGGTCACTTATTTAAACTCAAAACCAAAGGGGAAAAAATTATATATTGATTATATGAAATTCATGTAGTGATGTTTTCTATTAATCATTGTATTAATATTAAACTATTCCATAAAACATGGAAATTATTTAAAAAAATTATTTTATTAGTGTTATTTTTAAATAATTGACTTTCTTTTTCAAAAATCATCAATTTATTGTGTTTAGTTCATTAACATTCATATGAAAAATATTCCCCATAACTCAACATAACTATTTGTAATGTAATTTTCTCTCAATGTATGTATTATATTATCCTTATAATATTCACACATTAAAATATTGATGTTTTGTTTTATTCAATGTCACTTTCATATTTTCATTTTACGTTCTTTAATTTATTCTTTTACTGTCAACTTTCACAATGTCATTTTTTAATAAATTTATTTTAAAATATCCAAAAAAAATCTACACATGGTCATTTGTTTTATCATCCACCTCATGAATATAATTTTTTTAGAAACGTGTTAGAAATTATTTACAATGGAAAATATAATATTCTCAGGGAAAATTGTTTTGCTATGTGTAGAATATAGCACATAGTTTTTATAAAATTATTATAATGCTTGATATATAGATTAATATAAAACACTGATATTTAAAAAAAATTCATATATTTTAAAAATGTTATTTTATAAATATGATCATAATGACATAGAAATTAAATTTTATGTTTTAATAGGAATTATTATATTATAAAAATAGGTATAAAGGTATAATATATTGTAAATTTCTTGAACAATGTAAATATATATGTACTCATTTTTTTAGTAGAATAATTTTTAAAATAAAAATGTGTAGTTATTAATTTTTATGGGAGAGTATTATATATATATATTATACTGAATTTATATTATAAAAAATCTATAAATTTTGAAATAATCAGACTAAATTTTTTTAAGGGTTAAATTTGGGTGTTTTTTTCATAATATTTATTTTTCAGTGAGTAGAGATGAATAAATATTTTTTTAAATAAATAATTTATTTCTATAAAATGAATTAATTTAATAGTCCCATTATTTTTATAAATTGATCTTAATGAAACATAATTGAATATTAATTTTAAATGTTTTATTTTATTATATATTATACAACATTATTTATTAATTAGGTATATATTAATTATTTAGTTTAAATAGATGTATTTTATAATAACTATATTAAGCAAGATATATGTTCCCATATATCTAAGTTAATTAAATTATTTTGAAAATAATATAACATTTTTTTATATTTTATATTTAGAAAAATATTTTAATATTCATTTGATGATTTTAATAGTGAATGGAATGAATGAAAATTAAATTTTATAAATAAAATATATTTCGTAAATAAAATGTTTTCATTATGTTTTGCATGATTATTTAAAATTAACTTATTATAATTAATGATGTTGAATTTTATAATCTAGTTTCTATATTTAATATCATCATGTAAATAATTATTATATAAAGGGAAATTTCATTTACATTCATTATAAATAGTTTCTTTGGTGAGAAATGGGTCACCCTGGTAAATGAGAAAATATGGTAATTATAGTTTAAAAATATAGGAATAGGACACCACAGATCCAATTTTCACCAACCATAAAGATAAATATTATTAAAAATATCTATAAAAAACAAAACTATCAACCAATCATATATACCAAAGGCCCTGTTTTTTTCAGAACACCTACCTTAGAAGGCGAATGGTGTAATCCAAATGAGGATGTTTGAAGAGAAGATGAATCACTTGACTGAGTGTTTCTATTTTATATCATATTTTATCTCTATAAAATAACTATTATCAATTTAAATATAATAAAATTTTTCTACCCCATACTAATATGTTATTATTCTCAATTCAGAACCATTACTCATCAATTATTCCATAAAATGTGAAGCTAATCGATTTTTTCTGTGAACAAATGATTGTCACATATCAAAATGATTTAATTTATTTTCCACCATATTCTCTCATGAGTGGTTAAATTTTTTATTTTTTATATATTTATATATATATAATATTAGTGAAATATATATCATTTTATAATTTTAATATATCATCTATTTATTAATCTTTTATTCCACTGAAAAATAGTATCATCGTTCATTCAAAAGTGTGTCTTACCACCTGTAAGAAGGGGTGTGATTTTGTTTCTTCACCACCTCACATTGATGGTATATATAAGTGTATATAATAACAGAATATCATATTTATGATACTTAATTCAATTTATAATGGTAAACTGATAATTATCTTATTTCACACATGTTTTTTGAAAAATGGAAACATTACCAATGTGTAAGTACAGAGTAACGACTCAATATTGTTTTCCTAATTAATATTTCATAATAAACTAACATAACTATTTATAAAATAATAATTAAAATATTGAAATTATTTTATTTAATGATTATTATTTTAGATAGGATATAATTATTACCTCCTTGACTATGGAAACATAACATTTTCATTTCAAAATTCTGAACAGAACATTCTCAAAATAACCAATGTGGACAGAAAATAACGAGTTATTAAATATGTCATTGAAATAATTTAAATAAATGTATATATAATGAGAAAATAAATCTTTAATATTTTATTTAATATGTAAATAATTAAATGATAATACTATTTATCACATAAATGGTATACATAAAAATCTGAACTCGACCTAAGGGATTCCACAACTCATTTCACATGCATTGGGTTATAATTGAAAACATTGAATTTTTCATGAAAATATTATAGGTGAAATGAAAAATCAATACATATAAATTTTTGTGGTCTATAAATTTTTAAACATAATCATTTCGTTTATTAAATTCTATCATCAATGATAGGTTTAATGTATGGATTTTTAATAGCACAATTGTTTCTTTGAGGCATACCTCATATTATATAGTTAATATAATTTATAATGAGAATTATCAACCTATTTACTTATTTTTTTCAATAATGAATAATTTATAATTATGTATAATGTTCTGTTTATAATCTACGATTCATGAAATATATATTGAAATAATATAATTGTTTCTAGGGTTTTCAAAGTCAAAATTTCAATTCATTGAGTCAATATTAATGTTATACAAATGTTTTATTTTTTATGACATACATATATTCCCATTAATTAAAATTGAAAATTTCATTCTATTAAATAAATTAGTTTGTATAGAAATTTATTATTGTTATTTTATTGATCTTTACTCAAGTGTTACTCAAAAGGTAAGGGAATTATGATAAAATATGAAAAAAATTGGGATTATATTCCAAAATTTCCCTTGAATGAAAATATATGGATATTATCATATAAACTCTGTACATTTTCATATCTTATATTTATTTCTACTATTTTTCATATTAGTACAATTATTCAATCATTGGCATATAAAATTTTCATGAAAATGATTTTAAATAATAGCTGAAATGTTTTCTTATTTAGTCAAATAAACACTTTCTTTCACGTGAATGCACTTTAAAAAACATTAAGAATGTACTTACATGTAACATTTTTAAAAAAAAAGATAAACATCACAACATTTTAATTTATTAAAATTTTTTAAAAATGGAATCCTAATAATGATTCTCAATGAAGTTGTTTTTTTCTATTCACAAATGGATGAAAAAAGTAATCTATCAACTTATACAACATGACTACTTTTTCTTACCATCATGAATGATCATTTAATTTCACCCTCATTTACACAAATATATTATAGTTTTCAATTAATTCTTCTTATCAGTATTTTTATTTATATTTTGACTTTAATTTTACTTGATGAATTATTTATTTTCTATAATTCTAGATATTTTATATTATTTTATTTTAAAGGAATTTTAATTTATTCCAACATCTTTTAACATTTCCTTTAATTTACAATGGCTATGATCAGATGATACTATCCTTCAAATTTCTTACCTGTATAATAATAATTATTTTATAGTGATTATTGTAAAAAGAATTTATTTCATGGGTAGGTGTATATTAAAATTAATTGTTGTCGTTTTATAATTTTTTATGATTAAAATTCATGCTGAAATGTGTCATATTAATGTATAGTACATTTAATATATTGATAATGATTGTTGAGGCTCATATTTCTCATGATGAAGGATGAGAACTATCTTTCATATAAAGTTGGTTAGCCAACTATTTTTCACTACAGATAGTTATTATGATAATTATTTTAAATGGATATAAACGATAATGTTATACAAAGATATTCCTGTTATAGATTTAATTGTTCCCGTGTAAAATGTTACAATAGTGATTTTGGGTGATAAAGATAATGTTCTAAAATTCTAATAAATATTCCCTATGTTTTCTATGAAGTTTTACAAGACTTATTGCTCATGATTTTAATCAAATGGATCTTGATTATAAATTAATAGGACTCTTCCCTATGAAAAAGATTTATTCCACAATAAATGTACAATTTCCCGATCTGTATACCACTAAATGGGGCCTTAAGAGGATGGGTCATGTGGACTCAAGTGCGTCTGTACTAACGCTAAAGACTTATGTCTAGTTGTGAGGGGATAAAGTGTGTCTATAGAGAGATTATTCACTCAATTCAGCATATAACCAAACAAAATAATAATAACCATAAAATACCTAATTCATTAAATCATACATAAAAAATAAAACAACTATGAAAAGTATAAATTACAACACTACAAGATGTAATCTAAAACTAAATTATGATCACGTCATGCGTCTATAATGAAGCCAAAAACAATATATAGTCATCTGAATAATTCATTTATAAAAATAAATAAAAAACTCTTTATATATCATCATGAACCTCATCATGTTCATGTTCTCCCCTACTCCAAATTATTTCATAGTGACAAGAATCATTTTTTGGGTACATTCTTTGGTCCCATCCTTTAT
The DNA here is from genome assembly GCA_963277665.1 of Viscum album. Taxonomy (NCBI): domain Eukaryota; kingdom Viridiplantae; phylum Streptophyta; class Magnoliopsida; order Santalales; family Viscaceae; genus Viscum; species Viscum album. The sequence continues at coordinate 1,929,245,036 of OY728142.1, forward strand.
CCATAAATTTGGACCAAGTATCTAGTTGTGGCCTAAATATGATTTTAGATACAATCATAGTATACCATCTCCCAAAATTACACTAAAAATTCATGTATATAAAATACATACTAAATTTGAGTGAATAATATAATATGTACGACAACACTAATGTAAATTTTCCAAGGAAAATGTAGCAAAACAAGTTATACTGTACAACCATACAAGCCTCCACACAATATAAGTGTAAAGGTCCTTTAAAAGGATAAATTAAAAGAAATGTATTTATAAAAAATGGCCTGGATGTATACCCAATATATCATACCACCCACTACCTACCATATAACATATATTTCTTGTCAACCACGTATGAGATGTATAATCATGATTGTCACATATACCATGGTTTTAATCTATAATCAACAATCATACCCCTCGGGGCTAGATCTAAGGTGTATAAAACCAATGTATCATCATTAAGTCATAATGTAATCTCTATTTAAATGTGGTCAAAAATTATTTTGGGTCTAATGAACATCTCACTGGACCATTCTAAATGGGATCCCAAACATGTAGGTGAATGTGGTATAAAGGAACGAGCCATCCCATGCAATCAAGTCCCAAGGATAAATTTCATCTGATAATTCCACATCCTCTATCTCTATCCAAGGAGTAACATGCAATGAATATAATGGAATAATTAATAATTAATTTCATTTACCAAATCGTTATTATTTCATTACATCCCTTTAGTACACTAACTCATTTTCCCCAAAAAATATTCCAGAAAATACACCAAATCAAAATCAAGTATCACTCAAAAAAGAATAATATCATATCATACTCAAATAAATCAATTTAATTCATTTTCATATGGGATACTGATAATTAAGAAAGCTCATACACCCACACAACCCATTAGTGGTTGACTAATGGAAAAAATGGATCACCCCATGGGTGGACTAGGTTGTGGAAACAACCTATAAATAAAATCAATTGCACTCAAGGGAAAGAAAAATAGGTTATAATTTATTGAATTGAAATATTAAATTAATAATTAGAAAATTTATATAATTTTTGGTGTACAGAAAATTGTAATATATGTAAATAAAACACCAAACCATGATGAAAAAAGTATAGACCCCCAAATGTCGGACTATAGTAGAGTTATCACCCGGTATTAGATTCTAATATGACCATGATTGGGTGGGAAATGACAACCGTACAAATAACATAAAATTAGGGAATATAATCTTTCACCTAAATAGAAAAACTAATATTGATTCATACAATGAATGAATCATGGGGATTTTAGTACTTACATGTCGGATACTAATGAGACATTCAATGAATTAATCTAGGATTTGATAAAAGAATTAAATAAAAAAATATACATTGATCTTCAATGGATCTGTCCCAACCATAAGCTAAAATTGAATGAAAAAAATTCATAATTTGATTTTATGATATAATGTTTTTAAAGGTAATATTGTCATTTTTCTAATAATTTGGGGTCAAAATTTACTATAAACTGTTTTACAAACCATGATAAAACTCTCCCACATGGATGTTCTAAAAACAATAGGTTACCCACACAAGCATGCTCCTCCATCAGGACAGTATCCTCAAACAATTCAATCCCTATAGGTGCATTTTCAAAAACTCACGTTGTTATAAAATCATTAGGGTTTTCCCCACATAGTTTTTACTAACCATGTGGGCTATATTATGTTTCGAAAAATTATTTTATTGTATTTTAACAAGCCCTAAGAACCACTAAAACCCCAATGACGTCAAAGGGTATTAACATATTACATATAAAATAATTTGAAAAGAAATTAAAGGGAACCATACATCATATGAAACCCTATAACATAAAATATTCCATCCATAATGAAATTACACCTAGTATATCCCTCTCAATGGAGGTAAAGAGTTACATGAGAATAACTTTGGCCAATAAGCTTGTCTTTCAGCCTCCCACTCCCAAGTCTCATCAAGTAAATTGTTGTTTTTACATAGCACTCATACTAGAGGAATTAGGTGGCATAATAGAAAATTAATTCTCTTATCAATGATATGATTAGGATTCTCCTCATGGATTCATAGAAGTATATCTCAACATCACATGGATGAGTGTGAGATAGATCATATAGATTATGATACAACTATTATACATGGATGAAATCAGGCATGAAACAGTTCCTCTATTGTAATTGTAATACATAGTTTGTAGGCATAATTCTCTCTAAAATCATGAACTACCCGCCATATCACGGTGAAACCTTACCAAATATCCTAATCCATCTATTTAAAAAATTTAGCCAGATACAAAAATAGAATTGATCATTGACCTCGATCTCTAGTGGTCGTTTGAAGTGATCAATTTAATTTTACTATTTTGAATAAGGAGCATCCAACTACTTTTTAACCAACTAAGCATTTTTACAAGTGTTCTAAATGAGGCACAGTTCATATAATGCTAAATCACCTACCTCTATTGAGTATAAGGGTGATAAAAATTTCTTACTACAAAAATCCTCATAAGGATCCATTTGTATAGTCTCATGATATAAATTGTTGGAGTAAATGTCAACTATGTGTAGATTCATCTCCCAAGATCACCCAAAATCTTGGACACTTTATTGAATCAGGTGCTAAAAAACAATATTTTACACTCTGAATAAATATCAATTTTAATGCGGTATTCCATGATAAGAATAAAATGTGTACCCAAATCCATATCCAATATCATCATGGAACAATAAATAATCCCACTATCCCTTTCTAAACCAATGGTTTGATGGACCACATGAAGTCATACTATCGAATGTATATAAAACCTCCCAAGATCATCCACACATATGGTCACCATGATTTTTATAAAATTTTATTCTTTCATAACCTCATAAATAACAGCTCATTCATCATCGATAACTAGCGGCGGTCTCTAAAAACATTTCAGGAAATCCATCATGAAAATATTCTATTTCCACTATAGAATATGAATCTTATTTATGTACACGTGGTTTCTAAATTTCAACCATCACCTACTGAAAAGGGAAACACCTCCTAAGAAAACTAGGTACCCAACTTTTTATCCCCATTTATATGTAATGGTGAGGTAAATCATGGTTCATATTGGTAATATTGGGATACCCCACACAAAATAAGGCCTTAAACTTATACATCCTTCCCACATATATATCCTATAAAACTCAAACATGACGACATATATGAATAATATAATCCTATATTATTTTAAAAATATGAGGTTTGTATTCACCTACAATAATCTTCTATAAGAATAGGCCCTTAGAATCTGATATCTTTTTTATCTACACTCAACCATCAAGGGTAGATGTCACAACTACGTATGAATGAAAATCCCAGCTTTGACTATCCTACTCCTCAAATTGCATCTTGGAGAAAAAAACAAATATGATTAAACTATCTATTTTCATATCAAAATTTTTACATATGTGTCCTCCATCTTAGTAAACCATCTATTACATTTCAATTTCTAGGAAAACATAAAATCTCAAATTCCAAAGGCTATATGTACTCAACCCACCATTGTTTCCTTAGATTTAGATCATGTTGTTTGAATTTTTACTTGAGGAATGTGTGGATCTTGTACACAAAAAATTATCTCCTAATAAATATTGTCTCTATCAGGGAAAATCATGATCAACTGCATCTAACCAATGATCATAAATCATGTAATTCCTCTCATGTGGCCTCAACTATGATGACCTGTTAACAACAACACTATCCACATTCATCAGAATGGCCCATATTGTAGTAACTTATACATCAGAATACATATTGTATTGTTTTCCCTTCTCTATCAAAATCATGAAAAATGATAAATTCAACCTCTATTTCTGATCATGAAAGGATATCTTGCAACTGTCTATCCTTAAATACATTAGAACCTACTTAGTTAAGTATTTTAGTTGTTCTTATTGGTATGATAATTCTTTAATGATCATTTTTAATATCCATAAATCCACATGAGACTCTATATTTCATATTCATTCTTTGGATTATCCCATCAAACTATAGCACTCACACACACTAGTTCAACTAATACTTCTGTCTCTGATATTATATGGCCATAGGAGGGAATATTACCTATCAATAAGTGGCGCTTTGGGATCATAGAATATAACAAATGAAATATCATTATATCCAAATTTATCTCATTATGTTTTTCATGGCCATGGTTATTGTGAGAATAATATAATATTTAATCAATGAAAAGCACTAGAAACAAAACCCAATAAGGATAGAAAACTATGTTCATCAGGGCCATATAAACTGATGGCGCATTCATGATAGTAGAAAAAATAACTAGACACTTATATAAACCATAATTTCTATGAAATGCTCTATGAGGTATGTCTATAATATGAAAACACACCAAATATTATCCATAATTCAAAAAAATCAAGAACACCCAATCTCCTTGGATATAATTAAAAATGTATTCTATTTGTTGAAAAGGATATTATTTTTAATTATAATTTGGTGTAATTTATGAAAATACACACATAGCAACGTGATGCCATTTTTATTTTAATAAAAATTGACTAACAAACCCTATCGAGAAGTATTGAGTCAAATAATCACCATTGCACCCATGTCTTATGGCCTTTTCATGAACTCCTAAAACTCTATATTATCCATTATATAAATAATAATATATATCGACAAAACTATTTGACCTAGTTATATGGAGAATTAAACATCTCTAATAGGTGGTAAACCATAAAATTTTTTAAGAAAAAAAATACTTGAAACATACAACTACTTGGAGAATGTAATCTTAAGTTTAACCTTGAATATCCAGATAAAAAAAGAAATAATGGATCTCATCCCACCCATCCCACAATTCTATTGTCTAGCTCTACTCAACTGGATATCCCATTCACCCATTTTAATGTAAACTCCTCACTCTTGTGATGTGAAGGTCATCCTCTTAAGATAGTAATAAATGAATGATTGATGAGAAACTATCCAATCAATTCCATGTATGATTTGAAACACTATGCTCTCAAGGAAAATCATAATTCATATGATGTGAAACCCACCAATATAAAGAGATAATTCATAACATTGACATAAATCATCTGTTCTGAACCCCAACATTGTGTCAAGCATCATCACGCCATAAAAAAAACTAAATTATTAGCATAATGATCTCGATAATATGGAAAAATTTGAAACTATGTGCAACACCAATACCAAAAGGGCAATATATAATATTATGGAATTATATGATCTTAATTCTCACTATAGAATGTCTATAACCATGACACTTTGGTTTTGGCTGTAAAGAATATATTTGGAATGTACTGTGGCCTCATAACACAACCAATATACCCGCAATAGGCCAACTCTCTTATCTCAGTACAACTAGTTCCTGGCTTCCATATCCATGACCCCCACGTCGACCTATTATATAATTGCATACATATGTCCTTGTGGGATCCGATGACAAGAAACCTAATCCCAAAACAAATTTCAGTTTTGACCCTATACCACTCTCTCTGAGATGGTAGGTCTTGTATAATCCATTCTCATGGCTCACCCGACCCTAAACTGAGCACCACACTAGGTTGTGATTGCACTAATTATTCATGTCTCTCCATCTTCCTAACTGATGACTGAAAATTGTTCTACTATAAAATCCTTTATTTTCGGTACTCATTTCAGGGAATCAACCATATGTATCTTCCTTATATATGATGTCAAACAAATGTGTTGTGATGCTATATTTATCTTTTCTATGCCCCATATTCTCTAAAATTATTCACTATAATTAGCTCCAAATTTTCTATATATTATTCATTATTAAACAAAAAACATTTAACCGAGTTTTAATTTCATTTCATATACCATACGAAAAATGTCACACCCTTAATATCTCATCATCTTGGTATGTTGATGCAAAACACTATATCTCAATAAAGATTTAGGAATTCTCCATAACTGTCACAAAATCCTACTTTAGGTGTCTGATCTCACTAGAACACCTTTCCCACAGAGACTCGAGGTAAAAATATTCATATTTAGTGTTTTTTAAATTAACCAATCCATATCAAACAAACAATCAGTTTGATTCAAAACATCCCACTAGTGTCGTTCTTATCCATGAATCTTATATGCTACAGGCATCACTCTCTTATTAGGTTGTGTCTTGAGATGGTCAGATATCAAGAATGTAGTCTCAATTAATAGCTCACTAGCATGTATACTAAAACCCCATAATAATGATGGAGGATGATGCGGTAGGAACACATGCATGTGGTCGACTATAGGCAGGGCAGTCTGAAATGCTCCCTGAAAAGTTTCATAAATAAAATTAACAACTCATGACAATGTTCCATAACATGTTTCCTAAAAAAATGTTGGTGACATCAACATAACTATATCTGTATCCACTAGCATCACTTGGCACACTACCATGGAAGAATATTCATTATCACCCTCCTGGAATACAACTAGATGTCATTATAGTGGAATATCTCTAGAATTCCGAACCCATATCTATGTAATTGATAGAAAATATCACATCGAAAAGAATTAAACACATAAAAATAATTTTATAACCTGGTCATAACATTATTACTACTCCAAAATCAAGGACATGTAAAAATACAAAGACATAAATATCACTAGATACATTGCACATTGCACACCCAAAGGTAGGTCTTGGTCACATTCTCTATTTTAACAAATTAATTTCCATTTAATTTCCATATTCATTTAAGATTATATTTTAAATGGCTGAACCAAATTGTTCCCCACTTCCTGTCCATATGTGCCCATACACCTCATAATCAAATATTTAGTTTCCACGTATTTCACACTGTAATAAGTCCAGGTTCATGCGACTAATGGATTATGACTCGACATACCATAACTTAATTCTTAAGGTGTCTTTTGTAGGAAAATATGGGAAAACATTCTTAGGATATGGTTGGCACTATATGTACATATAATTTTATCCAATTCCATGAACAAATATCTATTAAATATAAGGTATATCACATAACTGACATATCACACTTTCATGAAAAAAATGAATGCACCCAATATGGGATGGACTAATTCATGAAATGTGTGATTTATAAACATCATAAAATGATATGTGATATTTTATAGGTCATATCATATTGTTAAAAAAATTGAAACCTCAATCATATTAGTGATAACATGTCAATTGAAGTACATCAACCATTAGTTGAATAAAATCAACATGATTTGGAAAAACCCATTAAGTAGTAATTTCCATTCAAAGAAACACGGGGTTTCCCTATATATGGGTTAGCTACTCCTAGAAATTTTCCATTACCAAATTCCAATTTCTTCCAATCCCATTATATATTCTCTGAATAGTAATGTATAAAATGAAACATTCTATGATAACACCCTGACTTGGATACCACAAAATAGTACCATGAGATGGTTGGTCACACAATCTCTAGTGCGTCTCACTGAATTTGAGATATTTCTGACGTGTAGTGAGGGCCTAGATTGTTCCTAGATCATGGGGTAGAATATTCCCTCATGAAAGAGTTTAAAAATAATAATAATATAAGTAAATTAATAGAATCCTCAAATCATTTAGAAAGAATATAATAAATTAGATACATATATATAACAATAATGCCTTATGTAATATCATATTAAATTATCATCTTATCATGTGTCTACCATTTTCTAAAAATTGGAATACAATGATATGTAAAATAATTGAATCAGAATAAAAAAATTAAAAAAATCACTATCTACAAATAGTATCATGATCCTATATTTGGTCCAATGCACTTAATTATGACACAATCTAAATCATTATACTATGGGTGCTTTCCTCAACCTCTACCTGCATCCACATTGTCTGTCTGGGTACCTATAGACAACCAGATCAAGTCTTGAGATAAAATACCTATAGACTACCACCAGTGGTGTCTATAATATTTATTGGTTACCCAATACAAGATCAAGATGAGAATATAGTATAATTGTTATGGAAGTATCAAATTAATGTACAAAAGGGATAAGTAAGAAAAAAGTGAAACATTATAACTATATATGTATCCCTAAAAAATAGTTTCAATATCCAACAACAAGTCATTAGTAAATTAAAAGGTTGTAAAAATCAATCCATGGTGTATAAAAAATATATAATACCATAAAATACCATGCCATATGACCTGTCTCTCATGTCAACCAAGACTGATCCATATAACCAACTATGTCACACATTCCACAATCATGTAATATAATTGATGCACCAGACCGCTCAGGGATAGATCCATGATATATAGGAACATGCAATCCTCGTCATGTCATAGAAAATCTCCATGGAAGCTCAGATATACTTTTTTGGGGTCTAAGGATCATATCAAAAGACCATTCACAATGAAAGCCTCAGAAAATCATATACAAGGGGTATCATGGCCCCCAAAATCCCAAGGAGTTTAGTCAGAATGAGGTATATCATCCAATCCATGCACTAACACCATAAATATCTAGAGGGTAACTCCCATTGAATCTAATTGAGTCATTTAATTTTCTCTCCATATTTAAATTCACAAGAATTTAGTTACATCTCATGAGTATAATCAAATGATTTCCATAATTCACATTCAAATAATTTAACTAAATCAATATAATGCATATCATTGAAAATGAGGAGAACATATCCTAATAAATCAATTCAATTTATATACATTTTTAACTAGGCTTTCGTTAACTAGGAATTCTCCTAAAAATACCCCATTGGTGGTTCGACAATGAAAAGGAAAGGGATCTTCAATTGGGTGACCTTGGATGGGGATAATCCCTATAACTAAACTCACGGGTACTCTAGGGAATTCTAATATGATTCCAATTCATTCATTGGAATTATTGAATTAATTATATAGGAAACATGGGGTAATTATTCCTTTTGTAATGATGAAAACTGTTTGTGTAATGACATAAAAAAAGTGGATGATATATACCACATACCATAGGTCCCTAGTAGAGTGATTGTCCAGTATCAGCTCATGAATCAAATAATATAGTGAGGAAAAAAAGAATTGATGATGAACCCGAAAATTTGGCATATTAGCTGTCTTCTAAATAGTAATGTTGATATGAAGTAAATAGAATAATGGATCAATATGTTTTTTGTACTTACATGTATTCATCCAATGAGATTATTTATGCAGGAATATGAGTTTTTATTGGATAAAAGATCTAAAAATATATCCATTATCCTTCAAAAGAGATCTCCCAAATTAAATCTTTCTTCCAATAGATGAAAAAAATTCATTGAGGTTATATGGTATTTATGGGAGAATAGTCATGTGAAAAAATACCTAGCCACATGGATGTTGGGTAGTGTTTTATAAACCATTTGTATCTCATTTGTTTTTAATCCAGTAAAAACTATAGCTTCATTATTGGGTTGTGTTCCTCTATTTGTATGGTTTCCTCAAACCATGTGGTCTCATAATACACAATGAAAAATCCTTGAACGGTTAGACAAACCATGTGGCCTTCCATGCTTGGGTTCTATTAATATTCATCCTTATACATTATTCTAAAAATTTTGGTTTCAGTTACCATACAAACTAAGAACGCCAATAATACACACATGACCTCAAAAGGAATTCCCAATAGGCATAAACATAAATTTACACATAAATTCAAGATCTTCATTCCTCATAGTAAAAACTGGTAACTTAAAACACTTATAATGATATAGGTTTTTTGGGTATTAATTATAATATATAATGCTAATTATCAATGAATATGATCTCATACCATGTTTTCTATATTTTGGTCACTAGTGATATTAATTTATTAAATACTATGTTTACCCTTTCTGAAAATTTTATCTCAATGTTCCGATGTTTCTTTTCCTTATGTTACAAAAATATTATGTTATGTAAGACATTCCTAGATGGGTTTGTGTTAATGATGTTGGAGATATAATGTGGAATATAAAAATATGGATTTAGTGGAGGAAATGAGCACATAATGTCTTGTGTATTTCTATGAAAGCGGTGGTAAAAATTCCTTAAAACAATAAAGCTTATATGTCTTTGTGTATATGAGTGATATAATAAGATCTGTTTGGTGTTTATTTTTAAGAAAAAAATTCACCCTCATTTTATGGTTCGATGTTGGAAATGTAATGATTATGTTTGTAATAACATATTTTGTTCGTAAAAGATCAAGGTTGTTATAGACTTTGTGTTATCACATTTTAGATAAAATTGTAGATAATGATTCCTTTAGGTTATGTTATCTTTAGTGTTGTTAATACCATCATGGATGGAAAATTTTAGGTTTTTTCATATGATTAAACTCATATATTCCCCTTTTAAGATTTTATGTCATTGTATTTTATGGTGATTAATTTTTTTTGGAATATTTTGTATAAAGTTGAAGTATTTGTATCCCATGTGTGAAAAAGTTTTTATCATGATGGGTTATTTGGGAAGAAATCAATAAATTTTATGGATTTAAGATGAATTTTGAGTGATAACATTTGTTTTTATTAGTTTGTTTATTATATAGATTTAGTTATTTATTAAAAGATTTCATTTTATCATTGGTATAACTACTGTATTATAGAGACTAGTCTATTATTTCATTATATAAACATTTATTCATTTCAGATATTATTATATTGGTGATAATTATTCTTGTTTTAATAAATACATGAAGATTAAACAATTCTAAAATTATTTAAATCTTGGATTATAAGAAGTGAAATATTGATCTTTAGAAATTAAATATTCAAAATCATAATTTTTTTGTGAAATATGAGACAAATCTAGAAACTACTTGAAACAAACAACCATATTTTTAAAATATAGTTATGAGATTGTAGAAAATCAAATAATTAAATTTCTATTTCTTTCTAGTTTACATGGTGAATTATCTCCCTAATTCAAGGTTAATAATTTTGTAATCTACAATTAATGTTATTACAAAAATTTATAGAGAATTTAATATCCTTATAAAACATAAGTGGGTTAGGTTTTTTTGGTCATTGGCTATATCATGATTAGTTTCCTCTTACTTATAATTATTTTTCAAACATTAATTTTTCCTTTTTCAAATATTTTATCTTCCATTAATTGTTCTCAATTTTTATGAACACAATTATTTAATACTCAATTTGACCTACATATTTACTTTTTATTCTCTTAAATAGAAAATGTTATTATCATTTTAGAAAAAGTTAATTTTTAACAATGGTATTTTTAAATATTATAATGCTTTTTCTAATTAGGGCAGTATGTTTTATCTTAAAATAGATGGAATATATTTTTAAATTTAATTTTAAAACCATTATACAATTAATAACATAAAATTTAAAGATATGATATATTTATTTTGGGAATATAGTAATACCATGAAAATTTATGTCATATGTATACTACGGTACACAACTTACCTGACATACACCACAATTCCTTAAAAGAATTGAAATGTACTATAAAACTATTATAATATAAATGCAATAATTTTATCCATTATTTCATATTGAAGGTATTAATATAGAAAACAAAATTTTTGAATCCATATATAAAATATTTATAAAATATAAATGTTTTTATTAATTCATAATAAATATTTACAAAATATTCTATAGATTAATTTAAAAATTCGAAAATGGTTTTATTAATTTTTATATGTGGAAATAAAAAAAAATTATTTTATATGTATAAATTTAATTAAATTTATATTATACCATAATTTAAATTAATATAAAATAATTATCTTCTCATTGAATATTGTAATTTACATAAAATTATTTATTTTTCAATATATAATGAAATATAACCATTACAGAAACTATCATTTCATTTTATTAAATTATAAAAATAAAATTTCATGTATAATTTTAATTAGATAAATATTTATCATTAGTATCACATAATTATAAATAATATAATTTATTATATAGGAATGAACACTATGAATGATTTTGGTAGAAGTTGACTTTTGGTCTTATGTAATTTTTTTTCTAAACACTATTATTTAACAGTAAATGTGTTTTTACGTAAATAATTATAATAATATATATTTATTAACATATTTAATATAATTTATTTTTTATATAATAAAAATATTTTTCTATTCATTTAATGTATTTAATTAGGAAATTAATGAAATTAAATTAGGATTTACATGTACAAATGCAATGTTCTAAATAAGAGTTTTCATTGGGGTTTTAATTGTGAATTTAAATTACATTAAATAATGAATAAAAATTAAAATTGATAAAAATGATCTCATATTTGGAATAATAATTTTTTAAAAAAATTAATAAGGTATAAATCATTTTTTACTTAATTAATATTAATTTTGGTAATTTATTTTTTTACGATGGTAAAAGGGTAAAGTTTTTTAACATAGGGTATATATTAGTGGTAAGGCCACCAAAATTCATCTTCATTATAATTTAACGAAATTATTTCAACAATTATCACCTAAATCATGAAATTAAAATTTTTATATGATAATTTTATGTGAAATTTTATTAGTAATATTTAAATAATTTCAAAACTTTTATGTGTGCCCTCTCCCTCACTTATAAAAAAGAAACAACCTCTCCTCAATTCAACACACATCAAGAGACCATTATATGATCCAATACAAAAATAAATATCTTATATAAATCCATTACAATGTCTCATAGGACCATGTTTTACCATAACATCCACATTATAATGACTGAGGTTTAAACCTAAGGGCATTGTTTGAAAAAGTTTCAACACACTTAAAAAATTATTTTTATTTTATATCCTTAATGTTACGCCCCAACCCAAGTTACCCAGAGATGGTGCATTATTGCATAACGTTGGTATGATACAAAAGACCATGTCTTGAAAGACCAATTAGTTTAGTATCCTTGGAAACACTAGATACATTTATAGTCTTACATTATATCATAATGTAAAAAAAAAACAACAACAACATCTTGTCTGCATATCCCCTCATACTATCCCTGCAGGTCATTCATAATATACTTTTTCACATCTTGAAAAATTAAAACATTGGAAGGGGTGAGCTTAGATTCTTAGTAAGGATAACAATATAGAGGAAGCTCTCATAAATAAACGTTAACATTTAAGGCAATTTATAACTAAAACAAAATCCTTTTAAACTTCAACTTCATCATAATATGGAAAAAATAATAAGAAATAATGTCATTTACTTATTCACATGGATAGTCTACTAGTCGAATAATAACATGTAATATCAATAATTACTTTCATAATGATGGAATGCATAATGCCAGACTATTATAACCGTGTAGCCAAGGCCTCGTGCCAAGAATACAAATAATAATTTTTCAAGGCCTCGTGCCAAGACACTAGTTTTTCTAATGAGACCTACCGATGCCTCGAGGAGCTATAGAGGGCTCCACCCGTCACTTATTAAGTCCAATGCATTCCTCATATGAACAGGTTTAGACATATCATAAACCATAACATAATCGTATCACATAAAACATACATAAAGGAAACATAACATTTCCACATTTCATTCACAATATATCAATACAACACATTAATATAATAAAAAACACATTCAGAACCATTTTCATTGTATTTATTTTTAATTTAAAAAAACGTTATGTCTTGTAGTGGAAGCCGAAACTCAAATAATGGTCACAGTGGCGGAGAAGTAATTGTCACTGTGTAAGTAAGACAATACATTCCTTTTGTTTTTTAGTAAAAATGCTTCGTATAAAAAGATTTATTTTGAATAAAAGTAAAAGTCAAAGGGGTTTATACACCGTATAAAAGAAAGTTGTGTATAAAACAAAATATGTCTCAATGAAATGAGATTGAGACGAAGTCCCTTACAAAGATCATTTTTTAAATAAAATATATCTATTATGTTTATTAACTATATGTACATATAAATATTTTATAAATACAAGATAGGACATAATAATATCATGACATAATTTGAAATTAGGGGATTAACCCAAAGAATGGAAAATGGGTTAAGAGGTTCCCTTACCTCGTGTCTGACTTGACTCGATCGTTCTTTAACCTCCTGAATAACAAACCAGAGTTAATTTATACTTTTATAAGAACCTTTTTCATGTTCATTATTCCTTTTATATCACTTATTACCATGTTATTAACATTATTTAAATATTTATGTTAATAACAGTCGTTTTGTCGATCTTTGGTACTTGGGTCAAAAATAAAATTCTTATAATTACAAGTTGTTAATGTGGTAAAATATCCATTATATCCAGAATTATATTCATTATTTAGATATCATATATATCATATATATCTAGTATATACATTCATTTATAATATTACATAACATTTATAGGTAAGAAATGAAATGCACCATTCATGGAGACGGTAATCCGTACGTACGCATGAACGCTAATTTCATTTCTATTTTGTATTTAATGAAATGAAATCATAATGATATAAAGGTATATTATAATTCCATTATAATATCATATATAATTTCATTTAATCCATCCTTTATACATCCCACATATGGCATTAACGATTCAAATCACTTTGAGGGGGCAGTAGTCCGCACTTCCTAAAATGAAATTATCGTGTTTTACCATCATGGTATTCATAAAGGTATTCCATAAATGAAAAATAAAGAAGCATAAGGAAAACATATACATAATATATATAATATATAAATATAGTGACAACTTAATGGCCACCATGAGATGTGTTAAAAGAAGATTGAACAGTCATCGTTTCGTGAGGCAGTAATTCACCACCCACAAATTCAGTATGTTCATTAACCATTAGACGAAGGTGTGTTTAAGTGTAAATAAAATCCTTATCATAAAAAAATCCTAGTATATTTAAGATACTGGTGTTGTTAAAAAATAAAGGAATAAAAATATTTTAGGGTGTTGGAGAAGAAAAATAAAATAAAAAAACATAAGAGAATACGTTACCTTAAAATCAGGTAACTCTTTTTGATTTGAGCCAAAGGCTTCCTTGGTAAGACTTCTGCCCAAAGTGAGGATTCTAGGAGTAATAGAGGGAATTTTATATAGTATTTTTTCTGAGTTTGGCCGAGCCAAATGGCATGGATGGTGTGAATAAGGTGGTAGTGGTGGGGTCCTTTTATAAGAGGAGAAGAGGGGAACTCTTGGAAAGTCATGAAATGATACATTATTATGAAATTATTTTTGGATTTCAAAGGTCCCAAAATTATATATTTCGAATATAAGGTGATATGGGTTCTAAATATACTCATCCAATAGGTTTTTGACAAGTTTATGTCTATAATTTTACATTATCATTTCATTTTATTTAAATCTTTAATTAATGAGGTAATCGATGCATCATCATGGTGTGAAAAATAAATTTATTTATATAATGTATAAAAATTATAAAAAAATTACCATGATGTGGTAAATATTTTTATCTTTCAAATTATTATTTATAGTCGAAAAGTTATCATATATAACCCCATTTAATAATTGTTTTGGTAAAACAACACATGTTTGTGGCAATTTTATTATTACATCAAATAAAAAGTTATTAATGCCATTTTCTTACCCAAGTGGCTCCATGGGGTACCCAAGTTGACCCATGAATTTTATTTGTCGGCCATGACTCATCCAATAATGGTAGTACAAGTGTCAAGATATTTTCATATTTTTATAATATCATTTTTACCTTAAATTTCACAAATTACCATAAATCACAATTAATAAAAATTAAAAGTTATTATTCACCAAAAATTATTTTAATCCCATTGAACCACATTTTAGTTCCTAATCAAAATGATGTATATCTGATTTTGAAAATTCAAATCACAGAGGTGTTAAAATTTCATTTAAATGAAAAATCTATTTTTTAATTACCACTTGTGGTTTCACTATTCACCAAAAATCAATGTTTTTCAGAACAAACCCAAAAATTAACCCTATGATATATTTTATATTATTAATTCAAAAATGATGTCTATTTAACAAAATTCAAAAAATCTATGTTGAATTAATTAATTTAATATTTAATTCCTGTTGTCACAACAAATAGCTTGTTTTTAAGAAACAAAATATTTCAAAAGATTGACAATTGTTTATGTCCAATTTCAATGTGAAATTAATTCTAATGACCACCATTGGATAAAATGGTATAAATATATTCTAATTATTATTTAAAACCACTAAATTGTATAATTTATCACTATAATTTATTTTGATTAAAAAAGTTTTTTTTAAGTATTTTTTACTATTCTTCAAAAAATTGTAAGTTCTCAAAAAAATACCAAAAAAATCAAAATGAGCTAATTTTGATATTCCGAATCCAAAAATGAAGTCCATTTTGAAATATAAAATTTATATAATTTAAAAAATTGGGTATTACTATTCATAACAGCTACTTTTATTGGTTGTTGTGTGTTAGAACTCAAGGTTTCATACAACACACACTACTCTATTATTCAAAGAGAAGCTTACAATGGAAGCTTGGGGTGTTACATTCTCCCCTCCTTCAATAAATTACGTTCTCACAATTTGAAAATTTTCTTTGAAAATAAAAGGTTGAAAATAGAAAATACTTTTGTGGAAAACCCACATCAGAAATAGGGTTAATAAAAATATAACTTTAAAAGAAATAAAGAGAAGTAAAAAGGTCACCTGAGATAGCCCATACTAGGATTATATGAAAATATGGGTATGGAGGAGAAACAAACCATCAAGGTCTGATGGAGAGTTGTAGAAAACATGAATAGGAGAAAGTTAACTACAAGAAAATAACAAACTTGTGATTGGTTAAATGGTCTTTGGTTCCCCAGTAAGAAAAGTTAACTGACAAAGTTTTTTGTTTTAAATTACCTTTCACAAAGATGAAGAATTTATTTATGATATTTATTAAGAACGTAAGGAAATATACTTACTTGTCATGTAGACATTCATTCCTTACTAAATTTTTACCACAAACCCATATTTCACTCCAAAAGGTAATAGAACTCAAAAATATTCTATTTATCCTAACTGTATTGGCTTCCAAAAACAAATTTATAATTCCTCTATTAGAACTAAAAAAACTACATTATAAACTCCAGGGATTTCACGTAGTGCAGTGGTAGGTGATAAATCCCAATCGCACTATGGTTGTGGGTTCGATTTCCATAGCTTTGTCCGACGTGACAGATTGTCACACGGTCTGCATGTTGTCCTTTCTATAAATATCCAAAAATAACCTTAACAATAGTATCCATTGTAAAATATAATCCATTCCAACCTTTATATTTATCCAAAATACCTCTGTCCAGAATTTCTCTAAAAGGTCTCTAAATTCCAAAATCAATTGTAACATCAGATTCCCCAAACAAAGTAAAGTTTCTTTAATTGTCACATAATAAGAATATGAATACTTTCATCATATTTAAACCTTAATGAAAACAACAAGTATTATAGTACAAACCTCATATATATCACATTATTATTATAACTAGAATATAATCCCTGAGTCCAAAATCACCAATACATTAATTATTCCATTTCAACTGTAGTAACAACATAATATTGGCCTTGATCACTTTTCCTTTTCTGAAGAAAGTTTCCCTAATGCTTAGGACATTAATTTTCATAATTCCCCATTTCCATTCAATTTTAGCATTCATCATTGATAGCCTCTTTTTTTCCCTTGCAATCCCGAGCCTCATGACCTTTTTCTCCACATTTAAAACAAACTCCGATTCCTTTTAGGTAAGTACCAGAGTGATTCTTCCCACAATTATCGCATAATGGAAAATCCTTCTTTCCCTTTTTTCCCTTTATATATCTCTTGTTCCACCATTCTCTTATTCCCTTGCTTTACTTTATTGTCATAAGACTTAGAGAATTTTTTTTCTTTCTTGATAGCACATGAGACTATATCTTCATATGTTGAGAAAGATTGTGAATACTAATTCTTGATAGAGAAATGGTTTTAACCCATCAAAGAAACGATCAATATTACTTCTTGGGTTAAATATATAATATGCAGCATGTCTCACTAACCTTGTAATGTTTTCCTCATACTTTGCGACATTCTCATCCTGCTTTTGTTTCAGACTCAGAAATTGCCTTTCCATCTCTACTCGATGGTCATGAGGAAATTATTTTTCTATGAAGATCTCTTTGAACCCCCTCCACTCTATATTTGATACTTCATCATCTTCATTTGTTTTTTGAATCAATGACCACCATTGATCAGTATCTCTAGTGAGGCGGTAAACTGCCATGATAACCTTATCCATTTCACTACTCCACAAGGCATGGAATATTTTCTCTAAAGAGTTTATCCATTGCTCAGCTACTAATGTATTTGTACCCCCATTAAATGTTGGCTTTTTTTTCCGAAAGAATCGTCCTAAAATTGATCCTACACATTGCGGCTCAGGGTGCTCTATACGAGTAAGGTTATTATTCATAACTTGAGTGAGTTGTCCCAGTATGGTGATAAGTTGATCAGCACCAGTTGTGTCACAAGCTCTAAAATAATTATCTCATTAGGAGGTAAATCCCTACATGGGGTGCATGCATTGATTCAATTTCCATTCCTTCCACTAGGTGCCATTTCTAAACAATGGAATAAACTAGATTAGTTTATGTATCAAAATACAAAATCCATACTTGTAAAACAATTAACATAAATTGAACAATTTATGGATATAATCCTTAATCATAAAACTGTTTTTTCATAAGAAGTATAGACTCATAAACCATTCAGAATGGTTTGTAAATAAAATGGGAATTATCCAAAGCATATCCTCGGGGAGTGTCGTAACCAAGTGTGCATTAAGGCCCATTGTCATGCACCAGTTCCCGTTCAAGTCTTGCTCAATGCGGTGTTTTCTGGTTTTACCCCTAGATACATTTGTTCCAGATCCACCTCTACCTGCTTGTATCCAGAGAGGGATGTATTTCTCGAAAAACTCACAAAATCTCTATAACCACAAAATTCTTGGAAGTTCTTCTATACTAATCCTCAAAGTCTATCTTATGGCTATGTGCTTTAATCAGTGTTTTTCTAAATCTATCTTCCAAGGTTAGTACAAAAATTTCCTATGATACCAACTGTAACGCCCCGACCCCAGTTACCCAGAGTCAGTGCATTATTGCGTAACATTGGCATGATCACAAATGATCAAGTCTCGAAAGACAGATTAGTTTAGTAGACTTGGAGACACTAGATACATTTATAAGTCTTACATTAAATCATAAAGTAAAAAAAACTACAACAACATCTTTTCTTCATATCCCCTCATACTCTCCCTACAGGTCAATAATAATATACTTCTTCACATTCTGGAAAAATAAAAAAAATTGAAGGGGTGAGCTCAGATGGTCAGTAAGGATAACAATATAGCAGATGCTTTCATAAATAAACATTAACATTTAAGGCAATTTATAACTATAACAAAAGCATTTTAAACTTGAACTTCAGCATAATATGGAAAAAATAAAAGGAAATAATGCCATTTACTTATTCACATTGATATTCTACTAGTCGAATAATCACATGCAATATCAATAACCACTTTTATAATGATCGAATGCATAATGCCAGAATATCATAACCACGTAGCCAAGGCCTCGTTCCAGGACTAAAAATAAGATTTTTTCAAGTCCTCGTGCCAAGAAACTAGTTTTTCTAATGAGACCTACTGATGCATCAAGGAGCTACAGGGGGGTTCCACCAGTGACTTATTAAGTCCAATGAATTCCTCATATGAACAGGTTTAAACATATCATAAACCATAACATAATAGTATCACACAAAACATGCATAAAGGAAACATAATATTTCCACATTTCAATCACAAGATATCAATACAACACAAGGATATAATAAAAAACACCTTCAAAACCGTTTTCAATACTAAAATATAATAAAATTAAAACTTTTTATTTATTTTTGATTTAAAAAAATGTTATTGCTTGTAGAGGAATCTGAAACTCAAATAATGGTCACGACGGAGGAGTAGTAGTTGTCACCTCATACGTAAGAGAAAACATTCCTTTTGTCGTTTAGTAAAAATGCTTCGTATAAAAATATTACTTTTGAATAAAAGTAAAAGTCCAAGGGGTTTATACACCGTATAATAGAAAGTTGTGTATAAAAAAATATGCCTCAATGAAAGGAGATTGAGAGGAAGTCTGTTACAAAGGTCATATTTTTTAAATAAAATATATCTATTTTGTTTATTAACTATATGTACCTATAAAGAATGTATAAATACAAGATAGGACATAATAATATCCTGACATAATTTTAAAGTAGGAGATTAACCCAAAGAATGGAAATTGGGTTAAGAAGTTCCCTTACCTCCTGTCCGTCTTGACTCGATCGTTATTTATCTCCAGAATAATAAACTAGAGTTAATTTATACTTGATTAATAACCTTTCACAAGTTCATTATTCCTTTTATATAACTTATTACCATGTTATTAACCTTATTTATTTATTTAAGTTAATAACAATCGTTTTTCCGATCATTGGTACTTCAATAAAAATAAACTTCTTATAATTACAAGTTGTTCATGAGGTAAAATATCCATTATATCCAGAATTATATTCATGATGTAGATATCATATATATCATATATATCCAGTATATACATTCATTTATAATATTACATTACATTTAGAGGTAAGAAATGAAATGCACAGTTCATGGATATGGTAAGTCGTACGTACGCATGACCGCTACTTTCATTTCTATTTCATATTTAATTGAATGAAATCAAAATTATATAAAGGTATTTTATAATTCCAGTATAATATCATATATAATATCATTTACTCCATCCTTTATACATCCCACATATGGCATTAACGATTCAAATCACTTTGAAGGGGCAGTAGTCTACACTTCCTAAAATGAAATTATCGCGTTTACCCATAATGGAAATCATATAGGTATTCCATAAATGTAAAATAAAGAAGAACAAGGAAACCATAAACATAATATATATCATATATAAATATATTTACATCTTAATGGCCACCATGAGAGGTGTTAAAAGATGATTGAACAATCATCGTTTCGTGAAGTAGTAATTCGCCACCCACAGAAACAGTATGTTCATTAACCATTAGACGAAGGTGTGTGTAAGTGTAAATAAAATACTTCTCATATAAACATCCTAGAATATTGAAGATACTGGTGTTTTTAAAAAATAAAGGAATAAAAATATTTTAGGGGGTTGGACAAGCAAAATAAAACAAAAAACATAAGATAAGACATTACCTTAAAATCATGTAACTCTTTTTGATTTGTGCCAAAGGATTCATTGGGAAGACTTATGCCCAAATTTAGGCTTCTAGAAGTAATAGAGGGAAGTTGGAAGAGTATTTGGGCAGATTTTGTCAAAGCCAAATGGCTCGGAAGGTGTAAATTAGGTGGTAGTGTTGGGGGCCTTTTATAAGAGGAGAGGAGGGGCACTCTTGGAATGTCATTAAATGTTACATTATTATGAAATGGTTTTCGGATTTCAAAGGTCCAAAAATTATATATTTAGAATATAAGGTGATAAGGGTTAGAAATATACTCATCAAATATGTTTTTGACAATTTTATGTTTTAGATTTTACATTATCATTTCATTTTATTTAAATCGTTAATAAATGAGGTAATTGATGCATCGTCATGGTGTGATAAATAAATTTATTTATATAATGCCTAAATTTTATAAAACAATTACCATTATGTATTAAATCCTTTTATATTTCCAATTAATATTTATATTCAAAAAGTTATCTTATATAACCCCATGTAATAATTGTTTTAGTAAAACAACACATGTTTGTGGCAAATTTATTTTTTCATTAAATAAAAAGTTATTAATGTCAATTTTTTACCCAAGTGGATCCATGGGGTCACCAAGTTGACCCATGGATTTTAATGGTCTTCCATGACTCATAAAATAAGTTTAGTACATGTTTCAAGATATTTTTATTTTTTTATAATATCATTTTTACCATAAATTTCACTAATTACCTTTAATCGCGATTAATAAAACATAAAAGTTATTATTCACCAAAAAAAATTTTAATCCCATTGAACCAAATTTTACTTCCTAATAAATATGATGTATGTTGGATTTTGTAAATTCAAATCACATAGGCGGTAAAATTACATTTAATTGAAAAATCAATTTTTTAACAACCACTTATTGGTTTCACTATTCATCAAAAATCGAAGTGTTTCAGAACATACCAAAAATTCACCCTAAGATATATTTGATATTACTAATTCAAAAATGATATCTATTTTAAAAAATTAAAAACATATAAGTTCAATTAATTAATTTAATAATTAATTCTTGCTGTCACAACAAATAGCGTGTTTTTATGAACCAATATAAATCAAAAGATTGAAAATTGATTATGTCCAATTTCAATAAGAAATTAATTCTAATGACCACCATTGGATAAAATGGTAAAAATATATTCTAATTATACTTTTAAACCACTAAATTGTATAATTTTTCACTATAAATTATTTTGATTAAAAAAGTTGTTTTTATGTATTTTTCACTATTCATCAAAAATTGGAAGTTCTCAAAAAAATACCATGAATTCAACATAGGCTAATTTCGATATTCAGAATCAAAAAATGAAGTCCATTTTGAAATATAAAATTTATATAATTTAAAAAATTGGGTATTACTATTCATAACAGTTACTTTTATTGGTCTTATTTTGTTGGAACCCGAGGTTGCGTACAACACACACTGCTCTATTATTTAAAGAGAAGCGTACCATGGAAGCATGGAGTGTTACAATTAAATAATATTTTAACCAATAAAATATTATTAAATCAGTGTCTAACCTATACTAAGATTTTAATATCATAATTTAATAACCATTACCCATATCATCTTCAACCATTTGGGAAATGAAACCATCATTCATTTGTACAACAGACTGCAACCTCACAAACAGATGAAATTAATTTCCTAACACCTCATATAAATAAATGTTATTATGGTGGATATAGAATATATTTACTATTTTAAATAAATAATTATGATTTTGGAGATATATTATATCATATAATTTATTATATTTCCCTTCATATAAGAATCATATGGAAATTATTGTGTACTTGGGGATTACTATATCAATAAAGTGATGTAAATCATTTTAAATTAATGCCTCATTTGATGTATTGTTTACTTTATTTAATTTCAGAATACCATATTTATAATATAATCATAATTTTGGGAAAAAAATATTATACATACATTCACCCCTCATGTTCATTGAATAATAGAATTGTTTTAATTATTCATAAGTAACAACTATCATCTCCATGTTGCAACGTAATTCATTTTTCATAACCACATTCATAATACAGTTATAAATGTACAAATAATATTAAAAAATAATTTTTTATTGATTATTTTTATTGTGATTCTGGAATAATTACATATTTTACCATGGTCTACATTCAAAATTCATTTTGAATTTATAGAACTAAAGACCTTAAAATACAGGATATTGAGGTAACTAATTAATTAATTAATTATGTCATAATTATTAAATAAAAAATGATTAATGAAAAGAAAAAAACATTGAATATCCAATGAATTTTTAAACAATTAATATCATTTTATTTTGTAGAAATCAATGGACACATATAGAGAGCATGGACCTGAGGTAAAGAGTTTCTTAACATAATGTCAATTCATTGGGTTATACATATACTTCATGGACTATGTTACTCTAGGATTAAATGTGAAAAATCACATGGTTGTACTATTTTGTATCAATTTTTTGGGTTTTTTATTAGTTTTAATCTTAATCTATTCTCTCATTAAATTTTTTACATTAATGCTACCATCTTTGTATAGAGTACACATTTAAATATATTTTTATTCATACATGTATACGAATTTTGTGAATAATATTTTATAATGTTTATTTGATAATTATTACTAAATTTTGTCATAAATTAATCTTTGATCATAATTTTTATTGTTCCTTTTCTGGTCTCTATATCGTAATATATTGATTTGAATGTTAGAAAAGTTGAGAGGGGTGTCATTAGGACAATTTCAAAAAATTGAGACATAATTCAAGTTATAAATCATGTTTTTATATGGTTTACATTTTTCAATACGAATAAATATAGAAATATTCAATCCTATAAATCATACTACATATTGATCCATTTCTCATTCTTTATTTTGAGATATTTTTATTCAACTGTTACCAGATAGGTAAAGGATATATTATAAAACCTAATTTCATTTCAATTTTTTTTTGCAAAAACTAAATTAAAATAATTTATATAGATATTATCCTCTTAACGAATTATATTTTTTCCTATTGTTATTTCAGGTGGTATCATGTATTAGTACCATTATTCTCTCTATATTACGAAAAATCTAAAATAAATGGTTTTTAAAAAATGTCGACCATGTGTATATTTTTGTAGAAAAATATTATATTCATTTTCTATAATTTAAAAACATGTATTATGAATTTTCATACTTCTAGATCAAATTATAAAAGAAATTAAATTTTACCACCATTGAATTAATTTTTTAAATGGAATCTTTCAAAATTTACTGTGGAAATTTTATATTTTTACGTTTTATAAAGTTTTGAAATGAATTTTACCTTTTATCATATCTAATATGAATAAATTTTCATGTTTTATGTCACAATCATTTCTTTGGAGCCTCAATTAAATGTTTCCATGGCTATTTTCAATGAAACACCATTATTAAATATATTAATATTTTTTATTTTTTATATTATCCTAATGAAATTGTTATTTCCCCATGTTATCAAATAAATGAGTTCAATTTTCTTTTAATGGAGTTTTAATATCTACCAACATCCTTATATGATTTTTTTACTTTATTGAGAATTTATTATTATAATACATTATATATTATTTCACTACATAACTTCTAAAAATATATAGATATTCAAGAAATAAGTTGATATCCATGTGTATTTTATGATATAAAAGAATTTACGTTGTTCTAAAAATCATTAGGATTAAAATTATATATTATATCTATTGTGTTCATATATGGTTTTGGGAAATTATCTATACTGATGGGTACCTATGACATATCTCATGATGATGGGTGAGAAAAATACAAATTTCAGAATAGGTGAGCCTAATATAGATCTCCAATTTAATGGGTAATTTTCCATGTCATTTAACAGAATGGATGAGGGACTTAACAAAATATGTCTCTCATATAGATTTAAATATAGTGAAGTTCTGTTGGAGTTGAGTGAACACAGGTGATGATGATAACATTACATTATACCAATAGGTTTTATATATGCTCGATATTACTTTTTAATGGTCCTTCGAATGTAATTGACATTAGATGGATCATGATTCTTCATTAATATAATATGATCTATTGTTAAGTCATTATTCCATGTAACATGATCAATGATATAGGTTTTTATAGTTATGAATTCTATTATGTAATGCTCAAGAACATTGAATAGTTTCTAGTAAACATATTATTTCCTTATTCTAATAAATATAATCCAGTTGTTAATTCCTATGTTTACCTATATAGAGCATTTGTGGAGATACATATTTTGGTTTTCCCCCTTGATAAAATGAATGATATTATGTAAGATAGTTCTAGAATGATTTTTTGAATGATATTTGGAATCCATCATGTGTAGTAATAAATGTTTTGTATAATGGAAACATTGTTCAACATAATTCATATAAAAGGTTACATAATTGTTCGTCATAATTCACTAAATATATAATCATAAAATTTATTTAGGGGTCTATGTAAACCAATAATATCATTTTTTTGAATCATGTTTTTTATGACTAATATAATATCACATTTTTTTGTTTTAAACATAGATATGTAAATATGTTGTTGTTCTCCAAAGATCTCGACATACATGTTAAATGTTTTTATATTATATACTTCAATAAGTTTATAATTTCTTTTACTAACTATGTTATTTATTTTATATAGGTGGCTAGATCATGTGTCAACTATTAAGGAATATAATGTATGAATTTTTCATCTCAATTTAACATCATTATGATTTGATGCATATATAGAGCTTCAATAAAAAAAATTGTTTTTATATTGGCCGCATATTTCATGTAAATTTAATTTACAAGAAATATATTGGATTCACAAATCTATCTCAAATTTCACAATTCCTTGAATTTTACTCTAAATGATAATGATGATGTAAGGGTTTCTTTCCCTCAATATTGAAATCCAATTGACATTTAGGATATTACACATAACATATTATTTGTTATGGTTTATATCATATTAATTTGATTTTTTATATCTATAATTATCATTCATTAATGGTCATATAATATCAATATTTGGATAACTATTTAAATTATATATAATAAAGATGTGATCAATTCATAATATTTTCATCATAAATCATAATTAAAATTCATGGTTTCCCTTGAAATATCATCCTTCATGGTATTTTTTTCACTTTTCTTTTTCTAAAATAAACATTATTTTATCATCATTTGTCTATTCAAAGGGTGTTAACTATTTTATCACTATTTACTTTTTTCCTTTGGTTCATAGATTACATTTTTTTTATATAATCCAACAACACCTCTCTTTTTTTTTACCAATTATCATTCCCATACAAGTCAATATTTAGTATTTTCTTTTCCAGATTCAAATATTTATTATTCACTAATTTATTATTTCAATCAGGACGGGTGGAAAAATTGTTTTCCTATATTCTTATAATAAATCATGGAATCAAGGTTTATATATAGAGAAAAAATAACAATGATTTTTTTGTGAGTGATCAAAATTCATGTTCTTATCCATGAGATGAAATGAAGAGAACAAATAAATTGATGAACATTAAAAAAAGGACAAATGGGAAATGACGTAGAAATGAAAAAGGATAAAAAATATGGAAATGATATGATGGTTTCAAACCTGGGGTTAGTTATAATAATCATTATTTATCATATAAATTAATTTATGAAACTATATTACCTTATGGATTTCATTTTTACAATAAATTATTCACCCAATAACATTTAACCAATATTTATGACATATTCTCATAGTCTAGTGATTAAAAACATTATAAAAATATTTTTACACAAACACAATCACCATGGTATATGACTCTCCAAGTTGTCCAGGAATCACCTTTTTTAAAATCGTGGGATTTCCAAAATGAATAAATTCATGGATTGAAAAAATGAATACATATGAATGTAGAAAGAAAAATCAATAAAGAAATTTTAAAATAGAAATCCAAATTATTAAAAAAACCATTATTACAATTAAAAGACTAATATATTCTGATTATCACGACATCAAAGTGAATTTTCAAACTATTTTTCTTTCTATTGGTTCTTGGATGATGGGGAGCCATTTTATACACATGGATATTTTCGGAAAACAATGTGAGATGAAAAAAAATTAAAATATAAATGAATAGAGAAAAAAATACTAGCTTCGTAAGATGATCGACCTAGAATGGTGGCCACAACTCTGCCATTAAATTCAAAATCATAAATCCATAGGCTTACTAATTTATTCATAGAAAATTATGTTCCGTTTTTTGTACAGAATGTGCGTGGAACTTACTCTTTTCTACACACCTTTCTCAACATGTATTTCATAACTTTATACCCTTTGAATTATTTTTTGATGCATTTGGTAGGTTTAACGTCAATGGAGTGTGGGACTAAAATACATGGATATAGAAAAACCTTTTATAGCAACCACTTTTAGAATGTCGATGGCCAATATGGTAATGGTTATACATGGTGTCTGAAATTCAGTTTGGCACATGGGTGAGTACTATACTGGTTCATGTTTGGGATATTTCAAATTTATAATATGTGTTCTTTATAATTAAATTACATTTTATACTAACTTTAATTAAAAAATAATGTATGAGTTCATTCAACAATGAAGTATTAAAAATCATCAGTAATAAAAAAAATGAATCATCTAACAAATTTACGATTATATATCTGATAAAAAATAAGTTATTCTTAATAAATATGACCAAAATATTATTCACATTTAGTTATATATACATCCCCCATAGTTTTTGATTTATATCCATTAAGAAACATATCAACATTAAATTATGATGAAGCCGCATAGTAGAAAGGGAAAAAATAAATCAAGAATACTTATAAAAATTCGTCCATTAAATAGAATTTCAAAATTCAAAGTACTTAATCATTTTCTACGTATTAAAATTACATATCATATAAAAATAAATTTAATATATTTCCTATCATTCACTCATAAATTTCCAATTATTAAAAATAATCATGCAATTTATGATATATCTGAAATGAAATATAATCCATTGATCACTAAACATAATTTGATTTGTGTCATCATATATATCAAGTATATTAACTATATCTATAAGATTTCATGTATTATAAATTTCCATATTGAAATTATACCATAAAAATCAGAAAGGTATGCATTAAGGATGATACATATAAAAATTTGATGGTAGGTGACTAATGATGCAAAATTATTACAATGATGATTGATAATTTAGAAAAAATTCATTCATTAAAATCCATCATAGTCAATATTAATATTAAATAAACGACACAACCTCTCATGTGTCCAATCCAAAAAAATGATGTCCACTCTAATCTTTTTCCACTTTTATTACAAACCTACTTTGAATATGATGAAATAATTTATTCTTTTTTATATCATTATTTTTTATTATTTTAAATTAATATTTACAATTCAAGAATCAAATATGGAAATTGAATTGTGTTTGATCCCTATCTAAAATGAGATCAATATTCTTCCCCCAAACTCACTTCAAAATAAGACCACTAGCTAACAAAATTAATTTCAATGTCTATTATTAAAGATAATATTATTTATCAGGAAATAATATCAAAGAAATAATCATGGAAGGGAGATTAGTCTTATAATGTATATTATTATCAGTGTAATTAATGGATTCTATGAGGACTATTAAATATTACATATAGTGTACATCCAAAAAAATAAGGAGAAAATAAATAAAATTCCTCATTTATTTTATCAAGATTCTAAATCACATTATTTTTAAAATAAAAATAAAATTTATATATTAATTGTTAAAATATCAAGAATCACATAATATAGATAGTATAAAAAATAATATTTCAATAGGCATAGAATAGACATTGGGAATTTGAAAAAAAAATAAAATGGTTCAGAAATTCACAGCCTCGATATTGATAATCATTCTAATAAATGAAAATATCTATGAATTATAACAATAGTAAAAAATTATATCATCAATCATTTTAAAATATTTTAAAACTCAGATAATAATATAATAATAAAAAATATTCACCTATTAATTTTTTAAATTTATCATAAATAAAATAGGACACCAACATTCTAAATTTTTCTTACATAATTGATGATGTATACGAAATGTATAATGTAGAAAATTAATATTATAGAATCATGAAACCCTCTACATCACTTGATATTAGTGATGACTCCCCATTCACAACATCATGTATGAGAAATATCATGGGTTGTGACATTGGAAGAACTAGTCTTTTGGAAATAATTAATAAAATATGTTAGAAAGATAAATAATAATAGGAATATATATAATACTCCCCTTAGTGGTGGGAGTTGTGAAATGTGGTATATAGTGTCTATGTGTATTCCCTTAGTATAACATTATAATGATAAATTTCTCTAGAAAAATTCTTACGATCGATACAATAAGACAGAAATTAAAGGATGAATCACATAAAAACATGAAGAAAAATATAAATGTATAATGAATAATGGGTGATGGAGGAGGTCATTATACAACTTCATGAGAGGAATATTATAGAATCATTTGGTCCAAAATTGTCACGACCCGTCCCCTAGGGTCGTTGTCAAGACTAACCAATGCCCAATCTTTATAGCCCAGAGGCTGGAGACTAGCAGCAGAAATGTGTATCCCTAAAACGTGAAGGAATTTCCTTTAAACCTGTACAAACTCATAGAGTGGAAAGAAACAAGAAGAAATTATGATGTAAAATGATATAGTAAAAGAGTGTTGAAAACAAAGAGGCTCGAATACAGGCCCAATTGGGAAAGTACAAGTACAACTGAAAAGTAAAAAAAAATCTCAAAGATGAAAAGCAGGTCCTTGATCATCCACCATGTGTCTTACATGAAGGGTAATTACGTCTCATGATCATAAGTCCATGCGTCACATCATGAAAAATGTTCCACCTGTGAGCACCATTCAGTACTGGCTCCCTCATCCTTGATCAATGTTGTATGTCGTTTATTGAAGAAACAACCAGGTGCGGGTGAAGCCCATGTAGGGGTGAGTATAACAAAACTCAGTAGGGACCCCATGACACTATAGGTTTCCTAAGGTTCTATAAAGTAAAAAAAGAAACACCTCAATCAAAAGGAAGAAGCAATCAACAACTCTACATAGATATATATCCATACATATACCTTTGTTATCATGATATAATCATCTCATAAATGGGGGAAGAATATCTCAAAGGTAAAACCACCAAGGTAAAGCCACAATGGTCAAATAACCACACAGGTACCACCAAAAAGATATCACAATGAAGGTAAAAGCACCACAAATTTATCACCACAATGATAAAGGACTCACCTCACACCGGATATCACTTTAGTTTAAGGATAGAAGGATTATCACATCATTGAAATGCTATGATGCTGGAGAACTCCTCCTCTATCGAGTACAGTGGGCCTGCCAGGTCACACATAGATGATCTCTACTAACCTTGAACTGCTAGGCTACTCTTCCCTAATGGGTACCGTGGGCATACCTGGTCATAGAGATCCGCTTCCCACCATGGGCCTATCGTGTCACACAGATCCTCTTCTCACCTTGGATGAACTATGGTACTCCTCCTATAAAGTATTGTGGTTCTTTAGGGTCACACAGAGCCGCTCCCAACCATGGGTCAACTAGGTCACACATTACCGCTTCCCACTGGGACATCATTAAGAAGTCATCGGGTCTAACCCAAATGTGGGGTTCGGTATGTAGTCTACTTGGGAGGACCACTCCTGAAGCCACTCTCTAAATATTTATATCCATATAAGTCACAAAAAAGAAAGAAAAAAGATTGGTCTCCCTAGGAGAGTACCAAATTCGCTAATTGCTCGTCAATTAGAAGCATGGTTTGCAAGATACAAGCATTTTAGTGTCGGGGGCCTAGTTGGATTTGTGTTTGATCCAATTCGGACATACACCAACATTATCAAAAAATTAGTTAGAGTTTCTCAAAAAGACAATCTTATCTAATGAATCCTGACACCACAGACGGTTCATCAAATAGATGTCTGATTTAGATGTTAAGGACCATTTTGAGTAACTGGTCGGTACAGGGTCAGGGTAAGGTCTGCCTCAATCGGACTGGCACAACTCAGGTCCGACCCAACCCAGGTCCACCTAGCCGACATGACTTAGCTTGACCCGGCTGGGCCACGTGTTAGACTGCTAGGCCTCGGGCTGACCCGACGGTGCTATCCGCCTGACAATGAGTGCGACTATGGATACCCGGACGCGGCACGTCCCAGTTGGGATGATGTCATACAAAGCAAGGTCAGTGGGTAAAACCATGGGGGTGGACCCAACGTGGCACCGCCGGTCCTTTTTGCTGTGAACGACAGGTCGTGGCATTGCCGTCGAGCAATCCACTAGCGTGCACCCCATCCACCAGCCTTCGGTTGATCTACCGGCCAATGCTCTTGCTGTAGCCGTCGTAGGCCATAGCCTTGCAAATGCGTGGGCACCCCAATAAGGGCGCACCCCAACATTGCTCCACTTACTCCTGAGGTAGCTGCCAGTTCATCTTTCGAACACGCGTCTAGCACTGACTTGTTCCGCTGCTGCTTCTGCAACACTGTGTGCCACCACCGGTGCAAGAGTCGATGGCATGGTGTTTGTCGGGCCGTCAGTCGCGCACTAGGGACCCGTTTCGGGCACCGTCTGTGCCTGAGGCCTCTTGGGATTGCCTTGATCACTGAGGTATGACCCGATTCAGCTTGTTTCTATCTTAAAAATGGGGGATCCCAATAAAATCACTAATGGAGGGGCTCGGGGATTTTTCATGTCAACCTGAACCCTCTTCGTTAGATAAAAAATCATGGGTTTCGAGGAAAAATAGTTCAACTGGATTCATTCCTTAGTTTCAATCCTAATCAGAAAAATAAAATCAAACCCTCTCACATAATCATCAAAATAATAGATCAACTTATTAGGGGCTGATCGATTCTTATAATTTCAGTAATAAATTCAGGGAAAACAAAATCAATCCACACAAACCCTACCTCGAATCGATGTAGATCACACGTTTGTGGAAGTTTTTCGGTGTTCGTCATTCCCGCAACAGGTTCCCAGTGATGCAACTCGTTTGTATTCCTTTGGTTTGTGGTCTGGTTTCACCTGTCACCTTCTACTAGAATCAGCTCTGTATCCCAAGGGACCGATGTCACAGTGCTCCATCAACACATTGTTGTTTGGAGAAGCTGTGCCAATACCCCTCCCCAAGCTCCATATTTATAAAAGAGAGTGAGGGTAAGTAACAACCTGGGGAGTTAATGGGGGCTCATCAATTAGGAACATTACTAATTCCCCAAATAAGTCTTTACTTTGGTTTGGAAATTCAAGGCATTTAATGGATTGACACCCAATGGGCCCACACTGCTTCTCCATTGGAGGGTATGAAATAAAAAAAAATTATTTTATTTAATTCCTTTTAAAAAGTCACAAAAATTAATAAATTTTCCAGAAATACTACTGTAAAAATAATATCTCCCTTAAGAGAATCCATTCATTGTGGATTCAATGGTTCCCTCATATTTTTAAACTTAGCTCCGGTTCAAAAGATAGAAAACACCGCTTGCACGTTTACTGAACGTACCTGAAAAAATTTCAATAAATTATTAATGTTCACCCTTGACCTGCACCAGTTGAGGTTAGGCCCTGGATGAGGAGAACATGCCCCGAAAAACTCAACTATAGTATCAAATTTTCAATCTGAGTTACCATTTAGAAGTTATGGGTTTTTACAATAAATTAATTATCACTTAATGATTTTATTTATTTTATTTATGGCCAAAAACTAACTTTCACCGGTGGCCCGCACCGGCCAATATTAGTATTTTCCTAAAGAAATTATACCTTCATGAGTTCAGCGATGGTCTTATAATTTTAATCCAAGTCACTATCGAGATTAATAATAATTTGAAAAATAAAAAAAATTATTTAATTATTTTATTTACAGTTATGTCATTTTTGGTTTCCCTCACAGGAGGCCAGCACCGAATAAAACTATGTTCTTCCTAGGGTAATCGTGTCAACCTGAATGCAACGGTGACCTCATATTTTTTATATGGGAAACCGTTTAATAGAATTTAAACTTCTTCATGAAAACTTCTTACACATACTAATTATAAATTAACAAAACTTTGATGGATCATTCCTATCACTCTGGGCCTCAGAATCATGAGCCATCATATTTTGTAGTCTTGAAATAATTCCATATAAAAATAATTATAAAGAATTTCTGGGACATTTCAATCAGCCATCCTTAGGGATTTATGTCCCTGAAATCCAAAAAAAGGCAAAACAAACAAATGAGGGTATTGAGAATGAATATGAGACTCACACACCCATGTGCTTTTTTGGAGGTCTCCGTGCTTCCTCTGAACTCGCACCAGAGAGGTAGACCGTCCACGAAGGACTCGCTCTTGTCGATCCTATATCTCCAACAAGAACTCCCTAAAATTAACCCCATCATCAAAGTTCAACTTACCCTTGTCGATAACGTGTGATGGATCATGCACACATCTCCACAACTGTGACAATGAGAAATATTATACACTCAGTGTATCCAGGGTGATAGAGATAGACGATACGCCACCTCGCCCACTCTAATGAGAATCAAGAAAATTTTAAATAATCTCGGAGATAAATTTCCACCCCAGCCCAATATCCACAATGCTTTTTGAGGTGAAACCCGTAGGGAGACATGGTCTCCCTTCTCCTGTCGGCAAAAGACTATGAAGGCTCTATGCAATCTTCCCTCACTGAAGAGTGAGACATCGTAATACAAACTCTGCCACCACTTCCTTTATCCCTATCCATCATCACTAATGTCGGAGGTCCTAGTACATCATAACCACTCCATTATATACTGTTAAAGGGGATGTATGGATATCCTTCAACATCTCATCTTGAAGAATCACTGGTACCATGGTGCATCCTCTGAGGATAATGACACACTACCCACCTTAAAAAAATTCTTCAAGAGACTGTCATAAGGATATATGAGAACTTTGGGCTCACTGTTAACGTCTCAAGATGTCCCCCCCTCCAAATTTGCTGATGAATTAGGTAAGTGGAAGTCATATACTAGAGGTAAGCTAATCCATCGTTATCCCTGAAATATATCTGCAACACCACTAGCTGTTCTGACACCTCACTAAGATGTTTTAGGCCATACCTCCTGTTGAGTGTGTCTGGTACCATGTTCCCCTTCCTAGGAGTATAGAATATCTCAAGGTAATAGGCCTGGATGAACTCTAGCCATCGCCGTTGTCTCAGGTTTAGGTACTTCTAATAGAATATATACCTGATACTCATGTGATCAGTGTATACTATAAAATGTTCGGCCATAAAGTAACGTGACCTCATCTTCTGGGTGAAAACCTTTTCTGGTTACTCTAGGTCATGGGTAGCATAATTCTGCTCATGTTGTCTCAGCTTTCATGAGCCATATCCGATCATTGCTCACTCCTGCATCAGGACACACCCATGTCCGGCCCTAAAACTCCGGTAGTACCCAGCCAAAGTAGAATTCCCTCTCCCTTTGAGGAGGTAATCCTTGAAGCATATTTTGAAATGATATCCCAACACTCCTCCACTTCTATTGAAAACTCAAAACTCTTGGTTCCATGAGGTTAAGAATGGACGAGTCAAGAGTGATCGTCTGATCCCTCCTATGCATGAGTTTACACTGTGCAATCTAGGTATCTTTTTTCGACCAAGGAAAACCACATTCCAACTATGTAGATAAACTACAACCTATTTGCGTAATACAGTCAATCTGAGTACGAACTATGGATGTCCAGACCATAAACAAACTAATGTCGTAAGGCCTCAATGCTTCCACCAAGAGGTTCCAACTGGATCTCTCACCTCAAGGGCCAGATCACACTATTGGCGTATGTGTGATTATCGAGTCTCATCCCAATGTTATCTCCAGATGTGACGGTCAAGTAAATGATTTTACCATAAACTCTAGGTCTTGGACATGATTTAGGTAATGAAGGAATGAATGTTACCTATGTCTACTTATACAACAGCTTGTAGTAGACACCTATTGTACCTTGAATAATTCCTAGAGTCCTTGGTTCGCACTTTTTGACCGCCTGAAACTACCCATTTCCCCTGTCCTCCGGCTCCCTGAGCCTTGTGAGGACCAAAAATGGTTGGTTTGTAACTTGTGGAAATGTAAACCACCTCATGCTTCTCTCCTCGATTTTCTTCCCAATCTAAAACCTTGTAGATTCTTTTCTCCCTATCACATCCTCTTCTGAAAAAAAATTTCACACCTAAGTCTCCGAGGCTGTGGTCTGTTTCCTGCTTTCATACTATTAGCATTCAATGGCTGTATTCGATCAGCCAAAGAACATTCAACCAAAATGATTCTATCTATAACCCTAACATAAGTAGGAATGAATAGAGGAAATGTTCTATCTTGGATGTCCCTAAATACACCTCACTTAGAAGTATGATCCCTGAATCACTGACCCTACTATATTCATCAAGTACCTTGGAGTGGTTGGTATTCCTTGATGAGTACTCAGCAACCGACATGTCATCTTGCTGAAGCAGTAGAAGATCCAGGGAACTCTCATCCACCTCCTCAAGAATGACCTTAACTGGCTGTGTGTTAGTATTTACTTGGATCCTAATGGGTATCTAATGCTAAAACATGTGTAAGGTACTAAGCGTACATTTTACCTCTACCAGTATTTCTGGTTGTAACTACAGACCAAAGAAAAGTGATATAGCCAGAACCCTACCAATGGTACAATCTTGGGAAATGGTACAAGTAACGACGCCTCCATACCTTGTTTACCATCTTCATGGTCACGTACTGGAAAAGACAAGTAGCTCGGATCACCATCTACTCAACTATTTTCCCAACTAGTGGAAAAACTCAAGCCACAGTCTTCAGCTAGTCCTCAACTACCTGAGAATCTTTCGTGCCTCGAAACTTCGGAGGTCTCTGCCTCTAGAACTCGTGAAAAATGCTCAATCGGTGTGCACTGTCTGCTAGTTGGGCTGGTGGAATCATCCACCAAACGGGTGGTCATGCTACTGGTTCACCACCTGAAGGTGCTCACACCATAACATGCCCCTACAGTAAAGCCTCATCACTCGGTGGGCCGTTATCATGTGCAATCTCAGGAATCCTGGTTAGCTGTCTACCCGGCGACATCATGATAAGGAATAGGTGTGCCACAGTCAATATGTTATACCTGGTGAGATGACACCAAAGAAATGACAAGAAAAACAATTCAAAAACACACACAATCAGTGTTTCCTTGCACTAAGTCAGAAATCAAAATTTAGGGAACTTGTGTATGGATACGTGGGACGTTGTACCAACACTAGACTCCCCAAATGGAAAACCACACTAATAAAACTTATCACTATTGATACATTGAAAATATCATATTTCTATTTCATCTGTAGAATAGAATCCACTGATACCACTTGGTCACGAACAGTCCCCTGGGGCCCGTGTCGTGACTACCCGAAGCCTGTCTTCTATAGGCCAGGGGCTGGCGACTAGCAACGGAATGGCGTATCCCTAAAAATTTTAGTCATTTCCTTTAAACCTATACAAACACATAGAGTGGAACAAAACAAGATGAAATTGTGAAGTAAACTAATGTAGTAAAAGTGTGATGACAACAAAGGGTACGAAATACAAGCCCAACTGGAAAACTACAAGTACGAATGAAAAGTATAAATAGATGAAAGGTGAAAAGAATCTCCTAGATCATAAACCATGGATCCTAACTTAAGGGTAGGTACATGTCATGATCAGTAGTCCCAATGTCACGTCATGCCTACTGGTCCACCTCCATGTACCGTCCAGTCCTGGCTTCCTCAGCCTCGATCAATGTTGTACATCGTCTGCACAAGACACGACCAGGTGTGGGAGAAGCCCATACAAGGGTGAGTATAAAGTTACTAAGTAGGTATATAGAGACCCCGTAGGTCTCTAAAAGTTATATGAATAAAAAATATCAAATTAATACCTCAAACACAAACAAGAATATTTCAACAACACTTATTAGGTTCATGCCCATACCTATACCTAAGTTATCAAGATATACTCGTATCATAAATGAGTGAATAATATCATAAAGGTAACACCAACAAGGTAACACCATGAAGGTAAAATCACCAAACATCTTCCACCATAATGATATCACCTCGAAGTTAAATGCACCACACAGGTATCACCACGAAGATAAAGGACTCAGATCACACCAAGTATCACTATAGGTCAAGGATAGAGGGGTTATCACATCATTGAATTACTCAGATAATGGAGAACTCCTCCTCTATTGAGTAGAAGGGGCATACTAGGTCACACAGATATGATTTCCATTATCCTTGAATTGTTTTGGTACTCATACTTGATGGGTAATGTGGGCATGCTAGGTCACACAGAGTCGCTTCCCACCATGGGCCTGCCAGGTCACATAGATCTACTTCCCAACTTGGTCAAACTATGGTACTACACCAATCAGGTATCATGGGTGTACCTTGTCACAAAGATTCACTCCCCACCATGGGCCTGACGGGATACACAGAGCCGCTTCCCATTGGTCCATCGTTAATCAGTCTTTAGGTTGAGGCCAACCGCAAGGTTCCGTTCATAGTCTAATTGGGAGGAACACTCATCAAGACACTATACACATCTTGATATCCATGTAAGTCACAAAAAATATTTCCAAAAGATCTGTCTCCTCACAAGAGTCCCAAATTCAAAAACGCCTCATTAATCGGATGCACATATTGCAAGTTACGTGTGTTTTAGTGTCAAGATCCCAGTTGGATTCATGTTTGATCCAAATTGGATGTACCCCAAATTTCTTTGAAGATCAGGTGGATTATTTCAAATGGACCGCTGTGTGCTAATAATCATGATGCCACAGATAGTTCGTCAAATTGATGTCCGGTTTAAAAGTTAGGGTCTATTTTGTGTAACTGGTCGGTACTGGGTCCGGGTCCGGTCTGCCTTGGTTGGATCGGCCCAACTTGGTTCGGCATGGGCCATCCTGGTTTGACCTGGGTCAACCCGGCCCAACTGGGGTCCAACTCGACCATGGTCCACCTAGCCCGCTGGGCCAAACTCGACATGGCTGGGCCCAGATCGACACGGCTGGAACGCGACCGACCCAGCAATTCCACCCTCCTGGTGGCGTGGGCTACCGAGTATACCCAGACATGACACATCCCATTTGGGATGAAGTGGAGTGGATCCATGTGGTGACATGGGTCCTTTGTGTCGTGGTCCATGGGCTGCGACATTGCCATTGGGCACGCCACTGGCGCACGCCTCATCCCCCTGTCGCCGGTTGATCCAGCGGCCCTCGCTCCTACTGTGGACGTCATCGACCGCGGCCTTGCTGCCGCTTGGGTGCGCCGCTAGAGGCACGCCACACCTCTACTCTTTAGCTTACCAAGGAGGTGGCCGGTTCTTCCACTAGACACATGACCAGTGTCACTGGTGCTGCGAAATGGTGCTCACCGGGGTGTCGGTCGTGCACCGATGGCCCATTTCCAACGTCGTCTACAACTGCATCCTCCTGGTATCACATTATTCACTGTGGTAGGCCATGATTATGATTGTTTGAATCTTAAAAATGGGAAATCTAAATCAATGTACAAATGGAGGGGCTCGAGAATTGTTCATTTGGGCCCGCACCATCTAAGTTAGAGATAAAATCAGGAGTCGCATGGAAAATTAGTTCAACTGAATTCATGCCTCAGTTTCAATCTTGATCCCAACAATAAAATCATTCCCTACCACATATACATAGAAATAATGAATCAACATGTTAAGGGATGACCTGTTCTTATCATTTTATAATGAAATGCGTGGAAAACAAAATCAATAAACACAACCCATACCTTGAATCTATGGAGAGCGTGCATTTATGGAAGCTGGTCGGTGTTCACCGTTGCCACAATAGGTTCTCAACGACACCGCTCATATGTCATCCTTTGGTTCGGGGTCCGGTGTCACCCGTCACCACCTGCTGGAATCGACTCCATCTTCCAAGTTTCCAGCATCACGGTGCTCCTTCAACACTTTGTTCTTTAGAGAAGCTTCGCTGATACCCCTCCCCAAGCATCATATTTATAGGAGAGGGGGGGGGGGGAACATGGGAATTAATGGGTGATCATAAATTCGAAACCTTTTTGATTCCCCAATGACGTCATTACATAGGAATGTCATGTTAATCAATTTAATGGCTTGACAAACCAATGGCCCCACACTTCATGTCCATTAGAGGATATGAAATAATATAATAGAATTATTTTATTTCATTTATTTTAAAAAGTAACGAACCATAAAATTTAATCTGGACCTACTATGGTCAATGTACAGTCTCCCTTAAAAGAATCTTAGTGCTGCATATTCAAGGGTGCCCTCAGATTTTTAATCTGTTCACCAGTTCAAAAGTTAGAAAACACTCTTCACATGTTTACTGAACGTACCCAAAAAAATGATCAAAGAATATTAAAATTCACCCTCGACCCATGCCAGTAAAGGTTAGGCTCCGCCAAATAAGAACACGACCCAACTAACTCAATGGTACTATCTAATATTCAATCCGACATAACTTTTATGATTTATGGATTTTTACAAGAAAATAATTTTCACTTAATTATTTTATTTAATTCCAGAAACTAACATTCACTAGTGGCCAGTGCCAACCAATGTTAGTATCTGCCTAATGATAGGATACCTTCATAAGTTCTGTGATGGTCTCAAATTTTTAATCTGAGTCGCTATTCTTGAGTTATAAGAATTTGAAAAATAAAATAATTTAATTTAATTATTTTACTAACGATTATTCAATTTTCGGGTTCTCTCATAGGAGGCATGTCCTGGCTAAACTTACATTGTGAGTAGGGTAAAACCACCATCATGAACGCAACGATGCCCTCTGATTTCTGATCCAGACAACTATTGATGATACATTTCAATTTTTCAATAAAACTGCATAAACGTGCTAATTAAAGCTTAACAAACCTTCGATGGATCATTCTCGGCACTCCAGGCCTCATAATTATTTGACGTCTGATTTTTCGGTCTCTAAATAATTGAATATAAAAAATTTTATATAGAAATTCTGGGACATTATAGGAATAGATAGTCTATTCAAAGGATGTGATTCAGTCATGTGAACCACACTTTAAGGATCCATACCCAATTATGGTACCAGATTAGTGCTATCAGGTTGCACAATATTTATAGAAACACCAAAATTAGAGAAGGTGAAAAACAATTACTCATATATGTAGGAGGAAAACATATGATTGAGGGATGTATGATATGTATATGGTTGAGAGACATATGAATGTGGATTCACAAGTCTCATTGGTCATGTAGAATCCATATTCCATTCGAAATGAAATCCATCCACCACTCCATCTAATCAAATCAATGGTATGCAGTGGAATTGTGTGAGAGGAAAAAATGATTAGTTGCGATTATGGAATTTAGTTGGATTTTTATGGTTATAATGTTTAATTTTTAAAGGTTGAAAGTATTATAGTGGTATAATATTATGGATCAATAGAATATAAAGGAACTGGTGGAGTTGATTTGTAAGACAACAATACCTCCACTCCATGATATCGTGCTAAAATGATAAACAATACATTTCTTGCAATGATAAAAAAATTCACCCAATTATTATTTTAAAAACCATCAAAATGTAATTTTGGACCACTTATATAACCAAAAACTATTTAGTATTACAATTTTAATGATTCAGGATGAACTCTTAAGAACATCAGTTCATAAACATCTTCCTCATAACGATCCACATAATCCACCAATATACCTATATTTTTAAATTCCATTTCAAATCATCAAAATATACCCTAATGTTCATAATATTTTAAAAATTTATTAACATAAATAATTTATCATCATTCTTCATATCCTAGGATAATGAATTATAAGAAACGGTGAGTTTAGATTCTCCGTTAGGGTAGGAATGAGTGATATCAATCGATAGTTATAAGAGAGTATAAGATAATAATATGGGTATAACATCAAGAATCTAAATTATAATGTTCATACCTGAATTGAAAATGATCAAAAACAATAGTTATATTATAAATCATTATCATTTAAAAAGAAATGAATCATAATAATGATAAATCATAATAAATCGATCATGATCCATAAGATCATGTCATAAATGTATGTGCGACATCATAAGTATAAAATAAATTCAAAAGTCATGTATTACTACATGTACCATAAGATCAGGCATGAAAACATATTTCTCATTTTTTATCCAGCACATCATCTTGCACCCAAAAAAATATCATGATCATATAATTTATAGCAAAATGGAACAAGAACATCATCTTATTTCCCATAACGGGTCAAGAACATCAAAATGTTTCCCAAATCTATCTCATGAGATATAAGACCTTACCTAATGAATTGGAGGGATATATAGGTCCCATGCATCAAATAATGAATAACATATGTATTTGTTCAATTGGAACATAAATTATTCATCATATCAAAATCATTGAAAATAAATGGTGTTCATAAGTATTTAACCCAAAAATAACCTATGGAAAAGTAATGTGTTTCATGAACATTTATTATTTTTAATATTAACATAAACCATAATAATCAATAATGAGAACCATATACTTAAATTATATTCCTATTAAAATTTAGGTACTATAAATGGATCTCATTAAAGATGGAAAATTATATTCAAATATGACATGTATTTATTATTTAAGAAAATATGTTTTTAATTTTACAATAACATTACTTTACAATTATATATTTATATAAACATACATCTGATAAAAAGATTGTGAAACCTCATATGGACTTAATACTAAACTGGTATCCAGACCGATCACCATATGGCCTCAAGTGCACCACCCATTATTCCAGAGGCTACTAACTAACTCTAAGGTTGTAATAGTGGTACAGTGGGAAGAGTATACCCTCACGGTCAACATCTCATAGTGGTACATTAGACTATAAATAAAATAACATAGAAGAAGTAAATATAGAGGAACAAAAATAATCACGAGATACACAAAAAGAACTGAATAAACCCATTTCCCAATTAAAATACATATAATTATGCCTTAATTTCTATGTGGTTATACTAGCCACAAGTTGGATGGTACAATAGATAGAACAACATAATAAAGATAAATGTTCCCAAATTATGACTCCCT
Organism: Viscum album; assembly: GCA_963277665.1. NCBI lineage: Eukaryota > Viridiplantae > Streptophyta > Magnoliopsida > Santalales > Viscaceae > Viscum > Viscum album. The sequence continues at coordinate 1,929,287,601 of OY728142.1, forward strand.
ATGAATCCATTATAGTAGCTCAGTCTTGTTCTCTCTTGTTCCCAAGTATACAACACAGTATAATCAATAAATACAAAAACCTTGAAACATGAATATATAATTAGGTACCTCAGTGTAATGGTTTCCAAAGTGGGTTGTAAGAAATAATCTATATAGTCTACCACCCATAGTGTTTAGATCAATCCATTTCATGCACCATAAAATTAACATAATATCAATATTGGGTTATTCAAGGAATAAAATAAATTAATAAAAATTCATCAGGGGATCCTAAATAGACACATAACTAGTTCCAACTTATTTTTCCTAAACTGGATGTCTGATCAAAACTAACATATACACGCCATTATTAATGTACAAGGAATCATATTTGAACCAAAAAATGTGGGTCAAACCTATGCTTCTTATTTGGAATTGTAGTCACAACCGTTTGGTATCATCAAAGAATTATTATACAACGTTGTAATCATATAATCAAAAAAACTATTAATAATTCAACACAAATGATCCACACAATGAATATATCAAATAATATAATGGAATAATGAACCCAACCAATATAATAAGTAATAGAATATCTAGGGCCTCTACATGAACACTATATAACCAATACCACTATGTCTTTCTAAGTAATCTCATATGTCTTCCCTCATTTCACACAAGTTATGGTAAACACTGATTTCATACCAAGTATCTCACAAATGGGACTAGTTATCCTTAAAGGCATGACATATCTACCATTCCAATGATTCCATCCATGGTATATACCTTAGAAAACCATAATCACTCATGAAAATTAATAATTAACTTGGAGAGCCCTACTAAAGAATTATAATGGATTTCTCATGGTGTATCACATTCATCCAAGCCATGCACAATGAGTCCATCCAGAAAATCCTTAAGTGAGGACTCGTGTTCTTCCAGACCACACTAAAAGATGAATAAAAATCAAAAAACATATTATTAAGTAATAGAATATATATATACACTTAATATGGATATCAAATAATTTAATATATAGAAAATAAAATATATCCTAAGGTAATAAGAATGTTGAAATAATAATAAACACAAGAACTATGCCACAAGGATTTCCCACATCGAAAGAGGTAATGAGAAGTAAATCCTAGGCCAATAAAGTATTTTCATGGTTTATGGAAGTTAAAAAAAGAATAAGAATTGAATATAAAACAACAGAGAAAATTTAAAAACATAAGAAAAATATATGACATAAATAGAAAGAAAATTCTATTTTATTAGTATCATTCGACAAATTAAATAAAAATAATTTCATTCGATGATTTAAACACTAACATTAAGCATATAAATTATTTTCAAGGGTGTAAATCATGGAAAAACAATTTAAATTAACTCAATTCAATAATAAATGGAATTTAATAAGGTGAATCACAACCTCAAGGGTGCTCAAATATATCGAGGCATAATGGAATTATGTCTCAATAGAGGAAAATCAATTGTTAGAGTGTATATGGGCAAATTTATCTCCCCATGTGGTGTTTCACCATTCAATATGGTCATACCAAACATTGAAATAGGTTATATTAATTTATTTGAGAAAATAGTGAAACCACTAGAAGAGTTCATCATGTTGCACACTGGGGAACTGTATATTACGAAACAGAGCATACATGAAAAAACAAGCCAACCTACATTATACCATGGATGACTGATATGGTTAATATTAAGGGTTGAATTTTTTCTGATCGAGTGAAATAAATAAAATAGATGAATTCCATGAACATAGGGTGAATTATCTTGCACCATGATAACTTTCTCTTTATATGGATACAAAGATAAGGATAATAAAAATAGAGCATATCTAAGGTAATCTATAGAGACCAATGAAGATTGAATCCAACATCCAGAAAAGGAGATCGATCAAATATTATTATTTTTTGGTAGAAGCCTCACACTTGAGGGAGGAGAAGACACCTTCTAAAAGGAAAAGAGGGTGGATGAGGAAATTATAAACAAGGTTCAATATGGTTGATATCATAATTTTACACCACAAATTGGGGAATTAGTTTTTTTCTACATATTTTCCCATACCATGCACCCACTATGCTCTAAGGCATGGCCTTCGAGCCCCCTATCATGGGCTTGCCACACATTTTTAAAAACAATACACAACATATATAGACTCCGACTATTAAATACTCTGTATAGGTATCATTTCCACATATCCCATTTCTCACTATAAAACAAACCCATGAGTAGCTCCTGATCCACAGAACATTGCCACACAATATCATTTATAGGATGCATTATTTCAAAAAAAAAAACAATGAGTCCGATTATATTCTTCTATATAGTAGGGGTTTTTAAGCCTATGGAGCTCCCAAAACATTAAATAACCACCGAGGGACCCCCCAAGCCTTAATAAATTTGTAAATAAACACTTTTATATTTTAAAAATATTTAAAACTTATTTGAAAGCTTAGTTTTTAATATTTATCTTCCACGAAAGGAGGAATCTCAAATATCCTTGTAATTTCATCATGTCCGAAAACAAAGGACACTATAATATCCCAACCTTAGAAAATATCATCATTAAGAAGAATTTTAAAAATGAATAGAACATCACTTGACCAACTCAGGTCATAATTTCAATTTCAGACAACTAATTTTCATTTCCAAACAACCAACACACCATCAATGATTTCTATAACATATATTACATGGTCCATAGAAACTCAATAAAACACTTCTTATTCTGAACTGAAGCATCAATACAGATCTTACATGCAACCTTAAATCTAGACACACTATCTCTACCTCTTCACTTTAACAATATATAATATGGTGCTTTACTAATTTTTTTAGTTTATTAAGGACCATTTCTAAATTAGGGTATCTCTACTATCAGAATTTTCTTTTATAACTTCCCCTAGAGTTCTAGTGATTATTTCCACCAAATAATTGATTTAATAAATGGATTTATTCCATACCATCCATTTTTAAGAACAACATGATGAACATTCTAATTAAATATATAGATGATAGGTATGTTTCACCGATATCATCCTGACAAAAAGTTTTGACCAATTCATCAATAAATGCATTTAATATATATAATGGAAGATATTTTAAGCCTCTTCTGGTAGACAATTTTCAAAATGCCCAGCTTAGATGGACAATATATTTTAAAATTTATTACTAATGAATTTTGATGTAGTAATATCATTAAATCATAAATCAAGATTATAGATGCCAATTCCGTACATCAGGCCATACCTCTAGATAATACACACACTTTAAACTATCATGCCCCGACATGGACATGGGTGCATGACCAGAATCTCACACATGGATGGTTTATCTTTTTAAAAAAATTAGATGAGCCTGAATGAAGGACATGTAACCTCATAATCAACATGTTGTGTCCATATATCTCATCGAATACAATCAATAAATTGTATTTTCATGGTATGAATCAGGGCAACATCAAACATTCACATATAATGAATACATACCAATCCGAAAATGAAATATTCCCGGAAATTATGTAAAAAGGGGAATAGTTGTTGTCTACGAGTTCTACAATGGAGTTCCTACATGGAAACCTAGTCATCACTTTGTACTATCTATGCCTCAAAATCATTAATACTTTCTATAAGACCCACCTATTAGTACTATACAACAAGCTCAATGAATTTTAAAATTTTGTGATGCATGTTACCTACTCTATCTCTCTTAGTGTTCCCAAATGATGTAAATATAGGGAACATCATCATCATTAATTTGAGGGTACCCTAAATGTTTTTGAATATATTCGAAAAGGACCTAGGACACTACTACTATATAAAGGGATAATTTCTCATTATATTCTCCACCAATCGTACCCATCAATTAAAAGATGGAATAATTGAACCACAATAGGTTGACTTCCGTCTACACCTGAAAATTCATTTATATTACCTGACCATGGTAATTTTAATGGATGAGGATTAACATTATCGTTCATGTAATTCTACTAAATCCCATTAATGGAAAATAGTGATTTTCAAAGGTTTCATAAAAAACCACACATTCATTATTATGAAGCCTCACAAGAATTGGCATGGTTTGGATCCCACATGCCCATAGAGAGTTATGAAACAACAATGAAATTATCTAAATCGTCTTCCTAGTTATTCTAGTTATACAATTAATGAAAAATTTATCCAAAAAAAATCGATCCTCCCACCATAGGAGTTTCATTTACTTTGTATTTATAGAATAATGAATCTAATCTGACCATGAAAGCTCCATCAACCACTAGTCAAGGCTCCTATAACTAGAAATCACTCTATATAAAAAATAATTCCAAATTGGTTGGAATCAAGTAACCAAAAAGATAGAAGATAGATTCACATCAAGATATACATGGGACTATTCTCTTTTATTCTATCCACTTGCACCATATCATTGTGAATAAAAGAAAAAACAACTAACTAGCATATCAAACACATGATTCACTTTAAGCATCATCCTACTATCAGGAAGAGATTTTTTCATAAAAACTAATTTAATTATTCTCAGGATATACCCTATTATCAGTGATTCCTAGTTCAATGATTATGTAGCTTCAACCAAACATAGATGTTTTTCCCCATATTAGAATCATGACGGGTACCAAATACACCAACACATACAACTCCAAGATTACAAGAGTAAATATATAATCCATGATAGAATCCTTTGACATATCGACCATATGAATTTAAATATATGATTTCATGAAGAAAATAACTAATCATTAGTTGCATTGCTCCATTTTATTGTAGATCATGATGCCGACCTATCGAGTCATCCAATAGAACAAAGGAAGGAAAAGAAGGTTCACATGACCCACTATATAGAAAATGGTGCGTTTGGTTTTTCTAGACTAATCGAGTAGAGAATTTCATGATTATCACACTTTTAGAAAAGTTCAAAAAAGACACGACCATCTATCAAAACAAATGTTTGAAGAGTTCAACATGGGAAAATGCACCTGATGTGTACCATCCAATCAAAAAAATAATAAATGAGTTTTAATATATGAGAGATATAACATTAATAGGATGCCTACTTTCATAAAAAGAATAGGTTGACATGACATATATATCACATTGTGAAAGGTAATTAGGTTATATGCCTTAACAATTTGGTTCAAGATATTGGTGAAGTGTCCAATGGAAGACAAACACTTTTCCATTTCATGTTTGATACTCAAGGAAAAAATTATCTACACATAAAAAATTTCTAGGATAATAAACAATATAATGTTATATTAAAGGTAATAACACCAAATAACTATTTCACTCTTTAACCTTATAACTGTACGGTTTCAATGAAAACTATTACATATAATAATGAAAAAGTATCTTGTTAAGGATGTAAGGTTGAACAAGAAAGTCATTTTAATCGCGATTTTTTGGAATTATAATTTTATGAGATCCCATTATAATTATAAAATTAAAAATGGAAACAAAATTTTAAACCAAATTATTTTATTTACAAGGCCTCGCCCAAATTATAACACAATGTAGATAAGAAGGTGTTCAATTAATTATAATTGGTACAAGTACAAAATGAATTCTACCATAAAATTAAATTAGGAACCATTTAGGTGGATAAGAAAATTTAAAATGCCCCTAAACCCATTGCATAATCATGCTCCCACAAGGTTATGTAATATAGAAAACCAAAAGAAAATGTTACCTATGAGGGTCCTATATATCCATTTTAGGTTCAACTAAAATAAACCCAAAATGTTTATTAATTAATTATTTTAAACACACTTTGTTTTCTAATTCATAAGTATCATTACCCAATAGACATAATTAGGTCCATTTGTGAATTTATATGATTAGTCAAATGAGTTATTAGGCCTAACTAATAGAGGTCCATGCCCTTATAATAGCAACAATATCATTAAAGGTCAAAATTGGTCAACATTTATTTTTATAGGAAATTATAAACATAAGGATCATAATATATGGTTTAGTTATATAGATTACAATAACTCATATTATAAATAACCCTCACACATTAAAAATTATAGGAAACTATAATATAACATCAACAATTATATTTATGAGTAAGATAAATATCAATAACCCTATCATTTATTCATTATAATTAAAGTGTTTAATGTGAATCTATAATGGGATGACTATTTATGTTACCATGTTTAAATTAATAATGAACCCATACACATAATAAATTGGAAATTGGATCATATTTAACCAAAACAATAAATTTCATCCCATGAACGGAATTTTCATGCCCTAAAAATATTCATAATTGATTAGTGATGTATTGCCATCAATAATAAATTGGACATTTCAGAATTTATAACTAGCCATGAAAAACCAAAATATTTCATATGGTTAAATATGGTATGAAAAATTGGGGAGCATGGAAATTGAAAATGGAAGTCCCCTATACAACTATAGAAACACAACATCATATTAATATAAACAATCGAATAATGGTTTCCTGTAAATTCACTATAGGAAATAATATGAATTAAACACTTAAAAATGTTCTAAACAAGCATGAAGTTGAACACCCAACTATGTAAACATTAAAAAATATACTAGTAACACATAAAATTTAATATAATAGGCTAGAAAATAAACCACAATGAACATCAATAGGTTCATATATCTAAAAACTTCATCCTACATGGAATGTTATATGTATGAAATTTGAATTACTATATGCCTATAACGATTTATGAAATGATTCTGCATTGCCAAAGTATGAAAATGACGAATACCTGGATTTTATAAATTTGTAAGGGGAAGAAATTACAACACTCAATCATGGTTAAAAAAATAGAAACTATATTAGAAACCTAAATAGACACCAATATTTTCCCTTCCACTTGTACATTTCACCAAATGTGCGTTAGTCACTCATAGGAAATAGTATTTTGTAATAACCTACACATTCCTATTCTCATGTCAACCATACCAAAATATTATTGAAAAATAAATATATGTTTTCATACCACATTGTTACTACATATTCTCACTATCCATTATATTGGTAGTTGGAAATGTCTTTGTATAGCCTCATGTGTTCCTCCTTGCATGCTAGAGGCTGTAGACTATAAATGAATGGCCTAATGGGAGTGTGGTGGGGAGACAATAAAAAAATGATTAATATCACAGAAATGTATATCATAATATAAATAAAAAATAAATAGAAGAAGTATTACATAATGTTGAAGAAAAAGAAGAAGTATACACACACCATAAATGAATAAACGAAATTTTCCAGCACCAAAACATATAATTATTAATTCATTTCTATATAGATATACTAGATAAAAGTAGTTGGGTATGAAATGAACTAAAACAAATTCAACAGAAAAGTTCCCATTGCATTAATCCATGAGAATATTGATTATTAGTTCAGTATTTTGATCCGTAGTTCCCTTGCATGAATCATAGAAAAATAAATAAATCCAAGTACATAAAACATGAAGATATAACCGTGCACCCTAGTGCAATTGTGTCCGAAGTAGGATGTGATAAATAATATCAGTAGGATACAACCAATGATTTCTAGATCAATCATGTCTGAGAATTATTAAATTAATAGTGTTCCAACATTTTTGAATACAAGTTATCAAAAACATAATATATATCACTTTAGTATGGGTTCCTAAATGGACACCTAACTGATTCTACCAACTTCACTATAAGTAGGTTTTCAAAACCAGATGAACATATATAATTTAGATGAGACATATAATGAATCATATATGAAGAAACATATGTGATTAAACCTAATATATTACTTTTTCATGGAGGTCACACCAACAGAACACCACTGTATATTTTTTTATTGCACATTTTAATCGTTATAATATTTTTATTAATACTATACCACAAGGAATCATATAATGAATTTCTCAAATCAATTAATGTTAGACATAGATAGTCAAAGTTTATGTGTAATGGAATCCCAAGGGTCTCTATATGATCTCTTAATGTAACCAATAACATAGTGTTTAGCAGATGCGACCGATATTATATCCCTAGTATCACTCTAGAAATTGTAAACTCTATGTGTGTATAATGTTTCTCAAATAAGGGATCATGTATCACCTGAGGCCTGAAATAACCATATTATAAATGATTCTGTCCATGTATTGTCCCTAGTAAATTTTTTTAACTCATTTGTATGAATAATACACCAAGAAATAATATTCATTTAATTCCAATGGATCGCTCCTGGTTTATCTAGTACATACATTCCATGTGCCGTGAGTGCATCCATGACATACATATGTTAGGACCCATGAACTATCCCTTCCTGTAGAAGTATATCATTCAAAAACACATATCAAAAAGTCATAGAATATATACAACCAGATAACCAAGATATAAAAACATTTAATCATTGTAAAAAACTATGGAATATTGAAATAATCACAAGTCATTAAGCACAAACAAAACCATAAGTCCATAAATAAATACCACATAGAAATTAGTAATGAGAAAATAATTCTCATACCATTGATGTATGTACACGGTATACGGAAAAATGAAAAATTTATAAGTATTGTATCTAACACAATGCATAATGTTGAACAAATTTCTTAAGACACATGGCATGAAATTTAAAAAAATGGTATTAGAGAAGTGTCTGTCAACTAATTTAATCAAATCCATTTCATTCATTGATTTCAATAATAGAATGAAGATGATGAATTATTATCAAGGAACTATATTATAGAAAACAGTACAAACTACTAAAATTAATTATTGTAAGGAATTTAGGATGGTTCAAAACACCCTCAAGCATGTTCAAATAATTCATGGATCAAGGGAATTTAGTATCAATGGAAGAAGTGAACTATTTAGACTGTATATGTTGAAGTAGATCAAAAAAGGTTGTGTCTCCCCACCCTATATGGTCATACAAGACATGTAAACATGTTCAATTTAATTTATTTTCCAAATGAGAGGTTTTGAGGGAAGATTCTAGCACATGGAACAATGTTGAACCGTATGAAAAGTAGTATAACCTACTTGAAAATACTAGACCACCATCTTTCTTCCAAGTATGACTCTCATTCCAGTTGTTGAGGCATGGTATGGTTTGATTATAGATAATTTGATGATATTGATTATGAAAATAAAATTGTGAGAATTAGGTCAAATATTGATAACTTTAGTTGAAGATAGATTAAAATGAAATGATTCAAGAGGAACAGAAGGCTTACTGAGTGGAATCCTTAGGGAGTGAGAATGATAGGATTTGACATCATATGGATGTGATCTATAAAATTCTATGTTATTCGTGAGAGTATACATAAACATGATGGGGGAGGATACACTTGTTAAAATGTTGAATGGATCGAGGAGGAAATTATTAATTTGGTTGATTATTGGAGACTTCATGATTTCACCCTACTGAAAATGGAACATTATTTGAATGCATGATTGGACAAACCGTGCTATAACCATACACTTATGCATTACCCAATAACCCCTAGCATAGGTTGACAACATTTTTTTTTCTAACTGTGTGCCAACTATGAAAAAAAACATGTTAGAAATATATAGTAGGATGCATGGATGTCTAGCTCCTTTAGAAAAAGTTTGACCAAACCGTGTGGCCCCTTATGATCCACTGGACCAGGCCACATGGTTTCATCTTTGTTCTACATGATTTCAGAAAAAAACATACACCCCACCTTCTTCCTTCATAAAGCCCACATTCATCACACCTAGTTTTCAAGAAACATTATGGAACACACTAGGGATTTTCCAATACATCAACTAATTATAAAAAACATATTTAACTATTTAAATACATTTAATTTCATTTTGAATCCTATTTTTAATTATGACCTATTGAACTAACACTGATACTAAAATTCTAATATAATTTCATCTAAAATAAAATAATGATACATACAAACTTTTCTTTACCATAATATTTTAAAATTGTAATGTAATCATCAAGGAATTGGGATGCCTTAATAGTGAAAAAACAATATCATTCTGTATAAGTGAAAAAATAAATCCCTTATAAAATTTTGTATCAAAAATAATAATGATACTTATTTAAAAAAAGTAGGTTTATTCATTTTAAAACATTTTTTACACATTAAAACAGTAATAATAATAAAATTAAACAATAAATATGGGTAAACATTAACAAATTTCAACAAAACATGGACATTGAAGGTAATTTTTCCATAAACGAGACTCATAAAAAAAAGTTTGTAAAAGTGACGAAATTGTGAAATAAAACCATTCTACTTGGGATTATTTTGAATCATATGAACCATGAATAAAATAATTTCAAATTGAATTTAAATAAAATGAAGAAAATGTTCTTCAAGATATGATATATTAAATGGAATTTTTATATAAAACATAAACTAATGAATCATTGGATATGGAATAAAACTAAAAACTGTTATTGAAAGATGATAAACACTTACCTTGATTCTCAATAATATTATTTTATATTTTAATTCATAATAATAAATTTTGATTAATTATTTTCATTAAAAAGAATATTTTTAATTTTTATTATTACTTTTATATTACATGTTACCATGTTATAAAAAATAATTTTCCATTTATGTTCATATTCTATGTTTTACAAATATTTTTACATATAATTTTCATAAAAAAATTATAATTTTCAATATAACCATTAAATATATTTTTGAAAAATGAACTATTTTAAAATCCATGAGATGGTAAGTCGTATATCTAACTGATTAAAATTTCTATATTATAACAACCATTATAAAACAGTTATGTATAATTTTACCATTCTATAGTTATTTTCATAACATATATATCATATTATTATTAAAAACTATTATATATATCATTGATGTGATGTGATGTATTGTTAATGGTATCACTTCATAGAGGTGGTAGTCCACACATAATTATGAATGTCGTTATCAATTTAGAGTTCTTATAATGGTATGTAGGAAAATAATTTATTACCTTATTATTTTGATAAATATCTCATTAAAATCATAAATAAATATTAATTCTATCATTACAACAATTATTTATAGTAGGTTTTGGAAAATAAATTATATAGCTTCGGAAGGCGATAGTCCACTGTACACATGAAAATGAATTCTTATACCATTTTATGGGTGTTGTAGATGGATATAGGTTATGATATTAACATAATAATGTCATAGTATACAACGTATAGTGGGTTTATTATTTTCTCATTGTGGATGATTCTTATATGGACTTCGAATAAGATAAAAACTTTTACAAGTGGATACAAATTATACCTCTTCATTGGGAAATATTATTTGATTATGACCTTAATCCTTAAAAAGAATGTGTTCTACCAAAAATAGGGAATTCTAAAAGGGGGTGTGAATTGTACGAATGTTATTGGGAATGTATTAGCCACAAAATTGGGTCTTTTAATGGTGGACGATTGAGAAAAAGTGGTTCCATATTATTTGAGATGGGTGGGGAGTTTTAAAATGATCCAAAATATAAATTAATTTTCAATTATACATGGATACCAAGTGAGTCATTTTGATGATAAGATGACTATGGGTTGAAATAATCTTATAAAAAAATCATGGACATGTTTTATTATATTTATAATTTTTTTTAGGATATAACCCTCACTCAAACTATTTATCTCTTACCATGACAAAGTGTATTTTTACTACCTCAGGGTTAATATAGTCTATATAAAATGAAAAAATAACCATAATTGGAAAATGGATGATATTTTAAACATAATCCTAATCACCTGCCCTAATTTAATATTAATTGATACTTTATATAATTTAATAAAATATTTTTTTCATAAACATCCATAATGTCGATTTCTAGAACTATTCATTACATTGAATTTAATAATATCAATAAAACATATAAAAGTAGACCCAAATAAAATAATAATTCCATAACATGTACTAGTAATTAATTATTTTTTAATTTCATTATTTATGTCAAATTATATTTCTCTTAATATGTTAATTAACAATTATTTGATATTTCCATAAATAAAATAATTAGAATATCATATGTTTATATTAATTTTATGTAAATACTTCTTTCGAAGAAATTTTAAAAAATCAAAATTAAAAAAATAAATACATTATATTACAAAATAATACTTATATTTGAGAATATATTCTGAATAACACAATGATAAAAATATTTTTTTCATTAAAAAAAGAGGGCATCATGTTTGAATTTTCATTGTAAAAAATTTTATGGGTTAAAATCTCATATATGTGGAGAAATAATTTAATCAATTCTATACATAAATGATTAATGAAGATATATTCTATTCAAATATAAATTATTCTTATTTAGGGGAATTTTAATTGTTCTTATCATTTAATTTTTAACCTATATTAATTGATTTACTCTTTAAGGTGGTAATAAATGTTACTAATCTCAATATTAATATTTTCCAAAATTAAAAGGGGTAATTATGTAATTTTAGAACTGATAATTCTAAATATTTAAACTATTTCTCAAAATGGAATGAATATTATTGGAATAATTTAATATAAAATGAAACAAATAATATAAAATAAGAAAATATTTCTCACAAAAAAATTAACTTTTTAAATATAAGATTTTTTATTGAGAAATTAAAATATTTAATATATTAAAAATCTACATTGTAAAATAAAAGTAACTAATTAAATTTTAAAACACTTCAAAAAAATATTTGTTTTTAAATTCATAAATATGAAATATAGTTTTCAATAAAAAACAGGTTTTTACTTTTTGATGAAAAATATATCATGTCATAAGATTATCAAAAACAAATAATAATAATATTATACGTGATAATTTAATAATTTATGATCATTTTATCAAATACTTTTTCCACACTATACATAAATTGATGAAATATTTTCTCACAAAAACCGATAAAAATCATTTATAATGAAAATGGAATTTTGACTTTACTAAAAATAATGTTCTTACGTACCGAGTATTAATTAATATATTAATAATGAGAATTATTATTATATTTTTCATAATTATATTTTTTAGCATTCATGCCCATCAATTTTTTGACAAGGATATATCAATAAAATAATAATATTAACATGTTTTTTATTCTCGGTGTTGTGTATCTTATACGATATCACAAGTTATTAAATTAGCAAACAAATAAGTATTGTGATCACAATTCACATGTAGTATCAATAACTAGGTATTTACTTTTTGAAATAATGTTTTTGGAATCCCTCATATTGAAAAGGATTATTACAAAATTTTCATGGAAAAAAATAATTCCAATTTAGAAGGTTTCCCGAGATAAAACATATTATGTTTTTAAATAGGGGAAGTATTACGGGATGTAAAAACATAAATATAGAAGAAAACCAAAACTCCCAAGTACTTGTTGATATTTGTGGAGAAAATTATGAAGATAATTTTTAACCATAAGAATCATTAATTTTATGATGGTTTAAAGGCTATTGATTTCAGGGTAAGGAAATTAAATGAATAATGTTTTTATTACAAGAACATTTACATAGAGATGTGAACTTACATTACATCCAAGTATATTAACATGTATAAATATAATTATATAACAATTAGAGATTCATAATTTAATAAATTCCATAAATAATCTCATATTCTTCTCAAGACGATAAATATTTAATATTACTTTTTTCATTAATGAGGATGTAAAGTAAACTTTAATGGATCCCAAAATCCACATAATATTAAAAAACTATATTCTATATTATTTAAGTATTAATAACTAATAAAATATATCAATAATATGATAATATTATTCTTTAAAATAATAAACCGTATTATTTGAAAAAAAAAGTACTCAGCAAAATCCAAGGGAAATTTAAAAACATCAATTTAGATCATCCAATAAATAATTACCCTTAAAATTATACAAAATATTCATGAATAACACTAAATCCTAACATTATATATATTTTAAAAACATTGTATTCAATGATAAATTTTACTTTTATCTCTGAAATGGTTCAAATCCTAATCATATAATGTCAACGATACATAAATAATTTCTATAAATTACCTAAACCAGCATAAATCCTAACAAAATAAAATATTCTTCTAAAAGAGAATTAAACATGTATTAATAAAAATAAATTACAAAATGTTATATTTATTATAATCATGCTGGGTTACAAAAAAAGTTAATTCCTACAAAAATAACATTAATCAATAAACAATTTTTTTTACAATCTCATGGTTATCTATATGATAAAAAATTTTATAACAGAATGAACATAACATATATTTTTCATAAAGTTTAAATAAATGAAAAAAATAATAGTAACCAAGAAATCATGTAATATAGTGGTTGGTGATGAAATTTTTTTTCTATTTTGTTGAGATTCATTACATCAGCCTTTTTGGATGTTAAAGGTTTTCACCCAACCTAAAATTTATTTTTTCATAAATCTTTATTAATATAATCCATAAAACATTCCCTGAAAAGTGATAAAAATCCTAAAATTTAAATTAATATATTTAAAATTCATGAAAGGCCATAACCTCAATAGTTATCTAATACCTTTCAATTTGAATCCCAAAAAATTAATAACACACACATTCATCGAAATAAATTATCATATTAACAATAATGTTTATAAATAACATTAAAACATATGCCTAATTATTCTAAATTTATTCATACTCTAATAATTAATCATATTAAACCTAGTAATTATATTGACCTATTCCAAAATATGATATTTCTTTTTAAAATTACATCATTTAGAAACAAAAAATTCATATATGAGACAAGAATCATATCATCAACCACAACATTATATAGTCATTATGTTGTCCATAAATATTATTAAATATTATAATTAAAAATCATAATCTCTAAAGTTATAAAATCCTTTTCATGATACATAATGTAACAGTTTGAGAAAGAACCCTTGGAACTAATGATAAATTTATAAGTTTTAGATTTTCACTTTCATACAGATAAATGTGACCCAATAATTCCAACCCAAAAAAATTTAAAATCCAAATTTAAATATCAAATCACTTACTTGATATAAGAACATTATGGTTTAGAGTTTTATGGAATTAGGAATAAACTCCTAACATCATTGGTTCATTTATAAATGGTTTATAAATATCAACATAATATCCCACTATACCTACGAAGGTATATTTCATGTATGTATTCAAAATGTAAAAAAAAATCCCATATTTGAAAACATTATCAACATAAAAACATTATTGTTCATTATCTATATCCTTGAAAAATGACCATACGAAATGGTGTTTTTAGATGCTCAGAAATGTTAAGCGTGTGAGATAAAAATGATTATCATATGAAATCATTATATAATCATAAGTGTATATGATCATGACCATAACATAAAACATTCATATCAAAACTAGAAAATATAACAAAGATGAGTTATGGAATAAAACATTATCATTTTATACTACATCAATCCTAAGATTGTGAAATATTATAAATAATTCAAGAACCATATGTTAATGACATAAATGTTTGTGTCACCATCATAAGTATATAGACCAGTAAATAAGTCCAGGAAAATTACTAAGACCATCATATGAGTCTGAAACACATATTTATTATAGTGGAAAAATAATATCAATTTGTTTCCCATAACATATAAAGAACATATAATTTTATCCCATAAAACATTAGGAACATTCACTTCTTGAACATAATAAATCATGATCATCGACCTATTTCCCACAATCATCTCAAGAAAAATAAAAATTAACACAATGAATTGGATGGAGATATAAGGCCCTCCCTTCACCTAAAAAAACCAAATGTATGACATCAAAAATATAAAAAATAATTTTACGTATTAAAACACATTCAAATTAAGTGGTTTTATAGACATTCCCTCATATTATAACCCTTGGAAATTAAGTGAGTACTATAAACATTTCATATTTTCATCATATTCATAAACCATCCATAGAAATAATAAGGATGGTATACATAGATCATATTCCACTTATAGACTAATTACCATTGAATTATATCATTAAATAGGGAAACTCATTTTGAATGTTAAATTCAAATAATTCTTTTGGAGAATAAATTATCCAATTTAAATCAATTTATTTTCATAAATAACGTTGTGCACTTATAAATGAAAATATATTAATTTATAAAAAAATATTAATCCTATAAAATGAATCATAAATTTAATTATGATTTTCGATAGTGGGATAATCCTATCATGCTGTATAAGATAAAAAAATTCCTTTCAGGAATTTTCATGAAAAAAATGTTTCAAGTTAATAAAATGAAAAAAGGATTCCAATTAAAACATTTTGAAAGAATTTATAAATAGTAAAAATAAATTTAATAAATAATTTTAAAACAGAAAACATATTTTTAAACCATTTTTAGATAGCATTGACCAGAAAGTGAATTTTTTATAAAACAATACTTAAAATAAATAATATAAATAAGGATTAGATTATAAAATAGACCCCTACCACATTGGATTCTAAGAAAAATATGACCCATCAATGAAATAATTTCAAGTTATACATTAAATAACATTAGTAGAAGATATCTATGTTAAAATATATTAATGTGTAATTATATGAACTAAAACTAAATATACGATTAATATGAAAAATCTCTTACTAAGGTAAATCTGCAATAAGAAAACCTTACAATTAGATTGACTCATTACGTACCTTATTTATCATAATCAATAATAAACATAGGTTAGTTATATATATTATTATGTTCATTTTCCATGTTTTTTATTCATTTTTCTCAATTATTTACATCTTATAACTATCCTTTATTCATTTACGTTCACATCGAGCTTTTTATGTTTTACAGTACAGAATTCCAAATTGACATTGGTTTGTTGATAATAGACAAATTGGAAATTATTCATTAATTTTATGAATAATAATAATTAAATAATTATAATTTCAATATATAAATTATTATATTATTTAAATCCATTAATTATGGTAATTAATAAAATTTACAACGTTATAATCATGAAGAGGGTAATAGTACATACACATAAGAAACTTTTCCATTTGTATCATTAATTATATAAATAATGTAAATATTATTTAATGATTATATAAATATAAAAATATTATATATTTCATATCACATTTTTAAATATTCATACACACAGACATATATATTCCACGTGATGTGATGAAATACGAATAATCACTTTGTTATTTTGGTACTCCACACATACGCAAAAACGATGTTATCATTTTCATTGAATTCAATGGTTAGAAGATAAATGATATATTACATTTTAATAATGATAAATATTTGATTAATATCATTTATAATAATTAATTCCATAACTAATCCAATTTTGAGAGATAGGTATGGAAATCGAATTATATTGGTTCGTGAGGCTGCAGTCTATTGTTCAAAGAAATGATAAGTTTTTCACCAATTTATTTGATGTTAGATATTGATATAGGTTATAATTTTAAAATGATAACATCTTAGTATATGTTGTATAACAGTGTTATTGTTTTATCAAGGTTGATGAATATTTTAAAAAGGTTGAAGAGGAAATAAAACCAAAACAAGAAGATAAAAACAATACACATTCATTGGGAAATATCCTTTTATTGTTAATGTAAGCCTTCTAAATTTTTAGTTATGACTAAAATAAGGCCACTATAACGATAGATTAGATTCAAGGAATTCATTTGGGCTATTTTTGGCTGAAAATATGACATTACATGGTAAAGGTTTTAGAAAAAGATATGGCCTTTTATATAGGATGGAAGGGGCACTCAAAGAATATTTCTAAATATAAAATAAATTTAAAAAAGATGAATCCTAAGTGAGTAACTTCTAATATATGAAAATTATGGTTAAAATAATCTCATTATATAAAAATTTGTCAGTCCTTGACTATATTTCTACCCTAATATTTTTTTAAAACACCCCATCAACCCTATAAACTCATACAATGACAATGTGACTGTACACTTTTTTCGGTTCAACATAGTTTCCATAAAATAAAATAAAAGGATAATAAATGGACCATTTTTTAGATTTTCAATTTTATTATAAATAATTTTAGGAAAATTTTATTTTTTTGAAGTTGATATAATTTAATAAAGTTTTATTTACTATAAAATGACTATAATTGTATTTTTTAAAGCTATTCAATACGTTGAATTTAATAATATCAGGAAAATATATAAAATTAAAAAAACATTATATCAATAATATTTTATGGACGTCTATAATATTATTTTATTGATTTATTTATGTAAAATTAAATTTATTATATTATTTTGAATACCAATTATTTTATTTTTTATTAATTTGTATAATTATAGTATTAGCATTGTATAGGCAATTAAGGTAATTTCTATTTTCACGAAATTGAAAAAAAAATTTAGGAATACAAACAGTTCATATATCAAAATTATATTTATAGTAAAAAATATCAAATAGATAAACCCATGTTAAAAATATATTATTTATTAACAAAAATAGAGTTATGTGTTGGAATTTTCATTAAATAAAATATTATAAAGGTCATAATCTCATCCATGTGGTCTACGAAGATTATACATTATAACGTTGTATAATAATGATCGATATATACATATAAAATTATATTTATTCAAGTGTTTTTGTCTTTTGAATATTCATATCATTTTATTTATATGCTAAATTTCATGATTTTCTCTTTTATGAGGTAATAAAATATATGAATGTTGGTATTCATATTGTACAAAATTAAATGGGTTGTATTTATTATATATAAACCTCTATTTTCCAAATATTGAACCCATTTTTCAAAATTACAATCCCATAAGTGAAAATATTTATTTTGAATTTAAACTGGAAGAGCATAATGAAAAAAATTCTATAGAAAAATTAAATTATTAAATATGAAATGCATTTCTACGGAATAAATGAATAAAATACACTAACAAGGAATTTATTTGGGCTGATTTTGGATAAAAATGTGGCTTTAGATGGTAATTGATTGAGAGAAAGATGTGTCCTTTTATATGGGGGGTAAGGGGTACTCATAAAATATTTCTAAATATAAAATAAATTTCAAAAAGAATAATCCTTTGTGAGTAATTTATAATATATGAAAATTAAGGTTAAAATAATCTTATTATATAAAAATTAGTTAGGCATTGAAAATATTTCTAGCCTAATATTTTTGTTAAAACCCCCCTTCATCCCCACTAACTCATACCATGACAATGGGAATGTACACTTTTCCGGTTCAACATAGTATCCATAAAATAAAACAAAATGCTAATAAATGGACCATTTTTTACATTTTCAACTATATTATAAATAATTTTATAAAAATTTTATTTTCTTAAAGTTTATATAATTTAATAAAATTTTATTTACTATAAAATGCCTATAATTTTAATTTTTACTACTATTCATTATGTTGAATTTAATAATATCAGGACAATATATAAAATTCAATAATTATTATATCATTAATATTTTATGGGCGTCCATAATATTATTTTATTGATTTATTTTTGTAAAATTATATTTATTATAATATTTTTAATATCAATTATTTTATTTTTTAGTAATTTGAATAATTAGAGCATTAGCGTTGTATACGTGTTTAAGGTAATATCTATTTGCAGTGAACATTAAAAATAAATTATTATGATGAATATAATCAATTCATATATCAAAATAATATTTTTAGTAAAAAATATCATAAAGGTAAACTCTTGTTAAAAATATATTATTTATTTAAAACGAGAGGGTAATGTGTTTGAATTTTATTTAAATAAAATATTGTGGAGGTCATAATCTCATCTAAGTGGTCCAAGTAGATTATACGTTATACCATTGGATAATTATAATCGATATATACATATAAAATTAGATTTATTCAAGTATTTTTATCTTTTAACTATTCTTGTAATTTTATTTATATGCTAAATTACACGATTTACTCTTTTACGAGGTAATAAAATGTATGACTGTTAGTATTCATATTTTCCAAAATTAAATGGGTTATATTTATTCTATTTGAAACTCTATATTCTAAATATTCAACTTATTTTTCAAAATCACAATCCCATAAGTGTAAATATTTAATTTAAATTTAAACTAGAAGAATATAATGAAAAACAACATTTTAGAAAAATTAAATTATTAAATATAAAATGTATTTATATTAATTAATGAATTAAATACACTTCAAAAAAATTAAATTAATTAAAAATAAAAATAATTAATAATTAAAAATAATATATAATGTAATTTTATTTCATAAATATATTACAATATATGTTTTTCTAAAAAGAATAATATTTTCACAAATAATTGGAAAATAAATCTTTTATGAAAATTATAAAAAATTCATGTTAAGAAAAAAATTTAATATTATTAAAAAAATTAAGTTATATTTTTCAAATAAATTATTTAATTGTTAAAAAATATAATATTTTCTCAAAAAAAGTAATATTAAAACAAAATGTATTTTTTACTGTACAAAAATTATATTCCTTACTCACAAAGAATTAATTCATAAATTAGCAAAGTGTAAAACCATTATGAATTTCATAAATAAATTATTCCTATCTATTCCTAAAATTTAACTCATTATATATGAATGTAACATCCTAAACCATATGAAACTAATGGATTCACCTAGACGATTCCCCCTAAGGCCTCAAGTGGGCCTCTCCAAAAGCTAGATATAAATACCCACCCTTATTACATAACATATTCTTGATTTTTATTCCAGAACTAAATTACATTCATATTTAGTATCTTTTCACCTTTAGTTTTTCTGAGGTTTTGGATGTAAAAAACATGTAAATTTCCAAATTCATATTGTGAAGATACCACAAAACTATATCGATTTCTTCCAAAAAATAATACATTTCTAATACAACATATTTTCTTTGAAAAATATTCATAACATTTAACATGGGTTCATTATATGTCTTAAAGGTCCTTATATCCAGTTAAAATCATTTAAAAAACTGTAATGAGCACCAAAATATCATTAATGGATATAAAGATAAGGAAAAACACATTAGTGCATGAATACTTTTGACGTATGAAATCATTTTAAAAAGAACTTACTTGTTACCAATATAAACTTACTTAGTAAAACATGATATTTCAATGAGATTTAAAAAAACATGTTATAATTAAATATAACCTTAAAGGTAAATTGGGTCATTAATTACTTAATCATGAAACCTTCTCAGCAACTTTATAATTTTAACCCTCACTACAACCATACAAATTGTGTAACCATTGTCGTTGCATAAGTAGTAACAATACATGTGACCTCCAACATACACACAAATAATGAATTTAAGGAGATATATTTCCCATGCTTAATCATAAAAAATTACAAATATACATAACATAATTATACAACATGAATAATATCCTAAAAACATTTCATTTGAATTTTGTAAAATACAATATTAAAAGATGATTTTAAATGAAAAAACCCTTTACAAATATCATATAATTAAATTGAGATGTAATATACTGGATTGAATATGTTTATAAAATGTCACTATACATAATTCAATATAATATATAAAAAAATTATCTAACAAAAATTTTAATACATCATAAATAATGATGTAAAAGGTTAACCCAAATAATGGAAATCGGGATAAGAATTCCATTACATCGGGTTCGTCTTACGTAAAAATTGTTCGAACCACATAAATAATGGTAAAAGGAGTGTTATTAATATCTTAAAGAAACATATTCATCTTTATGATACATTATATGGTCATTTCATTACATAATTTCACCCTCTAACTATCAGTATTTTGTTCCTTCCATTGTTTTTGGTGCATTCATTACATGATTTTCATTTCCAGTTTTAACTTTATATTCATTACGAATGGAAATGAAATTAAAGAAGTGGAATCAAATTATTAATTTTTTTTATAATATATATTGTCTCCATAAATCATTTGTAATCATATATTATGATGAATATTTAGATAACGCATTACAAATATTTGTTTACATCATTTTTGGATGTCCTGTGATAATCAAGAACTTGTTTCATTAAATAATATAATGTAATGCATATAATTTAATTCCAAAATATGAAATAGGTTAAAAAATACACTGTAAATACTGAAAAAACCATGAAAAGGGTTTTATGATCAACACTAAATGAATTAATTGAAATTGAAAACACATTGACAATGACTTTGGTTATTCGGCACATCACAGGGGGTGTTTTTATTTTTTGAACAAGACGGGGAGGAGAAGAATTAAGATAAATATTTTACATTATCATGGTAAAACATATGATATATATGATTATAGAGATTTAAAATATCCTAGAATTTTGGAGGTAAAGAGAGTATAATAAATGAAAGGAATTGAAAAAACACATGAAAAAGGAAGAGGATTCCTACCACTTGATCTATTATCCATGAGGTCTTCATTAAGGCTATTGGATTTGGCCGTTCTGTGAGATTAGTTTCTGTAGACCTAGGAACGATCCTTGGAGACAAAATTTTTTAGAACATAGTCAATTATCAAGTCTTGAGAGGAGTGCGAGGAAGTGGTTAAGGAGGTTGTATTTATAGTGTTGGAGAGGAGGGATTTTACATTATGATAATAATTAGTTTAATATTTTTATGCAAGACTATGAATATTTTTGATTAAAGTTATCCAAAATATTAAAAATTTCACTTTATTTATAACTATGTATTCTTACATCAGCTACGATTAAACAAATAGTGAATTTTAATTTTAATTTGAATATAAGATATTTTATCGAATTTCACTATTCATAAAAATGATGAATTTCATAAAAATCCCAAAAATTCCCCCAAACCATTCTCTGATGTGTAGAATTCAAAAATAAAATTATTTTTTGGAAACTATTTTTTAATTTTTATTAATTTAATTTTTAAATAAAATCATACTTTATTTTAAAATTAACAATATTAAAACTATAACTGCTTTTAGATAAAAATGAAAAAGTAATCAAGATGTCATTATCTA
Source organism: Viscum album (assembly GCA_963277665.1). Taxonomy (NCBI): domain Eukaryota; kingdom Viridiplantae; phylum Streptophyta; class Magnoliopsida; order Santalales; family Viscaceae; genus Viscum; species Viscum album. The sequence continues at coordinate 1,929,310,611 of OY728142.1, forward strand.
AAATCCATAATAAAATAAAATAATAAAACAATTTACTATTCATTACAGTCATATTACAATTCATAAGGGTATGTTACTATTAACAAAAAAAATAATGTTTGTTCTATCAGACTCTAAATAATTTACTTATCACATTCATAGATGGCGTTTTTCTGAAATTAAAAACATAGAAGTGTGAGAATCATCATTAAAGGATAGTTATAATTATCTAATTCAAACAATTTTTTTTCATTTTAATTTATTTTTTAAACCATGGGGTGTTTCATTACTCCACCCTTCTAGGAATTATGAACTCCCAATTTTATTTATTTATTAAACAACTGAGGACACCTTTCACTTATTACATTCTAAAATTCCTATATCCTTTTTAAACTGTGTGGTTTCTCCACAAAACCTCTACCATGACGATTACCTTATTATGTAATACTTCTTCCCTTCGGTCAATAATCTAAACTAGTTTTTCTTCATAAGTAAAGTTATCATCCAAATATACTTATTCTAGGATCAAAACATGAGTTAAATATAGAACATAATTTCTCAAAATTTTAACATGAAAATAAATTATGTAATTGAGATAAAATCATATGAAAAGATACTCGATACGAAACTGGTCCAACCTTCTCTAGAATTTCATAACGTCCAATGAACTGTTTACTTATCTTTCCATTAAAACAAAAAAACAAAACAATTTTACATGGTGACATTCTAAAAAACATGATAACCTAACTCAATAGAAAATGATTTCCTCCTATCATCTGAATATCAATTTTTCCTGCTCTGAGCTATCCTTATCTGGTGCTGGATTATCGTAACATTCTCACCAACTTACACTATTAATTCTTGTCCCATCAACTTCTTTTCCCTCCCTTCATCCCAAAAATCTGGATTTCGACACCACATCACATACAATGCATCAAAATGTAAAATCTGTGTGTTTGGATGAAAACTTTTACTATAAGATAACTGAACTATAGAAATACATTGATCTTGTGATCCCTGATAGTCAATTGAACAAGCTCATTTAATGTCCTAAAAAGTCTGAATTGGTTGTTCTTACAGCTCATCTGATTGAGGACAAAAAGCTATAATAAATATAATTTTGTGCCAAAAGTATTCTAAAGTTCCTTAAAAACGTTAGTAGTGAACCTAGAACCCCGATCAGATAAAATAGAAACAGAAAATCCATGTAACCAGGTATTCTCTTCGAGGTACATTCAAGAAAGCTAATATAAAGACATTGTATCTAAAATAGAATGAAAATGTGATTAGTTAGTGAATTTTTTAAAAAAAACCCAAATCTTACTATTAACTCGAGAATTCATTAGCAGTCCCACCACAAAGACCATGGATATAATCTTCCATTTCCACTCTAGCACTAGAAAAGGCTGAAGAATTTCCTTTGATAACTGTCTCTTTGCTTTGACATGTTGACATGTCAAACATTACATGGTTAAATCCGAAATATCTCTTTTCATTCCAACCCACAAATAATCCTCATGAATGTCTCTTTATATCATTGTACATATATTATGAATTGATAATGGATAACTATAAGCTCACACAACAATGCTTTATTCAACTAGTAATCACAAGGCACACCCAATCTTTTTTTAAATCATTGAACACAATATTTATCAATTTTAAATTCTCACTACATACCCATTTTAATTTTTTTTTCATTATTTTTAACTCATGGTATTCCTTCTACACCTGCTTAATTATTTCGGAAAATGTTGACTACACTGAAACCAAAAACAAAATAATTGTATTTCCTATGCTAAAAACATATATTCCAATATTCATCAAATCATTAATCAATGGATCATGATCCAAAGGTAACATGGATAATGATTCATGGTTTTTTTTTTGAATAAGGGAATCCACAATATTTTCTACTTTTCCCATATAGCAATTGATCATGAAATCATAATCATTTGTCAGTTCTTTCCATCTTCTCGACCTGATGTTTAATTCCTTCTAATTGAATATATACTTCACCCTTTTGTGGTTAGTATATATTTTACATTTGGATATGTATAAATGATGGATCTAAATATTCAAAGAAAAAATCACAACTACTATTTACAAATAATTTATGGGATAATTAATCTCCGGATGTTTTAGTTTTCATGAATCCTTAGTAATTATTTGATCAGACTTCATCAAAAAACAATCAATTCCCTTCAAAGAATCATCACGGTATATGAAAAATGCACCATTCCGTGCAGGTGAGGCGCAAACTGGAGGATTCACAAATCTCTTCTTTTGTTCCCAAAAAACATCACATTCTTCTATCCAAATAAATTTAACCCCTTTTTTCATTAACGTATTTATTAGGCTATATAATTGTGTGATTTTTTTAAAAAACGCCACTATTAACATAATATTCCTATAAAACTACAAATCAATGTCACGTTGTATGTATTGGAAATTCATTAACAACATTTTTTCATAGTATCAAATTTTATGCCATCCCTATTTACAATGTGACGAAGAAAAGAAATATATTTAATCCCAAAATACATCATACTTAATTTTCCATATACTTTCGATTCCTTTAGGGTATGCAAAACAACACTTATATTTTTTTCATGCTCCTATTTACTCTTATAAAGTACCATAATATCATCAATAAACACAATAACAAACTTATCTTATAACTCATTAAATTTTCTATTCATAAGATCCGTGAATACATTAGGTTCATTAGTTAACCCAAATGGCATAAAAAAATCCTAACGCCCATATCTAGTCTAGAAAACTATTTTCAGGATGTCATCCTCATTCACATTCAGCTGATGGTATCTGAATCTCCAGTAAATCTTGGAAAAGTACTGAGATTAGTAGATCTAATAAAAAAATTCATTGATATGAGGAAAATGATACCTATTTTTAACATTAATTTTATTCAATGCTCTATAGTCAATGTATAGTCTCAGAGTACCAACTTTATTTTTAATGAAAAAGACAATATCACACCATGGTGAAGTGATAGGATGAATGAATCCCTTATCAAGAAAATCTTTCAACTTATTTATCAATTAAATAATTTCCCATTGATATATTTGATATGTGGATCTTGAAATTGTCTAAGATTCATGAACTATGTGAATTTTGAATTCGACTTCCAGATCATGTATGGCACCGTGTAACTCATCCGAAAAAACATCACGATATTTATTAAACATTAGGTCATCATTAATGGGAACATTTACATTTTGTTCAATAATATAATCAATATTACATTAATTTCCATCATTTAACAGTTTATCAGCTTCTGGATATGTTATTAATTTTATGAGTTCTTATATAAAAACCTAAACCCTTTCTAAAAATCAACTTCTTTAGCTCTATAGTAAATCATTACATGATAAATAGAAATACAATCCATTCCCGGAATAACATAAAACTATAATAAGGTAAGAAGTCAATAATTCTATGAAAAGTCTTTCCACAAAACATAATTTAAAGATTCTTTTAATTACACTTTTAAGCAATATTTCCCCCTAGTGTTTTAAAAACATGTTCTGGTATCATTGGTTGAGGTCAGATTTCTGATTAACCAAAAATTCCTTAGAAATAAAGGAATGTGCAGACCATGTATCAAACTAAAACTTTTTAAAGTATGAGTGAAAAAATGTACTAAATAAAAGATCATTGGATGGCCCGATGTCTTCTTTCGTCATTGCAAAGTACCTCCTGACACCTTTTGGTTTATAGTCTTGGTTCTTTGCATCATTTAGATCTATCTTAGGAATGAATTTGTATAATGAACCATCTCACCACATTTAAAACTATTTAATGTTTTCTTATATGGATTAGTCTTAGGATCATTTTCATTATCATATTGATCCATGTGTCCAAACTTTCCACATCGAAAATACTTCTCAATTTTGGTATGTCATAACCCCTAGTGCATTTTTCAATAATTTTCAGATACTGGAAAATATAATTTCTTACTATCAGATTGAAATTTATGATTCTTACCCCTCTCTTGCAATATGGACCTCTTTTACACCTAGGGGTCAATGTTCATGATATCATCAATATACTACATATATACCCTCTCATCTCCTCTTACAAGTTTCTCATAACACTTGAATTCACAGGAGGTGAATTACCTTTAATACCTTGGATTTAATCATGAGTAAAAGTAGTTTCTCTTTTTTTATCAAGATCTAGAATAATATTTGGAGAATATATCACTAGTAAGTTGAAGATATCTTCATACACAACCACTAAATGTTCCTCATATTGCCTCAATTTAGGGAATTACTTCTTCATCATAAGTCGCACCACAACATGAAAATATTTTTCAAGGAAAATACATTCAAATTCATCACACTCTGAGGCATAAATATCATATCTAGCCCTGATAATTTTAACCCTTGAATAACACTAATCAACTTCACCTTCAAAATGATAAATTGAAAGAATTACCTTTTGATTATCTAAACATCCCATAACATTGTATATCATTTCAAGGGACTTAATCCATCTGTCAGCTACTACTATGTCAGAAGATCCATTGGAAGCAGGAGGGTGTTGCCTTATAAAATGTGTCACTATTTTCATGTTCCTCTATGGTACCTATGTCTATTATATTTCATGGATTCCACCAACATTTATTTCCTCTATTTTTTGATCCATCACTATCACCACTGCTCTGTTCCAATCTCTGCCATGCAGGATGTAGAGTCAGAAGGATATCATCCTGTCGGTGCTTCTCATTTTAGCATCCCTATTTTGTTTGCGAAAAACCATTCTGAACAAACATAATAAATTAAAAGATACATGGAAATCATTAAAATCTATATCATTGCAAATTAACAATAGAGTAAAAATCATTTATGGTGTTCTTTTAACATCATCATAACCCCAAATATTATATAAACTGTCCTCTAATAACAACTACAATGACCCGATCTTATTCTGTTACATAATCCAAAACTTTAGTCAAGAACTCACTTCCTTTCATATTGAGGATCTTTTCAAGTTTTATGTTCTTGAAAATTGGGACATAAATCATACATAACATTCAACATTCATAGAGTGAAGATATCACAAAACATTATCCATATCATTCAAAATATAAATCTTTTCAAATAAAACATTTTTTATTCGAAAAACAATCATATCATTTAACATCGTTTACTTATATGTATAAAAATTCCTTATATCCTATGATAATAATTTAAAAAAATGCGATGATAATAGAAATCATAGTATGTGATATAAAAATTAGGAAATAGACCATTAGTCCACCAATACTTATAATTTATGAAATCAATTTTAAAAAAATAATTTTCACCCATATAAACTTAGTTTGAGAAATTTTATATTTCTAAGAGATTTCCACAACACATATAGAACATAAAAATAACCATACATATATCTTCTGTAATTACTTACATAACCCTATAACCTTCTCTGGTACATTATAATTTGTAACCCCCACGACTACCTTACAATTTTTGTAACCATCATAGTTACACTGGGAGTAACCATACAAGGACCTCCATCATACACATAAACAATGAATTAGAAGGATATATAGGTCCAAAACTTCATTAGTAAAAATTTACATCAACATTAACATAATTATAGATTATGAATAATTTCAAAAAAATGTTTTTTTTTGTAAAACATAATTTTTAAAGATGATAAAAAATACCCTTAAAAATATAATATATTTTATGTAAAACATAATAGAGTGGATGGAATATTTATATACACTATAAATATACATAATTACACATAATATACATAAAATTATTCACATATGTATTTAATAAATCATAAATAATGAATTAGATGTTTTAACCAAAGAATGGAAATCAGGTGATGAATTCCCTTACCTTGGCGTTTTTTACATAAAAATTGTTTAAATGACCTGTATAATGATTCAATGAGTGTCATTAATATCTTACAGAAACATATTGATATTTAGAGTATCTTATATGGTCACTTAATTCCTTCATTTCACCAATTATTTATTAGTATTTGTTTTCTAGTATTTCAGGTGCATGCTTTACATGATTTTGATAGCAGGGTTGTATTTGATTTTCATGACATATAGAAATGAAATTCTAGAAGACGAATTTAATGTCAATAATATATTTCCAGAATATATAATTTTAAAATAATTCAATTTTTTCATAAATGATGATGAATCATTACATATTACATTATAGATATTTGTTTAGATCTTTTTTGGCGGTTCATCGATAATGATGAACTTGTTTCACGAAATAATGAAATTTCATTCATACAAGTTCATTCAAATAAATGAAATAGATCAAAAATATAGGTTAAATTATTATTCATTAATTAAAATGGTTTTGTGGTTATCTTTGAAGGAAGCAATTGAAATTGGAAACACATCGACGATGATTTCAGTAAATCGGCACATCACACAGGGTGTTTTTTATTATTAGAACAAGAGGGAGAGGAGAGGAAGGGAGATCTTGAATATTTTACATGAACATGGTAACATATAGTATATATATGATTATCGAGACTTCATACCTCCTAGATATGTGGAGGGAAATATAGTATATGAAATATAAAGGAATTGAAAATAAAACACATGAAATAGGAAGAGGATTCTTACCTCTAGATCTATTCTTCTCGAGATCCTCCTTAAGGCCATTTATTTTTTCCTTTTGGTGAGAAAAAAAGATCTATAGAGTGGAAAAGATCCATGGGGATGTAATTTGGAATAATAAAGACAATTTTCATGGCCTAAGATGTGTGACAGGAAGAGATGAATAATGGTTGTATTTATAGAGGATGATTGGAGGTATTTTATATTATTATAATCAATATTTTAATAATTTTCTCATGACATTTAATTTTATTGATTAATGTGATAAAAAATAGTAATTCTTTTATTTGTGTTTAAACTAAGTGGTCTTAAATTAGTTATGATGTCAAAAACATTTTTTTAACTGATAATTTGAATATAATATATGTTACTGTATTTCACAATTCATCATAAATTCATGGATTTACTTAAAAAAAAATCACCACAACCATTTGTTGATGTGTATAACAAGAAAATTAACTTCTTTTTTGAAAATAATTTTTTAATTTTAATAATTGAATATTTAAATAAATTCAAACTTTTTTCAAAAATTATTAATTTTAAAACTATAACTGCTTTTATATCACATTAAAACATTAATCAAGATGTAATTATATTAATGCATTTAAAAAATATATTCAAATAAAATTTAATATGAATTAGAGTCATATTACTATTCATAATACTATTCATAAGGGTATGTTACTATTTACCAAAAATGACGTTGGATATATCAGGCTCAAAATAACATACTGATCAGAACAGTAGATGCGCTTTTTTTGAAAATCAAAAAATTGTATTGGAACAATTATTTTTAAAGGATAATTGTAAATATCTACATAAAACATTATTTCATGCATTTCTATTTATTTTTACGACCATGGGGTGTTACATGGTAAGCAATTGATTAGTAGGGATATCTTAGGATGTATCTGAGGAGAGAATAAACCCTTATATCAGGTTGTACATAATGGAAATAAATAGATATCATAGAATAATTTAAGTAAATTGAGTGTGGTAGTAGTAAACTACCTACGTAGATAATGTTTCATAAAAAATGAAATTATTTAACAGTCAGTACAGCTTTTTCATATATATACAACATTAATCACCCAAAAGTAATAACAAACATGTAAGAGTATGTAAAGAAAAATAATATAATATTACAAGGATCTACTACCATCTCTTGGACATACACCATACTTGTAATCTATGATAATGTTAAGATGATCCATCATTGTCAAAATAATCTACACGAGTTACTCCACTCAATCACAGAACTATGAGATATAGGCATGTCTGCAATGATTGTTTGGTCAAATTATAATATATGAGTAAGGTTTGGACACACAACGAGGTGCATGTACATGTGTGAGAAATAACCTTAGTAAACCACCCCAATAATGAACCTATTATTATACAGTCAGAAGAAAATTCCCATGCAGTATTCTCATCATAGATAAGAAATAACTACAATGATTTATAAAAATATTATTTGGACCATATTTGATCCTTGGGATCAAGATCCTAGTCAGTTGGGTAGTGTTCCATCGTGAATATTTATATGTATATGCCAATATAAATATATATATATATATATATATATATATATCCACATATATATATATATACTTAAATATGAATATACATGTGTAAGGTTAAAAAATATAAAATAACTACAATAATCTATCATTAATGATATAATATCGATTGATAATAATTCATTAGCCACAACTAAAAATATCTCTGAGAGACCTATGTAATTATTTGAGGCTTTATTTCCTACCCATGGTTTCACATGTACTCACCTCAAATAGATATAATGAAATATTCTATGTAATATCTAGACATCCTAAAAAGGAACTCTTACGTCATATAAAAAAAATTAGGACTTGTGGTACGCATCCAATGTTACAAATATAAAGATAAAAATCGTAAAATAATTCATTTTTTCTATGAGTCCATATATGTAATTACTCAATGGGAACCCTTGTATCACCCAATGTGTACTATAATTCATCTTCAATCTTAATTAATCCATGGAATTCCCACCAGAGAAACCACATATCACTCTAGGAATTATATAATGATCTTCTCACTAAGTCCATATATGGAATTCCTACATGGGAATACATGTATCACCTAAGGTGTATAAAAACAACAGACCTTATGAATCCTTATATAGATGGAATATATGGTAATCCATGTACCACTTAATGAATTACAGAATCAACTCATCCTTAGGGCTTGTCCAAGGAATTCCTACATGAGAATCCATGTATCACCAATAGACTACAAAAGTTCATCCAACGTATGTTTCCATCACTGAATTCGTACATGAGAATACATGTATTAATATAGGAGTATATAATTCCATTCCATTATAGGTTCTTATATAGAATGGTATAAGGGAACCCATGTATCACTGAGGCATGGAATACATAGAATCATACCGATATCATCTAAGTAATTTAATATAAGAAATATAGTATCAAAAAATGCATAACAGAATATATAACATCTATTAGACCATACAAGGAGTTATGTGAAAAGGAACCTATGTATATCTAAAGGAATATAAACTATATTCTAGGATCTGTATTTGGTATTTAAATTTATATAACATTCAAATAAAAAGTTCCATGGAGATAGACTGTAGGATTTTTGACAAGGAATCCCAATACGATCACATAATTTTAGGCCCATTAGAAGAGAACTATGAAACACCTTTAGGAATGAAAGATAAAATATGATAAAATATGATAAATCATAAACAATGAGTTTGGGTGGATGAATTCCTTAACCAACCATTACTATCTCAACCTCTTATAAATACAAGTTTAGAATGTGGTCTAATGTGATATCTTGTACCATCACTACAAAACCCACAATTCAATATTTAATTATTGGTAAAAAATCCAGGAAACAACTAGATCCCTCAAATAATTAAATATGTTATTATTTATATACATGATCCATGGTACTGAAATTAAATGAATTAATCCTACATGGGATCCATGATAGAAAGTAAACATTAAATTGTCGGAGGTTCTTAAAATGGAACCCTCAATAAAAGTAAATATGTAGAAGGATACTATTAGGGATTACCTAAGTGAACATATAAGTGATTAAATGCCTCACCAGAACCTCTATATCCAAAACATGATTTAGGTATCCTAAACGACAAACTGTAGGCCAAAATATATGAAGAGGCATCCTATGGGGAATCCTCAAGAACAGCTAACCTCCCATCCTATTAGGCCAAAATGGAAAATATCTCAAGGTATTTATCCTGAATGGAATATCAATGAATTTATTGTTCATGAGTGATAGTTTATGGATCATCTCATAGCAGTGGTCTAACTCTCGGAATACACTTAGGTTCAATTACCAAAGGAAGAACATATTCGTTTAGGTTAAATACTTAATACCATATGATGAATCCTCAAATAACCTCTTGGGTTTCACTATCACGATCTATGTGGAATAATAATTAAAATTGAACACTAATGTTTGGTATTATGAATTTTGGTTATGAAGATTCAAAAACCCTCAAATGGTATCATGGGGTTGTACACTATGTGTATACTCCATACACAATGTGTACTCCAGAAGCTCCACCAGGGTGAATACACCGGTCTAACTTGGCATGATAAATCCCATGTACACATTGTTTATGTCATGTAGACACCTTTATACTATAGTAGAAACCATAAAATATATTTCATATGGCCTTCCCATGTATTTAGACTAGTGTTGTAGTTTTATAAAGCATATATCCCACATGTGGTTTGGAAATGTACCTTATATGTACACATACAAAAAACAGCCATGTGCAACTACATGGGTTTTCTTTCTAGGTACATTGCCACATGGATGAGTCCCAATATAAAGAATTTAATCACCATAAATGATGTGTACTTATAAAATGATCATCTTACCGAAATAGGAAGAATACCCAAATCATGTACCTAAAATACACATCATGTGGTTTTGATTTCAAAAAGGAAAACTTCTCATTAATGAATTATCCACTAGAATTATCATAAAAAAATATATATCAACAGACATGGTGTCCTAAGTAGTAATAAAACGTAATTAAAATTTAAATTGGAACATTAATGAGGATTTAATAAAAAAATAGTTATCTAAAATTTGGTGGAAACTACCGAAACATCACCCGTTTATGCGATCCAAGGCAATCACATGATGATATAGATCCACCCATGATCCACGATAATAATACCAATTTACCTCTTTGTATTTATAAATCCATTTACTTTTAATAACTTTGTAACATGAACAAGTAATCCCATAGGGGGGTCTTATTTGAGAATTTTGGGGAGAAAGAACCAAAATGAGGAAAAAAGGAAAAGAAGAAAAAGAACAAATGCAAAAAAAAGTTAGTAGGTATTTCATGACACCCAAGAAGATAATTTGACTCTCTTAGGGAATTTCATTATATAGAAATTAGTATTGGACACCAAATATCCATCTGAACCACCATTCAAAAAATATGACAAAAAAAACTTCACGAAAAAATTAATACTTAATTAATAAAATATTAAATACAAATTATTTAACTTAAATTAAATGGTTCATAATTATATCTAACTCACGTATAACTGTAAAACCATATTAAAGGTCCTAAATTGGGGTAAAAAAACCTCATATATCACATGATATGGGAAAATTAGCATTATACATCATTACATGTATCTAAAAGAAAAAAATGATGTTTGTTCTCAAATTTTCATGCCAAAAAACATGGGTTGTTACAATGTCATCACCATTTCCCTTATTGTTCTTATTTATCCATTGTTGATAAACAAGAATAAAATATCTCATCATGAGGATATAAAAATCTACTATATCTCAACAGTCCAATGACAAGTCTCAAAGAATCAACAACTATATTCTACATGATAGACACTTTTCTATGACCATTCTGGTACTCCCCACAACAGTAGCATCCTTATTATCACTATATCAATGTATCATTAGGCTAAGTGGAACATTCTAAATTAATCACAAAATACAGTAAAAATAAATTTTTTCTACCATCAAATAACCAATTCAATACTATCCACCATATTAATTGACTTATATCTCTCTTCGAGCTCAACCACAACAGATTCATTCATCAATATAGGATGGAAATTTAAGAAGATAAGAATATAGGACTAGAGATGACACACTATCATAATACTAAATATATTCCTAGATAGATCATGTTCAAATGTTACTATGAGTACACAAATATTCCCTCAAAAGGTGTGTATATCTCCCCCGAGCCATGCTCATATAAAAAAGGATGCATTTTTCATTACTTATTACATGAAACAAAATCTATCAACAATGTGTGTCCATGTCCATACACATGTCAAACATGCCACAAAATCCCATTTATCAAAATTTTATTATCTACCATGGAGAAAAAATCATTATTTAATCACAAATCAGGGGAAAGGATTCCCATTACAAGTTTTTAAAATAGCAATCCTCATCTCACACATGACCAGTCAAAAAAATTAAATTTAAATGGTATCACATGAAACTATTTGTGTCTTTATCTCCTAAATCATGATCTTATGTTTCATCTAACATATTGGTAGGATAATTATGCTACTAGAAAAATAATTATGAACATTCTTAAAGTTCCCATAGAAACCCTCTTCAAAATTTGACATGTTAATCGGGCCATGATTTATTACACAATTGCATTTCATCAATCATCGAATCAATAACTAGAATTAATACATGCTTTGAATACATTTGGAATAATAGAAACATAGTTTATTAGTCTAGGAACATGACGATTCCTTCCTACCAAATCCAGTATTGAGGAACATGAGTACTAGGTGATTCCATAAAATCCAAATGCAACAATATATCTATATTGAAAAAAAACAATAACTAACCTAGTATTTATATAATAATATTGTATAACCATGATAATTAAAGAAAATCAATTCCATTTACCAAGTATAACCTTGAACATAGGTTTCCCTAAATTTTAATGAAATGCCGACCAATAAGGGTTTGTGTGAAAACTAAGGGCCTCTAGGTCCCCTACCTAGAGTTATAGATAGAGTCTCACAATTGGGTCACAAAGTATTATATCCTATCCCAAAACATCAATCCTATAAAAGGTAGTTAATAATAACATTGTCCTATGTTGGTAAGAACTATCAACATAAATACAACATCTAGATCCCCATTGAGAATCCTCATAAGTAACTTCTCCCTAGAGGCCATGATACCAATGTTGAAGAAATACCAAAATGACTCTCATCAGCTATCCATATACGGAAATACCCACCTAAGGAGCTGTTAATAATATAATTTCTTGTAATTATCAACATAATAATCATTGACATTACTATATAAACAGAATATATGGACAGTTTAGTAAATTTTTTTCCATGCTATGAAGGAAAACACTATATAGTCGGATATTAACATATTAAATAATCTACTCTATGGGAATAAAATACCTTAAAAGGAGTAAAATATTTAGGCAACATATATATTATCGACCCACTCAGGACACCACACCTCTTGTGTATGAGGACTATGTCACAATCCTCACCATCAAATGTCTCAACATAGATACACATCATCCACCATCAAAATGAAACATATACACAATTCTACAAAATTTAAACAATTTGACAAACAACCTATTTGCCTAAGAAATTTTTTTAGAAATAAAGTAACTTGCCTCTATCCATAGTGAAATTGGAATCTATATGGACTATAACACGTGAATCCTATATTACAAAAATGAAGTGTGAAAAACCTCTTTCATTTTCCATCCAAGACTCAAAATAATTCCCTAAACTATTGACTATGGGATAAGATACATAAATCCAAAATATATACTTTCACCCAAAAAAATATCCTCACTCAAAATGGAAATTCATATACAGCTAAATCATCCTCGATTAGAATTGAATTCATATTACTAAGGTATCTTGGATAACTCATTTGAACATGTGTTATTGACCCACCTGTCTATTAACAACCATAAATTCAAACATATTCATAATACTATTTCCTGTCATATCACAAATAGAAAATAAAAATGAATGGATCACCTTTTATACAACATTGTAAAATTTTGAACCAATTTCCACTAAACTAGTGCTCCAATCTTGTTTGAACATAGGTATAAATTGTCCCTATCTATATGCCATAGGCTCTGGGATTGCACCAAGGTCCTATTATGTGTTCTTGCACAGTATATGACCTTACATCAGAGTGTAAATATTGAAAATAAGTAGATATCATCCAATACATTAAATAATATATTGTCTAAATCCATAAATAACTGAAATTGAGCCTAAAATAATAATAATTATAATTTTATAAAATCATGGAAAACTATGTCATATATATAACACTAGTCAGCCATTAAGATGACTATATAGATTTTAGTACATAATAGAAATCAAAATAAGATTACATTAACCAACTAAAAACAATAATATAGACCATATAAACAATCTTTATTAAACCACCAAGAATCCCCATCATGATTAGAATAATCAAAATGAGTGACTTCGTTAACTCATGTAACTATATTCCTCTTCTATTACCACCATCCATATATTATCAACCTAAAATCTAAGCATAGGATTTTCATTCACACAGAGGTTCATGTACATCGGTTAGAAATAATTATATAATTCCACACCAATAGTGTAACTACAAATATATAGTAACATGTTAATGCTCATGAAATATGTTCAGAATAGTCAAAACACAACTATAAAGATAAATAAAATAAATTGTACGAGACCACATTCGATCTATGGGTCTATGATCCCAATAGACTATTCCATGTTTCACTGTATATATTTATTTTTATATATGTATATATATTAAAATATATATATATATATATATATATATATGTATGAATATTTTGGAATTCTCATGTGGTAAAGTCACAATGTAATCCTACATTAGACCTTGGTTTAAATTTTTGTGGGATTGAATTTTCACAGGTAAATGGTGGGGTGGGAATGATGCATCCAGGTGGTGATAGAGGCAAAAGGAAAGCATAATGCAGGAAGGTAGTTATGGAATCATGATTATGGAAGACAATGACCTGAGCATGATATAGGCATGGCACTACACTGGGACATCAATGTAATTTTTGGGCCATTGGGCCACTTTGTGGTATTCATTCCAACTGTTTTTGAGGAAATGTATAGAATAAATAAGTCTTGATGAGTGGAATAACCCTTTGGGGTCTATATCCTGCATTTTAGACTATGTGTGTGGTTTTTGCTTATGTTTAATCAAACTATACCCCCAATAAGATAATATAGATATATATAAGCACATACAATATCATTATTTGAATCAAGAATAAGAATAACAACATTTGATCCTTGGGTATGCAATACCAATCAAAAACACCTACTTCATCTAGGACCCTGAATGTATCCAAGAAAGCGATGCCGCTATATAGGTATACATGTGATAAGAATATATTCCCTCACACTCACCAATAATAAATATGAAAAAGAATTCAATTTAATATCTAATAATTCTACAAAAAATAAATGTCAGAAATATTAAAAAAAATATGTACCTATAGTACGTAATCATTGTTTATATGAATAATGAAAATCGTGCACAAAATTATTCATTTTACCTAATAGTATAACACTGTAATTCTTCAATGGGAATATATATATCACCCATGTTTTAATATAATTCACCCTCACTTTGAGTTCCTCTGTGGATTTTGTAAAAGAAAATCCATGTATCAATCTCGAGATAATATAATATTCTTCTAACAGAGTCTATCAAATGAATTATTACATGGGAATCCATGTGTCACCCAATGAGTATCAAATGAAACTCTCCCTGTACGTCTATGAATAGAATTTATACATGTGACTATTATTATCATTCTAGGGGTAATATAATAAACTAACTCTATGAGTCAACAAAGTGAATTCCTACATTTTAATCTAACTAATATTCAACGAATATATAAATTCATTCATAATATAACTACATCAAAGTAATACTTATATCAGAATCTAGGTATTATGCATGTTGTGTGAAACCCCATTCCACTATAAGCCCATACTTGACATCCTAAAATAAAAACTAGGCATCTCTAAGGAATGGTATAGAGAGTAGACAACCTTTTATAACAAATTTATTTCACAAAAGTAATCCCAAGTATCAATTGAGGCATAATAAATCTGAATAACCTATGATCCCATCCATGAAATTTTATATAAATGAAATAAGTATATTTCAAGTTGGAATACACTATATTTTATGAATTTCATCTATCATTTCAAATAATATAATAACTAAACAAATATTTCTCAAGAGACAGGTCCTAGGAATTGTTTATGGTTGTCCCAATAAGATTATATACTATAAGGAATAACATCCACGAACTACAAAACAATATTGTAATTAAAATCTATACAATGATTATATAGGTTGATTCATAAACTATGAAAGAGGGTCAAAATACACCTAAAAAATCCACAATTGTTACATCCTCTCATGCATATATGTTTATAAATAGTTCTACGGTGAAACCTGCTACCATCACATCGAAACCATTAATATAATAACTAAAGGGTTGGAAAGACAACTTGAAATCCAATAGGCCCCTCATGTCATAACATAAGAGTGGAATCAAACTTTGTAACCCTGTTAGTGAAGATAAAAGGAGAAAACCTACATGGTATCCCTTTTGGTATGTAAACAATATATTTTAAGTGGCATTTTATATGGGACCATCAAAAAGAGCCAAAATTATGAGTGATCATAGAAGGGATTCCATTGGTAGTCATGTATTTCAACAATCCCAAAAGGGTCCCTAAATTATCTAAATAAGATATAAGATTCCAATACGAGATCTTATAGGTCAAAAACATTAAGACGCATCCTATAGGGGTTCCTCAAGAACAACTATCATCAGAACCACTATGTCTAACAGAGAAAATATAACCATGGATACATCCATAAAGTAAGATCTATGAAAGGATAAGTTAAGAATGATAACTCCTGGATTATATCAAATAATAGTTTCTCACTCATGTGAGACAACTATGTTCGATTAAAAATGGAAGTACATTCCCTTTTAGAATAAATCCTTTGAAACCTCTTATTTTTCCTCAAATATCCTTAAAGGTTTCACCATTATAGTATATTTAGAATGGAATAAGAACTGACTACATGTTTGTTCCATTTCCACTATTTAGAGTGAATATATCACAATACCTCACAGGGTAGTATGGGGAGAGTACACAATGTGTGTACCCAGTACACAACATGTACTCACATAGGTCTACTGGGGCATGTACATCAGCTAGACTTGAAGTGTAAAATCACAAGTACAATACATTTAATTAATGTAAAAAGTTTATAACCTAAAATGGGGTATCTTCATATGCAACTCATAAGGCCTTTCTATATATTTATATTGGGAAAGTAACTCTACAATATGTGACCGATGTAGGGTATAACAGTGTAGCCAACATGGCCATGTTCCCCCACATGTGTTTTCTGGATGGGTACTCAGCTATAGGGAATAATCATAGTACATGGTATAACTAACCCATATATTGAATGTACATATAAATATATCATCTTCCTTATATGGGATGAACACAATATGTGTGCTCTAGAACTATTCAAAATATAATTTTGATTCCTGAATGGTAAACCCATTAAATTGACTAAAACACGTATTTTCACACCCAAAACTATAGATGAACCAAAAAGGGGTCCAATGTGTTCATAAAATTATGCTAAAAATATAAAATCATACATATTCATGGATTTATTAAAAACACTAAAAAATACATAACATTGGCTGAAATCCACCGAAGAGTCACTCATACCATTGATCCATGACAACTGCTTGATTATTCATCTCCTTTGAATCTTGATGGAGGTACCTCCATTAATCCATTTAAATATCTATCTCAACCAATTAATTTTTTCTCTTACATTAATTTTAATGGATTTATTTAGTGTCTCACAGGGTAATCTATAGGATAATGAAAAGAAAATATTGAAAATTAATATAAGAAAATATAGAAAAAGGAAAAGGGGAATGGGTTAACCTCTACACCCAACATGAGTTTACTCATCCAATACAAAAAAATAACATAATCGACACATTTGTGATGATGGATACTAAATAAAATTATCCATTAAAATGATATGTTTGAACGAACCATCACAAATAAATTAATTATAAATTAATTAATTTTTAATTGTTAATTATACTGCTAAAATTTATGTAGTTTAAAATCAATGTAACTCCTTTATTAGGATAGATACCATGTTATGAGACCAATAGAGTGGTTAGAAAATTATCCAAGATCATGTTATAATATAAAATTACCATTTTACATTTTTTCACGAATATTTCAATAAAACACTAAAATTTCAACGAAAATATCTATTCATAAAAACAACTGGTCACTAAAAAATCCCCACCACAACCCTTCACATCCATTAGAAGACATGGTGGAAAAACTATATTCTATTATTTCATCCTAATAATATGTGAAATTAATCTATCTCGACTATCCAATCAACAGTCTCATTGCATTAGCAACCATCTTTTACACGAGACAGACTCAAATGTTATTGATTTGGTACTCCCCACCATATTACTACCATTATAATAAAAATAACAAACGGACATAAATATTAGTATCCCATTATATGTGAACTACCTAGTCTAACCGATGATGTGTGTCACCACCCTCAAACAACCAATGGAGTAGTCCCCACCATATGGATTACATTATATCAATCATCAAGAATAACCTCCATATGTTCTTACATCAAATCAGGAATGACAATTATGAATTAAAGATGCTTGGTTTAGAGTCAACACTCTCTCAAAGTACTATAGATTATGTCAAGATAGTGCATGATCATATCTAAAAAAATAGTAAACTATGATCACATGAAAATAAATTTATATATCTCCTAATCCACACTCATAAAAAGCAGGATCCATTTTCCGTTACCTAACATATAACAACATGTATCTTAAAAATGTTTTCCTATGTAAAAAAAGACGTCAACATTTTCATGGCACATGAATTTTCCTCAACATATCCTATAACATAGAGGTGCATTATTTAATTAACCACAACTCTTGAGAAATACTTCCCACTGAATGTTTTGAAAATATTTTTCCCTAGCTCACACATGGATACTCAATGACTTGAAAATTAAATATCACCAGACAAAAATGGTGTGTAACAATATATCCCAACATATACTGCAATGATTCATCCATTATATGGAAAATATGACCATGATACATGACACATCATACTGAACAATCCAAATGTTCCTTTAGAACTCCTCTTAAAAAATTTTCACCTTACACAATCCATGATTAATTCCATGAATTCTCATCAATAAATGTTACTATAATGACATGAATATTCTCATTCCCTTACAACATTAGAAAAAATAAAAACACAACTTAGTCTATCGAGGAACCTGAATAGTCATTCTTACCAAACCTTGTTTCAAAAAACACGGACAATAGGTTTCTCCTAAAAAACCATTGGATTCAACATGAATATATCACAATACCAAATAACTAAGTGTGATTCAACATCAAATGATTGTATAACCATGATCATTTGGCTGAAGGGAATCCATAAAAATCGGACATCCTCATGAATATTTTTCCCTCATTTAAAACAAAACGTCAACCAACATGAGTCCATATCAAAATTTGGTGCCATTATGTCTCGCACCAAACCTAGAGATCACGCCTCTCAATGATTTGATGGGGTCTATCCACCAATACCAAAATATAGAACCTCTCCAAGGGAGGTAATAGTAACATTAACCAATTAGGATAAAAATAATCAACATGAACTGCATGGTCCTGATACTCATCAAGCATCCCCATTGATCAGTACTCTATTGAGGTCATGGTATTAAAAAGGAATATATACTGAACTATAAATCAATGGATATTCATATAGAATATTACCCCATAAATTTCTAGTAAAAGTGAAATGTTTTATTACCTATCAGCATCATAACCAGTGATCTAAATAGAAAATCATAGATGATTGTTGGTTAAGTAAAATTTTATTCCACACAAAATAAGAAAACACAATATAGTTTGTTAATGACACATAAATTAATAGAACATAATTAAATAACACGAGAAAAGGTGTCTAATATTTATATATCATATTCCTTGTTGACACCCTAGGCTCACTAAACCTCCTATGCATGAAGTCCAAGTCACCAAACTCACAATCAAACATCCAAATGTATATCCACATCACCATAAATTGGAATGGATTACATATAGTAGTCATAAAAATTTAGTATAATTCCATAAAATACATATAGTGTAATTTTAAATCATTTTTAACTATTTTTAAAAATATATTATTTCATAATTAATATCAACACTATTAGGCCCATAACATGTTAATCCTTCATGAAAAAAAATTCATGAGACACCTTTTTCCTTTACTGGCCAAGATTCAAAAAGAATACTTAACTTATTTCCAATGGTCCTAGAGAAAAAATCCAATAGTAAACCATCACATAGAAAAAGAATGTGTGTCTATAAAATATAAAATCATATAAAAATGAAAAAAAATAACAACAATCCAATATTCCTCGAAACCAATAATTTTCAAATAAACAATTTTCCTCAATGCACTAGTCTGATATCCATCAGAGATTCCACCACATTTTAGAAACTATTATCAACCATATCCCAAATAGAAAATCCCATGGAAGGGAATACCATTGAAACAAATTTATATCATATTGGATAGGATTCAACTATACTGGTGATCTTAATTGTTTCCCCACAAGGCCACTAACACTCCTCTCCATATTCCATTGGCTACCAATAAACGTGAGGTCCTATGGTGAGACTGTGGAGAGACTCCACTCTCATATTAGAGTAAAACAATAAAAATATCTACATATCATATTTTTATGTAAATAAAAATTGTTTGGAATAATTAAATAACATAAAGAGGACTAGTATTAGTAATAAATATAATGATATAAAACCCAAAATAGGCATGTCATATATACAACCTTGATTAAATATTAAGCAAAAAACATATGTAGGAGTACAAAAAGGATCCCAAAATAAAAATAAAAGGATTTATTACAAACTCCCAACTAATTCACATACCTGGTCTCTAAGAAACTGACAAGTTACTCTATCCCAGTATATTAAATCCAAAAGATTGACTCTGATCAATCATGCAACTATAGGCCTTACCCCAATACAACATGCATCTTTTATCAAGTTGATTAGAAGTAATCAGACCTTCATGAATAATTAGGTTTATAGACATTGATGACAAGTAGTATCATTAGAAAAACAAAACAATGAACTTAAAAATATATATTCACAATTCAATGTTCATTCTATATGCTTCTCCTAGATAAGACACATCTCTAAAAATAATTTAATTAAATTAACTAAGAGTACATTCAATCACAAGATACATTATCCTAGTCATCTGGATAGTGTGATATCATGTATATATATATATATATTCACAAATAAATATTTAAAAATATATAAGAATATGCATTATTATGTTGAAAAATTAATAAAAAAATAGTTGACCCATGGTTCTGTAATCTCATTCAACAATACATACATCAACCAACGAAGGAAACGACTCTGAGAATTCTACATCACCACATAGGGACGCATGTCCTAACCATGGGTTTACCTGTACCTGCCTCTAATAACTATAATAATGGATTATACGAAACATTTATACATCCTATTAAAGTTGCCTCATATATTTTATGAATAAAATGGTGACCCATGGTACATTACCATGGTGTCCTTGTATAACAATAAACATGAAAAAATAATTCATTATCCATATGATCTTGTCCATGAAATTCATACATGGGATTTTTGTATCCCAATAGGCATAATATACTTAATTCACCACCTATGATTGTAAAGGGAATTTGTACATGATAATCCAAGTATCACCTAAGGTGTACCATAAACAACTCTTCCCCTGAGTCCATCCACGTAATTCCTTTATGGGATCCAAGTATAACTCAATGAATAATATAAAATACTACCCCAATTAGTCTATCCATAGAAATCTTACATGGTTTATCATTTCCACTTAATGAGTATATAAATTCATTTAACATATCTGATTTTACAAGGAATTCATTCATGGGAATATATGTATCACTAAAGGAATATATGAACACATTAACCAATAGTCCCACCCCTAGAGTCCTACATGGGACCCTTGGTATCATTGAGTAATAGTATATAGAGTATCCTAATTAGTCTTTCCGAAGATATCCATATAAGGAAACTAATATATATGGAAGGTATAATACAATTTGAGAAACCTTTATTAATGTCCATGACAATTATTAAAATTGTGTAATATATTTCTCATTTCATAATTAAATATATTGAAAGAATCCCATCACGAATTTTAAATAATAAAATAATCAAATAAAAATGCCTCAAGATACAAACACCAAATGTAATTATCATCATCACAATAATTTCATTTCACATCAGGCCTATCAACCAAGAACAAAAAGACACATATGAAAATAATTGTTTTTCCATGATAATATTGTGAATGCATGAAACAAATTAATTGTCGATGAACACCTAAAACCACCACCACTGTCACAACCTCTCAAGATTAGTAGTTCAGTATGGGTTCTATGTTAACATAATATATTTTTACTAAAAAATCCCCAAAATCACTTACTCAGGTTTGATCAAACGTCAAGTCACCCACTAGGTCCCTCAATTAATATCACATGAGATGAATCCTGATCTCAATCCTCACCAATGATATAAAAGGGAGGAATCATAGATCAGAGCATTGGCTGTATGTATATTGTACATAAGGAGAGGCCTCCCACATGAGACTATCAGTAATATTAAAATTTTCTATTTCTCAAATAATTGACTCTATAGGTTATCATTTAATTAAATACATCTCTCCGGGGACCCTCAGTAACTACAAGCAGATAAAGGCATCCCTTATGGTATCCTCTAAGTTGAAAGAGATGAATAGGAGTCCTACATGGGATCAGAACATCCTAGGACGGATAAGAGATAGAAATTTATTTTCCAAGAGATATAACTCATGGACTATCTCATATCAATGTTTCTCACTCATGGGAGACAAAAGAGTTCCATCATAGAAGGATGAACGTCTATATATAAAAACAATCCTAAAACTCCTACTAGGAATCCTTAAATAACCTAACTAGTTTAACAATCACAATATATGAGGAAATATACTTAAAATGAACTACTCAAGTATCAAATTACAAATATTTTTCATAATGGTATGATAAAACCATTAGTCAGTAGGAAAGGGGGTCGCTAACCGTGTGTATACTAGTAAACGATGTGTAGTCCAAAATCTCTACCTCGGTGTGTAATCCAACTGGATATAGAGATTAAAATATAATGTACATGGAATATTATTCATTTACAAGGAACATAACCAAAACAAGGTATACTAGCTTTTACTTCTTAGGGAGTGGTCATGTATATAAAATTGTTATGTAACTCTAAATGGTGTCTAACTTAACAGAGGCTAGTCGTGTACCCTATACAACAATGTTACCCTACAATGGATTTATAAAAAGATACACATCTATACTGATTATTTCCAATACATTAAATCTATGCCCAATACATGGTGTTTTCTAATAATAATATCAACTTCCCCAATCATGAATAACACACAACATGTTTTATTGGACTACATGTCATGTGATCCACATTTCTGAATTAAAACCTCTTCAAATCAAATATAATCCAATATTTTCTTCTCAAAAGATATAGATAAATCTAAAAGGATCATAATAAGTAAAGAAAATAATTTAATTATTTAAAATATTATATAATCTATAATGTATGGAATAAACTAAAAAAATACCTTTAAGTGGATCACATAGATGATTCGCTCGTTTCCTCTATACTTGACTGCTATATGATAATCCAAGTCCTCCCAAGATCTGAAGTAGTACATCCATTTTCCCTTATATTTTTATATATCAATATATCTTTTCACTCAAATTCATGAAATTAATTGTTACCATAAGGGGTGTTTAGAGTATGTGAGAGTCTATTGGATAATGAAAAGAAAATAAGAAACTCAAAAGTTGAAAATGAAACAAAAAATGGTTCCAAGACTTTTATGTTTCCCAAAATGAATTTCTGTCTCACGTAGGAAACAATAATTTCATATGACCCAATTAATGTGATGAAATATATATATTTTTCTCTTTTAATAATATATATCAAAGAGAACATGCATGAATAAATGAATAATTAATTAATTAAATATTAGATTATAATTATTCTTCTAAAATTGCAACTGCTCATAATTATACCATACTAATGTCGGATGGTAAAAACCCTAAAAATACTGGTTTAGTGGTCATAAAATTTGACAATATCATAATCTATAGTGAAATGACCATTTGAAGCTGTTATAAGAATCCAAATAAATACAATTTCTTGTCAGTCATCCATCCGAAAACGTAATGGGTAATTATAATAACATTTACATTATAATATTATATTTTTAATTTAATATTTGTGTTTGAAATATGGGATTTTATATCAAGATATTTCTAATGGTTTCCTCAGTTTTGTAGGTAGCGGTACTAGTGGAGTAACACCCTTAAGAAAATTAGTTCCCCTGCCTCTATAACATGTTTTGGTTGTTTAAGTATGAGCATGTAGGTGATCCCCCATATTTGGTAAATATATTTTTAAATATCAATATGATTTCTCATCCTTTTTATGGAACCTATTATGTCATGTTGATGAGAGGGACCAAAACCCTCTGAGTCATGCAGCGATAGAATGGATTAAAAACCAACCATTCAGGTATCTATAACAATCAGTGAAAATGAAACTGAAATATAAGGTGGAAAATTTAAGGCATTCATGGTTGTCATACTAAGGATGAATGTAAGTATATCGATATCTTTACTATAAGTAACTCCCCTTCCACGTTGAGTGATAAATAGAGATAAATAAATTAGTGAAATTTGAATCATAATGGGGGTGAGATGAACCACATTATCTTATAAGAAATAGTTGAGTAATATAAATCTGGTAATAAAATGTCATGTCATAATTTATAATGAAAGATTTTTTTGTCAAGGTATGGTCTTATTAGGGGTGGGGTTGGTTGAATACATTACAATCCATGAATTTAGTAGAATTCACTCTTGGAAATTGTAAAGTGTATTCATCCTTGGTGTAAGTTGATCAAAATCATAGTGATACTCTGAATCTATTTATATGATGACCCATTATACTAATATTTAAAATAGTCAATAAAAATAGATCATGATAGGTATAATTTTTATCATGGAGAACTGTGATAAGATTATTTATTTCTTATATCTACTATATCCCATCATGGATTCCCTGTTTTCCCAGAATGATGTTGTGGATGAAAAAATATCAATTACTGACTATACACTATGAGAAACAATGTATATGGTCACATATATGGCGTAACTCATAAAATATATGTTTTAGGTGGGGAAATTTTATATACTAAAAGGGTGTTTATTGTTGTTTAAACATATCTAATGATATGAATGGATATAATTATTTTCAGCTTAAGGAGGTGGTGGTACTACTTACGAGGTAGTAGTATCATAACTTATAGATGAATTCAATGGAGTGGATGATTAATCTAGTGAAATAGGACATACTATTTCCATTTCTTATAGATAAATGTCTAGTAGGTCTAGTCAAAGAAGATCATATGGTGTTCAAATAAAGACTATTCATGTGGTGGGTGAATCTTATTAAATGGTTGGTTACATCCCTTTTGATCATACCTCATTAAAAATATTCATAGAAATTGAAATAGAAAAAATAAAATAATTTCAATTAAAAAATGAATCAATATAATATTTTGAAAAGTATCTGACATTTTCATCAAAGTTAGTGAAATATTTATAAAAATAAATGACCTATATTTTATGCTATCAAGTATTTTTTTTGTTCAGGAGACATGATTTGGAACCCAAAATATATGAAATTGAATGGAATAGAAAATGTACCGATAAAAAAACACGTGTTCAGGAATATGAGAACCCATGAAATTTTCAATACATGACAAATTTCATATTTGGGTTGTATATGGTAAATTTACATGGTGGGTTCGAAAAACACATTCCCAATGTCATAAAAATATAATTCCTTCTGATGTTCAATTATTACATGAATTTTTTTTATGCGTGTTCCCTTATATGGTTGTGTTTTTTGTGAGAACATCTCTAATTCCCAATAACCATAACCAAATAATTGAAATACATAAATAATGGTCATAGGACCAAATACATGGGTCAAAGACCAAATTTCATGATTTTATATATTGAAATATCTGTATCTATTGATCTGTTGGTTGATATATGATGGTGGATTCTTCAATAAAACATAAGATTATAGGGGGGATTGGAATGGGTACTAGAAAATTAAAGAGTTTGGGGATTTTAAGTCCTATAAAAATGTAATGTATAAATATCCACATATCGTAAACATGTAATTTCTAAAATGGGTTTTTATTTAATTCAAAAAAAAATTATGTTTTATATTAATATATAAATATATATACATATAATTAGTTTGGAAGAAGGAAGGAAGGTGAAGGTCTAATATCCTACATGTAATGATTTTTTAAAGAAACATCATAGAACATTATTATGGGGGATGTAATTTGTTTCAAATTTAGAGAGAAAAAAATAAGAATCGAGATTTTATTGGTAAGAAAGTGGATAAAAATTTCTAATGTTTCATCTATAAGGAGATGCAGTAATATAAAAATTAATTTCCCAGTTTCCTATTTTTTTATGAAAAAAAATAAAAAGGATAATGTCAAATATAATGTGATCACTGCAGATGTAGTTAATGTTCCTTAATATATATTACCATTTATGTTAACTATAGCCACACATTTAGGCACTTAATAATTTTATTCTACATATTCACACTATTTTCGATCTTCCATGTTTTAGAAAATAAATTCATATTTTAGTAGCATCTTAAAAATGGAATTATTAATCAATAATGTAACACACTTAGTTTTTTTGAAATATATTGTTTAAATTAAATTAATATTTTTGATACTTTTCCTTTTACATAATATATAATAAAGATTATTTATAATAAAAACCTAGTTTAGGTTGTGTTATATATGAAACCATGTTCATGTTGTGCTCCGAAACACACATGTATGAACTTGAGGTATACACAGTAAGATTCATGGATTGTGCTACACAAAACACCTAGTTCATTGATAGATTTATTTATATGCGAGAGCTAGTTTTACCGAACAATAGTATATTGTTAAAATAAAATTATTTAATAAAATAAGATATAATTTTTTTTAAATGAATCATTAAATATATAATTAGATATCCAATTAACATATTAATTTAATAATATTAATTCATTGGTTAACAATTATTTACAAATTAATATAAATACAATTTGATTATAAAGGGGAATAATTTAATTTTTATTCTATGAAAGTCATTTTGTCTACATAAAAAATATTTTTTAAAAATATTAAATTATAATAATGAAATAAATAGTTTTTATATTAAATAAAATATTCTTTATACTAATTCAATATATTTTATAGGAATAAGATAATAACAAACCCATTTTTACAGAAAAACCCATATATTTTTTAAAAGGGTAATTTTTTCACCTTTGAAAGATGAACACTTAATAAATATAATTTTTGTATCATTTATAATTTATATATGACTAAATAAACATATTATTTTATTTTTTAATATCAAAATTTACTTTGTTTTATTTTTGGATATTTTTCTTATAATTTTTACGTTATTATGAATAATGAAAAAACTAATTTTCAATTGAAAACAATATTTTCATAGAAACAATTTATATTATTTAATTATAATTTGTAATATTTTTAATTATAGTGAAAACCAATACTAATTAGTTTTTCTAATTTAGGTTGTTGTAATCAATTTAAATATTTTATCTGGACATAAAAACATGTCAATATTTCGGACGTTTTGAGATTAAAAAGATTTTCTATCATTTCTGCAACATAAATAATATTAAATTAATTAATTTAATGTATTTCCTTTAAATAATGAAAAATTTATTTAATATTATAAATCATATGGTCCCAATTTATTAAATGTATACCATTTTTCTTGATAAAATATGTATAATTACTCTACTATTTTTTATTACCATAGTTAAGTTAAATAATTTAGATAAGGGTTCAAATATTAGATTAATTATTCAAAAACATATCTAACACATGAGAAAATATTTTTTAATGAAGTTAATCAGGCCATTAACCAATAAGTATCAAAATTAAATACGTTAATTGATATTTGTCTAGGAAAATGAATAAATTGTTTTGAAAAACAATAGAGGTGAAAAAATGACATAATCTTACTTTTATTATGTATAATATATTTAATATGGGGTTACAGATAAGATAATATCTTATAAATATATATATTAAAATTAAAGAAAAAAAATTCATACAAAATTGAGATTTAATATTAAATTTTATTGATGAAATAATGATCATAAATAATTACATAATGATGACGCACTAATGAAAAGGAGATACCCAAAGAAGTGGTAATGTTAATAAACAAATGTTTTTTTTGATTTATTTACTAATTAAACCACCTTATTTCATATTATTTTATATTTACATATAAATAGGTGTATCCATAATATAAAATTATTATTTATAATTATTTTTCTTCCAATACTTACACACACTTGAATCAAATGCGTAATTAACTAAGATTTATTGGGTATAAGGAACTATCACCTCAAAAAATATGTTGATTATTTTCACATTACCACCTATATTAGTTTTTAATTAGGATGTAAACTCCATTTTATATATATATATATTATATTTTTGTTTTATTTATTTTTTTGGTACTATTATATATCACATAATTTCATTCTTTTTATTTTGTGTAAATTCTATAATATTCTCTATTGACATGAGGGCTACCACATCCTCAATGTGGTGTAAGTCATTACCAATCTATATTGAATGTGTTTGGGATATTGTTTTAAAAACATATGATATATATGACCTATTGATACTTATATAATTAATATATATACATATACACATATACTTCATTAATATTATTATTTTAAAAATGATAATCAATCAGAAACATCCTTTATGCAAGCATGGTGCCTAATGTCTCTAGGAATGGTGAATTCTATATAATATTTATATTTTTAATGTATTTTTATAAATATGTATATAATAAATATATATTATTTTTATATCATGTTTCGAATTATTTAAATAATTAAATCATGATCTTAGTAACATTTTATAGAATAATAAGTGAAAATGTATATGTGAAATAAGTGGATATTTCCTTAAACCTAATAGTAACATGGAATGACTAATAAACATGTAATATTATTTCATAAGTAAATAATATATGTTATGGTTAAATTTAATTTATTTTTATAATGAAAATAAGAAAATACTTATATTTATTATACGGGAGGATTGACTGAGTACGAAGAGAGTAAAGACATAAGGTAAGTGGATTTCATCACACATTTTATTTCAAACGACAATGACATATTCAATAGTAAATAGTTTATATAATGCCAAAGACTATTTTTTATGAGTCTTATCTGAATGATTATTGGATTTTCACTTGAATATAATTTTCTTTATTTCATGGGGAATATGATTCTAGTGGTTATAAATAATACATATTTTTCCACAATTTCATAAATATTTGGGACTGCTTAATTTTCAGTTTATGTTAGACAATAAATATAATCCATTTTCATTATTTCTGAAAAATATCTACGAAAGATTTTTTATATTATTCTATGGATTTTAAGGTAATTTTTACCAATTTTGTCTTTTTCTACATGGTTTGAAATGATTTGTTTTCATTTTCAAAACAATTTAGTTTTTGATGTTTCTAAAAAAATACAATTTTATTAATCTTATATAGTATCAATATAATTTATGCCATCATGAATTATTAATTAATTGAAATTTATCTTAAAATCCTAAAAGGTTATATTCATGTAAAAAAATTTCTCTTCAAATTGTGTCACATTTATATAAAAGAACTTTTTTTAATAAGAACTGATACATTACATATGAATTGTTTTCTAGTGATATATCAACATTATTTTCCATCTTATCTAACATTATTTGGAGTTAAAAATTTTTTAATTGGGATTTTATTTAATTCTAAAATTCATATTATTTATATGAATTTATTATCTTTATGGAGGGAATAATATTTATGAAACCGATTTCTTTTCAAGGGGGTATGTTATGATTTAATTATTTCTGTGAAACCCATTTCATTTCATGGGTTATAATAAGATGAATGGTTTATATTCTTATGAAATGCATTTGTAAGTTTTCATTATTTGATGGGTAATACCAATATCTCAATCCAATGCATTGGGGAATGATTTGTATCACAAGAGACAATGATGGAATTTGACTCGATGGGCTTGATACATAATAAATATTGGGGAATTCATATACACTATGGGAAGATTGGGAAACTAGAACCCTTCTATCGAATGGAAAGCATCTCGGTATGGTGGTATGTCCCACCCAAATGGTTTAGTCACCATGAAGTTCATTTTTATTTTTTGACAACGTGCCTTAACATATATGTACTTATATTAAATGTTTTTGTGTCCGACATAAATTTTATTGCTTATTTAATGTTATGCATATATGGATTATGCTTTTTATTCCCATATGATTCACATATTATGACCATTAAATAAATAATATATGATTCATGTTTATGAAATTATATATACAAGGTATGCTCATTTAGTTTTATGATAACATTATAATACCCTTATATTCATGTTTATGTATAAGAACCTCCCTTATTTAACCTCACTAATAATATGTTCTCACCCATTTTTGATATGATATTTCCTCAGTGAATAATTAAAGGGATTAGGTAGTGGTAATAAAGTGGATGCTATTTTTTGTAAACATTGATATTCTTCCCCCAGAATAAATTTTAATACATGTTTCATAAGGCACTAAAATAATATAACCTTTCAGTGTGTGTTTATATAATATATGAAATTTCAGTCAAAAATAAATTAATATCCTGGAATGAGAACCATGGGTCATTAAAAATACTATTAGCGTAATTCATACTACAAAAAAAAAAGAATACGACGGTCAGTTCTCATTATTACAAATTGATAATACATGTTTGTAAAAATTATTGTTATACATATATTTTACATTTATATTATCCTTTTTATGGATTTTCCATCAAATTATAATGTTAATATTTATTTCTAAGAAAAGTATATAATAATATGTGATGTATATACTGAATCCATTATCATAGGGGAGGCTACATCATCTAAATCAAGTCTAAATCCACCACCATTATCAATCCATAATGACATTCAGGATGAAAAAGTGAATACCCAAACAATAAGTGCCAATATATCACTATAATACTAGATTTATAACTTTTAATGAAATAAAATAACGTGATTCAATATTTAAAACCTAGACTCCATTCTTATTATAATGTTGTATTTTCAATTCATTCCATCCCAAAAATAAATCCTATATCTAAGTCACTTTATAAGATCACTATAGTTGAAATAAAGAAACATAATGAACAACTAAAGTAGTTGTGTGAAAAGCTATTGAAACACCCAATTGTTTCTCCATGGTTATAAACATTTATTTTATTTAAGAAGCAATATGTGAATGTAATGTTTGTTCTTATTTTTTAGGATATAAATTCTAATATTATAAATAAATGTTATCCTTAACAAATATTGATATCTTATTGTTCAATATCTATTATATCAATAATTTTCAATGATTTATCATATTTTTGGGTATCATCTTCTATGAGTAATTAATAAGGATATTCAAATGATAATATTTCATATGAGTTATAAAAATTATGATGTTATATTAATTCATATCAGATAGACTAATTCAACTATTTTTTTATAGATCTAATGAAGAGAGTTTTCAAGGATTTTCAAATAAATTATTAATTTTATTTTATTACGAAATACTGATATAAACTAAATGATATAATGAATATAAGTTTTATATTTGAATAATTATTAAAACTCTTTGTGAAAAAAATTTATGTTCAAATTTTTTCGTATATGAATTCCAGAAAGTTACATTTTAATTTATTCCCCATGATTTCTCTATTGATGGAATATCAATTGAAAATTTTTAGATAAATTAAATGATAGGAATTACAGATCCATTTAATATAATATATATTCATAGTTTATAAATAGAATAATTGTACTATTTATTATTTGTGAAATATATTCTTTATTTGATAACCCATTAACATAACCCATGAGCAATGAGGATAAGTACATATGGTCAGAATAATGTAACAAATTTTTTAGAGAAATTAATTTTATATTTTTCAATGAACAGATACTTTATTTACTACTATAAAAGGATAAAATATTTGTATTTTGTGATGTATAAAAAAATGATTTGGATTTTTACAAATAAAGAATGATTTAGTTTATTACCATAATATTTTAGTTGAAAATATGGAGGCATTAAATGTAAGTTGAAATATGTGAAATATATATTAATCATTAAATTTTTAAATACATTATAAAACAAAAATATCATGAAATAACTCAGAGTAAGTAGTTATTCATACTCTAATTTTATGATTTCTCAGTATACTAACACATGGGAAGGTATATATTATGTATGATTCATTGCATATGAACGATTCAATAAATTTGAGTATAATAATGCTAAATGATGATCTTATATTGTAGGATTTTATAATGATGGGTATGAGAATTTTTATTGAAGCGGAAACATCACATATATTCCAAATAATTTCCAAAAATAATATTTTTAGAGAAAAAATGTTCATATCTTGATGATAAAATTATTTAATATAAAATATATTATAATAATGAGGTGATATTAGTATATATTTACCATGTTGATTGTAATTTGAAATTTTAAATGTGTATATGTCTTCTATTAATTCCTGATCTAAAAATAGTAGAATTAACAAAATATAAAATATAATAATTCCCTTTTCAACATCATATCATATGGCATTTATTTGGATTTGAAATAATATTTACTGTGAGACAACAAGAAATTTTAAAATAAATATTCCATATGACATGAATGGGTTTTAAATAGGTTATGGACGAAATATATCATTTAAAATGAGTCATGGAAAATCTATATATTATTTCGTGAATATGGGATCATAATAGATTTGAATATGTAACTATCAGTAGAAATTACACTTGAAAAAATGGTTCCATGTAGATTATTTATTCATTCCATAATATATATATATATATATATATATATATATCCACAATATAAACGATGATATAACTCTTGGGAACCTCATCCAACACTCTATTAATGATGTTATATAAATATATGGTTAAAAAATTAAATTGTATTTCTTCATGATCCTTAGATTACAATAAAATGTTGTATGATTATTCATAAGGATATTTATAGTTAGCTATATTTGGGAACTAAATATGATCCTCAAACTGATAGATATTTTGAATGTACAATTAAGACAATAGAAGTTATGTTAATCCTATTCTCGATTAACATTAATGGTATATGGGTTCAATATTCTACATTGGTGGAATTATAATATTATAATACATTCCATTGGATAATAAAAATGGAACCATATGTGGAATTTTTTGAAATATGTTTCACACTCCAACATTCATGGATCATAAATTTTGAAGGAACATTATAGGACCATATGTCAAGGAGGATACAACATCAAAAGTAAATTCTATTCAGAATCATATAAAAAAACTCATTTTAGAAAAAACATTATCCAATAACAGAATAAAGGATTTATAAATTCAAGTGGTATATGTTGTTTTTTAGATGTTATATCAATTAATAGGTTCAAAATTATTCAAAATTAAATGAAAACAATAATCCGGGTATATAAGTTCTTTTGAAATTTAGGAATAATTTAGAGCTTCATATTACTATTTAGAAATGACACATATCCTCTGAAAAGATCATGATGATTCATATGTATTTTCTTATGGAAGTCATTTCTAGAACCAAATCTTTTCCTCTCTTCTGTGGAAATAGATTTCTAATGAGATTCATCATTCTATGAAAATCATATCACAATACATGAAACTAGAAAAATCGTTTTACGAAATTACAACACATGACTCGTAAAGGTACTTTGGAGAAATCATAATATATAAAATGAGATGTGGGATCCTGATGAAGATATGATGACTAATGAAAAAAATCAATTCATTTGTGGATATTCATTAAATTTCAAGGATGATATTTTTGAAAGGGGGAAATATTTAACACCTATGATATAATTATTGAATGTTAGATCTTCCTTTTTAAGAAATAATAATATAAGGGACATATAATTTTTCATGAAATATAATAAAAAAAATTCGAAAATTTTAAAAATTTAATTTTATAAAAATTATTTCCTTTTTTATAAAATATTATCAAAATTATCTAAGGATGAAATGTATTTATTTTGAAAATAACATTAATTTATCATGTAATAAGTAAAAATATTTATTGAAAATTGTCTTTACATCAACATATTTAAAATGCCCCATTTTTTTGAATTGGTTTTAAATTTATATTATTTACGTTTTATTTGAAATTTACAATCTAATTTTCTTAGTATTTATATTATGATCAAATTTTCTTTAGAAATATTTTTTTTATTAAAATTTAATTTTTAGGAATGAAATTTTTCATAAAATTATGAGAAAATATATTAAATGTATTATCATCCATATAATGTATGTAATTATGTTAAATTCATTAAAATTATCTAATGAGAATAATAAATATTATTTAATGAGTTATGTTTAATTTTTAGTAATCATGGAAATTTACCAAGGAAAATATTAACCACCCCATTTTATTGTTAAATTAATTAAAATGGTTTAAAAGAATTTTTTAATGATCTAATATATTAAGAAATCAAATTAAAATACTTCGTTGGATTTTTTTATAATAATATGACCATTATCAATGTAAAAATAATATCATCTTTGATCTTATTTTATTATAACAATACTAATATATTGAAATCATTTAAAAAAATAAAAATGTATCCCATCTCTCACTTAAATGACACTTCATATCCACTCTTATTCATATTTGAAGAACATGATATTTCAAGAAATCCAAAATCAAATCTTTTCTTAAATTTACTCATAATTTCGATGTCCCCCTTGTCTGATCAAAATACCATAATATGATTGAATTATGAGTAGACCTATGGAGGTTCTCTGAGGAATATGTATAGGTTATAACATATTTTTTTACATTTCATTTACCCTTCTGTAACCATAAAATATTATTTAACATATAATATATTTTAATTAATTATATTACATGTAATTTAATTTCTTTATTTTGGTGTAATAATCCACCTTCATTACATCTCCATCGAAAGGAAAATGAGAACGTCACACATGCATACGTACAACCAACCCTCTCTATATATTAGTGTAATTTGTTCTTTTTATCAACCATAAGTGGATGTATATAAATATTCAAATTAATTAATAAATATGATATTAATGAAATATTTATTATTCTTGTAGTATATGATATAATTTATCTTTGACCATTCCACCCATAAAAAAATTATAATGTCACTCATGTGTATGTGTGGACTACCATCTCCACAATAGTATGTGCTTATTTTTTCATTAATTTTTTTAAATAATTATATTATATATTATTATATTTAATATATAAGATATTTATATCCTTAATATGTTTTCTATATTATTTAACCATTAAAAATAATCATGGATCAAAGCCACCAAACTAAAAGATAAATACAGAACAAAACAGTTCAAAACCATAAATGATGATTATTATATATAATTATTAATAAATGGATTTCAAAATAATATATGTTGATAATAAAGGGTATTATATTTATGTTTAATCTGGTATTATTCAAATATAATGAATATTAATTTACCATACAAGACCTTAAATGAAATTAAAAATCAATTTCCACATGAGGTTTGGGTATATTTTACAATCCCATTATTATTGTGGAATCTGCATGTTTATGATTACATTTGAGTAATTATATGATCATTTATATCATAAAATAATTAAATTTTAAATCCATATTATTATTTATAGGACTTTATAGAATTATATAAATGATTACCATTTTTGGAACTCAAAAAACAAAATGATGATTTTTAAGGAAAGTGAAAATCATTTCCTATTATTTGAGGAATTGTTTTCATCCATGTCCCTATTTTTAGTAAAAAAATATCTAAAATGATTTATCTATTCTAAAGTTATTTATTTCTGAATGTTTTCCAATTTTTTGACCTCTATAAAAATACTTCAGTGGAATATAATTGTCATTAGCCAAACGAGGTACTTTTTACAAATCGTGTAAAAAGCATATTTTATTTAATTACTATTAAATGATAATAATTTACTACCATAATGAATATCCTTTTAAATTAAACATACATTATCGGTTTGCGTATTTTTTAATATAAAATTATTCTTCTGATATTAGTTAAATTTTTATATTATAAACTGGTCAATATGAAATGAAAAATGTGTTATCCTTATGACATGTTCCAGTGATCTCTTAAGAATAATTTTATCTATGTAAATATCATTTTTTGAATGTCATGATTTATTGGGGATACAATCTAATATTACCAACCAACTTATTTATCAATGTTGATTATTATCAAGTTTATATATTCAATTACAAATGATAATATTTTCATTTTAATACTAGTTGGTTAATAAGAATTTCACTGTTTTTTATCCATTTAATTTTAATTCAACACATTAATAAGGTGAATTCATTACTATTATTATTTGATGATTGATTTTAATATAACCCACATTCATTTATAAATCTCATTATTCATACTATATTGGGTATTTGGAATATTCCTTATGTATATATAATCAAAGTTATAACAAAAGGAATTGGTGGTATGATTACCATGTATGGATTTCTGTGTCCAATCATTATGAGACTAGTTTTTGTAATCAAAGAGATTAGTTATGATTATAAGTTATCAATGGATTTAGTACCCAATTTACGATAATAGACATATGGAATATTTTTCTTATTATTATATATTCCATATTATTGATGTTTTTTTATTTTATTGTATATTATATTTTTTATTTCCATTAATTTTTTTTAGAGATATTAATTTATTATGTTTTCCATTCCCAATGATACCTTTATGTTATTGATGAATGTATTCAAGAAATGAATTGAATGAATAAAAATTTTATCGTAATAGTATAAATTTTTTATTTATTTTTTCAAATGTAATGTGAGAATTATATATATCTATAATCCAAAAACTATAAAACATTTTAATCCTTCTAGATTTGATGAATTAAATTGTGTGACCTTGTATAAAAATAAAAACTAGTTATAGGTTTCTGAATTTAATAATTGACATCCATTTTATAAGATCACACTGTGTAATTGTTTAAAATTTAAAAATAAAGAAGGGGAATATAGATTCTTGGTTTCCCCTAAGATAATTAATTTTTCCAGGTCCTTTTCTTGACCTGAATGATACAAATCGACCCATAATCAGTAGGTTGTGTGGAATTAACCTCTTTAAAAACCACAAAAAATGTCAACCAATTTACTATATAAAATTTTATTATTATTCAAAATGGAAAGGTTGTGGTTTTGGTATCTCAAATCCATGGATACAATATAATGAATGGGGTTCAGTGTGTTAGTCACGTTCATCACATTTTCTACATATCTAGATTCAATATCCTTAATATTGAATAACTAAATGGTTTTTTCAAAAAACCTATATTGATGTAAAATCATACACATATTTGTTTATGATACTGGAATGATCAATTTCAGTTAAATAAAAAAATTATATATCATCGTTTTTTAAATTTATTATATGGGTTATCCACATCATCCTGAGTAATAAAAGTAGTTGTTATCTCAAAATTATTCTCCAATAAATTTAAAATCCTTCTTTATTTCTCATTTTATCTATATTACATTCATCGTATATTTTTATCATAAAT
Source organism: Viscum album (assembly GCA_963277665.1). NCBI lineage: Eukaryota > Viridiplantae > Streptophyta > Magnoliopsida > Santalales > Viscaceae > Viscum > Viscum album. The sequence goes on from OY728142.1 coordinate 1,929,348,420, forward strand.
AATAAATTACCCCTATATCATAGTGAATAATATACAGAATGTTAATATATTGAGTTGAAAGATGTAAATGGGTATTACGTGAGTGGAAACAATCTCCCATATTTGGATAGATGTCCATTGTAAAAGTCTGGTAAATTATTGAATCAAAAGGATTAAAACCCTCAATTAATGCATTATACTAATACCCAGTATAATATACCTATATTTTATTTGAAATAATTGTTGTTGAGATAACAAAATAAATTTAAAATTATGATATAGTTTGATATGAAATAAAACAACATTAACTCAATACTCAGTTTACATCATTTTCTCATGCAATGAATACATAATTTTTACTGCTTCCTTATATAGTCAATAAATTTTTATTTTTTGTCAATCGATATAATTTGATCAGTATGTGAAATGATAGATGGATAAAATATTAAATGGATGATATTTTGTGTTAGATGTTTTCTTTGGTTGTCCATGATATTACAATATTTAGAAAAAATATAATGTGAAAAAAAAATTGAAGACCAAATTAAAAATGGAAATAAATAAACAAAAATGTTTAATGAAATGAAACTGAATATGTTCTTGGAATCAATTTTCATTATCGATTAATTATGAATATAATTCATTACTGCTATATTATTGATGAAATTATTTTACCATTGGTATTTAATTACATATATTTCTACTAATACTGTTAAACAATGGATTTATTCATTTCTTCATAATCCTTTTCATCAATAAATAAATTATATATATATATATATATATATGTATTTGAAACACAAAACCAAAAAATTATAATGAACTCTTCCAATATTCGCAATATAACCAATTTAAATATATTTTATGATGCCATGTTGTCTCATTCTATGTATGAAAAAAAAAATGGTAAATTTTGGAAATTAATTTTGTAATGGAACTAAAAATATAAATCACAATAATTGAGAAATATATAAAATTTCATTTAAAATACACAAAAATGCTTGTTGTTACTCCAACATATAATAATTACCATCTCATTACAATATTATGTTTTCATGAATCAATGGGTAGATTAACCATATCAATTGATACATTGTGTAAATAAGGGGAAATGATGTAATATAATGAAAATTTAACTTGAAATGAATGAATAAAACATACAATAATCATGATAAATTTATATGACATAGTGGAGGAACCTCTTGGAATAATGAAACATTAATTGACTACCTGACCACAATATTTGTAGAAAAACAATTTACAATGAATTTGATGTGATATACTCACCCTTTATGAACTTTTCTACTTGTTGGTGTAAAATCAAGATTCCCATTAATTCTCACATAGTGGCTATCGATACGTGAAAAGTGCACATCGTTTGAATCTCTCATAGACTACATGCACTATTTTTTTTCCACTACACTCTATGGGATATGATAATAATTATATTCATGATGGTATAAATGTCATCAAAACACTATTATATATCATGTAAGTGTAGATTGGTTTTCTGATCCATAACATTATCAAATTTATTTCAATTATTATTTTTAATTACATGTTGTTTAGTTACTCACATTACTCAAATACATCATCAAAGTGTTAATTCAATAGTTAAATCTTGTTAATCCAATATAAAAAATGATGATCTAATTAATCAATTTAATTTTATATAAATATAAAAATTGAAATTTTCATAATAAATCACTCTGAAATAGTTTTCATAATTCTGGTGCATCATTTCCCCCACATAGACATGTTCATTACATCATGAAAAATATCAAGAGAAATTAATAATCATTCCATAATGAAATAAAGGAAAATTTCAATCATTTATAATTTAAAACAAAATGTCATAGAATATAATTTATAAAATAAAAATAAATATTCAATTTAAATTTTCTCTAATTATGCCTCATATATTATTCAACTTTAGATATTTCAGGTATACCAAAACAATATTTTATCTTTTTTATTGCTAATAACATTTATGATATAGCTTGGAGTAATCATAATTAACTCATCGCGAAATATTATTTGATTATATCTATTCTAATTATCATGTATATTCTTTACTTATAATATTTCATGTTTAATAAATCACTACATAGAAATTAAACATTAAAAAAGAGTAAATCTATAAGGGATCTGTTAAATATGAAGATTATGATAGAAGTTTAATATAGACTGAAATCAACTATAATCTCAAAAAATAGTAAATATTATGTCAATATAAATAATTGTGTTCAATATTTTTAATAATTAAGAAACACACCCTCTAAAGTATCCAAAAAAATTACATCCACTTCCATATTATAATGCTAAATATCTCAAACCATTTTATTATGCATTGAATAAATTTATTACTTTTATTTGATTATAATTTTATATTAAATATATATAAATAGGGTCTCATATATGAATGTTCAGTTATTTTATTTATCGTTATTAAATTCATGCATTATTAATTATAGTCATATTTTAATATTTTGAATATCGTTACATGTAATTTATATAAATATTTAAGGATTTATATCTATGTCATTTTTAATGAATTAATAATATAAACTCTTTTAAACATTTCCATTTGAACACACCATTACACAACTTTTACATTTTCATTTAATGTTTAAAAATATTTAGTATGGTTTATAAAATACATCGTTATTCTTATATATTTATCAAATATTTCTATAGTTAATTAAGGATTCCAAATGATCATGTTTTTCTTATTTACATGGAAATTATCCTAATTCACATTAAATGAGATTCCCATCATTTTTTAATATCTTTTTTATACATTTATACGTTATCATGGATATTATTAAAATGAAGGGATCCACCTTTTTCATTATGATAACATATAAAATATTCATTTTATCAGAACATTGACCAATCACAGTTACTAGGTATCATATCAATCAATCCTTTTTAAATATGATTTTTTATAATTATTTTAATATATGTACTACTTATAGTACGTGTTTGTGTAAGAGGATTTTATCATACTTACACATTGATAAATTAATTATTGGAATTATTGTTAAAAATTATATCATTACTATTAATCGTGAAAATAATATTTTACTAATCATCTTAATTGAAGGGAATTTAATAGGATTATTAATAAATGTAATTGTAAAACTATTTAACTTATATCAGTGAATCTTTTTAAGGTTAATGATTAAATTATGAATGATTTCCTAATATGATTCCATTGTAAAGGTATATGAATCCAATTCCTAGTATATGGGCTATTTATGTTATATTGATTGATTGATTTTAAATTGAAACCACTTATAATGATGATTTATAACTGTGGTAAAATATCACCCTCAAATACATTAGATAAATTTTTATATCTCACAAGACATGCTTACACGGGGACAATTTAGTTTCCTCCATGTGTAGGGTTATGATTTTGTCCCACAGACATGATATTTTTGTATGTGTGTGTTTGTGTTACATTTTTAGTTATTCATTTAAGAAACTCATACTTTTCATATATAAATATCATATCTTTTTAGATTAATATTCAATACAAAACATTTCACCCCATGCTAGAATTGTATATGAATATTTTCATATAAAACACATGTATATTAAAAACACATTCTTGTGTGACCTACATCATCTCCCACTATGTTATTCCTAAATAATTTTCCTCAAAAACAAATCACACATAAATATACTCATTATAAATTGGGGAATAGAAAAATAAGAAATTTTGATCATTGATATTAATCATGTGTCAGAAATGTATATATCAATGATCACATAAACATAACAATAGATTATGGGTATATGAAAATGATCATAACATTTTAAAATCAAATCCATCATAATATAGATCATAATATTTACACATTACATAAATGTTTTATGTTCATAATGATTGTATAATAACTGAAAAAATAACATTATCTAAAATGAATAACAATGGCATAAAAATATTTTCATTGAATACACAAAATAATGGATAATGATTTCTTCATTGAAGGTTCACTTCTAATTCTATCCTTTTGTATTTCATACACTCTTAAATACATTATATAATTAGTCTTGGTTCACTCTAGAGATTATCATATGGATCATATTCAATTACTAAAATTGGAGAGCCCCACATTCTCTTCCTTATTACATTATGAATTGTCCTTCATTACCCAATCCATTTGATGGATTCATAATTATTTTCCAACATATAACATCGCTTCCCTGGTGATAAATTTTGTGAAAAAATTAGGAACCAAATCATATATGTTCCTCTATAATGGGAATAACAATTTAATTGGCATAAAAAATAATTTCATTCATTTTTATCAGGCATGCCAAGGTGGTCCACTCAATGTTCATCTATGAATATATATCACAGACATTAAATATATTCCCATCCTGAATAAAGTATTGCGATATATATATATATCCCTACATGGATATAATAATAAATCCATACTATGATCATTCCATATCATCACATTCGTAAAGATAAAAATAAAAACATTCATCACACATAATATTTATCATACAAGATGTAATAAAATCAAATTTTAAAAGTAATCATCCTAAAAATAATTCCATCCTTGAGAACATGGATTTTCCCCTACAGTTGTGTTACCTACTCATGAATATTCTCATTTCCATTCCAAAAAAATTCTAATATACATTGTTTGTTTCACAAGTAACAATGTAATAGAGAAGAAAATTTTATTTATTCCACATTATAAAATCAACACCCAGTTCTATCTCATGTGACCTAAAAGTGTTAGCTACATGACCTCATCCATACCTCCTCATATGTGAGAGGATTATCATTAAAAATTATTGTTTAAAGAATATAGTAGATATAATATAACAATATTTATAAAGTTTTATATAATTTTTTAAATAATAAAATATGTTGTAAAAAACTATATAAAACATTATAAATGATCAACAGACAATAATAGCAAAAAAGATGAGATGAATCAAATGATTATAATATTAATAAACATTATAATGTCAATTAAAATGTAAATAACTTATGTGATTAAATTAATAAAAATTTAAATTTAAGACTCCATTAAGTTACCAAATACCCATTCTAATACCCCATGTATATCTTATCTCCATTCTCCATCCTTTCTAGAAAGCAAAATCAACAATATAATCCATTTTCACTATCCAAAATGGATGTAATTAAATCAATATGATTTGAAAAATTGACCCTTATAATTTTTGAGTACAACTCAGTATGTTGATACCATTTTTCCTTGTAAAATACAGACTTCGGAATATAGTTCATGGAATAACGAAATAAATAATTAATTAATTTAAAAAATTAATACGGCGAATAAAATAAATCTTCTAAACCACAAGATTATAGTTTCAAATATTTTTTGGCCAAACCAACATCATCTCTATACTAGGTAACTATGATCATGCTGAAGAACCATTGCATTAATATACCTAACCCTCATAATGTGACATACATTAATGATGAAGAGGTGAAAAAATATATGTGAACCATGTAAAACCCTATATTTAAGAACTACATCATAACCAGGCATAATACCTATATAAGAATTTCATCATCCCTAGTAACTATCCATATATATTTTAATTTAAAAATATATTGCCACAAGAACTAAATATATAATTTTCAGTGTATTTGGGCACTATCCTTATAAATAATCATTTTAATATCACCAAGAATAACCCCAATACATCTGCATTTTATTATAAATAAATATCATGAATACATAAACATGCCATCATATAAATAAAATTTCATTTGACAAAGTTAAAATTGTCCACCCCTTCATAATAAAAAATTTCATGATCTCAAAAATCAGCACCATTTTACAAAATCCATCTTCACATAACATTACAATTATAAGGCAATTAACATGTCACATTTTTCATCACTCATAAAATAACCAATAAAATCTACTTACAAATCATTTAACCTAGTTAGTATGGGTGAATATATTTTAATCATGCACTAAAAATAACAGGTTATTCCGATTTATTTTGTAATGAAAATATGATTTCTTTTCACCGTAACAAATTTAAGCTCTATTCCATGTCTCACCAAGGCTGTCGTTGGCGAACATATCATGTAGAAACTATTCTCGATCATTATAAAAAAATAATCAATGATTATTAATTGAAGGTACATGAATAGATTAGTAATTAAAAATAATTTTTTAATTTATTCTAGACATACAATTTTTGTTATGGTTAAATTGTACAAATTTAAAGTGCTATTAATACTAGAAACAAAAATTATGTATTTTGTTTGGAGAACCCTGATAAAGATAGAGAAGTCACAAATGAACACCATATCTAAGGTAAATCTAGACAACTTCTTCCATCACTTGTAAACTATATGGGTTTCTTAAATGTCAATATTGAATACATGAAGTCCTAACAAGTGATTTCCTCTAGATTAAATATTATTATCTTTTCTTTAAAATGTGGGATTGAAAATGATTGGATACTAGAATTAGGAAAATTCATGAAAACATTAACTTTTTAACACTAATAATGACTTAACTATACAGTAAATAGGGGATTTACATTGTAAATACCATGATTTCAATATACTTAATAAACTATTTCACTATGATAACAAATTTTATGATTATTATACCAGTCATTAGTTATCATTTTATGTCTTCCATGGACATATTCCAAATTTTATGATTCTAAATATATGATATATGTGATGATAATTTATCTCTATCATATTATTCATGATTTATGTTATTTATATATATATTTTTGGCACAATTTACCTTCTTAATAATTTGAGATATTCCTTAATAATATATTCCATTCCCTATGATACGATGAATTTATTATGAATAAATTCATGGGTTTATATCAAAAAATAATAATGTTCTCACTATAATTTTTATGTTTTATTTCTTATTTCAGATGCAATGTGGAAATTTTATATATATCTAGTCTTAAAATAAAAATAAAATATTCTATAATTTTGGATATAACACCTCCTACATTGTTCCAATGTTTTAAAATAACAACTAGATCTTGGTTACTCATGTTGGGTTTTTATATACATATTACATGTCTACACCATGTAGCTATGAAAAATAAAAAATAATGAAGAGGAATATAGTCTCTCAATTTCCTCCAATTCAGTTCATTTCATGGTTCTTTTGATTGACTAGATAGTGAATACCCTTCTGGTAGTTGGAATGTGATGTCAGTTTCATTTAGTGAACCACCACCTACCGTATATTCCTTTATACTCTATAAAATTGTATAGTTTTTATGTTGGTAAAGGGAGTGTGTTGATGTATAAATACTCCAAAGATAAAAATATTTAAAGGTGGGTATATACGTTGGTCTATATATTAACATCCTCCTCATATTTGGATCCCACCACCATTATGGGAATACCAAAATGTTCATGTAGAAATAATATTTTTTAGATATATAATCTATTGAGTAGTTGAAGAAAAAAGATTGATCAATTTTACTACAAGCATGAATTTATGTATGCACCTATATAAGTTTAGTATATGGGTGATCGATGAAAACATAGTAACACTATGTTGTCATTATGAAAAAAATTTTATCCAATAAATTTACACGCCATTCAAACAGTCATGTTTGGTCCAACATACATTCATTACATAATAATATATCCCAAAAACATGATGAATAATATACTATAGAAGTGGATCATGGGGTGATGGATGTAAAAGGGTTTTAGTTATAGTGGAAATCAGCATCCATATATTTTTCTGTTTCCAATATATATGTGAGGGTAATATTTTTTCATATGGTTTAAAATCCTCACATGATGCAACCTACCAATCCATAGTAGAAAAATCCTATATTAGATTATAGTGAATGGTTTTTCAGAAATATAAATAAAATGAAAATTAATAAAATTCTATATTTGGAACCAATCAATATAAACTAACAGCTAACATTTAAAACATTTCCATAGAAATGACAATATTTTATAGACTACCTCCCAATATGTTAATAAAAACAGGTTTCTCTCACACTACTATATAAGATGAGTATATAGGAATAACCATGTTAAACAAATGAAGGGAATGATGTTGTAATTTATCAATTTTGATAGGTTATCTAGGAAATAGAATTGTGAGGGAAGATAATATGATAAAAATAGAAATGAATACCCAATAGAGAATTATAGAATAATAAATGAAAAAATATAATGAAATATATATTCTTATGTTATAGTAATAAAATATAATCAGGTGTTAATTATATATGTTATTATTTTGTGTCTTAAATTATAAATAATTTTTTTACCATGAATATTTAATTACCACCATTTAAATTTGTTCTTATATTGACTGATTTCATTTATTTTGATAAAATCCTTAGACTCATGAATTTTATTATTTGATAATGTATATTTATCTGAAACCAAAAAAATATAGAAAAATATACCAATAGTATAAGGATCACCCCTTGAAACTTATTTTTTAATACCTAGTTGTTTTATTACTTGTATGACTCAACACAACAAATGAATGCCTCAATTTTAATCAATAGAGGAATTATAAAAATATCACAATAAATGAAAATAAAATTATTTTTCAATTAGGAATCATATGAAATTTACTTGTTACCCAAACTAAGAAAAATAACCGACTAATTACCACTTCATCTTTCCATACATAAATGATAAGCTCTATCTTGCAAATGGATAAATGTGGAACCAAAAATAAATAAGATATTACATTTAAAATTTGATATTAAAATGAAAACAAATGCATGATTCACTAGGGGGTTGATTAAAAGGTGTGGAAAAAAATTCTCCTTGAAGGAGAGAAACCTTAAATATTTTCAATGCAATTTTTTTAAGAAATATATAATAAAATTTATTCTCTTAGTTTTATTATATTTTTACATTGTTTTCATTGGCAGGAGGAAAAAAAATTCATTCCATTGAATTCTCACATTATGGCACCTAGTAGGAAAAAAATACACATCATGTGGCATAGATTTAAAAGAAATAAACACATTTATTTTCAACTAATCTCTATAATATTTAGAATAAATAATATTCATGATAGTATACATACAATGTGAACTCAATTATGAATTATTGCTGTGTACATTGGTTTGTCAATCCATGCATCCATTAAATTACCATGAATTTTTATTTTTAATTGAATTTGTATAGTTACTAAAATTACTAGAAAACATCCTAAGTGTTTGAATTAAAATATTAATTCCTTATATTCATCCTTAAACCCCAAAATAAATACATTATTCCATTTCAGATTTAATATTTTTCAAAAAATAGACCATTTTTTTAATAAAATAGTCCAAAATATTTTTCACAAAAAGGGTAGATTAATCTCCCCCAAAGATTTCCATTTCCATCACATTAAGGAAAATCTCATCAGAAAATTATAATGATTCATTACTATAATAAAGGAATCATTCAAACAATTATAATTTTAGATGTTAATTTATAATATATAATTTCAGGTATAAAATTAATTATTCAATTTAAATATATTCTAGTTCTTCATAATATAAAATTCATGTTTAGATATTTCTTATCTCCCAAGAGAATATTTCAACTATTCATTATTACTAATTCTGTTTTTGAGATTCCTTGGATAAAAAATAATTCACTCATAACTAAAGATAATTTTATTAGAGTTATTCTCAATCTCAAGTATATGAATTATATCTAGACGTTTTCTAATTATCTAAATCTCCAAAAATAAGTTATTCTATACAAACCATGATGACACACATTTATCATTATAAGAATTTGTTTTTTAGTATTATAGGTTAACAATGTTAAAATTAAGTAACATGATTCAAATAAGAGGGGAAATTATTTATATATAAATCATGATATTAAATATATTTATCAATGAAGATTATCATACTCTGATTTCTCATAACAAAAACTTAATATAAACTTCATTTTTTTTATTATTGTGTTTCCCCAAAAAATATTAATAAATTAATTTTTTTTATTTATTTTAACTTATTAATGTTTTAAATGAATCTACATAAATAAATACCAAATATAATATAATGACATTTGGTACTTGATCATTATTAAAATACATCAATAATTGATTGTGGTGTTATTTTACTAATTCTAATATAATCAGTATTCCTTTAAAGAAATTGTCACCACTTTCTATATGTATCATTTTTTATATGTTAAAAAATAATCTCTTTGAAATGATACATATGAAAAGACCCTTCTATCAGTTTTATGTTTTCACTTAATCATAAAACATATTCTATAATGATTTATAAAAGATAATATTATTCTTCCTATTTTAAAAAATATTTATATTCCTAGTAAATGTATTAGAATGGTTATATTAATTTCATATTTCGAAAGTAATTATCTTATTCCTCATAAACTGTGATTTTCATCATTTTATACATCTTTTGAAAAAATTAATAAATGATTTGGGATATTCTTCAAAAGAAAAGATCCAAATTTTTCCTTATGATTATTTATAAAAAGTCATTTTCATTAATAATAATGATCCAAGTCATTTACTTTATTTCATTTTTTGTGACCATTAAAAATATGATTTTCCCATTCGTTACATCTCTAAACACCATATATTACAATTATTTGTTTGAGGGATGTTCACATAGATATAAATAGATAAATTTATTGTTTTATTTTTTTAATAAATTTTATAACATTTAATTTTCTAGTGTCAATACAATATTTCTCATAATATTTATTAAAGGATATTTTCCTTGAATTTTATTGAATTTATTTGTATATGTATTTTTTCAATGGGATTCTCATTTTAGAATTATTTATTGATTTATGAGTTATTTTATTTTATAATTCCATTTGATATCTATATGATTTCCATTTTCATTACATGGGAACATTATGATATAATGAATGGTTGATTTTATATTACATGCATTTGTAAGGATGACTTATTGGTGTGGTAAAATATCATCATTAAAAATACTTGGTTAAATTTTTATATCTCATGAGACATGTTTATGTGGGTCAAATATATTTCTCAATGATGTGGTTGTAAGTGTTTTACTCATGATGATTAATTTTCCATATATTAATTTTTATGAAACCATTCTATGTTTTCGTTATAGGGTCCCAATGTTTTATAAATAAACATCACATCTTATTAAATGAATATTTAACACCTATAATTTTACTCCAATGAAATATTTTATAGGCCTAATGACTTAGATAACATAGATACATTAAATACATGTTATTAAGTGTTGTACTCCATCCCCTACTATGATCTTTATAACTTGTACGCTTATACATATCATGCATAAAACAATTTTTCATAATATAAGTACAAGTATCATAAAAAATATATATTTGATGCTCAACAAGTGTAATAAATAGGTACATCAATGATAACGTGAACTTATTATGAGATCAAGACTGGGAGAATAGGAGAATAAAATTTTAAAACCCATTCCATATATATCATAGATCATAATATTGATTCACAGTGTAAAATTTTGTAGTTTATAATAATTAAATCCTAAATTATTAAAAGAAAATAAGACATGAAATCATAATATTGGAATATGAAATTATTTTTTGTCATTCTAATTAGAATGAATGTTATTTGCATAGTAATTTCCTACTACCAATACTATCATTATTTATTTGGGATACTACTGATGCCATCATATCTTTGATCTTGGTTCACACTAGAGATTATAATAGTGAAATGAGTACCTTACATAACTGGAATAGATACCCATTATAATCCTTATAATATCATTCTATATCAATATTTACTAAATATATTGAATTTATATATTATTTTTGACTAATCTATAACATCCCAGCCCCCAGTTCTCACTTAAGAGACCAAGCAGGGTTGGATATTAGACATATATGTGCCTCCCCATATCCCAAATATTGTTGAATAAGTGTAAGGGTGTGAGGAATATTGTAGTGAGAATATACCCTCAAGTATACGGTAATAAATATATCAAAAATTCTTATCATAATATTGGAAAACAATAGAAACAATATTAATGATCAATATATAACCATAAAATAATATATTGGATAAATGAAATAATCAAAATAAAAATAAATATATAATGTTTGGATGAAATAAATAAATATTATTATGAAAGTTATAAAAATAAAATAATATAATATTCCATAAATGGATATATATACCCTCATCCGAATCACCCAAAGAGTCTTCTCTCGATGCTACATTTCATTTGAAAATCACTATAAAAAACTGGGTCCCTTTCCACTATGTAAACCTGAATATATGAAATCATTCAAAGTATTAATTTTCAGCCCATTTAGGGTGTCAATAAAAAACGGTAAGACGACACCTCTATGTCAAAAAAATCCATTATGAGGAATATAATTCATCACATAATGAAATTAAAATGATAATACTTTAATGAGTTTTAAATTAAAATAAAATAATTATGATGATCATTTTTATTTTGGTCAAAACCCTCGGTTATACAAACCTTATCTCACACTATACTAAATATCTATGAGTATGTCAGAGACCTACTACACTTATAGTTATAACCCTTATATAAATGAAATTAAAGTTACCAAATAAATTATAACTGGTAAAATCAACAATATAAGAATTTCATTTTTATTGAGCATAATCCATTTGTATAAGTTTTTCATCTCTATAAGATGAAATCCTTATATATATGAATTTTAGAATTACCAATCATGAACCACAACCAATAGGTAATAATCATCCATAATTTTAATTTCCCACAACAACTATTTTTTATATCCAATTACAATACAAATGATTGGGATCTCAATTATCAATATAATTATATTATTTTCCATGAAATTTATCATTTGAACTGAAACATTATTAACAATTGATACTAATCATCTCTCCTAAAATAAATATTCCAAGCTGATACAATTCATTTAACAATCATTTTACTGGTGATTCTATTCCATTAAATTACTATAAATATCATTTTATACTAATTCATTTTGTTAATACAATTATTAGTTTAGTTACCATAACATATCAGGTAACTATTACCAACATCACTGAGTCTCAATGGGGTTATTGGTGGCACACCTATCACATGTATATGTGTCTTCAACTCATCTCCAGTGGACCTAATTTTTTCAAATGGAATATTTAAGAATAGTTTTATAAACAAATATAAAATTATTAATTATTTCTTATCTTGTAGAAACTTATCAGGCATGATTCCATATATCATACATACTATTTTTATATAAAATAGGAAGTAGGGTTGTATTTTAGACCACAAAACTCATAAACATTATTGAATAGATGAAGTTAATGTATGTGGTGAAGCTGGACTCCTTATTCCATCCCTTCATCAAAGACTGATCATGAACTAAACTCATGATATGAAACGTGAATATCCAATGACAAGAAGCCTATAGATTTAATAGGATACCAATTCATCAGTGATTGATATAACAAAATTAGAGTATATTTTAATTTTAAAAACACAAGATAGACGCTAGGTTTTAACATAGAGCAATTCCTATTTATATAGAATTATTTTATTTAGATTTTAAACACCATGATTTAAATATACACAAAAAATCCGTGAACGCAATATGAAAGAAGATAAAAAATAATACTTTATGACAAAAATGTCCCTTTTATGTTGTAAAATATGATTTATGGATTTCCACCAAATGAAATACTATGTAAAATGTTTTTACGGGTGGTCAGATCACCTGGTAATTATATATAAAAAATATAATATTTAGGCCTTCAAGTCACTTCATAGTTATATGTAACAATCATTTACTCCAGCATTTATATAGCTAAAAATTAGACAAACCTATGAATAAAAATAATTTTTAAACCAATAACAACCAGAATCATATATGAAAACAAAAAACAAAAAAATATACATTCTTAGTAAATATTGGATCATATAACCTCCCAATCATAAAACATCATATCTCTGAGATTATATGAAGCCGATGTTTTCAAAATGGAATTACCTATATACAATTATGTCACATACTATATCATTAATTACATAATTCAATCTTTTTAAATGACTAATTAATGAAATAAAAGAAATTTATAAATGTGAAGAAACATATACGTAAGGAATAGTAATGTGGCCTTTGGAATAGTAACACTAACCATATGAATTTTTAATAGGAGAAATGAATACTAACCTCACCAATGAATTTACAAGTAAAATTTATCAACCTTATAAATAAAAATATAAAATAATTATATCCTAGTAGATGTAGAATATTTTTTAAAAATGTATTACTCAAGTGTTTGTATTTTTGTATGTCATAAATATTTATTTAATATTTTATGATTAATTTAATAATTTAAAAGAAAGTTTATTTTGATAAAATTTATTCATAAATTAATATTTTTATGTCTTATTATTATTAGATTATTTTATGATACCATAGTTAATATTTCAATGTGTTATAAAATCTGTTATAATTATTAAATCTGTATTTTTTGAGTAAACTGTGAATTTAATTGAAAATTAAATTTTTAAAAAAATTAGTTCATTTTTAAATTATATTTATACAAAAGTCAGTGAATATTTGGGATTCTTATGAAATAATTGAATTTTTGGTGAATAGTCAATGTCATCAAATTATGATATATATATATTATAACAAAAAATAAATAAATTTAGTCATCGCAGATGTATGAACTATATATTCGGAACATCCTTCATCATTATTATATATTTGATGATAATTATCACTCTTTTAATTTTACTGACCAATATAATAAACTAATGATTCAATTATTGAGAAAACACTCATATTTTCCAGTATAAATACCACCCCTCACCACCTCGTCTCCTCACACTTCATTAGTTTTGAGCCTTGAATAAATTCTCCTCAAATATCTATAAAATTCCATCCCCCATGTCTATGATATTTATTTCTTTACAGAATTACAAAAAACAATCCCTTACAAAGGTTTCAAAAAAACGAATCGACAGGTAAACCCCTCTTCATTTACTTTGAATTTCATTTCATGTTACTTTATTTTTTTCTATCCTAACCTATCAAAATCAAAATAGAATGATAAATCATGAACATAAATTTAGTTTAATTTTTTATAGTACAAATTATAATTCATAATCATAGCTAATTTCCCCTCCTTTCATTGTTAAATAAAACAACATCTGTGATGTCTTATTTTATCACATTTCAGGATGAAAATGTTTTCAATTTCAATTACCATATTGAAGGCTAGACATAAAAACATTTTTATGGATAAAAAAGAATATAATATATATTTATTTTGTCTTATGAAATGATATAGAATCATTTTTTACACATGATAATAATTTATAAATCAAAATGAGTTAATTTGGATCGAAATCCACCAATATAAATCTAAATGATTTTCATTAATTTCTTATATATTGATTCCTAATCATTCCTTAAAACAAAATGAAATATAAGTCCAAATTTAACTCTATAAGATCTTTAATAACATATAACTTAAAATCAGGGATAATAAAAAATATTTATTTTTAGTTTAATTACGTTATAATTATATATACCTATTTTTTATTTATAAATGTCCATGTATGATACAAATCCATTATTTAATGTATTAATTTATTATTTTCCAATGTTTTATTTCTTAGGAAATTTATATGATACCCATTTCTTTCTATGTGTAAGCCTTATGGTGGGAAAAGGTGAACAAAACATTATTAAAGTACTTACTCAATTAGATCATGTTATGAGTAATAACATGAATCATGTGGAACTCACTCCTTCTCCCAAGAAAGAGGAATTTTCCATAAAATAATTAATCTATAATGGCCTCCTATGTTTAGTGGATCTTACAATCCCATCCTCACGGAAAAGTGGATTTAAACCATTTTAAATAAACTCTATGTTGTACAGTTCTCTGATGAAGACAATGTTGTGTTGGTGGACTATTGTTTTCATGGGGAAGATGACAAGAGGTGTATAGTGATAGAAATAAGAAATCCAAGGGATTAACCGATACTATATATTGGGAGGAATTAATGAAAATCTATTTCAATACATATTTTCGTTGAACTCTCTATCGAAAGATAGAGAGAATGTTCCTCTGACTTAACTAGAATGAAGATGATTATTCTAGGGAATATGAATGATGATTTATTAGGATTAACAGATAAAACTCTGGATTTTTCATAAACCCTAAAATCATGGTGGATAGCTTCATTATTAAAATAATGATGTATCTAAAAAATGGGATGGTAAATAGAGACTTCGACAATTTTGAGGTTATTGACCCTAGTTAACCCAATATTGAAATGAAGATCATATAATCTATGTGTTCTCATGGGCCCAGTAAAAAATAACATAAAATATAGTATAATATGTGTGTACCAAAAAATAAATCCCTTGATTGAAAAATAAGGAATAACCCATGTTTCAAACATGTGGAAAAAAGAATCCTGGGAACTATCCAAAGGGAACTAGGAAATGCTTCAAATGTGTTAGAATCGGGAATCTAGCTAAGAAATTCCAAAGTGATATGGAAAACCCCAATAATTTGGAAGAAAAAAATAAGGTTCTAATCAACACTCACCTAGAAGTGTTTTGTTTGAACTGTAAATAAAATGAGAATTTTTCAAACCACTGATGCAATCCCATTATTGACGAAGCCAATAAACAACAACCTCCAAGGAAAAGTTCAAGGGATTATACTATCACGAATATAGAGATAGCTATAGACAATGATTCGATGAGAGTTACATTGGTGTTCAATTCCATACTAGTGATTATAATATTTTATATTATTTCTACACATTATTTCATATCTTCCACGATTATTATAACTATTCAAAAACCACATCAAAATATGTAAGATGAGCTATCTATAAGTACATCGAATAGGTAAATTATTGCATCTAATGATTGTAAACCTTGGAAGATGTATTTTTTAGGATATAATATCCAATTAAATTTTTTCATAATCACCTAGGTCGATCTTGAATCTAATTATGGCATGGATTGGAAATCATTCTATACAGCCAACATCGAATTTTGGGAAAGGGAGATCACACTTCATATCCCTATGCATCCTATTATTCTGTTCATGTTTATAGTGGAAGATGAATCTCCATCTAAACCATCATCTATAGTGTGGATATCATTATCTTATAAAGAACCGTATATTTCATAAATTATTGAGACAATTAATTTAACCATGTTCAATGAAATTATCATCATGGAGGATTGCAATGTTGTATTCGCCAAAGTGTTTATCAGTCTTCCTCTCGACCGAGATGTTGAGTTCTCAATTAATCTTATTCTTCAATATCTAACTATACAAAATACATGATATATAATGGCCACTATTGAGCTCTAATAACTAAAGAATAAGATATAATAGAATCTATACAGGGGTTTTATATGCCCAAGTGATTCACCATGTGGTTCACAAGTACTATTTTTCAAGAGCTAGATTGATTAATGTGCCTTTGTATTGATTATCGTGATCTCAATAAAAACACGATATAGAACAAGTATTACACTCCATTGATATATTACTTGTTCGATCATCAACATGAGGCCAATTATTTCTAAATGTTAAACCATATGTCATGATATAGTCAATTAAAGGTAATGAAGGAAGATATTTCCATGACTATATTTCAAAATAGGTATGGAATCTATGTGTTCATAGTTATTCCATTAAGACACCCTAATTATTCAATAACATTCTTGTATTTAATGAATATAGTCAGTAGATATTATTTAAACATATTTATGGATGTAGTTACTGATGATATACTCATATACTCCAAGATAAATGTAGAACTTGCAGAAAATTTTAACATTGTGCAAAATACATTTATAAGGGATAAACAATTTGAAAATTATAGTATATTTGACTTATGGATAGAGTATGCATCATTATTATTGAATGTTAGCACTTAAAAATAAATATTTATAGACCCCTATAAGACAATTTCAATCGAAGTGTGGCCCAAACCATCATATGTAACATAGATATGAAACATTCATGGTTCAGATGGGTATTACTGATGATTTTTATAGAACATATAACAATATTTTTAAAAAAATAATCAAGATCACATAGAATGGATTGAATTTTTTATAGACCCAAGAATGTGAGGACAACATTATATATCTGAAATGATTCTTATCACTACACCTATACTCTCACACTCATCTAGTGGAATACTCTTTGTGGTGTACATCGATGCTTCAATGAAAGGCTTACGATATGTACTATTTAAAAATGATAATGTGATAGAATACGACTCAAGGGTGTTTTAAATTCATGATTAAAAATATTATACACATGATATGGTTTTGGATGTTTTGATCTAGGTATTGAAAATATAGAATTATTATTTTTATGGAGATATGTGTGAGATATATACTGATCACAATAGTATCAAATATATATTCCAACATTAAGAGCTTAATTTACAAAAGATTGTTATATATCATCAACTATTATTATTGTTCAATACACTACCAACCTGGTAAAGAAAAAAAGGGGGATGATGTCATATGTAGAACAAATCCTTATTCATTATAAATAACAAGAATTTATATGGATATAATATTCATATATTATCAATAGATGTACAATGGAATTATTACGGAATGAACTACATCAATACTTTGCCAAATGATTTATCAACCATCCCTTATGGAGAAAATAAAGGATGATCAATGGAATGATGCTGAAATTCAGAAATTTTTAGAAGATATCAGAAATGGGAAATAATCTATGTTCATGATCGATGATGATGGAGTCATAATATTTCAGTCATGACTATATGTATAATCTAGTATAATAATAAATAAAGTGCTTCAGAATTGAAAACTCAGCTCAACCATCTCTATTCACCAAAGGAGTACAATGATGTATCAATATCTCAAGGAGAGCTATTGATTGGATGATATGAAAAGGAAGATGAAAGAATTTATTTCAATATTCATAGTAAGATATTAATTTAAGGATAAAATGTAAAATTTTATATGTATGATGCATCCATTAACCATACTGACATGTAAATGGGAATACAACACCATGTACATTGTCACTAGAAATCCAATGTCATCCAGAGGAAACTATTATATATAGTTTATGATGGATCAACATAAAAATAAAACCCACTTTATTGAAATTATATATAACTCCTCATTAGATCTACATGCACGGATATATATCAATGGGGGTGGTAAGGTTTCATGGAGTACCACTATTTATTATATCCGATCAATAAATGAGATTTAACTCAATGTTCTGGATAGGTCTCTAATATGCCCTATGAACTGATATGGACTTCAGTATGACCTATCATCCTCAAAATTATGTCTAATATGATAAAAAAATTACACACTTTAAGACATGTTTAGAGTATATAATATATACTTTAAAGGTGGATGTGACCAACGTCTGCCTCAAGTAAAACTATATTAAAAAATTGTTTCTACTGGAGCATCCAAATGGCTATATATGAAGCCCTTGATGGGAAAATGTGTATATCACCATCATGTTTGGTTGAATTCGATGAGAATAGGATTCTAGGACCTCTAATGGTCAATGATTTGGTGTATCATATGAAAACCATTCAGCAACACATTATGGAATCCCAAAGTCGATAGAATAATAATGAATACAATTGTCGATGATACATTCAGTTTATTATTGGAGATATTGTATTCCTCCATATATCATCATGGAATAATTTCATCAGATTCGTGATGAATGGAATTCTATATCCTAGGTACATAATCTCCTTTTAGAATAATGAACATGTCAGAGTAGTAGCCTATCGACTAGCACTCCCATGTGGCATGTCTAATGTACATGATGTATTACACATATCCCTCTTATGAAAGTACATTCTAGATCCTTTACATATACTAACATCATAGGTAATATAGTTTGAGAATGATCTATCTTATGTGGAGCAACTAGGAATGATCTTGGATAATATAGATATTTTTTGACACAATAGGATTACTCACTTGGTCAAAGTACTATGGCAGAACCATAAGAACGAAGAGGAAATATGAGAACTTATAGAAGAGATTATGGAAAATTACCCACACATGTTGTCATCATATATTGTAAAACCAATTTTTTAGTGTGAAATTTAATAAGGTGAGTAATATAACAACCCAAAATTTTATCAATGGAATTTCCTTTGTTAAAAATATGTCACATAATATCACATTATGAACATAATAAAGACATTGTAAATGATGAATTAATGAAATAAAAGTCATTTCAATATTTCAAGAAACATATACCAAAGGAATTATAACTTGAAAATTGAAATAATAACATGACCCTTATAAATTTTAAACTAGAAAATTTATTCGTAACCTCGCCAATGCAAGTATAAAAAATTTTTTTAACTATTATAAGGGTCAAATGATATAATTATATCTTATTATAAGTATATTAATATTTTAAATATTATTATTTAAGTGTTGTATTTGTTATGTAATAAATATTAAATTAAAATGTAATTATTAATTTCAAAATTTAAAATAATTTTTTTTATAAAATGTATTAAAAAGTAAATATTATTATGTTTTATTATTATCGAACTATTATATGATACCCTAGAAAATTTTTTAGAGTGCTGTAAAATCAATTATCATTTTAAAATATTTATTTTTTAGTAATTTTTGATTTTCATGAAAAATTAAATATATCATATTTGGATTTTTTTTATACAATGGAGTTGTCTTTTGAATTATTCACATTGAAAAATGTTTAGGGTGAATATTTGGGATTTTATGAAGTTCATGAATTTTTGGTGAATAATAAAATATAGTAAATTACAGTATATATACGTTATAAGCTAAAAAAAATTCATTATGTCATATATGATGTATGAACCAAAATATAGATACATCCTTAAATATATTATTATATTTTATGATAATTCTCAAACTATTAATTTTCTTTAGGTAAAATAATATATTAATGTTTATAATATTGAGAAAACACCCATCTCTTCCACTTTAAATTCACCCCCTCACCACCTCTTCTCCTCACACCACATATGCCATGAGCCTTGGTCAAATTATAAAAAAATATCGTCCGAAGACCCTCCCCCAAATCATGGTGTTTTTTGTATTAACAAAATTCAAAAAACCAAAACTTTATTGTGGTTTTATAAAACAAGAAATCCAGTGATAAACACCTCTTCTTTTTCATTTAATTTATTATTATTTCATTTTTTTTCTTTTTCCCTCATCACCTAACCTCATAAATATGGTATGATACCTCTAGTACCACATATACAATATATATATTTTTATGATAATGTAATAATTTTTCATCATTTCTCTTTCCGCTCCTTTTATATTAAAAAGAAAATAGTTTACCTGATTAGGAAATTTATAACATTAATGGATACTGATGTTATCAATTTTCATTACCATTATCAAGGATGTTCGTGAATCCTTTTTATGGATGAAAAAAATTATAATATTTTTATTATATCTTATTTAATGTTATACGTTAATATTTTACACATGATTCTAATTTATAATACAAAATGAGTTCATTATAATCAAAAACTGCCAATGTAAGCCCAAATTATTTTCAATAATAATATATATAATGATTAATAGTCATTACATTAAAAAATGATATATAAGAACAATTTAACCAATTAATGATTCTTAATATCATATAAATTCAATTATGAATTATCACCCCCACTTTACATGATCATCCATAAAATTATACAAGTAAATCAATCATGAAAACTATGGAAACCTATTCTCAAAAACGATGATATGGAATAACTTAACAAATAAAAAATTCCATAAATAACCTAAAAGAGTTATAATAAACAATATACATGTATAAATTATTATTTTATTATTCATTAATGAATATAATTTGATTATCCAAGGTATTAAAATCATTTTAAGAACACCTTCAGACTTAATGTATAGGATTCTACCCGAACATCCATTATTCATTGGGGTTATTTTTTCTCACTTTACCTAAATTAAATTCACTTTAATTTTATGCACATATTCTAAATTGAATGAATACAATCCAGTAAACATGTATAAATATCCATACATCCTTATTTTTCATTGATATAAATCTTTTTAAAAGGTTCCAGATTTGATTCTCCTCGATATCTATGCTCGGTTTGAGGGAGCTTCTTATATTCTTACCTAATTTCAAGTGATCACTTCAATCCATTATAAGAATATTATTTTCTTAAAATCATCCATTTTATTATAAAAACCTTCTTGGTTCACTTATGGATTTATATAAATGATTATTCACCTATCTATTTTAATTACCCTTTATTATTTTTCTAAAAATCACTAAATTGTCTATTTGGTAATGTTTCAAAAATAATATTTTAAAATAATTTCACATAAGTGGACATAAGTTTTCATTATATATGACTATTTTAATTTATAAAGGATAATTTATGTCATAAATGAATTATATCATGAACACTTTAATGATATTCTAATTTTTATGCCTTATGACATGATTATGATACCCATTTATTTCCATAGTTAACCATTGTATTGTGTACAATTCCTCATATATGATTCCTCATTTGGAACACATAATCCTGAACATGTTATAATGGTGTTTCCCATATAGTTATCTAGTGCATTGGTTAATGCTGGGTATAATGAGTCGTTATATGAAATAATCATTTGGGTTAATCCTTTACTCATGGTCCATGTGCAATAGTCGTGGGGGTTGGCCCTGGCATGTGATACTCTATGTGCAACAAGACTTGAATCATGCTAATTTTTTTTATGTTACTAATAAATTAATATTATTCCATTATTATATGATCCCATGATGAATATGTTATTAGTCCTTATGTATTATAATGTTCCATGATTTTTATATCATTATGTTATGACTTCTAACCCATGTGATGAGCTTTATTCTTCAATATTTTTCCATTATTAGGTTTTCGATCATCCCATAATCCCTTTAATCAACAATTTACCCTATTAAAATGTAAGGGTTGAATGGGAGATAGTATCTCTTAATAGATGACAAATAATTAATTTTTTTATTTAGTCCCATGTTTTCAGTTTTATATACATAATCTTCAAAGTATATAGAATTTAAGATCATTTGGTTGTATTTAGATATTTAATTATGCATAAAATCATGTAATGATATGTTTAATCTGATAGGGTCACAATAAATATTTTTTAAATTTCACTATGGGTGAATAATGAAAATGTATATCCATAAGGTTTACACATCAGAGTACCTCTACCTGGTGTCCTCTTTCATACACCCATTCTTCCATTATGCTAAAACCATAAGTACATTCTTCCCCCAAATATACATCTCATTGTAGTCAATGATATGAATAAGATATTCCTCAAATATAGCAACAAAATCCTGGTTTAATTCATTAGTATCTATCATGTTATAAGTGACATGATGATATCTTTGAAGCCATGACATTTGAAACACATTAATTATGGATCCACAACATCGTGGAAGGTCCAAGATATATGAAAATGTAGTAATCCCATACACTATATCAAATGAACTGAAAACCCTATGTTACATCATAAAATATCTCCTAATTCAAATTATACACAACCCATGATACAACTAAATGTGAACGTCATAATGGAACTCAAACTCCAGTTATCTTACATTGTGATCATAATCTGATTTTTAACGAATAACCATTGTCAATATACACTTCCTGATCAGCCGGACATACTCTGATGTCTCCAATAATTGACTAGGCCCAAATATCATTGTCTTGCCTAACTGAAATGATTAAACATTTAAACATCATCTCCTTCAATATAATTCCTCATAGTTCACCAATTTTATTTGATACATGGATGATGTTATAAAAAATGAACTCTATCAGTTCTTGTTGATGATTTCAAGAAACACCAAAATAAAAGACACATAGGTTTATAAAATATCATCTAGAATAGAAAACATCATATTATATTGGGAATCAGTCTGTGGAAAATTTGGAGCTACTAGAAAATACACCAGTTGAATCAACATATATCTGCAATGGTTATAGTCTGCTGGATATGATAGACAAGATATAACTTCCTCAGTCAATAAAAAATAACCCATACTATGATATTCATGTGGGGTGTCATGGGTAATCTTGTTATAGAATCAATAGTGGCCTAATCCCACTTCTGTTGTAGAATAGCTGTTGGTTGCAACAACCTATTTGGACATCAATTCTCTAATGTAAAATTTCGATAGGTGAATACCTTGTCACAAATCCCATTGTTTCACTTTTCAAACATATCCACTATTATAATCAATAGATATCATGATACATCATTTCATAGTTGAATATACTAACAATTTAGAACCATAAAACCTTCTATCACCTACTTGAAAAAATCTATGTGAACCTATAAAAAGACATGTAAATGTATAACTTCACCTATCACATGATAGAAAACTAATGGTGGTTCTACATCATATATGAATTCCATGATAGCTAAGATATTTGGATCAAATAAAATCTCTATCATGATCAGATAAAATAAAAAGTGTATAACACATGTCAATGACCGTGGTACTCAACCCTAGGACCTTTAAACACATTCATGCATTTCCACAATGATATACATCATCTTATACATGTTACAAGAATTCTGAATTTCCACTACATATGTCTTTCGGAATAAGGAATCAAACACTTTTGTAATGTGTAATATTACTCGAAGTAATAATACAAAAAACACTCGATGAATCTATTTTTTGAAGGGTCAGATATCACTGATAAAAGTTTCACTTAAATCTCTTGTTATTCTCTGTACACCACAAACCCATCTCCTATTAGACAATGTCTACAATTCCACAGGGTGTATTTCACTAAATCTAACACCATAACATTATTAGTATAATAACCCCCATACATTCATATCTATATATTAGAATAAGAAACAACTTGATACTTCAACATCATAACTTCTCGTATTCTAAATTCAGACACATTAGATTAATTATATACTTCTATCATTATATAGGAAGGGTGAGAATTATTTATGAGGTCATCATAATAAAAAAATCATGGAAATTATTATCATAAAAGAAACATAAAAACCTATAAGAATATCTTGGGTCACTCTCAATATACCACAACTATATGCTACTCAGGGATGAGAACAATTATGAAGGGAATATTACATGGTTCCGTGTATTTTCATACTAAAATATTGAGAAAAAAATATAATTTTTTTATATTTGATGATTATAAGGGTAAAATGTTCTTTTTTCCCCATAATATAATCATGGATAATTCTTATGTACACTATAATGGACCAAGAATATGGTTTTTAACCTATGAAAATAGTTTGGTGAAATTCCTTTTCCTTTAAATTTTAGAGGAATAACTATGACTTAATATTTTATTAAATAAATATAAATATATTCATGAAGTTTTATTCAGCCTTATCAAATGAATATAGAATCAAATTTAGGTTTTTTCCACATTTTATTCTAGAAGGGGGTATTTTCCTATTTGAGGCATAAACTCATGTTGGGTGTTAGGGTATGCTCATGCCCCTTTTTCTTTTACTTTTTATTATATTCCTTTTCTATTATTCATTTAATTTAATTTATTTCTCACTTATACATTATAATGAATTCACCAAATGGATCCAACTTTGTGGGAAAATGATAGAAAAAAATAGAGTGCATGAGATAGAGAGAGGGAGAGGGGGGTAGGTACCACAACAGATCTATGGACATTCCATATATTCACGCGGGAACTGTGGATAGAAATAATTGGAAATGATTTTTTGGATTTTTCCCAATGGTTGTTCGTTTTAGGAATTACATCCAATAACTATATTTTTTTTCATATTTCATTTTTAAACACAGCTTCATAATTTCATCAAATCCCTTTAGGGTTCATCTACTACACTTGGGGATAAAATGGTGGGTTTACAGGGTTTTGTGATTTTTTTTCATTCGACAAAACACATATAAAATGCATGTAGTTAAGAGAACACATGCCATTTTTTATTCTTGTATTGGGAAGACTATATTTTCAATGTAGAAACCATTCATGACTTTACATGTTGTGTATTTTTAATCATCCCTGTAGAGGATTACCATGCCATGATGATCTTGTAAGGTGATCATGACATGTTAAGTATGTGGTTAGAACCTTTTTGAGGTGCACACCATATTGAAGTACACAGTCGGACCAGATACTTGGAGATACCATTAGAGGTACATGAGAAAATACCCCATGTTGAGTAGACACCATTTATATGTTAAACACAATGTGTAAAAATTATTTTTATTGTAATTTACAAGATGAAGTTTCATCCCATGTAAATCTTTGAGGGTACATTCCTTGTACTGGTGTAAAAAGATTGTGTACTCCTATTTTTCTACAATTTGAGATTATTTTTCTATATAGGACCCTTTTTACAATTTGATCAATGAGTAGTCAATTATGAGTATCATTTTTAATATATCATGATGGTAAAATAAGTGATATGTTTTGAGGAAACCTCGGAGGAATTTTAAGTGTTTATTGAATGTAAATTTTCTTCATCCAGTAATATAATTGAGATGTATCATGAAATAGATACATGAAATGATAATGATATATTTGTTGTTTAGACGAACCATATTTTAGACCATGATTTTAGATAGGCCATGGGCTATCTACCATGACATGTTCCATTTTATCATTTTCCTTGATGAAGTATCTATTGTGATATGTGTCCTTCGGGAAAATAAGGATATAAGACTAGATTTTTAATATGTTCCCCAATTGGATTCCTCTTATTACACTTCAACATAGAGGATACTATGTAGGATTCATTAATATTTGTAGTGTTACCAATAATCCCCTCTAAAATTATTTTACAATATTCTATGCTAGGGAATACAATGTTGGAGCCCTATATATGCATACCATTCTGGATATTTTATATAGGATACCTTTTATTTCTAATCATTAGTGGATCCCTTATTGGATTCCACATTTTATATTTTGTAATGTGGATCATGGGTAGGATACTATTATTTTGTATCATTGGAGGGGACCAATGGATTCCGTGATGAGTGACCAACCCTGATCTACAATGTCATGTTTTCATAGAGATGATAGCAAGTGTCACCTTAGATTTTGTACTGAATATGAACCCCCATGTTTATGTTATATTATTATTGGGATTTGGTAAATTCCACCGCTGCTAATTTATATATAAGTTCACTTATTTATTTCTGATGTAATGATGTTTACTAGATGTAATTCATTTTTGTTTCCTATTGAGCCTAACACAAGGCATAAATAATTTTCATTAGGGTGTCCATATGTACATTCCTATGATTCGACTTCTAATACATGCTACATCACATTTCTTTTTAACCAATATATAATGCCTTGGACCTGTATGTAGTGTGTGTATATATATTTTTATTATTATATTATTAGGGCTTCTAGAGGTACTAAATGGTATTTGATTGGTGGGCCTATGTCTAAAATCAATGGGACTGTCATCCCATGTAATGGTACGCAAGGATTGTTCATATATCCTAAGTGATTGGGATGATTCCTATATCGTTTTCATGATGCATGATGAGCATGTTTACACTACCCTCATCTTGTGGAATAAATGAGGATAACTAAGAACTCCTAAACCGAGGTTTTTGTATGGATTACTACACTCTCATAGACATCTGTTTTATAGAGTATGATTATGCTCTACATGAAATATGGGTTATGGAGGATGAATAATCTCTCATTGGTTATTCATATGACAGGGAATTCCAAACATTCTCAGTAGGAACATGCTTATGAGAACATTTCTTTTCAAGGTGGTTGATCATGGAATCACACAAATATGATTGTTTTTTCACATTTGGGACTCAAGGGGTGGGAATTAAATCTCATTGGTGCACTATCCATACAGATCATATAAGGGTCATAACCATAGGGTTATCCAATTCTCAATTTCATGAAAACATATGGATTGAGAGCTATGGTTTAGAAATTGGACTAGATTTACATTTAATGAGTACCATGGAATATTTCTTATGGAAATTTAAATGATATATAGACATAATTCCCTGGAATTTATTACTATAAGGATTGGATTTTAGTATGGGTGAACCATGGGAACATATTAGAATCCCTATATAGTGATGTAGAATGCATAGTATATTTTTTAGCATTGGATGAAAAAGTTTTATGTCTATTGGGATTAATGACATAGAGATCAACTTAATGATACACAACTTGAGGTTTACTATGTCTAAATAAAATACCTTGCATGATATTTCCATGAGATCAAGTGTATAGACCTAAGGATCATATCTTATTGTTTTTAAATTATTTAAATCATCCTAATCATATATATATATATATATGGGACAATAAATGTACACACAAATAAATATGTATTCTCAAGATAGAACAACCATAGTTAACTGGGATCACATATTTAGGATTTGAATGTGGATTCACATTTACATGTTTTTTCTATCTTATTTTAGTTGTGGCTCATGTAGTTTGGGAATATTTCATATTCTTGAGTTTTTTTCAGTTGATTTAGAAGTTCACTTTGGGGTGGACAACTAAGATTATATTAAAAAACTTTAATGTCAGCTCAATGTTTGTACAATATTTATGTTTTAGGTGAGGGTTGAGAATGGATTTAATGGTAGATAGGTATGAGGAAAATTTAGGTATGATCAAGAGAAGGTACTCCAATGGGTTCATATGATCATGATGGTTCAGTTTGACATTTTCTGTTGACCAGGTTCGTGTTCTGGTACAATTTTAGTAGTAGATCCGTATAATTTTATATCAATTTATTCTTTTTCTCTTGTATCTGTATAGTCAGAACAATGAGTGATGGGTTTTTTATGTGTTGAAAATATATAATAGATTCTATAACATGTACATTTATTAGTAATGTGTGTTCTATTTCAGTTTATTTATTCCATGCCCACTCTATTTGTTCATTGTTGTGCTTGTTACTTATTTATTTCTATTGTAATATTACATTTATATTATGACATAGTCTCTCCACTCTCACATTGTAGAACCTCATTGGTATTCAGGAGCCTATGGCCTATTGGGAGGCATAATTGAGACCTAGTGGAGATCCTTCACAGAGAACTACATTTAATGAAACCGTATTGAGATGTTACAAAGAATCCTTATATTAGACCTTCTTAAATGATGAAGTATTATTCAACCTCAAAATATATAAAATTACGATCCAATGAAAAACGTCCTCAAGAATGAATATGAATCTCATTCATCACATCTAGGTTTATGAAAAATGGAAGAGATCAACGTCAGAAAAAACATTCTTCTAATAAGGTTTTAACACATGGTTAGTCTGTTTTATGGTATATATTTGTTATTTAAACAAAAAACCTATATATTTTTACATAAACTAAAAAATAAATTTCATCAAAATTTAAACCAAATAAAATAAGATTTTATAATGTAAAAATATATTTTACATCATCATACACAATTTTTTCATTGCTCCTAAAATAATTTTGTTGTAAAATTATATATGGAGGACCGAATCACTAGAACTATTTACATTTTAAATAAATAAAATTACATTGAAAAATATCACTATTGTCATACCTTATAGGCTCTTGACTCATAAAATCAATACCTAAAAAACCCATCTTACAAAGTGCTCAATAATAATGAATAAATCAATAGAAACTATACTCGAAGATGTTATGGGAAAACTAAAAGATATACATACATGGAAATCATAAGACCTTACACCACCTATCACATAATGAAAACCATACATATGTGATCAATGATATAAAAATAATAATATTCATTTGAAAACTATGTATGAAATATAAGTCTCATAAACATTTTAACATTTCATTCAAAAATCATTCATGGAAAATAAATATGATTCATACAAATATTTTCATCCTAATAATAAATCATTAATAAAAAGAAAAATTAAGTTATCATTTTATCATAACCATCTATTATTATGTAACATAAAAAGTTTTTATATTTTCTGAATACTAGTAAAAGCTTAAAAGTGGAATATGTATTGGTTAAAATAATATTTTCAATTTTAAATCACAAATAAAAATCTAATAATTTCTCAACTATTATGTGTCACCTGACCTGGAAATTAATTTTATTTTCAATCACATTTAAGGGAATGTGAGAACCCAGGTCTGTACAAAAACATAGCATCAAACAATGAATGAGACTGGAAAAAACATTGAAATCATGTTTAAGCCTATTAGATATATTATTCTAATGATGTTTCTTGTGAATTCCATTTACCTCAAAATCCATATCATCATTGATGACGTCCTCGAAAGAAGTATCAAAGTTTTCCCACATCTATATGACCCCCATGTTTAACTTCCCAGAATTAAAGGGTCTTTCTAACATAAAATATTGTTTTTTAATCCACTTTGTCTACATCTTTCTAGATTCTACAAAAAATTCATATCTCATACATCTTTTCAGAATCATATTTGGAGCCATTGAATGTTAGTGATTTCTCCAACATTTATTCCTTATAATTGATTATTACTTCCCATGTCTCATCAAACAGAAAATCCCCCATCTTCTTCGATGCCTTGATATCTAGAGTTTCCTAAATAATTTCTTTATTGGATCCTGTCTCACATAGCCATCAAGAATCCATCATTTCATTATCACATGAGGGGATGACTGGGACAAAATCCTTGCATCCTATCAAAATAAGGTCATTAGAGGTGTCATCCACATTGTGCCTGTCAGAACCATTCCACTATCTCGAGGGGGAGATTCATGAATTTTAAGAGCCTTTGGGGGAATCTTACCGTTTCCTACAGATCTAGTGAAAGGAGGACTAGGTAGGTTGGGGTAATCCCTCATAGGCCACATCCTCAAGTTTTTCATAATGAAGTCTCTAGAATCCACATTAGTGTTATTTACCTTCAATGAATAGGATCTAAGATATTCCTCCGCAATGACCAATTCCTTAGACTCAGTGGAGTCCAATGCATCATCCATTTCATCTTGGGAAAAAACCACATCCACCTGGGGGTTTTCTCTATGGGTAACCTACACCACTGTATAATCCCCCCAAGCATGGACATATTCTTCTTGTATCACTGCAAAAAAGGGTTTTAGAAATAAAAATTAGTCATATGGAATTAACCTTCATTTCATAAGAAATTATAGCCTGCAATGCCCGCTTTAACTTTTCTTGAGCTCTTTTCCAGTCAAATCATTGACCCATGAATTGGAATTTCATTTTGGTACACTCCAGAACTAGACACTAGGAATACTCACTGGTGTATTCTTCCTCAAAGACAACCTTAGTCACTACATTATCATTGGATGGATTTGGTGGATACAACTGCAAGGCATGTGTAGCATCAAGGTGGAAGTCCCTTTCATCCATCCTAAACACTGACTAGTATGATACTGCACAAACCCCTCTATCACATAGCATAAAAAAACCTTAGACAAGACTGCCAAAACCAAAAAATGATTCAGCCGATAGAAAATTTCAGTGACTATTGGGTTAACCTATGAAAACAAAGGCGAATTATGAGAAACAATTGCTACCTCACATATGGGCCTGGAATCCGGACAGGAAGAATGGTCAGACCTTAATCGTTGTTCAACATCATCATCTCTTGATCCATACATGATCTCATCCATGCATGGGGGAGGGTCACTGGAACCATAACCCATATGGAATTCCCTTTCTCCTTGTCGATAGGAATGGGATAGGTTCCCACGGTGGAGATATAATGAATAAATCTTCTTTCAAGACTCAAATACAACTTATTTCTTTCAAAAAAATTCCTCTCTAAACTGAAATATAAATCCTTTTGGCCAGGGGTATTGAATCATCAACATAGACACATGTTCGTTGCGAGATAGGGTGACGTACTGAGCTTGTTCTGAAATCCAAAAAGGGGAAACAAAAAACCATTTTTCTAAGAATTAAGATGATATAATTATTCTAAATGGGGAGAGGGATCTCAAGAAATCATACCCACAATGATTTTTTTGGGGAATCCTATTTTATATGATGATCAAATGGCCATTTAAATAAACGAAAGTGATATTTGTTGTAGGATTGAGGACCCCCATACCAATTTGGTAAATTTTTTATAAAATAAATAGAAAAGAGGGTACCATAACATGATATGTAAATCCCTATAAATTTCATGAAAATTATAATATAATTATTTAATATTAGGTATATACATCATATATAATAATTATATGGTGAATATGGTATGTCTGACAATGAAATAAAAGTGAGTTGAAAATCCTCTACCTTAAGATATAAAGGGTTTATTAAATTTTTATCATGGTTTATAATATTTTAAAAGTATATATAACTAAATTTATGCTTTATATAAATATATAAAGTATTATATATATTCAAAATATAATTTTTCAAAACCAATTTAATAACATTTCCTTATTAAAATAGTCATTTATATGAGTTACCATTTTGAGTCTTCCTAATAATTTTAGAATGGTGGTTATGGTCCGTGTTACTTGATCATGGTTCATTCATCAAAATAATGTTAATAATGATCTAAATGTAACATATATTCATTATATATATATATATTATATTCAACCATAATCAATATAAATATAATAATTAATTAAAACATTCATGGATATAGTATGTCGTACGTACGCAAGACCAGTTTTTTTAATTTTTAATAGATGTAATAAATGAAAGGTAAATATTAATTAAATATTATAAATATTTTTATAACTTATATATCATATAAATTAAATACATCCTCATAAGAATCCTCATAATGCATAAATAAATAATATGAATCACATATCTTCATGGATGTGGTAGTAAACAGTAAAATATAAGCGATGTTATCATTTTTTAACAGAGTGCAATGAAAAATGTTAGATATGATAATAAAATAAAAAAATAATTTTCATGTCAATGATATATTAAATTATCTTTATACCCTTTATAAAACAACAAATTATGTATGGGGGTGGAAAATCAATTATATCACTATTTGGACATGGTATTCCCAATGGATGCATGGGTGATAATTTTTATTCCCATTCATTGGATTAGAGGAAGGATATAATGGTTTACATAATAATAATAAAATTTATATAAATTTAGAATAATTATATTATTATTATATGTTCAATAACATATATTTATTTCGGTTATAAGTAGAAATAACTAAAACATTTCATTTAATATAAATAGCACTCATTTGGTAGGAATCCATTAGAACCATTATAAGGACCTCTATAATAGTATTATTAGATGAAAAAATCAATGTCATATATAGGTAATATTATAAGATATTTTTGTAGATTTATGTCAATATAGAAGGCTCAATTATGTGTATGTAAGAAAAATGTTGGGTGTCCTCTTTTAAGAGTTGGAAATGACACAAATAAAATAAATTAAATGATTCAAATAAAATAAATTAATTAAAAAGAAAACTCTTTAAAATGGAATGATAATTGATGTTTGTATAATATGAGAGTAAAAAAAAGAAATTCAAAAATAATTCCACTTTTTTCTATATGATATGTTACATTCAATACCAAGCTTTATGAACTCATGAAATATATTTTTTTAAATTGAATCTCGTCAACATCATGATGAATAGGCTTCCCTGAGTATAAATTTACTATAATACAGTATAAAATTATAAACTATATGTTACATTAGAATGTATTAATAGTAATAATATATTATCAAAATTATTTTTATTAGATGAATATGAATGAAATAATAATCATTTCGAAAAATAAATTCCATATGAAAATCTGTACTTCTTTTGATTTATGGGTTAGTCACTCTTTTCTCACAAAATTTTAGATTAATTAATTCCATATTTATCAAATTTATTTGATAAAATGAAGATAATTTTTGAAATAATCATAAAAAATTATATTAGGGTGATTTATTTTGGGATGTTTCTACAATGTATAATTTTTGCATGAATAATGAAAAATAATGAGTTTTTATTTTAAACTATCATTTTGATGAAATTTGATGAATGTTAAAATTATATATTAAATGCTTTTAATGTAAATTTATTTAAATAATATTTAATTTTCATTAATTTAGTTTTTTAATAAATATAATATTTAATTTTTATTTAAATGAATTTTATTCTTATGACGATGTTCTTTTTTGAAACACGCTTTTTTGTGTGTCTATGTGTATAATTTATAAATATATTACAACACATTTTTGAATTTAATGTGGAAAATTGTATTTAATATTTGGAATGTTAATAATTTATATTATATTATAATTTCAACCTATAATGATAAATAATTACCCTTTTAGAGGATTATGACATGAAGAAAATGTGGGTGTAATGGTTTCCTTTAAAAAATTACATTTCTATCCAGTCACCCTTTCATAAAATTTGACCTCCTCACATAAACTATTCACTCATACAATGAAAATTTTTAATAATATAACATAAAACTAACATTCTTAGTACCATAAAACAATCCTAGAACCATTTTATTGATCATAAATCTCTCCTAGGAAGTATTTCCGTGCAAACATAAAGAAGATGTCTCATTAAGAGGAAATATGTTTTAATAAGAATATCTATTTTGACTAGCCTTCCAACACATTAAAATATTATTAATCCATGAGAATATAATAAACTAATTCCATTATATAAAAAACATGTTATTATGTTATGGTAATTACTTATATCCTTATCATCTTGCATCAAATGGGTAACAAAACCATCGACCAGTTGTTTGTTGAACTTCCTCCTTGCGAAACGATTTAATTTATTTTCCATCATCACCTTTTAAGGATGAGTATAATAAATGATTTAACACATTGATATGATTTTTATGATAATATTATACTTATGAAATTTTAATTTCAAATATAATATCTTACATTTCATTTAGATAAAATTATTTTAATGTAGCTCATTCCTACGACATGCTACCACCTTGTAAAGCGGTATGACTTGTTACTCCAATAAAATATAAATAAAAATTAATAAAAATAAATCTGATTAATAAATTTGATGAATATGAGATAATATATGTTATATAATATTAAATAACCACAAAAATCCTTATGATTTCACTCGTTAATGGAATAATACCACCAATTGTGAGAACGTACAACTTAAAATATCCACAGAGAATTGTGATTAAGGTTTAATATTCAAACATGTAGAATAAACATTAAAATTTATATACTAAGTAAAAAATTATATTCATAAGATTAATATAAATTTATAAAATAAGTATTTATATCATATAGCTAATAACCTGGACATTCATGAAAAATATCATGTGAGAAAACAATGAAATTAACACCCGAAACGATGAAAACAATGAAATATTATATAAAATACATGTGTTCAGAGGTTATAATAGGATATAATATGACATTATATGTATTACTATAGTTATTTTATAAATTAATGAACTGAGTAAAACCATTATATATGAGACTATGTGATGTTCCACCAAAAGTAAGAAGGAGGTAAGGGACTTCGTCTCAATTTCCCTTCGTTGAGGTATATTTTATTGATGTAAACATAATTTCTTGAATATGGTTTATATAAGGACCCTTTTATATATTATATCATTAAATATTTATCAATAATTTTATTTTATGTATAAATATGTATTATTTCATACAATTAATACTAACTTGTAAATTTACATGTGGTAATGAATTTCAACTTCAATTTATTTGAATTGAGTAATATTAGTTGATTATTGTTTTTGATATTATTTC
The DNA here is from genome assembly GCA_963277665.1 of Viscum album. Lineage (NCBI taxonomy): Eukaryota > Viridiplantae > Streptophyta > Magnoliopsida > Santalales > Viscaceae > Viscum > Viscum album. Next base: position 1,929,384,187 of record OY728142.1, read on the forward strand.
TTATATGTGAAGTTAGTTTTTCAGTATCTTATTTCATTTTTCAGGTTTCTTTATTTGGATATAAATTTAAAAAATTAAATTATTCTGTGGTTAAATCTTATTTCAATGTTACGAATTTTTTAAGATTTTTATTTCAGATTCAATATTTAATAATGATAGATTATTCTTGAATTTTACCTTAAAGGAAATTATTTGGTTCATATACCCATGAAATATTACAATAATATGGTTATTAATAATTTTTTCATGTAATATTACCATTCTAAAATGTTTTTTTACATTAAATTATTTAATGGTTTTTAATAAAATAATGCCTAATTTCCCCCTTGATAAAAAACTATTTTTTCATTTAAATGTGTTTTTTCTAAAAATGAGTTAAAAATGTTTTTTAATTATAATTAATATTTATTAAAGAAATTTTTACCCATTTAATTATTTATTTTAAATGGTTTGAAATGAGTATTCTATTCAATTTCAAAAATAGTATATTTTTAACATTTTACCAGTGTGAAACAAATGTTTTTTAAAAATAATATGGAATACAAACATTTTCATGAAATCATGACCAATAATTTCATTAATGATGAATATAAAAATTTAAAACATTATATTTTTTTATAAAAATATTTTATATAATATTAATGAAATTTTTAGTTTGAAAAATTGATTTTCAATGTTATATGGTTAAATCCTGATTTTTTAAAAATATATTTCTTTTTTAATATTCATTAATGAATAAAATAATTAACTATACATATACTAATATAGTGACATGTTTTACTGATATATTCTTTATTCTCTACATGGGTGGTTTCTAGTTTTAATCACCATGGAATGTTTTCAATTTAAATTTGATGATTCATTTTTGATGTATTTAGTTGTCCCATAAAATATTCAATTTCATGTTATCATTATAAATTAAATTTCCCATTAACATGCAAATTATTCAACATGAATTGACTTATTTAGTATATCATATAACCTTTCCACATATGGTGTATTACATTGAATGTTATGAGATTATATGGTAAAATATTGATAAATCCTTATTCATTACCCAATAAATGTATTTTTATAAATAATATAGATTAAGAATTAAATTTATTATTTTATATATGATTAATGAATTGAACATGATTATATTGGTGGTCCTGGTTATAAATATCCCCAATATGCATTAGTAGTCTAATGAGATGGAAAAATTTTCCAGCTTTAGTTAAATGTTTTTGTACAGTTTACATACCCATTAATTTTAAGCTATATTGGGAAAGTACAAGATGGTTTAGGTGTCATCATATCAAAGATAATTATTTCCAATAAATAAAAAAAAAATCAGTGAGGATTCAGTTAATATTATCCAAGATATTTTCCAATTTATGTTATCTATGTGGTACTTTAATTCATTATGAATTGAATAAATTGAATTTTTATAGTTATTTACTGTTCTATGTTAATTATGAATTTTCATGTATTAACAATAATTTTAATTATAAAATGGAATATTTTTTATTTATTTACCTTTCTATATTGAATATGGTATTGATATTATTTACATTGAACTATACTTTGGTTATATACAATTCTATAATTATTCTTATTGGATAATGATATCATCCACTTTACATAACCATTATTAAGAATTTAAGCTCATCTTATTTTGATTCCATTACCTAGAATCCAATTACTTTATTAAAAATGTTATGAAATGTTATTCGAGAGGGAATAATGATATACTCTGTAGAAGTGATTTTTTAAATTTTGTTTTAAAATATATTATGTAGATTCAATGTGTATCTAGTTTACCAGTTCCACTAAATTATTTATCCCTTCATGATGTGATTCATTATAAAAAATATAAATGTAATAAGGCATATATATTATCAATTCCACAAGGTTTGGGGTTGTTATTGTTTGTATTAGAGGAACATTATTATAAACCACGGGTAAAATATTTAGGAAAACATATATTAGAAAATATAACCCTATGATAAAAAATTGAGGACATGTCTTTAAAGAAATAATACTATTTTGGTAAGGTAGATATTAAATATTTTTTTAGAATACACAATTTTATAGATATAAACTATGGATTTTGTATTCAGACCAATGTTCCAAGATTTAATAACTAAAAAGGTTTCATTGGGTGTTGCCCTATCATCTCCTAGTTCATGAAAATGGGCCTTACAAAACAACTAGTTTGACATTCAAAGAGGATATTATTAGGAAATTTTACATGTACATTACAAAAATTTATAACATATTTTAATTGATAATGATAATTAATGACATATATTAAACCATAGGTTCTTTATATTGATATTATAGTGTCATTATTTATTCATGTTATAAAATATTATTCATGATTATATGGTTTCCACACTATGATTATTATTGCTGACACTATGTTTTTCTATTTGAGTCAATAGAAAATACCTAAAGGAATCATTTTAGTATTGAATATTAAGGAAAATTTCATGATGTTGAGAAACAAAATGAGATGATGATAGGATTGAACATTATCATGATTATACTAAATTACCTATCTTTAAATATGATTACTAAACTACAACTCAACCATCTCCCCGAGTTTCTAAATAAGATTCTGATGATGTTTCTGATAGCCAGAGTGGTGGAGACTATGGAGGAATGAATGGTGGATTCACAACATGGAATAAATACAAATTGTAACACCAAGTAATCTGTCTTAAGGGAATGATAAAATGTATACTATTTGGAAAATACGGGCATAATAAAATTATTTTATAAATATAAATGAATATAACAATATAATTAAATAAATAACATTATATACATGAATTTGTAATTAATTTGTTTAAATGTAGGTTACATGGGATTTATCAGATTTAGTTTCTTCTTTTACAGGATTACTCCAATACTATGTATGTAACTATATAAATAAAATTAGATAGTGTATTTTTTGTATTGGTAATCAATATTGTATTATTATATTTCTTTACAAATGGGATTTTAGTTATACTAATAACGAATAAACATTAGAAATGTGTAAAATTAAGGAACAATATATGTATTAATTAAGATAACAGTTATGGATAAAATTTTAAATTTATGAATTCAATATTAATTGAATATTAAATGTTTTAAAAACCCATTTAAACACTTTTGTGGTGGAAATATAACATGATTAAGGATACTTTTTTGATAATTTTATAGTAATAAAACACCTTGGATTAGTAAATAAAAGTTTTATTTTAGAATAAAATTATATTAATTTATAATAATACTAATGTTATTCATAACCATTAAGTTACATTTTCTCTTTCATGTCATGATTAATATGGTCCATCACAATATGGGAATGTTATATGATTTATATTAATATTGTTTCATAAAAATTACCACTTTTATATTGTGGGAATACATTTAGCATACATCAAAGAGATATTGACTAAACCCATAATCAGAGAGAAAAAATGTTGTTTCAGCTACTACAAGCCCATGTGCTTTTCTGATTAATATGAAATTATTATTAAATAAATTAATTTTATGGATATATATTACTATTGAACTACTGGTGTTATTATTGACATTAAAATATTAACTTATTATATTTGATATCTTATTATAACCATAATATTTTTGAAAAATAGTTAACGATAGACAGAATGAAATGTCACAATTTAATTTTTCGCCAGCACTGTTAATATTTATTTTTAGTGCTTCAAGGATAAACAATTTTCTTTTTGATATTCATTTATTATTGTAAGTGATGAATTGAAAATTAATCAAAGCATAACTAGGGATGAAACTCTGTCATTGAAATATAATAATATAATATAATTACATTTCAATATATTCATTTAAATGAATGTAATTACTAATAAAATTAGAAGAAAATAATACACTCTTTCATTCCTATCCAATGAATGTAATGATATTTTAAATAATACAAGATTTATGGGTTTTAGGTCGAGAACATTTTATTCACCATTCATATTCATGTGATAAATGATCTATATCCCTCTCCATATTTTTTTTTCAAATTTCCTCCATGCCCATATATATAATTTCCATCAGTTTTATCATACATTTAATCCAACATTTATTTTATTACATATGGAAATTTTACATCACATTATCTGTTATTGTGATTTTATTTTAATAAACCTTTTTACAATATAGTATTTCAAAAATGGAATCTTCTAATATAAAACCCATGATTTTTGAGTGAAAGATCAAATTAAGAGATTTAAATGAATATAATGTGTGTAGAATATGAAAATAACTTATAATATAATAAAATTATTTTCAATATCATATTTAATATGAAACACATATATAAAAAAACTAAAAAAATATATTTAATTAAATAAAATCGATCAGATAGGTTGAGGAACATGTAAGCCCAAGTATAAATAAACTATAATATTGTATATTATTATAAAATAGTCAATAAATTGGTGGGTATGAATATTAATACCTAAATAATGATATTTATTATAATATATTTATATAAATAAATCTAGAAACATTTAAAATGAAGGTAATGTTTCCAAAAAATGGTATTTTTCTAAAATAGAGTTTAGATATGCTATGCATAGATAATATAAAAATATTTCGTTAATAATTTAGAAAATATATTTAATAATACTAAATTAATTTATGATTTTATATTATTATAATTATATTTATGTGAATTATTATACATTTTCAATAAAGATTAATTTTTCAATGAATACAGAAAAAATATTGATTTTTTATTTCAAACATTTTTTTTATTTAAATAATATACAAGGTTAAATTATATAATAAATGTGTTTTATGGTAATAATAGTTAAAATATAATATTGTATAACTAATTTAGTAAACTGTAATCAAGTTAATATTACATTTTAACATTGAAACCCTATATACATTAGAGAATCTTCTTTATGGAAATCGACTTTTTCATCATGCATGTGAGTATAATCTTAAATTAAATTCATCCAATTCATTAAATTGAATTCAGAAGAGGATAATATATATTTTTTATAATAATTATTCATATATAAAATTATGTTAAATATAGTTTTTTACCATTATTAATTATAAAAGTGGAAAATATTAATTACTGTAGTTTATGTTAAAATTGAAATATTAGGAGTTAAACTAAAAATATATATTTAAAATGACCAGACATGTGGTAAAACACCATTTAATTGAAAAATATTTACCTTATTCCCATTAATGGTTTAAAATGAATCATTTTGGAGTCTTTTTCATGATGATAACATGGGAGTAGTTGATTCTTTTTAAAAATTTCATCTGGGTCCTCTCCCGCTCTTATAAAAAGACACGAACTCCCCTTCTGTATTCACACATCCAAATCCAGTGGGATCATAAAATCCTTATCAAAATCACTTCATTACTCCCCTATTAACATCCAATGACATTTTCTTCTTAATTCCATCCGATGAAGTATTTTTATACAAGATAAGTGAATTTGATCAAAGAGGAAGTAACGTTCTCAGATAAGTGTTTCTATATTTTTTCTCCTTACACCCCATTTAAATAATATTAAACCATGATTAAATAAGAAAATATTTATCATATATATAAATAGATATTATTATGTTATGGTGAAGATTTATATCCATCTCCTCTTACATCAATTGGGGAAAAATTACAGATTGATTGAATGGTTGACTACCACCTCGCGAACTGATCCAATTCGTTTTACATCATAACCACTAATGGATGGATATACTGATGAATTTAGAAACATTATATTATATTTATTAAATTAAGAAATTTTTTATATTTTAATATTAACTATATATTTTTCTATTACATTCTTTTTAAAATATGATATTGTGTCTCGTGTGTACAATAAACATCCACCTCACGAATCGGTGTGATTCAGTTTCCACTTACAATTTACATCAAATGAAAAAAGGATAAATTTAATTAATAAATATTTTATATATAATATTATATTTATTATTTATTATTAATATTTCACCCACATCAAAATCCATTCACGGATTAATGGATTGATATCATAATTAATGCATACACATGTCCTACCATTTCCACGACGTGATGCGATTAAATTTCTATGTACAATAGTAATGATTTATTTTATAAGGGTATATAATGAGTCTATGATATATTTATAAAATTAATGGAATTTATAACATTTTGGATTTATATACTATACCAATGAAACTAAACTATTCTGAGAAAAATTGCCTTAGAAAACAATGCAATCAACAGCTGAAACAAAGAAAAAAAGAAATATTACAATAAAAAGGGGTGTAAAATATTATTAGAGGACTATATGTGATATTATATTAATGAATATGGTTCTGGTATAAATTAATAACATTATTGAAACCATTATATAGGATATTTAATGACATTTAACTTAAAGGAAGCAGAAGGTGATAAGCATCATCTCGATTTCCCATCATTGAGGTATATTTTATTATTGTTCATGATATTTATTTTATATAGAATACATACAACACCTTATGAATTTAAAACCATGAAAAAATACTTAATGTTACTTAAATTATAAATTTTAATTATTTTACTCATTTTGATATGACATGAAATGTACCACGTGCTAATAAATTTCATACATAAACATCATTATTTTTGGATATATTATTTTTATTCCTTTGATATTAATTGAATTTTTTAATGAATTTTGATTATTTTAATTTTTATTTACACTTGTTTAATGTGGATTTTCATATGATAAAAATAATTTATTCACTGATTTATTCTCAAATAAACATATGATCATTATAATGCTATATTTTAAATTCTCATTTTAATTGGGATTTCTAATATTGAATTTCCATTGTTGGAAACTAAATAATAATTAGATAATAAAACGATTTCATTTTTTTAGTATATGGTTATTAATTTTATTTTATTGTAATGGTTGCATTAAATAAATTCGTATTATTTAAAAAGGATTGTGAAAATACTTTTCAAAAAATTCGACTTATTTTCACTCTTTTGTCACAAATAATTTTTCATCACAATAAATGTATTTAGAAAATGATTTAATATTTAAAGTATTAAATTTTTTAATTAAGTATTTATTAACGAATTTTTTAATTTTAAAAAATATGGAATGGGAAATTATTTTCTCTTTCTAAAAAAGGTTACTTTTAAAAAAAATCAATAGTTTTAATGAAATTTTGTTTATATATATATAGTATATTCATAATATTATTCAATAATGACCTATAGGTTTTTCAAATATTACCTTAAAAGTGTAAAAATAATTTCAGAAATGAAAATGAATCCTAATATTTTGAAATTAGTAGTTTTAAAAATTGATTTTAAAATATAAAAGATAATTTCTCCAAGAAATGATTTTAATATTTTTTTTATTTCATCGTAAAAGATTATTATAATATATTTTACTTATACCTAACTAAAATATATGATGTACTTATACCATCCTTATTCTATATATGTATGGTTTATGATCATATTTTAGCAATGGAAGTATTAAGATTCAAATTCATTATTCGTTTTTCATCATTAATTATGTCATGGAATATAACATTCCCTATTATAATTAGATATTAAATTTCCCCTAAATATATACATAATTTTTCATGGATATAATTATTACGTAAAACGAATTTTATTTCCAAAATATGACATTACAATTTCAATTTACTGTATTTTTTAGATTAATATTTATAAATGTGTATTCTTTACGGAAAACATAAATTTATTGATAAGATATTTAGTTTATGAATAATCTTTTTTATTCTATATATGATTTTTTATTATGATGTGAACATATCAGTGGTTACGATTTATACATATCCTTATAGTGCATCTGTATTCTCACTAGATGAATCAGTTGGATAATATTTATTAAATTGGTTTCTAGTGTACACCTAGAGATCAATTTGAAACATTCTTGAGGAGGGTATTGAAATTTGATGTATCATGATTCGTAAGATCATGAATTCCAATAATAAATAATTTCATTAATTATTAATTTTGTTTTTATTATCCATTATATTATAATATTATATTATCATTGTATTCATTTGGTTAAATGTTTATTTATTAAATGTAATGTGTTTTATGTTATCTAAATTTATATATTGACAATACATTATCCATATATGTTAGTCATGTTATTGAATAAATTAAATGTGTTATAAGTTATTTATACTGGAATAATTATTATTCTAGAATAATTATTTAAAATGAATTCATGATTGTTTATTTACATTAAAATGATTATTATTATTTATTCATTGAAGCATTCGTTATACTAAACCCTTGTAGAGAATTTGAGATCAGTCATGTTTTTTTCGCTTTCCCATGAATCAATGAGGTGTACTAATAATTATATAAAAACATTTGATTGAGGGAATAATGAAATTCAAAAATAATATGTTTTAATTTTTACTTTAAAATGTTATTTCGGAATTCTATATATATATATATAGTTCCCCAAGATTAATAAACTATTTTGTAATTCAAGATGGGATTCAACATATCATATGTAAATCTAACAAAAAGGAAACTATATTTGGTAAAATGAGGAAGTTTGGTTGTAATAATGTTGAAATATGGACCTACAATGGAACTTAGACAAGTGTAATAGGAAAATTTACCGTAATATCATTTTTTAATCTTTCCATGTAAACCTATTTTTTCTTTAACTATAGTGACTTCTTTTTAGGATTTACTATTTATAACGAATGAAATGAATATTGAATCATTAATTTTGAGAAATTTTTTATTCTAAATATTTATCCATTTTATATATTATAAACTATAATATTTTGAAAAAATATATTTTAAATATACGTTTATAACCAGATGAAAAATAGTTTTCAAGAAATAATTATTTCACAACTATATAATGATTTCTTACCCAAATCCACATAAAATATATTAGAATAACTATAATTGGATTATTAATAATCAAACAGATTTTTTACTTTTAAATAAATTTAGAGGAAAAATATTACTTTTTAAATGATTTAAATAAAAACACAATTTTTAATTAAATTATGTATTTTAAAATATTCATCGTAAATTTAATCATTTAAAAAATATATCAAAAATATAATATTATATAATCACGATAGGTTGGTCATAAAAATGATTCTAATTTGTCAATTAAATTTTCTAAATGTTCCAAAAAAGTAATTACATAATTTTATCATGAAACCTATAAAACACATATATGAGGAGAATATAGTTTTTCGAAGCATATAAAGCCCATGTAGAAATATTTACATTGTATAAATACAATTCACATAATTTTTTAATTGTGTTTTCATCATAAAACTCACAACAATAATTTAATCTATAGTTTATAAAGGTATAATATATTTTGATTCATTTTTACTTGAGGATTAAATTATCATAATCTCTAGAATAATTAAATTTATTTCAAATAATATATATGAAAAATATATGGTTTTTTCATTATCACGCCCATTAAATTATTTTTAACATTAACATTATTTGAATTTGATATCTAAAATGATGATATATTTGTTTCATCACACCATTAGGTTAACATGTTTCTTCATCCAATTTATGATTCCTTTAAATTACTTTAACCAACTTTGCGGACTTGATCTTTATAACATTATCTATATGATACCAGATTTTTACTAGTTTTTCTTTATATGAATGGTAATTATTCACCACTATGATGTCGAAGAACGATGTATGTTATTTATAATGCATGAACATCCTCAAGAGATTTACATGAAACACATTTTATAGTAAATATTGGTTCGATCGATGATCTATGATATAAGAGACCGTCACAACCTGATTAAGAATTTAATAGAGGGAAATATATCTATTCTTATCATTACCATAATTCAAAATCTCATAATTTTTTCCATTGAGAAACTAATAGTAATACATTCTCATTAAAATTAAAACATGTATTTAACTAATGTTTTTTAGTATAAATTATCAATCGAATATGAGATATGATAATTTATTACTGAATAAATATGAATATATCTACCATTCCCACATACATAATAGGTACTAATAGATTTAATTCACAAAATTCATCAGTGCATGTTTTAGTTTTATGCATCATTACATAGAGGGATTTATTAAGAGTTGTCTAAATTCTAATGTGAAAGGTATATTTATAATAGAACTCGAACATAAGAAGGTGTTGATCCCAACTACTATTAAAATCCATATAATAAAACATCATCATATAATTATGGTTTCGGGTGGTTCTATAATACAAAAAATGTATCAAATAATAATTTGGGGTATTAAATCCAAAATATAATTGAATATATAACTATGTATTATTATATAAAATTGAACTATTCCTCAAATCTGGATTGAATGTTATAGAATATAGTATTCCATGAAACCTTACCACTACATTAATGGATATTATGGAAAGAATACCAAGAGTGAAATATTCTCTAATAGGAATAAACTATGCTATATGAATAATTAGATTGACTATAACGAAAGTATTATTATTCCCTTGGAAATTTTATGTAGTCCTATAATAAAATATTAATAGATGTTCTCCCACAAAGATTCAAGTATGGGTAATCATTCAAACATACACAAAGTCTTCTATATCTAATCTATCTCATGTTGATATACCTCGAACTAAAATATATAAAATTATATATATTTCTTTATATTATCCATCAATAAATATTGTTAAACTTATCTGTATATATATAGACTTTCATAATGAAAAGAGAATGATAATCTCTGGGAATTAACCAATTTATCCTTTATCAATTCTGGTCTTGATAGGATGAAAACACAGTTATGAAAATTAATCATTGTATTTCAATCATAGTTAATCTCAGAAATGTTCCTCAACATATGTTCCATCCCTACATCTTCCTTTTCTACTAAATTAATTATTACTGGGGTAGATGGTTGTACACCCATTTGAAAAATAAAATATTTCGCCACATCCTTTATGATATTACAATTCATCCTATGTAAATACATAATTATTAGATATTATATGATCCTTATCCTATATAAGATAGCATTAACCCATCTATTGAAATAATCTTCCACATTTTTCTCTTTACATAGGTTGTAATGTATTGATAAGTCAAAATATATAATCATATACAACCATAATAACTGGTGCATATTCAACTCCTTATGAGTGAATATATACCTCCATAATATACAATTAGTATATATATAACACCTTTTCCTATAAATATAATACCTTTTATGTCGTAAATGAAAAATTTCCACACCTATCTCCATGTCATGTGTTGGGTAATTGTTTTCATGAACCATCAATTTTAGTTTGGAAAATTAAATCTACATATAATTATACATTAGGATGAATCCTAGTCCCCTCCCCAATGCATCACTATAGATCAAAAATAATTCTACATTGTAAGGTACTATATGAATTGGTGATCTGATAAACCATATATTCATTTCCTCTATGTATTCCTCATAATATTACACCCAATAAACATTGAACTGATCCATGCTATGATGGTGAATGAATTGGATATCATTTATAAATTTTACAAAAATTGATAATAATATTCGTCCAATCCCAGAAAACTATGGATCTCAGTGACAATGGTTGTACTATTGAAATAATCTATTACTATTGTCTTTGATTGATCAACCTATATATCATTTATTGGGATTATAAAATCCATAAATTAAACATTTAATTTTCTAAATTCACATATAGTAATTTTTTCATATGTATTCTCCTTCCTTTGGTAATACATAAAATATTCAACTAATCTTGGAACTCTTCCATTTTCATTTAATATATAAGATTATTTTATATTATGAATGTCACGACCCGTCCTCGGGGCCCATGTCGTGACTACCCCAAGCCCGCCTTCCATAGGCCAGGGGCTGGAGACTAGCACCAAGGCATAAATCCCGGTAAAGGGAAGACATTGCCTTTGTAATGTAATCAAGCACCACAGAGTAAAAAAGTAGTAAAAGTAAATACTAACTAAAAGCTAGTACAAGAGTGAAGTGCGGAAATGTAAGTGGGCTAGTATAAAAACCCAAACTGAAAGTAAAGTACAACTCGAAAGGGAAAACATCAACTGAAAGGTAAAGCCGCAACGACGAGCTATCGACTAGAAATCCCACCTGATGGGTGGGTACAGAAAGCCTCCACTGCTCCTCGGGTCCTACCGACCGCTCCGAGTACGTCCCGCCCAGTGGTCCACCTCCAGGTACCGTCCTGCTCCGCAAGCCTCCACCACGATCAGTGCTGTCTGTCGTCTGCAACCAACACAACGTAGTGCGGGAATAGCCCATGTAGGGATGAGTATAAGCTACTCAGTAGGGACCCCGAGACCCCCGGTGGTCTCCCCGAATCCATAAAGGATAATCCACAAAGGAAAGATACAATCATGAAGTAACATCTGACACTGCTTAGGTATATGACCATACATATACCCTAGTCATCATTTCTCGTTTGACTCAAACATCCGAGCCCAAGTACAACCCAATCCACACAGGAAAGAAAAACGTAAATCCACAGAGGATATCACAACACAATCCACACAGGAAAGTAAAACAGGATTCAGCTCACACAGGTATACTTCTCCGAAAGAAGATAGATATGATCACTGATCCATCTAAGTCATCCGACCCACAAAGGATTGATAGGTACTAACCCCCGCAATGACCCACACAGGATCGGACCCACACTGGATATGTAGGCGCTGGCTCACACAGAACCGCTGAGCGCTGAACCACACAGGATCGGACCCACATAGGATCAGTAGCACTGATCCACACAGGATCGCTGAGTGATTTAGTTGTCGTTGTCGAATCCACTAAGGATCTCTGCACAGTCGTCATCACAGTCACAGTAGGAGTCACAACCATCACTAGGGTTCCCTCTCACAGTAAGCTCGTTCGGGAGGGTCCGCTCCATGAGCCGAGAGGCTGATACATCAACTGACAAATAGTCTAGATTTGATGTATCCAAAAGTTTCGTATCGTCAACAGGAACTCAACGTCGCAGACGGCGCGTCGATCGGACGCCCGGTATGAGAGTTATTGGCTTTTTCGTCCCCGGGGCCCGGTTGGTTTTTAAGGAAAAACCAACCCAAACATACTCCACCTGCATCCAAACCTCCGGCGGAGTAAGCCAAAAGATCCGTCTCACTAAGAGGAATCCAACAAAGTTGATGGCACGTCAATCGGATGTCCGTAGCTCAATATATGAGTGTTCCTGCTCCGAGGGCCTAGTTGGTTTCGTGTACGAACCAACCTGGCCAAACTCAATGTAATCCGAAACCTTGAGTGCGATATACTGAAACGACTGTCTCGATTCAAGGAATGAATCTCAACTGATGGTGTGTCGATCAGAGGTTCGTAGCCCATGTTATGGGAAAAAGACCAAAGACGGTCCGAAACGGGGGTTTCGGGCCCAGACCGGCCCGGCACGTGACCCCCCCGGTCGGCTCGGCCCGGCACGGCCCGGCCCGGCTGGGCACAGCGCGCCCAGTGTACTGGCCAGCATGGCCGGGGGCTGAGCTGTTTCGACCAGGGGGGCACCTTCCCCCTGGTGAACCCCCCCCCCCCCCCCAAAATTAAGGGGGCCGTTTTTTGTAGGTCGGCCGGGGGAATTAATTCCCCTTGCTCCCCTTTGTCCAGCCGAACCGCATCGGCCGACCGGTTCTACCGACAAGGACCGGCGACGGCCGGTCCTTTCCCCCATCGCCGACACCGGCTGCCCGGAACCGGCCGCCGGTCACCCTGCTCCGCCGCGGCCCGGAACCGGCCGCAGATTGATTCGTCCGGTGCCGTGAGATGGCACCGCGCCCCCTCCGCCGCGGCGGCTTCGGTTTTCTTCGATGCGGCGCGACGGCGTCGCATCCTTGACCAACTTCATGGCACGGCTCGACGGCGTCGCGTATTACTTGCCGTGCGATTCCCGCGTGGTGCGACGACACCATGCCATTCCGTTCCATCCACAAGGAATCAAACAAGGATAAAGGAGGAGGGTCAGCCGTGTTTGTGCGGTCCAGCACCCTCTCGTTAATCGTTATCATTTAGTCGTTTATCCACGAATAATGACAAACTAGAATTCATGAACGGAAAATAATTAAATAAAATAAACCCCTACCTTGATAAAAGAGATGACGAACATTGGCGTCACGAAAAGGGGATTCAAAGACGTTGATGGAGATTTCATCACGGAAAACCGTCGTGAAAAGAGATGACGCAAAGAAAAACTTCATGGAAGAAGATGTCGCGTCGTGGGTTAGTGTCGCAGAAGACGGTCTCCGAGGGCTCAGCGCTCCACGTCGGAGATCGTTCATTCTTCGTGTTCTTCCTCAAAGAAGAAGATGTTCTTCCCAAAATCTCTTAACGACAAAACTCTATCAACAAAATAAAATAAGCTCCTTTCTTATTTTAATAACACAATAAGCCTTTTGAAATTCAAGGGTTTGAATTTCAAAAACTTACATTAAACTCACAACATTAAATCTATATGTTTGATAAACTTAAGTTAACAAAATTTAATGGGAGTTGAGGGGGGTTAGAGGATATGAAGGGGTGGGGTTCGTGTGGGCCCCACCACCCTCATAACCTCCCAAGGAAGGTTGGGTGGTAACCCAACTTCCATCCAAAGGATTAAACACTTAGAGTAAAAAAAATAAAAATTGTAGAATAATTATAAAATAAACTTCCACAATTTTTATCATCAACTCTCGTGAAAATGAAACTATGGAATAGGTGTTCCTAAGCAATTACTGGCGCTACGGTTCCATCGGTGCCCTCGGAATTTGATTCCGAGCACCAGTTCAAAAGTTAGGAATTCACGCTCGTTCGTTCACTGAACGCACCTGAGCTAAACTTCGGTTAGAAATATTGGGCACACCGGGCCTCGGAATCAGGTGCCGTCTGAAACTGCGTTCTTGGAAAATCCCAAAGAAAATAAATAAAAAATATTCCTTGAATTTTATGGGTCTTTACATTACTCCCACCTCAGAGATTTACATCCCAGTAAAGATACATCGAAAACTAGTGAAACAAATGTGGGTACTGAGCACGCATCTGAGCCTCCCGCTCCCAAGTGCTCTTCTGGAGGTTCCTGTGATGCCATCTAATGTTCACTAGAGGAATCGAAAGTCCACATAGGACCTGCACCTGTTGATCCTCGATATCCACTAGGACCTCTGAAAAAGTCACCCCATCATCAACGTCAAGCTCCCCATGGTCAATTATGTTCGTCGGGTCGTGCACGTATCTCCTCAGCTGAGATACTTGGAAGACGTCATGCACCTGGTGTAACTGAGGTGGTAGAGCCAGACAATAACCCACCTCTCCAATCCTGCTGAGGACCTGTAAGGGTCTGATGAAGCGTGGAGACAACTTTCCGCCTTGGCCAAATCTCCGTAAACCACGTCGAGGTGAGACATGCAAGAAGACGTGGTCGCCATCCTCGAACTCTAGTGGCCTCCGCCTCCTGTCAGCATAAGATTTCTACTGGCTCTTAGCTATCCCCATCCTCTCCTGAATGACCTGGACCTTCTCTGTCGTGGCCTGACCCATCTCTGGTCCCACAAGTGCTGACTCCCCAGGGTCTCTCCAGCATAAAGGATATCTACAAGGACGTCCGTACAACGCCTCGTATAGTGACATCCCGATGGTGGAGTGGTATCTGTTATTGTACACGAACTCCTCCAATGGTAGGTGGTCCTCCCTGCTTCGACCAAAGTTGAGGACACATGCGCAGAGCATGTCCTCGAGGGTCTGAATGGTCCTGTCTGTCTGACCATCCATCTGAGGGTGAAAGGCTGTGCTCGACATAGATACATCCTGAACGCCTCCTGCAACCCCTTCCAAAGCTGGGAAGTAAAGAGAGAATCTCGATCAGAGATGATAGATGATGGAACATCGTGAATCCGTATAATCTCCTGAACATAAAGTCGTCCCAAGCTCTCCACTGAGCCCAACTCTCTTATGGGTAGAAAGTGCGCCGACTTTGTGAGTCGATCGACAATCACCTAAATTGAGTCATGACCTCTGGAAGTGCGTGGAAGTCCAGTCACGAATTCCATAGATATCATATCCCATTACCACTCCGGAACCTCCAAAGGCTGTACCAAGCCTGCTGGTACCTGGTGTTCTACCATCACCTACTGGCAGGTGAGGCATCGAGAAACGAACTCCGCCACAGCCTTTTTCATGCCCGGCCACCAGTGCTGTCTCCTGAGATCCTGGTACATCTTCACCACTCCGGGATGTACCGCAAAGGGAGAAGTGTGAAAAACTCTCAGAACCTCCTCCCGTAAAGCAACTGGTACCAAGGTACATCCTCTAAAAAGGATGTCGTGCTCTGCTCCAAAGGAGAAACCATCATGTGCCTGTCCTGAGGATATATGTGCACGCCGCGTCTCACAGTCAGCGTCCCCACACTATGCCTCTCTGACCTACTGTAGTAGTGGAGGAGTGACTGTGAGAGACTGAAGGAAGGAAACTCCATCTCTATCCATGAAGGATATCTTCAAAGAGGCTAGCTGCTCTGTCGCCTCCTCAAGTAGCTGAATGCCCATCCTCCGGCTGAGGGCATCGGCTACCATGTTCCCCTTCCAAGGAGTGTAGACTATCTCAAAGTCATATTCCAGGAGGAACTCGAGCCATCGGTACTGTCTAAGATTCAGATCCTTCTGAGAGAAGATGTATCTGAGACTCTGATGGTCAGAAAAGACTGTAAAGCGCTCGCCCATCATATAGTGTCGCCATGTCTTCAGTGCGAAGACCACTACTGCTAACTCTAGGTCATGGGTAGCATAGTTCTGCTCATGCGGCCTCAACTGACATGATCTATTAGCGATCACTGCCCGATCTTGCATCAGGACACATCCGAGTCCGGTCCCTGATGCATCGCAGTAGACTACGTACCCTACTCCCTCCTCAGGCAACCTCAAGATAGGTGCGCTGGTCAATCTCTGTCTCAGCTCCTCGAAGCTCTGCTGACATCTGTCTAACCACACGAAGGGTTTCCCCTTCTTCGTCAAATATGAGAGTGGTGCGGCAACTCTGGAGAAGTCTGGCACGAATCTCTGGTAGTATCCATCTAGTCCCAATAAACTCTGCACCTCCTTCAAGCTCCTGGGTGGCTCCCAAGCTAGCACTGCCTCGATCTTCGCAGGATCTACTGCAACTCCCGCCTCAGAGATTACGTGTCCCATGAAGTGGACCTCACGTATCCAGAACTGACACTTAGAGAGCTTGCAATAAAGTCTGTGCTCTCGGAGTGTGTCTAGTATAACCCGTAAGTGGTAGGCGTGCTCCTCTTCAGTCTTCGAGGAAATCGAAATGTCGTCGATGAAGACCACGAAAAATCAATCGAGGTATGGCTGAATGATCCAGTTCATGAGGGCCATGAACACTCCTAGAGCATCGGTTACACGGAATGTCATAACCAATAACTCATAGTGGAAATACCAACATCTGAAGGCCGTCTTCTGGACTTCCTCATCTCGAACTCTGAGCTGATGATAGCCTGACCAGAGGTCTATCTTCGAGAACCACTGGGCTCCCTTGAGATGATCAAAGAGGTCATAAATCCTCGATAGTGGATACTTGTTCCTCACATTCACCTGGTTCAGGAGATGATAGTTGACACAAAGCCGCAAGCTCCCATCTTCCTTCTTGGCGAACAATATCGTGGAAGCCCTGGGTGAAACACTAGGTCAGATGAACCCTTTTCCCTGCAAGTCCTCCAACTGTACCCGCAGCTCTCGAAGCTCAGCGGGAGCTATCCTATATGCTGGAGTCGATATTGGGGTTGTCCAGGGGTACAGGTCAATATAAAAGTCTAACTCTTTGTGAGGAGGTAGTCCTGGAACGTCGTCGGGAAAAACGTCTGCATACTGATCCACCACTACAGGAAAACTAGGACTCCACACGTCAACTGATCCTAGGATGATGCTAGCCAACTGATGAGTGATGGGTTGTCCTCTCCTCCGCGGAAGTCCATACTGTGCTGCAAAGGCTCCCTTCTCACTGGTGAAGGTGAACCTGCTCCCGTCGGTGCATACACATCGCACCTTGTGCCTAATACAGTCAATCTGTGAATGGACCATAAACAACCAATCCATGCCCAAGATGACGTCGTAAGGCCTCGACGCTGCTATAAGAAGAACCCAGACAAAGCTCTCGCCTACTAGGGTAAGCTCACACTACTGGCTCTAGTGCGTAATCATCGAGTTTGCTCCCGTAGGAGTCTCTAACCGTAAGGATCGAGCCAACGACACTGTCGGAATCTCTGAGCTCCAAACAATGGTAGCAGCTATGAAAGAATGACTCACTCCTGTGTCTATAGCAACTGCAACAAGGTTGGAATAGACACAGATAGTACCTCAAATTATCTCAGGCGCTCCGTGGTCATAGGCCTCTGCTGCCTGGAGCTGTGCCTGTCTCTGCCCGCCAACTCCCTGTGGTCGGGGTGGACCTCCTGGTGGTGGTGGTGGTAAAGCCTAAAAGCATCGCCCACCATCGACTGCTCATCCAGCTCCTCTACCTCGTTTTCCTGCTCCCTGCGGAGCGCCACGGTCGACCCTATGCCTCTGCCTCGGTGGTCCCTCAACCATCTACTGCTTCTCGGCACAGCGGGTCGGGCAGTCATGGGCCATGTGGCCCTGACCGCCGCACGAGTAGCACTACCTGCCTCTTGAAAGACTAGCTCCACGCTGTGTGCCCCGCATTGATGAGCCAGTATCCTGAGTTCGTCTTCCTGAGGGTCTGGTCTACCTTGATCCATGATCCATCCGTCGACTGTCTACTGCAGAAGACTCTACTACATGCCGCCATAAGGTGGGTCTCGGCGCTGTTGTAGACTCAGCAAGAAAGCTCTCGATCAAAAGGGATCGTTCCAGTACTCCTGTCTGAGTCAGAATACTGAGGGAGATCAGCGATGCCCTAATCTCGTGTCTCAAACCCTGCTCAATGGTCCGGGCACGGAAGAATGGATCTCGTACCATGACTCTCGAGTAACGAGAGAGATCGTTAAATCTCGCCGAGTTCTGGGAGACCGTCATGCTGCCCTGCCGAAGCTGAAGAAGCTCCTGGATGCGCACCGCACGGAGGGTGGCTGGGATGAACTACGAGCGGAAGATCCTCTCAAAGTCCGTCCAAAGAAGAGATGCCTCATCGTGCACCTGGAGCATCAAGCTCCACCATCTGCCTGCTGCTGAGTGCAGTAGGCTCGCTGCAAGGATCATCATAAGGTCTGCTGGTGTCCTCACTAACCTGAAAACTCTCACCACTGCCTCCAGCCAGTCCTCGGCTGCCTGGGGGTCCGTCTCCCCATGGAACATGGGCGGTCGCTGGCGCTGGAACTCATGCAGTGCACTGAGGGGACGTGCATCGTCAATGGCTGGTGCTGGAAGCATCAGTGGCTCGGCGGGTAGAGCTACCTCTGGTGCCACTCCTGACAAAGGGCCCTGCACCGAGGCCTCGTCGGTCGGTGGTCTTTCGTCACGCTCGACTCTCGGAACCCTAGATGGCTGCCATCGTGGGGCCATCCTTAAAAGGAAATAGGTGCGACACGGTCAAAACAATATACCTGGTGAGCTGATACTAACTAATCACAAAGAAAAAGTGAAACACACATGCAATCAATGTTTTCGTGCATTAAGTCGGAAATCAGAATTCATGGTCCTGGTGTACAAATACGTCGGCCGCTGCACCAACACTGGACTCCCTGGATTGATAACCACACTCGATACGCTAAACACTATTGCTTCACATAGAAAAAGATCAGAGTCCCAAGTTCTACGGTAGAACTGAACTCCTCTGATACCAATTTGTCACGATCTGTCCTCAGGGCTCGTGCCGTAACTACCCCAAGCCCTCCTTCCATAGGCTAGGGGCTGGCGACTAGCGCCAAGGCATAAATCCTGGTAAAGGGAAGGCATTGCCTTTGTAAAGTAAACAAGCACCACAGAGTAAACAAGCAGTAGAAGTAAATACTAAGTAAAAGCTGGTACAAGAGTGTAGTGCGGAAAAGTATGTGGTCCAGTATACAAACCCAAACTGAAATTAATGTACAACTCGGAAGGGAAAACAACAACTGAAAGGTAAAGCCGCAACGACGAGCTATCCACTGGAAATCCCACCTGAATAGTGGGTACAGAAAGCCTCCACTGCTCCTCGGGTCTAACCGACCGCTCCGAGTATGTCCCGCCCAATGGTCCACCTCCAGGTACCGTCCTACTCTGCAAGCCTCCACCACGATCTGCGTTGTCCGTCGTCTGCAACCAACACAATGTAGTGCGGGCATAGCCCGTGCAGGGGTGAGTATAAGCTACTCAGTAGGGACCCCGAGACCCCCGAAGGTCTTCCAGAATCCAAAAAGGATAATCCACAAAGGAAAGATAAAATCACGAAGTTGCATCGGACACTGCTTAGGTATATGCCCATACATATACCTAAGTCCTCAATTCTCGTTCGGCTCCAACATCCGAGCCCATCTACAACCCAATTCATACAGGAAAGGAAAACGTAAATCCACACAGGATAGCACAACAAAATCCACACAGGAAAGTAAAACAGGATTCAGCTCACACAGGTATACATCTTCGAAAGACGATAGAAATGATCACTAATCCATCTAAGTCGTTGGACCCACAAATGATCGATAGGTACTAACCCCCGCAATGACCCACATAGGATCGGACCCACACAGGATCTATAGGCGCTGGATCACACAGAACCTCTGAGCGCTGACCCACACAGGATCAGAGCCACATAGGATCGGTAGCACTGATCCACACAAGATCACTGAGTGCTGTAGTCGTCGTCGTCGAATCCACTAAGGATCTCGGCATAGTCGTCGTCACAGTCACTGTAGCAGTCACAGCCAACACTAGGGTTCTCGCACACAACAAGCTCGTTCGGGAGGGTCCGCTCCACATGCCGAGATGCTGATACATCAACCGACAGATAGTATAGAGTTGATGTATCCAAAAGTTATGTATCGTCAATAGGAACTCAACGTCGCAGATGGCGCGTCGATCGAACGACCGGTCTGAGAGTTATTGGTTTTTTCGTCCCAAGGGCCTCGTAGGTTTTTAAGGAAAACCCAACCCGACCGTACTCCACCTACGTCCAAACCTTGGGCAGCTTAAGACAAAAGATCTGTCTCACTAATAGAAATCCAACAAAGTTGACGGCACGTCAATCGGACGTCCATAGCTCATGATATGAGCATTTCCGCTCTGAGGGCCCGGTTGGTTTCTTGTATGAACCAACCCGGCCAAACTCAAAGTTATCCTAAATCTTGAGTGCGATATACTGAAATGACTGTCTCGATACAAGGATCGCATCACAACTGACGATGTGTCGATCAGAGGTCCGTAGCCCATGTTATGGGGAAAAGACCGAAAATGGTCAGAAAATGGGGGTTTCGGGCCCGCACCGACCTCGCCTGAGACCCCCCCGGTCGGCCCGAACCGGGCGACCCGCCCGAGGTCCAGGTCGGCCCAACCCGGAAAGGTTGGGCGCGGCCCGGCCCGGCTGGGCACAGCGCGCCCAGCGCGCTTGCCAGCTCGGCCTGGGGCCTAGCCGTTTCGGCAATGGGGGGCGCCTGCCCCACTGCTGAAACCGCGCCCCCCCCGCCCCCCAATTAAGGGGGGCGTTTTTCTAGGCTGGCCGGGGGAATTAATTCCCCGGGATCCCATTTGTCCGGCCGACCCGCACCAGACGGCCAGTTCTGTCGACAAGGACCGGCGATGACCGTTCCTTTCCTCCATCGCCGACACCGGCGGCCCGGAACCGACCGTCGGTCACCCTGCTCTGCCGCGGCCCGGAACCGGCAGCGGCTTGATTTGTCCGGCGTGGTGCGATGGCACCGCGCCCCCTCCGCCGCGGCCCTACTCCGGCCGCGGCGTCATCAGTTTTCTTCAACTTGGCGCGATTGCATCGCGTCCTTGATCAACTTCATGGCGCGGTGCGATGGTGTCGCGTATTACTTTCCGTGCGATCTCGCGTGGTGCGATGGCACCACGCCATTCCGTTCCATCCACAAGGAATCAAAAAAGGATAAAGGAGGAGGGTCGACCGTGTTTGTGCGGTCCGTCCTCCTCTCGTTATTCGTTATCATTTAGTCGTTTATCCACGAAGAACGACAAACTAGAATTCATGAAGGGAAAATAATTAAATAAAATAAACCCCTACCTTGATAAAAGAGATGATGAATGTCAGTGTCATGAAACGAAGATTCGAAGACGTTGACAGAGATTTTTTCGCGGAAAACCGTCGCGAAAAAAGATATCGCGGGAGAAAAACGTCATGGAAGAAGACGTCGCATCGCAGGTCGTTGTCGCGGAAGACAGTCTCCGAGGGCTCGGCACTCCATGTCGGAGATCGTTCGTTCTTCGTGTTCTTCGTCAATGAAAAAAGTGTTCTTCCCAAAATCTCTCAACGAAAAAACTCTATCAACAAAATAAAATAATCTCCTTTTTTATTTTATTAACACAACAAGACTTTTGAAATTCAATGGTTTGAATTTCAAAAACTTACATTAAACTCACAACATTAAATCCAAAAGTTTGATAAACCTAAGTTAACAAAATTTAATGGGAGTTGAGGGGGGTTAGATGATATGAAGGGTTGGGGTTCGTGTGGGCGCTACCACCCTCATAACCTCTCATGGGAGGTTGGGTGGTTACCCAACTTCCATTCAATGGATTAAACACATAGAGTGAAAAAATAAAAAATGTAGAATAATAATAAAATAAACTTCCACAATTTTTATCATCAACTCTCATGAAAATGAAAATCTGGAACATGTGTTCCTAAGAAATTACCGGTGCTATGGTTCAATTGGTGCCCTCAGAATTCAATTCTGAGCACCGTTTCAAAATTTATAAATTCATGCTCTTTCGTTCACTGAACATACCCGAGCTAAACTTCGGTTAGAAATTCCGGGCACACCGGGCCTCAGAATCTGGTGCCGTCTGAAATTTCGTTCTTGTAAACTTCCAAAGAAAATTAAGAAAAAATTTTCCTTGAATTTTACGGGTCTTTAAAATGAATACCAAAAAATTGGTATGGATATCCTGAAATACTATACTCATTAAATCCATGAAGATAATATGGTAAGTATAAATTCCCAAAAATAATCACAAATAAATTTATACTTTTGTTAAATATTATGAAATGATGTCATTGATATATCCTTTATCATGACTCGTAATTAAATTTATAGAAAATGAGTTTATTCTTCGAAATGTATTTATATCTTTTTAGTTTTTCAATCAAGTATTTTAGTTTGGAGTATATGAATTGTTTTCTTTATTGTGATCCATTTATGTTCCTAGTAGTCAATAAAAAGTCAAATTGATTCATCATTCTAATTAACACAAAGTACACATACACCTAATTGTGATGCACATGCATGATTTAATCCCATACCAATATTATCCTATAGTTTATTCTTCAATTACCAAAACACAATCATGTTTTTTGTATATGTAGCCACTGATTGCCTTATAAAAACATGTATTATTTGATTTGAAAATGAAATTCATGATTCAATGGTATAGAAAGAAACAATTATAGAAATAAATATTCAAACTCCCACACAATAGGTTTATCATTGATATTTTGTTCTCCTCAACCATATAAGATGAACATATATTTTAAAATGAGTCAATAACCATATAATGAATTTGATTTCCATCAGAAGTTTATATTTATCATCACTTTTGTAGAATATAAAATTATGGTTTAGAATATCAACCCAGAATTTATTTCCCTGAAAATTGATAGAGTATTTTTTAATTAAATCAAATCTATGATGACGAAATCATAAAATTCAACTCAAGGGAGAACAACAGTATTGTTCTAATGAGTATTCCCCTCATTATCAATTAGAGGAGAATCATAAGCTTGATATTTTATTATCATACTATTTTTTTATTATTGAAATATTAAATATATAATCATTGGTATGGTATTTTTATGACTTTGGTAAATTCTTCAAACATAAAAGTGTATTTTGATCCATAATAAAATCAATGATAAGTAGCTATAGAATGGATGGAATGTCTAATATTCACATTGGTTTTACCATATCCCTATTTATAAATTATTCTCAAATGATAATTTTTTTTGTAATTAAAATGATGATGTATTTGATCATCATTTTTGAAAATTCTATTTGATCGTTGTTTAGAATAATTACCAACTCCTTGGATTTGAAACACCTGGGTGTGAATGGTACATTATGTGAAACTATTATTTAATTATTATCTAACTTGTTTTGTGCATCACATTAGAATATTGATAAATTATTTACCATTATTTCTTCACATAAAAAATATTCCAATCCCCTTAATAAATTTCCATCTATGTTTATTTCCCCATAAAAACCATAAAGGATGTCTCATCTTTTATTTCACTAAATATTTTAAAATTTTCAATGAATTCCATATTTTTTTATCAAATATGTGAGATTAATGGGTAACCCCAGTCACCATATCCTCCTTAATGAAACAACAAAGTAATTAATCATTGATATTAAATTATATAATGAATAATTCATATAGTGGAATTGGGTTTAATCTAATGAATAATCTATCAACCGTGACCTCATGATGAATAATAATAATAAAAATAAACCTACCATGTCCTATAAAATTCTACTTATAGGTAATAACAAATTATTCATCATTATATACAGTATCATGTAATTCCATATGAATTTCCAAATGAAAAATATGTTGAATATAATTAGTTTAAAATATTTCCATATATTCATTCATCTTAATGGAATAAATTTATTCTTATGGACTTATGTTATTGTTATAAATCCACTACTAGTCTTCTATTCAAACAAAATGATAAAACCATAAATATTCACAACACATGAAAATGGAAAATATCATTGAGGAGGTACTTGTATAACACTAACATACTAGTGGATCAGTAGAACAACATATGGATGTTCTATGTTACGAGATGAAGGTATCATTATAAATTTCTCCTCCTTTTATTATTTGGTTTATCAGTATTATACTTGACATTAGAATGGTGTGTATGAATAAAAAAATATTTCTAATTATATATCACCAATCATTTGGTTTCTGATGATTAAATTTATAGAATTTTACATCACATTTTTCCTCAATATAATTTTATAATTTCTACCCATTAAAATTACAAAATATCATAGGTTGAGAAAAAATAACCATAGAGGGAAACAACAAAATTACAAAAAAATCATTTATAGAATAATAGATCAAGAAAACACCTTTTAAATATTGGAACCCTTATTTTTTACCTAGGTCATTTATAGTGAACATATATTAAAAGTCGATATTATGGTTTATAATGTATAATTTTATTTCCCAAGAATATCACTCAAGATTGTCAAACGAGTCGAATAGTAAGCTCACACACACCATTCAACAAAATGATGGTTGAAATATTCTAAAATTAATCATTACAAGGTAATTACATATAAATTAATCTGAACAAAAAGGACATCCATTTAATGTATCCAGAGGTGGAATTTATTTATAGAAAACAATACTATATTATTTTCCATATAATATGGTGTTATATTTCACATAAGATAACCCTATGTATTCTCTCTATAAGTTTATAATAAATCTCTCCATGCGTTTATGAAACATGATCTGATAAAAAATCCATCAAACCTTATTTTCCAGAAATAAAAATTACATATTATTAAATGAATATTAAATACATAATATTATGATCACTTCCCACATCATATAGGGTTTGTGTATATGGAAACATGGATACATAAATTAATTTTTCATAGAATTTATAAATTCTCTTCAACTATGTTATTAATAACATAGACCCTTTATAATAATATTATATATAAAACATTTCTTAAAATTATGGGGGTAATTAAACATAAGAATGATTTATCTATAGTTTTCACTAAGGATAATCATGGAGAAGTCAACGATCACTAAAAAATAAAATAAAAATTATGGTATTGGGAAATGATAATAATATTTGAATATCATTTCCAATATACAATACATTATAAACTATAATCATTGAATAATTCATAGAGTTTCATAAAACATTGGTCATAAAGAATCCAAATAACATTATCCAAGAATGTATAACACTGGAATAAGAGATAATTTTTGTTCAATACACATAATAGTATAATATAGTTTAATTAATCATTGATCATAACAAGAAATCTCAATGTTTGTTGGGTTCACTCACTATATCATCATATATTTATCAAACGATAACTCATAAAATATCAAAGTTGATAGTGTCCATTACTAAACTTGGTTTATTCCTCACTATAGTCCTTATTAAAACCTAAGATATCCAAATTTACCTAATTATGTAGTGATATTTAATTCCAATCCCACCATCAAATAATTAAAAATATATTTATTTATTCCTTATAATCATAAAACAATAGTCATATACGAACTCATGAAAATGAAATACTATTCCTAAATATTCTATCATTACATTATAGAATAACTCAAGTAAAATTATTGGGTTTATTAATAATATTATCATCATAATCATAAACCATTAAGAGAAGTAATACAAAGGGTATCATTGAATCATATCCCAGTAATGATTATATAATATTATATAATTTCTTCTAAAAAGATAAATTCCTCTAAACTATCACTGAATTATTTACTGAAAAAACAAAATTTTAATTTTCTTTCAAATATTTAGATATAATAATATTATAAATATTGAAGAATCGTTTTTTTTCAAAAAAAATGTAATAATTTTATTTTTTACATTTTATTGAGTGGTCGTGATTGAAATAAATTACATTCATTTTCGATTATGTTAAAGCAACGAGTCGTTTCACATTTTAATAAAAATAATAAATTACAGTGGTCATATATTTAAAATAAAACATTTTCAGACATTTTTTTTAAAATTAAATTATTTGTATAAATGAATTTAAAGTATAATATAAAAATATGAATATATTCATCAATACATTATAAGAAAATATGGATGTGTAAAGAAAATAATTTTTGAAAAAAGAAATATATAATGTAGATTTTATATAGAAAATTTATTTTGGTCCTTACGTTAATTAAATAGATGAATTTAATGGAAACATTCTTATTAATATAAATAACTAGAAGAAAATAAAATTAATGTAATTTGGGAATGATTTTTCATAATATTTAATCCTTGAAAATGTACTTGTATACAACCCCCAAAAAATAACATACTATAACAAAATTTCATACCACATTGGTAACTATGAAATAAAAACATCATGAATGAGAAAACCACATATTAGTGTCAAAATACTGATAATTATTACAATAATAATAATAATATAAATCATTAATAATAAATAAACCACTTAATATAACCAACTAGAAAATATTTCATGTGTTTCATAAATTAAAGTTAGATGAAAATCCCTTTCATGGTGTTCGAAATTCATTGGAATCTTGTCAAAACTATGAAAAAAAATTAATATTTTGAAAATTATTTACCATATTAATTTAAAATCAAGAAAAGTTATAAATTATTAACATATAATATTTAAATAAAATTTTATTAATTATTATGTTTTAAAATCATCATTTCGTAGTGCGAACTATTTGGATCGCCACGATAATTTTGGTTCAGTAGTCCATTTACTTAAAATTTGATCATGGATATAACATCTAAATATTTTTAATAGTAATATATATATCATATATATTTAATAAAAAACATTTATAGTCATACATAAATGATATATTTATAAAAATGAATTACTTCGTTCATGAAGACGGTAAGTCGTACATACACAGAGTTTTTTATTCACATTTCAAGAAATGGAATGAATATGATATAAATATTTTTTATACTTTTAAGAATAATTTTTATAACATATATGAAAATTTTATTGATTAAATATATTTTTATTAACATATATATAAATAGGAAATGAAAAATGGGAACACATATATTTGGGGAGGTTGTATTTTACATGTACACATGAGTGACATTATCGTTTCCCAACAGATTGGATGGAATGATGATAAATATGAATTTATAATTATACAATAATACTAATTTCAAACATATAATATCTATTATTCTAAATCATCACATAACAATTCATTAAATATGGAAATAGAAAATCAATTATATTTCTACATTGAGGTGGTAATACACTTATACGGATGAGAGATAATTTTACATTAGATTTGATGGAAAAGAGGGTGGATGTTGGAGTTTCCATTATTATAATAAAATTTATTTAAATATATAATATTTAAATTTTTTTATTTGTTGAATTACGTAGTTTTATAAGATTTATATGAAGAATGAAATTTTTATATGACATTTAAAATATTACATATACATAATATAACCTCATTTAAATCCTTATTTAATGATCCTTGGTATTGTTTAGTAATTGGAATATAACCAATAAATAATGGAAAGGGATGTTCCTTAGATATTTGTGGTGGATTCATTAAAGATATTAGACTCAATGTTGCATAAATAAAAGAAATTATGGGTTTCCTTTTATAAGTGGCAAGGAGGAATCACATGAAATTTGTAAAAATATTAATATATAAGAAGTTATCACTCATTAAACATTGTTCCAAATGGAAATAAATTATTTGGTGGGAGAGTATGTAGTCTAAATATTAATATAAAATAGTATTTCTACAAGTTTAATTAGAAAATATATCCTTATATTTATGTTTTTCCCTTGAAACACTAGTTTTAGCCTTAAAATGGTGTTGTCATCTTAATATATTATAATATTTATTAAAAAAAATTGAATGTGGTTATATAAAAAAATTAAATTAAAATGAAAAATATTGAATACATATTATAATAATATATATAATAATTTGGTTGAAATATCAATTAAATGAGACACACATAATGCGATGAGAAATACTTTTCAAGAAGAAGTGTTTTTTATTTATAAGAATAACTCATAAAAATACACACATATAATTATTTTAAATGATAATAATTTTACTATTAATAAAATGAATAAATTTTAATTTTATAGCAATTTTAGATGAATGAATAACTTTTTAAATGCATTAAATTAAAATGATTCTTTCTATAAATACAAGTATTCTCAATATTCATAAGAAACTAAAATTTTTTAAAAAATATAAATACATTCTATGTTAATTTTTATACATTTATTTCAAAATTTTATTTTTGGTATTTCATATGTATCGTAAAAAATTAATAAAATTAATATTATTTTGTAACAAAAATCAATAAAAGTAAAATTTTTGGGAATTTATTTTAAGATTATAAATACATTACAAAAAAAAATTTGATTTATCGTAAACCATTATACATATACTTTAATAATTTTTTACACTTCATGCATCATGTTTTTTCTTTGATATCATGATATAATATATTATTTTTTCACTGAGAATCATATTTTCATGTATCATAAAATATGAACAAAATTAAATTTGTTTTAAATATATATATCAAAAAAATTAGGGTGTTACAATATAGATATTATGATCTCGTGGAATATGATTTCAGACTAATTATACGAAAATATTTTATTACGTGTCTTATGTTACTTTATAAATTATTCTTGAATCATGATTTTTGGTATATGCTTTGTTGGGTGTGTATTTTTTATTTGATGTCATTGTACATTGATATTAATGATAATTTCATCTTATAATCATTTATGACATCAAATATTTATAATTGATGTTTATTCTTACATAGAATTTAAGATCACTACTTATCTTACGTTAAAATTTCCTAGGGTTGTAAAAATGAGTGTAATATTTAAGAATTACATTAGGGGTTATAATGTCAATTTATTATATGTAATTGTTCAAACGTATTGTAAAATTATATTTATAAGTATATATACCATAAAGACTATAAAACCTTGGGTTATATGTATTTTTGATTTTTTTAATATGTAATACTTATCTTAATAAAAATATTTAATAAAAAATGATTTTAACTGGGGTCATCTCAATATATTTATAGTTTAATGTGTAATGTTTGTGTTTTTAGCATCTCAATAAAGAGTTTGGGTATCAAGTTGATCATGTCATTACTATTATCTACAAAACTTTTCCAAAGCACTATTAAACACATTATTATGTATTTTTTGAATCAAATTAACAAATTTATGATATTTAATTAAATAAATGAATGAGTCATAGAAATTATAATTTTATAAACACATAGACATAGTTTTACATCATAAATCCTTTTTACATTATTATTCTATCCCATAAATTTTACATCTCTTATTTAATTAATAATATATGTTATATCTTTACACTATAACATAAATATAAAAACCATATAGTCTTGTAATAGTTTTTATTATTAATAAACATCTCCTCAAGGTTTGTTCAACGATTTATAATTATGTATTTTAGAAAATATTACTACATTCACTGAGTGATATGATTTCTAAATGTACATTTTAATATTATAATAATAATTTTTTTTAATAATAATCATCCTTTTGAAAAACTAAATAGTCATAAAATAAAAATTATCAAATCATGATCAAACTGGTCATTAAAACATTGAAAAAATGAACCATTAAATGACATTAATTATAGTGTGTACAACATTACTATGATAAAAAATTAATGGATAATTATACCATTGGAAAATCTTTAATGAAATGACTTTCATATAATCACAATTTTTGAGTTACATAGCCATTTTAAAATAACATCAAGCTATATTAATAAACTAGCACATTGTTGTAACTTTGAAACATAACTTCATGGGATGGAAAAATTATATTAATCTCAAAATAAAATTATAATAAATTTCATATAGAAAATATAAAATAGATATATATGAATAATATTTTCAAGAATGTATTTAATAAATTTTATATTATTAATTAGGTGCATATACTAAAGTATTATGCTTTGTTAGGGCTCACGATAAGGGGTCACTTTCAGTCTCCCTATTTGATTTTCATTATCTTTCCTCTAATTATCTCTATTTATATATATCTTATTTAATACTTATTTTTTATGTTAAATAAATACTCTTTACCATAAATAAATAAGTTTTTTAATATCATTTTTTGGGATATAAATGTTTTTCAATCTTCCAAAAATTTATCTCATATAAAACAAACATTATTAAGGGGAACATTTTAATCTCTTAATTCATTTAATGTAAAACTCATTAAATATTTTTAATTCCAAATTATTTATTAAAAATTCATTATTTTATGGAAAATATATGTATTTTATTTATGGTTTTTTGGAAAATACTAATCATTTATTATAACATCCTTGGTAAATAATGAATATGACATTTTCATATTAATTAGTATTTCTGAATTTAATATTACTTTTACATGAAATGGAATTCTATGATCGATGGTGTACCCGAAACACAACAAAGATTTTTTTTTAAATCCTAGGTTGCACACAACGTTGAGTTATACCAAAAAATAATATAATAATATATTTATTTTAAATGGTAATTAACCCATACAAGTTGTATTGGAAGGAAAGAAAATAAATAACTACAATATAATTATCCATGTTTGATAACTGTTTTTTACATTTATCTAATAAAATTTAGAATTTTAAAATATGAATGAATTGAATTTTAATCATAAACACTGTAATATTATTTAAATGGCCGATTTATTACCTTTTTATAGAGAAATATTTTTAAATATATATTTTCTCAATTATTTATTTTTTAACTTACAAAATAATATTCTTCTTTATAATAGGGACATAAAAGGTTATATTGAATGAAATTTTTGTATATTTCTGATAGTGTTAATCTTTTAATGAATAGTGAAAAAATACTGTATTTTAATTCACTATTGTCTTTTAAACTAATTTATTTATATAGTTAGACTGTTCTTTTAATTGATTTTAAAGTGTAACTGGACTTTGTTTTTATCATTTAATCCAATTTTGGTCATTGGAAGTAATTTCACTCTTATTTTGGATAGAAACAAAGGTTACTATTTTGATAGTTATTATTTCTTAAAAACACGCCTTTTGTTTTGATAGGGGAATAAATTTTAAATTAAATGTAGAAACTTCTTAATTTAGGATTTGAAAAAATGGATTCCATATTTGGAATAATGAGGTATAGTTTTTTCAAATAGGTAACTTTTATTTTTTAGACATTACGAGTATTTATTTCAGTAAATATATTATTTACCTTGGTTTAAGGGTAAATCTAGAAAAATGTTAAAAAATAAAAATATAAAAACATTATATTACCCTTACATTTGTCTTAACTCTATTGTTTGATACATGTACATCCCTGGGAATCCTTGGGTCTATTTTGGGACCCCATGGAGCCACATTGGTGTGATAATGACACGTTATATTAAATAATTTAATGAAAAAACAAAAATAACATAAACATGAGTGTTTTTACGAAAATTATTGTTATATGGGGTTTTATAAGTTATCTATTAGACTATAAATATTATCTTGAAAGATAAAACGTTTCCCTACATCATGGTATTTTATTTAATTTTTTGACATTATAAAAAAATAATAAATATGACAAAGCATTGATGCAGTAATTGCAATTAATAAAGGATTCAAATAAATGATAATATAAATATTAAAATAATTTTATTTTTAACATTTTAATGTCATTCATTAATTTTATTTATTAGGATGACTTATAATCTTTTAATTAATTATGTTTTTATAAATAATCATGTTGGTTTGGATTTTTAAAAAGACTTGATATGAATAGTATAAAAATTGACAAAAAAGAGTTTTTAAATCAATCAATATTTTATTAAATTTTAAAATAGTCCTAATACTCTAAGATTCAGAAAAATAAAATATATGATGTTAAAATAAATTTAATGATACATTTTTTCACCTATATTTTTATAATAAATATTTTAAACATATAGTATGAATATATAAGAGGACATGTTAAAAGATAAATAAGTTAAAAAGGGGTTAAATAAAAAATATATGGATTCATGAAATCCAAAACCTGTCCAATTAGAATTGGATTATGTTATTTCAACTTATATAAACATTATATTCAAATTAAATATGTTTTGGACCTTTATAAACTGAAAATAATTATATAATGAAAAAATATTTTCAAACATTCCTAAAGAGCCCCTCCTCCCTGTTATAAACAGTGATAACCTCTAACCCTTACTCATACCTCCCATGTCCCATTTTCTCATACAAAATCTTCTAACATAATATATCATGATCCCTCTCTTCTTCCTATAAGCCTTATATTAGTCATAAATAACTTAAAAATTTTTTTTGGTTTAAACCAAAGGGAGTTACCCGATTTACAGGTAATGTCTTCCCTCAATTTATCTTCATTTATTTAACTTCATCACTCTCTATGATCTCCTTATTCATTGTTTACATAATAATACAAGTAACCTCAATATACTAGGTTGTTTTTATGCGATTTATTCAAACTAAACTTACACACACCTCTATCTAATTGATACGAAAAACCGATTTCTGTGTACAGAGATATATTTTCTAATGGTATAATGATTATTCAATTATATATTACCACCTCTCATGTTGTCCATTATTATGGAACTTTATTTATATATGATATATATTATATTTTCATTGTCTGTATTCATCTTTATATTTCATTTAAATCATACCATTATTGTTTCCATAGTTGGTAAATAATATAATTTCATTTGATGAATTGCGGGTTACCGCCCCCTCAAAGTGAGATGACCCATTCACTCCATACATGGAATGTATAAAGGATGGTATTAATGAAATTATAGATTATATTATAGTAGAATGATAATTTAACTATTTATTGTTATTTTTTCCGTCCCTTCAATGTGAATTAGAAATTAAAGTAGCGTTAATGCGTACGTACAACATACCGTCTCCATGAATGGTGCATTTCATTTATTATCTCCAAATGTTATGTACAATTATAAATAAATATATATATTGTATATATATGATATATATTATATCTAAATAATTTGTAAAATTATGGAGATAATGTAATTTTGACAACATGGACAACTTGTCATTATAAGAAGGTCATTTTTTTCTCAAGTACCAAAAATAGACAAAATGACTATTATTAACATAAAATATTTTTTAATGTTTATAAAATGGTAATATGTGATATACAAGGAATGTTATACATGAAATAGGTTCTTAATAAATCATAAATTAACATTATTTTATTATTCAAGATATTAAATAATGACCGAGTCAAGTCAGACATGAGGTAAGGGACTTCATCTCAATCTTCATTCATTGAGCAATATTTTAATTTATACACAACATTATTTTATACACTGTATACACCCCTTTTGATTTTCATTTCATTAAATTTGAATATTTTCTCTATGAAAGGTGTCACTAAATAACAAAAGTAATGTTTATTTTTAACGTATACAGTGACCAAAAAATTTTCGCCGCCATGAGAATTATTTGATATTTGGTTTCCTCTACAATCCATAGGGGTTTTAAAAGGAAAATAAATACCATATACTCATTTCTGTATTTTGGTATTGAAAATTAGTTTTATGATGGATTTATTGCGTCAATATATTTAAATGATATATTGTGATTACAATATTAATATATTATCTTTTCCTTATGTTTTATATATGTGGGGAATATGTTATGGTTCTTGGGAATTGTTTACATATACGGGTGGTTTCATTATAAAACTAGGCAGGGTGAGACCATGATAGCACTCCAATGTATTGGGTAACATAATAGAGGTAATTGTATATTTTTCTTATAAGTGATTTAGGGAATATACTCTAATGGGTATTTCAAATGTAACTCCCTACGTAGCTATGAAAGGTAAAATGTAAGTATATTATGGATGCCACATGTTTCCTTTATGATTTAGGATTTAAATTTGTTATTCTTAAATATAATCCTCTAGTGTGGTATTTAAAATATAGAAAATTATGCTTTCATTGACTTGTATGTATTGATGGACTACTATTTTTTCTCTATTTTATAATCCTTACTAATCTTTTTATGCTCATAAAATGTTTTTTTGAATTTTTTTTCATAGTACTTAAAGATGAATAGAGTCAAGGATGGGATTAGGGAAATTCCATTCTATCTGAAATGTGGAAGTATACATGACTCTTTTTTTCAAGAGTTTTTATTTTAAGGAAAATGGATAAAAATAAGATGTGTCTACTTTATAATATCTGATATATAATGTAATAGTTATGTCCTACTACTGTAAAAATATAATCTTGAAAGGATCCCAAATTTTAATTATTAACTTAATTCAACATAATGAAAACATTGGGAGTTAGGGTATTTCTAAATTAATACCCATAAATTAATTTATGTTAATATTGAAAAGATATATAATATAAAAAATATCATGTTGCTTCGATTAAGATATTTCTTTGTTCATAATGGTTTTCTGCTGAGGAAACATGGCAGCTATAATGGGACGTCATCAGGAGGAAGACGACCTTCCAAATTAGAAACCTAAGATGGTTAGAATCAGAAATGAATAATATGTTGCAGTGATATTATAATTGACTCAATCTATAAATGGTTGTGGTATCCATGAATGAGATTAGTCGGATAGAACACATAGGAACATGTCAGTAGTGAAGCATTTCATGAGGCGACATCCCCCATCATTCAGAGGATTGTCTGACCCAATGCTAGCTGATGAGTGGACTAAAGCACTGTAGAGTTGTTTTGATGTCATGGGGTGTTCATATCATTAAAATTTTAGTCTTACTATTTATCTTTTTTAAGGTTATGGTGATCAGTGGTGGTCGATGGTGAAAACTACAAGAGATTGGGAGGATATTGATGCTCTTTATTGTGATGAATTAAAATGTATGTTTATAAATATTTTACTACGATGGTTTTACTTCGGATGGAAAAATAGTTCTTGAAATTCAGAAAGGAATATGACTCAATTGCTATTTATAAAGATAAATTCACTCGACTGGAATGGTATGCTCGAAATTTCATATGAGATATTCATAGTAAAATCCTTTATTTTTACACATGATTAAAGAAAAAATATCGAAGGGGTTTAGCTTCTTGTGAGTTCAAAGGTTATGATGAACTTGTTCGATGTGTAGAGAAGGTGGAAATGGAGTTTTATGATGATTATGTGTTCTTTGAAAAAAAGACAGAATAAGAGGTTGAGGTGTAAGTCAAAAAGGAAGAACTCTTCATAAAATTATGATGGTATGAAACTGAAGTTTACTGTTAATGAAAATTGTGGTAAAAATCATGATGGGGAATGACTTTTTAATTATGGTAAGTGCTACTGATGTGGTAAAAGGGGACATAAGTCTCATAATTTCACTGAAAATGACCAGGGTAATGGTAACAAAAAAATTATATTTTTAGTCAGTGAAATTTATTATGTTCATTAAAATGGGTGATTATGAAAATGAGGGTCCAATGATGAACTCAACTAAAGAAAAGCAGTCGGACAACAAGAAAAAAGGGGTGGTTAAATCCTTTGAAACTGCTTCAGCATATCTAGGGCCATCAAATGAAGTCATATCAGGTGCATTGTTTGTTTATTACGATTATGCTAATCTGTTCTTTGATTTAGGGTCTACAATGTCTCTCATTTATGAGAAGTTTTCTAGTAAATTCGAAATCCCATCTCAAGATATGAATCCTGAATTTATGGTTAAAACACTGGGATTAACTGTTGAGGCAAAAAGAGATTATAGGAACCTTCTAGTCCTTGTTTGAAGAAATAATCAACATGAAATGAATATTATTTTTCCTCTAATAGAGTTTGATGTTATTTTGGGTAAGTATTGGCATTGTGTTTACTATGATATGATTGACTGTAGATATAATGAAGTTTATTTTTATAAATATTTTTAGTTTGTGTAGAATAATTGACCCTTACTTTGGATAACATATCAATAATATGAGAAACTATTAAATGGTGGAAATGAATTCTACCTTAAACATATTGTTGAAAAGATAGGTACTATTCAGATTAATGATGTGCCTGTGGTAAATGAGTATCTTGATGTTTTTATTGATGATTTTTCTAGTATAATACATGTTAAGAAGTGAATTTATTGTTGATTTAGTTTCTGATACTAAGCCAATTTCAAAACCCCCTTATCAAATGGATGAAATTGATCTTTGAATGTTAATAATGAAATTTCACGAGTTATTAAATAAAGGTTTCATTCAACTAAGAAAATCACCATGGGGTGATCATGTCTTGTTTGCTAAAAATAAAAATGGTTCAATGAGACTTTGTATTAATTATAGAGAATTGAATAACATCATTGTAAATAACATTTATCGTTTTCCACATATCAATGATTTGATTGATCAGCTCAAGGGAGATTAGTATTTTTCAATGATTGAATTGAGGTCGGGGTACCATCAATTTAAATTAATGGAAGAAGAAATTTTGATGACCACATTTTGGAAAATATATTTCCACTATGAATGTTTAGTTATGTCCTTTTTATTAGAAAATGAACATCCGTTATTTCTAGATCCTATGAATTGAATTTTTCACGAGTTCTTAGAATGGTTTGTGGCTGTGTTAATTGATGATTTTTTTTTGTTTATTCCAAAACTAAATAAGAAGATGAAAGTCATTTAAGTGTTGTCTTGAAATCCCTAAAAGAAAATAAACTGTGCGGTAAATTCATCATGTTTGAGTTTTGGTTTCAACAAATTTCATTCCTTGATCACATTGTTTCAAATAATGGAATAACTTTTCAGCCTTCTAGAACAAAAGTTTTTGAAGAATGACCAAGACCTACAAATATCAAAGATATCCGTAGTTTTCTTGGTTTAGTAAGTTATTAATTGAGGGTTTTAATAAATTATTAACAGTTATCTAGCCCAATGACTATGTTAACTCGAAAATGTGTTATATTCAATTGGACAAAAGAATGTGTTGATTTTTTTAGGAATTGATAAGAAGATTGGTGAATGCTCTTGTTTTGGAACTGCCTTATAGAAATGGTAAATTTATTATCCACAGTGATGCATAATTGAAAAGACTTTTTTGTGATTAACTTTAGAATGATTAGGTAATATCTTATGCGTCACGTCAGTTGACACCTCATGAGTAAAATTTCCCTACACATGATTTGGAATTATCTATTGTTTTTTTGGCTTTAAAAATTTGGAGTCATCATATTTATGGATTAAAATGTGAAATATATACTAAATAAAAAAGAATTAAATATATATTTATGTATATTGAATTGAACATGAAAAAGAGAAGATAGATGGAATTAATCAAGGATTATAATTTCACAATCCATTACCATCCAAGAAATGAAAATAAAGTGGCTGATTCTTTGAGATGAAATAGTAATGCTACATTAACAATGTTACATTTGGAATAAGATAATTTGTTTAATGATTTTATGAACATTTTTATAGAAGTTGTTGGCTTAGGAAATACCTCTATTTGTTTCAGTTGTCAGTGAAATAATCTCTATTAGACAGAATTAATCATGCACAAAATGAAGACAGTGTGTTTCAGAAAAAGTTATAGTTGGTTTAAAAGGATAAGTTGCATGATTTTAACATTGATAAGGACTATATTTTGAGATTTGTGAAGAGATTATGAGTGCCTTATGATTCAAAAGAGACGAATGACTTGTTATGTGAAGCTCATAGTTCTCCGTTTTTTAGTTCATCCTATAAGTAATATGATGTAAAGATATAGTCAGGAGTATTACTAGTGGGATGGAATGAATAGAGACATTGTTTACTTTACTATGACGTGATTGACTTGCCAACAGGTTAAAGAATAGCAGTAGTTATTTTAAAGGATTCTTTAGCCTTTATGGGTGCCATAGTGGAAATGGGAAAATATATCCATGGACTTCGTTGTGGGATTACTGAAAACATCTCAAGGTAATAAAGAAATATTGGTTATTATTGATCAATTGACTAAATCTACTCATTTACATACAATTTGATATACTTTGTCTCTTGATAAAATTTATCATTTGTATATTAAAGAGATAGTTAGGTTTCATGGAGTTCCCCTCTCCATTGTATCTGATCATGATCATAGGATTACTTCTAACTTTTGGAAAAGCATTCAGAAGATGTTGGGTACTGAATTAAATTTTAGTATAGCTTTTCATCCCCAATTTGACTGGTAGACAAAACAAACAATTCAAACTTTGGAAGATATGATATTTCTTTTCAAATGAATTACTAGGGATGTTGGGACCACCGTTTGTATTTGGTATAATTTTCATGTAATAATTGTTTTCATTCTAGTGTACAGATGGCACCACTTGAGGAATTGAATGGAATGAGATGTCGAACTCCATATTTTCGGGAAGAATTATGTGAAAGGAAACTTATGGGACTAGAAATTGGTGAAGAGATGGCAAAACAATTTTAATTGATTCAAAAGAAAATGTGAATAGCTTAGAGCATGCAGAAATGTTATGTGGATAAATGGATGATGGATTATTCATTTGAGGTAGGTGATCATGTATTTATACAAAGTTTCTCTATGGATAACTATGATACATTTTGGAAATAAGGGAAATATGAGTTCAAGGGTCACTGGACCCTATACAGTCCTAGAGAAAGCTAGATGTGTTGCGTACCGAGTTTCATTTCCTTAATGATTATTTGAGGTTCATTATTTTTTCATGTTTCAATGTTGAGAATGTATATTACAGATTCACCTCATGTTTTGAGTCCATAGGTAGATTATTTGGAATAAAATCTTTCTTATGAGGAACAACCAGTCAATTTTTTTTACTGAAGAGAGAAAGTGTTGCGGAGTACTGTAAATCATTAGGGAATTTTTTTTCTGGGAAAATTTTATTTTTGAATAGATAACATGGGAATCTGAGAAGGCTATGAGGGATAAATACCCCCATTTATTTGATAAGTGAATAAAATTGTGATGACACAATTTCCAATAGGGGGAAAGATGTAACATACCAGGTGAATAAAGAATATAACATTTTCATACTTATTAATATTTTTTAATTAAATATTTAATTTACATTAAAAGGTATTATATGTTTGATGGCGTACCCAACATCCAATAATGGGTTTCTTTGAAATCCTACATTGCACAAAATGTTGAGTTATACTGAAATATAATATAACAATATTATTATACAAAATGGTTGCTAATGTATAGTTGTTGTATTGGAAAGAATGAACTGGAATAACTACAGTATAAATATAAATGTTTACTAAAATTGTTTTTATTTATCCCATAAATATTAGAAGGTTAATATGTGAATGATTCAAATTTTAACCATAAACACTCTAATAATCTTTAAAAGGTTGATTTAACACATTTTGATAGAGAATTGTTCTTAAATATAGTTGTTTTCACTTTTAAATGTTATATTTGACAAAAAAATATTCTTCTTTAGAAGCGATACAT
This sequence comes from Viscum album, assembly GCA_963277665.1. NCBI lineage: Eukaryota > Viridiplantae > Streptophyta > Magnoliopsida > Santalales > Viscaceae > Viscum > Viscum album. The sequence continues at coordinate 1,929,424,567 of OY728142.1, forward strand.
CGAAATTTAATTTAGATGATATTTTGATATTTTTATGATAGTATTCATTTTTAATGAATAGTAAGAAACACTATACTTAAAATCATAAATTCCTATTAATATATTTTATTTATATAGTTAGATTGTTCTTTTAATTTGTTTGAAAGTGTAATCAGCTTATATGTTTTCCATGTAATCCAATTTTTTTCATTTGAAGTAATTTCACTCTTAATTTGGATATAAACATTGTTAAATCATTTGATAGTTATTATTTATTAAAAACATATTTTTTGTTTTTACAAGGGAATAAAATTTAAATTATTTTCTACCACTTTTGGGTTTTGAATTTGGAAAATTAGATTCCATATGTAGAATCAGGTTATTCAAATTGTGTAAATAGGTAACTTTTATTTTTATATATTATGAAAATTTACTTCATTTAATATTTTATTTTTAATGGTTTAAGGATAAATCTGGTAAATAAGGGTCAGAAATATTGTTATAATAGTATTAAATATCCCTTACTGTTGTCCTAACCCTATTTTATGATACATGTACGACCATTGGAATCCTCTGATCGATTTTGGGACCCTAAGGAGCCACTTGGGAGTGATAATGACACTTTATATTAATTAATTTAAATAAAGCAAAAAAATAACATAAAAATAACTCTTTTTACTAAAAAAATTTATATGGGGTATTAGAATTTATATCTTTGACTATAAATATTATTTTTAAAGATAAAACAATTTCTTATATCATGGTTTTTTTTATAATTTTTGTACATTATAAAAAAAATAAATTTTGATACAATGTTGATGTAATAATTGCTTCATTAATAAATGATTCAAATAAATAAATGATATTATAAATATAAAAATAAATTTATTTGAACCTTTTTATGCCATACAATAAATTTATATATTAATATGACTTGTAATCTTTTAATTAATGATGTTTTTTTGAAATAATCATGTTGTTTTGGATTTTTTAAATTTCATGATATTAATAGTATTAAAATGGACACAATAGGATTTTAACTCAATCAATATTTTATGATAAAATATTCCTAAAAATATAATATTCATCCAAATGACATATATGATGTTACAAATATCATTAATGATCTATTTTGGGTCTCTACGAATTTTATACTAAATACATTAACCATACAGTATAAATATATAAGAGGACATGGTAAAAGTTAAATAAGTTAACACAGGGTTAAATGAAACATATAAGGATTAAAATAAAATCCAAAACCTTTCCAATTCATAATTGATGATTTTATTTCAACTTATATACACCTTATCTTCATATTAAATATGTTTTGGACCTTTAGAATCCGAAAATCATTATATAATAAAAATATATTTTCAAACATTCCTAAGGGGCCCCTCCTCCCCATTATAAAAATCCATCACCTCTAACCATTACTCACACCTCTTAAGCCTCCTTTTCTCGTAAAAACTATGATAAAATAAGCTCTCAATATCACTATATTCATCCTAAATTCCTTAACTTAGGCATAAAGAACTTCAAGAAATCCTTTTGGTTCAAACCAAAGGGAGTTACCCGATTTAAAGGTAACATCATTCCTCATGTTCTTTTCTTTAATTTTACACCTTCACTCCCTATGATCTTATTATTATTTTTAATATAAATACATCAGTATAATAAATATAAGGTTTTTTTATTATGATAAATATTCAAACTAAATTTACACATTGCTCCATCTAATGGATACGAACATATTGTTTCTATGTATGATGAACTGCGGCCTTACAAAATGATAATTTTTCGATTATCTCCTACCCCCTATCATGGTGGCCATTATGAGGTAACTATATTTATATTTGATTTATATTATATTTATACTATCTAAATGGTTATTTATTTTTCATTTGTAGAATACATTTATGGTTTCCATAATGTGTCAATACAATAATTTAATTTGAGGAAGTGCGGACTACTGCCCCCTCAAAGATATATGTCTCATTCATGCCATACATGGAATGTATAAAGGATGGAGTTAATGTAATTATAAATTAAATTATAATTTAATTATAATATTCATTTGAATAATTATGTTTTTATTCCTTTAAATACTAAATTAAAATGAAAGTAGCGTTCTTGCCTACGTATGGCTTACTGTATCCATGATCAGTGAAGTCCATTTCTTATCGCCAAATGTTATGTAGTATTACAAATACATATATATACTAGATATATCTGATATATGTGATATCTAAATAATGAATATTATTTTAGATATAATGGGAATTTGACCACATTGACAACAAGTAATTATAAGAAGTTCATTTTTTCACTCATGTAGCAAATATTGAAAAATCAGCCATTATTAACATAAATAATTTTGAAATGTTTATAACATGGAAATAAGTGATATAAAAGAATAATAAATTTTAAAAACGTTCTCAAGAAAGTTGAAATTATATTTTTTTTATTATTTAGTTGATTAAATAATGAACGGTTCAAGTCAGACATGAGGTAACAGACTTCGTCTCAATCTCCATTCATTGAGGCATGTTTTTATTTATACACTAATTTCATTTATTTGATATATAAATCCATTTTACTATTCATTTAATTCAATGGGATATTTTTACTTTGAATAATTTTCCTAAAATAAAAAAAGAATGTTTCTTTTTAATGTACAAGGTGACAATGACCTTTCCGCCACAGCGGGCATTAATTTATATTTCTCTTCCACTACAAGCCGTAGTGTTTTAGAAAGGATAATAAATAACATACAATCATTTACATATTTTTGTATTGTAAATGGTTTTGATAAAGAAATTATTGTGTCAATATATTTAAATGATATATTTTGATTGCAATGTGGAAATTTTATCTTTCCATTATTGTTGTTTTATGTGTTGTGATTATGGTTTGGTTCTTGGGAATTGTTTACGTATACTGGTGTATCATTGATAAAACTTGGGTTGGTGATCCTGAGATAACTCTTTAATGAATTGGGTAATGTGATAGAGGTAAACATAATTGTTATTCATAAGATATTAAGGTAATATACTGGGATGATATTCCAAATGTAACTCATTACATAGCATTGAAAGCTACAATGTAAGTATGTTATGGATGTTACAAGTTACCTTTATGATTTATGTTTTCCATTTTTTATTCATCAATAATAAGATCTATTGTATTTTATTAATGATATAAAAGTATGATTTTTTTGACCTATATGTATTGATGAAATAATGTTTTCTTTCATTATTTTATAATCCTTAATAAGATTTTTATGCAAATCCAATGTTTTTTGAATTGTTTTTTCAAAGGACATAACGATTAATAGGGTAAATGATGGGATCATGTAAAAGTCATGCTACCTAAAATATAGAACTAGACATGACTATTTTTTTCAAGGGTTTTTTTATTTTATGAAAAAATGGATACTATGTAGATGTGTCTACTTTGTAATATTTGAGATGTAATGTAATAGGTATGGCATAATTCTCTAAAACTATAAACCTAAAAAGATCCCCAATGTGAATTATTAACTTTATTCAAGAATATGTAATGTTTAAGTCTAGTTCCTGGTATTCATCCCATGTATAGGGTTTTCACTTATTTAATAAATATATTTGATGGCCAATGTTACAACATCTACATTGTCGTCCATTTATCATAACATTTCCTTCAAATGATCAATATATTCATAGAATATATTCCATTATAAAATAATCAAGTTCATTAAAATATGAATATCCTTATTTCATAGTAATCATTTTTATATGTCTATTGGTCATTATTTAAGAAATTATTTCCCAACCCATAACCCTTTCTAAATATTTTCTTATGATTTCGATTTATATAAGAAATCATTATCTGAAACACATATTTATGTATAAATTGAAATATATTGGGTTATATTATAATAATAATGTTCCCTAATGTATTGGGTTAAGAGTTTATCTCATTAGATAACATCTATTATGAATATGAAAAAATCCGAGCTTAAAATATAGTATTGTCTTCATAGTGAGCCTTGATAAATTATTATGTTGTAATAATTTGTATAATTGACATATAAAAAGGATTTATATTATTATACTATATTTTTATGGGAATCATAAATCTGTTGAACTCATCATTAAATTTTTTCCACTTGATATTCAATTTAAACTATAATAAATATTCTCCACATATTAACCTTTTTAGACCCATTATAATTTTTTGAACTCACCCATTTATTTTATGAATTTCCTATGATACCCATTTCTATACAGAAACACAAATTGATTTAGGAGATAAATATTGAGATAAAAATGAATATTATTCAGTTTATTATGATATTAGTTTGTGTATATATTTAAATATACTTTGTCATATCTCATTAAGACACTAGAACACAAGATTTTATGGTTTTATTTATACAACATTATGTTGAAATTTATTTTGAATTATTTCTGTGAAATGATATATGTTATAAATACAATCCAATGAGAAATATATGTAAACTTAATAATTATTATCCTCTAATACATATGTAACCAAAATTATAACATATTCATACTATATGATGTTAATTAATAAATTAAATCCTTTAATCAATGTTCATGTTAAATATTTCATAAATGGAAAATATTGATGAGATATTTTTTAATCACATTTAATGTTATATAAAACACATATAGATGAATATTATTCCACATTCATATTATAAATATTACTAATCTAGAATATATACACTAGTTATTCAATTATTAGACTTTATAAAATATTCCCATATTATCCAACTATATAATTGAAAATGATATTTTATTTAAGACATTGATATTTGTAAATATCGTTAATAATTATTCACAAAAATATTTTAAAATGACACAAAATAATATATATTAATGAATTAATTTTATATTTCAAAAAATATGATTTACTTTTCAATAAATTACCTAAAACCTATCATGTATTCATTATAGAATTACCAAATTAAATTTATTACACTTATAATGGTCCTAATATATTTTCTATAACGAAGAAAATGTTTGTAACTATAGATCAAACAAGGTAAGACAAATTTTAAAATATTGAATGGTTCATATCTAAGTTATATAAACATAATATATATATGATCACATTAATGTATAACATGATTTATTTATTTCCTACTCATAACCTATAATATTAATATTGATTTCATTTCATAAATTTCTGATCCCGAATACATATATTCAAAAGTATAAAAACTCACAACTTTTTTACATTTTTTTATTTATAATTTTAATTTGATTTATAAAAATTTTTATCATTAAATACAGTGGTTTCGATTATTTTTATTATATTACATAAAATGATGAATCTTAATCATTAAAATAAATTCATTATTTCCTAAAAATATGATAATGATTTTATTTATAAGGGTCTTACAAAATATCAATGCTGAAATATGGAATTCAAAAACATCATATTGAGTTTTATACAATGAATAGGAAAAAATATATGATCAATAATTAATTAAAGTATTATTAATGATGGAATTCTGAAAAATTATCCCATCATCCCGGATTGTTAGTTCAATAATATGTTTGTTGTTTTGGAGAGGTAATTAAGAATTTATTCTCTGAGGAGTATTATATGAAATAATTTTTTCCCATTCTTATAGTTTAAAATGAAATATCATATGACCAATATATTTCTAATGATTAAAAAATTTTATACCAATATTTTGATCAAAAATAATTTTGGGTAAGCACTTGAAACATTTATTCATGAAGAGTAATTGGAATAATAGATTTTTAATTTCATATTTATGATCTAATAGATTCATTTTTTTAAATTTTCTATTTTGAAAAATGATATTTTACTATATAGGATTAGACAAGTTTCATAATTTAATAAAATAGAATAATATTTTAGTAATTATGTTTGTATATACCTTATTAATAAAATTTGTATACGGGTTTACATATGGTTACCGAGAACCTCATTTCATTGTTAATATTTTAAATTTACATTTTTTATCCTCTTATTTAATTACAGAGATTGATTCTGTCGTAAATAAATTAATTTTCATTAGAATTAACTATGTGATTCCACAAAATAGTGGATGAGTCTCCACCCTATTATAATTTTACAACCCATAATATGCGATGAAACTAAAATCACATATCCATTGTCCTCACATGACCAACACCTCACATCTCACCCAACACAAAGGATCCATTAATATTTATATTTATAAAACAAGTGGGTTGGTTCTATAAAACACATCATACTTAGTAAAATTTAATTGTTGCATATTATGAAACACCATACAATGAAGAAAAACCATAGTATAAATGGATTATACCTTATCATGAATAAGATCTACATGGTCGTTGTTAAGTGACCTCTGCTGAACCTGAATGAAGAGGTGTTATTAAAGATGAATTTATATCACTTTTTTCCCTAGCCTCCCATGTAACCAAACACAATTCTACAGAAACCATTCTATGTATTTTGATTTCCATTCCTTAATGACCTGAACCATGAGAGAAACTGTTGAAGAACATCATTCATGAATCACAACTCTCTATGATCCACATGTACCAACTGTTAAAACCTTAATTTTTTTCCCATTATCATTTGAAGATAAAGTGCCACATTATTTATAAACATGGGATGTCACGTCTGATTCATCTATAGACCAAATAAATTCCATTCCACTATATATTATCATCTATGGGTATGTTATGGTTCCTCAAAACTAAATACCACGAAATAAACTTTCAATGGACTATCCTGAAACCAAATAATGATCACTGATTCATCCAACATATTGTTTGAATGGATACACACATGATATTACTAACCTCCAAAACCATTGTATTTTGAATTAGAGAAAAAAATAAGGGTTTTCAGTCAAACTATTGGACACAAAGACTATAATATTCTCCTCATTACCGATGAAAATAACAATATCAAGATAATATTTAGCTTCAATAAATGATGACTTAAGATATGATATCTTAACGAGGTATAGTATCTCTCTATCCTGATTAACATTAACAAAACTGATATCTTTATGGCCACGAACCACCAAACCATATCCTTAGGAATATCTATATGATCCATTGTGAAACTATAAATCTTATAATTACTTCCATAGTGTGTTATCCAACATCCCCAACAATCCCCATACGTAAAATTCATGAAACTAGCCCATAATTATATTCCATAAATGATGTCCCAATCTAACATCGCATTCATGCACTGCAAGGATTCAAATAAAATACTCATACAACTATTAAAGACATCAATATTATTTTACTTTATCTACTATAATTTTCATTGTAATTTACCTCCTGAGGTAGCATACCATTAGAAATCTATCCTAATTTTCACTATCATGTCAATGGTCAACTTAGGTACCTTTTTGGATTAATGGATATACTTGAGTATATAAATTAAAATACTATTTCTTAAAATAATTATGGAGTAAAATTATAAAAAAAATATTTCATCCAATTGCTAATATTCCCTTTGATTCTACTAATAATATTATAAATGAAAATATTTGTGATTATTACATTTATGAACGTGCCCTAATAAACTCCATTGGTAGTTTACAAATTTGAAAGCCCATATATTCTACCATATATATCAATCATATATATTAGATTATTTAGATATGTACATACCAATTGTTCAATTAATGACCCAAATCCCAATAAAGGATCTATTTTCATCCATGATCTTGATGAATTCGTTGATTTATTCTGTGATTCCATTACTGAAAAAGTATAAGTCCTCACCAAATATGTTATGAGATACCTCTTTGTTCTTAAACCAGTATCATAATTATATTATAATTTATTAATTCATTCAACAACTTCGATTCCTAGAAATATCATACTATTTAAAAAAAAGAGGATATAAAACACAGGGTATTCATTTGTAAGGAAATGATCCAACTTAAAAAATATAAGGACCCTTCCCCAAATCGTAAAAAAATACACTAAGATATGAAACATCTGAAGACATGTGACACTTCCATTACATTGATAAAACATATCTCATGAAATTCACATTTAGACACAACTCCATTCAGTCATAGGCCTATTAAATGAAAAATTTGAACCTAATAATAAAACCGATATTCTTTTTTTCATACCATCCATATATTTTGAAATACCATTCACCAATGTAATTCTCCACCATTAGATAAATTCATGTTTCTCTTATGAGATAATCCTCAGATAGAACTACCCTATCAATAAGAATTATAACCATTATGGAAGAAAAGTATACACTACTTAGTGATCCACCTACGAAGAAGTCATGTATCGCCTCAATATCATGATATAATGGAATTTATAAATTAATCACCTAGAATGAACAAGAAAAGAAATTTTGTCTTGGTATAAAATTAATATTTAGAATCGATACAATGTATATAATATTATTTTCACTCGGAATGGTAATAGAATCATTATCCCAATTCTATAAATGGTGAGGAATTTTATTTAGAAATAAATTCTCAACATCCACTACTAAGTGAATCTATCCCTAAGCTACATGAATTTCAAGGAGAAGCTCCCGGATGTTATCAACTAGTAGCTTCCCCTCCATGACTACATCATAGTATGAGACCCATTATGATGTATAATATTCATAATTTTGAATATTATCTATTGTTTTATTCATCTATAATAATAATTTGTGTAACTATTTCCATCCAATAGAAAAAAATATTCATTGAATACGCTCTAGAAACTCTTTCAGTTCCTAATATATATCGATCCAGATGATTTTTCAATTGAAACAATCTTTAAATGAAATAATCCAACCATATTATATGTTGCTTTACATCGAAACTATAAATTTCCATTTTTATCTCATATCAGATTCTAAGGATGATTCTTCTATTTGAATCCCACTCGTGTATGTTCTTCTTCAAATGTTTGACGATATTTGTAAGACTCACCCCGGAGGACCCATACGATGATTTCAATAAAGTGTCTCATACATATAGGGAGATACTCTTAGTCCACTCACATTCATCAATGAAAAAGGAATAATCTCTTTCTTAAATCCCTCAGTATTATGATTAAAATTATTATGTAATTCTTTGATAGGTCTCTAGTATGGTTCTTCCCAGATGATTTTATGGTGGAGTATATACAATGTTTATTTTCCAAGGAATAATACAACATTCTCCAAACCATTATTCTCTATTTTTTATTACTAGATGGGATACACCTATCACCCATGAAACAAATTTCCAAAATCCAAAAATTATCCATAAATTCTAAAATTTCATCATGTTTCATTGATAAAATTACAACATTCCATTATTCTCAAACACCTCAATAATAGTATTGAAGTCTTTCATTATGAACCATGCAACAGTTCATAAGTTGAAATAAGAGGGATTGTGCAAAATAATCATCATTACAACATCTTACTAATTGGTAAAATGAAAAAAATATTGAGGACATCCCTTATTGGTATCTTTTATAGAAATTTGTTTAGAAGAGATGTCAACATAATCCACCATAACATTATTCATAGGAAAAATACTAATATGATAGTTGACTTGATATAAAGGTGTGAATTTTGAAAAATAATACACCTAGTGAATCAATATATAATGACCTCATTATATTTAGATTCGAAAATATCCTGTACAAAGTCGTGGATTCTATGCACATCATCTAAAAGGAATATTATTTTTAAATGGTCTCCATGACCCATGAGATTCAAAAATAATTATATAAATCTTTGGGTATAATCTTAGACCTCCATGATAACATTTAAAAAAATGACTTATATTATAAATGAGGTGTAATGATTCTCTCCCTATGTTTTAAAGAGTAATCCTTCATGTATCTGTATTAGTGGAAATACCCTTTTTAGATCCACGCCCAAAAAGATATTTTGTCACTAGTTTTCCACCCTCAGAATATGATAAATCTAATTTATGAATCTGATTATAGAATAATATATTTAATATGTTAATATATTTGATAAGATCATTGGAATACCAACAAAATAATAGTATTAAAATATACATAGTATGAAGATAATATAAAATTATCTTCATCAAATAAAATGAATAGATTATATCATTAATTCAATATATGAATCAACAAAAAAGAAATGTTTATTAATAAAAAACAAAGTGTATTTTTCTACTATAATGGATTATACACCTTCTAAATCTTCTAAAAATCCTACTTACAGATCTATATTCAATCCTCATTTCAATATATGTGATACTAGGATTAGTTTGAGTTACTATGAAATGTACCTAAAAATAAAATGTCATACATTTTAGAGGAAAAACATTTCAAAAAATATGAATGGGAATGATAAAAATTGTATATTTTCCAAATATAGAAGACATAAATATATTAAATATTCCTGAAATGTGATTGTTTATTATTTTTCAAAACCATGACATATCAAAATACATTTTCCATGATTTAAAATAATGTAATATGATACAATAAGATCGTAAATTTGTAATATAAATAATGTTTTAAAGGACACTATCACATGTTGTTATTGTTTATATTTTTGTAATAAATTTCATTCACATAGTGATAATACCAGGGTTTTTTATATGTTTAATTACACAATTCCTCAAAATGAAACATTTTTTTATTATAAATGATAATTGATTATAGAAAACATAGTCTTTATATTCAAATTATTATTCATTTGATTATAAAGAAAAAAATGCATTAATTGATCAAATAAAAGAATATCTATCTTATTCGGGGGAATATTTATTTATTTAAAAAAATATAATAATAAAAATAATATATTTAAATGTTTAATGAATATATTTCAAAAAACATAATATAGTATATGTAAAATCTATTTTGAATTCATATCCTAATAAATATTATTATGAAAATGTTAAAATAATGTGTAATATTTAAGTTATCAATAAGTTACAATGTAAAATTTCCCTTGAAAAGAAATGAATTTATAATCACATGTAATAATTGAATAAATCATTGACATCTTCTAGAATGGGTTTTTAATCAACTGAGAATTCATATTTTAAATCAAATTATTTCATTCTTGAATGTTCCCCATTCAATATGAAATTAGAAATGTGTGAAATATAGTGAAAAAAATAGATTACATATAAGTATTAGTCTTTTGGAACTACTACGATTTATATTTATTTGAACACATAATTGATCATCGTAGAACTGCTCAAAATGTGTTGGTTCCTAAATTATTGTTTGATATTTAATTTAGGCCCAAACATTATTAGGTAATAAATTTATTTAAATATTACATGAAAAAGTGTTATGTACTATTTTCTAATATTTTAACATGTATATACACTTATATTGTTTTTGTAATAGAAAATATGACTATAATATTGGAAAAATACTACCTTGTTGAAAATGTAAAAAAACATTGTTTTTGTACTTTTATATTGAAATTTAAAATTACACGAATTCAAATATATTAAAAATATTACAAATTAAAACTCTTTTAATATTATCATGATTATTTAATATAAAATAAATAATTCTTTAAAATTAAAATAAATAATTTTTGAATACATTTAGAAATACCCAGAAATAGGGAAATATTTTATGATATTTGAAAAAATTAAACATAGAAGAACCACTTATATATATGATACAATTAATATCAAAATTACATTGAAGGATATAATGTGATAATATTTTATAAAAAACTATAATATAAAAAATATAATGAAAAAAATAAAAAAAATACATTTTAATCCAAAATAAAACATGTTATAAAAATAGAATAATTCTAAATAAATAGAAATTGAGGTGAAAAATCCATCACCCTTAGTTTATACTATCAAATTATTATATCATACTCAAGTGTAAAAAAAATATATTAAGTAGTTACTTTCATATAACCAATTATAATTTCTATTCATCACTTTTATTTCATTTATTACATTTTTTATTTATATAATAAATATAATCTATTTATTCCAGATGCTTTTCAGTGGTTTGGTTCAATACATTATCACTTTATTGAATATAGATATAAGGGCCATGATTCCATCAACATAATACTTGGTAAAATTATATAATTTTAATTTTTTACATATATATACTTTTTAAAACATCAATATTTTGTGGTCATGAAAAATAAAAAACATCATTTCATAATGATAGTTGTATGAAGGTATACATGTGGAATATATTCATTTTTATATATGATTAAAAGGAAATAAATTCGATAATTTTATATTAAATGAAAAAAAATATTATTATTAATTCAATATTTTTTTATTAAATCCACTAATAAAAAGATCCATGTGATGCACTAATGAAAAAATATATATATTTCATTGTGGTTTTGATAACCACATTTAAGTATGAGGGAAATATTCATTTTCCATAGTACAATATAGAAATGCGGGAATTTTTTTTAAGTCAACATATTTCATTTTTATATAGTAAGGATAATTACGTCATTATACTAGTATGTTATTATATTTAATTGGAGGATGTATAAGAATAAATAAAAATTGATTAATTTGGTCATGACTTTAACATCATCATAGGTTATATTATATTGACAAAAAACTATATCTACTATGATTGGAATTCTAAAACATATAATAAATAAGATATGGGGACGATGTATATTTATTTTAGGTTGATATATAGTGTTTTTTAGATATTTTAGGAGAATATGTTCACATCTCTATGTTAGGGGAGTACCACTAATTAAAATATTATGAACAATAACTTATGATAAATGTATTTTGTAATACACAGGGGATCCAATTTTGTAAAATTTAAAAGGTAGGATATTTTATGATCAAAATAAACTGAATAAGAAAAAATAAGTTTTTAGGCTATTCAATACCTTATCTCTTATTTTACCCCCATATTTAAAAACATTTTTCATTTCTATAATGAAAAATATTTACCATTCTGAAAATTAATTATATATTAAAATGAAATAAGTATCATTATTATATTAGATAATAATAATACTTAAAATGGATTAAATTCCCTATTAATGAATTTATATAAGTAATGATACATATTTATTAGAAGTTCAAAAAATTCAATGAAAAACCAATTTTTAGGAAAATTACATTTTTAATGGAAAATTTGGTTTACACTAAAATAAAATATTATATTCCTAAATAAATACATAACATATTTCAATGGTGATACATTATAGTATCATTTTACCACACCTTAAGGGAATTATTTTTCATCTAGTTATTGAAAAAATATTTTTCGTAAACTATGCTACCATAATATGGTTGTAAATAATAATGGTTTGATTATGTCAATGTATTTAAATAGTATATTGTCATTACAATGTAGAAATTCAATATTTCTATAATGTTTATTTAATGTGTTGTGAAAATGTTTTGGTTCTTGGAAATTGATTACATATATGGGTAGTTCCTTGATAAAACTAGGGTGGGTGAGTCTAAGATAGCTCTTTAATGCATTGGGTAAAGTGATGAAGGTAACTGTAATTGCATATCCTAAGATATTTAGGGAATATAATACGATGGATATTCTAAATATAACTCCCTATGTAGCTGTAAAAGCTACAACGTAATTAGGTTAGGGTTTCCACAAGTTAAAATTATAATTTATGATTTCCATTTGATATTCATAAATCATATGATCTAGTGTGGTATGTTAATGATTGAAAATTATTATTTCATTGACCTGTATGTATTGATGGACTAATGATTTATTTATTTATTTTATAATCCTTTCTGAGCCTTTTATCCCAATCCCATGTTTTTTGAAATATTTTTTCACAGGACTTAAATATAAATAGGTACAAGGATGGGATCATGGAAAAGTCATTATTTCTAAAATATGGAAGAAGACATGAATCCTTTTTAAGAGTTTTTATATTATGAAAAAATGGATACTGAGTAGATGTGTCTACATTGTAATAGTTGAGATATAATGTAATAGTTTTGGCCTACTTTTATATAACACCTAGCATAAAAATATCCCCAATGTGAATTATTAACCTTATTCAAGTATATCTATTGTTTATGTCTCGTTCCTTATATTTATCCAATTTATTGGTTTTTTACTTATTTCATAAAATTTATTTTAAGGCCAATGTTACAACATCTACATTGTAATCCATTTTTCATAATTTTTCCTTCACATGATCTATATATTCATAGAAAATATTTCATTATAAAATAATATATTTCATTATAATAGGAATACCCTTATTTCATAAGAATCATTTTGATATGTCAGTTTGTTGTTATTTAGGACATGATTGTCCAACCCATAACCCTCTCTAGGTATTTTCTTATGATTATGATTTATATAAGAATTCATTATCTGAAACACATATTCATGTATAAATTTTGATATATTTGATGATATTAGAATAATAATGTTCCCTAATGTATTGGGTAAATATTTTATCTCATTAAGTACCATATGTTGTGATCATGCAAAAATACGAGCACATAATATAGTATTGTCTTCACAGTGTGCCTTGATAAGTTATTATGATGTAAAAATTTGTATAATAAACAAATAAAAATGTTTTATATTATTATATTATATTCTTATGGTAATCATAAATCTGTTTAACCCATAATTAAATTTTTTCCACATGATATTCAATTTACTTCGTGATAATTATTCTCCCCATGTTACCCTTTTTCAGACCATTTACTATTTTTATAACTCAACCATTTATTTTATGAATTTCTTATGATATCCATTTCTATAAAACATAATAAATTGGTTTAGGAGGAAAATTTTGAGATTAAAATGAATATATTTCAGTTTGTTATGATATTAGTTTATGTATATATTAATTTATAATTTACCACATATCATAATGACACTAGGACATGAAATTTTAGGGTTTTATGTATAGTAAATTATGTTGAAATTTATGATGTATTATTTCAATAAAATTATATAAGTTATAAAAAACAGAAATGATAAATATATGTAATATTTATAATTTTCATACTCTAATACCTATGTAAAAAATATATATCATATTCATATTATATGGTGTTAATTAAAAAATTAAATACTTTAATCAATGTTCATGATAAGTATTTCATAAATGGGGAATACTGATGAGATATTTTTTAATCCCATTTAATGTTTTGTAAAACACATATTGATGAATATTTTTTAAAAATTTTATTATATATATTACTAATAAAGGATATATATAATAGGTATTCAATTAGTATACTGTATAAAATAGTCCCATTTTACCCAAATATGTATTTTAAATTGATATTCTTTTGAAGGCATTGATATTTGTAAATATCCTTAATAATTATTCAAAAAAATATTTAAAAATTGCATGAAATAATATATATTGAGGAACTAAGTTTATATTTTAATAATTATGATTTATTTTTCATTATATTTCCTAAAACCTATCATGTATCCAATATAGAAATTCCAAATTAAATTTATTACACTAATAAAGGTTCTAAAAGATTGTCCATAACTAAGACAATGTTTGTAACCATAGTTCATACACATTAACAAAAATTTTAAAATAGTGAATGGTTCAAATTTAAATTATATCAATAGAAAATATATATGATCACATTATAGTGTAAAATGATTTTTTTTTATTTCCTACACATAACCTATCATATTGATATTGATTTCTTTTCAAAAATGACTGGTTGTTGATACATATCATCAAATGTATAAATACTCAAAACTTGTTTACACTTGTTTATATAGAATATTCATTTGTTTTCTAATACTATTTATTTTTTTTAATATTATGGTTTCTTTAATTTCTATTATATTCCAAAAAAAATTTAATTTTACTCACTAAAATAAATTCATTATTTTTTCAAAAATATGAAAATGAAATTATATATCAGTTTCTTCCTAAATATCAATGCAGAAATATAGAATTCAATACATCATATATAGTTTTCCATAATGAATAAAAAATATTATATAATCAATACATAAGGAAAATATTATAATTTATGGAATTCGGAAAAATTAACAAAATCATACCTAATTTAGAGATCATTAATATTTTTGTGGTTTTGTAGAGATCATAATGAATTTACACTCTGAAGATTATTCTATTAAAACATTTTCCCATTCTTCTAGTTTAAAATGAAATATCATTTAATAAATATATTTTTAAATATTAGAAAATTTTCTACCAATATTTTGATCAAAAGTAATTTTGGGAAAGCACTTGAAACATTTATTCATGACTAATAACTAGAATAAGAGATTTTTTATTATATATTTATGATCTAATTGATTTTTTTTGAAATTTTCTATTTTGAAGATGATATTTTACTATATAGGATTAGACAAGATTCATAATGTAATATAAAAGAATAATATTTTAGAAATTATGTATGTATATTATTTATTAATAAAATTTGTATTGAGGTTTAAATATGGTTACCAAGAACCTTATTTCATTGTTAATATATTAAATTTACATTTTTTATTCCCTTATTTCATTTGGGTATATATTTATAACAATTTATTAAACATAAAATTTATCAATACTTTCCCACTATGTTATATTATTTAATTTTTAATTTTTTCGAATAATTTCTTAAATAATATATAAATAGTCACATATTAATGATGTAATCGTTATATAACATTATTAAAACCTTAAATTCATCCCCACATAATTAATTAGTCAATAATTCAAAATTTAAATTTCCATTCCAAAAATGAAGGAAGTTTCTACTTATGGATGAAAAAATTATGAAGTCCATGTTTGTTACCCCATATGAAAAACATTCAATCCTATCATAAATACACTATAAATACATATATAATAGTTTTGTCACTAGAAATACCTTCAACAGAATAGTTTTCTAATAAAAACTCCCCAATATCCATGTATGACACACCTGAAAACCATTATCATCGAACAAGAAATGATTTTTTTTATATTTTTTTAGGTCCCATGGAGTTCTTAATTTATCATCAAGTCTGTCAACAAGAATCAAGGGGATTGATTCAATCATAGGGAGATTAATTTTTATTTGATTTCACTATGTGATTCTACTATATAGTGGAAGAGTATCCATCCTGTTATAAGATTACATCCCATATTATATGATGAAGAAAAAAATAACATATCCTATGTCCTCACAGGACCAACTCCTCACATCTCACCCATCACAGAAAATCCATCAATATATATATTCATAACACTAGTGGGTTGGTTCTATAAAACTCCTCACATTTAGTAAAAAATAATCGTTACATATTTATAAAAAACCATACAATGAAGAAAACCCCCAATAAAAATGCATTACACCTCAACAGGAATAAGAGTGGTATGGTCGTTGACAAGTGACCTCACCCTAACCTGATTAAAGAGGTGATATTAAAGACTCCCTTTTATCCCTTTTCCTCTAGCCTCCCATATAACCAAAAAATATTATATGGAAACCATTCCATGTATTTTTATTTCCATTCTATAATTATATTAACCATGATACCAGGTGTTGGAGAACTTTATCCATGAATCACTACTCTCTTTGTTCCCCATTTAGAAACTGATAAAAACTCAAATTTTGTTGGCTCATTGTCATTTTAATATAAGGTGCCACATTAATTCTAAACATGGGATATCACATCTCATTCATCTCTAGACCATATAAATTGAATTACTCTGTATATTCTCATCTGTGGGTATGTTCAGGTTCCTCAAACTAAATACCAGGAAATAAATATTCAATGGACTATCCTAAAACCAAATAATGATCATTGATTCATCCTACACATTGTTTTAATGGATACACGCATGATACTACTAACATCAAAAACCATTGGACATGGAATTAGAGAAATAAAAAAATAAGGGTTGTCAGTCAAACTAATAGACACAACGACTATATTATTCTCTTAATTACCCATGAAAATAACAATATCAAGATAATGTTGAGCTTCAATAAATGATGACATCAGATATAGGAAGCTAATGAAGTACATCATCTCTCTAACCCAATTAACATTACCAAAAATGATATCTTCATGAAAAAGATCTGCCAAACCTTATCCTTAAGAATATTTATATGATCCATCATGAAACTAGACACCCTATTCTTCGTTACATATAGTGTTGTCAAAAAACTGCAACAATCCCATTAACTGGAAATAATGAACCTAGCATGTAATTATATTCCACAAATGATGTCCCAATACAACCTTACATGCATTCACTGTGAGGATTCAAATAAAATACTCATACCACTCTGAAACTCATCAACATTATTTAAAATCGTCTCCTATAATTCCCATTGTAATTTACCTCTCAAGGTAGCATAACATTTGTAATCCATTCTAATTTTCTCTATCATGTCAATGGTCAACTCAGGTACCTTGTTGTTGGAATGGATATCCATGGGTATAGAAATTTGAATACTATTCATTATTGTAATTCTACCCTAAAATGATAAAAAAAAATCTTCCAATTGCTAATATTCCCTTTGATTCTACTAATAATACCATAAATTAAAATATTTGTGATTATTATAGTCAAGAAAATAGACCTAATTTCTTCCATCAGTAGGTTACAAATTTTAAAGCCCATATTTTATCCCATATATATCACACATATATATTATAAATTTGAGATATGTACTCACTAATAGTTTAATGAATGATCCAAATGCCAATAAAGGATTCATTTTAATCCATGATCTTTATTAAGTCATTTATTTATTTTTTGATTCCATTAATAAAAATATATATGACTTCACCAAATATGAAAAGTGATGGCCTTTTGGTCCCGAACCAATCTCTTAATTATATTATCCTTTATTAAATATTTCAACACCTTACGTTTAACAGAATATCATAGTATTCCAAAATGAAGATGATATAAAACAGATGGTATAAATTTGTAAGGAAATGATCCATCATTAAAAATATATGGACTCTTCCTGTGATTCCAATAATGACACACTAATATATGATACATCGGAAAACATGTGAAAATGCAAATACTTTGATAAAACACATCTCATGATATTCACAATCAAACACCACTACATTTAGTAATAGGCCTAATAATTGAAAATTTTTATCCTAATAAAAAACCAAAATTATGATGTTCATAACATCTAGGTATTATTTTGAAATACCATTCACCACTACATTTCTCCACCATTAGATAAATCCATGTTTATATTATGAGAAAATCCTTGGATAGACCTTCCCTTTCAATCATAACTATAACCACTATGGATGACAATTCTATACTACTTAGTGATCCACCTATGAAGAAGTCATGTACAACCTCGATATCCGGATCATTGGTAATTTATAAATCAATCACCTAGAATGAACTAGAAATTAAATCAGGTCTTGGTAAAAAATTAATATTTAAACATGAAACAATGGCTATAATATTATTTTCACTCAGAATGGTAACATAATATTTATCTCGATTCTGCAATAGGTGAGGAATGATGTTTAGAAATAAATTTGCATGGCCCACAACTAAGTGCCTAAATCTCACATATACATGCATTTCAAGGAGAATCTCCCAGATGTTCTCAACCCGAATCTTCCCCTCAATGACTACATCATAGTATGACACTCATTATGATGTATAAAATTCAAATTTTTTAATATTCTCAATTCTTCTAGTAATTCATTAAAATAATTTATGTTACTATCCCCATCCCATAGAAAAAATATTCCTTTAATACTCCATAATAACCTTTTGAGTTATTAATATTTATATATCCAGTGCATATTTATGTTGAACCAAAATTTATATGAAATCATCATCCGATTTTTAATGTATCTTAACAACGAAACTATCAATATACATTTTTATCTCATATTGTATTTTAAGGTTGATGATTTTCTTCGAATCCCACTCATGTATGTCCTTAAAATGTTGTATGAGACTGGAAAGACTCACCCATGAGGAACCTTATGATGATTTCAATAAAGAGTCTCAAATATTCTTGAAGATACTCTTTTCCCACTCACATTCCTCAAAAAAGGAATCATGTCATTCTTCAATCCTCCACCGTTAAGATTAACTGCATCATGGAATGATTTGATATGACTATAATAAGGCTCTTTACATATGATTTGGGGTGGATTCCATACCATGTTTGATTTCCAAGAAATAATCTGACCTACTCTAAATCATCCTTATCTATTTTTTATTGTTACACTAGATACTCCTATCACCCATGAGACACATATCCAAAATCAATAAAAAATCTATAAATTCTGAAATTTCATCATGTTCCTACGATAAAATTCCACCCTTCCATTATTATCAAACACCTCAACAATAGTATTTATGCCTCTAATATGAACCATGCAATAGTCTATAGGTTGAAATAAGATGGGTAGTTCCATAAGAATCTGTATTACAACATTTAACAATTTGGTAAAATGAAATAAATAGTCCGTAAATCCCCCATTGGCATCTTTCATAGAATTATGTTTAGAATAGATATCATCAAATACATCATAACATTATTCCTCTGAAAAATACAAATATGATAGTGGAATATAAGGAAAAGTGTGCATTTTTTAAAAAAAATACACCCTGTGAATGAATATATATTGACCTCGTTATATTTAGGTTCAAAAATATCCAGAAAAAAGTCATTGATCCTATGAACTTCATTTAAAAACAATATTCTCTTTACATGATCCCCGTGACCAATGAAATTCGAAAATAATTATGTAAATCTTTGGTTATAATCATCTTCTTATTTATTAAAGAGTGATCCTTACTGTATCTATAGTATTGGGAATACACTTTTTAGATCCACACATAAAGAGATATTTTGTCACTAGTTTTCCACCCTTAGACTATGATAAATCCAATGGATTTATCCTATTATAGAATAATATATTTATTATGTTAATATATCTGATAAGATATATGGAATACTTAAAAAATAATTTTAATAAAAATATACGTCCTATGAAGATAATAATAAAATTATCTTCTTCAAATAGGATGAATATATTATTTCATTAATTGAATATAAGAATCAACAATAAATAAATGTAGAGTAATAAATAATGTTTATTTTTCTAATATAATTTATGGTACACCTTTTACATCCTATAAATATCATACTTCCACATATATATTCAATCCTTGTGTCAATATATGTGACTTTGGGATTAGTGTGAGTAACTAGTCACAGTTCATGAAATGAAAATGGGATACATTTTAGCTGAAAAATTTCCAATAAATATCTAATGGAATGATAAAAATTGTATATGTTTAAAATATAGATGACCTACATATATTAAATATTCATGAAATGCGATTTTCTATTAATTTTAAAAACTATTACATATCTAAATACATTTTCAATGATTTAAAATAATGTACTATTTTTGTATAAGATCTAAAATGTGAAATTGAAATAATTTTTTAAAGGCCACTAACACATGTTGTTATTGGTTATATTCTTATTAAAAATTTCATTTACATATTTATGATACCATGGTGTTTTATTTATTTAACTATAGAATTCCTCATAATGAAACATTTTTTATTACAAAGAATAATTTATTATAATTAATTGAGTCCTTATATTCTAATTATTATTCATTTAAAGAGAAATAAAACTCCATAATAATTGATGAAATAGAATAATATATATATTATTTGAGGGAAAATGATTTTATGATAAATAAATATAATAATACAAAGTATATAGTTAAATGATTAATGAATATATTTCAGAGAACATCTTATAGTATATGTCAATTCAATTTTGAATTCATAAAATAATAAATATTATTATGAACATGTTAAAATAATCTGTAATATTTAAGGCATTGATAAGTTAAAATGTATCATTACCCTTAAAAAGAAATGCATTTATAATCACATGTAACAATTGAATAAATCATTGACTTCATCTAGAAAGGGTATTTCTTCAATTGATAATTCATATTTTAAATCAAATTATTTCAATATTGAAAGTTCCATATTCCGTATGAATTGAAAAATGTGTGGAATATATTTAAGAAAGTTATATATAAGTATTAGTCCTTAGGAACTACAATGGTTCATATTTATTTGAATTCATAACTGATCATCATAGAACTGCTCACAAGGTGTTGGTTCCCAAATTATAGTTTGATAACATTTTTATACCAAAAAAAGATTATGTTAACAATTTATTTAAGTATTATATGAGAAATTGTTATGTACTATTTTATAATATTTTAAAATGTATAGAACCTTATAGAGTTTTCTTAATAGAAATATGAAAACAATATTGAAAAAATACCACAATGTAGAAAATTTTATAATAAACATTGTTTTTCGACGTTTATATTGAAAGTAAAGACTACCCAAATTCAAATATATTGATAATATTACTTATTAAAAATCTTTTAATATTATAAATATTATTTAATATAAAATAAATAATTCCTTAAAAATAAAATAATGAAATTTTTGATGACATTTAAAAATAACATGAAATGAAGGATAAATATTTTAAGATATTCGATGTAATTAAATATTGAAAAACAACTTATGTATATGATACCATTCATATTAGAAAAACATTGATGGATATTATATAAAAATATTTTATAAACAACTATAATATAATAAATATAATGAAAAAGAAATAAATAAAAAAATAATTGTACATGTTAATCGATTAGAAAACATGTTGAGAAAATAAAATAATTCTTATTGAATAGAAATTGAGGTGAGAAATCCATTACCATTAGTTTAGAATATAATAATATTATATCATACTCATGAATAATAAAATTATATTAATTAGTTAATTTTATATAACCAATTATTTATTTCATTCAATTATTATCATTCAAGTAATTTCGTTAGTTGACATTTTTTATTTATTTAACAAGTTAATACTATTTCTTTCAGATGCTTTTGAGTCGTTTGTTTCAAAAAAAAAATCATTTATTGAATATAGATATAAGGGTCAAGATCCCTTCAACATAAAAATTGGTAAAATGATATAATTTTAATTTCTAACATTATATATTCTTTTAAAACATCAATATTATGTGGTTATGAAAAATCAAAAACATCATTTCATAATGATGGTTTTATATAGGTATTTGTGAGGAACATATTAAATTTTATATATTATTAAAATGGAATAAATTAGATAAGTTTTATAGAAAATGAAAAAATAATAATATTTATCATTCAATATTTATTTTGTAAATACATCCAGATAAACATCTATGTGAAGTACTAATGAAGAACAATTATTTCATTGTGGATGTGGTATCCTTTTACTATAGTATTATATAGAATTGAGGAATTTTTTAAATCAACATATTACATTTTTATATAGTAATGATAATTATGTCATTATATTAGTATGTTGTTAAAATTAATTGAAGGATGTATACGAATAAATAAACACTGATTAATGTTTTTTACGACATACACATCATAATAGTATATATTATATTGACAAAAATTGTGTCTCCTATGATTTGTATTTTAAAAAATATAATCAATATGACATATGGAGTATATATGTTTATTTTAGGTTTATATATAGCGAGTTTTTAGCTATTTTATGAGAATAGGTTCACATCTCCATGTTAGGGGAGTACCACTAATTAAAATATTAAAAACATTAACATATAATAAATATATTTGTAATGTACACGGGATCCAGTTTTGTAAAATATTAATGGTAGGTTATTTTATGATCAAAATACACTAAACCAAAAAAAGTGATATGTTTTTAGGTAATTAATTACCTTGCCTCTTAGTTTAACCCCCCTATTTCACACATTTTCCATTACTATGATGAAAAACATTTACAATGCTGAATATTCATTATACATTAAAATGAAATAATAATTATCAAAATATTAAATATTTATAATACATAAAATGTGATAAATTCCCTGTGAAGGAATTTATATTAGTGATGAAACATATATTTATTATAAGTTTTCAAAATTCAATGGACACCCATTTTTAGGAAAATTATATTCTTAATGGAAAATTTGTTTTACAATAAAATATAATATAATATTCATAATTAAACACATAACATCATTCAATGGTGATAAATTGTAGTAACATATTAACACACCTTAGGGTAATTATCTTTCTTATGATTGTTGGAAAAATATTTTTCCGTAAACTATGCTGTCCTGATATTGTGGTAAATCGTCATCAAATTCAAAACCACATCATGTAACAAACATAATCCCAATAACATTATCTTTCTAAAATCATCTAATCAAGATTAATTTCAATATTTATTTTCATATAATTCCTCAAAAGGTGAAAACAATTTAATGTAATAAAAAATTTTATTAAAAATATTTCACTCAGTAAATATGATAATCCAAACATCCTTATTAATAAAAATATAATTACTAATGGTAATATTAAAATTTATAAAGTGTATTAACATACAATCACAAAATGTTGACCAAATCACCTATCTGATCAAGAATTTCACAAGATCTAAATAATTATTCCCCATATGCTATCGGCTATTGACTAGTATCATGGTTCTCAAGTGGAAATATGTGGATACTATACCATCCTATAGAGAAAAAATTACCAAATAATTAATTAATATTTATAACAAATAGATTGAGTATGGTGATATAAAACATGTTATAAATAATGATTAAATACAGTAATAATGTACTCAATAGTTATACAAAAATGGATCTAATCTCTAAAAAATACTTCCACAATTACTAGTTAGTAAAATTATAAATATAAAATAGAATATCATACTTTAAGAATCATCAAATACAAATAATTATACTCATAATGACATATCATATTTTTTAAAAAATATTTCACTAACCTATCATCTATATTAAATAATTGATGGATTTTTTTTGTAACATATATATATATATATATATATATATATATATGACTTCCCAAGATATGTGTTAGTACATATTATTAGAGTACCACGTATATGGTCTTATACCCAACTAATTAATATAGATTATGTGTATGTTATTATCATTATACAATGTATACATGTTATTCATGTATTTAACTACTATATCATATAGTCACCAAGAACATAAATGAAATAAAAACCTAAGATTTTATTAATTGAGAAATTACATATATACCACGAACCCTGACCATCTGTACTACGACACCATTTAGTGGAATATTAAAAATATATATGAAGTTTTCATATTTTAGAAAATATGATGATCGATTATGTATCATAGAAACTTGTCATATAGAATCTGAAATGCATTATGATAATATATCTCTTATAGTGTACAAGGAATCATGTGAGAATGTATATTGGAATCCTCGATGAATTAATACCATTTGATAATTTACATTCACACATCTTTGAGAAAAACTGAAACTTGGTATTCTCAAGGCATCGATAAAAATTTCACTCAACATCATTGTGGACATTGTATACCCAATGAATGTTATTATTGGGACAAAAAATGCATTCATTCTTCTACAATGTAATCAGGTCCATTATTGTCATCATATCAAGCTGTATGTACACTCCCTTAATGAAAAAACCGTGTATTATTAATCCACCTATCCAGTATACCTCTATGACACCTAAAAAAGATATCAAGATATTTATAATATGATAGATTGGTCAAAGTAGATCATAATATGTCATTATGAGAAATTAGTAGAAATCAGGGAACATGTTGTCATCATCCAAAACTGTATATCAATATATATAAGGATAGTTATGAAACCAAGAATATTTTTTGGGTCTCATAATGTACTCATTTACCCATATGAGATAAAAATACAACATGGTCATATGTGGAATCAAAAAAATGTTTCACAATCAAATTTCATTGGAGTACATGTAATATAGACACAGTTAAATGATTCATCCATCTCTATTAATGATCGATATCCAACCAATGAAAAAGTGACCATCGTGGAAACTATGAAATTATTCAGTTACATTAGGTATGGTTTCATCAATTAAATAAATAATAAGTATATTGGTTAATTAATGATTAATTTTTATTTAGAACAATTTATGAATTTAATTTTCATTCAACCGTGGTGGAGAATAAAATACAAATGTTCAAAAAAAAGTATTATACGATAGGGTATAGTTTATAGGATCACCGATCCCAATAGGGTCTACACTAACTAAAAAAATCCACATATATTTTCTGAGTCTATTGAAGTCTATTAGGAATCCATTTTCCACCTGAGGTTAAATTCTTTTACAATAATTGAAATTTAACTAATTATAAATAAATTATTATTAACTAAATTTCCAATCACATACATATAACCAATGGTAAAATTCATACCTTTGGGAGGACATATCAAATATTACCACCTAATAAGAAGAATGATAAAATGTCCTCAAATGTTTTCAAAAGTACATCTGTCATGATTTTGGTCAAAATTCATTTTACATGGAAACAAGATGAAGGAATGTTTTTATATTTTAATAATATGTTTATGATAATATTACCATGTGACATACCTTAAACATAAATTCATCATATATATTTGATTTAATTTGGACACATTCCAAATTAAATGAATATATAATGACCTAACACAATTAAAGGTTAAAATATTCAATTTTTAGTAAATTTGATCAATGAAATGAAATGGATTAGTGGGAAATAATATAACTTGAAGTGTCATCAATGGATAGATTTAATTTTCACATCAATTTAAATAGTCATATCTATCCAAACCTCTCTTATTCTCATAGAATTAATTCAATATATCATTGAATTGTTATCCATTTATTAATTTGGATTTTACGAATTATAAATCACAGATCATGATCATATATGTGAAGAGGATTTGAAAGGAGTTTTTTCATAAGGTGATCACAATAGAAATAACTTATCAATAGAACCATAAATGACATAGGGTAAAATGATCCACCATCAATCATGGAAGGAGGAAAATAAGATTGATATTGGATTATAGAGTATCTCCCAAATTCCCCATATCATGGATTCAATATCATCCCCATATCATGGGGAACATATATATGGAGGATATGATTGTAATAGAAAAGAATGGATACTATAAATTCATGAAAATTAAGTTAAAACTAAGGAGAAATAAATGGATAAAATGACCACCAATAAATTCATTATAGTGTGTTATATTGTATAGCCATCTAGGGTCGATCAGGTAGCTGGTAGTGTCCCACCAGAGATATATTGGCCAACTAGAAACCAGTTGGATGATCATTGGTTTGTTGGTGAGTCCATGAGGGTGGAAGGGGTTCTTATTATCTCATCATCAAGTATGTGAGTTCCACTATGTTAGTGAGATATTACTTAATGAATTAGATAAATAATGAGGGATATAAGATTTTGTTGTCTACTTAAAAATCCTCAATAGATCATATAATCCTTTACTATGAACATGATCCATGAGTCAGCTTCAATGATTCTATTAAAACCCAAAAAATATTATATCAATATTTTCAAGAATAAAGAATTTTATTTAACAAATATCTCTCTAAAAAGTCCATCATATTGAGGAAAATTTAAAATTCACTAATGATATCCAAATCAGATATTGATGTAGTTTTTTACAATATATCCAGCATATAACATCTCATTTTTGATAGATTTTGTATTATATGAACAAAAAAAATCTTAGTTTACCCTATTTTGAATCCATATGAAGATATTTATCATCCATCCTAAAATTCCAACCCACCACCTCATGGGAACACCCAAGTCATAATTTCAATTACACTCCAACAACATGATTGAATGAATGAATCATGATATGTAATTCCAAAATAACACTAGAGTCCAACAGTGACAATATGATCACTATATTTAGTGAAAAATTATATGATGTGTCTAAATGATTCCTTATGAAGAATAAATTTTATCTATACTATAGGAATCACATTATATAATTTGATTTTGGTATTCAAATGAAAATATAAACGTTTTTTTGTTCCATAATTCTTAATCAGTGTTATTCACATGTCAAAAGACAATGTTTAAACTTTTTCCATTTTCCATCTCAAACAAAGGCGTCTCCATAAACTACTATTTACCCATTATCATGAACATTTCCAAAATTATATATCCAATCCTTGACACATTACTAATAAATGATATTATTATATTCCTATTGTTCCTACCCAATGCATTTGAGATCACATGGATTCACTAGTACGTACATATTTAGTTGGCTTCCATAGAAGGAACACGGCAAAAACATTTAACACCACATAATACATGTTTTTCGATATCATTCTCATGAAAAGAGTAATTAAATTGATATTAAATCATTATTTATGTGATAATTACCATGCTGGAATTCCAACTTTATTTGTCAACTTATTCCACTATCCCTGGGAATTACAATCATGCTTCAAATAACCATTGAATTAACTCCACCATAATTTTCTCATATTTTCTTGCAAGTCCAATTTTACATTTTCTCACAATCCAGCACACAAAAAATTATATAAGGAAATTATCATAAAATTTGATATTCACATGTTCATCACACACAATTATTATTGGGTAATCATGACCATTTGAAATATATTCTTGAGTAGATATTATCATTTCCCATGATATATGGTCATTAACCAATGAAAATATAATTGGTCCCTAATATAAGAGTATCTTTATTTGTTGCCACATATTATTTACATCGATATACCTTACCCTGAAATTAAAATTTCTGAAAAAAACTAAAAAACATTACAGTCTATGCAATCCAATTTCAATGAAAATCATAATGCACTACACACACCTAAATTACATGAGATGCGTCTTGTTTAATTTCACATTATCCTACTAAAAGGTATTTTCTATAATCATGTGTAAGGGATAATACTACTAAACAATAAACTTCAAATTCTCTTATGATATTTTATATTCCAAACCAAAAAATATCCATCATCGACCAACTAATATTGGAGGACTAATGGTTCCCTGTTCCCTAAAAAAATTTATCCTCATCGATATAGATATCTCTTCATTTAAACACATATATATACCAAACTATTTGATCTTCAAACAAAATCAAATGATTTCTATTGGAATAGAAGATCATGAATCAAATATATCTGTGAACTTATTTTACTACCTTTCGTTTGTTTATCTTGAAAACATGTGTCATTAAATATTTTGTCTCACCTCCCTGATCCACTAATACAACTAACACCACACATGTATGTAGTCATAACTGATCACACATCAATCCATTCAATGAATGTAACATCAACACTACTCCTCAGTCCGATGGAGGGACTTCCTACCAATATCTATAGACATCGTGAGTTTTATTTACCCAACCTTTTATGTATACATGATGTAATAATTATATTTCCCCTAAAATCTATCACTATCAGTGATAATTTTTGAAATAAGAATATTGAATATAGTGATATTCAATGCAAACCACCAGTCATATTGTTTTGAACAGGAGACACTAAGAATCTCTCATATTCAAAACATCATATTTTAGAATTCAAGGATCTTCACACATAACAAATGCGAGTAGAAATATAAACAATCATGTAATAAAAGTCATTATTTATATTTGTTCTAAATGAATTATAATGAGAAGAAACCAACCTCATTTAAATATTCATATTTCACTAGGTAGGATATACTCCCAACATCCAAGGAAACTAAAAAATAAATCATGTAATACATTTAATTGTTACAAAAATGTGCATGTGAATTATTTTCAAAGAAACCACTCCTAATGAAATTATCTAAAAAAATATCTTCATATATAATATCCTAACTAAGATAACCATAACTTATTAAAATAACCAACTATCTTCTATGAAAAATCTCATCAATATGGACTGAATGTCTCATATATTTATCACAGAAGGTTTCCAAGGGGATAAAACTCTCATAAAATTATTAAAAAAAACTCTAATGTCATTTCACAAATATATTATCATTATATTTAACACAACATCATTAAATATCCCTATTTTTGTTAAAAATATTGGCATTGTGAAATTTATGTATCACTCAACATGGGCTATAGTTGACACCATAATTAAAAAAATGTTTTTAAATGTTTTTCACAATGGATCTTCACAAAGATAATTAATGACCAACATAAAAATAACAAGAAAAACTATAGTTTCAGTATATAGAGGGACTATATTATCATTATAATCATAATCATCATTGTCATCTCAATAATTATCACTATCATCTCATAGGTTTACCACACTGTAGTTTTACATTAATCTCAATCAGAATTAAGTATATATAGAGTAGAAGGAAAATATAATCTCATGAGAAACCCATATGTGAAATTGACATACATGTGATTGAAAATAAACAATTGGATCCTCTTTCATTAGTAAAACAATCCACTATTACAATATATATCATTGGAAAAATACATTCTAAATATGATTCATTTGAATCCTCTTTCTAATATTACAATGAGAAAAATAAATATGAAATCAAAAACCTAATAAACCTTATTCCTAATTAGAGTGGAATCTGTCAAAAAAACAAAATAGTACATACAAATAACATCAATCATACACGCTAGAAACATGTAATTCCATTAACAATGTTGTAAAAAATGATATCATTCTTATTTCATCAAAATATATGAAACACTAAAATGCAACCAGGATACCAACTCACCAATTATTGAAAATTATACTTCATCTATATCATAATTTTCTAACATCATGTCATAAATCAATGGGATTGGAATGTAAGTCCACATAACCATATGCACACATCAAAGAATTATAGAGGTTTCAAATTAGATCTGAAGACCTATGTAGAAACATGTAGAGGATACAACATCCATTATAGAGCCTGATAATAAATAGATTTAAAAATATGAAATAAAAAATTTATTTTATATTGATTAAAAATAACATTAATAATGAATGATCAAGGAAACAAATGTCTCAATAGCCATACCTAAAAAATTGGACAATGACCTCCCACTAGAAGCACCTTAAATAAATGTTTGTAAATTTGTAGAAGTATAATTGACTCTACAAATATAGTATCCACATCATCCAAGTATCGAGACTCATAAAATGTTATCCCACTCAGTGATCAAATATGAGACTCAATCCAAATTGTACCCGAAACAAGTGAGAGTTTCACATGGTATTTTATATCAAGAGCCACATGAGCAAAGTGTGAGTAAAAACCAGTATTGTAACATAAATATGAACCTTTACCAATCATTATTTTCATACTATTTATATTTTATTATCTCAAATTTATGTGTAAATGATAGTCATAAACAAATCAACCATTACATTTTATCACATTGAACATAGATGAAATAAACAACCATGTGTTGAGCGATTTTTTTTTCTTATAACTAAGAATGAACGCATTAATACATACTTCGATAATATTCTAGAAGAATAGTAATAATAGATGATGAATATTATTGAGAGCTAACCAAAATGATTTTCCACATAGTTTGGGTATAACATGGAACTTAACAGATAACAATATATGTAATGATATAATAAATCTATTAATATTTACTCACAATTTAACAATTTTTATGTTTAATTTTTATGTTATAGAATCTTTATTTCAAAAAATAAATTTTACATTAAAATTCATAATGTCAAATTTATATGAAAATTAATTTTTGATTTTATTCTAATAATATTGATTTTTAAATTTAATGTGAAAAATATTGGCTTTATTGAAATCAATATTTTATTTAAAATATTAAAATTATGATTTGAGTTAATTTTAAATTATAATTATATTGTTTTTATGTAAATATAATTATAGTTTTTAGTGTATTTTAAACTTACATGGGAATATAATTTTTATATATTATTAAAAAGGATCATTTTCAGAAAACTAATTTTCACTGCATTTTATCAGTTTAATTTTAAATTAAATTTCCCAAATTTTATCTTATGAACTATATAAAATTAATTCCATATTTTAATATAATGTTCCATTTTTAGTGAAAAGTCCTATTTTATTTTTTATCAACAGGAATAATAACTTTTTGTAAATTTTTCATAACATGGTAATGTTTAATATATTAATTAAGGGAAAAAATAAATTAAAATATCCTAAAACATGTACCAATTTTTTGGATAATACATATTCAACACATAATACATGTGGTTTGAATTTATGTTATTTAGCTGACAATTTAATATAAAAATGAACTTGATATTGTATTTATTAATTTAAATCACAAAATGTAACTATATCCTTCAAAAGTATCTCTAATGTGTCCACATTTGAAAAAATGTGCCTAAATAATGAATCTATGTTTTAATTTGATTCTTAATAAACATATTTTCATGGTATTAATTTATTTATTACATTTGGGGCCATTTTAATGAGGTTATGATATTTTTAAGAGTTTATTTAATGAAAAGATAAAGGCGTCACATTAATATTTCTAATAATTGTATTATTTTTAACAAGGCTTTATTCTACAGATATATTCATGTATAGATATTTTTTGAAAAGTATAATATTTTTAAACATCATGAAACTTTTTTTAATTTTTATTGTATAAATTATAATCGTAAATAATTATTAAATTTTGTTTCAATAATTATTTTATTAATGAACGAATCAAATTGTGTATTTTCTAAAACAAATTAAAGAAATATAATTTAAATTAACTAATATAATATGTTAATTTAATTGACTTTTATAAAATATTATTAGTGAGATAAATATTTTTTATAAGTTATATTATTGTATTTTTTGGACAATGTAATAAATAGTTTTAAAATTGACAATAATGCTATATTATCAAAATAATATTTTATTAAATTATTTATAAGTAGTACAAAATAATTAATAAAAAATGGTGATTATGATTTGGTCTAATTATTTAGATATTTTTTATTTATGATCAAATTGATATTTCATATTTATAAACTATATTATTTTCCTAATAAATAAATTTTTACCATAATTAAAATTAATATAGGTTAACATGGGATAATCCAAATGATAAGGATTAAAATAAATCCCCAAACTTAGTAAATTTTATTTTTACTATTAGATAATGAGATTATCTCTTATTATCTTATTATTATACTCTATTTGGTGGTATTAGAATTGAATATTAATTTAATATAATTTAATATTTTGAGAATTTCCAAAACATCCCCTCACCTCAATTATAAATGGACACTACATAAATCATTTAAATTTTCAATCGTAATACTTTTATATTTTCCAACCTACATCCACATCTCTTCTAAAAATAATTAGTTATGATATTTAGTTATTCTCCTATCATATTCACAACCCAATATCCCATAAGTTGAGG
Source organism: Viscum album (assembly GCA_963277665.1). Lineage (NCBI taxonomy): Eukaryota > Viridiplantae > Streptophyta > Magnoliopsida > Santalales > Viscaceae > Viscum > Viscum album. The sequence goes on from OY728142.1 coordinate 1,929,457,816, forward strand.
ATAATGGATGTGAAACAATGGAGATGTAATAATCTTTGTTGACTCTTTTAGTGCTATTTATTATTGCACTTCTAATTCATATGTTTTTAACATAATAGTGTAAAAACGTAGTTTACTAAATATTCTCATGTTCTATATTGAGTATGGTACCACCATATTCAACCTTTTATACATCATATGAAAAATAAATCATTGTTCATGTGTACATGTCACATTCCGTCTCCACACAGGGGTGTGATTTTTTATAACCTCTTTATGTGGATGATTATAATGATGTAAATAATTGATATATATGATAATAAGGAAATTATTTAAATTATATATATTTATTATATCATTCAATTAATTTATATTTCTCTCATTAAGGGATTAATTTTTCCTATCTAGTGTATATATGGCATAGCCTCTCCATAATGTTACTTGGTTCATTTTCCGTGGACAAAATTAAATAATGATTCCAAAAATAAATTATATGATTATGAATGAAATTAAAACAGTAATATCATTCTTTTTGTAATCAATAACTATCTAATATAAATGAAACACGAAATTCATGACATGGAAGTTGAGAATCAAAAAATGGTTAATTACGAAATATTATTAAAAAAACAAGTGATAGGAAAATTTAATTGAATCAAAAGTGATAAAATAATTATAAATTTAGTTCTAAAACAAATTAATAACACTATTTAAACAATTATACATGAAAATTGAACATATATGAAGGAATTTAAACTTTAGGTAAGGGACATTCAATTTAGTGTGTTCCTTAATGTCTATTTTTTAAAAATAATAAAATAATTTATTTGTCTTATTTATCTTTATAGATATTCGATATTTCATAAATCCTTATGGTTTTTAATCCCCCATTTAAATATTTCATATTTATTTTGAAGGACCATTTTTTCCTTTGCCTCTGTATAGTAATATTATAAAATAACATATCTTGCTCAGGAAACGTTTTTTATGATGCATGTATTCATATTTTATGATTAGGTTATTCTTTTATGGAATCATTTATGAAGATAGGGAGTAAAATTATAAACCAAATATGGGTTTTTCTGTGGTATCCCTCCAATGCATTGGGTTTGTTAGAAGATTACCATAATGGTTATTCATAGTGTAACTATGATAGTTTCATAATAATATAGCCACAAGGGTTTCATTATAATGTTGTCATGATCGTTAAAATCATATTCTAGACATGATGATTACAATATAAGTACATATGATATGAAAATTATTCCCCAAGTGAAAAATATGATAAATATTTCATGAAATATTATAACATGAATCTAATGATTTCACAATGTATGTTATTAAAATTATGTTCAAAGAAAAAAATTTATATTTCTTATAGACTATTGATTTATTTATTTAGGTTTTGTCGCAAAGTATGATTTTTTTCTCATACAATGTTTTAACATTTTTTTCATAGTGAATAATAAGGGGTAAGTGATAAGAGGTTGTCCCATGACTTGAATATTTGTCCTAAAAATGTTTATAAATAAAAGTATTATATTAGTAAAACAAGATACTATTTTTGTAAAATCCACATTATATTATTATTCAAAGTAATATATGAATTATGAATTAATCATAAATATATATGAACCTGAAATATTTTAATAGGAATATTATTTAAATTCTAAATCCACTATAATATGTAATTGATAAGGTTGTTTACTTATAGTTAAGATCGAATAATTTTTTATAAAACATTAAGGGAACATATAATGTTTTTATAATAACCATAAATGAATTTTATAGTGGTTATGTTGAAATGTTTTATAATTTTAACATTAATTTTTTTTACCTCTTAGATATGAATTTTCAGAATGATTTTCTAAAGATGAAAAGGGATTTTGGAGTATGTTGTAACTGATTAGATTATATCCATCCCAATCCATTTCCTAGAATGGTCATAATTTGAAATGAATATTTTTCTATAGTAGTATCATATTTGAAACATGCTATAAATAGTGGGGGCATCAATGATGATATCATCTAGATCAATCACAGTGTAATATGTTAATAGTGGAATATTTAATGAGGCAAAATTCTACAATTTTATAGTGGATCTTCTTACCTAGTTGAATATTAATTGTGGATTAAAGACAATATATTTTATTTCAATTCCATTGGGCGTACAAACCATAAGATGTTTAGATTTATTATTTATTATTTTGATGGTGAAACTGAATAGTTTTGGTAAAGGGTTAACAATATCTAGTATAAATAAAGGATATGTTATATTTAATGGGATGGATTTAAAAATAGTTCTGGTGAGTTATATTTTAATATGTAGATTCATCAGAGGATATTAGAAATGTTTTTAAAATTACGTTAGAAGGTTTATTTTGTGGCTATATATGAAGTAAAATATACATGATTGTAAAGATATGCTGTAAATCGTAAATATGATCTTTATAGTAAAATCAATTATTTTTAGTACAGATTAATGAAAAATTATAGAATGTCATTTCAATTTCATGAATTCAAATGTTATAAAATACTTTTTTCAATGTGTGAAGATGGTGGATGTAGTGTTTTATGATGTTATTGTTAAAATTTAAATTATGAAGAAGATAAGTTCTAGATGTATGGAAATTATTATTAATAAATCAATAAAACCTGAAGCTGTGAAACAAATATTTCCAATTTGTGGAACGTGTGGTAAAATGACCCCTGGGTAATGAAATATCAAACCTAGGAAGTGTTATCAATGTGGTAACTCTGTATAGTTCACTAATGAATTTAATGAAATTAATCTTAGTATTTTTATGTTCAATTTTGAATAATCTATTGTATTTATTTAAATTTTTTTATATGGGGAATTCTGTACATACATTCCTAAAGAGATACCCAAATTATAGGAATAATCTGGACTATATGATGAAAGGTGTTGTGAAATCCATTTTCCCTAACTAATTAGAGGTTGGACCATCAAAAAAATAAATATTAGAATAAGTTATTTTTTTTCAAATTATAAAAAGGATTTTTTGATATATGGTCTACAGATCCATTTATTTTTTTGAACGATTATTTAACTTTTGACACCCAACATTATTAAATGTAGCTATAGATTTTTATGGAAAGAAATATAGAAAATATAGAAATAATAATAAGAATCTTCCGGCCTTTTCAAATGATAGAAACTTACCAAAAAATCTATATTGGTTTGTCCTAGTTGATTTCATTGTTATTCTAGTTATGATTTTTCTTATACTTACCAAGAAATGATTGAATATATAGATAAATAAATTGTTTTTTTGGAAATGGTTTCAGTTTTTATACAAGAATGAACCCATATGGTTGATAATATATTAAGAAGTTGTGAAACTATTAAAATATGGAATGGAATTTTATATTGCACATGTTGATGAAAATAATGGAACTATTCAGATTAACAGTGTTGCAGTAGTTAATGAGTACCTAAATTTTTTCCCTGATGATTTTCAATGTTTTATACCTGATAGGGATGAAAACATTACAGTTATCATAGTTCATTATGTGATTATAATTTCAAAGACCCCTTATCACTTTTTTCAAGAAGAAAATTTTGAACAAAAAAATTACTTATATGAGTTTTTTAAAAAATGATTTATTCACCCATATATTTCCCCATGGTCTGTTCATATTTTTTTGTTAAAAGTAATTATGATTCCATGAGATATTTCATTGACTACAAAGTAGTGATTCAGATCACTATTAAAATAGGTATCCATTTCCTCATATCGATGATTTGTTTGATTATCTCTACAGTTCTCAGACTCATTACATGTTAAACATTTTATTTGGGTACCATCAGGTGAAGTTTATATAGGATGAAACTACAAAAAACATTTCATAAAAAATATGATAATTATTAGTATATGTTAATACCATTTTTTGTAAATTTATCATGCAGTATTTATGGATACTCTAAAGAGGGACATTCATGAATATTTGGATAAGTTTGTATTTGTTTTTATTTATTATATTTTTGTTTAATAGAAAAATTATGAGGATATTGAAAAACACCGAAGGATTTTTTAAACCCCTTAAATAAATGATTTTATTTGGAAAATTTAGAAAATGTGATATTTAGTTTCAAAATATTTCATATCTTATGAAAATTGTAAGGAAACATTAAATCACAGTCTATCCCTATAAATTTTCTTTTCATAATCGAATATACTTATAAATTCAATATAGATTCTTAGTTTTTTTATAATAGTTAGTTTTCTACTAATGGGTTTCTGAAAAAATATTTCATTTATCTAGAAGCTAACAATGTTTACATGAAATATAGTTAAATTTATCTACAAAAGGTATTGTGATGATTTTTTCATCAGGAACTTAAAAAGGGGATTAGTTAAAAATAATTTTTTGGCTATACCTTTATGAAAAGTTGATTTCAACTCCTATAGTGATGCATCAGTAATGTGACATGGTTACATTATGATGAATAATGATCATTGATATTTCTTCTGAATCAGAGAAACAGAAACCACATGATCTAAATTATCATATACAATATATTGAATTCATTGTTAATAACATCTTTAAGAATTTGGATACATTATTTATATGGATCCAAATATGAAATATATCCAAATCAAAAAAAAATATTTATATATTTACTAAAAAGGATTTGAACATAAAACATAGTGGATGAATGTTCCTAATAAATGATTATGATTATAGAATTTAATATTATCATAAAATGGAAAAAACTGGTTGATGATTTGAGCCAAAGAAATATGTCATCATTAGACATGATTCATATATAAAATGACTACAAGGTTAATGATATAAATACTTTTTTCCAAAATGTATCAGTTGCAAAATTATCCTATATTTTGTTTTCAAAATCTGTGCAATATACCTGTTAGATAGAGTTTATCAAGATTAGAAGGGAGATAATGAGTTATAGAAAAATATTGAATTCATTAAAATAGTATGTTTATTTAATTTAAATTTTTTTATGATTGTGTTTAATTATTTTTGAAGAGATTACATGTTCCATGTGATTAAATGAATAACAAATATTTTTTATATTAAGAAAATACTTCCACTATTTCAGTTCATACAGGAAGAACTAACATTTAATGAGACCATTGGCAATATTACTAGTGGGATGGAATGAAAAAAGATATTACTGGCTTTTCCACAAAATATTTTTCTAGCTAGTAGGTGAAATCAGAATAAAATTTTCCAAAAATGTGGGTGATTTATCCTTATATAGTACCAATGAGTAAACAAAAATATATATCGACATATTTTATTATGGTATTACAAAAGACTTGTGAGTTAACAATGAAATTCAGGTTATTGTGGATCAAAAGACTAAGTAATCGTATTTTATTTTTATTAGTGTATAAATGTTTCTATATCCCCATTATATGTTATATCACTATGTGATGTTCATGTTATATATAGTTCATCTCTCTGTGGTAATTGATCATTGTCAAAGGTTCAACTAATTCTTTTGGAACACCCTATAGACTTCATTGGGATCTAAATTTTATTTTAACATAACATTTCACCTTGAGACAGATGGATAGATAGAACATAAAATTCAGAACATGGAGGATATTTTAAATTTTTATTAAATGGATTACTAGGGATATTGGGAGAAGAATCATTAATTAGGTCACCTTTCGTTTAAAAAAAATTTCATTCTATTATATTTATAGATCCATTTGAGGAAAAAAAAGGAGTTTCAAACATCAGAATTCTGGGATGAACTATAATAAATGGAGTTGTTTGGAATATAATTGGTAGAGGAAAATGTTGGGACTGTGAAGATAATTCAACAACTTGTGATGAGAACTGATAAAATGCTGTAAATTAAGGTAGATAAATAGAGGAATAATCTTTTGTTAGATGTATGTGACCATATTTTTCTAAAATTTTATCGATGGAAATGTGAAATTATATTGGTAACAAGTTAATGTTAACTCCATGGAGACTTTAAAAAACTTAGAAATGATAGAATAAATCATATAATATTTAGTCAATCTTTTATAAAATTTATCTCTAATTATAAACTTAAATAATTTTTATTTGATTTTTATAAATAAATTGACATGTATGAATTATCTTACGATGAAGTCTTTATAATTTTATGAAAATATTTATTTTTCAATTATTAGTGACTCATAATGGTTCTATTAAAAATTTTATAATATTTATAAGGTAAAAATTATTAATTGTATTAGTTTTAAATTCTAAATAGTTCATTTTAATGTTAATCATTTTATGGTATTTTTTTAATTAGTTATATACTTAAACTGAGCATCAATACATTTTTATTATTTTATGAAAGAGACATTTTCTCAAAAAATAGTTTCTTGGATGCATTTTTTCGATTGAATTTTACATTATAGTTGGATACATCATTGATAAGAATTTTCAAACATTTATTCCATATTTTGACTCATAGAGTTCAAATATTGTGATTAGTTCCCTGTTATTTTTTTAATACAAATAGTAACATATGTAGATTTCTATTATCATGGTAATTGTATGTTTGGTAAATAAGGGTAACAAATTAATATAACATTAACACTAAGACATGAAATAATTTTAGTGTATGATATATGGTCATACCATAACACCAATGGTCCAAATTAATGTTATTTAATTGAAACATGTCAATGAAAATAACATTGATGTTATTTAAATTAATGAAAATCACAAAATGTCACCTTCCTCATTGAAAAAATCCATTGAGTGTCGAGAAGGATAATGTTTTTGGTTAACAACAAATATAATAGTTTATTTTGAACATAATAAATATTGTTTCATTATATTAATTAAATTATGTGGTTTAGGTCCATTCATATTATGTTATCATATTTATAAGATTTAAATTACTGAAAAGATAAAGGTCTTGTAATCATATTTTCAATGAATGTATATTTTTTATATGGTGTTATTACTAATAAATACGAAACTATATATATTATTTTTAAATAAAACATATTTATCTACATTATAATTTTTATAAAATAATTTTAACTAAATCAATAATTAACATAAATATTTATAGAATTATAATGTAACAATTAATTTTTTAATGAAAAAATCAGCAAAATGTTATTAAAAATATTAAAATAAATATATATATTAATTAAGTAATTTGATATATGAATTTTCAAGATTATACTGATGTATTAGGGTTTTATTAAATGATTTATGTTGATGTTATCTTGTTTTCTGTATTTTATAAAAGTAAATGTATTGAATAATGTCAAAAATGACAGTAATGATAATTTATCCAAATTATATATTTTTTAAATAATTAAGAAATATAAAAAATCTATTAAATTATCATATTATTATGATTTGGTCAAAATGTAATTCAATTTTCAATTTAGTTCCAATAAAAATTTTATATTTAAAAATTAAAACATTAAAATATTAAATAAATTATTAATGAACATTGAATTTAAAATAATTTTTCAAATGATAATCAAAATGAAAATGTTATTAATGTAACCAATTCTAGTCAAAATTTTATTGGATGATTAAGTTAAATCCGTATCTCATCTTTTATTCAAACAAAGAGTCATCTTGTGTTATTTTTATATGAAACTAAATTATTATAGTGTATCCTTTTTTGAATTTTAAAAAATGTTTCTCACAAAAATTATAAAATAGAACTGCTTCCATCATTGATTTTCACCAACTATAGACTTCAATATAAATAAAAATCTATAAATTCATCTTCTCAAAATCATTATTTATGTTCGTGTGGCGTTGTTCTTTCTAGAATCCATCCCAATAACCCTTAATATTAGATTTAAGTTAGTCCGCCATAGAAGTGTAAATTATCTTTTTCAACACTTTCAGGATTAATTATTTTCCAAATTCCTCATCATATGTTTTTATATGGTAATGTAATAAATTATTTTTAATATATATACTGAGATTTTATTTTGATTATGGTACAACCACACTCATTCTTTTATCCATCACACAGAAAAAAAAATCACAATGCATGTCTACATTCAACAGAGAATTTCCACATAGAAGTGTGATATTTTCATTATCATTTACATATATGGTTAGAATTATTTAAATAATAATTATATATGATATTTATTACATTGTATAAATTCTATATATTCTTTATATCATCCAATTACTTAATTTTTCACCTATTAATTGAATGATATTTCAGCTCGTGCGTGCGTATGGCCTATCATCACCATGATGTGATGCAATTTATTTTTGTTGTTCAACGCTCGATAATAGTTATATTTTTTTTAAAGGTGATGACATATAGTTTTGAAGTTAATATAATGCTTAATATTATTAATCTATAACAATTGATAAATAATTTGGACATTTATGAAATGGATGTTAACACCCAAGATAATGATATTAACAAAATATTGTACAAAATGGGTGATAAGATGATATATAAAAATAATATATGGTATCGTAATAATGAATATATTTTTAAAAAATATTAATAACATTATATAAACATTATACATCACATTTGAAAAAAATTCAAGGAAGTAAAACATAATGTGAGGGTAAATCCTTTAAAAATCATCTTTAATGCTTTTTTAAAAATGTTTCAAAAATGTTTTGTTTACATATATTGACAGATAAGCTTTTTCTACTCTAATGAAAACTTTTTTTTTCAATTCCTCATTTATAATTTTTCATATATATTTAAAATTAATTTTTACCCATTTAATTTTTAAAATATTATTTTAAAATTATTGATCTCCCTCCAGATATTTTTTTTATTAAATTGTGGGTGTTTTATGATGTTTTAGGGTTCATGGAAATTGTTTATCATCAATGGTGGTTCAATTATAATAAAAATATTTTTTGGTATATTATATAACACCAATTCATTTGGTGTGATGGACATTGAATGTAATGGTTATTCCATGTGCTACAGCGATAGTTAAAACATATGGTAGGAATGAGGGTTATATCATAAGCTATTCATGAGGGTTAAAATAATATAGTACCCATGAGGCTCAAACCATTATTAAGTATGATAAAAAATTATTCCCCATGGTACGTATATATTATATTATACTTTCAATTGTACTATATGAATCTAATGATTTCACCATGCATTTTATTAAATTTATGTTTAATTGGAAATGTTATAATTATTTGGGTACTAATGACTTCATTGTTTTATTTTTATGTCCCTTAGAAAGTTTTTTATTCTCCGCATATGTTTTATAATTTTCACATGGTATATGGTTGTGTAATATAAATGAGGAGTCTAAATTTGAGAATTATTTTCATGAAAAACGATATCATGTTTTATTTTTAAAATATTTATAGAATAAAAAATAGATACATTTTTAATGGTATCAAGATTGTATTCTTTTGGGATGTTAGGTATGAATAATGGCCAAATATAATAAACTATAGATATAAAATATATATGGAAATGGAAATGAATTATAGTCTAAATCCAGAAGAGTATTTGATGGCTAACTTGTTTCCCTAACACAAACTCCATAAGGAATAGGGATAATATTAGTATTATAATCCACTATGAATTTTGTGAGTATGTCACTTGACATCCCCAAGGAATCACCATATCACAACTTATCACATCTAGTTGGCATGAATACAACATGTATCTCGATATATGCATTTCATCCAGATAGTATTTCACTCACTATCACTTTTTTCATTATATCCTTAATGCCTATAGTCATAGTGATGTTCCCGGTCAGGATCTAAGTTTCACTTAGAAGAGCAGAGGTGAATCAGTGATATATTTTTCTTTTTATATTTCCATATTTTTGAAACAACCTTCACCTCCTATAAAAATGTATTTTCCCTAGTGAACACACACAACCACATGGACACAAGATTTATAAGGTTCATTACTCATCATGAGTAGCTACATCCTTGGTATGGTATAGAAATAATCCATTACCACACAATCCACTAGAAAAAATCCTGTGATATGGAATACAATTAGTATGATATACACTTACTATCATGTATAACTTGGAAAATAATCCTCAAATGTGTGCGCACCCTCATAGCAAAAATAGGAAATTGTAGTATTTCAGTGCTTCTTTATAATTGAACAAGTGTATTCATTGATGTAAAAAAACTCACTTTCGTCCCCAAATCTGGTAAGAACTCTCTTATGAAAAACCAGATATGTGATAAGAACCCAAATCTTTCATTAACTATTTTAGGTTCCTTACACGCAACTTTTATTCCATGAACAAAAAATTTGAGTTTTATTGTGAAGTACCTCATTCGCACAACTTCAATCTTGTGTGCAACACACTTCTAGTGCGCGTCACTATTTATTTTGTGCAAATATTATTTCACACAGTAGTGCTCAGGATTTCACTACGTGTCATGATTAATAAATATGTGGGGGTAACCTCTTATTTAATACCACTTTGATACCTTCGCTCAAAACCCTAATGTGTCGCTCAAGATCTTGACACATCACGCAAAACCCTATTTGACATCGAATTGGGAACGTGAGTCTCTTTCACACTAACCTCATTATTCACAAACTTATTTAATATTTTCCTCGCTTCGTTCCTTTTCCATTTTTCGATGTTTTTTCATCAAATCATTACTTCCGCGCAATATTTCAAACTCTCTTCAATCATTCATGCAAAAACCAATTTTTCATGCAAGCCTTTTCATTAACAGGTTGTGATATTTAGATCATGGAACTCAACCTGTGTTCAACATACCAAGACATCTTCAAACTTTCATGCATCATCCTTCCCAAAAATCAAATTTATCCTTCTTCTGATTGTCAGCCCCCCAAAATTTGGAAAAAACCAGAAAACATCACCACCTTAAAAAATTCTTTTATGCAACCTCCAGATAATCTGTTCCTTTTTCATTTCTCCCTTAAATACATTACATACCCATTCTCAAAATTTAATAACATACTCCAATATATTAATATGTATCCTTTGATCGAAAAACTTTATCATCGTCATACTTTCTATGGAATGTTCTATAACTTCCATTTATTTCACCTGGATATTTCCTTCAAATAAATAATCTATATGACTAGAAGCACCTTTACTCCCCCTTTCCTTCCTAAGGATTGAAACAAATGTTCTCCACACATATGATATTTGGGAAATAAAAAATAGTAAATCATCATCTAATTTTCATGTCCCTTTCAAAGTAAATTGATTTATCTTCTATGACTATAAAAGAAAACACTATGTCAACATAAACACATCTTAATTCCATATCCTTCCAACTTGTTCCCAAAAAATAGGAATTGATTCAAGGATTTCACACCCCTACACTATACCCTTATCCATCATCAAAAAACAATGTAAGTTATCTATTCTCTCCCTATAGGGAATGACCAAATTATAAATATTCACATGTCCTGAGTACCACAATGATGCATCCAATGGGAATGGAATCATATATAATACGATACAGAATACAAAAAAGTCAATAATATTCATCATGAGATATAAATAGATATGAAATAAAATTTAATACTTATAAAACATGTTATAAAAGGCCATGTCAAATTATTAATGAAATAATGCATGAAATATGGGTATCATGGGCTAGAAATTAACCCACATGTGACCAAAATAACGTAATTTTTTCTAAAGTCTCTAGGTATAATGTAACAATATCACACATCAAGAGGGTCAATATAGTATAGATAGAAATAAATTATCAAGACTTTTTTATCGACTAACTGCATCTGGACTGTGTAAAATGGAAATTCATGGTCCTTATGTAAGGTTTCTTTAATTAATTATAAAATAAGGATCATTAATTAATATAGAATTAATTACTATTGACAACAAATTATGAATAAAATATTTCTTAACCCATGATGGATAACACAATAAGCCATTCCAATAAATATGTATAACAATATTGGATAGTGGATATGAGACCTCATATCTCAATAGAGTCAACAATCAAAAATAAAATCCCAAGTGCATGATCATATTATCCTTTTCCCATTATCCCCCATCCATTAACATGAGGTTCTACCCATGAAAAAGAAATTAAAATTAATAAATTATAACTAAATTAGAATTAATTATTTGACCCAATCATACATATTACCAATTGAGATATCCAAACTTCATGAAGGAATTTTATGATAACAACAACTAGTCAGAATCCTTACCAACAACCCATGAAATGTCTATAACATAATTTCATATGAATTATAGGGAAATAAATATTGTATAGAAACAATAAAATTGACAATTTAATATAATTTAATTAAATTATTCATATAAAAAAACAAATCAATGAAACATAACTGAAAAATCTTCTAACGAAGTTGAACCCACTCCATAATAATTCATGGAACTATAATAAGAAAAATCAATAAATAAATTCCTTATTATGAGGAACAAATTTAATTTAATGTGACCAAAACAATAAAAGATTTAATTTTGGGAAATAACATTAATTAAATTACTCTATAAAATATATGATCATTAGTATATGATAACCTTTATCAATTTCTCCAATAAGATACATCATGCTGAAAAAAATAAATAAATTTCTAGGAGAATTGTCACACATTCAATAATATAGATATATCCAATGATAAATCGGTGATAATTATATGAAAATAAAATAAGATCGACATAGAATTAAGTATTCAAGAGAACATAAAGGATATAATATTACAAGAGGACCCTCTATGAGTAATGGAAAAATGATTCATTGATGCATGAGGAAGATAGATAATAAGATTAATGAAGAATCGTTGGATACCTCATTGATTTTCAATAAATTTCAATCTAGATCCACTATAACTAATGGGTACCCAGGGAGAAAGGATATGTGTTATACATATATGAATTAATTAAAATAATTTGGTATTTTAATGTAAATTAAAAGTGTTCTTGATGCTTAAAAAGAGAAAAATTATACTCACTAAAAATTTTCTTATAGATATGAATATTGTTATTCATCATTATAAAAGTAAGTTGGATCTTTATATTTTTAATATTCTATATAATAGTTACCATTTCATGGATAACCTGGTTAAAATTAGGATTTTAAATCATCGTTGTTGGTAAAAAAATTTAAGGTCGGTGAATGAGAGAGTTTCTACCAGATATTCAATTGATTACTAACATTGTTAATGGAATAAATTATACTATAGAAATATAATATAAACATGTTTTTTGTAATACTACTTATATATCTACCTATATGTTGAATTGTAATAATGAATAAATCGATGATAATATTATTTGGGTTAATATATATTAGATCAAACTATTATTGCATTACATTATAATGAACTAAATTTGAATAATATTCATAAAAAAGACTTAATAAAAATCATATATTTTAATAAAATATAGATGATTCCAATAACATTACTAATTTTGAATCATAGGAGAATACGAATGAAATAGATTTTTTTCTAAATATGAGGAATTTTATTATGAGAATATCTTTAAAACTAATGAAATTATTTAATAAGGATAATAAAAAGGATGATTTATTTAATAAGGTTAAAAATAATTGTAATTATATCTTCAATAATATTTAAATGAGTGTTGAATTAAGGGAAAAATAATTCCTAACTCTACACTGTTATATAATGTGGAAAAATATATTAAATAAAATTAAAATTTTAAATCTAAATTATTTTCTGTAGAGAGTTTCGTGAATGAATCCAATTCGAGTGATAAAATAGGACTTCAAAATAGCTAAATTATTCTTATTATATCAAAAAATAATCAATTATAGGATCTATTTTAATTTTATACAAGATTTTTCTAAATTTTGATAACCAATTTTTTGAATAATTTTTGGAGGAACTTTTTTATTATAATTGATATTTTATAAAATTATTATTAAATAAAAATATTAATATGACAATACAAGGATTATATTAAACAAATAGAAAACTTTACAGAGGAAAAAATGTGTTTAAAAATACATCTTCTATTTCAAAAGAAATTTCTTTCAATGGTTTAGTATTCTCAAAATAAATTGAAAATATTTATAATGAAATTTTTGGACTAATGGAAATATAATCTAATTTTTCAATGTACTGAATATTATACTAAAACGATAATTATGATGAATCCTAATAAGTAATTACGTGGATGAGGATGGAAAAAATATAATGTAATATAAAAACTCATTATTGTGTTTTTTCGAAGGATGTATACATTGTTTTACATGAATTAAATGAAACTATATAAACAAATGTTCATTATGATATACTCAATCCATAGTCCATACTAAAATATTTATTTAACACCAATTACATTCATTTATATTTTTTTGGTCCTACAGATTATCCATGTTTACTTGAGAAAAATTATTTCTTATTGATGCTGAATTTAGAAAATTTTCTTGAATATATTTTATTTCTCAAAAGAGTAAACTCTTTTCTTTATGTTTTTATATTGGTGGAAAAAAATTATGATTATTTTCATTTTTTTTTGATAATTGAGCAGAAATTATTAAATTCCCATTCTAATTAATATTTGTAGTGAATAGTTATTATTGTAATGACCCTAGTCATAATATCCAAGAGTTAGTTGTTTCATTATTACATTGCTATAATATATAATAAGTTTCATCCTGATGGATATAATAGTTTAGTTGTTTTGAAATATAGATACATAATTGAGTTTTACATTAACTTTTAATACACTAATTAATATATAATGATTTTTGTGGATAACATTATTCTCTAGGGAGTATCCTATGTAATTAGGCATAGTATATTTCATATATTCATATGAATGGAATCACAATTATGATGATCTCAATTTCTCAGTAATGGTTAAGTATAATTGAATCATACATGAATAAATGATCATAATAAATTGGAAATGTAAATAACTAAAAACACAATAAATTTAAAGAAATTTATTATATGAAATAATAATGCATAATCAGTATTAATGTCAAATAATTGAACAAACATTCTATAAAATCAATAACATAAGAGTTAAATTCCATAAAAAATAATACCCTTATGAAAATAATATGAATAATAATACTAAATAAATTAAATGAAATTATTATTTATCATATGTGTAGTTTCACATTCACATGAAACCATTACGATCATGATATTTCACAAGATTTCATAGATCATCATGTGTATAAACTAATATTGTATCACCATTTTTACAACTACAATAAATTCCATTAACAATATTTTTTAGAACAATTAGTTACAAATTCCTAGTGTTTGGAAGAATTATTTTGTATCATGATACCAATGATTCAGTAAATGAATTTTTTAGTTATTAACCAACCTTTATAATTCATGTCCAATTAATTCCTCATATATCTAATGATTGATTTAATTTATAAATAGTTTCCCCTAACAAATATCATTATCGATTATATAATATAGGATTATCAATAATTTCCCATGGAATCAAATATCTTTCATTTTAAAAACTATATTTAAAAATATTATTCGGTTTTGGAACAAATCATATAATGGATAAATAATATTGTTGTACATGGTAAATTTAATATCTACCGATGACAAGAAATTTATTATTTCAATGGAATGTTAATTAAAAAAAAAATTAACAAATAATTAATGTAGATATTATCCTTGGTAATCATAATAATAAACTATCTAATGAAGAGTAAGCATGATATCAATATTACCCATTAGAGTGTGAAAAAGGGACCTTCTCAATGATTAATTCAAATACCATAAAACGAACTTTTAAAAACATTCATGAGGAAAATATCCATTTCATTTTGAAGACAATTATGAATTTCCTTTTTCATTTAACAAATTTTAATGTAAACATCGCATAAATGGTGTTCATAATATATGGTAATTACATGAATTCCTTGAAATTTATAATGATCCTTCCATCATCAATGTAAAATGTTTTGGAATGTTCCTTCCAGAAAATGACACAATGATTCCTATATAGTTTTGAAAAAAGATAAATAGAAATTATTTTGAAAATGACATAATATTCCTTTGAAAAAGAATTTATAGATTAAGAATTGGATAAAATGAATTTTTTATTTCCTTTTCAAAATGATAATAACCTTTGTTTGTTTTTTTATAAAAACATTGTTTTTAATGAATATTTATTTCTTACCAAAGGGTGAAATGAAGCTTTATTTTCATTTTTACATTTTATTTACTATTTAGTATAAAAACTAAAATATTATATGAGAATGTTATTATTAACTATAGGAGAATAAAATAAAATGGGGGGTTTTATTAAATGGAATAATACCATCCTTCATCTAAATTGAAGAGTAATAAATCTTGATTAGAGTGAGATTTTGAAATAATCTTTTATGATGGTCATAACACTGATGTGAGAACTAATAAGTGAATTTATTATTTGGTTAAACTATAAATCTACATAATAAAGGGGGAAATGAAACATACAGTAATAAATAGTAATTAAAATTATAATATTAGAATGTCATAATAAATGATGTAGAAGAGAATCTCAATGAACATAATTTGATTTAAGAAATCCCTTACCCAATGCATCCTTTTGGTTGAACATTACTTATCCTCTTAAATAGGTTTTTGAAGATTGTTTATATCATATAAAACAACCTCATTAATATTTATAATATATTATATGATACATTAATAATATTTTATTACATATTCATTAATAATCATTCATTATATTTCTATTTTGGGAGTTAGTTGTCATATTTCTCATGTGTGTTTCATCATGAATGATTCAGTTAATGTCAATATTATATAGCTGTATCATCACCAAAATATAATTCATGACATAATTTTTATATTTTTACATCAATGTATCTTTTAAAAACATTCATGTAAGATTTATCAGAAATGAAGTATGTTTAGATCTGTGCTTTTTTAGGCCCTACATACACTTAAGTATCATTTCCAATTTCCAATGATCATTATGGAATGAAGGTATGTAATATATAAAATTTATATAATGATAATAATTAAATATATACCATATTATATACATAAATATATTATCCTTGTGTTATTGTGATGAATATATAGTAAAATATTATCATGAAGGTAGTAACCTAGACCAACATGAATGATTTTTTCATAATTAAATAAGTTAAAACGAATTGAAGAAATTGCTATATGTATATATATATATTATTTTTCCATAATTATAAATTTATCACTAATATAATAATTATGTATTTTATATCACATATAATATTTAAATTTATGTTTACCACATTATATATGAAACGTTAGTGAATGAAAAATCACATAACCTTATGAGGTGGTAGTCCTCCGTGGACATGAGCGATATTATCATATCATTTACGTAATGGAAGGTAAAAATATATATATGTAATTGTGAATCCATTGGAATAAATATGTTATAAATATTATATATATAAATATATATTATATCAATTATCATACAAATCCTTTTTATGTGGAAAGGGAAAAATGAATGACGTCATTTTCGGAGGTCGTAGTCTACCGTACAATATAATGATGATTTCATTAACCAATTCATGTAAGAGTATATATTGTTAGATAATGACATTATTCTAAAGGTATCATGTATATGGAATATATTGAGGTTTTTTAATCATTAATTTTTTATAAAAACATATGTTTGTGTATAAATATGCAAAATAAATATGCTCATTGAATAAAGTTACCTCTTATTCAGGTTTCCAAAATAGATTTTCAATAAACAAATCAATGTATGGATTTATACCAAAAATAAGATGTCTATAATCAGAGGAGAGAATTTTGGAAGTAATTTGTGAAGTTATTTTATAAACCAAAGTGGTTTTTTTGGGGTGAATAAGAAAATTATGTTTGTTCCCAATTCAAGTTGAGGAGGAGTGGTATTTTTGTAAATACCAAAGGTTATTCATTATTAGGATGCCAATATTACCTAATGAGGATACAAAATTTGTTATTAAATTGGAGGATGGATTATATTATCCAATAACACATCAAACACATGATAAATAACATTTATTAAAAATTGTGTTACTTAACTTCTAAGTGTTCTTATTTCCATTTTTAGTTTTCAATATGAAAACTAGTTCTAAAAAAATGCTAATAGAACAATTAAGACCAAATTAAATTGATGTTACAATATAATTTAGAAAAAATTATTATAAATTTAATGTCTATTTATTAAAAAATATATAACCAAATTGTGTGGGAAATTAATTCTTACACTAGCACACATAATGTGAAAAACAATAATTTAAACGTAATCGCGCTGACATAAATTTTACTAATTAGTGATAAATATTTTCATTATCAAAGAATAATTAATATTTTATTACACCATAGATGATATTTTCATACATTACCAAACCCCTCAATATGATATTTTATTTTTAGAAATTTTCTTTCATTTAATAAAAAATAATTTATTTTTAAATAAATATAATATCAATTTTGACATTATTCCTTTACCATGAATTTTTAAATGTCAATAAATTTTCTTAATTTTAATACATTATTGTGAAACCTGTTTAAAATTATATATTCATGTAGAAATATAAATGAAAAATATAATTCATTATTATTAATATTTTTAGTATCATTTATTTTATTTTACTATTAACTAAAAAATTAATTCATTGATATTTCTTATAACATTTATGTGATTGATTCATCTCTAAAAGATAAATATAAATAATTTTGATAATAACAATTAATTTATTATTATATAGATTATCCATAATAGAAACTATGTTATTTTTTTCCAAATCCCAATGTGAAATAAAATTAAAAAGATAAAAGGTATCTTCTTGTCATTTTCCTTATATAACTTATTATATAAGTCAATTTTATTTAATAGAGTCAAAAAAACTCATAATAAATTATCATATGGTCATAAGGGACTATATATGGGCATAGGATGGATGTTAGTCTAACTGGTATGTACATATAACCATTTTCACTTTTTTTATCCCCATGGAAGCCCATTTTTTCATTATCCATGATAAAAAATACTATTTTGTTTTTACTATTACTATTTCCAAAAATTAATTTGAATTTATTATAAATTATATATAATGATGATTCCAGAAACGGAATACATATTTCCCAATTAAAATCATAGAATTGGAAAATTTTAATTTATAATATATCCTACAGGCGTGACGAGAATACTAATTTTTAAAGAGAAAATGTTCAAAATTTTAAAATTCTTTTACATCAAAATTAAATATGAAAAATGATTAAAATGACCTAAATTGGACTAATTGGTAAATTAATTAACTAATGTTTCAATAAAATAGTTAATAATATAATTTAACATTATCACATATTTAAATGTAAATTTTAATTTTCATTTTCTATTATTAATCAAAAAATGGAATATTTTTAGAAAAATACAAAAACAATAATCCCATAGATAATTTTTTTAATGAAATTTATAAAACTAATTTTAATTCTTAAATTAAATTATATAATTTCTTTAAAAAAATAATCTTATATTATATTCACAAATAAAGATTTAAAATTCCTTTAGAAAAAATAATATTACTTCGTTAAAGAAATCTTTCATAAATGTATTTATTATATGTATGTCAAAGACCAAGATATATTTTTTATAAATTACATGTTTTTATTATATGGTTAATATTATTCCTAACCACGTATATAATGTATATGAAATCATTTCCATGTTAAAGAGTAATAATAATAACAATAATAGTTTATTATTGTCCGTTAGAATTGGATTTTCATATAACACAAGCTATTGTTAGTGTTTTATTGAATGGAATCTAAAATTAGAGTATCATGTGACAAATATAATACCATCGTTTGTCGTAATGATCGTTTTTGAAGATATTGAATTTATTTAAAAATAAATATAACTTAATGACTTGGGTTTGTATACTCTCTATTACTCATGGTGTTGTATGTCACACATGCTATCGAATATGATATTCTTAATTTAAATTTTTGGGGTTTTAACAATCTCTAAAACTAAAAGTAATTTTTTCCTCACAATTTTAAAATTACAATGGTTATCACCAGTTTAAAATTTCATAATACCACAGTTAAGAAAATCTACATCTTAAAAGAGTTAAAAAACAAGTTTTTAGTATGATAGAAAAGTGGGGTACATGTTTATATGAAATAACATGTAAATTGGATTCTATGTATGATAAATTTTTGGAAATTTTATGATATATACATGGAGGAAATCTTAAATAATTTTATGGTGTTATTTAGTTTATTAATTTCATTAAAGTGATTTATTAATGAATAATTAAATCCCTGAAAACAATAAATATGTTACTATTTAAAATGGTACTTGAGGTTGTATTTTAGTGGTAAATAAACCTAATAATCCTCTGCAAAAAAACATGTATGAGTCCTGAAATCTATAATTTTCCTTAGGTTTCTTCACTCCACATGCTTCGAGTGGTGGCAACGATGTTGATTGGTGTCTTTCTGTAATCGTGCATTCCCTATTTGGGGTCATCCTCAGATGACTTTATCACGCTCCTTTAATGGAGGTACTTTAATTTACAGTAATATCCATATATAGTATTGAGTTGTTTTCATTGTGAGGTCGGTTTTGAATGATTTGGTGGTCTCCATGGGTGACTATTTTTTAATCAATCAGTAATGGTGAACTACTTTCAGTGGAGCTTTGAGGGGGTCTCTTGGTTGATGGTGCAGATTGGAGGTGAATAGTTCATGTGAATCAAAGGAGGACGACTAATATATTTGGAGAGGGTATTCTATATAAAATAATATTTAAAATATTATAAAATAAAAAAGGACCCATATTGGGGTTATAGTAGAAAAACAATTCTTTACTGAGAAACTAAATTGTGATGATTGAGAGGGTATGACATTTTCATCGGTGTTATTCCTCATGAATATCTACATACGGAAATCTTAGTATGTATATAGTAAAATTATGGGGATATTTTTAAAATGTTTCAAATATATAGGTAATAGGTTCTTCTAGTTTTCAACTATTTTTTCCATTACGGATATGTACTAAGTCCATAAGTAGAATTTTATCATATAGTTATGCTTTGAAGAAAATTCCAAATCACCCTATTAATCCATGAATGAAATATATAAACCATTAATTTTTATTTATAAATAGTATAATTCACTTTTAATGGATCATAAGATACATAGAATATTGAGAACACTTTACTTCTGCCTCAAACAACATTCCAAAATGAATATTTTTAGAAAAAGTTCTCCAATATAAAAAATCGTCATATTTTGATGTGATAAATTAATCATTTTAACTTAATCGAAATTTCAACTTATATAATTTTATAAAGATTTAATGATTTGGCCCTTATAAATGATTACGATCCATAAAAAAAAGAAACATTTTCAATAAATTATCATATTTATAAATTATTATTCCCAAAAACTATACAATGTATCTCTTATTCATCATATACCAATCATGTTATAATATTCATCATGTTTTCGCTTGAAACATGGTATTAAAATGAATTAATATAAAACCATATTCAAAACATGAAAAAATCATTATTAGTTATATTAAAGACATATAATTGGATATATTTCCCAAATCCTGAAGGTGTTATAAGTCTATCAAGACGAAAAAACATTTTATGAAAATAATTAATTACTTACAAGGATGTGAGTACATTATCTATATAAATTACCTATTTATAAATAATTATTATCTCAACAATATGAACATATTAATGGTCCTCACTCATGTATTTTCCAAGAAGTTAAACTTTCCACTGAATCATTTTTCATGGTCATTGGTAATGTTCCACACACCCATTCAAATCCACAAGGAATATATACCGTAGTAAAATCCATATATATTCCATAATTCACATAATCATATAATTATTTTTTAATTAATTATATGAGGTAATTATTCAATCAAAAAATATGAACATTAATAATTATTCACCGTATTTTGTAAAATCATAATACCCACCCCAATCCATTAGCATATTTTGGGGAATATTCTATTTATTCCTGTCAAATTTAGTTTTTTAGTTCACCAATTCCTTAAAATATAAGTATTTTACATTGGAATATGTTTTAATTACCATTCAATCAATATAATATTGTTTTTTCTCTCCACACTTGTATAAACCTATCATTCCCTTCATTAATTTATTGGTGTGTTTCTCTCAATAATTTTCACATGTGGGAAAATTATTACTTCTCTTTTTCACCTTATAAATTATTTTTCTCTTCCTCCATCTCCATTTATAGGTTCCCATAAAATCCATAATACGTAGAGAATTATTTCCCCGTCTTTATAGCATATAAAAATATTTAATCATATGAATAAAATGTTTGAGATACCATCTTCCTTTTTAGAATTTTCATAATTCCTTTTTGTAAATGATCAATATTTTTCTCCATGTAGAAAATATAGTGTTTAACATATCCGGATAAACATATATAGGAAACTTACAACACTATAAAAAAATATTATTCATATTTATTTAATGAATTTTTTTCCCTCATATAATTTTTTTTCTTAGAGGGGAACTATTTTTAAAATAATTTACCCTTATAAGAATTATATTCAATGAGATCTATTATTTCTTACTCCGTAATCTATTGTACTAATAACAATTATTGATCATAATTTACTTTGAGAAAATACAATAAATTTATAACCATTTCCTTTTCACCACATCCAAAAACAATGAATAACTTCTCTATATAGTAAATACAATTCATAGATGCTATAGGGTTATTAGTCCTGCTAAATAATGGGGTCCTTTTCCCTATAATGTGATCCAACATACGAGAGTCCCATTTAAGAATAGTTTTCTCCATCCAAGGAAGGTTATTTTCTAAAACATAATTAATATGACATAATATAGCCATATCATTATTAGTTCTAATAATAAATATATTAAATTCCATATGATAGAATTTTCTACATTTTCCATGAGTATTGTTACCCTTATTCCATCTAGGATCCATTTCTAAAAAATGGGATATACTAGACTATCTCATAAAATTAATAATTTTTAATCATAATGTATAATTCAAAATATGGTGTACCACATAGAATAAATTTAAATTTATCCATTGATAATCTTATAATCATAAATATTATTTCCATCAGAAAATATTTATTTTGAAATATATCATAATGGGTTTTAATGAAAATGTAAATTAACATTAGAATATCCCTAGGACTTTTCATTCCATGTCTGCAGTATTTCCCGTTGTAATGTACAATAAAATTCTTATGTCAATCCCAAAATTCCTTTTCCTATTTATTACCCATGGGTAGTACTATTCTAGAGCACATTAACATGTATTATATCTACATTTATTAATTATAATGAACCACTATAGATTTATAACATGAAAAAAATATAAGATGTTATTTTACACTTATCATAAATAGTTTATCATAAGCTTTTTTCCCCTAATCTATGATATCCTAAATCGAGTTCCCTTTTTTTTAATAACATTCTATGATACAAACTATAATGAAACAGAACCTAGTAGCGCTAGGTCAATTCCTTATTTATTAAATTTTCATGAGATACAATGAATCAATTCCCAAATGAATGAATAATTTAGTATTCTATGTAAACTATATACATATTTGAGTTTTACAATACATTTGAAGACCCAAATTTTTTAATAGGAATAATTTTGAATAATTTTTTTGGGAATGTTAATATTTCCTCTAAAATTTCCTATTTATAAAAAATAAAAAAAAATAAATGATTCATTAGAATCAAATAAAATAAAGATGATTTAAAATTCTTAGTATATTTTATGTAGAGAGGAAGCTATCATTAATTAATATGAATATTAAATATAAAAATGTAAATAAAAAAACATAGATTCAATATAATTAACTAGATTTCATGAATAGATATGTCATAATCTATTTGGAAAGGCATATAACTGAGAACATATTCCATATAAATAATAACCTAGTAAATTAATGAATATAGAGGTAACAACATTATGAAATATCTTTTATAATAATAAATATAATAATTAAAATAATGATAAATATAAATTATCATATGTCATGTTTCTGAGGAGTTTATTTCAATTACCATCAATACAATTCAAAAGATAGTTTAGAACATACTAGTTAAAAACGATCTGTTTTTTTTTTTGAATAGTATCACTACTAATAATATTTTTCACAAGATAGATTAAAACAACTGGTTAAAAACACAAGGGGTTTGTCCAAGTATATTTTTCTTGTGAGATAACCAATGAATCTGTGGTCTTGAATTAATCATCCCCCAGACCATGTTTTTATGTCCAAATCATTCCTCATATATCTAATATTAATTTTAATTTATAAAAATTTTCATTATAAAACATATCTATCGAGTAAAGGATACAAATTTATCATTATTTTCCATGTTAATCAAATAATATTTAATCTAAATAACACTTTTAAAATTGTGAAATAGTTTTTCCAATAAGAATATCCATGATAAAAGAATGGGATTTTTAGGGGAAATTTAATTTCAATTGATAATACGTATGTTGATATTTTAAGGGAATGGTAATGACTTGAAAACAAAAAAGTATGTGAATATTGATACTATCATTGGTCAAAATAATCATAAGACTTCTTGATTAATAATAAGTATGTTGTTAACATATAACCATCTATTAATTGAAATAATTATTATAATATATGAATATAAATTATATTAAAATAATTTTAACAAGAATTCATTAGTAAAATAGAATTTTAATTTTTCAAAACATCATTGAAATCCTTGTCATTAAAAATCATTTTGGAAAATATTTACATTAAAAAGATTTGTATATGTTGGAAAAAGGAATAATTATTAAAAATATTATCATAATGGTGGGTAATTCCATACATTATGTAAAATATAAAAATAAGAATTTCTTTTTCACTATTAAAATGATATAATGTTCCTTATTTCGAAAATGAAAGAAAACATTACTCTCACATTTTCGTTAAATTCCAAATTGGTATATCTTTGGAAATTTAAAAAATATTCAATTTAAAATATTTCATAATGAGTAAAAATAGTATACATTTAATTTGATAAATCCTATATAATTTTTTTAATGAAATTAAAATATATTTAGATAACATTATTTCTAAAAAATATATTTCCAATTGAAGAGGGAAATGATGATCCACTTTCCTAAAATATTTTATAAAATATTTTATACACAAAATAGTTTAAAATGGTACTATTAATTTTTAATTTTATGAGTAAATAGAGAACAATAAAATTAAATGGGTTTATTAGGAACTGTTAAAATATTTCCTTTCAATTGAAATTCATGTGAAGGAAAATCTAAAATAGAATGTGATTTTGAAATAATCCTTCACAATGGTCATAACATTGATGTGAGGATTAAAAAATGAATCTATAATGTGTCTAAAATTTAAATCCTAATAAATAAATATTAAATACAATCAAAATTAATTAAATCTCGTTATAAATATAATCTTATAATGACATAATCAATGAATTAGAAGATTAACGCAATAAACATTAATTATGTTACGAAATCCCTTATCTAAAACATTATTTTGGATAAAATTTCCTTATAATTATCTATAGATGTTATAAAATATTTTATATCTTATACCATATCTATATTAAAAATTATAGTATCATATATTATCCATTTATAATATCTTAATACCTTATATTTAATTATCATTCATTATTATTGTTTGTTTTTTGTATGATTTTTCTTGTATTCTCTTACGTGTTTCACAATGATAGATCTATATCATGTATATATTATATAGTATTATAGTCTCATGATTAATAATAGTAATGAAAAAATAATCATAATTTTATATCTATTGTACTTTTAAAACAAATCATTATGTATGTTTAAGAAAAATAAAGGCAGTTACGATCTGGGAGACGGTAGACCGTACGTACACATGAGTAACGTTACCAATTACCAATTGTCATTAAAGAAATAAAGTAACAATTAATCATTACATAATGATAATAAACTAATATATATCAAATTATATACTTCTATATATCATCTATTTGGTGTGGTGATGAAAAGGGAGTCGCATCGCTTCCTGAAGGCAGTAGCCCACACATACATGAACAAGTTTATCATCTTTAGGTGAGTAAAAAAGAATGAAGGAAAATTATATATATATATATAATGATAAATATGTCATAAATATTATAATTAATTCATTTATATAACCTATAATCCTTAAATTTATCTTTATCACAAACCATTTAAATTGATTTTTAAGGATGAATCATATCGCATCACAATGTGGGGTACACCATACACATAAGTGACATTATAGTATCTCCTACATAATGGATAATAAAAATATATATATGAAATTGAGACAAAAAATTTGTATATTTTTTATATTAATCAAATATGTACTTCATATTCATCACCATAACATACATTTAGTGGTGGAAATGGAAAATGAATTACAACTATTCGCGAGGAAGTACTCTGTCGTACTTATTAATGATGATTTTGTAACCCATGAGTTGTAATTTTAGAAGGAAAATAGTAATATAATTTTCATAATTGAGACCTATTATATATATTATATTGATGTTATGGATTCATACTGTTTACTTCTAACCTTTTCATTTCTTTAGTTTTTGAAATCATAAAATCTTCCATAAAACCTATTTACAGACATTTTTTTCCTATGCGTTTTAGTATGTTTGTGTATAAAATATTGTATTTTACCATTCATAGTATAAATTATAAACTATTATAAATTTAAAAATAATATTTTTCCTTGAGATCGCCTTATTTATACTCTAAATTTTTAATCATACTTACCATATGTCAGAATTTGAGTTATACTATTGTCTTGACTATTGTATTTAAAAAGTAATGACAATCAGACATATACTAGTACTGAAATATTTGGACATAACCAAAAAATTATTATCACATTGTAAATAGATAAGTATTTACACCAAAATTGATGAATATTTTTATCGGTATAAATAAATATGTTTCGATTATAGGGAATATCATTTACATAGTAATGGTTTTGAGTAATACAACATCATACATTTTGTTACAAACGATATGTCACATTTCAACTTTATAAATTCATTAAAATAAAATGGATATGTTATAATTGGAGAATCACCCCTAACTAAAGAGGCACATTAATAATTTGAAGGAGATTCATTTGTAAACTCAAGTATTCTAAAGTTTGATCTTCATCAATTTCTCATTATTATATGTTTATTTATTTAGAGATTTAGTACTTCAATGGAATACTTGTTCGGGTTCATTTTGCATGATTTTTTTTATTTTTAATCACATAGAATCATTTTTAAGATCATTGGAATCTATGGATTGGAATATTGTGGATCTAATAAATAGATCAGCTGATTTTGGGTATAGGAAATGGAGTTGATCATAACATAAAGGGAATCCAGGAATTGGAATACATAAATAATATGATCATCATATCAAGGGATTTCCTAGTAAGGGAAGATAGAATCTAATATAAGTTCATGTCATTATAAACATTGTTTTATTGTTATTTACTACATTAATCATAAGTACTAAAAATAGTATCCTTTTAAAATGTCTTATGAGTCATTATTACTATTCATTTCTTTTTTACATGCTATTATTATCTTGTGCATGTAAAAATAATTATTCATCATAAACAAATTTATATTATAATATCCTGTGTACCTCTGATTATTATAAATGTATTCAGATAAATTATATATACTAGGATTATGTTTATTATCGCAATTATAATAGATGTTTACTGATTCCAATTTTGGGACTCCAATTATCATATTATGAATGATTTCGATAATGTTACTTAAAATGGATTTGTGTTTTGTTCATTTAAATTCATTTTAATTTTTTGAACTATAATTCAACCCATCTTGTATTTGTATCCATCATAATCTATTATTATAAACCTGGAATAGGTATCAAATCTATTTTATACATATTATACGTGTTTTTTAACTTACGTTATTAAGTACATGTTTTGTGATGTTATCTTGTAAACATTGTTCTAAAAAACTTTATCCAAAAACGTCTTATAAGAAAAATGTTTTTTATGTTATATATATCATTAGTATTAAAGTTTTTTATATATAATATAAATACAAACAGACCACCTAAAATTGATGGGGATGGCTATAAAAAATGAAGATATTTTATGTGATTTTTTTATAAATAATAGAGTTAGTAATTTTTTATTGTTACTCGAAAATAAATGATTCCATATATGATGTCACATATTTCAATAATCATAAAAAGTATCAGTTCAATTATATTGTATGGAATACTCTATTTTTTCAATTATAAAATGTATAAACAATGGGAAATCTTTATGTGACAAATAAAAGATTATAGGGAAAATTATTATTGTCTCAACCTTTGGAAATTCTAGAATTATTGATAATAGAATATATTTGATTATAGTAGACTATAATTCATCTGAATTATTACTTGTATAATCAGTTAAAAATATACAAAATATGATCATGAAATTCATAAATAGTTTATAATAATTTTGAGAAAAAGGTAATGATGATAAAAATATATTTGAAAAGATTAGTGATATTATTACCAAGGAGTGGGATCCAGTAAAATAGAAGTGGATGTGGAAATATGGATTAATAATATTACTCTAGAGTAACTTATTAAATATCACATATATATATATATGAGGGGAGACTAAAGAGAGATGACAGGAAACCAAATATGAACAATGATGGTATTTATTATACTACTAATGCTATTAATACTATTGTTCAAACACCTATGAATGTTGTTAATTGATATGGAATGAATAACATTGTTTTTCAATATGATTCTAACACTTTAGAACATTCTGAGAATAAGTTAGTTAATCAATCCCAAAGGATGAACAAGAGAGTCAGAATGAAATATTTTCAATTACGTTATATGAAAATTCCTATGTATAAACGTTTCAGAAAATTTTCGGAATATTCATTACTAGACTATAATAATGTTGTACATATTCGAGAATATTTTCTAAATATGAAAAGGAAAGAGATAACAGAAGGACATTCAAATGGAATTGATATGATATATTTCAAGTCTAAAGGAATGAATCTTTTAA
Source organism: Viscum album (assembly GCA_963277665.1). NCBI lineage: Eukaryota > Viridiplantae > Streptophyta > Magnoliopsida > Santalales > Viscaceae > Viscum > Viscum album. Next base: position 1,929,486,867 of record OY728142.1, read on the forward strand.
AATAAACTTACCCATTGAGATCAAGTGGTGGTGATTCTTATAAAATTTCTTCTAATAATTATTTTGTTTGATAGTGGGACATAAATATTTTTTTAATATACAAATTACCAGTCATTGTATGATGAGAATGGTAAAAAAATGAAAAACTTACAAACATCTCCTTAACGGATACTAATCCTAAAGATAAAAATTTTACATCTTCTAGTGAAGAATAATCCTTAGTAGGAACTATGTATTTACCCAGTTATGATGAGAATTCTCATTTTGAAAAACTTTTAAAAAGTGAAAATTGTAAAATTAGTAAAAAAACACGAAAATTATAAAGATAATCTTGATAAGGTAGACTCAAAAATAAATATTTTTACTATTTAAATATCATAAAATTCTAAATAATTTGATAAAACTATTTTATAAAAATATATTATTTTAATTAGATCGTGAAATAAATATGAAAAAATAGTTTACAAATTATTTTTGATAAACAACGTTCCAAAACTAATAGAATTTTAGATAATAAATTTTCTATAAAACTAAATTCATAAATTTATTCTGTGAAGAATCATTTATCGTAATTATATTCTAGTAAGGAATATTTTCATAGAATTCAAAAGCATATTTTTCCAAAGTGTTATCATACCAAGATGGGTTATACTCATAAAAAAATATTTTCTATGAAACCAATAACATTTATTAAAAAAGTTCACCTTTTTACATATGTGAAAATGTGATGGGAATTGGGAAAAGATTTCATCCTTAAATAAAATACAATATTTAGGTATTTATAATATATTTTTTTCTATGGAAATGAAATACACCCAGAAAATGTCAGAACAATTTGGTTTACTAAGATATTATATTCAAACTGTAATATAGACATGAATGTTTTGGTTCTGAAAGTCGAATATTTATTTTCAGAAAAATAAGAATCATTACAATAACAATAATTTATAATAAATGTATTTTCAATTTTCCTAGAACATGATTTGAAACAATTTACTCGTTAAAGAAATTAAGAATGATTTATTTTGAAAAATAAATGTTCAGAGATATTTCTCAATGAAGGATTATAACAATATATAAAACATTTCATCTCGGAAAAAATATTATTTTAAATGATTTTGTAATTGAAGGTATTTGGAACAACATTATAATAATATGCCAATTTTGAGATTATGTCTATCTTATGAGCTTTAAGAATGATTATTTTTTATTACACAATTTCAAGGATTATTTTATGAACTCTTGAAATCAGTAATATAATGTTCATACACATGACTTTGTATACCATAAGGGAAAAGTCCTACATTGACATAGTTCAATTTAAGATCTACATTGGTTATGGAATAGATTATTAAGAAATTATATCTTAAGAAAAGTATATATATTGACTATGAAAGAAAATGATAATGATATAAAAAAACAGGATTGATAACTAAAGTTTTTTACGAATTTTTTATATGGTGAGAAACATAAGATATTTATTGAGTCTAATAGTGAAGTGTCGTATTCATATGATTTATATTTTGTAAACATTAACTTGTATTTCCCATCAACAAATGGATGTTTTTCTATAAAATAAATTTTTTTTGTAGATGTGACACATAGTCACTAATAATGGAATAATTTTTTATAAAACAAAAATACACTGTGAGAATACAAATTAAATTACTTCATGTAAAAAAATCACATCAATCGTGTGTAGAGAACATTGATATAGAATACAATTTATTTTTGGAGTGCACAGTTCATGGATATATATACATTCGAGTCATCTGAATAAAAGATCAATTTGATCATTTTTTCATAAAACTCATAGTTATGATAGATTTGAATATATTAAATATATACATGGAAATATAAATTTTTTGTTATCATCAATATCTACTTCTAATGGACCCACCTATATACATTAACATAATCTTTTTTAATGGAGGGGTATAAATGTTTTCTATTTTTCAAAAACATTAGTTTTTAATAAAACAATATGATTTATAAAAATGTTATTTTGTAATCGTTATTCATAAAGAGTTGTTTAGAGTCACATATTCCTTAATATTGCAGGACCATAATCCTAAATATATATTCTAGACTTGTGAATTATTATAAAATTTTCTGACTCAGATTTTTAAATACATTTTAGGAATCATTTTATTAATAATTTTCTATATCAAAATTTTAGTAAACAAATATTATCTTTCAAATTTTTGATCATTCGTTATAAAACTATGATAATATTTTTTGTCTTACAAAAACGAATATAAATATGTTAATTATAGTAATGAATCAATACAGTATGAATTGATGTCTTCTATTCATTTAGTATTTTCACAACATCAATACATTTGTTATTTTTAAATTTTTAAATAAAAATATAGATTTGATTAATTTCTTTTTAAAAAATACCTCATAATAAGAATCACCCTCTCTATGATAAAAAATTCTAAGACATGTAGAGATGAAAACTAATTTTAAAACATTCTTATGATCAACCATGACCATAAAAATCAAGAAGATTAGAGTATCTAATATTTGTTATATTATGGAAGATAATCTGCCACCATTGATGCCTATATAATAAGGTTCAACTAGTGTTCCACATCATTAATCCAAGGTGTTTTATCCCAAATAGTTTGAGTCTTTATATGAATCAATTTGAAATATTTTCATTACATTAAAAATAATTTTTCATAATCCATGTCAAACAGTGACCAAATAAGATGATTCTAAGTGGTTCCTATTTTTGTAAAGCCTGATAAATAGGTCATGTTATGAAATATATTATTCAAATATTATAATAGTTATATATATCCTTGGATTGGAATTGTTATGTGTTCAAAACCTAATATTTATTTTATCTATTATTATAGTGAATCTGTTTCAGAGTTTTATTCATTACTATAGTTTGTTACATAGGATGGGAAATACAATGGTTCATTTACTATGTATAGATGAAGGTATATGTTGTCTTATAAGAATTTTTCAAACATTATGGAGTTTTATTATAAGGGGAAGCATGTTTTCTTTCCAACAAGTCTCCAAATAGACTTAATAATTTTAATGAAACCAATTTTGACTATTTACTATTTTTGTTATATGAAATGGATCTTATTGTACCAAATAACACCATAAAGTAGAGTACTTGGGTTTTTGATTATTGGTTTTATGATTCCACGAAAATGATATTGATATAAATTAATGGTATCATATTTTTTTTCTTTTGTATATCATTATGAACATTAGTAATATATATATTTTAATGATATTCATTATAGTAGCGGATAATATAAAAATTATATTCTATAAACTCAAATAATATAATTGATTCATTCATACATAATAAATAATGATTTAAAATTAATTGAATGTATTTATGGTGGAAAAATATATCCACTTCAATAAAAATCATCCCTTATCAATGATGATATGATATCTTAAATGACATTGGTTTTTCATACCATGTCATCAAATTTTGTTTTGAATGTTGATGAAACTTCATATAAGGCACAACCATAATGTCTAACTGATAAAGAATATAATATGAAAATGTACAAAAATTATTATACTTATCTAACAAAAAAAAGGAAAATCTAGAAATGAAGACACCTATTAAGTCTTTGAATAAATGTTGAAACACAAGGATATAAGATATCCCGGGTATCTAGTGGTCAAAATCAATAATAAAAAGACCAAATGATTGAAAATTTAGTTTTCTGAATAATTAAATAAATAGATGAAAAAAATAAGAATAAATGTCCACAAGAACAATATATTCATGATAATATTTTGAAATAATTTTTAAGTGATTCTATGACATCTATCTCTTACACTTCCCACACAACTCAAATAAAACCAAAAGATGGCTTAGTTTTTCAATAAACATCTCTAGTCCATGACAATAGCTATTATATCACTGATAAGGGAAATTTTTTGATATGGAAGATATATTCCTAGTAATTCCTAAAAAGGAATATGTACCATAGATTGCTGGAATTAATAATTTTAGAGCCGTATGATGGATAATAGAGGAGCATGAAAAAAAGTTAGTGAATAAGTTGATTGAAACTAAAAAATATATAGAGAAGAAGGATGAAATAAATAATTGTAATAGAAATAGTTATATGAAGAGTTTTATGTAGTAGGAGAAAAGAAAGAGGAAGATTATAAGAAAAAAAGGAAGGGGATGTTGTTGAATAAACCACTTATGATATGGAATCATCATCATCATCATCAAAATTATCTGTGAAGAAAAAGAAATCTGAATTATTAGGAAGTACGCGAGATGAATATTTATTAGACTAAGAAACAAAGTTATCATAAATGAATAAAATTGATGACCAAAATTCAATGAAAATTGTGATTCCAAAGTTCACTCTGATAAATATGATAAAATAATTGAACTACCTAAGTATAAGAATTTGGATAATAATGTTTCTATGAAAGAAGAAAATTATGATTCATTGAATGATAAATTAAATGGAAATGTTTTGGATGTGAGTGATAATAGGAAAAACCTTCCCAACAAAAGTTAGATTAATTGGAAATTGTGGGAATTAAATATAAACATGAGTTTGATGAAATTTTCCCTTTTTCTGTGAAAGTAGAATAGAAAATTAATTACATTTTTATTCATAGAGAATGATAAAATCTAATAAAATAATATCTCAGTCAGAAATCAATGTTAATAAAATTATTAAAAGAATTTATTATTCATATTAAATGGAGGTGAAAAAATATTATCTAAATTGTCGATCTTAGAAGATATTAAGAAATAAAATGATATTTATTAAAAAAATGATTAATCAATTACTCTAATTAATAGTGATAAATTTGATAAAATAAAGAAACTTATGGTATAACCCGATGAATCATTCAAGAGTTTATCATCTAATATTGATGAAATAGTACATTTTCTCGAAATGTTACTAGATAACACTAATGAATGTATGATTTAAGAAATATATATTTAAAAAAAGAATATCGAGACAAGTATACTCAAATAATGTCAATATTAACGGATCAAATTAATGGAACTAAAAAAATAAAATTCTTAGGAAGTTAAAATTTATAAATCTCAAGACAACACTCAAGAAGAAAGGATTGAAATGGTGTAGAAAGACCTCCATGAGTTCTTGAATATGAATTCCTTTTCAGTAATTATATGGATAAAATTTGATCAAATTTAATGTCATGACCCATCAAGGGGGGCCCATGCCTTGACTACCTAAGCCTTCCTTCAATAGGTCATGGGCTGGTGACTAGAATCAACTAGGAATATCACTAAAATCGAAGGAATTTCTTATGTATCTGTACAAACACACAAATATCCAAGCCCAGAAATTTAGAAAAGTAAAAACCACTAAGGAAAAAAATGCATGCATACAGCTAAGCCCCAATAAACGTGTAAAAAAAATGTAATGTGGGGATGTATACTGGGCCAAAATATAGGCCCACCTAAAACAAGAGTCTAAAAACTACGAAGTCCAACTTATAAGACATAAATAGCTATTTGGACTACTGATCATCATTGTAGGAACACCCCATCCTGTATGGAACTCAAAAGTATCAGTCCAGTCTTGGTCCTCCCTATATATCATCAAAATGACACTCGTATGAACTATAAGTGAAACATGTTAGAAAATCCCTTGTAGGGGTGAGTATAACAATACTCAGTAGGGGACTCTAAAACCCACAAATAAATGCAAAAAGTAAAAGAACAATCAAATATATAGATTATAGGTACACAGAACACATAGAAAGATAAAAACATCAAGATATAAATGAAACCTAGTAACATAGTCTAGAAGAAAGTCACAATGATTACATACCCACAATAGGGATTCAACTCGATGATTTACACACAAAAAACTCATACATGAGAAATCACTCTAAGAGTCTGATAGATTTGATGACTTTCTTTTGAGAGCTACTATTTTTTGGGAAATTCCATGAGATATATAGATGCTATGATAGACCTGAAGAGATCCTAAATACACTCACTCTGGGAGAGCACACATCTTAGTAGGAAAAGATCATGATACATAGATGAGGATCACTAGTAGGGCCTTGGTGGATACTGTGACTCATCCGGGATCACCTTCTATGTTAAGGATTAGCACCCGATATATTGGACATGTTGATACCTGACTCTACCTAGGGTCAAGAGTGGATAAAGGATCTCACTCTAGGCCACTCAGAGGGATTCCAAAATCTATCTTAGAATTTCCTTTTAAATGGATAATACTCATGTCGATAGAAATGTTACCAGACATTTAGGGGAAAAGAAAACGGGAACAAACCCAAATGAATCTTTTCAACGGAATAGTGGACAAGAAGCACAATACATATAGAATAGATTACATAGAATTTATACTTGCTCACATTTCATGTCCCTGGACTCTGAGAACTGCCGGTGTAAAACATCTCGAGTCTGGAGAACATTCCAGGTGAAAACGCACATACATGTCATGAAGAAAGGATCACACATTGTGTCCAGGTATCCGGTGTCTGCTCCATGTATGATGGCCATGTTCCCGTACATGGACTCAATCCATGTATAAAAACCCCCATAATTGACACATGGGGTGATCCGCATGACCGACCGTGTCTGGAAATATGGTGGATTACATGTCGTGTACTCCACCCCATGTTTTTTTATCTTTCTAGATACACGCTCAGTCCGCATAAGAACCCACATGTCGTGTGGAGAGGGTCACACACCTTGCCTAATCTTCCTATGGCCCGGAAATACAGCCACCACCAGGTGGGGTCCACACACCGTGTCTCCTTGGAGTCATGTTGTGTTCTTCAACGAGTGTAGTGTGCAAACCCTAGTCACCACTGATAGTCCCACAAATATTGTTATTTAGAGAACACGTCATGTTCTTCTGGTTATTCTTGAACCACCAATTATTAATTTTTCGCTTCTATCAATCATCTGATGTTTCTTACAGCAATCTGATCCCCACAAAACTAAAGGGTTGAGGTGATCACATCATCCTGATACCGTCACCATTGTTTCTTGGCCTCTGATCTATAATAAAAACCCACATCGATCCACTCATTCAAAGAAGATATATAGGGACCCAACTAACACTTAAAATTTCCGATGAATTCATTAAATGAATGTATGAAAAACTATAAGGCCCCAGCCTTAAACCTTACTTAATCTTGAGTTATTACAAGATTACAGATTGAGGATCTTTTCAGGTTTAGAGTTTTAGAGAATTAGATCATGAAACTTGCATTACATTCCACATTTAAACAAAGTGGTTACAAAAAAGAAAATATTCATTTTTCCCATCAACGGAAACATATTTAAAATAAAACATGGATTCTTTCTTGACACATCCTTGACACTATCATCACATCATGAACCATTCCCTTGACCTATGAAAAACATTTCAAAAACATGGGATGAGCATAAAAATCTCAGTAAGGGTTAAAAAAATATGGAAAAGAAACATGAGTTCATATATACATAAGAATAAAATAATAATTTACCCATAACACATAGGCACTTTAACATACCTCATCAAATCATGAATAAATCCTAGAAATCATAAGACGTAAAAGGTAACATGAGGCATTCATAACATTCTTACGTAGGGAGTAAACCTCTTAGTTACGTTTGGAATACCCACCACATTATATTCCATAAATCTCTTCGGAGATACCTTAATGTTTCACTCCTTCACGTTACCCAATGCATTGGAGACCTATATCGGGCTCACCGCCCTTAGTTTATCATGGAACCACCTGTCTTCATAACAATTCCCAAGAACCATAACATAATCTTATCACATAAAACATGCATAAAGGAAACATAACATTTCCACCTTTCAATAACAAGATATCAATACAAAACATTGATATAAAAACATTATGAAAATAATTTTCAATACCAAAATAAAATAAAAGTAAAACATGGTATTTATTAATATTTTAAAAATAAGGTATGGCTTGTAGAGGAAGCCGAAACTAAAATAATGGTCATGGCGGTGGAGAAGTCGTTGTCACCGCATACGTACGACAAAAACATTCCATTTTGCCATTTAGTAAAACGATTCGTATAAAAAATATTCCTTTTTTGGATAAACATAAAAGTCGAATGGGTTTATACACCGTATAAAAGAAGATTGTGTATAAAACAAAATATTCCTCAATGAATGGATATTGAGACAAAGTCCCTTACAAAGACGGTATCCTTGGTTTAAGGATAAATCAATTACAAAATTATGTGTGACAAACGAATACACAAAATATAAGTGGATATTAAGTGTAAAAAAATCATTGGTTATTCACACATATTCATATAATGACATATTCAAGGAGTACAAGTTTATCCCAAATAATCAAATTTGGGTTAAGAAGTTCCCTTGGAAAAATTTGATAGCCTAACGGCGTCACTAAAAAATTCATAAAATGAGTTGATGAGAGATAAAAAGGGTATCTCATCACATGGACATAAAATTTATATCAATATGGATATAGAAGAAAATATCCCAACATAATAGTATGTGAATTAAAAGACATAACAATATAAGTCTTTTAAAAAGAGGAGGGTGAAAGGTTCCCGTACAGACTTGGGTAAATTTCGAAACGTAAACCCCATTGAAGAAGTTTCATAAAATAAATAGGTAAATACCAATAAATGAAATTATATTATAGAAAGAGTACTATGATGGGAAGTACATACACCACTCAAAGGAAATGGTGGAAATGTAGCATAAATCTCACGGGACTAAAAATGACATGAAAAATCCCTTACGAAAACATGGCAGCCTAACAGCGCCACTTAAAACATACAAAAATGGATTGATGAGATCAAATAGGGTCTCTAATCATATTAACATAATGTTTTGAAGAAGAATAATATAAAAGAACATCCCCCAACATAACAAAGAGGAGCATAAAATAAGTGATATAAAGGAGAGTACATAAAAAGAAAGAGAGAGGTTAGATCTCTTACGAAAATTCGGCAGCCTAACAGCGCCACTCAAAACTTCCAAAATGGATTGATGAGAGAGAATAGGGTCTATAATCAGATGAACATAATAATTACAGTTAGAGTAATATAAAATAACATCTCAGTAACAAGAAATATGAGTTTTAAAAGGAATGACATAGCAGAGTGTACTTAAAAAGAAAGAGAGGAGTAGGATCCCTTACCTTGGGTCCGACTTGACTCGATCGTTCTTTACTCTCCTAAATAATAAACCTGGGTTAATTTCTACTTCCTTAAGAACCTTTTTCATGTTCATTATTCCTTTTATATCACTTATTACCATGTCATGAACACTATGTTATTATTTAAGCTAATAACTGTCGTTTTAACGATCATTGGTACTTGAGTCAAAAATAATCTCTTTATAATTACAAGTAGTTCATGTGGTAAATTATCCATTATATACCGAATTTTATTCATGATGTATATATCATATATATCATATAAATCCAGTATATTCATGCATTTATAATATTACATAACATTTAGAGTTACGAAATGAAATGCAACGTTCATGGAGACGGTAAGCCGTACGTACGCATGAACGCTACTTCCATTTATATTTCATATTTAATGGAATTAAAACATAATGATACATAATAGTATTTTAATTCCAGTATGGTATCATATATAATATCATTAAATATATCCTTTATACGTACCACATATTGTATTAACGAATCAAATCACTTTGAGGGGGCGGTAGTCCGCACTTCCTAAAAAGAAGATATCGAGTATACCCATAATGGAAGCCATAAAGGTATGCCATAAATGAAAAATATATAAGAATAAGGAAAAAATTAAAAATAATATATATAATATATAAATATAGTTACATCTTAATGGACACCATGAAAGGTGTTAAGAGAAGATTGAACAATCATCGTTTCGTGAGGCAGTAATTCGCCATCCACAGAAACAGTATGTTCTTTAACCATTAGACGAAGGTGTGTGTAAGTTTAGCTCGAATCAATAACATAACAACATATTAGTATATTTAAGATACTGTTTTTGTTACAAAATAAAGTAATAAAAAGAGTTTAGGGGGGTGGAGAAGCAAAACAAAACAAAATGACTCAAGTGAAGACATTACCTTAAAATCGGGTAACTCCCTTTGGTTTGAGCTCAAAGGCTTCCTTGAAAAGACTTCTGACCAATGTGAGGATTCTAAGAGTTAGAGAGGGATGTGTAGAGACAAAATGGGAAGGTTTTGGCCGATCCAAATTCTTTTTAAGTGTGGGTAAGGAGGTAGAGGTGGAGGCCTTTTATAAGAGGAGAGGAGGGGCACTCCTAGAAAGTAAAGAAATGTTACTTTATTTTAGAATGCGTTTAGGATTTTAATGGTCCCAAATTTATGTTTTTCGAGGATAAGGTGATAAGGGTTCTAAATCCACCAATACAATAGATTTTGGACATTTTTAGGTCTTAGATTTTACATTATATTTCCATTTTATTTAAATCGTTAAATAATGAGGTCATCGTTGCATAATCATGATATCATAAATAATTTAATTTATTTAATGTCTAAAAATTATAAACAAAATACTATGATGTTGGAAATCGTTTTTGATTTCCAATGACTATTTATAGTAAAAAATCTGACTTGTATAACCCCATATAAAAATTATTTTAGTTAAAGAATTCATGTTTGTGACATTTTAATTTTAACATTAAATAAATAGGTATTTATGTTATTTTCCAACCAAAGTGGCTCCATGGGGTCCCCAAGTTGACCCATGGATTGTCTTGGTCGTCCATTACTCATCAAATGAGGGTAGGATATTTGTCTAGGTCATTTCATATTATTAAAACATTATTTTTACCTTAAACTACACTAATTACCTCTAATCGCGATTAAAAACATAATAAGTTACTATTCACCAAAAAAATTATTTTAATCCCATTGAACCACATTATACTTCTTAATGACAACCATGTATTTGGATTTTTGAAATTCAAAACACAAAGGTAGAAAATTTTCATTTATACGGAATATCAGTTTATATAAGTACCACTTAGTGGTTTCACTATACAACAAAAAATTGAGGTTTTTCAGAAAATTACCAAAACTTCACCCTAAGATATATTTGATATTCTGAATTCAAAAATGATGAGTATTTTACAAAATTCATAACATATAAGTCACATTAATTATTTAGTAATGAATTCCCGCTGTCAAAACAAATAGCGTGTTTTTATGAAAAAATATATATCAAAACATTGACATTAGTTTAAGTCAAATTTAAAAGTGAAATTAATTCCAATGACCACTATTTGATTAAATGGTAAATTTATATTCTATTTTCACTTTAAAACCAATTCAAAAGTTAATCTAATAATATAAATAAAATATTTTCAAAAGTGGATTTGAATTAAAATACAACATTTTTCATTATTCATTAAAAATTGATCATTTTCGGAAAAATACAAAAACTTTACACAAAGTAAATTTTGATGTCCCGATTCTAGTGAAGAAATTTATTTTGTCAAATATAACACATAAAATTTTCAAAAAGTGGATTTAAAAGAGGTTTACCATCAAAACGCGGTTAATCATCTTTTTAATGAATATTAGAATGTTTACGCTTATAATTGGATTCATTCGCATTTTTATTCCTCTAACATTTATTGTAAAAAGTAAAAATATTTGACAAAAATATATAATCATTTTGTAGTTTGTTCTATTCATTCCCTCCATCAAAACATCTAGGCGTTAACTACCATTTAAAATAATATTATTTTATTATTAGAGTGCAATGTACGATTCCCAAGAAACTCGTTGTTGCGTGTTGGGTACGCCATCGAGCATAGCGTCCCCTTTAAAGTTATATTAATATTTTACTAACAAATACGGATAAATGTGAAAATGTCATACTATTTATTTACATGGAGTGTTACATCCTTCCCCCCTTTTGAGAATTGCGTCCTTGTAATTTTAAAATTTGTCTTGGAAACTTCATTGAAAATCCCACATCAGAACAAGAGTCAGTAAAACAATAACATTAATGTAAAGAAAGATAAGTACAAAGGTCACCTGAGTTAACCCATACTAGGATTCCATGTATTAAAATATGAGCATAGATGAAAAAAAGGGTCATGTTCTGAGGGAGAGTGACAGAAAACATGTTTAGGAGAAAGTTAACCACAAGAAAATCACAAACTTGTGATGGGTTAAATGGTATTTGATTCCCTAGTAGGAAAAGTTAACAGAAAATTTTTTTGTTTTAATCTACTCTTAATTGAGGAATTTATTTTTGATCATAACTAAATAATAATGAAAAATACTTACTTTTCACATAGACTTTCAACTTTTACTATATTCCTAAATCAAACTCATATTTCCTCCAAAAGATGAGTATTTAGGAAGACTAGTTCGCATTAAGAGTACTATAATCAACTTCTTAAGAATCACCCAATCCAAGAAAGAGAACTATATACTTCCCATGTCTTTATACCTTAACCAAAACCAAAAAAGTTAGTACAAGATCATATAATACCTTAAAATAATAATCCTTTTAAAAAAAATTTATTCTTAATCTCCAAAATTTGTCAAACAATACCCAAAGTTCAACGAAGACTTTTCGATAAACAATTTTTCCATAAAATTAATCAATGTAAACCAAACTAAGATTGAAACCCAAGTATTTAAAGGATTTAATCACATAGTCTTACAATGTACAAATTAACACTTATCTCTAAATAACATCAGTTTCTCTTAAAGTCTCATATTGAAAAGTAATTAACCTAATCACATATACTCTATTGTAGGTTAATAATTTCCATAGATAACCCAAAATCAACTTACTTTGAATTCATAAAATCATCTAACTAAAAATAATAATTCATATTAACCAGGTACTTCACATAGTCCGGTGGTAGGTGATAAATACCAGTCACACTTTAGTTGTGGGTTCGATTCCCATAGCTTCGTCTGACGCGACGGGTTGTCACACGGTCTGCGTATTGTCCTTTTTCCAAAACTATATAAAAAAATTCCTTAAGAAGATATAAAATCTTAAAAAATAACCATAACATAATTTAACCACAAAGGTTATCTAATAAATTTCATTTTTCAACCCAAAATGTATTAACCACTAATTTCCTCAAAATTAAGGATCATATAAACCCAAATGGTTCTTTATAACTCTATCAACAAAAGAAAGGATAATTATTCCTTGAATAAAATTTTCGTATATCAAACATCAGGGTTACTATAAAAAGTCTTCTAAGTTAACCCCATAATCAAAAAAGATTTAATACAACTAAGAATTTTACCATCCTAAAATCTACCATCACTCTTGAATCCCTTATATGATGACTTCTTACTCATTCAACATTCCTCACGATACATTAGCCATTCCTTTTCAATTTATTCTGAAATAATTCTTTCCTATAAAAAAAATCATGAATCATATCCTAAGATTCAAATAATAGGAAAACATATGTTATGAAATAATCCATACCTTTCATTCTTCATTGTCAGTTTCTTCATCCTCAATACGAATGGCATTAGGTATTGGTAAATGAATATTTGTACGATCTTGGTGACCCCATTCCCGAAACTTCTTTGTAGGAAATGTGTTTGCATAATGACCATGCACACGACATTTAAAACATTCAATTGATCCTTCAGAAAGAACTTCTTTCCCTTTCCTAGAGTCAAATTGATGCTTCCTTTTTCAATGGAAGGTTCTTGATTTATGACCTTCATTTCCACATATATAGCATCTTTCTGTCCCTTTGAAAAATTTTGCTATGTGTTTCTTTCCACATATTTTACACATAGGTTTTTGAACAAACTTACCTTTATGATTATTACCTGAACATTCGTAGGGATTTGTTTCTCACATATACGATGCCTTATAAAAATAACCAAGGTTCAGGTGGTCAATCATGACTCCATATAGTTGGTTGAAGATAACCACAAGAGTTCTCATTGTATCTCCCATATCATTTAGTTGTTCTTTCATAAAACTGCCACAGTTTTCTTCAAATCCACTATTATATTGGTGCATGCTAGATCCAGCCATCTACTAATACCAAAAAGGTCATTGTGAGTATATCAGTAAAATCATCAAATAGAAAATAGGAATATAAACACCAAGATATACTTATCCATGTTATCTCAAACTCATTCTAACTTTCAAAAAAATTATGACTCCATCTAATATACTAAACATTGTGTTTATACACAACATGTCACTTTTTCTTAAAAAACATTCTAACCTCTAAAGTTATATAAACCGACCTCTGATACCAACTATAAGGCCCTAGCATTAAACCTTACATAATTTTGAGTTATTACAAGATTACACATTGAGGATATTTTCAGGTTTAGAGTTTTAGAGAATTAGTTTATGAAACATGAATTACATTCCACATAAAAATAAAGTGGTTACATAAAAGACAATAATCATTTTTCCCGTCAACGGAAACATATTTAAAACAAAATATGTATTATTTCTTGACACATCCTTGACACTATCATCACATCATGTACCTTTACCTTGACCTGTTAAAAACATTTCAAAAACATGGGATGAACATAAAAAGCTCAGTAAGGTTTAAAAAAATATGGAAAAGAAAAATGAGTTCATATATACATAAGAATGAAATCATACTTTACCCATAAAGAATAGGCACTTTAACATACCTCATCAAATCATGTATAAATCATAGAAATCATAAGAAAGATGATCTTTAAAAGGAATTACATAAAAGAGTGTACTTAAAAAGAAAGAGAGGAGTAGGATCCCTTACCTTGGGTCCGACTTGACTCGATCATTCTTAAATCTCCTAAATAAAAACATGAGATAATTTCTAATTCCTTAAGAACCTTTTTCAAATTCATTATTCCTTTTATATAACTTATTACCATGTCATGAACACTATGTTATTATTTAAGCTAATAACGGTCGTTTTAACGACCATTGGTACTTAAGTCAAAAATAAACTCTTTATAATTACAAGTAGTTCATGTGGTAAAATATCCATTATATCCAGAATTGTATTCATTATGAAGATATCATATATATCATTTATATCCAGTATATTCATGCATTTATAATATTACATAACATTTAGAGTTAAGAAATGAAATGCACCGTTCATGGAGACGGTAAGCCGTACGTACGCATGAACACTACTTCCATTTTTATTTCATATTTAATGTAATTAAAACATAATGATAAATAATATTATTTTAATTCCAGTATGGTATCATATATAATATCATTAAATATATCCTTTATACGTACCACATATGGTATTAACGAATCAAATCACTTTGAGGGGGCAGTAGTACGCACTTCCTAAAATGAAGATATCGAGTATACCCATAATAAAAGACATAAAGGTATGCCATAAATGAAAAATACAGAAGATTAAGGAAAACATAAACATATTATATATCATATATAAATATTGTGACATCTTAATGGCCACCACGAAAGGTTTTAAGAAAATATTGAACAATCATCGTTTCGTGAGGCAGTAATTCGCCATCCACAGAAACAGTATGTTCTTTAACCATTAGACAAAGGAATGCGTAAGTGTATCTCGAATAATTACCATAAAAACATACTATTATATTTAATATACTGGTGTTGTTACAAAATAAATAAATAAAAAGAGTTTAGTGGTGGAGAAGAAAAATAAAACAAAAGGACTCAAGTGAAGACATTACCTTAAAATCGGGTAACTCCCTTTGGTTTGAGCTCAAAGGCTTCCTTGGGAAGACTTATGACCATAGTGAGGCTTCTAAGAGTTAGAGAGGGATGTGTAGAGACAAAATGGGATGGGTTTGGCCGAGCCAAAGGCTTTGGATGTGTGGGTAAGAAGGTAGAGGTGGGGGCCTTTTATAAGGGGAGAGGAGGGGCACTCATGGAAAGTAAAGAAATGGTACTTTATTTTAGAATGAGTTTCGGATTTTAATGGTCCTGCATTGATGTGTTTCAAGGATAATGTGATAAGGGTTTTAAATCCACCCATCCTATAGGTTTTTTACATCTTTAGGTCTTATATTTTACATTATCTTTCCATTTTATTTAAATCGTTAAATAATGAGGTCATCGATGCATCATCATGATGTCATAAATATTTTAATTAATTTAATTTATAAAAATTATAAAAAAATACTATGATGTAGTAAATTATTTTTCCTTTCCAATAACTATTTATAGTCAAAAATCTTACTTGTATAACCCCATGTAAAAAATTTTTTAGTTAAACAACTCATGTTTGTGACATTTTAATTTTAACATTAAAAAATGGTTTTTTTGTCATTTTCCAACCAAGTTGCTCCATGGGGTCCCCAAGTTGACCCATGGATTTTATTGGTCGGACATGACTCATCCAATTAGGGTAGGACATGTGTCTAGGTCATTTTATATTATTAATACATTATTTTTACCTTAAACTACAATAATTACCTCTAATCGCAATTAAAAACATAATAAGTTACTATTCACCAAAAAATTATTTTAATCCCATTGAACAACATTTTACTTCTTAATGACAACCATGTATATCGGATTTTTTAAATTCAAAATACAAAAGGTGGAAAACTTTCTTTTAAACGGAAAATCAGTTTTTATAAGTACCACTTCTTGGTTTCACTATTCATCAAAAATTGAAGATTTTCGGAAAATTATCAAAAATTCATCCTAAGGTATATTTGATATTCTGAATTAAAAAATGATGTCTAATTTACAAAATTCATAACATATAAGTTAAATTAATTAATTTAATAATTAATTCCCGTTGTCAGAACAAATAGCTTGTTTTTATGAAACAATATATATCAAAAGATTGACACTAGTTTAAGTCAATTTTCAACGTGAAATTAATTCAAATGACCACTAATTGATTAAATGGTAAAAATATATTATAATTTCACTTTAAAACCAATTAAAAAGATAATCTAATCATATAAATAAATTCGATTACAACGAGGTTTTGAATTAAAATATAATATTTATCATTATTCATTAAAAATTGAACTTTTTCGGAAAAATACCAAAAATTTACACAAAGTAAATTTTGATGTCCCGATTCTAATGAATAATTTTATTTTGTCAAATATAACACATAAAATTTTCAAAAAGTGTATTTAAAAGTGGTTTTCCACCAAAAAGTGGTTAATCGGCCTTTTAAAGAATATTAGAATGTTTACGCATAAAATTGGATTCATTCACATTTTTAATCATCTAACATTTATTGTAAAAAGTAAAAATATTTTACAAACATATATAATAATTTTGTAGATAGTTATATTCATTCCCTCCATCACAACAGCTAGTAGTTAACTACCATTTTAAATAATATTATTTTATTATTAGAATGCAATGTAAGATTCCCAAGAAACTCGTTGTTGTGTGTTGGTTACGCCATCGAGCATAACATCCCCTTTAATGTTATATTAATATTTTATTCAAAAATATGGATAAATGTGAAAATTTCATACTCTTTATTTATCTGGGGTGTTACAAAAACAATATAATCATATACTAACACATGAAATTTAATTAACATCCAAAAATTAGTAAAAATAATCACTATTCATTAAGACTAATATGGATAAAGGTGTCCAGATAGTACATCCATAGAAAAAATAATTATAAGACATTAAATAAAATATGGTAACTGATATCATAAAATATTAATCTAAGAACATAATAATCAACAATGGTGCTGATATAGAAGGGATAACTATAATAAAATCACTGAGGAATTATTGATAGAGATTCACTTTTTTACATTGCAAAGAAGAGTTATTTGGAAAAATTATTTATATAAAACTAGAAATGATCAATGATATTTTTTACATGAAAAATGTAGTGATTATATAAAAATAATTGTAACTTGAAATTTATTATATATGGAACTTGAAAATGGTTAAGAAATCGATATGTTACCTTTAATTGGACAGGCGTATCGGGATTAAATGAGATGGGAACCTTGCAAAAACATTTATTATCCCATTAAATATTGATGATGTAACATCCCTGGTAAATAAAGAATAATAAATTTTCATATTTATTAACATTTACGAATTAAAAATTAATTTTACTTTAAAGGGGTTTCTATGTTCGATAGCATACCTGATACGCAACAAAGAGTTTCATTGAAATCTTACGTTGCACACTAGTAATAAAATAATATTATTTTAAATGGTAGTTAACATGTAGCCATTGTATTGGCAGGAATGAATATTAATAACTAAAATATGATTATATATGTTTGTTAAATGTTTTTACATTTATCCAATAATGGATAAATTCTTAAAATAATAAAAGAATTCAATTTTTGGCATATATACTCTAATTTTCAGTAAATGTCCACTTAATGCCTTTTGATGACGAACCATCTTTAAATATAGTTTTGGTCACTCTTATACTTCTATTAGACCAAATAAAACTATCCTTTATAATTGGGACATCAAAATTTACTTTGTGTAGATTTTTAGTATTTTTCCGATAAAGTTCATTTTTTAATGAATAGTGAAAAATGTTGTATTTTACTTAAAAACCACTTTAAAATCTAATTTATTTATATTATTAGATTATCTTTTGAATTGGTTTTAAAGTGAAATTAGAATATATTTTTACCATTTAATCTAATAGTGGTCGCTGGAATTAATTTCACTTTGAAATCAGACTTAAACTAGTGTCAATCTTTTGATACTTTTTGTTTCATAAAAACACGCTATTTGTTTTGATAGCGGAAATTAATTATTAAATTAATTATTGCAACTTATATGTTTTGAATTTTATAAAAGACATCATTTTTGAATTCAGAATATCAAATATAGCTTATGGCGAATTTTTGGTATTTTTCTGAAAAACTACAATTTTTGATGAATAGTGAAACCACTAAGTGGTACTTAAAAAACTGATTTTTCATTTAAATGAAATTTTACCACCTCTGTTTTTTGAATTTCTATAATCCGACATACATTGTTTTCATTAAGAAGTAAAATGTGGTTCAATGGGATTAAATTAATTTTTTTGGTGAATAGAAACTTTTAAGTTTATTAATCCCGATTAGTGGTTATTTGTGTAGTTTAAGGTTAAAATAATGTTTTCATAATATGAAATGAACATGACACATGTCATAACATTATTTTATGTGTCATTTCCGACCAATAAAATCCATGGGTCATCGTGGGGACCCCATGGATCCACTTTGGTAGGAAACTGACATTAAGAACTTTTTATTTAATGTTAAAATAAAAATGTCACAAACATGAGTTGTTTTACTAAAAAAAATCTTAAATGGGGTTATACAAGATATATTTTCGACTATAAATATTAATTAGAAAGATAAAATATTTACAAAATCATGATAATTTTTTTATAATTTTTAGACATTAAATAAATTAAATTATTTATGATACCATGATGATGCAGCGATTACCTCATTATTTAACGATTTAAATATAATGAAAATATAATGTATAATATAAGACCATAAATTGAAGAAAACCTATTGTATGGTTGTATTCCTAACACATATCACCTTATCCTATACATTTATAATTTTGGGAAGTTTTTTATCCGAAAATCATTTAATAACAAAGTATATTTTATTAACATTCCAAGAGTGCCCCTCCTCTACTATTATAAAAGGCCCACACCTCTACCACCATACCCACACCTATCAAGCCTTTGGCTCGGAAAACCCCTGTCCATTTTGTCTCTCCACATCCCTCTATTACTCTTTGAAGCCTCAATTTGGGCAGAAGTCATTCCAAGGAAGCCTTTGAACTCAAATCAAAAAGATTTACCCGTTTTAAAGGTAGTGTTTTCTCTTGTGTTCTTATGTTTTATTTTGCTTCTGCAACCCCCTAAAATCTTTTTATTCATTTATTTTGTAAAAAAAAGAGTATCTTACATTTACTAGTATGTTTTTATAAGATGGATTCGAGCTACACATACACACACCTACATCTAATTGTTAAAGAACATACTGTTTCTGTGGATGGCGAATTTCTGCCTCACGAAACGATGATTGTTCAATATCATTTTTAAAACCTTCCAAGGTGGCCATTAAGATGACACTATATTTATATATGATATATAATATGTTTATTTTTTACTTATGCTTCTGTATTTTTCATTTATGGCATACCTTTATGGTTTACATTCTGGGTAAACGCGATATCTTTATTTTAGGAAGTGCGGACTATCGCCCCCTCAAAATGATTTGATTCGTTAATACCATATGTGGGACGTATAAAGGATTCAATTAATGATATTATATATGATATTATACTGTATTTATAATATAACTTTTATGTCATTATGATTTTATTCCATAAATTATGAAATAGAAATGAAATTAGCGTTCATGCGTATGTACGGCTTACCGTCTCCATGAACGGTGCATTTCATTTATTACCTCTAAATGATTTTGTAATATTATAAATACATGTATATTATGGATATATATTATATATATGATATCCAAATCATGAATATCATTCTTGATATAATGAACCTTTGACCACACGAACAACATGTAATTGTAAGAAGTCCACTTTCGACTTAAGAACCAAATATCGACAAAACAAACATTATTAACTTAAATGATTACATAATGTTTATAACATGGAAATAAGTGATATAAAATTAATAATGAACTTGAAAAAGGTTCATAAGAAAGTATAAATTAAATCGACTTTATTATGGAGGACGTTAAAGAACGATCGAGTCAAGTCAGACTTGAGGTAAGGGACTTCGTCTCAATCTCCTTTCATTGAGACATATATCATTTGATACACAACTTTATTTTATTAGGTGTATAATCCCCTTTGAATTTTACTTTTATAAAAAAGTTATCTTTTTCAACGAAGCGTTTTACTAAACGACAAAAATAAATGTTTCTTTTAACGTACGCGGTGACAACTACCCTTTTCCGCCGCCGTGAGTATTATTTGGTCTTTGGATTCCTCAACAAGCCGTAATGTTTTTAAAATGAAATAAATACCATATACTATTTTATGTATTTTGGTATTGAAAATGGTTTTTAAAATGGATTTGCTATGAGAATATATTTAGGTGATATATTGTGATCAAAGTGTGGAAATGTTTTCTTTCCATTATATTTGTTTTATATCTTATGATTTTATAATGGTACTTGGACATTTGACAGGTGTTTATGTGATAAACCGTATGACGGGTCGTGCCGCGAATACCAGGACGGGTGGTTACATTATAAACTCCAATGCATTGGGTATTCATGTCAGCCGTATAGCTATTCCATTAAGTTATATGTTTGGAAGTCGACCGTATGTTTATTCCATTTAAGTATGTTTATGTCCCAAGTTACCTTTATATGTTATGTGATCTTTATATGGGTTTTATGGTAATATTTTGGTTACAAAAGGGTATGTAATGATCTTTTATTCAGTAAATATTTCTTACTACTTCATAAAGGTGAAAAGTATTACTTTGATAAAGTATACATGGTTTACATGTTGATTTGATAAACTAACAAATTTCATTCTTTATGTATCCCTTACTGAGCTTTTGAAGCTCACCACAAGTTTTTTTTTGAATTTTTTTTCACAGGAAATAATGTGGAATAGTTTCAAGGATGAGATCAAGGAGTAGTCTTTCTTTCTTATAAATGGACCTTGATATGATTTTTTTTGAGTTCATGTTTTGGAAAAAAGGAATCTTTTTAGAAGTGTCTACTGTGTAATCTTTTGAGATTTAATAGTTATGGTATAATTCTCTAAAACTCTAAACCTGAAAATATCCTCAAGGAGTATTCCTGAAATATCTCATGATTATGTAATGTTTATGGGTGGGGCCATATAGTTGGTATCAGAGGTCGGTTTAGACAACTTTAGGAGTTAGAAAATTGTTAAATTATAAATTAATTTATGGTATGATTTAAATGATATAGAATTTAAAGATTACCATATTGCTTCTCCTATGATATTTCTATCTTAAGAATGGGTTTTCATAGTGGGAACGAAATAGATTTTCTTGGAACTCATACAGAGGAAAATCACCTTTCAAATCAGTATCTTGATATGGTCAGAATCAGAACTAAACAGTTTGTTGCAGTGATGGCTCAGTTGACTCAGGTGAAAAATGTTGGTTATTATTATTGATGATATTTTGGTGTTTTATAAAAGTAAAGAAGATAATTATAGTCATTTATGGGTTATCTTACAAACCTTAAATGAAATGAAACTGTATGGAAAATTCAGCAAGTGTGAGTTTTGGTTGCAACAAATTTCCGTCCTTGGTCACATTGATTCTAAAGATGCGATAACTGTTGATCCTACTAAAACAAAAGTTGTTGAAGAATGGCCAAGACCAACAAATGTAACTTAGATTCATAGAATCCTTGGTTTGGCAGGCTATTACCAAAGGTTTGTTAGAAATTGTTCAGGGTTATCCAGTCCAATGACTAAGCTAACTCGGAAGGGTGTTATGTTTATCTGGAAAAAAGAATGTGATGATTGTATTCAAGAGTTGAAAAGAAGATTGGTGAATGCTCTAGTTTTGGCACTTCCTTCCAGGAATGGTGAGTTTGTTATCTATAGTGATGCTTTATTGAAAGCACTTGGTTTTGTCCTTATGTAGAATGATCAGGTAATTGAATATGCTTCACTCCAGTTTAAAATTCATGAGGTAAATTACCCTACACATGATTTGGAATTAGCTACTGTTGTTTTTTTTTCAAAAATTTGGAGGCATCATTTGTATGGAGTAATGTGTGAAATATATACTGATCACAAAATATTAAAGTATATATTCACTTAGAAAAATTGAACATGAGACAGAGGAGATAGATAGAATTAATCAATGATTATGATTTTACAATTCATTACCATCTAGGAAAAGCAAATAAAGTGGCTGATGCTTTGAGTCGAAAAAGTAATGCTTCATTAACCATGCTATGTTTGGAACGAGATCCTTTGGTTTTTGATTTGATGAACACTGGCATAGAAGTTGTTGGTGAAAGAATTTATTCTGTTTTATTTCAGGTATCAGTGAGATCATCCCTATCAGAGAGAATTAAGAAAGCACAGAGGGAAGACAGTGAGTTGCAGAAAAAGGTAGAGCTGGTTCAGAAGGGTTAGTTTCCTGAATTCAACATTGATAATGATTGTGTTTTGAGGTTTGGGAAGAGATTATGTGTGCCTGGTGATTCACAGTTGAAGAATGAGTAGTTATGTGATGCTCATAGTTCCCTGTTTTCAGTTCATCCTGGCAGTACTAAGATGTACAAAGATCTGTGGGAGTATTACTGGTGAGATGGAATGAAAAGAGATATTGCTGATTTTAATGTGAAGTGTTTGACTTGTCAGCAGGTTAAAGTAGAGCGTCAGTTACCGAAAGGGATACTTTAGCCATTACCAGTGCCAGAGTGGAAATGGGAAAATATATCTATGGACTTTGTTGTGGGATTACCGAGGACATCTCGAGGTAATAATGCAATATAGGTTATTGTTGATCGATTGGCTAAATCTGCTCATTTCTTTCCTATTTGAGATACTTTTTCTCTAGATCGACTTTATCGGTTGTATCTTAAAGAGATAGTCAAGTTTCATGGAGTTCCACTCTCCATTATATTTGATCGTGATCCCAGGTTTACTTCTAACTTTTGGAAAGGCCTTCAATAGTCATTGGTTACTAAATTAAATTTTAGTACAGATTTTCCTCCGCAATCAGATGTGCAATCAGAACGAACAATTTAGACCTTGGAAGATATGCTACGAGATTTCTCCATAGATTATCAGGGAAGTTGGGACCAACATCATTCTTTAGTTGAGTTTTCATATAATAACAGTTTTCATTCTAGTATACAGATGGCACCGGTTGAGGCATTATATGGGATGCAGTGTCAAACTCCAGCTTTTTGGGATGATGTGGGTGAAAGGAAGCTGATGGGACCAGAATTGGAAGAAGAGATGGCAGAAAAAGTTTAGTTTATTCAGAAACACATGAGAATAGCTCAGAGTAGATAGAAAAGTTATGCGGATAACCGGAGGAAGGATCTATCTTTCGAGGTAGGTGATCATGTTTTTTCAAGGTTTCTCCATGGAAAAATGTGATTTGATTTGGTAAGAAAGGAAAGCTGAGTCCAAGGTTCATTGGGCATATGAAGTTTTGGAGGAAGTTGGATCAGTTTCTTACCAAGTGGCTTTAACTCCGAGTTTATCTCCGGTACACAATGTTTTTCATGTTTTGATGTTCAGAAAGTATATGCTAGATCCATCTCATGTTTTCAGCCCAGAGGTACTTCAGTTGGAAGAGAAACTCTCTTATGAAGAACAACCAGTCCAGATTCTTGACTGAAGAGAGCAAGTGTTGCGAAATATGGTAATTCACCAGGTAAAAGTTTTGTGGAAAAACCATATGGTTGAAGAGGCAATGTGGGAATTTGAAAAGGCTACGAGGGATAAATACCCCCACTATTTTGATAAGTGAATAAAATTGCGAGGATGCAATTCCCAAAAGGGGGGAAGGATGTAACATCCTAGGTAAATAAAGAATAATACATTTACATATTTATTAACATTTACGAATTAAAAATTAATTTTACTTTAAAGGGGTTTCAATGTTTGATAGCGTACCCAATATGAAATAAAGAGTTTCTTTGAAATCTTACGTTGCACACTACTAATAAAATAATATCATATTAAATGGTTGTTAAAACGCAGCTGTTGTATTTTCAGGAATGAAAAGAAACAAATAAAATATCATTATATATGCTTGTTATATGTTTTTTCATTTATCCAATAATGGATAAAGGCTTAAAATAAAAAAAGAATTCAATTTTAGGCATATATACTCTAATTTTAAGTAAAGGTCCACTTATCGTCTTTTGATGACAAACCTTATTTAAATATAGTTCTGGTCCATCTTATCATTTCTATTGGACCAAATAAAACTCTCTTTTGTAATCGGTACATCAAAATTTACTTTGTGTATATTTTTGGTATTTTTCCGATAAAGTTCATTTTTTAATGAATAGTGAAAAATGTTGTATTTTAATTCAAAACCTTGTTTTAATATAATTTATTTATATGATTATATTATGGTTTGAATTGGTTTTAAAGTGTTCATAGAATATATTTTTACTATTTAATCCAATAGTGGTCACTGGAATTAATTTCACTTTGAAATCAAACTTAAACTAGTGTCAATCTTTTGATACTTTTTGTTTCATAAAAACACGCTATTTGTTTTGATAGTGGGAATTAATTTTTAAATTAATTAATGCAAATTATATGTTTTAAATTTTGTAAAATAGACATCATTTTTGAATTCGGAATATCAAATATAGCTTAGGGTTAATTTTTGGTATTTTCTGAAAAAACTTCAATTTTTGATGAATAGTGAAACCACTAAGTGGTACGTAAAAAACTGATTTTTCATTTAAATGAAATTTTACCACCTCTATGTTTTGAATTTAAAAAATCCTACATACAAGTTTTTCATTAAGGAGTAAAATTTCATTCAATGGGATTAAAATAGTTTTTTGGTGAATAGTAACTTTTAAGTTTATTAATCGCGATTAGAGGTAATTAGTGTAGTTTAAGGTAAAAATAAAGTTTTAATAATATGAAATGAACTTGACACATGTCCTACCCTTATTGGATGTGTGATGGCCGGCCAAGACAATCCATGGGTTAACTTGGGGACCCCATGGAGCCTCTTTGGTAGGAAATTGACATTAATAACTTTTTATTTAAATTTAAAATAAAAATGACACAAAGATGAGTTGTTTTATAAAACAATTCTTAAATGGGGTTATAAAAGTAAGATTTAGAACTATAAACATTCATTGGAAAGCTAAAACGATTTACTACATAATGTAATATTTTTTATAAATTTTATACATTAAATAATTTTTATTATTTATGACACCATGATGATGCAATGATTATCTCATTATTTAACGATTTAAATAAAATGAAAATATAATGTACAATCTAAGAACTACACTTGTCCAAAACCTATTATATTTGTGGATTTCTAACCCTTATCACATTAT
Source organism: Viscum album (assembly GCA_963277665.1). Taxonomy (NCBI): domain Eukaryota; kingdom Viridiplantae; phylum Streptophyta; class Magnoliopsida; order Santalales; family Viscaceae; genus Viscum; species Viscum album. The sequence goes on from OY728142.1 coordinate 1,929,512,893, forward strand.
CCTAGAAAATTATAATTGTGGGACCTTTTTTCCCAAAAATCATTTTATAAAAAAGTATATTTTCCAAACTTTCCATGAGTGCCCCTCCTCTCCTCTTATAAAAGCCCCCCCCCCTCTACCACCATACCCACACCTCTCAAGACTTTGGCTCGGACAACCCCTAACCATTTTGTCTCTAATCATCCCTGTATTACTCCTTGAAGCCTCAATTTGGGCAGAAGTCTTCCCAAGGAAGCCTTTGAGCTCAAATAAAAAAGAGTTACCCATTTTAAAGGTAGTGTTTTCTCTTGTGTTCTTATGTTTTATTTTTCTTCTCCAACCCCCTAAAATCTTTTTATTCATTTCATTTGTAACAAACCCAGTATCTTCTATATACTAGGATTTTGTTAGAAGAAGGAGTATATCTACACTTACACACACCTACATCTAATGGTTAATGAACATACTGTTTCCGTGGATGGCGAATTTCTGCCTCACGAAACGATGATTGTTAAATATTCTTTTAACACCTTAAAAGGTGTCCATTAAGATGAAACTATATTTATATATGATATATAATATGTTTATGTTTTACTTAAACTTATTTATTTTTCATTTATGGAATACCTTTATGGTTTCCATTGTGGGTAAACGTGATATCTTCATTTTAGGAAGTGCGGACTACCGCCCCCTCAATGTGATTTGATTCGTTAATACTATATGTCGGACATATAAAGGATGGAATTAATGATATTATATAAGATATTATACTGTAATTATAATATACCTTTTATGTCATTATGATTCAATTTCATAGAATACAAAATATAAATGAAAGTAGCGTTCATGCGTATGTACGGCTTACTGTCTCCATGAACGGTGCTTTTCATTTCTTATCTCTAAATGATTATGTAATATTATAAATACATGAATATTCTGGATATATATGATATATATGATATCCAAATCTTTAATATCATTCTTGATATAATGAACCTTTGACCACATGAACAACATGTAATTGTAAGAAGTCCACTTTCGACTTAAGAACCAAATATCGACAAAACAAACATTATTAACTTAAATGATTAGAAAATGTTTATAAAATAGAAATAAGTGATATAAAAGAAATAATTAACTTGAAAAAGGATCATAATCAAGGATAAATTAACTCATGTTTATTATTCAGGACGTTAAAAAACAATCGAGTCATGTCGGACACGAGGTAAGGGACCTCGTCTCAATCTCCTTTCATTGAGGCATATTTCGTTTTATACACAACTATCTTTTATACGTTGTATAAACCCCTTTGAATTTTACTTTTATACAAAAGGAATATTTTTCTATGAATATTTTTACTAAACGAAAAAATGGAATGTTTCTTTTAACGTACGCGATGACAACGACCCTTTTCCGCCGCCACGAGTATTATTTGGTCATTGGTTTCCTCAACAAGATGTAATGTTTTTAAAATGAAATAAATATCATATACTCTTTTATGTATTTTTGTACTGAAAATGGTTTTTATAATGGATTTTTTATGTTAATATATTTATGTGATATATTGTGATCAATGTGTGGAAATGTTTTCTTTCCATTATATATGTTTTATGTCTTATGATTTTATAATGGTACTTGGACATTTGACAGGTGGTTACGTGATAAACCATATGACAGGTGGTGTTGTGAATACTAGGATGGGTGGTTAGGTTATAACCTCCAATTCATTGGGTATGGAAGTCGGCCGTATGGCTATTCCATTAAGTTATATGTGTGGAAGTCGACCGTATGGTTATTCCATTTAAGTATGTTTATGTCCCAAGTTACCTTTATATGTTATGTGATCTTTATATGGGTTTTATGGTAATATTTTTGTTACAAAAGGGTATGTAATGATATTTTATTTAGTAAAGAGTTTTTACTACTTCATGAAGGTGAAAAGTATTACTTTGATAAAGTATACATGTTTTACTTGTTGGTTTGATAAACTAAAAGTGTTCATTCTTTGTGTATTCCTTACTGAACTTTTTAAACTCACCCCAAGTTTTTTTTTAAATGTTTTTCACATGACATAATGTGGAATAGGGTCGTGGATGGGATCAAGGAAAAGTCATTCTTTCTTAAACATGGAACTAGATATGACTTTTTTTTGAGTTCATGTTTGGAAAAAAAAGGAAACTTTTTAGAAGTGTCTACTGTGTAATCTTTTGAGATGTAATGGTTATAGTCTAATATTCTAAAACTCTAAACCTGAAAAGATCCTCATGGTGTATTCTTGAAATATCTAAAGATTAAGTAATTTTTAAGGCTGGGGCCTTATAGATTAGTTGATCTGTATATATAATTTTATATAATATATATAATATATAATAATTATATAAAAATAAGGATTAATTTCATTTTTGTATAGAGGAAGAAAGATAACCTGAATAAAAATAATGATTTGGAGAGAAAACTGTTACCTTATGTATGAATGTGTTTTTCAATTGACATTAAGGTATAAAAATATAAAAATAAACTCATAAATAATTTTAATCAGAACCTAATATACATTTATTTACTCTATTATAATTATATTTTGTCCATCTATGGTCATTTTTATTAGTTTTAAGATTTATTCCCCCCAATATGGAGTGTTTATTTAGTTGATTTCATGATTTTTTCACATGGTTATAAGTAATGGAATTGATGAAAAATGGGTATAATTCTCCAGAATTGGAATTCCATTTTATTAATGAAAAAATATTTAATTACTATTAATTATGTTTTCATATATTTGGATTAATGATTATATAACACATTAGTGATAATTTTTTTACTTAATTTTAGTGGGGTTTCAATCATAATGAACTAGTTTGGTTCTATTATTTAATAACATGTATATAAAAAGTTTCAAGATAATTTAATCGTATATAATATGATTTTATAATATGTTTCAAAAATATAAATGGTTTAATGAGAATAATTGAAAGAATGTTTAAATAAAAAATCCTTCATCCAAAAAGGTTGAAAATCAGAACTTCTAAGATGATGATTTTTTTTAAATTAAAGTAGAGAGAGTAATGATATTTTCATTTGAACTACCATTAAAAAGATATAACTATTATATATATATATAATTATTGGTATTATGATAATTTTGATAGTGGATAGGAGGATAGGATAATATAATAATATAATTTTAAATAAAATTAAATGAAAAGGAAGAGGGTTTTCCTCTTCAATTATCATCATTGAAAGCCTCCCTAGGGAAAGGTGTTTTGTTATTTCCACGAGACCAAGATCTCTTGCACATGGGGGAGATAATAGAGAAGAGGATATTGGATTAATTTTTACAAAATTATAGGCATAGAGTTGCGAGGGGAAGATGGTGTGAGGTGTGGTTTTTAATGTGAAGGAGATGAGTGCTTTTTTAATATTTTATTCATTTGCTTAATATTTGGCTCAAGACTATAAATAGTTATGTTTCCTATTAATAAATACAGAAAATAGGGTATTTGATTTCTAGATCTAGGTGGTTATATTATTCCATCTATTTTTAATGCATGCATTTGGATTATAGTTTAAATACCTTAAATTATTGTATTTCAATATTCCCCATAAATTCATGTATTTCAAAAAAAATCCAAAAACGTCATGCCAATTTTTTTTATACGTAAAACTCTAAATTGAACATAATTTTATTACAATAATTTTATAAATATGATATATTTAGTTTTCAATTAAAATAATCATTTACTAAAAAATATTGATGTCGAAATTATACCCAATTTTATAACACTATTTAAGATTATCTAGGGTCCTATAAAATTATCCTAAAATAAAAATAAAGAAATTCATTTGTGAATACCTTTTTAGGGGAATGAATATTCTTTAAAATCAATTTTTTAATTAAAAAAATTTAATTATATATTATTTACTTAAACAAATAACCACACATAATTAATCATTTTTTAAATATTCATTTACTTATACAATGACATATTTATATCATAATTTCATTAATAAGGTGCCTAAATATTATTCAAATATTCTCGGGTGGGGTTACTATTCATTATTCTAATATGCTATTCATAAGTGTCATTTTAAAATTCCAATGTGGTGTTACTATTTCATTGGTATATGTTTCAAAACCTCTTGAAATAACTCTTATTTCATTTGTTCATTTTTTATATAGTGTTTATAATAATATATTAGTGATTTTAAATTAATTATACTATATTAAGTAAACTTTACAAGGTAAATCTCATTGATATATTTTTGGATCCTTACATTCTTCTTGCCTAAATTTTTTTTTCCTCAAACATTCAAGAATGTCATCTTATAAAAATATATCAGTAGTTCTTTATAATATTTACCTTAGACCCCACATTTCCTCGTAAATTTAAAAAAAAAATCAATGTACCTTTACCAACTGAGTATTCCACCTCCCCTACCCCTGTTCATCAGTGTCCCAGATCCAGATACGCTCTTCACATTAATAAAAAAATGTTCTAGATATATTCCTTCAAATGTGTTGTAATGGGTTAAGTCTGTAATGTATATTATCAAAATTGAGACATATAACACATTTTGTACTTTAGAAAGGATAGTTGTCATTTACAAATGAAATTTAAAATCTCCAATTCCTTCTATGATTTCAATATGTCCAATGTACTTGGTCCTCAATTTCTCTTTCTTCCAAAATATTATAACACCCTTCCATGTAGATAATTTTAAAAAATAGGATCTCCCACTTGAAATGAAATTTATTTCCTTATATTATCGATATATATATTGTTCCTTCAATTAGATAATTTGATATGAGTTTTAATATTCCTTACCATTGATATCGTTTCCATCACAAGTTGTTTTCCTACATGCTCCCTTTATCCAACTTCATCCCAACATGTTGTTGTATGGAATATTTTTCTATAAAATGAATCATATGGATCCATTTTAATACATGAATGGAAACTATTATTGAAGGAAAAATATACCAAAGGTAAATAATGATCCGAGATACCTTGATAATCATGTTATCCTGATCTCAACATGTGTTTTAATGTTTGGTTCATTCTTTCCCACTATCCTTAATTCTTAGGGTGATAAGTAGTACTCAAATAAAGACCAACATCCATGTATTTCTGAATATATTTCAATAATTTATTTTTATATACCATTGATAATGATCAAAAAAATTATGATAGGTTTTCCTAGAAGTATTATAAATTCATTATCATAAATATTAGGAAGGAACAAAAATTGAAAATCCTGCATTTTAGCAAGTAAATCTGTATATTTAGATGTTCAATCAACAATCATCCATATTATATCATTATTTCTTGGAGTTATTGTCATGCCAGTGAAAAAATCTTGGGTGATGTCATCCCATTTCAATGTTTTAATAAATAGAGGCTACATAACTATTCTATGATATTGTTTTTTGTCCTTCACATGTTGTCATATTAAACATTCGGATACATAATCTGAAGATCATCACATCACGTCTTCCCACTCGAAATGTTCCTTCAAATCCCTATACATCTTACTACTACATGGGGTTATAGGGAATTTTGAACTATGTTCATTATATAATAAATCACATTTTAACATAGGTATATAGGGAACACATATCCTCCCAAATTTTAGAATTCCATAATCATAAATGATTTCTAGAAACATCTCATCCTTCACATCAATAATTTTTTTTATTATTCCCAAAATCACACTGAGAATATGTAATTATTTTCAATAAATATGGTTTATAATCAAATTGAAAATATAATGATATTTCACCTTCTTTGATAATTCCCATATCTATCATTTCTAGATCCATGAGCACAACATCCCTTCCAATCATCATTTGATTATAACTCCACGATCCATCATGATTTATGCATCTTACACCTTATTTTCAATCCAGGGGTAGTGTACGGAACAATCATAATACTGGTATAGCTTTAGCCATTTCCCTTGCCTCATGTTGAGTTCTTTCTATGAGAATATGTTTGAAAATTCTTCAAGGTTTACAATTAGTGTTTTTGAGAGTGTTTGTGTTTTTGAGAAAACTATATGATTGTGAATGATTATAGTTGGTGTTTACCATATAAGGATTCTATGGCAACATAGTTGTATAATTGTTTTCCAAATTTTTGGGCCTCAAAATCAAGAGTTTATTTTTGTAATAGAAATTTTTTACAAGTATGATAGATTAGCTATTAGACTATAAAGGATAGTTTGTAGACCGCGTAGGTGGTATGAGGAATGGTTGTGAAATTTTCAAAGGGAAGGACTATGCCTAGAAGTGAAATGAAGACCTCAATAGGTTGAGGGCATACCTTGAATGAAAAAATGGTTCATGGGATAGAAATAATACGTAAAATTCCTATAGTTTGTGAGTGGAAAATGTTTCATGGATTCCATTATATTTACGGTATTTCAGGTCATTAGTGGAAATGAGGTGAAATGAGGTGGTTCACAGAAGGGATTTAATATCACAAATGAAGAGTCATGGTACCCAAACTGGAGAGGGAATAACAGGTCATTGGCGGATCTCAATATGTAGTGAAGGCTGGACCACATCGATGTTTTTTTATGTCACATACTAGTAAATTATGTGTGTATATTTTCCTATATGAAGACCTCTAATACAATAGTTAGAATTTAGAGAAATTTTCTTATGAAATCATCATTTCTTCTGGAATTTGGTGATGTATAAAAGTAATTCATGGGGAGGATTCTAAAAAATTATAATATATTCAATATGTAGATTCCATTATGGGTAATTTGATATCAAGAAGGGTTCATAAATAGTGGTTTATGACACATGGTATCTAGAAAAGGAAGATGGTATTATATAGAAGAAGACTTAGTACATAGAGGTAGTATGCTGAGGCAACATATAGAAGTAGTACTCATATGTGGTATACAAAGGTGTTATGTGGAGGCAGATCATGGATGCGGTGAACTGCAAAGAATTTATGCTATGTTGTGTTGCACAGTTCCTAGTAGAAGTAGGTTGTTCATAAAGGGACTTGAAAAGTTCACGAAACAACTTTATATTAAATAACTATACACAAAAAAGTTTATTTCATCTACAAGTTTTTCCCTCTATAATTGAGGATGATCTCATTGATTTACGATTCAAACATTCCAAGAGGTTTCTAAGGGGTTTATTCGTAGAACCAGAAACATCCAATGATTCCATATCCATTTGGACCTACTTTAGAAATTTAGGCGCTCATTAGTTGTGGACTGATGAGGCTTAGGAATTATCATTGGTCGAGAGGATGGGAGGTCGGACTCATCACACCTTTTTTAGGGGAATTATTATCTACTACAGGACTCCCTTTATAGATTTAAGTTATGCTCATGAATCCGTATTACATTACCAAGATTAAAATGAGCTTTCCTTTAGTTTTGACAATCTATGATTGATATTTAAAAAATTTAGAGAATCTTTTATTTGTATTCAATGTTCTTCATCGATAGAGAATCATCTGTATTTGTTAAAGATTCTTAGTCAATGGTATCCTTAAATATATAAAATTCTCTTGGTCATTATGATGACCATACTTTTTTTATATCCACTCAGTGGGGCACTTGATGTTTATTGTCATTCAGAAGGACATTGATTATTTTAGAGTTGGGATCGTACCTACAGATGGGCTACCTACGTATCCTTTGTTTTGCAAAAGGAATCAGAACCCACGTAGTTCGAGTAAGGGAGTATGATGTTTATGCATGATTGATGGCTCAAAGAAAGATGTCATGATTACTCTTACACTCTAATCTCACATAATTCATGCTCGGTATGAGAAACAATGGGTATATGTGCTTCATGGAGATACTCTAATCATGGGGCTTACTCCATTGGAAGATTCCCAAGTTAGGAGGGGACATATGATTGGGTTTTACTCCTAAAAATGTAGCCCAGATAAAAAAGGAATTATGACTGGTTAAGTGAAATTAATACTGGGGCTTACTCATGAAAAGGAGGCCCAGGTTAAAAGGGATTTAAAAATTATGGCTTAACTCCTAAGGAGGAGGCCCAGGTTAAGGGTATTTTAGAATTGATGGACTTGGGGCTTACTCCTAAAAAGGATGACCATATTTGAGACTGGGGATTACTTCTGAAAAGGAGGCCTAGGTTAATAGAATTATGGTTGGGGCTTACTCGGGAGGAGGATGCCCATATTTGGGAACATTAAGATTGGGGCTTACTCTTGAGGAGGATGCCCAGATTAGGGGTCTTGGGGCTTACTCTTGAAAAGGATGACCATATTAATGAGGACTTGGGGATTACTCCTAAGGATGATGACCTTATTAATGAGAATTTGGACTGGGGCTTACTCATGAAAGGGAGGCCTAGGTTAAGGATTATCTCATCTTAAAGGATGAGGTGGAATGAATGAACTCTCTAACTTTAGTGACATAAATATGTGTAAATCACTAGGTTTTGAGAGATGTTCCATGGAATTCCTTTCAGATAAATATGTCAATCAAGATAACATGCCATAAATTCCTTTAAAGAGTGTCACGAAGACTGAATCTTGGATAGGAGTGGTGGAATGGCATAAGAGGGGTTAAATGGGCAGAAAGGACACCCAAAAGTAGAAGGGCACGCAAGTCTTGAGGGGTTGCGCAGGTACTGCGTGGGCGCGCAAGTCCTGGTCGCACAGGTATACCTGCGTGGAACATGGGTACATGGCGATCCTTGACTGGTAGAGTAATACTTGAGAGACTCTTGAACAAAGCCTTTAGAATCATCCTGAGGTATTTCCAGAAGAGTGGTGCGCATGTTTTAATGAATTGGTAAGGAGGCGTGCAAGTGTATTCATTTCCCTTAAGGGAAAAACACTTAGGCATGAAATTGATACTGAATTCTAACACATAAAACTTATTCCTCTTGTTTAGACCTTCCATTCTATGTAAATAATTACCATATAAGTGTTTGGAAGACTAGAAGAAGAGACTTGGGCGTTTAGAGCTCTGTATCTGAATTCTGGAAAAATTTATTTTTGAATTTGGGGCCTACTAAGGGTATTTATAGGGTGGAGAAGACCATGAACGGCTTTCAAAGAGGGCATGAAAGTGACATGTGTGACCAACTACGGCGCGTAAGTGTACATGCGCGACCATGGTAAAACATGCGTGACCCTTGCACAATGTTCCTAATATTCCATCCTTTGTCAATTTTTGATATTTGTCCAAAGGTTGAATCACTTTGAGATAAGATATTCCCCTTTTCTAATATTTAGACTCTGTGAAAAATAGAAGGTCAACAAAAGTCCCCCCTCAGAGTTGGATCCAAAAGAAATGAGGATTTGACTCTGAGGAAATGAAGAATCAAAAAGAAATTGGGGCATGCAGGTTATGGCATGCAAATGAGCTTCGGGCGCGCAGGGTCTGGCATGCAGGGTGTGGCGTGCTGGGTCTGGCGCGCAAGGGTATGACCTTGTCTATAAATAGAGGGCCCCACCTCGCACAAAGAACCCATCTCTTGCTTGTTTTTTTCCTCTTGGCGTGAAATTTGACTCCTAGCTCTCACTTGTCTGCGCTTCTTGCTTCATGCGTCACGCTTCTGTTAAGGTATTTGGACTTGCACGGTGAAACCTGCGCAGCCTATACTTTTGCAACCAAAGGAGACTTGCACGCCAACTATGGGACTTGTGCACCTTAATGACTTATCCAATTTCTTCAAATTATTCAAAAAATATTATGAACAATTAACATATTTTAAGAGTTAATTACTCAACTTTTGTGTTGATAAAATGGGTCCAAATAGAATCAGAACGATTGATGAACTGGCGAGCAGAAGAATTGATGAGATGATTGACATAGTTTTCCATGATTATTATTCCCCCTGTGAAATTAATCTCCCAGAATTAGACAAGTACTTGAAGAAGCATCATATTAACTTCCCGCATAGCATCTATATGCCTCTGTATGGCCACGGTCACTTTCAAGACGTCAATATTCCAGAAGCAAGGAATTATCTGCTGCATTCTTGGTCACATTCATGTACCGACTATTATTCAGCAAATGTCTCAACCACAGGAACAATTTCTGTTGCTGGAACAGTTAAGAAAGCTTATATAATTCATCATAGCTGGTGTGCACCAGATCTGAAAACTCACAAGCCTGAGCTGCAACCACATTGTTATCCTTCAGTATTTCAAAATTCTCAGATTAATCAATCCAAAGGCTGGATGGAGAAATGGGAATTCCATTATGGAGGAGGGGTGAAGCCAACTTGGTTGTGGGCTTATTGGGTGCGACAAACTTCTGAAAATTTTATCTAGGATCTGAAGGGAGTTACAATTTATGAAGCTGTCTGGGTTGGGCAGACGTATGTTTATAGGAATGATAATTTTTCACTGGAATTGCTTAGCCGCTGGAGCCCAGAAACTAATTCACTCCATCTGACCCATGGAGATTATAAGTATTAGTTTGTGGGATGTCTACAATATCTCAGGGGTTCCAATCCTGGGTGATATGTATGATGAATTCGTCCTTCCAAAGGCAACCATGAATGATCAGGAGAAGACTCTAGATTTGGTTCGAGAGTTATTGAAGATTTATCATAAGCTCAAAATCTCAAAGACTTCAAAGACTCATTCTAGAAGGAATTTTCATCCGAAAGAGTGGATGAATATAGTTACTATCGAGAAGAAGGAGAAGCATCCAAAGGAGAAGGGATCCATGAAAGAGAAATCCAAGAATAAGAGGTCCACCCATCCTACAACCTACCCCAAAACAGAGAGGAGGGGTGCTCTGGGAACATTCTAGCCAACTCTAGAAGCAGGAGAGTTTGAGAAATGGGGGTATGAAGTGAATCATAAAATCCCAGAGAAGACCCGTCTGGCAGGATTTTTTAGCTTTATGGGTCAGTGTATATCTTTTACTAGTCAGAGATTCGAAGGGAGTCGTTAGGCCAGGGACCTTTGTTATTGCAACCAAGTTGGCTGAAAAAAATATGGTGGGGTTGGCTACCCTAGTTTTGGTAATGATTCATAGGAGCTTACTCCATTTCTATTTGGGTGAGTCTCCATTGAGATTAGTGGGACTATTCCATGTTTTATGGGGATGGATCACCACTCACTTCCGGACATATGCTGTTCAAAACAGTATATGGATTCCTGGATGTTCTTTCAGACCGTCTGTTCAGGCCTTCTCTGGAGTTTGTCCTTTGGCCCTAAATTCCTATGATATTAGGCTAAGGCAAGGTATGCATATAGAATTCCACTTCATTCCCAATGGAAATCCGCAGACAGGGCGGTTTGTTGACGATGGATCAGCCAGATTAGAATAGAGTTCTTACATGTTATCATGCATAAACAGTGCACTGTCCACTAGAATTGATGGGGAAATTATATGTGAGGCCTATGATCCATATCAATTTTCACATCAATTCAAATGTTTGTAGAAAACTGTTGTATCTCGTCCAGTGCATGTCAGATCAGAGCAGCATCCAATGGTTTCTTAGAAACTATGGTTACTAATGGCTATGGAAAGGACTAGGGCAGTCTTTGACATTCCAAAAACTAAAGTGGTAAGAAATTTGACCATATGGTGTACTAAAAACTGGTTAGCGTCATATCCTGAGGCAATATTGAATAAACCTGTTTACCGAGTTGGGAAGTAGAAGAGAACCATTGACAAAGAAAAAATTCAGGTGGTAGGTGATTCATCCACTCCTGAAGTTGGTTCACCAAGTTCTTCAACCTAGGTTGATTCATTAGATTCTTTGGAGATACAACATGTGTTAAATCGGCCACGTGCCATGTATAATCTTCCTGTCAGAATCAATAGAGCTACTCCATCAACTCCTGGTGAGTTACTTTATTGAGCCAATTTTAATTGCATGTAACTTTATAGAATCACATGTTTTCATTCTCTTTTTATAGTTGAAGGATCTAGAAAAAAAATTAAAATCCATGGTTGTAGGACCCTATTCACATCCTTCTAGTACAGTTGTATATCTACGACTGGAGGCCATCCCGACATGGCGGGATATATGATGTGATACTAAAACTATCTGGATGGAGCTATTTGAAGGGTTACGTCTTCCTGGAGTAGGGACTCTTTAGGCTCCTGCAAATATTCATTTCAAGGATAACCCTGATGAAGTAAGAGCCTATGTCAAATAGTTTAAGCCCTACATTTATGCCGCTAAATATTCTATCCATATCACCATCGGGTGAAGGAAATGATGGATCACGACGCCACTGATGAGGTGTGGCATGAGTATGTGGGTTCGGAAGATGTAAGTTTTCTTTCCTTATTTTCTTTGCAAATCTATTTTATTCCATGATTTTTTTATTCAAGGAAATTGTATTCTCTATCCTACAGCTTGCAAGGAAAGGAACTACGGAGGTTACTTCACTATAGTATAGCTCTGGTGGTACTACCATCGGGGCTGCTACTGAATCTCCTCATGAATTGGGCGAGATATCTCCAGGCCAGCAGGCCATGAATGCGGAGATGGACAAGGTTTCCACTCTCCTATTCTGGTTCCCATAATGGAGACTGCTGACACTCCAAAAAATCCAAAGGGACAAAGGCATCAGAGGAAGACGTCCACAACTAAATGCTTCATTATTTTTGGTATGTCCTTCGGATAATTATGAGTTTTAAACCATGAAAAGATTACTCATTTTCCTTCGGATTACAGGGGATTTTTGAATATCCTCTCTGAGGGAGAGTACTAATCCTTTTTTGAGGACCACAGAATGTGTTATGGAATAAACACCAATTCAGGATGACTTGGATGCTTCTGAAAAAGAGCCAACGTGTATTCCCAGTACTGTTCCTGCTGCTGCTATAAGTAGAGATGAACTTGCACCAGAATCATTGGCAGCTGCAGCAACAGAATCTACCATCCTTCCTGAAGAATCTGTCCCTAGTGAGGGGTTGCAGAATGAGGGTCACCAAGAGGACACAAAAAATGCTCCCACTGGTGAGACTAACCAGGATTCTGAAATATCATTTGATGAGATGATGTATCATGGAATGTCTTTCGATGAATTTTATGATCATGCTATGTTATCATGTGATTTATAAGACCTTGGGCGTGAGTGTTATCCTTCGTCCAATAAAGTTTCTTATAATTTACACTTCTAATCATGACGGAAAATAATATGAAGTTCCATCAATAGAAGCTGTTGAACTGCCAATGGATGAAGAGGGTGTGGACATTGATTTCAACCCTACCATTGCAGAAACATTAGCTCATGTGGAGATAAATCTAGTAAACCCTAATGAGACCCATATTGAAGATCCTGTTGAAACTGGGAAATATTGGGAGGAGTCTTCTCAATATATTGATCTACTTTTAGGTAATGATTGTACTAAGTTTTCAAGATAGACAACCAACTTTCATTATTCAATGAAACTAACCATACTATTAATTGATCAAATAGGGCCATCAAATTCAATGACTAGAACTGTAGTTGAAGTCTCAACTCCCACCCAAATAGTTATAGAAGGTGATGAAACTTGGTTCACGGGGGAAGGAGCAGAACATTGAACTTCCTTAAGTGAATTAATCCCAGATTACATGCCCCCTATGATGATGATGTTGAATCAGACCTAGAGGTGCTTAAGGTGCTCAGATTTTAATAACACAATGCATTGAACAACATATGGAAAATAATTTCTGAGGTTCCATTAGAAGAGAAATCATCGAAGATCCCTCTATTGTCATCCATGTTCGTCATGCTAGGACTTTTCGGTTTTGTATATGAAAAAATCCATGCCGCGGTGAAACTATTCATTTTCAGGAGGGAACAGGAGCAAAAGTGTCATGAAGATCTGACCAGGGTGAAACTATCATTCAACATCGGCGAATTTGAGGTTGCAGTATCCTGAGCTGGGGCTGACTACGCTGCCAAGATGAAAGAGCTGAAGCATTAGATCAAAGATAAAGTCGTCCAATAGATGCAACTTCAGCAACAGTTAGACTCTGTTACTGGGGAACTTGACTAACTCAATAATTCACTGGAGGGAGCTCAAATGAATGGTATGAAGGCCATTGCGGATGCCAAGAAAGCACTCCATCAGGCTGAAAACAGTGAATTTGGTTGAGTGCATGAGCTTCAAGTTGCTTCTGATGAAGCTCGAGATGTTGTTCATCAAGTGAAGACATATGTTGATAGCCTCTTGTAATTTCATATAAAAGAGAAGAGACTCCAATCTGTGGATTTCCTTCTAATTCTTGTGCATCAAATGGAAATAATTCTTTCATCTTCAATCACTTGTGCATGTATTTACCTGCTACCTGCTTTAGATTTTACCTAATTCAATGGGCCTAGTATGTATAGTTTTATTCTTACTAGGATTAATAAAAATAACCCTACGAACTATGAATCTTTTAATTGATCAATATTAACTAACTCATACAAAATGTATGTTTAGTGAGCTGGATCTTGACTTTTATTCAGAGTTCCCTTGTCTTTTCTTGGCATTTTAAAGTCATGCACGTCCGACATAAAGAGGCTAATGTTTAATGTCGAAATAGCTTTGACCGAAATGGATGAAAACTAACTCAATTCCTTGAAAATTTATCTAAAAACATATTACCATACTAAAGTATGATGGAATATATGTAAACTATGACATAAAAAAATTTGAATCTGAGGAATGATATGAAAAAGAGCTAAAAAGGCATTAGAAGAAGTAGTTACAAAGAATGAAGTTACCAATATTTAATGAACCCGTTATGGGGTTGAATTAAGAAGGGCCACCTAAGGGCATTGGCTTCATAGTCAAATAAATAGCATCTTTTGGCTGACAGGTCCGTTATGTAGACTACTTATGCAAGTCCACATAAGGGCACGTGCTACATAGTTAGGCAAAAGAACTCTCAGAAATTTACATTTCTACTGCTAAGAAGCTAGTAAAGGTATTTGGGGATTCAACTCTTCCAAAGTATAGAGTTTTCTATATGGAAAGAGGTACTCGAATATGGAGAAGATATTTCCAAACAAGATTATCGAAGAACTGGATGGATATCACTCCTAGGAAGGTCTGAACCAAATTTAGGGAAGGAGAATATAAACCATAGACTTGAATACATTCAGATCATGAAAAAGGATATGGGAAAAATATTTTAAGGATGTCTATTTTTGAGGATCCCTACATATTATCAAGACAAATAAAGACAAAAGTGGTTTTCCTCCCAAGAATGAAGTTACCACTATTTAAAAAACTCATTAGGGGGTTTATTTATGAAGGGCCACCTAAGGGAATTAAATGCATAGTCAAAAAATAGCATCTTTTGGCTGACAGGTCTCTTATGTAGACTGTTTATATAAGGCTGCCTAAGGGCACGTGATGCATGGTCAGGAAAAAGAACTCTCAGAATTTCAGGCCTTTTGTGATTAGTAGTTAAGAAAATGGTTATGAAGATCTGAAAATATTTAATGTTAGGATTAGGACACATAATGATGGGTATTTTCCAATGTATGTAGAGATACACAGATCAATACTAACCATAATCATGTTGTGTTTGGGTCCTGAATTTAAATGTTGAACTTAACTACGTATCCCATAAGGATGGGAATCAATCTATACGTTGTACTTGAACTACAGTTTAATGTCATGCGGGAAAAAAGGATTGGAGATCATAGTTTATGGTTATAGAGCTCGGACCATTATAAGAAATACACAGTGTGTGTTTTCATGGGTACTTTTTAGCCAGGGGACTGAAAGTGGAATTTGGGGTTAGGCCCAAAAGATTTGGGGCTGGATTCAGGGGACACATGAATGTTCCTATGTATCCCATAAGGATGGGAATCAAGCCCACATAGTTTTAAAAATACCCTCTGTACAAATTTGGTTCATACATGTGATGGTTGAAGGGGGAATTTAGTGCAATGATGGTTTAACCCAAGATAAAAGGGTCAGGTATTGCCATGTATGCACATAACTTTTTTTGTTTGAAACATGATTGAAAATCAATGTAAATAATGATTCCCTCTTAGGTGAGGGTATCAATGAATATTGTAGTTTATTTTCATACAGAAAGTAAATGTTTTATAGTTTAATGTCGCATATCAAGGACGACGGTGAACCATTGTAAATATATTAATTCTGGGGGAAGTTTCATGAATCAACATCGTATGAGATGGAGTTGAACCGATGTGAATAGATTAGTTTTGGGATTGAACCTCTGGAGGTTTCCTACGTACCCAGCCTAGAAGGTAAGGATCAACGTCCGCGTAGTTCAATTAATGAATGAATTTGCGATCAATTTGTTCTTTGGGACAACGAACTAAAAAATAGTGTTGGGAATTACACATGGTTAATATCCCAGAAAGAGTGGTATGGATGAGGTTTGCTTTAATATCTCATGATTCATACTTGGTGTGAGAAACAAGAGTTAACATCAACCAAAACAATGCATAGTTTAATTTCATGTAGGACATATGAAGGGGACTATATAGTTTAAAGTCTTGCAGTTAGGACTATTGTTTTTTCACAGTTTAATGTCATGTAGCAGGGAAGAAGTATATTTTAATGTCATGTAGGACATATTAAAGTAATTTTGTACAATTTAGCGTCATGTTTCTAGGACAAGGGGAAAATATATTTTAACGTCATGTTGGACGAAAGTGAACTATGTTGTTTAATGTCATCCATTAAGGACAAAAGAGAACACATTTTAACGTCATGTTGGACGTATTGGGGACTTATTCATAGTTTAACGTCATGTTGGACAAAAAAAGGATGATACAGTTTAGCATCATGTTGGACGAAAGTGTGAATAGTAAAAGGTCATATGCATAGACCGTTGGTTATGCAGTTTAACGTCTTAATAGACGTAAGGGACTTGCAAATAGTTTAGGGTCATATTCATGGACCTTTTATGATGTAGATTAACATCTTGCTGGACGTAAGGAAATTCTTTACAGTTTTGCATCATGTAGTTAGGACATCACATTTTAACATCATGTGGGATGAAAGAAATGAAAATAGTTTAAGTTAATATGCATGGACCGTTAGTTATGCAGTTTAACGTCTTACTGGATGTAAGGGACTTGAAAATAGTTTAGGTTCATATGCATGGACCGGGGATGATGCAGTTTAACATCTTACTGGATGTAAGGTACTTCATTACAGTTTAGCTTCATGTATTTAGGACGTCATAGTTTAACGTCATGTGGGACGAAAGAAATGAAAATAGTTTATGGTCATATGCATGGACTGTTGGTGGTGTATTTTGTGTTTATACAAAATACTTCTTCAAAAATCTTTCATTGGTTGGAGTAGTGATGAGTTCTCCATCCATTGAGATTAAAGAATAAGCTCCACTAGAATAGACCTTATGTATTGAATACGGTCCTTCCCACATTGGTTCAAGCTTGGGAGGTTTCATTCCTGGTATCATTGGAGTTCTGAGAACTAATACCAATTCTCCCTGAACGAATGAATGAAGATGAACTTTTTCGTTGAAAGATCATGCTATTCGATTTTGATAGACATCCAAGTGGTGTAGAGTGCGAAATCTTTTCTCATATAATCAATCCAATTCATTCAATCTATTTTGAGATTTTTCATCTTTAGATGACTGATCACAAATGGCTACTCTGAGCGAAGGAAATTTAACTTCAATTGGAAAGAATGCTTCTGTTCCATATACCAATGAATATGGAGTTGATCGTGTTGCAGTGTGGGTGGTAGTTTGATAAGCCCGTAAAGCATGAAAATGTTTATCAGGCCATGATTTCTTATCTTCATCCACCATCTTTTGCAGTACATTTGACAGAGTCTTGTTGAAAGATTCTATCTGGCCATTGGCCACTGCATGATACCGAGATGAATGATTGGATTTGGTGTTATATTATTGATACAACCTCTTAACCTTGAATGAACATAACTTGGTTCCATTGTCCTTCAATTTGGTATGAGGGACACCAAATCTGGTAATGATGTTAGACTTGATGAAGCTAAAAATACATTTAGAACTAACTTCATTGAGAGGTATTGCCACTTTCCATTTGTAAAAGAAGTTTGTAGTAGTAAGAATATACATAAACTCATTGGTCGTAGCTGAAGGGTAAGGTCCCACCACATACATTCCCCATGTGGAAAATGGCCATGAGTATTTAGCTGAATGAAGCAACTCTGGAGGTAGATGAATGGATTTGGCATGTACATGGCATGAATGAAACTTCATTGTGAAATCAACACAATCTTGTATCATTGAAGGCCAAAAGTATCCAAGCCTTCAAATCTAATCAGATAGTCTATGTCCAGAATGGTGGGCACCAAAGACTCTTACATGCACTTCTTTCATGACAGCCATTGTCTCTTCACCATCAATGCATCTGAAGGGAACTCTATCAAAACCACGCATGTAGAGAATTTCTTCTCAGTGATCGGGGCTATCATAAAGAGTAAAATTGACCACACGTCACTGGATTTGTTCTTTCCCAGCTCTATCAGGTGGTAGTGTTCCATTTTGAAGGTATTCCATAATAGGTGCCATCCATCACATAGTGTGACCATATGGTTCAGAGATGGGACTAATTTCATCCACTTCCTCTGTTCTGGTTCGAACATAAGATGAAATTGCACGACGGTAGGCAATACTGATGGTTGTATCATCCCGATTTGGATCTGCCAGAGTTGTGGCTATATTATCCAATGCATCAGCTTGGGAATTTTGTGATAATGGGACATAAGAAAATGTTGGTTCTGAAGGGAATTCCACCATTAACTCTATAATGTAATCATACAAAGGAATTAATTCTTCTTTTCTAATGGCATGATCCCCAATGACTTGTTTGATTACCAGTTTTGAATCACCTTTCACCCTTAAATGATTCACCTGTGCTTGAAGCGCCAACTCTAAGCCTGTGATGAGAGCTAGTATTTAGCTTCATTATGGGTACCACCTTACCACAATAAGGAGTAAGGTAACCATGCCTTTTCTAGAGAAATGAGAACAATTCCTAATCCAACATTGTTGAATTTAGGATTTTCTATTTTCCTCCCTATTGGACTTCTGGAAGAACCATCAAAGTACATTTCCCATGCCTGAGGACATTTTTGAATAGAGAAGACTTCAACATCAGGGAGTTCAATATCTAAAGATGTATCTTCCACTAAAGGGTGTTCATCCAGGAAACCAGCCAGATATTGGTACTTTACTGTCGTTTGAGACACATACTGAATGTCGAATTGCTGCAAAATAACTGCCCATCTTGCAAGACGTCCTGTACGCATTGGACGACTACGGATGAATTTTAGCGGGTTATTGCAAGTTACCAATTAGACCTCATGATGTTGTAGGTAGTGTCTCAACTTCTGAACTACAAAGATTATTGCTAGGAAGCACTTCTATTTACATGAATATAGGGTTTCTTCTTCAAGAATAGTCCGACTGAGATATTATAGGATGTTTTCATTCCCAGCATCATTCTTCTAAGTAGGAATGGAAGCCAATGATCACTCTAGAGCTGTCACATAGAGGATAAGTGGTCTTCCTTAAATAGGTGGCATGAGTACCAGTGGACTGAAGGGGTATTTCTTGAGAATATCAAATTCTTCTTGACATTTTTCAGTCCACTGGTAAGTAACTCCCTTCTTCATCAATTTGGTGAAGGGTAAGATTTTGCATGCCAAATTGGCGATGAAACTCCAAATATAGGCAATGTGTCCTTGAACTCATCTCAATTATTTAAAAATACAAGGAGGTGTCATACCAAGGATTGATTTGGTGTTATCAGGATCAACTTCGATACCACGATGGCGTACAACAAAGCTGAGAAATTTTCCTGATGTTATCCCGAAAGCACATTTTAAGGGGTTCGTCTTCAAATTATATTGTCGAAGATTGCGGAATATGACTTCCAAATCATCCAAGTGATTAAAATTTTGTTTGTATTTGACCACCAAATCATCCACATAACATTCAATAAACTTTCCCAGAAAGGGTTTGACGATATGATGCATGGCACACTGATATGTTACACCTGCATTTTTTAGGCCAAAGGGCATTACCCGATAGAAAAACACACACTGAGGGGCTCTGAAGGTTGTATATTCCTCATCATCTAGATCCATTCGTATTTGATTATATCCGGAGTTTCCATCCATGAAGGAAAGTGCTTTATAGCCAGCTGTTGAGTCGATTAAAATTTCTGTAATTGGAACAGGAAAATCATCCTTAGGACAATGCCGATTAAGATCTCTGAAATCAATGAAAACTTTGATTTTCCCGTTCTCCTATTTCATTGGGACAATATTAGCCAACCACTTGGTATATTGAACTTCTCTGACTAAGTTATCATTGATAAGATTATCCACTTCATCCTCAATTTTGGAAGCATAGGTTGGGTGTGTTCTTCTAGCAGCTTGTTGGAATCCTCGATGTTCTTCTGGAAAACCCAAATGATGAGTAGAAACATCGGGATAAAGCCCTAGCATCTCTGTATAGTTCCAAAAAAATACATCTTGATTTTTCATTAAGAAGGAAATATACATCTATTATTCTTCAAGAGTCATGGCCACACTGATTAAAGTGGGGCGTGGATCTTCTTTTGTACCACGATTGGTTTCTCTTTGTTCATCCACAGTGGTAGAGATACCCTCTTCAAATGCTGGAGGAGCATCTCTGATATCTTCCTCTTCTTATTTTTCATGTGTTACTTCTTCTTTTTGTACATGCATAATAGATGATGAAGTAGAATTTCCATGATTAAGAGTGATGTTAAAATTTTAAAATCGTGAAGTAGAAGATTCCATTTCCAACCCAATTGATGATGAAAGGTCAAATTTGGGTAAAAAACAGGTGATGAGGGATTGATAATCGACATCATCATTTACCTCTGACTTTTCGATAACTTTCCCTGGCCTGATTAGAAATGTATAGACTTTCTAGATTTTTGCAGATGAAATAAAGACATCTCCATTTGAGCTTTCATCATTGATTTGTGGATCACCAACTTCTCCCATGCTGTCTGGATTGATTGTTGTGATTGAAATTATGGATCTTTCCATAAGATTATTTTTATTTGGGTCTATGTTGACAATTTTACTGATAGGCAACACATAATATGTACTCACATGTGCTAATGGGATTACTGGAATCTTTTCCAAACCATAAAGAGCATTAACTTTGGTAATCTCCTTTGTTGTGGATTCCTCCTTTCCCTTCATGTGGTCGAATTTCGCCTCAATGTATTGAGATTCACATGTCTTGAACGGGGATTTATCACCATACAATGTCCCAATTTTACCATCGAAACAATAATTGAGACATTGATTGTATGATGAAGGTATAGCCGCATGTTGATGTAGCCAGGGTCTACCAAGAAAGATGTTGAAGGATGAATCTCGATCAACAACCATGAAATATGAATTGGATAAAAGATCATTAAACTGAGTTCTGAGTGTAATATCGCACAGTGGTTATTGTTCATTATTATCATATCCTTGTAACATCATAGTTGAAGGAGATAAATCAGATTCCGTGAGGCCCAATCGATGAATTGTACTAATGGGCATGAGGTTGACTCCAGAACCATTATCAATTAAAACTCTTCATATGTATATGCTATTGACCTTCCCAGATAAGTACAAAGGTCTAATATGTCCATGCACGACATCATCTTCATCTTCATCAATAAAAGATATCACTACATGGCATTCTGCATGATTATTCTCTACATAGTATACTTCAGCTGCAACAATTACTGTCTCAAAATCCTGAGGACCTAATAAAGCCTCGATGAGTGCCTCCCGAAGATTCTTTGATAAATTCAAGGCATCCGGAATTGATCACTTGGTCGGTACTTGGGCCAGGTGTTTCAATACATCATACTTCTGATCCAATGGTCTGCATTTCCCAACAGGAACATGTGGTTTAGCTGGTGCTCTGAAGTTGATGCTTTGGAATTTGATGCATCTTGTATTCGGATAGTAGTTGGTAATAATCCTAGATTTGTAATAATAGACCTATTAAGTCTATTTACTTGCTGAGAGGAAGAATATGGAACCCTCAATAGATCTTCCAGAAAAATTGTGCTAGGGCTGAGTATGCCTTGTGTAGATGAACATGCTTGTTCTTTTTGAGCTCGTTGAAGGGCTCTACCATGAGATTCTGCCGCATACACAATTCTAGTAGTGGTAGAATTAGAATAATGTTTTCCGGGTTATCCACGTCTTCGTTTATATCCCAGACTCCTGAAAATTTCTCTAATTCCGTTGTTTGATACAGGGAATTCGGGCTCATCGATATCGAAACTGTGATTGGCATATGGATCTGATAAGTGAATCATATTAACAGAACCAAATATTAACTCTTATTCCTATGAAGATTCTGCCTGACTGGCCAATTTAGGATGTACCATTTGGTGGGGTGGTGCTCGTGAATTTGAAGTAGATGGCATGAAGTCTGCCAGAGTCAAAGACAACTTAGGCTTTGACACATACTCATCTTCTTCTTATTCTTTTTCTTTCATTTAATCATGTCGTTTCTTTGAGGATTTTCCATCTGATGAAGAGGGTTTTGCTATGGCATTCATGGCATAAGGCACAATTGGTTTCTGCAATTGCTTTCGCAAAATGGAATGAGTTCGGTTGATCGTTTTTCTGACCATCCAATCATCATATTTCTACGCACATTTTCTTTTGACTTCTTTCCATTCGCCTTCTTCCCCTGGAACTGTAGCAGTAACACATGTTACCTGAGCTGAAGAACCTTTTAGTTTGACTTGTCCCGATTCGATCATCTTTTGCAGGAGGTCTTTGATGAAAAAACACTCCAGGATGGAATGCACCAACATTTGATGAAATAGGCAATAGTTGGGACTATCTTCATCTCCTTACTTATTTTTCCACTTGGGCATTGGAAATTGAACCAAATTATTTTCTAGAGCCGAAATGAAATAACCAGGAACTAGTTTATTTAGGAAAGAGTAAACTTTGATTTTCAAATCCTCAAATTGGTTTTTTCTTTGATCTCTTTGATTATATTGACAAAACGACCTCTGTTGTTGGTGCTCAGGAGGTGGATCCCTTTAATAAGATGATTTTTTTGAAGTAGAAGCAAGTACATGTTCTTGTTTAAGCATAATTGTAGCAGTTTCTTCTTTACCCATTCTCCTTCCTGGAGTTGATGGAATTACATATGATTTAGCCTTAGTCTATATAAGTGAATCTTAAATATGTTGAGAAATTGAAGTAAGGTCTCGAAACCCTCCTGTGTATTTCACAGGGATCAACAACGTGCGTAATTCATCAGGCAGATTTTCCACACAGATTGGCAACAGTTCTTTTTGAGGGAGTTCTAAACATAGAGAATATGTTAGTCCCTTCCAGCGAGCAATGAAATCTAAGACCCTTTCATTCTCCATTTTCTTACAGTTTTTAATATCAAAAATTGTTTTCTTTGGCAGCGTTGAGATGAATTGGAGAAAGAATTTTTGGCAAAGATCCTACCACCCAGTAATTGACCAGTATTGCAAGATTGTTTACCAAAAAAAAGCTGGTCCTTGAAAGGATCGCATGAAGCATCAGAGTGGCACCACTTATTAGTGCTTCGGAGTTCCCATCATGGGATCGCAATAAGACATGTAATGAATCAAATACTATTCAGGATCACCAGATCCATTGAAAATAGGGAAAACTGGGTTCCCAAAACTTGATGGGGGAGAGATTGAATCTACCCATTCTGGGTATGCTCTCTTTTCAGGTTGAACATGTTCACTCTTCCCTTACATAGTCTCTAACCATGATATTAATGACTCAATGGTAGTTATTAACATTTGAGAAACATCTGATTGAACTTGGACATGGGCAGGTGCAATGACTGGAGCTAGTACAGATGTGGTGGCTGGTGCTGCAACTGATGGTAGCACCACCAATTGTTGTTTCACTTGACCCGTAGGATTAGACCTGTGAGGGTGTACTGATAAAGGAGGATATTATTGAACCATTTCATTAGTGACAAAAAATTTCATTTATTGACTAACTACAACACGATTAGGAAGAAGACTACCCTAATGTAGTTCTGCATTCATCATTCTCAATTCCTTCATTTATTCCTTCTGTTGCAGAAACCTTTGCTCATGTGAGAGTTATTGGCCTTCTCCATAGGACGGGTATGTAACATGAATCTTTCCTTTCCCCTTATTGTCTCCCTTTAGGAGAGGGGGAAGTGGATTAACTGATGTATTGCCTTTGTTCTGAGTAATCTGTTGATTTCGTGTACACACAACTTTTTCATTTGTGTATGTGCGTAAAAATTCTTGATCATAAACCTCTTCATATGATCCTTCTGAGTGAGATTCATCTAGTGGATCAGTAATTACGACATTTATGACATTAATTGATGAAAAATGCATTGCATCCCTTCTATCAGCATTTCTGTGATATTTTCTTCTACCATGCCCCTAACAAGACATTGGCTTTTTTTGATTTAATCCCTCAGGAACTTCTTGGCGACCCAAAATTTGGAGGGAACCTCCTGATAATTTGGCTCTTCATTCCTCTTGTGGGTTCTTCCCCAATTGAGGAAGAACGAATTTCGCTAAGGAGGGGATTGATAATTTGAAAAAGTCCCCAGTCTGGTGGACTGCGGCTGTTCCTGCTGTCTTTGCTCAACTCCTCGGATTCTATTTGTTGATTCTGAGGGATGGGTTAAAAGAGTCACAAGTCTGGAAAACTGGGGTGGCTCTTGACATGCTATGTCTGAGACTTTCTTAAAAGCTCTCCTGATCTTGCAGACCATAGTCCGGAAATTAGCTGGATGCATCAATCGATATCCACTTTTATCACCGGGTTCAAAAGACCGTTGGATGATCTCTGACACCTCTATCACATGATGATGTGCTTGCTCCATACGAGAGGACTGTTCAATATTCTCGTTTGCTTGATGCAGGAGAAATTCAACAACTTGTTCTTTGTATTCTTGATTTCAAGAAGAACTAGTTGAGGCCTGTTCTTGGGAACGATTTTGATTACAAACAAAACTCATTGAGTGTGGCTGGCCACGGGAAATAAAATTGCATGAGGGCATTTTCAGAGGGATTTACTGACTGGAGAGCACAATAAAATGTAGTGCTCTATGAACACCCCATCCTCTGACATGAATACCAGATGGGGCATTGGCAATTAACTGGCAGAATCTTCCTAGTGCGCCAATGCATTAATTTTGAAGGGCTCTCTGCTGATTATCATCCTTCAGATATCGAGAGACTGATAGAGATGCCAAATCAATCTGACATTGTAACCCTTATATTATATTAACATTATTTTCGTATTCATCATAAGATAATTCTTTTTTTTCAACAGACAAAGAGTTCTCCATATGTTGATACGAATAACATGAATTACATCTTCCATCAACATCTCTGTAATGTCAAATTGAGAGTCAGCCAGAGGCCAAAACATGACGGGGAATTCACCTTTCTCCAGTTGTTTTCACATATTCAGAATTTCCTCTTTATCATTCAATGAAGATTCTTCTACCTGATTTGACCAGAGATGGTGCTTCCTTGTTTCTTCATCAGAGTCAACAAGATTGGTAGAGTGATCACTGATTAAACTAGAAGATGCATGACTTAGGGGTTGTTCGGAGAAAGACCTGCACCATGGGCTATCTTCTGATTGAGAAAGTATTTCACCTGCTAACAATGATGTATCAGACATGACTGGTTTCAAATTTGAAAGTGCCTCAAGATAAGAGGTATTTCTCGGCACTACATTGTCCACTAGAGCATTTTTCGAGAAATGTGCATCACTACTTCGTAGAGGACTTTCGCAGAAAAATTCATCATCATGGGGAGGACCACCATGATGGGTTACAACAAAAGATGAGATCTATTTCTCCTTGGTCTTCTGACCACGCATAGGGTTCCTGTGGCTCTAATATGAAGATGAAACTTTGAGATCAACCAAACTATCATGAAGTAAGCCTTCGTGAGGAAGTGTCTGTTGAAGACCTTCAGAATTAATGTTCCCAATATTGGGAAATGAGGGAGTAGAATCGTGGATTCCAATAGATATCTTCTTGAGGGCTTCAAAAACTCCAGCATCGAGTAATTTCTTGTTACAGATTAGCTCTTGATCTCTTGACTATGCTGGACAGGTCTCCTTCTTAGACGCATTCTTAGTCACCCTGGAAACCACTTGTGGATGAATGTGGCTTCTCTGAGCAGGTGTACGTTCCTGATCAGGAGAGATGTCCAGGTTTGGCTGACGATCTCCACTCAAATCAGATGTATGTGCCTGATTGGTTGTTCGTATGATATGGGGGAGTATTCCCCACAACCCTCTTGGACAGGAACCGAAGTTTGTGTCTGTTTCAGATTGAACTGTTGATGTTTTACTCCATCGGTAGGGATATATTTATGTGCCTTTTCCTAAAATGTTGCTGAAGCTGTTATAATATCCTGGAAAGCATCGAGAATATGAGCAGGGATTTGCTTCTTCTCTTTCACCATTGATAGAATATACTTAGTGACTTCAGCTACCATAATAGGGATATACTTCCATTCCGTGATTGGAGTAGGTGTGTCTGCCTACTCTTGTCCACTATTTCATGTTAGTGAATCCTGAAAGTACTCAAGTGTGGGGGAAGAGAGTTGAGCCTTCCTCCTATTTGTCACTGGAGCTTTTCGACTGACTTCTCCGAGTTCTACCAAGTGAGACTGTTGGTAGGCTTGATCAATATTAGCAGGTGTATGTGCCTGTTGATTGTACTTCACCGAACGTGGTTGACGAGCTCCATCATATGTAGTCAAAAGAGCCTATTGACTAGTTGATGATGTATAAACAGGTGTATGTTCCTTCCAATAGTACTATGCCAGAATTGCCTGGTGGGATTGGCGTGATGTTTCCAGGAGAGTCTGCTGGAAAGCAGAATTAAAACGGACGGGTGTGTGTTCCTTCTCGTTTCTTTCCACCATTTTCTGCTGGTGGACTTCTCCGGAGATGGCAGATATGATAACCTGCTCATTGTTGAACGGATTTCGCCTCTGGCGATTCTTCTTGCCTTCTCGGGTTCGAGGAACTTGAGCCGAATGCCTGGAGTCGATACCCTCATCATGTTGAGGGTGCACTGCCGCACGAGTCTGACGACGATTGTTGATGGGATCCCTCATGAATGACTCCTGTCTCCTTGAATTAAGGAACTGAGGGACCTTCACATTCACCTCCTCAGAATATGGGAGTGAATAGTGATTGTGTTCCGAGGATAACGACCCGAAACGGTTGGAGACAGTTTTTAGCACCGCCTGCTTCTTGATCACTGGTCATCACTATCAAGACGACCAGGTTATATTATTGACTTGGAGGGCTTGTCGAGTGGCTTCCAGAGTCGGAATAGAACCATTGTGACGGTACTTCTTAACCAGTGCATTTGATACCCAGCGTTGAAGACGCTGAGTAGGTGATGTCTTCCTCAGAGTAGACGGTGATCCAGCAGGAGTAGTAGCAGTGGCATTTGCAGCAGAGGTTTTCATAGTAGAGGTATTCACAGATGTGAACTTATGTGAAGCCATTCTGGAAATGCAGAAGATCTTGGAAAATAGTTCCTGTTTGATATAATATACATAATCAAGATAAGTCCGACAACTACATCTTTTAGATGATAAAATATGTTATTGATTGTTTTTTTGGCCCTATCATTGAGTTTTAAATACGGGCCTATAAAATAAGAAAAACATCATTTTAACTTGGTTAAGGATTCACGTCGGGTTCACCATTTTTTGTTTCCATCTAGAATTGGTGATTATCTCATTGATGTAAGATTCAAACATTCCAAGAGGATTCTAATGGGTTTATTTGTAGAACCAGAAACATCAAATGATTCCATATCCATTTGGACCTACTATACAAAGGTAGGCACTCCTTAGTTGTGGACTAATGAGGCTTAAGAATTTTCATTGGTCGAGGGGATGGAATGTCGGACTCATCACACATTTTTTGGGTTATTATTGTCTACTACGGGACTCTATCTATAGATTTAAGTTATGTTCGTGAATCCTTATTACATTACCAATTATAAAATGATCATTCCTTTAGATTTGACAATCAATGATTGATATGTAAGAAATTTAGAGAATCTTTTAAATGTATTCTAGGTTCTTCAACGATAGATAATCATCTGTATTTGTTAGAGATTCTTAGTCAATGGTATCCTTCAATACATATGAGACTCTTGGCCATTATGATGACCATACTGGTTTTAATGCCACTTAGTGGGGAACTTGAAGTTTATTGTCATTCAGAAGGACAATGATTATTTCAGAGTTCGGATCATACCCGCAGAAGGGCTACCTACGTATCCCTTGTTTTGGAAATGGAATCAGAACCCATGTAGTTTATGTAAGGGAGTATAATGTTTATGCATGATTGATGGCTCAAAGAAAGATGTCATGATTACTCTTACACTCTAAGCTCACGTGAGTCATTCTCGGTGAGAGAAACATGATGTATTGGTTAAACCATACAGTTGTGCCATGCAATGTTGTCAGGATTATGTATGTATGACTTCCCAACTAGAAGAGGATTATTATTTACTTCAGGGAAGAAATCCATGAACAGGGTCCATAAAGGTATATCATCTTTATGGAGATTTGGATACTCTAATCTTGGGTCTTACTCCTAAGGAAGATGCCCATGTTAGGAGGGGACTTATGATTCGTTGTACTCCTGATAAGGAAGCCCAGATCAAAAATGAATTATGACTGGTTAAGTGAAATTATGACTGGGGCATACTCCTGAAAAGGAGGCCCAGGTTAAAAGGGATTTGAGAACTGGGGCTTAAATCCTAAGGAGGAGGCCCTGATTAAGGGAATTTTAGAATTGAGGGACTTGGGGCTTACTCCTGAAAAGTATGCCCATATTTGAGACTAGGGATTACTCTTAAAAAGGAGTCCTAGGTTAAGAGAATTATGGTTGGGGCTTACTCCCTAGAAGGATGCCCATATTTGGGAACATTAAGACTGGGGCTTACTCCTGAGGAGGATGCCTAGATAAGGGGACTTGGGGATTACTACTAAAAAGCATCCCCATATTAATGATGGCTTGGGGCTTACTCCTATGGAGGATTCCTATATTAATGAGAATTGGAAATGGGGATTACTCCGGAAAAGGAGGCTCAGGTTAAGGTTTCTCTCATCTTAAAGGATGAGGTTGAATGAATGAACTGTCTAACATTAGTGACATAAATATGTGTAAATCAATAGGTTTTGATAGATGTTCCACGGAATTCCTTTCATATAAGGATTTCAATCATGAAAACATGCCATCAATGGCTATGAAGAGTGTCTTGAAGACTGAATATTGAATAGGAGAGGTGGAATGGCATAAGAGGGGTTAAATGGGTAGGAATGGCACCCAAATATAGAAGGGATCGCAAGTCCTGAGGGGTCGTGTAGGTACTGCATGGGAACGCAAGTCCTGGTCGGGCAGGTATACCTGTGCTGCACATGGGTACTTGTGCGATCCTTGACTAGAAGAGAAATTCATGGGCGATTCTTGACCAAAGCCTTTAAAATCATCTTGAGGTATTTCCAGAACAGTGTAGCGCAAGTTTTAATGAATAGGTCAGGAGGCGTGCAAGTGTATTTATTTCTCTTAAGGGAAAAACACTTAGGCGTGCAAGTGATAGTGAATTATAACACTTAAACCTTATTCGTCTTATTTAGACATTCCATTCTATGTAAATAATTACCATAGAATTGTTCGGAAGACTTGAATAAGAGACTTGGGCATTCAGAGCTATGTATCTGATTTCTAGAAAAATTCATTTTCAAATGTGGGGCCCACCGGTGGTATTTATAGGTTGGAGAAGACCCTGAGCAGTTTTCAAAGAGGGCGCACAAGTGACTTGCGCGACCAACTGCGGTGCGCAAGTGTACTCACGCGACCATGGTAGAAATTGCGCGACCCTTGCACAATTTTTATCTTATTCCTTCCTTTGTAAATTTTTGATATTTTTCCAAAGGTTGAATCACTTTGAGCTATGATATTCCACTTTTTGAATCATTAGACTCTGTGACAAAAGGAGCATCAACAAGTAAAAAAGAAACATCAATAGAGAGTCTAATTATAGTTGATGATGTGTTCTTTCATCAAAATAAAGGGACCTACAAGTTTATATTCTATTAGTGGATCCCTTCTATGAGAAGTGGGTAAACGAAGAGAAATATGATGTTCCTTTCAAATAGAAATGA
This sequence comes from Viscum album, assembly GCA_963277665.1. Taxonomy (NCBI): domain Eukaryota; kingdom Viridiplantae; phylum Streptophyta; class Magnoliopsida; order Santalales; family Viscaceae; genus Viscum; species Viscum album. The sequence goes on from OY728142.1 coordinate 1,929,543,048, forward strand.
GACAGATTAAGATATATAAGGAGTGAACATGAGAATGTATTGAGTAGAAGCTAAATTAAGTATAGGTAGTGTTTATGGGTATATAAGTGATCTTTCTTAATCCATGAAATTGTGATGTGAAGTTTAGGGGATTTGGTACATCAACAAAATGTCATTGTATTCTCCTAGGACGTATCCCATTGAGGATGAACCAACTAAAGTCACTATGTCATATGTATTAGTTCATTTATATTCAAACATCATTGTTGGAGAAAGGTATAAAATAGTTATTTTATCAAGGAAAAAAGATCTGAATTGGAAAGAGTTTTAATATTTAATTCCATTATTCACCCCCCTCAGGGTATTTGACCAAGTGATCCTAATAGTTGGTATCATAACGAATGGTGGAAATAATTTGGTTCTTTCTAAATATAAGAATATGAGGTTTTCAATCACAAATGGATTTCAATATTTTTTGTAAATAATATTCAATTATGGATGAATCAGAAGTAAAATTACTTTTAATCCATATGAATGGTTTTATTTATAAAAATAATCCATGGAATTTCTGCTAGTATTGACAATGTTGACTTATCAGAAGCTGAAATGATTGAATGAGATTTAGATTCTGAAGGGATCCATTATTTAGGAGGATCCTATAAAATGAAATTTATATTTTGGTTATATTATGTATGTCATCACATGAGATGTCATAATTGATTCAGATTATTTAATAGGGAAAATAAAAAGTCGTAAAAGCAAAGAGGAATGTTCTTTTGATCACGTAAGAGGATCTAAATGTCAACACCAATGAGTCTATTTATTCATTATTTGATAGTGTAATTTTCATTTTGGGAGACAAACGTGGTCATTGAGAAATTATCGAAGATACAAAATTTTTTATGTGTATCCTATGAAATCATCATCATTGGTTCAATCTAGAAGATTTAGTATTGGAAGATAAAAATCTAAAGGATATGATATTCGATACCTTTCACTATACTGTTGTTTCATATGAAATGAGAAAAAATTATTATGATTCTGTTGAAATTAGGATGTCTATATAAGTGGAATTCATGTCCATGAAGAATCTCACAATAGATTATAGACGTGAAGATAATGAAATGGGTGAGGTGATGTCATTATTTACCTCAATAAGTAAGAGAGGAAAAAATTATAAAGTGGAAACTACTTCTTGTGTTGTTTCGATGTGGAATTTTTGGAAAACATTCAACATGGTTCCCCAAGAAGACTAAATATTATTGAGATGAATACTTCAAAATTACCTTGATTATTCTTGGTCCTACATGTGTGGGAGTAAAATGTTTATGTGAAATTTCTTTATTATGAAGAACCTTTGTTCATGATAATAGGACAATTCTGAATAATATGAGGTGGAAGAATTGGATGATCATAAGGATCAGGAAAATTATTATTTGGTAAAAGTGTTTGGATATTCCATGACAAAATATGAAAGAAGAAATAGAGAAGGATGTTTTGATGTAAAACTTGAGCTTCCAGTTTAATTATATTTTTATCTTTTGGAAAAATATTTTGGAGAGCTAAAACAGAGAAATCCAATAAAGTGAATCATGATGCCAAAAATTCCATACAACATCAGGAAAGAGATGAGTGTGATATGAATGATGAAATTGAAAAACAGAAGTCCTCAATACCGATGAGTTCATATAATATTGTTTATTAAAAGATTATAATTGGAGAGAAAAAAAATTAAAAATAAATATTATGACTAAAAATGAAATGTTAAAGTAAAATGTATCTAAAAACATGATAATGAATTAATTAGCCTCCGATGAATTGTTATAGATCCAGAAAAACTATATACTCTTACGAAAACTTCGGGAAAATAGAAAATAGAGGAAATAAAAAAGATGGAATAAGAGAAAATTGGACCATTGGAATAGGATAAAAAGAAAAATTCAAATAATAATTCTAGAATGATCCTTGATAAAAAAACATAAATTATTTTCAATAGACGTCAGATTACAAGCCCCAGATACAAGATTGAATATTTATGTTGGTACAATATAGAATCAAAAGATTAAAATATCCCAAGGGACAACCAATGGTGCAGTATTTCTACACAAGAATGAACACCACATAAGATGATGTTGTTGTGTAAAGATGGGAAACTCACAAAATGGTTGTTCAATAGAAAAGTTGTAATGATTTGAAAATAAATAAATAGAGGTTGTCATATAGAGATAAATTTTATAGATAATTAGTTTATGGTCACTATTTCATATGTGGAGGATTAAAAAACATGTAAATATATTTCTCATCAATAATAAAGACTAATGTGATGAATAAGATGGAATATTCTCATAAGAAGTATCCAAAAGTATCATCAAAATAGATGACAAATCTAAATCGATTTTCACTTATATGGGATGAATCCGGTACATAATATACTAAGGAATATCAAAATTATCAATTCATTTTGGGTATGAAGACACAAAAATTGATAAAAAGAAAAGAGATAATCAGGTAGTGGATGTAGAAATTGTTTTCAAATCATTATATCACACTATGATATATATAATTTACAGAGGATTCACGTCCAATATGATAATAAATAAGGTTCATGTGATAGGAATCAGGTATGCTAAATATTGTATTGTAAGATTTGGTAATGATGACCTCTTGAAAATTATTGTCCCTATAAAAGAAATGATTTGTGGAAAAACATGATACATTAATATGTCTCGGTTGTTGATAGTCATAGTCACAAAATATTATGTGTAGGTTAGTTTTCTGACTCCGTAACATCCGCAATATTTAGTAAGTAATTAGGTGTTGTCAAGGAAAAATATAGTCATGTCATATTTCATGGAATGTATTAAAATGGGAATCTCCACTTCGTAAGTTGAAACGAAGATATAAGCTTTCTATCCAAGGATGAAAAAAATAAGTTGTGGAATAAACATCATGGACACATGATACATAAATCATTGAATGATATAGTAAAATATGATGTTTCTTGGGATCTACCCGGATAATAAAATGATTGTACCTATACATATGATGCTTGTTAGAAGGGTATGATCATTTGAAAATCATATATGAAAAAAGAGAAAAGGACAAAAAAAATACTTGAGGTTGTACATATTGATGTGTGTGGACCAATATCCCCATGGAATATTGATTGATGGAGATGATATGTTTTATTCAATTATGATTTGTGTAGAATGGTGTTGGTATCAATCATTACTCAAATGTAAGAAATTTTTTATTTCATTACAAGGTATCGACTTGAAGTTGAAAATATATTATATTACAAAATCTAGATTATATGATAAGATAATGGAAAAGTGTTCATAATCATCCATGAGGTGGATTTCCTCGAGAAACATTAGATAAGGCATTATTACTGAGTTGTAATAAATCTATAGTAGAATGGAGTTGTTGAGAAAACAAATATGATTGTCAACAACATAGCGAGAACAATCTTCATTGATAAATCAATTCAAGAGAAATTTTGGAATGAATGTGTGATGAGAGTAGTAAAAACCTAAAATATATAATTCATATGTCTAAAAGAAGAGATGGATCCATGTGAGATACAGTATGGAATAAATCCATTATTGAAGTTCTTTAAATTCTTCTAAAGTAAGCGATTGATTATAAATAATGAGGAACAAATAAATATGTAATCCCTTGGAGATGAAGGGATATTTCATTAATACTAAAAGAAATGGAAAGAATATAAATTATTAAAAAATATTCAAGGAATGGTATTTGAATGTCATGATATAATTATAGTGTGTAATGAGAAGAATAATTATGAAATACATTATTAGTATCAAGAGGATAGTGATGAAGAGATTAGCATATCATGGAATATTACAATTCCAGGGGATGATTCCAATGAAAATTAAGATAATGAAAAGGGTAAAAAGAATTTAAAATCTACACAATGTAAAAATGGAATAGGTAAAATTGATAGAAAGAACAAAATTGGAGATTAGATGTTGCTAGTGAAGACATCGGGAATGCAGACTATTCTATAATCAACATACATATCAGTGGTAAATACTCAATGATTTTATAAAGAAGGTAGAGATTATTATAATGTTTAGGGTTAAATTAAGATCTTGACCACATTGTGAAGAATCAATCATCATATGTTATTTTTAGGTGAACAACTAATAATGTCATTGGGAAAAAAGTGTATTTAACAAAAAAAATTAATGAATTTGGAGTGGTAATTCAAAACAAATAACGACTAGTGTGGAATGGGTACTCTATGATACAGGGTATTGATATTGATGAAACATTTGAACCAATTTTAATACATGATACAATAAAAAAATTAGACATAACAGTGCAAGGAAATTTAACTCAGTGCTAGATGGAAGAGAAGCCATAATTTCTAAATCTAGTTTTGGATGATGAAGATTACATTGAGCACCATATAATTTTCTCATTCATGAATATAAGAAAAAAAATTCTTAATAAAGAATGAATTATATGGAATGGTGAAAGCTCCAACTTCATGGTATTCATGACTAAATTATTTTTCGAAGAATCATATTTTTCAGCATTGGGGAGTTGATTTTGATATATATGTTAATAATAATAGTAATCAAATGATACTTTTTTTTTATTTCTATGAAATAATCTTTGGTGGATCAGATGAAAAAAATGAAGATAGTTTTCTGAATTCGTGAAAAGTGATTTCAAAATTTCAATGATTGTTGAAATGATATTATTCCTTAGTTTATAGGTAGTAGATGGAAATAATTGAGAATTCATTCATAAATATAAAAAATAAAAGGAAGTATTGAGAAGGATTTAAGTGGAAAATTAAATGTTGATGAAGACTACATTGGCTACTAGGATGAAACTATTTATGAAAGATAAAGGAAATGCTTTCAATGTCACAAAATAAAGGTTGATCGTTAGAAGCCTATTGTTAACAATAGAAACACATCCAAATATTGGTTTTACACATTTTCAGTAGCACGATATCAATGTAATCCAAAGTAAAACCACTTTATTGTAGTGAAAATACTACTTTGGTATAATGTAAATCTCAACAAGAGTTATTGAGATATACGGTTGCATATTGCATCAGATCAGAAGATGATAAGAAATCATCTTTAGGATTTTCATTCTATTTTTGTGAATTTCCAATTTATTTGAAATAAAGGAAACATGATTTAATTTCAATAATATATGTAGAATTTCAATATATTGATGCCACTTAATCATTCATATAATTATTGTGGATAAAACATCATCTTGATGATATGGAAGTAGAAGTGAAGTCTCTGATTGGAATACATAGTGATCATTCTCATGTTATAAATCAGAAAAATAATATCCTCCTTAATTCAAGTACAACATACATTAAAATCAAATAGAATTTAATCATGTATAAGGTTGTGATACATCATAAAAAGTTGTTTTATTTTCCAATATAGCTATAGGTTTCAAAAAAGATCTTACAAACTGGTAAACCAAATAAGTTTTTCAGAGTAATTGAATGAATATGGGAGTTTTGTTGACTCCTCACACATTAAAAAGTGTGTATTTTGGAGCCCTCTCCCCAAGGTATGGGGTGTTTTCCACTAATTTGAATATTTTTGTCTATTAACCTGTTAAATAACTCTAATGAGTGGTCTTTGTGTTCATCGAAAAACAGGGAGAATGTGTGGAAATTAAAAGTGGAAAATTGTCCTAATCAAGACATGGGAAAATGATGGTAGGTGGAGTAGCGATATTGGGGAAGTTAAAGGTGACTTGATGTTATTAGGTATATCAATGAAATATAAGGATTATTGAATCATGTGACGATAGAAGTGATCGATCAAAAATTATATATCACGACATTTTTGGACCGTGATGAAAGAAGAAGAGTGTGGTTTTTAAATTGAATGTGAAGTGATTTATTTATGAAATTGTCATTATACTCTTGCTTATCTCACCAATAAGGGCTCATGGGGTCTTAGAGTGTTTATTGTGTAAATTTTTGATCGCTATCCTAATCTGAAGAAGCGAATGCTAGTAGAATATGGGGTATTCTTTAAGGATGTATCAATATGTAAAGGGTTTTAAACAAGACCAAAGGGAATGATTGTTTGGTAAAACCCATCAATGTTTCATCTCAAGATTTTTATTTTTGTTTGTGTTTTTTGAAAAATCCATATGGCCGTGAATAAGTGAGGTTGGTGTATGATGAAGAAGGTTTTTAAGGTGGTACAGTTCCCAGTGTTGTCTATATTTTTGGGACTCAAAATCCACGTTTTGTTTTGAAAAAATATTGATTTATATGAGGGAGTGATCAGTTCGTGGACCATGAATGATAGTTCATAGACCGCATTGGAGGAACACTTAACATCAATGAAAAAAAAAGGAATGGACTATGTGTAGCAGTGTGGTGTGTACCTCAAAAGCTTGGAATACAGACCACAGATGAAAAATTGTTCACAGGATGGAAATGGTATGCGGAAGGGCTACAATTTTCTGTGGAAAATGGTCCATAAAAATCTTATAGTTTTTCTGATGTCTTTTCATTGGTGAAAAGGAGGATCTGATTTGATGAGCCAAAAATGAGGCATTTCACAGAAGTGGTCGTCCACTATGAAGAAAGTGTGGTGGTAGGCAGACCATATATGATAGAATGGTTCCTGGGAGGAGCATAGTAAGTGGTGATGGACATACTAAATTTATGATTATATTGTTCTCATATTAGAATATTATATAGTTATATCTTCATACATAAGGACTAATTATATCATCATTTTAATTGAGAGAAAGTTTCGTAAGAAAACATCATTTCTCCTAGAATTCAGTGAAGTATGAATGTAGTCCATGTAGGGGATTCTATAAAAGGGGAAGTGGTTAGTGAGTGGGTAATTTCTTTGCCATAACAGTTCACCAATAATACATTAGGGTGCATTGTATCCTAAAAAAGAAGAATGAATTCCACATATTTAGTGGTGGAAAACATAGTCAGTATGTGGAATCCACACTCGGAAGTGGTATGTGGAGGTGGAACACAGAGGTGGTTCACAAAAGTGGTGATCTTTGAAGAATTCTTGCTTTGCGGTGCATTTCAGTTCACATAGGAATTAGGTTGTTCATGAAGGGACTTGAACTATTCATTAATTCAATTTTCATTAACTAACAGTACCTAGAAAAATGTTTTCATCTATGGGTGGAAAATAAACTTCAATATACCATCTTTTTATAGTTAAGGATGACTTCATTAAAGAAAAATGAATTATCCTACTAGTACATAAACTATGAATTGAACCCTTCCAAGAGTGGTGAGAAAATAAAGAGGTAGACTATGATCATTTCCATCTATAGTGATCTATAGAAATATACATAGGGAGTTTCGTTTTGAATTCAGTGAGAAGATCCTAAATCTTGTAAAGGAATTGATCTTGGGTGTAAAAGTGACCTAGAATGAACCATGTAATTTGGAAGTGAGTGTTAGTGGATTTGGAAAATAACTATTGTTTACTACTTGGACATAAACTAGTGAGTATGAACCAAGAAAAATCGATGGTTCCTCTTCTTGATTTTAATTCTGTTTATACATTGCAAAATGAGAAAGAGAGATGTTTGTTTTGGTTGATAATGAAAAATAATACTAAGGGGAAATAGTCTTAATCATTCATACCTAGATTCAGACCCTCTATGGGTATTTGGTCATGTGAACCTAACATAATATATATTTCAAATTCTTTTGATCTGTGTATATCTCAAACATTGCACCATAGATATGGTGTCTCCATATATTTATAGAAAATATTACAGTTGATAACCCAAGATCATGAGTTTGATCGTTCTGTTCAAGAGTTATTAACAACCATGATGAATAGGCATTCACACTATAATTCTACATAACTAAACAACAATTTACGTTCATTGATGCATCACTATAAATCACAAATCCACCATTTTCCTATTGTGGATTCAAGATTGAATCATTCAATTACCACTTATTTAATTATTCGAAAAATTCATCACATTTTTTTTTCATATGAACAAAAACCCTTTACATGTAATTTTTGTTTATAGGATAGCTAAATGGGTGAGTACATAAAAAATAAATATCACAACAAATTAATCAATATATTCCTTAGAAATATTAATTAGATCCATGAAAGTAGAGGGTGCATTAGTCTATCCAAAAGTAATTACTATAAACTAATAATTCCTATAAGTGGTTTGAAACGCTATCTTATGATTATCATTCTTCCTAAAACACAATTGATGATATCTAGATCAAAGTTCAATCATCAAAAAATATTGGCCTTCATAAAGTTGATCAAATAAATAATCAATGTGAGGAGTTTGATGCTTGTTCTTTATCATAATTAAATTGATCTCTTGGTAGTCAATGCCTCACCACATAGATCAATCCTTCTTCTTAATGAAAAGCGCATAATATCTCTATGGAGAATCACATAGTAAATTAAACCCCATACTACTCAAATCAACTTTTTTTCTTCATCTCCACTAATTAAACTATGGCCATTCTATAAGGATTCATTGATACATCTCTTGCACCAAGAATTATAACAATATAAAACTCAATTTCACACTCCATAGGATATCCATGTAAATCCTTGGGGAAAACATCAAATTTTTATTGAAAAATAGATACATCCTCAATTTTAATATTTTATTACTCGCCCATAGATATTTTTCCCTTCCCTAGTAATTTCATTCAGTATGGCTGCTAGGGGTGGATAAAAATAAGAATCAAATGATGAGGTTTCTTCTTCACTGATAAGTGATTCTAAATAATTCTCAAAAATTGATTCTTCCATTATCTTAAAATATATTTTCTCATGCTAATTTGAAAAACAATATATACCAGGAAATACTACAATATTAATCATAGGAATGATGATAAGGTCAGAAAATATATCATGTTTTTTGTCGTAAGGGGGATAGATCAACACGTAATTGTTGTAATGATACATCCCATAAGTGTTTTGATTAAAAATATATTTGTTATATCAAATAGAAAATATCTAATATTTTTTGTGAACATGGTAGATAAAAAAGCATATGATGATACAGAATAAAATAAATCATTGGATATGTTTTAGGAAATGATTAATGTACCATCCACCACATCATTAGGAACATCATCCTCAGTAATTTCGAGTGAGTAAGTGTTTCCATTCTTCATTATCCTTCATTGGGGATTGTCTCATTTAATCCTATGATATTGTTTTAGAATAATGTCCCATATATTTAAAATTATAGAATTAAACATTGGAAAATTCAATCATTCCATTAGAATCATGGGCATTGGGGCAGTTTTCTCCACACATGTAACATAATCCAATTTTATTCAGGCATGTACTAGGTTGTTTCTTCCAAAAATTACTTATGGGATGAAATTTAACACTTACTTTCATCCCAATTTCCTCATTTCATTTTCCAGTGATTTCAAATTCCCTATACATATATTTATTTAGTTTAATGTCATAATTCATAGATAATTAATTTTATATCTTATTGGAACATGAGACTATATGATCATATTATGAGATATTATTGGAGAATAGTTCTATTCAGAGTAATGACTTTAAACCATAAAATAATCAATTAATCTTTCACTTGGGATTACAGATGTATTCCAAAACATTCCTTTATATCCATGTAAAGTTGAATTCAATCATCGTAACAATTCCATCCTACCAATGTGATACACTCATGAATTGTCTCTCCATATCTACTCATAGTTCATGATAAAAATACTCTTCTAGGATAACTTCTAAAAAATACCTCAATTACATACTTACATCATTTTCTCCTCGTTTTTTGCATCAAAGACCACCATATATCATAATCTCATGATATTTTATAAGATTCATTGTAAACCATCTCCCATTCATTAATTCCTAATGAGATAAATATCTTATCTATAGAATATATCCACTTATCTAATATAAATGGGTCCATAGTCCTATTGAATGATGGAGGTTCTTCTCACATAAGGTGGTCTAACATTTATCATCATCATTGAGGATCATGATTATCCATACTAGTAAGGTTACTATTCATAACATGTTTCATTTTTACTAGTATTGTTTTATCTTGCTATGAACTAGTGGCAGCTCCAGAACAAACATCATTATATTACATTCATGGAAAATCCCTACATGGGATATGTTTGTTCATGAAATTTCCATTATATCCTGTAGGTTAAATTTCAAAATAATTGAACACACTAAATAAGGCTATAAATCCTAATTTATAATGTCGAACTAGCTAAACACATCACATAAATTTAAATTATAAGATTTTCTTAACTTATAATAATAAGCATGGTTACATTGGAGACATATATACAATAAAATCATTCAAAATTGTTGTTTATGAAAATTTGTATTATTCCAAACATATCTTTAGGACAGTCAAACATGTTGTATAGTAATGTCCATTGTCATGTACTCAGTTACCCCAATTCAGGCCCAAAACACCTTTTCAGATATCCAACTCATAGGTACATCTGTTCCATAACAATAACCACTTGCAATATTGAGGCAAGGATGTATTTTCTAGGAATATCTATAAAATAAATACCATACAAAAATTATATGATGTTATTTTATGTATTTCTTAAAATTATATCCAAGAATTCTTTTTCTATTAATCTAGATTTTATAAATCTAGTTTCCAAGGATTCTACTGAACCTACTCTTATAAAAACAATAAGGAACCTAACCCCTGTTACCCAGATCTAATGCTTTATTTAATTAAATTTCTCTATAAATTAAGGTTGACAAAACCTAATTTACTAAATAGTTTTTTAGATTTGTAAAACAAGATAAATGATTGTGTTGTGCATTTCATCCTTGAAAATAAATAAAATATATATATTCCGTTAGAAGTATCCACAAATCCTAGATAATCTGTAAGGGTAAATATCTTCACGGATCATCCCATTACTTGTTTATGAAGATTGAAGTGCTCATTAAGGGATCAAACGAAGTATATAGGGGTTCAGTTGTTAGGAGATGGATGATGGGAGATTCTTGTTGTAAAATAATGTTACATGGTTTGAAATATGTTTTAATGACATGTAATATTTAATCATTAAAAAAAAAGTTACGGTGTGACACATTTTCTGGGAAAATATAAATTCTTAGGGTTACATGACGTGAAAGGGGATTACTAATTTTGTAATCCAATGATGTTTTTTGATTTTAAAAAAATTATTCAGTCGAGTTGTTAAACCCTTCGGTAGTAGAATATCTCCCTCGACTCCAGAATACCTGGTGACCCCTTCTATAATGTTTTTAGGATTCCTTCATATGGGATTGAGTACAAGATTCCTATCGTTGATCCATAACTGTCAATCATTAATATATGGTATGTTATTCCACCAATAATTTGGATTCTCCTATTTAATATTCTTTTTCCCCCATTTTTTTCAATGTGCTCAATAGGATTCATACCGATGGTTATAATGGGTAATCTCTTAGTTGTTTTGGGTGTGGTTGAACCGCGGCAACTTCATATAGATGCCGATTATATTGGGGAGATGATCATTGATCCATTGAATTTATCTTTTCTTATGCAATAAAATTCAGTGACCATTTTATTATGTATATTAATTACATCTATATTTACTAATGTTAAATTATAGAGCTATCCTAATTTATTCGCTTTGATTTCAATGATCTTTACCTAGTAATTAATTTAAAAAAACTAAATAATTGGTATTGATCATGTAGAAATGTTGGTTCTCTATATAATGATAATAATTTTCCTCTTCATTTTATAGATAGTGCAAGATATATAATTTCCTTATTTTCAGGTATTTGTAATGGATATTAGTAAATAACGTAGATCCTGAATTCATAGGTAATTAATTATCTAAAGTAGTTAAAGAGTCATATTAATGAGTCTGTATTTTTTTCATTGTAATTTGATGTTAATAAAATTGATGAATATATGAATGTTTAATTGGATAAGTTAATTAACATGAAACATGTTGATTCTTGTTGAATAACCAATTAATTTCATGTTAAATTGATTTTATATTTAATTTTTATATGTTTTTATATCTTATTTCTTAGGTTTTTCATAGTTGTAGAATATGAATAATTTATTAATTATTTATAGATTGAATAAGAACATAACATGTGATAAAATATAATCCCTCTGTAGGGCATGAACTTTCCATTTTCATAAAAAGGTTATATGACTTGTTCTTTAGAATTGTGATAGTTTTTTGTGTGCTAAGGATGAATTCCTTTGTTTAGGGCCATGATCTTGGAATCATTTTTTCCCCTCCTAAATATGATGTAATGTGATCCTAGGATGGATTATCCAAGAGGGATGTTGTGGTTTTTCCATAATAGTGGGACATATATAATGTGAGTCTGGGATGGCTAGGCCTGGAGGTATATTGTGCTATGTGGGGTAGAGAGGCCCTATTTTTTTGGTAGCTGTTGACTCATAGAGTTAAGATATGTGTTAATTTAATAGTATGGGTGTCACAGAGGACACCTGAGATGATAGAATAGGTTGATGTTATGCTTACCTGTTACTATGAATGTTAGGAGCTTATTGAATTTACTATTTTTTTTATTTACATTACGTACTCCACTTCTTTAGAAATATGGATTTTGTTATTATACTTCCAAAATTATAAAAACATGAGGGATATTCCATGTGTTGTATGTGTTTATCTATTCAGGGTTGGATGGTTCTATGCTCATTCTATATGTTGAATTGACTCAACTGGTGTTTATCTACTCACCCTATTGATACCCTTGTGTTGGGTAGCATTTTTTCTACAATACCTAGAAGTATTGAATTTGGTAATGTTGTAAATAATTTATCAAATGGTTAACCACTGGGGTTGAATATTGTAGGGATTCAGTGTTGATGATTTAATTCTGAGATGTCATGGACTCTGTTTTCATAGGCCAAGCGGGCATGGATCCTTGTTGATATGCTAATGAAATGAAGTGTGGGAAATGATAATGGTTAATTAATGCCTAAATAATTAATTAATGTAATGTGAAACTAATTAAAAGGTGATAAATGTTACTTAATGTAGCTCTTAGGTTGTTGTGTTAATATTGGATATATATTCTTATCAGTGGTAGGTGGGAGTAAGAGAGATGTTAGCTATAGTTGATTCTGGAACTAGGTTATGCCCATAGTGTGGTCAAGAGTTATATTATATCTTGTACTTTTTTGCACATATATTCTACTACACCATTACATTTTGGAGGACTATATCATTGAAGATTTTGAGCCTTTGGGAAGTTTTTCCACAACATTCCTATGGGTGGATGGTAGGCTAACGACACCATTTGTCCCCAATCTCTTTTCTTAGTAGTTTCATGACAAAGTTTTCATAATTTTTTATTTTTCCTCATATGTGTTTATGGAAAGTTGTAATGGATTTTGTTTATTTAACACAAATATATTTAGTATATAGTTTCCTATGAGTTACAATAGGTGTAATGTGTATAGGATATGATGTCTTGAGTATCATTACTCAGTGTATGGCTGTAACGGATTGAGATATTGTACACAATATATGATACATATTATACGACCTATGGTGGCTCCTAGAAACTACCTAGTTACTTTTTTTGGATTTTTTGGTCAGTTTTGTGAGGTTCATTTTGTTGTGATTCGTTGAGGTGTCTTCGGGCTATCCATTATAGAGAGAGTTCCTAGGGACATGCGATGTTAGAAAAAAAAATTAAAAACCAATGTGGAAGTGGTAGAGGGGTACCCTTGATATTCCCTATAATATTATATGAAGTTATATGTGATACATAGTGATATTATCCATGGCGAGTTTTGGAAAATAATATACATGTTTAGGTGATTAGTTAGTTTTACAAGGTGTTCACACTACTTTAGTATGCTTTCTTTACTTTTTCATGACTGGATATTTGGAGGATCCAACTGATTATACCGTTAAACTCACCCAATGTATATATAATCTATTTTCACGATATTTAGGTAAGGATGGAGATTAGGCTGGTTACTAATTGATTGGCGTTTTCAAGGTATTTTTTGGGATTCATGGGCAATGTCTTCTTTAATTTATTATTTTGTACTTGATGTCTTCCCTTTTAGTTGTTATAGTTCTAGCATAAAATTAAATAGTTTTACCTCAGTTTTTATTTTACATTGTAATCTGATATGGATTTTATTTGTATTGATCATATCTCTCTATTCTACAATTGTTCACATAAAAGTTAATGACAACCATTTGTGTTTTTACTATACCCTCGGTGTTAGTCGCCAAACCAGGGACTAGTAGAGGGGGAACTCAGAGGTCATTATTTGTATTCTCCCATTTCTGGCCCAGGATGTGTAGACATTGAGGGTAGGGGTTATTATTGAGTGGTATAAGAGGTCTAGTTAAGGGAAGTGATGAATTTTTGAGTTAGTCACATGTGAGGGTGAATGGGTTGGTTGGGAAATAGTGTCAGCTTAGTTTAGAAATCCATGTGAAGAGGGGAGATAGGTTGAGACATGTTTATTTTGAGCCTCTATTGATATGATACACAGAACAAAATGATTACATTAACTACAAAATGAGATGATATTTTTTTTACATATACCTAGGAATGGATCATGTGTAAATATTCTTTGTATGAGTGTTTGAATGGATATACCACGTAATAAGTTTAAAATAATGGATAAAACAATTAATTAATTTTAAATACTTCCATTATATAGGATTAGATTTTCAAATTGTTTTTTCTTGAGTAGTTATTGATCTAATTCAATATCCTCATTAGGTTGGTGTGGAATATGTTCAACAGGATGTGCCAGTAGATTTCTGCGGAGTAAAGGATGATGACGACAACACTTAGAGGAGAAAACCTAGAGATTTATGATTCCATATTCTATAGATGTAGGATAGATTCATATCAAATGAAATTAAAAAATAGTAGTTAGAAGTGGTGGATATATCCATTATTTCAATATATACTCATAAGAATCACTTATTATCATTGAATGTGACGATGATGCCTACGTTCAAAATGCAATAGGGGTTCTTCTTCCACTGATAAATTGAGGAGCAATTATTCTAATGGGAGGGTTTCTGAAAAAAAATTAGAGATGTGTTAAATTCTTATTCCATGATGGGGGAAAGTCTCCAAATTTTTTATGCCATTTGGAATGTGAGATTAATTGTGTAATATTTTGAATCCATTTTAGGATCCTTTTGTGATATGTTTCAGACCTGTTACGAGATGTGGAGGAATGAGCGACAAATTTTGAGAACTATTATCATCTAGTGATATAGCACTAGGTAACCTCGTTAATGATGATGATGTACATTGAGGTTTTGGTGAGAGAATATATCATCAATGGGATGTCATCTTGAAGTATATTATTATGAGTGGGATTCTTCAAGATTCCTTATTAAGATAAGTTTTGGCAGAAGGTTTCGTATTGTTAGGACCAAAGAGCTTCTGATCAACCGAGGGTAAGTCCGGGCCCAAAATGACTCATTTCTCCAAGGGTAGAGGCTCTCATAACAAAAGCATGGGATCAATCACAACATTTTTTTTGGAATCCTTGGTCCTTAATGGTGAGATTTCTCGACCTTCTAGGGTAGTTAGCTTTCACTATCTATTCCACTTCAGGATCCTAAATTGACGAAATTATATCAAAGTCACTACCTTCAGGTTACACAAGTTTTGTATCAGAAGTGAGTTGTTAGTCTAGGCATAGAATAAACCCGAGATGATCTTTATCGCTACAGATAATAGAATGCTCATGGTGGTGGTTTTCAAAATCATAAGAGAGGCTGTGGAGCAGGCCGTGGTAAGATACATTATTTTTATATTCTAGATCCTAGATTTCCACATAATGTTTGAGGTACTATTTTTTTTATTTTACACAATGGTTTGTGCCTTGTTTTATTCAGAAGAGGTACAGTCCTTCATATCACATGACCATGAACATACATTGGGACATGAGTTATAGAGGCTTACAATTCCTATGGCGTTGACTACATTATTTAGAGTTTGAGCTTACATGTTTGTCATATGTAGAGATAATAAACTAGTTTTAGGGAGGCATATTTTGTGGGTAGATTTCTTATGTTTATAGATAGAACTATATGATTTCATACTTGTAATGAATTTATTTTACTCAGTGAAACCTATCATGGATTGCTTCATGAGACAGGTTTTGTACATCGATGCTAGTGTAGATTCAGTAGAGTTTGTTCGAGAGAGATACAATCAGATGTGTTAGAGGTGTGTTTCATCCTTGTCATCCATTATGGTTGATCTAATTATGGGAAAAATATATATTGATCAACTGGAATTTCCTAGGTTCATGGAACAGTGACCTGTTGCATTTCAAGAGGAGGTTGTAGCATTACCTCCTTGAAGATAGATCAACAACAGGATTGAACTAAAATAGGTTTTTATCCTACTTTGATATCCTTGTATAGAATGGAAACTTATGAGATTCCATATATGCATATATATCATGGTGGAATTCCATTTTGTGGATTCATTTGGCTATTTTTTCTCCATGGGGTTCACTAGTTTCGTTTGTTAATAAGGCTAAAAATAATTTTCTACTGGGTATCGATTATCATTTCTTGAACCAATTCATAGAGAGTAACATATACCATATTCTGTGGAATGATAATTTATACGATCAACTGAAGAGTGAAATTCAATTCTCAAATATAATATTTTTGTCAAGGAATTATTAAATGTGTGTAAAGGATGCGGATATTTTTATGGCTACATTCTGTTTTCATCAGGGGATTTATACATTCATTTTATTTCCATAAGTCATGGTGAATGATCTAATTGTGCTCACAGGGTTGATGAAAGATGTGTTCTGTGAGTTCCTATATATGGTTGGGGTGGTTTTCATCCACAGCTTCCTTCGGTACTCTATTTATAAGAAGGATCATAGAGATCATCTGAAAGCTATTTTGGGAGTACTTATCCATGATAAGTTGTTTGAGATGTTTCCGAAATTTGAGTTTTGGGTTTTCAAAGTCCATATCATGGGAAATATTGTGTCCCAGAAGAAAGGATCTATGGACCCAAGGATGAAAACAATATTTTTGACTTGGGTATCCCCCAAGATAGAAGTAGAGGTGTGAAAATTTATTGGTCTTGCAGCCTGTTACATGAGGTTTGTAGTCGATTTCTCTCATGATGTTTCTCCTCTTAAATCTTTTACCAGAAAGGATCTGGAATTATTTGGGAATTATCAGTGTCTTGTTTCTTATGAGTATCTGAATGAGAAGTTCTTATGTGATTAAATTATCTATCTACCAATATATGTTGTTACATTATAGTTTTTCTTTGATGATCTGCATGTTGGATTGGGTTCTGTACTGATTCAAAAGAGATGGGTAGTTTCTTATGGGTCTCAATAGTTGAAACCCCAATAATAAAACTATCCCTCCCATGATCTCGAGTTGGATGAAGTTGTGAAATTGATGATGTTGTGGAGAAATTACCACATTAGTAGCCATTTTTTTGTCTTCACTGATGATATGTTCTAGAGGTATGTTGTCTCCCAACGCGACTTGAACATTCACCAGGGTGAATGGATGGAGTTCTTACTTGATTATAACATCAGAATTTCCAATACACCTAGAAAAGGGAGTGTTGTGGCTGATGCGTTAAAAATTAAGTTTCATTTTGAATTAGTGGATAGATCTAGTGATTCATGGTGAGTAATGGATGCAATTTTATCATTACATATAGATATGGGAGATGATTGGTGTACAATTTTTCTTTTTTATATGACGATACAATCATCTCTAGTGAAATTGGTGGAAGAGTCTCCTTTAAAAGACCATGAGGTGGAGATATGGATATATGATTTGTTTGTGGGCAGGCCCTTGATGGTTGGTCTGAGGATAAACAACACCATTTTATTTTTTTGTATAAATTTCATTCCTCTGATGATGAATGAGATGGTTATTAGGGAGTTACATAGTTCTCCATTTTAGGGTCATCATGGTGTAATAAATATTTAATGAGGCTTTGGGAGTTAGTTTTAGTGGCCATGGTTGAACGATGAAATGGAAGAGTGTGTGTCATGATGATTATTCTTCCAGATGGTAAATGATGATCACCATGTTCCTGGTTGATTGCTTCAGCTCATAGATGTTCTTCAGTGGAGGTTTTATCAAGGCAATATCTTGAAGAGGTTTTGGGGCTCTATAGAGCCCTTAGGATGATAATTTTTGATCAAGATCCTAATTTTACCTCCATGGGGTGGAGAGTTCTCTATCTTGCTTTTGGTTTTAAGAAATTCTTCCGAACTGATTTTTATCAACATATAGATGATCTTAGAGAGTAGACAATCTGAACTCTTGAATATATGTTTCACTTTTGTGTCCTAGTTTTTGTATTTTCGTGTATGATGCACCATTCATTGGAAGAGTTACCTAACAATAATATTTTTCAATCCACCATTAGTATGACAACATAGGAATCATTTTATGTATGACCTACTATTCTCCATAGTGATTGATTGGGGTTGGAGAGTCATAAATTATAATATCAAAATTGGAATAGAATACTATATATATGGTTCATGTGATTCCTGAGAGGATGAAGTAAGAACCTATTAATCATAAATCATATTTCTAATAGAGAATGAGACCTCTGTAGTTTGATTGAGGGGATCATGTTTTTCGGGAGTTGGTTCCCCATCATTATAATCAATGGTTTGGCCATGTGAGTAAGCTTCCTCCATTGTTTTTTGGACTTTTGATGTTCTGTATCATGTTAGATATATGGTGTGTTGGATATAGGTTCACCCACATATTATATAGCTACATGATGTTTTTCACTTTTCACAACATCATTGATATCTTCCTAATGACTATCAAATCAATAATTAGGGAGTGATCGATCTTGAAAATTAGGTGACCTTTGAGAAGTTCCCTGTGAGATCTATGACCACGAGTAAAATGTGTTAATCGGGAATTCTATCCACTTGGATAATGTCTTTTGGGGGCACAGTGGCATGGTTTGGGGTACATGGTAATGTGATTTACATATACTCTCTCAGTACATTGATATGTTTGATGTTTAACTCTTCTCATGTCACATTGTTAGATTGGTGGTTATAGACCTTTACTATTTATAAGATGGGTTTATCTTGTTTCTTGTTGAGTCTTTATCTCTAATGATAGGTATCTTTCTGGGATTGTGATTATGAGATGGTTGTGGTTATTTTGAGTTATCTAGTGTTTTCCTTTGGTCAAACAGTTGAGCTCTTATTATTGTCATATCCTTGAGATGTATCTATGAGGTGGCTACTTGGATAACCCCCTCCAATTTTTTATTTGGGATGTTTTTTTATTCATGAGGATGATAATTGTTTGAGTGGAATCAGATGTAAGGGAACGAATCCACATTGATAATCCCTTTTGATTTTTCTTCTAAAGACTGAATTACTAAGAGGATTCTCAGGGGATGTTGATTGGGGCTTTGTTGTTAGTTGATATATGTTGGGCGATTCACATCATGAAATAATGTTACACTATGTAAAATATGGTTTCATTATTTGTAATATTTCAGTGTTCAAAAAATAATAATAATGTGATGAGTATATGTGTTTTCAGAAAAAAAAACTAAATATTGAGGCTGGCGTGATGTGACAGGGGATTACATGTCATGTAATCTCTTGATGTTGAAAAAATACTATTTCTTGAGTTTTCATACACAACCAATGTAGCAACTCTCTCTTGACTTCAGGTGACCTGGTGTCCCCATATTCAACATTTTAATGATTCCTTAATCAATGATCAATATGAAACTTCCCTCATTTGATCCGTAATGATCTATCATTGATATAAGGTATATTTATCATTATTTCATGTGTTTTATACCAATTATATCCCCTTTTTCTCCTATTCTTATCGCCGTTCAATGGTGGTTTTATACCCATTGATATAATGGGATTTCTCTAGGTATTTCGTGGTGTGATGATTCCACAACATCCTTAGATGGATGTAGATTTTGCAGGAGATGTGATTAGATATCCTATTAGTACCAAGATAATAAGGAAGGGGTGTTTATCTAATGTTGTATTTTTTTCAATTTTGATGATAAAAGTTGAATGGGAAAAAACATCATTTTGTATTTGGTGAAAATCCTATTGATTTTTGATTTCAAAATAATTTACTAATGTCTTCAAAATAATCATACACACTCATTCAAAATAATTATACTCAAATTTTTCATCATAACAGGAAGAATATGTTCTGATGAAAATGATTTGATAAGACTCAACTTTGTTCAAGAATGGTAGGAGATCATAATCAAGAATTTATTGTCATTGGATTCACTATGATTTATATTTTAAAGAAGTGAATTATTTGATGATGTATCCATGTATGCATGAATATGATATAAATAAATGTGACAATGCTTTTATAATTTACATTCCATATAAATCATAAGTTAATTTAGTGACCTATGTTAAATTTTTTTTGGGAGAAAATTTATGATTGGAATTCCAAATAATACCTACATTTATTATATTTGTGTTGAAGTGATGAAATAGATGTTACTGATTGAAATATAATCATACCCAGTACAATCATATTTTATCTAAGAATGATATAAAAATGTTGATGGGGGATTCAATAGTTTCAATGATTTTAATTGTATGTAAGGTATTGCAGAATATGTTCATCCCTTCTTTGTATAAGAAAAAAATTTGAACCTAGGATAATCATACTCAGGATCAATAAGAAAAAGTCGTTCCCAATAATACTATATTCAAAATCATCATATACTTGGCAATCATACTCATAAATATTGTTCTCTAGAAAATCTTACTCAAGATGAGATGGATATTTCATTTAATTTCTAACATAAAATATTGATGAAATATGATATGTTTTCAAATTTCTATATCAAGAGTGTCAAGAGATGATAAAATTTGTTTTTCTCTTCGTATAAATTTTCATGATGGTCAAGAGACGATGAAAAGAAAAAGTAATGTATCATAACTGGGTTAAGAGAAAACGTGAAGAATTGAAGTATATGATGTGTATTTCAATACGGTCAAAGTGCCTTTATGTCATAGGAGAATTGTTTTATACTAGTTAAATAGAAGAATTAGAGAATTATAATTGGTTTTAAATTAGAGTTTTTTGGATGTGATGTCAATGGGAAGATGGACATTCAATGGATCGATTGTTTTCAGCATTCATAGTTAATATCCATTTATTAATACATTTATATTGAAATAACACAATGATTTTTCTTGATGAACTCATATTCATAAAATCATAATCTTGAATTGAAATTGGAATCGAAATCAAAATGGAATTTTGATTTATAAGTAATGAATGTAGATGAATCAATAATTTTATAAATGATTTAACTATGTCAAAATGCACCAGATATTTTAGGGTAAATTGAGATTAGGGTAAATCTGATTAAGCAGGAATAAATTCACAATTCCCTCAAAACCCATTCGAGGGACACCTATAAAAGGTGAAACGTACATTGTATATATCTGATGAATGATGTATTATTCATGAGAGAGATGATCTTAGTTTATGGGAGAGAATGAGGGGTCTATTTTGATCATTTGTTTAACAGTTTCATATGGATAAGTGAAGGAGAATAGAGATGATCCCAACATTGTATTTAGATGATAATCAAACTCAATGATAATCATACTCAGTTGATTACCATATTAATCCTGTTAATTTTATTTTTATGATCATTGTATCGATTTGTATTAATCATATCAGTATTTTTATTGTGGGACATCTAGACTATGGAATATGTAGTTTTGAATTGTCGCAAATGTACTCATCCAATTCATTATCATTTCATAGTGACATTTTAGTACTGGGGAGAATCCTAGTGGGAAGAATATTATATAGAATAATTATATGCAGAGGAATCTAACTGGGAAAATAATTATCTGAAAATTGAATTTGGTTTTTTCCACTCAAATTCTTTAAAAGTTATTTCCATCTTATATGTAATAAATTTACAAAGTGTTATAAAATGAATAAATTTGTGAAATTGAAAAATAAAGGAAATTTTCATGATTTGATAGATAAATTTAGTATTACCCTTTTTGTTGTTGTTCACACACACAATTGGAATTGTTTACATTGTACTTTCCAACTTAAAGGGTATATCCTACTCATTGTGATCCAAGGATTATTTTTAGTGGATTGTGTGAAATTTTATCATTTACCAACCATCACTATGATGTATATATTATTATTGAATATAAAATCCTGTGATTTCATGGATATGTGTATTATTTTTTTAGAAGGGAATTGAAATCATTAAAATGAGGTGATGTTTATTTCAATTTCATGGAAGAATAAAAGAAGTATAATTTATTTACACCCCCCTCTTAATGATACAATTTCATTGACTAGTAATATTCAACTAGTATCATTCAGAATTTTTAATATGCTTACTCATTGCTGATGGTTAATTTGAATTTAGGGAAAAGTTAATGTATTACATTTTTCGATGGAATGAATTATCATAACTGAAAATATTGAATTTTTCATAAACATATATTTATTGGATGTGATGTTATTTATCTACAACATATGTGTTTTTTCTAATTGATTTTAAATATCATCTTATATCTATTGGTAGGAATAATATTTTTCATAATGGAAGTGCCAATAATGCTATATTATCATTAGATTCTGAAAGTTACTTTTTAATATTGAATGTTGTTTCCCCAACCAATGGTATGTGGGATAAATCAAAAAACAGATAAAAAGATAATAAGAAATTTTAGGAAGTAAAAAAAATAAAAACAATAGATTTATGTATGATCAAATGAAATGGGTGAGTATAAATCCATTGGGGTATTATTTAATAGGTTAAATTAGATTTTGAGTACAATCAGATTTATTTGTGAAATTTATATGATGCCATAGTTTTTTAAAAGATTATAGGAATCCATCCCAAAATGGTTGATGAAAAAGTTACTTCATTTGAAGACATATATCCTTATACATTTCTTTTTTAGGAAATTCATAGAACTATCCCCACATATGTAACGATGAAAGAGAAATCAACGAAAAGTAAATCTAAAGGTTAGTAGAGAAATTTCAATCAAGGATGATAAATAATTAAAAGTCAAAAAATATCATTCATAAAGATTATGCCAGTGATTTAAATAATGAAAAATATGTATATAAAAATATTAATGATATTATTTCCTTGATTTTTAAAAATGTTAAAATAATTATAGGGAAATATAAACTGTATCTTCCCTTGAAATGTTCTAAATGTGGGGGCATTGGGCTCTATTATACTAATATTCCTCAAAAAGAAAACTTATTATAATAAATAAGAAGAAATTAATCCAAGTAGATCTCTCTAGAAATAGGGTGGATATTGATGATTGTATTCCATATAAAAATATTATAAATTCTTCAAAAAAAGAGAAGTTTCCTATCCAAAGATGATGAAGAAGAAAATAGTCATGCTAAATCTAAAAAATATTTTGGGTATATTATAAAAATAATTTATTTTAAATATTTAATGATGAATAGTTCGTAAGAAGTTGTTCTAATGAATAAAACCATATTGAAATGAATTTTAATGAAGTGATGAATGAATTTATTTAAAATATTATATGGATTGAAAAAAACAAAATTTATGAAGATGAATGTTACTTAACAAGAAATAATGATTGTTTTTGTAAGGATAAAGAAAATATGGTGAATGATATTGATGTTTTCTTGTAACCTCAAAATGAATATATCAATCTTAATGACCATCTGGTAGTGAGGTTAAATTCAAAGGAATAAGAGTTATAAATTTTCCAACAAAATCCTTATAAAGGCGAAAAGCAATGTACATGTTGCAAAAACACTATCAATGAAGTTGGTGAAATTTCTCAGAAGAAGAAACCTAATAGTGATCAACATAATGTATCTCTAAAGTATGACAAGAGTCAAGGAACTGTGTAAGAAAAGAAGTATTATTTTAATGTCATGTTTGTGGAAAAGACCAACAATATTGGGAATTTAGAATTCTAAAATAACCATGAGTATTAAAAAAATTGAAAAAATATAATATTGGAAAATGTTAAATTACTTATGGTTATAATAAATTACTAAGTAATAGGATGACTTTTATTGACAATATAATGGTTTGTGGCTGAGAAATTAAATATAATAAGGTGGTTGATAAAAATATTCATAATTCTGGCCAGTTTTGAAGTTTCAGAATAAAATAAACATTTTATTTTTATTGTTGTTATTTTGATGGATATAAGCACTGAGAATTTTTTTTTGGTTTACTGAAAAACATTTCTATTATTACACAGGTTATTAAATGAATGGATTAAGGGGGAGATAATTCCCTCAAAATAAGAAGTTTAAGAATATTTTTGTGATGATTCCGGAAAAGGTTGGAGTAAATATTGAAAACTGAATCCAAATTCTACAAACTATATTTGAATTATTTTAAAAACCTAAATATCTTGTAAAAGGATGCTTTGCCTTGTTTCCTTCGCAAAAAAATATTCATAAAAATTAGCAAAGGCTAAAGGTGAAGAATAAAAAGGAATAATGGAGAGACCTTTTTTTTGAAACCACATTGAAATCTACACAGGAAGAATGACCTAGAATTATTGATATGGGTGATCATTCACACAAAATGATATTTTAAATTGTTGAATAATTTGGAAGACATTAATTTGAGAAAATTTAAATTTTTTATTGATAAATCATTGAAAATTAATGGTGTTGGATCAGACATCATTGGGAATTAAAAATTATGTCTAGGAAAACATTGTATGTTTGTGGGATGAAATATAATTTTCAAATTGTCTTATAATTTTGTGATGAGGGTAACAAATTTATCTTCATAATGTATTTTTTTTTTGAAATGTGATTAATATGTAAAAATTGTTACAAGATTCCAACATACAGAAGGAAACATATTTCATGTTAGTGAAATATAAAAACTCTTGTTGCTTGATTATAATGGAGGAAAATGAATTTTTGGAGAAAAGGATTGGACAGATGTGTCAATGAAACATTTGAATGTTATAAAAAAGGGATACTACCTAAGACATTATTTATTTTCCAAAAAGAAGATAATGGTGTGTCACTATTTGTCAAAAAGTTAATATTATGAATTTTGTTCAAAAGAAATTTGATATTTGGTAAAAAAACCTGGATTAGATTTATTTTAAAATTTGTGGGTGATCGTACCACGATTCACTATTTTATTCCACCTTTACACCGCTGTTTTAAACTAGTTTTGTAATTAATATCTCAAATATAATAATAAATTGAACTTTATGTTGGAATCATTTAATTAATTTTAATAAAAATTATAATGGTAAATCTTACTTGTTTTTATTATTTCAATGTAGGTGGAGGTGATTTGGAGGGCCCATGATGAAGTGGAAGAAAAATGGGCCAAAATTGCATGGATCCATGGACATCTGTCCACTTGTTTGCATAGTAAACGAAATCCATGCCTCCAATTGGGCTGAAATTTTGTGTGCCTATCTAAAAGTTAATATTATACATTTCATATTAAGGAACCCAATACTGATTCGGCTTTTATGGGTTCCAGCAGAAATGATCTGTCCAAGCCACCAAATTTGAACAATGTCAAATGTGGTGTTATGTATTTTATAAATATCATGAGTTTTATTTGTCCAATTGGTGTCAACAATTCGCTGGAGACATTCAAGAAGTAAGGCTACAACTTTTCTATTTTCTCTACAGCGAGATAAGGCTATCTGTATACCGAAACACATGGTACAATTGGATTGATGAAATCTGTGTGCCTAAAACCACCTTCAAGTTTTCTTATAAAAGGGAACCAAGGGAACCTCATTTGGATGTTCGGACAAGGAGTGAAGTACTGCAAATATGGATTCCTAGAGGAGTATCCTAATCACATTGGTGGTTCTGGAGGCCCATATCCTCATAGGGGAATCAAGGATGAAGAAGGAGTTCCACCCGAGCTTCCTCATCCTCCCAATGCCGAGCTAAAAGTTGGGTGTTCGTTGTGAGGGTTCTACATAAATTTCAAGGGAGTTACGATCCATTCACTAGATAATGGTTTGTATTAATTTGGGTGTTTAAACATTTCATTCCATTTATCTTATTTTATTTCAGTTTTGAATGCTTGATTTGATGCATGTGAGTGTTATGCTCTTAATTTCTAACCGATCGGTGTGAGGTTTTGAGTGTGTGACTTGTGTTGTTCTGATTGGACATCACAAGAATCCTTTTCATACACACCTTATTGATATTTCAGTCTGCTTTGGAATCTCTTATTCCTTGCATAAGAACTGGACCTTGACAATATGATTGTTACGCCAAGGTTTGGTCCTTAAAGTATTGAAATAAAAGCTTATGAATTAATCGGGGTTCCTATTAACTCCAACCAATGAATTACTCTAAACCTAAGATGAATATATTCGAACAATGAACATGATATGTGTGTTGAAAAATTACATCGACCCTTTTATCTCATAATTTCCAAAATCCACTAGGTCACTCATCTTTTAAGCTATTTCAACTAAGTCATTTTTTAAACACTTATCAAAACCACCCCCTCTCTTAGTCATTTTTATTAAAAATACACACTCTAAACCTACCAATGATCCTTGATAGACGACCTAGGGTCTACCCTAGACTATAAATAAACCTAAAAATCATAATCAATTTGACGTGTTAGGACAAAACGGTCAAAATTTTTGCACCGTTACCGGGGAGCGCATTTGTTTTTTGTGCGTGTTTTTTGATAAAAGTTTTGTAATTTTTGGTGAATATTTGTTTTTTTGATCTTCTACCATTGCATTTTTGTGTGTTATAATTTAATTATTGTGTATGTTCTGTGTATGAAGTGTTCTACTCCAGGAGACCTACAAAATTTTGAACCCAAACCAGAGAGGATCCTACATCAATGAAACTGAGACACACAAGTCAACACTTTGAATGAGGAGACATCACATCTTAAAATTATTCTTGATCCTTCTTCTACATCTAAAACCAAAGTTAAAACAGAACATAACATGTATAACATGGCTGAAAATAATATAACACTAAATGAACTCACCTCACCTGATGTTGATATCCGACCCACTTACATTCAATTACAAGGTGAGGAACCCAATTTTGAACTAAAATCTAGTTTAATTCATTTATTACCAAGATTTCATGGACTACCTGGAGAAGATTCACATAAGAATTTAAAAGAATTTCATACTGTGTGTTCAACATTAAAACCTGATAATGTGGATGATGAACAAGTAAAACTTAGTTCATTTCCATTTTCATTAGAAGACACGACTAAAGATTGGTTGTATTATGTTAATTCACCAATTAGAGGTTGGGATGACATGAAACGACTTTTTCTTGAAAAATACTTCCCAGCCTCTCGAACTGCGACAATATGGAAAGAAATATGTGGTATAAGAAAATATCAAGGATAAACCCTTCATGAATATTGGGAATTCTTTATAATATTACATTCATGTTTTCCACACCACCAAATAAGTGATCAACATTTAATACAATTTTTTTATGATGGACTAATTCCAATAGATTGTAACATGATTGATGCTACTGCAGGTTGTGCACAAGTGGATTAAACCCCAATTTCTACAAGGACCCCAATTGGGCCAATGGAACAAAACACTCAACAATTCAGTTCAAGGTCCAGTGTACCCATTTGAGCTGTCCATGAGGTGCAAAGTACTGAATTCGAGAAGAAGGCGGACACTAAGTTTGAAGAGGTGAGTACCCTTCTATGACAACTTGCGGTTTCCCAAGGGAAATTCCAATCTCCTCCTCCTATACATTGTGGTATATGCTCTTCTTATACCGACTATTCTGACCAATGCCCCCAATTGAGAGATACTTCTAGGAGTTGTGAGGAAATATTCCCAGGACACCCCTATAACCAAACCATTAGGCTAGAACCGTACACTCCATCCGAACCTGGGTGGAAAGAAAACCTAGCCTATAAGAAAGGGGGGTATTCAAACCGGCCTCATCAACCATGGAACCAACCAGGGAAAAGTAGTCATCAACCACCACTTCGCAGAAATTTTCAACCACCCCAATGGCCTTTCCAACAACCCCCGCCAAAACCTGATCCTAGCCTAGAAGATATGATGAATCAAATGGCTGCCAATAATCTCCAGTTCCAACAAAAAACCCAAGCAGACATACAAGAACTAAAAACCCAATCAGGCCAACTAGACAACTCAATGGCTGAAATCTAAATCCATGGGTCTGGTAAACTACCATCTCAACCACTTTTCAACCCAAGGGAAAAGGGAAATGTTAGTTCCATCACCCATAGGAGTGGAACTCAACTTAAAATCCAAATAAACCTTCCATTAGAGTCATCCTCTACCAAGGGAACCACCATCCCAACCAATGATAAAGGTTCAAATGAGATGGAACCTTGTCTTGAGAGAAGTCCTACAAAAGGAAAGAGTGTGTCTATTGATGAGTTACCAAGCCCAATAATTCATATTCCATTTACCCAAAGAGCCACCCAACCAAGGAAACAAAAGGAAACTGAACATGATAGAGAAATCTTGGAGAGTTTCATAAATGTGCAGGTTAACATTCCATTGATTGATGCCGTCAAGAAAATTCCGAGATATTCCATGTTTCTAAAGGAGATGTGTACCCACCGAAGGTGACTTAGAGGTGATTAGAAGGTGAGCCTAGTGAGGAACGTCTCAACATTGATACAACCATCACTTCCCACCAAGTGAAATGATCCTGGAACATTCTAGATTCCATGCACCATAGGGGAGTATTCATTCTCCAATGCTCTCCTTGATTTGGGTGCTTCATTTAATTTTATGCCTCCCTCCATAAACTCTTCTTTGCAGGTCAGTAAACTAAAGCCCACAGGAATAGTTGTTCAGCTAGAAAATCTGAGTACGGCACACCCTTCTGGTGTGTAAGAGGATGTTCCTGTGAGGGTTCAAAATTTAATATTTCCTTCTTATTTTTATGTGCAAAAAATGGAAGATGATAGGATGAATGGACATGAACCAATTAAATTGGGGAGAACTCTCTTGAAACCCACAAAATACATAATTATTGTCAATAAGTGTACATTATCTATGGAATTTAGTGGTGACATAGTCCATTTCAACATCCTTGATGCCATGAAGCACCCCTCAGAAGAACATTCCTCTCTCTCAGTAAATTCAATTGAAATACTCTGTTCCCCTAAAATCACTTCACTTGTTTCCCCTGACCCCCTGTCTGAATTTTCTTCTATGATTGAAATTCTTATAAATGAATCATGTGTTGATTATTTTAGTGGTCTAGAAAAGTGTCATGCATTTTTATTAATTGATAATTTCTCGAACACAGAGGATTACATGACCATAGATGATACTGCTACGCTTGTAAAAGATAATTCCTCATCTGAGGATGATACCATTGAGAATTTAGATGAGGTTAGTGACCTCTCACTTTCACAGACACTCCCATAAATCCAAAATCTAGCTGAATTAGAACTAATGCAAATGCCTCAAGATTTAAAATATTCATATCTTGAGAATGGAAAAATGTTGCATGTCATCATTGCTAGTTCACTCCCTCCTGAGTGTGAATTGCGACTGCTTGAACTTTTGAGAGAGTATAAACAAGCATTGGGATGGAAACTTGCAGACATTCCTGGTATTATCCCATCAATGTGTACACATCATATTTTATTAACTGATGAGGCTAAACTAGTGAGGCACACACAACGTCGACTGAACCCAAAACTCTTATAAGTAGTTCAAAAGGAAGTAACAAAATTATTGGCTGCTGGAATAATTTACCACATCACTAACAGCCAATGGGTCAGTCCAGTTCAAGTAGTTCCTAAACAAACTGGCGTAATGGTAATTAAAAATGAAAAAAATGAATTAGTTCCAACTTTTTTGTAGAATAGTTGGCATATCTGTATAGATTATCTCCGACTAAACCAACACACTAGGAAGAACAATTTCCCATCGCCTTTAATTGACCAAACTCTAGAGAGGCTAGCAGGAAAGTCCCATTAATGTTTTCTTGATGGGTATTCTAGATACTTTCAGATCCATATTTCCTATGAGGATCAGAAAAAGGAAACCTTCACTTGCAGATTTGGCATATTTTCCTATAGAAGGATGCCATTTGGCCTATGCAATGCTCTAGGTACTTTCCAGCATTGTATGGATAGTATTTTTTTGGATTACCTAGAGAATTTCATTGATGTTTTCATGGATGATTTTTCTGTATATGGATCCTATTTTGATGAATGTTTTAGTCTTGGTTCCATCCTATATCGTTGTATTGAAAAGAATCTTGCATTAAAATATGATAAATTCCATTTCCTGGTGCGACAAGGTATAGTTTTGGGACATTTCATTTCTGGGGATGGTATCCAAGTAGATAAATCAAATGTGGATTTCATTTCTTTCCTACCATTCCCTAAAAATGTTAATGATGTGTGGTCTTTCCTAGGTCATGCTGGATTTTACCATCGGGCCATTTGTGATTTTAGTAAGATTGCTCTTCCCCTCTCCCGCTTACTCCAAAAATAAAAAGATTTTGTTTTTGATAAAGAATGTGAAGAAGCTTTTAATTAATTAAAATGGAGTCTCACGTCACCCCCAGTAATCCAACCACCTCGGTGGGATTTACCATTTGAGCTAATTTGTGATACCTGTAACTATGCAGTTGGGGCAGTCTTGTGACAAAGGGTCGATCGAGCTCCACATGTCATTGCCTATGCTTCACGTAATTTGGACCCTGCCCAAGAAAACTACACCACCACTGAAAAATAATTTATTTCCATTGTGTTTTCCTTGGATAAATTCAGGTAATACCTTTTAGTATCCAATGTCATTGTGTTCTCAGACCATGCATCCCTCCGGTATCTCCTAAGGAAACTAGAAGCCAAACCACGTCTCATTTGTTGGATGCTCCTCCTTCAAGAATTCAATCTAGAAATTAGAGATCAAAAAGGTGCAAAGAATGTGGTGGCAGACCGTATCAGTAGGATCCCCCCATCCTTGAACATTATCTCATCCCCCTGTATTCCCATTAATGACTTATTTCCTGATGAGCAATTGTACAAAGTGCAAGATATTATTCCCTAGTATGTTGAAATTGTAAATTATTTAGTAGCATATTTCATTCCTACTGATTTTAAAAAAAACCAAGCCAGTCTTCTAAAACATGATTCTCGTTGGTACATTAGGGATGACCCCTACCTTTGGTGCACATGAAGCGATCAGGTCCTTAGGCATTATGTTCCCGATAGCGAGTTTCAATATGTCCTTAGATTCTTCCACACTCTTTCTTGTGGGGGCCACTTTGGTCCCCAATGGATTGCTCGCAATGTTCTTGATTCCGGTTTCTTTTGGCCAACACCTTTTCAGAATGCCTAGGAATTTTGTAAATCTTGTCCTCATTGTCAAAGAATGCAGAATCTCTCTAAAATGAATTAAATGCCACAAAACCCTTGCTCTTTCATGACTTTCTTTATGTTTGGGGCATTGACTTTATGGGGCCATTTTCCAATTCTTTTGGAAACCTTTACATTATATTGGCCATTGATTACTTATCAAAATGGGTAGAGGCATGGGCCACAAGGATAGATGATTCCAAAATAGTTGTAGAATTTTTGAGAACATAGATATTTTGTAGGTTTAGATTAACTAGGTTCATCATCAGTGACCAGGGTTCTAATTTCTGCTACCAAACAATGCTATCAATTTTGCATCGGTATGGGGTCGGCCATCGAGTTTCTACTACATAACATCCACAGACCAATGATCAAGATGAGGTGTCGAATATAGAGGTAAAACAAATTCATGAAAAAACGGTCCAACCCAATAGGAAAGATTGGAGTCTTAGACTCGATGATTCATTATGGGATTACCGTACTCCTTTTAAAACTCCCATTAGAATGTCACTTTATAGGCTTGTTTTTGGAAAGAGTTGTCATTGCCCTGTTGAGATTGAGCACCGGGCCTACTGGGCCATCAAACAGTGTAATTCTAATCATTCTGGTGCATGTGCTCAAAGGAAGTTGCAGATTCAAGAGTTAGAGGAAATGAGAATAGATGCATATGAAAACTTTCGGATTTATATGGAGAGAACCAAGGCATCCCATGACCGTCTTATCCTTCATCTTCAGTTCCATACTGGGAAGAAGGTCCCCCTATACAATGCAAGGATGAAATTGCATCCCGGTATGCTTCGTTCCTGTTTGTTTGGACCATACATTGTTACTAATGTCTCTCCGTTTGGGGTTGTTCCGGTTCAGAATAAAGAAACCAAGAAAACCTTCACTGTCAATGGGCAGCAGCTGAAGAACTTTCATGAACCCGTTCTGGAGTCCCTGATGGAGGAACTCCATTTTCAAGAAGCATACTATGAATGGAATCCACCAGGTTTTATCCTTCCTTCCCACATTCTCTTTTACTATAGTGAGGACACTGCATACTCTAGGTTGGGGGGGGGGGTGGATACATTCTTGGGTTAGTTAGCAATTTTCATCGTCTTCACCTTTTTGTTTTTACTTTTTTGCCTTATTTATGGTATTTTCATTTTTCCCCATCAATAATTTAAAATTTCCATGATTTGGCGACCATAAAGTGGGGAAAGTAAAAATACCATAACGAAGTCTAAAAATAATTTTTGTAAAAATTTTACAACAGGGAGTGATTTTTAGTGAATTGGTTTTCTGTCAATGATATAAATGGTCGTATCTATGTGGTACCTTTGAGATGATTGATGCCCTTTGAGTGAGTAGTTTTTTGGAAAACTGTGTCACTAATATCTCCATACATTTTTTCACCAAACCAAAAAGTGTGAATATTTCATAATTAATATATGGTAACTATATGATGGGTTAATATTTTTCATCTTGAAATGATATTTCCATACGTTTGTTCCTTATCATATCTGTTTCATTAGATTACCAGATTGACCAATGCGTGTGTACCTAACGTCCGACTCTTGTACGCCCTCTAAAAAAAATTGGTTTTTTCTTGGGTAGGTCAAGAAGCACTCCTCATCAACCTTTTATCTTGTTATAACTATTGCAATTAGTATCGTGAGGAGATCAAGCAATGGTTGAGAGATGAGTGTGAGATTTATTTCAAATGAAACTTCAAAAAAATATAATAAATGAGTGGCGTGATGAAATGTGGAACATATGGGAATATCTAGGTCAGGAGCTTTTGGGTTGACTTCTAGGAATGCTTAAATGAGCGGGTCTTAAAATATGATTGCAATGGATGTAGGACAGGTTCGGTGAAAAAATCATTTAAGCTGAAAAATGATAAAATAACCTATATTTATTGGATAATAAGTGGAAATAATAGCATGGAATGGTATTCAAGAACACACATGGAAAGTTAGTGTCATGGTTTACTTCTTAATTCCTTTCTCAATTGGGTATCATGAATCTTTTTTAATTTTGCTATGATATGATTTATGAGACACCTTTCTCTATTTTCACTAGGAAGAACTCCTTGGTGTGATTCGTGCATTGATCATTTTACTTTAAATAAAATTTCCTCAAATGATAAATCTTCAGTATGATGGATATATATATATATTTGCATCATTGTATTTGGATATGTGACTTTTCCTAGGAGTTAAAATGTTTAGGTGTGGGGGTGTGATCGTACCATGATTCACTGTTTTATTCCACCCTTACACGACTGTTTTATAATAGTTTTGTAATGAATATTTCAAATATAATAATAAATTTCACATTATGTTTGAATCATGTAATTAATTTTAATCAACATTATAATGGTAAATGTTACTTGTTTTTATAATTTCAATGTAGGTGGAGGTGATTTGGAGGGAACTTGATGAAGTGGAAGAAAAATGGGCAAAAATTGCATGGATCCATGGACATCTGTCCACTTTGTTACATAGTAAAAATATTACGTGCATCTAAAGGGGATGAAATTTTGTGGGTCGGTCCAAAATGTAATAGGCTACATGTTATATTAAATAACTCAATCCTGATTCGGCTTCTTATGGAGCCCCTATGAACTGATCTATCCAAGCCACCGAATTTGGACCAAGTCAACTGCGGTGTTATATATTTTATCAATATCATGAGCTGTAGTTGTCCAAATGGTACCAAAATTTCGGTGGAGACAGTCAATAGGTAGGGATAAAAAATTTCTATTTTCAAAAAAGCGAGATAAGGCTGTCTGAAGGCGGAGGCTCATGTTACAACTGGATTGATGAAATATGTGTTCCTAAAACCACCTTCCAATTTTTCTATAAAAGGGAACCAAGGGAACCTCATTTGGAAGTTCGGCCAAGGAGTGAAGTGCTGCCAATTTGGATTCCTAGAGGAGTCTCATAAATACCTTGTAGGTTCTGGAGGCCCCTATCCTCATAGGGTAATCATGTATGAAGAAGGAGTTCCACCCGAGCTTCCTCATCCTCCCGATGTTGAGCTAAAAGTTGGGTGTTTGTTGTGAGGGAGCTACACACATGTCAAGGGAGTTACGAGGAATAAAATAGCTACTGGTTTGGAGTAATTTGGGTGTTTAAACATTTCATTCCATGTGTCTTAATTTATTTCATATTTGAATTCTTGATTTGATTCATGTGAGTGTTATGCTCTTAATTTCTAACCGATCTGTTTGAGGTTTTGAGTGAGTGACTTGTGTTGTTCCGATTGGACATCACAAGAATCCTTTTCATACCCTCCTTATTGAGATTTCAATCTTATTTGTATGCTATTATTCCATGCATAAGTTCTAGACCTTGACAATATGATTGTTACGTCAATGTTTGGTCCTTAAATCATTGAAATAAATGCTTAGGAATTAATCAGGATTCCAATTAACTCCAACCAAAGAATTACTCCAATCCTAAGATGAATATCTTTGAACAATGAACTTGATATGTGTGTAGTGAAATCACATCGACCCTTTTATCTCATATATTTCAAAATCCACTAGGTCACTCATCTTTTAAGCTATTTCAACTAAGTCATTTTTTAAACTCTTTTCAAAACCACCCCCTCTCTTAGTCATTTTTATTAAAAATACACACTCTAAAACTACCAACGCTCCTTGAGAGACGACCTAGGGTCTACCCTAGACTATAAATAAACCTTAAAATCATAATAAATTTCGTGTGTCATGACAACACGGTCAGTGGGATGATGAGAAACAAATAAAAAATAGATATAAGTAATTCATTAAATTCCTTTTGGATTTTACTAACATTACTTGTTTTATGTACACGAGACACGAAAAAAATACATTTATAATGATTAAATTTTTTATAAGAAAAGAAATGAAGTAATGTGATTATTCACTGAAGAAATTTAGAACATATAATGGTGTTGAATAATTAATTGAATAATTAAAAGGTTATATAGAGAAGATGACATTCAACATAATTATAGTTCCACATAGAGTCCTCTAAATAAATGGGGTAATTGAAATAATTAACAATTGTTTGGTGGATGTGGGATGAACTATGTTAATTTAATGTGGTATTTCACATTAAATTTGAAGGAAATCCATGAGTATTGTTCTTTATATCTAAAAAAATTGTTCCTAAAGGCATAAATCAGATATGAATCTATATGAATGTTTTTATAGAAAATCATCAACTATAAAACACATGAGAGTTTTTAGGAGTCTGTGTATTATAAAGAAGATATTATGAAAGTGAAAATTGTATGAGCATGAAGGTAAATATTGAATCATTCGTGAACATTTCTTTATAAACAAATATGATATATATTCTTTAAAAAAGAGACAAACACGTTTTTTATTCTATTTATGTCAATGTAATGGAAAGAGTTTGGAAAGATATACATATTCTAGTCGAAGAGGAAGAGGATAAATTTATTGAAAACAATTATTAAATGGATTTAGATAGTAGTATTCATACTCAGGAAGAATAATCAAACTCATACAGTTCCATTGATGAGAAAAGAAGTCGAAAATAACATCCTAGGATGAGGAATAATGTGTATGATCCAAATATAGGTTGTGATAAAATCAAATGGTTCAATCATTAAGAACTAAAAAAGCTATTAAACATATTTCTTTTTATTCAAAATTCGATTCAAATGTTGTGAAAGAGGATTTTGATTGTCCGAAATGGGTTTTCGCCATTAATTATAAGTCATATATAATTTAAAAGAATGGTACATGGTAACATGTACCCATTTCAGAAAATAAATACATTATTGGAACAAATTGGGTTTTTTGGAAGAAATTTAATGATGAAGGTGATGTGATAAGACACAAACAAAAATTTGTATGCAATGGGTATTCAAAAATAAGATTTATTCATTTTAATTAATCCCTTTATCTAGTGGAAAGATTATAAAAAATCATAATCTAAATTTATAATTCTTCACAATGAGGTTACAAGATATTTCAAATGAATATTAAATTCTCATTAGGAATGGTGATGTTGAAGATGAACATTAAACTGAACAACCATGTTTCTTTTTTATGTAAAGATAAAATATATATGTGAATATTGAAAAAGGATTTCTATATCCTAAAAAATATCTAAGGGAATGGAATTAAAAATTAGATACATTTACAAGGAAGTTTAATTTAATGAATGGAAGAGTGGAAAAATAATTTCTAAATTAATTAAGTTCAGGTGCATTACCTAATTTGGATTGTTTATGATAGTGATAGTATCATTATTGGGGAAAATGAAACAATATTTTGAATGATTTTCTAATGAAATAAAAAATTTATTAGAAATATCCATACTTGGGGAAATGAAATACATTCTTGGGTTATAAAAACGTCAATGGAAGGAATACACTTTTCTTTCTCTATAAATGTATGCTATGGAAAATCATAAGCGGTTGATAATGGATAACTCAAATCTAATCTCCACACCAATATCACTTGGAAAAATGTTTCTCAAATATGGGGAAGTAAAACATGGTAATAAAAATTAATTTAGAAATTTGATTGGAAGTTTATTTTATTTTACTACAACAAGACTCGACATTGTTTATGATGATACCTTGTGTGAATGATTTTAGAGTTCTAAAAATGAATCACAATTATGTTATATAAATAGAACTCTCATATACATAACATGAATAATAGAATTATGAATCTGGTATGGCTACTATGATTTTTTTGACTGTTTTCGGTATTCAAATGATGATTATGAAAGAAATGTTAGAGACAATGTATCCAAAATTGGTGGAGTATTCTTTCTAGGAAAGAATCGTTTTTTTTCATTCGTTGAAATAGAATTAATTAAATATTAGTTCCTAGTAATTTGAATATGTTTCTTCCACTCAAGCTACTAATAAACATATTTGGATGAAAATCATCTCTCCCATATCTCTAATTACCTTTTGATATTTTTTTTAATTGGTAGAATTAGTTATTTCATCGATATATCCATTTAAAGAATGTATAAATGAGGTGTTTTGGGTATGTTGATAATTAAACATTGTATTGTGAGTGAACTAGTCTTACTATTTTCTGGAGTAGTTTTAAGAAATGTAATTTTTTAATTTCTAGGGAGGATGAAAAAAATATAAGGTTGAATAATGGAAGAAGAAGGGAAAAGAAAATGATATTTATGATCACTTCTTCTGGACAACATGGTTTTTGTGTAAATTATTCTAGTTTCCTACAATTATTTTTATCATGTATAATTATAATTTTTTATAATAAATCAATTTCATGAAGATACAATGTTTAGTGATTTATGAAACATATTTAACAAAAAATCTAATGGTGATATTTTTAGGACTATTCAAGTGAATAATGTGATTTATTTCAAATGTATTTTTATTTTCAAAGTATAAAATAAAATATCAAAGGTAAATGAACTAAAATTAAATATGGTTAAAATTTTATTGAAAAATATTTTCAATATAACTAGACTCATGTTTTCAAATATCATACTCAATCATTCAATAGAATCGAACTCACATTTTCCATCATAATATGAATAATCTATTTTGAATACAATGTTTTGACCAGTCTCACCATGATTCTGGACTGGTAGAATATCATAATAAAGAGTTTATTGACATTGAATTATTTTTGAATTTGATATGAAAAAAGTGACTTTTTTTATAAAGT
Organism: Viscum album; assembly: GCA_963277665.1. NCBI lineage: Eukaryota > Viridiplantae > Streptophyta > Magnoliopsida > Santalales > Viscaceae > Viscum > Viscum album. The sequence continues at coordinate 1,929,581,142 of OY728142.1, forward strand.
ATCAGAGTTTTCATGACTATGATAAAATTTAATGTGACAATGCTATGATGATTTATATTTCCTATAAGTCACATGATGAATGATGTACCTATTATGAAAGAATGAAGGAAGAAAATAAAAAGGAAGTATTCCAAATAATACCAAGATTTATCATTTCTAGGTGGAGGATAAGAAATATATGTAGCTGATCGAAATGGAATTGTACCATGTACAATCTGATTGTAGATGAGAAAGAAAGAAATGGGTTTCTTGAGGATTGATTGGTTTCATTGAATTCAATTGTAAATTATGAACTATAGAACACGATCATATATCATATTTATAGGAAAACATTTACACTATGGATGATTATACTTTGTCTTGTGAAGAAAATGATATTAACCATTATGATCATATATATAATTATCATATCCATGTCAATTGTCATTAGAAAGAACAAGCACTGGAAAATCATGCTCAATCTGAGATGTATTGTTGATTAAATAGAAGAAGGAAGACATATATTTACTCTGATATGTATTATAAAGAAATCATCATGTTGGTAACGAGTATAATTAAATTATTTTTATTTTTTATTCAATTTTCAAGTGGATCAAGATAAGAGGAGAATAAGAAGTCATTTATCTCAAAAGGGTCCATTGAAAAAGTTAAGAAGGGAAGGAGATTGTGTGTATTAAAATTTTGTAACGATCTTTTGTATTAGAGTTTAATTTTTTTATTTTCCAACTTGTTCAAGAGAATATTTGAAGATGTAAAAGTGGTTTGAAAGGTGATGATAATGGACGTGTAATCAAGGGGGGATCAAAAAAAAAGATTTATTGTTTTTATAATTTAAAAATAATATAAATTTCATGATTCATATATAGGATATTGATATAGAGCATTGTGATTCACATATTATATCCATAAAAACAGATATCAGAATTGAAATCAGACTTGAAATTAAAATGAAAATATGATGATTATATAAAGATTATTGAAGAATAATGAAGCTTCAAGAAGAGTTGAAAATATAAAAATGGACTTGATGTTTTTGGGGAAATTGATATTAGAGTGAATTTTATTATTTATGAAAATATTTGGGATTTCTAGGAAATCCATTCAAGATGATCTATAAAAGGTGAAACATTGATTTTACTTTTTGGATGACCGATGTACTCTTCATGAAAGTGAAGCTCATTGTTTAACAGAGAGACCTAAGGTATATATTTATCTTTTTTTGAAGATGTTTTGACATATAAGTGAAAGATAATAGATAATATCGCAACTTTGTATTTATCTAATCACCATATTTAGTTATTAATGTAGTTAGTCGATTAACATATTCATCGTGTTAACTATATTTATTTGATCATCTTATTGATCTGGATTAATCATACCCAGATTTCCAAACTGGTCTTTTCAAACTAATGAATAAGGAGTTTTGATTTTCCCAATCATATATAGTTAGTGCCATATATTTCCATTTTGAGAATTTCATACTAGGTAGAATTGAACCAGCAGTAATTGTACAGAGAAGAATCATACTCTGAGGAATCAGACTCAGAAGATCGTACGTAGATAATCGGACTTGATTTTTTCTTAATTAATGACAAGGTAGATCATACCATCATATAGGTAATAAATAGAAAGAATTTATTTCTGATGAATATAATTTTGGAGCTAAAAAATAAGCATAGGTAACAATAGTTTTTACATAAATTTTTTGTATTTCCCTCTTTATGCTACGAGGGTGAAACTACACCATTGGAATTGTTTACATAGTGCAACATGATTGAAAGGGTATATCCAACTTATTGTAATCCATGTATTTTTTCCTAGTGGATTGTGTAGTATTGGATCATTTCCATATAGTACAAAGGACATGGTTATTCTTATTGAATAATGAAAAATATAAATACATGTGTTCTAGTGGAAGTGTGTTTGATTTTTTTCAGTAGGGAATTGAAATCATTAACAAGAGAGAATGTTTGTCTAAATTGTGAGGAAGCAGAGAAGTAAAAGTATCATGGATTCACCCCTTCCCCTCTCAGTGATACAATTATATTGAATTTACACTTTTAGATCTTTTTCATTGATTTTTTCTTATACGATGTTCGTTGGCGACCTTTTGAGGTATGTAATTCATTTCTCTTATATTTATTTTAACGAAATCATAAATCATGAATGACTTATTCAAATAGTATGAATTAATTTGAAATAATAATTATTTGAATGGGGTTAAATAATTTTTATCGATCACATACCGATGTTGATTATTTGTACCATGATAACAATTAACTTATTTATTTACTTGATGATGTGAGAATTTTTCTTTTATTGGTTTGTCATGTGGTTCATGATGGTAATTGGTAAAGAATGTAAATCCAGAATTTATTCCTAATTATGTGATTAATTTAATTATAATGGCATGTTAATATATCTATATTTTGTCACTATAATTCTATGTTAATGAAATTGACGAAGATATAAAATATAAGTTGGATTGAATAATAAATTTCAAGTAGGTTGATTCTTGTTGAAGAAATGTTTAATGAAATGTAAAATTAATTTTTTAATTTATTATGATAGATTATTTAATAGGATTACCATAGTAGTAACCTATGAATAACAATTTGGTTAATTCATCATGGATTAACAATCGGTCATATCATAAAATATGATGCCATTTTTTTGATAGAGTTCCTTATTTTCTTGAAATGGGTGACTTCCTTATGGTTTGCAGATGTGATATATTATTTTGTGTGAAGGATGAAAGCCTATTTTTATGGTCCATATGCCATTTTATTATTTTTTTAATACATAATTTAATATGATGTGAGACTGAAATGGATGAGCATTGAGTGATGTTGTGGTTGTGGGGTTAGGGAGGCATGGATGTCATGTGAGCCTCGATGGATAAGCCTAGAGGGTTTTTGGGCTACGTGGGGTAGGGATGCCCAGTTGTAGTCGCAGTAGTTGACTTCTGGAGTGGAGAGATGCATTAATTTATTAATTTCATTGTCAGGGATGACACTAGAGATGATGTAATATTATAAAAGAGTACAATCTATTGCTATGAATGTATGATTCTTGTTGAATCGGTTTCTTTTTATCTAATTATCATTCGCCGCTGAATGAGGAAGGTGGTTTTTGGTTACTATCCATATATGAGACTAAAATATTCCTGGGGTATTCCACATACTATTTTTCCTTATCTTATCATGGTTTTATGGGTATAATATCTTTCTATAGTTTCTAAATACAAAACTGGTACTTCATCTACTCACCATGTTGAGAACAATGTGGTTAGTAGCATAGAATGTTTTTCAAGAATACTAGAAAATATAAAATGTTGAAATGCTTTTAATAATTTAAAAAAAGCTTAACCCATGGGTTTGCAGCCTGTTGGGAAGCTATGTTGAGGTTGTAATTCTAAGAAGTCATCGACTAAGTTTTTTTATGCCCAGAAGTCATGGTCCTTATTGTTATGTGAATGAAATGAAATATGGGAAATGAAAATGGTTATATAATTGTTAATGAATATATCAACGTAAAGTGAAACTGATAAAATGTGGATAAAATTATGTATATCTTCTCATAGTAGTGGAATTTGGGAGTCTGAGAGACATTTATTGTAGTTCATTCTGAGACATTGTTATTCTAATAGGGTGGTTGTGAGATATTTTTATCATGTTCTTTTAGTGTTTCTATATGATTATCCACCATTTTGGTAAGTTAAACTAACACCTTTAGGATTCTAATCCCTATGGGGTATTTTCCCCAATATCTTGGTGGAGGATGGATGGAAGACTATGCCCTTTGGCCCAGGTGTCTTCTCTTTGTAGTTATTTTTTTTGTTTTTCTCATTAGATAGTTTTATCCATCTATGTGTGTAGAGGGATATAATGTCTTGTGGTTATTTAACACAAAAAAATTCTTTATGTAGTTTCTTAAGAGGTAGTAAACCTATAACATGTATAGGACGTGATGGCTTGAGGATCCTTACTCAGTGTAAGGGGTATAATGGTTTGAGTTACAATACACAATGTTTGATACACATTATATGGGATGTGGAGGCTTAAAAAAACCTTGTTCATATTTTTGTGTGTGGATGTTGTGGTGAGTTTCATGAGGCTCATATTGTGGTGCTTCTCCCAAATCTCTTTAGCGTAGCCTTTTTGGAGTGATATGCTCAGTACGTATGATATTCGGGAAAGGAGGAAATAAAGTGGGGAAGTGGTAGTAGAATACCCATGATATTATTTAATATATTATATTCCCTTATATATGATACGTGGTATGATAATCTATATAGAGGTTGGTAACATAGTATAACTATGTAGGTGATGTGTTAGTGTAACTTGTTTTTCATTATGCTTTATCCTAATTTCTTTCTTTTTCATGAGAGGATCAGGAGAGGACCCTAGAATGTATAATGTTATACTCAGCCTATATATATATATATATAGCTACTTTTCATATTAGTTGGATGATGATGGAGATCCGGCTAGTTACTACGTTCACAAGGTTTTTCTGTTCCTATTTAGGCTTCTTGGTCACAAGCATCTTTACATTTGTTTTGGTACGTGTGAGTTTTATTTTCAGTTGTAGTAGTTCTTAAAAGACATTACATATTTGAACATTGTATTTTATTTTATACTGTAGTCTAATCAGGAGTTTATTAGTGTCTACATTATACATCACTTCTTCAAGTGTTCTATTAGAGGGTATTCCTTCCCATATATGTGTTTATTATACCCTCAGTACTGGCCACCAATCCTGGACCAACTGGAGGCAGGAGTAGAGGGTCACTATCAATCTTCTACCATTTCGGATTAGGATTTAGTGCACACTGTAGATATGGGGTAATTTAATTTTCCATATAAATCATTCATAACATTCTTCTTCATATTCTGGTGGAAAAATCATATGAAATGGGGGATCTCAGATTATTAGTAAGGGTATGTAACAGAGCATAATTTATCACAAATAATAATTCATGATGAATAACTAAAGAATACATTCCTTTAAAACATAATCTTTAGTATAATATGGATGGAATAAAAGATCAATTAAACATTACATAATAAAACATTACCATGTATATTACACTGGTTGCATAATCACATGGAATACCAATTACTAGATACATATTTTGGGAATGAATAATGAGGGGAACCATAAACATACATTCAAGGCCTCATTTAAAGACTATAAATAAATGGGGAAACCCTAAACTAGTTTGTCTCATAAGACCTATGGATGCACCGTAGACATATTGAGCGACCCACCCATCACTTAATATGTCTAATTCATTCCTCATATAAAAGTGAGTGAAACAAAACCATCTTACACTAACATAATAATTTTATTAAACATTAACCTAACCATTAAACATAATCACAAACCATTCGATGTAATATAAATAATGGTTAAATGAAATTACATGATTAGTCACACTATTCATAAAAAATAGAATATAATATTGTCATGACCCACCTTCACCAAGTTTATTGGAACGGGCAACAAACTGAAAGACCCTTCCTTTTTCAAGTTAAAATTGAGATACTGACCCCTGAGGCCCTCCTTCAGTAGGTAGTGTAGTGGCGGATACCTCTAAGGGTATAAAATCAAAAGTAATATGGAAGGAATTACCATTTCTATTGAAAAGATAAGGATATCATATGGTAAAACCCAAAAAATACAAAATTGAATGTAAGATAAAATCCTAAAATCCAGTCCCAAATGCATGTTAAATGTAATGTGCTACAAAATAAAAGAAAACACCATAGTAAATTTCCAATGAAAGGAATGATAGTAGCAACCATGCAGCCCGAATAGCTCCGACAACCCAAAGGTAGTTGTAACTAGCCTGATCTCTACCATGATCCTAGTGACCTAAAAATAAATTTATAAATACATAGGGTGAGTACATGGGTACAGTCAATAGGGTAAACCAAAATCTCTCATGAAAAAATAGTGATGAATTCTAATAAAAGTGAGAATGTAGATCTAGCCAGAACACCTATTAAGGGAAACTACCCACCTGTCCTCAACAAAGGCACACTCCCCATATAATGATTGTTAGGTAAAGTAATATTAATATCACAATGGTATTTGGGTACCCCTAACTACTTCAACACTATTTATTGATGACATCGTACATGTCGGTCCTCCCTCACCATTTTCATTGTAGTCCCATTGTCACCCCAACAATATTCTTTTGGGCCACAAAAGCTATGCATCCTGCCCGAATACACCTCTGCCACCACAACTATATGACAGCATTCCCACATGCACCTAGTCCAGAACAACCACCACTACACCCGAAAACACCTGGTCCACCATAACCTTAGGTTACCACGCAGACATACACCTGGGCCATAACTACCACCGCCTTGGCCAAAGGCACCTGGGCCTCATCCTAAAAACACCTGGGAAACAAACCAACTTGCACACACTTTGTCCAACCATCAATACATACCCTTCTCGAATATTCATGGGAAAAAATGGACCTTAGGATTTCACATCCAACATAAAGCATCTTTTTCTACATAGGAGAGTGATCATAAAAGTAGCTAAAAAATAGCCACTCTTAGGAATGTTAGGAAAAACACCCCCCGCCCTATGAAATTGGGGTGTTCATAACAAATTGATCAACGTGGGTGTTGTTCGTACAAGAAAAAAAACTAATTTATACATATAGTTTAAAAATCACTTATCCCATCCGAAGGGTTCTTAAAGCAGCCTTTGCACAAATACAAGTATTACTATTCATTAATGCACATGTACACAAAAACCACAACCCGAGGACAACCTATTTGTAGAAAAAAAATTCACCTATTGTACCACTTAACATTATCAAACACATGTGATTAAATTCAAATATGACATCACTACCGAGTAACTAACATGCATAACCACAATACAAAACAACAACTGAAGGGAAAAAACATAAAATCTATTGAAGAATTCAAACCTAGTTCTCTTGTAAGGTCACAAAAAAGGGATTTTTGAGATCTCTCAAAGTACTAGAACCAAACCAATCCCCATGATATGTCCCCAAATGGACTCAGATCCACAATCCAAGAAATAAAAAGTAGGGGATCCCATCCCAATCCATGTTACCACACATTCATCAAGCAGAACATTCGTACATATTAGTAGAACAGAGTACGAGAGTAATTTTTACATTTAACCACACAATTTTTCATGTTCCTTATATACTTTTGGATAACCGTCATGATCACACAAGGATTATTATTTATTGTCATCCATTTTATCATCCAATATTATGTTTTTAACCAATTTCCCATATTACAGACATTAAATCATAGGTTTATACAGAGGATTAGTGAACAAGAAAGGACCACTGACGACCACTATTTCAAGTGGTCATAATCCCATAAAATTCACAATATTTATGTAACGATAAAAGATTACACTATAATCACCATCAATCACACCCCTTCATTCTTTGATGTCTATTTATTATCTTTATTAAGGTTTGGTTTCATCCTACCTATTAATGGAATCATTTCAATACCCACCCTGCATTATACACAATAAAGATAAATGAAGGGAAACCCTATCCTGATGATAAAATATTGATGTTTTCTCCTTTCTCCAAGAATTGGGGATGAGTGACATCCAAATGATGAACTAAGAGTAATCCAAGGCTTAACGGTCAGTGCTCCAGCATGGGTGAACAATTTTTCTTGGATGTAAGTCTCCAAGAAAAGTAAGGGAGATAAGAATGAAAAAGGAAGAGAGGATATCGGCTTAAGGAAAGTTTTGATCCTAAAATTAGTGAGACTTTTTCAATGTATTTGAAGTCGGAGCATGGAATTACTACATAGATAGGCAGTTTCACATGTCATGACTAATTTTTATTGAATAATTTTCCTCGGATATGGTGGAGATAATGGTTGTGTGTTAATAGACATATTCTAAATATAAAGATACCATGTTACAAGTGATTAACATGAAAGCACCCGGAAAGGTGTGACTTCGATGAAAATTCCACATGTTTTGGAAAGGAAGATTATCCTAAATATTGGGGGTTTGAAGAATATTTTACTATCCTTAGACGAATTTGAAAATGGTATTAATTTTTTTTATCTCAAATGACACATTGTGAGGCTGAAACTAGAAAAAATAAAAAATTAGAAAAAGGAAAAGGATGGGAGACATGATTCCACCATAATGGAGCCACTACTTCAATGAGAAAATTTACGTGGTTCCCCCATTTCTGTGTGTGACTATGATAGTGAAACCGTTATGGTGCCACTGTTCTAGTGAAACAAAGTTTTTTTTTCAAAACCCCATAAAGAGTCCCTAGGATTCCTCAAACACTAGAAATTTGGAACATTAATTGTCCAGGAGGGTATGGACCATTACATTAGATACCTATAAATCTATTATCACCATCTATAATTCAAGAGAGAAACCCGGAGAGAATATAGGGGTGTGACAACTTCCCCATAAGATACCTCTTGAGGTCATAACACCCTAGAGTTGTTCGAAAGTCGGAACTAACCTAGATATCTAGGAACACTGCTCCCCCATATATCTCTTGAAAAACTATAGAGGCACCACCCTTATCCTCCCTTATAAAACAACACAAACATATTAAGGGATCAATGTCCTGTAATATTAATTAGGGAGTCCCTTTCCCATGTGAAGATACTATACTCTTTGGGTGGCACTGGCTCACCCAAATAGGTTTAATCACATCCACCTTAATGCGTCTCGATTAGGGATAAGGTCCTCTGCTTCCCATTGTTAGGACTTTTCACACCCACATAGAGAACAAAGGAAACATCCCATCTCATAGTTAACAAGGTCAAGCACTATATCATAGTCATATAAAAAACAACACATAACAAAACTCATAATAGCTTTAGGTACTCGGAATGTATTTATACCTCTCATTCCTAGGTAATCTCTTCAAGGAACCATTCCTCCAACACACACAAACTAAGGGAATGGTCCCTCCACGAAGAACATTATCCTCGGGATCCATGATCCTCAATGGTCTACCCATGAATGTCTTATCATCCTCAATATCCATCATTCCCCAGTTGAGGACATGTGAATCCTCATGTAGATACTGAAGGACCTGAGACATATGGAAGACATCGTGAAAACTCAATAGCAATAGTGCTATCACTTGCTGATAAACCAAATCACCAAACCACTGAAACACCCCAAAGGGTCCAACAAACCTTGCAGAAATTATACTCTCCCTTTCAGTTCTCTGTTTACCACGCCGATGGGAGACCTTCACGAACATGTGGTCTCTATCCTTGAACTCCTAGTGGATCTTCTTATGAACATAATATGACTTCTATCAGTCCCGAGTAACCTTCATCCTCTCTCATAGAAGCTGAAACATCTTTGCCATGCTCTACACCACCTCCGGGCCAAGAAAACCTACTTCTCAAACCACTATCTATCACACAGATGAATGAAACATTCTTCCATACACAACATCTAATGTAGCCATGTCAATGGTAGAGTGAAATCCACTATTATAGAAAAACTCTAACAGAGGAAACGATCGTACCCACAATCCCATGAAGACCAAAACACATGCTCGTATCAAATATTCAAATATATGTATGGTTCACTCTATCATGCCATCATTTGGGGTTGGAAAGCAGTTCTAAAGAATATTCAGGATCCAAAAGCATGTAGAAATCCTTTCTAGACTTGTAAGGTAACCATGTATCAAGATATGAGACTATGGATCTCAGAATTCCATGAAACTAGCCCACCTAGTCCCCTTACCTTCATGCTAAGTTATCTGTTGGACATGACTCCTTGACTACCATAATGTGATATGATTTCATTAGTGGGTCCACTAGTACCCATATAGCATCACAGGCTCCTTGAAAACTAGGTAGTCCAAGGAAAAAATCCATTGAGACGTCGTCCCAACTCTACTCTAGGACATTTAATTGATGAAATAGTTTTCTTGGATCTTGGTGTCCAACCCTTACCAGCTGACACAAGATGCACATTTCCACAAACTTCACCATTCAACGTTTCACCCAGGTCCACCGAAGTTGACCACTCAAGCCTCAATGCATCTTGGAAACATTAGTATGTACCTCTTGGGGTGATTTATGGAACTCAGCGTGAACCTCATTGGGCATTGACACTGGAAAAAATAGCTTCCCATGAAACAACATTTGATTCCAACCATACCCCATGATCTTTATGAAGCATTTACCTAGAAAACACAATCTCACATCACTTAGACCACTTTGTGCCCCCATTGAGAATCCTCTCACTACTTTTCCAAGGAAGACTAAACCATCATCTTGAATATAAATCCTCTACCAACATCTAATTTTTTTTCCAGATGTTAGGCAGCCAACTCCTCCATCGCCTTCCAAGCATCTGTTGATTCTTGAACCACATCCTTATATGAATTCCTTTTAAAGGCATCAGACACCATGTTCACCATACCTAATTTGTATGAAATCTCAATGTCATACTCCTAATGAAACTCCAAACACCTTGGCTAATGCATGTTCAGTTCACAATGGGAGAAGATATTCCACAAGCTCTTGTGGTTTGTGAAGACCAAGATGTGTTCCCCGATGAGGTAATTATGCCACAAAATCATCGCGAACACAACCTCAATATGTTCAAAATCTTGGGTGTCATAGTTATGCTCATGGGTACATAACTGCCTATTTTAATAAGAGATCGCTCCCCAATACTACATCAATACACACTTAGATACTAGGCCCGAAGCATCACAAAACACTTCAAACATTACCCCTTCCTCCAACAACCTCAGTAATAGGGAACTGACCAGTTTTCACATCAGATAAATAAAAGTTTCCTGGAATTTCTCACTCCATAAAAAGCCTGGCCTTTCATGTTCATGGTTTTCCAAGAAGATAAAACTAAAAAGAATTTGGGCACAAACCTCCGACAGTAACAAACTAGACCCAAGAAAATACAAACCACTACCACATTCCTGGGTGCTGCCCAAGAAACAACCACCACATCCTTTGATGGGACCATTTCAATTCCCTTATGGGTCACATGTGATTAAGTAAGTGAACCTCTTATATCCATAACTTCTACTTGGACAACTTACCGTAGAGATGGTACTGTCGGAGGACCTTTGAAACCATCCTCAGATGCTCGGAGTGATCCTCATCTGATCTTCAGTAGATCAGGATGTAGTCAATAAACATGACTATTAACCAGTCCAGTTATTTCGAGATGATGGAGTTCTTGTGCCCAATGAACACTGCTAGTGCGTTCGTAATGCTGAATGACAAGACCAAGAACTCAATGTGAACATATATTCACCTGAAATTAGTCTTCGATATGTATCCATCCTCCCCCCTCAACTAGTGATATCCTGACATCACGTTGATCATAGTGAACCAACCTTCTCCCTACAACTATTCAAAAAGGACTTCGATCTTTGGGAGCGAATAACGATCCATGAATGTTCACTGATTCTACCTTGGGTAGTAAATACATATCCCGAGACCACCTTTTTCCTTGTTGGAGAACAATACTGGAGTACCCCATGGTGACACTCTCGGTGAGATAAAACCCTTCATCATATGGTCATCAACCTGGATCTCCAACTCGAGCAACTCAAAAGGCGTCATCTAATAGGGATCCATCAAAATAGGACGAGCACTGAGTTTCAAGTATCTCCCGAACTCAACATCATGTCAAGGGGTTAGAATCACCACCACTCTAGGGGAAATGTCCAGGAACTCACTAACGATCCCCGAGACTTCCAAAATCTATGTATCTATCGACTGCACTGAATGCTCTGCTAACAAGTAAAGAGGGGGATCCACTTGCCGGATACCTTCCTGGAAACCCCACTCGCCAATGAAAACTATGTGTTGGCCAACCAAATATGAAAACATGAATCTTCTATGAAAGCATCTGATAATGGAATACAAAGAGAACTATCATTATATGCGTAAAGTGACATCATATGGATCAATATCTATAAAAATGACATCCCCACTGGACTGATGTGGCCTCCACATCAGTATACATCCCCAGAAAACATAAGAAAATATTGTTTGAGCTCTGACTGGTGTACTAAATACAAGGGGAAGGATAATTATCTCTACATATGGACCCATAGTATGGTATGGACTCTCTGAAAAAAGGAGTGTGATGATCCGGAATCAAATGTGGCACATGCAAGAGTACTAAACCAAATTATCGTTCCTTGAACGACCTCTATCCCTACAAGAACTGTGACCTCTATAGTGTTCAACTACCCACGCCTAGGTCCTCTTCCCCTAGGATGTAGGCTGCCTCCCTGACAATTAATTGGTTGAGGTCCCTGAGAAGCGCCCTATTATTGCCCTCCTCTTACAACATCTTCTCTTGGAGGAGCGGTAACTCGCTGTCCATTATGCGTGTGCTAAAAAGGCATGGCATAAAACTACTACTTATAAGGTGGGAGCTGAAACTGCTCACCTCCACTATACATCACTCAGCCCAGACACTGATTCTGAAGGTTCCCATTGCTTCCATAGATAAAGCATCTCGATTCTAGGCCATCAGGGAAAGGGAGTGGATTAGGAGATTGAAAATGGAACTGCGAGTTCCAGCTCTCCATCTATCGAGTCCTAGAAGTCCCTGAGGCTAGAGGCACGTTGTTGATAGACTTCCCCTTCAATGATCTCAACTAGACACCCAATATTGTCACACCTCCTAGAGTATGCATACTCTCCACCATTTTATCCTTCTTCTGAACCTCTAGGTATATCCATAGATTGAATGGGAGTAAAAACATACTAAAGAGAATGTCGGAGTACCACCTCTAAACATCTCTCTAGAGATTTCTCATATGGAATTATGTCAGGAGAAAAAAAAAAGATACCCATGACCATGATCCTCATTTCCCACATTGACATACTCCCTAGTTAAACGGAGAGTATCTCCTGCCTCTTCTCATCCTTCATTGTAGAAGATAGGAATTCCACTTGGAAATCCCTATTGAAGTCAGTAAATGGAACCTTAGGTTCCCTCTTCTCTCCGAGGTAGAGCGTCGACCAATAAAATTCTGCTCCCCAAATCTTGATCATGGATAGTTGATCTTATTACTCAAATAGATGCTGGATAAATCTGAAAGCTATAACCAACTCCTTAATCCAAATTTCTGTCTCTTGGTCTGAGATGCTACCCTCGTACTTCTTGAGGGCCTATTGCTAAAATCCAAGAAGCTTCTTCTACCAATATTTTTCATCCTCTTCTCAATCATCCCTCTACTGATCAACATGATCATCCCCCTGGTCGTTGATCGCATGCACTACTTGTGGACATCGTCTGGGTGCCATAGCAGCAAGGTAAACTTGGAATGCCTAATCTCGAGTGGTGTATATGTTTAATATTAACATTTTCATAAATTTTTTAATCATTTAAATTTCCCAAAACCCATATAACACACAAAAACAAAAAATTTAATGATTCATGTACCTTTCCTAGGGTTTCTACCCTACAATAAGTGTAGCCTCTCTTGGTCATTTAGTAGGTCTAGAGACCATGAATCGGACCATGGGGGTCCTAAAATCACATGTCCTAGAAGTTCTTCCCATTCCAATTTTACATACCATGATTAAATAACAATTTTTTCCTACCATCCCATGCATTCCTCACAGTTCCTATCTCAAAACTCCATTCTATCTCTCAACAACCTCCTCAAATACCATTCTGTCATGACCGTACTTCCACAAGAGGTGGGAAGGGACATAAAACTGCCAAACCATTCCTTTATCAAGATAAAATAGAGATAATGACACATGAGTCCCTCCTTAAATAGGCATTGTAGTAGAGACATGATCCAAGGGTATAAAATCACATGAAATATATAAGGGATTAACCTTTTAATAGAAAACAATCAAGAGACAATATGGTAAAACCCAAACTACTCCAATAATAAATGTAAGAGTAATGCAAAAAATACATTACCACATGAATGTTCAATGTAATGTTCTCCAAAAAACAAGAAAATTATATTGGAAATTACTAAATAATGGAAAAATAGAAGCAACCAAGAAGCCCTAATAGCTCTGGAAACCCCCATCTAGTAATAAATGGCCTGATCTCCAACCTTCTCCTGGAGACATTAAAACAATATATATATATATATATATATATAAGTTGGGTGATTACATAGGTATACTAAGTAGGGTAAACCAAAATCTATCATGCACAAGTGGGGAAGCATTCTAATACCTCGTGAGAAAGTAGAGGTAGCCAAAAAACCTAGAAAGGGAAACTGCCCATCAGAACTCACCGAATTAACACTCCTTGAATAATGAAAGTCATGTAAAATAATAGTAATAGAACATTAGATTTTGGGTACCATGCACTGCTTCCCCACAGGTTGTTGAAGACATCCTACATGTCAGACATCCCCTAAAATTTTAATTGTAGTCCCACTGTCACCCCAACAACAATATTTTGGGCCACTACAACCACGCACCCCACCTGTAGATAGCTGGGCCACCACAACCAAACAAAACCATGCCCTTAGAAACCTAGGCCAAAACAAAAACCACTACACCCAAAGACACATGGGCCACCACAACCATACATAACCACGGCCACATACACCAGGTCCAGGATAACAACTACCATGACCGAAGATAGCTGGGGCTATCTGGAAGACACTTGGGAAACAAACATTCCCACACACAAATTGTCCAACCACCACAACGTACACTACCAAATGATTATTGTGATATAATGGACCTCAGGACATCACAACCAACCCAAAGAGCCTTGGGCTGGGAGAAGGAGCAGAAAAGTAGCTAACAACCAGCCTCTCTTATGAATGTTAGATAAAAACCCTCTTCCATGAAATAGGTGTGTTTGACACATAGTGTTCAACGTGGGTGTGGTGCATACAATAAACACAAAAAAATAATTTATACCTATATTTATTCAAGAATTTATCTAAACCTAAGGTTTCTAAAATAAGCATATACACAAACCCCCTCATTACTATTCATTCTTGGATAAGTACACAATAGCCCCATCCCAAGAACAAATTAATTATGGGAGAAATATTCACCTATTGTACTCATTCACATAGTCACATTCAAGTGAATCTATTAAAACATTCCTTCAATATAGGGAATATAATAGGAATTTACACATGAAAAAAACAACTGAATGAAAACATCCAAGCAACAATTTATGCCATCACAATCGGTTCTCTTTTAATGTGAAAACAACAAAAGGGATCTATGATATCCCTCAAAGTAATAAAATCAACCCAATACCCAACATAAGGGCATACACTTCATTAGATCCACAAACCAATAAATGAACAAGTAGGAATATCATACCCATCCATGTCACCCCACAAGATCCACGGAGAACAACCATACTTATTATCAGAACTAATCAATGGAAATATTAGATTAAACCACACCATTTTAAAATTCCTTCATTACATTTGGGTAACTGGGGAGATTAAACAAGGATTATTATTTATTGGCATCCATTTTATCATCATACCTTATGGGATTAACAAGATCCCATGTTATATCCATTCAATCACAAGTTTAAATGTAAAATTAGTGCACAATAATGGACCACTGATGGCGACTATTTATAATCGGCATAAGACCATAAAATTCCCAAAATATATGTGAAGATAAAAGAGTACTGTATAATCACCATCAATCACACCAATTTATTCTTTAATGTATATTTATTATTTTTGTTATGGTTGGGTATCATCCTACCTTCTCATGGAAATATTTCCATACACATCCCTAATGATACACAGTAATAAGAAATGAAGGATACCCCTAGATATATGATCAAAGATTAATGTTTTCTCCTCGCACCAAGATCTGGGGATGTGTGACTAGCAGAGGGAGAACTATAAGGAATCTACGTCTGAGAAATATGTTATATAGTATGGGCACATGATTCGTCTTGGAAATAAGTATACAAGTACACTAAGAGATATTTGAATGAATAAAGGAAGATAGGATCTTAGCTAATGGAATGTCTAGATCCTAAAATCTAGCTGACGATTTTGAAGTACTTGATGTCTTAGCGTGGCTTGACTAAACGGTTGAGAGTTTTTCCATATCAATAATAATTCTTAATTAATAATTATCCTTGTAGATGGTGGATATTATGGTCATGAGTTAATAGATATCATCTAAAAAGATATAAACCATGTAACATGGGAATAACTAAAATGCAGTGGAGAGGGTGTGTCTTTGAGGAGAAGGCCAAACATTTTTGTAAGGAAGAGACACATGAATCTGGGGGTCGAAAGAATATTTTACTAGCCTGAAATGGATTTGAAAAGGGTATTCAAATATTTTTAAATGAAAAGATACTTTATGGGGGAAGAACTAGAAAAACACAGAAACAGGAAAAAGGCATAGGATGGGAGACACGGTGCCATTGGTTTAGTGATTCACCATAAGCAATGCCACCGTTTCACTATGAAATCGTGACGGTGTGACTATAAGAGTGAGACATTCATGGATAATCTATCCCTGGTTCCACCATGATTAGTGTAACCTAAATGGTCCCATCGTTTAACTGGAACCATGTTTTTTTTGGAAAACCCCTAAATGAGTCCCTAGGATACCTCAACCATAAGAAAATTTGAAAAGTAATAGAGCGGGAGGGTCCGGGACATTAGAAATATGGTATATTATGTTATAAAATATTAATTGAAAAAAATAACAATCTAAATGGGTGATAAAATATATGAAAATACTCATATATAATCATTGTCGATTTCTTGTGAGAAATTGAATTTTTTATGTTAAAAAGAAGAGTTCGTTTTGAAAACTAATTTTATAAAACCAAAAAGGGGAAAATATAGTTTTCGTCCTGAAAAATTATGTTATTTATGAAAAATAATGGTTTCTTAATACAGATTACAAATTTTATATGAAAAAGGAATGAAATTTAGAAGTTACCTTTAACTAGGCTTGCATATTGTGAAGAAATGAGAAGGTATACATGCAAAACATTTATTATTCCATAAAATATTGATGAAATGATATAGATATATGATTTTAGAATATATATATATATATATATTAATATTTATATATAAATAATGAATAACAACATTGGTTTATGATGAATAACTCATCACCCAAATGAAAATGGATGTTCTGGGAGAAAACCCTTACCATATGTCAGAATGTGTTCTAAACATGACCTTAAGGTCATGGAATATAAAATTATACTAACAAATAATTTAATCATTAAATTATATTAGATTTATTATTTTTATTATAATTTTAATAGGATCATTTATTGTCTTTTTGATAAGTTATACGATTGAATTCTATTTTTCTAGTGCGGTCATTTCTTTGATTTTTTGATCGAAACACTTTATTATAAGTAATGGAATTCATATGAAATTGGTATAATTCTATAGAATTTTAATTAGATTATTTAAATGGTAAAAATTTTAATTGTTATTATATATTATTTTTCATATATGGGGATGATTAATTAGATATCTTTTTAATAATAATCGTTTAGGTGAATTTTTGCGGGTTTTCGAACACAATGAGCTAGTTTTGTTGTATTATTTTATTTAATGTATATATAATAGTTTTTAACTAATAAATAAGATATAATATATATTTTATAATCTTTCTAGACAATTAAAATGGTACCATGAGAATACATTAAGGGTAAATTAATGAATTAATTTTTTTCGTCCATGAGGGTTGTAAATCGACACCTCTCAGACAATGACTTTTCCAAATAAAAGAGAGTAAGCAGATTTATGATAGATATTCCATTAACATGATATATTTATATAATATAGATTATATTTTATTCATCTTGATTATTTGAATAGAGGGGTTTAAAATAAGATAATAAAATAAAATCAATTGAAATGAAATTAAAAGAAAAAGGAAAAGGGTTTACATCTTAAATTATACTCTTTGATAACCTTTTTAGGGAAAGGGGTTTTTGTCATTTTTCAAGATGAATAGATCTAGGAAATGGGGGTGAGACTAGGGAATAATATTTGGGAATATGTTTTACATGATTATTGACTAAGAGGTGTGAGGAGAAAATGGGGTTTGAGGGGGTTTTTATAGAGGAGTATACGAGTGGATTTTGAATATTTTATTAATTTGTATACTATTTAGATCAATACTATTAATACTTTTGATTATTATAAATAAATACAGTAAATATGTCATGTGGGATCTATATTTCAGTTCTTAATTCCTACATGATGATTATAATCACATATATGGATTATAATTTAAATACTGTAAATTAATATATTTTACTATTAACAAAAATTCATGTACTTTAGAAAAATACATCAAATCCCCATTACTATTTTTCGGCTTGTAAAAATAAAAAATTAACTCCATTTTTTAGAACAATTTTCTTAATATTCAATAATTAAATTTTAATTAAAACATTCATTTAATATAAAAATACAGTTTCTAAACTTATAACTGATTTTATAACACTCTAAAAAATTAAATACGGTCCCCTATAATTATACTAAAATAATAATATATAACATTATTCATTTATGATAAAATTTTATGAAAATTAATTTTCTATTCAATATATTTATTAACTATAAAATGGTTATTAAATAATCATGACATACAAAAATACCAACACTTAATTACTAAATTATAGAACATTAATTTACTTATACTATGTTATAATTATATCAAACTATCATTTATAAGGTTCCAAAATTTGATTTTGACTTTCATGGGTGTGGTAACTATTTGTGATGCCAATTTACTATTTATAATTTTTATCTTATTATTTATAAGAGAAAATAACTATTTCATTGATATAGGTTCCTTAATGTCTAAAAAATTCTTCATATTTCATTCATTATTTATTTAAATTCATTTACTACGTTTAATATGTAATTTTATGTGATCAATACAATATGAATAAAAAATAATAATTGAAATATCATTGATAGATTTCTAGTTCCTACCATTCATAATCTATGATTTATAGTTTTAGTCATTTACTAGAACCTAAAGGAACATCTTTAATAGAAATTAAGATGGACAATGAAAAAAAGTCGTAATGAGTAACCAAATTATATGGGAGTAGGAGTGAAAAATAGTATTTCTATTTTCAACCAAATTTCTCAAGCTATAACACATACTGAACATAAATATTTGAAATATGTGGAACAACATTATGTTTAGTTTTTCATTACAAAGTGTCCACAATTTTTCAGTGGGTCTTACAATCTAATTTTTAATGAATAATGTATCTATACCACTAGAATGATATTAAATACTCTCCAATGTTTATAAAATGATAAATTAATTCTTACTACTTATCTGTTAGAAGGCGGAGGGGACCAGTTGTGGAATGTAGTTGAATAAGATTCAAAATGTTGTGGTTGAATCAATGTATTTGGTTGAGTTCAAGAATATATTTTTCAATATGTACTACTCTAATGTTCTTCATATGATGATGGAAAAGTGGTTACATTTGTTTAATCAATAAGATGATGCATCTATCGGTGCCTATATGGATAATATTACAATTCATTCATTGTATGGTACTGGAAATTTCATTCAACTAGAAAGTAATGTTGAAAAATTATTTTTAGGTTAAATCCTAGTCATTGATGGGAATTAGACATAAGAAACATTACTAGATATGATAATATTGTGAATTGTGAAATAAATTTCAAGGATAATGGGAAATATACTAACCATCTCCCAAAAAAGTGGGTTAGTGATCATGATTAGACTTAGATAATTATTAAGTATATGGACAAGGGGATGTTTCATGTGATCTCTATTTTTTATGAGGGGTGAGATAATAATGTGGTGATTGGTATACTTACTATCCACCATCAAACTACAAATTCATTGTATGATTTGGGATCCACTAACTCATTCATATATATGGATTTTTTAAAGGTGTTGATATTCCACCCAAACTATTAGTTGTGTAATAATTATTAAAAAACCCAAATTGTACCCTGATCACATATCATGTTTATGATTGAGGTCTTATTGATGTTTGTGTGAATTTATTTAATGAAAATAATTTCATTCATCCAATGGTTAAATTTTATGTCATATTAGGCATAGATTTCCTTTCTCATTATAAATACCACATCAATTTTAATGGAATGGAAGTTACATTTGATGTTTCAAACCATTATATGATAGTCTATTAATTTCAAAATAAGAATGACATTACAATAAATATTACATCTAGTGTATAATTACTAATTCACATTCATAATGTATAATTATCTCAAATTTTTTGGGATAAAATCAACGTAGATGATATTCCCATTATTTGTGAATTTTTTGATGTCTTTCTTGATTTTTCTGCAAGTATTCAACTAAAACAAGATTTTTATTTCTCAATATAACTCATATTTTTATTTTACAACTTACAAAGACTGTATATAGAATGGACCCAACTGAGTTGTAATAATTGAAGAATAAAATCCACATAAACCTTAATAATGTATTAATTCAAGAAATCATATCACCATGGTATGTACTAGTTATTTTTTTAAAAATAATGTTGGAATAATCTAACTCAACATTAATTATAGAGGGTTGAACAAGATCACAATCAATATATAGTGTCATCTTCTCTGTTTTGATGATTTGTTTGATCAACTATATAGAGTTCATTAATTTTACAATATTGAACTAAATTTTAGATATCTATAATTTAGGATAACATATGAGGATATAACCATTTTAGAATTTCATACAAGGTACAAGAACTAAGAATATAATGTGATGAATTTTAATTTCTTAATAATCCCCCATTTATCTTCATGGATATAATGAATAGAGTCATTAGATAATACCTTGACTAGTTTTGGAACTTTTTATATATGATATTATCATTTAATTAAAGTGAAAATATGTTCATGAGTACCACTTGTGAATTTAGTTTCAAAACATTTAATATTTGTGTCTTGTAATTTCAATATATGGTATAGAAGTATAACCATCAAAGATATAGGACATTGAATGTTTGTCTAGAAAACCCACTATGACTGACTTCCAAAGTATTCTTGGTTTATATTCCTCTTATCAATTATCTAAACATAATTTAACATTAATATCTAATACTTATACAGATTTTATATAGAATGGATCCATGATCCTATGGACAGATGAATATGAGGAAAATTTCAAGCAACTTGAGACAATATTTGTCAATGAACCACTAATATCATTACCAAGTCATGGTGAAGGATTTAAAATCTGTAGCGATTCATCTAAGATGTTATTCGGAATTTTACATATGATGAATAAATTTTTTTTGTTAATTACTTATGATATTTGATGATTCATGATAAAAATTACACGTCTCATGATATGGAGTTAACTGTAGAAATTTTCATATTAAATATATGGAGGCATTATATATCTGCAAATATGTGTTATATATATATATGCCAAAAAAATGTATGAATTTCATATTCAAATTAATGAATTTAGATATGCTCCTGAGTACATGGATATTGATGATAAATGATTTTTACTACTCAATACATTAATGCCCTGGGAAAGAAAAGACGATGGCTAATGCTTGGAGTTGAGAAGATCATGCTATCTTATCCACAGTGAGGATCACAAAAGATCCATTATTTATGGATTTGAAAAGTATGAATCTAAAAATATTCACTAAATGGAGAAAATATTATCATTATTAGTTGAATGTTTAATCCTCCTTCCAAACGAATATTAAAGAGGAAAAATGATGATGCAGAGCCATAAAATAAGGTTAGAAATGTTCTTAAGATTAACATTGATCAACATGTACTTATAAGTTTTAGGTACAATGTATGTGTTCTATACATACAATATTTAAAGGTGTCTATTAAATTAATATCATAGTTCATCTTCCTTTTTTCATAATTGATGTTTGAGAGTGCAATGGTATTTGAAAAAATACATCTTCCAGGATGACATGAAGAGATATATCATAGTTCTTAATCTTGTGTCTTGGTATGTCAGCATGTTAAATCCAAAATACAAAAATATAAGGAGATGTTGAATCTATTATCCATACTAGAATATAAATGGGAGAAAATCACTATATTTTTTTTTGTTGGACTCCCCAAAACCTCTATGTGGTTTAATGCTATATGGGTGGTAGTTGTCGACACAGTGCATCAAAGAAGTTAATTTATATCATAGAAGACTTAACAATGGATCATATTTCTAGGAAATGAATTAATTATGTTTTATGGTTTCATGAATTACAAGATTTTATTGTATTGGATCAAGGACCATCTATTAACTCAAATTTATGTGGCTGCTTTCAGCAATCCGTTGATATGGAATTCAGTTTTCTCACATCATATCATCCATAGATGGATGGGTAGTCTGAAGGAAAAATAAAAACCCTATAGGATATATTGAGATGAAATTTTCTTGATTTAAAATGAGTTTAGGATCAACACCTTCCTATAGTTTAGTTTTCAAACATCAATATCTTTCACTACAGAATTCAAATTGATTCTTATGCATCCATATACAAGAGTAATTGTAGATCACCAATGTGTTAGGATGAATATAGAGAAAGAAATAAATTGAGTCCTGATATCACAAAAGATATTGGAGATAACGTTAGAACCATTCATTATCATGTAAATGATTTTTTTTTTGGAAGAAATGATAAGCATATGGCTGGTGATGTGATTTTGAATTTGAAGTTGTTGAGAAGTTGTTTATATGGTTTTACCAATTGAATAGGGTTACATGGTTCAGTAAAAAAGGCAATTTATTACCTCAGTATATCGCTCCCATTGAGAATATTGATTGTATTGAGATTTTATCCTATCACCTCTCACATAATAAAAATATATCTCAACTATATTATGTGTTAAAAATTTCTCAGCTAAAAAATTACATACATGTCACTTCACATGTACTAAAATCATTTGTATTAACTCTATAGAAGGATTATTATTATGAGGAATAACTAGTTAAAATGAAATATTATACATAGAATTTTATATGAAACAAAACCACTCACCTTGTCAATGTTTTATGAAAAAAACCACTAGTTAGAGAATCCTATATGTGAAACAGGGTATATAATTAGAACAAAGTATTCTCATTTTTTTATATCATAATAAAGAATTTCGAGGGTGAAATTCTTCTTAATGGGGGTTCAAATGTGACACCATAAGTTTTAATGATTTTTTTTAGAAAATTATATTTCATTGATATATTGTTTTATAAACAACACCATGTTATGTTTCCTATATATTAAACAACCAATTTTCATTTGTTACATGAAAAATTGAGTATCTCTAAAATCTTACATTGCATAAAACAATTGAGTTACACAAAAAAATATTCTTAATATTTTTATTTTATGTGGTATTTATAACCTAGATGTTTTATAAAAAAGAATGAATAATAATAACTATATTTGGATTACATAAGTTTATTAAACGTTTTCACACTTATCTAATAGATTTTATAGGCTTAAAAATAAAATTAATCCAATAATGGGCCTAAAATGATCTATAATTATTAAAGGAAGTTTTTCCTCCTCTTATGGGTGATCCTATTTTAAATATTTTTTTGACAGTTAATTAATTTTTATATGAAAAAATAAAATTATTTTTTGATTTCAATATATTAAAAAATTTTGTTTTTAGTATTTTTCTTTTTTAAGAACATTTTTATTTTGATGTATGGTGAATAATAGTGAATATTATATCAATTATGCTTTTTTCTTACAATTTATATATATAGTTAAATTATTATTTTTATTGTTTTAAAATTATACTAAGAAATAATTTTTATTATTAGATCCACTTTATTTCATTAGAATCAACTTCACAATGAACTTGAATATAGCAACAATTCAATATTTTGTACTTTTTCTCACTAGAAACTCATTTTCTCATTCTGTCAACATGATAAATTTGAAAATAATATTACCTAATAATATTTTGAATAGTGTAAATGGATACTTTTTTTGGAATCATATTTTCAATATTTATTAATTTGGTCCCATTTTTTGGAACATATCTGTTTTTTCTTTGGTAAATTTTATTACCATGCTTAAGGGTAAATATGGTAATTAATGTTAAAAAAATATTATAAATATTAACAAAAACTACCAAAAACATGAAAATTTGTTATGAGATGATTATAACTCTATTCATATCACTTAATGATTCTACATGAAAAATTTTAATGGAAAATGTTCCCTGAATTATATTTAAGCATTATTAAAATCTATCATACTGAAAAAAATGTCACACAATTACTTTTAATAAATATAATATTTTTAATGTGGGGAAATAGATAAGATATTTAGGAATATATACTATTATAAATTATAAACAATTTACTGAAATAATATAAATTTATTTTTAATTTAATATGAAATATAATTGTCTTAAATAATTTAAAAATAATGATTCATTAATTATTCAATTAATGAATCAATCCATTAAATGATATTAAATACATTAAAAGTAAAATTATTTTTCTTAACAACGTTAATCAACTAATGATATTGAATTACATTACATGTTATGTGTTCAATAAATTAATTTTTCTTTGTTATCTTGTTATAATGATTTAGTTATAGTCAATTAAATGAATAGTTTATAAAAGTACACATATTATATTTTATGAAAATAAGGATTTATTAACCTATTTAGAAATCCTAAATCATATTTAAATTTTAAAATAATTTATAATATGTAATAAAATGTTATTATTTGTTATGTTATTAATTTATTAACATAAATTAAGAAAAATTTGCAATCATTAATTGGTGAATAATTTGATACCCTTGTAAAAATTTGATTACAAAAAGTAATGGTTAAACAAAATGATAATATTTAAAATAAAAACATGTCTAAAATATAATGGTTGATTCTATTACAACATTATGTCATTATATAATTGAATAAATGATTTTAAGGGGTTTTTATTGATATTTAATTTATTATAAATTAATATTTTATTTTAAATTCCAAAAGATGTCATTGCCTCTCTTATAAAAGGGAACCTCTTATTTAATTTTATTCACTTATAATAACCTATTTTGTCCTTCTTTAATATATCCAAATCTACAACAAAATCCATACTCTATTCATATAATCTACTATTTTAGACACAATCTATCCAAAGAAAACCATTATTTAAATCCAATCAGAGTTACTGATGAAATAAGTATCATCTTTTCTAAAGTTCTTCTGTTTAATTTTCATTATCCACTCCCTCAAATATTATTCTTCCATTCTAATATAATAACATCAGTATCTAAAATATACTGATATGTTTTTATTCTATGGGTTTGAACTTCACTCACACACACTTCCATCAAATGTGTAATTAAATTTCCATTATTATGTATGGCTAACTACGACTACACGAAATGATGTTGTTCATATTCCATTACCACCTATCATAGTTGGGAATTATTATCGACAAAATATTTTTATATGATATATATGATGAATTTATGACGTTTTTATTCATATATATATATAAATATTTTTATTATAATTTCGTTCTTTTAAAATTATAAATAAATTGAAACGTAGATCATGCATACATTCAGCCTACTATCTCCATGAACTATGTATTCAATTTAATATTTATATTATTTATAAATTTGAAAAATAATTATTTATTTAATATATATGATATTTATAACATTTTATATGTTCTCGAAAGGAGTAAATATTGATATACATATGTTGATAAATAATAAATAATAAAAAATGATATTTTACATAAAATGTGACACTAACATTGAATAGTAAACAATAAGGTAATAAAAGGACATAAGTAAATCATATATGGTATGATGTAATTGAATTTGGTTTCGTAATCGATGTATAAGAATATTATATTTTTTATACGTTATTTTTGAATAAATATGAGTATATTTAATATATATAAGGTATGTGATTTATGTCTCACTTTTATTTATATAGGACACATGCCTTATACACTAAATTTTCATATATGTTGTGTTTATGCATTTCAATAATGTATTTAATGCTGAATATCCTGAAATTTTGATATTTTATATCCATAATATTTTATTTCATTAATGGGTAATATTATTCTACTAAATATAAATTGATGATTATTTATTTCACAATCTTCAAAATATATGTGGTTGTTTCTCTTTATGTCTCTATTGAGAATATTTATCTTCTATGTATATGTTTTCTAAAAATGTTTTCCAAAATTTATTTAATATAATATAATGGAGGTTTAAATCCATTTTACCCATTTATTTATTTTTTACAACATGGTGTTAAAGGAATATTTTTATTATTTTCAAATATGAAGTACTTCTTGACTTTTCTAGAAAAAATATGAAGGGGACGGTTGTTTTAATGTATACAGGTTGACTTGAATTTTTTATTTTCATGAAAACATTTTGTTTTTAAGAATCAATTAGCATATCAAAAGGTTAATTTAAAATAAAAAGTTTACTTTTAATATTGCATTGAATTTTTGGAAAAGAATACATTCTCAAAAATGAAAGAATATTTTCTTCATGAATTGTTTACAAGTGATCTCCCAAAATTATTTTCCATCAAAGATATCATATTTTTCAATAAAATATATTTTAATTGGGATAATATTTAATAATCCAATTATTATTCATTTTATTAATTCTTTATGATTATAATTGAATGATATTTAGGATTACTATTTCTTTTCTATGGGTTTTGTTATGATTGAATGATGTTTATTAAACCCATTTCATTCAATGAGTATTGATATGATAAATTAATTATGTTCTATAGAAATCACACACACACACATAAACACACATATAAGGATTTCAATATGTGATTTGTGGTACTGATATATCCATCAATGCATTGGGTAATTAATCATATCTCATGAGATAATTATATGAACAAGTTAAAGATCATGATCCACTGTGTAAGACGGGGAACCTTGATCTACAATGGAACGATGGGGAATCCCAGTCTACTATGGAATGATGGGGAACCTTGATTATATAAAAGGTATAGAGGATGAGTGGGATTGGTGTTTTGTCTCACCCATTAGACTCAATACCTATCAGTTACTCCTAATGGTTATAATTATGGTGGAAAAAATGAGTCATCTCATCATATATGGCCACTAGAATTGTCTCTGTGCAATGGTGAGGACATTAGATTATTGAATCCCTCCTTAAAAAATGACATGTTATAGAGAAATGGAAGAAATTTAAAATTACCTATATCTTTTTTATAAAATAATGTGTCATTATCATGCTTCAGTGGTAGACACTATAAGTAGTTAATAGTACTTAATATTGGTATTGTACCAATAAATGTTTTATTCTATCTGGGGAGTTAATCTTGATACATGGATTTATAAAAATCA
Source organism: Viscum album (assembly GCA_963277665.1). Lineage (NCBI taxonomy): Eukaryota > Viridiplantae > Streptophyta > Magnoliopsida > Santalales > Viscaceae > Viscum > Viscum album. The sequence goes on from OY728142.1 coordinate 1,929,608,534, forward strand.
TGATCCATATTTTCATTAGGGTGATTCTATTCAACTTGTACCTGGATAAATAGGCGTTGATAGCCATTTATTATATTCCCTCCAATGGTGAAATAACAAGATGGTGCACATGATCCATGGATGATGTTGTATTCACTGATCTTATTTATGTGTGTGTATATTTTATATCAATAAATTTATCATTATTATTAGCGTCATGGGACCACTCTAACCTCCTCTCATATTAGCTATAGAAAGTTAGTTCACATAGTGTACATATTGGTTAAAATTACAAGGTTATTACACCGTAATATTTTTATGAATTAGATCCTTATATAATTTGATATCATTATTTTCTTACATTTCATTGTAAATACTTTAAATATTCTCCCACACACCACACCAGGTATGTGTGTATTAAACATAATAATAAGATTATATTAAACATTATTATATTATTTTTATTATTTAAAAAATACAATTGTAATAAAAATAGAATGGTGGTTATGAAAAGGATTAATTTAACTGCGAAATTGAAGCTCATAATTAAAAGGAAATAGTTTTATAAAAAATATTTAAATACGAACAAGTGTTATTTATACAAAAAATAAATAAATCAAATAATTCATTAATGTTTTTCTAGTTAAATACATTTACATATATATTCAATATAATGTTTATCATTCAACAAATGTGATTTGTAGACATAATATAAAATAAATTTAATTTTTATGATCAAAAAAACATTTTTTTAAATGTAGTTATATACACTATAAATGGAACACTTGTTTTTAGTATATTTGTTTAAACATTTTCATTTTTTGTCAAAAATATAAACCTATTATTTGAATTTAGAATATAAAAATATTTTTTTGTTGAATTTTATGTATTTTTTAAATAACTATTATCTATTGATCAATAATGAAAACACTTATTTTTATGCAATCTTGTATTTTATTTTAATGTATTTACGTGGAAAAAGTATGTTGAATATTAGTTTTAATTTTTAATTATTATTTTTAAATAAAAATAATCCAATTAAAGTTTTTTAAAATGATTATATACATCATTTTATAAAAAAAATATTATATTTTGAACATTATTTTTTTTAAAAACAATTTTTATGGGATTTTACTAGTAAAATTTTAAATTAAATTCTCCGACTTATGTGTTTCAGGTTTTAAAAAATGAATTCCAAATATATAATCATATGGATAGAATTTATTGAATAGTTCCTGTTTTTTCCAATATAAATATTATGAAATGTAAATTTTATTTCTATAGTAAATATTAAATATTGTAATTTTGTTTAAAAAACTAGAATGACAATAAAACCACATTAACACATGAAAAATATTATTGAATGAAGAAACATTTCCCATTATAACAAAATGATCGAAATTAATTTTTCAAATGCGTACTTTTCCATGAGAATAACATGTATAATATATAAATCAAATATAGACATAGAATATCACTTTTTTTGTCTTTAATGTCCATTATGTGACAAATAAGGACAAAGTCTTCTTTGGAACAAATCTTACTATTTATTATTAAGATAATAAAAATATTTTTGTGATATAAATTTTATTTTTTACTTTTTTGGTAGATTAGAAGAAATTATTGTATTTATAATATTTTAGTTAATATGAATTTAATGATGCATTATAAATGAAATAAAATACAATATGTTTTTTATACAGATAAAAAATTATATATTTTTTTTGTAAATATTGTTTCAAAATATATATGATTTGTCTTTGTCATGGTATTTTTTATAAGTGTATAGTTTAAATGAATGTATATTGAATTATTAAAAAAATTGTTGTATTAATAATTTTAGTAATTGAAATATAAAAAAAATTAATAATAATATTAAAATTAATATTATTTGAGTTAATTGATTTTAGAAATGAATTTAATTGATTAACATGAAATAATAGAGATATAAAAAAAATTTATGTTGTCTTGTTTATTTTTTTATTAGAAATTATATATAATGAATAATATCAATGTTTCCATTAATTATCATTAATAAAAATAATAATTTATGAAGTTAGTTTAAAATAATAATAAAATATTTGAAAATAATAAATTCATAATATGGTACGAAATTATGAATTTTTATGTAAATGATTTAATTGAAATCGCATTAGTAAAATATTACAAACTTTTATTATGGAAAATTTTGTTACAATTGTTCAAATTTAAATTGCATAACTAATCATTAATAGAAATTATTATGTTTAAAATATTGCAAAAAAATTAATTTTTTTGATGATATTAATAACTTATATCAACATAAATTTGAATACTTGAATATTTTGGTAAATGGGTTGAGATTTTATTTTTTATAAATTAATATCTTTTGAAATATCAAAAGTCCCCTCATCTGAATTATAAAAAATAAATTCCACTATCAACTCTTCATATTACATTGATCCTACATGATCAATAATACCCTTAAAATTTACCTTCTAAACTTTCCTATACATGATCTATAAGTGATTTAATTTTCACAATACCAACTATATTGTCCATTAGAGGAGATGTATTGGATGTTCTCCAAGGAAATTGTAATTGTCTTTACTGACACTTCCATGATTACTTATTCTTATATTTCATATTAAGGTTTTTTTACTTTTTAATGTAATAAATCAATTTTAACATATATTAGGACATGTTAGTAGGATTACAGAACATAAATATTTCATCCTTTATCCTTCCTACGAAAACAAATGTAAGACATGTGTATATGTATGCTTTATTATGTTCATATCGTGTACTAATACTATTTCATCACTAATTTACATAGATTGATATAATAATCGAGATAGTAGATACGTATAATAATTATAACAAGATATTTATCATGGAATAAAATATATACCATCTAATTTAGAACAACTTCATCATTATGTGAATGATATCATCGATAAAGTGTATGTATGACCTACCATCTCCATGATGTGATGAATTTATTTTTTCCATATTAACCATTTAATATTTATAATATAAATGTATATAAAAAATAAATATGATATATATTACCTTAATAACATTCTTTTAAAGTTATAACAGTATCATATTCTCAAAAACATGGACTTATTCGACAAAACATGAATAAAAAATTGAAGTAGTTAACACCCAAAATAAGAGTAATAATGAAATATTCATTAACAAAATATTTCACAATATACTTAGACTAGTTGGTGAGGTCTCTATAAGTGTATCCATGAGACCTAGGTTTGAAACTGGGCAGAGGCATAATTCTTAGTTTCTTTGGAATTATCGTAGCATATACTATAGTAGTACTATAATAGGGGATGTAGTAGTACTGTGCGGATACAGTAGCAGGTGTTGTTTCTTTCTGTAAGAGCTGGAACTATTCACCATGGGCCACTAAATTGGGGTTGGAGTCCTTAAGGCCTTCTGGAAACCTAGGCCTTCAGGCAAGTTAGGATTTTGGGCCACATGTAAGGCCCCACGTGCAATCTCAAAGCCTTTGGGTCACCTTAAGGCCTTCAAAGCCTCCTGTTATGTATATGCCCAGAAAAATTATACAAGTAACTAGATCAAAAGAATAATTCAAGAGAAATATGCATTCAACAAATAAGGGAAAATAGATCTAGAATAATGAGAGGGTATGACATTTTTATGGGTACCATGACTGTGAATCACTATATAATACAACTAGTCAAAAAACCATGCAAATGTGGAGTTCAAATCACGATGACGATGTTGGGGAGGGGAAGACTCAAGTAATCATAGTCTATATGATTTCATTAAAACCTATGAATCCTATAATGTATCTATACATGCCATTGGAGAATGTAATATCTCATCCTACGAGCCCTGTAAGGGTTACCCCTTATCCCATGAAAGAAAGGTTATCAAAAATCAATAAAAATAATAAGGCCTTCAGGAAATTAAAAAAATATTGATTATTAAAAGTCTATTTATTAAATGATCATATAGTCTATCCAAAATTTTAATATTGTTTTTTTAATATGGTAAAAATATTATTTAATCCGTTTAATATGGGTTTTAAATAACAATGAAGGAAATCAAACCTATGGTAATTTTTAATTCATCGATATAATTTTTATACTATACTGTTTATATGTAAGTATTTTTTTGAGAAATATATATCTTCCATGTCCACATTTCTTAAAGAAAATAATTTTTCTTAATATTCTTCTATAATTTGAAATTTCATTTTTACACTTGTTTGAAATTTTACAGAATGTTTTCAGAGGAAACATTTTTTTCATTTTACTAACATTCTATATTGTGAATTTTCTTACAAAAGTATAAAAGGAATGTTTTTAACTTATAAATAAAGAATATATTTATCATATTTTATGATCCCTTCGTTTCCAAAATCATCACATACAAGAATACAATAAAATATTATCGTGCAATAATTTCTTTTAAAATTGTGTTGTATTTTTAGAAGAGATATAATTCTCAAAGTTGGACAGATATTTTCTTCAATAATTATTTTCAAGTGACATCTGAAAATAATTTCCCATTTGAGATAACAATATTTGATGTTACATATGTTTCAATGGGGATAGTGTTTTTATATAGAATCCCTATTATTTATATTTTCAGTTTATGTTTGTTATTGAATGATAACTATGACACACATTTATTTTACATTAGTTAATTTATTATTAAAATATTCTTACAAAACCCACTTTGTTTCAAATGTTCTAATTTGGTTAATGATTTATTTAATTTTTGAATAAATATCCATGGTTTACATAATGGGATGGGTGAGAGCTATATCTCCATAAAATGCATGGTTTAATGATTTATATCTCTTCATGCCAACGAGCCTGTACCCTAGTGGTACATGCTCATCCAAGGCATCCAAAAGACCCGGGTTCAAATCTGGGAAAGGATGAATTTATGGGTACTATAGCAGGGTACTATAGCGGGGGAACTGTAGCAGATACTATAGTAGCGGTGGAACAATAGCAGTGGTAGTACTGTAGCGGTGGAAAAACTGTTACAGGATACTGTAGCGGCGGCGGGTACTATAGCATCTACTGTAGCTGCACGGGGTACTGTAGCAGTACTATCCACAGAGGGTCCTTTGGGCAAAAAAATGGGCTTTTAAGCCTTGTATTCAGGCCACTAGGCCTTGGGCCTTCAGGCTATTTATTGGGTCTCCCTATACCCTCTAAAGAGTTCTTTTCTTTAATAATAAATTGATGCTCCAGCCCCAACCTTTAAAAAAATAAGGAAAAATTCATGTTTAGTAACATAGTGTTGGAATGTGAAATAAACATGATTATAAAAAGGGTATTTTCCAATATATAGGTGTTAGAAAAAATAATTTACATACAACAATATGTTTCTATGAAACATAAATTTTTTATTTTAATTATATAAAAAAGGAAATTATAGAATATCCATTATAATTTCACTTGTGACTAGGATTATCCGAATTATGAAGGTATCAATTACAATTAAAAAGATTTATTTTTCCAAAAAAGCATTTAAATACACATATTTCATGATTCGTCTCCCCAAGGAACATGCCCTGACTGCCTAAAATCACATCTTCCAAAGGCCAGGGGCTAGCGATGAGCGCCAAGGGAATTATACTACAAGTGGGAGGAAATTTCTTGAGTACTTATACACACACACACACACACACACACACACACAATCTCTTCACCTGCCCACAACGCTAAAAAGGAAAATGTGGATACCCCTAAGACATCCATTGAGATTATATAGTATAATCTTGTAGAAAATGGAGCCCAAATTGAAGCCAAAAAAAGATAAGATATATAAAAAGTAAATAAAACCCTCTAGAAAGCCATAAAAAAAACACTACCTAAAGATTAGGAGAGGAGTTGCTACTGGAAGCCGTAGGAGTACGCCACACCTATCTGGTCTCACTTGGAACCACCTAGTGATGGACCAAAAGGTATCTGTCAAAACTCAAGTCATTTAGAGAAGCCAAAAAATGTGTGGGATAATCCTGTGTAGGGGTGTATAACACAATACTCATTGGTGACCCCAAACCAGAAATAAATAACCACAAAGAAAAGTACACATGATGTAATGGACAACTTAATAGGTATAACATATAGTATAAAAATAATGATGACTAGAAGTAAAGTTGAACATGTTCTACTATTGATAGAAACCATCCTAGTGAGTCCCCGATTTCTTTCAGGCCAATGTGGTTCCCTCATCTATCATGCCATTGAGGTCCACTCGTAAACACTAAGGTCTTATGGGCCACTAAGGACCACTTTTCTATCAGGCCATTGAGGTCTTCTCGCTTTTTGGGACGCTAAGGTCTTCTCATCTGATGGGTGCCTAAGGTATACTCTTCATCACTAGTCTCTGATGGTCTACTAAGGTCAGCTTGTATCCCAGATAACTAATGTCTGATCATCTATCAGGCTACTTAGGTCCTCTTTCCACTTCCTTCTCATCACAGATAGCTGCAAGAATATTGCTCGTAGTGTGCTTGATTTTGAGATAATATACTCATCAATCCATCAATCATATTAATCCAAAATGGAATCTCACTATGAGTATAAAAATGGACTTCCTCATCATGAAGTTCCCAACTCCACAAACGACTCGTCCATAGGACACACAGTTTGGATGTAATGCTAGTTTTACAAAAAGTGTAGGTTGTGTTTGTGTCTGATTCGATCTGGTCAGATTGACCCGATCGGACTGAACAAATGTCACATGATGTGTCAAAACTGACCTGACTAGGTCAGGTCTGGGCCGCCCCATTCTAGCATGGCCCATTGGGCCTACTGGATTTGGCCTTTCAGGTCGCATGTCCATACCACTAGGTCAGGCGGCATCTCAATCTTCCTCTAGCCTAGCCCACACTGGGAGGCCAATTTATGACTATCCTAGCTACCTTGTTGGCCCGCCGGGTATCCTGGTTTCCCCTTGGTCTGACCCATGGTATATGGACCATTTGTTCATGCCCATATGTGACAGGTTTCATGTTCACATTTCTTTGTAACATGAGTTAGACTAGCCACCTCCCCCGCATGTGGTCCAACAGTCCTCCTGTCGGAACTGACCCATGGCCCAGTCGTGGGTCTCCAGACCTAATATGGTGCCCCTTTATTGTTTTGGTTCCACTCAGTTGTGTCCCACTAGATGTAGCCTCCTCCACCTGACATGGCACAACTCTTGTGTAGTCCTTCCGCACTGCCACAACCTGTCGGCCCCAAAATACTCCACCCGATACGACGCCCCACTAGCATCATGTTTCTACACTACTACAGCCCATTACTAGTGGCCTTTTCCACTAGACATGGTTCCCCACTTGCACCACGGTTCTACACCATAGGGCCCCACTAGCCATAGCCTCCACCACCTGATAAGGCTCACTTCCGGCACCACGGTCCACACCGTAACGGCCCACTGGTTGTAGCCTCCTCTACTACAATGCATGAGAGGCCTGTGCCGCATCCCATTTACCTCCACTACCATGTGCGGCTGCCACTACTATTTTGATGACAACATCCTCTATCACCTTCTGTAGAGACAAATATTGGTTCTAGCACTTCCGTCTTTCGAGCTGGTAGTCCTTACCACTTCCACGACATTCAGTCTCTACCTCTACAGTCCTTCATGGACTGCGGTTGTCATTACGCCATGAAGAATTTCTAAAAAGGGGGAAATATGAGGAATGAACAATGTAAAAATGAAGGATATATCGCAACATTAATTTGTGTCAGTGTGTTTTGTCTTTTTTATGAGTTTAGTGAAGGACAAAAAACAAGTGAATCTAACTTCCCATACCTTATCTCATGAAATAATTTAGAATCATGCATGAATGAATGACCTAAGGATCAAAATATTAGTGGCTTATTCAAAATTAATTATTTTGAAAGGAAAAATGAGGAATCCAATTTAAAAAGATTAAAATCCCTACCTGAATTTTATTATCATTCATTGCTGAAGATCACACCACTTTCATTCATCATTTCTCAATCTTTCGGTAATGGAAGTTCATCCATTGTATCTTGCCAATGCCAAAACTAAAAGGGTTAAAGAGAAATATTCGATCATGATACTAATAGGTATTATTATAACACATTAAAATAATAATACTTGGTTCAGTTACACTGTAATCATAATCAAAAATCATAATTCAAATAAAATAAAATTAAAATTTATAATATTTTTCTGTATGAAAATTAGTTTATTACATTTTCATAAAAAGTCTGCAAATTAACTTCTTCCCTCAACTAGCTCTGGTTGAGGTTGAGTCCTCCCATAAGAAAAGTTGGTGAACAGATGCATTGGTTCCCATGTAATTTTAATTTAGGAACATTTTAAAAGATTCCAAAACTACTCACATGCATTATTTAAATTAAAAAATAAAAAATAACTAACTCTTATTCCATGATAACCAGGATTTAGAACCATGTGTCTTATACGAACTCATTCATGAAATAATCCCATATAATTTTAAAAAATATACATATAATTTATAGGAAATTACATTACCCTCACATTTACATATTTAATCCCTCATAAGGAAAAATAAGTGATAAACAAACAATTAGTGGTACTGAACTCAGATCTAAGCCTCTCACTCCCCTGTTCTATGATGAAGATTCACGTGCTGCAACTGAACACACACAAGAGGAATTGACCATCCATGAAATACCCAATTTTACCCACCCTCAATTTTTATTGGGAACTCCCTAAACATAATCCCATCATCAATATCCAACTTTTCATTGTTGCTGACATGTGATGGATCATGTACGTACCACCTCAACTATGATAAATGGAAAACATTATGAACTTGGTTCACCTGTGGGGGGCAGATAGCTGGTAAGCCACCTCTCCAACTCTTTTAAAAATCATAAAAGTTCTTATGAAACTCAATGATAGATTTTCTCCCCAGAAAAATCTCTGCATTCTACATCGAGGAGAGACCCAAAAGAACACATGGTCACTCTTTCTGAACTCCAGGTGCCTCTGTATCCTATTAGAATAATATTTATTCATTCCCTATGTAGTTCTCGTCCACTCGTGGACGACTTGAAATAGCTTAGAGGTATCCCATACCATCTCTAAACCTACTAGTGCGGACTCCCCTAGGGCTGTCTAGCATAACGGTGACCTGCCTGGTCACCCAAAAAATTTCTTGAATGGTTCTATACCAAAAGTGGATCTCTAAGTGTTATTGTACGTTAACACCACCAGAGTTAGATGAACCATCCAACTTTAAATGATGTCCAAGATGAATGCCTGGATCATTTCCCCTAATCATGGATAGTCTTCTTCATCTTACCAAGCGTCTGTGGGTGGAAGAATCTGCTCAAGCATAGTTGATTCCCATATGCCTCATGCAACCCCTTCCACAGATGGGATGTAATGTGTGTGTCTTGATTTGAGAAAACCATCGATGGGACTCAATGAAGTCAAACTATCTCTTATACATAGGATAATCCAATTATCTCCACTGAACCATTCTCTTATATGGGTAGGAAGTGGGCTAACATTGTGGATTGGTAACCAACCACCCAGATGGTATTTTGCCCCTGGATGTGCTGGATAAAATTTTCAAAAATTCGATCGATATAACATCTCACTTACTCTCCATCACCTCAAAAGATTGATCTAGGTTTGATGGACCATAATTCTCCTCCTTCACATATTGACAAGTGCGGCACCATGATATGAACTCAACTACACCCGTTTTCATCCCTAGCCACTAGTAATAACATTAACAGTCCTAGTACAAATTTTATACTCCAATATTTACAACAAATGGGGATCTGTGTAACTCACTCCGTACCACCTCACGTGATTCCACTAACACAACTATGTTCCCTATGAAATGGTTGATGTGCTCCCCACCTCTCTAATACTCTTTTGGAGCATGTCCTGAGGATAACTAAGCACTTTGGGCCTTGTATTCAACATACAAAATCTTTTCCACCTTAACTCATTACAAAAGTGGCAGAGTGATATCCATTGATTGATCATGAGCTACTCCATAACCATCTAATTAGGATATCAGAATCATGACTACCTGATCAGACACCTCACTCAGGAATTTCAAATATGACCCCTTTCTGAGCACATCCCCTACCATGTTCCCCTTAATTGGATTATAGATAATCTCAAAGTCAAAATCATGGATAAACTATAGCCACCACCACTCCATCAAATTCATTTCATTATGGTAGAAACTATACCTGAGTCTTTTTTGGTCAATGTAGATGGTAAAATTCTCACCCATAAAGTAGTTCCACTACATTTTCAAATAAGAGACCACTACTTCAATCTCTATGTCAGGGGTCACACAATTTTCATTATGCTTTCTCAACTACTGTGAACCCCATGTGATGTGTACAATCCTCTATATCAGTAAACATCCCAGTATTGTACCTAATGCATCAAAAAATACTACATACCAAATTCCCTCCTCTGGTAGTCTCAATATGGTGGACTGGTCAGTCTCAGCCTTAGATCTGAAAAACTATGTTGGGAATACTCCATACCCAATAAAGGTTTTACCTTATACATCAAAGAAGATAAGATTCAACCTAATGTCGAAAATTCAGGTACAACCCCCTAGTAGTGTCAAACCAAACCCAAGAAACTCTTCACCATAGTCAGATTACTAGGTCTCTTTTACACAATCACCACCTCTATATTTTCCAGATCCACTACAAATAAAGAATATGAAATGACATGTCACATAAAGTGTTTTTCCGAAATCCATAACTGATACTTCAATAGATTCTTAGAATTTTTTTTCTATCCAAGTGTATCCAAGAATATCTATAGGTGTATCACATGCACCTACTCATATATCGATTACAATGGGATTTAATCAATGAAGAAAACAATAAACCGGTCAAGTTAAGGGTATAAGATCCTACTACTGATACCCATGAAACATTTTGGGGGCATTGGTCATTCCAAAATGAATCACCCTAACTCGTAATGGACATGCCAACACCGAAAGGATATCATTAGTACATCCTCATATCATGAACGAAGTTGATGATAAACTGATCTAAGGTCTATCTTTGAGAACCATCACACTCTCTTCAGCTGATTTAAGAGTTAATAAATCCATGTAGTTGGATATTCATTCTTTATGGTCACCTGATTTAGCTACTGAATGTCCATGGACAACCTCAGACTCCCATCATCCTTCTTCTAAAATAATACTAGTGCTACCCACAGTGAATGATTGGGCCTCACAAATCCCTTACTCTACAGATCCTCCAACTATAAACTCAACTCAGAAAGAACTGAGAGATCCATATGATAAGCTAGTGTAGATATCAGTTACATCCTTGGATACATATCAATGGAAATTTGATCCCCTTATGAGAGGGTAGTCTTGAAACATACTCTGGAAATATTTCTTTGTACTCATCCACCACTACATGAAAGTGATGACTCTTATCATCCGTCACCCCGTGGTTGAGGATAGAAAACCAATGAGATATTATCTCCACCCTCCTCTGAGAAAGTCTATCCTCTTAATCATGATATCCTTTTCACCAATTATGGAAACACTTGTCCCATCATCATGATCACACTGTACTATATGTCTAAATTTTTTGATCTAAGTATGAACTCTCGATAACCATTCCATATCCAAGATGATGACATAAGTCCTCAAAGCCAATACTAAGAGATCCCATCCGAAGCACCTCGATGATTAAACTCATAATTTCACATGAGTTTGTAGTAATAGAAGACACTCTTATAGGATTCTTTAATTATAATGATCTAGGAAACTTAACTACCAGAATATCTGAGATCCGAACAAGGTTTGTGTAATAGAAAGAGGGGCTAACACTTGTGTATATATGTGTTGTAGATAAGGAGGATAAGGCACATATTTTACCTCTAATCATATCTCGAGTTCCGTGGTTATAAGTCTCAATCATTTGATTCTATTATCACCCCTATCTAGCAGCTACTAAATCCAGTGGTTGACCACATAGGGTTGGTGGTGGTAGCAACTCGAACCTCCAACCACTATATATAGCTCTTATATAACCCTTTCCATTTCTTCAGCCTTGTGGGTGACCATTATCAAACCTCTTCCTGTACTACATAGGTACCTCTACAATCCTCCAGCTATCTGCACAGAGATTTGGGAAATCACAATGCATGTGGTTCTACCCGTTGCATGAGTTTCACACCCTACTCCAATGATAACTCCCACATCCCTGGGGGTATTGTACCACCAATCCTACATCCTAGGGTTGTCACCCAAAACTCTTATCCCTCTTGGGCCATCGTGTCTACTTCTTTCTACCCACTGTTGAAGCCCTTACTACATTGTGTCTACTAGTAGCTCCTGGTGTTGGCGCTTGCACCTGTAGGAATCTCTCCAAAAGTATGGATTGGTTCAGTATCCCATCCTGAGTAGGTATACTAATAAATACAATGGATCCCCTATTATCTCTAAATATTCCATTCTTGAAGGCCCAATCCTAGAAAAATGAGTCCCACACCATGTTTATTGATTCCAAATATTTCTCGTTAAATCTCAATGAGTACTTTTCCATAGTCATGCTACCCAAATGTAGGTGCAGTGGCTCTTATATGCCCACTAAGCTCAATATCACTAGAAATAACTACTTTCGGAAGAGGAATTCAAAGTATATCTGGGTCAGGGTTGCCGTATCATTTTTCTGGATTATCATGATCAACCATATCCTTACCAAGCACTAAGGTAGGCTCACGACTATGATAGTTATCTATTCGAGGAGATTCATCACTAGAAGGAATAATCTGTAACGTCTATGAGCTATTCCACATCCACCTAGGGGTTATTATCACCCACGAAACTTTGATTTATCTATCTATAGACCTTGTTTATGGAACTAAACCTATGACATTTTCTATCAGTAGTGTCGGTAGAAATTGTTGATCAATAGGTGTGGAAAAGCTGGTGAAACTTTTGTTGAGGCCATCTCCATTACTGGTCCTTGTACTGAGCCAACATCACTCGGCATACCATCCTCGAAGTGATACATTGGAATCCTCACTGGCTATCTATGTGGAAGTATCCTGAAATAGATCATGATGAACCATGATCAATAGGTTATACATTGTGAGAAGACTTTAACTAAAGAAGAAGATGAGGAAGGACTCAATTACCATATTACGTAAGAAACCCGTGTTTCTATGCGTCTAGTTGAAAATAATAAATCAGGGTCCTTGTGTATGGATATATCAGCTGTTGCACCAACACTAGACTCCCCAGGACTCAAAGTTGAATTCAAATCATTCAACACTATTTTTCCATATCAAAGACTCATTCTATGGTCAACAAGGTAAAACCGACCTCCTATGATACCAATTTGTTATTAAAAATCCCCCTGGTCCCATGTCGTGACTACCCCAGGCCTATATCCCAAAGGCCAGGTGTGGAGAATAGTGTATAGGGAATTATCCTACTGGTGGGAGTAATTCTCCGAGTACATGTACACATGCACACTCTCAACCCCAACCAAAAACACTAAAAAGGAAAACATGCATGTCAATAAGAAAACACTAATAGAATATAGTATAAGATAAAAATAATGGTGGTTAAAAATAAGGTCAAGAAATTAAAATTCGTAAAAAATGATACAAAAGTCTCTATAAACCCATCCTCATAAATCACTACCTAAAGGGTTGGTGATGAGTAGCTATTGGAAGCCATAGTAGTATGCCTCTTCTATCCAATCTTACTGGCCTCCACTTAGTCTTGGACCACCAAGGACTCTGTCAAAACATCAATCATCTACAAAATACATGACACGTGATATCAAATCCTATGAGGGGGTTAGTAAAAGAATACTATGTTGGGATCCCAAATCACAATGAAAATACCACAAATAAAAGTAGATACATTGTAATGGAAATATAACATATAAATTACCTATCGTATAGAAGGAAGGATTACCAGTCGTAATACTGAATATCATGTACTTATGATGGAGTCATCAATAATGGGTCACTGATTCCTTTGGGCCCACTAATTTCTTCATAAATTTCAGGCCACTGAGGTCCTCTTATTGTCACCGAGGTTAGTCAGGCCACTGAGGCGAACTCGTATGTCTGGCCTCTGAGATCCTCTCTTTTTCCGGGCCACTAGGGACAGTTTTGCAACTGTTTTCCACCCGTTTCTTGGGCCACTGAAGTATTCTCATCTATCGGGACACTGAGTTCCACCCAACAATTCCTTCTCCTCATACCCAAGATTAGATTTTACACTCGTAGAACTTTGTATTATGGGAGAATATTTTACACAATCCATCAGTTTTATATCAACATCCTTGACACTCAATTGGACTATATAGAATGTATTTTCTTGTCACAAGGGTCCCATGATCAAAAAATTTTTTTCTATCAAATGCACAGTTTGGATGTAATTCCCATTTCTCTGAAAAGATACTTATTGGTTTTGGGCCTAGACTGACCTGGTTAGACCGCCCCGGCCCGACCAGAAACGTTCGACCCAACCTGACCTGGATGGGTCTAGTTTGACCTAGTCCATCATGTCCCATGGTCCCGACCCATTGGGCCTAATATACCATGCTCGTTGGGCCATGCGTCCATCTCGACAACCAAGTCCTCCTCCAGCCCAGCCCTCAATGGCGGCCCAGTTTTTCCCCAGCTTGGACACTAGTGGCACAATTTCTACAAGACCTTCCCTCACTAGTGATCCAATTTGGTCCCTATCGTATGTCATCAGAATTGCATCTACCCTCTGTCGCTCGTCTAGGTCGACTGATCCCCTCACCTACATAATGCCCCACAGACCATGTTCCCACACACACCTGCAACCCAACCGTGGTATTTTGGTCCTAATGTGGTCCTGCACGGCCACGAACCAATGGTCATGGGATACTCTTCTTGATGTGACACCCTAAATGTTTCGGGGTTTTACATCTCTACATCCAGAAGGCTTCGTCCACCTCTACCTGACACAGTCCCTTGTTGGCACCATGGTTCAACACTAATGTGATCCACTAGTCATGGCCTCCTTCGCCTGACATGACTCCCCACTGGAACTTAGTTTCATCACCTTCGCATCCAGATGGTCATGACCTCCACCACTGTGTTTTACCACCTATAGAACACGGCCAATTTCACCTGCAGGTGCCTGCTGGTGGCCTCAGTAGACCTCACATAGCGGCTGTCGCAGGTTCCACTAATGCCAGACTTTGAGCCGGAAATCCATGTCGTCGCCCCGACTATCCTAAATGTGAAATTTTGTCACTAACTCTATGATTTTTCTTGGAGTACGATTCTCATTACATCACAAATAATGGATGAAAAGAGATGGTGAAGAATATTTACCAATGGAAACATGACTGAAAGATCATGACAATTTTTCATGTCAGATCGATTTGGCCTTGATAGGATTTTCACAAAGAAATAAAAAATTTGAATCCAACTACCCGTAACTCCTCCCATGAAAATAATCCAAAATCTCTCAGTAACAAATGACCTAGTGATCAACATATTTGTGGATTAATCTACATTTTTTTGTTTAGAAAGAAAAAATGTGGAATCCAGTTTCATAAAGGACAAAACCCCTACCTGAATGTTAACTTGTTCGTTGACAAAGATTGAAACACCATCATTTTTCATTTCTCAATCCGTTGTTTGTGAAGTTTCATCGATCATTAATAATTAATGAAAAAACTCCAATGTTTCATAAAAATAATCAATTTTTTCAATGATCGGTCTTTAGTTGACCAATCTAATTAGGGAAAAATTATTTTCGTTTTCATTAAGCTGCATTGTAGCACTGAACATTATTTGAAAAATGCTCATGTCCACTATTTGAAATAAATAGAAAAATGTTTAGAATCTTATTCTAGACTCACCGGGGTTTGTATCCAAGTGTCTTCTTAGTTTCTATTCTCAATATAATCCCACAAATTTTTTAAAAATATTACATTGACTTTCCAAGACATTATAACAAAAGTGTGTGGTATTACAATAAAATAGAAAAATCAAACATTTTATATTATAGTAATGATATATATATATATATATATATTAGTAAATACAATGTTTAACATTAATCCAAAGTCATTTCTAGACATCATATAAATGTAAATCATGTTATGTTTTTTAATTTTCTTTAAATTTATTTTTATCACCATTTTATAGAGCACTTTTTTTAAAATATATTTATTGACACTTATAAAAATTCATTTTTAAGAAAATAAACTTCTTATTTTAATGAGGAATATAAAAATATAATTTGGTTAAATTTAATGATTTTTTCAGATAAATTTAATCTTTTGTTGAATACTAAAAATATTTGTATTTTCTAAAATTTGTCTTTTCTTTTCAAATAATTAGATGGGAAAAAAATTTGTATAAGTTATTAAATTTAATTAATAAATTATAAATATTATATTATCATTATCATTTTTAAAATATTTTAAACATGAATTTTTTATGAAATCATTTTTTGTATTAAAAAATCATTTTTCCCAAAAAAAAATTTCATTAAATTTTACCAATATTATATTAAATTAGATTCACAATCATATATACATATAGAAATGAAAAATGAATTAAAATTTATATTTAAAAAGATAATATTTTGTCAATAGGCCCCATTTATGTTTGTCCGATATGAATAGTAAACATGGTATTTTTTTAACACATTAAAGATTAAAGTGTCTATTTTGGATGATAAAAATAATAAAGACTATAAAATGACTTTAACATATTCCAAATATTAATTATATGATTAATCATTGACCCTTGACACATAAGGGTAAAAATAGAGTAGTTAAATGGACACTTGAATATGAATATTATATATATAAATATTACTTTATTTGTCTTTAATATCCCTTATGTGTCCACATGGGTAAGAGTTGTGTAAAAAAATAATATAACTATATATTATTAACTTATTCAATATATTTTCAAGATAAACATTTATTTTTTACTTACTAGACTATATAGATAAAATTATGGTATTTATAATATCATATATAATAACAACATAAATATGTTACATTCATGTTATATAAATGATATCATTTTTTAATGTTGGACAAAAAATATATATTTGACTATAAATATTCTCCTAAAACATAGCCGATTTATCTTCATCATGGTATTTTATTGTTAATTTTGGTTAAAAAAATTTTATATTTAATAATAACAAATTGTATATATAGTAAATATAGTACTAATGGAAATAGAGAATAAATCTCACTATAAAGATTAAAATAAATATAATATGAGTTAATTTATGTGCTAAATGAACTTTATAGATGAATGTTACCTCTTTGGGATATAATAGAATTTTTTGATCAATGTTAACATGAAATCATAATATTTTTAATATGAACAAAAATGAATATTGTCACAATTGAATATAATGATATTCCATAAAATAATATTTTAATAAAAAAATTTAAATTCACTAAACACAAATGAATTCACAAAAATTACAATATAATTTATTAATATACAAACTATTAATTTATTATTTTATTTTCATCAGAGAATTAGAAATTACAATATGTTGATATTGAAAATTTTGAGACCATAGTTAAAATTAAAATCATTAGATTATGGTTAATAAAAATTACAAGGTTTATAATTATACCAAAAAGCATCCCAAATTTATGGGTTAATTATATTAAATTTTTATTCAATATTATATTGAAATAAATTTCTGTTTGGAGATATTTTTGGTTATGTTGATTGAATTATAAAATAATTTTTTGTTTAGAAATTTCTAATGTTACCTAACCAAAATTATAAAATATCACCTCCTCCCCCACTTATTTACATACCATTGAGACTTAAATATTTAAATTACCCAATAATTTTCCATTCTAAACTTCCGTTTCAATATTATAAAGGTATTATTCTTCTAAGAAGGCCAGAAAATATGTCCCTCTGATGAGATCATTTGGATGTCCACCAAGGAAGGTTTAATCTTCTCTACCAACACTTCAATGATTATTTCATCTTATGTGTCCTCTTAATATGTTGTTTTCATTACTATGTAATCACATAAATTATCACCTATATGAGGGCATGTTTTTATGGTTATGTAATATCCATATTTTTCCTTTTAACAACCCTATCTATGACATACTTTCTCCAATCCATGGTGGAATATGTTTTTCCCATTACATTAACTGCTTGGATATAATGATGTAAATTATAGATATATATTATAATTATAACATGATATTGATTCTTCAAATAATATATTCCATCCCATTCTTTACCATTTTATCATTAAGTGAATTATAGCATCACTCATGCATACATACAACCTACCATATCAATGACGTGATGTAGTTAAAATTCTATATTCACCAGTCATAAATAATAATAAAAATTTGTTCAATTAATAAATATCATATATAATACCATAATATCATTCTATAGATGATATAACTATATCCTATTTACAATATTTGGGACATTTTTGACAAAACATACATAGAAATTTGATGTAGTTAACACCCAAATAATGTGTAATAATGAAATATTATTATCATTTGGGTGATAATATGATCATATATGATATTGTATTGATGAATATTGTTCATTAATAAGTTAAACAATTATTTAATCAGTTATCCTATATTAAGAAATACATATGAAGCATATTAGACATAATATAAGGGTTAATTGTAACATCTCATTTTAATATGATATTGTTTATACGTAATTATCTACATAGATATATTTATATTCATTGATAAAGTTTACTAAAAATAATATTTAAAAATATTTTCACTAAAATTATATATTTTTAAAGACATTTTTATCCATATGTTATTTTTTAGAAAGTAGTTATAGAGGAATATTTTTGTGCTTTTTATATTCCAGTACATGATGAATTTTTCAGAAATAATTCAAAAGGAATGTTTTTAAACATATAATACATGGATATATTTTTCAGCTTTCATGACACATTCATGATAAGATCCTTCTCTTATATTCAATCATTTTTTAAATGAAAATACTTTTTCTTAATAAATGGTTCCAAATTTTATTAGAATAAATAATTGCCAAATAAGAAAGAATAATTTCCTTAAGAATCATTTTCATGTGATATCGTAATATTATTCTCTAACTAATATGACATTATTTAATGTTACTTATGTTTTAGTGGGGATATTTTTTAAGGATTAAATCCATATTGTTTCAATTGTTATTTTAGTTTTATAGTATAATTATATATATGAATCCAATTTATTTTCCATGTGTTATGTTACGATGAAATGATGTTTATTAAACCCATTTCATTTCATGTTTTCTGATATGATGAATTATTTAGGTTTTTATTGAACATAAATGATTGGTTTTTATTATTTTTTAGATGGAGACTATATCTCTTTCTAGTTCATTTGGTAAAGATTTATATCTCCTAATATAGAAAGGACTTGAATGGTATGTAGAACCATTTTAGTAACATGGGGTTGGAAAGAGGAGTGATCCTGACTAATTAATGTAATTTTTCTCCTAAAATGATCTTGGAAATAATACTATGCTATTGAATAATTTTTTTCAATGGATATGTTTATGAAAGAATTTCATTTCATATGTTATTCCCTAATGGAATACGTTCTTTGTTTTTGATTATGGCCTTATATTATTAATTTTGTGACATGATTTTGTGATCATTGATATGTATGATATGATTCTCAAATTTTTTGTTTATGTACTTATGATTTATGTTTTTTTGTAACATTATTAGGAATCAGAACTCACCCTTATCTTATGTTTCATTTCCCCGTGTTATAAATAAATGTTTTAATTATGAGTATTAAAGTTTATAATCTTTAGGGGTGATGTTGAAGATATTTCTACAAATTAAAATAATGTGTCGAAAAGTTCCAAGGAAACTGAACTATTATAGTCCTTAGGCATGTGCTTGTGTAATATAATGAATATTCATCTAAAACTATGAAACATTAATGTCTGTAAAGTTTGGGTAATTGTAAATGTTCACCAATTTTTTTTTATATTCATGGTGAATTGCATTTATCTTCATCTTACTCTTAAAAGATTATGGATTAATCTGAGGAACACCAATTCTTTTCCAAACACATTATACCTAATACCACCAGGTCGATGTGTAAGGATGGTCCTTACATAGGTCTTATATTCCTAATTTCCAATGTCAGGTGGCCTATCAGCACCAAGGTGTTGATGAGGAAAAATATGAACTGAAATTGAGGATTTGTAGTCATATCGTCGAATTATTGATCTAGCTTAAAATTTGGTCACTATGGCATTATTTTAGGACTATCCCATTAATACAATTAATTATTACAACTATATAGATATTTTTTAACTACATCACATAGTACCATATAAAGGTGATGTCCTTATTGTCCAAGGGTGTTCCTATGATGGGATGTGGAACTAATGCATCATCCCACATTCAAGGAATGTGACCATTTAATTATCATCACACAAGGAAAGGAGAGACAATTTATTTGGTAAAAATAATGATATGAATGTTTTTTCATCTTCTAAATTTAATGAAATGGGAGTATCATATGATTATAGAATAAAGAAATGAGGGCTAGATCATCCTATTCTCCCTAAATATGGGATTATTTTCTCATTACATAAGTGGGGATAGATCAAAGTGTGCTCATCACATATGGAATCTAATTCGTTACGCATAGGGGTGGGTCATCCACTACTCATCTCATACAACATCATATGCTGAAAACATAAGGATGAATGTATATTAGTATACATGTCAAATAAGGAATCATAATCTCAATAAAAATGGAGGGATCTTCATATGTCTATCTCATAAGGAATATTAAAGTCAAAACATAAGATATAATTATTCAACTTATACTATTCACATATGTTGTTGTTGATCTATAATGAACCAAGATTGATAAATTTTTATTCTACTTCATTTCAATAATTTAATAATTACAACTAAAAAATCACAAAACCCTAATAATGATAGGATTAGATACTTTTAGGACTAGATACATATGAAATGTACTTATCAATACTGTAACAACCCAAATGGTAACCAATAAATTTACCTTGGGGATTTAGTTAAATTACATATTATGTAATATGGATATAGAAGACACATACCCTTATTTGATATTATTATACCATACCATATATAAATAATTAAAAGAATAAATGTTATGGATAATATAGACTTTGAAAAATGATCATATGATTATAATAAATATACGATTTTATCATATCTAATTTACCCAGAAAAAGGAAGTGACAGACTCATCAAGAAGAATCATACCCTATAAATCACTATTATCAAAGCTTATGAATGAGATAAAATCATTTGGATATTACCTTTTCCAATCCAAATATGATATCCAAAAATATAATCATGAAAAAAACCATTTATGGTAGATTTTCAAGCTCATTGAGATCGTGGCACAAATTATATGCCTCGAACCACCCTATAAATTTATAACCATCATGAATCATACTCTTAGTATATTTATGAGTGTATTAAAAGGATATGTATCAATACCCAGAAATGTGATTATGTACGTTATCATGTACAAAATAATTAATATAGTTTTATCCTATTATTGTAGCATTATAAATGAATTTTTATTTAAATATAATAAAATATAGTCTATATTTTTTATTAATATTAAAATTAAATTAAGGAATTTATTTTAATTATTCAATATATTTTATAAAAAAAATATAATTTTAGTAAAATATTATACCTATATAATTTTTACTAAATATAAATGATCATATTATTTTGATGAATTCAATGCAATTTTTATAAGCGTATAAAAACTATTATTGTCATCAAAATCCCACATTTATAAGTAAATGTTGATTAATAATTTTAAAGATATAGATAAATTTTAGGAAAATTATTTTTCATTAAATCTTTATTTTTTTGGAATCATAATGTCAAAATTATCCAGTTCCGAATTTTACATAATTTTCTAAGATGGTCAATTTTCTTAGTAAAAAATGTATATCAAATAAATATAAAATGTGTATTTTGACATCATAATGACCCAAAATTGAGTTAATAAATAATAAAAATGGCAAGAAATTGTAAATATATGTTTTATTTTAAAATAATGTGATTGATTTGTGATTTTATTAATTTCATAAATTCATTGATAATCCTCCAATACCATTAATATATTTTATGGTTATAAATTCATTTTATTAAGTGTATTACTCATCTACACATAGTCAATGTATAATATTTTTATATTAATATGTTATAATTTTAAAATAGTAAGAACCACTCCCATTGGGATGTAACCCCGGGAAAAACCCTTGTATGGTTTTTAGTTTTGGTTTTTTTATTATATTAATTCCAAAACCTATGTTTGAGAAATATTAAACTAATCCAATCATTTTTCGAATATAAACTCCTACTAGAACCCATTGGTAATCACCATAAATACATGAATCTTGTACATAATCTTACCTTCCTTCTATATATTCCACTCATTCTGACCCTAGGCTCTCAACAAGCACCTCCCAAGCATTTGATGTCACAAACTGAATTATTATATCCTCACCCTCTCTTCTTTATTCAAGATTATTTATTTTATTATGATTTATTTTTCATTACCATAATGTTGGGAAATGTATTTACATGTACTTATTAAATATTATTGGATTTCACAATAATGAGAGACCCATATCATTCTCATTACCCATTTTAGGATTTTTTATGATTTGTCATTATGCCAAAAAAAAGTTCACAATGGGTTTCCATGCTTAAAAAATTGTGTAGTGAATACCATATCTATTTAAAATATATGATGTAGAGTATTATAAAGTAACATTTATTTTAATTTGGACATAATTATTTATATTCCACACTCCATTATCATGTGGTAGTATTTAATGATGAAATAATCCATGATTTATGATCTATATAAAACAATTAATCATGAAATTTAAATGAATATGATAGGTGCGCTAAGAATTATATAGATAGAAAATAAATTTGGAAATGTTTGGTCTCATGAGACCTCATTTTGGGATAGGGAGTGAACTTGATTCCTTAATGGTACTTATTAAATCTTGATTTATTTTATGTTATCCTAGACTTATGTTTATTAGGAAGTGTCTTACGTTGTTGACACATTTAATATACTTTCATTCTGATTATCATCGAATAACATGTCTCATTATTAATGATTATGATCCACCTCATTTCCACCATTTATATTCATATTATCTATCACCTATCATCTAAATATTTGTTTCTTCATTTACTGGGCTTTACATTTCATTCTTTTCATATGTATGTCCCTAGGTTATCTCATGTAGTTTAATAACACTGATATTTTAGAATCATGTTAAGTATGTTTTCAATAATGATGTTGTATAAAATGATCAAAATTATTTAATATTTACTTATCTACAAAATAAACTTTACATATCACTCATTCAGGTTGTATAATGATTTCATTTATCTAATAAACCATGTATTACACTGTAATGAAAAATAGTTGTGATAGTTTGTATCATGGGAAATGTTTAGTTATTTTTTGGTTATGGATTAAAAACTATAGATAAAGATATATGGATAATACTAGTTATAAGAGAGAATACATAATTTTTGTAATTAAAGAGTAAGTGGTTTATCAATAAAATATATCCCTTCTTGTATACTACATGTGGAAGTGGTTCTAGAATAGAAGTACTTAGGGGTATCAACTACGACAAGGTTAATAAGGCCTAATTATACATAATAGTGTAGATACCAATTGAACCTACTAGACACATGGATTGATATTATAATGGGATATGATTTGGTAAATACACAGTCTCACTAAAAAAATTATTATGGGAATCAAAATGACCAGTAAACTATATGTTACGAAATAGATCATCGATAACATAGATTAAATCCTCCAAATTGAAATTTTAAATATATAAACATAAATTTTATAATTTTTATTTAATTTCATAAAATTCATCTGTTATTTGTTTAATATGATAAAAATAATCTTCTATAATTTTCCATTTTATTATAGAAAATGTCTAGAAATAAGGGAAAACCGGTAAAAATCAATGTGATGATCAATCAAATGGATTACCTTGGGATATGCTCAACCCAATAGAATTAGGAATAGTAATATTTGTGTTGATACTCACTTAGCAGACTCATGTTATAAATAAAAACCCATGTCATGAAGACAATCCATATCCCCATATGAATTAAAAAGATTAAATTTAGTCCTTATGTGACAAAGGCATCTAACAGTCAATGTATCATTTAATCCCATAAGCACAGATCAATGAGTTAACTCCCTTGAAAATATATTCCACATAATTCAATTTGTTGAACAAGTGTAGGTTCAACATTTTTATTATTTACTGTATGAGGAATTCAATTAGTTGTAGAAATTGATCAATTATATGATTCCTAAGGAAAAAAATAATTTAATGGGGGTGAAGGATATATAGAAAAAAATTGATAAATATTTTCCTCCAATTATCTGTCATAAAATGAAAATGGATTCACTTTCACTCTTTAAAAAAGAAGTTGAATATATTGGATTGTATGAGTAAACCATCATAATAAATGAATAAAAAGCCTCTATATTTTTAGTTATCCTATAATTATAGGTTAAATTATTTTTTAGTGGAAAAAACCTAGTCAATAAATAATCATGGTGATTTGCGACATTGATAGCATTGAGGAAATTGAAAAATGCTACCCCAGAGTTGAGATAGAGGTCGAAGAATTTCAAAGATATGATGGTATTAATAAGTGGAATGTAGAGTCTATTTATTCTGATATAATTTATATATCTAATTGGGAAAAAAATATTTGGACCTCTCACTTTTCAAATGCACAGAATGAAGCTCCTCTAAAAAATTTTGTAGGGGAGAGGAAATGATTTAGGTGTGTTGTATGTAACACACCGACCCCAGCTACCCGGAGTCGGTGCATTACTTCGTAACATTGGCATGATTATAAAAGATCAAGTCTCGAAAGACCGATTAGTTTAGTAGCCTTGGAAACACTAGATACATTGATAAGTCTTACATTACATCATAAAGTAAAACAAAACTACAACATCTTCTCTTCATATCCCCTTATATTATCCCTGCAGGTCATTCATATTATACTTCTTCACATCCTGAAAAAAATATTAAAACATTGAAAGGGGTGAGCTCAGATATTCAGTAAGGATAACAATATTGCGGAAGCTTTCATAAATAAACATAAACATTTAAGGCAATGTATAACTAAAACAAAAGCCTTTTAAACACGAACATCAACATAATATGGAAAAAGTAAAATGAGATAATGCCATTTACTTCTTCACATGGATATTCTACTGGTCGAATAATCACATGAAATATCATTAACCACATTCATAATGATGGAATGCATAATGACAGACTATCATAACCACGTAGACAAGGCCTCATGCCAAGACCAAAAATAAGATTTTGTCAAGGCCTCGTGCCAAGACACTAGTTTGTCTCATGAGACCTGCCGATGCATCGAGGAGCTATAGCGGGCTCCACCCATCACTTACTAAGTCCAATGCATTCCTTATATGAAAAATGGTATATAAACATTTAGGAATACTATTTTTTTAAAATACCATTTGAAATTAATTGCGGTATCAAAATACCAGTTTAATTTTTTGAAGATACTTACATTTAAAATTGCTCAAATATACTCCAGTGTTTTTCCGAAAACATTATGCAAGCTTCTGAAAACAAAATAACTAATTCTGAGACTTCTCGACTAATTACAGGCCATGATGGGTCCACGCCCAATCCCTTCTTGTCTACCACACTCGAGAGTCAGGTTTTCTAACAACATTTTTAAGCTTGCGTTAAATACGTATACATTTTCCATGGATTTTCATACATTTGAGAGAAATATCTCTCTTTTTTTTAAATCATTTAAAAACAGTTATGGCTTGTAGAGGTAGCCGGAACTCAAATAACTGTCACGGCGGCGGAGAAGTCATTGTCGCCTCATATGTATGGAAAGAAAAACATTCCCTTTTTTTCGTTTAGTAAAACGCTTCGTATAAAAAAGATTCCTTTTGAATAAAGGTAAAAGTCAAAGGGGATTATACACCGTATAAAAGAAAGTTGTGTATAAAATCAAATATGCCTCAATGAAAAGAGATTGAGACGAAGTCCTTAAAAAGATCATTTTTAAAATAAAATAGATCTATTATGTGTATTCACTATAGGTACACATAATGAAAGTAAAAATACAAAATAAGACATAACAATATCATGCCATAATTTCGAAGTAGTTGATTAACCCAAAGAATGGAAGTTGGGTTAATAAATTCCCTTACCTTGCGTCCTGTCCTGACTCGACCGTTCAATAACCTCCTGAATAATAAACTAGAGTAAATTTATATTTACTTAAGAACCTTTTTCATGTTCATTATTCCTTTTATATCCCTTATTACCATGTTATGAACATTATGTAATTATTTAAGTTTATAACGGTCATTTTGTCGATCTTAGGTACTTGAGTGAAAAGTAAAATTTATATAATTACAAGTTGTTCATGTGGTGATATATCCATTATATCCAGAATTATTTTCATGATGTAGATATCATATATATCATATATATCCATTATATACATGCATCTATAATATTACATAACATTTAGAGGTAAGAAATGAAATTCACCGTTCATGGATACGGTAAGTCGTATGTATGCATGAACGCTACTTTCATTTCTATTTCGTATTTAATGGAATGAAATCATAATTATATAAAGGTATAATATATTTCCAGTATAATATCATATATAATATAATTTACTCCATCCTTTATACATCCCACATATGGCATTAACGATTCACATCACATTGAGGGGGCGGTAGTCCGCACTCCCTAAAATGAAATTATCGCGTTTACCCCTAATGGAAATCATAAAGTATTCCATAAATTAGAAATAATGAAGCATAAGTAAAACATAAACACATTATATATCATATATAAATATATTTATATATTAATGTCCACCTTTGAAGGTGTTATATGAGTGTTAAACAATCATCATTTCGTGAGGCAGAAATTCGTCATCCACAGAAACCCTAAGTTCTTTAACCATTAGATGTCGGTGTGTGTAAGTGTAGCTCGAATCCTTCTTATAAAAACATAATAGTATATTGAGGATACTGGTTTTGTTACAAAAGAAATGAATAAAACGAGTTTAGGTGGTTGGATAAGAAAAATAATACAAAACAACATTAGAGAAGACATTACCTCAAAATTGGGTAACTCTTTTTGATTTGAGACAAAGGCTTCCTTGGGAAGAGTTGTGCCCAAATTGAGGCTTCTAGGAGTAAGAGGGCGAATTTGGGAGAGTATTTGGGTGGAGGTTGGCCGAGCCAAATGTCTTGAATGTGTGAATGATGTGGTAGAGGTGGGGGCCTTTTATAAGAGGAGAGGAGGGGCACTCTTGGAAAGTAAGGAAATTTTACATTATTATACAATGCTTTTCGGATTCTAAAGGTCCCACACTTATATAATTAGTTGATAAGGTGATAAGGGTTCTAAATATACCCATCCAATAGTCTTTGGACATGTGTAAGCCTTGTATTGTACATTATCATTTCATTTTATTAAAATTGTTAAATAATGAGGTCATCGCTGAATCATAATGATGTCATAAATAATTTAATTTATTTAATGTCTAAAAATTATAAAAAAAATACTATGATGTAGGAAATCTTTTTATCTTTCCAATTACTATTTATAGTAATAAATATCACTTGTATAACCTCATGTAAAAATTTATTTAGTAAAACATTTCATGTTTGTGTCATTTTTTACATTAACATTAAATAAAAGGTATTTATGTCATTTTCTAACTAAAGTGGCTCCATGTGGTCCCCAAGATGACCCATGGATTTTATTTCTCGGCCATGGCACATCCCATGAGGGTAGGACATGTGTCAAGCTCATCTCATATTATTAAAACATTATTTTTACCTTAAACTACACTAATTACCTATAATCGCGATTAAGAACTTAAAAGTTGCTATTCACCAAAAATTATTTTAATCTCATTGAACCACATTTTACTTCTTAATGAAAACCATGTATGTAGGATTTTTGAAAATAAAATCACAGAAATGGTAATATTTCATTTAAACGAAAAATCAGTTATTTAACTACCACTTAGAGGTTTCACTATTCATCAGAAATTGAAGTTTTTCAGAACAATGCCAAAATTTCACCCTAAGATATAATTGATATTCCGAATTCAAAAATGATGTAGATTTTACAAAATTCCATAAATTTAAGTTGCATTAATTTATTTTATAATTAATTCCCGCTGTCACAACAAATAGCGTGTTTTTAAGAAACAATTTATATCAAAAGATTGGCAATTGTTTATGTCAAATTTCACTGTTAAATTAATTCTAATGACCACCATTGGATAAAATCGTAAAAATATATTCTAATTATACATTAAAACAACTAAATAGTATAATTTATCACTATAAATTATTTTTATTAAAAAAGTTGTTTTTAAGTATTTTTCACTATTCATAAAAAATTAGAAGTTCTCAGAAAAATACCAAAAATTCAACATAGGCTAATTTCGATATTCCGAATCCAAAAATGAAGTCCATTTTGAAATATAAAATTTCAATAATTTTTAAAAGTGGTTATTACTATTCATAATGGCTACTATGATTAGTCGCGGTGTTTTAGAACTCGAAGTTGCGTACAATGCAAGCTATTGCATTATTGAATGAGAAGCGTATTGTGGAAGCTCGGGGTGTTACATTCTCCCCTCCTTCAATAAATTGCATCCTCGCAATTTGAAATTTTTCTTGGAAAATAAAAGGTTGAAAATAGAAAATACCAATGTGGAAAACCCACATCGGAAATAAGATTAATAAAAGTTAGCCTTAATAAGAGGGAAAGGGAAATGAAAAAGTCACCACCCAATTATGATCTCGATTAGGAGAACATTGGTGGTAATTATAGACATATAATTGGAAGAAAAACGTAAATATTTGTAGGGAGTTATTGAGGTCATCAATCACAATCAACTGTCAAATTGAGGGCCTCAAAGCCTTCAATCTATGTTGATTTAAAATATCATCAGTTCAAAAAGACATAAGGTATTAGGATAACACATTTTTTTGTTTTAATATCCCTTTACTAAAGTTTAAGAATTAATTCATTCATTGAATAAGAGATAGGTATATATGTATTTATGCTTGACAATTAGAGTTTCAACCTTCAACACATCTTTCACTCAAAAAGATAATAGAAATCAAAAATATTATACTTATCCTAATTGTATAAGGTTCCAAATGTTAACACATACCATTTAGATTAGTAAAATTATTTTTTAATAACCAGGGACTTCCTGTAGGCTAGTGGTAGGAAATAAAGGCCTGTCGCACTATGATTGTGGGTTCCATTCCTGCAGCTTTGTCCGACGCGACGGGTTATGCCCCACCCTGCAGGTTGTCCTTTTCCTAAAACTATAGTATTATAATATTAAAAAAAATCTTCATAAATTTTTTAACCTTAAACAATACTATCCAAAGATCAACTTAATCCACTCCAACCTTTATAGTTATCCAAAATACATCTCTCCAGACTTTCTCTAAAAGGTCTCTTAATTCCAAAATCAATTTATCAGATTCCCAAAACAAAGTAAAGTTTCTCTTATTGTCGCATACTAAAAATATAATTACCTTCATCATATTAAAGCCTTACTATAATCAACATGTACTGCAGTACAATCCTTATGTATATATATCACATTATTCTAATAACCAGAATATAATCCATGAGTCCAAAAGCACCAATACATTAATTATTCTGCTTCAACTATAATAACAGTATAAGATTGTCCATGATCCCTTGGCCTTTTCTGAGGTAAGTTTCCCTGACGCTTAGGACATTCATTTTCATAATGACCCATTTCTCTACAATTTTAGCATTCAACATTGATAGCCTCTTTCTTTCCCTTGCAATCATGAGCCTGGTGACCTTTTTCTCCACATTTATAACAAACTCCCATTCCTTTTAGGCAAGCACCGAGGTGATTCTTCCTACAATTATCACATAATGGAAAATCCTTCTTTCCCTTTTTCCCTTTATTTGTCTCTTGTTCCACCGTTCTCTTCTTTTCTTTCTTTGCATTAAATTCATGAGACTTAGATAATTCATTATCTGTCTTGATATCACATAAGACAATGTCTTCATATGACGAGAGGTTTTGTGAGACTAATGCTCGACGAAGAAATGGTTTTAACCCATCAAAGAAACGATCAATCTTACTTCTTGGGTTACGTATATAATCTGCTGCATGCCTCGCTAACCTTGTAAAGTTAGCCTCATACATTGCGACATTCTCATCCTCCTTTTGTCTCAGACTCAAAAATTTCATTTCCATATCTACATGATGGTCATGTGGAAAGTATTTTTCTGAGAAAAGATTTTTGAACTCTCTCCATTCCATACTTGATACTTATTCATCTTCCTTTATATTTTGAATCAATGACCACCATTGACCAGCATCTCCAGTGAGGCGGTAAACTGCCATGATAACCTTTTCCCTATCACTACTCCCCAAGGCATGGAATATTTTCTCTAAGGAGTTTATCCATTGCTCAGCTACTAATGGATTTGTACCCCCATTAAATGTTGGCGGTTTTTGCCTCATGAAGCTGTCTAACATTGATCCTCCACGTTGCGGATCATGGTGCTCCATACGAGTAAGGTTATTATTCATAACCTGTGTGAGTTTCCTAGTATGGTAATAAGTTGATCATCACCAGTTGTATCTCCAGATCCACAATAATTATTTTGAGTAGGAGGGAAATCCCTACACAGAGTGCGTGCATTGATACACATTCCATTCCTTCCACTAGGCGCCATTTCTAAACAATTTAATAAACTAGATTAGTTTATGAATCAGAACACATAATTCCATACTTGTAAAATAATTAACATAAATTGAACTATTTATGGATATAATCCATAAAAAAGTTTTCTTTGAGGAAGTATATACTCATAACACATCATAGTGGTTTGTAAAGAAAATGAGAATTTTCCTAAGCATATCCCCCGGGAGTATCGTAACCAAGAGTGCAGTAAGGCCCGTTGTCGTGCACCAGTTACCGTTCGAGTCTAGCTCAAAGCGGTGTTTTTGGGTTTAACCCCTAGGTACATCTGTGCCAGAGCCGCCTCTACCTGCTCGTATCCAGATAGGGATGTATTTTTCGGAAAACTCACAAAATCATATAATAACAAAATTCTAGGAAGTTCTTCTATACTAATATTTAAAGTCTATCTTCGGGCTATGTGATCTAATCAGAGTTTATCTAAATCTAGCTTCTAAGGTTAGTACTAAACTACCTCTGATACCAACTGTAACGCCCCGAACCAAGCTACTCGGAGTCGGTGCATTACTTTGTATCATTGGCGTGATCACAAAAGATCAAGTCTCGAAAGAACGATTAGTTTAGTAGCCTTGGAAACACAAGATACATTCATAAGTCTTACATTACATCATAAAGTAAAACAAAACTACAACATATTCTCTTCATATCCCTTTATATTATCCCTGTAGGTCATTCATTTTATAATTTTTCACATCCTGAAAAAAATATTAAAACATTGAAAGGGGTGAGCTCATATGCTCAGTAAGGATAACAATATTGCGGAAGCTTTCATAAATAAACATAAACATTTAAGGCAATGTATAACTAAAACAAAAGCCTTTTAAACATGAACATCAACATAATATGGAAAAGGTAAAATGAGATAATGCCATTTACTTCTTCACATGGATATTCTACTGGTCGAATAATCACATGAAATATCATTAACCACTTTCAAAATGATGGAATGCATAATGCCAGACTATCATAACCACGTAGCCAAGGCCTCGTGCAAAGACCACAAATAAGATTTTGTCAAGGCCTCGTGCTAAGACACTAGTTTGTCTAATGAGACCTGCCGATGCATAGAGGAGCTATAGCGGGCTCCACCTGTCATTTACTATGTCCAATGCATTCCTTATATGAAAAATAGTATATAAACATTTAGGAATTCCATTTTTTTAAAATAACATTGGAAATTAATTACGGTATCAAAATAACAGTTTAATTTTTTGAAGATACTTACATTTAAAATTGTTCAAATATACTCCAGTGTTTTTCCAAAAACATTATGCAAGCTTCTGAAAACAAAATAACTAATTCTGAGACTGCTCGACTAATTGCAAGCCATGATGGGTCCACACCCAATCCCTTCCTATCTACCACACTCGAGAGTCATGTTTTCTAACAACATTTTTAATCTTGCGTTAAATACGTATACATTTTCACTGGATTTTCATACATTTGAGAGAAATATCTCTCTTTTTTTTAAATCATTTAAAAACAGTTATGGCTTGTAGTGGAAGTCGGAACTCAAATACCGGTCACGGCGGAAGAGAAGTCATTGTCGCCAATAATGTACGGAAAGAAAAACATTCCCTTTTTTCGTTTAGTAAAATTATTCGTATAAAAAAGATTCCTTTTGAATAAATGTAAAAGTCAAAGGGGTTTATACACCGTATAAAAGATAGTTGTGTATAAAACCAAATATGCCTCAATGAAAGGAGATTGAGACGAAGTCCTTAAAAAGATAATTTTTAAAATAAAATAGATCTATTATTTGTATTCACTATAGGTACACATAAAGAAAGTAACAATACAAAATAAGACATAATAATATCATAACATAATTTCGAAGTAGGAGATTAACCCAATGAATGGAAGTTGGGTTAAGAAATTCCCTTACCTTATGTCCTTTCCTGACTCGACCGTTCTTTAACCTCCTGAATAATAAACTAGAGTTAATTTCTATTTACTTAAGAACCTTTTTCATGTTCATTATTCCTTTTATATCCTTTATTACCATGTTATGAACATTATGTAATTATTTAAGTCTATAACGGTCATTTTGTCAATCTTAGGTACTTGAGTCAAAAATAAAATTCTTATAATTACAATTTGTTCATGTGGTGATATATCCATTATATCCAGAATTATGTTCATGATGTAGATATCATATATATCATATATATCCAGTATATACATTCATTTATAATATTACATAACATTTAGAGATAAGAAATGAAATTAACCGTTCATGGAGACGGTAAGCCATACATACGCATGAACGCTACTTTCATTTCTATTTTGTATTTAATGGAATGAAATCATAATTATATAAATGTATAATATAGTTCCAGTATAATATCATATATAATATCATTTACTCTATCCTTTATACATCCCACATATGGCATTAACGATTCATATCACTTTGAGGGGGCGGTAGTCCGCACTTCCTAAAATGAAATTATCGCGTTTACCCATAATGAAAGTCATAAATTATGCCATAAATGAGAAATACAGAAGCATAAGTAAAACATAAACATATTATATATCATATATAAATATAGTTACATCTTAATGGCCACCTTTGAAGGTGTTATATGAGTGTTGAACAATCATCGTTTCGTGAGGCAGAAATTCGCAATCCACAGAAACTGTATGTTCTTTAACCATTAGATGTAGGTGTGTGTAAGTTTAGATCTAATCATTCTTATAACAACTTCATAGTATATTGAGGATACTGGTGTTGTTACAAATGAAATGAATAAAAAGAGTTTAGGTGGTTGGAGAAGAAAAATAAAACAAAACAACATTAGAGAAGACATTACCTCAAAATCGGGTACCTCTTTTTGATTTGAGCCAAAGGCTTCCTTGGGAAGAGTTCTTCCAAAATTGAGGCTTCTAGGAGTAAGAGGGGGAAGTTGGGAGAGTATTTGCGCAGAGTTTGGCCGAGCCAAATGGCTTGAAAGTGTGAATGAGGTGGTAGAGGCGGGGGCCTTTTATAAGAGGACAGGAGGGGCAGTCTTGGAATGTAAGGAAATTTTACATTATTATACAATTCTTTTCGGATTATAAAGGTCCCACACGTATATAATTCACGGCTAAGGTGATAATGGTTCTAAATCTACCCATCCAATAGTCTTTGGACAAGTTTATGCCTTAGATTGTACATTATCTTTTCATTTTATTAAAATCGTTAAATAATGAGGTCATCGCTGCATCATAATGATGTCATAAATAATTTAATTTATTTAATGTCTACAAATTAAAAAAAATACTATGATGTAGGAAATATTTTTAGCTTTCCAATTACTATTTATAGTCAAAAATATGACTTGTATAACCCCATGTAAAAATTGTTTTAGTAAAACATTTCATGTTTGTGTCATTTTTTACTTTAACATTAAATAAAAGGTTTTTATGTCATTTTCTAACTAAAGTGGCTCCATGGGGTCCCCATGTTGACCCATGGATTTTATTGGTCGTCCATGGAACATAAAATTATGGTAGGACATGTGTCAAGCTCATCTCATATTATTAAAACATTATTTTTACCTTAAACTACACTAATTATCTCTAATCGCGATTAAGAACTTAAAAGTAACTATTCATCAAAAATTATTTTAATCTCATTGAACGACATTTTACTTATTAATGACAACCATGTATGTAGGATTTTTGAAAATCAAATCACATAAGTGGTAATATTTCATTTAAACGAAAAATCAATTATTTAACTACCACTTAGTGGTTTCACTATTCATCAAAAATTGATGTTTTTCAGAACAATGCCAAAATTTCACCCTAAGCTATAATTTATATTCCGAATTAAAAAATGATGTCTATTTTTCAAAATTCCATAAATATAAGTTGCATTAATTAATTTTATAATTAATTCCCGCTGTCACAACAAATAGCGTGCTTTTAAGAAACAATTTATATCAAAATATTGGCAATTGTTTATGTCCAATTTCAATGTTAAATTAATTCTAATGACCACCATTGGATAAAATGGTAAAAATATATTATAATTATTCTTTAAAACAACTAAATAGTATAATTTATCACTATAAATTATTTTTATTAAAAAATTTGTTTTTAAGTATTTTTCACAATTCATAAAAAATTAGAAGTTCTCAGAAAAATACCAAAAATTCAATATAGGCTAATTTCGATATTCCATCTCCAAAAATGAAGACTATTTTGAAATATAAAATTTATATAATTTTAAAAAGTGGTTATTACTATTTATAACGGCTACTATGATTAGTCGCGGTGTTTTAGAACTCGAAGTTGTGTACAATGCAAGCTATTGCATTATTGAATGAGAAGCGTAATGTGGAAGCTAGGGGTGTTACATTGTAAGTAATGGAACCTTTCATCAGATTTCTAATATGTGAAAACAAAATTTGTGATGGAGGAATGACATTCTCTGATTAACCAATATCCGATTTTCATTGCATAAACTAAAATAAATTAGGTCACCCTTGAAATATATGAACAATGTCACGGGTTTTCAGAGACAACCAACAAATTTTTAGGCAACAATGTTGATATTTATCCATCACAAAGGCTAGGTGGATCAAAAAAAATCAGTTAAATGTACATTAGTTATTAATTCTAGGATTTTTAAAATACATTTTGATTTATTTTATATAAATACCTTAATATCATGAATGTTTAGAAAAACTAGTCAAACATATACCAAAATAATTAATGTTTATTTATCATTGTAAAATGAAACAATGGGTAAATTATTTCATCAAATGTTTATTACTCCAAAAGGGTTTAAGTATTTATTAATATATCTCTATATTCTCCATCAACCCTTGTAGTCTGATAAAGAATTCAATATAATAATGTCGCCCGAAGGCCAAGGGATTAGCCCTAAGGCCCTAAGGTGGCCCGAAGGCCTTTAGAGGAAATTGGCCCGAAGGAATTTGGTGGACCGAAGGCCTTGCAAGACCCTAGGAACAAAACCGATGGCCCAGAGGCCCAAATGGATGAATAGATCCGACTACTACAGTTCAATAATGTTCTTGCTACAGTCCCTACTACTGTACGAGGAGATATTTCTCCACCCGGATTTGATCTGTGGTGTCCTGTATGCACATTTAGAATCCTCACGAACATAGATGAGGCTCATGTGCTTGGATACATATGAATACCCTTATTTAAATAGATTCTGAAACATTTCACGAAGGGATGACATTGGGGAATGAAAATATTTAGTTCCAGAAAAAGATCATGAAATGGTGGTAAAACTAAAGTCCATTTAGAATCAAATTATAGATGGTCATTTTGGATAGAATAGATATTCTATTTATCGTCAATGTGGCCTATAGTTTGATGTTTGATATTTGTTTTTCCTTCGAATATATACATGATAAAATTAGGAGACTTGGTAAAAAGGTAAATCATATTCTAAGATACATCATACCCCTTGAGATCTTTGATCGCATTGAATCGGTGGACTATAGACATGAAATTCAACCTAACATATCTAATTTAAATGAAGTATTCCATGTATCCCTTTTAAGAAAGTACATACTAGACATCTCACATGTACATAATAATTTATGGCACTATTGGAGAATTTCCTTTCTTATTAGGAACATACAATGAAGTTCATAGATAGTAATAAAAATGATCTATAAATATGAAAATATATCTTGTTATATACAACGGAAAGACCAAATGTTTCATGAAATGATTGGGAACCAATGGAAGTGTTGAAACAAAATTAAACTCTTTTAGTTTTTAATGGGGAATGAAAAATTCATGTTTGAAATTTCTTTGAAGTGGATGATTTTTGTGAATCAAATTGTTATAAATAAAATTTCATAGGGGATTTAATTAAATGTTATATAATGTAATAGGGTTATAGAAAAAAAAAGATCTTAATTTATTTTATAATATAATATAGAATTTAATTTTTCATTATTCATAATTACAATTTATAATATTAGAAATTAACTATAATCATATAATTAGTAAAAATATATTGTTTTAAAAAATACTATGTAAAATGAAAAAAAGAAATGATATCCCAAACCAGTAAGATCATACCCTATGAAGACCACTTATCAGAGAATATTATAGAGATATTATCACATGGAATTTCCCTTGACCAAGACCAAGCTGATTTCAAAAAAATGAATCATAAAATGAACGATTTACAGGATAAGTTCAAGCTTGTCAAGATCACTTCCCAAACCATGGAGGTCCAACCACCCAATGAATGTATCACCATTTCTATCCATACTATTATGGTGCTTTTGGTCAGTTAAATCGATATTTATGAATACCCTAAAAATTGGAGTATTGATATTATTTTTTATATAATAATGAATAAATTATCATCATATTATTTTTACATTATACATGATTTTTATTTTGATATAACAAAAATCAATTCTTGTTTTTTGAGATTTATTAATATTCAATTAAGGAATTTATTTTTATTAAATAATATATATTAAAATAGATAATATTTTTTTTAAAATATTCTAAATAATATTTATTATTTAATATAGATGATTAAATATGTTTTTTGAAATCAAATGTAATTTATATAAGGGTTTGAAAACTGTTATTTTTAAAAAAATATCATTTCCCAATAAATGTTGATTATTATTTTGAAATTGAATATAAACCTATTTAAAAAATATATATAATAAATATGATTATTGACATATTAATTCTTATATTTTCCAATGGTTATTTTATTATAATTTTCTAATACTGTCGATTTTTTGGTTAAAATTTAAATACTGCATAAATATATGGTATATGTTATGACATCGTAATGACCTAAAAGTGATGTAATAAATAATATAAATTTTATCCATGAGAAAATATTTGTTTTTAATTTAAAATAATGAGAATTTATATTTATATTACTAATTTTATAAAGCCACGGTGAATCCACCAAAACCAGAAATACTTTTCACGATTTTAAAATCATTTCTTTTTCTGTATTACTCACATCAACATATTCAAGGGTGTAATTTTATTATTTTATTCCATTTTCAACATAAATAATTAAAACCACTCACTTTTCTTATAAATAATCGTCAAAAATCATCGGACAATTTGTTTTTGTGTTATATTATTATACAGTGTCTAAACCATATGTTTTAGAAATATTAATAAATTTCCCACTATTTTCTGATATAAACACACCCAATATCCCATAATTAATCACTAAAAAGCCTTTGATAACTTATTTACTCTTATATAACCTCTCTAGAGTAATCACATAGATCCCCCACACTCTCAATAAGCTCCTCTAAAGCATTTGGAATTTGAAAATTAGTTTATGTATCCTAACCTTATAATATTTATTCGACTTTCATTATTATCTTATTATTTATATTTCAAAAGCCTGTTGGTGGGAAATTAAATTACATAAACCTATTAATATCCATTTTTTGGTAAAAATTATGAGGTAAAAATTTCTCTCTCATCCACACATTTTAGTAATTTTTATGTGACATCATTATGCTCTAGATATTTCCCAATGAGTTTCTATGCATAATAACATTGTAGTAAATACCATACCCATTTCATATAATGTGTGTAATATTTTATACTCTTATCTGTATATAAATTTGTATATGAATGTATATATATTACACTCCTTGATACTGGGATAAAATATGATGATTAAGGAATACATGTTGTATGATCTAGGTGGAAAACATATGCATGAGAAAGGAATGAATGTGGCATGTCCGCTCATGATTATATAGCACTCACATTCATGGTTAATGTTAAGTATCATGAGACAACATGTTGTAATAGAGATTGAACTTTATATAGATATTGGATTTTTTTGATTTTTATTTCTTGGATGTAAGCCTTTTCATATATTTAATATATCACCTTTTAAGTTGTTTCATCACTTCCAATATTGCCTTTATGTGTATCATGCCATATCATATATATTTTTCATGGTTTTGATTAAAAAATCATTGATTCAACTATAGTATCCCAATTTTATATCATTTATAACTTTATTCTATGTTTCTTCTCTTATTGGGATTTATATCTTACCCCTTTCTTATGAACTACCCTTGGTTATCCCATACTATTTTGAAACCAATTATATTGTTGAAGCATATTATATAATTTTTAAATATTTTTCTTTTATACCATAGCCAACATGGTACACTATATACCTAATTATCAAATATAGTAGACTTCTAGATATTATTTGATGAATAATGTGTACATTTATTTATAGACTATGTATTAATGTCTCATAAAGAGAGGGATTGTTATAAGTACTTGTATACATATGTCATTAGTTTTTTCACACTATAATTTTACATAACTTATAATATGTTTTAATGGTCACAATTTCATGGGGAATGGAATTATGAGAAATGTGTGATAAAAATATTCTGTAATGGTAAATGTATGTAACAAATATCAAAGGTCATAATTCATCATAATATGAGAATGTGGGTATAATTTGGATATGTAAGAATGTAATACCCAAATAATAAATGAAAAATTTCATGTGATATGGTATAATAATTGAAAAAAATTAATATATTTTATAATCCATATTTGATAAACATGATCTATTAGATCAAAATATAGTAATAGAACACATATTTCAAATATGAAACATTACTTAATATAGGGAACATTGCTTTCATGATCCATAGAATCAATTCTATTGCAGAAGTGAAAATAAAATGTATATGAAATTTATTCCCTCATGTGATATAAATTATTAAGAAATCAATTGAAATGATGAATAACACCACACCCATCATCAGACATAAATAGAAATAAAAAATAAAAAAACATCAAATATGAAATAACATTTTGGCATAATAATGTGGTTAATAACTCAAATCACAATGAAGATGCTGACAGAAAATGGGATACATGTCCTTTTTAAAAGTATTCACAAATATAAATTGTCTTTACTTATATCAATTATCATAACATGATAAAAACTTAGAAATTAATTTTTTATAAAAATATATTCAAAATTGTTCTAGGTAATAAATCCTCATTTTAAATAATAATAAAAATGGTTCATAGACCATATTAAAAAATTCTATACGGTTATGTAAATAATCTCCCCTAATATTTTATATATTGAATAAAATTAAACAAACAGGAATAAATGTTATGAAAAATATTGTATTCACAATGAAATGGAATTATATGATTAGTTATGAATACTAACGAAGGATTGTTAGGATTGCTAAATTTAGCGGTAAATCAAATATTTGATAGAATATAACATTACTTATTTCATGTTGTTAATGAATATGTATGGTAACTCTAATATATTTCCTTGATAAAAATTATGTTTTCTTCAATGGATATTTAATTTGGAAAATATTAATTTTTTGACAATTATAAAATTATATTTTTAATTTTGTAATATACATAATCATATGAAACAATTAATATAAATCATTTTTAAATATTATAAAAAAACAATTTATTTAAAAATAATTAATATTTTGATATTATTGTTTATATAATAATATATATGTGGTGGAATGATATTTTGATATGAAAAATGATAAAAAAAATGTATATTTGTTCACCCATTAGTAAAAATAAACTACAATCATATCACTAAAAATATACTTAAAACATTACAAGAATTGGAATTATTAAAAAATTCTCATGATATACTATATTGGAATAGATATTGAAATTATGTTAAATATTCAAAAAATATTTATGTTGAAAAAAATTAGAATTCAGCTATGGAGATGTGAAGTATTTCGTATGATTACAAGTGTCTCTTAATGAGATAAGATGTAAAATGAGATATTCATAAGACAAATAAAAATATTAAATTAATAATATGTGAAAAAATGATTATTATATTTTAATATAATGTCATACAAATAATATATATGTAATGTTGACCAAAAAATACTAATGTGAAATTTTGAATGGTTAAGAAGAACTTACAGTGAAGGAGATGTAAAAATAAAAATCACCTTAGAGTGTTTCCATGAAATTGGAAATAAAATTTCAAGAAATTAATGTTATTAATTAAAATTTAATAAATAATGGAAGTGATTTCACAATATAAAATAAATGGTAGTGTAAAAAATACAATTATTTTCCTGGAATTAGAAATAGAGAAAAGTAAAAACAAATTACCGTGATACACATTAAATCTAAATCCATTTAATTAAATAACATGATATAGATAATAAAACCCAATTAATAACATTAATATTATAAAAGGAATTCATTTGGTTGAAGTCCCACCATATGAAATATATCATGATGCATAATAACTATTATGTCCCA
This sequence comes from Viscum album, assembly GCA_963277665.1. Lineage (NCBI taxonomy): Eukaryota > Viridiplantae > Streptophyta > Magnoliopsida > Santalales > Viscaceae > Viscum > Viscum album. Next base: position 1,929,649,747 of record OY728142.1, read on the forward strand.
TAAATAATATTTGAGAAAACAATTATTTGTGACTTCAAAAAAGATTCAGAATCTCCTATGTAGAAATTATTAATCTCTAAATAATCTATTTGAGAACAATTTAATTCTCATTAAAATTATATACATTTAATTCATAATTATGTTCTATATGAATATTATTTTGTCATTATTGGTTATCATTAATGGGTGTGTGTAATTGTTTTTATTGAAATAGTTTTATAATTGACGTGTTATTATTTATTCATTATGAAATGATCTCTATATTTAGATGGTAAAATTCCGATAAATTGATGATTTATAATATTTAAATGTTATAGTTTCATTCTATAAATGTATTGATTCATATCTTGAGATGTAAAATAGTGACAGACTAGTTTTTTGGATTTTCAACAACAAACTATAGTATAATCATTAATTTGTTTATTATTAATGATACCATTATAGAACCATTATAAAATAATTATTTTATTGTCAATATCATATATGATCTATAATTAATTCTTTATAATCATCGATGTTATTTTTTTAATTTTTTATGTATGTGGTGGATCCAACCCATAAAATGAACATAACATAATTAATAGATTATAATAGTTATACAGGTGGTTTATTTTAAAATGATGTCATTTTTATAGAATAATAATGTGATTTTTTTAAAAATTATAGATGAGGAATCATATTTAAAGACATTTTTACTTAATAAAAATAATAATATATTAAACAAAACACATTATATTATTGAGATGGTAGTCTGTATAATGCATAGTTAAAATTTTCATTTAACAATAAATTATAGGGTAATAAGATTATTTTTTTCACTTAATAATTATAATAATATCACATATTTTAGATTTGTTATTAATTTTCTCACTTATAATTAGTTAATATACCCATCATTGAAAAATGGAAGTCAACGCTTCAGGTAGGAGGTAGTCCATAAAATAAATGAAAGATAGTTTGTTTCTTAATATATTCAGTGAAAGGGGATTAGTTTTTTTATGTTTTAATAATGATGAAAACAAATTAAATTATTGATAATATAATTATATAGTATTTATAAATTTATATTTATGACTATTGTAATGAAATTTACAAAAAATTAGGAAAAAAGTACTTACATTTTAGACATGTTATTTCTCTTGTAACACTCCATTGAAATAGTGTATTTATGATAATATATTGTTACTATAAGATAATACAAAAATAAATAATATTATAGGTGAAGGAACAAATTTTTTTAATGGATGAAGAAAATTTTATGGGGTTCTTGAAGGGGTTGTGAGATGTTACTTTTATTATTGTTTAGAATGATGTTCTATTATATATTTACACTATGTATAAAGAGAAAACCATTTAAATTTAATGTGAATCCAAAAAAACAAGGAGGGTTGATATGTCAAATAATCTTATAAATATTCATTTATTAACTTGTGTAAAAATATTTTTATATCTTTTAGTCTTAGAATATTAATTAGAACCAATTTTGATAAATTATGGAATCTAGTTTTTACATAAGTAATTTACATTTACATAGAAAAATAAAAGAGAAAATATTATATAATTCTGGACTAAATATTATCAATAATTATTTAATATTATGTTATCAAATTTATATGCGTATAAAAAACAATTGTGGTATTAATACATGTAATATATAGATAAATATTATTAGATAAAATGTATTCTTGACCATTAACTGTATGTATTACTTAAAATTTTCCATTTAATTTATTTTAAAGAAAAGTATTTTCCTATAATAAAAAAAATAAATATTATTTTTCTATAAAAAATAAGAAACCATGTTTTAGAAAATAATATTTATTTATATGAGAAGGCTGAAAAAGATTTTATTAAAAAATATAACCTAGGTTCCTAAAATTTTAATCACTATTTTAATAATATTTAAAATTGAATTTTTATAATTTATGGTTTTAAATCATAATTAAATAATTAAATATTTAAAAATATTATGAACATATATGATTTTATGGTATAACTATTTTCTAATATTCTTGGTAAAAAATAGTATTATTATTTAAATTTAAATCTATTTATTTAAAATTATTAAAAAAATATATTATATGAAAAAATTGGTCCATAAGAACCAAAATGCTGTTAAAAATTTAAAATTTTAATTTTAAAATTTATAAATATATTTTTTGAATCAAAATAAAATATATATTAAATAAAATCATTCTTTTAAAATTATTTTCTTATTAATTAACTATTTTTAATATTATATTATATCTATTTTTAGATGAAAAATTAATAATATATAGGATAATATATAATAATATTATAAAACAATACAATTAAATTTATTGGAGTAAAAATTATAACACTTAATAAAAAATTTCATTAGAAAAATATATTACTTTAATAAAAAATAATTTTTTAAGAATTGCTATTGAAATCAATTATTTATGTTCATTAATTTAATTTCACATAACCATTGATATTATTATATTTATTTGAATTTTTATGTTAAATTAAATTATATATTATTATTATTATTATTAATCTATTACACAGAAAATATATATAGTCTTTTAGATAATTGATTTTAATTTCATTAGGAGTTTTTTTGTTTAAAATTTACTGCTAACAATACAAAAACATTATTATGCCTAATGGATGCACGTTTTTCTAATGACCATATTATCAATGTTATTATTTATAAAGACCATATTAATATTGATCATAATTTTTTTACTAGATATATAAAAAAATGAATTATTCTTTCTATTCCCACATCTATAGTTAGAAATATCATCTTCATATTTTTCATTTAGATTTCAAAATATGATTTTTTTCAATACATGAAATTGTAACTAATTATTGTTGTCATTGGATACAGGTTCTCGTCATGTTTTTCATTTATTCAGAATATAACATAATTATAATGATTTTATTATTACAAAGTTTTTTCATTTTAATTTATGAACGTTAAAAATATATAATAAACCATGGTGATTATTTAATAGTTTCATGTGTGTTTTTATGTAATTTTAAAAAAAATGAATAATGACTTTTTAATTTTATTCTATTCTTATATGATTGATTATATAATATATTTAAATTATATATAAATAAATGTTTATAAATAAAAAAAATAGTTATAGAAGGAATTTAAATTCTGAATATTTCTGTGTGGTAATATACCCTAATAAATAATTTTCCCCCTATTAATACTGATTAGCTCTTAAAAATAATATGACCAAAGGTTATCTAAAAGATAACTATGAATAATTATATTTCGTGCAGTGATAATGCCCATTATATCATTAGAAACACTAGGTAACCTATAATATCACTCATTATGGATATATTTCGATCAACATTTATTTATTCATCTTATTGACACATATACATACCGTCTAAAATTTTTATTTCAATTAAAATTTCAAAAAATAAAATAATAACAATATTATTGTAATAAAATCTATTAAAAAGAGTTTAAATTATCATAATAATATTAAATGTTAAGAATAATATGGTTTCTCTACTAAAAACATCATTTAATCATATCATATGTTCAATTCAACTTAGATAAAAAAATTATGTTATAACATTATCTCTTTATCCAAGGATTCATTTAGTGTTGTTTCCTCACACATATTTAAAAAATACCCTAATTAAATAAGGAAATATATCCATTATAATCTCTTGAATTTAGAATGTGTTTATGATAATAATATCCATAAATATTAATTATGTAGTTGTAAAGTCTTAGGATTAGTCCTCATGTGCTATAGTGAAAATTTATTTAAAAATCAAGTCGACTTTTTAAGGCTGATTACTGCTAATTCCTTCTATTCCACAACCACATCAATAATCCAGTAACCATATTGGGATATGTTTTCTATGAAACCATACAGTCACTTCGTTACCAATTCTTAAGGTTTTTATCCCATACTTATACTCATCTCTTAGATATTTCACAATGTTTATATATAAGGTTCTATTATAATGATCATGAAAATAATCTAATAACCCTAAAAAATATCTAAACATTACTATGAAACCAAATATAAATCCCCAAGATAATAATATCTTTATATTACACTATTTATAAAATTTTTACATTTCATATATAAAAACTCCCAAAATCCCAATAAATAAAGGTTTATTTTCATCTTGTTGTTGATTTTGAACTATATTATTTTATACTACTTGAGAACATTTCACCATGATTAAACAACACTAATGTCCTTGTATACTTATATTATTTTATAATAATAATTAATACTACTTGAATGAAAACATAAGTAATGGGTTATATCAAATTATCAGAATGGGTAATAAAAATAAATAACAATAAAATATCATCCATAAGTATAATGTGAAACTATGGTTTTAGTAATTATATAGAACAATTATATTCCAAATAAATACTTTTTTAAATAAGAATTATATAAAAAAAATCCATAACTTATTAAACAATATAAGTCATTGTGGAAAATGTAATAAAAAAATAAATAATGAGAGAATCATATAATAATGCATAAAATCATTAAAATATTAAACAACATTATTATAAGGAAAATTAGCATCATGATCCAAACCATCAGTTCTAACACCTATAAGAATGTAAAACATATTGTATAAAAGATTTCCAATGATATATATAAAAATCATTTAAAAATGAATTTGGGGGGTGATATAGGATTCCACTATCCATCAACCACAGATATAATTTTAACATAAAAACTGTTATTCAGTCAATCATAATGAACTGAAGAAAATAATAATTTTATTCATTCTAAATACAAAAAATAACCAGTTAAAATAAGATTTCATTCTTGTATTTGTAAATGGTTTCACATAATTCAATACAACATAATTCAATCAGTAATAAAAACACAAATAACCCTTGGAAAAAATGAATGTAAAAATATATTTTGTCACTTTCTACATAAGTACAGATAAATCAAGATAATAAAAATATTTATTTTAGGATTTTCGAAAATGGGAAATGGTTATGTCATAAATTTGATAAATTAATCAATGTATAAAATATAGGGGAAATCTATTCCATCATTATAATGATATTTACATTTGTTAACAAAATTGACTTTCTTCTTGAATTAAATTAAGGACTTCTATATATTGAAAATATATATACTTATTTTTTAATTATTTATATTTGTATTTAAGTTTCCATTAAGTATCAATAACCTAGATAATATTGTCGGTGAATAGTGATCAAATGACTAGTACAAATCTATAGTTTTGAAAATCATTTTGACATATAAAAATGAATTGATGCCCTGAACCTGAAGGATCATTCCTAATGAATCTCATTTATCATTGAATTCATGGAAGATAGAATTTCTAGGATTTTTCCTAGACCAATCCCAAGCTGTTATCCAACAAAATAACTATGAGAAGAACTTTTTATTATAGAAGTTTAAGTTCATGGATATCATGACCCAATCCATGTTAACTGAACATCCTGATGAAAGCCTCACAATCACACACCATACTCTTATGGTATATTTTGGAATGGAGTAATGAATATATTTCCTTCCTACTACTGTTACATTGAACAATTATTTTCAAAACAGAAAATTTTATATTTTGTTATTATTAAAATTAAATTAAGAAATATATTTTCATAAATTAATGTATTTTTGAAATAAATATAATTTAATGAAGAATTATTATTAAATTAATTCTTTAAATATAAATTATCATATATTTTTATGATGTGAAATGAAAATTTTATTATGGATTGTAAACTATTATTATCAAAACCCTTTATTTTATGTAATTTTATATATGTATTTTAATAATGAAAATTCACATATTTAGAAAATAATTTTTATAAACTGAATATTATTTTTGGATTAATGATGTTGAAATTATCGAATGGTGAATTTTTCAAAATTTTCTAAGAGTTGAATATAACTTTAAAAGATAAATACTGTGTAAATATGCATGTGTTCTATGACATCATAGTGAACCAATATTGATGTAATAAATACTATAAATGATAAATTCCAAAAATTATATGTTTATTTTTTAAAATAATTTAGATTTAAGTTTATTTTATTTATTTTTCATATCAATTACGAATCCTCCAAGACAAAAAATATATTTTATCATTCTAATTTCATTTCTTTTTGAGTGCGACTAAACTCCAAAAAGAAAGGGAATTAATTTAATAATTTTAGACCTTGTACATATAAAATAATTTCACAAATAACTATTTGGAAAAAAATCATGGTGATGAATATGGGATGGTTTTTGGTTTTTAATATTTTAGAATGTAGTTTCCAAATCAAAAATAATAAAGAAATCTCCCCATTTCCCATTATAAACCTAGACAAGACCAAATTCCACTTCACTAACAATAATTGTAGAATTACCACACTCTGAAATATACTCCCTATGTTCCTCCCAAGTTCCCCCATTCTTTTAATAATCCACTCCCATTCCTCTAAATTCACACTCTCATTTAAGTGATTCTCCCACCCATATTTTGAAAAGGCATATCATTTATGATATGCCTTTTTAATTTCAATTTTATTATTTAAGGAAACATTCATACCTATATAACATACTATAAAATCGATTTATAAATTATGATTGACATTTTAATCCCATTTAACCCTCCCAATGACCATTACATACACCCGTTACCATGACAAAATTGTTTAAGGGTTCTTTCCATCCTCATGTTTACTGATTTTTATTTATATTGTTATGACATTTTATTTTAAATTAATAATGACAGAGTTTGTTTTATCATATCCCCTTAACATTAAATTTTATGTATAAATGATTATATCTTCCTTTTAATCTAATTATCCCCCCCTATGATCCTATTAGTACGCCTTTTACTATGTCAAAATTCCATTACGGAACTTCCATCTACCTATTTTATCAATCATCTAATTTACGTTATGTCTCCCAAATTCATTTTTCTTATATTGGGATATCTTATTAAATATAAATCATAATTTCTGAATAATTTCTAATTTATTAGATTCATTTTTCTCAATCATTAATAAATTATATGAATTTCCATATGACGGCGTAATATTGACAATATTTCACGACGATTTTCCATGTCAAAATCATTGTTTAGTTAATACCATACTAATTTACCAATTAAGTTTGTTCACATTTATGTATATATTCATATTGATTTTGGATATTTATTTATTTATTCCACCATTCATTTATTGTGTAATAAATTATGATTACTAATGAATCCATGTTGTGGGATCTATGAGGCACACTAAAGCATGAAAATGAAATGACTATGAAGGGTGGAACCTCATTACCCTTCAATGAATTAGGTTATGTTTAGAATCATGATACATCATGTGAAATGAGATTTTACTCATGATCCTCCTTGTCTATCAATATTTTAATCATCCTCCTCCATGAGAAATGATCCATGACACATGCCAATATCATGTTGTATGTTGTTTCCACATTTCCATGTTATACTTACAATGTTATATCATGAAATTATATACATGTTACATTTATGATCCATTAATATTTTTATGGTCTTAAACTTATTTTATTCATCATGGTATATCATGTTTTCTCATAAGGGGCTTTATATGTCACCCCATTCTTATGTATTTTATCATGTCATCCCATAGATTGAAAAGTATGAAGAAACATTTTATCATTTTAATGACTTCTTCAAAAATGATGTTTCATTTCATCTCTTTTGATTCAAGGTTATTTACATAATTAAAATAGAAATAATACCCTTGATATTATAAGTTTTATTAAGTGAATTATTATGAAATAAATAATTATTAAATATTTAAAAAATATTATGGGTTCTTATAGTTGGTATTAGTTGATATGTCTCATTATTTTTTTTATTATCATCAGAAAAACCTTGTGGAAACCCTTAAGGATAAGTCTAACAATATTAACCAATCACTAAATATTTTTAAGTGGAGTGTAATTGGTTTATTAAAAATATACATATATCTCTGTATACTATCATTTGATGTGGTTTTTGAATATATGTTCCTAAAAGTAATATCTCTGATAATGTTCTCTGAGCTTGACTCAGGGTATCTTGGTATGTGTCAACCAGACTTACTAGGAATTTAGTTTAACACCCCTATGAAATATTATTTGTTAAATTAATAATACAATTACAAAAAATTATCTAGGGAAGAGATAAAATTCCTATAAGAATAATTTTTATGATTTAGATAATGGATAACATTTACTGATGCCTAGAAACTCATTAGTCCATTGGAAAAATGTAATTTATATGTTACTAATTTAATTTCATTATATTCCCCTTTATGTGTTTAATTGTTCAATATACTCAATCATAATTTTCATTTTATTTCATCCAATGATTGAAAATATGTGGAATCTTGCTAAAAACTAATGAAAAGGAAAATGTTTTGATTTCTCCAATGAGATTCACAACTTAATGGGAGAAGGAATCATAAAATTTTTCTTGATACTCTCCCTGTAAACATAGGTTCAGAATAGAAATATCTACCAAGAACACTACCCCACCCCCAATGTGAGGAAAAAAACAATCGATAGATCCATGAAACAAAAAAATCAACCTTTCAATGGATCATATGATACGTTAATCATGGTAAAATGGATCAATTTCATTGAGAATATGTTCTATATCCTTCAATGTTTCAAATAAGATAAAGTTATTTTTTTTATCACTGTCAGGAGGTAGAATCTGATCAGTGGTAGACAATGATCTAGAATATAAATCCTGGGAAAGATATAGATGAAATGGATTGGATGGAATTTCAGAAAATATTTTTCAATATATTCCCCCCCAGACCCACCAATATAAAAGGAATATAGATTTCCTTTAACTAATGAAAAATATAGATGAATATATTGGGAGAATGAGAAAATCATCACATTAGTTGTACGATACACCCCCAGTTTTGTCATTATTTTTTAATTAATGGTACTTCCCTTCATCGGTGTGATAAAAACTAGCCTATGAAAATCAATTGTGATTTGTTACATTGATAGATAAGAAAGAATTTCCTGATGTTCCCTCAAGGTTAAGATGGAGATCGTTCAATCTCTAGGGCTTCATGTGGATAATAAGATGATATTGGAGATTAATTATAGAATTTTGATAGAGGGACGTAATGATGGAAAGAAATTTCAACATCCTAGTGGCCTTGCAAGACCCTAGGAAAAAACCGATGGCCCGGATGCCTTTGGATGAATAAATCCGACTACTACAGTTCAAAAAAGTGCTTGCTACAGTCCCTACTACTGTACGAGGAGATATTTCTCCACCTGGATTTGATCCGAGGAGTCTTGTATGCACATTTAGAATCCTCACGAACCCAAATAAGGCTCATGTGCATGGATACATATGAATCCTTTTATTTAAATAGATTCTGAAACATTTCATGAAGGGATGACGTTGGGGAATGAAAACAGCTAGTTCCAGTAAAACATCATGAAATGGTGGTAAAAGTAAAGCCCATTTTGAATCACATTATAGATGTCGATTTTGTATAGAATATATATTCTATTTATCATAAATTTGGTCTATAGTTTGATGTTTGATATATGGTTTTCCTTCGAATATCTACATGGTAAATTAGGAGACATGGGAAAAAGGTAATTCTTATTCTAAGATACATCATCCCTCTTGAGATCTTTGATCGCATTGAATCGGTGGACTATAGACATGAAATTCCACCTAACATATCTAATTTAAATGATGTATTCCATGTATCCCTTTTAAGAAAGTACATACCAGACATCTCACATGTACATAATCATTTATGGCACTATTGGAGAATTTCCATTCTTATTAGGAACATACAATGAAGTTCATATATAGTAATAAAAATGATCTATAAATATGAAAATATATCTTCTTATATACTATGGAATGGCCAAAGGTTTGAAGAAATGATTGGGAACCAATGGAAGTTTTGTAACACAATTAAACTCTTTTAGTTTTTAATGGGGAATGAAAAATTCATGTTTGAAATTTCATTGAAGTGGATGATTTTTGTGAGTCAAATTGTTGTAAATAAAATTTCATAGGGGATTTAATTAAAGGTTATATAACCTACTAGGGTTATAGAAAAAACATGATCATAATTTATTTTATAATATACTATAGAATTTAATTTTTCATTATTCATAATTACAATTTATAATATTAGAATTTAACTATGATCACATAATTAATAAAAATATATGGTTTTAAAAAATCCAATGTACAATGAAAAAGGACATGATATCAAAAACCAGTAAGATCATACCCTATGAAGACCATTTATCATAGAATATTATAGAGATATTATCACACAGAATTTCCCTTGACCAAGACCAAGCTGATTTCAAAAAAATGAATCATAAAATGGACGATTTATAGGATAAGTTCAAGCTTGTCAAGATCACTTCCCAAACCATGGATGTCCAACCACCCAATGAATGTATCACCATTTCTAGCCATACTATTATGGTGATTTTGGTCAATTAAAATGATATTTATGAATAACCTATACATAGGAGTATTGATATTATTTTTTATAAAATAATGAATAAATTTTCATCATATTATTTTTACATTATACATTATTTTTATTTCGATATAACAAAACTCAATTCTTGTTTTTTATGAATTATTAATATTAAATTAAGGAATTTATTTTTATTAATTAATATATATTAAAATGAGTAATATTTTTGTAAAATATTCTAAATAATATTGTTTTTTTAATATACATGATTAAATAGGTTTTTTGAAATCAAATGTAATTTTTATAAGTGTTTGAAAACTGTTATTTTTAAAAAAAAATATCATTTCCCAATAAATGTTGATTATTATTTTAAAATTGAATATAAACATATTTAAAAAATATATATAAATAATATGATTATTGACATATTAATGGTTATATTTTGTAATGGTTATTTATTTATAATTTTCTAATACAGTCGATTTTTTTGGTTAAAAATAAAATACTGCATAAATATATGGTATATTTTATGACATAATAATGACCCAAAAGTGATGTAATAAATAATACAAATGGTATCCAAGATAAAATATGTGTTTTTAATTTAAAATAATGAGATTTTATATTTATATTACTAATTTTATAAAGCTACGGTTAATCCACCAAAACCCGAAATACTTTTTATGATGTTAAAATAATTTCTTTTTGTGTGTTACTCACCTCAACATATTCAAGGGTATAATTTTATTATTTTAGTCCATTTTCAATATAAATAATTAAAACCACTTGCAGTTCTTATAAATAATCGACAAAAATCATCGGACAATTTTTTTTTGTGTTATATTTTTATACAGTGTCTAAACCATATGTTTTAGAAATATTAATGAATTTCCCACTATTTTCCGATATAAACACACCCAATAACCCATAATTAATCACTAAAAAGACTATTATAACTTATTTACTCTTCCATAACCTCTCTAGAGTAATCCCATGGATCCCCCACACTCTCAATAAGCTCCTCCAAAGAAATTGGAATTTGAAAATTAGTTACGGTATCCTAACCTTATAATATTTATTCAAATTTCATTATTATCTTATTATTTATATTTCAAAATCCTGTTGTTGGGAAATTAAATTACATAAACCTATTAATACCCATTTTTTGGTAAAAATTATTAGGTAAAACTTTCTATCTCATCAACACATTTTAGTAATTTTTATGTGACATCGTTATGCTCACGATATTTCCCGATGAGTTTCTATGCCAAATAACTTTGTAGTAAATACCATACCCATTTCATATAATGTGTGTAATATTCTATACTCTTATATGTAAATGAATTGGTATATGAATGTATATATATCACACTCGTTGAGATTTGGATAAAATATGATTATTAAGGAATACATGTTGTATGATCTAGGTGGAAAACATATGCATGTGAAAGGAATGAATGTGGCATGTCCGCTCATGATTATATAGCACTCACATTCTTGGTTAATGTTAAGTATCAAGAGAAAACCTGTTGTAATAGGGAGTGAACCTTATACAAATATTGGATTTTTTCGATTTTTATTTCTGGGATGTAAGCCTTTACATATATTTAATATATCACCTTTTAAGCTGTTTCATCACTTCCAATATCGCCTTTATGTGTATCATGCCATATCATATTTATTTTTCATGGTTTTGATTAAAAAATCATTGATTCACCTTTAGTATGCCAATTTTATATCATTTATCACATTATTCTATGTTTCTTCTCTTATTGGGATTTATATCTTGCCCCTTTCTTATGAACTACCCTTGGTTATCCCATAATATTTTGAAACAAAATATATTGTTGAAGCATATTATAGAATTTTTAAATATTTTTATTTTATCCCATAGCCAACATGGTACACTATATACCTAATTATCAAATATTGTTGACTTCTAGATATTATTTGATGAATAATGTGTACATTTACGCAATAGACTATGTATTAATGTCTCATAAGGAGTAGGATTGTTATAATTACTTGTATATGTATGTATTTAGTTTTTTCAAACTATAATTTTACATAACTCATAATATTTTTAATGGAAACAATTTCATGGGGAATGGAATAATGAGAAATGTGTGATATAAATATTCTGTAATGTTAAATGTAAGTAACAAATATCAATGCTCATAATGGACCATAATATGAGAATGTGGGTATAATTTGGATATGTAAGAATGTAATACCCAAATAATAAAGGATAAATTTCATGTGATATGGTATAATAATTGAAAAAAATTAATATGTTTTTGAATCCATATTTGATAAACATGATACATTAGATCAAAATATAGTAATAAAAAACATATTTCAAATAGGAAACATTACATAATATAGGGAACATTGCATTCATGATCCATAGAATCAATTCTACTGCTAAAGATAAAATAAAATTTATATGAAACTTATTCCCTCATGTGATATAAATTATTAAGAAATCAATTAAAATGACAAATAACACCACACCCATCATCATACAAAAATATAAATAAGAATTAAAAAAACATCAAATATGAAATAACATATTGGAATAATAATGTGGTCAATAACTCAAATCACAATGAAGATGCTTATAGAAAATGGGATAAATTTCATTTTCAAAAGTATTCACAAATATAAATTGTTCTTACTTATATCAATAATCATAACATGAGAAAAACATAGAAATTAATTTTTTATAAAAATATATTCAAAATCGTTCTATGTAATAAATCCTCATTTCAAATAATAATAAAAATGGTTCATAGACCATATTAAAAAATTATATATGGTTTTGTAAATAATCTCCCCTAAAATTTTATATATTGAATAAAATTAAACAAACATGAATAAATATTATGAAAAATATTGTATTCATAATGAAATGGAATTATATGATTAATTCTGAATACTAACAAAGGATTGTCAGGATTGCTAAAGTTATCGGTAAAACAAATATTTGATAGAATAAAACATTACTTATTTCATGTTGTTAATGAATATGTATAATAACTCTATTATATTCCCTTGATAAAAATGATGTTTTTTCAAAGGATATTTAATTTGGAAAATATTAATTTTTTGACAATTATAAAATTATATTTGTAATTATGTAATATACATAATCTTATGAAACAATTAAAATAAATCATTTTTAAATATTATAGAAAAACAATTTATTTAAAAATAATTAATATTTTGATATTATTGTTTATATAATAATATATATGTGGTGGAATGAGATTTTGATATGAAAAATGATAAAATATATATATTTGTTCACACATTAGTAAAAATGACCAACACTGATATCATTAAAAATTTCTATAATACATTACAAGAATTATAATTATTAAAAAATTCTCATGATATTCTATATTGGAATAGATATTGAAATTATGTTAAATATTCAAAATATATTTCGGTTGAAAAAAATTAGAATTCAGCTATGGAGATGTGAAGTATTTCGTATGATTACAAGTCTCACTTAATGAGATAAGATGTAAAATGAGATATTCATAAGACAAATAAAAATATTAAATTAATAATATGTGAAAAAATGTGTATTATATTTTAATATAAGGTCATAAAAATTATATATATTTAATGTTGACCAAAAAATACTACTGTGAAATTTTGAATGGTGAAGAAGAACTTATGGTGATGGGGATGTAAAAATAAAAATCACCTAAGAGAGTTTCCATGAAATTGGAATTAAAATTTGAAGAAATTAATGTTATTAATTAAAATTAATTAAATAATGGAAGTGATTGCACAATATAAAATAAATGGTAGTGTGAAAAATACAATTGTTTTCTTGGAATTGGAAATAGAGAAAATTAAAAACATATTACCTTGATACACATTCAATATAAATCCATTTAATTAAATAACATGATATAGATAATAAAACCCCATTAATAAAATTAATATTATAAAAGGAATTGATTTGGTTGAAGTCACACCATATGAAATATATCATGATGCATAATAATTATTATGTCTCATAAATAATATTTGAGAAAACTATTATTTGTGACTTCAATAAATATTCAGAATATCCTATGTAGAAATTATTACTCTCTAAACAATCTATTTGAGAACAATTTAAATATCATTAAAATTATATACATTTCATTCATAATTATGTTATATATGAATATTATTTTTTCATTGTTGGTTATCATTAATGGGTGTGTGTAATTGTTTTTATTGAAATAGTTATATAATAGATGTGTTATTTTTTATTCATCAAAAAATTATCTACATATTTAGATGATAAAATTCCGATAAATTGATGATTTATAATATTTATAATGTTATAGTTTAATTCTATAAATGTATTGATTCATATCTTGAAATGTAAAATAGTGACAAACTAGTTTTTGGGATTTTCAACAACTGACTATAGTATAATCATTAATTTTGTTATTATTAATGTTACCATTATAGAACCATTATAAAATCATTATTTTATTATCAATATCATATATGATCTATAAATAATTCCTCATAATCATCAATGTTATTTTTTTCGAATTGTTCATGTATGTGGTAGATCCAACCCATAAAATGAACATAACATAATTAATGGATTATAATAGTAATACAAGTGGTTTATTTTGAAATGATTTAATTATTATAGAATAATAATGTGATTTCTAAAAAAATTATAGATGGTGAATTATATTTAAAGATATTTTTTAATTAATAAAAAAATAATATATTAAACAAAACACATTACATTATTGAGATGGTAGTCTGCATAATGCATAGTTAACATTTTCATTTAACAATAAATTATATGGAAATAAGATTAATTTTTTTCACTTATTAATTATAATAATATCACATATTTTATATTTGTTATTAATTTTCTCACTTATAATTAGTTAATATATCCATCATTGAAAAATTGAAGTCAACGCTTCAGGTAGGTGGTATTCCGCACAATAAATGAAAGATAGTTTGTTTCTTAATATAATCAGGGAAAGGGGATTAGTTTTTTTATGTTTTAATTATGATGAAAACAAATTAAATTATTGATAATATAATTATATAGGGTTTATAAAATTATATTTATGACTATTGTAATGAAATTTACAGAAATTAGGAAAAAATTACTTACATTTTAGACATGTGATTTCTCTTGGAACACTCCATTAAAATAGAGTATTTATGATAATATACTATTACTAGAAGATAATACAAAAATATATAATATTATAGGTGAAGGATCAATTTTTTTACGGACGAACAAAGTTTTATGGGGTTCTTGAAGGGGTTGTGAGATGATACTTTTATTATTATTTAGAATGATGTTATATTATTTATTTCTACTATGTATAAAGAGAAAACCATTGAAATTTAATGTGATTCCAAAAAAACACGGAGGGTTGATATGTCAAATAATGTAATAAATATTCATTTATTAACTTGTCTAAACATATTTTTATGTCTTTTAGTCTTAGAATGTTAATTAGTAACAATTTTGATAAATTATGGAATCAAGTTTTTACATAAGTAATTTACATTTACATAGAAAAATAAAAGATAAAATATTATATAATTCTAAACTAAATATTATCAATATTTTTGTAATATTATTATATCAAATTTATATGCGTATAAAAAACAATTGTGGTATCAGTACATGTAATATATAGATAAATATTATTAGAAAAAAATTTATTTTTGACAATTAACTGTATTTATTGCTTAAAATTTTCCATTTAATTTATTTAAATGAAAAGAATTTTCCTATAATAAAAAATAATAAATATCATGTTTCTATAAAAAAAATAAGAAACCATGTTTTAGAAAATAATATTTATTTATATGATAAGGCTGAAAAAGTTTGTATTAAATAATATAACTTAGGTTCATAAAAGTTTAGTCACTATTTTAGTAATATTTAAAATTGAATTTTTATTAATTATGGTTTTAAATAATTATTATATAATTAAATATTTAAAAATATTATGAACATATATGATTTAATCGTTAACTATTTTATTATATTGTTGGTAAAAAATAGTATTATTATTTAAATTTAAATCTATTTATTTAAAAATTATTAAAAAAATATATTATATGAAAAAATTGGTCCATAAGAACCAAAATGATGATAAAATTTTGAAATTTTAATTTTAAAATTTATAAATATATTTATTGAATCAAAATATAATATATATTAAATAAACTCATTATTTTAAAATTATTTTCTTAATCATTAACTTTTTTTTAATATTATATCATATGTATTTTTAGTTGAAAAATTATTAATATATAGGATCATATATAATAATATTATAAAACTATACAATTTAATTTATTGTAGTAAAAATTATAACACTTAGTAAAACATTTCATTAGAAAAATATATTACTTTAAATTTTTTTTAGAATTGTTATTGAAATCAATTATTTATGTTCATTATTTTAATTTCACATAACCATTGATATTATTTTATTTATTTGAATTTAAAAATTAAATTAAATTATATATTATTATTATTATTATTAATCTATAACATACACAATATATATAGTCTTTCAGATAAATGATTTTAATTTCAGTAGGAGTTTTGTTGTTTAAAATTTACTGCTAACAATACAAAAACATTATTATGCCTAATGGATGCACGTATTTCTAATGACCATATTATCAATGAAATTATTTATAAAGACCATATTAAAATTGATCATATTTTTTTACTAGATATATAAAAAAATGAATTATTCCTTTTATTCCCACATCTACAGTTAGAAATATCATCTTCATATTTTTCATTCATATTTCAAAATATGATTTTTTTAATACATGATATTGTACATAATTATTTTTTTTCATTGGATACAGGTTCTCGTCATGTTTTTCATTTATTCAGAATATAACATAATTAAAATGATTTTATTCTTACATAGTTTTTTTCATTTTAATTTATGCACTTTAAAAAGATATAATAAACCATGGTGATTATTAAATTGTTTCATGTGTGTTTTTTATATAATTTTAATAACAATGAATAATGAATTTTTAATTTTATTCCATTCTTATATGATTTATTATCTAATATATTTAAATTATATTGAAATAAATGTTTATAAATATAAAAAAATAGTTTTAGAAGGAATTGAAATTCTTAAAATTTTTGTGTTGTAATATACCCTAATAAATAATTTCCCCCCATTAATATTGATTAGCTCTTAAAAAAAATAAGATCAATGGTTATCTAAAATATAACTATGAATAATTATATTTCGTGTAGTGATAATACCCATTATATCATTAGAAACACTATGTAACCTATAATATCACTCATATTATGGATATATTTCAGTCAACATTTATTTTTTCAAGTTATTGACATATATACATACCGTCTAAAAATTTTATTTCAATTAAAATTTAAAAAAAAAAATAACAATATTATTGTAATAAAATCTATTAAAAAGAGTTTAAATTATCATAATAATATTAAATGTTAAGAATAATATGGTTTCTCTACTGAAAACATCATTTAATCATATCATATGTTCAATTCAACTTAGATAAAAAAAATTATGTTATAACATTATTTCTTTATCCAAGTATTCCTTTAGTGTTGTTTCCTCACACATATTTAAAAAATACCCTAATTAAATAAGGAAATATATCCATTATAATTTATTGAATTTAGAAAGTGTTTATGATAATAATATCCATAAATTTTAATTATGTAGTTGTAAAGTCTTAGGATTAGTCCTCATGTGCTATAGTGAAAATTTATTTACAAATCAAGTCGACTTTTTAAGGATGATTACTGATAAGTCCTTCTATTCCACAACCACATCAATAATCCAGTAACCATATTGGGATATAGTTCCTATGAAACCATACAGTCACATTGTTACCAATTCTTATGGTTGTTATCCCATACTTATACTCATCTCTTAGATATTTCACAATGTTTAAAAATAAGGTTCTATTATAATGATCATGAAAATAATCTAATAACCCTAAAAAATATCTAAGCATTACTATGAAACCAAATATAAATCCCCAAGATAATAATATCTTTATATTACACTATTTATAAAATTTTTACATTTCATATATAAAAACCACCCAAAATCCCAATAAATAAAGGTTTATTTTCATCTTGTTGTTGATTTTGAACCATATTATTTTATAATACTTGAGAACATTTCACCATGATTAAGCAACACTAATGTCCTTGTATAATTATTTTATTTTATAATAATAAATAATACTAAATGAATAGAAACTTAAGTAATGGGTCATATCAAATTATCAGTATGGGTAATAATAATAAATAACAATAAAATATCATCCATAAGTATAATGTGAATATATGGTTTTAGTAATTACATAGAACTATGATATTCCAAATAAATACTTTTTTAAAAAATAATTATAAAAAAATCCATAACTTATGAAAAAATATAAGTCATTGTGGAAAATATAATAAAAAAATAAATAATGAGAGCATCATATAATAATTCATAAAATCATTAAAATAATTAACAACATTATTATAAATAAAATTAGCATCATGATCCAAACCATTAGTTCCAACACCTATGAGAATGTAAAACATATTGTATAAAATATTTCCCATGATATATATAAATATCTTTTAAAAATTAATTTGGTGGGTGATATAGGAACCCACTATCCATCATCCATAGATATAATTTTAACATAAACACTGTTATTCAGTCTATCATAATAAACTCAAGAAAATAATAATTTTATTCATTCTAAATATAAAAAATAACTAGTTAAAATAAGATTTGATTCATGTATTTGTAAATGGATTCACATAATTCAATACTAAATAATTAAATCAGTAATAAAAACACAAATAACCCATGGAAAAAATGAATGTAAAAATATATTTTGTCACATTCTACATAAATACACATAAATCAAGATAATAAAAATATTTGTTTTATGATTTTTAGAAAATGGGAAATGGTTATGTCATAAATTTATGAAATAAATAAATGTATAAAATATAGGGGAACTCTATTCCATCATTGTAATGATATTTACATTTCATAACAAAATTGACTTTCTTCATGTATTAAATTAAGGACTTCTATATATTGAAAATAGATACACTTATTTTTAAATTATTTCTATTTGTATTTAAGTTACCATTAAGTATCAATACCCTAGATAATAATGTCAGTGAATAGTGATCAAATGACTAGTACAAATATATAGTTTTAAAAATCCATTTGACATATAAAAAGGAATTGATGCCCTCAACCTAAATTATCATTCCTAATGAATCCCATTTATCATTGAATTCATTGGAGATAAAATTTCTAGGATTTTTCCTAGACCAACCCCAAGCTGTTATCCAACAAAATAACTATGAGAAGAACTGTTTATTGTATAAGTTCAAGTTCATGGATATCATGACCCAATCCATGTTAAATAAACATCCTGATGAAAGCCTCACAATCACACACCTTACGCTTATGGTATATTTTGGAATGGAGTAGTGAATATATTTCCTTCCTACTACTGTTACATTGAAAAATTATATTCAAAACAGAAAGAGTATTTTTTGTTATTATTAAAATTAAATTAAGAAATACATTTTCATAAATTAATGTATTTTTGAAATAAATATAATTTAATGAAGAATTATTATTAAATTAATTCTTTAAATATAAATTATCATATATTTTTATGATGTGAAATGTAAATTTTATTATGGATTGTAAACTATTATTATCAAAACCCTTTATTCTATGTAATTTTATATATTTATTTTAATAATGAAAATTCACTAATTTAGAAAATAATTTATATAAACTGAATATTATTTTTGGATTCATGATGTTGAAATTATATAATGGTAAATTTTTCAAAATTTTCTGAGAGTTGAATATAACTTTAAATGTTAAATATTGTGTAAATATGCATATGTTCTATGACATCATAGTGTCCCAATAATGATGTAATAAATACTATAAATGATATATTCCAAAAAATATATGTTTAATTTTTAAAATAATTTAGATTTAAGTTTATTTTATTTATTTTTCATATCAATTACGAATCCTCCAAGACATATAATATATTTTATCAATCTAAATTAATTTCTTTTCGAGTGTGACTAAACTACACAAAGAAATAGAATTAATTTAATAAGTTTAGACCTTGTACATATAAAATAATGTCACAAATAACTATTTGGAAAAAATCATGGTGATGAATATGAGATGGTTTTTGGTTTTTAATATTTTAGAATGTAGTTTCCAAAAAAAATAATAAAGAAATCTCCCCATTTCCCATTCTAAACCTAGACAAGACCACATTCTAGTTCACTAAAACTCATTTTAGAATTACCACAATCTGAAATATACTCCCTATATTCCTCCTACGTTTCCCCATTCTTTTAATAATCCACTCCCATTCCATTATATTCACACTCTCATTTAAGTGATTATCCCACCCATATTTTAAAAAGGCATTTCATTTATGATATGCCTTTTAAATTTCAATTTTCATATTTAAGGAAAAATTCATACCTATATATAATACTATAAAATATATTTATAAATTATTCTTGACATTTGAATCTCATTTAACCCTCCCAATGACTATTACATACACCTGTTACCATGAAAAAATTGTTTAAGGGTTCTTTCCATCCTCATGTTTACTGATTTTTATTTATATTGTTATGACATTTTATTTTAAATTAATAATGACAAAGTTTGTTATATAAAATCCCCTAAACATTAAATTTTATGTATAAATGATTATATCTTCATTGTACACTAATTATCCCCCTTATGATGCTATTATTAGGAATTTTACTATTTTAAAATTCCATTATTGATCTTCCACCTACCACTTTTATCAATCATATAATTTATGTTATGTTTCCCAAATTCATTTTTCTTATATTAGGATATCTTATTAAATATAAATCATAATTTCCTCATAATTTATAATTTATTAGATGCATTTTTCTCAATCATTAATCTATTATATGAATTTCTATATGATGGTGTAATGTTGACAATATTACACGACGATTTTCCATGTCAAAATCATTGTTTAGTTAATATCATACTAATTTACCAATTAAGTGTATTAACCTTTATGTACATATTCATATTGATTTTGGTTATATATTTATTTATTCCACCTTTCATTTATTGTGTAATAAATTATGATTACTAATGAATCCATGTTGTGGGATCTATGAGGACCACTAAAGCATGAAAATGAAATGACTATGAAGGGTGGAACCTCATTATCCTCCAATGAATTAGGTTATGTTTAGAATAGTGATACATCATGTGCAATGAGATTTCACTCATGATCCTCCTTTTTTACAAAAATTTTAACCATCCTCCTCCATGAGAAATTATCCATGACACATGCCAATATCATGATGTATATTGTTGCCACATTTCCCTGTTATACATACAATGTTATACCATGACATTATATACATGTTACATTTATGATCCATTAATATTTTTGTGGTCTTAACCTTATTTTATTCATCATGGTATATCATGTTTTCTCATAAGGGGCTTTATATGTCACCCCATTCTTATGTATTTTATCATGTCATCCCATAGATTGAAAAGTATGAAGAAACATTTTATCATGTTAAGGAATTCTTCAAAAATGATGTTTCTTTTAATGTTTTTTGTTTCAAGGTTATTTACATAATTAAAATAGAAACAATACCCTTGATATTATAAGTTATTTTAAGTGAAATATTATGTAACAATTCATTATTAAATTTTAAAAAAATAGTATGGGTTGTTATAGTTGGTATTAGTGGATATTTATCATTATTTTTAAGATTATGATCAGAAAAACCTTGTGCAAACCCTTAAGTATAAGTCTAACAATATGAAACAATCACTAAATATATGTAAGTGGAGTGTAAGTGGTTTAATAAAAATATACATCTATATCTGTATACTATCGTTGGATGTGGTTTTTGAATATATGGTCCTAAAAGTAATATCTCTGATAATGTGCTCTGAGCCTGACTCAGGTTATCTTGGTATGTTTTAACCAGGCATACTGGGAATTTAGTTTAACACCCCTATGAAATATTATTTTTTAAATTAATAATCCCATCAGAAAAAAATATCTAGGGGAGATATAAAATTCCTATAAGAATATTTTTTATGATTTAGATAATGGATAACATTGACTGATGCCTAGAAACTCATTAGTCCATGAGATAAATGTAATTTATATGTTACTAATTTAATTTCATTATATTCCCCTTTATGTGTTTAATTGTTCAAGATAATAAATCATAATTTTCATTTTATTTCATCCAATGATTGAAAATATGTGGATTCTTGCTAATAACTAATGAAAAGGAAAATGTGATGATTTCCCCAATGAGATTCCCAACATGATGGGAGAAGGAATCACAAAATTTTTCATGATAATCTCTCTGTAAACATAGGTTCTGATTAGAAATATCTACCAAGAACACTACCCCCCCACAATGTGAGGAAAACAACAATCGATAGATCCATGAAACAACAAAATCATACTTTCAATGGATCATGTGATACTTTAATCATGGTTAAATGGATAAATTTCATTGTGAATATGTTATATATCCTTTAATGTTTCAAATAAGATAAGGTTATTTTTCTATCACTGTCACGAGTTAGAATCTGATCAGTGGTGGACAATGATCTAGAATATAAATCCTGGGAACGATATAGAAGAAATGGATTGGAAGAAATTTCATAAAATATTTTTCAATATATCCCCCCCCCACACCCACCAATATTAAAGGAATATAGATTTCCTTTAACTAATGAAAAAGGTAGATGAATATATTGGGAGTTTGATAAAATCATTACATTAGGCGTACGATACACCCCCAGTTTTGTCATTATTTTTTAATTAATGGTACTTCCCTTCATCAGTGGGATAAAAACTGGACTACTAAAATCGATTGTGATTTGGTGCATTGATAGATAAGGAATAATTTCCCAATGTTCCCTCAAGGTTAAGATGGATATCATTGAATCTATAGGGGTTCATGTGGATAATAAGATGATATTGGAGATCAATTCTAGAATTCTGATAGAGATATGTAATGATGGAAAGAAATTTCAACATCCTAGTGGAAAATGGTGCTGGTTGAATCATCCCAGAAATTTCCTAAAAGAAACAAAATAATTCTTTAGGTGAGGGAATAATGGAACACAAAATAATAGTTTCCAATAAGAGAAACCCTCTATTGCGATGGAGAAAAGGTATGGTCACGTCAAACCTGAACACATTTTTCATTGCTAAAACTACAATAAACCCTTGAACAAAAAAAATCAATGCAATAATCCTAGGGTTTTTGAAGGTAAACAAAAACCTCCATGGAAGAAAGGGTGATATTTTTCTATCACTATATCTTAGTTGAATCCCAACAATGATGTGGTCAAAGGTACACTAGTCATTCATTCACTAATAGAAAACTCAATTTTTGATTCTGGTTCTACAAATACATTTATATCATGAAATATTAGTATAACTATTCAAAAACCGCCCAAAATAATCGAAGTATAAATGTCGATGAAAACAAAAATTGAGGTAATTATTGTTTCGTATTTATATAACTCAGCCCCTATGATAATTTGTGGATGGACTTTCTTGGTGAATCATGTCATACTTCCCTTAATTGAATTTTATGCAATTATGGGAATGAATTAGCTTGACATGTATAAATCCAAAAAAAAATAATGAGAGGGGAATCACTCTAAATAAAATATAAATGGATGTAGGAGGATTAATAAACTTTGGAACCATCATATAAAGAATGTATATTATTTCCCATTGATTAAACATATCCTCATCGAATGTTTGAGTCTATGTAATGATCTTCCCTTGAAGACATTTAGATTGTGAGGGAATTCACTGATGTATTTCCCAAGGAATTGCATGGTCTTCTTACAATTATGGAAGATGAGTTTTTCATCAAGATTATATTTCGGTGTTTCCTATATCTTATAATCTATTGAATAGATTTTTTGGAACTTGATGGTCTAATGAAAAATCAACATGAGAATATGGATAATGGTTTTATATTACTATGTTATTTACTATGGGTTCACCATTCCTATTCATCATGAAGAAGGATATACCAATTCACCATTTCTTTGATAATGATGAGGTAAAAAATAATGATATAGAACAAGTACCTTTTTCATCAAATTTATGAATTTTTTGATCAGATACAAGGAACACAATACTTATCCTTGGTGGATCTACGAACATGATATTACAAAGTAATGGTGAAGAAGGATTAAATCCCCAAGAATTTTTCCGTCCAATGTGATAGAATTGTGAGATCATAGTGATCCCATTCAAACTCACTAATGTTGCACTAATATTTATGGACTTGATGAATAGTGAGTTTAAATATTCTCTCATCAAATTTGTGGTTTCTTTTAAAGAATATATTTTAATGTGATCCTAAAAAAGGAGGATCATGATGAGTATTTAATAACTATTTATAAGAACTTTTGAATGTTGATACTCTATGAAATGTATAAAAAGATTGAGTTTCGTTTGATGTAAGTATAATTCTAGGGGAATATCATAACAGGCAATGGGATATTTGCGGATCCTACAATGCCAAAAGCAATTGAGGGATGTTTGTGACCATAATTAGTTATATATATTCATCGATTCCTTCGGTTATCTGAATATAATTGTTGAATTTTGAGAAATAACTTATTATTGTTGTACCCTCTGACTAATCTAACTCAAAACGCATCATGTTTACATTGGATGATGAATGTGAAGAAATATTCATGGAGGTAAAAATGAGTTTTATCAATTCTCTTATGCTAACACTACCCATATGTGGGTAAATTTTGAAAAATTTTTTTGATTATTAATTGATGTTGTTTGAAATTGTGTTGATGAAAAATGAAAAATTCATTTCTTATTCTTTAATGTAGTAGAAAATTAATTAGAAAATTAGTCGACACATGATATATTGTTGTCAATTGTGAAAATTTTGTGGAATATCTAGTATAATTATCTATTTTTGGAGATATTTGAAATATAATTGGATCACAAAAATCTCAAATATATGTTCACACAAAAAGAGCTGAATATATAACAATGGATATGGTTATATCTCATCATGGACTTTGAATTAGTAAAACACTACCATCCTAGTAATTTTAATAGGTTACAAGAATATATATTTAGAGAGCACCCATAAATTCTATAATTGATGAGAATTGAGTAGGGTCAAATATTCTTCATCTTGAAGATGATTTATATGTGAATCATAAATAATGGAACATCATTAATCCTTCAAGAATGATTTCTGAACCATATCATTTTTAAGGATAAAGGATACTAAAAAAATATGATATGGGGATTTACAAGAAAGTATAAACTAACATAAAAGATAAATATACATAGATCAATGTTATTGTACAATGAATTTTGAGATTTTGGTTGAATTTATTTGTTTCAAAAAATAACGAGTAAATGAAACAACATTTGGTTGATTCACAGACTTTGAACTTATCTATTCTCTTAGAAAAAACAATGATGTATCATGATATCTAATAGAACTACTAGTGGAATAACCTGATGAAGTATATCACAGAATATACATCATAGTTTCTGGTATTACAAGAAGTGAACGATGAAAGGAAATAGTCTAACGGTGTGATGAAACCATTAATCATACCAACATGAAAATGTTAAAACATCCCTATGGATTGTGTCAATGGAATTTTGAGGAAATCAAAGGGAAAAAAGGTATATGGATTATAGTTTTCAATCTAATAAATAATGCACACTTCATTATGATTTGAGATGATTTCTCCCTAGACCATGTAGAATAGATATGAATCAAAAAATCGGTAAGGATGCACGGAGTGACACTATTGATTGCATCTGATCGAGATCCAATATTCAGAAATATGTTTTGGAAAAGACCATGCATGAACTAAAATTTGAGTTTAAATTTATTATGTGTTTTCATAGTCAATATGATGTCCAATAAAAGCAGACTATCCAAACACATGAAGGCATGTTGAGAGATTTCTCAATGGACAACAAAGGCATATGGGACTGACATATTTCATTGGTGAAGTTCTCACACAACAATACTTTCCACAAATTCATCAAAATGGATCCCTATAATGACATTTATGGGATGAGGGGGGAGAAAAATAGCATGTGGGGTTGATGTTGGGGAGAAAAAAATATCGGTTCGGAAATGGTTATAGAAATAGTGGAGATGGATAATAACATCCAAATACACATCAAAGAAGGCCAGAGTCGACAAAAGAGATACACTAAAAATCTTATATAAAACCTAGATTTTGATGTTGGAGACATTTTATTCCTCCACATATCTCCTTGTAATATATTTTAGTGATTTGGAAAAATTGAACGATTAGAACAAGGTATGTTGGCCCATTTCAGATCCTTGATAGCATCAGAGTAGTGTCCTATATACTGTCACTCCCACTGATCATTTCTCATGTACTTGATGTATTCAATGTATCACTATAAATAAAGTACATACAATAACCATAACATGTACTCAATCTAGAGGTGGTTCCATTTGAGAATTATTGTTCTTATGATGAGTAGCTGATGAAGATATTAGATCATAGAAGAAATGTTCCACAAAACAAGACAATTCCTATCATCTATGTGTAATGGAGATAACAAATGATTGAATATTCAACCAGGGAACTACATGATGTGATGAATTAGAGTTACGGTATTCTGTTTTAGTGCAGGAAAATGAAATTTTGAGGGTGAAAATTCATAATGGGGGATTGTTGTAATGACCAGAACATTTATGAATAAAATTCCCTTTCCTCATGATTTGAATAAATGTGTTACACGTATTGGTAAAACATGAAAATATTTTCTTATTATATCCAAAAGGATTTAAATGAGCATTATATATCATTACCAATGATAATATTGTCTTTTAATTGTGATCTCTTTACTAGTTTAAATATATGGATGTAATAAATTCTATTAAGATAGACACGCAACGTGATTGTCTCAATTATAAGAATCATTAACTATGATGAACATTTATCAAAGATTCCAAGGGAGATATCTTTTCTAATATTTTCCATAGACCAATCCCAAGATGAGATCCAAAAAATTAATCTTGAGCGAAACCATTTATGAGATAGGTTCAATATCGTCAAGATCACAACCCAAACCATGTTCACTAAATGACCCAATGAAATCCCCACCATTACACACTTTAATCTTAAGGTATATTATTGTGTAATAAGGGGACATGTTTTATGACCCTAAAAATATAGTTATATACAATTTTTGGTATATAATAATTAATAGAGTTTTTGTAGAACCATAAATAGTGTTAATGTAATCCACCGAATGCTTCCAAACAATATCTTGGAGTGCATCGCCTTTCAAAGGCTTTGAATTGAAATATTGTGATTCTAGAATGGAGTAATGGTTCATAATTTGTGTCTATTCCAAGTTAGAGTACAGAAAATACCCATACAGGGAATGTTTTGTGCAATGTATGGATTTGTATGGAAGAATATATGTTTTGCATGGAAGAATGGAATATTGCATTGATCAATGGAATGTTTTTCATAATCCATCATGAAAACCCATTACACTCCCAATGGAATGTAAATGGTCTATCTTCCCCCCAAACACCTGAGAGTTAGCTATGTAAGGTGCATGCATGTTTTTTTAGATTTTCATGTATTATTAGCATATGTGAACTAGTTTCTTACATGACAAATGCAATGTAAAACTGCCACCAGCATGCCATCGTTCCTACATGCCTCTACCAAGATTTTATTCTTTAAATAGAAGGGTAACATCCCACCTAATGATAAGAAATCAATGATTGGATGCTACTATGCTGTATATAACACCACCTCTTCCAATGAAGTGTAGATGAATGGAACACTAATTTTAGAGATATTTTATGACAGGTCCCAAATGGGACATCCATCATGCGAGCCCATATTGGTTTGATCATCTCATGACCTCTTTTCAATCTACGATAGGGGAACACATTATCTCATCTTTCATACAACATTTTTCTTTCACCAAAACCCAATATTGTGTGAAATAATTCTTAGCTCCATTATCATGAATTTAACCCATCCTTCTCATAGACCTTTTTACGCACAATAGTGTCCAGGCATGAACCCATCAGTTCATACTGTAGGGGAGACCCCCTAATCCCCTCTCGGGATTAGTGTTCGGTTATTGTCTTGACCCTATTTTTTGGACCCTTTATTACCATAAGTACCCTCTATGAAAAAACAAGGAGTCACACTATGAAATTTTTGGGCTAGGTCAGAGAGATTTTACCTTGAAACCTTATGTGTACCCCATTAACAACAATAAAAACATGTGATTAAACATAAACTTCCACACTATATAAACAACTTGATTCATCACATTCTACTTTTTATGTTTTCCTTTTCATGAGTTAAGATCCATATTTTCCACCCCTATGTACCTTTATCCAATCAATTCTTTAAAAAACTCCTCAAACCACATCCCTATACTCCTATGCATGCTTGAACCAAAAGGGACTATCTTTAGAATGTCCCAAAACCTACCATTTATAGGCACCTTCTACCTCAAAGACCTTACTACATGAATTTAAAATATAGTAAAACATGTAGGTAAAAAATAAGTATCCTCTTGTTTTTAATAATAGATGAATTATGCCTAAATCATAGGATGCTAATAGTCCTCAATACATGAATTTGAACTATACGATACCCTATAATTCAAGAATATGATTCCTTATGTTTCAAGAATAAGATGAATCATCATGAGATGAATAGGAAAAACCACTATTGGACTCTTCTTAATGTGAAATCCTCAAACCATAACCCTGGACCAAACATCATTTCATGATTCCCTCAAAGAATGACCCGAGGAGGACTTAACATATATCTCATTGCATAATACCCGCACAACTCATACATTCACAAGAAGATAAACGAAATACATTCCCTTGTAATGAACACGAATTCCATCATGAAATGACATGAGGAAGACACTCTTGCAACTTCCACATGTAAGCCCCAATCACCATTACAGCTCCATAGCGGCACCGAGCCAGCATCCACACCATATCCCCATTCACCATTATGTCACCATAGTAGAACTGATACATATTCATTGCATAAGACACATTAACAATTACATCTACATAGACTAACATGGGTCTCTTCCACATGTATTCTTCATTTTTCATTACATGTCCACATCGGAAGATGGACCGCTTCCACATGTAATAAATATACCTTATCTCCACCTAACTACATGGAAATTGATTCCCAGTCACTAGGATATGTCGGGAGCCTCTCTACGGTTCAATCCCTCACTACCAATAACCCATATGTTCTGTAAATTTTATGTTTGTTAAATCATCATGCATGTTGTTAAAATACATGTTATATTCTTTTTGGGTTTTGACCCCATTCAGGTTTATAGTAAGACTATTTGAGGTTCAATCCCAACCAATTTAAAACATTTTTTCTCCCAACTGGGTATATAATTTCTTCATGTGATTTCATCCCATATTAGGACACACCTCATTAGTCCACCTCCCTTAAGTGTTTCGATCCTTCTAGCTGGGTAGCTTACAATGAATATTCCCCACTCATCAACTATAGCTACCCAACCAAGAGTGTCCCACTTGCGTTGGGAAACTTACCACGCATAATAACCTAGCATGTCTCTAAGTTATTAACATATTTTTATACCCCAATTATATACCCCATTTTAAAATACATTTACATTGATCCCCTACCACCAGGATAAATAAAATTACTCTCAAAGGTTAAATTTCATTTCCAATTTTACATCCTGGCATTTCATTTGATCCTTTCTGTATCCCAAAAATCATTCCCCAACCAAGAGGTTCTATATTCTTTCCATCCCCAACCATTCCCTCTATTCTCACGGGCCACCTATATTGGTGTTCCATATCCACACCAAAATAAATGGACATTGATTTCTATCCATGGGGAGATGTAGGAATCTTCACAGAGGTTCAAGCCTAATGCCACCACCATCATCATATAGGTTCCAACCCATTAATCTCATCCATATCATTAGATCATCCATCATATCCAGGATTATTACCATGGACACCACATCCTTGTGGGATCCTAAAATATATTTGGGTCACCTCAATGAACATGACTCATTCATACAATTTCATCTCCTTATGTCTCTTTGGAAATTTACCATACAAAATCCCCACACAATACACATCATACAACCAAGACTTCCCCTCATGATATGGAAATATATCGAAGTGTAATCCCCAAATAATCCATTAGAACTATGTGGATTTTTATCCCTATCTTCAAAATAGGTTATGTAGTAATCCTCCTTGAGGTTCAATCCAATCCAATGGTATACCATGTTGGATCACTTTATGGGCCCCAGTTTTTTATCCCCCTTTGTTGTGTCTCGATAATCCTTCACAATGTGGAAGCTTCCAATTTTGATAAATTTAATCATAGGTCCATCATTATAGGGTGTTCTGATCCATCTCATCTAGTAAACCTTCTAGGTTCCCCATCATAGGGATGTACCTATCTGATCCACTCTTATGGTGTTTTGATCATTCTGATCCGTCTTCAACATACATTAAACTCTCTATATAACATGTCTTAAACCAGATATAACATAGAAAACTTCATAGTCATGCCTCTAGAATCAGATTCCTCATGATCGATGTGGTATTACCTAGGCTTATGCACCCTTTGACAAGACATCATATGAGGTATAATATCGGTGACTAGTGTTCAAGCATCCAGATATTCTCTGAAATTCCTGATGTTACCATCTACTCTGAATGATGTTTCTTCCTATAAATATGCCTTGTAAATCCCTAACACAAGTAGTTTTATTAACTTGAATCTATAAATATATTTAATCAACAATAAGATTCACTAGCAACAACTAAAATATATGAGGGAGGCTCGTACTATGAGTCAAATTCAGAGGAGGAATCCACAGAAGGAGGAACAAAAATCTAAAAATCCAATTTCGATAAAAGAACAAAAATCATTGATGAATTTATTGATTATATCCACATTTAAAAAGAGAGAAAAAATGGCTTCAATATTATTCCACGTCAGGGATGTGCATATTATCCACAAAAAAACATTAATACTAATTTTCATCCTATTATTACAACTTTGTGAATGAATTTGAAGGCACCGTTAGTATTTTTTTCATATTAAATATAAATAAATAAATATTTTTTCAATAATTAATGTATTGTTTATATGAATATGATTTTAATAAAATATTATTATTAAAATTATTTTATAAATATAATTGAACTTATAGTTTTTTCAAGTTAAATGTACTTTTTATTAGGGTTTGAAAACGGTTATTATAAAAAATGATGTTATTTTCAATAAATTTTGGTTCTTAATTTAAATTTTAAATTTAAAATATATATAAAATTAAATATATTAAAGAAATATTATTATTTGAATCTATATTTAGAAAATATCCGATTTGTAATTTTTAATAATTTACTGAGACAATCAAATTTTTGGGTAAAAAATAAATTCTGTATAAATATACGGATTGTTTTATGACAACATAAGGTTATGATAATGATGTAATAAATACTATAAAAGGTATCTTCAGAAAAATATATTTTTTCTATTTAAAATAATTAGGTTTTAATTTAATTTTATTATTTTTTAAATCCATTATGAAACCATCCATGATATATAATATATTTTAAGATTTTTCCTTTATTTCATTTAAGTGTGTGACTCACCTCCATATTAGAATGTGTAAATTTTAATATATTATTCCATTTTCATTATAAATAAATTTAATATACCCCCCATCAGTAGTAAACATTGGAAAAAACCATGGGATTGTTTTTGGGTTTGATT
Source organism: Viscum album (assembly GCA_963277665.1). Lineage (NCBI taxonomy): Eukaryota > Viridiplantae > Streptophyta > Magnoliopsida > Santalales > Viscaceae > Viscum > Viscum album. The sequence continues at coordinate 1,929,682,202 of OY728142.1, forward strand.
ATTTTATTATATAGTCGCTAAGACCAAAATAACAAATAAATCTCCATCTTCTCCTATATAAACCCACCCAATATCCCATTCATCTACCATAAAACTACATTAATCCAGAAAAAACTATTCATTATACTATATAAAGTTCTCCCAAGGCTCCCTGTGATATCAAGAATCACATCCCAAGCTGTTGGGATCACACACTCATTGAAGGGATTCTCCCTCTCCTCTTTTAATCAATCCCTTTTATTATGATAGGAATTTTTAATAACCATTTTATTATGTTGAGATACATTGTTAACATTTCAAAATACTATCCAATTGTTTTATAAATTATTAGAGGTCCTTAAAAATTACTTGAACCACTTATGAACCCTAACTTAAACCTCTTACCATGGAAAATTTTTGTAATGGATCATTCATTCCAGAACATTACCCCATTTTTATTATCTTGTTATTACATTTTATTTTAAATTACTAATGGTGATGTTGGTTTATCACCTAATATTTATTGTCCATTGTATGTTTCTAGGATGATATTATAAGGCCTCGACCTAAAAACATACTTAACCTTTAATTAAATGAATAATTCACATTGAGGATATTTTCAGGTATAGAGTTTTATAGAATTAGGTCATGGCTATTACATCTCAAAAGATTAAATAGTAGACACTTCTACTAAGATTCCATAAAATAAAATAAAAACTCTAAAAAAGAAACATGTCTAGTTCTAGGTTTTAGAAAGCATGTCTTTCCTTCATCGCATCCTTGACCCTATTCAACTTTAAGTCCTATGGAAAACATTTCAAAAACATGGGATGACCATAAAAATCCCAGTAAAGGATACACAAATAAGGAAAACTGATATATTTTCAAAACAACAAGTAAACCATGAATACTATACCAAAGTAATACTTTTTACCTTTATGAAGTAGTAAAAACTCTTCACTGACTAAAAAACCATTAATTACCCTTTTGTAACCAAACGATTACCATAAAACCCATATAAAGAAAACATAACATATAAAGGTAACTTGGGACATAAACATACTTAAATGGAATAACCATACTGTCTACTTACACACATACTTAATGGAATAGCCATACGACCAACTTCCATACCCAATGCATTGGAGGTTATAACGTAACCACCCGTTCTGGTATTCACGGCACCACTCGTCATATGGTTTATCACATAACCACCTGTAAAATGTCCAAGTTCCATCATTACACATAAAATATTGAAAATATAAACATTTAAATAATAACATTTCATTTTTAATCACAATAAGTAATTCCAAGATATTGAATTAATCAATCCATTTTCAAAAACCATTTAAAAGAGATTTTTGAATCAAAGTGTCCCATACCACTTTGATGCTTTTAATGGAATTATAAATTTAAAAAATTAATGTCCATATAAATAAATACTTAAAACCATTTTTAAAACATGCACATTAAAGATAATGATCTAGAATAATGAATCTTTAGAACATTTAAAATGATATTTTTGTTAAAGAGTTTTTATCAAAATGAGAGACTCTTGAATGAAAATAATTGAAGAATAACATTTAATACGAACTTTATAATATCATGATAATAAAGGGATTAAGGATATAATATTTTAAAGGATAGTATACACATCATATAAGAGTGAATTGGTGCATAACAACAGTGAAGTCTCAATGGAAATGTAAATTTAGATGAAATCCATTATAAAGATGGTATCCTTAAATTAAGGATAAATCGATAACATAATTATGTGTGAGAAATATAAATACACCCAATATAAGTGGATATTAAGTGTGAAACAATCATAGGTCATTCACACATAATCTTGTAAAAACAAAACCAATAACATAGATATTTAACTCAATTAAATGAGATTGAGTTGTGATTTCCCACACAAGTTCGTAAGAATTTATCAATGAGAGGATTATGTGTAGAAATAGTATATCTACACAACGGTTTGTGGAAATTACAACATAGGTATTCCACACATTATCTTGGCATAATAAAATCATGAAGTAGAGGTTTAAACCAAAGAATTGAAAGTGGGTTAAGAAGTTCCCTTACAGAAATCTGACAGCCTAACGACGTCACTTTAAAATTTATAAAATGATTTGATGAGAGAGAAAATGGTATCTCATCACTGGGAAATAAAATTTAAATAAATAATGATATATAAGAACATATCCCAACATAATATTATGTCATTTAAAATACATAAAAAAAGAAGTCTTTTAAAAAGAGGGGTGTGAATGGTCCCTTTACCGAGTTGGTTAACTTTCGAAACGTACACCCCATGGAAGAAGGGTCATACAATGAAGATGTAAATACCCATAAATTAAATTATTCTACCCAAAGTGCATAATAATGGGCATTACATACAACACTCAAAGGAAATAGTGGCAACCGTAGCATAAATTTCATAGGAATAAAAGTGAGATGAAAAGTCTCTTATGAAAACTCAGCAGCCTAACTACGCCACTTAAAACATCCAAAAATGGATTTATGAGATCAAATAGGGTATCTCATAATATGAATATAAAAATTATAGAATTAGTAATATAAAAGAAAATCCCCAAACATATGAAAGATGAGCTTAAAAGAAATGACATAAAAGAGAGTACTTTAAAAGAAAGAGAGAGGTTAGATCCCTTACGAAAATTCGGCAGCCTAACAGCACCACTCAAAACTTCCAAAATGGATTGATGAGAGAAAATAGGGTCTCTCATCATATGAAAATAATAAGTACAGTATGAGTAATATAAAATAACATCCCAATCATAAGAAAGATGAGAATAAAAGGAATGACATAAAAGAGTGAACTTAAAAAGAAAGAGAGGGGTAGGATCCCTTACATCAAGTCCGAATTTTCTTGTAAGTTTATTTATATTACTGAATAATAAACGTTGGTCAATTTATAATTTCTTAATTACCTCTTCTAAATATTATTATTCAGTTCATCTCACATATTATAATGTTATAATAATTGGTTAATAATGTGAGTTCATATCAAACATTTTTGTCGATGTTTGGTACATGAGTCAAAAATGAACTTGTTTGAAAATGATTGTCCATGTAGTTATAAGTAAATCATCTCCAGAATATTATTAATGATTTAAATATCATATATATCTAGTACATACTCATTTTATACTACTCCATAACATTTGGAGATAAAAAATAAATGAAATTCACCGTTCATGGAGACGGTAGGTCGTACGTACGCATGAACGGTACTTTCATTTCTTTGTCATATTAATGGAATTAAAAATAATTGAGAGATAAATATATTATAATTACAGTATCATATAAATGTTATATAGGTCACATATGTTCATTAATTTCATTCTTTATACATTCCATGTATTGCATGAACGAGTCACATCACTTGAGGGGGTGGTAGTCCACACTTCCTCGTATGAAATTATCGCATTTGCACAACATGAAAAGCATAAAGGAATGTTTTAAATATAAAATTCAGAAGCATATAGAAAACATAAATACCAAATATATAATATATAAAATATAGTGACATCATAATGGCCACCATTAAAGGTGTTAAGATAAGATTGAACAATCATCGTTTCGTGATGCATAAATTATCCATCCACAGAAACAGTATGTTCTTTAACCATTTGACGAAGGTGTGTGTATGTTTAGCTCGAATACATCACATAACAACATCATAGTATATTTAAGATACTGATTTTGTTACAAAATAAAGGAATAAAACGATTTTAGAGGCTTGGAGAAGCAAAATTAAACAAAAGAACACAAGGGAAGACATTACCTTTAAATCGGGTAACTCTCTTTGATTTGAGATCGAAGGCTTCCTTGGAAAGGATTCTGCCCAAAGTGAGGCTTCAATGATGAAGATATGGATGTGGAGAGATGAAATGGGTAGAGGTTGGCAGAGCCAACAGCTTGATTGGTGTGTCGAATGTGGTAGAGGTGGGGGACTTTTATAAGAGTCGAGGAGGGGCACTCTTGAAATGTTATAAAATATTACATTATTATATAATGCTTTTCGGATTTTAAAAGCCCAAAAGGATATATTTTGAGGATTAGGTGATAAGGTTTCGAACTCCACCGTTCAAATAGGTTTTTGACAAGTTCAAGACTTAATGTTCACGCTATCTTCTCATTTTATTGAAATCATTCATTTATTTGGTAATCATTGCATCATCACAGTGTCATAAATTAATTAATTTATTTAATATATAAAAATTATAGAAAAATATAATGATGTTGGAAAGCTTTTTATCTCCCTAATTAATATTTATAGTCAAAAATATTACTTTTATAACCCCATCTAAAAATTGTTTTAGTAAAACAACACATGTTTGTGACATTTTAATTTTAACTTTAAATAAAAAGGTATTAATGTCATTTTCCAACCAAAGTGGCTCCATGGGGTGCCCAAGTTGACCAATGGAATGTATTGGTCGGACATGACTCATACAATAAGGTTAGGACATGTGGAATGGTCATTTCATATTATTAAAACATTAATATTACCTTAAATTACACTAATTACCTCTAATCGCGATTAAAAACTTAAAAGTTACTATTCGACAAAAAATTATTTTAATCCCATTGAACCAAGTTTTACATCCTAATTACAACCATGTATGTCGGATTTTTAAAATTCAAATCATAGATGTTGTAAATACTCATTTAAATGAAAAATCAGTTTTTTAACTACCACTTAGTGGTTTCACTATTCCTCAAAAATTGAAGTTTTTCAGAAAAATACCAAACATTCACCCAAAGCTATATTTGATATTCCGAATTCAAAAATGATGACTATTTTAAAAAATTCAAATCATATATTTTTAATTAATTAATTTAATAATTAAATCCCGCTGTCAAAACAAATAGCGTGTTTTCAAGAAAAAATATATATTAAACGATTGACAATAGTTTAAGTCCAATTTCCAAGAGAAATTAATTCCAATGACCACTATTGGATTAAATGGTAAAAATATATTCTAATTTCCCTTTAAAACCAATTCAGAAGATAATATAATCATATAAATAAATTAGATTAAAAAGTGGTTTTGAATTAAAATTCAACATTTTCACTATTCATTAGAAAATGAACTTTATCGAAAAAATACCAAACATTTACACAAAGTAAGTTTTGATGTCCCGATCCTAATGAGGAATTTTATATTTTCAAATATAACACATTTCCAAAAAGTGGATTTAAAAGAGGTTCTCCCTCCAAAGGTGGTCAATCGACCTTTTAAAGAATATTAGAATGTTTACACTTAAAATTGGATTCATTCGCATTTTTAATCCTCTAACATTTATTGTAAAAAGTAAAAATATTTTAAAAACATATATAATCATTTTTTAGTTAGGTCCCTTCATTACAACGGCTAGGTGTTAACATATAATTATTTTATTATTGGAGTGCAACGTATGATTTCAAAGGAACTTGTTTTTGTGTATTGGGTAACACATCGAGCATAGCGTTCCATTTAAATTAATATTAAAATTTTATTCACAAATAAGGATAAATATAAAAATTTCATATTCTTTATTTACCTGGGGTGTTACATCCATCCCCATTTTGGGAATTTCTTCCTCGTAATTTTAATATTGGGCTCGGAAACATCATTGAAAGTCCCACATCGGAACAAGAGTTGGAAAAACAATCACTATAATAGAAAGAAAGAGAAGTACAGAGGTCACTAGAGTTAACCCATACTAGGATTAATGAAGGAAAACATGGATATGGAAGAAAAAGCAATGGGTCATGTTCTGAGGGAGAGTTTTATTAAACATGTCTAGGAGAAAGTTAACCCTAACAAAATCACAAACTTGTGATGGGTTAAATGGTATTTGATTCCCCAGTAGGAAAAGTTAAAAGACAACATTTTTGTTTTAAGTTAATTTTCATTGAGGAAATTATTTTTGATATTAAGGAAACATACTTAATTGTCATGTTGACTTTCAAATTTTACTAGATTTCTTACACAAACTCATTATTTCCCCAAATGATGAGTATTTAGGAAGACTTGTTCATATTATGAGTACTATAATCAACATCTAGAGAATCACCTAATCCACAAAAGAGAAATATAAACTTCCCATGTCATTATAATTTAACCAAAACAAAAACAAAAAAGGTTAGTAAAATATCAGATAATCCAGAAAAGGATAACCCTTTATAAAAAATATAATTAATTCTTAATCTCCAAAAATTGTCCAACAAAACCCAACGTTCAACCAAGACCACAAGTAAACCAAACTATGATTGAAATCCAAATATTTTAAGGATTTAATCACATAGTATTCCAAGTTAAATCGTATAATTTATCTCCAAACAACATCAGTTGCTCTTAAAGTCCCATATCGAAATGTATTTAACCTAATCACATATCCTCCATGAAAGGTTAATAATTTCCATAGATAACCCAAAATCAACTTACTCTTAATTCATAAAACAATATAACTAAAAATAATTAGACAAACTAACTAGGGACTTTACGTATTCCAGTGGTAGGTGATAAATACGAGTGACACTTTGGTTGTGGGTTCGATTCCCGCAGCTTTGTCTGACGCGACAGGTTGTCACATGGTCTGCGTGTTGTCCTTTTTCAAAACTGTATATTTCTAAAATCATTCCCAAAAAAAGAGATAAAATCATCAAAAATAACCATAAAATAATTTAACCTCGATTTTATCTCATGTCCTTCACTTTCCACATCTATAGCATATTTATGTCCCTTTGAAAAATTTTCCTTCGTGTTTCTTTCAACATCTTTGACACCTAGGTTTTTTTACATACATTCCTTTATGATTATTACCTGTAGTTCCGTAGGGATTTGTTTCTCGCATATATGATTCCCTATAGAAATCACCATGGTTTAGGGGGTCAATCATGACTCCAGATTGTTGGTTGAGGATAAACACTAGAGTTCTCATTGCATCTCCCATATCATTCAATAGCTCGCTCAGACAACTATCACAGTTTCCTTTACATCCATTATTGCTTTGGTGCCTACTAGATCCAGCCATTTACTAAAACCAAAAAGGTTAGTGTGAGTATATCAACAAAATCATCATGTACTATTGGGGAAGATAAACACTAAGATATACTTAATTATTCACTTTATCTAAAACTAGGACTCTTTTTAAAATACTAACCATTATGGTAATGTCCCTTATGCATAGAGAATACCCTAACTTCTAATGTTATCTAAACCGACCTCTAATACCAACTATAAGGCCTCGGCCTTAAACCTTACTTAATAGTGAATTAAATGAATAATTCATATTGAAGATCTTTTCAGGTTAAGTGTTTTAGAGAATTAGGTCATGGATATTACATCTCAAAAGATTACATAGTAGACACATCTACTAAGTTTCCATAAAATAAAGAAACACTTAAAAAGAAACATGTCTAGTTCCATGTTTTAGAAAGCATGTCTTTCCTTGATCCCATCCTTGACCCTATTCATCTTCATGTCCTATGGAAAACATTGAAAAGACTTGGGATGAGCATAAAAAGACCATTAAAGGATACACAAAGAAGGAAAACTGTTATCATTTCAACACAATAAGTAAACCATGAATACTTTACCAATGTAATACTTTTAACCTTTATGAAGTAGTAAAAATTCTTCACTGACTAAAATACGATTGCTTACCCTTTTGTAACCAAACTATTACCATAAAATCCATATAAATAACACATAACATATAAAGGGAACATGGGACATAAACATACTTAAATGTAATAACCATACGGTCGACTTCCACACATACTTAATGGAATAGCCATATGGCTGGCTTCCATACCCAATGCATTGGAGGTTATAATGTAACCAGTTGTCATGGTATTCACGACACCAATCGTCATATGGTTTATCACATAACCACCCGTAAAATGTCCAAGTACCATCATTACACATAAAATATTGAGAAATATTAACATTTCAATAACAATATTTCATTTTCAATCACAATAAGTAATTCCAATATATTGAATTAATCAATCCATTTTCAAAAACCATTTAAAAGAGATTTTTGAATCAATGTGTCCCATAACAATTTAAGGATTTTAATGGAATTATAATTTTAAAACATTAATGTCCATAGAAATAAATACTGAAACCCATTTTGAAAACATGGACATTAAAGATAAAGATTTAGAATAACGAATCTTTAAAACATTTAAAATGATATTTTTGTTAAAGAGTTTTTATCAAAATGAGAGACTCTTAAATACTAATAATTGAGGAATAAAATTTAATCTGACCATTATAATATCATCAGAATAATGTGATTCATGATATAATATGTCAAAGGAAAGTATACACACCATATAAGAGTGAATTGGTGAATAACAACAATGATGTCTTAATGGAAATGTAAATTGTGATGAAATCCATTATAATGATGGTATACTTAAATTAAGGATAAATCTATCACATAATTTTGTGTGAGAAATATAAATAAACCCAATATATGGTTATATTAAGTGTGAAAAAATCATAGGTCATTCACACATGATCTTGTAAAAACAAAACCAATGACATAGATATTTAACTCAATTAAATAAGATTGAGTTGTGATTTCCCATACAAGTTCGTAAGAATTTATCAAAGAGAGGATTATGTGTAGAAATAGTATATCTACACAAAGGTTTGAGGAAATTAAAAAATAGAGATTCCACGATCAATCTTGGCATAATAAAATCATGAAGTAGAGGTTTAAACCATTGAATTGACCGTGGGTTAAGAAGTTCCCTTATAGAAATCTAACAGCCTAACGACGTCATTTTAAAATTCAGAAAATGAGTTGATGAGAGAGAAAATGGTATCTCATCACTTAGAAATAAAATTTACATAAATAAGGATATATAATAACATATCCCAACATATATTATTTGAATTAAAAGACATAAAAAAGAAGTCTTTTAAAAAGAGGAGGGTGAAAGGTCCCGTTACCGAGTTGGGTAACGTTCGAAATGTAAACCCCATGGAAGAAGGGTCATACAATGAAGATGTAAATACCCATAAATGAAATTATACTACACAAAGTGTATAATAATGGGAATTACATACACCACTCAAAGTAAATAGTGTCAAACGTAGCATAAATGTCACGGAAATAAAAGTGAGATGAAAAATCCCTTACGAAAACTCACCAGCCTAATGGTGCCACTTAAAACATCCAAAAATGGATTTATGAGATCAAATAGGGTATCTCATAATATAATCATAAAAATTATAGTATTAGTAATATAAATTAACATCCCCAAACATATTAAATATGATCATAAAAGAAATGACATAAAAGAGAGTACTTAAAAAGATAGAGGGAGGTTTGATACCTTACGAAAATTCGGCACCCTAACAACGCCACTGAAAACTTCCAAAATGGATTAATGAGAGAAAATAGGGTCTCTCATCATATGAACATAAAAATTAAAGTAAGAGTAATATAAAATAACACCTCAATCATAAGAAATATGAGCTTAAAAGGATTGACATAAAAGAGTGTACTTAAAAAGAAAGAGTGGGGTAGGATCCTTACCTCAAGTACGACTTGTCTTGTTTTTTTCTTTATATTCTTGAATAATAAATGCTGGTCAATTTATAATTGCTTAATTAACACATTTAAAGATTATTATTCAGCTCATATCACATATTATAATGTTATAATAATTGGTTAATAATGTGAGTTCATATCAGACGTTTTTGTCGATGTTTGGTACATGAGTCAAAAATGAACTTGTTTGAAAATGATTGTCAATGTAGTTATAAGTAAATAATCTCCAGAATAGTATTAATGATTTAAATATAATATATATCCAGTACATATTCATTTTATACTACTCCATAATTGTTGGAGATAAAAAATAAATTAAATACACCGTTCATGGAGACGGTAGGCCGTTCGTACGCATGAACATTACTTTCATTTCTTTGTCATATTAATGGAATTAAAAATAATTGAGAGATATATAAATTATAATTACAGTATAATATATATGTTATATAGGTCACATATGTTCATTAATTTCATTCTTTATACATTCCATGTATTGCATGAACAAGTCACATCATTTAAGGGGGCGGTAGTCCACACTTCCTCGTATGAAATTATCGCATTTGCACAACATGAAAAGCATAAAGGCATGTTTTAAATATAAAATTCCGAAGCATATAGAAAAAATAAATACCAAATATATCATATATAAAATATAGTGACATCATAATGGCCACCATGAAAGGTGTTAAGAGATGATTGAACAATCATCGTTTCGTGAGGCAGAAATTCGCCATCCACAAAAACAGTATGTTCATTAACTATTAGACGAAGGTGTGTGTAAGGGTAGCTCGAATAATTGACATAACAACATCATATTATATTTAATATACTTATTTTGTTACAAAATAAAGTAATAAAAAGATTTTAGATGGTTGGAGAAGCAAAATAAAACAAAAGAACACAAGGGAAGACATTACCTTTAAATCAGGTAACTCTTTTTGATTTGAGCTCAAAGGATTCCTTGGAGAAGATTCATCCCAATGTGAGGATACAATTATGATGAGAGGTATGTGGGGAGATGAAATGGGCAGGGGTTGTCCGAGAAAAAGGCTTGAGAGGTGTGGGTAATGTGGTAGAGTTGGGGGCCTTTTATAAGAGGAGAGTATGGGCACTCTTGGAATGTTATAAAATATTACTTTATTATATAATGCTTTTCGGATTTTAAAGGTCCAAAAAGTATATATTTCGAGGATAAGGTGATACGATTTTGAAATCCACCCGTCCAATAGGTTTGTTACAAGTTTACGACTTAGATTTCACCCTATCTTCTCATTTTATTTAAATCGTCCATTTATGAGGTAATCACTACATCATCACGGTGTCATGAATAAATTAAATTATATAATATAAAAAAATTATAAAACTAATATCATGATGTAGGAAAGATTTTTCGCTTTATAATGAATATTTAGAGTAAAAAATATGACTTATATAACCCCATATAATGTTTTTTTAGTAAAATAACACATGTTTGTGACATTTTAATTTTAACTTTAAATAAAAAGGTATTAATGTCATTTTCCAACCATAGTGGCTCCATGGGGGCCCAATGTTGACCCATGGATTGTCTTGGTCGGAAATTACTAATCCAATAAGGTCAGGACATGTGGAAAGGTCGTTTCATATTATTTAAACATTAATTTTACCTTAAATTATACTAATTACCTCTAATCGTGATTAAAAACATAAAAGTTACTATTCACCAAAAAATTATTTTAATCCCATTGAAACACATTTTAAATCTTAATGAAAACCATGTATGTCGGATTTTTGAAATTCAAATCACATAAGTGGTAATGTTTCATTTAAACGAAGAATCAATTTTTAAACTACCACTTAGTGGTTTCACGATTCATCAAAAATTGATGTTTTTCAGAAAAATTACAAAAACTCACCCTAAAGTATATTTGATATTCCGAATTCAAAAATGATGTCTATTTTACCAAATTAAAATCATATAAGTTGCCTTAATTAATTTAATAATTAAATCCCACTGTCAAAATAATTAGCGTGTTTTTAAGAAATAATATCTATTAAAAGATTGACACTAGTTTAAGTCCAATTTCAAAAGAAAATTAATTCCAATGACCACTATTAGATTAAATGGTAAAAATATATTCAAATTTCACTTTAAAACCAATTCAAAAGATAATATAATCATATAAATTAATTAGATTAATAATCGGTTTTGAATTAAAATACAACATTTTTCACAATTAATTAAAAAATGAACTTTATCAGAAAAATACCAAAAATTAACACAATGTAAATTTTGATGTCTCGATCCTAAAGAAGAATATTATTTTGTCATATATAACACATAAAATTGTCAAAAAGTGGATTAAAAAGTGGTTCGCCATTAAAAGGCGGTTAATCGACCTTTTAATGAATATTAGAATGTTTACGGTTAAAATTGGATTCATTCGCATTTTTAATCCTCTAACATTTATTGTAAAAAGTAACAATATATGAAAAACATATATAATCATTTTTTAGTTATTTCCCATCATTACAACGTCTAGGTATTAACATAAAATTATTTTATTATTGGAGTGCAACGTAAGATTTCAAAGGAACTTATTGTTGCGTATTGGGTAAGATATTGAGCATAGTGTTCCCTTTAAATTAATATTAACATTTTATTCACAAATAAGGATAAATATAAAAATTTCATATTCTTTATTTACCTTGGGTGTTACTGATATTTTCCTTTTACTCTCAATAATCCTCAATACAAATCTTTATGTACAATCGTTACAATGCTAAAATTATGTAACTGATCTTCTATATTATTTTTTTATCAAGCATCCCATTTATGTTATGTATTATAATTTCATTTTCCCTATAATGGGATATGTTATGAATTATCTCTCATACCATCCATTTCATTTTTTAATTATGTGATACCACTTTCTCTCTCAAATTTTTTTTTGAAATTTATGTGTGATGTCATTATGCTGATGAAATTTCACTATGATTTTCCATGCCAAAATCACTGTGTATTTAATATCATACCGATTTCTATACAAGGGTATTCACATTTTTGCAAAAATAATTACTAATTTTTTATCTATATTTAATTATTCCACATTTCCTTAATATTGTAATAAATGATGATGACTAATTGATCCATGTTGTATGATCTATAAGGTACACTTATGAATAAAAATGAAATGATTTTGAAGGGTGAGACCTAATAACAATAAAATGAATTGGGAAATGTTTGGTAGCATGATACATCATTTACAATGATCTTTGACTCATTCTTCTCCATGTTCAATCATTGTTGTATCATGATACTCCATGAAAAATGATCATTGACTCATGCCCCTCCATGTGCAATAAGCCTTGAGTCATACTAATGTCATGTTTTATACTGTTGATAAATATTCATGTTATGATTATCATTCTATATCCTTACTTTATATTCATGATCATTTTATACTCTATTGAAGTTCCTAATTTTATAACATTCATTTCCATATTCATGTTATTCTTTGTTTATTCCCTTACTAGGATTTTTATCTTATCTATTATTTTATGTATTTTCTTAGGTTATCCCGTGTAGTGTTGTGTATAAAGGAACATTTTGAAAATTTTAAATAAGTCTTCAATATTGATGTTTATTTTCATTTTATGTATGTTATGTGAGGTACCTAATTCCGAAAAATTGTCTAAACCATGATCTTCTGTGTCGTATTAATTGTATTTTCATGAAATAAATTATAATTAAATATTAAATAAAGAGAATGGGTTATTATAATATAGGTAATAGAAAATAAGTTATTTTTAAAGAAAATAAATTACATGAAAAGTTATTCCTACTCAAGGTTTATAGTTAAGAAAGAGAAATTATATGACCAATGATGTATTTGATTAAATATAATATTACTTAAGATATCAAAAGATATGAGATGGTGGGTATCCTTTTAATAATATATATGATCAACCATTAGATTATTAAATAGAAAATAACATTGTTGAAAAATAAATTTCCATAGTTTTTTTTAAATCACATAGGAAATATTATATATCTGTAATCAATTTAATTATTTTGAATTTATTTTTTAAAATCTAGTAGAGAAAAAATTATTCTTGAAACCATGAAAATGTATAGAGTTTTATTTAAATAGAATGAAATGAGTTATCAAATATAAATTTTTGACAAAAAATATTAAAAATAGATGATTTTAAATATTTTATAAATACAACCCATTCCAAAAGTGATAATTTTTTCTAAATCGTTTTATATGTGGTTGTGTAGAAGAATATTACCTTTCTCAATTATTGAGGAAATGATAAGTAAAAACACAAAATCAATCATTGAATATTAATATGTATGAAGAGTTTTTCATGACCAACAAGTACAGATGATGTCACTTTCCTTACTACATGTAAACAATGATATAATAAGGAAAAATTAACACTGATGTGAAATTTAAGACACAAAATATAATCAAATCATTTAAAATGATATGGGGTTTTAGAGTGGAGGAGAATAATAATACTTCAGATGGGTTGTATTTAAAAAATACCAATTTGAAATTGATATCAGATAAGAAACACTTATATTGATGGTAACATATGAATAATAAAATTGTGACACTATAAAATGGGAATTAACATATAATGGAATTAGAGTTACTCCTTATATGTTTAGATTTGTATCATGTTATTAAAAATAGTGACAAAAAATATTATAATCATGACACAATATGAATAAAAAACTATTAATCTAAATATCTTGATATGGATATTAAAATCCCATTAATTATTTTAATATGGAAAATGGAATTCGTTACTTAAAAATCTCACCATATTATTAAAATCATGTTTCAAAATATATTCATATCTCCATAATTTAAATTAGAGACAAATAATCAAATTAATTAAATCCTTGCTTCCACTACTTTTATGTAATATATTTTATAATGAATGTAACTATCTTAATGACCTATTTAATTTTTTTTTCATATATGCATACTTTTATTAAGAGGTTATAGAGTTAATTTATACATTGATATTATTCAATGATTTTCCATTTACAATATTTGTTATCTGTAATCCAGATCATTTTAAAAAATATTCATAATACTGGTTTTGTTCTTAGTTTTATCCAAAATTTTATAATTACCAAATCAATAACGTTATTGTAAATGATTCTATATAAATATTTATAATGTTGTAATTTTATTATATAGTTTTTTTGTTATGGAAGATGAAATAAAATTGGCAATAATATTGTTTTGGTGATTTTTAAAAAAAGAATAGTGGAATATTAATTAATTAGTTTAATATTAATGATACAATATAAGAAATCTGTATTAAAATATTAAATAATTATTTATATAACATATTTTTATTAATTATGTTCTCATATTCAAAGGGGATATCTTATTATAACATTTTTCACATGTGTTGTTATGTGGACCCAAACATTAACAGACTATAATTAGTGGATGATAATGATTATATAATTTATATATTATTGATTTTTTTCACCTTTAAGGAATTAAAATTATTTTATTTAGTTATTTAATATGTTTCAATTATTTTTTATACTTTTTCAGAAAAATATAATGTTTTTAAATAAAAAAATAATTAAATTACTTTATAGAGGCGATAATCCACACAATGAAATGTTGACAATATCATTTTTCGAATAATGAAAAGGAAAGAGGATTTATTATATTTTGTTTGATCATAAAGATAATAATATTATATATTTCATATTCATTCTTCAATTTCACTATTATAACGATGAAGAGATGTGGTGGTGAAAAACAGTAGTAATTATTTCTTGGATGTGGTAGTCCACACCAATCCTACTGTGTGGAAATATTTTTAAAACACACATAATGATTAGTTTACTCATAATAAATTATAATATGAAACATTTATTTAATAAAAAATATTACATATGATATTAAAAATATATTTATGCAACCTAACATGAATAATTAAAAAAAAATATGTACAACAATTCAGATTCTTATAGAATATATAATCCTTTTTACTTGAAAAGAAGTTTAAATTTTACAAGATTGTAGATATTTAAAAGATATGTGAAATATATTTCTAAAATATACAATCTCACCATATTAAAAAAGTACAAAAAATTTTATTTTATAAGAAAATTAAAAAATAAATATTGTAAATATTTTTAAATCTTATTTGAAACATAAATGTAATATGATTAATTACTAATATAATTATTATATAACTACCTATTAAATAATAATATATAAATATTAATTTTTTCAAAATATCCCTATATCATAGAAAACCCATATTTTTAAAATTGAAAAATAAAACCATGCATATTAAAAAATTAAAGTATATTTTAACTACTATAAACCCCTAATGATTATGTAGAAACAAAAACATAATCATAAATAATCAACAATTCCAGTTAAATCAATATTCCTCATATCTTATATAATGTAAAAGATAAAACAATTCTATTAACTCATGCTATAAAATAAATATAAAATTTAAAAAGTTGAATGAATTTTTTTTAACATGAAATTTAATTAAATTTAAAATTACATATACAAAATTAACATAAGATGATTTGATGCACATTCTATTAAAACTGGTTATAAATATTATATTACATAGTAACTGTAAAAAAAATATACAGGAAAAATGTCAAGCCAATAGAGTATATATTTAAAAAAATAATTTGTATTAATTCTATCTAAATAACATAAAATTACTTTACTATCTTTAGTAGATTGGGTGAAAAGATATTTATAAAAAATCATTTTTTGTATATTTTATTCAATAATACTATTCAATTTAATATTAGTAAATAATTTTTATTAGAAGTAATTATAATAATCCAATGGTTGATGATATTCTAAATAATAATCCAATGCACCATGACCATGTAGAAAACACCAAAAACATTTTCAGATGAAATTCACATATCATTTCCTTTTATAAATTCATCAATATAAATATGATTAAATCTCTTGTAAAAAATATATTTTTATTTAATCATATTTCAAGAATTTTTCTTAATTATAAAATTTCATCAAGGATATGACTCACAATAGAATTAGTAGTTGATGTTTATTTCAAACATAAATGTTTATCTTATTGATTTACATTTTCATTTTGAACATTTTCAAAATCCAAAAAAAATATTATCTTTAGTGCTTGAAGATAAATTTATTAAACATTTATTCTCTTTTTTGAGTTTAGAAAAATATAACATCCTACCTATTAATTTATTATTCATTTATTCTTTATTAAATATATGATTCAAAATTTTATTTCCATGAAATAGATTACTATATTAATTCTTTTCTTTATTATGACCCATTAATAATCTCTTATATTATTCTCAATCAATTTTTATTTATTCCTTATATTAACCAAGATATTTTATTTAAATCCCAAATTTAATGTTTTCTAACTTGAGAGCCCTAATGGAATATATAAACCAAAAACAAAAATAAGGATTTGAATTATTTTCCAAATTAAAACTAGCCATTAAATATTTCTTACATACATTCTCATTGTGTTCTCATAATTTATATGAATTATGTTGTCTGAGAAGATTAAAATTTTATGATAAATAATTTCCCACTAATGGAAGGTTACCGGTTTGAATCCCACAATCAAACTCAATATATGAATCATATTTTCCTATAAGAATACATTTGACTATAATTTTATTCTTTGATTTCTTCCAACTGAACATAACTTTCTGAACATAGTTTAGTTTTTTTATAACGTAGTATATCCCATATTTCAGTACTCATATCAACTACTTTCTAAAGAATCATTATATTTTCATGTAATAACAAATAATTTTAATATATTTATTTATATATTTTCTCTATCATTTATTGGTACATTGTTTCTTCTTATTTATTTGTGTTAATAATTTTCTAATGTGTCTATATTAATTTATTTTTTAGGAAAAAGAATAACCCATAATTTAAAAAGATAAATCCTAAGAAATTTGTTTAGATGATTTGATATACAGTCCCTTATTTTATATTTTTCATATCTTTCATTATCCTCCATATGTATGGAATATTAAATTATAGATAAAATTATTTCAACCTTTTTATGATCATTAAAAAAATTCATTTATAAATTCCCACATTTATGAAGTTACACTTTAAAGGTAACACTCAAATTATTATTTCAATCAGAACATTATACTTAAAAATTTCTATAAGTGTAACATTCCTATTATTAATTTGAAAAATCAAATTTTACATGTCACTAAGTTGTTAATGATCACACATCTTGACATCATAAAAGTCATGAAAGTGATTTCCTAAAATAGTGTGATGTCATTTATTAGTTATTAGATGAGTGACTTTTAAATTAACCAACATTTCAGAAAAAAATTAAGGTTATATAATATATTTTTAATCACATTTAGTTAAATATAAAGAAAACATATTCATACTATAATAGAAAATAATATAGTTTTTAACCTCATTTATATTAAATTTATAATGATAAATTCCATTTAGGTAATATTTCCTGAACATGATGATCCATTTTTCAGTAAATTTATTTTTAAAAATTAAATCTATTTTTTCTTTCTAATCTCTAGTATCACATTCATTAAAATTTGTTTGGATAATTTGATGCAATATTACATCTAAATATCCTTAAATATCTGAAAAAAATTACATTGTACTTTTTAAGTAATATGAATCATGTTAGCATAAAATATGTATAAATCACAAAATGAAATATAATAATTAAAAAATATCCTTTAATTGAAAAACACTAATAAAAATTTTAATGAAATATAATATATATGGAAATAAAAAGTTTTGGGTGGTGAAATTCATGTCCTTGAAAAAGCATTAGTATAATATAGGTTTAAATTTTTATTCATGGATGAGTAAAAAAATTCATACATACATGTAAATTAAATTGAAATAATAGATAACAACAAATTTGAACTCGAGTAAAATTATAATAGTTTCGATAAAGTGATCCCAAATATATTCATCTACAAATCTATAAATCCATAATAATATCTTAAAAAATGAAAAATAAATTCTATTACAATGGAGTAGTGCCAACCTTGAATTTTATTCTTTGGTTTCAGATTATATTATTCTATTATACAAGATAGAGGAAACATATCATTTACATTTAAAAGTTTGAAACAAAAAATTTCATTACCATCTTTCGATTAGTCAGTAATAACATAAACATTATATTTTGAGTGGTTGTAAAACCATGAGTGATTTGTGTTAGGACTCAGTAAGAACATTACACATCTTAAAAATATATGTGAATAAATGTATAAAAATTTTAACCTGATAAGGATATAAAAGGAATTATTGATATAGAATAGTTTTATTTGAAAATTCATTACAGTTATACAATAATTATCTTTCTTCATTTCTATAGTTTTTTTTTCAAAAATAGTCTATATATGTATCTTTTCTGAAGAAGAAACAAATGATTTCTCAAGAGTTGCACACTTTTCCCTTTATTTGATAAAAACGTTATTCATAGGGAACAACTAAATGACTAAAATAATAAATAAATGAACATTATATCATGGTATATTCCTAAAAATTATTCAAAACATACAACGAGTTTTTACATATGTTAGAAGAATTTAAATTTTACTATTTCCTTTATTTTATTATTTATGCATGTTCGAAGAATAATTTTATAATTATTCTTACATCAAATAAATTTAAAAATAAGTTAATTTTTTATCAATTAATTGAAAATTGAAAATTAATATAATTTAAAAATTATTATAATTCATAAAAATACTATGATAAAATTGATATTGATTTAAAATTACAGGAATAATATCAAATATATTTTTTCAATGAAAAATATGTTCACATGATGTTATTTTTTTGAAAAGAAAGTTGATATATATAATTATTATTATCAATTATTATATAAAAAATTCTAAAATATTATATGAGGATTGAATTTTTAAAAACATATCAGAATATACAAAAATAAATATTTCTTGCGCACATATTGTTCTTTAGTTTTCTGGAAATACATTTTTAATAATGTAATATTGATTATTTAATCAAAGAAATCCATTAAAATATTATAAGAGTAATATAAATAATATTTAATTCAAATATATGTGTGTCTTTGAAAATTATTTGAAATTGTGTGAGTATTTATTTTTTAAATAGCTATAAAAAATTGGTTTATTAGGTTTTTATATTCATGAGATCTATATATTCAAAAATACATCAATGTGAATATAAAACAATTAGTTTTGTTGATTCTCAAAATTCCTGTGAAATTTTTTTATCTGATATTATCAAATATATGTATCTAAGTGGTGGAGTATTGCAGTGGAAGAATCTTCATAGTATATAAAAATGTTTGATGTGAAACATAAATTTTAAATATATATTTATCACTTACACCAAGTTAAATAAAATATATTGGGAGAGATATAAAGAAAGGAGTACGATATATTTTTCATGTAAGGAATATATTTTCACAAAAATAAAACATATTTATAATCAAAAAATTATATGATAAAAAAATTCGTATGTGTGAATTCATGTTAGAGTGAAATTATTTATAACTAAAATCATGTTAGAAAATAAACAAGTTTGTAGACTTTATGTCTAGAGATAACATATAAGGATATATCCTATTAACATATCCAATGATAATTTAAACAGATTCATGTCACTAATTTCCATAAGAACAATTTTTTACCTAAAGATATTTATTTTTGAATTGGAATGTTTTTTACTATTTCAAAAAGAAAAAAACATTTCAATCATTATATAATTGAAAAAGGTAAAAAATAAATTTAAAGTTAAAAACTATTTATTGGTGTCTATGAATAATTATATAAAAAGAATTTATATATATTAAAAACTAAATAAATAATCTCTGACTATTTAAAAATATTTATGTTTAACTAATAATTTTTATATTATCCTAAGAAAAATTATGAAATGTTCGAATGTGAAGATATGTTTTATAATATAAAAAACATATTTTCAGGTATGGAATATTTCAAATATATCTACTTATAATATATCAACATGAAAATTTGAAAATAATATATATGATTAAAAAAATTAATGTGAATAATTCTCTTATAAAAAAATTCAAATGAATATTTTTCACATTAATAATATTTATTGTAATAATTATAATTTAATCTTATGAATATGGAACTAATATATATTATTGGATGTGGAAAAAGAGTATTTTTTATGTATATGATTATTTATAAATACAAAAAAAATATATTTTTTTGTATTTAAATATATTCTAATTAGAGTAAACCTAATTTCTTATGTGACAATAAAAATTATGAATAATTATTGAATAAATCATAAGATTATTTGTATCAATAAACGAAATTAGTTTTTCAAATAAAAATTCTTTTTGTGTATTTATAAATTATAATAAAATAAAAAAGAGGGGGAGATTTTTTCTTATAGAGTCCTTATGAACATGGTGATTTGGATACAGTTATTTTAATTAATCATTTATTACTTATTTGTGTAATATTTACACTAATGATTTCACATGTGTTTCAATAAAAAAATAATTCAATGTGCGATTGTGATTTCAATAAGTCACACAATAAATTTTAGTTCAATTTAAATAATGTGATCTAATCAGTGTAAAGTATAATTGAAAACTATTACACTATTATATGATATATAGGATAGGAAGTCATTATTTTATCCATAAACAAAAATGTTCCCAAAAAAAATAATTGTATTCTTTTTTATGATTACAACATAATTATATAGTGGAAGAATAAACTATTGTTACCCTGATATATGATTTTAATATATATATATATATATATAAATTTATCTCAATACATTTTAATTATAGAATATTGGATAAAGGCAGAAAAACTAAATAATGTATGGAATTAAATTTTTAGTAGATCAAATTTAAAAATAAAATAATTTATAGATGTGTAAAGTGATCCTAAAACATTCTACTGAATTTCATGATGATTAATAATTAATTATTAACAATATATAATATGTGATGAGTACCATGGAATATTATTATTTCTAAATTATTAAATATATATAATTATTTATGAAATTTTTATAATATATTGTTAGAGGATGAGATAATGATATTAACATCGAAGTATTTGTATACGAATAATTATCAATTTGAATATTCACCATGACTATAACAATTTCAAATTGATATATATTATAGGATTGAGATATTATTATTTGATAGTATTCTGTAAATGAATTCAATAATTAATTAGGACTATATTTGAAATTGTAATATGTATTATGAAATAATGAATAGATAATTCATTGGATAAATATTTTGATATGGAGAAGTTATATAATAAAATTATGTTAAAAAGAATTTGAATTACTAGAGCGAATAAAATGTATTTTTGAGAAAATATGATATGCTCTAAGTTGATCGGAGTGAATACATCAGAATAAATAAGATTTTTCCTATTATGTATGAATGTAATTTAATATATGGATGCTATGTAAAAATAAAAAAGTAAAAAGTAGAAATTTATAAGTATATATTATTGATAATATCTATCAAAAAAGAAAAGGTATTGTTATATAAGACTAAAACCATAATATCATGGTCTATAAAATATTAAATCCAACACGCTTTTATATTACAAATATAAAAATCCCAGATTTTTTTAGAATAACATAATGGATGCTATGATATGGAAAAATTATATTTCATTACGTGTTTCGTAATATGTTATGATAAAATAAAAAAGTTATAAGTCCCCATCCTTGAACATTACATATTCTTGAATTATGTTAATAATTCATATTGGGGATCTTTACAAGTTTATATTTTTAGTGAAATAATCCATAACTATTACATTACATCTCAAATATTACAATGTTGAAAATTATACTCAGTATCCATTTATTCACAAAATAATAACTCTTAAAATAAAATAAGAATTATTTTCTTGATATAAATCTTCTTGAATTATTCTTTTCTCTTACCATTCCTTATACCCTATGAAAATTATTTCAAAAACATGGGAAGAGTATAAAAATTCAGCAAGGGTTATAAAATAAAAAACGTAAAATAGTATACCATTAATAAATAGATATAGTAAGCTCTTTAACAGACCTCCAAACACCATATGATTTAGGAATAATACATAGAAATGAAAAATAAAATAGGTAACTTGTTACATCCATGTCATACATACATTTTAGCATTCACAGCTACATTGGATGTTATGTTGGAATAACCATCATATTAGATTACATTAATATATTACTATAATGATTAATGTTTCCAATATTCATGTTACCCAATGCATTGGAGTGTTATCTCAGGCTCACCCACCCTAGGGTTATCACAGAACCAGCCATATACATAAACAATTCTCAAAAACCATTACATATTCATAACACATAAAGCAAACATAAAAGAAACACAAAATTTTCACATTTCAATAACAATATATTATTTCAAGTTAATAAAATAACCAATGATTTCTCTAATCCATTTTCAATTCAAAAAAACATAAAATGGGTATATGTTATTTATTTTCCTATTAAAAGAAAACTACAAGTTATTATATTTGACAGAATCTTATATTTTTAAGAAAATTTTATCATTTAATTAAATATTTATTGATTTAAAAACACTTTTATATAAAATTTGATAATATTAATATCATGACTTTTTAAAAAAGTCACCCCAACGTGATTATTTAATAAAACCTTCATTAATTAAAATATAACAAGTGGTACTAATCTATAGTATTATTGAATGGCATAAGAAGGATGAAAATAAATTAATTTTAATATTTATAATATCATTTATTTGAAACCATTATTAATGAAGCAATTACATAATCACCATTTTGTCATAATTAAATTTATATATTTAATGTCTAAAAATTAGATTTAAAATACCATGATGTATAAAATATTTTTGGATTTCCAAATAATATTTATAGTTGATGATATAACATACATAAACTCATATAAAAAATTAGAAAATATATTCATGTATGTGATATTTTTATTTTTACATTAAATAATTTTAATTAATGTCATTATCTAACATAATTGGATTCCAAAAGCCAACAGTATCACCCAAGGATTTTTTTGTTCATATATTACTCATCCAATATGTTTATTTCAAAAGATAAGGTACTTTTTAAATTATTATAGTACTATTTTTACCTTGAATAACCCTATTTAACTTTAACTACAAGAAATAAAAATCAAAATATACAGTTCACCAAAACATATTTTCATCATATTGAACCACAATTTACGTACTGATTGCAACCATGTATGTCAAATTATTAAAACTCAATTCACAGAAGTAGTAGAATTTCATTAAAATGAAAAAATTGGTTATTTAACTACTATGTATTTTTTTCACTATTCTAAAAAAATTTAACATTTTTAGAAAAATACCAAAAATTCACCCAAAGATAAATTTTGTATTACAAATTAATAAATTATTTCTATTTTAAAATATTCCCAAAATTTATGTTTCATTAATTAAGTTAATATTAATTTACGTTGTCATAACCAAAAAAGTGTGTTTTTAAAAAATAATAACTATAAAAAATTTATACTTGTTTATGTCCAATTTCAAAGTAAATTACTTCCAATGACAATCATTGGATTAAATGGTAAAAATATAATCCAATTACACTGTAAATATAATAAACATAACAATCTAAATATATAAATAAAATATATTTAAAGGCTATTTTGAATTAAAATGTAGTATTTTTCACTATTAATGAAAAAACAAAATTTATCAAAAAGTAACCAAAATTTAATTCAACGTATATTTTAATGTCCCAATTATAAAGACGAATTTTATTTTGTCAAATTGAATATATAAAAGTGAAAAAAACTATATTTAAAAATGGTTCACCATCAAAAGGGGGTAAATCGTCTTTTTAAAAATATTAGACTATTTATGCTTAAAATTGGATTCATTCATTTTTTTCCAGTAGCTTTTATTGGATAAATGTAAAAAAAACTAACAAACATGTGCAATCATATTGTAGTTAGTTTGTTCATTCTTTCGAATTAAATGGCTATGCGTTAACTACCATTTAAAATATTAATATTATACTATTATTTTTCATTATAACTCAACGTTTAGTGCAACGTAAGATTTTAAAGAAAACCATTATTCCATATCGGGTACGCCATCAAACATTGCATCCCATTCAATGTAATCTTAATTTTTAAATCACAAATATTAATAAATATGATAATTTAATATTCTTTATTTACATGGGATGATACATCCTTTGCCCCTTTTTGGAAATTGTGTCCTTGCAATTTTATTTATTTATCAAATAAAAGGAAATATTTATCACTCATAGCATTTTAAGATTCCCACGTTGCCTCTTAAACAATATTTTTTTACAACAGTACCTTTACCCGATTAATTAACCTGTTCAATAACAGTTTCTCTTTGCAGTCATGAATTTTGACTGGTTGTTACTGATAAGAAATATTCTCTTCCAACTGAACTACCGCTGGACTCAAAAAATTAGATAGATTTTCCATATACATTATCCACATTGAATAATGAAAAACATTGGGTTCCAGGGATAAGTATGGAGGTAAAGAAACTCTATAGGAAACTGATCAATCTTTCTCTAGGATCTCATAGTGTCCAATGAACCTCAGTCTCTACTTTCCCTTCTTTACAAAACACATCACACTTTTTCATGGATAAACATCAAGAGAGACACGATAACCTACCTAAAAAGAAATATCCTTCTTCTGGTTATCGACATAACTTTTTTACCTTCTCTATGCTACTATCATGTTCTTCTAAATCAATAGATCTTTTTCTACCATATCGTCTACCAATTTTGGTCTTATAAACATCCTTTCACCTACCGCATCCCAAAAAACTGGAGTTCAACACCACATTCCATATAATGACTCAATTGGATTCATCTATATACATAAATGAAAAATATTATTATTATAAAATTCAACCAATGAATTATATTAGTCCAAACATCCATGGTAATCTATTGAGAAAGAATGTATCATATCCTCCAATGTAAGAATTTTTCATTCTAACATCCCATCGGATTGAGGATGAAAAGATGTACTAAATTTAATTCACTACCCAATGACTTATGAAGGACTTTCCAAAAGTTATAGCTAAACCTCATATCACAATCACATACAATGTTGATGGAAACTCCATAAAACCTGACTATCTCTTCAACATACAACCAAGAATGTTGATCTAGGGAAAAAGTATCACTAATAGGAAAGAAACGAGTAGATTTAGTCAATCAATCAATAATAACCTAGATTGCATTGTTACCTCTATATGTCATTGGTAATCACAAAATGAATTCCATGGATATATTTTCCCATTTCCACCCTAAAAATGGTAAAGGATAGAGCATCCTTTTGGTAAATGTCACTCTTTATTAACATGTGGACAAGTCAAACACTTCAAAGTATAGTAAGCAATATATATTTCCATTCCATCCAACCATTAATAATCATGAATATCTCTCTAATATTAGTACAACTCAGATGTACTGAAAGTGGTGAACTATGAGTTTCATATAATAACTCTTTCTTCAATTGTGAATCAAAAGGCCCACGTAATCATTTACCAAACTACAAACCAAAATCATTATCAATGTTAAAATCAGGTAACATACCCTTCTGGAAGAACTCTACCATTTTCTATAACTCATTATCTTCTTTCATTATTTTCTTAATTATATTTCATAGAGATGATTTCACTGACACCTAAAACAAAACAATATAATTTTCTACACCAATAACATCTATGCCAAATTCCATCAAATCGATAATCATTGGATCTTTTTTCAAACGTAACATGGTTAATGTAGAATTAATTTTATGAACCAAGCATCATCCACTTTAATTTTCATTTCGGGATGGTAATTAATCATGCAATCAGAATCATTGATTAATTATATCCATATCCTCTATCTCATGTTTAATTATTTCTGAGTAAATATATATTTCAAACATTTCTTGTTAGTATATATTTCACATTTTACTTCATACAGAAGATTCCTCCAAATTTTTATATCAAAAAACAAAAGAATCTAATTCCTAAACATGTGTAGAGTAATTTAACTCATGAGGATTCAACTGACGTGAAGAATAAAAAATTACGTGATCATTCTGCATTAGAACACAACCAAGTCCGTTTAATAAAGAATCACAATAGATAACAAATTCACCATCTCTAGAAAGAATTTCCAAAATTAGAGAATTCCCCAATATTTTTTTAATTCTAGAAAACTGTAATTACATTCTTCTGTCCAAATGAACATAACTCCTTTTCTAGTTAATGTAATCATTGGGCTAGATAAATCTGAAAATATTCAACAAATCATCAGTAAAAAACTACTAAACCAAGAAAACTATTGAACTCAGTTATATTTTTGGGTCTTGGCCACTCTTCACCAACTTTTTTTATCATGACCAATAGTTATGCCATTTTTTGAAAGAATGTGATCAAGGAATGATATTTTTTTATAACCAAAACTCACAATTACTGAATTTACCCTTCAATTTTCATTTATTTTTATGTTTGAAAGTCAATAATTAAATGACTATCATGTTCCTATATAGTTATAGAATAAACCAAAAATATCATCAATAAACACAACTACAAACATATCCATGAATTCATGGAAAATTCCATTCGTATGATCCATGAACATAGAAGGTTCACTGTTTAAACCAAAAAGAATAACAAAAAATTCATAATGTCCATATCTAGAATGAAATTTGGTCATCAAAATGTCTTATTCCTTTACTTTCACCTTATGGTACCCCAACATCAAGTAAATCATCGAAACATATAGAGCTACTTGGATTCGAGCAAACAAATCATCGATATGAGGAAAATGATACTTGTTCTTAAAAATGATTTTATTCAATTCTATATAATCAATTCAAAGCCTCATTGAACCATCATTATTTATAACAAAAAAGACATGAGAAAACCACGGTTATGTTCTAGGTTGGATGAAAACTTCATCTAATAACTCAAGCAATTGATTCTTTGTCTTTAAAAGTTCAATTTGAGTCATTCGATAAAGGAGTTTTAAATTTGGATTAGCATCCGGAACTAAGTCAATAGTAAATTCAACTTCCCAATAAGGTATTATACTAGGATACTAATTGTGAAACATCATTATACACATTTACCACTGGCACATCATTAATCATAACAATTCCTTTATTTTCAACAATATGTGAAATGTAAAATTAATTTCAATCTATTACTACTTTCTTATCTTAATGATATGTTATCAAAAGTCAGGTTTCATTCTTGTACACATACTGAAATTATTTCTGAAAAGAAACTTTTATATCTATATTCAATCTTATAATGATAAACGGAAAGCCAATCCATACCCAAAATAACATCAATCTATATTAGAGTATAAACATTAAGGTATTCAGGTAGATTCTTTACACACATAAGGAATATGAGGTTATTATAATTTCATTTTGTCTAAAATTTCCAACCAGTGTTTTTACCATAAGTTCAGCATTCATATCGTAAGATGTTATTACAAATTAACTAGAAAACTTCTCAAAAATTAAATAATGTGTCAACACTAAATGAAACAACACATTGGCATGATCAGAATAAAAAAACATGTACCTAATACTACTTCATTCAATGACCAAACTTCTACTGAAGTAGTTGCAATGGATTTCACCCCCACATTTTTCTTGTAGTCTGGCTGATTTCCCCCAATTGAGTTCTTCATTGGGAACTCATATTCAAAATGACCCATTTTATTTCACTGAATACATTTTACTGATTGTTAATCATATTTTGTCTTACCATTACCCTGGTCATTTTCGGTGCAATTATGAGCCTTATATACCATTTTACCACATCAGTATCACTTACTAGAATTCAAAATGCATTCCCCAACATTCTTTTTACCAAAATTTTCACAAAATCTATTCTTATGTTACATACCAATATAATTTTTTGAAGAGATATTATCTTTAATCTTCCACCTTGACCTATTATTCTGTTGTTTTTCAAGAACCCATGATCATAAGAAAACTCTATTCCTACCATCACTGCTCATTGAACATGTTTTTTAAAACATTTTAACTCACAAGAAGATAAATCCATTCAATTATTTGGATTTAACCCTAAGTAAAAACGATTGATTTATTATCAAGAGCACATATGAAATTTTGAGCATACCTTTCTAGTTGAGTGAATGTTTCTTAATAAGAATCCACTAAGTCATCATCCAACCTCAATTTCAGGATTTTTGTTTTCAATCCTAGGATGAACCACCTTAAATAAATATTTCTTAAAAACGTACCATTGAATTCATCTCAATCCCAAGCATCAATCTCATCACTGTCCCGTATATTTTTGAACATAGACCACTAGATATTGGATTCCCCTTTTAAACAGTAAACAACAAGAGTGACATTTAGATGTTTAGAACACCCCATGACATCAAAAATATTATCCAATTATTGAATCCACCATTCATCTAGCATAGGGTCTGATTATCCTTTGAATGATGGGGGATGTTGCATTATTAATTTCTCCACTGTTGATATGTTCCTCTATGGTGGATTTGGATGATATCATGCATGGATACCACTTCAATTTATAGCCTGAGCCAACTGTGTCATCGATGTATCAATATTTTCAGTTCCTATTTTGACAATCTGATGTTTCTTATTTGGAAGGTTGTATTCCTAATAATATAGTCCCATCATAGATTCCATGTTTCATTTGTGAATAACCATTCAGAACACAGAACTATTGTAAGTGAAGCAACATGGTAATATGTAAATTATATATCATTTAAATTTTACCATAAATTAAATTTTTTTATATTAATTTAACAATATCCCAACTCTTAACGTTATATAAAATGATCTCTGATACAAACTATGATGCCCAGCCTTGAACAATGCATAATCTTGAATTATGTTAATAATTCACATTGAGGATATTTATAGGCATAGTGATTTATAGAATTAGGAAAAATACTATTACATTAATTCTCAAATACTACAATTTAGAAAATTTATCTGAGTATTCATTTTTTTTATTAAATAAAAACTAATAAAATAAATCAATAAATTTTTTCTTGATATGAATCTTTCGGAATTCTTCCTTTTTCATACGTATCATTATACCATATCAAAAAACATTTCAAAAAAATGGGATGAGCTTAAAAAAGCTCATTAAGGGTGACAAAATTAAAAAAAGAAATCCTTAGTCCATCAATACATATATAACATAATCTCTTTAACATACCTCATGAAATCATAAGATTTATGAATAACACAGATAAATCAAAAATCATAAAGGTATCATATGAAATCCATATCAGACATACATTGTAGCTTTCATAGCTACATAGGTAGCTACGTTGAAATACCCATCATTATATGTTCCCTGAAACTCATAGGAGAAAGATTAATGTTTACCTCTATCACATTACCCAATAAATTGGAGAGCAATCTCGACCTTACCTACCCTATGTTTATCATGGAACCACCTATATACATAAACAATTCCCATGAACCATAACATTTTATAACACATAAAATAAGGAAAAAATTTCAATATTTCAATCACAATATATAATTTCAAAATATTGAAATAACCAATTCTTTCTAAAAAAATTCTATATGAAAATACGTTAATTTGTTATATGGTATTTATTTTTCTTTTAAAAAAATTCTACAGATTTCTAATGAAGCCAATGATGAAATAATACTCGCAGAGGTGGAATGGTCATTGTCACCGTGTAAGTTAAAAAGAGACATTATTTTGGTCATTTTTTAAATAATTTGTAAAAATGTATTTATAATAAAAGTAAAATTCAAAAGGGGTTTATATGTATTATAAAATAAAATCACGTCTAAATAAATATATGCCTCAATGAATGGAGATGGAGACGAAGTCCTTTAACTCATGTCCAACTTGAATAATTCTTTCATTAAACTCATAAATAATAAAATAATATTAATTTATACTTTCTTAATGACCTTTTTAAATATTATTTTTTATATAACTTATTACTATGTTATAAAAATTACATAATCATTTAAATTAATTACTATTGTCTTGTAGATATTTAGTACTTGAGTGAAAAATGAACTTCTTATTATTACAAGTTGTCCATGTGGTAAAAATTAAATTATCTCTAGAATGATATTCAGGATATAAAAATCATATATATCATATATATCCATTATATAAATGTATTTATAATAGTATATAACATTTGCAGATAAGAAATAATATTCATCATTCATGGAGACGGTAAGCCGTATGTACGCATGATCGTTGCTTTAAATTATTTTTCTTACTTAATGGAATGAAAACATAATGAAACATTGGTATGTTATAATTCTAGTATAATATAATATATAATTTCATTAACTCAATCCTTTTTTCATTCCATGTAAGGAATGAATGAGTCATATCACATTGAGGGGGCAGTAGTCTGCGCTTCCTAAAATTAAATTATCATATATATACACAATGGAAAACAAAAAGGTATTATATAAATGCAAAATAAATAATAATAGAGATATTATAAATTTAATATATATCAAATATAAATATAGTTCCATCATAATGTCCATAATGAGTGTTGGTAGGAGATAACTGAATAATCATCATTTTGTGAGGCAATAGTTTGTCGTCCACAAAAATAGTATGTTTGTATTCATTAGATTGAGGTGTGTAGAATATTAGTTCAAATACATCTACTAAAACATCCTTGAATATTTAATAAACTATTTTTTATATAAAATAATGGAATAAATGGTGTTTTAGGGGGTGGAGATGGAATATAAAATAAAATATCTTGAGAGAATACATTACCATTAAATTGGGTAACTCTCTATGGTTTGAACCATAAGGATTTCATGAAGTCCCTTATACTAAGATAAGGATTCTAGTAGTATGTTAGGGATGTTGGTAGATTCATGGAGTAGATTTTTCTCCATCCAATGGGCTTGATAGGTGTGTATTACGGGTTAGAGGCCATGCCCTTTTAAATGAGGGAGGAGGGGCTATTTAGGAATGATTGAAAGTATTATTTTATTATAAAATGATTTTAGGTTTCAAAAGGTCAAATTTTCATTATTAGACCATATGAAGCATATAATTCTAAAAAACATATCCAATAAATATTTCATGGGTTTTGGATATTTTTTAATCCTTGTCCTTTTTATTTATCTTTTTTACTCTAATTTAACTTTTATAACGTCTTTTGGTATATTCATACTATATGGTTAATATATTTAAAATAAAATTCTAATAGACTGAAAATGGATCATTATTGACATTTTAAACTTCATATATGTCATTTTTCCAAATCATATATTTTTTAGACTATTTTATCATTTAATAAAATATTTATTTATTAAAAAACTATTTTATCTTAATTTTAATACTATTCATATCATGACTTAAATCCAAGGCTACTTGATTATTTCAAATAATCTTCATTAATCAAAAGATAAAAAGTAATAATAATCTAAAAAAATCGTGGATGGAATAAAAAGGTTAAACATATATTAATTTTAATATTTTTAATATCATTTATTTGAATCCATTGTTAATGGGAAATTACTGTATCACCATTGTGTAATAATTAAATTTATTAATTTAATTTCTAAAAATTATAAATAAAATACCATTCTGTAGCTAATATTTTAATATTTTCAAATAATATTTAATGTTCAAGAGATCAATTATATAACCAATATAAAAAAGGTTTTAGTAAAAAGATTAATTGTTATGATATTTTTATTTTTACTTTAATGAAGTCATTAATGTAATTATACTACCCAAGTGTCATTCAAAGGCCAAAATTTTCACCAAAGGATTGTCTTGGTCATCCATTAATCATACGATAACTTTATTACAAGTGTTAAGGAAATTTTATATTATTATAATACTATTTTTACCTTAAATTAACCCATTTACCTTTAACGGTGGTAAATAAATATTAAATGTTGATATTCACCAAAAAAATCATCCAATTAAACTATATTTTACATACTGATTACATGCATGTATGTCAGATTTATGAAATTTAGTTCACAATATATGTATAGTTTCACTTAAATGAAAAAGTCAGTTTTTAACTACTATGCAGTGTTTTCAACTATTCATAAAAAATTTAATGTGTTCATAAAAATATAAAAAATCCACCCAAATATAATTTTGATATTCCAATTTCAAAAATGATGTATATTTTACCAAATTCAAAACATAGATTTTTCATTAATTAATTTAAAATTAATTCTCATTTTCAGTAGAAAAAAATGGGTTTTTATGAAATAATAACTATAAAAAGATTGACACATGTTTATGTCAATTTTCCATGTGAAATTACTTCCAATGAACAAAATTGGATTAATTGGTAAATATGTAATCAAATTAAACATTAAAACCAATATATATATATATATATAAATTATATTTAAACACAATTTTGAATTAAAATGTAGTATTTTTCATTATTCATTAAAAAATTGAACTTTATCAGAAACATACAAAATTTCATTAAAAGTAAATTTCGATGTCCCGATTCTAAAAAAGAATTTTATTTTGTCATATACAACATTTAAAAGAGACAAAAACTAGGATTAAAAAATGTTCTCCATCCAAAGTTGGTAAATCTACCTTTTAATGAATATTATAGTATTTATACATAAAATTGTATTCATTAACATTTTATGCCTCTAAATTTTATTAGATAAATGTAAAAACATTTAACAAACACGTGTAAGAATTTTTTAGTTATTTCTGTTCATTCCCACCAATACAATCACTATCCATTAACTTCCACTGAAAATAATAATATTATATTATTATTTTTCAATATAAATGAACGTTGTGTGCAACGTAAGATTTCAAACAAACTCATTGTTGTGTATTGGGTACACCATGGAACATAGAATCCCCATTAAGGTAAAATTAATATTTTATTCAAAATATTAATAAATATGAAAATGTCATATTATTTATTTACCTCGTAGGTTACATCTATCCCCCCTTTTATAAATTGTGACCTATCAATTTTATTCACATATCAAATAAATGAGGATATTTATCACTAATTGCATTTTCAGAATCCCATGTTGCCTCTTCAACCATATGAGTTTTCCACGAAACCGTTACCTGATGAATCACCTTATCCTTAAACACTTTCTCTTTTCAGTGAAGACTCTGGACTTGTTGTTCTTCATAAGAAATAGTGTCTTCCAACTGAACTACCTCTGGACTCAATGCATGTGATGTATCTGGCATAAAGTTTCTCAATATTGAAACATGAAAAACATTATGTACCTGGGATAATCATGGTGGTAAATCCACTCTCTACGAAACTAATCCAACATTCTCCAGGATCTTGTAGAGTCCAATAAACCTCATACTCAACATTACCTTCTTGAAAAAATGCATCATACTTTTCCATAGAGAAACATTGAGAAATACATGATCAACTACATCAAACAAATGATCCTTCCTACGTTTATCTGAATAACTTTTCTTCCTGCTCTGCGCTATTCTTCTCTGCTTCTAAATCAATCAATCTTTCACAGTCATCTCTTATAAAAATTTTGGGTTCATCTAATTCCTTTCACCTACTTCATCCCAAAAATATAGAGTTCGAAATAACATTCCATATAATTCTTCAACCAGAGCCATCTGTATAATTGAATGAAAACTGTTCTTATAAGAAAATTAGGCCAATGAAATATTTTGGTCCCAACAACCCTAGTAATCCATTCATAAATCACATATCATATCCTCTAATGTATTAATTGTTCCTCTTGACTGCCCATCATATTGAGGATAAAAATTTGTACAAAAATTAAATTAATTACCCAATGACTTCTGAAGGCCATTCAAGTGTTAGAATTAAACCTTGGATCACAATCAGATACAATGGTGAGGGGAACTCCATGAAACATGACTATCTATTTAACATACAACCGAAAAAGTGGATATCGGGATAAATTATCCCGAATTGTAAGGAAATTTTTAGATTTAGTCAATCGATGAACAATTACCCAGATTTCATTATTACCTCGAGATGTCTTTGGTGATCCCACAACAAATTCCAGGATATGTTTTCCCATTTACACTCTGGCACTGGTAAAAGATGAATCATCCCTTTTGGTAACACCCTATTTTCTTTAACCTGTTGAATATTCAAACACATGATAGTAATGTCAGAAATGACTATTTTCATTCCATCACACCAGTAATACTCTTGAAGATCTCTGTAAATCATAGTACCTCCCAATGAAATGAAAACAGAAAACTATGAGCTTCACATAATAACTCTTTCTTCAACTCATAATCACAAGTCACACGTAATCTCTTCCCAAAAATCAAAACATAATAATTATCAATGTAAAAATGAAGAAAACATACCCCTCTAAGAAAACAATACATTTTTCTACAACCCATGGTCTTCTTTATGTGATTAATTAATTATGTCTGATAGAGATGATTTCCCTTACACCTGAAACAAAAATGAGGAATTTTCTTCACCAAATACTTCTATGAAAATTTTCATCAAATCATTAATCAAATAATCTTGGTTCATACATAACATGGTTAATGTAGAATTTCGTTTTCGATTGAATGCATTATCCACTTTATTTGAATTTACTTGATGGTAATGAATCATGCAATCATAATCCTTGATTAATATATTCCATCTCCTTTGTCTCATGTTGAAGTCTTGTTGAGTAAATATATACTTCAATATTTTTTTGTCAATATATATTTCACATTTTACACCATACAGATGACACCAACAAATTTTTAAAGAAAAAACAATAGTAGCTAATTCCAAATCATGTGTAAGGTAATTTAACTCATGAGGTTTCAACTGACATAAAGAATATTAAATTACATGATCATTCTGCATTTGGAAACAACAAATTACTTTCAATGAATCATCTGTGTAGAAAACAATTAACCATCTCAAGAAGGCTGTTCCAAAACTAGATCTTTAACCAATAATCTTTTCAATTCTTCAAAACAATCATCACATTATTTTTTCAATATAAAATTAATACCTTTTTGAGTTAACATAGTCATTGGGAAAGATATCCCTGAAAACCTTTCAATAATCCTCTAGTAATAACCTTATAAAACACAAAAAATATGTATATCAGTTATATTTGTGGGTCTTGTCCATTATTCATCAAATATTGTTTTAGTAGGATCAACTGTTATGCCATTTATTTTGAAACATTATGACCAAGGAATTAAATTTATTATCACAAAAACTCACACTTTCTAAATTTCCCATGCAATTTATTTACTATTAAGGTTTTTAAGAAAACCCTAAATGATGTTCATGTTCCTATTTACTATTGGAATAAACCAAAATATCATCAATATACACAACCAAAAACTCATCCACGAACTCATGGAAAATTTAATTCATAAGATCCATGAATACAATAGGTCCATTGGTTCACCAAAAAAGAAATAACTAAAAATCCAGAATTGCCTTATCCAGTACAAAATGATGTTTTAGGAATGTCTTATTCTTTTACATTCAACTAACGGTACCCCAAACTCAAATCAATCTCCAAAAAATACTGAGCTCCCTTGAGTTGATCAAACAAATCAGGGATATGAGGCAAAGGATACTAGTTCTTAATAGTGATGTTATTCAATGATATACAATCATTGCAATGTCTCATTGAACCATCTTTCATTTAAACAAACAATACAAGAGCACCCATTGGTGATGTACTAGTTCGAATGAGCCTTTTCTAATAACTCTAGAAATTGTTTCTTTATCACTAAAAGACCTATTTGAGCCATTAAATAAGGGGATTTGTAAATTGTATTATGATCAATAACTAAATTAACAGTAAATTCAACATTCTAGTTAGGTATTATACAAGGAAACTTACTAGGAAAAACATCAAGACACTCATTTACCACTGTAACATCATTAATCTAAACAGTTATTTGGATTTCAAAGATATGTTGAAGCTAATGTTCAATTCCATCTATTACTAGTTTCATAGCTTCATGATATGTTATCAAATTTCAGGGTTCATTATTGTACAAAAACTGAAATTATTTTTGAAAAGAACCCTATTTAGCTCTGCAGTTAATCTTAGCATGATAAACAAAAATACAATCCACAAACAAAATAACATAAAACTATACTAGAGGAAAAACAATTAGGTTTGTATGTAGATTAATTCCAAAAACAAGGACATGAAGGATATTATAATTTATTTATTTATTGAAAATTTCCACGTGGTGTTTTTACTGTATGTTCATGATTCATATCTTGAGATAGAATTCTAAATTTAATAGAAAACTTCTCAAAAATTAATTAATGCATAGACCCTGAATCAAAAAAGACATTGACATAATCTGAATAAACAAATAGTGTACCTGATTTACTACATTTGATGGCCCAACATCTACTGAAATAGTTGAAAAGGATTTCACCACCCATATTTTCTTGTAGTCTAGAAGCTTTCCCTCAGTTGATTTCTTCATTGGACACTAATTTTAATAATGAACCATTTCATTGCACTTAAAACATTTTACTGAAGGTAAATCGGATTTTTTCTTTCCATTACCTTGATCCTTTTTAGTTATATTATGATCCTTATGTCCCATTTTACCACATGGGTAGAACATTCCAAAATTCAAAAGACATTCCCCACAGTGTTTTTACTACAATTTTACCAGAAATTAAACATAATTTTCTTACCATAAGAGTTTTTAAAGAGATACTCTCTTTTATCTTCCACTTCGACCTCTTATTATGTTGTTTTTTCAAATAACATATGATCATTAGAATAATTTATTTCTACCTTCCCCTCACATAAAAGAAGTTTCTCATAACTTTCAAACTCACTAGAATCTAAATCCCTTTGAAAATTAATCTTTAATCCAGAGTAAAAATTATTGATTTTACTATCAATATCTAATTGAAATTTGGAGCATACCTTTCCAGTCGAGTGAATTTTATTTCATAAGCATCCACTGAGTCATCCTCCTGCCTCAATTCAAGGAATTGTTTTTCCATCCTAAGACGAACCAACTTTGGAAAATATTTCTAAAAAAATATACCTTTGGATTCATCCCAATCAAGACCCTAAATCATCTCTCTAACGCTGATCTTTTTAACCATAAACCACCACTAATTGGATTGAACTTGTAGTTGGAAAATAATAATATTAACCATTTGATGTTCTGAACACCCCATGACTTAAAAAATATTCTCCACTAAATTAATTAACCCTACATCTAGAACAGGGTCTGATGATCCTCCAAATGATAGGGGATGTTGCCTCATGGAATGATCCAAAATATATATGTTCCTCTGTAATTGATCTGGTTAATTTCATACATGGATACCACCACTATTTATAGACTAATTCAACAATTCCATTACTATATAAAACACTTAAGTTCTGATTCCGACCATCTCAGGTTGCTGATTTGGAAGGTTTTCTTCATACTGATAATGTCCCATCATAGCTAACATGTTTCTTCTGCGGAAAACCATTATGAACATAGAAATATAATTGGTGAAGAAACATGATAATTTGTAAATGCTAAATCATTTCATTCATACCGTACATTAATTGATGGATTTTAGTTTAACCATATCCAAACTGCTAAAGTTTTCTAAAATGGAATCTTATACCAACTATAAGGCCTCATCCTTTAATATTACATAATATTTATTTAATATAATACTTCACATTGAAATTCTTTTCAAGTTTATATTATTAGATAATTTGGCCATAACAATTATATTACATCACAAATATTACAAAGTAGAGAATTATAATGAATATAAATTTTTTCATAAAATAAAAAGTAATAAATGAAAACAATAATTGTTTTCATGATATAAATATTCATGAATTCTTCCATTATCTTACCCTTCTTTATACCGTGTGAATAACATTTCAAAAAATGGGATGAGCGTAAAAATCATTGTGAGGGTTATAAAATCAAAAAAGAAAACATTAGTCCATTAATACATACAAAACATAAGTTCATTAACATAACTCATGGAATTAAAAGATTTATGAATAACATATTGAAATCACAAATCATAATGGTACCTTCTGACATCACTATCATACATACATTATAGCATTCATAGCTACATATGGTGTAATATTGGATTAAAAATAAGACTATATTCCCTAAATATCTTATGTGAAACATTATCATTTACCTCTATTACATTACCTAATGCATTGGAGATATATATTGGGCCAACCCATCCTAGGTTGATCACAGAACCACCCGTATACATAAACAATTCCCAATAACCATAACATATTCATAATACATAAAACAAACATAAAGGAAATATAACATTTCCATATTTAAATCACAGTATATAATTTAAAGATATTGAAATAACCAATTATTTCTAAATACCATTTTCAATACCAAAATATGTAAAAGGGAATATGGTATTTATTTTTTATTTAAAAAAATTACAACTTTCTAAGGAAGCCAAAGATCAAATAATACTCAGGTTGACAAAAAGGTTGTTGTCTCTGTGTACATTAAAATGAAACATTCTTTATATAATTTAGTAAAATGATTTGTAAAAAATGATTCCTTTTTAATAAAAGTAAAAGTAAAATGGATTTATACACTGTATAAAATAAAGTTATGTATCAATCAAAATATGATTCAATGAATGGATATTGAAACAAAGTCCCTTACCACGTGTCCGACTTGACTCGTTCAATATTTAATCTCCTGAATGAAAAATAAAGATAATTTATACGTTCATCAGAAAAAATTTCAATTTTATTATTCCTTTTATATCCCTTATTACCATTTTATAAACATTACATAATCATTTAAGTTAATAACGGACGTTTTGTAAATATTTGGTATATGAGTCCAAATCGAACTAATTTTAATTTAATGTTTTTTATGTCGTCAAAATTTCCAATATCTCCAGAATGATATTCTTGATTTATATATCATATATATCATATATATCTAGTATATATATATATATGTATTTATAAGAGTACGTACGATTTGGAGATAATGAATGAAATGCACCATTCATGGAGACGGTAAGTCGTACAAATGTATAAACGATGCTTTCATTTCTATTTAGTATTTAATGGAATGAAAACATAATGATCCATAGGTATATTATAATACCAGTATAATATCATATATAATTTCATTAACTCAACACTTTATACATTGCATATATGGCATGAACGATTCATGTCACATTGAGGGGGTGGTAATTTGTACATCCTCAAATGAAATTATTGTATTTATCCATTATAAAAACTATAATGGTATTCTATAAAAGAAAAAACAAAATAATATAGATAATATAAATATAATATTTATCATATAAAAATATAGTTCCATAATAATGTCCACCATGAGAGTTTGTAGAAGATAAATGAGCAATCATTGTTTTGTGAGCCAGTAGTTCTTAGTCCATAGAAACAGTATGATCATATCAATTAGATAGAGGTGTGTAGAAGTATATTTAGAATCATTATAATAAAAAAATAATTGTATATTTAATATAATGTTGTTCTTATATAATATTGGAAAAAAACATTTAGGAGGTTAGGGAAGGAAAATAAAAGAAAAGAATTTGAGAAATTATGTTACCTTAAAATCGAGTAACTCCCTTTGTTTTGAATCAAAAGGATTTTTTGAAGTGATTTATGCCTAAGGTAAGGCTTCTTGTATGAATATAATAATGTTGGTATATTCATGGAGCAATGTTTTTATGAGCCAGGGGGCTTGGGATGTGTGTTTAATGGGTTACAGTTGGTGTCCTTTTATAAGAGGAAGGAGGGGCACTTTAGGAAAATATGATAGTATTATTTTATTCTAAATTTTTTTCGATTTCAAAAGGACCAAAACATATTTAATTTGAAGATAATATGAATATAAACCGAAATAAAATCATTCAATAAAAATTTTCCATGTTTTGGATATATTTTAATAGTTACTTTTTTTTATTTACTCATATTTTACTCTTATTTAACTTTTACCATGTCTTCATGTATATTTATACTATATGGTTAATATAATTACTTTTAAATGATAATAAACCCAAAATGGATCATTAGTGACATTTTTAACATCATATATGTCATTTGGATGAATAAAATAATTTTAGGACTATTTTATCGTTTAATAAAATATTGATAGATTTAAAAACTCTTTTATATAAATTTTAATACAATTCTTATCCGGACAATTAAAAAAATCCAAAACTACTTGATTCATTCAAAAACCATTCATTAATTCAAATATAACAAGTCACCATAATCTATAAAATTAGTAAATGGAATTAAAGGTTAAAAATAAATTTAATTTCATATTTATAAAGTCATTTAGTTTAATCCTTTATTAATGAACCAATTACTACATCACCATTGTGTCATAATTAAATATAGTTATTTAATGCCTAAAAAATATAAATAAAATAAAATAATTTTGAGAATCTATTTATATTTTCAAATAATATTTATAGTCGAATAGATCACTTATATAACTGAATATATAAAAAATTTAGTAAAAAGATTTATTTTTATTATTTTTTTTTATTTTCACATGAAAAAAAGTTATTAATGTCAATATCATAACCAAGTGGCATTAAAAGGCCAAAAGACTAACTCAAGTACTATCACAATTGTCCATTACTTATCCAATAAAGTTATAATGAGTGCTAAGGTAATTTTATATTATTTTAATACTATTTTTACTATGATTTACCATATTTACCTTTAACAGTGGTAAATAAAAACCAAAAGTTATTATTCACCATATAAATATTTTCATCCCATTGAAAAAAATTATTCGTAATGATGAAAACCATGTATATCAGATTTTTTAAAATAAATTCACATAAGTGTTAATATTTTATTTACATTAAAAAGTCGGGTTTTTGAACTACGAGGCAGTATTTTTCATTATTCATAAAAACTTTAACGTTTTGAGAAAAATAAAAAAAATATCACCCAAAGATAATTTTGATATTTATAATTAAAAAATGATGTCTATTTTAACAAATTCAAAACATATATGATTAATTAATTGATTTAAAAATAATTTTTTTTGTCAAAATAAATTTTTTTTATGAAATAATATCTATCATAATATTGACACTTGTTTGTGTCCAATTTCAAAGAGAAATTACATGAAACGACCATAATTGGAATAAATGGTAAAAAAATATAATCCAATGACACTTTAAAACCCATAAAAAGTAACATATAACAATGAAAATAAATTAAATTTAAAGGATGTTTTTAATAAAAATGAAATAATTATCACTATTAATTAAAAAATGAACATTATCAGAATGATACAAAAATTTATTCCAAAATAGATCCTTATGTTCTAATTATAAAGAAGAATTTTATTTTTTTAAAATAGAATATATAAAAGTGAAAAGAAACTATATTTGAAAATTGTTCTACATCAAAAGGTGGTAAATTGACCTTTTAATGAATATCTGAATATTTATTCTTAAAATTAGATGCATTCACATATTAAGCCGCTAACTTTTATTGGATAAATGTGAAAACATTTTACAAACATGTGTAATTATATTTTATTTAGTTATTTTCATTCCAGCCAATACATTGTAAATGTGTAAACTACCATTTAATATATATTATTATATTATATTTTTTCAGTATAACTCAAAGTTGTGTGCAACATAATATTTCAAAAAAAAACCCCACATTGTTGCATATTGGGTATAACATAAAATGTAGAATTAAATTTTAAGTAAAATTAATATTTAATTCCAAAATATTAATTAATATGAAAATGCCATGTTTTTTATTTACCAAGAATGTAATAGAAGAAGGAAAAGATTCATTGAAGGAAATAAAAAAGAGCATATGTGAGCCATTTTAGAAAATATTATGACTTCATAGGCTCATAAAA
Source organism: Viscum album (assembly GCA_963277665.1). Lineage (NCBI taxonomy): Eukaryota > Viridiplantae > Streptophyta > Magnoliopsida > Santalales > Viscaceae > Viscum > Viscum album. Next base: position 1,929,724,772 of record OY728142.1, read on the forward strand.
TATTGACTATATATCTAAAAATGATTCGGGAATTATATATGTGAATCATGTGATCATATATGTTGTGAAAAAAATATTTTATATGATCAATAAGATATCATAATTGATTTATACGATTTTTAAAATTATAACATAATTATATAATTTTTTAATAAGTGAAATAGAAAATGGAAAATTTTAAAAATTTGTTTTATGTATGTTGATGCGTGTTATTTTCTTAAATACATAAACAACATGATATAATGGTGATTTTTTTACAACCATGTTTGGTTATATACATTATGTTAACAATTTCACATAATCATGAAAAAAATTCTACAATTCATAAGGTATTTATTCACACAAAACTGTTATCACAGTATGTTTTCATTTATAAGTGGAATAAATGATGTTGATTTTATTGAGATATAATGATGAAAAATAGTGATCCAATTGGAGTATTTATATTTTTTTATTATATCATTAAGAGGATTTAATAGAGTATTCTTATTCAATATGAGTCCATTAAATTATTTATTTATAGGACATGGATGGTGTGATCTTTTGAGATTTCAAGAAAAGGAATTGAAGGTACATGAACACAATATTGCATAATATAAAGAATCACATCATGAATTATTGGGTAAATTTTTAAATGGTTCAGTGTACTGTTGGATTTTTCGATTTAAAATAAGTGTGATATATACTCATGAAATAATATGTGACTCACTCAGGTGTATAATCAAGATGTATTTACATTGAATTAATGTCAGATTGACATTTAATTTTATCATGAACTATATGATATTCATATGAGAATAAAAATTATTTACATCATAAGATTGTTTTATATGATTTTAATTTTTATCCTATTTAGGATTAATTAAAAAATAATATGAAATTTTATTCCGTGAATACGGACATCACATATTAATACATTTTATATCCTTAATTTGATAACTACGTAATGTAAAGGAAATTTTGAACTAAAAGTGAATATAATATAATGTTTAGAACCAGATGAATGAATTTTTTCCATTAAAATAATTCTGTGGTCTAAATTTTCAACACAAAAATGATTTCACCATTAATTACCCAATTAAAGTACAATTCATATTGTAGTTATATAAAAAATGATATAATGGATTTTTTCACAATAATTCAAGAAATCATACCATTATTTTTTAAATCCACATGAAATGAATATTATCTGTAACTTAAATTTATTAATACAAGTTCATGGATTTTAGTATGATAATTAACATACAATTTGAATATGAATGTTAATGATTCACCTGAAAAGAGTATAATGAATGTATTTTAGGATGATGAAGCTCAAGGGGGGCTGATAATGTGTGATTTTAATTTCAACGAAAAATAACGTGTGATGATTTTTAGAGCACCATATGTTTATTAATTCATCAAATAACTAAATTTGAAATAGGATTTCAAATATTGGAAAATTGTTTATTGGATTCATTGTATAAATCAAATTTAGAGGTGAGTCATTACTGGAAAAAACTACATTAATGATCCAAATTCAAATAGAGTGTTTTTTCATATATGTGTCATGATCAGAAAATATAGAATACTGTATTATGGTGAACACCAATTTATTTTATATAAAATATTTTTTTTGTTAGAATTATGTTTTCATCCAAAATGGGAAAATTATCTCTATTTTCTAACCTTATAGAATGTAATGATTTTAATATAAGAAGTTTTTTGGGAAAATATATGAGAAATAACCTTAAATATATGATTTTAATCACAAAAAAATGTATTGTAGATAATTTTCAATGTAATGAAAGCAATTTTATGTTCTCATTGGATGTAACCTTGTATGGGTGAATCATATATGAATCAAATTATTTATGTTTTATCACTTGTCTACATTGGGATATACTTATTTATGATAATTATTATAGATACATAGAATTTGTGAAAACATGCTGAAAAGTACCAATAAATCATGGGTTAAGAGAAAATTTTAGGACAAAAACATTATCCCACCACTCCGGATATTTCCTCATATTACATATAAAAACAAGTGCTATTAGAGACACATCTTATATCATGGTAAACTAGTTATATAATGTATTATTCATGATAAATGTTTTAAATTGAAAGGGAGTAACATAAAATGATGGATTTAATTATTATATGGCTATAAATATTATTTGATCACATTAATAACATATTTGTATTTATTTATACTTGATATCAGTGAATGGAATTCATAATACTAATTATAATTGAATTTTATAGTCAAAAGGTGGATATAAAAAATATCTAATGATGTAGTGTATTATAATTAATTCAATAGATAATTATTTATTCATATATACTTGAATTTTAAGTTTTCACAGGATACAATAGAATTTTGTAAGATATCACTAGTAATTATAAATGATACTATATTGTTAATTATAAAAAACTGTAAATTATTTAAAAAATGTTTGAATAATTTATGATGATCTGAGGTGAAAGTATGTATTGATCCCTTGTTTTCTTATAAAATATGTCTGAATTATTCAATTAACTATTATTGAGTTTAATGATGTATCTATAATGAATAATATTACATGATTGTTGACACTAGTTAAGAATTAAATAGGGAGGGTATATAATGTAAATCATAGTGAGTTATCTCTTGATTTCGATGAAATAAACTATTAATTTATAATTTGTGAGGGTCGTTATGTTGTTAATTTTAACAATTTTTTAGTGATAATTAAATAAATTTTTAGTTATTTATAAGATTCCACTGACTATAAATATTGAATTATTATTGAATTATTATTTAATATTTGTTATTGAAAGGATTCATAAGAGATGGAAAATAAGATTAAATGGTTGGAAGTAATAAAATTCATTAACCTATGGAAGGGATATGAAAATCTATAAAAGTTTTCAATAAATATTATATATAGTGGTTTGTTGTGTTAAAATTACTCATAAAACTATAACATTTTTCTCACATAGAAAGAATATGAAATAAAAAATCAACTAAGAAATAAATTTAAGAGAATGATGCTAGTAGAAAAAAGGTGAAGATGATAACGAGTAATATACTTCTTATTTCACAAAAAAACAAATTTATCTATGTATTTAAATACGTTTTTATTTCTATAACATATGAGATTAAATATAACTTATTATAAAATTATCTACAATATAAGATTATTTAACTCAATATTAAATTCAAATCGACTCATGAAGAGTTTTTCCTATAAATTATGATTATCATGAAGAATATTTGTTTCACGAATGACTTACAATGTTGTGTTTATGATGACAAATAAAAAATAGTTATATTATATATTATTAATATTTACATGAATATGATGACATAAAACATAAAGAAGAATAATTCTAAATGGTAATAATTATGGGATTGGTTGATATAAGTAATTATATTAATATGTATTTCAATGATAATTATAAGAAGAACATAACACATGAAATTCAGTATGTATCTTTGAGAATTAATCAAGTGTCTAAAACAAATAATATGAATCAAATGATAATAAAAATTATCAATGAAATCAGATGATGTATTAAATTAAATGACTGAATAAAGAATAAAATTATTTAAGGATGTGATAAATACAAAAAAGAACTAGCTTTGTCTATCTATAGGGTCTTGTATATTATATGAAATGTAATATGTAAAATGAATATAATTTTTTTTAAAAAGAAATTAAAATAAATTAAATATTTATCAATAAACTATAACACATAAAAAACACAGATTTAATTAAATGTTTGTGATATATATATAGGTGACCATAACAATATATTTCAATTGATGAAATGTGAATTTTTTTCTAAAATTTCTAGAAATTTTCTTGTTACAATGAAGAAGAGTTTTTTTTAATATAAAATAACATGAATTACTTAAATGAGAAATAATTCATAAACATTATCATTAAATAGATATTTATTTTTCTAATATATTTATAACTTTTCTAAAATTGGGAACATTTATCTTTCTTGTTGGATATAAGGTGGTTGTTTTTTATTTGTATTAAATAGAATAATGGATTCATGTTAATAAAAATAATTTCTTATTGTGAAAAAATTAATACACATTTGTGAAATAAAAATTTCTATTAATTTCATGATTTTAATAAAATAAATATTAGATAATATATTTATCATCTCATTAATTATTTATAATTAATGATTTAAAGCTATATATGAAATAGAAACATGTTATTACTATCATATATTTGAAACCTATTTATAATATTAGTATGTAGATTATTAAGATTGGATGATCAAACCACAAAGTGGGTAACAAGAATATTGTAAATAATGATAATGGAAATGTTGTTAGAATGGTTGGGATCAGAAATGATTCTTCTCTAAACATAATTAATGATATAAAAAATTCTTTAAAATAATGGAATTGATAGATATTATTAATCATTTTTTTCTGCTCTATGATATAATTTTTTGATTGTGAGAGAGTAATGTGACTTGGGATTAGAAATTACATTTAATAAGAGGTTATTCAATATCAACGGAATAAAAAAACATATTTAAGGATAAAAAATTAATGATGACTTGTACTATATGCAGAAAAGGGGAAATACATAGCACATTACTATAGGATAGGATAAGATCTTATTGAATCATATAAATTTGTATATTCATCTATATAAAATCGATACTATATAAAATACTAATGATTAAATAAATAGAAATTATTTTAAATTAATTATAAGAGAACATTATGATGCATACATGAGTGGGAAAATATTGAGTATCCCCTACATCTAATGATGAAGGGAACCAAGAATATGATAATTGTTTCCCTCACTATCGTATGTGTTCTAATAAATAAATATAGTGAAAATTGTGTGAAATTTGGAATCTAATTTTTTGATCTATAATAGTACGGGATATTCAGTGTTTATCATTTGTATGAAATTTGTGTTCTAAAACATCAAATGATTCAATATAAGTATTTAAAATTAAAAAGGATAAAAAATGATATTTCATTAATTGAACAGTGTAATTGAAAATAATATATTCAAGTTGAAAACTATATATATTAAAATAAAATAAATAAATATGGTTAAATGGAAAGAATAATTCAAATACAATGGATCAATTAAATGTAGTTATCATATGGTGAATAATATCATTAATTTCTTGTTAATTGAGTGAAACATCTATTTCTACTACAATAATGAAGCTGTTATAGTTATTGCATACACTAGAAATTAATTAATTATTTCTCATGAAATATTTAAAATACAATATAATATTTTTAATTATAAGAAACCAACATTAAAATATCTAACTTTTGTTGGAATTAAATTTTTTTTCTCAAAATATGGAGTGTAATTAGGCGATGTATAGAATTTTAGTAGATTAAGGCCATTTCTTGGGCTATTCCTTGGTTACGTAAGCCTAAAAATGTTTCATAAAAGGCTCAAACATATATTCTAATACATGGATGTGTATGATTTTGAATAAGATGTTAAATAAAATTATATAAATACTACCAAACATGAAGTTGATAAAGAATAAAATTTAATAAATATGGGTTCACCTAAATAGATAATTCATAAAATTGATGTTTAATTTGATGTTGAATCATATTAAGAGACTAGTTATGAATTATTTGATCCCTTGAAAAAAATAATAACAATTTTTGTGGTTGAAAATTTTATCTCACCAGTGAAATAAAAAAGATATATATTAATGTTTTTTGAAATGAAATATTTCAAACACTTATAATCTCTAATATTAGTTGGAATGAAACCTATGAATTATGTGAATGCATGGGATTAAACAAAACAATACATTAAAGATTTATTAGTAGTATATTATATATCATAACAATATTGACTTATAGATTCAGTGTAATGTGTTTGGTAACATGATTCCATAGATATTTAAATGAAGAATAATACATAGTCATAAAATGTAAAATGAGGTATATTTAGGAATCAATGAACATTTGGTTGTTTTTAAAAGAAATAAAACAAAATAATGTAGTGGTTTATTCATTAATGGATTGGGATGGAGTTGTTTTGTATAAGAAATCTAGTCGCATCAGTTCATACTTCATAGAAAAAAATTATATAGTATTTTTATGAATTCTGGTGGATAATTTATATCAAAAAAATATATAATGAATATAATATTGTTACCATGTGTTTAATAAAAATTTAATTGACTAAAATGAATTTGAATATCTTGGTGATGATTTCTAATAATTGAATGTGAATAATTTTAAATATAATAGTATCATCCTATTAATAAAGAACCCATAAAAATACTATAATCTCAATCCCAATGAGATCTATTTGAATGTTATAAAAGGAAATCTGTATAAAAACCTAGTAAATTGGATTTTGTTGGGATACAACATCAAGGGGAAAATTTTAGGTCACCAATCATTAGGTTGGAAATGTGATCGAGAAGCATTAGTCGAACCTTATTGTTTAACCATAATTTGACCAATTAAAGAGGTTAAAAACCCCGATTTCCATTTAAACTATAATTATTAATATTTAACGATGTGTTTCATTATTTTAATATATAAATAGATCAATAATTATTTAGAGATGAAGGATATTTGGTCAGACAAACTATTGATATAACTACAGATATTGAAATATCTTATCAGTTTTTATAATTTTATTCAACTAGTATTTTCTTAGTTGATTTTTTAATGGATAATTTCTAAGATCAATAAAAATATAGTAGATTCATCAATACTTTGGTGTGGTTTTCTCAGAAAAAACTTAAATAATTTAAATTTTATTATTATTGGATATACATTACTGTATGAGCATTGATTCATTTTTTTCCTAGGTACATCGATTAATAAATTTTACATGAAGAATTGATAGATTACTATAATGTATTAATTTAAAATTATTAGGGATTATAAATGGGTTTGTAGGGAATAATATATAATTGGAGGGAATTTTGTAACCAATTTCAAAATGTAGGATAATTTATCCTTTGTTGACATTTAGATATAATTTTTTTACTATATGATTATGTGATGTTATTGGAATACTATTGAAGTATTTGAATTAATAGGAACCCATAATATTGAAAAAACAAGGAAACCAAAATGAATAAATTGATATTTTTTTATAAGGAGATATGTTAAATGATAATATTGATTCCCAAAGTTGTTTTAGTTTCTCTCCCTCCATAAATGTTTTCAAGGAATTATAGACTATAAATATATTCGAAATCTATTGAATCATATTAATTTGTGAATTTTACCAATTTTATAATTAGTCATTAAAACCATAAACATTTTCATTACAAATATCTCATTTTTATTATAATTATGGAGAATTATAATATTAATGAAATATATGTATGAATATTTTAACCAAGATTGTATATATAAGAATTTGAGAAATTTTTTCCTAAAATTATATAATAATACAATAAAATGGTAATAATATTGTTGATATAACTAAAAAACCTATTATTAGAGTATAAATAATTCATTAGGGACATTACTGACAAGTTCCTTGTGTTTATAGAGACATAAATCACTATTCCACCATGAATCAATATATCTCAAAATAATTCAACATGTAGAAAGAGAAAACAAATAGATAAACCAAATAGTTTTGATATAATGTATTCTATTATTTCATGATCATTGAAAATTAGATAGTTCTAATATATTTGAGACCACATACTCTCAATATATTTTGGTGTTCAATTATTATTCGATTAACCACCCATTTTTATATATTTTTGTGAAGATTCACAATGAAAACATTCAACATATATATTTAAGGGAGACAAATTTAATTATGGATGATATTGTAAGAATTTTAATTTATAAAGGTTGCATGTTGATTGTTTATGTACATTTTTATAAGAATGAAAAACTGAATATAATTTGATAAATTATATCATAAAACAGAGGAACAACTATGGAATTCATGAAATATATAGAATTGAGAAGTTATTTGCAGCTAAATTGTATTCTATTAATGATTATAAATGGATGTGAAGTGTTTTTTGTACAAATTAATGAGGTTCAGGATAGGGAGAAAAATGAATTATGGTGATCGACCAAGTCTATATGTTGTTATATCATTTATTATTTTCTATTTTAGTTAACCATAGAAAAAAAATTATCTCATAAAAAAATAATATAGGATAGTATTGTGTGTCATACATGAAGTGGTCGATGAAATTATATGATTAATGATAGTATCCAAAAATGTTTATTCCTAGTCTAAGGTATTACTGATTGTTAAGAATATATAAAAAATCATTGATATGTTCTATTGGGTTGTATCCTATTGTTGACAATGAAGATAAAATTATCCGGGTTCTTGATTTTTACTTTTATGGTCCTAGTTGTGGTTATATATGATTGTTGTTATAGATAAAATTTGTCCCATAAAATGTGAGGAAAGTATCCATTTATACATTCAATAATATGAAAGTATATGAGATCGTAATTCATACACAACATATGGTGTACTATGGGGCCCTGGGATACAACATTTAGTGAAAACATTAAATGTGAATAAAAATTTCAATAAGAATGTTTTGTGTTTATGGAGAGTAAATAAGGGAGAGAAACAAAGACCAATAATTATAAATGTTCACTAAGTTGGATATGATGATGTCTATTTTATAGATTTCATTATTTAAATATTTTAATAATTGAAATAATACCATTACAATAATTTTATAAAGGAGAATATAGGGAGAATAAGATCCATAAAAAGTAGAGATATAAAAATATTTTAAATATTTGGAAAATACATTATGTCAATGAATATAAATAATATTGGTCATTTTTTAACGTTTTATTTCATGTATAAGTCAAGGTTGATGCTAGAAATTTATGTTAAAATATATACCCTTTAACTTTCAATCATGTGGGATAGTTGTCCATTTCTATGTTGGCCTTTTTACCATAGGCATGATACCCTATATGCATGAGGATACCAAAATACGGTTAGTGCCCAATTAATATATTAGGGAGGCTCTTCCATCAAATAAGTTTAAATCACATAATGGTAATAACCAAATGACATACATAAAAAAATTTAATGTAATAATAAATCAAAACAAATCAATGTTTGAACAATATATACTTTTTGAAACTATATAATCAAACATGTAATAATCATCTAGGATGAACATATATAAAATTTATATAAAATAAATAAAAACATGTTTTAATATCATCTAGAAACCTGGTCACAATTCCATTACATAATTGCCATTGATATTCTCCAACCCTATTTAAATAAAAACATATGATCAACCTTAAATCATAACACATACTCTAATAACAGTAGGTATACCATTATGGGTGAGTGGAGCTTCCCTTAGTAAGGTATCAATAATATCCCAATGTATACACCATCATATCTGTCTACAAATGTGGAAAATAAATAGTCACCCAAGCATATTAGGTGTTGTTTGATAAAAAGACCCCAATTATAGTTTCATAATGAACATTGGAGTATTGACAATTACATGAATAATTAAAAAAATATTATAAAGTAATCATGACTTACAAAATCAATATAAATGATTTCCATAGATTATCTATAAGTGTAAAGGATGTTACAAAAAAATAATATTCATATATTTGACCTAACAGTATACCATGTCCTTCATACCAAAATTAAAACATTTGTTGTAATATCAGAATCATGTCTATCATTATACATCTGGAATCCCTAAATAATAAAATATTGGATAAAATTTTCAAAAAAAATTAATTCTTTTGGAAATTCCAAAATACCATCTGTTAGAATCCATAAGAAATAGAAAATGCAAAATATTAAAGTGATGTTCTCTTAAAGTAACATGATGTTACATACACTTCAAATTATTTTTACATATTCATTGTTTCAAAAAATTCCACCACCTTGAAAAACCCTTTTATTTAGAGAGAAATTACCAATGGTCAAATCCGCAAATCTCATAGGTCATTGCATTAACTTAGACCAAACTCCATAAATACTTTTAATGATTCAACATAACATTTTATACCAAATCTCATTGGTTTCTAAACTATTGTAGTTTATATGTATCTTATCTGGTTGGAATAGAAAGTGTTTATCCAATTAAATGAAATTCCATTTTCGGTTGGATTTTATAGTTTTCCATCTGGAAGACATCAATTTCACTAATATACTAAGTAAGTCTAATGGAATTGATATAAATTCATCTGATGGTAATCATTATAATTTGACTTTTGTTTCTTTTATAACTCTTCATCAGATGAAATGTGTAATCATCATCCAAACAGTCAAAACATATAAGTACAATTGCATATATGAATAATATATAATAATTTTATTTTCACATATGGATAATAAATATTTCTAAAAAACATTTAACATTGAAGGTATAAAATATAGTAAAATAAAATGTTTTAATGAAATGTACATTGATTTTCAAAAAATTTATTCAAATTGTGGAATTGTATTATTTTATTCAATGTTACTGTAATTTTTTTTATCATCCAACATTTTAAAATATTTATGATGTCATGAAGAAATTTATTTACTATTGATAGTTCAATTGTGGAACATAACAAATTAATATAATTTTTCATGAATGAAATAATATTGTATACACAAGTTCAAATGTGGAACATAAAATGTGTTATATTTGCATCAGATCCAGTTGTATGGGTCTTGGATATAATACCATGTAATTAATTACGCAACACTCATAAAAACACTATGATCCTTGATTGATCCCACGATGATCTATTAGAACTAGTATGAAATACCTACCAAAATTATTCATAGATCAGATGAAATTAATGGTTTTATGAAAATAAGGAATTTGAGAGGAGGAATGTATCAGGAATCAAAATCAATTAAAAAATTCATCCTGCACCACAAGAGATAGAACAAGTAAAAATAGGCATGTAATCTAAGAATGGAACCCCCAGGTTCCCAATATCCATTAATATAAAAAGGATTTTAAAAAATTACTATTCATCTCCTTAAAATTATACCACACATACTTTGATGCTAACATGACATGTCATGTCTCCATAATAGTCCATGGTGTGATAAATAAGGATCCACAATCTGGCCACCCAGGTTATTGGCCTAGCCCTCAACCAAAATAAATCATGTAAATACCTATCATTATCATTATATGACCTATCCATGTCATGTTGTCCTAACCACTATCCATCAACAACATTTAATTTCCGGTATGGGTCCTAGCATGACACCACCTTCCTAAAAACCACAACAATAGCCCTTAAACCTCATAAAATTGACTCATAAATCTCATTGTGTAATATCTAGATGATATCCATTAATACAATTTCAACTGGTCATGGAATGAAATGTTTACCATGATAAAAGCCTACTTGGTTTTCTAATCCTTGATCCACCATATTCAAAAACATATCTATCATTACCTGGGACTCAATAAATTTTCAAAAAATATTCATGATATATTATAAGGATTTGAATTGATATCGAAGTCCCAATTCAGGTAATAATCCATTATATAGGATTTATAATTCAAAAATTATTTCCGTATCACATGAGGTAATGATATAATATGTTATATACACATACATTACGTCAAACTAGAAAATATAATAGATGAAATATGTGAGTGTGAAAAAAATAATTATACACTATGTGTGTAGTCATCGATATTGGATTTCAAATTCATTATGAATAACTTATTTTCATCATTGTTTGATTTAATACTAATATTACATTCATGATGATCAAATGTTGGAATAACATGTGATATTTATTTTTTCTATCATTTATAGATCTAATATGAGTGAAATTTAAATCGTTTTCATTTACACCACACCAATTCACCGTTCCACTCAGTATGGTATCACCAATAATATTGGAACAAAAATCGGGACTACTAATCATGGTTACACTTATATTTTAATATTAAACAATTTGATTAGTTAATATAATGATTTTATCTACAGATATTCATCAGGAACTAAATACATGGATATGGTACATCATCTTTTACTCAAAACATTGTTTCTTTTATATACTATACTTATTAGAAATATAAAAGAGATGAAAAATTAGAAATGGAACCCCTATATAATAATTTAGAAGGATTTTTTTCCCAAATTTTCCAATTGAGATAAATCATACTAGCCATTATGAATAATATTTTGTCTATGATTACTCAAATGAGATTATGAAAAATAATTATATCATAGATGTTTCTTAAGAATAAATAACTAAATATTGTAAACATTAGTGTATTTTTGAAAATCCATGTACTTTTTTGGATGGATATAAATCAAAGACATTATACACAATATCATATATTATTTTGAAAATAACTCTATACATGATACCAAATGAAATCATCACTTTAATTGCGGATATTTTTAAATCATTTAAGATATTATCAGATGTTATGGAGAAGATATTGGATAATTTGTGAATGAAAAGTAACAAAATTTAATTATATTCATAAGTCTCAATATATATGATGTGGTAAAATGTTCAAAAATGTTTTTTTGAAAATTTTATTCCAAAAGCGGTAGAGTGTTTCTAAATAAAATAATGACAAAGAATTATAAATGTCCATAAATAATGTGAAATTTAATATATTGTGGGGGGGGGGTTGAATGGATTTATATTATTAATTGAACATTACAAATTTCATAGAATAAATTTATAAAGCTGCATGGGTTATTATAATAAAAGGCTGATATAAGTAACAATTATATGACACATGTGAAGATATAGAAATGGAGGGAGAAAAAATTTGTCTTGGAGGAGATAAATACCATCAGTATGATATGCCATTAATTAGGAGATAAACAAGAATAATTTGGTAACAAATAATGTTGAGTCTCCAAAAAAAATATAGATAAATTATGCTTCTTTTCATTCATATCAGTAGGATAATTATGATAAGATAGAAATAGAATATGAAAATTTGATGTTGGGAATTTAAATTAATAAATTTAATGAATAATTTGGGTAAAATGTAATCATTATTAGAGGGAATATTATGATGGAAAAAATATAATTATATGAAAAGTGTTTGTTTTAGAATAATATATAGACAATCATGTATAGTAAATAATATTTTTATACCAACCACAATGTATATGGGGGATGGGGGTATTTTTATGAGTTCTACTTTGATATTTTTTTTTTAAATAATGTGTTTTTATAAAACAATTTCTTCATTCTATCCAAATTACTAGTAAAGAAGAAAACCATGGATTTTTCCATTTATTTTTTTGTGAATGTGTCGGAAATAAGGATATATATTAACATATGAATATATAATTTTATGAAATATAGTGGAAGCCGATATCAATAGAGTGAAATTATTTTCTTTAAAGAACTTATAAGAAACGGATAAATGTTTTAATGTAAATCTTATTTTGATGCATTGATAATCAATGTGGTATTTATAAAAATATTTCATCATAATTATTAATTATATTCTAATTCAAAATATAATTATCCATAATCATTTAAGTAAAGAATTAAAACAGTTCTGGTGGAATATTATTAATATAATTATGTGACATTAAATATTTTTTTAACTAAAAGAAAAGATCCATGAGAAATACAAATAAGAATGCAATGAACGTAGTTTTTTCCCATATAATAGCTATCATATAACATTATATAAATGATAGGTAATGTAATAATAGGCCATGAATATCATTTTTATATAGGAATGATAAAGAAAAAAACCCGATATAGAAATATGAGTATTTTTTGGTAGGAAATATCCATGAGAAGAAATGTGTAAGACCAAATCAAAATGGAAAAGATTTTATATAATGAATAATCATTTGTAATGATCAATAGGGATGATAAATAAATATCATAGATGTAATGTATAATATATTTTGATTAGGAATAATTATTAATTTTACTAAGAGTAAATAAAATGTCATATTTTGTTTTCAAAAACAGATAATGAATGATTTGTTGATATGTTTTCTGAGTGGTCCAATAATGTTGAATATAATTTTAATTATTGTTTGATTATAAATATTCCGCACAAAAATGATAAAAAGATAAATATAACCAAAAAAAATCACATTCAATAATAAATGGGGAAAAGTATCATTTATATAATGAGATAGTTTATAAGTATAGTAATCCACAATGATTATAGAATAATTGTGAAACCGAAGACTTGAAATCCCTTGTCTATTGCCTAAACCAAATTAGTTACATACTGTAATTGAAGAAAAAATATAAATAGATAAAAATTCATCCTTCTAAATTAATAATATAAATAAAAAATATTGAGTTAATTATAAATTCATGACCTTTTAGATTTAGTGTATTAGTTTTTTAAGAAAAACAATATATTAAAAAAGACACATGTAATGGCCCACACACTCATGGTCCATCCCTTTTCCAAATACCAGGACCCTAAGGGTGTTCGCACCTCATTTCGGTGCGACCGATCGGCACGACCGATTGGTGTCATCCAGCCTTGTCGGGTCTTTACTTCGACAGTCTTTCCCGTAACGCCTCTTTTAGGCCATTTAACATTTTGAAGCATTTCAAGGCCTTTTTAAGCACATAATTAATATCTAAAATTCAAGAGAAACCTCCCTACTAAATAACAATTAATTCAGTCGTTTGTAACCACCCAACCACGTGGTAGAACCACGATCCAACTTTCAAGGCATTTAAATTTCTTATCCCATAACTTTGGGATCTCATCTATTGATCATGCTGGATTTTTATTCTCTTTCCTCTTTTTTAAGATCCTTCTCTTCCTTGTGCGTTTGAAGTCCTTTGTTCCTGAGGCAAGTGGTGCACCCATGTCGGAGCCCTATAAGTCGCACATCCCCTATTCCAGATGCGGAGTTGGAACTTCGATATTTGAGATACCAAGTAGAGAGTTTCTCTTTCACCTCTCCTTTCTATGTAACATGCGGGCTGGGTATGCTTTTTCCGTTGTGGAAATTGATGAAACCAAATGTAATGAAGATAATGAACGAACCTTTATATAATAAAAGGGGGTGTGATCGATGTTCTTATGTACTCTTTATGTTGTTATGTGTTGTGAATTGTATGGGCCTATGCTCAGTGAAAATCATGGTCGTTCGTGGCCTTTCTCTGTGAAAAATTGTAAATCTGTGCTCCTGGATGTTTAAATTACCGTAAAATGGAATTGGTTAATTACGTATACTTGGTTAAATAAATTGAAGGCACCAAGATCAACCCTTTTCTGTGATAAACTCGGTTAAAGCATAGTGGAATTGAAACCATGGAGTGTTTTAAATCTATTAATTCTAATAATACCTTCAGGAGAATTCCCTGTGTTAGTGGTAGTGTTTGGGTTGTTTCTTCCACAAGCCAGTTGTTGGGGTGATATGTTTGGGGATGGAATCCCCTGTTGTCATACTTTTTCTGGTTGTGAAATTGAGGTTGTGTGCTTGCTCTACTTATATCATGAATTGGGGTGGAATCCTCTATTCTTGAGAAACTATTGGCTCTTGGATTTTGGGAACATGGGGATGAATATCGGGGTTTTATTTTGTTCAAGTACTTCGAGGGATCTCACTTCTCCCTTTTTTGTGACTTTGCAAGAGAACTAGGTGTGAATGCTTAAATTTATGTTTGGTTGTTTCATCCCTTTTGGCATGTGGTTATGCCTATTAGATTCCCGGTAGTGGATAATTCACCCCTAATGGGATCACTTGAACATGATAACAAGAATGGTTGAATGGGGAATTATGTTTGGGAATGAGTTGTGACTTGGCCGCGAGTTCCTGGACTTCTTTTGTGAATGAATAGTAACAAGGGTGTTTGTGCATAGGTTTTGGATCCCCTAGTCTAGGATTATTGTTTGTCACCTATACATATATCTATAGCTTTTATGTTTCTTATTCTCTCCCCACCCAAGGTGAGTACATAGTGCCGAACAACCCATTTCATGGGGAGGGTGTTTTTCCCAACACTCCTATGAGTGGCTGGTTGTTAGCTCATTTTCTTCGCCCTTTCCTGAATATCCCAAGACTCTTCGGGTAGGCTGTGATGTCTTAAGGACCATTATTAGCCCAATAATCTCCTGGAGGGTAGTTGTGGTGGTTGGCCCAGGTGTTTACGGTCAACTTGTTTCCCATGTATCTTCAAGATGAGGCACATGTGTCTTCGGGGTTGACGGTAGCTTTCTTGCCCAGGTGTCTTCGGGCATGGTAGTGCCTGCTCTGGCCTAGGTGTTTGTGGGAATGCTAACATGAGGTTTTTGTGGCCCATGCGTCTGTGGTGGTGATAACGGTTGTGGACCAGGTGTTTGCGGGCGGGATGTTTGGTTGTGGCCCAGGTGTGTGCGCGCGGGATGTGTGGTTCTGGCCCAGGTGTGTGCGGGCAGGTGTGGCAGTGGGACTTTGGTGAGAATGGAGAGATTGGTTCGATGCATAGTATGTCTTCAATAACCAGTGGGAATGTGGCACGGGGTACCCAAATATCGATGTGCTTTTACTATATGTTACTTGACTTGCGTCATTTGGGGAGCATGCCTTGGTGAGGATCCGGTGGATAGCTTTTCCTTGTTGGGTGTTTTTTTATCTCTTTTTCAATAGGCCATTAGAATGTCTCCTCACTTGTGCACGAGAGTCTTTGGTTTTACCTACTGAGTGTACTTATATACTCACCCTACGTATATAGAACTATTTTCAGGTTTCCAAGAGGACATCAGTGATCTTCCTGGACCGTACTAGCGCGGACCGTGGGGCAGTTGTTGTTGTCATTTTCTTTCACGGTACATTACCTTTGGAGTTTTATGGCATGTATCTTTTACTTTTGAACATACATATGGGAATGGTTTACTTTTGGAATTAACTTTACTTTCAGCTTGGTTGTTTTTGGGTTTCTATCTTATATCTCGATTCTATTAAAATAAAAAAGGGTAATGCCTTCCATATTTTGTGTGATTCTATACCCTTGGTGATAGTTTCCACTACAGGACCTATTGAAGGCGGGTATAAGGGGTCATTATCTCCCCTTTAACTTAAAAAAGGAAGGGTCTGGAAATCTGCTGTCCCTTCCCACCTTTTGGTGAAGGCGTGTCATGACAGAATGGTATAAAAGGGGGCAGGTTGAGAGATAAGATGGATTATGGAGTTAGGTACAGTGAGGATTGCATGGGATGGTAGGGAAACAGTGTTGGATGACCTTGGTGCGTGAAATAGTCCAGGGAAGGCTGGCTAAAACACGGGATTTTAGGGCCCCCCATGATCCGATGCAAGGAATCTGGACCTACTCAACTACCAAGTAAGGCTACACTGATTGCAGGGTAGAGACCCTAGGAAAGGTACATGCATCATAATGACTTGTCTTCTCATGTTTCTGGGTGTTTTGGGGATTCAAAAATAAAAAAAGAAGTCATATAAAATGTAATAACAATATTCTACAATACCCGGGATTAGGCATTCCTTGTTTATTTGTAGTGATGGCACCTGGGAGAAAACCACGAGTTGTGCGGGCAATTGAGGCCTAGGAGGTTGACGTGGCCAATTGGAAGAGGGATAATTGGGAGGAGGAGGATGACCAGTGGAAGAAGATTTTTTGATCCTTCCATTTGTAGACCCTCGAAATGTATGAGGGTAGCTCCTCTATCATGAAGATAGAGAGTTGGCTAGAGGAGCAGGTGATAGCTTTCAGCTTGATCCGGGTTCCGACATAGTACTGGGTTCCTCTGGTCATGAGCCAGATGTGGGGAGCAGTGGGTCGGCGTTAGACGCTCTACCTGGGGAAGAGGAGAGAGGCTGAGGTGGCATGGGCTGATTTCAAGAAGGAGTTCCAGGTAGAATTCATATCTTCTACGATGAAAGCTTAGAAGAGACAGGAATTAGTCTCCCTCCAATAGGGGAGTATGTCGGTAACGGAGCTGGGGATCATGTTCAAGGATCTCCTCTACTTTGCTCCAGACCTCTTTCCAGATAAGGAGTCTTCGGAGAGACGTGTAGAAGAGGTGCTCACACCATCTCTCCAGTACGTTGTTACCCCCTTCACCTTACCGACATACTTAGAGGTCCAGATGAAGGAAGAAGTGGTGGAGAGGATGCACACACGTGGAGGTGTGTCACGAGAGGGGATCTAGCTAGGATCATCGAAGGGAAAGCCATCAGCACCAGGCCTCCAGCATCAGGGCCCTCTAGGTTTTGATAGGCAAGGCGCAGTCCCCAGCAGTTCCAGTTCCTATCCCCTGTCCCTCACCCTTTCCCTTCAGGCCCAGGGCTGAGATTCCTTGTCTATGGGGGCCACGGGTACCTCTGGAATTAGTTCCCAGATAGAGTGAAGTATGGCGGTGGTGGTCAGGTTCAACACCCGCCTCAGTAATAGAAGTATCCAGTGAGGCCTTTCCAATAGCAGCAGCAGGGTGAGCGAGTTCCCTCTCCTCTGATGGCAGGTATTGTAGGGGGGGGGCGACCTTAGGGAACTCCTAAGGGGCCTCAACCAGGGCGTGGTCGGGGAGGTGGCCGACAGCCGAGGGGCAGCGGAGCTGGGCGTGGGTAGTTGCACACTGTGAAGGTAGCAGTTCCAGCATGACCGGAGGTCTTTCGAGGTACGATCAGCTTGTTTAGTACCCTTGTGTATTCCTTGTTCGATATAGAAGCTTTTCACTCCTTTGTTAGACCCAGCCTGGCCCACGCACTGGGTTTAGACGCTGAGAGACTTCCAGTGCCACTGGTGCTAAGCACACCCGTCGGTGGTCAGACTGACATGTTATATGTTTTTTAAGGATGCAGACTGATGATAGTGCCACATCAGTCAGTCAGGGATCTTATTCTGTTGTAGATACATCCATACGATGTCATACTAAGTATTGAATAGATGTTCTCTGTATGTTCCATCATCAAATTCTTATGAGGAAGGGTCGTGTTTTCAAACTTAGGAAGCCGATGTGGTACATTCACCGGCAATCGGGGTGGCCAATAGGGCAGTAGGTGAGAGTAACCCCTCTTATCCTTGTTAGCTAGGTTATCAACGGAGTCAGCAGATTCAGAGATGGTGGAGGTACCAAGATTCATCAGTGAGTTTATGGATGTCTCCCCTGAGTAGGTGACAACTCTACCCCCTCGACGTGATGTCGAAATTGGGATAGACTTGCAGCCTCGTGCTCGTCCGATTTCGATGTCTCCCTACTGGATGGAACCTTCAGAGCTACGAGTGTTGTGGATTTAGATTGACGATCTGTTGAAGAGGGGTTATGTCTGACCAATTGTATAACCGTGGGGTGCTCATGTATTGTTCGCGAAGAAGGAAGATGGTGGTCTTAGGTTTTTCATAGACTACAGGAGGCTGAATCAGGTGACAATCAAGAATACCTACACTCTTCTGAGGATAGATGATCTTTTCGACCAGCTGAAGGGGTCAGGATGTTTCTCGAAGATCCACCTATGGTCTAGATATCATCAGTTGAGGGTGAAAGTGGGACACATACCAAAGATGACATTCAGGTGCAGATATGGGCACTTCAAGTTAGTGTTCATGACGTTCGGCGTTAAAAATGCTCCACCTGTATTCCTGGAGCTCATGAGCTCTATTTTCCGAGGATACCTGGATTGGTTTGTAGTCGTGTTCATTGATGACATCCTAATCTCCTCAATATCAGAGGAGGACCACGCTGAGAACCTAAAAATGGTTTTGGAGGTCCTATGGCAGCACCAACTCTATGGGATGTTGTCGAAGTGCAGGTTCTGGAAGCTAGAATTGCACTTCCTTGGGCATGTGGTGTCCGATCAGGGAGTAGCGGTGGACCCATTGAAGGTCGAGGAAGTTGTTACTTGGGCTACACCCAAGAACATGGCCGAGGTTATTAGTTTCCTCAGTCTGGCAGGTTACTACTGGAGGTTCGTACCCAATTTATCTTGAGTTGCATCACCATTGATGTCCTTGACCAAGAAGGACCAGGCTTTCGTATTGAGTGACCAGTGTGAGGTAGCCTTCATCTACCAGAAGGATACGTTGGTTAGTGCCCCGGTGCTAAGATTTCTAGAAGAAGGGATGGCGTATGTGGTGTACTATGATGCTTCAGGAAAAGGCCTCATATGTGTGCTGATGCAATGACAAGGATTGATCTTATATGGGTCTAGAAAACTATGCCCTCATGAGCGTAATTATGCCACCAAGGATCTGGAGCACACATTGTTCGTTTTTTAACTAAAATTGGGGCGGCATTACCTCATCGGAAAACACTTTGAGGTCTTCACGGACCAAAAAAGCTTGAGGTATAACTTCTCCCTACGGGACCTAAACATACGACAATAAAGGTGGATGGAGTTCCTCCAGGATTATGACTTCGATATTTCCTACACTTCAGGAAAATGGAATGTAGTGGCCGATGATTTGTGCTGGAAGTCGCAGAGGGATGTGGTCCAAGAGTCGGCAGATGCTTTGAGGGTGATGGAGGATTTGGCTGCCTTGCACCTAGATGTGAGGATGAATAGTGGAAGAGGATTCCTATATCAGATGACAGTGTAGTCTTCTCTATTGTAGTACGTGGAGGAGTCATAGTGGGGAGACCCAGAGAGTGAAGTGATGTGTGGCCAGGTTATCCAAGGCGATGCTCTGGAAGGGTGGACAGAGGATAGTCAAAATCAGATACTTTTCTGGGGGAGAATTTTCATTCCGGTGGCGATGCGTGACAGGGTGGTTTGTGAGTTCCACATCTTACCCCTGGCAGTGCAACCATGAGTTTCCAAGATGTACTAGGGTTTGAGGAGATAGTTTTTGTGGCCTAGGGTAAAGCGGGCGGTGGCAGAGTTTGTGGCCAAGTTCCAAGTGTGTCAGTAGGTGAAGGCTGAGCATCGTGATCCAGGTGGTTTGTTGCAACCCTTATATTTCCCCGAGAGGAAGTGGGACGACATCTCGATGGATTTAATCATGGGGCTACCCAAGGTTCAAGGAGGCTTTGATGCCATCTTGGTATTAGTAGACTGGTTGATGAAGTCATCTCACCTTCTGGATATCAGGGAGTCGAGTGCGGTGGACTCACTATCACGGAGGTATGTGGACGAGGTGGTGCAGTTTCATGGAGATCCAAGGTCCATAGACTCGGATAGGGATGCACGATTTACCTCATGAGTCTGGAGGGGTTTGCAGCATGATTTTGGCACCCAGCTACACCTTAGCACTACTATCCACCCCCAGACAGATGGGCGGAAAGAGCGCACCATCCAGACCATAAAGGATATGCTGCGAGCATGCGTCCTGGACTTTGTAGGATCATGGGTGAGACACTTTCCTCTGGAAGAGTTCGCCTACAACAATAGATATCACTCTATCATTGGCTGGGCTCCATTTGATGCACTATACAGGAGGTTGTGTCTCTCACCCGTGTGCTGGACTGAGGTTGGGGAAGCCGGTGTTCTTGGTCTAGAGGTGGTGCAGAGCATGGAAGAGAAGATTCAGCTTATACGAGAGAGGATGAATGCGGCTCAGGATTGGCAGAAGTCATATGCGGATGATAGGAGAAGGGCATTAGAGATCGAGGTCAGAGACCACATGTTCTTGAAGGTCTCCCCTCGATGTGGGCACAGGTGGTTTAGTAGGGTATGTAAGATCTCTACCAGGTTCTTCGGACCCTTGGAGGAGTTTCACCTGGTCGACGAGGTGACTTATCAGCTGGCATTGCAAGCACACCTGCAAAGGGTGCATGATGTCTTTCAGGTGTCCCAGCTTCGTCAGTATTTTCACAAGGATTCGCACATCCTCGACTAGGGAGATATAAAAAAGGAATATTATGAAACCTTCATGGAACGACCAGTGATGATCGAGGGTCGTGACGAGAAGGTGCTTCTTGGATGAACCATCTCGCTCGTTCGCATGTTATGGAGGCATGGTGGTGTTGAGGAGAGTACCTGGGAGAGAGAAGCACATATGTGTGCCCAGTACCCAGAGTTGTTTTGAATTTTATACTGTTTTGTCAATACATGTGTCTATGTAATGATTTACCTTGAGGACTATGGGATGTGCAGTTTCATTTTTCTGGGAATGTGTGTGAAGTTTCCTATAGGATGGGGAGAGGATAACCTAATTCTTAGTTAGGAATCATTAAAGTGGATGCACCTAAACCCGTGCGAGTGAGTCAGTGCCGCCCAAAGTGGATAGTATCATAACACGGAGGAAGGGAAACCCCTCTACCATATGGCCGGACAATTTAGTCTTTAGTTTTGTGTGGTTTCACAGTGAAAGAAGTCGTAGGACGTCTGTGAATATTTAGGAGATAATGTGTTCCTGTGTCGGAGAGGTTCACTCCTGAGAGGTATCTTCCGAGGGGGTTGTTCGGGCCCCCTCTTTCTATCCGGTCGGGTTCTAGATTCTCAATGGTGAGAATGGTTTGAGAGGTATGTGATGTAATAGCCCAGACCCTCATGGCCCATCCCTTTTCCAAATTATAGGACCTTAAGGGGGGTCGCTGTGACAACCGGGTCCCGGTGACAGCACAACCACCCAGCCTTAACGTGGTTGTCGGGTCCTGGCCCACCAGATACCACCAGTTGCCCCGCAGACACGTGGGCCCCACCCTAGGGTCCACCCACGTTCCTGGACGGGTCATCTAACTAATGATAGTCCCCACAGGCCAACACTTGTCCTTTCCAGGGTGCTTTGTCCTCACTCGCACACACCCTGGGGAACTTCCCAGGAGGTTACCCATCCTGATCACTACTCCAGGCCAAGCACGCTTAACTGTGGAGTTCTAATCAGTCAGGCTCCTGAAAAGGAAGGTGCACCTTGTTGACATGAGTCATATCATTTAGTCATTTAACCCTTTATCATTTGGGGATGTTACAATCACCCCCTCTTTAGAGCACAACGCCCTCGTGGTCGGCCCTACATCTCAACCCAGGCAGTGCACCACGCACTTAAGGCTGGGTTCCTCCTCTGATACCAAATGTGACAACCGGGTCCCGGTGACAGCACATCCACCCAGCCTTAACGTGGTCGTCGGGTCCTGGCGCACCAGGTACCACCAGTTGCCCCGCAGACACGTGGGCCCCACCCTAGGGTCCACCCACGTGCCTGCACGGGTCATCTGACTAATGATAGTCCCCACAGGCCAACAATTGTCCTTTCTAGTGTTCTTTTTCCTCACTCGCACACACCCTGGGGAACTTTCCAGGAGGTTACCCATCCTGATCACTACTCCAGGCCAAGCACGCTTAACTGTGTAGTTCAAATCAGTCAGGCTCCCGAAAAGGAAGGTGCACCTTGTTGACATTAGTCATATCATTTAGTCATTTAACCCTTTATCATTTGGGGATGTTACAGTCACACCTCATTTCGGTGAGACCGATTGGTGCGACCAATCGGGGTGACCGATCGGTGTCATCCAGCCTTGTCGGGTCTTTCCATCTGTAGACTTTCCCATAACGCTCTTTTAGGCCTTTTTAACCATTTGAAGCGTTTCAAGGCCATTTTAAGCCCATTATTAATATCTAAAAATCCAGATAAACCTCCCTACTAAATAACAATTAATTCAGTCGTGTGCAACCACCCAACCGTGTGGTATAACCACGATTCGACTTCCAAGGCGTTTAAATTTCTTATCCCGTAACTTTGGGATCTCATCTATTGATCACGATGGATTTTTCTTCTCCTTCCTCTTGGCTTGTATACTTCTCTTCCTTGGGCGTTTGAATTCCTTTTTTCCCAAGGCAAGTGGTGCACCTGTGCTGGAGCCCTGAAAGCCGCGATGCCCCTATTCCTGACGCGGAGTTGGAACTTCGATATTTGAGCAACCAAGTAGGGATTTTCACCTTCACCACTTTTTTCTGTGTATCATGTGGGGTGGGTATGATTTTTACCCTATGGTAATTGATGAAACCGAACATAAAAAAGATAATAAATGGACCTTTAATGAATTAAAGGGGGTGTGATCAATGTTCTTTTGTACTCTTTATGTTGTTATGTTTTGTGAATTTTATGGGCCTATGCTCACTGAAAATAATGGTCGTTGGTGGTCTTTATCTATGCAATATTTAATCTCGGTGCTCCTAGATGTTTACATTATCGTAACATGGAATTGGTTAATTACGTATACTAGGTTAAATAAATTGAAGGCACAAGGATCAACCATTTTCTGTGATAACCCCGATTAAAGCACAGTGGAATTGAAACCATGGAGTGTGTTAAATAGTTTAAATCAGTAAATACCTTCATAATATTTCCTTTTATTGGTGGTAGCGGTTTGGTTGTTTCTTACACTGGCCAATTGCTGGGGTGATATGGCTGGGGATGGGATCCCCTGTTGTTATACATTTGCTAGTTGTGAAATTGAGTCTATGTGGTTACTCTGCTTATATCACGAATTGTGGTGGAATCCTATATTGTTGAGAAACCATTAGCTCCTGGTTTTTGGGAACATGGGGTTGTATCTCAGAGTTTTCTTGGGTTTCATTACTTAAAGGTACCTCACTTCTCCTTTGTTGTTGTGAACCTTCAAGTGAACCGGGTGTGAATGCTTAAATTTTCGATTGGCTGTTTCTTCCCTTTTGGCCTGTGATTATGCATTTTAGTTTCTCGGAAGTGGAAAATTCACCCAAATGGGATCCCTTGAACCTGAAAACAAGAATGGATGAATGGGGAATTAAGTTTGGGAATGAGTTGGGACATGGCCACGAGTTTTGTGACTTCTTTTGTGAATGAATAGTATCAAGGGTGTTTATGCTTAGGTTTTGGAACCCCTAGGCTGGTATGAGTGTTTGTTACCTATAAATATTTTTGTATCTTTTATGTTTCTTATTCGCGCACCACCCAAGTTGAGCACTTAGTTCGGAACACCCCATTTAATGGGGAGGGTGATTTTTCCAACACTCCTATGAGTGGCTGGTTATTAGCTCCTTTTCTACACCCTTTCCCGAATATACCATGACACTTCGAGCAGGCTGTGATGGCCTGAGGCCCATTATTAACCCAAGAATCTTCAGGCAGGGTATTTTTGGTGGTTGGCCCATGTGTTTATCGGCAGGTTGTTTCCCATGTATCTTCGGGATGAGGCCCATGTGTCTTCGGGCGTGCCGGTAGCTTTCTGGCCCAGGTGTCTTCAGGCATGGAATTAGTTTCTCTGGCCTAGGTGTTTGTGGGAATGGGTACATGAGGTTGTTGTGGGCCATGATTCTGTGGGCGGGATAGTGGTTCTGGCCCAGGTGTTTGTGGAATGGATGTGCGGTTGTGGCCTAGGTGTGTGTGGGAGGGATGTGTGGTTGTGGACCAGGTGTGTGTGGGTGGGTGTGGTAGTGGGACTGTGGTGAGAATGGTTGGATTTGTTCGATGTGTAGTATTTCTTCAATAACTAGTGGAAAAGCGGAGCGGGGTACCCAAATATCGAAGCAATATTACTATATGTTACATGACATGAGTTATTTGGGGAGCGTGCCTTGGTGAGGTTCGGGTGGATAGCTTTTCCTTGTTGGGTGTTTGGTAATCTCTTTTTCTGCGGGGCATTAGAATGTCTCCTCACTTTTGCACAAGAGTATTTGGTTTTCCCTATTAAGTGTACATGTATGCTCACCCTACCTATATAAAACTATTTTCAGGTTTCCAGGAGGACATCAAGGATCGTGTGGGAACATACTAGCACGGACCGTGGGGTAGTTGCTGTTGTTGTTTTCTTTTTTTTTCTTCATAGTTGACCTTTGGAGTTTTATGGATTTTATCTTTTACATTTGAACATGCATATGGGAATGGTTTACTTTTGGGTTTACCTTTACTTTCAGCTTGGGTTTTGTTGGGTTTTCTATCTTAACTCACGATTCTATTAAAGTAAAAAGGGTAATGCCTTCTATCTTGTGTGTGATTTTATACCTCTGTTTCTAGTCGCCACTCTAGGACCTATTGAAGGTGGGTCTCGAGGGTCATTATCTCTCCTTAAACTTAATGAAGGAAGGGTCTAGCAATATGTTGTCCCTTCCAACTTTTTGGTGAAGGCGGTTCATGAAAACGCATCCGTCATTTCAAATTGGAGTCTTTTTCATTAAAACAGGGATACATTATTTAAGGAGAATTATTCAAGATCTCCCAAAAAATTTATCACATATTGTAATAATATAAAAATTTTATTTTTATTAATATTCTCTATAATTTAAGTAAATTTTAAAATTATAAGGGTGAAATCAATTTATGATTAAGGAAATGAATAAGTGTTAAAATTCAAAGATCAATTGTCAGTAAATGGTGGAAATGTTTGAATTACAATACAATTAAGGTAACTGATCTCATTATCATGAAATCTAACATGATAAATTATATATAAAAATCAATGAATAAAAAAATATGAATTAAAAAAAAAAGGTAGTAATATATGATCATAAAATAATTAAAATGTTGTGAAAATAATAAATATGGCATCAAAATCATTTGTCAAGGAGGACTATTAGGAAAACATAACATCCTAGATTATGTACCGTTTTAAAGACCTGTAAATTTCAAGGAAATTTTTTTCTTACTTTTCATTGGAATTTTACAAGAACGCAGTTTCTGACAGCGCCTGATTATGAGGCCCGGTGTGCCCGGAATTAAATTCAGAAGTTTAGCTCAGGTACGTTCAGTGAACGAATGAGCGGGTTTTTCTTACATTTGAACCGTTGCTCGAAATCGAATTCCGAGGGCACCGATGGAATCGCAGCGCCGATATTTTCATAGGAGCACCTTTTTCGAAGGTGCGTTTACTCGGGAGGAGTTATTAAAAATGTGAGGAATAAAAATAATTGTTTTACAATTTTATTTAATTTCATTACTAAGAGGAATAAGTGTTAAGTTAAATAAAGTCGTGTCACAACATTATTTCTCTCTTATAAGTGGTTTAACTTCCATGTGAGGGAGTTGGGGTGCAATCCACTAAATCCTAACTTCTCTTGTTAGGATATTTGTGAGGTGGGGCCCACACGAGCCCCACCCCTTCAAATTCTTAAAACTCCCTCTTATGTGTGTAATCCTTATAAACTCACCATTGATTTAGGTGACTTTCCCTCTCCCCACATTAATTCGAAGCCAACACATTAACTTAATTATGCGAGTTATGTGTTTTGAAATTTGAGTTTTTGGAAATGTTAGCATAAGTAAATAAAATAAGGCAAAGCCTTATTTTATTTCAGTTTGGTTTTTTCTGTGTAGAATTGTGAGAGGGAGAGTTCTATACTTTGAAGAACGTCATCTTCCATGTTTATGAACGTGAAGAAAGGTTCTTCTATGATGATGAACATCGACCCTTCGACTTAGAAGACTCGGAAACCTGGATTCTTCCGTCTTCATCTTCCTGCACGACAAGGGAGATGTCGCCGACCACAGTGAACATCGCCAACAACAACGTACCTTCTTTCTTAATCATAGAAATACGTGAGGAGACGTCATTTCCTCCTCGGACGCACCCCAACGCCCATAGAATTTACGTCCGACCCCGCGACGCCGTTCTCTGTGACACCCAACGTGCGACGTCAAATATCCAAGTAGGGGTTATTTAATTATTTTGTTCGTGTTTACCACCTTGTTGTTCTTCGTGAAAATATGACCAAATGCTATCGATTAACGAGAGGGGGTCAGACCGAACAAACACGACTGGACCTCCTCCTTTATCCATGTTTGATTCATTGTGGTTTGAAACGAGAATGGCGCGGTGCCGTCGCACCGCGTGTGATCGTGTGACAGGGAATGTGCGGCGCTGTCGCGCCGCGCCGTGGAAACGAACAAGGACACGATGCCGTCGCGCCGTGTCAGAGAAACCCGAGAACAGAGCGGCTGGAGCGGGGCCGCGGTGGAAGAACATGGCGCTGTCGCGCCGCACCGAACGACCAAGGTCGCGGCCGATTCCGGGCCGTGGTGAAGCAGGGTGGCCGACGGCTGGAGATGGGCCACCGGCGTTGGAGCAGGGAGGGGACCGGCCGACGCCGGTCCTGTGGTGGCAGAAACCGGCCGGTCGGGGTGGGCCGGCCGGACAAGAGGAAGCCGGGGGTTCAAACCCACGGCCGGCCAGCACAACGGCCCCCTTAATGGGGGCCGCAGTTACAAACCAGGGGGGCAGGCACCCCCCCCCCACTCCAAACGGCTCGTCCGTTTGGCCGAGCGCCTGGCCAGCGTGCTGGGCACACTACGCCCAGGCCGGGCCGGGCCGCACCCAAGTGGGCCAGACCCGGACCCGGTTTGGGTCGACCCGGTTCGGGCCGACCCTGGGGGTATCAGGCCGGGTCGAACCGGGCCCGAACCCCTTAATACCGAATCCTTTCGATCTTTCGCCTATATCTTGAGTTGTAGACATCCAATCAACGCACTGTCAGTGGCGATGCGATCATTGGATCAAGGCGGTTGTTTTAGTATATCGCACTCAAGGATTCAGAATACTTTGGGTTCGGCCAGGTTGGTTTGGATACGAAACCAACCGGGCCCTCTGAGCGGAAACGCTTATATCTTGAGTTCCGGACATCCGATTGACATGTCGTCAACATTGATGGATTCCTCTAAGTGAGACGGATCTTTTGTCTTACTCCGATCGAGGTTTGGATGTCGTCGAAGTATGGTCGGGTTGATTCGCTCATAAAACCAACCGGGCCCCTGGAAAGAAAAGGCCAATAACTCACAGACCGGGCATCCGATTGAAGCGCCGTCTATTTCGTTGAATTCCACTTGATGAGACGGAACTTTTGGCATACTTCGCCTGAGTTTTGGATGCAGTTGGATAGTGGCCAGGTTGGATTGCACCCAAAATCCAGTCGGGCCCTTGGAACGGAAAAGCTAATATCTTTAAGACCAGACGTCTGTATGACGAAACGTCAGCGGAGTTCGTGATCACGTTGAGAAACGGTCCCTATAAGTATACCCTTTAAGAGTTCGGGGTAAAATTGAGATACAGCCGGGTTGGTTTGATCACGAAACCAACCGGGCCCCTAGGATGAAAAGGCAAATAACTCACAGACCAGGCGTCTGATTGAAGCGTCGTCTGTTGCGTTGAGACCCCTATGACGAGGCGGTCCTCTGAGATACATCTTCGTGGGACATTGAGATAATTGGAGTATCGAACTGTAGATCATGGAGTGGACCCTCCCAAAGACGATCGTGCGGAGTACGGAGACTTTGTAGCCGACTGAGACCTGACGACTGCTTGAACAACTCGACTTGGATTGATTCGACTAGCCCAGTGGACGGAGAACTACTTTGTTTGGGTGAAGACCCATGGCGGACGGAGCACTACCTGTGTGACAGTGCAGACCCGCGGTACTCATCCGGAGAGTACCTCTGCAGGCTACTAGGGGGTGTGCACTACTGTGTTTGGGTGGCATTCCCCGGCGGGAAGCACTACTGTGTTTGGTTGGTTGACCCGCGGTACTCGACAGGATAAGTACCTCAGCAGTCTTAGGTTAGTGAGCAGTACCTCAGAGTCGTGACAGGACCACTGTACAATATAGAGACGGGGCTCTTCAGTAGTTACGGTTTCGATAATGAAAATCCTGGTTTGATATGAGACTTTTGGCCTTTGATTTTACCTCATAATTGAGATGGGTCACTTGATAACTTAGGTATATGTATGGGCATATACGTGGGTATTGGTTATCCGTTGATTTCATGATCTTGGTGTTTTCCTCATGATTGAGATGGGTTACTTATAACATAGGTATATGCATGAGCATATACCTAAGTAGAGGTTATCTGTTTAGAACTTCTTTGTGGTTAACCTTGTTGGTTTTAGTTAGACCTTGAGGGTCTCGGGGTCCCTACTATGTATCGATATACTCACCCCTGCACGGGCTATGCCCGCACCTCATTGTGTTGGTTGCAGACGAAGGGCAGTGCTGACGGAGGCCGAGTGTTCGAGGACTGGACGGTACCCGGAGGTGGACTACACGACGAGTCAGTACACGGAGGTGGACTACACGACGAGTCAGTATCTGGAGGTGGACTTCACGGCGAGACGACACTCGGAGGAGGTTGACGGGCGAGAGCATTGTGGAAGCTTTCTGTACCTACCGTTCGGGTAGGATCCGTGGTGGATGATCTAGGAGCTGCACCATCTGTACCTACCCTTCAGGTAGGATCTAAGGAGGACGACCCGGGAACCGCTTCCATTCCTCAAGCTGTTGTCTTTTCCTGTTTTAAATTGTTCAGTTGTAGTTGTACTTTCATTTGGGTTTGTATTCTGGCCAATTTACCTTTCAGAACTTCTCTTTGTACATAGTGTTTTACTTCAGCTTTTACTCTGTGGTGTTTTTTTTAGTTTTATAAAGGCAATGTCTTCCCAGTTATCGGAATTTACGACTTTGGTGCTAGTCCCCAGCCCCTGGCCTATGGACGGCGGGCTTGGGGTAGTCAAGACACGGGCCTCGAGGACGGGTCGTGACAAATTTTTATCAGTGGAGTCAGTTCTACCACAGAACTTATAACTCTGATATTTTCTTTCTATGAAGCAATAATGTTTAGGGTACCAAGTGTGGTCTTCAGTTCGGGGAGTCCACTGTTGGTGCGGGCGGCCGACGTATCCATACCCCAGGACCCTGACAACTGATTTCCGACATTGTGCACAAAAACACTGATTGTGTGTGTGTTTTCAAAGGTTTTCCCTTAAAACAGCTCAAACCAGGTCAGCTCACCAGGTATAATCGTTTGACTGTGTCACGTTGTTTCTTTCAGGATTCCTTTTCACGGACGACCAGCTAGAGCCCAGAGGGATGTGTATACTGACAGCCTGTCAAGCGACGAGGCTTCGGTACAGGGACCTCTTGCAGTTGAGGCACCAGTAGAGGCACCAAATGTACTACCATATGTTGGTCCACCGATGCCACCATCCCTAGCAGTAGGCGATGCACGCCACTTGAGTGCGCTGCACGAGTTCTAGCGTCAGAGGCCACCCAGGTTCCGGGGAGAGACGGACCCGCAGGCGGTTGAGGATTGGCTGGAGGCTATGGTGAGAGTCTTTAGGCTAGTGGGGACGCCAACAGACTTCATGGTGATCTTTGCTGCCAGCCTTTTTCAGGCAGCAGCAGGCAGGTGGTGGAGGAACTTGTTCCAATTTTGTGGCGGAATGACCATCCCATGGGAAGACATCGAGACCTTCTTCAGGGTGGAGTTTGTGCTAGTAGCTCTACAACCTGAGCCTGTACAGGAGCTTCTACCTTTTCCGTAGTGTTTTTGATCAGTAGCTGAGTCATCTATGGGCAGTAGACAGACGATGCAGAGGTCCAGGAGGACTAGACCAGCAGTTGGGCGATCTCGGGTTTTAGGATCGGTGGTGCAGGGCACCCGGGGTGGGGTCAGAGCCAGGTGTGCTAGAAACGGGCAGTGTTACTCCTACGGCAGGAAGGGTCACCTGACACATGACTGTACGAACCCCCACATAGTTGATCCGCAAGTGTTTGAGGAGCCACCGAGACAGAAGCAGCGGCTTGTGCATGAGAAACAACCGAGCAGTGGACAAGGCAGTAGAGCTCAGGGAGCAGGTGGACAAGAGAGGAACTAGTGGATACATCCCATGTACATCTAGTTCTATGTTGCTGTTGTACTAGTGTCTTTGTACTATGAGCTGCAATAATAAAAAGACACTTATATTTTTGATGTTTGATTTTATGTCCCTTTGTTCGGTTGATACTGAGTGGTTCTGGTAAAAACTATTGATTTGACCCTCACATTCGAGATATCTACTGGAGGAGACCCAGTGACCTCACACTGATGCCGACAGCGTGACTCGTCCCTTGGAGGCGAGAGTGACAGATGGATCTCTTGGTAGTCATGTTGAGGCCTTACGACATCATCCATGGAATGAATACATCATTCATGTTAGGATTGACTGTATTAGGCAATAAGCGTGGTTCATCCAGGGGATGAGACCGAGTTTCTATTTTCGGCAAGGAGAAATTTTAGCAGCTCTTTTTGATCTTAGGCAAAGAAGGTGCAAGTCATCCAGGAGCGGATGAAGACTACACAGAGAAGTAAGAAATAGGAAACAGGTGCCAGTCTTAGAGACTCAAGCATGTTAAATGTTTCAAGAAGATTAATCTTTAAGGAGAAATGAGTCTGCGAAGCAGCAGACGTGGAGGCAGATCTTGGAGAGCAGCATGAGGTAGTGTACATTTTGACATGCTACAACCACCTGCCTTAGTTATCCCCTCCAGGCTCAGGGAGATGGAGGGCGGAGGAAGAGTGCGGCTGCATGCGGTCAAGGAGTGTGACCCAATGGCTCTAAAAATGATTCAAGGGACAGTCTGTGTCCACTACTTGCTGATGTTGTAATGGAAGTCGATATGAATCATTCCTTTCTTTCACAAATCTTGTTCCATACCTAGAGTTTCTGGTAAGTCGTGGACTTGAGCCTCACGTTTGGAGATACCTTGGGAGGAGACTCAATAATCACACTTACGCTGATTCTTTGGTCAGACTCTCAAGGAGAGAGTTTCGGTTGGAACCTCTTGGTGGCAGCGTCGAGGACATACGACGTTAGTTTGAATATAGAATGGGAAATAACTATTCATACTCAAATTGACGGTTTTAGGAAAACATTGGGATGAGTTTTCCTTGGTCAGAAAAAAGGAAACCCCAGGCAGCACAGGATAAGTCATGCACAGGAGGGTGCGACCGATCACTCTTGAGTCGGTCAACCTTACCCTCGTGGCAGCAGTCATTTTGAGTTCTAGTTATAACAAGAATTGGAGACCTCTGGAGTTTGAGGATGACGATCACGTCCTTAAACGGATCTCACCTCGACGAGGTTTACGGAGATGTGGCCAAGGCGACAAGTTATCTCCGAGGTTCAGCGGACCTTCTTAGGTCCTCAGCTGGGTAGGCATAGTGGTATACCGCATGACCCATCCACCTCATTTGCACTAGGTGCATGACGACTTCCACATATCTCAACTGAGGAGATACGTTCTCTACCCTTCGCATATCATCGACCATGGGGAGCTGGACGATGGCGATGTGGTGTCTTTCACGGAGGTTCCAGTGGGGATCGAGGATCGATAGGAGGGTATCCTACAAGGATGATCGATTCCTCGGCTGCGCTTTCGTTGGCAGTATGGGAATCTCCAGGTAAGAACATGGGAGCGGAAGGCTCAGTTGCGTGATCAATACCACTTTTGTAACCCTAGTTTGTGTTGAAGATTTACGAGGACGTAAATCCCTGAGGTGAGAGTAATGTAAAGACCCGGAAATTTCAAGGAAAATTTTTTCTTATTTTTCGTTGGAATTTTACAAGAAAGAAGTTTCTTACGGCGCCTGATTCTGAGGCCCGGTGTGCCCGGAATTAATTTCTGAAGATTAGCTCGGGTATTTTCAGTGAACGAACGAGCGGGTTTTTATAACTTTTGAACCGGTCCTCGGAATCAAATTCTGAGGGCACCTATGGAATCGCAGCACCGGTATTTTCTTAGGAGCACCTTTTTTGAAGGTGCGTTTACTCGGGAGGAGTTGTTAAAAATGTGAGGAATAAAAATAATTGTTTTACAATTTTATTTTATTT
The DNA here is from genome assembly GCA_963277665.1 of Viscum album. Taxonomy (NCBI): domain Eukaryota; kingdom Viridiplantae; phylum Streptophyta; class Magnoliopsida; order Santalales; family Viscaceae; genus Viscum; species Viscum album. The sequence continues at coordinate 1,929,758,186 of OY728142.1, forward strand.
CATTACTAAGAGGTATAAGTGTTAAGTTAAAAAAAGTTCTGTCACAACTTTATTTCTCTCTTCTAAGTGGTTTAACATCCATGTGAGGGATTTGCGGTGCAACCCACTAAATCCTAACTTCTCTTGTTAGGATATTTGTGAGGTGGGGCCCACACGAGCTCCACCCCTTCAAATTCTTAAAACTCCCTCTTAAGTTTGTAACCCTTAAAAACTCACCATTGATTAGGGTTAATTTCCCTCTCCCCGCTTTAATTCAATGCCAACACATTAACTTAATTAAGTGAGTTATGTGTTTTGAATTTTGAGTTTTTGAAAATGAATGCATAAGTAAATAAAATAAGGCAAAGTCTTATTTTATTTCATTTTGGTTTTTGCTATGCAGAATTGTGAGAGGGAGAGTTCTATACTTTGAAAACTTCATCTTCCATGTTGAAGAACGTGAAGAATGGTTCTTCTCCGAAGATGAACATCGACCCTTCGACTTAGAAGACCCGACGACCCGGATTCTTCCGTCTTCATCTTCCTCCACGACAAGGGAGATGTCACCGACCGCGGTGAACATCGCCAACGACAATGCACCTTCTTTCTTTATCATAGAAATAAGTGAGGAGACGTTGTTTCCTCCTTGGACGCACCCCGATGTCCAAGGAATCTACGTCCGACCCCGCGACGCTGTTCTCCGCGACACCCGACGTGCGACGTCAAATATCCATGTAGGGGTTATTTAATTATTTTTTTCATGTTTACCACCATGTCGTTCTTCATGGAAATATGACCAAATGATATCGATTAACGAGAGGGGGCTGGACCGCACAAACACAGCCGACCCTACTCCTTTAACCATGTTTTAGTCTTTGTGGTTTGAAATGAGAATGGTGAGGTGCCATCGCACCGCGTGTGATCATGCGAAAAGGAATGTGTGCTGCTGTCACGCCACGCCGTGGAAACGAACAAGGACACGATACCGTCGCGCCGTGTCAGAGAAACCCGAAGATAGCACGGCCGGAGCGGGGCTGTGGTGGAAGAACACGGCACCGTCGCGCCGCACCGAACGACCAAGGCCGCGGCCGTAGAGAAGCAGGGTGACCGGCGGCCGGAGACGGGCCTCCGGCGTCGGAGCAGGGAGGGGATCGGCCGACGCCGGTCCTGTGGTGGCAGAAACAGGTCGGTCAGGGTAGGCCGGCCAGACAAGAGGAAGCCGGGGGTTCAAACCCCCAGCCGGCTAGCACAACGGCCCCCTTAATGGGGGGCCGCGGTTACAAACCAGGGGGCAGGCGCCCCCCTCTCCAAATGGCTCGTCTGTTTGGTCGAGCGCCTGGCCAGCACACTGGGCGCGCTGCGCCCAGGCCGGGCTGACTACCGTGCCAGGCTGGGCCGCACCGACTGGGTTGGGCAGTGCTCAGGTGGGCCGGACCCAGACCCGGTTCGGGCCGACCCTGGGGGTATCGGGCCGGGTCGGACCGGGCCTGAACCCCTTAATACCGAATCTTTTCGGTTTTTCACCCATATCATGAGCTGTATAACTCTGATCATCTCACCGTAAGCGTCTATGCGATCCTTGGATCGAGGAAGTTTTCTCGGTATATCGCACTCAAGGTTTCGGAATAATTTGGGTTCGTCCGGGTTGGTTTGGATACGAAATCAACCGGGCCCTCGAAGCAGGAACGCTTATATCTTGAGTTTCGGATGTCGGATTGACGTGCCGTCGAAATTGATGGATTCCTCCAAGTGAGACGGATCTTTTTTCTTACTCCTCTTGAGGTTTGGATGCCGTCGAAGTACGGTCGGATTGATTTGCTCACGAAACCATCCGGGCCCCTGGAACGAAAAGGCCAATAACTCACAGACCGGGCGTCCGATTGAAGCATCGTCTCTTTCATTGAATTCCTCTTGATGAGACGGAACTTTTGGCATATTTCACTCGAGTTTTGGATGCAGTTGGATAGAGGCCGGGTTGGATTTCACCTGAAATCTAGTCGGGCCCTTGGAATGGAAAAGCTGATATCTTTCAGGCCAGACGTCCATTTGACGAACCGTCAGCGGCGTTGGTGATCACATTGAGAAACAGTCCATATAAGTATACCCTATGAGAGTTCGGGGTACAGTTGAGATACGGCCGGGTTGGTTCTCTCACGAAACCAACCGGGCCCCTAGGACGAAAAGGCTAATAACTCACAGACTGGGCGTTCGATTGACGCACCGTCTGTTGCGTTGAGACCCCTATGACGAGGCGGTCCATTGAGATACTTATTTGTGGTACATTGAGATACTTGGAGCATCGACCTGTAGCTCATGGAGCAGACCCTCCCAGAGCCGAGCGTGCGGAGTACGGAGACCGTGTAGCAGAATGAGACCTGACGACTGCTTGACCGACTCGACATGGAGTGAGTCAACTAGCCCAGTGGACAGAGAAATACTTTGTTGGGGTGGAGACCCATGGCCGACAGAGCACTACCTGTGTGACAGTGCAGACCCGCGGTACTCATCTGGAGAGTACATCTGAAGGCTACTAGGGGGTGTGCACTGCTGTGTTTGGGTGGCATACCCCGGCGGGAAGCACTACTGTGTTTGGGTGGCTGACCCGCGGTACTCGACAGTAGGAGTAACTCAGCATTCTTAGGTTTGTGAGCAGTACCTCGGAGTCGTGACAGGACCACTGTACACTCTAGAGACAGGTCTCTTCAGCAGTTACGGTTTCAATAATGAAAATCTTGGTTTGAGCTGAGATATTTGACCTTTGTGTTTACCTCATGATTGAGATGGGTCACTTGATAACATAGGTATATTATGGGCATATACCTGGGTAGTGGTTATCCGTTGATTTCATGATCTTGGTGTTTTCCTCATGATTGAGATGGGTTATTTGCTAACATAGGTATATGCATGAGCATATACATAAGTAGAGGTTATCTGTTGAGATCTTATTTGTGGTTAACCTTGTTGGTTTTAGTGAGGCCTTTAGCGTCTCCGGGTCCCTACTGAGTATTGTCATACTCACCCCTGCACGGGCTATGCCCGCACCTCATTGTGTTGGTTGCAGACGACAGGCAGTGCTGACGGAGGCCGAGTGTTCGAGGATTGGATGGTACCCGGAGGTGGACTACACGACGAGTCAGTACCCGGAGGTGGACTACACGACGAGTCAGTATCTGGAGGTGGACTTCACGGCGAGACGACACTCGGAAAAGGTTGACAGGCGAGAGCGTTGTGGAATCTATCTATACCTACCCTCCAGGTAGGATCCGTGTTGGACGATCTAGGAGTTGCGCCATCTATACCTACCGTTCAGGTATGATTCGAGGAGGACGACCTAGGAGCCACTTCCGTTCTTCCAACTGTTGTCTTTTCCTGTTGTACATTGTTCTGTTGTAGTTGTAATTTCATTTGGGTTTGTCTTCTGGCCCATTTACCTTGCATAACTTCCCTTTGTACTTAGTGTTTTACTTCCGCTTTTACTATGTGGTGTTTTGTTTACTTTTATAAAGGCGATGCCTTCCCAGTTATCGGGATTTATGCCTTTGGTGCTAGTTGACAGCCCCTGGCCTGTGGAAGGCGGGCTTGGGGTAGTCACGGCACGTGCCCCGAGGCCGAGTCTTGACACCCGTAATCAATTTGGTATACTACATAGTGAATTAACAAATAATCTCATGAGAAATAAAAAATTACCCATTCTGTTAAAGAGATCATAATTCTTTGACCTACCAATATATTATAATTTGTACCTGATGTATGTGTTCCACATAATAAACCATAAAATTTTATTAAATAATTATTAAATGTATAATGAAATATGTTCCATGAATAATTATATAGAACATGATCAGAATATATATAGAATCTTTAAAATACATCCCTCATATAACATTTAAATACTTTGAGGATGTTACCCTTAATGAAAATCATTTTAATAGAAGAGGAGGTTAATCTACACATTAAAATGATTTCTTATAAAAAATTTAACATGTATTGTGTGGTATCATTCAATAAGTTCATTCCCACCAAAAATACATTGTAAGAAAATTTATAGGGTATTACAAAATTAATAATTCCACTGGAGGTAAAATTTTAGAGTTTATGTGAAACATTGATGCGTAATTGTAAAAATCTATATATTATGCTCTTATAAAAAAAATTTAATAAAAATTATAATCCCTTTAATGGGGTTAAACTATTACATTAAAATCATTAATATTAAAATAACTAAAAAAATTATCTAGGGAATTAAATTGAGAAAACGATAATAAATTGTTATGGGTGTATAAATTATACATATGGGGAATGAAATCCATTTTTTGATATTCTAATATTTATTTACTTCATTGCCATTGATTTTTGCATCTAATGATGGTAAAAAAGTCCAACCAAAATCATTTAGGTTTATTTATCTTATAGGAGTCTATGTAAAATATTACATGTGATTTTTTCGATCTAGATATGGATTTCATTTCTTAGGTTCAATACAATTACTACTTTAAGAAAATTTTATATATTTTTATAGCTACATGAATGTTTGAGAATTATAATCACATAAAAAGGTAATATAATTATAGTTAATGACTATATATATATTAAAATAAAATAACCATATTATAAAAATATAGCATAACAACATTTCTCATTGAGAATTTAATGAATTAGAATGACTGAAAATATAATATTCGTAAGTGTTTACCAATGGTTACCATATATTATGTCTTCAAAAGCTTATAATGAATGTAAAATAACATTTCAATGTCCGTGAAATGATACATTAGAGGGGAAATTAAAGGAAATTCACTATCAATTCATTTTAATGTTGATGAATATGAGAATGGATGGGTATTTATACATTAGAATATAAAAATTTTTAGATAAAATATTTACTATATTATTATCCCAGACTTAGAATTATGGTCGTAACTTATTCTAATAAATATATTTGGGTTATTATTTTAAATAATAGGGTTGTTTTAAAAATTAAGGATGATATGAGTGAGTATCATCTCCAGAACACAAATCTAAATTCAACGAACCTAAAATAGATTTTATAAGTATAAAATATAATTTATGTTCTTAAATATCAAATAAAATTTTCAATGTAATAATTTCTTATTTATTATATTACTAGTTATATATATATATTAATAAATAAAATGGTAAATTTATTTTTAATTCATATTTAAATAATTATGTTGTGACCAAATTTTATGTATTCAAAAAATAAATTTTTTTTTAAAACTCAATACGGAACCAACATCATCATAAAACTAAAAAAATTCACCTACAATCTTTTTTATATAAGTTGATTTCAAAAAATAATTTATTTTTATGAAATATAAAATAATAAAATTAAAAAAATAACATATATATGTTATCATATAAAATAATGTAAAATGAATATTTTTTTTCAAAATAAAATTTTGTTTTAAACATTAAGTGTCCATAATCATATTTCATATCAATTACTATATATATTTGTGTAAATATGCTACTTTCAACATTGAAAAATTCAGTTGATTTAATAATTTCAATGTTTTAAACATAACATATTTCGTAAAAATTTTGTAATATATTGAAAAAATTTCTTTGTATAATATGATTTTTTAATAAAAAATGGTCTAAACCGCATAATACCTTTAAATTTCATAATTTCATTGGTATTATTAAAAAATTATTATAACTAAAATAAAAATAGTAGTATTTTAAATTATGAAATTCCATTTTACAAAACAATTTATTTACATGAGGCTTTACACTTGTTAAGGGTTTATTATTGATATTTCACATCTTATTACCAAGATGTATTACTGGTTTTATAGTATAATAAAAAATATAACTATTAATACAATGTTGGAACTTCATCTGATAAAAAATTATAAACATAGTATTTATATTATTAATAATAGAAACTATAATGTAAAGGTTATACATTGTACCACTTAACGATATTTTTACCGCAAAATGTTCATTTTTCCAAAAAAAATTAATATTTTCCAAAAATGACCAAATGTTATCTTAAATATTATTATATACAATCCCTAATAGTTATATATTCCTTGATTACGTATTATTCCTAAAACCTAACATATTCCACCAGAAGATCACTAATCAAATTAAAATCTAAACACATATGACATCAAAACAATATTTATGCCACTATACTAGGATCGACCTTTATCATTTTAATATGTGATAGTATATAAAAACATTACTTATAATAATAATATATTAAAATCCTAACATATAATGTTATATAATAACATATTTTATTCCAATTAGGATTCCTCTGAGCATTATGTCTTCAACATGGTGGAAAATTTATATTTTATACATTTTGGCTTTGAAAACAATTCAACTGACTCAAACATAGACATACACAATCAAAATATTGATATTAAATATTTATCCACTTATAAAAACATGACTTCTTAGGAATATATTTTTAAATATATGGAAACAATTATCTAAATATTAATATAAAAGAAAACAAATTAGTATTTCCCCATTTAAAAAATGGGTCAATAATATACAATAGGAATTTAATGTATACAAAAAATAACACCCACATCATATCAATCAAAAATTTTCATATTTCATATTCTAATATATAACATTGAGAAATAGAATCATAATAAGGATGGTCCTTAATTTTTATAAATGGAAAACATAACTGATAATATTCATGATCAAAAGTGAGAATAAGATAAAAATGTATCATGAATATCATAATTGTGACACATTAATTTTCAAGTGTTACAATTTTCAATTTTTATGAATCTTTTGATCAAATTTAATATTTTTAGTGGGGGTTTAGAAACATTTTGGTTGTTATAATTTAGATAAGGATGTATTAGGGTAATTTTTGTAGATTTGTAACATATGGTTGTCTAACTAGAAAACTTATGGTAATGTAAGTTGTTGATGATGGAGACCACAATCCACCTAGTGGTGTTCTTGGGTAAAATTTAGTATTATTATTATCTATAACAAAGCATGTAGAGGCCACCCCCAATCTAATGGAATAAACCAGATGCAGATTGTGGTGATGAGATAATGGAAATTTTATTAAATATTCATCTTCTTTAACATATTTATTATCAACTTCTTTCTTTAACTACTAGTATGCTAGTGATAAAATTTGATGATTTTTGGGATCCTAACCTCTCTTATAACTCCACTATTTGAATTGTGAACAACTTATTGATGATGAAGTCTTAATATAATGACTTTTTTTCGTTTTGAATCAATAACTATCCATTATCCATTATCAAAACCAACAACATGCTAATTTTATTGATCATACATAAGGCATTTAAATTTTTCTCACTAGGTATACATTTATAAATGATATACTTTTCATACAGATTCATTGAATTGTATTATTTTCATCAATAAATAATATATTTGTTGTATTATCAGATTGTGTTATCTATTTTTTACATTAACAATACATTATGGGTTGATTTATTCTCATCAATGATCCTATATTTCATAATCCTGGGGATATTAGATTTTTTTTAGGATTTAGTGGTAATTTAGGACTTCAAAGGATATAATAAAATTTTATAACATTATTATATATTGTTAGAATCCATTTACTATAGTACATTTTTTCTCTGGGTTATAGTAATGATTTTCAAAATGATAATATAGCTTTAATAACACCATGTGTGATGTTTTTTCACATGTTTTTCATATGATAGTGAAATTTAATGATAATGATATTATTTCTTATTTATATTTATGTAAACTGGTTTTCCATATTTTTTCTCTATGTATTATATAGTTGGTTCACATTGATCCATATGAATTATCCACCACCCCCTCCCTGAGAAGGATTTTGATATATTTATCATTATGAAGATAGGATTCCATTCCTGTGGGATGTATAAAAGATGATTTTTAAACTATCATCATAATGATTGGGAATCATTAGACATGGATGGATGAAGTTCTTCTTGTATGGTTCTGAAGTAGGTATACATGATTTTTTGGGAGAACATTAATATTTTACTTATATTATATGTTATTGATTATCTACACTCTTTTAATTAAATGAAACATTATTGTAAATTTAATTCACTTAGGTATGTGCCATTTGTGGTCTCTCACAATATCTTCAACTCATAACATATTCAATCATTTTAATACAAATGTAGAATTTATTTCTAGGGACAAGGTAAAAGAATAATACCATATTGCGAATGTTGTAATTAGTTAGTAAGAGTATTTACATGTTTCTTGAATTTCAATTAGATTTATGTCTTCATGATTTTGGTATTTGGATTTACCATGTACATTTTATCATTTTGATTGGTTTTGGTTTATGTATCTCAAATGGAATATTGACAGTTCATGGGTCAATGTTTTTTGACTATGTTATTAGAACTCTAAATAATACTTATTTCTCATTATTGGATGAATTATTTTACACTGTATCTTTTTTACTCTGATGATTACCTAGTACTAAAGGAATAGTCACCCCTTGACATTCCCCTAACCCTTACAAATAGATTTTAACCTATTTTACATGTGGAGGAACACATTATTCTAGGTGTAATTATGACATGGGACCAATGGTTTGGGTCGAGAATATACACAATTGTATCAAACACTAGAATCGCTATCATATTCATATATTTGTGTTAATTTTGGACATAAAAAATGATATAAGTTGAATGGGACTCAAGTAGGGAAACTATGTCATTATCCGACATGCATGATATAGTGGATCTCCAAGTCTCCATAATGTGGCTAATTATGATTTCATTATTTATTGATAATATTTATTAAATTTAAATTGGATAACGTTTGTATTGTTAGTATGTTAATTTATGGGATTTTAGTGGAATTCATTAATTATTTTTTGGGATGTATGATAACAACCCATATACTTATTTCATGCATTACAATAATACAGAATATTTAAATTATGGATAAAATGGTGATATGTTATTTTTTGAATATATTTAATCAACCATTTATTTCATATTTTTCTATTTTATACATGATTGTGTAAATTTAGTTTTGACTAACATAGAGGTATTTTAGGCTTAACATGAGTATGGGGCTGCTCAAAAGGTGTTATAAATTTTTCGGACTGCAAGATTCTTATGTTAATATAATTTTGAACGTTTTTTGTGTCATTTTTATTAGTTTCCTTATTGATGATATTTTTCGCCCAGAGAGGTTTTCCCATGTTTTAGGAAATGACTCATTGTTGACACATCAGACTTTTAGTTTCATCACCTATTGTGTTTGGGGGTATAACATAGAAGGATCCCATTTTTCCTTACTATTTCGAGCTATATACCTTTTCCATTTGAGAGGCTTTTTACTAGTTCCTATTTTGGGTAGGGGCTCACATGTTGGGGGATGACTATGTTCGATTACCCTTATGAATTATTACTTCAAACCCCCCTTAATTCTAGGTAACTAGTGGCCCTCCATTAATAGACGACAAAATATATTCCATTTATAGTAATATAAACACAGTGGAGACCCTAAAGCAATGATATTTGTAGATTATCCTTTTATACATAACAATGAAGTTGGAAAATGGTTTTATATCATGTTGCAGTAATGTATATATGATTGGTTTACCTTGTTTGCATTCAAGGGCCTCTTATTTGAGATGTTTTTCTAGATTTACTAAACCTATATTGTGTTAATAATTTCATGTAGATCTATAATGGGCTAATAAAAATGTAGCATACTCAGAGTGCTTCATAGAGGGGATTAAAATTGTTTCGCATTTGATGTTAAATGTGGCTCTAATGGAATGATTATTTGATAATAGTCATCATCCATATATGAAATTAAAATTAATGAGTTTCAATATGATAACTTGTACTCTAGTACATTTTATAGAACTGGTGATTTATAAGGAAATAATGGATGGTATAATAGGAAGATTCCATCCTGATACTACTGTAATTAAAATTTTATTCTTCAAAAAACATCTAGTTTCTAATGATTAAGGAAATGAGATATTTAATAGGACTAAAACTAGGTAAATAATATGAAGATAGACCAGAGAATATTTTATTCGTCCCCCACTATATGTCATGAATATACTATATTCTTTAATAAGTTAGGGAAAAAGAACTATATGGAGTATTTTGTTTTTCTTCTCATTGTATTCTACAAATGTGGATGGAGTGGTCACCAAAGGTTATTCTTTCAAAAGGATTTGTAGATACATATATAAAACACATGAAATTTCATGGATATATGAAATCAATAGTAGGTGAAAACAGAACAATAGCCAGTTTGTCATGTTACTTATGAGAATCTAGGGTTCAATACAATGGTTCATGTAAGCTAATATGATACTGATTAGGCTAAAGTTGATGGTTGATAGGGACCTTGACCATTTTGAGTAAGGAACCTATTCTCTTATACAATATATATTCGATTTTATTACACAATAGAATACAATTTGTTAATATCTTCTCAATTAGTTTCTTCTTTAGAACATCCCATTCCGTATTCTTATTAGTATATATCTATTGATACACAAATGTGAATAAAATTGGGTCATCTTCAAACATATCTAGGATTTTTTATGATAGATTGTACATTCATACATTTATAGAGTATAAGAATTCTAGAGATGGTATATTTTTATGTGATATCAAGAATACAATAGTTAACTAGTTACTATCTAGTATTTAACTTTTCTCGAATATGAATAATCATTATTTTACATGAAGGTAAATGGATTGTGTTGAATAGTGAATGGGACATCGAGTAAAGAAGTGTTGTTCTTGATCCTCTTAAAATATAATTCTTTTCCATGAAGGTGGTAATCATGATAATTATAGTAGAGAATAAAATATATTCCTCATATTTTTCACATGAGTCTGGCCTATATAGAGACATCTTTTTACAATATTTATTTGGACTATCTCAACATAGTGGACATGATTTCAAGAGCGATCTCATTGTAGGTTCCAGACTTATATCAATATCACAAAACCTTATGGAACATGATTAGTGTAAAAATATTATGGTATATATTTTGACCTCATTGATAAAAGAATAATCATAATTAGAATATACCCAAGCAATGCTCCATTTTCATTCTCTAACAGAGTACACGGTAGTGTTTAACGTAGTGTTGACTACCAAAAGATGAATCAGATCACTATGAACAAAAGGTACCCATTTCCTATGATTGATTAAATGTATTATCATTTCTATGAAGATAATTTTTTTAATGGTTTATATTTATAATGGATATAATAAGTGGTTATATAGTTAGTTTGATATATCTATGACTTGGTTTTAGAGAATGTATGGGTTGTGTCGCTATCATTTTATGCCATTATAATTATATAATTTTATGATGGTGATAATGCATCTCATGAAAAATGAATTATCACATACATGGAATCCTTAATCATAATGTTCACTAATGACATATCTATATATTCCACAATTTGATAATCATATTGGAGACACATGAATATCATGCTGAGTACACTCCAAACACATCAAGTGTACGTCAATTTTTCAAATATCGATTCCAGATATATGAGGTGAAATTTATAGGGATAATCAATTTATAAGATTCGATATCAGTTTACAAGGAAAAGATAATTGAAATTGTTACTTTTCTATTAATGTTATAGAAACCAATACATTTAATACATATATATTAAATTTATTTTAATTTATATTCATTACATAAAAAGCGATTCATTTCAAAATCATATATGTATATTATGTGTGGAAAAAAATATACATAGAAAACTAGTTCATAATATATCTATGTCATATCCAGCATATTTTTTCATAACTAGAACCCTTGTTAAAAATATCATATTTAATATATTTCTTCATATACAAAAGAATGGAAAACCTAAAAAGGATGAGAACACATTCTCAGTTGGGGTAAATAAGGGAGATATCAAAAAACTTGAACGTAATGGTATGTGAATGTGATAATAACCATTGATAACCCGTAATCAGCATACCATATATCATAATATTTATTTATGGTATAAATACTGGAATTTAATATGAAATAAATCATAAAGGATAAATAGAACACAATCCATGATACAATAACATAGGTATAGAACATAATTTATTTGAATTCACAAAACCATAAAAAATAAATTTCAATTTATTATAATATTACTTCCATGTCTATCATAGTGGATTGGGATAAAAAGACACACAATATTAGTATCCTAGGTTCATTGACAAGATTATCAATGTATACTGAGTCCCTAATTGAACTAGGTTCACTCTCCTTTCCATTCTTGTTTACCCTGTTGGAATCTTGTCTTATGTCAGTTCATTAAAAGAATATTTAATTTAAATTCAACACATAACACAATTAATATCATTAAATAGTGTAAAATATATCATAAAATGTTCATCATATCTGATCCTTTGAAAATAAATGGGTTATATAACAAACTTTTTAGATTATAGCCTATGGAAATGAATTGTCTTTCATAATAATTTCATCACTTCAAAAATGAACATCCTATTAAAAAAGAACATGTTTCACAAACATATTATCATCAAAAAGGTAATCCATATTTATAAATAAAAATGATTCTATTCTTAGATAAAATGAATATTAAGGAATTAGCTAATTAAATAGATTACTTCATTTATGAATACGAATTTCCATTAAAAATCATTAACTAATATTTTATGAAATTACCCCCTCCAATTTGCAAAACAATTAAAAAAATACATTCAAAAAAATTAAAATCATAATCTATTGAAATTAGAATTAGAAACTTATAAAGGACTATCTATATTATTGAGTTGTTAGGATGGTGGGAGTTTTTTTTCATTCCATATTAGTTAAATAAAAACACTACATCCTCATTTTTCCATATATTCTAAAATTTAGTAAATTGGAAATAACAAGGAAGAATCCATTCAAAATGATTTCTGGAAGTAAAAAGTGGTAAAATTAATTTAAAATATCAAAATGTAATGTTAAAAAAATTATTGAAATCATTTTTAGTAATATTATATGTTAATGGAAAATTGTTTTTTGACCAAAGAGATAGATAATGTCATTTTTAAATAAAAATTGTCTTTCGTCCATATGTGTAATTTTGTATAGTATAATAAATGTAAAAATTAGGTTCTATTGAGATAAAAAGGGGAGAGTAAAATTATTGATATTAATTTAACAATTATTATGATTTTTTATCATTTGAAACAAAATCATACTCAATCTACAGAAAAAATGAGATTGTATAAAAAAACCCTTATTGTTTTTGGTATCCTTCCGATTATAATCACCATGAAAGACTTAAAAAAAATTATATCTAAATCCACATAAATTTTATAACTATAATTAAAAAATACATTAATGGTCAGTATATACACCACATAAATGAAACATTTTGTCAATACAAAATGTGTCTCATTCAAATAAACATGAGAAAAAAACCTTACCTCAAGATCCACTAGACTCAAAATCACTCTGAGCATGTGAATAATAAATTTAAATATATTATAATCCTCATAATGAATCATTTATACACATATATTTTCATATATTTTCCTTTTATGTAATTTAATAATATATTTATCAAAATTCCTTTAATAAATTCTTCATTTCCCGGTGTTTCCTATTTCATTTATCCTATGAATTCCATTTCAGTAGTTGCAGAACATGTAAACTGATCATGTTAAAATAATCACCAAAATAATAATAATTCTTCCAATATAATATATATATACATATATTAAATATATATACATATATAATTATTCATATATTGATTTTCGATGTATATAAATGAATTACATTGTTCAAGGATACAATAGACCTTACTTAAAAATGAATATTGTTTAAATTTTATGATGGATGGATGAATAAAATGGTATGTGATAATTGAACTATATCGAATAATTATTATATCAAATATTTCATATATATTAATTTAATAAATCCTTATTATCATCCATGTAAAATGTAAATGAAATAAATAATCACATTGATTAATGGAGGTGGTAGTCCACATACACATTTGAGCAAGGTTATCAATTTTTCATGGATTCAAAATTAAGAACAATGTGTGATATTAAAATTATTCTATAATAAATATTATTTTATAATAATATATAAATAATAAAACCATTATAATAATCATCCATGAATAATGGTTGGGGAGAATGATGTGTATCGCTACATGGAGAAGTTAAGTCATATATATACACGAACGATAATTTATCTTCCCATTTCATTTTAATAAGGTAGAAAATGTATATTTCAAAATAATAATATTATTGAAATAAATTTATAATGTTTTTTAGTTAAATTATAAATAAATAAAATATATTTTTAGGATATAAAGATGATTTACAAAATAAAATGATTATTTCAAGAGATTATCACTTCTTTGAAAGAAAAACATTACATCTCCTTTTATGATCGTAGGGTTAGACATTGAAGACTAAAACACATCAATAAATTTTTAAATGGATGTTCACATATTATTTTTTTATATTATAGTTAGGATAGAATTATGAATCTATTTATATTAAGATGAAGTTGGGGATTCATTTTTTTACAAAGGGAATGGAAAAAATATAAATTCATAAAATAAAAAAAATTATTATCGAGTGAAATGTATGAAAATTTAAATGAATTCAAATAAATAGTATCTTGGGTTAAAATGATTATGCAATGAAATTAATATTTTTTTGGTTTTATATTAATCCTTATAATTTTTATGAATACATTATTGAAACTTTCAGAGCATTAACCCCCTAAATATAACTTTAACCTTATAGGATTAATAATGTAATCATAAGTGGACATGTGTCCATTAAATTTTCAATAGATGATGTGTTAGCCCATATTCAAGTCCTATGTAAAATCATATTAATTTTAATAAATTTAAATTATTTCATATAAAATTATGTATTTTAACATATCACTAATGTTAATTTTGGGCATATTAATTTTATTTACAAATAAAGACACCAAGAAAAAGTTGATATTATAATATAATCATTTTAATCATCGGTAGTAATTATATTTATCAATTAAATTATTATAACACTATAAAACTACAAAATTACATTACTTTTAAATTTTTAAAACCATTATTTTTTTTATTAATTGAATAATTATTTTATTAGAAATGAGAAAAATTTAAGGTGATTATTTAATCCCTAAATGTTTTTGATAAATTACCATAATTAATATAATTTTAGATTTTGAACAATAAAAATACGATTCGTTTATATTTTTTCTATATCTAGATATATCATAGATATTTAAAACTATTACAGTTATAGTTTGTACATTTTTTAATTAAAATATTATGTTTAACTTATTAATGGACATGTGTATCTTAAAAAATTAAATTTCCTGACTTAATAGAGAAGGGAAAAATTTACACCATCTAATAAGAATTTATGATAATTTTAAACCATGATAATTAATTTTAACCTATATTTAATACATTTTCACATTATTCTTGGGATAAATTTTAGAATGATTACTATTCATAATGCCTATAACATAAAGGTGCATATTAACCAATGTTTAACCACATGATTAAAATATGGAATATGGATTTAAGAATTTAATAATTTTTTTTATAAAATTATTTTAAAACAACTGTGAAAATTTGATGAAAACCTCATTTAGATTAAATTTTGTTTTTAAAATACAACATGACTTATACATGTCCCATTAATAATAAATATATTATATGAATGTTAAAAAATATGTTTTAATATATAATTTTTAAATATATTGAAAATAATTTACCAATATTGATTGATGAATCTTATATAAATAAAAATATATTTTGTTAATAAAAACTATTTTTCTTAAACAATGTCACTTTTATTATGAAATGAATTGTTATTTCCATTTCCAATCATAATATCCATTATATAAATTTTTAAAATGATAAATTTTTTATAGTTTAGTTATTCATATTCACACACCAAAATATAATGGTTATGTTAAAATTTTAGAATATATTTATTGTTATTTATACTCGAGGTTTTATTTATCATAGATTATTAAAAAAATATTTAAATAATAGTATTTTGTAAATTCTTAGGTAGTTAAATTATAACAACATGAAAATGAATTTAAAACATGATATTCCATCACCATGTTATAAAATGGGGATATATATATATGTTTTATCACATCCTCATGTTCCCATGTAGCTTCTTAAAATTTTTGAGTTCTCTGTAGAAAATTAAACATTTGAGTAGTCATGGTCTATTACATTTTAAAAATAGAGTTTTATATATGTACCAGAAATTGATAAGATAAAATTATATTATACACTGGTATAAAATTTAATCTTAGTACATGTGAATGATTTTCTATGTAAATCCTTATTAGATACATATAATATTTCATGATCATGTGAGAGGTTTTGTAGAAGCACCAATCGATAAGATACTGTCTCTATATGATAATGAATCTCAAAAAAAATATTACTAGGTCTAAATAATCAATTATTTAAAAATATCATAACCATCATATATGTATAAATACAAAGAAAAAATGTTTAACTAACTTTAAAATCTAGATTACATCGATAAATATAAGTGAAAATTTTCTATGTAATTTGAGGTACCTTGATTTGGTTCCTAATGAATATAATATTTTCAACCATTTCAAACTCTAGATTAGGTCCCAATAGATTAATTTCTCTTAGCAGAGACCAGGAAGTTGGGGTTCTACACTACATTCAAAAGATCTCTTCAAATGATGAAATGTTAATTATTATATGGAACCTATTATTGTAAAAATAGTAAAAAGGTTAATAAGGTTAGACCAAATAATTTTTTTAATCCATTTAACATTATATCAATATATCCTCATGGGTATTAATAGTTCTCTTGACTAAAACTCTATTTTATGCTTTAAAGTATATTGAATGATAAAATTGTATCTTGATCCTACATAATGCATCACTAGAATATAACATTAATACTCATGGATGGATTAGATATAATAGAATGTGGTGCTCTGTTAACCATAATACATAGTTATTATAAATTCTCAAATTACAACCATGATAAAATCATTTTATTATAAAATTAGTAGTGATGAATTCATAAGGTGAGTAACTACAACACAAAAGGAATTACAACCATTTGATAATTTCAGGATTTAGATGAAAAAGTACATAATAAATGTTTTCCTCTTACATTCTATTATGTTAAATGGTTTTAAAATCACTTTAGAAGGTTACCTCTCATTATTAATATTATCACATACAAATAACCATGATACATACTATGAAATAGATATATTCATTCTATCAATATATAAATAATATTTTGGAAATCTATCTATCTTTGTACATATAAAATGAATAATGAGAGATGAATTATGAGAGTTATCTTATAGGAACTTCAAATATAATATTTAAGGAACACATTTATGGTTTATGATATTTTTCATGACATCAAATTCAATAATAAACATATAAACATTTCTTACATTTTAATATAGCTCTAAATCAACCTTTTGTTCCTCTTTAATCATCAAATGGATAGATAGTTGAACAATGTTTAAGAAAGATATGATTCCACATATTCACTTAATATGTCAAAATATGTTCTTTTAAAATCCATAAATATTGTACCATTTTTGATCCACATCATTGATAATATATCACGATCCTTTTAACTTGTAATATCTGAACCATTTAATTTCCTAAGGTTGTAATGTAATGAGATAATATTTATTCATATCCAACACTCTTCTCATGTTCATATATAGCCATTTTTTCTATAAAAAATTTTAAACTTTTATGATTTGTATATAAATCACATATTTTCTTATAGAGATAACTTATCCATATCATTATAAAAATAAGTATTGGAAAAAACATTAAATCATGAGTTGGTTAATTTTTCTACTGAACCTCTAATTATATTGATGTATAATATTTCACCACATCATTATGTATGAGAAAACATCCTAGTCCCATAATAAATAAATAAATATATATTACAAGGCATTATTCAATGATGGGTAAAGTAACCACATTTCCACTAGCTAAACTTATCTTTAGTTCCACCAAAGTTTCATCTCATTCAGGAATCCAAATGATCATACATCCATTACAAATTAACTTTTGGGGTGTATGAAATAGTTATGAAAAATTATCAATATATTGATAGTAATATACTTCCATAAGAAGAAAACTACATATCATAGATAGTTTGCTTTGTTTGTGATAATTTTAAATAAAATTGTTTTTTGAGGGATCTACTAATATTACATTAGAAGAGGCTGTATGACATAGGAATGAAACATCTAGAATCCTTAAATGAACTCTTAGTGATTTTTTTCATATATCTTCTACCTCCTCATAGTATTTAGCACACTTAACAAATGAAATTGAAAATGTTCCATTATATTTTAATATAATATAATATGAACTATAGACATTACCACAAAATGATCAATTTAATCTCTAAATATTATCTTCATAAAACCCCAACATATATATAAGGAATTAGTATGTAATAATTTAATCAATAAAAATACATTGTGTAAATAAATTGTATGAATTTATTTCTTATGTATATCCTCCTCATTGACCCTAAATTGATGATATCCAGAAGAAAGGTTAATCATTAAAAATTACAATGCTCCATATAGTTGATTAAAAAATTCATCAATATTGGATATATGATACATGTTTTATATTTTCATGTGGTCATGTTATCTATAATCAAGAAAGAGTAACATTAATCCATCATTATTCAAACCAAAAAGAATGGGTGATGTCAATGTAAACAACTTTTCCAATTAAATCCCTTTCCCCGTTTGTCCAAGATATTATTCTCTAATTATTACTAATCAATAATGTAAATTCTTCCTAGAGTCATTTAAATAGGTGTAGTACTATATATGAATTTTATTGAGAAATAAAGAACATGATTTAGTGGAAGACAATGGAATTTTCCTATAAATTCATCAACAATATCCTAAATAATAGAATATCAAATACATTGATTTTCTCCCATAACATATGACATAAAAATATAATTTTAATATGAATCCAGAACCATATAATTGATGTGATTTCAAATTTGTTTTCTTATTTTTCGTCTCTATGGAAAAAAATAATACAATGGTTCAGAATATAATGTGTGACTTCTCTTCTATGAAAATTAATTTTGGATTTATTTAAAGAGGTATATTCCAAGAATAAAATTAAATCAAATTCATTTGGAGGGAGAATAAAAATACCAATAGGAAGTACATGCCCTGTATATTTATCCAAATAATAATGATAGATTTGATATTCCATCATTATATAATTTTATTTTACTACTACTAATTCAATATGTACTGTGACCATATCCTGTTACATATGACATTACTAGATTTTAATCATAATTATACATCAAAGTACATACTAAGGATTTTAAAGTCTAGTGTCGTGGAATACTAGGTAAAGAAAACTGAAAACAAGAAACTAAATATAAAATATATTTATTTAGTGTTCATATTGAGCCCCTAAGTTCTATTGTGCTCAAA
This sequence comes from Viscum album, assembly GCA_963277665.1. Classification (NCBI taxonomy): domain Eukaryota; kingdom Viridiplantae; phylum Streptophyta; class Magnoliopsida; order Santalales; family Viscaceae; genus Viscum; species Viscum album. The sequence continues at coordinate 1,929,777,693 of OY728142.1, forward strand.
CGTCTTCATTAGATATCATGGGGATAAAATGAACAAAGGGATGAGCTAAAATTCTCTATAAGGGATTATCCATAAGAACAGAACATTATTATGTGGGATATAAGGCATGACATGTTGATATAAAAAGGCATGTAACATATGGAATCATAACACATAAACATGGGATCTATTAAACATGGAATCATAGAAATGTAGTAGAAACATAAAACAAGAATTTTTTATGAGTTAATTCTAACCTCCAAGACTATTTTCCAATGTAGCACATGACTATGATAACCCAAAACCATTTCACATAGTAGAACAAGCCAAGTATGATAGCTAAGAATGTCACACATAATCATATAATGAGAGTCAACATTACCCAATTCATTTTAGTTCAATCTAGGAGTACTAAAATTACATTTAATTAATATTTTTCCACATAAATAATCATACATAATAAATATTATTTAAATATAAGGTTTACCCATGGAATGAATTAGGTACCAGAATCCAAACATTAATCATAACCAATGGGAGTATGTTGAACTTTTCCCTGATAGAAAGTGATTACAAAATTCAGGGAAATTCATATGGTAAAATAGGTAGATATCATGGTTCAGGATGTGAAACAGATGTGACAATATGTGATAAATTTATTTGGAAATTTATCATTAAAATTTTTTGTGCGGTTTTAAGGAAAACGCTATAGTGATTTTAAAATAGAAGTGGTCACAATATTTTATATAAAACCAGAATCGAACCAATATGTTTTTAATAATAAAATTATTGAATTTATAAATAAAATGGTGGTATAAAATATAGGATAGAGTGAACTTGAAATTGGGTATCATTTTTTCGAGGTTCCCTTAAAACGGGTTTGATTATTGGAAAGTATCGATGGGGGATTCACATAGGAGAATGTATATCCACAAAGGGGAATGAATTATAGATCATGACACATTATTTTAGTTAATATTAATATAATTTATAGGTTTTAAATAAAATATAAAGAAAGTATCATTCTGTTAAAAATAAATTTAGGTAAACATGAATGAATAAAGGCAGTTCAGGTAGAATTTCATTCAGATTATCGGCATGGTATTAGGTGTATATAAGAGAGCTTCATGAGATAGAAAGTGGTTACTCATCACTTATAACTCATGAAATAAGTATGGTGGAGTTGTGAAATCATACCACTTCATTAGAGATCACACATGAAATGACATAGAATAGAGGACATATGTGAATAAAAGTGAAATGGATATGGTCCTTTGACTTAAATCTAATGGTGTTTTCCACATTTTATTAACGACTTGAATAAAAAAATTATGTTTATTAAAAAATCAGTCAATAAAATCTTATATATTTAATTTATTTATTATAAAATTTTTATTTCTATTAAAGACTTTTTTGATTGCTTATACGGTTAAATTTCATTTTCAAGGTCTGTTTTCATACTTGGTATTATTGATTGGTTCACTAATATTCATTTTCAGATAAAACTATAAGATGAAAGTGTTAATCCATAATTGATGTTATATTATATTAGTGATCATACTTGATATTAAATGGAAGAGAATTTAATCTGGATACTTTGAGTGATGTTGAATAATTATATTAAATTTTTGTGACATCCTTTTGGATTAATTGGCTATTTTGACCACTAAGAACACATTTTATTTCATAAAAAAATCATTTGTAAAAAAGGACTAAATAACCATATATATGGAATAATAAATATATTATGTTCTATATCTCCCCTAAAAAATGGTTTCATTAACATTATTTAAGACAGTACTGGAAAATGGTAACTCGTCATCCATGCTTGTGCTAAATCTACACATCCCAAATGGTGTTTTCATTTCATTCATATAAAAGACGGGAAAAGGAGATAAAATAATGATTTATCCTATTATAAAAATATAATTATAGTACATATATTTAACTAGGGTTATCATACCATTTGGGTTAAGGGAGGTGAGGGAAGAAACAAGAAAAGAAATGATGTTAAAAAAATAAAAGAATTGGAAACATGAATTTACCTCTTCTGTTTATCTTCATTGAGAGCCTCTTAAGGGGAGAGGATTTAAAAATATTAAGATACTAGGGGGAGTGGGACTTGGCGATGGATCTTCGGAAGAGATTTCAATAGAATATTGGCAAGGCACAACTCATTAGAGGAGTGAAGAGAGGAGATAAGGTTGGGGTGTATTTATTGTGGAGGGGATGAGAGTTTTCAAAATATTATAATCATTAGTTTAATATTATTCAATAAGATAAGAAATATTTAGTATTAAATAACCTATAAAATTAATAAATGCACGTTACATCAATATTTGGGTGCTTACATAACTTATGTTTTCATGAATAGTGGATGTAAAATATAATGCTTTTATACAGTAAATTAATGTATTTTACTATTCATAAAAAATTCAAGAATGTCAGAAAAATCCCAAAAAATCACCATAACCATTTATCATCACGTAGAATAAAAAAATTAAGTCCATCATTCAAAAATAATTTTCTAAATTCCATTAATTTAATTTTAAAATAAACTCAAAATTTATTCTAAAAAATCGATTTGAAACATTTATTTACTTATTACAAAATATATGTACATCATACCATCACAAAAATATTATTTATATACTATAATATATAAGGTTACTATTTATTATGGTATTTTACTATTCATAAGGGTGACATTACTATTCATAATGGTGTGTTACTATTCTAAAAAAATCATGTTGGTCATATTAGACTCCAAATAACTTACAGATCACAATCATGTATATCAGATTTTTAAAATTCAAATCACAGAAATGGAAAACTTGTGTTTAAAGGTCACATACAACATATTATTTCATTTTGTTCTAATTTCATGTGATTATATGACATAATAATGAGTAGTAAATTTCCATTAAAAAACATTTGGTCATTATATTCTTCACCCCAATTCGAAATTTTTCCCTCATGATTTCAGTTTATATTCTAGGCCACTAACATGTGCATGTACTTTTATTTCATTGTCTCCTCCAGTTCCCATGTTTCCTCATTATACAAATGGTTACACCATATTACCTTGACTAGGGGAGTAGTATTGTTATGTAGAACATCATCTCTATAGTACATTAATTTCACTGGTTTCTCCTCATAAGGAATATCATTCTAGAACTATAGCACCTCTGAAGAGAGTAAATGTGAAGGGGATAGTATATACTTCCTTAAGAGGGATACATGAAAGACATCATGTACTTTGGCTATGGTTGGTGGAAGCTCTAGTCGAAATGCCACAACCCTGATACAATCAAGAATATAAAATGGGTTAATATACATGGAACACAACATCCCTTTCCTTCTAAACATTTGGAACTTCTTTTATGGAGATATTCAAAGAAATAAAATGTATCCAACTTTCATCTCAAGGTCTCATCGATGATTGTCTTCAATTAAATTCCTTCTCCTTTCAGCTACCTTGATATGTACTGAATGGTTTTCACCTTCTCCAACATTTCATCAACCATTTTATGTCCTAGAAGCTTATTCTCACCGACATCGTTCCAACACGCTGGTGTTCTGTACCCTTTCCCATAAAGGGAATTATTTGGGACTATTTAGATGCTTGGGTGGAATATTTTGTTGTAAAATATTTCATCCATCGAAATGTGTTGGTGTCTTCCTCTTTTGAAGTCCCTATAACATTCTGTCATCAAATCCTCCAATGTTTGAAGAGATCACTCAGATGGGTCCTCAATTTGAGGTTAATAGGTCGAACTGTGGTTTAATTTTGTGCATATAGCCTGTTGTAGAAGTTTCTATTACTTCGAGTTGAATCTCATTTCTCTATTAGATATAATAAATAGTGGTACTCTATGAATCCTTACCACTACATTGATGTTAATCCCTCTGATTTAAACCATTGAGAATTCCTCTTGAATTTCTATATAGTGAGTAGTCTTTGTTAGAAGATCCACAATAACCCATATAGCATTGTTTCCTTCGGATGTCCAGTGACAAAGTTCATGGTGATATTATCAAACTTCTATATTGGTATGGGTAGTGGTTTCATCATCCCCTTAGACTTTTTACTGTCTGACATCACTTAAAGACATACAAGACACATCTAGGTATATTCAGTAATATCAATTTTCACATTGTCCCACCAATTTTTTTTGGAGATCTCGAGACATCATTGTACTTCCTGGGTGAATAGAGATTGTTGAACTATGCACATCATTCAAAATCTCCTTTATATATGTATCAGATGGATTATATAATCATGAAAAAAATATTACAACTCCTACATCAATATTGAACTCAAAAAATTTCACATTTCAGAATGCTTCCACACATTTCATAATTTCTACATATTTTTTTTTGAGAATCCTTTATTTTCTACTTGAGATATAGTTGAGAGATCATTTTAGGAAAGATTTAGGATGTTCCTCCCTTAATTATTCCCATGGTTATACTTTGTAAATATAGTAATATCAGATCCTTTTCAATTATAATCATTGAAAAAGATGTTGGATCGATTCTCCTAATAGAGTTTTCCACCTTTTTTGCCTTACCAGGATGGTAGTGGATTGAGAAGTCATAATCCTTGATGATATCCATCCATCCTTTTTGGAATATATTTATCTCATTCATAGTTAATATATATTAGACACTCTTATGATCATTATATATCTCACACATCTCCATATAGAGATAATTCCTCCAAATTGTCAATGTAAATATCAAAGTCGCCACCTCCAAATCATGTGTGGAATAGTTTTTCTCATGTATTTTTAGCTTCTGTGAAGATTAGGATATCAATTTACCATTTTTCATTATGAAACAACCTAAACCCTTATTTGAAGCATCACTATACACAACAAATAGTCCTCCAATTGTTGGGACTGTGAGTACGGGTGCATTGATTAACCTCTTTTTCAACTCATTAAAAGAGTCTTCTCATTCCTCAGTGCAGACAAACTTTAATCCTTTCTATATTATCATGGTTATTGGGTTAGAAAATGGTGAAAATTTCATCGCAAATCTTCAATAATACCTAGGTAGACCCAAAAATATGTAGATCCCCATTACAGGTGTTGGCCTGGGCCACTGTTCAATTTCCTTTGTCATGGAAGGGTCCATGGATATCCCATTGTTCGTGATATCATTCACCAATAATGATACATCCTATATCCAGCACTAACAATTATTGTTCCTTGAATACAACATCAACATTTGTAAATTCTATAACACATTATTCAAATGCACGTAATGTTCCTCCCTATCATTGGCTTATATCAAAACATCATGAATAAGAACTACTAATAATTTTTAGCTGTAATATCTAAAGAATATTTTCATTAAATCCAATAAAATTTCTAGATCATTAGTGAGTCCAAAGGAAATCACTATGAACTCATATTGTCCATAACTCATTCAGTATACAGTAATGGGAATATCTTCCTTCCCAAACATTAATCGGTAATATATCGATCGAATATCCACCATAGATAAATAAGTATCTCGATGTAGCTAATAAAACAATTCATCTATCCATTTAAGGGGATACTTGTTATTTATCGTGATTTTATAGAGTTCATGATAATTAATGTGGAGGTGCACTGATTCATTCTTCTTATTGAGGAATAGGATTGTCACACTCCATGTTGAATCCCTAGGGAGTATAATACCAATTTCTAGATTCTCCTATAACTACATCTGCATCTATTCCAGCTCTAATGTGGCCATTCGGTTAGGAGTCATTGATATAAGAAGAGATACAGGAATAAGTTCAATTGAGAACTAAAAATCTCGGTCAAAATGAAGACTAGCCAACTCATCGGGGAATACATTAATGTAATCTCTCGTGATGGGCATGAATTCAAGAATCTATCTATCCTTTGTCACAATCATTTCACTAAGAAATTATTTTCTTAAAATATTCATTTCTACACATGAGACACTGATTCTAAAAAATATTCATCTTCCTCTATACACTTCTAAATAATTGGATGATGATTCGGGATGTGAAGAGTGATTTCCCTTTATCAAAATATGATGTTGAATTTATATAAAGATAGTCAATACATTCCCTAGATAGAATCAAGCTCCTCTAAAAGAATAATGATGATATTTTCTTGGAGGTTTAGTCCATAAAACTTAACCGATGATGAGTTAAAATCCATGGACAAAAAAATTTCCCCATCTATTGTTCTCGTAGATAACTTGTCATCCAAATTTTGAGGTGGTGTTTGAATAGTTCAACTAAACTGGAATGATATGAAATAATGTGCTCAACCATAATCAAATATTAAGTTCACTATTGTTGAATGAATAACTAGAGTAACTATCACCAAATCATTTTCCGGGAACACGTCATCGGTAGTAATAAAATAATACCTTACTTTTTTCCTTGGAGGTTGATGTTGATTTCCATTGACAGCCCTCGTCTTAGAGAAATTGTTTTCATAAAGCCCATACACCTTACAATTGTAACAGTGAAAAACTAGAAGAGCGTTGATATGAACATTCCTTTCTTCTATGATATGATTTGGATTTTTCATATCCATTTAGAAGTTCTTGACGAAATTTCCCATATTTCAACATTTGAAGAAATTCATAGTCCCCTTTAGAAATTTCTCAGGATTCATCATTCCAAAACATTAACAAGTTGGATATTATGTCTTTTTCAATCATGTGATTTATTTGTTGAACCACCCATGGTGTTCTCCATTTTTTTCTTCTTATCACTGGTCCCACGATTCCACTTATAGTTCCAATATTCATTTCACCCTTGAGGTAAAAATGGACAATCTCCTCATAACTATTGATGTCTCAGATTTCCAGCACCTTTCGTAGACTCAAATTATGCCCACTAAAAATGATATCAACCTCGCTCTCGATATTACTGACAAATCCTTTGGCATGCCTTGATAACCATGTAATGTTTTTTTCAGACACCATGATGGACTCATCTTCCTTCTAATTGATTCTATAACTCTTTATAAATATTGAGATGGTGAGTTTGAGGAATAAATTTTTGGAAAAAAGTCCTCTTTAATTCCTCCCAATATATGGAATCAATATTCTCCAAAGAAATTGTATTCTTGATCAATGTCCACCATTTATCAAATTCCCTTTCAATACAATAGACTGCATGTACACATTTCACTTTTTCTGATCCCTAGATGATAGAGACTATGATTTAAATGGAGTTAATCAACTATTCAGTGAAGAGGAGGTTAGAATATCCATAAAACATGGGAGGCCTTTTCCTAAATAATGAATCTATGATGAATTTTTATTTCTAAGAAGGAAGTGTGCGTTCCAGATGATTCATGTTATTGTTCATATCTTGAGACATATGAGAGAGTACATTCATGATGTTTTGAGCACTCATTCATGTCATAATAGTCACATCATTATGCCAATCATCACATTTCCTATCACATTGGTTATTGGAATGTGTTCTTCTATTTCCAGCTATTAACTATGAAAAATTGCATATAAGTAGTGGGCTTGAATAATTAGTTATTGATCATAAAAATTAATTTTGAAAATAGAAAGATAAATTTGTAGAGTATAAGTATATAAAAACTTTTGATTATTTAGGTTTAAATCATGGTTATCCCCGATATATTTCATAACATATATTCTAATGGTATATTTTTATTCCCTTAATAATGGTTTGTACTAATCTCATAAATTTTGGAAATTATTTCCCCAGGGAGTTTCAATACAATGTGTGATGCCAGGAACAATGTCATGTAACAAGATACTCTAGGTCAAGCCCAAAACTCATTTTAGACGTTCTATATCATAGGTTCATTTCTTCCAGAGCTGCCTCTACCTCTTTCTATCAAGACATTGATTTATTTTCTTAATAAACCACTTACTTGTTACTTACCAAAATTTTGGGATGTTTTCTTATACTTCATCTCATCTGTAAGGTTCTCATTACGGTTCTATATTCAAAATCTCCAAAAATAACTAGAACATCCTATAATACCAACTATCCTAACCCTAGACTATTATAATTTACATTACACGGTTTTAAACATTATTTTACCTAAGAGTATAGGCCAAGGTTTGGAAAGTCTAGTTTCATGGAATACAAGGTACATAAAACAGAAAACATGGAACCAAATATAAAATTTCATTATTTAGTATTCATAATGAGTCCCTAACGTCCATTTTTCTCAAAAAATATCATCGGCTAACATTGGGATAATATAAAAAAAAGGGATGAGATGAAATTATCAGTAAGGGATTAACCATAATAAAAAATCATTAGCTTATCGGATATAAGGCATGACATGATGATGTAAAAAAATCATGTAACATATGGAATAATAATATATAAACATTGTATAATTTAATGATGGAATCATATAAATGTGTATGAAACATTAAAAATGAATTATTAACAATTCAAGTCAATCCTCCAAGACCGTTCCCCATAGTATCACATGCCAAGGATTAGTGCTAAGACCATTGCACATAGTAGAACACGGCAAGGCTAACCGCCAAGACCGTCACACATAATCAAATCATGAGACTCAATGTTACCAAATATATTGGAGATCTATCTCAGTAAACCCATCATGTAGTTGAAGAATATTATTTCCATATAAGGAATCATACATAATAAATCTAACTTTACATAAGTGTAACCCATGTAATGATTTGGGTACCATAATCATGTCCTAAAGCATAACCAATGTGCATATCATGAAAGTGTCTATAAAAGAATGGAATTTGAACATCCATTTTAGATAATAAGTTAAAATAGTAGTATATCATATTAAGTGATGTCAAACATAAGTTATAATAAATAAGAAACATATTTGAGAAATTTAGCATTAAAATGTTTGGTTCTGTTTTAAAGAAACAACTTTAGAGAAATTAAAAAATATAATAGAAAATTCATTTATATAAAAACTAATGTGAACCAATAAGGTTTTAATATTAAAACATATGAATATATAATTTAAATGGTGTCTTAAAACAGAGGAGATATTTCACTTCAAATTGGGTAAAAAATTTGGGTGGTTCCCTTCAACCTAGTTTGCTTATTGGGAAGTATCGAGGAGTGATTTACTTAAAAGAATTTATATCCCCAAAAAAGAAAGATGTGTGGATCAACAATCTTGAGAGTTTTGATAATAAAAAAATAATTTATACATTTTACATAAAAAGTAATTACACCTTCATTTGGGTAAAAAGAAAGATTGAGAAACCCAAAGGAATAAAGGCAGTTCGTGTAGAATTCCTTGCAGCTTATCGGCATGGTATCAAGTGTACTTAAGTGGGATTTGTGAGGGAGAAAGGGGTTTCTCATCACATATAAATCATGAGGGAAGTATCTCAGAGGTTTTTAAATCATACCCATTCATTTATTATAACACATAAAATGCAATAGCATATAGGAAATATTTGAATAAAAGTGAAATGGATAGGATCACTTGCCTTAAATTTGATGTTGTTCTCTACTTGTTATTAATGACCTGAATAAAAAAAATAGGTTTATTAATTAATAATTCTAGACACTTTTATATATTTAATTTATTTAATATAACCTTTTAATGTTAATTAAAGACTTTTCTGATTGGTTTTAATGTTCAATTTCATTGTTTGGGTCTGTTTTCTTACTTGGTTTTAGTGATCGATTCACTTATATTCATGTTCGGATAAACATGTAAGATGAAATTGTGTGTTCAAGAATATAATATATATAATATTAGTGATAATATAGTATATTACATGGTTCAAAATTTAATTTTCCTACTTGGAGTGAATTTGAATCATTTTATAAATCTTTAGTGACATACTTTTTGGTTTATTGGTAGTTTAAACCATAAATAACACATTTTGTTTTATAAAAAAATACCATGTGTAAAAAAAGATTAAATAACCATATATGAGTAATAATAAATATATTATGTTATTCTTAATCTATTTAAAATTGTTTCATGATCGAAATTCAAGATAGTAATGGAAAATGACAACGTGTCTTCCTTGATTAGATTAAATTTACACATCTGAAATGGTATTTCCATTTCATTCAAAAAAATCATTGTAAAAGGATAGAATATAAGTAAATATTTGTTTAGAATAAAAAATACACTACATTATTGTTACTAGAGTTATCATACTATTTTTGTTATGGTATGTGAAGAATGAACCAAGAAAAGAAAATAATCAAAAGAAATAAAAGAATTGGAAAGTGGAATTTACCTCTGGTGATTATCTCATTTGGGAGCCTCTTAAGTGATGAGGATATGGTAATTTGAATTGACTAGGGGATATTGGATGTGGGGAATTAACTTCGGAATTTATTTTGGTAGAATATTGGCACGTAAAAAGGCATGAGAGGAGTGAAGATAATAGGTTAGTATGTGTGGTATTTATAGTGGATGAGAGGAGAGTTTTCATAAAATGATAATCATTAGTTTATTATGGTTCCATAGGACACAAAATAGTGATTATTACATGACCTAGAATAGTAATAAATGAATGTTAGTTTGATATTTGGGTGCTTAAATCACTTATTATTTCAGGAATAGTGGTTTTAAAAAATGATGTATTTATACGGTAAATTAATGTATTTTAATATTCACAAAAAAATATGATGTATTTCAGAAAAATCAAAAATATTCATCGTAACTGTTTTTTGATGTATAGAATCAAAAAATGAAATCCATTTTTCAAAAATAAATATCTAAATATGATTAATTTACCTTTTAATTAAATTCAAAACATTCTCTAAAAAATAGTTTTTAAACAATTATTTACATCTCCCAATATATAGGTACATCATAAGTTAACATAATTCTTACATATATTCTATAATAGGTACGGTTACTATTAATTTGTGTATGATACAATTAATAAGGGTAATAGTACTATTCTTAATGGTATGTTACTATACACCAAAAAGTAATTTGGTCATATTAGACTCCAAATAACTTACTAATGGCAACAGTTTATGTAATATTTTCAAAATTCAAATCACAGAAGTAACAAATGTATGATTAAATGAAATATTTCACATTGTAGTTAATTTTTTGTGATTTAATTTGATTATATGATATAATTACAAGAATAAAATATCCATTGAAAAACATTGGGTCATTAAAATATGTAATTAAATGTGTGGAATTCTGATACCCTTCTTAAATTATTCAGATATATAATATTGTGTAGAAAAATACTCAAAAAATTAGCAGTTCTCGGGTGGATAAAGTATGTAACGTTCACCAGATTTTATCACACCCCAAAATAGAAATAATGATTGCATGAGATTTCAATTTCCCCCCTATATTATGAAATTATTTACATTGATAATCATCATTTACAAATAGATTTGATCATTGGATAACACAATTCCTATAATCATTGCACTTGAAACACTAGTGTGTGGGTGTTTTATTTTTTGGATCTTTTCCTCAATTTAGAGGATTAGATTACTTCATCCTATAATTTTAGGATTTTATTTTCTGATTACCATCATTTCCACACATAAAATATTTGAAATCCCACTTAATAAAATCTCCATTGTGGTTCCTTCCACACATTGAACATAAAGAAAATAAAATATTTTAATCAATATGATTTTTATAATCAACATTGCATTCCATGTGTCCTTTAACATAAAAACTATACGATGGCTATTTAAATCCAATTTCAATTTCCACTATGATATAACATAGTACAATTAATTTAATTATTTCAATGTATCTAATATAGAATTCCATTAAGAGAATTTATTAAATATCACTAATGAATTGTTAGACCCTACATTCTGGTTTGATGATAATACAAGAAGAATACCTTGATAGTATTATAATTTTTCCCAATTAGTACAAATGGCTTCATCATCCATATTATTTATCTCAAGGAATATCATATTAATTTAAATATGAAAAATATGAGGAATGTAATTATTAAATAATAATATCTTAAACTCCTCACACACTATGGTGTCAATTTATTACTATTTCCTCACACTCTTGATAATATTACACTATTCATGTAGTACACATTATACAGGATGGATGATCAAAATATATATATATATTTCAATAAATATAATAAAAAAATTTCCAGGATACTGATCCATTCGTTATTAACTTATGGATCTGTGGAAACACAAAAACATGATGTACATTTAGCCATGATGAACTAAAAATGTTTTGTTACTCCCTTTTATAATTTAGAAGTTCAACATGATATATATATTTATAATATTGTTTTAGAATATTAATTACACATATATTCTTGATCTCAGTATATTTGGTTTCCCTAGTTGGTAACCATTTCATTTTCCATCACAGTAAGGAATAACATGATTCATTCATGATTCATCCATTATAAAAAATTAAAAATAATTATTTAAAAAAATAATCATATTTGAAAACCAATTAATAATGGAAATAAATTTATGGAGATTTAAAATTTTGACACATTCTTTTCAATATATGAGACCATAGGTTTAACAAAAGTATCTTTTGCTCTTTAAAAACAAAATTTGATGTTATCTTATCCATATAGTTAACCCTATATTACAAAATAATGCTCTTTCATCATAGGTTCCAAATGTGAGTAAGCATTTATATGATACCATATTAGAGAACCATACTTTTAGTAAATTTATATTACATCATTTCAGAATAATATTCATTACATAACATGAAAATAATAACAAAAATCATGTTTCTATATTTCTTTTATAAATATATATACATAAAAATATGGTTACTAGAATATCTATATCATCTTCCGCTTATTTTTAAAGAAAAAATCACACTTCATATGAATATCATAAATAATAAATATATTCATTACCTAGGTAAATGAAATATAAGAAAAGGTGAGCTATGATTCTCATTTAGGGTAAGAATGTGAGATATCAGAAGAACAAGGTAATAAAGGTATGTGAACATGACTATAACATTATTAAAACAATACCCAATATATAATAGGTTATAATAACTATTCATGGAAAAAATAATAGTAGTTCTGAATACAATAATCACAATATAATAAATTTATATATTTCACAAGATAATAGTTCTATCATATGACTTAATTTTGTGGTATACACATAAGCATAAAACCTGATTTAAATTATATTAATGGATTAATAAGAGAAATTTCATAGAGAATGTTTAACATTATAGAAATTATCAATATAATAAAGGTTCCCTCTAAGAACTATCATAGAAGAACTATTTCCTAACTCAAGTACCTTCACAACAATTTCCAATCCTATTTAACTTAGGAGTTATCTATCATTACATAATTAATCGTTGGGATGTATTAATCTTCAACCACGTATTACATAATTATCATTATAAAAAAGTATTCTAAATTGTCTTAAAAAATTCATCAAATTAGAAACCATGACATAAAATGGACTAAATAAAAATTTCATTTCAAAACAACTGATGTAAGATGAATAATTTTCACAAACATTACATCATTATATCGTAATATAACTCACTATAAAGTAATGGGAATCATAAATATATTATCATCATAAAAAAAATTATTTGTTAAAATGTATAAGGATGGTATCCCTGTATCATATCCGTATTAAATAATATTATAAATAAATGGTTTTTAACATTGATAAATATAATTTCCATTAGTAGAATGTTTCATAACTCCTGAGGAAAATAACATTTTAACATTGAAAATAAATTTTGAAAATTGATTAATAAAAAAAAATTATGAAAATAAATTTATTTCTAGATAAAATTTTGATCATATAAATCAATTATTACATTATTGAGAGGTCATTATGGATAGAACTTGAAATACTATCATCATAATCAAAATCATAAACAATCCCAATAAACAATTAGACTATAACAAAAAAAACTTACAACATTGTTAAGATTTGAATCATAGAACCCAAAAAATAAATGATATAATATATGTCATACAATCTTACTAAAATTCCTAAATATAATTATAAAATAAATTAATGATATGTAGATATAATCATAAAGGAAAAATGGGGTTAATATGGAATGTGTATAACTGAAATAAAAGCAAGTCTAAATTCTCTTACCTTGAGTTTTACTTTAGTTAAGAGAACACTAAATTCAATTATAATAAATTTATAATTATTATATTATTTTATTATTAACATTAATATACAAATAATTTCATTTATTATCCCTTTATAAAATCTCAATAATAATTTATAAGTGAATCATTTTTAAAATCTCAGTTTCATGGTGTGAATTGAATATTTTATCGTGATTATTTTTGTTCAGTATTTACTATTTCTGATAATTTACCATAATCCAAAATATTAATAATTATTAGAATATAATATATATTCATTATATTTATTGATTTTTTTTAAATAGTTATTTGTATGTATATTGATTAAACTATTCGTGGAGTTATTAGATTGTACATATTTCTTAATGGGGTTTTAACATTTCTATAGATAAAATGAAGGAAATGTAAATAATAATTCACAATTAAATAATAATTATTTGATCATATATATCATAAATATTGATTAATTTTATTCTTATTTCAGTCCAACTAAAACCTATATTAAAAACGGATCGCATCTCTCTATGGAGGTGGTATTCCACCATTTTACGTGAAATACATTATCATTTTCCAATGGATTATATATTAAAGAGGTATAAGTGATATTATGATTATATAATCAATATATTGTCACAATAATCATATATAAATATTTAAACCATTAAAATAACCATCCCTTAATTATGTTTGTGGAAATGAAGTGTATCTATAAATGGAGATGGTAAGCCATACAATCACACAAGAAATACATTCACTTCCAATTTTATCAGAAAGAGGGAGGAAAATTGGAATTTCAAAGTCATAATAATATTAAAATTTATTTATGAAACTAATTTTTTTATTTCATGATATGTACCATTAAATATCTTGATGTGAAGAATATTAAAAAAATTATTTTGATTGGTTACGAATATTGTTTTTAATTTGAAATATCTCATTTAGATACCCTATTATGGATCCTACGGTTTTTATTTTGTGAATTCAAGATCCTATTAAATTTATATAAGTAGGTCTAGTATGGATTATGGTCAAGTAGTTTTATGCTATATTGATTAATGTGTATTAATTAAGGGGGATGATGATGTTCATTTATAGTGGAGGAAGAGAACACAATTATAATATCTACAAAGAATAAAAATAAAAATTGTAATTTTATATAAAAAATCATTAAAATTGACATGAATGTTATTAAAAATGGATAGGTTAGACATAACTTGGGAAAATTAAATTTACATAAGTATTTGGTTCATTTTAATTATGATATATTATATTGACCATTTTGATAATTATTTTTTACATTAATATTGGAAACAATTATTTTAACAATAATTTTTCTATAATGTTATTATAAATAGGCATGTGACTCATAAATTGATCATGGATAATGTGATAAATAAATTTCCATTATCATGGAATAAGTGGGGATTTTTATGAATTTTATGTCATTTAATTTAATAGTATTTATTATAAAATAATAGAATTGTTACTTTTGGAAAATTAATTTATTTTTACATTAAATACATTATAAAAAAATATATATTCATATATAATAGTTTTAAACATGAAAAATTTGTTAGATTTGTCTCTAAATTTCATGGAAAACATAAAAAATTTTATTATGTTACTTTTTCCCTTTTGAAACTCATTTATTATATATCTCTATAAATTGAATAAATATATTATTAGTGTTGTAGAAGTATCCAATGAAATTATTTCATCTAAAATATGGGAAATAAATTACCATCATGGATATAATCTATTTATAGAAAATAAATCTACAAATATAAATTCAAAACATTCTTTTTCAACTATGTAAAATGATATTGTATGATTATATATATGAGAGTTACCCTTTATATCATAATTTTATTTGAATACTACATAAGTATTTTTCATTGACCAGTATCTCTTAAACAATTAAATTTCACAACTAACTGGATATTATTCAAATCTAATTCATGAAATTATATTTTAGATGAAAAATATTATCCTTGAATTTTTTTTATCGAGGTTAACTTGATTTTTCTTTTACAATGTAGATAAATGTTTCAATTGTTAGCATTCCTAAATCGTAATAATAAAATGAACATATTTTAAAAATATAAACATACTAACATTAAATTTATAATCCATTATTTAATATTAAATACATATAAGTTGACAGAATTAATTTTAATTTCAGTGCCCTAAAATATATAAGACCCTATTTTTTGAAAATATAGTCTATAAGATAAAATATTATTTATTATTACACCATTGTAGTAAAAAATTAGATGAATGTTTTAAAAAAAATTCAATATATAATATATTTATTTCAGTAAAATAATTCACAAATAGTGGTTTATATAATTGTGACGACTCTGACCTGGATCTCACGTAACGGTGCCCCAAGCACAGTGGAACGCATGTCCTCAAGCGCATCTTCCCAAATTCCAGAGGCTGTAGACTAGTTGCAAGGTCCTAGGGTGTGTTCGTGGGAAGACTACGCACTCATTAGTAGAGTGTATCACAATGAAAATAATTTAATGGAAATGTAAAAAAAGAATCAATATGAATAAACAGCCAAAGTAAACCTATACAATAGATAAACAAGAACAAAAATAACTATATAAACTAAATAATGATGATGTACTGTCATGTTAGTAGAAAAACTGGAAAACATAGATACAATGAAATAGACATAACATGTTCCACAAATTAATGGAAAAAAAGACTACTCCAAGCATCCTGAGATCAAACTCGGTCATCTAATATCAAGCTCTATCTGATCAGCATGAAATCAAGTATTGGAAGCCATCATTGTCAAATTATCAATATGTGAAACCATGTAATCAAATTTGGGTACCAAACGACACACAAAGTGGGTGTGAGATAAATCTTATTGGGCTACTGCCAACAATGTCTATAACATTCAACATGTGTACTAGAATATATCAGTCTTCAGTCAAGAATATATATGTAAAGAATGTAGTACAATATAACTAAATACAAAAGTACGTACTTCATCCCTTGGATGTGTCTGAACATGTAACTAGATTATTAATTAATAAATTGCAATTTAATGTTAATTGGTCACGTGAGGCATAACCATCACTCACATCACCTCGTTAGGAAACCTGATAATGATATCCAGTTAGGGAAATCCAAGGTAAAAACCAAGGTGACATAAACTCCCAAAAAGATAACTCATTAGTATTAGTCTTGCTAAGGGGTAGGAGTGTAATCCATGGAGCATAATCTAAGGAATTCCACAATAAGGCGCAATCCAAGGCTAAGGAGTGTATCCAAGGATAAATGGGGCTAAGCAAGGAAAAGTTCCCAAGAGTGTATCCAAGGAACCTACATTTCATTATTGGATCCAGGTACTGTATCTAGGATATCATGTAACAATGAAGGCGACCATATGGTATTATGCTTGGAATCAATGGAATATAAAACAACCTGAGTCTATGTGGGTATCAACCTAAGAAAATCATATCCTTGAATCAAAAAGGCATTCTCAAGACCCAAGGTAGTCTCCTCTCAGAATTGAAGGTGATATCAATTTGGTACATTATTATTTGATATTGTAATCATTTATTAATTCATTTGGTTCAATTATTTCCTTCTATTATTATGTATGGGTCATATAGATTTGAAACCATTTATTTATTGGTCCATGCATTTTCTTCCATTAGCATGGATTTTCTATGTAGCATTGCAACCATTGAATCAACTCTTACTTATCCCTTAAGGGATATTCAATTATTAATGTTCAATCCTCTCCCTTTCATTAGCATGGAAAGGGCTGATACGTACAAGTAACCTTGATTCTATCACTTTTAATAAGGAAAAGTTATATACATAGTATATATTCTATTTCACATTTCATGATTTGTAATTGTTTTAAGCAATTATGTTAGGATGGTCAAGTGGTGACCATACAAGGTAAATCCCATTATAAAATCCTCATTAAACATCAAAAAAAAATTAGTAAAGATCACGTTATGGAAGGTCAATCATGGGCACACTTGAATGGTGTATCAAACGTGTCAGAACACTAAAGACATGGTTATGGAAATACTCTCAACATTAGGTAGATTGAGTTGTGGGTGTAACCACATAAAACTAATCACATATTTAGAAATAGAATAACCATAAAATTCTCTCATGTATAATCTTATAAATTAAATATAAGAAAGAGTCCCTGATGGAAGTGGTGGGACCCACCCGAATATCCCAAAATCAACAATGATTAGGCTTGATTTATAGACCACCCACCTTAGGATTGTACGATCCTTCTCCTACAATATGTTCCCTTGATATTCATCATATCAGTGTAGATCTATGAGAAAATGTAAACTTCTCACATGGTGATATCTAGGTCGGTAGTGAAAGAGAAGAACTACTAAATAGGTCTAAAGAACTTATCATTTCATATCCAACGTCAAAAACATAACATCAATTGGATTATTGATGAAGGAGATCTATTGATCCCTTAACATGGCCTTCACAATGCTCCAAATGGAAGAAAATGTAGGAAACTATCTCTGGTTCTATGATTAAGAAGAATGACGAGGACTAATAGATCATTAAGAATGTTATGATCATTTTGCACTAGATTATAACTTTCACATAATTTGGCCGCATGACTTGTCAAAGATAGTGGAAACCATGTAGGATGAATCAGCATAAATAACATCCTCTGCACGATTTGATCAAAACATGAATTGACTACGAACAAGTACCCAGAAAGAAATGGGTGTTCGCACAGTTAGGCAATATGGCCATGTGACAACTGTGTGAGGTTACAGTATCAAAAAAACACTATCCAAATGGTTTGGAAAACCATGAGTATTGACTTTTTTCTCTAAAAGGATGGATTTAGGTCTCCGAACAATCCACATACACCCTCAGAACCATTAATATTGCATTTGGAATCCAATTTAGGTCCATGTAAAAGATTTAGACCGAAAATTAAAGGATCAATACCTGAGTAAAAATGGGGTTCTTGCAGTCTTTCCCCCTTAAATGAACTTTCCCCAAATTTATCCTTCCACAGGTAAAGAAAAACAGTTTGAGAACTACTCTGACCACTAGGATCATACATTAGCTTCCCTCTCACAAGACTCACCTAGCACACGGTTGTTCAACCATATCACCCGTACGAGAGGGAGATAATTTCCTCAGATAAGCTTCGTAGATCGGTCAATAATGTGTAGTGGATACTTCTCAATTATAGTATCATCATCAAACTCAAATTTCATGGGATCAAAGGTATCAGAAAAATCAGCATGATATTGGTGAAGCTGTGAGACAAGAATTACATCGTACATGGAATGATACATCTTAGGTAGCTACAACTGATACGCTACAACCCTGACTCTCTCTATAATTTCAAATGGACTAACGTAATGAGGTGATATATTTCCCTACATTCTTAACAATATATGCCCTAACCTGCGTGATGCCTGATAGAAAACATGATCCCAACCCCCAAAATAAAGATTTTGTTGATGGTGAGCGGCACAAGATTTCTATCTAGACTGAGGAGTAGTTATACGCTTCTTGATTATATGGACCTGTTTTAAAGTCCCCGGAATGAGATGAGGAACTAGTGGGGATGCGTCACCATCCTCTAGCCAGTACAAGGGTGATTGTCTTGACCTACCATATAAGTCATCAATGGAAACCATATAAATTTTCGCCTAAATACTATTATTATAATAGAACTCGATATGAGGGATATTCTTCTCCCATGATTCATCGAAATAAAGGCTACATGCTTGGAGAATATCCTCTGGAACCTGTATTGTCTGTTCCAATTGTCCATCGGTTTGAGGGTGAAAATATTTTCATAGATGCACCTGAGTACCCTTTGATTTTTAAAACCCTGCTAGAACCGTGATGTGAAATAAGAGTAACTAACTGAAACGATAGTACATAGAACCCCGTGTAGTATTATGATCTCAATAATATACAATTCTCCCATCTCATCAAGTGAGAATTCCTACCATATAGGAATGAAGTGGGATTATTTTTTAACTATTCAATTACTAACTAGATAGCGTCGCTACCCCTCAATGACCTGGGTAAGCCAACTACGTTGTCCAAAAAAACATATTACCATTTTCATTATTGGATTGGAAGTGGATGTAATAAACCTACAAGTCTATGGTTCTCTGAATTTAGATATTTCTAGGTGGAACACCTTGTGATGAATCATGAAATCTTTCATTTCCTTCTAGGCCACCAATACTACCATATCATATCTCAATACATCTTCATGATTCCTGGATGAACTACCCATTAAGAAGCATGGGACTCTTTCATCGAATCCTATTTCATATCTATATAAATATAGATACATTAATATAGATGCAATATGTCCTCATTTTTCATAGAACAATTTGGAGGTGAGTTATATCCTGATATACCTCATAGGGAACTAAACCTTCATTAATTGAAAAATGCATAATCTTCACATTCTCAAGGAGGGAATACATAACAATTAAGGCTAAGAGGTAATACTACTCATTAATATCATCAAACTGCATATGAAAATTAGAAAAGAGGGTCATTATCTTCCATTCATCACAAGCTTCCTATATAGAAAACATTTGTGTTTTCCGACTCAATGCATTAGAAACTACATCACCCTTCCCAATCATATAGGAAATCTCAAAATCAATGGATTCTAGATATTCAATCAATCATTGTTTTCTGAGGTTTAATTCATTCATAGAAAATATGTTCTTAAGGCTATTGTGATCTATATACACCAAAAAGAACTCACCCAACATATTGTACCCCCAGAAATGTCAGGCGTGGACAACTACTGCAATATCAAGGTCATACATCGTGTAATTTCTCTCATGAGGCCTCGAAATCCAATATGTGTACACAATGACTTTGTCTTACTGTATCATCATTACTCCTTGGAAAATTTATGATACTTTTAAGAAGATGATATAAAATTTTACAGGTTTTTGAAGAAACAGAATCAGCATTGAGACAATCATCCCTTTCAGCCTCTGAAAGGATTTCTCTCATACTTCAATCCTCAAGAAAATAACATCGTTCTTCGTATGTCCCGTAAGAGATGAAGAAATACATGAGAAGTCCTGTATGAAACACTTGAAAAACCCATCCATGTTGAGTCAATAAGGTTTTCCATGTGACTTTTCCATTCCTTATTGTTTGGAAAATCACAAACAGCTTATCTTTAAGAAAATTTCATTTTACACCTATTTTACTTCCATAAGGAAAATTTCCTTCTCAAAGGAAATTTAACCCTACCATGTTTTCATTGTTCATATCAATATTGTTCTTACGTATAAAAATCAGATTCATATATAAAACCTCATAATTGCATATTACTTAAATATTAGGCATTCTATTTTAGGATCCGAATTATGGATACAAACTCTAATGAAGTTCAACTACGAATTCAGGATATGATCTATAATGAATTTGAACTCCTAATAATGGATATGAACTCTAATGAAGTTCGAATCAGAATTCTGGATACGAAATCTCAAGAAGTTCCACTCTGAATTCTGGATACGAACTCTCATAATGTTCCACTCCAAATTCTGATTACGATCTTATCTATGTTTTGACTCTGAGTTCTCTGAATTTAGACTCGGAAATCTGATGAGGACTGACTCAAAATTCTAATTAACATAGACTTCAAACATTGTAAGTCCTGGTTCTGAATTCTAGTGAAACCAGACTCCGAATTTCCTTGAAATTCAGACTCTGGATTTCTACATAATTTAGGTTCTGAATTCCTACAAAATAGAATCCGAATATTCTTTTGATTATAGACTCAGAATTTATTTTTACTTAAATTCTAAACTTTAACCTTTTCCATTCCAAAATTTCATTTTCTACTCCATTATGAATATCAGTTTAGTTATGCTTACACTTGTTCTATTAAAAAACGATTCCATGCTTTCAGTTGTTAAATAACCATTGTTTGAGTGACACGTATACAGGTCCCTCCGAAATTCACGGAAGAATATGACCATTGGATGAGAGAGCCAATTGTTGGAGATTCACATATAAATAGGACCTCATTTGAACGTTCTCAGTACTTTTGGAACTTTTGGAATTTTGGTGCTCAGAACATCCATAAATGATTTATAGAGAGAGAGGCTCTCATAAACTCTCAAGATTCATGCAGAATGTTTTAACGAGTTGTTCAATCTTTTCCTTGTGCAGATTTTTTTCATGCGACTCTGATTGTTGATGTGTACAATTCAGGGCTTCTGGTGATAAGAAGACAGAGGTTGCAACACCTTTAAGTAGATGTCTTCTTTGATATGGAATACTGAGGTGTTGACTACCTGATGGTTGAGGGCTTGCAGGGATAGCTAGGAAGACTCTGATCTTTATATTTAGGTCTTAACCAAGTGTGGGTAAGGCATACTTTCTTGAAAGTATAAATCAAGGGACCTTTATCCAAGGTTAGTGGATACCCCTCTCTTTGGGTTAAAAGACATATTACTTGTTACTTGATCTTGTTACAAGTTTTTCGGCTGCATTTTGTATTGTTAAGGAAGAATAAATTTCTTATACTTATTTACTTATACTCTTATATAGTTAGATTCTATATGTTTTAAGTAGAATCTCCATCTTTGTGAACTTTAGTAAAGTTACATTTTCGGAATCACCATTCCAGAATTTAGCAAGTCTTTAGAACATATAGGTGTTGTTGATTTTGGTTACGGAAAATTTCCTTAGGGAATTTTTAAAAGGTACAATTCACACCCTCTTGTATCTGAGAATCTTATTCTTATTTTGATCCTACATTGGGTATTATAGAGTATATCATACTCAATCTCATACCATCCTAACAAAGGGTATTAGAGGAATAGGTACAATCTGAATAAATCTCACGATTAGATTCAGAAAATATACTTCTTCTTATAACTTTCAGAATTAAACATTCGGAATTGAACTTCTGGATTCATATCTTTTAGAATTTGTTTTTCAGACTCATAGTTCAGATTCACTTTTTATTTGAATACTCTTACTCTATATTTCTTGCTTAAAATATTTTCCTTGTTTACCAACTTTTTCTTCTAACAAGTTTGGGTGCCAAATATTTTCTTAAGGATGGCAGGATTAAATGACGGTTCCATCGACAATCTAAATCCTACTAGACCACCAATTTTTTATGGTAATGATTATGAATATTAGAGAGATCGAATGAAGACATTCATTATCAACACTGGGGTTGAAAATTAAGTTATGCTTACTGGTGGATACAAGATTCCAGATAAAGAAGTAAGTTCCATTACAAATCATGAAAAGAATGAATACCAACTAAATTATAAGGTATGTTGTACTTTAATTTATTCAATGACTAAGAACATATATAGCCAAATTTCTTCATGTGAAAAAGATAATTATATATGGATTAAGCTTTAAGTTACACATTTTGGAACATCTAAGGTGATTGAGACTAGGAGAGCCATGCTCAGAGCTAAATATTATGGTTTTAATTTTCCTTATGGAGAACCAATTTGTAAGGTGCAACATAGATTCATGACCATTGTGAATAGTTTACAATCAATGGGAGAGAAATTTATACATGATGAAGCCCTTGTTGACAATATCATAGATATTATACCCACTGAGTGGGAATCAAAGAGAACTGCTATCGATGAAAACCGAAATGTTACTCAAATTTTTCTTAATGAACTGTTTTGAACTCTTCTTCAACATGAGACTAGAATGAAGAGAGATGATGACAATATAAAGAAGATGAATGGGAATGGTAGTGTTGATTTTACTACAACATCAAATCACATAAAAGCTAAAAATCCTGAGGGAGTTACTAGATCCATGTTTAAGAAGTTTATTACCCAATATGAATCTAGTGGAGTGAAGTTTCATAAAATGAATTAGAAAATCTTGGTTGAAGGATTAACAATATAGCTGGACAGAGGAACATTCAATCTAAATACAATAAGAGGGAAAGGAAAGAAAAAAAAGATTCTGATGTTGCATGCTATGAATGTAAGAGTGCAGGACACATAAGACCTGCCTCTCCTATGATCAAGAGAAAAGAATGGAAGGAAAGGAATTCTGAGAAAAATAGAAAAACATATTACAATTCCAAAGCTATGAATGTGTTGAATTCCAATGACACATGGAGTGCCTGTGGTAGAGACTCTTCAGATGAATCTACGGATTATGAATCTTCTGGACAGAAGAATATTGGTTTTTTAGCCAGGCTACCTATTGATTATCATTTTTTGATGGATAAGGTACACAATTCTGAATCAATGACCAATTTTTCGTTAAATGCTAATGATAGTAAATATTATAACTCTTTGGATGAAGTATTTTCTTCTGATGAAGATTGTACATTACCTTCTTATAAAGAAGTTTCTAGGTTTTCAAAACTAATGGAGAATGGGAATTCAAAACTCATGAAGAAACTTGATAAGGAAAATTCTATGAATGTTATTATTACTAAGGAAATATCTGATCTTTCTAAAGATCATGATAAGAAAATTTCTGATAATGAAAGTATTTAAAAAAATCATGAAGAAGTAAGTTTTTAAATGAATATATTTTATAAAGATTCAGAAAACATAATGTCTAAGTAAAATGTTTTCGAGCCTAGCTCTAGTTAAAATGTTTTTAAAGAAAAGAACATAGTTATAAAACTCATATCCAAAATATTCTCCGTGAGGTAGTGTTTTTCAGACATTACCCTAGGTAATGAAAAGTTTGATAAAATGTATTCACAAATCTGACCCTGAAGGAATACATCTGGTTTTGATTACACAATTTCTAAACTAATTTTTAGTAACAACTACATTTTTCCTCAAAGTTGCCCATTCTGCACAAAGTGTCAATGTGGTGGCCACTGGGTAATGAATTTTTCGTTAAACAAAACCTAATATTTATGATTTCATAATGCTTAGTTTTCTAAGAAGAGGTGGGTACCCAATATTTTTCATTATAAAATTTCCAGATCCAAGAAAGTTTGGATTTTGAAAACCTACATTTTTTCTTATTTTCAAGAAAATAAGGATTGCACCAACAACAATACATGGTACATGGATAGTGGATGTTCCCAAAATATGACTAGTAACAAAGACTATTTTGAAAATATTATCAAAAAGAAAAGAGGAAAATTAACATTGAAAGATAATGCTCAGGGAGAAATTATTGGTAGAGGTAAAATTGTTCTTCTTGTAAAATCATTAATTTCAAATGTTTTATTTGTTAAGGGTCTTAAGCACAACCTCATCAGCATAAGGCAGTTATGTGATGAAGGTTACCTTTTGAATTTTAGGAATGATAAATTCCTAGTACATATTTCTCAGAAAGAGTTTATTCTCTCTACCAATACACAATAGAATGTATACACATTAAACTTATAAGAGCTCAGGACCCAAGACCATCCTTGCTTTTGTGCAATGGAAGATCATTCTTGGTTTTGACATAGATGGTTAGGACACTGTAACCATAGGATCTTATGTAAAATTTCTAAGAAAGGTTTAGTTCAGGATCTACCAAAGCATAACTTTGATTCTTGAAAAGTTTGTGACCCTTGTCAATATGACCAGAAAGATAAATCAGGTTTTAAATCAGTCGGTGATGTCTCAACCACAGATGAATTACAGCTAGTGCATATTGATCTTTTTGGTCCAACACAAATTGGAAGAAATGGGGGAAAACATTATGTATTTTTTTTGGTTAATGAATACACTATATTTATATGGGTCTATTTTCCTGTAATGAAGTTTAAAGACTTTTCTTATTTCAAAAGTTTTAGAGCCTAAGTTGAAAATGAGAAAAACCTTCCATTGAAAACTATTCCTAATGATCATGGAGATGAATTTAAAAACTCTAATTTTTAAACCATTTGTAGTAGAAAAGGTATTACTCACAACATCTTAGCACGAAGAACTCCCCAACAAAATGGTGTTGTTGAAATAAGAAAAATAATTCCTCAAGAGATAACTAGAACCATGTTGAGTGAGTATTCTGTTTCCAAACATTTTTTGGTTGAATCTGTAAGTACTTATTGTTATATAATAACTCTATTTTTGATAAGACTATTTCAAAATAAAACCCATTATGTGTTATGGAATGGTAGAAAACCTACACTTTCCTACTTTATGGTTTTTCGTTGTAAAGTATTCATTCTAAATATAAAAAATAATGTTCATAAATTCGCACCAAAATCTGAGGAAGGAATTTTCTTAGCCTACTCCACAACATCTAAGGATTATAGAGTTTTTAACAAAAACATTTGCATGGTTGAAGAGACAGTACATGACAAATTTAATGAAACTGATCCTTTTGTTTTCAAACAACCCCAACCTCCATCCTCAAATGTGTTTTCAAAAATTTATTATCAACATATGATAGAAAATATTTTTGATAAGGAAAATTTTCAAGAAGATACTTTTGAAACATTTACCCCATAAGATTTTCTACCCTATGTTGATAAACATGTTTTAAAAAACCCAAACCAGTCGTTTCAAAATAATAATCCCTGTGATAGTATCATTGGTGATGTGAATCAAACTGTAAGGAATATAAGTTCATCATGAAATGAAATAAAACATCTAGCATTCCATTCCCAATTAGAACCAAAAATAGCTAATGAATCATTAGGTGATGCTGATTGGATTAAATACATGGAAGATAAACTAAATGAATTCATAAGGAATAAATTCTGGACCTTGGTTGAAATACCTAAGGAAACTTCTATAATTGGAGTGAAATGGGTGTTCAAAAGAAGTGTGATGAAAATAGTGTCATCGTTAGGAATAAATCATGATGGTTTCTAATGGACATAATCAACAAGAAGGAATAGAATATGAAGAAAACTATTCTCCATTAGCTGTACTTGAATCTATCTGTATTTTACTTGCCTTTGAAGCATTCTACAATTTCAATCATTTTCAAATGGATGTGAAATGTGCATTCCTTAATGGTTATGTTCAAGAAGAAGTTTTTGTTGAAAAACCTCCTAGAATTAAAGACACAAAACATCTTGATCATGTTTTTAGACTTACCGATGCTTATTATGGCCTTAAACAATCCCCTCGAGCTTGATATGACAGAATTAATGGATTTTTGCTTCAAAATAACTATGTTAAGGGAAATACAGTACCAACCCTTTTTATAAAGAAATATAAGAAAAATGTTTTGATTGTTCAAATTTATGTTGATGACATTATATTTTGTTCAACTCAGCAATCGTTAACTGATTCCTTTGTGGATCTAATTAAATATGAGTTTGAAATGATTGTGATGGCTGAGTTATCATTTTTCCTTGGTTTTCAAATTTCTCAAAAACCAGAAGGAATATTTATATACCTACATAATTATTTTAAATATCTTCTTAAAAATTATGGATATGACAACAGTAAGAGTATAAGTACTCCCATTGGTACCTCATACACACTTGATCTTGATGAAGATGAGAAATCAGTAGATCAAACATCCTTTAGAGGTATGATAGGAAGTTTACTTTACTTGACAGTTAGTCATCCAAAATTTATATTTTCAGTATGCTTATCTACAAGATATCAATCCAATCCTATAGAATCTCATTTAATGGCAGTGAAGTGAATTTTTCGCTACTTAAAGGGAACCATGGATCTTGGACAATTTTATACATCTTGAAATGCTTTTGTTTTCAAAAGTTTTTCAGACGCTGACTTTGGTGGATGTAGAATGGATAGAAAAATTACATCTAGAACATGTCATTTCTTAGGATATTCGTTAGTTTCTTGGTCTTTTAAGAAGAAACATTATGTATCACTCTCTACTATTGAAGCCGAATATATAGCAGTTGGAAGTTGTTGTGCTCAAGTGTTGTGGATGCAACACACACATACAGACTATACCTTGAGTTTTACTAAGAATAAAATTTTGTGTGATAACACAAGTTCCATTTATCTTTGAAAAAACAATTCACATCACTCTCGTGCAAAACACATAAATATTAGGCATCCCTTTCTTAGGGAACACACACAAAAATGAGATATCATTCATCAATTTATCGGAACACAAGATCAACATTAAATCATTTTCAAAAATTATTTAAACTTTGAAAGATTTGAATACATTAAACATATGTTAGGAATGATAATCATAAGGTAATAGTCTTTGATTAACTTTTTCTGAAACCATTCTCCTTACAGTAATAAACTCCTTTTCATAGGGGGTGTACATCTCCTTATAAATGATTCATATTCTTCGTAATAATGATTTCATAATGATATTTTCATATTTTTCATAATTATATTTCCATATTTTTCGTAATGATGTTTTTATAAAGATTTTTATATTTTTTCTATAATATAGTTTTTGTAGATGGTTTTTTGAAATTCCGTAATGAACATTTTTACAGAACTAAAAATTTTGGAAATGGAAATTTCCGAACTGAAAATATTCATATATAGAATTTTTCTAATGAATTATTTCATACTGAAAATATTTGAAATGAAAATTTTTGTAATGAAAATTTTTGTATTGGGAATTTTCTTAATGAGAATTTTCATAATGATAATTTTCATACTCATAATTTTCATATTGAGAATTTTCATACTCATAATTTTCTTAATAGGAATTTTCCTACTCATAATTTTGTATAGTATGTTTTTTTGTAGTGAGTTTTTCATAGTCAAATTTTCATCAACTAGAATATCACCTATAACTAATAAACTTTCTAACCAATCAGAAAGGTATGACTTCCTTACTTATGTTTTCGTAATAATATTTTTTGTTTGCTGGTAGTTTCTTTTTCTCTAAAAATTTATCAAATACATTTCTTCCTAAATTCAAGTGTTTTTTCTTTAAAACCTCAAATGATCTGATTCAAGGTTTCCTTGCGGGTTTGTTTTCAACCGTTAGATCATATTAGAGAGTATTTAAACTATCATATTGTTTTTGGATGTTGAATGGTCACCAGCATCGCCTATATAAAGGGGACCCCTAATGCTATCCCACATCGATTTCCAAGATCTCGTGATTCGATGATCTTCTTCAGTTCTTAAAACTCGTTTCGAATCTCTCAGATTTCCTATAATCTGAATGTCTGTAGAAGCTACTTCTCAATATATTTCTACCATTAATCCAATCTCAAAATGGGAAGTATATAAGGAAATAATGGTCCATCCAAACTTTTTCAACTATGATTCTATCATTTCTATGAATATTAAGTTTAATGGTTGGGAGGATGTCTGCATATCTAAGACAGGTGTTCAAGACATGGTGTATCCGGAATTCCTCATAGAGTTCTATGAATCTGTTTACATCTTCAAGGAAGTGGGTAGTGAAAAAAATTATTTTAAGAGATATGGGAAGACCGATAGACATACGTACACCAAGGATTCCAAAATGGTAGGGCTTGAATACGAAGGAGAACCTGAATTTTTCTCACACAAACTTTCGGATGCTCATGGTAGTTTTTTTAAGGTAAATACCATGCAATGTCATGGACTTGCTGATGTCAAGACAGCCAAGATTGCTCAACTATATTCTAATAACAGGATCCTTCAGCTATGGGAAAAATGTTTCTTAGTATCGAGAAAAGGTTAAAAAGATACCCTCAAGGAATGTGAAATAAATTTCTTAGACTTCTTGGTAAATCTAAGGAAAATGAACTTGATGAGGCCTGTACTTTTTACAATCAAGAACATCAAGGATGGAAATATTAGAGCCCAAATTATCATGTTTCCTTCCTTACATTAATAGATGATATTTTGGTGTTTTGAATCATTTAATATTGCATGAATGTCCAAGTCTTGGAATTTCAAAGTTATGATTATTATCGATGACACTCTAAAGAGAATGAATATGTCTTATTCAAATGAGACAAAAGAGTTTTATGATCTTTTAGGGGAAGAGGCATAAGCCAATCCGGAAAATATTGAAAAATAGGAGCCATCGAAGAAGGTTGGAATGAAAAGAAAGCTGATGGAAGTGGAGGAGATAGAAAAAAAATCCTAAAGTGAAAGAAGCTTAATCTTCACCTCCCGAACCAAAGAAACAAAAAGCATATCTGGATGAGGTGGTTGTAAAGTGGAGGGAAGATAATGAAAAGTGGAAAGATGGGGAACCTCAGTTCGGATTGGACCATACTGAAGCTAAGTCTTTAAGAGAGATGACTATTGAATATCTTGAGAAGAAAGAAAAAGAGAAGAAGATGAAGAAGAAAATTTTTGAGTCTGATGATTTACAATCTCTTTTTAAAGACACATTAGTAGCTTCCATGAAAATTCTAGTACAAGAATATTTTCTAGTCGAGCTATTACCTAAGACTCCAAGGAAGAATTTCGTCACTCTGGAAAAATCTAATGTGAGAGAAGTGGTTGACGAAGTTGAAGAAGAAGTTGTTGAAGAAATAAAAGAAGAAGAGTAAGTGGAATAAGAAGAAGAATTTTAAGAAGAAGAAATTGGTAATTTTTATGATCTAATTAAAAAATTTGATGATTATCAAGAATAGGTAACTCCATCAGAAAATTTACCACTCCGAACATCTGAGGTCGAGTCCTCAAAGCTTGTCACTCCAGGAAAGGAAGATGAGAAAGGTGGTAAGAAAGATATAGACAAGGAAGAATAGATAGAGAATGAATTATCTGAGGAAGGAGGTTATGAAAATAACTTTCTAGAGGAAGGAGCAGAGAAAGAAACACCTGATGAAGACAAGATAGTTCAACTATCTGAAAGCGAGGAAGAATCTTCTGATGAGGGAACCATTCCAAAAGTTGATAAGGGTAAGAATGTTCTCATGGACACCCCAACGAAAGATATCATAAGGAAAAATAAATTTGGTGGCTCTTATAAAAAAAGCATGTTAAAATTGAAGAATAATATTCATCTAAAAGATGTTGGATTCAGAGTCATCTATATTGGGACACAATTTTGTTGTTGAGTCTCTGAAAAAATTGGTGGACACAATTATGATCTTTCTTACAATAGACTACAGGTTCCAGATGCTTCAGCATAACATAAAATAGAAGTAAAAATCTGTATCCATGGTGATGGATAAATGTGTGAAGATCGAGGCTGATCAAAAAAATTTCATTTCAATTATGAGGTCCACATAAAATCTTTCATCAAGATAACTTTATGGTCAAATAAAATCGATGAGGATTTGACAGAGCTTGATACCTTTTAGAATGATATGAAAGAAGATTTTGATACTGAGGATTCCAAGAAGATGAATCTTCAGAAAAAAAACATTGAGCAAAATAATCAGAATCAAAAGGTGAAGGATCTGAATGGGAATCTTAACTCTATTGCTCAAAGCTGGAAATGGGAAAGAGATCTCCAGATTGAGATCGAAGTGAATCTTACAAATCAGGATGTTGTTCATAAGGCTTAGTCTAAGGCTCTTAAAACTCAAGAAGAAAGGATCATATCCTTGGAGAAGAAAGATAAGGAGGACCACAATGACTTAAAGAAGCTGAAAACCCTTCTGAAGAAGCTATTCCCTAAGGAAAAAAAGACAAATTGACCAATCCGATCTTTTGATGTAATGTTTTTCCTTCTACTAATATTTACAATATTATTGAAAACTTTGGAATCTTGTATTGTTTTTATGTCTTACTATTGTTTTAGGTACTTTATTGTTTTTCCATCCCCTCAAATTATTTATGAAAATCACAAAGGGGGAGAAGGAAAAGGAACTCAAAAGGGAGAAGGAAAAATCTAAAAGGGAGTAGGAAAAATCTAAAAGGGATTAGAAAAATTTATGATTTAAGAAGAACAATCTATCAGAAAGGGGGATTTCTCATTAAAAAGTCATCATTAAAATGAAATTTTCTCATTCTGGAAATCTACAATACGATTATTAAGGTTTCAAAGCCTAAGGGGGAGTTAGTCGTATTCACCATTGATCATAAACAAAGGGAGATAAGCTTTAATTACAAGTCTAGAAATTTAGTCTAATTCATTTAATTCTTTTTCATAATAATATTGGTTCTTTCTAAAATGGGGGATATTGTTGTGTCAATAAGGTTTTCCTCATGACGTTTCCATTCCTTCTTGTTTTGAAAATCACAAACACCTTATCTTTCTGAAAATTTCATTTTACCCCTATTTTACTTCCATAAGCAAAATTTCCTTCACAAAGGAAATTTACCCCTACATTGTTTCAATTGTTCATATAAATATTTTTTATAAGTATAAAAATTGGATTCATATCTAAAACCTGATAATTGTATATAACATAGATATGAGGAATTATATTTTTGGATCTGAATTACGGTAACGAACTCTAATGATGTTCAAATCTGAATTTTAGATAGGATCTCTAATGAAGTTCTAATATGAATTATGGATACAAACTCTGATAAAATTCTAATCCAAATTCTACATATGAACCCTCATGAAGTTCCTCTCCGAATTCTAGATACAAACTCAGATAATGTTCCTCTCCAAATTCTGATTTTGAACTTCTCAAAGTACTAACTCCGAGTTCTCTGAATTCAGACTCTGAACTCTGATGAGGTCTGACTCTAAATTATGATGAACTTAGACTCTGAAATTTTTAAGTCCTGGTTCCGAATACAAGTGAAATTAGACTACTAATTTCCTTGAAATTCAAACTCTAGATTTCTATAGAATTCAGGTTATGAATTCCTACAAAACAGATATAGAATATTCTTAAGTTTATAGACTCTGAATATATTTTTACGTCCATTCCAAACAGTACCCTTTTCCATTCTGATATTTTATTTTCTACTCCATTCCGAATATCAGTTTAGTTATGCATACAGTTGTTCTATTACAATAGGATGCCTTGATTTCAGTTATTAACTAAACATTGTTTGAGTGACACGTGTACAGGTCCCTCCGAAATTCTTAAAAGAATATGATCGTTGGAGGAGGGAGTCGACCATTGGAGATTCACCTATAAATAGGATCTCATTTGAACGTGCTCATTACTTTTGGAACTTTAGGAATTTTGGTGCTGAGATCTTCCTGAAGTGATTTCTATAGAGAGAGAGGCTCTTATCAACTCTCATGCATCATGAATAAATTTTGAACGGCTTGTTCAACCATGTCCTTGTGCATATTTTCTTCGTGCGACTCCTATTGTTGCTATGTACAATCGAGGCTTCTAGGTATAGGAAGACAGAGGTTTCAACACCTTGAAGTTGAGGGCTTCCTTTCTAAAAAACACAGAGGTGCTGACTACCTGATAGTTGAGGGCTTGTAGTGATAGAATGACAGACTCCGATCTTCGTATCGAGGGATTACCCTAGTCTGGGTAAGGCATAATTTCTTGAAATTATAAATCAATGGAAATTTATCCACGGTTGATGGATACCCTTCTCTTTGGGTTAAAAGACTAATTACTTGTTACTTGCTCTTGTTACATGTTTTTCCGCTGTATTGTGTATTGTTAAGAAAATTATATCTTTCTTATACTTCCATACATATACTCTGATATAGTTATATTATATATGCTTTAAGGTATAATATCTATCTTTTTGAACTTCAGTTAAGTTACATTTTCAGAATCACCATTCCGGAATTTATCATGTCTTTATAACTTATAGGTGTTGTGTATTTTTGTTATGCAAAATTTCCTTAGGGAATTTTTAAAAGGTACAATTCTCCCCCTTCTTGTATCTGAGAAACTTATTCTTATTTAGATCATACGATTATTATTATAAAGTATATTGTACTCAATATCATAACATCCTAACAATCCCTCCCCAAGAAAATTCGTATATCAAAATTTTTTTTGGGATTCTCCCATGAAACTACAACCCTAACCTTTTCAAGGTCAATAGATACTTCTGATTCTGAAATAATATGTCCTGAGAAGAGGACATAGTCAATCCAAAGGACGCATTTAGAAAACTTGATATAAAGCTGATGCTCTCTCACTGTACTGAAAATGATCTCAAGATATTAGTCATGTTTGTCATGAGTGTGAGATTACCCTATGATTTCATCCACAAAGACAATGATAATGATGTTAAAATGGGGTTGGAAGACCCTATTCATCATATCAATAAAAATGGAAGGAGCATTCGTATGAACAAATGACATAACAAGATACTCATATAGAACATAACTTCTATGGAATGATATAATAAGTATGTCTGCTAGTCTAACTCACAACTGATGATAACACGATCTCAGGTCAATTCTATAGAACACCATTACTCCTCAGAGAATTTAAAAGATATCATCTATTCGAGGAAGTGGATACCAGTTCTTGACCGTGAGCTTTTTCAAACTTCTATAATCCATTAATAGTTGATGATTTCCATCCAAATACTTAGAAAAAATCACGGTTGAACCACAAGAGGATGTACTGGGTAATATTAAAACACTGGAATCAAGGTCCTCTATTTTATTCTTGAGATCTTGAATCTCAGTAGGTTTGATCCTGTAACTTGGAGTGGACATTGTAGATACTCCTAGAATAAGAAAAATCGTTAATTCTACCTCTATTTTTGGTGGTAACCTAGAAAATATATTAGGGGAGACTTCCCTGAAATGATCAACTAATGGAGGGAAATCATTTTGAAGCAATCCCTGATCCTCCAGTAAAAGATTTACAAAATTGTGAGGTCGCTCCACCTAGCCCATGATGCTTCGATCTAACTCTCCCATCCTGGAAATCCCACTCAAACTTGAAAAGATATTTGTTTTAATATATTAATGTAAAATAAACCATGCTCCAATAGCAGTCTAAAAAGGTGTGATAGTTGACTAACAAGTCTATCCTGAGAATCACATTGAATCCCATCATCACAAGAACAATGATATTCCACAAAAATGGTTAACTTCCAACCAAAAGTAGAATGTCCCCCCACTGGCGTATTCCCTCTATCGGTTTTCCAATGGTGTATTGAGGGTCATCACGCAATAGTGATATTGTATGTATAGTCTGAGACATTCCACAATAGATCAAGATATGAAAGTGTTTCAAGCACCAATATCAAACTATGTGGAGACAATAGTAAATACAACTTGAATAATACCTATTACTATACATTTTCCCACATCCTAATCCTCATGTATTGGCTATAAATAATGAAACTGACCAGATCTACACCCTTGTGCAACCGATGGACTACCACGATCGTGATTGCTTTGATAGTGCTGCAGGTGATCAAGTGTCAAACTACAACATCCAAAACCTCCTCCTCAGCCAGACCTACTGGTGCAATTCAAACTCTTTGCCTAACACATCATAAATGAACTCTCTATTAATGATGGATCTGGAATGTAACACCCCAATATTTCATTGTACGTTATCTCTTAAATGTATTTCAATAACATGCTCTACACACAACACTGAGTTCGAGCGCACCATGACTTACCAAACCAGTCGTTTAAAAAGAGGTTATGATAAGTATTAACTGAAATTTAAATTTTATATACTACTTATAATTTTAAATTCCATATTATCAATTTATTATATATAATATAATAACAAATTAATTTTTTTTGATAAAAAAGTTATTTTTCAAAAAGTGCAGTTTTACCATCTTTTAATGGAGAACCTTTTTTAAAACTAATATTTCACACTTTTATATATTCAATTTAATGGAATTAAATTCTTCTATTGACGAGTGACATAAAAATATATTTTGGATAAATTTTTGGTTATTTTCTGATAACCTTCATATTTTGAAGAATAGTGAAAATACTAAATTTTAATAGAAAAAAACGTTTTAAATTAAATTATTTTATATTGTTAAAATTTTCATATTATTGGTTTGTATGTATAATAAGATTATATTTTTTATCATTTAATATAATTTATGTAATTATATGTAATTTCACATTTCAATATTACATAAACACATGTCAATCGTTTGATAGTTTTACTTTTTAAAAACACACTTTTAGGTTTTGACATCAGGAATTAAATTAAATTAAGTAATGAAACATGTATTTTTTAAATTTGTTAAAATAAACTTAATTTTTTAATTAGGAATATCAAAATTATCTTAGGGTGATTTTTTGGTATTTTTTTGAATGTATTTAATTTTTTATGAATAGTGAAAAACACTACGTTATTATTTAAAACATACATTTTTTTAAATAAATATATTTGTTATTTAAATTTATTTTAAATAATAATTTATATATAATAACTATATATGGTAAATTTAATTCATTGGAATCATTTGATAATAAAATAAAATGCGTAATATTTTATTGAAGTTTTTAACGTCTTTTACCCACCTTCTAGGCACATTTGCAAATTTGCATAAAATGTAACTTTATCGCTTCTGTGAATTGAATTTAAAAAACCTGAGAGAAAAGATTGAAATCACTATGTAAAATGTGGTTTAATAAGATGAAAATAATTTTGGGTGAATAGTAAATTTTAACATTCAATTACCACACTAAAAAATAAATATGGTAATTAATGGTAAAAATGATATTATAATTAACATAATACATGTATTAATTCTATTGGATAAGTGTATTTTTACAATAAAGAACCTTAGAAATATAATAAGATCCTTTTTTACCCATTTTGATTAGATGATGACATTTATTAATATTTTACTTAAAGAAGAGTTAAAAGTGAAAAATTCAAATTTTATTAATGAAAAGATTTTGTATAGGGGGTTATACATTATATAAATTTGACTATATATATTAATTATAAATCAAAAAATATTTCCTAAATCATTGTTTTTTATCTATAATTGTTATACATTAAATAATTAAATTTATATATGACACAATGGTGATACAATATTTACCTTATTAATGAATGAGTCAAATAAATGGTATTATAAATATTAAAATAAAAATAATTTCAACATTTTTAATAATTCCAAGAAATTTATATGTTAATACGACATGTTAGGGTATATGAAATGTATATTTTCATAAGTAATTAAATTGTGATGACATTTTGAAAAACAAAATACGAAACAGTGTCAAAATTGACATAAATGAGTTTTTAAAAAAAATACAATATCATGAAATTTTATAATATTCCAAAAAACCTAAATTTAATCCAAAGTACTATTATAATGATTTATATGTCATCAATGAACAACTTGGGGAACTATTGGAATTTTATAGTATCTTTATTAACCATTTATTATAATAATTCAAGGAAACACGGTAAAAGTGAAACTATTATTCTAAGGGTTAAATCTAAAAGATAAGGTTAATATGGTGATCTAAACATGTATAAAACTTAATGGTTAAGATTATTTAGAGAAATATCAACCTTATGATTAAATTAAATTTTTTTGGAGCCATTATAAACTGAATGTTACTATATAATAAAATAGTTTTTCAAGTATTTCTAAAGTGACCCTCACCTCTCTTATAATAGGGTACTTCCCCTTTTCTAAAAATCACACCTCCAAAGCCATATGTCTCAGAAAAAACTATGCCAAAATCACCTCCTAACTTCCCTAACTTCTACTTAGAGGCTTTTCCTTGAGCATAAATCCAACCTAAGGAGCCCTTTTGTTCAAATCAATACGAATCACCTGATGAATAGGTAATAATTTCATCACCTCTTTCAAAGTTATCTTCTTCTTACACATTATCATTATTTTTTATTTCCATAACAAAATAATAAATGAAGTATATTATATATAATTTGATGTTATTAAAAATATTTTACAACCATATTCATTATTCTATCCATTCTATGAATGATAATGTCACCATGTGTGCGTGCGTACCGCTTACCACTTCCACATCGTGGTGTAATTTTTTATTCAACACTATGTTATTTTGATGGATATAATGATGAGTAATATGTATATAAATAATGAAAATAAAATTATAATTTCTCTTTAAAATTAATATTCCATCTAAATCTACACCTTTTTATCAATAATTATATGATATCATCGCTCGTGTGTACGTACGACTTACCATCTCCACGACGCGATGGGATTTATTTCCACATTCATAATTCCACAATTATTATAAAAATATATATAAATAATAAGTATGTAATATATGAAATAATAATTCTACTATATATATATGTGTGTATTTACTTATATCCTATTCACTTAGTTTCGTTCAATACGTTATGAAAACAGAAACAATGTTTATGCGTACGTATGGCCTACCGTCCCCATAAACTGTGTTTTCCATTTTATATATCCATATATTATACATATTTATATTCTAAATATATATGAAATATAAATCATCATCTATATTCTGGAAGTATTTAAATTATGATCTACGTAATAAAATCATGAATAACATGTTAAAACATTTATGACAAAGAAAGCTAATATTACCTTAAATGTTCATTTAACATGGAAATTATTATTAAATGGGTAGTATAATGTCATAAATGAATCATGTATGATATAATGAATATTAAATTGGTTGTGTAATAATTTAATAACTTACTATTGGAATCATATAGGAGGTTAAACATACCCTCGACTAAATGAACGTTCATGGTAAGGGTAAATTTTACAATCTCTTTACTTATCTGAGGTTGTTAATACGTAAGTATCTACTTGACCTATTTATCATCCAAAGCTATGTTTTCTAAAAAAATTATTTCAAACAACTTTTAATATTAACATGAAAATGGGTTAAAGTCATTTATACCCTTATTTGACATTTTCTGTTTTGAAAGAAATCTTTTTGTCGTTTTCCAAACAATGTACTTTATGATCCTTTTGACAAAATAAAGGTAAGAATGTATTTTTTAACTTATATGGAGGGTGTCTCTATTTTCTATAATTATAACATCTTCGGATTTTCACTTACAATATTATAATAGTATTTTAAAAAATTCTTTTATAATTACGTGACTCTTAAAAGATGTCAAAATTGAATGAAATATTTCTCTCAATTTTTTTTTTGATTTCATCTATGTCAACACCCTTTGATAAATTTTACATTTTTTTGAAGTTGATTTATTATGATACAAATATTCCATACCGTATTTAATTTTTTATGATATTTTTATTGTGGATGTGTTATTTTTGTACCATTCATTTTTATGGTTGAAGTATTGACATTTCGTATTGTAATTTTAATATGAACGGTTATGTTATGATTTAACTTTTTCATATGAGGAATGTGTTTGACATAGTAAGTGATAGGTCGAGCCCGCTATAGCTCTTCGATGCATCGGTATGTCTCATGAGACAATTAGACCTAGAATTTTCCACGAACTTTCCCAATATTCTATATGGTTTTGGCTGAGGACTTAGTCATTTTTAGACGTCTTGGCTGAGGCTTTGGAAAAATGTTTTAGAATGTCTTAAATTATACATTCCTTCATTATGATAAAAATAATTATGGTTCGTGTGGTTATTCGATTAGTATAATAACCATGACTATGTTTTATTATGGCATTATTGCATAGCTCATATTCATACAATAAAGTGTTCATGTTTATTATTTTTAAAGCTTGTGTTTTTAATTAATTCACAATGGCTAATGTTTTCCTCTGTCTTTCGATGTATTGGTTACTCAAACGGAACATATGATCCCACCCCCTTCATATGTTTCATTTTCATAGGATTCCAAGATGTGTATTGTGATTGATATACTGGGTTAAGCTTACGGGAATAATGGTGTTCTCAAAGAACTATCTATGTTTTTTTATGCTTGAAATTGTAATGTAATGTTAATGTATGTAATATATTTTTGAATACTGTTAAACTAATCAGTCCTTTGTGACATGATTCCTTGTAATCTACCAATATATTAAAATAATGCACCAGATATGGGCTTCTAAGGTTGAGGAATTATAGTTGGTTTTAGAGGAAGTTTAATACAAACCATAGAAACTAGATTTAAAAAAACACTGATTAGAGAACACAACTATAATATAGACTTTGAGGACTAGTATAGAAGAACTTCCTATAGTTTTTCAATTGTAGAGAATTTGTGTATTTTACAGAAACAAAATCCATATCTTAATAAAAATAGGTAGAGGTGACACTGGAACCGATATACCTAGGCGTGAAAAATATGACAAGGAGTTTTGTGCTTGACATGGGGTATCCTAGTACACAACAACGGGCATTGCTGCACTCTTGGTTACGACACTCCCAGAGGATATGAATAGTATAATTCATGTTTTCTCTAAAATAGATTATGAAGTATTTAGGAGTAAATAATATCTCAATGAAAACATTTTTCTATGATTATAAATTATATGCATAACATTTTCAATTTAGGTTAGGTGTTTTACTAGTTTGGAATTATGCATTAAAATTTATAAGCTAACCTAGTGGATTTTATTATTTAGAAATGTCGCCCAGTAAAAGGAATGACAACTATAGCAATACGCATGATCCAAAGTGTAAGAAGGATCATATCATTGATAGAATTAAGCCAACATATAGAAGGGAAATATTTTCCCTTTTATTCTCATCATATGAATAAATAGTATCGTGTGTTAATAATATAATAAAATAACTCTCTATTTATTAAGGCTTTGAAGGTAAAATAGAGACTAAAATTATGGTAGAGTGAAAGATGGAAAAAGGGAAGAGGAGAAAGAAGTATTCTCCCATACGAGATAACTGTGGAAATAATCACATTGGTAAATGATTAAATAGAATGGGAGTTTTTTATAAGGGTGGAGAAAGAGGACACTAAGTAACTGATTTCAAGGGTAAGAGAAAGGATTAAAATGTACAATGCTTTATCTGTAAGGAGTTGGGACACAACATGAATTAATGTCCAAATCATCAGAATATTCCCAAATTTTGATATTTGATAATAATCAAGTTGTGAGACTACTTTATATGAAGAGTAATGACTAGTGTTCTAATATTGTTATTAAATAATTATGTCATTTGAGTGTTGTATCAATAATATACCAGTTATATGAATTATTGAAAATAATAAGGATTGTACTGTAGTGATATTTCATTGAGGATTTGAGATTGTATGGAACTATGAAAAGTGACTTAATAACCATTTAATATTTTTGTAAAAAACATCGTTAAGGAAAGATTAACCTTAATATAGTTCTGATATGGAGGTAGTGATTTTGGAATAATATGGGATTGATTTCAATAAATTATATTGGATATTTTTTACTTCTTTGAAACTAATTAATAATTGGTATATTCCATCATTGTTAGAGTTTAAAACATTTTTGGATATAAATAGTATATCTAGTATTTTATAAGGAATAAAGGAGAGTGAATGTAATCAATATGGTTTCATGGTAATTGAAGGTGTCACCATTTTTTAAGAGAATATGTGATGAAGGTATTCACATGTTATTAGGTGGAATAAAAGAGATCTTCTTTATTTTTACCATACTTATTAGTTTTGGATTGTTAGTTTGGATAAAAGTGTTTTGGATAAGTCTAATGTTTGTAATGGATTAATTTGTACATTGTATACAATAATTTATGGTTAAAACATATCTTAAGATTATTTTTGGATTGTTTTATAAAGACACCCAGGAAGTTGGGCGACAACCTTTTCCGTCCGACAAGGCCACGGGAATTGAACCCACAACTGAAGGGAGACAAGGGTGCATAACCTACCAGTGGACCACGTCATGTCCTGGTCTGTATAATGTAGATTTTATTAAAATGTTCTGATATATGAATTATAAATTAATTTTTATAACATTATACAATTAGGATAATTTGAATATTTTTTGAGTTCTATTATCTTTTTGAGTGGAAGATGAGTTTCTGGTAAAATTATATTATGGTTGGAATGATACATTTAAAATAATATTTTTTCTACTTATTTTATGAAGAAATTAATTCTTAGCCATTAGGGAAGGGATCTTAAAACCAAAAAAGTGTTTTCTTAATACTTTATGTTTTGTTGAACCGATGAAATTTTAAATCATTATAGATTGGTGGCATTGAGGCACTAAGTTTTACACTTGTTTTTGATTGATGAACTCAATCAATCCCTATAAATATATACTCTTTCCCTAAAATTTTGTGTTTTGAATTTCAACCAATGTTCTCCTAATCGAGATCATTATTTTTCGGTGAAGTTTTCATTTTCCTTTCACTCTTATTAAGACTAAATTTTATTAATCCAATTTCTGATGTGAGTTTTCTGCAAAGGTATTTTTCTATTATAACATTTAATTTTCAAAGAACAATATCAAATTGTGAGGATGAAATTTATTGAATTTGGGGATAATGTAATACCCCATGTTTTCATAGAACGTTATCTATTAAATATAATTTAATAACCTGCACTACACACAACACCGAGTTCTAGCACACCACAACTTACCAAACTAGTTGTTTAAAAATCGATTATGAACAGTATTAACTGAATTATGAATTTTATATACTGCAAATCATTTTAGAATCCATATTATTTTTTTATTAGACATAATATAATAACTAATTAGTTTATTCAGATAAAAAAAGTATTTTTCCAAAAAAACGCTATTTTATCGCCTTTTAATGTAGAACCCTTTTTAAAACTAATATTTGAAACTTTTAAATAATCAATATAATGAAATAAAATTAATATTTAGAACCAGGACATAAAAATTTTGTTTGGATAAATTTTTGGTACTTTCTGATAACATTCATATTTTGATGAATAGTGAAAAAACTAACTTTTAATTGAAAACATCCCTTTTAATAGAAATAATATATACTGTTAAATTATGAATTTGAATTGTGTGGAAGAGTAATTAGATTATATTTTTATCATTTAATACAATTTAGGTCATTATAGTAATTTTATATATAAATTTGGCATAAATACATATCAATATTTTGATAGTTTTTACTTTTAAAAATATCACTTTTTGGTTTTGACAACGAGAAATAATTATAAATTAATTGATGCTGCCGGTATGTTATAAATTTAATAAAATAGACTTAGTTTTTGAATTAGGATTATCAAAATTAGACTTGGGTGAATTTTTTGTATTTTTCTATAAACTGTTAATTTTTGATGAATAGTGAAAAACTTTTTGTTGTTGTTTAAAACCGACTTTTTATTTAAATAATAATTTATCTTATTTAAATTTATTTTAATTCAAAATAGATATATAATACCGATATATGTTCAATTTAATTCATTGGAGTCATTTGATAATAAAATTAGATGTTTAAAATTTTATTGCACTTTTTAACGACTTTTTCCCTGCATCAAGGCACATTTTCAAATATGTAAAAAACGTAATTTTATCACTGCTGTGAATTTAATTTAAAAATTACAAGAGAAAAAATTGACTTAATTATGTAAAATGTGGTTAAATTAGATGAAGATTATTTTTTTTGAATTGTAATTATTGACGTTTATTTACATCGTTTAAAAGTAAATAGGGTAATTAAAGGTAAAATTGATATTATAATTTCCCTAAAACATCTCCAAATTCTATTGGATAATTGTATTGTTTCCATTAAAATCCTTAGGTATAAAATATGATCCTTTTGTCCAATTTTTATTACATTAGGACATTTATTATTATTTTATTTAAAGAAGAGTTAAAAGTGTAAAATTCAAATTTTATTAACTATTTTCTTTTAATATAGGGTTCTAAATAATATAAATTTTACTATAAATATTCATTAGAAATATATATACAATTACTAAATATAGGAATTGTATTTATAATTTTTATACATTAAATAATTAAATTTATTTATGACATAATGATGATGCGGTAATAACCTTTTTAATGAACGAATCAAATAAATGGTATTATAAATATTAAAATAAATATATTTTCAATGTTTGGATGATATCCATGAATTTTATAGGAGAATATGACATTTCATGGTTTAATTAATGTATTTGGTTCAATTTAATCATGTTTTGATGACTTTCAGAAATACCAAATACTAAATTGCGTCAAAATTGACATAAATGACTTTTTCAAACAAATACTATATTATTAAATGATATAATATTCCTAAAAACATAATGTTCATACCAAGGACCCATATAATGATAGATTTTCATTAGTGAACCACTTGGGGTTCTCTTGGAATTTTATTGAAATTTTATTAATCATTTATTATAATAATACAAGAAGACATGGTAAAAGATAAACTATTCAACTAAGGGATAAATCCAAAATATAAGGATAATATGGAGACCTAAACATGTCTAAAACCTATTGGTTGAAATTATTTAGAGCCATAACCACCTTATCCTCAAAATAAATTATTTTGGATCCATTATAAACTGAAT
This sequence comes from Viscum album, assembly GCA_963277665.1. Classification (NCBI taxonomy): domain Eukaryota; kingdom Viridiplantae; phylum Streptophyta; class Magnoliopsida; order Santalales; family Viscaceae; genus Viscum; species Viscum album. Next base: position 1,929,821,868 of record OY728142.1, read on the forward strand.
ATGATTGTATAATAATATAACATTTCAAGCATTCCTAAAGTCACTCACAACTCTCTTATAAAAGGGTACATCATCTTATCTCAAAAATACACATCCAAAGCCATTTGGCTTAGCCAACCTATGGAAAAATATCCCCTGATATTCCCCCATTTAATAATAGAGGCCATAACAGGTGCATAAATCAATCCTAAGATCCCATTTGTTGAAATAAAAATGATGCACTAGAAGAAGAGGTAATAATTTCTTTACCTATTTCAATGTTATCTTCTTCCTCCTCTTTATCTTTATTTTTTATTTCCATACCAAAATAATAATTCCAGTTACATTGAAATTCTTCAATTTTATTATAAATATGTTACAACCATATTCATTATTCTATCTATCCTATGAATGATAATGTCACCATGCGTGTGTGTGTATACGGCTTATGGTCTCCACGCCGTGGTGTAATTTTTTATTCAAATCTATTTCATTTGGATGGATATAATGATGATTATTGTGTACATAAATAAGTATAATAACATTCTAATTTCTCTTTAAGATTAATATACCATCCAATTTCCCACCTTTTAATCATTAAGGAAATGATATCGTCGCTCCTGTGTACGTACGACTTACCGTCTCCACGAAGCGATGAGATTCATTTGTGAATTAACCATTCAAGGGTGATTACAAAAATATAGGTCATTAAAAATTATGTAATATATGAAATAATAATCCTACTTAATATATATGTATATATACATATATCTTATTCACTTAGTTCTAGTCAATATGAAATGAAAACGGAAACAGCGTTTATTCATACGTATGACCTACTGTCTCCATAAATGGTGTTTTCCATTTCATATATCTATCTATAATACATATTTAGTTTATAAATATATGTAATATATAAATAATTTTCTATATTATGGAAGTATTTAAATCACGATCTATGTAATATGATCAAGAATAACAAGTTAAAACAAGTACGATAAAAAAAGTGATTATTACAAAAAATGTAAATTTAACATGAAAATTATTATTAAATGGGTAGTATAATGTCATAAATGATTCATGTATGACATCAAAAATAATAATATGTTTCTATTATAATTTAATAACATACTACGGTAGTCATATAAGAGGTTAACCATACCATTAACTAAAGGAAAATACAAGGTAAGGGTTAATTTTACAATCTCTTTTCATATCTGAGGTTATAAATATGTAAGTATATTCAGGGACCCCCTTTTCTTCTGCATACATGTATTCTTAAAAATTTATATCAAACCATTTGTACAATTTACTATAAAATTGGTTAAAGACATTTATTCCCTTATTCGACCTTATATGTTTTGAATGAAATCCTTCCATCGTTTCCCAAACGAGGTACTTTATGTCATTTTTGTCAAAATTATGGTAAGAATGTATATTTTAACTTATATGGTGGGTGCGGATATTTTTCACCATTATAACATCATCAAAGATTCCATTGTATGATTATAAGAAAATTTTCAAAATAAAAGTTTTCTTTTATAATTATGTGACTCTTAAATGGTTTCAAAATTGAAAGAGGTATTTCTATTAAATAGTTTTGATTCCATCAATATCAAAATCCTTTGATAAATTTTACAATTTTTAATGTTGATTTACTATGATTAAAATATTACATATTATATTTTAGGTTTTGTGGTATTTTTTTTCTGGGGATGTGTAATTTTTATATCATTCAAAGTGTATGGTTAATTTACTGACATTTAGTATGATAGTTTTAAAATGAATGTTATGTCATGTTTCAACATTTTCATAAGAGGAATTTATTGGAAAATGTATGTGATAGGTGGAGCCCACTATAGCTCTTCTATGAATGGGTATGTCTCATGAGAAAATTAGACATGGAATTGGCCGAGGCCTTTTCCAATTTGATATATGGTTTTTTTTGGCCTTCATCATTTTTAGATGTCATGGGCGAGGCCTTGACACATTGTTTCAGAATGTCCCTCGTTATAAGAATAACATTGATGTTTCATGTGGTTATTAGAATAGTATAATACCCATGACTATGTTTTATTATGTCATTATTTACATATCTCATATTCCAACCATAAAGTGTTAATGTTTATTATTTTTAAAGGAATGTGTTTTCAATTAATTCATCACGGCTAATGTGTATGTTATCCTCCACTATATTGCTTACTCTTTCTAAGCATTTGATATCATCACATTGTTATGTTTCATTTTCATAGGATTTAATGAAGTATATTATGATTGATATGTAGGATTATGTTAACGGGAATAATGGATTTCTCAAAGAACTATCTATGTTTTATTTCATGTTTGATATCGTAATTTAAAGTTAATGAATGTAATCTATTTTCTAATACTGTTAAAATGATCGGTCATTCAATACTTGATTCCTTGTAATCATACCAATGTATTAAAATAATATACTAGATCCATGCTTCTATGTCGGGGAGTTACATGGCATTGACCCTTTCCCACTAGAAGCTGGTGGAATGGTCCTCAATAAATGTTCAAGATACCTCATACAACCACAAGCATGACACTCTATAGGGTCTATATCAAATTTTGGTTTCTTATTCCCTTATTTTCCAAATTGATTACATACAATTGAGATATCAAACTGAACAATTTGGCTACCACTACCCTGACAAAAAACCTCAAAGAGACATTTCATGCCTCCGAATGAACTAATAGCCTAAAGTGGCCCTGATCCTTTAAATCTGGTACTTGCACCATCGATTAGGTTAAAATCAATGTTAAGGTCTTGATCAACTGTTATATAAAAGGTAGGAGGGAGACGAATATTCTCATGAGTTCAGATAGCATACTAAATCACATCCTGAAAAAATATAGCACATGAAATCCCATCAATGATTAGAAGCGGTGAAAATCACTATAAATCAGTGAAAAGTGTTGAATATTTCATAATTGACATAGAAACCTGGTCAAGATACATGAACTCTCTATCTCTATCTACCTTCAGTGATTGAGTAATGAACTAATCATAGAAGGCACTCTAGAAGTCAACCCATATCATGCCCTGATGACAACCGGCATGGGTAACCACATCCCACCAATGCTTGACAGTATGCCGAAGCATCTATGTAGAAATATTGACTCTCCAATCTGTAGGTGTTTCCAGATGCTCAATGATAGACAGCATGGCCTCATTCCATGACTCAGTACACTAAGGACGACCATCCCCTGAAAAATTAGTAGAATTCTACTCTTGGAACTTGTGGCTCAGATCAGACATCATAGGTTCATCCCATTGAGCACATTTCATGGACTGCATCAGATGTAAATAGCTATCAACAACTAGGTAATTAGTTCCCTTATAAAGTACAACATTTGGTTCCTCATGTGGCACTCCTAATATTAATATTGGCGGCTCATGGCCCACTATGTTTGGAGTGTGTTCGTCACCATCTTCATGGAAAACAACACGAAAACATTGTGGAGATATTAGTCTACAAATTCCAAGAACATGCCTTAAAACATAAATATGAGGAAAATATAGTACCACTAAAGGAAGATGAACGTATTAAAACTCACTACCATGGAATATTACCAAAATAAAACCACCTAGAAGGACATGTATTGGTATGTCCTCATGTATGTGTTTCTCGTAATTTTTTAATTAATTTATAGGTTTACTCTTTTAACATTAATCAACATGAGAAGGTGCAATATGGATGTGAAACTAATTCATTATAATGTTTATGACTCCATTTAAAATGGATAGTCAATTATGATGAATCAATGTCCATATAACTATTACCAGAAATTACCACCAATTATATAAAGCTAAATGGATTGACTTAGTAAATTACTTTTCCCAACCCATGAGGGCCCATATACCTCATGAATTGATATAGGAAATCACTCAATCGAATCCAACTTAATACAAGTAAATGAAACTATCACAACATCACACAACAAGTACATTAATTTAATGCAATGCACAATAATGAAATAAACATATATGGCATTGAAATATTCATGAAATGTTAATACTATATTCCTATAATCATGCATTCATAAATTATCATTCCCTCATATCATTAGGTTAATGATGAATTAAATTATCAAAAGAGTAATAATAAATTACACCACACAATATGTGAGTCACCCAATGATTTAATAATGTCAACTGTAAAAGGTAAAAAAATAAAAAAAAATAATTCAGGAAACTTATTTTTTTTACCCCGGGACTTGTGTTCACAATTCCCTAGAATTTCATATAACCATGTACCAAGAATTACTATTCTCAGATATATTATCCCTAAATTGTAAATAATGAAAATAAAATACCTTTCATACAACATTGTGATGTCCTAGACTTGGATTCCACTTAACAGTGCCTTGAGCCCGGTGGGACACAAGGCCTCAGGAGGATCATCCCAAAGGACAGAGTCTGACAATTAGTATCAAGGGCCTAGGGTGTGTCTTTGGGAAGAAAATTCCCTCATTAGTAGAAATTTTCACATTAGAAGGAATGTAATGGAAAAATAAATAGTGAATGAAATATAAATAAATTGTGGAAACAAACTGATGAAATCGATAAACAATAATAACATTAAAAGTATCAACTAAATAATGCGGATGTAATGTCATGTGACTAGAGAACTAGAAAACATGTATACAAAGAAATAGGCATAACATGTTCCAAAAAGTAATGTACAACTCCAAGAATCCCAATATCGAACTCGGTCATCTTCTATCAAGCTCTATCCAATCATCAAGAAATCAATTATTGGAATCTGTCTCCTTCCGTTTATCAATACATAATACATGTAATCAACTCCGGGTACCATATGGTGCCCGGAGAAGGTGTGAGATAAATCTCAGTGGGAACCCACAATCAGTGTCTATAATATACAGACCATGTAATGGAATAAATCAATGTTCATGCATTCATATATATGTAAACAAATAAGTACAATATAAATAAATACCCATGTACCTGTTTCAGCCCTCGGATAGTGTATGCACATATAAAAAGTTCATTAATTGATAAATTACCATTTAATATTAATATGTCATGTGAGGAATAACCAAAACGACCATCACCTCATGATAGTGTATGTAGTGATGGTCCCAATAGGTTATAAGGATACCTAATAATGATATCTAGTGATCGAGTTATAGGTTAAAAACCATAGAAAAGTAAAATCTCAGAAATCTTACTCATTAGTATCTAAGTATAGATACAGGATAAGAGTGTAATCCATGGAGCTTAATCCAAGTCATTCCACATTATAGAACCTATAGAATCCCAGGATTACATCTACATTAAAATGGGTATAATCAAGGACTCGGTACTTGGAATGTATCCAAGGAACGTACCTGTCATTGTTGGATCCAAGGAGTGTATCCGAGGTATCATGGAATAATGAAGGGGACCCTACAGTAGTCTACTACACATCCAAGAAATATACAATAACCCATGAATATGTGGGTTTCAAATTTATAAAACCTTATGCATGAATTATAATGGGTTTCCTAAGATCTAAGGTATTCTCCTATCAGAATCCAAGGAGATATCGATTCAGTACATTCATATTTAATATTGCAATCATGTAGTAATTCATTTGGATCATGTCATTCCTTAAATTTTTAGGGATAGGTCATGTAGATTTGGCACCATTTATTTATTGGTCTTTGCCTAGTCTACCATTAGTGTGGATAAGCCATGTATCATTTCAACAATTTAATCATGTCTCAGTTATCCATTAAGGCATATTCAATTATTGAGGATCACCTCGATACCTTCCATCCACATATAAAGGGGTATTATGGATATGTAACCTTTATTCTTTTACTTTTAATAAAGCCATTTTATATACTTCGTATACTTTTCATTTTTCATTTCATATTAAGTAATTATTTGAAGCAGATACATTAGGTGAGTCATGTGGTGAGAAGAAATGGTATATTCCATTATGAAATCCTCATTAAACAACAAACCATTTATTATTTAGGGGAACATATAAAAAGGTCATGCAAGGGGAGATCCTAATAGTGTCTCAAACATGTCGAAAAACTAAGAACCAATTTATGGAATAACCATCTACATGAGGCAGATTGAGTTTTTAGTGTAACCACTAAAAACTAATCAGATATTTCGAATGATCATAATCATACAATTCAAACAATTATAATCATGGAAAGTAAATTTACAAAATTGTCCTCCATGGAATAATCATGACCCACCTGAATATCCCAAATTCAACAAAATTTATGTATGAGTTATAAACCACCCATCTAATTGTTATATGACCCTTATCCTCTGGTATCAGCCCTTGTTTTTCCTCATATCATAGGAGATCTAAGAAAAGGTAAAAAACTCTAAAATGGTTATATATTAGTTGAGTAATAAGTAGAATAAGAATGGATAAAGATCACTCTAGTACATACCATTGCACATATAATGTGACGAATAGACGATCAATCAGATGTCGGAGGAAAAAGATATCTTAATCCCTGGAAGAGGCCTTTAAAAAACACCAAATGATTTAAAATGGAAGAAAATACCACTAGTTCTCAGTTTAGGAAGAATGAGGAGGATTATTAGTTTATTATGGGTGTTTTGGACATTTTACATAGGATTTTATCCTACGCATGGTTTTTACAAACAGTTTTTCAAACCATGAACAACCCATGTGGGATAGAGCTACCTGAAATCACATCATCCACATGGTTTGATCAAAACTGTGCCTAGGCCTTGCACGAGTACCTCAGAAATGGGGTTCTCTCACAGTTAGGTCGCACGGACATGAACTGATTGTGTGAGGTGCCTCTATCTGAAAAAAGAACCATTTTCATTGTTTTAAAAAACAATGTAGTAATCTCACATGGTTTTCTCCAAACAGTGTGTAGGGTCCATTTTATTCAAAAGGATAGGTTTCAAGATCTGATCAAGCCTCAAACCCCCTTGTAACCATTACAAACGCATTACGCATCCAATTTAGGTCAAATTATATTATTTAGAAAAAAAATTAATGGATCCTCAACTTAGTGAAATATTAGTTTATTATAATAATTTATTCAAATAATAACACAATTCACGCATAAAAACCATTTTTTATAAAAAAATAATTATTCTATTTTCAAATTATTATTATTTAAATTTCAAACAATTTTTTCAGTATATATATTTTTAATGTTTTAATAAATTTTTATAACTATTAATAAAATATAATATAATCATTATGATACAAAGGTATTATATATTATTGAACATTTAGACTTGAAGTGAATTTATGTGATGGTATTGAAAAATTTATTTGAAGATAAATATTTTATCAATATACATTGTGTTTTATTCGAGGAATTTTTTTAATATCATGCGTTCTATTGGGATGGAAATGTACAATTGGATATTCATTTTGTACATTTCATGTATTGATGCACCAACAACCTCACTCACCAATTCATAATTTAGGATTAAATTGTCAATAATTGAAATGTGGCCTTACTGTAGCTGAATATGAGTTTTACATCAACTATTTTATTAGTTTTTATTGATCTTATAATTTTAAATGTAATACTTTTTCAAATATAATGAATTTTATTGGGAATTATTGGGATTCAGAGTGAAAAGGTAGTACCTTATGGGTCTTACAGGCTTAAACACCACAACTGGAAATACAAATCCCACGACATAGAGTTGGAAGCTTTCATTAATTTCATAAAATGTTGGTGAAAATATATCATCTTGGATATATTTTTAATGTATATTGACTACAATAGTCTATTGTGTATTTTTTATCAACCTGAAATTATTATTCATCATGACATAATTTTGAGTATATATAGATATTTTACAATGAGATGTATGATAGTGCATAGATTTGAAATGTTAATAATTAGTCCCATAGTAAGAATAAAAAATTTTTTTGGGAGAGAACGTAAGAATATAGTTGGAATCTATAATTTTATTGCAATTATAATAGTTGGGTATAGTTGAGTGTTTTGGGGTAGTGTTTTCTAAACCATTGGTGATCATGTCCTCATTGGTAAAAGGAGAAATTTAAAATTTTGAGAGTGATCATGAGTGTTTCAATAGAAATAAATAATTTAAGGTTGGAGGATCGATTTCGAGATAGAATATAGATAGACTTCATTAATTTTTACATAATGGTAGGGAAATGGTTTCATCTTCAACGATATATGAGTTTATAATATCTATGCATGAGACAATGTGGGAGGTGTACCAAAGGTCAACAAAGATGTATAATGGTGTATAGTGGGAGTTCTTGTCTCATGAAATGAAAATATACATTGAAGGATTTTTGTGCTTCTTTATGAGAAGTAAAATGAATGAGGATAAGGATGGTATATCTAGATGGTTTCTTTGAACATGTTTTTTTCTATTCTATACATTTGTCATGTTGATGAATAAATTTAATGGTTTAACCATGGACCTGATAGTTCAGTAAACCATTGTGATGGTAAATGATCTATTGAATTGGGTATATCACTCTATAACTATCAAATTGATGAAATGAGTGGATTATCTGTGAAATTCCATTGCTTGGATAATCACAAAACTTCAATAAGTGAATTATATCATGGTATCTATTAGATTTACATGGTTTAATTAATTTTACTTGAACTTATTGAAAAATGTGATAGTAACATAGTAGAAGATGAGTATTTCCATTCCACCTCAGGTTGATAGGATGTCATAGAGAATTTTATAGACATGCAGATATTATTTAATCATGTATTATAGATTTAAAATGACCTTAGGATAATCACATGTATTCATATAGATCAAATATAAAAATATATTAAACTCCTAAACTTAGATGAATCTCTTTGAGGTTTTTTATTATCAGTAATACTATTTAGATTTTTTATATAGGGTAGGTGAGACTTATTTAATTGGGATGATTGTAGTGTTGAAAATCTCATAGTGAGTGTAGTTGATTCATAAATTATTATTTATGGATCAAATATTTCACAATTCATATGATTACAAAAGGAGACGACCCCCATAAATCATTATGGGTGACAATGGTTTTCATTTAGAATACCCTCAATTGGGGAATATTTTGAAAAGGAGGTAAAGGATATTGGAACCATGGTATGTTGGGTTGTCTGAGTTCATAAAATACATTTAGAAAATAGATAATAATTTGTTTATTTCTAAAAATTATCAAGGTATTCACATTTTGTTCCTTGTAACCAAAATTCAGATATATGATCCTAATCAAACAAATGTTATCTACTTTAAGGATGTTAAGATATAAACACTCTCTCCATTAATGGAATTACAAATTCATTTTGGGAAATAATGAAAGAGGATGTTGAGATAAAATCATATTCATATTTATTTTTCTTCAATAATAACATTTATTTTCTATAAGTGACATTGTATTATGCAACATACATTTTAGGGAAGCACCCTGAGTTGTTTGGATAGACCATTGGGTTTATTTTTAAATAATGGGAATTCATTAGTGCCGGATAATTATGAACATTTTATTTCTAGATACACCATATTTAAATCGTTATAAATAATAAATACGTGTTTATGAAAATATTATGTAGGATAGTGACATTATAGAGTTTATAACCAACTACTGGGGGTCTGAGAAACATTCAGCAGTTTTGGATTTATAATAGTCCTATTGGCCCTTCGATGTGGCTCTTGTGTAGAATGAAATTTCTCAACAAAAACATGATTACCTATAAAGAACATCAACTATAATTTCTGGCTCCTATTTAGAAATTATTAGTCCCAATACCCATTAGTTTAGAATTGAAGTGTACTGGGTTATTTGTGGCATCATATGGATCTTAATGAGAACATAGATTTATAAGAGTTTTTCTAAATAAAATAGATGACTACTAAAATTGTATTTATTCTCCCTTTATTTCATATATTCCATCACCCTAGTAGACATATTTTAATATTTTTAGTACTTTAGACTCACTTAAAACTCCTTAATTCAATTTATATACATCTAATAGATCATCTATTATTAATCTGTTATATCACATTTTACATAATGAAAACTGAAAAGATATTGGATTTATTTATATATAAAGGTTTTGAATTTTTTAATAGTGGATGCATTGAACATTTATATAGTCAACACCCCAATTCACCAAATAAATATATTTCCATCAATAAATTCAATATCATTAACAAAATAAGATTCTCTTGTTCATTTTTAACCATTACATACCTTTAGCGTGTGGTTTCATGAAAAATAATATCATTGATTTCAATGTCATAGTGATTTGGGAATGGTTATAGTACTGTGTCAATATTTTGATTTTCGAAAGTAACCATATCTTTCAATAACTATCATACCAAATTAATGGTGTTTTTGACTTTAATGAATGTTTTATATTGGTTCATTTCTTGGTTTTTTGCACATTTATAGAATCATGAAACCCATGCCTAATATTTTATGCCTTGTTGATTTATTTTATTGTTGCTACATATTTAAATAGATTGATTTTTTTATATTTTTACCAAAATAATTTACAATTTTTTTATATATACCTTATTCATGTTATTCTAGATTATCTATGATGACTATCTCGAATGAGAGGGATTAGTGAGATAATAATATATAAATAAAAACCATACAATTTTATTAGATTTTCTCAAACATCTGTAATTTATAATCAAATAATAAGGGGGTATCTAAAAGGCATGGATGGTTGATTTTCATTATAAAATTATATGGGATTACATATTTTTGGGGTTGAGGTTCATATTTAATATATATAATTTTTAATATAGTTTCATATTAAAAACTATTTAATTTCATTTATTTCAACCAAATATATTCTCATCTATGTTTTATGTACATTGATAGCTACTACTGTGACATTTACTAAAAAACAATACATGATTTATGGTGTTATTTTTTATTTATTGCACTGGAATGAGGTGAATTGGAAAGGCCCTATGGTGGTTTTTTAAATTGATTAGGAAGGGGATGATGTTTTTATAGGCTTTAAATGGGATTAATGATTAATTCTACTGTTGTTTAGTTGTTTTACATTGTAAATTAAATAATTCTGGATATTTTTTTAATATCAAATGAAATTATTGAATCATATTGGGTTGGGATTATTTGTGTATAATGTTTCTTATAGAATAATTATTTATTTATTTATTTATTTTTTATTGGTTACCACATTAATTTTACTCTAGTATCCATATGTTATTCATTGAATAGTCTCACCAGGATATTCGATTATCCCCAAACGCTAGTCCAAAACATCTTTTTTTCATGATTATGTGTGCATTTGATCATGTTGTATTTTGAAATTGACCTTTTGTATTGGTTCAAGGTGTTATAATAGTGAACATTTAAGTACACATCACAATGTACACAAACATAATAAAGTCAATATCAAAAGCCATAACTTTTATGATAATATTTTCTCATAATTGATTTTATAATATAGAATCTTATAATTATAAAAATTGTTGCACTAAAAATGAAAAATACCAAATCATAAGTCAGGGATCACTATTAAGACAACACATTATTGTTGTCTTATTCACGTATTTGGTATAGTTTACTCTACATTACCCTAACATATCAACTAATGGTATAAGAAACACCACCCAATTAATTTTTTGTATGTATATATTTTTAATACCACTCATCACATCCTAATATATACATGTATTTCTGTTAAATATAATAAATAATATAAAATATCGAAAATGTATATCTAAGATGATAATGAAATGATTTTTCTGATGAATTATTAAAAAAATTGATAACACACCGAAGAAAAAATATTCATAATAGAAATACAATGTATCCTCATGGAAGTAATATAATGATTACATGATGTTGACATAGAAAAAAAATTCAATAAAAATATGGTTTCATGTAGTCTTTTTAATAATATCATACAAGAAAAGATCAAGAATTTGATCACTAAATAATAAGAGTGCAGTCTCAAAAAAACATTATAATATATTTTATAAGTAATTTGATGAAAAATAACTGAAAGGACATAAATATATTACATTTTTAGAATAAAATACTCTAAAAATATAAAAATAATTTCATAAATATTTTGATAAAAGTATGTACAATAAATTTTATAAACCATTCCATTGAGTGGAGATGTGTATATCGAATGTATTTTTTTATAGATTTCTTTTTAATGAAAAAAATTAAATTTAATGGATAAAAATATAATAAAATTGTATTAGAATATAAAATATAAATAACTATATTATAACCACTTTATTTATTAATCTAAAATTTTAATTGTTCTTCTTTATAAACATTAAATTCATAGAATGATTTGAATATAAATTTCATTATATAACCATGAGATACTTGAAGGGAAGAATGATAATGAGGATAAATAGAGAAAAAAATCACATTGAATACATTGAAGGGAATATTATTTTCATATATTAAAAAAATTAAAACTTGTAATATAAAAAAATTGGATGGTTCTTTATAATTTTATTTAATTAAAATAAAAAATAGAATATATTAACCAAAAGATAATTTTTATGTATAAAAAATAGAATACATGAAAATATATTTTTTGTAAAAAATTCCTTCAATTTTCTATCTTAGTGTTTTTAAGTTTATGTTTTTTTGATAATATCAATTAAAATAATTGGTATTTTATGTTAATGTGGATATAGAAAATATTATTCATTTTCAGAACCTTTATAATGATATTATCATTATTCCCTAATGTATTCTAAAAAATGGTCACTAATTTTTTTGAAAATTAAAATTTTATGCTTGTGTAGAAAATGATAAATGAAACACTTTTTTCTAGAAATTATACAAAATTTCAATAGAGTCTATGAATCTGATTTTTATTGTATGCTATGAGATTTAGGTCAAATATAGTGTAAGTGAATTTTAAAATAAATTCATGAAGGATGAAATGTTTTTATGGTTTGGATACATTATTTCTTGATGACCATAAAGAGGAGTTTTCAATGGATTCTTGTTATTTATAGGAGAATGGATGACTTTTTGGAGCCATGAACACTGTGTAAAAGAGATATGTGATTCTAAATGAGATTAAATGTATGTGAATTGTTATTTAATAATAGGATAAATGATTTTATGAATTAGATGAAATTTATGGTTTCCAATCTAATATAATTGACCTATAATCATGAAATATCATATAGAATAATATTCGTAATCTGAAAATTGTTGAATAATTCTTAAATTTTTTATAGAAATTATCCAAGAAAAGTAATTTGATAGATTATTTATGTATGTTTATTTTTTTAGCTGTATTCAATCAAGCCTAAGTAATTTTTAATTGAGTTTACTTCATGAATGTATATTTTTTTACACATAAGAATCAATTACAAATGGATAGGTACTTCCCATAAAACCTTTTTTTGAAAATTAGTAAAATATTATGTAAATACTGTTCCATAATTAAAATATATAGGGGAGTAGTTCATGAATCATAACATTTTTTGAAGGTGATTTCCTTGATAAAAATAATATATAATAATATCGATTTAATTTCTCTGATTAAAGGATATCTTTATATTACATTTATGTTAGTATAAAGTTAATAATAATAGATATAAATCAAAATATGTTTTGTATAGAATAATAGTAAATTCGCATAAATTGATAATATAGGGAGTTCTCATGTTTTATTTTCCTTCAACCCAAATGATAGCGATAACATTCAAAATATTCTAAAAAGTAAATCATTTGTATTTCCATTTCATTGGAACAATTTCTTTTTAAACCTATATAGAATAACAAGGTTTGTTTCAACATGTAAAATTTATATCATTCATTAACGTTTTCATTTAAATATTATCATTTTTTTGAAGTTAGAGAAAAATATAGATTTATATAATTATAAAAATTGATTAAAATTTGGTATTTTTTATACAATAATACACTAATTCAAAACCACTCAACATTATTAAAAATATTTGGGATAATAATTTGTATTATATCTGAAGTTCAAGGTTGGTGAAATAATCAATATAAAATTTTTGGCATAAGTCATCTAAAAATGAATTGTGGGCATTGAGGGAAGTAAGTTTAAACATTGGAAGAATTTAACAGATCATTAGTTCTTATTATTATGTAGGTATGCATATATATAAATTTTTTATTTTATTTTATTGTTGATAAATATTAGGGATTTATTATAAGTAAATGATAGGAAACTATAAATTATAGAAAAATTTGAGGTTCTATAGAAAAAAGATAATTACATGAGAATAAATCAAAATGAATATATTGAACCATTATTTGATTTGGTGAATGAATATATAGAGTAGAATCATGGGAATAGATAGATCATTGAAAACGTAAGGATAATCATGAACATATCGTGAATATGTCGATAGGTTTTAAATAATATTATATCCTTGAAATATTTTAATGATTGTATGGAGTAGTAATTAAGACATCTATATTATTTTTCAGTTTCATATGAGTGAGAAATTATAATAATTATGTTATTTAAAATTGGATGACTACATAGTTGAAAATAAAATAAAATAAAAATCACATAATGGGGGATGGTCATGATGATGAAAATTTTGTATAATGTTGTTTCATTCTTATCGTTGAACTTTAAAATGGTTATAGGAATTTATAGATGTTAATTTCAACTATTTTTCAATCAATTAATAATGACAGGGATCCATACTACAAAGAATCCCTTGAGTATTAATGACATTGATGAGGATAAAAAGGTTCCTATGAATAAATAAGTAACAAATGTGAAAGGATAGAGATGTGAAAAAAATAAAATATAATCTATAAAAGGGAAGGAATTCTCAAGTTTTGAATGTTTATAAGAAAAAATGGATGAATAAATTTAATAATGAAGAAACCCATTGTGAATATACTCAGGTGGTTTTTGTGGGGATTTAATATAGAGGGGTGGATTATGATGGTGCCAAAGGGAAGTCGTATGCATATTTGATATCATTGAAAAATAGGGTATTCTCTGGAATAGCTAAATGATAAGAGAGATAAAATAATGAAATAAATTATATATCTTCCTCATGTCTAACTATCTAAAAATTAGTAAGAAGAGGAGAAGTTATAGTTTAAGATAAAAAAATGAACATTGTATGTATGAAAATAATGAATTATTATTGGAATTTCTTGAGTTATTGTTCAGAGATGAATTACAAGATATAATTATTGATTCTTAGACTAAATAAATCAAATAAAAGGTAAAATATATTTAAACACATTATTTTTTGTTTTCATCACGTGACGAAAATTTTCAGGTTAAACAATAGTGTTGTATCTCGATAGGATATTGAAAAAATATATCACACAACGGACAGATAATGTGAAAGTGTGCGATATGGAAATGAAAATACATTTAAATGAGAGTGGATGAATGAAAAGTACACAATTAAATTATAATATTTGTGCGGGGATTGATTAAAAATATTATTTATATTCGGTTGTTTTAAGGACACAAGCACCCACTCCATGGTTTAAAGATGATTTGGTTATGACTAAAAATAAGAATACTATGAGATCCAAAGGGAAAGACAATGTATTATCAATTAAAAAAATCAATCAAACTCATCTAATTTTTTATTTTTGTAAAAATAATGGATATTTCAAAAATATATATTTTAAATAAAATAGGTAGTGGATGAAAAAAAAATTAATTCAAGTATTTTTAAATATTCCAATCATTATTTTAATTCTCATAATTTCTAGTGTTGATTTTTTGGACATTTTGTTATGTATTTCAAATTAAAAAATATTAGGATTGATACTATGATGAATCATAATTATAATATATAGTATATCAAGTCATAATAATATGTTCCAAAAATTAATAGTTTATTATAAGAATTATAATATAATGTTGGTCCATCATGTTATGAAGAATTTGAAGAATATTTATTAAAAAATGATGTGAATTGAATTCAATTGATCAAAAATAAATGTTTTGAATATGGATTCATTTAAAATATTTCAATATAATAATCAATTTTTATTGCTTTATATATCCTTCATAGAGTATTGAAATTAATGATGATGAGAAATATGAATCATGAAATAAGATTCAAATTGGATAATAATATTTTCATCACATTTGGAAATGTTGAATTCCAAATAATGATAGGATCTCCAAAATATTTTTTCGGTGAATATTTATGAGACATAATAACGTCATTATTATTTAGGGACTCAGTGAAAACATTCAAGGTTATAGTCAACAGTGTGACTCATGGCATATAATAAACAATACTAAGAATTAATGTCTTATCATTTTAAAAGATATAATTGTTCACCTGAAATATATCAACATAATGGGTAGTCTGCCCCATGTTAGTGTAAAAGAAGACACGTTCCTTATATCAATGATAGAATCAAATATAATAACTCTTATGTTTGTATGGAATCAATGAAAAAATTATTGGATGTTATGGGTGGGAATATTTTATATCTTGATCTCCTTAAAATATCTTTTCATTGTATTCACAGATGATTTTCCTAAAAAAATAATCCTTATTTAGAAAACCAACATGTAAAAAATACAAGTCAATAAGGATACTAGATGTTGTGTGTGTAGATGTGTGTAAAACAATATCACAAATATACATTGATTCTAATAGTATCCTTACACTATTTATTTTTCCTATCAGTAGGATAATATTGATAATATTTTTCACACACACGTTTTAGGTTCTTAGATTCATTATTAAGTAATAGAGGATGTCTAAAATCATTCATTAGATGAAAATTCTGAAATTTATGATCATTAAAATGAAATATTTCACCAATAATAATGTGGAGGAAATTTTTTAGAGTTACAGGATAAAGAACCATGTTTTAGTAGTGATAATACCTTATAAAAATGTCCAATAATTTGGAATGATAATTATTATCTAGAAAATCATACCAACAAAAAATTGGAATGAATTATTACTAACAATTATATACATAACTAATAAGGATTTTTTTATAGTAGTGAATACATATGAAATGTGGTATGTTATGATTCCAATAATGATGTACTTTTAATGATCATAAATTACCTATATTTTCTTGACCTAGCCTGGGTACCCAAATATCCTGATAACCAATATAACCTAAACATGGGACAAATGGTATTGGCTATACCCACGAGTTGGAGACATGAACCGGGAATAATAAAATGTGAATGTGGGAATGATTTTCCCCCAAACATAGCCGAATAAGACAATCAAGTCAATATTCATGAATGAAAAAATTGAAAAGGAGTAGTGTAAAAGATGTAAAATACTTAAACAAACCAAAAGTAGTAAAATTAATAAAAATAAATAAATCCCAATTACCAAGTAAAAAACTATACCATCCCATTGACTAACAGTTACCACCACCTATATATGGCTTCATACCCTTTCACAACCTAGATGAAGATAATATACAAACACTAGAAGGAACAATTATGGTGTGTGAAAAAATCCCATTAGGATCCCATAATGGATTCCATAGTATGATTCCTATTTTTAATTAACAAAATAATGATATTTATTTAAACAAACAAGTATATAGGTTTACAACATTGTTAGAAACAATTAATTCATTACATTTCCAATGGTGGAAATACATTAAAAATGTGCTCAAAAACAATTTATATAAAACAATTTATATATATTCATTAGGTATGTAAAATAGTCTATAGAAATTGGCACACATTGATAACTCAAATATAAACAAGTGATCAATATGGTCATATTTTATATGGTACAATTGATTGAGGTCATGATATCCTCACACACTCGAAGGTGATTATTGAAATAATTACATACACACATCTCTTTGACACTATCAAAATGAGACACATCACTATCTCATATGGGATGTGACATGCTAAAAAGTGTTATATTTCAATTACAAGGTACCAATATATGGATTTACCAATTACTCACAAACTACCCAGGCCTGTATGTTCACATATACAAACAAATATAAAAAATATATGATAAAGCTAATTAAATTAAAAATCATTGCATTCTCAATTTTGAAAATTTCCAATTTTACATTAAAAAAAACATGGTTCATTATTTAAAATTCCTTTTCCACGATAAACCCATTGGGTTTCTGTAAAATATATTTAAAGATGTTTTTCTCAAATACCAATTTGAAATAATTTTCATAAAATCAATTTCTCAATTTAAATTACATGATGAATTTCCACAATATAATTTGTTATGTTTCCATCAAATTTCTCTATGGATCCCAATTTATTGAAATTAGGGGGGGGTCTAATTTTCATTCCAAATATCTAATTTTATATTCAAATTTTACAATATAATGGATTTTTTGTTGATAAACCGATTAAAATAAATTTCATCTTATTTACATTAATACAAATAAAATTTAATTTATGTCCTCAAATTCAGGGTTAATAAAATATTTCCATCACAATGGGACAAGCTACCATCCTCATAAAAAAAATCCTGCAAGGAAACCATCCCACAGTATCGAAGGATGGTTTGATCTAGTAACTCAACCTAGAAAAAATATTCAACCACATGGGTTTTAGATCAATCTATCCCAAGATGATCTATTAACCTATAAGCAAGAAATATTATATATATTAATAGATAGGTTGAAATCTTACATATAATGTCACATGAACAATGTAATAACATTCAAATGTTGAATCAAACAACCCGAATGGTTTTGAGGGATAAAAATTTTCCTTGTGATAGACTGTTATGCAAAAAAACTGTTTTTATGAAATATGAAATTGAATTTCCATTTAATTTTCCTATTTAAAAAAATATATAGACATTACATGACATATAACTTGATTAAACATTGTGTAATACACATATCACAAAATGTCAGAAAAATAGATATCATTTTTAAAAAAATGCATTTACTATTATTTCAGAAATTATATGTTGTGTAACAATATTTCACGTTGTTAAAATACCCAAAAAGATACCAAATAAAATAGTTTTATGAAGAAAATTTAAAAAATATCTGGTTTCACTACTATAGGTTTCCTCATTATTTCTTCTCAACCCTACCCAAATAATGAGAAACAGTCACCGTGACAAGGATTAAAATGTACCTATCAGAAAAGTCACACGATGTTACAAACTTCTCACCATAAAAACATTATGTTACTAGAAATACTATGAAGAAGAACCCATATTAAATAGTTGAGTTCACTACACTCTCATATGTTCCAGATGCTCCCTTGTCTCATTATAATTTGAACCATGCTACCATAGATTTCGATCCAAATTAGTTTACCTCCCATGAATTTACTTGGTTTCAAAATCAATAATCTAGACTAGTCATTCAGTCACAAATAAATCAGGATTAACATCAATATCACTCTATTATAGAATAATGGATGGGTAAAAATGATATAATCATATTTTTGATACATTCAACAAATTTTGTATCATTTTCTACTAAGGAGGTAGTGGTAAATAGTAAGAAACTGTCTCCACCATCTCAACAAACTCATAATTTTCCCAAAACAATGATTAAGCTTCCGTTTCCTCCATAGACGTATATGAACGAAATGAAGTGAAACATTCATTAAAATCATGTGACCAAATGTGATTTCCAATGTTCTGTGATTATAATCTGCATTAGGCTTCTAGGTAATTTTTA
The DNA here is from genome assembly GCA_963277665.1 of Viscum album. Taxonomy (NCBI): domain Eukaryota; kingdom Viridiplantae; phylum Streptophyta; class Magnoliopsida; order Santalales; family Viscaceae; genus Viscum; species Viscum album. Next base: position 1,929,841,496 of record OY728142.1, read on the forward strand.
ATATAAACTTTCAATGACAAATCATTGGAATATTTTTTGAACTCTCTTTAACCAAGGATATTCGATCCAAGGGTCTTTCACCAATATTTGAAAAAAAACATAATGGATATCTTCATGGATAGTCATACAAGGTCTAAAAAGAATCAATTTTGATCAGAGAAATATAACTATTATCAATGGATATCTCAACCAGTTAATGAGGTTCATAACAAGATACATTGATGTCAAAAACAAAAGCACATGAAATACCCAAAAGAATACATATAACCCTTTCTGTTGGGCCATGAAAATATATAAGGTATGATATACTCAAATAGAACTCACAAATCAAAATAACATTAAATTCACTCCATAATTTAGCAATGAATTGAGGATGCCATATCAGTTTCTATAGTATATGATTCTCCATGAAAATGAACAATCTTATTCATGTATCGATTTCCCAAATCCTCTTCATTGGTTGTATTAGATGTGGCTAAAATGTGTTCTCATTTAGACCACGGATCAATGAAAACCCATATCCCATTCTTCTTTATTATTTTATGTGTAAACAAAAACTTTAATTCTATAAGGATCTCATCCCACTTCAATGTTTGCATAAGATGTTTATAAGGTAAACTAAAGGCTTTTTCTTATCTTCCTTGACTTGTTGGCCTATGAAATAGAGAGATAAAAGTTATTTAATACCCCATCACATACTGGATCACCAAAATATTCAATTCATGTCATAGAAAATATTTGTGTAACATGGTTTAAATTTTCATAAGGAGTAATTCAAATCCATGATCACAAGTTTTGTTACCAATAACGACACAACAATGTGATTATTATAGAATTGTATTCCCAATATGGAGAATGAACAATCAAGAATGGTCTACCCAACCTAAATAGAGTCTATAATGTTACAAAATTAATCATGAACATACTTATTTGGAAGAATAATATTTATAAGAGTGGATTTGAAAATTACACTATCCAAAGAAACTTCATTTATTATTTCCCCAACATCAATATGAATATTTTCAAAATGAGCGACCATGTTCCACTCTATCGATGATTCGTTCACTTCCTCGATCGAAATATTGCAACTCCATGCATTTTCAATGAAATTCCATTTTCATAAGGTATATGAGAATTTTAAATCAAATATTATAGGTATTAAAACCAATACCTCTAGTGGAGATTCACATCATTTAGAGATAAAATATAACAGAAGCTCTTATAAACTGAAATAATGGTAAAACATTCTACATAGAAAATTACACCCACTACTATGATAATAAATCATGGATTCTAGACAATAGTCATGGGCCTAGTAATTGGTATCTTATTTCTAAAGCTACTATAGACATAAAACATCATGATAACCATTCAAACAAACACAACCAAAACCAATGACTAATGCATCTTAAATGAAAACACAGCCCTTCCCGACAACTAGAAGAGTAAACACCAGTGAATTATTCAAAATAAATTTTATTTTGTCACTAAAATTATGATATTTATCATCCCATGAAATAATTAGTACATTATGAGTCAGAAAAATCATTAGAGAATCCAATATTGAGAAGCCCTTAATGAATTAGTGATAATAACTAGCTACTCCCAAGATGCGCTAAAACTCGAAAACATTTCATATTGGTTCCCATGTAATAACTACATTTACATTTTTTAATAAAAATAAACACCATGTTATGGAACCACATTTCGGAATTATTTCAATTTTGGAATCTGGAAATAACATTTCAAAAGCATTGAATAAAGTCTGAGATTTATCAACACTTATAGAACTTCTCTCAAATGATGCACATGATCCTCCTTCGACATTGAGTAAACTAGCATGTCGCCCACCAATACTAAAAAAATGGTATCATGATACTCATGGAAAATATTTTTCGTTAATGTCACAAAAACCGTAGTAGAATTTTTTACAACAAAACTCATGACATGGAAGTCATTATGTCTGTACATTATCAGAATGAATGTTTTTTTTTGAATTATATGTTTTGTATTGTATACTGATAGTAACCAGATAATGTTTCAATGTTCTAGAACCATGTGCCCCATTTAACTATTAAAATACATCATCAATATATGGAAATTTATTATTTTTATATATTGTAACTCCATTGAGATATTGATAATCAACACAAATGTGTTGTGATCCATCAACATTATTAGACAATAGAACTAACACCACCCAAGATGGAACATCCTGGGATATAAAACCATTATATTTAAGATAATCCAATTGAATCATTAAATATATTATTTTAGCTGATGTCTTGTGGTAATAAGAAATAAACATTGTTTTAGAGCCTAGATCTAAATTTATAGAAATCTATATGCCCAATACTAGCGGAAAACTCAATAATTCTTAAAAAAACATGTTGAGAAAATCAACGAAAAAAGGATGGAGAAAACCACTCAATTATTCCTGCTCTAGATTAATGGAAAATAAATATATCAATTTCCCCAAATATAGATAAGAAGAACCAAATCTACTCAACCTTGGGTCCCACTATACATGAAATATACGACATTAAACATAATTTGTTGTAAAAGAGACAAGTCGAAGATAAAAATCAATTTATGCTTTATTGGATATGTGAAAACCCATATCAAATATTATATGAAAAATATTGTTTTTTAGAACTAAATAAATCCATGAATGGTCAACATATGGTAAATATAAAGCATAAGAGTGATAAAAGATTACCCTCCCTCCATTCATTCATATTGGAATTACAATATCCATTACATAAGAAAAAATCTTTATAAAAGAGATTAGAAGTTATGAATAAGGTTTGAAATAAAAAAATGATATGAATTAATATCAAATAGAGTAGTCACTATTAGTGAAGCTATAATGATGGAACCTCTCAGAGTCCGTGGAAATTTATTTTCATCCTTTTGAGACTCTTCCACTATGTGAATAATCATTGTTCCTAATTCTAGGAATCGAACCCCTTTTCTTATCAACTATCTCATCACACCATAGTTTGAACAGGCTCTAATGATACTGCTCGACTACATGGATTGGAATAAACATGGTATGACATCTTTATGTGGTCAGATTTTTTAAAGGAGACACATATCTTAGGTGTCTTAGTGAAAATGCTTTTTGAATGCCTAATCCTGACACCCTTGTAACAAATCAGATTTCCTCTTCCATGAAATGTAGATTTTATAGAAAATCCATAATTTCAAGTTCCAACATGCGAACAATCAATATTACTAATTTATTTATAGGAATTTATAGTATCTCTATGAGAAAAAGAAAGACTCAAAAACCCTTAATTTCCATGTAACACCCCAATATTTTTTGAAATATTTTATAAAATTAATTTAATCTATTTTATATTTTCAATTACACGAAACATTGAAAATACTAAATATTATATTAATGATTTTCTTTGGATTTCGTTATAGGAAATTAAACTTTAAATTTTCAATATATACAAAATAATTTTTATAGTTATTTAAAAGGAAGATTGAGGTTAGCCTATGTTACATGCAAGACCAACTTTCCTTTATATCTTGTGTAACACGCTAGACCAAGTGTTACCGAAAAATGATTCACTATTAAAATTTTATTACTTAATATAATATAAAATAGACATTAAATTTAATTTTATATTATTAAATAAAATATTAATATATATAGATTAACTCCTTGTTTACATTTTCTATATAAAATAATTCAAAATCAAAATTAATATTGACAGAATTAATTTATAAAAGACTACATTTATGTGAAAAAGATTATATATCCTAATATGTAATATAAATTTCAACTAGTGAATGGTAGTTATTAAATTTATTTTTAATTTATTTTAGAAATTTTTTTTTTAATATTCATCCAATTTATTTTATATTCACAAGATATAAAAAGACCAAATTTATACATGGAAACCAATATTTTAATAAAATCAGTTTTAATGAATTTTAATAGGAATCCTATTTTAAATATAAATTCATGAAATTTTATATATTTAATATTAAATAATATTGTTTTTATTTTAAATAAATTAATAAAAATGATATTATAATAAATGATTCATATTTTTCTGTTATTTCATTTTTTGGAAAAGTTAAAAAATATTGAAATTTAATTAAAAACACATTTTTCATAATATTTATTTGTAATGATTAATTAAATATTAAATTGGTTGTTAAGTATATATAGTTAAATATTTTTTCATTTAATCCTATTTAGGTCACTAGAATCATTTTCATATTGAAATTGACTATAAAAACATAGTAATATTTGAGTTGCTTTTACTTTAAAAATGTATATTGTTGTTTAGTCTGTGTGATTACATTTAAATTAAATTCATCAAATTCTATGATTGGAAATTGTAAAAATGGATTTAATATTTTTATTATATATATCATATAATTTATATATTTTTTACAAACCTTTTTATTCATGGTTAATAAAATTAATTACAACATTTTAGGTGAAATTATGCATAATAAGGGACTAAGTGTTAATATTAAAGGACCAAAGGACCTAAGAACTTATCCAAGAGACACTAGAAGACTATATTAAGACCCTTATATCTCTTTGATTTATTTTTCCCCATTATTTTTTCCTCTATAAATGTGAAAACGTATATGTAATTTCATTGTCAAAATATTTCAACAGTGCCACTCCTCCACCACAATAAAAGGCCTCATATACTTCCACTACATTACACCTCTAAAGACACATTGACTAACCCATTTTTTCAAAAATATCTTCTAAGTATACGGAACATAAAACTATAAGCCTCTCCTTTAGAATAAATCAATCATTTTAATCTCTTTGGTGAACACCAAAATGAGTTACCCAAGTAGAAGTAACATCATTCCTCATGATCCTTTCATTTATATTTTTTCTCTACTCCCTCAACTCTTTTTACTATATGATTTCATAAAAATACCAGTATAATAAAATTGGATTTTATTATTATATGGTTTAATCTACACTTAAAAACACTTCCATATAATGGATATCAACTATATTGTTTATGTGTATAGTGAACTACAGCCGCTGGAAATAATGATTGTTCATTTTTCATTATCGCGACTCATGTTGGAAGTTATGAAAGAAAATATTTTGATATATGATATCTATGATATTTATAATTTCATTAAAATTATTTAATTAATTTTCATAACATGATATACGTATAAGGACCAATGATATAAAAAATTTGGACACATGTGAAGAGTAAATCAAATATTACCCAAAGTGAAACCTCAACAATGAAATGTTAAAAATATTTAATATAATGACATGACCACTACATATATATTATATTGTATAATAATATGATACACTAAAATATTAATAATAAACATACAATTATTATACATTTATAATTTTTGATTAATTATAGAACCAAAACAGAATGTAAGGGAAGACATGTGATTTTAAAGATAAATAGCGAAATAATTCATAATGAATACCAATAGATTAGAAGACATGATCTGAATTTCAATCTGTCCAAATATAAATCAAAAAAAAATACTAGAACAAATCCTCAATATTTAATTCTCAAAACCACACAAGCAGACTTAAGGCTCGTTGTGGTAATAGATGTCTAGGCACTCAATCACAACTATCTCTTATGTCCTGACAAGATTTCAGAACTCTATACTAACATCAATCCATGATGAAAAAATGTGTAGCTTCTGATACAACTTTTTCACAAACTAACCAAAGATCCCTAGTAACCCAATTACTAATTATATCCTGACATGTTATAATATGTGTTCCCAATCCCCATGGGTTGGTGAATATCTCCTGGCATCATACAACATGACAGTGGGAATGAAACATTCCACCAACATTATAGAATCATATAAACAAGTAGGTATAAAAATAATAAAACCTCCACATGTAGAAGTTTACCCAATATAAAATAGGTAGAAGTCCCAAATATACTACAAAAGTGCCATTAAACATGATAAATCCCATGTCCCAACTGATCCAACTCTCTAAGACCATGGATCAACATCTACTACCTTCTCTAATTTTTGACATATCCTTTCTAGGGCAAGGAATAAGATAATCTTGAACACCCTGATGGAAAAGGTAGTGTGTGAGATAAATGAATATTATTTACATACTAAGGATTCTATAATAAAATTCTACAATTTAATTAATAAAATAATGCATTCAATTTTTATAAACAAAAATGTCAATTCATATGATAGTTACAAGAATTCATGGATAAATATTATATAATTTAAATAAATTAAATAGATGAAATCAAATAAAATTTATATAAAAGATTTTATATAAACTAATTATTCATGAAAAATAATTTACAATCCTTGGAAGACATTTATATCATAAATTAAGAAAATTAGCAACACTGTGAGCTACAAAAATGAATGATAGGTACATGATTCATGATCGACACATACTCCAAGGTGATCACAATATTATGTGTATACACACTCCCCTAATTCTTAGTATAAATTCCACTAATCCCTATTCCATTTGGTATGTGACCTAAACACTTTTTTAATTTTAGTTGTAAAGAATAAAAATAGTGTTATACAAATAACTCACTAACTAACTACGAGTTCATGATCTCTAATACAATAAATTAAGGGAACTGTATTTTAAAACATTTTAATATATAATTAATACCATTATAGTTTTTTAAATGTTACAACATTCCATTTAAAACCCAACAAATTTCATTAATCAAAATTATAATTTTTTAATATAAACCCACTTGGTTTCTATAAAATCCATATTAACCCATTTTTATCACATACCTATTTAAAATAAATTTCATTAAATAAAATAAAAAAATTAATTGACCGGATAAATTCCAAAAGTTAATATAAAATATTTATCTCGAATTTCATAACACAACCTAATTCAATAGAGTTATGGGTTTTTTTCAATTTCATCATGAAAATAAACTTTCACATTCAAATAACCCAATTCAGTGGAAATGAATTTTAAATAAACAAATTTAATGTTGTTTTATGTAATTGAATTTATTTCAACCAATTAAATTTAAATCTGGATATTCTGGGAAAATTAATTTCTTCCATCATAAAAAACGACCTACGTTTCTTATGGAAACACAAAGTCAATAATTGAACCTACCAATAAGAATGAAGGCATGAATTATCCTTGAGGTTAATCTAGAAACATGATTCAACAAAATGGGTTTTATAATCATGGATCACAATATGTTCTCTAAAACAATAGAGAAGGTAACATAAAGTGACAAAGAGACATGGAGAATACATACTAGATAATACACACTATAATAGCAACAAAATTCAGTAATCGAATTAAATGATTGTGGGTGTTTAGGGATACAAAATTGTATAGGGATGAATCTTATGCCAAGAGCAAGGATGTATAGACAAGGGGAATCAGAATTTGCAGCCTAAATTTCATTTAAAATCAACACTCAAGGCATTTCATGACGTGGTACCAAATTACTCTTCATGTAATTGAAAAAATCCAAATTCACTAAATTTTTTTACCATTGGTTAAAATACGATTTATTATTATTTTATAATTTACACATCCTGAAACAATATTACATGAATTTTATATCTTCAAAATTATATATAGAAATTTTTTTATGTTGCACATTCAACAAACATATAACTCCACCATTATATGTATGCTCTTAATTCCTTCACATACTTACACAACCAACAAAAAAGGACTACCATGAAATTGTTTACAATGTACCTTCTAAAAATATATTGAGATTTTAGATGATTTATTATCCATAAGAAGATTCATACTATGTTTGAATCCTATAGATATAATTTTATATTTTTTCAATACCCAATAAAAATATAAGATTAAAAAATCATCAATTTTTGAATAGTAATGGTTATGTAATATAATTATTACAATATTGTATAGAATGTGTATAATATATGATATCCCTGTGATACGATTCAAGATGATAGTGATGACTATCTTTGATTCTCAGAGTGGCTAAGGTCTTATTAAATATTTATATGAAGACACTTATGATTATTAAGATTAAGTTATGTCCTAATATAAATATATGTTAAAATTTAGAAAATCAATTTAAGACTATAATATCATAGGTGAGAAGATATATCTCGTCCTTATAATAATAGTTAAATAACTATAAAAACTATTTTACTTATCTATAATAGGGGAAAATTTTCTAATGATGGTACATGGATGGGAATTTAATTTTTTCAATAAAAGAAAATATTGGATTAATGAAAAAATAATATATATGAGATTGATGGGAGGACATCCAATAAGAATTTGATCATGTACAAATGGTTCATATATATTAATCTTATAAAAAACCATGTTGACTCAAAAAAACAAGTGATTATTGTGAAAGGGAAACAATGAAATATTGGGCGTTAATGAAAATTATATGTTTCAAGCAATCAAATGGATAGAGATAACTCATATTTTAATAAATATTATAGTATTTATTTAATTTTTTTTGATATTTGTCAAGAAATCATTTCATAATGATGTTTTAGATGAATATTTATACATAATATATACATATGGAGTCGTTTTCCATGAATATAAGATAAAAATTATTCAAAAAAATGTTAGATTATAGGATTAAGATGAAACTAGGGGAATAATATTCTACAATAGATCAACACATGATGTAAATTGGTTATAAAAACAGTAGAGTTAATTTCAATATCTATTTTAACAATTTTGGTTTTCAATGAATAATGGATCCATTTTAAATTTTTGAAATAATCATTGGTACATATAATAATGGATAATGTAGATAGTTTATTTTATTCCTGAATTTTGAGTTTGAGATAACAATGATTATTGAATTGAAAATATTTACATTGACTATATTTTTTATGAGGATAAAATGGATGTTTCATCTTTCATTTGAAATTTATTTTTTTTGTTCAATTAAAATTTAAATACAATATTATATGGTGATAAAAAATAACAGTTGATACCGAGATGGATATTTAAGGGATAATGATCTTAAAATGTTCATAGAATTAATTTATAGGAAATGTTATGGGATTTTATATTTATTAATAGTGGAATGAAATGATATTTAATTTTCCACATTTCAATTGTCTTATTATCAATGCGAACCCATATAATGCATAATTATTATAGTGAATTATATATATCCGTGTATCAGAGGAACATGAGATTTTAGGTTTCATTACGATTAATTATTAGATCATGATTTGTTGGTATATATAGATGTTAATTATTCCACATTAACAGATTACATAATATGACGATTAGGTGGTTCTTTTTAATCTTATTTTCTAAACATTTCACTACTAAGAGTGATGAAATACTAAAATTTTGTAATCATTATAAAATATGAATATATTTTGGATACTCATGATTTTATAAAAGTACTTCTAATGACAATAGATCATTGTAATATGAGAGGTAATGCAATGAATTTATTTAGAACCAATTATGTAAATTCATTTAATTTTAATCATATAAATAAGTCACATCATTAAACAATCACATATACTATTAAAATAAATTATAATATTCTAAATGATAATGTTATCAATGGTCTAGTGAAGATAATTTAAATTCGTATGAAAATTTATGTCATAGATAGAATGATAATGGATTCCCACAAGTAATTATATAAAAGGAATATACATTATATCATTTCCCAATCAACCACTAAATAGAAATATTATGGATGTGGATCCCACACATACCATGTATCCTAGAATATTTAATTTGCGATAATTACTATTCTCCCACTATCAAAAACTATGGATTTATCTTATTGTTCATTTAATAAGTGGGGTGATTATTATTCATAATTATTAGATAGATTGGTCAATCCGGTAATGTGGGAGTAGAACAATGAAAGATATTGATCAATGAAACATGAGGAGTTTTTCAACATTAAAATGTGAAATCTATTTTATCAATGAATAATAATCAATTATGGGTGACCTCTTAGTTTTGATTCTAGAGTCTACCAAGTGTGGATTGTTTTGTGGTCTTGAAAAATGATATTAATTCATTACTTAGGGATTAGAGAGACAAAAATTTTATTTTTTAGAAGGTTGGGGTGCGTTAATAGTAATTTTATAATACTCTTGCTTCCCATTCATATTTGTAGTCATGTCTTTAAAATGTATTTGTTGAGTTATAAATATATTTTCCTTATGTTTTGAAAAATGGAAAACATTTTCTATATAATGAAGTGAAAATTTTATTTTTAATATAATGTTTTATGTTTTTAAATCTTTTTACACACATAGAATTGTGTAGATTACTATGGTGAAAATGATTCATAAATGAATTTTAATGTTTTTATATTGTTGTGTTTGATGAAAATTTTATTTTCAACATGGTATCATGAGTTTTATGAAAAAAGTATCATAATACACTTAGAGGTGTACAGATAAATAATTTTTTTTGGAATTTTTCCATTGGTTTTTCTAAATTTATTCATATAGATATTTTGAGGAATCAATGCAGGGATCATGTATATAATATGTAAAGTGAATAATAATATCAAACCAAACCATTAAACCAGTTATAATCTCAAATATTCTGCATAGAAAAATTGACAAATGGATTCTATAATATTACCAAATATCTAAATAATGATGGAAAAATTAAAAGTGGACTCTTTTATTTTACTGTTGTAAGGTAACAATTTTGTTCTAAGTATGAATTAGTGTTAATGAAATAGCTATTTTTTTTGTGGGTGGGTGGTTTTTTAGATACTCATAATGGGGAAACCATATAATTAATTAAATGTATGAGGATCCTTATCAAATGGGTACTTATCAAATTTGATTAATTTATTTTCATGTTTTTCATGATATGGGTGTATAATTTCACTATGAAGAAATTCTAATAACTTCAATTCATAGATAAAACTCTTATATTGAAAATACTAATTGAAAAAATATATATTTGAAAGTATTTCCATCATTAATGGAAGGCCAAAGTATATTTTATGCCTATTCCACATATAGAGTTCACAAACATTGAGTTATTTATAAAGGTAGTGATGTTAGTTGTATGATATTAGGTAAACATGTATGATATTAGGGTTAATTAATTCATTTTCATATAGGAAATATATATTTTGAAGTAGAAGATTCTACGGTGATCCATGTTCTATAGTGAAAGAATGTGGTTGAGTAGTTCTGGAAGAAGATCAATTAATTTTTGGATTCTATAGAAATATTATAATTAAAATATAATTTAATTTTTCTCATTGTTGATAGAAGTGATTCATGTAACACCCATAATAGTATGAAGTAATTAATATGTAATATTTATATTTATAATATTATCTTGGAGTAGAGGTGAGTTCAGTTTAGTTTTGATGGAATTAAATTCTCTATTATGATCTATTATGTAATAAGAGGTGTTGTGTTTTATCTTTAAAAATTATAACAATAGTGAATAATATTTTTTCTAGTACATTGGGTTAAAGAGATTTTAAGGTCCTTGTATTATTCTATATAGGACATAAAATTAAAATTTTATATTCCTTATATATTATTTTATTTATGATTTTACATTATTGTGAGATGAAGAGTGAAGATATTATTTTCAATGATGAAACAATATGAAAATCGAGGAATTTTTTAATACATCACACCATGATTCAACATCCACCTAGAGAATTAATACAAATTGATCCAATAATATAAATAATATATATGTGGTGGAAAATAATTCCAGACTCTATAAAAATTATATGATTGGGTTAATATATAATAATCTATTTTATCAAATTATGAACCAAATGATGTTAAAATATCGATAAAACAAGGAAATACTACAATAGAAAAGGTAAATAATGTAAACTAAATCAGCGATGTGTATGAAAAAAATAATATATTTATTATTATAATGAATTAAGATATTCACATAATGAAATTAATTTATTTTCAAAATAACACAAATGACTTAGATTATGTTTGCAGAGATGGATGAAGAATATTGAGAGATTAAATTGAAATTAAACACAAAATAATAACAAATTATTTATAATTTATGCTATTTTATTGGATGTCTTGACCCCATGTAAAATTAAATTTTTTCATATAAAGAACCATTTTATAAGAAATTGAAATTCATATATAAAACCATAAACATAGTTCATGTTTTATTTCTATGATTTTTTATTCATGAATATTAAAATAATATTTTCAAATACATGAATCCAAATGAACATAATAGTATTTTTTCATTAATGATCAGTTATAATCATCATTTTTTATTTATTACTAAATCAAATAATGATACAGTTAATTAAAAACAAGTTTTATTTTATATTATCCCAATTTTTAAAAAAAATTATGATTATATGTAATTTATCAGTTAATAACTTTTTGCAGAATATATGAACACATTAAGATGAATTATAATTAACAAATTTTTACTAATGAACCATTTATTAGGTATCAATATGAAATTATCTTTTAGTACGGTTCTTTAAGAGGTCAAAAATATTCCAAAGAAAATCTACTTTGTATTTCAAACCAGGGGTGCAGTTATGTTCATTAGTTATAAACCAGATGATTGTAAATTTCATCAACATCCCATCATATTAGTTTTTATCAGACCTTTATTAATATGAGAAAGATATTTTATCTTTATTTTGTATATATACGTGGAATTAATTTTCTAGGAATCCATATACTATGTGATTCATACAAAGTTACTATATTTTTTGGATCTACATGTGATTTGGAATTATAACAACATATAAATAATGTATAATGTCATGGAATAATATTATATCACCAATAAAAGAAACATGGATTCATAAAAATAACTAATAAAAACATTTATTATTTAAAATAGTTATAAATTGATGGATTTGGAAAATAATTTTGCAACACCCCAAAATTCTAGAGTATGAATATTGTATTTGATGGTGTGTATCACAAGAATCACCATGTGTGTGTGAGAATATAATATTCTGAGAATTTATAGTTTATTTAATATTTTAAATATATCTTATTGAATTTATATATTTAAATTCATGAAACACTGAGTTTTCCTTAATTTCATGTAAGCGGAACATTCTTTGATGGATTGTGTTGCACGTAAGATGATGTTTTACCAAATTAATATATTATTACAATATTATTATTTAGTATAATATGTTATAATGTAGATGTTATAAGTAATATTAAACAAATAAAAAAATATAATTTACAGAACTAATTAACCTTTTATTTATTAATTTGAAAATAATATAAGAAACAAGTTGAATATAAAGAGAATATTTTTATAGAAAACTATTTTAATGTACAAAAAACACTTTTACCATAATAAACTAATTTTATTAAAATTATTGGGTGAAATTAATTTAATATATATATATTTCAATATATTAGTTTTGTAAATAATCAAATTTATTTGATTATTAATTGATAAGAACAAACCAATTTTAATTATAAAATACTATGTTTTAAATAAGGTATTTTTAATAGCTTTGAATAGGGAACCAATATTAAATCCAAATTTTGTCTCTTTTTTAATTTCTATATTTCAAAAAAGAATCATATATTAAATATAAAAATAAAAATTATATTTATATGGATTTCTTTATTTTTCTATTTAGTTACAATTTTTATTTTATAGTGAAAAATACTGAATATTAGGTCAAAACAACTTTTTCTTTAAAATTTTTTATGGGGTTAAATTATGTTTTATGATATATTTAATGATTTATTAGATAATATTTTTTATATATTAATATAATTTAGGTTATTATAATAAATTTCAATTTCAAATTGACTATAAAATCATAGGTAATTTTTGGACGTTGTTATATTAAAAACTACCATTATGGTCCATCTTAAGATATAAATTTTAAATTACATTATGCATATTCCATGATTGGAATTTGGAAAAATGGATTCCATATTATTAATAAAATAAGTTATATTTTCAAATAAGTCAAAATTTGTTTTTTTCCAGAACCTTAGTTACAATTATTGAAATTCCAAACAATTTGTAACGAAAAATAAGCTTAACAATCGACTAAACTTTAATCATAATTTCCAAAATGACCAACACAATTGTAAAAAACCCATTGGATGGACATATATATTATATAAACCAAAAATTACAATTTTTTCTATTTATTTTATGGATTTTTTTTGTAAAAAACATTTTACACCAAACGTGATTCCAATAATTCCATGTCAGTCCTTTTCCATCTCTATAAAGGCCACCAACTATCCCCTCTCCACACACCACTAAAACAACATAGGAGAGGCCATTATCTATTCAAATAGATTCTCATTATCCATAAATGAGACCTTGAATCACTCATTTATGTAGGTATCCTTTTATGTATTCATTTTCATGTAAACCCAAATAAGTTACTGGATTAATAGGTAACATATTTTCTCATTCTTTTTAGTTTCGTTTCCATTATCCACTACCTACTTTATTAATATTAATTTATAAAATATAAAAAACAGTATACAGAATAGAATAATATTTTTATTTAATTTTTTAACACACACTTACACACACCTCCTTCCAAAGGGGTTATAAACATGTTATTTTTGTGTACGCCAAATTAATTCCTCATGAAACGACGATTGTTCAGTTTCCTTACCACCTATCATGGTGGCCATTATGATGGACACTATGTTTATATTGGATATATATTATTTATATAATTTATTCATTATTATGAAATTTTTATTTCAAACATACCTTTATTATTTCCATCTTGTGTAAATATGTTAATTTTATGTGATAAAGTGTGGACTATCTGCCCCACGAAGCAATATAAATCATTAATTACATACATGGAACACATCAAGGATAGTTTTAATAAAACTATATAACATATATAAATTAACTATGATTATTGAATTATTATATACATATGTATCATTTTTATTTCCTTCTGTAATACAACAATGAAATAGAAGTAGCGTTAATGCATACGCTCGAGTTACCATCACCATGAACGATGCATTTAATTTGTTGTCTGCAAAAAATGTAGAAAATTATAAATACCTATATAATCATTTTATATGATACTTAATTGATGTTTTATTTTGTTTATATTAAAAATAAATGATCTAATTAATGACAACAATAAATAACAAGTTAAAACTTACTTGTGAAAACTAGTCAATTAACACCCAAAATAGTAAATTTTTAAAAATGTTCTTAATAAAAGGGTGATGAAATATTATAACAAGTTAATATATGTAATCTTAAAAGTGATTATAGTCATTATATTTGTGATTAAAATATTTTAAACAACAAAAATAGATGATAACGACCACCCAAAAAATGTATGAATATTGTACATAATTTTCATCTTCGTATTTACTCCTATGAGATAAATGACATATTCACCACTTAGTAATTTTTGGTGGTATAAATACCTAAAATAGTCATATAACATATCATTATTTATCTTAATTTCATTATATTTAACATTTCAATCTATTATTAATCATTCATGGTTCCCATGATACAAAATCACTCAAGTAGTAAGGGAATTTCATATCAAATTACATTCCATTGAGACTTACTTGTTATTATGAACAAATTAACATGTATTTGGTGTATATAGTACCTCTTTAATGATATATCATGAATATTATTAATTAAATTGTATTATATGTTTCATTTAGTTTTATACATTCTAGTGATTATGATTCATATGTTTTAAAGGGTTTTGGGACACATTGAAATGTTTAATGATTATTCTCCCGATTTATTTTTAATGATAATATTTGAAATATCACATCCACCTATAATATTTTTTAATTTCCCAAGAGTATCCATATTTTTATACTAAGGATATTATTATTTATTAAATCAAATATCATATCACATCTACTGTTTAATTTGAAAGTTATGTGATTAACTTTGGAAATATTTAAAAATATGTATATTTGATACAATGCCAACATTTGATAAGGAATATTGTTTGTGGATTAAATTTATTATTTGATATGATGAATTAATTGGAAAAAATGATCAATATAGCCCATACATTATATATCTCTTTCATGAATGAATAGGTTCTCATTTGGTGATTAATTTGTCCAAATTAATTAGGTTTCTACCTATTGTTTTGAACTATTTGGAGGATACATAGTGAAAATATTGGTCCTTATGATACAAAGACATGAAGTCAAATAATTAATATTTTACATCATTGATATTTTAGTTATTATTAATTCTTTATATTTTTTTTGATATATGTATGGATACATTTTATTTTATTTATTTGATTAAATAGAATGTTTACATATTTCATAACCTTCCATATTTAATTTTCCTTATATTGATATTCGAATTGAATGTGTTACCTGTTATTTACTTTTCCATGTTAATATATTATTGGTAATTTATTTATAAATTCACGTTAAAAACCCTTGATGGGAATTTGATCTCACCATATTATGTTTCATTCGCAATGTTATGAAAAATAATTTGAATAAAGTTTCAAGGATGCAGTTTATTTCAGTTAATTAGGTAGGAAGTTTTATTTTGACTTCCCAATGTAATATGGTCATAATTTTGATAATATGTATTTACAAGAATACTTAAATAATCATTCCATTTTTACTTTATTTCTTGTAATTGTTCCAATCTAAAATAACGAACTATCTCTGAGCTTACAGGGTCTTACATTTACAAAGAATTGAAGAGGTATGATATCCATTCACTAAAAATTAGCATCATAATGAATAATATGAGTAATGTATATGTTTAAAAAAAGAGCATCCAAACTCGTTAATTGAATAAAAATAGGTAAATCATTTTCAATATATTTGTAGTGAAATTTAATATGAATATTATTTGGTATATATACTTGAGTGTTGGTATTTTTGGTTAAAAATTAAAGTATTCTGTAATTTTAGACATTAATTTTTTGATATAAGGATTACCATGAATATACATGGAATGTTAATTTAAAAATATTATTTATATACATTAAAGTCATCCAAAAAATTAATATAACAATCCATCAACTCCAAAAATAAAATGAACCCAAAATAGATCCTAATAGGATAAATGATAATCATGGTTAAAAAATTTCATATATAACGTTCAACAAAATATCATAAGTTTAAATAATTTACTCTCTAAATATATTGTTCATTAGTGCAAAGAAATCCAAATTTTCATTCTATATTTATATCATGATGATATTCTAAAATATAATGTATTATGTCTTACTAATTTTTATGATTCACCATGAATACTAATCATCAGATAAATCTAAAAAACCAATGAAAAATTTTATGTGCTTATTCAAAAAATAATAATTTTATTCCGTAAAATATATATTTATTTCATATAAATTAATCCATTAATGAAATTTTATTATATAGTTGATAAATGTTTGGAGTAAAATAAATAATTATGTTTAATATATGTGTTCTTTATGATATTTTATATCAATTACAAATTAATTAATTTATAATATATTATTTTTTGTTTTCAAAAAATTACAATTTGTATCATTTAAAAGATTAAAATTTAATTTGTTTTGATAAAAAATATTATATTTAAAATTACAATCCAATGAAAAATATTACTTTTTAACACTAAAATACATTAGTCCTATCCAACCATAAAATATCATCTTCTAGACTAAATTATAAAAAAGGAATATATTCACTAAAAAGTAAAATAAAATAAATAGAACTAAAATAATGATTTTAAAAAAAAAATTTATTTAAATGTGGTTTTACAAATAGTTTAAGTTCATTATCTATAATCTACTTGTTATTTTAATGATTCTTTCTTTTTAAAAATGCACCATAAAATTTAAATTTTTTGATTTATTTTGGTTTTGTATATCATATTTGATATTTAATATAGTAGTCATTTAATGAAATATATGTTATATGTTCTGGCGATGTTATAATCTTGTATTTTGAAAGTGAAACAAGAAATCAAGAAGAGTTTATGCAGTATTTGAGCAAGAAGAATGGATTTTATAATCTAGGATGTGATTATAGAATTTTCTTCACTGACTAATGGAATTTAAAATCCCATATTTCTCCAACATATATATTTATGTTGATTTATAATTTCTATAATTGAGGATTTTTCATATTTTTAATGGGATTATATTGTATAAGATAATGATTTAATGTTTTTATTGTGAAAGGGAAACTTCAAACTATGATAGATTCTAATAATTTGTATATAAAATATAATTTTATTAATTGATCATCATTGATATTGAAAATTTTTTAGGGTACCAACATAATAAGATACATTTTCAGAATGATTAAAAAAATATCAATAATTACTAATATGAAATTTGAAGATAATGAACAATATTTTCATTGAAATTATATAATTGTATCTAATTCTTTTCCATGTTTTAAATAAATTTGTGTTTATGTTATGTGGGGAGAAATTAATATTTCAATTAATTAAAATTTTAGAATAACTTTGGTAAATACCAGGTTGTTAATTTCAAAATATAATTTTTATTAATCACATTATTTTTTGATTCTGTAAATGACCCATATATACCTAAATTTAACTAAATGAATTAAAAAAAAGTATACTCATTCAATTTATTTTCAATTTATGGGATTGGATGAAAAAGTATAAAATTTATTAAATATTCCTTATTGGTATGAACAAAAAATTTAAATTTTCTAGTTAATATTCCATTGGTAGATTTCGGTGTTGTATTTTTTTCAATAATCATTTAGATCAATATTTTTGTAAAATAATAATAGTTGGTGTCTGATTTATCAATGAAATGATTATATGAAGAATTTACAAGATAATTTTGATGAGTACATTGAATCATGGTGTTTTTTTCCCCAAAGTGATAATACCAATACTATATAAAGATTATGTAACCATTGGAAATGCCTATGGATATATGAAGAGTCCTGTGGAGTGAAAATATTATTGTATTATTATATTCATGTTATTATTTAATAACATCATTGAAGGATTATTTTGTTCCATATAATATGAAAATGAATATTTATAAATCAATATAAAATGAACCATCCAAATGATTATCATTGTTCTAGTTTGTAATATCATATAATCTTATTTCTTTTATTAATATTATTTTATACTAAATGGGATTAAAATTGTTTTTATAATAATTTTTTTTATTTTTAATTTCTTAAGAAATAATGAAATAAAAATTAACATAAATAATTTCGAGATATTTGTAAAAAATAGTCATAATTTAGTTGGAATACATTGAGATAAATTGATAATAAATTGATGTTTTACAAATATCATTTGATTATTAGAGTTTATTACAATATATCAATAGTATTAAATAATGATTTCTAAAACATAATAAGTTAATATGGAATTAATAGGATGTATTTTTGATTAAATGTTTCAAGAATGTGTTTTTATAAGAACCGATTCCTAAAAAACCTTCTATGAATAATTAATCCTTAACACCCCCAAATTAAAACAACGATATCATTAAAAATGGAACATGAAATAAATAACTACAATTTATTAACACTTTGAAAATAAATTTTATATGAAAAAATAAATTATGGAAAAATTTATCTGTAAAAAGGGAAACATTTAATAAATAAATCAAAAATTATTATATTTAGGTTGCATCAAAATTACATGATATTTTATAAGATCATGTAATAATAAGTAGGAATTTATAAAATATGTGTAAAATCTATCAAACGTCCCATATCATCTGTGGAGTGGTGCATAATGTTTTAATGATATATTATAAATACATAAAATCCACATAAGATTTCATAGATCCTCATTTGATATTAACTTCCTGAATAAGGGTTGGATTTTTAGAAGAAGAATTTAGAAGGATTTCTTAATGTCAGTTAATGAATATTCCATTCACCATGAATTAAAATAAATTATACATTCTAAATCATTCATGATTCATTTTGGATATTAATGGATTTGATATGAATGAGATTCACCTATGACAAAGTTAACCATGTTATAACATGAATGGAAACACATCACATAATTCTAGTTTCGCTACACGTTATAATGAAGACATGGAATAATATATGCACATTTTAATGAGTTTTTAATAAAAAATAACATTAGTATGATTTTAGATTAAATAATTATTATTTTTATTTATTAAAATAATATAAATGGGAAATAATCATGTTGACTATTGACAATTTTTAAGGAAGGTAGAGAACTGTATAATGATGACTATGGACAGATGGTTAGATGATATTGAAGATTAAAATATTAAATAATTGCTTAATAAAAAATTTAAATAATGAATGTTATATGTTAACATTTTGTAATTAATAGATAAGAAAAATCTAAAAAATAGATAAGAAATTGACATATACTGATTCATCTATTATTTTGAATGTATTATGTGTTAAATAGAAGGTGAAGATAGGTTCTAACGCCACTATGATAATACCTATAAGTGCCTAGTATTTCATTGAAGTATGATTCCTATAAATATTGGTATAATTATTTATCATGGGAAAATTATTGATGAAAAATGACGTCATGGACTCCTCAAAGGGTTTTAGGGCACATTCGGATCTCAAAACAAAAATTAGTATAGGAAATCAATGGTATTCACAGTTATTAGAAATAGTTTGACCTGAAATTCTTAGTTTCCCATATTCATGTGGGTAATTTCAATGGGAATAATAGGGATCATGATCTACACAAGCCATGCACTCAGGGTCATATACCCATTTTGGTGGTCTGAATTTTTTAACAGATTTACATGACATTCTTAGATCGTGGTTTCTCAAAACTTGTTGTAAAACCCAAAGACATCCCTCCCCGTGGAGTGGAATATACGTGGTTGGGGAATAGTTTGAAAAACTATGTGGTTAAACCATGTGACCATGTAATTTTTTTGTGACTTTATAATTCTTCTATTAAAAATTAAATTAACTCACCCCTCCCTCCTACTTCAATTTTCTAGTGATAGAATATCAATCCCTTCTCTATTGAGATATAATCCTAAAATATAACTATGATATTGGATATATACTCCATCTAATGTCTACTCGATCATCCATCAGTCTTACTGTATCTCTATTGTTATGTTCATTTATCTTTAGACTCATTTTACAATTCAACTATCTCACAATTTTTCTTTTTAGATAAAATATCATAGGACCATTTTTTTGGGGGTGGGAAATTATTCAATATTCTCATGATCTAGAAAAATCTATGTGATGATACGTGATAAGGATATTACTATAGGCATATGATAGGTGGTCTATGAATCATCTCTCAGGTTATCTATGATTTAATAACTATCTTCATTGTGTGAACATTGGTTTCACCAATCCTTTCTTATAAAATTGGCATTCCATTATTATAATTTTTATAATCATGTTCTTGATACCTTAAATTAATTACTTTCCACATCATTGGTGGTTAAAAACTCATCACAATGCACATCATGTTAGGTTTTTCTTAATTTTAATCATAATTTAACCATGTGGGTATATCTATAGAACAACTTAGGTGTTCTTGGAATCGGCCTTGATAAGGAATGTTTTTATATTAATAAATGAATCATAAATGGAATTTATATTATATAAATCACTTATAACTTACTTATATTGTAAATTTAATTGGTTTTATGTCCTATTTCTTCCTTTTAGGACTAAAAATGGAATGGAATGAACCCCTTAAATTCTTATAGCTGAAATGACATCTAGTTCGAATTCCTTATTCCAAAATTTCTTGTTACGTGAATGGTAATGGAATGAACATGATAAATGAATATGTGATTAAAATAATCAATTGTTTCGTTTCGTTATGTAGTATTGTAACATTGATAAATGTTAGTGGAATGTACCAAATGAAATTTGATATGGAATGAGTATTACATGTCCCAAATTAAAGAAGATCTATGTACAAGGTTCCTATTTTATATAGAACTTTCCATATCTATATGAGTTTTCATAATTTATCTAACCATGTATTCTTGAGGTAATTCCTTTTGCACTCAAAGAACACCATTCTGAATATACGATATAGTTTCCATGGCTGATACCCACCAGAAAATATGGTACTTATCTTTTAGAATATTCATAATATGGTGTCATATGATCCCTTTACTATCTTACATATAATATGAAATCATTTGATACACTTCATGGATGTATATTTATGTCTTTGTACATGTGAAACCATTATTTCAACCCATTGGGACCTATTTTTCTTTTCCATGTTTTAACATGGATGATATCCTTAAACTTAGTTAGAATAATTTATATTGGAATACTTTGGGTCCTTCCCTAGGGATAATACTCAAGCCCCTAAATTATAGACTACATGTTATTATTCTGTTGGATCAACCAATGAGGACAATAATTCATTCAATTCCCTTTAGATCATCAGTTATTATTATTTTATTATAATTTTTATTGGAAATTACTTGGACACAATTACATTATTTATATCACATACAATATAATTGTCACTTATTATAAAATTAAATGAAATTAATTAATTGATTTATGTTCAAAGAAATTACCATTTGATGTTGATGAAGGTATTATTTATCATTTTTATCTATTTCATTACAAATATATATGCTTCATAGTTCTCATTTTATATTTATATACTATATTATATAGATGTTATTTTTGGTGACCCCGTGAGTTTTATTTCAAACCCTGTTGTATTTATTGATTGAACCTATGAATATTATATTTTTTCATGTGATGATAACGGTAACCAACACGCTTTGGACATTTATCTATTTGGATATCTATCTAACGGAGAAATGTAGTAGATGACCGAGTTCAAGATCGGGCTGATTGGATAGTTTTTGTTTCCTCTTTGATTATTTTTTATATTATATAATGTTTTATTCCACGTATACCGACTTTCTTGTTTTGTAGAGACATGAAATTACATCTTTCTATTTTTTGTACCATACGGTTCATCTCTTGAGTCAAATATGAATAAAAAATTATTTCCTTATCTTTTACTTCAATTTTTGTTATTCATTACACTACGTACACTATTAATGGCCATCTATAATATTATCATTACTTATATTATGTTCTCCTCTGTGACATGATAGAAAAATATCCCTCGTTACATACAATTTTCCATTTCTAATTGTCGGTATCCTTTGTCATGTGGTAAGGTTCACATGAAACAATATGGCACATTGACATTGTGAACCTTTGAGTGGGGCCTGAGATGAGAAGTCACAAATTGGTATTAGAGGACATTATTTTAATTTTCATTTTTTTAGTAGTATATATATATATATATTAGATTATGAAAATGATGGAACATGGATATATTCCATTCTTAGGAGTTGTTAACCCGTATTTGGGGTAAACCCCCATTTTCTAGTGAATGGATTTTTTTAATTTCCCTTTTTACTACAGATAAAAATTCACCATTTTGGGAATCACATGTATTGAGGTATTTCATATTATGTATATATATATATATTAATATATATATATATAACATTATCCTTTTTTCAGATACAACAATATTACATTCTTTATTATGGGAACATATAATTTACATTTGTTTTATATTCCATGCCTTACAAGTTTATTTTTTTCTTAAATTGGCTATGTTATCTATGAATGTCGAGTGATCCGTGGATGTTATATATTAATTTGTTTCTATCATATTCATTATGGTTAAGTAATTCGCCATTAATGTGAAAGAATCAATTTAAAATGTTTTTTCCTCTATTGAAACAATATGGGATCATAAATTTATTATTTTTACCCATGTCAGCTTTTAACTCCTTATTATATGATTTTCTCATTGGATAATGTTTACTAACTACTAATTTCAACATAGGAGGTTTATGAGCCCAAACGTATTGGAATTGGTAATTTAATGAGTCGATCTATCATATATTACCTGCTATATTATATAACCTAATGTGTATGGGTTAGAAGAAATAAAAATATTGCCACTTCTTGTTGTAAAGTGAATGGGCCTTTATTAGTTGGGAGTCATGATCCATTTAGTTGAGAATTGATATATTTAAATAATAAAATGATGACATAAATTGTTAAAAAAGATTATTTTTAAATAGTATGGTTTCTTGTAAATGAATATGCAAAGTAATATAAACCCCAATCTACTATAACCATAATAAATTTAACATGAACACTTATAATTACTCTGTAATTATAAGCAGGTTTTTGGGGTAGTCCCTTTTTTTTTAAACCCAAATTACTTTTATATAAATTCTCCAGTGATTTTAAATATTACAGAATCATGATCTAAGTAGTTTTCTTAGAATTTATAAATCTATTTCACCTTGAATTCCTCATTTCATGATCCATGATGTTGGAATTATGAAATCTTTATTTATGGTGGTCCCTAGGATCCTTGTATTACCACCAATAGTGTCACCTTTCAACTTCATAATATATAAAAAATGGACATTTAAACTCTGTATCATGGTATTTTACAATGCGTGATGCAGTCCGTGCGGTAATATCAATGACCAAAACCTACTACAAATAATCATTGGTCTGAGTTGGATAAGAGCATCCTCTTTTATTTTTAGGGGATAATGTTTCTTGGTATTTTTAGTCTTGGCCAAAGGCCACCCATTTTATCATCAATCATATTGTAACTCTTCCATTTAAGAGGGTGAATCATTCAACCTATATTTTCATAATTATTTGAAACGCAATGGGTACATGATTACTTAGGTTAGTCATTATCAGGTCATGGTCTGGAAAGACATAAATGATTTCATCTATGATTAATATTTCTTTCATAATAATGGATATGTCTGAGAAAGAGAGTTTATACCCATGAAGTATTTCTATATGTCTATCTTGGAATATTTAACATATATTATTATGTTGAAAGAACATGATCCACTTCTAGTTAGTGATGAACTATTAAGAGTGAGTTATTTCATCTATGATATCATGAACATGATCCAATTATATGTTTTTGTCGTTATCAAAACTAGAATTTTTATATCAATAATTAGGATCATATCAATGACAGAAATATGAGATAAGTTGATATTACCACGAATTTTATTCATTACCCAAGTATGTAAATACTTATTCTGATTGGTGGAAGAATATTCTTTTAGTTTCTATATAAGGAAGTGGAATCCAAAGTAACCACATTGGAGGATCTATTATAAGCATCCATTTTGGAAGGAAGAAGAAATTTAATCTTTTGTGCGATAGATACCTGTTATAGTTTCATGTTTTTGATAGCATGGGACATCTTCAGATATTAATCCAGACCACTTCATCTTCTTCTTATGGAAGTGGAACCACACTAGCTCCACCATCTAGGGTATGATCTGTTGTGTAGAGTTACATAGTGTGTTAGTTTATCACATGAAGAACATAATAAGAATGATATCATTGTTGTGATATATATACTTCAAATTCTAAGTGTTAACAGATAATACATTATTTGGGTAGTCCAATTATAGCTAAAATTTAATTATCAATATAGATTCTTACCTTACAGATTATACCTAAGGATTACAGTGCAATACCCTTGATATTACGATGTATAATTTATGTATCCTCGAATATTATATTTGGAATATTCTATATATATTCTTCTTAATCATTTTACTCATAATTAAATTTTTAAAGAAATAAGATATAGAAATAGTATTTATGTGGGGTAATGATTATGGAAACTCCAATGGCAGTGTGGTAAGAGAGGACATAAAAATGAAATAATATCCTCTTGGGGTAGGCTATTATTCAATAGTATAGTTCCTATTTGAACCAATAATTAAATGAATCAATTTAATTATCAGAATCTATATTTAGGTTTGATATCATTACAATAGGGACAAGTATCACCCCACGGTTTCATTTTTCATCCCCAAAGGGTTGTAGTTGTCTCAACTATAGTGAGTTAAATGGCAAGGTCGGTATATTTGGACATGAACATTATAGGTTAAGTGGGGTGTTTGTCAACATTTCTATAATTTTCATGGAGGATTATGGAATACATAATACAGAATTTACATGCATTGTAGTCCATTTTAGAGACTACAAACCATTTCATATTGATATATTACCTCCCACGAGAGAGTAAAATTTAATCACTGATATTGTTCTTGGAGGAGCTCCCATATCTATTACTCCATAAAGAATGAAACCTACAATGATCCTGGATCTCAAGACACATCTAGAGGATTTTTAGGCTACTTTTTTCCTTTGAACCAATACTTCTTCTGGGGTTTCACGCATTCATTTAAACAAGATGGTTAATAAGACCATTAATTAATGAATATATTTCAAATATTTGAACTAGATTATGATTATGAACTGGTATCCATTTAATTGGATATAAAAATTACTTTTATTAGATCCTTTTGCTAGGTTATTCTCAATTATTGACCTGATATTAGGCTATCATAATGTACATGTTTGGTCTTCATAAATACCATGTAAGGATTTTAATATTGATATAGTTTATATGAGTATCTCGTTATGTTATTCATCCTTATGAACAAACCCTCTGTTTTCATGGACTTGATGAATATGTTATCAACCCCTATCTAGATTGGTTTGTCTTGTCTTTTTGGATGGAATATTATCGTATTCTCAAACTCAAAGCGACTATTCTGAATGCATTGATATTGTTTTAATACACTGAGAGTGATTCTTTTATATTCTAATTCCTCATAGTTCTACTTTTGAATAGATAAATTTCACTTCATGGTTTATTTAATCTAGAAATATTAATTATATGATGAAAAATGGATGCTTACTATTGTGGCTTCCTAAGTGTTTCCCCTGAAAGTGTTTTATATACAGAGTTTTGTGGGCTTCGATGGATGTAAAATGAATATTATATAATAATTATCATTCTTTGATTCACTACATACTAGTCTTACAATGAATGGTGTGATTTTACTTTGGTCTCAAACATATGATAAGGCCTTTTAGGATCTAAAAGGAAGGATTACCTCAAAAACATTTTGGGTTCTTCTATATTCTATAAGAGGTTATATAGTGTTCTATGATGTATTAGGCATTGGAATTGGTGTAGTGGTAAATATTGTGGATATATTCATTCAATATGGTTCTCTGTAATTGATACTACTTATTCATAATTACCTTATATATGACATTGATCTAGAAACTGTTTTCCATGCCCTGTGATTTTAGAGGAAAAATCATTTGGGAGAGTGAATTATGGTGTATATGGATCACAAGATACATAAGTACAGAATTATACACCATGAATTTAACCTTATATAGAGAATATGGTCCTAATATCTTGAGTCCTCCATGTTCCTACTTTTCCATATTCCGAGAAAGAGAAATGTGGTAGCTGATCCACTGAGCTGGAAAACTAAATCACAACCCAATAAGAAGCTGGTAATAAATTAAAATTGATGGACCTATTCTCATATATACCATTATAGTTTCATGGGATTAAAACTAATTATTCTATTAAATAATTATATTTTACCTCTTCCATATTGTATGAGGTAAATAGAATTCAATTTTCATATTAAAAAGGATTTTTTCACTAAATGATTATTTCTAGCGAGGACATACCATAAGAGTTCTCTGTTGAATGAGATAAAATCCTTTGTATACATGTGCGTGTCTGCATTCCTATAGTAAAAATATTCGATCAATTAGTTAATAACCACTCTTATTAGTTGGAATTTCAATAGAAGTTGTCTCCTTGTAAGTTTAGGTAGTTTGACAACATGTATTCACTCCAGATGGTAACCTATCAGTTTCTATTCTCACAGATGGACCGTGCCATGAATGACATCTAATATGTTTCACACCATAATCATTATCATGTTATCGTGTATTGTAGTATAGATGAGAATGAAGCTGAATTAAATTTTAAATCTTTTTTGACTCATATCCCATATGAACCATTGACTAGTGAGTGAAGACTCATTGTGTAAATTTTTTCACTTCAGTATTGGTTCTCTGGATGGAAAACCATGTATTGAGTGATTCCAAGGAGTGAGAAGCTTGCGTACATTCTAAAAAGTTATAGTTTTTCTAAAAAAATGATTCAACAC
This sequence comes from Viscum album, assembly GCA_963277665.1. Classification (NCBI taxonomy): domain Eukaryota; kingdom Viridiplantae; phylum Streptophyta; class Magnoliopsida; order Santalales; family Viscaceae; genus Viscum; species Viscum album. The sequence goes on from OY728142.1 coordinate 1,929,869,509, forward strand.
CCTTTTAAAAGAACTTGAAGAAGAGCTCCTTTAATAAGGGGATACATTAAAAACTAATTTTTTTAGGTTGAATCATTTAAATTTATGTATAGATATTTATTATGATCCAATTATTGATTACTATTGACATTATGAAAGCCTCAAGGATTTATGAGGTGTTTTTAGTTCTTCGAAACCTAAATATTGGAGGAAATCACTTGGCCACATGGTTCGTAGAAACTGTGATTTCCATCCCTAATATTTTAAATTAATACTGAATGGTGTTTTGGAGGTTGAAGTAGATTGCAGAGTCTTCTATATCTATTATCATATGAAATTATTCCAATTTGGGTTCTCTAAAATTTATAATATACCTATATAGTATGTTTATCATGAAGTTTCTCAATCCATATCACCAAACCATGTGAGTTCCCTCCGTTTTCAGTGTCCTATGCATGGTTTGTACATGATATTCCAACGAGAGAAGCTCAACATCATTACCCTAAATGTTTTGGGTAAATATACATTTTTCCATTAAAACCCCAAATAACCAACCCATCCCTCCTATTAAAATATTCAAAAATTATAAGGCCTATACCTCCTCCATTTAGATCTCCTCATCCCTTATTCCAATTTTAATCGATATCCCCACCACTAAAATTATAATCAGGTTTTTTTCATGTTGGATTTCTATTGGTATGTTCTATAATACTTATGATCTTTTCAACATTGAACTATCTATCATTGATGGTATTTAGATTCTAGATCATATGCCATGCCTTTAGGGAATTAAATAGTTCCTTAGTTTCATTCTCATTTATGATAAAATAATGGATGATAGTGGATGATTAGAGTACAAAAAGTCATAATGTATTTGGTATATGACTCATCCTACAATGAATCACCATTTTATAAATTGTCAATCTTGTGTAAAAAGTAGTTTCATCGAGATTTATTGTTTTTAATATGACGTGATTATCGTTTTTACTTTTTTTTCTATTTCCCATTCCATAAATTTTTATCACATTAGTGGAGGTCATGAATTCAAATCCAACCACCCCTACTTGAGTGTTTCATGTTTTATGCATTAGCATCCCTTGGTGGTAAAAAAACTGCCATGTTCGAGTGAACTTGGAATCATCCATGATAAGGTAAGTGTTTTAAATTAATTAATGATTTATATTTATAATTTATATTATAGATATCGCATGTCCATTCCGTATATACTAAACTGAATTCATTTCATATACCAGTTTTCCTTATTATGCTTCATAAAAGGGAATGTATTCAAACCCAGAAATGCATATAATTGAAATGGAAACTAGTTTCATGTCTTTAGAACAACTATTCCTATAAGGCCCCGGCCTTAAACCTTACTTAATATTGAATTAAACGAATAAATCACGTTGAGGATCTTTTCAGGATTAGAGTTTTAGAGAATTAGAACATAACTATTACATCTCAAAAGATTACAAAGTATTCACTTCTACTAAGTTTCCATAATAAAAAAAACTCTTAAAAAGAAACGTGTCTAGTTCCATGTTTTATATAGCATGACATTCCCTTGATTCCATCCTTGACCTTATTACACATTAAGTCCTATGAAAAACATTTCGAAAAACTTGGGGTGAGCATAAAAAGCTCAGTAAGGGATACACAAAGAATGAAAACTGTTACTTTTTCAAACATCAAGTAAAACATGTATACTCTATCAAAGTAATACCTTCACCTTCATGAAGTAGTAAAAAAAATCTTCACTGAATAAAGTATCATTACATACCTTTTTGTAACCAAAGGATTACCATAAAACCCATAAAAAGAACACATAACATATATAAAGGTAACTTGGTACATAAACATACTTAAGTGGAATAACCATACGGTCGACTTCCACACATATCACTTAATGGAATAGCCATACGGCCAATTTCCATACATACTTAATGGAATAGTCATACGGCCGACTTCCATACCCAATGCATTGGAGGTTATAACGTAACCACCCATCCTGGTATTCACGGCACCACCCGTCATATGGTTTATAACGTAACCACCCGTTAAAATGTCCAAGTACCAGTATAAAATCATAAAACATAAAACCAATATAAAGGAAAGATAAAATTTCCACATTTCAATCACAATATATCATAAATATATTGACATAATAGAATCCTTTATCAAAACCATTTTCAATACCAAAATACATAAAAGAGTATATTATATTTATTTTATTTTAAAAACATTACGGCTTATTGAGGAAGCCAAAGTCCCAATAATACTCACGGTGTCGGAAAAAGTCGTTGTCACCACGTACGTTAAAAAAATATTCTTTTTTGTCATTTTTTAAAACGCTTCGTAGAAAAAGATTCCTTTTGTATAAAAGTAAAAGTCAAAGGGGTTTATACACCGTATAAATGAACGTTGTGTATAAAACGAAATATGCCTCAATGAAAGGAGATTGAGACGAAGTCCTTTACCTCGGGTCCGACTTGACTCGATCGTTCTTTAACGTCCTGAATAATAAACATGAGTTAATTTATACTTGGTTAAGAACATTTTTAATGTTCATTATTCCATTTATATCACTTATTTCTATGTTATAAACATTATGTAACCATTTAAGATAATAATGTTTGTTTTCTCAATATTTGGTTCTTAAGTCGAAAGTGGACTTCTTACAATTACATGTTGTTCGTGTGGTCAATGGTTCATTATATCCAGAATGAAATTCCCAATTTGGATATAATATGAATCATATATATCCAGCATATACATGTATTTATAATATTAAATAATCATTTAGAGGTAAGAAATGAAATGCACCGTTCATGGAGGCGGTAAGCCGTACGTACGCATGAACGCTACTTTCATTTCATTGTCATATTAATGGAATTAAAACTAAATGAGAGGTATATATATTTTAATTCCATAATTATATTCATCATTTAGATATATCATTAATTATATATATCCATTATATACATGTACTTTTAATAGTACATTACATTTGGGGATAAGAAATGAAATGCACCGTTCATGGAGACGGTAAGCCGTACGTACGCATGAACGCTACTTTCATTTCTATCTCATACTTTAATGGAAAGAAATAATAATGATATAGAGGTATATTATAATTACAGTATAACATCATATATAATAATGTTAAATCCATCCTTTACACGTCCCACATATGGCATTAACGAATCACATCACTTTGAGGGGGCGGTAGTCCGCACTTCCTTAAATGAAGATATCGTGTTTACCCATAATGGAAACCATAAAGGTATGCCCAAAATGAAAAATACATAATCTTAAAGAAAAAATAAACATATTATATATCATATATAAAAAGAGTGACATCATAATGGCCACCCTTGAAGGTGTTAAATGAGTATTGAAAAATCATCGTTTCGGGAGGCAGAATTTCGCCATCCACGGAAACCGTATGTTATTTAACCATTTCATGTAGTTGTGTGAGAGTGTAGCTCGAATAAATCTTATAACAACATCCTCGTATATTGAAGATACTGGTGTTGTTACAAAAGAAGTAAATAAAAAGAGTTTAGAGGGTTGGAGAAGCAAAATAAAACAAATGAACAAGAGAGAATGAATTACCTTTAAAAGTGTAACTCCTTTTGATTTGAGCCTAAAGAGTTACTTTGAAAGGATTCTGCCGAAAGGAAATCCTCTAGGATGAGGAGAGGGATGTGGAGAGAGTAAATGGGCAGGGTTTGGCCGAGCCAAAGGCTTGAGGAGTGTGTGAAATTAGGTAGAGGTGGGGGCCTTTTATAAGGGGAGAGGAGGGGCACTTTTGGAAAGTAAAGAAATATTACTTTATTTGAAAATGTGTTTCGGTTTAAAAAGGTCCCACATTGATTTAATTCGTCGATAAGGTGATAAGGGTTCGAAATACACTCATCCAATTGGTTTTGGACATTTGTAGGTTTTATATTTTTCATTAGCTTTCCATTTTATTTAAATCGTCAAATAATGATGTCATCACTGCATCATTATTATGTCATAAATAATTTAATTTATTTAATATCTAAAAATTATAAAAAAAATACTATGATGTAGGAAATATTTTTATATTTCTAATGAATATTTATAATCAAATGTTGGACTTGTGTAACCCTACTTAAAAATTGTTTTAGTAAAACAACTCATGTTTCTGTCAATTTAATTTTAACATTAAATAAAAAGTTATTTATGCCATTTCCCAACCAAAGTGTCTCCATGGGGTCCCCAAGTTTTCCCATGGCTTGTCTTGGTCGTCCATGACTCACCCAATAGGTGTAGGACAAGTGTCATGGTGTTTTCACATTCTTATAATATCATTTTTACCTTAAATTATACTAATTACCTCTAATCGTGATTAAGAACTTAATAAGTTACTATTCACCAAAAAATTATTATAATCTCATTGAACCACATTTTACTTCTTAATTACAACCATGTATGTCGGATTTTTGAAATTAAAAACACATTAGTGGTAAACTTTCATTTAACTGAAAAATCAGTTTGCTTGATTACCACTTAGTGGTTTCACTATTCATCAAAAATTGAAGTTTTTCAGAAAATTACCAAAAATTCACCCTAAGCTATATTTGATATTACAAATTCAAAAATGAAGTCTATTTTACAAAATTCAAAACATATAAGTCACATTAATTAATTTAATAATTAATTCCCGATGTCAGAGCAAATAGCGTGTTTTTATGAAACAATAAGTATCAAAAGATTGACACTAGTTTAAGTCCGATTTCAAAGTGAAAATAATTCCAACGACCAATATTGGATTTAATGGTAAAAATATTTTCTAATTTCACTTTAAAACCAATTCAAAAGATAATCTAATCATATAAATAAATTAGATTAAAAAGAGGTTTTGAATTAAAATACAACATTTTACACTATTCATTAAAAAATGAACTTTATCAGAAAGGTATCAAAAATTTACACAAAGTAAAATTTGATGTCCCGATTCTAAATAAGAGTTATATTTAGTCCAATAGAATTTATAAGATTGATCAAAACTATATTTAATGACGGTTCTCCGTTAAAAGGTGATAAGTGGACCTTTCGTGAAAATTAGGGTATAAATGCCTAAAATTGAACTCTTTCTGTATTTTAAGCCTTTATCTTTTATTGGGTAATGTAAAAACATTTAAAAACATATATAATCATATTTTAGTTATTTCTATCCATTCCCGCCAGTACAACGGCTACTTGTTAACTAACATTTAAAATAATATTATTTTATTACTTGTGGGCAACGTAAGTTTTCAAAGAAACTCATTGTTGCGTTTCGAGTACTGTATCGAATGTAGAAACCCCTTTTAATTAAAATTAATATTTAATTCGTAAATATTAATAAATATGAAAATTCTTTATTCTTTATTTACCTGGGATGTTACATCCTTCCCCCCTTTTGGGAATTGCGTCCTCGCAATTTTATTCACTTATCAAAATAAGTGGGGGTATTTATCCCTCATAGCATTTACAGATTCCCACGTTGCCTCTTCAATCACATGGTTTTTCCAAAAAAACCATTACCTGATGAATCACCTTATTCCGTAACACCTTCTCTCTGTGGTCAAGAATCTGGACCGGTTGTTCCTCATAAGATAGGTTCTCTTCCAGCTGAACTACCTCTGGACACAAAACATGAGATGGATCTGGCATATACTTCCTCAACATTGAAACATGAAAAACATTGTGTACCTGAGATAAACTTGGAGGTAAAGCCACTCGGTAAGCAACTGATCCAACTCTCTCCAGAATTTCATATGGTCCAATAAACCTTGGACTCAACTTTCCATTCTTACCAAATCTCATCACACTTTTCCATTGAGAAAACTTGAGAAAAACATGATCACCTACCTCGAAAGATAGATCCTTCCTCCGGTTATCCGCATAACTCTTCTTCCTGCTCTGAGCTGTTCTAATGTGTTTCGGAATCAGCTGAACTTTTTCTGCCAACTCTTCTACCAATTCTCGTCCCATTAACTTCCTTTCACCAACTTCATCCCAGAAAGCTGGAGTTCGACACCGCTTCCCATAGAATGCCTAAAATGGTGCCATCTGTATACTGGAATGAAAACTGTTATTATATGAAAATTCAACCAAAGAAAGATGTTGGTCCCAACTTCCCTGATAATCCATCGAACAAGCTCGTAGCATATCCTCCAATGTCTGGATTGTTCGTTCTGACTGCCCATCTGATTGGGGATGAAAAGCTGTACTAAAATTTAATTTAGTACCCAACAACTTCTGAAGGCCTTTCCAAAAGTTATAAGTAAACCTGGGATCACGATCCGATACAGTGGAGAGAGGAACTCCATGTAACATAACTATCTCTTTAAGATACAAACGGGAAAGTTGATCAAGAGAGAAAGTATCTCGTATAGCAAGGAAATGAGCAGATTTGGTCAAGCGATCAACAATAACCCAGATTGCATTATTACCTCGAGATGTCCTCGGTAATCCCACAACAAAGTCCATGGATATATTCTCCCATTTCCACTCTGGCACTGGTAAAGGCTGAAGCATCCCTTTCGGTAACTGCCGCCCTGCTTTAACCTGTTGACATGTCAAACACTTCACAGTAAAATCAGCAATGTCACTTTTCATTCCATCCCACCAGTAATACTCCCGCAGATCTCTTTACATCTTAGTACTGCCAGGATGAACTGAAAACGGGGAACTATGAGCCTCACATAACAACTCATTCTTCAACTGTGAATCACAAGGCACACATAACCTCTTCCCAAACCTCAAAACACAAACACAAACTTATCCAAGAACTCATGGAAAATTTTATTCATAAGGTCCATTATACAGCAGGTGCATTGGTTAACCCAAAAGGAATAACTACAAATTCATAATGGCCATATCTAGTACGGAACGCAGTTTTCGGAACGTCTGCTTCTTTTACTTTCAACTGATGGTACCCCGACCTCAAGTCAATCTTCAAAAAATACTGAGCTCCCTGGAGCTGATACCACTTCATTCGATGGCCCAACATCTGCTGAAGTTGTTGCAAAGGATTTCACCACCCCTTTCTGATTGTAGTCTGGCTGCATTCCCCCAGTTGAGTTCTTCGTTGGACACTCGTTTGCATAATGACCCATTTCATTACACTTAAAACATCTTACTGTTGGCTTTTCATTTCCTACTTGATCCTCTTCCTTACAGTTACGAGCAATATGACAATACTTACCAAACCGAAAGCACTTAGCAGACTTGGATAAACATTATCCAGGATGCATTTTACCACACTTCTCACAGGATGGATTTTTGGTTTTCTTACCTCCTTGCTTCTTTGATGAATTCTTCCCCTTTTCCTAACAACTAGACCTCTTATTCTGTTGTTTGTCATAGAACACCTTATCATCGGCAAACTCCATTTCCACCTTCTCTGCACATCGAACAAGTTTTTCATAACTTTTGAACTCACAAGAAGCTAAAGCCCTTCGATACTTTGGCTTTAACCCTGAGTAAAAACGGTTTATTTTACTCTCAAGATCTCGTATGAAGTTTGGAGCATACCTTGCCAGTCGAGTGAACTTTGCTTCATAAGCAGCCACTGAATCATCCTCCTGCCTCAATTCTAGGAACTGTTTTTCCATCCTAAGACGAACCACCTTAGGAAAATATTTCTCAAGAAACATACCTTTTAATTCTTCCCAGTGAAGATCCTCAATCTCATCACTATCCCTGATATTTTTCACCATCGACCACCACTGATCAGCTTCACCATCAAAACGGTAAACAACAAGACTAACCTTTTGATGTTCTGAACACCCCATGACATCAAAAATATTCTCCAGTGCTTTAATCCACCCTTCACCTTGCACAGGGTCAGATGATCCTCTGAATGATGGGGGATGTTGCCTCATGAAATGTTCCACCACTGACATGTTCCTCTGCGGTTGATCTGGCTGATCTCGTGCATGGATACCACCGCCATTTATAGCCTGAGTCAACTGTGCCATCACTGCAACAAACTGTTCAGTTCTGATTCCGACCATCTCAGGTTGCTGATTTGGAAGGTTATCTTCCTCCTGATGTCGTCCCAACATAGCTGCTTTGTTTCCTCTGCGGAAAACCATTCTGAACACAGAAATATCTTAGGTGAAGCAACATGGAAAACTGTAAATTCTATATCATTTCAATCATATTATAATTTAACACTTTTCTAACTCCTAAAATTGTCTAAACTGACCTTTGATACCAACTATAAGGCCCCAGCCTTAATCCTTAATTAATATTGAATTAAACGAATAATTCACGTTGAGGATCTTTTCAGGTTTAGAGTTTTATAGAATTAGAACATAACTATTACATCTCAAAATATTACAAAGTAGTCACTTCTACTATGTTTCCATAATAAAAAAACTCTTAAAAAGAAACGTTTCTAGTTCCATGTTTTATATAGCATGACATTCCCTTGATTCCATCCTTGACCTTATTCCACATTAAGTCTCGTGAAAAACATTTCGAAAAACTTGGGGTGAGCATAAAAAGCTCAGTAAGGGATACACAAAGCATGAAAACTGTTACTTTTTAAACATCAAGTAAAACATGTATACTCTATCAATGTAATACCTTCACCTTCATGAAGTAGTAAAAAAAAATCTTCACTGAATAAAGTATCATTACTTACCTTTTTGTAACCAAAGGATTACCATAAAACCCATAAAAAGAACACATAACATATATAAAGGTAACTTGGGACATAAACATACTTAAGTGGAATAACCATACGGTTGACTTCCACACATATCACTTAATGGAATAGCCATACGGCCAATTTCCATACATACTTAATGGAATAGCCATACGGCCAACTTCCATACCCAATGCATTAGAGGTTATAACGTAACCACCCGTCCTGGTATTCACGACACCACCTGTCATATGGTTTATAACGTAACCACCCGTTAAAATGTCCAAGTACCAGTATAAAATCATAAAACATAAAACCAATATAAAGGAAAGATAACATTTCCACATTTCAATCACAATATATCATAAATATATTGACATAATAGAATCCTTTATCAAAACCATTTTCAATATCAAAATACATAAAAGAGTATATGGTATTTATTTTATTTTAAAAACATTACGGCTTGTTGAGGAAGCCAACGTCCAAATAATACTCGTGGTGGCAGAAAAAGTCGTTGTCACCGCGTACGTTAAAAAAAACATTCCTTTTTGTCGTTTTGTAAAACGCTCCGTAGAAAAAGATTCCTTTTGTATAAAAGTAAAAGTCAAAGGGGTTTATACACCGTATAAAAGAATGTTGTGTATAAAATGAAATATGCCTCAATGAAAGGAGATTGAGACGAAGTCCCTTACCTCGGGTCCGACTTGACTCGATCATTCTTTAACGTCCTGAATAATAAACTTGAGTTAATTTATACTTGGTTAAGAACATTTTTAAAGTTCATTATTCCTTTTATATCACTTATTGCCATGTTATAAACATTATGTAACCATTTATGTTAATAATGTTTGTTTTCTCAATATTTGGTTCTTAAGTCAAAAGTGGACTTCTTACAATTACATGTTGTTCGTGTGGTCAAAGGTTCTTTATATCCAGAATGAAATTCCCGATTTGGATATAATATGTATCATATATATCCAGAATATACATGTATTTATAATATTACATAATCATTTAGAGGTAAGAAATGAAATGCACCGTTCATGGAGACGGTAAGCCGTACGTACGCATGAACGCTACTTTCATTTCATTGTCATATTAATGGAATTAAAACTAAATGAGAGGTATATATATTTTAATTCCAGAATTATATTCATCATTTAGATATATCATTAATTATATATATCCATTATATACATGTACTTTTAATAGTACATTACATTTGGGGATAAGAAATGAAATGCACCGTTCATGGAGACGGTAAGCCGTACGTACGCATGAACGCTACTTTCATTTCTATCTCATACTTTAATGGAATGAAATAATAATGATATAGAGGTATATTATAATTCCAGTATAACATCATATATAATAACTTTAAATCCATCCTTTACACGTCCCACATATGGCATTAACGAATCACATCACTTTGAGGGGGCGATATTCCGCACTTCCTTAAATGAAGATATCGTGTTTACCCATAATGGAAACCATAAAGGTATGCCCAAAATGAAAAATACAGAAGCTTAAAGAAAAAATAAACATATTATATATCATATATAAAAATAGTGACATCATAATGGCCACCCTTGAAGGTGTTAAATGAGTATTGAACAATCATCGTTTCAGGAGGCAGAATTTCGCCATCCACGGAAACCGTATGTTCTTTAACCATTTGATGTAGTTGTGTGAGAGTGTAGCTCGAATAAATCTTATAACAACATCCTAGTATATTTAAGATACTGGTGTTGTTACAAAAGAAGTAAATAAAAAGAGTTTAGAGGGTTGGAGAAGAAAAATAAAACAAATGAACAAGAGAGAATGAATTACCTTTAAAAGTGTAACTCCTTTTGATTTGAGCCTAAAGGCTTCCTTTGAAAGGATTCTGCCCAAAGGAAATCCTCTAGGATGAGGAGAGGGATTTGGAGAGAGTAAATGGGCAGGGTTTGGCCGAGCCAAAGGCTTGAGGAGTGTGTGAAATTAGGTAGAGGTGGGGGCCTTTTATAAGAGGAGAGGAGGGGAACTTTTGGAAAGTAAAGAAATATTACTTTATTTGAAAATGTGTTTCGGTTTAAAAAGGTCCCACATTGAGGTAATTCGTGGATAAGGTGATAAGGGTTCTAAATCCACTCATCCAATTGGTTTTGGACATGTGTTGGTTTTATATTTTTCATTATCTTTCCATTTTATTTAAATCGTCAAATAATGATATCATCGCTGCATCATTATTATGTCATAAATAATTTAATTTATTTAATATCTAAAAATTATAAGAAAAATACTATGATGTAGGAAATATTTTTATCTTTCCAATGACTATTTATAATCAAAATGTTGACTTGTTTAACCCTACTTAAAAATAGTTTTAGTAAAACAACTCATGTTTGTGTCAATTTAATTTTAACATTAAATAAAAAGTTATTTATGTCATTTCCCAACCAAAGTGTCTCCATGGGGTCCCCAAGTTGGCCCATGGATTTTCTTGGTCGACCATGACTCACCCAATATGTGTAGGACAAGTGTCATGTTGTTTTCACATTCTTATAATATCATTTTTACCTTAAATTACACTAATTACCTCTAATCGCGATTGAGAACATAATAAGTTACTATTCACCAAAAAATTATTATAATCTCATTGAACCACATTTTACTTCTTAATTACAACCATGTATGTCATATTTTTGAAATTCAAAACACATTAGTGGTAAACTTTCATTTAACTGAAAAATCAGTTTGCTTGATTACCATTTAGTGGTTTCACTATTCATCAAAAATTGAAGTTTTTCAGAAAATTACCAAAAATTCACCCTAAGCTATATTTGATATTACAAATTCAAAAATGATGTCTATTTTACAAAATTCAAAACATATAAGTCACATTAATTAATTTAATAATTAATTCCTGATGTCAGAGTAAATAGCGTGTTTTTATGAAACAATAAGTATCAAAAGATTGACACTAGTTTAAGTCTGATTTAAAAGTGAAATTAATTCCAACGACCAATATTGGATTTAATGGTAAAATTATTTTCTAATTTCACTTTAAAACCAATTCAAAAGATAATCTAATCATATAAATAAATTAGACTAAAAAGAGGTTTTGAATTAAAATACAACATTTTACACTATTCATTAAAAAAATTGAACTTTATCAGAAAGGTATCAAAAATTTACACAAAGTAAATTTTGATGTCCTGATTCTATAGAAGAGTTATATTTGGTCCAATATAATTTATAAGATCGATCAAAACTATATTTAATGATGGTTCTCCGTTAAAAGGTGATAAGTGGACCTTTGTGAAAATTAGGGTATAAATGCCTAAAATTGAACTCTTTCTGTATTTTAAGCCTTTATCTTTTATTGGGTAAATGTAAAAACATTTAAAAACATATATAATCATATTTTAGTTATTTCTATCCATTCCCACCAGTACAACGGCTACTCGTTAACTAACATTTAAAATAATATTATTTTATTACTTGTGTGCAACGTAAGTTTTCAAAGAAACTCATCGTTGCGTATCGAGTACGCTATCGAATGTAGAAACCCCTTTTAATTAAAATTAATATTTAATTCGTAAGTATTAATAAATATGAAATTTCTTTATTCTTTATTTACCCGGGATGTTACATCCTTCCCCCCTTTTGGGAATTGCGTCCTCGCAATTTTATTCACTTATCAAAATAAGTGGGGGTATTTATCCCTCGTAGCATTTTCAGATTCCCACGTTGCCTGTTCAATCACATGGTTTTTCCACAAAACCTTTACCTGATGAATCACCTTATTCCGTAACACCTGCTCCCTGTGGTCAAGAATCTGGACCGGTTGTTCCTCATAAGATAGGTTCTCTTCCAGCTGAACTACCTCTGGACTCAAAACAAGAGATGGATCTGGCATATACTTCCTCAACATTGAAACATGAAAAACATTGTGTACCTGAGATAAACTTGGAGGTAAAGCCACTCGGTAAGCAACTGATCCAACTCTCTCCAGAATTTCATATGGTCCAATAATCCTTGGACTCAAATTTCCTTTCTTACCAAATCTCATCTAACTTTTCCATGGAGAAAACTTGAGAAAAACATGATCACCTACCTCGAAAGATAGATCCTTCCTCCAGTTATCCGCATAACTCTTCTGCCTGCTCTGAGCTGTTCTCATGTGTTTCTGAATCAGCTGAACTTTTTCTGCCAACTCTTCTACCAATTCTCGTCCCATCATCTTCCATTCACCAACTTCATCCCAGAAAGCTGGAGTTCGACACCGCTTCCCATATAATGCCTAAAATGGTGCCATCGGTATACTGGAATGAAAACTGTTATTATATGAAAATTCAACCAAAGTAAGTTGTTGGTCCCAACTCCCCTGATAATCCATCGAACAAGCTCGTAGCATATCCTCCAATGTCTGGATTGTTCGTTCTGACTGCCCATCTGATTGAGGATGAAAATCTGTACTAAAATTTAATTCAGTACCCAACAACTTCTGAAGGCCTTTCCAAAAGTTAGAAGTAAACCTGGGATCACGATCCGATACAATGGAGAGAGGAACTCCATGTAACCTAACTATCTCTTTGAGATACAAACGGAAAATTTGATCAAGAGATAAAGTATCTCGTATAGCAAGGAAATGAGCAGATTGTTCAAGCGATCAACAATAACCCAGATTACATTATTACCTCGAGATGTCCCCGGTAATCCCACAACAAAGTCCATGGATATATTCTCCCATTTCCACTCTGGCACTGGTAAAGGCTGAAGCATCCATTTCGGTAACTGCCGCCCTGCTTTAACATGTTGACATGTCAAACACTTCACAGTAAAATCAGCAATGTCTCTTTTAATTCCATCCCACCAGTAATACTCCCGCAGATCTCTGTACATCTTAGTACTTCCAGGATGAACTGAAAACGGGGAACTATGAGCCTCACATAACAACTCATTCTTCAACTTTGAATCACAATGATCACATAACCTCTTCCCAAACCTAAAAACACAAACACAAACTTATCCAAGAACTCATGGAAAATTTTATTCATAAGGTCCATTGTACAGCAGGTGCATTGGTTAACCCAAAAGGCATGACTACAAATTCATAATGGCCATATCTAGTACGGAACACTGTCTTTGGAACGTCTGCTTCTTTTACTTTCAACTGATGGTACCCCGGCCTCAAGTCAATCTTCAAAAAATACTGAGCTCCCTGGAGCTGATACCACTTCATTTGATGGCCCAACATCTGCTGAAGTTGTTGCAAAGGATTTCACCACCCCTTTCTGATTGTAGTCTAGCTGCATTCCCCCAGTTGAGTTCTTCGTTGGACACTCGTTTGCATAATGACCCATTTCATTACACTTAAAACCTCTTACCGTTGGCTTTTCATTTCCTGCTTGATCGTCTTCCTTACAGTTACGAGCAATATGACCATACTTACGACACTGAAAGCACTTACCAGACTTGGATAAACATTCTCCATGATGCATTTTACAACACTTCTCACAGGATGGATATTTGGTTTTCTTTCCTCCTTGCTTCTTTGATGAATTCTTCCCCTTTTCCTGCCAACTGGACCTCTTATTCTGTTGTTTGTCATAGAACACCTGATCGTCGGCAAACTCCATTTCCACCTTCTCCACACATCGAACAAGTTTTTCATAACTTTTGAACTCACGAGAAGCTAAAGCCCTTCGATACTTTGGCTTTAACCCTGAGTAAAAACTCTTTATTTTACTATCAAGATCTCGTATGAAGTTTGGAGCATACCTTGCCAATCGAGTGAACTTTGCTTCATAAGAAGCCACTGAATCATCCTCCTGCCTCAATTCTAGGAACTGTTATTCCATCCTAAGACGAACCACCTTAGGAAAATATTTCTCAAGAAACATACCTTTGAATTCTTCCCAGTGAAGATCCTCAATCTCATCACTATCCCTGCTATTTTTCACCATCGACCACCACTGATCAGCTTCACCTTCAAAACGGTAAACAGAAAGACTAACCTTTTGATGTTCTGAACACCCCATGACATCAAAAATATTCTCTAGTGCTTTAATCCACCCTTCACCTTGCATAGGGCCAGATGATCCTCTGAATGATGGGAGATGTCGCCCCATGAAATGTTCCACCACTGACATGTTCCTCTGCGGTTGATCTGGCTGATCTCGTGCATGGATACCACCACCATTTATAGCCTGAGTCAACTGTGCCATCACTGCAACAAACTGTTCAGTTCCGATTCCGACCATCTCAGGTTGCTGATTTGGAAGGTTATCTTCCTCCTGATGTCGTCCCAACATAGCTTCTTTGTTTCCTCTGCGGAAAACCATTCTAAACACAGAAATATCTTAGGCGAAGCAACATGGTAATCCGTAAATGCTATATCATTTCAATCATATTATAATATAACACTTTTCTAACTCCTAAACTTTTCTAAACCAACCTTTGATACCAACTATAAGGCCCCGGCCTTAAACCTTACTTAATATTGAATTAAACGAATAATTCACGTTGAGGATCTTTTCAGGTTTAGAGTTTTAGAGAATTCGAACATAACTATTACATCTCAAAAGATTACAAAGTAGTCACTTCTACTATGTTTCCATAATAAAAAAAACTCTTAAAAAGAAACGTGTCTAGTTCAATGTTTTATATAGAATGACATTCCCTTGATTCCATCCTTGACCTTATTCCACATTAAGTGCTGTGAAAAACATTTTGAAAAACTTGGGGTGAGCATAAAAAGCTCAGTAAGGGATACACAAAGAATGAAAACTGTTACTTTTTCAAACATCAAGTTAAACATGTACACTCTATCAAAGTAATACCTTCATCTTCATGAAGTAGTAAATAAAAATCTTCACTGAATAAAGTATCATTACTTACCTTTTCATAACCAAAGTATTACCATAAAACCCATAAAAAGAACACATAACATATATAAAGGTAACTTGGGACATAAACATACTTAAGTGGAATAACCATACGGTCGACTTCCACACATATCACTTAATGGAATAGCCATACGTCCAATTTCCATACATACTTAATGGAATAGCCATACAGCCGACTTCCATAACCAATGCATTGGAGGTTATAACGTAACCACCCGTCCTGGTATTCACGGCACCACCCGTCATATGGTTTATAACGTAACCACCTGTTAAAATGTCCAAGTACCAGTATAAAATCATAAAACATAAAACCAATATAAAGGAAAGATAACATTTCCACATTTCAATCACAATATATCAGAAATATATTGACATAATAGAATCCTTTATCAAAACCATTTTCAATACCAAAATACATAAAAGAGTATATGGTATTTATTTTATTATAAAAACATTACGTCTTGTTGAGGAAGCCAAAGTCCAAATAATACTCGCGGTGGCGGAAAAAGTCGTTGTCACCGCGTATGTTAAAAAAAACATTCCTTTTTGTCGTTTTGTAAAACGCTTCGTAGAAAAAGATTCCTTTTGTATAATAGTAAAAGTCAAAGGGGTTTATACACCGTATAAAAGAAAGTTGTGTATAATGCGAAATATGCCGCAATGAAAGGAGATTGAGACGAAGTCCCTTACCTCGGGTCCGACTTGACTCGATCGTTCTTTAACGTCCTGAATAATAAACATGAGTTAATTTATACTTGGTTAAGAACATTTTTAAAGTTAATTATTCCTTTTATATCACTTATTTCCATGTTATAAACATTATGTAACCATTTAAGTTAATAATGTTTGTTTTCTCAATTTGGTTCTTAAGTCGAAAGTGGACTTCTTACAATTACATGTTGTTCGTGTGGTCAAAGGTTCTTTATATCCAGAATGAAATTACCGATTTGGATATAATATGTATCATATATATCCAGCATATACATGTATTTATATTATTACATAATCATTTAGAGGTAAGAAATGAAATGCATCGTTCATGGAGACGGTAAGCCGTACGTACGCATGAACGCTACTTTCATTTCATTGTCATATTAATGGAATTAAAACTAAATGAGAGGTATATATATTTTTATTCTAGAATTATATTCATCATTTAGATATATCATTAATTATATATATCCATTATATACATGTACTTTTAATAGTACATTACATTTTGGGATAAGAAATGAAATGCACCGTTCATGGAGACGGTAAGCCGTACGTATGCATGAATGCTCCTTTCATTTCTATCTCATACTTTAATGGAACGAAATAATAATGATATAGAGGTATATTATAATTCCAGTATACCATAATATATAATAACTTTAAATCCATCCTTTACACGTCCCACATATGGCATTAACGAATCACATCACTTTGAGGGGGCGGTAGTCCGCACTTCCTTAAATGAAGATATCGTGTTTACCCATAATGGAAACCATAAAGTATGCCGAAAATGAAAAATACAGAAGCTTAAAGAAAAAATAAACATATTATATATCATATATAAAAATAGTGACATCATAATGGCCACCCTTGAAGGTGTTAAATGAGTATTGAACAATCATCATTTCGGGAGGCAGAATTTCGCCATCCACGGAAACCGTATGTTCTTTAACCATTTGATGTAGTTGTGTGAGAGTGTAGCTCGAATAAATCTTATAACAACATCCAAGTATATTGAATATACTGGTGTTGTTACAATAGAAGTAAATAAAAAGAGTTTAGAGGGTTGGAGAAGCAAAATAAAACAAATGAACAAGAGAGAATGAATTACCTTTAAAAGTGTAACTCCTTTTGATTTGAGCCTAAAGGCTTCCTTTGAAAGGATTCTGCCCAAAGGAAATCCTCTAGGATGAGGAGAGGGATCTGGAGAGAGAAAATGTGCAGGTTTTGGCCGACCAAAAGGCTTGAGGAGTGTGTGAAATTAGGTAGAGGTGGGGGCCTTTTATAAGAGGAGAGGAGGGGCACTTTTGGAAAGTAAAGAAATATTACTTTATTTGAAACTGTGTTTCGGTTTAAAAAGGTCCCACATTGATGTAATTCGTGGATAAGGTGATAAGGGTTTGAAATCCACTCATCCAATTGGTTTTGGACATGTTTAGGTTTTAGATTTTTCATTATCTTTCCATTTTATTTAAATCATCAAATAATGATGTCATCGCTGCATCATTATTATGTCATAAATAATTTAATTTATTTTATATATAAAAATTATAAAAAAAATACAATGATGTAGGAAATAGTTTTATCTTTCCAATGACTATTTATAATCAAAATTTGGACTTGTGTAACCCTACTTAAAAATTGTTTCAGTAAAACAACTCATGTTTGTGTCAATTTAATTTTAACATTAAATAAAAAGTTATTTATGTCATTTCCCAACCAAAGTGTCTCCATGGGGTCCCCAAGTTGGACCATGAATTTTCTTGGTCGTCCATGACTCACCCAATCAGTGTAGTACAAGTGTCATGGTGTTTTCACATTCTAAAACTTTGGCTCGACGCCAGGGTCGCAACGCCACTAACGGCACTCAAAACGAATGTCGAACGCGTTCGCGCCGTCCAAAACAAGATCCCCAGGAAAAATTTCAATCTACATAAAGATGCATAATTCCTCCGAGTACCCACATTTTTGGAATTAAAAATTCCCAAAACCATCTCGAAAAGTCACCCTCAATGTCTGGAGTACACTGCCGCAGACGACATGAAAAACAGACGCCCTGCTGATGATTTATGAAGTACAAATCATTTTTCATAATAATAATAATAATTATAATAATAATAACAATAATATATACCATTTATTTATATATATATATATATATTAATTGAGACCAGCCATTTGGATGGTCTTCTCCACCCAACAGGACCTGCAGCGTGCGGGTCCTTGTCAACCAGCCGGGGTCCGCAGACCCCGGTCCTCCCTCGCCTCCACAGACCGGCACAACCGGCCGGCCATCCAAGTTGCCTGCACGAGATGCACGTGCCAGCCGCTGAATGCTGAACACCCACGCCGTGCTAGCTTACTGTCACCGCCCGGAGCTCACGCGCCGCCACCTAGCTTGCCGGAACGCCCCAAAAACCGCCGGAAACCCTCAAAAACCCACAATATTCTCCCGATGACTGCGGACACCACAGAGCTCATATTTCGAGTCTGAAACAAGTTTCGGAAAGCTCAAAATATGTACTACATAAATATGGGATTTGATTGCAAGTTAGATGGAAAATCGATGATATAAAACGATCACAATGGTAAATGTGGAATTAAAAACGAAACGTAACCTCCTACCAGTTGGGGAGTTGCCCGATGATTCACGGAGGGCCCGCCACTACGCCGCATCCTTGCTGGAGGGGTGGAGGAGAGGAGGAGGTTTAGAGTTTGATGGAGGGTTTCTTCAGGGGTGAAAATGAGGTAGAGGGGAGGAGAGGATAGTTTAAATAAATAAACTCTAATTAAAAAAACTCGACCCCTGAAAACACTCGCATCCAAAACCTACGGCACGGTCAAGATTAATCTTCCCCTAGGCCAAACACCACCTCACAAGCCCAACGACAGTCCCAGAATTTTAATCTAAGGCCCTTTCCAAATGTTATAAAAGCAACGCCATGGGATGCTAAATTACGAAAATGCCCCTGGGTCCATTTTTCACAGACGGCCCATGCCCGTGAGGATTACACCCCTCCTAGGGTAAATGACACATTTTGGACTCAACGATGCCCTCGGTTTACAACCCAAGCCACCGTTTAAAAGGCACTTGAGTTTAACCATTAAACGCATAAACTAATTAATTAATTTATCCCTTTAACGTTTCAGTAGCGGGCAAGGGGTCCAAACGCCCCGCGTCGACATGGTTTATGTCATTCCTAGGGTAAAAACCCCATTTCGGATCCATCTGTACACTCAGATCTCTGATCTGAAACACCTTTTAAGAGTTATCCCATTTATTTGGCATGTCTAGTGGAAATGCACTGAAAATTTAATTCTGGCCACTCCAGGGCTCGGAATCGCACGTCATCTGAGGGATCTGATCTAGAATAATATCAAGAATATTCTAAAGTCTTTTACATACAAAAATCAGGTTATTAAATCATTCCCTACTTCAAGCTTTTCATCCCCAAAAAGAAAAACCAGTGAACAACTCAGGGTACTAAGCTCACACCTGGCTCTCCCGTACCCAGGAGAACTCATGCACAGCTATGCGCCACCCCACATAGACTGAATGATTGATCTGTTTATGCAAGGTCTACCCTTGCCGATTTCTTTCATAGGAGCACGTACACTTCTTCTCGGGCGAGTCATGTGAGAGACGACAGACACCCAACCATGCCTTTGGGGTTAAGGCAAGGCGGTGGGGAACCTCGCAATCCCTTCGCACATCTCAATCGGCCTGAAGGACATCGAGGGTAACTCACCTCCCCGAACAAACCTCTATGTCGCATGCCATGACTAGAATCACTGCCCGCACCAGAAATAAGGCCTGGTGATTCCCTCCTTCATAATATCTATAGAGTGGAACACCCAAGGATATATGGTCATGCAAGATTTTACACTTGTTGTACCACAACCAAGACCCTCTTACAGGCTTGGAAGGGAATGAGTCAACACCATCGACTAAAGGGAAAGGTTCTACGCCTGTTACCTTACTAAGACATGGTTACACCGACACCCCACGCCAACCTAGTGACAACTCAAACAAGGAGAAGGGAGAAAATATCTTCACACACAGAGTCTAACAATTACGCTGCAAAAAGTAGAAGAGTTTTAGAGCGTACATCTTATCACCTCATGCTCTGTAGGATCATAGATATCCAAAGCTCGCGGGAGTCTGATGTCCCATATGTCAGCTCCCGGAGCCTAACGTGGACTGCGTATTGGTGATGTGTAGACCTCATAAAGTCATACCCCACTACCAGCTCCCCCCGCTCCTATGATAGCACCTCCCCTCTGGGCGTACTCCGATCATGATGCTACCTCTACTGCGGTGGTGCACCCGTTATCTACAGGATGCTCTTTGCGTGCCTGGTCGGGCAGTCTCGCGCAAGGTTACCTCTCCCATCACAAGCAAAGAACCAGAGCTCTCCAGGATGCCCTTGTTCCCTCTGGAGTCACTACAGTGTATGACCACACCCCTGTGTCCGGTTATCAGAAAGTCACCTGCGTCTAGGTCCTGTCACCTGACGCCGGCTAGCTACGACAGACGTCTCAACTCTGTCGAGCCTTCTGCCACCACCAACATTAGAGCCTGACATGAATCTTTCTTTCACCAATGCCTACTCTAGCACCCCAGAATATATTGAAAAGTACAAGGGTACTATGACAGCATGAATCTCTCTACAAAGAACCCGCTCGAACTTCCATTCTCAGAAGTTGCCGTCATGGACCAAGTCCAGGTAAAAGCGTACACGGTCTGTGAATCTAGCCGCGTACTCGTCCACCGTCATCCCGCCCTGATAAAACTGCATGAGCTCCTGAATCTAAATGGAGAGTAAGCAGGAGGGGAAAAACTCCTCACAAAACAAAAACAGAAAGTCTCCCCACGAAAGCGACAACTCATCAAGAAATTGAGTCACCAGACTCCACCAATGCCAAGTTTCTCTGCGGAAATGGTTGGCAGCCAAAGATTCCATAAGATCTGTCGGCATCTGCAAAAGCCTAAAAGGTGAACCACAATCTCTAGTCAAACCTCTGATGCCTGAGGGTCTGGCTCACCGCCGAACCACATCGGTCTCTGCCGCCGGAACTCACGGAGCATGCTCAGCCTGCACTCAAGCCTCATCTTCTCTATTGGAGCTGTCTGCTGCTCACTAGGTGGGGGTACTGCTATCGGCCCCCTCGGAGAAAGGGGCTCGCATGATTGGTCCTGGGCTAAGGCCTCGTAGCTCACTGGGTCATCGTCACGAACCAAAGTTAGTATCCTGGCTGGCTGTCTTCGCAGAAACATACTGAATATTATCAAGGAGTGTCGTGATCAGATGAGAAAAGATGTATATAACATTCACAACAATGGGGAGATGACTCTAGAAGGAAAGTCAAAGGCTCAATCCTATGTGATGCAAAAACCAATTTTCCCTGCAACGAGTGTCTCAGTATGCCAAGTCGACAAGCGGGTTTTTAGGATCCTGGTGAATGGATACGTCGGCCGGCACACCCTCACTGGAATCCATGGCCAGAGAGCCACTCTCGAGACACGTTAACACTATTGCCCTATATCCCAACAAATTTATTTTTAGTGACATCTGAACAATATACCAGGGAACGAACCACCTTTGATACCACTTTTGTCATGACCCGACCCTACCCGGGCTCGAGCCACAACTACCCCAGGCGTACCAGTATAGGCCAGGGGATAGCGACAAGCGCCGATGGCTAAACAACTCGGGGAGGCATTGTACTAAGTACCTGTACACACACACGTAGCACAATCAATGCAGTAGTGAAGAGTAGAAGAAAAGGGATGTAAAATAAAAGGGAAACATCTATATATATAAACTGCAAAAGTGCATCGACCTCTAAATAGTACAAATCTAGTACTGAGGTACAATGAAAAGAAAAGTGAAAAATCACACGCCCAACCAGAAAAGTGCCACAACCTAGAATGAGGTAAACAAAAGAGAAACAGCTAGAAGGGTCCCCCACATGGAACCTGTCTACGAACACCACACGCAGTCCAAGCTCTCGAACTACTATGCTCCATTGAAGTCACGACCAACCTATCCATCGTTTTCAAGGTCACACCAAGTGCAGGCAAATCCCAAGCAAGGGTGAGTATAAAAATACTCAGTATGATTCCTCTAAGGCTCGAGGGAGCAACAAAAGAGGTAACGAAGGGTGAGCAGTAGAATGAATAGGATATAGAAAAGTTGTACAACTGAGAGTGCAGTAAAGAGTAACAATAGAGAGACCATCTCAACCCAATAGGAGAAAGGAGGTAGACATGTACAGACACAAGGAGATGGAAACGGTGAGACTATGAAAATCATGTTAAGTCTTTCCAACCTATAGAAGGAGAGTAGACTCATCCAAAAATGAGAAGCTATACATGGAAAGCACGTGGCATACCCCACACATCTTCTCCTCTCCTAGAAGAAGAGTAACCAAAACCCAAGGAGTGGGTACCGGAACAAGGTATATACATATATATATATGCTCTTCCAGGAAACCCAAAAAAGATCACAAGGGGAAGTCCATCCCATAGCACATCCCAAGAAAGTGAGTCACCAACAGTCCCAAAAGTAAGCACCATCGATGCCCAGTATCCCACACATATAACCTAAACTATAAGTCAAGGGGCTCAAATCCCCGCACCATGATACTATCCTCTTTGGGCGGCACTGACTCGCCCTCACGGTTTTAGGTTGCGTCGCAAGGATGCATATCGGTGGGGAAAGCACCCCTAGTACTTGAGGATTCATGGGAATGTCAAACCACACATCTTCACTCCCTCGCAGTCCAGAGGTCTTCTCAAAGTCAATGCTATCACATCACTGACCCGTACAAATGAGGGTCCCACTCCGGTAGTCGTGGAGAAAAGCCACAAACTATCCTAGTAGAAAGGAATGAGTCTGAAATTTGAACGGGTGACCCACTGCCCAGCCCTACTGGAGAGTAATTCATAATAAGATATCGGGTGACCCACTTCCCAGCAATACTGGAGGGTAAACCCTAATAAGAAATCGGGTGACCCACTGCCTAGCTCTGCAAGAGGGTAGACCTAGAATAAGCCAACAGACGACCCACAGCCCAGCCCTACTGGAGGGTAGACCTAGAAGAAGTCGACGGGTGACCCACCGCCCAGCCCTGCTGGAGGGTAAACCCGGAACAAGTCGACAGGCGACCCACTGCCCAGCCCTGCTGGAGGTTAAACCTGAATCAAGACGACGAGCGACCCACTGCCTAGCCCTGCTGAAGGTTAGACCCTCAAGAGTCATCGGGTGACCCACTGCCTAGTCTCTACTAGAGGGTAAACCCTGAGAAGTCAATGAACAACCCACTGCCCAGCCCTGCAGGAGTGTAAACCCAGAACTACTCCTGCCATCTCTACTAGATGGTACAACACTGTCGAACCGAGCACGGAGTGGGTACCACGCGACCACCCAACTCTAGAACAACTCAACTAATAGAGGTTCAACGCCCGTTCCATCACTGGGTGTCACTAGAAATGCAACCATCCAAACCATCGAGAACAAAACCAGGGGAAAACTCAACCCTGATGGTCAACAAAAGAGAACCGAGGGACCCTCTACATAATGAGGGGTCAAAAGTACACAAAGAAGAACACGACACGCACATGGGGCCCACAAGACGTGTGTCCCCAAGCCAACCCCAATCGAGCACACAAACGTTGTCAGGTACAAACAACCACATGCACCTCCAAGAATTCTCGTATACTCCAAGAGTATATGACATCTCCATCCCAAAGGCTAACGTGCACACGACACCCAACATCAACACGGAGGGAATAAATGTAACAACTCCAACTTGCCACCTCACTGGCACAAGCACGACCAACTACATCACTTCAAACATTTACATCACACACACGGGAGTGCACGCGATCACACGCCAATGGTATGCTACTAACATAGTCGGATGAACCTCCAACGGTAAACCTTTCATGCTTCCACATTTAATAAGATCATGTAAAAGGCTCTGCACTCCTTAACAGATTACACCATTGTAATCCTCACAGACTAACATGCGATATTGACTACTTACATGCATCCAACGGATAACCCAAAAAATAGCCGGCAACACCACTTTACGCCCGAACGGTGTCCCGTGATCCCGAGCCTCGGCTCCAAAAATAGTCAGGCACACCACACCATTTTGATCCCCTCAGGAAAACACGTCAAAGGACTACTCACTTGAGTTTAACGGATTTCTGGAGAAAAAGATGCATTTCTTCATACCACACACGAGCGGTGCTATGTGGGACCCGCATCCCGGTCCTAGACAAAAATAATGGATCAACACATTGCGATCCTCTTGAAAAAAGTTAACAAGATAGACTATTCAGTTGTCCAAAACAGACACCCGGTGATAAAGCTAGAAATCACCGTCAACTCCTGAAACGACCGTCGCGGGGACCGCACCAGCGTGCAGAATTAAAGTGGGAAGATTATGCCAATGCAATGCCCTCGGAAAAAAACCCAAAATCGACTGCGCACATGCCCCGAACGGACGTCCGATGAAAAAGTTACAGAATACGGCACACAGCTCAAAAAAAGGTCATGGGGCCCATACCTCAACTCTGGTATCAATGCTCGAAACCACACTGTAAAACTCTGGCTCGACTCTAGGGTCACAACGCCACTAACGGCACTCAAAACAGACGTTGGACGCATCTGCGCTATCCAAAACAAGATCCCCCCAAGAAAAATGTCAATCCACTTAAAGACGTGTCGTGCCTCTAGGGCCCCACGTTTCGGGAATAAAAATTCCTGAAACAATCTCAAAAAGTCTGTCTCGATGTCTGGAGTACACTTTCGCTGACGGCATGCAAAACGGATGACCTGCGAATGATTTACGAATTACAAATCATTTTCCATAATAATAATAATATTATTATTATTATAAACCATATATATATATATATATATTACCCAGACTGGCCATTCGGTCGGTCTTCTCCTCCCAACAGGACCTGCAGCATGCGGGTCCTTGTCGGCCAGCCGGGGTCCATAGACCCTGGTCCTCCCTCACCTTCACCGGCCGGCCTTCAGAGCCTCCTGCATGACACGCCTTTGCTAGGCGCCGAACACTGGACACCCGGCCATGCTGGCCTGCTGCCACCACCCAACCGCGAGGCCGCTGCCTCCGCTGGAATCTACCGCCGCCCGGAGCTCCCGCGCCTCCACCTAGCTCTCCGGAACACCCCAAAAACTGCCGGAAACACTCAAAAACCCGCAAATTTCACCGGAAAATTGTGGACACCACAGTGCTCCGATTTCAAGTCTAAAATAAGTGTCGAAAAGCTCAAAATATTTACTACGCAAACATGGGATTTGATTGAAAAATAGATGGAAAATCTATGCTATAAAATGAGTTCAAATGTAAATGTGGAATAAAAAACACAACGTAACCTCCAACCTGTTGGGGCGTTGCCTGACACTTCACAGAGGGTCCGCCGCCGTGTCATTGCCTTGTTGGAGGGGAGGATGAGAGGAGGAGGTTGAGATATTGAGGGAGGGTTCTCCATGGGTGAAAATGAGGGAGAGGGGAGGATAAGAGAGTTTAAATAAATAAACTCTAATTAAAAAAAACTCGACCCCTGAAAACACCCGCATCCAAATCCTTTGGCACGGTCAAGTTTAAGCATCCCATAGGCCAAAAAACACCTCCAGAGCATAACGACGATATCATAATTTTAATCGGAGGCCCCATCCAAAAGTTATAAAAGCAACGTCGTAGGCCTCTAAATTACGAAAACGCCCCTGGGACCTTTTCTCACAGACGGCCCGCGCCCGCCATGATTGCACCTCTCCCAGAGTAAACTGCATGTTTCGGACTCAACGGTGCCCTCAGTTTTCCAACCCAAGCCACCGTTTAAAAGTTACGAGAGTTTAACCATTAAAAAAATAAATAAATTAATTAATTTATCCTTTTAACGTTCCAGTAGCGGGTGAGGGGTCCAAACGTCTCACACTGACATGGTTTATGTCGTTCCTAGGGTAAACACCCCATTTCAGATACATCCATACATTCAGATCTATGATCTGAAACACCGTTTAGGAGTTATCACATTTACTTGGTGTGTCATGTGTGAACGCACTGAAAATTTAATTTCGGCCACTCCGGGGCTCGGAATCGCATGCCATCTGAAGGCACTGCTCTGGAATAATATTAAGAATATTCCAAATTCTTTTACAGCCAAAAACCGGGTTCTTACTGTTCCATAGCTAATTACCTTAAAACGTAGAGGATTCCATTCCAATTTTATGAGATGGTTTCTAAGGGATATAACCATAATGGAAAACGGTTCTTGTCTATTAGATAATTCTCTACATTGTTCCACAAGATCCATCCAATCTCTTCTGGATAATATTATATCTTGGATATACTCCTTAAATCCACAATGATGTATTTAGAAACATGGATATACTGATTTATCCCACTGGGAACATTCATTCTTAGACTGTGTTAATCATAAATGAAATCATTGGAATAAATATTAATCATTTATATTAAAATTCATTGGGTGTTTCTCAAAATATTACTCTAAATCCCATTATTTCCATAATGGAAGCTATTCTTTAGTTGTCTCAAACCCTAAGGTCAATATTACTTTGATTTTACCTTTGATCCTCATTCATTTTTATTATCATTATGGGATGCATTATTTACAACATGAATCCTCTTACATAATCTATATCAAAAATAGTACAATTTTTGCATATTACAAAATGAAGCATAATTTCATTAATGATTCATGATATGAGATAGTGTCAGCTAAGGCTGGATCATGTATGTGTTTTCATTTTTATCATTCGGTTTACATTTATATATCCATAAACACTCTTCATATTATATTCAATGACTAGATTGTATAGATGTCGTTGGAGGTGTACTAATGATATTGTCTCAAAACCTATCTGGGTATCAAATGGTGCTTGAGAAAATTATATTTAAAAAATCATTGATAAGGTTGAGTATCCCTTTTGGGACAGTATACATGTTTTCATACATTAGGATGGATCTTAGTAGAAGATGACTGAGAAGGGAATCATGATTCTGGGATACCTTTTGGGTTCATTTTAATTTTATTACATATAATGGATTCATCAATGTATTCTTATTTTCTAGGTTTGTAGAGAAATCAAATTAAATCAACATACTTTACATACTATATATTTTAGTTTTTATTTGATTATTATTCATGATTGTTTTTAATTATATTCTGCTCCATCTCTTTTTATGCATTATATCACTTCCAATATTTGTTATCATATATTATATTATTATTCTGTATCCTCTATTCTCCACTCTAACATGTGGTAAGAGTCACTCAACAGACATAGCATTGGCCCTCTCTACTAGTCAGCAGCCTCTGGAATATGGGGTAGCATGGTTGAGGTCATGTGGACCTCTTTCGTGGGAGACTATTATGTGGAACCCAGGACATGATGCAACAATACCATAAATGTTGATTATGAATAAAATAACACAAATAAATGGATATGAACAAGAATATAACTATTTGAGTTGAATTAATTATAGATAATGAGAATTTGTGAAACTTCAAATTTTTATTGATTTATATGATATGTTATAAGATAATGCCTTGATGGTTTTTGTGTATAATAACTAAGGTAACAATTTGATATTTTTGTGTGACTGAAATATGAGATAAAAATAATATTTTCAAGGAATATTTATTAATACAATAATTATAATAGACTATAAAAGATCTAGTTAAATTTTTTATGTAAATATAATTGTGTGGTTAGTGTAAAATTATAATAAATATAATGTGTCTGTAATCATTTTCATATAGTGTTAACATTAATACTATATAAATATTTATATTATTAAAATTAATAATATGGGAGTTAGATATGTTAAGGGGGGGATTGAGAAATGAACAATTCTATTTTAGATGAAATCCCTATTGGGGGAAATTAATTATTTTGATTATTTTGGATTCATTATGAATGTGTATTGAATAGTGTTTCCATTATATGAAGAGGAGTCATGTGACATAAAAGGATATAAAAAAATATGGGTGGTTAGTTGGATGTTCTGAATTGGGGGAGGTGTTCATGGTTGTATCATAGGACCATGTGTGGCCGATTATGGGGGATTTTTTTTTGTATTATATATGGTCATGTTTCGAGGATTTAATGTTATCTGTAGTCATTATATGGACCACTCTATAGATATAATAGTATAAATTTCCCTATATATTAGTGATTATTATTTTACAATTGATCTTAGGGGATGGGTTCATTGTCTCTTATATCCTAAACATCACTACAAAATGATTCTTTGGTTTTTGGGTGGTGTTAACCAGTTTTTATAGGATTTCAGTGTTCATTATGATATGATTTTTATTTATCAACCCAACATAAAATAATTACGACATGTATCATCCAAATAAAAAATTGTTTTTTTGAAAATCTCACCCATTTTTTGGGGTTTGTATATTTCACTATGGTCTTCTAATTTACATAGTAATTACAAATTGGAACACCATTTTGAAATCCTTTTTATTTTCATTATTGCCTAGGACTCAAAAAGTAACTATGTTGTGTTAATGGGAGTCCTTTTGGTACCCTTAAACCTGGTAACAAACCATTTATATATTAGGATGGTTATTGATATCCATGGAGAGTTCAAATAATCCAATTCTATTCAATTTTCAAATTAGACTTCTTTTATAGAGGGTTACTATCACATAGTTATGATCATTTAGGAATATCCTTCATTATCCTCATGGTTTTTAGTTGATTATGAAGCATCAATTTTGGTATGATATTTCTAGACTAGTTTTCTATCTTCTAGAACGTATATTCTTATAGTTTTTTATGTCTATTATTTTAAACATCCTAATGTACTTATACTTATATATTCTTTATGTGCATTTTTTGCATTAATTTTCTAGGAGTCGAGGGTAGGAAACATTAGAAAAGTAATCTATAATGAAAAAATGAATTTAGTAGATGATGTTTAATCTAGTGAGATGAACTCAGTAGAGAAAAGTAGGTTTATGTGATTCATGTAAATTAATTATATCTTCTATGAAATAATATAATTCTATTTATTCATTTTTATTTCTATAGTTTTATTATTTATTAACTCGTTAATTATAATAAAAAAATAACCTAATTACATAATGATGTATATGTTAAAGGGTTTGTATAATTATTATATTTGGACATCAACTACTGTGATGACATTTATTTGGTATGAATGGTTTGTCTTGATTATTTTTGGATTTGGGTAGAAAGTGCTTGTGATTAAATATTATGATTGGAAAATGGGTCATGGACTTAGTTTTATATTCTTAAAAATATTTTTAATTAAAATAAATATTAGAGACTAAATAATAATTAGATGTATGTAGAAATGATAATTTAATGGGTTAAAAAGATAAATAAGAAATTGAAATCATATACTGTTGACATAATGGTTGATGGATTTTGTAAAATAATTTGTGATTTATGAGGGGATAGAAAATGATACATGAATATTTTTTCAATGAACACCATTTATTTAGCATTAAATTTTTGTTAAATTGGTGTAGATATTAGTATATAGTTTTTTATTAAAAATCAATGTGTATAGATGATGAAAATATAAAAATGGACTTTGGGATAAATAATATCTTCCATCATTTGAATGAATTAAATAATAAACAAAATAAGGCCTTTAAATATTTTTTAGGTTGTAATGTAATAGAGATTAAAATATAAAATAATTACCAATATGAATTATTATAATAATTAGTGGTTTTATCAATGATAATAATGCATTACATGGGAATGTGTATCTTTTATGTTTGATTTCACTTCTATACATATTGAATCATGGAAGTTTTTTTGGGAGTAATATGGGAAATTGGAGATGATGTTGTTGAAATTTATCAGTTTTAATGATTCCGGGTTGGATTATGATCATGAAACTAATGTGGATATATTGATGATATATAAGTGAGTTCTACATTTTAGTAGGTGGTAATGGAATTTATATCATGCAATATCACTTTAACCTATTTGAATATTGATGATATTTTTATAGAAGTGATGATGATGATGTAGATATGTTTCTTTTGGAGGGTGACATACATATAATGATTAGGGAATAGGGATTAAATGCATCATTTTACATTACCCTATTGGGGTGTGGATAAAATAATTGACATATACAGAGGTTTTATTTTGTGCGGTATTGGTTTCCATAGATTTACATTATTTTATAAAGAGTTATTTTTTTCAATTTATGGATATACTATTTTCAACAAGAGATGATGGAACCTATATATGTTGGTTGGTAGGGTTATAGTCCAACCCAAATAAAAATTGACATATTAGTTATGATGTTGATATGGTTACTGATATTGTGTTTTGGGATATTTGTTTTTTCTATTTATTGGGGAATTGGGTAATTATTTATGATATTTTTTATTTTGGATTCATTTTTCATTCCTAATCATATATCTAGAGTGGTAAACCTACCAATGTACAACCAATTGTTTGTGTAAATATTATTTTGAGAGAAGAGAGCTGTGGAATAATTCCATCCCAGCATACATCCTTAGTGACAATGGTTTTCTAGATTGTGATCCTACATAGTTTCTGGTGATTGATTTAATTGGTTTCATAAGTAGGGAAGTGGTTGTTGATGTGATGGAAAATAAAGGAAATCATGAGTGTGATGTGTACATTGCAATTAGAAGATTTTTATTCCTATTATTTGTTATTATAGTTTGAATTATGATTTCTCATAGTGATAAAAATATTTTTTACTCCCTCATGTTTAATTTACATATATTTTTTTAGTTTAAATATCCTACAGAGTACTCTCATGATCTCACCACCTAATAGTTTGGTATGTATTTTCAAGATAAAACAATGTTGATTAGAGCTAATATAAATGAATCTTTTTATGAGGTCATATGATACATAGAGTTTTAAACCACTTTTTAATATATTATCCCGATGTTAAACATTTGTCATAACTTAATATTTTTGGCTATGGGATTTTATATTTTGGTATATAAATTATTTAGTGTTGATTGTTTGTTAAATTTTATTTTATTGTATCTTATAAGGGTATTTCATTCCCTATTTAGATTTTATACCCTCATTAGTTATTTCAGACTGAGGATTATTGGAGGCATAATTGGAGGGTCACTCGCTTCATCATTATAGGTAAAGTAGGGTATCAAACATGTTTGTGACATGAGAATGTAGTGTAAATGATTTTATTTTATAGATAATTCATATACTGGGGTAAATAACTTGTTAATATCTTATTATATTGATAAATAAGGATTCAAAATTGATCCTACCATGTGATGTGGACTGATGAGACATGATAGGACATTGATATTTTATCAACCTTATGAATCAACAAAATGAATTTGATAACCTAATAAAAAATTTCATGAATGTTTAACCTTTATAGTGTATGAATAATAATTATGTAAAATAATTATCATCATTTGTAATATTGTCAGGTGAATTTGGGATATTATATATGGTTCTATTATTTTTATTCTTGTGTGTAGTTGTTGATGATTTTTTTACTGTTTTACTGATTATAATTCATTAACAAAATGATTTAAATTTAAAATAATTGGAATGTATAAATAATTAAAAACTATCACAAAACACTGTATTTTCGCCTATGATTTTGACGATATGATTCCTTATGAGTTGCTTTTATTGTAGTTTCTAACATGTATAACAAGGTTATAAATTTCTAGGCTATTTTAAATCATTATTAATCATTTCATGTTGTTTTTAGGTAGAATGTAATTGATAATGTTTTATATCCTTCATAAATAATGTTTCCTGTAGTAGTTTTGTATTTGGTATATTAAAATTTATTGTTCTGGGGAAAATGATTGAAGTATTTTCATTTATATCAGTTCGATAATGTGTGGCTTAAATTATTGATATAATATTTTATATGAATGAATTATTAATTAGTTAAATAAAATATTATATAAGATATTTTTTCATTTATGTGAAAATTAAAAACATTGTATAGTTATATCCAGTTTAAAATGAAGATATGTACATAAATAATAATTACCCTCTTTTTAGAAAGGAATAAAAATTTTTAGGATGAGATATTATGTTCTACAAATCAATATAAAATATATACTCCTTATTTTGTTTAATAAATATTGATGACCATGTACAAGTATAACTTGTAAACTCGGTGTTTTTATAATCATTTCTATTGAAAAATAATTGTTGTGTTGCCTTTTAGGTAAACTCGAGAATTAATATTCCTATGTATTTCATGTTCTAATCCCATTTTATATCAATTTGAATATAAAAGCATGTAACTTATTATTTAAAATTAAAACATATTTCCTCAGTGGTAAGATATTTAAGTATTTTTTTATAGATCAATTCATGATTGTTTCATAATTTTACAACATGGGTAATTTAAAATTACATATATAAGGCTTGTCAAATATATTAATGTTCAATACATGATGATTTATCCATAAATGTAATATAAATTCAAATAGTTGTTATTTATAATTTTATGTTTGTTTAATAACATATATAATTTTTTATACATTGTGTAGAAAATATTTTTCCTAAACCAAAAAATTACATGATAAACTATAATTAACATGATGTGTTCCTCTAATGATATTTATTGCGAAATTTTATATGCTATTTATTCAAAACCATAGTAATGAAATTCATATTGATGATGATTTATACTATGGTTACTATGTTTTGTTTTTTAGATTGAGTTTATGTAACCACCTCCAATAAATGGATAATCGATTATTAATGGAAATGAAAATGATATATATAAAATATAAATATAGTGATGACTTTTTTTTATACAAACATTATTATTTTGAAAATAATGGTGAGAAGGTGGATAAAGGAATCATTTTCTAGTTAATTTATCTTTCTATCCGTATTTGAAATTTATTGATATGGTTTGGAGTTGATTTTACTTGTTTGGGGGGTGGTATATGTTTTATAATAGGTTTTATAGATGGTATCCTTTGTGGGAAAATGAATTTTTTTCTACTAAAGCGGTAGTGAGGGTCATTCTTGTATTTTGAAATTATTGTTTGTTGTGTGGCTAGTATAGTGGTTTATGAGGTGGAATTGAATTACATATTGTTTACTATCATTTGTATTTATGTTTTTTCTTTGTTATTTTTAAGTGATATTTTTTGATATAATGGGTAGATTATTGTCTATGTTAGATGGTTTATGGATGGAACCACATTTTATGTTAGGTTCATTGAGATGAATGCTCTGATTTTAATGACGTATAGTTTTTGATGATGTTGGTGAGGAAATCCTCTAGACTTAGGGTGTGATATCAGGTACTAGGGATGGGTGGCTTAAGGTTTCTGGTTCCTATAGAGATATAATGTTTCCTATGTAGTTTATTGTGGCATTGTAATTATTAATATCCAAATATTCATCTTGTTTAATGATATTTTATAGTGAGTAAGTCATGGGAATGTATTGGGTAAATATACTACTTTAATTTAAACCCTTATATGTATCTTGAAATCATTTTAAAATTTTAATGATTTAAAATTTATGTATTTGTATTTTCTAGGAAATAATTATATATTTATTATTCAAATGTTTTTAAAACTATTTCTGTAGTTTTTATCACGTATATCAATTTTGAATCATGGTATTGGCAAAGTCTGTTTTTGATAGGGAATTAGTTTTGAGAAGGTTTATATGATTATACACCCAATATCTAATTATAGATAAATTCTTATTTTTTTTCTTCTCTAATAATTTTTTTTATTTTTCCTTTATTTTTGTGTAAAATAATATTTTATTTTTACACATACCATAAAGATAGTGGTAAAATGATTATTTTGATTCATATGTATCTCATATGGAGTCATATAAACGTTTGGATCATAAATTTTCTATTTGTGTTTTTTTTCATTCTTCAGTATATGAACTGTTTTATAGGTATCTAATATAATATTTATGGAATTTATTTTTTATTTAATTGATTATATATGGGGGGAGGGGGTTGAAGGGAGTTGGTGTTTAAGTTGATATTTAATCTAGTATAAACCCTTAAGAATATACCATGTATTCTCCAATGAATAATTACTATCTTGAATTTATTCTATAACATGATAAATTGAACAAAAATAATTATGATAAATATTATTATATTAAGATAGTAAAGGTTGAAATTTCATTAAAATAATTACAAGAAGGGTAAAACCTCAATTTAATATTTATCTAGCTATAATGCATATATAGTTACACTATTTTAATGAAAAATTTTATTTATTCTTATAGTAATGAATGTATGAAATTTAATTTTTTAATGATAAATAAATATTTGGGTTCAATTAAAGTAATTAAATATTAAAATGTTCTATTTTTTGATGAATTGTATTTTTCTTAATATTTTTGGGTTTTTATATTTTTTTAATTAATCATTATTAATGTTTTAATATAATAAAACATTTCAGTTAAAAAAATATTAACACTCATTTAAATATTAAATGATATGAACTAGGATTGATAACATTTAATTTTTATGAATAACTAATTATATAAAAGAATTCATTAAATTTCAATTTTGTTAAATCATCAACTAAAAAATTATCGAATGTTAATATGATAAAATAATATGTATTCATTGAATAAGTAAACCAAAATTATATTATTATAATTTTTATTGATTTTTTGGATGAATGAGATTTAGGAGAATAATAACAAAAACAATTAGATAAATTTAAAATATTTTAAGATATTGTTATAGTATATCAATGACTTTATAATTTTGTTAAGGTATTTTCCTCAACCAAAAATATAATTTTTGTGAAAAGAAAACTTTTTTTAAAAAAATTATAATCCTAGGATGGTCATTTTCAAACCTATATTATATTTTATTCTAAGAGAAATATTATTT
Organism: Viscum album; assembly: GCA_963277665.1. Classification (NCBI taxonomy): domain Eukaryota; kingdom Viridiplantae; phylum Streptophyta; class Magnoliopsida; order Santalales; family Viscaceae; genus Viscum; species Viscum album. The sequence continues at coordinate 1,929,904,717 of OY728142.1, forward strand.
TTTTCATTTTACGTTAATTTGTAATCACATGAACCCATTTAGTTATATTTGGTTTAAATTAAATAATTCACATTTTTTAAATAATTATCTAATAAATTTGTTTTTATTCAATATTTGTAATAATATATTTCTTAAATAATAATGATTTCCTTTTTATTGTAATACATCTTTAAATAAAACTATATTTATTGTGTTGTAAGGGAATATATATGTTGTGACTTAACCATAGAGATCATAGAGCTACATTCCAATACCATTACTTTGGAATGATAAAATGGATTCAAATCAAAATTTATTGGGTCTTTAGTTGACTTGGTAAACCACATATATACATTAGTCCTGTGTTACAATGGAATATACTAATTAAAAAATATATTTTTTCCTTTCTAGTATAACATTATTTCATATAGTATATCAAAGAATTTATTTTATAATACACTTATTTTATTTTTTGGTAATGGAAAAAAATAAGGGTGAACTCAAATGATCGTCAAGTGTAATGATTATAAAGGAATAAATTGATCCAATGTTGATAATAATTATGGCCTGGTACATTACTAAACATGTATACCATGTAATTAAATAAATAAAAAGGAAATTCATAAAAAATATTGTAATGTATTAACTAGAATCCCAATACATTTTAATATATTGATAAGGTGAAATGAATATCTAATGGTAAGATATTGAATCACAATCCATTTAATAAATAAACTTATAACTAAGTGTAACCATAGATAAGTTTATTAAAAATATCATAGATCAATAATAACTATGTATAAAAGAAAAAATTCTTAATTATTATAAGCCATGATTCTTAGGTACATGGTACGTTGACTGTCAACACCTTGGACATGACAAACTATTATATCATGTACAAACCCATCTACTTTTCATAACTAATTCATATCATTAGACTTCCCATGCATCGAGTTTCTATATATAACTGATACCCATTCATTTCATATGTGTCCAATGCCATCCTTATATCAGATAATCGAAATAAATAAAATTCCTTACCAAATGTCCTTATTTATTAGATGATACAAATTTATCAAAAATCACTAGGTAGAGGATATGTAAAAACAAGGTTTCCTTATGTTGGTGAATTTAAATAACATTAAAATTTTAATGAATGTATTCATGATAAAAATAATTTTAAAAAATTCTAATGTCTCCCATACATCATTGAAACATTTTAATCATAATCACAACATTTTAATAAAAATAATAATAAAATATAAAAATCATTTGAATAAGAATATTTATGACATAAAAATTCAAGGTAAACTTAATTTTTGAATAAACATATCCATGAAAATTGATATGTATAATTATTGAAAATTCAATGATTTATGATAGTAAAATAATCACCATTTCATGGGGACTAACATGGCTAAATGAAGGGAATTTCAATACTATCATTAAAAAAATAAATCAAAGATCAACCAAAGGATGAATAAAGACGATATCAATAAAACATATCCTATGTGGAGTCAATATAAGGGGTTGATGTCATTGATGAATAGAAATACTATAAAATGATCTTTTAAAAATATTCTTTAGGAAAATATTCTTTGTTTGAAAACCCAATTGAAAAAAAATCTCTGAAAGTTAGTTTTAGAAAAAAAAATTTATCAACTATCCTTTATAAAATTTAATATATGTTTCAATAAAATAATAGGTGTTAAATCCATACATAACATATGTGGTGAAAACTACATTCTTCTTTCATGGTAAAAAGATACAAAAATTAATTGTTTCTAAGGATATAAACAGATACATTGAAAATATTAATAAAGTAAAAAGGGTAAATATTAATTCCATAAATAACATTAGAATGGTTGAAAACATTTTTTTAATATTTTTTAGAAAACATGGTTTTTAGAAGATAATATTTTCCTCAATTAAAGAGTGAAGTGATGTCTGGATTTCATAAAAAAAGTAAGACATTTTAATTACCCAAGAGTAGGAAACTGGTACAATTAATTAATAATTGTCATTAATAATTTATGGACAATTAAATGAATGCGTTTATTTTAAAATGATCAAATAATATACATTGATTGAAATTCAAGTATATATTGTGCAAAACAAAGTGAGATTGGGATATAAAACAATTAAAAGATCGTAATATTGAATTGGCACACAAAAAATTAACTGATTATGTGTATCAACAATAAATCCAAAATTATTGATGTGTAAATACATCAATATATAGTCGATTTAATTATACAAATAATCATTGTACTTTGACGACAACTAGTTATTAATATCACCAAATCAAAATGTAATTGGGTTATTAAATTATATACCACATGGAATGCTTTAATTCAAATGTCCAAGAAGAAATAATTAAAATTTAGGATGAAAATTACATTAAGATAAATTCTTTGATGATAAAATATATCAAGATGGGTATTAGATACAACACAAGAAATAATTTTGAGATGAACATGACATTTATCTCACAGATGTAAAATCTGAGAAGAAAACCCCTTACTATGATTCGAACATGTATCATATGACATTACATTCAGTAAATGTTAATTTATATTAATTATTTAATTTGTTCAAAATTATTTTAATATTTTAATTTATTTTTATTCACTTATTACAATGTTTTATACAAAAAATAAAAAATTAGTTTTAATTCAATTGTTTTGACCAAACTATTTTTACATGTTAAAAAACATTCGTAAGTAAACTACGGTTTATGGGTTAATTATATAACAGCCACATAATAATAATCATTACATAATTATGATACTTATACATAAATTATAATATTATACCAATCATTAAATATTATTAGGAAAAAATACCCAATATTATAATCATGGAGAATATAGGACATATGTACGCTTGAGTCATAGTCAAAATTTTCAATATTTTTTACTAAAATAATGTTATTAAAATTAATCCTTAAAAAAGATAATTATATCATAAATAATATGAAAATTTATCATTTATACTTATATATATAATTCTTGTGATATAATTTTAATCACATTGTGTTGATGAGGTTGTAGTTCACCTATCTGTAGACAAATATATCACTTTTAAATTGTGATAAATGGTAATAAAGAAAATTATATATATAAAGTATGTTTAAAAATGTTTAATATTCATTGAATAAAATATATATTTCATTTATTTCACATATTTTAAATAAAAATAATCCTTTATACAATCCATGTATAGTGTTAATGAATTTTATCGTATTGAAGAGGTAGTAGTACACATTTCCACTGATAATGCTATCATATTTACACACAATAGTAACCATAATAATATTTCTATATAAAAATTAAATAATAATAATTAAATTATAAATATCATATATATAATATATAAATATATTTTCCTTTATAATCCCCCAATGAGTGTTGTCAAAGGATAAAAGAACAATTGTCATTCAATGAGATGGTAGATCTCTGTACTCATAAGTGGTATGTATGTTACCCATTATATGGAAGAGTGTGTAATTGTAGGAATAAACCATAACATGAATATATATATATATATATTTAGTTTGTTTTTTATATAATAATATAATAATTAAAAATTAAGTAGATGATAATGATGTAAAAAATAAATATCATGAGAAAGGATGTTACGTGTTATTCGAGTAACTCATTTTGGTTTCCACCAATGGAATTCATTGTATGGATTTGTTCCCAAGGTGAGGATTTACGGAATAAGAAATCTATTTTGAGGATCTATCTGGATAGTTCTTGGTGGATTAAACAAGTATTTATACATATGTGTATATGGTGGGTGTGAGGGCATTTTTATACTGGAGGAGGTGTGACACTCTTGTAAATTTTTAGAAAGGGAATTCCACCAACGTCATTCAAATATAAAGTGGTTCCAATAATGGTCCAAATTATATAAAATTGAGGATAGTGTAGATATTAACCCAAATTGGTTTTTTATAATTATCTAGGTCATTGTTTCCCTTCTACAAAAGTTTATTACTTTATTAAATTAATTTTAATCTTTATTGTTGTAATTAAATTTTATTACATTCACAAATACATTTTTGTCAAAAACTATGTAAACCATAGTATAAATTAAAATATATTATTTTTCAAAATATGGAATCGTCTATTTAAAATTTTTATCAATATAATTGGAGAAATTAATATAAATTTAATCTCGTATATGGGATGACAATGTGTGTTTTAATGGTAATAATGTTAACAATATTCATAGGTTTTTATATGTAATTTCAAGGTTAAATTGAATAAAACGAAATAAATTGTATGAAAATATATACAATTTATCTATTTATATTTTATAACATTATTTTTTTAATTTAACCTTACATATAAATTTAACAAAAAACGAGGCTTGAGTTAAAATGTAGTATTTTTCAATATTCATCAAAAAATAAAACATCACGAAAAAATACAAAAATATCACCCTAACATAATATTTATGTTAATATTTTAAATATAATGTTTATATTGAAATAAACTTTCAATAAAAGTTTAAAATTATCATTAAAAACAGTTTCTCTATTAAAAGCTGTTGAAAATTCTTTTATAAAAATATAGGTTTTTATGTGTAATATTGGGTTTATTCTTGTCTTTTTCCTATATAATAATTTAATGAATATCAAAAATATTTTATTTAATAAAATATATATTTCTTACTTTAATAATACTCAATAATTTTAGTTAATATTATATATTATGTTAAAACATCTTTGTGAGATCCATAATTGTTTTTCTATAAATATAATCACATTATTTTCAATTGGTTATTATATTATTTTATAATTATTTTATGACAAATTTATTTGTTTGTAAATTTTTTAAAATCATATATTTTCATAAGTTAGTTATTGCTACTCATAACATCATGTTTATATATAATTATACTAAATAGAAATATTTTAATAATATTGTCTCTTAGTAAAAGTTGGTCTTGTGTGTAATATAAACTATCATTGAATTTCTTCATTGTGTGTAATGCAATATACCTTAGTATTATGTGTGTTTCAATTTCTGTTATAGAATGAATTTATTTAAAATAAAAATTATATTTTATAAAGTCTTGGAATATTATATTTCATTAAATGATTGGTGTTTTTTGTTGTACAAGCTATATAATATAATGCTCTTACTTTATAATTTCGTTACATTATATTCTTCCCACCTTAATTAACTTTCATCCTTTCAATTTCAACCCAGTAATGGTGATTAACTGTTTGATATTTCCTATGATAGAAATAACATGCAACAATAAGTGTTTTTATGAAACATTATATAAAAGAGAGAATGATAAGTATAATGGTCACATGGAAAAAACAAATAACATGGTCTCTTAGTGGGAGATTATAAGTGTAAATTATAGAAACATACATGGGGGAAATCATAAATGATATGCTCATTACCAATTAGCTGAAATTTTGTTTATGTGTAGGTAGATTCCATTAGATAAGAAAAAATATCAGATTATTTAGGATATATTTGTTTTTATATAATCATATAATTATGATAATTTATGTAGTGTAGAAAAAATGATACCAAATATATTAAGAAGGAAATCTACTTCTTATTCAGGTAACTTCTTTTGGTTTGAACCAATGATTTTAATTGGATGGGTTTCATCATAAGGTGAGGCTTTTAATATTATTACTTGTAATCTTCAGATATATTTTGATATAGTTAGGTGGAGCCAAATTTTATTTAGATGATAGAGGAAGTGGGAGGGATTATTTCCATTTTATAGTTGAATAATAGTGAAACTCTTGTAAAATTTTTGAATTGGAAATTCCACTCTCGTTTTTCTAATGACATGTTGCTCTAAAAATAGACAAAAAATAATAGGGTATGATAGGGTAAAAATAAATAATGAAATTTATTTTGGATAAGTCTCTATGTCATTTTGTATATTATATAAAAGGGTTAGTGCTTTGTTAAGATAATTATTATCTTAATCAATCTAATAAAGGTTAATTACTATCAAGATTTTTTTTGTCAAAACCTAAGTTCACCGTAGTATATGTTATTAATTATTTTCATTTAAAATATAGAATCCATTTTCTCAAATGCTAATCATATACATGGTAGGAATTAATTGAAATTTAATCTCTTAGATGGTATGTCAATGTGGGTTTTGGAAGAAAAAAAATTACAATATATAGCAAATTATTTATATGAAAGGTCAATGTGAAAATGATTCAAACAAACTAAAGTCTATAAAATTCTATAAAACTCATCTAATAATTCATTGAAATTAAAAGAAATTAGAATTTATCCTTACAAATAAATTAGGTGAAAATGAATTTTAGATTTAAAATTAAGTATTTTTAACTATTTATCAAAAAATAAAACATCATCATAAAATACAAAAATTTCACCATAACATAATTTTAATTTTCCACTTTCAATGACTGTATATATTTACATATAATTTTTATAAAATTATAAAAATATTTCATTTAAAATAGGTTCTTTGTTAAAATGTGGTAAATGTGCATTTATAAAAATATACTTTTTAATGTGTAATATTGGGGATGTTCTTATCATATTCGTATATCATAAAATATATGAAAATAAAAAAAAATATAACAGAGGAGATAATAAATATATATTAAATTAATATAACTTAATATTAGTAATTACATTTATTTATTATAATAAAACATATTTGTGAATATAAAAACAATCTATAAAAAAACACTTTAATTAAACTTTTTATTTTATTCATTTATTTTTAATTTATATACATTTAATTAGTTTTATATTTTTTTTAAAAAATATATTTCCATAAGATAGTTAATACTATTCATAAAATCTTATTTATACTTTATTATCTTAAATACTTTTATTGTGATAATATTTTGTTGCTCTGTAAAACTCAGTCTTGTGTGAAAAGTAATCTACCTATGAAAGTAATTTTCGCGTGCGATGAAAGATAACATTGGATTGGGATCATTTTAATCTCTATCATAGATTGAATTTATTTAATATAGAAAATAAAATTTATGTTATTTAGATATTTAATTCTTTTACATGATTGGTGTTTCCTTTTGTACATTCTATATATTATAATGGTCTTACATTATAATTATGATGTGTTGCATTCTAAAAACAGTAATTAAAGTTTATCCCCATTATTTTAACTCTATCATGGTGGTATAATGTCCGGTATTTAATATAACTTTAACCCCCCATCGCACGAAGGGTTTGTAAGAATTAATCTTGAAAATAGAGATTGATAAGTAAAAAAGGTCACATTAAATAACACTAAACTTACCTCCCATTAAGATATCATCAGTTCAAAATAGATATATATACATGGTGGAAAAGCATAATTATTTTTATGGCGTAATTGAGGTCACTAGTCACAGAAATTGAATTATCAACAGGATGTTGAGGGACACAAATCCACAAATCTTTGATGGTTTCGAAGACCACTGGATCTACAAAAAGCCATTTCTTAGAAAAACATTTTTTAAGATCACTTTCCTCATGTTGAGAAATTACTTTCAATATTATTAATTTAATGAAATTTACATACATTATTCATTTTAATATCATATAAATATTTCAATATTTTGGTTTTTATTCGATCAAATAATAATTTATCCCATACTTGAAGAAATTGATATCTAATAATAAACATAGATTCCTGAATAACCAAAATAAACATTTAATTGATTGTAAGGCCCATAAAAGAGTGACAAGACTATAAAATTCACTCTTTGTATCCTCCAATCCAAAATTGTTAAAAATTGAATCAGTTATACTAAAATGTGTCACTATTTGTTCATTATTAATATTTATTCATGGAATTTTTCATTAAAAAACAATGACATAAAAACCATGAAATTCAAAAAGTCAGTGTTTGGAGTAGATCCCTTATTATCTGTCAATAATGGGTTATTTTCAGGAATCCTCTACAAATTTTATGTTTTTTCAACCTTCACACATGTTTTCAATTTCTAAAAACATGATAATATAATTTCTATGATATCTATGATGGAGATCCTTCAAATAAGTTCAATAACTAAGTATTATTTTATAAATGGGTTTCAATACAACCCCAATAAAAAAATATTTCAACCTCTTATATCCACATAACTATATCCTTGATCTAGAGGTAATACTCTTGAACAATTAATTGAATTTTTTCCCCATATTTATGATAATAAAATAAATACATATCCATTGTATGAGTTTCAATTAATTCTATCATACTCTTTATTTCTCCAAGGATATTTATTAAATTATTCATATCTTTCTCACACATAAATAATTTCCTCATTCAATCGAGACACATTCCTAGATTCCCCTTCAACATTTCGTACATGAGGTATACAATTACTTCTTTTATATATGGTCACTTATACTAGATTTCTTAAAAAACTCAATAATTCTCTTTATTTACATGTTCGGGTGTTTGTTAAGGTATTTGTTGATATTCATATGTTGAGAGATCTGATTAAGGATAATCACAGTATCAACCACTCCTATCAAAAAATAATTTTTTTTCTCATTTTCACTACCTTTTTCTTTAAGTACAATGTAAAATTAACTCCATCTGGTACCATCCATTAACTAAAACCAAAAATCATAGTGTGAATATAAATAGTTGTTGAAAAATGTGTATTAATTTATAATATATCTAAAAAAAGTAACCTTATATTCAATCTATGAAAAATTAAGATTAACATTGGTTATTAATAATCAAAATCCTTCCTAGTGGTTGGTAATGAATAGGTTAATTATCATAAAAATATCCCAATGATGTGTGAAACTAGGTGCCCACTAAGGCATATTGTTCAGTATCAGGTTACATCGGGCTAGGCCTCACATTCCATATCAATGTTTTTACACCTATGTACATCAATTATAAAACCTAATCAACATTTAGTATCCATTAATAGATTTATTTACAGAAAAACACATAATATTTTTCCTACCATATTTCCAGGATGTTTTTCTATACACATCCTCAAAATATACATTAGGTATATGTTCTATCATATATGTTCAATTAAATATTTTTCCCAAGTATTCTAGTAATAATCCATTCATATTCTCAGTAGCGGCCTAACCCCAAATTGTCCAAATATAGGGTCCACTTATATTACATTAGCATGAATACAAGGACTTAACACAAAAAATAATTAAGAGTTTAGTAGGGTTGGTGAAGCAGATACTTACATGAGACTTGTATTAATAATTAATACACTAATTACATAATATTATTTTCTTTCTAATATAACCTTATACAATCTAGTATACCCCCAAATATATTTTATATTATTCATCATGGTTCATGATAAAATGCAAATCTAATGGTGTGCTCAAATTCCCAGACTGCCAGACGTATAACATAAGTAATAATGAAGAAATTTAAATAATAATTATTGCAAGAAAAATAACTGAAAACATATACCATGTAATCAATAATCTAAGAAGGATTATCAAAAACAATATGGAATGGTAATAACTATAAAAACATTATATTCAAATTACAAGTTAATTAAAAAGAAAAATGAAAATTTAAGAAACCTAAACATATGAAATTGAGTGAAAAAAATGAAAATATACAACTTCAATAGATATGTTGACACAAAATCTCAAAGATGAATAAAAATTAACTATAAATGAGAGGAATTCATAAAAATTTGACACCATGATTCCAAGGTACGTGGCTTAATTATAATCAAAACCTTTCAAAATGTAGTTTATAATATTTGGTAGAAACCCATATAACCTATTATGATAAATAATCTCGAAATACTATTGATATATTGATGGTATATTACTAACAGCACCGCACGCATGTCTTACATGTCAATCAAAATCATCATATTGAATAATTGAGATAAATAATATGCCTTATCAAATATCAGTATTGAATATAAGATTTAGATTAATCAATGAATTCCTAGTCTATGATATGTTACTACAAGAGTTGTAGATTTTGCGAAATGTAATTATAATTAAAAAATAAATAATAATAATATTAAGGAATATAGTATTTAATAATTCTAATGTGTCCCAGACCACATTGAAACATTTTAATCACAATATAAAATAAATAATAAGAGTAAATGAGGCTTATAATATCATGAGAATAAGGATACTCAGGATATAATATGTCAAGGTGAAAAGAATATTTAAAAATTATATATGGTTTTGTAAATAAAAATATTAATGAAACATGATATGGATAATTAGGGTAAATTACATGCCTAATGATCATAAGAAATTGAATATTTTAATGGGAATAAAATGAATTAGTGAAGTGAATGTGAATACTATCCTTGAATGAATATTTCATAAACTATATAAAGGATGAATACATATGGTTTTAATGCTATATATGCAAATTTTAGTCAAAATAAAGAGCTTTTTTCATTCATGATGACAAATTCTATATAAATATTTTTTTAAAAATTATTCATGATAATATCTTTATATTTTGAAACAAAATTTTCGAAACCTTTTCATTTAAAATAAATTTTTAATAAAATCATTAAAAATTATCATTTTTAAAAATGAAATTTTTATTTAAATAAATGATGTCGACTAAATATTTATGTATCATATGAGGTTAAAAAACATTCCATTTTTAAGGTAATAAGGTTATAAAAATTCCTTTTTCTAAAAGATATAATAAGATTATTTTGAAAATATGGTAAAAGTCAAAAATGGTAAAATCTTATTAATTAATATTTTTATGGGATAACTTTTTCAAACCATTATGGAAAACAATTTTCTATATGAAAATAGGTTCTCTGTGAAAACGTAGAAATGACAACATGCTTTCTTAAATCCCTTTTTCTCAAAAAAAAATAACTACCAAGGAGTAGATAAAGTGTACAATTACATGATAATGGTCACTAATAATCATATGAGAATAAAATAAAATGGGTCCGATGAAATTCCCAAATAATTTCATATGATGGATATTACAGTGTAAACATTCATGAAAAAAATGAGATTCTGAAATAAACACTTGATGAGTCTGTAATGTTGGAGTGAAACTCAACCATTTAATTGATTATGGGTATAAACTGTTAATCCACATATGGTAATTTTACCTGATTTTTTATATTTTCTATTCTATTATAAAAATATTCATAGAATACTAAAAATAGTAACGAATTAATAAAACCCAAGGAAAAATGAATTAGGAAATAAAATTATATACCACTTGGTAAAATTTAATTTATGCCATCATATGAGAATTAATTCAAATTAAAACATAAATTACCATAAAAATAAAATAATTCATGATATAAATATATCAAAATGAGCTTTAGATACACTACATGAAATAAGTAAGTGGTGAAGATGACATTCATATCACAAAAATAAAAAAGTGAGATGAAAATCACAAGCCATAAGTTTGATGTGTCTCTTTTGTCTTTATATTCATGAATAAAAAAATATCAAATTTTTTTAGATTAAAAAAATTATTTTTTTCATTCCAATTATTTCACTTATTATCATGCTGCATACAACTACCTAATTGATTAAGTTTACATCTTGTGTCTTTTCACAATTATTTTTTTGTGTCAAAACACCTTATAAGGATAACTATGATCCATGCTGTAATTATATAACATATCCAGAATAATAATCATTATCTAATTATCTTATATATATACATAAATTATACTTTTGAAACTACTTATTAAATATTTTTATGAAGAATGTATTAACATTACAATCACATAGATTATAGGTTGTACATATGCATGAATACCATTTCCATGTTAAAGTAACCCCAATAAAAATAAGGTATGTAAAATTAATCATTCATGAATGATCATTATATGATAAATAACATATTATTCAATAATTTATACTTATATATATAATCATTCTATTGTAAAAGGAACCACATCAGTTTGAAGTGGTGGTAGTCCATATGTCCATGAAATACATTATCACTTTTTATGTGTGACAAGTTGTAATGAATAAATTGATATATATAGTATATATAATAAAATCTATGTATTCCCTACATATAATATATATTTCATTTATTTCACATATTTTAAATTAAACTCATCCTTCGTACATTCAATGTATAGTGTGATTGACTGACATTGGTTTGAGGAGAATATATTCCACACTTCCACAAATGATGTTATCATATTCACACAAAAATCAAAAACATATAGTTACGTTCAATATAAAAATTAAATATTAATAAATAAATTATTAATATCTTATATATAATATATAGTTATTATTTAAATCACAATTACTATTATTAGAGGTTGGGAATAGATAATTAACAGTTATCATTTCATGATGTAGTAGTTCATCACACACATAAAAAACATGTTCACTAAAAATTATACAAAAGTGTGTATTAGTTTATGTAAATACCTTAACATATCAACATATAATTATATTTACTGTAATGGTGTTTTTATAAAATCATGGAACATGAATAATTTAATGTTTGGAGTCAAAAATAAAACAAAATATATTGATAAAGGATGTTACAACTTATTCAGGCATGTCCTTTTGGTTTTCACCAATGGGAATCCTTGGATGGAATTATTCCAAAGGAGAGGCTCGTAGGTTGATGGGATTTAACTTTAAGAGATATTTGATCATATCATGGTGAATCAAATGTGTCTTTATAGGTGTTAGGAAGTGTGATAGGAGAGTATATTTTATAGTGGATGTGGAGTGGCACTCTTGTAAATTTTTGGAAATAGAATTTTCCCACGTTTCTCCCATATCATCCAGAAAAAATAAATGACAAAATTAGATCCATGTTAGTATAGGGTAGAAATATAGACATAAAAAGATGTTGGAAATCCTTTTTGGTCATTTTTTCACTTATTATTAAGGGATAGTCCATTGTTATGCTAATTTTTATATCAATTGTAATATTTAATTTAAATTTCTTTAAAAAGTATTTTTGTAAAAAACCCTATTGAATATTATATAAAATATAAATTATGAAGATTACAAATAGTTATTTAATATTACTAATTAATATAATATAACATCATAACCTATTTTAAATTTAATTTCACTGACTGGAAAACAATGAGGGGTTTTAATTAAAATTGTTACAATATTTCATAATATTTTATATCCAATATAAATATAAAATTAATTCAAATAACTTATATATTATTAAATGACATAAAAAATATTTAATTAGTCTCTAAAACTAATTGGAAATTTTTTTATCAATCCTTATAACTAAATTAGATGATAAAGAAGTTTCGATTTGAAATACAATATTGTTGACTATTCATTATAAAATGAAAGCTTAATGAAAAATACCAAAATATCACAAAAACCTAATTTTAATTATCTTTATTTCAAATATTAATATAATTTTGGAATATAATATTTATAATAGTCGCAAAAAAATTATTTAAAATGGGTTCTCCACAAAAATGACTTTAAAGAACAATTATAAAAATTTTGATATTTATGTGTAATATATGGTCTAATCATATCATATTACACTAAAATAAACCTGATGAATATGAAAACTATTATATTGAATATAATATATATATATATATTACATTAATTTCACTCACTATCTATAATTACTCTGATTTTCTATGATAAAATTGCTTTGGGAGCATGAGAATAGTTTTCTATAAAAATATTACTTTTATTTTTAATTAGTTCTTATATTAATTTATAGTTAATTTGTATCCATTATGTTAGTTTTACATTTCTGTAAACCAAATTTTTTTATAATGCAGATATTATTATTCATAATTTCTAGTTTATATCTCATTATATTAAATAATAATATTTTATAAATATATATTGTTGCTCGTCAAAACACAGTCTTACATGTAATGTGTGATATCGAATACAGTCTTTATTGTGCGGAACATATTATAAGTCAGTTTTGTGTTCATTTAAATCTATAACCTACTCTGAATTTTTTAAAATAGTAAATATATGTTTCATGTAATAAGAAATAATATTCCCTTATACGCATGGTGTTTCAGACCATACACGTAATTGAATATAATGTTTTATTTTATAATTTTTGGGAGGTATAATATATAAATTAATTTATAATACTTTTAATAATGTATAAAACTAAAATAAATTTTCTATTTTTATTCAATATTTTGAAGTTATTTAATATAGAAAATTGCAATAATTTAAATAAAATAAATAAGCAAGGTAAAAATGTATCCCCATAGGAATGGACAGGTATATGTAAAAATGATAAATACTATTGTAATGAATAAAAATGAAAAAAAATGTGCCTCAAATTCGTTTATAATGGACGTTGAAACATAATCCTTTTTTCAGTATATTTGTAATTTTTAGATCCTCATTTCTGATTTAATACCTCTAATTTTTTCATAATAAAACATTAAAAAAACCCAACGAACACCTCTATAATATGACCCATTCACCACCCCATTATTCCTAAAATGTTTATACAATTAGATTGAAAATTCCCTAAAAATTAATTTTTCAATTATTTATATACATGTCTTATAATATTTTTTCTCATCTAAATTTCAACCATCGAATATATAATGAAACTAGAAAAGGAGTCATCACAAGGAATATGGTAAGAAGATTAATCTAATCTCTTTATTTTTATGTTTACTATTTTTAAATGTAATATAATTATATTGCAACCATTAATATACTATGAAATTATTTATATTTACTAGAATTTTATTTTATTTTTTGGAATTAATGTTTTTTACCTTTCTCTCATTCATTTGAAAATGAAAATGTTGTTCGTGTTATGGTATGTTCACCATGTCCATGATTGATGTTCTTCATTTTCATCAAATCTATACACAAATGGTTCTTAACATTGATTTTGTGAAAAAATGTTATAACAATTAAATTATTATTATTATTTGATGATTAAAATGGAATTCCATTAATAATATTAACACTATCTAAACATAGTTATTTTCAACTACGAGAAAAACATAATAAAGATTACTTCAAAATTTATATCTATTTTGAAAAATTAAGTCAGTTATATAGATTTATTTATAAATGCTTGATATTATGAATTATATAATTATTTACATGAATTTACATATTTTTCTTAAAATTATTATTAATATACCCAATTATATTAATTATAAAATACTAATATAAACACATTGTGAATATAATCTTTAAGAAAAATTCTGTAAAATCCAATTAACTGATCCCAGGACATTATGAATCATTAAGGGAATGGTATTACTATACCTTTACTATTCCAAATAATATGAAATCCAAAACATATAATGATAGTAGATATTATTACATCAAAATAGATAATGAAATTTTATAAAAACTGAGATTGTTGATAGATATTAAATATTTTTTTTGATAATTTATTAAAAACAATTAATATAAAATGGTTTAAATATGAATAATTTTTAGATATATAATAATCATTATTTATATTCTATTACATATTTTGATTGTTCGTGTTTGACTAATCATGAATCTAAGGAAATGGATTCATTTCCACAATTTCGATTTCATGAGACATATTTCATGTTGATCACTAGGATAACATTTATAAGAAGTTATTTTGATTCACTACCCCATGGATATGTTATAATATTTTATTAATAAATATAATTGGATATAAAAGTTTAAAACAAAAAAATATTTAATACACGTATTATAAAATCCATAAGTGTTTTTTCTCTCACCTTCCAGTCATTTTGAAAGGTTTTATATTCTGTATATGTTTTATTGTATATGGTTTATATACTACCTTTTTTAAATAATGTCAAGGAAAGAATCTGGTCTCTATTAATACTGTCACCAAAACTAGACCAAAATAAGGCCCAAAGGGAAATCCCTATCATCGCAGGAACATACAAGTTCTCTTGTATCATAGATTTTGGTTTCAGATTGATTCACCCAATTATGTATCTATAAAACATAAAAAACAATTGATAAAACGAATTTGAAAATTCACGCAAAAAGAGATTTAAAAAAAATATAATTGAATATAGAAGTTTAAATATAGAATAATATGTCCATAGACACATAAACGTAGAAGAAAAACATCCCTAAGGACTCCCACAAAAAGCGGTCAACACCCACAAGCCGTCTCAAAACCACCGCACCATGGAAATGAATTAACAACTCGAACCTCCATTACCCAAGGCATTTCCTTTACATGTGTCAAACACAATCATGTATACTTACACCCAAGGGGTGTTAGTAGGGTTTAATACTTAGACCAATATGATACAACCAAGTGATTCCTAAGAGTAAGAAATACAATATAAAAAGCATGCCAGTTTTGATAAGCAAGAAGTGGTAGAAATAATTTCTAAAGAATGAAACATTGAAAAGTATACAGTTTTCAAAGGGAATTTCCCATGAGTGATAAAATTTCAATAAAACATGTAAGCTATAGTATTTTCCATCCAAATCCATTATATTCCATAGATATATACAAAATATTTAATGAACACCGATCTCATGAACACCCCTAGGTAGTAGATAGTCCCGGGCCTCATCTACCTCATACCTCAATGTAATGTAACCATTAAAAACATATATTCCCATACACAAGAAACAAGTAGGTAATATACCAATAATCATGTGGTACCCAACCATCATCAATATAGTTTTTTCAGCATTGTGTTTACCCATTTTTTTCAGTGAAATGGGGATAAATCCACTCCAGATCACTAGCATACTAGTACATATCTACCCTCCTAGGTACCCGGGTTTCCCCCATTATTATCAAACTAATTTCACATGCTACAAAAATCCATTAGAAAATAAAAATATAATTTATTGTCATAACCAACTCAAAAAAGTAGCAATACATTTTTTTCACCACGCACATCACTCAATAATACCTTTAGAATTTTCATTAAATGACATCACAAAATTTCACAATGTTTTGCACACAAAATCCCTAAAAAATGCAATTTGAATAGTTTTTTCATACCAATAACAACAAAAAAATAATTTTTCATCGCTATGTTTTTTTTATAAATCCATTCAAAGAGTTATCAAACATACCCAATTGGCATAACATTGAATAGACATGTAAAAACACTCAATTTGACACAAAATTGGTACATAAAAATCATTTTCGTAACAAATTTCACCAAAAAAAAATTTCACATAAAGGATAAGGATTGTGAAGTGTGATAAAAATAAAAAGTTTGAAAGCCTAACTCATCTAGTATTTCTTACACATGGAATGACCAACCACAATTGTCAAATCCCATGAATCTTTGTGCAAATGTTCAACCACACCACCGTCAGACCATAAGGTACATAGATCAAGACAAAAACCAATTGAATAGACCAAGAAACCAAATATCAAAAACTATGATAGAAACAATAATTTTTGGAAATTAGTAACTTCATGAATAAGGGATGACATTACATGAATAACGAGGGAAATAAGGAGGAATCTCACTTACTTGAGGAGGTTTGATGTTTCTGGACCAAATAACCAATACAAATTGAGTTCCAAGGAGGGTTTGAGGTACTAGGGAGTCTTCCATGTATTCTATTGTCGAATGGGGTAAGATAGCAGAATGTCTGAATATATTCAAGGTGGGGAAATGTAATTTAACAAAATTGTTAATGAACTAGACAAGGGTATATGGTTCTCTTACCCGGTTTATTAAACGGTGCGCCAAAACCGTGTGCCCACATTTTTCCACTAAAAAAGTTTCCAATGTTATTGAAATTAATGGTGGTATAGGGGAAATATAGTGTGTATATTATTCCAATAATATGAGAGAAAATGTACTTTTAATGAAGGAAAAGGGTTTGAAAATTCTCCCAACCATGAAAACTTTTCATCCATGAAAATCAACCGAAAGATTGATTAGAAATAGGAATGGGTACTCTTCCTAAACCCATGAAATTTTATCTGATGTCTCATATGTATCATTTCCATGCTACGAAAGAACCTGGACCAGTGGAATAGACTTTCCCTAAAGCACCTTTTCTTGGAAGTCTACTATTTTCCTCATCTGCTCAAAAAACAAATAATACGGGATCTATATCCAACTCATCCCAATTCAACATATAGGAAGGATCCAAGATGTATTTAATCAACTGAGAGACATGGAATATTCCATGGATGTATGTAAACTGATAAGGTAATGATAACCTGAAGGCCACCTTTCGAATACACTTGCTGATCTCAAAAGGTCCAACATACCACTGGCTTGGCTTCCCTTTCTTTTCTAATCGACGATGTCCTAGATGACAAGACACATTCATGAATAAATTTTCCCCAACAGAAAAATCTAATTCTTGATGACTCTAGTAATTATATGGTTTATTCCGACTTAGAGCTATCAATAAGAATTTTCTGATCAACTTGACCTTCTATGATGTCTCTAACACCAAACTTGGCCCCAGTAGTGAAGTCTCACCTACCTCAGTCCAACACAGGAGGGACTGAGAATACCGACCATAGATCACCTAAAAAGGATCCATTTGAATCAAGTATTGGTAAATATTTTTATATGAACACTAAAAAACCCCAAATGGATATCCCATGATGATCCAAAGTCCATAAAACTTGCACAGAGCATGTCCTCCCAAATCTGATTCCCCAGTACTGTCTGACCATCCGTTTGAGAATGGTATGTCATGCTCATATTAATTTGAGTCCCCAGGTCCATCCCAAAATTTATATTTGAAATAGGGGTCTCTTTCTATGATATCTTTTAACACCACCCCATGGTGCCTTACCACCTCCTGATGATACAAACGGCCCAACTCATTAACATTATATATATCTCTCATTGGAAGGAAGTGGGATGATTTTTTTAGATGATCAATCACCCCCCAAATAAAATTCTTACCCCTATATATGTATGAGTAAGGGCCATAATAATGTCCATGGTGACCCCTTCCCACTTATAGGTAGGAATGGGTAATGGCTGGATCAAACCGGGGGGCCATTGATGCCCTTTATTCACCTGATGGAATGTGTTGCATCTCGACACATAGTATACAATGTATCGTCTCATACAAGGCCACCATAAATGCCGACAGACATCATAATACATCATGCTGGAACCCTGATGGACAACCCACTAAGGACGATGTCTATCTTGCATCACCACATTCCACAAGGATAATGGCACTATTGAATGGACCATGAAGCATAGGATTCCATCAGGAGACGATGACAAATCCGATGAAATATCCCCACCATGAAGAAAATTCTATGAAAACTAACAAAGCTCATCACTAGGATGTTCCCGCTGAATTATCATCAATAGAGAATGTGTCAACAGAATGCTCGCCAAGAACTCACCCACATTTTTCTCTTGGGTCTACACATGCCTTTGAGAAAAGAGTTCCATCAGAGTCCACTCATCACGGGACTTCCTCAAAGCCTCTAATGTGACCCTTATTCTCAAGGCGTTGACCACCAGGTTACCCATTTCTGGGGTATAAAAAAGGTCAATGTCGAACCCCTACAAATACTCGATCTAATGATGTCACCTCAATTTGAGGTCCTTCTTTGAGAAGATCTAGGCTATACTATTGGGACCATAGTGGACCACAAACATTTTCCCAAAGAGTTAGTGACACCAAATCATCAAATCATGCATCACAGCTGCAAAATCAAGGTTTTGGGTTGGGAAATCATCAAATTATACATCAAATAATGCATCACAGCTTCTAAATCAATGTTGTGGTCAGAGACGACAAGAACCATATGCCACTACATGCTCATCCTACATAATCACGCACCCAGGACCCATACCTTAAGCGTCAAAATACACAACATACCCCTTTCTGTCCTCTGGAAAATTTAGAAAGAGGGCTGTAGTCAACCACCTATTTATCTCCTTGATGGATTATTGAAATTCTGGGGGCCATAGAAACTTCACCCCTGTCTATGTGAGTGAAATTATTTATGAATAATGCAGAGATAAATCACGAAAAAATTGATGTATAATAATCAGCCCAGATGAGGAAACTCCTGATCTTGAACACGTTCTTCAGCTTCTCCCATTACATAACCACACTGATCTTCTAGGGGTCTAATGAAACCCCATTCTTTATGATCACATGCCCTAGAAATTTCAATTCCCTGATCTATAAAGTGAATTTTGACAACTTTTCATAAAGGTGATTCTCTCGCAAGGTTCCCAGAACGATCTACAAGTGATGATCATGTACCTCCTCAAATACCATATAAACTAGGATTTCTTCCAAAAATACAATGAAAAAAGTATCGATATACTAATGTAACACCATGTTCATTATTTACATAATGATCGCCAGTGCATTGGTCAATTTGTAGGGAAATAACAAGTACTCGATGTGGTCATACCTTCTTAGGATGGCTGCCGTTGGGATATATTCCTCTTTCACCCAGAGTTTTTGATTTCCCAAACACATGTATATTATTGAAATACCACTTTCCCCCATATACAGGTCAAATAACTCATCTATTAGGGGGAAATGATATTTTTTCTTGATTGTTAACTTATTCAAAATCGGTTAGTCAATGCACAACAGGGGGGATCCCTCACCATATTTTGAGGACAACACTTGTGCGACCCAAAGAGAGATGCTTGGGTTAATGAATAAATTGTATTCTTTGTCGTCTAGCTATATCATTAATTACATCAGCTTTTTTGCTTTGGTGGGATATTAGTGAAAAGATATCAGTTGTGTTCCCACTGCCAGATCAATCGAGAACTCCACATCCTGCTATGATGGAAAACCTGAAAAATCATCTGGAATTACCTCTCGAAACTCTTCAACCACATGTGGTAGTCCACTGCCAAGAGGTTGACCATCATCCTTTATAGAGAGAAAAAATAAATAGAAAACAACATCTCCCAACTCATGGAGTTGATGTCCCGTTTGACATGACTGAGTATCCCATTCCCCATGACAACCCTGAAAACTCCCATCACGTTACGTGAAACCAAACCACCTACTATAAAAATTGATGTGTTCTAGGAAATGTACTAGACAATATATGCCATGTATTATCTTAAATAGATCGATATCTAAGACCAAGAGGTCCCACTCCATCTCAATCCCTGACACAGAAAGCACACATGACGTGCACCTAAGACCCTTCTCCTTCTTCTATCCATGTAGTGTCACCAACTCCATCCCAAAATAAAACAACTCAGTTGGAAAATTCAATATGTTCACAAAACTGGTTAAAATGAATGAATTAAAGATGCTGGTATCAAAAAAGTCCATCATTTATAGAAGATGCAACCAAAAAAGTACCGCGAACTGTCGACTGTCCAGCCTCTGATCCTGGTGGTGCTTCATCCACCGCATGGAGTTGTATGGTCTCTACCTGAGGATGACCACTAGACTATTGTAGTTCCCTAAACCATCTCTTCCCAAAAGATAACCGAACCATACTATGACAACCCAATGTCTTATCAATGGAATCCCTTCTTATAATTATATCATGTAGTATAATCACAATAGTAAGCACAATAAAATATCATGATACTAAATAATATGGGATCACTAAACATAATTTTTTCACTTCATTGTTTTGAATATCAAAAATCAGTCATCAACATGTGTGTTCAGTATGTTATTTAGAGTCTGATGGGACCTCCATATTCTTTGGGTGACTAGTAACATAACCCGATGAATATTAATATGACCCTAATGAATATTAAATTATATTATAATTTTATTTTCTTAAGGCTTTAAGATAGTGTCATTTTGATTAATTTATCAAAGTAATATAAAAGTTGTTATAGTTTCAAAATTATTAATTTTTGAATAAAGAATAATTTTATTTACAAATTAAATTAATAATATTTTGGAAATTATTTTCAAAAAAATTGAGTTTATTGTGGAATTATACATGTCAAAAAATGATTTGGGTTATTTTTTGGAATTTTTCTATAAATGTTGAATTTTCCTTGAATAGAAAAATTGATGTTTTGAGTTTCATTTTGTTTAATGACATCATTAAGAATGTAATAAAGATGTAATAATTCTGGTCGACTTTTGTAATGTAAAATAAGATTTGAGGTGTCCCAAGGGGTGATTCAATGTTCAAATTCCATGGTAAATCCCATGGTTTTTCAAATAACACTGAAGAGGTGTCCCTTCAAAATTATTAAAATATTCCCTCAAATTTTGTATAAATACCAACCCATTCCATCATTCTATTCATTCCAAATTTCAGGTCAAATAAAGATATAGCATTATAATCTCAATAGTCATCTCCGAAGATTTCCTCAATCCCCCATGGTCCAAACCATCAAATCATAGGAGTAACTTTACAAGGTAAGAGAATTATAAACTTCTTTCTTTTTCCATTCAACTTCTCTTTTATGTGGTTTAACATTAATGTTTTCTTAACATGTTATTATATCAATTTTATCCTTTATCTATACAGTATTATAAAACATTTATGGATGGGTTACCCTTGTGACATCTCTTTTTTATGTTTTCTAAACACATAATGCATAGATGTTAGGCTGCCAAACTTTCGTATGAAATTTCTCAACTTTTCTTCATGTTCTTTAATTTTATTCATCCTTATAAATATCTTCTAATAAAATAGGACCGAAATCTCAGAAAATATTATATATTAATGAAGTAATCATTTTCATGGAAAATTCATCATCATTATTCTTCTCCCCCTCCCACTTATTTAAATCATAAAACAATTGTCTGTGATGTGTCGAATTTCCGACATCGTGGACGATGTGATTTAATTTTTTTTTAATTTATTCAGATCTGGTCGTTAAAAAAGTTTATGGTTGGAAAAGGTTATATTATATGTATTAAATCCTATTTAATTTTAGGGATCTAATTTATTTAAATATTAATATATTATTAAACAAAACATGTTCGCTGTGGTCGAAAAGCTTCCCATATTTACCCAAACCATCATCGTTTTATTATTATATAATGATTAATCCACATTGTATATAACATAATTCATTATAAGACTATTTAAAGTTTTTTAATATCAATACGATCATGTTATATCAGTTCTGGATTTTTATCCATGTTCTAAATGAACATCCATTAAATAATACAAGTGAACCATTCAAGAAAACCATAAAAGTAAACATTCACGGATAATGGATTTGATCCCTATATATAATCCAAAGGACCATGAAATAACTTAATGAAACTAGAATGAACCATTTTAATGTAAAAGAGGTTCTAGAATTGATACTTAATAAATCTAATGTGGTTATATAGGACATTAAGGTGAAGAAAGCATTCAAATACAAGGTAAGGGGAAATTCTCGAAACTAACATCCTTTTTTCGGGATCCCCATATTAAACTCCATTTTTAGTATGTTTAGTACATGAATTCTTTTTATCATTATTATATTACCTATTTTGGTAATATACATGTTCTCCACTACATTTTATGTTAAATACAATGTTTTCTAAAATAACACTTCTTTCAAAAACATGCCATTTACTTCTCACAAAACATGGATGGTTCTTGTATCAATTATGGTATTACCGCTTTCCATTGGGAACCCAAATATCATGTATGTTATATTATGATATGAAATATATCCCGTCAAATGAGGCATTTATGTTTATTTTTTATATATATTATATGTGGCATGCATGATAATGACAATGTTATGGTGTGGCGGCTGCACCCATAATTATATTGTTTAATATGAATATTTCAATATAATGGGTGCAACTAGAATTATAAAGATCTCTAATTCATTGGTTAAAGTGATGAATCTCATGAGTAAAATTGAAATTATTTGTGAACAATATACTAGCATGGTTCACAATTATGTGTGTAATTTAACCACTATGTCATGATGTTTCATTTCTTATGCATTGTAAAATTTGAGGTATTTTATTAATTATTCCTCTCATGTTAATGATCATTGGACAATGTTATTATTATGATTCTCCCATTCTATATTGTTCTTATCTATCCTTTTACTGGGATTTTATCTCACTCCTTCTTATGTATATCATTATGTGACTACATTTACTATAGAGAGGTCAACTTCTAATAATAATATAAAGAATAAGGAATTATGTAAATGTTTATGTAGGATGCTGTAATTGTGATGTATGGTCCATGTTTTCCCAATACACTAAACCTTTGTATCCACTATGTGTAAAACTATTATATTTATTATATTTAAATTGATTTAACAGTAATGTATTAAAAGATTTGGTCTCTATAGTTTGTATCAGAGGAAGGGTTTAGTTAACTAGTGAATTACGATTACTGAACCCTATAGAAATCCACCACCATGAGACTAAATACAAATATGCACAGCAGAATATTGACATAGGGATACCATATATTATTATTTTAGTATAAAGTGTAAAAATGAATTATTTATCAATGACTTATTGAATTATTTTTTGTTCTATCCTTTTCTATTTTTGAAACTGGTGGGAACTAGGAGAAACAAGGACAACAACTCGTTGGTGGGACAATTCAATGATTTCCTAAATGAAATCCCCAATGATTTGGGAGGTGGAGTTCAAATATTCATAGTGATTCTTACCAAAATATCTCAAGTTATGATCAATAACCATAATAAGGGAGAATTGTTTTCCTTCACCAAAGAGGAAGAAATTGTCTATCAAGTGTTTTATACAGCAATGACTACCAGTTTTTAGTGGATATTCTGATCCACTAGTTATAAAACAATGGGTAATCTCTGTGGATATACTTTTTGTACATCGTTGTTCTGAGATAGGGAAGGTGACAGTAGCTGTTTATCATCTAGATGGGGAGGCTGATCAATGGTGGGATTTTAAGTGGAACACCAAACCAAGTGACGATATTTAAGAGATGGAATGGGAAGACTTTATGATAATGATTATTAATAAGTATTTCCCATGAACTCATCACACAATGATATAGAGATAATTCATAGAGGTCATGAAAAAAAAGGATAATCAATCACAACATATAAAATGAATTTCACAAGGTTTTGAAGGTACAATTCGTGTTTTGTTAGCAACAATGATAAAAACATTGATAGATTCTTAAGTGGATTAAAATCATACCGAATAAAGGCACTTGAATGTCGAGACATTTGGAGTTATGAATAAGTTGTTTGATTTTCTCTCAATGTGGATATAGTGTTTGGAGAATGGTCCCATAGATATGGTGATATCAAATGAGATATGAATTTTTATGCCAGTCAATTTAATGACAATGGTTGGAAGAAAACCCAACGAACGACATGCCAAAAATGGGGATGTTTCACCATTGGAATTGCCTCCAAGTGATGAGAAGGTTATTCAAGTGTGGGAAAGAAGGAAACCATGGTAAACAGTTTTGAAAATACATGAAAAGGAAGAAGAATGTGGTGGAAGAAAGGTGAGAAACACTCATGGTTCAATTATACATCTATATGGATTAAGGGAACATTTCAAGCCAGTGCACAAAACCTCGAGTTCTCAAGGGAAATCAGCAACACTGGCCACTAAAAAAAGGAACAAGGGAAGACTTATTCCTTCACTACTTCAAAAGTGGATAAAGATAATGAAGTCATAAAATGAACACCTCCTATTCAATCAATAATGGATAGAGTTTTATTTGAAAATGGTTCTACACATTCGATTATATCATGCATATTTTCTAGAACTATAATATTGAATCCAAAAAACCTTGAAGTAGAGATACATGTAAAAAAACCAAGTGCTGAAATCTTGTCAACCAATGTGTTTGACTCTTCTCCTATTTGTGTATGTGGAAAGATTCTTCCAGAAAATCTCATAATTCTTTCCTTGGAAGAATTCGACGTTATAATGGGAATGAATTAGACTTCATTATATAGATAACATATCAACTATTGGTAAAAAATTCTTTATATATTTTGAACAATCTCATGATGCTCTACAAATGCAAGTAATATCATGAATCTGCATTAAAAATCCATAAATGGTGTGGGTGTTGATTCCCTATGAAGAAGTATACCTCACCCGATTAGATTAGTTAAATGATAGTAAAAACCATGAGGGATTGCCTATCATGAATGAATATGGTGATTTATTACCCGAAGAGTTACCTGGAATTCTCTCATATTGTGAGGTACAATTCTCAATAGAACTCATTCACGGAGCTACTCCTATCTCAATGTGTCTCTATAGGATGGATCCTATCGAACTAGAGAATTTAAAGAATTATCTTCAATAGAATCTTGAAAAATGGTTCATATGCCCTAGTGCATCACCTTAGGGTGTGTCGAGGCTCTTTATTAAGAGGAATTATGGAATAATGGGGATGTGTATCAATTATCATGAACTCAATTAGATCACCATAAAGTAAAAGTATCATCTAACATGGATTAAAGATATGTTATATCTGATAAGAGGATGCCAATACTTCTCAAAGGTGGAACATCATTCTGGATATCATCATCTTAAGGTGTAAAAAAAATATTCAATGACATCCTTTCATACAAGGTATGGGAACTTTGAGTTTCTGGTGATTCCATTTGGAGTAAATAATTCCAATAAAATATTCATGGATTTGATGAATAGAGTCTTTATGAATTAACATGACATATTTTTGGTAGTGTTTTTTGTTTGTATTATCATATTCTCCAAGAGAAAGGATGTACATGAAGAACATCTAAGACTTTTGTCGATGACATTGAGAAAGGATAATTTGTATGCCAAGTTTTGAAAGTGTGACTTTTGGATGAAGAATTTCACGTTCATGGTACATGTGATTTCATGTTATGGAAGTTCTATGGACCCTTCAAAAAAATTCGATTGAGGAATGGCTCATGCCCTCTAGTATAATAGAAATTGGTAGTTTTCATGGAGTAGCTGGGTTCTACCGAAGTATTATGAGAAATTTCTCATGATTATCAAGTCCTCTATCTAAGTTAATATGTAATGGGGTAAATTATGTATGGATGGAAGAATGTGAGGGATTCTTAAAGGAGATTAATATAAGTTTTATCACTTCACATGTACTCACATTACTACAAGGTGGATACAGTTTTGTGATATGCAACGATGCGTCAAAGAATGAGTTGAATTGGGTACTCATGGAAAACAATATTGTGATATCCTATGTCTCATGACAGTTAATGATTCATGAGAAGAACTACCTGACACATGATTTAGAGCTAGCGGCCATGATTTTTACCTTGAAAATCTGGCGGCACTACCTTTACGGCGATGAGTGTGACATATACACTGAACACCACAACCTAGAGTACATATTCACACAAATGGATCTAAACATGCATCAAAGGATATGGTTAGAGCTAATCAAATATTAAGATTTCACTATTAACTATCATCCTAAAAAGGATAATATGGTAGATGACCCTCTACGAAGAAATGAACCTTCTACTCTATCCATGAAGATGATTGAGAAAGACCCTAACTTCATGGGTATGAAATGGATGGATTCTGAAATGAAAATGGAAGGGGATACATCCTACCATGCCCAAATGATTTTGCAACCATATATCCAATAGAAGACTAGTGAGGATAAAAGGGACACTACCAATAAACATGGTAAGGGAAGCGATGAAATTTAACAATGCTAAAAAGAAAGTGTTGATAAACGGGTGTGAATTAATCAACAATAAAACAAGGACTAATAAAGGTGTACCTTTTATCAGTTTTTTTAGCAGTGATAAAGGGTACATTAAATAATTATATGATTATGATTTTATTAAAATATATTATCAATTATATACAAATATTTTTAAATATATAGTATTTATAGTTATAATTTGTAATAAATAAATATATATTGATCATATATATTATTTTAAAAAAATATATAAGAATATAAATTAATTAATAAAATTATACTATTATAAAATAAGTATTTATCATCACCTTTTTATAAGTGATAAAGTGGTACCATTATCAGATCTAAAAAATCACAGATGATACATTCCCTTATGAGCATTTTTTTGCAGATAAAGACAGACCTTCCTCGGCGCTAAAATTTTAGTTTTGATAAAGTTATGTTTTATCAATGATTTTATTTTGGCACTAA
Organism: Viscum album; assembly: GCA_963277665.1. Lineage (NCBI taxonomy): Eukaryota > Viridiplantae > Streptophyta > Magnoliopsida > Santalales > Viscaceae > Viscum > Viscum album. Next base: position 1,929,932,677 of record OY728142.1, read on the forward strand.
AAAAACATACCTTCATTTGAGATTTTAACTAGTTCGGATAATAGTTCATGTGGTTTTTATAAAAGAACCCTAACATGCCCCCCATATCTTGGACCCATTCAAGCCTTCGAGGAAGCTGAACCTGACCCCTCCTCCACCACGACCCCTCCTCATCCTCCTCCTCCACTAATGCTTCCGTTTCCCCCACCTCCACCGTTACCATCCTCTTCCTCCTTTTCCACCGCCGCTTCCTCCACTGCCACTGCCTCCACCGCCGCTGCCTCTTCCACTACTGCCTCCTCTGCCGCTGCCTCCTATGTCACTGCCTCCTTCAATGAAATCCAACTTACTTGGTATCCTTTAATGGATTACAAGGACATACTGTGTCTTGGTTTACAAGTTTTCACTGAAGGAAAAATCATCCAACTTGATTATATGTATGTGTCTTATGATTGAATAATGTGGATTTCTAGGTGGTCCTTAAACCTTATTGTGAAATAGGTTAAGTACCAATTGTATAGAAAAATTCCAAAGTGGAAATTAAAGCAGGAAAATATTTAAAAAATTCAAATTCAATACTATATAATGGTTTTTAACTGGGTTTCTTACACCTATTGATTTATAATTAATATTTTTCAGGTGTGTAATGTTCTTGAACTATTCTAAAGGGGTTGTTAGATTTTACAAGGGTGTGTTAACCATTATGAGATATATTATAAACATAATGATAGACATTCACTATTATAAATGTTATAATTTGGGATTTTTTTATCCCAGGTGGTTTTATAAAATTATATTCATAATATTGGTCTTAAGTGTTGATTTGGAAGATATTTTATATAACATTATTTCTATTCAGAGCCCTAAAATGTGTTTTTGTTCATATGGGACATCTTGAGAAATGGTTTTTTATAAATTCCTTATGATCAAATTATTCCCATTTTTTGTTCTATCTAATTGGTGGTTCTCTATACATATGGTGTTCTTGTGATAAATAATGGTGATGTTTCTTTCTAGGGAATGTGATATTGGGTGATCAGTTCTTTATAAATGTATTCAATTTGGATGATTCTTGATGCGTTGAATTGATTTATTTCTAACCACCTTGTTTGATATCTTAGGAATCATATGAGACTATGTAATGATTTGGAAATGTGTAAACAATTGTATAGGATGTCTATATTATTTATTGGGTGGCCCACTAGACCAAGTGAGATAATAGATTAGAGAGTGATCATTAGATCATTGAAGGTAAAGAGATATAATATTATTCCCCAAGTTATTTTTGTTCTCTTAAAATTTTTATCCCTCAAAAATTTGATTGGGGGGATGTCGTGGTGTTTACTAGTGATAGAATAACCATTGGGTAGGTTGTTGTGTGAGATATATCATGGACTTTTTTAAATTTTATATCATGTTGATTACATGGTTTGTGTTGATTATCCCATAGAAAATTTTTATCATTGATATATGATATTTTTTCATCTCCCTTAGAACCCTTACTGGTACAATGCATGGAAAGGGGTTCATTATGATGTTATTGAAAATTATAATGCAGATTCCTTATTACTTTAAGGGTAGGGAAATCCACACAACGTGTGGTGTAGATTTTTAACTAAATATGGACAGATATATTTCTTGTTGATTTATTTTTACCTATAAGTATTGGGATCATTATGATATATTTTTTAACTATAAGATATGATAATGATGGATACATTTAGTGTGGCCTCTTTAGAATTTGTCATGTATGAGCTTCATATGTAATAGCATGTTGCTCGATGGTAGGTATCAATCATTATCTACATATGATTTCTGATGAGGCTTATCATCCATGATTGTTCAGTATATCATAATCAGTATTATATATCTATGGTGATGATGAATCATAGAGACCTTGGGATTACAATGTAGAGATATTCCACACATGTGAGCATCATTTAAATTTTTTTAATGTTTATGTTTGGCTATAAATCATGGGTTATATGCTGTTTTCTATAAGACATAAATTATTTTAGTGGTTCATATTGTGTTGAAGGTTAGATTGGTTATTCCTCATTAGGAATTTTTTTATGTAAGTGAGTTTATCCATGGGACCTGCCTTATGATAATGGTTTGGAAAATGTAGGAGGTTTTCTATGTTATGACCTCCATATTGGTTTTTTTGGGTGGATTTTATTCCATGTGGCATATAGTTACATCATAGTTCATGATAATGATTTAATAGTTCTGGCTAGAGGATGTGTCTTAAAGGGTATACCTTGTGGTAATTCAACAATGTGAAATCATAGGGTGAACTATGAAATAAACTATTAGGAGACACCATAATGCACTCTATTATTGAAATGAAAAGATATTATTGTAGTATTTTTAATGAGGTTCCCCTATTCCTTATTATCCAGTTGCCCCATAACCAACCCCATCTTCCATATAACTATCCATTATCAGAATTCACTATTTCGGATCCCTAATCATCATTTCAGAGTCTACAACACACCCATAGATATCCTACCTTCCTCCCCCACATCCATGTAGCCCCCCACACCCCTCTAGCCCCCACACACATGTACCCCCCAAACCCCACCTGGGCAGCACCCCCCTGCCTGGACAACCCACATCCCCTCCCCCACACCCCTGCATCCCCTACCCCCCATACATGCCACCCCTCCCCTTCAACCTTTTATGTTTTACTGGATTTTCCCTTTTCTCATCGAGAACCCCTCCGTGATACGCCACCCTCCCCTTCCTCTCCTCTTGGGTGGTTCTCCCTCAATCGATGTATGTTTCATCTTTCATCCCTTGTATTCAAGTGACTATGAAAATTTTTATGCATCTTAATCCTTCTATATATTAGTTTCTCCCCCTCCCCATAATACTATATTTAAATGGATATGGGTTAATTACCATTGGAAATGTAAATATACGACCCATGATGGTATCATAACCAATAACGAACCTGACATTCCATAAACCTAAGAGGAATTACGGATCCCTATGGGATAACAGTCATTCCTTGGGAAAAATATAAAATTAATGTGGAATATTTTTCCCTGAAATTAGACTAAATTTTAAATGATATTAGTCCTAAAAAGCATACATTTCCTATTCATATGTTGAACATCTAATAAAATAGTTGATAGGAAAAAAATCATTAAACATGAAGCAGATATCATAGATGGAAAATAAAACCCAACTATTGACCAATAAATTTTTTAACCAGACATTCCCCATTCCTAAATCTCATAGGAACTATTTTGGATATTTATAACATATGAGTCCGCTTTTTTTCAGTCAAAAATCTCCTTTGTCGCATGCCTTTAGTCAACCATGAAAGCATTCTTGTCGCACGCTGAATGAAACCTTTGTAGTCAGTTTTCTTCTACTACTCATTGGTTTCCTCTTTTTCTCATCTTATTACTTTTTGATGTTGATGGTTATATAGTTAAATGTACTGGCTAAATGCCCCGCTGAAAATCGTGGTCGTTGGTGGTCCTTGTTTGCACACTAAATGAATTTCATTTTGGTTAGTTCCTATTGAAAATTTGAATAAAAAAATTTATAAATTATGTATACTTGACTAATGATTGAACTCCCAAGAGTTATAAAACTTTTGTGATAACCTCTAAATTAACAAATGTAACTGAACAAGGGATGCTTTGTAAAATATGAAATTGTGATTGTTTAGTTTGTATGGTATTGCAATTGTGAGCATGATTGTGTGTTTTAATGGTGTTTCGGTTGTGGGAATGATTGATATGAATTTATTTCCATGTTATAGTTATTCCACCATTTAATATAAATCCACAAATTATCCATTTCAATGGCACCACCACTTTTTTACTAGTGCAAGTCCACTAAATCATTGAAAACCACTTCACTAGGGGAATCTATAAGACACATTATGGACACCCTAGTGAAATAATTATGACAACACATGTAATTAATCATTACAACCACAATAAAACTATTGAAAATCATAACATCTATTATTTTAGTACCATATTTCTTGAATTGAGATATTATGTTTATATAGAAACACAAAAACCCCGATTTACAACAATGCATATAGATCACTTGTGGGATTCTATAACACTCTAGTGTAAGGGATTATCCTAGATTGTTGACCATATTTTGTGTAACTATTTTTTTAAATATTTAAATTATTATTACAAATTTGATGAATATGAATAAAAAATATATGTCTTCCAATTAGTAGACAAAAGAGTATGAAGATTGCGTGAAGGATTTTACCAAGTTTGCAAAAGATCATGCATGTGACCCTTATAAAATCCATAGTTTGTGTTTACGTTGTTGTAATTCAAGACAATAGAGTACAAATTAGTTGTAAAATCACCTGATATTCCATGGAATATATTGAATTTATACATGTTGGAAGTAATATTTGAAAAAACGAATGTAGGTAGTGGATCAGATAACACAAAGTTTTATGGATCATCTGATATGATTACAAGCATGAAAAATTAAGATAATCATATGCAGGATGTGATTATAGATGTGAATGACGATGAATATTGTTTTGAGGAAATGACAAGGACGGTTAATGATGAACATTTTGATTTCCATAAAATTTTTGTGAATTTAAAGAGTTGTGAAAAAATGACATTGTATACTACTTGAACAAAATATTCAGCATTATCAGCTGTACTAAAGCTATATAATCTGAAAGCAGGAAATGGATGGAGTGACACCAGTTTTATGGAACTAATTACTATCCAAAATGAAATGCTACTAGAAGATAATGATCTACCAATCCGAACATACGATGCCAAACGAATGCTACGCTCGATGGGTATGATATCTAAAAGAATACAGGCATACCCGAATAACTGTATATTGTTCCACAAGGACCAAAAATCACATAAAGAATGCCCAAATGGTGGTGTTTACTAATAAAATAATTATGAATCCAATCCTATGAATTTTTTATGGTGAATTCCAGTCATTCCAAGGTATAGGCTACAATTTGGAAGTGAGAAGACTGCAGGAAAATTGACATGGCATGCAGATACAGGAATTAAATATGGGAAACTACGTGACCCGACATACTATCCTGAGTGGATGAGGACTGATCAAAAGTATCATGAATTTGTAAACAAGAAAAGAAACCTTCTTCTTGCATTATCTAGAGATGGTGTGATTGCTTTTGGTTTTCGAAGCAGCAGTTACAGTACATGGGAAATTATGTTAGTAAATTTTAACTTACCATCGTGGTTATGAGTGAAAAGAAAATGCATCCTATTATCTATTCTTATATTAGGAAAAAACAATCTAGTAATGATATTGATGTTTATTTGGATTCAATGATCAGTGACGTGAAATTATTGTGGGATTCAGGTATTACGTTGTATGATTCTTACACAAATGAAGATTTAACTTTGAAAACCTTGTTGTATGGGATGATAAATGACATTCTTTCTTATAGAAATTTTGCAGGGTATAACATTAATGGAACTCAAGGGTTTTCCCTTTGCAAGCATGGTACATAACCAATTATGATGAAAAATATATCGAAAAACTTGTTTTTAGGACATCACAGACTTCTCCCCTTACTGCATAAGTATCGATCTTGGATTACATCATTCGGTGGATGTTTAGAAGTATGTATAGAACTGTCTCCACTAACAGGTTGTCAATTGTTTGAGAGAGTAAAAAAATGTGGACACTACATTTTGTAAACCATTTTTGAACAACAATCTCAAAATTGGTTGAAAAAAGAGATATGTTTTTTTAATTACCATACTGGAGTTCTCTATTTGTTAGAAATTTTCTTGATGTTATGCATGTTGAAAAAAATGTATGTGATATGGTCATCAACACATTTCTAAATGTACGAAGAAAAACAAAGGATGGAATTAAGTGTAGATTGGAAATGCTTGAGATGGTGACACGGGATGAGTTGGCACTAGTAAAGGATGAAAAAAAACATTTATTCATCATACTTCTTACACTCTTTCCAAGAAAGAGAGATATCTGTTTTTGAATATTCTTGAATGACATAATGGTTCTATTTCGGTATTTATCAAATTTCAAGAAAATCATTTCAATGAGTGATTTAATACTAAAGGGTCTAAAATCATATTAATGCCATGTTTTGATGCAGGAGCTAATTCATATTGCATTACATTGAATTTCAGCCCAATACTTTCTTATATACATTAACAAAACTTCTTTTCTTATTTAAATCTATATGAAGTAGATTCATAGACACGGTGGAATTCCCAACTATGGAAATTGAAATTTTTGTCATATTATGTGAATTGAAAATGTTCTTCCCACCATTATTCTTTAATATGATATTTCAATTTATGGTTAATTTGGTGAGAGAGATTCAATTATGTGGTCATATAAATTATATATTGATGTACCCCACTGAAAAATATTTAATGATTTTGATAGGGTATTTCAAAAATTGAAGTCATCTAGAGTATTGTATTTTAGAGCAATATATTGTTGAGGTAGCCATTGAATTTTGTAAAGAATACCTATCTGGTGTGGAAAACTCTGGCCTACCAAAATCTCATATGAGTGGGAGGCTTGAGGGTGAAGGAATTTCTAGAAGGGATGTTGTAACAGTCAATATTATAGATTGGGAGTAGTCCCACAATTACGTTTTGCATAACATTTTGGACGTTGACCCATCGGTTCAAACCCACAAATCAATTCATTGTCATTTCAATCCATCTAGGGCTGAAAATGGATATCTGTCACACATAATGGATAATTGATAGGATGGTTTTGAGATCATATTTCAATGATGTTAGATGAAAATGCAGACTCAATTTCATAATGACGTTGATGGCTAGCCAGAGGAACAGGTGTGTATGTATTATCCTACAATGATTATGCAGTTAATGGTTATGTATTAATTACTAATGAATATGATGAAGATAGTACCATTCTGAATAGTAGGGTTGCACATGTGGATGAAGTAGTTCATGTTTCTGGTGAAAAGGGAAAAAATCCAATTTATACGAATATGTCACATTTTGGCATCATCAAAAAAATATTGGAGTTGGATTATACAAAATTCCAAGATAGTATTTTTTATTGAAACTGGGTTGATAACAAGAGTTCTATTAAAATACATTAATTGGGATTGATGAATGTTGATTTCAGTATGAAAGGGGAGAAAATCTAACCATTTATAATGGAATCATAGGTAATACAAGTATTTTATGTTCCAAATCCTGCAAATAAAAAATGGTCAATTGTTCTGTTATCAACCAAAACAACTGAAGGGTTAGATGAATGTTCAATGGAGGATGACCCTTTCATTGGAACTTCACAATCATTTATAAGTTGTCCAAATGTAGTCGGCATTTTGTAGGTTATAGGAGACCACAATAATGGGATTTATATAGTCGATAGAGGGATCAAGTATATTTAGCCATTAAAAAAGAGAGTTCAATAATAAGGTTATTTTTTATTGTAATATACATTGTGTTATGTAATGTTATTATGTTTTTTCTGGTTTTATGTAATCTAAATTTATTTTTAAACCACTTATGCCGATAATGACTTATTCACCTAGTGATGCACCAATTACTGAGAAACAATAGGTCTCTCAATCAGCTACCGTTGGTCCGAGTGGGTAGAAACAATAAGTTTCTCAGTCTGTTGCTTCTAGTACCATTGATAAGGTACAACAAGTTTCTCAAACTACGGTTGCTGGTCCCAGTGATGATGCTAGTTCTTTGGAGGAACATAATTATTATTCTTCTAAGGAAATGGTAGGAAATGAAACCCTAACGATGAAAAAATACAAGAGTTCCATAGTTTGACAATGTTAGACAAAATCCTTAAGGAAAAAAGAAAAATGTATCAAATTTGAGGGGGGTGGAATAAGTGGGTCCAACATGTTAACCCCAACAAAACCACATTTAGTAGATACATTGTAATCATCACTTGAAGACGCATGGAAATTGATTTATATTAGTGGAACCATATTGTCACTCTGATTAAGACGGTAATGTGGTATGAGATTACGGTAATAAAATGATATCATGTCTTTGATTTATTAAAATAAAATATAATACTAAAACATTAACTTACATTTCATCATCAATTCCAAAGTGAATTTATAGTAGATTTACTTCACAAGGAATGAGTATTAATAGTTGAATGAAGGACTCATAGATGCATCAACAAAATTTTAACAAAATATTATCTTAAAGATTCTATAGGGGAAATCAACCCACAAACACCTCCTCTTTATTCACACTTGATATCTCAATGAGAATGTAATGTGTTTAACAACCGTCATGGGGAGTAGACTTGTATGGTATATTGTGTATGGTAATACGTTGTTTGAAATTGTTGTATTATTCACTTTCATTGAAAGTTTTTTATTTATGAGACAGCAACTGAGTTTTGAAAATAAATAATGGGAAACAAAACCAATGTACCCCTACTGTAAAGCAAGGTTGGTGCACGCTTCACTTGATAAAAAATTGGTACGTATTTTAAATCTACTGTAATACTTTTATGTGACATAAAACAACACCATAACCATGTTTCTCCATTTATATGAAGATTTATGAATCAAAATCGAAATCCATATCTATTCCATTCCATGTGCAATGGAATGAGGCTCGTGTAAATAATGAGGGGATACTGATAGATGAAAAGAAATAAAATGTATAGGAAACGTGTGTAATAATGACATAATATAAATTATATTTTCTTTAAATCAGTATTAAATAAAAATTAATACTTATTTTCATTTATTTTTTCTGACATAGTCACATGAATCAACAACACTCGCACTAGATGCAGACATACATTCAGCGGCCTTAAAGCATCCAGAACAGTATGGCCAGGTCAGAGGGGTATGTTTTTGGGTGACACCCTGAATATATCTTCAGAAACAAAAACGAGAAGATGATCAAACATATCAAATGAGAAATATTCAAGAAAAATAATCTATTTTTCATGAATAATCACAATATTAGAGAGAGATGATAGAAATTTTGATGGGGGAGAGGAAAAGAGAAGAAACAACTTAACTACAACACATGCATAATGATCACGCCCCACCCCCCACTAGGTTTGCGATGAGCCATTCCCTAAAAAACATGACATAGCAGAGGTAATCAATGTTCTAATAATTTTTTCTGTGAATTATGAATCACTTAGACAATGATACATTTCTTTTACTAATATCTTATAGGGTTAAAATAACCTTGATTTAAATCTATCAACTCCCACCAATCTCATTGTAGCGAGGGATAGGGTGTTCAATATGTATAATGTTATGCTACACAATAGAAAACATCCAAAATATCAGATCACAGTGTCAATTAATGTAGCTAATAAGCCGATTTCTGAGCTACCTGTTCTAAATGACGATGATGAAATTTATAAAGTTGAACAAGCATTTGAAACATTCATCAAATGGCTGTCAATTATTATAAAAAACATGTTTAAAATGAGGTATCCATTTCAAATTTTTTTTTCAAGCTAGACCATTATCAGTTAATGAAAAAAGGTCTGAAAAGAAGAATGATATTATAGAACAACAAAGATAAGAGGATTAAATGATAGATGGACTCAAAAATGTCGCAAGGATCATCCAATTGATTGAAATAATCCACAGACAACACTTTCACCCCACCGATTCTATAACCACATTTAATATCTTTATTGGATCAATTTGATACAAATTTGATAGAAATTAATATTCACACAATTTATTTAAAAAAAATAAGTACGGAAAGGGAAAATCAATTTTTATTAGTGCTGAAAATGATAATGAAATCCTCAAGTATGAATGGCTAGGACCCTCAGTTGTAAATGTATACATGAGGTATGTTTTCATGATTTTATTTAAAAAAAGGTGATATACTATGATAATTATGACTAAATATATTTCATATTTTTCACAGGAATATATATGGAAAACAATTGATGATATTTCCCCATAACAAAATATTTGGACTCTTTAGTCCTCACATCACTACATCAAACAAAGAATTAAATTCTTCTATATAGGATAAAATAATGTTTTCCCTACTCAAATCATTTGAAAACAAAAATACGGATGATAGACTCTTTTTAATACCAATGATGCAAGAGTAAAACTCTATAATTTAATCATATCAACTATATTTTCATTTCATTAATTACTTATTCCTTTTTGTGTTTTTAGTCCGCATTGAGTGCTAATTGTAGTAAATTTGAAAACTCCAAAGATTTATTTTACTTATTTAGTGCATGGATTATCAACAAACAGACCATGCATGATAGTGTTTGTCAATTTGTAATATACAAGATCAAACATATTAAAACATAAAAATTTAGTTACATAATTTATATTATGATTTAATGAGGATTCTGTTTTGATTGGGCGGTTGATCAATATCATATACTTCATGGAATGAATCCATGTCCTAAGGAAATGAATGGCTACAAGATCTACTAGTGGACAAGTATCCTTCTATATATAATAATATTGCACTATCCTAACACATATCAAAACAAATTAATTATTTTTATCTATGTTGCTGCAGAGTCCAAAACAGAAAAATGGAAAAGACTGTGGTTATTATGTTTGTAAATTAATGAAAGAGATCGTATTTCATCAGCAAAATTGTATCCTTGAAGAGGTATTTTTGAAAATAATTATGAGTTCATTTAAAATATTTGTTAATCATTTGTGTATTTATATTTTTTCAGTACTACTATTACTGTCGCAAAAACTTATTTTAAAACGATGATATAGATGTGTTTAGAAACAAATGGGAAACATATCTGACAGATGATTGTACACAAATAGGATTAAGGTGAATTTGTACTACTTGTTTTAACCTTATATGATCATTTATATCTCCCTTGTTTTCACTAATTGAGCATATATGATCACAAATTATTATTTTTATATCTTTAGGTTATGAAGAATATTTTTAGAAATGATTTGTCTTTCTAGTAAGGCATAACATAATTGGATACTCTTATAAACTAGTTCATTATGTTTATATGATTCCAAGATCACTAGACCTAAAATATAATGGCATGGGTCATTTATATTTTGTATTTTTTTCCATTTATGCAATTATTTCTACTAATGTAGTGTGTTGTATGAATATTGGTTGTGCAGCACTAAAACATTTGATAACGAAACTAATTATTCTTCACAACTATTGGTTAAATACCGCTTAGCACACCATCTGATCTGCACTACTAATCTGGCATCCCCGTGAGGATCTCATGAGAAACCATCTCAATGATATCAGAATTCAATTTTCAAATTTCCTTCTCTTCCTACGCCCATTTACTAGGTAAATGGGTGTAGGAAGAGAAGGAAAAGTGAAAAATGAATGATGATATCATAGAGATGGTGTCTGAGGATAGCATCACGGGGACACCAGATTGGATATTCAGATCAGATGATATGGTAAGCGGTAGATAACCAAGAGTAGTAAAGTGCACAAAAAATCAGTAGTTTTGATGATCATATATCTGGACCAAGGAAACCATTTGGAAAGATTTAAAGGTAATAATGTGATATAGTATGTGCTTTTAATGAAAAATTATATAATGAATGGTTGATTTAAATTTCATTATTCCACATAGGGTTCATTTATTTTTTATGTTTTCTGTCCATGTGACATGCTTTAGTATGAAGAGAATGGACTCTATTTCTACTCAATCAAAGAGGTAATGGGAAATCTATTTCACTAATGACTCATTATTTTATATCTATACGAGAACTCTTATGTTTTTTTTCTACATCAAATAAGACTCTTCATTAGATCATGTCACATAAGATATTTTTTATGAATGATTTTTGTGAACTGATCTTGTGATCAAATCACATGAGAAAATAAAATAACCAATTATGGTAATTCAGTTAAACCATGATTCATGTATTCTTTTATTATTTTCATGATCACATAAAGCTTCAAGGGTACTGTAATTGTATAAATCTCCCATGATAATTTAATCATGTGATCCTATTATGGTCCATGAGGGTGGTGACCAGGAGGGGAGGGAGGGGTGTTTCCAGAAGGGAGGGGGTGTCCAGGAGGGAGGGGGTGTTCAGGTGTGAGGGTTGGTGGGGGTGTCCATGAGTGGGGGGGGGGGGTTTCCACGAGGGGAGGGATGTGTCTAAGAGGGATGGGGTCTAGGAGGGAGTGGATTATCAGATGGGAGGGGGGTCTCTAGGTGGGTTGGGGTGTCCAGGAAGTAGGGGTGTCCAGGAGGGAGGGGGTGTCCAGGGCGTGTTCAGGAGAGTGGGGTGTCCAAATGGGAGGGTGGTGTCCAGGGGGGGAGTCCATGAATGGGGTGTCCATGAGGGGAGGGAGCGGTCCAGTATCTAGTGGGTGTCTAGGTATAGATCCATTCATTCCCATTCAATACGAATAATATACAATGCGTATATCACTTCTATAGTTTATAGAAGTGGGTCCGAAGTGGGGCATCAAAAGTTCCAACCATCCAAACGAATTCCATGCCCATGTAAAGGGCCATGAATATATTCCAGTTCAGTTTGAGGGTCAATATATCTCAGTTAACATCGTAAAGAACCAACATATGCATCATTTACCTTTAACCCATTATATTTCTAAGAAACATTGTTTTTCTCTACACCAACGTTTTTTAGAATACATCTTCTAGAAAAATTACTGATGATATATGATTTTGAGGGAAGGAACAATTTCTGATCTAGGAGAGTTGTGAGGACAGTCTGAACTAAATCAATTTTTACCATCAATCATGTCATGTGGATGAAATATATGGGTTGAGATTATTTTTACCAGAAACAGAATTCAAGAAGATGTATCCCCACTAATTATATATATATATATATATCCACTCTCTGACCTTCCATATGATTGGCATCAACTTCTCGTGTCATTGGATCTCTGCGTTTTTTCTTTCTTTATTTTTAAAATATATTTTTGATAATGTTATGGGAAATTTCATTCTTATTCCTCGGGTGTTTTTTTGTTTGGTGTTTTTCCTTGATTTCTTAAACTGTATCACTTCATCATGAAATTGGAGTGGGGGTGGCCAGGAGTAGGGGGTGCCAATGTGGGGAGAGTTGTTGTCTATGGGGTGGGAATGGGGATATCCAGGGGGGTTTGTAGGGTGGGGGGATATCTGGGGTAAGGGAGGGGCTGTAGGGGGATAGAGGGGGGTTGTCAAAGAGGAGGGAGGGGGTGTAGGTGGAGTGGGGGAGTGTAGGGGTAGGTAGGGGCTATCTAGGGGGGAGTGTGGGGGGTTTTCCAAGAAAAGGGAAGGGGCAATATGTTTAGTGGTGGGGTTGTCTAGGGCTATGAAGGCGGTAGTCCTACTGGTAGGGAGGGGGTTACAAGGATTGGGAGGGGGTTATCCAAGGTATGGATGGGGGTTTCCTGATTGGATGGGGGATGTATGTGGAGTGTTGTGGGATGTCCATGTGTAGGGAGGGGGATGTCATGTGGGGACAAAGGGGTGGTTGTCCACAATGAAAGGGGGGGAGCGGGTGCAGAGGTGGGGGTTCTCTAGGGGTAGGGAGGGGGATGCTTAGGGGGATATCTTAGGGAGGGGAGGTAGGGAGTCTGGATAATCCCCCTATTGAACTAGAATATCAAGAAAAAAGTGAAATGGTATGATCATTGTCTATCTAAATATGTAGGTTATCATCAATACCTCTTTAAAACATAGAAATACATTGCTTCCATACCTTCAATGAGACCTCAAATACAATATGGGGTCCTTGGAGAGGAATACGTGGTAAGGGTCCAAGCATGGTTGGACCCGATGTCTGATGCATACATGCTATAACTCGTTCCTATTCACCTGTAATGGGATAATAAACTCTAAGAGGTTTTCCATGAGGGGAGGGGGATGTACAGGGGGCTCTGTAGGGTGGGCGTGTAGATACCCAAATCATGATGTACATGGAAATTACATTACTTTTGAGGAATACTTAATACATAACGAAAACAGACACACAATGACTGTAATAGTTTAGTGTCTTTGGAAACTCAGAAAATAATCTTCTAATCGTGGTGAAAGATCTTCAACATGTCCCATAAATATATTCCACTTTTTTTTCTTACCTAAAACCGTTCTTCAAATCATGGGGAAAATAAATCATATAAATGGTGAGCTCAAATGCTCAGTAAGGGTAATCATAGAGAACATAAAACAATCTATAAACATTAGAATGCAAAAACATGAACATAAAATCTGAACATCAAAATGATGAGCAACGACATAAATCTTGGAAGTACACAAGGCATAGATCATAAATGGACATTAGTCATGATAAACTAGCATTTTAATAAAACATGTAATTGTGGAATCCAATAATCACATGTTATTATTTAAATAGTATCCATGGCATGGCTGCCAAGACTATCTTAGGGGAAAAAGTCCCATTCTGAATCGAGTTCACTCCTCGTTCCAGTCCTGTAACATTGAACCAAATTAACTTACCATTCCATCCATGTCCATCTCATGAGATATAAATCTTTACCCAATAAATTGGAGGGAGATATAGGTCCCACCAATCTCATAATGCAATCATTCTTACGTGTTCCACAACATAAATATAAATCATTCATCATAACCCAAATAATAAAATGGGTTTCATAAATATCATCCCATCATAATATAATCCATATAAAACATATTTATATCATTTAATCATAAGAAAAGTGAAATAATGTATATCATACAGACATTATACTTGAAATAAACCAATATAAAATAATGTTATCTTATATGGAAAATGGTTTTGATAAAACACTTGAAATTAATTCTTGAAGAAAATATCCTTTCATCATCAAAATCATTTTCGTTCCACAAAATGCAATGTAATCTTAAATGAAAAGTATTTTGTGGAAAATAGCCATAAAATTTTGTAGAGTAAACATCATTGAAATAAGTCATTATGAAATCGTAAAAATCCATTTATTCCATATAAGTTAAAAATAACATTCTTCTTTTACTTTTTTCGGAAAAGTCAAAAACTTCCTCGTATGGTAAACAAATGAAAGATTCCTTCCATAACACAAATTAAAAATATTAGAGTGGTAAAAATGACCTTAAAAATACATGGAATAATATTAAACACTTTATGAAAAACATTTTATGTGCATGGATGAAAAATATAACCCTAGTAAATACTTACGTATAAGCAATCTCGTATAAAAATGAGATTTGAAATATTATCCCTTACCTTATGTCTAATATGCTTTATATGTATCTGAACCTCCTATATAATGATTTAAATAAAGTCATTGACATATTGAAGAATCATATACATTGTTATTATATCATATATGGTTCACTTAGGTATTTATATTACTCATTCATTTGTCAATTCCATGTTAAATTAGCATTTTGGGTAAAATTGCTTCATTTATCATACATGTTTGGACTTGTTGTTCTTGATATTATTAATTATTATATCATGATTTACATACTTCCATAATGTAAAACATGATCTATATGTCATATATATTTAGTATATATATATATAATAGATAGATAAATGAAATGAAACACATCGTTCATGGAGACAGTATGTCGTACGTACGCATGAACGATGTTTACCCTTCGTTATTTACTTGAATGGAAGTAAGTCAATGACATATATTTATATATACATAAATCCAGAAGCTTAATAATGTCATATATTTAATTATTATTAATTATATATTCTTTATAATCATTCTTGAATGGTTAACATGGAGAATGAATCTTATCGCGTCGTGGAGACGGTATTCCGTACGTACGCACGAGCGATGATATCGTTCCCTTGATCGTGGGATTGTATTGGAGTGTATGTATAATATTTAAGAATCAATATCACTTTAATATAATCATATATAGTTATTATTCACACCATTATACCCATCCAATTATGGTGGTGGTGGAAAATAGATTGCACCACGGTGTGGAGACAGTATTGTGTACGTACACACACGCGGTGAGTTCGTTTTCCATAGAATGGATAGATGGTGAAAAAGAGTTATATCATACTTATAATAACATATCATTATATAAGTGATACTTATTTTATTACCTAATAATGAAACAAATAATGAAAAATAAGTAGAAGATGAAATAATGTTGAAAGAATCGGTAACGGTCATTACCTCTTCTTTGAAGTGCCTCTTCTTAACCTCCTCTTTGGGCACTAAAGATGGTCTTTGAAGAAGACCAAAACCTGTAGGATGTTTCTAGGGAAGTGGATAGGAAAACTTTCCTGGGTTTTTCCGAGCTTTAAGGCTCAAAGTGGTGTGAGGAATAGAGGGAGGAGGTTCCCTTTTATAAGAGGGGAGAGGGGAACCTTTGAAAAAACTGAAGACATTATTTTATTATAAATTCATATTGGGTATTTAATATCTCCGAATTGAATTATTTATATGCTAAGGTGCGGATGGGTCTAAATTCTCTCATCCAATATAATTTAGAAATGTTTATCTTTCTATATTAACCTTATCATTTAGTTTTAACTTTAAGATAAATAATTTTACTTTTACCGTGTCTTCTTGTTTTCTTACACTATAAGGTTAATAAACAAACTATTACAAGCCAAACGAACCCCATGTTGCATATTATTAATATATATAACCATATCTATGTCATTTGGCTGAACCGTCGATTTTTGGGAATAAAATAACAATTAATAATATAATATTTGTTTTAAAAACTATTTTATCTTAATTTTGACACTATTTGGTAATTTATTTTTGTAAAAATCATAAAAGCATTATTAGTTCGATCAAGGTTAATTAAATAAATTTCAAAATCTCATATTAACCTATAAAATTAGTGTATTTCATAAAAAGACTCAAATTACATTTATTTGGGTATTTATAATATCAATTATTTTAATATTTCATTATTTAGGTAATTACTGCATCACCATTGTGTCATAAATAACATATATTATTGAATGTCTAAAAATTATAAATAAATTACCATTAGGCATTAAATACATTTTTCTCTCTAATGAATATTTATAATCGAATTTATCTTATGTATAACCCTATATAAAAAATGATTTAGTTATTAAACGTTGATTTTAACTATTTTAACTATTCTTTAAATAAAATAATTTTAAATGTCCTAATCTAATCCAAGTGGGCCTAAGTGGTCATATTTTATTCATAAGGTTGTTTTTGGTCGAATTACACTTATCTAATAGAATTAGGAAATGTGTTTAGGGTAATAATAATATCATTTTTACCTTTAATTACCGTATTTACTTTTAACCGTGATAAAAAAAGTAAAAAGTTACTATTCACCAAAAATTATTTTCTTCTCATTGAACAACATTTTAGTCCTTGATATTAACCTTGTCTCTTGGATTTTTTAAATTCCACTCATAGATGCAGTAAAATTTTGTTTTATATTAATTTCCAAATTCTCATAGGAGGTGGGTAAAATACGGTGAAAAGTTCAATAAAATTTTCATATATCTAAAATTCTTATAAAATGACTCCAATGAATTAAATTGATCAAATATAGGTATTATGTTTCAATTTTTAACTAAAATAAATTTATATAAAATAAATAATTATTTAAATAAAAAGTCTGTTTTTAAATAATAACCCAGTGTTTTCACTATTCATCAAAAATTGAATGTTTTCAGAAAAATACAAAAAATTCACCCTAGGATAATTTCTATATTCTGAATCAAAAAATGAATCCATTTTGAAAGATAAAATTTACAAAATTTCAAATAGTGGGTATTACTATTTATAACAGCTAGTTTTAATAATATTTTAACAGCATATCACTGATTAGTGAAACTCGGTATTGCGTATGACACAAGCTATTGTGGAAGGTCATGATTGGGAGTAATGCATGAAAAGTCAGGGATATGTGTAGTGAAAGCACCTTTTGGTGTAGCGTATAACACAAGACATAAATTAAATTAAAAAGAACATTTTTCATAAAATCTCAGGGTGTTACATTCTACCCCCCTTAAAATGAATTTCGCTATCGAAATTCGTCGGGGTTATAAATGGTATACTACTCGAAAGTTTCATTAGTAGAAAACCACATCATAAAAAGGAATACCAAAACCAATCAGTAAAAACTAATGTATGAAACTTAATTATCACCCAAAGTAACTAATCACTGGGATTCCACATTGGAGAACATAGGAGAAAATATGGATATGGAAGAGAAATCTAACCATCATGTTCTGATGGAGAGTGGTAGAGAACATGGTAATGAAAAATCCCACAATCACAAACTCATATATTTGTGATTATTTAAGGTACCATCTGATTCATCATATATAAGGGCACTAGGACAACATTTTTTGTTTTCAAGATCATTTCCCTAAAGGTGAAGAAATTAGAATTAGAAGAAATACTTTCGTGATTTGGGTACAGTCTCACCGTTGGTCATTACATGGAAAATTTCCACATCATATCTTAGTGAAATGAATTTTAATTTTTCATTCGTGAAGTGTTAGCAGATCATGTGATAGAATGATGGGTCATTCCATCTGTTTTAAACAAAAGGTTAGAAAAAGTTATCAAAAATACATAAGTCCATCTATAGTGAGAATAATCATATATAGTTACTAAAATGGACTTATAATTCATATATCATACTACATAATATAATAAAACTGGTTTCTACTAATCAAGGACTTCTTATAGGCCAGTGGTAGGCGATAAAGGCATGTCGCACTTCAGTTGTGGGTTCGATTCCCACATCCTTGTCTGACGCGACAGGTTGCCACCCGTCCTACAGGTTGTCCTTTTTCTAAAACTATATTATTATAACATTCCATAAATAATATCAAAAAAATTTCTACCCTTAATTAATTCTATCTGATGTCTAACTTAATCCATTCCAACCTTTACGCTTATCGAAAATACTTCTGTTCAATCTCACAGTGTAAAGAAAATGATTACTTGAGAGGTCACATAACAAGTACGTGAATACCATCATTTATCCCCCATATATCATATGATATATCTTATTGGACACATTCCAAACATTTGAAGGCCTTAATCATATATTATCTTGAAAAATTAACACCCATTGATCCTTAGTGAAAACTTGAATACAGTTAAAACTTTACACTTTCCACATACCAAAATCCCCAAAATTCTATATACTCAATCCATGATATCACTTAGTCCTTATATCAATCATGAGCTCATGAATACTATCAAACAATTTTTTTTCTCCTTATCCATTAATTATGTGCATATCATCTTCTTTACAAAATATTTGAATCACTTTTCATGGTTACCAGTACAATATTCATATAGAAAACCACAATGGACCAATACACAGATATTTCAAAATTCCACAATACTATAAATGATATTCCAAGATACTATTTTTAAATCCCATTACATAAAAACTTAATCATTACACAACATCATTTTCATACTCAACATCTCAAATAGTGATCGCATGTGACTTCCCTTTATCCTTTTCCATAAGAGGTTTCTCACGTTGATCATCATTAACCCTTGGATTAGGGCATTGATTATCATAATGCCACATTTTATTGCACATGAAGAATTGAAGTGTTGGTGGTGTGTTCTCTATAGTCTTTTCTTTATTCACATCATTAGAAACCCTTTTTCAATTACTTTGACACTCAGCTGCTTGATGACCTTCTTTTCCACACATAAAACATTTTCTAGTCCCTTTAAGACAATATCCATCATGCATCTTTCCACACATTGAGCATAAAGAAACATTAATCTTCTTTTCACCATTATTCTGATATTTCTCCTTGAACTCTATTCTTCATTTATTGTCAAACCCATGACATGGATATGTTACACCATCTTCCAGTTCTACCTTGATACCACAACGCACAATTTATTCATACCTACTAAATTCTCTTATAGCTAATGCCCTTCGATGACTTTGTTTTAAACCACTGAAAAATTGGTCAACTTTACATTCAGGTTGGATGATAAAGACAGATTCATACCTTGCAAGTCTAGTAAAATTAGCTTTCTATACACCAAAAGATTCATCATCCTTCTGCATAAGCTCATGAAACTCCTTTTCCTTTTTTGTCGAAGAATACGAGTGAAGTAATTACTGAAAAACAAGTTCTTGAACTCATCCCATTCCATGGATTCAATTTCATCTTGGGGACTTGTATTCTTAATTAGAGTCCACCACTGGTCTGCTTCGCCTTCTAAATGGTAATGAGCTAAAATGACTTTTTCATGTTCTGAATAGCGAAGTATGGAAAATATCTTTTCAATGATACTGATCAATTGTTGAGCAACAAGTGGACCAGAAGACCCATTAAAAGACGGTGGATGTTGCCTCAGGAAAGACTCTATAGAATATCGTTCCTTCTCTGATTATTTGGAAATCCAGAATGATTCATAGCTTTTATAAGTTTATAAATAAGATTTTTCACTCCATCTTACATCACATTTGGTTTCTTGGGAGGACAAAAATTGCATTGTCCATTACATTCATCAACACGGTTCTTTCGGGTTCCAGCCATCGTCTAAAACCCCAAAAGAATAGTGTGAGAGTCAAAAATCATGCTAGAAAAAAAACATAAAAAAGGGGGAGTACCTTCAATATCTAACATCTTATGTTTAATTATAATATTGTTACCATAATTCTAGGATAATAACATATACTTATACTTAACCTTAGAGAAATCTCTAGACATACCTTAGAAATATCTCTAGGGATCTCATTAAAGTTTTTGCATCCTAGTTTCAAAAGGATAACTAAACCATTCCACTGATACCAACTGTAGAGACCCAAACCATGAAAAACATGGACAATAAATTACTTTTTGGGAATACTTAATACATAACGAAAACTGATACACAAGGACTGTAATAGTTTAGTGTCTTTCGAAACTCGAAAAATAATCTTCTAATCATGGTGAAAGATCTTCAACATATCTTATAAAGATCTTCCCCTTTTTTCATACCTAAGACATTTTATTAAATCCTGGGGAAAAGAAAACATATAAAGGGTGAGCTCAAATGCTTTGTAAGGGTAAGAATAGAGAACATAAAACAATCCATAAACATTTTTATGCAAAAACATGAACATAAAATATAAACATTAAAATCATGAGAAATGACATAAATCTTGGATGTACACAAGGCATAGATCATAAATGGACATTAGTAATGATAAACTATAATTGTAAAAAAAACATTTAGTTGTGGCGTCCATTAAGAACATGTTATGATTTCCATAGTAGCCAAGGCATTGTTTCGAAGACCATCTTAGTGGACAAATTCCCATTCTGAATCGAGCTCACTCCTCGTTCCATTCTAGTAACACTGAACTGAATTAACTTACCATTCCAGCCATGTTTATCTCAAGAGATATACATCTTTACCCAATTCATTGGAGGGAGATATAGGTCCCACCCATCTCATAATTAAATCATTATTACGTGTGCCACAACATAAACTTAAATCATTCATCATAACCCAAAGAATAAAATGTGTTTCAAACTCATTATCCCATCATAACATAATCCATATAAAAAAAATGGATATCATTTCATCATAAGAAAAGTGAAACAATGTAAATCAAAGAAACATTATACTTGAAACATAGACATATTAAATAATGTCAACTTATATGGAAAATGGTTTTGATAAAATACTTGAAATGAATTCCTGAGGAAAATATCCTTTTTTCTTCAAAATAATTTTCTTTTCACAAAATGCCATGCAATCTTAAAAGAAAAGTATTTTGTTGAAAATAGCCATAAATATTTTATAGGAAACTACATTTAAATAAGTAATTATGAAACCTTAAAAATCCATTTACGCCGTATAAGTTAAAAATAAAAGTATTCTCGTACTTTTGTCAGAAAAGTCAAAAAGATCCTCGTATGGTGAACAAAAGAAAGATCCCTTCCATAAAAAAAAGTAAAAGTCAAAGAGGGTTAAAAATGACATTAAAAATACATGGAATAATATTAAACACTTTAGGAAAAACTTTTTTTGGGCATGGATGAAAAATATAACCCCAGTAAATACTCACGTATAAGAAAGCTCGGATAAAAAGAAGATTTGAAAAATTAGCCATTACCTTATGTCTGATATGCTTCATATGTATACGAACCTCATGTATAATGATTTAAATAATGTCATTGAATTATTACAGAATCATATTAATTGTTATTATATCATATATGGTTCACTTAGGTATTTATATTACCGGTTAATTTTTCAATTCCATGTTAAAGTAGCGTTTTGGGTAAAATTGTTTCATTTATCATACGTGTTTGTACTAGTTATTCTTGATATTATTATTACTTATATCATGATTTACATACTTCCAGAATGTAAAACATGATTTATATATCATATATATTAATTATATATATATATAATAGATAGAAAAATGAAATCAAACACACCGTTCATGGAGTCGGTAGGCCGTACGTATGCATGAATGATGTTTTCCATTCCTTATTGACTTGAATGGAAGTAAGTAGATGACATATGTAGATGTATATATACATAAATAAAGTAGCTTCATTATATCATAGATTTCATTATTATTCATTATATATACTTTATAATCATTCTTGAATGGTTAACATGGAGAATTAATCTCATCATGTTGTGGAGACGGTATTCTGTACGTATGTACGAGCGATTATATCGTTCCCATGATCGTGGAATTGTATTGGAGTGTATTTATACTATTTCAAAGTCAATATCACTTTAAAATAATCATATACTGTCTTTATATACACCATTATAACCATCCATGTAAGGTGGTGGTGAAAATAGATTACACCACGACGTGGAGACAGTATTCCGTACGTACGCATGCGCGGTGATTTCATTTTCTGAAGAATGGATAGATGGTGAAAAAGGGTTTTTTTAATACTTATAATAACATATCAGTATATCATTGATACTGATGTTATTACCTCATAATTAAACAACTAAAGAAAAATATGTAGAAGAACAAATAACGTTGAATGAATTGGTAACAGACATTACCTCTTCTTTGAAGCACCTCTTCTTAACCTCCTCTTTGGGAACTAAATATGGTATTTGAAGAAGACCACAACCTCTAGATGTTTCTAGGGAAGTGGAGAGGAGAAATTTTCAGGGGATGTCGGAGAATTAAGGCTCAAAGTGGTGTGAGGAAAAGAGGGAGGAGGTTCACTTTTATAAGGGAGGAAAGGGGCACCTTTGAAATAACTAAAAATATTATTTTATTATATGTCATATTCGGTTTTTAATAGCTCCAAATTGATTTATTTAGAAGATAAGGTGGGTATGGGTATAAATACACTCAATAAATATAATTTAGAAAATTTTAGGTTTCTATTTTAACCTTATAATTTATATTTAACTTTAAGTTAAATAATTTTACTTTTACCATGTCTTCTTGTTTTCTTACACTATAAGGTTAATAAAATTACTATAACAAGTCAAACGAACCCCAAGTTGTTTATTAATAATATATATAACCTTATATTAGTCATTTGTCCAAACCTTATATTTTTTGGAATAAAATAACAATTAATAATATATTTATTTTTAAAACAAAACTATTTATGTTAATTTTGACACTATTTGGTAATTGATTTTTGTGAAAATAATAACAGCATGATTAGTTTGAAAACAATTAATTAAATAAATACTAACATGTCATATTAACCTAAAAAATTAGTTGAATTAATAAAAAAGTCTGAAATTGCGTTTTTTGGGTATTTATAATATCAATTATTTTAATATTTCATTATTTAGGAAATTACTATATCACCAGTGTGTCATAAATAACATATATTATTTAATGTCTATAAATTATAAATAAAATACCAGTAGGTATGAAATATTTTTATCTTTATAAATAATATTTATAGTCGAATTTTTCTTATTTATAATCCTGTATTAAAAATGTTTTAGTTATTAAACAATGATTTTAACTATTTTAACTATTCTTTAAATAAAATAATATTAAATGTCCTAATCTAATCCAAGTGGTCCTAAATGGTTATATTTTATTCATAAGATTGATTTTGGTATAATTACACTAATCCAATAGAATTAGGACCTGTTTTAGGGTAATAATAATATCATTTTTACCCCTAATTACCTTATTTACTTTTAAACGTGGTAAAAAAGTACAAAGTTACTATTTACAAAAAATTATTTTCATCTCATTGAACCACATTTTAGTCCTTGTTCTTAACCGCGTCTCTCGGATTTTCTAAATTCCACTCACATAAGTGGTAAAATTATGTTTTATTTGAATTTCTAAATTCTCCTAGGAGGTGGGTAAAAGACTGTGAAAAGTTCAATAAACTTTTTATATATCTAAAATTATAATAAAATGACTTCAAGGAATTGCATTTAACATATATATGTATTATGTATCAATTTTTACCTAAAATAAATTTAAATAAAATTAATAATTATTTAAATAAAAAGTCTGTTTTTAAATTGTATCCTAGTGTTTTCACTATTCATCAAAAATTGAAAGTTTTCTGAAAAATACCAAAAATTCACCATAGGATAATTTCGATATTATGAATCCAAAAATGAAATCCATTTTGAAAAATAAAATTTAAAAAATTTAAAAAATTGGGTATTACTATTCATAATTGCTAGTTTTAATATTATTTTAATAGTATATCATCGTTTAGTGAAACTCGGTATTGCGTACAACGCAAGCTATCGAGGAAGGTCACGATTGCGTGTAATGAAAGACAAGTAAAGGATGTGTGTAGTGGAAGATACTTTTGGTGTAGCATACAACACAAGACATCAATAAAATTAAAAAGAATATTTTTCATAAAATCTCAGGGTGTTACGGGGGGATATTCAAGGATAGGGATGGGGATGTCTAGGGGGAGGGGGTTGTCATAGAGGAATGAGGGGGTGCATTTGGAGTGGTGGGGGTTATCCAATGTTAGGGATGGGTTTTTTATAGGGTACGAAGGGGCAGTCCAGGGGCAGGGAGGCAGCTGTCCAGGGGGGTGGGGGGTTTTCCAGGAAGAGGGAGGGGTTGCTTGTGATGTGGAGGGGGGGGGGGGGGTGGGTCCAGTGGTAGGGAGGGGGTTTTCTAGTGGGAGATGTGTGGTCTAGGAGGAGGGAGGGGAACTATAGGTGGAGTGGTGGTGGGTTGTGCAGGTGTAGGGAGGGGGGCTGTCTAGGGGGCTGTCATGGGGAAGGTAGGGAGGGGTGTCTTGCTAATCACACTAAAGAACTAGAAGATCAAGAGAAAAGTGAATTGGTAAGTTCATGGCTTGTCTAATTATGTAGGTTATTATCTATCCCTCTCTAAAACATAGAAATACATTCCCTCCATACCTTCAACGGGGTCGTAGATATTGTATGGGGTACTTGGAGAGGCATAAGTTGTTAGGGTCCAAGTAGGGTTGGACCCGATGTCTGATGCTGACGTTCTAGCACTCATTCTATTTGACATGGCCTAGGATAGTACACTCTAAGAGGTAGTCCAAGGGCTGTGTTTAGGTGCGGGGGCTATCCGGGGGTGGGGAGGTGGTTGTACACGGGTGAGGGAGGGGGATTGCCTCAGAGGTGGGAGGGGGTTGCAGGTGGAGTGGTGGGGGGGGGGATGTCCAGGGGTAGGGAGGAGGATGTATAGGGAGGTAGGTTGGGGCTATCCAGGGGGAGGGATGGGGTTGTCCAGGGGGAGGGAAGGGGTTGTACAGGAGGAGGGAGGGGGCTACATGTGGTGTGGGGGGGGGGATGTCCAGGGGTAGAGAGGGGGCTGTCTAGGGGGGAGGGGTTGTCCAGGAGGAGGGAGGCGGGCTGCAGGTGGAGTGGTTGGGGTGTCTACGGGTATGGAGGGGGTCTCTCTATGTGGAGGGATGACATGTTGTCTAGGAGGAGGAAGGGGTATGCAGGTGGAGTAGTGGGGGGGGGGCATGGGTAGGGAGGGGGTTTTCCAGGGGTTTTTCTAGGGGTGGGGAGGGGTGGTCTAGATAATCACACTAAATAAATAGAAGATCAATAGAAAAGTGAATTGATGTGATCATGGCCTATCTAATTGTGTAGGATCTCATTGGTAACTACATAAAACTAAGAAACACATTCACTCCATAACTTCAATGGGACCTTAAATATTGTATGGGGTCTTGGGTTATGCATACGTGGTAATGGTCCAAGAAGGTTTGGACCCAATGTCTGATGTGGACGTGATACACTCATTTACTTTGACCCATCATGGGAGGGTACACTTTTGGAGGCTTTCCAGGATGGTAGGGGGGTTGTCCATCAGGGTTGTGTAGGGTGGGGGGATGTCCTAGTGTAGGTAGGGGGCTATCTAGGGGGTATTCCATGAGGAGGTAAGGGGTTGTAGGTGGAGTGGTGGGGTGGGGGCTTTCCAGGGGTAGGGAAGGGTCTATCTAGGAGGGGTGATTGTCCAAGATGAGGGAGGGGTTGCAGTTGGATTTGTGTGGGGTGTCGAGTGGTAGGGAGGGGCTGTCTAGGGGGAGGGGGTTTCCCAGGAGGATGGAGGAGAGTTGCATGTGGAGTGGTAGGTGGGCTTTCCAGTGGTAGGGAGTGTGTTGTCCATGTGGGCTTTCTTGGGAAGGGGAGGGGGTCTTGATAATCACACTAAAGATCATAAATATCAAAAGAAAAGTGAAATAGTATGATCACAGACTATTTAATTGCATATATTCACATTTATTCCTCTCTAAAACTGAGAAATACATTCCTTCAAAACCTTCAATGGGAAATTAGATATTGGTTGGGGTCCTTGGAGAGGCATAAGTTGTCAGGGTCCAAGTAGGGTTGGACACGATGTCTGATGCAGACGCGCTAGCACTCATTCTGTTTGATCTAGCATTAGAGAGTACACTCATAGAGGTTGTATAGGAGGGGAGGGGGATATCCCGGGGGTGTGTAGCGTGGGGGATATCCTGGGGTAGGGAGGGCGCTATCTCGGGGGGGGGGGGGTTCTAGTAGGAGGGAGGGGGATGTAGGTGGAGTGGGTGTCCATGATAGTGAGTGGCTCTCCATGGGGATTGGGGGTGTCAAGGAGGTGGGAGGGGTCCTGTAGGTGGATTGGGGGGATATCTAGGGGTAGGGAGGGGTTTTCCATGAATAGGGAGGGGGTTTTCCAGGGGAGGGAGTGGTTGTCCCATAAGAGGGAGGGGTATGCAAGTAGAGTAGGTGGGGGTGGTGTTGTCCAGGGGTAGGGAGGGGTCTATTTGGGGGACGAATGGAGTTTTACAGGATGAGGAAGGGGGTGTGGGTGGATTGTTGGGGTGTTGTCCAGGGGTTGGGAGGTGGCTGTCCATGGGGGAGTTCTCGGGGAGGGGAGGGATGGGGTCTCGCTAATCACACTAATGAACTAGATGATCATGAGGAAAGTGAACTCGTATGATCATGGCCTATCTAATTGTGTAGGTTCTCAACAAGACCTCCCTAAAACAGAGAAATATATTCCTTTAATACCTTCAATGGGTCCTTAGATATTGTATTGGGTATTTGGAGAAGCATAAATGGTGAGGGTCCAAGAAATGTTGGACCCGATGTCTGATGCGGACACGCTAGAACTCATTCCCGTTGACTTGGAATGGGAGATTACACTCTTAGAGTCTCTAGATATATTTATCTATTAGGTTTATAACCTATCTATGATGGTGGTATCACTGGTGAAATGTTTGATTTTATTCTAAAATTAAATACACAAATGAAATAGATTCCTCGCTTTTTTATTTTTAATAAATAAAACCTTCTGGATTCCATGTTGTTGTTGAAATTTTTTCATATTCATTTCTCATTCATGAAATATCAAGGAAAAAATATTTATAAGTCAATGAATCATGTTGAGCCTCTACAAAAATAATAGTTAAATCCAAGGAAATATGGACATGTAATGGTTTTAATGGGTAACCATTGACATTTTAGTAATGTATTCTTTCATATTAATGTTTAATTTTTTCATTATAGTATTACTAACATAATATTTGTTTTATTATATAGGTTAATTTTTTTCCTGTGTTCGAATGCTTTGTTAGGCAACTAATACCATAGGCATAAATTTTTGAGAGGGGATCACAGAAGCAAACATGATGAATAATTCATGTTTATAACTATTTTTTGATAATTTTAATTGAAATAATAGAAAAAATTATTTGAAATATATATAGAAGTGTGTTTTTATGTATTCATGATTTCATGAAAAAATATATAGCATTTTTTAGGAAATTATTGAGCTTTTTGTTTTGTTCATCAACTATTTGTTTGTGTGTAGGTATGGTTTGAGCTGTGTGTCCAGGTGTTTTATTAGGTGTACAAATATTTCTAGAGGCAACATGGCCTTATCATATCTAATTAAGTGATGATAAATATATCAAATATCTACAGTCAAAATAGGACTCCTAAATACCCCCTTTATCATTTCTATTTTGAGCAATGATATATTATGCATTTATCTATGGTCAAAAGAGGGATGATAATGGGTAACCTTTATCTATGCTAGAAAAACACTGATAAAGGTTACCATTTTCCATGCTAAACAAGAACTGATAAAGGAGGAACTTTATCATCCGTTTTTAGAGATGATAATGGTGACCCTTTATCAGCACTACTTTGAGCGCAGATAAAGGGGTCCCCATTTTATCATCATCCTGATTAACAACATCTTTTTGGCACTGTTAAAGGGGGAGTTTTAGTGCTTTTAAAAGACCTTTTTGTAGTAGTGGGATGATATGGAGTTACAAAAGAAGGTGAATGCTGTAAAGGAAGTGGGGCTACAAGGGTTCCATATCGATGATGATGGTGTGATTCGATTTGGAAGTCGTATTTGTGTTACTTCATCACTCGAGATAAAGAAGGAGATATTGGACAATGCACCTAGATCAAAATTATCTATCCATAATGGCAGTACCACGATGTAATATGATATTAGAGAACAATTCAAGTGGGATAACATGAATAAGGATATTGTAGAATATATCTCAAGGTTCTTGGTATGCTATCAAGTTAAAGATGAACAACATAAGTCCTAAGGGATGATGAAAAAATTGCCTATACCCATGTGGAAATGGTAAAATATATTTATGAAATAAGTCATGGATCTCTTAAAGATTTCAATGAGAAATAATATGATATGGTGTGTGGTTTACCGACTCACTATGACTACCCATTTAATATATATTTGGAAATATCTCTCAATTGAACAACTTGAAAGGATATATGTGAAGGAAGTGGTGGGACTACATGGTGTTCAACTCTTGATTTTCTATGACAGTGATCCAAGGTTAAAATTTATATTCTAGAGGATCCTAGAACATTAATTGAGTAATTAATAAAATTTCAACACGACCTATAAACCCCAAACTGATGGCAAATCGGAAAGGACTATTCAGATGCTTGAAGACATGTTAAGAGCATGATCTCTCGAATTCAATGTTGTATGGGATCATCTTCTCCCATTGGATTAGTTATCATACAAAAATACCTTCCACTTGATTATTCATATGACTCCATTTGAAGCTCTATATGTAAAGTGATGTAGAACACCATCCTATTGGGATGAAGATGGAGAAAGTAAGCTACTTGGACCTGATCTTCAACAAGACATCATAGATAAGGTTCAATTCATCCAGAAATAGATCAAAGCTACTAAAATTCGGCAAAAGCGATATGCTAAGAACTATAGAAGGGGCATGGGGTTTGACATTGGTGATCAATTCTTCCTTCAAATATCACCATGGAAGAGAGTCCTGCGGTTTGGAATGAAAGGGATGATAAGCCGAAAGTACATT
This sequence comes from Viscum album, assembly GCA_963277665.1. Taxonomy (NCBI): domain Eukaryota; kingdom Viridiplantae; phylum Streptophyta; class Magnoliopsida; order Santalales; family Viscaceae; genus Viscum; species Viscum album. The sequence goes on from OY728142.1 coordinate 1,929,962,381, forward strand.
GGCCCCTTTCAAATCAATGACTGCATAAGAGTCATGGCCTATCACCATTAAATTTTTTCAAATATGGCTCATGTTCATGATCTGTTTCATGTATCAATCCTTACAAAGTACATACCTAATCCCTCACATGTACTGAAATTAGAGGTGGTACAACTAGAAGATGATCTCTCCTATAAGGAGTTGCCAGTAGATATTCTTGACTGGAGAGATAAGGGTCTATGTAATAATATAGTCCATCTTGTCAATTTGTTGGTGAGGATCCATATGATCAACGATGCAACATGGGAACCAGAAGTGCTGTTGATGGAGAAGAACCCTCACCAGTTCCTGGAAAATAAAAATTTGATGTAGAAATTTCATAAGTGGGGATGTGTGTAATGACCCAATGTTTTATCAATGGAAATCCCTTCTTAAAATTATTTCATGTAGTATAATCATATTATTAATCACAATAACATATCATGATACTAAATACTATTTTATCACTAAACATAATTTTTCTTCTTTCATGTTTTGAATTTCGAATAAAAGTCATCGACATTTGTGTTCAGTAATTTATTTGGAGTCTAGTGAATCCAACATGTTTTTGTTGAGAATATTAACGTACCCCTATGAATAGTAATATTAATAGTAACATGACTCAAATAAATAGTTAATTATATTATAATATTATTTTCTTAAGGGTTTAAGATAATTTCATCTTGATTCATTTTTCAAATCGATATAAAAGCAGTTATAGTTTTTAAATTGATAATTTTTTAATAAAGAATAACTTTATTTAAAAATAAAATTTAATAATATTTCGAAAATTATTTTATAAAACATTATCTCATTTTTTAATTCTACACATCATAAAATGGTCTGGGTGAATTTTTGTGATTTTTATAAAAGAGTGTAATTTTTGGTGAATAGTCAAAATACAATTTTGTGTTTCGGTGTGTCTAATGAAATCATTAATGATGTATAGTTGATGTAATATTTATAGTGTACTTTTGTTAAGTAAAATAAGATTTTTGTTTTCCCAATTTGATTATTCCATGAGGAAAATTCCAGGGGAGATCCCATGGTTTTTCAAATACCACTAATGAGGTTTCCCTTGTAAATATTCCCTGGATTTTTCTATAAATACCAACACATTATTTCATTACATTAATTCCAAAGTCCTCCTCAATGAAGATATGGAATTCTTACCTCCCTATTAGTTCTCCCATGTTGTCCTAAATCCCCCATTGTCACAACCTTCATGTCTTATGAGACACTCTATAATGTAAGAGAATTCTCAACTTCTTTTTTTCGATTCAACTTCTCTTTTACGTGGAATAACATTCATGGTTCCATGCCATTTTACTCTTTCAATTTAAACCATTCTATATACTATATTATTAATCATTTATTAATGGGTGACCCTTTTCCCTATCATTATAATGTTTTATAAAACCATAATGCATAGCTTTTAGGCTGCCGAATTTTCATAAGGAATTTCTCAACGTTTCTTAATGTTATTTTCTTTTCTTCTTCCCTCCTCATATCCTATTATCCAAGAGGCTTTAAAGCTCATAAAATATTTTATATTATGTATTTTCTCATTTTAACTAAAAATTCAGCATAATTATTCTTCTCATCTTCCACTTATTTAGGGATTAAAACCATTTCATGTGATGTGTTGAGTTACGGACATCGTGGAAGATATGATTTTAGTTTGATTTAATTCCTTCAGATCACGTCATGAGACCATTTCTATGGTTAAACCAGATTATATTATTTGTCTTAAATCCTATTTAATGTATTATAACTTAATTATGTACATATTTATGAATTATCAAACCTAAATTTTTTTTGTGGTCAAAGAACCGCCCATATTAACCCAAATGATCATCATTTAATTCTTATCTAATGACTCATCTATAAGGTATAAATAATAATTCATTAAAAGATCATTTAAAATTATCTAATATAATTAATAACATGTAATATCAGTTCTTTGTGTTTCTCCATTTACTAAATGATCTTCCATTTAAGAATACAAGTGAACCATTCAAGAAAACCATAAAAACGAACATTCCCGAACAATGAATTTGAACCCTATAACTCATCAAAAGGACCATTAAATAAAATAATGAAACAATAATGATCCATTTTCATGTAGAAAAGGTTATTTAATTTCTGATTAATTAATCTATTGTGGTGTACATGACTTTAAGGTGAATAAAGCGTTCAGATACAAGGTAAAGGGAAATTCTCAAACCCAACATTATTTCTTCGGGTTACCCCTCTTGCAGTCCACTATTAGTATAATTACATATTAAAAATAATTTTATCATCATTATAATACCTATTATGGGATATAAATGTTCTCCACATGATTTTATGTCAAAGAAAATGTTTTCCAAAATATATCTTCTTCCAAAAACACACCTTTTACTTCTTAATAAAGGGGGATGGTTCTGGTATCAAGTATGTTATTCCCACTTTCCTTTGGGAAGCCACAGTACATGAATGTTTTATTATTAGATGATAAATATTTCTTTACATGGGTCATTTATGTAAATTTTTTATATATGTTCTATGTGGCATGCACGATAATGACAATGTTAGGGTGTGATGGGTGTGCCCCGAATTATATAGTGCAATATGAATGTTTGAATGCGACGGGTGCACTTGGAATTATAAAGCACTCTAATGAATTGGATAAAGTAATAAAATCACATGAGTTTACATGAAAATATGTGTTAAAAATATTCTAGATTTCTTTGCAATTATGTGTAGAATTTAACAACTAATTCACGATGTTTTGTTTTTTAGGCATTGCTACATTTCATGTCTTTTATTAATGATTCCAATCATGTTCATGATATTATTCCAATGTTATGATTATGCTCACTCCATGATATATTATTACGATATATCCTACTACTAGGATATTATAACACCACTTCTTATGTATATCCTCGTGTTACTACATGTACTAAGGAGAGTTCAAGTTCCAATAAGAATCTAGAGAAGAAGCAATTATTTAAATATTGGTGCATGCTGTTGTAATTGTTATGTATGGTCCAAGTTTTACAAATACAATAAAACATTAGATACTAAAAGTGTAATAATATTATGTTTTTTATCTTTAAAATGATATAATAGCAATTTATGAAAATGTTGGGTCTCTATACCATCCACCACAGCCCCCAAATTGGGATCCCCCATCCTTAATGGCTCTGACTGGCCTAGAACTCCTATTAAAGAAGCTAATCCTAACCCACTCTATAGTGGATGTGCCACCCCAAAAAATCACTATATGTGACCCATACCTCCACATTGAAAACAAGGATTTAGAGGGACTTGGCATGCTTGTCAGATGTTCCCCAGCCTCCCACACTGGTCGCACATGGCATATCTCGCATCAAAAGCCACAGATGAAAACATCCTTGAAGAGTTACCTGTACTATCACCTCCCTTATTCACATGGTCATCTATCATTATTTTCTTCCCCAAAGAGTTTCCATATCCAAATAATAATACTTTACTAGAGAAACCATCGCTCCCTTTTCAGTCAATCTCCACCATACACGCCCAGTCAACCACCTGAGCATAGGTCCTCATCATAATCAAGAAAACCTGGGCATATATCTCTAGTAGTAATCCTTTATTAAATATTTAGGCCTTTGAATTCTCATTAGAGATGATTTTAGGAGAATACTGAACTATAATAGAGAAATGGTTGGCATACTCCACCATAGAAATATCCTCCAGAACAAGATCCATGAACAGTCAGTGTCTAGAATATTCCAAGATATCAGGGTAGTACTATTCGTTCAAGGTGACTTTGAAATATCCTTGGCACATATTATAATTGTTCTCATTTTGAAGTACCAATTCCCACCACCTAAAACTTGGACCCTCCAACTGAAAAGGGGAACAGTTCATGTTGAACTCCTCATGTCTGTCATGGAACTCGAAAATGCGCTCGATCTTTTCAATCTATTTCTCTGCTTCCTATGGTTCTATGCTACCTTAGAAAGTATGAAGTATATTGTTTATGAACTACTAGATATTTTACATATAATGAATAGTATCATATTTTATAATAGGATATGGAACTGCATCTATTCCATGTCCAAGATCCTATACAACCTGATCCACAACATTTACTAGCCTTTGATCAAGAGTAGAGGGAGAACTATCTCCTGCTTCCTATAGTGGGTGCATGAGATATTTCTGAGGTGGCATGTTCCTAAAAAAGGCAATAATTATATGAGGAAGAATCAACACAAAATTTCTGAAAAATTCCATCAATATAATCAAATATAATGAAGCCAAAAACAATAGCACAACAAAATAAACCACTACTTCTCCCCCACCTGATGTCCACGTGTAGTCTGCATCCTACACGTCTCACCTAGAAGTGAAGTCAAACAAAAAATTTCAATTTCCCATGGTGACTTTAGATCTTCCAAGAGAGATAAGGGCCACTAACCCTACTCATGAAAAAAACTCTGAGTACTAGATGTCCTAGATTATGTCCGCCCCAACTCCTCCCATAATAATAATATAACCCCAAAACATTAACCCCATTTGATACCATTTTTTCATGAACTGAATCTGGTCACCATCAAAACTAGAACCATTCTCAGCCCAAAAAAATACTTGAAGTGTGTTACCTATCCTCACGAGCTGGCACAAGTTCTTGGGTATTTTATATTTTTGTTTGGGAACAAAAATAAACCCAATCTGAATATGCATGCCAAACATGATTTATATTGAATACAGAACAAAATAAATAAGTTTTAATATATAATAAGAGGACCAGATATACATAAATGTATAAGTAAAAGAGCCCCATTTACTCCACATGACAAGGGGTCATCAACCACAAACTGTGTCGAAACCACCACAACTTGGAAAGGAACTAACAACCTGAACGTCCATAATCCAATGCCTTGAATTTACCTATGTCAAACATGATCATTTCTACTTTCACCCAAGAGGTGTAAGTTGGGTGTGATCCTATGAATGTATGACATACTAGATAAAAATCACTGCAGTTTTTATAAGCAAGAAGTGGTGGAAATAATTTCTATAGATTGATACTTTGAAATGTAAATAGTTTTCAAAGGGAATATTCTATGTCTGATCAAATTTCAATAAAAAATTTAGGTTCCGGTATTTTCATACCAAATCCACTATATTCATAATATTTATATATAATATTCAATGAGCACCAATCTTGGGAAGACCCCTAGCTACATGTTAGTCTCAGGCTCCATATACATCATACCTCAGAGTGAAGTTACCATAGAAAAAATCCATTCTAATCTATGAGACAGTAGTAGGGAACATAACCATAAAACAGTGTCCCCATAAAATCATAATATAGCTTTTTTAGTGTTTTTTTATCCATTTTTCTCTATGAAACATGGATATAATTTCTATGAATCACTAGTGTACTAGTACATGTCCTCCTTCCTAGGTACCTTTGTTTCCCCCATTGTGGTCAAAACATTTTCACACATTACCGGAAGATAATAGCTCATAAAACAACATTTATAGTCATAACCAACTCAATATAGTATCATCACATTCTTTTCACCACTTTCATCACTCAATAAAACATATATAATTTTAATAAAATAACATCATATTTTTTAAAATTGTTTGGCACACAAATTTCCTTAAAAACTCACATTGAACACTATGTGCATAACCATATTCACCAAAAAAATTTCTCATCACCAAATCCTTTTTATAAATCCATTACGTGAGTTATAAGAAAACCCCAATTGTAATAATAGAGAATATACATGTAAAAAACCAATTTGACACGAAATTGGTACATAAAAATCATTTTCTTAACAAAGTTCACCAAAACAAAATTTCGCACCAAGGATGGTGATTGATAAGTGTGCTAAAAATGTAAATTTAGAAACTATAACTCATATAGCACATAATACACATGGAATCCCCTTCCACAAGTGTAAAAACCCTTGAATCTTTGTGTGAATTTTCAATCGCACCACCGCCGCACATCAATAGACTTAGATCAAGCCTTAAACTAAAACAATAGACCACGAAACCAAAGATCAAACCATAGGTTCAAAGTACAACATGATAAAAAATATTAATATAATTAATAAGTTATGAACCTCCATGAACAAGTTGGGGAAAATGAGGAAACTCAATTAATTGAATAGTTTTTATATTTCTCCACTAAACCCCCCTTCAAAATGTAGTTCCAAAGAGGGTTTCAGGTGATTGGGAGGCTTAAATGGTTATTAGGGATGAATAGGGGAAGAATGAGGTGAGCATGGATAAATAAAAGGAGGGAAAATGGAATTTAACAACATTTTTAATGATATGGAAAAGGTCGCATGGTTTTCTTGCATAGTTTAGTAAACCCTGCTCCAAAACCGTCCACCCCGTTTTCTCCACATGAAAAGTTTCCAAGCTTCTTCAAATTAAAGGGGGGCTATGGGAAAATCATGTGGGAATTAATGGAAAGTATTATAAGAGGAAAGAATTATGTTAAATTAAGGAAAATGGTGTAGAAAATATTATATTTTTATTAATTATTTATTCATTATGTTTAATGATTCATTTCTAGATCTCTCTTTTCTAGGTCTTTGGTCAAAGTATTATGTTATCTATAATGGTTTTTCTGACTCAATTTTTATCATTGTATCAAATGTTCTAATACTTGAATGTTCACTTATTAATTTCATTTTCTAATATATTTTATATTTTATTATATATTTCTATATTTTATTTAAATCTAGAAATCATAATTTCATTCTGTAATAAATTTCAATATCTATAAATATATGATATCCTTAATCGTAATTCTCATACTCAGTAATGAATTTTTCTCGATGATGTATATATTAATTCTTAACGAAATATATTATTTTATATTTATAAAATCAAAATATGTATTATCTAATGTATACTTATAATTCCATTTATCTATTTTCATGAAGATATTATTCAACCCTTTATTTTATGTATGTTTTTTAATATTGCAAAAAATACATTTAGGTATTTATTTTCACACTTGTACATATTTATCTTCCACCCCATAGATATTTATATATCAAAAGATGATATCACTATTTCATAATTATTTATTATTATAATTTGATGTTTTATACCTTTTCATTTAATATACTTATAATTAATTTTAAAGTTAATGATTGTATTGAAATTTATGGAAATTTTAATAATGTGTTCCAAATAAACATTATCATAAATTTTATTCAATTTTCTTCTTTTTCTAAAAAATGTATATCTCTTATGGAGAATTTATCTTCATAAATATCAAATAAAATAATTACACAATTTTGTGATTAACTTTATGGTATAACCTAGCCAGTGATGATTATGTGGTTATGTGATACCATTTGGAAATGATATGAAACCCATATTCATTCAACTGGAAATTCGTTAAATGATAAATGATTGATTTCATATAATTCACATTTTTATGGTGTAAAATTATATTTTGGATAGGGTCCCATATATCACTATAATAATGTTTAATATCTTATGGAATAATTATATGAAATATATATAAATGTTTTTTTGTTTACAATAAAATGCGTCGATGTAATTGGGTTTGTTAAAAAATAAATGGATTATATGGATTGGGGTTTCTCAAAATAGAATGTCTTGGAATGACTGGGGATTATCATAATTGATCATGCGGGCATGACTAGGTTATATCACAATGTTATGGTTTCTTATTCTTTCTCTTGTGCCACATTTTCTATGAAATTACACTATCATTTTTATACTTCCATGGTACATTATTATTAACAGTTGATTCTAAACCAAATTATATCTATTTTGTATTAATGATGATACATTTTGGTTCATGTGATCTTATGATATTTTAAATATGATATATCTTTTGTGTGCATCATTTCATGGAAAATTGTTATATAAATATTTATGAATCATTTCCAATTTAGGAGTCATTTTTAGAATGGGTAAATTTTAAATTTGGTTGAAAATAAATATAATTTTATATCTAATAGTTTTTCATAATTTTATAAAACATTAATTATATTTATGTTTGGTGTGGTAGCCATTCAATTTTTTTAAATTATAATTATGGATTCTTATGTTTGGGTGTATTTAGTTGGTATGGAATTTATGATTCAAATGATCCTGATTATTTTACATATAATCACGTCATGAGAATGATTCTATGATTCTATGATGAGTTTTTTATAGTGTACTGATTATATTATATTTTTAATCATACATTTCAATAATGTTACCATTTTCTAACATGATTTTGATATAAACCTTTATGACTCACTAATGTGTTTTCCCTTAATGAGAATTTGTCTCACTATTTTTTTATTTACATCCCCTAGAAATTATATATATTATATTATGTGTTGAATGAAAATGTATATAGGGATGTATGTGGGATATGATGACAAAATAATTGCTAATAATATTTTTATGTTTATAATTTCTATATACCCCAAACCATTAGGTTTGGTGGTTGTGAAATTATTACATATCATTAATGAATATGTGAAGAAAATAATAATATATATATATATTTATGTTTCTTAGTCTCATATGGTATTATATGGTGAATTATAAACCACCATGTCTTTGGATATTATAAGATGGGGATATTTGAATAGTTATAAATTCCACCATGAGTACATAAGTTTATGGTTTCTTATAACATTAATTCAATTGATGCCCCTTTTCATGATTTAGGTAATTAAATGTTTACATAATTAATTATATTTTGGATACTTATATTTTATATTCTTGAGTCATCCATGATTATTGAATAGATGGACCTCAATGATGGAATGTTATTAGATGTTTTTGAAAATTTTCTTAATTAGGATAATGTTTTATTTGAGTATAGGAATATAATATGATATGAAATTGTTGTTCAAAATAATTGCATATAAATAAAATATAGGTTATTTTGAAAAAGATTAATATATTTTATGGATAATATATTATTAAGTTATATTGATTAGGAGGTGATTATTTTTCTCTTGTGATAATGGTTACGATAATTTTTTTTACCTTGGATTTCATCAACATTATATTTGAAATATAGTAAAAAAATATATATAATATAAAAAAAGATTTTTTTATTTATTGAGATTATATTATTAATATTAAGAGGTATGAAACAAATAGAATCATAGGTTTTACTGAATAAGTAAGAGGTAAATACAATTAGTTAGACATTGAACTGAATAAATGAATGGTCGAAATTAATATTTCAATTTAAATGAATCAAATGATTTATGGATTTAATAATATTTTTAAATATAATTTTATGAACAATTTTGGTTTTAAAGTTTATTTTCAAAAAATATATTGAAATGAATCAGTGAATGTTACGTCTCTACAAACACCCAAAAAAATTTAAAGAAGTATATTATGTATAAATGGGTGAGATAAATTAAAATCTAAATATGTATCTTTTATAATCGAAAATTTGTGTTTTATAGTATTATCAATGATTGTAAGGTTAAATACACATTATAAATTATATGTTTCTTCATGAATTTATTATGGATCGATTAGATATTTTAAATGAAGAATCAAAAATTAAATTATGAGGATATATTTTATTTAAGGGTGTATAATATATCACCATGTTATTTTTTTATGGATTTTACATTGAATAAATACAATATTGATTTTATTTTATCACAGAGAACATTAAAAAATTAACTATATATTTTACATTGCGTGATATAGATAATGATATTATGAGAATAAAATCAGAAATATCTTCAACAAAATAAATTGATGTGGAAACATCATGTAAATAATGATATTGTTAAAAAAATTCCATATGGTTATTGTTATCCTAATGAAAAATTTTATGTATTCTAATACAAAGTAATTACTGAAATTTAATGGTTGGAGGATAATGTTATAATTGTATGTGAGTAAAATCATTTAGTCTTTGAAATGGCTATTTTTTTAAGAATAATTTTTTTATATAAGATATATATTTTAACATAATAAATTTAATAAATAATAAAAAACATCATTATTATTAAATATCATTGTATATAAAATTTTAATTTAAAATCACTTAATATCTAAATGATAAGAAATATGATGATGTACATTTAACGTAATAAATTCTTATTTATATATATCCTTTTTCATTATATCTATTTATTTATAATAAATTTAAATTAAAAAATGATAGAATTTGAATATTATAAATATAAATAATTGTAATATGAATAATAGAATTTACTTATTATGTAAATTTGGAATTATTCTTAAAGGAATATTTTATTCAAATAGTAAAAATTCGTGTTTATAAATATATTTTAATATTTATGCAAACATTATAATATAATCAGGAGATACACAATTCATGGAACCATTTTCATGACAAAAAATATATCTATGGAGTAATATAATGGACATAAAATATAATATTCTGAATTTAATGACCTATGATAATTTTTTGAAACCTATCATTTATTTTATTCTAATAAAAGATATTTTTTAATTTTTAATTAAAGATTTACTCACATTATACAATTTATTTTTTAATTTTTTAATATAAATTTATCATCTATATTTTATTCATAAACCTATAAAATTCCTATAATAAATAATATTCTAGATATTTCCCATAAAACTTTATAAACACATTTGTATTCATTAAAATTTGGGTTTTCAAAAAAAAAGTTGTTCTATTTTGTTTACTTATATTAAAATTAATTATTATGATTACTATAAATTAAAAAATTTAAAAATTATTTCATAGGTGGAATTATAATTTAAAAATTAAGTAATATTATAAATTTTACTTATGGTCATATAAATAATTTACTGATGTAAAAATTACTTACCATAGTAATGGTATAAATGAAGACAATAAATTATATCCTAAGGAGATATAAAACAAAAATCATAATAATTCATGAATAATTCAATCAAATTAAACTATATTTTATTCTCGGATTATCAAAATTTACATTTTTCCAGAATTAAAAATTATTTATTTTTAAAAAATTAATATTTATTGAAATTACACACCTCTTACCATTAAAAGGACACCACCAACAACCATCTCATTCTCATAATTGAACCCTCTTACAATTATCAAGATATTATGGGAATAAATTAAGATACACATCACACATCCAAGTGGTTATGGTCTCATATGATATTTTCCTTCAAATTCATAATCCTATTATAAAAGTATTTGTGCCAATTTGTGAGAACTAGACACTTAATAAAACCTTTTAATTTTCATTCTATTTCATCTTATTCTAACTCATCCATACCAATGATAAACATACTAACATTTTATCATTATTATCCATATTATATTAATATTTTATGATGTTAATTAAATATCATTTATCTACCTTCCTTCCATCCATAAGGAAATAAATATATTGCATGTGTTATGGTATGTTCACTAACTCCAAAAATGACAGAATTCATTTTTCACCACTATTTAATATGTATTTTTGAAAAATTATATTAATTAATTAATATGATATTTATGAAACTATTATTTTTCTAGATATTTAGAATTTACATTATTTTTAAAATATTAGAAATAAATGATCACTTTCATTTTACCGGCCCACAAAAATAATAGCGAATAATATTTAAATATATATATATATATATATGTAATGGGTAATTTATCAACATTTACAAAAATAGTTCTATTAACATGAAACTAATATTTAATTAATATCCTATTTCATTCTTAAGTGGTTATAATTAATAGTTAAATTTTATTAATATACCAAATATTATTCTCAAACAATTACCAAACAAATAAAATAAAGATTTAATTTCGGAAAATTATACCCAAGTCTATGATGGGATGAAACTATAAAATCCTGAATCATTATGGTAATTATATACTGTATTATTTAATACTATATGCATTATTATTAAGACCATGGAATGGTAGCAGAAATTGTTAAACTAAAATAGAATAGTAACATTTAAATCTCCCAACACATATAACCAATATTGACTAATAATTATCAATTATTATGTGATATAATAATATAATAACTGAAATAGAAGGTATTAATTATGAATGAATTTTGAAAATAGATTATTTTTTTCTATATGTTTATTATAAAGGTGGTTAAAACATGCACAAGCTTGTCAGAATCCAAGTTAAGGGTTTCATGGAATCAACATCAACTTCAGGAGACATGTTGCATATTAAGAACTATGTTACCTTATATGTGGTTTTATTTCGATAAAATGCAATTTTAAATTATTATATTATATTACTCTACTATATAATGGTATTTATGAATATAATTTATATTATTTATTTTCATGGGTTTTAATTGAATTTTCGTAAAATCTAAAAGGGGTTTCTTTGAAAAATTATCTTTTAATCATGTTTTGAATTATTAACTTAATAAACTTTATATTGTAAAGGTATATACTCATTGAAATATAAAATCATTATTTTCTATTTATTCAATGTACTGAAAATTTATTTTACTGTTTTCTATTTTTAAAATATATTTATTCAAATATTGGGAAATCTGTAATTGTATTGTATCCTGAATTTCATTTTCATTGTGGATTAATTTTATTTCCCAACTACACAATAATTTTATTCATTTATTCATTAATCAGTTGTTTATTTATGTTAAATTATATTTTTTAGAAGAATTCAATATTCAAATCATAATATATTACACTATAAACATTTATTCTCAATAATTAATGATATTTTTTAACAAATAATCGCATCCATTATAATGATAAATTTAACTAAATGATCATATTCATTCATAAAAATAATTTATTCTATATTTATTAATAATTATAAATATATAATATCTTATTTTTTCAATAAATTTCACTTAATAATTTGTTAAAAATAATCATTAAAACATTATTCAATTGGATTTTTTTCATTAAATTTCCCCAAAGAAAATAATTCATTTATTTTCATAAACATTATAGGAAATTATTATAAAAAAACTCAAAATTTTTTATTTTAATTTCATGATAATTAATCTATATTATGAATAAAAAATGGAATTTTATTGAATTGAAAAAAATTATATAAATTTTTTTTCCTTTATTTTATTCGATTTTATTTTATATGTCTAAAAGTTATTTAAATAATTTAGTAATATTTATATTCATTCAATATAAATAATATATATTAGTTTTAAAGATCAAATTATATATGTAAAAATTTATTCTCTTGATGTCATGTTAATTCAACATAGAAATTATTTGAAACTAGTTTTTTCTATGTTTTTTCATGAAATGATGATTTATTTATTTAATATGTCACACATATGTATGTTGTATCATTACGTGATATGTGGGTTTTAATAAATCCATAAAATGAATTGGTAATGATTTATATTTAATGGGATAATAATTTTAAGAATTTTATGCATTTACATGTTTTCTTAATTATTATAAGTGACTGAAAATCATTATGATTGATCAAAACCAAATTAATGGAAAAGATTATATTTTCTGAAAAATAAATATAATTTCATGAAAGGATGTACTAAAAATGTTATGATTTATTTTTCTTGTGTTTTTTAAAAAATTTCTAATATATTCCACATGTTTATGTGATGATTATGTGGCTTATAAATCATTTTAATTGGTTCTAGAACACATTATATCTGTTTTGGATTAAATATTAGGGTATTACAATTTTAGTATACCATTCCCTTTTACATATTATATTTTTCCCTTTTTATATTTTACCAAATTGTAATTTTATATCCATTTACGTATTATTTATAAGTTTCACCATATTCTTAATTTTCGGTCACCTCTTTTTTTCACATCAATAAGAAATTATATATATTATAATGTGTTTAATGATTTGTTATATAATGTTAATTTATGGTCAATGATGAATAAAAAATGTATAACATTTTTATGTAATATCTAGAGACTCTATTTCACGAACAAGATTAGGTCGCCAATAAAACCGGCACCCAACATAGTCTGTGGCATAAACCAAAGTGTGTTCCTGATGCCCATGGGCTAGCACAAGTGCTAGTATATCCATACAAGCATGTGGGAACCATTTTTACCTGACGATACTACATAAATTAAAAACCACCTAAAATAAACCAAAAACATGAAATTACAACCAAACATGACGTTCCATGATTTCAAGATTATGTTTACATGTTTAATAAAAATAAAAAAATATAGTTACTTAAAAATGAACCAGAATCGAAGAGCCAAGGACCACAATAAGAAAATAGTGAATCTCCCTTGAGCTATCTCCACAACACCACCCAATAGAATCACTAACATCCTGCTCCACCATCACCAATGATGTTACCCTTCCCTGATTCGAACATGATCAAATATTCATATGCTCAAAGGTGTAAGAAGGGAGTAAGATACTTCCCATTAGGATTCCACCTATAAGAGATTCCATGAACTAAACAATAGAATGAATAATAAGTTACTAGACATAAATAAATGAAATGGTGTGCCAAATAGTAGTAAATATAATAACATTAATAGAAAGGATTTTAAATAAATGAAATTTCAACTAAAAACAACATTTCCATTTGAGAATCCCAAATTCCCCACTATATGTTGACGATTAGTGGGTTATGGTTAAAGAGAAACAAACATGAGAGAGGATATATAGGTGTTAAATTGATGATGATACCCTAAAACTTCTCATCTTAGAGTATGGTGTTATAGTATCAAAAACCATCCAAGTTCCCATGAACGAGACACTAAAGAGGAGGAGTAACTAAAATTATGGTTGTCTCAATTAATCGATGTGTTTAGTTATCGATGTCAACAGCAATACTTAAAACTAGTGTTTGTTCATTTCCACTTCTAAATCACTAGTCCTCTAGTCCGAGTCTGCCCACCTTTCTGCACTTGCTTCCTATTGAGTTCTCAAACATGACTTTACAAAATACACATGTTACCACAGTTATATTTCATAATAGAAACAACTCCCAACACCCACAAATGTTATCCTTTAATCAAAATAATCCTATTCCAAAATTAAATTCACATGCAAATAATTAAAATATATATTTATCACAAAATAAACAAGTTATTAAATAATGTAGTAAAATTATAAATCAATTAATGTTCACATAAAAAATTCATACTTCAATAATATTCAAATTTAGAATATAATACCCCTTTGAAAATCATTTTCACCTCGAAACTCTTCAAAAAAACACAGCCATAAAACATTTATAACTTATAAAACATGATAGGGAACTTAATCAATCCCAATAAATTGTCCCTGAAACATTAAATCATTTAACCAACTAACATTTATGGAAGAACCCCAAAATTGGAGGGAAACTATCACAGTGCCTCAGTCGCACCACTATGATTGGAGATTGATACCTACACCATGATTTTTGATCAATAATTTTAAGGAATAAACCTAGAAATGCAACCCTAATAAGAGTGAATAAAAACCCAAAAAATAATGGAAGAAACCCTATATTAGATAAAGATATTATAGAGGGTACACTTACATGGAGATTTGAGAAAGATCCACACAAAATAAGGAATAAAATTGGAGACTCAATGTAGTTGGTAAGTGGGAGAGTTGTTTCTATGGTGTGGGAGACTAAGTGGGGTTCCAATATGGGTGAAAAGGGGTTAAACCCAATAGGAGAGTGAAAAGAGTGAAATTTTTATCAACAGGAAGTTTAACATGGTTAGTCCCCTCGGTTTTGGAAATAGATCATAACATTCTATCCAACCATATAAAATATGACAGTTATATGGTAAATGGAGGATGGATGGGAAGAATCTATGAGGTAGGTACTGTCTTCTATAGCCCGGTGTCATAGGCTTGTGTACGGTTACTACTAATTGTGCGGAAAATCTGCACATGGGCTTGGCTTCCTAAATATATCTATTTTGTTCAAATATTTCAAACAGAAACCAAATGTAAACAAGAGTCCAAAATAAAATATAAATATACTATAAAAATAAACCAAATATATAAAAATTCTCCCAACCAATGAAATATTCCACCCTCTAATACTCATCTTTAAACAATTTATATAATAAACATGAGTACTCCTAGTTTACGCAATACTTTCGCTAACATGTCTCATGTGTATCAATTCCATTCTACCATAAAACACTGTCCCATGGAATAGATTTACCATAATGAAAATTCTATTGGGAGTCCACTATATGTTGTGGCTTTTCAATCACTAACATGTCAGTCTTAGACTCCAACTCTTCCAAATTATGCAGTTGAGATGAGTCTGGGTTATAGTTCATCAGTTGGGAAACATGGAACAAGCCATGAATTGATGTCAACTGAGAGGGAATTTCTAACATATAAACCACCATTCTAATCCGCCGAGGTATATCGATGGGTTTGATATAACATGGAGGGATCATACTCTACTTACCCATGTGATGATGACTCAAATGGGGTCCTTCCTTCAAGAACACTCGTTATCCCATAGATACCTCTATAACATTTTGACTCTGAACTATATAAGACTTGTAGTGACTCTGAGATATCAATATTTGTAACATGATCGGTTAACCATCTTAGATGCCTCTTCTACAAGGATTCATCCCATAAGTGAGGTCTCACCCACCTCATCCCATGAAAGCATATACCAATACAGAAAACCATAGAGCGCCCCAAAGTGTTCCATTTGAATTGTGAATTAATAGCTGTTATTATAAAAAAAATAAGCATTCCTAAATTCATATCCCATGATCCTCTGAATCCCAACACAATAGAATGAATCATGTCTTCACGAATCTATTTTTCCAACTCTGTCTTACTATGATTTTGGGGTGTTATGTTGAGATCATTTTTATCCATGACCCCAAATCCCATTGAAGGTATTCCCATACACGAGAGGTAAAGTGGTGTTCTATTTCCAAAACCATAGTGAATGAAAAACCATGAATACTGACTACCTCCAAAACATTCAACCATCCCAACTCATCCACGTTCACTAAATCCCTGATAGGGATTAAGTGGGATTATTTAGTCAAACAGTCAATCAATACCCAAATAACATTCTTCCCTAAACCTGTATGAGGAAATCTAATAATGAAATCCATGGTAACCTCGTCCCACTTAAAAGAATGAATGAGTAATGTCTGTAGAAAACTATAGGGCCATTGATGCTTTGATTTATTCTTTTTATAGGTATAGAATCTTGAAATGTTGTCATCTATTTCTCATATCAAACCTGGCTACTAGAACTACCAAAACACCTCATAGAAACCATTTTATTACTATTATGAATTAACCACTAATACTGGTGGCTATCCTACATCTCCACCTTGCTTAGAGATAAGGGAACAATGAACCTACCGTTGAAATAGATAATTAACATGGGAGACAATGAAAAATAAAAGTATATATTCCTACAATGAATAATATATAAGGATACCTTGAACATCACTTCACTAGGTAGTTCCCACTGAACCAGCTCCATAATAGATGAATCCAACTTCGTACTTTCTAAAAATGTACCTCCATTTATCTCCATGTTCTCTAAGTGAATTTGTGCCAAGAGCCCCATCAAAGTCCACTCATAACTGGACTTTCTCAATGTTTGAACTAGAACATTCCTACTTTAGGCATCAACTATAACATTTCCCTTTCTTAGGGTATAGAGGATATCAATGTCAAACCCCTATAGATATTTTATCCAGTAATGTTTCCTAAAATTGTGATCTCTCTGACTGAATATGTAGGCCAATATATTGTGCTCCAAATAGATCAAAACTTTATCCCCAAAGAGGTAGTGACTCCTTGTCTTCAATACACGAATCACTGCATGTACCTCCTAGTCATGAGTTGGGTAATTCTTCTAATATGGCTGGTGTTGGCCTGATCCATACGCCACCAAATGATTATTATACATAATACAACACCTGACACCTACACATAACGAATCATAGTAAACTACATACCCATTTCTAGACTCTATAAATGTTAATACATGTGAGGTGGTAATCCATCACTTTATATCCTCTAAAGGCTACTAAAATTATAGGCTCTATTAAAACATCACCCCTTTCTGAGTGAGTGCGGTGAAATGAGAAGCTAGACATGATAAATCCACAATGAGATTCTTTTAATACCCTTCTAGTCTAACAAATCTATTGATCTCATACATATTCCTCATCCATTCCCATGAAATAATCGCACTGATCTTCTCAGGGACCACTAAAACACCATTCTCTAAGATAGCATATCCCATAAACATCCCTTACTTGATCTATAAAGTGAACTTTGAGAAAATAGAATAAAGGCTATAACCTCATAAGGTTCCCATCAAAATACACATATGATGATAATGTTACTCCTCATATCTAGAATAGACTTGGATGTCATCCACAAACACTGCTACAAAGGATTTGAGGTACTGGTGGAACACCCTCTTCATCAGCTCCATAAAATACCGCGGGATCATTATTAAATCCAATGGACATGACCAAGTAATCGAAGTGATCGTACCTAGTTCATAAATTAGTCTTCAGGATATAGGCCTCTTTCACCCTAACGTGGTGGTAACCTAAATTCAAGTTGATCTTGGGAAAATTATTTTCCCCATTAATCAGGTCGAATAAATCATCAATCATAGGAAATGGGTATTTTATATTGATGGTTAAATTATTAATCATCTTGTAGTGGACACACAATTGGGGATATCCATCGGCCTTTTTGCAAACAAAACAGAAGCGACCCAAGGAGAGATGCTCGGTAGAATGAATCCATGGGATTCCAACCCGTCCAAGTATATCATTATTTCACAACATTTTCTGGGTTCCATGTGATATGAGGTAATAGATATCTACATTTTCTCTTACACCAAATAGATTATGAACTCCAAATCCTACTCAAGGGCTAGCCCAAAAAACAATATGGGAACACCTCAAAGATCTACTCCACCACATGTGGTAACCCATCCATAAGAGCACTATCATTCTCCTCTAGATCAATCGACAAAAAATAAAAAGTTAGACAACACAACTCTAGGATTGGAGGTCCTATTCGTCAATACTATGTATCAAATTATTCAAGAGAAACGTGATCAATTACATCAGGTTCCATGAAACCAACTAATTGTTGATAAAAATAAATGGCCACTAGGAAATGCACCAACCAGTCCTTGCGAAGGATCATGTCAAAATTTCCATAAACAGGACAATGAAATATGACTCCATCTCGACCCATGACATGAAAAGAACAAAAATTGGACACCTGAGGCCTTTCTCCTTCCTCTTGTCGATCGGTATAAACAACTCCATCACAAAAGATAAAATATCAAACAGATGATTTAATAAGTTCATAAAAACAGTAGATATAAAACATAAAGTGTCACTAAAATAAACAATAATAATATCTATAGATGAGGAAGTCATAATGAAGCATAGAACAGTTGAGGGATTTATATCATACCCCGCTACGTTCTTCTATAGAGCATAAAGGTTCCTGGATTTGATCTGAGTCTGACAAGGACCACTTGCATGAGGATCCACTCTAATTTGAATGTGACCTAAAGAATATCCAATCATGATTCCTCAACCTCCACTCCAAGACCCTACAATCCTGGACAGTTCTCACTAATTTTCGATACCCCTAGAATCTACTGATCATTCACTACCCTAATATGAACGTGTTGTACTGTAGAATCCCAGCATGTTCCGCAATGCTCCACACTAATGAAAAGAATTGGGAGGAGCATCAAAAGATAGTTTAGTGTGCCCCACCTTCCCATCTATGTGTCACACCACTAACCCTACATCAAAATCCATAGAAGGGGACCCCCTTGAAGGATTTCATAAGCTACTTCCATCCTTTTTCCCATGCCCCTCATGGTTCGTCTTAATCTATGATGAACTACCGCTTCCAGTTTTTAACACATCCCTAGAGGAACTTGAGCTACTCCTGAGGTAAACCCCAACAATACATTCTCGATCAACCCCATCAGCATAAGTCTTTATTTTAAATAATATGGAATGAAATAAGATCTCTAGTTGTATGACCTTCCCGAACCTATGCACTTTCAATATTTCATTGGATAGTATCTCAAGAGTATATAAAACCATATCAGTGAAAATATATGAATACACCATAATTGTTAGGTCACCCATGATAATATCCATAAACTCCTAGGAGAAATTTTATTATAAGACCTCATGGTAGTATTTATATTTGATGATTTCTGTAAAGTATTTCCATGAAATATAATCATTCATCCCATCCCGAATCATGAAGTCCCACCACCATCAAAAGGAATCCTCTAACAAAAAGGAATCATATTTCACCCTGACCTCTTTAGGGGTGTCCAGGAAATCGATGATACACTTTATCTTCTTGAACCATTCCACCAATTATAGAGTGTTTGATATACCTTGGAATATAGGAGGATTATTATTTATAAATTTAGGATCCTTATCCTTTCATGAGCCAGGATAAGCTACCCTAAATAGGGTAAGAGATGGACTTTCCCCCTATCCCAGACCATGAACAACATGAACCAAAGGATATACCAGTATCTGATCAACTGGGGAGGTGTGATATCTAAGTCTTTTTTCAATGGTTGTGGGGGAAAGTTCTATGGAATAATGATTCTATAATAAGAAAATGTAACATTATAAAAATATCAATGTATCATATCCTAAAAATTTAACGCTGCATCATAGAAAAAACAAATCAAACATGCCAAGGATACATAGTGACCCTAACAAATCAACCCTACCCAATGTCCTTGTACAGTCTTCAGCCTACATGTCCCTCACAGAGGATAAGGCAATAATGCATTGGGGCAAGCCATGGTATCTCGAGGTCTATCACGAGGTGTGATTGTCAGGAACCTTACTCAAAAACAGATCACTGAGACCCAATATTCATCACTCATATTTATCCAGAATCACCCCAAATCAAATAACCCCATGATTTGAACCCTCATATGATACCATTTTTCATTAAACATATCTGGTCTCCAACCAAATCAGTGCTCGAACAAGTATGTGGGATA
The DNA here is from genome assembly GCA_963277665.1 of Viscum album. Classification (NCBI taxonomy): domain Eukaryota; kingdom Viridiplantae; phylum Streptophyta; class Magnoliopsida; order Santalales; family Viscaceae; genus Viscum; species Viscum album. The sequence continues at coordinate 1,929,983,398 of OY728142.1, forward strand.
ACCTGAAAGGGGTTCTCGATACCAATGGGCTGTAACAAGTGATCAGGTCTCCATAAAATAAATTTAGAAAGGGGTTTTACACTAAGATACAACATAAATAAATAACCAATTAAAATAAACATTAAATAAGAAATTATAACAAATAATTCTCCTACAATGTTTCTATTTTATGTTTACAAGTTTAATACAAAATCTAAAATGTGTGATACTACAAAAAGAACCAAAATCCAAGATCCGAGGACCCAAACATGCAAGGATAGCATCTCTCTTAAGCCGTCTCCACAACACCACACATGAATATTTGTAACATTCTAATCCACATTCACCAAATGAATTACCCTTGCCTATATAAAATCAGATCAAGTATTCTAACACCAAAATGTGTATGTAGGGTGTGAGCAATTTTCAGGTAGGATTAATGTAAAAATAAATTACACTCTATAAACATTATAATTAAAAAAATAATATTAAATTAAATAAAGGGTGTGATAAAGAAATTTAAATAAAATAGCATTTATAGAAAGGCTTTTAATAAAAAATAATTTCAACTAAAAAAATTCCTTTAGAGTATCCAAAATGCATCATTGAATTCCAGTGGTGAGTGAGTGATGGTTATGGATCATCTAACATGGGTGAGTCCCTATGGGAGTTAGATAGTTAAAGGGGACCAATAATAAATCATCTCAGTGTAATGTGGTATATGAACCACAATCATCAATGTTACCATGCATGAGCCACTAGAGAAGAGCATCATCCAAAATTATAGTGGTCTCCATTCATTAATATGTTTAGTTAATTTTTACATCCTCAATCATGTTAAGAGGATTCAAGTTTTAGTGACTACTAAATAACTATCCCGCTAGTCTTAGTCCACCCTCTTAGCTACTTGTGCATCCAATTGAGTGCTCCAACATGTTTTCACACAATACAGGTATTACAACATTAATATTTCATAAGATAAAAAATGAACAACACACAACAAAGATTCCATTTCATGAAAATAATCGTCTTTTATAATTCAACACACACAAAAACCTTTCAATAATATTGTTCGCTGTTCATACAGAATTTATTAAAACATGTACTCGATTTATAAATCATTTCACTTGCACACAAAAAATAAAAACATCATGAATTTTTAAATTTAGGCTATAAACCCCATTTAAAAATTATTTTCACATCCAAAATATTCCAATACCACATCCTCACAATATTCAAAAAAATATAAAAGATGAAAAGGAACTTCAGAAAGTCCCACAAATTTTCCATCAAATGTTTAAGAATAGAACCACCTTCTGTTTTTAGAGAGACACCAAAATCCAGTGTGAAAATCATATCATCCCTAAATCTCACTATGTGGAAGATATATTGAAACTTAAATCAAGTGATCGGATAAAAAATTTCAAGGAAGAACACTAAAAACAAAACACTATGGATGGTAATGATGAAACCCTATATTGAAGGGAAAAACCCTAGATTAGAGAAAGATATGAGAGGAGGAGAAAATAACTTAATGATTAGAGTAGGATCCATAATAAATCATTCAAAAAATTTGAGTCCCAATGGATTTGGAAAGAGAGAGAGGTGTATCGATGGTGTTGGAGCCTATATGGGGTTCGAGAATGGGGAAAAGAGGATAAAATAGATATGAGATAAAAAATAGACGAATTTTTCATGTGTTGGATGGTCTGCATGGTTAGTCTGCATGGTTTGGGTTACTGTGAGGTAAACATGTAGGAAATACTGTCTGACTAGAGCACATCACAAGGTTACATTGGAAATATATCACAGTTGTCCAGAAGCAGTGTTGTAGGTACAGTCTCCGATTGAACGATGTCTTGGGAATGTTAACATTTTCTAATAATAGTGCACAAACAATTAGCATGGGCTTTGCATCCCGAATTTACCCATTATCTTAGAAAAATTGAAATGGAACCCCAAGAAAAAATATAGCTCAAAATAAAATTGAAAAATACCTATAAATGAAATCAAATATTTGACACTATATAGTCGTTTGTTATGATACTATGATTTTATTTTTAATATATATAGTATTTACTTAGAAAATGATATATAAAACATTATATTTTAAATTTTTTATCTTATTAGGGTATCATGAATGTGTAATTTTGGTTAAGGATTTCCCTGAATTTGTCATAGTGAGTTTTAATTTTCTATGAAAAGGATTCATGGGGTATATATTATTGTGTTTATCCATGATAGGGTGGTTTTAATATGTAGAAACAATGTGGTATTAGTAGAAATTGAACGTATCCTTATGAGGATTCTTTTAAATAATATATATTTATAGGTGGCTTTGTCATAGTTCTTTAGGTTGTTCTATATATCTCAAGTTGTTTTTGTTATATATATACTAATTTATGGACCTTTTCAGTGTGGTTCAATGAATTTTAATTTTGATCTATGAGTTTAGTTTGTCTTCTATGATTTTTGTATGGTCATTATAGTGTGGTTCCTTGGATTCAAAATGATGTTAGCTCATGTATTAGGTTAAAATAGTAAAATAATATGTTATTTTTTAAGATTCCACCAATATAAAATCAATAAATTGGGGCCATACCAATTAGACCACTATTTTTATTAAACATTATCCCCATTAGGCACATAACCAAACATTGTAAAATCTAATTATAATTTTATACCCCTGTATATTTTGGAAAAACTCATTAAAATATTTCTAAATTTATTCTATTCACTTAAATGGGATTCACCAATGTATTTTTTTATTTTATGTTTCCTTTATTGTTGTCCTAGTCCATAGATTTTAGAGTACAGTTCTTCCAATCAGAGGTGATTTCATTTCTTCATCCTCTCTATTATCCACTTGTTTATTACTATGTTGTGGTTGTATACTCGTTTTCTATCAGTTTTGTAGTGGATTATTCTGCTTTAGGTCTATTTTGTATGCATATTCCATGGATTAGATCATAAATAAATTTTCATATTCCTATAATTGATTTCGCTATATATTTTTATGAATAGGTTGTGGATGGGGATTTTGAGAATAATTATATATATATATATATATATTATGTAATATTCTTTAAATTACTATTATTATTCTATAATAAATGGTTATAATTTTACTCTTGTCATATTGGTTGATGCAGTTTTACATATGTTCTTTTTCTATGTGGTGAGAGATGGCCAGATGAGAAAGGCATTCATTAATGAAATGCGAAATTAAAAGAAACTGTTATCTAATTTTATAGGATGTCATTAGGGAATGGGATTTTTATATGCTTCTTCGGTTTCTACTGTATTTGATAGTCAATATATTTTTTATTGATTGATTTATATTCTTTTAATTTTCTTCTTAATAAAAGAATCAATGATCCTAATATCTATTATTATAAGAGAATTATATAAAGATGAGTGTGGGAATGTTTTTCTCAACACCTTAAAAATATGGAATGATATTTTTGTTATAACAATTATCTATTTTTCTTACTATTTTATTTATAAATTTTGTATTTTTTATTAAATTTTATTTAGTATAATTATTAAGGATATAAAATGTTTTTTTACATGTTTCTATTTTTCTGAAACATAAATCTAATTGTAACCTAGTTTTAATATTATGTGATTAGAGAAGTGGGATGGAAATGTGTTTCTATTGGTTTAATAAGGTAGGTTGAAAATTTTATGATTTTATTACAAATATACTGGACTATGTCTTCTAAAAACTATGTATTGATGGGATATGTGAGGGATTATGTTAAAAGAACAATGGTAGAAAAAATACTATTTTCATGTCAAATATTTTAAATTTTAATGGGTTGATGTCAATGAGTTAATTATTGAAATTATTTAATATTTCTCGAAAGAATATGATAAAATGTGAATAAATAGTGTGAAATGATATATGAGTTAATTAATTTATTATTATGGAATAATGAATGAAATAAAAATTAATGAATATGTATAATATAACATGGTGGGAATGGGAGTGCGGTTGAAATGTTATATCGATCATATATAATTAAATTTTATGGGGTCTAATTGTTCCACTAATACATATGTTTTTCAGTGGAATGTGATTCTTTGATATGTAGTTGATTTTTATTAATGATGGAAATATAGTTGATTTTTTGGAAAAATTTGAAAAAATGGGGGATGTTTTTATGGAGCTTATTGGTTATAATTATTCTAAATAGGTTTATAATCAGGGATCTAATATGGATGTTGTGATGAAAGATGTTGGACACAATCTATTGTTATATAAATTGAAGATATTTATTTCTTTCATTTTGTTAATTTTTTCCATGATTAATGTATCACTTAGACGGGATATAGATGAATTAGTGATGTAATTTTCTTTTAGTTTTCCATTATTTACCAGAAACCATCACATCTTATTAAACATTTATCACATTTGTGATAACAAAACAATCACACAACCACAAGACAAAATTTATTTTCAAGGCTTACTACTTAGAAAGAGTTTTTACAAACATGTCACTGTTTTAAAACAATAAAATACCATATATTCCCCTAGAAAACTATAAATTCTGTGGATAAAAAGTATGATATACCCTTACACATTTGTCTCACTATGATCAGTACATGAGTGAATGTTCTTCTCTTATAATAAGTTATGTATTAACTCTTTTTGTATTGTGTTATAAATCCTTCACGAGTTGGTTCAAATTCTTTTATTGTTTTCTCTTATCAACTTCCACATCAATACCATAAAAAAAATTCTTCACTTTACATCCCAGAAGAAGGTAATAACATCACATTTAGAAATTGTAAAGAACAAATTCAAATTATGTAGTCTGATTCCCTAGTCTTATTTCTCAAACTAGAAATCAAATAAGAGAATAATACTATGTAAACAATTATGAACAACATAAAACATTTTATGGATAAACAATTATGATGGATCGGTCTGATTTGGTAACAAGGACTCGTATATTTCTTCTTATTCAATCTAGAAATTTCATTTGGAATTCTCTTCCATGAAATGTCTTCTCTCAAAACGTATAGTTATTTCTCACACTATCTCTCTCCACAAGTCATCATTACCAGTATTCAATTAAAATTTTCAATTAACTCATTACTGTTTATTTTTATGTCAATAGTGGAATAGGAGGGAATTTGAAATGTTTTACCGTATTAGACAATTTCTATACGTTGCAGTTAATTTAAATTTCTACTATATCTTATACTTCAATAGCACTTCTCAATAGTTCAGGATTATTATCAAAACATCTCACAACATCAACCATCATTAAAAATTCTGAATATTCTTCAATTTTATATACATTTATTTATTATATTTTCATTATGATGAAAACATATGTAGGAAATAGGGATCCTCATTATGTTTATCTTTACCAATTACAAGTCATATAACATTAAAAACATTCTACCATAAACATTGTTTGAACTTCCATAAGATTCTTTTTTTCTCATTATAACATAAGAATTTTTTAAAATATCAAAGATACTATAAACCTCTTAGAAAAAACAATGGAAAATCTATTCTAAAAATAACATTTTATTATTTTCATTAGATAGATGATCCATTGACTAATGAAATATCAGTGTCTGCAATCATCTAATGGATTGGTCACTTATTCCATCAGATTATTGGTGTCAATGCCATTCTAATTGGTCCAAATTAATTATTTCCTATTAAATCGTGAAATAATTTTAACATAAGAAGAAAATATTTAATTCTTAAACCAATTACAATACTAAAACATATTATTTTGTTTTACGAAAATGATTAAATACTTTGTCGATCCTTATCTAATTGTTTTGTTTATGATGTTAGTATTTTCCAAAAAACTGTAATGTTCTAATTCATTGATTATAATATATACTATTTGTTCTCTTATTTAATAACCCCATTTGTATTTTTGACACATTACGTCTGATCGATCTAAGTCAGTTCTCTATTAAAACAATGAATTCAGCAACATCCAACATCCAAGCCTTAAAATCATTTCTACGTATGATGATAATCGTATAGAAAAACTGATACAATAAAACGTATACATCAAATAAATTCATCATTCCTAATATCCTTCATTTAATCATGGATACCATGAGACTTTTAGAATATATGGTTTGGAATAGCATCATCTATCTCAAAGTTCTAAACCCATCATCTCACATTTTCCTTCCTAATTCTTACATCACATGTGTTAAATAAAAAGTGTGATATTCGAGAAATAAAATAACAATAATGAATCATTAGATTTCATATGGTTACATTAATACACTGATATAATTTAACATTATATTCAAAATATTCATTTTGAACACAATTTGGCATTGATAGATAACTATATTGACAAAACATATCCAAAATACGAAACCAAAGATGATGATGTTTCTTATCAATATTTCCTCTAATCATCGAATTAATATTCCCCTGTCATTCATATCATCTGATCACCATATCATAAGATGTATGGTGATTTCATTTCATGTCAAAAAGTACAAAAAAAATAAAGGAAACTTCTTTTTTCATTCTATACATCCCACCAACTACATCCCAAAAAATTACTCTGATATCATACTTTGATGTTGATTATATGGTTATGGAATTGATAATGATTATGTGTATATTTCTTATGGTTAGGGGATGTACAATGAAGGCGGACGTCATGATAAAAATTAATTTTCATTATAATTTACCATATAAGTGTTTTTAGGGATAGTTCATTATGTGGAGAGGTATTTTATAGACATGGAATGATGTAAATAGACTGATGTTGTGGTGCATAGTTGCATTTGTGCTCTAATTATGGATGAAAAAGTTATATCATAATATGTTAGACCATATAGTGGTGTGGTAGGAATGAATTATTTCTAACTAACATTAGTTTTGAATTAGTATGTGTTATGTGGTCATTGTTTTGGATATGTGGTGTGTGAAAGTAAAGTATAATGGTTATTTTTGGAATGGGGTGATGATTGATGATATGTTACGATCCTATTTTATTTCCAATTTTCCTGATTATAATATGAGAGTATTCTTTGTTTATTCCCAGTACCAATTCTAGTTGTAGCATATTTACTGAAATGTGAGAGTGGTGGAAATAATTATATACTTGATATGTGGTGACTGATTATAGTTAAGGGATTAGTGTTCATTATTGGGGTTTAGAGATATAATTGTTTGGGTTCCTTTTTAGAATTACATGAGGTTGTTTTGTTAAACAGAAGTTGTTTTGATATCTATGGGGATTATAGTTTTTTGGAATGTTTTCTTATTATTAATTATTCATATATATATAATTATAATTTCAATATTTGATATCACTCTTCCATGAAATCACACTTTTTTCACAAAATAGATGATTTTTTGTTACATGATCGTACTCTGTAATCCCAAGTGCTGAGCCCATCATATATTTATTTTGGATCAATGATAGTGTGATTGTAATTAGTGTTATTAATCATGAATATTATATATATTATTTATAATAGATTGAAATGTATATAATGTTTTATATATTTTTAGGATGTTATGTATTTGAGATATGATTATCTTCTCTGTTTTATAAATTTATATGTGGAAATGTTAATTCATCAATATTTATTTGGTTTTAATATTTTTGTAAGTGTATATTATTTGAATAATGAATCTTATAATCCTAAATTAATTGATATAAACAATTAAACAGGTGAGGACATATTAAAGGTGGTCTTCTTGGGTCACTCTCATCTTCATTATCATCCATGATGGGTTTCTACAGGGGTGTGTCCTAAAACAGTTCTCTTATGTAAATTGTCAAAATTAATATAGGTTTAATGATTAGCAAATTAATATTCCTGATCAAGATAATTGAATATAGGAAGTGTCTGATTGGGATAAAAAACAATGTACATCTGTTATATAATCATATAAATCAGTTGGGAACAACAAAAAAAAATCTTAAATTCATTATATATTCCTTTTATAATTATATTATATATATTAATGTCAAATATGATAATACTATATGATATCCATTAATAATAATATATTAATATTTATAGATAAATAATTAAACAAATGTGGAAAAAACAATTCATCGCTATAATTATCAATAAACCAACTGTGGTGGAGTAATATTAGAAATATAATAACTGACCACCATATTCATTAAATTCATAAGAAACAATTTATCACCTTGATTAATGATATTATCTATGACCTCTAAGAGTAAACAATTTCTCATTATTTATTACTATTCTTCCACTTTTTTAAATAAGTAATCAATATATATAACTCACATACATTTACAGAATTCCAATTAGGTTCATCATTGGTAATATATAATCTATAATATTCCCATATTTTTAAATCCACCATCAATTGATAAATTTTTATTACATTAATGATATGTATATTTTAATTATCATCTCATCATTAACCACCTTAGATATTCTTTTAGTGGTTTTCATATTTTTCGAAATCTATTAATTATTATTATTACACTTACTAATTAATTAGATATATTGATAAAGTCTTATAATATTATAATTTCATAAATTTAATGTGAAATGAGTTATACCTTTTAAATATATAAACTTTATTATTGATCATAATAATAATATTTGAATGAAATTATGTTCCCAATATACCCCTAAATGCATCTTGTTAAATTAAAATCATATTTATTATAACAATATAGTTCCATTAGAAAATAAATCTACATCAAGAATATATTATCATAATTCAAATATACTAGTAAATTCTAGACATGTGTCTTTGATTTTATACACCACTACCAGGAACCTGGTGCTAATTTATAATGATACCCTTCCTTTATCATATTAATCTATAGATTATTTTCATTTTTAGTATTTTTATATTACTACTAGAAACCCCATGAGAATAATTAATTATATAATAGGTATTATAAAATAATATTGATTAATTATATTATAATTACATTAACCATATATTATTTAGACACATTACAAAATAATCAAGTAGAAATGAATGTCTATAATTGATGATGAATCATAAACAATTTACATGGGTTATTCCACTACATCAAAATATATTTTTCATATTTACTTATAAAATAATTACACCATTTGTTATTAAACACCAACATGAACTTTTCATTATTTATTTAAACTCTACCATTGTATTTAATAAATAATTTTTAGTGTCATATAAAATATATCTACAACCTGAATTTTTTATATGAATTAAAGGAACATACATTTATGATAACACATTAGAAGAAAACACAATTAAAATAAGTATCTATAAGTGAAATTACCTCACCTTACTTGTTCTCCTACTATAATAACATTCAATCACAATCAATGGATCATGCCAATAATAAATATTTTAGAACCACAATTTATTGTGAGACAATATTATTTTTTTAAATGTTCTTTTAATTACATTCCCCTAAAAATTAATTTTATATTTTATTAATCTAGATGAATGAAAATGGAATATAATATAAAAAGTGGAAATAAATTATATATTTTATCATATCTATTGGGAGTTAAAAATTGAATTCTCAGCATTAATCGTAAATTTTTATAACATCCGTTGGATGTGGACATATGGGAATAATAGTCACATGATCAATTTTGATAATAAATTCTAGATTAATGTTATATTTCACCACCTTTTCCTTGTCAATCTGATTCTCATAAATTTATCTTAATTGATTTCAAATGTTATATATGATATTCATCAAAATATAATGACTATATTTTCACATCAATTGAGTAATGGTAGAGGTAATAACATTTTTATGTACTATGATGAGATGTTATTTAAATAAAATGAGTACTTTAGTGATTTATTGGATGATATTATACATTATATAATTTCAAAAAAATCATTTTATTATAATTCTATTTCAAATAAAGTCCAAAAAACTACAAACCAATCAATAATTCTTTCCACGTAGATTCTATCAAAATTTGAAACAATTTTAGTAAGTAAAATAATATTTCAATTTTAGTATAATGGAAATTCATATATCATATATAAGATTTCATAATATAGAGGGTGATGAATTAGGAAACCCTCCCAATTTAAATATTTTTTTGATAGCATTTTTATTTTTTTCATTTCAAATTATGGATTTTTTTTTGAAAAAGGCACATTTTTATCATAAAAACATCGAAATGAATTAATAAATTGAAATTTTATTTGTATAATGTATGCAAAAAATATTGGTTCTTATATTTGTTATAAAATAAAATCCAACATCTATATTCAAGTTCACATTTATTTTTAAATTTGTGTAGTAAGGGTTCAATAACTAATTTGAATAATTGTATATTTAATTATACCATATTAGTGTTTATTTTAATTATACACAATTAAAAATAAAAAAAATATTAGATTAATATTTATGTCATATTAAATAATATTAAAAATTTACATGCAAACTAATTTTTTGAGAAATAGTGATAAATGATTTTTTATTCCTTCTATCATTGAAATGAAAATTGTAACTACTCACTAGTATGAAAAAGTATAAATCAACTTTTTATATTTTTATATAAACTAAAATATTAATAACCTCTAATAAAAGTTATAAACATTATCCAACAACATACAGACCCATTATTATCATATATAGTTATTATGTCATTTTTTTAATATTCATTATATTAAAAAAAACACACCTGAGGACTATAGTAGTTTAGTGTATTGGAAAAAATGGGAACCCAAAAAACTAATGCAGGGTAAACTAAATCATCTCCCATTATGATCATCATATCTATCACACTTCTTAAAAATATCATATGTTATATATATCTTCATAACATGTGGAATGTAAATTGAAGAATGGGTGATCTTAGATTCTTATTAATGGAGGACAAGGGATATACATATGTATAAAATTAACACAATGGCTAGATAAAATTAGCATAACATTTGAAAAATATATCCTGCATACCAATTATCATAATATTGAGTCACAAAATATATATTTTCAGTTCATAAAACAAGAATTTTAAGGGAGTAAAATAACATGATCCTTGAGAGAATACTATTGGAATAAGAAATAAATTTTTTTAGATTCCTAATAACATAAAATAATTTCTATAGTAGTGGAAGATTGGTATCTAGTCTATCATAGTGGAATGAATTAACTCACCAACCCATCATATGAGTAAAGGTTTACTCCCAACACCATCATAGAAGATAAAGTCCCTTACTAAACTATGTTAAATCACCATTCCAGTTCTATATATATCAATATATATACATCATATCCCAATTAAATCGATGTTTATATTGGTACCAACCATCACATAATGAAAACCATACACATGTGATCCATATGACAATAAAAAATTCATCCAATCATAGAAAATTAAATGAAAATTCTTTCACAAACATTTCATCATATATTAAAGTATATACAAGAGACTTTTATCAAAATCATTTCATCATTTCATCATAGCAAAACCCACAGAAAAAGTAGTGGGTTTCAAAATGACTTTTTTCATGGTATATCCTATCGAAGGGAAATTGGTTTTATAAAATATATTACATAAAAACCTAACCTATTAATGAAAATTCATAATAATGGTATCCTTGTTTAATGTCCCCAGTAATTCATAGGTAACTTCACTAGATGTCATCATAGATGGAAAATTATACTGAGGGGTTGTTGAAAAATTTTCTTGAAAGAAAATATAATTTCTAATTAAATAACATATAAAAATATATAGAATATTTAAAATAATTCTAAAAATATATAATTTTAAATTGAGTTACAATAATAATCAATATGATATGTGTCATGACACCCTCCCCACAAAGATCACACCTCCTGGGATGGAAATGTGATAAGGGAGACAATGATCCCCGAGTCCCGCCTCTAGTAGGCCCCATGATGTCGACTAGCACTTGGGGTATAGTAAACACACAGATGGGAGGAATTACCCTATAAGAGAACACATGTGAAAGATAGAGATAATATAGACATCATCCAATTACATATCAAACTAAAATATAAAAGAATACCCAACTAAACATATGTAATGTCATGCAAAAATACTAGAACTTAAATGGGAAAAACTGAATGTGCCCAAAAGAAAGTAAAAAACAATAGCACCCATACGCCCGAATAGCTCATGCAACCCCATGATAGTAGAAAACAGGTTCCTCCCCATCCAGATCCAATTGACTTGAAAAACTGTATATATATACATAGGTTGCGTAAAATAGTATACTAAGTATGATCCTCCCCGAAGCCTCTCGTGCAAATGTAATGAAAGAATGCTAAAGCACAACAAACAAAAAGTGAAACTAAATCGTCACCTAAACTAGTAGACAAATTTCACAGCCTCACAATAAATACTCTAATGAAGTAACACATACAAGAGTATATAATATAATAAAAAATATCATGGGTACCACACTACTAATTCCACACTGGTTTGCCACTTTTCCCCAACATTGCACATCCTAAGAATCTCATTCCAAAAAGGATTTCCCCTTGAAACAAAACCACCATTCCCACATAATCAATGTAACCCTGTAGTTTCCGATATCCACCATATCCAGCATACAGTATATCATACGTCGGGTATTATACCTGAATCCATTACATCCCATGCACCATTTAAGGATACTCAAGCCACAGATCCTATACATGTTACACCTGTAGTATTCCATAAGAAAATATTTCCACAATATGTGAATATAAAAAACCAAAATCCATTAATTCTATCTACAAACATATATTTGGAAAACTAACTTTTGTGTCTATGAGAACAAGTAACTACCAAGAGAAGATAGCATGGCCAAATGGGGCAGTCATCCACCCATCCTCCCACCAGAATGTTGGGGAAAACACCCCTAGGGCTCAGAATCCCTGGGGTGTTAGTTTCTCTAACTCGCAAGGTGGAGTATCATATAGAAACACAAAAAGTATAGAATATACTATAGATCACAACCACACTATCAGAATAACATATTATTCGACTCAACTACCGCTAACACCTCTCGAACTCTATGCTACCACCTATATGAATAGTTATCATATAAACGCACAACCATTTATAGAGATTTAATTCATTAATTCATTAAATTTTTATTAGTTTCACTTTACGTTAATTAATTATTTAAACATCAATTAACAATTAATAATTTCAACACTATATTTCATTTGAATCACACCCAAAGTACATTGTTCCTTCAAATTACAAATTCAGAATTGTTCCCTAGCAAGCTCCAACCCCAAGGGTTATCATCATTTATTCAATTATTTATTTACAGAATTAATTTCAAATTTTCCCAAGTATTTTATAAAAACAATCAATGCTACAAAACATAAGGGGACAACCATGGTGAGTATATGAACTATCTGTCGAGTCTATGGAGCCTATTGCAAGAGTGTAGACCCATCCACACTTGAGAAGAAAAATATGGAAATCATGAGGAATACCCTGCATGTCTTTTCCCATATCAGATGAAGGGTATTCAAGACTAGCTACATTGAGAATTGGGGAATGTAAAGCAGATAAACAACCAATTAGAATTAGTAATAAATCCAAACATTCACATCCAACCCCATTTCATCAACCCTAGTTTCTTCCCTGAATCCTACACGCATAAAACAATACATCTCACCAGTCTAGGTATCGTCTTCTTCTACAACAAATAGACCTCCCTCCCCACACATATCACAATAGCCTTCCAGGCTCACATCACAACACAAACAAAAGGAAAATAACCATCATATCAATTGGGATATCAACAATTAAAAAAGAAATATGGTAACTTAGAAACCTACAAGGAATTATATTTTATCAAACAACCAATTCATTAATCCATATTTGATTAACCTATTTATTATTCGTATGTTCTAACTTTGGGAAACCTTAGCAGTAAGCAATCCCAAAATAATTAAACATGGTTACTACAACAATTTGATTAACATAAAATTACAATAAAAATAACATGATTCATTTATATGCCTCTTTATCTTTAGCCAAACAAATAGAAATTAATTTCAGCTTTACATTATTTACCAATTTCCATCACAAACGAAAATCTAAACAAGAAAGCATGAATATCACACTATCATGAAAAATAAGAGGCAATGGAAAATGATCGATGTAAATTTATTTATATGGTTCAAATATTTATTTATTCAATTAAATTAGGATCAAGTGGGATAAAACATACTAACTATATAGTTTCAAGTAAATGAAAAGAGATGCAACAAATCCCCTACCTGAAATGGTTCTTGATGTTCTTTATATGAGAACAACCCACTCAATGGGTTATGATCTCCCCCCCCCCCTGTGACAATTTTATCCACAAAAGGATGAAGAGACACCCCCACACCGGTAAAAACAGAAGAAAATTACATTAAGAACATGGAAATAACATTCAATAATAAAGGGAAAGGAGAAATAGAAGGTATTGAACACAAAATACGGTGGATCATACCTTATATCGATGATTGATCGATACTGCTTGGTTGCGTCAAAACATAGTGGAACTAATCAATGGAGGAATGTTTGATTGCTAAAATCCTATGGGATGGAATAAAATATTCGATCATCTCACAGCTGAGAACAAGAAGGAAGAATTAGTGAGGAATATATCTCATCCCTTTAGAAGATTTAATGGAGATGCATTTAAAGATACACTTGATTTTCCACTAAATGCAGATCGCATTAAACCACATGGTTTGACCAATAAAAAGAATCCCAGACCTTAGGAAAAAATTAATATAGGAGTAATAACCTTTGAATATACCATAGAGTATTTAAAACGATTCTTTAAATTCATTTTACATCATAAAAAATCAAAGGGGCAAAACAGTAGGAAGTTGGATACACTATTCATGAACTCAAAATTTGAAAAAGGAAATAGAGATTGCAGTTGGAACCTCACCGTTCTTGAAACAAAATACACCCTACCATTCTAGATGCATTGTAAACCATATCATTCGGGAAACAATGTACACCCTACCATTCAGGAAACACTGGACACCCTATCGTTCTGAAAAAACGGTACACCAAACCATTCTGGAGACACTACACACCCTACCATTCCAGAAAAACTATAAACCTTACTATTATGGAAACGATATACAACTTACCATTCTAGGAACACAGTTCTTGACCTAAAAATTATGAAATGGAAAGAGGTCGTATTGGAACCTCACCATTCTGGAAGCACTGTTCATGATCTCAAAATTTGGAAAAGGAAAGAGGTCACCATTGGAACCTCACCGAATTGGAAATTTGGAAAAGTGTCGAGGATAGGTCACCTTGAACTATCAGAGCACCTCAAACCCCATATTTCAGCAATGTAATGAACTAGATAGGGTTGTTTCATTAAATTAGATACATCTCAAAATATTATCGTCCTAGAGAATTCAAAACCAACCTAAAAGGGGAACATAAAAGAAGTATGAACAACGACCAATAAGGATACCTCTAAAAAGAGATAATGACCCAAGAAGTAACCAAAAATCCATCTCATAAACATGAATGGTCTATAATAACAAATGGGCATCATTACACGAAAATATTTCAATATAAAACAACTCTAGTTACTAATCACGTATATACGACTCATGTTCCTAGGTACTCTCCTCCACGCCACTATGTCGCCACAAGACACAAACCAAGGGGATATAATTCCAGAGAAACATCTCCTTTGTTCTGTCTTTAATATCCACATGTCACTCTTCAAAGGTTGAATTATCATTAAAATCAATCTCTACCCAGTCGATGATGTTATAGTCATCATGAAGATAACAATAGAGATGTGATACATGGAGAACATCATGTTTCTGGATAATCTATTTTGGTAGTGCTACTCGATACACGACAACTCGAACATGAGATTACACCTCGAAAGGCCCAACAAACCGGGGATAAATATTACTCCCATGTCCACTCCTCTACTGCCCATGAGTAGAAGTCACCTTCATAAACACTAATCCCAAACATAAAACTCCAATAGTCTCCCTCCTTTGATAGGAATAAGATTATTGATGATCATGAATTGTCTTCATCCTTTCAAAAATCACTTGAACCATATTTGTTGAATTCTACACTACATCCGGTTTGAGAATTGTTGAATCTCTAACCCTACTCCAGCACAACGGAGAATAGTAAGGCTGACCATAAATTACTTCAAATGGTTCCATTCCAAAGGTGGAGGGAAAACTATTTTTTAAGACAACACCACCAAGGGTTTTTCCTAATCCATGAACCTCCAAAATCCCAGACACAAGAGTGTAACATGTCATTAAGAGTCTGGATAGTCCTCTCATACTGACCATCCATCGGAAGATGAAAATAAGTGCTAAGGAATAGTTGAGAACTGAAATCATGCTGGAGACCTCTCTAGACCCGGGAGGTGAAATAGGGATCTTTATTAGAAATGGCCATACATGGGACTCCATGAAGTCTCACCACCACCTCCAAATATTACCTTGACAAAATTTCCATTGAGCTCGACTACATGATCACTATGATGTGGGTAGATTTTGTTAAACAATCCACTACCACCATAATACCATCATTTCCTCTGTGATATTGAGGTAAACTAGTAACAATTTCCATTTATATGTCATCCCACTTCCATTAAGGAACATCTAATCGTAGGAGAAGACCACCTGGAACACTGTATTCGACCTTCACCTTCTGGACGGCAAAACATCGGACACAAACCCTGCAACTTCATGCTTTATCCTAGGCCACCAAAACTAAATCCCCATGGCTTTGTAAATCATTTACATGCCAGGATGAACCTATTTAGTTGAAATATGGAACTCTTTGTGATCTGTATCGTACATCGATAAGGGAAGAAAAATCCTTCCATGATACAACACTCATAGTTATTCACCCTCAGTCCAACCATTAGGGGCCTTGCCACAAAAAACACAGCCTCTCTAGAAATCCACCTCATGATCCCCCAACTGGGACTCTTCCACCTACTATACAATAGATGTCTACACCATCATCTTAAAAAGACATCCTCTAACCCCATAATCTCCCACATCAAGATGTAATGTTGACAGTTTTTCTATTACTCTCAAGGAATCACTCAATTCATGCACAACATCAGTACATGACGTTAGACTCATCACGTTAGCTACAAAATTCCATTTTCTCGGAGTTTATGATATTTCAAATTCATATTCCTGTAATAACTCCATCCATTGATGTTTTTGTATGTTAAATTCACACTGGGAGAAAACATAACTCAAACACTTATGATCAGTGAAAATGACAAATCGTTTTCCAATGAGTTAATGTCCCCACAACGTAAGAGAAAACAAAACAACTGTCAACTCATGATCATGGGTGACATAGTATCATTCATGGGGACGCAACTGCCAAGACACATAAGAAACAACTGATATCTGTAGTATCAGAACACATCCTAACACTAGATGCAAAGCATCACAGAAAACATAAAACTAAACTCCCTCTGCTTGAAGAAAAAGAATTGGAGCACATAATAACTTCTTCTATAGATACGTGAATGCTAATTGAAACTAATAAATCCATATGAACTCCTGATCCTTCCTATTCAAAGATATCAGAGGAGTCTCAAATTGAGATAAATCAGCTACGAATCTCCAGTAGTAGCATGCAAGGCCAAGGAATCTTCGCACCTATGACACTGTCATGGGGGATTCCCAAGACACAACAACTCCTATATTTGATGGATCCACAGCTATTACCTTCTAGGACACAACATTCCCCATGATAAGGAATTCAATATCCAAGAACTCACACGTCGACAATATCCCAAATAGATGATGTTGTTGATGAACTCCGAAAATGACATGTAGATTCTCTGCATGCTCCTCCTCATACGTGGAGTACATAATGATATCATCTATGAATACCACCACGAACATGTACATGTACTCAATGATCACTTCATTCATCAATCCCATGATCATAGCCGGATCATTCATCACATCGAATGACATTACAACTAACTCATAATTCCCATGATGACAATGAAAATTAGTCTTCAAGATATCCTCATCCTTCACATGCATCTGATGATATCCTGACCAAAAATAAATCTTCGATAACCAACATTCACCCTTTAGTTGATTGAATAAATGATCAATCCATGGAATACGGTGGTGATTATTCACTGTAACTTTTGAAGCGATTATAATCGACCCAAAACCGCAATCTTCTATCATCCATCTTCACAAAAAAAGATGGTGCACCCCACGGTGACACACTTGGTCGAAAAAAAACTGCACTGTAACGAACAATGATGTTTTATACCTATATCTCATAACTCATAAGGGTTCATCCGATATAAAGACATAGAGATAGGAGATGCACATGGTTATAGGTCGATCCCATACTCGATCTCTCGTCGAGGGGTGTAATGCTACAACCTCTTCTGGAAAGACATCAAGGTACTCTTCTACGACCATAGCAAATGCCAATTCATGATCCTATGATGAACTCAACATCATCTCAGACATCATGGATGATATAGATGGAACACACCAATGACCCATCCAAGGGTCTCACTCTCTAATAAACCCCACTGGCTCTCTATCCACAACGAATAAAATGACCTGCTTCCTGATGAAATCCACAATAGAATGCACTAAATACAACCTATCCATGATAAGGATGATGTCATATGGTTGTTTTTGTATTCATAGGAAATCTACCAAAGAGAGGTTCTTCCCCCAAACTAGCTCACAATCTCTATTTACTTCAAACATTTCTTCTCAACCTCCAACTGGCGTAGTCAATTCCAAGGTCATTTGAAGCCTCTCTACCTTAAGTCCCAAAGCATGGAAAAGGGTATGTGATATTAATTAGTGTGTCTCTTTTGAATCAAACAAGGTATACACAAAGGTATAAAACAATTATATAGTAACTTTAATGACATTTTTCTTGCCTAGTACTGGAAATTCTAAACCATGAAGCTTACCATGACCTCCTCCATGGCCTCGTTGAACCAGATGATGTAAACCACCATAGTCACGCTCAAATCTCTGAGGACAGGGAGCATCATGGGGATGTCCTCTACCTGTACCATGTACCCTCTTCTGATATAAATCTAGTGCAACCTACTACTGATACCTCGGCTAGAACTGCCTCAATGGAGGAAAATAGATCGAAACACCTGGTGTATGATGATTTCTCTGAAAGGTCGAGCACTCTTGCTATTTTTTACCCTGACCACCATAAGAAAAACAAGTTCATGATCCATTGGAATAGTCCTGAGAGATGCTACCATTAGATAAAAGATATGTAGAGTGCTTGGACCTACCCCTAGATGCAGGGAAACACTTCTTCCTTGAAAACTGGGAACCCCAGTTCACAGATAAGATTCATGGGGAATAATGAAGACTCCCCTATCAAGATGATACGGTTCTGGAAAAAGTCTTATCGACGACCTCGGCCCTCTCGTGCACCTCAAGATATGTATTCAACATAACTGGGGTGACCTGGAACTAGGTGTCGGGACGCAAAGCCTCCTCAAAATGCCTCACACTGGCCTTCTTATCATGAAACCGGTTCGAAAAATATCGTAAACGGTTCCTAAAATGGATTCCAAACTCTCGTACTTTGAATCTCCCCTATCAAAGTGTAAGATTTTCCTATCGACTGGACTCCTTCGTAGTCTAAGAAAGAAACACGACTCTAAACATGACTCAGAGATCCAATCATGAGATCGCTGACTGCTCATAATCCTCGTGGAACAAGAACCACCACTACCTCGCTGATCCATGGAACATAGTCACAACCATGGACACCTAGTGCTCCTTACGAGAACAGATCGAACTGAATCCTATATTGACCTCCTCCAACTAGAATTCAATGATTTCATCTGAAATAGAGCCCTCATACTTCTATAGACTCTGGCGCTGAAACTCTTAGAGTGTCCTCTTCCAAGTGTTGTTGTTATCAACCTCTACCCTATGGCGATCTTCTGGCATAGCCTGTTGGACATCATCTATGTGATCTTGAAGAGGAACTCAACCGAGAGCCATATCTATAAAATAACAAAAATTTAGAGCTCATAAATCTGGAATATGGAAGACTAAGACTTAATTAATTAATTATTTTTATTTTAATCATGTTAGGTATCCATATCCCATGGTCTACCCATTAAAACATAGGCACAACGCTTAATGATGCATTATTCTTTCCTAGGACTCAACCCTGAAACTAGTATCACCATGTTTTTTATCCATTTTAAAACTAAAAATACATACATCAGACCATAGGGGGACCTAAAAACCTATGTATCAGCTGGTCTCTAGTCTTTACATCACATGCAACACTTGAATGACATTGTTTCCCTACCAACCCAAGCTATCTAAGATATACCTAACACCAAACATCATCCTATCTCTCAACCTACCTCTGAAACCACTCTGTCGCGACTCCCTCCCCACAATGTGTACACCTCCTAGACCGAAAATGTGGGAAGGGAGATAATGACCCTCAAGTCCCACCTCCAGTAGGCCCTGAGTTGGCAACTTGCACCGAGGGAATAGTAAACACACATATAGGAGGCATTACCATATAAGGGAACACATGTGAAAGAGAAAGATAAGATAGACACAAAAAAACTCCAAATAAGACTAAAATATAAAAGAAATACTCTGTTCACATATGTAATGACATGAAAAACTATGAAAACTAATAGGGGAAAAACTTACGGTTCCCAAAAGAAAGTAAAAAACAATAGCAGGCACAAGCCCGAATAGCTCCTACAGCCCTATGAAAATAGAAACCATCTTGATCTCCAACCAGCACCAAGTGAACTGAAAAATATTTTATATATACATAGGGTGAGTATAACAATATATTGAGTAGGATCCTCCCCAAATCCTCGCGTGCAAATGTTAAGAAAGAATTCTAAAGAAAAGTGAACAACAAGTGAAACTAACTCGTCACCTAAACAGGTATACTACATTCCCAGCATCACCATGGGTACTATCACCATGTAAAGCACACAAGAGTATATAATATAATAATTAATATCAAGGGTACCCTGCTACTACGTCCCCATTGGTTTGTCGCTTTTCCCCAGTGTCTCACATTATAAACATCTCTCTATGAAAATGCTTTCTCGCAGAGACCTGGGAGAATCACTACAACATGCACCTCGTGAACCAAACCACCACGTCCATGTAATCAAAGTAACCAGGTAGTTTCTGTGAACGACCACATCTCACATAATGTGTTTCATACATCGGGTATTATACCTCTAGACCTTACTGCCCATCCACCGAATAAGGATCCTTAAGAAATCACAACCTATAAATGTTACACATATAGTAGTCTATAGAAAACTATATCCAGAATATATGTGTGTGAATAACCACAAGCCATTAATTCCCTCTACACACACATATGTGGAAAACAAACAATTGTGCCTACCATAAAATGAAACTACCATGATAATAGAGTGGGGCCAAATGGGGTAGTCACCCATCCATCCTCCCACCAAAATTTTGGGGAATACACCCCGTGGGGCTCAAAATCCACAGGGTATTTGTTTCCCTAACTGACAGGGTGGAGTAGCATATATAAACACAAAAATTATAGAATATAATATATCTCACAAACACACTATGGGTAAAACATATTTTTAGACTCAACTTCATCTAATGCCTCTCAAAATCCAAGGTGCCACTTTTATGAACATGTATCCTATAAGAACACAAAAATTTAAAGAGCATTAATACATCACTTCATTCCCTGTTTATAATTTTCACTATACATTGATTAATTATTTATACATTAATTAACCATCAATAATTTCAATATTATATTTCATTAGCATCACAACCAAAGTGAATTGTTTCTTAAAATTAAAACCTCTTCATTGCACCCCAGCAATCTCTAACCCCATGGGTTAACATAATTTATTCAATTAGTCATTTACAGCTTTACATTCCCATATTCCCAGGATTTCTATGTAAAAATTCTATGCTTCTAAAAAAAAGGGGTTTCAACACGGTGATTATATGAACTACCTGTAGAGCCTTTTCTGCCAATAGCGAGAGAGTAGACTTATCCTCCCTTGAGAAGCTAAATAGGTAAATCATGTGGCATACCTTGTGTGTCTACACCCCTTTCTGAAAAAGTGTATTCCAGACCAGATTCCTTGAGGAGTGGGGAATGTAAAGCAGATAAAAAACCAATATGAATCATAAAGATATACAAACATTCACATCTAACCAATTTCATCCTCCATGGTGTCCTCCCTGACACCCACAATATAAACTGATGCATATCACCATGCTAGGCGTCAACTGTTGCGACAACCAGTAGGCCTCTCTGCCCCCACATATCACAACAGCCTTCCATTCTAACATCTCAACACAATCAGTAAGAAAACAACCATCATATAAATTGGGATCTTGGCCCTTCAACAAGAAAGAGGGTAACACAGAACTGTTCAATGAATTATCTTTTATCAAACAACCAGTTCATTAATCAATATTGGATAAAAAATTTATTATTCATAGGTTCCAACTTCTGGAAACCAAAATAGTAAGCTATCACAAAATAATTAAACATGCTTACTACACCAATTTTATTTACATCATATTAATACAAGAAGAATAATATTCATTTAAATGCCTCATTATCTTTAGCCAAACAATTATAAAGTAATTTTGGATTTACATTCTTTATGAATTTCCATCAATAATAAAAAGATAAACAAGAATGAATAGACATCACACTATCTAAAAAACAAGAGGAAATAAAATACGATCGATATAAATTTATTTATCTGGTTTAAATATTTATTATTTCAATTCCATTGTTATCTAGTGGAAAAAACATTCTAACTGTATAGTTTCATATGAAATAAAACAGAAGCAATGAATCCTCTACCTCAAACTGTTCTTGATGTTCATTGTATGAGAACGAGCTATACAACGGGTTACGATCTCCTCCCCAGTGGAAATTGCATCCACCTGAGGATGTAGAGACACCACCACACTAGTCAACACCCAATAAAATACTAATAGGAAAATAGAGATAACTTTCTATAAAAATGGGAATGGATAAACAGAAGAGATGAACCCAAAATAATGAAGATGGATCATACCTTATATTGAAGATTGATCGATACTACATGGTTAGGTCAAAACGGAGTGGAACCAATCCAATGATTAATGTTTGATTACACAAATCTTATAGGGTGGAATGAAAGGTTTGAGAATCTCATAGCTGATAAAAATGAGGAAGAATGATAGAGGAAGATATCTTGTCCCATTAAAAGTTTTAACGGAGCATCTATTTATGATACACTAGATTTTTCACTAAAATCGCATCGCATTAAAACACATGGTTTGACCAATGAAAATCAAATCAAGCCTTAGGAAAAATTTAATATAGGAGTTATGTACTTTGAATCGACCATATAGAACATAAAACGTGGCTTTAATTGCATTTTACATAAAAGATAACTTCCAAGGGGTGAATCATTAAGAAGCTGGAAACACAGCTCATGAACTCGAAATTTGGAGAAGTAAATAGAGGTTGTTGTTGTAACCTCAACATTCTTGAAACACTATACACCCTACCATTCTGAAAACATTATACACCCTACCATTATGAAAAAACAATACACCCTACCATTCTGGAAAAATTCTACACCCTACCATTCTGGAAACACTGTACATCATACCATTCTAGAAACAATGTTCATGAACTCAAAATTGGGAAAAGGAGGTCATCATTGGAAGCTCATCATTCTGGAAACACAGTTCATGAACTCAAAATTTAGCAAAGAAAAGAGGTCACCGTTGGAACCTCACTGATATGGAAATTTTGGAATTTGTCGTGTTATAGTCACCTTGACTGCCCAAACACCTCAAACACCCGATTTTAGAAAAGGAATGAACCAGAGAGGTACAAACAATTACAATATGAATTTTTATTCATGTTGTACATGTTAAAATAAAGACTCCATTCATAATTTCCGTAAAATAAAAATAATAATTTCTTTTAAGATGACAAGATGATTCCTTTAAAAACATTTCTGTAAAATTATGACCATAGTTAATATTGTATTTAAAAATTAAAACAAGAATGAATTATTTTAAAATTCACTTTTAAAATTATTTTTGTATGAAAATATATTTTGGACTAAATAAAAAAATAATGATCTATTTTTTTAATGAAAAGATCCAATATGTTTAATTATCCAAGATGGAAATAATGGAACTATTAATTAGAAATATCATAAATAAATATAGATTAATATTATTCATGAGTTTCATCAGAGTCATATCATACGATTTTATAATCAGAAACATAATCATAAACATTACAGATAAATGAGGTGATTATAACATAAAGTCATTTCCATTTTGGTAACATTTAATTGTAATTAAATTAATGAATAACATTAAATGGAACATAAAATATCATGAGGATAAATAAAATAGTCATACTAAATTCTAATTTGTTTGTATATACAACTTCTGAAAGAATATATGTGCATAACATATCAAACAAATCATATAACAAAAATTGAGTAAAAACAACCTTTTCCCTTTGGAAACACTTCAACACTAACCCCCATTAAATATAGATACTAATATTTGTATGTAAATCCACATTTCTTTATTTTTAAAATTCATACAATAAATAGATGGATAGTATATTCATCTCATAAAATTAATAGGTTTTCAATATGTAATTTAACTCATAGATGTATAATGTAAGACAACAATACCATACTTTTTTGTAATATTTTTTAATGTAATTTCTAGTAAAAAATAAAATAAAATAAACTATAAATATATTATAAATATGTATATTAATTATATAAATTGATAAATGTCAATTATATAATCCTCATAAATAAACAATAGTTGAACATTCATATGTGTCACAGAAATAAAAGAGAGACATGAAATATCTCACTATAGGTATTGAATTATATTGTACAGATTCAAACATATTTAATACTAAATATAATTATGTTATTAATTTATTAAAAAAAATATTTATATATAAATAGCATTAGTTATTTTATTATTCCTTGTTATTACATGTTTATGAACTGTTCAATGATAAAATTATGGTTATAGTAATAACGTCTTCATTTCTTGTAAAAGTATTTTTTTTCTTCTGCACCTAATTTTATCATGATTTCATAAAATATAGGATTTTAACTATGATATAAATATCATATAAATAATATAATATAATATATATATATTGGGTGGTACATTAATTTATTTGTATAAAATGGTATACATTGTTCATTGAGACAGTAGACAATTCGTACGCATGAATATTGTTTCGATTATATTTTCATATCAAAAGAAATAATTTTAAATGATATATATTATACATGAACACAACCTTATTTTGGTCCATATAATGCATGAGCGAATCACATTGCTTCTCCATTCTGTAGTCGTTCGTACACATGAGCGTCATTATTGAATTCCCAAAACAGTATACAGTTATGTGAGATATCATAATTCAAAATGCATAATTATATAATAAATATAGTTTATATATATATATATATATATTTTTTATCATTCTTATAACCTATAGAAGTCATAATTTAAAAAGGTTTGACATCATTTTGTTAGAAAGTTTTCCAATATAGACACGAATGGTGATTTCATAACCCATTTAATGGATGTGGTTATAGTTTTAGGTAATATAATTAACCTAAAAACATCATAGTATATTTCAGCTGATTATTTTATTATCTCAAAATATTTTATTATGAATTAATGGAGTTAGAGGAATAATTAAAAAAGATTCAATTTTTAATGTTACCTCTTATTCAAGTATCCTCCTTTGGTTTGCACCAAAATTATTCATAGGTTGGATTTATGTATGCCCTCTAAATTTTAGGATGATAATATAAGAACCCATATCTTCTATTCGGGTATGAATCTTTTTTTATCATGTTTTTTAGAAGAAGAGGAGTTTCTAGAAATTTCAGGAGTACATGTCTTTTACTTATAAGTACTCTCTATGTATTGTATTGTTGTGGGTAGTCATATGCGGGCCATGTAGTGGCTGAACACATGTCCATGTGGGGTGACCTGGGGACCACCTAAAGGAGAGCTCAATAAAGTAATGTATACACTGTGTACTTTTGATAGATGTTGGAATCCTCATGTGTAAATTATGTTTTAATGATAACAAATCCTTTTACTGTTAATTAATCTCAATCTTCATTTCAAATCCTGATAATGGTCATCAATATCAATAATAACTACACATCATGGATTAATGATAAAATATCTTATGGATGTTAATTACTCTCTTTATTATATACAAGTCTCATGCATGATCACAAATCTCACATATATTATCAAGCCTTTATATTTATCTTTCAAGTTCTCTTACTCTCTAATGATTAAACTTAATCCATATTCTGCATATTCTGTCTAAGTCCCAATATAGATATTTGTCTAAGTATGGACTCACCATAAAGGACTCACCATGACCTAGACACTGGGACCACGACGCCGTGAAGGACTCACTGTGACCGAGACACCATGAAGGACTCACCGTGACCCAGACACCGTGAATGACTCACCGTGAAGCTCATACCATGAAGCTAATTCTGTGAACCTTATATCGTGAAGAAGACACCATTTACATAATCAATGTGACACTGTTCCTTAACTTTTTTTCAATATTATTTAAATAATACTATCGGTCATATTTGATGTTTTTAATGAAATTAATGTTATTTAATTATAGTTGTTGGTATGTTAGGAAACCTTAACTCGTACCTATTAAAAGGGAATCATTCCTACATCCAGAACGTGTGGAATAAAAGGAAGATTCATATGCAGTACACAAAAAAAGCAGAAAAGCGGTGCGCAAGTGATAATATACAACGATAAGAACTTACATACACCAAGAGCACTATAAGAAGAACAATCTTGATCAAGAAAGAGATTTCCAGACATTCAAAAGAATTCTCATGAATGCAATCCAACACCACTGAAGAACACACGATGAATCAAGAGGTCTTTTTCATTCCAGAAGAAGACAAGCTGACTACGACACTCTGTTTTTCATTAGAAATACCAGAGAAGGACTAAGAAGAATTCCTTCTGAATCCAACAAGTCCAAAGCTACGTTGATAATCACTAGATCTTTATAAAATCTTATCTGCGCTCTCTAAATGATTTATTTATTAACTTTCGATCAGTGTGGTGTACTCTGTATTTATTATACACACACTGTCTCCTGCACTGAACTGGAGGATATTGAAATCATCACCCCAAATATCTTATCTCTTGTTTATCCAAGACAACTGTGGAAGAGGTCCTTGTGTGATCTAGTCATTGTTTTATTTCCCACGAAGAATATTGGTAGATGTCCCTTCATGGCCTGGATAGTTTTGTAAACGGTTGTTAACCCCGATCCAGGGTGTGGATCAAATTTATATAAATTTGAGAGGACTAAGTCTCGTCTTGAGATTGAACCATTTGTTATATCTGGTGTGCATCTTTTTTTTATGTTTATAGAATACTACATATATCTTATTTATTCCGATGCTATTACTTTGAAATACAAAACTATTTTAAAGCTACTTTGATAGGTAAATTTCTAGTGTTTACACTTATTTTAAATCAGTAGGTTAGTTTCAAAAGTTAGTTTAATATTTTGGTTAAATTAACTGAGACATTATCAATCTTTGAGAAGCTAAGTGAACATTTACAATATGTATAAATTCACTACAGTTTATCTTGTTTTAAAAATTGGTGGATTTTAAATAGAAAATTTTTAACAGAAGTTTTAATTGGAACTCAATTCACCCCCCTCTTGAGTGTCCACTCCGACCAACATTTGGTATTCGAGGGTTTAAAATATTTTCTGAAATACTCTGTTTTTCAACTGTGATTTTTGTTGTATTTTAATGTTCTTAAAATTTCTATTATTTCAAAAAATTTATCTCTTTAAATTTTTTGTCTCAACCTAGTTATCATGGATAATATACTTGAAGGTGCTTCTACTAATAGATCACCATTTTCAATGGTACAAACTATGCTCAGTGGAAACTTAAAATGAAAATTCATTAAGAAAGCATCGGTTTTGATATCTAGACTGCTATAGAATCTCAATATAAAATTCCAGAAACTGAAATAATAACTTGGGATGAACCTACAAAGACAGCATACAATAATAATTGTAAAGCTATGAATGCCATGTACTGTGCTCGAGGAGATGAGGAGTTTAACATAATTTCTTCTTGCAAAATTACTTTTGATATTTGGGATACTTTTGGTGTTTCTCATGAAGGAACAACCATTGTTAAAGAAATTCGATTGAATAATTATACTATGAAATTTGATAATTTTAAGATGAATACTGATGAACCTATTTCTGATATGTATCTCAGGTTCAATGAGATATTCAATACAATGAATTCACTTGGTAAAGTTGTTCCAGCAAAAAAAAAATTATGAGAATCTTGAGATCTCTACCAGCTTGATGGAGGGGAACTTCTGTTTCAATCAGGGAATCCTGTGATATTGGTGAACTACTAGTCACGTAACTCATTGGAATGCTCATGATGTATGAGGAATAACTAAAGGTGAATAAAGAGGAAGATGATGGACCTAAAAGAAAATGTTTGGCTTTCAAGACTACTACTTCAAAGAATAAAGATAAGGAGAATCTACATATAAGTAATAGATCAAGCTGTGAAGAAAGTGAAAGTGCATCTGACAGTGATGCATAAATGGCTCACATAGCCATAAGATTTAAAAAGTTTTATAGGAAGAAGAAATTTTTCATAAAATCGAATTACAAAAGAAAGTATGACAATAACGGACACTGGAAAAAGGACTAGAAGAAATATGACAAATCTGATGAAGTTGTCTGCTATTAATGAAAAATAAAAGGACATATAAAAACAGACTGTCTAAAGGTGAAATACAAGAAGAAATATGAGTATAAAGATAAGAAGTATATGAAATACATGAAGGCTACGTGGAGTGATTCTGAGGATAGATCCAGTGAATCTAAATCTTCTGATACTGAAAACAGAAGTAAGGAAAACATGAGTTTTATGACAAACACTTCTGAGGTAATATCTGAAACACTTTCATTAAATTCTTATTATTCTTCAGATGATTCTGATTCTGAAAATATGTCAAAATATGAACTGTTTGAATACTTTGATATGTTGGAGGAAACCTGTAATGCGCTGAAAGACAAATACGAAGGTTTAAAGAAACAGTATGCTTTAACTACTAAACATAAATATGATCTTGACATAGAAATGGAAAAGAATGCTCAGTTACTTAAAGAAAACAGAGAACTGAAATTTTAAAATGAGAAACTTAGGAAGGATTTAGAAAAGTTCACAAATGGCAAAGATACTCTTACTCAAATTCTAGGATAGCAGATTGAACCTAGATACACTACTGGTATAGGATATTAACTTGGACAAAGACAGATTACCAAGAATAGATTTATTCCTAAATGTGGACAGAATAATACAAGTTCTAGTTCTGGACATTTGTATTCTTCAACTAGTTATTCACTTAGTTATAAATATAATAGAGTTTATCTTTCAAAATTGTTCAATTATGTAAATTGTATGAGACCCATAAGACAAATTTGGGTACCTAACGTTTTATTGGACAACCTGTCTGGACCCAGGATGATTTGGTTACCAAAATCATTTCATATTTAAATTTGTTTTATAGGAAACATGCCTGAAGAGTTCCCACAAGAAGACATGGTATCTGGATAGTGGATGTTCAAGACATATGTCTGGGGATTACTCATGTTTCAAATGTTTCATAATGGTTGATGGAGGTCATGTCACCTTTGGTGATAATTATAATGGAAAGATCATCGTCTTAGGCCAGATTGGTAACACTGACTCAGTATTAATTTCTAACGTTCTATTTGTTGATGGACTTAAACATAATCTGTTATTTATTTCTCAATTATGTGATGATGGTTTCAATGTAAAATTTGAAAATTATTCTTGTAATGTTTTTAATTCTAAAAACGTTTTAGTCTTTTCTTCTCTAAGAGATAAAAATGTTTGTGCTGTTGATTTAAATTCCTTAGCTAAGCAAAATGGTACCTGCTTAAATGATTTTCATAAAGAGTCTTGGTTATGGTATAGAACATTAGGACACAGCAATTTACACTCACATAGAAAACTTACTAGGAGGAACTTGGTTAGAGACCTCCCTAAAAATGAGTTTCCAAATGATAATGTTTGTAATCCCTATCAAAAGGGAAAGCAACATAAGGTTTCTTTTAAATCAAAGAAAGAAGTTTCATCTTCTCATCCTCTCGAGTTGGTTCACATGGATTTATTTGGACCTTATAGAGTTTCTAGTTTAAATGGGAAGCACTATGTCTATGTCCTAGTAGATGAATTTTCTTGCTATACTTCGGTATACTTCTTATCTCACAAAATTGAATCTTATTCTTACTTTTTCAAATACTACAAATCTGTAGAAAACCTTAGTGAACATAAGATTAAAACCCTATGAAGTGATCATGGATGTGAGTTTGAGAATCATGATTTTGAATCCTACTACCCACACAATGGTTATAGTCACAATTTCTCTACCCCTAGGACACCTCAGCAGAATGGTGTAGTATAAAGAAGAAATAGATCCCTGCAAAAAATTTCTAGAACTATGCTTAATGAATATGACCTGCCTATTTACTTTTGGGCTAAAGCTTTCAATAAAGCTTGTTATATCATTAATAGAGTCATAATTAGACCTGTTCTTAAGAAGATCTCTTAGGATTTTTGGAACAATAGAAAACATAAAGTTAGTTACTTTATAGTTGTTGGTTGAAAAGTCTTTATTCTTAATACCAAAGATAATCTTGACAAGTTTGTTCCCAGAGTGATGAAGGAATTTTCCTAGGTTACTCTATTTCTAGTAAATCCTATAGAGTTTTCAATAATAGATCCAAGTGTGTGGAAGAATCTGTTCACATCAAGTTTGATGAAACTGATCCACATGAGCCTAAAAACTCTCTTGAAAATCATGAAGATGATTTATCTATTCTGGACCTTAATGAAAAATCTAATGAACTAGATATAAAGACAACCGGTTCTGGACTTATTCCAGAATATGTTCCTAATGAACCCGAACCTAGATAAGAACCTGAAATTTCTAATCCTACATTTTCTAGATCAACTAGAATTCTAAAGAATCATCCTTTAGATGATGTTGTTGGAAATCTTGAAAGAGGGACACAGACTAGAGCTTCTTTTAAAAATCAGGTTGAACATCAAGCCTTCTTGTCACAGCTTGAACCTAAAAACATTCATGATGCTATTAATGATGAATTTTGGGTAATTTCTATGCAAGAATAACTCAATCAATTTGAAAGGAATAAATTTTGGAATCTTGTTGAAAGACCTAAGGACACTTTCACAATAGGCACTAAATGGGTGTTTAGAAATAAATTAGATGAATCTGGAATCATAGTTAGAAATAAAGCTAGGATAGTTGCACATGGCTATAGTCAAGAAGAAGGTATTGACTATGAGGAGACTTTTTCTCCAGTATCCAGATTTGAAGCTATTAGGATTTTACTTTCTTATGATGCTCATAAAAATTTCAAACTATATCAAATGGATGTCAAGAGTGAATTATTTAATGGATATATTGATGAGGATGTTTTTGTTGAACAACCACCTGGATTTTCGAACCCTCATTTTCCAAATCATATTTTCAAATTATAAAAAGATTCATATGGATTAAAGCAATCTCCAAGAGCTTGGTATGATAGATTAAGTCCTTTTCTAATTTCTAAATGGTTTACCAAAGGGATAGTTGTTCTTGCTCTGTTTATAAATCGAATTTCTAAAAATGTTTTAGTTGTACAAATTTATGTAGATGATATTATTTTTGGATCTTCAAAAACGACATTATGTACTGATTTTTCCAGAAGGATGCAAAATGAATTTGAAATGAGTTTAATGGGTGAACTTAAATTATTTCATGGATTTCAAATCTTTCATAAAGATAATGTAATTATTTTAACTCAAAGTAAATATACTAGAGATCTTTTAAAACGTTTTGGATTGGACATCACAAAAAGTAGTGACACTCCCATGAGTACCACATGTAAGATGGATCTTGATGAAGATGGTAAATTGGATGATCAAACCACATATAGAGGAATGATTGGAAGTATACTCTACCAAACTGATAGTCATCCTGATATTATGTTTTGTGTGTGTATGTGTGCTCGTTTTCAGGCAAACCCTAAAGAGTCACATTTAAATGATGTAAAGTGAATTTTCAAATACCTCAAGCCTACTCCCAATTTAGGACTATTATATCCCAAAGGAAAATAATTTGAATTAATTAGTTATTGTGATGCTGATTTTGCAGGATGTAATCTAGATAGAAAAAGCACCTCTGGAACATGTCACCTTTTAGGAAAGTCACTAGTATCATGGTGTAGTAAGAAACAAAATTTTGTTGCATTATCCACTACAGAAGCTTAGTACATAGCTGCTATGTAACATCCCAAGTAAGTAATGAATAATAGATATTTTTATCTATGTCTATTAATGATTAAGATAGTATTTTAGAGGCTTAAAATGAAAATAAATACAATCTTATGCATGTAATACACTAATATTCTTAAAAGATTGTTTTACTGCCTTTTGATGGAAAACCATTTTTAAATATATCTTTTGACAATTTTCTAAACTATATTTGTCAAAATAAACTTATTCTTTATGATTGGGACATCAAAATTTACTTTGTGTGAATTTTTGGTATTTTTCAGACAATCTTCATTTTTTAATGAATAGTGAAAAATACTGCATTTTACATCAAAACTGCTTTTTAATCAAATTTATTTATATGATTAGATTATCTTTTGAATTGGTTTTGAAGTGAAATTAGAATATGTTATTACCATTTAGTCCAATTGTGGTCATTGGAATCAATTTTACTTTATAATTGGACTTAAACTGGTGTCAATCCTTTGATACTTATTGTTTCATAAAAACATGCTATTTGTCATGACAGCAGGAATTAATTATTAAATTAATTAATGTGACTTATATGTTTTGATTTTTTTAAAATAGACTTCATTTTTTGAATTCAGAATATCAAATATAGCTTAGGGTGAATTTTTGGTATTGTTCTAAATAACATAAATTTTTTATGAATAGTGAAACCACTAAGTGATACTTGTAAAAACTGATTTTTCGTTTAAATGAAATTTTACCACTTCTGTGTTTTGAATTTCAAAAATCCGACATTACATGGTTTTCATTAATAAGTAAAATGTGGTTCAATAAGATTAAAATAATTTTTTGGTGGATAGTAACTCTTAAGTTCTTAATCTTGATTAGAGATAATTAGTGTAGTTTAAGGTAAAAATAATGTTTTAATAATATGAGATGAACTTGAAACATTTCTTACACTCATTTTATGTGTCATGGACGACCAAGACAATCCATGAGTCAACATGGGGACCCCATGGAGCCACTTTTGTTGGGAAATGACATAAATAACTTTTTATTTAATGTTAAAGTAAAAATGACACAAACAAGAAATGTTTTACTAAAACAATTTTTACATGGGGTTATAAAGATAATATTTTTGATTATAAATAACCATTGGAAAGGTGAAAAGATTTACTACATCATAGTATTTTTATTTTATAATTTTCAGACTTTGAATAAATTAAATTATTTATGACATCATGATGATGCAGCGATGCCCTCATTATTTAACGATTTAAATAAAATGGAATGATAATGTAAAATCTAAGACCTAAAAATGGAAAAAACCTATTGGATGGGTGGATTTAGAACCCTTATCACCTTATACACGAAATATATTAATGTGGGACCTATAAAATCCGAATACCATTTTAAAATAAAGTAACATTTTCATACATTCCAAGAGTGCCCCTCCTCTCCTCTTATAAAAGGCCCCCACCTCTACCTCCATACCTACACTTACAAAGCCTTTGGCTCGTCCAACCCCTGCCCATTTTGGCTCTCCACATCCCTCTATTACTCTTTGAAGCGTCATGTTGGGCAGAAGTTATCCCAAGGAATCCTTTGATCCCATATCTAAGAGAGTTACCCGATTTTAAGGTAATGTCTTCTTTTGAGTCCTTTTGTTTGATTTTTCTTCTCCAGCCCCATAAACTCTTTTTATTATTTTATTTTGTAACAAATACACTATCATAAATATACTAGGATGTTGTTATAATAAGGATTTGAGCTACACTTACACACACCTACATCTAATGCTTAAAGAACAGACTGTTTCCGTGGATGGCGAATTTCTGCCTCCCGAAACGATGATTGTTCAACATTATTTTAACACCTTCAAAGGTGGCCATTAAGATGTCACTATATTAATATAAGGTATATAATATGTTTATGTTTTCCTTAAGATTATGTATTGTTTATTTTGGTAATACCTTTATGGTTTCCATTATGGGTAAACGCGACATCTTCATTTAAGGAAGTGAGGACTACCGCCCCCTTAAAGTGATTTGATTCGTTAAATACCATATGTGGGACGTATAAAGGATGGAACTATGATATTATATATGATATTATACTGGAATCATAATATACCTTTATATAATTATGATTCCATTCTATAAAATATGAAATAGAAATGAAAGTAGCATTCATGCGTACGTACCGCTTACCGTCTCCATGAATGGTGCATTTCATTTCTTACCTCTAAATGATTATGTAATATTATAAATGCATGAATGTACTGGATATATATGACATATATGAAATCTACATCATGAATACCATTCTGGATATAATTGATACATGAACAACTTGTAATTATAAAGGGCTTATTTTTGACTCAAGTACCAATGATCGTTAAAACGACCGTTATTAACATAAATAATTACATAGTGTTCATGACATGGAAATAAGTTATATAAAAGGAATAATGAACATGAAAAAAGTTATCAAACAAGTAGAAATTAAATCAAGTTTATTATTCAGGAGATTAAAGAACGACCTAGTCAAGTCGGACCCGAGGTATGGGACTTCGTCTCAATCTCCTTTCATTGAGGCATATTTTGTTTTATACAAAAAATTCTTTATACAATGTATAAACCCCTTTATCATTTCTGTTTATTCAAAAGTAATCTTTTTTATCCTAAGTGTTTACTAAATGAAAAAAGGGAATGTTTTTGTTGTATGAATAAGGTGACAATGACTTCTCTGCCACTGTGACCATTATTTGAGTTTCGGCTTCCTCTACAAGCCATACCTTTTTTTAAAAGAAAAATAAATAACATGTTTTACTTTTATTTTATTTTGGTATTGAAAATGGTTTTCATAATGTTTTTATATCAATGTGTTGTATTGATATCTTGTGACTGAAAGGTGGAAATGTTATGTTTCCTTTATGCATGTTTTATGTGATATGATTATGTTGAGGTTCTTGGGCACTATTTTGAAGACGGGTGGTTCTGTGATAAACTAAGGGCGGGTGAGACCGATATAGATCTCCAATGCATTTGGTAACGCGAAGGAGTGTAACGTTAAGTTTTCTCCGAAGAGATTTAGGGAATATACTGTGATGGGTATTCCAAACGTAACCAAGAGGGTTACTCCCTACGTAAGAATGTTATGAATGCCTCAAGTTACCTTTATGTCTTATGATGTCTGTGATTTATTCATGATTTGATGAGGTATGTGAAAGTGCTTATGTTTTATTGGTAAAGTATTATTTCATTCTTATGTATATATGTTCCCATGTTTCCTTACCATGTTTTTATATCCCTTACTGAGCTTTTTATGCTCATCCCACGTTTTTTTGAAATGTTTTTCACAAGTCAAGGGAAAGGTACATGATATGATGATAGTGTCAAGGAAGTGTCAAGAAAAAATCAATGTTTTATTTTAAATATGTTTCCATTGATGGGAAAGAAGAATAATATCCTTATGTAACCACTTTGTTTATATGTGGAATGTAATGCATGTTTTATGATCTAATTCTCTAAAACTCTAAACCCGAAAAGATCCTCAATGTGTAATCTTGTAATAACTCAAGATTAAGTAAGGTTTAAGGATGGGGCCTTATAGTTGGTAACAAGGGTCGGTTTAGATAACATTAGGAGTTATAATTCTATTAAATGATTATCCAAAAATATTTTTTTATGGTCAAATTGAAGTGATATAGTATTTGATGATTACCATGTTGCTACATCTAAGACATGTTTGTTCAGAATGGTTTTCCATAGAGGAAACAGGGAAGCAGTGCTAGGAAGGCATGCAGAAGGAAATAACCTTCCGAATCAGCATCCTGAGATGGTCGGAATTGGAACTGAATAGTTTGTTGCAGTAATGCCGCAGTTGACTCAAGCGATAAATAGCGGTGGTATCCACACACGAGATCGTCCAGATCAACCGCAGAGGAACATGTCAGTGGTGGAACATTTCATGAGGCAAAATCCCCCATCATTCAGAGGATCATCTGACCCTGTGCTAGTTGAAAGGTGGATTAAAGCACTGGAGAATATTTTTGATGTCATGGGGTGTTCATACAATCAAAAGGTTAGTCTTGATATTTACCGTTTGGAGGGTGAGGCAGATTAGTGGTGGTCTATGGCTAAGAATATCAGGGATGCTGATGAGATTGATGCTCTCGACTAGGATGAATTCAAAGGTATGTTTATTGAGAAGTATTTTCCTAAGGCTGTTTGACTTAGGATGGAAAAGAAATTCTTGGAATTGAGGAGAGAGGAAGACTCAGTGGCTGCCTATGAAGAAAGTTTCACTCGATTGGCAAGGTATGCTCCAAATTTTATTCAAGACCTTGATAGTAAAATCAATTGTTTTTACTCAGGATTAAAGCCAAAATATTGAAGGTCATTAGCTTCTCGTGAGTTTAAAAGTTATGAAAAGCTTGTTTGATGTGCTGAGAAGGTGGAAATGGAGTTTTCCAATGATCAAGTGTTCTATAACAACCAACAGAAGAAGAGACCGAGGTGGCAGGAGAAAGGTAAGAATTATTCAAAAAAGTCTGATGGTAAGAAAACTATGTTTCCAGTTTGTGATAAATGTGGCTAAAGACATGCTGGGGAATGTCTTCTGAATTATGGAAAGTGCTACTGATGTGGTAATATGGGACATAAGGCTCGTGATTTCACTGAAAAGGATCAAGGTGAAGGTAAGACCAAATTTGATTTACAGTTAGTGAAATGTTATAAGTGCAATGAGATGGGTCACTATGCAAACGAGTGTCCGACAAAGAGCTTGGGTGATGGGAAGCAGTTAGACTACAAGAAGAAAGGGGTGGTGAAATCCTTTACAACTACTTCAGCAGATGTCGGGCCATCAAATGAAGTTGTATGAGGTACTTTGTTTGTTTTTCAGATTATGCCACTGTGTTGTTTGATTCGGGGTGTACACATCCTTTCATCCCTGAAACATTTTCTAGTAAAATGGGAATACCATCTCAAGAAATGACTCCTGAAATTTTGGTAAAAACACCTGGATGAAATGTTGAGGAAAAAAGAATTTATAAGAATCTTCCTATCCTAATCTGTGGAATGAACCTACTTGCAAACCATATTGTTCTACCTCTAGTAGAGTTTGATGTTTTCCTGGGTATAGATTGGCTCTCTATTTACCATGCTGAGATTGAATGTAGAGCTAAAGAAGTTTCTTTTCAAAAATACTTTCCATTTGTGTACAAGAATGAACCCTTACTGTTGATAACTTATCAAGAGGCCAAGAAACTTGTAAAAGATGGAAATGAATGTTACCTTGCACACATCGTTGAAAATAAAGAAACTATTCAGATTAATGATGTGCCAGTAGTAAATGAGTATCCTGATATTTTTCCTGATGAGTTGCCTGGAATAATACCAGATCGGGAAGTTTAGTTTACTGTTGACTTAGTTCCTGATGCTAAGCCAATTTCAAAACCCCCTTATCGAATGGCTCAAATTGAACTTTTAGAGTTGAAGGAGCAATTGCAAGATTTATTAGAGAATGGTTTCATTCGAACTAGCACATCACCATGGGGTGCTCTTGTTTTATTTGTTAAAAAGAAAGATGGTTCAATGAGACTTTTCCTTGATTATAGAGCCTTGAATAATATCACTATTAAGAACAAATATCCTTTGCCTCATATCGATGATTTGTTTGATTAGCTCCAAGGAGCTCAGTATTTTTCAAAAATTGACTTGAGATCAGGGTACCATCAGCTGATGGTAATGGAAGCAGACGTTCTGAAGACTGTGTTTCATACATGATATGGCCATTATGAATTTTTAGTAATGCCTTTTGGGCTAACCAATGCACCTGCTGTATTCATGGACATAATTAATAGAATTTTCCATCAGTTCTTGGATAAGTTTGTGGTGGTTTTCATTGATGATATTTTGGTGTTTTCTAAAAGTAAAGAGGAGCATGAAAGACATTTAAGGGTTATCTTGCAAACCATAAAAGAAAAGAAACTGTATGGAAAATTCATCAAGTGTGAGTTTTGGATGCAATGAATTTCTTTCCTTGGTCACAATGTTTCTAAAGATGGGATAACTGTTGATGCTGCAAAAACAAAGGTTGTTGAAGAATGGCCAAGACCCACAAATGTAACAGATATTCGTAGTTTCCTTGGTTTGTCAGGCTATTACCGAAGGTTTGTTAGAAATTTTTCACGGTTATCTAGTCTAATGACTAAGCTAACTCGGAAGGTTGCTAAGTTTATCTGGACAAAAGAATGTGATGATTGATTTCAGGAATTGAAAAAAAAAATGGTGAATGCTCCAGTTTTGGCACTACCTTCCATGAATGGTGAGTTTGTTATATACAATGATGCTTCATTGAAAGGACTTGGTTGCGTCCTAATGCGGAATGATAAGGTAATTGCTTATGCTTCACAACAGTTGAAAACTCATGATGTAAATTACTATACACATGATTTGGAATTAGCTGCTGTAGTTTTTTCTTTAAAAATTTCGAGGCATCATTTTTATGGAGTAAACTGTGAAATATATACTGATCCCAAAAGTTTAAAGTATATATTCACTTAGAAAGAGTTAAACATGAGACATAGGAGACGACTGAAATTAATTAAGGATTATGATTGTACAATTCACTACCATCCGGGAAAAGCAAATAAAGTGGCTGATGCTTTGAGTCGAAAAAGTAATGCTTCATTTACCATGCTATGTTTGGAATGAGATCCTTTGGTTTTTGATTTGATGAACTTTGGCATAGAAGTTGTTGGTGAAGGAAGTTCTTCTTTTTTATTTCAGGTATCAGTGAGATCATCACTATCAGATAGAATCAAGCAAGCACAGAAGCAAGACAGTGAGTTGCAGAAAAAGGTAGAGCTGGTTCAGAAAGGTAAGATGCCTGAATTCAACATTGATAATTATTGCGTTTTGAGATTTTGGAAGAGACTGTGTGTGCCTTGTGATTCACAGTTGAAGAGGGAGTTGTTATGTGAAGCTCATAGTTCTCCGTTTTCAGTTCATCCTTGCAGTACAAAGATGCACAGAGATCTGCGGGAGTATTACTGGTGGGATGGAATGAAAAGAGATATTTCTGATTTTAAGGTGAAGTGTTTGACTTGTCAACAGGTTAAAGCTGAGCGGAAGTTACCAAAAGGGATGCTTCAGCCTTTACCAGTGCCAGAGTGGGAGTGGTAGAATATATCCATTGACTTTATTTTGGGATTACCGAAGACATCTCAAGGTAATAATGCAATCTGGGTTATTGTTGATCGCTTGACTAAATATACTCATTTCCTTTCTATACGAGATACATTTTCCCTTGATCTACTTTCCCGTTTGTATCTTCAAGAGATAGTCAGGTTACATGGAGTTCCCCTCTCCATTGTATCTGATCGTGATCCCAGATTCACTTCAAACTTTTGGAAAGGCCTTAAGAATTTGTTGGGTACTAAATTAAATTTTAGTACAGCTTTTCATCCTCAATCAGATGGGCTGTCAGAATGAAAAATTCAGACCTTGGAGGATATGCTACGAGCTTGTTCGACGGATTATCAGGGAAGTTGGGACAAACATCTTTCCATGGTTGAATTTTTATATAATAACATTTTTCATTCTAGTATACAGATGGCACCATTTCAGGCATTATATGGGAAGCAGTGTCGAACTCCAGCTTTCTGGGGTGATGTGGGTGAAATGATGTTGATGGGACTAGAATTGGTAGAAGAGATTGCAGAAAAAGTTCAGCTGATTCAGAAGCACATGAGAACAGCTCAGAGGAGGCAGAAGAGTTATGCGGATAACCGGAGGAAGGATCTATCTTTCGAGGTAGGTGATCATGTTTTTATCAAGGTTTCTCCTTGGAAAAGTGTGATGAGATTTGGTAAGAAAGGAAAGCTGAGTCCAAGGTTTATTGGACCATATGAAATTCTGGAGAGAGTTGGATCAGTTGCATACCGGGTGGCTTTACCTCCGAGTTTATCTCAGTTACACAAGGTTTTTCACGTTTCGATGTTGATAAAGTATATGCCAGATCCATCTCATGTTTTGAGTCCAGAGGTAGTTCAGCTAGAAGAGAACCTATCATATGAGGAACAACCGGTCCAGATTCATGACCACAGGGAGAAAGTGTTACGGAATCAGGTGATTAATCATGTAAAGGTTTTGTGGAAAATCCACATGATGGAAGAGGCAACATGGGAATCTGAAAATGCAATGATGGATAAGTACCCCCATTTATTCGATAAGTAAATAAATTGCGGGGACGAAATTCTAAAAAGGGGGAAGGATGTAAAATCCCAAGTAAGTAATGAATAATAGATATTTTTATCTATCTCTATTAATGATTAAGATAGTGTTTTAGAGGCTTAAAATGAAAATAAATACAATCTTATGCATGAAATACACTAATATTCTTAAAAGATTGTTTTACTGCCATTTGATGGAAAACCATTTTTAAATATATCTTTTGACAATTTTATAAGCTATGTTTGTCAAAATATACTTATTCTTTATGATTGGGACATCAAAATTTACTTTGTGTGAATTTTTGGTATTTTTAAGACAATGTTCATTTTTAATGAATAGTGAAAAATACTGCATTTTACATCAAAACTGCTTTTTAATCTAATTTATTTATATGATTAGATTATCTTTTGAATTTGTTTTGAAGTGAAATTAGAATATATTTTTACCATTTAGTCCAATGGTGGTCATTGGAATCAATTTCACTTTGAAATTGGACTTAAACTGGTGTCAATCTTTTGATACTTATTGTTTCATAAAAACATGTTGTTTTCATGACAGCGGGAATTAATTATTAAATTAATTAATGTGAATTATACGTTTTGAATTTTTTAAAATAGACTTCATTTTTGAATTCGGAATATCAAATAAAGATTAGGGTGAATTTTTGGTATTTTTCTGAAAAACATCAATTTTTGATGAATAGTGAAACCACTAAGTGGTACTTATAAAACTGATTTTTCGTTTAAATTAAATTTTACCACTTCTGTGTTTTGAATTTCAAAAATCCAACATACATGATTGTCATTAATACGTAAAATGTGGTTCAATAAGATTAAAATAATTTTTTTGTGAATAGTAACTCTTAAGTTCTTAATCGCAATTAGAGGTAATTAGTGTAGTTTAAGGTAAAAATAATGTTTTAATAATATGAGATGAGCTTGACACATGTCCTACCCTCATTGTATGTGTCATGACCGACTAAGACAATACATGAGTCAACTTGGGGACCCCATGGAGCCACTTTGGATGGGAAATGACATAAATAACTTTTTATTTTAGGTTAAAGTAAAAATGACACAAACATGAGATGTTTTACTAAAACAATTTTTACATGGGGATATAAAGATCAGATTTTTTATTTTAAATATTAATTGGGAAGATAAAAATATTTCATACATCATAG
The DNA here is from genome assembly GCA_963277665.1 of Viscum album. NCBI lineage: Eukaryota > Viridiplantae > Streptophyta > Magnoliopsida > Santalales > Viscaceae > Viscum > Viscum album. Next base: position 1,930,025,261 of record OY728142.1, read on the forward strand.
TATTTTTTTTATAATTTTTATACTTTAAATAAATTAAATTATTTATGACATCATGATGATGCAGCGATGCCCTCATTATTTAACGATTTAAATAAAATGGAATGATAATGTAAAATATAAGACCTAAACATGGCCAAAACCTAATGGATGGGTGGATTTAGAACCCTTATCACCTTATCCACGAATTATATCAATGTGGGACCTCTTAAATCCAAATACCATTTTAAAATAAAGTAACATTTGCTTACTTTCCAAGAGTGCCCCTCCTCTCCTCTTATAAAAGGCCCCCACCTCTACCTCCATACCCACACATACAAAGCCTTTGGCTCAGCCAAACCCTGCCCATTGTGGCTCTACACATACCTCTATTACTCCTTGAAGCCTCACTTTGGGCAGACGTCTTCCCAAGGAAGCCTTTGAGCTCAAATCTAAGAGAGTTACCCGATTTTATGGTAATGTCTTCTTTTGAGTGCTTTTGTTTGATTTTGCTTCTCCAACCCCCTAAAATCTATTTATTCTTTTCTTTTGTAACAACTCCACTATACTAAATATACTAGGATGTTTTTATAAGAATTATTATAGCTACACTTACAAACAGCTACATCTAATGGTTAAATAACATACTATTTCCGTGGATGGCGAATTTTTGCCTCCCGAAACGATGATTGTTCAACATTCATTTAACACCTTCAAAAGTGGCCATTAAGATGTAACTATATTTATATATGGTATATAATATGTTTATGTTTTCCTTAAGCTTATGTATTTTTTATTTTGGGAATAACTTTATGGTTTCCATTATGGTTAAACGCGATATCTTCATTTAAGGAAGTGCGGACTACCGCCCTCTCGAAGTGATTTGATTCGTTAAATACCATATGTGGGACGTATAAAGGATGGAACTATGATATTATATATGATATTATACTGGAATTATAATATACCTTTATATAATTATGATTCCATTCTATAAAATACGAAATAGAAATGAAAGTAGCGTTCATGCGTACGTACGGCTTACCGTCTCCATGAACGGTGCATTTCATTTCTTAACTCTAAATGATTATGTAATATTATAAATGCATGAATGTACTGGATATATATGACATATATGATATCTACATCATGAATACCATTCTGGATATAATGGATACATGAACAACTTGTAATTATAAAGGGCTTATTTTTTACTAAAGTACCAATGATCGTTAAAACGACCGTTATTAACATAAATAATTACATAGTGTTCATGACATGGAAATAAGTGATATAAAAGGAATAATGAACTTGAAAAATGTTCTTAAACAAGTAGAAATTAACTCAAGTTTATTATTCAGGAGATTAATGAACGACCGAGTCAAGTCGGACCCGAGGTATGGGACTTCGTCTCAATCTCCTTTCATTGAGGCATATTTGGTTTTATACACAAACTTATTTATATGGTGTATAAAACCCTTTGACTTTTACATTTATTCAAAAGAAATCTTTTTTATCTGAAGCGTTTACTAAACGAAAAAAGGGAATGTTTTTTTCGTACGTATGCGGCGACAACGACTTCTCCACCGCCGTGACCATTATTTGAGTTTCGGCTTCCTCTACAAGCCATACCTTTTTTTAAAAGAAAAATAAATACCATGTTTTACTTTTCTTTTATTTTGTTATTGAAAATAGTTTTCATAATGTTTTTATATCAATTTTTTCTATTGATATCTTGTGATTGATAGGTGGAAATGTTATGTTTCCTTTATGCATGTTTTATGTGATACGATTCTGTTGAGGTTATTGGGCATTATTATGAAGACGGGTGGTTCCGTGATAAACTAAGGGCGGGTGGGCCCGATATAGCTCTCCAATGCATTGGGTAATGCGAAGGAGTGTAACGTTTAGGTTTCCCAGAAGAGATTTAGGGAATATACTATGATGAGTATTCCAAACATAACCAATAGGGTTACTCCATACGTAAGAATGTTATGAATGCCTCAAGTTACCTTTATGTATTATGATTTCTATGATTTATTCATGATTTGATGAGGTATGTTAAAGTGCTTATGTTATATGGGTAAAGTATGATTTCATTCTTATGTATATATGTACCCATGTTTCCTTTCTATATTTTTATATCCCTTATTGAGCTTTTTATGCTCATCCCACGTTTTTTTGAAATGTTTTTCACAGGTCAATAGAAAGGTACACGATATGATGATAGTGTCAACAAAGAATCCATGTTTTATTTTAAATATGTATCCATTGATGGGAAAGAAGAATACTATCTTTATGAAACCACTATGTTTATATGTGAAATGTAATGCAAGTTTTATGATCTAATTCTCTAAAACTCTAAACTTGAAAAGATCCTCAATGTGTAATCTTGGAATAACTCAAGATTAAGTATGGTTTAAGACTGGGGCCTTATATGCTAGCAGTTGTTGTGCACAAATTTTGGTGATGAAACACACATTACTAGACAATGGATATCAATTCAGACATGTCCCAATAAATTGTGGCAACACAAGTGATATTAAAATTTATATGAATCTTGTTTCTCATTCTAGGACAAAACATATTGATGTAATACATCACTTTTTGTGGGATCATTAGCAAAAAGGTGATATCACTTTGGAATTCATTGGTACTGAATATCAACTTGCTGATATATTCACTAAACCATTAAATTATGAAAGATTAGACTACATCATACATGATCTTGGTATGCTTAATCATAAGTAAATATCATACTGATCGTAATGATTAATACTTTATTGTATTTTACTTTAGGTTTTCATAGTCACTATTTCTAAATTATTTTTTTATGTTCACAGTATCATCATCAAGACTGTATGCTCACGGTCTGTCAACATACTGTCTCACCGTGATTACACAGAATGCTCACTGTCTCACAGTGATGACAATCAGCTATCTCACCATGATGACTAGTTTTCATTACACTGTAACGCCTTCTCACCGTTTGACTGTGGAGATTTTTTTTATTATTCTTATTTTAACCAGTATCGCTTAATTTTTTTTATTTCACCGCTATTTGATTTCCCACATATTTGTTTTTATGACGTTTGACATTCCGAAATGATAAAACGTAAGGGTCTCATTAGATTCCATATCTGAAATCTATCCAGAACCTACTCTTCCCTCTCACCCGAACCTTCAGTGGATGCCAAGGATGAAGCGTCCATATTCACCATTCTCTGAGAATCTCTGCTCTAAGAAACAGAAGAGGATGCCGAGGATAGCTCCCGAAGGACCTCTAAACCCAAACCTGGTAAGTCGTACAATTGTACCTGAAAAAGAGGTTTTTGCAGAGTGGTTTATGTCTAGAAGATCTATACTTTTGAAAGTTTTAAGAGATCAATGATGGCTTGGGTGGTTCACTGGACAGAATAGACCGATCTACCTGAGATTGGTATCTCAATTTTATCACTATGTAAAGTTTTCTTTTGAGTTTAGAGAAATCATTATGGTGACAAGATGGATAAATTGTCAAAAGTGCTCTTTCTCTTCGAGGCTGTGGGCTTTATTCATAGGGATTCCCCATAAAGGAGTTTGTGAGGAATACCAGAGAGAACCTCTTCCAACAACCGACATCTTTGACCTGGAGACTTCTTTGGAAAACATGACTGGAAATGGCACCAAGCGAATGGCCATAGATGCTGAATTAGATGGGGAGACTAGACTTCTGTTCAAGTTTGTTCAGAATTTGATTAGCCCATGAAATGGAGATTTTGTTGTGATGAAGTATCAGGATGTGTTCCTGATTCATCTATTGAAGAATAGCCATAAGAGCAACCTATTCAAGTATGTAATCATCCATATCTGTGAGCTGATCAAAGTCACTTCCAAATACACCTCACTGTTTTACTCAAGGATGATTTCAGCTGTGTAAGTTGAAAAAGGGTTGGTTGGACCGAATGAAGAAAAGTTATAGGACCTTGATTTCTAACTATCCATGCCTATCATCAGAAGGATGAAGAATAGCTGGATCCCTCTGGATGAAGTAGTGGGTTGAGGACAATGATCAAGTGTATAAAAAGTTTAATCCTGTTGACTATCCAAGAAGGCCTAAAAATCTATCTTATCCTAGTTTGGAACCAGATGAAGTGGCTGAGTATTCAGACGAAGAAGAAGAATAAGATGAAGTAACTGCTGAAGTATCTCAAATAGAAGAAGATAAAATACCACAAATGGAAACATCCCCTGTTGAAAATGAAAGGATTGTTGTCCCTACTGTTATCCCTACTGAAATACCTCAAGAAGAGGAAGTTGGTTTTAGTTTGAGAGAAGAGGAAGCTCCTGCTTCTAGTGTGGATATAAATCGAGACGCTCATCCTAATGCTTCTAGGAAGTTGGTTTTTCCTGATTCAGCACAACAAGTAACCGTAGAGGAAGATCCTATTGAAGAGGATATTTCTGTTGAAAGAGAAGCAAGTCTAGAAGTTCAACCAGTGGAACACTCGGTTCCTGAGATAATTACCTCCGCTGAAGAGTGGATGGAAATTTCCTTTCAACTGGTAAGGAAATAATTTACTGAAGAGATTAGGGATGATCCTGTGGATCTTTTCCATGTTCATGAGCCTCAAGAATCTGAAAGGGAAGCACAATTTTAGGGGGAGGATCCTCAAAATATTGAGATTACAGAAGCATGATCTGCTGAAGCTTCTCAACTTGTTGTCTCATACTTTGTGCACACCTGGTTTGTTTTCCCAAGATTTTATGATGTGAATGAGTCAGATCAAGTATCTACAACTGGATTAGATTGTTCTTCTCTGTTTCAACTGAAATCTTTAGCTCATCCAGAACCGGAACCAGAGCCCCAACCTCAATCCGAATCAGAATATCATTCTGAAGATGACTCTGAACCTCAACCAGAATCTGTACCACTACCATTACCTGCACCCTTACCCGAGCATCACTCCTTTGTGACCAAAGATGATCTGAATGTTTTTGGAGAAACATTCTTAGCTGGATTTGGAAAAATTGTCTCCACTCAACCTCGTCCAGTAACTCAGTTAAGTCAAGAAGATGCATCAATTCTCTTGGAAAATATTATCTTGCATATTCAACCAAGTATGATCCAAGAAATTCAAGAAGTCAGAGTTTAGAATAAGCTCCTTTGTGATGATTTTTGAAATATGAAAAATATGATATCAAGATTGTAGAATGAGTTATCCTTGAGATCAGAACCTGCTCATGTTTCTGCTCCAGCACTGGTTCCTACTTCTCTTGATCCATCTGATTCCCTCCCTGCTAGGGAAATTGTGTCTGATGTTCATCCATACCTGCTTTCTTTTGATTAAAATATTGGAAAAAGACACACCATGATGCTGGAACGCATGAGAGAGCTTGTAGAAACTCTGAATAAGCTTATAGATGAATACATTGGATGCCGGCAAAAAATGTTGAAACAGCTCAACGTTCTAACTGAATCTGTCAAGGCTTCACCTGCTTCTAGTTAGACCTCCACATCTTCTTTGGATGATTCTATGATGAGATTCATAATCAATGAATAAATTCAGAGTTCCTTCAAAGTCTTGGATCTATCTTCTTTTACAAAAGTGGTTATGAACAGTGATATAGCTTTGGACTTCGTTAGGATTCATTCTAAGATATCCAATGATGCTCAACAAGGGATCCCCAAGAAAATAGATCTTTATCTCTCCCGGATTTTCTCTAAATGTGATATGAGAGATCACTTTAGATATCTTGTTGAAAATATGAGAATCCCTCCGGTGACTCAATATTTTAAAACTCAAGTAATTAATCTTTCATAGTTCACCAGATTGTTGGACAAGTTTATGGAAAATAAGGATGATTTTGAAATGGCTATGCAATATGGTGGTGAAATCATTTCTAATTTCATCAATCTTTTGAAGAAGTATCTTCATGTGCAGAGTACTGTTATAGTTTCTCCAACTGCTACACCCCTTAGACCTGGTCTACCAGCCTTAGCCCCAACTGCCATGTCAGTCAACCAAGCTCTTTCTCAGATCCGTCCAGTCATTCTTGACCAACCTAATCCTAGATCATTTTCTACTCCCACTTTTTCTCCATATGTTTTTCAAGGTCTACCCTTACCCTCTTTGTCTACTGCATCCATGCCTTCTTCTACTTCAGCACCATCTTTTACTGCTGATAAAGGAAAGGAAAAGTTGGATCCCTGAAGAGTCTAGAGACTCTTTTTTTTATGATGGTATGCCATTTCTTGTTTACTGTTTGTACTTCTCTTGTATGTTGTATTCTGAACCCTTTGTTTAATGAAAACTGCAGAGTTTTATTTCATTTTCTCTACTTTTTGATAATCCTAAAATGGGGAGAACTCTTTTCAAGTATAAATGGGGAAGAAAAATTACAAGTGTCTGTTCTATAATTTTTTTTGCTATGCTAGTATCTTTAATGTTAAATTTCATTTATATTCTGCCTATATCTGGTTTGTGATCATCAAAAAGGGAGATATTGTTGGACTCCTCATGTTTTATTCATGTTTTAATTATCACAGATACTTTTATGGTTAATTAATCTCAATATTCATTGCACATCTTGATAATGGTCTTCAATCTCAATAATAACTACACATCATTGTTTAATGATAACAAATCTTATGGATGTTAATTACTCTCTTTATTATTTACAAGTCTCATGCATGATCAAAAATCTCACATATATTATCAAGCCTTTATGTTTATGACTCAAGTTCTCTTACTCTCTAATGGTTAAACATAATACATATTATGCATATTTTGTCTAAGTCCAAATACTGAAATTTTTCTAAGTATGGACTAATCGTGAAAGACTCACGGTGACCCAGACACCGGGACCCAGACACCGTGACCCAGACACTGTGACCCAGACACCGTGATGGACTCACCGTGACCCATACACTGTGAAGGACTCACTGTGACCCAGACACTGTGAATGACTCACCGTGACCCCGAGACCGTGTAGCTCATACCGTGAATCTCATACCATGAACCTCCTACTGTGATGAAGAAATTGTTTCCATAATCACTATTACACCATTCCTTAACATTTTGTCAATATTATTTAAATAATACTAAAGGTCACATTTGATGTTTTTAATGCAATTAATTTTATTTAATGATAGTTGTTGGAATGTCCGGAAACCATATCTCGTACCTATGAAAAGAGAATCATTACTACTGCCAGAACGTGAAGAATATAAGGAAGATTGAGATGCAGTACACAAAAAAGTAGAAAAGCGGTGTGCAAGTGATAATATACAACGAGAAGAACTTACATACATCGAGAGCACTACAAGAAGAACAATCCAGATCAAGAAAGAGATTTCCAGACGTTCAGAAGAATTCTCATGAATGCAATCCAACACCAATGAAGAACACATGATGAATCAAGAGATCTTTTTCATTCCTGAAGAAGACGAGCGGACTAAGACACACTGTTTTTCATCAGAAAAACCAGAGAAGGACTCAGAAGCATTCATGATGAATCCAACGAGTCCAGAGCTGCATTGATAATCATTAGAGCTTTCTAAACTCTTATTTGCTCTCTCTATGTGATTTATTTATTAACATTCGAGCAGTGTGGTGTACTCTATATTTCATATACACACATGGTCTCCTACACAGAACTGGAGGATATCAAAATCCTCACACCAAATCTATTATCTCTTGTTTACCCACATCAACTGCGGAAGAGGTCCTTGTGTGGCCTGGTATTTGTTTTGTTTCCCACAAGGAACAGTGGTAGAGGTCCATGCATGGCCTAGACAATTTTGTAAACTGTTGTTAACCCCGATCCAGGGTGTGGATCAAATTTATATAAATTTGAGAGGACTATGTCTCGGCATGAGACTGAACCTCTTGTTATATCTGTTGTGCATCATTAGTTTAAGATTATAGTATACTAAATATATCTTATTTATTCCACTGTTATTACTTTGAAATACAAAACTATTTTAAATCTACATTGATAGTTAAATTAGAAAGTGTTTACACTTATTGTAAATTAGTAAGTTAGTTTCATAAGTTAGTTTAAACTTGTGGTTAAATTAACTGAGACCTAATCAATCTTTGAGAAGCTAAGTGAACATTTACAATCTGTATAAATTCACTATAGACTAACTTTTTTTATAAATTGGGGGATTTTAAATAGACAATTATTAACAGAAGTTTTAATTGGAACTCAATTCACCCCCCTCTTGAGTATCCACTCTGACCAACAAAAGAAATGTCGTGTAATTTATTTTTTTCATTAAATGGACCGGGTCGAGTCTAATCGACCAAACACACTTCTTCTTCCGTCTAATCTATGAATGACTGTAGACCATGAATCATCTATGACCCCCCGACCCCTCATCCATTCTTTGAATTGACTGCTTCGAATTGCATTGGAATTTCCATGGTATGCTCTATCTTCTACTAGAGCCTTATTTCATTATTCTATTTCATTCAAGAAATATCCTTAGTTGAACATTTTTTGCATTTTTGTAGATCTATCACGTTCTAGGGATATTCAAGGACTGATGTTAACATATATCATTCTTACAACATCGAGGTAGGTGGTTTTTTCCTTTCTGTAGATAGTCTTTCAATTTTATATGCAATAGTTCCCAATAACAAAGAACATGTTATTGAGTTTTTATAGTTTTTATCCATGATATTGCCTATTTTGCATTGTTTTTTTGGATAGGGTTAAATTTTCCATGCTATGGATTTTTTCCCATGATTTCTTCTTTTCATCGTTCGTTCTAGTTTTCATGTTAGTCAGCTTTGTTTTCCATGCTTAGTAATTTTAGGATGGATTTGTTTTATCTGACATGTTGTGATATGTTTTATGATTTTTAAACAAGTAGTTCTTGATGTTTACTTTGGAATCCATATATCTATCTTAATGATTAAATTACATAGGGCTGTAAGAACCTAGTGTAATAGTCCATAGGGAGAATGGACATTGAAGGTTTTTCCAGAGTGTCTGTTTACTTTATGTTGTGAGACCATAAGGGGGACATACATAATTTCTCCCTCATAGTGTCTGTAGTTTATAGTGGTGATACCATAAGGGGAATTGGACATTTAGTGCTTCCCCCCGAGTGTCAGTAGGTTACCGATAAAATACCACAACTATAATTGATGGTGATTGCTTCATCGTACAGTCTTTGCTAAAGCTGAATCGGAGGGGATAGACTGTGAGTACATCCCTTGGTGTTGCTTGTTGTTGTTTTTGTTGAAAAATTTGGGTTAGGCTGTGAGTAATTTATCGAGGGTTACCTGTTTGTGGTTAGCTTCTTACATGATATGTGAAATTGGGTGCAACTGAACTGTAATATTTTTTACGTTTGATTACTTCCTTTTTTGCTGTTTATTTTTTCTTATTTCCTTCCATATATATTCATTGACTATTAGGAATGAATCATTGGGTGGTATCCAACTAGTATTAGTCTCACACCTTGTGTTGGCCATGATTTTGGGCTCAATCAGATTATATTTCTATAGGAATAGATACGGGAAAGCGCCCTTCTAATTCATGTACTTGACTGCTGTGGAGCTAGAGAGCATGGAACCTAGCTGATTCTTGCAATGAGGAGGAGTAGGTTACTTGTTTTAATTATAAATTGGTTTAGTACTGTATTAAAGCATTGCGACTTGTTTTACGGCATTATTATACATACGTATCAAGCGTCATTTATATATGTTCTCCAGTTATTTATTTCATTCAATCATCTATTGTTTACTTTTGTATGGTATTAATATTTCATCTGTTATTTATTTCGGTTATTTTTATTGTGTTAGTTTTAGAATGAGGTCGCAGTTTCTCCACTATCACACCCAAGGCCATCACTGCTAGTCAGTAGCCTCTGGCATTCGGGGAAATGTGCTTGATGCCATTTGACCAACCTGGTACGGGGCACCTCTAGGTGGCATCCAGAATCCGGATGTTAAAAAGTGGTATCAAAGGATTCTTTTCTTCATGACAAATTATTTGGATCACATACCTAGTGATAGGAATGAAATAGGTACATGATAATAATCTATTCATGAGAGTATCTAAACATTGTACAAGGAAAATCCAATTTAAATTGAAAATGCAATATTTCCAGTTTTTCAATTATTACAGTTGATTTTATTTCACCATTTGGTTATTCACATTTTTTGTGTTGTTATTTTTGATATTACTGAGGTTCTATTTATGTTTCAACCTAATGGGATGAGGGTATTCCATCTCATGAAACATATAATATCTTGCAAGAGATCACATGTCATTAGTTCTTTCTATTCCATTTATTGTGCATTACTGTTTTCATGTTGTTTTGATAGTTGTAGTGTCAGATATGTATGCAGTTAAGATAGATTCCTTGATAGAATAAATTATATTTGATAGGGTATTGATATTTTTTAATATTTAGTTTGAATGAATTCCAATCATTGGTTCTTGAGATATTATTGGACCCCATGGACCGGAATTTGTTGTATCATTGCTCTGTTATGTATATATATAACATGTATAAGATGCCAAGATTTGATTCGCAGGCAGTATGTGCCCTCACATATCATAATTTGGCACTTTAATGATTTTTAAATGTTTTTGTTGGGTTCTAGAGTAGTCTGTGAGTATTAATATCCATACAAACAAAGAATACACTACGAGTGATGATGAATACACTACATGTACTGATGAATACACACAATGTGTTCTTATGTTTGGGAATAAACCTTTTGCCTTAAATACATTTCATGTACTTATGTACATGTTGTGTAGTATCTAACCCCGTTAATGGCTATGTGGGTAGTGACACAGGGTTTGGAAATATTTGACTGCGAATGTTGTGTACAGGATTTACACATTGTGTTGTGTAGACTATGTGTCCACCCCTTTGTCTAAAAAAACAGATGTAAAGCATAGGTTTTTTATTCCATGTAGTATAGCCCTTGTATCTGGACATGTAATGAACAACACGGGGTAGTGGAATCTTTCTAGTACACACCATGTATTGAATAAACACGCCATGTATAGTCAGTCATGTGTCCACCCGTTTTACTAACAACACGGGGAGTGGAAAACTATGTGGTACATGCCATGTATAGAAGAAAAATGTTGTGTAGTCTTGTTCTAGGTGAACCGTGTGGGTTAGTCATCTAAAAGAACTCTGGCTGGTGAAAACTAATCGTGTACTGGCCGTGTCTTGGGAGAACACACCATGTGAATGGGGTGTTACACGACCTGTTTTTGTAGGAGTACACTCACATGTGAATGCTTAAAGGAGAAATACATGTAGGGAACATACACACCATGTATCCATGTTTTGAATAAGTTTAATTATTTCCTTATCCTATTCAATTATTTCACTTATAAGTCACATTCCTTATTAATCTTGTTTAAAATGTGTGTGTTTGACCTTGCTGAGTCAGGCCACTAGGACGTTCTCTGGTTGTACACCAGTTGTAGGGCAGTGATCCAACACTAAACATGACATCTCAAGAACTACCAGAAGATCCTCCAGTGGTACCTGTAAAGACCTGTAAATTTCAAGGAAATTTTTTTTCTTAATTTTATTAGGAATTTTACAAGAACTCCGTTTCTGACGGCACGTGATTCTGAGGCCCGGTGTGCCCGGAATCATTTTCTAAAGTTTAGCTCGGGTACATTCAGTGAATGAATGAGCGGGTTTTTCTATCATTTGAACCGGTTCTCGGAATCGAATTCCGAGGGCACCGATGGAATTACAGCACCGGTACTTGCTTAGAAACGCCTCTTCCAGAGTTGCGTTTTCTCGGGTGTTGTTTTTATTTTTTGGGGTTAAGTGAAGAAAATAAAATAAACTGGTGTGACAACTTTATTTTATTTCACTTAAAGCCACTTAAAGCTGCTTAAGCTAAATTGAAGCGGATAGGGTGGAACCCAAAATATCTTACCCTCTTGGTAGGATTTTTGTGAGGTGGGGCCCGCACGAGCCCCACCATTTCTTTTCCCCTAAGTAACGCACCCGCAACCACCCTCTTAATGAATGTCAACTGGGGCATTTTCTAACTCTTAAACGCTCCTATTAAATTGACAGTTAAGTCGTTGTCATTAATTCACCGAATTAATGGTTCGTTTCTTAACATGTTTTAAAACTGTTGGAATAATAATAAAATAAGACCAACAACTTTTCTTTTTGTTGATAGGTTGATTGTTGAGAGGATTTGGAGAATCTGTACCTTCATTCCCCTCCGCGAAGAACGTGAAGAACACGAAGAACGTGAAGAATGCCGAACCCTCGGAGATCGACGTTGCGACGCCGTGTTTTGTGACACCGACGATTCTCCTTCCACGATGCTTCTTCCGTGATGTTCTTCCCCGCAACAATCTCCGATAATCAAATGCTTGAGGTAGGATATTTCAGATCTTTTAAATTTCCATTGTGGATTTTATCCTTAACATGGATTTAATATGTGAAATTAAATCCATATGTTTTCCTTAACCCTCGGATATCGTCGACGCGACGCCCTTCCGCAACGCGACGATCCTCTTCTTCTGCGATGGTCAATTCCGCGAAGAACTCTCGTCCGACAACAGCAACGAAGTAGGGGTATTATTTGAGAATAATTTTTATTCCCACGGTTGTTCCTTCTAAAACCAAGAACCCGAATCAATGTTCAATTTTAATTTATTAATATTGTTCCTTGTTTTGTTTTTCATGTGTTGAATATTATTCCCAATTGTTATCACCTAACGCGGAGGGTGCGGGCCAAACAAACACGGCCCGACAACCCTCCGCAGTTTTTCGTTGATGTGTGGATTAAAGGCTTTTAAAAAATGGGATCAGAATGGAGATTGGAGGCCTTCGCAGTAGATTTCGGATCCCGAGAGGGCCGTAGCCGTAAACCGCAGGCAAAATGGACCACCAGAGCACGTCTAGTGGTCCACAGAAGTTCCCGCCGGCGCCGACAGCCGGAGGCGGCGGCTGGCAGCGGCCGACCGCCAGGAAGCGGCGGTGCCCGGCGCACCACTGGGAAGACCCGCCGTGGTGGCGAGAGCCGGTATAGCGGCCGCGCGGGACCACGGGGAAGGGACGCGGCCTTGTGCCACATCCAGTGACACGGAGCGGCCCCCGCGCGGGGGGTCGCGACTCCTTGGGTGCGACCGCTCGTCCAGCGCCGAGCCGCCAGACCCGCCAGCCGGGTCGCACCCAGGCCGGCCCGGGCCGGGGCGTGCCGGCCGGGACGGGTCGCGCCCAGCCGGGTCGGACCCGGACCCGGGTCGGGTCGGTCTGGTTCGGGACGACCCAGGGGGGGTTGGGCCGGGTCGGTCCGGGCCTAGACCGCCCATTTTCGGACCTTTTCGGTCTTTTGCTCATAACATGAGCTACGGGCCTCCAAACGACGCTACGTCAGCGGCGATGCGATCCTTGGATTGAAACGGTCGTTTTGGTATACTACACCCAAGGTTTCAGAATACATTGGGTTCGGCCGGGTTTGTTCGTACACGAAACCAACCAGGCCCTCGGAGGAGAAACACTTATAACATGAGCTCCAGACGTCCGATTGACGTACCGTCGACTTTGATGGATTCCTCAAAGTGAGACAGATATTTTGGCTTACTTTGCCCAAGGTTTGGACGCAGGTGGAGTACGGTCTGGTTGGTATTTCCTTAAACACCAACCGGGCCCCTGGGACGAAAAAGCCAACAACTCTCAGATAGTGAATCTGATTGACGCGGCGTCTTCAACGTTGATTTACTGTTGACGATACGGAACTTTTGGATACATTAACTCTGGATTATCTGTCAGTTGATGTATCAGCCTCTCGGCTCATGGAGCAGACCCTCCCGAACGATCTTGCTGTGTGCGGGAACCCTAGAGCTGGCTGCGACTACAACAATGACGGCAGTACAGAGATCCTTAGTGGATTCAACGACGACTGTGCAGAGATCCTCAATGGATTCTATGGCGACGACCACAGCACTCAGCAATCCTTTGTGGGTCAGTTCTAACGATCCTGTGTGGGTATGATCCTGTGTGGGTCACTGCTCAGCGGTTCTGTGTGGGCCAGCGCCTATAGATCATGTGTGGGTCCGATCCTGTGTGGGTCTTTGCGGGGGTTAGATTCCTATCGAACCATTGTGGGTCAGATCCTTTGTGGTTCATTGTGTGGGTTAGTTACCTATCGATCCATTGTGGGTCAGATCCGTTGTGGGTCATTGCGGGGGTTAGTACCTATCAATCCTTTGTGGGTCTGACGTCTTAAATGAATCAGTGGAAATATCTGGTCATCTTTATCGTCATTCAATGAAGTATTCCTGTGTGATCTGAATCCTGTTTACTTTTCTTCGTGGATTGTGTTGTGTTATACTGTGTGGATTTACGTTTTTCTTTCCTATGTGGACTGGGTTGTGCTTGGGTTCAGATGTTGGAGCCGGACGAGAATTGATGACTTAGGTATATGTATGGGCATTTACCTAAGCCGTGCCAGATGCTACTTCGTGATTGTATCTTTCCTTTGTGGTTTATCTATTGTGGATTCTGGGAGGCCTTCGGGGGTCTCGGGGTCCCTAGTGAGTAGCTTTTACTCACCCCTGCACGGGCTATGCCCGCACTACGTTGTGTTGGTTGCAGACGACGAACAGCGGTGATCATGGTGGAGGCTTGCAGATTTGGACGGTACCTGGAGGTGGAACACTGGGCCGGACGTACTCGGAGCGGTCGGCTGGACCTGAGGAGCAGTGGAGGCTTTCTGTACCCACCCTTCAGGTGGGATTTCCAGTGGGCAGCTCGACGTTGCGGCTTTAATTTTCAGTTGCTGTTTTCCCTTTCTAGTTGTACTTTACTATCAGTTTGGGTTTGTATACTGGCCCACTTACTTTTCCGCACTTCCTATTTTACCAGTTTTTACTTAGTGTTTACTTCTGCCTGCTTGCTCTGTGGTGTTTGTTGTTTACTTTACAAAGGAAATTCCTTCCCTTTTTCCGGGATTTACGCCTTGGTGCTTGTTCATTTATTGTGCATTACTGATTTCATTTTGTTTTGATAGTTGTTGTGTCAGATATGTATCCAGTTATGATAGATTCCTTGATAGAATAAATTATAATTGATAGGGTATTGATAATTTATAATATTTAGTCTGAATGAATGCCAAACATTGGTTCTTGAGATGTTATTGGACCCCATGGACCGGAATTTGTTGTATCATTGCTCTGTTATGTTTATATATAACATGTATAAGATTCTACGCTTTGATTCATGGTGATTATGTGCCCTCACATATCATAATTTGTCACTTTAATGGTTTTTAAATGTTTTTCTTGGGTTCTAGAGTAGTCTGTGAGGATTAATATCCATAAAATCATAGAATACACTACGAGTGATGATGAATACCCTACATGTAATGATGAATACGCACAATGTGTTCTTAAGATCGAGAATAATATTTTTTCTAAAATACATGTCATGTACTTATGTACATGCTATGTAGTATCTAACCCCGTCAATGGCTATGTGGGCAGTGACACAGGGTTTGGAAATATTTGACTGGGAATGTTATGTACAGGATTTACACATCGTGTTGTGTAGACTATGTGTCCACCCCTTTAAATAATAAAACAGATGAAAAACATAGGTTTTACATGCCATGTAGTATAGCCCTTGTATCTGGACATGTAATGAACAACACGGGGTAGTGGAATCTTTCTAGTACACACCATGTATTGAATAAACACGCCATGTATAGTCAGTCATGTGTCCACCCGTTTTACTAACAACACGGGGAGTGGAAACCTATGTGGTACATGCCATGTATGGAAGAAACATGTCGTGTAGTCTTGTTCTAGGTGAACCGTGTGGGTTAGTCATCTAGAAGAACTCAGGCTGGTTAAAACTAATCGTGTACTGGCCGTGTCTTGGGAGAACACACCATGTGTATGGGGTGTTACATGACCTGTTTTGGTAGGAGTACACTCACATGTGAATGCTTAAAGGATCAATACATGTAGGGAACATACACAACATGTATCCATGTTTTGAATAAGTTGAATTCTTTCCTTATCCTATTCAATTAATTCACTTCTAAGTCACATTCCTTATTAATCTTGTTTTAATGTGTGTGTTTGACCTTGCAGAGTCAGGCCACTAGGACTTCATCTGGTTGTACACCAGTTGTAGGGCAGTGATCCAACACTGAACATGGTATCTCAAGAACTACCAGAAGATCCCCCAGTCGTACCTGTAAAGACCCGTAAATTTTAAGTTAATTTTTTTCTTAATTTTCTTTGGAATTTTACAAGAACGCAGTTTCTGACAGCACGTCATTCCGAGGCCCGGTGTGCCCGGAATCATTTTTCGAAGTTTGGGTTGGGTAAGTTCAGTGAACGAATGAGTGGGTTTTTGTAACTTTCGAACCGGTGCTCGGAATCGAATTTCGAAAGCACCGATGGAATCGCAGTGCCGGTACATTCTTATAAATGCTTCTTCCGGAGTTGCGTTTTCTCGGGTGTGGTTTTTAATTTTTGGGGTTAAGTGAAGGAAATAAAATGAAGTGGTACAACAACTTTATTTTATTTCACTTAAATCCACTTAAAGCCACTTAAAGTTGCTTAAGCTGAGTTGAAGCGGATAGGGTGGAACCCAAAATATCCTACCCTCTTGGTAGGATATTTGTGAGGTAGGGCCCGCATGAGCCCCACCGTTTCTTTTCCCCGAAGTAACGCACCCGCAACACCCCCCCTCTTAATGAAAGTCAACTGGGGTGTTTTCTAACTCTTAAACGCTCCTATTAAATATACAGTTAAGTCGTTACCCTTAATTCACCGAATTAATGGTTCGTTTCTTAACCTGTTTTCAAACTGTTGGAATAATAATAAAATAAGACCAACACCTTTTCTTTTTGTTGACGGGTTTATTGTTGAGAGGATTTGGAAAATCTGTACCTTCATTCCCCTTTGCGAAGAATGCGAAGAACGCGAAGAACGTGAAGAACGCCGAACCCTCGGAGATTGATGACGCGACGCCGTGTTCTGCGACGCCGACGATTCTCCGTACACGACGCCTCTTCCGCGACGTTCTTCCACGCAACAATCTCTGATCATCAACTGCTTGAGGTAAGAGATTTCAGATCTTTTAAATTTCCTTTGTGGATTTTATCCTTATCATGGATTTAATACGTGAAATTAAATCCGTATGTTTTCCTTAAGCCTCGGAGATCGTCGACGTGACTCCCTTCCGCGACGATGCGACGCCCTTCCGTGACGCGATGATCCTCTTCTTCCGCGACGGTCAATTCCGCGAAGAACTCTCGTCTGACGACAGCTACGAGGTAGGGGTTTTATTTGAGAATAATTTTTTTCCCATGGTTGTTCCTTCTAAAACAAAGAACTCGGATCAAAGTTAAATTTTAATTTATTAAAATTGTGCCTTGTTTTGTTTTGCATGTGTTGAATATTATTCACAATTGTTATCACCTAACATGGAGGGTGCGGGCCAAACAAACACGGCCCAAAAATCCTCTGAAATTTTTGTTGATGTGTGGATTAACGGCATTTTCGAAATGGAATCTAAATGGCGATTGGAGGCCTTCATAGCAGAGTTCGGATCCCAGGAGAGCCGTAGGTGCAAACCGCAGGAAAAACGGACCACTGCAGCGCATCCGGTGGTCCGCAAAAGTTCCCGCCGGGGCCGGCGGCCGGAGCCGGCAGCCGGCAGCGGCCGGCCTCCAGGAATTGGCAGCGCCCGGCGTGCCACAAGGAAGACCCGCCGCAGCGGTGACAGCCATTCCCGCGGTCGCGCGGTACAGCGGGGAATGGACGCCGCCTTGCGCCGCATCCGGTGACACAGAGCGGCCCCCGCGCGGTGGGCTGCAGCTCCTTGGGTGCGGCCGCTGAGCTAGCACCGAGCCGCCAGACCGGCCAGCCGGGTCGCACCCAGGCCGTGCCGGGCCAGGTCGCGCCGTCCGGGCCAGGTCAGTCCGGGGCTAGACCCCGCATTTTCAGACCTTTTCAGTCTTTTGCTCATAACTTGAGATACGGTCCTCCGAATGACTCGCTGTCAGTGGCGATGCGATCCGTGGATCAAGACGGTCCTATCGGTATACTACACACAAGGTTTCGGAATACTTTGGGTTCGGCTGGGTTGGTTCGTACACGAAACCAACCGGGCCCTCGGACCGGAAACCCTTATAACTTGAGCTCCGGACGTCCGATTGACGTACCGTCGACATTGATGGATTCTTCAAAGTGAGACGGATATTTTGGCTTTCTCCACCTAAGGTTTGGATGCAGGTGGAGTACGGTTGGGTTGGGTTTTCCTTAAAAACTAACCAGGCCCCTGGGACGAAAAAGCCAATAACTCTCAGACCGGGCATCCGATTGACGCGCCATCTTCAACGTTGAGTTCCTGTTGACGATACAGAACTTTTGGATACATTAACTCTGGACTATGTGTTAGTTGATGTATCATCCTGTCGGGGGTTAGTACCTATCGATCCTTTGTGGGTACGACGACATAGATGAATCAGTGGCAATATCTGGTCATCTTTATCGTCATTAAAAGAAGTATTCATGTGTGAGATGAATCCTGTTTACTTTCCATTGTGGATTTTGTTGTCCTATCCTGTGTGGATTTATGTTTTTCTTTCCTGTGTGGACTGGGTTGTGCTTGGGTTTGGATTTTGGAGCTGAACGAGAATTGATGGCTTAGGTATATGTATGGGCATATACCTAAGCCGTGCCGGATGTTACTTCATGATTTTATCTTTCCTTTGTGGTTTATCCTTTGTGGATTCTGGGAGACCTTCAGGGGTCTCAGGGTCCCTACTGAGTAGCTTATACTCACCCCTGCACGGGATATGCCCGCACTACGTTGTGTTGGTTGCAGATGACGGACAACGTTGATCATGGTGGAGGCTTGCGGAGCAGGACGGTACCTAGATGTGGACCACTGGGTGGGACGTACTCGGAGTGGTCGGCTGGACCCGAGGAGAAGTGGAGTATTTCTGTACCCACCCTTCAGGTGGGATTTCCAGTGGGCAGCTCGACATTGTGGATTTAATTTTTAGTTGATGTTTTCCCTTTCTAGTTGTTCTTTACTTTTAGTTTGGGTTTTTATACTAGCCCACTTACTTTTCCTCACTTACTATTGTACCGGTTTTTACTTAGTGTTTACTTCTTCCTGCTTGCTTTGTGGTGTTTGTTGTTTACTATACAAAGGAAATGTCTTCCCTTTTTCCAGGATTTA
Source organism: Viscum album (assembly GCA_963277665.1). Classification (NCBI taxonomy): domain Eukaryota; kingdom Viridiplantae; phylum Streptophyta; class Magnoliopsida; order Santalales; family Viscaceae; genus Viscum; species Viscum album. The sequence continues at coordinate 1,930,044,447 of OY728142.1, forward strand.
TGCCCTGGTTCTATTTGCCAGTCCCTGGCATATAGAAGGCGGGATTGGGGTAGTCACGGCAAGGGCCCCGAGGATGGGTCGTGACAAATTGGTATCAGAGGACTTCAGTTCTACCACAGACTCTGATCTTTCTCCTATATGAAGCAATATTGTTAAGCGTATTGAGTGTGGTTATCAGTCCAAGGAGCCCAGTGTTGGTGTGGCGGCCGACGTATCTATACACTAGGACCCTGAATTCTGATTTCCGACTTAATAAAAGAAAACATTGATTGCATGCGTGTTTCAAGTTTTCTTTGTGATTACTTGTGTCAGTTCACCAGGTATATTGTTTTGACCATGGTGCACCTGTTTCCTTTTTAGGATGACCCCATAACGGAAACCAGCTAGGGTTCCGAGATTTGAGCGTGGCGAAAGCCCACCGAGCGACGTGGCATCGGTACAGGGCCCTTTGACAGCTGAGGCACCGGCGGTACCTCTACCCGCCGAGCCACCGATGATTCCAGCCCCAGCCGCTGACGATGCACATCGCCTTGGAGCTCTGCACGAGTTTCAGCGCCAGTGACCGCCTGGGTTCCGTGGGGAGACGGACCCCCAGGTAGCTGAGGACTGGCTGGAGGCAGTTGTATGAGTTTTCAGGCTAGTGGGACACCATCAGACCTCATGGTGATCCTCGTAGCGAGCCTACTACACACAGCATCGGGATGATGGTGGAGCTTGATGCTCCAGGTGCACGATGAGGCATATCTTCATAGGATAGACTTTCAGGGACTCTTTCGCTCAGAGTTCGTCCCAGCCACCCTCTGTGCGGTGCGCATATAGGAGCATCTTCAGCTACGGCAGGGCAGCTTGACGGTTTCCCAGTACTCGGCGAGATTTACCGATCTCTCGTGCTACTCGACTGACATGGTACAAGACCCATTATTCCGGGCCTGGACCGTTGAGTAGGGATTGAGACATGAGATCAGGGCATCGCTGATCTCCCTCAGCATTCCTACATAGGAAGGTGCACTAGAGCAAGCCCTTTTGATCGAGAGCTTCCTTGCCGAGCCTTCATCAGCAGCGAGACCTACCGCGGGGCGTAACATAGAAGAGTCTTCTGTGGCAGGCAGGCAACGGATGACTCAGGGGTCCAGGAAGACCATACCCTCACGTAGAAGACCTCAAGACACCTGCTCAGTAGTGCGGGGCACACAGCGTGGAGACAGTCTTTCGAGAGGCAGGCAATGCTACACATGCGGCGGGCAGGGCCACATGGCTCGTGACTGCCCGACCCACCATGCCGAGGAGTAGTAGACGGTTGAGGGGCCAACCAGGAAGAGGCAGAGGGTCGACCGTGGCGGTCCGCAGGGAGGAGGTGGACGAGGAAGAGGAGCTAGCCGAGCAGAAGGTGGTGGGAGACGCTTTGAGGCTCTACCACCACCACTACCTGGAGGTCCACCCCGACCATAGGGAGCTGGTGGGCAGAGACAGGTACAGCTTCAGGGAGCGGAGGCCTATGACCACGGCGCGCCTGAGATGATTCGAGGTACTATATGTATCTATTCTACCCTTGCTGCATTTCTTATAGACACAAGAGTGAGTCACTCTTTCATAGACGCTACCCTTTTTCGGAGCTCAGAGATTCCGACAGAGCCGTTGGCTCGATCCTTACGGCTAGAGACTCCTACGCGAGCGGACTCGACGATTACGCACCGGTACCGACAGTGTGAGATTACTCTAGGAGGCGATATCTTCGGTTGAGATCTTCCTGTAGCGGCGTCGAGGCCTTACGACGTCATCTTGGGCATGGATTGGTTATCTAAAGTTCATGCACAGATCGACTGTATTAGGCGCAAGGTGCGGTCTGTACGCACCGACGGGAGCAGGATCACCTTCACCGGTGAGGAGGGAGAATTCGCAGCCCAAGATGGACTTCTGCAGAGAAGAGGACAACCCCTCACTTATCAGTTGGCTAGCCTCATCCTAGGAGTAGTTGACGTACGAAGTCCTAGTTTTCATGCAGTGGTGGATCAGTACGCAGATGTCTTTCCCGACGACGTTCCAGGGATACCTCCTCGCAGAGAGGTAGAATTTCATATTGACATATATACCCCGAGACAGCCCCGATATCGACTCCAGCATATTGGATGGCCACTGTTGTGCTTTGAGAGCTACAGGAACAGTTGGAGGACTTATAGGGAAAGGGTTTCATCTGACCCAATTTTTCACCCTGGGCTTCCCTGATATTGTATTCCAAGAAGGAAGACGAGAGCTTGTGACTTTGTGTCGACTATCATCGCCTGAACCAGGTGACGGTGAGGAACAAGTATCCGCTACCGAGAATTGATGACCTCTTCGATCAGCTCAAGGGAGCACGGTGGTTCTCGAAGATAGACCTCATGTCAGGCTATCATAAGCTCAGAGTTCGGGACAAGGACGTGCAGAAGACGACCTTCAGATATCGGTATGGCCACTATGACTTCTAGGTTATGCTGTTTGGCCTACCCAATGCTCCAGGGGTGTTCATAGGACTCATGAATAGGATCTTTCTGCCATACCTCGATCAATTTGTCGTAGTCTTTATCAACGACATTTTGATATACTCGACGACTGGGGAGGAGCACGCCTACCACTTACGGGTTGTACTAGACACACTCCGAGAGCACCAGCGTTATGGTAAGCTCTTGAAGTGTCAGTTCTGGATATGTTAGGTCCACTTCTTGGGACACGTCATCTCTGAGGTGGGTGTTTCAGTGGATCCTGCGAAGTTCGAGGCAGTGCTAGCTTGGGAGCCACCCAAGAGTGTGACAGAGGTGAGGAGTTTCTTGGGACTAGCTGGATACTATCATAGATTTGTGACAGACTTCTCCAGAGATGAGGAACCACTCTCACTTATTATGATGAAGGGGAAACCCTTTGTGTGGTCATACAGATGTCAGAAGAGCTTTCAGAAGATGAGACAGATATTGACCAGCACCCCTATCTTGAGGTTGCCTGAGGAGGGAGTAGGGTACATTTTCTACTGCGATGCATCAGGAACCGGACTCAGATGTGTCCTGATGTAGGAGCGGGCCGTGATCGCCTATGGATCACTTCAGTTGAGTTCGCATTAGATGAACTACGCTACCCACGACCTGGAGTTAGCAGCAGTAGTCCTCGATCTAAAGACATGGCGACACTACCTGATGGGCGAGCGCTTTACAGTCTTTTCTGACCATCAGAGACTCAGGTACATCTTCTCCCAGAAGGACTTGAACCTGAGACAGCGGCGATGGCTCGGGTTCCTCCTGGACTTTGACTTTGAGATAGTCTATACTTCTGGGAAGGGGAACGTGGTAGCCGATACTCTCAGCAGGAGGACGGGAATTCAGCTACTCGAGGAGGTGACAGAGCAGCCAACCTCTTTGCAGATATCTTTCATGGATAGAGATGGTGTTTCCTTCCTTCAGTCTCTCACATTCTCTCCTCCACTACTACAGCGGGTTAGAGAGGCACATCATGGGGACGCTGACTGTGAGATGCGGTGTGCACAGATATCCTCAGGACAGACACCTGATGGTTTCTCCTTTGGATCAGAGCACAACATCCTTTTCAGAGGACCTACCTTAGTACCAGTCGCTTTACGAGAGGAGGTGCTGAGAGAGTTTTACACTTCTCCTTTGGTGGTACATCATGGAGTGGCAAAGATGTACCAGGACCTCAGACGACAGCACGGATGGCCGGGCATGAAGAAGGCTGTGGCAGAGTTCGTTTCTCTATGTTTCACCTGCCAGTAGGTGAAGGCAGAGCATCAGGTACCAGCAGGCTTGGTACAGCCCTTGGAGCTCCCAGTGTGGAAGTGGGACGGGATATCTATGGACTTCGTGACTGGACTTCCATGCACTTCCAGAGGTCACGACTCCATTTGAGTTATTGACGATCGACTCACCAAGTCAGCTCACTTCTTACCCATCAGAGAGTAGGGATAAGTGGAGATCTTGGGGTGTCTCTATGTTCAAGAGATTTTACGGATTCACGATGTTCCATCATCTATCGTCTCCGATCGAGATACTCGCTTTACTTCCTGGCTTTGGAAGGGGTTGCAGGAGGCGTTTGGGACGCAGCTACGTCTGAGCACTGCCTTTCACCCTCAGATGGATGGTCAGACTGAGAGGACCATTCAGACTCTCGAGGACATACTACATGCATGTGTCCTCGATTTTGGTCGATGCTGGGAGGACCCCCTACCCTTGGTGGAGTTTGCATACAACAACAACTACCACTCCACCATTGGGATGGCACCAAATGAGGCGTTGTATGACATACCTTGCAGATCTCCATTGTGCTAGACATACCCTGGGGAGTCAGCACGTGTGGGACTAGAGATGGTCCGACCCATGACAAAGAAGGTCCAGGTCATTCCAGAGTGGATTAGGACAGCTTAGAGCCAGGAGAAGTCTTATGCTGATAAAAGGAGGAGGCCACTAGAGTTCGAGGATGGCGACCAAGTCTTCTTGCATCTCACACCTCGACGTGGATTACAGAGATTTGGACAAGGCGGAAAGTTGTATCCACACTTCATCGGACCATTCCAGGTCCTAAGAAGGATCGACGAGGTGGCTTATCACCTAGCTCTACCATCTCAGTTGCACCGGGTGCACGATGTCTTCTACGTATCTCAGCTGAGGAGATACGTGCACGACCCGATGCATATCATTGACCATAAGGAGATGGACATTGATGATGGGGAGAATTTTGCGGAGGTCCCGGTGGAGATCGAGGATTGACAGGAGCGGGTCCTACGGGAACCTCCAGGAGAGCACTTGGGAGCGGGAGGCTTAGATGCGTGCTCAGTACCCATATTTTTTTCCCTAGATTATGATGTATCTTTACGGGGACGTAAATCCCTGAGGTGGGAGTGATGAAAAGACCCATAAATTTCAAGGTAATTTTTTTTCTTAATTTTCTTTGTAATTTTACAAGAACTAACTTTTTGACGGCACGTGATTCTGAGGCCCGATGTGTCTGGAATCATTTTCCGAAGTTTGGCTCGGGTACGTTCAGTGAACGAACGAGCGGTTTTTTCTAACATTTGAACCTATGCTCAGAATCTAATTCTGAGGGCACCGAAGGAATCACATCACCGGTACTTGCTTAGAAACGCCTCTTCCAGAGTTGCGTTTTCTTGGGTGTAGTTTTTAATTTTTGGGGTTAAGTGAAGAAAATAAAATAAAGTGGTGCGACAATTTTATCTTATTTCACTTAAATACACTTAAAGCCACTTAAATCTACTTAAGCAGAGTTGAAGCGGATAGGGTGGATCCCAAAATATCCTACCCTCTTGGAAGAATATTTGTGAGGTGGGACCGCACGATCCCCACCGTTTCTTTTCCCCTAAGTAACGCACCCACAACCCCCCTCTTAATGAAAGTCAACTGGGGCGTATTCTAACTCTTAAACGCTCCTATTAAGTGGACATTTAAGTCATTACCATTAATAAACTGAATTAATGGTTTGTTTCTTAACATGTTTTCAAACTGTTGGCATAATAATAAAATAAGACCAACACCTTTTCTTTTTGTTGACGGGTTGATTGTGGAGAGGATTTGGTGAATCTGTACCCTCATTCCCCTCAGTGAAGAACGCGAAGAACGTGAATAACGTGAAGAACGCCGAACCCTCAGAGATCGACTATGCAACACCGTGTTCCGCGATGCTTTCGATTATCCTTCCACAATGCTTCTTCTGCGACGTTCTTCCCCGCAACAATCTCCGATCATCAACTACTTGAGGTAGGAGATTTCAGATCTTTTAAATTTCCTTTGTGGATTTTATCCTTAACATGGATTTAATACGTGAAATTAAATCCGTTTGTTTTCCTTAACCCTCAGAGATCGTCGACATGATGCCCTTCCGTGTTGATGCGATGCCCTTCCTCGACGCGACGATCCTCTCCTTCCGCGACGGTTAATTCCGCGAAGAACTCTCGTCCGACGACAGCTACAAGGTAGGGTTTTATTTGAGAATAATTTTTATTCCCATGGTTGTTACTTCTAAAAAAAGAACCCGGATCAAAGTTCATTTTTAATTTATTAAAATTGTGCCTTGTTTTTTTTTCATGTGTTGAATATTATTCCCAATTGTTATCACCTAACGCGGAGGGTGCAGGCCAAACAAACACAGCCCGACAACCCTCCGTAGTTTTTCGTTGATGCGTGGATTAACGGCGTTTACGAAATGGGAACGGAATGGCGATTGGAGGCATTCACAGCAGAGTTTGGATCCTGGGAGAGCCGTAGGTGCAAACCGCAGGCAAAACGGACCACCGATGCGCGTCCAGTGGTCTGCAGAAGTTCCCGCCGGTGCCAGCGGCCGGCAACAGCCGGCCGCCAGGAAGCAGCGGCGCGTGACGCGCCACCGGGAAGACCCGTCGCGGCAGCGAGAGCTGGTACCGCGGCCGCGCGGGACCCCTGGGAAGGGATGCAGCCTTACGCCGCATCCGGTGACATAGAGCAGCCCCCGCGCGGGGGGCCGCGACTCCTTGGGTGCGGCCGCTCGGCCAGCACCGAGCCGCCAGACCGGCTAGCTAGGTCCCGCCCAGGCTGGGCCAGGCCAGGTCACGCCCAGCTGGGTCGGACCCGAACTCGGGTCGGGCCGACCCAGGGGGGTTGGGCCGGGTCAGTCCGGGCCCAGACCCCCTGTTTTCGGACCTTTTCGGTCTTTTGCTCATAACATGAGCTACGAGCCTCCAAACGACGCGCCGTCAGCGGCTATGCGATCCTTGGATAGAGACGATCGTTTAGGTATACTACAACCAAGGTTTTGGAATACTTTGGGTTCGGCCAGGTTGGTTCGTACACGAAATCAACCGGTCCCTCGGAGTGGAAACACTTATAACTTGAGCTCCAGACGTCCGATTGACGTACCGTCAACATTGATGGATTCCTCTAAGTGAGGAGGATATTTTTTCTTACTCCATCCGAGGCTTGGACGCAGGTGGAGTACAGTCGGGTTGGGTTTTCCTTAAAAACCAACTGGGCCCCTGGGATGAAAAAGCCAATAACTCTTAGACTGGGGGTCCGATTGACGCGCCGTCTGCGACGTTGAGTTCATATTGACGATACGAAACTTTTGGATACATTACCTCTGGACTATGTGTCAGTTGATTTATCAGCCTCTCGGCTCGTGGAGCGGACCCTCCCGAACGAGCTTGCTATGTGCAGAAACCCTAGAGCTGGCTGCGACTACGACAACGACGATAGTATAGAGATCCTCAGTGGATTCGACGACGACTATGCAGAGATCCTCAGTGGATTCGACGGCGACGACTACAACACTCAGTGATCCTTTGTGGGTCAGTGCTACCGATCCTGTGTGGGTCCAATCCCATGTGGGTTAGCGCTTAGCGGTCCTGTGTGGGCCAGTGCCTACAGATCCTGTGTGGGTCTGATCCTGTGTGGGTCTTTGTGGGGGTTAGTTACCTATCGATCCTTTGTGGGTCAGATCCTTTCTGGGTCATTGCGGGGGTTAGTTACCTATCGATCCTTTGTGGGTCAGATCCTTTGTGGGTCATTGCGGGGGTTAGTACCTATCGATCCTTTGTGGGTCTGACGGCTTAAATGAATCAATGGAAATATCTGGTCTTCTTTATCTTCATTCAAAGAAGTATTCCTGTGTGAGCTAAATCCTATTTACTTTCCATTGTGGATTCTTTTGTGCTATCCTGTGTGGATTTACGTTTTACTTTCTTATGTGGACTGGGTTGTGCTTGGGTTCAGATGTTAGAGTCGAACGAGAATTGATGACTTAGGTATATGTATGGGTATATACCTAAGCCATGCCGGATGTTGCTTTATGATTGTATCTTTCCTTTTTGGATTATCCTTTGTGGATTCTGGGTGACCTTCGGGGGTCTCGGGGTCCCTACTGAGTAGCTTATACTCAACCCTGCATGGGCTATGCCCACACTAAGTTGTGTTGGTTGCAGATGACGGACAACGCTGATCATGGTGGAGGCTTGCAGAGCACGATGATACCTGGAGGTGGACAACTGGGCGGGACGTACATGGAGCGGTCGGCTGGACCCGAGGAGCAGTGGAGGCTTTCTGTACCCACCCTTTAGGTGGGATTTTCAGTGGGCAGCTCGACGTTGCGGCTTTACTTTTCAGTTGCTGTTTTCCTTTTCCAGTTGTACTTTACTTTCAGTTTGGATTTGTATACTGGCCCACTTACTTTTCCGCACTTACTATTGTACCAGTTTTTACATAGTGTTTATTTCTGCCTGCTTTCTCTGTGGTGTTTTTTGTTTACTTTACAAAGGCAATGCCTTCCCTTTTTTCGGGATTTACACCTTGGTGCTAGTCGCCAGCCCCTGGCCTGTGGAAGGCGGGCTTGGGGTAGTCATGGCACAGGCCCCGAGGACGGGTCGTGACAGTACCCATCTTGTCCCCAAATGTTATCCCAGATATAGATGCCAATAAAAAATTCTGAGATGACTTCATGAGTTTCATGCTGACCGTCTAATGAGTACCACATGCTACCCCTTATATGGCAGAGTCGAAGCGTGTTTTCTAGTAGCACCATCCACTGACATTCACTAGGGAAGGAGGACCTCTAGTTGTAGAGTCAAGGATAGCATCCCTTATAATTATCATCATGAAACTAAAGACACCTCAAGATAAGAGGGTGAACCTCTATACATATATTCATCAGGATTTTTCCAAGAGATGGTGGGATAAGATCTCATAGGTGGGACGTCAGCTGGTTATGGCATGGGATTATTTCTAGTATGCCTTCTATGAAAACTTATACCTTGAAATATTGAGTTCCCATCGAGCCCAAGAGTTCATGAGTCTAGAGTAGGGTACACATTCTGTTATGGAGTACTCTTCTTGCTTCACAATGCTGCAGCACACCATGCCTATTCCAAGAGGTGATGTTTTATTTTTGGAAAGGAAGTAGTAGGATGGTCTTAGGAATGACATCCAATCTGCGATGAAAAACATCAGGTAGACTTCCATCACTTCTATAGCCAACCGGGCGTTGATCATGGAGCCTAATTTGAGGGACTCTAGGGTTTTGAGCCAGGGCTTCTCAACATCCTGAGTTGGTATCCCTCCCACTGACAATAGGAAGCACCATAGAGAGTCTACGCATGGATACCTGAGGAATCATGATACATGTTCTTGTAAGCAGGTGGTGTGATACTAGTTAGGAAAGTGCAGGCATACGAGGCCATATTGCCCGAGAGACCCCGTGGAGTTACTATTTTGTAGCAAAATGGGCCATATTTAGTGCATCAATTGGTTCTTCTCACTAGAATCTGGTGATAGGAGTTCTACTATGACTCTAAGTTCAAGAGAAGCACCACCAGTTTCATATCAGTCTAGGAACAAGAGTTTTTCTTACCATTTAGGCCGAGGCAGAGGTCATGGCCATGGTGGCCAGAAAAATATTTTTTGGTAGCCACATGGTGAATCTGCTAAAGGATCTCAATCAGCTTCATAGGGTCGAAGTGTTGGACAGACTATTCCAGTGGAGTAGACCTAGCAGGAGTAGGATCCCAGTCCCTTTTCAGTTCGAGGTACAATCCTAGTTGCCTCAATTTTAACTTCTTCACTTTTGGATACAGGGGCTTCCCATAACATTATATATGTTGCTGTTTTGGAGAGCCTTGGGCTATGTATATTTTATTCTTCTTGTTTTATGACACTAGACACACCATTGTTTAATAGAACGACTATTGTATGTTGGATCAAGGAGTTCCCCCTCGTGGTTGGTGGGTGTCACATATTATAGGACCTTTATATCTTATAGATTAAAGTTCATGATGTCATTCATAGAATGGATTGGTTAGTTCCTTTCTAGGAAATTGTCAACTTTTATCATCATAGGGTGAGTTTCACATCACTAAAGGGAAGATCGTTTATTCAAAAGGGAGAAAGGGATGTCCAAGAGAGAATAGTAGGACCTGAGTATCATGGGTTGGGTGGAGTTACAACCCTGATTTCTGGTTTATATCTAGATAACCATTGGACATAATAGTTTGACTTTCCTCTAGTGATAGATCTTTTCAGAGATTTATTTCTAGAGGAATTTTCATTTTTTTCTCTAGAGAAAGAGGTATACATTCTTATTGAGCTTGTGTTAGGAGCGACACTAGTGTATATTCCTCCTTATAGGATGGCTAAACCAACATTAATGGAGTTAATGAAGCACTATAGGAGTTACATGCTAAGGGGTTCATCGAACCCAGTACTTCTCCACGGGGTTCTCATGTCCTATTTGTGAAAAATGTGGAGGTTACCCTCCAACATTGTGTGTATTATCAGATGTTGAACAAGTTTATGGTCTAGAACAGATATCCCTTGCCATGAATTGATGATCTCTTTGATCATCTTTGAGGAGACCATGTTTCCTTAGAATATTGACTTGGAATCTGGTTATCATCATTTCCGCATTAGACCATATGATATACCTATTACGGTCATTCAGAGTAGTTATGGTCTATACAAGTATGATGTTATGGTGTTTGGTTTTCACCAACCACAAAAGTCTCAATTATATCTTCACTTAGGGAGATCTAAATATGAGACAACGAAGGTGGGTTGAGTACCATTAGTCTTTTGACTATGAACATGCCTACACTCCTATGAAAGGAAATGTAGTGGCTGATGTGATGAGCAGATGAACTCAGATACATGCAGTTTATGAGTCTAGAAGTGAGTGGTAGCTTAGGGCTCTCTTCTCTGATAATTCATTTGGAAGTGCATGACAGACATGGGATGATGTTTCTTTCTTCAATGGATATTACCCCTACTCTATTTGATCAAGTGTGAATTAGGCACCTATCAGATTATGAAGGCCTAGTCCTATGAGAAAGTGTGTCAGAAGAGAACAATATTCATTGATGGACAGTAGGCATGGATGATGTCTCATGTTTTCATTGGTGTCTGTGGGTGCCAGCAGACATACGCGGGGAGAGGATGTGGGAGTTTCATTCCTCATTTTAGTCAGTTCATCCTGGAGTCACCAAGATGTATCGAGATCTGCACCATTAGTATTTCTAGGTACGTATGAAGGGAGATATTACATGTTTTGTTAAGAGGTGTTCCACCTATCAGCAGGTGATGGTGGAGCATCAGCGACCAATAAGGCTTTTTCAATAGTTAACCATTCTCGAGTAGAAGTGGAATAATGTCGATATGGACTTTGTGGTTGGTTTTCTGAGGTCTCCTAAAGGGAATGATGTTGTTTGGGTTTTCATTGATAGACTAATGAAGGTTTATCATTACATATCGATCAAGAAGACATTCAGTTTTTATGATATGGTAAGGTTGTATATCTATGATATTGTACATTTCAACGGCATTCCACACTCCATTGTTTCCTACAGGGATGCACATTTTAATTCTCAGGTCTGGTAGGAACTACAGATGGATTTGGGAACACATGTACTTCTGATTACATCATACCATCCCATGACAGATGGACAGACCGAGCATATGATTCAGGTTCTTGAGGACATGTTCTGAGCATGCATCTGGAATTTTGTAGGTTCTTGTGAGAAACATATACCTATTTTAATGTTTTCCTAGAATAATAGTTTTCAAGAAACTATTTAGATGACATCTTTTAAGGATTTCAATTGTAGGCCACACATATCACCCCGATGTTGGTTGGAAGCAGGAGAGGAAGATATGATGGGACATCATCTTGTCCAGGAGACCACAGAGCTGATAGAGTTTATTTGAAATAGGATGGCTACTACACAGTCATGGAAAAAGTCTTATGTCGATCAACAGAGATGACCTCTGGAGTTTGAGGTCAGATATCAGGTTTTTCTACGTGTCACACAGAGTTTGGGACACAAGGGTATTAGAAGATATGGTAAGCTTTCATCGAGGTACATCGGACCACTCAATCTTTTGAAATGTTTTGGTCCTGTTTCATATAAGTTGTAGTTAACTTAGAGGTACTGGGCTATGCACGACGCCTTTCAAATTTCTCAGTTGTGGCGGTACATATCAAACTCGTCTCATGTGTTTCAACCAAATGAGGTTGAGCTAGAGGTGGATGCCTTATTCAAGGGGAATCCAATCAAGATTTTTGATCGAAGCCCAATGCTTCTCCATGGCCGGTCTATTTCTCTGGTAGGGGGTGGTATGGATGCATGGGTAAGTATAGGATGAGACATAAGAGAGGGAGACAGATTTACGATCACAATGGATGGAGCTCTTTGAGGAATCTTCTTCTACATTGCCTTTATAGGGAAATTCAGGGATGTATTTATTTAAGGGGGGATGTTTTTAAGAACTCGGATCTTCTTTTAAGGTATGCATCTAATTTTCTAGTGATTTTGATAAAAAGAGGAGTTTCTGGAAATTTCATGTCTACACGCTATATACTTATATGTACACGTTGTCTTATTAGATTCCATGGGCAGCAGTGTGCTGGCCCTGTAAAGGCCAAACACATGTCCGTGTGGGGTGACTTGGAGACCGCCTAAAGATGATCTTGGTAAAGGAAAGTAAACACCGTGTAATATTTAAATCAAAGAGTGTTCTTTTTTCATTAAACGGACCATGGTGACATCTAATAGAAAGAACACACTTCTTCTTCATATATCTTCTCTAGGAGCAACTGTAGGCCACAAATCTTCTCCAATCCCACGACTCCTCATCTATTATTCAAATCAACCATTATTTATTTCATTAGAATCACTACGTTATTCTGTTCCTTCTTATAGATCCTTATTTCCCGATTCCTCTTTTTTCACGAGATATCCTTGGTTGAACATTTTTAGCATTATTTAGATATACAGTGTTCTCAGGTGATTCATGGCCAGAGGATTACATATATCTTTCTTACAACACCGAGGTAGGTGGTTTTTGCGTTTCCATAGCTATTTGTTGAATTTTATGTGCAAAAGTACCCAATATCCAAGGAAGAGGTATTATGTGTTTATTGTTTTTAGCCATGTTATTTCCTGATATTCTTAGGTTGTTTAGATAGAGGTAACATTTTTTTAATAGGGTTATCTTTTCTATGATATGGATGTTTTCCTATTAATGATTTTTTTTAACCGTTTGGACTAGCTTTCTTGTCATACAGCATTGTTTTCAATGCCAAGTATGGTTAGGATAGAGTGGTTTTATCTAACCTGTAGTGTTATGATATAGACTATTTAGCCATGTAGTTCTTGAAATCTATGTTGGATTCCATATATTTTTGTTCACGATTAACATATAAAGGGTCATGAGAACCTAGTGTAGTGTACCATAGGGAGAATGGACGTTTATGGATTCTCAAAATTGTCTGTTGATTTTATGTAACGAGACCATAGGGGGGGTGGATATAAGTGCTCCCTCATAGTGTCTATAGTTCCTAGTAGTGAGACCATAGGGGGAATTGGACATTGAATTCTTCCCTAGAGTTTCAGTATTTTACCAATAAAAAACCACATAGGGAATTTGCAGTGAGTGCTTCCTCATAGAGTCTTTGCTAAAGTTGAAATAGAGGGGTTAGACTGTAAGTAATTTACAAGGGTTTGCTTGTGGTTTTTTTGGTTGGCCTAGAGGGGTTTGGTTTTGAGTACATACCAGAGGGTTACCTATTTTTGATTAGCTACTATCATTATAAGTTAAATTGAATGCAATTGAACTTTAAGATTGTTTACTTTTGAGTATATCCTTGTTTACTGCTTCTTTATTCTTATTGCCTTCCATATATATTCACTGACTGTTAGGAAGAGATCTTAGGGTGGTTTACTACTAGGATTAATCTCACACCCTGTTTGGGTAATGCTTTTGGGACCAAAAATATTATATTGTTTCATGTATAGATAAGGGCAGTCACCCTTATACATTTGGTAATTGATTTTTGCGGAGCTAGAGAGCATTAGTCCAAGTTGAGGCTTGCATTGATGAAGAGTTTTTTACATGTTTTTCTTGTACGTTGGTTTAGTACTATACACCAGTATTGTGAATTTTCTGCCCGCTTTCCTAGATATATGTATCATTCATTATTTATATATGTGCTCCATTTAATTGTTTCATTCAATATTCTACTGTTTAATATTGTTTGGTAATTTTTTTAGAAATTGTTTTATATTATTTCTATATGTTATTATGCTAATGAGGGCATAGTTTCCCCACTATCACACCCAAGGCCCTTACTTCTAGTCAGTAGCCTCTGGCGTTTGTGGAAATGCACATAAGGCCATTTGACCAACCTGGTATAGCGCACCTCATGGAGGCTTCTGAAACTGGGATGTTAGAGAGAGGAGGTATTTTGGGATGTTATTTGGTCATAATTTTACCTTAAAATGGGATTTATGGTGAAAATAGTAGAGGTGATGTGGTGTCCATTATAAGTGAGGTTAGTGGAACAACTCTAATTTTTTTTGAAAGAAATAATTCATCCAACATTTTTATAATGTCAAATGAATGAAAAAATAATAATTATAGATTATATAAGTGATATCTTTTTAATATGTGTATAAATGTGGTTTTGGAAATTTTTTTGATTATTTTTAACAAATATAATTTTAGAATAATCCGCAGTGATACTATTTTTACATTACCCATTATAAATAAATGTCACTATTTTTACGATAATTTTTAAAAATTTTTTTTTGATAATTTTGGATAATATAATTTGTGGTGGTTACAATTATTTAAAAATATATATATATTAAATTCACAAATGTGGAAATTTTCTGTTTAAAATTATTCTCATACATAGGAGGACAAATCCGGTTTTTAAAGGTAATATTTTAATAGGTTTACAAATTTTTTATAACTAAATTCAATATGAAATTGATTTTAATTACCTAAATTTTAATAATTTTTTATAATTTGAATAATATTACATTAATAAAAAAATAAAAATATAATTTGACTTTATAAATAAGTAAAATTACAAGTTAGTTTCCAATCAAAACTCAGTATTTTTTGGTTCATTAAAAATTTATATTTTTCATAAAAATCACAAAACATTAAACTAAGATAATTTTGTAAAAAAAATTCGAAAATGATGTTAATATTATCATATTTATATTAATGTTTTGTGAAAATTTATTATTATTAATGTGCACAATAACTGATAAAATGAATATTTTAGAATTTTTTTCAAAACAAATAAAATCTTTACCAAAAATTAAATAAATTTTTATCAATATGTTTCCATCATATAAGAACATTATAATTTGTATTAAAAAATTAGATATTACTATTCATAATAATGTGATTAATTTATATGTTATAATGGTCATGTTTGGCTAATTAATTTATTAATATATTATAGTCTTGTTAAAACTCAATGTCACATATAACTCAAGATAAAATCACTGTATCTAGGTAGGACAAATATAAATGAATTTTAATTTATAAAAAAAATAATAATTCACAAAAAGGATAGGGTCTTACTAGTAACTACACATAATTATATAATATATTTTTGGTCTAATAACATAATCCATATTAGAGATGGAACAAAATGTTCATTCATTATCAATTGATTGAAATTTTCTATAATATGAAAATAATTCATGACCATATGATAACATAATTTATTAATCTTGTCATTTAAACCATCTTATAATTTTATCTAAATTAAAAAATAAATAAATAATTTATAAATAATTTTCTATAAAAAACATGATCAATAATATTATATGAAAAATTAAGACACATTCAATGTTAAATAATGTTCATTGACATTGAGGAAATATGATCATGAAATTAAATGATCTTTTTAAAAAACATAACATTAGAATGTTGTAATACAATATTTTCATATTCGAACCCATAGAATATAAAAAAATTACATTTCATAATCGATAAATTTGCATGGAAAAGAATTGTTTATTTAAATATTAAATATATAGTATTCCATGGATCAGTTTCATTATCATTCTATCCCCATTCACCCTAGATAATAAATTGAATAGAAAATAACGATATAGTAAAAAATTTGTATAATATATATTAACAAATTTCTATATGATTTACAAATAAATATAGAATATTTTAAAATAATTATTATATATTCAAATTGAACTATATTACAATACATGGAGTTAAAAATCATTATCAAAATATAATGGCATGGTTTTATTATCTTTTATTAATGAAACAAAATAATTTGATTAATAACACAGTGGAAAATTCCACTATACATTTTTCCATATCACATACCTATAATATTATTATATATTTATCAAAAACATATATTAGTGTTATTCAACAAAATCACAGTCTTTCACAAAAAAATAAATATATCATTATATTACATGAATTAAAATTTCAAAATATATTCATGTTAAATATATTGATATTTGTTCAAAAAATAAAAATATACATTAAAATCATCGCAATGAAACATGGTCTAGAAAAGTTTAATTTATTCTAAATTCCCTCATAATATTTCTTCATAATATAAAATCAAATTGGAAGTTATGATGATGATTATTTAAACACTAATATTGAAAATTAAATGTTAGATTCACAATTTTATCCTTGTATATTGATGTGCCAATATAGTACATAATCTGTATGAATAAATGGAAGAAGATCCTCTAATAAAATAAATAAAAATTATAGATGTTTTTTTCTATCGAATGATATCAAACATTATGTTTAATGTATAAATATTTTTACAAAGAACAATAAAAGGGAATAAATAAATGATTTCCTTCTCCCTCAATATCAAATTTGAATAATAATTGTAAAATTCACTATACATTAAAATTTTTCATTATATTTTACATCAAAATAATTTGTGTTCAATACAATGTTATTTATAAATTTAACCTATTCAATAATCATGTTCTTTAACTATTATTTATTTTCATAGAACATGTTTTTTAACCTCAAATACTGCGTAAACTGTTTAAAGATTTCCTCTATCACCATTATTATATAAACACAACATTTATAATTTTTATTATTATAATATATATATATATATGATAATATATATTGTTTCAAAAGAAAATATTTTCAACTTTAATAACATCAAACATGATTAATTATATTAAATTTTAAATTTATTAAAAAATGAAATTGTGAACTCACTAGTATATATGTATTATATTAAATACTACAAAAATCCATAGAAATAATATAATAACATTGAAATAAATATTTTTTAATATATTTTCAATCCAAATTATAATACCAAATAATTACAATAATACAATCCATCATTGATTTTTAATTTTTAAAAAAATTATAATTCTTGACCTTCAACATATCCTGGAAGAAAAATATAAACCTCTCATTTTATAATTTAAATCCATAGAGGAAAATTGTTTTATTAATCATTAAATTTTTATCCTTATATTTAATTTGAGAAAAAAAAACTTTAAATTTGATTGTAACCATCATATTGAATTTTTTTTCAATTTATTTACCAATAAGGAATTAGTTTATGAATGAGTCCCTGGTATAATTATTATTATCCACTTTCCTTTTTTTAAATTTTATATTTTTTAAATGATTATATAATTTATAATAATACATTATAAATTAAAAATTAAAAAAAAATATCAATAATTCTAATGTAGTTAAAATTAATTAATACTCTTTTTGTTTGATAAATTTTTTTTCTATATAAAACCCCACCATAGGATTCTTATACATATGATGTAACATTACACTCATTCGAAAGTCAATATACTGTTTCTGTGATATCGATGAATGGATCACTATAACAGTTTATTACCATCTTACTGGAACGATTTTTTAAATCCATCCCTTCAATACAAGGAAAACATTTACAAAAAAAATTCATTATTTTCGGATTTTTTTTATATTTCAGTTAATATTTTGAAAGTCCTTGTTATAACTAATATTATTCATGGAAATAGTTCTATGAGTGTTATTAAATGTACTTAGGTTCATTATTTTTTAGGGTCACCATTTAATAAACTCACATAATCAATATTCATATTTATTTCATTAATAATTATTTTTCATGTGGTAATAAATATTTTGTATTGAATATTAATAGTTTTCATCATGTTTACACGCACTGTTCTCAATGAATAATAGTAATTTAAAATTATATATGTTAACCAAAAAATTAATAATTTTACATATTATAATTTTCACATTAATTTTCTCTAGTATATAATGAATTAACATATTCCAATTCATAATTGTCGAATAATATAAATTTATCTCTTAGTAACATGTTTATAATAATCATCATTAATCTTTACTTGAAATTTTACTAGTTAAATTTATATTTTCTCATGTTCTAAGAATCCAAAACCTTCAATAAATTATCTATATTGAGGGCCTAGTTCTCATATTAGATATAAAAAATTGATTTTTTAATTATTTTACGTATAACATATTAAAATAATAATGAAACAATAAATTTCATTGATTTTCCTTTTATTTTATATATTATTTATATTAATATAATTATCATGTATTATTTTAAAAATGGGAACATTTTAAAATTTTTCTAGTATTCATTGTAAAATATTATTCTCTAATACTCAATTTAAGTGTATAAAGTAGGTTATAATATGTTTTAAAATAAAAAAAAAATAAAAAACATATGAATATGGATGAGTATCAGGAAATCAATCAATTAATTTTAACTATATCTATATATTTTATGAGAAATATCTTCCATGTAATATTAAATTTACAATTTTTCTATTTTTCATTTAGTTTTCTAAAAAATTTCAATATTTTTTCATCAATTACTCATGTAATTATATTAAGAATTGTTAATTTAGGTATATTCTTTCTCTGGATCTCAAGGTATTGTATTTTTTCCCCTCCTTTGTAAACATGTTTCAATCATATCCTTTAACTATAATTTATTTATCATTTTCATACCCAAACCATCCATGGTAAATAAAATTAGTTTGATATGTTATTAAATTTGGGTATCTTGTTTTGTATGTGGTGTTAATCCTCTCTTTAACACATAAGAACATATATTTTAATGAATATTCCGGTTATTTCTCATATAAGGTGGGAGATTCTTTAAAATTTCAATTATTTGAAAAAGTCCATATTTTTTAAATACTCATATTGATTTCATATCTATATATATTATATATTATATCTACGATGGTGATATATGGTGTTTGACCTCAACATACAAGGATACCAGTGTTCTCCACATTTTTTTCTCTTTCAAAATTTGGGATTTTATATAAACAGTTATTGTAATTATCTTGTAGTTATTTTTTTATGTATTTTATTTAATTTAATATTTTCTTATTTTAGGAATTTTTTTTATAAATTTCATGTATATAGAGTATATTTTAAATTCTTTGGGGAGAGCAAATATATTGAAAAATAATTTTTGTTTTTAAAAGAAAATTATATTATATTTTGTGATTTTATTTAAGGGTGAAATCAATCACAAAAGATAATGGCTAATAACTTCACTATATTTCTTAGTAAATGGCAAATAGGAACATGTTTTATACCTTATGATTCATTGGATTAAGAATCATTTTTGAGTATTCATTTAGTAAATACATCCCATCAATAATCAAAATGGATCCATTAAAATAATTTAACATCATTCCAAATCGATGACTTTTATAATGTGATGAAATAGGTGAATGTTCATTGTTGGTAAAAATAATTTAATAAGAAATAAAAGATAATATTTATATTAAAAGTATTATTTGTGACAAAATTTATCTGAATTCACATGAAGATTAATATTCTCAACCTTAAATGTTCATTTTGGTGATTGCGGTGTCCTGGGATTGTTCTTCGATCGTGAAACTGGTTATTGATGAAAAAATTGCACCTTATTCTATAATAGTTTGTAGTCTTTTATATTATTTAGCATAATATAACAGTTTTATATTGGATACTACAAACCCCTAATATAATTTTTATTCAAACACGTTCTTAATATTCGAATTAATATCTTATCGATCAATATATTTTATATTTGAAATATAATGATTTAGAAATACAATGATACAATCACTATATAACAGTTATGTATTATTTATAATTATAATAAATTATTATCTTTTTCAAAATTTCATATTTTATGTAATATTGTGTCATGGGACATGTAAACCAAAACATTTGGATGAATAATCCATGATGAGGAAGTTTTGTCCTCATATATTAACTTTATATGTGAATTAAAAAAACTACTGTGAAAATTTGGCATGGTTGGGATATTTGAGAAAACCAAAATTTATATGAAATTTATATTTTAATTTTTTGAGTTTTGTTTTAATTAAATTAATATTAAAAAAATTTCAATGAATTTAGTACTTGATTTTATCTAATAATTTTATATTATTTTTTGGAGAATCCATTTCTATACATTTAAACATTACATTTTTTATTGAGGTATATGGGTTGTCCTAGATGGAATTAAAAACACTACATAACACCTCTCACACTCTTTGGTTTGGTTATTGATTAATTATGGTGATTTAGTATCAATATATCATGTTATTTTTGGTTTGTTAATTATAATCTAATTTCAGTCATTTTTTCTCATCTTTTCCCATATATTATCTCATACCTTAACAAGGAATGCTTCAAAAATTTCGAGTATAATATATAATAATTTTTTAGGGATTTTAATAGAAATATAATGAATAATTTCTCTCGAACTTTAATATATATATATTTTAGGTAAATATAAAAATTAATATTGTAATATTTATTTACTTATATCGATAGAAACTATTTTCATATACCATTTATTTTCTAGATCCTCAAATAGATTTCTGATCCATATAATTTATTTTTATAATATATGTTGTATTTATTCTATATTTTTATATATATTTTTTAAAAACATTTATGAAAATTAAATTCTATTTAATGTGTTTTTTTTTTTGAAAATATATGTTTTATAAACTATGTGTTAAATAAAATTTGAAAAAACATTTTGAGGAATTTAGATTGTATTTTTAATGTTGATTCATCCTCAATTTATAAAAGGCAATATTCATTCCCTTTGATAAAATGATTAATGTATAAATCCTTATTTGGAATTTAGTATAAGTATTGTTATTTATTTAAACCCTTCAGAATATTAAATTAATGTGGGTTTTTTAATTTTTAATTTTATTGATATTGATTTTTTATTGTCAAATGATTTTTTTCTATAGCATATTTAAGGTCAATGTACTTACTTTTTATATTTAGATAGTTCAAGTTTTTCATATTGGATTTTATAATACTTTATATGAGACACTAATTAAAAAGTACACCAACTTTTTATGAGTTGTATTTTAGTTCTCATCATGTTTTTGAAAATTAATGTATATATTATTATATTATCTCACTTGTGTAGCTACATTTTTAGCCCAGTTAGTAGTTTTGTGGGTGTTTATCAATGTTCAGATCAATATGAAACAATAATATTTCTATGGGAGTCAATAAGAAATTTTTCTTATTATGGTGTATGCTTTTATCCATCTTTTTTATATTTTTTTATTCATATTCATTACAAGTTACCAATTTTTATTGGGAAATTGTTGATCATTTTATAGTTTCTATAAATCACTCTGTGTAATTATAAATCTGTTATATTAAATTTTTACATTCCCATATATGAAAAAAGTATTTTATTAATTAGTTTTAATGTATATTTCAGGTAATTTATTATATATATATACATATATAATTTCATATATTTCAAAACTAAAAACTTCACATAGACATTAGTATATATATAGACATAGTGAAATATGTTATAAATAAGTGTAACCAATATCATTATTATAATGGAATGTTATAGTTATTTAGGTGGAGATATAACAATATTTGTGTGTGTTTGGTGACCTGAAAATATTTTAATATGATATTTTTTAGAAGGTGGTATTGTTTTATTCACTACTTTATTTATATACCATAAAGGTCCATATCATCTGTTTAGCTGATTTTTTCTATATTTAATCATTTGTATATCCTATATAACTATCTTTATATTTTTTTAGATTTTTAATTTCCTTGATAATTTTATTATTAAATTTTATATGAATTTTTCTAATTAGTCAGATATTTCTTTATGTAAATTTTTGTATTTTTTAATTTTTCAATATATTTAAAGAACATAGAAACACAATACATTATTTCAAGAAGTGATCTATTATTTTGATTTTTGTTGTAATTATTTGATGAAATTATTCCCAAATGAAAATAGTTAATACACTTGTCTAATGTAGTGGACTATGGTGATTTGGGATACACTATAAGGATTTTAGAATAATATATATTTTTATAAGGATATGATGATCTGGTCTGATATATTAAAATACCATTATGTCATCTTATTTTTTTTGGTTTTAACCATTAGTTTTTATTATAATTATACTTATTAGTGTATATAACTAATTTATTGATTTACTATTTTTAACAACATGAAGGGATAAATATTTAAAATTAGTTCCAATAAAAAAATATTGAATATATGAGTCTCCATTGATATCAATTCTATTTAAAAATAAATATTTTCCTCATTGTGAACTAGCAATGTCCAATTCATCTAAACTATATTTAAATTCCATAAATTTATTTTTTTGTTTGTAGATTTCTAATATAAATATAAATATTTTATGATTAAGAATGTTATTTAACAAAAAAATATTGACATAACCATATTATACTAGTTTAAATTTTCAATATAAAAAAATATTTGTATTGAGTAGAAAATGTTTCCTAACAAAAAATATTATTATTTACTTAATCCTAGAAATTTCATTCATAAATAAAATACTCTTAATAATCTTAAAAAATTAAAATATTATATGAATTTATAATAACCTCATTATTTTCTATGGAATTTTATACTATAAATATTGATGAAAATAAGATGTAAACGAATTTATTAGTATTTCCAAAAATTTCTTTCTTCATTTACTAATTTTATAATTTTTAGATGAGGAACCTACAGAAAATATTAAATCTATAGGAAATTAATTTTAATAATAATCTATAAACAATATTCTTACTTATTATTCAATTAGAGATGTTTGAATATTATTCAATTTTAGTTTATTTTCTCTATCAAATTGATAAAAAAAAATGCCATTGATGTTAAATGTGATTAAATATAAATCCTAACATACACAATAATTATAACACCCCAAGCATCTATGGTATGTCTGTGTTTGAATAATACAATAGTGTACGATGTACGCAACACCGAGTCCAAGTGCACGACGACCTATAAAACTAGAAATTTTAAAAACTTTTATGAATAGTAATACATTTTTTTAATTCTATGTATATATTGCATATAATTTTAACATTCATATTTTGTATTTCTTAGACATAATATAAGAAAAAAATCATTTTTTCAGTTAAAAGAAGTATTTTTTAAAAAATTCAGTTTTCCACATTTTAATGGAGAACCCATTGAAAATCTTTTGGACACTTTTATATTTTAAATTTTATGAAATTAAATTCTTTTTAGAAGCATGAAATAAAAATTTAGTTTGGATAATTGTTTTTTAATTTTTTGATAAAATTCGTATATTGATGAATATTGAAAGATAATAAATTTTAATTAATTTTTTTTAATGAAATTAATTTATAGTGATAAATTATAAATTTGAATTGTTTTGAAGTTTAATTAATGTAATTTTTTTTCATTTACGTCAAATTTTGTCATTGGAAGTAATTTCATTTTTAAATTGTACATAAACACATATCAATCTTTTGATAGATTTTACTTCTCAAAAACCCACTTTTGGGTTTTGACAATGAAAATTAATTTTAAATTAACTAATGCAACATTTATGTTTTGAATTTCGTAAAATAGACTTAATTTTTGGATTAAGAATATCAAAATTATCTTAGGGTGAATTTTTGGTATTTATCTAAAAACATTCCATTTTTTATGAACAGTGAAAACACTGCGTTATTATTTAAAAACCAATTTTTATTTTAAATAGTTATTTATTTTTTTATTTATTATTAAGTAAAAATTGAAAAAAAATTCCTATATCAATTTAATGTAAATAATTGGTGTCATTTTTTTAATAAAATCAGATGTATAAAATTTTATTGAAAATTTTTAATGTTTTATTACCCACCAACTTCTAGGAACGTTAGAAAATTTGCATAAAACATAATTTTACCACTTCTGTGAATTTAATTTCAAAAATTTGATACAAAAATTTGATATCAGTATGTAAAATTTGGTTCAATAAGATGAAAATAATTTTTGATGAATAATAATGTTTGACTTTTATTTACCACGGTAAAAAGTAAACTGTGAAAGTAATATTAAATATAATATTATAATAATCCTAACATATGACTTAATTATATAGGATAAGTGTTTTTCATCCAAAATAATCCTTATAAATAAAATATTATCCTCTTTAGTCCCCATGGATTTGATTAGGCAATTTATTATTTTTTAAAGAATAGTTAATAGTGTTAAATTCAAATTTTTATAACTAAAAAATATTAAATATAGGGTCATACATAAGATAAATTGGAAAATATATATATTATAAATATAAAAATATTTCTTCATCAAGTTATTATATTTATATTTTTTATCCATTAAATAATTAATGTTATTTCTGACACCATGATGATGCAATAATTACATTATTAATAAACAATTAAAATAATTGATATTATAAATATAAAAAAACGTAAATTGATACTTTTGATGAATTACACTAATTTTGTAGATTAATATGACATGTTAAGTTTGACTAAATTAATTTTGTTCAAAATAATCAATATGTTATGACTTTCACAAAAACAAAATACTAAATATTGATAAAATTGACATTAATGAGTTTTTAAAACCTATATTATATTATTAAATGATATAATATTCCTAAAAATATAAGGGCCAGAAAAAGAACATATAAAATGATATATATATCATTAATTAACCACTTTAGGTTCGCTGGTCATTTTATACTACGTTTATTAACCATATAGTGTAAGAATACATGGAAACATGGTAAAAGTTAAACTATTTAAGTAAAAGTTGAATCCCAAAGATAAAGTTAATATAGTGACCTAAACTTGTATAAAACCTATTGGATGAAGATATTTTGACCCATCACCACCTTATCCTAGAAATAAATCGATTTTGACCCATTATAAACAGAAAATTATTGCATAATAAAATAATATTTAAACTTTTCCTAAAGTGACCCTAACCTCTCTTATAAAAGGTTACTTATTCTCTCAAAAACACACCTCCAAAGCCATTTTTCATGGAAAATCATTGATCCAATTTCCTCCAAACTACCCCAACTTCGACCTAGTGGCCTTAATTTGATCATAAATCCAACCTATAGAGTCTCTTTGATCAACTCAATAGGAAACACCAGGATAAGAGGTAATAATTTCTCCACCTCTTTCAATGTTCTTTTCTTCTTCAAATTCATCATTAATTGTTGACTCCATAAAAAATAATAACTATAGAACCTTATACATACTGTGATGTTATTATTAATATGTTACAACCATATTAATTTTTCTATCGATCCTACAAATGACAAGTCACCATACGTGTGTACGTACGGCTTACCGTCTCCACGTCATGGTGTATTTGATTATTAACACACTTAATTATTTGGATGGGTATAAATATGATTGTAACTGATTTAAATAATAAATATAACATGTTATGTATTCTTTAGATATTATATACCATTAAATTACATACGATTTCACAATAAATATAATTATATTGTCTCTCGTACGTAGGTAACGATTACCATCGCCACGAACACGATGAGATTCATTTCCAATCGTAATCATTAAAGAATAATATTAATTTAATGATTTAAAAATAATTATTAAGAGAATAATATAATTCTGGATATGAATCAAACACATCTTTTTCATAAAAACATTTCTTATGTAACGAAACATATAGAGGAAAACGAATCGGTTAACACCCAAAACAATGATACTACTGAAATATCATTAACAAAAAAATATTAGAAGATCATATATGGCAAAATATTATCATATTTGGTTCTCTTATAATATAATAACAATTCTTTCACCAGTATAGAGTAATTTAATCTACCATATACTAAGGAAAATTAAAGTTAAGGGGTTTTCATCTCACATTTTTTTGTCATGAGATTCATGTTGTATTTTCCACTATTTATTTTTGATTGGTGTGTGTAGTTCCCATGATTATATTATTGGTGTAATATAATTTTTATTATGTTTATTTACATTTTCATTGTATGATAATTTTTTCATGGGGTGTGTGCTTTGTATGTTATCAAATCTGTAAGAATATTTCAAATTTTTGTTCCCTCTCATTGGGCTTTACGCATATTTCATTCATTATTTTACTCTAAAATTATTTTTAGAATCACAATTTATTATTTATGTTTTAATTTACACTATTCTTTATGTGTATATACTTTTGATACACACAATCACTCCATTTATAAATTCTCAAGCCATTTATATGAACATGTTAAGTGTAATCTTAACCCAATTTACATTCATTGAGTTAAACATCCACATCATTCATATAATTTTTACAAGAATATGTGTGAATTTCTTACGATTGAATTACAATGAATATCCAATTATATTGAGTCTATTTATATTTTTTTTCAAACATAATAATTTCATTGATTTATCATTAATCTAAGGATATGGTCTTTATATAGAATTCCGTCTCCATTTACATTCCATTGAGACCTCTTTGTCGTTATGCACCAATTCACTTTTATATGGTGTATATATAGTCCTTTGACATATTATATCATTAATCACATTATTCTTATAATATTATATGATTTTGATTAATTTTCTTCCACAATTACTTGTATTCAATCTTCTCTCATTTGATTAGGAACACTATAAATAAAATATCATTTTAATTGTTTTAAAGATTTATTCTTATAAACTTTTCTCATTAATATACAGGTTTCAAAATAGTTTTAAGGATTTATTTATATGGATATAATTGTTTTAAAATGACAATTCCTTTTATGAGTTTCAAAGTGGTTTGAGACACTTTGATTAATAAAATCTCTTTTAAACGACTACTTGATAAATAGTGTGACTAATAAATGTTTTAAATAAAATGGGATATTTCTCTCAAATAGTTTTGTTTATTATATTAATTTATTTAAATATCGTTCATTATTATTGATTAAGGTTTATTTATTATAATAAAATCTTCCATATTGTATTCAATGCATTATTTTTTACTGTAGATTTGATATTTTTATACCATTCATGGTTTTTGATTAAAATATTAACATTTCGTATACTAGTTCTAATACGAATGTTTAGATTATGTTTCAACCTTTTCATATGAAGAATTCACTGGACATAGTATGTGTTTGGTAGAGCCTATTATAGCTTCTTGATTCATCGGTAGGTCTCATGAGACAAAATAGTTTTCTGGCCCAAGTCCTGGAAACAAATCTTATTTGTAGTCTTGCCACAAATCTATGACTATGTGGTTTTGATGTACGGGTTTATACAATTCATCATTATGAAATTGGATATAGATATTGACTGTGATTATTCGACTAGTGTATTATCCATATGAATATTTAAATGGAAGTATTGAATTATTCATTTCCATATAATGCTGAAGTTTATGTTTAAAAGGATTGTGTTATAGTTTTATACGGTGTCATCTTTGATTGTACATTTTTATGAAATTTTATTCTATATTGTTATCCTTACAAATCATCTGAGCTCACCCCTTTCAATTTATTATTTTTCCAGGATGTGAGGAAGTATATCATGATTAACCTAAAGAAATAGGATAATGTATATTAGTGTGTTCAATGTGGACACACCATTGTTTTTCTTTATTTCAAGATGTAATGTAAATGTTATCTATGTATCTAGTACATCAAAGGATACTAAACTAATCAGTCTTTCAGGACATGATCTCTTGTGACCATGAAAATGATATGTCATAATGAAACGATTCTGGGTAACTATGGTTGGGGAATTATAGTTGGTATCATAGAATGTTTATTACACACCTTGGAAACTAGATTTTGAAAAAATATGACTTGAGAACATATCCCTAAGATATAATTTTGGGATTAGTATAGGATAAAATCAAAAATATCTGGTAATATAAATATTATGTTGGTTTTAAAATCATTACAGCTCTGTCTAGATACGAGTAGGTAAGGGAGGATCTGGAATAGATGTACCAAGGGGTGAAACCCAAAAATACCACTTTTAGCTAAACTCAAATGAGAACTGCTGCATGCCAACGGGTCTTGCTGCCCTCTTGATTACGAAAATCCTGGGAGAAATGCTAGGGATAATTCACATTTCCTTTAAAAAAAATTTGAATTATTTTAAAATATTGTGATAATAAGTAACATTGGTTAATCCTAGGGTTTTTTAGATTAAAAATAATGTGTCATGATATTATCTAGATGACTTAATGACTATTATTACTCGCACAGTGGTTTCTTGTTTATGTCAATTGATGGATTTCAAGAAAGTCATAGTAATATTAAACATGATTTATAATGTGGAAAAGGTGGTGTAAATAAGAAACAAAATTGAAATTTTAATGGTTCGAAAGATATTGTGTTCACACTAAATCTGTTTTCCAAAAATATGATAAAAAACATATATATTAACAAACTCTTGGACTCAAAAAAGAAGAAAAAGAGAGGAATAATAAGACCTCCAATAGTAGAGACTTTGGAGAAATGAATGATGAATTTTTATAATTATGTAAACATGTAAGGAGAAACCTTGGAATGTGTCTCAATGGAACAAAGAAATGCTTTATGTGTTGGAAATGAGGACATAAACTAATGAATTGCGGAGGAAAAATGTAGAGTACAATGGATGAAAATAAAAATTATCCAAATAATCCATTTATAGAAATTTCCATAAATGTTGAGGACCTTTTCACTACCCATGTGAATTCCCTATTTTATAGGATAACCTCTTAGTCAAGAAAAATCCGTTGTGGAAATAAATGAATGGAGAAATGTTTAAAAGTATTAGTACTCTTTGTTGATGGGATTACTTTGGATAAATTTTATCTTGTATGTGTTACCCTAAAGTTTTTATTTGAAAATTATATTTGAATAAAAATTATATTTTCTCTTGTGGATATAGTTTTAAATAACCATTTTTGTTTATATGGTTCTTGAATTTGAGTAAATTACAAGTTAATAAATTTTGGGATGAAAATGTGATGTATGAGATAACATTTGTGGTCAAGTAATGTTATAGTTATTTTGTTGAATTTACCTCATTTTTGAAATGTTATAAAATATATTATTTGAAAAAGTACAACATGCAGACTGTGTGACAACCTATCACATTGGATAGAGCTACAAGAATCGAACCCACAACCAAAGTGTGACTACGATTTATCCCATACCACTAGACTATGTGATTTCCTTGTTATTGTGACTAATTATTATTAGTTTAGGTATTTTATTGATGAATAATAATTTGACTTTTGATCATAGGTTTATCAAATGGATTTTATTTGTATAGGAAAATGATTTGGGGATTAAGTGATAAATGTTATTTTTGAAGATGTTCACTCTGTTGGGTACACTATATACCTATGGAAAATAGAATATAATGGGATTTCATCTGAAGAGTAATGGTGGATTTTATTCTATGTTTTTGTTATGTAATTGTAGCTATTTAGGTTATATATGGAAATTATTAACCTATCACAGAGAATATGTTATTAGGGTAATTACATTTAAGTATGCAACTTTAAGAGAAGTCGATGTTATTTGGAGATAAAATTTAATTTGGAAGACCATGTAATAAAATTCTTCTGAGTTTTTGGTTTCAATCTTTTTTTGGTTTATATTGATGTGTTTTTAGAATAACTATTTGTTTAATGTTATTTATTTTACTTTGGGTATTGTTGGTCTAATTTTAGAAATTAAGATTACTCTTTATTTCTATAATGTATTATCATTTTTTGGGATCATATGATCATGTACGAACCATATTTGTTTTGGTTAATATCATAAGACATGTGAAATATATAGTTCATACTTTTTGGATTATGTTAGTCTATGTATGTTGATTCTAGCACTTCATGTGTGACCTCGTCATCTTGAATACTCATCGTCTGGAGTGAAATATGACTTCGTGGTAGATATTAGTTAAGGATTTATCTCTACATATCAAGTAGTTTTTTTTCATATTCTATGAAGAAATTAATTCTTAAACTTTTTGGAAAAGATCTTAAACCCAATTTTTTTAATCCTAATACCTTAAATTATTCATAAATTTTTTATTGATATGAGGCCCTCAATTTTTCATTCACCTATTTGAGATTGATGGCCTCAATCACTCTATATAAATATTTTCGTTTTTCCTCCAATTATAATTACCACCAATTTCATCCTATTTAAAATCCTAATTTGGTGGTGACTTTTTCATTTCCCTTTCCCTCTTATTAAGAATACAATTTATAAACCTTATTATCAATGTGGTTTTCCCACAAAGGTATTTTCAATTTTTATTTTTTTATTTTTTTACCTTTTATTTCTGAAGAAAAATTTCAGATTGTGAGGATGATATTTATTGAAGGAGGGAAGAATGTACCACCCCAAGCTTCCACGGTACGCTTCTCTTTGAGTAATACAATAGCGTGCAATGTATGCAACACCGAGTTCAAGCACACCATGACCTATCAAACTAGACATTTAAAAAGAGGTTATGAATAAAAAGAACCACATTTTCAATTTTATATAAATATCCCATATTATTTTTACATTCATCATTTGTGTTTCTGAGAAATAATATATGGAAAAAATCAATTTCTCATATAAATGAAGTATTTTTTAAAAAATTTAGTTTTTCATCCTTTTAATGGATAACTCTTTAAAAAAATAATTTACACTTTTATATATTAAGTTTTATGAAATTAAATTCTTCTTTAGATACAGGACATAAAAATTTATTTTGGATAAATTTTTGTTATTTTTCTAATAACATTCATATATTAATGAATATTGAAATATATTAAATTTTAATTGAAAAAAACTTTTTAAATAAAAACAATTATAGTATTAAATTATACATATGAAATTTTTTGAAGTATAATTAGAATATATTGTTATTATTTAAACCAGTTTTTTTCATTGGATGTAATTTCACTTTTAAATTCGGCATAAAAACAAATCAATAATTTGATAGTTTTTAATTCTCAAAACACCACTTTCTGGTTTTGAAAACGATAATTAAATTTAAATTAATTATTTAAAATTTTATTTTATGAATTTGGAAAATTTTAAATAATTATTTTATTTTTAATATCAAATATTTATTAGGGTTAATTTTTTGTATTTTCCTGAATACAGAATTTTTTTTATGAATAGTCAAAACGTTGCGTTGTTGTTTAAAAACTACGTTTTTAGTTTAATAATTATTAATTTTGTTTAAATTAAATTTATTTCAAAATATATACAAAATACATATATTTTTTTATTGTAATTCATTGGAATCATTTTATAAATAAATTATATTTTAAAAAAACTATTGAATTTTCTTAACATTTTTTTAACTACCTTCTATGCACTTTAGCAAATTTTCATAAAATGTAAAATTACCACTTCAGTGAATAAAATTTAAAAAGAATGAGAGACATAGTTTATATCAGATTGTAATATGTGGTTCAATGTGATTAAATTTTTTTTTTGGAAAATAATTACTTTTGACTTTTATTTACCACTGTTAAAAGTAAATAGGGTAATAAAAGTAAAAATGATATTATAATAACACTAAAAAATTTACAAATTATATTGTATAAGTATTTTTAGACCAAAATCGACCTCAGGAATAAAATATGATCCTATTTTTTCCACATGGATTGTATTATGAAATTTATTATTATTTTATTTAAAGAAGAGTTTAAAGTGTTAAATTCAACATTTCATAACTAAAATTTTCTTAATATAGGGTTATACATAATATAAATTAGACTATTAATATTAATTAGAAATAAAAAATATTTCCTACATCATGGTTTTTATAATATTTAGACATTAAATAATTAAATTTATTTATGACACAATGATTATGTAGTAATTAACTTTTTAGTGAATGATTAAAATAATTGATATTATAAATATCAAAATAAATGTAAATTGATAATTTTAATGCATTAAAGGGATTTTATAGATTAATAAGAAATTTTTGGGTTGATTCTATGAATGTTGTTTGATATAATCATGCTTTTATAACTTTCACAAAAAACAAAATACTAAATAGTGTCAAAATTGACATAAATGTGTTTCTCAAACAAATATTAAAATGTTAAATTATATAATATTTCTAAAAATAAAATGTTAGTCCAAAGGAATTATAAAAATATAAAATTATATATATATATATATATATATCATTAATGAATCACTTGAGGTTCGCTTGGCAGTTTATAGTAAGTTTATTAGCCATATAGTGTTAGAATACAAGAATACATAGAAAATGTTAAAAATTTTAAATTACAGTTAAATATAAAAGGTATGGTTAATATGTTAACCTAAACTTGTCTAAAACCTATTGGTTTAAAATATTTTAACCAATCACCCATTATCCTTGAAATAAATCCATTTTTAACAATTATAAACCGAAAATTATTGTATGATAAAATGATATTTTAAGCTTTTCCTAAACTGACCCTCACCTCTATTATAAAAGTGTACCTACTATTCTCTAAAAATAACACCACCAAAGACATTTGTCTCGGCCAAACCCTACTCAAATATCCTCCAAAATACCCTCAATTTGACCTAGAGGCCTTATTTTGATTAGAAACCCACCCTAAGGAGTTCTTTTGATCAACTCAAAAGGAAACACCCAAACAAGAGGTAATAGTTTCCCCACCTCTTTAAAAGTTCTTTTATTCTTCCACATCTTCATTCATTGTTGTTTCCATAAGTAAATAAAAACCCTATTACCATCTATATACTGTGATGTTATTTTAAATATGGTACAACCATATTCATTATTCAATCCATCCTTTCAATGACAAGTCACTAAAAATGGGTACGTACGACTTATTTTCTCCACATCATGGTGTAGTCGATTATTCAAACACATATTTATTTGGATGGTTATAATAACGAGTATAACAGATTTAAATAATAAATATAACCTTTTAGGGATTTTTTATATGTGATAACCCATTTAATTAAATACAATTTCACCATCTTTATAATGATATTGTCGCTCATGCGTACGTACGGATCACCGTGTTCACTAACGTGATGAGATTAATTCCCCACTGTACTCATTCTAGAATAAAATATATATTTGGTATTTAAAAAAATGTTTAAGGACATAATATCAACCTGTAAAAGATTCAAAATCATCCTATACATAAAAAACATGGCTTCTGTAAAAAAACATATAAAGGAAAATGAATCAGTTAACACCCAAAACAGTGATACTGTGGAAATATCATTAAAAAATTAATATTAAATGATCATATGTGAAATAATATTTATTAATTTGGTTCTTGGATAATTTAATAATAGTGATTTAACAATTATAAAATATGTTAAACTACAATATACTAATAAAATTTACAATGTAAGGGGTTTTCATCTCACTTTTTATTCCCATGAGAATCATGATATATACGCCACTATTTCCTATTAAGTGGTTTATGTACTATCCTTGACTGTATTATTGGTGTAATATACTATAATTTTTTGGTATTTAAAGGTTTATTGTATGATCATTATTTCATGGGGTGTATGTTTCATAAGTTACCATATCGGTAAGGGAATTCCAAATTGTAGTTCCCACTCATTGGGCTTTACGCATGTTTGATTGATTATTTTTCTCCAAGATTTTGCGTTTAATTAATATTTTTTAATTATGTAGTAATTTAAACTCCCCATTGTGTGGATATATTTTTGATACCCATAATCCATGAAATGATAATTTCTCATTCCAATGATATGAACTTGTTAAGGGTAATCTTAACTCAATTTCCATTCACTGAGATAAATATCAAAGTCATTGGTGCTATTTTCACAAGAATATGTTTGAATGTCTGGAGATTTATTTACACTGAATATTCAATAATAGTGAGCGTATTTATATTTTTTTCATATAAAAATTCCATTTGTTTGTCATTAATCTATAGATACGATCATTATATAGAGTTTGGTCTCAATTTACATTCCATTGAGACCTCTTCTTCTTTATGCACCAATTCCCTTTTATATGGTTTATATACTATTATTTGTCATATTATATCATTAATACCTTTATTCTCATGATATTATAATGTTTTTAATAATTTTATTCTTCAACTACTTGTATTCAATCATCTCTAATTTTGATATGAAATCTTTAACTAAAATATCATTTAAACGTTTTAAAGATTTATTCTTCTAAATCTTTTTCATTAATGCCCAGGTTTTAAAAACTATTTTAAAGGTTTATATATATGGACATTAATGTTTTAAAAATAAAATTCCATTTAAAATTTTGAAAGTGGTACGAGGGACTTTTATTCAGAAAATCCATTTTAACGACTACTTGATAAGTATTGAGACTCTTAAATATTTTAAAGAATAAGGGATATTTCTCTCAAATAGTATTAGTGATTATATTCATCTATATAAATATCCTTCATTTTTGTTTATTGAGGTTGAATTATTATAATTAAATCCTCCATATTGTATTGAATGAGTTATGTTTGACTGTGGATGTGCTATTTTAATACCATTAATGTTTTCTTGTTAAAATATTGTCATTTTGAATGCTAGTTCTAATATAAATGTTTAGATTTTGTTTCAACCTTTTCATAGGAGGAATTAATTGGACATAGTATGTTACATGGGCTTCCCTCTATAGCTCCTCGATGCATCGGTAGGTATCAAATGACAAACTAGTGTCTTGCATAAGGCCTTGACAAAATCTTATTTGTAGTCTTGGCACGAGGCCTTTAATATGACGTTATGATTTCAAGCATTATAAATTACATCCTTAATAAATTGTCTATTAATATTTCATGGGATTATTTTAATATTATAATATTCATGTGAATAAGTAAATAAAATTATTCAATTTATCATTTCCATATTATACTGAAGCTTATGCTTAAAAAGCATGTGTTATAGTCTTATACATTGCCATAAATGATTGTGATTATTTATGGATGTTTCTGATATATTGTTTCCTTACTAAGCATTTGATCTTACCCATTTCTATGTTTTATATTTTCTAGGATGTGAAAAAGTATATCATGATTATCCTGTAGGAATAGGCTAATGGATATGAGTGTTTTCAAAGGGGACACACTGTTGTTTTTCTTTATTATATGATGTAATGTAAAACTTTTGTATGTATCTAGAACATCCAAGGATACTAAACTAATCAGTCTTTTGGAACATGATATCTTTCTTATCATTCCAATGATATGTAATAATTCACCAACTCTGGGTAACTATGGTTGGGGTGTTACAACAATTTTGGAATTACATCACTCTAAATATTCCATTTGTTAAAATAAAAAAACATAGTATCCTCAATAAACCTGTATTAAAAAAATATTCATAACTGAAGTAATTTTGTGACATATTAGATAGGGAAATATTATTTCCCATTTGATAGATACAATTTTATGTAAATAAAAAACTAAAATGGGAATAGTTTTTCAATAGTATATCCAAAATCATATTACATGATAAAAGGAAATATTGTACTTCCAATATATATCAACATTTGAAATGATACCGTGATGCTGAAAAATAGGTTCCAAAACTACCCATGATCATGTAAACATTAATAGTAAATACATATTTCCAAATTAAATATGTTCAAAAAAATAATCCCACACCATTATTATGACAAAACACCACCACCATCATAATGATAAATGCCTTTTATCAGAATCAGACAATATAATGTCATCTTACACCTACTGGTGTATAAATGGTCTTAACACAATAGATTTTTATGATACCACCAATTTTTTCACAAGGATACATTACAATAAAATGTATTTATTATTTAATAAATAATTTTAATGGATGAATTTTTAAAACAAAAATTAAAATAACACATATAAATTAAATATTTTCAACATTTTTTGTACATTTCCAAATAATCCATTTTTTAATGAAATTAAATGACATTTAAATATATAACTAAATTGTATTAAATGATATAAAATAGGCATTTAATAAAATTATGTACTGGTATGTGAGGATCCTCATTAAATTAATGTTACATCCCCCAATCCAGTAGTCTCTCATGTCATTGTAATGGGTTGGCTACGAAACCTTGAGCACACCTCCACATACTCTCGAGGCTACTGATTAGTAGTACAGGTGTGATATTTATAGTAGTGAAACTATACAACCTGTGAAATGACATATTATAGTGGGGCCCGTGTTGCGACTCCCCAATCTCACCTCTAATAGGAATGGGGTTTGTGACTAGTTCCTAGTAGGAATATCACTTACATTTTAGGCTTTATCTTAGGTGGATTTGAAAATGCAAAAATCTACAAGCCTATAAAATTATGAAATATAAAAACAATTGACATCCATGCAGGTCTACATATAAATATTTTAATCACAATACAATATGATGTAATGGATGGTTAACATGTCTAAATAAAACTCAAAAAAAAGTCTCTCAAAAAATAATCCAACCTAAATTTATGTAATGTGGATTGCTATCAAAATGCAATGGAACACACCATGGTATCTATGGTCTCACTATGAACTATCTGGTCCAACACCTTCTATGGCTATGTCTAATTGTCAATCATCTACACAAAACCCAACATGTGCTAGAAATTCTGATGAAGGTGTGAGTATAACAATACTCTGTTGGACACCATGAAACCAAAATTATTACATCAAACAAAAAAATACAACAATCTCTCTAATAGTATATTTTTATAGAACATATAACAAGTATATGTACATATATTCATCAATGACATGCAGTCAAATGGTTATTCACAACTGTAGTACACGATCCTTGGATTCCATCTCAAATAATCCATATGAACTCATTAGGGAGAACACACTCTTGAGTCTAATAGCACTGATAACCTCCATCAGAGAGGTAGTTCTCATTTGGTCTCTTCATTATAAGTACACACCTAAGGTCAAAAGTGAATATTGCACACATATGAATATTACTACCATGGCCTTTTGGTGATACCAACATCTCACTCTCTTTTAACCCTCAAATTAGAGAATCATCACCCATTTATTGTTGTTCATTATGATACTATATACCCCGCCTTTGGAAAGAGGATGAATAGAGGATCTAACACTAGGACTCATGGAAGGATTCCAATAACTCTATCTATGTTCTCCCACTAAAGTGATCATACTCCAAGAGTATGAGGGAATTATGTACTATCCCTTAGGGAAATGATAAGGGGACATACCATTATGAATCTTTTCCATGATAAAGATGTAACAAGATCATATCCATGTATAAAAGAGTAAATAGTGTTTTTATGGGTTACATAAACTGTCCCATTTAGTCTACCAGTGTTCCAATACATTACATTAATCGATTTACATGTTGATATGTACCAAAACACGACATATCACGTGTAATTATTATAGGACATGTTTATGTGTTGGAGTACACAATGTAATCCAACCCGTGTATCCATCTCATGTTTTTATATACTCTGGGGTACATACTGGGTCACCATTGTGGGGCCACACACCGTTTTACAAAGTGAAATGTTATTTTATCATTAACTTATACCTCAATCACTAGATTCCATAATATATCCCCACACTATGTGTAGATATGAATTATATACCATGTAATGATGATTTTTCTTGAAATATAGAATTGACAATGTGCATCATGACTATCGCTTTGGTCTTCGATATAGTTATTTATTTCTTAAAAAAAAGATATATGATAATTTATTTATTCCA
This sequence comes from Viscum album, assembly GCA_963277665.1. NCBI lineage: Eukaryota > Viridiplantae > Streptophyta > Magnoliopsida > Santalales > Viscaceae > Viscum > Viscum album. Next base: position 1,930,082,296 of record OY728142.1, read on the forward strand.
TATCTAAATCAAAAAATAATTGGTCATTAATACGCTTGTAAAATTCGATCATTGTCATTTTTCATTTCACATCAAAGAAAATGATAATAAATTATCTACATGATCTAATTAACTGCCATCTCAATCATCGCCCCATCATTATGTCGTGTCAATCCTGATTTTATGAAACCAGGTCATATGGTCAATACATGAGCCTCAAATGATATATTTATTGGGATATGATGAACCCTTGTCTAAACACAGAACACCAGTGATGAATGATGAAAAAAGGTATAAAGTCACATGAAGAAATTATAGGAATAAACCTCCATCAATTTACTTGTGACTATCGACTCATTTATGTGATAATAACAATGATAAAATAATCATTTTAATTTAATTATCCTTGAATGAATCTACAATAATCCCATCATGTAAATAATCCCATGACAAAGATCAATTTGTTATCCAATTGATCTTCGCTCATCATAGTAAATCAATAAATTGTAATGAGAAAAACTAAAACAACTTCCCTACATCAATACAGATAAATCACAGATTAAGAGAAATGTATCACCACTTCTTTGTGAGATCCTTTGATTATATCACTTTCTGGGAATTGATCATTTATTTGACCATCATCCACTAATGAAATCTAATTTCACTCTCTCTAATGTATCTCTTATGATTTTCTGGGTTTTGTAGAAACCCTAGAAAATTTTCCATCAGTGTTTATTTAATGAAATATAGGTAGGTCACTATATCACTGAAACAAACAAAAAAATTATATAATTTATTTAAATAATTTATACTTTTTATTCCTGTGATGAATTTTCCAAAAACAATACTCACCAACGATAGTTGAGACACTCATATGGTAAAAATATCATATTATGAAACAAATAGTTCCCTTGGACATTCAATCTAGGAACCCATTAAGAAGTTAATCCACTTTTTTTGAAAGTCGAACCATCATGCTATTTAATATATTAAATATATTTCAATCATGTATTCTAGGTACATTGGGCCATGGAATTACACTTCATCTCAGTGTATGGTCTCAAAAAATACTCTATATGAGATCCAAAAACATTACATAGAAAATATGATACATCGTATTATACCCACCATGGGTATTTACTTCACAAAACAATTCAAAATAATGGCTACACAATATGATGTGGCTACTAAGATCAAATATGTGCCTCCAACTCCAATATTCTCTCCTAAAGATTATCGTGCTTCCATCAGCCACCCACTAAAGGACTTTCTCCCCCATTGAGTATCCACTCATTCTAATCCCTTATCTCTTCTTTTTACTCAGTAATAATTGATCCATCATCAATGTCCTGCTCTCCCCATTCAATAACATGTGATGGTTCATTCACGTAGCTTCTCAACAATGACATGTGGAAGGTGATGCATACCCGATCTAACAGAAGATGTAGAGATAAGTGATATGACACCTTCATAACACTACTTTGTATATATAAAGGGTAAATTAATATCGAAGATAGATTTACAGCCTGAACAAATCACCATAATCCATGTTGAGGGGACACCCAAACGAACACATTGTCTCCTTCCTCAAACTACAATGGCCTTTGTCATTTTTTAGTATAAAACATTTGGTAGCTATTTTTAGTCTTTATAAACTCTTGTCTGATATTCGCCTTCTTATAGTTAATCAAACCAACTCTATCCCAGTGACTACTAACTCCATTGGTTATCCTAACCAAATGGTGACATAAATGTTTTCTCGTATAAAGCCTCAAATGGTGCAAAACTAATGGTTGAATGATAAAAGTTTTCATACATGAACATCACCATTTAAAGAGGATTCTACAACTATTTACAAATTCCAACATGAAAGATCACATTATTTCCAAAAGAAACATAATCGTCTGCTCGATATGGCCATAATTTTGGGGGAGGAATATTGTGTTTATGTGGAACTGCGTAACAAATTCCTTTTGTAATCATTTGAAAAACTAGGATGTGAATTGAGCATCGTAGTCTAAAACAATCATTGATGAATCTCCACGTAGGAGGACTATCTCGTATATAAAGATTTGTCACCTACTATATACTAAATTATTCCTCCAAATAGAAAAAAAGAGGGATGAGATGGTGAGTCGATCTATAATCACATAGATGGAATCATGTCTTCTAGATTTACACGGTAGGCCAATTAGAAATTAAATGTATATCGCATCCCACATACATTATATATCCTAAAGGGGCTGAGTTAAACCCACTGAATCATGGGTCTTAGCCTTTACATTCTGGCATGTATGTCATCAAGAGACAAACTCTAGAACATATTTTCCTATCCTTGGCCATAAAAACATATTTTCAAGGTCCTAGAATATATTTTGATCACCTAGATGTACCTCTAATGGATATTTATGAAAATATCATAAAACTAGATCATGTAATATCAAGGGAATCATTTTGCGTTTTTTGGAAAGAATGATTAAATACCCACATTTTAAAAATATATCACGAGTATGACTAGGGGATATCGGATTTCATAGGGTCTCATAGTTTTTACACCATAGTTTTGTATCCCTGACTCGTAACAAGATAAGTGGGGTTCCAAACATCAATGGACTGTATTCTTTCACATCTCTATCCACAAAGGATTACTATATTGTGGAAACTTTCCTAGTTCCGCATTCAACACATGTGAAAAATATATCCTACTAAGAGAGTCTACAACAATGTTCCCCTTCCCATCATTATAGTCAATTTTGCATTCAAAATCTTGGAAGATCACTATTAATCACCATTTAATCAAGTTAATGTACTTTTGAGTGATTTTAAACATGAAAATACTGTAATCAATGTAGAATTTAACATTCTCCAACATCATATAGTGTCAGCACATATTTTGTATGATGACTACTACATATAACTAAAAACTTGAGGTCATTTATTTCTTATTAAATAGTCTGAATTTAAAGGAAAAAATAGTAAATTACCAAATTCACCTATATTAGAACACAAAAAGTTTTTGTTCTTAGTGCATCACATTACATTACATTCTTAACACCCAACCCTATAATTACCACGATCAGATTAGTTTTCAAATAATTCATCAACTACTAAAAACCCTACAGACCCCTTTTTTTCATATGAATGGATACACCTATTAGGTAAATGATTACATGAGTTTGGATACTCTATATAAATCATTTATGTATCTATAGTAATATCCCACTATCTGAAGAAAACATTACACCTCTTTCATTATATTAGGTTTCTCCCAATATCCACAACCTAAACCTTGGTAAGGTGTATTTCTAATCCATTAGATGATATGGAATATCATATAATGTGGACCAAATGAATCCAAAACTATAATGTTGAGATCATTCCATAAAACTAGTGCTCTAAGAGGACATGAAAAACAATCCTCACATGTCTTACATGATCCTCCTTATAATCAAAGTACACTATGATATCATCTATGTAGACTACCCTGAATTTTTATAAGAGTGGCTAGAATAAATCATGAATGAGTCACATGAACACTTATAGGTAGATTTCCATTCTAAAGGGAATAACCATGTACACATAGTGAACATATCAACATTAGAATACCATCATTGGTATATCATCTTTCTGTACTTGAATCTAGTGATATAATGACCTGATGTAAACATTCTAGAATGATTTTGCCCCTCTCAACTGATCAAATATGTCATAAATCCTCAATATTGGATATTGTTTCTTCACAAACTCATTGTTAAAGCTTCATTTTTCCACAAAAAACCCAATCTGACATATGACTTCACAAAAAAACTGGGGCTTCCCATGGAAAACAATGGGTCCAACAAATACCTTCCTCGAAAAATCTTGTAAATGAACCCTCAACTCATGATTCTCTTTGGGAGTTATTTGATATGATGGCATATAAATATTCTAAATTCAAGGTAGTAGATCAATGAAGACGTTTATCTCTCGATTGGGAGGTTAACATGAAATATCATTAGGGAAGACATAATAATACTCTTCCACCACAACCATAATCTAGAAACTCATAATAGGAAAACACTAAGGGTTTGTCTATCCACCTAATGAGTAATTTGCTTCACCCACCAATGGAAGATTCCATCTTTAGTTACCTAGGATTCACATTCATTGATAATGGTAAATATTGTTCCACAAATATACATATATATATATTACCTAAATTTCCTAAAATCGTCAATATATTAATAACTAGAGATAACCAGTCCATTCCATGAATGAAAATAAAAGGCATCGATGATGTTTTCATGATATTCCAAATAAATCACTCACCTCCAAGAGTCTGGTAACACTATCTGCAAATTTTTTTTATCATTGTGTTTTCTCATGTATGATCCTCCAAGTGTAAGGATCAATCCACATGCTCCAATAAAATCCCTATGTATCATACAATGTTTGTGGAATGAAAGGAATTTCTAGAACAAGTGTCTATATATACTGAATCTATGGTAGAATGTAAATAAATCATTCTTAAGATCAATCATAAATCCTTTAGGTTGTAATATTTAAACACAAGTATGTATCCCGACTCCTATCCTCCAGTTCCTTAGGCCTGGTGGGGCCACTCGGGGGTGGTGGTGGTAACATAGAAAATCATCGACTAGCGCCTACTGCTCTCCCAACTCCACATCCATGTCTGCTATCTTTAGAACTTATCTGATCCTACCACTTCATTTCACTTGGTGGCCCATGCATATTCTCTCTTTAATCTATACGGATGTCAGACATTGTAATGAAATATGTACACTTCTATTAAAGTTGAAGTAATGCATCTCTATGGGCTGATTTGACACACCCTATGATCCATGTACCCTAGATAATCTATCCTGGGAACACTTCCTAAAACATCATACACACCCAGGCCCTTGGGACTGAACTCAACTTCTTTCTATTGTGGTCTCTATTTTTACATGGCCCCTAATAACATCTATAATCTATATCTTCTCATCTAACAAACTTGAAACCATAGAATCCTCTCTATAACCATAGAATAATTATGATTGTGTATGTTGATAATAGTTGTCTTCATTTCTCTATATAGAATATGATCCATGTTTGATCCCTAATGATCTCATCAGGAACCATATTCTTCGAGTTCTTTGAAAGGTTGGTAAACACAGATAAATACTCAGCTACTATTGTGAATTCCTTTTAGAGCTACATTATCCCCTGGATATGTAAATCCATTGTTGTAGCTGGTGATAACTCATCTATTAAAAGTCACTCAAACACCATTCATGATAGAGTCGCCTCATCAAAATACAAGGTCACCAAACTCCAATATCACTATATTGAGCCATGAAGAACAATCAATACCATGAATAACATATAATTTTATGTTGTATTGAATAGATGAAAAATATAGGTCGCTACCTCATGACAGTCCTCATCCACTTTTGGGTTGGCCTTTCCATAGAAACATAAGGCCCTTTTCAAGTGAAACATGTGATGTGAGAACAACATTCACACCTCATCATCTGGTATTATAGGTACCACATGTTGGTGGATGGGTGGTTGATTATATGGAACACCACCTGGATGTAACACCTTAGAAACTGGTCCTTGTATCGATGCTTAATCACTAAGGGACCATCATTATGCTCTTGATGTTGATTCTGAGTTGGAATATTGAACAATTTGTTCTGAAACAAATATGAAGTTCCACATTCAATTTGTATATATAGACATCTATCATAATATAGAAATTAAATGAATAACCCATTTTCATATGATGCATGTAGAAATTTTTTCCTTATAACCAATGCTCTAATGTAACAAGTCAAGAAGCATGTGATCAGAGTCCCAGTGTATGGATACATCAGCTTCTGCACCAACAATAGAGTACATGGCCTACGTACTAAACTCAAAACACATAATAGTATTTCTATAAAACAATATAATATACTCTAGTCTTATGGGAGAACCAATTTCTCTGATACAACCCTATCATTAACATTCAAAGTGGGGCAAATTTCAAGACTCCCCAACACCCTTCCAATAATATAGGGGTGGTGAATAGTGCTGAGTTGTCCTATCAATTACCTGAGAGGCCATATCCTTTATAACAATACATAGAAAAGAATCTATATTCCTATAAAATTATGAAATGTAAACACTGCTGAAAACCTTTAAATCATACATCTATATCTCATAACCAGAGTGTGATAGTACGTAATGGATAGTAAACAATGAAAAATACAAATACACCAAAAATGTCTAAAAAAGAATCTCAACGTGAATGTATGTACGAGGGACTGCTATCAAAATTCATTAGAACACACCTCATTCTGTCTGGTTTCAATATTAATAGTCTTGTCCTTGTCCATCTATGACTCTAGTGGAAGTCCAATCATCTTCACAAGATAATGCACGTGTGGGAAACTCCATTGAATGGGTGAGTATAACCATACATAGTAATAAACTCTATAACTAATAAAAAAAATTAAACTCTACATAAGTATATTTCAACAACACATATAACAAGAATATTTATATATACTAAAAAAGGCACAAAATACAAAGCTATGTCCCAACCACAATGTATCGGACAAGGATTACAACTTGATGAATCCAAAATTTCTCATTTGGGAGAACAAACTCTTGAGTCTAATAGAACTGATGAAATCTTAATGAGGGGTAGTTCTCATCAGTTATCTTAACTATATGTACATGGTGATGGTTTGAAGGGAAATAACACATAGATGACGATCACATCCAAGTACTTGGGGTGATACCAACTACTCAATATTGATTTACCAACTAATTAGAGGCTTAGAACCTATTTAGTAGTTGTAAAAGAGATACCATGAACTCTACATAGGAATTTATAAGTAATAGAGGATCTCACATCGGGACTCACAGAGTTCTTCCAACAACTATATCCAAGAAGTCTTGCTAAAGGCAGACTATTACTAGTAGTAAGAGGAATTTCCATATTGACTCCTAGAGAATGTATAAGGTGACATGTACCCTAAAGGAAAAAAATTATTAAATAGAGGAAATGTATATTAAGATATCTTTAAACAATACACAATGTTTAGAAGGATTACATGTCATGTACCCCAGACCCTAGGTCCATTCTTTGGAAATGGATCATGTCACTTGTTTGCATCCATGTATATTTACATAGTGTGATGGTTTTCAATGTATTATATTCATGTCATTGTACATGGCATCAACCCATGTACTAATACATGACATGGATTGTGTACTAGATCCATACAATTACTGTGTGGGGATGTACACAACATGATTCAACCCATGAACTCCAATCCATCTCTAATTACACACATTGGTACATGTTGGGTCCTTGGGGATGGGTCACACAACATGTTATAGTGTCACATGACTTGGGATTCTTAAACATTACATAAAACCATAGTATTCTATAATGGGGTCCCCACATGGCATGTAGATCTAGAATATCTTCCATGTAATGCATTTTTTTCAAGAAATACATATCTAGATCTGCATGTATATACCCATTACATGGCCTTTTATTTGGTGAAAACTTTTTAAAAAAATGTGGGTTGAGCCTCATCGAGTCAACTCATCCATGAATAAACAAAATCATTGCCATTGATATTATCATAATATGGGATTGTCATCAATCATTATTGTGTGCCAATTAAAACCAAAATCAGCTATCTATATCTTCTAATTCTATGTTTTCCTTATCATCTCACCACATTCATGTTGTTCCAATAATAAATCTACGATATCATATTATTTTACCAAGAAACAGGTTCACAATGATCAATTGATTGAATTATGTCAAACATTATGCCAAATGAAGAACACCCAATGTGAATAAAGAACCATAGTAGAAAAGATCAAGATAAATAAAGAGGAATGAAACCTAATTTATGCTCATGTGGAAATAGGTAATATTCCATTAGAATAAAATTAATATATCAACAATTGAATATAATTACACCAAATTCACCTTGAAATAAACCCATCGAACAAAAAAAATGATCCATGGATCAATATGTTAGTCAATTAATCTATGTTATTCATAGAAAATCGGGAATAGGGAATGAAAACAAAACTAATATTGACACTACCTCTGATAGAATTGATCGAAGATAAACAACGATGTGGTGTAGTAGCTATTGGAATGATCTTATAATTCCATCTTTTTCTGGTTTTCAATCATTGATTGAGCCATCCACCAACAATGGAATCTCATTTCAGGCTCTCTATGGGATCTCCAATAAGTTGCATGATTATGTATCTAACCATAGAAATTTTCCATAGGTTTTTATTTAAGGAAATAGAAATAGGTTGTTTTTTCACTGTATCAATGAAACAAATAAAAAAATTTAGTAAATTATTTTTATAATGTTATTTTTGCGGTGAATTTTACATAATAGGCTCACGACTACTATGGTTATGTCCAACCTAGGGTAAAATAATAATTTTGAACCAAATGGTTCCTATTGGATTCCTATCCAAGCGTATTTTTAGATGATATTCCCCTTTTCATGGAAAATTTCTAGGCATGATGTTTAATATGTTTAATACATTTCAAACATCTATTTTGTGAACATCAGTGATATGAATAACATTTTGTCTAAAAAACATGTCTTGAAAACAATCCATATTATATCAAAAAAAGTTACATAGAAAATATGAATCTTTACACCATGGTTACAAAACTACAACACAATTGAAATAATCCAATATCAATAAATAAATAATAGAGTGCCGAAATAATGGAATCAATAAAATAAATAGGAATACCAAAAATCAAATCCTATTTAATAATCAACTTAATAATAAAATATTAATGTAATTATGTATTTGAATTTATCTATATGTCGTGACAGAATTAATACAAAATACTAGTCAATCATACTCAAAAAAAAGAAACAACAGATCTCAATCTTGAACCCCAAGTAAGGACAATATACAAAATAATTCCATATAGTAATAAAATAATTAACAATGAGGTATTTTTTATTATCCAAACCTGTTTTCATTAAATATACTAATGTACCAAAAATAATCCTGAATAGGGTGTTAGTATAACTCAGTAGGATGACACCACCAGGTCTAAATGAATATTGTGATAAGTAGTGTATGAAAAAATATAATAACATGTGTTTTAATTAATTTTAAAACTAAATTAATACCACCACAATATGATTCATCATTGTACCAAGATTTTAATGACCATGTATCACATCAATGCCTATCATTACCATATCACAGTGATAAAACATAACCATCAATGATTATATTCTGGAATTTTTATGAGCATGTGTAATGACCATGTTAACCATAATAATATAAAAATGGTATAAATCACACAAATCTTGGCTTGACATGCTTTCTAAACATTTCAACATGTCAACCATGCATATTCTGGTATATAATAATTTCATGATTCGTCACTGGCCCTAGCTCACAATAGAATAATTTCATAATTTAAAATGTGCAGAGTCAACTATATAAAACATTCAGTATTTTTCACTATGAAAAAGCCTACAATATAATTATTGTTTCCCGTAGCACTAGGTATAACCATCTACAAACATTTTATTATGTTTCGGTGGGAATAACCCACTATATAAGAATTTAAACATGTATCAGTGGGTATATAACACTATATAATCATTTCATCATGTGTTAATTGTAATATCCTACTATATATGAACTTCAGTACATATCACTTGTCATAGACCACTATATAATAATTTCAGTATGTATCATTAATTTGACACCTTATATTCGCATTATAGAATTTAATCACAACTGATCTCATAGAAATGTAGATATTATTTTATCCCATTATATATCCCAATGGATAATTATAAAATCCACCATTCAACATCAAATTACACATTTCACATATCAGTTGGTTATAACCAAAAACATTCCAGTTATCTCATTGTACAAGAAAAACCACAGTGAACATGTTTCTTGGTATCACACACAATCCATGTAATTCTAAACTCACATTAATCCATTCCAAAATATCATATATATTTAAGGGATAACTCACCTTTATAGCATCTACGAGCGGATTCAGTATCCAATTGGATTCATAGCGACTCCCAAGGAATAATTCAATTCATTAATTACATTTATTTATCACCCCACATGATGGCCTAATTGAAAAGTTTCACATAAAATTAAATTTTAAAACCATAGAGTTAAGGATTAGTTCCCTTACCATTAACATGTTATCAAATAATGATTCAAAAGGAAACCTCTGATGGAAAATTATGTGTAGAAGAACACAAGAAGGAACCCAGATTCAAACTGATCATGATCAAAACCAACATTTCACAATTTCAATATATTACAACAAAATTCTTGGTGAAACAATATAGATAAGGGAAACTAGTAAAAACCCATCATCTATGGATTGATAAAACAAACATGATGTTCAGAATGGAGGTTGGAACTCCAAAAATACCTAAAATGATCCATATGTTCACAATGAAGATGTTGTATGTGAGCTGAAATAATGTTCAATCGCACGACATACCAAAAAACTATTTGTTGAGGAATTAAATGGAATGTAATATAGTTTCCCATTGTGTTAGTATTTTTAATGGGAAACATTGAAAATCCCATTCCCTAGTATTACTGTTAATAATTATCAAATATTACATGATGTGTATTCTTCTCATCCTGTGAGTTAGTTCACCCCATGAAACCATTCAAAATATGTGTCTGGAAACAATTACATTTCATGTATTACCATTACACGGTGTGTAATTTTTCTCCATATACTTTATCTTCCCCATTCCCTTATAAAAAGATGAATTCCTTTTAAGGTTTCTCATCACACCAAGAAAGCATGGTAAAAAATGATCTATTTATACCCATAATCCATTAATTAAAAAAACATACATCCTCAGTCACGAAGTCATTTTAACTAACAAATTATCTTTGACTCTATAAAAAAAAGGAGAAAAAGTCCAAAATTAAAAAAAAATTAATGTGGATATTACCTAGAAAAAGGTGTGATATTTCATATTTTCACTATATAATAGGCCATCCCTAATATAGTCTATACAACACTTTGGGTTCTTAGAGAACAATTATTTCCCTTGTGCTCACATATCATACCCCCTCTCCCATGAGTCCTTTAGAAGCTACCCATGATATAATATCCCTCAAATCAAAAGTATAATCCTACCCTTGAGATACTTTTCACTATGGATAAAAATATGTATCTGATTTTCATCCAAGGATAAATAAACAATCTTATCAACATTTGATATCTAGATTGAATGAGATTTTTTGGAAAAAATATCTTTGAAGATTTTTCACATGGAAAAATTAGAAATTTTACTCAATTATTGTACAAGGTACAATCAGTATGCCAATGGACAAACCCCATCCACAATCACACACATCAAATCAATCTCCAGAGATAGAATTTCTTTTTCATGATAGAGTGGTTCCCAACTGAGGTAACACCCAATTGAAAATGAAAATACCAACCCTAAACTCCATTAATTATATATGATGGGTAAAATATGATTTTATCCATATATTCTTGGTCACCAATTACTGTTTGATCAAACGAACTTTTTCAGACATCTCATGCATGAGACTAAGCACAAAAATTGTTGACTCGCCTGCATACCACATACAATCAGATATATGGGATGGCCTGTCATGACAACCCATCAAATCGGTCCATATACATTGATTACTAGAAACTATTATTAAATGGTAACTCCATGAGTTCCATATTCTTATCCAATGAACCAGAAAATTTAATGAATTCCGATAACATATCTACCTTAACATAGACATGTATCTCATATTTTCCATCAAAATGATGATGTTAAGATCTAATCAAAAGAAAATGTGATCCAATTGACTTCTAAAGACACTTCTAGAAAGGTGATATGGAACAAGGATCTCTATGTGAAAAAATATTCCTCAAGACACTACACATTTTACCTACCATGAAAACATAAAGGCTACCAAGATCATAAACATTGATGGTCTCCCATTAAAGAATGATGTTGGATTCCTTCCTCATTAGACCAACACTCACCCATAAATCATCATTTTTTGTGTTTTTCTAGGTAATATGTTCACAAAATTCATAGTGATATCCTCCCATTTCCACTAAACAATTGGAAAAGGCTACAAAATAACATCTATCATCATATAGATAACAATAACTAACTGAAAATTTAAATGTCTTTCATAAATCTTTCTACCTTTTTATTCATTTATAAACACCATTACATTGTATGAATATCTTGATGCATCTTATTCAATTGGGATGTAAATCCCATATTGAACCGGGAACTATTCAATCCACTCCTCACAAATTCCCATAGAATCCAACTATCAAAATGTAAAATAATACAATATCAACTTATAGGATAGCATTCGAATGTTTTCTTCACACCATATAAGGTGTCTATCAGAAATAATTCCTCTATATCATATAACTACTCGATCATTATCTAGTACAAATGTGAGGGGAAAAAATATTTCGAAGTAAGAGCTACTCCTCCATGTGATATATGAACATCCAAGAATCATGTATTATTAGAGGAATATCACCCTCCACACATTTAATGAATCCCAAACTACCCCTTACTAAGTCGTTAGGCATAAGTAATTGGTGATGGTGTTTCCCTTTACTACTGTATTTTCCAATATAAGGACTAAATCTTAGAGATACACAACCCACCACGTCTCTTGATGGCTCGAATATAGAGCATAAATGTCTTAATTGAGTCATTTATTGACCATGTATAAAAATATAATCTCACCTAATAGATAATATCTCAATAATATTAGTAAATTCACGTCTATTACTTTCTCAAAATTATGAGTAGTTTTATTCCTCTCATGGAGTCTCTTTTAACAGGTTATATAAGAAAGAATGTGATCGAATTACATCAGAACTACTCTAATTTCAAATCTATATGTGTCATAGTGGAAGGTATATTCTTTATGAAACATTGGTAAATTATTTATAAGGGTTGTTTTCATCCTATTATTAATCTCTTAAAACACCCTCTCACATGAATCTGAGAAAAAAACAACCCCCAATATAATTTATTCGTGAAATGGGTGCAACGAGATTTGAGAATTCCTTGATATTGGACTAATAATAACCATATGGATGATGAAATTTCTGAATCATCATTAAAATTATGGGATTCTCCAAAGATACCATGGAAAAAATTTTATATTTGTCTTCTAACACTACTGCCTCTAGGATAAAATTTCATAAGAAATGAACATTATCAATCAAAAAACACATTTGGTTTTCATGGATTAAATCCAAGTAAATCAAAATGTAATAAACATGATTTTAATATTTATGGAATGATTTTTTACTGAATCCGAGTGCACTATGATTTCCATGATAAAAACCCACCACAACCCGATCCTAAAAATGATAAATGTTCTTATTCATCAAAACCATGACTAAAGTCAATGCATATGTCTATATAAATGAAAAAAAAACTTATACAGGCCAGTCATACTCCAAACTTTTATCAATGTTATGGACAATGGTATCCTCAAAATGAATGTATCATGAATTGAAATCAATCATTGAGAAGATCTTATCACAAATCTACTGATAAAAGTGATCATCTATTTAAGAAAGAGTATATCAGTTATTGAACATCATCCAATTAAACATATGAAAATCCACACACAAGAACATAATCCCATCATACTTCTTTGTGAAGATAATTAGAGAACCACATTCATATGTACTCACCCATATAGAACTGTTTTCTTAAAAATCATCCAACTAGACATTCAACTCATGATGCTCTTCTAGTTCTATTCTCTATAGTGGGATAAAATTTTGTTCTGCTCCTAGGACCAACATGACAGTAAACATGATCTATTTCTTGGTATGGAATTCATATAACTCGCTTATAAATACATAATAAAATTGGTATACCACTTGTAGAAAATAATAGTACATCAATACACTATCATCTTGAGAAAATACCAGCAATTTGAGATATGATACAATCCCATTTTCATGGAACTAGTCCTCCATGACATCCCTAAGGATCCAAATCACTTGAGTGGGAATATTTACCTCCTTCCTGAGTACAAAATGAACCTATGTTATGATAATAGTTAATATGGAAAATGTGTATAATTATACAATTAATACCCATAATAAAATCAAAGCCTATCATTTTCATCATGAACAGTTCCCAGAACCCATAGAAAAATATAAATCTATATATCACAATTAGAAACATTTGATACCGTCTACATTGAAAATAGTGTTGGTGGGTATGAAAAAATCCAATATTTCCACATAAAAATCCAAACTATTTTATGTCAATGAAAATAAAATGGAATTTGATGATCTTAAATAAAACTGAAACAAGAAAGGGTAGATGATTCAAGAAGCACACCCTTGATAGTAAATGGTCATGCATTCATAATAGTTGGAGAAATCTACATTATGAGATGCTAACCAGCCGTTATTCCATGTGATTTATCACGAATCCCCATAGATATACTCTTTACCTAAAACATAAATTCTTCCACCAGGGTTACACATCTGCTTCCTCAAATATAATGTCTTATAGAACTCTAACTATCTTTTTTCAGGAGTAATTAAGTGCTTCCAAAACTAAGGGACATGTCTACTTCCCCTAACATTAATATGATGCCATATTACCCTATAAAACCACATTATATTCAAAGGTATAGGAATTAATGACACTCAATAGTTTGGTATTTACATTGAGGTAATTTGTGGACCATGTTTCGACACTAAAATCACTAAAATGGAACATGTTTATGCGATTGATATCCATATCCTCGAAACCAATAATAGTTTATGCAATGGAAAAATATTCAAAATGATGATTATTTTTCCACTAGAAGATGATTACATTATTTTACCAAGTGAAACAGCCTAGATAATGATCTAGGAATATCATAGATTCCCTTTTGTGATGAGTGTCTGATACATAGTGTTTATAAAACTACTATGATGGAACATGTTTACCTATGACATAATCTCATAGAGAATTCCAACCATAAAATGTTGCATCTAATAGATCTCATTAGCTTCCAAATATAGTGAAAAGCATAGTAGGGTTGGTAAATGTTCTATGTAGTCCAACACAGACAGTCCCTCCCAAGTATGGTAAATGAATCCAAAAGGCTTCTCATCCTTCAACAACATGAGATATAAATATATAATGGGAATCATCTCAATGTCATTCCAAGATAACGCCTTGTGATTCTATGAAGACTGAATAATGACCCACTAATACATGGTATTCACAAGAATTATATACATATAAAAAATCACCATTTTATATGTGAGTGTCTCACAATGATCAAAATGAATCATGACAGACTAAATCAAACATATGGATTAATGTGTTCCTAGATATTTAGAGAACATAGGAAGAGGCTATTGATAAATCATCCTCATCTTCATGGAAATCTAAGCACTATGAAAAATAGTATCTCTTTACATGGATCTCATGACCCTAAAGAACCTTCTATGAAGTTGAACATCAATATGATCCTGATGAGCTACAATAATCTTTGGTTTAGATTTTTTATGATCAAGATGATTCCCATTATCCTAATTATTAACATAATTATGATAAAGATGAATTTAAAATATTATACTAACATAAAACCTAAAACACTGTATATAACAATAAACTGAACCCCATCATGTGACAGAATCAAAGAGCCACTAATTCCTAGTCTATCTAAACATGGATTAATATTATTTTAGCATGACAAAAAAATTCATTTATTTCATTTATCAGGTATTACATATATCTCATATAATTTATCATTTTCAAAGTCTATATCATTTGAGATAATAAATATGTCCATATAATGAACAATTAATGTCTATATTTATCCCTATATACCTATTATGAAGCATGAATACTCATATCGTGACATACCATGCCAAAAGTACAAATATAAAATCTGATAAAATCATCGAAAAAAAACATCATAAAACCTGTGAATCACCCTAGGTGAAATAAAATCAAATGTAACTAATGAACAACATAAACAACAATCCAACCAATGTAACTCATAATTTAACCTATATATGGGTTAGATACTCACAAGAACAATCTCATTATTATGTTCGGTCAAATTTAAATCTCATTTATACCTTCACCAAATAGTAATGAGATAAAAAAGAAATCATGTACAAGAGAATTTTTTATTATTATCCATGGGTCTGATACTCTCTCACGTTTCTGAAACAGGTTGTTTCTGAGACCTCATGTGAACATAAAAATATGCCAAAGGTAACTGACTAGCAGTTGGTTTGTGATATTTATAGTGGGGAACCTATAACTCCTATATTTAAATGATAAAATTTAGTTTAAATAATACAATAAATATAATTAAATGTTATAGTGTGGAAATAATCGAAAAAATATAAGAGTGGAATACAAATAATCAAAGCCTACTCAATAATATAATAAAAATAAAATGAGTAATATAATGATGTTATAGAATGTAATAAAATTTAATGATAAAAACAATTGCAAATAGAGGACTATCATACTCAATAAAAGTGTCAAATTTTCATGATACTGAACCCCATTTCAGTACTAGCTCCAAAGTGTATCTGTTTAAAAAAGTAACCAATCAACCACAAGGTACTTTTCCCACATCCAAAAATGCAAGATTATAACCTACATGGGTACCAAAAGACCACCCTAATAGGTTGTGAGTATGAATTATTAGGTTGACACCACCATTTCAAAATACCCATTAACAAAATATGTTTATGTAAAAATATAATAACCAGTGTATTAATTAATTAAACAATTAAATTAGTACCCCATAAATATACTTTTACTCTATACCAAAATGTCTCTTGGGAGTTTTCACAACCATGCCTACCATAACCATATAATAATAATAAAACAAAACCCTCTTGGTTCCATGTACGAATGTATATGATCATGTCATAAACCAATTATAACAATAACCTTATAATCACTATATAAGTGAAAAAAATAATATGTAAAAATACAATATTACAATTTCTTTGTGTTAACTAGTCATTAACCAGTATATAATAATGTGAACATATTTAGATGGGCCTAGTATATAGTATAATTATTTCACATCATTTCAACTAGTCATAACCAATTTTATAATAATTTCAGCTTGTATCACTGTGAATAACACCCTATAAATGTATTTTAGAATGAATCTTTGTACATAGTCTGCTTGAAAATTATTTCATCATGTGTCACTAGTCATAACTCGCTAAATAATCATTTCATCATGTATTACATTGAATATATCGTTATATATTAATTTTAACATTTATATCTCTGAATAGCCACACATATAAGAACATCAGCATGGATCATTATTCATATCCCAATATATAATCATTTCATCATGTATCACTAGGCAAAAACACATTATAATAATATCAACGTTTAATAAAAATTTACTAGAAATGAGGATATCACAATATCATATCATATGGCCTAATGGTTTATTAGGATTATTTCCATTCATATTTCAATTACTATTTTCTTATATCGGTGTGTCATAACCAATAAAATGAATTTTAGCTTTATTATCATGTCAAGACAAGGTGAATCTATATCAATAAATCACCCAAAATCCATGTCATGATATATAAATATCAAAAAACTAAAGTATTCATTATATTCAAGAGTTCTCTATCGCAATAGATAGTCATAACCAAGGTAAATAACAAAATCTATCCAATGGGACTAAATGTAATAATTCAATTAATTTTTTCAATTAATTCAACACATTCTATGTTGTATGAATTGAAATATTTCATAAACAGGAAAATTATCAAAACCCACTACTATGTATTATATTGATTACCATAAATGACTGATCAAATAATGCATCTATTTCCTACTACCCATAATAAAGAATGTATATTTTATCACAAGAAGGATCTCTGATCAAATATACTCATGACCAAATCCAAAAACACCCACAATAATTTCGATAAATACAAATGTTTTATGAAATATTTTAGAGAAAGGAGAACTAGACATAAAATACTTCCAAAAGATTTATCACACATGATAGATGTTTGTAAGAGAGTATGAGACTCCAGAATCACCTTCAAGATTACATTTGTTCAAGATAAGGAAGGTAAATTCAAGATGAAATAAAAATCTACAATATTAAATGTATTAAAAATTATGGTTAGGGAATTATATAGTGTGTTATATAGTAATGATTTATGTAATTATTTTAATTTGGATATTATGAAAATCTTATCACCACAAATTATAATTGATTCCGATCAACTTTTATATGATGTATGATATAATTATACGACATTTGTTCTTTTCATGTCATGAATTAGTTATCAATATGCAACTATTCACAACATGTATTTGGAAAAAATTACTTGAGGTGTAATACCTTTACTTGGTGTATAATTTTTCTATTAAGAATTTTCATTAACTTTTATATATAAAATACCAAACCCCCTTTAAGGCATCCAAATTTTCGAGTAACATATGGTAACACTTGACCCATTTTCACATGAACACCATTAATTAGAATAAAAAAATATATTCATCCATTAAGTAATTTTCTCCGATAAGGATACCCATCACTGAAAAAGACACGGACATGAATTCCAAAATGAAAAACTCAAAGAGTCACATACCTAGAAAAATATTCGATCTTACAACCACACCACCATTGAGCATCTTTTCCAGAAGAATCTCTTAGAATCCCTATGGGGCCTCAAAGAACATGTTTGGAAATTGTGCTTACATATCAGACTCCATATCCAAGGTCTACTCTTAAACATTCCCATTCATCCACTACAATTGACAAATAATATAGTCTTAACCCATAGACATTTCTCATTGATGTTCAAAATCCTTCTTATACTTACATAATTTGAGAATTGTCTAAACAATATCTCTGAATTTACGACTTGTTGATCACATTGTCCATAGAACTATAGTGATATATGAGCTCTAATTATTAAGACACTAGAATGATGATATACACTATCTCAAATAGACATAAAAACCTAGGTACAAGCCTTCCATTTTCATGATACATCATTTCTCAAACTAATGTGACACCAAAATGAAAACATGATGTGTAGCCTCAATATTCAGAGGATATATCCAATGAGTGGGGTAATATTATTACTTGATATTTACAATCACAAACCATTATATGATCAATAAAATGGTATATATGTATCCTATACAATATTTGACCCAATAAGGGCTGACTCGCCATCCACTAACCATAAATAAGGTGAATAACATGAAATACCAAAAAACACAAAAGGATCCATATCAATTGATTCATATAATCTATTATGATATTTAAAATCCATGACCTCCATTGGATACTCCCATAAACATCAAAAACCCATAAAAAGGCCTATAAAATATCCTACAGTACCAAAATAGTACACTTAGTTTGAGTGGATGTCAGAAGATGAGAGGTTATACTCAAAAGATCTAATGATCCTAGATCCTTCAAAATGACCATCACGATATGCAAGGGAAAACAAGGATCTCTATATAAAAATATATTCCTGAGAATAGATTGTAGCTGGAGAGAATTTCACATGTAAAGATATCTCATATCCTCAAGTATGATGTAACACCCCAATATTTCTTAGTACGTTATATCTTTAAAATAATTCAATAGTATGCGCTACCAGCAACACCGAGTTCGAGTGCAACACGACTTACCAATCTAGCCATTAAAAAAGCGGTTATGAATATTATTAAATAAATTTTGAATTTTATATTCTCCAAAAAATTTTATAATTTATATTATGTTTTTCTTGGACATAATCTAAGATAAAATTCATTTTTTAGATAATTGAAGTATTCATAAAAAATGAAATTTCACCGCCTTTTAATGGTGAACCATTCTTAAATCCAATATTCTACACTTTTATATATTAAATTTGACAAAATAATATTCTTAATTAAAAATTAGGACATAAAAATTTAGTTTGGATAAAAAATTTGTTTTTCTTATAACAATCATATTTTTATGAATAGTAAAAAATAATACATTTTAATTGAAATATTAATTTTTATCTAAATAATTTATAGTGTTAAAATATAAAATATAATTGGTTTTATGTATAATTATATTATATTTTAATCATATAATATAATGTAGGTCATTATATGTAATTTCACATTTAAATTGGACATAAACACATGTTAATCATTTGACAGTTTTTACTTTTTTTAAACATACTTTTTGGTTTTTCCAACGAGAATTAATTTTAAATTAATTAATGGATCTTATTTGGTTTTAATAAACTTAATTTTTGAAATCATGATATCAAAATTAGTTTAGTGTTAATTTTTAGTGTTTTTCTGAAAACATTCAACATTTGGCGAATAGTGAAAACCCAGAGTTATTATTTAAATCAAACATTTTATTTAAATATTATTTATTATATTTAAATTTATTTTATGTCAAAAAATATACATAATACATATATAATTCAAATTTAATTAATTGTAGAGATTTTATAATAAGATTATATATATAAAATTTTATTAAACTTTTTACCGTCTTTTACCCACCTTTTAGGCACATTGGAAAATTTTCATAAAACGTAATTTGACCTCTTCTACTAATAGAATTTCAAAAATTATAGAGACACAGATGATGTCAGTATGTAAAATGTGGTACAATAGGATAAAAATAATTTTTGGTCAATAGTAACTTTTGAATTTTATTTACCACGTTTAAAAGTAAATATGGAAATTAAAGGTAAAAATGAAATTATAATTACACTAACTTATAACATAATTCTATTAGATAAGTTTATATTGACCAAAATAAACCTTTGTAATACAAAATGATACACTTTTATCAATATGTATTAGGTTAGGACATTTAATATTATTTTATTTAAAGAAGAGTTAAATGTTTGAAATTTTACTTTTAATAACTAAACCGTTTTTAACACAGGGGCATACATCATATAAATTAGACTATAAATATTTATTAGAAAGATAAAAAATGTTCTAAAATCATAGTATTTTATTTATATTTTTTAAAAATTAATGAAATATATTTATTTACGACACAATGATGATGAGGTAATTACCTTTTTAATGAATGATTAAAATAATTGATATGATGAATATTAAAATAAATGTAATTTGAAACTTATGAGGAATTACACTAATTTTCTAAGTTAATATGACATTTTAGGGTTTATTAAATGAATTTTTTTCAATGAAATAAGATTGATATGACTTTCAAAAAAATAAAATATTAAATAGTGTTGAAAATGACATAAATGAATTTCTAAAACAATTACTATATTATTAAATGATATAATATTTTTAAAATTATAATGTTCGACAAAAATACTTATATAATGATATATATATATCAATAATGAACAAATTTTGGTTATCTTGTCTTTTATAGTATCATTATTAACCATATAATAAAAAAATATGAGACATAGTAAATGTTAAACTATTTAACCAAGAGGTAAATATATAATATAAGGTTTATATGGTGACCTAAACATTCCTAAAACATATTAGATTAGATTATTTTTACTCATCCCCATAATATCCTCAAAATAAATCTATTTGGAGAAATTAGAAACTGAAAAGTGTTTTATAATAAAATAACATTTCAAGGTTTCCCTAATGTTACCCTCACCTCTGTTATAAAAGGGCAAATCCCCTTATCTTAATTTCACACCTCCAAAGTCTTTTTCTCATCCAACCCTTGCCAAAATAGCCTCAAAACATCCCTAAATTCATCCTAGAGGCCCTATTTTGATCATAAATACAACCTATGGAGCCATTTTGATCAAATGAAAAGGAATCCCCCAAAGAAGAGGTCATAATTTCGTCACCTCTTTCAAAGTTATCTTCTTCATCCATTACTTCTTTTTTTCTTATTTCCATACCAAAAATAATAACTTCAGTACTTACAACATAATTTAAGGTTATTATAGATATGGTACAACCATATTAATAATTATATCCATCCTATGAAAGATAATGTCACCATTCGTGCGTACGTACGGCTTACTGTCACCATGTCATGGTGTAATTTGTTATTCAACAATATGTTATTTGGATAGATATAATGATGAGTAACATGTATATAAATAATTAATGTAACATTTTAATGTTTCGTTAAATTTTATATAACATCAAATTCCACGCCTTTTAATCATTAAGGAGATGATATTGTCGCTCATGTTTACGTACATATTACCGTCTCCTTGACTCGAGGAGATTCATTTCCACGTTCACCACTCAAAAATGATTATAAAAATATATATTATTAATAAGTATGTAATATATTGAAAAATAATTCTACTATATATATATATATATATATATCTAACTGTATTTACATATATCTCATTTACTTACTTCCGTTCAATATGATAGGAAAATGAAAACAATGTTTATGCATATGTATGGCATACCAGCTCCATAAATGGTGTTTTCCATTTCATATATCTATCTATTATACATATTTATATTCAGTATATATATATAATACATAAATA
The DNA here is from genome assembly GCA_963277665.1 of Viscum album. Classification (NCBI taxonomy): domain Eukaryota; kingdom Viridiplantae; phylum Streptophyta; class Magnoliopsida; order Santalales; family Viscaceae; genus Viscum; species Viscum album. The sequence continues at coordinate 1,930,104,854 of OY728142.1, forward strand.
GTTTTTTATATTCTGGAATCAATTAAATCATGATATATGTGATACAATCAAGAATAACAAGTTTAAACACATACAATAAATTATACGATTATTACCCAAAATGTTATTTTAACATGTAAATTATTTTTAAATAATAGTATAATGTCATTAGAGAAACAATTGTGAAATAAAAAATATGAATACTTTTCTCTTATAATTTAATAACATACTATTGTCATTATACAAGAGGTTAAACGTACCCTCGACTAGAGGAAAGTACAAGGTAAGGGTTAATTCCTCAATGTAATTATTATTCGAGATTGATTATATGTATTTATTTACTAGAACATATTTTTTACCCATGTCCATGTTTCATAAAAGTCATTTCAAAATGATTCTTTAAGGGAACTATTTAACTAAAACATCATTTTAAATGTTTTAAATATTGATTCATCTAGTTTTTTTCATTAATGGCCATATTTTCAAAATGGGTTTTATGATTTATTTATTTGGAAATTATTGTTTTGAAATGTTAATTTTTTTCATAAGTGTCAAATTGGTATAAGAAACTTTTATTCAAAAATTTATTTTAAATTAATTCAATTATAAATGCGTGACTTTTAAATGATTTCTCAATAAGGGATATTTCTCTCAAAAAAATTTATCGATCATTTTCAACTACGTATACATCCTTCACTAGATAATATTATTGGTTGAGGAAGATAAATTATAATACAATATTCCATATATTATTTAATGACTTATGATTTTTTTCTCCTTAGATGTGTTATTTTTCACCATTCATGGTTTATGGTTAAATTATTGACATTTCGTATTCTAGTTTTGGTACAAATGTTTATATTATATTTCATAATTTTTATATGACGAATGCAGTGGACTTAGTAAGTGACAGGTGGAGCCCGTTACAGCTTCATGATTAATCAATAGGTCTCATGAGATAAATTACTTTCATGGGAGAATGCCTTGACAAAAATTGTTTTTGTAGTTTTAGCACGAGGCCTTGACTATGTGGTAATAATGTCATACGTTAGGCATTCCCTCATTATGAATTTAATTATTACCCATGATTATTAGACTTGTAGTATATCCATGTTCATGATTATATGTTAATGTTGGATTCATTTTCTCTATATTATGCAATAGATTTTGTTCAAAAGGATGATGTTTTTATTACACATATTTCCTTAAGAGTTTATCGCTCCTGCTAAATTACTTACCATTACTAAGAATATAATCTCTCCCATTTCTGATTTTTTACTTTCCCAGGAGGCCAAGTAGTGTATTACAATTTATATGCACGTTTAAGCTAGAATAATAATGAATTTATCAAATGATTTTTTATTTAGTGTGTGAAATTGTAATGTAACGTTCATGTTTTCAATCTATTTTCCAAGACTGCTAAACTGATCGGTCCTATGGGAGTTGATTTCTTGTAATTAGTCTAATTTATTAAAATAATGCACTAGCTCCGGGCTTCTAGGGTCGGGGAAATATAGTTTCTATAAGTGGACGTATAGTAAAAACTTTGGAAACTATATTTGGATAAACTCTGATGATATAGCATTACCCTAAGATATACTATGAGGATTGGTATATAAGAAATTCCAAAAATTTAGGTAATGTAGATATTTATTGAGTTTTAAAAGAAATAAATCCCTTTTCTGGATACAAGAAGGTAGAGGCGACTCTGGTATAGATATACCTAGGGGTGGAAACTCTGAAAAAGATTTTTGGGCTTGAACATGTGTATGTTGGTACATGACAATGATCTCTTCTTCACTCTGGTTATGGAACTCCCATGGGATATGGTTTAAATAATTCACATTTTTTTGAAAATAATTATGAACGATTAATGTGAAAATACATCCTCAAAGAAAACATGTTTATGATTTTTTATTATACGTATAAATATTTCAATTTACGTTTGGTATTTAACATATTTAGTATTATGAATTGTGATTCATAAACTAACCTACTGTATTCCATTGTTCAAAAATGATTCCCAGAAGATGGAATGAGAACATTCACAGTACACATGATCCAATGAGTAAGAAGGATCATATCTTTCTTGGTCTTAACACAACACATAGAAAGGAAATATTGTCCCACGTATTCTCATGATACGAAGTAATAGTATCATGTTTTAATAAGATAAGTAAGGAATTATTTGAGTCCTATTTCATTGAAGGGAAGCTAGAGAAGAAAAGGGTGGTAGAGAGAAAGATTCATATAGTGAATAAGGTAAATAAGAATTTTCATATATGTGATAACTATGGAAAGAACCACCTTGGAAAATTCATGAAAGGAATGGGAGTTTTTTATAATTGTAGATAAAAAGGATACCACGTATGTGATTTCAGGGGTAAGAAAAAGGTTTCAAATGTACAATGATTCATCTGCAAGTACTTGGGACACTATGGGAATCAATGTCCCAATTATCTGCGTATGCCCAAATCATGAAATTGGATAATATTCTAGTTATGAGACTACCGAAGATGAAGAGGAATAAATATTGATCCTATGTTTTAATTAATGAATTATGTCATTTGTGTGTCATATTGATGATGTACTGATTATATTAATTATTGAAATAAACAAGGATTGTACTGCTGTCTTATTTCAGTGAGGATTTGAGATTATATGGTACTATTAAAAGTGACTCAATAGCAAGTAAATTTTTTAAAAAATACATAGTTGAAGGAAAGATAAACCTTAATATGGTCTTGATACTATGGTAGTGATTTTAGAATAATAGATGGTTAATTTGGATATATTATATTGGATATTCACAACTACTTTGGAACTGATTAATGGTTTCATTATTCCATCATTGTTGAAGTATTCAAAATATTTTGATATAAAGAATATATCTAGTATTATATATGGAATGAGGGAGAATTAATGTAATCAATAATGTTTTATGGTAATTTAGGGAGTTACGATGTTTTAATAGAATACATGATGATGGTATTCACAATCTGTTATGTTCATTATGTTATGTTTACCTTTCTAAAAAATTTTAGACAATGATTTTGGACAGAAGTATTTTGGATAAGTCTAAAGGTTGGAATGTATTAGGATGGAAATTGGGTACTATTTTATAAGGTTAAAACATTTCATATGATTATTTTTGAATAGGTATAAAATGGACAACACGGAGTTCATGTGACTACTCGTCGCGTCTGGAAAGGCCATGAAACTAGAACCAACAACAGATGGGTGAAAAGGGTGCATCACCTACCACTGTCCTATGTGATTTCCTAGACTGTATAATGTAGTTTTTTTATTTATGACAGATTAATGATAGATTTATATTTTTTTAGAACCCTATATGATCAGGATACATAGAATAATTTTGATTTCTATTATCTATTGGACTGAAAGATGATTTTGTTGTACAAATTAGTTAATAGATGGAACTATACATGTCAAGTATTTTTTAATTATTATTTAATGAGGAAATTAATTCTTAAACATTACAGAAGGGATCTCAAAACCAAATATGAGTTATCCTAATATCTTATGTTTTTTTTCAACCGATGATATTTTATGTCATAAAAAATTTATGGATTTGAATCCATAAATTTTCCATTTATTTTTCACTTGTTTGTGATTGATGACCTCAATCCTTCGCTATAAATATTTATTTTTTTCTCCAATTATGTTCTTATAATTTCTAAAAAATTTATCTTATTCAAAACCCTAATTTAGTGGTGAGTTTTTCATTTCCCTTTCCCTCTTATTAAAACTAAATTTTATTAACCCTATTCTTTATATGGGTTTTCAACAAAGGTATTTTCAATTTTAAACCATTTATTTTGGAAGAATAATTTCAAATTGTGATGAAAAAATTTATTAAAGTAGGGGAGAATGTAACACCCCATGATTTCCTCATATGTTGTCTCTTTAATGTAATTTAACAGCATGTGCTACCCACAACTCCGAGTTCGTGTACACCACAACTTACCAAACTAGCCATTCAAAAAGAGGTTATGAGTAGTATTAACTATATTATGAATTTTATATACTGTATATAATTTTATAATCCATATTATGTGTTTATGGGACATAATGCAAGAACAAATTCATTTTTTCAGATAAAATAACTATTTTTCAAAAATGCAATATTACTTCCTTTTAATGGGGTTCCCCTTTTAAATAAAATATTTTAAAATTTTATATATTTAATTTAACAAAATAAAATTCTTATTTAGAATCAGGACATAAAAATTTAGTTTGGATAAATTTTTGGTTTTTTCTGATAACTAACATATATTCAGGAATACAGAAAATTACTCAATTTTAATTAAAAACATCATTTTTAATGAAAATAAGTTATAGAGTTAAATTAAAAATTTTAATGTTTTTGAAGATTAATTAAATTATATTTTTATCATTAAATATAATTTTGTTTATTATAAGTAATTTCAAATTTAAATTGGACATAAACACATGTTAATATTTTGATAGTTTTTCCTTTTTAAAAACACAATTTTGGGTTTTCCAATGGGAATTAATTTAAAATTAATGAATTAAACATGTATTATTCTAATATATATCATTAATGTCTTCATATTATAAAATTTATTTTCTAGTTAATTTCTTGTAATTTTTGAAAACATTAATTTTTGGTGAATAGTGAAAACCCTGCGTTATTATTTAAAACCGACATTTTTATTTAAATAATTATAAATTTTATTTTAATTTAATTTAATTAAATATATATAAAAATACATATATTAGTGCAATTTATTCAATTATAGTCATTTTAAATTAATATTTGATATATTAAATTTTACAGATCTTTTTACGGTCTCTTACCCACCTTCTAGGTATATCTGCAAATTTTCATAAAACGTGATTTTACTAATTCTGTTAATTAAATTTCAAAAATATGAGGGACACTGTTGATATCAATAAGTAATTATTGGTTCAATAAGATTAATTTTTTTGGTAATAGTAATATTCAAATTTTATTTACTAAGGCTAAATGTAAATACGCTAATTAAAGGTAAAAATGATATTATAAATACCATAAAAATGTCATAATTCAATTGGATAAGGGTATTTAGACCAAATAAAACCATAGAAATAAAAAATTATCCAATTTTATCCACATCGATTAGATTTGAATATTTAATATTTTTTTAAAGAATAGTTAAAATTTTTAAATTCAACTTTTAATAAATAAACCATTTTTAATATAGGGTTATACATAAGAAAAATGTGACCATAAATATTAATTAGAAAGATAGACATATTTCATACATCATGGTATTTTATTTATAACTTTAATAAATTATTTAATTAATTTTATTGATAAAATGAGGATTCAGTAATTACCTTATTAATGAATGATTAAAATAATTGATATTATAAATATTAAAATTAGTTTATATTAATACTTATGATCCATTAAACAAATTTTATAGGATAATATGACTTTTTAGGGTTGGTCCATTGTATTATTTTCTAATAAATTAGATTTTTAGGGCTTTCAGAAAAACCAAATTCAAAATAGTGTCAAAATTGACATATGTGAATATTTAAAACATATGCTTTATTATTAAATGATATAATATTAAAAAAATGGATCTTCCAAAAGACATATATAATGATATATATATATATATCAATAGTGAACCACTTGGGGTTCTCTAGGCTTTTTATTTTATGTTTAATAACCATATAATATAAAAATACAATGAGACATGGTAAATGTTAGACTATTTAACAAAGAGTTAAATCTAAAATAAAAGGTTAATATGGTGGACTAAAATTGTCTAAAACAAATTGGTTGAACCATACCCACCTTATCTTCTTAATAAATCTATTTTTAGCCATTAGAAAATGAAAAATAATTTTAAAATAAAACAATATTTCAAGGTTTTCCTAATGTGACCCTCACCTATCCTATAAAATGGAACTTCCCATTCTATTAATTTCACACCTCCAAGGTCATTTTTCTCAGCCAAAACCCACCCAAATCTCCACTCAACATCCCATAAATCAACTGATATTCCTTATTTTGATCATAGGTCCAACCTAAAGAGGCCTTTTTATCAAATCAAATGGAATCATCCGAAGAAGAGGTCATAATTTCATCACCACTTTCAAAATTTATTCTTCTTCAACATCATATTTATTTGTTATTTCCATGCCACAAATAATAACTATAGTACCTAATATAAACTGTTATGTTATTATAAATATGTCATAACCATATTCATTATTATATCCATCCTATGAATGATAATTTCACCATGCGTGTGTACGTTTGGCTTGTCGTCTCCACGCCGTGGTGCAATTTGTTATTCAACACTATGTTATTTGGATTGATATATAGTGGAGAGGGTGGCCCATTTCCTCTCTCACGATGGCCATAAATTGTGTTTCTTGGAGATGTAAATCCTCCATTCTTTTGGTTTTAATCTCCTCCCTCATTTTGGAAATGTTGCATCAGAGTATCCCGCGGAGGCACCTCCTAGTGCTAAGGTGACTCCAACGAAGGAGATCTCATGTGATTCACGAATCTCCTTTTGTCACTACGGTCCATCGGTCACCGTGAGCATGGATAGTAATGTCAGAACTCCCACTGCAACAAATCTGGTTACAGGATCCATGATTCAACATATTTCCACGGGTGTGCAAGGATATCATGTTCCTTGAAGGATTCAAATTTCATGCGGATCTCTTCTGGACAAGAGGGTTTTTATGTGGTGGGGAAGAGGTCCTCTCTTGATTTTGGAATTGATGAGTCCTTGCGGGTTGTGCGGACAGAATCACATGTCACTCTTCTTCATTTAGTACAATCCTTTTGTGGATGTGATGATAGAAAAACTTGCTAGGTTGATGTTTGATGTGTCTATACTCAAAGATTCACACCGAGGATGAATTCTTCGTAATAGTTCATCTGCGCATGTTGAGGAAAATCCTACAATGCTTGCTGAGAGATTGGAAATGGAAAAAAGATCAAGGATTGCGTGCATTGTCATTCCAAAATTTTTACAACCATGGAAGCTATAAGACTTGTTCCCAAGAACATTGATGTTGTGGGGGTTTTTACAATTGGAAATGTGTGTCTCTTGGTCATTGTTTTTTTCACTGCTTATTTCCTGTCATATGACTTGAAGTTTCATTCATGGAGTATTTGTTCACTATCTCTGAAACCTAGTTGGCTTCATTTACATGATTGGTCGTTAGATTTCGATATCTCTTAGGCAAGATATGATTTTTCTCAGGTTTGGGTTCTACTTCATGGTCTTAACTGGGTCCTTTTTCATCCAAATATTATGTATGACATTGGCATGGAAATTGGGACTCCTATTCGTCTGGATAAGGAGACTAAGGATGTTCGATTTGGGAACATCGCTAAGATGCTGGTGGAGGTCGATCTCAGATCCACACTAATGGACAAGGTAACCCTATCTACTCCATCTAATAACATTCAAATTGATGTTGAGTATAAAAAATCCCCTCTTCTATTCTAAATGTATAGTTGCAGGACACTCTATGGTGTTATGCTGGAAAAAAGTTTCTCGTGAGAATTGTTTGATGAAAGGACATCCTAGCACCCTTTGTAGAAGAATTCCAAATGTGAAAGACTCAACTTTTTTAAATCCTATTAATAAGGACTATGGGTCCCCAAAAGAACCAGCTTCTATTGTTGCTGTTCGGTTGATTTTGGGGAAGCCTGATTCTCAACTCTCTCTTTTGAAAGGAAAAGAGTTGATTATTGATCCATCCCCTAAAAGAGATCATAGCTACCCTTATAATATTAAAGATGATTGGGTTATAGAGGTTACCTTAACAGAGGAAGTAATTACTACGCCTTCCATGGTTGATGTATGAAATCAAATTGATACATCGCACACTGCTGATTTTCTCCAGGAAATTCAGAAGCTCTTGCAGTCTTCTAATGTTTCTGGGAAATGGGGGAATGTCTCTAATGATGAAAGGGAAAACAATAGAACCCCTACTCTGGGAAAAGATCAATCCTTCAAGGATTTTGTCTTATGTGATGAGGCAAGGATAACTGATGTTGAATATTTTACCTCTCTTCCACCAAAGAGGAGACCTTTCATGTTTTTTCCCATCTTCTGAAGATCGACACTCGAGCATCTTCAAAAGGTGTCAAAAATTATGGAAGTAAATCTTCTTAATGTGTTCAACTAGGTGAAGTCTCAATCTGAGTGGGAGTACTCTAGTGACTCTGATGATTGAAATGACATGTCATATTAAGATTATATGTCATATTATGATTCTTTATCTTTTAATTGAAGGAATTTCTATTTGATTGACCCCTTTCACCACTTTTATTTTCTTCTTTTTAATAATAATGGGTCAGAGGATTTTCTTCTGGATAACAACTTCTAAAAAATATTGAATTGATATAATGATGAGTAATATTTATATAAATAATGAAAATAACATTCTAATGTTTCTGTAAAATTAATATTGCATCCATTTCCAAACCTTTTAATAATTAAGGAAATGATATCTTCACTCGTGTGTATGTACGACTTACCATCTCCATGAAGCCATGAGATTCATTACCACATTCACCACTCAATGATGATTATAACAATATATAATATTAATAAGTATGTAATATATGAAATAATAATTCTACTGTATATATATATATGTCTTGTGGAATATGTTTTTACATGGATCTCATTCACTTACTACCATTCAACATGATATGAAAATGAAAACAACGTTTATTCGCACGTACGGCCTACCGTCTCCAAAAACAGTGCTTTCCATTTCATATATCTATATATTATACATTTTTTATTCCATATATATATATGATATATAAATAATTTTTTATATTTTGGAATCATTTATATCATAATAAAAGTCATACGATCAAGAATAATAAGTCAAAACACGTACGATAAAGAAAATGATTATTACCCAAAATGTTATTTTAACATGGAAATTATTATTAAATAATTAGTATAAATCCATAAAAGAATAAAGTATTAAATAATAAATATGGTTATGGTTATGGTATAATTTAATAACATACTATGATCATTATACAGGCGGTTAAACGTACCATCGACGAAAAGAAAGTACAAGGTAATTGTTAATTACTCAATCTCATTTTTATCTGAGATTATTTATGTGTATGTATTTACCGGGACATTTTTGTTATCCGTGTCCATATTTCATAAAATACATTTAAAAATGAGCCTTTTAAGGTCATATTTTACTAAAACATCAATTTAAATCTTTTAAATATTTATTCATCTAAATCATACTCATTAATGTCTATGTTTTCAAAATGGTTTTAAGGATTTATTTACGTGGACATTATTGTTTGAAAATGTTATTTCCATTCAAAAGATTAAAGTGGTATGCTACACCTTGATTCAAAGATATATTTTTAATTACATCATTTATAAATGTGTGACTTTTAAATGATTTCACAAAAGGGATATTTCTCTCAAAAGGTTTTAATGATATTTTTCAATTATGTCAACATCCTTTAATCAATATTATTATTGATTGAGGTTGATTTATTATAATAAAATAATCCTTATTTTATTGAATTATTTATGATAAGTTTGACTAGGGATGTGCTTTTTCTATTCCATTCATGGTTTATGGTTAATGTACTGACACTTCATATTCTTGATTTTATAGGAATGTTTATGTTTTGTTTTAAAATTTTCATATGAGGAATACAGTGGACATAGTAAGTGATGGATGGATCCCAATATAGCTTCTTGATGAATCAGTAGGTGTCAAGTGAAAAATTAGTGTCGTGTCACGAGGCCTTGAAAATTTTTTATTTTTATTCTTTCCATGAGGTCATGACTACATGGTAATGATGTCTGGCATTAGGCATTCCCTCATTGTGAAAATAATTTTTACATGTGATTATTTGACTTGTAGAATATCCATGCACATGTTTATATTGTAGTGTTTTATTTATTTTATACAAATTTTTTCATTTTTATTTATAAAAGGTTGTATAAATATTACACATCATACCTTAAAAGTATATATCTATTGTTAAATTACTTACCCTTACTGAGAATATGAGCTCAACACATTCTTATATTTTATTTTCTGAGGATTCTAAGAAGTGTATTATGATTTATATTCTGATTTAAGATACATGAATAATGGAATTATCAGAAGTTTTTTTATGTTGCGTGGAATCTGTAATGTAACATTCATATATGTAATCTATTTTACAAGACTGCTAAACTAACCGGTACTTCAAGAATTTATTCCTTATAGTCATGCCAATGTAATTAAATAATGAACCGGCTCCAGGATTTTAGGGTATGGGAGTTACATATAAACATCTCCAAGATTTTCAAGAATTGGTATACCTTCATTAGTTGATAAAAAACCACCCATTAAGAACAATTATTATATGTTTTACTGGGTAATCCTGTCAAAAAATCCATAGTGAATTCATCCTATTTTCACATAGTAGTGGTAAAACAAATAAATTGATCAGTTTTCCTCTAATGGTCAGATTTTAGTAGATGAAAAGTGAAACACCTCACTATAAATCGTACTGACTACTTAATAATTTATGACACAATTATTATCTACATTGATCAAGATACATCATATTCAAACCTAGATATACCACCTAACTAGACAAATGAAATTCATTCATCATCTCCGTAAGAAAGGCCATAAGAGCTGATAATTTTACATAGAAAATAAGAGATTTTTCACTATTTTGATTCTATCCCAATAGTTTGTCCCACACCATTTATGCAATTGCTAAAAACTAATGATTCCATATAAGAATAAATACACTATCTTAATATGGTCCAAATTCATAGGTATAATGGATTTCGATGTTAGATCTACTCATACATACGACTTCTGAACATCTTGATGCACATATACAAAGAGGGATATCACCCAAAAACAATCAAAAGTATCTCATACTGCATATTCATGGATCATTTATGTAAATTCATCACCAATGATGCCCCATAATTCTTGTGTGTTGTCCAAATCATTATAAAAATACTATAAATACTCTATCGACCTCCTCTGCATAAGGTTTAGGTCCTGCGGAGAAATGATATACCTGAGGCTCATGTGGTTTGTGTATACCAAAAACCTCTCACCCATGAGATAATGTATCCAATGTATTAGTTAATGTAACACTACTTATATCTACATTTAATGTGTAGGGTAATTATTATTTTGTGGTCTAAACTCTCTGGATCCATAACCAACCACTCAATCCTCCTCTATTAGAACTTCTCTGAGTCTAACTCCTTGTTTGTCATAGTACAGATTATATTACATAACTGAGACACGTAATGATAGGATTAGTGTTGTGGTCAAAATTTCTATTTGATCCTTAAAATAACTCTCACATGCATATAACAAAACAATAATCACACATATCTTGTTCACCATTTCATCGGTGATACCAAATGTGGGAAGGCCTTGATGACAGACTGATAACAACCTTATAGACCGATAAAAATCTGAATCTCGGATAAATTCATGGGATACTACCAATATAAAATGGATCAAACTTTCTATGGATCCACATACACTCTTTCTTATGAGATTACATTAACAATGAAATGAACATCATCAATCTAGGAACTACATTTGGTTAGGTTGGCATCAAGCCAATTCACTCTAAATGTAATAAGGATGATGTTTGGATGTTTGTCATGATCATATTCTAACTAGTACAATAATAATATTTTATTGATAAAAGAAAACACAAACCCATCCAAAAAGGATGGAATTTATGATTCATCAATGACATTAATATCATTGATGCACTGTTGAATCCAAATGGAATCACAATGAACTCATACAATCCATACATGCATCTAAAAGCAGTTTAAGGTATGTCCAAAGGACTCAGACAAAATTGATGTTTTCATGATCTAAAATCAATCATGGAAATTAAATTATCAAATCTTAGTTGTTCAAATATATTTTCAATACATGAAATATAATTCAAGTTCATAACCATTATTTCAATCATCATTTAATAATATATACAGAAGTGTAAATTACCATAATATATCTTGTGGAAGATAAGTAGATAACACAAAATAAGATGTACTAGTCCTCGAAAACATTTAAATTATAGATTTTATAACATTAACTTCATCTCTCTAAGCTCTCCTGGTTTCATTATTTAGGGAGGGGTAAAAATTGGCTCTTCTCACGGTAAAAACTCTATCGTAAACTCAATATCTCTCTCTCAAATTGTAATAACTATAAATCATCAGGGAATACATCCCAAAAAAGGTATTCCACTTTGAGAAATGACTAATAATGCTTCCCAACATCAAATACATAAATTATATCTATTTGATCCTGGATACAATCCAAAATTAACAGAATTGTTCATGCACAAATAACTAGAATACCTAACTAATCCTAGAGAGAATATCTTCCTACTTTTGGAGTTCAAAAGGATACTCTATTAGGGCCATAATTGATATGATAATGGAATATAAATAATAAATACATACACATAATAAAATATAATATTTTTAAATTCCATGATGAATGGTTTCAAATTGAAATGGTGTTAGGTCTATAAGGGGCCTAGATACCCTGAGAGGGGGAGTAAATCATGTCATGGATATTCTATAAAATACATATTCATATCCCACTAGATCTCGACCTATTTATTATAGGGGTCACATTATTTTCCCTTATTTTTAAATTTTGATCTATTTTGTTTATTCTTTATCTAATGACGAATCTATGAATGTAATGTAGGAAAGAAAACACCAAAGCACACTATTTATTTATTGGTTTACTCACACTGGGCTACGTCCAAGGGGCATACAATGTCGATGTGCTGATGTACTAAATATAATATAGCTAAAATCCAATTATCATGTTCTGGCTACATTACATATATTCCTAGGATCACATCCTTTACAAATTTTTTTGATCAATGTATACCCAAGGGAAACTCCCAATGTCTCTAGCTATGGGTCACCACTAGTGGCAATGATCATCGTCTTCCTCTTCCTTTGATCACATATCTTATAAGTTATCCAATAATATTTTACAAAACACTATGTCTCTTCATTATATCTAATGAATAAATCATTCATCGTATTTTGATGAACTAATGATTTCACACTTTTATCCACTAATTAATACCACTTTACTGCAGTTGTATTGGGTAACTTCCAAATTTCATGTAACAAAAGGAATACATGAACAAAACATTAATCATGGAATGAAATTTTTACAAAACAACATGTGTGACTCTCCCTTATCAAACTCAAAACATGGGGGACTCATTCCCTTTTACACCAAACCCAATATTGGCACACAACTACCAACAGCATGCAACTTATAAGTAGTTCTTTACAAGACCACCCAAACCAAATGCGCTATCGGATCTCTAATTATCTCTATGTTTTGAGCTTTGAAAAAAATGATGATGGGTGGCTTTATATTTATAGGAATTTTTACCACCCTATGTATCATGCACAACTTTTCTCTAGGAATTTTAGTCCATTCTCCCAATCCTCTATCATTCTAGCCACCTTCATGGCCAACTCCAAAACATGTTCACACTTTTTTCAATTGCCATATTTTTAAGTAATGATTATGAAAAAATGTGGCTCACAAATTTAAAATCCTCCATAAAGCTAGTATAAAATTCCTTTTTTGGAATTGTTTTTATCCATTTTTGGATTTTGCGAACCAAAAATTTGGCAGACACCGAAAAATAGAACCCCCTTATATATGTTATTTTTATACCGCCTATAGATCATCCATTCCTTCATCATGGTTATTGGTCAACATAGTTTTCAACAATATCAATATAACACAATAAATCACCATAGAACCCCTCCTTCCAAAAAACAAACATACTTAGTCAACAAACACAATCCACAAAAAATTCTTTAATGTTTCCAAGTGGTATTTTCTCCAAACTAAAAGTAACCAACAATCTCTAAAGTACATGCATTGAAACGTTTGATATTATCAAAACACAATCACAAGGGTGTATATTATTAACATAACATCCATGATTTCCACAAACACAGACAATATTCATAAAAATATTTCATTGAATAGGGAATGTGATGATCTTATATCATAAAAACAATCAATGGAAGAAGATATTAGATTTTACATCTCTCTGTATATGTTCAGAAATCAAAAATAACTAGAGTAGTCTGTAAAACATGCTCTTGGACAACCCCTCTAACTTGGGATCCATCCTAACTCCAAGGATTTATACCCTGTTAGTGATACTTTAATTACGACACAGGGGTAGACCATCCCATTCCTAGAAAAGAATGAAATAGGGAACTCCAGTTACCTTTATTCTAAGGTGTAGTTGAGTAATTGTCAGACTCGGTTACCTATCATGATCCCCTAACACTACTCTTCTATTTTTGTTCCTGAAGAGAAACTATTTAGGTTTCCCAATCTACCTTAAGAATGACACCACAAAGTGGGGTACTTAAACTGAATCCATTTTCATCACATCATTCCACACATATCATACTACAATGTAATACTGTTTTGATATGGAATCCTAATTTTTTGACTACTTTAACTAATAATGACTTAGGGAAAAGTTTCATAATGATACATCATTTCACTATAATAAAACCTAAAAAAATTCCTTCTGAAAAAAAATTTCCACTTATCATGGAATATTGTTGATTCCCTTCTATTACATGTTCTTGATTTGACATGTATTCAAAATTACTCAGAAAAAATACATTATTATATGAACTAGTCTCATAGTAGAGAACATTATGAAAATGTCACTCTTGGAAGATATCATTATCTTCCAAATATGGTTCAACATGCTAGTTGCCGGATAAATGTCCAGCATAGTCACGAACTGATATCCCCTCATATTTTAGGTGAGTGAACTCTAGGTCCTTAACATCCCTCAATGTATTGAGAACGACCAGATATGGAACATTATACCAAAGTTCTTCCAAAATAACTCATCCAACATCCCTTTATTCCTCATAACGTACAACTAAATCTTGGTTGGTCCATGAACCATATATGTAGCATGATTTACTATCCAAATACATGTGTCTATAGATGATTAAATATCATTAGGACCAACATGATTCAAAACTCGACTACCTAAGGTCCTCCCACTGCATTGAACATATGAAAATGATGTAGCTGAAACTCTATCTTGATCTAATGAATCAAAGTTACTATGTGATCAATATCTCATTCCATGGATCCCATAAACCCAAAGATGCTTATGTGAATCCGCACATACATTTAATCCTCATGTACTGCAGGATTTTCCAGTTTAGCTATTTTAGGAGCGTGATGAATGGAACTCTCATAACACTCTCCACAAACATGTTGATGAGGAAATTTCTCTACAAAAAATAATTATAAACTCCATACAACACTGGAAATAACAATGTGTTTGACATAAATAGTTGACAAAAATAGTGAACCAATTACTCGTATTCCTTATAGACACTGATAAAAGTGTTTTATCATGCCATAACTGTTCATTTATTTCATTTATCAGGTATAATAGACATCTCATATATCTGTTAAATATGTAAGTATATATCAGATACATGAATAAATTTGTCCCTATCAGGATTTATGAATATAAATATGGATATTTATATGACTATTATGATGCATTTATAATCATCTCACTCCATACAAGACCATGAGTAAAAATTATAAAAACTGATAGCATCATATAACAATGACCACGCATTACATGAGAATCACAAAAGGTGATATAACATTAAATGTAACATCTGAACAACATAAATAGCAATCAAACATTGAGAACGTGGATTTATACCATACATGGTATAGATAATCCCATGACCAAGTACACCATGATGTTCTAAAACATCATATATTCCTTTCAACCATTATAATATTATAATGTGTTAGATATGAAAGCATGTTCCTGTAATTGATTTTTGTAAAAATACCTGATCAATAACTATATGACGTTGCCAAAACAGGTTGGTTATGTTACCTCAAGCATGCCTCCTCATATGCTAGGTGTTTTCGACAAGTAGTGGGTGTGTGATATGTATAGTGGGGAGACCATGCCACCTAGTTATAGAGTTTCAACACATCAAATGCAATAAAATAACAATAAATATATATCATATTTCATATATACTAGAAACAATATAATAATGTTGAATACCAATAATAAATGGTAACTAAATAATGAAACAAATATAAAAGGAATAATTTCGTGATTTGTTTTCATGTAACTGGATGTCATTTATGAATTAATACCAAATAAAAGGCTAAAATTTTCAATTTTTTAGTGCTGAAACCCATGTCACTCTCATATCCAAACTCCATACATTTTATCATTAAAATTTTCAATAATAATATCCTTTTCCCTTTTACAAACCAATTTTCATATAATATTTTAGGTAAAAAATTGAAATCCCAAATAGAGTATGAGTATAACTCAATATGTTGAAAGCAGATATTCTAAAAAACCACTCAGTCAAGAAGTGTGTGAAACAATATAATAACAAGTGTGTTAATTAATTAAATAAGTAAATTAATACCATGTCATCTAGCTTTAGTACCATTATTGAATGTATCTGAGCATGTATCATGACCATTTCGACCATAACCATATAACCATAGTAAAAAAACCTACCACAATATCAACCTAGAATGCCTCTACGAAAGTCTTTCAAATAAGGAAACCATAAATATATAACCACGTTATAAATAAAACAAATCTTTGATGAAAACACTATATAAGAATTTTCACATATCAACTAGTTATAGCCTACTATATAATCATTTCAAGCAATTTCAAAGTGTATAGAATTTTATATATTCATTTCCTCATGAAAACATGGAATAGCCTTATATATATTCATTTTAACATGTTCATTGGGAATAAACCTCTATATATGTATTTCAGCATTTATCACTAAGAATATCCCTTTATTTAATAATTTCATCATGTGTCACTGTACATAAAAATCTATATAATAATTTCGACATGTATCCCTAAGAATATCATAATATATAAAAATTTCATCATGTATCACTGGGTAGAGCCAACTATATAATCATTTTAGCAGATAGTAGAATGCATAGCATGCTATATAAGTATTTCAAAATTTATAAATGGGAAAATGTCCTACATATTCATTTAAAAATTTTATCATAATTCAATTCATTGTAATTAAGATATAATAATATCAATTCATTTGGATCAATGTATAATTATTAAAATTCATATTCATATTTCAATTACACATTTCATATTTAATTTTTTTCATAACCTATCAAATACTAATCGTCACAATAATAATGAAAACCCATGGTGAATATATATCATGAAATCTCCCATAATCCATGTACTGGTAAACAAACATTAATCCATTAAACAATTCATTTACATTCCTGGTTTTTCACACCCAAAAAGTAGCCACATGATAAGAAGATAAACAATTTAATCCAATTGGACTCCAAGGAATAATTTAATTCATTATTTCAATTAATTTAGTTCACAATATGTTGGTTGAATCTAAATATTGAATATACATGAAAATTATCAAACCAGGTGGTTATTGTATTGAACCCTGCCTTTAAATGATGATAAAAGAAAGCTTCCAACAACAACCACACATAATTAAATGGTTTAGATGATGACAAGAAGTATCCTAGTTCAGTAGTGATCAAGATAATTACCAAAAAGGCACACAGTAAAGATATTACAATACATCGATGGGAGAATCCTCGAATAGAAGGGAAAACTACAACAAAACAACTTTTTCAGGGATTGATCAAACAAGTGGGAAATTAAAAAGGGACATTGACACTAAAAACACCTGGAAAGAACCTAAGGTCAATAGTAGAAAGATTCATGTGAGCTGAAATAAAAAACAACTGCACAAAAAACATTAAAAGAAAAGGTTATGTAATTATAAGGCATGTTATATAGTTAAATAGTGAGAAATTTTTTATAATGGGATACACAAAAAAAACACCTCCTCATGTTATAATTTATTATAATTAATTATTATAAATAATGAAATACAACTACAAGATGTGTATTCATTCCATATAATGACTCATTTCACCACCCTTAACAGTTTCTGACTTGTGTATGTGAACAATTACATGATATGTAATTGTTCTACATATAGTTCATCATCCCCATTACCTTATAAAAACCATAACCCCCTTTAAGGACTCTCAAAATTCCAAGCACCTATTGTAACAACTTACTCATTTATACCCAAACTTCATTAATTGAAATAACTTATATCCCCAAACATTAAGTAATTTTCCCCCACAAAGGCTCTCCTTCTCAAAACAAGACTCGGTCACCTTGTCACAACAACATCAAAGAGGGAAACACTTGAAAAATATGTGATCCTAAAATTATAATGATAAATATCCAACATGATTTTTATATTATCATTTTATAAAAATCATTGTTGGTAAAACATAACTTATTATAGTGGTTCCATCCAAAAAAATAGGATACATAGTGTTAAAATTATCCTTGTAAACATTCATAGAGGAAAATATTTCATCCTCGGGGATAGTTGAGTACCACATAATGGATAATGTTTAGGCTTCATATATCATAACAATTCCATGAACATTTCACATATATGAAAAAATAGAACTTTTCATTCCAAACAAAGCATGTTTAAAACATTTTTTATGTCAACAATAATTATGAAATATATATATAAAATAATCACAATAGCCACCATATTTTAAAAAAAATGTCATAAAAATAATATTAGAAACTATTTTTCTAATAAATCCCCAAATGATGATTTATTACCAGAAATTAATTTTTTTTATCAAATGCAGTTATGGAAAAAGTGATAAACCATTAGTTCACTCACACAAGGTAATAATCATGTCATTAATGTGATCTTTCATCCAACTATTTATAATATCTCTACATAATTTCCCTGATATAGATTTTACCAGAGTGTCAGGATCCTCCATCAGAAGATATTTTAACCTTAACATGAGATTTCTGAAATATTGGATTTACTAATCAATGTCAATTATCCCATTATTGAATCACTATACAAAAATCAGTTCCTGATTTTCAATCATGGTACCTCACTACTCAGTAAGACACACCCATAGAGCCCTTTCCTTAATTCGATCGCCCTCATAATAGAGAGAATCAACTATTCTGATAGTTTCAATAATGAAATCTTCCAAATTCAAGTGGTATTAAAAATAATGTTATAGAATAGTGTAAGACTCCCACTACTAGCAAGCTAACATAGGGAGATGTTGATCACTAACCTCTGGTTTCCACTATGGGAATGTTTCCTTAGAAAACAATTAAGGGGATAATTGACATGGCGTTTGTTAAGTGTTTCTTCCATACATAGTTAAGTATTAATAGAGTGCCATACTTCTTTGGTTTGGTTATCATAGCACAAATAACCGCCGACGAGGTTCCCAAGCATCAAAATAATCATGAAATTATTGAATTATAGGGATGGGGTTGGAAAAATCACCAAAATTCCCACTTAAGGGGATAAAATCAGTATACATTCTATATTTACGGAAAAATAGGTTAAACTTTGATCATGTCATCCTCCGAAGAGAATTAATAATAATATTCATATTACCAGAAAACTCATTGTAGCCCTATATATTAAATTCCATGATCCAAAAACGAACCTATAAATGGTTTCAACTTAATTAATCCTCTACGAAAAGAGTGATATCAATGTTTGATTTATTAGAAATGTATCATTATTTGACACTTAAATCGATAGTGGAACGTTAGGTTATCCATAGTATTTTTTAGAAAAATTTGGACAATGGGAAGAATGTGGGAATAAAGGAGAAGCTCGAGGATAGAGATGATAATGGTAAACCATGTTTCAATAATTTTAAAATAATAAAAAACAATTAAATGATCATAGAATTTTTTTTTAAAAAGGAATGATAAACAAAAATTATTATTGAATAATAAAAAACTATCAATGAAGATCTATAAAATAATCCCCAATTTAATAAATGATATATACGTAACACAATTTCACCATGTATTTACAATTTGATCAACCATGAACATCATTGATCTAATGTTCTTTTCAAGAAGAAACATGGGGATCTAGAAGAATAATAAATAATGAAAAATATTTTGAACCTAACCTCAAATCCATAGTTTTGAATCTATTATATCTAATCAATACACACATTGGATTGATTGAAATATCTAAAATATCCAATTGATGACATCATTGTAAAGATCCTAATTAATATCTATAAAAATTAGTCATAAATGATGTGTAATAGTTTCATGCATATAAATTCATATGAATTGTTTTACATTTTATAGATTTGTTTTCAATGTTTGTAAAATTATACATGAGAAAAAAACCCTTTATAAGATATTTTAATATCTACATGGCTAGGATGTATAGCTTGACAAATTGTGATCCAAACATTTCGAACAACTTTATCATGTTGATGATGGTTTTAGTACATGGAAACATGATATTTGATAAGTCTATGAATGACCATGTACCCTTATTTGTGACACCCACACAAGCTGCACACATTCTTAGGAAGACATTAAAAATTTTCTAAGACATTCTTCCAACAATGTATTGGATCATAAAACAATAAAAACATCAAAACATCACCAAATAGAACTTTGAAATGACTCAAATGAATGATTTTCAAAATGAATATATCTATGTTCCTAATATAAACACTGGGAATAAAATTATACATATTTTAATACATTATACTTATAGAATGACATGATGATAATGGATGGACCACAATTAGAAAAGGTTATTCTTCCCTCACCAATGAATCCCACTAACATGTATCATATTATTCTTACCGATGATACCATAGAAAACAAATAATTTGGAGAAACATTCCACCAAGAACCTTTAAATGAGAATAAAAAACAAAAAAAGGTCACTTAGACATATACATTTTATGTTTTGCGTCATGGTTTTACAAATATTGAATACATGATATGTCGAAATTATAATTATTTAGATAGTATACATGGAAACATTTATGGAGTGATAAAATTTATATTATAGATCAATTAATGAAAAAATGTTCATGTAATTAATTTTGAATATTTTTTCTACAATATTTCGGAGTGATTGTCTCAGGTTTATCAAGTCATTGATGGCTATACTATAGTGAGGAATTTATGAACACTAATACACTAACTGAAAATAATAATGGATAATGTAATAAATATATATAATACCAATTGTAGAATTTTCCTACAAAAAAACTAATAAGAATAATATAAACCTATATTTTGTTTCAAATCCAATATTCATTAAATCATGAAAGCTTAAAAAATCCGAGACAAATAGATATATGATTTGTAGGTTTGAACATTTGAGTATTCAAATGGTACAATATTTATTGATGACTGGTAATGGTTCATATATAAAAAATTAATAAGTCCTAAATAAATATTAATGTATAATATGAAGTCCAATTCACATTTACAAATTATATCTTCAAGATGTTGAATAACCCTTTATATTTACCCATCCATATGAGGATGATATGTTTTTTCACAACATAAAATGAATTCTGATCACCTCCAAGAATATTTTAAAGATATAGTGTAATTCATGTATCCATAATGATAAAATAATAAATGTAATCTAAAAATTCCTTATGGTCTCTTATATATGTAACTTACCCATTCCCACTACCTGGTGGTTTCAAATGTCACTCAGAAATATATTGACATTTCCAACTTGTTGACTGCTAGAAGAATTGTGTTCATTCTTCCTGTAGTCTGATGTGTAAAAATACGAAATATATTGATAACAAATTATATGTCCATGTTGGAATATAATATGATATAGAAAAAAATACTATTGATGATCATCATTGATTATGAGGGAAATGTAACATCATGATACCAAGTAGACTATGTTATGTTTCATACCAAGATACCAAAATTGATTAATTTTAATATAAAAAATTTTTGTAGTCTAATATTAAATGTCCCATAGAGAATTTTTAAAATTTCCTAACATGGAATTACACATACTTTAAGGAATAATATAATGGTACTAAATGAAATTATTACCTTACCTATAGAGAGCCCACTCAGTAGTGGACTTAAAATGATATAACAAATCGTTGATGCATTAGAAATGTTTTTCATTATACTTATAATCAATAATAATATCATTGAGTGTTGATATTAGTATAATTTTTTTATATAATTACATGACCCTTCATCCCTAACTATGGAACGAATCTCAGAAAAGGATACCAAACATTTTTGTTTATCCATTAAATCTATAAATCCCTAAAAAGGAAAAAATATATTATGAGAATCAGCTACCACATTACAATTTAATAGAGTATAAAATTTTCCACATTGAATGTTTTCAAGTAACCAATATATAATCTATTCAATTAGAATAAATATATCTGAGAATATATTTAATTTACAAATTTATAATTAGAGTAAATATTTAAATTCTCCATGAAAAGTAGAGTTCTCCACTTATAAAGTCATTCTCAAAATCAATGTGTTTCAAATAATGATTGTGAAAATTTATCATGTGAGGTTGAATCCATATTGTTATATAAGCTTCCACATAATTTACTTATATAATGACACAACATAAACTTATACCCAATGAATTAAATTAATCCATGTCTCCATTTTCACCTTTTGGGTGAGTAATAATAATTATTAAGGTAAAACTCTACTTCAGTTCATCGATGGATTATTAACAATTATATTATAAAAAACATAACCACCTTCTGAATGAGATAATTCAAGCGTTATGACCCATTCAACAAATCATATAACAACTGTTGATAAAATAATGAAAAACATAAGATGCTTTGTATCAGATGAAAAATATGTAGTTCAAACTACAACATGAAAACCATCAACTTTTCTTGGGAAACTAAGATACAATGTTCCAGGATCAAATAAATGAAGAACATGTTTTCTCTAATTCAAAATTAGAAATTTCATAATTTTTCATAATGGTGTTCATCCTTTTTAATTCCCAAAACATTACTCAAGGGATTAATGTGGCATTTACCATTATTATATTAAACCAATATTTCAACCATTGATATCATGATATTATTTTCTACATACTTGTGAAAATTATTGTACCTCAATTCCATAAATATTGGTGGATAATAAGTTAGACTGAAAAACATCTCAAGGAACTAAAATAACAATTATCTAATACTAAAGGTGGCCTACTGAATCTATAACTCTATAATAACGAGTCGATTGAAACTATATTGAAGAATAAATTTATAAAACCACATTTTCCCTTAGATGAAATTTTAAAGAAAACATCAATGTGTGGAATGTGGTATTTCATATTGAATGTTACCCAGTTTACTTTTTGAAAATAAATTCATAATATAATGAAACCATCTTCCATATTTGGAAAGAATATTTGGTTTTCCATAGAGGCACACTAAGACATATAATTCTATCAGAAGTCAAAAAATCCAACCTAAAATTAATATCTTTTAACTCATAAAGATCAATTTTTTATGATGAAATCAATTTCAACTGAGTTCCCTATAATAATTTAATTGATGATTTTACTCCCCAAACTAGAGAAAGCCATAAAATCTAATATTGAAGTGCATCCTTAGAATCATTTTTACCATAGGGATATTTGAACAAAAATATTTTCATCCTAATTTAAATTAGGTCAAATACATATTCATTGAATCATCTAGAACATGTTGTCCCACTTGAATGGACCAGAGATCGCATTCTTCTTAAAACATATCAGGGTTACCATCATTAGAATAATAGAATACCTCTATTGATAATAAACCATTCACATGATACAATATGATAATCATACATTCCCAAACATTCTCTATATCAAAAATAAAATTATAGCATGTGTGGATTCAGAATCAAATCTCATTCTTCAACACTTTTGGTGTCACCAAATTATATAACAATTGGAATGGTTAACTTTAAATTATTTAAAATATCTATTGTACATGTCAATAAGAATGATTTAGAGTAACCTTTATCAGATGAAAATTTGATAATATTGATGATATAAAAATCGAATCCCTTATTACTGTTGGACATGCATCGACTTCAATTAGAGACTCATCTAATATGTTTAACTATTACATTTCAATAACCTATAGTTGGTACCCTATTTTTTGTGAACAATCAGACTACAATGTTGATCCTCTTAGTGATGAATAGCCTATTCCATAGAAAGGTAAATAAATTTAATGATGGAATTTATGAATTATAACAAAATGATTCAAAAGGTGATATAATTTAGAGTAATTTAAAAAATGTACTTCAGGTACGCTATATATCCACATGGGAAACATTCCAAGCCCCTTACATTTTTTAATTTTTCTAGAAATGACATTTGCGAATCACCATTATACTTTCCTCAAAAATACCTATATAAAAACATTAACATATATGAAAAACTATTACTACCAACTAATGGAGGAGAGACTTTGGTCAGTCTAAAATTACCCACAGGAAAGTCTGCACCATCAATTCCACATCCACCTATATAGAATAGGTAGAATGATCTATAGAGAAGACCTACAATAAAATATTGGTTTGATGAACCTTATGAAACGTCTGATCATTTATCATATAATTTGAAAAATCCAGAAGTAAGAAAAATTTTAGCATAATGACCCACTTATCATATTCAATCAATTCTAGATTCCTTTTATCATGGTTTAATGACTACAAATATTTCATCAACATTATAAAATGATAATATAATTTCTAAAAAAATTATTCCTTTAAATTATTCCACTAAATGAACTCATGATTGTTTTCCCAAATAATTCCATACAACCACCAACATAGGATTATTATCCTGAAAACTTCACACCTCACATATACAGAATAAAAAATATTTATGAATTCAAGATAAAATTCTAATCATTCCAAACCAATCATCAACTCGCTAAGGATATTTTCCCTTTATAATTAAGTTTTTTACTAATGATGAAACTATTAGGATTGAGCCATATCCTAATCCCTTTGATGATCCACCAATATGACTAAATTAAGTTGAGGTTTCACATTATTTTATGTGAAATAGATTATATGAAAAACTACATTGAAGATATTATCTCAAAATATGGTGTTTAACTTTGATGTTCATTAGTAACTCTAACCCGAGGATTCAATAGAATTATTGAATGGGGAATGATAATAACAATTATGTAATAATTATACATATGATCATGAGTTATGTAAATCAAATCCTATAAAATAATTAACCAATAATCATAACAGAGGAAAAAAGTAAATTAATGGATTGGTTTTGGTTACATGAAATCCAAAAAGACTCATTTTCTTACAAAATGATGAATTTTCAAATAATTTAAAAAATATTTTTTTTCTTTTTTTTTTCCACTCAGAATAATTTTTTTTAGGAAATACATAAAATAGTGTTTTCAATTTTATTAAAAAATATATATATATAGGAATATTTCCTCAAAATCAATTACCGTGGGATGGTGATAATCATAGAAATATGTTGGATGCATGATAAAGAAGTCTTACACCTTATTCTGGGGATTTTGGGAATAGTAAAAGATATTATTAAATTAACCAATATAGTATAATTATCATTAATCCTTCACAATAAACACATCACGATGTATTTTGAACATATAAAATCATATTTTAAAATATATTAACATTTATATTAATCATTAAAGTATAGAAGTTTCCAAATAAATGAAATGTTTCATGATTCCATATGTGACCTAAATTTAATGCTAGATTATTATATATTGTGTTTTTGAACACTTCATTGTAAGGTAAAAGGAATTATATTAATATATAAATAAAATTCTATAATGAAAAATACATTATTGATTGTAGTGGATGTGATAGGAAATAATTTATCAAAATGTGGTCTTATCAAAGTATTGACTGAATTTAGTGGATTTTTATATGGTAATTGGAAATTAGATAATTTTTGGGGGTAAGGGAATTTTTTCAAACTCACATTTGATGAAGATCATAATATTAGACATTTTATAATTCATGGAATTTCATTTTTTTCATTTTATTTTATCATATTTTCCTATTAAGATAATGGGTATGGAATTATTTTTATAATTTGAAACATATCTTCATTGTGATAACCCATAAAACCCTTTGCTGATATCATAGAGACTATCAATGTAGAGATAAAGAGAAAAGATCCATCACATATACCTAAAATGTAATATCACCATGAACTACATCATTTCCCATTAAAGTCACCCATTAGTTTTTTTTCAAGAAAAAAATGAAAATATATTAAACAGTGTTTTCATTTTATATATTTTATGGTCATTTTAATGTTTAAAATCCCACCATTTTGTGAAACATGATATAGTAAATAATAAAATTATTTTATTATGATTCTATTTACAATGATTTCTAATTACATGTTTCATGCTTGATCACCAAATTTAAAACTACCATGACATATTCAAAATTATGAGTTGTTTAATAAAGTCAATATCTAAATAAAATGATATAGAAATTAATTTTTATTTTGAATAATTAATGGAATATTGCATTTAATATATTTTTATTTTTTATACCATGGTTTAAAAAATAAAATAATAATAGTAATTATTTATTTGATAAATTTATATTAATCCATCAATAGAGGAAACCAAAAGGGACCACACAAAAATCTATGAGACCTTACAGACGATCAGAAGTCATTTTATTAAATTTTATTTGGTTAAATATTGAAAATTAAATTTTATAATCTATTTAAAATATTTTATCCATAATATATTTGTCAATATTTTTTAAATTATATATTTAATGGTTAACGAGAAATATGAAAATTAAACAATCATCGAAAAACCATAACATAAATATTAAAATCTCATACTTCTCTAAGAAAATATAAAAAAATTAACGCATGAACCTTTTGTGTTAAATCTTAGGTATTTATAGAATAATAATTTTTCATATTTATTAATATTTGTGAATAAGAAATAAATTTTACATTAAATTGCATTTTTTTATGATATCATAATCGAAACACTTCACTGGGTTTCTGAAAAATCAAATGTTTCACACATCATTCAGTTATATAGAAAAATAATATAATAATAAATTCATTATATTAAATGTCAGTTAATGTGTGGAAATTATAATTGTGGGAATTAATATAACTAACTATAATATTATTACACTTGTTTGTTAAATTTTTTTACACTTATCCAATAAATATTAGAGGCTTAAATTGAGATTGAATCTAATTTTAATCATAAAATACTCTAAAATTTTAAATGCTCATTTTACCACCTTTTGTAGGAAAACCATTTTTAAATCTTGTTTTTTATATGTTCTATTTGAAAAAATAATTATTTAAATTGAATGTAGAAAATGAAAATTTACTTTTGTTGAATTTTGTTTTTGTTTTTTAATAAAATTTATATTTTAAAGAATAATGAAAAATACAAATTTTAATTCAAAACCGTATTTTCATCTACTGTATATATACAGTTATGTCATTATTTTAATATGTTTTAATGATAAATTATATTAATTTATTATCATTTAATCTAATTATGGTCATTATATGAAATGTTATATTGAAATTTGATACATACATATGTTAATCTTTTGATGGTTTTTAATTTTTAAAAACATGTATTCTATGTTTTACAATAGTAATTAATTTTAATTTAAGTTCTTACAATTCTGTGTTTTGAATTTGGAATAATGGATTCCATATCTGGAATAATATGGACCAAATTATATAAATAGGTCACCCTTATTTTTTGGACATTCTAAATAGTAACATCAGTCATTATTTTTATACAACTTGGTTAATGGGTATGTCAAGTAAATAAGGGTGAAAAATAATATTATAATAATATAAAACATCCTTAATGTGTTTTATAATCCTACCAGATGATATATATCTGACCATGTCATCCTTGGGTCGATATTAAGACCCCATGGTTCCACTTGGATGTGATAATGATCTGTTATAATAATTAATTTAATGTACTGAGCAAAATAACAAAAACACGTACCCATTTATTGAAAAGATATTAATGTGAGGTTATATAATAGATCATTTTGACTAAAAGTATTCAGTAGGAATAAAAAAAAATTCGTCTACATCATGGTATCTTTTTTTGATTTAATTAAATAAATTTTTTTATTACATAATGAGGATGCAATGATTAAATTTTTAATGAATGAGTAAAAAACAATATTTATTTTATAAATATTAAAATAAATATATTTTGAACTTTTTGATTCCATAAAAAATATTTATGGATAATTATTACATTTTATTTTTTATTTAATGTTTTTTGAATTAGTCGTGTTTTCATGAATTTCACAAAAATCAATTTTAAATTGTGTGAAAATTGACAAAAATACTTTTTTAATAATAAATACTATTATAATAAATGATATAATAGTCATAAAAATATATGGTTCATAAAAATGAATTATATAATGGTAAATAGGTCATTAATGATGCATGTTATTTTCAGAGGGCATTTTATAGTAACCATATTAACCATATAGTGTAAAAACACAAGAAGACATGGTATAAGATAATTTATTTAACTAATTGTTATGGCCAAAAGATACAACTAAATTTTTGACCAAAATTTATCTAAAACATAACGTTTGATAGGAGTCTAAAACATCCTCATATTTCCCTATAAATATATCACTTTGGAACTATTATAAATCAAAAATCAATTTATAATAAAATAATATTTTGATACATTCCCAAAGTACCCCTCTTTCATCTTATAAATGGACACCACCTCTACCCACTCACCCACACCTCTCAATCCCCTTAACTCATCCAAAATCCACTAACATAATCTCCCATAATCCCTCATTTTCTCATAGAATCCTTATCTTGGGAATAAGGTAACTCAAGTAAGCCTTTTGGCTGAAATAAAACAGAGTTACCCGATGTAGGGGTAACATTTTCGCTGAAGGTCCTTTCATTTATTTTCATTTTCCAGCCCCTAACCACTATTTTTTCAATTATTATATAACAATACCAATATCCTTAATATAATACAATGTTTTTTTCTAATGGTTTAACCTACAATTTCACACACCTCCATCAAATAGATACATAACATATTGTTTCTGTGTACGGACACTACTATATAATGAAAAAATGATTGTTAGATTTTCTCCTACCACCTACCATGGTGTCCATTATGATAGAAAAATATTTACATATGATATATATTATATTTTTCCCCTTTTCTTCTGTAATTTTTTTGATAACATACCTTTATTCATTTCATGTACTGTAAATATGATAATTTCATTTTAGGAAGTATAGATAACCACCCCCTGAAAGCAATGTGACTTGTTCTAATTATACATCTAACATATAAAGGATTTTTTCATTAAAAAATGATACATACATTACATTAATATAATAAAGGTATTATAATATAAATTTATTCCATTTGGTTGTTATTCTTCTAATATGACAATGAAATGAATGTAGCATTCTTGTGTATGTATGACCTACTATATCCATGAACGAAGAATTTCATTTCTTATATCCCAAAATTTTAGATATTATAAATACGTATATACAAGATATAAATAATATTTGAATCAGTATTAATACTATGAGATTATTTAGTTTTCACTACATGTAAAATTTACATCAAAACAAGTCCATTATTGACTCATGTATTGGATATTGACAAAACGACAGATATGAACATAAATAATTATACAATTTTTATAACACGATAATAAGTGATATAAAAATAATAATAAATATTAAATAAGTTCTCATGAGAGATGTAATTAACCAACATTTTTATTCCGTAATATTACAATTGTACGTGATGAGTAAGACGGAAGGTAAGGAAACTTCATAACCCAATTTCCAATAATTGTGTTAAGCTTATACTTCATGATTATGTTGTGATATGAATATGTGAGAAAAAATTATTTATATCCTATCATGTATTTATTCTTACATTATATGTATATATAGTGAATTGACATAATCACTCTATTTTATTAACAAAATGATCTATGTAAGGGAAATACTAACTCAATATTCATTTATTGATTTAAATTTCCATGTCATTGGTTTTGAAAGAATATGTGTGAATGAAAACTGATTGTTTTACACTAAATATCCACTTATATTGGGTTTATTTTTATTTTTCACAAATACTTATTTCATTAATTTATCCATGATCAAATGATACAATCTTTTAAGGGGACATTATCTAAGCATCCTTTTACTGAGGCATATTTTGATAATATAAACCTCATTCTTTTATATAGTTTATAATAAACACCTTTGACTTTTAATTTCATTCCAAAGATATATTTATTATAAAAAGAATTTTACTAAACAGAAAATAAAGGTTTTTAACATATGTTATTAAAAATAATCCACCTCAATTGTAATTGTAAATTAATATTTGGATTCCTATAAAAGTTTTAATTATTTTAAATTAATATAAATATGTTATTCAATTTTATGTGTTTTGGTATAGAAAATGGATTTGAAAGTGGATTTACTATTTGAATATCCTGAAATTATTTCTTGTGATTGAAATGAAATTTTATGAGTGACACGTTGATAATTACAGTATTTTAACTATAATTATTATATAATTCTACTTATTAATTTACCAGGAATTATCTGCTAGAGACAAATTCTATGAACATTTATTAAATAATTAAATAGTAAATCAAACATGCATTATAAATCAAAATATAAAATTACATATTATAATTTCCATACCCGTCTCCATGTCCATCACCAAGTCCATGGTCGATTTCTTCTTCTAAGGAAGCCGACTCCCATTCTAATCATTAATAATTCATCATAAGTTGTACATACATTTGTCTGAGATTTAGTTTCTCCAAGTAAAAGAACTCCTTAGAGGAGTTCTTCCCTTTTCCTTTGCTGATAAAAGATCTTGTAGGAATCGGTTTCAGCAGAGAAGAATAATCCTTGTGCCGCCTTGTATTTGGTGGAGCGGTCATAGCTCCCTCATTCCCTACCACATCCTTCACTCCATGCTGAAAAAAATTACTATAAATGATTCAAACTCGACCACCAGCATTCTACTTCTCAGTATCAGATATGACACCCACCCCCCATTTCTCATGGATAATCATCTCATGGTGTCCATCATTCACACTATGCTCCTACTCAACATGACTATTAGTATCAACCTGTTCTAAACAGTAAGATTTCGCCTAATGGTTATTGACTTTAAGCATCCCTTGCTGTAAAAAACCTTCTCCAGAAATAGCATCCTGAGAAACCAATCCAATATGTATGTTGAAACCAATGCACTTCGAGAGTTCCGCCTAAGAATGGGAGAGTCTCCCCTGATTCAAGTCCTTTTCACAATGGATGGAGCCCTTCCCCTACACTTTCTCAATATTGATGCCACTCGAATGAAAAATCTGTCCCGGGCCCAGAACCCCACCATTATTCAGTTCATCATCTTCAAAATACCCCAGGACAGGAGACTACATGGAGGCAACACGATATTGACTCACTACTAATTCGTCATTCAGCAGATCAGAAAAGCAGTTACTAACATCAATACTCACCACTACTGCATAGGTTGTGTCTTCATCCCAGGTGAGGCCCTCACCTAGCCACCATTTCATCCAAGGAGCCTCTTGCCTAAACATTCATAACAGGTCCGCCCAAGGCCTCTTTACCCCCTCGGAGTACAACTTCTTTGTTCTCACTGGCCAACCTAGTAGATTGAAATACCTGCTTCACAGTGGTATCCAAACCTCCTGAATAAGTCACCCCAATATCCTTCCACAACCTTCCAAACAACTCATCCACCCTTAGATTCATAGAATCCTTCACTGCCCCCATTCGGTCACCATTAAATTTGTTGAGACTAGCAGGACAAGGTCTGATCCGCATTCCAGTTCCTAGATCCAGCTCTCCTTGTTGAGAGTTCAGTTCCACAACAGCTGCAGCCTATTGAGCCGAAACCACATGCAGAATCACCCATCTTCCACGGAAATCATCCATTAGATGCCTGAATTTGAGACACCTACAATAGTAGTCAATCCAAAAATATAAAACAATATACTTTTTATGTATAAACTCTTCACTCATAGAAATGAATATTGACTTGATCAGCAGTTTGGATAAATCCACTTCAATGCAAATTCCTAGTGAAACTTGGTGGCATACAACCCTATTTCTACTGTCCGTGCATAAATAATGGCCAAATAAATTCCAAAGATTGTTGATGATGGCAGGAATCTGAAATATAAGCGAAAATTCTACAATTCATACACAAATTGTTAATAGAAAATCCATACAAGATTTTAATATTATTGTAAAATTAAAATAACATATAATTTTATCATTACCACTTTTCTTCGTCTAAGATATGTTTGTTCAGAATAGTTTCGTAGATGAAATATGGAATCCGTGTTTGGAAGGCCAATAGATGAAAATATCCTTCCTAATTAGTATCATGATATGGTCAGAATCAAAAGTGAACTATCAGAAAGAGAGATGGAAAATTTTTCTCATGTGAAAAATGGAGGTAAAGTTTATAGATGTAATTTTGTTATATTCTAAAATTCATTAGGAAAATTGAATGTCCCATAAGGATTATTTTGTAACTCTAAAAATAAAATAAACTACATGAAAGTTTTTGTAAGAGAATATTTTGGATGCAACAAATTTTATTACTTCGAAATATTGTGTCTAAATATGGCATAAGAATTGAACATTCTAATAAAATGTTTGTTGAATAGTGTCCATGTCCTAAAAATATCACAATGATTCATATAATTCTTGGATGAGTGGGGTATTTTTTAAGGTTTGTTTTAAAAAATCTCTCAGTTATCTAGCCCACTAACTATGTTACCACACAAGGGAGTTAAGTTCATCTGGAAAAAATAATGTTATGATGGTTTTCAATAATTGAATGGAATATTATTGAATTCTCCAGTTCGGACCCTAAATTCAATGAATAGATAATTTTTTATCTACAGTGATACCTCAGTTGAAGGACATCTTTTTGTTTTAATGATGAATTATAAAGACATTACATGTGTTTTATGTATATTGAAACCTCATGAGTTAAATTACCCCAAACCTTACTTGCAATTAACTCTTGTTTTTTTGAATTAGAAATTTGAGGCATAATATTTATAGTGTAAGGTTTGAAATATATACTGATAAAAAATCTTGAATTATATATTAACTCAGAAATAATTAAAAATTAGTACATCTCAGGGTAGGTAGAAAAATTTTGTGGATAACTAGTGGAATGATATTTCATTCAAGGTAGGTGATGATTTATTTCTCAATGTTTCTATAGGGGAAAGGGTTATGATTTTTCAAAAGAAGGTAATGTTTAGAAAGTGGTTCATTATGCCCAATGAAATCCTAGTAAATGTTGGATCAGTTGCCTACTAGGTGGCTTTACCATCATGTTTATCCCAATTACATAATTTTTGTCATGTGTCAATGTTGATGAAGTATATGCCAGATCCATCCCATGTCTTGAGTCCAGAGGTAGTTCAGTTTAAAAAGAATCCTTCTTATAAGGAAATGATTGTACAGATTCTTGACCCCATAGATAAATTGATGTGGAAGAAGGTGATTCATGAGGTAATGTTTTTATAGAGAAACCATATGGGTTTAGACGAAATTGGGAATCCAAAAATTCTATGAGGAATAAATACGATGAAATATTTGACAAGTAAATAAAATTATGATGATGAAGTTTCCAAATGGGGGAAGGATGTGATAAAAAGGATACCAAGTATGTGATTTCAAGGGTATGAAAAAGGTTTCAAATGTACAATGCTTCATCTGCAAGGAGTTGGGACACTATGGGAATCAATGTCCCAATTATCCGCGTATTCCCAAATCATGAAATTGGATAATATTCTAGTTAGGAGTCTACCAAAGATGAAGAGGAATAAATAGTGTTCCTTTGTTTTAATTAATTAATTATGTCATTTGTGTGTCATATTGATGATGTACAGATTATATTAATTATTGAAATAAACAAGGATTGTACTGCTGTCTTATTTCAGTGAGGATTTGAGATTAAATGGTACTATGAAAAGTGACTCAATAGCAAGTTAATTTTTAAAAAAATACATAGTTGAAGGAAAGATAAACCTTAATATGGTCTTGATACTAAGGTAGTGGTTTTAGAATAATAGATGGTTCATTTGGGGATATTATATTGGATATTCACAACTACTTTGTAACTAATTAACGGTTTCTTTATTCCATCATTGTTGAAGTATTCAAAATATTTTGATATAAAGAATATATCTAGTATTATATATGGAATGGGGGAGAATTATTGTAATCAATAATGTTTTATGGTAATTTAGGGAGTTACGATGTTTTAATAGAATATATGATGATGGTATTCACAATCTGTTATGTTCATTATGTTATGTTTACCTTCCTAAAAATTTTAGACAATGAGTTTGGACAGAAGTATTTTGTATAAGTCTAAAGGTTGGAATGGATTAGGTTGGAAATTTGGTACTATTTTATAAGGTTAAAACATTTAATAAGATTATTTTTAATAGGTATAAAATGGACAACACAGAGCTCATGTGACTACTCGTCGCGTTTGGCAAGGCCATGAAACAAGAACCTACAACAGTGTGGTGAAAAGGGTGCATCACCTACCATTGGCCTATGTGATTTCCTAGACTGTATAATGTAGTTTTTTTATGTATGATATATTAATGATAGATTTATATTTTTTTGGAACCCTATATGATCATGATACATAGAATATTTTTGAGTTCTATTATCTATTAGACTGAAAGATGAGTTTGTGGTACAAATTAGTTAATAGATAGAACTATACATGTCAAGTATTTTTTACATATTATTTAATGAGGAAATTAATTCTTAAACATTAAATAAGGGATCTCAAAACCAAAAATGAGTTATCCTAATACCTTATGTTTTTTTCAACCGATGATATTTTATGTCATAAAAAATTTATGGATTTGAATCCATAAATTTTCCATTTATTTTTCACTTGTTTGTGATTAATGACCTCAATCATTCCCTATAAATATTTATGTTTTTCCTCCAATTATGTTCTTATAATTTATAAAAAATTTATCTTATTCAAAACCCTAATTTATTGGTGACTTTTTCATTTCCCTTTCCCTCTTATTAGAACTAAATTTTATTAACCCTATTCCTGATGTGGGTTTTCAACAAAGGTATTTTCAATTTTAAACCATTTATTTTGGAAGAATAATTTCAAATTGTGATGACGCAATTTATTAAAGTAGGGGATAATGTAACACCCCATGATTTTCTCATATGTTGTCTCTTTAAAGTAATTTAACAGCATGTGCTACCCACAACTCCGAGTTTGTGTACACCACAACTTACCAAACTAGCCATTCAAAAAGAGGTTGTGAGTAGTATTAACTATATTATGACTTTTATATACTCCATATAATTTTAGAATCCATATTATGTGTTTATGGGATATAATACAAGAACAAATTCATTTTTTCAGATAAAATAACTATTTTTCAAAAATGTAATGTTACTGCCTTTTAATGGGGTTCCCCTTTTAAATAAAATATTTTAAAATTTTATATATTTAATTTAACAAAATAAACATCTTATTTAGAATCGGGACATAAAAATTTAGTTTGGATAATTTTTTTGTTTTTTCTGATAACTAACATATATTCAGGAATACGGAAAATTACTCAATTTTAATTAAAAACAACATTTTTAATCAAAATAAGTTATAGTGTTAAATTACACATTTTAATGATTTTTCTGATTAATTAAATTATAGTTTTATCATTAAATATAATTTTGGTTATTATAAGTAATTTCAAATTTAAATTGGACATAAACACATGTCAATATTTTGATAGTTTTTTCTTTTTTAAAAACACAATTTGGGGTTTTCCAATGGGAATTAATTTAAAATTAATTAATTATACTTATATTATTCTATTATATTTCATTTATGTATTCATAATATATAATTTATTTTCTAGTGAATTTTTTGTAATTTTTGAAAACATTAATTTTTGGTGAATAGTGAAAACCATGCGTTATTATTTAAAACCGACATTTTTATTTAAATAAATATAAATTTTATTTTAATTTATTTTAATTAAATATAGATAAACAATACATATATTAGTCCAATTTATTCAATTAGAGTCATTTTAAAATAATATTTGATATATTAAATTTTACAGATCTTTTTATGGTCTCTTACCCACCTTCTAGGCATATCTGCAAATTTTCATAAAACATGATTTTACTAATTCTATTAATTAAATTTAAAAAATATGAGGGACATAGTTGATATCAATAAGTAATATTTGGTTCAATAGGATGAATTTTTTTTGTTAATAGTAATATTCAAATTTTATTTACTAAGGCTAAATGTAAATACGCTAATTAAAGGTAAAAATGATATTATAAATACCCTAAAATGTCATAATTCAATTGGATAAGAGTATTTATACTAAATAAAACCATAGAAATAAAAAATTATCCACTTTTATCCACATGGATTAGATTTGAACATTTAATATATATTTTTTAAAGAATAGTTAAAAATATTAAATTCAACTATTAATAAATAAACCATTTTTAATATAGGGTTATACATAAGATAAATGTGACCATAAATATTAATTAGAAATATAGACATATTTCATACATCATGGTATTTTATATATAATTTTAATAAATTATTTAATTAATTTTTTTGATAAAATGTTGATTTGGTAATTACCTTATTAATGAATGATTAAAATAATTCATATTATAAATATTAAAATTAATTTATATTAAAACTTATGATGCATTAAACAAATTTTATAGGATAATATGACTTTTTAGGGTTGATCCATTGTATTATTTTCTAATAAATTACATTTTTAGGGCTTTCAGAAAAACCAAATTCAAAATAGTGTCAAAATTGACATAAATGAATATTTAAAACATATGCTATATTATTAAATGATATAATATTAAAAAAATTGGATCATCCAAAAGACATATATAATGATATATATATATCTATCAATAATAAACCACTTGGGGTTCTCTAGGCTTTTTATTTTATGTTTAATAACCATATAATATAAAAATACAATGAGACATGGTAAATGTTAAAATATTTAACAAAGAGTTAAATCTAAAATAAATGGTTAATATGGTGGCCTAAAATTGTCTAAAACAAATTGGTTGAAAATCTATTGAACCATCCCCACCTTATATTCTTAATAAATCTATTTTTATCCCTTATAAAATGAAAAATAATTTTAAAATAAAACAATATTTTAAGGTTTTCCTAAAGTGACCCTCACCTATCCTATAAAAGGGTACTTCCCTTTCTATTCATTTCACACCTCCAATGTCATTTTTCTCGGCCAAAACCTACCCAAATCGCCACCCAACATCCCATAAATCAACTTATATTCCTCCTTTTGATCATAGGTCCAACCTAAAGAGGCCTTTTTATAAAATCAAAAGGAATCATCCGAAGAAGAGGTCATAATTTAATCACCTCTTTCAGAATTTCTTCTTCTTCAACATCGTATTTATTTGTTATTTTCATACAACAAATAATAAATATAGTACCTAATATATATTTTTATGTTATTATAAATATTTTATAACCATATTCATTATTATATCCTTCCTATGAAAGATAATTTCACCATGCGTGTGTACGTTTGGCTTGTCGTCTCCACGTTGTGGTGCAATTTGTTATTCAACACTATGTTATTTTGATTGATATATGGTGGAGAGGGTGGCCCCATTCCTCTCTCACGTTGGCCATCACTTGTGTTTCTTGGTGATGTAAATCCTCAATTCTTTTGGTTTTAATCTCCTCCCTCCTTCTGGCAATGCTGCATCAGAGTATCCTGCGAAGGCGCCTCCCAGTGCTAAGGTGACTCCAACTAAGGAGATCTCATGTGATTCATGAATCTCCTTTTGTCACAATAGTCCATCGGTCACCGTGAGCATGGATAGTAATGTCAGAATTCCCTCTGCAACAAATCTGGTTATAGGATCCACGATTCAATGGATTGGCGCGGGTGTCCAAGGATATCAAGTTCCTTGAAGGATTCAGATTTCACTTGGATCTCTTATGGACAAGAGGGTTTTTATGTGGTGGGGAAGAGGTCCTCTCTTGAGTTTGGTATTGATGAGTCCTTTCGGGTTGTGTGGCCAGAATCACATGTCACTCTTCTTCTTGTAGTACAATCCTTTTGTGGATGTGATGATAGAAAAACTTGTTGGGTCGATGTTTGATGGGTCTATACTCAAAGATTCACACCGAGGAAGAATTCGTCGTAATAATTCATCTGCGCATGTTGAGGACAATCCTACAATGCTTGCTGAGAGATTGGAAATGGAAAAAAGATCAAGGATTGTGTGCATTGTCTTGCAAATATTTTCACAACCATGAAAGCTAGAAGACTTGTTCTGAAGAACATTGATGTTGTGGGGTTTTTACAATTGGAAATGTGTGTCACTTGGTCATTGTTTTTTCACTGCTTATTTCCTGTCATATGACTTCAAGTTTCATTCATGGAGTATTTGTTCACTATATCTGAAACCTATTTTGCTTCATTTACATGATTGGTCATTATATTTTGATGTCTCTGAGGCAAGAAATGATTTTTATCGGGTTTGGGTTCTACTTCATGGTCTTAACTGGGTTCTTTTTCATCCGAAGATTCTGTATGACATTGGCATAGCAATTGGGACTCCTATTCGTCAAGTTAAGGAGACTAAGGATGTTCGATTTGGGTACTTCGCTAAGATGTTGGTGGAGGTGGATCTTAGATCCACACTAATGGACAAGGTAACCCTATCTACTCCATCTAATAAAATTCAAATTGATGTTGAGTATAAAAAATCCCCTCTTCTATTCTGAATGTATGGTTGTTGGACACTCTATGGTGTTATGCCAGAAAAGAGTTTCTTGTGAGAAGTGTTTGATGAAAGGACATCCTACCACCCTTTGTCGAAGAATTACAAATGTGAAAGACTCAAATTTTTGAAAACCTATTAATAAGGACTATGGGTCCCCAAAAGAACCAGCTTCTAGTGTTTCTGTTTGGTTGATTTTGGGGAAGCCTGATTCTCAACTCTCTCTTTTGAAAGGAAAAGAGTTGATGATTGATCCATCACCTGAAAGAGATCATAGCTACCCTTATAATCTTAAAGATGATTGGGTTATAGAGGTTACCTTAACAGAGGATGTAATTACTGCGTCTTCCATGGTTGATGTATGAAATCAAATTGATACATCACATACCGCTGATTTTCTCCAGGAAATTCATAGGTCTTGCAGTCTTCTAATGTTTCTGGGAAATGGGGGAATGTCTTTGATGATGAAAGGGTAAACAATAGAACCCCTACTCTTGGAAAAGATCGATACTTCAAGGATTTTGTCTTATGTGGTGAGGCAAGGATAACTGATGTTGAATATTTAACCTCTCTTCCACCAAAGAGGAGACCTTGCATGTTTTTTCCCATCTTCTGAAGAGCGACACTAGAGCATCTTCAAAAGGTGTCAAAAATTATGGAACCAAATCTTCTTAAGTTGTTCAACTATGAGAAGTCTCAATATGAGTGGGAATACTCAGGTGACTCTGATTATTTAAATGACATGTCATATTAAGATTACATGTCATATTATGATTCCATATCTTTGATTGAAGGTATTTGTGTTTTATTGACCCCATTCACCACTTTTATTTTCTTCTCTTGAATAATAATTGGTCATAGGCTTTTCTTCTGGATAAAAACATCTAAAAAATATTGAATTGATATAATGATGAGTAATATTTATATAAATAATGAAAATAAAATTCTAATGTTTCTATAAAATTGATATTACATCCATTTCCAAGCCTTGTAATGATGAAATGATATCTTCACTCGTGCGTATGTATGACTTACCATCTCCATGAAGCGATGAGATTCATTTCCACGTTCACCACTCAATAATGATTATAAAAATATATAATATTAATAAGTATATAATATATGAAATAAAAATTCTAATATATATATATATATATGTCTAGTGGAATATGTATTTACATGGATCTCATTCACTTACTACAATTCAACATGATATGAAAATGAAAACAGCGTTTATTCGCACGTATGGTCTACCGTCTCCAAAAACAGTGTTTTCCATTTCATATATCTATATATTATACATTTTTTATTCCATATATATATATGATATATAAATAATTTTTTATATTTTGGAATCATTTATATCATAATATAAGTCATACGATCAAGAATAATAAGTCAAATCACATACGATAAAGAAAATGATTATTACCCAAAATGTTATTTTAACATGGAAATTATTATTAAATAATTAGTATAAATCCATAAAAGAATAAAGTATTAAATAATAAATATTAGTATGGTTATGGTATAATTTAATAACATACTATGATCATTATATAGGTGGTTAAACATACCATCGACTAATGGAAAGTACAAGGTAATGGTTAATTACTCAATCTCATTTTTATCTGAGATTATTTATGTGTATGTATTTACCAGGACATATTTATTATCCGTGTCCATATTTCATAAAAGACATTTAAAAATGAGTCTTTTAAGGTCATATTTTACTAAAACATCAATTTAAATCTTTTAAATATTTATTCATCTAAATCATTCTCATTAATGTCTATGTTTTCAAAATGGTTTTAAGGATTTATTTACGTGGACATTATTGTTTGAAAATGTTATTTCCATTCAAAATATTAAAGTGGTATGCTACACTTTGATTCAAAGATATATTTTTAATTACATCATTTATAAATGTGTGACTTTTAAATGATTTCACAAAAGGGATATTTTTCTCAAAAGGTTTTACTAATATTTTTCAATGATCTCAACAGCCTTTAATCGATATTATTATTGATTGAGGTTGATTTATTATAATAAAATAATCCTTATTTTATTGAATTATTTATGATATGTTGGACTGTAGATGTGCTTTTTCTATACCATTCATGGTTTATGGTTAATGTACTGACACTTCATATGCTAGATTTTATAGGAATGTTTATGTTTTGTTTTAAAATTTTCATATGAGGAATACAGTGGACATAGTAAGTGATGGATGGATCCCGATATAGCTTCTTGATGAATTAGTAGGTTACAAGTGACAAATTAGTGTCTTGTCACAAAGCCTTGACAAAAATTTTATTTTTAGTCTTTCCATGAGGTCATGACTACTTGGTAATGATGTCTGGCGTTAGGCATTCCCTCATTATGAAAATAATTTTTACATGTGATTATTTGACTTGTAGAATATCCATGTGCATGTTTATATTGTAGTGTTTTATTTTTTTATACAATTTTTTTCATTTTTATTTTTAAAATGATGTATAAATATTACACATCATACCTTAAAAGTATATATCTATTGTAAAATTACATACCCTTACTGAGAATCTGAGCTCACCACATTCTTATATTTTATTTTCCAAGGATTTTAAGAAGTGTATTATGATTTATATGCCTATTTAAGTTACAGGAATAATGGAATTACCAGAGGATTTTTTTATGTTTCGTGGAATCTGTAATGTAACAATCATATATTTAATCTATTTTACAAGACTTCTAAACTAACTGGTACTTCAAGAATTTATTCCTTATAATCATGAAAATGTAATAAAATAATAAATCGGCTCCAGGATTCTGGGGTAGGGGAGTTACATATAAACATCTACAAGATTTTCAAGAATTGGTATACCTTAATTAGTTGATAAAAAACCACTCATTAAAAACCATTATTATATGTTTTACTGGGTAATCCTGTCAAAAAATACATATTTAATTCATCCTATTTTCCCATAGTAGTGGTAAAACAAATAAATTGATCAGTTTTCCTCTAATGGTAAGATTTCAGTAGATGAAAAGTGAAACACCTCAATATAAATCGTACTGACTACTTCATAATTTATGAAAAAATTATTATCTACATTGATCAAGATACATCATATTCAAACCTAGATATACCACCTAACTAGACAAATGAAATTCTTTCATCATCTCCATAAGAAAGGCCATAAGAGCTGATAATTTTACATGGAAAATAAGAGATTTTTCACTATTTTGTTTCTATCCCAATAGTTTGTCCCAAACCATTTATGAAATTACTAAAAACTAATGATTCTATATAAGAATAAATACACTATCTTATATGTTCCAAATTCATAGGTATAATGGATTTCGATGTTAGATCTACTCATACATACGACTTTTGAACATCTTGATGCACATATACAAAGAGGGATATCACCCAAAAACAATCAAAAGTATCTCATACTGCATATTCATGGATCATTTATATAAATTCATCACAAATGATGCTCCATAATCCTTGTGTGTTGTCTTAATGATTATCAAAATAATATAAATACTCTATCCACCTCATCTGCATAAGGTTTAGGTCCTGCGGGGAAATGATATACCTGAGGCTCATGTGGTTTGTGTATACCAAAAACCACTCACCCATGAGATAATGTATCCGATGTATTAGTTAATGTACCACTACGTATATCTACATTTCATGTGTAGGGTAATTATTATTTTGTGGTCTAAACTCTCTGGATCCATAACCAACCACTCAATCCTCCTCTATTTGAACTTCACTGAGTCTAACTCCTTATGTGTCATATTACCGATTATATTACCTAATTGAGACGCGTAATGATAGGATTAGTGTTGTGGTCAAAATTCGTATTTGATCCTTAAAATAACTCTCACATGAATATAACAAAACAATAATCACACATATCTTGTTCACCATTTCATCGGTGATACCAAATGTAGAAATGCCTTGATGAAGGACTGATAACAACCTTATAGACCAAGAAAACTCTGAATCTTGGATAAATTCATGGGATAATACCAATATAAAATTGCTCAAACTTTCTAGGGATCCACATAAACTCTTTCTTAAGAGATTACACTAACTATGAAATGAACATCATCAATCTAGGAACTACATTTGGTTAGTTTGGCATCAAGCCAATGCACTCTAAATATAATAAGGATGATGTTTGGATGTTTGTCATGATCATATTCTAACATGTACAATAATAATATTTTATTGATAAATGAAACCACAAACCCGTCCAAAAAAGATGGAATTTATGATTCATCTATGACATTAATATCATTGATGCA
Organism: Viscum album; assembly: GCA_963277665.1. Taxonomy (NCBI): domain Eukaryota; kingdom Viridiplantae; phylum Streptophyta; class Magnoliopsida; order Santalales; family Viscaceae; genus Viscum; species Viscum album. The sequence goes on from OY728142.1 coordinate 1,930,148,125, forward strand.
TTGTTGAAACCAAATGGAATCACAATGAACTCATACAATCCATACATGCATCTAAAAGCAGTTTAAGGTATGTCCAAAGGACTCAGACAAAATTGACGTTATCATGATATAAAATCAATCATGTAAATGAAATTATCAAATCTTAGTTGTTCAAATGTATTTTCAATACATGAAATATAATTCTAGTTCATAACCATTATCACAATCATCATATAATAATATATACAGAAGTGTAAATTACCATAATATATCTTGTGAAAGATAAGTAGATAACACCAAAGAAGATGTACTAGGCCTTGAAAAACATTTAGATTATAGATTTTATAACATTAACTTCATCTCTATATGCTCTTATGGTTTGATTATTTAGGGAGGTATAGAAATTGTCTCTTCTCACGGTACAAACTCTATCGTAAACTCAATATATATCTCTCTCAAATTGTAATCACTATAAATCATCAGGGAATAAATCCCAAAAAAGGTCTTCCACTTGGAGAAATGACTCATAATGCTTCCCAACATCAACTACATAAATAATTTCTATTTGATCCCTGATAAAATCCAAAATTAAAAGAATTTTTCATGCACAAATAACCAGAATACCCAACTAATCCTAGAGAGAATATCATCCTACTTTTGGAGTTCAAAAGGATACTCTATTAGGGTCATAATTGATATGATAATGGAATATAAATAATAAATACATACACATAATAATATAAAATCTTTTTAAATTACATGATGAATGGTTTCAAATTGAAATGGTTTTAGGTCTATAAGGGGCCTAGATACCCTGAGAGGGGGAGTGAATCATGTAATGGATATTATATAAAATACATATTCATATCCCACTAGATCTTGACCTATTTATTATAGGGGTCATATTATTTTCCCTTATGTTTAAATTTTGATCTAATTTGTTTATTATTTATCAAATGACAAATCTATGAATGTAGTGTAGGAAATAAAACACCAAAGCACACTAATTCTTTATTGGTTTACTCACACTGGGCTACTTCCAAGTGGCATGCAATGTCGATGTGCTGATGTACCAAATATAATATAGCTCACATCCAATTATAATGTTCTATCTACATTACATATATTCCTAGGGTCACATCCTTTACAAATTTTTTTTATCAATGTATACCCAAGGGAAACTCCCAATGTCTCTAGCTATGGGTCACCACTAGTGGCAATGATCATCGTCTTCCTCTTCCTTTGATCACTTATCTTATAAGGTATCCAATAATAGTTTACAAAACACTATGTCTCGTCATTATCTCTAATGAATAAATAATGAACCTTATTTTGATGAACTAATGATTTCACACTTTCATCCACTAATTAATACCACTTTACTGTAGTTGTATTGGGTAACTTCAAAATTTCATGTAACAATAGGAAGACATGAACACAACATTAATCATGGAATGAAATTTTTACAAAACGACATGTGTGACTCTCCCTTATCAAACTCAAAACATGGGAGACTCATTCCCTTTTACACCAAACCCAATATTGGCACACAACTACCAATTGGCATGAAACTTATAAGTAGTTCTATACAAGACCACCCAAAAAAATGCGCTATCGGATCTCTAATTATCTATATGTTTTGATCTTTGAAAAAAAAAATGATGATGGGTGGATTTATATTTATAGGAATTTTTACCACCCTATGTATCATGCACAACTTTTCTCTAGGAATTTTAGTCCATTCTCCCAATCCTCTATCATTCTAGCCACCTTAATGGCCAACTCCAAAACATGTTCACACTTTTTTCAATTGTCATATTTTTAAGTAATGATTATGAAAAAATGTGGCTCACAAATTTAAAATCCTCCATAAAGCTAGTATAAAATTCCTTTTTCGGAATTGTTTTTATCCATTGTCGGATTTTGCGGCCCAAAAAATTGGCAGACACCGAAAAATAGAACCCCCTTATATCTGTTATTTTTATACCGCCTATAGATCGTCCATTACTTCATCATGGTTATTGGTCAACATAGTTTTCAAAAATATCTATAGAACACAATAAATCATCATAGAACCCCTCCTTCAAACAAACAAACATAGTTAGTCAACAAACACAATCCACCAAAAATTCTTCAGTGTTTCCAAGTGGTATTTTCTCCTAACTAAAAGTAACCAACAATCTCTATAGAACATGCATTGAAACGTTTGATATTATCAAAAAACAATCACAAGGGTGCATATTATTAACATAACATCCATGATTTCCACAAACACAGAAAATATTCATAAAAATATTTCATTGAATAGGGAATGTGATGATATTATATCATAAAAACAATCAATGGAGGAAGATATTAGAATTTTACATCCCACTGTATATGTTTAGAAATTCAAAATAACTAGAGTAGTCTATAAAACATGCTCCTGTACAACCCCTCTTCCTTGGGATCCATCCTAAATCCAAGGATTTATACCCTGTTAGTGATACTTTAATTATGAAACAGGGGTAGACCAACCCATTATTGGAAAAGAATGAAATAGGGAACTCCAGTTACCTTTATTCTAAGGATTATTTGAATAATTGTCAGACTCTGTTACCTATCATGATCCCCTAACAATACTCTTCTATTTTTGTTCCTGAAAAAACTGTCTAGGTTTCCCAATCTACCTTAAGAATGACACCACAAAGTGGGGTACTTAAACTGAATCCATTTTCATCACATCATTCCACACATATCATACGACAATGGAATACTGTTTTGATACGGTCTCCCAATTTTTTGACTAAATTAACTAATAATGACTTAGGGAAATGTTTTGTAACGATACATCATTTCACTATAATATAACCTAAAAAAAATTCCCTCTGAAAAAAATTTCCACTTATCATTGAATATTGTTGATTCCCTTCTATTACATGTTCTTGATTTGACATGTATTCAAAATTACTCAGACAAAATACATTATTATATGAACTAGTCTCATATTAGAGAACATTATGAAAATGTCACTCTTAGAAGATATCATTATCTTCCAAATATGGTTCAACATGCTAGTTGCCGGATAAATGTCCAGCATAGTCACGAACTAATATCCCCTCATATTTTAGGTGTGTGAACTCTAGGTCCTTGACATCCCTCAATGTATTGAGAAAGACCAGATATGGAACATTATACCAAATTTCATCCAAAATAACTCATCCAACATCCCTTTATTTCTCATAACGTCCAACTAAATCTTGGTAGGTCCATGAACCATATATGTAGCATGATTTACTATCCAAATACATGTGTCTAAAGATGATTAAATATCATTAGGACTAACATGATTCAAAACTCGGCTACTTGTGGTCCTCCCAGCCCATTGAACATATGAAAATAATGTAGCTGAATCTCTATATTGATCTAAAGAATCAAAGTTACTATGTGATCAATATCTCATTCCATGGATCCCATAACCCCAAATATGCTTCTGTGAATCCGCACATACATTTAATCCTCATGTACTGCAGGATTTTCCAGTTTAGCTATTTTAGGAGGGTGATGAATGGAACTCTCATAACACTCACCACAAACATGTTGATGAGGAAATTTCTCTACAAAAAATAATTATAAACTTCATACAACACTAGAAATAACAATGTGGTTGACATAAATAGTTGACAAAAATAGTGAACCAATTACTCGTATTCCTTATAGACACTGATACAAGTGTTTTATCATTCCATAACTGTTCATTTATTTCATTTATCAGGTATAATAGATATCTCATATCTCTGTTAAATATGTAAGTATATATCACATAAATGAATAAATTTGTCCCTATCAGGAACTATGAATATAAATATTTATATTTATGTGACTATTATGATGCATTTATAATCATCTCACTCCATAGAAGACCATGAGTAAAAATTATAAAAACTGATAGCATTATATAACAATGACAACACATTACATGAGAATCACAAAAGGTGATATAACATTAAATGTAACATCTGAACAATATAAATAGAAATAAAACCTTGGGAACTTGGATTTATACCATACATGGTATAGATACTCCCATGACCATGTAAACCATGATGTTCTAAAACATCCTCGATTACTTTCAACCATTATAATATTGTAATTTGTTAGAAATGAAAACATGTTCTTGTAATAGAATTTTGTAAAAATACCTTATCAATAACTATATGACGTTGCCAAAACAAGGTGGTTATGATACCTCAAGAATGCCTCCTCATATGCAAGGGGTTTTCGACTAGTAGTGGGTGTGTGATATGTATAGTGGGTAGACCATGCCACCTAGTTACATAGTTTCAACACATCAAAAGAAATCAAATAAAAATAAATATATATCATATTTCATATATACTAGAAACAATATAATAATGGTGAATACCAATAATAAATGGAAACTAAATAATGAAACAAATATTAAAGGAATAATTTCTTGATTTGTTGGCATGTAATTGGATGTCATTTATGAATTAATACCAAATAAAAGACTAAAATTTTCAATTTTTTAGTGTTGGAACCCATGTCACTCTCATCTCCAAACTCCAAACATTTTATCATTAAAATAGTAAATAATAAGATCATTTTCCCTTTTCAAAACCAATTTTCATAATATATTTTAGGTAAAAAAATGAAATCCCAAATATAGTATGAGTATAACTCAATATGATGAAAGAAAATATTCTAAACACCCACTCAGACAAGAAGTGTGTGAAATAATATAATAACAAGTGTGTTAATTAATTAAATAAGTAAATTAATATCATGTCGTCTAGCTTTAGTACCATTATTGAATGTATCTGAGCATGTATCATGACCATTTCGACCATAACCATATAACCATAGTAAAAAAACCTACCACAATATCAACCTATAATTCCTCTACGAATGTATTTAAAATAAAAAAACCATAACTGTATAACCACGTTATAAATAAAACAAATCTTTGACAAAAACACTATATAAGAATTTTCACATATCAACTAGGTATAGCCTACCATATAATCATTTCAAGCAATTTCAAAGTGTATTGAATTTTATATATTCATTTCCTCATGAAAACATGGCATAGCCTTATATATATTCATTTTAACATGTTCATTAGGAATAAACCTCTATATATGTATTTCAGCATGTATCACTAAGAATATCCCTTTATTTAATAATTTCATCATATGTCACTGTACATAAATATCTCTATAATAATTTCGACATGTATCTCTAATAATATCATAATATATAAAAATATAATCATGTATCACTGGGTAGAGCCAACTATATAATCATTTTAGCAGATAGTATAATGCATAGCATGTTATATAAGAATTTAAAAATTTATAAATGGGAAAATTTCCTTCATATTTATTTAAATTTTTTATCATAATACAATTCATTGTAATTAAGATATAATAATATCAATTCATTTGGATCAATGTATAATTATTAAAATTAAAATTCATATTTCAATTACACATTTCATATTTAATTTTTTTCATAACCTATCAAATACTAATCATCTCAATAATAATGAAAACCCATGGTGAATATATATCACGAAATCTCCCATAATCTATGTACTGGTAAACAAACATTAATCCATTAAACAATTCATTTACATTACTGGGTTTTCTCACCCAAAAAGTATCCACATGATAGGACGATAAACAATTTAATCCAATTGGACTCCAAGGAATAATTTAATTCTTTATTTCAATTAATTTAGTTCACAATATGTTGGTTTAATCTCAATATTGAACATACATGGAAATTATCAAACCAGGTGGTTATTATATTGAACCCTTCCATTAAATGACGATAAAACAAAGATTCCATCAACAACCACCCATTATAAAATTGTTTAGATAATGACAAGAAGTATTATAGTTCAGTAGTGACCAAGATAATTACCAAAAAGGCACACAGTAAAGATATTACACTACATCGATTATAGAATCCTCACATAGAAGGGAAAACTACAATAAAACAACTTTTTCGGGGATTGATCAGACAAGTGGGAAATTAAAAAGGGATATTGACACTAAAAAACACCTGGAAGGAACCTAGGGTCAAGAGTAGAAAGATTAATGTGAGCTGAAATAAAAAACAACCGCACAAAAAACATTAAAACAAAAGGTTATGTAATTATAAGGCATGTTATATAGTTAAATAGTGAGAAATTTTTAATAATGGGATACACAAAAAAACACCTCCTCATGTTATAATTTATTATAATTAATTATTATAAATAATGAAATACAACTACAAGATGTGTATTCATTCCATATAATGACCCATTTCACCACCCATAATCGTTTCTGACATGTGTATGTGAACAATTACATGATATGTAATTTTTCTACATATATTTCATCATCCCCATTACCTTATAACAACCAGAACCCCCTTTAAGGACTCTCAACATTCCAAGCACCTATAGTAACAACTTACTCATTTATACCCAAACGTCATTAATTCAAATAACTTATATCCCCAAACATTAAGTAATTTTCCACCACAAAGGCTCTCCTTCTCAAAACAAGACTCAGTCACCATGTAACAACAACATCAAAGAGGGAAACACTTGAAAAATATGTGATCCTAAAATTATAATGATCAATATCCCACATGATTTTTATATTATCATTTTATAAAAATCATTGTTGGTAAAACCTAACTTATTATAGTGGTTCCCTCAAAAAAAAATAGGATACATAGTGTTAAAATTATACTTGTAAACATTCATAGAGGAAAAGATTTCATCCTTGGGGATGGTTGAGTACCACATAATGGATAAAGTTTAGGCTTCATATATCATAACAATTCAATGAACATTTCATATATATAAAAAAATAGAACTTTTCAATCCAAACAAAGCATGTTTAAAACAATTTTTATGTCAACAATAATTATGAAATATATATATAAAATAATCACAATAGCCACCATATTTTAAAAAAATGTCATAAAAATAATATTAGAAACTATTTTTCTAATAAATCCCCAAATGATGATTTATTACCAGAAATTAATTTTTTTTATCAAATGTAGTTATGGAAAAAGTGATAAACCATTAGTTCACTCACACAAGGTAATAATCATATCATTAATGTGATCTTTCATCCAACTATTTATAATATCTCTACATAATTTCCATGATATTGATTTTACCAGAGTGTCAGGATCCTCCATCAGAAGATATTTTAACCTTAACATGAGATTTCTGAAATATTGGATTTACTAATCAATGTCAATTATCCCCTTATTGAATCAGTATACAAAAATCAGTTCCTGATTATCAATCATGGTACCTCACTCCTCAGTAAGACACACCCATAGAGCCCTTTCCTTAATTCGATCACCCTCATAATAAAGAGAATCAACTATTCTGATAGTTTCAATAATGAAATCTTCCAAATTAAAGTGGTATTCAAAATAATGATATAGAATAGTGTAAGACTCCCACTACTAGAAAGCTAACATAGGGAGATGTTGATCACTAACCTCTGGTTTCCACTATGGGAATGTTTCCTTAGAAAACAATTAGGTATTATTTTAATTCTATTTTATATATCATATTTATTTTTTATCAATTATCCATTTATAGATGAAGTAAAGTGTAATCATTCCACTCTTTAATATTACCCTTCATAGTTTTTCCCCCTTGGTCTTTGTAGTTGATCTCCTTGAACGTACTCCTCTGAATCTCCTATAGTGTAGATAGAGCATCCATCATTTAATGTGTTTCTATAAATCTTCATTATATCAATAGATTCCTTGGATGAATCATATTCTAGAATTAGGGACCCATTCGACATTTGAAAAAAATTATTTCCCAACACAATAGTAGCCACCTCCCTCCATGGACCTAACCTGGTCATAGCCTCACCCTCTTAACTAATACTCAAAAAAGTACATCTTCAATGATCCTCCATCTGTACACTATCAGATTCTACTTTTTAAATGGTACCACTCCCTCCACACACTAATAAAACATATGATTTTCCATGTTTTTAACCATCCTTATCAAGCTTAATGCCTCTATGAGGTCCCTCATGTTACAATGGTTCCAAAACTCTATCATTTGTCTCCGTCTCTAGACTCATTTTCTTAAAGGAGACATCCACTAACTAATAGGGGTCTATGTGCATCCTCAACCTATGGAAGATGTCTACCACCAAGGGGTTCTCCCCTAATCCACAATGTGTTTAATTTCTCTTAGTCTGCATACCCAAATTCCCATGAATAGAAAGATCATTCATATTACTGGGCATCAAACCATCCTAATAACTATTCCTATACACTTCATTTTGTCGAGTTGGTGGTACCGAAATCTACAGTTTTTCGATGAATAAACCAAATAGATGAAATCAGAATATAAATAAACTCATGATTCATAATACACCTATTGCCTATAATAACATTCATCTCCAACTATAATCCGAACAAATTCACTTGGCGTTTTTTGAAGAGTTCCTTCCATATATAGTTAAGTATTAATAGAGTGCCATACTGCTTTGGTTTGGTTATCATAGCACAAATAACCGCCGACGAGGTTCCCAAGCATCAAAATAAACATGAAATTTTTGAATTATAGGGATGGGCTTGGAAAAATCACCAAAAATCCCACTTAAGGGGATAAAAGCAGTATACATTATATATTTAGGGAAAAATAGGTTAAACTTTGATCATGTAATCCTCCTAAGAGAATTAATAATAATATTCCTATTACCAGAAAACTCATTGTACCCCTATATATTAAATTCCATGATCCGAAAATGAACCTATCAATGGTGTCAACTTAATTAATCCTCTATGAAAAGAGTGATATCAATGTTTGATTTATTAGAAATGTATCATTATTTGACACTTCAATCGATAGTGGAACGTTAGGTTATCCATAGTATTTTTTAGAAAAATTTGGACAATGGGAAGAATGTGGGAATAAAGGAGAAGCTCGAGGTTAGAGATGATAACGGTAAACCAAGTTTCAATAATTTTAAAATAATAAAAAACAATTAAATGATCATAGAATTTTTTTTAAAAAGGAATGATAAACAAAAATTATTATTGAATAATAAAAAACTATCAATGAAGATCTATAAAATAATCGCCAATTTAATAAATGATATATACGTAACACAATTTCACCATGTATTTACAATTTGATCAACCATGAACATCATTGATCTAATGTTCTTTTCAAGAAGAAACATGGGGATCTAGAAGAATAATAAATAATGAAAAATATTTTGAACCTAACTTCAAATCCATAGTTTTGAATCTATTATATCTAATCAATACACACATTGGATTGATTAAAATATCTAAAATATCCAATTGATGACATCATTGTAAAGAGCCTAATTAATATCCATAAAAATTAGTCATAAATGATGTGTAATAGTTTCATGCATATAAATTCATATGAATTGTTATACATTTTATAGATTTGTTTTCAATGTTTGTAAAATTATACATGAGAAAAAAACCCTTTATAAGATATTTGAATATCTACATGGCTTGGATGTATAGCTTGACAAATTGTGATCCAAACATTCCGAACACCTTTATCATGTTGATGATGGTTTTAGTACATGGAAACATGATATTTGATAACTCTATGCCTGACCATGTACCCTTATTTGTGACACCCACACAAGCTACACACTTTCTTAAGAAGACACTACAAATTTTCTAAGTCATTCTTCCAACAATGTATTGGATCATAAAACACTAAAAACATCTAAACAACACCTAATAGAACTTTGAAATGACTCAAATAAATGATTTTCAAAACGAATATATCTATGTTCCTAATAGAAACACTGGGAATAAAATTATACAAATTTTAATACATTCTAATTATAGAATGACATGATGATAATGGATGGACCAAAATTAGATAAGGTTATTCTTCCCTCAACAATGAATCCCACTAGTATGTATCATTTTATTATTACCGATGATACCATAGAACACAAATAATTTGGAGAAACATTCCACCAAGAACCTTTAAATGAGAATAAAAAACAAAAAAGGTCACTTAGACATATACATTTTATGTTTTGTGTCATGGTTTTACAAATATTTAATACATGATATGTCGGAATGATAATTATTTAGATAGTATACAAGGAAACATTTATGGAGTGATAAAATCTATATTATAGATCAATTAATGAAAAAATGTTCATGTAATTATTTTTGAATATTTTTTCTAAAATATTTCGGACTGATTGTCTCAGGTTTATCAAGTCATTTATGGCTATACTGATGTGAGCCATTTATGAACACTAATACACTAACTGAAAATAATAAAGGATAATGTAATAAATATATATAATACCAATTGTAGAATTTTCCTACAAAAAAACTACTAAGAATAATATAAACCTATATTTTGTTCCAAATCCAATATTCATTCAATCATGAAAGCTTAACCAATCCGAGACAAATAGATATATGAGTTGTAGGTTTGACCATTTGAGTATTCAAATGGTACAATATTTATTGATGACTGGTAATGGTTCTTATATAAAAAATTAATAAGTCCTAAAAAAATATTAATGTATCATATGAAGTCCAATTCACATTTACAAATTATATCTTCAAGATGTTGAATAACCCCTTATATTTACCCATCCATATGAGGATGATATGTTTTTTCACAACATATAATGAATTCTGATCACCTCCAAGAATATTTTATAAGATATAGAGTAATTCAGGTTTCCATAATGATAAAATAACAAATGTAATCTAAAAATGCCTTATTATCTCTTATATATATAACTTACCCATTCCCTCTACCTGGTGGTATCAAATGTCAATCAGAAATATATAGAAATTTCCAACTTGTTGTCTACTAGAAGAATTGTGTTCATTCTTCCTGTAGTTTGATGTGCAAAAATACGAAATATATTGATATCAAATTATATTTCCATGTTCGAATATAATATGATATAGAAAAAAATACTATTAATGATCATCATTGATAAGGAGGGAAATGTAACATCATGATACCAAGTAGGCTATGTTATGTTTCATACCAAGATACCAAAATTGATTAATTTTATAAAAAAAATATTTTTAGTCTAATATTAAATGTCCCATAGAGAATTTTTAAAATTTCCTAACATGGAATTCCACATACTTTAAGGAATAATATAATGGTACTTAATGAAATTAATACCTTACCTATAGAGAGCCCACTCAGTAGTGGACTTAAAATGATATAACAAATCGTTGATGCATTAGAAATGTTTTTCATTATACTTATAATCAAGAATAATAACATTGAGTGTGGATATTAGTATAATTTTTTTTATATAATTACATGACCCTTCATCCCTAACTATGGAACGAATCTCATAAAAGGCTACCAAACATTTTTGTTTATCCATTAAATCTATAAAACCCTAAAAGGGAAAAACTATATTATGAGAATCAGCTACCACATTACAATTTAATAGAGTATAAATAATTTCAACATTGAATTTTTTCAAGTAACCAATATATAATCTATTCAATTAGAATAAATATATCTGAGAATATATTTAATTTAAAAATTTATAATTAGAGTAAATATTTAAATTCTCCATGAAAAGATAGAGTTTTCCACTTATAAAGTCACTCACAAAATCAATGTGTTTCAAATAATGATTGTGGAAATTTATCATGTGAGGTTGAATCCATATTGTTATATAAGATTCCACATAATTTACTTATATAATGACACAACATAAACTTATACCCAATGAATTAAATTATTCCATGTCCCCATTTTTACCTTTTGGGTGAGTAATAATAATTATTAAGGTAAAACTCTACTTTAGTTCATCGATGGATTATTACCAATTATATTATAAATAACATAACCACCTTTTGAATGAGATAATTCAAGCATTATGACTCTTTCAACAAATCATATATCAACTGTTGATAAAATAATGAAAAACATAAGATTATTTACATCAGATGAAAAATATGTAGTTCAAACTACAACATGAAAACCATCAACTTTTCCTGGGAAACTAAGATACAATGTTCCTGGATCAAATGAATGATGAACCTGTGTTCTCTAATTCAAAATTAGAAATTTGATAATTTTCAGAATTGTGTTCATCCCTTTTAGTTCCCAAAACATTACTCAATGTATGAATGTGGAATTTCCCATTATTATATTAAACCAGTATTTCAAACATTGATATAATGATATTATTTTCTATATACTTGTGCAAATTATTGTACCTCAATTCCATAAATATTGGTGTATAATAAGTTAGACTGAAAAACATCTCAAGGAACTAAAATAACAATTATCTAATACTAAAGGTGGCCTACTGAATCTAAAACTCTATAATAACGAGTCGATTGAAACTATATTGATGAATAAATTTATAAAACCACATTTTCCCTTAGATGAACTTTTAAAGAAAACATCAATGTGTGGAATGTGGTATTTCATATTGAATGTTACCCAGTTTACTTTTTGAAAATAAATTCATAATACAATGGAAACATCTTCCATATTTGGAAAGAAAACATTGGTTTTCCATAGAGGCACACTAAGACATATAATTACATTAGAAGTCAAAAAATCCAACCTAAAATTATTATCTTTTAACTCATAAAGATCAATTTTTATGATGAAATCAATTTCAACTGAGTTCACTAAAATAATTCAATTGAGGATTTCACTCCCCAAACTAGAGGAAACAATAAAATCTAATATATAAGTGCATCATTAGAATCCTATTTACCATAGGGATATTTGAACAAAAATATTTTAATCCTAATTTAAATTTGGTCAAAGACATAATCATTGAATCATTTAGAATAGGTTGTCCCGCCTGAATGGACCACAGATCGCATTCTCCTTAAAATATATCAGGGTTACCATCATTAGAAGAACAGAATACCTCTATTGATAATAAACCATTCACATGATAAAATATGAGAATCATACATTCCCAAACATTCTCTATATCACAAATAAAATTATAGCATGTGTGGATTCAGAATCAAATATCATTCTTCAACAATTTTGGTGTCACCAAATTATATAACAATTGGAATGGTTAACTTTTAATGCTTTAAAATATCCATTTTACATGTCAACAAGAATGAGTTAGAGGAACCATTAATAGATGGAAATTTGATAATATTGATGATATAGAAATCGAATCCCTTATTAGTGTAGGACATGCATTGACTTCAATTAGAGACTCATCTAATATGTTTAACTATTACATTATAGTTGGTACCCTATTTTTTGTGAACAATCAGACTACAATGTTGATCCTCTTAGTGATGAATAGCCTATTCCATAGAAAGGTAAAAAAAATTAATGATGGAATTTATGAATTATAACAAAATGATTCAAAAGGTGATGTTATTTAGTGTAATTGAAAAAATGTGCTTCTTGTACGCTATATATCCACATGGGAAACATTCCAAGCCCCTTACCTATTTTAATTTTTCTAGAAATGACATTTACGAATCACCACTATACTTTCTTCAAAAATACCTATATAAAAACATTAACATATATGAAAAACTATTACTACCAACTAATGGAGGAGTGACTTTGGTCAGTCTAAAATTACCCACAGGCATGTCTGCACCATCAATTCCCCATCCTCCTACATAGCATAGGTAGAATGATCTATAGGGAATACCTACAATAAAATATTGGTTTGATGAACCTTATGAAACCTCTGATCATTTATCATATAATTTGAAAAATCCAGAAGTAAGAAAATTTTTTGCTTAATGACCCACTTATCATATTAAATAAATTCTAGATTCTTTTTATCATGGTTTAATAACTACATATATTTCATCAACATTATACAATGATAATATAATTACTAAACAAATACTTCCTTTAAATTTTCCACTAAATTAACTCATGATTGTTTTCCCAAATAATTCCATACCACCACCTACATAGGATTATTATCCTGAAAACTTCACACCTCACATATACAGAAAAAAATTATTTATGAATTCAAGATAAAATTATAATCATTCCAAACCAATCATCAACCCGCTAAGGATATCTTCCCTTTATAATTATGTTTTTTACTAATGATGAAACTATTAGGATTGAGCCACATCCTCATACCTTTGATGATCCACCAATATGACTAAATTAAGTTGAGGTTTCACATTATTTTATGTGAAATAGATTATATGAAAAACTACATTGAAGATATTATCTCCAAATATGGGGTTTACCTTTGATGTTCATTGGTGACTCTAACCCAAGGATTCAATAGAATTATTCAATAGGGAATGGTAATTACAATTATGAAATAATTGTACATATGATCATGAGTTATGTAAATCAATTCCAAAAAATAATTAACCAATAATAATAACAGAGGAAAAAAGTAAATTAATGGATTGGTTTTGGTTACATGAAATCCAAAAAGACTCATTTTCTTACAAAATGATTAATTTTCAAAAAATTTAAAAAATATTTTTTTTTCTATTTTTTTTTCCACTAAGAATAAGTTTTTTTGGAAAAACATAAAATAGTGTTTTCAATTTTTTTAAAAAATCTATATATAGAAAAATGTCTACAAAATCAATTACCATGGGATGGTGATAATCATGGAAATATGTTGGATGCATGATAAAGGAGTCTTACACCTTATTTTGGGGATTTTGGGAATAGTAAAAGATATTATTAAATTAATCAATATATTATTATTATCATTAATCCTTCACAATAAACACATCATGATGTATTTTGAACATCTAAAATCATATTTTTAAATATATTAACATTTATATTAATCATTAAAGTATAGAAGTTTCCAAATAAATGAAATGTTTCATCATTCCAAATGTGACCTAAATTTAATGCTAGATTATTATATATTGTGTTTTTGAACACTTAATCTTAAGGTAAAAGGAATTATATTAATATATAAATAAAATTCTATAATGAAAAAATACATTATTGACTGTAGTGGATGTGATAGGAAATCATTTATCAAAATGTGGTCTTATCAATGTATTGACTGAATTTAGTGGATTTTTATATGGTAATTGGAAATTAGATAATTTTTGGGGGTAAGGGAATTTTTTTCAAACTCACATTTGATGAAGATCATATTATTAGACATTTTATAATTCATGGAATTTCATTTTTTTCATTTTATTTTACCATATTTTCCTATTGAGATAATGGGTATGGAATTATTTTTATAATTTGAAACATATCTGCATTGTGATAACCCATAAAACCCTTTGCTGATATCATAGAGACTATCATTGTAGAGATAAAGAGACAAGATCCATCACATATACCTAAAATTTAATCTCACCATGAACAACATCATTTCCCATTAAAGTCACCCATAAGTTTTTTTTCAAGAAAAAAATGACAACATATTAAACTGTGTTTTCATTTTATATATTTTATGGCCATTTTAATGTCTAAAATCCCACCATTTTGTGGAACATGATATAGTAAATAATAAAATTATTTTATTATGATTCCATTTACATTGATTTCTAATTACATGTTTCATGCTTGATCACCAAATTTCAAACTACCATGACATATTCAAAATTATGAGTTGTTTAATAAAGTAAATATCTAAATAAAATGATATAGAAATTAATTTTTATTTAGAATAATTAATGGAATATTGAATTTAATATATTTTAATTTTTTATACCATGGTTTAAAAAAGAAAATAATAATAGTAATTATTTATTTGATAAATTTATATTAATCCATCAATAGAGGAAACCAAAAGGGACCACACACAAATCTATGAGACCTTACAGATGATCATAAGTCATTTTATTAAATATTATTTGGTTAAATATTGAAAATTAAATTTTATAATCTATTTAAAATATTTCATCCATAATATATTTTTCAATATTTTTTAAATAATATATTGAATAGTTAACGAGAAATTTTAAAATGAAACAATCATCTAAAAACCATAACATAAATATAAAAATCTCATACTTCTCTAGGAAAATATAAAAAAAATTAATGCATGAACCTTTTGTGTTAAATCCTAGGTATTTATAGAATAGTATTTTTTCATATCTATTAATATTTATGAATAAGAAATCAATTTTACATTAAATTTCATTTTTTGTATTAAATCATAATCAAAACACAACAATTGGTTTATGAAAAATCAAATGTTTCACACATCATTCAGTTTTATAGAAAAATAATATAATAATAAATTCATTATTTTAAATGTAAGTTAATGTGTGGAAATTATAATTGTGGGAATTAATATAACTAAATATATTACTATTACACTTTTTTGTTAAATTTTTTTACACTTATCCAATAAGTTTTAGAGGCTTAAATTGAGATTGAATCTTATTTTAATAATAAAATACTCTAAAATTTTAAATTCTCATTTTATCGCCTTTTGTAGGAAAACCATTTTTAAATATTTTTTTTATATGTTCTAGTTGAAAAAATAATTATTTAAATTGAATATAGAAAATTAAAATTTACTTTTGTTGAATTTTGTTTTTGTTTTTTGATAAAATTGATATTTTAAAGAATAATGAAAAATACAAATTTTAATTCAAAACCGTATTTTCATCTACTGTATATATATAGTTATGTAATCCTTTTAATAGGTTTTAATGATAAATTATATTAATTAATTATCATTTAATCTAATTATGGTCATTATATGTAATGTTATATTGAAATTTGATACCAACATATGTTAATCTTTTGATGGTTTTTAATTCTTAAAAACATGTATTCAATGTTTTACAACAAGAATTAATTTTAATTTAAGTTCTTAAAATTCTGTGTTTTGAATTTGGAATAATGGATTCCATATCTGGAGTAATATGGACCAAATTATGTAAATAGGTCACCATTATTTTTTGGACATTATGAATAGTAACATCAGTAATTATTTTTATACAACTTGGTTAATGGGTAAGTCAAGTAAATAAGGGTGAAAAATAATATTATAATAATATAAAACATCCTTAATGTGTTTTATAATCCTACCAGATGAGATATATCTGACCATGTCATCCTTGTGTCGATATTAAGACCCCATGGTTCCACTTGGATGTGATAATGATCTGTTATAATAATTAATATAATGTACTGTGAAAAATAACAAAAACATGTACCCATTTACTGAAAAGATATTAATGTGAGGTTATATAATAGATCATTTTGACTAAAAATATTCAGTAGGAATAAAAAAAATTCATCTACATCATGGTATCTTTTTTTGATTTAATTAAATAATTTTTGTTATTTCATAATGAGGATGTTGTGATTAACTTTTTAATGAAAGAGTCAAAAAATATATTTATTTTATAAATATTAAAATAAATATAATTTGAACATTTTGATTCCATAAATAATATTTATGGATAATTATTACATTTTATTTTTTATTTAATGTTTTTTTTGAATTAGTCGTGTTTTCATTAATTTCACAAAAATCAATTTAAAATTATGTGAAAATTGACAAAAATACTTTTTAATAAAAAAATACTATTATATTAAATGATATAATAGTCATAAAAATATATGGTTCATAAAAATGAATTATATAATGTTAAATAGGTCATTAATGATTCATGTTGTTTTCATAGGGCATTTTATAGTAACCATATTAACCATATAGTGTAAAAACACTAGAAGACATGGTATAAGATAATTTATTTAACTAATTGTTAAGGCCAAAAGATACAGTTAAATTTTTGACCAAAAATTATCTAAAACATATGGTATGATAGGATTCTAACACATCCTCATATTACCCTATAAATATATCACTTTTTAACTATTATAAATCAAAAATAAATTTATAATAAAATAATATTTTGATACATTCCCAAAGTACCCCTCATTCATCTTATAAATGGCCACCACCTCTACCCACTCACCCACACCTCTCAATCCCCTTACCTTATCCAACATCTACTAAAATAATCTCCCATAATCCATCATTTTCTCATAGAATCCTTATCTTGGGAATAAGGTAACTCACAGAAGCCTTTTGGCTGAAATAAAACAGAGTTACCCGATGTAGAGGTAACATTTTCGCTGAAGGTCCTTTAATTTATTTTCATTATCCAGCCCCTAACCACTATTTTTTCAATTATTATATAACAATACCAATATCCTTAATATAATAAAATGTTTTTTTCTAATGGTTTAACCTACAATTTCACACACCTCCATCAAATAGATACATAACATATTGTTTCTGTGTACGGACACTACTATATAACGAAAAAATGATTGTTAGATTTTCTCCTACCACCTACCATGGTGTCCATTATGATAGAAAATTATTAACATATGATATATATTATATTTTTCCCCTGTTCTTCTATAATTTTTTTTATATCATACCTTTATTCATTTCATGTAGTGTAAATATGATAATTTCATTTTAGGAAGTATAGATAACCACCCCCTGAATGCAATGTGACTTGTTCTAATTTTACATCGAAAATATAAACGATTTTTTCATTAAAAAATGAGACATACATTAAATTAATATAATAAAGGTATTATAATATAAATTTATTCCATTTGGTTGTTATTCTTCTAATATGACAATGAAATTAATGTAGCATTCTTGTTTACGTATGACCTACTATATCCATGAAAGGTGCATTTCATTTCTTATATCCCAAAATTGTAGATATTATAAATACGTATATACAAGATATAAATAATATTTGAATCATTATTAATATTATGAGATTATTTAGATTTCACTACATGTAAAATTTACATCAAAACAAGTTCATTATTTACTCATGTATTGAATATTGACAAAACGACAGATATGAACTTAAATAATTATACAATTTTTATAACACGATAATAAGTGATATAAAAAGAATAATAAATATTAAAAAAGTTCTCCTGAGAGATTTAATTAACCAAAATTTTTATTCCGTAATATTACAATTGTTCGTGATGAGTAAGACTGAAGGTAAGGAAACTTCATAACCCAATTTCCATTAATTGTGTTAAGCTTCTACTTCATGATTATGTTGTGATATGAATATGTGAGAAAAAATTATTTATATCCTATCATGTATTTATTCTTACATTATATGTATATATAGTTAATTGACATAATCACTCTATTTTATTAACCAAATGATCTATATAAGGGAAATACTAACTCAATATTCATTCATTGATTTAAATTTCCATGTCATTGGTTTTGAAAGAATATGTGTGAATGAAAACTGGTTGTTTTACACTAAATATCCACTTATATTGGGTTTATTTTTATTTTTCACAAATACTTATTTCATTGATTTATCCATGATCAAATGATACGATCTTTTAAGGGGACTTTGTCTAAACATCCTTTTACCGAGGCATATTTAGATAATATACACCTCCTTCTTTTATATAGTTTATAATAAACACCATTGACTTTTAATATCATTCCAAAGATATATTTATTATAAAAAGAATTTTACTAAACAGAAAATAAATGTTTTTAACATATGTTATGACAAATAATCCACCTCAATTGTAATTATAAATTAATATTTGGATTCTTATAAAAGATTTAATTTTTTTATATTAATATAAATATGTAATTAAATTTAATGTGTTTTTGTATAGAAAATGGATTTGAAAGAGGATTTACTATTTCAATATCAAGAAATTATTTCTTGTGATTGAAAATGAAATTTTATGAGTGACACGTTGATAATTGCAGTATTTTAACTATAATTATTATATAATTCTACTTATAAATTTACCAGGAATTATCTGCTAGAGACAAAGTCTTTGAACATTTATTAAATAAATAAATAGTAAATCAAAAAGGCATTATAATGCAAAATAGAAAATTACATATTATAAAATCCATACATGTCTCCATGTCCATCACCAGGTCCATGGTCGATTTCTTCTTCTAAGGAAGTCGACTCCCATTCTAATCATTAATAATTCATCAGAAGTTGTGCATACATTCGTCTGAGATTTAGTTTCTCCAAGTGAAAAAACTCCTTAGAGGAGTTCTTCCCTTTTACTTTGCAGATAAAAGATCTTGTAGGAATCAGTTTCAGCAGAGAAGAATAATCCTTGTGCAGCCTTCTATTTGGTGGAGCGGTCATAGCTCCCTCATTCCCTACCACATCCTTCTCTCCATGCTGAACAACATCACTATAAATGATTCAAACTTGACCACCGACATTCTACTTCTCACTATCATATGTGCCCCCCCATTTCTCATGGATAATCATCTCATGGTGTCCATCATTCACACTATGCTCTTGCTCAACATGACTATTAGTATCAACCAGTGATAAACAGTAAGATTGTGCCTAAAGGTTATAGACTTTAAGCATCCCTTGCTGTAATAAACTTTCTCCAGAAATAGCATCTTGAGAAACCAATCCAATCTGTATGTTGCAACCAATTCACTTTGAGAGTTCCGCCTAAGAATGGGAGAGTCTCCCCTGATTCAAGTCCTTTTCACAATGGCAAGAGCCCTTCCCCTACACTTTCTTAATATTTCTTCCACTCTAATTAAAAATCTGTCTCGGGCCTAGAACCCCACCATTATTCAGTTCAAATATTCAAAATACCCCAGGACATGAGACTACATTGGGGAAACACGATCTTGACTCACGTCTAATTCGTCATTCAGCAGATCAGAAAAGCAGTTACTAACATCAATACTCACCACTACTGCACAGGTTGTGTCTACATCCCAGGTGAGGCCCTCACCTAGCCACCATTTCATCCAAGGAGCCTCCTGCCTAAAAAATCATAACAGGTCTGCCCAAGGCCTCTTTAACCCCTCGGAGTACAACTTCTTTGTTCTCACTGGCCAACCTAGTAGATTGAAATACCTGCTTCACAGTGGTATCCAAACCTCCTGAATAAGTAACCCCAATATCCTGCCACAGCCTTCAAAACAACTCATCCACCCTTAGATTCAAAGAATCCTTCACTGCCCCCATTCGGTCACCATTAAATTTGTTGAGACTAGCAGGACAAGGTCTGATCCACATTCCAGTTCCTAGATCCATCTCTCCTTGTTGAGAGTTCAGTTCCACCACAGCTGCAGCCTGTTGAGCTGAAACCACATGCAGAATCACCCATCTTCCATGGAAATCATCCTTTAGATGCCTGACTTTGAGACACCGACTATAGTAGTCAATCCAAAAATATAAAACAATATACTTTTTATGTATAAACTCTTCACTCATAGAAATGAATATTGACGTGATCGGCGGTTTGGATAAATCCACTTCAATGCAAATTCTTAGTGAAACCTGGTGGCATAAAACCCTAGTTCTACTGTCCGTGCATAAATAATGGCCAAATAAATTCCCAAGAATGTTGATGATGGCAGGATTCTAAAATAGAAGCGAAAATTCTTGAATTCTTACCCAATTTGTTAATAGAAAATCCATACAAGATTTTAATATTATGGTAAAATTAAAATAACATATAATTTTATCATTACCACTTATCTTCGTCTAAGATATTATTGTTCAGAATAGTTTCGTAGATGAATTATGGAATCCGTGTTTGAAAGGCCTATAGATGAAAATAACCTTCCTAATTAGTATCATGATATGGTCAGAATCAAAAGTGAACTGTCAAAAAGGGCGACTGCTCATTTTTCTCATGTGAAAAATGGAGGTGAGGTTTATAGATGTAATTTTGTTATATTCTAAAATTCATTAGGAAAATTTAATGTCAAATAAGAATTATTTTGTAACACTAATAATAAAATAAACTACATGAATTTTTTTGTAAGAGAATATTTTGGAGAAACAAATTTCATTACTTGCAAATATTGTATCTAAATATGGAATAAGAATTTAACATTCTAATAAAAGTTATGCTGAATAGTGTCCATGACCTAAAAATATCACAATGATTCATAGAATTCATGGATGAGTGGGGTATTTTTTAAGGTTTGTTTTAAAAAAAATCTCATTTATCTAGCCCACTAACTATGTTACCACACAAGGGAGTTATGGTCATCTGGAGAAAATAATGTTATAATGGTTTTCAATAATATAATGGAATATTATTGAATTCTCCAGTTCTGACCCTAAATTCAATGAATGGATAATTTTTTATCTAAAGTGATACCTCAACTAACGGACTTGTTTTGGTTTTAATGAAGAATTATAAAGTCATTACATGTGTTTTATGTAAGTTGAAACCTCATGAGTTAAAATACCCCAAACCTTAATTGCAATTAACTCTTGTTTTTTCTGAATTAGACATTTGAGGCATAATATTTATAGTGTAAGGTTTGAAATATATACTGATCGAAAAATCATGAATTATATATTAAATGAGAAATAATTAAAAATTAGTACATCTCAGGGTAGGTAGATAACTTTTGTGGATAACTAGTGGAATGATATTTCAATCATGGTTGGTGATCATGTATTTCTCAATGTTTCTCCAGGGGAAAGTGTTATGATTGTTCGTAAGAAGGTAATATTTAGTAAGTGGTTCATTGTGCCCAATGAAATCCTAGTAAATGTTGGATCAGTTTCCTACTAGGTGGCTTTACCTTCATGTTTATCCCAATTACATAATTTTTTTCATGTGTCAATGTTGACGAAGTATATGCCAGATCCATCCCATGTTTTGAGTCCAGAGGTATTTCAGTTTAAAGAGAATCCTTCTTATAAGGAAATGATTGTACAGATTCTTGACCCCATAGAGAAATTGATGTGGAAGAAGGTGATTCATGAGGTAATGTTTTTATAAAGAAACCATATGGGTTTAGACGAAATTGGGAATCCAAGAATTCTATGAGGGATAAATATGATGACTTATTTGACAAGTAAATAAAATTATGATGATGAAGTTTCCAAATGGGGGGAAGGATGTGACATCTCAGGTATTTTTAGAAAAATACATTTTTATATTTTTTAATATTTATAAATAATATTTTAATTTTATGTTAATGTATACTCTTTGTTGGATATCCTAATTAACAAGAAACAATGGGTTTCTTCGAAAACATACATTTCACATGACATTAAGTTATACCGAAAAATAATATAATATAATAATAATTTTTTTTCAAAATTATAGTTAATGCATAGTTTTTTTGTTGGTGGGAATGAAAATAAATAACTACAATATAATTAAACTTGTTTTTTAAATATTTTTACACTTATCCAATAAATTTTAATGTCTTAAAATTATAAATAATTCAATTTTAAGCGTAAAATACTCTAACATTTTAAAAGATCATTTTACCACATATTTATATTGAACCAATTTTAAATATATATTTTGTAAATTTTATATGTTCTATTTCCTAAAAATAACTTCTTCATTTAAATAAGTTTATCAATATTTAAATTTGTCGAAATTGTGATTTTTTTTTCTGTTAAAAATCTTATTTTAAAGAATAGTGAAATATACAAAATTTTAATTCAAAACCGCATTTTCATCAAATTTATCTATATATTTAGATTTTTAATTTAATTGTCATCAAATAATAATAAGATTATTTTTTTTTCATTTAATCCAATTTTAGTAATTTTATTTAATTTCATATTGAAATTTGATGTAAACACTTGTTTGTCTTTTCATAGTTTTTACTTTTTAAAACCCCGCTTTCTATTTTTGACAATGAGAATAAATTTTAAATTAATATCTACTAATTTTGTGTTTTGAAAATGAAAAAATGGATTCCATATTGGGAATATAGAGTACCAATTTTTTTTAAATAGTTCCCCTTAATTTTTTTGGACATTCTGAATAGTAACATCAGTAATTATTTTTATTTACATTAGTTAAAGGGTAAATCAGTTAAAGAAGCTTAAAACATTAATATTATAACAATATATATCTACACATACATGTTTCATAATACTATTATATGATATATTTCCAGTTACTATAGAATTTGGGTCAATTTTATTGCCCCATAAATCAACTTGGATGTGATAATGACATGTTATAATAATTAATTTTAAGTAAATAGAAATATAAAGTAAACATCTATATATTTAGTAAAACGAATTTAAGGTGGGGTCATAAAAATAATATTTTTTACTATGAATATTCCTTATAAATCTATAATGATTTCCTACATCATGTTATTTTATTTATAATTCATATACATTGTATAAATAAATTTATTTATAAAACAATGATGATGCAGTGATTACCTTGATAATAAAAGATTCAAATAAATGATATTATAAATATTAAAAAATATATATATATAATAATTTAATTCAATCCAAGATTTATATGGATTATTAGGAAATGTTAGTTTTGAGTTTATTTTTTTAATGAATCATGTTTTTAGGGATTCCTTAAAAATCAATCACTAAATAGTGTCATAATTGACATAAATGATTTTTAAAAAAAAAATACAATTTTATTAAATGATATAATAGTCATAAAAATAATATATTATACCAATTAACATAGATAATGTTTAAATTGTAATTAATGACCCACTATTCATTCACTTGGAATTTTATAGTAATCATATTTACCATATAGTGTAAAAATAGAAGAAGACATAGTAAGAGTTAATTTATTTCACCAAGGGTTAAAGGCAAACGACAAGGTTAATATTGTGACATAAACATTTATAAAACCTATTGGATGAAATTATTTAGACTTATAATCAACTTATTTTTTAAATATATAACAAGAAACTATTATAATTATAATATCAATATATAGTTAAATAATATTTCACGGCTTTCCCAAAGTACCACTCCTCCCCCTTATAAAACACCACCACATCTACGCATTTACTCACACATTTAAAGACCAATGGATTCTCCAAAATATACATAAATAAGATCCTAAAATCATTCCTTTACTCATATAATCCTTAACATTGGTATAAATAAACTAAAGGAAGCCTTTTGGATCAATTCAAAAGGAGTTTTCCAATTTTTAGTTAACATATTCTCTCAAACTCCTTGCATTTTTTATCTTTATCCAACCCTTTAACGTATCATTATTACATTTTTTATAATAAAAACTATATGGTAAACATAATAGGATTATTTTTTGTAGAGGTTTTTACCTAAACATACACATACCAATATCTAATAGATAGGGGATATATTTTTTCTCTGTACGATAAACTACTGCCTCATGAAAAGTTGATTGTTCAATTTTATCCTACCACCTCTCATGGGGGACATTATTAGGGTATTATATTTATATATGATATATATTATATTTATATTTTATATATTAATCTAAAATTTTTAGTTAGAACACATTTTTGTGTTTTCCATGTTTTTTAAATACTGTAAATTCAATTGAGGAAGTGTGGTCTACCGCCCCCTCAAAGTGATGTGGATCGTTCCCGTTACACATGGAATGTTAAAAAATGATTTTATTAAATTTGATACATACATGAAAATAAAGTATTACTAGTGTTATAATATAAATTTCTATCAGTAGATTATTATTCGTTTAATATGACAAAGGAATGAAATTAGCATTCATGCATACGTACGTCCTACTATCTCCATGAACTGTTAATTTCATTTCACATCTCAAAAAAATTATAGATATTATAAATACATATATACTAGATATATAAAAAATTTAAATCTTTTATAATATTATGGAGATGATGTAATTTTGACTACATGGATAATTTATATAAAAAAATGGTCATTTTTACTCAAATACTGAATTTCAAAAAAATGACAGATATGAACATAATTAATTATATAATTTTTATGACATGGAAATAATGGATAAAAAAATAAAAAAACATAAAATTTTTCTCATGGAATTATAAATTAACTTCTTTTATAATGAACATAATCACTATACATGATAAGTCATACTCAATGTAAGGGAACATCTCAACACAATTTCCATTCTTTGGGTTAATCAGATACTTATTTATTATTCCTTTCTATGAACATGTGAGAAATAAATATTGATATCCTATCATATATTTATACTTACTTTACTATTATTTAATTTTAATACACATAATTGATCTATTTTATAAACAAAATGATATTTTAAGAGGAATCATAACTCAATAAACATTTATTGAGTTAAAAATCCATGTCATTGGATTTTGATAGAATATGTGTGAATGAACCATAATTATTTTACACAGAATATACATAAATATTAAATATATTTTCCATCTTTCACACATTATTATGTCATTTATTTAGCCTTGATGTAATGATATGACCGTTATAAGATACTTCGTCTCAATCTCCTTTCATTGAGGAATATTTTTATTATATACACCTCCATGTTTTAAATGGTTTACAATAAACTCAATTGAAATTTTATTTCATTCAATGGGAATAAATTTTCTATGAATCTTTTTACTGAATGACAAAAAAAAATAGTTTTAACATACTTTTCAACAACTACTCCCTCTCTTCCATAATCATTATTTGATATTTTTCTTCTTCTAAAAGCCTTAATGTTTTTAAAAGTAAAAGAAAAACAATTTTAACTTTTGGGTGTTTTGTTTTTGGAAATTGTTTTCAAATGTGGATTTACTATTTCAATATCATGAAATAATTTCCTATGATTTTAAATTACATATTATGAGTGATGTGTTGATAATTAAAATCATTTACATGTAATTATTATATAATTGTTCTTTGACATTTGACGAGTATTTATTTGATAATCCATTGACATGTGGTTCTTTGATTAACATAATATATGTGGTTAAGTGATAAAACAAGGGTGGTAGGTTACATTATAACATTAAATACAGTAACTGTGGAAGTTAGCCATATGGGTATTCCATTTGTATGAATGATTTGAGGAATTAGACCATATGGTTATCCCATATAAGTATGACTATTTCATAAGTCACCTTTTATATGTTATGAGTTATTTATGTGTAATTTATGTTAATATTTCATTATGAAATGGTAAGAAATGAGTTTATATTCTGTGATGTTTATTTACTACTTCAATAAGGTTATAATTATTAAAGTATAAAAAATCATTCATTGTTTACATGTTTTAGGAAGGCTAATAGTTTTCCCTATTTTTGGATCCCTTACTTTGATTTGTATTCTCATACCAATTTTCAAATGTGTTTACTAGATTTTAAATGATAATAATGTCAATGATGTGATCTTGGAAAAGTTAGGTTGTTTATACATGAAGTAAACCCATGATAATTTTTAAAATATTTGTTCTATGAAAATATATATTTCAAGTAGGTGTGTATAGTTTATAATAATCATGTTGTTATGTATAACTGATGGCCTATTTCTCTAAATCTCTAAACAATAAAAGATCCTTATTGTGAAATAATGTCAAACTATTGACTTAACTCAAGAGTAAATAATGTTTAATGATGGGGCCTTATATTTGGTACGAGAGGACTGCTTAGATATATTTTATATTTATAATATCGTTAATATAATATGTATAAAATATTTCTATTATATAGTTAAATAGAAATAATATTTCATTTTAATATTTCCATAACGTAGCATCTGCGATATTTTTGCTCAGAATGGTTTTCCATATAGTAAACATGGAAGTTGTGTTGGGATGTTATATAGAGGAAAATAACCTTCATAATAACCATCCAATGATTGTTGGAAGAAGAACTGAAATTTTTTTCGATTTAATGGAACAATGTACATAGGTGATAAATGGTGGTTGTGTTTATAGATGATATTTTTGTGTATTATAAAAGTATGTAGTAATGTGAAAGTCACATAAGGATTTTTTGAAAACCTTAAAATAAAAGTAACTATATGGAATATTTAGTAATATGGTATTTTGGTTAAAACAAATTTCATTCCTTGGACATGTTATTTATAAAGATGGAATAAGCGTCGACCCTTCTGAAACAAATCTTATTGATGAGTGGAAATATCCTACCAATATCAAAGAGATTCTTAATTTTTTTGATTATCAGGTTATTACAGAATGATTGTGGAAACATTTATTGGTTATCTAGACAAATATCTAAGCTACCACATAATGGAGCTAAGTTCACCTGGATAAAAGAATGTGAAGATTTTTTAGGAATTGATAGGATGATTGGTGAATGCTTTAGTCTTGTCCATCCCTTCCAAGAATAGGGAATTTTTTATCTATAGTGATGCATCAAAGAAAGGGAATGAATCTGTCATAATACATAATTATCAGGTAATTGTTTATACTCCACATCAGTTGACACCTCATGAGTTTAGTTACTATAAACGTGATTTTTAATTAACTGTTTTTGTTATTTCAATAATAATTTTGAGGAATCATATTATGTAAAAAAGTGTGGAATATATGATGATCATAAATGTTTAAGGCATGTATTCTCTAAGAATGAATTAAACATGAGGAAATCACATATTAAAAAGAAATATTTTGTAGATAACTAGAAAAAGGATCTTTATTTTGAGGAATGTGATCATTTCCTTCCCAATGCTTTTCCATTGAAAAGTTTGACGTGTTTTTGTAATAAGGGAATGTTGAGTTCATATTTCATTGGACACTATGAAATCCGGGATAAATTTGGATCATTTTTCTTCTTGGTGTCTTTAACTCTATGTTTATCATAGGTACACAAAGTTTTTATTGTTTCAATTTTAATGATATATATGCCAGATCTATCTCATTTCTTGAGTCCATTGGTAGTTCCGTTGGAAGAAAATATTTTATATTAGGAACAGCCAGTACATATTATTAACCACAGATATCACGTTCTTTAGAATAAAGTGAGTTATCTGGTAATGGTTTTGATAAAAAACCATATAGTTGAAGATGAATCATAGGAACCAAAAAATTCTTTGAGGGATAAAAACCTGCACTTATTTGATAAATAAATAAAATTATGGGGATATAATTTCCAAAATAGGGGAAGGATGTAACATCATAGGAAGTATAGAATAATACTTTTTTATATCAATATAATATATACTAATTATATATAAACTCTGTAATAAATTGGATGCTTTTTTGGATAGATTACATGACACACAACAATGTGTTTCTCTGAAATCTTATGTTGCACACAACATTGAGTTATATAAAAAAAATATTATAATAAAAATATTTGTATTTTAAATGGTTATTAAAGCCTATCCATTGTATTGGTGGGAATGAATTGATATAAATACAAAATTATTACACTTTTTTTAATTTTTTTACATTTTTTCAAAAAAATTGAGACTTAAAACTAGAATGAATTTAATATTAAGCATAAAATACTCTAACATTTTTAAAATATCATTTTACCAATGTTTGGTGAAGAACCATTTTTAAATATGTTTTTATGTCACTTTTATATATTCTATTTGAGAAAATAATCATCTTATTCTATAAGTAAACATAAAAATTTAAATTTTATAAAATGTTGGTATTTTTCTGATAAAATTTAGATTTTAATTAATAATGAGAAATACTGAATTTTAATTCAAGACTGCCATTTTATCTAATTTATTTATATTGTTAGATTTTAATTTTAATTGGATTTAAAGTGTAATTATATTATTTTTTATCATTCAATCCATTTTTTTCATTTTATGTAATTTTACAATTCGATATTTTTATAAACACCTTTTACTTTTTGGATAGTTTTTATTTATTAATCCCCCACATTCTAGTTTCGATGACTAGAATTAATGTTAAATTAATTTCTAACAATTATATGTTTTGAGTTTTCAAAAATGGATTTAATATCTGGAATCAGAAGTCCCAAATTATGTAAATAGTTCCCATTTATTAGTTTTGGACTTTATGAAATATAAATTCAGTAAATTTTTTTTATTTACCATTGTTTAAGGGTAAATCTGGTAAATAAGGGTAATAATAATATTATAATAATATAAAATTATACTAACACGTGTTTAAACCTATTTTATAAGATATGGCCGACCATGGCTCTCCATGGGTTGATTTTAGGACCCCATGGAACCACATTGGTGTGATAATGACATGTTATAATAATTAATTTAAAGCAAAGAGAAATATAACAAAAACATGTATATTTTTAATAAAATGAGTTTAAGGTGGGTTTATATAACTGATATATTTGACTATAAATAGTAATTAAAAATATAAATTATTTTACTTCAACATGTTTTTTATTTATAATTTTTAGAAATTATATAAATAAATTTATTTATGACACAGTGACAATTCACTTATAACATTATTAAAGAATAATTCAAAAATTGTTATTATAAATAATAAAATAAATAAAAAAATTAACATTTTGATTCCATACAAAAATATTTTGGGTTATTATGACATGTTATTTTTTATTTTATTTATTTTTTTGAATTAATAATGTTTTAATGTCTTTCACAAAAAATAAATTACTAAATGTTGTCAAAATTGACATAAATGAGTTTTTAAAACTAATACTATTTTGTTAAACGATATAATAGGGGTAAAAATATTATGTTTGGGAAAATAATATATTTAATGTTAAAAATGTAATTTATGATCCACATAAGGTTCCCATGTAATTTTATTGCACCATATTAAAAGTATGGGGTAAAAATACAAGAAGACATGGTAAGAGATAATTTATTTAACTAAGGGTTAATGCCAAAATATAAGGTTGAATTTGTGACCTAAACACGTTAAAGCCAATAGGTTTAGAGGATTTAAACCCATCGTCATTATAACTGCTTAATATATCAATTTTTTTCTTTTATAATTCATAAATAAATTAATAATATAATATTATTTCAAGACTTTCCCAAACAGCCCCTCACCACCTGTACCCACATTGTCACACCACTAAGTCTTAACATGGGCAGAAGGATACTCAAGGAATCCTTTTGGCTCAAATCAAAAGATGTTATATGATTTAGAGGTAAACGCATTCTCTCAAGATCTATTAGTTTATTTTCTATCTCCAACCACCAAGACACAAATTATTATTTTATTTTATAAAAACACAATTATAATAAATATATTATGATGTTTTTATTCTATGGTTTCTACCTAAAATTACACCCATCTCTATCTAATGGATATAGAACAAACTCTTTCTGTGTACGACGAATAGTTACCTTGCGAAATGATGATTGGTCAATTTTATCTTACCACCTATCATGGTGGAAAGTGTTATGGAACATTATTTATATATTTTATATATTATATTTATATTTTCCCAATAATTCAGTTGTTTTTATTTATAACATACATTTATCATTTCATTGTTTTGTGAATATGATAATTTTGTTTGAGGATGTGTGGAATAGTACCCCCCTCCAAGTGATGTGACTCATTCCCATGATACATGGAACTTATAAAGGATGGTTTTATTAATAATAGGAGACATACATGACATTAATAATAAAGTGGTATTATAATATACATTTATATAATATAATTAGTGTTCTTTTTATTTCACAATGAAATGAATGTAGGGTTTATGCGTATATGCAACTTACCCTCTCAACGAACGGTGCATTTCATTTCTTATTTAAAAAATTATTAATAATATGAATATATATATATAATTAATATATAAGATATTTAAATCATGATTAAAATTCTTGATATTATGTAATTTTGACTATATGGACAATTTACATTAAAAAAGTTCATTTTCGACTCATGTACCGAATATTGGCAAAATGACCGATATGAACATAAATAAATTTTTAGTTTTTATAACATGGAAATAAGTCATATTAAAGGAATAATAAACTTTAATAATGGTCTCATGAAATTAAAAATTAGCCTATGTATTTTATTCAGGATCATAAAGATTGTACGTGATGTGTTGGAGTCATGCTACGAGAAATTCATAACCCAATTTTTATTCTTTTGGTTAATCTTCAACATACTGATTATATCATGCTATCAATATAGGAGAAATGAAATTTGATAATTTTTATTATATTTAAACTTAATATATGTGTTATTATAGATAATATACAAAACTTATCTATTGTATTAACAAAATGTTCTTTGTAAGGTAAATCTTAACTAAATATCCATTCACTGAGTTTAATATCCATGTCACTGGTTTTAAAAGAATATGTGTGAATGGAAACTGATTATTTTACAAGGAATAAAAACATATATTGGGTTTATTTTTATTTTCATAACATAATTGTGTCATTTATTCATCCTTCATCTAATGATAGTCTATTGGTAAGAGAATTAATATCAATCTCCTTTCATTGAGGCCTATTTTGATGATATACACCTCCATATTTTGTTTGGAGTAGAATAATACCAATTGAAATTTAATAAGATATTAATGGAATATTTTATCTAGGAAATTATTTACTAAAAAATAGAAAATATTTTTGTTAACATATGTGGCGACAACGACTCCTCTGTCACCATAATCATTATTTGATATTTTTATTTCTCTATAAGCCTTAATGTTTTTAAAAGAAAAAAATACCTTATTCCTATTGAGATGTTTTGTTACTGAAAATGGTTTTTGAAATTATATATAGTATTTCAATATCATGAAATTATTTCTTGTGATTGATAATGAATCTTTATGAATGATGTGTTGATAATTTCAATATTTTACATGTTACTAATAGATAATGGTACTTGATCATTTGATGATTTATCATGTGAAAAACCAATGATTGGTGGTTATGTGATAATTCTAATATGGATGGTTCTATAATAAACCATGGATGGGTGGTTTTTCTATAACCTCTAATTCATTGGGTACATAAGTTAGTTGAATGGCTATTCTGTTTAGAAGATTTATTTTTTGATGTTTACTATATAGTAATTCCATTTAAGTATAATTATGTCCTATGATACCTTATATATATTATGAGTGTTTAACAAGTGTTTTTTGGTAATATTTTTTTTACAAAAGGGTATGAAATGATCATATATTCTGTTAAGATTATTTACTACATCATAAAGTTGAAAATTATTACTTTATTATAAAATATTGATGGTTTACATGTTTTTTCATGGGTAATAGTTTTCTTATTTTTTTTATCCCTTACTGATATTTTTATGCTCTTCCTCTGTTTGAAATGTTTTTCACATGATTTTAAAGGATATCAATATCAAGGATGGGATCATAGAAAAGTTGGGATGTTTAAATATAAAGTGAAACCTTGTTATTTTTTTTAAATTTTTGATTTGTTCTAAAAAGAAATGTGAGTAGAAGTTTTTAATTTGTAATAATCAAGTTTTTATGTATATGTAATGGCCTAATTCACTAAATATATAATCTGGAAAATATCCTCAATGTGAAATAAAGTAAAATTATAAACATTACTCGTGATTATGTAATTTTTATTGCTGGGGACTTATATTATGTAATATATAATCAATTGAGAAGTCCATCATCTCATTCTCATAATTAATTATATCATGATTATAATGAAAAAACGTTTAGGAAATATATATATATTAAATAAATTCAATTTCATTAGTAGCTTACGATTCACGAATCCCAATATGTAAATGATACATGATAATTTATATCACTGTAACCTAGTAATTAAATTAATAGGATGAATATGACTAAATTTTTGCAAAAAAATTGTTTTTGACAAATAAGATAATTTTTTTAAAATTAATTTTATGTTTCAAAAAATACATTTTCCTCAAACATGGTTTTTATTATATTTTATAAGAAATTACTAAAAATATTTATTATCGACTTATTGAAACTGAATATAAAAAAAATTAGCATCATTTTTTTAAATCAATATTTTAAAATTATATTATTAAATATTTTGTAGAATTTTATTAGAAGAATAATATCTTGTTGAATGGTGAAAATTAATAATTGAAAATTGAAAATTGACATTTAATTTGAATAATATACCAAGAACCATATTTGAAGAAAAAATTAAATGTCGAAATATTCCAATGTAATTTTAAATAAATTAATAATGATTATCAGAATTAAATTTAACTTTATTTTGGTATAACATCATTGTAAACAAAATACTATGTTTTTTTATTTCAAACAGATTTTCTTCACGTTTTATGATCTTTTTTGGAGCATTTACTAATTGAATTTCACAAAATTGATTCAAATATTTGATTCATGATGTTAAAATGTGGTATTGAGTCTACATTAATTATTCATCATAATGATTTTTAAAAATAGTAATATTTATCAATATAGTTATGGTTAAAACGATATTACTGGGGGTTAAACCATCAGTTTATTGTTAATATGCCATTTATAATTTAACAAATTGTATTTTTTGTATATATTTATTCCTCATACTATTCGACCATTGAATATATTTATATTGTGAAGAAGATTTTATGGGAATGAATTCATTATGTTTTAATCTTTCTATAAATTCCAATTGTGTCCTCTCCCTAACTTATAAAAAGGGAACCCCCCCTTTCTCACCATAACACCATATTGAAGATAAAATATAATAAAATACTTATCTAAACATCTTATAAAATTAACAAGACATTATGTAATGTTTTTTTGTTATAAAAATACAATTCCAAGGGTCCTTCATAAAGAATCTAAATGATCCCGACAGAATTATAGGTAATCATCTTAATTGGACATTTTAAATTTCATTAGTCTTCTACCTTCTCCAAATATATAATCTATATACTTATATAATAAAATTATAGTAATAAATGTATTTAAATATTATTATGATAATTTAACAACCTATATAGAGCCTCTATTTTATCAAATTGGAATTGAATGTATCGCTCATGCGTATATGTCTATTACAACATCCACGTGGTGACATAATTAATTTTCCAAAAGGAGAAATAAAAAATGTTTATTATCATTGAATTAAATTTTATATATTATATTTATGTAATAATTTTGATTATATATATATATAATATCATATGTAAAATGATAATTTCCAATCCATTGGATAATGATATCATCGCTCATGCATACATGTGGATTACAACCTCCACTAAGATATTTCATTATTTTTTTCATTTTATATTTAAATGGATGGTAATAAAGATGTATGTTACTCATATATATGTTATTTGTTTTAAAATAATATATTTTTTATAGAAAACTAATATTTATATTTTATTCATTCCATCGTTTGAAAATTGATTATAATGTTCATGTGTATGTATAGATTACCATATCCATAAATTTTGTAATACATTTTTAAATATGTATAATTTTTGGATTGAACTGTACATATAATGAATATAAATTTAGTATATAATAAGATTAATTTTTGGGTTATTATGGAACTATTATCAATGATTATGTAAAAAACTATCAAACAGAAATTATCAAGAAAAATGAAATAATTAAAAACTAGAAAAGTTGATTTTTTTTAAAATATTAATAAATCATTTTTGAAATAATATTAATGGGACATATAAGATATTATAAGTATATAAATAAATATTTAAAAATTTATAATAAATGTAAATTTACAATATATTATGGTAATGTAATTTTGAATTAAGTCTAACTTAATGTAATAGTTTTTTATCTCACATTGTTTTTTGTATTTAACACATTCCATTTTCATGATATTATTTTATATGCTGTGTAAAGGTTGCAAGTATGTATATTATGATAATTCCCATCAAAATTATTTAGATATCCATATATATCTAATATTTTGTTTTTTATGAGGTTTGGACTCAAAAGATACCTATTTGATAAGGTATTTAGGTTGAAATCTAATTATTTATCATAATTATTTTTGATAAAGGTTCCGATGATGAAATTTTATTATATATCCATCTATAAAGAATCAAAATGATATTCTTATACTATATTTATTTATATATATTACATTGTTTTGTTTTATTTACCTTACTTTATTGTCATTAGATACTAAATGGGTATTTTTATGGATTGTCAACATCATTTTTCCTTTTAGATGGAAGTCATTTTTCTTCCATCTTCTTGTTGTCCATAAAATTTCATCAGTAATTTTTTTACTATTCATACTTGATTGTTTAAATTATTTTTTAAATGTGAGTAAATTTCAATAAAAATGATTTAGAGGATTATTAATATTATAGGATTATCCATTTTTTCACTTTTTATCAAGACTGTTAATGGGAGATTTATTTTAATATACTCACCAAGGAAAAAATTTCCCTCAATGAGTACCACTAAATACATTAAATCATCCATTATAAATTTAAATGATTTTCTCAATGATTTTTTCATCATTATTATATTGTAAATTTTAATATTTTTATGTGTGTTTTAATAATTAATATGGTATTTACCTCATGAAATAATATTGTGATCTTATAAGGGAATTTCTCATCTAAGATTACATCTTTTGATGTTATATATTATTTAATGGTTTATAATACATTATTAACATATTTATTCATTCTATATACTAGTTTTTTTATTATGATCAAATGATTTTTATAAAACACATTTACTCTACATGGGTTATTCACTAATGAATTTTTAAATGTGTATAATACCCACTTATTTACAATCGGTAATGATATGAGGATTTTGTTTTTCTCTTGTGGTACAAAAAAAATGAAAATAATTATATTTTGGGTATACAAATTATTATATATCCCTATAAATAATTTCGTAAAGTTGTATCATTAATAACAAGGTCTATAAAGTGGTATAAAATTGATTCATAAAGAAATATTGTCCACTATTATAGTCTTCTGAGGAAAATATTACTAAGGATATGCTAGAATGGGTGGAAAACCCATGCACTATTATAATATTATTTGTGATATATGACTAATGAAATGATTTTATATAAAAATTTTTGACAAAAATACACATGCCTTATTTTTAATGTTTTTATATAATGGATAATTTTCATTGATTCCATTATGATTTATGCCATATTTAATAGGATTAATTATGAAATGATTGGTGATTATGATCTATTGTATGTATGGTATGGTTTTTAAATTATAATCTCATGTTCTGATACATGTATTTTAATGTTATGATATATTGATCATTTATTTACCCTTTTTACTATAATTTAGCATCGGATCTCACCCTTTATTAGGTTTTTATTCAATAGATTAGAATTAATGGTTTTAATTATGATATCTCTAATAATGCTGATAGATAATAAGATACAAATTGGAGATGATGTATATATGTTATGAATTAGCTTTTTTATGTATTCAATATTCCAATGACACTAAACCCATGTAATTATTTGATGAATCATAATTAAATATATTGATTATCTATCCAATAATATTTTATATTTATGTTTCAAAAGTTTTCAATTCAATAGTTGGTATTAGAAAAATGATCAACTACCTTTGTAAAACTACATGAAAATTATTTTGTGGGAACCCTTTAGGATTTTTTTATAAGTTAGTTTCATATCATATTATAATGAAAGGAGTGTAGTTTTCCTAGAAAAATAATTATATAAAAATATTACATGTGGGTGTTGTTTTGGAGTAAATTCATATAGTTTTATTGACACTATAAAGAGTTGTTCTAGTGTATCTCTAACATCATTCAGGTGCAGGATGATTCTACCCTTACAATGTACCTATTTTGACATTACTATTTCATATTCATAGATAAAATTGATTTTCATTATGAACATTATGAAGGGTATTAGTTGATAATGTCGTTTAATAATCTTATTTAAACATATGGATTCAAATATTTAAAGTAATAATTAATTATTTAGGCATACAAAAAATTATTTTTCATGATTTGTTGGTTTCCCACTGAGTTTAAAAGGAGGGAAAAAAGATCTATTGAGTCTTTTTGGAGGTTTGATCCATTATATTATATAAGTATAGTGAACCAATATTATTGAGAAATGGATCAGTACCACTGAAAGGATATTATCAATTCTACAGTGTTCTCAACATGAATATTTTAATTTATAAATTTATTTTTATGAGTGAGAATTTTTTCAATGGTGATATCCTATCACGGGGATGACAAAATATGAACAAATTTACTACCTTTATCTTGATGAGTTTAGGAGTTTATTTTTAAATAATTTCATTCCACATATTCATAGTGTAAAATTGTATAAATAATTCATCAACATATGGTATAATGATGGATAATATGTTATTACCAAATTAGGAAGATGTTAAAAATAATATTTAGAAACACTTATGTTATTAATATAAAACAAGAAATTGTGGTTGACCAATTATTCATGAGATTAAAACAAATTCTAAAATGGTTGGTAATTATATAGATCATCTGTATCTTTGAAGTGATCATTCGATGTACTATCAAGTTTTATATGTTGGATAGAGTTACTAATAAATATAATTGGTTTAATAGGAAATTAAAAATATAATTCCATGGAAATTATAAAAACCATGTTGAGATGATCATGAGATTTCCATTATAGTCATTGTGTAGAAGGAAACAAGGATGAAAATATATTTAGGTTCTACTTAATTTTTTAATTTTATAAAGTAATGACATTGAGGAACTAATTTCTCCTAGTATTATAAGAGGACGATACCTAATGATTAAAAAACACTACATTATAGAAAACCCAATCTATAGTGTTTAAAATGTAAGGAGTTTGTAAATTATTCCAACTAGTTCTCAGATTATATTTTTAATAATTATAGTTGACCTAAAAGACCTTTAAATTCTAGAGAAAATGGATAGTAACATTAAATAACTATTTTTAATGAGTTGTATGATAGAATTATTGGGAAATGTACAAACACCATATACAATTGAATTAATAATACCATATTTGATTCTAGGTCAACAAAGTCTATTTTATCTTATGGTTTTATAAGGTTTTCAACATAACACCTCAACGATTATATGTTTAATTATAATTGAAATCCACCATTGGTAAGATGATCACATATCAGTTATATGATTCTTCTTTATTTAATTTTTTTTGTAATGTTCTTACTATAAAACTTTTTATACTCCATATTGTGGAATTTGATGTCATTTCATGTATGGAATAAACTTATATACCTAACTCCCACGTTAATTTATATGGATGGGAATTAGTAGTTGATATTTTTAACAAACCCATGATTATAACTCGTTATTATGGTAAATATAAATATAAAATGGAAATAAAATTCATTATATAAGTCATAAATACAATTGAAATTGAGTGTGCATCTCCAATGTCTAAATATAAAATAATTATTGATGATATTATTATTGTACAACAGATTTTAGCTGTCTTTACAAGAGTATTTCCTACTCTTCTACTGAATAGTGAAACTGGTTTTTCAATAGAACTCAAATATTTTTTAACACATATATAATGTAATATTTTTAAATTTCCAAAACTAAGTTTTATATGTTAAAGAATATACTCCATGAAAATATTTATACGGTATTATTTTGTAATTTCTGTCTCATTAGTGTAAATTATTATTATTTTTAGAATAATAATGGATAAATGTTATTATGCATTGATTTTTTTTTAATATAACTTGGTCACTATCCAGAAAAAGTATCAAATACCAAATAATTATGAGTTGGTTTATCTAATGTAAATATATTAATTATTTTTCCATATTGAACACTATTTTGGATAAAATTATTTGATTTTCTAGATAGATGATATATAATGCATAACATTCCATATAATGAATCGACAAAATGGATTTATTGTGATTCTATTTGGTTTTACTAATTACACTTTTATCACTTTTTATTTAATGAATATTATTTTCATAGAATAACTTGAATCGTTTTTGGAAGACATTACATACAATATTCAAATATATTGAATGAGAAATCTTGGATTAATATCACCTGATTACTTTTATGAAGACCATAATGAAAGATAATATGTATGAAAAAATAAAATCCAATGAATTTTATCATAAAATATACATTTTTTGTGTTATATAATCATAATCATGCGTATATATGTTGATCCATCAAAGATAGAATTTATAGAATGTTATCCCAAACTACCCATAATGACTGAGATCCATATTTTTCATTATTTACATTCTTATTTTCAATCCCTTGTAGATAAGATCTCAAGTATTTGAAATCCCATCGCTAGGTGATTTGGAAGGGTGGAAGGTTCCATTGGAAATGTTAATGTATAAAAAAAATTCAGGAATTGAATAAAATGTTTGAAAGAAGGTTTGTTCTTATATTACCATATAATAGGTTGGTTTTTATTAGATATATATTGATACATAGATGAAGGTACTAGGATTAACCCTCATGAAGACTGATATTTTGATAGACTATACCTAATGAATATTGATTGATCAATAGAAAAATTACACAACTGATTATTTAGTGTAGGTTGTGGTCATTTTTCATTAATGATATTGAGTTACTTTCATTATAGGGAAAGGCGTGTGATATTTATGGATAATAAAAAATTGAATTATATATTCAATATGAAAGAGAAAAACATGTTCTTGAGATGATGGTTGGAGTTTACTAAATAGAATCCATTCTTAATCCATTTCCACTATAGTTAATTGAATAAGGTTTCAATTTCATTGAGTTTTAATGATCATTACATATTACCTTTGATGAGGATAAAAATGAGTTATTATTTTTGTTTTTTCAATGTATGGGTTATGAAATAATAATGGATTTTGGAAAATATCTCATTAAAAAAAATTCAAGACAATAACATATTATATATTAAAAAAACACAACATGAATATGTTGAAAAAAAACGAATCGAATTATATTTCTATGTTTTACTATTGATAAGAATGAATAATATAATTTAGGAATCTTTTTTGTGTCCTTCGAATTCATGATATGAATAGGATGTTATTTTATGATTCTCATAGTTCATCATTCTCTATTTTTTTTATTAAATTTTAATGATTTATATATATATAAAATAGTATATTTGATGGTAAAACATGAAGAAATGTATTTTAGTGTATGTATCATGGTGTTTGGTATTCGATCATGTTGTGGGTGGGAAAGGGAAGTCTGAGGGGGGGGGGGGGGGGTTAAAAAAATTCCCATAGTATAATGGAGATGGGAGAACAAAACCATGTATTCTCTCATTGGACTCCCCAAAATGTCTATGATACATACATTTTTTTTGGATTTAGTCGATCTCATTTTTTTGAATACATAATTAATTTATATAATATAATATTTCTATATTGATAATTGTGTTGTCATATACATCAAGAAAGTTGTAAGGTTACAGGGAGCACCAAATTATATTATGTGTAATTATTCTTTCAGGTTTACCTCATTGTTTTAGATAACTATTCATAATGATATTGATTCCTATATGTGTTTAAGAATTCATTATCACCCCCAAAATAATTTTCTATCGAATAGAACTATTCAATCCTAATAGGATATGTTGAATACCTTGTATTTTGATTTCATATTTTTTGGGATCAAAACCATACTTTGTTAAAAAAATTCATACAATAGTAATATTCAATCGATTATTTAGATAGCTCCTCAAGAATCCCTCTATTAAAATAACATTATAAATCTAACATGATTGGATATAGATAGATATATAAAGCTATATGGACCTTAAGTTGTAGAATAAATGGAAGAGAAAGGTATATTCATTCATCAATACATTAAGGCATCTCATATTTAGTAGAAAATTTATTCTAAAAATCATCAGCATAAAGTTCAATAAGATAATAGTGGGAAGTTATTACTATAAATATTTATATTGATAAATAGATTGAGATTTATAAATAATGGAAATATGGGACCTTGGAATAATTACACCTTTTTGATTCTCAGTCATTTAGTGATGGTATCTAATCGATTTGTGATTCCTCTAATGCTCTACCAATTTCAAAACATGTTCCATGTATCTCTAGCAAGAAATGAAAAATATAATTCTTCACATATATTGAAATCATAGGTCTTACTAATGTATCATAACCATTTTTATTAAAAACAACAAGTAGAATTCATGGATCGTGGATATAAATTATTATAGAACAATACTACTCTCATAGATAAGGATATGTGGATGAATCAAAAAATCATTGAAAATATATTGGGAATTCAATATGTGATGAATCATTGATATCGAAATTTATTAAATTAGAGTAATTGAATTATTATTTAATAATTCCTTTATGTATTATATAATGTAATACCCTGTGATTTTATACTATATATTTTTTAAAATAATTATCTCGTCGATAAATTTTGACAAATAGAAGTCATGGTACAAATGGTCCATAGTATAATATTACATAATAATATATCTTGTATATTGGTGTGAAATTTATGTGTTTTAAAAAATAGGTTAAAAAATTTAGAAAATGACAACACTTTTTCTTTGAAGTCATTATTAAAAAATAATTTTTCCCAAAAAATCGTTATTAATTGTTTTTTACAAAAACCATCATAAGTAAATATTTTCCACAACAACAAAATTTATTTTAAAAAATGATCTACATTTTTCCAAAAACTTAATAAAAAATATCTTTGAGTTAATTTTATAATATTATCTTCAAATATTTAATTTTCATTACCTTTAAAAATTAAATTTTCAAATAATATTTTCATTTAATTTTAATTCATATAAAACATTCTATTTTTAAATGGTCTAAAAATTGAAATTAATTTGTTATAATTATCAGAAATAAAATTCTTTTTTTTAATAAATATATTTTTTCATTTATTTATAAAAATTGTTTATACTAACGAAAAAAATTCATGAAATTGGGTTTTCATATCCATTATCGAGGATCCATTCATATTAATATTCACAGACTGAGGAAACCAAATTTGAAAAATTAATATACATTTTTATAATAATCATTTCCATATTTTTATTAGGCCTTTTTTATTGTTCGGTCATGTTGAACCCTATGGAGAATTAGTTGAAGTCATATTTTGATAATCCCAATTATGCTCAATTATAGTTTGATAATCCCTATATTGATTAATGAATATTTACTTATTTCATTATTTCTATATACCATGCACATAATCATATATTATAATATTTATATTATCTTCAGAGAATTCGGTTACTGGATGGATATATATATTCTAACTTATCCCATTCTGCCAATAGAATGCATAAATAGACAAGTGGCCACCATTACAGAACAAGTCTACCGTTACATGAAAGGTCATTAATACATCATGTACACCGGTACAACAAGTCTACCATTATGTGAAGGTCACCGATACAGACTAGTCACCATTATGCAAGCCTACCGATACAGACAAGTTACCGAAGTAAGTCTACCGGTACACCAAGGAAGCTACCTGTACATGAAGGCTATCATTACACAAAAGGTCACTTGTACATTACATATACTGCTACCGATCAAGTATACTGATGGACATTAAGTCTACCGACAGAAAGGCTACCGTTACAAAATAGGTTACCGATACAAGAGGTTACCGATACAAAGGCCTACCGTGACACAAGGATACCGATATCCAAAGCTACCGTTCCAAAGAATCCGATGCTGCCTTAATTTCAATATTTATTTAATCTATCCAACGATCATATTAGGTATATTTTAATGCTCTGTCATTTATTTGATGAAGGTTGTTCGATGTAAAGGAACCATACCTCGTACCTGGAAAAATATATCATTTCTTTTGTCAGAGCTCGTTCCATAAATATAAGAAGTCCCTATTGCTGCAAGATACACAAGATACATACAGAAGTGATCTACAAGTGACATACACAAGAAGAGCTCATACAGATATACATGC
The DNA here is from genome assembly GCA_963277665.1 of Viscum album. Taxonomy (NCBI): domain Eukaryota; kingdom Viridiplantae; phylum Streptophyta; class Magnoliopsida; order Santalales; family Viscaceae; genus Viscum; species Viscum album. The sequence continues at coordinate 1,930,191,699 of OY728142.1, forward strand.
ACGATCAAGAAGACACAGAAGCTCATACACACTCACGCTTACTCAAGAAGAGCTCTTTACATTCATGGGGATTTTGAAGAACTTCATTGACTACATATTCACTGTCTCTGAACCTGAATTTCAAGCAGGCGAAACTCTATTTTACATACAAAAACCAGAAGATGACTCAGAACCATTTTCAATCAATCAGAAGGATTCCAGAGCTACACTACAATCACTAGATCCATTCTAAACTCTATATCTTGTTCAGTGATTTATTATTTACATTACGAGCAGTGTGTGTCATTAGTTTTAATTTACACATACACTGTCTCTTAAACCTTAACAAGAGGATCTGTAAATCCTCATTCAAATTCCTTACATCTTCTATTTCCCACTGTGGATAGTGATAGAGTTCGTGTTTGACCTGTACAGCTGTATTTTCTATTGTTTTTGTTTCCCACGTAGAACTGTGGTAGAGTTCCTTGACCTGGACAGTTGTAAACTGTTGGGAACCCCGATCCAGGGTGTAGATCAAATTTATATAAATTGTTGAGAGGACTATGTCTCAGCTTCAGACCAAACCTCTTGGTTATATCTATTGTTCTTTGTTAAGTTTTATCTAAAATCGTTTTATTCTGCTGCTATGTGCTTTAAAATTTAAACTGCTTTTCATAGTTACTCTGACAATTGAGTTATAAAGTGTTTTCATTATTTGTAAATCATTACGTTAGTTTCAAAATCTAATCTGATCTTCTGAATAGATTAACTGTGATTTAATCAATCCCTTGAGAACCTAACTTCTTGTTTTCTTTTGTTCAAATTCACTTCAATTCAATTATTATGTTAAATTGGGGGATTTTAGAAAAGGATTTTAAACCGAAATTTTAATTGGAACTCAATTCACCCCCCCCCCTCTTGATTGTCCACTCCAGCCAACATTTGGTATCAGGGGATTATCAAATATTTTCTGATGTACTCTATTTTTCACCTGTGATTTTAGTTGTATTTTAAAGTTCTTAAATTTTCTGTTATTTCTAAATTTTTGTCTCTTTAAATTTTTTGTTTTAACCTAGTTATCATGGTTAACAAACATGAAGTTGTTGCTACTAATAGACCACCATTTTTCAATGGAAACAATAATGATCAGTGGAACATTAAGATGAAAATTCATTTAGAAAGCATGGGTTTTGATATTTGGATGCCATAGAATCAAAATATAAAATTCCCACTGCTGTTAGATCTACATAGACTGAAGCAACAAAGATAGCTTAGAATAATAATTTCATATATATGAATGCTCTATATTTTGCTTTAGGAGATGATGAATTTATTAGAATATCTGCTTGTAAGACTGCATATGAAATTTGGGATACTTTAAGTGTTTCTCATGAAGGAACAACTAATGTTAAAGAAATTAGATTGAACACCTATACTATTAAATATGATAATTTTCAGATGAAGCCTGATGAACCCATTTCTGATATGTATCTCAGGTTTAACGAAATTGTCAATACAATGATATCGCTAGGAAAGGATGTTCTATCAATGTAGCAGATCATGAGAATTTTGAGATGCCTACCAGAAAGATGGAGGGGCACTTCTGTTTCAATTAGAGAATCTTGTGATATTGGTGAACTTCCAGTCAAGGAACTTATTGTTAAGTTGATGATGTATGAAGAAGAACTTAAGGTAAAAAAAGAAGAAGAATATGAACCAAAAAGGATGTCAGTTTCCTTTAAGACACCTACTTCAAAGAATAAGGATAAGGAGAAAATTCAAGATGTAAGTGATAGCTCAAGATGCGAAGAAAGTAAAAATGCATCTGATAGTGATACAGAAATGGATCACGTAGCCAGAAGATTTAAGAAGTTTTATAGGATGAAGATGATTTTTAGAAAATCAAATTACAAAGGTAAGTATGACAACAAGGTACACTAGAAAAAGGACTGGATGAAATCTGACAAATCTGATAAAGTTGTTTGCTCTGAATGGAAGATAAAAGGACATATAAATGCAGACTATCCAAAGCTGAAATAAAAGAAGAAATATGAGTAGAAGGTTAATAAGTATAAGAAATCCCTGAAGGCTACCTGGAGTGCTTCTGAGGATATCTCCAGTGAATCTAAAGCTTCTGATACTGAAAACCGAAATAAAGAAAACATGTGTTTTATGAAAAACACTTCTGAGAGAACCTGCTTAAAGAGATCTTGTAGAAATACTTGGTACATGGACAGTGGATATTCAACACATATGTCAGGATATTTGTTTTTCTTTAAAAGATTATTCAGTGTTGATGGAGGTTTTTTCACCATTGGTGATAATTCTAAAGGGACAATCATCGGCTTGGGCCAGATTGGTAACACTAACTCAGTATTAATTTCTAAAGTTCTATTTGTTGATGTACTGATGTATAATTTACTAAGTATTTCTTTTTTATGTGATGATGGTTTTAATTTTAAATTTGAAAATGATTCTTGCAATGTTTTTAATTCTAAAAATTCTTTATTATTTTCTGCCTTGCGAAATGAAAAAGTCTATTCTGTTGATTTAAATTCTTTAGCTATGCAAAAAATTACTTGTTTAAATGCTTTTCATAAAGAGTCTTGGATTTGGAACAAAATATTAGGACACTGTAATGTACATTCACTTATAAAACAAACTTGGAAGAACGTAGTTAGAGACCTACCTAAACTTCAATTCCCAGCAGATAATGATTGTAAACTCGGTCAAAAGGGAAAGCAACATAGAGATTCTTTTTAATCAAAGAATGAAGTGTCAATATCTCAACCTCTCAAGTTGGATCTCATGGATTTGTTTGGACCTTCTATAGTTTCTATTTTAAATGGGAAGCACTATGTCTATGTTCTAGTAGATGACTATTCTAGGTATACATGGGTATATTTTCTAGCTCACAAAAGTGAATCTTGTTCTTACTTTGTTAAATATTCCATGTCTATAGAGAACCTTAGTAGACTTAAGATTAAAACCTTGAGAAGTGATCATGGTTGTGAGTTTGAAAATGATGATTTTGAATCCTAGTTCTCACATAATGGATAGAGTAACAATTTCTCTGCCCCTAGGACACATCAGAAAAATGGTGTAGTAGGAAGGAGGAATAGAACCATTCATGAAATTTCCAGAACCATGCTCAATGAGTATGACCTACCTGTTTATTTTTGGGTTGAAGCTATCAATACAGCTTGTTATATTATCAATAGATTCTTGATCATACCTATTCTTATGAAGACCCCTTATGAGTTGTGGAACCCTAGGAATCCTAAGGTTAACTACTTTAGAGTTTTTGGTTGCAAAGTCTTTATTCTTAATACCAATGATAATCTTGACAAGTTTGCATCCATGAGCGATGAAGGAATTTTCCTACGATACTCTATTTCTATTAAATCCTATAGAGTTTTCAATAAGATAACCAAATGTGTGGATGAATCTATTCACATCAAATATTATGAAACTGATCCACATGAACCTAAGACTTCTCTTAAAAATCTTGAATATGATCTCTCTGTTTTGAACCTTAATGATAAAGGCAGTGGACCTGTAGTTAAAACATCCAGTTCTAGAAATTTTCTATAACTTACTTCTGTTGATTCCCAACAAGTTGATGAACCTGAAATATCTAGCCCTACCTTTTTGAAACCAACTAGGACTCTAAATAACCATCCTTTAGATTCTATTTTAGGTAATCTAGATAGAGGAACACAGACTAGTGCTTCTCTAAGAAATCAGGTTGAACATCAATCCTTTCTTTCATTGTTAGAACCTAAAAATATCAATGATGCTATCAATGATGAGTTTTGGGTAATGGCTATGCAAGAAAAACTAAATCAATTTGAAAGAAAGAATGTCTGTGAATTAGTAGAAAGACCTAAAGACACTATAACCATAGGCACAAAGTGGGTGTTTAGAAACGAAGATGATGAATATGGAAACATCATTCGAAACAAATCTAGACAATTTTCACAAGGTTACAATCAAGAAGAAGTAATTGACTTTGAGGAAACGTTTTCTCCTGTAGCTAGATTAGAGGAAATTATGATCTTACGTGCCTTTGCATCACATCTGAATTTCATGTTATATCAAATGGATGTTAACAGTGCTTTTCTAAATGGTTTTATTGTTGAAGATGTTTTGGTAGAACAACCACCTGGTTTCTCAAATCCTCACTTTCAAAATCATGTTTTTAAACTTTCTAAAGCTTTATATGGTTTAAAACAAGCTCCAAGATCTTGGTATGAAAGACTTACAAATTTTCTTATTTTAAAAGGATTTAAAAAGGAATTGATGATCCCACACTTTTTATAAAAATAATTTCAATAGGTGTTTTAATATTACAGATAAATGCGGATGATATTATTTTTGGATCTTCTAAAAATTCTATATGTACTGAATTTTCAAAGGTTATGAAAAATGAGTTTGAAATGATCTTAATGGGAGAGCTTCAGTACTTTCTTGGATTTCAAATCTTTCAAACTAAAGATGGTATTACTTTAAATCATATTAAATATACTAAGGATTTATTAAAACTTTTTGGTTTGGATAGTATTAAGGGGAGTTATACACCTATGAGTACCACCTGTAAATTAGATATTGATGAAACTGGGAAACCAGTAGATCGAACTAATTATGGAGGTATGATTGGGAGTTTACTTTATCTTACTACTAGTTGACCTGATATTATGTTATTGTATGTATGTGTGATAGATTTCAAGCTAACCCTAAAGAGTCACACTTACTTGCTGTTAAAGGATTTTTAAATATCTTAAATATACAGCTAATTTTGGACTATTTTAGCCAAAGGGAAAATCATTTGATTTAATAATTTATTCAGATGCTGACTTTTTTGGATGCAAGTTAGATAGAAAGAGCACATCTGGAACATGTAATTTACTTGGAAAGTCCCTAGTATCATGGTGTAGTAGGAAACATAACTCGGTTGCATTATCTACTGCTGAAGAAGAGTATATAGCTGCTGGTAGTTGTTGTGCACACTTTCTGTGGATGAAACAAACTTTTTTGGACTATGTATTTTATTTTAAACATGTTTCAATTAACTGTTATAACAATAGTGCGATCAACATCTCAAAGAAGCATGTTTCTCACTCTAGAACCAAACACATTGATGTTAGACACCACTTTCTAAGAGATCATTATCAAAGAGTTGATATAACTATTGAATTTATAGGCACTGAACTCTAATTAGCTAATATTTTCCCTAATCCATTAAGTTCATAATGATTAAGTTTCATTAGACACGAATTAGGAATGATAAATTACTCTTAAAACTGTTAGATAAACCTCAACATTAGATAATCGTCACCTTTAGATAAACCTCATCGTTAGATAAACCTCATCGATAGATAAAACTCCCAATTAGATAAACCTCAGCGTTAGATAAACCTCACCGTTAGATACACCTCACCGTTAGATAAACCTCACCGTTAGATAAACCTCACCGTTAGATAATCCTCAATGTTAGATAAACCTCACTGTTAAGATAAACCTTGCCATTAGATAAACCTCACCATTAGATAAAAATCACCGTTAGATAAACCTCACCGTTAGATAAACCTCACCATTAGATAAACTTCACCATTAGATAAACCTCACCGTTAGATAAACCTCACAGTTAGATAAACCTCACTGTTAGGATAAACCTCACCATTAGATAAACTTCACCATTAGATAAACCTCACCGTTAGATAAACCTCACAGTTAGATAAACCTCACATGTTAGATAAACCACACCGTTAGGATGAAACTCATCATTAGGATAGACCTCACAGTTTAAGGACACGTCACCAGTACATCTCCCGCACTATTTTAAAATTTGTGTATTAAGTCCGAGACTTCAAACCTTTTTTAATATGAGATTTATTTTATTTTTGAATCCTAAATGATATTAAACCCGACTCTAAACATCACTCAATCACCGTGAACCCATCTGTACGAATCCCTCCTACTTAAAACCTATCAAGCTCACAAAACCCAAAGCCTCAGAATCTAAAATGGCACGAGTGAAGTGACCCTCAGTGGATGAAGGGAGTGATGCGCTGCAAGATAAGAAGCAGAATGTAACCAATACTGGTGCTAGAGGAAGCAGTAGATGTTTTGTTCGAAGGAATCATGTGAATCTGCATTTATCTAAGCATGAAGTTGTAGTGGAAAAAGATTTATGTGCGGAATGGATGTTAGAAATTAAGTCCTTGATTTTGAAGATTTAACAAGAGCACTGATGGCTCGAATGCTTCATGAACAATAATGGACCATATTATCCAGTACTGGTAATGGAGTTCTATGATTTTTCCTATTTTGAGACTTCATAAGAGGAGAATAGGATGATTTCATTTGTGAACGGTCAAAAGTTTTCGTTTTCATCTGTTGAATGGGATGAGAACCTTATAGTTCCTCATATAGGTGATTATGGATTTTATTCAAAATCCATACCTACTACTAGTGACTTTTACAAATATGAGGATGCGTTGTTAGAACTGACAGGAAATGGAACTCCTAGATAGATCATTGCTGCAGAAATGGCAGGGGAGGATAAACTACGTTTTATGTTCATTCAGAATGTGATTAGTCTATGGAGAGGAGATTTTTCTACCCTTAGATTTCAGGATATTTATTTGTTGTATCGATTATAGCATGGAGTAAAGGTGAATTTGTGCAAATTGATAATGATTTAGATAGAGGATATGACTAGACCAAAGTCTCAGTCCAATGCACTATTCTTTTCTAAGTCGATTTCTACTCTATTGAAGGCAAAGGAAGAAGTTAGACCTCAAGATGAAACTGTTGTGGTTAAGGATAATTTTTTCATCACCAGGACTATTTTTAAGTATATGAATGTTAGCTGGAACCCATGGAAGAAATCATGGGTTAATGATGAAGGTAAATTCTATGACAAGTACACTCTTATGGACCATCCTTCTAGATCAATGGATGTGAGGGATCCTGGTCCTAGACCAGATGATCCAGAACCAGTCTACAGTGATAATGAGACTGAAACTGAGGAGGAAGAGATGTCAGTTGAGGATGGAGGAGACCTAGATTTACCTCCTAGTCCTGTGCATCAAAATATTTCCTATGGATCAGATAACCCTCCAAAAGAACTACCAAGGAGAGAAACTGTTATGGAGGACAGTGATTCTGAGTCCACTGAAGAAGAAGAAGAAGAAGCGTATCAGAATATTGTCAAGGACACCTCTGAAGAGGATGAGGAAACCGAATCCGATCATTTTGTTCATGGAGAAAAGGAGGTTGATGCTGAAGCAGATGATGAGGAAAATGAAGAAGAAGAGCTCAGTTTGAGCCCTCTGATTGATAATACAAACAAGATTGTGTTTGTTCAGGCAGCTGATGTGGCATCTACTTTCATTGATGAGAGAGTCATTGTTGAATTAGAAAAGGATAGGACTAACCCTACTGTTGAACAGTCAGAGAAAATGGTTGTTGCATCTGCTGAAGATATCAGAGGAGGTTGTAGAGTTACCTTGAGCAGAACAGTTGGAGGAGATTCCTCATGAGAATGATCTATGTGAGGGGGAGCATCTCTGTTCAGTTTCTGTGTTATATGACATCGAATGTTGGTCATCAGGTCTAGGATATATGGTACTTGGAATCAATTATGGAGATTCTGATGAGGAAGACCAGCCCCAAAGGGATTCAGTTATCCTACCTGTTGTGGCGGAAAATTTGGCAACCAAGGAGGACCTTGAGTCCTTAAAGGCTGAAATGAAAGAAGCATTGAGAGAATCAATGATTGATTTTAAGAAAATCCTGGTTGATGAAATGAGGAGTGTGGAAAAATACCTTGAGCTATCTATGGGATGTGATTTGTCTAGTCCAGTGAAGGAAATGATGGATGAATTTAAATTATTCCATACTCAAATTGGGAGCTGGACAAGAGCTGTGGTTGCTCTAAAAAAATCGATTGATTCATTGACTTCCATGAACATTTCTCAAACCCAATTGAATACTGATTTCAGATATATCAAAGAAGTAGTCAAGCAGTTTGTGGAAGTATTTGAGGCATTTAAGACATCAGTCAAAGAACATTTGAACAGTCAAGATGCACCTGTTCAGAAGGTGGTTAGTAATTTGACACAGCCTTTCAAAGAGACAATAGTTTTCTCAGTAAAACCCCTTCCCTCATCCTGCTCCACTGTGAAAATTGACCAGATCAGAACTCTGATCCAGGAAGAGTTGGTTAAGGACAGTACCAGTGGAAAATCGGATAATCAGATCCTTGCTACCACTATATAAGTTGTCAGTTTTGTTCGTGATCACCTACGAGCAGCTACTGCTTCTCAAGAGGCCATTAAGAATAAGGTGGATGCTTAATTTGAGAAGGTCTATACCAAGCATCAAATGAACAAAAATTTCAAGCTCTTGATGGAGAATATGATGTTTCCTCCAGTGAATCATGCTTTCAGAGAACATGTTAGTAAGATCAGGTAGATTACTCCTGCCTTGGATAAATTCATTGAAAATAGAGATGATTTTATGTCAGCAATGGAGAGATGAGGTAGTATTATTATGGATTTCTGGAACCTGTTGCTACCATTCGTGAATATGGATGCCAGACCAGTGATTGTACCTCCTTCTCTTCCTGACTCTACCTCTAAGAGTACACCTCAGTTGAATCCAGTTCAGGCTATTCGAAGCTTGACACCTATGATCCCATAGAGGAGAAAATATTTCAGATCTTGTGCAGTTTCTGTGGCTGACCCTACAGTTGTTCCTTCAGCTATTCCCAATCCATCTACTCAGTCTGAACCTGAACCCTCTGCTCATCCTAAGGGAAAGAATCCTGTTCAAGAGGAATATTGAGTGATTCTGAATGTTTTTGATAGGATTCACTTGTATTTTTGTAATACTGACTTTATCAGTTTTTACCTTTTGTGATTTAATGGGAATTTACTATTACATTCTCCAATTTACTATTTTTTTTCTTTGTAATCTATTCTCTTTTAGTCTCTACATTTCTATGATTCTACCATTCTTTTTGTTAATCACAAAGGGGGAGAAAATGAAACTAATGATAACTGGGAGTGCAATTGAAAGGGGGAGAAAAATGAGACTTTTTTTTAAAGTTTTTTTTGGAAATTCTTCCTCTGGAACCATTTTATTTTTCATAATACAATGGCATAAGTTATGATTATCAAAAATGGGGAGATTGTTGAACCCTCTGGAGATTCTGTTGAACTCATATTTTGATAATTCCAATAATTCTCAATTATAGTTTGATAATCCCTATATTGGTTAATGATTAACCACTTATTTCAGTATTTCTGTTTACCATGCACATATTCATATATTATAATATTTACATTATCTTCAGAGAATTCGGTTACTAGATGGATATATATTCTATCTTATCCCATTCTGCCAATAGAATGCTTAAACAGACAAGTGGCCACCAATGCAGAACAAGTCTACTATTACACGAAAGGTCACTGATACATCAAGTCTACCGTTACGTGAAGGTCACTGATACAGACAAGTCAATGTTATGCAAACCTACCGATACAGAAAAGTTACCAAAGGAAGTCTACCGATAACCCAAGGAAACTACATGTACATTAAGGCTACCGTTACATGAATGTTCACCAGTACATTAAGTCTACCGCTACCGATCAATTCTTCTGATAGACATGAAGTTTACCGATAGAAAGGCTACCATTACCAAGAGGTTACCGATACAAGAGGTTACCGATACAAAGACCTACCATGAAACAAGGCTATTGATATCCAAAGATATCATTCCAGAGAATCTGATGATGCCTTAATTTCTATCTTTATTTAATCTAACCAACGGTAATATTAAGTATATTTTAATTCTCTATCATTTATTTAATGAAGGTTGCTGGATGTCAGGGAATCGTACCTCGTACCTACAAAAAAAAATCATTTCTTTTGCCAGAGCTCGTGCCATAAATATAAAAAGTCCATGTTGCTGTAAGATACACAAGATACATACAAAAGTGATCTACAAGTGGCATACATTAGAAGATCTCATACAGATATACATGCATGATCAAGAAGACACAAAAGCTCATACACAGTCACGCTTACTCAAGAAGAGCTTTGTACATTCATGAGGATTTTGAAGAACTTCATCGAATACATATTCACTGTCTCTGAGCCTGGATGTCAAGAATACGACACTCTGTTTTCCAGACAAAAACCAGAAGAGAAATCAGAACCATTTCTGATCAATCTAAAGGAGTCCAGAGCTACACTACAATCACTAGAGCCATTCTAAACTCTATATCTTTCTCAGTTATTTATTATTTACATTACGAGCAGTGTGTGTCATCAGTTTTAATTTACACATACACTGTCTCTTGAAACTTAATTGGAGGATCTGTAAATCCTCATTCAAATTCCTTACATCTTCTATTTCCCACTGTGGATTGTGGTAGAGGTCTTGTGTGACCTGGACAGCTTTACTTGCTGTTGTTTTTTTCCCACGTAGAATTGTGGTAGAGGTCTTTGACCTGGATAGCTGTAAACTGTTGTGAACACCGATCCTGGGAGTGGATCAAATTTGTATAAATTGGTTAGAGGACTAAGTCTCATCTTGAGACTGAACCTCTTGGTTATATCTTCTATGATTTGTTTAGTTTTATCTAAAACCATTTTATTCTGCTGCTAAGTGCTTTAAAATTTAAACTGTTTTTCAAAGTTACTCTGATAATTGAGTTATCAAGTGTTTTCATTATTTGTAAATCATTAGGTTAGTTTCCAAAGCTAATCGGATCTTTTTATTAGATTAACTGGGAATTAATCAATCCCTTGAGAACCTAACTGAAAGTTTTCTTTAGTTCAAATTCACTACAATTCAATTAGTATGTTAAATTGGGGGATTTTAGAAAAGGATATTAAACAGAAATTTTAATTAGAACTTAATACACCCCCCTCTTGAGTGTCCACTCCGACCAACAAGTCAAAATTAAAATTAAAAAATTAAAAAATTTGTCCCTATGATTAAGGTTAAAAGTAGTTTACATGGGAGGATTAAACCAAGAGAAATGGGTATATTTTATATTTAGAATTATATTAACCATGTATTTTAGAATTACTTTCAACCAATACCATCCCACCATCAAATATATATTCATTTGGAATCATGCTCGATGATAATTATTTCATTATATTTAAATATTTTTATAAATTAAATATGTGTCCAGTACCCGATTTATATGTGGAAACACCTCTAATCCAAATTTTAAACAAAATTGATTCTTTTATTTCATGAAAAGGATACAAAATATGATTATGAAATTTCATATACATGAATTTGAGGTTATTTTCTTCATAAAATCCTATTTCAAAGGTCCTTATGAAAGGCTCTAATAGGGTCCAACTGTAGGAGATGTGATTGTCATAACTGATCACCATCAATTTATTTCTTCATACACCACACCTAAATCAATGATATTCTTCATAAATAATTATAACAAGACCATTATATATTTAAATTCTTATATGATTATATAACCTCAAAAAATCATTCCATTATTGTATCAAATCGGAAGCCAATGTATCGCTTGTGTGTTCATTTGGATTACAACCTCCATGTAGATAGATAAATATTTTTCCATTAAAATAATTAATAAATGGGTATTAATATGGTTTTAATGTAAAAATATGTTATTTAAGAAATAATAATTATTTTTCAAATATAATTGAATCTATACCTTCTTACCATCTGGTATGTTTGAAAATTATATGGTACCTCTTGTGTTTACGTTGACATTTACCTACATGAATTGATGTGATTTATATTATCATTTCCCCATTCAATAGGTTTTAATAATGAGATATCTAATTAATATATATTATATATGTATTTTAATAATAATAATAATTTTTTTTTAATATTGAAATTTATTTTTTTATATGAATTAATGATAAACCAACATTCTTACGTTCACACGGATTACCGTATCTATAAATAATGTCATTAATGTTTCAATATCATTCATTTGGGATGACAATAAAAATATATATAATGAATTTATATGATATTTATATAATTAATAATATTATATATTCCATAAAAACAGGATCAATTTATAATTAAATGTTATAAACAACTGAAATTACAATGAAAAATGGAAGAGATAACACTCCAATATAGTGATTTTAATAAATATTTATTCCAAAATGTGTGATGATATATTATTATTTGATCAAATATAATATTATACAAATTTTATAGACTATATAATACAATAATGAAAAAATTATTATTTTTTTATTCATATTAATGTGATTCTGAATCAAATTTATCAAAAGGTAATTTATTTTTGACTTACTTTTATTTCAGTGAGCCACTTTTTTTTTATATAAGTATTTTATTTTATGTGGTCTAATTACTAAATAAAATTATATTTTATGATGATACTAATTGAAATTTTTTGAATATAAATATCCATTTATTTCTCCCCCTTCTTTTACGTTTTCATTAGAAAATATCCAATGTGGTATGGGTTTTTGGTAAAATCACATTATTTATTAGGATTAGTTAAGATATTTTTTCATGATGAAATTTTATGATCTAACCCCCATGAATCCATTAAATTTTACTACTCATTAGTAATTTATTTATTCTACATTCTTTCTTTTAATTATCTTATCCTTAAGAACAATATATATAAGTAATTGTGGAAAATTGAAATTATTTCTCTATCTAGTAAAAATACTTTTAATTCTACATCAATTATTTCCCCAAAATGCATTCATGAATGTTTTAATACTATTATAATATTTCTATAAATCATTAAAAATGTTTTTTTATTTCTATTAAAATATTTCTAACGAATTTTTAGATCTTTTTTTAAACAAGGTAATTCATACATTGTATCAGACATATAAATGAAATCCTCGTTTTATCATACTCATATTGAATTGAATTTCCCCCCACCATTACCACTAAATTTACTGAGTATTTTATTATAATATTATATGGTTCTTTTCAATCATGGAAATTTCTTTATTACGTGGGAATTTTTAGATTTAAAATTGAACCTGGTATTTTCCTAAAAACAGAATAAAATGATAATTTTAAGGAATATTTCAACAATGTTAACATAATTTAATGTTACCTAATATTAAATTGTAAATGATAAGATTTTATAATCATTATCCATTCTATTAATGTCTTATAATTATAATAAAAGTATGTTAAAGAAACTCATTTGTTTTCAATAGATTAGGAAAATATAAAATGAATAAATATTTATGAATCGCATTTCAATTCCATGATTTATGATATTACCAGTGTTTTATGGTCATATAAAAGACATATTTAATATTTAATTTATGTTAATGGTTTTCTTTTAATTTAATATCCCTCTAATTAATTGCGTAATGACGAATATCTCATGAGGAAAAATGACTCGAATATGGAGTAAACACAGTTCAAGAAGGGACTTTATCCAATATGATTTTCTTACATGTTAACCTTCACAAAGGGTATGATGGAATGGTGAGTGCAACTAATACAAATTTATAGGCATGTAATTGATCCTTGAATTAGGAAATAAATTTCCAAGCTTATTTGTATTCAACAAGAATATATCTTATACAATTGTTAGTCATTCATGAGTCATGTTATTGGATTCCTTTATTATTCATGGATTATGATGTTCTGTGATTTATGGAATGAATCATTGTTATGATATATAATATTAAGTTTATGGATTTCAAATCTTATACTCATGTACTCATAAGCATATACTCATGTTAAGTTGATTAGATAATTTATATAAACCTTATTTTCCCATATTGAACATCAGAGATCCCCCTTTCCAATTCATGCATTCCCCATGTATGAACAAATGGTTGTGCTTGTTTTGTATATAAGAAGGGATCATGTTATGATAAAATTATTGGTAGATCATGTATATCTCTTATGTAAATTTTTGTTATGTATCTATGATATTGAAGAAATCACTATTAAATGATGCTTGTTTGGATCATATTATAATGTATTGGATTTTAATATTTTAAGATATGGTATTTTTGTGTGATATTTATGGTTCACTATACAAAAATATTTTTTCTATTTTTTTATTGGATCTAGATAACTAGATAAACTAATACTCCCTTCATTAACCCCATAGGATGATCTCTGATATTGGGTGTTTATCAATTTAGTTTTTCCTTTATAAGATTGAATTCAAATATATTTTAATACATTTTTTCTATATCCTAGAATAAATATAACATTTAAATATACTCATCAAACATATTATCCTTAAAAATAAAAATCAACTATAATGAACATGTGTGTCTTCCTTTATCGTCTCAATTCATAGTCTCACCCATTCAATTTTATCATTAAATTGATCTCTCATAGTTCAAAAACTAGAAAAAGGACCGTATTCAAAAAATTTCTAACACACCCTAATGTGTGATACATTAGTTCAATTTTAGACTTAATAAGCCTCTTTAAAGTATTAGTAATTTCATCATCTTTTATAATAGATAGATCACAATCAATTGATATAGAATCCATATTAGTGAATCATGTATATATTGACCTTTAATGGTAGGAATAATATTTCTCTTACAATTATTTTATTCAATGATCAATCCTATTGAGGTATTTTTTGTTGTTTAATATCTTGAGAGGAGGTTTCATTAAAACATATCGATCTACATATAATATTTCATCTATTAAGAAGTTAATAAATGCATTGAATATTGTGTTGCACCATTTATTTTTGTTCGGAATGGGGTTTATCTAATGTTTAATTTTCTATAACATCACTATGGTAGTAGTGTAATAGATTTTATAGGATAATGATTCCTTATTATAAAATTTTTATGGAATTCCTTATTGTGTTTCATTTTCTTTTCTACTGATTTTGTCCCATGTTGATAGAATAAATGAACTATTTTTTATTTTAAACTAATTTCCCATGAAATGATGTATAGTAATATATAGTTGATATTATGGTTGTACTAATTATGTTTTTGATAGATATTTTTTTTAATTCTTCCCTATGTTCTGTTTCAAGTTATTTGTTATAAATTCCACTAATTTGATTCACTTTCACAATAGTAGTAATTTTCCCACGTATCATCCTTAGTCGTATTAGATTTAGTAGCATTTTGATCTTTAAAAACAAGGGGATTTATGACATGAACTCCTAGACTGGTTTGGTTTTACACTGTTGTTTCATGGTTTATGCCCAATATTATGATTCATGATTTTATTCATGAATTTGTATAAATTTAAGAACTTATCTGAATTCTATTCTTAAATTATTATTTCCCATAAAAATAAAAGTCCACAATTTTCTTCTTATATTTTCTTTTATTTCACCCATCTCGTCATTGATCACACTTTTTGGGAGACATATTATTGTTGATATATATTACTGGGGATCACATTACATAAATTGGAACCTGTTACAATCTATTTTCTTCTATTCTAGTCCATAGAGATTATTGATTAACAAATTTTGGTAGGGAATTCTGGGATCCCCTAATTTCAAATATATATGAATCTATTGAATTTACATTTTATTGACATAATTTTCCTATCATTATAGTCTTTACTAGTAATGACAATGGTATAGACTATAAACAGGTGATTTTAAAGTGTTATTCAAAATTTAATATTGTTTTTCTATTAGTTCTCATGTGGATGTTTTATCATTATTATTGTTAATAGTTGATTTATTTGATATTGATGATTTACCATAATGTTTTTATAATTAATTATTCATCCTTTAAAAATATTAATCACGAAATGATATAATAGAACATTATATATAAATCCGGGATAATGGTAACGATGCTTTGATGGTGACCAATACATTATTATTAAAGAGTGATTTAAAATTCATTTATCAGTGTGACTTTTTTGAATAATTATGATTTTGTTTCCTATTGATATGATAATATGGAAGAATGGTGTGTTAAGCTTTGAAAAATTGAAACTAAAGTTTCATCTTTATTAACATTAGTATCCTAATAAAAAATGAAAATATGACAACAATTTTTTATGTGGAAATAATGAATTTATTGAAAATTAGTTGGATGTTGAATAGTTTTTCCAATATAACAACGATGTGGTGGTTGGAGTAATAGGAATGATGTGGACTGAGGTTGAAGTGTTTTTTATTATTTTTGGTTTAAAACATTTGGGATTTTTCATATGATATTAGTGTTGTTGTGTGGGTGATGTATAATTTCATTATGGAGTACCAATGGTATGTATATGACTAATAAAAATGATCATGATTATGGGTTGGATATAAATGAATGATTTCATTGGTAAACTTGTGGAGGTTGAAATTTTATATAATTTCTTCATAATGAATGATTAATAGTGATTATGGGATGGAATATAATATGAAATTTATTTTAACAATTATATGTAGTGAATTTAACGTCTTGGTATTGAATACAATTAATAAAGGATCTTATAAACATATACCAGTTTAAAAAAGTGGTAAATTATGGGAATAATTATTCAATTCAACCTAAATCATAAATAATGTATTATAATGTGGAAAACCGTCCTAAATGATGGGATTAATTATTATTCAATTGATGGGAGTAAAAGATATATAAAGTTGGCATAAACATAGTGTTTTGATTGGTGAGGAAGGGATATTTGTTTTGAAACAAGTTGGGTTGGGTTTTGGGAGATTATGTTTATATTCATTTTTTATGTTTTCAACTATCCTAATAAAATGTAAAATAACACATCAGTTAATAATCTTTTTTAATTTTTTTAGTATTTTTTTCTGATATCCATTTTATAGTTCAAATTTTTTTTCTACCCTCGATTCTACAAATAACCCTCTCTCTGTGGTGTTAAATTGATTGCTAGAGGATGATAGATTTATTATCATGATACTGATGGGGTTATTACATGGTATATATAGATGGAAACATTAATGGTAGGGGCACAATTTTGATCACCTTCATGTCTATTTAAAAATAATTTAATTAATATAATATGTTTTCATGAGATATTGTACCATGGTATATATAGTAAATTATTCATTTCATTGGTTCAACTGGTTTCACCTTGAGATATTAATAAAAAAATAAGGTTTTGATATGTAATGTTTTGGTTTTAACAATATCCAATATGATTTTATATCTATATCAATGAGAATAAAGTATATTATTTTACATTTGGGGTGTGAGAGTGTAAAAAACATATATAAGTTGTTGTGGGGTAGAATTTTTCAATATGATTTGATATTATTTTTATATTCTTATATCAGTAATTTATTCATTGAGCCTTGGTGGCATTGGTTGGTAGTTTACCCAATAATTTCAAGATGGCAATATTTTTATCCATTGATGTGTTTTCATGCTTCTTACACATTTATATGAGTGTTCTAGAGGAGAATCAGATATATTATATAGTGTAAATCTAAACATATATATATATATATTATTTTAGGATGTTATGGTGATTTCAAAAGTATATCAAAGAAATATTAGTGTTTAGTATGTATTTATGATTGGATATACATTATATGAGTTATTTATTGTTCTTTTCACATGGGTATAGTATATTATTTTGTAATATTTAGGAACATTGGTTTTATTTTTTTATTTTGTTATTTTATATCTTGATGTTGTTTTGTTTAATTATTTTTTATGTTCATATTTTATGTGAGGTTAATGCATAATATTTTCATGATTGATTCCTTAGGTGGTCCTTTTTATTCAGTGGGATACTATATGGGGGGCTTCAGGTTCATTTTTATCATTGTAGCTGGCCAATAATGTGGTTTTACTGGGAGTGGTTCATATAAAATTCGTATTGTTAAGTCTGTATATTACTATGTAACACTGGAGTTGTATGAATTTTTTCATTTTGATAATCTTCCAAATTTATAGATTTTAGATTTATTTCTGATTTATGAAGATATGGAATGTTTTGTTCTATGTGAAATATAATCATTGAATAAATAGAAAGAAATAACATAGAAAATTATATTTGGTCAAGGAACAAAGATCCTATATTCCACTCTACCAATGATCCATCTATGATATTGTAAAATTTCACTGGTAAGGTCTTATTCCAATATGACCACAAATTCCTAACTAAGTCCATAAAGAAGACGGATTTACAAAAAAGAGAAATAGAGCCTTCTGGTTTTTAACAAGGAATATATTATCAACACTATAGATAGTGAAGATGATACTCCATCAAAATTGAGTATGAGTAGTTGATTGTCCAATTAATGAAAACAATTTGATTTCACGGATCATGTTGATCTTCACTATTAAAACAATAGTTAATGATAGTAGATGCATATTCATCTTCTTAAATGATGGTCTTCACAAAACATTAGTTTTAAAGTAATCTTATTTTAAAATGATCTTCAATAATGATAAAAAATCACAACTGAAGAAATATTACTATTGTAAGAGGTGGAACATGTATATCATTAATGTGTACCCTCTTTTAGAGTAGATAATTTGTTACAATAGCACTATAACTGATCTTTTACCCGAATGATATCATATATAAATAAATGTGATTTTTATATCCCGTATATTGAAAAGAAACACTTACTGAATATACTGAGTGGGTAGTTTTCATTGATATTCTATATTCAATAAGATTTCCTAATAGAATTCCTAAATTCAAATCTATATTTACCAGGGGAATCATAACATCACTTATGAATAAGAGTGATTTACTCGGATGAAAATATTTTTTTCAATCGATCATAATGAAATTTAAATCATTTGATTAGAAGCTCTCAATTATCCTACAATTATTTCAATAATGAAGAAGGTAACTCGAATAAAATCAAGATTTTAAATCTACTTTATTGAGTAGACAATCAATGGGTTTAACCACATAGCGTTGGGTTCCATTGTTTAAAATTTCATATTGTAGGGTTCCTTTATGTAGTGTAGGACTCTTACTAATGTATGGTTCCATTACCAATATTTAAAATACATATAACGTAGATATAAATGTATTGTATGGATGATTATTCTTATTCTCATCCTTTCTAGAAAAAGATTGACATGTAGCATTGAGAAATCATACATTCAATTTTCTAAAAATATGTTATTAATATTGATTTCAGACTCTAATATAGGTTTTATATTCCATATGCAAGATGTTTCATTGAATGTAGCATTTCTGATCCATATGCTTAATATCCAATGTAGGATTCCAATTCCATGCACAATCTGATCTTCATGGTATATGGATGATGAACCATGCATTAATCTACCAACAATATGGTATAAATAGTGTTTCTATAACAAATCCCCTAGATTCAAAAAACGTCAAAAAATAAATAAATAATAACATATTATATATTCCATTAACATACATCATGAAACATTATTATAGAACAAAAGATGTTATATGTGAGAATCAAAATTAATATTTAATTTAGAGTATTGTTGATTCAATGCAATCCAAACAATATCCCCATTATATGATATCCATGCCCATTAAATAACTAACTGAAAATATATTATTTCTAAACATGTTTAAATAAATTGTTATTAATTTAAAATTATTTTGATTTCACAAATCGAATTCCATTTAAATGGTTTCTCGTAAATATGTTTTTCTAAAATATTCTCCCCAAATGTATATTTCAAATATTCTTCTCCTTTTTGTGATATCAAAATATCTATTTATATAGTACTAAATTATAAATGAATGTTGTAGTCTACTATTACATAAATTATATATATTATGTGGAAATAGAACATGAAACTTAAATTACACAAGCATAAAAATAAAAAGAAATAACAATATAAATTAAAAATAATGTAAAATAAACTGAAGATCAAATGTTGTGAACAAATTATGAGTATAGCCCACAATAAACTTAAGAGGGAGTTAAAATGAGGAGCTCTTATCATAATGGTTTCCTAATCCAGAATTATGATAGGTTGTAATCACTACAGCTGTATGAGAAATATTTTGAAGAGAATCAGGAATATCAATAAGCATCACCAACAGAATCTAAAAATGGTTGTTGCAGACATATTCCCATTTTTTAGCATCTTACATGTATCCTCCCCATCCATTAAAATTTCAACCATAGTCACATTAATTAAAAAAAATTAAAAGTTTTTATGATGGAACATATTCATTCAATCTATCTATAAATTTTTGAATGAATTGTACCAAGAGACATTCATTTGAGGACATTCGACTGATCAAATCATTCTGATTTTCCATTAGAACATTTAGGGGAGTACTATAATACTGAAGAGTGTGCATCCTGTTGTTTAATTCATCAATCACATCAATAATTTCATCATCTATCATTATAATTTCATGATAAATGGTAGATTAGTGGATCATGATGATTGATAAGTATAATTATTAGTTTTAAATCCTCTTCCCGACATAATCTTCAAATTATCAATATAACAATTTTTCATAGATTCTATTTTTAATGACCATATTTCTTTAACTAAATAAATAATTAACTCTTAGAAATATCTAATAGAATCTATATTTTCATAAACATCTTTCAATTGAGTTTTAATAGATTAAAACTCTTTTCTTGGAACATTTGAACTTCTGATGTCCTCAATTTTCATTATTTAAGGGTCAAATATTTTTGTGGACTAAAATTTTGAGAATTCACATTATTGAAATATTGAATGATCGCTTTAGTTTATTTTTCCAATGAGTGAAAAACTCATTATATTTCACCCCTTATTTACCAACTCCTACAATTTTCAATATGATCACTTCCACTTTGATAATGTAGATACACGTGCATCAATCGAATCTTTATTAATTAAAGACATATATCCAGGAGAATCTTGCTCATTAGTATGATCAATTATTCTAGATTGATTATCCTCTAGAGTAAATTTTCTCATGATTGAGACTCCTTCGGATTAATATGTTTGGTTACATAAGCCTCAGGATCAGTCACTTCCTCTTATCTTTCTTTGAAAACTACAACTTGTATAATAATATTGATTGAAATTCTTCTTCTCTGACGAATACATTCCAACTATATTTTATATTATGTTTCCTCTTCCAGTTGTGGCCTCACTAAAAAATAGTTAAATAGAATATCCCCACTGTGAACAAATCATCAACTATATATGTTATTCTGTACCAACTGGAAGAATATAGTTATAGGAATTACTCTATAAAAATCCTAGTTTTATGATAGTTCAAGAACTAAAAATGTTGATGTGATGGAATCTATGAACAATATAGATGTATCTTTTATTTCCTGTACTAAAAAATGACATGAATAGAATCTTACCACATGGATAAAAACCCATTTTTTCATCTTTCTGGAAACAATGAATCAAACACCATAGCATGTATCTACTTAATTTTCGCTCATTATTGTTCATGAAGAGAAACATTATATACATATCTAGATAAATGAAATTCTCTTTATGTAACTTTATTAGAACATTTACAAATTGATTTAATTTCATCATAACATTATGATCAGCATTCTGATCGCATGTCATAATGTTTTTAATAGTTCAAGTACATAAAAGATAATACATGATATACTATGATATGTAATTCTCATCACATATACATCATAAATAAAATTAAAATTCACCCTCATGGAGAAAAGTGACCATTTTATAAATATGAATTGAAGATATTGAAATCACATCATGAAAATCATAGATAAAAATGTATCATTATCATATCCAAGACTAAAAGAATAAATTATACATAATTCAATCACTTATATATTAAAAAACAAAAGGAATATTTGTTCTCAAAAAATAAATTTCAATCCCTGAAATCATATATAATTTTTTAATTATATATTCTTTTGATATACCCAGTTCAAATCAATTACCTTTTACTGATAATTTTTCTAATTCTTCAATGGATAAAAATATTCACATGAGCCAATATCTTCAACTAATTCTTATGTTTCCAATTCTAATGGTTTTTTTAATGAAGATTCAAAGGTTTTTTGTTTTGGTAAACTGGTATGAGATATTCTCTATAAACATAATGATTAATAAGTAGTGGGAAAGAGAGCAGGATATGATTGATTATTTTATTAATTAGATTGAAAATTTACTAATTAATTTTTTTTATTTTAAAATTTTAATAAAAAGATATTAAAATGAAAATATTTTTAAATCATATCAATATGAAACTGAATTGAAAAAAAGAGTGTAATAAATAATTAAATTAAGGATATTCATACTATATAAAATAAAAAAAGATAGGATAAATTAAAATAAATAACAATTCATTTATTTTTAATTAAATAATCCTTATTCCACCTTAATGAAATAAGAAAATTCATTAGGAAGTGGTTTAGTGAAAATTATCAGCTAATTGATATTCAGTAATAAGAAATTCTAATGATATATCCTTTTTACAAACATGATATCTTAGAAAATGATTCCATGTATCAATTTTCTTAGTACAAGAACAACATATAACATTTTTTGAAAATATTTATAGAACCATAGTTATTACATAAAATAGGTATACTATTAAAATTATATCTAATGTTCAGTAGAATGTTTTTCGTTCATAATACTTGTGGATAACATCTTCATCCATAAACATATTCTCCCTTAGTAGATGATAGGGAAACTGAGTTTTGTTTCTTACTTGATCATGATACTAAAGAATTTCCTAAAATGTGACAGGTTCATGAGGTTATTTTTCTATATTATCTAAAACCTCCAAAATCAAATGTTAAATATAATATTAAATCAAAATCATATGCTTTTCTTTGGAAAGAATATATTGAAACCGATTAACTTTAAATATCTAAATATACTATTTTTTTTATTAATATGGGATACTTTGGGATTTGATTGAAATATTTTACATAATGATATCAAAAATATAAGGTTTGGTCTGCTAGTAGTATGATTTATCAAACTAAAATTAAACTGCTATATGAATTCTTCTCTAATAGTTTTCCATGTTCATTAAAATGATGTTTTTTTGTTACAATTATGACTTGTATATGTCTTTTTTATGTTCTAGTTATAACATGTTCTATAAATCAATAATATATTATCTTTGATATAAAAAAAATTATATACTCATTTAGATAAATATAAAATCCTAATATGTATTTATTTTATCCCATCATAAGCATTTTAAATGATTTTTTCATTACTTTTGAAAAATCATTACATAGGATTTTATTTTCGGAACAAAAAGTTACAACATTAATGTTAATTTTTACTAATAAGATATTAAAAAAAAGTTCATTAAAATATTATGGATCAACCAATACTACAAAAAACCATTTTTCAAAAGAAAAATAATTTAACAGTTTATACTAAGATATATGAGTTTATTTAAGGCTATATATATATTTTGAATATTTAAAAGTAGAATTTATTATTTTAGGATTCTCAAAACCAAAAGGATTCTCAAAATAAATTTCCATCATTAAGAATAGATTCAAAAATTTGATTTAACATCCATATGATATAATTTCAAATCAATATGAGATTCATAATATAAAAGGATTATAAGGTCATCAAATTTAACTAGAGTGGAATAGTCACATCATCATATATTACTTATTCCTAGATATACCCTTTAACAACCAATCTAGTTTTATTTCTGGTTATGATTCCTTGATCATAATGTTTATTTCAAAAGTCCATTTGATTCCTAATACTGGATAATTGTTTTTTAGTTCTAAAAATTACAAAACATAATTCCTTAAATATTTTTTATACCATCTTGAATTATTATCATACAACTACCATCTACTATGTATTATTCAATATAAATAGGTTCAAACTAAGATAGAATGGATGATACTTTCATCAGGATTCCGTCAATTCTTCTACTTCAAATTTCTGTACCTAAATCACATATAAAAGTTTCTAATGGATGGCTCATTATGGTTTTAGATTATCTAGATAAGAGACTTTCAAGTTCACCAGTTTCATGCTCTCCTAATTGGACTGATTTTTATTCATCTCCTATCCAAATTAGTTTTAGTGTTTTCATGTCTCATGTTGTCAAATGATTTAGTAATTTTATTAGTTCGATATTTTCTATTAATAAATGGATCAGTTTCATTATACTTCACCATAATGGATTCTTCAACACCCATTAAATTTTAATACACATTATAAAGTTTATATAGGTAGAAGAATATCAAAAAAATATTCCTTCATCATCTTTTAGATTGAACATACTGAGATTGTAACTAGTATTCATGATATAATCCTTGAATCCAAAAATATTAATGCAACTTAATTCAGGTTTTTTGTTATTCAAAATATCATAGGGTTTTCATTTAAAATATGTCATATTAAATATTTATTAATGATATAGAAAGCTTTTATTACAAATTCTTCCAAAAATTAGGTAGGAAGACTGTATTTATTTTTCATTTTTCTTTCCATTTCATGAATAATTAAATTTATTATCTCCAGAAATTCATTTTTTTTGAGATGTTATTGGTGTAGAGATGGTATGTTTAATATCCAGAATTGAGAAAATATAATATAAATTCATGATTATAAAATTATCCACCATGATAAATTCTCAATGAAATTATTTTAAATCATTTTTAGTTTGAACATTTTGAAAAAAGATTTCAAAAAAATGAAAATACCACTATTGTGTTCTGAAAAATAAACCCAAGTAAACATGGAATAATTATCAACTGAAACAAATGCATATAAATTTTCATCTAAACATGCTATAGTGTATGTTCCAAAGTATTCCAAATGGATATGTTCTAATGGTTTTTATATATCAATTTTGATAATCGATTTGAAATAAGATTTGTGTTGTTTTCCCAATTGGAATTAATACTAGAATCTCTCATTTTCAAACATAAGATTATGATAATTAATAAAAATATTTTTATTTGAAATAAATTTAATGGTTGTATACTATAGTTTATATGTCTTATTTTCCAAATTTTTGATTCATTTGTCTTAGATGTTAAAATATTCACTTTTGGTTTTCAAAATTCATTTTAATCCAATGTATAAATTTTTTCAATTCTACGTTCTCTAAATTTATCCAATTTTTCATTAAAGACATGGTGTTAATTCTTATAAAATTCAAAAAATAAACCATCATCGTATAGTTGAGGGATACTTATTAGGTTGTGCATTAATCCATACACATATAGTAAATTGTGGATTGATATAGTCTTTGGATCTCTAAAAAATCCAACACGAACAATAATTCCATTTGCATTATCACCAACTGTGACTACACATCCATTGATCCGAGTCAATGTATAGAAATCTGATGAGTCCCCAATCATGTGTCTCGAAAAACAAGTGTCCATATACAAATAGAATTTTTTTTATATGACATGTTTCCTAAAATATAAATTAATGTGTTCGATTTGGTACCCATACTCTCTTGGGTCATTCAGTATCAGTGAACAATATCTAGAAATCCATATCTACTTTATTTTATCAATATTTTAAATCAATTTCCTAAAAAATTAAAATAATAGATCTTTTAATATCACTATTTTGGGTATTAATCATATAAATATTATTACTGTAATGAAATTTTATTCCACTATAATAATAGGTAGAATTTTTTGAATTGGGATGAAAATAAATTTTCTTTTAATTTTTTGGTCCTCCATGCTTCCAATTCCAAATAATTATCTTTTAATTAAATTGTTTCTGAGAATCTCATTTATGACATTTTATCCTTCGATAAAATTAATTACAGCACTCTTATAATATTCCACTTCATCCAATAATTTATTTATTATTTTTTAAGATAACTATAGTTTGATGGAGATGAATTGAATTTTTTTAACTTTTTCTTGATGTTGTTTTGGTGGGGTGTATGTTTCACCTGTAATAGAATAATAAATATCATTCAATGATTTATGATTCTTTATCAAATTATATTATTTATCTTCTAACAATAACTATTAAGAAGCTAATTTCCCATTTGAGCAACCATTAGTACCAGAATTAGAAGAGTAATAAGTCTGTACCAATTCTTCTTGTTCCTTATACATAATGAAAATATTGTATTTGAGATTTCATGGTTCCTTCTCTAAGTCATAAATTTAAAAATTTATTATGTCTTCAAATACACACCATCAAGATTTCATTTCTACTTTTCACTTTCTCTTCATAGTGAATAGTATTTTTATATTTATTTTTTATCCTTTTTCGTTTGTCTATAAATTGAGGTAAATCCAATGTAATGTGAGAATAGATTTAGCATTTATAGCATCAAAATTATCTTGAATGTTTCTCAACCTTCATAATGTATTTTCTGAAACCTATTTTCCTCTTGTAGAATATTCTAAACATTCTGTATAGTTGAGCCAGTTCCATTTCATAATTTGAGGAATCTTAATTTTTCACATTTTTATATTTTTGTTTTGATTTTTTTATTCTTCTTAGATGTTAAATTTAGGGATGTTTTTTTAACTTTTCGGTTCTATATGATGATATTAAAATTCATCATTCATTTCTACTTCATACATCATCAGTGTACATATTAATTATTCCATAGTTAGATCCATTATAGGTGATTATTAATGAATATATTTTGATATGACATTCCATTTAGAGGGTAGTAATTTGTATACATTTTCTGGGAGATCAGATTGTTTGAGGGGTTCTAACAAGGAAGTAATATTAACTATGATCTCTATAATTCATATATTAATCATATTGATTCTATAACCATAATGATTTCTAAAGGATTCCAATTTTTTCTTTTCAGTAGCATACCACCGTCTTTCTAATGTTATATGTTTCTTCATAATAAACATCAATGGTTTTCCATATTTCATTGGTAGTTGGACATTGTGAAACATGATTAAATTCATCTGGTCCAAGTCCATAGATAATATCATTCATTTCATCTAAATTAATATCATAATAAACTTTTGTTTTAGTAGTCCTTATTTCTGGATTCTCATAAATTGTTTAGATAGTGAGGATCATTGAATTAAATTTGACGCCATGATTTTTTAGATAGATAATCATTTTTGATTTACAACATTTATAATTTTCACGATTAAAGTATGGATTAAGAAACATAGACATTCTATATCTAGGATAATCCATTTCCTTCTTATTTGTATAGATCTATGCCTTTAAAAAAATTTATATTTATTTTCAAAACCATCCATTTTTACCAATTGTTAGGTCATAATAATATAATGTAACACTATAGGGGTGTTAATTTTTCCTTTCTGATAATAATCCATAATTTCTGATTCTGAATTTATATTATATTTACGATGAGATGTTGTTTTATCTTCTATGTGAAATATAATATGACAATAAAGAAAAATAAAGAACAAAATATTGTATAGTGGTTTAGGGAACAAGGATATCCAAGTCCACTCCCACAACTATCTCTCTACAATCATAATGAATTTCACTTATATGATACTCTTATCACAACACCAAAAATCAATAACTGAGTGAATGGTGTTGAATCATTTACAATAAGGATAAACTGAACATTATATTTTTTAAGAAATAATTTATTATCCATAAGTTATATTGAGGATATTATAGTCCACCACAACTGAATACGAGCACTTGATACTCCAATAAATCAAACCAATTATACTGGAATGTTCAGGTTGATATTATCAGTTTGTCCAACATTAATATATAGTAGATAGATATTATTACTCATAATTTAATTTAATTAATTAAGAGTATTTATGAAGTGTTCAAAGATGAAAATTATAATAAAAAATGATAGCAACATGCCTCAGCATCAATATTACAATAGTACAAGGTTGAACATGTATATATGAAAAGTACAACCTCTTTTAAAGTAGATTTTTCATTGAAGTAGCATTGTTGAAGATTTTTTACCAACATTAATTCATATATAATAATATGTGACAACTATTTCACATATATTTAAATGATGTGATGATTTAATATATAGAGTGTATACTTTAAATTGGTAATATATATCCATTTAAATAACCTTATAAAATCCAAAAACTCAAATCTGAATAGAATAAGTGTATCATAAATTCCATTCATAATATTATTTATATCCACTGATGAAAGTAGTTATTTGAATCGATCATAATGAGCTTTGAATGAGTCGATGTGAAACCTCCAATCAACGAAAAATTCATTCAATTTCATTGTAAGTAACATGAGTAAACTCGTGAATTTAAAACTCTGATGTTGAGTAGATAATTATTGTGTTGAACCATATAGCATTGGGTTCCATCATGTAGTGTAGTGTTTCTTATAAAATAATATGGTTTCTTTTTTTTTGCATTGGGTTCCATTGTGTAGTATAGTGTTAATATAAATATATAGTTCCTTAACAATAAATCCATCTTCATGTTATGTAATGATCAAATTATCATAGGGATGATGACCCATACGTTCATCCTTTTCATCATAATATTATAAATGTATCATTGATTAATAATATATTCATTTTAAAAAATGTAGTATATGAACAGTGATTTCAGACTCCAACTTAGGGTTCATATTCCATATACATGTCATTTCACTGAACATTGGGTTGATGATCCATACGATTAGAATCCAATATATGATTTCCATTCCGTACAAAAATTATCACTATAGCATAAGGATGATGAACCATATGTTCATTTATTGAACTTATGTTTTGATTAGTGTTTCCATAACATATATTATTTCTTCTCATTCCATGAAAAATATAAATATGAACATGGAATATAAACCTGAAACATACCTCATTCAACTTTTTTAGAAAACAAAAAATATGTATTTTTGATCATTAAAATAAATATTTAGTATACAGTATTCTTGAAATACTAAATTCCCAATATGTACTCTATATTTAGTTATGATATAATATGGTTATTTTATAATGACCTGGAAATTTCAAGGAAATTGTTTTCATAAATTTCTTTGGAATTTTACAAGAACGCAGTTTTTGAAGGCACCCGTTTCTGAGGCCTGGTTTTCCCGGAATCATTTTCCGAAGTTTAGGTCGGGTACGTTCAGGGAACGAACGAGCGGGTTTTCCTAACATTTGAACTGGAGCTCGGAATCGAAATCCGAGGGCACCAATGAAATCACAGCGCCTATTGTTTCTTAAGAAGACCCCTTTCTGGAGTTGCGATTTCTCGGGATGAGTTGTTTAAATAAAGTGAGGGATAATAATAAAATGGTTTTAGAATTATATTTCCTTTTATTATTAAGTGGATTAACTGTTGTGTCACAACACTTTCCCTCCCTCTTATGTGGTTATAACCTATGTAAGGGAGTTAGGGGTGGGACTCACTTGTTGATAACTACATTTGAGAGGATTAAGGTGGTGTGGGACCCACACGAGCCCAACCCCTCACCTTCCCCTAACGTTCATAACTTTTCCCCTCTTAATTTTGTAACTGCCAATAAGAAACCCCCCCCCCCCGACTTTTTAATAAAGTCAGCTCATTAATTGAGTAGGATTTTCAAGTAATCAATTCTTGGATTCGTTTGAATTTCAAATGATTTTTTTTGGCATCTGTGTTAATTAAATAAGACTAAGTCTTGTTTTGTGGGAGGATAGTTGTTGGTGCGAAAGGATTTGGGGAGGAATGCTCTAAGTTTCAAAGGACGTTCTTCATCCTTGAAGAACGTGAAGAATGCAACATCACCGATGAAGAACGCCGAACTCTGATGAAGGACGATGATGAGAGACTCCTTCCTCATAGATCGACGATGCGACGTCGTGTACCACGACGCCAACGACCCTCTCCTTCTCTGACTCCTTCTTCCGCGATGTTCAGTTTCCGCGACAAACATTTGTTCAACGATTACATCAGGTAGGGGTTTTTTATTGTTGTTCGTGATCTCATTTATCGCCATTCATGGTTTCAATTGGGCTGCTTGTTATCGTAATAACAGGAGGAGGTCGGACCGTACGAACACGACCGACCCTCCTCCCCCTTTGTTGTTTGGATTGTTTGCGGCACGAGCAGGGTAGTGCGGTGCCGTTGCACCGTGAGGAAACGTGGAAGAACGCGACGAAGAAGCTCGGCGCTAACGTGCCTCGCTGTTGAGGTCGAACGAAGCTGCGGCCGGAGTAGGGGCCGCTGGGAGGGGAAATTCGAAGACTCCGTAGTTTTTTGTCGAAGTGCGGATCGACGGACGATGATGAGGTGGGCCGAAAAGGTGTTTTGAACCCTTCGTAGTGATCTTCGGCTCCCGGGAGGACCACCGGCGTAGAAAGAATTGAAAACGTACCACCAGAGCAACTCCAGTGGTCCGTGGAAGGTCCTGCTGGCGCGTCGTACTGGCCCCGACCGACCGCCAAGAGACGGCGGCACCCGACGCACCGCCGGGAAGGTCCGCCGTGGCTGATGCCGAGGCGGCGAGCAGCGGTCCCGCGACCGCGTGGGGCCGAGGGGGACACGGTTCCGGTCCGCATACACTGGCTGAAGGAAGCCCCCCCCCTCCCACCACGTGGGGCCACGGTTACTCAATCAGGGGGGCGCGTGCTTTCCCCCCCTGTTCCACTCAGTTCGGCCAGCCGAGAAGGCCACGTGGGCCTCGTCAGCGCAGTAGGCCAACCGGCCGCAGGGCCGGGCCGGGCCGCACAGGCCAGGCCGGGCTGCGCACAAACAGGCCGGACCCGGACCTGGTTCAGGTCGCCCAGTTTGGGCCGACCCGGGGGGGGGGGGGGGGGGGGTATCGGGCGGGGTCGGACTGGGCCCGAACCTCATATCTTCGGACAGTTTCGTTCAAATGCTCATATCCTGGGTCACAGACATCCGATTGACACACCGTCAGTTGTGATTCGATCTTTGGATCGGGAAAGTCGTTTTGGTATATTACAATAAGGGTTTTGGAGAACTTTGGGTATGGCCGGGGTGGTTCGGATACGAAACCAACCGGACCCTCGGAGCGGAAACACTTATATCTCGTGCTCCGGATGTCCAATTGATGTGTCGTTGACTTTGATGGATTCCTCTTGGTGAGACGGAACTTTTGGCATACTTCCCCCATGGTTTGGACGCAGTTGGTTAGTGGCCAGGTTGGATTGTACCGAAAATCCAACCGGGCCCCTGGAACAGAAAATCTAATAACATTCAGACTGGACGTCCGTTAGACGAACAGTCAGTGGAGTTGGTGATCTTGTTGAGAAACTGTCCCTTTGAGTATACCCTCTGAGTGTTCGGGGTAAAGTTGAGATACGGTCGGGTTTGTTCGCACATGAAACCAATCGGGCCCCTAGGACACAAAATCTAATAACACAAAGTCCGGGCGTCCGATTGACGCGTCGTATGTTGCGTTGAGACCCCTATGACGAGGCAGTCCTCTAATATACTTCTCCATGGGACTTTAAGATACTTGGAGTATCGACCTGTAGCTCATGGAGCACACCCTCCTAGAGACGAGTGTGCGGAGTATGGAGTCCGTGTATCTGACTGAGACCTAACGACTGCTTGATGGACTCGACTTGGATTGAGTCGACTAGCCCAGTGGACGGAGCACTACTTTGTTTGGGTGCAGACCCATGGTGGATGGAGCACTACCTGTGTGACAGTGCAGACTCGCGGTACTCGTCTGGAGAGTACCTCTGTAGTCTATTAGGGGGTGTGCACAACTGTGTTTGAGTGGCATACCCAGCGGGAAGCACTATTGTGTTTGAGAGGCTGACCCACGGTACTCAACAGGAGGAGTACCTCAGGAATCTTAGGTTAGTGATCAGTACCTCAAAGTCGTGACAGGACCACTGTACACTCCCGAGACGGGGCTCTTCACCATTTATGGTTTCGATAATGAAAATCATGGTTTGAGCTGAGTCTATGACCTTTGTGTTTATTTAATGATTGAGATGGGTCAGTTGATAACTTAGGTATATGTATGGGCATATACCTGGGTAGTGGTTATCCGTTGATTTCATAAATATTTGTGTTTCCTCATGATTGAGATGGGTTACTTGATAGCTTAGGTATATGTATGGGTATATACCTAAGTAGAGGTTATCCGTTGAGATCTTTCCTTGTGGTTATCCTTGTTAGATTTTTTGAGACCATGAGGGTATCGAGGTCCCTACTGAGTATTGTTATACTCACCCATGCATGGGCTATGCCCGCACCTCATTGTGTTGGTTGTAGGCGATGGGCAGCGCAGATAAAAGCTGAGTGTTCAAGGACTGAATGGTACCCAGAGGTGGACCTCACGACGAGACAATATCTGGTGGTGGACTTCACAACGAGACGACACTTGATGGAGGTTGACTTGAGAGAGAGTTGCGGAGGCTATCTGTACCTACCCTTCAGGTAGGATCCGTGGTGGACAATCCAGGAACTGCCATATCTGTACCTACCCTTCAGGTAGGATCCGAGGAGGATGACCTCGTAGATTCTTCCATTCTTCAAGATGTTTTTATTTTCTGTTGTACTTTTGTTAAGTTGTAGTTGTACTTTCGATTGGGTTTGTATTCTGGCCCATTTACTTTTCAGAACTTCCTTTTTGTTCTTAGTGTTTTACTTCCTCTTGTACTCTGTGGTGTTTTGTATACTTTTATAAAGTAAATTCCTTCCCAGTAATTGGGATTTACGTCTTTGGTGCTAGTCGCCAGCCCCTGGCATATGGAAGGCGGGCATGGGGTAGTCACAGCACGTGACCCAAGGACGGGTCATGCCATATTGGTATCAGAGGAGTTGGTTATACCGCAGAACATATAAATATGATATTTTATTTCTGTGAAGAAATAGTGTTCAGGTTACCGAGTGTGGTCTTCGGTTCAGGGAGTCCAGTGTTGGTGTGGGTGGCCGACGTATCCATACACCAGGACCCTGACAACTGATTTCTGACATTGTGCACGAAAACACCGATTGTGTGTGTGTTTCCATAAGTTTTTTTAAAAGTCAGCTCAAACCAGGTCATCTCACCAGTTATAATCATTTTACCATGTCACATTGTTTCTTTCAGGATGCCTTTTCACGGACGACAAGCTAGAGCCCAGAGGGATGTGTATACTGACAGCCTGCCAAGTGACGAGGTTTCGGTACAGGACCCTCTTTCATTTGAGGTGTCATCGGAGGCGCCAGCGGTACTACCATACGTTGGGCCACCGATGCCACCATCCCCAGTAGTAGGCGAAGCAAGCCACTTGATCTTGCAACACAAGTTCCAGCACCAAAGGCCACCCAGGTTCCGGGGAGAGACGGACCCGCAGGCGACTGAGGTTTGGCTGGTGGATGTGGTGAGAGTCTGCATGCTAGTGGGTACACCACCAGACATCATGGTGATGTTTTCATCCAGCCATCTTTAAGAAGTAGCAGGCAGGTGGTGGAGCCACCGGTTCCAATTTTGTGACAGGATGACCTTCACATGGGGAGACTTCGAGACCTTTCTTCAGGGTGGAGTTTATACCATTAGCTCTGCACCCCAAGCATGTTCAGGATCTGATTCCTTTGCCGCATGTTTTACGATTAGTATCCGAGTCATCTATAGGCAGTAGACAGATGATGCAGAGGTCCAGGAGGACCAGCCATGCAGTT
The DNA here is from genome assembly GCA_963277665.1 of Viscum album. NCBI lineage: Eukaryota > Viridiplantae > Streptophyta > Magnoliopsida > Santalales > Viscaceae > Viscum > Viscum album. The sequence goes on from OY728142.1 coordinate 1,930,225,157, forward strand.
GGGCGATCTCGGGTTTTAGGATCGGTGGTGCGGGGCACCCGGGGTGGGGTCAGAGCCAGGCATGCCAGAAATGGACAGTGTTTCTCCTACGGTAGGAAGGGTCACTTGGCACATGATTGTCTGACTCCTCACACATTTGATCCACATTCATTGGAGGAGCCACCAAGACAGAAGCAAGAGCGGGTGATTGAGCAACAGTCCAGCAGTGGACAAGGCAGTAGAGCCCCGGGAGTAGGTGTACCTGAGTGGAACTAGTGGATACGTTCCTTGTACTTCTAGTTCCATGTTTCTGTTGTATTCGTGTCTTTGTACTATGAGCTACAATAATTAAAAGTCACTTATCTTTGGGATGTTTTCTTTCCGGTCCTTTTGTTTGGTTGATACTGAGTGGTCCCGGTTAAAACGGTTGACTTGACTCTCACTTTCGAGATTTCTACTGGAGGAGACCCAGTGATCTCACATTGATGCAGATAGTGTGACTCGACCCTAAGAGGCAAGAGTGACTGTTGGATCTCTTGGTAGTTACATCAAGGCCTTACAACGTGATCTATGGCATGAATGAATCATTCATATCAGGATTGACTGTATTAGGCAAAGGGAGTGGTTTATCCAGGGGATGAGACTGAGTTTCTTATTTCGGAAATGGAGAAATTTTTTAGCATCTCTTTTAGGTCGTAGGCAAATAAGGTGCAGATCATCCATGAACGGATGAAGACTGCACATTGCAGTATGAAATAGCAAAATGGCGCCAGTCTTAGAGACTCGGGCGTGTTAAATGTTTCAATAAGAGTAAGATTAAAGGAGAGTGACCCAATGGATCTAAGAAGGATTCAAGGGACATTCATTTTCCACTACTAGAAACCATAGTAAAAGATGTTGATATGAATCATTCCTTCCTTACACGAATCATGTCCCAGACCTAGATTTTTTGGTAAACCATAGACCCGACCCTCACATCTAGAGATACCATGAGAAAATACTCGATAATCAATCTAACACCGACTGTGTGGTCAGACCCTCAAGGCGAGAGTTTCGGTTGGAATCTCTTGGTGGCAGTGTCGAGTCCTTACGACATTGGTTTGATTATGGACTGGGCAATGACAGTTCATACAAAAATTGACGGTATTCGGCAAAAAGGTTGTGGTTTAACTACAATGTCAGGATGTTTTTTCCTCGGTCGGTGAAAAGGAAACCCCTGGAAGCACCAGATAAACTCATGCATTGGAGGGTGCGGTAGATCCCTCTTGAGTTTGTAAACCTTACCCTCATGGAAGAAAAAGTTTTGAGTTTCAGTCCAAAACAAGAATTGGAGGCCTCTTGGGTTCGAGGATGACGATCACATCCTTATACGGGTCTCACCTCGACGAGGTTTACGGAGATGTGGCCAAGGCGGGAAGTTATCTCTGAGGATCAGTGGACCCTTTTTGGTCCTCAGGAGTGTAGGTGAGGTGGTTTACTCCTTAACCCATCCACCTTAGTTACACCGGGTGCACGAAGACTACCACGTATCTCAACTGAGGAGATACTTGCTTGACCCGACGAATATCATCGACCATGGGGAGATGGACTTTGGCGTTGGGGTGACTTTTGTGGGGTTCCAGTATGAGTTGAGGATTGATAGGAGTGGTCCTACGAGGATTTTCAATTCCTCTTGTGCACTTTCACTGGTAGTATGGGAACCTCAAGGTGAGCACATTGGAGCGGAAGGCTCAGATTCCAGCTCAGTATCTCTTTTGTATCCCATGTTTGTGTTAAAGCTTTACGAGGACGTAAAGCCCTGAGGTGGGAGTAATATAAAGACCCAAAAATTTCAAGGAAATTTTTTTCTTAATTTTATTTGGAATTTTACAAGAACGAAGTGTCTGACAGCACCTGATTCCAAAGCCCAGTGTGCCCGGAATCATTTTCTGAAGTTTAGCTCAGGTACGTTCAGTGAACGAATGAGCAGGTTTTCCTAACTTTTGAACTGGTGCTCGGAATCAAAACTTGAGGGCACCGATGGAATCATAGCACTTGTAATTGCTTAAGAAGACCCGTTTCTGGAGTTGCGTTTTCTATGGATGAGTTGTTTAAATAAAGTGAGGGAAAATAATATAATTGTTTTACAATTATATTTTCTTTTCTTGTTAAGTGGATTAAGTGTTGTGTCACAACATTTTTTCCCTCTTATGTGGTTATAACCTATGTAAGGGAGTTAGGGGTGGGTCCCACTTATTGATAACTAACTTTTAGAGGATTAAGGTGGGGTGGGGCCCACACGAGCCCAACCCCCCACCTTCCCCTAACATTCATAACTTTTCCTCTCTTAATTTTGTAACTCTCAAAATGAACCCCCCCTTTTAATAAAGTGAATTCATTAATTGAGTACATTTTTCAAGTAATAAATTCTTGGATTCGTTTTAATTTAAAATGAATTCTTTTGGCTTGTGTGTTAATTAAATAAGACTATGTCTTATTTCGTGGGAGGATAGTTGTTGGTGTGACAGGATTTGGGGAGGAAAGCTCTAAGTTCTGAAGGATGTACTTCCTCCATGAAGAACACGAAGAACGCACCATCACCGATGAAGAACGCCGACCTCCGATGAAGGATGACGGTAAGAGACGCCTTCCTCGGAGATCGAAGACGCGACGCCGTGTAACGCGACACCAACGAACCTCTCCTTCTCTGACGCCTTCTTCCACGACGTTCAATTTCCGCGACGAACCTTCGTTCAATGATTTCATCAGGTAGGGGTTTAATTATTGTTGTTTGTGATCTCATCTGTCGCCATTCATGGTTTCAATTGGGCCGCCTCTTATCGTAATAACGGGAGGAGGTCGGACCATACGAACATGGCTGACCCTCCTCCCCCTTTGTTGTTTGGATTGTTTGCGGCACGAGCAGGGAAGCATGGTGCCGTTGCACCACGCAGAAACGAGAAAGAACGCGACGAAGAAGCGCGGCGCCGTCACGCAGCGCCGTTGAGGCCGAACGAAACCGTGGCCAGAGTCGGGGCCGTGGGGAGGGGCAAATCGATGAATCCCAAAAAAAAATTTGAAGTGTGGATCGACGGACGATGACTAGGTGGGCCGTAAAGGCGTTTTGAACCCTTCACAGTGATCTTCAGCTCCCAGGAGGACCACCAGCGTAGACAGAATTCAAAACGGAACACCAGAGCAAATCTGGTGGTCCGCGGAAGGGCTTGCCGGCACCGGCCGGCCGCCAGCAGACGGCGGCGCCCAGCGCACCGCCAGGAAGGTTCGCCGTGGCACCGAGCCGCGTCCGCTGGCCGAAGGAAGTGCCCCCCCCCCCACCACCACGTGGGGCCGCGATTACTCAATCAGGGGGGCACATGCTTTCCCCCCATGTCCTGCTCAGCTCGGCCACCCGAGCAGGCCACACGGGCCGTGTTAGCACGGCAGGCCATCCGGCCGCCGGGCTGGGCCGGGTCGTGCCGCACCCAAACGGGCCTGACCCAGACCTGGTTCTGGTCGACCCAGTTCGGGCGGACCCGGGGGGGGGGGGGGGGTATCGGGCCGGGTCGGACCGGGTCGGACCAGGCCTGAACCCCCTATCTTTGGACAGTTTCGTTCAAATGCTCATATCTTGGCCCACGAACCTCCGATTGACGCATTGTCAGTTGCGTTGAGATCCTTGGTTTAAGTAGGTCATTTCAGTATATTAAACTCGAGATTTCTGAGAACTTTGGGTACGGCTGAGTTGGTTCAGATACGAAACCAACCGGGCCCTCATAGCGGAAACACTTATATCTCGAGCACCGGACGTCCGATTGACGTGCCATCAACTTTGTTGGATTTCTCTTGGTGAGACGGAACTTTTGGCATAATTATCCCATGGTTTGGACGCAGTTTCTTAGTGGATGGGTTGGATTTTACTCGCAATCCAACCAAGCCCCTGGAACGGAAAACCTGATAACTTTCAGACTGGACGTCCGTTTGACGAACCCCCAGCGGCATTGGTGATCTTGTTGAGAAACAGTCCCTTTGAGTATACCCTATGAGAGTTCGGGGTAAAGTTGAGATACAGCCGGGTTGGTTCTCACACGAAACCAACCGGGCCCCTGGGACGAAAAGGCTAATAACTCACAGACAGGGCGTCCAATTGACGCTCCGTCTGTTGCATTGAGACCCCTGTGACGAGGCGGTCCATTGAGATACTTCTTCATGGGAAATTAAAATACTCGGTGTATCGACCTGTATCTTGGGGAGTGGACCCTCCCAGAGACGAGCGTGTAGAGTACGGAGACTGTGTAGCCGACTGAGACCTAACGACTGCTTGACGGACTCGACTTGGAGTGAGTCGACTAGCCCAGTGGACGGAGCACTACTTTGGTTGCGTGAAGACCCATGGAGGATGGAGCACTGCTTGTGTGATAGTGCAGACCTGTGGTACTTGTACGGAGAATACCTCTACAGGATATTAGGGGGTGTGCACTACTGTGTTTGGGTGGCATACCCCGGTGTGAAGCACTACTGTGTTTGGGTGTCTAACCCGCGGTACTCGACAGGAGGAGTACCTCAGCAGTCTTAGGTTAGTGAGCAGTACCTCGGAGTCATGACAGGACCACTGTACACTCCAGAGACGGGGCTCTTCAGCAGTTACAGTTTTGATTATGAAAATCCTGGTTTGAGCTAAGTCTATGGCCTTTGTGTTTACCTCATGATTGAGATGGTTCACTAGATAACTTAGGTATATGTATGGGCATATACATGGGTAGTGGTTATCTGTTTATTTCATAAATCATTGTGTTTCCTCATGATTTAGATGGGTTACTTGATAACATTGGTATATGTATGGTTATATAACTAAGTAGAGGTTATCTGTTGAGATCTTTCTTTGTGGTTATCTTTGTTGGATTTTGTGAGACCTTGAGGGTCTCAGGGTCCCTACTAAGTATCTTTATACTCACTCCTGCATGGGCTATGCCCGCGCCTCGTTGTGTTGGTTGAAGACGACGAGCAGTGCAGACAAAAGCCGAGTGTTCGAGGACTGGACGGTACCCGGAGGTGGACCTCACAATGAGACAGTATCCGGTGGTGGACTTCACGATGAGACGACACTCGACGGAGGTTGACGGGCGAGAGCGTTGTGGAGGCTATCTGTACCTACCCTTCAGGTAGGATCCGTGGTGGACGATATAGGAGCTGCGCTATCTGTAACTACCTTTCAGGTAGGATCAGAGGAGGACGACCTAGGAGCTGCTTCAATTCTTCCAGCTATTTTTCTTTTCTGTTGTACTTTTGTTCAGTTGTAGCTGTACTTTCGATTGGTTTTGTATTCTGGCCCATTTAATTTTTAGCACATCCTTTTTGTACTTAGTTTTTTACTTCTGCTTGTACGCTGTGGTGTTTTGTATACTTTTATAAAAAAATTGACTTCCTAGTTATCGGGATTAACGCCTTTGGTGCTAGTCGCCAGCCCCTGGCCAATGGAAGGCGGGCTTGGGGTAGTCACGGCACGGGCCCCAAGGACGGGTCGTGACATTTTGGGTTTAAGAATAATTATGTTTTTCATGCGTTTTGTAGTAAAAAAATGTTAGTTGAACGTAGTCGGTGATGTAGAATGTGTGACTATGAACTCATGATTAATGAAATCTATGATTCATTGAATGTACACTAAGTTAAATGAATATGACATGAATTATAATTTTAATTGTTATGTATAAGCCCTTGGAATTATATATATATATATAATTATTATTGGATCCTACAATTGAATTGATTTAATTCTAGGGAGTGGATGAATATGAATATAGTAAAATTATTTTTAAAAACATCTATACAATAAGGATAAATCAATTTCTTCAAATAAATAACATATTTTAATATTTTAGCGATGAAAAGGTGGGATTATTAGAGTTTTTGTTTTTTTAATAGACAAACCCTATTATCCCAGAGTGGTTGGTGAAATATTTGAATTATTACTATGTAAAAATGATCATATACCTATAGACTAAATAGTTTAATAGTTTTGAAAACACATATATATACTTCAATCATACATTATGAATGAATATATAAAATATAGAAAATGAACATAATTGGAAACACATCAGTCTCCCAGTTTTACCATTTATATCAATCAAAATATGTATAATATAATTGAGGGAAAAAAGAATAATAAAGGGGTGAGCTCATTTTCTCAATAAGGGTATATATAAAGTGGAATATGATCAATAATATTTCTAGATGTATAATTATGTAATCAAATTATATTTAATAAATAAATTGCTAAAAATGTTGACAGTATGAAAAAATGATCAAATAATTCCATATATAAAATAACATAAGCTATAAAACATATACATAGAAATTATACAAATCAAATAATCACATGGAAATGTATAACCAATCTCATATTCATAGAATGAAAAATTTTAGCTATCTGAATCATAATGTCAAGGCCTTGTCCAAGATATCTGAAAATAAATGTGTAGGCCCTCCTCCAAATCCCAGTTAGGATTGTCTCATGATACCAACTGATGTATCGAGGGGATATATTAGGCCACACCCATCACATTCCAAGAATAATGCATTACATATATTAATTGTGTGAATCAAGAACAAAATATACAAAATAAATGTATATGACACTCACTAATCACTATAAATAATCGCATATCATTATTAGAAATATGGTGAATGGTAACAAAATATAGCATCCATAGTCAATGTAATCATAAAAAAATTTAATAAAATAGTGTAGATTATACCATAATAGGTCAACCTTAGTGAGTTATAAAAATTCAATATAGATGTTACCAAAGAAAAAATAATCTAATAAAATCATTGAATACTATTGAATGAAATACTAATATACAAATTGAAAGATTTTTATAAAAAGATATGAAATTGTAAAAGAAAAACTAATCATAGAAAAGAATATTATGAAATTTTAATTTAAAACGTCAATAAATTATACTTTCATGATGGTATAAAATGTCCCCCATGTCGTATAATATAAAAAATCAATCCATTTGTATTTTTTTGGTTTAAAATTCTAAAAGTACATTTCATTTTTGAATGAAAAAATGGTTTCATTCATATATATATAAATATATATATATAAAGTGGATCGTAGGTAAATATAATTCAAAACAATTTCATATAATTATGAATATTTCTTTTAAATCTATTTTGTAAAAGTTGGACATTGAAGACAATTTTCCCCCAGTGGAAACATAAACTTACACAATTTTAAATAGTAATGATATTTTGAAATAAACATGTTTCTTGAACTTTAAAATAGTTAAAAGTTATTTAAACTCTCGTATAATGGTTTATTGAATGTTATTAATTAAATCAAAAATTTCCATATTTATTATGCCATATATGATCCACTTATGTTGTTTTGTTAATAATATTTTATTATAACCCTTATTTCAGGTGTTAAGTACTTCATCTTCATACGCATTTTTTGTTAGGTAAGTCATGTTTCTTATCCATATGATATGTATATTTCATATGAAGATTAATATTATATTTAATGATATAATATTAATTAATTTAAAAAATTTATAATCATTCAGTAATGGTTAACAATGAAAATGAATCCTATAACGTCGTGGAAACTATAGGGAATATAGAAGCAGAAGCGACAGTATTGTTTCCTGAATTAGATAAGGATATGAATGTGTATGGTATATAATTTTTCCATAATCAATATCATTTAATAATTAAAATATATACTGATTATTTTCATCATCATAAATATCTGTTCAATTTAGCGATGGAAAACATATTACACCACTATGTTGATAGTGTTATATGTACGTGCATACGCACGATGTTTTCATTATTCATATGATAAATTAAAAGTGTAATATGGACATCCCATTATCAAAATAACAAATGATAATATATATTATACTATATTAATTTCATTATCATGGAAAAAAATCAGTATTGTTATGTATATTTAGAAATGAAGTTGGAATATTTTGTTAAAATGATAACAACTTCATCAGTGGCCTTCTTTTAGATCTCTTCTTATGGGATTAGGAGTTGAACTTTGTTTAAGTAATGGATTTAAAAATAAGGATAATGATGTAGGTAATATAAATGGGTAGTACATGGTCAAGATATATGATGAAATATGGATTGAATAAGTGATCTAAGAGGTTCACTTTTATAATTGAGATGAGGGGAACTTTTGGAAATCTTCATAATATTGGATATAATATGGTTATTATTGAGGAAAATACTTCCAAATGGAATATAAATTAATAGTTAAAGTCATTTTGGAACATATAAAATCCCCATTGATATTATATATATAAATTATATTCAAATAAATTAATAATTTATTAATTCAATAAAGTATCATTATTGTCAGATTTTATCCTGTTAATTTAATTTGACATCAAATACATCAATTCAAAGCAGTAAGTCGAATGTAATCCTTCAAAAAAATCTAACACATCATATAGATATATGAAATTTATTATTTACATTAAATAATCCAATGAATATAAATATAAATTTTATTTAATTGAATTATTTATTTTTATATTTTTAAAATATTTTTTTTATCAATTAAAATTAATTTTATTTAAATATATAATTTATATAATTGGAAAATAGAGTTATATAATGAATCAAATTTCTATAATTTCTAAATAGAAATTTAGTTTCATTCATATCTTTATTTTTTCCCTATGTAGACATATATACGTTACTAAATACATAGAGAGTGTAATTTTTCAACTATCATTGATTTAAATCAAATATAATTTATTTTCATTGAAAATGTAAATTAAACTATGAAAATTATGTTTTAAGGATATAAAACTATTAAAAAAATTCATACAATAATTTTTATATTGGATTTGAACTTATTTTTACCATTATCCTTTGGTTTTACCCCTTATTTATACTACTTAACTATTATCGTGACCACATGTGTTTTAACTCTTAAGGGTTAATATAGTCACTCTAAAATATCAAAAATAATAATTTTTGGATCAATGAAGAATCATTAGACTCTATCCCTATTATCTGTGAAAATTATATATATTTTTTCTTGTTATAACATTTAATAAAAATATTATTTATTATAAAATCCAAATAAAGTAAATTTTGAATCTATTCATTACATGACTTTTAGAAAATATCATAAACACATTAAAAATTTAAAAAAATTTAAAAATATATAATTTTTATAAGGAATTTATAAAATTCATGGATGATATTAATTATTTAAAATTATATTTATTCAAATGTTTTTAATAACATTTACTTTATATGTCCTTAATTAATCAATTAGTACATCATATTTGAGAAAATCATTAATTTACTGATATAATTTGTTAAAATTAGAAATAAATTTTCATAATGCACATAAATATTTTAACATAAAATTGAATATTTATATCTTAATATAATCTCTTTATATCCCCAAATTAAAATAATTAACATGATAACAACAAAAATATGATATCTTTGACTTAGATTAATGATATAATATTATAAATGGATTCACATCTTCCAAGTGGATCTAAGAGCACATAAAATAGTTTCAATATTATTTTGGTCGACAATAACCAATCGAATTATATTTACCATATGATGGTGATAATTTTATAATATTTCTAATATTATTTATACCATATATTAATTGATCAAAAATAAATCATGGTAATTAAAATTTTTACGTTTAGAAATAATTTTTTCTAAAAATAAAGGGAACATAATTACTAATTTTGGGCCCTCCCGTTACAGATATTGAATCCATTTTTTAAAATTAAAAAAAAAAAATTCCTAAAATTAAATTAATTTTAATCATGTAGATGGGGTGTGAAAATGGGTTTTTAATGTGAAAATGTGCAATAGTTTCAAACTTTTTATAATCAAATTAACTATAAATAACATTTAAATGAATATTATTGAATTAATATATGAATTAATGATATAATTTTACATTAAATCCATATTAAATTATAAATTAACATCATAAAATTTATAGATGAAAAAGATATTTTCAATTAAATTATAAATTTTTTTACTATTCATAAAAACAAGAATATTTATATAAAAATAAATAAAAAAATAAATCAACATATATATTCTTATTCATTTTTAAAAAAGATCATTATTTTTTAAAATATAACCTATTAAATGGTCTGAAAACTATATTTTAAAATTATATCAATCAAAAAGAGATAAGACTTTATATTTATAAACATACAATTATTATGGATAAAATTCGAATTTTTGTTACATAATTTATTTAAAACACAAGGGATTAATGTTAATTTTTATAATAATTTATATATATATATAATTATAATAATAAAAAAGTTTTATTTTTCTATTAAAGACACTTTTGTCATTATAAATTTAATTTTAGAAAAACATATAACATTATTTCAAAAAATGTTATATCATCATTTATAAATAATTTTTCACTGAGTAATTGAGTATATTTAATATTATAAACTATATTTTCATAATTCTATTAATTGTATTCATTCCTTACTTTCTAACATCATGTCTATAATGGTAATATTTAAATAATAATATATCTTTTTTTAAGCATGATGTGGTGTATTATGTAAGATACATAGTATAGTTTTCCCATAAAATTAATGATGTCAAATTATCCCCCCATTTAATAAAAATTTTCCCATTAATTTTATCATTGTATCCAAAACTATGGATTTTACTTATGAAAATACCTTTTTATAAATCCCACATCAGAATATAAAAATTAATGAAACTTCCACATTAAAATTATAAAAGGGATGTATGAAGGTCCACTAACATAACACGTAATATGGATATATATATGAATCATATACTCTGAAGATAGAAAACAATCATGTTTAGATGGATAGTGATAGGTAACATGGTAATGAGAATGTTGGAAATCATAATACAAAAACATTTATTGGTTAAAACACTATCTATTTCTTTCAAATAAAAGTAAACATAAAACAATTTTTTCCGATATCCTTTTCCTAAAATGTATTATTTATTTTTCTATAAAGATAGTCACTTACTTAAATTATTCACATGTCATAATAATTATCTTGTCCCTATTTTTTGAATTTATCTGTTTTCATATCATCAATTACACCTATAATTGAATGGTCAAAAATATTTCTATACATGAGAAACTTTTATGAATCATAAGATCCATGAGTTATTAATTTGTAAGTTAAATGATTACTAAAATCAAAATGGCTATAAAAGGACCAAAAAAATATTATAAATAATATATTAACCATATTCTGTAATAACCAATGTTTACCATAATCCATTTCATAAGTTATTACCATAAGACTTATTAAAATTCATTCTATATAAATATCTAGTACAAAAATGTCTCTAAATTTCAAAAATCAATTTTAACATTAGACTACAAAAACTCTATAATGTATCTCTTATAATCACACACAACCTGTATTAATACATTTTTCACCATAAAAGTAATGAAAACATGATGTATTCATAATTATTAATGGAAATATATTGTAATATAATCCATATGTGTCTTATGATTCATATAAATAGAATAAAAAATTATTTATTCCACATCAACTATGGTAATTACATAAGTTTGAACATGATTCATTTTATTTTTATAAGGAATATATCCTTTAATATTTTGAAATTCATTTTAACAGTTTCTCATCCCAAAATTATATTTTCATTGAAAATTAGTAGCTTGATTATTTCCCATGAAACAATGATCATGATGTCGTTTTTCAATAGACATGATGAAAAATCATTTTCCATTTAACAGTGTACCAAGGTGTTTCCATCCACATGTATCACATGTTGTAAAATCATTTACTCTATAATTCCCATTATCTGAATATTTAGCCACCATTTTATTCATATATTTCTTTGATTAGATTTAATAACACCTTGATAATTTATTTTCAGTCTTCATAGAACAAGAGACTATATTCATGCATGATGAGAATGATTGGGAGACTACTTCTCCTAGAAGGAATGGATTTATCCATTAAAATAAATTATCCAAATACTGAATGGGTTATCTATGTATCCCATGTGATGAATTCCTAACCTTGAAAATATCCCTTCATACTTAGAAACACTCTCATCCTCCTTTTTCTTCCGACATAGAAATATCTTCTCCATATACGATCTCTATTTAAAGGGAAATTTTATTCCATTGAATATTTTCATAAAATAATTTTTTTTGACATTTGTTATTTAATCCTAATTTTCATTATTTTGAATAAATTACCACTGTTTATTTTCATCTCAAGATATATAATGAATAGACATCAAAACCATCTACTATTCATTACATCCAAAATTATGAAATATATTTTTCTACCGAAAATGTCCATTTCCAAAATAAAAATTGATTTCTAGTCTCATCAAATGATTGAGGTTATGTTCATATAAAGTAGTATAAATTGTTCTTACATGATGTGTATCAGGTTGTTTAACACAGATAGATTTATTTATCATATCCTTATTTATCTATCACAGTATAGTTACATGTTTTACCGCACCATCTTCAATATAATTATCTTTCATTTGAGATAAATCCTTTTATGGAGTACGTGTGTTGATATAGTTTTTCATTCCATCAATTAGGTTTTATTTCTAAAAAATTAGATACACAAGATTAGATTATAACCTTGTGGAATATAATGTATTATCTAAAACCTAATGAATCATATAACCTCAATTTGAAATTTTCAAATTATTAATCTCTAAGTAATAAGCATACATTATTTGAATATATTACCAAATTATATAATTTCTATTATAAATCTATATCATATGGTTTAAAATAAACATTCTCTAATTCAAACTATATAGAAACCATCCCTAGTAGCACAGAGTTAGTGTTTACATTAATAGATTAGTACTATGATTATGTGATGGTATCCTAAAGAACCAAATAGTTTAGTAGTTTTTAAAAATATAAGACATACCTGAATATTAAATTGTTATTTAATATATAAAATACAATGTAGAAACTTCTTTGGAAATAGTTGTAGTGACTTAGATTTACCCAGTATATCATTCATAATTTATATCTTTGCATTCCATGAAAAATAAAACATAAGAAAGGGATGAACATAGATGATCAGAAAGGTTGTATATATAAAGAATCTGCGAAATAACAATTAAAGAAATGTAAATTACTCAAACACAATCCATTTATTTAATAACATGATAAAAATACTTCCGGTATAAAAAAATGATCAAATAATTCCATATAAACAATCCCATCAGCTATAGATCATTTCAATTGAAATTAATATAATACAATAATGACTTGGAAATCAATAACTAATCATAAAATGAAGTCATTTATAATTTTGAAAATCTAAAATATATCATCGATGCTATGTCCAAGGCATATGAAAATAAATGTGTAACGTCCCGACTAAATCCCAATATGATATGTATGATGAGACCTACAAAAGAAATGAGGGGATATAGAAGGCCATGTCCGTCACATAATAATTCAAATTAATTCCTCATATAAATGGGGTGAATCATAAACAACATATAGTTAAAAATATTAAATAGTATTCCCCAATTAGTAAACATAGTCACAAACTATTCATACTATCATGGGGAATTGTATCAATATAATATATCCATAGTCAAACTGATCATAAACCTTCTACTAATATATGTTATATAAATTCCTAATTAATAAATATTAATTAAGAAAAAAATTAAGAATTTATGTTAACATAGATTAGAATTCTCTAACAAAATCCTTCCAAATTATTGAGAGAAATACCATTTTCATTACATTGAAATCATTTATTTAAAAAGATAATCTATTTTAAGATAATAAAAATTCATTGAAGACAATCTTATAAACATTTAAATTATCTACTACGACATTAAGGCTTCTTGATGAAAAAATGGCCCATTCCACATAATTTAAAAAAAATCGTTCAGGTTTTTGTTGAAATATCCCCAATGTACCTTGCTTGGAAAACAACATAAACATTTCATTGCAACTATTTTAATCAAAGAAAATATTTTCTAAAAATACTTTAAAAATTAATTGTGTAATATAAATTTATTTTGAAAACATGTTCATGGAAGTTAGTCATTTCCCAGTGGACACTCAAACAACAATAATCTCGAATATTAATGAGATTGTAAAAAAAACCATTACATTTCACATTACTTGGGATTAACAAGATTTGACATCATGTATAATGGTTTGAATAATGTTATTAATTAATACCTAAACCATATCCATATTTAATATATAAAATATTAACATCTTATATATTTAAATTTAAAATAATTCTTTATCACTGTTGTTTTGTGTGCTAACTGCCTCATTTTTCATTACATGTTTTGTGTAGGTAGTACTATTTCATATGAATATGACATATTTCTCCCATATTCATAGTATTATTAAGCACACACACACACACACACACAAACACATATATATATATATATACTATTTTTACCTGCTAGAAATTGTTTTTAATCATTTGTGAAAGGATAGAATTGGAATTGAATCATATCAGGTCGCGGAGACTGTAAGCCTTATGTACACACGAGTGACAGTATCTTTCACATCATAATTTAAAGAATAAAAAATTTTAGGTTATATAATTTTTTTTATAATCAATATAATGTAATAATTAACATATATACCAATTATATCTATCATTATACCCATCCATGTAATTCGGTGATGGAAAACATATTACACCACGTTGTGGAGATGGTAAACCATTTGTAACTACGCACGGTGTTTTTATATTTCGTAGGATAGTTAACATGTGGAATATTATTCCCCCATTATAATAACAAAATATCATCATTTATATGATACTCTATTTTGTACGTTATCATAGAAATGTAACATTTAGATGATGTATATGATGAAATGATCTTTGATGAGTTGCAAAATTGATTACCTCTTCCTTGACATGTGTTCTTTAAATAATTTCTTAAGGGATATGGGGATAACCTTTTTGGAAGTCTAGGATACCCAAAACATGAGTAGGGATGTTGAAAAGATAAATTTTCATGACATGGTGGTTCAATAGGGTTAAATTTGGGTTGATAAGTGAGGGAGGAGGTTCCCTTTTTAAATTGAGGTGATGGGCACTTTTGGAAATCCTTGAATAATAATAATGTAATATCGATATAATATATCCAAAGACTAAAACATTTCCCATAAATTAATAAATAATGAAATTTCATACCATATATTATCCCCTTTGTTATTATTTACATATAGTGTGATTTTTCAATATTTTATAGTATATTAATTCAATAAAATATCACAATTGTCCTAATTGATACTATTCATTTAATTTGACCTCAAATATATCAATAAATGTCATTAATTCGAATATAATTATATAAAACAAATCCAATATATCATATAGATCTATAAAATTTATTAATAGAAGTAAATAATCACAAATAAAACTAATTTAGTTCATTTAAATGATTTAATTTACTTTACTTTTAATAAAATTAACACAGTTTCAGCATTGACGAAGAATTTAAGGTAATAATATAATTTGTAAAAAGTAAAATTAAAATTATATAACAAATTTATTCACATTTATATCAAATTATAAATTTATATTCATTCATATATTGAATTTCTTCCTATGTAAAAACATAAAAATTATGTAACACAAAGGGTGTGAGATTTTGTAACTATCATCAATTTAAATAATATATATTTCATTTTCACATAAAACTAGAAAATAAAGTCCTAATATTAGATATTTATGGGATAATTATCTATTAAAATTCATTCATTAACTTTTAGACAGCTTTAGATCTAATTTATATCATTATGGTTTGGTTTTGACCATTATTTAAACCCTTTCACTCTTGCCATGACAACATGTGGTTTTACTATTGTTGGGTAATATAGCAACTATGAAATACTAAAAACAACATAAATGGATAATTAATTATATTTTGATCCATATCAAAATATTCTATATAATTTTTGTATATTTATTAATTTTATATAATTTTAAAAATTGTAATTTTTTAAAAAATAAAACTAATATCAATTTTGTCGTTAACTATTACTGGAAATTTTTCAAAACATCAGAAAAATATTCCAAAATAACAATTAATACTTCTCTAATATTTATATATCATCTAAAAATTAAATGTGTAATATTTATGATGTCGTATTATATTTATTTTTTTAATTTAAATAATATCATTATGATTTTTCCACTAAATAAAGAATTATTGTGTCATCATTTTTATGACATTAATTTAATTATTTATTCCATAGAAAATTATCATGATTAAGAGAGAATATTATCTTACAAATTAATATATATAGTTTGATATGTCCTTTAGGTAACCCTATATTAGAATATTTAGATTTTTAAAAACAAAAGTATTACATCTTTAACTTTTCATCAAAATAAAATTCTATAAATAAAATAATCTCATCCAAGATAATCCAATAGATTATAAAATTACCCAGATGATGATTTTTTTCTAAATTTGAACATCTAATGAATATTGGGTAATTGTTGTGGTAATTTAAAAAAATTAAAACGTTATTTTTTTCACCTAATTACCTGATTCACCCTTTGTCGTGGTAATTAAAATCATTCTAATTATAATTAAAATTATTTAAAAATAAATGAAACATACTTATAAATTTCAATAATCTAATTAAAAATATGTAATCTATTTAGACATAAAAACACATAAGTTTCAATGATTAAATTAATATTTATCACGTAGATGCGGCGTGAAAACATCTTTTTAAAGGAAAACATGCAGAAGATTGCAATATCTTAATATCCACGTTTAAAAAAAATCAATGAATTTAATTCAAGTAATAGTTTTTTATTAATATATTGTTAAATTAAACTATCTTGAAATTAAAATTTTAAAAATTAAATTATTTAGATGAAAAATATGTTTTTATTTCAAATTCTGTATTTCATTAATTGATACAAACAAGAATCATAGATGAAAATTAAAAAAAATTACCGAATATGAATTATGAAATTTTTAATTTAATGAAGATATTTATTTAATAAATTGAATTTATAATGGTCTGAGAAATTATATTCTAAATGATTCTTCCATGAAAATGTGGTAAACCATTTTTTATGATAATAATTCTTTTATATGTAAAATTGGATTTGTTATTAAATCATATATAGAAAAAACATTGGATTGATGATAAAAAATATATTGAATAAATTATAAAATATTTAATTAATATAATGGAAAAAAATTATTTTTTAATAAAACAAACATGGGAAATGTCCAAATAGTTTTTTAGAACAAGATTTCCATTTAATTTTAAAAAGGATTTGTCTTCAATCTTAATTAATTTATAACCAAGAAATTATTTATATTTAAATGTGAAAATCTTATTCTAAAATTTTAGATAATCCCTTTTCATTCCCCCCATTCTAATAGCCATGTTGTTATGGTAACATTTAAATAATAATATTTAGTTTTTCATTTAATCTCAATGTGTTTTTGTAACAGCCCGAGATTTTATGAAAAATATTCTTTTTTATTTCACTAATGTCTTGTGTTGTACGCTACACCAAAAGGAGCTTGCACAACACGCATCCTTGACTTGCCTTGCATTACACGCAATCACGACCTTCCTCGATAGCTTGCGTCGTACGCAATACCGAGTTTCACTAAACAACAATATGCTATTAAAACTAGCCGTTATGAATAGTAATAACCACTTTTTGAAATTTTATAAATTTTATTTTTCAAAATGGACTTCATTTTTGGACTCAGAATATCGAAATTAGCCTAGGGTGAAATTTTGGTATTTTTATGAAAACTTTCAATTTTTGATGAATAGTGAAACCACTAAGTGGTAGGTTAAAAAACTGAATTTTGCATAAAACTTAATTTTACCGCTTCTGTGAATGGAATTTCGAAAATCCGAGAGACACGGTTAATATCAAGGACTAAAATGTGGTTCAATGAGATAAAAATAATTTTTTGGTGAATAGTAACTTTTTACTTTTTTTACCACGGTTAATAGTAAATAGGGTAACTAAGGGTAAATATGATATTAATATTACCCTAACACATGTCCTAATCCTATTGGACAAGTGTATTTCGACCAAAAACAAACTTAGGAATAAAATATGACCATTTAGGCCCACTTGGATTAGATTAGGACATTTATTATTATTTAATTCAAAGAAGAGTTAAAAGAGTTAAAATCAAAGTTTATTTACTAAAACATTTTTAATATGGGGTTATACATAAGATAAATTCGATTTTAAATATTCATTAGAAAGCTAAAAAGCTTTACTAAATTATGGTATTTTATTTGTAATTTTTAGACATCAAATAATTTAATTTATTTATGACACAGTGATGATGCAGTAATTATCTTATTAATAAAATATTGACATAATTGATGTTATAAACACCAAAATAAATATAATTTGAGACTTTTTATGAATTCCACTAATTTTTTAGGTTACTATGATATATTAGTGTTGATTTAATCAACTTGGTTCGAACATATAATTCTGTTATGACTTTCACAAAAATCATATATCAAATAGTGTCAAAATTGACACAAAATAGTTTTTAAATCAAATATTATATTATTAATTGTTATTTTATTCCTAAAAATCTAAGGTTCGGCCAAATGACTTAGATAAGGATATATATATTAATAATAAACAATTTGGGGTTTGTTTGGCATGTTATAGTAAGTGTATTAACCATATAGTGTAAGAAAACAAAAAGACACGGTAAAAGTTAAATTATTTAACTTAGAGTTAAATCTAATTGATAAGGTTAAAATAATAACCTAAACTTGTCTAAATTATATTGGTTGATAGGATTTCGACCCATCCCCACTTTAGCTCCGAAATAAGACCCTTTGGAACCATTATAAACCGATTTTGACTTTAATATAAAATAATATTTTGAGATATTCCTAAGGTGCCCCTCTCCTCCCTTATAAAAGGACACCTCCTCCCCCTTCTCCTCACACCTATTTGAGCACTCAAGCTCGGCCAACCCCTGCCAAAATCTCTTCTCCACTTCCCTAGAAACATCCTAGAGGTTCTGGTCTTCCTCAAAGACCAATTTTAGTGCCCTAAGAGGAGGTCTCAAAGAGGCGCTTCAAAGAAGAGGTAATTACCGTTACCAATTCTTTCATCTTTATTTCTTCTTCCACTTCTTCTTCTTAGGTTGTTTCATTAGGAAGTAATAACATCAGTATCACTAATATACTGATATGTTATTATAAGTATGAAACAACCCTATTTCACCATCTATCCATCCTACGGAAAAAGAAATCACCGCGCATGCGTACGTACGGAATATCGTCTCCACGTCGTGGTGTAATCTATTTTCCACCACCACTTTACATGGATGGGTATAATGGTGTAAAGAATAGCTATACATAGTTATTAAAACATCATATTAATTCTGATATATTGTATAATCCACTCCAATTCAATTCAATATTTATAGAAATGATATCATCGCTCGTGCGTACGTACGGACTACCGTCTCCACGACGCGATGAGATTCATTCTCCATGTTAACCATTTAAGAATGATTATAATGTATATATAAGAAATAATAATGAAATATATGACATTATAAAGCTACTGGATTTATGTATATATATACATATGTATGTCATCTACTTACTTCCATTTCAAGACAATAAGGAAAGGAAAACAGCGTTCATGCGTACGTACGGACTACCGTCTCCATGAACGATGTCTTTCATTTTATTCATCTACCTATTATATATATATATATACTGAATATATATGATATATAAATAATATTTTATATTCTGGAAGTAATTAAATCATGATATAAGTAATAATGATGTCAAGAACAACAAGTGAAAACACCTACGATAAATGAAACGATTTTACCCAAAACGCTTCTTTAACATGGAATTTACAAAAGAACGGGTAATATAATGTCATAAGTGAACCATATATGATATCATAACAATGAATATGATTCTGTAATAAGTCAATAACATGATTTAAATCATTATACAGGAGGTTCGGACACTTACAAAGCAAGTCGGACCTAAGGTAAGGGAAAAATCACAATCTCATTTTTATCTGAGATTATTTATTCGTAAGTATTTACTGGGGTGTATTTTATCATCCACATCCATGTTTCCTCAATATGTAATATTATTTCCATCCATCTACAATGTTTTAAATCCAATTTTACCCTTTGGTGAGTTTTTAGTAAAAGATATGAAAGGAATCTTTTGTCGTTTTTCGTACGAGGTACATTTTGAATTTTTCGACAAAAGTAAAAAAGAATGTTTTTTTTAACTTATACGGCACGAACCGATTTCTACTGTTTTATGAAGCCTTATTTTCATGAAGCTTCCTCTAAAAGATTTCATGACTATTTTCAATAAAATATCTTTCTTTTAAAATTGCATGATGTTTTGTGAAAAGAAATTGATTTTGAAAAAGAAAGGATATTTTCCTCAAGAATTCAATTCAAGTGTTTTATCAAAATTATTTTCCATCTAAGATAATAAAGGGTTCTGTTTTTATCCCTTTAATTACATTGATTTGATTATGTTGTGAGGGGATTATTTTTATGAAGTCATTTTCCTTATAAGATTTATTTTATGATGTCATGATGTTTCAAGAATCCCATTTTTGTTACATGTGTTATGCGATGATGTATGATTTATGATTATGTGGCACACATAAGAAAGGATTCATTATAAGATGGGTGGGACCTATATCTCCCTCCAATGCATTGGGTAAAGATTTTATATCTCATGAGATAGATAGGGCTGGAACGGTAGGTTATACCGGTTCAGTGAAACAGGACTGAAATGAGGGTTACTCGATTCAGAAAGGGACTTTGTCCACTAAGATAGTCTTGGAAATTAGTCTTGACTAACAAGAAATGATTCTCTATGACTATGTGTGTATGCCACAAAGTTTCATGTTTTAATTTATGATTATTGGGATTACTTTTTCACTGCCATGATTTATCCCATGATTATGAAATTATGCTCTCTTTTGCAGGTTATGATTTCCAAAATGCTATGTTCTTATGAATATGATGTGATTGATATTTATTTTGTTTACCCTTACTGAGCATTTGAGCTCACCCTTTTATGTTTTCTTTTCCCCAGGATATAAAGAAAGGTTTTAGGTATAAAAAAAAGGAGGAAGATCTTTATGGGAGATTTTGAAGATCTTTCACCACGATTAGAAGATTATAGTCCGAGTTTCCAAAGACACTAAACTATTACGGTCCTTGTGTGGGTGTTTTTGTAATGTACTAAGTATTCCGCAAAAGTAATGTAATGTCAATGTACGTCAGGCTTCGGGTCTCTACAGTTGGTATCAGAGGAAAGGTTTAGTCAACCTTTGGAAACTAGGATGCGAGAACTTTAGTGAGATCCCTAGAGATATTTATAAGGTATGTCTAGGGATGTCCCTAAGGATAAGTATACATATAGGATACAGTCCTAGAACAATGGTAACGATCATAGAATTTAACCTAAGATGTTAGATATCAAGGATACTCCACCTTTATTATGTTGTCTTCCCTAGCATGATTTCGCCTCTCACAAAATTCTTTTTGTGTTTTAGTTAATGGAGGGAACCAAAAGGAATTCGGTTAACATTGAATCCAATGGACAAATTGGTGACTATGAGCAAAAAAATTGTGTAATGCCTAGAGATAAAGATATTGTGATTATGCCGAATCAGTCATCGCGATATATGATTAACAAGGTGAAATTTAGTGGTATGCCTAATTCATCAAAGAAGAGGAAGATAAACTATTATGCATGTTCGCATGTTGAGGAGCATAAAGAAAGGAAGATTGAGATTTCTAAAGAAGGGAAGAAGAACCTTGAGGAATACCTCAAATGGAGGGACCGACGTTATCTGTGTGGAGAAAAGGGTCATAGAGTGACAGATTGTTATGGAGTTCAATGTCTTATTTGTGGAGAACATGGGCATTACCCAACTCAATGCCCTGACCTAAAAAGTTACTTCTAAATCAAGGAAGGAATTATTCCAGGACAATCATTGAAGTGGATGGACTAAAGTGTTTATATATTGGTATTCAAGAATAATGTTGTTGAGGTACTTTTATGGTGTACTAAAATATTTATGTATTGGTCTATTGTGGTTTTCAATAATTTTAAGGTACCGGTAACCATGAAAAGTGATTCAAATATTTTGGAATGTAGATGATATGCGCATAATTAAGGGATAAGGAGAAAATGGAATGTTTGACAGTATTCATGAGCTCATGATTGATATAAGGACTAAGTGATATCATGGTTTGAGTATATAGAATTTTGAGGATTTTGGTTTATGGAAAGTGTTAACGTTTAACTGCATTCATGTTTTCAATAAGGTTCAATGGGTATTCAAGGGAATACATGATTAAGGCCTTTGAATGATTAGAATGTGACCAACGAGATATATCTTATGATATATGGGGATCAACGATGGTATTAAATCTCTGGAAATAGTTTTCACTATGTTATGAGAGTGGACTGCAGTATTATGTATAAGCCTAAAGATTAGATTGGATTATGTTGGACATAAGTTAGTATTGTTTAAGGATAGAAGATTTTCGATATTATTGATGGGATGTTATAGTAACGTAGTTTTAGAAAAAGGACAACCTGCAGGACGGGCGACATCCCATCGCTTCGGACAAGGCTGTAGGAATCGAACCCCCAACCGATGTGCGACTGGCCTTTATCGCCTACCACTGACCTACAGGAAGTCCCTGTTTAGTAGAAACTAGTGTTATTATATTAAGCAGTATGATATATGAAGTATAAGCCCATTTTAGGAACCATATGTGATTAATCTCACTATAGATCAACTTATGTATATAATTTTTGCTAACCTTTTGTTTGAGACAGATGGAATGACCCGTCATTCTATCACATGATATGCTAACACTTCATGAATAACAAATTCAACTTCATTTATTTAAGAGATGAAGTGGAAATTGTTAAAGGCACGAACAACAGTGAGATTGTACCAAAATAAAGTAAGTATTTATTCTAATTCAAATTCTTTAACTTTAGGGAAATGATCTTGAAAACCAAAAATGTTGTCCTAGTTCTCTTATACCTGATGAATCAGATGGTACCTTAGATCGTCAAAAATTTATGGATTTGTGATTACTAGCTTTTCCATAGCCATGTTCTCTACCACTCTCCATCAGAACATGATGGTTAGATTTTCTCTTCCATATCCATATTTTCACCTATGTGGAAACCCAGTGATTAGTTTATTTGGGTAATCGTTACATTTCATACATTAGTTTTTAAAGCCAAGTTTTGGTATTCCCTTTTACGATGTGGGTTTCTATTAAAGAAACTTTCGAATAGTAAACCATTTATAACCCCGACGAATTTCGAGGGCGAAATTCATTTTAAGGGGGGTAGAATGTAACAGCCCGAGATTTTATGAAAAATATTCTTTTTTATTTCACTAATGTCTTGTGTTGTACGCTACACCAAAAGGAGCTTGCACAACACGCATCCTTGACTTGCCTTGCATTACACGCAATCGCGACCTTCCTCGATAGCTTGCGTCGTACGCAATACCGAGTTTCACTAAACAACAATATGCTATTAAAACTAGCCGTTATGAATAGTAATAACCACTTTTTGAAATTTTATAAATTTTATTTTTCAAAATGGACTTCATTTTTGGACTCAGAATATCGAAATTAGCCTAGGGTGAAATTTTGGTATTTTTATGAAAACTTTCAATTTTTGATGAATAGTGAAACCACTAAGTGGTAGGTTAAAAAACTGAATTTTGCATAAAACTTAATTTTACCGCTTCTGTGAATGGAATTTCGAAAATCCGAGAGACACGGTTAATATCAAGGACTAAAATGTGGTTCAATGAGATAAAAATAATTTTTTGGTGAATAGTAACTTTTTACTTTTTTTACCACGGTTAATAGTAAATAGGGTAACTAAGGGTAAATATGATATTAATATTACCCTAACACATGTCCTAATCCTATTGGACAAGTGTATTTCGACCAAAAAAAACTTAGGAATAAAATATGACCATTTAGGCCCACTTGGATTAGATTAGGACATTTATTATTATTTAATTCAAAGAAGAGTTAAAAGAGTTAAAATCAAAGTTTATTTACTAAAACATTTTTAATATGGGGTTATACATAAGATAAATTCGATTGTAAATATTCATTAGAAAGATAAAAAGCTTTACTAAATTATGGTATTTTATTTGTAATTTTTAGACATCAAATAATTTAATTTATTTATGACACAGTGATGATGCAGTAATTATCTTATTAATAAAATATTGACATAATTGATGTTATAAACACCAAAATAAATATAATTTGAGACTTTTTATGAATTCCACTAATTTTCTAGGTTACTATGATATATTAGTGTTGATTTAATCAACTTGGTTCGAACATATAATTCTGTTATGACTTTCACAAAAATCATATATCAAATAGTGTCAAAATTGACACAAAATAGTTTTTAAATCAAATATTATATTATTAATTGTTATTTTATTCCTAAAAATCTAAGGTTCGGCCAAATGACTTAGATAAGGATATATATATTAATAATAAACAATTTGGGGTTTGTTTGGCATGTTATAGTAAGTGTATTAACCATATAGTGTAAGAAAACAAAAAGACACGGTAAAAGTTAAATTATTTAACTTAGAGTTAAATCTAATTGATAAGGTTAAAATAATAACCTAAACTTGTCTAAATTCTATTGGTTGATAGGATTTCGACCCATCCCCACTTTAGCTCCGAAATAAGACCCTTTGGAACCATTATAAACCGATTTTGACTTTAATATAAAATAATATTTTGAGATATTCCTAAGGTGCCCCTCTCCTCCCTTATAAAAGGACACCTCCTCCCCCTTCTCCTCACACCTATTTGAGCACTCAAGCTCGGCCAAACCCTGCCAAAATCTCTTCTCCACTTCCCTAGAAACATCCTAGAGGTTCTGGTCTTCCTCAAAGACCAATTTTAGTTCCCTAAGAGGAGGTCTCAAAGAGGCGCTTCAAAGAAGAGGTAATTACCGTTACCAATTCTTTCATCTTTATTTCTTCTTCCACTTCTTCTTCTTAGGTTGTTTCATTAGGAAGTAATAACATCAGTATCACTAATATACTGATATGTTATTATAAGTATGAAACAACCCTATTTCACCATCTATCCATCCTACGGAAAAAGAAATCACCGCGCATGCGTACGTACGGAATACCGTCTCCACGCCGTGGTGTAATCTATTTTCCACCACCACCTTACATGGATGGGTATAATGGTGTAAAGAATAGCTATACATAGTTATTAAAACATCATATTGATTCTGATATATTGTATAATCCACTGCAATTCAATTCAATATTTATAGAAATGATATCATCGCTCGTGCGTACGTACGGACTACCGTCTCCACGACGCGATGAGATTCATTCTCCATGTTAACCATTTAAGAATGATTATAATGTATATATAAGAAATAATAATGAAATATATGACATTATAAAGCTACTGGATTTATGTATATATATACATATTTATGTCATCTACTTACTTCCATTTCAAGACAATAAGGAAAGGAAAACAGCGTTCATGCGTACGTACGGACTACCGTCTCCATGAACGGTGTCTTTCATTTTATTCATCTACCTATTATATATATATATATACTGAATATATATGATATATAAATAATATTTTATATTCTGGAAGTATGTAAATCATGATATAAGTAATAATGATGTCAAGAACAACAAGTGAAAACACCTACGATAAATGAAACGATTTTACCCAAAACGGTTCTTTAACATGGAATTTACAAAAGAACGGGTAATATAATGTCATAAGTGAACCATATATGATATCATAACAATGAATATGATTCTGTAATAAGTCAATAACATGATTTAAATCATTATACAGGAGGTTCGGACACTTACAAAGCAAGTCGGACCTAAGGTAAGGGAAAAATCACAATCTCATTTTTATCTGAGATTATTTATTCGTAAGTATTTACTGGGGTGTATTTTATCATCCACATCCATGTTTCCTCAATATGTAATATTATTTCCATCCATCTACAATGTTTTAAATCCAATTTTACCCTTTGGTGAGTTTTTAGTAAAAGATATGAAAGGAATCTTTTGTCGTTTTTCGTACGAGGTACATTTTGAATTTTTCGACAAAAGTAAAAAAGAATGTTTTTTTAACTTATACGGCACGAACGGATTTCTACTGTTTTATGAAGCCTTATTTTCATGAAGCTTCCTCTAAAAGATTTCATGACTATTTTCAATAAAATATCTTTCTTTTAAAATTGCATGATGTTTTGTGAAAAGAAATTGATTTTGAAAAAGAAAGGATATTTTCCTCAAGAATTCAATTCAAGTGTTTTATCAAAATTATTTTCCATCTAAGATAATAAAGGGTTCTGTTTTTATCCCTTTAATTACATTGATTTGATTATGTTGTGAGGGGATTATTTTTATGAAGTCATTTTCCTTATAAGATTTATTTTATGATGTCATGATGTTTCAAGAATCCCATTTTTGTTACATGTGTTATGCGATGATGTATGATTTATGATTATGTGGCACACATAAGAAAGGATTCATTATAAGATGGGTGGGACCTATATCTCCCTCCAATGCATTGGGTAAAGATTTTATATCTCATGAGATAGATAGGGCTGGAACGGTAGGTTATACCGGTTCAGTGAAACAGGACTGAAATGAGGGTTACTCGATTCAGAAAGGGACTTTGTCCACTAAGATAGTCTTGGAAATTAGTCTTGACTAACAAGAAATGATTCTCTATGATTATGTGTGTATGCCACAATGTTTCATGTTTTAATTCATGATTATTGGGATTACTTTTTCACTGCCATGATTTATCCCATGATTATGAAATTATGCTCTCTTTTGCAGGTTATGATTTCCAAAATGCTATGTTCTTATGAATATGATGTGATTGATATTTATTTTGTTTACCCTTACTGAGCATTTGAGCTCACCCTTTTATGTTTTCTTTTCCCCAGGATATAAAGAAAGGTTTTAGGTATAAAAAAAAGGAGGAAGATCTTTATGGGAGATTTTGAAGATCTTTCACCACGATTAGAAGATTATAGTCCGAGTTTCCAAAGACACTAAACTATTACGGTCCTTGTGTGTGTGTTTTTGTAATGTACTAAGTATTCCGCAAAAGTAATGTAATGTCAATGTACGTCAGGCTTCGGGTCTCTACAGTTTTATCATGTATGTTATGGAATATAGTGATACCTTTTAAACTCTAAGGGTGATATATCATAGTTCGAGTTTCTCTCTGTCAAGGTGTTATTAGTGTGGCAATTTCTTATTTCATGAGTCTATTCTTTTTTTCATTGAAATGAAAATTTGAATACTTTAATGTGGATATTTTTTTATCATATATTTTGGTATCATTTTAATGATTAAAACGAAATATTGATTAAAACCTCTCAAATGAAATGGAATTCACAGAAAGTGAATAGTTAATGGAATTGTTAATAATTATAAATATAAATTATGAATGTGGAAAATTTTTAGTGTTTGTATTTTTAAATTATTTATGATTTTCAAAAAGGATAATATTATAATGTACTGTTATTTTATATGATATTATTTTCCTCAGAGACCATTTTATTTTTAATTAATTAATTCTATTATTTTGATCCACTTATTTTGAAGTTATTGCCATTAGAATTTATTTTAAAAATAAAATAAGAAGGATATAGTAGTTAATAAATGGACTAGGATAATATCATATATGATTTACATAATATAATCAAGTGAGTTGTTATGATGATAATATTAAATAAAATTAGTTTGTCATCATTTTCACTATAATTAAATTTTAATAGGGTTCTTATTTTTCCCAATAAAATACATTTCAATAATTTAATAATATTCTTAGTAATAAATTAATATCCTATTATTTATGATGATTTGAATTGGATATAGTTTATTACATGAGTTTATATTAATTTTTAATAATATTTTTCTAAGAAAACGATTGAAATTTGAACATCATGATTTCGACGAAATTCTTTATGTTATTTCATCATTTATTCAGTGATGTTCAATTTGATTTTATTAGCTTCCTCTTACAATAATTTTATTAATATAAATTTATTTTCAATTATAATTGGATGAATATTTTTAACAATATTTTAATATATTTTTGAATGTATTCTTGCTATATAGGTTCATTGTGTTTTATAAAAAGGGTTCTTTTGACATCTGGTTTTGAAGAATTATTAATAGTCCATTCATTAAACAATATTTGGTAAAATATAATTTTTCATAAAAAATACACATAAATAGATTTTAGTGTTCCAAATTCATGAGTTTGGAGATAATTTTACATAGTTTTATACAAATGATTTGTTTCAAAATCCTATCATAAAATAATTATGTAACAAAATTTATTTATTGATAATTTTAATTTTTGTAGAGGCTGTCTTTGTAGTTATTTCATAATTAGTTATATTTTTCTCATTGGATGTAATATTTTATAATTGATAAGTTAAATGGTGTGAATGGATTCCCCTTGTATTTATATATATTTTTAGTGATGTCGCGAGGATATTTATTTGTTATGGTGTATGATGATAAGTATTTTAGAGGAAGATGAGATTTTTTGTATGATTAGCTGGTATTCTGTTACTATGATTTTGTTTCCCTTTTTTCATATTCTCATTTAATTTTTTGGAATAACCATATTTAATTTTATGTATATATTGACAGAATTTCATTGTGACGTCACTAATGAGTGTTTCTTAAGAATATGAGGCAATTACAAATAAGTTTTTTTTTCATTTATCGACAATAATATGTGATTATTTACATTGTGGAATATTCATAAATAGTTGTTAAGGATTATATGTAAGAGGTCAAGGGTTTCCTTAAATAAGCTGGGACACCATAGCAATTTAAGGATTCCATATCCATGAGTTAAATCCTATAAGAGGCATGTGCGTAGTGGAAGGAAACCCATGATCATTTGAAAGTGATGTCTTAGAAAAATTACATTTCATTGGAAGGAAGGAGTTCATTTACTGCTTATAAATTCACAATCATTCTAAAGAACTCTTGGATATCTAGATAGAAGGAATGACTATTAATTATCATTAAGATCTATTTTTTTTACTTTGGGTTTATTATTATCAAAATAATTATTTGATGAATATATGAAAATGAGAAATTATGAGTAATCCTTGTAGACACATATTTGATGGATGGTTTGGAGTTCATGGTTTACATCATGGTTAGATGTGATGGATCATGATGAGGGTATGGATATGGTTTTATCCAGGATTTTGAGGAGTTAAAGGTGGACCCAAGAGTTGTTCTCCGAAAAGAAATACATTTCATTTGATGAAGTTTTCCCTCAATGATTAGTCAAATATATAGGCCTTGAGTTTCTTCAACTATAGTGGGGAATTGTTGATTTGAATTTCCTATGATTCATGGATTTTTCAACATTGGGTATGGTGGTTTATTTTTTCAAAAGGATGGTCAATATTTAGTGGATATATGATTCAAATCATGAATATAAGGTTGTATATTTTTTTAGTATGTTTTTAGTAAGAAAAATTTGTTCATTACTGGTATAATTATATTTTAATAATCATAAAATTTTCAAATTGATATATTATCTTTAGTAAATTCGCCTCACATTATTCATAATATTTTTGAGAAGAAATTCAATATAATTTATTCGATGTATATGATTAATATATAATGATTTTATTGTTGGAGATGTAAAAAATGATAAGGTTTTTTTAATTTTTGTTGATTTTATATTTTAATGCTAAATTAATTTCTACAGTGAATCAATAGGGTTACAAAAAAATTCTATTTTTTCACCCCATTTGGATTTTAAGTTGTTAGTAAGGGGAATGATGTCATTTTTGAAGAGTGGATATTGGTGTCCTATATTACTATGTTCGGATTCAAATTGGTTTGTGAGATTTTTTAAATCTTATCAAATTTTAGGATATTCTGTTATTGAATGTGAATTGGATTCATTTCATTAATGTTTTAGTTTTTTTGTTATTGTGATAATTGCTTTTAGAGGTATATTCTGTGTTTGGTAGGATTAAGAAATTTCTCTATTACTGAAAGGATTTTTGTGTGGTAACATTATTTAATTTACGATAGAGAGAATGTTGTAGTGAATTCCAGATTATTATAGTGATATACATGAATTATAATGGTGGTATATTGAATGTATTATTTCTCACTATACATAGTGAACACTATAATTTTTTATGTTGGTGTTTTTTGATTCATATATTCTTTAGATATTATATTATCAAACTCTTAGTTCCTTTGATTTCATAATATTGAAATTATTTATCTTATATTTATAATAATGGAGTTTGAATTATTTATTCCATGTTCATTCATAGTAATGAAGATTTTGTAAAATGAGTTCTTTATTCATGGGCTAATTTGGGATTGGTGTTAGATTTTATCTCTGATGGTCTTCTTTTTAATTCTTGAATGAGATAACCATTTTATATTTGTCTAATTTAAATTCTCAAAATTTTTTATATAGTTGAGGTTTTATCTGTGAGTCAACACATTTCATCATGGAATTGGGTATTATGTTATGGATATTTGGCTAGAAATGTCCACATGTACTACCGAGAGTTGTACAAAAAAGTGATGGTAGATAATTGAAAGATAATAAAGAAATGGGATTCCGTATATCTAAATGTTTTTCAGACACTATGCTGTGTTCCTTTTTGTTTTCCTGTTTCCATTCCATTAGGTTGAACCTGATTAATGAATGTTTAAATATTAGAAGTTGTTCTATACATTTCCATAAGTAGTCTAGTATGGGTATCTTTTTTTACAACATTCATAAAATAGATTCACTTTAATATCAATATTTCATTATGGTTTATATATAGACATATATCCAATACTAATTAATTGGGTTATCTAACCCTACTGATGTGTTCTCCACCATGGGTTTTTTCTATCCTATTGGATATAATTCTTGTTTGAGATTTAAATAGTTAGACTTTTTTGTTATGATTTCCATTGGTGTTATGGTTTTATCATATTCTTTAATTCAATGAATCTACTATGACATAACATTATATTTCTCTTTAATTGGTATAAATTTGAGAAACCCTATAAAATCCATTCCACATCCATTTTCTCCATTAATATTAAATAGCTATAATTTTTTTACATTTAGCTCTTCATTATTATTATCATAAATAAATGTATTCATAATCTATTTTTATTATGATATGAGTTTGTTTAGGATTTCCTTACATTAATTATAAGTTATGATCATATTAATACTTTCGTTTTTTTATACTATGATTTTCAAAGAACATATTTAATTAGGGGATTCATGTGTTATCATTCTAATAATTATGTTAATTTATGGAATTAAAAGGATATTTATTTCATTCATTTTATTGTATGTATTTTATTTATAATTTATATCATTTTGACTTAGTAAAATTTGTGGCAAGTGGTGATTTATATGTGATTATATATTTTATATTACGACACAGGTGGTCGGTGTTTTATTATTAAATCTTTCATATTTTTTCCTTGTTCGTATTGATTCTATAGAATTTTTTCAAGGACTTGAATTACAATTTCATAAAGGATAATAATTTGAGGATATAATTAAATCGGTTTAATTAGAACCTTGAGTAGTAATAATAACACTTTGATATAAATACACAAATTCCTAGTAATGTATGATATAATACTAATAACATGGTGTGACTTGTTATTTTCACTATTTTTTATTTTTTTTGTTGTGATTATGTTTATGAATGATGTTGGATTCTATATTTACATTTGAATCAACAACTGATTTTATTTTCAACCTCATTGCTCGATAAATCGTGTAATTTGTGAAATAAGTTGGTTGTATGAAATAATGAAATTTATTATAAAACATTTTTCTGTTGAAAACTACACTAAATAATGAATTGTGTGGTTCATGAATTTATATTATTTATGTGAAAATTGGTCAAAGTAATATTATGGTTTTAATATTAGAATGTGTAGGATTTGTTGATATGATTTTTTCTCTATTTTGGTTGATACGGTTTATGGTATCGAAGCCTGATAACATTGATATGTTTAGTACGAATGGTTATGATGAAAGGGTGGAAATAAATGAATATTGTTTTGGTAAAATGGTACATGATGGAATTAAATGTTCCTGGTGGATAATGAATGATTATTAATTAATATGGGATGGAATTGGATTTATAATGTTTATTAAAAAAATATATATTTAAATGAATACGTTGGTATAGAGTACTCTTATAGAATAGTAAAATTGATGTAATACGATTTTAATAAATTATATTTTTTCCTTGAAATGTGATTATACCAAAATGTGAAAATGTTAATGTTAATATTCTTATTTAATATAAATTATAATATTTTTTGATCTATATATACTAATAGTCTCCAGATAATATTGGAATGTTGTAATGGTTGTTGTGGTTGTGATAGTGATATCATAGTCAAGTAGTTTTTAAGTTAGGTAGTTAATTGATACACACACACAGAGATATATATATTAATATTGACCGTTGTTTAGAAATTCACCCCAACAGAGTTCAATAACCTCAAAAATATCATTTTTTTGACTTACTGTTGTTCTACAACACACTATTTTAAAGGGAATGGATTTTTTACTAGCATTTTTCTCAACTCTTCCATAAAACCTAGAATGGTTGTGATGAAAATAAGATGATAGTGTGATTAATGGGAAATTAATTTGATGATGATTTGGTATTAACAGTTGGGTTTATGCATGTTAAGAGGAGGTAAAATGGTTGATTACATAATAATTACATTACCTTGGTATATTAGACATTTTATGTGTGTTTTAAAATAGGATACATAGATTTTTTATATAGGTATTTTTTTGGTTGGTTGGATTGATGATATTATAAGATGTTGGAACCGGCGATAGGTAAAGATAGGTTGGACTATGTTGCATCCAACATCACTAGTAATTTGATATCTATATGCAAGACATTAAATAATGGAATTATTTATGTTAGTATCTATGAGATAAAAACTATTGGGGAAGTGGTTATGTTGTAATATTTTTCTATATTATTTGATTTTATTTTATTGTATCTCACTATGACATTTTGTGTGTGATCCTTGGTATAGATGGTAGATAATTGGCTTGAAAGTAGCTGGTTGGCTCTGCTATTTATTTATCTAATCATTATTTTTCTTCATTAAATTGTTTATAACTAATCATTAGGAGAATCATTTTGAGCATATAAGCTATTATAACTCATATATATATCTATATTTATGGTTTCTTGAGTGACTTTAGTGACCAATATAGGTAATACAATCTTTCAGTTCAGAATTATGTATGGAGCATATTCTTATGAGTTCTTTGTTATATATTACCATTTTATGAAATTAATTACCAATAAATTTTAATCCATTATATTATTACTGTGGATCATGGGATATTTTCTATTATGGTGTTGAGTAGTGTAATTGTTTTTATGTTTCTGTAGTTTTATGAATGAAATTACTCCCATATTTTTGATTGATAACATTGGTTCTAGACCCATATGTTGGAATAATCATTGGTGATAATAAATGGAATCAGTTTTGTAAAATATATGCAAAAAGGTGTTCCTATAGGGTGTTTAATCAAATGTTAACATCATATTTATATTGAAATAAATAAATCAAAACTATTTTTTCTTTCATCTAATACTAAGACAAGAACATAAATTTTCTGGAAAATATACCTTATGTATAATATAATTTAGGGAAATATCATCCTCTTTAACCCTTTGTATATCGATATCACTTATTCCTATATCTATATTAAATTATTCACGCATAAATATTTATTATTATCATTTAATAGTTTATGATATTGGTTAATTTTTTGAAACTAAATAGTATAAGTTTATTATAAAATTCATTAAATAATATGTATGAAATTTTATGATACAGTTTTTATCTATAACGAATTATGATTTTTTATATATTAAACAACATGAAAGTCTTGGTTTATTATAAGTTATAAAATTTTGGTATCTAACTTATGATGAAATAGAGGTCACCCTTAGTAAATTATGCATTTGTAGATGGCTATTGTATTAAAATTCCAATGAACTAGAGGTATATGTCTTAATATAAATTTATGGGTTGTTTATATATACCTCCAATCATACTTGTTTAGGGATTATTAATTTTATTTAATTCCAATAGGTTACATGTAATAGTTTATATACACAAATTGTGAGATAAATTTTGAAAAATTAAAATATAAGTACATTCCCTTTGAAGAACGTACTGAAAAATTTATTTTTGTGATTTTTTTATTATTACATATATATATAATATTATTTTTGTGAATAAAAGGATGTGTAAATATACATTATAACATAATAAAATTATGTTTTCATGTGATAAAAGAGTTATTAATTTAATATTCATGTTATTTACATTGAATAAATGACATTAACAAAACTCCTTAAATATTAAATGATGCATTCCAATGAAACAAAACATGTTTCAAGACATATATCAGTCAAATGTTTTTTTAATAAATAACTTTGTTCCCAATAATTATATTATTTAAGTAACTTTGAGTATGGTTAACCTAAATAAAATACAATTTCCATGATATGATTTATGTCATTGTTGATATATATCATTGAAACTATAATAGAAATTAGATTCACTAGAAATAAATATGTTCTAACCCATATGTCTGATTTGGTATAATAGTCTTCTCTCGACTATCTAGGATTCATATGTGTCATTATTTCCTCCATAACATTAAAAAATTTATAAGTAATTTTGAATATTCTTGGTTGACATGATGCATAGTGATATCTATATCATGGCCCACTAAATGATTTGTTTCGTATTATCCACAATTTAGTTGGAGTAATTTCATTAATTATAAATCATAATAATAAATAAGGAATTATTATAATAACATCTATTTCAATTTTATCTGTTACTAAAAACCTCAGGATTGTCATATTTAGGTCTCATATATTTATGAAAGACCCAAATGGGTTGCTGGTGTAGATGTTGTGTTTGTTATCACTATTGATTAATAATTAAATTTTAATCTATTAAAATCATGGGTGACGTAAAATGTAATAAAATATGATAAAGGTGATGGACATACATTGATGGGTAATAAATAAATGAGATCATATGGGTTTGGAAACCAAAAATATTATTATCGTAAAATAATTCATTATCGGAATATAACATGTTATGATTGAAAGATGGTGGAATAATCCTTAATATTAGTGAAATGAATTATGGTAGTTTTTATTTTGAAATATGCAGATAATACTATGACTAAAGTCTTATAATATGGGTGAAATTTAGTGGAACCATGTTAGGATCACAAGGAATAATGACCTCAATATGAAATTATAAAATATAACTAGGATGTATGTTGATGTGATATTGAATTGAGATTGGACATTCATATATAGTGAAGATTACAGAAATAATTTAAATTTATTAATTCCACATGGAATGATATTGGTAATTACATTGAATATCATTATAAATGTTCTCATGTTTTAAAGAGTAATTTTACATTATTTGAGTTTTATTGAATTATTTTTAAATCATAGGATATATTTATATAATTTTTTAGCTTATTTGATCAATTATAAATTATATTTTTAAATATGTTTAAGTATGAGTTATGAAAAATATTCTTGCTTTTGAGCATGCATGAGAATTAGTCTACTGCTGGGGAAAAATTAAATATGCAGTAGGTATCTATTATATTTTAAAAATATTCATTAAAATATTAAATAAAAAGTATGATTTGTTTGTAGAAGGATAAATATTGCTATGTCTATAATCTAGTGAAAACGTCTTGAGTTTTTTATGGTACAAATATAATATTTTGGAAATACATAATATATTTTTTCATTTAGTGCGAATATGTTTAGATAAATGAGTTTCTTATAGATAAATATTATAAATAATGAAAATCATATCATATTAAGTATGGATGATAATATGATGTTATTAGTTGTAGTTGATTTTTTGTTTAGAAAATAATATTAATCTAAACATTATGTGTGACATTTTCAAACTATTAATCCATAATGTGTTTTAAATATAAAATAATATTATATTTACGAATATATATATGTGTTTGAAATTAATACTCAATGAAGAATATCATTTTATTCTATTGATATTATTTTATATAAAAATATGATTCTTTTTTAAGCATTGATTTTATCCTTTCTTTGAAGAAGATTAAATCAGTGGAAAATAATGAGGTCAAATATTTATTAATATGGGATAATAAAATATATATAAATATATATATTGTAATTAATATTTATGATCAAATAAGAATAAATTATATGACCATTATTTTAGAATATATTTTTAGTGAATCAAACGTCACAAATGTATTTTGAATCAATGTCCGAAGATAAGATTTTATAGTGACAAATTAATGAAGTAAATTACATAAAAACATTATTTTCATACAATTAACATAGAATATCACATCATCAATTGATGTGAAATAGAAAAACATATGATTTCTATATATTTCAATATAATCATTAGTATTATTAAGTTTTAGATTTTATTGTATATTAAGATAATGATAATATCAGTCCATTTCATCGAATATTATTGATAAATAAGATTTTTGGATAATGTGTGTTTAATTTTGAATAAAATAAAAACTGTTTACACTTATGTTTTTAGTAGACATTACTAGTGGTGGGAAAATGAATATTTTTGAGTTTTTTAGAAGGTCAATATGAATAGTCTGAGAAAAAATATTTTTTATATTTTAGAGACTACATTGATGTTATTTATATATTACAAATATATAAAGTATATTTTCATAATAAAAGGATAATATAAAAGGGGATAAGATAGAAACATTGATAATAAATAAGATGATAATTCTATATAGAGGAATATCATGTTTTATTCAACATAGAGGAATAATTTTATGATAAGCTAATATAAAATTTTATTCATAAAACAAAATTTATGAATAAGAAAGACAATTGAATCACAAAACCATTCATTAAGAAATCCATATCAAAGAATACATTTTAAATGAATAAATATGAATGTAGAGAGAATAGGTGACAATGCTACTAATGCCTATGATATACATATCCATGAACATCATTAATATTATATACCTACATGATTATTGATGATCATACTTGTATCATGTGGGGAGAGAATGAAGTGAAGAGATTCTAGATATATTCGAGGAGTTTTTATCTGTGTAGTTACATTTGTTTAAGAATAGACATATGAGATATACAAGAATTAGATAAATCTATTTTGGGAAAATATCTTATTATTTTTTTCAAAAACATCCAATAATATATTGAAAATATACATAATAAGGTTTTTAATGGGGGACCTTGAGGACATATGCTTCCATTATAATCAACACCACTAATCATGTTAGGAGACTAAAGAAACATTATAGTGATTGCTTATAGGACATGAATGTTTATTTACCCTCGGACGGGGTTAACCCCATCCCAAAATTTACTAGTAATTGGAATTTAAATTGAAATAAATTAGATATAATATTTATAATATTTGACTCTATTATAGTCGACCAAATTAATATGTTTTCCCTTATTTTTTAATATCATTCTATAAAACCATATACATGACATTAGACAATAATTTTTCTTTACATGTTTATATGATCATTTTAGATAAAAAATAAATCCATAATCCTTAACATGTATATGATGATAATATATATATAATTTTAAATAAATTTATAAAAACATTAATTGGTTAAAAATTAATCACACTTTATTAACCCCATCTAAATTGACTACGGAAAATCATTAGAACTAAAACATTTTTTTGTTGGATTTAATTTTGATTCATAGTATTTTTACTAAGATAATATTAAGAGAATAATTTAATAGAATAAAATATATTTTAGATGAAAAATTAATTTATATTTGATGATTGATATTAAATTGAAGAGTTGGATAAAACATATGAAAACATGAAAAGATATGCTAAGAGGAAGAGATATAATTCAAAATTGAAAGTGTAATCACCACTATCTAATGGTAATCACAA
This sequence comes from Viscum album, assembly GCA_963277665.1. Classification (NCBI taxonomy): domain Eukaryota; kingdom Viridiplantae; phylum Streptophyta; class Magnoliopsida; order Santalales; family Viscaceae; genus Viscum; species Viscum album. Next base: position 1,930,263,328 of record OY728142.1, read on the forward strand.
TGGTAATTGATCAGTTAAATATAAAAACATTAACCTTTTAATAAATCATGTTTTATTGAGGAGTTAAATAAAGAAAATGTTAAAAATCATTCACATAGTTTTTATCATGAAATTATTAATTTATATAAAATAGTTCGTGAAAATTTTATCATAATGGTAATTTCACACATGAAGGTACTACCAGATGAAAAATCACACCGGACGTTTCTTGATGAATCGATGGAATAGTAACTGGTCAAGAATATTAAAATGTGAAATACAATGAAAAATATATTTTATTCCAAGAGATAATTTATACCTCTTTGAAATATAAATATTACATTGACTGAGGAAGAATATTTAAGAATTATTTGTGAGAATTTTGTGATGGATAATGTTCTTTATAAACTAATATATGCATTGATAATTCATCCCAAAACATATACTAATGTCAAATTTCTTTTATAAGATAAAATTAAATACCTGATGGAAATAGTGGACTATTAAAAATTTTCAATAAAGAAATATCAAAATAAAATGGAGACCTAAATTTTACAATTATTTATAAATTTTAATATTTTGATGTCAATATAAGAAATATGGGAAATAACCATGTAAAATAGTCACATAATATTAAAATGACAAGCCCTCCAATAAATGTTTGCAAAAGGATGGTTTCTTCTATGATGACGCTAATTGGTAGAATTAATATATTTAGGTCATTTTATTATTAATTAACTCTTATTTATATGAAATAATTAACTCAAAATCTAAATATTTTTATCATTACTGATTCTATTTTACTTACATGGGTCATAACAAAGTCAAATTCATAAGGAAATTCAATTGATAAAAATAATTAAATCCCCACCATAATACCATGGGTTGATGTATGTGTATCTCACATTAGAAACTCATTTAATTAATCAAACATTTATATTGAGTCATTCCCAAAATAATAATAGAGTCAATAAAGTGAGACATGATCTAAAATAAAACAAACTATGTTAATTAGAAGATATTATTTCATAAGTTGGAATGTGAACAACACTACTAAATTCTGAAAAAATCCATATCAATGTATTTGAATTATAGAAGGAATGAAAATTCGGGATTGTTCTAATGTAAATATATGATAATATAAGAAGACTTATAATTAATATATCAAGAAAAATATTTATAACAATAAGTTATTTGGGTGTGTGGAAGACCTCTGTGATATTTGGTAACATATGGAAACATTTAAGAAGAGTTTCAATATATACCAATAAATCATAATTCAAATAATGATTTGAATTGAAAAAGATAAAAAAGTATAATACATTGGAATGAAAGACATCACGACCTATATAAGTAAAAAAATATGGTAGGAGATAAATGTTGTCCTAGAAATCAAGAAGATATCTTAAAATTATTCCACACCAAAAAAGTATTAAAACCCATCAAACACAAACACACACATACCTAGGTATCCATAGGATTTAAGAATCAACCATTTCCAAAATTATTGGATTTCACCAACTAGCCATTTTTAATACATATATGACCTAATTTATAGAGACTTTTTTTCCATAAAATAAATTGGAATATTTCTCTAGAATATTTTTGGATCCATGTGGTGAAAAGGTGTACAATACTGAGAATTGGTGATCCCAGAATTAATATTAAAAAAATAAAAATATATTTTTGTATCCACAGAAGGTCATCATAAAAAAGAGGAATATCTCATAAACAGATACCTTAAATTAGAAATCTGAAACCACAGTTGGTTATGTATCATGTTTTTTTAAAATAGGCGTGACATAAAATTAGTCGACATGGGACATTAGAACACCTTGTTAATTGATAGTGTGTTTCATGGATGCATTAATTAAATATTTCTTTTTTTAGTAAATGTTTCATCATAATGGACATATTTATAAATATTTCTCCCATTGAAAATATTACCAGGGTGGTATCATATTTTCTTAAATCATCCTACTAGATCTCCTCCCACTTCCCTTTGGTGAATGATGGCAAATATTTTGGATCCGGACGAATCTAAGAGAAATAATTAGTGAATCTATTCGTCCATTGGAAATCATTTTTTTCATTAGAAAATAATTAAATGTTAAGGTTGGACTTGACTTTGTTGATTTATTATCCCCAATTGATCTTCCATGATGAATGCGAGTTAAATTTTTTTGAATGAAGTAATTAATGAGTCACTAAAAGTAATTTTTTGAATCAATTATTTTATATTGTCGTGAAATTGAAATTATTTATGTATGATATAAATTTACATTCCAATTAATATCATTATTGATCATCAACAATGATGGCCAAACTATCATGGAAATTGATTGATCCAAGATTGATTTTTGAAAATCCTTCTTCCGCTATCCTAGGTGAGATCATTGCTGCATTTTCCTTCGTTGATCATGGATATAAGAGAAGAATTTTTCATGTGTTTATTATTTTGTGCAACATTTCAACCAAAACCAATATTCATATTTATTTACATCATTGATTAATACCGACCTTGAATGAATCACTTTTCATTGGGGTTCGATTGATAAGGCTACAGTAGTCAGTTCAGGCTAGGCTGGCGGTAGCAATATGGTGGTCGAAGTGAGAATAATCAGAGAAGGGTGGGATGGAAATCCCATGGTATCCAAGATAGCATGGCATGGTTGTGAGATGAGTCAGATGGAGGTGGTAGCAAGGATTTCTCGACTTAGAAGTGAGCTGATGTGGGTGGAGGCGGTGGTCCAGGACGAGCGGCGTTAGAGGGGTATATGGTTGTATTGGTTGGTGGTAGCTACTGAAGTATGAGGCGGTGAGTGAATTACCACCCCCTAGTGCTATGGTTTTAATGAAAAACCTTACCTCAATATATAATGGAAGGGGTTCAATGATATGAATAAGAAAAAATATTAAAAAATAATATGAATATTATAAATAATAATAATAATAATGTTGTTATTATTATTATTAGGTATAACTCTCTCATATGATGTCCAATTGAAGAATCATCTACAAAGGAATAAACATTACATTGATATGGTTATTTCAATACCACTGTAGGATACATAATTCAAGATCGTACCTCTAGTGCACCAAATAAAAATGCATATTATTATTATTATTCTTGTTTTGGAATATTGTAACTGACATTTCATCTCCATATGACCACTGTATGATGCACTATCAGTTGTATTATGACCTTAAAATTTAGCAAAATGTATCGAGAGAAATATTATTAATTTTTTTACCCATGCATCAGGCCCATGAAGAATGATTTAATCATGATGTGCTGGAATTTGAATTTGTCACCGAGTGTTTTATTGAGGCTAGTGAATATCATATCTTTTTATTCATGATGAATGAAACAATTTGATCCATTTGTAATTATGTCACAATTTGAAGAGGCATCTTAGTGAATTCTCCCCCATAGACCTATGAATAGCCTCATTCCACCATCAGTATTCTGATGGAGAATTTTCAAGTAGTCCCCTTACATTACTTTTACTAATACATGACTCGGAATCTATGTATTAGAAAAAAAATAACCCGATAGTTAATTGGGACTACATGATATGTGTGTCCTTTAATGTCATGTACTTTGTATATAATCATAAATATTTTGTATGCCTTCCATTTGGAGTCATATTTTTTTCAATGGAATCCTATCATTACAGGTTTCCCTTGTAGGATTATATGATTCCTTCCATTTTGGATTTCGATATATGAGGTGAGGTTAACTAAGAATGATAGTTCTTTATGTGTTTCTTGATGATGTTAGAAATCAGGCAGGATCATTAGAGAGGTTAGATATTGAAGGTACTGCACTGTCATATCTGCACAAATCTGCCCTATCCATTGAGATGATACTCCTCTATCATTACATTGTGAAGGTCCTAACTATTTATTATTATGGTATAGATGGAAATCCCTTATCATATTAGTGTGTAGGACCCCTTACCATGATGATGGTACTATCCTATTTCTTCAGTGTATGGATCCTCTATACTTTGTTGTGTAAAAAGAAACGGTACTCCTCTATGGCATAGTGGCACTACTCCTCTATCCATGGAGATAGTACTCCACTATCTAATACTAGAAATTAAAGCTATAATAATGGTTGAAAACCATTTGTATATGGTGTAGAACCATTGGTATAAAGTATACCAACGGTTTAAAAAACTGTTTCCAAGTAAGCCGTGGAAATTGACATATACCAATGGTTTGTGTAAAACTGTTGGAATATGAGATGAAATGAAATCGTTGGTATAGAGTTAAAATATCCCAATGGTTAAAATGTATTGGGATAAAAAATTTATACACCTTTTACCAATAGTTCCTAAGTCTAATTAGAAAATTTCATATACAAAAGATATGCCAATGGTCTGAATCTAATGGAATATCTTTTTCCCAACGGTTTGGTAAGGGTTTTTTACCAACAATTCCTTCAAAACCGTTGGTAAAAAATACATACAGAGCCTATAGAAATGGTTTAGAACTGTTGGTATAGGCTTTGATGTGAAATTCACACAGCAGAAGCCCTGCAACATTGCTGTGTGAATTGTACAGCAAATGCAAAATAAATTACAATGATACATTATTAAAAACTAAAAATTAGAAGGATACATAATTTAATAATAAATTATGAATACAATAAATTAATAACTAAATACGTAATTATATTTGATACAAAATTCAGAATACATACTAAATTGCATTTTTTATAACACATAAACGATTGGATTTTTGAAATTAGATGTTAATATCCCAAAATAAGTAAATGAATAAATGAATTCAATCAAACAAAAATATAATCTCCCATGGTTTTGGGTGGGTGTATTTTAAGTTATTGATAATGATAATGGGTGTCTATCAATGGGCTTTTGTGACTTTGGGAATATAGTTGTCTTTGGCGTATTAAATGTCATTTATTTCAGAATATTGGTAGTAGTTCCAAAAGTATCAACAAAATGTGAATGTGTTCGGTCGGTTTTCCGTATTTCAGTTTTTTTTTCACTTAGAATTATGTCCTTATAAAAAAGAGACATTTTGAGTGGTAATGAGAACACCAGGCCTCATATTGATGCGGAGTTGAAACGTACACGTCACAAATGTCTCATGGATCATTTTCTTAATGTATCAACATAATACGAATGCGTTTGGTGGGTTTTTCATATGTAATTTGTTGTTTGTAATTAAAATTTTGTCCATTTCAAATAAAAATGAGACACTTTGAGTGGTACCGGCCACACAATGCCTGAGATTGAAGCAGGGTTGACTCCTACTTGTCACAAATGTCCCAAGTATCATTTTTCTAAAGTATCACCACAATCCAAATACATTTGGTTGGTTATACGTGTGTCAGTTTTTTTACTTAAAATAGCATCCATTTTAAACAGAAGTGAGACACTAAGAGTGATATTAGCCACATAGTGCCTCAGGATGAGGAGGGGATGTCTCTTACACTTAAAAAATGACCCATCGATCATTTTATTAATGTATTAACACAATCCGAAAGCTTTTGGTCAGTTATCTGTATGTCAGTTGTTGTTTTCACTTAAAATGTTGTCCATTTCAAATAAAAGTTAGAAATTTGAGTGGTACCGGTCACACCGTGCCTGAGATTGATGTGGGGTTGAATCCTACACATCAAAAATGTTTCATGGTCCTTTTTTAAATAATATCAACCCAATCTAAATACGTTTGGTCGGTTTTCTGTATGCCAGTTGTTTTTACTTAAAATGGTGTCCATTTTAAAAAAAATAGACACTTTCAGTGATACAGGCCACACCGTGACTCAGAATAAAAAAGGTTTTACTCATACACGTCACAAATGACCCATGTATCATTGTTTTAATGTATCAACACAATCCAAATGTGTTTGGTCAGTTTTCCATATGTCAGTGGTTGTATTCACTTAAAATGATATTTATTTCACGTAAAGGTGAGACACATTGAGTTGTGTGGCCACACCATGCCTCAGAATGAGGTGTGATTGACTCTGACACATAAAAAAAAGAGTCATGGATCGTTTTCCTAATGTATCAATAGAATCCGAATATGTTTTGTCTATTTTCAGTATGCCAGTTGTGTTTACTTAAATGGATGTACATTTTAAACAAAAGAGAGACACTTAGAGTGATATCGGCCACACCGTGCCACGGATTGAGGCGGGGTTGACTCGTACATGTCACATATGACTCATGGATCATTTTCCTAAAGTAAAAAAACACAATACTAATGCACTTGGTTGGTTTTCTGAATGACAGTTGTTGTTTTCACTTAAAATGATGTCCATTTTAAATAAAAGAAAGAAATTTAGAGTGGTACCAGCCACACCGTGCCTCAGATTGATGTATGGTTGACACGTAGACGTCACAAATGTCTCATCAATCTTTGTCCTAAAGTATGAACACAATCTCAATGTGTTTGGTTGGATTTCTGTATGCCATTTTTTGTTTTGACATAAATTGATGTCCATTTCAATTAAAAGTGAGACACTTTGAGTGGTACCAGCCACACCGCGTCTCGGATTGATGTGGGGTTGACTCCTACATGTCAAAAATATCCCATGGATCATTGTTCTAAAGTATCAAAACCATAATAATAAGTTTGGTTGGTTTTCTGTATATCAGTTGTTTTTACTTGTAATATTTTTCATTTTAAACAAAAGTGAGACACTTAGTGTGTTACCCATCACATTGTGCCTCAGAATGAGGCAAGGTTGACTCATACACATTAAAAATTTCCCATGGATCGTTTTTATAATGTATAAACACAATAAAAATGTATTTGGTTGGCTTTCCATATGCCAGCTGTTTTTTCCCTTAAAATGTTGTTCATTTCAAATAATGGTGAGACACTTTGACTAGTATCGGCCACACCGTGCCTCGGATTGAGGAGGGGTTGACTCGTACACATAACAAGTGACTAATGGATCATTTTCCTAAATTATCAAGAGAATTTGAATACGTTTGGTCCATTTTTTGAATGCCAGTGTATTTTACTTAAAATGATGTCTATTTGAAATAAAAGAGAGACACTTAGAGTGATACCAACCACAACGTGCCTTGGAATGAGGCGGGGTTGACTCATACACATCACATAAGACTCATGGATCCTTTTACTAAAGTATCACACAATATGAATGCATTTGGTTGGTTTTACCTATATCATTTGTTGTTTTCACATAAAATGATGTCCATTTTAAACAAAAGAGAGACATTTAGAATGGTACTGGCCACACCACGACTCGGATTGATGCATGGCTAACTCGTACAAGTCAAAAATGTCTCATGAATCATTTTCCTAATGTATAAATAGAATCCAAATATTTTTGGTTGATTTTCCGTATACCAGTTGTTTTGAATAAAAAGGATGACCATTTTAAACAAAATAGAGACACTTAGAGTGGTACAAGCCACACCGCACTTCAGATTGATGCGAAGTTGACTCGAACATGTCAAAAATATCCCATGGAACGTTTTTCTAAAGTATCAGACAATCTAAATATGATTGGCTGGTTTTTCAAATTTTATTTGTTTTTATATAAATTAGTGTCCATTTTAAACAAAACTGAGACACTTAGAGTGCTATCAGAAACACAGTTCCTCGCAATGACGCAAGGTTGACTCGTACACATCAAAGTTGACCCATGTATCACTGTCCTAATGTATCAACACAATCCAAATGTGTTTGGTCAGTTTTCCGTATTCTATTTTTTGTTTTCAATTAAAATGATGTCCATTTTAAACAAAAGAGAGCCAGTTAGTGTGGTTCTAGACACACCGTACCTCTAATTGAAGTGGGGTTGACTCATACACATTATAAATGTCCCATGGATCATTTTCATAAAGTATCATCACAATCCGAATGCATTTGTTTAATCTTCCGTATGCCAGTTGTTGTTTTAACTAAAAATTTTGTCCATTTCAGGTAAAAGTGAGACACTTTGAGTGTTACTGGCCACACCGCACCTCGGATTGATGCGGGGTTGACTCCTAGACGTCACAAATTTCCCATGGGGTTTTTTCCTAATGTATAAACACAATCTAAATATGTTTGGTTGGTTTTTAAAATGAGGTTTATTATCCGATAAATTGTCATAACAGTCTGTGCGATGTGCCATCTCTTGCTCTTCAAGGCATAATGTTGTCAATGTATATGATCCCAGAATTCCTCCTATCTGATGAATTGATGGAAAACATGGTTTAATTTTCTCATACTATTCTTATTCACTTATCGTTGGTCAGTTTATTCCATGCCATATTTTGGTTTAAGGAAATATTTATATCATTTTGAAGTAAGTCCTTCAAGAAGGTATGAATGTAATAGATTATAGTATTTGAAATCTCATACATAGTTATCCCATGATACAATTTGATTAAATGTTCCAACTTTTTCATTTTACCACGTTGCCGATATAGTGGAGTCATCGCAATATCATTCAATTTTTATTAGACGCATCATGTGTGGATGTATTGAAATCTTATTAGATGGACATACTTTCTTTCTCATGATGTCGAATAAATGGAAACCAATCATATATCAAACTCTCCAATTCAGTCCTCTCATTTTGATCATCAACATTTTAAAATTCAATTTTCTATCTATTTTGATACCACAAGTAATAGTTTTTTTGGAAACCATATTTTGGTATACGAAGGCTAACTGATTCACGACTCAACCAATACCTTCAAACACAATTAGAACATGGTCATTTTATGATACAACTATGTGGGGCCTTCTCAAATGAAAAATCTAAAAATATGTTTAAATTATTTTGAAAATTTGATGAAATACGATCAGTTTCGTACATCCAACTTCTATCCTTTTTGTAAAAAAATTGCAATAAGTCATTTCAATGCAATTCAATAATATTGAAATTCAATTAAAAACATATTTAGGTAAATTACAATTGTTTAATTTATATACAAGAAAAACTAACACATTACTCTATATGGGAATCATATTAAGAAACTCAAAAAAATATAGTGCATATAAGAAAATAAGATATATAATTTCTAATGCCTATATGAAAGGATTTCCCAGTAAGATATTAGAAGTGGATCAAGGAATACATAATCCATAAGGGTATGGTTGGGAGTACCTGAGTTGTATAGTTTTACTTCTTCAGGGAGATCATAATGAGGAGTAGGATGAGGATCACATCAAAATTCGTTATGGCTTTATAAAGTTTCACCTTAACTAGGGACTAAAGAATCCTAGGTTTTGGGCCATAGATCATTGGTGGGTAGGGTGTATTCGTTGAATATTCTCCCAATTGATTTTGGATAGGGACCTTAAATAGTTATAGGTATGGATTTGAATATATTAATGCTATTGGTTCCCTAATATACTACTTAGTCTTCACATTCATTTATTTATGATATCATGTTTTCTTTTTTGTGGTTCTTGATAGATTTTCCCACTATTTTTTTGGGCCATAATACAAGCCCTTAAAAGAGGATGGATCATTATAAAAAATAACCAATTTTTCATGTAGTGGTTGTATGTTATAGTCATCAATTTTATATCATGGTCCAATATATTAAGAACATTGATGTTACTTTTTGTACGATATAGTTTACATATTATAAATATCAGAATAATTTTTATAATAAGTGGATTTATTTTACCACCCCTAACGACTTGGAGTACATTATTACGTGGGATTGAAACCTATAGGTATGAAGAGTGTGTCCATGCCTATCCATGATTGGTTAAATTATGTCATAGATGGTAGGTGTGGTTCTAAGAATGAGGAGGCACTTATGTCTTCAGTATAACCTAGAAACATGATTCAGTTTCAATGTTTCTGATCAGGTTGGCTGGTCCATTCCATAAATTTTTTATTTAGAAACACCTATAAAAAGGATATCCATGAATTGTGGCATGCCAAAACAAGATTCTACTGATTAGGGACACAAACCGAGATGGCCACGTCTACTAAATCACATCTACCAAAATTCCAAATGTTATTGACTAATAGCAAGATCCCTTGGTGTGTCTGGGGGAGACTATTCCCTCATTTCCTAAGTTTCACAATTTTAAAATTATCATTTAAAAATTGGAAGGAAGATAACAATTGAAAAATATTGGAAATGGATGAAAATAACCAAATTATAAATACCAACTAATTACAAAATCATAAACCGAATGATGGAAATTTATGTCATGTATCAAGAAGAAAAACATAGTTAAAACTAGTAGGAAGTAGTACTATAAAAGAGGCTCAATAAATTCTAAAATTTTACCTAGTTTCTTGAGATAAAACCCAATCATCTTCTGCATGCTCCGTGCTATGACATGTGAGTAGTCATGCATCTATAGGATGGTGATTACCCTTTTCTAAACAAATAATCATGTAGTTTATCTAGGTACCCAATGGAATCTTGAACAATGTGTGAGATACAATTCATGTAGGTGATCACCGAGAGGTTTATAACTATATGGTCAATTCATATAACATTTTAATATAATGATATGATAAATTAAAGCTATAACTAAAAAATCTAAAAGGGTTTTATATGGTTTCGGATAAAAAATCCCTTTATCTTCTATGGAGGGTTAATGATTTAATTAATTTAATGCATTCAAATGAAGAAATTTTAGGTTAAATCAAAACAAAAAAACATATACACATCAAAATCAAAACTAAAAACCAAAATATTATATAAATTTCAATAAAAATAAGGTACCACATAAGAAAATACCTAATTTTGGATGGGTCCGATGGAGATTCCGTAGGAGATTTAGTAGCATGGATGGGATGGAGGAAGAGGAATCCAAATGAGCTCATAGATCACTAAGAGAGGGGGGGATGCTCCAAATTCGAGGTATGTTCTCTGGTTTATGGTTATGTCTCGTGAATGGGGCAGAGGAGGGGCTTCTGTTAATTTAGGGGAAAACGTTTACCAATGGTTTTTAAAAACTGTTGGTAAAAAATTTAGGTATACACTAATAATAACGGTTCTAAGGAACCATTGGTAATAGGTCCCTTAAGCCATACTTTTACCAATGGTTCTATTCAAACCGTTGGTAATGGTTCCTTAGGAGGTGATTTACCAACGGTTTTTTGAAACCATTGAAAAAACCCTTTTTTACCAATGGTTTTATGAAACCATTGGTAATGATTTTTTGGGAAAAACCCCACATTTTAGTAGTGATCGCATGGGGGAAAATGTCATCCATAATCATTCTATAGACACAGACTGCATTTATTTTTCATTCCTGAGTGGTGGTCCTGTATCCATGGAGATAACACTCAAATATCACAACTAGGTGTGGGTTCCGTATACATTTTATACAGACATAGACTGGAATCCCCCAATTTATATAAGTATTTGGTCCTCTAAATGAAATATTAATCCCCCCATCGATTATGTGACATAAAGATGAGCCATGGTATGGAATAGTATTGAACTCATGATGAAAATATATTATTTCCCAACCTATATGTGCTTTCTTGATTCTATATAAAACCATGCAGGTGATTCAGTTCCACCCAAAGTAGATAATATCAATGTGTAGTGATTGAGTTCCTTACACTTGTGTGTTCAAGGTAGAAGCATGAGGCATTGGGTTTCATAGATGGACACTTTATTTTTTTCTACTCTTATTCATCAGTTATGATGTGAGATAAAGGTCCCCTTGACCTCCTGTTTAATATTCTATGAATGATTGTATATATATATATATACTCTTTCTATATCTACTACTTGGTTTTTTTGTTACCCACCTTCAAGGAGAAGAAAATATGAACCATGTATTCCACATCATCTCAATGTCCATCATCACATGGTTGGATGAGTATGCTCTCTTGCTGTAGGTATTGAAGACACCACACGATTCTCATCTTCACATTGATTCGTTCACACTATGTTTTGATGAGTTGACTTTAATTATCTTGATAGGTTGAGATCTACTCCATCATTATACTCTCTTACATCAACTTATTACCTCTTATTTTTTATCTCCCATATCTCACCCTTCATCCTATTTGGTGTGTTCCTATATTTATGTATTTACACAACCCAACATGGTAATTTCCCACATGTGATAAGTATTTTGCAGATGAATGAAATTCCAAACATGAATTCAGAGGATCATAGAGATGTTGGGTGATTAGACAATATATAATGGTCGTAGCTAGGGCTACATGACTTGGGATGTCTTAGATATTTTATCGGTTAGTGTCTTCTTATGTTGGGATTTATTTTTTTTTTTGGTTTTTACTTTTACATATTACATTCAATTTAAACTATCGTACTTTTTACTATCTAGATGTACATGAATTATAAGTTTATTTCATAACATTATTTTATATTTTATATTTTACTGTGCACTATTGCATCGAGTTGTTGTATATCTTTGTACGTGTACTTTGGAAAATTCTTCCCCAAGTTTAGTTAGGCCTTTGGTGTTTGTCGCAAAACCATATCCAATAGAGGTGGGATTAGGGTTGTTACCGCTCAATCCCCAAAATGGGTCAGGTTGTGATAGATTGGAATTAATGGAGGCTCGATCCTTGAGATGTTGTTCAGACATTCCCTAAAAACTATTTCATTAGGTTTACAGAAATATTTTGATATTGTCTCGAGTTTTTCTAGCTAGCTAGGGAGTTCGGTGATGGTGCATCAATCGATGTATCCATTCACCAGGTTCCTAAACAAGTCCTTTTCAACTATTCATGTAGAGAATTATGTTTTTGGGATTAATGGTAAATCAATTTCATATCATGGAGTCATTGGTTTTCCTTCTTGAGTCATCCACCCATTTTTGTTGATATATATATTTATATTCACATTACTATATTATTATTGGATAACATCAAGATTAGTTTTCATGGATACCTAGAAAATATACAAACTCTAGTTCATGCTGACTATCTTATGGGTGAAGAGGACTTGGTTTAGGGTGTATCCTACGATATCCTTTCAATAGGTAGACACTTAGCCTCACCTCCACTTTTTGAGTCGCAGATCATTCAAATAGAGAAGGATGAGGATGTGTGTAGACATAGTGGACTCCAAGAGTTCATTCACTAGAGGTAGTTGAGGTTCTATGGTGACATAGATCCCCAACCAGTGAAGGATTTAATAGAGTTAGTGATCTGTGTATTAAGACTTATCTAGACCCCAAAAAGATCAAATGGTTGTGCAAGAAGTTATTCGTTTCAATAGAAAAACAAGGAAGTAGTTGAGTTTAGTTACGTAGTTTCATGATTCCCTTGTGCATCCCCACCTATGCCAGGGTGTTGGAGCTGGAAATGCTGATAGGGATATCTCATTCAGAGAGACTTCATATAGCTAGAAATTTTAAACTAAAATCTGATATATTTATATCATGTAATATGTATACAATTGTTTTAAATATGATAAATTGTGTGTCTATATTTATTTAAAATGTAAATGAGTATGTATAATTTTATAGTGGATATACATTTCAAAAATACAATTTAGTTTCCCAAAATTGATTTATAAATTAATATTTTAGTTTATTATAATAATAATATTCATTTTGAGAATATAAATAATTTTTTAATGTGTCATTTTATCAATAATAATATTGAAATTAATATTTCTTTTAAATAAATTATGATTTCTATAAAAAATAAATATCTCAATTGTATAAAATAATATCTAAAAAATAACATCCATTTTTTAATCCTATATATCAAAAAAATACTCCAGCTGGATTATTTAGAATTTTCTCAGATATGTGAATTTTTTGGAATTGTTAAATACCTCAATTTACAATATTTTACCTTTTAAGAAAAACTAATGAATATTTGAATCGTGGATGATGTATTAAAGAATTATATTAATGTCATATTTTATATTTATAGTAAATAGTAATATGAATCATGAATACTGATATTTTTTAGAATAAATAATAAAAAACTAAATAATATAATAAAAAACCCATCTCCTCAAACAAAAAATACCATCTCTCCCCGCCCTTTCACCTCAAACCATCGATAACTGGCTGATTTACTAAATTATTCACAAATACATTTATAGACCTCTTCCCAACATTTAAGAATTTCAAGTCATACAAAAATACCAAATTGTTGTGTTTTAATGGGTTCTTCAATGAAAGTATATTTTCACGGTAAAATCCACCTTCATTCTATTTTAATTTAATTTCATTTATTATTCTCAACTCATACACACTATACAATGTGGAATAGAAATCGACTATATTAAATATGGTTGAATAATATAATGTAAAATTGAGTATTCTTCATAAATTTTCTTCTCAGTTTCTTTTATTTGAAAAATGAAAATAGCATATGTGTGATTTTAATTCAAAGCATTTGTGGATGGTGAGTTTTTTTTCATTACCAACATTATTTCTAGTCATAAAACAATTATTATTTATAATATAAGATTATAATATGTATTTTTTTACATGTTTAGATTTCTAGAACTGCTAAATATATATAATATTAAATAAAATGATACTAGTTAATGATGGTTATAAAAACTGCTAAAATAAACGAATACCATTCCATTAAATTTTTTATAATGAATAATCCCCATACGATATGACCAAATGTTATAAGAGGACGATATAAAATATTTGATGCATATTAATATTTCTCCATCCCAATTCTAGATTTTATCTTCCATTTGATAATATCTCACATAATTATATACAAGGGAACCAACCATAATACCATTAAAAGAATGCACTCTAAACCATTAAATTAATCATTATAACCCCTTGGAATTTCTTTATATGACCATTATATATTTATAATAAATCAAATATATATTGAATTGGTTATGTATTTTTTAATTAATTAATCTAATTTGATTATCCCTGACATTATGTATAGTTGAATAATGCTTTCATACATAAGGGGTGGTGCTTCATCTCAATTTGCATTTCATTGAGACATGCCAGGTATTGTTCCCCTAATAATTATTATTTACTATTTCTACTACCCCCTAGAGATCATTTTTTAGTTTTCATTATATTTCATTGATATATTAATATTTTTTTATCAATGATTATATTATTATCTAATATTTATACCATTTTTACTTATGATATTTACATTCAATGTTATTTTATAAAAGAAGTTTTCATAAATTTGAATCCTTTACACAATACAGATATTTTGATATGTCATATTTTTCAGGAATTAAATATCTATATAAATAATGATATTGGAATTGCACAAATGAGTGGGGCCCAATTATATATTACCCCTCGACCCATCAATAGTTATCATTAGATAAAACAATTATCAATAGAACCATCACATTTGTTTCTAAGAATAATTAAACTGGTTTCTATCCATAGAAATAATAAATCTTGTGATAGTTATTTACTATAGTGGTTCATGATATAGATATATGACATCCAATAATTATTCATTATCATTATTCGATATTCAGTTATTATTATCAATGAAATTTTAACTATGAGAAAAAATATGTAATCATTTTTATTATCAATACAATTATTAAACGGAATGTATTTTTTTGTGATATACCATTCCATATTGATTATTCCTTATTGATAATGATTAAAATGTTATTTATTAATGTTTAATTAATATATATCTATTTATTAGCGTTGGATCTCACCCTTGTATTTATTTTCTTTCCTCAGGATATGATGGTTAAATCATTTAATGAGTGTTAAGGATGCCATTTATTATACATTTATATGTTATATGTTTAATTACCAATATAATAAGGGAGCCATGTATTTATCCAATTCTTCAATAATACAAAACCAATCAATTTGTGGTGATGTGATATCATAAATTAATGTCATTATAATTAAATCAACACTAAATCCAGGCTACTGTGTTGGTTTTATCATAGTTGGAATCAGAGCATGTTTAGTAGAATACATGGGAAAATGATTTTGAATAAACATGAGAATTATAATAATTTCTTATAATTATATTTTTGAACAAAAAATATGATTACTATGAGATAAATCAATTATTTACATTATTTTTTGATGGTTCCCAATAGAATAATGGGAATAAATACATGTAGAAAATGAATGGATAAACCCATCCAAATAGTTAACAAAACTAGTGTTCGTAATGAGAAGTTCATGACCTTATTTGTACAGATTACTTAGTTAAATGAAATAAAAAGTATTAAACATGTGTAGATAGTTTCATAAAGAATTATCACCCATCCATTGTTGGGACTAATAATAAATTGGAAACTCAGAAACGGATTATATACCATTAGAAGATATTAATGTCATTGGATGTAATGAAATGGAAATCGTTGGTCTAGTTGAATCTTGCATCAAGGGTTTTGCAGATCAATGGTAGTCATTGATCCATATTAATAAGGAGGAATAATAAATATAATACTTGGAATGGAGAAATGTTGAATAAACATTCTTTCATAAATATTTCCATCATGACAAATAAATTATAATTAAGAGAAATTTCTTTAGTTTAATGAAAAATAAATAAGAGAGTATTGTAGAGTATTATAGTACCTTCAATTGAGTATCCAAGTATGATACATATTACATACGTGATTTGTAAAATATGATTTATCATTTATATGAAGGTTATAATCCTTGTATCTAAAGGTAATTTTCTTCTAAAACATTTTCATCATATGTGGAAAAATTTGTTAGAGCCATAAAAATGGAGATGGAATTTTCAATTTCACATATAGTCATGGGTGATTAAGAGAAGAATATTTATTTTTATAACCATTAAAAATATATAGAACAAAATGTAAATAGGGAAACAATGAAATTCCAATTATATAGAAAATGCGTAAAGAATCATCCTAGAATACTATTTAATTTAATGTGAGGTTTTTGAATTATAGATAAAGGGTCTGTTGAGCTAAATAATTCAAGGGGCATAAAAAATTATTTATATTAAAATCATCAAGTAGAATGTAATATGTGATTATTAAAATAGATATCATATGATTCAAGGAAATCTATCACATTAGAGTCCAAGGGGGTGATAGATAAGATTATGCAATCACCATGAAAAATATAGTAGTTCCAAATGATGTGGTGAAAGGTACATTAATCTAATAATAAAATTATGCCTATAATAATCCCTTCCCCTTAGTCTTTTACATTGTTAGTTTTGTTTTTGGATTTGTTTTTGAGATATTTTGGGATCATTAGGTGGATGTTGGAGGTGTAGTAGAGGTGTTTCATGAACTACACATCATGTAACTAGATTACACGATTTGAATGTCTATTTCACAACATGCACTAGGATACTTCATAATGTGAGAATAATGACACACACATTACATACATTGTTATTAGTTCAGAATTGAAGAATTATTATTACAACATATAACTAAACCATGGTAGGACCATATAGGTATAGTGTCTTTAAAAACTGGGAAACATAATCAACTCATTAACAAAGCATCTACATTGTCTCCAATTTATTTCATCATATCTAGAGACCAATTTGGAATTTCCTACATAATAACATTATTCCTGACCTAGGAAAAATAAAACATACAAAAGGGTGAGCTCAAATGCTCATTAAGGGTAAATAAAGGAAATATCATATTCATAAGAATATAAAATTTCGAAAATATTAACCTGCAAAAGATATTATAATATCATAACATGGGATAAATCAGAGTAGTGAAATGTAATCCCAATAATCATAACATAAAAAATGAATTTTTTTTGTAATACACACATAATCCTAGAAAATCATTTATTATTAGTCAATACTCATTGGAATGACTATCATATTAGACAAAGTCCATTTCTGAACCGAGTTCACTCCTCGTTTCAGTTCTGTATCACTGAATCAGATTAACATAGATATCCATCCATTTATATCTCATGAGATATAAATATTTACTCAATGAATTGGAGGGAGATATAGGTCCCACCCATCTCATCATAAAACCATTCGTATGTGTTCCACAAAAACATAAATCATATATCATAGCATAACCCATGTAATAAAAATGGGATTCATAAACATCATGCCATCATAACATTAACTGTATAATATAAAACGACTTCATAAAAATAGTTCCATCATAAAATAATCAAATAAATGTAAAAATAGGGATGGAAACATAATCCTATATTATCTTATAAGTAAAATAATTTTGATAAAACACTTGAACTCCATTCTTGAGGAAAATATCTTTTCTACTTCAAAAACATTTTTCCTTTCTTAACATGTCATAAAATCTTAAACTAAAAGAAGTTAATTAATAATAAACATGTAATCTTGTAAAGGAATCATCATGGCAATAATTTACTATGAAATCATAAAAATCCAGTCATGCCTTATAAGTTAAAAAAACATTCTTCTTGTACTTTGGCTGGAAATATCAAAAAGTATCTCATACTGAAAACGACAAAAGATTCATTTCATATCTTTTACTAAAAATTCACCAATAGGTAAAATTGAATTTAAACAATTTTAGGAGGATATAAATAATATTTAATATTGAGTAAACATGAATGTGAATGATAAATATTCCCTAGTAAATACCAAAGAATAAACAATCTCGGATAAAAATTGAGATTGCGATATTTTCCCTTACCTTAGGTCTGATATGCTTCATATGTATCCAAACCTCATGTATAATTATTTAAATAGTTTCATTCACTTATTAATGAATCATATTCATTGTTATGATATCATATATGGTCATATTTTTATCTTCTTATTGGTAATTTTTCATTGTTACTCGTTATTCGGGTGTTCACTACTTTATGTTCTTATGTGTGTTTTGTCTAATAAATTCTTATTCTTATTTTTAGGCTCCAGCTATATCATTTACATAATGGTTTTAGGATAATATATATAATATTTATTCATTCAATTAATTTATATATTCATTATTTAATGAAGATCATGTCGAACAAGTTGCATCACATCGTGGAGATGGTAGGTCGTACGTACGCGGAAGCGATGATATCTTTCCCATGATCGTGGTATTTTATTTAAGTGTATGAATAATATTTCGTAATCAATATCACATTAAAATAATCTTATATAGTTATTTTTTACACCATTATACACATCCAAGTAAGGTTGTGGTTGAAAACAGATTACACCACGACGTGTAGATGGTATTTCGTACGTACGCACGCGCGGTGATTTCGTTTTTCAAAGGATTGATAGAAGATGAAATAGGGTTGTTAATATTTATAATAAAATATCAGTAAATTATTGATACTGATGTTGTTACTCTATAATGAAACAACTAAATAAGAGGAAGTAGAATAAGAAACCTAAATGAATCGGTAGTAGTGATTACCTCTTCCTCGACATGCCTCTTTTAAACATCCTCTTAAGGGACTAGAGTCGGTCTTTTGAGAAGACCAGAACCTCCAGAATATTAATAGGGATGTTGATATGAGTTATGGGCATGGTTTGGGAAATATTTAAGGATCAATGTTCTGTAAAGAGGAGAGGGAGGAGGTACCATTTTATAAGGGAGGAGAGGGGCACCTTTGGAATCCTCAAAAATATTAATTTATAAAAAATTGATACCCCACCTAAAAACTTCCAAAATGACTAAAATACGAATCATATATGAGATATGGTTGTAATATCATAAACCCATAAAATTTAGACATTTTGGAAATTTATTTTAAATATTGTCAACTTGATTTATCCTTATTTAATCTATTTTATTTTATTTGTGGTAATAACATTATAAATTTTAAATTGTTATAAATAATTTCTTATGTGTTGTGAATTGTAAATAATTGGATAATTTATGACATTTTAGACAACATAAATTTTTAATTAAAATTTTTAAATACTTTTTTGATTTTTAAACAATTTTATATTAGGTTAATTTTAATAAATTACACTAGTGTCAATTTTGAAACTATTCATTTTTTTGAATTTAAATAAAATCCTCATAGAAGATATGTTAAAAATAAATTATTTAATAGATTAAAAACATGTAATATATATCTATAATATTATTGGATCACATTAAATAGTTCATATAATATTTATTTTAATATTTTTAAAACCATTTTTTTTGATATTTCAATCAATAAAATAATTTTCAACATCACTATTGTGTCACCTTTAATGATAATTATTTAATACCTAAAATTCTAAATAAATTAACATGACGTAGATTACTTTATTAAATTTTTGGGGACTATTATTTTTTTAAGATTCATGAAGTTTTTCACTAAATTAAATTTATTATACTTATATGATTTAAGAGAGTGACATGTTGTCACTTTCTTTGGTTTTAATAATAATTAAATTGTTTTTATGGTCGAAAGTCTATAAAATTATTCTATACTGACCCTTAGGTGATATTTGTCTACTTTTATTCATTCAATTGAATTTTGGTAGGTGGAAAATTTTATAATATTATTTTTACCCTTAGTTACCTGATTTACCTTTCACTCGAGTAAATAAAAATTACTATAGTTACTATAAATAATATCAAATAAATAAAATTAACCTATTAACATAATTTTGAACCAGTGAAATCAAATATGGAATCCATTTTTCAAAATTTAAAACATAGAAGTTGCATAAATTAATTTAAAATTAATCCCACTTTAAAGAAAACAGGTTTTAAATGTTAAAACATTGCCAAAGAATGAAATGTTTTTACCTATGAATTAAATGTAAAATTAATGGTAATGGCATAAATTAGATTAATTGGTAAAATTATATTCTATTTATACTTTAAAACCATTCAATATTATAATTTAACCTTATAAATTATTGTGATGAAATAAGTTGTTTTTAATTAAAATATTGTGTGTTTTTACTATTCAATAAAATGTGAAAGTTATCAGAATAACATGATAAAATTATCCAAAGTAAATTTTTTTATCCTGATTCCAAAGAAGTATTTTATTTGGTCAAATTGAACTTATAAACATATCAAAAACTAAATTTAATGTGGGTGCTCCATCAAAAGGTGGCAAAAATGCATTTTTTAAAAAATACATATTTTACCCAAAAAAATTATTTAGTTCACATACTATGTTTTTGAAAATGTGTATGATGAATAATAATGTTATAAAATTCAAAATGTAGTTAATACTATTTATAATGGCTAGTCTATAATAATATTATAATTATATATCGTTGTTTAGTGAAACCCGGTATTGCGTACTACACACACTATCGAGGAAGGTCGTGATTGCGTGCAACCCAAGCCAAGCCATTGTTTTGTGTAGTGAAAGATTAATTTGGTATTGCGTATAACATAAGACATGAAAATATATATTTCAAATAAAATCTCAGGGTGTTACATTCTACCCCCCTTAAAAATAATTTCGCCCTCAAAATTTGTCACTTCGTAACAAATAGATGAGGATACCTCTCCCTCATCACATCCTCATGTTCCCATGTTGCTTCTTCTAATTGGTTTTTCCACTATAAAACATTAACCAAGCGAGTGGTCATGTTTCGTAGAACATTTTCACTATGATCCAGAATCTCTATCAGTTTTTCTTCATAAAAAATATCTTGCTCCAGCGGTACAACTTCTAAGCTTAGTACATGTGAAGTATCAGGTATGTACTTTCTCATAAGAGATACATGGAATACATCATGAACATGAGAGAGATTTAGTGGAAGTTCCAATTGGTATTCTACCTTCCCAACATGATCAAGTATCTCAAAAGGACTAATATACCTTGGGCTCATCTTTCCCTTCTTTCCAAATCTCAATACTCTCTTCTGAGGAGATATCTGTAAGAACACTTTATCACCCACTTCCAACTCTACATCTTTTCATCGGTTGTCGGCATAACATTTTTGTCGACTCTGAGCTTCTCTTATGTGTTTTTGAATAGATCTTGCCTTTTCTGTCATCTCATCAACAAGATCAGGTCCTAATATCTTTTTTTCCCCAACTTCATCCCAGAAAGTTAGAGTTCTGCATTTCTTTCCATAGAGAGCTTCATAAGGAGCCATCTGAATACTTGAGTGAAATCTATTATTATAAGAAAAATCCACCAAAGGTAGGTGTTGATCCCAACTACATTTGAAATCCATATATCAAGCTCTCAACATGTCTTATAGAGTTTGATTTGTCTTCTCAGACTGACCATTTGTCTGAGGATGATAAGTAGTGTTGAACCTCAACTCTGTATCTAGAGTATGCTGAAGACTTTGCCAAAACATCAAGGTAAACCTCAAATCCCGATCAGATATAATGGAAAGTGGTACTCTATGAAATCTTACAACATCCTTCACATATATATTGGCAAGCTGATCAAGAGATAAATATTCCTTAATGGAAATGAAGTGTACCGACTTCATATGACGATAAACTATAACCTAGATAGAATTATTTCCTTTGGATGTTTTAGGAATTCTAGTGACAAACTATATAGTGATGTTTTTCCATTTCCATTCTGGTAGGGGTAATGGTTGTAGCATCCCCTTAGAATTATATCTCTTAGTTTTAACTTGATAAAAAACCGAGCATTGAGAGATATATTCAGCAACATCTCTTTTCTTGTCGTCCCACCATAAGTACTCTTTTAGGTCTCTATACATCTTCCTGCTTCCAGGGTGAATAGAGAATGAAGAACTATGAGCTTCATCCAATATTTCCTTCTTTAATTCTCGGATGGTAGGAACACAAACCGATTCCAGAACCTTATTATTTCATCACAATCAATGTGAAATTCATAATCATTTTTCACCTTCTTTTGTAACTCTACATCTTCTTTCTGTGCCTCTTTAATTTTTACAAGTATATGTGGTTGAACATTCAATTGAGAAAGATATGTATTTCCCTTCCATTATAATTCCAATATACACACTTTGTAAATCCATTAATATTGGATCTTTTGTGATCCTCATCATCAATAATCTATCATGGTCTTGTCGACTTAATGTGTATGCCACCTTCTTTGATTTCCCAGGGTGATAATGAATTGAGCATTCGTAATCCTTAATCAGCTCCAACCATCTTCTTTGACGCATATTCACCTCCTTTTGAGTGAAAATATACTTTAAACTATTATGATGTGTTTTAATATCACACATTTCACCATAAAGATAATGCCTCCAAATCTTTATTGCAAAGATTATCGTAGCTAACTCAAAATCAAGAGTTGGGTAATTTGCTCGTGGATTTTCAACTGTTTTGAGGCATAAGCTATCACCATATCATTTTTCATGAGAACACTCCCATGTCCCTTCTTGGATGCGTCATTGTAGATCACAAACCTTTTTCCACTACAAGGCAGTGTGAGTGTAGGTGCACCAGATAACCTTCTTTTCTACTCCTTGAAATTCTCTTCAAACTCCTCTGTCTACATGAACATAACTCCTTTTCAAGTAAACTTGTTGAGTGGATTAGTTAATCATGAAAAAACATTCACAAAACATCGATAATATCAAGACAAACCAAGAAAACATCGGATCTTAGTTACTATTTTTGGTCTTGACCATCTTTCAATAACCTATGTTTTTGTTGGATCCACAGATATACCCTCTTTTGAGATTATGTGACCCAAAAATGAAACTTTTTGAATCCAAAATTCACACTGGGTAAATTTGGAATAAAGATTATTCTTTCTCAGGGTCATCAGTACAATTCTTAAGTAATCTTCATGTTTTTACATGCTCTCTGAATAGACAAGAATATCATCTATAATTACTACCACAAACTGATCAAGATAGTCTCTAAATACACAATTCATTAGATCCATGAAGATAGTAGGGGCATTAGTAAGACCAAAAGGCATCACAATAAATTCATAGTGTCCATACCTTTTACAGAAAGCCGTATTTTTTATATCCTCTTTTTTACCCTTAATTGATGATACCCTGAACGAAGATCAATATTGGAAAAGTATTGAGCTCCATGTAGTTGGTCAAATAAGTCATCAATGTGCAGCAGAGGATATTTGTTCTTGATAGTGATCTTGTTAAGTTATCGATAGTCAATTTAGAGTATAATTGTTCCATCTTTCTTCTTTACAAACAAAATAGGTGCTCCCCAAGGTGACACACTAGGGTGTATGAATCCCTTATCAAGATTATCTTGGAGTTTCTTCTTCAATTCCTGCAACTCAATTGTGGCTGTTCTATATGGTGTCTTTAAGATAGGTAAATCACCCGGTACGAGTTCTATTGAAAACTCAACTTCATGATTTGGGGGAATACCTAGTAATTCCTTCGAAAAGACATCATCAAAATCCCGTAAAATGGGAATATTATTAATCGTGTGTTTCTCTCCAACACTAAGAGATTAATAACCTTCATTTATTAGAATAATGTCCCATAAGATGGACTAAATTTCTACTATAAGGTTATATTCATCCTTGCATCGATAGATGATCAATGATTGATCGGGAATATGAAATGGGACTTCCCATCTTTGGAAATAAATTTGTGCTCCATATACGGAAAGCCAATACATGCCATGATTCATAGAAAATTCCACTATAAGAAGGATCACAAGATTTTCAGGAAGAAATTTCCCACAAACGTCAATTGGAGATGAATTATAAACTTTTCATGCAATTTTTGTGACATTAAGAGTTGCCATAGCTAACTCAACAGCTAATTATTAATGTATTATAGAAATACCCTTGGAAAATTCTTCTGAAATAAAAGAGTGGGTGGATCCAGAATCAAATAAAACATTTTCTACTTTAGAGTTTGTGGTAGGTGTACCTTACACTACATCGTTATCATACTCCATATCACCGATATAAATTACATGTGACTTTCCTTTACCTTTAGCCTTAAGAGTTTGTTGTCATCGATCATCACCAACAACCCCTGTATTAGGTCATTGATTAGCATAATTCCCCATTTCCTTGCACTTGTAACATTGAAGTTTAGGAGGTGCATTCTGTGTATCATTTTCTTTGTTCTCATCCCTAGACATATTTTTCCCATCATTACCGCATTCAAATGCCCGATAACCTTCTTTTCCGCATTTGAAACATTTACTTGTCCCTTTAAGAAAATTCCCTCCATTTTTCTTTCTACACTTTGAGCATAAGGGAAAAATCATCTTTTTTTCAGTGTGGTCTTTAAATTTTCCTTTGAATTCCATTTTCCTCTTATTATCAAGACCATATGACTGATGGGTTACTCCAATATCCATCTAAACCTTGAGAGCACATTGAACAATTACCTTGTAGCTATTGAATTCCCTTATGTCTAACTCCCTTCGAAGACTTGGTTTTAAGCCACTAAATAATCGATTGATCATACTCTCAGGTTGGATAATAATTCTAGAAGCATACCTTGCAAGTCTTGTAAAATTTTCTTCTTAGGTACTAATAGATTCATTATCCTTCTGTTATAGTACACGGAACTCCTTCTCCATATTTGATCAATGAATACGAGGGAAGTAATTATTGAAAAATACGTTCTTGAACTCGTCCCATTCTATGGACTGAATTTCGTCTCTTTTCCTCGTATTCTTGATACGATTCCACCATTGATCAGCATCACTATCCAAATGATATACTTCTATGATAACTTTATCATGTTCAGAACATTGATGAACTAAAAATATCTTTTCATTGGTACTGATCCATTTTTCAGCCAGTAATGGATCAGTAGACCCGATGAATGAGGGTGGACGCTTCCTCATTAAGGATTTAACAGAATTTTTCTCCTTCTTTTTCTCGTTTGGAAGTCCTGCATGATTCATAGCTTGAGAAATTTGTGTGAGCATGGCTATAAGATTTTTTATTCCAGCTCCCATAACGTTTGGTTGCTTAGGGGGACAATCATTATATTCCCTGTCGCATTCAGCATTAACATGGTTCCTTCGGGTTCCATCAGTTGACTAAAACCAATAACCATAGTTTGAGAAACACTAATCATAATAGGAAAACCACATAATCGTGAATAAAATATTACACTTAAGCTATTATCATAGGTTATTCATGGACATTACTAAAAAACTAATATTGTGTTCTATGCTTATACATAACCTTAGCGTTTTTATTAAGGATTTCATATCCTAGTTTCCAAAGTTTGACTATACCTTTACTCTGATACTGACTATAACAACCCATACATTACATACATTGTTATTACATCAGAATTGAATCATTTGTATTGCAACATATAAAAAAACCATGGTAGAACTGTATAGGTATAGTGTCTTTAGAAACTAAGAAATATAAAAAACTGGTTCACAAAGCATCTACATTGTCTCCCATTTATTTCATCATATCTAGAGACCCTTTTGGAATATGCTACTTAATACCCTTCTTCCTAACCTGGGGAAAAGAAAACATACAAAAGGATGATCTCAAATACTCATTAAGGTTAAACAAAGTAAATATCATATTCATAAGAACATAACATTTCAAAAATCATTACCTACAATAGAGATCATAATATCATAACATGGGATAACTCATTGTAGTGAAATGTAATCCCAATAACTATAACATAAAACATGAAAGTTTGTGTCATATACGCATAATAATATAAAATAATTTCTTATTAGTCTATAATCATTACCAAGACTATCACAGTAGACAAAGTCCATTCTTGAATCGAGTTCACTCCTCATGTTAGTCTTGTATCACTAAACTAGATTAACATGTCGTTCCTGCCATTTCTATCTCATGAGATATAAATCCTTACCCAATGCATTGGAGGTAGACATAAGTCCCACCCATATCATAATGAAACCATTATTATGTGTTCCACTAAATCATAAATCATATATCAT
The DNA here is from genome assembly GCA_963277665.1 of Viscum album. Classification (NCBI taxonomy): domain Eukaryota; kingdom Viridiplantae; phylum Streptophyta; class Magnoliopsida; order Santalales; family Viscaceae; genus Viscum; species Viscum album. The sequence goes on from OY728142.1 coordinate 1,930,289,985, forward strand.
AGCATAACCAATGTAATAAAAATGGGATTATAAAACATCATGCCATTATAACATAAACTATATAAGATAACAGGAATTCATAAAAATAATTCCATCATAACATAATCAAATAAATTTAAATATAGGGATAGAAACAGAACCCTATATTATCATATATATAAAATAAATTTGATAAAACACTGGAACTCCATTCTTGAGGAAAATATCCTTTCTACTTCAAATACATTTTTCCTTTCTGAACAGGTCATACAATTTTAACCTAAAAGAAGTTAATTAAAAATAAACATGAAATATTGTAAATGAAGATTCATGGAAATTATGTTATATGAAATCATAAAAAACGATTCATGTCGTATATGTTAAAAAACATTATTCTCGTACATTGGCCGGAAAAGTCAATAAGTATCCCATACTGAAAACGACAAATGATTCCTTTCATATATTTTAAAAAAAATTCATCAATAGGTAAAATTTGATTTAAAAAATTTTAGTATGATAGAAATAATATTAAATATTGAGGAAACATGGATGTGTATGATAAATATGCCCCAGTAAATACTGAAGTATAAACAATCTCCGATAAAAATTGAGATTGCAAGATCTTCCATTACCTTAGGTCTGATATGCTTCGTATGTATCTAAACCTACTGTATAATGATTTAAATAATATCATTGACTTATTACAAAATCATATCCATTTTTATGATATCATATATGGTCATATTTGTATCTTTTTATTGGTAATATTTCATTGTTACTCGTTATTCAGGTGTTCACTACTTTATCTTCTTATGCGTGTCTTGCCAAATAAATTCATATTATTATTTTTATAATATAGATATATCATTTAAAAAATGGTTTTAGTATAATATATATCTTATTTGTTCATTCAATTCATTTATATAATCATTATTCAATGAAGATCATGTCGAACGAGTCGCATCACATCGTGGAGACGGTAGGCCGTATGCACGCACGAGTGATGATATCATTCCCATGATCATGGAATTGTATTGATGTGTATGTATAATATTTTAGAATCAATATCACTTTAAAATATTTATATATAGTTATTTTTTTACACCATTATACCCGTCCAAGTTAGGTGGTGGTGGAAAACAGATTACACCACGGCGTGGAGACAGTATTCCTTACGTACGCACGCACGGTGATTTTTTTTGTAGGATGGATTGAATATGAAATAGGGTTTTTTTATATTTATAATAACATATCATTATATGAGTGATACTTATGTTATTACATTATATTGTAACAACTAAATAATAGGATGTAGAATAAGGAAGAAACATTAATGAATTAGTAGAAGAGAATACATATTCCTCAACGCGCCTGGTATAAACATTCTTTTAAGGGACTAGACTTGGTCTTTTGATATGAAAAGAAACTCTAGAATCATACTAGGGTAGTTGAGAAGAGTAATGGGCAAGGTTTGGATGAGCTTGAAGTCACAAATATTTGTAAAGGGTAGAATGAGGAGGTTCCCTTTTATAATGGAGGAGAGGGCCTCCTTTGGGAACCTCAAAAATATTAATTTATAATAAATTCAAACCCCACATAAAAACTTCCAAAATCACTCAAATTAGAAAATAATATGAGATATGGTTTTTATATCATCAAACAATAAAATTTATACTTGTTGGGAATTTATTTTAAACATTATCAACTTGATTCATCATTCTTTAATCTATTTAATTTTATTTGTGGTAATAAGATTCTAAATTTTATATTGTTATAAATAATAACTTATGTGCACTAAATTGTCCATAATTGGATATTTTATGAAATTTTATACCTTATAAAGTTTAATTTATAATTTTTAAATATTTTTGTGATTTCAAACAATTTTATATTATGTTATTTTTATAAAATAACAATAGTGTCAATTTTGACACAATTCATTTATTTGAATTTAAATAAAATCATAACAAAATATAAGATCGAAATAAAATATTTAATAGATTTATAACATGTCATATTTATCTATAAAATTAGTGGAGAAGATTAAATAGTTCATATAATATTTATTTTAATATTTTTAAAACCATTTATTTGATATTTCAATAAATAAAATAATTTCAACATCACTATTGCGTCACCTTTAATGATAATTATTTAATCCCTAAAAATTATAAATAAATTCCCATGATATATATAATTTTATTATATTTCCAGAGTCTATTCATTATAAAAGTTTCATGTAGTGTATCACTAAATTAAAATTATTATACTTATAATATTCAAGAGAGTGACATGTTGTCACTTTCTATGGTTTTAATAATAATTAAATTATTTTCATGGTCAAAATTCCATAAAATTAACCCAATCCGACCTTTAGGTGATATTGGTGGTCTTTTAGTCATCCAATAATATTTTGGTAGGTTTTAGGGTATTTTTATAATCTTATTTCTAACCTTAATTACCTGATTAACCATTAACTGTAGTAATTGAAAATTACGGTAGTTACTATTCACAATATCAAAAAAATAAAAGTAACCTATTAACATAATTTGGACCCACTTAATTCAAAGATGGAATCCATTTTTCGAAAATTAAAACACAAAAGATTCTATAATTAATTTAAAATTAATCTCATTGTTAAGAAAATGGGGTTTTAAAGTTAAAACATTTCCCAAGATTGAAATGTTTTTACCTATTTATTCAATGTAAAATTAATGGTAATGACATAAATTATATTAAATGGAAAAAAATATATTCTATTTATACATTAAAACCATTCAATGTTATAATTTAACCATATAAAGTATTGTGATGAAAAATTTGGTTTTAATTAAAATATTGTGTGTTTTTACTATTCATTAAAATATGAAAGTTATCAGAATAATATGAATGTTTAATCCAAAGTAAATTTTTATATCCTTATTCCAAATAATAATTAAATTTTTTCATATTGAACTTATAAGGTGTCCATAAAGCCCCTCTACATCCCTCTATGATTATTTGAATCTGGTGGTTGTTTTTGGTGATCTTTGGGTGATATGTTCTATTCTTCACCCCTTCATAGTTGTTTTTCTCCCGTTCTTCCCTCATGTATCTGATTTATTGGTGTTTCATTGGTTTGGGGTTGTATACCTATTTTCTTTTGATGGATCCTTGATATGGTATAGGTTGATCCACTATTTTTGTGGTGAAGTTGTGGTTCATGGGAACTCATATACACTCTATGGTGTACAGTAAGTTATAACTCTTTCTGTATGTAGTATTACCTTCATTTCCCGTTACTATACATCATGTGTGATAGGTTATACTTATTTTATTTATTTATTATGGTTGTCCCATAACAATTAGAAAAAAATATCTAGTTAATTGAATATAATGGGTAAAATGATATTTTATCCTCATGTTGATACTACATTGATATTATTTTTGATGTTGTGATTATGTGGGATGGATTCCCTATAGAAAATTGTGATCGTTGGTGGACTTGATTGTGCTAGATATTCCAGTTTTTTTATAAATTGTTTGGTATCACCCTTAATTTGAAAATGTATAGCCACATATACTTGTATACTGAATGGGATTCCCCACTATTTGGTTTGTATGATAACACCACTAAATGTTATAGGAATATGTTGAATACCCCATTGAAAATCTATTAAAATATTCCAAATTTGATGAGGTTCTGTGGACATGGGACGAAGGTGTGTGGATTGGGAACATGGGGCGTTGTGTTTGTTTGTAAATTATTGTGGGTCGGTTAGGTGGTGATATTATAGGATATTTTTGTAATGTGGTTTCATTATGCTAGATGATTAGGTAGTAATGGAATAAATAAATGATAAATAAATATTGAAAAGGATTGTGTAATTCTCCACAATTTTTCTCCATTAATAACATGATGAAATCTTCCCCGGTATCTATATGTTAGTGTACGATATATCATGAATGGTTGTTGAATGTAGAGGTAATGTGAAGCCTCTTTAGTTTATTAGGGATCTTCATCCTTCAAAATAACAGTTACTATGCCACTGGATGTGCGTTGTTCCAAATATATTCTGAGCTAATATGGATGATTAAATGAAGAAAGTTTTACAAGATATGTCGAAATATTAAAATTTGGAGAATGGTTAAGTATAAATTAAATATTTAAAATGAACATTTGTTGTGTTATTTTTTTGTGGACTTGTGTATTTAGTAATGGATACAGTGTTTCACAATGTGGTGATTTGGTTAGTGATCTATTCTAAACACATAGGATTGGCATGAGTGTTTGATATTATATACATACTGGCATTTTTCTTTATTATTTTTATATGCTCCCTATCGTAGTTGAAAACTATGTTCCGAACACCCCCATCATCAAGGGGGTGGGTGTCTTTAACAAAAAACTGGTGAGGATTACAGATGGCTATGTGACCACTCTTTTATAATCTCTCTTCCATGAGAGGAAGGTATTGCAAATTTTGTGATGACCAGATGTCTGCTAGTAAATTAGATTATGGTTATTATGTGGTATCTTAGGTTCCTTTGGGGTTTTATCTGATATTCTTCCCTTGTTTTTCTCATGATGATATGTGTTGCGGTTTACCAGATGTCTTCGGCATGAGATGTGAAGTTTTTTCCAGACCAGGTGTCTATGGGATGGATTGGATTAGAGGACAAGGTTTCTATGGGAGGTATGTGTTGATAGGTGTAGTAGTCAACGATAAGGTTGTTTTATGAGTCCCATGTGTATGTGGGTGGGATGTGTTGAGGTGATCATGTGTTTCTGGGTGGTATGTGTTGTGAGGGCCAGGTGTGTGATGGAAGGATGTGGTTTGGAACATGGAAGGATGGGAGCACAAGGACGTACGACATTATGTGAGAATGCAATAACTATGGGAATTTGATGTGGGGTACCATATCACTAATTTGATTTATATAATAATATATTACAGAGCTGGTGTTATTTTTTGATCTTTCATTGGTGATGTTGGGATGGTTAGTATACCTTTTTAGGTGAATTTTGGTTCTACTATTTTCTCGCAATAGAATTAGTACGATACTTTCATATTTGAAGTATAGAATTTTATTCTTCCTAATTATTATACTTAAATACTCACAATATGTATATAATGCGTATTTCATGTTTCTATGAGGATTTCATGGACTATTCTTGACCTCACTATCTCAGATCATGATAATTATTGTGTTTTTTCATAATATTTACTTTTAGATATTAAAATTTTAATTTTTTTTTATTTGAATCAGTTCTAGTTTTGAATGCATGCCATATTGTTTTTGAAATTCACTTTTATATTATGTATTGGAGGTTTCTGTAGATGATTCATCATATCTCTAATATAATATTATCACAAAGGAATACTTCCCCCTCTATTGAGAGTTTTATACACTCAGTTCTAGTCACTATCCCAGGGCCTACTAGTGGTGGGACTCTGGGTAATTATCACCACCACATCATTTGTGGCCCAAGAGTTGTTTCCTTTGAGTGAGGGGTTGTGACATCTCCAAATCTTATTTTATTCTAGGACATCTCACTAATTTAAATCTATATATTCTCTATGGAAATTATATATTTCCCTCAAGATTTAATATGGTAGTTATCAGTCATAACTCCTCAGGAGAGTAACATTGTAATAAAAATGTGTGGGTCGGTCCATATTATGACCTAAAAACAAGCTTTATTGACTATCCTTGTCATCATTCCTATGGTATATATTGATATAATACTCATTATGTACTATAATTCAAAATATTATTAAAAAAAGTATTGTTTGAAGAGGGAAATTTTTATTCTTTTTGAGGATATAGAATTAAATATCTATAGGGAAAAAACATCATCAGCATATTTTTTTCAACATACAAACCTTGTAGCTATACTGAATGAAATTCATAGGTAGGAAGTGAAAACAATATCAATGGATAACGAATGTAATCTAAAAATTAATAATTTACAAATTTTTCTATAATACATTGATCTATTTCATAAGGAATTACATAGACCCCGCTATTAATTATGAATTAGGCAGTACAATTTATTTTATCTCGGATGTTGGATAAATATGAAACAATATTTTTAGAATGGAAAATATTGAACTTTTCATGCATAAGAATCAATTAATTCAGTTAAGTAATAAATAATTTACTCACCCTATTTTTTCTCCATGTGGAGCCCCGATTATCATCTTTATATGGAACATGGATGCATGAAATTTTTCATTTTCTATAAATAATTTAATTTTATAAAAATAAATAACAACTATATTGATTTTAGTATTGATGATTTATTGGATCAACTATGTGGATCTCAATATTATTCAGTGAGTGAAATTAATTTTGGGTATCATATGATTAAGGAAAGAAGACATTCAGAAGATAGATTTTCAGTTGTTGAATGAGAATTATGATTTTACAATTATTTTATTTAGATAGACTAAGAACGATATGTTTTTATAGATCTGAGGAAAGAAATATTTATTGAATATCATAGTGATTCTATTGTGGTACTTTTTATTGATATTATGGAATCTTCTAAAACATATGAATATAATGAGAATCAATTGCATATCATTCTTGAAACTCTCCGAAGGAATGATTTATCTGGTAAATTTAGTATGTATTAATTATGTCTTCTAGAAAGCACTTTTCTTGGACATACTGTCTCTATGACTGGAATCTCAGCTTTTCCTATAATTAATAAGGAAATCCAATAATTGAATATTCAAACAACCACAACCGTGGTATCTAGTTTCATTATTTTTGGAAATTACTATCAATATTTGGTCCATAATTTGTCCTGATAGGATAACCCATAATCCAAGAACATAGATTATGGGGTTACGTTTATATGGAAAATATAATATTCATATTTTTCTAATGAAATGAAAAGATTATTATAAAATGAACCAATTTTAAATCTACCACCATTAAATGATGGGTTTATGATATACAGTGATACATCGAAGAATGTTGATGGTTGATTCCTTATTAAAAATGATAAAAATACTAAATTTTCATCAATGAAGTTTATTATTCATGAACAAAATTATCCAACTCGTGATCTTGAGTTAAATTCCTAAATATTTTCTCTGATAATATGTACATATTATCTCTATGGTTAAAATTGTGTGATACGTTTGAATAAAAAATAATGAAATAAATAATTACACGAATCTAACTCAACAAAAGGAAAAATGATAGCTAAAGTCAATCAAATATTATTATTTCCCAATACCCTACAACCATACAATGGAAAATAAGGTTCAGGATGCATTGTGTATATATTTTCAAAGAGTTCTATCCCTAAATTTAATTTATAAAGAACCACCTTTTATGAATTTAGTAAATATGTATAGAGAAATTTTAACATAATGGGAAGCATAAATCCTTTTTCAAATGATTGTGAGATCATATTTCCTCAAAAATATAAAAATTTCTCAATCTGATGATGATAATTTTCAGAATATGATTTATGTCGTTGATGATGGAAGATTGGGAAACTTTCTGTATGAGGATAGTTCCCTAAAATTTGGAAATGGGATATGTGTTCCATAAATTCATTATCTACAAGTGGAATTATTATATGATTCTCAAACCATAACATTAATTATGCACCCGGGTAGTACCAAGATTGATAGAGATCTCAAGCATCATTTTTGGTGAAATAATATGATGTGGGAAATTATTAAATATTTTTCAATATGCATAGTTTTTCGAAAGAGTGAATGGTGGGATAAATAATCTTAGATGATTCATTAAACTAATACATATTCCAATTTTGACATGTTATGGAATTACTTTTTATTTAATAAATATAATTATAATTACACCTATAATTGATGATACGATATGGGAAATTGGTAATCACTATAAAAATTAGGCACTTTTTCATTACATAAGAGAAAAATTACCCCTATATCACATTTAAATACTTTATATTAATGATGTTGCATGACTTTTTTCGGAAACTATATTGATTGTGTTTGATTGAGATCAATATTATACTTTAATAATTTGGAAGAGTCGTCATATGGATTTGGATACTGAGTTTCAATTGAGTTATTCATATCAACCTCAAACTAATAGAATGTTTGAATGGACTATTAAATCATTGTAAGATATATTTATATAATTATCACACTACATTCTATGTATTTGTATCATCATTTTTTATTGGTATATTTTTATAACAATAATAGTTTCCATTAATGATTTAAAATTAAAACATATGAATCATTATATGGAATGAGATGTAATACTTCAACTTTTTGCTTTGAAGTTTGTGAAATATAAATTATATGCACAAAATATTTTGAGGAAACTAACATAATGTTAAAAAAATATCCAGGATAACATTCAATTAGTTCAAAGAAGAAACATAGGTATTTTGACAACCGGATGAAGGATTTCGAATTTCAAGTAGGAGAAAATGTTATTCTGAATGTGTCTCTATAGAAGGGTGTCATGAGGTTCTATAAGAAAGTAATATTGAGACCTAGCTAAATCATACAATTATATGTTATTTAAATAATTGATGTTGTATCATAAGAATTTACAATTCCACCATATATCTCAAATGTTCATGATGTGTTCCATGTATAATTACTAAGGTAGTACATGAAAGAACCAACACATGTACTCACCTTTGATGAAATAGAATTAGAACATGATTTGTATTAATGCAAAGAGATTATTTAATTACATGAAACTAGAGAGAATGTGTTGATAAATTGGATGACTCATCTGGTAAAAGTTTGTTGGATAAACCATGAAATGGAACACGCAACATGGGAAAATGATGTTGTTATTAGAATAACCACTTATATATTATAAGAAAGAAACATTCATGAAATATTTCATGGAATGAAAATTAAATAGGAAGGAAGAATATAACAACCTGATATTTTAAGGTTTTTACCTTATTGAATAAATTCAATTTATTTTATTTTTTACATTTCAAAAATGAATAGTTGTATACTATTAAATATTAACATCACAATTGGAATAATAATGTATGTGTTAGGAATAGTAATGATTCCATTAAATTAACAAGCTCACCTAAGAAAGGATATCTAAATCATATGAATCTCAGAAATGAAATGATAACATTTTTACATCATGTAAAATATAAATAAATCTTTTAAAAATGATATATTATGTGATGCTATTTTTGTGAAATGTAAATGTTTATATTGAATTTTATAATTAAAATAAACATATAGTGGGATTTTTTTCATATAATAGATTCATAAAATGAATATTTTGTTCTATTAAAAGTAAAAGATAATTTTATGAGACCATAAATAGTTTTTCCAAGTGTTGTAAAATTGGTTATTATTTTCAAACCACAATTTTTTGAATATATGATGATTTTAATTAAAAATAAAATATCTCATTTTCAGATTTTTTTTTCCAAAAACTGTACTCAATTTTTGAAATATAGACATATAAAAATTTAAAGGATGATTTTTTAAGTATTTTTGATATATTTTAATTTTTAGTGATTAGTGAAATACAATAATTCATAGTAATTAAAATTTTATGAAAAATACAATAGTTTTTTAGACATGAATAATGTACGAAACCACAAGTATGAAATCCTATTAACTATTTATTATTCTTAGTCACATATATTAAAATGTTTCTTTTAATTGAGCCAAAATAATAAACTAGTTAATAAAATAATAAAAACACCCATCTACTCCCTATGTAAATACAATCTCTCACCACCCCATATCCTCACACCTTATAATCATTGTAAAAATTATAAATTAATACAAATTCCATTCACTATCCATTACCCCAAATACTAGATCTACTTTTCTTACCAAATATCCAAATCCATGTTTTTTTAAATAGGGCCCTAAGGAGGTGATATTCAAGAGGTAAAATCCACATTCATTCTCTTTTAATTTCATTTCATTTCTTATCATCTAATACGCTTCCCTATCAAAAGTTCCTGGTAAATATATTTTTATATATATATATAATTTAATGTTATATTTTTAATTTTATATTAATAATTATGTATCTTTTCTTCTAATTTTTTTTTAAAATGGAAACATTGTTCATGATGTGTATATTTATTTCCATTGTGGCATATATTTTTCAATTTTCAGTACTACCTATAAGGCCGGACATAAAAAAAATAATTTAATAAGTTTATTGAATATTATTTTATTTTTTGGAACCATCATATAAAAATAAATATAAATAAAACAATAGTAGTTTGTGGTGGTAAAAGAAACAACCAAAATAAACTAATCATTTTTAAATAACATTTAATCTAATCATCATCCACATAACATATATCCAAATGATATATTAGATCCATTTAAAATCATTATATTAAATTAATATCATTCGATTATTCTGATGTAGTTTTTCTTACATTTTATTTGAACTCCCTTAATTATGCATAAGGGAGATAAATATATAACTATGATAAAAATTCTTTAAGAACAATGAAATTAAATAATATAACCCATCCAACTAACAATAAATGAATTTAATAAAATTATAATAAATAAAATATATGACTAATTAATTCATTCTAATTTAATTAATGGATGTAATTTTATTATCTAGGACATTATGTAAACGGATGAAAACTTTCAGACATTAGTTAAGGGGTATCTTCTCAATTTCAATTTCATTGAGACATACTTTGTATTGTTCAACTATAAATTTTTATATGTTAAACATACTACCCCTCAAAAATAATTTTTTTGTTGAAATTATTTTTATCTTAAATATAAATATTTCTTTTATCTTGTGTTTTATTATTTTTATGTCGTTTTCCATTTGTAAAAATGTTGTGTACTATGAATGTTATATTAAATAGGGGATATTGATAAACTTGTGTCCTATACTCAATAAGGATATTTCAAAAAGAAATATTTTTCACGCATTAAATATATTTATGATGAATTTTTTAGACATGAAGAAACATGTGTGTTTCAGTTATAGATATCCCCTTGATGCATCGACTGGTATCATAGGGAAGACCAGTTAGAAACAAACCCTCGGTTTTTTATTCCCCGAAGAATCAAATTGTTTTCATCCAACATACTTAAAAATATTATGAATGAACTAGATGGTAGTGGTTCCTAATAAATATACATTATATCTAATAATTAATCATTTTTTATATTTAGTATTCAACCAATATTATCTGTGTGATTTTCACTACGAAAAAATTTATATGTGCATTTTTATTTTCATTTTACTGATTAAATAAGTTGAGTTTTTTAGTTATTTAACTTTCTATATTGATTAAGAAATATTTATTATGCTTCCCCTATTATTGATTTATTATTCTATAATATATAAATATTATTGAGAATTTGAGATAAACATTTTAATTTTTTTCCCTAAGTTATGAATATGATATCATTTAATAATTGTCATGGAATTAGTTTGGTTTGCGTTTTTATGTCCTATGTTTAATTATCAGAGTAGTAAATGAACCGGGAATGTACCTAGTTCTTTTAGAAAACTAAACTAATCAATAGTTTATAATGTAATCTCTTGTATCTATTAAATTATAAAAAAATAAATACTAACTCTTTTCTATTGGCATCAAGGTTTTTACAATAATTATTCAATGATGGTGCTGTAAAATTTTATACCTTTATATGGACTAATTCCGTATGGATTTTCATTATGTGATTGTTCGTACTATAATTATATGAATCTATAATGAATTGTATAATATATATTTTGTTATTCTATATCAGGAATTGGACTATGTAGGGATCTCAATCAGCTATTGTACATGATAATAAAACATTATAATTTTTTTTGTGTGATATGTATAGGATGCAAATTCAAAAATAATATTGGTAAGTGTTTCTAGTTAATTGATATATTTAATGAAATAAGATTTAAAATTATTAAATATAAATATATTTTATTGTTTTTTCGTCTAAATGGGTTTCAATGTAGAAGAATTAGCTAATGAAAAAGATGAAATAATAATCTGATTATCAATGAAGATTGATAATGTATAATAAAGAGATGTAGGACACAAAAGTTTTACCTTAATATCTATATCATAGAATAATTGTATTGTATAATAAAAATATATTATATTATGGTTGATATTAAAATTGATATAAAATTATGAATTCAAATGATAACATGAAAATTTTAAGGAGATACATGATAATTTATGGTTTTAGTTGATATTTGAGTTGAGAGAATCATGTCACGAAATTATTTAAAATATTATAGAGTATGGATGTCAATAATTGATGGTTGGAAATAGAAATATATTTTATAGAATGTATAAAATTATTTACATAAAAGGGAGACCAGTTTTTAAATCTAAAAATTTAATATTGGTTTGGGTGAATTGTTGGGTTTTTTTAAAATACTTTAATTTTTTTTGAATAATGAAATATGATAATTTATGGTATTTAATATTTTTTGGAATTTTTTTATTGAAATTAATGAAGGATTATAGCATTATTTTGAACTCACATGCACTATTTATAGTACGTAGTCATATAAATCAAAACTATTGATATTATTGAGAGAAAATAATAAACAAATAAATAAAATGATCGAAACATCCCTCTCCTGAAATTATAAACACCTCCACTCACCACCACTTATCCTCACAACATCTAAGACGTTATGTCAGCCTAAATTTCACCAAAATATCTTTCCATACCTCTTCAAAATTTCCATTAACATTTTTTTCTTTTGAAAAGACCAAATCCAATGGTCTTAAGGGTGTCTCCATGGTGGCGATATTTGATATATAAAATCCTATTCATTCTCTCATAATTTTTTTCTTTTATTATCCTCTCCAAAAAAAACCCTATATAATGTGGAATAATAACTCCAGTATGATAAATATACTATAATTTATTTTTTTTAATGGAATATCCATCATTAATTATCTTCTCTTCTCTTATTATTCTAAAAACAAAAACAGTGTATGTGATGTGCCGATTAAACACAGTTATAGATAATGCGTTTTTTTAATTACCTCATTCATGGATGGACATAAAAAAATCAGTCTTCTTAACTAAATTATAATATGTGTATTAGAACTTCTTTAATTATATATAATCAATATATAAATATATATACTAAATTAAAATACACCAGTTAGTTATGGATGTAAAAACCATAAAAATAATGTAATAAATTTTCATCAATGATTTATCTTATGAATAATCCTAATACCATATGACCCAAGGATATATTCGGACCATTTAAAATATAGTATCTATAGTAATATCACTCTATCCTACGTTAGAGGTTTTTCTTCAATATCATAATAACTCACATAGTAACTCAGAAGTGAACCGACCATAAAACCATTAAACAAATTCTACCATAACAATGACGATAATCATTATTACCGATCAGAATATACATAAATAAAAATTGTAAAATAATAATATATCTAATATATGATTCTTATATTCTGTATAATGTAATTCATGAATATAATTTAATCATCCATAACATTAAAAACATTTACAGAACACTTTCGAACATAAGGTATGGGACTTCGTCTCAATTTCCATTTCATTGAGATAAAATGGGTATTGTGTACCAAATCATTTTCATATAGTGTATTTACTACCCAATTGACATGATTTTTCATTTGAAATTATATTTATAATAATTATCCATATTTCATATATCATGAATATGATTATTTTTTAAAAAGAATACTATTTTTATATATGTTATTTCCTTTGAATGTTATACTAACTGGGGAAATATTCATAAATTTGTTTCCTATGAACAAAATATTTGTCTCCGTAAGGAATATTATTCATGAACTAAATCTATGTTGGAATAATGATTTTTGCTTGTAGACATGAATGAGGTCTGGTTGTAAATTTCTCTTGACACATTGATGTGTCTAATGAGATAGAACACATGGAAACAAACCCTTTACAATTAATTATTCATTTTTACTATCCGTGTGAGTTTCACTATGAAAAAATCCTTGGATTCAATTTATTTCATTGTATATTGATTAAAAGGAATGTGTTTTCTTGTTAGTTTCCTTTATATATTTATTATTCCATATTGAGTGTGCTTCACCTATCATTGATACATTATTATGCTAAATATCACCGTTAGTGATCATTTCAACTCACCTTTTTATTTTTTTCCTTACCAAGGTAATGATGATGAAATCATTTAATAAGTATAAAGAAAATAAGTTTTTTCTTATTTCTTGTGTTATATGTTAAATTACTAATGTAATAAGCGTTCTATGAATGTATCCATTTATTCAAGAAAACTAAAATGGTTGATCCTTGGTTATTGTATGAAATGTATCAATACCATTATAATAAAGTAAACATTAAATCCAGGCTACTAGGGTCATATTATAATAGTTGGAATCATAGTAGGTTTGGTAGAATCTTTGGGAACTAGAAGTAAATTAATCATGATTATTATACTAATAAATTATTGTGAGTCTTTGGCTCAAAATTTTTTATGATTATTATATGAATGATTGGGTTATATTATTTGGATATGGTACCTAATAGAATAAAGGGAATAAATACCAAAACAAATATAGTGATTTACCACCTCAAAAAGTAAAAATATTTTGTTTTTGAGCTGATAATGTCGTGACCTTATTATAATAAAATACTCAGGTTATGACTAACAACCATACAGTACAATGTTGGATAATTTCTTATAGAATAATACACCATCGTTTTTTTTGGACTAAAAATGTAGTGGTAGAAGAGATATGGATTATGTCACATGAATATCTATATATATATATGGGATTAGATGTGATGAAATGGAAAAGGTAGTGATAAATATATATCCTAGATGAATATGTTAATAAATAGTGGTATTTGATTTATAATAACAAGGGGAAGTTAAAATAATTGTCATGGTATAGAGAAATTTTAATGAAAAATAATTTAAAAAATATTTCCCTCATGAGATAATATCAAAATTCAAATGTAATTGTCATTTTAATAATCAAAAAATGTAATAATAGATTGTTGAATATAATGAGGATTCATTATCTAAACTATCCTAGCACTATACAAGATAGATGTGTAATTTGGAAAAAAGACTGATCATTTCTTTGAAGTTCATGCACAATGTCATTGAATGAATCTATATTCTCAAACATATTGATAATATGATTAAACAGTATTAATATCCACAAAAATGATGAAGGAGTCTTATAGATCATATATATTCAAGGTCAATAAATAGAATAAGATTTCATTTTATAACCACAAAAAATGTAAATAATCAACAAAGAAGAAGGGAATGAAAAAATTCCATATATGTGAAAATTAAGGAAATAATCATCATGGTAAATTCATGAACGGAATGGTAGTTTTTATAATTGTGATAAAAAGGTTCATCGATCATGTGAATTTAATGGGATGAAAAAATCAATGATTTTCCATGCATTAACTATAATTAAATGTGGAATTATTTAAACTAATGTCCTATGTTCCATGGGAATATATCATTGAAGATTTTTAATGGGGATTTTTAAACCTATGTGATCACTATATCTAATTTATTAGTGACCAATGATGTGGTGAAATGTAAATAAATCATATCATCAAATTTATCCAACACATTATATAATTATGGATCATCACACTCTTTTATATTTACATGGTTTTCCATGAAAATTAAATATTTCAATTTTGAATTAACAACATAGTTGTTTTTTATAAATCCTATGGGATGTCTCATTTAAAAAAATTATGTGTCATGTAGTCCCCATTAAGACCCATAAACATGATTTATTCACTGACCTTATCATCATATCTATTCTTGACTTTGATATAATCCTAAATATTGAACTATAATTAAAATATTATGTAAACACTTATTTTAAGAAGATATATATAATGATTTTTGATAAAGATTTATAATTATTTATTTTTAGAGAAGATTCAACATCATCATATTTTTATCTATATTCACCCCTATTAGCACTACTGAATGAAAATCTCGGGGAGGAAGATAAAAGAACATATATGCATGTAGAAATTAATCAAACAATTCAGTATACACCAATTTTATATGAATAAATTGATTTATTCAACATGGAATTATATGAACACCCCTCCCAAATATTGGATGTTCATATTAACATTGATTTAATCTTATATCCGAGGAAAATATCATGGAATCTTTATAGAATTACCACTTTTAAATTTTTTGGGAAGAACAAACAAAAGGATGATTTGAGTAATAAAGTATTTATTCACATATGTGGTCCACCATCGGGATCCACATTTATATTTTTCTTGAAGGATGAAATATCTATGAATATTTACATTGATTATAGAAAATTCAATGCTATTTAAAAAAGAACAAGAATTGTATTCACTGCCTTGATTACTTATTTGATCCAATTTATGGAGATAAATATATTTAAATTATTGAAATTTATTTTGGGAATCATAAACTATGATTAATTATGGAAGATATTGTGAATAATTATTGTTGGAAGTGGTATTGAAATTATAATTTTACTTTAATGCGATTTAGATTGACAAATGTATCCTCAGATATTGTAGATTTGAAGAAAAATAAATTTATCGAATATATTTGTGGTAATGTTTTGGTTTTAATTGATGTTATTTTAGTGTGTTCTAAAAAAACATAAATAAAGCAATAATAAAATGGTGATCATTATTGTTACACTCATAAGAAAATATTAATATTCTAAATATTGAAATTGTGAATTACAGATTTTAAACAATTTTTTGAGTAAATATTGACTCTAATGAAAAAATATTAGCTGATCATGTATTGAAATAGACAGTTGATGAATGAAATATTCTAGTGACAATAACTAAGGTATGTGATTTATTTGGTTTAGCAATTTACTATTATAATTTCATTCATAATTTTTTTGGATGGCATAACCCATTAACCAAGAACAAACATTAAAGGGTAATGTTCGCATGGAAAAAATAATATACATAAATTTTTTTTAATTGAAAAGAATTGATTATTATTTTTTACTCTATCATTAGTAAATTACAGGTTTATGATATAATGTGATGAAATAAATAATGTACTAGTTTATGTCCTTATTAAAAATGATAAATCTATTTCATACACATCAATTCAGTTAAATATTCATGAACAAAATTAGCTAACCCATGATCATGTGGTATAAGAAGAAATAATTTATCAAAAAATATGGATAAATTATCTTTATAGTGAATTATGTGATATATAGAGAGAAAAAAACGTGTAAAATAAATCATTACTCACAAATAACTCCACATGAGGAAAAGATGATGCATAAAGTTACTCAAATATTTCAATTTCTCAATAAACTACCACCATGTAAATGAAAACAAGGTAGAGGATGCATTTTGTATGAATTATCATATAGTTATTACCTAAATGATTATTGAGAAAGATCATTTGTTCATGGATTTAGAAAATATAGATATTTGAATACTTATAGAATGAGAAACAACACTCATTTTTTAATTGATTTTGTGACCATATTTATCATAAAATAAAAAAATATCTTAATCTAATGATGATAATTTTCAAAAGAAAAATCAATATGGTAAGGAATGATTATTGGAAGAAAATATTTAGAATGATAGTGCTCTGAAAATTGGAATTAGGTTATATGTTCCATCAATACCCGAGTTAAAAATTAAACTATTATATGATTCTCAAATCTCAAAATTTATAATACACCCTGGTGGTACCATGATGTGTAGAGATCTAATAATTCATTATATTGGGATAATATAAAGTTGAAAATGTCAAACTATGTTTCAATATAAATTGTTTTTCAATAAGTGAATGGTGGGATATATAATCTTAGAGGATTCATGAAACCTATACATCTCCCTATGATTATGTGTGATGAAATTACTATAGACATCAAAAATAGAGTACCAGTGACCCCTAGAAATAATGATACGATATGGATCATTTTTTATCATCATAAAAATATTAATATTTTGTTTATATTTGTAAATATTTATCACTTTAGTGGTTATTACTAAACTATATTAATGATGTATTAGGACTTCATTGAGAACCCGAATCAATTTTGTCTAGTCGAGATCCCCATTTAACATCAAAATTTTGGAACATTATTCATATAGATTTGGATGATGAGTTTCATTTGAGTAATTTTTATAAAAATCAAATATACCTATAGTATTAGAAGATCATCAATCATTAGAATACATGTATAGATAATGCTCTCATTAAATTCAAGGTATGTGGTATATGTATATATTTATAGTTTAGTTTTCTTAAAATAATAGTTCCATTCATTTATTCAAATCCCCCATATAATCATTATATGGGAAGATATTTCCTACTAAAACTTTCTGGGTGGAATTTGGGTAATGGAAAAATATAGGCCCCAGATGTATTAGAAAACAACCCCAAAGGTAAAGACTATTCAATATCACCTTAAAGGAGGTATAGAAAGACAACATAGTTATGTATAAAACCGGAGAAAGGATATGGAGTTTAAAGTGGGAGAAAATGGTTTTCTAAATATATCTCTATGGAAGGGTGTCAAAAGGATAGGTATTAAAGGGACAATGACCTAGGAAAATCAGACCACTTAAAATCATGGAAGTAATTGGATATGTATCATACATATTTGAAATTCTACTAAGTCTCTCCATGGTAAATCATGTGTTATTTGTATCATTATTAAGGAATTACATGTAAGACCCAATGAATGTAGACACCTATGACGAAGTAGAACTAGAACTATATTTTATTACCATGAAGAGAATATTGAAATTATTGATACTAGATATGATGTATTGAGAAATCAAAAAACTCAACTGGTAAAATTTCATAGGAGAAACCATAAAATAGAATAAGTAACATGGAAACTATAGGATTCCATATAGAAGAACAACTCCCAAATTTTTAAAAGGAAATATTTTTTAAATTTTTTAATTATGAAATTTTAATTGGTGGAAATAATATAACACCACATTGGTTTATGGTATTTACCATCATAAATAAATTAAATGTATTCGATTGTATATTTTTCAAAAACAAATG
This sequence comes from Viscum album, assembly GCA_963277665.1. NCBI lineage: Eukaryota > Viridiplantae > Streptophyta > Magnoliopsida > Santalales > Viscaceae > Viscum > Viscum album. The sequence continues at coordinate 1,930,309,011 of OY728142.1, forward strand.
GTGATATACTATTAAATATTAACAGGATTGTTGGAATGGAAATTCAACTGTTAGCATTGGTAATACATCCATTAGAATAATAACCTTATATTTCAAAATATAATGAAAATTTAGGGATCTCATAAATTAAAATATCATATATTTATATCATGGAATAATTAATTATATGTTTTCAAAATTATAAATTAAGTGTTTTTATTTTTTTTAAAGATAAATGTGTATTTTAAATTTATTATTTAGAAAAATTATTTCAATGAAAATTTACTTTCATAAAATATACTCACTAAATTAATTAATTTTTTATTAAATTTATCTGATAATGTTATGAGACCATAATTAATTTTTACAACTTATTTAAAATCTGTTATCATATTAAAATTTGTATTTTCCAAATAAATAATTATTTTAATTAAAATTTTAAGAAAAATTATTTCAATGAAAATTTTCTTTCATAATATATACTCAATAAATTAATTAATTTTTTATTACATTTATCTGATAATGTAATGAGACCGTAATTAATTTCCACAATCTATTTAAAATCTGTTATCATATTAAAATTTGTATTTTCCAAATAAATAATTATCTTAATTAAAATTTTAATTTCTCATATTTAATAAAAATCAATATATTTAGTCAAATTTTGAAATCTACATATTAAAAAAATATCTGGATAATTTTTCGAGATATTTTAGAGATAGTGTAATTTATAGTGAATAGTGAAATATGGTAATTTTTGGTATTTAACAGTGTGTGGAAAATATAGGAATTTATGAGACAAGGATGATGTAATAAACCGTTATAAAGAAATCATATTCACTATTCACTATACTTAGTGACATGAATCAACAATATTTATATTTTTCATCCATAATAATAAACTAATAAATAAAATAAACAAAAACACCAATCTCTTTCGACTATAAATACAATATCCCACCACCCCTTCTCCTCACACCTTATAAGCATTGAATCTTTCCTAAATTCTGCCTAAATACATTCCTAATCAACTAAAAAATGTACAAGGCCTGGTGGTCTTAAAAAATTGTCAAATTCACATGTCTTAAATAGGCCACCAAAGATATCATATTCGAGAGGTAAAATCGTCCTTCTTCCTCTTTTAATTTATTTTCTTTTCGTATCATATACTAACATCTCCATCCAATGTGGAATGGTAACTCCAGTGTCACACCTAGACCTGACATCCTGCACTTACAATTTTTTATTCATATTTGAGACTTTTTGTTTCATAAAGATAAAAAATATTTAAATTAAAATCAAAATTAATTAAAATAAATTATATTCAAAATAATTTAATAAAAATAATGATGATGATATTGATATTATGGAGACTAATATTATTATTATAAATTTTATTATTAATTCAATGTTATTATTAATATCATATATTAATATTATTTTTAAGAATATCATTATTATTATTGTATTTGTTAACATTATTATTCATACTGATTTTTTTATTAATTTTTTTTTTGTTTTTTTAACTCTCAAGCACCCTCCCCATCCTCTCCATAATGTGAGCCTACACCCTCCCTCTCCATGTATCACGCTGACTATAGGAACCCCTCACCGGCTAATGGCATCTGGTTCTTCCCCCCATCTCCGAAACTCGAACCTCCTCCGATTGGATCCTCCTCGCACCACCCCACATTTTAATGCCACAAATCTCCCTTACATAGACCATTTCTTATGTGGCCTCCCGGTTTATAACCCCCCATCATTAGTCAGCTCTCCACACTTCTATTCCTCCCTCTGGTGGTCATACCTTCCTCAATAGAGTACCCATTTGTTGTGGTTTAACATGTTTTGTGGGTTTTGTAGGTTTTTTTGAACCCTACTATGTTTAGGGTATTTATTTTGATCGATTCTATTTATTCAGGGTTCATTGGGTTCCATAAAGGTCGGTTCCAATTACTTCATTAAAATGAAGAGGGTTCTCAATGGTTTTTTGGGTAAGGATTATTCTATTTTTTGATATGATTTAATTTTAATTTAGTATTTTTATGATTTTTGAGTTTTTGGAAGTTTTTTTGGGGTATGAACGGGGTTTTAGAATGGTCTGGATGTATAATTTATTTTAAGACGTGTTTCTCATGTGTAGTTTGTTTGTTTTGAAGTCTATCATTTTTTTATGCAGTTGAGATGATTTATAAATTGATAATTTGGTTTTTTAAGTGCTCTTTGGAATGATAAACATGTTTGGAAAGGTTTTTGGGGTTTTTTGGTAGGTGAGAGATGTTTTTTAAGGGTTTTGAGGTGTGTATATTTAAATGGATATTTTTAATGGAAATTGAGTCATTTGGGAATATTATCCTTGTTGTGTGTTTTTTGTATAAATTGTTGAATATATGTTAACTATGTAAATTTTGTTTTAAAAATGTTTTCAAATCTCTAGTATGTTTAATAAGCGGTTATGCCCAATGTCTTGGTTAGTTTGGTGTAGTTAATGAATTTTGTTTTAAATTGGTATGTTTATTTGTGAAAAGATTATAATGAGACCCATTTCCCCCTTTTTATGATTTTTATGACGGGAAAAGGGTCATGGATAGGTTGGGTATTCCTTCAGTGAAAATTATATCTTAGAAAAGGGGATTTGTTTTTAAATTAACATTAGAGCTCAAATGATTTCGAAAATGGGATTTATTGTTTTATTTCCAATGGTAGATTGAAATTAGTGAGTTTCATACCTTTTAGTGAAGGCCTAGCTGGAATTTGTAATGTGACATGGTTTTTAACTTATGGATCCCTCTGGTTATATATGGGGTTTCTGTTCATGTTATTGATGCTTGTGTTATTTACCTATTCCTGTTTTTCTTTTTAGTTCCATTGATTAATTAAATGATATAAATATTTATTGATTAATTAATTGAAATCCTAAATTATGGTTTGATTCATGTTTTGGGAATTCTTTTGGCTTAGGGTTATGGTAATAGTCCCTTGAGACCTATTCTTATGTCTTCCATAAAACTTCACCAAAGGTGAGGTAGTTCGGGATATGTCAGTTCGCCACCTCCATCTAAGGAATGGATTTTATGCAGTTTTTTTCGTGTCATCTAAATTTGAATCTTTATTTGTTTTATGGTTTGTAGTTTTTGTGTTGTAGTGGTTTCAACAATTCATTTATGTTTCAAGTCACCGAGTCGATGGAAACATTCTTACGCATGCATAGGTAAGTATATATATATATATGTGGGTTCCCTCGTTACAAGTATAATCATACAATGTAGTGAATGTACATGAATGGGGCTAGGTGAGCCCATATACATATATATATATGTATATGTATATGTATAAGCAAGTGAGTTTAAACAGGAATATTCATATAATAATTTATGCAGTGATCCCCTTTCACATGTTCATGGCCATGGAGGTGTGTGCATAAGGCCTAGGTGTCCTTACATGTATGTAAAAGTTCATATTATAACTGGGGGATTAATAGATTTTAGTTAGAAAGATTCAAGGGAAAAATATTTGGTTTTGTTCCATCATGAGGTAGGTTACCCATGCCTTTATCATTAATTAGAACATCTAATTTTTCTTTGATTTATTTTTATAAATATTTCGATCACGACCAGTCCCCTAGGGCCCATTCTGTGACTACACCAAGCCAGCCTTCTATAGGCTAGGGGCTGGAGACTAGCACCAAAGGAGTATTCCCTAAAACTGGGAAGGCATTGCCTTTATAACCTATAAGAACACATCAAGATACAAACTCAAGTAAACTGAATAGTAAATAGAGTGAGTACAGTAGTAAAATATTCTACAATACAAGCCCAACTAAAAATTACAAGAAACTGAAATTACAAGTAAAATGGTACAGATTCTGGGATCACCCTCCAAGGATCCTACCTGAAGGGTAGGTACAACACTCAAATGGTTTTCTCTATGATACACCTCGTCTAAGGTCTACCTCTGAGCTACCTCTAGCTCGAGTACTATTTTCCTCAGTCAGCGATGTCTGTCATCTACACCAAACACAACAAAGTGCAGGCATAGCTCGTGCAGTGTTGAGTACAAAGATACTCAGTAGCGACCCTGAGACCTTCAAGGTCTCTCAAAATACATGACGGATAAACCATGAAGAATGAAATCATTTGACAACCCTACTTAGGTATATTCCCATAAACATACCCAAGTTATCTTGTAAACCCATCTCAATCATGAGGAAACACAGAGTCCAACTCAAAGCCAAAATCTCATTTGTTCCACAAAAGAAGGAATACCGCGAAGGTATGTTCCACACATGTACGCCACACTGATGAATATCACCAAGGTATTACCACAATATAATGTATCACATAGGTACATACTCAAATCACACTAGGTATAACATAAGTACAGTAGTAGAGGTGAATAGATGTAACTACTGAATCATCTTACTCTGTTAAGAGGCTCTGATAATGACCCATATAGGATCGCTCGGTGATGAACAACAAAGTATCGCTCGGTGTTGACCCACACAGGATCGCTCGGTGCTGACCCACACAGTATCTCTTGGTGCTGACCCACACATGATCGTTAGGTACTGACCCACATAGGATCACTCGGTGTTGAAGCACATAGGATCTCTAGGTGCTCACCCACACATGATCTCTATTTCTTCTTCACGTTAAAGCCAGCTATTGGGTTCCCGCATCGGATTGCTCATCTCAAGGAGGGTTCACTCCTCAATCCAATGTTAGATAATCCAACATATATGAAGTCCCATAAAAAATTAGCTCAAATTACCACCATGTCATAGGGTTCTCTACGCAATGGACGGTTTGACAAATCAGATCTCGGTCTGTGAGTTATTAGCCATTTACTCCCAAGGGCCTGGTTGGATTCATTCTCGATTCAACCCAACCGTATCCAAACATTATCCAAAACACTATTGGGGTATACCAAATTTACCATATCACTCTAAGGTTTTTGGCATTGTAGACTGTTAGTCAAATGGACGTTTGGTGCAAAAAATATGGCCAAAAGAACGTAAATGGCTTGAAGTGGGTCCGGGTCCGGTCCGACCCGATCATACTGACAGAGCCCACTGGGTCCGTCTGGGCCCGCGCTGGGCAACTCGTTCTAGAATACCATCCTAGTTTATGGCTCGCAGATCTTTTGGGGCCATAGAGTAGCATGAGGCCCAAAGGGTAGCGAGGCCGTGGGGCGACTTCAAGGGTCGCATGGTGCTGATCCCGCGGGGCGGTGCTGAGGTCCACGGGGTGGCAGGACCATGAGTGGCGTGGCCGTGGGCAGTGTTAGGCCATGGGATGGAAATTCCACATGTGGTGGTGTTTGAAGATGGAGAAGGACTCACGACAATGTGGGTTATAGACAGTGGAGGTTGCGGATGGCGGAGGCCCCAGGGATGATCTACACTTTCTCTATGGTAGCCCGTACCATCACTGGTCCCACTAATATTGACTTCCCTATGTCAGTCCATTACAAAGGTGATCTGCAAGTTTGACCATACAACACCTCAAAATGTGGCATCCCAATGGTGGAGTGATAGTTTTTGTTGTATAAAAACTCCATCAAAGGTAAGTGATCATCCCAGCTGCCACCGAAGTTGAGGACGCATGCATGCAACATGTCCCCAAGGGTCCTAATGGTCTTCTTAGTCTTGCCATCCGTCTGAGGATGGGAGGCAGTGCTCAAACGAAGCATCATCCCAAAATCCTTCTACAACCCCTTCTATAGTCGGGACGTAAAAATTTTTTCATGATTGGAGACAATAGTTGAGGGTACTCCATGTAGTCGTACAATCTCCTGCCCATAGAGGCGTCATAAGCTCTCTATTGAACCATTCTCTCTAATAGGTAGGAAGTGGGATGACGTGGTTAGTTGGTTGATGATCACCTAGATAGAGTCATGGTATTAAGATATAAGGGGAAGTATATTCATGAAGTCCATATATCCCATACCACTTCCAATCTGGAACCCCCATGGGATGTAACAAACCTGCTGGTACCTGATTCTGCGCCTTCACTTGCTGACAAATGAGGCACTGAGAGAAAAATTATGAAACTAATATATTTATTCCAGGACACTAGTGATGTTGTCGGAGATCCTGGAACATCTTCTCCATTCCTTGATGTACCACTATATGGTACATGTGGACCACCATCAATACTTCCTTCGGATGTGATACCGGTACCATGGTACATCCTTTTAAAAGGATAACGAGCTCCCCAATGTCAGAAAATCCATCAAGTGAATTTTTTGTGCATATCTAAGAACATCGAGCCTCACAGTCTTCATCACCATGTTGTGCCTCCCTGAATCACTGAATAAGTGGGGGAGTGGCAGTAAGAGACTTAAGAAAATTTGCTCCATCCCGACCCACAAAGGATATCTGCAAAGCGGCCAGCTGCCTCGTCGCCTCGCCCAGTAGTTGTATACCAGACCTACTACTGAGTGCATCTACTACAACATTCCTCTTACTATGCATATAGATATCTCAATGTCATAGTCATGGAGTAATTCAATCCAACTTCGTTGTCTTGGGTTTAGGTCCTTATGATAAAAGATATAACTGCGACTATTGTGATCATAGTACACAGTAAAAAGTTCTCCAATCAAGTAATGTCTCCACATCATCAAGGTGAGAACCACTTTTGCTAACTCCAGGACATTGCTAGAAATGTTTTTCTCATGATGTCATTGATGCTGAGATCCATAAGAAATAACTTCTTGCTCTTACATTAGGACACATCTAAGCTCGGTCCCTGATTCGTCGTAGTAGACTAGGTACCCTATCCCCTCTTACAGGGGAACTAGTCATCCTATTCCTCATCTCCTAAAAACCTTTCTGGAATCTCTCCAACCACATGAAGGGTTTCCCCTTATTGATTAACGCTGATAGTGGTGTTGCAACTCTAGATAAATCAAGCACAAATCTCCGGTAGTATCTAGCCCAACCCAAGAAACTCAGAAACACCGTTGGAATCCTTAGTGGCTCCCATGAAAGTATATCATCAATCATCATTGAATCCACTACAACTCTAGCATATGATATGACATGTACCAGAAAGTGAACCTCTCGAATCCAAAACTGGCACTTTGAGAGCTTACCATAAATCGGGTGATATTGGAGTGTGTATAGTACTACCTGCAAATGATAAGCACGATCCTCCTCAGTTTTCGAGTAGATCAGAATGTCATGATTGAAGGAAACTTCATAGAGATTGTGGTATGGATGAAATATCATGTTCATGTGTCCCATGAACACCGTTGGAGTGTTGTTCATTCTGAATGGAATAACCAAGAACTCGTAATTGTCATACCGATATCTAAAATTCTTCTTCTGCACATCCTTGTCCCGTACAATGAGATGGTGATAGATTGATCTACGGTCTACATTTCAGAACCACCATGCACCCTTTAGCTGATCAAAGAAGGCATCAATCCCCTGGATTGGGTACTTGTACTTCATGGTCACCTAGTTCAGGCACCGATAGTCAAAAAAAATCCTGATGCTCTCATCTGCTTTCTTGGAAAACAGAATCTGGGTTGCCCAAGGGGAAACTCTTGGGCAGAGGAATACCTTCCCCTGTAAGTCCTCCAGTTCTACCTGTAGCTCACGAAGCTCGACGAGAGCCATCTTATATACTGCTTTAGATATCGGTGTCGTCCTAGGGTACAAATCAATGTAAATGTCCACCTCTATGCAAGTGGGTAGACTCGAGACATCATCAGGGAAAACATCCGAATATTAGTCCACCACTATAGGATATCTCAGACTCTATTCATCAACCACTATGAGGGTAAGGCTATCAAACTAATAAGTGATCAACTGCACTCTCTTCCAGGTAAGTCCATCATGTGCTGTAAAGGCTCCCTTCTCACCAGTGAAGGTATACCTAGTCCCATCCATGCGGACCCACCACACATTTCACATAATACAATCAATCTGAGCATGGACTGTAGATTACCCGTCCATGCCCAAGATGACGTCGTAACGCCTCGAAGTTGCTACTAGGATATCCCAGCCGAAGCTCCCACCTCCTAGAGTAATCTCACACTATTGTCACCAGTGTTTAATATTCAAATCCACTCATGTATGAGTCTTTATCCATAAGGATCAAGCAATCTGCTTCATTAGAATCTCTCTGAATGAGGGTAGTGGAAATAAAATAATGACTGTAACATGTGTCTATAAGTACTACAAATAAGATGGAGTATACATAGATCATACCTCGTATCATCTCCAGATCAACATGATCGTGGCCCTCAGATTCTTGGAGATGAGATCACCCATGTCCACCTCCTCCCTGCGGTCGGGGTGGAACTCCTAGTGGTGGTGGCAGTAACATCTAGAATCATCACCCACAACCAGATGCATGTCCAACTCCTCTACCATGTCCAACTACTCCTAGAAGATCTCCTCAGACAAACATTTGTCTCTGACTGGGTGGTCCTTTGATCGTCTTCTGATCATATTTATGACAGGTCGGACAGTCACAAGCCATGTTACCATACCCACCACATGGGTAACACTGCTTGCTCCAGGAATGACTGGGTCTTAATTAGGTGCCCTGCACAACTGACCCTGGATCCTATGGTCATCCACATGTATGTTTGGTCCTCTTGGACCTCTGTGACATCTTCCTGTTGTGATCTGTAGAATACTCTGCTACATGATTTATGGTGGTGGGTCTAGCTATTGGTGACTGCACAGTAAGAAAAATCTCCTATAAGAGGGATCTCTATAACACCCCAGCATGTGTCAGGATGCCGAGTGAGAACATTGAAGCCATGATCTCCCACCGGATCCCCTACTCCATAGTCCGGGCCTAGAAGAATGGGACATCAACCATATCAGTGGACTAACGTGGGAGTTCTGTGAACCTTGCTGAGTACTGAGCTACAGTTATACTTCCCTTCTGTAGATAAATAAGCTCATGTATGTACATTGTGCAAAGAGTCACTAGGGAAAACTCTACAAAAAACAAGCTATTGAGATCTGCCTAGAAAAGCATCACCTTATCGTGAACGTGGAGCTTCCAGATCCACCATCTTCCCGCTCCTCTCTGTAGAAAGATGGTGGCAAGGATCACCATAAGATCATTTGGTGCCCCTACCAGTCAGAATTATCTCACTACAGCCTCCAACCAATCCTCAGATGTCTGTGGGTCCATCTCTCCCATGAACCTGGGTGGCCTCTGGTGCTGGAACTGGTGAAATGGGCTCAAGATCTATTCACCGTCTGATGGGGGGCCGGTGGCATCGGTGGCCCAATGGGTAATGGTACTGCTGGTTCCTCCACTGAGGCCTCTACTGGAAGAGGGCCCTACACCGAGGCCTTTTTTCATGGTGGGCTATCAGTGCGTAGTAATCTTGGAACCCTAGATGGATTTCTTCGTAGAGGCATCCTAAAATGAAACAGGTGCACCATGGTCAATATGTTATACCTGATGAGCTGGATCAAGAGATCACAAATAAAACTCTTGAAAACAAACAAGAAATTAGTGTTTTTGTGCACTGTGTTTGTAATCAAAAGTTAGTGTCCTGGTGTATGGATATGTCTGCTGCCGCACAGACACTAGATTCAAAAAAACGATAACCACATTCGCTAAATTTAACATTATTTCCATTAAAAGGAATAGATTCAAATTTTCTACATTAGAACTGACTCCTCTAATACCAATTTTTCACGACTCGTCCCCTGGGGCATGTGTCGTGACTACCCCAAGCCCACCTTCTATAGGCCACGGGCTGACGACTAGCACAAAAGGAGTTTCCCCAAAAACTAAGAAGGCATTGCCTTTATAACCTATAAGAACACACATCCAAGAACACATCAAGATATGAACTTACTTTAACTAAATAGTAAATAGAGATAGAATTATAGTAATATGGGCAAGAATACCATCCCAACTAGAAAATAAAGGAAACTAAAAGTACAAGTAAACTTGTAGATCTCCTGTGATCACCTGCTAAGGATCCTACCAGAGGGGTACGTAGAGCTCTCGAATGGTCGTCTCTGCAGTATTCCTCATCTAATGTCCACCTCCGAGAAACCTCTTGTCCTCGTACTCTCTTCCTCAGTCATTGATGTCTGTCGTCTACACCAATCACAATGATGTGTAGGCATAGCCCGAGCATGGATGAGTATATCGATAATTAGTACGGACCACGAGACCCTCAAGGTCTCTAAAAATCCATTAATAATAAACCACGAAGCACGAAATAATATGAAAACCCTAATTAGGTATATGACCATACATATACCGAGGTTATCAATTAAACCAATCTCAGTCATGAAGAAACATAGAGTCCAACTCAAAACCCAAAGCTCAACTGTTCCACAATGGAAGTCATACCGCAAAGGTAAGTACCACATAGATATACCACACTGATGAATACCACCAAGGTATTACAACAAAGGAAAGTAACGATCAGGTATGGACTCAGATCACCTCAGGTATTACATAAGTACAGTAGTATAGATGATTCTATTTAACTGTAGAATCATCTTACTCTGTTAAGAGGCTCTACTGCTGAACCACACAGGATCACTCGATGCTAACCCACAAAGGATCGCTCGGTGCTGAACCACACAAGATTGCTTGGTTCTGACCCACATAGGATCGCTAGGTGCTATCCCACATAGAATCGCTAGCTGTTATCCCACGTAGGATTGCTCGCTGCTGACCCAAAGAAGGTCTCTAGGTGCTGACCCACACAAGATCGCTCTTCATTCTTCACATCACAGCAAGCTACTGGGTTCCCGCATAAGCTTGCTTGTCTCTTACATGGTTCTCTACTCAAACCACTGTTCTATACTCTAACTACCACGAAGTCTCATGAAGATTTATCTTAGAGGACCGACACATCATAGGGGTCTCAAGGAAATAGATGGTGCGTCAATCGGACACCCAGTCTATGAGTTATTATCCTTTTAGTCCCGAGGGCCCGGTTGGATTCGTGCTCAATCCAATAAAACTGTATCCCGACTTTATCCAAAACTATAGACGGGTATAACAAAGGGATTGCCTCCCTCCTAGTTTTATGGCATCGTTGATGGTTCCTCAAATGGGCATTCATTGAAAAAGATTTGGCCTAATGTGCGTAAATGGGTCGAAGTGATTCCAGATCCAGTCCGACCCAGTCTGACCGACCTAGATCGACCCGACCTAGGCCGACCGAGTTCGGGTCAACCCGTCCTGGCCCAATGTGTCCGTCCAACCCGCACTGGGCGGCCCGAGCCAGCATCTCGGCCGGGGCAGCGGCCCGCAGGGTAGGATAAGTCGCGGAGCGGCGTGAGGCCTTAGGACGGTGAAGGCTGCGATGCGGGGGCTGTAGACAGTAGAGGAATTGAGGATGGCGCCAGCCACAGATGGCGGAGGCCACTGGGTGGCGATGGCCACGGGTGGCAGAGGCCACGACTTCAACACAGAACCTGAACTAAAGAGGCCGCGAGGAGGTGGTGGTCGCGACTAGTCGTGCTGCGCAATTGCGTGTCATGCCTTCATCGGTGGCCAAATTGACAAGATGCCCTCAAATTTTCTCGTTTGTTGCAGCCGAAAGTCATGTCATCTGTCGTTTTCATGTTCCACCAGTGCCAAATGCAAGCACCAATCACCATCACCATATAGAAGAACACACAAAGGAACCCTAATATTTATAGAGTGGTCAGGCCATGTTTGTTTGGTCGGAACCTTCTACATTAGAGCGGTAGCAAGCGGTTCAATGAAAACTTGAATGGAGAAATTACAACTCTACAATTTCATACAAATCATGGATAAAATAATTTTGGTTGATCAGTTTTGTCCATGCAATCAATGAATGGGGAATTTAATCAATAAATTTCATGAATTCAATAACCACCCCTACCTTGGTTGGTTGTTAACATTGATGAGGAGGTGAGGATGGTCGTCGATTGAAATGTCCCATGTTGGAGGATGTCCTGAGTTAGAAGTCGAAGTCATGCGTTGGCGTTCATCATTGTAGAAGTGTTCTTCATTGGAGAATCTCTTCCACAGGTTCTCCTCTCTCATTTTCCAACCCAAAAATCCTCTCTCCATGGATGATGTGCCAACATAAATTATGATTTAACATTTTAATTATTGGCACCATTATGTTGGAATCATTTAATTAGAGAAATTAAATTAAAAGTGTTGGGAATTTTAATGATGGAGAGAGTCCAAGGGTTAACTATCATTAAGAGGGAGATCAAGGATGTTTTCTCATTAATAGAGAGTTAAATGGGTTTTTCTCATTAAGAGGGGTCGGGTTTTCCCCACCACTAGACATCAATTTGGGTGTTTTAGGCTCTAGTGGTCGATACATCTATAACACACATGTTTGAGGTTTTAACAAATAAAATAAAATAGAAGTTTATTTTATTTTATTTTTATTTTTCATTTCCATGAAAAAACAAAATTTTATCTTTCATCCTCGACCTATTGTAGTTGAGGTGAAGGTCTCCATAAGCAAATATTGTCCCTACGAGTTCAACGGTGCCCTAAGATTTCAATTATGAGTATCGGTTCAAAAGTTATAAAAACCTGCTCGCACGTTTACTGAACATATCTGGAATAATTCTTAGAAATTCATTTCAGGCACTCCGGCCTCAGAATCACGTGTCGTCAATTTTCAAGGATTCTTAGAATTCCCATTTAATTAAAAAAACAATTACATGGAAATTATGGGTCCTTACAATGTCTCCTAATGTTATATGAAACCTATATGCAATATATATATATATATATGTGTGTGAATATATAAAATATTCTTGTTCTTAAAAAAATATTTTCATGATTTTTGGAACATGAAACTTGTATTTCTATAGAATTTTGTCATTTCAGTCAGTTTTTTTATAAAAGTATAATTACCATGTTGAATTTCATAAAAGGATTACCCGAGTTTAAGCATAGTTTTAATATTGTCTTTTAAAATTTGGCGCCTTGGTTGTGTATGTTTAACTTTAAATGATTTTTGGTACATGAATCTGTTGATCAATAGTGTTTTCTAAAATGTTATAATTCCTTGAATAGAAATTAGGACCATTTGATACTTTATGAATGGATTGCGAAAGTGTAAAACCCCTCCTCAAGCCTTTCCCCCTAGTTTGAGAAATTTGATACAAGTGTTAACATGTGATTTGTGATATGTGCCTAATGAGGAGGTCTATGTATTGTGTAATGTGAAAGAGGGGTAATGACCACAAGGAGAGAGACTGGTGTTGAGATGTTTAGTGGGTTATGGATAAATAAAGTGTTATGTTCATTGATGTTTTCATCATAAAACCTCACCGCCATTTAAATGAGAGAACATGGGTAACCCCGGGTATCAAGGTGGTGTGACCATGACTATTATGCTAGATAATTCAAAAGGGGTTCATCCCAGTTTCAGCTAAGAGTATTTAGGCTTTCAACACAAATAATACATAATGATGATTGCATGGAGGCCACTAGGATATGGGTGTGTTCTTTCCTAGTGGCTCGTGCATAAGAATGTATTTCATTTTTGTTGATATTCTATGTCTAATTGATGTAAAATGATATTAAGTAACCACTAAACCATACATGCTTAGAGATTTCCCATGGTTCATCTGAAATGATTTTCATTTCAGTGGTATCATTCATGTTCCATCCTTAGTTAAAACCATATTTTTTTAATTTAAATTTGTCTCCAATAATTTTGAAATTTCAGTACATTCTTGGAAACAATTTTGAAAATGTAGTGGATTATAAACTATTTACAAAAAAATGTAATTTTGGGAATTTAATTTGAATATAATGAAAAAAATTAGTTCTTTATTTCATATATTCAAGCCAGCACGATTGGGATTCATTTGTATGGTAAAGGCATAAGGTATTGTTATAGTCTGGATTTCATACAATGTATATCAGTTATCACACCTACTTTATTATTTTCTTTCTATTTTTAGGTTACACTAGTTTTATGTTTCTCTTAGAGTGTGTTTAGTTTATGTTATGTGGTGACCCATGAGTTCCCTTGAGGTATGTCTCATTACATCATTTATTCCATTTTCTGATGTCGGTTTTATTTGGATTATTTCATTTATTTATATGTATTTCAGTTTATGATTATTTATCTTTAATTTTTATTGTCCAAATCATTTGGAACTGATTTATTGGGATGTCTGGCAGTAGTTCATATCTCGTGGGGATTGGTAATTCCATTTAGGCCTTGTTGTCGGCCGACTTGGTTGACCAATTTAGGGTTGGCCATGGTTGGTTCATAAAAAAATGGTATTAGAGTGACCCTTTTTGGTTGTGTCACATAGCTAGCTGATTAGGTGTGTCGAGACTCGATAAGTAGGTTCCAGAATGATTTCATAATCATTTTCCCATCTTGAGCTAGAGGTGACTATGGTAGTCTTGGATTTGAATTTTTCTTTTTCTTGTTCTTTTTTGATAAAATATTTCAACGGATGTGATAGGGTGGTATGAAATGAGTTTTCAATGAGTATTGACTCGTGTACATCCCATTTTCACAGTTCAAGATACTTCATAAGGTGGACACTCACTTAGATCATGGTTTGATGATCTATGTTATAGGGTTGGCAAAGCCACTGGTCTCTTCTTTTTGGAACTTTTAATGTGATTTTTTTGGGATTTTTATTGAGTGACATGAGTGGACATAAAAAATGAAAATGGTTCAGAAAATTTGGTTGTTCAAAATGTAATGTGGTATTAGAGTGGAATTTGGTTTTGAAATGGAATTTTATTCCTTTTAATGGAATTTTTTTTCAATGTGAAAAATTGGTAGTGTTTTGGATGTTGTTTTCGTATTGTGGAAAAACATTTTCTAATATGAATTGGAAAGTGTTTAGGAATTTGGAAATATATTTCATTAATGATATGTTACATTTTCATATTGGTTGAGAATATGTGATTTTTTTAATGATACATTTAGAAAATGAGATGATTTTTTAATTGACCTTTGGTATTCTTATGAGGGATTAAATAGATAGAGGTACACATGGGGAACAAAGCTAAGTGGAGGTATGTGTGGATGGGTGCATGAGCTAGCACAAGGGTATACATATATAAAATAATTCATGGAATAAAAATGGTGGTTATTTATGATGTTTTTGTTAGTGAAGAGTGGTTTTCAAAAAGGATAATTTAAATGCATTTAAAAAGGGAGTGAACTATTTTTTATTGATCTCTTTTCGTGTTTGGTATCCTTTTTTCATCTATTGGTTTTTACATAATGAATTCTGGCCATAATGGTTTTTTGAGTTTGAGTTTTAGTTTGTGATTTAACTGTGGAATTTTGATATATGGTGAGTTTTGATTCGTCTTTATTCCTATTGTTTGGTAGTATTCCACATAGAAAAGTCCCAGAGGGTTCTAGGGAGTCTTTTCATGTTTTTGGTTCTACCCATACTCGTAGAAGAGTGGTGGAAATGAATAATTTTTTGTTTTTGTCATTACTCAGTGTTTATCATGATATATTGATGGTAGCAAACTATCTTTGTAAAATCGTTGGTGTTTTCAGGATATTGGTAACTCCAAAAAGCAAAAAGATTTCCTGCTGGTTTGAGTTTATTTGAGGGTTGAACTTTGGGATGGTAGAGGAGATAATCCTAGTGTTTTTGCGTAATGGGATATCTTGGATGGTGTTTAGGACCACTCTAATCAGATGAAATAAACCTGAGGAAGTGATGGTGAACAAAGAGGCAAAGCTCGCAAATGCCCAACAAAGAGAACACATATTAAAGACTTGTGTTAGGAATTTCAATGGGCGGATTCCCTTTTCTCCATAGGTTGTATCATAGAATATGGTAAAGATTCTCTAGAATGGGGTCTTCATCTATGGTTCAGGGATAAATTTTTTTGTCTTGGGGAAGTTTCCACATCAGTTGAGGAGAGAGAACTAGAGGAACCTATCTCAGACAAGTAGTCCTGTCAATTCCATTTTCTAGTAGCCATGCCACTCTCTTTTGATTCATCTGGGGTGGCCAATTTGAGTAAATAAAGTATCCTTGTGGTTATCCTATGATGGATAGACCTCAATATGGTCATTTGAGACACATAGAGTGGTTTCTAAAGTGGTTTCTTAAAAAAATGTCTTGATCGTAGGATGTCAACATTGTACTGTGGGGCAGCATATGCTTCAAGAAATTAGAGCTCTAGCCACAAGTCTCAGAGTGAATATTTTCACACATTCAAAAATCATTGGGTGTGGGGAACAATGGTTTATCTTTTGAAACTAGTTTTGAAATAGGGATGGTTAAAATTTCTCCGTTGTAGCTCCTTAATCTTTGACGGTTCTATTTTTCTTTAAGAGGCATAGAGTTCAATTTTTTCATTATGGTCTTGGATATTTTAATACCTCAAGTTAGTTGTAATAAGGCTTGGTGATATCATTTTCTATTAATTTTTGTAGTTTTTCCTTATAAAATGTGACCTCTAATGGTTGTCTCTTTGTGGATATGTGTCTTGAGATAATTGTCTCTCTTGTGTGGATAGCTCCTTTGGTGACCCATTGTTTTTTATAATCATATAGTTTTGGAGATACATGTGTCTTCGGAAATATTTAATATGGTTTTGTCTGACATTTCTGTAGGGTTATTTCATTAGTAACCCCAGGTATTTGTGGTGTCGTTTATAAGGAGAGTTCGTTGGTCATTTTGTGTGTGTTTTTCCGTATTAGTTTGTGCTATCTAGCATAATCTTATCAGTTCTGAAGTGGTGAGAGGACCCATCATGTATCTTTTTTTTCCTTCTTCGATAGTTTTTTTTGTGGGAGTATTGGTATATGTTGTTTATTTCCCCTTTAGTTCAATTTAATAGCTCTATAGTAAGCCCGTGCTAAGATTCTCAATGATGGTTGTGCTATCAGTTTCATAGGGTGGGGAGAAACCTCCATTTTTCTTGATTTATCTTCTCATTTATATATCCCTTAGAGCATGCCAGGTGTGACTGGTGGTGTGAAATGTGACAATATGTTCATGATTTTATTAGCCTTCTTCAGTTTTGAACTGCAGTTGAATTCTTTATATGGATGGGGGACTTTCGGCGGGAAGAATATTTTTGTGGTGGGGTGAATTGTCACACACAGTCTCAAATCATGCGGTCATAGTTTTTTTATTAATATATGAGTCTTTTGGTTTCATAATGTTATAAAAAATATTAAATTTAAATCAAAATGAAATAAAACAGAATAAATAGATAAATATTTAATAATGATGGTGATAAATTTGTTCTTATAGATAATATTATTATTATTATTATTAAGCTTAATATTATCATCATGAGGTTATTATAATAATAATTATTATTATTATGAATATTTTTATGATTAATTTTATGGTTATCAAATTTATTATTCTTTGTTATTTCATTTTTATTTGTTTTTTATTCATTTTAACCCTCAAGATCCATCCCCTTCCTCTCCCTTGTGTGATCCAACCCCCACCATGTCCTTATATAATGCCACTAGCATAACCTCATCAATGGTTAAGGGCCTCCAACACCTCCTCCTCCTCCTCTGACTGGATCCTCCTTATGCCACCCCAACTCCTGAAGCTGCACCTCTCCCTTGTGGGAACCCTTTCTTTTGCGGCCTCTCGGTTTGTGACACCCTTCACTGGTCGGCCCATAAATCATCCAGTGCTCCCTCTGGTGGAATTAACTTCCTCTGTTGAGAACCCTATTATTTTGTATTATAATGATTTTTTGGGTTTTATATGTTTGATTAAACCATATTGTATTTGGGGTCCTTATTTTGATTGCTTCTAGTAATTTATGGTTTATAGGGTTTCATTGAGGCTGGTTATAACCACATCTGACAATGGTAGCATGTTCACCATGTTATTTGGGTAAGGAATCTTCAATTTCTTTTATATTGGATTAATTTTAATTTATGAGTTTTTTTATTATTGATTATTTGGGAAAAACATTGGGGTGTGAAGGGGTTGTTAGAAGGTTTGTTATGTAGAATTGATTTTAAAATGGTTTTTTGTGTGATTTTTCAATGTTTTTAAGTGAGGGATTATTGGATGTGTTGAATTGATTTTTAATTGTATCAATTTTACATTTAAAGGTTCTTTTCAATTCTAAACATGCTTGGAAGGGTTTTCGGGGTTGTTTGGTAGCTGTAAGATGTGTTTTTTGGGTTTTTGGGGTGTGTATATTCAATTGGAGATCCAAAATGGTAAATGAATCATTTTGGAAAAATATCCTTGTTTTTTTACGTATAAATTGTGGAATATTTGAATGATGGAAAGGTATTTTTAAAAATGGTTTAAAATAATGAGAATATATATGAATGGGATACCACTATTTCTAAGGTTAATTTGGTGAAGTTCATACTTTATGTTTTAAAATTGGTATGTTTACTTATGAAAATATTAATATGAGATGAATTTTAACCTATTATTGATTTCATATTGGGCAATGGGTGTTGTCCTTGTTGAGTTTTTTTGGGGTCAAAATGGTCTCTTAAAAAGTAATTTGAATTTAAACTGAGATTCCACCTAAAATGATTTCAAAATATGGTTTTTAGTTTAATTACAAATGTTGGAATAAAATTTTTGTGTTTTTACCTATTAGTGAATGACCCCTAGGAATTTTTGATGTGATATTATTTTTCCCTTATAGATCCCACTTGTTATATATGAGTATTATGTTCATGAGATAGATTCTGGTGTTATTGGTCTCTTAATATTATGCTTTTGGGCTCCATTTATTTATGAAATGAAAAAATTATTAGTAAATTAATTTACTCAAACCCTTGATTGTGAACTGATTTAAGTTTTGATATTTATTCTGGTATAGTGTTGTGTGAATGGTCCCTTGAGACCTGTTATTGTGGATTATTTCAACTTCCACCGAATGAGATGCCATTAGGGATGTTTCAGGATTCCCCTTCCATGTGAGGAATAAATTTTTTTCTGTTTTTTATGTCATGTCATATATTTTTTTTCATTGTTTTTAAGGGTTTTAGTATTTTTCGTGTAGTATGTTAGAAAAATTCTCTATTCCTTCAAGTAGCTAAGTATAAGGAGACTAGAATGTGTGTTCATAGGTAAGTATATATGTATATATGGGTTCCCCTGTTACATGTACAATCCTCCAATGTAGTGAATGTACATGTATGATCCTTCGTGTTCATAGGAGGTAGGTGTCCATTAATATATTTAAAGGTGAGTATGCTATGTGGGGGAGCATCGACTTGTAGTTATATAGCACCAAGGGCCGAATGTTTGGTTTAGTTCCAACTAGAGGTAGGTTCCCTGTGATTTATTTTAAATTAGAACATAATTTTTTCATTGTGTTCTTTTAAAAAGTATGTAACATGCTTGTATATGTCATTTTTTTATATACTGATATATATACAATATTATGGTCCATGAAATGTGGTTTCCTTGATGTTTTGAACAAGAAACATGTATTTCCAAGGACGTATGGACTTTTAAATGTTTTCTGTTATAAGAGTACAATGACATGGATTTTCTTAAAGTATTACTCGATTTCAAGCATGGTCTTAAGCATGTTTTATATATATGGTGCCTTGGTTTATCAATTGTTCTTTTAAATTATTTTTGTAACTTGTTGTTTTTGAGTATTAGTGTTTTCAAAAAGGTAAAAATTCTTTGTAAAGTGATGAGGCCCATTTGGAACTTTTAGAATTATTGTAAAAATTAGAAAACCCTCTTGAGGCATTTCCCCTAGTATCATTAATTTGATAGAAGTGCTAACATGTGATTTAGAATATTTTCCTAATGTAGAGACTTATTCCTTATGTAATTTGTAAGAGGGGGAATTTAAATAATGGGGGATAACAGTGGTGAGATTTTAAATGGTTTATGTATAATGAATGGGTTATGTTAATTTATGTTCACATGATAAAACCACAACACAATTTCAAATAGAGAACTTGGGAAACCCTATGTATCTTGGTGTGTGAAGCAGGACTAGTATGCTAGATGATACAGAAGTGGTTTTTCCTAGTTCGTTCTAGCAAGATTAAGGCTTAGAACACTATCTAAAGATAATGATGATTGATTGGAGAGAACTAGGTCATGGGTGTGTTCCTTACTAGTGGATCATGAATGAGAACATAGTTTGTTGGGGTTTCTATGACAAGTTTTACTAAGGAATGAATATCCTAGGTCCACAAATAACAATATATTCTTAGGTGTTTTCCGTGTTTCTTATAATATGATTTTTAATTTATTTAATTCGTGATTTTTTTTTGAAAACCATATATTTATAAACATAATTGGACTCCTTTTATTTTTAAATGTTAATGAATACTTGAAAACTATTTTCAAAATGTAGTGAAAATTAAACACTTTCATTAAAAATGTAACTGTTTGTCTTGAATATGAATATAATGAAAAATTATTTTATTATGACTTATTATCAAGCATGCATGATTGGGTTTAATTTTAAAGGAAAGGTAATATTGAATTTTTGTACTCTCGATTGCCTACTAATCATGTCAGGGCTCAAGGCTAAATTATTTTTTTCTAGTTCTAGGTTCCCCTATTTTTGGATCTCTCTTGGAGTGAGTGTAGTTTATGTTCCATAGTAACCCACAAGGTTAATTGAGGTATTTATTAATACTTCATTTATTCCTTTTTCTACTACTAGTTTTTTGGTTTGTTTTCTTTTATTTATCAATTTCATCCATTTATGATTATTTATACACCTTTTTATGTGAAAAATAATTCCTCACCAGTTTATTTTTATGCTCAACACTAATTTCCAGCCAGTAGAGGTCGGGAATTCCCTTTGGGACTTGCCATGGGCCAACATGGGTGACCAGTTCTCGGTCGAAACAGGTTTTTTTGTGATATCCAGCAAGTTATATATTATAATTTTATTATATTAAAGGAATATCCATCATTAATTCTATTCTCTTAATCTTTTTTTCCAAAAATATAAACATCATCCATGTAATGATGATTCACCGCCTTCATGGATAACGTGTTTTCATTTTTTAATACTGCTTATAAGGATATATATATAATACAATTTCAATGATTAAAAAAATATTGATATATATATATATATATATATCAGAACTTATTAAATGCTTTGGATCTGGTATAGAATAATTTTTATGAAATAAAACAACACTTGTTAGTGATTTTTGAAAAAAAACCAAAACAATCTATTCATTTTTAATTACTATTTTATCTAATCAATCATCCTCATAAAATATAACCAAATGATATATGAGGACCATTAAGAATACTGAAAATATATTAATATCATTTTATTCAACTACTGAATATTTTAATCTATTTTTCATGAACACCAATTGTCAAACACAAGGTAAATAACCATAATACCAAGAAACGAACTCACCCGAAATAATGAAATTAAACACTATAACTCATAAATATTTTCATAAATAGACATAATAATATTATAATAAATAAAATCTATGATAAAGAGGATATTTATAATGTAATTAATGAATTAAATTTTATTATCCATGACATTATGTACTAGTGTATAACACATTCATACAAAAGTTAAGGGTAATCATCTAAATTTCCATTTCATTGAGAGATAATTGGTATTCTTCACATATTCATTTTTTATATGGTGTATCTACAACAATTGGAGATAATTGTTTACATGAAAATATATTTATATTAAATATATATATATATATTGAATCATGGATTTGATTATTTTATATGATATATAGCATTTTTAAAAATGATGTTTAGTTTGAATGTTATTATAACTAGGGAAAATTGGTATATCGATATCCTCTACGTAATTAATATATTTTCAAAAAGGAATATTTTTTAGGAAAAAAATTATATTAATGAATAATGATTTGGACTTAAAGGAAAATATAGGGACCAATTATATATATCCCTTCAATTCATTGACAGTTTACATGATACAAAACAGTTTTAAACACACCCTTTGCATTTAAATCCAAGAAGAATCCAAATATTTATGTCCCACATACTTAAAAAATAATGTGAATTTTCTTGACCATATTGGTTTATATACAAGATACATGATTTCCAATACTTATTCATTACCATCCTTTAGTATTCCATTAAAACTATCAATTATATTTTTATTATGAAAACATCAATGGATACATTTTCATATTCAGAATATTTATTAAATGGAATGTGTTTTTTAGTTAAATATCATTCAATATTGATTAGGATTTATTTTTTATTTTTAAACTACTATTGATTCATATTTATGATGTATATAACTATTACTAAGTATTTGATCTCACCCTATTATTTTTTCCTTCCCCATGTTATAAATATGAAATCATTGAATATGTGTTATCGAATAATTTTATTTTCCTTTATTATGATCTATGTTTTATTAGAAATTTAATAATCGATTCATGTGTGTATAAAATTATTAAAGACCAGTAAACTGAAAAATATTTGAAGATTTCAGATCAAGTATCCATTCCACTAAAATAAAATCAGCACTGACTCCTGGGTAATAGGGTCGGTGTTGTTACATTAACTATTATATGATGGTGTTATAAATTTTTTATGTTCATATAGAAAATTAATATAAGTTATTTCCTTATATTATTGATGTCCTACAATTACATTAATATATAATTCATTCTAAAATTAATATTTCTCATCAGATTACATGTATGGAATTGAGAAGTGAACTCAATATCATATGGGACATGATGAATAAAAATTTTAAAGTACATTGCTGATATATCTAGTCTCCATAAAAAATGATCCAATTTGTGCAAGGTTTTTTAATTTGGATATCTAATGAATGGTGATGTAAAATGATGTAATGTTAATATCTGTCATGGTCAGCTAGTCTAGATCGGTATTAAATGACCAGAAGAATCTGGTGAAATATTGGTATATCATTATCATCATCAAATAAAATTGATAAAGTATAATAAATAAACATGATACACAAAATAATTCATTTGATATCCACATATTAGAGGACAATTCCAAATGAAAAATGATGATATTAGGGTCAGGTTGATTGTAAAATTGAGAGAGCGTGAAAAAAATAACATTACTACAAAAATGAGTAGGAGATACAATATAATTTAATATTTTATTTTAATTGTGAGTTGCGAGAATTATGTGAAGAAATTTTATATAAAATTTTGAGTTTTGGATGTAAATATATATAGACATTCATAAATATAATTATAGGATATAAATTAATTTTAAGTCTTATATAAGTAATAATAATACATTATATTTTTCAATATCATCCCTAGATATATTATTGTCAATCATCAACATTTTTCTAATAGTATAAATTGAATACAACTAGTCCGGTTAAAATTGTTTCTATCATTTTTTTGTAGTTATATAAGAATCATCTAGGTAAGAGATTATATGAAGGGGTTTATTTGTAACCAATTGTGTTGTGATAAATTTTTTGAATTTTAAATCAATAAAAATATTATATATAATCATTTTATTAGTGGTAGTCAATGATATAAATTATTAGGTTTCCATTATTGTTACTGAACATATTAAAAACAAATTTTCTTAATATTGATTTTATATTATTCTATCATAGTTTGTATTGTGTGTTTGGGTTAAATAATAAACAGATAAACCTATATTAACAAGAAAAATATCATCAAATACTATTGGATTTAGTTGTTTATAACATTATAAGAAATTTTATAAAAATTTATCACACCTGATTCCCCACCATTCATCTTACTGCACACATTCCATAGAACATAAAATTACAAGATAAAGAATAATAAAATATTATAATATATAATTAAATTTTACTCTCAATTACTCTCAAAATAATTATATAAATGTACCTTATACATTAATAAATTTATATCCTTTTAATTATTTAGTATTAGATATCAAGACTTTATCACACATTTGTTCTCATAATAATAGTCTCAAAAAAATCATGTATAATGAATGTGAAGTATATCTTTATTATAGAAATAGGGATAGGGTTATAGAAATTGATGGTATCACTTAGGATAAAAGTCGACATGTAGTATTCATTCAGGTTCAAGGAAAAAACTAATTTTTTTCCTATCATTAATATAAATATAATTTCTATATAGTTGTTGGAAAATATAGTATTTTATGATCATTAGTAAGGGAACCTTAGGATATATATATATATATATATATCAATGAATTATTATTTTACATTTGGAATATGGTGAATAGTTTTTACATTCTTGACATATGTAATATTTCATTACTCATTCAGAAGAAAAATGTAATGGTTGATTCTAACATCAGATACCTTTGGTGTTATTTTATTTGACATAGAAATGTGTAACACCTTAAATGAATTTATATAAATATAATATTGAAGACATTTGATTGTTTATTTTTTCATATATTATAATATTATTTATTTTGAAAAATTATCAATGTACATTTTGTTGAAAATTTTGACCAGGGCCATGGATCATTGAATCATATAAATATGGATCCATGTGGATTGATTTTTAGTAACGAATTATTTGGTTATATAGTATATCTAACCAGAAATTGTTTTAAAATATTTTAAATATAATAGAATTGAAAAGTTATATATAAAATCAACTTGGAAAAGGTATCAACATTCCATGAATTGATAAGGGTGGTGAATAATTTATTCACTAAATGAATGATTATCTAATAAATTATTGAATTATTTAAAAACTAACACCTATAAAACCAATATAGTTATATGGATGTCATATGAGGAGAAATTTTACACTTCAAGTCACATTTCAAAAGATTATGATTATATGTCGAGAAAATTTATATATTCAGGGATATACTCTAAATGATGACACTTCTAATCTAAACCACATTCCATATAAATTATTTATAAAGGAACCATATGTGTTATGGAATAGGTAAATGAAAAAAAATTGAACATTGGGTGGAATAGGGGTTTTGAATCATACATAAAAAATATAGTACTTGATAAACCAAACATCAAATCAAAGAAATATTTATTTTTATTCATTCTCAAGGAATGTATATGGTATTATTTTCATATTAAAACTAAATAGAAAATATTTTATTCATAAACTAGTAGGTTAATTTAGGAGGATAATATCAATCCTTGAAATAATTATTTGAAATTTAAACATGATAATTTTTATAATCTATAAAATAGATATTTTCTGAAGAAAATAGTTGATTGGATAATTGAATGTATTATAGAAGAAGTATTATCTTATGTTATCTATGAACTTAAAAGGTTTTGTATGTTTTAAAATGATATGGTTAGATATATATTTCTCATTTAAAATTATTAATAATTTTTTTTCATAGTACATGAACCTACTATTTACCGACTGTCCATTAACAACTATAATTCAAAGATATTCAAAAAATCAATGAAATATTAGATGTACTCGTTGTACATAAAGAATGAATTGATATTCTTGTAGAATCTTTAACGTGTGACTCCAAAAGGGTGAAAGTATGTTTTCTATAATAAAATATAATCAAATTTTATGTTGTCTTTATAAAAATTCATTATGGTAAATAAAGGTTCTAATAAAATTCATGGTAATAACTATGAGGAATCCCTATATATATTTTTTATGGTAATGTCCATTTGGTTATTTTTTTCGAATGTTTCACATTTTAATTATGAGATATATAATTTGGATTTCAAAACCACATTCCTTGATTGTAATTATGTTTATCATGTATATACAATACAACATAATGGTTTTTAATTTCAAAAGGAAATGTCTATTGTTGTAATGTTTCAAATATCAATTTTGGGACTGATAAAGGATTATAAGACATAGAACATATGGTTTACTAATTTAATCAATGTGTTTTATTTCATTTATAATACATATGAATATTGTGTATACATGTTTGTTAGTGGGTGTATTGTTAATTTATTTTATATATATGTGTATGTTATATGAATTATCAGAAAATATATATAGACATTAAATTCAATAACAACGTTGAAGGGAAGATTATTCTAGACAAAAAAAATGGTGTGGAAGCCAACATACTAGGGGTTATGATCTATAAAAATAAATCTATGTGGTTTCTCAGACTGATTCTATAGGTGTATATTGATAATTTTATAAGTAGAATTCGATTGGAGAACAATTTTTGTGATTCTTTAAACAATATCGGTAATACAATTAGAATTTTAGAGATCCATCAAAATATGTATAGAGGATAGATTTTTTAAAACATTAACCTTATAGAGGATGTATGAATTGTGGGATATTATGTTCCCACCTTGATGTTAATTACTATATGTCCTTAACCTAATGAAATCAATCAAATCATTGTTATATTCCTATTATTGTGTAAAGGAATGCGATTTTTTTTATAAATTACAATACATATGTCCTTAGACAATGATAAAAAGGAAAAAATCATTTTAATGAGTTAAAGTATACTAATATAAAATTAAAAAAAAGAATATATGTTATAAAAGCCTAGTTTTCTTTTTTTCCAAAATATTACAGATATCCATTAAAAGGGATGAAAAAAGAAACTTTTAGGACTCACGTACCATGGGAGAGTACATCACTACATAAGATGTGGTGAAAAAAGCTATTTGGATCAAGAATTTCTTGAGGTAACATGTAGTGGATTATAGATTTGAGTGAGAAATCATTAGATAATTTAACATCGATTGAAATGTTATTGTTTCCAAGGAACCATGTTCACTCTAATAATTTTACCAAGTTATTAAAATGTATCATAAAAAATGATAGATTTTTTTATTAGGGTGATGTTTTGATCTATTGTCTAGTTAGAAATGATTATACAATGGGTCCATTAATGACCACAGTCACATATAATAAAATGACGGTCATGATGAGTCTCACGTTATTTGGTATATGAGTGTGTTAATGTAATTTTTGTAATTAATATTTATTTTTTAATAAAAGAAATATAAATTCAACATTTTTTTATGTCTTATATTTATACTATAAATTGTGAAATTATTACACCCCTTAAAAATATGATATTGATTAATACCTTTTCAATTATCATATGGGTGAATTTTAAGTTAGGATGAAATGTTAATGTTATATTTTATATAATATCATTCAATGTAAAATGTTTAATATTCAATATAAAGATAAATATCATGATATAATATATAGAGATTTTTTATCTCTGAAAACCCAAAACTATATATCTCAGGGGAATGTGTTGCATATGCATTAAGGCTTAACTAATTTTGTGATGAATGACTATAATTTTGATTGTTTTTTATTTATAAGTTATAAATTATAGTATTTGACAATTTTATGACATGAAATGATATAATTGTAATGAAATTAATATGGTCAGCCTAACTATTGAACTCAGTTAGTCCATCAAATGGATTGATGTGAGATCCTGATCACCATGGGCTAGCAAGAAGCACCAGGTGTGACATGTAATATACATTGAATGATTTATTCTATGGTAAACCAATATGATATATCCATTAAATTGGATGAATAATAAAACCTAATTATAGATTACATGAATAAAAAAATAAGCCAATGAACTGAATCACTTGAGGTAGTTATCTTATAGAACAAAACATACATCTCATAGAAATCATGAAATAATAATAAATATGTATATACATTGTATCTCATCTTAAAAATCAAAACTCAAAATAAATAATTCAAGAAAAAACCCATATAAATAAATCCCAATATATAAAAAATCCCAAAAAATCATCTTTATCCAATAAAAAGACATTATGTCTCATCCACTAAACAAATCATAAAAGTAATGAAGAAGATCTACCAATGAACATGGTTATATATCCTTTTATTATTTCCTAGAAAAAGAAATATATATTCCAAAATATATTGTGTAATCTGCGAGTCATAAAGTCCATAGGGTTATAACCTTGAATCCATTTAAGGATTCTTTTCATAAACCCCCATAACTAATTTTAAAAAAAATGGAAAACTAAAACACTTGGAAAACATACCATATTCCAATAATCTTTTGATTTACCTTTTTATTTCAATTTCAAAGAAAACAAGTTTCCAAATATATTAATAAATATGGATAAAATATTGAAACAACAAATAATAAAATAATGTGATCAACATGTCCAGCAAGTAATAATATGGACGATCAATAACATCATCATCATTTAACTGTATAATTTCAAAATTAGAATAACAGATTTATCAAATAAAAAATAGAACTGATAAAATACATAACACATAAAAAAATCCTTCATGAGTAATTAACACCTTGAGATATATCCGAAACGGTATTATGAGATTGATTCTACCCAGGTATGATATTCAGATAATGAAAAATAATACCTCTGAGGGACTTTCATTGGCATAAATCCAAATGGTCTCATAGTCACTAGGCACCAAAATGGAGGATCTAATAGTCTTACTACCCAACAGTACTCATAATCCCCTATAATATAAAATTTAATATATCATGCTCTTCATCCATAATGTTTTTCAAAGCTGCTCAGAAAACCACTCATTCACACCCTAGTTAACCATTGTGCTCCTCTATTCCAACACAATCACAAAAATGTTCTATTCATTTAAATCCTTTTCCACATTACATTTTAATAAGACATCATACACATTCAATAATACAACTATGTAAAAAATTTAAAAAAAATTAAATCCATTTAAATGCAAAAAACATCATTGATATATTTTATTAAATGAATAGAGTTAAAACTAGCCACACCAATTTAAAATAATCTCTTAAAATGATAAAATTACTAAAAAAAATCCACACAGTATGTCAACCATGGGATCAAAATAACCAATAAATAATTTTAATTGAAATTTATGCAATAAAAGCAATACAATATTGGATGTTTAAATGTATGCTCTGGAAAAAAGACCTTATATAAATATTATTACCACAAAAATTATTCAAACATAATCACTTTTTTATGATTCCCACATAGAAGAAAGATATCAAGGCCACATACATGTAATAAATAATAAAAATATTAAATACATAAAAAACACCATGTTTGGCCAACCCCATCATATGGGGTTCCATATTTCAATGGAGAAAAAACATGAATAAAATTACACAATAGGAGAATAAACAATGATTATTTTGACATAACATATTTGAAATCACCATGAATCTATGTGGTATCCACCACAAAAGTAGAAGGAAATAATCATTGTAAATCTGGAGGGGATACATGTGATGACGGAAGTAAATGAGGGAAAATAATGAAATATTGATAGTGGATAATGGATTATGTAACCTGTTTAAGGGGATTGATATGGTTGTACGGTTTGGCCACATGTTAGGAAAATGTGTAAAAATAATGTGGTAGCCACTGTCTCTAATGAACTAAGTTTGAAATTTTCTCCTAGGAGTGACATGGTTCGAAATAACATGTTAAAACATTAGAAAACCCCACTGTCACCTTTTTCACCCCCCTTACATGGTCACCCACATTATTCTACATATTAATCTCTAACTATTCACTGTGGTATATCTTCCCCAAAACTCCACATTTTCTACCCCCAACACCAGATATGTACCCGAACATACAAAATGTTAAAGAAAAAAATTAGACATACTGAAGACACGATAGGTGTAATAAAATCCGCAATATTCTCATTTCGGCACCTATAATTTCCTCATGATTCATTAGAAGATTAAATGTGAGCTTTTAAATCCCATAAAATACGTCATACAACCAAGTCGCATTGATTAGATCACGATGTTTCAAAATAAAAAGATGAATGATGACATCTTTCCATTATGAACCTTTTACAGATACATGATGATATGAACTGGATTTTTCACAGTGATGGTATCACTATCAAGATCCTATTTACCCCACTATAATACATGAGATGAGTGTTGAATGAATTTTATAAACATTAACAAATGAAATACATCATTGATAGAGTTTATCCATGGTGTAAACTCCAATTTATAAGATTAAATTCAAATATTCAATACATTAATAAATTCCTTAACATTGTGTGGTTAAAACATTCCCCACATTCCCATGTGATGATTTCTATGTCAAACTGATACCAATCAAAACCCTTGATCACCAATCTAAAAATCCAATAGATGATGATGATGATGACTATTTTCATAAAACTTCTTTAATATAAAAACTATAACAAACTATTTATCAATATTCTACAAAATCATGAACATTAACTAGATGTGACTCAGATGAACCACAAATCCCTTACCCACCATATCCCAACTAAATAATGGCTGGCATGACTTCACATAAAATTCCTCAAAAGGGTTCATATTTATAGAGGTCTAATATCTTTTATTATTAGAAAACTATTCTAATGGAATTTTACATTCTAAATAACTAATAAAATCAAACACACTCACTCACAACATATCCATATTATTTTATATTGTATACTCAAACAAATCCTTTATCTGTGGGTGGTATGAAATTATTAATTAAATATTGGTTACCAATGAAACAGGGAGTTCCTTCAAAAATAAGGATGTAAAACAAGTATCATTGTCTAAAACATACATTGGGAAAACAATATGAAATTCTAAAACCCCTCAAACATATAAAATTATATGGTCTTATGACCTCATAAAATCCCTAATGGGATGAAAATGGATTAATTTATCCAAACAATCAACATTCTACCATATTGTATATTTATACATGGAGTATGAGATAGCCCAATAATGAACTCTAGAGAGACATAATCCATCTTCTACACTAGATGTTATGTTTCTAAAAGAAAATTTTTGGTATTTTATTCTCAATTTTTAACCTATTGAAGTTCCAGAATATAGGATAAATTTCCACAACTACACATCTAATCTCAGGCTACCAATATAGGTCTAAAATCATATAGAAAGTCCTTCGTGGCTTATGGTGAGATACCCAAATGGAATTATGTTGCCCTTATATCACCTCCTCACTCAAGAACAAAGCAACTTGAAACTACTACATATTAACGAAATAACTATAAATATATCAAGAACAATCACCCAAGTTCTCCCAAAAAATTTAATTAATATTAATATAATCATACTCGATCTATGATAACTCCTCCAACCTTACCTAATTTATGATAGGGTATGTATCTTAAACACTATCCAAGAAAAACCATTATCCATCAACCTAATCCACCAAAAATTGATAATAAAACAAACCCATCAATGTCAACTCGTCAACATATTTCAAAACATCATTAACATAAAGATTCATACTCAATGATTGGATTACAATATTCCCCTTTGTGGGAATTTTATCAATATAAAAATGCAAAGAATAATTTAATTATACCTATCGTCTTTATCTAAGGCCTTTGTCCCTCTTGAGAATAGTGATCATTAGGCTCTTATGGCTCAACTACACCAACAAATGATCCCTTAAGAGGTAATTTCTTCGTGAATTAATTGAATGAGTCATATAATCTAATTTCATGCCATGGGTGTAATGATTCCCCTCTTGTGTAAATAAAAACCTCTAGGCATGAGCCACTACATGGTTTTCTTACATCAATAAACATCTGAAACCCACACATAGTGGAATAAAAATAAAAAACCTAATCTATATTAGTTTAGGAAAGAATAAAATGGATAATTTATCAGATGGGACATTAACTACTCAAAAGTTCACACGCACTTTTATAATAACTCATACTCTTCCACTTTTTCAGTTAAGGATCTCAAGGTGTAAGCTATCCTAGAGAATCCATGGAATTAACATCAATAATACCCATCCAATACCAATAAATACATATAATGAACACATTCTCATAGTATTATGAATACATGACCTTTTGGTCAATCTATTTATACATGGAAATTCTTGCCTTAGAAATATAATACCCTAATGAAACCACATTCGTAATCCAAAACATGAACCTTGACAATTGGTCAGATAGATATTAGTATCCAAAAACAAAAAAACGTCCTTTTGATAGATATAATGATCCACATTTTCCTTTTAATACACAATGATGTTTTCAATAAACATGTCCATGGAGAAGTTAGAAATGTTTTAAATTATACAATTCATTAATTCCTTATAGACAATAAGGCCATTAGTATTCCAATTGGAAAAAGAAAATAATAATTTTTTTCAAACCAAATTTTAAGGTTATTCATTGAAATATCATATTACCATAAACAAAATGGATGGTACCTAGATATCATTTAAATCATTAAAACCCAATGATATCCCCTATGATTTTCAAAAATATCATCATTTTTTGGAATTGGTTTTTATTCATCATGATCACCTACTTAAGATTTACCTAGTCTATGAAAAGTCATAGTTCTCTAAAATGGATTTTATAAATAGAACTAGTGAATAACTAAATGTTATTATAGGATGGATAATTCCATTTTCATCAAGATATTCTAATCCGAACATTAAATTTTTTAGCTCTGTTATAGCCATCTAAAAGGATGGCAAGGTGATCATTTTAATCCTATGGAGTATATCAATAGTAAACTCCACTTATTTTTTAGTAAATTAATCATGAAAAAATACTATATAAATATATTTTAGTACCTTTACATTACCATTGGACGTTAAACCAATTATCACTACTCAAAAACATCAAGAAATATCAAAGACATATGGAACTATATCAACCCTAACTCTGATGAAACATTCCACACCCTCTTTGATCATTCATCTGAATCAACATGAAAGACATTAGTGCTCCAATAAAGAGTGATTAAATTTTTCCCATGATGATATAAATTGACCATATCATTGAATTTTATAAACCAATCCATTCCAATGATAATGAATATCACAAACATGTTAAAAAAATGAACTTCAAAATGACTCCCATGTCTGATTTCAAATCCTTATTCAAAATGTGCATAAAACAATACAAATTCATCAATCCCAATGTGGTTAGAATATCCAAAAAAGATGGTATTATATCATATCAGATACCAAAATAATTATTATAATTTAGTGAAAAAAATGAGTGGGTTCTACAAGTGCTAAAAACTAATGATTCTATAGATGAATATTTAATCACTCTAACTCTTCTAGTGGTTAGCATGGTATATTAGTTCTTGGGAATATCATCCTCTAAATGGACATGAATTATATTATAACATCTCTACATATGTATCCCATGGCATGAATCACCCATACCATGATTGAATTATCATCCACCCGTAGTAGACTCTGACTGAACATGATATCCCTTGGAAAAAGTGCATACCACATCACTCCTTCACAAGGCTAGCTAAAAAATAAATAGATATCATATGAATACTGAAACCAGTTGAACATTCCCAGAGTCTCTATATAATGATTTAATTTTTTTCCAAAACTATTGTATTGAATTCAAACAATATTCGTATTCCATGAATATTCCATAGTATATAAACCAGTTGTTAGTAAGACATTCTTTACACTAACTGGCAAAGACATTTCCCAATTCCACTTATTCCCTGGTGAAGAACTATGGATTCTGCTCACAAGAAAAACAATTACATATAGTAATAAAAAAATATTAATATTATATATCCTACATTCCATCAATCTTGGAATAAGAATGTAGATAGAGAATAATTATCATATTTTTTATCTTTACACACAAAACTATCCCAAAAGCTCTATCATTGATCCAATCAATCATGACATGATCCAAAGAGATATGAATCACCTTGGTAAAATGGGATCCATAGTTTAATTCCAAATATTCTCCTTCCTCCAACATTAATAAATCCTGGGACTTAACTTTTATCATCTTCTACGTGTAGAACATCAAACTGAACACAACTGTGAGTATGGACTATGATAGTTTATTGTGCCCCCTAAAAAGAACCATCGAATCCCTACACATCTAACATGTTTCTTGTAGAATAATTTTATTAAATACAACATTTGTGATATGATGTGTCCTTATATAGTCAAATATACCCTCAATACAATAAACCCACTCCTTAGGATCCTTTGGTACCTTATTCCTACAAAATTCTAGATGGTTTCTCCTTATAATCTACTAAGCATAGTCTACCATCTATACATGATCTCAAACAGCCACATGACCCATGGATTTTATCATACCAATGAAATAATTCACCAATCCTTGGTCAGGAGGTGAGTTCAATTTTTTGGTATTCTTTATAACACATTCTTTATGCATGGATGAGGTTCTTATCGGGGGAATTGTTTATAATATCTAAAAAAATCATTATAAAGAACAATTCATCCAAAATAAAAATCAAATCGACAAAAATAAACCCTCATCATGGAAATAAGAAAATTAAATCAACAGAAAAAACTCTATATTAAATTTTATAAAACCAAAAAACCCACAATAGGCCTCTAAAGGGAGAACATTATGGTAAATATAATCATGTAACTAAGAAGAATGAGGAGCAGGTTGGGACTGTTGTATCACCCATTCATCCTCAAAATAATGTTTATGATTATTATTCAGAGATTGATATTGAGGATGTTAATCTGGTTTCTAGTACTCTTGATTTAACTCTTACCTATGTTGGGGATGAGAACAAAGGAAGCAGAAATTATGTCCATGATAGTTGTGTTGTTGCTTCAAGGGCTGAGAATAACATCAGTTCCCCGGGAGTTGTTAATCTGCAAAATTCTGCATCCCCCCCATGAAAAGATAGTTAGACATGGTCGAGGTGGATGAAGCATTGGTGGCCAAAACTGACCCTCGTGCTCATTGGAGGAAAATGTATCCCCCATATGTGGATGAAATTCCGAGTCTGAAATGGATATTTTTGGGACGTCGATTCATAGAATGAAAACCATAATTCCTTCCAAGCTTTCTAATGGATCCAATAAATCTAAAGGAAATAATAAGGAAAATAAGGAAAACTAAAGGAAATTTCAATTATAATTCAGTTTCAAAATAAAGTTTCTCTATTAGAATTTTTAGGGTCTCGCTAACTTCCCTACTGTTAATGCATTACATATGAATATTCAGATTCACATGCCAATGTTAATTGGTATATCTGAACTAAAATCCTCTTTTTCATTGGGTTTTTTCAGGCCTTAATAAATATGGATTTCACTTGGTTTCCACCAATGGTTCAACTGGACCATACGAGAGCTTATGAGTTTTTTTTCACTACTACATTGGAACTATTGACATTATATCCAACAATGAGCAGGTGATTTCTTGCTCTTTTCATTGGTAGACTGAGATGATAGTTGTCTCTTTTGTTTATGCTAAAAGAAGGTATCAATATTGTAACATCAAAAGTAATTAATTAATAATATATTTTTTTATCTATGTCTACTAATGAATTAGATAGTGTTTTAGAGGCTTAAAATGAGAATAAATCAAATCATAAGCATGGAATACACTAATATTTTTAAAAGATTGTGTTACTGCCTTTTGATGGAAAACCATTTTTAAATCAACGTTTTGACAATTTTATAAGCTCTATATGTCAAAAGAAACTAATTATTTATGATTGGGATATTGAAATTTACATTGGATAATTTTTTGATATTTTTCTGATAATGTTAATTTTTTTAATGAATAGTGAAAAATGTTGTATTTTAATTCAAAACCACTTTTTAATCTAATTTATTAGTATGATTAGATTATATTTTGAATTGGTTTTGAAGTTGAATTATAATATATTTTCACCATTTGATCCAATAGTGGTCGTTGAAATTAATTTCACTTTGAAATTGGACTTGAACTACTGTCAATCTTTTGATACTTATTGTTTCATAAAAACACGCTATTTGCACTGACAGAGGGAATTAATTATTAAATTAATTAATGTAACCTATATGTTTTGATTTTTCTAAAATATAAAACATTTTTTAATTTGTAATATCAAATATAGATTAGGGTGAAGTTTTGGTATTTTTCTGAAAAACTTCAATTTTTGATGAATAGTGAAACCATTATGTGGTACTTAAAAAACTGATTTTTCATTTTAATTAAATTTTACCACCTCTGTGTTTTGAATTTCAAAAATCCGACATACATGGTTTTCATTAGGAATTAAAATGTGGTTCAATGGGATTAAAATAATTTTTTGGTGAATAGTAACTTTTATGTCTATTAATCACGATTAGAGGTAATTAGTGCAATTTAAGGCAAAAATGATATTATAATAAAATGAAAATACGTAGACAAATTTCCTACCCTTATTGGATGTGTCATTTCCGACCAAGAAAATCCATGGGTCAACTTGGGGACCCCATGGAGCCACTTTGGTAGGAAAATGACATTAATATATTTTTATTTATTGTTAAAGTAAAAATGTCACAAGCATGAGTTGTTTTACTAAAACAATTTTTAAATGGGGTTATACAAGTCATATTTTTTATTATAAATATTCATTAGAAATATAAAATGATTTACTACATCATGATATTTTTTTTTTAATTTTTAGACATTAAAAAAATTAAATTATTTATTACATCATGATGATGCAGCGATTACCTCATTATTTAACGATTTAAATAAAATGAATATATAATGTAAAATCTAAGACCTACACTTGTCAAAAACCTATTTTATGGGTGGATTTAGAACCTTTATCACCTTATCCTCGAAATTTATAATTGTGCGACCCTTTTTATCCGAAAATCATTTTATAACAAATTATATTTTCTTAACTTTCCAAGAGTGCCCCTCCTCACCTCTTATAAAAGGCCCCCACCTCTACCTCCTTACCCACACTTCCAAAGCCTCTGGTTCGGAAAATCCCTGCCCATTTTGTCTCTCCACATCCCTCTATAACTCCTAGAAGACACACTTTGGG
Source organism: Viscum album (assembly GCA_963277665.1). NCBI lineage: Eukaryota > Viridiplantae > Streptophyta > Magnoliopsida > Santalales > Viscaceae > Viscum > Viscum album. Next base: position 1,930,345,672 of record OY728142.1, read on the forward strand.
CAGAAGGCTTCCCAAGGAAGCCTTTGAGCTCAAATCAAAAAGAGTTACCCGATTTAAAGGTAGTGTCTTCTCTAGTATTCTTATGTTTTATTTTTCTTCTCCAACCCCCTAAACTAATTCTATTAATTTATTTTTTTAAAACACCAGTATCATCCATATACTAGGATTTTGTTATAAGAAGTATTCGAGCTACACTTACACACACCTACATCTAATGGTTAAAGAACATTCTATTTCCGTGGATGGCGAATTTCTGCCTCACGAAACGATGATTGTTCAATATTCATTTAACACCTTCAAAGGTGGCCATTAAGATGACACTATATTTATATATGATTTATAATATGATTATGTTTAACTTAAGCTTCAGTATTTTTCATTTATGGCATACGTTTATGGTTTCCATAATGGGTAAATGTGATATCTTCATTTTAGGAAGTGCGGACTACCGCCCCCTCAAAGAGATTTGATTCGTTAATACCATATGTGGGACGTATGAAGGATTTAATTAATGATATTATGTATGATATTATACTATAATTAAAATATACCTTTATATAATTATGATTCCATTCCATAAAATACGAAATAGAAATGAATGTAGCGTTCATGCGTACGTACAACTTACTGTCTCCATGAATGGTGCATTTCATTTCTTACCTCTAAACGTTGTGTAATATTATAAATGCATTTATATATTGGATATATATGATATATATGATATATACATCATGAGTTTAACTCTATATATAATGGATACATGAACAGCATGTAATTTTAAAGAGCATATTTTGACTCGAGTACCAATGATCGTTAAAACGACCGTTATTAACTTAAATAATTGCATAGTGTTCATGACATGGTAATAAGTGATGTAAAAGGAATAATGAACTTGAAAAAGTTTCATAAGAAAGTAGAAATTAACTGAAGTTTATTATGCAGGAGGTTAATGAACGATCGAGTCAAGTCGGACCCGAGGTATGAGACATCGTCTCAATCTCCTTTCATTGAGGCATGTTTTGTTTTATACACAACCTTCATTTATATGGTGTATAAACCCCTTTGACTTTTACGTTTATCTAAAAGGAATCTTTTTTATACGAAGCATTTTACTAAACGACAAAAGGTAATGTTTTTGTCGTATGTATGCGGCGACAATGACTTCTCCATCGTCGTGATTATTATTTGATTTTCGGCTTCCTCTACAAGCCATACAATTTTTTAAAGAAAAATAAATACCCTATTTTAATTTTCTTTTATTTTGGTATTGAAAATGTTTTTCATAATATTTTTATATCAATGTGTTTTATTTATATCTTGTGATTGAAAAGTGGAAATGTTATGTTTCCTTTATGCATGTTTTATGTGATACGATTATGTTATGGTTCTTGGGAATTATTATGAAGACGGGTGGTTCCGTGATAAACTAATGGCGAGTGAGCCCGATATATCTCTCCAATGCATTGGGTAATTCGAAGGAGTTAAACGTTAAGGTTTCTCTGAAGAGATTTAGGTAATATATTGTGATGGGTATTCTAAACGTAACCAAGAGGGTTACTCCCTACGTACGAATGTTATGAATGCCTCAAGTTACCTTTATGTCTTATGATTTTTATGATTTATTCATGATTTGATGAGGTATGTTAAAGTGATTATGTTTTATGAGTAGAGTATGATTTCATTGATTCTTTTGTATACATGTACTCATGTTTCCTTTCCATATTTCTATATCCCTTACTGAGCTTTTTATGCTCATCCCAGGTTTTTGAAATTTTTTTCACAGATCAAGGGAAGGGAATATGATATGAGGATAGTGTCAAAGAAGTATCAAGAAAGAGTCCATGTTTTAATTTAAATGTGTTTCCGTTTATGGGAAAAATGAATACTATCTTTTATTTAACCACATTGTTTAAATGTGGAATGTAATGCATGTTTTATGATCTAATTATCTGAAACTCTAAACCTAAAAATATCATCAATGTGTTATCTTGTAATAACTCAAGATTAAGTAAGGTTTAAGGCTGGGGCCTTATAGATGGTATCAGAGGTTGGTTTAGATAACTTTAGGAGTTAGAATTTTATTAAATGATTATCCAAAAATATTTTTGTATGGTCAAATTGAAATGATATAGCATTTGAAGATTACCATGTTGCTTCATCTAAGACATGTTTGTTCAGAATGGTATTCCACATAGGAAACAGGGAAGCAGTGCTAGGAAGGCATAGAGAAGGAAATAACCTTCCGAATCAGCATCCTGATATGGTCAGAATTGGAACTGAACCGTTTGTTGCAGTAATGGAGCAGTTGACTCAAGCGGTAAATGGTGGTGGTATCCATGCACAAGATCAGCCAGATCAACCAGAAAGGAACATGATAGTGGTGGAACATTTCATGAGGAAACATCCCCAATCTTTCAGAGGATCATTTGACCCCGTGCTAGATGAAGTGTGGATTAAATCATAGGATAAGATTTTTGATGTCACGGGGTGTTCAGACAATCAAAAGGTTAGTCTTGCTATTTACCGTTTGGAGGGTGATGCAGATCAGTGGTGGTCGATGGTTAAAAATATGTGGGACACTGATGAGATTGATGCTCTCGACTGAGATCAATTCAAAGGTATGTTTCTTGAGAAGTATTTTCCTAGGTCTGTTCGACTTAGGATGGAAAAGCAATTCTTCGAATTGAGGAAAGAGGGAGACTCAGTGGCTTCCTATGAAGAGAGGTTCACTCGATTGGAAAGGTATGCTCCAAATTTTATCCGAGACCTTGATAGTAAAATCAATCATTTTTACTCATGATTAAATCCAAAATATCGAGGGGCATTGGCTTCTTGTGAGTTCAAAAGTTATGAAAATCTTGTTCGATGTGCTGAGAAGGTGGAAATGGAGTTTGCCGATGATCAAGTGTTCTATAACAACAAGCAGAAGAAGAGACTGAGGTGGCAAGATAAAGGAAATAATTCTTCAAAAAGGTCTGATGGTAAGAAAACTAAGTTTCCAGTTTGTGATAAATGAGGTAAAAGGCATGCTGGGAATGTCTTCTAAATTCTGGAAAGTGCTACAGATGTGGTAAGATGGGACATAAGGCTTGTGATTGCACTGAAAAAGATCAAGGCGATGGTAAGTCCAAATTTGATTTACAGTTAGTGAAATGTTTTAAGTGCGATGAGATGGGTCACTATGCAAACGATTGTCCGACAAGGATCTTGAGTGATGGGAAGTAGTTAGACTACAAGAAGAAATGGGTGGTGAAATCCTTTGCAACTACTTCAGAAGATGTCGGGCTACCAAATGAAGTTGTATCAGGTACATTATTTGTTTTTCCGATTATGCCAGTGTGTTGTTTGATTCTAGGTCTACACATTCTTTCATCTCTGAAACCTTTTCTAGTAAAATGGAAATACCATCTCAAGAAAAGACTCATTAACTTGTGGTAAAAACACCAGGGGGAAATGATGAGGCAAAAAAATTTATAAGAATCTTCCTATCCTTATCCGTGGAAAGAAACTACTTGAGAACCTTATTGTTTTATCTCTAGAAGAGTTTGATGTTATCCTGGGTATGGATTGGCTCTCTATTTACCATTCTAAGATTAACTATAGAGCTAAAGAAGTTTCTTTTCAGAAATACTGTCAGTTTGTGTACAATAATGAACCCTTACTGTTGATAACTTATCAAGAGGCCGAGAAAACTTGTAAAAGATGGAAATGAATGTTACCTTGCACACATCATTGAAAACAATGGAACTGTTCAGGTTAATGTTGTGCCAGTGGTAAATGATTATCCTGATATTTTTTCTGATGAGATTCCTAGAATAATACAAGATCGGAACGTTGAATTTACTATTGACTTAGTTCCTGATGCTAAGCCAATTTCAAAACCCTCTTATCGAATTGCTAAAATTGAACTATTAGAGTTGAAGGAGAAATTGCAAGATTTATTAGAGAATGGTTTCATTCGACCTAGAACATCACCATGAGGTGGTCCTATTTTATTTTTTAAAAATAAAGATAGTTCAATGAGACTTTTCATTGATTATAGAGCCTTGAATAACATCACTATTAAGAATAAGTATCATTTTCCTCGTATCGATGATTTGTTTGATCAGCTCCAGGGAGCTTAGTATTTTTCAAAGATTGACCGGAGATCGGGGTAACATCAGTTGAAGGTAAAGGAAGTAGATGTTCCGAAGATTGTGTTTCGTACAAGACATGGCCATTTTGAATTTGTAGTAATGCCTTTTGGGCTAACTAATGCACCTGCTGTATTCATGGACGTAATAAATATAATTTTCCATGAGTTCTTGGATAAGTTTGTGGTGGTTTTTATTGATTATATTTTGGTGTTTTCTAAAAGTAATGAGGAGTATGAAAGACATTTAATGGTTATTTCGCAAACCTTGAATGAAAATAAATTGTATGGAAAATTCAGCAAGTGTGAGTTTTGGTTGCAACCAATTTCTTTCCTTGGTGACATTGTTTCTAAATATGGGATAACTGTTGATCCTGCATAAACAAAGGTTGTGGAAGAATGGCCAAGCCCCCCAAATGTAACTGAGATTTGTAGTTTCCTTGGTTTGGCAGGCTATTACAGAATGTTTTTTAGAATTTTTTCACGGTTATCTAGTCCAATGACTAAGCTAACTCGGAAGGGTGTTAAGTTTATCTGGACAAAAGAATGTGATGATTGTTTTCAAGAATTTATATAAATATTGGTGAATGCTCCAGTTTTGGCACTACCATCCAAGAATGGTGAGTTTGTTATCTATAGTGATGCTTCATTGAAAGGACTTGGTTGTGTCCTAATGCAGAATGATCAGGTAATTGCTTCTAATTCACGTCAGTTGAAAACTCATGAGGTAAATTATCCTACACATGATTTGGAATTAGCTGCTGTTGTTTTCGCTTTAAAAATTTGGAGGCATCATTTTTAGGGAGTAATGTGTGAAATATATAATGATCACAAAAGTTTAAAGTATATATTCACTCAGACTGAATTGAACATGAGACATATGAGATGGATGGAATTAATCAAGGATTATGATTGTACAATTCATTACCATCCGGGAAAAGAAAATAAAGTAGCTGATGCTTTGAGTCGAAAAAGTAATGCTTCATTTACAATGTTGAGTTTGGAACGTGATACTTTGGTTAAGGATTTTATGAAATTTGGCATAGAAGTTGTTGGTGCAGTATGTCCTTCTATTTTTTTTCAGGTATCAGTGAAATCTTCTCTATCAAACAGAATCAAGCAAGCACAAAAGTAAGACAGTGAGTTGCAGAAAAAGGTAGAGATGGTTCAGAAGGGTAAGTTGCCTGAATTCAACATTGATAATGGTTTTGTTTTGAGATTTGAGAAGAGATTATGCGTGCCTTGTCATTCCCAGTTGAAGAGAGAGTTGTTATGTGAAGCTCATAGTTATCTATTTTCAGTTCATCCTGGAAGTACTAAGATGTACAGAGATCTGCGAGAGTATTACTGGTGGGATGGAATAAAAAGAGATATTTCTGATTTTACTGTGAAGTGTTTGACTTGTCAACAGGTTAAAGTAGAGCAGCAGTTACCGAAAGGGATGCTTCAGCCTTTACCAGTGCCCGAGTGGAAATGGGAAAATATATCCATGGAATTCATTGTGGGATTGCCGAAGACACCTCGAGATAATAATGCAATCTGAGTTATTGTTGATTTCTTGACTAAATCTTCTCATTTCCTTCCTATTCGAGATACTTTCTCTCTATATCAACTATCTCGATTGTATCTTAAAGAGATAGTCAGGTCTCATGGAGTTCCTCTCTCCATTTTATCTGACTGTGATCCCAGGTTCACTTCTATCTTTTAGAAAGGCCTTCAGAAGTTTTTGGGTACTGAATTAAATTTTAGTATAGTTTTTCATCCTTAGTCAGATGGGTGGTCAGAACGAACAATTCATACATTGGAGGAATTGCTACGTGCTTGTTCGATGGATTATCAGGTAACTTGGGACCAACATCTTTCTTTGGTTGAATTTTCATATATTAATAGTTTTCATTCTAGTATACAGATGGCATCATTTTAGGTGTTATATGGGAAGTGGTGTCGAACTCCAACATTCTATGATGAAGTGGGTGAAAGGAAGTTGATTGGACCAGAATTGGTAGAAGAGTTGGCAGAAAAAGTTCGGTTTATTTAGAAACACATGAGAACAGCTTAGAGTAGGCAGTAGAGTTATGCGGACAACAGGAGGAAGGATCTCTCTTTTGAGGTAGGTGATCATGTTTTTCTCAAAGTCTCACCATGGAAAAGTGTGATGCGATTTGGTAAGAAAGGAAAGCTGAGTCCAAGGTTCATTGGACCATATAAAATTTTGGAGAGAGTTGGATCAGTTGCATACCGAGTTGCTTTACCTCCGAGTTTATCTCAGGTACACAATGTTTTTCATGATTCAATGTTAAGGAAGTACATTCCAGATCCATCTCATGTTTTGAGTATAGAGGTAGTTCAGCTGGAAGAGAACCAATCTTATGAGGAACATACAGTCAAGATTCATGACCACAGGGAGCAAGTGTTACGGAATAAGGTGATTCATCAGGTAAAGTTTTTGTGGAAAAATCACATGATTGAGGAGGCAACATGGGAATCTGAAAATGCAATGAGGGCTAAATACCCCCACTTATTCGATAAGTAAATAAATTGTGGTGACACAATTTTCTAAAGGGGGGAAGGATGTAACATCCCAAGTAAGTAATGAATATTAGATATTTTTATCTATGTCTTCTAATGAATTAGATAGTGTTTTAGAGACTTAAAATGAGAATAAATCCAATCTTAAGCATGGAATACACTAATATTTTTAAAAGACTATTTTACAGCCTTTTGATGGAAAACCATTTTTAAGTCACACATTTGACAATTTTATAAGCTCTATTTGTCAAAATAAACTTATTATTTATGATTGGGACATTGAAATTTACTTTGGTGAAATTTTTGGTATTTTTCCGATAAAGTTCATTTTTTTAATGAATAGTGAAAAATGTTGTATTTGAATTCAAAACCTCATTTTAATCTAATTTATTTATATGATTAGATTATCTTTTGAATTGGTTTTGTTTTTAAAATAGAATATGTTTTTACCATTTTATCCAATACTGGTCGTTGGAATTAATTTCACTTTGAAATTGGACTTAAACTACTGTCAATCTTTTGATACATATTGTTTCATAAAAACACGCTATTTGATCTGGCAGCGGGAATTAAATATTAAATTAATTAATGTAACCTATATGTTTTGAATTTTTTAAAATAGAGATCATTTTTGAATTTGGAATATAAAATATATCTTAGGGTGATGTTTTGGTATTTTTTCTGAAAAACTTCAATATGGATGAATTGTGAAACCACTAAGTGGAACTTAAAAACTGATTTTTCGTTTAAATGAAATTTTACCACCTCTATGTTTTGAATTTCAAAAATCCGACATACATGGTTTTCATTAGGAAGTAAAATGTGGTTCAATGGTATTAAAATAATTTTTTCGTGAATAGTAACTTTTAAGTTTATTAATCGCGATTAGAGGTAATTAGTGCAATTTAAGGCGAAAATGATATTATAATAAAATGAAAATAGCTAGAAACATGTACAACCCTTATTGGATGTGTCATGGACGACCAGGACAATCCATGGGTCAACTTGGGGACCCCATGGAGAACTTTGGTAGGAAAATGACATTAATATCATTTTATTTAATGTTAAACTAAAAATGAAGCATGAATTGTTTTACTAAAACAATTTTTAAGTGGGGTTATACAATTCATATTTTTGACTATAAATAATCATTAGAAAGATAAAAATATTTCCTACATCATGATATTTTTTTATAATTTTTATACATTAAATAAATTAAATTATTTATGACATCATCATGTTACAGTGATTACCTCATTATTTAACTATTTAAATAAAATGAAAATATAATGTAAAATCTAAGACCTAAAATTTTCAAAAACCTATTGGATGGGTGGATTTAGAACCCTTATCACCTTATCCTCTAAATTTATAATTGGGGGACCCTTTTATCCGAAAATCATTTTATAACGAAATATCTTTTCTTAACTTTCCAAGAGTGACCCTCCTCTCCTCTTATAAAAGGCCCCCATCTCTACCTCCTTACCCACAATTCCAAAGCCTTTTTCTCAGACAACACCTGCCCATTTTTTCTCTCCACATCCCTCTATTACTCCTAGATGCCTCACTTTTGGCAGAAGTCTTCCCAATGAAGCCTTTGAGTTCAAATCCCCGATTTAAAGGTAGTGTCTTCTCTAGTGTTCTTATGTTTTATTTTGCTTCTCCAACCCACTAAACTCTTTTTATTCATTTCTTTTGTAACAAAACCAGTATCTTCTATATACTAGGATGTTGTTATAAGAAGTATTCGAGCGACACTTACTCACACCTACATCTAATGGCTAAAGAACATACTGTTTCCGTGGATGACTAATTTCTGCCTCACGAAATGATGATTGTTCAATATTCTTTCAACACCTTCAATGGTGTCCATTAATATGACACTATATTTATATATGATATATAATATGTTAATGTTTTACTAAATCTTATGTATTTTCATTTATGGCATACCTTTATGGTTTCCATTATGGGTAAACGTGAAATCATCATTTTATGAAGTGCGGACTACTGCCCCCAAAGTGATTTGATTCGTTAATACCATTTGTGGGATGTATAAAGGATTTAATTAATGATATTATGTATGATATTATTATGGAATTATAATATAACTTTATATCATTATGATTCCATTCCATAAAATACGAAATTGAAATGAAAGTAGTGTTCATGTGTACGTACGACTTACCGTCTCCATGAACTGTGGATTTCATTTCTTACCTCTAAACGTTGTATAATATTATAAATGCATGTATATACTGGATATATATGATATATATTATTTATACATCATGAGTATAACTTTGGATATAATAGATACATGAACAACATGTAATTATAAAGAGCATATTTTGACTCAAGTACCAATGATCATTAAAACGACCATTATTAACTTAAATAATTGCATAGTGTTCATGACATGGTAATAAGTGATATTAAAGGAATAATGAACTTGAAAAGGGTTCTTAAGAAAGTAGAAATTAACTCAAGTTTATTATTCAGGAGGATAAATAACGATCGAGTCTTGTCGGACCCAAGGTATGGGACTTCGTCTCAATCTCCTTTCGTTGAGGAATATTTTGTTTTATACACAAACATCATTTATACGATGTATAAACCCCTTTTAATTTTATGTTTATCCAAAAGGAATCTTTTTTATATGAAGTGTTTTACTAAATTTCAAAAGGGAATGTTTTTGTCGTACGTATGTGGCGACAACGACTTCTCCGCCGCCATGACCATTATTTGAGTTTCGGCTTCCTCTACAAGCCATACAGTTTTTTTAAAAGAAAAATAAATACCATGTTTTACTTTTCATTTATTTTGGTAATGAAAATGGTTTTCATAATGTTTTTATATCAATTTACTGTATTGATATCTTGTGATTGAAAAGTGGAAATGTTATTTTTCCTTTATGCTTGTTTTATGTGATATGATTATGTCCTGGTTCTTGGGAATTATTATGAAGACTGGTGGTTCCGTGATAAACTAAGGGCAGGTGAGCATGACATAGCTCTCGAATGAATTGGGTAATGCGAAGGAGTTAAATGTTAAGGTTTATCCAAAGATATTTAGGGGATATACTGTGATGGGTATTCCAAACGTAACCAAGAGGCTTAATCCCAATGTAAGAATGTTATGAATCCCTCAAGTTATGTTTATGTCTTTTGATTTCTATTATTTATTCATGATTTGATGAGGTATGTTAAAGTGATTATGTTTTATGAGTAGATTATGATTTCATTGATTCTTGTGTATACATATACTCATGTTTCCTTTCCATATTTTTATATCCCTTATGGAGATTTTTATGCTCATCCCATGTTTTTGAAATGTTTTTCACAAGTCAAGGGAAGGGTACATGATATGATGATAGTGTATAGGAAGTTCCAAGAAATAATCCATGTTCTATTTTAAATATTTTTCCATTGATGGGAAAAATTAATACTCTCTTTTATGTAACCACTTTTTTTTAATGTGGAATGTAATGCAAGTTTTATGATCAAATTCTCTAAAACTCTAAACCCGAAAAGATCCTCAATGGTTAATCTTGTAATTACTCAATATTAAGTAAGTTTTAAGGCTAGGGCCTCATAAAGATAGTAGGAGTCTGTGGACGGAACTTGATAACTTTAAGGGCATTTCTTTTTGTGGGTTTATTATTGGTTATTTCAACACTATTCTCTATTCTAGTGAAAAAATGGGTTCTGTTCACTCGCAAATTTCTCTTAGGGAATTCAAAGGTTATGTTGATGATAATTACCTGACTGAGGTTAGTCTAGTTGGTGAAAAATACACATCGTATAGAAGATATCTCAACCGTATGATTCCTAGTAATCTGGATCAGGACATTGTGAATATTATTTCCCTAGACAAATGGGATTCCATTTCTAGTACCACTCTGCCTAAAATTGGGCTCTTCAAGATGATTATGGCTGGCTGATTAAAAATTCCTAGAATATTATTCAAGTTGAAGACTTTCTCTTCAAATTGAGGATTATATTTAAAAACATGGAGTAGGGAGACTTATAGTGAGTTGGACAAGGAAATATTATGTCTTGAATCCTCTCTACAGCATATTCAAGATGAAGCCTCAAGATTGGAATTGAATCTGCATTTTTCTAGGGAAGCTATTCTGTAATCTAAATTGAGATCTCTCCTTGCAATTAAAGAGAATATTATTTATGAAACCATCAAAATAAAATGGGTTCAAGAAGGGGATCCAAATAGTAAATTTTTCAACTCTATCCAAATAATAAGGAAGTCCAGTCGTCCCCTCTCCTATCTTATTGTTGGTGATCAAATTTTAGATAATAAGGAAATCATTTCTGATTATATTATTGATTATTTCACTAATCTGTTCAGTGGGCTGGCTTTTGTGGGGATCCTTGATGGATGGTATCATCCCTTTTTAGGTCAATGCTACTGATAATTTACTTCTCACTAGTGATCCTTCATAATTTGAGATTAAGGATACTATTTTTAACTTTAATTTCACCAACTCTCTGGGACCAGATGGTTTCAAAAACATATTTTATCAAAAGTTTTGGGACATTTGTAAAGGTGTTGTTTTTAATGTTTTATTCACTTTCTTTGCCTCAGGTGCTCCTAAAAAGGGTATCAATGCTCAGTTTGACTCCTTATTTCCTAAAGCTGAAAATACTAGTGAGATTCACCTTTTTCGACCCATTGCCTTGGTCAACACTATTTATAAGACCCTAAGTAAGATTATTGTTAACATGCTCTCAATCATTGCATATAAGATTATTTCTTGGAATCAATATGGATTTATTAAATGAAGATGTATTCAGGATTGTATTTTCACATCATCAGATTGTCAGAATATGCTTAGGAAACCTATAAGAGAGGTCAAAATTGCTATCAAGCATGAGACCAAAAAGACATTTGAAACTCGAGATTGGGACTTTATTTATATGGTTCATGGTTGTTTTGGTTTCAGTGGTATATTTATTGGATGGATTGTCACTCTTTTTGGATCTGATCCTGTCTTGGTTTTGGAAAATGGTTCCCCGAAAGGGTACTTTGCTTTGTCTAGAGGTGTTTATCATGGACATCCTCTCTCAGCCCAGCTTTCTGCTATTAATGAAGATTATCTCAGTAGACTCATATCGCACATGGTATCACAGGGTCAACTCATGCTGATGCAGGCTTCCAGGTCTCTTCTTGGTCCATCTCATCTTTTATATGCTGATGATATTATCATCATCCTGCAAGGTAGGAAAAAGAATATTTCTATCCTGAGGCATGTTCTAACACATTGTGAGGGTGGTTCTAGACAATTTATTAATTTGGATAAATCCTCCATACACATTGGGAAGGGGTTTTCTTTATCTAGGAAGCATTGGATTACTACAGAGTTAGGAATCAGAGAAGGATTCCTGCCTTTTCACTATCTCGGAGTTCCATTATTTTGGGGGCTTCCTAGAGCGTATTTCTTTTTTGAAATTTTTGAAAGGGTTAATGGAAAACTATCAACTTGGAAGGAGAAGACTCTATATATGGATGGCCATTTTAGTTTTGTTATGTCGATTATTATTTTAATATTTGTGTACTCATTCATGGGCTATAAGAGGCCGAGGGGACTTCTCAAGAGTCTTAATATCTCTCTCAAGAACATTATTTGGAGTGGAAATATAAATGAGAGAAAAATGGTCACAATTATTTGGAGGAATTTTTGTCTCTCAATGATTTATGGTGGCATGGGAATAAGAAATATTTCTCTTTTCTATGATTCCCTTCAAGCCTGTCTTGATTGGAAGATTCTCCACAGCGATTCTGAATAAATGGGTTTTATTAATGCTCACATTAATAGTAAATTGAGGTAGAAAAGAAATTCATACATTGATTCTCCATCATGGACAACAATTAAATCTTCTTTTCAGGATATTATGTCATGCTCTCGATGGATTGTGAATAGGAACTCAGCACTCAAAATTTGGGTTGATAATTGAACTGGTGAAATATTCTCTGATAATTTCTAGTTAGATGTGCTTGATTCTAATTAGTATGTCACTACTGAAGAGTTTTTTATGCTCCTCCCTCGCCGCTCCCTGATGATCTTCAAGATTTGGTAGATCATTATGACTTTATTTTTTTCCCTGGTATTCTGGTTTGGGAACCAGATGGGAATGGAAATCTTACTAGAAAACGTTTCTATCAGTATTCCACCAAGGGCCACCATAAAAACTTCAATTGGATATCTTCTTTGAACACAAAATGGATCAGGTCGTCACATCTTACTCTTGTTTGGGGACTTTCTTACAACAGGTTACCATCTGATGATGTTAATCAAATTTTTGTTATTCACCTTTTCTTCAGATGTTCTATGTGTCACCAATATATAAAGGATGTGGAGCATCTCTTTCTTAGCTGTGCAATGGCCTCATCCATTGGGAAGGAGTTCCTGGAGGCTTTTGAGCGGACTGGTCTTTGATTTTTAGGCATGTAGGCTATACATAGGTTATGCTCATTCATCCTGTTATCACCCCAGGAATGTGATCTTCATTGTGTGGCTATAGATGAATGTTTTCATGCTATATAGGGGAAACTAAATGCATCAATTTTCTTGGGAAAAGGATACTATAAGAATTTGGTCATGAAGAATATTTTTTCTACTATAAGAGATATATGCTACGCTAAAATGGGGTATTGCGATAACAGTATTCATGGTTTTATTATGCAGAAAAACCTGGGTGTTCAGAGAAATTTCATACCTTCATTGGGAACTTTTTAAGTGTTTTGGTTGCCTCTTTTTTTGCATTAGATTAAGGTGAATACAGATGTTGCAGTAAAGGGAAATCCAGGACCAGCATGATGTGGTGCGGTTTTAGGGATGCATGATGAATCTGTTAAGGGATGTTTTCATGGAAATTATGGTGTGACTATCTCACTTGAGGCGAATATGCTTGGAATAATTCATGTTGTATAATATTATAAAATTAAATGTTGGAATAATATATTTCTAGAAAGTGACTCTATAACTCTTATGCAGGACATCAGAAATGGTGAGCTTCATATCTCATGGAGGCTTGCTGCAAAGTGGATGGAATTTATGAATAACATTCTGAGTCATAACTTCATCATCACTCATGTTTATCAGGAGGAGAATATGGTTGCGGATGGCCTTGATAATATAGTTGTTGTTAAGCATGTTACCTGGTTAGATTCACTTTATGTGATCTTTTTCCCTCATTATGAGGCCGATTGTAATAAGTCCTAGTGTTTTTTGTCTCTTGTAACATTATTTCATTTTATGAATATTTTCCATGCTATTTTGGTCAAGGGACCTTTTCTAAAAATACAATGTTCAAATAAAAAATATAAATACCTTTGGACTTTCATATCATGTTTATTATTATTTTTTCCAAATTAATGCTCAATATGTATCAAAAACTTATACCATCCCCAATGAACAATGTTATAAACATATCCAACATCAAATAATAAGGGTGATCATTGAAATCATCATTATATATATATATATATGAAAAATGGTCATTAAATATTTCATTAAATCAAACATGAAACTAGTAATATAAAGAAAACATATAAAAACATTTGTCATTAGTAATTTGAACATAGGGAACTATCCTCTAGAGAGAGATGTGAGTGATTCTAGAATTTTTTTGATAAATGAAAAAGATAATTAGAATATCTAACAGTCTTCCACTAGCATAACTCAATGACCTTCCCCAGTCTATCGAAACAATAATTTATCTTTTAAGGTTCTTAATACATAATGGATCTCAAAGATATGTGGAATCAAAATTTGAATCCCTCACTGTCGTTCTCTTGAAATACTCTCATTTTATCTTATATAACCCTCTCAACAAAACCCATGAAGTAAAAAGTATTACATTAGGCCAACATAATCATAAATAGGTTTCATACTTGAAATTTCATTTTCTATATGAAATCTCCCACCAAGAAGATCATTTTATAAAAAAACCTATCTATCATGTAAAAAAATTCATAAATTGATTTTAAAAATCCATTTCAGAACACAAAACTAATTTTATTAATTTAAACAAATAATCTGTATAAAAATAATCCACAACTATTTCAAAATTCCTTATTAAAAACTCAAATTTTTATTACCATTCCATAAAAACATCAAGAATGGGATATAAATCAACCATAACTCATTTAAACTGTAATTAAAACAACAACAACAATAGGATATTTGTGAATTAATGGAAATATATAAGAATTACAATTAAGTTGGGTTATATCCCTCACAAATGGTTCCAAACACGCCACCTTCATAAATAACAACCCAGAATAGGATGAACATGTCGAAATTTAACTAATTCATATGAAAAAACAAAATATCCAATAGAAATTCTATAATCAACTATTAACATAAACAGAATATCTATATGTCTATGGAAATATATGAACAAGAATGTAGGAGGTGGAATGAAAAATATACAAAGAATATTTATATGTATGTGAAGATAAATTAATAAGAATCCAAGAAGAAACCACAAATAGTGGAGTGGGAAAGCATAAAGGAAAAGGATTAGGAGATACACATGATAAGGGAGATAAAATGAGGCTAAAATCCTTAAAAATCATTTTAAAAATTATGAAATATAATGTCTTATAGAGTTTTATTGGGATATATGGTTTGGGTTCACAATTAGAAAAAAATGGTTTCCAACCTTGAAAGATTCTATATCTAACCAAAAACATTGTGAATATTTTACAATTGATGTTTGATGTTTTTAAAACCCATTCTCAAACCCTTTAAAACCTCACTATCACCCTCATTATCCCCTCTCAATGTCAGTTACATTATTAGAAAATTGTGTGTTAACTCTGCACCATGGTCTCTCTTCTAAAAAGATCTCATTTTTCTCCCTTGGGACCTGAGAACAAAATGAATGTACCAAAAGGTTAATAAAAAATTTGACATTATAGATACATTGTAGGTTTTATATTCATATGAATTTAAAAAAATTAGTAAGTAAATGAATATTCATTTTTATTAGATTAACTTTTTTCATGCATGGCTACTTTGAAAAATGATATTTCATATACACCATTGAACTAGATTTATTGTTTCAATGAATAAAGAATAAATGAGATGAAATATACTATATTTACATGTTTTAAGTATTGTATAAACTTTATGTTGTTGGAAAATGGATCATAAGATACTTAATATGATTTTTATAAAAAATATCATAAAATTCATTCTCATGGAGAAATATTTGTGTTTCTGATCGTTAATATGGTAGATACATTTATTACATTACTATGAATGATTTATTGAGGAGTATAATCATTGTTTAAATTTCTATTTAGGTAATTGATTAAAATTCTAAATTTTAAAATTTTCTACATAGTCACCAATAATGTCTTATAAATTTAATTAATTTTGATAAAAAGAGTTTTATCATAAATTAAGAGGTATGTTGATAAATATATATAAATGAATTTATATATATTCACAATGAGATTTTATATTTTCTCATAAAAACTATTTTATATTAGTAAATTGGGGATATATTAATAATATATATACTAGTTCTTAAACTATGTAGTGGTTATTATATCCACACTATTCTAAAATTTTTATATTTTGGTTTGAAATGACATCATAGTGCATGTAATAATAATATAAGATGTCATTCAACAAATTATTAATGGGAGATTATAAATTGTATTCTTAAATCATCCCATCGTGGGATGATGAAATGTCATGAATCAGGTTAAAAATGTGATTAAATTTGATTTTAATTAAATAAGTCAGGAAAATGAATTATTTAATATTATAATAAATGAAATGTTAATTTCATTAAATATGATTATTCATTTCAAATATGTTTCATATATACATATAGGATATGTAATTTCATTTTATGTGACTAATCATGTACATCCCATATATAGAACTATCTCAAACACTTGATTCTACCTTTTCAATAGAGAATGTACTATGAAAAAATTGGAAGAATGATTTTGTTACAAAATAGTTTAGGGATTCCTAATGTTGGTGGAGGACATTAGTGGCCAAAACCCAATGTTTTCTTATGAGGGAAGATGTATAAAATGAATACATATATTTATTGAAGGAATGTAAAACTAGGTAAACAACGATTATCATTCAATAATTTAATTCTATAATTTATCATGGTGGTGACTAATCTTTAGAATTCATGTTATATTCCTTTAAAATAAGTTTTGTGAGGACGCATAATTCTATATATGTCATCTATAAATATAAAAATTTAATATAAATTAATTTTATTTTTTTTGTATTTAATTATGATTTTTATTTAATGATTATCTATAATTTTCATTTGATAATATGTTTTCAATGTTCACTCTTTATTCCATGAAAAAAACAATAAAAATGATTTTCTTAACCTGAATTAGATTGGTATATAACACGTGATAAAATATGGTTTATACATAACCATCATATTTAAAAGAAAATTCATTATTAATTTTATCTCTATTTTTGAGTGTCTAATATTTTTATCACACCCTCTAAATATACAAAAAAATCATACAATATGCAATTAAGTCATCCTAACTAAAATAATATATCATCCAAAAATTATTATTTTATTTGTTGAATTATTTAAAATTTCTTCATATAATATATTATTGAGGGTTTAAACCTTGTATAATTTATTATAGATCAATTTTATTATGTTTTAATGAATTATCTTAGTTAACAGCATATCGATGAGTAAAAATATATTATATCTCAATGACAACAATTGTTTTTTATATTTTCTATCCACATAACTAATTTATTTTTTAACCAGTTATAGAGGAAAATGTTAGTTAAATATTAAAATATGTTTTTTTAAATTGTTAGAAAATTAGGAAGAATATCTTCCATCCATTCATAATAGTTTCTTCAATTTAAAAAATTTATTCATATTCACTTTATATAGTTAATATGAACCGCCTAAATTTTTTGATTTTAAAGAAGTTCAATTAAGAAATAATTTTTTTGGATATTTCAAATGAAAGAGGAATGAAAATAATAATATATCTAGATAATATATATGTTATTTAATTAAAATGTTAAATTTGAATGACTAGGTAATAATATATGATTTATTTAATGAAAATTAGTTTAATACATTATTTAAAATATAATTACTTTGAAAGAAAAAAATAGTATGAATTAATTTCTGTTGAGTGTGTCTGGATATATATGTTTATATATATAAATGTTATATGGTTTCAAAGGTATAGAAATTATTCCATATGGTCCTAAGATATAATGTTTATTAGTGTAAATATCAATATGAGATATATTCATTAGTTATACAATAATGAAATATTTACATTGATAACATGTAATTTTTTTCATGAAATTGATAATATAATTAACATTTAATACATAATTATCTAAAAAAATAAAATGATAACAATATTTTATTTTAAAAATATATATTTTAAAAATATATATTTTAAAAATATATATTTTTTGTTATTATATATTATTTTTAACAAATAATTTGATGTGTTCATAGAATTATTACTTTGTGCCCATTGGTGAATTATTTATCAAGGTTGTGTGAATATGAAATTGGATGAATTTGTGTCCCCTATAATAATTTTATCGATTCATATAATGGAATTGGTTGTTATGTATTAACAAATATCCTTGAAAAAAATTGACAATTGATGTGATAAACATAACATTTCTTATACATGTTATTAGTACACCATATTCTCTTTAACATGCGGATGCCCTTGTAAATGTTTATTATGAAAGAATAAAAAATTATTTATTGAAATACCATGAAAAATATAATCATATATATTATTTACATTTTTTTTGGAGAGGTGAGAAAGTATTATCATAATAAAATTAGTGAAATTTAAATTTTGACTTAGTTTATTTCTAAGTTATATCGAAGAAATAGGATCTAAACACACAATCCATAAAGGATATACCTCAAACATATTTAGGGCGATCCAAGGTTCAAATACCTTGGGATATCATGTTGTTGGAGGACCCTAGTGGGATAAAAAGTGGGTGGGTTGTATATCACCCCACATTGAAGCACACTATAGTATAAATCCATCATAGTGTGAAAACCTAAAGGCATGCATTAAGATGGCTTGGTAGGCCCGTGGGCGGAAGCTTGTACCGGTGTGTGGAGGGTGATACAGGTGCTGATCTTAGATAAAATGCCCAGTGATGATGTTTCATTAATATATTTATTAATATTATTCTTTCAAAATTCATTTTATATGCGGGAAATTTATATAATAGTACTTTTTTATATGCACATAAAATTATATGAATAAAAAATTCTATATTAGATCACTATGAGCCCCCAATTATTTGGGGATGTCATCTTCAACATCCGCCACCTAAAGACCTTCATTTCATCAAAGAACATGATTAAACTCTATTAACCAATCTACCAACAATATTAGTTGATGAAAATGATAAAATAAGGATTTTAAGATCAACTAGAGAAGTTACTTGAAACAACACCTTTCAGGATATTGAATAAGACAATAAACATTCTTTTACTGAATGAAATAGTGTTGTAGGTGACATTTGGGAATTGGATGAGGTCAATATTGAATAATTATAATCGTTATATCTTAATAACATGAACATGAGGATCCATTTATATAATAATGAATGTGATGGAACCATTATTGTCATTGTAAGATATATGTGAAACGTAGAAGAATACGTTTTCATAAAATACACTACACAACTAAAATATAAATGATTCTACATGGAAGAAAATGTGAAGTGTGGAAATGAATCAAGGTAGAGATCATCACCTATAGAAAGAGAAGAGCATCAACTGAGGTACTATTTTAGATCATCACTCTTCTGATGAACTAGTTTCAAAAAGAATAGATCACTATTAATCATTTAGTTCATGAAGATGATGTTATATATAGCTTATTCATCTCCAAAGAGGGGAAGATCCCATGGTTATCTTAAGGTGTTAAATATGAACTCAAGAAATTTATGATGAACCAGATTATGTGAAGCTATATTAGGATATCTTGACATACATCTCTATGGCCTGCAACACAAATTGATGTATTGTGATATGGTGTCACCCATACTGTATTCCACGAAGGAGTTGTCTTAGGTGTGTTTGAAGGTTAGAAATTCAATGTATTTATAAAATTAATATTAATTTTTTGAATACACATTGATATCATCATACACCTTTTTGTGAAGGGTTTAAGATTGATAATTTTCTCTCAAAAACATGTACAAATATGTTATCTTGAGCAATGAATGATTTTTTGTATGCATACATGGAATCTAAATATCATTCATCTGATCCTTAATCACGTCACAATTGAAGAAACTATTGAGATACCCAAACATAAATGATTGGTAAATAACATAAGATAATAATGTGAAAATATATATTCTTACTTGTGTTTATGAACATGGGAATCCCATTCATGATAAATTTCATGTATTATTATTATGGAAATGATATTGATATTTTGAAATTTATTCATGAATAAAATATTATGGGTAGAAGTTTTGTAAACCACTTTCACATATCTAAGTTAGGTCGGGTCATCACAATATGAAGATATAATAATTTCTTGTGCATTTTTTCCCTAAGGTAACTGATTAGATACAAGTAATAATTTTTTATTAACAATGACATGTAGAATTACAATGGTACTCGACAAGAAACACTTGAAATTTTGATCATGAAATATCATGGAAGAATAGCAATATATAATCTTCATGTTGATAATTCCTCAAATATTATAGGATGTATTTTAGTTGGAGTGGGGAAATAATATTTTTCTCATGTGATTCATGCACATAAATATCTAGTGTGGATTCTAGAGTAGGGTAGAGTGGATACTGGTAACACTGGCAGATGTAGTATAAAGAACCTCATGTGTTGATTCGAAAGTTATATGGTGTGACTTTGTATCGAACATTGTATTTAATAAAAAAATTACAGTGTATAATCAATGTTGGGGAGATTAACCAAGATAATAATGAGTATGTATTTGAACTGAGCATTTTGAATCGTTAACTTCTGTGCATATGTATAAAACCATTATTCATGAAAAAGATAATAGAATTAATAATAGAGGATCAATTATTAAACTATTCACAAAAGAATAATTTAAAAAAAAAGGATCACTGATTCAACATTCCCCCTCTCAGTTATCTAAAAATGATTCAAGAAATAAATATTATAATAATGATTCAATGAATAAATTAGGTGGTTATATTATCTAATATGGGATATGAATAAATTTAAAATGAAAAATTTTAACTGAATGTGTATTTATTTATTTTATATATTAGAAGTGAGAATTTAATTATTCACATTCAAGAATTAATTTGATGATATTTATTTTTTATATATATAATTATATTAATTATTATTCTTAAAATTATTTTTATTTGGTATGGAAAAGGTAAAATTACATTTTGGTCATCTTAATATATTTTTTCCAAAAATAGTCTTCATAAATTATACATTATTAAAATATTTTTTATTATTATCATATTTAAAATTTTATTTAAATATATTATATTATATACATAAATCTAACATATCCCAATTAGTTTATAATGTAAATTTCAATTTTATCAAAAAAAATTCTCTAGTGTAAACTTCCATAAACATAATGTCTAAAAAAAGGTAAAATTGTTTATATTTGTGGTAAATACATAAAATATAAGATAATATTTCTAATAAATATATGGATGAGGGAATACATGAACTCCCAAAAGCACATATATATTATTTGTTATTAACAAACTGATTTCATTTTTTATATTAAAAATTTACACATTTTTTAACATGTTATTTTGAAAAAAAACACTCATAATGACCAATATAAGGACATATCCTCCACCAAACTCAACCCGCACAATTCTTTTGAGTTCCTCGCAGAGCCCTCCCCATGTTATATGCCTATAAATATTCTCCATAATCATTATATTATATAATATACTCCGAATTAATCATTAGTATAATTTATCACAGTATTAACATGTTTTTGAAAACATAATGGCTTGGAAATTGTGATATTATTACCATACAAAAACATATTCCTACACATTCAATCGTTATGCCATGTTCTTTTTTAGGTAATATTTACCAACCTGTAGAACGAGGTTATTATATTAACATCATAAAGGCATAATAGAAAAAATACATGAAATATATTTGAATAATTATTAAAATATTACATTTTTATAAGTCCTTGATAGTAACATATATATTTATATTAATTATTATAATAATTTTTTAGTTGTTTCAAAAGGACCAAAAAAATTATATTTATAAGTATTATTAATGTACATTCAACATAAGATCCATGAAATGACCATAGTAGTCTATAACAATATTTAACAAATATTACATATATTGATGAATATTTGATATATTAATAAACCATATATAAGGATAATAGAAAAAACCACCAAACTGAAATATGCATGAAATAAACTATCATTTCAAATTTCAATACTAATTTTTTAAATTTATTATTATATTGGTTGTAAGAAATTATTAATGAAAGGTATTAATAAAAATAAAAAATATTTTTTTCATTACTGATATAAATAAACAACTAAGGAACTATATAAGGAATCATAATGTAGCTAATGTGGAAGATGCATGTAGTAAGTTTTTATTCTCTAATATGTCATCAAATTGATGTTTGTTCAAATTAAAATTCCATTGGTGGAGTGAAAATTTAATTCTCTAATAAACACATATATTTTCTCATCATGTACTTACATTATGTCATTTTCATATTTTCCATCCATTATAGTTTATATATTTCAACAATCAATGAAAATATTTGTTTAATTTGAAATATCATTGTATATTTTTCTCCATAAAAAATATTTATCCACCATATCATTATATTTTATATTTATTAGAACATTAATCTTTCTTTATTAGTGATTATTATATTAATTTTATACATTCAGTTAATTTTTGGGAAAGTATTTAAGTGAATTGTTTACACATATTCAACAAAAAAACTATATTATAATTGAATCTATTTATAAATGGGATAATGGACTAATTATTAAAAATTTATATATGAATTAATTTTCCTAAATTTTTTTTTATAAATGTGTCTTCCCTCTATGTAAACATTTATTAGTATATATTATAAATTTCGAGTGATAGGAATAAATTATACGATCCACCATATTCTGATGGGTTTATTTTGGTAATGTTTTGTTGATATTTAATTGAATCACATTTCATACCCATGGAATAAAAAATATTTTATAGAATTATGATTGTTTTCAACTTCACATGCAACACATATTTATTATCTTTCATTATGTGTATTTTTATAGAAAAATTACATATCCTTACATTTAACATGATGGAGTTTTATATAAATATATGAAATTTATTTTATTGGGGAGTAAACCTAATCTTTTATTTGTATTTGTATATAATGTCTATAAGAATAGAGACTGAACTGAATCCACAATGTGACACTATAATCAATGTGATTATTTTAGTAATAGTGAAATTTAATATAAGGAATGATTTTCTATGTCAATGTATTGGATAATTTCTTGTACCTATGTTATGTTTTCATGGATCAGGATAAATTACTCATGATTTCACACTTTAATTGTTCATATATTAAGTTATTCCAAAATCCATATACTATGAATTGTTATTTAGGTTTTTTATTCAGTATGATACTTTTATTTTATTACCTTAATCCTTGATTATATTCCCATGAATATTTTCTTATATTATTATCACTTATCATCTTTAATTTTTTAATCTTTTTATTTCCCATACTTATAACTAGATATCCAAATTTCATATATTCTCATTATCCTATATATGAATATGGTTAAAATATTTTATATGTCTAATATTTTATCATTTTCAAATAATATATATTTGTTTTATAGATTAATGTTTTTAAATTAATTTATTTTTGAATTAACTCTCTTAATATACTAAACATATAGGTTTTGGGGAATATTTTATTCACATCTATAATGAATATTCTTATAAAACATAGAAATATGAATGTATTTTATGGGTGGGTCATTATAGTTAGTATATGTGAAGTGAACATTTATTTTAGGTTTCTAGGGTGTGAATAATAAATTGGATATAAATTTATTCATCATACGTAGAAATAAACGTTATGTAAGATAAAACAAAAATGTATTTGGTTGATAAATTGTTTTCAAATTTTTGTTACCGTTGAATTTATTTATCATATAATATAATTAGTTATTATTATTATTCTTATTAAATGATTATTACACTAACATTTGAGTTTTTATTCATTGGTTATAAATATGCTGAATTGAGGTAGCAAAACATGTGATAGACAAAGCCATGATTGTCAAAATGTTCAGTATAGTGTAATGATATATGAAATTAAGAGTCTTGTGGATATGCAAACCCAAAAATATCAATATATATATATAAGAGAGAATAATTTAAAACTCATAAACTAAAATAGGAAATAATAAATCATCATTGTGTACTTCATGCAACAACATTTTCAACCATTTGTGGGTTTTCTAATCCATTAATTACTAATAATTTGATAAATACAAAAACAATAATATACATTCAATAGTTCATGCTTTAGGGAAAATTTATTTTAACCATTTATTGTTTTTATTGAAGTAGATCTATGTTTAACCCTAATCAAGAATATAAATCTAGGGAATGAATTTAATCCATGGAGTTGGATGTATATAAGGAGTTATTTTGAAAAAAAATCATCCATAACTGAATTTCACCAAATAATAGAGATGATTTTAAGATATGTATAAATATAATTATAAATCTATTAATATATATGTTCAAAACATATATATAAATTAGACTTAGAAATGTATTATTATCATGAACCAAAAAAATATCTATAATTCCTATTGTGACTAAACAAAATTTCTTTTCTCAAAATTTGTATGATAGATATTGATATATATATATATATATTATAGATGTGCACTAAATGTAGAAATTGAAATTATAGTCACCAAACATTCAAATTTTTTGGGAAAAAATGAGAAAAATAACTTTCACATGATGCTCAAATGATGAAACCCATAGGGGAATGTAAATAATTCTTTCTTCTTATCAAAAATTTGGGTCCAAACATAGTGGACACTATGTTAATGGGATAGTTAAATTCTTCATCTTTGGAAAATAATTCTATCTAAATGATGAAGTTTTAAAAGATATGAAGAGGAAAATCAATAGGTCGTATGATAATAAATAATATCCCAATGCACAACACACAATATAATTATTTTATGGTATAAAATATATATTAAAAAACCCATAGAATTAATCCAATGGTTAATGATTATTAATAAATGTATGTGATAATTATTTCTTGGTGATAAATAGATTGTATATGAAATAATAAATGGATGTACATTAAAAAAATTGGGTAAACACACACTCATCATCTAATCAATAAATGTAAATGTATATTTTTCAGTTCTACCCACTACATCAAGTATTTAATGTTTTTTATGAAAAAAAGGACACCAATACATGTACCTATATAGTATTCAATGTTTAAACATATAATTGTCTCCTAATTGTATCGCAAGATGATAACTCACATTCGATAGTTGAATATAGGAATTATCTTCATATATATATTTATTTTCATTTAGTTAAATTAGATGTGATTTTTTGAATGGGTTTTATATCCCATAATAGATCCCTTATAAATAACTAGGTTAGGTGAATAGTATATGATATTTCAAATAACCCCAAGATAATATATCTATATATTTCAAACTATAAAATCCATATATAATATAAATTAATTGAATGGTTCATTATAAAGTGTACTAAGTGATATGTAACTCAACTAATTGGGAAAAAATAAACATTGAGTCGAATTAAATGATTGAGAAATATATCAACATATTTTTTGACAATTTTCCTAGTTATCCTTCATATTTTTATGTTGAGTCTGTCATAGAATTTATACATATAATAACATATATGTTAAATAATCGAAATAGAATAATCCAATTATATTATAATAATTAAATAAGAATATATAGGAGAATCTAGATAATTGGTTAATACACTAATGTTTGTCAATATAGGATGAACCAATCCATTTTGTTTGGATGAAATTTGGATCAGTTTGTCTCTATATTTGTTCTCACGAACATAAATAATTCTGATCAATAATAAGTTACATCTACACTATTTTAATGAATTTTTTGATGAACTATGATGAGATTTATAATTCTAATAGATTTAATATATATCTTTATATCATCAATTAATTCATATAATAGATAATTAATGATAACCTTATATTCACGTTATATAAAATATTAATACCTACTAATTCCATTGATAGATAAAAATGCCTTCCCTATCATCATATATCTAAGGATTTTTGTCATTATATACGTACTCAATAAAGTTTTTATTTTATTCATAAATTATATTTCCTTATATTCATATAAATTAGAAGATATTCAAATTCATTTTTGGATTTTTCTGAATAATTTTTGAAAAGATGAATTATATAAAAAATTATGATAATGTTATTTATAGAAAATGAATGAATATTTATTGGTTCTTATAATCTCAAGAAAAAGTATATATTTTGATCAATAAATGATTAATGTTATTAATTAAAAAAATTACAACAACAATAACCATCAATTAATTTTTAAAATTTTAATTTATACTATTATAAATTACTAAGAAATTTGAAAAAACATAAAATTCCATTAATGAAATTATCATTGAAGGGATTCATGTTCATTTTTATAGATTAATATTGAGAAATTTTCAAGATATGTAAATGATGTTTGGTCACATCCAATGTACTCAAGCTATTTTATATATTAATACATTATATATGTATATAAATAAATCAAATAATTTATTATTATGGTTCTTCATGAAAAAAGAAAATTGCAGTAGAATATGCCTCACTTGACTAAACGCTCTGTGGGAAAAATTACATGATGCAAGATTTTAAATATATTTCTATAATATTTTTATTAAATATATTAATGAATATTATATATCTTGAAATATAATATAATATATATATATAATAAATTATATATTCACATGGATGAATATGAATATATTCCAACTAATATTGTTAGAGAAGGGAAAGGAATGTGACTGCTGAGTACATTTCCACCAAAGGAATGTGAAAAGGTAGAGCATTCTTATAGCATGATCATGTTAATATATCTATGGTATGATTTAATAGATACCCACTGAAAAAGAAATCATAGGGATGTATAATTAAATAATAAGGTAATGGTAAAAATATTATCTTTATAATGTGATTTCAAAACAATCCATACATGTGCAGATCAAATAAGAAATTTAGAAAGATCTGGAGTTATAAAGATAATTAATGATTATCCCAATATTTATCACAGGTTTCTATGGAACTATAAGAAATGGTAAGTGAATATATATTCCATAGATTGGAAATTTTAATATGGTTCTACTGGAGGACGCACATTACTCACATTTATTTTTCAATCCATGAGGCATAATGATTTTTATAGTCCTAAAAACCCATTTGGTTAGACATAATCAAGAAAAAGATTATGGAATATATTTGTTGATTATTATTATGATAGTATATTAATATAAAAATAAATACTAGATAATGATTCAACCATAACACATACCTATAAGGAAATTTTTGAGTGTCACCTTTAATTTCCTGCAATGTTTTTCTAAAACATATAAATTCAATATTACCATTAAAGTTAGGGTAGTTCGTCTTCTTTATTTGATGAATTTCACAATTATATAATAATATTTCATTCTCAATAAACATTAAAATATGTAAAATAAGGTTGTAATAAGGATATATGGAGTACCACTAAAATTTTTATTTGATCAAAATATATAGTTTACAATGGAGATTACTAGAATTATTTAATAATTATTTCAAAAGAAAATGATATTTAATGATGAATATTATCTTTGAACTGAATGTTATCCATCATTAGATATTTAAATTTTTTATGATATATTGATATCCTAATAAATGGATTTCAAATGATATTAATATTAGCACATTTCCATGAAAATAAATTATTATTTAAATTGAATCTAATTTAGAATTCATATGAAACCATATAAGGATATTTATAGGAAGAGGTGTAAAATTCCATCATAGTTGTATAATGATGGAGATATACTAATGTCATGTCAACTATTTCGCAAATATATTAAGTAATATTTAAACAATTCGATGGAATTTTAATACTACCCAAATTATATATCATACATGCACTGATTATAATCTCTTATATTTAGAGTATGGTGTTAGAGATGTTGTATTTCACAATACATAACTATAGAAGATTGATTTGTGATTTAGAAAGAATAAAACCATGAGCCCCATATAAATAGAAAAAAACTAAATCCTATATCATTTGAGGGATATTTTCAAATCATCATGAATATATGTAAAACCTATAATGGGGGTTTACCTTTTTCCATGTATCATATTAAAATAATTACATATGTAATAAATGACATGAACTAAAATCAGAGGTTGTACAACTAGATAATGATGTTTTTTATAATGAAATATGGGTATATATATTTTTAATAGTAATAATGTACTGTAATACAAGATTACTCACTATTGTATAGTTATATAGAGGAATATAAAGTTTTAGGAAGCAAAATAGAAACCCAAAGGAGAAATGAGGTAGTAGTAAAATCATTTTATTTTTTATGGGTAAGGAAATTTCAAGTGAAATATTATTTATGGGGTTAAAATTAATTCTACATAATTTTTGTTTTTATATCACTCTATAAAAATCCAATAATTTTTATATCTCATATTAAAGGAATAAATAATGTAGAATAATCCAAAAAAATATTATTGATCTCTAATTTTTTTAAAAATCAATATTATTTCATTATAATATTTAAATTTGAAACATCATTAATAAATATGTAAGAGGAATAAAATCATATGTAAATTAGGGGACATAAAAATTAAATCTTTAGCCTTGTGTTTTCATTAAATATTCTACCAAAAGTAATAACAATCGAATAACGAAATAACGTTATAAAAAAATTTATAAATTTTAAGAAAGAATGTAATGAAAATGAATAATGATATTTATTGAAACATTAATGACTATATATAGGAATATAATAAGGTTGGTGTACATGTTAAAACAAAATGTCACTATATTTTTTAATTTTTTTAATTCATTTCATCATTGGTTAATGTTGGTCCTAGTGGATTTAGAACCTAAATTTTTTGTGTTTTGGAGGTTTTATGATTGTTTCATAGTTTACACATATGGTTGTAGTGTACAATGTCAAATTGATACATAGGTTACTATTATGGATATAATGATCTTTTTCATGGACCTGATATAGTATTTAAAAACCATGGTGAGCATTATATAAATAGTATAGATAGAATTATCCTAGGATTTATCCAACATATGGTTGGAATGTTTCTTGGAATATAATATATCCAAACCATGTAGGCTTCCCAAGTCTTAAAATTTTGGGATTTTAAAAAATTTTCCTTTTTTATTTAAACTAGATTTCACCCATTACATCAACTATATTCATCGATTAATCATTGTGATCAACAATATGAGTTCTAACCAACATTCCCAATAATTTTGGGCCCATTAACAGTGATTTTCATTTGGTTCAGTGGTAAATATTCCTCATAATACCTCTGTATTACTTTTATAATCGTTTTCCTGTTGATTTGGCTCCCCTCATGAATCATAGTACCCATATAGATTATTTTAGGGTTATATAAATACATACGGTTTTTTTACTATCTATAGTTTTTATAATCCACCCCTTTACATTTTTGGTTCTCACCATTGACTAAGAAACAATTTTCTTGTAATTCACACAATTTCATCTAGTTTAAGAAGGATTTTTCTATGAAATTGTTTCTTTTTGAAATCTAATTGTTATATTCCATTATAATTTTTTTTCTAAATTTATAAATATATGAGATATTTGTATAATGACTTGAAATAATTTCATTGTCTTTGGAAATATACATTAAGGGTTTCCACTTTGAATTTTCTGACAACATTTTTTAAATGGATTGATTTTTTTCTATGAATAAGTGAAATTTGTGTAAGAATTTGTGCCATAGTTTTTCTTCTGTGTAATTTAATTTTATCTGGTCATGGATCTCACTAAATGAAAACTATATTTTAATATTTAAAATATCTTGAAACCTATTATCGACTTCAATGTTATTTACGAAAGGTTATCTATAATTGATTTCATTTGTTTGAAAGAATTGGGTTATTTTTTTCATATAAGAAAATTATTTTATGGATTATTAAAATGTGTCTAATCGAAATTAGAGGATCTATGACAAGTTTTTTATTACATAGATTATGTCCCATGTTTTAAATGCTTTATTTTAAATTTTATAATAGTGATTGCGATTTCAGTGGTCCTTTAAAAAGGGTTGATGATTTGTTTTTTGGAAAATGAAGAGGGATTTGTATTCCAATTCAAGTTTTTGTGGATAAGTGATATTTGGAACTATTGTTTATATAAATGGTTATGAGTGAAATTCTTGATTTAAAATTTACTTGTATACTTCATTTTTGGGTTACATGACACATTGTGATTCTTTTCTCTCCACTATTATGGGAATGGTATAGTATATGCCACTGATTTCTATAAAATGTGGGGATATTCATTGCGAGTGTTATAGAGGTGATGGAGAGTAATTTATTAATACTATATTATTAATCATAGGTAGTATTTTAAATAAATTTTATTTTTTATTTGTCCTTGGAACCCAATTACTAAGAGGGAGTTATATACGTTCGTTACAATGGATGTTAAAGATATTCCAAGTGGACCTACAACCATTCTATGAACTAGGTCTAAGAGTGATGTTCCATCAAAATGGGGATTTTTATGTAATGTTGATGGAATGTGTATTGGAATTATCCTATTTTCTTATTCTTTTTTTGATAGAATATCACAACATTAGACATGTTTTAGGTTAGTTATCTAGTGTGGAGAAGATGACACATTTTTTATATTTTTTTGTTCTAATAATAGATTCTAATCAAGGGTTCAAATTTATCATTTAAAGTCATCGATTTTACTTTTAAAGACAATATATAATAAAATTAAAACTCAAAATCCATCCAATTTTCTTATAATCATCCCCTTTGGATGAAATTAATCTACAAAATCCTTTAGGTGAAAACTAAATTTAATTACCCAAATAAG
Organism: Viscum album; assembly: GCA_963277665.1. Taxonomy (NCBI): domain Eukaryota; kingdom Viridiplantae; phylum Streptophyta; class Magnoliopsida; order Santalales; family Viscaceae; genus Viscum; species Viscum album. The sequence continues at coordinate 1,930,376,599 of OY728142.1, forward strand.
ATGTAACATCCTTCCCCATGCCCTTTAGTTTTAGTTTAATTCTCCACCTCTTAAACTATTCTCATTAAATAATTATATAATAACACCAGTATCATATATATACTAATATTTTAAATGTTATGGATTCCACCTACACCTACAAACAATTCCATCAAATGGGTAATGAACTTACAGTTTCTACATGACAAACTATCTCATCATGAAATGATGTTGTTCGTTTTACCTTTACCATCGTTCATAGTTGGAATTATGGTGAAAAAACTAATATTATATGATATATTTTATATACATAATTTTTATGTTTTATTGATACTTTTTAAAAATAAATGTAACATATACCTCCATGGTTTCTATTTTTTGTAAATATGATAACATCATTTGTGGATGTGTGGAGTACTGCCTCCTCAAAGCAATTTGGTTCATTCACACTTTACCTGAATCGTATAAAATAAATTTTTAATGAATATATTTGAAATATATGAAAGATATAAGATATTTGGATTATAATATTCATATATATAATTTAATTTTCATTCATTCAAACTTAATAAATGAAATCTGCATTCATGTGTACGTATTCCTATCGTCTCCATGAAAGGTGTTTTAATTTCTTATCTATACATTTAATGGATTATTTAAAATAAATATATACCGAATATATTTTATTATTTCAATACATGTTACATTATTTTGATGATTAAGTCATGATCTATGTAATTGGAACGACAAAAAACATGCCAACTCATACTTGAGAAACTATTCCTATTGCACAAGAAATATCGAAAATAAAAAAGGATTACTAACAAATGGGTAATAACATTTTATAAGAAGATCATACATGATAAAATAAATATTATTATGTTCATATTAAGAGTTTATAACCTATTTAAATAACATTAAATGATTTTAAATTCCACACAACAAAAATAAACGATAGGTAAAGGGATATTCATCTCACTTTTTACATCTTTGTGATAAATGTCATATTCACCCCTTATACCATTGGTGTGTTGTTTCTACTACCAATTTTGATATATTATATCCGAAATAATTTTATGTAATGGATTAAAAACATATACTAAATTTTATTTTTTCATGCGGATTACGATTCCCATGTATCAAAGTGGTATGGGACACCTTGGAATGATTAAAAATTATTTTCCTCTAGAATCTGTTTAATGATTACCTTTGAAATCACACATTCTTTTGAGGTTCTTAGTGTTATATTAAAATAAAAAAATTAGTTATAATAAATTTTATGGTAAATTAAATTTTTAATTTAATTATCCATATTATCATGTAATATACATTATTATTGGCTAAACTGCAAACCATTTTTCATATGGGGTTTACTTTGATGGTAATTTCATTCACTGGGGAATTATTGATAAATCAATATATTTTATTCAATACTGATATGTGATAAGGATAATATTTCCTAAATTAAATCAATTACATGATATATTATTAGTAATTTGTAATGTTAATACATGGGTGGGTCAAATTAAATATATATCCCCTTGATATGTCAATAGAATCATGAGATGAATTAGATGGACAAATTGGATTGGTTTTTTACCTGATCTGAAAAAATATATTGTTAAAGGTCTTGATGGTAAAGGATAAATGTACATAGGAAACATGGAATCCAATAATTAATAATTTCACTCATTTATACTTTTTTCTTATTTATACTTGAAATTTTGTCTTTTATGTGTCTGTGGAAGACTTTTATTCTCGATTTATTGATTAAATTTCTTTGGATTCAATTTCATACATTACCATATTTATAATAATTTATTTATTTATTTTAATTATATGTTTTTTTATTTATTTACCAATCAAATTTGATTATTCTCACCAATTAATTTTTCATTCCTCCCACATACCCTTATTTTTCATATGATGTCACCCTTATTTTGTTTATTTTCCAAATGTTATGTAGAGGGAAATAATTGAATACACTTTAATGGATGATGTTTATTTCACATTATTATGTATCATGTTATATTTTCTATGTCATAATGTAATATGGGTAAAATTATTAAACTATTATATAATTTAGATTTTGATTCCCTTCTGTCATGTAAATGAAATAATGTAAGGCACCAGCTCCAGGTTTTTCATGTTAGGGGATTTCAGTTGATATAATATGAAGGTATAACAAAAATAATGGAAACTATATTTAGGTAAAATATATAAGGGAACATAATAATAAGAAACACATTAAGGATAAATATATAAACACATATTAAAATTCTCGTAAGGTAGATATTTTGTGGGTATTCATAGAAATACATCGCTTTATGGATACTATAAAGGGATGTGGTTGAGGAAAAAATTTACCTAGTTGTAATAAATCTAATAATGTGTGTCAGTCCTATCTCAGTGTAACCTGATACACAATAATGGGCCTTAATACAAATCAGGTTTTAAATACTCAGGTGATATTCTTACAATAATTCAAGTTTTTATTACAATCCATTTTTAATGATTTTAAATTAAATCATTCCCAAAAGAAACCAATCTTTATGATTCTAATATTTTCGATCAATAAGATTATGTTATGTCTTATAATATATATGAAATTATAAATTATGGTTTTATGCTCTAATAATGTGTATTCAATTCTTCATAAATGGATCCTAGAAGGATGAATTGTACTAATAATCATGGAAAATTTTGAGATTTACCTATTGTGGAAACCAATATATATGGTATTGGGATATATAAAGATCTTTATATTATAGAAAATTATAATAATGTTATGGAAAATGGTCCTTAGAAATTAGAGAAACTTATTTCGTAGCTAGAATACCCTATACTATATCGAATTTTTTGACAAAGCAGCCATTATCCAATGGGACTGATAATTCAATTGTAGATGAGAAATGGATTAAGTTCATGGGGAATATATTTATAGCCTTTGGATGTAATGAAATAAAAATCCTACACTAAAAAACAATTGTCAAAAAGTGATTTTGATCGATGGGGTCCTCTATTTCGGATACTTGGGATAGATATGAAGTAGAACTCATGGAATCGTGGTCTTTTAAGGAGACATTCTTCAATAAATAATTACCTCATGGTCAAAAAATTGATAAAAATATTGTCTTCCATATAATAAAGAAAAATTAAATGGAATGTGTTACAGATTATGATGAAACCTTTACATGGATAGCATGTTATGATATAGATTGTATAAACGACTTTTAGTGAATATTCAACCACTTTTTGGATGCGATTACACTAAATTTAAAAAGGGAAGTGGTTTCTATGAATATTTAATCATACAAATATATTTTTTGATCCCTAAAAATTTAGATGTTATTTTATACGGACAATATATTCATGGGTGATCCAAGGAAGAAAAGGTCTTCTAAACACCAAGTACTGAAAGTTAATTAATGAAGATGATGAGGAAACTCTTATTATGTGATATATGTGGATAGAATAACCCTGTGAAATTATGAAAAGGAATATGAGTTTGTTATAAGTTCATATAAAATGGTCACTATGAAAAAATAATGAAATTGAAATAATAAAAATTATACTTTTCAATACTACAACTACAATTAGATAGGGAACTATTCAAACTAATGCCCTAAGTGTCTAGATATTTTACCTCATAAAGAAATAAAGTTTCAAATTCAAAAATATTTTTTTGACACAGCTGAATGGGAATGATTAGTTGGGTATTCATTGAATTAAATAATTACGTTATATCATTATATTATCCATTTTTTATTGGTTATAAGAGTTATATAATATTTATGGATTACACCACATTATTATTTCCTCAAGTATTTGAGATCATGTTATGAATGGTACCAAAGAAAAGTTATTTGGTAGCAAGTTAAACATATTGTAAAAAACATTTTTAAGGGAAATATGAAAAACTATATATTCCTGATATTGAGATAATGATGTTGGATTAAATGAGAGACTGATTTGGATAATGAAAATTAGAGAGTATCGACTACCTTGTAAAAGTTTAATGTATTGTTTAAAATGTGTTATATGAAATAATTTTTGAGTTTTAAGCACTTTTGAATTTAAAAAATATACCCAATCACATGTTACTTTCATTAGGATTAAGGATGAATGTATTATTCTAATAATGCTTTATGGTAATTAAATTCATTTCAATATTTAAATAGAATACATGATGAAGGTGTTTACATATTATATGTGTGATGATAAGACATTTAATCGACATTGATTGAAGGAAAATTATATGTTCATTTTGGAAATTAATTTATGTTTATTATAAAAGTGTTGGATCATAACTATTTGGAAATGTTGACATTTTTGGAAAAGGTTTATATTGATTATTGAATGATTATTTTGTTGTTAATTTATTACATAAGCATTATACATCTTGTCCTAATAGATATAGTAGAAATTGTTCAAGTAATAACCAAAAAATAATATTGTTACTATTTAATATAAATTTATCATGTAAATATATTTCATTACATTTTTATAGATTGTCTGAATTCCTCGACACTATAAAAATGGGTCCCTAAATAAAAATTTATTTTTATTATCATTATTTCGAGTGATATAAATTAACATTATCCGCAGCTATAGTTTCTGGATTTTTGGTAAAAAAATTCTCAAATAAATTTTATCATTCATTCTCCATCAAATCATGATATTTTGATTTTTTTTCAATGTCCTTATTTTCAGTAGTGTTCTTCTATTTGAGAGCCTAAATTGTGGTCACCATTACACATTCCATGGCTGATTTTTAAAAATATATTTTATGACCTATATTTACGATGTGGTTTTTCATGAATAGTTTTTAGTAATATAAAAACCTCTTTTATTGAGATTAATTTTTTATTTCAAGGTTGCAATTTAATTATTGTGGGGAGATTCTAACAACCTAAAATTATAAAGTAAGATAATTGTATTTAGTAGCATGTTTGACACGAAACACAATGAATATAAATGAATATACCATCATGATATTTTAAGATATATTAAATATTTTAAATAAATATATTATATTGCATGTAATTCACACACAACATTGTTAGCTTGTGTATAACACATGAAGGGATTATTTTTGTTGTTTGTGTTACACGCTGGACCGATTTTTACTGAACAATAATATATTATTAAGATATTTGACATTATAATATAAAACACATAAATAGAATTTATTTATATGAATATGGTTAACAAAATTACAAAAATATATTTTTTTAAATCATTGGTAAAAAATTAAATATAATTTAATATAAGAATAAATTGAATATATAATTAATGTATTTATCAAAACAATTTTTATGCTCGCAATGATATTATATCGTAATAAATTAAATTATTTACAATTATTGATTTATATTAATGTAATATATATAAATATATTATAAATATATATATATTAAATAATTTTCTTTCACGTTAAAAAATTAGTTTCCATGAATAATATAAGAACAAAAACAATATTTTGAATAAAAATCAAGATTTTTCTAAACATTTACTGCCTATTAATGAAGAAAAAATTTGAAATATTTTTTTTGGAACATTTATAAATAATATATTCCAAAATATTATTTATTTTTAAAATATGTGACATATAATTATTTTAGGGTAAATTTTTTTTTTGAAAAGTTTTAGTTTTGATGAATATTGTAAAATATTGATTTTTAATTCAAAACTACATTTTTGCCTCATTTATTATTAAGGATAATTAATATTTTAAATTTTCATGAAAATTGAATAAGATAATTTATATATAATTTTATATACTTTATTTATTTTGGATTTATTTCAGATTAAAATTATATATAAAAACATTGGAATCATTGGAAAATCAATACTTTAAAAACCAGTTATGTTGTCCCGTCTGCAAGACTAAAGTTAAATAAATTTTTGCAACTTATGTGATGGAAATTTTGAAAAATTAATTCTATATATTAAATTATAGTAATTTATAATTTCAAATATGGTAAAAAAAATTCTAGACAAATTATTAGTGAATGTGATTATAATTAATTAAAACGATTAAGAAGAAAATTGACATTACAAAAGATTGACATATAATCTTAAGGTGAAAATGAGCTAGAAACATTTCTAAATTACATTGTATGGAAATATTTATCCAATATGATATATTATATATAATTTTGTTCATTATTTGTTCTAATTTACTTGAAAAATATTTTGGTGGTTTTTCCATTCAAAAGTTTACAAGAATCTCACTCATCCACCACTGTAAAAAATCAATCACACATCCATTTTATTCCCACATATAATGCCCATTGTATTTCCAAAAAGATTCTAAAATAATATCCCAAAATCCCTTCCCTCTTCTTATAATTATCCCTTGGGGAATAAATCCACCCCTTTAATACCTTTGTAGTAAACCCAAAGGATTTATCCAAAGAAAAGGTACAATCATTCCCTAGGCTCTATAGTTTTATTTAAATTCTCCACCCCTTAGTAGTTCATAGTCCATTATTATATAAAAAAATATTATGATAAATATATTGAAATTTTTTTATGTTATGTTTTCTTCCTAAACCATCATTCACTTCCATTAAATGGTGAAAAAACTTACAGTTCACGCGTGGCTAACTACCACCTCACAAATCGATGTCCTTCATTATTGCCTTGTCAAATTTTATGGGCAGGTATTATGAGGGATGTGATATTTTATCTGACTAATTTGAAATTTATGATGTATTTAATATTAATTAATTGGTATGTAATACATACCATCATCATATCCATTTTTTGTAAATATGAACAAAAAATTAGGGTAGTGTGGACAATCACCTTCTCAATGCAATGTGATTCATTCACACAATTCATGGAACATATAATGTATGGTTTTAATGAATATATGTGAAATTTATGAAAGAAAAAATTATAAATTAATTATAATATAATAATATAAAATGTAAATTAATTTTATTTAATATGAAAATAAATGAATGTAGTGTTCATGTGTACATACCATCTAATGACTCAATGAAAATTGAATTATATTTCCTATCTCCAATTATTTTGATTATTACAAATATATTAAAATATTAAATAATTGACACCAAAATTCAAGGATAAGTTAAGGTATTTTCATCTCACTTTTTACATCTATGAGATAAATGTAATATTCACCAATTATATCATTTTTGTGGTGTGACAAATTACCACATAGGATTATAATACCATGGATACATTTATATTCATTGTATATAAAATATTAATTTAACAATATTCATTAATGTGTGTTATGATTTTATAGATTCAATTTGGTATGGGACATAATAAAATTTATAATGATTTTTGCCCATTAATGTGTTTAAAGAGTACCTTCGCAAACTCACATTCATTTTTATTATTAACATTATATTCAAACAATAAAAAACATTATAATAAATGTTATTGTATATTATGTTTTTATTATATATTCATATTCTCTTAAAATAGATTATATTATTTTCTTAAACTATATACAATTTTACAAACAATGTTCACTTTCACAGTTATTTCATTAACATTGGAATTATTGGTAAATCTGAACAAATTATTCGATATGTATATTTGACAAGGAATATAGTTCATGAAATAAATATATTAATTTATATATGTGGAATTATTTCAATATGTATGAAATGTGTGGGTCCCAATTATAGATAGCCCCCGATAAAATAGTAGGCAAAGGAGATGAATCTATTGGCCAAATTGGATGGGTTTTTACCTGATATGCTAAATTATATTTTGAATTTTCTTGATGAAAATGTTAATAAAAAAATTGTAATCTTAGTGTCTAAAAATTATTAATTTCACTCATTTATACTGAGTTGTTCTTTATCCATTTGGATTTTTGATTCAATATATTTTTGGACGCACTCTATTCTCAGTTTAGTGATTATATGGAATGTTGATCAGTTTCTTACCCTTCTCTATTGATTTTGAATTATCAAGTTATTTTAATCATTTATAATTTTATATTTTACTTTCCTTATAGTTTAATCTCATCAATTCATTATTTATTCCACATTACATACCCTTACTAGCCATTTTAGCTCAGCATAATATATTTTTTCTCACTAAGTTATGAAGAAGAAATCATTAAATATGATTTGAAGGATGATGTATTTTTAATTTTATTATGAATCATGTTTTTTTTTATATTTTATAATTTAATATCAGAATAATTTCTGTAATTTATTTTCCCATGAAAATTAAATCTATCGGTCATTTGGGATTTGATTCCATCTACTCGTGCTAGTGTAATAATTTAATGCACCGGCTCTGGGATTCAAGGTATGGGGCATTACATTACCTGTATTTTTTTATTTACTTATTATGTGTGACTCATGGATATTTTGGTAATTAAATTCATAAATTATGATAAATAATGCTTTGAAACCCCATTTTCAAATAAAGGCTCTTTTATGGGTTTTTAAAGTGGATTTCAAAATTCTATATTTAGGATAATTTTAATGGTGAAATAATTATAAAATGATTTTCAGTATTTTAATAATATAAAATTGAATATTATTAATGGTGAAATTAAACATGATATCTATTTTAGACGATTTTTTAGAAAAAATGTTTTTTATTTTCAATTTCAAACGTCCATTTATTTCTAATCTCAAGAAAAAATTTGTCTTGTCTCAACTCGTGTTGTCCTAAAAATCTATTTAGCTCATACCTATATATTTCTTCTCTCTAGATTATTTATTTCGACTCAAAATTTAATATTTTAGCCTAATATGTCTATGTTTATGGATGGTGAAAAACTATAGGGTTTATGGATGGTTTCAAGCTTCACTTGAGTTTTTTGAGTTTTTATTTTTTATTTTTGTGCGGAAAAGTATCATCAATATAAATATTCCTTATGAATACTTTTAGATATTATTATTGAATCTGACTAGGAAATATAAATTTATTTTTCATATGGAGGGGGTTTATACATATGACATACTTTTAGATCAATGAAATTGGTTATAACCCCTTTTGAATTATGATTTACATTGGTTTATATTATTTTTTATATTTCATTTCATCCAATTTACCTATGGATCATGTGATAATTTATTTTTATGTTCTTGTATCATTTATCTATGATATATGGATATCTAGTTTATAAGGGTATTAATATGATTCCAAAAAATTATATTCTATCCTATGGGGATTTAGAATAAATTTTGGGCATTATGGTGAGATATATTGGGTGCCAAGTAAATGGTATCATAGATTGGATCGTTATAAAATTGATTTAGAGCATTAGTATCCTTTGTGAGGGTGTATTATCTTCTTATAGCCTCCTTTTTTTATTTATTGAATGAAAGTTTATTGAGATTGTCGAGGCATGAGATTTAAAGGAGAGGGGAGAAAAATCTAATTTTTTATTATCATAATCATTATGCAAATGTGGAAATTAATTTTCTATACTATTAATTTGAATTTAATGAATTTTTTACTATTTATTTGGATGATTATTATTCATATTTTGATCCACCTTTATAATGAATGTGAAATTATGTTTTATTCTCTTGTTTCAGGGTGAACTTAGTGGATATCATGAGAAATATGTTTTACCCAAAAATCAATAGAATCAATGTGGTACAAGTATGGTTAGAGTTATCCCCCTCATAGCTCATTTATCATGGTGGGTTAATGGGTACACAACATGTCCATGTACAAAATGTAAACCCCTAATTCATTAGTGTTTATCTTTAGTTTTGACTCATCATGATTTTGAATCAACCCTAATTTTAATCTCACTTATTGGATGAGTATTGTAGCGTTTTTATGATTTTTGGACATTCATATTCTGGGATATTTGGAAATTTCTGTGGATCTATTTTTCAGATTAATTTAAAAGCCGTATTTTATAAATTGAATTATTTTTTCCATATTATTAATTTTATAATGTACTTATATACATTTTTATAAATATTAAATCAACTGGGGTTTTATAGAATGTTTTAAAAAATCATTACTACAATAATGACATTTGGAAAATATATAATTATTAAAACGTGATGTTTAAATTTTTTCCTCTTTTTTTATTGAATAAAATTATTTCAAAAAGTAGTTTTTTCTATGTTTGTTAATTTAAATCGGTATCTTTTATTATATACTAGTGAATGTCGTTTTAAAAAATAATTTCATTTTTTGATCACCATTAATTAATTATTTTTATTTTTAAAATTGAATTTTATTTTTAAGGAATTATATTACTTGATTTGTTTCTATAATTATTGTTACACTATAAATAATTTTTTTTCAAAAAGTGTATTTTGTTTTTTCATCATGTTTGTTCCTTGTGGGAGCATGTTATCAATAATGTTTTTTGAATATGGTAATTTTAAGATAAATATTTATATTTTTAGTGTGAATTTTATGATAAATCATTCAGAGATTTTTCTATTTGATATCTAACTTATGATGAGATATTTTGGTGTATGTTTTGACACATGGAATGATGTATTTATGGAATATGTTTTTATATTATTTTTTCAATAATAGTCTAAATATTAACTTCATTTGAAAAACCATTATACAATCCAATTGGTGTGATATCTGTGGAACCATTATTGGCCTCATACCGTATATAAGTCTCTTTATATAAACATTCCCATTCCTTATATAGTGTTCATTGAATTACAAAAGAATTAAGGTAGTTTTAATGGATTGAGATAATCCTTAGTTCTCTCAAAACACTTTAATCATCAGCGATAATAGTTTACATAATATTTTTTATTGTTTTGATTTGGTAATTGTGGACGTGTATTGAACCTTATCAATTACGTGACATAATATCATGGATGCTTTCCGGATGGTGTTTATCTGGTAATTCATCTATAGGTTAGGAATTTTGAGAGAGTATATGAGATTATATGCCTTCATCTGAGTTTGTGATATTTTAAAGATCATAATGAAACATTCTTTTAATAGTTCTTCTTCACTTTATGAATGGTTGTTAATAGTATAAAGAAATATTATTTCAGGGGAGGTGGTTTTCACCCATATCCTGATTTATATGTATATATGTATAAACTGTTTTATTTTTGTGAGGGTTTTAATTAGTCTACTTGGGAGAAAGTTGACAAGTCTTGGAAACTATAAGTGGGTGAGTACTTGGTTCCCCTTAAGGAGAACAAGAGTATATATGTGAGTTTGGAGAATATGAATTCTATGTCAAGGATAAGGAAAGGGTAATTATTAGGGAGGATAATAGATATCTTATATGATTCATGTGTGTGGAACAATGGAATTTTATTTCCCTAGTAAATATCATAGAGTTTTTTTTATTTTTTCCAATTAGGTAATCTGTTGATGTTTTTTATATTGGTTTTTTTGTGTGGGTATCATGTTTAATCCTTTTATGGATGGGTTATTTTAGGAAATTTTAGTTCTTGGTTATAATTTAGATAGATTTTTAGAGCTAATATGTAATGTTTCTGGAATTTAGTAGATGGTTAGTTATTGGATGTTTATTGTATATGGAATTTGTAGAGACCCAAAGCTTTCCATACATGGACATTACATTACTTTTGTAGAATATCTAATACATAACAAAAACAGACACCAAAGTACCGTAATAGTTTAGTGTCATTGGAAACTCGGCATATAATCTTCTAATCTTAGTGAAATATCTTCAACATCTCCCATAAAGATCTTTCTTTTTTTTCTTTCCAAAAACCATTCTTTATATCATGGGGAAAATAAAACATATAATGGGGGAGCTCAAATTCTCAGTAAGGGTAATCATGGTGAAAATAAAATAAACCATATACTTTGGAACATCAAAACATGAACATAATATTTAAACATCAAAATCATGAGAAATGACAAAAACATGGTAGTACGAAAGGCATAGATCATAATGGATCATCAATCATGATAATATAGCATGGGAATAAAGCATGCAATTGTGAAAAGACATTAATCACATGATATGATTTCCATATTAACCAATTCATTTCTTCTAATACCATCTTAGTGGACAATGTCCCTTTCTGAATCGAGTTCACTCGTCGTTCCGGTCCTGTATCACTGAACCGGATTAACTTACCGTTCCGCCATGTCTATATCATGAGATATAAATCTGTACCCAATGTATTATAGGGAGATATAGGTCCCACCTAACTCATAATTAAACCATTCTTATGTGAGCCACAAAATCATAAATCATAGCATAACCCATGTAATAAAAATAGGATACATAATCATCATGCCATCATAACATAATCCATATAAGATAAAAAGGACATCATAAAATTAATTCCATCGTAACATAATCAAATAAATGTAAAAATAAGGATAGAAATAGAACCCTATATTATCTTAGATGGAAAATAATTTTGATAAAACACTTAAAATGAATTCTTGAGGAAAATATCATTTCTTCTTCAAAATCATTTTCTTTTCTCAAAATTCCATGAAATTTTAAAAGAAAAGGATTATTTTTTTAAAATAATCATATAATCACGTAGAGTAATATTCCTGAAAATTAGGCATCATGAAACCATAATAATCCGTTCATGCCGTATAAGTTAAAAAACTTTTTTCATGTACTTTTGCTAGAAAAGTCAAACAGTACCTCGTCTGGTGGAAAAAAAAGAATGATTCCTTACACACCATGTAGTAAAAGTCAAAAATGGGTAAAAAGGACTTTAAGATTACATGAAATCATTTTTATAAAATGGGTACATTGATGATAAATATAACCCCAGTAAATACTTACGAATAAACAATATTAGATAAAAAAGAGATTGGAAATGTCATCCCTTACCTTATGTCCAATTTCTTTCGTATGTGTCTGAGACTCAAGTGTAGTGGGTTTAAACATATTTTTAACTTTTAACAAAACCATAATAATATTTATGATATCATATATGACTCACTTATGACTTTATATTATCTATTCATTTGTCAATTCCATGTTAAAGTAGTGTTTTGGGTAAAATCGTTTCATTTATCATCCGTGTTTTGACTTGTAATTATTAATATGATTACTTAGATCATGATTACTTAATTCCGGAATATAAAACATGATTTATAGAAAATATATTTTCATAATATACATATATTTTGTAGATAGATAAATGGAAATAAATACACCAATCATGGAGATGGTAGGTCGTACGTACGCATGAACGCTGTTTTTCGTTTCCTTATTGATTTGAATAGAATTAAGTAGACGACATAAATATATATATACATAAATCTAGTAGCATTATTATATCATATATTTCATTATTACTTATTATATATACATTATAATCATTCTTGAATTTGTTAACATGGAAAATGAATCTCATCGCATCGTGGAGACGGTAATCCGTACGTACGCACGAGCGATGATATCATTCACATATTTATTGAATGGAATTATAGTGGATAATATAATATATTAAAATTAGTATGAAGTTATAATAATTATAAATTTTTATTCTTTACACTATTATACCCATCCAAGTAATGTGTTGGTGGAAAAACTTATTACACCACGACGTGGAGACGGTATTCTGTACGTACGCACGCACAGTGATTTTGTTTTATGTATGATGCATAGAAGGTGAAATAGGGTTGTTTCATATTTATAATAACATATGAGTGTATAAGTAATACTTATGTTATTATTTTATAATGAAAAACTAATGAAGATGATGTTTAAAAAGAAAGATAACTTGAAAGAATCGGTAGAAGAAATTACTTCTTCTTCGACACACCTCTTTTAAACATCTTTTTAGGGTTCTAGAGTCGGTATTTTGAAAAGACTAGATCCTCTATGATATAACTAGAGAGGTTGGGAAGAGGAATTGGAAGGGTTTGGCTTATCATCAAGGATCAAAATGGTGTGAATAGAAGAGGGAAGGGGTGCCCTTTTTATAAGGGAGGAGAGGGGCACCTTTGGTAACATAAGAAATATTAATTTATAATAAATTCAACCTCACTTAAAAACCTCCAAAAATGACTCAAATATGACGATTAGATGAGAAAGGGTTGTAATCTCATCAACCAATAAAATTTATACATGTTGGGAATTTATTTTAAATATTATCAACTTGATTTATCTTTATTTAATCTATTTAATTTTATTTATGGTAATAAGATTGTAATTTTTAAGTTGTTATAAATAATTACTTATGTGTTGTGAATTGTCCATAATTGGATAATTTATTACATTGTCAACCTATAAATTTCAATTTATAACATTTAAATATTTTTTTTATTTCTAAAAAATCTTATAATATGTTATTTTGATAAAATAACAATAGTGTCAATTTTGACATTATTCATTTATTTTAATTTAATATTAATCTCGTTGTTAAGATAACGGGTTTTAAAAGGTAAAACATTATAAAATATTGAATAGATTTTACCTATGAATTCAATGTAAAATCAATTCTAATGACATATATTATATTAAATGGTAAAATTATATTATATTTATACTTTAAAACCAATAAATATTATAATTTAACCATATACATTATTACGATGAAAAAAGATGTTTTTAATAAAAATATAGCATGTTTTTACTATTCATTAAAATATAAAAGTTATTAGAATTATATGAAAAATTTTCTGAAGAAAATTTTTATATTTTTATTCCAAAGAAGAATTTTATTTTGTCAAATTAAACTTATAAACATGTCAAAAACTAGATTTAAAGTGGGTGTTCCATCAAAAGGCGACAAAACTGCATTTTTTTAAAAATTCTTATTTTACCCAAAATATTTATTCTGTTCGCATACCATGTTTTTAGAAAATGTGTAAGGTGAATATAAATGTTATAAAATTAAAAATTTAGTTAATATTATTCATAAAATCTAGTTTATAATATTTTAATAATATATCATTGTTTAGTAAACCACGGTATTGCGTACTACACACGCTATCAAGTAATGTCGTGATTGCATGTAATGCAAGCCATGTCAGGGATGCGTGTAGTGCAATCTCCCTTTTGTGTTGCATATAACATAATCAAAACATATTTCATTTATACATTAAACTAAATCTATACTTAATGTTGCGTAGAATAATTCCTATAAAACGAACTTGAAATTGTGTGTAACATGAGCCAAGAACAGTGTTTTTATACTACAAGCTAATATGGTCTTGCATATAGAGGACGCTAATTTTTCTGTTGCGTACAACAGAAGACATAAATGAAATTAAAGAGAATATTTTTAAAAAAATATCTGGGTGTTACATTCTACTCCCATTAAAATGAATTTCGCACTCGAAATTCATCGGGGATTTAAATGGTATACTACTCGAATGTTTCTTTAATAGAACCCCACATCGTAAAATGGAATACCAAAACTTATCATTAAAAACTATTGTATGAAATGTAACGGTTACCCAAATTATCTAATCATTGGGTTTCCACATAAGAGAACATAGGTGAAAATATGTATATGGAAGAGAAATCTGACCAGCATGTTCTGATGGATAGTGGTAGAGAACATGTCTATGAAAAAGCCGAAAAACACAAAGCCATAAATTTGTGATGATCTAAGCTACCATCTGATTAATCAGATATAAGGGCACTGTGACAACATTTTTGGTTTTCGAGATCATTTCCCTAAAGTTGATGAATTTGAATTAGCAGAAATACTTACTTTATTTCGGAATAATATCACCATTGATTGTGCCTTGAACAATTTCCACTTCATCTCTTAAATAAATGATGTTGAATTTGTCTTTCGCGACATTTTAGAAGATCATGCGATAAAATGATAGGTCATTCCATCTGTCTTAAACATAAGTTAGCCAAAGTCATATATATAAGTCCATCTATGGTGAGATTAATCAGATATGGTTCCAAAATGGACTTATGCTTCATCTATCATCCTGCATAATAAAATAAAACGTGTTTCTACTAACCAGGGACTTCCTGTAGGCCAGTGGTTGGTGATAAAGGCCTATCCCACTTCAGTTGTGGGTTAGATTCCTATAACCTTGTCTGACACAATGGGTTGTCGCCCGTCCTACAGGTTTTCCTTTTTCTAAAACTACATTATTATAACATCACATCAATAATATCGAAAAAAAAATTCTATCCTTAAACAATAATAATTTATGTCCAACACAATCCATTCCAATCTTTAGGCTTATCTAAAATACATCAATCCAATATAATAGTATAATGATAATGATTACTAGAAAGGTCACATAAAAAGCACGTGAATACCATAATTTATCCCTTATATATCACAATATATATCTTGTTGGCAACATTCCAAACATGTGACTACCTTTATCGTGTATTATCTTGAAAAATGAATTCCCATTGAACCTTATTGAAAACATGAATTCTTTCAGAATTTTACTCTTTCCACATACCAAAATTCCAAAATTTCTATATACTCAAACCATGATATCACTTTTTCCATATATCGGTCATGATCTCATTTCATTATCTCTTTATCCCTTCATTATGCGCATATCATCTTCTTTCCAAAAATATTTGAATAACCTTTCATGGTTACATGTACCATTCATTATATAATATCAAAAACTCAAGGAAAGACAACATTGTAACAATATATAGATTTTTCGTTATTCCATAGTACCATACAATATTTTTGATAAAAATAAATTCATTCCACTACCTTCTTAAAACAGTAATTGAGCTTCATCATTTCTTTCATCTCATATATCATTTGTAGTCTCTTCATCAACATCCACATAAATAATACCCATAAGACCATGGTGATTCTCATCATGAGATATTCCATTAGGGAATTGGTTTTCATAATGCCCATACATTCCACATTTAAAACATTTGATCATAGTTGATGTTGTAGAAATACCATTATCGGTGTCTATGGTGTTAACTGAACCTTTTCCTTTCCACTTACTGGGTTTCTGTCCTTCCTTTCCACACCCAAAGCATCTTCCAGTTCCTTTGAAACATTCTACTTGATGCCTCTTACAAAATGATATACATGAGGGAAATTGAACTTTCTTTCCCCTGTGATCATCATGAAACCTCATCTTTCTCTTATTAGATGATTCGGGATACATAACAAAGTTGATATTATTGATCATATTGTAAGATTGTTGATTAGGAATAATAATGATGTTTTGACTTCCAAATCCCATTTCATTTGGTTGCTCATGAAGAATATCATTCCATTGTCCATCATATCCTCTATTATCGTGAATCTTTCTGTTTCCATCCATTTTCTATAACCCAAAAATAATAGTATGAGAGGTAAAAATAATACTAGGAAAACAACATAATAAAGGGGAAGTACCTTCAAAATATAACATCTTAGGGTTTAATTCTAAGATCATTACCATAATTCTTGGACTATAAACTATATGTATACTTAATCTTAGAGGCATCCCAAGACATACCTTAGAAATATCTCTACGGATCTCAATAAAGTTTTCGCATCATAGTTTCCAAAGGTTAACTAATCCTTTCCTCTGTTACCAAATGTATAGACCCAAAGCTTTCCGTACATGAAAATTTCATTACTTTTGGGGAATATCTAGTACAGAACAAAAACAAACACAATGGACCGTAATAGTTTAGTGTCTTTGGAAACTCGGCATATAATCTTCTAATCTTGGTGAAAGATCTTCAACTTCTCCTATAATGATCCTCCTTTTTTTCCTTACCTAAAACCTTTCATTATATACTGGTGAAAAGAAAACATATAAAGGGTGAGCTCAAATGCTCAGTAAGGGTAAGAATGGAGAAAATAATGCAAACCATATAAATTTGAACATCAAAACATGAACATGATATTTATACATCAAAATCTTGAGCTCGGACAAAAAACATGGAAGTACGTAATGCATATATCAAAATGGATCATCAATCATGAAAAAATAGTATGGGAATAAAGTATGTATTTTTGGAAAACATTATGCACATGATATAATTTCCATATTATCAAAAGCATTGCTTCCAAGACCATCTTAGTGGACAAAGTCCCTTTCTGAATCGTGTTCACTCCTCATTCCAGTACTGTTTCAATGAACTGGATAAACCTACCATTCCATCCATGTCTATCTCATGAGATATAAATCATTACCCGAAGAATTAGAGAGAGATATAGGTCCCACCCATCTCATAATTAATCCATTCTTATGTGTGCCACAAAATAATAAATCATAGCATAACCCATGTAATAAAAATGGGATTCCTAAACATCATTCCATCATAACATAATCCATATAAGATAAAAAGGACATCATAAAATTAATTCCATCATAACATAATCAAATAAATGTAAAAAAATGGATATCAATAGAACCCTATATTATCTTAGATGGAAAATAATTTTGATAAAACACTTGAAATGAATTCTTGAGGATAATATCCTTTCTTCTTCAAAATCATTTTCTTTTCTCAAAATGCCATGAAATTTTAAAAGAAAAGGATTTTGTTGCAAATAATCATGAAATCATGTACATTAATCTTCAAGAAAATTAAACATTACGAAACCATAAAAATATATTCATGCCGTATAAGTTAAAAAAACATTATTCTCATACTTTTTCCAGAAAAGTCAAAAAGTACCTCTTATGGTGAAAAAAAAGAAAGATTACTTACACACCATGTAGTAAAAGTCAAAAATGGGTAAAAATGACTTTAAACATACATGAAACCATTTTTAGAAAACAAGGATATGGATGATAAATATAACCCTAGTAAATACTTACGAATAAACAATCTCGGATAAAAACGGGATTGGAAAAGTTATCCCTTACCATATGTCCAATTTCTTCGGTATGTGTAGTAGACTCCTGTATAGTGGGTTTTTCCATATTATTAACTTGTAACAGAACCATAATAATTTTTATGGTATCATATATTATTCACCTGTGACATTATATTGTCCGTTCATTTGACAATTCCATGTTAAAGCAGCGTTTTGGGTAAAATCATTTCATTTATCGTCCGTGTTTTGACTTGTAATTATTAATATTATTACATAGATCATGATTAGTTAATTCCAGAATATAAAACATGATTTATGTATAATATATATTCAGAATATACATATATATAATAGATCTATAAATGGAAATAAATATACCGTTCATAGAGACAGTAGGCCGTACGTACGCATGAACATTATTTTTCGTTTCCTTATTGAATTGAATGGAATTAAGTATATGACATATATATATACATAAATCCGGTATCATTATTATTTCATATATTTCATGATTAATTATTATATATACTTTATATCATTCTTGAATTGTTAATATGAAAAATGAATCTCATCGCGTCATGGAGATGGTAATCCGTACGTACACACGAGTGATGATATAATATCTTAGAATTAGTATGATGTTATAATAATCATATATATTTATTCATTACACCATTATAACCATCCAAGTAAGGTGGTGGTGTAATAACTGATTACACCACGGCGTGGAGACGATATTCTGTATGTACGCACGTGCGGTGATTTCGATTTCCGTTGGATGGATAAAAAGTGAAATAGGGTTGTTTCATATTTATAATAACATATAAGTATATAAGTAATACTGATGTTATTACTTTATAATGAAACAACTAAAGAAGAGGATGTTGAATAAGGAATAAAACATGAAATAATCGGTAGAAAAGATTACCTCTTCTTCGACGCACCTCGTTTAAACTTCTTCTTAGGGCACTAGAGTTTGTCTTTTGAGAAGAGCAGAACCTCTATGATATAACTAGAGAGGTTGAGAAGAGGAAATGGTAGGTTTTGGCCGAGCATCATAGCTCAAAAGGGTGTGAAGTGAAGAGGAAGGGGTGCCCTTTTTATAAGGAAGGAGATGGACACCTTTTGTAAAATAAGAAATATAAATTTATAATAAATTCAACCTCACTTAAAAACCTCCAAAAATGACCCAAATACAAAGATTATATGATATAGGGTTGTAATCTCATCAACCAATAAAATTTAGACATGTTGGGAATTTATTTTAAACATTATCAACTAAATTTATCCTTATTTAATCTATTTAATTTTATGTATGGTAATAAGATTATAATTTTTAAATTGTAATAAATAATTACTTATGTGTTGTGAATTGTCCATAATTAGATAATTTATTACATTGTCGACCATATAAATTTCAATTGATAATTTTTAAATATATTTGTGATTTTTAAACAATATTATAGTATGTTATTTTTATAAATTAACAATAGTGTCAATTTTGACATAATTCATTTATTTTAATTTAAAATTTATCCCATTGTTAAGAAAATGAGTTTTAAAAGTCAAAACATTACAAAAGATTGAAATGATTGTACCTATTAATTCAATGTAAAATCAATGATAATGACATAAATTATACTAAATGGTAAAATTATATTCTATTTAAACTTTAAAATAATCAAATATTATAATTTAACCATATAAATTATTATGATGGGAAAAGTTGTTTTAAATTAAAATATAGTGTGTTTTTATTATTCATTAAGATATGAAAATTATCAGAATAATATGAAAATTCTATCCAAGGTAAATTTTTATGTCGTGATTCCAAAAAAGAATTTTATTTTCTCAAATTAAACTTATAAACATGTCAAAAACTAGATTTAAAGTGGGCGCACCATCAAAAGGCCGCAAAACAGCATTTTTTTAAAAATACTTATTTTACCTGAAATATTTATTTTTTTCACATACCATGTTTTTAGAAAATGTGTATGTTGAAAATTTATGTTATAAAACTCATAATGTAGTTAATATTATTCATAATGTCTACTTAATAATATTATAATAATATATCATTGTTCAGTGAAACCCAGTATTGCGTACTACACACGCTATCGAGGAAGGTCGCAATTGCGTATAATGCAAGCCAAGTCACAGATGCGTGTAGTGCAAGATCCCTTTAGTGTTGCATATAACATAATCAAAAATATTTCATTTATACGTTAAAAAAATCTATACTTAATTTTGCGTAGAATAATTCTTACAAAACGAACTTGAAATTGTGTGTAACACGAGCCAAGAATAGTGTTGCGTATAACGCAAGCTAATACGGTGTTGCGTATAGTGGAAGCTAATTTTGGTTTACCGTACAACACATGACATCAATGAAATTAAAAAGAATATTTTTAATAAAATCTCATGGTGTTACATTCTACCCCCCTTAAAATGAATTTCTCCCTCCAAATTTTTGGGGGTTTTAAATGGTTTACTACTCGAATTTTTATTTAATAGAAACCCACGTCATAAAATAGAATACCAAAACTTATCTTTAAAAAATAAAGTATGAAATGTTACAGTTACCCAAATTAACTAGTCATTGGGTTTCCAAATAGGATAACATAGGTGAAAATATGGATATGAAAGAGAAATCTAACCATCATGTTCTGATGGAGAGTGGTAGAGAACATGGCTATTAAAAAGATGACAATCACAAAGCCATATATTTTTTATGATCTAAGGTACCATTTGATACATCAGATATAAGGGCACTAGAACAAAATTTCTATTTTTCAAGATCATTTCCCTAAAGATGAAGAATTTTAATTAGAAGAAATACTTACTTTATTTCAGCATAATCTCTCCATTGTTTGTGCCTTGAACAATTTTCACTTCATCTCTTAATGAAATGAAGTTGAATTTTTCTTTCGCGAAATTTTATTAGATCATGTGATAGAATGATAGGTCATTCAATATTTCTCAAACATAAGTTAGCAAAAGATATATACACATGTCCATATATGGTGAGATTAATCAGATATGGTTCTAAAATAGACTTTTACTTCATCTATTATCCTACATAATAAAATAAAATTAGTTTCTACTAACTAGGGATTTTCTGTAGGCCAGTGGTAGGCGATAAAGGACTATCGTACTTCAGTTGTGGGCTTGATTCTTGCAACCTTTTCCAATGCGATGGGTTGTCGCCCACCCTACAGGTTGTCCTTTTTCTAAAACTACATTATTATAACATCCAATCAATAATATTGAAAAAAACATTATCCTTAAACAATACTAACTTATGTCCCACATAATCCATTCCAATATTTAGGCTTATCTAAAATACATATGTCCAATCTCATAGTATAAAGAAAATGATAACTGGAAAGGTCACATAACAAGCACGTGAATAACATCATTTATCCCTCATATATCACAAGATATAACTTGTAGGTCACATTCCAAACATGTGAATACATTAATCGTGTATTCTCTTGAAAAATGAATACCCATTGAACCTTAGTGAAAACATGAATGCTTTCAAATGTTAACTCTTTCCACACACTGAAATTCCAAAATTTCTATGTACTCAAACTGTGATATCACAATGTCCATATTTCGGTCATGAGCTCATTTCATTATCTATTTATCCCTTAATTATGCGCATATCATATTCTTTCCAAAAATATTTGAATAACCATTCATGGTTACCGGTACCATTCATCATATACATTAAAAAACACAAGGAAATACAACAGTGTAACAATCCTTATATTTTTTATTATTCCATAGTACCATACATTATTCTTGATAAACATACAATCATTCCACTACCTTCTTAAACCACTAACTAAGCTACATAATTTCTTTCATCTCATATATCATTTATAGTCTCTTCATCATCATCCACATAAATATTACCCATATTAACATGCTGATTCTCTTCATGAGATTTTCCCTTAGGGCATTGATTTTCATAATGCCCATACATTTCACATTTAAAACATTTAATCATTTTTGATGGCGTAGCTATACCATTATCTTTGTCCATGGTGTTAACTGAACCTTTTCCTTTGCACTTACTGGCTTTGTGTCCTTCCTTTACACACCCAAATAATCTTCCAGTTACTTTGAAACATTCGACTTGATGTCTCTTCCCATATGATTTACATGAGGGAAATTGAACTTTCTTTCCTCTATGATCATAATGAAACTCAATCTTTCTCATATTAGATGAGTCGAGATACTTACCAAAGTTTAGATTATTGATCATATTGTGAGATTTCTGATTAGGAAAAAAAAATTTGGATTGACTTCCAAATTCCATTTCATTTGGTTTCTCATGAAGAATATCATTCCATTATCCATCATATCCTCCATTATCGTGAATCGTCTAGTTTCCAGCCATTTTCTAAAACCCAAAAAGAATAGTATGAGAGGAAAAAATAATTCTAAGAAAAAACATAATAAAGGGGGAATGCCTTAAATATATAACATTTTAGGGTTTAATTATAATATTGTTACCGTAATTCTTGGACTATAACTTATATGTATGCTTAATCGTAGGGAAATCCCTAGACATACCTTAGAAATAACTCTATGGATGTCAGTAAAAATTTTACATCCTAGTTTCCAAAGGTTAACTAAACCTTTCCTCTGATACCAACTGTAGATACCCAAATATTTCCGTACGAGGGCATTAAATTACTTTTGCAGAATATCAAATGTATAAAAAAAATAGACACCAAATTACTGTAATAGTTTAGTGTCTTTGGAAACTCAGCATATAATCTTCTAATCTTGGTGAAATATATTCAACATCTCCCATAAAGATCAACCTTTTTTTCTTACCTAAAACCTTTATTTATATCCTGGGGAAAAGAAAACATATAAAGGTTGATCTCAAATACTCAGTATGGGTATGAATGGGGAAAATAAAACAAACCATATACATTTGAACTTCAAAACATTAACATAATATTTAAACATCAAAATCTTGAGCAATGACAAAAAACATGGCAGTATGTAAGGCATAGATCATAATGGATCATCAATCGTGATAAATTAGCATGGGAATAATTCATTTAATTGTGGAAAAACATTAATCACATTATATGATTTCCATATTAGCTAAGGCATTGCTGCCAAGACCTTCTTAGTGGACAAAGTCCCTTTCTGAATCGAGTTCACTCCTCATTCCAGTCATGTATCCCTGAACCAGATTAACTTACTATTCCATCCATATCTATCTCATTATATATAAATATTTACCCAATGCATTAGAGAGAGATATAGGTCCCACCCATCTCATAATGAAACCATTGTTATGTGTTCCACAAAATCATAAATCAAAGCATAACCCATGTAATAAAAATGGGATTCTTAAACATCATGCCATCATAACATAATTCATATAAGATGAAAAAGACATAATAAAATTAATTCCATCATAACATAATCAAACAAATGTAAAATAGCGATATAAATAGAACCCTATATTAAAATATAGGGAAAATAGTTTTGATAAAACACTTCAAATGAATTCTTGAGGAAAATATCCTTTCTTCTTCAAAATCATTTTCTTTTCTCTAAATGCCATGAAATTTTAAAAGAAAAGGATTTTTTTGAAAATAATCAAGAAATATTATATAGTAAACATCATGAAAATTAGGCATTATGAAACCATTAAAATCCATTCATGTTGTATAAGTTAAATAATCATTTTCTCATAATTTTTCCAGAAAAATCAAAAAGTACCTCGTATGGTGAAAAAAAGAATGATTCCTTACACACAATGTAGTAAAATTTAAAAATTGGTAAAAAGGACATTAAACATACATGAATACATTTTTAGAAAATAGGGAAATGGATTATATATATAACCCCAATAAATACTTACGAATAAACAATCTCGGATAAAAACGAGATTGGAAAAGTTATCCCTTACCTTATGTCCAATTTCTTCCATATGTGTCTGAGACACCTGTATAGTGGGTTTACACATATTATTAACTTGTAATAGAACCATAATAATATTTATGATATCATATATGATTCATTTGCAATATTATAGTATCTTTTCATTTGTCCATTCCATGTTAAAGCAGTGTTTTGGGTAAAATCGTTTCATTTATCGTCCGTATTTTGACTTGTAATTATTAATTTGATTACATAGATCATGATTAATTAATTCCAGAATATAATACATGATTTATATATAATATATATTCAGAATGTATATATATTTAATAGATCTATAAATAGAAAGAAATACCCCGTTCATGGAGACGGTAGGTCGTACTTACGAATGAACGCTGTTTTTCGTTTCCTTATTGAATTGAATGGAATTATGTAGATGGAATACATATATATAAACTTAAATCTAGTATCATTATTATGTCATATATTTCATGATTAATTATCATTTATACATTATAATCATTCTTGAATTGTTACCATGGAAAATGAATCTCATCACGTCGTGGAGACGGTAATCTGTACGAATGCACGAGCGATGATATCATTCCCATATTTATTGAATAGAATTAGAGTTGATGATATAATATGTTACAATCAGTATGATGTTATAATAATCATATATATTTATTCTTTACAATGTTGTACCCATCCAAGTAAGGTGGGGGTGGAAAATCTGATTACACCATGGCGTGCAGACGGTATTCCGTACGTACACACGCGCGGTGATTAAATTTTCCGTAGGATAGATTAAATGTTAAATAAGTTTGTTTTATATTTATAATAACATATCATATTATAAGTAATACTGATTTTAATACATTATAAGGAAAAAACAAAAGAAGAGTAAGTTGAAGAAGAAATAAAACATCAACAAATCTGTAGAAGAGATTACCTCTTCTTCGACACGACTCTTTTAAACTTCTTCTTAGGGCACTAGAGTTGATCTTTTGAGAAGACCAGAACCACTATGATATTACTAGAGAGGTTGAGAAGAGGAATTGGAAGGGTTTGGCCGAGCTTCATCGCTCAAAAGTGTGTGAAGTGAAGAGGGAAGGGGTGCCCTTTTTATAAGGGAGGAGAGGGGAACCTTTGGTAACATAAGAAATATTAATTTATAATAAATTTAACCTCACTTAAAAACCTCCAAAAATCACTCAAATCCGAAGATTATATGAGATAGGGTTGTAATCTCACCATCCAATAAAATTTAGACATGTTGGGAATTTATTTTAAACATTATCTATTCGATTTATCTTTATTTATTCTATTTAATTTTATTTATGGTAATAAGATTCTAATTTTTAAATTGTTATTAATAATTACTTATGTGTTTTAAATTGTCCATAATTGGATAATTTATGACATTGTCGACCATATAAATTACAATTTATTATTTTTAAATATTTTTGTTGATTTTTAAACAATCTTATAATATGTTATTTTTATAAAATAACAACAGTGTCAATTTTGACATTATTCATTTATTTTAATTTAAAATTAATCTCATTGTTAAGAAAATGAGTTTTAAAAGATAAAACATTACAAAAGATTGAAATTATTTTACCTATGAATTAAATGTAAAATAAATGCTAATGACATAAATTATATTAAATGGTAAAATTATATTCTATTTATACTTTAAAACCAATAAATATTATAATTTAACCATATAAATTATTACGATGAAAAAAGTTGTTTTTAATAAAAATATAGCATTTTTTACTATTCATTATAATATGAATGTTATCAAAATAATAAGAAAATTTTATCCAAAGAAAATTTTTATATCCTGATTCCAAAGAAAAATTTTATTTTGTCAAATTGAACTTATAAACAAGTCAAAAACTAGATTTAACGTGGGTGTTCCATCAAAAGGCGGCAAAACTGCATTTTTTAAAAATACTTATTTTACCCAAAAAAATTAGCTTCTTTACATACCATGTTTTTAGAAAATGTGTGTGGTGAATATTAAAGTTATAAAATTAAAAATTTAGTTAATATTATTCATAATGGATAGTTCATAATATTATAATAATATATCATTGTTTTGTAAAACCCAGTATTGCGTACTACACACGCTATCGAGGAAGGTCATGATTGCATGTAATGCAAGCCAAGTCAGGGATGTGTGTAGTGAAAGCTCCCTTTAGGTTTTCATATAAAATAATCAAAACTTATTTCATTTATACATTAAACAAAATATATACTTAATGTTTCATAGAATAATTCCTATAAAAAGAACATGAAATTGTGTGTAACACGAGCCAAGATTACTATTGCATATACTGCATGCTAGTATGGTGTTGTGTATTGCGCAAGCTAATTCTGGTGTACCATACAACAGAATACATAAATGAAATTAAAAATAATATTTTTAATTAAATCTCGGGGTGTTACAGAATAAAATGTCTTTTACTAAAACATGTTATTTTTTTAATTAAGTTTCTGAGAGTTTTTATGATGTTCTCTATTGATTGGGTGATTCCATATTGTGAGTTACTTTACCAAAAAAAATATGATCTTTATTTATGTTCAATGTATGGACATGTGAAAATTCAATGGGTGCATGTTTTTGTAATAAGGGTTCAATAATCGCATGTTATGTTGACGAAATAACTCGTGATTAGACTGGGATATTTTAGATTTATCATATTATTGTGACATTTTTGTGAAATTATGAAATATAAATATCGAATGGACATTGTTTTGGGCTCTTTATTTTTCCATTAGGGATAATTTTTTGTTTTCTTTTCTTTATTCATTTTGAATGTGTATTTTTTATTAAGGTGATTGATATTCCATTATGGTAATTATTTTTATTTAGTGATGTGTCTATCAATACCTTTATGTAGAGACACCATGTTATATGACCTACAAATTGTTGGGAGACCATGTTGGGTCTCCCTTACATCAAAGAATATGTGGTTTGACATTAATGTTTTTTTGGTCTTTGTGTTATTTGGGAATCATGTGTATTATCAGGTTTGTTGATATGATGATAGCACTCTTTTTTATGTTCATTCAGATCATGTTTAGTGGTTATAGTGATTTTCATCCTCTTCCAGTGTTTTATTATCTATTTCATTTTATCTTTTATTCATGGATACTATAGGGGTAGAAAATTTCATGGTGGGAAGAATTATGAATCCAAAATTTCATCATAGGTTGTGATATTATTTTTATTATGACATCTTGGGAAATTATTGACCTAATTGATATTGGGGGTTTAAATTAAGGATTTTAGGGGGGGTTCAGTGTATTTCAGGATTTAACCACATGGTTATGTTTATAAATGAATAATGCATTCAAATGTAACTATAATGGTAATTTTGAGGTTATGCATATTCATCACATGGTTTCTCATACCATGAAGAATT
Source organism: Viscum album (assembly GCA_963277665.1). Taxonomy (NCBI): domain Eukaryota; kingdom Viridiplantae; phylum Streptophyta; class Magnoliopsida; order Santalales; family Viscaceae; genus Viscum; species Viscum album. The sequence continues at coordinate 1,930,404,623 of OY728142.1, forward strand.
TTATATTAACTGTAAAGATGAAATTTTCTTATGTAGTTCCCTACAAATGGTTGGAAAATATTTGGGATACCTATGTTGCGTTCCCATGTATTTTAATGAATGGTTTTCAAAAAATTCACTCTATTGATTAAAGTGAATTCAACCCATGATTCCCAAATTAGTATTTGTTCATCCATGGGATCCCAATGAGGAGTTCAATCCTCCAACCTTCAATTATCATATTATTCATGTATTTTACTAGGTTTCATCTTAAATCTATATCTCATTCTCTCATTATTCAATTCTACCCCATTTAACCATGGTTTCAGATTCTATAATGTACACTAGAACTCTAGTGGTGGATTTTCGGTTTTATAGTAGACAAAATGTATGGATTTGAATATCAAGGGATTATAGATGTCATCCATATCTCTTTTGGGTGATTCCTATTGAAGGGGTATGTTCCCATGTGTTTTGGAACAACTTCAATGTTTTTATGTTTTTTTCTATTTAATTATTAAATTTTTTAATTTCAATGTGTTCTTGTGGTTTCTAAAAATGAATTTAATGGAAATAATGAATATATGTGATATCCAAGTGATTATTTGTTATATTTGAAATGTTTTTTTAATATTGGCAAGTTACTGTTCTCTATTGAATTACATGAATTCTTATTTGATATGGATTTTTTTGTTCTATGAATATGATAAATTTTTATAATAAATTTTTTGTGCTTTTTGATGTATTGTGTTGTATTTTGATCTTGATTTGGTATTCAATAAGAGAAAACTATGTTCTAAATTCAGAATTGTTCTAAAATGTTCTGTTGATGTCAATGTTATTTAATGATAGTTCATTATTATATTTTAAATTTTATTTTGAATTTTTGTTTTATTAAGATAATAAAATTTTCTTTTAGACACATGCTTATAGTGACCCAAGACTTTGAACATACACTATTACACTAATATTAACAAGAATATAAATTATATATAATATAGTTATTGAATAGAATAATTTACCTAGATGAATTGGTGCATAAAACATGAAAATAAAATATCATTATATTAATATCCATAATGAGCTCTTAAATAAATTTGATCTCCTACAACTATATCTGATAACCAATGAAATACATTATCCATAGTGGTGCGCTAAAAAATCCATATAAGGGAATTAAAATTATAAGGATGAATAACATTAGAGAAATTTTTATATAATTATATCATAATAGAGAAGGATCGTGAGTAATCACATTTGATATAACATAAAGAATATGATATCATAATATCAAGAAAACATAAGAAATGCGGAAGTAAGATTGAAAAAGACATAATAATAATCCAATGTTAAATATAAATACAACATCACATGGTTGATAGTGTTCCATTTTTTATTAACACAACTCCCTAACCCAATACATAATTCATCATGAGAAAAATGTTTGTTCAGTGAGATCCCTTATATTATGTATTTTAATTCTTCATATGCATTATAATTTCATATATAATAAATATGTATTTATTACACATATATTACTTATCCATAATCAAATATACAATACCATATATTATTTTTATGTAACATATGACCACCAATATATTAACAATTCATAATTAAAATCATTGTTTGGTGGGACCTTTTCTTTGTTTTTCAAAAACATTTATGTTCTCCAGTAATAGAATTTACACATTAACCATGATCCATGAAGTAAAGAATGTTACAAATGATATTCACGTATTATATATTGGATATATATATATATATATAGTTTTATATATAAATTTTAGAGAAGATGACATTAATTACATCAATCAAGAAGATAGTAGACCATTTGTACACAAGAACACTATTATCATTATCGATGGATATATATAATGATAGGTAAATTATAAATCATTTGTATAGAAAAATAATAATACTATTTATAAAATATTTATTAATGAAATCATTCATGTTAACATTTTTTATATGAGCTGATGGAAAATGAAATACATTAATTTGTGGGGCATTTATAAGGCCCCAGCCTTAAACCTTACTTAATCTTGAGTTATTACAAGATTACACATTGGGGATCTTTTCAGGTTTAGATTTTTAGAGACATTGATCATAAAACATGCATTACATTCCACATTTAAACAAAGTGGTTACATAAAGATAGTATTCATTTTTCCCATCAACGGAAACATATTTAAAATAAAACATGGATTCTTTCTTGACACTTCCTTGACACTATCATCATATCAAATACCTTTCCCTTGACCTGTGAAAAACATTTCAAAAAACATGGGATGAGCATAAAAATCTCAGTAAGGGTTTTAAAAATAAGGAAAGGAAACATGAGTTCATATATACATAAGAATGAAATAATTCTTTTCCCATAAAACATAGGCACTTTAACACACCTCATCAAGTCATGAATAAATCATAGAAATCATAAAACATAAAGGTAACTTGAGGCATTCATAACATTCTTACATAGAGAGTAACCGTCTTGGTTACGCTTGGAATACCTATCACAGTATTTTCCCTAAATATCTTCGGAGAAACCTCAACGTTCAACTCCTTCGCATTACCCAATTCATTGGAGAGCTATATCGGGCTCACCTGCCCTTAGTTTATCACAGAACCACCCATCTTCATAATAATTCCCAAGAACCATAACATAATCGTATCACATAAAACATGCATAAAGGAAACATAAGATTTCCACATTTCAATCACAATATATCAACAACATAGTGGTATAAAAAACATTATCAAAACCATTTTAAAAACCAAAATAAAAGAAAAGTAAAACATGGTATTTATTTTTCTTTAAAAAATGGTATGGCTTGTAGAGGAAGCCAAAACTCATATAATGGTCACGGCGGCGGAGAAGTCATTGTCGCCGCATACGTACGACAAAAACATTCCCTTCTGTCGTTTTGCAAAACTTTTCTTATAAAAAAGATTCCTTTTGGATAAACGTAAAATTCAAAGGGGTTTATACACCGTATAAAAGAAGGTTGTGTATAAAATAAAATATGCCTCAATGAAAGGAGATTTAGGCGAAGTCCCATACCTCGGGTAAGACTTGACTCGATAGTTCTTTAATGTCCTGAATAATAAACTTGAGTTAATTTATACGTGATTAAGAACATTTTTCAAGTTCATTATTCCTTTTATATAACTTATTACCATTTCATGAACACTATGTTATTATTTAAGTTTATAACGGCCGTTTTAACGATCATTGGTACTTGAGTAAAAAATGATGATCTCATATTTACAAGTTGTTCACGTAGTCAAATATAAATTATCTCAAGAATGATATTCATGATGTAGATGCCATATATATAATATATATCTAGTATATACATGTATTTATAATATTACATAATCATTTAGAGTAAAGAAATTAAATGCACCGTTCATGGAGACGGTAAGTCGTACGTACGCATGAACGCTACTTTCATTTCTATTTAGTATTTTATGGAATGGAATCATAATGATATAAAGGTATATTATAATTCCATTATAATATCATATATAATATCATAACTCCATCCTTTATATGTCCCACATATGGTATTAACGAATCAAATCACATTGAAGGGGAAGTTGTCCACACTTCCTAAAATGAAAATATCGTGTTTAACCATAATGGAAACCATAAAGGTATCACAAAAATGAAAAATACAGAAGCTTAAAAAAAATAAACATATTATATATCATATATAAATATAGTGTCGTCTTAATGGCCACCTTTGAAGGTGTTAGAAGAATATTGAACAATCATCGTTTCGTGAGGTAGAAATTCGCCATGCACGGAAAGAGTATGTTATTTAACCATTATATGTAGGTGTGTGTAAGTTTAGATTGAATCCATCTTATAAAAACATCCTAGTATATGGAAGATACTGGTGTTGTTACAAAATAAATGAATAAAAAGAGTTTAGGGGGTTGGAGAAGAATAATAAAACAAAAGAACACAAGTGAAGACATTACCTTAAAAAAGGGTAACCCTTTTTGATTTGAACTCAAAGGATTCCTTGGGAAGACTTATGCCCAAATTTAGTCTTCAAGGAGTATTATAGGCATGTGGAGAGACAAAATGGTCAGGGGTTGGCCGATCCAAAGTCTTTGGAACTGTGTGTAAAGAGGTAGAGGTGGGGGATTTTATAAGAGGAGAGGAGGGGAACTCTTGGAACGTAAAGAAATGTTACATTATTTTAAAATGTGTTTCGGATTTAAAATGTCCCACATTGAAATAATTAAAGGATAAGGTGATAAGGTTTCGAAATAAACTCATAAAATATGTATTTTACAAGTGTACGTTATAGTTTTAACAGTATATTTTCATTTTATTTAAATCCTTTATTAATGAGGTAATTGCTACATCATCATGATGTCATAAATATTTTAATTTATATAATGTCTAAAAATAATGAAGAAAATACTATCATGTTGGATATCTTTTTATATTTCCAATGAATATTTATAGTCCATAATATCATATATGTAGACAAAATTAAAAATGTTTTACTAAGGTGATACATTCTTCGTTATATTTACTTTCTTTAAAAAAAAAAGATAACAAGTCACTTTTCACAAAAGTGATTCCATGGGGTCCCCAAGTTTGGAACAAGGCATCCCATGTTCGGCCATGAGACAACCAGTAGCATTAGGACACATTTTGGTGTCATTTATTATTATTATGATATTATTTTTTTATCCATAACTACCCAGTTACTCATTAATTAAGATAATTAAAGATAATTACCGTCGTTACTATTCATAATTTCCAAAAACAAAAGATTATTGATTACATAATTTGGACCATATGATTCCAAATATGTAATCCATTTTACCAAATTCTAAACATATAAATTTAAATAATTAATTTAAAAATAATTCCCGTTGTCAAAACAAATAGCGGGTTTTTTTTAAATAATTTCTATGAAAAGTTTAGCATTAATTTATGCCCAATTCCAAAGTGATATTATTACTAATAGAAACCATTGGATTAAATGGTAAAAATATATTCAAATTAAACTTTAAGACCATTTAAAAAGATAATATATCCATATAATTAAATTAGTTGCAAAAGCAATTTTGATGTAAAATGCAGTATTTTTCACTATTCATTAAAAAATGTATATTGTCCAAACAAATACTAAAAATTTATCCAATGTAAATTTCAGTGTCCCAATAATAAAGAATATGTTTATTTTAAAAAATAAGGCTTATAAAATTTTCAAAAGTTTTATTTAAAAATGGTTTTCCATCAAAAGGCAGTAAAACAATCTTTTAAAAATATTAGTGTATTGCATGCTTAAGATTGGATTTATTCTCATTATAATCCTCTAAAAAACTATCTATTTCAATAATAGACATAGATAAAAATTTATATTATTCATTACTTACTTGGGATGTTACATCCTTCCCCCCTTTAGAAAATTGCGTCCCCACAATTCATTTACTTATCAAATAAGTGGGGTTATTTATCCGTCATTGCATTTTCAGATTCCCATGTTACATCTTCAATCATGTCATTTTTCCACAAAACCTTCACCTGATTAATCACATTATTCTGTAAAACTTGCACCATGTGGTCATGAATCTGGACCAGTTGTTCCTCATAAGATAGGTTCTCTTCTAGCTGAACTACCTCTGGACTCAAAACATGAGATGGATCTGGTATGTACTTCCTTAACATTGAAACATGAAACACATTGTGTACCTGATATAAACTCAAAGGTAAAGACACTTGGTAAGAAACTTATCCAACCCTCACCATAATTTCATATGGTTCAATGAACCTTGGACTCACCTTTCCTTTCTTTTCAAATTGCATCACACTTTTCAATGGTGAGACTTTGAGAAAAACAAGATCACCTACCTCAAAAGATAGATCCTTCCTCCTGTTGTCTGCAAAACTTTTCTGTCTGCTCTGAGATGTTCTCATGTGTTTCTATATCAACTGAACTTTTTCTGCCAACTCTTCTACCAATTCTGGTCCCATCAACTTCCTTTCACCCACTTCATCCCAGAAAGCTGGAGTTCGACACCGCTTCCCATATAACGTCTCAAATGTTGCAATCTGTATACTGGAATGAAAATTGTTATTATAATAAAAACTCAACCAAAGAAAGATGTTGGTCCCAACTTCCCAAATAATCCATCGAACAAGCACGTAGCATATCTTCCATAGTCCGAATTGTTCGTTCTGACTGCCCATCTGATTGAGGATGAAAAGATATACTAAAATTTTATTCAGTACCCAACGACTTCTGAAGGCCTTTCCAAAAGTTAGAAACAAACCTGGGATCATGAATAGATACAATGGATAGAGGAACTCCATGAAACTTGACTATCCCTTTAAGCTACAATCGAGAAAGTTGATATAGAGAGAAAGTATCTCGAATAGGAAGGAAATGAGCAGATTTAGTCAAGCGATCAATAATAACCCAGATTTCATTATTACCTCGAGATGTCTTCGGTAATACCACAACAATGTCCATGGAAATATTCTCCCATTTCCACTCTTGCACTGGTAAAGGCTGAAGCATCCCTTTCAGTAACTGGCGCTCTAATTTAACCTGCTGAGAAGTCAAACAATTCATAGTAAAATCAGCAATATCTCTTTTCATTCCATCCCACCAGTAATACTCTCGAATATCTCTATACATCTTAGTACTGCAAGGATGAACTGAAAACGGAGAACTATGAGCTTCACATAACAACTCTGTCTTCAATTGTGAATCACAAGGCTCACACAAAATCATCCCAAATCTCAAAACAAAATCACTATCAATGTTAAATTCTTTCAACTTACTTTTCTGAACCAGCTCTACCTTTATCTGCAACTCACTGTCTTGCTTCTCTGCTTGCTTGATTCTGTCTGATAGAGAAGGTTTCACTGATACCTGAAATAAAACAGAAGGACATCCTACACCAACAACATCTATGCCAAAGTTCATCAAATCCTTAACCAAAGGATCACGTTCCAAACACATCATTTTTAATAAAGCATTACTTTTTCGACCCAAAGCATCAGCCACTTTATTTGCATTTCCCGGATGGTAATGAATTCTACAATCATAATCCTTGATTAATTCTATCCATCTCATCTGTCTCATGTTCAATTATTTCTGAGTAAATATATTCTTTAATATTTTGTGATCAGTATATATTTCACACTTTACTCCATAAAAATGATGCCTCCAAATTTTTAATGAAAAAACAACAGCAGCTAATTCCAAATCTTGTGTAGGGTAATTTACCTCATGAGTTTTCAAATGACGTGAAACATAAGCAATTAACTGATCATTCTGCATAATTAAACAACCAAGTCCTTTCAATGAAGCATCACTGTTGATAACAAACTCACCATTCCTGGAAGGAAGTTCCAAAAATGGAGCATTCACTAATCTTCTTTTCAACTCCTGAAAACAATCATCACATTCATTTGTCTAGATAAACTTAACACCCTTGTGAGTTAGCTTAGTCATTGGACTAGATAACCAGGAAAAATTTCTAACAAACCTTTGGTAATAGCCTTCCAAACCAAGGAAACTACGAATCTCAGTTACATTTTTGGGTCTTGGCCAGTCTTCAACAACATTTGTTTTTGCAGGATCAACAGTTATCCCATCATTAGAAGCAATGTGACCAAGGAAAGAAATTTTTTTCAACCAAAACTCACACTTACTGAATTTCCCATACAATTTCTTTTCTTTTATGGTTTGAAAAATAACCCTTAAATGTCTTTCATGCTCCTCTTTACTTTTTGAAAACACCAAAATATCGTCAATAAACACAACCATGATTTATCACCTGAGTCAACTGAGCCATTACTGTAACAAACTGTTCAATTCTGATTCTGACCATCTCAGGATGCCGATTCGGAAGGTTATTTCCTTCTGTATGCCTTGCTAGTACTGCTTCCCTATTTCCTCTTGGGAAAACCATTATAAACAAACATGTCTTACAAGAATAAACATGGTAATATTCAAATGATATATCATTTCAATTTGACCATAAAAAAATATTTTTGAATAATCATATAATAATATTCTAACTCCTAAAGTTATCTAAACCGACCTCTGATACCAACTATAATGCCCCAGCCTTAAACCTTACTTAATCATGAGTTATTACATGATTACACATTTAGGATCTTATCAAGTTTAGAGTTTTAGGGAATTAGATCATAAAACTTTCATTATATTCCACATTTAAACAAATTTGTTAAATAAAGATAGTATTCATTTTTTCTATCAATGGAAACATATTTAAAATAAAACTTGGATTCTTTCTTGAAACATCCTTGACACTATCATCATATCATGTACCTTTCCCTTGACCTGTGAAAAAAATTTCAAAAAACTTGGGATGAGCATAAAAAGCACAGTAAGGGTTATAAAAATATGGAAACAAAACATGAGTTCATATATACATAAGAATAAAATCATACTTTACCCATAAAACATAGGCACTTTAACAAACCTCATAAAATCATGAATTAATCATAGAAATAATAAAACATAAAGGTAACTTGAGGCATTCATAACATTCTTACGTAGGGAGTAACCCTCTTGGTTATGTTTGGAATACCCATCACAGTATATTCCCTAAATCTCTTCAGAGAAACCTCAACGTTCAACTCCTTCACGTTACCCAATGCATTGGAGAGCTATATCGGGCTCACCCGCCATTAGATTATCATGGAACCACCCGTCTTCATAATAATTCCCAAGAACCATAACATAATCGTATCAGATAAAACATGCATAAAGGAAACATAACATTTCTACATTTCAATCACAAGATATCAATAACACAGTGATATAATAAAACATTATCAAAACCATTTTAAATACCAAAATAAAAGAAAATAAAAACATGGTATTTATTTTTCTTTAAAAAAATGTATTGCTTGTAGAGGAAGCTGAACTCAAATAATGGTCACAGCGGCGGAAAAGTAGTTGTCACCGCATACGTACGACAAAAAAAATTCCCTTTTGTAGTTTTGTAAAATTCTTCATATAAAAAAGATTCATTTTGGATAAATGTAAAAGTCAAAGGGGTTTATATACCGTATAAAAGAAGGTTGTGTATAAAATAAAATATGCCTCAATGAAAGGAGATTGAGACGAAGTCCCATACCTCGGGTCTGACTTGACTCTATCGTTCTTTAATGTCTTGAATAATAAACTTGAGTTAATTTCTACATTCTTAAGAACCTTTTTCAAGTTCATTATTTCTTTTATATAACTTATTACCATGTACTGTACACAATTTTATTATTTAAGTTTATAACGGTCATTTTTACGATCATTGGTACTTGAGTCTAAAATGAACCTCTTATATTTACAAGTTGTTCACGTAGTAAAATATCCATTATCTCAAGAATGATATTCATGAGGTAGATGTCAAATATATCATATATATCTAGTATATACATATATTTATAATATTACATAATCATTTAGAGGAAAGAAATTAAATTCACCATTCATGGAGACGGTAAGCCGTATGTACGCATGAACGCTACTTTCATTTCTATTTCGTATTTTATGGAATGGAATCATAATTATTTAAAGGTATATTATAATTAAATTATAATATCATATATAATATCATAACTCTTTCCTTTATATGTCCCACATATGGTATTAACGAATCAAATCACTTTGAGGGGGCGGTAGTCCGCACTTCCTAAAATGAAAATATCGCGTTTAACCATAATGAAAACCAAAAAGGTATGACAAAAATGAAAAATACAGAAACATAAGTAAAACATAAACATATAATATATCATATATAAATATAGTGTCATCTTAATGTCCATCTTTGAAGGTGTTAGAATAATACTGAACAATCATCGTTTTGTGAGGCAGAAATTCGCCATCCACGGAAACAGTATGTTATTTAACCATTATATGTAGGTGTGTGTAAGTGTAGCTCGAATAATTCTTATAACAACATCCTAGTATATGGAAGATACTGGTGTTGTTACATAATAAATGAATAAAATGAGTTTAGGGGGTTGGAGAAGCAAAATAAAACAAAATAGCACAAGTGAAGACTTCACCTTAAAAACGGGTAACCCCTTTTGATTTGAGCTCAAAGGATTCCTTGGGAAGACTTCTTCCCAATGTGAGGTTTCAAGAAGTAATAGAGTGATGTGGAGAGACAAAATGGGCAGGGTTTGTTAAATCCAAAGGCTTTGGAAGTGTGTGTAAAGAGGTAGAGGTGGGGGCCTTTTATAAGAGGATAGGAGGGGCACTCTTGGAAAGTAAAGAAATGTTAATTTATTTTAAAATGAGTTTCGTATTTAAAAGGTCCCACATTGATATAAATCAAGTATAAGGTGATAAGTATTCGAAATATACTCATCAAATAGGTTTTTGAAAAGTCTACGTTATAGTTTTAACATTATATTTTCATTTTATTTAAATCCTTTATTAATGAGGTAATCACTGCATCATCATGATGTCATAAATAATTTAATTTATATAATGTCTAAAAATTATGAGAAAAAAACAATAAAGTAGGAAATAGTTTTATATTTACAACGAATATTTATAGTCTATAATATCATCTATGTAGACAAAATTAAATTTTTTTTACTCAGGTGATACATTCTTTGTTATATTTACTTTCTTTAAAAAAAATAAAAAGATAACAAGTCACTTTCCACAAAAGTGATTCCATGGGGTCCCCATGTTTGGTACAAGGAATCCCATGGTCATACATGAAAGAACCAGTAGCATTAGGACACATGTTGGTGTCATTTTTTATTATTATGATATTATTTTATTATCCTTGACTACCTGATTACTCATTAATCAAGATAATTAATGATAATTACCGTCGTTACTATTCATAATGTCCAAAAACAAAAAAATCTTGATTACAAAATTTGAACCTTATGATTCCAAATATTTAATCCATTTTAACAAATTCCAAACACATAAATTCAAATAATTAATTTAAAAATAATTCTCGTTGTCAAAACAAATAGCGGGTTTTTTTGAAACAATTTCTATGAAACGTTTGGCATTAATTTATGCCCAATTCCAAAGTGAAATTATTCCTAATGACCACCATTATATTAAATGTTAAAAATATATTCAAATTAAACTTTAATACCAATTAAAAAGATAATCTAACCATATAATTAAATTAGATGAAAAAGCAGTTTTGATGTAAAATGCAGTATTTTTCTATATTCTTTTAAAAATTAATATTGTCAGAAAAAATACCAAAAAGTTATCCAATGTAAGCTTAAATGTCCCAATAATAAATAATATTTTTATTTTGACAAATAGGGCTTATACAATTGTCAAAATATTGATTTAAAATGGTTTTCCATCAAAAGGTTGTAAAACAATCTTTTAAAAATATTAGTGTATTCCATGCTTAAGATTAGATTTATTCTCATTTTAAGCCACTAAAACACTATCTAATTCATTAATAGACATAGATAAAAATATATATTATTCAATACATACTTGGGATGTTACATCGGTAGTCTAACATACACACAAATTATGATTTTCTTACCCAGTTTATGGAAGAGAAGATGTTTTATAGTGAATAAATATAAATAATAAAATTTATTTGTATTGAATATAATGGTTATAATATATCACAATGCTTTAATAATTTTTTATTTAGGTAGATGAATAAATAAAATTGTAACACTTGGTTAATGACTATGCATCTTCTTCAGAAAACATCCTTTAATTTCAACCATAAACCATATAAGGATTGTATTATTCAAAATAAAATAAATATATAACTTGGTGGATGATATTTGTGTCTTATTTGGCCTGGGAATGATTGAATCATATGTCATTTAGAGTGTGAAAAAATATGATAGGAGGTTACATTTAAAAACTGAGTAGAGGGGTTTTCTTGGAAACCTATATAATTTAAATTATTTTAAATTAATTTTCATGGTAAACAGGATCCAAAATTATATAATTAGAATATAAAATGGGGATGGTTTTAGTAAAAATCATGAAATAAAATATGTAAATTTTTATATTATTACTTCTTCATGTTCCCTTTGTCTTAACCCATGTTAATCATTTTTTGGATAATTATCACAATGACAAAATAAATCTAGGGGTCAATATTGTGACAATAAAATGAAATTTTCCCCATAAATAATTTATATATTATATATATAAAATATATCATTAATTTGGAGCTGTAAATTATGTTTAGTATTTTCAAATAACATATAAAATATTCTTATTTACAAAATAATAATATTTTAGTTTTTAGAACAATTCATTTAATTTTACATATAATAGAACCTGAAAAAATAAAATAAAAATTAAATCAACTAAAAAATATTTAAATTTTAATTTGTATCTAAAAATTGTGGGAGGTAATAAATAATTGACAATATATTATATTTAAATTTTTTTAAATGATATATTTTTTATATTAATTTATTATATATTTTGAGGGTGTTGCATAAAAAATTTAGGTAAATATTTATACTCAAAATATTATAACAAAATTATTATAAATATAAAAAATTAATTATATTTCAAATAAAAATATATTACAAATTATATCTAATTTTTATCATAGTATTGTTACATTTTACATATTAAAAACAATATGGTGACATTTTTTACATTTTAATTTTTCATAAAAGTGGTTATTTTATAAATCAAAGACATGTTGCAAAAAATTTCAAATTTTCGTTAAATTTTATTTAATAATTCTTATATTTATCCATTAAATTTAAAAAATCATTATTTTAGTGTAATTTTCAAGTCCCTTTATTGTATTTATTAACTATGATATATCTATATACTAATACCGGGGAAAAATTATTTACTACCAATACTATTCATAATGACAAAAAATAGAATGGAAAAAAATATAGAAATTGGGAAAAATAATTAAAATTATATAATATATTTTTAAATATCAAATATATACATGTTTAATAAATTAAAATTGGATTACATTTAAAAACACAATGACATATATTTTTTTAGGAAAATGACTTTTTTAATATATAATGTTTTTATAAAAAATTATACTAATAAATTAAATAAAATTTATTTTTTAAATAATAATAAAATAAATTCAAATGAAACCACTTAAAAATAATCTTTATCAATGTAAAATTTTGAAAAATATATATTTTTTTCGATTAAATGTGTAATTTTTACTATTCAACAGAAAAAAATAGAAATCCCCAAAAAATCACTCCAAGATAATATTTAAAATCTATTATATAATTTTATAACCGTCTAACCATATATATTATAAAAATTAAAGAAATTATTTCTCATATAATATATAAATAAACAATATATTCTAATTTTTTAAGAAAACATAATTTTGTAGGATAAATATACTTTTCTAAAAATATTGTTTTTATATAATAAGAATTAATCATTTTTTTATTATGGTCTATATTTATAATTATGATGTTAAAAATATTCATAAGTGTTATTTCAATGACCATGTTATAAAAGTAATATTTAAATTATAATATTTCACCCTTCATTTTAGCTCAGTGTAGTGTTTCATGGATATTCATTCTTTTAAAATCCCATAATGTTATAGTCATTCCCTTGAATTGAAATTCTCCATATAAATTTGATGATACATACTAAGGTGATAATAGGTTATGGTGATTATACATAATGAATTCCCCTGATACCAATGTTTCCTCATATTATTTATGGTTTTGACATAGTACAATGATTACGTGACATTACATGTTTCATAGAACTTTATCCCTTCAATGCAAGATCGTTCACATCTATTCATCATAAGTGATATAATTTAATTACTATACCACAATTTTATTATTCACATGGGTGGAATATAGAATATACATTCTCAGGGGTAATACCTAGTATATATATCATGTACTTGATAATGGTTTACTGGAAGTGATAGTAGATAATACATAACTCTATTGTGAACACAAATATCGAAGGGGGTGATGAATCTGGGGAAAAAATTTACTACATAAAAAATATAATGACTCTCTTCCATGGATATATATGGAGAAAATCATTATCCCTCACCAAAAACATCATGTATTGTCCATGATTTTCAACATAGCACTTATATTGAAACTAAGATTTATTGATGTGTTTCTTTATGTTCATAAAAATTTATACCATTTCAGCATCCCTTCAGGTCCAAAAAAATTATTAACATGCATTTTTCCAAGACACACATTTTCTAAATCTTTTTCCATAATAGAGTCCATAAAAATTCGTAGGATAATTTAGAAAATATATTTATATTGTTACAACTCAATGAGATGAATATATTATCACCATCAACCATTGATTTCCATAGATAATTATCTCAATTTAACTTCTTGTATATGAATAGTCTCCTCATATTTACCATCACCATGGTGGTGATTTGTTGTACTGATAGTAAAAATGGTATTTTTATCATGTTGGATTCTCTTCTAGAACATGGTGGTAAATGTATTATCTCAGTTGGATATAATTGAATATGGTGTTTCATGCATCTGTATCACATATTTGATGTATAACCATGAATTTTGACTGAGTGATAAGTCCTATTAATTTTCAGTATTGATATTTGACTTTGTAAGAATATATACAACATAAAATATAGAATTACATACACATGATGTATTTTCAATACCAGTGACATATTTTTTGGTGACATTTTCCTATTTCTATGTTGTTATGAAAAATAGTTACATCAACACCTTATAGTTTTTTCTTTTCAAACTTCAAATTATAATATATTAGGTTATTATATGGATATTATGAAATTTCCATCATCACATTTTCGCACCAATAGTTTTCTCAGAGATCTCAATATATCATCATGATCCCTTAGTGGATGCATAAGCACAATATATATGAATCATTTAATAACACCTTATTTATCATTTCATTTTATGGTACACATATATGGGGACCAAATCTAAATACTCCTTCATCAATTTTGAACTCCCAATATTTACTGTTTCGTATAGTTTTCACCTTCTTCTGTATTTCAACTCCATCTCTTTATGAATTTTTACCATATACTATAGTATGGTCAATCAATAATTTTAGGAATGAATTATTATTTTAAATTAATTATATTACCATGTCCATGAACTTTAATTTTGTGATGATATGGTCAATATCAGTTTTCATCCTTGATAATGTTTCTAGATCAATTCTTCCTAAATTTTTTGAAATTTTGTTTTATTTTTAAGGCTGGTAATGGAAATATAACTCATTCTTCTTGATAAATTATATCTATATTCAATGTAAAATATTATTCTTAATCTATTTCAACATATATTGGAGGCTTTTATAATCCATAAATATTTCATACTTCACTGTATAATGATAATGTTGTATGATTTTCAATTAAAATATCACTATACCTAACTCCAGATCATTTGTTTAATATTTATTCGCATAGAAATTAAAATTCCTTGTGTTTTAGGATATCACCTTTTCATTTTTTATAAGAAAAATATAAAAACCCTAATTCTACGCATTATAATAACCCATAAATATTTCTCCACTTTTCGGTAGTGTAAGTACTTATGTAGTGACAAGCCCTATATTGAATTACAAAGTCATGTCTTCAATGAAATTATTATAGAATAAAATCACCCCATTTTGAATCATCTTGGTTAGAATTTTCTAATTCTTTTAATAATTTTCTCCCTAATCATTGGAAATACACATATTTTTCATGGAAACTATTATTCTCAGTTACATATGGTAGTTTTGAATTTTACTCAAATTCCATTATTTGATATGGTTTCAAGGATATCACATTACTGGTGATAAAATTCCCCTTTAATGATACTTTACCCATGTTGAACTCAAATAAATTACACCTTTCATATAGATTATTCTTTTTTATAGTCTTTAAAATTGTATTAAAATGCATCTCACAATCCTCCGTAATTATAGAGAATATCTATATATTATCTATAAATGATGAAAAATATTTGTTGATTTAATCTCTAATGATGATATTAAATATATATATATATATATATATATATGAATATTTAGACACCGTTATTGAGTCTTAAGGGTATCACATTGAACTCATATATTCAATGAATTTCTCAAAATATTGTTTTCTTAATATCATCCTCAGTTACATCAGACTTGTGATATCCTGACCAAAGGTCAACTATTGATAAATAATAGTCCCGACATAGTAGATGGAATTTGTCTTATTTTAATGGTAGAAGATAAATTTTATTTATCATTACTTTTTTGAGTTCATAATATTCAATAAATATCTAAATTGATCCATTTTTCATCTCAACAAATAGGATACGTGCACCCCATGGTGAACCACCCGTACATATAAAATCATTTTTCCACTTATATTGTATTATAATTTTTAGTTATTACATATAAATGACACTCCTAATATATGGATTAATTTATAAGGGAATATATCTAGTAATTTGTATTGTTGAGAATGAAATAAAAATATCAGGTGGAAGACTAAACAACTCGTATGTGAAAAAAAATATCAGTATGATCCATCTCAATGGTAATGTCATCCAGCATGGTTTTACCCATGGTAACAATAATTATATTTAAATTTGGTAATTCCCCGAACCTAGTTACACAGGGTCACTGCATTATTTTAATACATTGGCATGATTACAAGGAATCATGTCCTGAAAGACCGATCAGTTTAGTAGTCTTGGGAAATAGATTATATACATTAACGTTACACTACACTTTCTAACATACAACAAACACAAATTCTTTGAGAATTCCATTTTCCTTTAGCTTAACACTAGATCTAAAACATAAAACACTTCTTGGGATCTTGGGAAAATAAAACACATGAAATGGGTGAGCCCAGATGCTTAGTAATGGTAAATAATTTAACGGAATCTATAAACTTTTAAGGAAATGTGTGTAATAAAGAAATAGCCTTTTATACATAAAACTGAACATAATATGGAAGAAATAAATTAATTATTACCATATAAACATGAAAAATGGATATTATACTAGTCGAATAATCACATGAAATAACTAATTTTATAATGAGGGAATGTATAGTACAAGACATTAATTTCTGTGTCAAGGTCTCATGCCGGGACCTAGAGAATAACTGTAACTGCACCCCAACCCGGAGAGCCACATAAACCGGACTCCATAACAGAGAGCCTCTACAACCAAACTCCAATTCATGGGGACTGATGTAACCGAACCCTAACTCATAGGGAATACTTTTTTCGATCCCCAACCTGGAACATACTAGTCCAATATATTCATCTTAGGAAAATGATGAAATATAACATAAACATTCATATTAAAACTAACATATTAAATGTAAACAATTTAACCATAAACAATGAATGGAATAACAATAAATCATCCACATTAAAACATTTCAAAAAACCTTGAATAGAATATGGAATATTTTTATCATAATAAATCAACTTCAAACAAGTGTAAAATTTATCAAAGGATGTTGAAATAGATGAAATCAAAACTATTTGAGAGAAATATTTATTTCTATTTTTAAAAAATTTAAGAGCCACATAATTATAAATAAATAATTTATTTTGAAAATATTCTTATAATCTTTTAGGAGAAGTTTCAACGATGTTATAATGGTGGAAAATATCTGCACCCACCGTATAAGTTAAAAAAACATTCTTGCCTTAATTTTTTCAAAAAGGTCATAAAGTACCTTATTAGGAAATTGACGGAAACATTCCATTGAAAAAATATATATTTTCAAATAAGGGTATAAATTAATTTAACCCATTTTCTGTTAAATAGTAAATAAAATTTGAAATAAGTTTTTATGAAAACACTGATGCTAATGATAAATATGTCCTAGTATATAATTACGTATAAATAACCTCAAATAATAAAGAGATTTTGAAATTAAACCATAACTTGTAATTTTACATGGTTTAGGGTACATTAATCTCTTGATTAATAGTTAAATAATTTTTATGAAATTGTAAAATAACTATATACATAACTATGATATCCTATATGATCTTCTAATAATGATTTGTTAATGAGATTTCAGTATTATCGTTGTTTTCAGGTGTTAACTGATTCATTTTCCTTTATATTCATTGTTACAGGAGTCATGATTATTATGGATGGGATGTTTCTTATTAATTTCCATAATTATATCAAGTCATTAAACATTATTTTTATTAATCAAAGGAAAATTAGTCGTGAATGGTTAAGATTGGGAATGAATCTCATCGCGTTTGTGGAGACGGTAATCCTTACGTTCGCACGAGCGACAATATCATTATTTTGATATTAAAATCATATATAATAGAATGGTATATCATATATAAAGAATCATTATCATGTAATATTTATTATTTACATCAATTATAAATCATTATTATACCCATCTAAATAATAATGTATTGAATAACAACTACACTACGACGTGGAGACGGTTAGCCGTACGTACGCACTTATGGTTACAAGTCATTCAAAGGATGGATAGAATAATGATTATGGTTTTACGATATTTATATTAAAATTATTGTATAGAATATACTGGAGTTATTATATTTAAATTTAAACAACAAAGAAAGAGGAAGTGGAAGAATAAAGGAACTTGAAAGTGGTGATGAAATATTTACCTCTTCTTCGTGTTCTTCATTTTCATTTGGTAAAAAGGGGTCCTTAGGTTGGATTTATGACTAAATTAATTCCTATAGGATGAAGGTAGGACATTTTAGAGGATATTGTTTTATGGTTTGGCCTATCCAGCTGGCTTTGATGGTGTTAATTTGAGATAAGTGGGAGTTCCCTTTTATAAGAGGGGTGAGGGGCACCCTAGGAAAATATTCAAATATTATTTTATAATAATATTATATTAGTTTTACAACGGATCCTAACTGATTTATTTCGAATCTAAATTTGGGATGGGTCGAAATACTCTAAACCAATAGTTTTTAGACAATTTTAGGTTACTATTTTAACATTATCTTTTATATTTAACTCTAAGTTAAATAATTTAACTTCAACCATATCTTCTTGTATTCTTACACTATATGGTTAATAAAAATATTATAAACATCCAAAAAAACCTAAAGTGTATCATTAATGACATATATAATATTATTTTAGCCTTTTGGCCAAACCATATATTTTTTGGAATAATATTTTGACAAATAATAAAGTATTTTTAAAAAGAATTAATTTATGCCATTTATGACAATAATTGGTATTTTGTTTTTGTGAATGTCATAAAAACCATATAACTTGAAAAAAAAATTATATAAAAAACCCTAATATATCATTTATCCAAGAAAATTAGTGTAATTCATCAAAAGTCGCAAATTACATTTATTTGGATACTTATAATATCGATTATTTTAATCTATCATTAATAAGGTAATTACGATATAATCATTGTGTCATAATGAAAATTAATTTATCTAATTTCTAAAAATTATTAATAAAATACCATTATGTAGTAAATATTTTTATCTTTCTAATGAATATTTATTGTCGAATTTATCTTATGTGTAACCATATATTAAAAATGGGTTAGTTATTAAACTTTAAATTTTATACTTTTAACTCTTTTTTTGAATTAAATAATAATAAATGTCCAAATCTAATCAAATTGGACCTAAATGATCATATTTTATTCCTTAAATTGTTTTTGGTCGAATTAAACTTATCCAATAGAATTAAGACCTATGTTATGGTGATAATAATATCATTTTTACCTTCAATTACCCTATTTACTTTTAACCGTGGTAAATTAAAGTCAAAAGTTACTATTAACCAATAATTATTTTGTCTTATTGAATAACATTTTTCTTCATTATATTAATATTGTCTTTCGGATTTTTAAAATTCAACTCATAGAAGCTTTAAAATTATATTTTATGTAAATTTGTAAATGCTCCTAGGAGGTGGGTAAAAGATAGTGAAAAAGTTCAATAAAATTTTCATATATCTAAACTATTTATAAAATTACATAATTGAGTTAAATTAAACTTATATAGGTATTATATATCTATTTTTACCTAAAATATATTTAAATAAAATTTATTATTATTTGAATAAAAATTCAATTTTAACTAATAACGCTGTGTTTTTCAGTATTAAAAATTGAAAGTTTTCAGAAAATTACTAAAATTTAATCCTAAGCTAATTTTGATATTTAGAATTCAAAAATTATTTCAATTTTACCAAATTAAAAACATAAAATTTCCATTTATTATTTTAAAACTAATTCTCGTTCTCAAAACTAAAAGGCTTATTTTCAAGAAATAATAACTATCAAAAGATTGACACTTGTTTATTCAAATTTTAATGTTAAATTATTTACAATGTCCTCCATTGGATTAAATAGTAAAAATATAATCGAATTATACTTAAAAACTAATAAAATGTATAATTTAACACTATAAATTATTTTGATTAAAAAAGTTGTTTTCGATTAAAATATAGTATTTTTCCCTATTCACCCAAATATGAAAGTTATCATAAAAACGCCAAACATTTATTGAAACTAAATTTAAATTTCCATATTCTAAAGAAGATGTTTTTTTTGTAAAATTGAATATATAAAAGTTTCAAATATTGGATTTAAAAAGGTTCTCCGTTAAACGGTGCTGAAATGGCATTATTTAAAAAATACTTCATTTATCTGAAAAAAAAATTAATCTGTTCTTACATTATGTCTGTGAAACACATAATATGGTTTCAAAAATTATAAGGATTAGATAATGTTCAAAATTTAGTTAATACTATTCATAACCGCTTTTGAACGGCTAGTTTGGTAAGTCATGGTGCGCTTGAACTCGATGTTGCATGATGTGCATGTTATTGAATTACATTGAAAAAATAACATACTATAAAATATTGGGGTATTACATTTTCCTTCTTTAAATAAATTTCATCCTTGGAATTTGAAATTTTTCTTCAAAATATAAGGTTAAAAATAGAGAAATACCTTTGTGGAAAACCCACATCGGAAATAGGGTTAATAAAATTTAGTCTTAATAAGAGGGAAATGAAAATGAAAAAGATGCCACCAAATTATGATCCTGATTAGGAGTAAATTGGTGGAAATTAGAGACACATAATTGGTGGGAAAACTTAAATATTTATAGGGAGTGATTGAGGTCGTCAATCAGAAACAGGGGTAAAATTTAGGTCCTCAAAGCCATCAATCTATGATGAATTAAAATTTAGTCGGTTCAACAAAACCAAAGATATTAGGATAACACATTTTTGGTTTTATGATCCCTTACCTAATTTCTAAGAGTTAATTTCTTCATAGAAAAATAGAATATATATATATATATATATACTTGACAAGTAGAGTTTGATCCTTTAACTAATTTCTACCAAAAACTCATCATTCACTCTAAAAGGTAATAGAACATAAAAATATTCTATTTATCCAATTCTTATAGGGGTCAAAAAAAGAATTTATAATTCATCTACTAGTCCTTTTAAAAAAACACATTATTCAATCTAGGACATCGCATGGGCCGGGGGTAGAAGATGCACCCTTGTCGCCCTTCAGTTGTGGGTTCATGTCTCGTGGACTTGCCTGTAAGAACCCGGATTTTGCTACAAAAGACTTTTTAATATTCTTGATAATATTCCAGGGCAGCGCCTTCAGACGGCGTGCGATTCCGAGCCCCGGAGTGGCCAGAATTAAATTTTCAGTGCGTTCACATTGGAAATGCTAAATAAATGAGATAACTCCTAAACGGAGTTCCGGATCAGTGATCCGAGTGTACAGATGGGTCCGGAATGGGGTGTTTACCCTGGTAATGACATAAAACTTGTCAGCGCCAGATGTTTGGACCCCTCGCCTGCTTCTGGAACGTTAAACGGATTAAATTAATTAATTAATTCGTTTAATGGAGAAACGTGGGTATCTCTTTGACGGTGGCTCAGATTGAAAAATCGAGGGCACCGTTCAGTTCGGAATGGGGTGTTTACCCTAGGAGGGGTATAAGTTTCGTGGGCACGGGTCGTTTGTGAAAAATGGCTCTAGGGGCATTTTCGTAATTTAGTGACTTCAGACGTTAAATTTTATAAATTTTGAACGGGGTATCAGATTAAAATTTCGAGACCACCGTTGCGCTCGGAGAATCGTGTTTACCCTAGGGGAGGCTTAACCTCGACCCTGCTGAGGGTTCGGGTTCGGGCCGACGGGGGGGTGGTTAAGTGTTTTCTATTTAAACGCTTAACACACCCCTTCCTCTTCTTCCCCACCCGGACAGCCGCAGGAGGCAGACTCCCCTCTCCTCCTCCATCAACGGCGAGGCAGCTCCAGCGAAGTAGCTCCGGAAAGGCGCGGCGCGGCAGCGGTCTCCCCGTGAAGCCCCGGGCATCACCCAAGAGGAAGGAGGTTTCGTTGCGTTTTCATTTCCGAACCCCCCATTGAGTTCGATTTTATGTGTCGATTTGATGTTTAACATTCAAATAAATCCCATAGATGTGTAGTATACTAAATTTATCTTTCCAATGCATATTTCGGAATCAAAATCCGAGGTCGGATGAGTTAGGGGTTGACCGTCGAAGGTTTCGGGAATTCTTGGTTGTCCCGGCGATTTCTGGCGGTCCGGCTGGTTCCCAGGGCGGCGCGGCTTCGGTCTGAGGTGGCAGATGGTGGTTCCGAGACGGCGGCATGGGCTTCGGCTGGAGGCGTCACTTTTCGGCACTGGCGGTTTGCGGCGGCCTTTCGCTCGCCGGCGGCAGGCCAAGGGCACCGACACGGGGCGGCAACCCGGGGTCGCAGCGCGGCGCGACCTCGATGGACAGAGACCCACGAACTGCGGGACACCACGGGGGCACAACGAGACCAGCCGTTCGGGCCTGTCGGGTTTTGGTAGGCCGCGGCCAACTGGTCGCGGTGAAGTGAGTTGGGCCCGCGACCGGGCCGGGGGCCGGCTGTGGGCGGACCGGCCGAAGGGGTTTCCCCCCACCCCTTTCTAACTTCTGACGTCCGTAGCATTCTCTACAGACATCCGTTTTGC
The DNA here is from genome assembly GCA_963277665.1 of Viscum album. Classification (NCBI taxonomy): domain Eukaryota; kingdom Viridiplantae; phylum Streptophyta; class Magnoliopsida; order Santalales; family Viscaceae; genus Viscum; species Viscum album. Next base: position 1,930,427,619 of record OY728142.1, read on the forward strand.
GCGCCGTCTGCGGCTGCGCAGGCCTGATGTTGAGGCGGATCTTTTGAGGTGGTTTGGGGACTTTTGATTCCCGAAACGAGGGGACAAGGAGGAACGACGTGTCTTTAAGTAGACGAGCGTTTTTCTGGGAGTTTTGTTTTGGACGGCGCAGACGCGTCCGACGTCCGAATTAAGCGCTGTTAGCGGCATTGAAACACTGGCATCGAGGCGGTGGTTACCAAGGTGGTTCCAGGCGTTGAGACTGTATTTGAGGCAAGGCCCCATGGCCCATCTTTTGAGCTGCGTGCAGCTTTCAGCGACTTTTTTTTTGTCAGACGTCCGTTCGGGGCGTGCGAGCAGTCGATGTTGGGTGTTTTTCTGAGGGCATCGCATTGGCGCAGTCTACCCGCTGTAATTCCGCATGATGGTGTGGGCCCCGCGAGGGCTTTTTCGGGAGTTGACGGTGATTTCTAGCATTATCATTGGGCAACTGTTTTGGTCTAGTGGATAGTCCATATTGTGTGATTTTTCGAGAGGATCGCAACAGTACGTTCTATTCGTTGAGTTTCGGGACCCGGATGCGAGTCCCCCGTGGCACCGCTTGTGTGCGGTGCGCCAGAATGCATCTTTTTCTCTGGATGTCTTTTTCACTCAAGTGAGTAGTGCTTTTGACGTGTTTTCCTGAGGGGATCGCAATGGTTCAATGCGCCCGATTGTTTTCGGGGCCGAGTCTCGGGATCACGGGACGTCGTTCGGTCGTGAGGCGGTGTTGGCGACTTTTCCGTTGGATATCTGTTGGAGGCGAGTAAGTAGTCGATCTCACGTGTTTTTCCGCAAGGATTACAACAATGTGTTCCATTTGGCGGTGCGGAGCCTCTTGTGTGATCTTATTAACTGTGGAAGCATGGAAGGTGCTTTAGTGGTGGTTATCCCTACCTTGTTTGTAGTGGACCCTTGGCGTATGATCACGCACTCTTGGGAGAGTGATGTAAATAGTTCACAAGTTGTGGTTGGATGTGCCTGGGCCTTCGAGGTGGAGTTGTTACGTCACGCTCTCGCGTTGACATCGGGTCTCGTGTGCACGATAGCCCTTGGGCTGGAGACGTGGTATACTTTGGGATTATATGAGAGTGATTGGAGGTACATGTGGTTGTTCGTACCAGAGAACGTTGGTGCATTCAGTTGGGGTTGAGATGGGGCCACACGTTGTGTGGGCCCCATGTTGTGTGGGCCCCACGTGTGTGTCGGGTTCTGCATTGCGTACTTTGACCTCTCGCGACGTAGAGGGTCCCTCTGTGTGTTTTTTTGACCAGCAGGGTTGAGTGGTCTCCCCCTGGTTTCGTTCTCGGTGGATCGGTCGGTAGCAGTGTTAGTGACACCTAGTGATGGAACAGGCGTTGAACCCCTTTGGGTGAGTTGCGTTGGAGTTGGGTGGTTGTGCGGTGCCCACACTATGTTTGGTTGTCCAGTATTGAACCCTCCAGTGGAGATTGTCAGGGCAATTCTGAGTTCTACCCTCTAGTGAGGCTGGGCAGTGGGTTACTCATTGACATCTTCAGGTTTACCCTCCAACAGGGTTGGGCAGTGGGTTGCTCACTGACTTCTAGGGTTTACCCTCCAGCAGAGACTGGGCAGTGGGTCACCCGACGCTAGTAGGGTCTACCCTCCAGTAGAGGCTGGGCAGTGGGTCACCTGAAGACCTCTTAGGGTCTACCCTCCAGCAGGGCTAGGCAGTGGGTCACCCGTCGTCTAGTTCCAGGTCAACCCTCTAGAAAGGCTGGGTAGTGGGTCGCCTGGCGACTTATTCTTGGTCTACCCTCCAGCATGGCTGGGCAGTGGGTCTCCTGATGATGTGTTATGGTTTACCCTCCAGCAGGGCTGGGCAGTGGGTCGCCTAATGATGTGTTATGGTTTACCCTCCAGCAGGGCTGGGCAATGGGACACCTGTCGGCATTCCAGACTCAGTCCTCTCGACTGGGCTAGTCTGTGGCTTTCCTCCGTGTTTACCAGAGCGAGACCCTTCGTTGTATGGGTCAGTGTTGTGAGGACTTGACTTTGAGGAGACCTCTCGACTGCACGGTAGTGATGAGGTGTGGTTTGACATTCCTAGAACTCTCAAGTACATGGGGCACTTTCCCCACCGAGATTCGTTCTTGTGATGCGATCTAAAACCGTGTGGGCGAGTCAGTGCCACCCAAAGAGGATAGTGTCGAAGTGTGATGATTGAGCCCCTTGGCTTGTAGTTCGGGGCAGACGTGCGGGATGCTGGGCGACGATGATGGTTATGTCTGGGACTATTGGATACTCTTTTCTTGGGTTGAGCTACAGGATGGAGATCCCCATATGACGTTGTTCGTGCTTCTTGATTGAGCATAAGGATATGTATATACCTTTTTCGAGTACCCAAATCTTGGGCTTGGTTACTCTCCCTCCAGGAGAGGCGATGATGTGCGGGGTATGCCACGTGCTTTCAGTTTCTAGCTTCTCATGGTTGGATGAGTCTACTCTCCTGGTATAGGAAGCGAAGACTCGACGGGAAGTTCATCTTCTCACCGTTTCCAGCTCTTTGTACCTGGACAAGTCTACTTCCTTCCACTTGTTGGGTTGAGCTGGACTCTTTACTGCACTTTCAGTTGTACTCCTCTACTTTTCCTACTTTCTCTACTGCTCACCCTTTGGTACCTCCTTTTGTTGCTCCCTCGAGCATTCGAGGTATCCTACTGTGTATTTTTATAATCACCCCTTCTTGGGTTTTTCCCGCACTTGGTGTGCCCTTGCAGAAGACGGACAGGTGGAGGGTGACTTCGATGGAGCGTAGGATCTTGGGAGATTGGACCGCATGCGGTGGTCGTGGCCGGGTTTCAGGTGGGAGATCCGCCAACTGTTTCTTTTTGTTTACCTGTTGCCGGGATGTGGCACCTTTTCTGGTTGGGCGCGTGTTTTTCCCCTTTTTCCTTTCAGTTTACTTACAGCTTGTACCTTGTACTGTTAGAGGTCGATGTACTCTTGTGGTTATTTATAGTTGTTTCCCTTTCATTACTTGTCTTTTCTTTTACTCTGCACTTTTCATTGAGTGTGCTAAGTGTGGCTGTGTTAAGGTGCTTAGGCAAAGGCCTCCCCGAGTTTTTGTGCCTTCGGCACTGTTCTCCAGCCCCTGGCCTATGGAGGCGGGCCTAGGGTTGTTGCGGCTCGAGCCCGGGTAGGATCGGGTCGAGACAATGTGGTATCAAAGGTGGTTCGTTCCTTAGGACGTTTTGCGGACGTCCCTAAAAGTGGAATTGGTTGGGATTTAGGGAAACAGTGTTGACGTGTCTCAAAAGTGGCTCTTAGGCCAGGGAGTCCGGTGATAGTGCGGCGGCCGACGTATACATTCACGAGGACCTTGATAACCCGCTTGTCGACTCATCATGCTAAGACACTTGTTGTAGGGAAAATTTGTTTTTGCATCACATAGGACTAAGTCTTGACTGTCCTTCTTGAGTCAGCTCCCCATCGTTGTTTTTGTTGGTTTATACATATATGATCATCTGACCGCGGAACTCCTTGATAATATTCAGGATATCTCCGCGAAGACAGCCATCCAGGATACCAGTTTTGGTTCGTAACGAAGACCATGTGAGCTATGAGGCCACAGTCCAGGACCCATCATGTGAGCCCTTTCTCCGGGTGTTCCAGTAGCAGTACCCCCCACATGTTGAGCAGCAGACAGTTTCAGCAGAGTAGGCTGAGTTTGAGCGCAGGTTGAGCGCACTCCATGATTTCTAGCGACAGAGACCGCTGAGGTTCAGTGGTGAGAAAGACCCTCCGGTATCAGAGGCTTGTCTCGTGGTAGTGGATAGCCATTTCGGGCTTGTGCATACGCCGGCAGATCAGATAATGGCTTTGGAAGCCGCCCTTTTTCGTGGAGTAGCTTGGCGTTGGTGAAGTCTGGTGACTCATTTTCTTGAGGAGTCGTCACTTTCGTGGGACGAATATCTGTTGTCGTTTCATGAGGACTTTTTACCTCCTGCTTGCGCACCCTTCGGATTCAGGAGCTCCTGCAATTTCAGCAGGGAGGGATGACGGTGGCCGAGTACGCGACTAGTTTTGCAGACCATGCACACTTTTACCCGGACATGGTCCATGACGACAACATCTGAGCGCGGAAGATTGAGCAGGGTTTCCGCCAAGAGATTCGTGATGTCATATTACCCTTGGGCATTTCCACATATGTCGGGGTGCTAGACCATGCGTTGGTGACAGAGGGCTTCCTGTCACGTTCTAGCATTGGTGGTGGCAGCAGGCACATTGGAGCCGAGATGTCTGCTGTAGCAAGTGGGCATCGGCAAGCAGAACCTCAACACAGGTGGCTTACTAACAACTGGACTCAGGGGTGTGGTCGTACACCACAGTGGTGCCGGAGGGCACCAGTGCAGTCCAGAGAGAGTCGGTTCTATGCTTGTGACATGCAAGGTCACTTGGTATGAGACTGCCCGACCCGAGTTGCTGAGAGCTTCGGGCAGGCAGCAGGCGCACCACCACGACAGAGGCAGCGCCGTGATCGGGGTAGTACCCAGAGAGGTGGTTCTAGGAGAGGAGCGGGAGGAGATGTTAGTGGGTGAAGAACATACATGGTCTTCCCATCACCACTACGCGATCCATGTCAGGCTCCGGGAGCTGACAGTTGGGACCGCGGACAGCCGCGAGCCTTGGATGTCTACGATCCTGCAGAGCATGGGATGGTGAGAGGTACCCCTTGCGACTCTTCTATTTCTTGCAGTAGGATTGTTGGGCTCTGTGTGTGAAAGGATTTTCTCACTACTCCATGTTTGAGGCGTTACCAGTGTGACGCAGGGGATCGGGTGTAACCCAATGTTGGTAAGGAAAAAAAGGCGTGAGACCTTTTCCTTTAGTCGATGGTGTTGACTCCTTCGCTTCTGAGCATGTAAGAGAGTCTTGGTTGAGAGACATCGACTATGAAATCTTGCGTGACCAGATATCCTTCAGTGCTTCACCATATGGATATTCTGAAGGAGGGAATCACTGGGCCTTGTCTCATGCCCGAGCGGTGATTCTTGTCGCGGCGTGCGACGTAGAGGTTTGATTGGGGAGGTGAGCTACCCCCGAGGGCCTTCTGGCCATTTGAGACCGTGCAAAGGGATGACGAGGTTTCCTACCGCCTTAACCTAACCCCAATGTTTCGAGTGGGGTGCACGATGTTGGCAAGGGCTGACCTCGCATGAACGGATCAGTCCTTTGGATCGTGTGCGGTGATGCAGAGCTGTGCGTGGGTTCTTCTGGGTATGGGAAAGCTATGTGTGGGCTTAGTACCCTGTGTTTCTCCCTGGTTTTTGCTTTTCGGGGACGAAAATCTTGAAGGAGGGAATGATGTAAGAATACTGTTTTTTCTACAAAAGACATTGGAATATTCTTGATAATATTCCAGGGCAGCGCATTTAGACGGCAGGCGATTCCAAGCCCCGGAGTGGCCAGAATTAAATTTTCTGTGCGTTCACATTGGAAACGATAAATAAATGAGATAAATACTAAACGGAGTTCCGGATTAGAGATCCGAGTGTACGGATGGGTCTGGAATGGGGTGTTCACCCTGGGAATGACATAAAACTTGTCGGCGTGGGCTGTTTGGACCCCTCGCCCGCTTCTGGAACGTTAAACGGATTAAATTAATTTATTAATTTGTTTAATGGAGAAATGCGGGTATCTCTTAAATGATGGCTCGGATTGGAAGAGCGAGGGAACTGTTGAGTTCGGAATGGGGCGTTTACCCTAGGAGGGGTATAAGTTTCGCGGGCGTGGGCCGTTTGTGAAAAATGGCTCCAGGGGCGTTTTCGTAATTTAGCGACTTCGGACGTTAAATTTTATAACTTTTGAAAGGGGTCTTGGATTAAAATTCCGAGACCACCATTACGCTCAGAGCAGAGTTTTTACCCTAGGGGAGGCTTAACCTCGACCCTGCTAAGGGTTCGGGTTCGGGCCGACGGGCGGGTGGTTAAGCGTTTTCTATTTAAATGCTTAACACACCCCTTCCTCTTCTTCTTCCCCACCTGGACAGCCGCAAGAGGCAGCCTCTCCTCTCCTCCTCCATCTCCGGCGAGGCAGCTCTGGCGAAGCAGCTCCGGCAAGGCGTGGCGCGGCGGCGGACTCCCCGTGAAGCCCCGGGCATCACCCAAGAGGTAGGAGGTTTCGTTGCGTTTTCATTTCCGAACCCCCCATTTGAGTTCGATTTTATGTGTCTATTTGATGTTAAACCTTCAAATAAAATCCATAGATGTGTAGTATACTTTTTTTATCTTTCCAATGCATATGTTGAAATCAAAATCTATGGTCGGATGAGTTCGAGGTTGATCGTCGAAGGTTGCGGGATTTCTTGGTTGTCCCGGTAATTTCTGACGGTCCAACTGGTTCCCAGGGCGGCGCGGCTTCGGTCTGAGGCGGCAGACGATGGTTCCGGGATGGCGGCAGGGACATCAGCTGACGGCGGTGCTTTCCGGCACTGGTGGTGGGCGGCAACCTTTGGCTCGATGGCAGCAGGCTGAGGGCACGGACACGGGGTGGCGACCCGGGGTCGCGGCGCGGCGCGACCTCAGTGGACAGAGACCAGCAAACCGTGGGTCTCCGTGGGGGCATAGCAAGACCGGCCATCCAGGCCAGTCGGGTGTTGGCAGGCCGCGGCCAGCTGGTCGCGACGAAGTGAGCTGGGCCGGACCTGGCCTGTCCGGCCCAAGGGGTCCCCCCCCCCTTTTCTAACTTCTGACGTCCGTAGAAAAAGCTACGGACGTCCGTTTTGCGTGCCGTCTGCGGCGGCGCGGGCCTGACGCAGAGTTAGATCTTTTGAGGTGGTTTCATGGATTTTTAATTCCAGAAACGAGGGGCCACGGTGGCACGACATGTCTTTAAGTAGACGATCATTTTTTCTGGAATTTTGTTTTGGACGACGCGGATGCGTCCGACCTCCGAATTAAGCGCTGTCAACGGCATTGGAACCCTGGCGTCGAGGTGGCGGTTACCATGGTGGTTCTGGGCATGAGACTGGATTTGTGGTGTGGGCCCCACGACCCATCTTTTGATCTGCGTGCAGCTTTTATCGACTTTTTTTTGTCGGACGTCCATTCGGGGCGTGCGAGCAGTCGATGTTGGTTGTTTTTCTGAGAGCATCACGTTAGTGCAGTCTGCCCACTGTAATTCCGCATGATGGTGCGGGCCCCGTGAGGGCCATTTCGAGAGTTGTCGGTGATATCCAGCTTTATCACCGGGCAACCGTTTTGGACAAGTGAATAGTCCATCTTGTGTGCTTTTTCGATAGGATCGCAATGGTGTGATCCGTTCGTTGAGTTTCGGGACCGGGATGAGGGTCTTCGTGGCACCGCTCGTGTGCGGTGCACCAGAATGCAACTTTTTCTCCGGATATCTGTTGCACTCAAGTGAGTTGTGCTTTTGACATGTTTTCCCGAGGGGATCGCAATGGTGCGATGCGCCCGACTGTTTTCGGGGGCGAGTCTCGGGATCACAGGACTTCATTCGGGCGTGAGGCGGTGTTGGCGAATTTTCCGTCGGATATCCGTTGGAGGCGAGTAAGTAGTCGATCTTGTGTGTTTTTCCGAGAGGATTACAACGGTGCGATCCGTTTAGCTGTGCAGAGCCTCTTGCGTGATCTTATTAACAGTGGAATCATGGAAGGTGCTCCAGTGGTGGTTCGCCCTAGCTTGTTTGTAATGGACCCTTGGAGTATGATCATGCACTCTTGGGAGAGTGATGTAAATGGTTCACAAGTTGTGGTAGGCCGTGCCTGGGCCTTTGAGGGGGATTTGTTACGTTATGCTCTCGCGTTGACATCGGGTGATGTGTGCACGATAGCCCTTGGGCTGGAGACATGGTATACACTGGGAGTATAGGAGTGTTCCTAGAGGTACATGTGGTTGTTCGTACCTGAGAACGTTGGTGCGTTCAGTTGGGGTTGAGATGGGGCCACACGTTGTGTGGGCCCCACGTGCGTGCTAGGTTCTACTTTGCGTACATTGACCTCTCGTGACGTAGAGGGTCTCTCTGTGTGTTTGTTTTACCAGCAGTGTTGAGTGGTCTCCCCCTTGTTTCGTTCTCGATGGATCGGTCGGTAGCGGTGTTAGTGACACCTAGTGATGGAACATGCACTGAACCCCTTTGGGTGAGTTGTGCTGGAGTTGGGTGGTTGTGAGGTTCCTACTCCATGTTCGGTTGGCCAGTGTTGAACCCTCTAGTGGAGATGGCCAGGGAAATTCTGAGTTCTACCCTCCAGCGGGGCTGGGCAGTGGGTTACTCATCGACCTCTTCGGGTTTACCCTCCAACAGGGCTGGGTAGTGGGTTGCTTGTAAAGACCTGGAAATTTCAAGGAAATTTTTTTCTTAATTTTCTTTAGAATTTTAGAAGAACTCAGTTTCTGATGGCGCATGATTCTGAGGCCCGGTGTGCCCGGAATTAATTTCCAAAGTTTGGCTCGGGTACGTTCAGTGAACCAGCGAACGAGAATTTCTATCTTTTGAACCGGTGCCCGGAATTGAAATCTGATGGCACCGATGAACTCGCAACGCCAGTAATCTCTTAAGAGAACCTTTACTGTACTTGCGTTTGTGTGGGAGGAGAAGTTAATTTTTGGGGTTTAATTAAAAAATTGATTAAAATTTTTAAATCAAATTTTAACAATGTTAAGTGGTTAACTTCTCCCATGGGAAGTTGGTGGTGGGCCCACATCCATCCAACTTCCCGTGTGTGGATATCTGAAAGGGTGGGGGCCACACGACCCCCCCCCCCCCCCGCACCTTTTCAAATTCCTTAAACTCTCTAACCCTCTTAACCCCTCACATTCCAACTCCACATTAACTCACATTCTTTAATATTTTTCAACTTGATTATTTAATGAGGTGAGTTATGTATGGTTTATTTGAATTTAAATCTTTTGAAATTCTTGCCAACCCTTTGCAATTATTTAATTAAACCAACTTAATTAATTATTTTGAGTGTTTGAATTGTTTTGAATTCATTTTTCCAACATTAAAAAGAGAGATTATATTCTTCTTTTTGGGTTGGCATAAACCTTGTGGGGAGAACTAAGGAGAGGAGAATAACTCTTGGAAGATCACCAACCTCTCGAGAAAGAACGTTCCACGTTTCCGAAGAACGTGAAGCAACACCTCCGACCATCTTCAACCGGTGTAAGGATGGGAAGCACCACCGCCTACAAAGTATACACAGGGTGACGTCTCGGTTCGACTTCACCGAGCTCTTCTCCCACCAACCTAGACGGAACGACGCCCGACCTCCGCAACGCTTGTCTTCAACGGGTCTTTGATGAACTTCGTTCTTGAAGTCGAGGTTGGGGAATTTATTTTGGAATTCTCTTATCTTTTGAGAAAAAACGACGAGCGCGGACCAACCAATACAGGGTTGATCCGCGGATCGTCCGATCAAGCGGTTGATGATTGAGGGTTTTTATTTATTTAATTGTTTGTGAATACAAACTTGGTCACGATCGTGGAAGAAAACCCTTTTTGTTATCGAATAACACGAGGGGGTCGGACCGCACAAACACGGCCGACCCTACTCCTTTGTTTTTTGTGATGGTTTCTTGAGGATGATACGATAAAACGTGGTGCCGTCGCACCACGCGATTTATTGCGGAAGATACGCGTGGCGCCGTCACGCCGCGCCGTGGAATGAAATCCAAGAACGCGACGTCGTCGCGTCGCGTCGAAGAAAGTCAAAGGTGCCGCGGCCGGAGCGGGGCCATGGCGGAGGGAAGCGATGTCGTCGCATCGTGCCGAACAGCATAGGTCGCGGACGGTTCCGGGCCGCGGTGGAGCAAGATGACCGGCGGCCGGCACCGGGCAGCTGGTGTCGGCGAAGGAAGGACCGGTCGTCGCCGGTCCTTGCTGGCGAAACCGGTCGGCCAGTGCGGGCCGGCCGGGCAGTGGAGACCGGGGGAATTAATTTCCCCCGGCCGGGTCTCAAAAGCGGCCCCAATTAAGGGGCCGCGGTTCTCAAAGGGGGGGGGGGCTTTCCCCCCCGCGCGCGGCACCCGAACGGTGCCATGGCCGCGCCGCCGTGCCGGTCTGCGCTGCCGTGCCGGTCCGCGCCGCCGCACCTCTGGTAGGGCCTGGATTTTCCGAGCCGGGCCGGGTCGTCGGGCCGGGTCGCCGCCCGGGCCGGGTCGACCCGGTTCGGCCGACCCAAGAGGGGTCGGGCCGGGTCAGCCTGGGCCCAGACCCCCAGTTTCAGACCACTTTTGGTCAAATGCCCGTATCTTGGGCTACGGGCCTCCAAACGACTCGCCGTCAGCGGCACCACGATCCTTGGATCAAGACGGTCGTTTCGGTATACTATACTCAAGGTACATCTTCCTTTTCAGGAGCCTACGCGATTAAAACTCTATAGTTAAGCGTGATTGGCCTAGAGTAGTGATCAGGATGGGTGACCTCCTGGAAAGTTTCCCAGGGTGGGTGTGAGACGGAAAAGCCAATAACTCTCAGACCAGGCGTCCGATTGACGCGCCATCTGTTTCGTTGAGTTCCTGTTGACGATACTGAACTTTTGGCATCCTCCACCCGAGAATTGGATGCAGATGGATAGTGTCCGGGTTGGATTGCACCGAAATCCAATCGGGCCCGGGGAACGGAAAAGCTGATATCTTTCTGACAGAACGTCTGTTTGACGAATCGTCAGCGGCGTTGGTGATCTCGTTGAGAAACGGTCCCTATGAGTATACCCTATGAGAGTTCGGGGTACAGTTGAGATACGGCCGGGTTTGGTTCGCGCACGAAACCAAACGGGCCCTTGGGAGGAAAAGGCTAATAACTCACAGACCGGACGTCCGATTGACGCGCCGTCTGTTGTGTTGAGACCCCTATGACGAGGCAGTCATTTGAGATACATCTTCGTAGGACTTTGAGATACTTGGAGTATCGTCCTGTAGCTCCTGGAGTGGACCCTCCTAGTGACGAGCGTGCGGAGTACGGAGACCGTGGAACTGGCTGAGACCTGACGACTGCTTGACCGACTCGACTTGGAGTGAGTCGACTAGACCAGTTGACAGAGCACTACTTTCTGAGGTGCCGACCCATGGTGGACGTAGAACTACCTGTGTGACAGTGCAGACCCGCGGTACTCGTCTGGAGAGTACCTCAGCAGGCTACTAGGGGGTGTGCACTACTGTGTTTGGGTGACATACCTCGGCGGGAAGCACTACTATGTCTGGGTGGCTGACCCGCGGTACTCGACAGGAGAAGTAATTCAGTAGTCTTAGGTTAGTGAGCAGTACCTCAGAGTCGTGACAGGGCCACTGTACACTCCAGAGACGGAGCTCTTCAGCAGTTACGGTTTCGATAATGAAAATCCTGGTTTGAGATGAGACTTTTGACCTTGTGTTTACCACATGATTGATATGGGTCACTTGATAACTTAGGTATATGTATGGGCATATACCTGGGAAGTGGTTATCCTTTGATTTCACAATCCTTGTGTTTCCTCATGATTGAGATGGGTTACTTGATAACTTAGGTATATGTATGGGCATATACCTAAGTAGAGGTTATCTGTTGAGATCTTCTTTGTGGTTATCCTTGTTGGTTTTAGTGAGACCTTGAGGGTCTCGGGGTCCCTACTGAGTATCGTTATACTCACCCCTGCATGGGCTATGCCTGCACCTCGTTGTGTTGGTTGCAGACGACGGGCAGTGCAGATGGAGGCCAAGTGTTCGAGGACTGGACGGTACCCGGAGGTGGACTACTCGACGAGGCAGTACCCAGAGGTGGACTACACGACGAGCCAGTACCCGGAGGTGGACTACACGACGTGATGACTCATAGAGGAGGTTGACGGATGAGAGCGTGGAGGAGGCTATCTGTACCTACCCTTCAGGTAGGATCCGTGGTGGACGACCAGGAGCTGCGATATCTGTACCTACCCTTTAGGTAGGATCCGAGGAGGACGACCCAGGAGCTGCTTCCTTCTTCCACCTGTTTGTCTTTCTGCTGTTGTACCTTGTTCAGTTGTAGTCGTAATTTCTTTTGGGTTTGTATTCTGTCACATTTACTTTTCAGCATTTCTTTTGTACTTAGTGTTTTGCTTCCGCTTGTACTCTGTGGTGCTTGTTTTCTTTTATAATGGCAATGCCTTCCCAGTTATCGGGATTTTACACCTTTGGTGCTAGTCGCCAGCCCCTGGCCTATGGAAGGTGGGCTTGGGGTTGTCACGGCATGGGCCCCGAGGACGGGTCGTGACAAATTGGTATCAGAGGAGATCGGTTCTACCGCATAACTTATAACTCTGATGTTTCTTTCAGTGAAGCCATAGTGTTGAGAGTACCCAGTGTGGTTTTCAATTCAGGGAGTCCAGTGTCGGTGCGGGCGGCCGACATATCCACACACCAGGACCCTGACAACTGATTTCCGACTTTGTGCACGAAACACTGATTGCGTGTGTGTTTTCAAAGGTTTTCCCTTAAAACAGCTCAAACCAGGTCAGCTCACCAGGTATAAACGTTTGACCGTGTCAAGATGTTTCTTTCAGGATGCCTTTTCACGGAAGACCAGCTAGATCCCAGAGGGATGTGCGTGCTGACAGCCTGTCGAGCGACGAGGCTTCGGTACAGGGCCCCCTTACAGTTGAGGCACCATCGGAGGCACCAGCGGTATTGCTACCTGTTGGGCCACCGATGCCACCAGCCCCAGCAGTAGGCGATGCACGACGCTTGAGCGCGCTGCACGAGTTCCAGTGCCAGAGGCCACCTAGGTTCCGGGGAGAGATGGACCCGCAGGCTGCTGAGGTTTGGATGGAGGCTATGGTGAGAGTCTTCAGGCTATTGGGGACACCGACAATCTTCATGGTGATCATTGCTACCAGCCTCCTTTAGGCAGCAACAGGTAGGTGGTGGAGCCACTTGTTTCAGTTTTGCGACGGGATGAACTTCGCATGGGAAGACTTCGAGACCTTCTTCAGGGTGGAGTTTGTGCCAGTAGCTCTACACCCCGAGCGTGTACAGGAGCTTCTTCCTTTGCCGCGTGTTTTTCGACCACTAGACGAGTCATCTGTGGGCAGTAGACAGATGATGCAGAGGTCTAGGAGGACCAGACTAGCAGTTGGACGATCTCGGGTTTTAGGACCGGTGGTGCGGGGCACCCGGGGTGGGAACAAAGATAGGCGTGCCAGAAGCAGGTTGTGTTACTCATGCGGCGGAAAGGGTCACCTGGAACGTAACTGTCCGACTCCTCGTACAGTTGATCCGCATGCGTTGGAGGAGCTACCGAGCCAGATGCAGCGACGAGTGCTTGAGCAACAGCCGAGCAGTGGACAAGGTAGTAGAACTCCGAGAGCAGGTGGGCAGGAGAGGAACTAGTGGATACGTCCTTTGTACTTCTAGTTACATGTTTCTTTTGTATTCGTGTCTTTGTTATATGACCTGCAATAATAAAAAGACACTTATATTTGTTTACTTTCCTGTCCTTTTGTTTGGTTGATACTGAGTGGTCCCGGTTAAACTGTTGGCTTGACCCTCACTTTCGAGATTTCTACTGGAGGGGACCCAGTGACCTCACACTGATGCCGACAGTGTGACTCGACCCTTGGAGGCGAGAGTGACAGGTGGATCTCTTAGTAGTTACGTCGAGGCCTTACGACGTCATCCATGGCATGAATGCATCATTCATGTCAGGATTGACTGTATTAGGCAACGAATGTGGTTCATCCAGGGGATGAGACAAGATTTTTCTTATCGGCAAAGAAGAAATCATAGCAGCTCTTGTGAGACTAAAGGAGGACCAAGATATCCAAGAGTGGATGAAGAATGCATAGTGTAGTAAGAAACAGGAAACTGGTGCCAGTCTTAGATACTCGGGCGTGTTAAAGAAGAGGAAGCTTAAAGGAGAGATGAGTCTACGAAGCAGCAGACGTGGAGGCAGAGCTAGGAGAGCAGCATGAGGTGGTGTACATCCTAACATTGTACAACCACCCACCTTAGTTATTCCTGCCAGGCTAAGGGAGCTGGAGGGCGGAGGAAGAGTGCGGGTGCATGCGGTCAAGGAGTGTGACCCAATGGCTCTAGAAAGGATTCAAGGGACAGTCTGTGTCCACTACTAGCTATTGTAGTAACGGACGTCGATGTGAATCATTTCTTGCTTTCACAAATATTGTTCCATACCTAGAGTTTATGGTAAGCCGTGGACTTGACCCTCATGTCTGGAGATACCTTGGGAGGAGACTCGATAATCACACTTACGCCGACGGTGTGGTCAGACCCTCGAGGTGAGAGTTTCGGTGGGAATCTCTTGGTGACAGCGTCGAGGCCTTACGACGTTAGTTTGAGTATGAAATGGGAAATAACAGTTCATACTCAAACTGACGGTTTTAGGCAAACGTCGGGATGGGTTTTCCTTGGTTAGTGGAAAAGGAAACCCCAGGCAGTTCAGGGTAACTCTTGCACAAGAGGGTGCGACCGATCACTCTTGAGTCGGTCAACCTTACCCTCGTGGCAGCAGCCTCTCGAGTTCCAGTTCTAACAGAAAATGGAGACCTCCGGAGTTTGAGGATGGCGATCACGTCCTTATATGGGTCTCACCTCGACGAGGTTTACAGAGATGTGGCCAAGGAGGCAAGTTATCTCCAGGATTCAGCGGACCTTCTTAGGTCCCCAGCTGTGTAGGCGGGGTGGTTTAACGCTTGACCCATTCACCGCAGTTGCACCAGGTGCACGACGACTTCCATGTATCTCAACTGAGGAGCTACGTGCCCGACCCTTCGCATACCATCAACCATGAGGAGCTGGAGGATGGCGATGGGGTGTCTTTCACAGAGATTCCAGTGGGGATCAAGGGTTGACAGGAGCAGATCCTACGAGGATGATCAATTCCTCGGGTGCACTTTCTTTGGCAGTACGGAACCTCCAGGTAAGCACATTGGAGCGGAAGGCTCAGATGCGTGCTCTGTACCGCTTTTGTGACCCTAGTTTGTGTTGAAGCTTTACGGGGACATAAAGCCCTGAGGTGGGAGTAATGTATAGACCCAAAAATTTCAGGGAATTTTTTTTCTTAATTTTCTTTGGAATTTTACAAGAACGCAGTTTCTGATGTCGCTTGATTCTGAGGCCCGGTGTGCCCGGAATTAATTTCTGAAGTTTGGCTCGGGTACGTTCAGTGAACGAGCGAGCGAGAATTTCTATCTTTTGAACCGGTGCTCGGAATTGAAATCTGATTGCACGGATGAACTCGCAACGCCGGTAATCGCTTAAGAGAACCTTTACCGTAGTTGCGTTTGTGCGGGAGAAGTTAATTTTTGGGGTTTAATTAAAAAAGTGAATAAAATTGTTAAATCAAATTTTAACAATGTTAAGTGGTTAACTTCTCCCATGGGAAGTTGGTGGTGGGCACACATCCATCCAACTTCCCATGTGTGGATATTTGAAAGGGTGGGGCCCACACAAACCCCCCCCCCCCACCTTTTCAAATTCCTTAAACTCCCTAACCCTCTTAACCCCTCGTATTCCAACTCCACATTAACTCACATTCTTTAATATTTGACAGCTTGATTATTTAATGAGATGAGTTAAGTATGGTTTATTTGAATTTCAATTTTTTAAAATTCTTGCCAACACTTTGCAATTAATTAATTAAACCAACTTAATTAATTATTTTGAGGGTTTTAATTCTTTTGAATTCATTTTGCCAACATTAAAAAGAGAGATTATATTCTTCTTTTTGGGTTGGCATAAACCTTGTGGGGAGAACTAAGGAGAGGAGAGGAACTCTTGGAAGATCACCAACCTGTCGAGGAACAACGTTCCACATTTCCGAAGAACGTGAAGCAACACCTCCGACCATCTTCAACCGGAGTAAGGAAGGGAAGCACCGCCGCCTACAAAGTATACAGAGGGTGACGTCTCGGCTTGACTTCACCGAGCTCTTCTCCCACCAACCTAGATGGAACGACGCCCGACCTCCGCGACGCTTGTCTTCCGCGGGTCTTTGAAGAACATCATTCTTGAAGCCGAGGTAGGGGAATTTATTTTGGAATTCTATTATCTTTTGAGAAAAAACGACGAGCACGGACCAACCAATACCGGGTTGATCCGTGGATCGTCCGATCAAGCGGTTGATGATTGAGGGTTTTTATTTATTTAATTGTTCGTGAATACAAACTTGGTCATGATCGTGGATTAAAACCCTTTTTGTTATCGAATAACGCGAGGGGGTCAGACCGCACAAACACGGCCGACCCTCCTCCTTTGTTTTTCATGATGGTTTCTTGAGGATGATACGAGAAAACGTGGTGTCGTCGCACCACGCGATTTATTGCGGAAGATATGTGCGGCACCGTCACACCGCGCCGTGGAAAGAAATCCAAGAACGCGACGTCGTCGCGTCGCGTCGAAGAAAGTCAAAGGCGCCGCAGCCAAAGCGGGGCCGCGGCGGAGGGAAGCGATGTCGTCACATCGCGACGAACGACATAGGCCGTGGCGGACCAAGATGACCGGCGGCCGGCACCGGGCCTCCGGTGTCGGCGAAGGAAGGATCGGCCGTCGCCGGTCCTTGCTGGCGAAACCGGCCGCCCAGTGCGGGCCGGCCGGGTAGTGGAGACCGGGGAATTAATTTCCCCCGGCCGGGTCTCAAAAGCGGCCCCAATTAAGGGGCCGCGGTTCTCAAAGGGGGGGGGGGGGGGCTTTGCCCCCCGCGCGCGGCACCCAAATGGCGCCCAGGCCGCGCCACCGTGCCGGTCCGTGCCACCGTGCCGGTCCGCGCCGCCGTGCCGGACCGCGCCGCCGCACCGGGCCAGGATTTTCCGAGCTGGGCCAGGTCGTCGGGTCAGGACGCCGCCCGGGCCGGGTCGACCCGGTTCGGCCAACCCGAGGGGGGGGGGGGGGTCGGCCCGGGTCGGCCCAGGCCCAGACCCCCAGTTTCGGACCACTTTTGGTCAAATGCCCGTATCTTGGGGTACGGGCCTCCAAACGACTCGCCGTCAGCGGCAACACGATCATTGGATCGAGACGGTCGTTTCAGTATACTATACTCAAGGTAAATTTTCCTTTTAGGGAGCCTACGTGATTAAAACTCCATCATTAAGCGTGCTTGGCCTAGAGTAGTGATCAGGATTGGTGACCTCCTGGGACGTTTCCCAGGGTGGGTGTGAGACAGAAAAGCCAATAACTCTCAGACCGGGCGTCCGATTGACGCGCCGTTTGTTGCGTTGAGTTCCTGTTGACGATACAGATCTTTTGGAATTCTCCGCCCGAGAATTGGATGCAGATGGATAGTGGCCGGGTTGGATCACACCGAAATCCAGCCGGGCCACGGGAACGGAAAAGCTGATATCTTTCTGACAGAACGTCCATTTGACGAACCGTCAGCGGCGTTGGTGATCTCGTTGAGAAACGGTCCCTATGAGTATACCCTATGAGAGTTCAGGGTACAGTTGAGATACGACCGGGTTTGGTTCGCTCACGAAACCAACCGGGCCCCTTGGACGAAAAGGCTAATAACTCACAGACCGGGCGTCCGATTGACGTGCCGTCTGTTGTGTTGAGACCCCTATGACGAGGCGGTCCTTTGAGATACTTTTTCATGGGACTTTGAGATACTTGGAGTATCGACCTGCAACTCGTGGAGCAGACCCTCCCAGTGACGAGCGTGCGGAGTACGGAGACCGTGTAACTGGCTGAGACCTGACGACGGCTTGACCGACTCGACTTGGAGTGAGTCGACTAGCCCAGTGGACAAAGCACTACTTTCTGAGGTGCAGACCCATGGCGGACGGAGCACTACCTGTGTGATAGTGCAGACCCGCGGTACTCGTCCGGAGAGTACCTCAGCAGGCTACTAGGGGGTGTGCACTACTGTGTTTGGGTGACATACCTCGGCGGTAAGCACTACTGTGTCTGGGTGGCTGACCCGTGGTACTCGACAGGAGGAGTACATTAACAGTCTTAGGATAGTGAGCAGTACCTCGGAGTCGTGACAGGACCACTGTACACTCCAGAGACGGAGCTCTTCAGCAGTTACGGGTTAGATAATGAAAATCCTGGTTTGAGCTGAGACTTTTGACCTTCTGTTTACCTCATGATTGAGATGGGTCAGTTGATAACTTAGGTATATGTATGGGCATATACCTGGGTAGTGGTTATCCGTTGATTTCACAATCCTTGTGTTTCCTCATGATTGAGATGGGTTACTTGATAACTTAGGTATATGTATGGGCATATACCTAAGTAGAGGTTATCTGTTGAGATCTTCTTTGTGGTTATCCTTGTTGGTTTTAGTGAGACCTTGAGGGTCTCAGGGTCCCTACTGAGTATCGTTATACTCACCCCTGCACTGGTTATGCCCGCACCTCGTTGTGTTGGTTGCAGACGACGGGCAGTGCTGACGGAGGCTGAGTGTTCGAGGATAGGATGGTACCCATAGGTGGACTACTCGACGAGTCAGTACCCGGAGGTGGACTACACGACGAGCCAATACCCGGAGGTGGACAACACGATGTGACGTCTCACAGAGGAGGTTGACGGACGAGAGCGTGGAGGAGGCTATCTGTACCTACCCTTCAGGTAGGATCTGTGGTGGTTGACCAGGAGCTGCGATATCTGTACCTACCATTCAGGTAGGATCCGAGGAGGATGACCCAGGAGCTGCTTCCTTCTTCCAGCTATTTTTCTTTTTGCTGTTGTACCTTGTTCAGTTGTAGTCGTACTTTCTTTTGGGTTTGTATTCTGGCCCATTTACTTTTCATCATTTCTTTTGTACTTAGTGTTTTGCATCCGCTTGTACTCTGTGGTGCTTGTTTTCTTTTATAAAGGCAATGCCTTCCTAGTTATTGGGATTTTACGCCTTTGGTGCTAGTCGCCAGCCCCTGGCCTATGGAAGGCGGGCGTGGGGTAGTCACGGCACGGGCCCCGAGGACGGGACGTGCCATTGCTCACTGACTTCTAGGGTTAACCCTCCAGTAAGGACTGGGCAGTGGGTCACCCGATGCTATTAGGGTCTACCCTCCAACAGAGAATGGGTAGTGGGTCACCCAACGCTAGTAGGGTCTACCTTCTAGCAGAGGATGGGCAGTGGGTCACCCGACGACCTCTTAGGGTCTACCCTCCAGCAGGGATGGGCAGTGGGTCACCCGTTGTCTAGTTCCTGGTCTACCCTCTAGCAAGGCTGGCCAGTGGGTCACATTTCGACTTATTCTAGGTCTACCCTCCAGCATGACTAGGAAGTGGGTCTCCTGATGATGTTTTATGGTTTACCCTCCATCGGGGCTGGGCAGTGGGTCGCCTGATGATGTGTTATGGTTTACCCTCCAGCAGGGCTGGGCAGTGGGACACCTGTCGGCATTCCAGACTCAGTCCTCTCGGCTAGGCTAGTCTGTGGCTTTCCTCTGTGTTTACCAGAGCGGGACCCTTGGTTATGCGGGTCAGTGTTGTGACGACTTGTCTTTGAGGTGACCTCTTGACTGCAGGGCTGTGATGAGGTGTGGTTTGACGTTCCTAGAACTCTCAAGTATGAGGGGTGCTTTCCCCACTAAGACGCGTTCTTGTATGCGATCTAAAACTGTGTGGGTGAGTCAGTTCCACCTAAAGAGGATAGTGTCGAAGTGCGGTGATTGAGCCCCTTGGCTTGTAGTTCGGGGCAGACGTGCGGGATGCTGGGCGACGATGATGGTTATGTCTGGGACTGTTGGCTACTCTTTTCTTGGGCTGACCTAGGGGACGGAGATCCCCTTACGACATTGTTCGGGCCTCTTGATTTAGCATAAGGATATGTATATACCTTGTTCGAGTACCCACTTCATGGGCTTGGTAACTCTCCCTCCATGAGAGGCGAAGATGTGTGGGGTATGCCATTCGCTTTCTATGTCTAGCTTCTCGTGGTTGGATGAGTCTAATCTACTGCTATAGGTAGCGAAGACTCGACGGGAAGTTCATCTTCTCATCGTATCCATATCTTTGTCCCTGGACGAGTCTACTTCCTTCCTCTTGTTGGGTTGAGCTAGACTCTTTACTTCACTTTCAGTTGTACTCCTCTACTTTTGCTGTTTGCTCTACGACTCACCCTTCGATACCTCCTTTTGTTTCTCTCTCGAGCCATCAGGGTATCCTACTGAGTATTTTAATACTCACCCCTACTTGGGCTTTGCCCACACTTGGTGTGACCTTGCAGACGACAGACAGGTGGAGCATGACTTCGGTGGAGCGTAGGAGTTTGGGAGCTTGGACCGCCTACGGTGGTCGTGGCTGGGTTTCAGGTGGGAGATCCGCCAACTGTTTCTTTTTGTTTACCTGGTGCCGGGTTGTGGCACCTTTTTTGGTTGGGCGAGTGTTTTACCACCTTTTTCCTTTTCAGTTTACTTACAGCTTGTACCTTGTACTGTTAGAGGTCGATGCAATCTTGTGGTTATTTATAGCAGTTTCCCTTTCTTTTCTTGTTTTTTGTTTTACTCTTCACTTTTCATTGAGTGTGCTGCATGTGGGTGTGTTCAGGTGCTTAGGCAATGGCATCCCCGAGTTGTTGTGCCTTCGGCGCTGGTCGCCAGCCCCTGGCCTATGGAGGCAGGCCTGGGTTAGTTGCGGCTCGAGCCCGGGTAGGGTCGGGTCGTGACATTGCTGGATGCAACTGGCTATCGCCCGTCCTCTGGGTTGTCCTTTTTTATGAAAATCCAAAAATAACATTAACAATAGTATCCAATTTAAAAATTAATCCATTCCAACCTTTAGACTTATCCAAAATACTTCTATCCAAACTCTCAGTACAGTATTTACAAGGAAGTTAAAAACAATGAATATCCTTTTTTCTACGTAATAACACGTGAACACCTTTGTAATGTTCTCTTTAAAACCATGATAACACCTTGAATTTACATAAAACATTATTAAATACATTCATGCATCCTTATTCTTTATATAATACTAGATATATTCATTATATCCACAAATTTTGAATATTCCAATAATGATGAAACAGACAAACTATTAATCAGTTCCAAGGAAGTAAAGAATATCTAATATAATTTATTTATATCAACCATCTCTTATTCCAAAATCAATACCTCATTATAATGACCATATTAATGATTACCTTTTCATCAACCATGTATTTTCCAAAAAGTGTAGCTTACTATTATGTCACTTTTCTTAGAAACATATCATCTAAAATCATTAATAAAATAGTACTGCAGTACAATCCTTATTTATTTCTATAATTTATATAACCAGTATATTGTTGATACAACACTCAATTCAAATAATTCTATAATATCAACATAATAACACCAGTCATTCCTCTTCATATGAGGTGGTATCAAAACTAGATTATTTTCCAATAGCATCATTTGAATTATACTTTGATGACTAGGACATTGATTTTCATAGTGTATAAATGCATTGTAGATGAAGTAGTTCATATTTGAAACCTTTTTATTACCCATTAAATCATGTACTTGGTGTCCTTTTTCTCCACACTTATAACAAACTCACATTCCCTTCAAGCGTTTACCAAGGTGATTCCTTCCATATTTATCACATAAGGGAAAATCCTTCTTTTACCTCTTACTTTTATCAATAATTCTCTCTACCATCTTTTATTATCATGCTTCCCTTAAAATCCATAGGACTCATAGAATTCTTTACTTATCTTATTAACACATGATTTTATTTCATCATATGTTGAGAATACATGGGACACTATTTCCCTTCTAAATGGTGGCTTAATACTATGAATTATATGACCCTTCTTACTCTTTGAATCATACGTATTGTTGGAGTTCTCATTCCTTCTACTGGGAACCATTTCTATACAATGGAATACACTAGGTCAGTATATGAATCACAATGAATAATTCCAAACATGTAAAATACCTAACAAAAATTGAACATTTTAGGGATATAATCCGTATTCAAAAAAATATTTTCTTTGAGTAGGTATATACTCATAAATCCTTCATAATGATTTGTAAATAAAATGATAATTATCCTAAGCATATCACTCGACATTTTTGTAACCCAGAGTGTAGGAAAACATGTTGTCGTCCACCAGTTCCTATTCAATCTATCTCAATGTTGTGTTTTTGGGTTTTAACCCAAGGAACATATGTTCCAGAGCCGACTCTACATGCTCATATCCAAAAATGGATGTATTTTTATGGAAATCTCACAAAATCAATACATTACCAAAATACTAGGAAGTAATTCTATACTAATCCTTGAAGTATATATTACGGTAATGATCACTAGTAAGAGATTATCTAAATAAAGTTTCCCAGGTTATTGCAAAACTTCCTCTAATACCAACTATAATTCCTTGACCCCAGTTACCCAGAGTCGGTGCATTATTTTAATACTTTGGCATGATTACAATGAATCACGTCCAGAAAGACCGATCAATTTAGCAGTCTTGGAAAATATATTACATACATGAACATTATATATCACTTTCTAACATGAAACACAAAAAAAACAATCCATTACGAATTCCATTGTTCCCTTATCTTAACCCTGCATCTCAAACATAAAACACTTCTTGGGATCCTTGGAAAATAAAACATAAGAAAGGGTGAGCTCATATGCTCAGTAAGGATAAATAATTTAGCAGAATCTATAACCATATAAGGCAATATGTGTAATAAAAAAATTCATTTTAAACATAAACATGAACATAATATGGAAAAAATAAATCAAACATTACCATATAAACATGCACATGGAAATTATACTAGTTGAATAATCACATGTAATAACTAATTGCATAATGAGAGAATGTATTATACTGGTCTTTAATTTCTGTGTCAAGGCCTTGTGTTAGGACCTAGGGGATAATTGTAACCGGAGCCCAAACCGGAGAGCCTCTTTAACCGAACTCCATCCCGAAGAGCCTCTGTAATCATACTCCATCCTGGGGTGATTGTTGTAACAAGACCCCAACCCGGAGGGATTAATTTTAGCAGTCCCCATCCTAGAACATACTAGCCCAATACATTCATCTTAAGAAAATGTTGAAATATAACATATTCATTTGTATTAAGACTAGAATATGAAATGTCAATAATTTAACCATAAACCTTTAATGGATTAAAAATAACTCATCCATAGTCAAAATTATCAAAATACCTTAAATAGAATATGGATGATTTTTATCATAATAAATCAACTTCAAATATGTGTAAACATAATCAAAGGATGTTGATATAGATGAAATCAAAAAAATCTGAGAAATATCTCTTTCTCTTTTGAAATCATTTATGATTCGAATTATTATAATGAAAACATTTATTTTGGAAAAATTCTTATAAGCTTGTAATGGCTGTTTTGATGAAGTTGTAATGGAAAAAAATAGCCACACCCACTGTATATGTTAATAAATATTCTAACCTTAATTTGGTTAAAAAGTTTGTAAAGTACCTTGTTTTGAAAATGATGGAAAGATTCCTTTCAAAATATATAATTTAAAATATGTCACGAACCACCTTCAGCAAAATAAGGGAAGGGTCAGCAGATTTCCAGGCCCTTCCTTCTTTAAGTTGAAGGAGAGATAATGACCCCCGAGACCCGCCTTTAATTGGTCCCGGAGTGGCGACTTGCACCAAGGGTATAGAAATTTCTCACAAGTGGAAGGCATTACCTTCTTTTGTTTTATATGATCGGGAGATAAGATGATGAAACTCAACAACACCAAGGTAAAAGAAAAGTAAAGCCAAAAGTAAACTATTCCCACATGCATGTTCCAAAAGTAAAAGCCACAAAGTATAAAAGGTTACTACAAAGGTAAGTACCAAAGAAGAATAGCAGCAACTAAAGCTTCCCCAAAGGTCCAAGCAAGTATGGTCCTGCGTGATCCCCGAAGTCCTCCTGGAAACCTGAAAGCAGTTTTATATACGTACGGTGAGCATACAAGTACACTCAGTAGGGAAAACCAAAGAATCTCTTGCACCAGTGGGGAGAACACACTAATGTCCCGTGAGAAAAAAAGAGTAAACCAAACACCTATCAAGGTAAATTATCCACCCAAGCCTCACCAAGGCACACTCCCCAAATTACTCAAGTCAAGTAATAAATATAAACATATACAATTGAGGTTTGGGTACCTTGCGCCACTTTCCCACTGGTTATTGAGACATCCTCTGCCACACCCGCCCGCACACACATGGGCCACAACCACACGCAGTTCCACTACCAAATCCTGCCCGCAAACACCTGGGCCACAACTATCACATGTAACCACACCTGCAAACACCTAGGCCTGAACAACCACCACCATGCCCGAAGACACCTGGGCTAGAAAATACACCGCCACGCACGAAGACACCTGGGCCTCATCCCGAAGACACATGGGAAACCGCCTGCCGCACACACCTGGCCAACCACCACACTACCCCACCCTATGGTTCGTGGGCTAATAATGGATCTCTGGCCATCACAGTCTGCCCGAAGATACTTGGGATATCCGGAAAAAGGAGCAGAAAAAGAGCTAATAACAATCCACTAACAATAGTGTTGGGAAAAAAACCATCCCCCATGAAATGGGGGTGTTCGGAACCAAGTGTTCAACTTGGGTGGGGCGCAAATAAGAAACAAAAAACTACAATTATTTACATAGGTAACAAGCACTCACCCAAATTTAGGTTTTTCTTCAGAAAGCCTACAGATCACAACATCGCTCAATTCCTAGTCATGACTCTCGCCAACAAAACCCATTTGTCCAATTATTGTTTCATGTTCATTAATAATGTTTAAATAGGTTTATGAACTACTGGGAAACTAGCAAGCATAGGCACTAGTCTAGTAAAGTAAAGAGTCAAGAATCAACTATAACACCCACACTCGGTTCTTAACAACAGAGGATCCAACCCCAATTCATGATATAAACAAGGTAACCAACCGTTCTCAAAACGCACAAACACTGAATCCATATCAACAGGGGATCCCATCCCCAATTTCACAACCGCTAAGAGTATAAAAACAGAGGATCCCATTCCCTCCCACATCTTTAACAATCAGCCCAAAAAAAGGAAACAACCAAACCACTACCACAGACACAAAGAAGGGACACTCTTGTATTTTTAGATTTATATGATTTAACACACTCCATGATTTCAAATTCCATGTGTTTTAACAAGGAGTTATCACATATGGGTTGATCCTAGTGCTTTCAATTTCTTCGGCTGGGTATACATGATTAACCAATTTACTTTTCATACAAGGAGTTTATAATTACAAAACAAGCCATTTTAAACATCATGAGGGGTTCATTAGTGCACAGAAAATGGCCACCAACGGCCTCAATTTTCAGAATGCGTAAGAATGCACAACTCAGAAAGATGATTTTAATATAACAACATCAACGATCACAGTCCCCCCTTCATTCTTTACAAGATTCGTTCATTATCTTTAATTAGGTATGGTTTATCCAATTCTACAGAATCAAAAGCACACCCACCCCGCATGATACAAAAAAGAGAGAGGTGATGGAGAAATTTCCTACCTGTTTATCGATGATCGACGCTTATGCCCGGGGCGGAACTTCACGGATAGCGATGCAAGTCGCCTGAACGAAAAATCGCCTCGTTTATCAACACTCAGTTTGGGCACAAAAATTTACGCATAATGACGTGGTTCGCCCGATGCACCAGAAAATGTTCATGAAAAGCCGCAATCAAGGAAAGAAGAAACCACAGCTAACCCTTAGTTTATAAGAGCCGCATATGGTTGAGATGAGAATTCCAAACCACGTAAGGAGCGGGGTAGTTGGTTGACCACGCTTTTGGGCCATTACACATGATGATATTAAGGTGTTATTTAATATCCCCCCATCGTGGAGGTTTCAAGAATTAATTACGGGCCTTAAGTGGTTTTAAAAGGAGTAAAAGAATTAATTTACGTCAAAACTTACGTTGCGAGAGTGGAAAAGTCAGGTACTCAGCGTGGGGACACGGTGCCACTGTCACAGTGTCACCCTCACAGTGCCACCCTCACGGTGTCACCCTCACGGTGCCACCCTCATGGTGCCACCCTCACAGTTCCACCGTCACGGTTCCACAGTCACGGTGTCAACCTCACGGTGCCACCTTCACGGTTCCACCGTCACGGTGTCACTGCTACTGTCTCACCCTCACGGTGCCACCATCACGGTGCCACTGTTTTGGTGGAGCCTCACCTTTGGCAACGTAATGGGCCAAGAGGGTCTGGTCCATTACATTAGATACCTCTTAAACGATTCTCGCCCTCGAGAATCAAAACAAACCAAGAAGGAAAGAGAGGGTCTGAACAACCACCTCGAAAGATACCTCCTAGAAGTGAACCCATGCTAACTAAAAACACTTCCCTGACAATAAAAAAGCAACATACCATGCCAAACATCCCAGACATGTGGGTTGGGGAGTCTCCTCCCCCCACGTAAAGATATTATCCGCTTTGGGAGGCACTGACTCGCCCTCACAGGTTTAATCGCATCCACCTTACTTCAGCTTGATTAGGGTGGGGGGTTCTCTCCTCCCCCCATAGCCAGGGCTTTTCAAAAACATTCAGAGGAAAGAAAACCAGTACATTTCATATCCAAAAAGATAAAATGTTCTACCATAATAGGTTCAACAAGGAACAAAACTCAAAACAACTCTGGGTATTGGGTACGCATCTGTGCTTCCCTCTCCCACGTACTCTCCTCAAGCCCACCATGTCTCCCCAACACACGAACCAAGAGAATGGTTCACCCACGAAGCACCTTCTCCTTGAAATCCTTGATCATCACTGGTCTCTCCACAAAGGTCACGTCATCATCGATGTCCGTCTCACCCCAATCAAGGAAGTGTGAATCATCGTGCAGATACCGACGGAGCTGGGACACATGAAAGACATCATGTATCCTCAGTAGCAGCGGTGGTAACACTAGCTGATAAGCCACTTCGCCGACCCGCCGCAACACTTCGAAGGGTCCAAAGAACTTGGGAGAAAGCTTACTCCCCTTGTCGAACCTCCGCTGCCCACGCTGAGGAAAGCCCTTCAAGAACACTTGGTCTCAGACCTCAAACTCCAAGGGCCTCCTCCTGGTATCAGCATACAACTTCTGTCGGTCCTGGGCCACCTTCATCCATTCTTGTATGAGCTGAACTTTCTATGTTGTGCTCTGCACCACTTCTGGGCCAAGGATGCATGCCTCTCATACTTTGGTCCAACACACAGGTGAACAACATGGCCTCCCATACAAGGCTTCAAACGGGGCCATACCAATGGTAGAGTGGTAGTTATTATTGTAGGAAAACTCTACCAGAGGAAATTATCGCACCCATGATCCCCCTGAGTCCAGAACACATGCCCACAACATATCTTCAATGGTTTGGATGGTGTGTTCTGTTTTTCCATCTGTCTGGTGATAGAAAGCAGTGTTAAGACGTAACTGTGTGCCAAAAGCGTGTTGCAATCCTTTCCAGACCCATGAGGTAAACCGTGCATCCCTATCTGAGACTACAGATCTCGGAACTCCATGCAACTTTACCACCTCATCCATATACTTTCATGCCAAAGCATCCATAGTACTCGACTCCATGATCGCCAGAAAGTGGGCCGATTTTGTTAACCGGTCCACTACCACCCAGATAGCATCATATGCCCCTTGGACCTTGGGAAGTCCCGTGATGAAATCCATCGAGATGTCGTCTCACTTCCACTCAGGGAAATCTAGAGACTGCAGTAGGCCACCTAGAACTCGGTGTTCATCCTTCACTTGCTGACACACTAAGCACTTGGCCACTTACTCTACCACGACTCACTTAACTCCGGGCCACCAAAACAGTCTCTTCAGTCCCTGCTACATCTTGGAAGCTCTTGGGTGTACCGCCAGGGGTGAGTTGTGGAACTCACTGAGAACCTTTCTGCGCATCAATCCTGGAATAAAAAACCTTTTATGGAAAGCATCTGGTTCTGACCATCCTCTGTCCATCCTTCTGGAGCATTGCCCTGGTCAACTCGGTCACACATCACTTATCACTCCGGGTCTCCCCACTGAGACTCCTCTACTTGCTAAAATAGATATGTATGCACTGTCACCTGATATAAGAAACCTCTACCCCCATCCATACTCTCATCCATGTGTAAGGCAGCTAACTCCTCCATCACTTTCTAGGCGTCCGCCGACTCTTGAACAACATCCTTCTTCATCCTCCTGCCCAAGGCATCGGCCACTACATTTCTCTTTCCCTCTGTATAAGAGATCTCAAAGTCGTAATCCTGGACGAACTCCACCCATCTCCGCTGTTTC
This sequence comes from Viscum album, assembly GCA_963277665.1. NCBI lineage: Eukaryota > Viridiplantae > Streptophyta > Magnoliopsida > Santalales > Viscaceae > Viscum > Viscum album. Next base: position 1,930,455,840 of record OY728142.1, read on the forward strand.
TAGTTTAAGTCCAGCTGGGAGAATATATACCTTAAGAGTTTGTGATCTGTGAAGACCACAAAGCATTCTCCGATGAGGTAGTGTCACCATAACTTTATCACAAAAAACGACCGCTGCAAGCTCCAAGCGTGGGTGGCATAATTACGCTCATGGGGGTGCAGCTGCCTGGACCCATAAGAGATCACCCCTTGTCGCTTCATCAACACACATCCCAGGCACTGTCCTGAAGCATTACAGAACACCCCATAAGCCGCCCCTTCTTCTAATAATCTCAGCACTGGGGCACTAACTAACTTCTCTTTATGATAGTTGAAGGCTGACTCGCACTGCTCACTCCACATGAAAACCTGGTCTTTCTTGGTCAGGGTTGTCAAAGGGGCTGCTACTCGGGAGACGTTGGCTACGAACCTCTGATATTAACCTTCCAGCCCGAGGAAACTACGAACCTCTGCCATATTCTTGGGTGATTCCCAAGAAACAACCGCCTCAACCTTTGACGGGTCCACCGATACCCCCCGCTCGGACACCACGTGTCCGAGGAAGTGCACTTCTCGTGCCCATAACTTGCATTTTGAAAACTTCCCATAGATCTGATGATGTCGGAGGACCTCCGAAACTGACCTCAGGTGCTCTTCATGGTCCTCCTCTGATCTCGAATAGATTAAGATGTCGTCGATGAACACAACTACAAACCGATCCAGGTACTCCCAGAAGATGGAGTTCATAAGCCCCATGAACACAGTCGGGGCGTTCATAACACCGAAGGGCCTGAATACGAACTCGAAGTATCCTTATCTGCACCTGAAGGCCGTCTTCAGGATGTCTCTCTTTTTAACTCTCAGCTGGTGGTACCCAGACCACAGGTCGATCGTTGAGAACCATCTGACCCCTTTCAGCTGGTCGAAAAGATCATCTATCCTCGGAAGAGGTTAGCGATTCTTGAACGTCACCTGATTCAGCCTCCTGTAGTCTATGAACAACCGGAGACCACCATCTTCCTTCTTTGCGAACAAGATTGGATCACCCCACGGTGACGCACTCGGCCGAACATAACCCCTCTTCATCAGTTCTTCAATCTGGATCTGCAACTCCCATAGCTCTTAAGGTTCCATCAGATAAGGATCCATCGAGATTGGATGAGCGCCCAGCTACAGGTCTATCCCGAACTCGATATCACGTCGAGGGGGTAGAGTCCTCACCTCCTCAGAAAAGATGTCCATAAACTCACGGACAACCTCTGGCACCCCCACCATCTCGGTATCTGCTAACTCTACTAATAGCTCAGCTAACAAGGAGAGGAGGGGTTCCACTCGCCTACTGCCCTTTGGACCGCTCTGCTCGCCGGTGAAGGTAACACGCCGGCCACCCAAGCTCGAGAACATGACCCTTCTTCGAAAACAATTTATGATGGTGCACAAAGAGAATATCCATTCGATTCCTAGGATGACATTGTATGGATGTATCTGTAGCAGAAGAAGATCCCTAACCGACTGATGTGGCCCTATCATCAGTCTGCATCCCCGACAAACAAACAACAGGTCAGTCTGACCCCCGACTAGTGTGCTCAACACCCGGGGCACTAGGAGTCTCTCGGAATCTAGACCCAATTTATGGGCTAGACTAGGTTCAAAAAAGTAGTGGGAATCTCCAGTATCGAACAAAGCATAGGCAGGAGTGCTAAACAAAATGATCGTACCTCGAACAACCTCCGGACCTACTAGAACTGCTGCCTCTACGACATGAAAATGTCCACGCCCAGCTCCTCTTCCCCTCGGTTGCTGGCCACCTCCCCGAACATGCCCCGATCGAGGTCCCTGAGGTGTGCCCTAAAGTCAGCCTCCTCCTCCTATGTCCACCCTTGGAGGAGCGGGAGCTCGCTGTCCTTGCTGCTGCTGCTGGAATGGTCTTACTGCAAGCTACTACTAGGGTGGGTGGTGGGGTTGTCCAACACTGCCGTACTGTACCCGGTCCGGGCACTCACTCTGACGATGTCCAGGGCTCCCACAGACGAAGCACCACGGTCTCGGGCCTGAAGGAAAAGGGAAAGGACCAGGGGATTGAAACTGAAACTACTACAGCCTGATCCCTGCCCGTCGGAACCTGGAGGGTCCTGACGCTGGAGGCCTGGTGCTGACGGCCTTACCCATCGATGGTCCCAGCTGGATCCCCTCTCGTGACACTCATCCTAGAGCATGAATCCTCTCCACAACTTCGGCCTTCTTCTGGACCTCTATGTACGTCGGCAGGGTAAAGGGGGTAACAACATACTAGAGGGAGGGTCGGAGCGCCTCCTCCAAACGTCTTTCCTGAGACTCCTCGTAAGGAAAGAGGTCCGGAGAAAAATGTAGGAGGTCCATGAACTTGACCCCTTGCCCCCTCACGGACATACTCTCCTATTGGAGGGAGAGTACCTCCTGTCTCTTTTCCACCTTCATCGTCGGAGGGAAGAATTTCACCCGGAACTCCCTCTCAAAATCCACTTAATCCACCTCAGTCTCTCTCCTATCCCCCAGGTGAAGAATCCACCACTAACGCGCTGCTCCCCACATCTGGATGACAGCCAGAGGAACCCAGTACTCGGTCGGGGCCCGAATCAGGCCGAAATCTATCAATAGCTCCTCTATTTATCCTTCTATCTTCAGGTCATAGGTGATGCCCTCATACTTCTCGAGGGTCTGTCGCTGGAAATCCCGGAGAGTCCTCTGCCACTGGTCGTCCTCCTCTTCCCGGCCAGCTCTCTGATGATCATCCAAGGTTGTTTGTGGGGCCTTGATCGTCTGTACCACACGCGGTCACCTTCCAGGTGCCATAGCGGCAAGGTAAATAAGGAATTCCTAAGCCCAAGTAGTGCATATTATTGTCTTTAAAACTTCTTAAACTTTTTGTTTATTCATAATTACCAAAACACCCCAGAAACACGAGAACTCAAGTCATTATGATGCATGTACCTTTTCTAGGGTATCTACCCTGCAATTAGCATGACATCACTTGTTCGTTCGGTAGGTCCAGAGTCCTTGTGTCGGATCACGGGGGGCCCTAAAATCTCATGTCCTAGCCGGTCTTCCCTGTCCTAATACATGAAATGAGGTCAACCAACACTGTTGAGCTACCATCCCATGCAATACTCACTATTCCTAACTCCAGGCTCCATCCTATCCCTCAATCATCAACCTTTTCCTCTGATACCATTCTGTCATGACCCGCCTTCACCAAAAGGAGGGAAGGGTCATCAGATTTCCAGGCCCTTCCTTCTTTAATTTGAATGAGAGATAATGACCCCCGAGACCCGCCTTCAATAGGTCCCGGAGTGGCAACTAGCAACAAGGGTATATAAATTTCTCACTAGTGGAAGGCATTACCCCTTTTTGTTTTATAAGATTGGGAGATAAGATGATGAAATTCAACCACACCAAGGTAAATGAAAAATAAAGCCAAAAGTAAACCATTCCCACATGCATGTTATAAAAATAAAATCCACAAAGTTCAAAAGTTGACTACAAAGGTAAGTACCAAAGAAGAAAATCAGAAACTACAACTACCCTAAAGGTCCAAGCTAGTATGGTCCTGCGTGATCCCCGAAGTCCTCCTGGAAACCTGAAAGCAGTTTTATATATGTAGGGATAGTATACAAGTACACTCATTAGGGGAAACCAAAGACTCTCGTGCACAAGTGGGGGGATCGTACTAAAGTCCCGTGAGAAAAAGGAGTAAACCAAACACCTATCAAGGTAAATTATCCACACAAGCGTCACCAAGGCACACTCCCCAAATAACGCAAGTCAAGTAATATATATAATCAGAGCACATCGATGTTTGGGTACCCCACTCCACATTCCCACTAGTTATTGAGACATCCTACGCATCGGACAAATCCCGCCATTCTCACCGCAGTCCCACTGCCACACCCGCCCACACACACCTGGGCCACAACCACACGCAGTCCCACTCCCAAATCATTCCCGAAAACACCTGGGCCACAACTATCACATGTAACCACGCTTGCAAACACCTAGTCTAGAACAACCACCACCACGCCTGAATAAACCTGGGCTAGAAAATCCACTTCCACGCCCGAAGACACCTGTTCCTCATCTCGAAGACACATGGGAAACCACCTACCACACACACATGGCCAACCACCACACTACCCTGCCCGAAGGTTCTTGGGCTAATAATAGACATCAGGCCATCACAGCCTGCCCGAAGATACTTGGGATATCCGGGAAAGGGAGGAGAGAAGGATCTAATAACCAGCCAATAATAATAGATTTGGAAGAAACACCTCCCTCATGAAATGGTGGTGTTCGGCACTAAGTGATAAACTTGGGTGGGGCATGAATAAGAAAAACAAAACAATAATTATATACATAGGTAACAAGCACTCACCCAAAGATAGGTTTTTCTTCAAAAATCGTACTGATCACAACAACACTCATGTCCGTGTCACGACTCTTGCCAACAATACCCATTTGTCCCATTCTTGTTTCATGTTCATTAAAAATGTTTAAATATGTTTAAGCACTACTGGGCAACTAGAAAGCATAGGCACTAGTCCAGGAAAGTAAACAGTCAGGCATCAACTATAACACCCACACCCGGTTCTTAACAGCGGAGGATCCCACCCCAATTCGTAATATAAACAAGGTAACCACCTGGTCTCAAAACTCACAAACACTGAATCCATATCAACAGGGGATCACATCCCTAATTTCACAACCACCGAGAGTATAAAAACAGGGGATCCCATACCCTCCCACATCTCCAACAATCAGCCCAAAAAAAGGAAACAACCAAACCACTAACACCGACACAAAGCAGGGCCACGCCTATATTTTCAGATTTATAAGATTTAACACACTCCATGATTTCAAATTCCATGTGTTTTAACCGGGAGTTATCACAGATGGGTTGATCTTGATGCTTTAAATTTATTCAGCTGGGTATACGTGATTAACCAATTTACTTTAAACATCAGCAGTTTATAATTACAAAACAAGCCGTTTAAAACATCATGAGGGGTTCATTAGTGCACATACAACGACCACCAATGGCCTCGATTTTCCGAATGCGTAAGCCATCACAACTGAGAAAGATGATTTTAATATAATAAAATCAACGATCAGAACCCCCCCCCCCCTTCATTCTTTACAGGATTCGTTCATTATCTTTAATTAGGACTCGTTTATCAAATTATACAGAATCAAAAGCATGCCCACGCCGCATGATACACAAAAGAGAGAGGTGAAGGTGAAATTCCCTACCTATTGATTGACGATCGATGCTTAGGCCGGGGGCGGAACATCACGGATAGTGATGCGGCTCGCCTGAATGAAAAATCGCCTCGTTTATCAACGCTCAGGTTGGGTGCGGAACTTTAAGCATAACGATGCGGCTTGACCAATGAACCAGAAGCTGTTCGTGAAAAGTTGCGATTGTGGAAAGAAGAAACCATGGCTAACCCTTAGTTTATAATATCCATAGATGGTTGAGATGAGAATTCCAACCCGCGTAAGGAGTGGGGTTGTGGGTTGAACACACGGTTGGGCAGTTACACACGATTATATTAAGGTGTTATTTAATATACCCCACATCGGGGAGGTTTCAGGAATTAATTATGGGCCTATAAGTGTTTTAAAAGGAGTAAAAGAATTAATTTACGTCAAAACTTACGTTGCGGGAGCGGAAAAGTCAGGTACTCTGCGAGGGGACATGGTGCCACCGTCACGGTGTCACCCTCACAATGTCACCCTCACGGTGTCACCCTCACAGTGTCAACCTCACGGTGCCATCGTCACGGTTCCACCATCACGGTTTCACCCTCACGGTGCCACTGTCACGGTTCCACTATCACGGTTCCACCGTCACGGTGTCTACCTCACGGTGCCACCGTCACGGTTCCACCGTCACTCTGCCACGCTCACGGTGCCACTGTCACGGTGCCACTGTTTTGGTGGAGCCTCACCTTTGGCAAGGTAATGGGCCACGAGGGTCTAGGACATTACAAAATAAGGGTATAAAAACTTTAACCCATTTTTTTGGTATGTAGTAAAAATGTGTTGAAATACATTTTTATGAAAACATGGATGTGGATGACAAAGAGGTCCCAGTAGAAAATTACGTATATACAACCTCGGATAATAAAGAGATTGTGAAATTAACCATTACCTTATAATTTTCATTGGTCTAGGGTATGTTATCCTCCTGTATAATAGTTATATCATTTTTATTAAATTATACAAGAACCATATACATAATTATGAAATAATATATTATCTTCTAATAATTCATTATTAATGATATTTTAGTATTATCATCATTTCGCGGTTTGTCTCATTCTTTTTCCATTATATTAATTTTCAAGTGATTCTTGTTTGTTATGGATGGGATGTTTCTTAATAATATCCAGAATTATATCAAGTCTATAAATACTTTTTAAATCATCAAATGAATATTAGTCTTGAATGGTTACGATGTGAAATGAATCTCATTGCATTCATGTAGACGGTAATCCGTACATACGCACGAGCGACAAAATCATTTTTTGATATTAAAATAGTATACAATTTTTTGGAATATCATATATAAATAATAATTATATTGTAATATTTATTATTTACTTTAATTTTAAATCATTATTATACCCATACAAATAATAATGTATTTAATAACAACTACACCCCAACATGGAGATGGTAAGTCGTATGTATGCACGTATGGTGACATGTAATTCAAAGGATGAATAGAATAATTAATATGGTTGTTCCATATTTATAATAAAATCAAAATATATAGAATATAGTGTATTTATTATTTTATAATTGAAACAACAAAGAAAGAGGAAGTGGAAGAAGAAAGGAACTCGAAAGAGGTGATGAAATATTTACATCTTCTTTGGGATATTCCATTTGATTTGATCAAAAGGGGTCCATAAGTTGGATTTATGACTAAATTAAAGCCACTAGGATAAAAGGATGATATTTGAGAGGATATTTGTGTAGGGTTTTTTAGAGAAAAATGGCATTGAAGGTGTGAATTTGAGAGAAGTAGGAGTACCCTTTTATAAGAGGGGTGAGGGGCACCTTAGGAAAAGGTTGAAATATTTTTATATAATAATAACATATTCTATTTATAATGGATCCAAATTTATTTATTTCAAATCTAAAGTGGTTATTATTAGATTTATTCTAAAACAATAGGCTTTATAAAAGTTTATATTACCATTTTAAACTTATCTTTTTGAATTAACTCTATGTTAAAAAATTTTACTTTTACCGTGTCTTCTTGTATTCTTACACTATATGGATAATAATCAGACTATAAACATCCAAAATAACTTCAAGTGGTTCATTAATGACATATATAATAATATTTAAGACCTTTGGATGATCCTTATATTTTTAGTAATATTATATCAACCAATAATATAGTATTTGTTTTCAAAATAAATTTACGTAAATTTTGACACTATTTGGTATTTTGTTTTTTTGAAAGTCATAATAACCTTATCACTTCGAAAACATTTATCTAATCAACCCTAAAATGTAATATAATCCTAGAAAAGTATTTAAAATCATCAAAAGTCTCAAATTACAATTATTTGGAGGTATATAATATCAATTATTTTAATATTTCATTAATAATGTAATTACTGCATCATCATTGTGAAATAAATGAATTAAATTATAAAATGTCTAAAAATTATAAATAAATTTCCATTATGTAGGAAATATTTTTAAATTGATAATGAATATTTATAGTCGAATTTATCTTATGTGTAACCCTATATTAAAATATTTTAGTTATTAAACATAAAATATAACACTTTTAATTCTACTATAAATTAAATAATAAAAAATTTCCTAATCTAATCCATGTGGATCTAAAGGATCATATTTTATTCCTACGGTTTTTTATTATCTAATTACACTTATCCAATAGAATTAGGACATGTGTTTGGGTAATAATAATATACTTTTTACCTTTAATTGCCCTATTTACTTTTAACAATGGTAAATAAAAGTCAAAAGTAATTATTCACCAAAAAATATTTTTATCTTATTGAACCAAATTTTACTTCTTAGTATTAACAATGTCTCTCAATTCTTCTAAATTCAACTCACAGTTACGGTAAAACTATGTTTTATTTAAATTTTCAAATGCTTCTAAGAGGTGGATAAAAGATAGTAAAAAAGTTTAATAAACTTTTTATATACCTAAACTTATTTTTAAATGGATTCAATAAATTACATTGAACTTATATATGTATTATCTATCTATTTTTACCTAAAATAAATTTAATTAAAATATATAATTATTTAAATAAAAAGTTATTTTTAACCAATACTGCAGTGTTTTTCACTATTAAAAATTGAATCTTTTTAGAAAAATTCCTAAATTTTACCCTAAGATAATTTTGATATTTAGAATTAAAAAATTAAGTCTATTTTATGAAATTAAAAACATATATTTTTCATTTATTAATTTAAAATTAATTCCCATTGTCAAAACCAAAAAGCGTATTTTTAAGAAATAATAACTATCAAAAGATTAACACTTGTTTATATCAAATTGAAAAGTTAAATTACATACAATGACTAGCATTAAATGAAATGGTAAAAAATAATCAAATTATACTTCAAAACCACTAAAATTTATAATATAACTCCATAAATTATTTTGATTAAAAAAGTTTTTTTCAGTTAAAATATATTATTTTTCACTATTCACCCATATATGAAAGTTATCAGAGAAAACACCAAAAATTTATTGAAACTATATTCTTCTGCCAAGATTATAACGAAGAGTTTTATTATTTCAAATTGAATATATAAATGTTTAAATGTTGGATTTAAGAAGGTTCTCCATTAAAAGGCTGTAAAATTGCATTTTTTTGAAAATACTTATTTTATCTGAAAAAAATGAATTTGTTCTTAAATAATGTCTAATAAACTCATAATATGGATTCTAAAATTATAAGAATTATATAAGGTTCAAAATTCTGTTAATACTATTCAGAACTGCTTTTGAACGGCTAGTTTTGGAAGTCGTGGTGCGGTTGAACTCGGTGTTGCGTGTAGTACATGTTACTGAATTACATTAAAAAAATAATGTACTATGAAATATTTGGGTGCTAAAAATATACTTTATTATTATGAAATAGAATCAACTATTGAGAATATGATTAAAATGGTTACTCATCCACCTCATAATAACTGTACAGAATGATATAAAGAATGTTGTTGTAAAGAGTTATGTCTCCCTACTAAAAATTTATTTTGGATTTATATAAGGGCATAAAATACATAACCAATATACAATTAGACACTAATAAAGGACAAAATCTGATATATTAAAAAGTAATCACCTCATAAACATTGGTTTGAGAGAATTATGTACATGGGATACTATATATACTTTTTTTATTCTCACAGATAACTCATCCTCCATAATTTGATGTGGTGATTAAATAGTTTTACTAAACATGGAATAAATGAATGTATATATAAAACCAGTGTAAAATTACTTCATATATTACTTAATTAATAACCATTATACAAATTATCACAATTATATCAATATCCACCTTAATAGTTGTGAAAATATATAACCTTTCATTGTCTATATCCCGTAGAGGTAGTTGTTATTAATTATCATTGACAATAATTATCTTACATCATTGTTTTGTATAAATAAAATTTTCCTTATAGTTGAAACATGGAATTATAGTCTTTTTTATCATGTCCTTATTTTCAACTATTGTATTAATTGGTTCCTACAACTCTCTTTGATAATCATTATCATGGTTCCCCACCATTCCATATTCGAATCATATTCGGTATCCCATAAGATAATTCCAAAGATGAATTTTACCATCCTTTTGAAACATTGTATTTTTTTCTTCCATCATAGGATTTTATATTTATCCTCACAAATATAACTACATTTTAAAAAAAATTATCTCTAGCTCTATGAGACCACAAAGAGTCACCAAAAACAATATATACCTTATAATAATGTCTTATAATATCTTCATATATTTACATAATTCCAATAAGAAAATCCATTTTTTGAATGTTAATGAATTCACTAAAGATGTGGAAGACATTTATTTAATTATAGATAATTAAACCTCATGAATATATTAGAAGACTTTTGAAATTTTTCACATATAACAGGACAAACACATATTCTTTTAGGATTAGTCCAATAACTTCGTATAAATTTTTTTAATGGGGGATCATAGAAATTATTTATTGAAAAATGTGTTCGTGATTTATTCTCATTCAAGGGATCAATATACTCATTAAAATTATTATTCTTAACCATCATATATAAATGATTGTACTAGACATCCATATGAAAAAAATCCAAAAAAACATTTCTCTTGTTTTTAAAAATGGAAAATAAATTCTAAATGGTTTTAATAAATTATTCCACAATGATGGTATTTTAAGATCAACTAATTGTAGGGAGAATTTTTCACATAAAAGACTCAACTGGATAATGATCTTCTTTAAGAGTGGGTTTTTTACATGATTTGATCCACTATTTATATAATGAGTTAGTTGAGATAGAAATTCCATAATGTCATTTGATATTTCTCCAATAACGTTAGGAATATCATCAAGGAAATAAACGCATTTCCTATCACATTGGTTTTTGAATTGATTTCTCTGATTTCCTTCTATTAGAAAATTATAATAAAATTAAATCACATTAAATAAAAAATATAAAAAAGGTTTGAATAAATATTATTATTAATATATAATAAATTATAATTATATCCAAAATCAAGATTCGATAGGATTTAATCAAAGTTATCTAACGTAATTTTATTATTATTTATTCTAAACTACGACTTTATTCAAGTACACCATATTGGATCATAAGCAGTTGGTGAATTTGACAAATAATATCCCCCAAGAAATCCAAAAAAGAATTTAGCATGGATTAAATGTCATGCATTATGAGATGATTGAGAAAATTTTGAATTCACCATTTTATGGAATTATTACCCCTATGTTAAACTATTATAGGTCTATATCCCTTATTTGTATATATAGTGATATTTAATTTTATATAAACTACTCAATCTATGATTCAACAAAATCATATTACTTTTTCCTAAACATAATCCATTCCATAAAGTTCCCATATAATTTTTTATCCCAACTCAAGTAAAATAAAAAAGACCTTACTTGAACATGAAATTGTAGTGGACTAATCCATTTTACACATATTATTAAATAATTCTTAATATAATCATCCATTAAATATAACCATGGATTGAAAGTTTTAGTGTATTTGGAATACTCGGAATATAATAATTTAATATAAAAAACAATTATTTCAATCTCCATATTGAGTTCAAAAACAGCATTTAGCATCCAAAAATATTTTGGATTAACATTGTAATATAATGAAATGGTTAGTGAGCTAAAAAAATATTGCCTGAATCATGTATCTGAGTCACAACATATGATTCAGGTAATAATAGAGAAGGGTCATCAGTAATGAATTTAGACCAAAAAATAAATAACATGTTATCATAATATCATTGAAACAGAAGAAATCTAGTAACAAAATAAATCATGATAAAATCATATATCAAGGATAACATCCATGACAACATCAAATGATGAAAAAATGTCCATATTGTATTATGATTACTCAAATATCCCATATATAATTTCTCATGAGACTAATTAATTAAACCATTTATTAGGGTGATATACTGGTGATACATATTAATATATTTGTAATTAGTTTTCATAGGAGTAAATAAGTCATATGGAATAATAATAATAATTACCCATTTAATGATACTGGATGCATAATATTGTTTCATATAATATTCATAGATAATTTCATAAATAATTAAAAATGGAGAATGAATTTAATATTTAATATTTTAATATAAAATTATATAAGAACATCTCTAAAAAAATGTTTATCATTTTAGAATATAAAAATTCATAAAGTGGTACATAGAAGTACTAGGGGATAGAAAATTTTCCCATAATCTTGAATTTTTTTAAACAATGAATTTCAAATACAACAATATGGAATGTAATAATACATTAAATTAAGGGAGAATAATATATTAATTTATGTTAGTGAAATAAAATTTTCAATTTTATGAAATATATAAGATATGAGGGGGAGAATAACCGATTTAGAGATAGAATGGACATTACCTAAAAAAAATGATGGTTCAAAGTGATCTCATTACATGTCTCTTTTCTTTCATCATATGAGTCAGAAACTAGAGTATATGAAATATTGTTTGAGTTAGATATGTTTTATGAAATGATAAATATATATATAATACGATATATTATTTTCTTGTAACATTTAAGCACAAGTTTGTTAAAAATTTAATATTAAAATAATTTTTCTAGGTCATAATTGCATTGTCTTTCGAGTATGTTTTGTTTTAGAAGCGTCAATAATTATTCATTGATTATTGTTCCATAAACATGAAAATCTAACACAGGATGTTAATATCATATATATTCATTAAATGGAATTTTTGTTCCATCCATTAAAAATATAGATCAAAAGTGAATTAAACCATTTATAGAGATGGTGGGAGGTTTGTATGCATAAACAATGATATAATTTTTTTATATAAATAACGACATATAAATAATGATTAAAAATTAAATAATAAGGATAATATCATAAATAACATATTTATTTTCAAAATCCATTTGTATGACCATCTACGATATTTAGTGAAAAAAATGAATTATATCATTATGAGTGTGTGTGGTCATCTAAGGATATGAATGTTGATTTCATTTCCAATTTATTGGAAGAGTAGTTTGATAGAGGTGATAAAATAAAAAAAAACATATCAATATATGGAATATATTTTCTTATAATAACATCCTGTCGGAAGATGATTTCATGGAGGTAGAGGATGAAATAAAATGAATATATTTATTTAATTATTATTCATCATCTTCAAACAAAACTTTTATTTTACACCTTAAACCCTCTTATAAGGTATCATTATGGAAACTTTACTTCCTGTTAATGGGGAGGGATATTATAATGGGTATTTAAAAAGTTAAAATGTTTTCAAATTTTAAATAAAAGGGGGTCAAAGGTTATTTATGTTAATTAAGGGGGTGAGAACTATAAAAATACATAAAATGAAATATTTAAGAATTATATTTTCTGAAAAAAGATCGAAATATAATTTAAATAAAATATCTATTTTATATTTTTTTAGATACTATCATACAATATAATAATTAATGTTTCTATTAGGTTTTAACCATTATTTATTTTCTTTATCCCATATTTACTAGTTGTGACAATTACGATGATAATCATGATTTTACACTTTATAGGTCAAAATAGTTACTATAAAAGGATTATTAGTCTATAAATAAACAGTAGAGGATAATTCTAAAAAAATATCAATTTCATAAATATATTTTTTTAGTGTAATTTTAAATCAAAACATAAAATATAATTTTGTATTAAATAACATTAATATAAATTTTGGTACTATTCATTTATTTTTTCTGTGAAAAAAATGAAAATAACATAATTATAATATAATCTGTTAATAAATATATACTATATTTTTATTTTCTAAAATTTTCATGGAACATGATAAATCATTAAAATTATATAATATTTAAGTTTTATCAAATAAATTATAATTTTTTAAATAACTAAATATCTTATCAACATTATGTAAATATTTTAGTTTATTACATCATTACTAAATGAAAAAAATCAATTACCATAATAAAAATAATTATTTTCCCAATAAGCATTGATTATAAAAAATTATTTTTCCATATACCTTACTTTAAATATTAGAGATATAAAAAAATAGAGAGGGGAATTTTTAGTTTATCCATTACTTAAATATAATAATTGTAAATATAATAGAAATATCATTCCATGTGTCCATACATTTGAAACATGTATGTACATGGAGGAACTCCACTCATCAAATAATATATATAAATGTATTGTTATCATTTGTTAGTTCAAATCATATTTTTTCACGTTAATTTCCTAATTTACCCTTACCTTGATGACAATTGCTGAAAATGGTTATTTTTCATAATATGGAAAAATAAAACGATCATAATTATCTATTTTGAAACTCTTAAATCAAAAAATTGAATTAATTTTAAATTATTAAATTTATATAATAGGGAAAAAACAACTTTAGACTAATTTTGAAAAAAAATTCATTTTCTAGGGTGTTAATTGATTGGGAAGTCATATTTCTTGATCAATTATATCTATCCTTAAGGAAAAATATTTTTCCTTATCTATGTCAATATACATTTTAGGCACTTAAAATCCATATATATTTCATACATCTCTCTATAAATATAATTTCATATTATTTTCAATGAATATATCACTAAAAATAACTCCATATCTTTTTTAGATATTTATTCTCACTGAAATTCAACATCTGTGTATTTTAATATATTACATTATCATTTTTCAAAACTAAAAAACAAAAAACCTAATTGTATGCATTACTATAAATCGTAAATACTTCCCCACTTGTCAGTAGTGTAAGTACTAGTGTAGTGACATGCCTCCTATTGAATTATGTATACATATCATCAATGACATTAGTATAAAAGAACATTACCCCTGTTTGAATCAGCTTTTTTAGAAGTGTATAAATATTTTGAACCTTTTCTCCCAAGGAATCAGTAATACCCAGCATTTCCAGGGAAACTACCTTTCACAGTTAGAGATGTTGGTTTTGAATATTACTCTATTTCTAATATTTTATAGGGGTCCACATATATCCCCTTCACGGTGATAAAATTCCTCCTGAAAGATAATTTAGCCATATAGAACTCATATTTATTAGACCTTTCATATATATTATTAATTTAAAGATTATTTAAAATATTATTAAAAATAATCTCACAATCCTTTTTAATTATGAAGAATATATAAATATTAACTATCAGGGATTAGAAAAATTGGTTGATTTAATCTCTAATTACTATATTCAATACTTATATGAATATTTCTACACAATTATTAAATCTTAAGGGTATCACGGTGAACTCATGTATTTAACACATTGCTCAAAATATAGTTTTTTCAATATCATTCACATTTACATTAAACTAGTTATATCCTAACCGAAGTTCTAAGATAGAGAAATAATTGTCCATATATAGTTTATTGAACAAATATTGCATCTATGGTATTAGAATTATTTTATTTATCGTGATTTTTTGACTTCATATTATTCAAAAATAACTGATTTGAACCATTATTCTTCTTAAATAAAGATTATATGTGCACCCCATGGTGAACCAATCCTATATATAAAATATTTTTTCAGATTCTCTTGAAAATTCATTTATAGTTATTCCAAATAAATAATGGTCCATATATATGGATTATTATATATGGAAATATATCCAGGTTTGATAATTATTGAGAACTATACATTTTTATGAAGAAGAAGACCAAACAACACTTCACGGAAAATTTAGTTGGATACCTCATAAATGGAATGTCAATAAAAATAGTTATATACTTGGTCGAAATTGTTTGATTTAGATCTAATTTATTACTTTTAAATATTATCCAATATTGGGAATATGATTGAAATGGTTATTCATCCACCTCATAATACTTTAATAGAATGATATAATAAATGTTGATGTAAATAGTGATCCGTTTGTTCTAAAAATTGATATTGTATTTATATACAAACATCTAATCTATAACCAATATATTATTAAACACCATTAATGGATTTAAGATGATATATTATAGAGGATTCACTCAAAAAACATTGGCTGGGGTGGAATTTTTTAAATGGGATATAATAATTACATTTTTCAATTCTCAAAGTTAACTCATCCTCCGTAATTTGATATGTTGATTGAATAGAAAAAATTAACATGGAATAAACCAATGTATATATAAAACCATAGTAATAGTAATACATCTATTATTTAATGAGTAACCATTATACCACACATTTAATTTATTTCAATATCCACATCAATGGTAGTGATAATATATACCCATCCATAGTCTATATCCCCTGGAACATATTTTAATTAATTATAATTGGAAATCCTTATCTTATTGCTTTATCTTTTGTAAATAAAGTTTTCCTTATAGTGGAAACATGGTATTATTGGATTATTTTTTATCTTGTCCTTATTTTCATCCATTTCATTGATGATTTTATATAACTATATTAGATAATGATTAGCATTATTCCCCACTTTTTTTATATTTGAATCATCTTTGGGTTCCATTATGATAGTTCCTAGGTTGCATCTTACCATGCTTTTGAAAAATTGTATTTTTTTCCCTGCCTCCATAATATTTTTTATTGACCCTAAAAATATAACTCAATTTTACATATTTTATTTATAGGTCCATGAGACCATGGGGAGTCTCCATATACTATATTTTCCTTATAAGCATGACAGATAATATCTTCATTGATAAAGAGGTGGCCAATATTTATATCATTATAGATCATGAAACATGAGGTATATATTGGAAGACTTGTGAAAATTTCCCCATATTCCATGATAGACTCTTATTCCATTAGAATTAGTCTAACAAACACCCTATACAATTTATGAATGGCAGATCTAATAAATTATTTATTGGAAAATATATTCTTTATTTATTATCATTGAAGTGATCAGTGTCATCTCTATAGCTATTATTTTTAAAAAACAGCCAACAATGATTGTACTACGCCTCTATATGATAAAAATAAAACAAATGTATATCTTTTTCTGAGATTGTAAAATAAATTCTAAAAGGTGTTAATTAATTATTCCACCATGATGGTATTCGAAGATAAAAAAATTATAGGAGGCCATTTTTACATAAATGACTGAACTGCATAGTGGTATATTTTTGAGAGTGGGTGTTATAAATTATTGAATCCACTATTTATAGAATGAGTTATTTGATATGTAAATTCTATAATGTTATTTTATATTACAACCATAAGATTGGTATATCATTATGGAAATGAACACATTCTCTATCACATTGGTTTTTTAAATGATTTCTATAATTTACTTCCACTAACAAAAAAAATATTATTACATTTAAAAAACATTAATTAAAAATTATATAAAAGGTCAGAATATAATTTTATAAGTATTATATAATAAATTATAATCATTTCCTAAATCTGGATTCTTTAGGATTTAATCTATGTTATCCATGGTAATTTTTTTATTTATTCAACCTTAGGAATATATTCACATCCTCTATATTGGATCCCAAATAGTTATTGAATTTGAAAAATCATATCCACCAAGAGTGTCAAAACAATATTTTATCCTGGAATCTGTGTCATGCATATGGGGAAAATTGATAAAAATAACCTATTCATCCATTTTGGAATAATTACCCCTTTATAAAATGTTTTATGTATATAACCCCTAGTTGTATGCAAAATTAGATCTAATTTTATAAAAACAACTCAATCTATATTTCAACAAAATCAATTTTTTTTCCTGAACATAAACCTATAAATACGGTTCTCATTTATTTTTTTACCCTGATTCATGTAAAAACAAGACCTTCCTTGAACCTAATATTGTATAAACCTAATATATTTTATAAAAATTATTACATAATTTTTAACATAAACATATGTTACATACACACATAGACTAAATGTTTTTGTGTATATGTAAGACTTGGTATATAAAACATGAAAATAAAATGACCATTATTTTAATCTCCATTTTAAGATCTAATATACCATTGAGCATCTAAAACTAGTTGGGATATATTTTGTAATATATAGAAAAGTTTGGTGAGCTAAAAATTCCAACAATAAAAAAATCATGTAAATGATTCATAATATGTGATTTAGGTAATAACATGATGTAATAATAGAGATGGTTGATCCTTAATAAATTAGGATCAAAAAATAAATAAGAAGTTTTCATAAGATCATTGAAACATAAAAAATTAGGGAACAAAATAAAACATGACATAAGCTTATGAGAAGGATAACATCAAAGACAACATCACTAGTTGGATAAAGTACCCTACTAGATTTTGATTACTCAAAAAACCCATATATAATGTCTCATGAGACTAAATAATTAAATAATGTATTAGACTAATATTTGGGTGAAAATTTTAGATATTCTTTATTATGTGTCATAAGAGTAAATAAATCATATGGAATAATCAAAATAATTACATATTGAAATAAATTGGTTTCATAACCTTGTTTTATATAATAGTCATAGGAAATTTCATAATGATTAATAACTGAATATTTATTTTATGATTCATTATTTGAATATACATTCACATAAGAATATCTCTAAAAATAAGTAGATCATTTAGGAATATAAAAATAAAAAATTTGATACATAAAAGTACCATGGGATAGAAAAGTTTCCCTCAATCATGAATGATTTTAAATAATGATTTTTAAAAGTAACATTATAGAATTTAATAGGACATTTAATTAAGGGAGAATAAGATACTAATATATGTAGGTGAAATATATAATTAAATTTTATGTAATATATACACTTCTAGTGGTGAAACAGATTTAGAGATATAATAGAAATAACCCAAAGAAAAAGGATGGTTCAGAGAGGTCTCATTACATATGTCTTGTCTTTTATCATATGAGTTAGAAACTAGAGTATAAAAAATTCATTTGAATTATACATCTAATATAGAATGATAATTATATATATCATACCAAATATTATTTTACTGTAACATCTTATGACTAGTTTATTAGAAATTATATACTAAAATAATTATTTTGGATAATAATCGCATCCATTTTTTGGCATGTTTTGTATCAGAAGTATCGACTATTATACACCAATTAGAGTTCCATAAACTAAAAAATCTCAACCCGAATATTAATATCATATATATTCATGAAATTTAATTTTAATTTCATCCCTTAAAAATATAGAAAAATATTGAATTCCATCATTCATAGAAATGGTTGGACGTTTGAACACATAAACGATGATACAATTTTTTGATATAAATAAAGTCATATAAATAAGGATTCAAACTTAAAGAATCATTTAAATATCATAAAAAACATATATAGTTTTTTAATTCTATCAACATTACCATATTATAGAGGCAGTGAATAAAAAATGAACTATATCGGCTTGTGAGGCGATGGTCCCCCCTACACACGAATTTCGATTTCATTTCGAATTTTTTAAAAGATTAGTTTGATGGAGGTGATAAAATTAAAATAAAAACATGTCAGTATATAGAATATATTTTTTCATAATTTCATCTTTTCTGAAGATGATTTCAAGGAGGAATATATTGAAATAAAATTATTTCATTTAGTTAATTATTACACATATTCTTCATAAAAAACCATTATTTTACAACATTAACAAACTTAATAAGGTATCATTATAGAAATTATACCTATTGATAATGGGAATGAATATTAGAATATTTTTATTAAAGTTATTTACTAAATAGAAATGTTTTTGGAGTTTGATGAAAAGGGGGTAATAAGTTCCCTGTTTTAAGTGAGGGTTTGGGAACTATAGGAATTAAATAAAATTAAAAAGTAAAATATATATATATAATTATTGTTAAAAGGATAAAAAACTAATATAAATATAATATTTGTTTAGTATGGTTTGAAATACACTCATACACTCGAATTGTTAATGTTTTTATTAGGTTTCTACGCTTATCTATTTTCTTTAACCCAGATTAACTATTTGTGCCAATTATCATGACTGCCATGATATAACACTTTAAAAGTCAATATAGTAATTATAAAAGGATGATCAGTCTATAAATATAACATATATTATATTTTTTAAAAAATATTGATCAATTTCATTAATATAATAATGTTATAAATTTTAAATCAATAAATAAAATATTATTTTGTATTAAATACCATTAATATCATTTTTGGAACTATTCATTTAATTTTACTAGAAAAAAAATGTAAACAACATAATTATGATATAATATATTAAAAAATATCTAAAATGATATTATTATGTAACAAATTCATGATACTTGATTACTCATTAAAATTTTATTACATTTCAATTTTATAAAATAATTTATTAATTTTTTCTGTTAAATGATTTAATATCGTGTCACAATGTGTAAATATTTTACATCATAACATAATTACTAAACACTTTAAATTAATTAACATGAAAAATATATTTTTCAAATAACAATTCATTAATAAAAATTATTTTTCTTTAAATTGAACATAAAATATTGGATATATTAAAAACAAGATAGGTGAATTTCTGACATTATATGTTACTTAAATATTATAAAGGTCAAAATCAAAGAAATTTCTTACCATATTTCCATACATTAGAAACATTTATTTATATGTATGAACACCACTAATAAAATAATATAATTAACTGTGTGGTGGTCATTTGTTAGTTCTTCTCATATTTTTTCACTTTAATTTCATAATTTAACCTTACGTTGATAATAATATCTAAAAAATTTACTATTTATAATGAATAAAAATAAAACTATCATATTTATAAAAATTTAAACTCTTGATTACAAAAATTGAGTCTATTTTTAATGATTGAATTTATTCAATTCAAAATAATTACATTAGACTAATTTTAAAAAAAATTATTTACAAGGTTGGTAATTGGTATAGAATCCATAGTTCATGATAAATGCTATCTATCCTCAATATAAAATATTATTCTTAACATGTGTCAATATATATTGTAGGGTCTTATAATCCATAAATATTTCATTATTATCTTTTTAAAGTTAATTTAATATGATTTTTATTGAAAAGAGCACTATAGCTAACTCCATATATTTTTTTGATATTTATTCTCATGGAAATTCAACTTCCATATGTTATAGGATATCACCTTTTCATTTTTCATCTATATATAAAACCCTAATTCAATTCATTACTATAAACCATAACTAGTTTACTACTTTTTGGTAGTGTAAGTTCTAGTGTGGTGATAAACATCCTATTGAATTCTATAGAAATATATTTAATGAAATCGGTAAATAAAAACATTACCTGCTTTTGAATGATCTTGGTTAGATGTTTCTAAATGTTGTATGAAATTTCTCCCTAGTCATTGATGATACCTAGTGTAATGTCTCGTGCTTTGGAACCAGGATTAAATATGATGGTTTTCAAAAAAAATCCCATTTATCAATGGGTCAGTTTTTATACCAAGCTTCGGAAAATTATTCAGAGTGTTGAAACACTTAAAGGTGTTGTTTTTGAAATTGGTTGAATCAAAAATAATTTTATTAGGTTCTCTAGTAGGTCTTGGCAGTATCGAATCCATAAAATTCCACTTTAATGGATCTTCATAGGATGTGCATGGATGTGGTCCTACCCATGTAGCGTACCTAGTTTAATATTTTATTTATTTTAATTAAATAATATTAAAATGTATATTTCTGTTTAAATAGAAGAATGTGTTAATAATAATAATGTTATTGGTATTCTTATTTTTTAATAAATTATTTTTTTGTTAAAAGATTTTAATTGATTGATTAATGAGGTGTAATAGTTATGTGAAATTAATGGGGCATTTTGGTATCTCAAAAAAATATTTATTTTTTAAATGAGAAGTTGAAAATTTAATGAATATGTGTTTAATTAAATAATAATTTTGTAAATTAATGAATAATCATTTTTTTAATAGAGGTTTTGGGTTTTATCTAAGGTAAAGTAAAAACAATAATAATGATATTGTTATTTTTATAATTTTTTTATTATAATAATTATTATTAATTATGGTTGTTATTATTATTATGAAAAATAATAATAATGGAATTTGGGGATTTGTTAAATTAAATTCAAGAAAAATGGTTATTTAATTAATTATTGTCAATAGTGGATTCATTATGTTAAATATATTTAAATGGAAATTAATTAAATGATTGTACTGGGGATTTAGAGGTTATCAAAGAATGGTAATATTAAATTGTAATATTAAATGGGTAATAAATGTATAGCTGGGTTTAATTTAATTAAATTCAACGTACTAAGGAACTTAATTAATTATGGAAATGTGGAGGTTCTTTAATATAATTTATAATCAAATTGAATTTAATTAATTTCTATGAAACGTGCATTTTATTTAAATAGGTAATTTTTAGAAAATTAAAAAAAATATTGAGTTCGATTTTAGATTTAATTAAATTCCGTTGGATATAATTTAATTAATTTCAATATGTTAATGAATTATTGGTTATTACCAAATAGGGGTCTAAAATTAATTTTGGTAATTAAAATTTAGTTGTTATTTTATTATTATTATTATTACATTATATATATTAGTTTAATATGGAATTAATTAGACGATTGAAGAGAGTGATTGAATGGAGGAGGTTCACTACATGAGTAGCATGTTCCGCACGAGGACACATATGAGGCATGATACAAATCTTAAAATGGGCTCCTAACAGCACGTCAAATCCTTCAGGTGTCTTCACAAGGCTTGAATTCCTCATCAAGGTGAGTATGTCTGCATATGTTTCATGATTCTCAATGGCTGTTTAGCTCCTCCCTCTCCATTTTTTCTTAGTAGAAATCATAAGGCTCAACATTAATATGATTTACTTGTTTCTTTGGTTAGAGGGTTATGCAATGGGATCATCTAGACCCGTTGGTCTGTTTTCTGAATACCAATGCCAAGGGAGAAGCGTTTCATCTCAATTTCCGTTCAGCATCTCCTTTTCAGGTAAGGTAATATAACCATGGTTTTTTCCATCATTCAATAAGGGTTTGATATTTTTTATGAGTCCCTAGTGCTAAGTTAGAGGTGTGTTGGTCCTTACTACATTGATTCTGGGGACCTATTTACTATTTTAAATTTTGTTGATGATTGTAGAAAACACACACACACACACAAACACACCCACACCCACACACACACACACACACACACACACACACACACACACATATATATATATATATATCTGTGTGTATGTGTGTGTGTGTGGGTGTGTGTATTTGAATGTGTGTGCACGTGAGACTTCTAACCAGCTGTGGATTGGATGTTGATGTATAAAAAAGTGCTGAATATAAAATTGTTTCCACCATGATGTAGGGTCTCTTTCCGAGTCATAAATTTAATAAATGCATTAAAAAATTGCTTACAGAAATTTTATTAGAAGATAAATCCATGAAATGGAGTATTTATATTGAATCCCCCTTAATGTGAATTTAGAATGTTTAATGATTCAAAATCCTAAATTTCAAAAGCAATTTGTGTGATAAGTAATAACATGTTTTTCTAATAAACGTCTCATTCGAGTTTCGCAACATTCAAACCAAAAAATAGTAGTAGTATTATATCATGTTTACTTTTGGTTTGTGTTTTCCATATATCTTTATGTTATACTTATATATGATAGGTTAAAGCAATAGAATGAATATTTTATTGTTGAATTAGTCAAGGGATGATGAGTTTATTCAATAGTGTTAATTAATTATTATTTTAATTAATGGATTTCGACCTTGTTGAACCAAGGTAATTAAATGTGTTTTAATTAAATTAAAATGATGTGATAAATTACTTATGGAGTGTTGAGATTTATAATTAGATAAATAATTAAGAAAAATTAATTATGGGATGTGGTTGCTTTGCACATTAATTAATTATATGATTAATTAATGGTAAGTTTTACTTTGTTAATTGTTGTCGTAACTAATAGATTTGGTAAATTTAACTAGTGTATTGTATTATTAAGGGAATAAAGATAATTCATTGGTAAATTAAATATCATGTTTTCGGTTAAAAAATTGGGATAATTAAATGTTGATTTTACATTCTTGTCCTGGAGAAAAATTAATTGTTAATTAATTATTAACTATTGAGATATTGAATAGTTAATTAATTTCATAATTATTTGACTTATGATTTATGTTGTTAATTAATTGTTTAATAAATTATCATAATTGAATAACAAATTTAGTAGAAATTTAATGGATGGTTTTTGGGGTGTTATTCAAGGCGTTATACACCAATGATAAATATATATATGTGTGTGTGTTTGTGTGATGGATAAATGGGTTTTGAGATAGGGATTGAAGCTCCAAGTACTCATTGAGTGATATTCATGGCATTCTAAACCCATCATTAATGTAAATATTCTTTTTTTGGGATAGGGATTGATGCTCCAAATACTATTGGGTTGTGAGACAAGGACTGATTCTCCAAATACTCACAAGGGTGCTAGACATGATGTTCTAAAACATTTAATATACATTGGACTATGGGTATAACTGGTTATACATAAACAAAATTAAATTGTTAATGAAAGTTGATGTGACCTAATTAATTCTTATTTAAATATGTGAAATGATTCAGACCCCAAAATGGTTGAGGCAAATATTGTGATACGGGTGTTCAGGGGAACCCATTTATTTATGCGGTTAAACAAGTAATATCAATTAAGGTGTTAAACTATTTATTTATGAAATATATATGTATAGAACTTTTTCATAATCTTATTTATATCTATGATTTGAAGAAGTTATGTTTTTCATGTGTCCCTTAAGATCCCATAAAATTTGTAGTTTATTTATTCAATTAGATTTTTTACTTCGTTTTACCCGCATGCTATTTATATTTCACTTTCTGTATAGGGAAAGACATCGGTGGTTCCATACTGCTATGATGTATATCGCATAGCCTACTCAGGCTGCCATTAAACTGGGGTACCCAAGTAGATTCTATTTTTTATAGGACTGTGTTATTTTCATATACTTGGGAGGTAGTATTAGAGGACCAAACAGAATCTCGGGATGTTTGAGGATATCACCCTTGGGGATTCGGGTCATTGTTTATTTATTTTTTTATTGATATGTAAATATTGAAGTATTTTTATTAAATTTCATAGTTGTACCATCATACCATTCTTATATGTATAACATTATCTTTTCCCATTTATTATAAAATATTTGAAAAATTATGCCTTGAGTTGTTTTATCGTAATTCACAATACATCCTCCATTTGATGATATTTTCTATTGTTTTTACTCTAGTAAGAGGGTACAGTCTCCCTACTAACTATACATAAACCCTCACTGCTAGTCGATAGCCTCTAGCATATGGGGATACACTCTTGTTGTCAGGTGGCGACCAGCCCAGCCACATGTTTAGGGATGAGTCGGGTTAAGACGTTAAAAAGTTGTATCAGAGGGAGGTTCTTTTCACTTGTCTTTCTATTTTGGGGTTGTTATATATGAGAATAGGAATGTTTCTGTTCTTGGGATAATAGTTATTCTTGTGACTGATCACCGCACGTACGAGAAATTACCATGTGGGTAGGGTTTGGGTATTTTCTCATGTCTTTCACTATTATAGTAGAAATGATTTCACCTTGAGTGTCTCATGTGTTATCTGGTACTTATTGATTATGAAAATTTTGAAAAATATACCTGGGCCTAATATGGAAAGGTAATTTCATTCCATGTATCATAATTAGAGAATTGAAATTCTCATTCCATGTGCACTTCCAGGCCATATAGTTACATTTTAGGTTTCTTTTTTTACTCAAGCTGTGTTCCTTGAATATATTTCATATCTTTTACTTATTCAAAATTCCTTTTTAAGGTAGAATATTTCGGTTATATAATTGACATTCTTGAGTGATTATATCAAATGATTATATGACATGATTCTATTTTATAACATGATTTAGTGATTTTATCATGTTGATATGTGCTGGAAACTTGTGGTGACATGTATTTTTTTGGTAAATGATTCATTTCATTAGATAAATTTATTTGGCTGTGATTACAACAGAACAATTTTTCAGTTGTAAGGATTATGTGCTCCATATTACTCAAAAAAAGGATAAACCTTGTTTTTGAAATTATTAAAAGTATTACTAATTTAAATCATGATGTAAATTTATATTTATTAAATGGGATCCAATTTCCAACAGTAAGGTCCATGGGATCCCTATCGATTGGTAGGTGGCCACCAATTTGACTGAGACATGTATAAGTATGGTGTGTCAAAAATGGCTATAAATGTAAAAATGCTGAGTTTTATTTGAATTGAACTATTTTGGGGTTCATTTCTGAAGAACCTAGATTGAATAATTGGGACCCTCAATGGTCTTCAATTTTTTAAAAATCTTATAGATTCTAAATTTCCAGTTTATTTTTGAATAAAACAAAATGTTACATGTTTAAAAACGAAATTTTCAATAAATTGACTATTTTTATTGTGAAGAGTTGATTGAAAACTAGGTGACATGTTTTGAAAAATTACTTGTGTATTTCTGGAAATTAATTAAAATATTGAATGCTTTAAATGAATTAAAATTAAATTCATAATAGAAAATGGGGATTTTGAGCCTGGTGACATTTATTTTTTTAGGAACAATAGATTGGGTTGAAAAGTATTCGTTATAACAAACTATCCCATGGTAGGTATCACCCTTAGAGCCTGAAATACCTTCTTTCAAATGTAAACATTAAATTTTAGTGCCATATCGTTGACGTTTTCCCTTATTGTAATTTTCAGGTTTAAAGATACATCCTCATTCAGATGGGTGGTCATTGTAACATGACATATAAATTGTGGATGAGCATTGAGGAATGCCTGGTTAAATAGGATAGACATTCCCAGGGTGTGGTCTTCTTCTTGGATAGTCGCATGACATTTCTTCCAGTTAAATGGATGACTAGTTATGGAATCAACTAGGATAATCGTCTTGTGACACAATAGAACTCAATAGTAAATCATATTGGGTTTCTGAGTACGGTTTCAAGTCATCTTCATAGCATAGTGACATGAGCGTTGAATAATTTGCTTTATCTCACTACTCGGGAGGCCCTTTTAATGACTCATGTGTTTTGAAATGCCGATAGGTTTTAGTTGTGACTATTATGATAAATGTTTTTCATGGTTATCATGGTACGAGTAAAGTCACAACATGTGTTATTGTGATTTGAAATAGCATTCTAGTGAAAGGATTATCTTTTCTTACAACCACATGTACAATCCAATGTAGGGTAGTGATGCACCAGTATGATTTTAATGAACATGAATACCATTGATGATATAGGAATCACTTTTTTGTGGATGATGAATTGGTAGGATAATATGAGCATTTTTTATAATGATTCAACTCGTGATTGTACGACTGATCTTCTAAGAGACTTAGGTTACTCTTAGTGTGCTCTTTCGAATGATATGAGCATGTCCCCTATCATGAACACTTCATTGAGACACTATGATAGTGCCAGTTTGATGTTGTGATAATGATTTAAATGTTATTGGGCTTGATGAGTTCTTTTTAACTAATTTGTATGTAGGATGTGTGGTTTTCTGGGATATACCATCATTCATGTTGGGGAACGTTAGTTTCTTTTAAAATATTTTTTTGATGGATTGACTTGGTAATGTCACCAGAGGTAGGGTATTGACTTCAATATACATGCGGATTGGGATGTAATAATTTTAAAAGGTGTATCGCTAGTTTAAGGATGAGTTTAGGTTTAGGGATCGTGATGTCTTTCCAGGAAATCATGCTCAACAAGTTTTTATGGTCAATTTAGATTCAAAAATTTTCATTGATGAGGTCCCTATAATGGCCTCAAATTTACGCTATGTTTCATTGTTTTAATGGTAAAATGAGATTTGGATCAGGCTTTAAATAATTAAGGGGTTGGACTTATGTTTTAGTTGAATATATGTTTGCCATTTGAAAAATCAACATGGTTGTTCAAAAAAAATCTCAACCATGGTAGATAAATGTATGTTGTAATAGTTTCAAATGTCTTCATATGCTTGAGATGTTTTTAAGGTGGGTTCATTAGAAAGAGCCTTTTCTTTAACCAGTTATAAAAATGAAGGTTTTCAATTTTTTTCTCTATTTATCGACGGGTTGGTTTTTAAACTAATATACGAAACATTATTATTATTGTTGGAACACATAATGTAATTTTTTTGGACTTGGGTGAATACCAAATAATTTTCATGGGTGTTCTGATAAGTTTCGAGAGCACCGGATCTAGAAAATACCACTTTAATGGATCTCCACAGGCTACGCACAGTTGCGGTCCAACCTGTGCAGTGTACCCAATTTACTATTTTATTTATTTTCATTAAATAATATTAAATGAGAGATTATTGTTTAAATAGAATAATGTTTTAATAATAATAATGATATTGTTATTATTATTGTGTAATTAATTAATTTTATGTTAAAATATTTTTATTGGATGATTAATGAGGTGTAATCGTTATGTGAAATTAATGAGTTTTTCACTATCTTAGAGATACATTTTTTATTTTAAATGAGTTGAATCAAATCTAATGAATATGTTTTTAATTAAGTAAGGAGTTTGGGAATTTATAAACAAGCATTTCTTAATATAGGTTTTGGGTTTTACCTAAGGTTGTATAATAATAATAATGTGATTATTATTATTATGGTTATAAATGAGTAATAATAATTATTTATTGTTATAATTATTATTATGAAGAATAAATATAATTATATATGGGGTTTTTTAAATAAAATCCAAGGAAAATTTGGATTTAATTAATTATTGTGAAACAATATCTTCATTTAATTAAATTGAGTTTAATAGAATTTAATTAAATGATTTCTAATAAAAATTTAGAGGTTATCAAAGAATGGAAATATTAAATAGTAATATTAAATTAGGAATAAATGTGGATTTGGTTTTAATTTAATTAAATTCATTTTAATGATGAAATTAATAAATTAAGGTGAAATGGTTATTTTTATAATTAAATTGATTGGTAAAAATAATTTAATGAATTTATGAGGAGCGTGGGTTTTATTTATTTAATTCATGTTTAAATAATTAATTAAATTTCCATGTTGTTGTTTTTATTTAATTAAATTCTGTTGGAGATAATTTTATTATTCTTGATGAGTTCATGTGGTATTGGGTTTTACCTAATAGGGTTGAAAATTAATTAATGGTAAGGATAATTTATTTGTTATCTTATTATTATTATTATATTAAATATATTAGTTTAGTAGGGTATTAATTATATGATTGAGTGATGCGATTGAAAAGAGGAGGTGCACTGCATGAGCAGCGTGAACCGCACGAGGCCCCCTATGAGGCACACTACACACCATTAATCGGGCTCCTCCCTAAATGTTGAATCCTTCAGGTGTCTTCATGATTTTTTTCTTCCTTGTCAAGGTGAGCCCATCTGCCTATGTTTTGTGAATTGCATCAACAATTTGGCTCCTCCCCCACCCAGTGTTCTCATCCAAAACCCTAAGAATCGGGATTAATTTGGATTCCTTGTTTCATCAGTTCTCTAGTTGTCCAATGGGCTCCTCTAGACCAATTGTTAGGTTTCCCAACTACCACAGCCAAGGGAGATGAATTTTGACTCAGTTTCAGTTCCTCACCTCCATTTTGGGTATAGTTATATACCCTTGGTTTTTCTACTCATCATTCAATTAAGGGTTTGATAATTTTTAAGAGTCCCCGGTACCTAGTTAGAGGTGTATTGGTCCTTACTTCTTTTATTCTGGGTATATGTTTAGTATTTTTAATTTTATTAATCAATATAGAAAATGTGAATATATATTTATATAATGGTTTGTTTGTGTGGGACTACTAATAAGTTGTGGATTTTTTTTCGATGAATATTAAAGTTCGGATTAATAAATTGGTTCCACCATGAAGTAGGGTCCCTTTCCAAGTCCTAAATTTTATAAATACATTATTAAATTGATTACTAAACTTTTATTAGATGTTAAATCCATGCAGTGAAGTATTTATATTGAATGCCTCTTAATGTGAATTTACCATGTTTAAGGATTAAAAATGTTAAATGACATAAGTGATTTGTGTGATAAGTAATATCTTATTTTTGTAACATACACCTCAAAAGAGTTTCACTACCTTCAAAAAAATAAAATTTTGGTAGTATTATATAATGTTTTCATGTAGTTTGAGTTTTCTATATATCTTTTTGTTAGTACTGTTAAATGACAGTTTGATTCCACAGAGTGAATATTTGATTATTGATTTAATCATGGGATGATGAGGTTCTATAATAGTGATAATTAATTATTGCATTAATTAAGTTATGTTGACCTTGGTGAACCAATTTAATTAAATGTGTATTAATTAAGTGGAAATTATGTCATAAATCAATTATGGATAGTTGAGATTTAGAAAGAGATAATTAATTATGTGATGTGATTTTTTGTAGATCAATTAATTGAAGGAATATTTATTGGAAATGTGTACTTAGTTAATTGTTCTGTTAAAAAATATATTTGGAATATTTAATTAATAAATTGTATAAGTAAGTGAACAAGGATAATTGATTGGTAAATTAATTATCATGTTTTTGGTTATGGAATCAGGATAAATAAATTCCGAGTTGACTTCTTGTGGTTAATTATAATTAATTTTTAATTAATTATTAAATATTGATATATTGAATGGTAAATTAACTATATAAGTAGTTGACTATAGATTTATGTTTTTAATTACTTGTTTAATTAATTAAAGACTGTGATTAATTAATTTATCAGTTAACTAATGAATGGTTTTTTGTTGTTAGACATGGCGTTCTACACGATTGATTAATATATTTGTATGATTTATAAACGGGTTGTGAGATAAGGACTGGTCCTCCAATTAATCATAGGGTTCTTGGTATGGTGTTTTGGAGGAATCTTGCTTATAAATACTATTTTATAGGACCTGAATGATGCTATAAATACCCATGGGTTGTGAGACAAGGACTGATGCTCCAAATACTCACGATGGTGCTAAACATGACGTTATACACCATTTAATTGGCATTATTGGACTGTGGGACCAATTGGTTGTACATAAAATGAATTAAATGGTTTATGTAATTTGATGTGATGTAATGAATTATAAATTGAAAATGGGAAATGTTTCATCCCCTTGCAGATCGGAGGAATGTACCATGATACAGGTGTCCAGAGGAACCCATGGATTTATGGGTTTAAAAAAAGAATATCAATTAAGGTGTTAAATAGTTTATTTATGAAATATATATGTATAGTTCCTATTCATAATCTTATTTCTAAAAAATATTTGATGAAGTAATATTTTTCATGTTTCCCATAGGATCCTGGAAGGGTTGTATTATATTTATTCAATTTGGTTGTTACATTATTGTACCTGTAAACTATTCATATTTCACTGTCTTGATGGGGCTAGACACTGGTGTTCCCTACCTTCTTAGATTTTTATATTATACCCGACTTGGGCCACCATTACACTAGGGTACCCATGTAGATTCTATTTTGTTTTTGGATTTTTTTACTTTTCATATACTTGGGAGATAGGAGCATAGGATTGAGTAGAAGCTCGATATCCTCGAGGTGATCCCCCCTAGAGCTTTAAGTCATTTTTTATTTATTTCTTTATTGATATGTAAATCATGATGTATTGCTATTTTCTTTAATATTTGTACCATCATAAAATGTATGAATTGAATAACATTGGTGTCAGCAATTTTTTTAAACAATATTTATTAAATTATGTCTTCGGCTACTTTATCATTATTCACACTACATCCACCATTTTTTGATATTTTCCACTATTTTTTCTATGATATGTGGTATAGTCTCCCAACTAATATACATAGTCCCCAAATCCTAGTCATTAGCTTCTTGAATATGGGGAGGCTTGCTTGAGGCCATGCAGTGACCAGTCAGACCCCCAATTCAGGGGTGATGTAGGTAGAGATGTTACACCCAGCATTTTAATTGAAACTAATGTTATCAGTTACAAATTCTCATTATGAATATTAGTCAATTTCCATTATTTTATAATGGTCCATAGGTATCCATTTATAGGTGATAAAATTCCTCATTAAGGATAGATTAGATATATAGTACCCATATTTATTAAACCATTCATATGGATTATTCTTTTATGAATATTTAAAATAGTATTAAAATGTTTCCAATAATCCCCCTTAATTATGGAGAGTATCTCGATTTTACCTATATTTATTGCCACAAATTAGTTTATTTAATCTAATATCACTATATTAAATATGTACATGAATATTTATACACTATTATTAAGTCATAAGGGTATCACTATGAACTTATATATTAAATAAATTCCTCAATATATTGTTCTGTCAATATCATCCTATGTTACATTAAACTGGTTATATCATGACCGAAGGTATGCTTTAGAAAAATAATGTTACCAACATTGTTGATTGACCAAATATTATACTCATGCTATTGGATAAAATTTTATTTATCATTATTTTTTTGAGTTTATTAAATTAAATAAATAATTTATCTAAATTATTATTTTTTCAACAAAGATAATTTATGCACCACACGGTGTACCACTCATGCATATAAAATCATTTTTCAAATTCTGTTGTAAATTATGTTTTTATTTTTCCAAATAAATAATGGTACTTATATAAGGAATCTTGTATTTTGGAATACATTTAGGTATAATAATTTTTGAGAACTAAAAATTTTTATCGGATGGAATACTAAACAACTTGTCTGTGAAAAATCTGCATGATCCCTCAAAATGGGAATGTCATCATGCATAGTTATAACCCTGGTCAAAATCATTTTATTTAGAAATAATTTATTATTATAAAATAATATCCACAATAGATAATGTGATTTAAATGGTTATTCATCCACCAAATAATAATTGTATAGAATGGTATAATGCATGTTGAGGTAAAGAGTGATCTCCCTCTCTTGAAAATTGATTTTGGAAGTATATAAAAACATCCAATCCATAAAAAATATATAATTAAACCCTGATAAAGAAAGTAAGAATCCATATTATAAAGGATTTAATCAAAAAAACATTTTCTGGGGAGGAATTATTTACATGGGATACACTAATAAGTTATTTAATTAAAATTAATAACTCAAACTCTATAATTTGATGTAGTGATTGAATTGTTCAACTAAACATTAAATAAATGAATTTATATATATAAATAAACAAAAATTACTTCATATATGTTATTTAATGAATAACCATTATAAAACTCAATGCATTTATTTCAATATCCACCTCAATAGTAGTGATAATATTTACCCTTCCATAGTCTCTCTCTTTAGGAGTTTGTTTTAATTTATTTTCATTGACAATCTATATCCTAGTGCATTGTCTTGTATAAATAAATTTTTCATTATTGTTGAAACACTATATTATAGACTGATTTTTTATTTTTTACTAATTTTTATCCATTTCATTAATGGGTTTTTCTGACTCTCTTTGATATTGATTATCTTGATTCCCTAATTTCCCATATTTTAATCATCTACGGGTCATTTACAATTAGTTCATTGGATGCATCATACCATACTTTTGAAACATTTTATTTTATGGTTTCCATTTTCCATAGTATTTTATATTGATCTTCACAAATATAACTCCATTTTAAAAAAAATTCTCTAGGTCCACGAGAGCACTAAGATTCTCTAGACTCTATATTTACCTTATCAGCATGATAGATAATCTCTTTATAGATTTCAATGTTTCAAATCACAAAATCCAATATTTTAATGTTTATTAATTCGATAATGATGTTTCCCACATTTTATCATTATATATAATGAATCATTAGGAATACATTGGAAGACATATGAAATTTTTCTGATATACTATGATAGACTCGTCTTCCTTTAGCATTATTCTGAGGAACACCCTATAAAATTTATGAATAAGGGATCAGAGAAACTATTGGTTGAAAATATATTTCTTGATTTCATCTCATTCAAGCGATCAATATCCTCTTTGGACTTCTTGTTCTTCAACAACAGCCAATAATGGTTTTACTAGAAATCAATATTATTAAAATACAGCAAATATTTATCTTGTTTTTAGTAATATAAAGTAAATTCTATATGTAGATAATTCATTAGTACAAAATGATGCTATTTGAAGATCAAATAAAGGTATCAGATCTTTTTCACATAAAAGACTCAACTTCATAATGATATTTTTTGATAGGGGTGTTCTACATGATTGAATCCCCTATTTATTGAATTCATTAGTTGAGATATAAAATCTATTAAATTATTTTATCTTCCTCCTATAAGGAAAGGCATATCATTAGGGAAATAAACACATTTTATATCACATTGGTTTTAGGAATGATTTCTTTGATTTCATTCTATTATCAAAAAAATTTATAATAACATGATAAGAAATTAAATAAAATATACGAAAAAGGTATGATTATATTATTATAAGTTATATATAATAAATTACAATCAAATGCTAAATCTAGAATTTCTAGGTTCTAATATATGTTATATATGGTAATTTTATTATTATGTATCCTAACTTAGGAATATATTCATGTCTTCTATATTGGCGCATAAATAGATTGTGAATTTCACATATCATATCCCACAAGAGGAAAAATAATATTTTAGCATGGCCTCAGTATCATGAATCAGGAAAAGATTGTGAAAATATCCAATTCAACATTTTTTTGAATTATTACCCCTATATACCACTATTCTAGGTCTATATCCCCATGTTGTATCAAGAGTGAGATGTAATTTTATCGATAAAAATCAATCAATAATTCAACAAAATCATATTACTTTTCCCTAAACATCAACCAAAACATAAGGTTCCAATTTAGATTTTTAGCCTGATTCACATAAAATAACAAGACCTCCCTCAAACATGAAATTGTAGTGACCTCATCTTTTTTTAAACTTATTATTACATAAATTTTAATATCAACATATGTTAAATACAGACATAGACAGAATGTTTTTTTGTATTTGGAAGACTTGGTATATAAAACATGAAATTAAAAAATGATTTTTTAATCTCTTTATTTATATATAAAATCCCAATGAGCTTATAAAACTATTCAGGATAAACATTGTAATATATAGAAAATGTTGGTGAGATAAAAATACCAATAATGAAAGAATCATGTAAATGAGTCATACCATGTGATTCAGGTAATAAAATGATGTAATATGATAGAAGAATCATCTGTAATAAATTGGGATCAAAAAGTAAATAACATGTTATCATAAGATCATT
Source organism: Viscum album (assembly GCA_963277665.1). NCBI lineage: Eukaryota > Viridiplantae > Streptophyta > Magnoliopsida > Santalales > Viscaceae > Viscum > Viscum album. Next base: position 1,930,490,929 of record OY728142.1, read on the forward strand.
GAAATATAAGAAATCTAACAACAAAAGAAAACATGAAATAAGTTTAAGTCAAGGGTAATATCCATGACAACGTCACATTTTTTACAGTGTTCCATATTGGATTATTTTTACTAAATAATTCAATAAATAATGCCTCCTGATAATGATGAATTAACCAATATATTGGATTGATATATAGGTGAATACATATTTACATATTCATTATTATGTTTCATAATAGTAAGTAAATCATATGGATTAATCATAATAATTACCCATTGAAAGAAATTGGTTGAATAATCATGTTTTATATAATAATCATAGGATATTTCATAAATATTTAAAATTGAAGAATGAATTTAATATTAATGATTTTAATATATAATCAAAAAAATAATATCTATAAAAATTATTTGATAAATTCGGAATATAAAAATTTAATAAGTGATACATAAAAGTACTATGGGATATCATGAATTATTTTATTTAATGATTTCGAGGAATAACATTATGGAGTGTAATAAGACATTCAATAAAGGTAGAATAAGTTAGTAACATATGTAAGAGAAATATGTAATTATATGTAAAGAGCCATAAATTTCAACAGAATTTTTTTCTTAATTTGTTTTGGTATTTTACGAGTATGCGGTTTCTGATGGCACCTAATTCCGAGGCCCGGAGTGCCCGGAATCATTTTCTGATGTTTAGCTCGGGAACGTTCAGTGAACGGACGAGCGGGTTTTCCTATCTTTTGAACCGGTGCTCGGAATCAAAATCTGAGGGCACCGATGGAATCCCAACGCCGATAATTGTTTACGAACACCTTTTCTGGAGTTGCGTTTTCTCGGGTGAGGTTATTAAATAAATGGGTTGACTAAAGAATGAAATAAAAATTTGTGCCACATTTTTTATTTTCTATTCTAAGTAGTTTTAACCTATTCATGGATGATGGAGTGGGGCCCACTAAATCCTAACTCCACTTGGTAGGATATTCGTGAAGTGGGGCCCACACAAGCCACACCCCTTCAATTCCATTAAACCTCCCCATGAAATTGGTTGTGTAACACTCCTTCTCCCCAATTAAATGACATGTAAACTCTCGAAATTAATTGGATTATTAAACGCTCTTCAATCATGTCATTTAATTAAATGTGATATTTTTTTAAATTTCAAATTTAATGTTGGCATGTGTGTGTGATAATAAAATAAGACAATGTCTTATTTTATTGGGGGTTGATTCGTTGTGCGGAAACAAGGAGATAACTCTCACGGTCTTGAAGAACTTCATCTTCTTTGCGAACAATGCCGAGTCTACAACGAAGGACTCCATCACCACAAGGGAAGACCATATTGCCATCTTTTCTCCTCTCCGCAGCCAGTGAGAGATGTATCTTCTGAAAAACGACGATGCGCCGCATCCATCATTGGGCGAACACTAACGACGCTTACAGAGCCTCATTCTGTGATTCCGTCTTCCGTGACTATAATTTTCTGCAATGATCCTTGTTCGACGACTTCATCTAGGTAGGGTTTTGAATATTGTTCATGGATATTCTTTGTGTTCATCAATAAATATTTGGGCCGCCTGTTATCAATTTAACGGGAGGAGGTTGGACCCCCTGAACACGGCCGATCCTCCTCCCCCTTTGTGTTTGTATTCGTTGTGGCCCGAATGAAGGCGGCACGGTGCAACGACACCACGCGGATATAATGAGGAACACGATGAAGCAGCACGACGCCATCGGTCCACACCCTTGAGGCCTAATGAAGCCGCGGCCAGAGTCGGGCCGTAGCGGAGAGGTGCGGTGCCGTCGCGGCGTGCCGGAGGACCACGAAGACGCCGTGGATGGAGCGCAGTAGCGACGGAGGGGCGCGACATTATCACGTCATGCCGGTCGGACCAATGCCACGGCCTTCGGCCGCGGCGGAGTAGGGGAGGGCGGCAGGAGCCGCCGGCCGCTGGTGCTCAAGAGGCGGGACCGGATGGTCCCGCAAGAGACACTGCCCATCCGTTACGGCCGGCCAGATCAGGAAAACCGGGGGTTTAAAACCCTCGTCAACGCAGCAGGCAGACCCCCCCCCCCCCCCCCCCCCCCGTGGGTCCATCGTCCGTTCGAAGGGGGTGGAGGTTCCCCCCCCCCCTTCCGTGCTCAGGTGTTGTGTGGCGCCCGCACCAGGCCAACCGGCTGAACCAGCCTTGCCGATCTGGGTCGCCCGCATCGGGCTGTGCTGCCTGCGCTGGGTCAGGCCGCGCCAGTTTGGCCTGGGCGCGCCCTGATGTTCCAGACCTCGACCCGTGTCTGGTCGATCCGGTTCGGTCCGACCCAGGGGGTCTCGGTCCGGGTCAGTCCGGGCACAAAACCCCCTAAAAACAGACAGGTTCGTTCAAACGCCCTTAACATGGGCTATGGACCTCCGATAGATGTACAGTAAATTGTGATGTGATCATTGGATCGAGACGGTCATTTTAGTATATTACAATCAGGGTTTCGGAGAACTTTGGGTACGACCGGGTTGATTCGAACACGAAACCAACCGGGCCCTCGGAGCGGAAAAGCCTATAACTTGAGTTCCAGGCTTATGATTGATGTGTCGTTGACTTTGTTGGATTAATAATAGTGAGAAAGATATTTTTGCGTACTCCTCTTGAGTATCAGATGAATTCAGAGTACGGTCAGGTTGGTTTGACTTAAAAATGAACCGGGTCCCTCAGACGAAAACACCAATAACTCTCAGACCGGGCGTCCAATTGACGCACCGTCTGTCGTGTTGAGTTCCTATCGACGAGACAGAACGTTGGGATAGATCAACTCCATACTACATGTCAATTGATGTTTTGAACCCCTTGGCTCGTGGAGCGGATCCTCTTGGAAACGAGCATGCTGTGTGCGGGAACCCTAGAGATGGCTGCGACTACGACGACAATGACGACTGCACTAAATTCCTCCATGGGTTCGGCAGTGACGACGACCATAGTAAAATCCCCCATGGGTTCGATGGCAATGACTACTGTTATTGTATCTTATGTGGGTCTGACAGTACTATTGTTCTTGTATCCTATGTGGGTCCGGCAGTATTTGACTCTATACTTGTATACTATGTGGGTCCGACAGAGTGGATGGTCTAGTATTCTATGTGGGTCCAACAGCTTAGCTGGTCTAGTATCCTACGTGGGTCCTAGATAGAATAATAAATGGCTACATCTAATCAACTCTATCACCTTACAAAGAAGTATACATGAGTGAGCTGAGTCTTGACTTTCAATCAATATCTTCGATATGATTGTCTTGCTTTCCTATGTGGATTGGGTTGTGTTATCCTATGTGGATTGGATTGTGCTATCCTATGTGGACATTTCAATCTTGGGCTCGGATGTTGAAGATGAACTGGAATTGATGACTTACGTATATGTATGGTCATATACCAAAGTAGTTTTGGATGTTACATCGTGATTTTATCTTTCCTTTTTGGATTATCCTTTGTGGATTCTGGGAGACCATCGGGGGTCTCAGGGTCCCTACTGAGTATCGTATACTCACCCCTTCACGGGCTCTGACCGCACTAAGTTATGTTGGATGTAGACGACGGACATCACTGATCGTGGTTGAGGCTTGTGGACAAAGTCGGTACCTGGAGGTGGACCACTAGGTGGGACGTACATAGAGCGGATGACAGGACCCGAGGAGCCGAGGAGGCTATCTGTACCCACCCTTCAGGTGGGATTTCTAGTGGACGGCTTGGCGTTGCTACATTACTTTTCAGTTTTTGTACTTCCTTTCCAGTTGTACTTTACTTTCAGTTTGGGTTTGTATTCTGGACCACATACTTTTCCGCACTTACTGTCGTAAACAGTTTTACTTAGTGTTTACTTCTGCTTTCTTACTATGTGGTATCTGTATACTTTATAAAGGCAATGCCTTCCCCTTTTTGGGGATTTACGCCTTTGGTGCTAGTCACCAGCCCCTGGCCTATAGAAGGGGGGCATGGGGTAGTCACGACATGGGTTCCGAGGATGGGTCGTGAAAAATTGGTATCAGAGGAGTACGATTCTACCACAGAACTCAGGACTCTTATATTTCTTCAATGTGATGCAATATTGTTAAGGGTATTGAGTGTGGTTATCAGTTCAGGGAGTCCAGTGTTTTTGCGGCGGCCGACGTATCCGTACACCAGGACCCTGACTTCTGATTTCCGACTCAGTGCACGAAAACATTGATTGCATGTGGGTTTCAATGTTTTCATTGTGATTATTTTGTTTCAGCTCACCAGGTACACTGTATTTACTGTACTTCACCTGTTTCTTTTCAGAATGTCCCCACGACGGCAGGCAGCTAGGTTTCAGAGCTTTGTATGAGACGACAACCCACCAAGCGATGAGGCCTCGGTGCAGGGCCCTTTTACAGTGGAGGCACCTGCGGTACCTCTACATGCCAAGACACTGATGCCAACAGCCTCAGCCGCTGAGAGTGCACGTCGCCGGACTTCACTTCATGAGTTCCAGCGTCAGAGACCGCCTAGGTTTCACTGGGAGACGGACCCTCAGGTAGCCGAAGATCGGCTGGAGGCTGTAGTTCAAGTTTTTATGTAAGTGGGGACACCAGCTGACCTCATGGTGATCCTTGGAGCGAGCCTCCTGCACGCGACAGTAGGCAGATGGTGGAGCCTGATGCTCTAGGTGAATGATGAGACATCTCTCTTTTAGATGGACATTGAGAGTCTCTTCCGCTCAGAGTTCTTCCTAGCCACCCTCCGTGCGGTTCACATTCAAGAGATACTACAGCTACGACAGAGCATCATGACGGTAGCCCAGTACTCAGCGAGATTTACTGATCTCTCACGCTATTCCATAGACATGGTACGAGACCCATTCTTCCAGGCCCAGACCTTCGAGCAGGGACTGAGGCATTAGATCAGAGCATCGATGATCCCCCTTAGCATTCCAACTTAGGCAGGAGCATTGGAGCGAGACCTTCACATAGAGAGCTTTCTTGTTGATCCTACACGTGCAGCGAGACCTACTGCATGGTGGCACGTAGCAGAGTCTTCTACAGCTGGGAGTCGACGGACATCACAGGGGTCCAAGAGGACCAGACCAGCAGGTGTGCGACCTCAGGGCACTGGCTCAGAGGTGTGGGGCACATGGCGTAGATCCAGTCTTACGAGGATCAGACTGTACTATGCATGCAGCAGGCAGGGCCACATGGCTCGTGACTTCCAGAACCACTGAGCGGAGGAGAAATAGACGGTTGAGGGGCCACCCAGGCTAGGTAGAGGGTCGACAGTGGCAGTCCGCAGAGAGCAGGTGGATGAGGCAGAGGAGATGGCCGAGCAGCAGGTGGTGGGAGACACTATGACGCTTTACCACCACCACCGACAGGAGGTCCACCCCGATCAAAGGGATCTGGCGGACAGAGGTAGGCTCAACTTCAGGCAGCAGAGGCCTACGACCACGGCATTCCAGAGATGATTCGAGGTACTATTTGTGTCTAATCCACCCTTGCTGAAGTTCTTATAGACATAAGAGAAAGTCATTCTTTCATTGTCGCTTCCCTTGTTCAGAGCTCGTAGATTCCAAATGAGTCGTTGGCTCGATCCTTACGGCTAGAGAATCCTATGGGAGCAGACTAGATGATTACACACTGCTGACAGAAGTGTGTGATTACTCTTTGATGCGGGAGCTTCGGCTGGGATCTTCTTGTAGCGGCGTCGAGGCCTTACGATGTCATCTTCGGTATGGATTGCTTATCTACAGTCCATCTCTGATCGACAGTATTAGGTGCAAGGTGCAGTGTGTTTGCACCGATGGCAGCAGGTTCACCTTCACCGGTGAGAAGGGAGCCTTAGAAGCACAGGATGGACTCACGCATAGGAGAGAACAGCTGATCACTCATCAGTTGGCTAGCCTCATCCAAGGAGTAGTTGACGTGCAGAGTCCGAGATTTCCTATAGTGGTGGATCAGTATGCGGACATTTTTCCTGACGACGTTCCAGAACTATCTCCTCGCAAAGAGGTAGACTTTACAATTGACATGTACCTCAGGACAGCCCCGATATCCACTCCAGCATATCGGATGGATCCCGTTATGATTCGAGAGCTATGGGTATAGCTGGAGGACTTACAGGGCAAGGGATTCATCCGACCCAGTGTTTCACCCTGGGCTTCCCTGATTTTGTTTTCCAAGAAGGCATACGGTAGCTTGCTACTATGTGTTGACTATCGTCATCTGAACCAGGTGACCGTGAGGAACAAGTATCCGCTACCGGGGATTGACGAACTCTTCAATCATCTCAATGGATCACGGTGGTTCACGAAGATAGACCTCAGGTCAGGCTATCATCTGCACAGAGTTCGGGACACGGACGTGCAGAAGACGGCCTTCAGATGTCGGTATGGCCACTATGAGTTCTTGGTTATGCCTTTCGGGATAACCAATGCTCCAGCAGTGTTCATGAGTTTCATGAACATGATCTTTCAGCCTTACCTCGATCGATTTTTCATGGTCTTCATTGACGACATATTGATATACATGACCACTGAGGAGGAGCACGCCAAACACTTTCGGGTTTTATTGGACACCCTCCGAGAGCACCATCTTTATGGAAATCTCCCGAAGAGTTAGTTTTGTATACGTGAGGTCCACTTCATGGGACACGTCATCTCAAAGGCGGGAGTTGTGGTGGATCCTATGAAGATAGAGGGAGTGCTAGATTGAGATCCACCCAGGAGCGTGATGAAGGTGCGGAGTTTCCTAGGACTGGCTGGGTACTATTGGAGAATTGTTCCAGACTTCTCCAGAGTTGCAACACCACTTTCAGCTCTGACGAAGATGGGGAAACCCGTCGTATGGTCAGACAGATGTCAGTAGAGCTTCCAGGTGCTAAGATAGAGATTGACCAGCACACCTATCTTGAGGCTACCAGAGGAGGGAGTGGGGTACATAGTCTACCGCGACGCATCAGGGACCGGACTCAAATGTGTCCGGATACAGGAGCGGGAAGTGATCGCCTATGGATCACGTCAGTTGAGGCAGCATGAACAGAACTACGCTACCCCTTACCTGGAGTTAGAAGTAGTGGTCTTCGCTCTGACAATTTGGTGACACTATCTAATGGGCTGGAATTTTAAAGTCTATTTTGACCACCAGAGTCTCTAGTACATCTTCTCACAGAAGGACTTGAACCTGAGACAACGGAGATGTCTCTAGTTCCTCCATGAAGATGACTTTGAGATAGTCTATATCCCTAGAAAGGGGAACGTAGTAGCCGATGCTATCAGCAGGAGGACGGGCATTCAGCTACTTGGGGAGGCGATAGAGCAGCTAGCCTCTTTGCAGATATCCATCATTGATAGAGATGGACCAGCCTTTCTTCAGTCACTCACAGTCACTCCTCCACTTATTCAGTGGGTCAGAGAGGCACATCGTGGAGACTTTGACTCTGAGACACGGCATGCACAAATATCGTCAGGACATGCACCTGAGGGATTCTTTGTGGGAGGAGAGCACATCGTTCTTTTTCAGAGGACATACCATGGTACCAGCTTCATTGCAGGAGGTGGTGCTGAGGGAGTTTCACACTTCCCCTTTAGCGGTACATCCAGGAGTGGCGATGATGTACCAGGATCTCAGACGATAGAACTGGGGGCCGGGTATGAAGAAGGATATAGCAGAGTTCGTTTCTTGATGCCTCACCTTCCAGCAAGTGATGGTGGAGCACCAGGTACCAGTAGGCTTCGTACAGCCCTTGGGGGTCCCGGAGTGGAAGTGGGACGGAATATCATTGGATTTTGTGACTGTACTACCACATACTTCTAGAGGTCACGACTCCATTAGGGTGATTTTCGACCGACTCACCAAGTCGGCCCATTTCTTACCCATCAGAGAGAAGGGATCAGTAGAGAGCTTGGGATGCCTCTACGTTCAGGAGATCGTACGACTTGATGGTGTTCCATCATCTATCGTCTCTGATCGAGATGATCGCTTTACTTCACGAATTTAGAAGGGGTTTCAGGAGGCATTCGGGACATAGCTATGTATGAGCACCGCCTTTCACGCTCAGAGAGATGGTCAGATAGAGAGGACCATTTAGACTCTTGAGGACGTGCTCTGTGCATGTGTTCTCGACTTTGGTCACTGTTGAGAGGACCACTTACACATGGGGGTGTTTGCAAACAAGAATAGCTACCACACCACCATCGGGATGGCACCATACGAGGCATTGTACGACCGACCTTGCAGATCACCTCTGTGCTGGACAGACCCTGGGGAGTCAGCACATGTGGGACCAGAGATGGTCTAGGCCATGATGGAGAAGGTCCAGGTCATCCAGGAGCGGATGAGGACAGCTCAAAGCCAACAGAAGTTTTATGCTGACAAGAGGTGGAGACCACTAGAGTTCGAGGATGGTGACCACGTCTTCTTGTGGGTCTCACATCGATGTGGATTACATAGATTTGGTCGGGGTTGCAAGTTATCTACTCATTTCATCGTTCCATTCCAGTTTCTCAGCAGGATAGGTGAGGTGGCTTATCGCCTAGCTCTACCACCTCAGTTGGACCAGGTGAACAACGTCTTCCACGTATCTCATCTGAGGAGATACGTGAATTACCCGATGCATATCATCGACCATGGGGAGATGGACATTGATTACGAGGATACTTTTTTAGAGGTCTCGGTGGAGATCGAGGATCGACAGGAGTGGGTCCTATGTGGGCGGTCGATTTCTCTATTGTGCATCAGATGGAAACACGGGAACCTCCAGGAGAGCACTTAGGAGCTGGAGGCCAAGATGCATGCTCAATACCTTCATTTGTTCCCCAAGTTTGTGATGTATCATTACGGGGATGAAAATCCATGAGGTGGGAGTGTTTTAAAGACCCGTAAATTTCAATGGAATTTTTTTCTTAATTTTATTTGGTATTTTACAAGTATGCGGTTTCTGACGGCACCTGATTCCGAGGCCCGGAGTGACCGAAATCATTTTCCGAAGTTTATCTATGGTACGTTCAGTGAACAGACGAGCGAGTTTTCCTAACTTTTGAACCGTTGCTCGGAATCGAAATCCGAGGGCACGGATGGAATGGCAGTCCCGGTAATTTCTTAGGAACACCTTTTCTGAAGTTGCGTTTTCTCGGGTGAGGTTATTAAATAAATGAGTTAACTAAAGAATGAAATAAAAATTTGTGCCACAATTTTTATTTTATATTCTATGTAGTTTTAACCTATGCATGGATGTTGGAGTGGGGCCCACTACATCCTAACTCCACTTGGTAGGATATTAGTGAAGTGGGGCCCACACGATCCCCACCCCTTCAATTCCATTAAACCTCCCTCATGCAATTTGTTGTGTAACACACCCGCTCCCCCAATTAAATGACATGTCAACTCTCTAAATTAATTTGATTATTAAACGCTCTTCAATTAAGTCATTTAATTGAATGTGATATTTTTTTTAATTTCAAATTTAATGTTGTTATGTGTGTGTGATAATTAAATAAGACAATTTCTTATTTTATTGGGGGTTTATTCGTTGTGCGGAAACAAGGAGAGAACTCTCACGGTCTTGGAGAACATCTTATTCTTCGCGAAGAACGCCGAGTCTACGACGAAAGACTCCATCACTGCAAGGGAAGACTACTATGCCATCTTATCTCCTCTCCGCAGCCGGTGAGAGACGCCTTTTCCGGAGAACGATGATGTTCCTCATCCTTCATCGGGCAAACACCGATGAATCTTTCGGAGCCACTGTCCGCGATGTCGTCTTCCGCGACGTTAATTTTCCACAAAGATCCTTGTTCGACGACTTCATCGAGGCAGGGGTTTGAATTTTGTCCTTGGATATTCTTATCATTCTTTGTTAAATATTTGGGCCGCCTGTTATCAATTTAATGGGAGGAGGTCGGACTGCCCAAACACGGCCGATCCTCCTCCCCATTTGTGGTTGTATTCGTTGCGGCCTGAACCAAGGTAGCGCGGTGCAATGGCACCATGCAAAAACAAGGAGGAACGTAGTGAAGAAGTGTGGCACTATCATGTCGCGTCGTTGAGGCTGAATGAAGCCACGACCTGAGTCGGGCCACGGCGGAGGGGTGCGGTGCCGTCTCGCCCTGCCAGAGGACCATAAAGAGGTCGCCGCTGGAGCAGGGTCATGGTGGAGGGGCGCGGTGCCTGCGTATCGTGCCTGTCGGACCAAGGCCACAGCCTCCGGCCATAGTGGAGTAGGGGAGGGCGGCCAGAGCCGCCGGTCACCAGTGCTCGGGAGGCGGGACCGGTCGTTCCCGCGTGACACACTGGCCGGCCGTTACGGCTGACCAGATCCGGAAAACTGGGTGTTTAAACTCCCGGTCAATGCAGAAAGTGGACCCCCCCTGCGGGACTGTCGTCCATTCGACATGGGTGGCGGTCCCCCCCCCCTTCCGCGCTCACGCGGCACGCGGCGCCCGCACCCGGCCGACCAGCCGCACCGTGCCAAACCGACCATGCCGATCCGGGCCGCGCCGGCTGGGCCAGGCCGCCCTAGCCGGGCCAGGCCATGCCCTGATGGGCCGGACCTGGACCCAGGTCAGGTTGACCTGGTTTGGGCCGACCCAGGGGGTCTCGGGCTGGGTTGGTCTGAGCCCAAAACCACATAAAAACGGAAAGGCTCTTTGAAACGCCCGTAACTTGGTCTACAGACCTCCGATCGACGCACCGTCAGTTGCGATGCGATCCTTTGATCGAGATAGTCGTTTAGGTATATTACACTTAGGGTTTAGGATAACTTTGGGTATGGACAGGTTGGTTCAAACATGAAAACAACCGGGCCCTCGGAGCGGAAACGCCTATAACTTGAGCTCTGGGCATCCGATTGACGTGCCATTGACTTTATTGGATTCCTCATAGTGGGACAGACCTTTTGGCTTACGGCTCCTGAGATTTGGACATAGTCAGAGTATGGTCGGGTTGGTTTGACTTTAAAACCAACCGGGCCCCAGAGACGAAAAAGCCAATAACTCTCAGACCGGGCGTCCGATTGACGCGTCGTCTGTCGTGTTGAGTTCCAATCGACGAGATAGAACTTTGTGATGCATAAAATCCATAATATGTGTTAGTTTATGTATTGAACCCCTTGGATAGTTGAATGGATCCTCCCAGAAATGAGCCTGTTGTGTGCGGGAACCCTAGAGCTGGCTGCGACTGCGACGACGATGATGACTGCACTGAAATCCTCTGTGGGTTCGGCAGCAACGACGATCATACTGAAATCCTTCATGGGTTCGACGACGATGAATACTGTTCTTGTATCCTATGTGGGTCCGGCAGTACTACTATTATTGTATCCTACGTGGGTCTAGCATTATATGACTCTATACTTGTATCCTACGTGGGTCCGACAGAGAGGCTGGTCTAGTACCCTACGTGGGTCCGACAACTTAGCTGGTCTCGTATCCTACGTGGGTCCAAGCTAGCTGAATCAGTGGCTACATCTGATCATCTCTATCACCATACGATGAATTATACCTGAGTGAGCTGAGTATTGACTTTCAATCAATATCTTCGATATGATTGTCTTACTTTCCTATGTGGATTGGGTTGTGTTATCCTCTGTGGATTGGATTGTGCTATCCTATGAGGACGTGATCGATCTTGGGCTCGGATGTTGGAGCCGAACTGAAATTGATGACTTAGGTATATGTATGGGAATATAACTAAGTAGGATGGGATGTTACTTTGTGATTGTATCTGTCCTTTGTGGATTATCCTTTGTGGATTCTGGGAGACCTTTGGGGGTCTCAGGGTCCCTAACGAGTAGCGTATACTCACCCCTATACAGGCTATGCCCGCAATACGTTGTGTTGGATGCAGACAATGGACATCGCTGATTGTGGTTGAGGCTTGTGGACCATGTCGGTACCTGGAGGTGGACCACTAGATGTGACGTACACAGAGCAGATAGTAGGACCTAAGGAGTCGAGGAGGCTATCTGTACCCACCCTTTAGGTGGGATTTCTAGTGAATGGCTCGGTGTTGCTGCTTTACTTTTCAGTTGTTGTACTTCCTTTCCATTTGTACATTACTTTCAGTTTGTGTTTGTATTCTGGCCCACTTATTTTTCCGCACATACTGTTGTACAATGTTTTACTTAGTGTTTACTTCTTCTTTCTTACTATGTGGTGTTTGTTTACTTTATAAAGGAAATGCCTTCCCATTTTATCAGGAATTACGCCTTTGGTGCTAGTCGCCAGCCCCTGGCCTATGGAAGGCGGGCTTGGGGTAGTCACAGAATGGGTCCTGAGGACAGGTCGTGACATTATATTTTATGAAATATAAAACATCCTAGGGGGAGATGAACTTATTTAGAGAATGAATAGGCATAACCTGAAGAAAAAGTATGGTTCTGAGTGATCTCATCACTTATGTCTTATCTTTCATCATATGATTCAAAAAATGGAGTATAAAAAATATAGTTTGAAATATAAATTTATTATATAATGAAAATTTTATATATCCTACTATATATTATTTTCTTGTAACATAGTCCACTAGTTTATTAACAATTCAATATTAAAATAGTTATTGAGGGTGATAATTGCATCGTTTTTAAGGCATGATTTGTTTCAAAAGTCACAATAGTTAAAAAAATTTAATACTTACAACTACTAAAACATATCACCCTTGATATTAATATCATATATATTCATTTAATTGAATTTTAGTGTCATCGATTAAAAATATAGATCAAAAGTGAATTACACCATTCATAGAGATGGTAGGCCATTTGTACGCATAAATTATGATACTATTTTTTAATATAAATAAACACATGTAAATAATGATTCAATATTGGAGAATTATGATAATATATGAAATAAAATATATATTAGTTAAATCCATCAGTATGGCCATCATAGAGAGATAATGAAGAAAAAATGAATTATATCTATTTGCGATGTGATATTCCTCCACACACCCGGATTTCAATTTAATTTTTAATATTTTAGAAGAGTGGTTTGATAGAGGTGATAAAAATAGCATTAAAAAATTTCAGGATATGGAATATTGTGTTTTATTATTTCTTCATGTCTAAAGATGATTTCGATGAGGTATAGGATGAAATAAAATGAATGCATTTAGTCAATTATTACACATCTTCTTTAGAAAACAACCTTTATTTTACAAGAAAAAACCTATTAATTTGGTATCATTATAGAAACTATACATCTTTATAATTGGGAGGAATATTATTATTGTTTTATTAAAGGTATTTACTAAATTAAATTTTTTTCTGAGTGTGTTAAAAAGGGGTTCAGAGGTTCCGTATTTTATGTGATGGGATAAGGACTATAAGAATTATATAAAATAATAAATTTAATAAATTAATATTTATTAAAAAAAGGATCTAAATCTAATATAAATAAAATGTATAATGGATATGGGTTTACTTATTATTCTCCAATCGTATTTTTAATTGTTCTTTATTGGGCTTATACCCTTATCTACTTTCTTTAATCCATATTAAGCCTTTGTGACAATTACCATGATAGCCATTATATTACACATTATAGGCCAATATAGTTCCTATTAAAGGATAATTAGTCTAAAAATATTCCCTAGAGGTTATTTTTAATCAATTTTTTGTTATTTTTATTAATATAATATTTTTAGGAATTTTAAATCAACAAATAAAATATTATTTTTTATTATATAATATTTATATCATTTTTGTTACTATTCATTTAATTTTCCTATGGAAAAATTTTAACAACATAATTAGAATAAAGTCTATTAAATCATATATAATTTGTTATTATTTTATAGAAAAATCATGGGACATGATATCTCATTAAATATATATTACATTTTATTTTTCTAAAATCATTAATTAAATTTTTCTAGTAGATGATTAAATAGCATGTAAACATTGTGTAAATAATTTAGATCATTACATCATTAATAAACGCTATCAATTAATTTCCATAATAAAATAATTATTTTTTAAATAACCATTGATTATTAAAAATTATATTTCATTAAATCTATCATAAAAAATATGAGATATTAAAAACTAGAGATGGGAATTTGTAACATTATCAGTTAATTAAATATAATAAAGGTAAAAATCAAAGAAATACCTTACCATGATTCTATAATTTAGAAATATTTATTTACATTGATGAAATCCACTCATAAAATAAGATAAATTACTGTGTTGTGATCATTTGTTAGTTATTATCCATTTTTTCACTTTAATTTCATAATTTACCCTTACCTTGATGACAATTGATGAAACTGGTTACTATAAATAATGATGAAAAATAAAATAATCAAATATAACAATTTTAAAACTCTTTATTAAAAATTTTGAATTCAACCATAATGATTCAATTTATATAATCATAAAAAATTACTTTAGACTAATTTTAAAAAACCAATGGAATTGTTTTTCAAAATAATTCATTTTTACATAAGAAAAAGGTTCTAAAAAAAATTCAATAATAAAAATATTTAAAATGAAAACAATTTGATTATTAATTATATAATATGACTAACTTTACATTCAATCCATTTAAAAATAATTTCTTCGTAAACTCTTGATAAACTACACTTTTAAAAAATCATTATATTATAGTATTCATTAGAAAATAAATCTTTTTATAAAATACAAAAAATCCACTCTATGCTAATTTCTACATACATAAGTTGAAAACAAAATCATTTTTATAAAATAAAATATATAAATTTTGAATAATTTAATTATAATATTATCTAATAATGAAAAATAAAAACTATTTTTTATGAAAACATATCAGTCAAGAATAAAAAAAGATAAAAAAATTAGTTCTAATTTACTATGAAATAATCAATAATTATATATTAATAATTAAACTTATATATATATTTCAAAAAAAGTTAATCCAATTCATATAATTCAATTTAATGTCTATGTTAAAATGGTGACAGTTAATTTGTAATATTTCATGGTTCTTTTCATCTTAGTGTTGTGTGTCTAATACATTATTGAGCATAGAACATCGGGTAAAATTTAAATATTTTAAACAAAATTAATGGTAAAGATCCATTTGGAACATTTTTCTAAATGTTTTTTAATTAAATACCCCACTTGATAGATCATTGATTTTTTTACTCCGTGTGGGGGTTGTTTGTCACTATGTGATTATTATTTCACCAATTGTGTGTAGATGAGATTTTTATTGGAATGTATGTATATAAAAAAAATTTGGTATTCATGTCATGGTATTTGGTGGTAAAGAGAGGTATATTTCATTCCATTCATGTTAATCAAGGTAGGCATCCTCACTCACCATAAATCTATATTGTTGTATTGTTCATAGGTACTTGGGTATTAAATGGGATGTATATGGATGTATTACACTAGATGTATAACGTACATCTATTGGGAATCTAGTCGTGATGGGAAATATGGATATGATGGGTGTTAAATTGAAATCATTCTTGTGTGAGATAGTTATATTTCATGCATTTTGGTCTCATCATATTCTGATAATTTTTTATTGATAGAAATTAACAAAGATAAACAAGTCTTATATTAATAATCTTAGGTAGATCCTAGGACACAATCATTTTCAATATTGGAGGATGAAATTATGGGATTTAGATATAGTTATATGTTATATCATTAAAATTTATTCATTATTATCACACCCATATGCTCTATCCATTAATGAAATTACTTTTTGCTATTTGCTACTTCCCTATTTTTCATTTCTTATGTTTTTTTTGTGTCATTAACATTGTAAAACCGTTAGAAATGTTGTATGGAAAAATTATTTTTAAATAAATACACCCATATTTTTATTTAATGTATATTTAAAAATATTTATTTTGTTTAATGTTGGATTTATATGGTGAAATTATTTAAAAGTGACTATTTTTATTCAGAAAAATTTATATTGAATGTTTAAATAAAATTTTTTTTAGTTTTTACATTATTTTGTTTAGATTCCTATATTATAGTATTATTTTGAATCTTTTATATTTGAGAAACCATATGAAACAAGATAAATTGTCCAGCGGGTGGTGAACCTATATGATGTTTAACTCTTGATTATGTATTTATTGTTCTGAGATGCATTGACTAGACCTGATTATTACACATATGGTTGACTTTGGGTGATTTTGGAGGTGTTCAACAATTTATGGTTTCATGTATATGTTTTCATGATTTGATTGAGTTTTTTTATGTTTCAATATTTTTAGTTTGAATAGTATTTTCCTTAAAGGATATCATTGTAGATGATTCATGCTGTATTTTTTTATTAATCAATTATTTATTTTTTTTATTATAGATTGTATATATACTTATGGAATGTTTTTGGATTAGTGTATTTGGATATGAACCATTTATCATGTTTTTTACTTTGTTTTATTTTGTGATTGATAATTCATATATGTCCTATGTTAGGGTGGATGATGGAAGACACTCAATATAATTTTGATATACTTATCTATTATTTATGGGGAAATCATTCCTAAAATGAATACCATGATTTCCAAGAAGTTGTTTTTATCCAACCAATATCATGAAATCCCTTCAGGATTTGTGGTGTGTTGGGTCAGGTGCTATTTATAATGTAGCTATGGTTGTTTTGCTTTTATACATATGCTCATTTGACCTATTTTCATAGTTTATTTATCCAAATTTGATATATAACCATTAGTGAAATGTTTATTATATATAAATGAATCTAATATGTAAATGATGTTTGGTTAGTGTTTGAAATAATATAAAATCAAAATTTTCATTTGAAAATAAATTTAGATAAGAGGTAAAAAGGAAAAGATCATTTCATTATAAAAAATTCTACATTATTCAAAATATCTTGTATTCAAAGAATTTTTTTCATTGACGAATGTTTATTCAAATAAATATTTATTGATAAAATTTAGTGTTTAGAAGATAAATAATTACAACATCATAATATTAAAAAACCTACTTCTCAATATAATATATATTTTTGTTTTAATAATTAACATGATAACTAATGCAGAATTATTTTAATGATGTATATTATATCTGTGTACTAAAAAAATAAATATTTATCTGATGACTATTTTATTATTTAGAAAAATAATGAATCTAAATTGGAGTAAATAAATATATATTTCTAAAAACATTTAAGAACAATACATTAATTATTCAAAAAATATGTCATACCCCTTTAGTAAATTTAATACAATAAAATGTTTTTACAATTTTTAAACAATATATTTAATTTAGGAAATATGCTCAATATCATTTTTACGAATAAATATATGTTTCCAAGATAATATTTTGTCACCATGGAAAATGATAAAAAATGTTAATTTGTATTAAATAGTGTATGAAATCATAAAATATTACAAACAATTATCATTAAATGTACAGATGATTTTATTAGTGACTTGGTATAATATTTTTTCTATTATTACTACACATGAATCAAATTTATTTTTTAAAATTAAAACTATGTACATTGATAATAATTATTTTTAAAAATTTCCACTCAAGATTACCTATAAATAGAAATACAATATCTCGATAAAAACACACTATTTGTTCTAACAAACATCAAATACATTCCCAAATTATCTCTCTAATAATATCATCACATGTATAAGAATCAACGGACATAATAACAAGTCCCAAACTGCAAATTTCAAAGAGTCAATCTAATAGAATATTAATGTGTTTAAATTATGTTTTATATTTTAATTAAAAAACATATATATATTATACATATAACCCATACTAAATTTAATTTATCTTATTAATAAAAAGTTTTTTAACTAAATAATATTCTATGGAAGTGATTTTATTACTATACAATAACATTTTTCTACAAATTTAGATGTATTATTTTTATATTAGATATATAAATAATGTCATAGTTGTTACATCAGAAATTAATAGGTGAATAAAACATATAATTTAAATATTAATGTTTAATTTAATATTTTTTAAATAATATAGAATTATAATGTGTTAAAGTATATTTATTAATAAAATTGATTATTTTTATAATAAAAAAATTTAAAATTTTATAATTTTATTATAATAGTCACTATATTTTCCATGTTGAAAACAGGACTCCAAGAATTGTATTTAACACATGTAAAATATAATTATGAATATTCATGTTATGATTAAAAAATTGACATTGAATATGGTCCAAAATCGTAAAACTGTTGCATGCATTGAAAAATAGAAAAATGAAATTTGTGGTATTTTTATTGAAAATGGATAATAAATATAATGTTAATAAATAATTTTAAATGAACTATATTATTTTGAACGTAATCAGGAAGACATGGACTATAACATAACTCGATCAACCACTATCCATTAAGGGTGGTCTCTGTCGCCATGAGCTATAAAATAGTTCATTGGTATCATGTACACACACAAGGTAATGTTTTTACTAATCATAAGTGGTAGAAATATATAGAAAAAAATAAAAGGAATATAGCATGACTTATCAATTTAGTGGGTATCCATTCATATGAAATAAAGATATACAATTTATTTAATATCACAAAAATGTAAAAATATAAATATATATCATTCTCAAAGAAATTGTATTAAACATACTAATATTTAAAATATCAAAAAATAATGAAATCCATGAATAAGTATGCTGACTATCCAAAATGTTTTTAATATCCTGGACCATGAATATATATATATATATAATCCACAAACCAAGCCACCGTTAAAAATATCACAATAACCCACAATAACTAATCTTTACCAAACAGCCATCCATAGAAAAATATTAATATTTAAATGACTATAGGAATTGGGTAGGTTACCAAAAACAATGAAGCTCTACACACACACATAGACAAGTTCATATGCAACGTGTGAGTGAGGCATTCAATATATAATATAAAAAATTAGTATATGAAATTCCACTAACAATAAATCTCATAAATTATATTAAAGAAAACATGTTTTCATTTTTCAATATGAAGTTTTAAAGGAAATAATAAACATACACTGTCCCATTCCAATATAAATTAAAAAATGTCTGTTAAAAAATAGTAAACTGTTTAAAAGAATTAATTTTATAACAAATATTTGAAAACATATTTCATCAATAATAAATTACCACCATTTAATGAGGGACTTCACAATAAATTAAACAAATTTTGAAAATATTTTTTTCCCCCAAAAAAATCATAAATATTGTTTATAAAATAGTTTCCATTTAATTTAAAAAATAAAATTAAATAATAATTTCATAAAAATTTCAATATAATTAAAAACATAGATCAAATTATTTACCATGTATTAGTTTGACATTGAAATTAATAATGCTTTAAAAACATTGAAGAACCAAAATATGGTGATATGTTCGGTAAATAAATACTTGGTATACAGATCAGTTAGGATTTAGAATCCCCTTAAACAATCCCAACATGAATCAACCATAATGGGAAGCACCCAATGATGTAAAATTAATTATTGATGATTTTATTTACTCAATTCAATATCTATAGGGGCCTATAGGTAGAAACTATAACAACCGAATTTCTACCTCTTTGGGCCACTGAGTATAATATATACCAGATGGAGTGTGCCACACAACCAAGGAACTTGATTGTGCGAATAGACATAGATACTATAATAATAAGGACCACATAAAGAAAATTGGTAAATATAATCTTTTCCAAATAAATAATTTTTATTTATTAATGAATATATTATTGGGTTTGTGTTTTAGATAACCACTACACTTCAAATACATAATAAAATATTTCATCACAAAGTGAAAAAATCAAATGATAATAGAATTTTCTCATAATACAATGAATTTTTGATATAACCAATTTTAATTTAATGATATATCTTTACATATTGTTCTCCATCACATGATTTTCTATACTCATCCATAAAAACATGTGAAATATATTTGAAAATGTTAGATAGAACATAATATCTTTTAGAGTAATAAATAAAATAAACATGTTAATCAATGATTACACATTATAAAAATATTCATTTTTCAAAAAATCACTTTTATTGAAATAAAAATACTCTTACCCATGTAATCAACATCACTACCCAATGAAATTACAAAAATATTTCAAACTTTATCGTAATGGAAAATATAAATAAAAATGTTTCATTATAATCCTAATATAATTAGGATATAATTTTTAATCATTAATAAATTTCGCCCATTAGAATTATACTAATAATTCCATTAATCTTTGTCTTATTGGAAAACCATGTGAAATTAGAATGCATTCATGCAAAATATAAAAAACATACATTAAACATAATGGTAACATGGTATATCATTTTCACATGGATTTTATAATAAATATAAATTTAGGAATAACATTCCTATACTATTCTAATATTCTCCTTGGGGAAACCTATTACATGTTACCTCCAAAACCATTACCCAATGGGTTATAGAGCTATATCATCCCACCCATCATAATGAGATATATCTGGCTCAACCATCATCAGATGCTAAAATGGGTTCACCCATCATCGTTATCTATATCATGATAACCAATCATTAAAAATAATTACCATGAACCATAACATAATCATAACACATGATGGTCAGTATTTTTATCACCATACTCATAAAAAAATTTAGAACCCATAAGATTTTTTTCTATATTTATTTATAAATTCAATTGGAAATTTTTTTAAAAAATACATATATCAATGGGAACAATGTTATTTCATCGAATAAAACATAATGGCATGTAACAGAATAAAAAATAAAAATAAAGGTGAAATTATTGGGAAAATCCATTGTCATCATATACATTAAAATCTAACATTTATTTATTTATTTTCAGTAAAAGTTCCATATAAAATACATTAAAATAATACTTTATAAAATTAATGAATTAATGATAAAAATGACATAATAATCCATTTACAAATCATATATATTTCTACAAATACATACATAAAATTATTTTCAGGATTTTTAAATGGAATACCATTATTTTTAAAATAAATATATAAAAAATTTAGAATGATGTTTTTAAGAAAATTTTATCATAAATCATATTTTAATAGTTATTTATGTTTATTATCATTTATTAGAAAAAAACTATTTATGTACTTTTTGAAAAACATTTTTTATTTTTAATATTAATTTTTTTATAACAATGATATCTTGGATTTTCATAGTGGAACTTACTCTTATGTTACTATTCTAAAAACATCTCATTTTATAATTATAATGTTCTCCCGATAATAAGTCGTGATTTGGGATAGTCATGGGGCTCATTCGGAGCCTAGACCTCCAAAAAATGAGAGGTAGAGTGAGTTTCAATGATATCACATAGTTAGTGATAACCGTGTGTAACACCCCAACACTTCATAGTTTGATTCTCTTTAAATTAAATAGAATATATTGCATGCAACACCGACTTGTCTTCTATTATATGCAATGAGTTTCGGCGAAACAACACATTTGTTATTTAAATGATACATTTATTTATCAATTAAATATTCTGATATGAATAGTAATGAATAAAATATAAATGTTATTTTTAATGTTTTCACATAAATAAAACATATTTATAATGAAATTTATATGTTTTGTTAAAATATTTATATATTTAAAAAACTATTTTCTTAAAAGAACTACTTTTAATGTAATTTTTTGAACATTAATAAAATTAATTTTTGACACTCCTAAAAATATAATATGTTAAAATAGTGTTCATTTTTTATTTGGAATATCAAAATGAGATTTTTCTGATTTTTTGGTATTTTTCTGAAAAAAAACAATTTTTGATGAATAGTAAAAAATACTCCATAGTACATAAAAACCGACTTTTTTATTTAACTAATTTTTTTACATTAAATATATTTTAAATTAAAAATTAAAACATTATACTTAAATTGTTTCAATGTAATTCAATAGAGTCATTTTATAATTAGATTAGATATATACCATTTTATTGAACTTTTTAACGCATTTTACCCACATTGTTTGAATATTTGCAAATTTGCATAAAACATAATTTTACCATTTCTGTGAATTGAATTTCCAAAATCCAAGAGATATAGTTGAAATCAGTATGTAAAAAGTGGTTAAATAGGATGAAAATAATTTTTGTAGAATAGTAACTTTTGAATTTTATTTACCATGGTTAAAATTAAATATGATAATTAAAGGTATAAATAATACAATAATAATATAAAATTACCCCAACACATAACCTAATTCTATTAAATAAGTGTTTTTACACCAAAATCAACCGTGGGAAAAAATAATATCCATTTTGATCCATTTGAGAAAGATTGGGACGTTTATTATATTTTATCTAATGAAGATTTAAAAGTGTTAAATTCAAAGTTTAATTACTAAACCATTTTTAATTTCTGGATATAAATAAGATAAATTAGAAATATAAATATTCATTGGAAATATAAAATTATATCCTAAATCATTTTATTTTCTTTATCATTTTTATACTATAAATAAATAAAATTATTTATGACACAATAGTGATGCAATAATTATATTATCAATGAAAGATCAAAATAATTGATATTATAAATATTAAAATAAATGTAAAATTAACCTTTTTATTCCATCTATCAAATTTTAGGATAATATGACATGTTAGGGTAAATTTTATATATTTTATTTTGATGAAATCATATTTTTATGACTTCCACAAAAATGAAATACTAAATAGTGTCAAAAGTAACAAAAATGAGTTTTTAAAACAAATAAAATTTTACTAAATTATATGATATACCTAAAAATATAAGGTTAAGACAAAGGAAATAAATAATTTTTTAAATGTCATTAAATAACCACTTCATTTTCACTTGGAAATTTATAGTAATTTTATTAACCATATAGTGTACCAATACAAGAAGACATTGTAAGAGTAAACTATTTAACTAAGGGTTAAATCTAAAAGATATGGTTAATATGTTTACCAAAAATTTTCTTAAACCAATTGGTTTAGAGAATTTAGACCCATACCCACCTTATCCTATAAATAAATCCATTTTTATCTTTTAGAAACCCAAAATGATTTTATAAGAAAATAATATTATGATATTTTCCTAAATTACCCTTCAACCCTCTTATTAAAGGGTACATCCCCTTCTCTTAAATTCACACATACAAAGTCCTTTGTCTCAACCAAAATCTAATAAAATATCCTCCCAACTACCCTAAATTCAACCTATAGGACTTACATTGATAATAAATCCAACCTAAGGATCCATTTTGTTCAAATCAAAGGGAAGCACCCGCAGAAGAGTTAATTATTTCATCACCTCTTTCAAAGTTCTTTTCTTCTTCCACTTCCTATTTCATTGTTTTTTCCATACCAAATTAATAAATGCAATACCCTCTTCATACACTGATGTTATTATAAAAATTATACAACCACATTCATTATTTTATTCATCCTATTAATGAAAAAGTCAATATATGTGCATACGTACGACTAACCATGTAAACGTTGTGGGGTAGTTTGATATTCAACCCTTAATTATTTGGATGGTTATAATAATGAAAATAATTTATGTAAATAATACATATAACATGTTAATGTTTATTTATATTTAATATAAAATCCAATTAAACGTTATTTCCCCATCAATAGACAGATATTGTTGCTCGTGCGTATATACGTCTTACCGTCTCCATGACGTGATGAGATCCATCTTCAACAATAACCCATCCAGAATTTTTTAAAATAAATATATATAAATATATATGATATATAAATCATTTTTTATATTCTTTAAGTATTTAAATAATTATCTAATTGATACGATCAATAATAAAAAGTAAAAACACGTACGATTATGAAATAGATTATTACCTGAAATGTTATGTTAACATGGAAATTATTATTTATTGGGTAGTATAACGTAATAAATTAATCATATATGATATAAAAAATATTAATAATATTCTATAATAATTTTATAAAATACTATGATCATTATACAAAAGGTTGAATATACCCTCGACTAAAGGATATTAAAAGGTATGGGTTAATTCCTCAATCTCATTATTAACTGAGATTGTTTATGTGTAAGTATTTCCTAGGAAATATTTATAAAAAAAGTACATGTTTCATAAAAATGTTATCAAAAGGAATATTTTGTATTTTTTGAAGGAACTCTTTATCAAGATCAGCATTTTAAATGATTTAATGATTTATTTTTCTAAATCATTTTAATTAATGATCATGTTTTAAAAATGATTTTAATAATTTCTTTATATGGAAATGATTATTTTAAATAATTAATTTCATTCAAAAGTTTCAAATTTGTATGGGTCACCTTGATTCAAAAATATCTTTTAAATGACTTATTTTATAATTCTGTAACTTTTTAATGATTTCACAAAAAAATGAATATTTCTCTCAAAGAGTTATTCTGATCATTTTCAACTATGTCGACATCCTTTACTGGATATTATTATTTCTTTAGGTTTATTTATTATAATACAATCTTCTATATTTTATTGAATGAGTAATTATATGTTTGACTATGGATGCATAATTTTTATAACATTCATGGTTTATTGTTAATGTATTGACATTTTTTATGATAGTTTTAATACGAATGATTATGTTATGTTTCAACATTTTCATATGAGGAAGGCATTGGTCATAGTAAGTGACTGGAGGGCCCTGTTATAGCCCCTTCATGCATTGGTAGGTATAATGAGAAAAACTAGTATACTGGTACAAGGCCTTGAAAAATTTTGTATTAGGAGTCTTGGCACGAGGGCTTGACATTGTAGTTAAGATGTCCGAAATTATCCTTTCCATCATAATAAGATTATTTATTAATGTTACATGTGATTATTTGACGAGTTGAATATCCATGTGAATATGAAAATGTCATTATTTGATTTAACTTTTCCATAGTATGCTGAGGTTTATGTTTAAAGGTCTTGTGTTTCAATTTTATACCTTGGCATAATATTTTATGATTATTTTTGATAGATTCCTTTATATTGTTTATCCTTAATGAGCATCTTATATCACCTATTTCATATATTTTATTTTCCTAGGATGCCAATACATGTATTATGATTGTTTTTCATGGTTATGTTATGGTAATAATGTATTATTGATGCTATGTTTTTTGTAATGTAATGTTAATTTATGTAATCAGTTTTCCAAGACTATTAAACTGATCAGTCCTTCAGGACTTGATTCCTTGTAATCATGTCAATGCATTAAAATAATGCACCAGCTCCGGGATTTATGGGTCGAGGTGTTACGCCGTGCGACTCAACTATGTGGGGGAGCATAGTGCATCGATGGGGGCCCAATGTTTATCTGTAACCCTGTGTCCCAATATGCACACTAGTGTGGTAGCTACATACATATTTGAAGATGAATTTTTCATGACCTATGAATGGTTATTTGAAATGTTTTAACATTCCTTACAAGGGGGTATAATGGAATAAGATGTCAAAAATTTTGTTCATTGTTCATCCCATCATATAGACAAATAGTGAAACCCCTAATTAAGGGGTGAAATTTAACATATTACACTAAAGTGTTTTAAAATCTAAAACCATCTTACTTCTCTAGAAGAATACCCTCACCATACATGATCACTCCTTCCTCAAGCCAAAATAATAATTTTGATATCTCCCACAACTGATCTTTTGTTCCTTCAATTTCTGGTGCATTGGATCCATCACAGTATGATCTCAACTACACTTCCTTATATAATTATATTATCTTCCCACCTCTTGTGATATTTTTTTGTGATCTAATTTTCCATATTTTTTTTGGATTTGGTGATTATTCCAATTTCTCTCATTCCAAATCAATTCAAGGGATAACATTGGATGAGTAGAGTAATAAAAACGTAAGTTAAATAGTTTTTATTCATTCCTTATTATTTTTATATTTTTTCATGATCTATAATTCTTTAGGCTGGAATTTTCAAGATGCACCTCCAAATTTTTTTTAAAATAAATTTTACTACTCTGCCATGATTATTATGGTCCATAATAGTAGATAAAGAACAACATCTGAATATTTATTAACATGAGCATCCTCGATTGGTGTTAATTCCCTCAAAATTAAATTTTCCAACAAACAAAAATTGTCTAATGACCTCTTGAAGTTTGTTTTCCATGGTAATAAATATATTTTGAATAATGAATTTAAGTGGGAGAGATTTTTGGCCTTTATATAGGTTCCTACACATCCTGACATAATTGATTTTCTAGAATAAATGATTCTGCTAATTTGAATAATGTATCATATGATTCATGCCTTACTTAATGATTGGAATTGTGATTACTAATCCATATTTTTATTATTGGATAAGAAAAATATAAGGTTTTCCATTTATGGATCTCCTTGAATGGGCTCTTCATTCCCTATAATTAGAATAAAATGAATTTCATATACACCAGAAGTTATACTAGGAATTCCATAGATGGGATCACCATGAATTATTTCTAACCTCATGTGAGTGATATTGGTTCCCTATGGGATATGTCGTTGATGGTTTTAGTGGATAAATGTCTACATTAGGCCACAGGTGATACATGGTCCCCTAAATGAGATACTAGGGGGAGAAAAAAAGATTGATACTATCTATAAACCATGTCAGGAGTGACACATGGGATTCAATTTTTGAATCACCTTTGACATGCTCTTATAACATTAAGAAATCAGTTCACTCCATGATCAATAATTGTGTTCCTCAATATGGATCACCTTCGTCAAGCCTATGATGTATTTTATTTAAATTTATGAGATTTGTTTTATATAAAGTGACGTAAATTATATCATTCAATTAAAGTAAGCAACTTCCAAGAAAATTCACATGCATCCTAATCACCTATATCATGATAGATTATTTATTACCACCCATAATACCTCATATCAAACATTCACATTTCACCTTATTTAAGAGAAATAATACACCAATGTAGGTAGAGTGAGTTGGATATCCCATGATGAACCTGATCAGATCTATTTATTTATTTATTGACCCACATTTTTAATTATTGGCACACTGCTCATTTTATATCTAGTGAATAGATTGATATAGACACTATTGGAGGTGGAATACCATGTATATATCAATCCATTCTTTAGAATAACTTGGAAAAAAAAGAATTCTTACTGATTGAAGGTGTAAATAAAGGATATTCTCTATATTCTGATGTTGTGTTCTGTGTTCTATAATAGAGTACGAGATCCTAGGATCGATCCTATTCTTATTATGAAAGTAGTTAAACATATTTGAATCATTTTTCTGTTATAGTATATGTTATATGCCTTCGATCCCATATCTCATTTACCATATTTTTATAGATATAGGAAATGATAATCAAAATTATTTTTTAAACTACATATTATTTAGATTAAACTTATTGTTTGTTTTTTTTCATGGAGAATTAATTATTCCACTTATTTTTATATTATGTTTCTTCTAAATATTTTAATATATTATCACTTTTTTACACTCTAAATCATGAGGAAATAGTGTCCCCGCATACACACCCTAGGCCTTCACAATTAGTTAGGAACCTCTGGAATACTAACTAGTGTTTTTTATGTCAAGTATTAGACCATCTTGGGGAACCATTTAGTTTCTTAAAATGTGGGATACTATAATTTGGTATAAGGGCCCATTTTTTATAATTGATTAATATTTTTATGTTATAAAAGAGTTGAGGCTAAATTGGAATTTGTAAATGATCTAGTTCTAGGGGTATCTAAATCATATATATGAGAAACCCAAATAACCTAGGATTGGTTATTGATGTTGTTGATTTGCACCTGTTATCGTTTCCTTGAATTAACCAATGGGTGACAGACATAAATTTTTATCATATTATTATTTTTGAAATCTTTATTAAGGATTCCATTTTTCCATGGTATGGTATGATAATGAGGTATAAACTCTTTAATCATACTAATAACCACTGAACATAAATTACATACATTATACCATGCCATAATTATATTTCTCTATGAATTTCATATATTTCAGGTTCCTGTTCTCAGATCTATGATAGTTTTATATATAAATGTGCAAACATTTATTGCAGTGATAACAAAATATAGATTAATTAATGACAATTCATCAATATAAATGGTGTTTCAAAACATAGAATGATGATAAACCCTTTATTATCCCAACTATTTCATGGTTGATCCAATAACAACTAGTTCTGACGGTTCGCCTAGTAGTTTATTTGATTGATGAATGCATATATTAATTAATGAATCCAGTTATTATATAAATTACAAATTTTAGTTCATTTAATCATGTCACTATATGTGACTAGTTACATCCATATACTATATGTAAATGTTAGATCACCATTATTTGACATACAAAATTCCAGTTTTTAAAGAGTATTGAACATTATAAATTAGAATGCTACCCCAATTATCCAATTTTAAATATTTATATCTACTATAATATTAATTAACATGAATAAATTAAACAATAAGAATGTATAAGAGATAAACCATCCCATACCCCAAGTAAATAATGTTGAAGATATAAAAGTGGGTGAAATAGGGAGCTCCCATGTACTGACCCACTATAGAACACATTAAAGGGAGATTGAATGATGATTTTGATCCCTTAGTAACTGGATGGATGAAAATTATTAGACCCAAAAAAATTTACACATTTTTAGGCCTTGATGTCCTGAACCACATTTAGAATCAAACCATTTTTCTCTACCAGGAATCCACATTGGCCCTCAACAAACATTCCACCACTTCCTAGCCCCCAATGCCTATCACTTATTCGTCACAATCCACAAATTATGTAATAACATTCTATTTCCAACTGTTTCCAATAGGGGTAACCATAAACCAATATTATCTAGAAAAAATCAACCAGGTAATGTTTTAAATTCCTATTTAAAATATTTATAGTCCTATGGACAAAACATCCAAGCCATGGCCTCCTCGTTATTTGGTTTCCATATAATGATAAAACCATTAATTTGATCCCCATAAACACCTATAAACGTAAAAAATAACCACAAATAAAAAAATTATGCCACTGTAAAATGTTAATGTCTTATTTCTACCATCATGCCACATTCTATGTAGAACGAATCCTAAAACATGATCTGATAACCTAATGAATAAAAAATATATTCCTTCAACAAAGGATCTATGAAAATAGATACCCATAAATTGTCTCTCAAATACTTATAATGGACCTATAATGAATGAAGAAAAAAACTCCATAATGACAGCATCAATAACATGACTAAAATTACACCATCGATAAAAATAATCCATTAAATTTAGCCATTATAACCAACCAATATTGAATCGTCAAAAAATACACAGTGGTATAATATCCTAGAGAATAAATCAATTATCACAGTATCAATTAAATACATACATCACATCTTAAAATCTCAAAATTATATATAAGATAATATCATTCATACAAAAAGAACAACATGTATATAACATCATTTTGAAAAACGCAATTATAGGGAAACTGATGGTCCAAATTGGCGTGCATTATCTCATAGAGATCTTAGATTATATCTCCAACCGATTGGTTCTAATACTCTAATAAGAAAAAACTAAAATAAACCATTTTTATTAAAACAATTAAAAAAATAAACATCATTTTCGTAAATAAAATACATTTATATAAATATTCTTATTGATTTTATAAACACTTCACAATATTAAAACATTTCCTAAAACCTCATACATTGGAATATTTTTGAAATAGGTTCCTGATTTTCATTCCACGTCAAAACATCTAAAAAATACACTTATAGATGGTGAAATTCCATGATACTATAAATTATTAACTTGTTAAAAAAACATTCAAGGTTATATAATAAATTCAACCACTTCGCATTACATATCATGGAATCCAATCCAATTTTTTAAAAAAGCCTAATGATTTAATTTCAATCGACATACATTTTCATTAAATTCACATTTCACACTCATAACAAATTTAATAACATGAAAATAATCTTAAGAAAATAAAAAACCCAAAAAAATTAATTCAATGATAAAAATAATTTAATGTGAATTAAATTATTATTACTTTACATTACTAAAACACACATAAGAACTATCTATGAATCATGGAGGCTCAATAAAAAATGATTATAAATGGATTGTTTTCTAGGTCACATATTTTAATAGTCAACGCATTGATCCTATAAATTTTTCTAAACACTTTTCTATATCCAGCACTTAGTCACATAATGACTTATTGGCTATGTAATCTAGCCTTACCCCACAATTACATTTCAGTTATCATCCCAAAAATCATAAATATGTTATATAGAAACTCAATTAATACCAATGATGATCAAAATAGAACTTTTTAAATCTCAAAATAATAAGAGGAATTAAAAAAGAAAAAACCAAACATCCCATTGAAAATTATTCCATATGGTTTCAATGAGATAACAAGATTTTTCTCATAAAAACCACTACATTTTCCAAATTCAAAAATCTATATTACAAAAAATATCATCAAAAAGAGAGTTTTTCAGAACCAATTCTCCTTTTGAAAAAATTTATTTTGATACCATTTTTGTTGACCGAGTCTACATTGAATTGACCATCACCAGACCAGATCCACCGCTAGACCCAAAATGAATTTAAATTTTTATTAGATCAAAAGTAGTGACTGTGTATCAAGAACATAAACATTTTAATGACATCTCTTTCAACAATAATATAAATCTATATCCTATACGGTTGATAAATATCTATGACCAATATATTAATAGAAAATCCATATATATGAAATAAATAGATAAAAGATAATGATGATGAGATGCATGTTATAATGTAAATTGAAAACCAACATAAAAATACACTTCACACAAATATATAATGTCTATACATAATGAAGTATATGAAATTATTACAGTGACATGATGAAATTTTTGACACATCCTTGGCGTAGAATATAAATAAAAACACTTACTTGAACCACCACACGATCATCATTCCATTACACATGGTCACTCACCAATAGTGTATAAAATAAACATAGAAAATAAAATATATTTATACAATTTTTCTACTAATTCAAATATTCTTAAATGATAAATAAAATTCATTTTCATTATTCTTTTAAATATCCTGATCATCATTAGAACCAATGATTTATAATTCATGAAGTTAGTTATATGAATTATTATTAATTATAATGAATATAAAAAATTGGAAAACTATATTGTTGTTAGGTTTTATTCTATATTTATCCAGAAAAATTAAGAAAAATTTTATAAAATTTATTATTTATAAAAAAATCATCCATTTGTGATATAAAATATTAATGATCCCTTTTTATACTATTTTTAAAAATAACTTATCTCATATTATTTCATAAAATCATATCAAAAAAATAATTTTTCTATAATACTATGGATAATATTTTTATTATGGTAACCACTTCCCTTATGTGATAAACTTGTTTATTTCGAAATGCTAAAATAAAAGGAATAATCAATAACATTAAATTGGAAAATAGTTTCAGTAATATAAATATTTTAATCACGTAAACCAAAGTGTATTTGTTATTTGAAATAAATTTTATTTTTTAAAGAGCTTATTTTCAATTAAATAAAACTTTAATATGCATAGATAAATATTTTCATGCTCATTAATAAAAAATCATCTTTTAGTTTACGATTTTATCAATTATATACTATAAGAAATATATTAATATTTAATACTAGGTCAATTTTATTAGTTACCAAGTCTTAATAATACATATCCCCATTTTATATTACTTTTTTCTCCTATAAAAATTAACTAATACCGCATGTCAATATGGTTCTCCCAATAAATAGTAGCCATACCGGATAGAGATAAGGCCTCTAGAGAGCCTCACAATATTACAGGGACTTCCATGTAGTATTATGGTACTAAAGAAGGTACCATGGAGAGAATAAAACCTCTATAATAGATATAAATATACCAGGGATAAAAATATATCATATAATGATATATAAATCCTAGGAATATATTAATATATAAACATCCATACAAGTGCTAACAAAAACCAACCACGCATGAACTGAATCATTCATAATGAAAAAAACAATCATCATATAATAAGTTGTACAATCAATAATAATACATGGAAAATAAAATAAATAAAGAAAATTTCCAACTCCTATAGTCATACAATGTTCATTCTATACCCCCAGCTCGTTGTCATGTCTTATTCTAATGATAGTAATAGAAATGTCATAATTCTGGGTCCTAACCTATAACCATGTCATCTATCCGGGTACCAAATGGAATCCTAAATAGGGTGTGACTAAAACCCTATAGATCACCACAATTTGTGATTGTAACTATACATTAAATGAATAAAATATGAATAATTGACATGTATAATTTATATGTAATGTAAATTAATAAAATGAGTCGGTCCATGATCCTCATAGAACACCCTTCTAACACTACATTCTATAGAAAATGATGAAAATGATCCTAAGAATATTTAATTTTAATTATTTCTAATAAATCCAAGACTCATGAATACAAAAAATTAATTCATATATGGTTGTCGTAATATAAGGATTTATAATTTCAATTGGATGTACGTTTTATATCATGGCTGATATATATTGGGGTGTTCTAACAAAAAGTAACCATATGGGTAAAATAATCATGAGTCCTAGTAACATATCCTTGATTTCCATTGTGTTAGACATAAAATGATTATATGAAATAATTAATGGACATCCAAAACACAAATATGAATCTAATGATATCCATATATAGAACAAAATTTAATTTATGTAATTATAGAAACCCATTTTGTTATGCTGGGGCATTCACAATAAAATAAAACTAATATATTTATGTGTGGTCTAGGACATGGAAGACAAATGGGTGAAATAATTGGTGTCCAAATGCTCATACTAAGGAAAAAATGGAATTCCAAGTATATGTCTTTGAAATCCACACCCATAAGCTAATTTATGTATTTTCCCACATTCAAACATTATATAATTTAATTTCCACTTTTAGATCAGGAAAGTAAATTAAGAATTTAGAATTATGTATCTCCCAATGAATAATATTATAAAAGGCCAGGGATAGATTTATTCCATTAAATATGTCCAATGTGCTAATCTAAGACTAATATTTCGAGTCTATATATAGTTCAAGGGAAATTATACTAAATGATAAAAGCTATGTTTGTTTTCCATACCACTTATTAATCTTTTAATTTCATTTAATAATTTTATTCGAAATGTTTAACACATAATAATTTAAATATAAATTAAAGGGCCATATAAAAGGTATTTCTATTCACATTTCATTTAATGTAATCTCATTTAATAATTTCATTATAAAGAGGATAATAATTGAACTACAAAAGTGGGTTAAAGTACATGAAATGTAATGTAGTTGAATTGAACTTCATTGAACACATGAATAGGGATGGTTTGGGTTGATG
The DNA here is from genome assembly GCA_963277665.1 of Viscum album. Taxonomy (NCBI): domain Eukaryota; kingdom Viridiplantae; phylum Streptophyta; class Magnoliopsida; order Santalales; family Viscaceae; genus Viscum; species Viscum album. The sequence continues at coordinate 1,930,524,355 of OY728142.1, forward strand.
TCATTAGCCCAAAATCTTGGATAATATTCTCATAACACATATGTGTCGTTTCCTAGTTATCAAATGGATGATATATAAATTTTATAATGAATGGATGTAAGTTCATTCATGTGAAATAATTATTAAATAAATATTAACTATAATATTATAAAAAGTTACAGGAACAATTATAACATTCATTTCAATATTCACACAATAATTATCCGGATTTGATAAAAGATATAAAAAATAAAATAATGTAGTCAATAATAAATTTCTAAAATGGGTAATATTATGGTGCACAATGATCACACTATTCAAGAAAATATAAAATGATGAAGGATGTATGATGACTCATAGACATACAATTACAATTAGAAAACAACAAATGGTGTTCATGTTAGATCCTGGGTAGAGGAGATCCATCCATGAATAATATGGGTAGTGAGGAAGGAATTCAATGGACGATTATACTCTCTATTTTAGAGAGAATAATAATTGTGATAAATTCCATGGAAACCTGGGGAGATCATAAATTGACATTTTTAGAGGTTTGTATGGTCTGGCTACAGACTCTTCCAAACTATGCACCGACCATATAGTTTTCACTACCTAGGTGGTCGCACCTTGTAAGCAAAAGTTATCAAGTTAGAATAATCGTGTATAGACAGTTAATTCCTATAGTTCAAATCACCTCCAACTCACACGGTTTATGATGAAAGATTCAAAATGTATGTTCAAACCATTAGAGTTACTCTAATGTTTTCTGTAGCTTTTACATGAAAATAAAAGCCTCATTTTCATGGTAATTTAAGAAATTCTTCCCCTTTTACTAGTCGGGATAATGGTGATGAATGTTTTCTAATAATTATGTGACAACTATGAGTCAATAAATATTTCATTCAAAAATAAATTTATTTTCACCCAACCATGAACAAAAAATCCTGAAACCCATCTAGGATCTCAGGAATACTCTCATGACCTTAACACCACTGAAAAAAACATCATATTCAACATTTCCAAATACGAGAATTCTATTCATAGGCTCTGTTTAAGATTTAGACTATCCACCGAAATAAATTTCATATTAATTTAAATTTTCTCAATATTTTCAAAACATGATATCTTACAACAACCACAATATAAACTTCATGTCATCGAGAGTCCTCCCTATTTATAAGAGTTCATGATTACCACATCCCATTCCATTACATACTGAAACATAATGACTATAATTACTATAAACCCAATTATCCATGAGTTCTTATAGAAATTCCAACCATCGATTTTTTTTATATAACGAGAATGGTTCCTACGGTGTTTATTTAATTTCTTATCCTAATGATAGTTAACAACCTCAAACAAAAAATGGTGAAATATTTACCATCTTTCATATCTTTAAACCACTCATAAATACTTCTTCTAAATAAGTACATCATCAAATCATTATAATATGTTTATATAACCTTAAATACAACCATCACTCTCTCTGGATAATCATGTTGATGTCAATATAATGATAATTATCATCTATAAAATAATACAACACTATGATTGAATCAATAAGCATGTATCACTCTTTATGAAGCATTCTCATATAGAAGAATGATATACATTCCTTAACTAACCCTTAACACTACATCTCAAAACAATATGTTCCAAGGTCTAGTCGTGGGTAAATATTCTCTTGGAGCCGTTTTTTCCTTGTTATCTATTATCATCGGTACTTCGGAAAATTGTTTTCAAAATTTTTGGTCTTCATGAATGATTTTTTTTTAAAAATCATCAATATACAAGAAAATACAAGACACTCACCAAATTTCCACATTAAATGGTTCCCAGGAAGAACATGATTGAACTATTCCTTCTATTCACAATGAGTTTACAATATCATAAAACCTAATTCATGATCCGACTCATGCTCCCATGAATCATCCATCATCAATGACAAACTAGACAGCAGTCCTTATCATTCCATGATGTCCCTTAGAAATCCTAATCAAAATTTGGAAACTGAACTTATCCATGGTTCACTTCATTACCACCCATCTCATGATGTGATTTTTAAAAATAATAAAATAAACCACAAAACTACCATTTAATAGTTCTGAGCCCAAAAATAGTCCAATTTATATAATCTAATCAAGATACATTCCACTCTAGATTATTTAATAGAAAACCTAATAGAACATATTTCTTATATTTTATAACCATATCACATTCTATAAATTGGACTAAAAATTTGTGTTATAGATAACATTCCACCGTTAAGACATCTATTAACCGGACCAAACTCTCTCATAGGTTTCACTCAATTAATCACAACAAATCTAACACATGAGGGTCAAATTTATATTTTCAGGGGTCTATTTCCCTGACCTAATCTTACTAATCAAGTATCATAAAAAGATCATTTGTCTATCGACCTAACTGTAATGCCTCTCACACAAGAACCAAATACCATGAAGGGGATATATTTCATGACATCGAACACATCCGAAAACACAATATAAAGAGTTATAAAAGAATCTAATTGATCATCTCTATATGAGGATAACAATAATACACCATATGTAAAATTTCATCACCGTCCACGCATCGACCCACTATGTCCTACTCCTCTATAAATATACCAATATGAGAGTTCCCCCTTGAGGGTTATAATATCAATGTAAAAAAAAAGATATGGAAATAACACTCAGTGAGTATTTTTATAATGTAATACCCTATAAAGGATTAAGATACAATAAAATCCCCCAATCACCTATATGTCATTTCAACAACTATGTGTCCTACCCAAAGCATACAATAAAACATGCAACACTAATCATTCCAAAAAATATAATCTCAAAAGTCTATTTCTTTCTTACCACTAAAGGTGATACAAAAATTTGATAAATACTCATATTAATATAATTCATAAAATTTTAATCAAGATTAGTTAATAAAACATCCCTAGTATTTACTTAATATATTTTATTTATAATGAAATAGATTCAATCCAATGAAAAAATAGGAAATTATCATGTTACCATTGAATATGATTCTGAAGAAAAATTTAGAGATAAAAAATATAAGAGATTCCTCGCTATATATATCACTATGTGATATTATTTATTCCATTACATCAATTGACATCTATAATAATCATTAAATAGGCTCAAGAATATGAAATTTTGATCACCACTAAAAGGGAAATAGAATTTGAAAATTATACAAAATAATTTATTTAGCTGACACCACAAATAATTATTGGAAACTTATCATCTAGTTTATTTTTAATAATTTATTTATTCATTTTTTCTCAAGAATGTATTAGTTAATGAATTTTTTCTTCCATGATATATAGGTTAAATCAATTTACGTTTAAAAAATAATTATAATTTGTTAACGCATCATATAAAATAAACCATAAAAGAACATTAAATTACAATTATCACATAAGTGGGATAGGTCATGTCAGATTACACCTTACATTTATTCAAACACAAAATGTGTTTGTAAAGACCCAGAAAATTCAAGGAATTTTTTTTCATAATTTCATTGGAATTTTACAAGAACGTTGTTTCTGCCGGTACCAGATTTCGATGCCCGGTGTGCTCGGAATCAATTTCTGAAGTTTCGCTCGGGTATGTTCAGTAAATGAATGAGCGGGTTTTTCTAACTTTTGAGCCATTGCTTGTAATCCAAATCATAGGGAATTAATGGAATCGTAGCGCCGATAATTACTTAAGAACACCTTCTCTGGAGTTGCGTTTTCTCAGGTGAGGTTATTAAATTTTGGGGTTAACTAATGAATAAAAAAATAACATTTTGTGCAACCAAATTTTATTTTTATTTAAGGTATCTTAACCCTAATCTTGATGGTTGGAGTGGGACCCACTAATACCCTAACTCCTAGGTAGGATATTAGGGAGGTGGGGCCCACATGATCCCCACCCCATTATTTTCTTTTTACCTTCCACGTGCATTTAATATGTTAACTCACCCGCACCCCCCTTTTAAATGGCAAGTCAACTCTCACGTTAAATTAAATTATTAAACGCCTGATTAATTTGGTCAATGCTCGATAATTAAATCGTGATATGTTTTTGAAATTCAAAAACTGTTAGCATGGGAAATAAAATAAGGCAAAGTCATATTTTATTAATTAGTGGTTTTGTTGTGCGAGAAGAATTGGGAGAGGAATTACTCAAGGTCGTGGATCTTCATCTTCCTCCTTGAAGAATGTGAAGAATGCACTACCACTGACGAAGAACGTTGGCCTCCGATGACGGAAGACGTACAACGCCAAATCCTCTGAGATCGATGATGCGATGCCATGTACTGTGACACCGATGATTCTCTCCTCCGTGATGCCTTCTTACGCGGCGTTCTTTCCCGCGACGAACCTTTGTTCGACGACACCTTGAGGTAGGGGGTTTTGTTTAATTTATGTAGATTATATCCATGGACTTTGATTTAATTCTTGATAGTCGTTTGAGCTGCCTGTTTTAAAAATAACGGGAGGATGTCAGACCACACGAACACGGTCGACACTCCTCCCCCATTGTTGGTTGTACTTGATGAGACACGAGAAAAGGCAGCGCGGTGCAACAATACACCGCGGAAATGATGAAGAATGGGTGAAGAAGTGCATCGTCGTCGCGTCGTGCCGTTGCATCATCTCGAAGGCTCCGCTGTTTGATTAATTGACGGGGGATCGACGGCATTGACGGAATGGGCCGCAGAGCAGGTTTGATGATTCCGCAGTAAAGTGTGAGACCCGAGGTGAACGCCGACGCAAATGGAATCGAAAACGGACCACCGGAGAAACTCTGGTGGCCCGTGGAATTATTCGGCGGTGCGGGTCGCCGGAGCGGCGGCCGAAGGCGGTGGCGCTCGACCCACCCCTAGGAGGGACCACTGTGGCTGAAGCCGCGGCGCCGGGCCTCGTCCGCTGGCAAGTAGAAGCCCCCACGAGGGGGTTGTGGCTCTAATCAAGGGGCATCGCCCCCATTTGCGCGGCTGCTCGGCCAGTGCCGAGCCGCCCCAGGCCGGACCGGCCGTATCGGGCCACGCCACCCCGGCTGGGCCGGGCCGCGTCGGCTGGGCCGGGTTGCGCCTTAATTGGCCGGGCCCGGTTCGGGTCGCCCCGGTTCGGGCCGACCCTGGGGGGTTGGGCTGGGTCGGACCGGGCCCAGACCCCCATTTTCAGACCACTTCCAGACTTTTGTCCTTATCCTGGGCTACAAACCTCTGATCGACGTATCGTCAGTTGCGTAGTGATCCATGGATCGAGACGGGCGTCTCAGTATATTACGCTCTAGGTTTCAGGGAACATTGAGTATGGCTGGGTTGGTTCGGATACGAAACCAACAGGGCCCTCGAAGCCGAAACGATTATATTTTGAGCTTCGTACGTCCGATTGACGAGCCGTTGACTTTGTTGGATTCCTATTGATGAGACAGAACTTTTGGAATACTTCTCCTGAGTTTTGGATGAAGATGGATAGTGGCCGCGTGGGATTGAACCCAAAATCCAACCGGGCCCCTGGAACTGAAAAGCTGATAACTTCCACACCGGACGTCCGTTTGACGAACTGTCAGTGGTGTTGGTGATCAAATTGAAAAAAGGTCCCTATGAGTATACCCTATGAGAGTTCTGGGTACAGTTGAGATGTGGTCGGGTTGTTTCGTACCCAAAACAAACTGGGCCCCTTGGACGAAAAGGCTAATAACCCACAGACCGGGCGTCCGATTGACGCGCCGTCTGTTGCTTTGATACCCCTACGACGAGGCGGTCCTTTGAGATACTTCATCATGAGAATTTGTGATACTTGGAGTATTGACCAGTCGCTCGTGGAGCGGACCCTCCCGGTGACGAGCTAGTAGAGTGCAGAGACCGTATAGCTAGCTGAGTCTTGATGACTACTGATCGATTGACTCGGTGTGTTTCGGATAGCCCAGTGGGGAGCGCTTGGTTGTAGCGGCAGACCCACAGTGGAGGAGCACTTGGTTATAGCGGCAGACCCGCGGTACTCAACAGAAGGAGTACCTCTGGAGGCTAAGAGGGGGAGCACTTGGTTGTAGCAGCAGACCCATGGTGGGAAGCACATGGTTGTAGCAGCAGGCCCACATTTCTCGATAAGTGGAGTACTACAGCAGTCCAAGGTTATTGGGGTGTGCTTGGTTGTAGCGGCAGGCCCACTGTACTCGACAGAGGAGGAGTTATCCACCAGTCGTGGTTTCGACATCATAAATAAAATCCTGGTTTGAGGTGATTTTTTGACCTTTGTGTTTACCTCATGATTGAGATGGGTCACTTGATAACTTAGGTATATGTATGGGAATATACCTAGGTAGTGGTTATCCGTTGATTTCATAACCTTTGTGTTTCCTCATGTTTGATATGGGTTACTTGATAACTTTGGTATATGTATTGGAATATACATAAGTAGAGGGTATATTTTGAGATCTTTCTTTGTGGTTATCCTTGTTGGATTTAGTGAGACCTCGAGGGTCTCGGGGTCCCTACTGAGTATCATTATAGTCACCCTTGCACGGGCTATGCCCGCACCTCGTTGTGTTTATTGCAGACGACGGGCAGTGCTGACAGAGGCAGAGTGTTCAATGACTGGATGGTACCCGGAGGTGGAACTCACGACGAGTCAGTATCCGAAGGTGGAATTCACGGTGAGATGATACTCAGAGGAGGTCGAAGGCCAAGAGCGTTGTGGAGGTTATCTGTACCTACCCTTCAGGTAGGATCCAAGGTGGACGACCTAGGAGCTTCCTCTATTCTTCCAGGTGTTTGTATTTTCTGTTGTACTTTCGTTCAGTTGCAGCTGTACTTTCGATTGTGTTTGTATTCTGTCCCATTTACTTTTCAGCACTTTCTTTTATACTCAGTTTTTACTTAGTGTTTACTTCTTCTTTCTTACTCTGTCGTGTTTTTTTACAATAAAAAGGCGATGTATTCCCCTTTTTATCGGGATTTATGCCTCTGGTGATACTCGCCATCCCCTGGCCTATGGAAGGCGGGCTTGGGGTAGTCACGACATGGGCCCCAAGGACGGGTCATGACAAATTGGTATCAGAGGAGTCGGTTCTACCGCAGAACTTGTAACACAGATATTTTTTTCTTTCTGTGAAGCAATAGTGTTAAGGGTAATGAGTGTGCTTTTTAGTTCAGGGAGTCTAGTGTTGGTGCGGGCGGCCGACGTATCCATACAACAGGACCCTGACTTCTGATTTCCGACATAGTTCCCGAAAACATTAATTGTGTGTGTGTTTTCAAAGGTTTTCCCTTAAAACAGCTCAAATCAGGTCATCTCACCATGTATAAATCATTTGACCATGTCATGTCTATTTCATTCAGGATGCCTTATCATGGAAGAACTGCTAGATCCTAGAGGGATGTGCGTACTGACAGCCTGCCGAGCGACGAGGCTTCAGTACAGGGACATCTTACAGTAGATGCACCAGCGGAGGCACTAGGGGTACTACCATATGTTGGGCCATCGATGCCACCATCCCCAGCCACAGGTGATGCACGCCTCTTGAGCGCGCTACATGAGTTCCAGCGCCAGAGACCACCCAGGTTCCAGGGAGAGATGGACCCACAGGTGGTTGAGGATTGGCTAGAGGCTACGGTGAGAGTCTTCAGGATAGTGGGTACACCAGTGGACTTAATGGTGATCATTGTTGCCAACCTCCTTCAGGAAGCATCAGGCAGGTGCTGGAGCCACATGTTCCAGGTTTGAGATGAGATGAACTTCACATGGGGAGACTTTGAGACCTTTTTCAGGGTGGAGTTTGTACCAGTGGATCTACACCCTGAGCGTGTTCAGGAGCATCTGCCTTTACCGCATGATTTTTTAACAGTAGTCGAGTCATATGTAGGTAGTAGACAGATGATGCAGAGGTCCAAGAGGACCAGATCCAACCGTACGAGGAGCAGTATGTGTTATGAATGTGGCAGGAAGGGTCACCTGGCATGTGACTGTCCGACCCCCCGCACAGTAGATCTGCATGCGTTGGAGGAGCTACCGAGACAGAAGCAGCGGCGGGTGCTGGAGCAACAGCTGAGTAGTGGACAAGGCAGTAAGGCTATGGATTCAGGTAAACAAGGGCGGAACTAGTGGAATTCTTTTTTCTCTTAAACTTCTAGTTCCGTTTTGTTGTTGTTGTTGTTGTTGTGTCTTTATAATATGAGCAGCTATAATAAAAGACACATATCTTGTGTTGTTTGCTTTACTGTCCTTTTGTTCGGTTGATACTGAGCGGTCCTGATTAAAAACTGTTGACTTGACCATCACTTTCGATATTTCTACTAGAGGAGACCCAGTGACCTCACACTGATTCCAACAGTGTGACTCGACCCTTTGAGGCGAGAGTGATGGTTGGATATCTTGGTAGTAGTGCCGAGGCCTTACGATGTCATCCATGGAATGAATGCATCTTTCATGTTAGGATTGACTATATTAGGAAACGGGCGTGGTTCATCCAGGGGATGGAACCGAGTTTATCCTTTCGGCAAGCGAGAAATCTTAGCATCTCTTCCATATCGTAGGAAAAGAAGGTGCAGATCATCCAGGAGCGGATGAAGACTGCACAGTGCAGTAAGAAACAAGAAACTGGCACCAATCATAGAGACTCGGGCATGTTAAATGTTTCAGGAAGAGGAATATTTAAGGAAATATGAGTCTGCAAAGCATCAGACGTGGAGGCTGAGCTAGGAGAACAGCATGGGGTGGTGTACTTTTCAATATGTTACAACCACCCGCATTTGTTTTCCCTGCCAGGCTCAGGGAGCTGGATGGCAGGGGAAGAGAGTAGCTGCATGCGGTCAAGGAGAGTGACCCAATGGCTTTAAGAATGATACGAGGGATAGTCTATGTCCACTACTACCTGCCGTAGTAACAGACGTTGATACGAATCATTCCTTCCTTCCACGAATCTTGTCCCAGACCTGGCATTTCCGATAATCCATAGACTTGACTCTCACGTCTACAGATACCTTGGGAGGAGACTCGATAATCACACTTATGCCGAAAGTGTGGTCTGACCCTCGAGGTGAGTGTTTCGGTTGGAATCTCTAGGTGGTAGCGTTGAGGCCTCATGATGTTGGTCTGAGTATGGATTGGATCCACAGTTCATACACAGATTTACTATATTAGGCAAAAAGGTTGTGGTTTACCTAAAACTTTGGAATGGGGTTTTTCTTTGTCGGTGAAAAGGAAACCCCATGCAGCACAAGATAAACTCTTTCATAGGAGGGTGTAGCTGATCACACTTGAGTCGGCCAACCTTACCCTCATGGCAGCAGGAGTTTTGAGTTTCAGTTCTAATCCGGAAAGGGAGGCCTCTAGAGTTCGAGGATGGCGACCACGTCCTTATACGGGTCTCACCTCGACGATGTCTATGGAGATGTGGCCGAGGATGCAAGTAATCTCCAAAGTTCAAAATACCTTTTTAGGTCCATAGAAGTGTAGATGAGGAGGCTTACCGTTTAACCCATTCACCTCAGTTTCACCAGGTGCACGACGACTTCCACTTATCTCAACTGGGGAGATACGTGCTTGACCAGACGCATATCATCGACCGTGGAGAGTGGTACATGTGCAATGGGGTGACTTTTGTGGGGATCCAGTAGACGTTGAGGATCGACCAGAGTGGGTCCTACGAGGATAGTCGATTCCTTGGGCGTTCTTTCAATGGAAGCACAGGAACCTCCAGTAGAGCACATGGGAGCGAGAGGCTCAGTTGAGTGCTCAGTACCAGTTTTGTTTCCCTAGTTTTTGTTATATCTTTACAGGGACTTAAATATCTGAGGTGGGAGTAATGTAAAGACCCATAAATTTCTAGTAATTTTTTTTTCTTAGTTTCTTTGGAATTTTACAAGAATGCAGTTTCTGACGGAACCAGATTCTGAGGCCAGGTGTGCTTTGAATCCATTTCTGAAGTTTAGCTCGGGTACGTTCAGTAAACGAACGAGCGGGTTTTCCAAACTTTTGAACCGGTTCTCGGAATCGAAATCCAAGGGCACCAATGGAATCGCAGCGCTGGTAATTTCTTAAGAAAACCTTTTCTGGAGTTGCGTTTGCTCGGGTGAGGTTATTAAATTTTGGGGTTACCTAAAGAATAAAAAAATAAAATTTTCTGCAACCAAATTTTATTTTTATTTATGGTAGCTTAACCGTAAGTTTGATGGTTGGAGTGGGACCCACTAATAACCTAAATCCTAGGTAGGATATTAGTGAGGTGGGGCCCACACAATCCCCACCCCTTTATTTCCTTATTACCTTCCACGTGCATTTAATTTGTTAACTCACTAGCTCCCCCCTTTAAATGCCAAGCCAACTCCCGCGTTTAGTTAAATTATTAAATGCCTAACTAATTTGGTCAATGCTCCATAATTAAATCGTGATCTATTTTTGAAATTAAAAAACCATTAGCATGGGAAATAAAATAAGGAAATGCCTAATTGTGGTTTCGTTGTGCGGGAAGAATTGGGAGAGGAATTACTCAAGGCCGTGGAACATCATCTTCCTCCTTGAAGAACACGAAGAACACACCGTCATCGATGAAGAATTCCGGCCTCAAAATAAGGACAACGTAGAATGCTGAATCCTCGGAGATCCACAACCCAACGCCGTGTACAGCGACGCCGACGATTCTCTCCTCCATGACGACTTCTTCTGCGAGGTTCTTTCCCACGACGAACCTTCGTTCGACGACACCTTGAGGCAGGGGGTTTGGTTTAATTTATGTGGATTATATCCTCGGCCATTGATTTAATTGTTGATAGTCATTTGACCCTCCTATTATTGAAATAATAGGTGGAGGTTGGACCGCACGAACATGGCCGACCCTCCTCCCCCTTTGTTGGTTTCACATGTTATGGCACGAGCAATGGTGGCGCGGTGAAATGGTACCGTGCAGAAACGATGAAGAACGGGTGATGAAGCGCTGCGCTGTCGCGTCGTGCCGTTGCGGCATCTTGAAGGCTCCGCAGTTTGATTAATTGACGGCAGATTGACGACATTGACAGAACGGGCCGCCGAGGCTGTTTGATGATTCCATAGTAAAGGGTGAGACCCGAGTTGAACGCCGGCGCGGGGCACCGGCACGGAAGCACCGACGGCCGGAGACGGTAGCCGGCACGGGCCGACAGCCAGGAGGGACCACCGCGGCTGAAGTTGCGGTGGCAGGCGTCCGGTCCCGCGGCCACGCGGGGCCGACGAAGGGACGCGGCGGCGGGCCGCGTACTCTGGAAAGGAGCGGCCCCCATGCGGCGGCTGTGACTCCAATCAATGGGGCAGCGCCCCCTTTGCGCGACTGCTCGGCCAGCGCCAAGCCGACCCCGCTCGGCCAGCGCTGAGCCGCCCCGGGCCGTACTGGCCGCACCGGGCCGGGCCGCCCAGGCCGGGCCGCGCCCACCGGGCCAGGCCGTGCCCTAATGGGCCGGATGCAGATCAGGTTCGGGTCAAACTGGTTTGGTCCAACCCAGGGGGGTTGGGCAAGACCCGGACCCGGTTCGGGCCGACCCAGGGGGGGTTGGGCCGGGTCGGACCGGGCCCAGACCCCCATTTTCAGACCGCTTCTGGTGTTTTGTCTGTATCTTGGGATACGTACCTCTGATCGACGCAATGTCAATTGCGTAGAGATCCTTGGATCAATACGGTCGTTTCAGAATATTACACTCATGGTTTCGAAGAACTTTGAGTATGGCCGGGTTGGTTCGGATACGAAACCAACCGGGCCCTCGGACCAGAAACACTTATATCTTGAGCTCCGGATGTCCGATTGATGTGCCGTCGACTTTGTTGGATTCCTCTTGATGAGATGGATGTTTTTGAATACTTCGCCTGAGGTTTGGACGAATATGGATAGTGGCCTCATTGGATTGAACCTGAAATCCAACCGGGCCCCTGGAACGGAAAAGCTGATAACATCTAGACCGGACGTCTGTTTGACGAACCCTCAGCGGCGTTGGGGATCATGTTGAGAAACGGTCCCTATGAGTATACCTTATGAGAGTTCGGGGTACAGTTGGTATGTGGTCGGGTTGGTTCGTACACGAAACCAACTAGGCTCCTGGGACGAAAATGCTAATAACTCACAGACCGGGATTCCGATTGACGCGTCGTCTGTTGGTTTGAGACCCCTATGACGAGGCGGTCCTTTAAGATAATTATTCGTGGGACTTATGATACTTGGAGTATCGACCAGTAGCTCGTGGAGAAGACCCTCCCGGTGACGAGCTAGCAGAGTACAGAGACCTAGTAGCTGGATGAGACTTGACGACTGCTGATCTATCGAATCAGTGTGTTTCAGATAGCCTAGTGGGGAGCACATGGTTGTAGAGGCAGACCCACAACGGAGGAGCACTTGGTTGTAGAGGCAGACCCACGGTACTCAACAGAAGGAGTACCTCTAAAGGCTATGAGGGGGAGCGCTTGGTTGTAGCGGCAGACCCATGGTGGGAAGTGCTTGGTTGTAGTAGTAGGCCCACAGTACTCGACAGGTGGAGTACTACAGTAGTCCAAGGTAAGTGGGGCGCATTTGGTTGTAGCGGTAGGCCCGCTGTACTCGAAAGAGGTGGAGTTCTCCATCAGGCGTGGTTCAACATCATGAATAAAATCATGGTTGGAGCTGAGTCTATGGCCTTTGTGTTTGCCTCATGATTGAGATGGGTCACATGATAACTTAGGTATATGTATGGGAATATACCTAGGTAGTGGATATCCGTTGATTTCATAACCATTTTGTTTCCTCAGGGTTGAGATGGGTTACATGATAACTTAGGTATATGTATTGACATATACCTAAGTAGAGGTCATCTATTGAGATATTTCTTTGTGGTTATCCTTGTTTGCTTTGGTGAGACATCTAGGGTCTCGGGGTCCCTACTGAGTATCATTATACTCACCCCTGCATAGGCTATGCCCGCACCTCATTGTGTTGATTGAAGATGACGGGAATCGCTGACAGAGGCCGAGTGTTCAAGGACTGGACAGTACATGGATGTGGACCTCACGACGAGTAAGTATCTGGAGGTGGACTTCACAGCGAGATGATACTCAGAGGAGGTCAACGGGAAAGAGCGTTGTGGAGGCTATCTGTACCTACCCTTCAGGTAGGATCTGAGGTGGACGACCCAAGAGCTACTCTTATTCTTCCAGCTGTTTGTCTTTTCTGTTGTACTTTCATTCATTTGTAGCTGTACTTTCAATTGGGTTTGTATTCTAGCCCATTTACATTTCAGCACTTTCTTTTGTACTCAGTTTTTACTTAGTGTTTACTTCTCCTTGCTTTCTTTGTCGTGTTTTTTTACATTACAAAGGCAATGCCTTCCCCTTTTTATCGGGATTTACGCCTTTGGTGCTAGTCACCTGCCCCTGGCCTATGGTAGGCGGGTTTGGGGTATTCACGGCACGGGCCCCGAGGACGGGTCGTGACAATGTTTCTTCTTACTCTTTAAAAAACCATCCATATATTTCATAATCTAACCAATATGGGGTTAAATACCATACAATACGTAGAATAGAATCAACCATTAAGGGTGGTGTCATGAAATACTTGGTCAATTTATATGGTTATCCTTTTCAAATTTATGGTGTATATTCACTATAAATTGGAATTGGAATCTCATTTAAATGAACAAATTCATAGTTTCTTTATACTAGATTTTACACACCCTTAATAGGTTCATCTCATTAGAATAATATTGTAAGAACAAAATTCTCTTGTTGAGTCAGGTTTTTCCCATAGACATTACATTCCATGAGTGAACTACTCTGTCTGATTCAAACATATTCAATCAATTATATGGTTCATGATTACCATAATGAGAAGGTAAAATCCTTTATAATTTCTAATTGCCTCACAATTTAACAAATATCCATAAAATTTAATTTAAATTTTCAATTAAAATCTCAATAAACTCCATTTCCAAGGTTCGATTATGTTTAATTCATTATATCATTTAAATATCATTCATTATGAATCATTGAGTGGTTAAATAGAAATCAAAAATCAAGCTAGATAAAGATTTTCTATTTAGTTTGATAAAGAAACCATATTTAACCAACCATATATTAAAACTATAATATTAATGTTATTAGATATGAAAAAAATATTAATCCATTTAAATGATTAAACTCCATGATATATTTTATGATGATTATATTCTCAGTAGTGTAGAAGACACACAATGTCGAACTTAAACGAATGATGATATAATTTTATTTAAAATATGAATGTTATAACATACAAATTATATTATATAAAATGAGTACTAATACATATTTTATATAATATATATTTATATATTTTTCATAATCAATAATATTTTATTGATAAATACTTATACAAGTAGAAACCTATTTTTAGTAAAGTATCTTTATAAATAAAAAATTTGTTTTCATAAAAAATAATATTTCATTCATTTTATAAGAAAAATATATAATAAATTTATAGTAATCTTGGTATATTTATTATTTATAATGATAAATAAATTTTAAAATATTTTAATATAAATATTACTATAGGGTGAAAATTTGAAAATATTTTAAAAATATTGATTTCTAAGTGAATAAAAACAATGATGATTTTAGAAAAAAATGTTATTTCAATTTAATAAATTATTTGATTTCAAAGTGACATTATAAATTGAATTGGATTTAATAGAAAAAATGTTATTTTTGATTTTAATTATTTTTTTCATTTGAATCATATTTGTACAATATTTTATTATATGTTTATTTTTGGTAGAAAAGTTGTTTTTTCTGGAAACTACAATAATTTTTATAATGCTTGTTCATTTTAATTATTTAAATGAATACCTAATGAGAAGTAATTTAATTGAAATATATATATTATATCTATAATTATTATTTTAGATTAATTTAATGAATATTAACATACACTTAGTTAATATAGAACAATATTATACCTGAAAAAATCGTTTCTTGAAAATATGCTTTCTCGTCGTCTCTCTCGGTTTTATTTTAAATTAAATTCTGCAACTTTTGGTATTTGGATTAGGTTAAATAGAAATAATGTTTTTATTTTGAAATAAATATTATATAATATTTTAAACTTAATTTTTAGTCATAATGTATAGTGAAAATCATTAGTAATATGTTACCATGGTTAAGTCGAAAATGAGTTTACTATGTGTGGTTAAACAAAACATACATTTCTTAAAATGCAATAAAAGTTTGTTTTAAATATATTTTATAGAAATATTTATACCTTATATCATATTAATATTAATAATGATCCATTTTTTTCCTTATTTAATGTAAAACGTTTCAGAATCACTTTCTATTTTCAAAACATAAAAGTGTGCCACTCCCCTAACATAAAAAGGACACCCACTCTCCTATCGTATTTGGAGTGTGGAATCCTTTTGAATCATACAACAACTATCCAAATACATATCAAGATACCTTACCTAATTATATCCCTATAACCAATATCTACATTTTAGATTATAAATTCTTGCTATGAGGGATTTTGGTTTTAACCTATTAATGTTGTCCGAAAAAAAGGTATCATGATTAACTGGGGATTTTTTAGTTCTTCTTCCACATCAATAAAATATTTTTCAATTATAGTTATATAATAATACCTTAATGTATCATACAAATATACATTATTAGGTTATTTTAATAATCTAAATTCATCTAATTTTCAATCAAATGGGAAATAAAACAATAATTCATGTGTAAGGTGGACTATAACCTTAACAACCAATGAATTTCATTTTTTGTTGCCTATCACATATTTATAAAAAGGGATTTAATATATATATATATATATATTTTAAAAATAATTTTAATAATTGATTTATAATATATCATATAAAATCAAACCTAATATTTAGGGGGGTTGTGATAGCGTCACTCTTTTTTTTGGCGGACTACAACATCAAAAAGCAATGTGATTCATTTTTCAGTAATTTGTTTCATGAAATGTAATGAGGATATTGTAGAAGATATTATATGAGAAATTTTACATTTGAATGTTATTCCTTATGTATTTATAATTATTAAGCGATAAAATATCTTTTAATTTCTACAATCCCATTTACTGAGAAATCATAACATCATTCGTGCATACCTGTGGATTTTCACATCCATGAAAATATTTGATTTTTTCTCTGTACCACATCACATGAATGATATATATAATTTTATTAAATTAATTAATAATATTTTTATTATTTTATTATAATTAAATTAGATAAAATAATTCATACCATATACCCATAATTACATTTGATAGTTTTGAACCTTACTCAAGTGTATGAACGGTCTACCATCTCCATGACCGTAACATTGTTCATTTTTCAAAAACATTATTCATTGATAAAATTAGAAGTATAGTTTATTCATAAAAATTATAACTATTTCACTATTTTTATTCTAGATATGACAAAATAATGGCCTATTTGTACTCATTCAGCACTCCAAATCCATTTTTAAACAATGAACCGAATGTAATCAAAACAGAAAATGTGGGCTTAACTAATTAATAATTCATCTATTTCACTGAAATAAATAAAATTATTTAATTATGGTTATGGTACTAAAAGTGGAATAGTTTTTGAAGAAATAAAATTATTGATATAATCTTATAATACATGAATATATACATAGACATGGAATGTATAGAGTTGAGGTAAGGGACTCCATATCAATTTCCCTAATTGTGGAATATTATAATTTTATAAACCTAATTAATTATATATGGTGTAGATAATTCCCATTTTACATGATATATCATGATTTATCCTTTTGGTGATGATATTTTTTCATTTTATTTTATTCTATAATATGGTTTATTATTTAAATGTTACTGATATGGTATTGAATTTTTTCTAATTTTTCATTTATTGAGGTAGATTGTAATTTTATACACCTAATTTATTTTATATGAATTTTAAGATTCCCAATTTAAATGAAAATCATGTATCCTACATACATAACGGTATTATTTGTTCCAAAATTTATTATTTCATCCAAGGGAATTTTATTTGATAATTATTATACCGTAAATAATTTCATTACTCGATTTCTTTAAATTGGGATATATTACTTCATTATTAACTATAAATTTCTATTATTATGTGTGTAATGGATATTGATTATATTAAATAATATTACTACTTGTATTATTTATATTTACATTGGATACAGAAAATAAATTCATTGGTTAATTTTCATTTATATATTTTAATATTTGAAGGTATCTCATCTCAAATTATCGTATTTGGGATATATATCTTCATATATGACTATATGATTTTATAAGTTGGGTCTACATACAAATTTATATGTTATAAAATGATTCAAATTATATTCATGATATTTAATGTTTTATTTAATATTAATTAATTTATAGTGGATTTGATTTAAATTTTACCAAAGTGGTATGAGTTATTTTCAGAATCCCATTTTAATCCGGGATGTTTGTGGTTGAATTTATATTTAAGGATAATTATTTTATGACGTCTAATAAAAAACATTAATTTTATTATCAGATATTTATTAATTAAATTTTTATTTAATTGTTCAATTTTAGACTATACTAATTAAAAAATATTGTTATTTTTTAAGAATATCAAACATCCTTTGTATTTTCATTCGTAAATCAATTTTCTTCCAAATCCATGTTTTCTGGAAACGTGTTCAATTATTTCTATATTACTATTCAAAATAATTTTTAAACAAATTTGGATTTTTAAAAATTATTTTAAAATGCATCATCATATATTTTACCAAACAAGGAACCTTTTCAACTTTTATACAATGATGTGAAATAAATAATTATTTTATCACACTTGGCATGAATGAAATTTTCCTCCTCCATGAAGTAATATTTTTTTGAAATTATATTTTCATTTTGACGTGGAATTATACAGGAAAATTATTTTAACAATATTATTTAGATATTTATATTAAAAATTATACTTTGAAATTGAAATTTTTATTCTTTTCAAGAATTTTATAATGATATTTTATTACTGTTTCCATTCATCAACATCATAAAACCATGATCATACATATGATCTACGGGTGACTTTTTATAATACCACCCAAATACCTACTTTTGAAGTATTATGGATACATAAATGATATTTTCAAGGAAATAAATAATTTTCCATGGTTAGTCTTGTTTTAATAATATTGTAATGGAACCCATTTTTTCAATGGGGCAATGCTTTTTGGAAGGTGTAATTGAAATTATTATGAGAATTATGATGATATTTATATTCTATGTACATTATTCATATTGTGGTTTATAGAGATTATTTATAATCAGTTGAGCCCCATTAAATCTCTTTGGATGTCCTCATTCAAAATATATGATTTGTTGAAAACCATTATAGGTAAAAAATATCGGAGAGACCAACATTTCATATATGTTGTTTTCCCCCATTATATCTCTCTAATGAATTGGGTAGTAAGTATGTTAATTGGATATTTATATTGGATGTGGAGAAATGGTTATAAAAAATGTTTTCTTTTTGTAAGTGTTTTATAAAGATGATTTCCCAAGGCACCCACATGTTATATTTATTCTTATAATGTGTTTTAACTATTCATTTTCTGAAATTGAAATCTCATGGATCTTTATTATTGATTCTTATGACTCTCAACATTGATAAATAGTTATTTATTTCATTATGGATTATTATACAAATATTTAATGGTATAAATGTTAACTGTTATTTATTATCATGTAATTTTATTATGTATTCATTAATTTATGCTCTTTTTATTGTCACTGATAACATCCAATGGTTAATTGTTATGTTTACCATTACTGAGAAAATTATCTCACACTTATTATGTTTCTTATACCCTAGGTTGGGCCAAATTATTATTAAATGTTTTTTTGTATAGAATGGATTCTAATATGATGACGTGTGTTTGATATTTTCATGAAATAATAACGAATATGAAAATTTGGGTATAATGGTAGATGATATTGATCTTAAAGAATGATTTTTTTATGAATCCAATTTTTTAAGAATATTAATAATTATATAAAACATTAAAAATAAATTTTCTTTTGGTATGTAAGTGATACAATATATCTTTTTAATGATTTGTTTTTTAGATGGAAAAAAATGGTTAACATTCATATATAAAAAAATTTAAAATATGATGATTGTGTTTATAGAATATAATATAGGGGTGTATTTTTTGTATACCTATATTTTGTATCAAAGTAGGGTATAGATTAATTTTGATATTATAAAGTTTTAATGTGATGTTATCATAAGTTTTATGGATACCAATATATCATTATGAATCTATTGTTTCCCATTATTTAAATCTATTGAAAACATTTTGGGTTTATATAATCATTAAATAATAATATAATTTTTAGACATGTTAACCATATTTATATGAACATTATAAAGATATTATTCTGGTAAAAAGGAAAACCCTAATGTTAGGAGAAAACCCATCACATATGGATATAATTTGGTGTTTGAACAAAAAAACAAAGGGTGTTAAGTGTTCAACACATATAATAATTTTTTTTTATTTCCTAGTAAGTATAAATTCAGCTTTTACATTAATTTTTTGAAAAGTAATGATTAGTATATTTTTTGGAATAAATGTTTTATCATATATATTACAATGAAATTGAAAAGTGAATTGGTGATCATGTTATTAATGTTATTTCCAAAAGGTTCATTGTATTTTTGTACGTTTTGATGAAGGTTATCATATAACAATTTTGTTTAAAATACATTTTAATTTTGAATTTATTGAGGTTACATTTTTTACATTTTATTTCATTTCTGGAATTTTTTATATGGAACTTTCTCTATAGCCGTTGAATTTTTGAGTTTTCTTCATTTTAGATGACATATTACCATATTTAGACCATTTTTATTTTTTTTAATGTATAGTGATAGGTGGAATAGATTTATTATCCCATTTATAGTCATGTGCTTCTTTAAATGTTGATTATAGTGATTCAGGGATAAAAACTTCAACATTAGTACTCATATTCAAGAGAAAAATATTAGATTCTAGATTAAATTATTTAAAAGGATTTAATTCAACTTTTAATGTAACTAAATTTACTTAATTACTTATTCTAGTTTATAATTTATTCATAAAAAATAGGAAATGTGTGTTTAATACTGAAATGTCATCATATTATGATCATTCTGGATAAAACTATGGCCTTTTTAAAACATCTTTTTTATGTTCTTTCAGTTGTAAAATTTATTATTTACATTCACTTTCATATTATCAATGATACTTGTCACACTCCATCATTATTTGGGCATTAAATATTTCTTTCATTTCTATAACATCACATCCCTCCAATTTTACCCTACATGGAAACCTAGTATTGATCTATTAAAGAAAATCTTCATACTTTCCTCTATCTTTGTCTCTCTATCTATTTTCAAGTGGATGTTTTATTAACCCTTTTCACGATGTGGAATTTCAATTTTATTATTTTTAAATATCAATATAGTACCTACCGATTTCCCATAAAAACATTGATTACATATTTAATAATAAATTTATAATGTAAAGTTTATTTTTTTTAAAAATAATATATACTTGAAATCATACAAGACATGTAAAACTGAAAATAAAAAATTATGAAATATTATTTGATAAAAAGTGATTATTATAACCTAGCCAGTACATTTGTACATATAAATAGTATTAAATATTTTATAGAAGTATATATTTATATTACTCAATATATATTTATTGATAAATTCATTGTAAATAATCAATAAATTTATTGATAATTATCTTTATTCATTAAAAATATATTTTATCTCAAATTTTATTATTTCTATCCATAAAAAAGTATTAGAATAAATTTCTAGAAAATTTAAAAACATTATTTGATAAAAATAAATTTCATTTTTAAATCATAATAAAATATTAACATAGGAAAAAATGTGGGATTTTTCGGATAAACATTATCTCCCATTTAATAGTGACAATTTTTCATTTTGGAAAAAATTCCATTTCATTTCAATAAATTAAGTAATTTAAATATAAAACTATAAATTAAAATTTATTTTATATGAATTTTTATTATTATATATTTTAATACACTAATGTAATATTAATAATCATTATAATATATTTTATAATTATTTTTTTAGGTTTAAAAACATTATCTTTCTGGGAAAATTTCAATGTCCATAATGTTTAAACATTTTAAACAATTAAAAACCCCCATTTATTGTAAATTTAAATGAAATTTATAAATTATATATAAATAAAAATTCTTTTAAATTCATATAATTGTAATTACTAGTCATATAGTTGATACAAAATCATCAAATACACGTAAATTCCTTTTTCTGGAAAAAACGCTTTTTGATCACATATGTGGATTTTATTTTGAATTAAATTACTCCGTTATGTGAATTGGATTTGGTCAATTGGATTCCATATTAGTATTCAAAATAATTTATATTATATTTTAGGTTCAAAAAAATTCCAGTTCATACTAAAAAGTGGAAATGTTAAAAATAATTTTCAATGGATAAGTTGAAAAGATATTTAAGGATCAAAAAATCTAAAAATATAAGTGTTAAAAATACCTAAATTATAAAAAATATATTATATAGAAATATTTCTACCATATAACATATAATTATAAATAATAGTCAATTTTTTTACCTATTATAATGTGGAAATTGTGTTTTTCATTTTTAAAAAAAATTACATCCGTGACATTTTCATTACTTATAAAAGGCCACCCACACTCATATAACAATCAAACCATAAAATCCCATTTTTATGTCCATGTACTATCAAGATAACTTCACTTCTTCCCAGACAGTGATTATGATACTACATTTTGATAATAATTCCTTATTAATAATTCATTTGGTTATTACCTATGGAGGTATTCTAATGAATCTGTATCGTTATTTACCAAGATTCATTATTTTATTTTTTTTCTTCCACCTCCTTCAAACCTCATTAAATTATTATTATATAACATTGAAAGTGTTTAAAATACATTTATATGTTATCTTTTTATTTTAATAACAAAAATTTATATCCACTATAATCAAATGGGAAGTAAAACAATTTTTATTCTGTTTTTCAGACTACCACCTAGCCAAAAAATGTAATTTGTTATCATCATCACCTCGCACTTGTTATAATTTTGAATATAAAGTATATATATATACTTTATAAGTAATTTTACTAATTTTATCAGGATATGACATATACCTTATTACTTTCTATTTATTCAGAGATTTGATAATGTCACGCCTCTATATGGTGGACTACCACCTAATGATTTTTTGTGATTAATTTTTCACAAACCTTTTCCATGGAAGGAAATATGGATAATATGAATGAAAATATATTATATATATGAAATATTTATGATATTAATTTTATTATTATCATTCCTAAAAAATAATATATCATATGTATTTACATTTCCATTCATTGTGAAATGATAATAGTGTTCGTGTGTATGTGTGGAATACTGCCTCTATAAAGTGATGTGGTTCTTTTTCCAACACCGTAACTCATATATGATATATATATATATAAATGAGTGTGTGTGTGTGTGTGTATTTAAATATATAATATGAAATATGTTAAATTTTGATAATCCTATCAAGATAAAAAACAATTGTGTTTTTTCCATTGTGATCATTGAAAATAGAATCGTTACTCATTTGTATATATGGTCTTCTATGTTCATGATCATAACATAGTTCATTTATCACAAAAATTTTCACTGGATAATATTAAAATTATAATTTATATAAAAAAATTATCATTATTACATGATTATTATCCTAAATATGATGGAATAATTACCTATTTTCCCTTATTTAATACATTGAACACATTTTGAAAAAAAGGAACCAAACCGTCTCAAAATAATAGACGTAGACTTAAATGATTATGAATTAAAATATGTTATTAAAATAATTTTTAAAAAATATATAATTATATGGGTTTATACAAAAACAAAATTTAATAAATAAAATAATTGATATACAATTATTATAAATGACGTAAATACATAAAAAGAATGTATGGAATGATGGTAAGGGACTTCATCTCAATTTATCTTCATTGAACATTATTTGGATATAATGAACCTAATATATTATATATAGTGTATATAGTACCAATTTGGTATGTTAAATCATGATTTATTAATTTTTTAGGATCACTAAAGAACAATTGGTTTTATTATTTTATGGGGATTAATATGAAAATGTTACCAAAGTGGTTGGGGATTTTTCCTCAATTTACATCTATTGAGGAATATTATAATTTTATGAAGGAAATTTATTTTAAATGGTATATATAAATCCTATTTTATATTCAATATCATTAATACATAAAAAATCATGGTATTTTTTAGAATTTTAATTATTTTATGGATAGGATTTCATTTTAAATTTACCAATTAGTGAATAATTTTATAAGTCAATTTCTTTTTCGGTTATTATATTATTTACTAATTTTGTTTTATATTTCAGGATTATGATATCAATGAATTGTATTTATGTTATTTTTTTATAATTATTTTATGTGTATTTATTCTTGATAAACATAATTAATTAATTGATTAATTCTGATTTCAGTGTTATTGTCATTGTAATGGTTGGCCAACTCAAATTGTATTCTTTGGGAAAGATTATATATTATACAACTATCTTATTTTCTTAAATTTATCTAATTATAATGTCATATGTTATATCATGAATCTAATTATATTCAATATATTTAATGTTTCATTTGATATTTTTTATTTCATGTGTATTGTGTTTAAAATCATTTCAAAGTGGTAAGCCTTTATTTTATAGTTTTATTTTGATCATGATTCTTAATGCTTGAATTTTATCAGAGTAAAATTAATAGATTATTTTCAAATAAAACCAATTAATTAATTGTTTCCTATATTTGGTATATAATATGGTTTATAAAAACTTTTTAATAAAATCTGACATCATTTATCTCTTTTATTAGAAAAACATTTTCTTCAAAATGTCCAATTTCTAAAATATATTTTAAAAAAATGACTTACTATATTTATTTAAAATAATTTTTCTGAATAATTTTTTTCAAATATTTTTAAATATAATATAGCAATCTTTTTCCAAAAAAATAAAAAAATTACATTTCTTTTATAAATTTTAAAAACAATCATGGTTTTAACTTACTCGACATGAACAAAATTGTTCACCATTAGGACAAGTAAATTTTTTAAAGAATAATTTTTAAAATTAGAAGGTTATTTTTAAAAAAAAATTACAATTTTTAGTTTTGTATGTGAAATTTAATGTGAAATGATTATTTTCATACAGAATGTTGTTGGGATCTTTTAATTCTATTTTCTTTCACAAAAAAAAACATGATGTTACATACTCTATACTAAGGATATTTTTTAATAATACCATCATAATTCTATATCTAGATGTATTATTATGTTTCCAAATAGATTTTCATAAAACCCATTTCTTTTCCCTAGGTTAATCATGTCTTGAGGAGATTTTCCTGGAACCCATTTTAATTTTATAGGCTAATCAAGATTAGAAATGAGTAAAGGATTTTTTTGATGAGATGAAGGTTTTATGAACTTTATTCATGTTGGGGTTATTATACATTGTATAAAACATGTTGAGCCCCATTACATCCCACTAATGAGCCCGATACAGCTAATAAAAAAGGATGAAACCCATTATATATCATGGAAAACCCATGAGATTATTATATATTATACTTATTATGGGCCCCGCTATATCATTCTAATTCATTGGGTAATTATTATGATCTAAATATAATTATATTCTATGTCAATAATATGTTTATTCCATTTGTAATGGTTTTGTAGGTGTTTTATATTGATAATTCTTCATTGGAGAAACATACCTTCTTTATGTTTTATATGGGGTTTTAATAATTTCCTTAAACAATTTTGATATCACATGTCTCATTATTGTTATTTATTATGTATAATTCCATTGATATAGCCTTATTCTATTTTCATTATAGATGATCCTACTATTTATTGGTATGAATATTATTATGTTATTCCCACGATATTTTATTATATAATCATATCATTATTATATTCTTATTATCACTGAATAAATTCAATTTTTAAATCTTATATTTACCATTAAGGTGTATTTTATCTTACCCTTCCTGTGTATAAAATTCTACTAGTTATGAAGAATGATTATTGAAATTATTCTTTCCAGAAATGTTTCTGACAATATACTATTTGGGTGAGATGTTTAATATATAATTTGGAATATGAAATGATGGGTTCAGTGGGAAATGATTTGGATTTTCATCAACAAATTTTTTATAGATCAATGTTGTCCAAAAATATTTCCTAAAGGTTTCTTGGTCGTATAAGTTATTTAATAATTTTGTCATGATGAATGTTTTGGATAGAAAAAATTGGTTCAAATTAATTAGTATCAAAGTAATAAAGGTAAATATTAAGCTTTTAGTTCCAAAACAAGGATTTTTGGTTTGGTCTTTTTTATAAATAACCAGAATGAATTTTATAAAAAGAGTAACTATAAATAATCACAGAATAATATTGTAAAAGTTTAAATGCAACATAACCACTAAATCGTGGTATAACGATAAGTATTCTACTGATATGTGAGTCATATCTTCATAAAATTATGGGAGAAAAAACATGATATCTTTTGATATTGATATATGAGGTAAATATAATAAATCAATATCCAATGTAAATTCATTAATCACTAATGTTTAAATAATTATAACCATTAATAATAAAAAAACATGAAAAATTGTCCCAACATTGGAAAAAAAATTATTTCCTTCATGTTTTGGTTGAAAACTCTTAGAAATAAGTTATTTTCTAGCTATGAATCATTATATGTACAATTTATAGTATTCCATAATATAATATGATAAAATATAAACCTCATATATAACTTTTTCACATCCCAGCATGATTCACTCTATAATGCATTACTAGGCATGAAGAAGAAAAGGCCGCGTGAACACCACCTTTTAAGTAAGAGTTTTCCTAGTAATAGTGAGGGTTTAAAGAATGTACAGTGGGGATACTATAAAATTTTGAATATAATTAAATGAATTCTATGAATAAATAAATGAAAAATAGTGGAAGGTAAATAAATCGTATAAAGGTAATAATAAATATATAGCATTGTGTGTTCCACTTAAACAAACCCTACATGAACACGCTGATTCATAATACATTTTGTCAATGTAAAGTCGGTAGTACATACGATTAGAATAGATATAAAAAACACCAAACTCTTATAGGTATCCTGAGTACATTCTTGATCCCCTACTCGATTTCAAGAACTATTCTGATTAGATAAACAAAAAAAGTAATAAAAATGGTCCTATCATAAAACCAAGAGATCATTTATGGTACCAAACAATAGTCTTAAAAATAATGAGTAAAACATTATATAAAATCACTGACGGTTTATATCACTATGATGTCAGTGAATTTTAGATGATCATTATATATGAATAATAAATTTCTCTAGTGATTAAAGAACCACGCCACTCTGGGTTCCTCACAGAACACTCGTATTATACCCGATGCATCATCCAAAGTTGGAATATTTCCTTTGAATTTTTAATTATCATTTATTAATTTTTATGCTCATATTTGATTCATAAATCCAATGAGTATATATATACATAAAATAATATAAGGTTATATAATTTCTCAAGAATATATTTTATAAAAGTATCATAAAATCCATATGGTAATACCCATGTAAATTCACCCTAAAGGGGAAATCTACCTTATCACTAGAAATGTGTCCTAAGTATCGTCGGTGAGATACTTGAATGGTGGAAAACTGATAATAGATGGTTTCTTCTGACATAATTCCAAATACAAGGAGAATAGTTTGATCAATTAAATTTACTTTTCTGAAATAGAAGAACCCATGGGGCTATGTTGGGGGAATCAAAACTCTATGAATATCAGTGAATATAAGTGGGTAAATTATCATGCAGTATGTAGAATTGAATATTATGGAATCACATGAGTTTATAAAATGAAAAACATAGTGGGATTGCATGTATCAATAAAATCATACCACACTTGTAATTTTATTATGGTTCATAATTGTAGTAATACATGATATAATATCATTTTTCATTGAGACCATGCAATGAATTTATAATCAAAACCAAAGTATCACCAAATGATTAATAAAATAAAATATCAAGGTTTATTGAAATCAATTTAATTATTCCTACAATATTATTAATATCATATTTTTTGGAATCTTTGTATCCCTTAATAGAAAATATAGTAAATAATCAATGGTATTCAACCACCAAAATTATAAATCATTTAAATTTATTTAGTAATTTTATTCCAAAGGGTAACACAATAGTACTTTTAATAGAATATCATGATCCATGAAATTTTTCTTTCATTTTAAATTCCATTTAAAATATTCCTAATTTATCAATTCATTAAAATGAAGAAAAACATCCTACCTCAATAAGTGGTTTAAATTAAAGGAATGATCGGTAGTCAAATAGTATTTAATTTAATCCACCACATGGTGTGTGGCTGGGGTTGAGATCATTTTCTTCTAATCATGTAAAAAATACTATTATCTATTCTAGGTCATTTCTAATTTCACAAAACGAAGAGAAATAAATTTTAAAGGCATATTTTGGATGGTATGGCATGTATCCCAATAAAAGATATCAAAAACTAGACTTTTATGGAAATGACTAAGAAAACATTCCTCATGCTTGGAAAGCTTTAGTCATCAATTACTGGGATTTTATTTGATTATGAATAAAATAAATCATATTAAATAAACAAAAACATTGAAAATAAGGTAAATTAGGATGAAAATTGATCACATAAAAAACAAAAAAAAAATAGAGAATGGTGGTAACAAGATTCATAGATATACTATTAGGACTCCCACACATCCAATGACATTTCAAATAGATTTATAATGAATGTGATATATAAAAAACATCTTGTATATGGGAGGATATTATTCACCAGATTGGGATATAATAAATTTTATGGATATCAATATGTGAGTGAGGGATAAAGGAAACAATTAGAAAATCGTGAAATCACTTTTTTAATGGGGCGTATGGTTTTTTGACATGATTATTCAAACCATACAATAACCGTGTGTTCTCCACAATCAAGGTGTCCACACATTTCATGTATAAATTTCATAATAATGAGAACTGTCTATAAGTCGTGTGTTTTTACTTTCTAAGGTACCCCCGCATTACATGGTTTTAAAGACAATGTGAATCCCATATGAGTTCTTCAACACATTTATGTAGGATTTGGATGGATATGAAGACCATATTGCATATTTTCGCATACCATTTCCCAATTTAATCAGCCACATGGCTGAGCCTCATGATTACTACCATCCATATGTTAAACATGGCTCTAATTATGTTTCACAAAACACCAGATCATTTTCCATTGAACATCATTAAACCACACCTAAAACTGTTTTCTGAACTCGAGACTACTCTTAGGCCTTAAACCACATCAAAAATATGCATTCAAGTGTTTTAACTCCCATAATTTAACTCAAATTCAATTTGTAAAATATTTTCTGTCCACCAAATGAAAATTCTTATTTCTTTTTAATTTTATAACCTGTTCACAACTTTGGACCATACAATGAACGTCAATAATGAATATTTTATGTTTTCTTCATTTCCATAGACTTCAAACCTTGTAAATATTTTTACATTTTTCAATTTTATAAATATATAAAAAAACAATTTTGTGTTCACATAAATTTATATACGTAGATATAATATGAAATAATTGTTGTTATAGTGATCGTACTTGTCAAATTTTTGATAAAAATATAAAATATAATTGAATTTCATTCAAACTCAAAACAAAATTAATTTATAGATTGTTAAAATATATTTTTTTATTCGGGATATATATTATTATAATTATAAATATTTTTATTATTATTTTTTATGCTCCCCATCAAAACATACACATTCCCCCGCATGAAAAAAATCCAAAACATCAATAATTGTTATTAAAATATGTCATTGTCATTTAAAATATTTTTTTTTCATGAACTAAAATTTTGAAATTAATAATTAATATTAGGTTATCATTTTGAGTACTTTTATGATATAATATTATTTATGAAATTTGTAGATAAATATTCATTATAATTAAACTTTTAATAACATTCTCAAATGTTCTCTTTTTCTATAGTTTAAACTACAACATCAAAATGTTCATATTTATTTTTTTCCATTATTGTTTCAATTTTTCATATATTTCTAAAATTATTTATTATATTGATTATTTTTTTCCATGAAAAAATAGCCAAAATTTAAAAAATATTTATTTCAATTCTATTTTAAGGGTTTTTTTTGGATGAGTGTAATAATTTAATGATTGTTATGTTTCAAAAAAATTAAAAAAAATTAAACATTTTTATATATTTAATTTATTATTAATACTCATTTTATTTAAACTTTGTAAAAAAATTATTTTAATTTCCTGATCAAATAAATAAAAAATTTATTTTTTAAATTTTTATACTGTATACTAAAATTAATTCATTATTCTACATTAAATATATCTCAAACTATTTAATTAAAATAGACCAAAAAATATAATTTCATTTAAATATATTTCTCAATGTTTTTTTAAATTATATTTTATTGATTTTTCTTAGAGGAAGTATCAAATATTTAATATGGGTAAATTGCATCGAAGAATTTTAATTAATTTTACTATCCACTCTAGGTGGTTCATTCATCGAATAATTATAAAGATTTATATTTATTTATCCTATACTAATTAAGTATATATTTTTTAAAATGTGATTATATTTTTTATTATTTTGATAAAATTTCTTATATATTAATTTCGAATATTTCATTTTAATATATTATTAGTTTCTTATTGAATATTTCTAAAAATATATTGATTTCGAATTTTTATATATTCTTTTTAGGGGTCATTAATTTATATCTCATCAGAATACCATTTGTTATTTTTTTCTTCTCTGATGGTTTGTATCAAAATATCATATAAATTAATAATTTGATTGTATACAATATTAATTTATTTATAAGATTCATTTTTTGAGTATATTTTTTTATATATTTTTTACATCATTAATTTATAATGGTCATAAATCATATTAATTTTTATTTAACATAATTTATTCTTATATTTTTTCAATAATTTTTCATCACATGAAATAATTTATATCATTTTTATTTTCACATATTTATCAAAAAAACATTTCTAAAAAACATTTTTTCAGCTAAAACAACTTTTCATGATGACTTTTTTTAATTAAGATCATATAATTTTGAATTTTTTTTATCATATCTATTTTATAAGAAAAAATATACGCTTCACCATAATGAAGTATGAAATATTAAAAAAATGGTAATTTAAATTTGGTTTAGTATTACAATGAATTATCCAATTACCTCGTCCAGTATTATTTAATATTAATTTATTTTTTATTAATTTTTTTTAGTATTTTCATCAATGTTTGGTACAAGTAATTCTTTAATTATTATACTTCATTTTATTCATAGATTATAAGCTAATGGAGCTTATTTTTCCATTCTAAATAATAATTAAATTTATATAGTGTTCTGGAAACATATATAAATAATAATAAAATTCCAATATTCATTTTAGATTTAACAAACCAACCTAGGTTGAACCCCAACTATTCACCCGAGCCATCCCACAAAAAGGCCTGATAGTGATCTTGATCCTCTGGTTTGGAAAATAGTTATAAACATCTTGTATAACTCCATTAGGATAGATTTTTCCCTTAAAATAGTCAAATAAATAAATATAAACTAAATAATAATAATACACTCTACTAGTAGAAATAATTAAAAACTGGAGTAGCTCTATATGACCCTGAATTTCACTAAAAAATAGTAAACTAACAATACACCATGGTGAGTAACAGTAAGATTCATGTTGAACTAGTTTGAAAAAAAATATAGAGATATGGGTGTGAGTATTAAAATTCATTTGGAATTTTTGAGAAACTATTCCCTATGCCTATCCATTAACGGGAAAACAATTTCCTTCTTGTTTATAAAAAATATATTTAAAGTAAGATTAAAAATTGTTTAAAAAATGTAACAAGATAATTTCTTCAAATAAACCATTTTCCCATCCATTTTCAAAAATGATTTCCAATTAATGAAATATTTTCCAATAAATCGTTTTATATAGAAACAAATGTGGTCATGGAAATGTATTAGTGAATCAGTAGAAGTGAAAACATAGTATAAGTAAATAAGATCTTATGTAATACTTTCCAATGAAAACAGAATAGTTGAAATGATTATTGTAAACAAAAAAAATGATTGAATATAGATTACATGTAGACATATTATAATGGAATATTCATAGACACCATGTGAAGATACCATAGAAGTACTCAATTTTTTACCCATCTTCTCTCCAGTCAGTGTGATCTAATGTTAATAAGCAACATGACTTCCCAAAACTAGCCTCACCAGTGTCACATCCCACATAACTACTCCATGGGAATCTAATTTGTCTAATCTGAACTAAACTGAATCCAACACTCATCTCTAACTCTGAATCCTAGGATCCCATGCATATAGAAAATGTGGTTGGAGAGGAATAAAGAAAAAATAAAATATATCAGTCATGTAAATATACCATACATGCTAAGACCCACCTCCCGACACCATCCATGAAAATTCTCTCCTCTATAGAGAATATCTATAGAGGAATACTGTTTTCTATAAAACACTCATGGGTACAAAATGATCCATATCATTTTAAAATGATAATTTACACTTATAACATTATTTTTTGAAATTTGTTTGAAAATTTATATTTCATTAAACTTTTATTGGAAACACTATCCTAAGGGACAAAACATTGGTGATATTTTCAAATTTTAATAATGAAAATATTTTAAATGTTAAATCAAAAAAAATCTACTTCACCATATAGGAAATATATATTTTTACAAATTATCAGTAAAATGTAATGTCAAAATCATTAAAAATGGAAATTCAAAAGATGCCAGTTTCATCCATTATAATAATTTTTCATATTATACATTCTTAATACTATAATAAGATCCCAAAAATAATAAAAGGAACTATAGTTTCCAAATTAAATGATTTCACATATTAAACATAAATAAAAAAACTATTCCTTTGATAAGGACAACACAATACCACTATACACATACACACATATACACATTCACATGTGTGTATATATATACCAATTTCCCTAATGTTTATTTTCAACTCGCAATGAAATAATATATGAAAGGAGGGTATAGGTATAAATTTTCATTACAATTTTTTAACCAACATTATGACTTATACTATAACAGAGATAACCTAAATGATGAAAATACTATTAGGCATCACAAAATTCTTAATTTGAGTTGGTCCAAATAATTACAATGTAATAAATATTAAATGAAATTGATGTCATTCTCACTACCTACAACTGCTGAGAATAGAACTAGATTTAATTAGGGATCACAAACCCTAGACATAAACAAATAAGGAAATGAAAAACAAAAAAAAATATGTATCAACCACAGTGTTCTCACAACCTAGTAGTAATATCCATTAATATATAAGGAAAAAAGGGAGGAGGAGAGGAAAAACCTTAAAGGAGTTTATGTACCACTAAATCAATAGTAATAATAGAAACTGTAAGGGGTGAGAGCATGGAGGCCGTGCGTGTGACGAATACCTTCAATGCATCCAGTCAAGATATAGATTAATGTGAGTGGGTTGGGTTTCTTGGGTAAAAAATACATTCATATAAAATATAAGAAGATAATAATAATAAGTTGGAAAATAATAATAACATTATTATTATTATTTAAGAAATTTTTTGATTTATTTATTTTCGAAAGGATGTACACAGCACATGGTTTTGATACATAGTTGGACGAACCATGAGCTAATAGTGTATCCTTATTGGGGATGTTGGAAACCCAGTATAGAAAAATCTTATAGTTAAGGAAATCATTCATAGGTCGTGCGATCATACCCACAAAAAATTGCAGGTAACTCACACTTCTTATGAAACATTAGTCCCTTGAAAGCCTCCAAGATTCTACTAGTAATGAAATTATATGAATAAAAACTAGTAAATTATATGAGGCTCTATAAACCAGAAGAATGAGAGTCAAAAATCACACTTCTTGTGAAATAACAATCCCTAAAAGAGATTAAAGAGGTCATCTTTCAATAAAAAAACTGACACTAGTTGAGACATCAAGCAAGACTAATCATCTTAGACCATCCAATAAGGGATACAATAGTGGATATGGGAACCACCAAACATGATATTAAAACATAGATCACCATGACCCCTAACATAGAAACCACCCTTGAAACCCATCTTTGTCTATTTTTGATCTCCATGAGCATCCATTACATAACCCATTATCCAAGATAGCTAAACTACAATGGTCTGGGTTAAGCATAGTGGAATACAAGAGACACATGGGAAACTATCGTTCAAAATTTTCCTAATGAAATGATTATTGACTTGTGGTCTAGGATCACCACAAGCACACCAAGGGTGGTCTCCACAGTATTTTAGAACCCTAGTAAGACACTATTTTACCATACCAAAACAACATACAAATCCATAAGAAACAATAACACTAGTGTTACCACATAATTCTTCAAGTAACTCTCAACCAGCTTAGGTAATTACATTAATGTGTCCTATAGTGGTTCTATCCACCATTTAAAAGCCAAGTAGATTGGACCAACCCCAACTCAAGATGACCCAAACTAAAATAACTCATGTTGGGGACCAAACAAAACTACAGTTCTTAATTTCTATAAGACACTAGAATCTATAAAAGATGCACACACCAATAAATCATCCAAAAAATATAACAAAAATCGTAAAAAATAATAAGGCCACCAAATCCTCTAAAAAAGTGGTCCAAATTCATTGAACTGACATAAGAAAAACTAATGTTTCTTTCTCTAAAATTTTCAATATGAAAATTTATTGCAACATACCCCCATACAAGAAAATTCACTGAATGATTGAAATGATTCACTCCCAGACTTATGGTTGGATCCTTGATTTCTTGGTCCAGTTTAAGGCCATAATTTCACACACAAGAAATATATGAATGAGGAATACTCTTCTGGAAAAAATGATTACTAAACATTTATGTAGCCACACTATCAACAATCATTTAGATAATTATTGAAAACAGATTAGTGTTTCTGAACTATACACATTGAAATCCAGAGAGCGGGTGGTATGAATAATGAGATGCAAGTACTGATGAATGATACTTCTCAATATGAATATAATGTTTCAATAGAGGAAATATAAATAGATATCTAGAATATTTTTATAATAAAAGAAACTACCTTAATAATGTGTTGAACTTACTCCTTCACTGTTTTTTTGGACTAGTCACACACCCATGAGCTTAGCCATCATACAACCCCTAACAGACCTCAAACACCATTGAAATAGGAAACAGATGAAAATAAATTAATGCCAAAACACTTATAATATTTTTGTGAAATAACCATCAATCAGAAGGTACCCCTCATAAACCATAGCACTATTTTAGGAATCATACTGTTAACAACATATATTTACCCAACAAAATCAAAATCTATCAAAAATTCATAAAATTTAAATTGAAAACTGAAAACCAATGGCATTAACCAACACATCAAAAAACCAAATAAAAACCCTTATTATATATCAAACAAAACTAAAACACAAAAACACTATAAAACAAGTGAAAAATCCCCTTTTAATAACAACTATTTCAAACACCACCATAATCCCAAAAGTGAATGTTTATATACTCTCCCCATTTCAATCCCACTTTTACTAAAATAATTCCAACATACCTATAATTACAATAAAGTGTGAAAAATATAAATTCCCAAAACTCATGAGAAACATCAAAAAATTACACAATCACATTTCAAAATATTTAATTCCCTCATTTTTAAAATTGTTTCCTGAAATCATAACAAGCCTTATAAACTAAAAACCTACCATTTTTATTCCATGAAGTATAATATATATATATATAATTGTTGAAGATAAAACACTCTTCCACCATTACCAATAACAATCCATTTACCAAATTCATACATATATATATATATATATATATCATTGTCTGTGATCACTCATACAAATAGCCAGGGCCAAATAAAATAAAAATTATCAATTTCTAAACATCGTTAAAAATACCCCAACTAATTTGATATCACTTATTATAATTAATGAAAAATATTTTCAAATTCCAAATTCATTTTTAAAATTTACATCTTATCATACCATTAAAAACCAAACAAAATCTACAAGGGTTCCATTTCCAAACAATCAATTTCATTTTAAAAAAACCAATGGTTTTTATTTTGGAAAACAATCATTGATATACTAGATACCATTTCTATATTACAAAATATTAACCCCAAAAACAACCCAAACCAATACAAAAAAATAAATAAAATGACACTAAAACATGATTTAAAATCACATAATATCATTGGAACATCCTTTACATGTCTCTTGAATGCATGGTTTTCATGGTCATGTGCCAACCGAGTGAGTAAATCGAAGGTCATTAGAGGAAGTTACATGATATGTGACTAGTTTTCTAGACCATGAATACAAACTAAGCACCCTTAGAATCAGACCCATAGAAATCACAAAATCATCAATAAAAATATAATTTATCAATAAAAATATGGACCTTA
Source organism: Viscum album (assembly GCA_963277665.1). Classification (NCBI taxonomy): domain Eukaryota; kingdom Viridiplantae; phylum Streptophyta; class Magnoliopsida; order Santalales; family Viscaceae; genus Viscum; species Viscum album. Next base: position 1,930,560,149 of record OY728142.1, read on the forward strand.
GTAACACATTAGATATGTTATCATAGTTTAAGTGAAGAACACACCATACCACCATAGAAGCTTAATATTCCGTCTGAATATATGGAAATCAAGAAGCTTCCCATGAATGGCCACATCAATTCTAATAATCCATGATCTGAACTACCATATATCACAAAATAATAAGGTATACTTACCTATGAAACTATTTTTTATTGGACTGTAACAACCCATAATTCTATCAATATAAATTACCTTTTTAAAATTATGTCATGTAGTATAAATCAAATAAAACCACGTAGATAACACAACACAAAACATATAAATGACCAATGAATTTAATTCATGGAATATTCAAAAATTAAGGAACCTATACCCAGGAAATAGTAACATTCCATTGAAATAGTAATGTGACCCTTAAGAATATTAATATTAATAATAGAATAGTAACCCCACAAATGAAAGTATATATAATTTATTCCCATTTTATAATTGAAAAATGAAAAAAAATTATCATAGTGTTTCTAAATAAATTTTTTTAAAATTTTAAATTATGTATTAATACTTTGGTGAAATATAATTGTTTATTTAAAATTTTATCATTATTATAATGATTTAAAATAAAATTTATTTTCATAAAATATATTCATGAATTATAATTTCTTTCTTATAATTTAAAAAAAAATATTATGACCCCTAAATTAATTTTCCAATGTGTTGTAATATAAGTTATAATTTTAAAATTAATATATTTCAAATAAATAAGGATTTTATGTAAATATTATATTTTCATATTTTTAAAATTAATTTCTAAAAAATTATATAATTTTTAAATTGTAAATATCAAAAATGGTGAGGAAACATTATGAATTTTTTCAAAAGAGTTGAATTTTTGGTGAATAGTGAAATATAGTAATTTATGGCATCCGTAAACAAATGAGTTTTTTAGTCATTCTTGAGTCATTGATGATTGAATTTGAATTTTTTTTAATATTTATTAATTATTTACTATATTTAGTCACATGATTAAAAATTATTTCCTGTTTGGTTCAAACTAATAAAATAATGAATAGAATAATAAAAAACAGCCCTCTACTCTACTACTAATACATCCCCTCTCAACCTCTTCAAATCAAACCTCAAAATCCTTGAATCATGTACACATTCATTACAATATGCCTCTCAATTGTCTCCCAATATCTAATATCCTCATATCTCAAAAAAATACTGAACTTAATTCTAATAAGGAGGTTCTCATGGAGAATAATTAAGGTGGAAAAACCCTATTTTTAGTTTATTTTAATTTATTTTTACTTATTTTTCTTATTCTATCACGAAATACCATTATCCAGGTCACATTTAAATCAATTTTCATTTATATACTACAATTTAATTATCCTAATATGAAAACAGATCATATTTTCTATTCCATTCTACTTTTATTCTAAAAATTAAGATATCGTTCGTGTGGTGCCGATTTACCACCTTCATAGACGCCATATTTTTATTTCTCAATCCTGCTTACAAGGTTGATCAAAAAAATATTATGGATAAATCATATTTTTAATATATGTATTAAAACATATTAAATATTATGGAAAAAATATATATTCATGATATTAAATAGTTAAATAAAACTAGTTTGTAATGATCTAATAATCACAAAATTAATCAAAATGATTATCATTAAAGTGTTATATAATAAATCATTATTAACTATAGAGAAATTAATATATATAATCATTTAATATTATATAAATTCTTTATTAAGATATAATTTCAATTCTAGAAAAATATTATCATTTCACATCATTTTCCATACATATATACAAGTGAACCAATCTTGAAATCCTAGCAAACAAACACTCTGGAATGGTAAAACTATATGTTAATACTTAAAAAAATGGCCATAAATAAATTGAGTAAATTTATAATAAATCAAATACATGTAGAAAATGGTTTTAATTAATTATTTAATGGATTTAATTTTATTACACAAGAAATTATGTATAGGTGCATAAAACATTCATACATAAGGTAATAGATTCTACCTGAACCTCTTTTTATCCTTTGAGTTACACTTTCAATCTCTTTAACCCAATGTAATTATTTATTATTTTAATTTCATTAATATAAATTATATTTATATATTCCAAAGTCATGAATATAAATTAGATAACTCTTATTTGATGGGGAAATAATTTTTTTATAAAGGTTTGTTTCTCATTTTTTCTCGATAAGAAATCCCGATTAAAAAGAACATCCTTAATTCTTGCCCATTTTCAAGTAACATCCAAAATATATTTTAAGCGACCATTAATTTAATAAAATCACTAATTATATCAGGAAAATATATCTTTGTTAATTTCTAATTATATAAAAACAATTATTAGTTTTTCTTTTTAAAGAATATTTATTGTTTTCCATAATCCACAAAAAAACTGTTTTATTTATAATCGTTCGTAAAAACTATTTTTTCATGTTTTCACTTAAGTGTAACATCACATATCATGATATAGGCCTAATTTACCATATGAATTCCCATATATTATTTAAATCCATTCATTTGTGGAAACCATTATGATATTCCATTTTTTATTCCTTTCGACAAGATTATAATACCAAATTGTTTCCATGGGTAACCCTTAGGTATATGTTTGATTTATTATGTATTATCATCCATCTGGAACACATATTGATGAACCTTTTTGGATGGGTGTTCCCATATAGTGATCTAATTCATTGGGTAATGTTCATTCTCATGAGATGTCATGTGTAACTGTCTTAGTGTTTAGCCTTGAATAATTTTCCATGTGAAATGATCTTGGGGGTTATCCCTAAGTCGTGTTCTATGTGAAATGGTCTTGGTGGATAGATTTAACTCGTGCTACTCCATGTAAAATGATCTTAGGCTCATTATAAAGCCATTTTTTCTGTTTTTATCATATTTCTATGATGTCATTATTATATTATTCCATGTTATACATGTTATTCTTCTACACATTTATTCATGTTTCATTCCTTTTTTTGACATCGTGTTATTCTATCAAACCCATGTTCTATGATTTCTTCATAAGTTTATTCCCTTACATGGATTTTTATCTTATCCTTTTGTTCATGTATTCCCTAGTTATACTATGCATATGTAAAGGTTCTAACAAAAGATAAGGGAAAGTTATGGGGTATAAATAAAAGTTTGTTTCCCCATGATTCTCGTTTTATGTAACTAATTTTCCAAGTGAAACCCTTTATGATCCTTGGTTTTATTTAATGGATAAAATAATTTCATAATAATTTTAAAATTATAGGGTCTTTTTGTTTTCTTATATTAGGACTACCAAACTTTAGTAATAACCATATATATTATTCTACCAGCATAGATAACCTATATTTAATCCCAAGGAATTAAAATTTTGGAAATAATTTTCCACTACATGATTATCCTCTTATGTTCAATATTTAATTTTTATATAGAAATTATCTAAGTACTCATGCCCCAGTTATTATTCTATCTTTTTAAGTCAATTGTTAGAAAAATGATAACCCTATATAATAATCATTGGGATAGGAACTGTGATTATTTACGTAATTAAATGTAAAATATAATGGGAAAAGGTGCTCTAAAATTTCATGAAGGTACTTTATCAACAGATTCATGTTATAAGTAAGAACATCAATCGTGTGGAATATCCTCCTCCCCCAAATAATGAGAAATTTTTCATCTCAACCTACATTCGAAAAAGGCCTTCTAGGTTTAGAGGATCTTATCATCCCTTCATAGATGAATAGTTGATTAACTCCATTGAAAATATATTATATGTACTTCAGTTCCAAGAAAAAGATAATGTTTTATTAGAGGTATATCATTTTTATGTGGAAGCTGATCAGTGGGGGAAAATGATCATGAACATGAAATCCAAGGAGGATATTGATTCCATGGAAGATGATGATTTCCAGAAATTATTTGACAATAAATAATTTCCCTAAACTATTCATATTAAGATGGAAAGGGAGTTCCTTAGATTGTAGAAAAATTATGATGAGTCTATTAGGAGTAATGTGCTAATAATTACATGCCTTGCATGGTATGCCTCTGATTGTGTCATCAACAATGAAAGTAATGTGTATTTCTTATATGGTTGACTGAATCTGAGTCAATGAAAAGAATTCGTGATTTGTGACTTTTACACCTATAAAGAAATTTTTCATTATGTTCTTAAGAATCCATGGATGGTCAGGGACTCACTATGGTCTCATGGTCCCAATGATAATAATAAAAAATAGAGTTTCGTATGGGAGGATCAATATTTAAGTAGTTATCCATTCAAGAATAGTGGAATACTATTTTCTCTAGTTTCTATGAAGTATTTCATATCTGGAATATTTTGTAGAACTAATCATGCACAAAATTAAAATATAGATGTTGAGTTATCAGTATGAATAGAAAATAGAGAAATTATTGCATCCAATGTATATAACTTCTCTCTGGTTAATGTTTTTTGATTGGATGTCCCAAGAATATTTTCTTAGTTATTTTTAGTGGGGTTTCATGCTATTTTATAAATTTATTGTCTATTTTATAGAATTCAAAAATTAACTATCTAAAAATTGGGATTACTCCTAAAATTTTAAAGAATATTCTAATTATATTCTAGAGTTAACATAAAGATGAAACTCCTTTAGAATCATTATATTATTTGTTGAAATTATTACCTCTTGAGAAATCATATCTATCTCAAATGATTTATACGAATTAGAGAATCATGATCGAAGTCATTCCCATTTTGTGGGATTACACTTTTTTGTCTTCTAAGAAGATTTCAAGTCTTTATCCTGAACAATTTGTTGAGTTCCCAATTGAACTTATTCATATATATATTCATATAACAAATATTCCACATATAATGGACACCATTGAGCACGTAACACTGAAGAAGAAGTTACATGGTAATTTAGAGAAGGGTTTTATATGCCAAATTGCTTCATTATTGGGTGAACATGTCCTCTTTCTCAATAATAAGGATGGATAAATGAACTATGATATCAATTATCGAGATCTTAATAAAATCATGATAAAGAAAAACATTAATCTTCCGCATATAGTTTAATTTCCTGATCAGTTACATGGGGCCAATTATTTCTCTATGGAGGACCTTTGGTGTCAATATCATCAATTAAATAAGAATAATGAAGTTATTAACAAAAATTCCTTTTGAAAAAGGTGCAGACACTATGAGTTCATAGTGATTCCATTCAAACACAATTACTCTATAGATATCATAATTGACGTAATCAATAGAGTCTTTAGATATTATTTTGAAAAATTTGTGGTAGTGTTTATCGATGACTTTATGATATACTGTAATAGAAAGGATTTTCAAGATGAGAATTTCAATACAATTATAAATAATTTTTGAAAGGCTAAAATCATGGAAATTTAAAATGGTTTTTTGTTCTGATGGAGGATGTATAATTCATGGGGAATGTAATCTCTATCAATGGAATTTATATAGTCCCCTACAAGACAAAAGATATTCAAGAGTGGACCAGGCCAACTTCATTTACATGGATTCATAGTGTCCACATTCATTCTAGGCATTATCAATGATTTTTAAGGCTTCATCACTTTTTTCAAACCCACTATGCAATCTAACTCAGAAGGGAGTAGATTTTGAATGGACCAGTGAATTTGAAGGTGGATTCCAATATTTGAAAAAGAGCATTGTCACTGCGCTGGTACTCACACTCCCGACAAGTTAGGAAATCGTTGTGGTGTTATGAAATTCATTAATGAATGGATTAGGATTCACAGAGATGAAAAATTATAAACTGATATACTATGACTCGTGGAAGGTGATAATTCATGCGGAAAATATCCTACTCATGATTAAGAGTTGGTAGCTGCAATCATTCAATTGAAAATCTTGTATAATTATATATATGGGGCTAAGTGTGAGATATATAAAGATACTAAGAGCTTAAAATATATATTCATTCAGAATAATCATATTATCATCCAGTGGGGATGGTTAGAGGTCATCCACGATTATGATTTCTCAACCCACTAACACCTTACTACAAAAAATAAGGTGGAATATGGTCAATGAAGAAAGGATAGTCCATCGTTATTAACAATAAGATTTGAAAGGTATACAATCTTCTTTGAACATCAATGTATGTGCATGGTAATCATTAAGAAAGGAATATTATCAATCCATTCTCAAATGAATAATTAACCTTCTCTAATAGATAATAAAATGATGATCAATGGACTGATATAGAAATTTAAAAAAGGTTGAATGATATCAGAAATGGGAAATCTTATGAGTTCATCATTCTTGAAGATTTGGTCATACTTTTTGGTTCATGACTATATGTAACATCAAATTAAGAGATAACTAAAGACCATATAAATGACACACAGAGATCAACCTTCTCAACTCACCGTTGGATCACCAATTGTATAGAGTTATCTAAGAAAACTATTAGTGTGACAATATGAAGAAGTGGATAACTGAATATACATAAAAATTTTTGTATGTCATCAAGTCAAGGCTTAAAGTTAAAAAGTATAATGGGACGATGCAACCATTACCCTAACCAACACGGACATAGTAAAACCTCACCATTGATATTGTCAATTCACATATAAATACATACAGAACAAACAATTATATGTGATTCATTATGGATCATCATATAAATACATCTCATATAATCATAATTCAGGAGGACTAATATTAGGTCAACTTTCATGGATAAACATTCGATATGTGGCATGGTTTCATGTGGTAGCACAATCAATTGTATCTGATATTGATCCAATATTTTCCAAAATGAGTTAGAAAAGTCTTGAACATGGTTTGAAGACTAATTTTAACTTCAATATGGAATATCATCATCAAGGTAATGTAAAATATGATATGACTATTCAAACACTTGAAGACATGTTGAGATCATGTTCTATATAATTCAAGGGAATATGGGACCGAAGTCTACCTGTAGTTGAGTTATCATACGAAAATACTTTTCACTCAAGCATCCAAATGGCTCCTTTTGTGGAACTTTTGGGATAAGATGCATAACACTAATATTATATTGTGATGTTGGTAAAAAAAAAATATGGGACATAAAATGGTCAAAAATGGTAGAAACGGTGAAAATCATTCAGCAACACATTTTTGAATCCCAAAGTCTACATATGAGTTTTGAAGAAAATTAACGATTGAACCTGTATTTTAAGGTTAGAGACAGAATATTCCTTCACATATAATCATGGAAAGAGATTGTGTGATTTGGGAAGAATGGAATGTTATGCCATAGATCAAAGACCACTTAGATATTCTTGATCATTTTGGAGTTGGGGTCTGTCAACTATAACTTACTCCAATTATGTCTCATGTACACAATGTATTCCATGTATTCCTCTTGGGTAAGTACATAATGAATCCCTCACATTACTAAATTCAGAGATGGTAATGTTTGTGAATGATCAATATTATGAGGATAATCCAATGAAGATCCTGGACTATAAAGAAAAATTTCTACGTAACAATACCACTCACATGGTCAATGTTCTATGATGGGACATTAAGTAAGAAGGTGAAAATCCCACAAAATAGGATGTAATGAAGGAGGAATATCCTTACATGTTTCCTCTATAGTTTTTAAAATGAACATTTGAGAGGGAAATTTCATAACGGGGAAGAAAGTAACATCCCAAAATTATTTCAATATAAATTCCCTTCTTATAATTAATTCTTATTGTATAAATCAATTAAAACCAAAAATAAACACAATAAATCATTATAAATTATGAATGAAATAAATAAGTGGTATTTTAAGAAATTAATATACCCATATTGATTGAATATTAACATGGTCATTATAATAGTAATTTGAACTTTTGGAATAATAATATTACTAATGTAATATTCGTATCACCAATGAAAGTATACATTAATATTAACCATCTTATAAGTGAAAATATTACATATATGTATATCATAGTATATGTAAATAAATGTTTTACAATTTTGAAATTAATTATTGATAATTTTTGAAACATCATTGATTATTTGTAGTATTATCATTATTATAATGATCAAAAATGAAAATTTATTTTCCAAAATTAGATTCTGGAATTATAATTTTGTTTTCTTATTAACATAAGATAATTTTATGAGACTCAAATTAATTTTTTGAATTGTTGTAAAATATTTACAGTTCTAAAATTATTATTTATCAATTAAATGATTATTTTAATTAAAAATGAAATTTAGAAAATTTAGAAAATTATTTTTATAAAATGGAGTAAATTTTTTCATTGTACAATTTGAAAAATTGTTGAGGTGAATTTTTTGGATTTTTCAAAAAATAAGTTGAATACTTCCTGAATAGTGAAATATTATAATTTATAGTATGAGTAAATAAATGAATTTTTTAGACCTTCATGAGTCATTGAAGATATTAGTGGAAATTTTTTTGAACTAACATGCATTAGTTACTACATTAAATGTAAATAATGAATACTATTTCTTGTCTTCATAAAAATAATAAAATAATGGATATAATAATAAAAAAGCCCCTCCCCTCGACTATAAATACCCCAATCACCACCTCCTCTCATCACCCCTCAAAATCCTTGATTATTTTTCAAATTACATCAAATAATCCTCCAAAGTATCTCCCCTGATTCTATTATCCTTTTACCTAAAAAGACCATAATCAATACCCCTAATATGGTACTCTAGTACAGGTATTCAAAAAGATAAAACCTCTTTCTTTTCCTTTTAATTTCTCTTGAATTTATTTTATTTTCTTATTAAATCATGAAATACGCATATCAATGATACATGGTAACTTCTGTATCATTTATATATTGGAATTTCATTATGTTAATGGAAAAAATGATCATCTTTTCTCTTCCCCGATTATTTTATTCTAAAAATGAAAACATTGTTCGTAAGGTTCCAATTTACCACCTTCGTGGATGATGGATTTTTTATTTTTAATTATTCCTTTAAGGATAGTCATAAAATATTTTAAATGGTTAGAAAATATTATTGTATATGTATTAAAAATAATTATTTTTCTTGAACCAGTATATATACAAGATATCAAATAATGAAATAAAACTACTTCATCGGGATCAAAAAACCGCCATAAATTTAAATTATTATCATTAATGTTTTATCTAATGAATCAATATAAAATATGGAAAAATGATATATATTACCATTTTCAATTATATACATTATTTATTAACATATAATTTAAATTTTGGACAAATATTATCATTTTACATGATTTTCCATATATGTATACAAATGAACCAATCATGACAACCAATGAAATCAATAGTCTATAATGATGAATTTGAATCTTATAAATAACAAAAAATGCCATAAATAAACTAAATAAAAATCAAATAAATAACATAAAAAATAAAAAAGGTTATTAATTATTTATATAATTTATTTGATTTTATTATCCAATACATTATGTTCGGGTGGAGAACAATTTCATATAAAAGGTATGTGATTATACTAGAACCTCTATTTTTACATTCAGGTTAATATTTCTCTCCTTTACCCCAAATAAATTATACTTTCATTTTATGAAATAATTCTAAATTAATTTTATAAATTCCAAAATCATTTTTACTTATCATTTCAATCTTATTTGACTATTATATAATGGATTAACTAGGTTGCCTTCTCAATTCATCCCAAGAAGCAAGCCCAATTAAAGGGAACGTCCACACATATTACACGTTTTAATGTACCATCCAATATATGGTATATGATACCATTATTTTTATAAAATCTCCAGTTTAATCATGAAAACTATCATTTTTTTTCTTGGTTTTATACAGAAAATTATTACATAGAAATTTTAATGAATCATTAATATTTTCTTAAATAGAGTTTTGTTATATTATTTACAATGTTTATTAAACACTATTTTAAAATGTTTTAAAATTAGTTTAACATAACATTTCATAATCTAGGTCTATTTTCACTTAAGAATGTCCATGTATGATTTATATCTATTCTATCAGAGACACCACTATTATATTCGCTTTTTTGATTCCTTTTGACATGATTATGAAAACCAATTCTTTAATTGGTTAAACCTTATATTTATGTTTTATTCATTATTTATTATTCTACATGTGGATAACATATTCATGAACATTTTAATATGCATTTTCCCATATATAAATATAATGAAGTTTGTAATTTTTAATCTCATGAGACGTAATGTGAAATTATCATGGTGGTTAGCCTTTACTCTTACTCCTTATAATCCAATCTTGGTGGTTATCCATGACATGTGCTACATGTGAAATGGTATTTATTTTTTGACATGAATCATTCTTCTCTAGGTAAAATGATCCTTGAGAAATGATTATGTCATGTTTTATATTGTTTCCACATTCCCACAATTTCATTATTATATGATCCCATGTTATACATGTTATTCTTTATCATGTTTGTTAATGTTTCATTCCTTTTTATTTAATCATGTTATTCCTTCAACCCGTGTGATATGATTTATTCATATTTTATTCCCTTAAATCGTTTTATAGCTCAACCCTTTTTATGTCTCCCCATGTCATCATATACATATTTAATAGATAAAAGGTTGTTAGGGCCTCATTGTGGAGTTTAAATCAAAGACTTTTTCCCCAATATTTAATTTTTATGAACATTATCTTCCAAAGGAACCAGTTTTTAAGATGTGTGGTTTTATTTGAGGGTTAAAATCTTGAAAAAATCAAAACTTTTTGTTCAAAATAAAAAAATGCATTTTCGTAATATATGATCTTTCCTAAGAAGACCGCAAAAGGTCCCTCTAACTATACCATGACAAGGCCAAATAGGAATTCATGATATACATAACTACACTTAAAAATAATATTCCTTAAAATATACAGGAACTCTATTTGGTTGTTGGAAATGAATTATATTCTTCTATTTCTGCATGATAATTGGACCGGGTTGCCTTTCATTGATCAATTAAACTCCTTTTTCCATATAATTGACAACAACATCTCTATAAAATACCAAATAGAATTTATGAAGATTATTCCAGAAGAAATTAAATCAATTTTTTATAACTATATGTTTATTAGGTAGGAGGATATGATAGTATGGGAACACTCCCCAAACAAACTTCTTGACTTATGTATTTTCTATTAGTATATAATTCAAGGAGATATAAAATTGATTTCTAACTAAAATAATAATTGGATTATTCCCTGCCGGATTACTCTTATCTATAGAATTTCTCTCAACAATATCCTAATGGATACCAATATTCATTCTGTTAGAGTTTCCCCTTTCTATAGATATTTTCTCTATAATAAAAATCATGTGGATATCGACCACATTTTCTTGTGTTTTCGAATTGCCTCCTCCCTTTGGAATGCTATCTTTGAAAACATTGTGATTACCACCATTAATGATGTCTTCTTCCTATACTTCTTAGGTTTTCTTATTGAATCTAAGCTATCTGACCAACACATAATTCTATTCAGTGTTTCTTATACAAAATTGATTCATGTCATATGGTTTAGTAGGAAAAAGGAACTGTATGACATAATGAAGTTTATTTTCTAAATTAACCTTATCAATATTTTGTATAAATTGAAATGGTTCAATGCATTACAATCTATATTTTTCATAAACATGGTGATGAAAATTGTGGATATGAGGTGGCATAATGTCTCATGATACTTCTCCCAACTCTATTTCACAGTTGAGGTATTTCAGTTCCCTTTATTCTTTAGCGAGATGTAATGAAATACTGATGGGGATTTGAGAGGAAATATTGGGCCATTTGTTTTTTGGACGGTCTTTATGAACCATAATAGTGGTATTGTTGAATACCACCATAGTATTTATGCCAATGTCAATTCCTTGAAAGATGAAATTTTGGGTATTATCAATGTTATTGACCTTGTAATCCAATGAAATTAGAGTAAAATATCTTTCAAGTGCGATTTCAACCTCATTGTTCAATATATATAAGGGGAAAATATTATTTTCTCATGGATTCAGAAAATGAATTGGGAAATTGTTTTTAGAATATTTATGTAATGAATTATATAATTACACACACTTATCGTGAAGCCAACCAAATTTTCAGTGGTATTTAAAATTAAGGAATTGATGAAGATCTCTCTATATGTGACATCAACCTATATTAAGTCATGGTTATAATCATTTAGTGAGAAAAATGTAAAACATTCCTAGAGAATCATATAATCATTACTTGTTTTAAATAAAGTGTCTATGAACACATTTTTTCTGAAAAATTGAATTATATGAATATCCCAAATAATGTAAATTCTGTTTATAATTCCCTTACCACATTGTAATAAGTAAATTATATTCCCTATTAAATAATTAATTATCATTATAAACATGAAATAAAATAATGATAATGAAAATAGTGACAGAATATATCAAATAGAAGTATATGTACACTACACATAAGAAATAAATGGTGAATAATACATAAATCTCATTGAAGTAAATGTGAGATAAGAAACTCTTATATCATACTTCCATTTAGTTTTATGTACATTCACCTACTCTATGAATGTATATAGTATATTATTACATCGTTTCAAAATTATAATAATATTTATAATACCATATATGATACATTTATAACATCATATAACCCATTCATTAATAATATTTTGTTATGTTAATTATTTTGGATTCATTTGTTTCATGGTTTCATGATAAATTCATTTCTGTATAAATATGTATTTTCATGTAAAATTGGAATAAAACCCAAAAGTTAAATGAAATGGTATTAATTTTCATCCGTAAATATAAATTTTCTAGTATATCCTATTACATTTTTACTTGAGTATGATTTATTTGATAAAATATTAATGTTAAATGTTTGGTTTACTTTGGCGGTTTATCCGACCATCATGAAATATTTTGAATTTATTTCATATTATATCTATATAAAAGTTTAATGACATGAAATAGGTTAAAATATATTTAGTAAAATAATGTTAAACTATAATAATTTTATTATTACCATCCATGAATGTTGTATTGGAAAACAAACATAATCATTATTCACATAGGCGATTAACCAGCATAATTTGGAAAATAAATTCATTTCATTGATTAAGAAGAGATATGAAATAAATTTTTTATGAGATATTCAATTATTAGCTTAAAACTATATTATATACATTATTATTAAGTTATCATTCTTTGATGGATGAAATTGGTGAGAAAAATGTAGAAGAAGTAAAAATAAGATAGGTGTTTTGAGAAAATTACATCTTGAATATCAACTACTTGAACGACCTAATGAGAACATATTATTTTTTATTTTAATTAAATTATAATCACATTGATGGGGGTAGAGTATGTTTTAGATGTTTTTTAGTGATTCGAGGTACCTCAAAGATTTTGAGGAGAATGTGGTTGTGAAGGGTATGTAGTTATACATTATGATTGATAGTATAAAGTGATTAAGTATTAATCAATTTATAATTAATATCAACCACTTTGAGGAGGCACTAATTTAAAATAATTAAAAAATTATTAATGTTATAATTAAGGTTTAGGATCAAGAAATACATAAACCATCAATATAAATTTTTATTTTTGATGTGCCTTAATAATTTACCTCTTAAATTTAAATTGTTTCTTTATTTTAGCTTAACTGAGGTAAATCCTTTTTTTATCTGTAAACATTATTTTAAAAAAATAAAAATGAAAATAATTCCTAATTTGGAAATTTATATCCAAATATGGATCTATTTTACATAATTAAATTTACATAATTGGCTGAATTATATTTAAAATTATTCCCACAAACACAATGGGAAGAGTTTTTTTAATGTGAAAACATTCAAAATATTGAAATGTATTTATATAAAATTTCAATGTAAAATTGATTCTAATTACATATATTTTACTTATTTATGAATAATTTAATTTATTATACTTTGAAAAAAATTTGAGATATAATATGAAAATAGTAATAAACTAGATGAAAAAGCAGTTTTCAAATATAATTTAGTATTATTCACAATTTATAAAGTAATGAAAACTCTCCAAAAATACCAAAAACGTACACTATTTTAATATTTATATTCATATTTTAAAAAACTAATTTTATTTATTCAAATATAATTAATAAAGGTTTCAATATGTATTTTTAAAAAATTTGTGCATTAAAAGTCTTGAAAATTTCCCTTTAGAGAAATTTATCTTTTTATACCTAGAATTATATTTATTTTTATCTATATCCAATCAAGCTTATCAGATGAATTTAAGAAAAATTTATTTAATATATTACTTATAATAGTGATCAATTTAATTTATTTCGATAATATTAAATTTTTATATTAAAATATTTTTTTATAAAAACACCACATTTGTGTTCAAATTGTTTTTTTTATTTTCATTTCTAATTAATTGAAAATGAATTATTTTTGTAACCAATTGAGAAATATATTTTCATAATTTACATAATATAATTTATTCACTCCATTCCATCTACTTATTGATAACTATCACAAATAAATAATAATATTTTCAGGAGTCTATTTATACATAGTGTTTTTGGTTATTTAATCTATCAAAGCGATTAAATTTATTTGGAGAACTCATACGGGAAAATAATTTGGTGTTAAATTATATCCCATTAAAATAAATAAAAATATAATGCATTCCATATATCTAATAGTATGAAGACACCTCTGCCACCACATTCCCTCACATTCCCATGTAACTTCCTCAAATTGGAGGTTTCACTAAAAAAATAATAACCAATTAAGTGGTTTTGTTTTGTAAAACATTATCCAGAATCACTATTGGTTTTTATTTCTATGAAATATATTCCTCCAATGGTGTGATGCCTAACTTTTCTAGATATAAATGATCAGTTATATACATAATCATCAGAGATATATGGAACAAATCATGAACATGAGAGAGATTAAATGGAAGATTCAATTAATAAGCTACCACCCTGATACGATAAATAATATCAAAAAAATTATGTCCTCACAATTTGAATTTTCACATCAAAAATAAGAGGTAAATATTTAAAAATTCCATTGTAAGAAACCCACATCGTAAAATGGGTGGACAAAACAACATAATATGAAGAGGTAAAGTAAAATTTGAAGATCCCCACAAAAATATGATTTTAATTAGCATAAAGTGAAAATATAAACATTGAAGAGAATTATAACTATCATGTAATGGTATAGAATAAGAGAGAACATGTTAATTATATTGATATTAACAAAAATACATGCACTAAATTATTCTAAAAATTAAATTCATAGAATGATACATGATGATAATAAGATAAAAATTAATTTCAAAATAATTTCAAAAGATATATTTACTTCCTTTAAAATAATAATTATGATATATCTCTTTGGTGAACCTTGATCAAATTCCTCTAAATTTCCAATTCAAAGAAATTAGGTTGAGATTATAATTCATATTGAGCCAGTGGATCATAAAATCTATAATGGAATGAAAATTCATTCATTTTATCTCTAGTTATCATCAACATGAAATTATTTTCACAGGTACTCCAATACACATAAATCTTTATATATTAATGTATTTAATTGATCTATAAAACCTCATCCATTGTACAAAGTGTACTACTTGAAAAATTGATACCCTTATGAACAATCGAAAAGTGTATGATAATAAATATAATGGAGGTCACTATATTTTAAGAAAACTAATCATTAATACCCCAAAACAACTTGATGTATCTCTTACTTATCACACACCTAACATGTAATGAAAATAATCATATATTCTCTTGAAACATGATAATAACATGAATTTCCATAAAACCTTAATGAAAACATGAATTATTTCAAAAAAATATATCTATACTAATACCATACTTCCATTAATTATATAAACTCAATCCATGATCCACCTTGTCACCATATTACTAATCAGTTCAAATGTCATCAATACTACCCCATTTATATTATCATAAAAAATCACATTATATCACCAAGAACATATCCATGGTTATCATACCCTTAATCATGTGTTCCCCAAAAATGTCAATTTACCAATATAACCAATATTCATGGTTACCCGTACCATAAAACATATGCTTCCAAATCCTTAATGGAAAATAATAATGGAAAAATATTTGGGCATTAAATTATACCATTAATTTAATTCAATATCATTATTCATGAATTATAAAAATTAAACACACAAATATTCCACCACATTGTTTTTATTCTATATACTTATAATAGTGATCACATGATATTCCCCGTTTTCTTTGTATATTGTAGGTTGCTACAATCGATAATCATTTATAACACATGTATTTGGGCATAGGTTATCATACTCCTATTTTTTCTTAAAATAAAAAAATTGGAGTGTGTGGGTGTAATCCATGTGGATTTCTCTATTTTCTGATCATTATCTAAAATCATACCATAAATTAAATACTCATTTTCTTGGTGACCATTCTTTCCACACATGAAACAGTTTCTAATCCCCATAAGACAATTTTTTTCATGATTCCATTTAATATTTTTGAAAAAAGGATAGCACTTATTCATTTATCAATGGTTATTATAATTTTCTTTCAAATAAACAAAATATTATTCAGTAGCTCCGATTTATATCTCCACATTTAGAGGAAATTGAATAATTTATTCATAGTTACTAATTCCACTTAATGATAATTACCTTAGAATAAATTGTGTTGAACAACCAAATAATTGAACTGTTTTACTTTTTGGTCAAATAATTAATAATATTAAATGTTTTTTAGGAATTATAAACTTTTCAAAATATGTACTAATAGATTCTTTAACCATTTTTCAGATCATGAATTACTTTCTACATAATTGTACATATAATGAAAGGGGTATAAATTCGTTGGAATATCCTATTATACTCATATAAATATTTTGATACAATCAGTTCTAATTACATGTTATTCATTATTATATTCGACCATTGATGTTCTTCAACTTCCAGATGATAAATATTAAGGACTAATATTTTGTGTCTCCATAATTTAAGTATATAAAACATTTTCATAATGGGATTGATCCATTTCACTTATTCTAGTGTACTAGATGACCCAATGAAATAAGGAGGATGATATTTTGTTAAGAACTCAATAGAATTTCATTCTTTCGGTTTCTCAATTTTAGCACTATTATAATTCATTGATATTTTGAGTGCGTAAATAATATATTTCATTCCATATCCTAAAAAATTAATTTTTTCTAGAGTTAAATCATTACATTTCGCATTTCATTAAAAAAAATAAGGTTTCATCCGGATACAAACATTGAATAAACTATTAAGAATATAGTGATAACTATTAATCATAATGGAAAACACATATAATCAAAGGAAATTACATTTAAAATTTTAATTTATGACACCTTGTGTGTAATCATAAGTTATTCATGATCATTATAAAAAAATATAGATATTGTAACCTATATTTATCGTTATGGTTATTACAAAGGTTGTCTCTTTCTATTTTACAAAGGTTAAATATACCATTAATTGTTACCTAATTTGAAGTACCAATAATTTTATTAATATATATTACATCTAAATAGATGCTGATTATTTATTATAAAAATTCAAAACCATAATGATATGGGTTTAGTGCCCTTGAAAACCTAGAATTATAAAACAAATTGTCCATAAAACAACAACACCATCTCTTACTTGTCACATCATATACACAGCCCTTTTAAAATGTCATTATTAATACATTCCTTCACAAACAGAGGAAAATAAACATAATAAAATAGTAATTAGAGTTACTCAATATTGGTAATAATGGGTGATACATAACCATAACATGTGAATAGTTATATGATAACATTTAAAAGCGTACCCTATATGTCATAATATTGAATCACGGAATTAATGATTGGAAGTCCGTAATAAATTAATCATAATACAATCAAATACATGATTCATGATAGTATAACAGTTTCATAATATATAATTTTTTTCATACACATAAGACTATGAAATCTTATGTTAAGGATACCTACAACCAAATTCATAACATGTTAGGTTTCGGCTATTCACCCTTTTACCTAGAATGAAATTGGGATGAAATCGCATGTACCCTCTAGTTTATATATTTAGAATACCTCCCTTATACCCTCTTGTTGTGGGAATATGATTCCCACATGTTTACACACTTGTTGTGGGCTTAGAATGACTTCCTTTATAGGGTCTTGTTGAGGGCTTGTGACGATCACCTGCGAAACCAATTTTATGGGCATGGAAAAATCATATGTGTAAACATTGATATCATAAAACATTGATCATTACCCAATGCATTAGATGGAGATATAATTCCAACCTAAGACATAATTAAAATCATAAATTTTTGTTCCTCAAGAACATAAATCATTAATCACATCATAACACATTTAATAAAATGAGTTTCTTAAACATTACTCATAGAAAAGAAATATATTTCATAAATATAATTACATTATAAACATAAAAAAACAATAAAAATATCAATTTTGGAATTCATGAATAATATCTATATTAAATTATAAGTATGATAAAATTATATTATCCTATATTGGTATTAATTTTGAATAATCGCATGAAATAATTCTTCAGTAATGTATCCTTTAATTTTAATATTTCACCCAATTCTATGAAATAATATAGAAAAATTTATAATTTTATTTATAATTTTATTTTTTTAATAGAATATTCAAGGTTTTAAGGATTCATAATGGTTAGAAAATACCCTCATGTTTTATAATATAGAAAAATCATTCCTTCTATGTTTCTTTCAGGCGTTCCAAAAAGAACATCTATAATGAAATGAAAACAAATTATTTAAAATCATTTAAAAAAAATTAAAACATTATTAAAAATGAATTTAATAAATCTTAAGATAATATTATATATATTTTTTGAAATCATTTTATAAGAAACTTTTCCATGGATGAAAAATAGTGTTTTAAGGGAAACAATTTAATTATAATGTTTCAGGAAAATCCTAATAAATATTATATCATTGAAGTAATCATTAATAAAAGTAATAAATTATGGGTATCTATTATAAATCCAAATAAAAAATTGAAAATAAAACAGTATAAAACAAAATTTCATCCCACATGTTATTATATAATGGAATAGTAAATGATATAGATCGTTAACCTAATGAACATAAATTAGGTTATAAATTCTCATACTACTTTGTAATTAATCAGATTATCTGCCCTAGAAAAAGTCATAATTATAAAATAAATCATTTCATATCTTGAAAATAATTATAATGATGACATTGTATATAAAAGGGTAGTATATATACACCACACAAAATAAATTAATGTTGAATAAGGTATATAACTCATAGATGTTAAAGTGTGATGAGAAACTGTTACATCATACTTGTCGTTAGTTTTTTGTACCTTAACCTTATGTATGAAAGTTAAAATATTCATATTTTTTAGTTCCAAAAATATAATAATATTTTTAATAAATTATATTAAACTTTTATAACATATTTTTTTCAGGTGAATATTTTTATTTTGTTTTATTAAATTGTTTGTGGATGATCATGTTTTTTTATTGATTATATATTATTTTTTATTATTTTTTTAACCCTTTATTATTTTGTTTTGTTACATGAGATTTTATTTTAAATACATTTATATATTTTGAAAATATAATAAACTAAATATTTTGGATTTGTGTGATTCTTACCATGTTAGATATATAATAGATTTATCTAAACTTCATTAGTTTCAATGGTAATATAAAAATGATTTTATAGTACTCTAAAAATTCAATGAATTTTCTACTACTATTTTAGAAACTCTAGAGGTTTTAGATATTAAATTTTTTTTATTTAATTTAATAAAATTTATACAGTTATTTTATTCCCTCAAAACATGATTTTATAGAAATTCCACATGTTAATATTTTTTACATTAGTTTTCATATAATTGATGGAATGTATTTTAATTATAATTTAATTGTCAAATGTTATGAAAATTCATTCACCGCTATATTTTTTTAGAATGTTTTTTATACTATTTTTAAGTGATTTTAGGAGCTATATAAATTGTATTTATTCATTTATTTATTCTATAGAAATATATTATGTTTTTATAATAATATTATTATAAGAAAATTTGATGATTATTCTTTTATGATCCATTAAAAAATTTATTTACGATTGTTGTCCTGTTTTTCACAATGTCTGGTTCCACAGCCATACATTAATAATAGTGTAATGTATGGGTCAACAACATTTATTTGTCAATAGTGAATAATATGGTTCAATAAAATGGCCTTCGTAGAGTATAGTTCAGCAAACCAACATTCATAATAGTGAAAATTATAGCTCAGAACCCTACTATCACAATGTATTGTTCAAGAACCCTTCTTTCATAAAGAATGGTTTGGTAACCCTACCTTCTCAAAGTATGGGTTGACCACCCAACTATAACAATGTATGGTTAAACAACCCTAATTTTGTAGTTTATGGTTTAGTAACCATAATTTCGAAAAGAATGATTCTACGACCCTATGCTGCTCTTGGGATAAACTATACGTTATTGTTCATTACCTACATTAATATTCATTACCTACACAACTATTCATTCCCAGAGTTACTTTTTATTCCCTAAGTTATTGTTCATTAAATACATTAATATTTATACCTTACCTTATATACCCTACCTTGCTACTTCCACTTTGTGCATTTATATTGAAAATTGACTTGATTCATATATATATGTATATTTATGGATTATTTTTAAATGGGGTTCGGCTGGAAAAAATTACATTTAATATAAATAATATGATCGGGGATTGTTTAATAAATTTTCTAAAAAATCATAAAAGGAATTTTTTAGTTTTATAATTTTCATTTCCTAATTATGTAAGTGGTTTGACAATTATTTAAATTAAAACATTCAAATTTACTTTTGTGTTGTGCTGTAGTTTTTTAGGAACTATTTTTAATAAGTTTAAAGAGTAGTAAATTGATTTAAATTGTTTTCTTAAAATCATTCAATGTTACTATTTTTTTAGATATTTAGTAAATCTCATAAGTCAATTTATTTCGAATATCCAATGGAAGCGGAGCTACTCAAACAAATCAATATATGTTGTATATATACAAAAATTTCTTGAAAGTTATCAATAATATTACCATACAAAAAGATACATGGGTTTACATATTCAATACTCTATTTTTCATTGACAATTTGTTGTGAACTTTGATCCTTCTATGCATTTGAAATGTCCTACAACACTCTATTTCATCAACTTCTTGATATATAAACAGATAAATTCCTTCTACTTAAAATAAAATTTCCCCAACAAGACGATCCAATCTGATCCTCAATAACTAGTACATGTTCTTTGATTTTTTTAATTCTCATTCATCTAGTTCTGAGCCTATTACTTTATTTATTTTCTCTCACACATACAATATTATTCTGTTATTTATTTTACAGAAAAAATAATTATTTTTTATTATTTTACATTGGGTTTTGAATCCTGAATTACAAAGGTATGATCTCTGGGTTTTGGTATCCTATATCTAATTACAAAACATTTTAAGTTGTGACTCCCTTTATCTAAATTCAGGTTTTAAGGGTTGTGACTAAATATACAAAAGTCAGTGTCATGGTAATCCTTCAATTATAAAATGATTATGCAATTGGGTTATGATTCCCCTTAAAAATTTATTTTTTAAAAAAATGTATATATTGTTATGTATATAAGTATAATAGTTGAGTAGGGCCACATTGGAAAAAACTACTACAAATAACATCCTTCAATTATTCACTTTGTAACTTCTTATTAACGATAATAACTAACTTTGATAAATAATTAAATAATAATTTCATTTGATGTAAATTTTTTATCTGGTCTATTCACCGCCCCCCTCTAGAAAATATACCATTACCCATTAGGACATAACAATTATCAGTCATTCATTAATAATATATCATAATTTTTTTTGTTTTCATTGTGTTCATTTCATGGATTCATGACCAGTTATTTGAGTATAATTTTTTATTTTCATGTAAAATGGAAATAAAATTCCATAAAATTGATAAAAATATAATTAGGATCATAAAAAAATTTAATGGTCTAGTATATCATTTTTTTATTATAGTTGGATCTTTCATTTGATAAAATATTAATGATTAATATTTTGTTTAACTTGGTTGTTTGTTCTACCATAAAGAACTTGTTTTGATTTATTTAATATTATACTTATATGTTTGTTCCAAAACATAAATTAAGATATTATATTCTTATTAAAATATTATTTATCATGAATAGTACTATTATTACCATTCATGAAGTTGGTCATGGGAATTGATCAACTTCATTATTTAAGGATTCTATTAACAAACATAATTTTGAAAATATTACTTTCAATGAAAAATACATGATTAGAAATGAAATATTTATCTTATATTTCTGGATTAACATTAAAAACTATTATATAAATGTTTTGGGAGTAATCATGTAATTATGTATAAAATATTTGAGATAAAATTAGAATAAGAAAACAAAATAAGAGAGGTGGTTTGAGAAAATTACCTCTAGAATAACACCTTCTTGAGGGACCCCAAGAAAACATTGTATTTTCCTTTTTATTGATACGAGAAACACATGAATGCTAGTATAGTTAGACAGATAGGGGTTGGTAGTGATTTTAAGAGCTTAAATGTTTTTAGGAGTTTTAATAATGATTATTTTATAATTAAATCCAACCACATTAAGGTGGAATTAATTTCAAATAATTTAGAAGATAGTTTATTTTTAAGGGATGTTTATATCCAAAAGTACCTCAATTAACAAAATACTATTTTATTTTTTAGTTATACTAATCTTTTACCTTTTTACATTAACCCATTACAGTATTATAAATATACTGTGGTAAATATTTCATTTTAACGCGAATTTTTTTTAAACATAGAATAAAATTGACATCAATAACTAGTATAAACCTTATAATGCCTAATATGGAATCCATTTTACCAAATTCAATTTTCAAAATTACAGCAATTTTTTTTTTCAAAATACGACCCCAGATGCAATAGTAAATCATATTTTTAAAGAGAAAATGTTCAAAATATTTAATATTTTTTATATAACATTTCTATATCAAATTGATTCCAATAACCTAAATTGGATTATCATATGTTTAGTTGAACTAATTATACATTAAAACCAATTTAAAAGTATAATTTATCTATATATAAAATATTACAAAAAAATTAGTTTCCATATAAAATTTAGAACATTTCATTATTACTGAAAATATGAAGATCCCCCCGAAAAATAAATACTGTTTACCATAAGATCATTTTGATATTCAAATTTTAGTAAATAATGTTATCATATAGAATTATTTTTCTAATTTTTTTATAAAACAGTTTAAAATAGGTTCTCCATTAAATGGTGGCAAAATATCCTCCTAGAAAATATAGGTATTTTGCCTAATATGTAAATATTTTTTATATTGATCCTATCAATAATATTTCATTAATTGTAAAATAAATTATTGAATATATAATATATAAATTTAATTAAAATATTTAATTAATATTAATTAATTTATGTTATTTAGATAAAACACCATTGTGGGCATAAAATAGGTTTTTATAAAAACCCACCATTTATGTTCAATTATGTTTTTATGTTCATATCTAGTTAATTGGTAAAAATTTAATTCATTTTATAAACATGTCGAAAAAAATTCATAGTTTATTTATTCTCATATAATCATGCCATTCTAATAGATAGATGATAAATATCACTATTAAGTAAAATTAATTTTTTGAGTTCATTTATGCTCGGTGTTTTTTGAAAAGTTTGATATCAAAAAGATTAAAATTATTTTAAAGAAATCAAACCATAAAATCTTGGAGTGTTAAAACAGATCCTCCTATGTAGGAAACTACTCTTGATCATCAGATTTAACTCAGCTAAAAATTATTTATACCATTAAAAACATAAAAATAATTAATTACAAAATATAAAATAAAAATAATCCCTAGTATCCAGAGGAATTAAAACAAGAAATGCCTCCATGTGACCCATTGGGTCACCACCATCCACTGATCAAATATCAATCCATGGTTACTAAGACTGAGTTGGAGGCTACATAATAAGCTAAAAATAAAGATATACATATAGGTGTGAGTGTTGAAACATAATAGTTGTTCCGAAATAACTAATCCATGTGACCAACCTTTAAAGGGAATATTATGTCAATCAAGTTTAAAATTCATATATTTAAAGTTAGATTTCATTTCCAATAAAAATTGTAATGATATAATAAATTTGAAAGATCCATGTTACCAACCATTTTAAAAAATGTTTTCCAATGAATGAAATAATTTTAAATATAAAATTTTATAAAGAATAAACATGGAGTGAAGGATGTACCTCGGAGAAATATGAGAAATAAAAATATAGTACATGTAAATTAGTGCTGATATATAATGTTCTAATGAAAACCTAATAATTACAACTATTTTTTCTAAAAATCACAAAATGAGGGAAATTAGAATTCATGTAAAACCGTTTTTTATGAGATAAATCTAGAGTCATAGTGTGGAGATCCTAGTTGTACTAATCTCTAAATAAATATGTTGTCTTATCAATAAGATCAAAGGACAATATCAAATGTAGATTCTCTCAAATAGACTCACTGGTTTCTCAACCAACATGGATACTCCATGGGGATATATTACATCTAACAGGTACATAATAGTATCTTTTATTCAATACAAACAATGACGTCTATGATACTGTGGATATAAAAAAAACATGGTGTGGGGAAAAATTCAACAATACATCATCTCCATCGTGTAAATCCACCATACCTACTAAGGCCCACCTCAAGACACAATCGATGATAATTCCTCCTATTATAGTGAATATCCATGGATTGTACCTCCTTTCTAAGAAAAAACATCAATTGTACCAACTGATCCTAATCATTGGAAAATGTTATTTTACCAATTTAAAACCATTTTTTATACTCTATGTAAAATTTAAATTTCGTTAATCTTTTAATGAAATCACTATCTAAAGGTCCAAAACATCCTTGAGAATTTCAAACATGATAATATAATTAATTTTTTATGATAAATAAATAAATTATGTTCTTCACCAACCAATACTCATTTTTATGAAACACTATTTATCTAATAAAACCCAATTACAATGATTAAAAATACTTAGAAATACAAAAGATTATACATCTAACCATTAGAATCATTTTTAATATTATAAATATATCATAATATAATAAATAATCCTAATAAATAAAGTGTAAAAATATATTTGTAAATCAATTTGATTTGGCATAGGGAACCTAAATCAAAACATGATGCCTTTGAGGATGAAAACACAAATAAACTTCACGCTTACACACATATACACATTCAAATATATATATATACCCTTTAACCCAATATACATATTCCAATTTCCATGAGAGAATATATATAATGAGTATATATATATGTCTGTGTTTGTGTGTGTCTGTGTGGTTACCTTTATATATAAATGAAACTCACCTTCCAATAGCCAAAATATACCCTAAATTATAAAAATAAAATAAAAATTAACAATAACCCAAATTAAAATAAGAAAAATAATTAAATCAAAATAAATATTAGGTGAAATCAATGGTGCCCTCACTACCTAAAACCTATAAGAAAGTAGTATTATTTAATTAGGGCTCATGAATGTTATTAAAAAATTAAAGAAAAAATTAATATCCCCCAAAAGAATTTGGGTTCTAACATGGCATGCACACCACCTTGAAGAAAAATAGAACATGAAATATGTGAAATATGATGATTTCGAGTGGAGGATAACTTTATTGAATATGACATCAAACTAAATTGGGTTTGAAATCATGATTGATAAAGTAGGAGAGGGGAGGTTGCGTACTTGAGGGATCTCCTTAGGCATCTGGCCAAGTGAGAGAGTAATGGAGGGGTCAAGGTCACATGGGTAAGGGATTAAATGGATAGAAACGATAAGAAAAAAATAATGATAAAAATAAAAATTGGTTTTGTTATTATAATTTATTAATTTTATTTTTTTTAAATTTTTTAATGGTTGAATTGGGAATAGGATTTTCAAATACTTTTTGGCCAAACCATGGACCAAACGCGCACACCACACTAGGCCTCCAACCAACATGCATGAGAATGGCACAATATTAAGGAAAAAATTCTCACTCCATGTGATCTACTCTACCCAAAGCTGCAGATGACTTATAGGGGTTACACATGGTTTCTATTGACTACACTCCAATAATAAACCTATATAAAACCCCATAATATTAAAATTTAAGCTTGTTCAATCCAAAAACTAAAATGAGGTGGCAAAAATTATTAAATATTTTTAAAAAATGTATACCATGTTTAAGGTGTTATAACAGATATAATCATGTTTATAATAATTAAATATTTGAAATTATTATGATATAAACCTCAATTCAATGTGATATTTAATGAGATATTGAGAATAACTATATTCATAGTTACTTTCATAAAAATATTCAATGTCCCAGTACTACTTATTAAGGTATATTTTATAATAAAAAAACATTTCGTGAAATAAGAAAAATGTGATAAGAATTTAAATCTACTATTTAATATAAACATAATTATACAAAATTATGGAATGTTGAGTTCAATTTATTAGAGGATTTATAAATGGAACAATGATTATGTGATATTATTCTTGAAAACGTTTTGATGGATTTAAAAAATGATTTATTTTTCCTATTTTATCTATCTAAAAAAATTTAATTTTATCAACATCCTTAAATTTAATAAATTCCTTTATTTTAATGAAAATGTTCTACTACGATAATTATGACCCATGTGTGTGTGACTAAAATAATTAGTGAATAATTATTATTTATGGTTTCTGCTTATTTTTATTGAGAAATGAATAACCATAAAAATTAATCTAGATCATATATTTCTACATATTTTCTATTAAAAATTGAATAATGGTAGTACACTCATTTAGGATCATTATAATATATAATCAAAGATTTATTTTTGGTTCACATTAATAAATAAAAATTTCTAATATATTAAAATTATAAACATTATAATAAATGATTTCATTATATTATATCGTAAAAAATAAATTTATTTCTCTCATATATTATTAAATTATGTATTCATATTGATAAAGGAGATATTTTTTAAAATATAAATATAATTTTTCCTTTCCAATTAGTTCTTTATATAACCATATCTACATGGACCATTTTTTTTAAAATCATTTTTCAATCTATTATATATATTATTTATTTAATTAATAATTTATGATATGAAAAATTAATTTTGACTACCTTTTATAAAATATATTTTCCAAATTCTTTTATTTTTAACTAGAAAATATTTGTGATCACCAACTTATGGATCATAAAATAATATCTAAAAAATACATATTAAATTAAATTTTCCAACATATAATTAATGTAATTTAAAATCATTTAAAAATTCATATAATATTTAAATAGGATATGATGTATTTTTTGAGTTTTAATTATATAAAAAATCGAAAAAAAAAATTTAATTATTAAATCATCATATTATAATTGAAACTCTTTTAGGAAAAAAATTAATACCAACATAAAGACTAGATATTACCCATTAAACTGATAATAATTACATTCTATAGGACACTCTAAAAATAAATATATATTATCCACATTATCAGACTGTCAAGATACAAAAACCAATTACCTAATTCTTGTTTTCACATGTATTATTTATGTAACGTATTCTTGTCATTCTCATGATCATTTCTTTCTGCTAATTTTTTTTAAAAAAATAATCATATTCACCTTATTAGAAATTCATTTTTCTCGTGAAACCTATAAAATAGTTATAATTTAATTTTATTGGTAAAATATTGAGTTATTTTAGAGTTTTTGGTGTTAAATATTCACACTAATGATATTCAAATGATAATATATTAATTTTAACCCACTAATTCTTGTTCATGGGAATTTATTTTCTCCAAAAACATAAATCCATCCAATTAAAACACAAGCCCATTGATTTGGATAATATAGGAGTATTACAAAAGGGATGATATAATCTTCTTTCCAACAAAGGGTCGTGAGGGTGGTATAACTTATATTTTATTGGTTAATTTAATTAATTTAATTAATTAATTGGATTATTTAATTAATAATAAAAATACTATAATAAACCCAATTACCACACTATAAAACCTTCACTATACATCCTCTATATGGTTATCCTTTTTTCCCAACCCTAACCCTATAGAGTGAGGTAGATGGTATAGATTTGATCCTGTCAGGATAGATATTATATATCAATTATAAGACCATATATATAATGAAATTGATGATTTGATCATGTAGTGATGATAATTGGAATCATGAAATCAAAAACAAATTAATTTAGTGTGAAATACCCCAAGAGGCATTGATTATTAATTCATTTACCTAGTAAATATGAATCGTTTATTTTATTATATAAATTTAAATACCTCTTCTTGGACTATATTTCCATTATTATGATACAATTGATTTCATGTATATAGAATTTGATTTTGAAACTTTTTCTCGATTTATATCATGAATAGTGTTGGTTCGATTAAATAATGGGTAGTATAAAATTATATTACCTTGATCCATGGATAATGTAAAACTATTGTTGTGATCTGGATACATTGGTAAATATTGAAACCATATCCCACAATGATTAGACAATAAGACCTATTCTCTATTTTTTTCTCTCATGTCATGTTGAGAATAATGATGAAGATTGTGAACAGGGTGTGGGTGAGGTTTCATGGGAAAGGATCTAGAATTATATGTGTGGAATATGGAGAGATTTATCATAGAAGGAGTAGTACTATTGAGTGTTGATGTTGTTGTGATGGTGCATAAAATTTGAGGCAGTAAGGCTGGTGTAAAATGGAGTTTGACTTATTTGGTGGTAATAAGAATCGATGGAGGATATGGGTGGTATGCCTTGGTGGGTAGATTCCGTTAAATTTATTTCCATAATTGATTATGATAGAGTAATGTTTGGGTTGTCTATGATAACACCCATGGTTGTTTTTTCCGTTTCTATATGATAGTGAGAATCCAAGTACCTATCATGAAGCATTATGTGGTACTAGAAAAATTACTTATTGTAGATTGTGGGATACTCATTTTGGTTGAGTCTATAGGTCTGTCTTTTGTGGAGCAGTGCATTCCAGCCCAATAGATATAGTGAAGAGGAATGAATTTTTTAGACTAGTTTAGTTACTTCCAATACTACCATGGAATGTGAGGGAAGAAGACATGTTTAGGCACCACACAACAACACATTTCCTCAGTTTTGGGGTGTAATGTTCTTGATTCACATAAATCATAGTAGTGGGGAGAACTTTATAACATAATAGACACTATGTAGTGACAATAAGGACTACTAGATAATGCACTTTTCTCTTTTATGGGGTAGTTTTCACTTTTTACCCACCAAGATCTTTTTTAGTATATTAAATCGCCTTTCTATAGTACTGAGTAATTGTAAATTATAAAATATGATTATGTTTTTTAAATAATTATATGTTGTTTCCGGATTTATCTATTTATAACTGATGAAATGTTTTACACATGTTTATCAGAATTTTCTAAAGGTCAGTAAACCATTTGTTATGTGTTTTTTCAGTGGTATGGGACCACATTATTAATCATGTAATTTAGTACTTCCCCTTAATTTTTTTTCAAATTTTTCAATATCAGAATGGATTGATAATTCACTCTTTTTATATGATTTGTTGTCTCACTATATAATACTAATTTATTATTTCACTCCCTCGCATACTCAGTGTATAGGTCCTATAACAATGGGTGTAGTACTCACCCATATATTGTATGCAAATTGATAAGGGAGAACTCATAATAACTATTCCATATAGGTAACATTATTTTCCAAAAGTGTGACTTATTAATAGTATATGGGTATTTTTTTATTTGCTAACATCAATCAATAGTAATGGGTTAGATATCGATATTGGTTTCACAAGTGCTGTTTTTATAATGGTGGATGGTCTGGTTTAGTACCATGTCAATTAGTGCCCACACATTAATGAGGAGTGTATAGTACTTAATGTTTACCAATGTAAAAGTATAATATATGTATTTTTTAAATATTAGTTACTAGGTCATGTGTTACTCCATATGAACCTTTGGGAATCTATTGATATTTGTCAAACAACTAGGTTGTCAACATCCAAGGTCATTTTCATTATGGTTCTATAAGTATTCTAAAATTATCCTAAATTATATCCCTTATTGATTGATGCTATGATTGCATTGAATTATATTCATCTTAGAGACTTCAAGTGGTTTATAATATATTCAACCTTCTAAATTTCAAATTAGATGCTCTGAAGAATAAATGGTTTTGAGGTTGAAAATTTTTCTAGCTTTTCTATTGTGGTTTCATGGAATCCTTCAGCGTCTGTCTATACACATTTCTTCATTGTTTTCATCACAAATAAGTAATTTATATATATAAAACACTATGTGAAGATGTGGTATTTATTGATGTTGAGTTTTTTATGGATTTTCTAGAGTTGTAACAAATTGATTCTTAGAAACACATGATTGTGTATGGTGATTCCAAAAGGTGGTGATGATCATTGAATCTTGATAATTTTATATGAGTACACATAGTGAGGAAGATTTATCTATAATGTTGTGTTTATCGTTATTAGAGGATTATTACATGTATAATATAAATATTATTAAACCTTATTGAGTTTTACAAGTAATTGATGTCTAATGGATATTTATTTTAAAATTGAATTAATCTATATATACTAAGAGTGATGTTTATTATTATATTCAATGAAAACTTGTGACATATATTAGTCATTAAAGATTGAATCATCCCATAATTGGTGATATGATAACAGAATTTTAGTACCCTGCCCCAATCTTATTGTAAGTAAGATTGGGTTAGCACATGATACATACAATAGACCTGAGTAGGGCCCAAATTTTCAAGTCATACTTTTTTTATATTAGACCATTCAACTCCTAGATATGGATTTTAGAGTTAATATTCATTCTTGTACTAGTTTTTATGTTTTGGGTGAATAATTTAAGAGGTCCTTATATCTTTCTATCATATGATCTATACCATAGTACATGTAGTGGTGGACATATCCATTCTATAGGACTCAGATATCTAATTTGTTGAGAAAAGGATATGTGAAATCATTGTAATATACATGATTTGTGGTATATTCATCATGGAGAGGCCATTTATGATCTTAATGTAGATTTTGTGTTAAATGATTCAAATATGTTAAATACATTGTTGATTCTTTCTATCAATTTGATAGTTCCCTCCACTAATTGAAAACTTGTGTGGGATGATATAGTTTTTTTCATCCCATACATATTTTTGAGACACCCATATATATATAACGAGTGATGTGATTTTTTTTCGTGACTCAGTTAGGGGATATTATTACACTATTAGCTAAAAACTTTTCTCCTGCCTTTTCATGTTGTGTGGATTGTCATTAAAAAGTACATGGTAATTCTTAAAAAATTCAATGAGAGTGAATATAGTCTATATATTCCTTTTGGGTTCTAAATTTAAACACCATTCAATTTTCCTGAGGAAATTTATCCTTTGGAGACATCAGATTTGATGTATTATAGGACCCATGTTTCTCTATCATTTGTACTCTCACTGACTAGATGATAATTCATTTTCGTAGACACCAACACAACATACTATGGTTATTATATATTATGTATTTCTAAAACTCATTGTTATATTATTATTGTGTTGTTTGAGTTTGAACCATTGTTTAGGATGTTGTTTTAATTTATGATGGTTTACCATAAATTGGATATATCAACTATTTCTATTTACCCATTGAGACCTAAGACCTCATGATGTGTTCCCTGGAAAATTCTCACAGTAGAATTGTTCTTACTCATTGGTTTCTACATAAAATTTAGTATAATGACAATGAATTTATTATTGTGTTCTCATGAAACACTTGATACTCTAGATTTGTAGAGCGAGATTTGAAAAATTGAATATTCACTAATGGAATTATCCCAATTTATGTAATAAACGTATGATTTTTACTATATGTATCTAGAATATGGTTTCGATGGATCTCCAAACTAATTACATCCCTGATGTTACAAATTTATTTTTTTGAAGGTGGTTTCCTAATAATGATAAGTGATTTAGGATAGTGTTGGTGTGAGAAAAGGTGAATATTGGAGCACTATGATCATCAGTATCCTTGGTTAGTTCTATTCCCACATGGTGTACCTATAGTCAAATATATGTGAAGATGTGTGAATTAGATAGTTGTTTTATTAAATGTATGATTATATTTTGGAGTATTATGTGTGTCCTATATTTATGGACCATAAAAATGATTTTGTATTTATGAGTTATGATATATGCTAGAATTGTTCAAGAGTTAGGGATTCTATTATAACCCCTTTCCAGAACCATATCAACTAGATATATTCCACCATTAACTACTATATTTCACTCCCTAAATCTATTAAATCATTATTATCCTTAGTGGAGTTGGAGGACATTGGGTATATTTCATTACTATAATAAATAAATTAATTTCATTATACCTTAGTATTCAATAACATGTATTCCTAGTACTATATGATCATTATCAATTTTATATGATTTCAGGTCAGTTCCCAATATGATATTGGATTCCCTTTGGTTTAGATATTTGGTCACATCCAATGACTATTTTAGTATTTTTCCTCTTATATTAATGTAGTGACTTAACTATGAATAAACCATGATGGTTGATGGCATCTAGGTGGAACAATTATATCATGGTTTTTCTTAAAACGTTTTGAGATGAATTTATATTTGTAAGTAAAATGATTTTCGTGAAAATATAGTTGTTGGGATTATTTTTCATGTACATGGATGGTGATGTTTCTAAAAATTTATATATTATGGTTTACCAAAAAACACCTTATATTAGAGTGTCCCATAGTGGTGAAGTTGCCTTTGTTTATAAGTGAGACCTGATGATCTCAGTTAGTGGAACTATACTTGTTTTCAAAAAATATAGATCATGTCAACCACTTATACATGTGTATCATTGTTCCCTCTAGGTTTTCATATTAAATATCATGACATATATCTTTATTGGAGATCATAGTATCAGAATATATACATAATGTGGGGGGTCTAGAATATATTTTTGGTTTCAAAAATCTCATTTCATCTCATTCTATTTTGTGTATGTTGAAGTTTTCCCTATAATTAGTTGTATATTGTTTCATTAGTTTTTTAGGTGTTATATTGGGGACCCCAGAAAAAAAATAATGGGGAACATGATTTTTCCAAACCATGTATGTTGAATTATATGGAATTTCCCCCTGATGTGTTGTTTTAGGGTTTTGAATTGTTTGATGAGATTAGTATTAATAATTACATTCTCATCAGTATCTTTCATGAAATAAATATTAAAATACAACCATTAATTATTCTGTAGTGTATGTGGAACTATAATATTTTGATATATAGATATTATATTTCTATGTATTTTTTAAAATAGGATATTGGAGAAATACCATGATGTATATGGGATGTGTTCAAGACACATTGATACTAATTACCACATGTTTTAAGAATATGGAGTAACAAATGTTCTTCTAGAGTAGCACGATTCCATAAAACTATTTTGGTGTTATTTAAATTTAATTTCAAAATGTATCAGTGGTGGTTTTGCATATAAAAGGTTTTAAAAAATAAAAAAACCATCTATAAAACTATAAGAAATTGTGGAGTGGATTAATTTCGTTAGATATTTCCTTACACACATGTCATTATAAAATTATTTTTAATGGAATTTTGTTTTGATGCATCCCATAGACTTGGATGGCCATAATATGAGAAAATAATTCATTTTCAATGACATGACATTGTTAAATGGATGTGGATTCATGTTTCATTTGAGAAAATATTTCGTGGAAAGGTAGACATGAAATTCATCATGATTATATAGGATCGTACTCTCTCAGACTAATTGAAATATAATTTTCTAAAGAACAAACCTATGATAATGAATGAAGATCTTAAAATGATCTATTTAATTACACCAAATATTGTTTTCATATAATCCATATTGAGATGTCATAGTTCTTATTTATTTTATAATAAAAATGATTAATGGTGGTGAAAATTTACTAACCTAAATTATTTTAAACAAACCCATTAAATATTTAAAGTATCATTTTAGTGATTGTATAATGTGTTTTAATTAAGTAATATTCATTGAATAGCCTCAATAATAATAATAATAATAATAATAATAATAATAGTAATTCATTTTGAGTGTGTTAATAGTAATTATGAATTTGAGTGGTATAAAATCCTCATATAAAAAACAAGATCTGGTAGTTGTGTCATTGATGGATATGATAATATAAATTTTGAATAAATTTGTTTCACTTTATAATTCAAGGTAATTACATTGTGTGTTGAACTAGTCAATTATAATATTTCAATTAATTTATTCGATATATTATTTATAAAGTAATTCTTTTGTAGAAACCCAAGAACCCTCATTAATATTTTATCATTTTATAGTCCTTTTTTACTAATGTATACATTGAGTGTTAGGGAGATGGGGGAGATTAGATCATGGAAAGATCAAAATTGTATCAAAAGTACATCTTGAGATCAATGAATGAAATCAAATAGTGATTCACATAGTTATTATTAACAGTTTGATGATATCAAGAAAGAATAGATGTGGTGATAATTTACTAGCAATTTTAGGAATATTTTTTCTCCATTTATAATGACATTTTTATTGAAATTTAAAAATCGATACATGTGTAAAAGTATTCCTGAATCTCAATATTAATGACATGAATTTTTTTAATATATATTTTTATCCCTATATTTATCATTTTTATTGATGAATGGTGCTGGAAGAAGATGAATGATAATGGGACCAATGTTCTTTTTCATCACCATTATACCACACAATTCTGTTAGAGAAACAATATACTTATTCCACTTATATCATTGAGTATTTATATGGAAGGATCAATTACTATCATCTCTCTATCATGATGAATCTCATCCATTCTCCCATAGCTGAGGGTAGATATTATTTGATAGGAATCTACGATTGTGGAATTTAAGAAAACATTTTAATATTGTCTATTAGGATGTTAAAAATGAAGGAATTTTGTGGTTTCATAGTGTTGAGAGAAGGAAATTAGTGTGTGGTAGAGTAAGGCATGGACGGTGAAATGGGATTACTACAGAGTCTGGCCATATCATTTTATTTTTGTTAAAAAATTGTATTTGGTAGTAGAACTAGGAATGGAATGAGTGTAGTGGGTGTGTTCCCAACATTGCATGGTGAATACAAGGAATATGAATGTTGGGTACCACCCTAACCACCATATCAATTATGATATGATAATTTATTGGATTCAACATTATGGGTTTCATGTTGTGGGTTAAGATTCATGGAATAGCCTATTGGACAGGACCACCATGGGACTTGGGGTTCTGTTTCCTTGTGTGTCAGTTTAGGTTTCCTATCTTTTAATCCAAGACGATGACCAGACCATGTAATATATATCTAATGAAACCTTAATAATTGGGAATACATGACACATGTTTCCACCATGCATGTCATGTCTATTGCATAAACCTCAATTATTATAGGTGACTATTCTATTTTAATAAAACTATAACAGTATTTACAATTTAATATTTTTTAGAAAATAATTCTAATTTTATATTATTAACATAGTATTTAACTAGTTAAAATTTAATTGATATGAATATATTAATATATTTTGAATTTACAATTTATAGAAAAATAATGATAAGATCATTTTTAGTGAAAAAGAGTTATTGTTTACAAAAAATCATAAAATTATATTTCATTGAAAAACAATAATGCATATTCATTTAAAAACATTAAACCATTAATTAATAATGAATTATTTAAAAAAATGTTCAAAAAATGTATCTAAATATATATATTTAAATACATATAAGAATTTATTATATTTACATAATTACTATAAGATCATATCATGCTAGAAAATGAAATTTGTGAAAACCCATTTTTCGTCATGATTTGTGGGTTCGTTTTAAAAAGGAATTTCACGAAATTAATTATTTGTATTTGATAAAATAGATATAATACTTTTAATTTCCATGATAAATTTTATTTAAAAATTCTAACATCGGTATATGTCAAAGTTAATAGTAAAAACACTAAAAATAATAATTTCTTCTGTCGAGGTTAAATTAATGTTTATCACATTACATGCTCATGTGTTAAAATTAATTTTCCAGACAAAATGTATTTTTATTTGATCAATTTTTTTTTATTTTGAATTTGTGAGTCCAAATTCTCTTTTAAGGATATTTTTATATTCTTATTTATGGATAAATTACATAGTTTTAAAATCTAGTTATCATAGTGAAAGATAATATGTTATAACTCACCCAATAGGTATTGTGGAGGACATGGAAAAAATGATTTAGTTTTGTTTTAGAGGATTTTACTGACCATTTGATCCCTCCACCACATTATTTATCTATTTTGTAGGCTCTTCATTACACAGTGACTTCCCATTATTGAATAGTTTCACAATTTATAAAAAATAATATCATCCTAAAATATAAAATAGAACTAATAACCTCACTTATTCACACCTATATATTTTTATATCAAGAATCAACATAGAGAAAACATCCTTAAATAATAATTATACACAGTACAGATTTGTTTTTATTTTTAAAAGACCAATCATGGGGTCCCTAATATGTAATCAATATGTTGTTTCTCTAAGAAAAGGTAGGCATCTTCTTATATATCATTTTTCTAATTCTTATACTATCAACTTAAACTATGGCATAACAATTACATTAGAATTAAAATATTATATCCAAAATATAATGATTTTATTATGATAAATGAATAATATTTATTTGTATCCTCCTCTATAAAATATAAAACAATGAAGTAGCATTTTTGAAAATTTAACTAACGCCTTGCGAACTTATGTCATTTTTTCCATTAGCGACTCCAATGGATAGTAATAATGATAGAAATAATGAATATATATGATACATGTGAAATGATATTATTTCATTAAAATTGATTTATCCTCCACCTCCTTACCATTTAGCCAATTATTGGAATTATATTGTCTCTTGTCAATACTTATGACATACAATCTCCATAAAGTGATGTGATTCATTTTCCATATACAACATTCATGAATGGTTCTAAAATTTATTCCACTAAGAGAATTTTATATTTATTACATAAATATAATTTTGAGTATGATTTCTTTTTCCATATGGATAAGGACCATAATATATCTATCAAATCACACATGATAAAAGGTGACAATTGATACATGAAACAATAGTAATATGAAAAGAATATTAACAAATATGCGGTAAGATTTTCTAAGAGTATCATATATGATATTATGAATATTAATATTGTTTGATATTATATTAATAAAAATTATAAAACCATTAATAATTATGTTAAATTACATTCAGCTAAATGAAATTACGGGGTAAGGGATTTCATCTATATTTACAATACATTGATATGTATTTTTTATAAAAAACCCCTTCACATTTATGTGGTTTATATATAGGACAGTTTCCAAATTTGACATCCTTACCTATTTATCATTTTTTTATTAATTATTTCATTCAATTATACTCCTTCAAGGGGTTACAATTTAAATTTCACAAAATAGGTATGAATCTATTTTACAATCTTACTTCTTGTTATGATTGATTTTATAATAATTTAAGGGATGTTATTATTCATCTATCATAAGAACCAATAATGCTAATATACAATATATATTGAAGGATTTTACATATTTTATAAGAAATTATCTTCTCTTTGGGACTTAAGTTGAGAAAAAAAGTGATCAATATAAAAAAATATTTTATTTATGTTTTAATTAGGTATACTTTTATTCCATGACCATGATATTATAACCTCTATTAAAATAGATCATTAATTATCTCAAATCATTTATGAATTAAATATTATATTATCCTTAAAATTTAAAAGGATTTGAAAGAAATATTTATAATGTTTCTAAAATTGGAATTTTATTGACATTATATATATATATAAATGGATTGTTTTTTCCATATATTGTAAAAATGGAATTTCCACTTTTTGAAACCGTTCTATGAAATATAAAATTATTGGACAATTTTAAATAGACTTATAAATAATAACTTTTTATTAATCATTATTTTAATGGTTTTCAAACAATCTTCATCATAAGGCATTATTCTTGGTCAGAGTGATAATCATATTTCATCATATTCCTAATTTTGTGGTCTTAAATTCATTGTTCATGTGAAATAATTATTCCTCGATATCTCATTGTGTAACAATGTAATTTGAAAAAAAAACTAGCTTTTCACATGATAATTTCGTTAAGTGTTCTTGATGTTTCATTCACTATTCTCATTGTATCAAAACACTTCATTTAAGGGATATATCACGTCTCAAAAAAAATCCAATACCTGTGTTCTCGATTATACAATGAAAATTTAAAATGCCATTAAATATAGTTTTCATACAAATGGAAGGCATCCTAAATATTAATTTGGATAAATTAACTCATGTTACTTTTATTAAACTAGTTACATGTGAATTACTGCTTCATTTAAGAAATAACTTCAATCATATCATTAATTAAATACACCCACTGATCGGCATTAACTCTCAAACACTATAAATGAGGGGGTGTTATGTCAAATTAATCGATGTGGAAGACCCTCCACACAACTATCATACCTACAACCAACCATATCTAAAACATTAAGGGATAACGATAAAAGAATTATTTTCAATAACTTTTACTAGGAAAATCACTACTATTAGAAAACTCCCTTTATATTTCATCGGATCATTGATGCTCCCCTTTCTGGAAATTTCCAAATATTGAAAAAATCTGATATATTTATAATTATGATCAAGGCCCCATGAAAACTCAATTTTTCATTAAATTTTTAATCTTTGTAAAACATTACCACGTCATGAAAAATTTCAAACAGCCATTTACATTGTTGTATTTGGATGATACATTCCAAAATCATCCCTAAATCAATAATTTGTAAAAAAATACATTCCAAATTAAATTTTATTTTACCCAAAAAACATATTTGTTTCAATATTTCTGTTCGATGGCATGCTGTCATTATGTATGAATAACCTCTATTTTTTACTAGACATCTTCCTTGGAAATAGTATTCAATGATCTAAATAAGATACAATATTTTTCTTCATATAATCTATATAGTACCAACTACTCGAGTTGAGGTTTATGACCTTGTATTCCTAAAATATAGAATATTAGACTTTTTCTGGGTGATAATAATTCAGAACCATAATCATGTTTTTCATTAATCATTAAACCTATATATATCAAGTCGGTTATCTTCCAAACTTCACTGAATCCAAATATGATCACTCGCTCTGGATTGACTGAGGAACATAAAATCCTACATCCCTCAAATTAGTTTGTCCACTATAATTAATGATATTTAACCAAATCATTCAATTAGATCCTTCTTAGAGAAGTTACATAAATCCTGATCATTACCTACAAATAAGCAATTAATTTTTCTAGGAATTGTTCTTCTATTAACTCTCATGTTTTGGATTATATCTGAATTCTTAAATATAATTAAATTTTATATAGATTCTAATTACCCATAATGTACTGATTTAACAATGTTTGGAACTATTATTGATAATAAATCTACTATATATTATATGTTTGGGTTCTATAGTTTATAAAATGTGTATGTAATGGATAACAGTCACCATGATTCTATTAATATGGTGGAACTTTGGTCTCTTCCAAGATCCATGTAGTTCATTTGGTTGAAATATGTGATGGCTTAGACTCTCCCCTATGATGTATTGAAACTAGGAAAGTTATTCCATGGAAATAGTAATGAAAAATGGTTGGTATATTAGGACTGACCTTTATAATATGAACAAATCATAACATAATTTTATATTAATTAATTTTAGATTAATAGACATTACAAAAAATAATAAATCACACCAAAAACACATTTCATTAATTTATTTTCAGATTATATATAAGAGAAAATTATATTGAAAAATTATTTTCCAATCACTCATATATTATTCAGAGGCGTCACCCTTCATGACATATTCAACATAAGTCCTATTTCGTAACTTGATATTACAAACATAAGAATGGATGATCAAATATTTATAGTAATTTTTCTCTAAGGATATATCATGTAAAGGTTATAGGTGAGAAAATATATGAATATGGATATGGATGAATAATAGTTGATTTGGGACATAACAAAACAATCTCATAACTAATAAAACACTAATCATATACCATTTTTCATGGTATTATGGTTTGTTATAAAATAAATAATGGTTAATAGGGGTGTAGAAACATGATTCAATAATCATGTTCCATGAAGGAATTAAAAAATATTTAAATAATGTGCAATAGATAAAACCACATAAAGTTATTTTCATTATCAATGATCTTTCCAATATTATCATCACATTGTTCCCTGAGTCCCTTGTTCGGTTATTCATACATTCCATTCTAATAAATATAAGTTCAACATTACCATTTTTTATTGTGTATATAGCCCCATAACATATATATTATCACATGAGATATAAGAACATACACAATTTATGATACTATAACATACCCCATCACATAAAAATAAAAAATTCATATTTGATCCCTAAAACAATAGTACATCTATAAGCTAATAATATTCTAATTAAATTGTTTAAGGGAAATACGTGTTATGAAACATATAACATATCAGGAGAAAATTCCATCCAAAAGTAGTGGTGGATGGTATCATTTAAAAATTTCCTTAATATAGAATAAGAATCATTAAAGGATGGTGAAATAGTTGAAAATCACAATTATAATATTAATAGAAAATATATTTTGAAAAAAATATGAAATACAATTTCATTTTGATTATTTTTAATATAAAAATATTAAAAATTATATTTTATTAAATAAAATTATAAAACAATGAAAATTTTAAATTATTCCATTAATGAAATAACTATTATAAAATTGGGAAAGGGAGTTCATGGAAAAAAACATTTAAAGTGATATTCACATATCACTTTGGAAAATATTGTCAAAATGTCCAATGTAGAAAAAATTGACAATATTATTTTTATGATATTTTTACTTAAACAAACTAACCTAAATATTTAATTTAATCAATCACTATTTCAAGGAAAAGTAGTAATTTAACTTTATAAATAATATTTACATATAGGAGAAATATTTTTGGCTCTAAAGAAGAGATAACATCCATTCCAGATTGATGAAGTCATTCGGTTGATTATTGAAGAAAAATGTTTATGAAATGATAAAAGATTCAGAAAACATAAAAATATATATAATATATGATAATATATCAATTTTATAGATAAATGCAAATTATTATTCCTCAAATGGAAATTTATCATGTCAAATCATTATAAATATGTTCTATAGATTCCATATGGTCATATACACTATAAATCCTCATATAATAACTATGTTTCATTATCAATGTTATCAATAACCTTATTCATTGATATTTAACTTTATAAGAATCAAATATAAATCATTTTTATCAATATATTAATTTTTTTGTTGCATTTTTTTTGATTTTGATCATTTTAGTTTTCATATGCATGATTTGGTTTGGTAGAAACAATCCATATTCATTGTTCATGGGTTCATCACCTATATATATTTTTTGAATATTTATAAATTTTAATTTATATTGTTATATATTTTTATTTTCAGGTTATGGAACTCATGATAACAAATTTTACGCAATGGTTAATAATCATTTCTTAATATTAGATTACATAAAATGAATTGATTTTATCGTTCAATAAAAAAAATATATATTACCTTTAAAAATTTATCAAATCATATTAAATTATTTCTTAGTTCACTAAATTAATTTTATTAATCTTTTCATTATCGTTATATATTAAATGGTATTCCAATATTATTTTGAGGTAAAACCAACCTTGAAAAGGACACATTATAATGAATAAATGACTAAGAGCGTGTTATTGTATTGTAATAATATAAATTTTATAGGGAATTAATTTTTTAGTATATATTTATTAATGTCATAAACTATATATAGTATGTGGTAGATAAATAATACATTGAACAATGATGACGAAAAACATATTAATTATGTTTATCTCCTGAATGTTTCCTTAAATATACATATTTAAATAAGTAATTTTAGGCTTTTTATTCGAATTGAAATTTAAAAAATGCATAATAGTATTGGGAGGAATAAAATTATCAATGTTTTTTAGATTAATATATAACAATATATGTTTTTTAAAGTTGGTTGAGGAGTATTCCTTTTATATATTTCATTAGGTGTCTTTTTTATAAATACTAATTTATCAAGATAAGGGGAAAGTTATTTTTTTAATAAAATGGATCCAAATTTTTATATTATATATGGTATGAAAAGGGCTTGCATATAAATAACTCAAATTCTAATTTTGATATATTATTTGTTTTATTTTATGATCGTATCCATTAACATAACACTTTTAAAAAATTATAATGGTGAAAATCATTTACCCAGAAAAATTAGTTTTATATATAATGTTGAAATTATCCTTGTTTCCATATTTTTAAATCTTAATCAATATATATTTCTTTTATTTATTCAATTTCTAATTTAACTTAAAATAATTTTTAATGTAGTTTTCCATAACCCAAAGAAACCATTTTTGTGAAATGTTTTTCTATGAAAACTATGAATTTTTGCATATTTGTTACAACAATGTAATCATTAAATGTTTTTTAGATAATTTAATATGAATATGAAAACAAATTTTATTAATATATATGAATTAATGATATATATATAAGAAACATAATAATAATTTTTTTTGAAAAATTCGTTTATCCTTAAATAATTAATTTAGTATTCCTAATAGTTATCATGTTTTTTGTTGGATGATTCTAATTTATATTAATAAAAACTCTTTTAATTTTATGAATACATTCTATTGATAAATATTTCTTACTGATAAATAGCTTAATGTAATATAAAATTTATAAAAATAGTTTCATGAAAATCAATGGTATTTTCCTTAGTGAATTACAACACATTTATTATAAAATGTTAATTATTAATCTTATCATGATTCATGTAACTATCTTATAATATTAATATTTTTTTTAAAAATAATACTTCACTTTATTTCGGAATTGCGTGTTTCTCAAGATATAAAATACAGATCATATATTTAAATTAAAATACATACCAAAATCTTGTGATGTTACATTCTACCCCCTCAAATGATTTTTTCCTTTACAAATCAAATAATATAATTAAAAAAATAATGGTATATATTCCTATGTTATATATGGATTCCCAAAAAGCATCTTAAAATATAGGATTTCACTAAATAAAATTTTTCAAGTCATTTTTCTTCTTTTCATAATACATTATCTCTTTTATCGAAGACTAATACAAGTTATTCCTTATAAAAGAGATCATGTTACAATTATACAACCTCTAAGTTCAGTACATGTCAATGGACATGTAAGTATATCCTCAAAAACATTACATGGATAAAATCATGTGTTTGAGGGAATAATGGTGGATTTATATGAATATAAGCAATTACATCAACATGAATTGATATTTTAAAATATAAAAGGCCCAATATTTACTTCTTCCAAAATTTCATGACCCTTTTACATAGTGATATTTAAATCCTTAACTTATCTCAATAATTAATCTCACAATATCACCAATAATTATTATCGGTTCATTTTCAGAA
Organism: Viscum album; assembly: GCA_963277665.1. Classification (NCBI taxonomy): domain Eukaryota; kingdom Viridiplantae; phylum Streptophyta; class Magnoliopsida; order Santalales; family Viscaceae; genus Viscum; species Viscum album. The sequence goes on from OY728142.1 coordinate 1,930,604,158, forward strand.
AAAAATCATTGTATTAATATGTATGCACTTAATGGGTTGAGTTTTTTGTTGAGTTTTTATGGAAATATCATGTCCCAAAAAGTTTTTCACTATATAATATTCAATATATTATTGATTTTTATACTTCTTCCCATGAAGAGCCTCAAATGATTCAAATATCACTGACCCCAACCTATTTTTAAAAATATTTAAACTGATATCTACACATCATCAATATTATGAATGATACTTTCAAATGCACCATAAATATGATGACATTATATAATGATAAATCTCAACTCTATATTTAATTCAATTATTAAACATATCTAAAAAATAAAGTTAAACCATAGTCCCTAAACAGATAACACATAATGTTTTATAACATATAGAATTATCATTTCTTTTTTTATATACTTTTAAATTTATCAAGTTATAGCTCTTCATGGATAATAAGGAATTGAACTGTATTTTAAAGGAATTCAAATATAAACCAAAAAGGAAATATTTTCTTCAGATTAATTTTTATGATCTATAATGAAATTTATAATGATGTTATCCCATTTACATTGAGGTATGTTAGATTGTATCATCATACCATTATACATCTATTTATATTCCCTAATAGAGTATAATTCCTTACATCAAGAAATAAAAACCTCAATTGCCTAGATCAATTTTTCCCAACAGAAATGGCCGATTCAATGTTTACACATCATGGTTAATCTACGATGGATAGTTAATGGACATATAAGTGGATCATATAAAAAATATTTCTCCATTTCTCATGTGGATAAGACACATATTAAATTAAAAAATCATATAAATATGTTATTTTAATTTTTTAACTTTTTAACACTACATCCCTAAAATTATATATCCATATCCTCCTTTTATTCCTTTGTGATATTTGAATGGATGGATAAATGAGTAGTAATATAAAAATGATACGATTTCACTACTTTTATTATGATTTAAAGTTCCTTATTATGAAAAATAATGTGTATTAGGTTGAAATCAACTGTCATAATGGATAATGTGTCATGATTCTTCCTACATAATGAATCGACCACCCTATTTTCCATCCCCATGTATTAATATACTTATTAGTTATAGTTATTGATCAACTATAACCATATAATTTGTAAAATGATGAAATCCTTCTGTGTGAATATGAAAATAGTACTCTTGTTGTAATTATATATATAACACATTTCAATATTGATATAATTTCATCATATATATAATGAAAAAATTTACACTACTATTAAAAAATCAAACTTCGCGTAGTTTTTCTTATGGTCCTTTAATTGATGGGGGGTATAAGTGATAAAAATATTAATTTTTTTGTTATGAAACACTCTATTACATATAATTATTCATGAATATAAATACAAATCACATATACACTATTATGTAGTGTGACTTCATATTTATTTACCAAAAATCACAAATTTTGTTTGAATTTTTCATTACATTCATCTATAAAATGGATCTTTATAAACCATTAAGTAAATATGATTACTATATTTTTTAATCCCAAAAACTCTGGGATCATGATAGTTGTAAATTCTATAGTATATTTATCAATTATATTTGTTTTTAAAGGATTAAAAAATATTCAAAAAAATTATTTAATGGCCATAGATGATTCATTTTATTTCTATAATTGACACGTTATAAATTATTCACAAATTTTAATTTCAAAAAATTTATTCAACACATTCCTCCTATTTTATTCAACATATTCCTATGTCATTTATTATATGAGAAAATAATAATAAATGGATTCCAAAAAATAGTAATTTTAATCACTCAATAATATATCAATTATATCTATAATGTTAATAATGGAAGATTTATGTGAAAATGGTATCAATATGAATTCACAGTTTTAATTTATTTTATAGAATACTATCATCAATACATCCAATATATTCACCCCTAATTGATGATTTAAAAATTAAATGTAAATATTTGAGAAGAATTTTGACTCTTATAGTTGATAAGAATGTCATAAATACGTGGTAGATGATAGATATTCATAATAGTGAAATTTTTAGGTGAAATATATTTAATAACGAGATTATTTGATTTATCCTTCCTGAAAAATAATACTCTTGAACCCCATAATTAAGAACTATGAAATATAAAACCCTTATGCATCTATTATTTGAGTTTTCAATTTAATTCTTCTAATTTAACTGTTTCCGTTATATAAGGTGTAATTGAAATAGTTATATCCCCATGTATGTTTTCAAATGAAAAATTAACCTTTTGATCTTAGGGAGGCTCAAAACTCTTCATAATAGAATTAATAATATTCATAAATAATATACATGTATTTAATATTCAGTTTTTCTCAATCCAATTATTCCATTAAATCCTCAACTCCATGTAATCAAACTAATAAAAGAAATGTTGCATCAATATTTTGTACATATTAATCTAAAATCAATAGAGTATTAAGGGTTGATTCGGAATTATAAATATAATTTTCCAACACAAATAATATATATAGTATCTAAATAGATACATATAATTCTTTAACTAAATCATATAAAATTCATAACAAGGGAGAATAATTTTAATTTTAGGAAGATCATTATGAAATTTTTGAATCAGATAACCATTTTATACATGTGTTGTAATCATTGCCAAATCAAGAATTTTTTTTTTATAATTAAATTTCTTTTTATTATTATTATTATTGTATGATATTTTAGAAATCCATAATTTATTGTAGTGTTTAGAGAAATTATGAAATATAGAATTTAATTCTCGATAGTTGAAATGAATATTACCTTTAAAAACATCACATTAAAGATCACATATAATGTTTCGATTGAAAATAATTTCCCTTTATCTCATGTATTAGTTGGTTTTCAATGTATATTTTCATTATTGATTATTTTATTACTGAAAAAGTTCATATTATTAACATAATACAAAAAATTAAATTTTTTTAGTGTTGGGGGATCATTTAGATTAGATTTAATTTCTTTTTTCTTGTTGGTCATCCTATTAATATCTCTTTAATATTAATATTTGTAATAGAATTATCTACCCCAAAATTCATAGTTATGTAAATATTTAATGAAATATTCTTTAAATTTCATACAATTTTTTCATAGTGTGGGAATATTATTTTACATTCATATATAGGATCTATCATTTGACATTCCTCTATATTCAATTGTTTTATCTTATATCCCAAAACCATGAGTGTATTTATAGTCTACAATTTTCATTTATACAATTAAAGAATTTCAAAAAAATAGGATAGGTACAAATGATATTTATAGTCAATTATATTAACTAACTATGATTAAGGTAATTAAAGAAGAAAACATTTTTTATAGTTGATGATATAGGTAAATATATTGTGTTTATGTTTAATAATATTTTCTTCAATGGTACCAAATAATGTGCACACCATTAGTTTCCTCCACTAGAGTTACATATCCTTATTATCACAAAGATTTATGAAAATTCATATTTCAAAACATATATTCTATATATCCTCTAATTTCAAGGATTCAATTTATTAATCATGAATCATGTTGTTGTTGAGAGTCCAATATACACCATTTTCACCACTCAAATATTAATCATTAAAAACAATCATTTCATGATATGGTCAATGGGAAATAAAAAATATCATTACCATTGAATTGATCCACATCTCCATAATTGGTTTATCAAATGACATACTAAATTATGGTAGATACAATGATGTGATGGAATAAATAATGAGTTGATTATTCATTTATGTGTTTGGTAGTATATTTTGATTCATGATTTTTTTAATATCTTAAGAGAGTTTGGGAGCATATCTACATGATTTTTAACTCCATGTCTATTGTAATTTTTCACAGATAAGGAAAAACATTTAATTTTCCATAACACTCATTGTTTGCTCAATAACTCAATGTTAAACCCATTTAAATTAAATAAAATGGATAGTGTAATGACTATTAATTTTCCGTGGAAGAGTATGACATATTTTTTAGAATACATACAAAGTGAGGTGTTGAGTCGATGTTGTATTCTAGGGAACATAGTGTATTAGTGATGTGATATTAAAAATATTCATAGTTAATATATCATGAAATAGAGAATTTTAATTGAAATTAGTTTATCTCTAGATTATAGTGTTATATTAGAAATATGACATCACAGATGAGTTCAAACTATAGTATTCACCCCATACGTGACATGTATTTTTACGGAATGGGGTGCCCAATTGAATACAAGCAATGACGGTTGTGGTGATGATATATTAGTTTCTTTAAATATTAATTATAATCAAATATATTCCCCCCTTTAGGTTCTACATGAAAATGGAAGGTCTTAGGCTTTACCCATGTGCAACAGATGAACTAGGTTGAAAATTGTAGAGAGGAGGGACCATTAAACACTGTCTTTGACACTGATCATCACTAGATCAGTGTGGAATAGCATTTAGGTGTCACATTGAACATGAATATTCAAAATTTCTCCATGAAGGAGGCATATTTATGATTCCTATATAATGATCCATATGTTTGTTTTTTATTTATGTGCTTATATCACTATAATAAATTCTAATGATCTCCTAGAGGTATATCTAGGGGTTTCAGGTAGAAATAAAAGGTTTCAAGTCTTTCAAAGTGGTTTCAAATTTAGAAATTTATATAACACAACATGTTTTGTGGGAGAAAAAACTGTGTGACCTTCCTTTTTATGGAACATAAAATTTTGGTGACTATACACTATGTAATTATTTTATATAATGTGTATTGAACTTGGGTCATGGTATGAGGACATAGAAACAAAATTGTCAAGGGAAATGGTATTCTAATAGTAAACATCTAGATGACATGGGCATTGGCTGAGATGTATGGGAATTAAAATATGGTCATGAAGATAGAACTCGAGATCCACAAAATGCTATGTACATAGGTTATATACCATTTTTTGTGACATTTTCCACCCATGAAATTTTTGGGATATGACACATTCATTGGTTTGGATTAGGTCACGCAATATGTGACATGTGTTTCAACTATGTATGATACATATTCACATCACGTACCGAAAGGGGATGCAGAAAAAGGATGGAATTTTAGATACACATTGTGTAGTATGGGTATACTCCATGTAGTCTCCTTAGATATTTCCCTATAACGAATATCCATTATCTGGGCATTAATGAAGGCTCAGGTGTAGCCTCTCCTAAGTCGTTTTTTGCATAGAATGTCATGGTGGATATGGGTCTTCCATTAGATGTGAAATGTGAGTCAAAATCAGTAAGATACATTATTCATAATCACAGGGACAAGTATCAATTGATTAGGGTCCCTTTTCCTCGTTTTCAATGGTATAGTGTGAAATTTCATCCTATGTATTGGATTTTTATGCCATATATAGGATAATTTTGGGTAGTGTTTAGGTATCCCTCTAAGAGGCTAGGTCAGCACCCTATATCACAGCATGATCCCTGTGTGGTGATTATTATTTCATTATAACCATTAGATACAATGATAAAACCCCCTTTCAAAAAGGTTGTCCACATTGTGATTGTGGTATCATCATTTATAAAATCCCATACATAGAGTGTTGTTTTTTAGTTGGATTTTTGGAATTTTTAATTTTTACAAAACCCTATATAGTTGATTTTCTAGATTAGGTGTTCATCATACCCAAGAATACAATGGTACGATCCCAAATCTATGTGTTGTGGAATTGATTATTGGATGGGTTTGAGGTGTCCCCCATCCCTCCTAGGTGTAGTCCCTTATCTAAGTGTTGGGTACTTCATAGTTCTAAACTAGGTTCATGGTGTCCCCTAGAGATCTTGGGAGTGATCCCCTATCTAGAAGTTTAGATATTCATAGTTATATTAGGGTTCATAGAATCCCCATTGAGACTTGGTTGAGATCCTCTATATGGGAATTTTGATCTTCTGGGTACTAGTTTTACTTTATGTAGTGTTATACATGATTAGTTTGATCGCTCAAATAACTTTCATCTGGGATAATTGGGAGATAATCAATGGGTGAGATACCTCGGATGAGTTCTATTTTGGGTGGCATGACTCATGGAGTGTGTTTTCCTGGATGAGTGGTACCTAATACTCTTGAGTAAAATCTCATGATAGGATATATGGTTGTGACCGTGAGACATGGAATATGAGATAGTTATATCTTTTTTGTACTAGGATTCCATCTTGTGATGTCTGATGGAGACATGACATGTTCACCATTAAAATGATCTATGATTAATAATTTTTTAAATATAGTATATCATTTATTGTTGTAACAGGATTATTTATCCATAGGTAAGGGTGTTTTCACAAATTTCATTAACAAATACACTACATGAATTGGATGAATTTTTTTTATTTCTGAAAGAAATTGAAAATTATGATAAACCAATTATAAAACATATTCATATTGACAAAAGAAAAATGGATGGGATAAAATAAAATAGTGTGAAAGATTTAATCAATATAAGATCATGGGAAAATTTAATAAAACTTGTTTGAAAGGATATCTTCATTATAGTAATTTTATTGAATTCAAACCCTTGAAAATGATTTTAATAATCTACCATGCTATTATATTAAACACACAGTTTAACGGATATCAAAGTTTTCAAATTCCCAAAACATCAAAATAATAATTTTATTTGAATAAATTTTTATCATAAACAATATCATCAATTTTTTTATATTATTTTCAATTATTATTTAGATGTGAATAAAAAGTTTTTACATTGATAATCAAAAACAACATCATCATACAATTCTGTTTATTTTTTAAAAATAAAACATAAATAATCTAAAATGTTAAATAGAGATATTAAAATACCTCATGCTAGAAATTTAAGCCACATTCATATTAAATTAGTGAATTATATCAATGAACAATTAAAAATGAAAATTAATTATAAATTATCCATGAATAAATATCCCACTAATTTTGGTGAAAAATATCTTTCCTACTATTAAATATCATCCATATTTTTCAGTAATATCTATATTACATGGTCCAAAATGTCTTAATGTCTCCATCATCATGTCTGATCACTCTAAAATAGAACTTATCAATTAATGTTTCATGGTTCATCACATACATAACCTACCTCCTTAACATTTTGTTCACTCGGTCCACCAATTCTTTTTTGAGGTCACCGTGTTTTATTCAAATGCACTTCAACAATACAGATCCCTTCTAAAAACCATGAATGGGATTGGTGGAGTCATTTTAGAAGTGTATGTTGTCATATCACCCCCAAAATTCAAGAAAACAATATAAAAAATAAATAAATTATTTTCATAAACCATATTAATATAAATTTTATAATTATATAAATATTATTATCATTATAATAATTAAAAAATATATTAATAAATAAACGTATATTTGTTTTTAATATGTTTTCAATATTTTAGATGTCATTATTATTAATATTAATTCTATTATTATATTAAAATATATTTTATTTAAATATTTTTATTTATTTATTTATTATATTACAATAAAAATATAATTGTTATATCTTTTTTAATAATTTTTTATTTTCATATTTTTCTGTTATTGTACATGGTTTCCCATATTCTTCCAAAGGGGGGGATCAACATCAGCTCATTTAAGGAATAATTGACATATGGATTCATTAAGGTCAGCTTTAACCAATTAAGTAATCAACATCAAACTCAAATTTCTTGTGTAAGCTCTGGTTCCAATGAGGGTTTACTAGGAGCAGTGGTGACAGAATTCATCTTTAACCTTGTGTTCAGGACTTATCTCAGTCAGATGTCAAGATGGTGCTTGTTGTGGTAAATGCTTAGTGAGATTCTTATTCAAAGACCTCTACTGGATATCATGTTAGAAAACATGAAGGAAGAATGAGATGACATATAGAACCTTGATGTGTTAATTGGATTAACTATACAATAGGGTTAGATCCACCCCCACATTGATGATAAAGGGTTCTTAGTGGATGTTTAACTTAGGATTTCACCAATATTTATGGAAAGTTGAAAACCATGTTCTGATTTCCCCAATACATTGATATTTGGAGAAATATGGATAATATCATATATTAAAAAAGGAAATAACCCTAATGTATATCATTATCTCTTATTATTAAATTGGAATTATTTTGAATTTCACTGGTTCTGTCAGAAAACCATTTGTTAGATCGAATCAAGAAAACTATTGGTGAGGGACACATCGGTTCAATCACACTGTTTCAGTTAAATAATACCATGGTTCATCCAAAATGATACAACTCTTGGTGAGGGACACACCAGTTCGAATTAAAAAAAATAGAGTAATTATTTTCAGAAATATTTTTTGGAAGAAATATATCAATCCCCAACATTTATTGGTAAATATTAATTCTATAGAACTCGTGTGAGTAATTACACATAATAATGGTATATTTTTATTTAAACTATTACTTAGTTTTAATATCCAAATGTTTTATACGATTTATATATTTTTGAAATAGTAATCTTATTAATCATTATGATAAACCAGAGATATCATACATAAAATGAACTTTCATTCGATATCTATTTTTTTAATTTGATGGTCATGTTACTATATAATTTTCATGAACTCTTTAAGGAGTAAAATAATTATATGAAATAAGAAGAGGAACCACTTTTATGTTCACATGAACATCATAGTATAATGTGATTCTGTTGTCAGATCACATAACTCATTGATTCTTAATATGTTTTAAGATTTTATAACTCAACCTATTATAATAATAGTCGATATTGACACACACAAAAATTGGTTCTATAATTGTAAATATCAATAATAATCCTTTTAACTTGTTTTAACCCATTAAACAATTTTATTTGGATTTACTTGAAGAAAGTGTTGGGTTTCCATTACTGAAAACATATATTATATTGGTTTTAACCCCATCCCTATATTAGTTTCATGAATGATCTCACTTGGAAGTGATTTATTAAACTGACCCACATGTTTTTTACATGATCTCTCATTAACAAATATTATGGCACCATATTGTAATATTTCCTCACAAAATAATGCTTCAAAATTATTTTTATAAACTTCCCATTGTACATGAAACTATATTCCCTTGATATTTTTGATTCACTATCACAACAGATACATTTAGGAGGCAAGAGACTATGGCACAATCTAATATCTAATAATAAATTCCAAATCAATTCAACATCCATTCCCTATAAATCTATGGTGATAAACTCAGACTATAAGGACCTAGCATTAAACCTTACTTAAGCTTGGCTTATTACAAGATTACACATTGAGGATCTTTTCAGGTTTAGAGTTTTAGATAATTAGATCATAAAACTTGCATTACATTCCACATTTAAACAAAGTGGTTACATAAATGATAGTATTCATTTTTTCCATCAACGGAAACATATTTAGAATAAAATATGGATTCTTTCTTGACACTTCCTTGAAACTATCATCACATCATGTACCTTTCCCTTGACCTGTGAAAAACATTTCAAAATCATGGGATGAGCATAAAAATCTAAGGGATATAAAAATATGGAAAGGAAACCGAAGTACATATATACATAAGAATGAAATCATACTTTACCCATATAACATAAGAATATTAACATAGCTCATCAAATCCTGAATAAATCATAGAAATCATAAGACATAAAGGTAACTTGAGGCATTCATAACATTCTTACGTAGGGTGTAACCCTCTTGGTTACATTTGGAATACCCATCATAGTATATTCCCTAAATCTCTTTGGAGAAACCTTAATGTTTAACTCCATCGTGTTACCCAATTCATTGGACAGCTATATTGGGCTCACCCGCCCTTAGTTTATCACGGAACCACCCATCTTCATAATAATGCACAAGAACCATAACATAATCGTATCACATAAAACATGCATAAGGAAACATAACATTTCTTCTTTTCAATCACAAGATATCAATACAACACATTGATAAAAAACATTATTAAAACAATTTTCAATACCAAAATAAAATAAAAGTAAAACATGCTATTTATTTTTCATTAAAAAAAGGTATGGCTTGTAGAGGAAGCCAAAACTCAAATAATGGTCACGACGGGGGAGAAGTCGTTGTCGCCGCATACGTATGACAAAAACATTTCATTTTTCCATTTAGAAAAACACTACGTATAAATAAGATTCCTTTTGGATAAATGTAAAAGTCAAAGGGGTTTATACACTGTATAAAACAAGTTTGTGTATAAAACAAAATATGCCTCAATGAAAGGATATTGAGATGATGTCCCTTACAAAGACGGTGTCCTTGGATTAAGGATAAATCAATTACATAATTATGTGTGACAAATGAATACACCAAATATAAGTTGATATTAAGTGTAAAATAATCAGAGGTATTAAAACATATTCATAGAACTAAATATTCAAGGAGTACAAGTTTATCCCAAAGAATCAAAATTGGGTTAAGAAGTTCCCTTGCAAAAATTTAATAGCTTAATGGCATCACTACAAAATTCATAAAATGAGTTGATGAGAGATAAAAAAGGTATCTCATCACTTGGACATAAAATTTACTTCAATGAGGATATATAAGAACATATCCCAACATTAAAATATGTAAATTAAAAGACCCAACAAAATAAGTCTTTTAAAAAGAGGAGGGTGAAAGGTTCCCTTACCAACTTGGGTATCTTTCGAAACATACACCCCATGAAAGAAGGAAATTTCAACATTTTTTTAAATACTCATAAAATAAAGTGTATTACACAATGATTGTAATAATCGTCCATACATATACCATTAAAAGGAAATGGTGGAAGATGTAGCATAAATCTCACAGGAATAAAAGTGAGATGAAAAATCCCTTTCGAAAACTCGGCACCTAACGACGCCACTTAAAACTTCCAAAAGTGGATTGATGTGATCAAATAAGGTCTATCATCATATTACCATAGAATTTAAAGAAAGATTAATATAAAATAACTTCCCCCAAAATAACAAATCGGATCTTAAAAGAAGTTACATAAAGAAGAGTACTTAAAAAGAAAGAGAGAGGTTGGATCTCTTATGAAAATTCAGCAGCCTAACAGCGCCACTCAAAACTTCCAAAATTGACTGATGAGAGAAAGTATGGTCTCTAATCATATAAACATTAAAATTATAGTAACAGTAATATAAAATAACATCCCAATCATATTAAATATGAGCTTAAGAGGAATTACATGAATGAGTGTACTTAAAAAGAAAGAGAGGGGTAGGATCCCTTACCTCAAGTCCGACTTGCCTTGTTCATTTATTTATATTCCTGAATAATAAAATTTGGTCAATTTATAATTTCCTAAGGAACTACATTAAATATTATTATTCATTAAATATCACATATTATAATTTTATAACAATTTTTTAATAATGTTAGTTCATATCAGACGTTTTTGTCGATGTTTGGTACATGAGTCAAAAATGAACTTGTTTGAAAAATGATTTCCCATGTAATTATAAGTAAATCATTTCCAGAATAGTATTAATGATTAAAATATCATATATATACAGTACATATTCGTTTTATACTATTCCATATCATTTGGAGATAAAAAACGAAAATCACCGTTCATGGAGACGGTAGGTCGTACGTACGTATGAACGCTACTTTTATTTTTTTGTAATATTAATGGAACTAAAAATAAATGATATATATATATATATATTATAATTACAGTATAATATATATGTTATATAGGTCACATATGTTCATTAATTTCATTCTTTATACATTCCATGTATTGCATGAACGAGTCACAACACATGAGGGGGCGGTAGTCCACACTTTCTCATATGAAATTATCGCATTTGCACAACATGCAAAGTATAAAGGTATGTTTTAAATATAAAATATAGAAGCATATAGAAAACATAAATAACATATATATGATATATAAAATACAGTGACATTATAATGGTCACCTTTAAAGGTGTTAAAAGAATATTGAACAATCATCGTTTCGTGAGGCAGTAATTCGCCATCCACAGAAAAAGAATGTTTTTTAACCATTCAACAGATGTGTGTGTAAGTGTAGCTAGAATCCTTATTATAACAACATCCATGTATATTTAAGATACTGGTGTTTCTAAAAAATAAAGGAATAAAAAATTTTAGGGGGTTGGAGTAGAAAATTAAAACAAAAGAACACTAGGGAAGACATTACCTTTAAATCGGGTAACTCTTTTTGATTTGAGCTCAAAGGCTTCCTTGGAAAGACTTCTGCCCAATGTGAGGCTTCTAGGAGTAATAGAGGGATGTGGAGAGACAAAATGGTCTGGGTTTGGCCGAGCCAAAGGCTTGAGAGGTGTGGGTAAGGTGGTAGTGGTGGGGACCTTTTATAAGAGGAGAGGAGGGGCACTCTTGGAATGTCTTGAAAAGTAACATTATTATAAAATGCATTTCGGATTTTAAAGGACCCACAATTATATATTTCGAGGATAAGGTGATAATAGTTGTAAATACACACATCCAATTGGTTTTTGACAATTTTAGGTCTTAGATTTTACATTATCTTTTTATTTTATTTAAATCGTTAAATAATGAGGTAATCGCTGCATAATCATGGTGTCAGAAATAATTTACTTTATTTAATGTCTAAAAATTATAAAAAAAAATATCATCATGTAGGAAATGTTTTTATTTTTCTAATTAATATTTATAGGAAAAAAATATGACTTGTATAACCCCATGTAAAAATTGTTTTAGTAAAACAACACATGTTTGTGACCTTTTAATTTTAACTTTAAATAAAAAGGGATTAATGTAATTTTCCTACCAAAGTGGCTCCATGGGGTCCCCAAGTGGACCCATGGATTTCCTGGTCGACCATGACTCATCCAATAAGGTTAGGAAATGTTTCAAGGTCATTTCATATAATTAAAACATTTTTTTACCTTGAATTACACTAATTACCTCTAATCGCGATTAAAAACATCAAAGTTACTATTCACCAAAAATTTATTTTAATCCAATTGAACGAAATTTTTCATCCCAATGACAAACATGTATGTAGAATTTTTGAAATTAAAATCACTGACGAGTTAGAGTTTCATTTTAATGAAAAATCAGTTTTTAAACTACCACTTAGTGGTTTCACTATTCATCAAAAATTGATGTTTTTCAAAAAAATACCAAAAATTCACCCTAAGCTATATTTGATATTATGAATTAAAAAATGATGTATATTTTACAAAATAAAAAACATATAATTTTCATTAATTAATTTAATAAGTAATTCTCGCTGTCAAAACAAATAGCGTGTTTTTAAGAAATAATATATATTAAAAGGTTGACACTTGTTTAAGTCCAATTTCAAAGTGAAATTAATTCCAATGACCACTATTGGATTAAATGATAAAAATATATTCTAATTTCATTTTAAAACTAATTCAAAATATAATCTAATCATATAATTAAATTAGATTAAAAATAGGTTTTGAATTAAAATACAACATTTTTCACTATTCATTAAAAAATGAACTTTATCAGAAAAATACCAAAAATTTACACAAAGTAAATTTTGATATCCGGATTCGAAATAAGAATTCCATTGTGTCAAATATAACACATAAAATTGTCAAAAAGTGGATCTAAAAGAGGTTCTCCATCAAAAGGTGGTTAATCGACCTTTTAATGAATATTAGAATGTTTACGCTTAAAATTGGATTCATTCGCATTTTTATTCCTCTAACATTTATTGTAAAAAGTAAAAATATTTGACAAATATATATAATCATTTTTTAGTTATTTTTTTTCATTCCCCTCATTACAACGACTAGGTGTTAACTACCATTTAAAATAAAATTATTTTATTATTAGAGTGCAACGTAAGATTTCAAAGAAACTCGTTGTTACGTATTGGGTATGCCATCGAGCATAGCATTACCTTTAAAGTAATATTAATATTTTATTCACAAATATTAACAAATATGAAAAATTAATATTCTTTATTTACCTGGGATGTTACATCCTTCCCCCCTTTTGGAAATTGCGTCCCTGCAATTTTAAAATTGGTCTTGGAAACTTCATTGAAAGCCCCACATCGGAAAAGGAGTTAGTAAAACTATCACTTAAAAAGAATGGGAGAGAAGTAAAAAGGTCACCCGAGTCAACCCATACTAGGATTCCAAGTACGAAAATATGGATATTGAAGAAATAGAAAAGGGTCATGTTCTGAGAGAGACTGATAAAAAAAAATTTAGGAGAAAGTTAACCTCAAGAAAATCACAAAATTGTGGTGGGTTAAACATTATTCGATTCCATGGTAGGAAAAGTTAATTGACAACATTTTTTTTAAGTTACTTTTCATTGAGGAATTTATTTTTGATCTTAAAGAATCATATTTACTTGTTATGTTGAATTTCAACTTTTACTAGATTTCTTACACAAACTCATACTTTCTCCAAAAGATGAGTATTTAGGAAGACTTGTTCACACTAAGAGTACTATAATAAACATCTAGAGAATAACCTAATCCACAAAATGGGACTATATATTTCCCATGTCTTTAGACCCTTACCAAAACCAAAATTATTAGAACAAGATCAGATAATCCAAAAAAGGATAACCCTTTATAAAAAGAAAATCTATTCTTAATCTCCAAAAATTTTCCAGAAAAACCCAAAGCTCAACGAAGACCATTCAATAAACAATTTGTCCATAAAATTCTTCAAATTAAACCAAACTAAGATTGAAACCCAAATATTTGAAGGATTTAATCACATAGTCTTCCAAGGTACAAATTAACACTTATCTCCAAATAACATCAGTTTCTCTTAATGTCTCATATTGAAAAGTAATTAACCTAATCACATATCCTCCATGATAGGTTAATAATTTCTATAGATAACCCAAAATCAACTTACTCTTAATTCATAAAATCATCTAACTAAAATAATAATTCATACTAACGAGGGACTTCATGTAGTCACATGGTAGGTGATAAATACTAGTCGTACTCTGGTTGTGGGTTCGATTCCCGCAGCTTTGTCAGATGCAACGGGTTGTCACACGGTCTACGTGTTGTCATTTTTATAAATTTCTAAAAATAACCCTAACATGTTTTAACCTCAATAGTTTTCTTATACCTCTCAGTTTCATCCAAATTGGTTACGATCTCAACATCTTAATTCTTGAAGTCTTATTTCACCACCATATAATAAAATAAAACGATTCCCAAAAAGAATAATAGCATGCCTTGATCATGGCATCCACTCGGTTTCATCATCATCTTGCTCACGTAGGTAGATGTCCCATGCATTACAACAATGATTTAGAGATCTTTCAAAATAATTTGCTTCCTCCATCCAAATACCCCTTGTACAACATGGGTCATATGGGTCTTCAAAGAAAAACAGTTTTGGAAAATAATCATGAATGACATATAATTCCAAAACATCTGATAAAAAATGATTTCTGTAAAATAGTCGGACAGAATTTGAGTTGAAACTTTCTATTATTGGTCCTTTTAAAATACCATAAGTATGTACTGAGAGACTATATTTTAAAAGTAAATATAAATAGGTTGCGCAAGGGTCTCCTTCCTCAGCACAATTTTTAAAATCATAATATGATTCAAATTCTTGTGATAAGGTAAAATATTTGAAAATATATTGATAATATTTACCTTTCTTGAAAATATGAGAATACTATGAAAATAGTATTTGTCTAAAAACAACCCATGATCCACGATGATAACGAGGTACAGTGGAGGTGTTTGATATCTCAAACAACTGCTTTCAGTGAGTTGTATGCTAGAAAAAGTTTCACAATCATTCGAAAAAGACTATGCAATAATTATTGCAAAAATGCCATCAGGAAGAGATAAGAATTTCGTTTGACATCCTTATCCTTCCATTCGTAACTGGCTTTACTTGACCTGAAAAAAGTTATAAAACAAGGACTTAACTGAAATAATAGATATAGGGACTAATCATGTGTCTAACAAAAACTCCTAATCCCTAAAGTTGTCTAGACCGACCTCTGATACCAACTATAATACCCCAGCCTTAAACCTTCCTTAATCATGAGTTATTACAAGATTACACATTGAGGATCTTTTCAGGTTTCGAGTTTTAGAGAATTAGATCATAAAACATGCATTATATTCCACATTTAAAAAAAGTGGTTACATAAAAGATAGTATTCATTTTTCTCATCAATGGAAACATATTTAAAATAAAACATGGATTCTTTCTTGACACTCCGTTGACACTATCATCACATCATGTACCTTTCCCTTGACCTATGAAAAACATTTCAAAAACATGGGATGAGCATAAAAATCTCAGTAAGGGATATAAAAATATGGAAAGGAAACATGAGTACATGTATACATAAGAATGAAGTCATACTTTAACCATAAAACATAACCACTTTAACATACCTCATAAAATCATGAATAAATCATAGAAATAATAAGACATAAGGATAACTTGAGGCATTCATAACATTCTTACGTAGGGTGTAACCCTCTTGGTTACGTTTGGAATACCCATAATAGTATATTCCCTAAATCTCTTCATAGAAACCTTAATGTTTAACTCCTTCGCGTTACCCAATGCATTGGAGAGCTATATCGGGCTCACCTACCCTTAGTTTATCATGGAACCACCCGTCTTCATAATAATGTCCAAGAACCATCACATAATCGTATCACACAAAATATGCATAAGGAAACATAACATTTCGGCTTTTCAATCACAATATATCAATACAACACATTGATAAAAAAACATTATGAAAATTATTTTCAATACCAAAATAAATGAAAAGTAAAACATGGTATTTATTTTCCATTAAAAAACGGTATGGCTTGTAGAGGAAGCCGAAACTCAAATAAAGGTCACAACGGCGGAGTAGTCGTTGTCGCCGCATACGTACGACAAAAACATTCCCTTTTGAAATTTAGTAAAATTCTACGTAAAAATAAGATTCCTTTTGGATAAACGTAAAATTCAAATGGGTTTATACACTGTATAAAAGAAGGTTGTGTATAAAAGAAAATATGCCTCAATGAAAGGAGATTGAGACGATATCCCTTACAAAGAGGGTATCCTTGGATTAAGGATAAATCAATTACATAATTATGTGTGACAAATGAATACACCAAATATAAGTGGATATTAAGTGTATTACAATCAAATTTTATTCACACATATTCATTGAACGACATATTCAAGGAGTAAAAGTTTATCCCAAAGAATAAAATTGGGTTAAGAAGTTCCCTTGCAAAAATTTTACAGCCTAACGGCGTCACTAAACGATTCAAAAAATGAGTTGATGAGAGATAAAAAGGGTATATCATTACTTGGACAAAAAAATTACTTCAATAAAGATATAGAAGAACATATCCCAAAATTACAATATTTAAATTAAAATACCCAACAAAATAATCCTTTTAAAAAAAGGAGGGTGAAAGGTTCCCTTACCGACTTGGGTATCTTTCGAAACATACACCCCATGAAAGAACGACAATACAACATTGATGTAAATACTAATAAATAAAACTATATTACACAAATATTAGAATAATGGGCAGTACATATACCACTCAAAGGAAATGGTGTCAAATGTAGCATAAATCTCACGGAAATAAAAGTGAGATGAAAAATCCCTTACGAAAATTCAGCAGCCTAATAGCGCCACTTTAAACTTCCAAAAGTGGATTGATGAGACCATATAGGGACTCTCATCATATTAACATAAAATTTAAATAAATATTAATATAAAATAGCATCCCCCAACATAACAAAGAGGAGTTTAAAATAAGTGACATAAAAAAAGTAAATAAAAACAAAAATAGAGGTTGGATCTCTTAATAAATTTCAGCAGCCTAACGGCGCCACTCAAAACATCCAAAATTGATTGATGAGAGAAAGTAGGGTCTCTAATTATATAAACATAAAGTGTAATGTAATAATAATATAATATAACATCTCAATCATAAGAAAGTTTAGATTAAAATGAATGACATAAAAGAGTGTACTTAAAAAGAAATAGAGGGGTAGGACCCTTACCTCAAGTCCAACATGCCTTGTTCGTTTCTTTATATTACAGAATAATATACGTTGGTAAATTAATAATTTAATAAAGACCTCATTTAAATATTATTATTCAGTTCATATCACATATTATAATGTTATAATAATTTTTTAATAATGTTAGTTCATATCAGATGTTTTTGCCGATGTTTGGTATATGAGTCAAAAATGAACTTGTTTGAAAAATGATTGCCCATGTAGTTATAAGTAAATCATTTCCAGAATATTATTAATGATTAAAAAATCATATATATCCAGTAAATATTAATTTTTTACTATTCCATATCATTTGGAGATAAAAAAAATGAAAATCACCGTTCATGGAGACGGTAGCTGGTACGTACGTATGAACGCTACTTTCATTTTTTTGTCATATTAATGGAATTAAAAATAAATGATATATATAAATATATATTATAATTACATTATAATATATATGTTATATAGGTCACATATGTTCATTAATTTCATTCTTTATACATTCAATTTATTTCATGAATGGGTTACATCACTTGAGGGGGCGGTAGTCCACACTTCCTCATATGAAATTATCGTATTTGCACAACATGAAAAGAATAAAGATATGTTTTAAATATAAAATAAATAAGAATATAGAAAACATAAATAACATATATATGATATATAAAATATAGTGAAATCATAATGTCCACCTTTCAAGGTGTTAAATGAATATTGAACAATCATCGTTTCATGAGGCAGTAATTCGCCATCCACAGAAACAGTATGTTTTTTAACCATTAGACGGATGTGTGTGTAAGTGTAGATCTAATCCATATAATAACAACATCCAAGTATAATTAAGATACTGGTGTTGTTATAAAATAACGTAATAATAAAATTTAGGGGGTTGGAGAAGAAAAATAAAACAAAAGAACACTAGGGAAGACATTACCTTTAAATCAGGTAACTCTTTTTGATTTGAGCTCAAAGTCTTCCTTGGAAAGACTTCTGCGCAATGTGAAGCTTCTAGGAGTAAGAGAGGGATTTTTAGAGACAAAATGGGCAGGGTTTGGCCGATACAAAGGCTTGAGAGGTGTGGGTAAGGTGGTATAGGTGGGGTCCTTTTATAAGATGAGAGGAGGGGCACTCTTGGAAAGTCTGGAAAAGTAACACTATTATAAAATTCATTTCGGATTTTAAAGGTCCCACAATTATGTATTTTGAGGATAAGGTGATAATAGTTGTAAATCCACACATCCAATATGTTTTTGACAAGTTTAGGTCTTAGATTTTACATTATCTTTTTATTTTATTTAAATCGTTAAATAATGAGGTAATCGCTGCATCATCATGGTGTCATAAATAATTTAAATTATTAATGTATAAAAATTATAAAGAAAATATCATGATGTAGGAAATATTTTTATCTTTATAATTAATATTTATAGTAAAAAATATGACTTGTATAACCCCATGTAAAAATTGTTTTAGTAAAACAACACATGTTTGTGACCTTTTAATTTTAACTTTAAATGAAAAGGGTTTAATGTCATTTTCCTACCAATGTGGCTCCATGGGGTCCCCAAGTTGACCCATTTATTTTCATGGTCTACCATGACTCAAACAATAAGGGTAGGACATGTGTTAAGGTCATTTCTTATTATTAAAACATTATTTTTACCTTAAATTACACTAATTACCTCTAATCGCGATTAAAAAATTAAAAGTTACTATTCACCAAAAAAATTATTTTAATCCCATTAAACCACATTTTACATCCTAATTACAACAATGTATGTTGGATTTTTTGATATTAAAATCACATAAGTGGTAAAGTCTCATTTAAACAAAAAATCAGTTTTTAAACTACCACTTAGTGGTTTCACTATTCAACAAAAATTGAAGTTTTTCAAAAAAATACCAAAAAATAACCCTAAGCTATATTTGGTATTCTGAATTAAAAAATGATGTCTATTTTAAAAAATTCAAAAAATATAAGTTTCATTAATTAATTTAACAATTAATTCTCGCTGTCAAAACAAATAGTGTCTTTTTAAGAAATA
Organism: Viscum album; assembly: GCA_963277665.1. NCBI lineage: Eukaryota > Viridiplantae > Streptophyta > Magnoliopsida > Santalales > Viscaceae > Viscum > Viscum album. The sequence continues at coordinate 1,930,624,237 of OY728142.1, forward strand.
ATATCTATTAAAAGATTGCCACTAGTTTAAGTCCAATTTCAAAGTTAAATTAATTCCAATGACCAATATTGGATTAAATGGTAAAAATATAATCTAATTTGGCTTTAAAACTAATTCAAAAGACAATCTAATCATATAATAAAATTATATTAAAAAGAGGTTTTGAATTAAAATACAACATTTTTCATTATTCATTAAAAATGAACTTTATCGAAAAAATACCAAAAATTTACCCAATGTAAATTTTGATGTTCTAATTCTAAATAAGAATTCTATTTTGTCATTTATAACACATAAAATTGTCAAAAAGTGGATTTAAAAGAGGTTCGCCATCAAATGGCAGTTAATTGACCTTTTAATGAATATTAGAATGTTTACGCTTAAAAATGGATTCATTCGCATTTTTAATCCTCTAACATTTATTGTAAAAAGTAAAAATATTTGACAAACATATATAATAATTTTGTAGTTAGTTCTATTCATTCCCCTCAATACAATTACTAGGTGTTAACTACCATTTGAAATAAAATTATTTTCTTATTAGAGTGCAATGTAATATTTCAAAGAAACTCATTGTTACGTATTGGGTACGCCATCGAGCAAAGCATTCCCTTTAAAGTAATATAAATATTTTATTCATAAATATTAATAAATATGAAAAATTAATATTCTTTATTTACCTGGTATGTTACACGGACTCCATGGTAAAATGTGAGATCCATGTTTCTTTCTTCTTCACCCAATAAATAGCACAACTTACAAGATAAAATTACCATCCAAAAGAGGATCAGTTATTAGAAATATTAGTAATCCCTCATGAATCAGTGAATCCTTCTGATAAAGATGAATAATAAACATATAATAATGTTAAATCATTAGTATTTCTTACGTATCAAAAAAATTCTCATTATACATATGATATAATCCACACTAGGATTACTAGTATATCTACTAGTTTTAAATATCATAAAATAAATATTAGGTCTAGTTCCATGAATCACATACATTAATGAACCAATTATACTAGAATACTAATGTTGTTTCATAGATCTACACATTTTTATATAATATTTATCCCTAAATTATATCATAGTATTAGCATCTTTGAATCCAATATGAAAAAATTTATTTATCATTTTTTCTATATAATGAGTCTGAATTAATTAATAACCCCAACTATGTTTGATAAGATTAATTCCTATAGTACTATCAAATATTCCTTGATCCTTAATTTTACTAATAAAATAAAGGTAATTCTTTGTATCAGTTACACAGATAATATTGGTACCAAAAATTAACATATCATCCACATATAGACAACAAATTACTCCATATTATTTTTTAACCATTAAATAAAAACATTAATCTACATTATTATGATGAAATAAATTTGATAAAATAACAGAATCAAATTTCGAATGTCATTGCTTTAGCGCTTATTTAAGACCACAATGAGATATCACTAGTTTATGTACATTGATTCATTTCCCAATTAAAAAAAATAATCTAGTTTTTAAATGTAAATTTCATCATATAATTTCCTAAATAAAATTGAAGTGTTGACATCTATTTGATGAACATAAAAATGATTAATTTATACTAAAGAAAATAATATCCCTATGAAATTATTTATACCTATATTGGTATAATTATCAAAATAATGAATCCCTTCTTGATCGAAACCTTTGGTAACCAATCTAGAATTAAAATTATGAATGTTACAATTTGAACCATATTTCATCAAAAAATCCCATTTACTACGAATTTGTCTTTAACCTATTGGTAAATCCATAGTAACTCTAATATTATTCCACAAAATGATATCCATTTCATCTTTAATTACTTATTTCTTTAAAGAAACATATCTTGATGTCATAGCCTATTTATAAGTCATTGGGAAATCTTTTATTCTCAATACCAAAGGATAATTATTCAAAAGATTATTATTTTTATCTCATTCAACAAGGAAAATTATAGATTTGTGTGAAATAAAATATAGATATTTAAGTTTCTCCATAAAAATTCTTGTACACTATTTATGTTCAACTATTGAATCATTATTATTCTCTACTATTTCATTTAAACTATATTGATTACATGAGATAGGTGTGTGGGTAATTATTTCCTCCAAATCATCTTTATAAAAATTATTTTCAAAAAAATATACATCCATTGATTAATTAATTATATTATCTCATAAATCCATAATTCAATATGAATTACTATTTTTTCATATCCAATAGAAACATGTTTACTTACCAAGGGACCAATTTTAGTTCTTTTATGATAAACAACTATATAGTAAGATAACCCCCCCCCCCCACATGCACACACACATTGAAATAATGAACATTAGGATTTATACCTCTCCCAATTTCATAAGGGGATTACATAGTTTTCCTAGAGTCAATACTATTATGAATATGACATGAATCCAATAAATATTAGCCCAATAAATTTAATTGAAACATAGATTTATTAATCATGAAATAACCCATTAGTACTAATTTATTTTTTTTTATTTTAACTAAAACATTTATATGTGGTGTGTAAGTAAAAAACTATTGATTAATTATACCATTTTCTTCGTTGAACTCATTAAACTCATTCATAAACTATTCACCACATCTATCCGAGTGAAATAATTTATTCCTTTTGTTTAATTGGTTATCAACTTCTGCTTTATACTTCTTAAACACATTAAATAATTCATCCTATATTCAAATAAGATATATATATAAATATATACTTTATTGATAAAAGGTAATAAAATATCATTTTCATCCACTAGTTAATAATAAATTTAATTCATGGATATAATAATTCCATAATTTTAAAATAGGAGAATTTAATTCAACAATATGAAAAGGATTCATAACTATTTTAGATACTATAAATGTTTCAAATTTATAAGAAACATTTCCAAAATTAATCATGTTCAACTTTTCTATTAATTTTAATGAATCATACTTAACATGTAGTAAATTATCATGACAAAAATCAAAATGTCCAATCATGTATGCATAATATTAAATCATTTTAGAAATGGATATTTTATTCATGATATCATTCATGTAACCTTTCCTATCAAACATGTCTCTCTTATACAAGATAACATTGTCTGATTCTAATGAAATATCAAATACCATCTTATATAGAAGATCAACATAATATACATTCTTTTGAACATCGATAAAATGTAATATAATAAAAAGAGTCAACATCTTCTTAGAAGTAAAACCTATATCAACACTTCATTTTCCACTAAAATCAATGTTTGAACTTTCTTCAAGGTATACTTCATTTATGATAATACAATTGTCAAATGTTTTTAACATTGATATATCATTACAGATATCCATTATTTATCCAAAACCTAGTCACCATCCCATCTTTATTGAAGTCATATTTACATCAGATATCATTACTACAATATTTTCTTCAGTCAATATATTTGCAGCAGGTTTATTAAATATGTTTAGATAGTAGAATTCCCATGAATAATGCCTTTGTCTTACATAGTCAAAGTATTATCCTTCCTTCTTGTAAGGATTTCCATTCATCTTGAATGGATGACTTTTCTATATGACATGTAAGGAATAGTTTTGTTGTGTCACTTACTCCATGATATTAACTATGTTATCAGAACTGACTTGTTATAAACCATCTTTTAGGGTAGATACATTTCAATAAGAAGATTATTGGTACCTTAATCCTATACTTTTTATTTGAGATGGAGTCAATCCAAAATCTCTTGATATGTCTTTATTTGGCGGAAGTGGTCATATATATGATTTTACAATTTGTTGAGAATATATCATCTGCAAAAAATTTCATCATCTTAATGTTCCTTCAGCATTCCTCAAATGTGTTCGACTTGAGTCACGTCGATTAGTGGGTCGTCTGAATTTTAATCATGCTCCATGGGAACGGGAAGAAGATTTCTTTTCATAATATAATAAATATTCAATATTATAATAAGAATATTAATCTTCTATTTCCACTAGGATAAGTGTTTTCAATTAAAACTGATATGTTTGACCATGTATTGGTTCATCACATTGAGGGATTCATAATCCATATTCTAGGTTTTTCCTTCAATTTCAAACCATTTTGATTGTTAAAAAATATATAGAAAAAATAAGAAGAAATATTGAACCTTGATGTGGGAATTGTATTCACTATCGAAAAGGGTCTGATATACCCCATATTGATGGCATGGGGTTACAAGTGGAAGTCTTTCTTGAGGATTTCACCATGTTTTGGAGGAAATATATTAAATTTACGATTCACCTACTATGCCAATGTTTGGTGATATTTTGAGCATATCCTTGATTGAATAATGAATTAAACTATAATAAATATCATTATCACTTATATATAAATCATAATCAGTTTGAATTTCACCATTTTGGTCAAATAACACATTGGTTCAACCAAAAAACATGACACATGCTATTGGATACACCAGTTTGATCTCACCATTTCAATCAAAGAACACATTATTTAAAACAAAATGATACAACACTTTTTTAAGGACAGACAAGTTTGAATATAAAAAACACACTAGTTATTTTAATATATATTTTGTATAAAAAATATAACACATCAACAATTGATGGATTCTCTTTTATGCTCGAGTCTAGTTGTTTTGGCAATGGATTTAGTTTTAGAACCCAACCCTGATTCAAACATGTGATTGTATTCATTAAATATATGGTAAATACAATTTTTGGTAATTCATGAATGCATTATTCGTCTTTATTTTAAGGGGATTTATGGTTGGAAGCCTCCTATTTTCAAGGGGGTGTGTAGATCATGTTCAACAGTGGAAGATGTGCCGATATTTGATCTTGGTGTGGATCTAGAAAATGGTGATAGATAGGGTTCTGTTTCTACTCGTGGATATCAACGATGTATAGAAGGTGTTTCAACTATATAACTGATTCATACAATGGTTTATGTGAGCAATGGGGGATCAGGCGCCCAATGGTAGATGATGAAGGGTTGAAGGATGATCTGTCTACATGAACAATAGATCCCTATGGGTGGTGGTGGTTATGCCATATGCCTATAGTGGTGGATATTTGGTTCTAGTGTTATATTTTTACAATAAATAGTTGGCATCGGTAGCAGCTACATTTTGACAACAACACCTAAGAAAAAAATTTAAAATTTACAATTGAAATTAATATAAATATTGAGACATAAAAATTATATATATTAACAAATAAAATCATATTCATTTAATGATATACATGATATTATAATAAAAATTGAATTTAATTAATAAATAAAAATAAGTTAAAATTTATATTGGATCCATATTATTTTTTAAAATTTTAAATTAAAAAAAATAAATATTAAAATACCAACAAATTATAATTATATTAAAGTTTAAATTATTTTGAATTAAAAAAATAACTAAATCCAAAAAATAATGTATAATAAACGTAAAATTAAAGTTAAAAATAATAATTCAGAAAAAAATATATATTAATAAAAAAAATTATTGAATAAATAATTTTAAGTTAATAATTATAAAATAAACATTTAAAAGATAGACTACAAATTTAATCAAAAAAATTACTTTTTATAGTTATTTAACATGTTAAATACAATTATTTCACCAAATGATCAAAATAAAAAATAAAAAAATATGTCAAATATCTAAATTAAAGTCTACATAAAACTCCTCCATACATATTCATTACTTTTCCTTAACCAATAATAAGTCAAAATCAATGGAAAAAAATTAAATATAAAAATTCAACAACTATAATTCTACAGTGAATTGATTAATGTAAAATTATTTTACCCCATGAACTCTTTGAATAAGAAATTTTATATTCCATCTGAAAAGATAGTTGTTAAGTGAAATATATAAATAATATTATAAAAAAATATTTATTTTGAAAAAAAATTAAATTGAAATAATCAAACTTAATATTACATTTTACTAAGTCTTATAAACTTCTCCTTACCTCCAGGTGAGAATATATAAATAAATTAATACTCAAATAATTAGACAAAAATGAATGGATGAGTAGGTTTTTTATAAAATGAAGGAGTAAATCAATCATCCATAAGTTCAACATTAATAATAAAATAATTATAGAATGGAATAATAATGATAATCCCCTATTATTATTTTCATTTCATACCTTATTGAAATTCATGTCTTTTAACTTTTAACAAATAAAAGTGTTCCAATTCAATATTTTTTGTATAAAATGTTTGTCAAAATATGACTATGAAAACATGATTTTAATAGGGGAGGAATAGATTAAATCAATTAAATTAATAGGGTTATAAAAGAATAACCCTTTCAATGTGCCTTCACATAAATCAAAATTATGTAAAAATTTGAACCACTGAAATAAAGGATACAAACAAGAAAACTATCATGACCTATCCCAAAGAGTTTCATGCCCTAACTCCCCATGCCCACCTCAATTAATCTAGGGAATAATGAATTTCACTCACATATGAGGATACATAGGAGGGAATCCCAATACCAATACAATAGGGTACATGGGAGGTAATCCAAAGCCCAAAAATAGGGTGTGTTCTAAGCCCAAAATAAAAGGGTTTAGAAAAAGGAATTCAGAGCCCGAAATGGGGGTACACAAGATGAAATACCAAACACAAAACCTGAGGTAATTGTATGGATTAAATAAGATGGTACATTGGAGGGAATACAAAGCCTTAAATAATAGAATACATGGGAGTTCATCACATGCCCGAAACAATTTGACATTGTAATCCTAAAACAAGAGGGTACAAGGAAGGGAATCCAAAACCCAATACAAGATTGTACATGGGAGGGAATACCAATCAAAAATATGGTACATTGGTTAATATCCCATTCCAAACATGTTATGAATGTCTCAGTAATTTTTATTGACATAAGAATTTCAATTCTTAAGTGTATTCCATAAATTACTTCTATCATTCTTATGTTGTGATTTCATTTATTATGTTTGTGATTCTCTAAATGTTAATTTATAATGAAAATCCAATCAATATGCCATGATTAATGTATATGTACTTTGATATGTAGGGTATGATCATCTAATGTTATGATTGTGTTCTCATTCTATTTTTATCATGTTTATCTCTTGTATTTCCCATTAATGAGAAACGGATCTCACAATTTTCTTATGTTACCATTTCACAGGTTATTAAGATAAGTTATAAGTATATTTACTAAAGGGTAATATCCTTAGTAGATATGTAGAAGATATATCAACATGATATAATATTATGTTTCTTATTTTCCAAATACAAAAAACAATTATAGTGCTCAGGGATGTATTTTTCTAATGTGATGAATATTTATCTAAATAATGTGATATCCATGAATTTTAAGACTTGATCCCTATATTTTCTATCAAATGAAAGGTTTAGTTATCCATTGAAAACTAGGATAAGTGAAATTTAGTGATATCCATTGGTATTTTTCTATGGATATTTATGGGGGTCATTATGTATGAGACTTTATGTCATAGATTTAAAATAAGGTTTCACAATATAGACATGATATAATCAATAAGTCATTGTTAAGTGTTTTTTCACTATAATAAATGTTTCTCACAGTATGATTTCTGGTTTTAGTCAATTTATGGATCCTGAAAGAACCTTGTTAATGAAAAATTATATAGTATTCCTCATGAGTAACCAAATGTCATGGCAACTAAAATTGAAAACCTTGTTGATTATTATTTCTAAAATATGTATCATGGTAAAAATCCAACATAACATAGGAGGAAAAAATGCTCTGTTGATTTTATCATGAGGTAGATCATGCCTTCATTCATTGGATATGATGATTCATTAGTTGCTAAGTAATGGATCGGTACCACCAAAAATTTATCTTCTATCATCCTATGTTCAAATAATGAGATAATCACCCTAACAGTCTATCATCTCATCTGTGAGGTAGACCTGTGATATATTCTTATCAAGAATTTGAAGAGAAAATATGAAATTGACTAAATTTATTTTTAACACCATTAGATTTTGTAAAATATATTTTTTGAATTAATTTAATCCTTTATATATTTTCCATTACATACAATAATAGATATAAATATAAAAAAACTATGTTTTGATGATGATATACACAACCCCAAGTCAAGGATTCCCTATATTGAAGACTTAGATTTGATTTCGGTATATGAAACACTATGCTTGGAATTTGTTGTACATAGTGTGATGTTCTTTCGATAACTTGTGTTACACAGAAGATTATGATTTTCCAGACAACCGTATATTACTAAGATATTGTAATTTAATATAATAAGTTATAACATAGATATTAAACTATCATCTATAAAATTTATTAACTAACTTATAGAATATTATGGTTTATAATATGAATTATTTAGTGTCCAATTAATTAGAAATATATATATATATATATATATATTTACCATTTGATTATAAAGAAAAAAGTATTATGCCCCCAAATTCATTTGGACTTAATAATTTGTATTAATTAAACTAAATGATAATATTGAAATAAATGTATGTAATATATTCAATAAAATATTTTTTATATTAAAAAAATATTTTTTATAGGCATAAGATAATAACAAAAAAAATTCATATAAATCCCTATTTTTTCAAATGGGTAATATTCATGCCTTTTAATGAAAATCCCATTATAAATATAAATTTTGAAACTATTCTAATATTTATATGATAAAATGTAATTCTTATTTGAAATAGGGATATAAAAATTTAATTTGGATGAATAGTGAATAATAATATATTTTAGATCAAAACAACATTTGCGTCTAATTTATTTATATAGTTATAATTTTTTTAAATTGGTTTTAAAGTATAATCAGGTTAATTTTACAACCGTAAAACCAAATTATCTCACTGTAATAAATTTTCAAATTAAATTATATATGAAAACATATTATACTTTTGAACATATCACATAAATGCATATATTTTTCATTGTATTTTTGGGAAAAATATTATATATAATTTATTTTATTTATTTTAATTGAATTACATAAAATGGTTCTAATTTTTTTAATCAGAAAGTCCAAATTATTTTTTTCGGTCAACGTCATTTTTATTTATTGAAAATTTATTACAGTGAAATAATTATTTATGGTGTTATAAGTAAAAAATAGAACCTTATAATGTTAAAAATGTTATAGGAATAAAATATCTGAAAAAGACAACATTTAATGGTTTTAATAAGTTTATCAAGACCATAAAAAGCCTCTAAAAGATTAATTTTCATCCATAGTCTTATAATTTAATTCATCTTAAAATGATTGGCTTAAAATTTAAAATATTAATTATTCAAACACTTAATACCACCTATCCTCATGTATAAATACCCTCCCAAAACCCCATTTCGACCAAAAAATAATATCAGAGCCTAAAATATATAAAAAAAACTTCTTCTACTCACTCTACCCATGTATAAGTTCTACTGGTCTCAACAGAATACCCAATCCAAGGACCCCAAGAGTATCTCAAAGAGTTGATATTCAATAGGTATTTTTCCCAAAGTATATCACTTAATTTCATTTATTTATCTACTTTACCCTCACATACATTTTCCATAAATGTATTATAACTCTAGAATCATGTTTATATTGTATTTTATTATTTCTAGCTAAAAATTTCAAATCTATTTCATCTCTCATCTCCTCTTCTTCAAAGAAATGAAATTATTTTAAAAGTTAAGTTGGTCAATCTCTTCCATGAATAATGATTTTTTTTACCATTACAACCTTTAAGGCTGGTATTAAAAAAAATATTATGGTTATATAATATTTTTATGTACTTATAACATATTTCATATTCTATAAATTATATATACTCATAGTAGTATATAAAATGAATCTAGTTCATGGTGTTCAGAAAAACCCGGCAAAATAAAATATATGTTTATCATTACTGGTTTATCTAATTAATCAGCCTCATGTGAGAAATAAAAATTATATATAGAACCAATTATCATGTTTTAATTTTTATATTAAATATACCTTTATTCATTCCATATTTTTGAAATACGATAACATCCTGTGTGGATATGTGGACTACTACATCCTAAGAGGATGTGATTTGTTCACACATCACATGGAATGAATTAAACAAAATTCAGTATATATATATTATATTCATGAAATATTAATGTTAATTTAATAATATTATATCTACATAAACATATTCACATACATTTAATATACTTTCATTCTTTCAATAGGATAGGAAAATAAAAATACCTTTCATGCGTAAGTTTGACATATTGTCTCAATGAACATTTTTTCATTAATCAATAAAGATATTTTTCAATACTTATAATATTAATATATATGATATTTATACCATTTTTTATATTATTTTAACAATTAAATTATGATAATCAATAATTACAAGTCAAAACTAGTGTGATTATCGAATAAAATATGACATGAAAGCTATCTTAAACAAGGAAGTAATAATAAACGGGTAATATATGGTCTTAAGTAAATCATATATGGTATTGAACATATTAATATGGTTCTGAGATAGATTAATTATAAACCTACACTTTTCTACATGTGATTTTTATGAGAACAAATAGATTCAATTCTTAAGGTAATGGAACTTCGTTTCACTTTTTATTTCTGTGAGATACATACCTTATTAACCAAGAATTCCCTTTTATAGTGTACAAAATTCCCTTGAATTTATTCTATTAATTTTAAAGTTTAATATATGGTTATTTAAATACCCATTATTTATATCCTTTTCATGGTGGCATACAGTTCACAAGATTCCAAATAATTATAGTCGCTTTGTCTCAATTTGCATTCTTTGAGACACTTGTTTGGTTATTCACATATTCTCTTTTAAGTTGTGTATCTACTTCTATTTGACATATTATATCAATTATATCATTATTTTCATTATATATAATCATTATAATTTTATTATTTCATTTGGATTATTATTCAAATGATTCAAAGTGGTAATGGACACATTGAAAGGATTGAAGATTATTTCCTTCACGGTTGTTTTAAAAGATCTCTTTCAATTTAAAGGAAATTGAATATAAATAAGTGTTTTCTGTTTTAAAGGTTCTTTTTGAAATATTAAATTGTAGTATTACAAATATATTTTTAAGGAAAAAGGTTTTCAAAAAAAATTTGATCGAAAATGCCTTTTTCAAATAAAAATGGTTGATTTCCCAATCTCATTACTTTATGTGATGGTTTATACATATCTATTTACTGGGGTATATTTATCATCATATTCCATGATTGTTAAAAAAATTATAATATTTGTAAAAAATTTCTACTATTTGAAAGTCATTTTTTCAAATTTATGAGTATTTATTAAATGTTTTGAATGGAATATTTTATCATTTTCCTAACGACGTCCCTTTTTGACCATTTCGTCAAAAGCATGAGAATTATTTTTTAAAATTATATGTCATTAAGATATTTTAATGGTTTCATGATACCTTAATTACTTTATTGTAAACATAAAATATAATATGGTTATTTTCAATGAAAATTATTTACTTTAAAATTGTGTTTCATTTTAGGTATAGAAAATGTTTCAAAATAATAACGAATATTTTCCTTAATAATTTTTTTCATGTGATATCTAAAAATTATATTCCATCTGATAAAACATTATTTTATGTTACATATGATTTAATAGAGCTATGATTTGGTTTTTTAATTCTTACAACTAATGTGAAATTTACATGCTTATGATGGAACAATATTTATAAATCCCAATTCTTTTCCACTGGTTATGTTATGATTGAATGATGCTTAAGAAACCAAATCATTTTCATGAGATATTATATGATGAATGATTTATTTATTTATGGAAAACATAATTATTATTTCATTGTGAGTCTTTTGGGACCTATATCTCCCTTTGATTCATTGGGTAATTATATATATTTCATGAGATAGACAAATAGTATATCATCTTTGGAGTTGGTTGTAGAAATGAACCATGACTTCCTAGATGGTCATAGTAGGGAAGCATGAATACCAATATTTTTTGTTAAATAAAACATATACTAATATGGCCTTGGTATTGAGTCCTTGACTATAATGGGAATCATTATTTATATGATTATGTTTCTGCCACAAATTTTTTTTTTGTATTACTATGTTATGATTAACTTGATTATTTTCATTATTTCATTATGATTCATTTCATATGAACAATAAAATTTGTTACATGACTCACGAATATGATATTTTTAAATTAATATTATGATATTCAAATGTTAAGCTCTAGTTTTCATATACTTACGTTCTAATTATGCTTACATATTTTCCTTGTATAACCTTACAAAGCATTTATTCTCATCCTTTTCTTATTTTTCATTTTCCCTGGTTTTAAGAAATGTTTTATGTATGGGTGAAAAAAGAAATGATTTTTGTGGAAAATAAGAAAAATATTCCACCTGAATAGATCATTATGTTCTATGTTTTCAAAGGAACTAAAATTATATTGTCTTTGAGTGTGTGTTTGTATAATGTGGTATGTTTTCCGAAAAGGTGGTGTAATTTCAATGTCTGAAAATTGTGGGTTGTTATTTTCTGTATCAGAGTAAAATTTTAGTTAAAAATTGGGAACTAGGATGGTAAAACCTCTATAAGAACCCTAAGTACATTCTTAAGGGTAACACTAAGGGTAATGAAATGTATAAGTAAATTTCTTTTAATTTTGAAAAATGATAGTGTGAGTGGTTTCCATGAAATAAATCCATGTTTAGATAATAAAAGTGGTTTTGGCTTGGGCATAAATGTACCTAGGGGTAAGAGCTCTGAAAATGTACATCGATCATAACTCGATCATAATCAGGTTTACAAAAATGGTTCACACTATACACTTTATTTAACACTCTAGGGGGAATGATTTGGAAATTTTAGGAGAGTTCAAAAACAATTACAAATCACATAAATAGAATATTGATATGAATGAAAAAGGATATGAAAATGATTTCATAAATTGAATTTGTATGTGTTTTGATTAAGATATTCTATAAGTGAATTTTTCTATTTATATTGTTTCCAATATTAAAATTGTTTACATTATTGTTTCTCAATAGTAAATGGAGGGAACCATAATAAACTCGGAAAATGCGGACTGTGATAGAAAATTTACAGACAAGATGTAAAATAGGATGGTTATTAGATTGAAGGATTTTTTAATCATGCCTAGCCAGTTTTAATAGAACATGATTAACAATTTATACCTTAACCAGAACTCTCACTAAAAAAATAATAGAATTGAAGAATTCAGTGAGTGCTTGGGTATTGGAGGCTTTGAAATAATGATTATTCGGTTTTCTTGATGTCTGGAATGTGGTTAGAATCACATAAGTGAATATAATTAAGTAATAAGAAGATTTTTTTACTATGGAAAAGAAGGACACAAAGAAAGTAAATAGAAAGTAAAAATGAAGTGTTCATTTAATAAAATGGATGGGAATATTTTCCTCTTCAATACATCATCAAAGGTAAAATGTATTATGAATGGAATGAATTGTAATTATGAAAACATATGACCTAAGTGGAATGCTCCCAAAGAAAAACCAGAATGGCGGTACGAGTAGTGGTAATACTACGAATGATGATGAGATAATATATTAAAAAATAATGGAATGAGGTATTAAGTAATAAGATGTCGCATCCTTCTTACGGATTAAGGATGAAGTGGAATAATCTAGTTCATTATGTATTTGTATTAAAAAATTATGTTATATAAATGTATAAATATACACGGATTGTTGATTTTACATTATTTGATCAAGATTTAAAAATTTATACTGAATGTATCAGATAGTCTCGAAATGTGATTTGTTATTAATGTGGAATTTTTACTAAGGGAATATAACCCTTAATAAGTCATTTATGGTATGATAATATCTTTTGGATAGTGATATATTGTATATGAATAAGTAAATTAGACGATTTTCATTTCTTTGAGACTGATTTATGATTTTTTTCATAGGTGGGTTATTCTATCATGCAAAAAATTTACATAATTTTGGGACTTATGAATGATATCCAATATGCATTTGAATAAGTAAACATTCTTGTTTTCAATAAGGATATACGATACCTCATGTTAGAAACATGACTTTATAGAATACATGATGAAGTTATTCAAAATATTGGAATGTGACAACCAACAGTTACCCTTTGATATATGGGAGATAAATATTAATCTTATTTACTAAAAATATTTCTAATGTTTTGGATTTTTCAGATTTTGGATGGATTCTACAATTTACCATTCATGTAATGATTTATATTAAACATCGAATTAGGTTATAGTGAATAGGGTATAATCTATAAATTCAAGTATTTATACATATTTTATAACTTTGGGTAACCTTTTTGTTGTGATAATGATTTATGGAATGACATGTGTTTTATTTGTGGATCTCAGGATCTGTTAACGCATCCAAAATGTAAACTTAAACTTCATTTATAGGAATAATATATTAAGTGTAAATTGATCAAGGAACAACAAAGGTTTATGTTTTCCTAAAACCATTTAGGTGTATATTCACATGAAAATTAATTAATAATAGGAAGATGGTATTGAAATAAAATTTTATCATGTAATCATCAATATTGATTATATATTTGGCCTATTTCATTAATCTTTACTTTAATGTTTTTTTTATTTTTAAATTTCTCTTGATCACCCACTTTCTTGTGATCGAGGATCATTACCAATCTCTATGGTTATTTATTCTTTTCCTCTATGTCACGACCCCCTCCCCACAAAGTGTACCCCACCTGATCCGGCGATGTGAGAAGGGATATAATGACCCCCAAGTTTTGCCTCCAGTAGGCCATGGGTTGGTGACTATCACCAATGGTATAGTAAACACACAAATGGGAGGCATTACCCTCTAAGAGAACACATGCGTAAGAGAGAGATAATATAGACACCAGCTAACTCCAAATCAGAACTAAATTATAAAAGAAAACCCAAGTGCACATATGTAATGTCATGCAAAAGTACTACAACTGAAAGGGAAAACTGCAAGTACCCAAAAGAAAGTAAAAACGACAGCGACCACAATCCCGAACAGCTCCTACAACCCCAAGATTGAAAAAACTGGATTGATCTCCAACCTGATCCAAGTTACTTGAAAAACAGTTTATATATACGTAGGGTCAGTATAACAGTATACTCAGTAGGATCCTCCCTGAAACCTCTCGATCCAAAGTAAAGAAATCATGTTAAAGAACAATGAACAACCAGTTAAACGAACACGTCACCTAAATAGGTATACTAAGTTCCCAACCTCACCATGGCTACTCTCACCATGTAACGCATACAAGAATATAGCATGTAGTAATGAATATCATGGGTACCCTACTACTACATCCCCACTGGTTTTCCGCTTTTCCCCAATGACATATTTCATGTGCATCACTCTCAAAATGCTTTCCCGTATACACCTAGACTAAGATCCACAATCTACACCATGTGCACCTCAAAGGCTTTCCCGCAGACACATGGGTGAATCACCACACCATCCTCACAACCAAAATTAACCAGGTAGTTTCGGGGATCCACCACAGCTCGCATAACATGTATCATACGTCGGGTGTTATACCACAAGCCATTACAGCCCATACACCGAGTAAAGATCCTCAAGCCATCACATCATATACATGTTACACTTATAGTAGTCCATATGATACTATATCCAGAATAAATGTGCATACATAAACACAAGACATTACAGACCTCTACACATATATGGGGAAAACTAACCATTATGCCTAATGGAACCAGTATCTATCAAGAGAAGAGAGCATGGTCAATGGCGGAAGTCAGCCATTCATCCTCCCACTGAAATGTTGGGGAAAACACCCCCCCCCCCCAGGGCTCAAAATCCATGAGGTGCAAGTTTCCCTTACAGACAGGGTGGAGTAGCAAATAGAAACACAAAAAGTACAGAATATACTATAACTCACAACCACACTATGGGCATAACCTAGTCTTAGACACAACTACAGCTAACGTCTCTCGGACTCCAGGCTTCCAATTCTAAGACTAGGTATCCTATAAGCACACAACCATTTAATGGATTTATTAGATTACTCCATTAACATTTTATCAATTCTAATATACATTAATTAATTCTTAAAACATAAATTAACCATGAAAAAAACCACATTAAATTACATTAACATCACATCCAAAAAACACTGTCCTTTCACAAGTTCTCAACCTCATCATTAAGTTTCAAAAAACTCCATCCCCATGCGTTAGCATCATTTATTTAAACATTCATTACCAAATTACTTTCCCATATTCCTAGGAATTCTAGAAATGAATCATATGCTACTAGACAAAAGGGGATCAACACGGTGAGTAGATGTACTACCTGTCGAGTCTTTGCCTCCTCTAGCCAGAGCGTAGACCCATTCTCCATTAAGAAGCTAAACATGGAAACCACGTGGCATACCCCATGTGTCTTCGCCTCTTTCGGAAGATCAGTAAGCAAGATCAGCTGTCCTCAGTAGTGGAAAAAATTAAAGCAAATAAATAACCAAACAAAGCACCAAGCATCCAACAATCACATCCATCACATTCCATCATCCCAGGTGTCTCCCTAACACCCACATGCATAAACAGATGCATCTCGCCACTCCATCATCATTGGTGTCCTCCTTGACACCCACATGCATAAACTGTTTCATCTCGCCACTCTAGGCGTCATCCGCTGCCACAACCACAAGGCCTCCATGCCCCAAAAATCACAACATCTAACCAGGATCACATCACAACGCAAGCAGCAAGAAATTAAAAATCACATCAAATTTGGATCTTGTCCCTTTAACAAGTCATCTAGCCTTCAAACTACAAGCACCAATAGATTTCGGTTTCCCAACCAAATGAATTAACCATGTACATCGGCATCAATTTGATTAACATCAATTTGGATCAAAACCACAACAACAATAACTGAATACGTTTACATGCCTCTTTATCTTTAAGAAATTAATTATCAATTTATTCTGACTTTAATTTCTTTATAAATATCATCAAGAACAACATGATAAAAAGTAATGAATATATATCACACTATCTAGCAATTCAAGAGATGAACTGTTGTCACTATAAAAAGTAAAAACATGCGATCAAACCAATTGTTTTAATCTTGTTAAAGTATTTAATTAGGTCAATTTTATTTTGATCCAAAGGGAGAAATCAATGTAACTCTATGATTGCACATAAATAATTAGAGATTCCACGAATCCCCTACTTCAAAAGTTTTCGAGGAATCCCACAATGGTCGAAGAACTCCAAAGGAACTGGATCGATTCTCCATGAACCCTCCGTAGATATCCTCTCCTAACCCAACCAAGACCAAAGCTCATCATATTTGACATCCACACACATAGATCTACCCAAAACGGGCATAGATCTAAGAAATACAAAAAATGAGATAAGTAGATCTAAGTAGATCTAAGAAACCAAACAAGAACGATCACATACCTCAAGAAATAGGATTTGATTCACCAAGAGAAGCCTCCGGATCGCCTCCAAAATGCATGGTAGAGGTTATTCTACCTCAAATGAAGGTTAATCCCGAGTTACGGCGGCTTAGAGGCTTAAATGAACCATTTAGAGGCAAAGGTGTTCAGATCCACAATTTTAGGATCTAACTTTAAGTGCATGCACTATTAGTCTGCACGGTTTAACAAATCGTGTGCTAACCGTTCGTTAGCTTCTGCCTCCCCCAAACACTCCTTGGATGGTTAGTTTGCACGGTTAGACAAATCATGCGCTAACTGTTTGTTTTCCATAGCCTCCAACACCAAACATTCACGGTTTGGTCACACAGTTTGGAAAAACTGTGCACCAACCGTGCGAAAGCTATTGCCAGTTATATTTCCTTAAAATTCCACCCAAATGCACCCCCAAGTCAGCATGATCTCCCAGAACACCTCTAACACTACATTTTCACAAAGTAATGGACCATTTAGGTCTGGGCCATTACATCAGATACCTCTCAAAAAATTCTTGTCCTCGAGAATCCAAAACCCACTTAAAGTGAAAATGAAACCGTGCCTGAACAACCACCCATCTAGATACCTCTCAAAAGAGAGAAAGTCACCAAAAACTACAAAGGTACCCATTTCATAAACATGAATTTTTCATAACCAAAAAAACTATAATGACACATGAAAAGAGTTAAACTTCAAAAAACTCTGGGTACTGAGCACGTATCGGTGACTCACGTTCCCAGGTACTCTCCTCCAACCACCGTGTTGCCACAAGACATGAAATACGGGAATAGAATGCCCACACAACACCTTCTCCCTGCGGTTTTGGATCTCCATAGGTTTCACCTCAATTGTTTCATTATCTTCAATATTGATCTCTCCCCAATCGATGATGTGATAGTCTTCATGAAGATAATTATGGAGCTGGTATATGTGGAATACATGAGGTATCTAACTCATGTGAGGGGGAAGTGCTACTCGATACGCCACAACTCCAACATGAGCTAACACCTCGAAAGGCCCAACAAATTAGGGATAAATCTTACTTCCATGAATAAACCTTTGCTACCCACGATGGGGAGTCAACTTCAGAATCACATGATCCCCAACATTAAACTCTAAGGGTCTCCTTCCTTGATTAGCATAAGATTTATTACGATCTTGTACTGTCTTCATACTCTCACAAATCACCTGAACCATATCTATTGTATTCTGCACTAGTTCCGGTCTGAGAATTATTGACTCTCCGACCCTAGTCCAGCACAATGTAGAACGGAAAGGCTGGCCATACAAGGCTTCAAACAACACTATACCGATGGTGGAGTGAAATCTATTATTATAATAGAAATTCACCAAGGGAAATTGCCTCATCCATGATCCTCCAAAATCAATAACACAAGAGCATAACATGTCTTCAAGAGCCTGGATTGTTCGCTCTGTCTGACCATCCGTTTGGGGATTAAAGGCAGTTCTAAGTAACAATTGAGAACCAAAATCATGTTGGAGACCTCTCCACACCCTTGAGGTAAAATGAGGATCTCGATCAGAAATGATCATCCTTGGGACTCCAGGAATTCTCACCACCTCCCCGAGATACTTCCCCGACATATATTATACTGAGCTCGACTCCTTAAAATATTTAAAGTGGTATGATTTTGTTAAATGATCCACTACTACCCAAATAGAATCATATCCTCTTATAGATTGAGGTAAACCTATAACAAAGTCTATTGAGATGTCCTCCCACTTCCACTGAGGAATTTCTAATTGCTGAAAAAGACCACCTAGAACACGATATTCAACCTTCAGCCTTTGGAGGACTAAACATCAAGACACGAACTCTGTTACTGCATGCTTCAGCCCAGGCCACCAAAACTGACTCCTCAAGGATCAGTACATCTTTTTTATTCTAGGATGTACTGCTAAGGCTGAAATATGGAAATCTCAGAGAACAGTCTCATGCATCATCAAGAGAACAGAGAGCTATCCATGATACTTCACTTGGTGTTGTAAGTCCTCCGACCAACCATCAGGGGCCTCACCACAAACAACTCAGTCTCTCCAGACCTCCACCTCATGATCTCCTAACTGGGACTCTTCCACCTTTTGCATTAGGGATGACTATACCATCATCTGAAAAAGAAAACCTCTACCCCCAACTTCTCCCATATCAAGATGCAAGGCTGACAGTTCTTCCATTACTCTCTAGGAATCACCATATTCATGTAAAGCATCACTACATGACATTAGGCTCAGCGCATAAGCTACAACATTCCCCTTTCTAGGTGTATATGATATTTTGAAGTCGTATTCCTGCAAGAAATCCATCCACCGACGTTGTCTTATGTTCAAGTCACGCTGGTAGAAAACATACCTCTAACTCTTATGATCGGTGAAAACCAAAAAGTGCTCACCAATGAGGTAATGTCTACACAACATCATATAAAACACCATGGATACCAAATAAAGATCATGGGTGGCATAGTTTCATTCATGGGAACACAACTACTAAGACCCATAAGAAACAACTGACTTCTACTGTATGAGAACACAGCCAATCCCCATATGTGAAGCATCGCCAAAAACATCAAACTAAACTCTCTCAGCTGGAAGACAAAGGACTGGAGCACTCACAAACTTCTCCTTTATATAATCTAAGGATGCCTAGAACTGATAAGTCCATATGAATGCCTGATCTTTCCAAGTCAAAGCTGATAGAGGAGTCGCAACTAGAGAGAAATTGGCAACAAACATCCTATAATGCCAGCAAAACCAAGGAAACATCGCACATCTGACATTGTCATGGGGGCTTCCCAAGATACAACTGCATAAATCATCGATGTAACCACAGATACTCCCTGTTGGGACACAACATTCCCCAAGAAATGGACTTCTCAATCCCAATACTCACACTTCGCCAACTTCCTGAATAGCTGATGTTGGAAAAGAACTCCCAAAATGGCTCATAGATACTATGCATGCTCCTCTTCATAAGTGACCCAAGGATGTTTTCAATGAAAACTACCAAAAATATGTCTAGGCACTCACGGAACACAGTATTCATCAATCCCATGAATGCCACTGGTGCATTCATCACGCCAAATAGAATTACAACAAATTCATAATGCACATGACGACAATGGGAAGCAGTCATCCGGATATCCTCATCCTTCACATGCGTCTGACTATATCCTTACCACAAGTCGAACTTTGAGAACAAACTTGCACCCTTCATTCAATCGAATAAATCATCGATCCGCAGAAGAGGATAGTGATTCCTTATTTTCACATTGTTTAGGTGATGATAATCGACACACAACCACAAATTATCATCGGCCTTCATCACGAACAAAACTTGTGCACCCCATGGTGACACACTTGGTCGACAAAAACCGCACTGAAACAGACCATCAGGCTGTATAAATAGCTCTAGTAACTTAGAAGGGCCCATCCCATATAGAGACATAGAGATAGGAGACCCTCCTGGCTGTAGATCGATCCCAAACTCGATCTCTCGTCGAGGGGGTAATGCTACAACCTCCTCTAGAAAGACACCAGGGTACTCCTCTATGACCCTAGTAAACACCAACTGCCGAACCTCTGAAGAACTAAGCATCATATTAGATGTCGTGGACGTTAAGAATGGAATGCACCTATGACCCATCTGAGGGTCTCACTCACCAACAAACACCACTTGCTCTTCATCCGCACCAAGGAAAACAACATTCTTCCTGAATCAATCCATGATATCCTGAACCAAATATAATTGATCCATGCTAAGGATGACAGCATATGATTGTATTCGTAAACATATGAAATCTCCTCAAGAGCGGTGTTTCTCCAACACTAGCTCATAGTCTCTACATACTTCAAACTAGTAATCTCTACATCCATCTGGAGTATTCATCACCAAGGGAACTAGAAGCCTCTCTACCTCAAGTCCCAAAGCATGGACAAGGGTAGGTGATATGAAGGAGTGTGTCTCTCCTGAATCAAACAAGGCATACACAGTGGTAGAAAATAATAAAAGGGTACCTAGAACAACATATTGCTCATCTGGTGCTGGAAATGCCAGAGCATGAAGATGACCAAGACGTCCTCCACTACCTTTCTGACCCTGATGACGACCACCACCACGGCCACACTCTACTCTATGAGGAAGGGGAGCATCATGGAGTTGTCATATGCCTGCCCCATCTACCCTCTGGTGATCTAGAATTAGTGAAACCTACTATTTCTAAATCCTCGGCTGGAACTACCTCAATGGACGAACCTGGAGCATAGCGCCTAGTGCACGATGACTACTCTGAAAGGTCGGGCACTCCTGCTGCTGATGTCCACGAAAACAACAACAAAAAGTAGCACCTAATCCATTGGCATATTCCTGAGAGTTTCTACCTCTGGAGAAAAGAGACGTGAAGGGTTGGGACCTACACCGAGATGAATAGAAACTCTTCTGCCCTGAAAACCTGGAACCCTGGACCACAACTCTACTTTGTGAGGAATCATGATGATTCTCCTATCATGATGATCCAGTCCTGGACAAAGTCCTATCGACAACCTCTTCCCTCGCCAGCACCTCAAGATATTTTTTCAGCATAAATGGGGTAACCTGGCGTTGGATCTCTAGATTCAAAGTCTCTTTATACTGCCTCGCCTTGGCCTCCTCATCTGGTAACAGGTCCGAAGCATATCGTAAAAGGTTCCTGAAACGAATTCCAAACTTTCAAAAACTGGAGCTCCCCTGTAGAAGGGTAAGAAGCTCTTGGTGACTAGACAACTTCGTAGTAGAGGAAAGGAACTCCACTATAAACTTGTCTCGAAACTCCTCCCATAAAATCGATGACTCCTCACGATCCCTGAGGAACAAGAACCACCACTGACTCGATGCTCCACGCAGCATCATCACAGCTAAGGAAACCCAGTGCACCTTCCAAGCACGGATCGAACTAAAGCCTATCTCGACCTCCTCCGGCCAGTCTTATGTGACTGCATCTGAAACGGAGCCCTCATACTTCTGTAGACCCTAGCGCTGATACTCTTGGAGTGTCTTCCTCCAAGTGTCGTCGTCATCAACCCCTACCCTGTGATGATATCCTAGAACAGCCTGCTAGACATTTTCTACGTAAACCTGATGAGGACGTCGACCTGGATCCATACCTATAAAATAACAAACACTTAGAGCTCCTAATCATGGTATATAGAAGACTCAACATTAATTAACTAATAGTTTTATTTTATTCATTTTAGGTTAACCTATCCCAAGGTCTACCCATTCAAACATAGGCTCAAAAAATGATGCATGATCCTTTCCTAGGTCTCTTTCCTGCAACTGGTATCACCTTTTTTAGTAGCCATTGTAAAAATAAAGGTTAGTGCATCAAATCTTAGGGGGGCCTAAACGCCCATGTCTCAGTCAATCTCTAGTGTTTTCCTCACTTTCTAAACACGAATGGAACCCTTTCCCTACCAACCCATGCAACCTCACCTGTGCCTAACTCCAAACTCCATCCTACCCTCAACCACGCCTTTGATATCACTCTGTCATGACCCCCTCCCCACAATGTGTACCCCTCCTGGGCCGGTAATGTGAGAAGGGAGATAATGACCCCCGAGTCTCGCCTCAAGTAGGCCTCGGGTTGGCGACTAGCACCGACGGTATTGTAAAAACATAAATGGGAGGCATTACCCTCTAAGAGAACACATGCATAAGAGAGAGATAAGATAGACACTAACCAACTCCAACTCAGAACTGAAGTATAAAAGATAACCCAAGTGCACATATGTAATGTCATGCCATGTACTACAACTAAAAGGGAAAACTGCATGTACCCAAAAGAAAGTAAAAATGGCAGTGACCACAAGCATGAACAGCTCCTATAACCCCAATCTAGTAGAAACCGGCTTGATCTCCAACCTACTACAAGTGACCTGAAAACATTTTATATGAATGTAGGGTGAGTATATCAGTATACTCATTAGGATCCTCCCCAAAGCCTCTTGTGGAAATGTAAAGAATGCATGCTAATGCACAGTGAACAACAAGTGAAACTAAAACGTCACCTAAACAGGTATACTAAGTTCCCAACCTCACCATGGCTACTCTCACCAAGTAATGCATAAAACAATATAGAATATAGTAAATAATTTGAAGGGTACCCTGCTACTACTTCCCCACTAGTTTTACGCTTTTCCACAACGACATATGTCTTGTGCATCTCTATCCAAAGGATTTCCCCTATAAAACTGGGCTAAGCTCCACAATCTGCACTATGTGCACCACAAAGCCTTGCCCGCAGACACCTGGGCGAAGCACAACACTATCCTCACAACCAAAAGCAACCCGGTAGTATCCGGGATCCACCACAGCTCGCATAACATGTATCATACATCAGGTATTATACCTCAAGCCATTACAGCCCATACAACGAGTAAGGATCCTCAAGCCATCACAGCCTATACACCTTACACCTACAGTAGTCCATAGGATAATATATCCATAATATATGTGTGTGAATAACCACAAGCCATTACATCACTTTACACACATATATGGGGAAAACTAAACGATGTTTCTAATGGAACTAGTATCTACCAAGAGAAGAGAGAGGGTTCAAAGGGGGTAGTCAGCCATTCATCCTCCCACCGGAATGTTGGGGAAAATACGCCCCCAGGGCTTAGAATCCTCTGGGTACAAGTTTCCATAACTGACAGGGTGGAGAAGAATATAGAAACACAAAAAGTACAGAATATACTATAACTCATAACCACAATATGGGCATAACCAAATCATAAACACAATGGTAGCTAACGTCTCTCAGACTCCACGCTTCCACTTTTAAGACTGGGTATCCTATAAGAACACAAACATTTTACGGCTTTATTATATTTATTCATTCCTTTTTTATCAATTCCACAGTATATTAATTAATTCTCCAAACATAAATTAACCATGAACAAAACCACATTAAATTCTGTTGACATCACATCCAAAAACCATTGTCCTTTCAAAAGTTCTCAACCTCATTATTAAGTTCTAATAAACTCCAACCCCATGGGTTAACATCATTTATTTTAACATTCATTACAGAATTATATTCCCATATTCCTAGGAATTCTAGAAAAGCATCATATGCTACAAAACACAAGGTGCTCAACACGATGAGTAGTTCTACTACCCCTCGAGTCTTTGCCACCTATAGCAAGAGCGTAGTCCCATTCTACCTTGACATAATAGACACGGAAAGAACATGGCATACCATGTGTGTCTTTTCCTATTTTGGATGATGGGTATGCAAGACCAGCTGCCCTGAGCATTGGGGAAACGTAATGCAGATAAACAACCAAACAAAGCACTAAGCATCCAATAATCACATACATACCATTCCATCATCCCTGGTGTCCTCCCTGACACCCAAATGCACAAATTGATGCATCTCACCACTATAGATGTCATCCACTGCCACAACCAAAAGGCCTCCATGCCCCAACAAATCACAACAACCAACCCGGATCACATCACAGCACAAGCAGCGGGAAAGTAAAAATCACATCAAATTGGGCTCTTAACCCCTTAACAAGGCATATAGCCTTCAAACAGAAAGCCCCAATATATTTAGGATTTCGAACCAACTGAATTAATCACATACATCGGCCTCAATTTGATTAACATCAATTTACATAAACAACCAAAACAACAACAACAAACGAATTCATTTACATGCCTCTTTATTTTTATGCAATTAATTATTAATTAATACCGGTTTATGTTATTTAAAAATTTAATCAAGAAAAACATGATAACAAGAAAGGAATAGATATAACATTATCTGTCAAATCAAGAGGCGAACCGTTATCACAGAACAAAGAAACAACATATGATCAAACCAATTCATTTAATCCGGTTCAAGTATTTAATTTAGTCAATTTCATTATGATCCAAGGGGATAAATCCTGCTAACTCTACAATTGCACATAAATAATTAGAGAATCCACGAATCCCCTACCTCAATGTTTTTCGAGGAAAACCACAACGGTCGAAGAATGCCCAAGGAACCGGGTCAATTCTCCACGAATCCTCCTTAGATCTCCTCTCCTAACACAACCAAGACCAAAGCTCATCATATTTGACATCCACATGCTTAGATCTACCCACAACGAGTGTAGATATAAGAAATAGAGAGAAGAAGAGAAGTGGATCTACATAGATCTAAGAAACCAAACAAGAAAAATCACATACCTCAAGAAAACAGCTTTGATTCTCCAACAGATGCCTCTGGATCGCCTCCAAAATTCTTGGGAGAGGTTCTTCTACCTCCAAGGAAGGGTAATCCCGAGTTATGGCCACTTAGAGGCGTAAATGAACCATTTAGAGGCAAAAGAGTTTAGATCCACATTTTTAGGATCTAACTTTAAGTGCCCGCATGGTTTTCCTGCACGGTTTAACAAACCGTGCGCTGACCGTGCGTTAGATTCTGCATCTCTAAACACTCCTCGTACAGTTAGTCTATACTGTTAGACAAACTGAGCAGTAACCATGCGTTAGCCACTATATGCAACACCAACCTTCACGTTTTGGCCGCACGGTTTAGTCAAACCATGCTCCAACTGAGCGAACGCTATTTTCCTTTATATTTCTTTAAAATTCCTCCCAAACACACCTCAAAGTCACCATGATCTCTCTGAACACCTCTAACACCATATTTTCACAAAGGAATGGACCAGAGATTTCCAGGCCATTACACTCTATCCCCAAATTGTCTCATATATTCTCCTCTATATAAGCTTGGTTATGATTTACTTTGTCGAATCATTATATTCAATAATTTACTTTTTAAAAATAATATTTTAAATTTTTTTATGATGTTGTTTTTTGAAATAATATTTCAGGTATTAAACATTTTAAAAACTAATGAATTTTGAGGTTGAAATTCATTTTCAATGTGTAGAATGTAATTCCTTGAGATTTTGTGAAATAATTTTTTTTTCAATTTAATTTAATCCTTTCAATGTTTTTCATTTCACATAATACAAAATATAGATTTTGGATAACATTATGTGTGTCTTGCTTTATATGCAAAACCAAGTCAATGTTTTGCTCTATGGAACACATTGATTAGCTTATGTTATATGCAACACTATGATTGTGTTGTGTTATACACAACGTTGAATTCTTTTGATAGATTTTGTTAAACAAATTAATCTATTCTACCAAACTATAGTATAATATTAAAATATTATTATTTAATATAACAATATATATCCTACCAGTTAAATTAGAATTTATTAATATCATTAACTAACATATTAAAATATATGGTTTATAAGACGAATTTATTTCATACCTATAAATTAAAAATAGAAAAATATATACCAATTCATTATAAAAAAATAGTTTTATACACCCAATGTCATTTTGAATTAACAAATTGAATTAATTACAATTAGAAAATAATATTTTTGAAATATATATGTTATATATTCTATAAAAAAATTATAATCTTCCAATATATTTTATAGGAAAATGATAAGAACAGACCCAATTTTATGCATAAAACTCAATATTTATCAAAACAGTAAATTTACCACCTTTTAATTGAGAAACCATTTGAAATATAAATACTGGAACATTTTTTATTTTTATATGACAAAGTATACTTATTATTTTAAATATAGATATAAAAAATTATGTTGGATGATTTTTTCGTATTTCTCTAATATACTTCATTTTTGAATGAATAGTGAAAAATATAGCATTTTATTTCAAAAATGCCTTTTCACCAAATTTAAGTATATAGTTGAATTGTAATTGAATATGATTTCAATGTAAAAATAAATAAATTATAAATCCATAAAATCAATTTCAGTAATTCTAATAAATTTCACATTTATATTATATATAAATACATTTCAAACTTTTGAAACATTCACTTTAAAATGAAAATTTTTCATTGTGTCTGCGTGATTAATTTTAAAACTGATTTTTTAGATCCGTTGAATTGAATTAGGTAAAATGGATTGCATTTTTGTAATCATAGGTTATATATTATATTTTAATTTAAATTTGATTTTATTTGTAAAATATTTACTATATTAAAAAAATTACTTACAGCATTATACGTAAAAATGAAACATGTTGATGTTAAAAAGGATAAATGATTAAATAATCTAAAAAATACAACATTTAAATGTTGTATGAGTTTTTAATTGACCCTATAAAGCCTATGAAATATTAATTTCTCACCCAATCCATTGAATTTAATTCCACCAAAAAATGGTTGCCTTTAATATAAAATATTCATTATTTAATAATTTATACCCACCTTTCCTCAAGTATAAATAACACCTCTCTCCACCCAATTTCGACCAAAACATCCTTGTAGCTCCCAAAATCTATGGAAAATCCTATAATTATAACTCTACCCACATCTAAGGTCTTTTGGTCACACTAAAATACCTAATCTGTGGTACTCATGGGTCTCTTAAGAAGGTGATAATCAAGATGTAGATTTCCTGATGTACCTATCTAAATTTCTTTTTATTTTATACATTCTCTCCACCTCCACAATATATAAATTAATTATAACAACAAAATCATATATACTTGTGTGTTTGTGCCTTTTTTTGTTATTTTTATAGTGTAATATCTCAAATCCTTTTCATTTATCATCTCCTCTTATTCAAAGAAATGAAATTTGTGTCCATGTTATACCGATTAATCGCCTACATGGATACTGTTTTTGAAATTTTTTATTACTTCCTTCATGGATGATATTAAAACTATTTTTTTGGTTATATAATATTTTAATATATATATATATATATATTTATATATTATAACCTATTCCAAATTCTATAACTCATATATACTCATAATATTAGATAAAATGAAACTAGTTCATGAGGTTCGGAAAAAACCCGCCAAAATAGACTAAACCTTTATCATTGACATCTTATATAAGGAATCATCCAAATTAAAAAAATAAAAATGATATATAGAACTGGTTATAATAATTTAAAATGTTATATTTAACATACCTACATGATTTCCATACTGTGTATATTTGAAAACATCATTTGTGGATGTGTAGACAACAGCCTTCTCAAAGTGATGTGATTCGTTCAAATTTCACATAGAATGTATTATAGATTATTTTAGAAAAAATATATGATATTAATTAAATATTAATTATATAATAAATATGTTATATATAAATATACATATTAATATACATTTTATTTTCTTTCTTCTTTCAATAAGTCAAGAAAATGAAAATAGTGTTTATGCGTACATACGACCTATCATCTCAAAGAACAGTGCTTTTTATTTCCCATTAAATTTTTTATATTTACTTTTACATAAAATATATACGTTATTAATATCAGGTTTTACATTATAGAAATAATTAATTCATGAGAATCATTAGTAATATATTAAAACAGGTATGATTAACAATGAAAATATAACCTGAAATGTAAATTAAAAAATGGAATTAAATATAAATGGGTGATATAATCTATTAAGTAAATCATATATGGTATTATACATATTAATATGGATTTTTTAAAAATTAATAATAATCTTATACATATTATATTCAAGGTTGTGATTAGTATGAATAGATTCTATACAGAAGGTTAGGGGATTTCATATCGCTTTTTATTTCCCTGAGATACATGCTTTATTAAACAGTCATTTCATTTGTGTGGTGTACATACTACCCATGAAATTATTCAAGGACTATTATAATTTAATTTATGGATATTTAAATATCCAATTTATGGTCACTGTTTTCTGTTCTATTAATGTTCAAATGTTAGAAAATGAGTATGTTAGTTTTGTCTCACTTTTCCTTCTTTTAGAATAATGTTTTGTTATACACATATGTTTTTAGGAGGTGTATATACTAACATTTGTATTTATTTTATTAATATGATTTATAGATTATATTTTAATATTTTATTAATGTAATTATTACATTGGTATTATAATAAAAAAATCAATGCTGTATGGGACACTTTGAAATGTTCTAATATTATTTTCCTTATTAAAATTTTTCAAAAGCTCTCTTATGCTCCTTTTCATAGAAAATGATTCTAAAGAATTATTTTATGTTTAAATTTGATGTAAAAATATAAGGACTCGTACTTAAACATTACTTATTATTGAATTAAATGAATAATTCACATAGAGGATCTTTTCCGGTTTAGAGTTTTAGAGAATTAGGACATAACTATTACATCTCAAAATATTAAAAATTTGACACTTCTACTAAGTTTCCATAAAATAAAAACTCTTAAAAAGAAACATGCCTAGTTCCAAGTTTTAGATAGCATGACGTTTCATTTTTCCCATCCTTGACCCTATTCCACATTAAGTCCTATGAAAAACATTTCAAAAAATAACTTGGTGTGAGCATAAAAAGCTCAGTAAGAGATACACAAAGAAGGAAAACTGTTAGTTTTTCAAGACAACAAGTAAACCATGAGTACTTTATCAAAGTAATACTTATCACCTTTATGAAGTAGTACAAACTCTTAAATGAATAAAAGATCATTAATTACCCTTTTGAAACCAAAATATTACCATAATACCCATATACATAACATATAAAGGTAACTTGGGACATAAACATACTTATATGGAATAACCATACGGTCGACTTCCACACATATCACATAATTAAATAGCCATATGGATGACTTCCATACCCAATGCATTGGAGGTTATAATGTAACCACCCGTCCTAGTATTCACGACACCACCCGTCATATGGTTTATCACGTAACCACCCATCAAATGTCCAAGTACCATTATAAAATCATAAGACATAAAACAAAAATAATTTAAAGAAAACATTTCCACATTTCAAACACAATATATCACATAAATATATTGACATAACAAGTCCATTATAAAAACCATTTTCAATACCAAAATACATAAAAGAGTATATGGTATTATTTTTATTTTAAAAAATATCACATCTTGATGAGGAAGCCAAAGACCCAATAATACTCGCTGCAGCAGAAAAGGTCGTTGTCACTGTGTACGTTAAAAGAAACATTCCATTATGTAATTTTGTAAAACGCTTCGTAGAAAAAGATTCATTTTGTATAAAATTAAAAGTCAAAGGGGTTTATACACCATATAAAATGAAGCCTTGTATTAGAACAAAATATGCCTCAATGAATGGAGATTGAGACGAAGTCCCTTACAAAGACGGTATCCTTGGATTAAGGATAAATCATTTACATAATTATATGTGAAAAATGAATACACCAAATATAATTGGATATTAAGTGTAAAAAAATCTGAGGTCATTCACACATATTTATAGAGCTACATTTTCAAGGAGTACAAGTTTATCCCAAAGAATCAGAATTGGGTTAAGAAGTTCCGTTTCAAAAATTTGACAGCCTAACGGTGTCACTTCAAAATTCATAAAATGAGTTGATGAGAGATAAAAAGGTATCTCATCACATGGACATAAAAATATACATCAATAAGGATATAGAAGAAAATATGCAAACATTAAAATATGTAAATTAAGAGACCCAACAAAAGAAGTCTTTTAAAAAGAGGAGGGTCAAAGGTTCCCTTACTGACTTGTGTATCTTTTGAAACATACACCCCATGAAAGAAGGACAATACAACATTGATGTAAATACTCATAAAAGAAATTATATTACACAAAGAGTAGAATAATGGTTAGTACATATACCACTAAAACGAAATGGTGTCAAATGTATCATAAATCTCAGGGGAATAAAAGTGAGATGAAAAATCCCTTACGAAAACTCGGCAGCCTAACGGCGCCACTTAAAACATCCAAAAATGGATTAATGAGATAAAATGGGATTTCTCATCATATTAAAATAAAATTTATATAAATAGTAATATAAAATAACATCCCCCAACAAAAAAAATAGGAGCATAAAATATGTGACATAAAGGAGAGTACTTAAAAAGAAATAGAGAGGTTGGATCTCTTACGAAAATTCGGCAGCCTAACGGCGCCACTCAAAACATCCATAATGGACTAATGAGAGAAAATAGGGTCTATCATAATATGAACATAAAAAAGTACAGTAAGATTAATATAAAATAACATCCCAATCATAAGAAATATGTGCTTAAAATGAATGACACAAAAGAGCGTACTTAAAAAGAAAGAGAGGGGTAGGATCCCTTACCTCAAGTCAGACTTGTCTTCTTCGTTTCCTTATATTCCTGAATAATAAACATTGGACAATTTATAATTACTTAAGGAAATTATTAAAAGATTATTATTCAGTTCATATCACATATTATAAGGTTATAATAATTGGATAATAATGCGAGTTCATATCAGATGTTTTTGTCAGTGTTTGGTACGTGAGTAAAAAATGAACTTGTTTGAAAATGATTGTCCATGTACTTATAAGTAAATCATCTCCAGAATAGTATTAATGATTTAAATATCATATATATCCAGTAAATATTCATTTTATACTATTCCATAACATTTGGGGATAAAAAGAAATGAAATGCACCATTCATGGAGACGGTAGGTCGTACGTACGCATGAACGCTACTTTAATTTATTTTACATATTAATGGAATTAAAAATAAATGAGAGAGATATATATTATAATTATAGTGTAATATATATTTTATATAGGTCACATATGTTCAATAATATCATTATTTATACATTCCATGTATTGCATGAATGAGTCACATCACTTGAGGGGGAGGTAGTCCACACTTCCTCATATGAACTTATAACATTTTAACAACATGCATTGCATAAAGGTATGTTTTAAATATAAAATACAGAAGCATAGAGAGAAAATATATATAATATATATAATATGAAAATAGTTCCATCATAATGGCCACCATGAGAGGTGGTTTTCGAAGATAGAACAATCATTATTTCGTGAGGCAGTAATTCGCCATCCACAGAAACAGTATGCCTTTTAACCATTAGACAGAGGTGTGTGTTAGTGTAGCTTGAATATTTCTCATTAAAAAAATCCTAGTATATTTAAGATACTGTTGTTGTTACAAAATAAAGGAATAAACATAGTTTAGGTTGTTGGAGAAGCAAAATAAAACAAAAGAACATTTGGGAAGACTTTAACTTTAAATCGTGTAACTCCCATTGGTTTGAACCAAAAGGGTTTTTTGAAGAGCTTTCTGCCTAAGGGAAGGATTCTAGGATTAGTATAGGGATGTGGAGAGAAAATATTGTCTGAGCATGGCCAAGCCAATGGATTGAGAGGTGTGGGTAAGGTGGTAGAGGTGGGGGCCTTTTATAAGAGAAGAGGAGGGACACTCTTGGAAAGTTATAGAATATTACTTTAATATAAAATGATTTTCGGATAATAAAGGTCCCAAAGGATATATTTCTAGGATATGGTGATAAGGTTTCTAAATCCACCCATACAATAGGTTTGTGACAGGTCTATGACTTATATTTTTCCATATCTTCTCATTTTATTTAAATCGTTCATTTATGAGGTAATCACTAAATCATCACGGTGTCATAAATAAATTAATTTATTTAATGTCTAAAAATTATAAAAAAATATCATGATGTAGGAAATCTTTTTATATTTATAATTAATATTTCTTGTCAAAAATATGACTTGCATAACCCCATGTAAAAAGTTTTTTAGTAAAATAATACATGTTTGTGACATTTTAATTTTAACTTAAAATAAAAAGTTATTAATGTCATTTTCCTACCAATTTGTCTCCATGGAGTCTCCAAGTTGACCCATGGATTTTCTTGGTCACCATGACTTATCCAAAAAATGTAGGACATGTTTAAAGGTCATTTCATATTATTATAACCTTATCATTAATTTAAATTACACTAATTACCTTTAATCGCGATTAATAAAACATAAAAGTTACTATTCACCAAAAAATTATATTAATCCCATTGAACCACATTTTACATCCTAATGACAACCATGTATGTTGGATTTTTGAAATTGAAATCACAGAAGTGGTAATGTTTCATTTAAACGAAAAATCATTTTATGAACTACCACTTAGTGGTTACAGTATTCATCAAAATTGAAGTTTTTCAGAAAAATACAAAAAATTCACCCTAAGATATATTTGATATTCTGAATTCAAAAATGATGCCTATTTTAAAAAATTCAAAACATATAAGTTTCATTAATTAATTTAACAATTAATTCCCGTTGTCAAAGCAAATAGCGTGTTTTTAAGAAATAATATCTATTAAAATATTGACACTAGATTAAGTCCAATTTCAAATTAAAATTAATTCCAATGACCACCATTGGATTAAATGGTAAAAATATATTATAATTTCACTTTAAAAACAATTCAAAATATGATCTAATCATATAAATAAATTATATTAAAAACAGGTTTTGAATAAAAATACAACATTTTTCACAGATTCATTAAAAATGAACTTTATCGTAAAAATACCAAAAATTTAAACAATGTAAATTTTGATGTCCCAATTTTAAATAATAATTTTATTTTGTCAAATATAATACATAAATTTTCAAAAATTGGATTTAAAATAGGTTCTCTATCAAAAGGCGGTTAATCGACCTTTCAAAGTATATTAGAATGTTTACGCTTAAAATTAGATTCATTCTCATTTTCAATCCTCTAACATTTTTTTGTAAAAAGTAAAAATATTTGAAAAACATATATAATCATTTTTTAGTAAGTTATATTCATTCCCGTCATTACAACTACTTGGTGTTAACTACCATTTAAAATAAAATTATTTTATTATTAGAGTGCAACGTAAGATTTCAAAGAAACTTGTTGTTGCGTATTGGGTAAGCCATCGAGCATAGTGTTCCATTTAAATTAATATTAACATTTTATTCACAAATAGGGATAAATATAAAAATGTCATATTCAATATTTACTTGGGGTGTTACATCCTTCCCCCCTTTTGGGAATTGCGTCCTCGCAATTTTAAAATTAGGCTCAGAAACATCATTGAAAGTCCAACATCGGAACAAGAGTCGGTAAAAAAATCACTTTAAAAGAAATAAAGAGAAGTACAGAGGTCACTCGAGTTAACCCATATTAGGATTCCATGTACGAAAACATGGATATGGAAGAAAAATAAAAGGGTCAAGTCCTGAGGGATAGTGATAGAAAACATGTTTAGGAGAAAGTTAAGCACAAGAAAATCACAAACTTGTCGTGGGTTAAACGGTATTTGATTCCCCAGTAGTAAAAGTTAATAGACAACATTTTTGTTTTAAGTTACATTTCATGGAGGAATTTATTTTTGATCTTAAGGAAACATACTTCCTTGTCATGTTGTCTTTCAACTTTTACTAGATTTCTTACACAAACTCATACTTTCCCCAAATTATGAGTATTTAGAAAGACTTGTTCACATTAAGAGTACTATAATCAACTTCTAGAGAATCACCTAATACACAAAAGTGAACTATATATTTCCCATGTCTTTAGAACCTTACCAAAACCAAAATTTTTAGAACAAGATCAAATAATCCAGAAAAGGATAACCCTTTATAAAAAGAAAATCTATTCTTAATCTCCAAAATTTGTCCAACAAAACCCAATGTTCAACGAGGACCATTCGATAAACAATGTGTCCATAAAATTATTCAAATTAAACCAAACTAAGATTGAAACCCAAATATTTTAAATATTTAGTCACATAGTCTTCCAAGGTTCAAATTAACACTTATCTCCAAATAACACCAGCTTCTCTAAAAGTCTCATATTGAAAAGTAATTAACCTAATCACATATCCTCCATGATAGGTTAATAATTTCCATAGATAACCCAAAATCCACATACTATTGATTCATAAAATTTTATATCTAAAAATAAAAAGTCATACTAACCAGGGACTTCACGTAGTCCAGTGGTAGGCGATAAATATCAGTCTCACTTTGGTTGTGGGTTCGATTTCCGCAGCTTTGTCCGACGCACCGGGTTTTCACACAGTCTGCATGTTGTCCTTTCTACAAAACTATATAATCCTTAAAACATTTCCCAAAAAGAGATAAAATCTTCAAAAATAACCATAACATAATTTAACCTCATGTTTATCTCATGCCTTTCTTTTTTCATCATAACATATTGTAACCCATAATTACCTCAAAAGTAAGGATCATATAAACCATAATTATTACCTTTATAATTATCACCTGAACTTCCACATCGAGTTGGTTCTCTCATACATGATGCATTAGAGAACTCACCAAGGTTCAAGTGGTTGATCATGACTCCTGATAATTAGATTATAATAACCATGAGATTTCTCATTGAATCCCCCATTTCATCCAGTCTCCTAATCGGAGAACCACCATAGTTCCTTCAAATCCATTGTCACTTTGGTGCCTGCTAGATCCATCCATTTACTAAAACCAAAAACTGTCAGTGTGAGTATATCAAAAAAATTATCATGTACTAATTACGAAGATAAACACTAATATATACTTACTCATTCACTTTATCTAATAATAGGACTCATTATGAAATCTGAACCATTATGGTAATGTCACTTATGCTTAGAGAATACCTTAACCTCTAATATTATCTAAACCGACCTCTGATACCAACTATAAGGACATAGAATTTAAATTTACTTATTATTGAATTAAATGAATAATTCACATAGAGGATCTTTTCTGGTTTAGAGTTTTAGGGAATTAGTAAATAACTATTACATATAAAATGATTACAAAGTAAACACTTCTACTAAGTTTCCATAAAATAAAAACTCTTAAAAAGAAACTTGTCTAGTTTCATGTTTCAGATAGCATGACGTTTCCTTGTTCCCATCCTTGACCCTATTCCACAATAAGTCCTGTGAAAACCATTTCAAAAAAAACACGGGGTGAGCATAAAGAGCTCAGTAAGAGATACATAAAGAAGGAAAATTGTTAGTTTTTCAAGACAACAATTAAACCATTAGTAATTTATCAAAGTAATACATTTCACCTTTATGAAGTAGTATAAACTCTTCAATGAATTAAATATCATTACATACCCTTCTTCAACCAAAATATTACCATAAAACCCATATACATAACATATAAAGGTAACTTGTGACATAAACATACTTAAATGGAATAACCATACGGTCGAATTCCACACATATCACTTAATGGAATAGCCATATGGCCTACTTCCATACCCAATGCATTGGAGGTTATAACGTAACCACCCATCCTGGTATTCAAGGCACCACCCATCATATGGTTTATCACGTAACCACCCGTCAAATGTCTAAGTACCATTATAAAATCATAAGACATAAAACAAAAATAATGGAAAGAAAACACTTCCACATTTAAAACACAATATATCAATTAAATATATTGACATAAAAAATCCATTATAAAAACCATTTTCAATACCAAAATACATAAATGATTATATGGTATTATTTAATTTTAAAAAACATCACGGCTTGTTGAGGAAGCCAAAGACCAAATAATACTCACAGCGGCGGAAAACGCCGTTGTCACCGCGTACGCAAAAAGAAACATTAATTTTGATCGTTTCGTAAAAAACTTCATATAAAATGATTCCATTTATATAAAATTAAAAGTCAAAGGGTTTTATACACCTTATAAAATAATGCCTTGTATTATTACAAAATATGCCACAATGAATGGAGATTGAGACGAAGTCCCATACAAAGACGGTATCCTTGGATTAAGGATAAATCAATTACATAATTATGTGTGAAAAACGAATACATCAAATATAAGTGGATATTAAGTGGAAAAAAATCAGATTTAATTTAAAAATATTCATAGAACTACATATTCATGGAGTACAAGTTTATCCCAAAGAATCAAAATTGGGTTAAGAAGTTCCCTTTCAAAAATTTGACAGCCTAACGGCATCACATAAAAATTCATAAAATGAGTTGATGAGAGATAAAAAGACATATCATCACTTGGACATAAACATTACATCAATAAGGATATAGAATAACAAATCCCAAAATTACAATATGTATATTAAAATACCCAACAAAATAAGTCTTTTAAATAGAGGAGGGTGAAAGATTCCCTTACCGACTAGGGTATCTTTCGAAACATACACCCCATGAAAGAAGAACAATACACCATTAATGTAAATACTCATAAAAGAAATTATATCACACAAAGAGTTGAATAATGTGCAGTACATATACCACTCAAAGGAAATGGTGGCAAATGTATCATAAATCTCACAAGAATAAAAGTGAGATGAAAAATGCATTATGAATACTCGGCAGCCTAACGACGCCACTTAAAAAATCCAAAAATGGATTGATGAGATCAAATAGGGTCACTCATAATATTAACATAAAATGTACTGAAACAGGAATATAAAATAACATCCCCCAACATAAGAAATTGTAGTTTAAAATATGTGACATAAAGTAGAGTACTTTAAATGAAAGAGAGAGGTTGGATCTCTTACGAAAATTCAGCAGCCTAACGGCACCACTCAAAACTTCCAAAATGGATTGATGAGAGAAAAAAGGGTCTATCATCATATGAACATAAAAAAGTACAGTAATAGTAATATAAAATAACATCTCAATCATAAGAAATATTATCTTAAAAGGAATGACATAAAAGTTTGTACTTAAAAAGAAAGAGAGGGGTTGGATCCCTTACCTCAAGTCAGCCTTGTCTTGATCGATTCATTATATTCCTGAATAATAAACTTTGGGAAATTTATAATTAATTCAGGACCTCCTTTAAATATTATTATTCGTTTTATATCACATATTATAATGTTATAATAATTGGTTAATAATGCGAGTAAATATCAGACGTTTTTGTCGATGTTTGGTACATGAGTCAAAAATGAACTTGTTTGAAAATGATTGTCCATGTACTTATAATTAAATCATCTCTAGAATAGTATTAATGATTTAAATATCATATATATCCTGTACATTTTCATTTTATACTATTCCATAACATTTGGAGATAAAAAGAAATGAAATGCACCGTTCATGGAGAGGGTAGGCTGTACGTACT
The DNA here is from genome assembly GCA_963277665.1 of Viscum album. Taxonomy (NCBI): domain Eukaryota; kingdom Viridiplantae; phylum Streptophyta; class Magnoliopsida; order Santalales; family Viscaceae; genus Viscum; species Viscum album. The sequence continues at coordinate 1,930,662,798 of OY728142.1, forward strand.
CATGAACGCTACTTTCTTTTATTTGTCATATTAATGGAATTAAAAATAAATGAGAGATATATATATTATAATTACAGTATAATATATATTTTATATAGGTAGAATATGTTCATTAATCTCATTCTTTATACATTCCATGTATTTCATGAACGAGTCACATCACTTGAGGGGGCGGTAGTCCACACTTCCTCATATGAAATTATCGCATTTGCTCAACATGAAAATCATAAAGGTATGTTTTAAATATAAAATACAGAAGCATATAGAGGAAATAAATATAATATATATCATATAAAAATAGTTCCATCATAATGGCCACCAGGAGAGGTGGTAGTAGAAGATAGAACAATCATTGTTTCGTGAGGCAGTAATTCGCCATCCACAGAAATAGTATGTTCTTTAACCATTAGACAGAGGTGTGTGTAAGTGTAGCTGAAATATTTCTCACAAAAACATCCTAGTAGTTTTAATATACAGGTTTTGTTAAAAAATAAATAAATAAAAATAATTTAGCGAGTTGGAGAAGAAAAATAAAACAAAAAAAAAATAGGGAAGGCTTTACCTTTAAATCGGGTAACTCCCCTTGGTTTCAACCAAAAGGGTTTCTTGAAGAGATTTATTCCTAAGGGTAAGGCTTCTAGGATGAGTAGAGAGATGTGGAGAGGAAAAAATGGGTAGATCATGGCTGATCCAATGGGTTTAGAGGTGTGGGTAAGGTGGTAGAGGTGGGGGCCTTTTATAAAAAAAGAGGAGGCACGCTCTAGGAATGTTTTAGAATATTACTTTATTATAAAATGATTTTAGAATTTTAAAGGTCCCAAAAGGATATATTTCCAGGATAAGGTGATAAGGTTTTGAAATACACCCATACAATTGGATTGTGACAGGTTTAAGACTTAGATTTTACCCTATCTTCTAATTTTTTTTAAATCATTCATTTATGAGGTAATCACTGCATCATCACGGTGTCATAAATAAATTAATTTATATAATGTCTAAAAATTATAAAAAAAATATCATGATGTAGGAAATATATTTTTCTTTCTAATGAATATTTATTGTCAAAAATATTTCTGGTATAACCCCAAGCAAATTTTTTTAGTAAAAAAATACATATTTGTGACATTTTAATTTTAACTTTAAATAAAAAGTTATTAATGGCATTTTCCTACCAAAGTTGCACCATGGGGTCCCCAAGTTGACCCATGGATTTTCTTGGTCAGACATGACTCGTCAAATAAGAGTAGGACATTTTTCATGGTCATTTCATATTATTATAACATTATCTTTACTTTAAATTACACTAATTACCTTTAATCGCGATTAATAAAACATAAAAGAAACTCTTCCCCAAAAAATTATTTTAATCACATTGAATCACATTTTACATCCTAATGAAAAACATGTATGAAGGATTTTTGAAATTAAAATCACATAATGGTATAGTTTCATTTTAACAAAAAATCATTTTTTATACTATCACTTAGTGGTTTCACTATTCATCCAAAATTGAAGTTTTTCAGAAAAATGCCAAAAATTCACCCTAAAATATATATGATATTCTGAATTCAAAAATGATGTCTATTTTAAAAAATTAAAAACATATTAGTTTCATAAATTAATTTACCAATTAATTCCCACCATCAAAGCAAATAGCATGTTTTTAAAAAAAATATCTATTAAAAGACTAACACTAGTTTAAGTCTAATTTCAAATTGAAATTAATTCCAATGACCACCATTGGATTAAATGGTAAAAATATATTCTAATTTCACATTAAAAACAATTAAAAAAATTAATCTAATCATATAAATAAATTATATTAAAAAGATTTTTTGAATAAAAATACAACATTTTTCACTTATTCATTAAAAATGAACTTTATCGTAAAAATACCAAAAATTTACACAAAGTAAATTTTGATGTCCCGATTTTAAAGAATAATTTTAAGTTGTCAAATATAACACATAAATTGTCAAAAACTGGATTTAAAAGAGGTTCTCCATCAAAAGGAGGTCAATCGACCTTTTAAAGAATATTAGAATGTTTACGCTTAAAATTGTATTCATTCGCATTTTTAATCCTCTAAAATTTATTGTAAAAAGTAAAAATATTTGAAAAACTTATATAATAATTTTTTAGTTAGTTTTGTTCATTCGTTTCATTACAATGGCTTTGTGTTAACTACCATTTAAAATAAAATTATTTTTTTATTAGATTGAAATGTAAGATTTCAATGAAACTCGTTGTTGCGTATTGGGTAAGCCATTGAGAAAAGAATTCCATTTAAATTAATATTAACATTTTGTTCACAAATAGGGATAAATGTAAAAATTTTATATTCCTTATTTACCTGGGGTGTTACAAAAAACATCATTTATAAGTTTTATAATCCATTTTCAAAGAATTTTTTTTTCATAAAATGTTCTCTCTTCTAAAAATCATTTTTTAGGGAAAATAGGTTAATTTCACAATCTAATCACTTTTTGAGGTTGTTTATATGTAATTATTTTCTAGGGTATATTTATCATCCATGTCCATGTATCATTAAAAAATTATAATATAATTTTACTATTATTCAATATTTTTTTGTTTCATTTTTAACAATTTATGTGTTTTTATTAAACATTTTGAAAGGAATAATTTTTTCATTTTATTAATGAGGTACCTATTATGTTTTAATTTTTTAATACATTTTAATGAATTGAATCCTCCCAGGAAATATTACATTGTTATTATTCAAGAAAATGTTTTAATTTGTAATTCTGTGTTATTTCATGCAATGAAAATGTTTTCAAAGAAGAAAAGAAATATTCCTCAAGAATTTTTTTCATGTTTTACATAAAAAATATTTTTCCATGTAATATCACATTATATTATTTTACATATATTTTACTATGGATATTATTAAATATATCCATTTTTAATATTTCTATGAAAAATTTAGTTTTTTTATGAAATGATATATGTGAGACCTATTTCTTTTCCATGGGTTATCATATAATTGAATGATGTTTAAGAAACTCATTTATTTTCATGTTTTATTATATGGTGAATAATTTATATTAATGTGTATCACATATATTTGAATTCATTAAGAGAATAGTAGGACTAGTATATCCCTCTAATTAGTTGGGTAATGACTCATATCTCACAAGATAAATATAAATGACCTCATCCTCAAAGATGATTATGGGAATGAACCACGACTACCACGATGGTTATGGGAGTGATCCCTGACTATAAAGATGGTGTTTAAGTGAAATCATAGTACTATGATATCCTCAGAAGTGATGCCTTGACTATAATGGAAATAATTTGTATATTCATAAGTGTCTGCCACAAATTTCTTGTTGTATTCCTATATTAGTATTCCATGGATTATGTTCTTTGTTTCATTATGATTAGTGAATTATAAATTGGATAAATTTATTCCAATACTAATGAATATGTTCTTTTGATATGACGAGTATTATATTCACATGAGAAGTTAATTTTTTCATACCCTTACATTCTAATTATGATTAAATATATTTCTTTTTATCCTCACTATACTTCAGATATCATTATTTTCTTATATATCCTTTCCATATGTTGTATGGAAAAAAATAATATGAGTAATAAATGGAATTATTTTTTTGGGAAAAATTGATAATTTTACTCCAAACTAAATGTCTTTTATTAAATATTCCAAAGTAACATAACTAATAGTGTCTTCAGGATTTTGATTGTGTAATATGTTGTGTTTATAAACAATGTGATAAAATGTATATATACATAATGGATGGATCGCTATAGGGTTTGGATGAGTTCGACAACATATTTTTCAAAATATAATTTCATCATAATCTTCATATGAATATGGAGATGGTATTCAAAGATCATAAGATGAAGGATGTTGAATCTACTACTTCCTAAGAATAAAATTATTAATGATAATTATGGAAGTCTTTGAGATTAAAAATTCATCCTCACAGTATGTTTAATGGATTCTTCAGTGGATTTAAAATAACTATTATAAGTTAATTATCTATAATAAAACTTTAAGGATTTGAAAAAATTATATTACTTTTACTAAAATCGGAAATTGATTCTAGAAACCCTCTCTGTTCTCATAAAAAGAAATCAAAAATAGTGTTTCATGTAAAATCCAATGATATGTTACATTGAGTAAAAAGTTGTAAAATCTACATGAAAAACTATGTGAATGATTACTTAGGTGATTTCTTGGAAGGAACAAGAAGGTGTTTTAATTATGAGAAAACAATCCATCATGAAAAATAATGAAGAAGTTATGTGATATTGAATATTAATGAAATTAATTTAGTTAAAAATCAATATGATAGACCACCCACACTTCAGTTTTTCAATTCAAAGGAGTTAGTGAAGTATTTGAATTAATTCCCCAAACCCATGGGTTGAAATAGATGATATACCACGACAATAACTATAGAAAACGGACAAATATAAAACATATAAAATAAAAATGGATGCAGTGAATCATGATATTTTGGGGAATCTTATCATCCACCCTTTTTTGGGAATTTCGTATTTTATTTTTTATTAATAAGACTTATTAAAATGTTATTAGTCACCCTTTAGTGATGTTTCAATTGATTATGTCCCACTACATGGATTTTGGAATAATAAAATAACATATATTATTCTATAGATACAAGGATAAACCATATTATCCAATAAATTTTTTATATAAGATAATATTTTTTTTGAGGAATAATGGTTGAATTATATTTTTTTAATGTTTATATGGTTAACCATTTATGGAGTGGTATTTGTTAAACATTTTATGAGGCTGTAGAGATTTAAGACATTTTATCTTGATATAGGGATTTATATATATTTTATATCCCATGATAACTATTAAATTGTGGTTATAACTAAATATAGATGGAATAACCTATCGTTATACTTACGGATCGTATGATCAATTAGTGATTTATGAATAACAATTTCACCATTATTTATTAGAATAGTAAACAAAGTGGAAATTAATCAAGGAAAAAATGGTGATATTTCCCCAAAATCAAATAAATATAACTTCTTAATAAAATTATGCAACTTTATAAAAATGTGTATTTAATGAATCTGTGGTCCCATTATAATCATTTTGATGATATTAATTTCCTTTTTTGAGAATCATTGGGTTTTTTTGTGACCATTAAATTCCACGAAATTATGTTATATATCACTCTCTAAGAAAACATTATAGTCAGATTTGTCTTCTATGTCCATGTATTGACTTGTAATTTATGTTCTTATTTATAGAAACCTAGTTATGAGTAACTTTGGGTTAATGTTATTCTTCTGGATTCCCTTTTTCTAAGGAATATATAATTTTTATTTATATTATTTATGTTTCTATGAAATGAAATTTCAAGTATTAAACCATTAATAAGCCAACAAAATTTGATGGATAGATTCATTTTAAATGGGTTAGAATATAACAACCTAATATTTTATGAATTATTTTTTTCTAATTAATTTATCCTTTTATATATTTTTTGTTTCACCCAACATTGAATATTGTTTGGTTATATGAAATAACTATGTTTGGATTGTATTATATGCACCAAAAAACTTATTCCTGCACTACACGCAACACATATATTAACATTTGGTGCACACACCACTATGTTTTTCACGTGTTACACACAATATTGAATTCCTTCGATAACTATGTTACTTGCAAGGCCATATTTTACCAGACTACATTATATTATTAATATTATGCTTAAAATATTATAATAGGTACCACCTTGCAGATGGAATGAAAGTTGCGGGATATATTATCTAAATTTTTAAATCATTATTTACACACGTATAAAAAATGAATCCTTTTTTATCAATTAGTATAAGTGGATGGAATAACTATTTGAAATAATGAAAATATATTTCTAATTAAACTATTTTTCTATGCAACAACACAATTTTATCTCAATAAATTCTAAAAACAAATTTTTAATAATGTTTTTACTAACATTTTATATGATATATTCATTCAATGTTTTTAAAACTCTTAAAATATATTTTATAGGTATCTGATAAGAATAAATCCATTTTATTGAATAAAAATATGTGTTTTTATAAAGTGTAATTTCCCCCATTATATTTTATCATAATTCAAATATGATTTTTGAAAAAATTATAATTTTTATACAAAAAAATATAAAATACATTATTTAAATTGGAATATCAATATTAACTCTATTTATATATTTTTTTATATAAATAAGTTATAATTTTTATGAATAGTGAAAAACACTGCAGTTTAATTAAAAAAAATTCACTAATTTATTTATATAATATATTTACTTTTTAAATTTAATTTTAATTATAATTAGATAAATCATACATAAATTAGTTAAATTTATGTTATTTTAATCATTGGAAAATTAAAAATGGATATAAAAAAATTCTAATCTTGTGGACATTTTTACTTAAAAAACCTGATTTGTTTTCCCATCTATGAGAATAATTTTATTATAGTTTCTTATAAATCTAATTTTGGAATTTCAAAAAAAGGATTATATATTATAAATAATTTTTTTTAAATTTTTAAAGTTTTTAACTTTTTTTAGAGATAATGATTAGTGAAATTGATTAAGATTAATTACATTGATAAAGAAAAAAATTAATTCCAATGGAATATACCATAATCGGAATGACCAAATAAATTTTTAAAAAAATTGATTGTATGTTCGTATTTATACTATATCATCCATTTTATCAGATTTGGAACATTATTGTACCAATGTTACATGGGAATAACATTGGTGGAATTCCCTTTTCAAACATTTAAAATAATGCCACTCCTCTTCAATTATAAAAAGGCACTCACCCCTCCAACCAATTAACACCTCCCAACCACTCGGTATCTAAAAAAATATTCCAAAATGTCTTCAAAAAAAGTTCTCAAATTCGTTGAATAATTGAATTTTTTTTCAGAAATCCATCCCTAGAAGCCCTTTGTTTCAAACCAAATGTAGATACCCAACGAAGTTGTAATATCCTTCCTCCAACTGTTTTGTTTACTTTTCATTGCCAAACCCAAAAATTATACTATTTTGTTATTATATAATATCCTAAGTATCCTATATACACTGATATTTGTTTATTATTTTGGTTTGATATTCACTTATAGATACTTAAATCTAATGGTCAGCAAACATACCGTTATTGTGTACGATGAACTACTACCTCAAATAACGATGTTGTTTGATTTTTTCCTTTACCACCACTCATGTATGGTAATTGTGATGTAAAATATATTTTATTTTATAAATATGATATTTGTGATGTATTTATTCTTCGTTAATTATTATATAACATATAAAATCACTCTTCCACATTTATAAAATATGATAACGCTGTTTGTAGACTAGTGGACTACCACCTCCTTTAAACGACGTGATTCAATCACATATTAAGTGGAATTTATTAAGGATGGGTTTATTGAAGATAAAATATATATATATATATATATATGATAAAATAATTCTACTAGAATTATATTATATATATATATATATATATTCCAATTACTTTTCATTCAATACTTCAAGAAAATGGAAAAATAATTCAGTTGTATGTATGGCCTACCGTCTCCATGAACAGTGTATTACATTATATATATATACATATGATTTATAGATTATAAATATTTATATACTAGATATATATAACATATAAAAACTATTTTATAGTCTGGATATGATTTAATAATGATGTATTAAAGAGGATCAAGATTTACTGGAAAAAAACTTACATGAAATATTGGCTCAACATGGAATTATTAATAAACAATTATTATAAAGTCATAAGTGAATCAAACGTGGAATTAAATTGTAAAATCCCATGTAAACAAAGAATATGAAATTTTAATATTTATTAATATTTGTGAATTAAATATTAATTTTACCTTAAAGGGGATTCTATATTTGATGGCGTACTCAATACGCAACAACGGGATTCTTTGAAATCTTACATTTCACACAATGATGAGTTATAATGAAAAATAATATGATAATATTATAAATTTAAATGGTAGTTAATTCATAGCCATTATATTATTAGGAATTAATAAAACTAACTTTATTATTATTACACATGTTTGTTAAATGTTTTTACATTTATCCAATAATAGTTAGAGGAATAAAATGTGAATGAATCCAATTTTAAGCTCAAATATGATAATATTATTTAAATGGTCAATTTACCACCATATGATGGAGAACCATATTTAAATATATTTTTTGTCAGTTTTAAATGTTCTATTTGGAAAAATAAAATTCTACTTCAGAATCGGGATATCAAAATTTACATTGGATGAAATTTTGTTATTTCTCTCATAAACTTCATTTTTAATGAGTACTGAAAAATACGGCTTAATAATTCAAAACTACCTTTTAATATAATTTATTTATATTGGTAAATTAACCATTTAATTTGTTTCAAAGTGTAATTGGATTATATTTTTACCATTTAATCCAATTATTGTCATTGGAAGTAATTTCACTTTGAAATTTGTCATAAACAAGTGTCAATCTTTTGATAGTTATTATTTTTTACAAACATGATTTTTGTTTCGAAAATGAAAATTAATTTTAAATTAATATCTCAATATATGTGTTTTTTAATTTTAAAAAATGGATTCCATATGTTGAATCAGGACATACAAATTTTTTAAATATTTAACTTTTATTTTTAGACATTCTGAATAGTATCTTCAGTTAATATTTTATTTACCATTGGTGAAAAGGTAAATCTGGTAAATAAGGTTAAAAATCATATTATAATTATATTAAATTACCCTAACACATGTCTTAAACCTATTTTCTGATACATTTCTGACCATGGGTGTCACGAACCGGGCCGGGTCGCCATTCGAACCAGCACCCGACCCGGCCCGCGGTAAGGCCCAAAGGGCGTTCCCAATCCCCACAGGCTGGCACAAGTGACTGGGTATCATAAGTAACAAGTGGGAACGATTTTACCTGAAAAACAACTAGCTAGATGAATAAACTGATACTGAAAAAAGGACAACCAAACACGTCTTTAAACAATGAAAATTTTTAAAGTATACAACTTGAAGCAAGAACTAAAATGAAAAGGCGACAGCGGAAACTAAAGATCTTACTCAAACCACCCGGAAAAAGAGAGGCCACACGACACCACTCTCTCTGAAAAGACCAACTGCAACCCGAACCACCATCACTGAGCACGAAGTCACAACCTAGATATCAGAAGAAACAGAATCTACATACACCCAAGGGTGTATGTAGGGTATGAGATAAAAGCCCAGTAGGATGCCACCGAGAAAAGGTTCCATGCATAATTATTAAAAGGCAAATACATTTTCAATTTAACAGAATAATGATAAACAAGTGTTTAAAGAATTTTAATGAAAACAATTTTTAAGGGGAAACTTCTCAAAAATGAAAACACCTTAAATTATCTTACACACACATACGCATGCCCACACACGCACGAACACACACACACACACACACACACACACACACACACACACAGACGCACACCCACATGCAGACGCACGCACACACATACACACGCACACAGACGCATGTCCACACGTACACACGCACACACACAGACGCATGCACACACGTACACACGCACACACACTTTTCTTGGTAACCCCAATGTCACACCGTGTGCTGACGGTGAGCAGTAAGTAGAGGAAGAGCACAATACAAGGGAGACCCTAAAGATACTAGCGAGAAGTGGGACCCTAGAACCTCACGTCTCAGTGAACCGTATCACACATTCCCGTGCACGATCCACTGGTAGAGAAACACCTCCTACCATAGTAGTCTCCAGTCATCATCCAATGTTTAGTTATTGTTGTAAGCGTCAATCCCGCTAAGTGAAACTAGGCCGAGGCCACTCCCGTATCACTAGAACACTAGTCTAGTCCGCCCACCTAGTACCCAGGCTTCCCGTTTGTGCTCAAGTAATTTAAAGTTCATGTAGCATGTCATAATCATACACTCAATACAAGAAAGACATCACTCACACCAAAAACCACCATTCGCACACACAGAAGCCATTTGAAATAATACGCACACTAAAATGTTCCAAAAATCAATCTGCATTTCTTACCTGACCAATTAAAGCAACTGCACGGTCAACGAAAACACTTTAATTATCAAACACGCCACTAAAAAAATTAAACAAACTCCACATGTGTCACTTGACTTTAAGCACCAAAATATTCACACAATTTAATCAAAAACAAATTTTCACCCTTAATACTCATTTAATAAAACAACCCAATTTCTTTCGTAAATAAATTTCTGAGTGAAAAGCAACGCTTTACACACTGGAAAGAGAAAAACCCTCTTAGATGACCATACGCACACCTCGCCACCCTAGAAACACAATCCGCATCACACACACAATTAAATAAATCACCTGCACCGTAAAAAACAATTGTTATAACTAAATGGACTGCCATAAAAATTTTCCAACACAATTTAAAATACACCACATGCCTTTAAACACCACAAACATGTTCAGTGTTCATTTATGACAACACACAAATAGACTCTATGAATAAAAAAACATTCTCACCCTTTTCACATCCTAACAAGTAATCTACGTAATTTATAAACCACTATTAAATTGTTCAATATGGGTTTTCCACAAACAGCATAAACCAGATACTACCAAATCAAATATGCATTAGAACACAAAAACAATCCAATTCTCAATAGTAAAAATAATCAATAAATATGTTAAACTAATCAAAATCGCAAATTAATTCATCAAACAGTAATATATATGTGGAACCACCTACCTCGAGACAGTGGCGGATGGACCGAGGTGAACCAAAACATTGCGAGCTTGGCGCAAAACACCCGCCGCACGACCAACGCACCTCAAAGGACCTTGCGCAAGCCCAAAACACGAATTCAACAAAAACATTAAGTTAGAACTATATAATCAGACCTTATATCCGTCGGAGAAACTAACTAGAACAATAAAACTCAAATTGAATTAGAATAGACTCATCTAAATGGGTGGTGCGCACGGAAGGAGGAGGTGGTGATTCGTCGGGACTGCTCGCCGGAATAGGGGGGAACGCCGGCTGCAAGGGGAGGCTGATGCGGAGAAGTCTCAAGAAGGCAAGAAACGGGAAATCAGACTGGCTGGGGAAACTCAGTCAAGGGAAAAAATGCACGGGAGTGGGTGCACTGGCAGGGGGAAGGGTGCCGGCCAGAAATCTCCCGACGAATTTCGGCCAGCGGAAGAAGGGGGGCGGCGATTTGGGCTGGCCGGGAGGGAGAGAAGGGAAGCTGCACGACGGGGTTGGGGGCAGGAGCAGGGGGCGCGACGGCTTGGGGGAGACGTTGTGATGGTGCTGGCTATCAAGGGAGGCACCGTGCATGGTATGGCATGGGAGGAGTAGGCTATGACGCATGGGCGAGGGAGGTGAGATGATGAAAGGCTATGGGAAGAAGGGGTGGAAGATGGAGCCGACTGCGTCCTTTACTGCGGTGCGATGCTGCAGCGTGGGAGAAAGAAGAAAAAAAGGGGGAGGAAGCAGTGGGATGCGCCGCACAGGGAGAAGGAAAAAAATGAAGAAGGGGGGGGGTCTGCCAAAACCCTAGCCAAGGGGGAAAAATGAAAATAAAATAATAAAATCAAAAGAAAACTAAATAAAAACTAAAACAACTCAAAAAATAATAATAATAACAATAATAATATTAAACTAAAACAAATAATAAAAATAATAGTTGGAGTAATAATAATAACATAAATATATTTTCATCCTTAGAACAAATAATAATAATAATAAAACTAAATCAATAATAATAATAATAATAATAATAATAATATCAATGAAATTATTATGATTTTTATTATCAAAACAATTGTTAGTTCATTTTAATTCATTAATTAAACATCAGCAAGGCGTGCGGTGAACGGGGCGGGGCCGCGCGACGAACCAAGCGAGGCCACGGAGCTTCGACCACATTGCGCTGGATGCAAACAAGGCCCAAACACAACGAACTCAAAAATATTATGTCAGTTTTGGACCCAAACTACCCGACACAATGAAATTAAATAAAATAAATAAATTAGAAAAGATGGGTGTGACAATTCTCCCCACCATAAATCTTTCCGTCCCCGGAATTCCACAAATAGGACCAAACCCCAAAACAGAAAACTAAACTACCTTAAGGGTCAAAGTGGATCTCCACAAACATCCAGCAATGAGAGGCAAAAGTATCGTGCTCATATAAAGTGACTCAAAGACAACATCAAGAAACGCCTAAAAAGACTTTTCGATACGTGTCGCCCACCCCAATGATCTAGAACGCCTCATGCGGATTGTTTTAGAAAATGAACTCTTGAACCCATAGGAACCAACATCACAAGCCGAAACACCTCAAGTAATCTGAAACAAAAACCACACCACTTGGCTAAAATAAAAAAATAAGGTCAAACCATGACCAAGGAACACTCTTATCACCTATCACCAAACCGTATTTAAAAACAGAATGAAAATATCAACATGGGGAGGCCAGAGGGGCTCCCCACCATTAGGAAGTCACTGACGCTCGAAACGAGACTGGAAAACCGACACGGAGAGGTTCGAGCGGACTCCCCGCCATTAAAGAAAACTACAGCACTGATTCATTCTAGAGACATTCATGTGAGACCCAACGTGGGTCTCCCCACCGTTAAAATTAATATGAGATACATAACCTTGAAAATTTCACGATGGAGACCAAACACCCCCCCCCCCCCACAAGGGGTGGGGAGGGAGGGACCCGACCACTAGGCATCATAACCACGGCCGGCCACAAACCAACATCTCAAAATTTTTTGGATGAACAACATTCGAATTTGAGACTGAGTTACCCAACAGACTCTCATAAGGGCCACTCAAGCGATTGCATCCAGTATAATGAAACCCCCAAGACATTAATTAACGGGATGAAGACTCCTCCACATGGTCACGAAAACCTTATGCAACCAGACGGCTCATTTGAATAGAACAACCATATAAAACAATTTAGGTTGCTTTCACTTTCAACACCGATGAAATAAATGAAATCGGGGCTTCATACAATCTCGGGGTTCCTGACCACGCGTCAGCTTCACTCCGTGGCCTATGGCTGGAGCCCTGATGTTTGAAGCATCTCATTCCTCGTAGTCAAGAATTGAAGACTCTATAACAGAGTTTCCCCTTTTGGTGTCACATGCAACCACACTACAACCAAGGAAACACCAGAAACCACAACACATTACGATATCCAACTGATCATACACTAATAATTCACCAACACAAGAGCTTTAATGGTGCATGCACATCACCTTTTGTCATACTGGATGAGAACACGACACCACGAATCGTTACCTGAACATGATCATTGTTCTTGAGAGGAACATTATACGGAGAGGGACTTCAAACTGAATCTTAAACAACACGTGATTCTTGAAGTTGACCATACCATCCCCATGTGACTGGGATTGCCACACTAGTGGCCTAACGTAGACCCTTTCTTAAACGAAACCAACAAAGGACCAAAGTTCATTTAGAATAGTGGCATGCACCGACCACTCTAGGCTGCTTCCACCTCTCCCCAATAGAATCTCCTTCACCATTTCCAAACATGACTTTCAAATTAATGTGGTCAAACTTCACCCTTGACAATCAAAGAGAACTTACAGTGCAAGACGTCGCCGAACATGACCCTTGAAACCGAATAAAATACTATGAAGCCCTTCAAGACACTGATCAACACTGAAAATTCCGAACCGCCATCACCCTTCCCCGCTGGATTTCCTTTCGCCGTTTCTAGGGGAATCCTTCAAGCGCAATGTCATCAAATTTCATACCCGACAACCCAGACAACTCAATGAAACCAAAACTCTGTTCAACTCCCCTAGCATCTGTCATCCCGCTACGAGAGGATCCACTTAGTTGTAAAAAGGAGAGGTGAGTTCAATTCAAGAACTCAAAAAGAGAGTCCTTCAATCAACTGGAGTGTCGGCCAACGGAGAACTCCCCGTAGTCGTACTTCAATCACACGTCAACACTATATGGGGGGAATACACTAGTCATGAAAGAAAACTATGGACCCAACCAAACTGTTCCAACGGTCAAGACATACCACAAGAAAACACCAAACGTGTAGGGGAAACCACTGCAAGGGCTCCCCGATGTACTCTTCAAAGAAATTTACTAACCACACGCTTGCAAACCAACTTACAAATAAGAACTAAAACTCGGGACACAAATCATCCAGAAATGATCCTCGGCTAAAAACACCTCACATCCGACATTTCCAAAACACAAGGACATGCCACACAAACACCATTTACTAAAACACGAATTTTTTTTAACAAAAAATTTGTAAAATAAGAAAACCCAGTGGCTTCCAAAAACACCAATGGAGTCCCATGAGCCTCGCACATGCATGTTCTTGTGCTGCATCGACACCCACCTCATGTCCATCCAGGAACTAATCCACTCATGCCATTAACCATTTCCCTTTTCGCATACACTCATGCATGTGGTTGCCCATGAGAGCGCTGAGGATCAGAACCAAACCTTTCCATTTTTCAAAACCAAAACATCCAACCCAAACTTTTCAAACCTCACACACCATTTCATCTTTAAAACCCTTCATTTGAAAACATTTTCCAAGACCAAAACATTTTTACTTAAAAACCAAATTTCCACAAATCCAAAACAAGGAGACAAGAAATGACGCAAGAGAAAACATGTCTCAGTGGGTGACTGGAACATATGGTTGGCGACCATACACCAATCACATCACTGCCACAGAGGGTATTCCAGGACAACGTCCCCAACTCTGCATTGCTTTCTAGACCCTATGAGCACACTAGGACCACTGACCTCACCCCTTTTTCATTTTCCTTAGACATGATTAATCGCAATGACCAAAAACTCAGACAAACCTCAACGTACTTTGGTAACTTGAGTCCCGCCACGAGGTGTGCTGGCCAGAAACCTTACTCGTAGCCAGGACGTTGAGTCCCGACAACCATAACTCAAGTCTATCGTGACTCTAACCCGAAAGAACACGACCCAAGAGAGAAAATCATTCCCTCTGAAACCATTTTGTCACGAACCAGGCCGGGTCGCCATCCGACGCGGCGCCCGACCCAACCTGCCGTAAGGCCCGAAGGGCGTTCCTGATCCCCATGGGCTTGCACAAGTGCCCGGGTATCGTAAGTAACTAGTGGGAACAATTTTACCCGAAAAACAAAATATAGAAAAAAACTAGCCAGATGAATAAACTGATACTGAATAAAAGGACAACCAAACACGTCTTTAAACTATGAACATTTTTAAAGTCTACAACTCTAACCAAGAACTAAAAAGAAAAGACGACAATGGAAACTAAAGCTATTACTCAAACCACCCGGCAAAAGAGAGGTCACACGACACCACTCTCCGTGAAAAGACCAACTACAACCTGAACCACCATCACTGAGCATGAAGTCACAACCTGAAAATCAGATGAAACAGACTCTACATACACCCAAGGGTGTATATAGGGTGTGAGATAAAAGCCCAGTCGGATGCCACCGAGAAAAGGTTCCATGCATAATTATTAAAATACAAATACATTTGCAATTTAACAGAATAAATATAAACAAGTGTTTAATTATTTTTAATGAAAACAGTTTTTAAGGGGAAACTTCTCAAAAAGGAAAACACCTTAAATTAACATACACACACGTACGCACGCCCACACACGCACGCACACACACAGATACACAAACACACATAGACACACGCACACATGTACACATGCACACACACAAACGCACGCCCACACACAGACGCACGCACACACGTACACATGAACACAAACACATGCCCACACGTACACACGCACACACACAAATGCACTCACACACATACACATTAACACAAACATTTCTTGGTAACCCCAACATCACATCGTGTGCCGATGGTGAGCAGAAAGTAGAGGAAGAGAACAATACATGGGAGACCCTAAATATACAAGCGAGAAGTGGGACCCTAGAACCTCACGTCTCGGTGAACCGTATCACACATTCCTGTGCACGAGCCACTGGTAGGGAAACACCTCCTACCATAGTGGTCTCCAGTCATCATCCAATGTTTAGTTAGTTTTGTAAGCGTCAATCCTGCTAAGTGAAACTGGGTCAAGGCCATTCTTGTATCACTAGCACGCTAGTCTAGTCCGCCCACCTAGTACCCAGGCTTCCCGTTTGTGCTCAAGTAATTCAAATTTCATGCCGCGTGTCATAATCATACACTCAAACCAAGAAAGACATCACACACACCAAACACCACCATTCTCACACATAGAAGCCATTTTAAATAATACGCACACTAAATTTTCCACAACTCAATCTGCATTTCTTACCAGGCCAATTAAAGCAATTGCACGGTCTATGAAAACAATTTCATTATCAATCACGCCACTAACAAAATTTTTTAAACAAACTATGCACATGTCTCCTGACATTAAACACCAAAATATTCACACAATTTAATAAAAATCAATTTTTCACCCTTAATACTCATTTAATAAAACAACCCAATTTCTTTCATAAATAAATTTCTGAGAGAAAAACAATTCTTTACACACTGGATAGATAAAAACCCTCTTACATGACCATACGCACACCTCGCCACCCCAGAAACACAATAAGCATCACACACACAATTAAAGAAATCACCCACACCGTAAAAAAACAATTTTTATAACTAAATGGGCTACCAGAAAAATTTACCAACCCTTTTTAAAATACACCGCATGCCTTTAAACGCCACAAACATGTTCAATGTTTATTTATGACAACACACAAATAGACTCTATACATAAAACAACATTCTCACCCTTTTCACATCCTAACAAATAATCCACATAATTTATAAACCACTATTAAATTGTTCAATATGGGGTTTTCCACAAACAGCATAAACCAGATACTACCAAATAAAATATGCATTAGATCTCAAAAACAACCCAATTCGCAGTAGTAAAAATAATCAATAAATATGTTAAGCTAATCAAAATCGCAAATTAATTCGTCAAACAATAATATATATGTGGAACCACCTACCTTGAGACAGTGGCGGATGGACCGAGGTGAACCAAAACATTGTGAACTTGGCACGAAACACCCATCGCACGACCATCGCACCTCAAAGGACCTCGCGCAAACCCAAAACACGAATTCAAAAAAACTTTCAAGATAGAACCATAAAATCAGACCTTATATCGGTCGAAATAACAAAATAGAACAAAAAAACTCAAATTGAATGAGAACAGAATCATCTAAATGGGTGGTGTGCATGGAATGAGGAGGTGGTGATTTGTTGGGGCTGCTCACTGGAATAGGGGGGGATGCCAGCTGCAAGGGGAGGCTGATGCGGCGAAGCCTCAAGCTGGCAAGAAACGGGAAATCGAACTGGCCGGGGACACTCAGATAAGGGAAAAAATGCACTTGAGTGGGTTCGCTGGTAGGGGGAAGGGCGCCGGCCAGAAATCTCCCGACGAATTTCAGCCAGGCGAAGAAGGGGGCAGCATTTTGGGCCGTCCTGGAGGGAGAGAAGGGCAGCTGCACGACGGGGCTGAGGGCAGGAGCAGGGGGCGCGACAACTTGGGGGAGATACTGCGATGGGGTTGGCCATCAAGGGAGGCACCGTGCATGGTTTGGCGTGGGAGGAGAAAGCTACGACTCATGGGTGAGGGAGGTGAGACGATGAAAGGCTGAGGGAAGCATGGGTGGAAGATGGATCCGGCAGTGGACCTTGCTGCGGTGCGATGCTTCAGCGTGAGAGAAAGAAGAATAAAAACAAAAGGGGGAGGAAGCAGTGGGATGCGACGTAGAGGGGGAAGGAAAAAATGAAGAAAGGGGCAGTGGTCCGCCGAAACCCTAGCCATGAAGGAAAAATGAAATGAAAATAAATAAATAAAAAGAAAACTAAATACAAACTAAAACAACTCAAAAACAATAATAATAACAATAATAATATTAAACTAAAAGTAACAATAAAAATAATAGTTGGAGTAATAATAATAACATGAATATTTTTTTCATCCTTAGAACTAATAATAATAATAAAACTAAAGCAATAATAATAGTAATAATAATAATCTCAATGAAATTATTATGATTATTATTATAAAAACAATTGTTAGTTCATTTCATTTCATTAATTAAACATCGGCAGGGTGTGTGGTGAACCGGGCGGGCCCGCGCGATGAACCAAGCAAGGCTGCGCAGCTTCGACCACGTTGCACTGGATGCAAACAAGGCCCAAACACAATGAACTCAAAAATATTATGTCAGGTTTGGACCTGAACTACGTGACGTAAAGAAATTAAATAAAATAAATAAATTAGAAAAGATGGGTGTGACAATGGGCATCCTTGGGTCGATTTTGGGACCCCATGGAGCCACATTTATATGAAAATGACACTTAAAAAAATTAATTTAACGTAAAGGAAAATATAACATAAACATATATCTATTTGTAAAAAAATTATAATGGGTTATATAAGATATATTCTCTACTATAAAAAGTAATTAGAAAGATAAAAATATTTCCTAAATAATTTTATTTTACTTTTTATTTTTAGAATTTAAATAAACAAATTTAATTATGACACAATGGTGATGCAGTAAGTGTTTCATTAATAATTTATTCAAAAAATAATATTACAATTAATAATATAAATTTATTTGAAACTTTTTGTGTAATAAAATATTTCTATAGATAATATTTACTTTTAATCTTTTAATTAATGAAGTATTTTCAAAATAATCATGTTGTTATATGTTTTTCAAAAGTCTTGATATGAATAGTTTATAAATTGACATGAATGGGTTTTTAAAACAATTAATATTTTATTAATTGATAAAATAATCCTAAAAATATAAGATCCTTCTAAAAGACATATATGATGTTAGAAGTTTCATTAATGATCCATTTAGGGTATCTTGGAATTTTAGAGAAAATATATTTTCTATAGAGTATGAATATGGTAAAGGTTAAATTAGGTGACAAAAGGATAAATATAAGACATAAGGATTAAAAAATATCCAAAACCTATCCAATTATTATTGGATAATTTTGTTTTGAATTATATATACCAATATTTGAATTAAATAAGTTTTTGGCCTTCTAAATTGAAAATATTTTTATAATAAAATTTTACTTTCATACATTCCTAAAGAGCCCCTCCCCCCTCTTATAAAAGGCTATCACCTCTAACCCATTAATCACACCACTAAATCCTATTAGATCCACCAAACTCTACTCCAAGAAGCATCAAACATCCCTCTGTACCTCCTAGAAACATTTCCCAAGGAAGAAGAAAATTTGAGAAAGTCTTTTGGTTTAAACCAAATGGACTTACCCGATTTAAAGGTAACGTCATCTCTCATGTTCTTTTCATTTATTTTCCTTCTCCAATCCCCAATAATCTATTTTTTCCTTTCTTTTATAAGAAAAAAATAATCATAAATATACTAGGATGTTGTTATGAGAATTATTCGAACTACACATTCACACACCTCAACCTAATTGATACGAATATAATATTTTTGTGGACGATGAACTAGTGCCTCACAAAACAATGATTGTTCAATTATCTCCTACCACCTCTCAGGGTGGACATTATAATAGAAATATATTTATATATGATATATATTATGTTTTTTCTCAATTATTCTGTATTATTAATTAATATCATACATTTATGGTTTCCAAAATGGGTAAATACAATAATTTCATTTGAGGAAGGCCGAACTACTGCCCCCTCAAAGTGATATAACTCATTCATGACATACATGGAACGTATAAAGGATGGATTTAATGAAATTATATATGAAATTATACTGTAATAATAATATACCTTTGTGTAATAAGGTTTTCATTCTATTAAATATGAAATAGAAATTAAAGTAGAGTTCATGCATACGTACAACTTACCGTATCCATGAATAGTGCATTTCATTTCCTATCTCCAATTGTTTTGTACTATTATAAATACATATATATACTTTATATACTATATATAAGATATATAAATCAGGATTATAATTTGGAGATATTGTAATTTCTACCACATAGATAACATGTAATTATAAAAAGTTCATTTTTGACTGAAGTACCAAATATCGACAAAACAACCATTATTAACTTATATGGTTATTTAATATTTATAACGTGGTAGTAAGTAATATATAGGAAATAATAAACTTGAAAAATGTTTGGAATAAAGTAAAAATTGACATTATTTTATTATTCATTAGATTAAAGAATGAACAAGTCATGTCGGACATGAGGTAAGGGACTTCGTCTCAATCACCTTTCATTGAAACATATTTTGATTTATACATGAAATTTTTTTATATAGTGTATAAACCCCATTGAATATTAATTTAATTCAAAGGGAATCAATTTTTTATTTATCATTTTATTAAATAACAAAGGGAATGTTTTTTTAACCTACGTGTTGACAACGACCTTTCAGCCGCCGCGAGCATTATTTGATATTTGGCTACTGTTAGAAGAATTGATGTTTTTAAAAGGAAATTGAATACCATATAAAATTTTAAATATATTGGTATTGAAAATGGTTTTGTGAAATCATTTCTTATTTAAATGTCTTCAAATTATATATTGTGATGGAAATGTGTAAATTTTATCTTTCCTTTATGTTTTTTATGTGTTATTAATATGTTATGTTTCTTCGGTATTTTGTACGTATACAGGTGGTTCCATGATAAACCTATGGTTGGTGAGCCCGATATATCTCTACAATGCATTAGTTAACATCATAGAGGTAAACTTTAATGTTTCTCCTAAGAGTTTTAGGTAATATACTATTTTGGGTATTCCAACATAACTCCTTATGTTGCTGTGAAAGCTACATTGTATGTATGATATAGATCTTACAAGTTACCTTTATTATTTATTAGTTCTATGCGTTATTCATAAATATTATGATTTCATGAGGTATGTTAAAGAGCTTATGTTTTTTCCGTATTAATGAACTAATGTTTTCATTATTTATTCTAGAACCCTTACTGGGATTTTTATTCCCATCCCATGTTTTTGAAATTTTTTTCACGGGGTATAGGGAAGGGTAAGAGAAAGGAATAATTCATGAAAAAATATATTATGAAAGGAATTCTTGGTTTATTTTAAGAGTTTTTATTATACAAAAAAATGGATGCTGAGTAGAAGTTTAAAATTCGTAATATTTGAAATGTAATGTAATAATTTTGGCTTAATTATCTAAAACTCTAAACCGGAAAAGGTCATCAATGTGAATTATTAACATAATTCATGATTATATAATTTTTATGTTCGGGTCATTATAGTTGGTATCAGAGGTCAGTTTAGACAACTTTAGGAGTTAGTATATTGTTAAATTAATATCCATAAATTAATTTATTGTAAGATTGGAATGATATAGCATTTACATATTACCATGTTTCTTCACATAATATATTACTGTGTTAAAAATGTTTTCCCATAGAGTAAATAGGGTAGTTATGTTGGGAACACATATAGAGGAAGACAACCTTCCAAATTAGCAACTTGAGAGGGTCAGAATTATAACTAAAGAGTTTGTTGTTGTGTTGGAATAGTTGACTTAGGATATAAATGTTGGTGGTATCCATGAACGAGATCAGCTAGATAAATCATAGAGGAACATTTCATTAGTGGAGCATTTCATGAGGAAACATCCCTCGTCATTCATAGGATCATCTAACCATGTGCTAGCTGAAGGGTGGATTGATGAACTGAAGAATATTTTTGATGGCATGGATTGTACAAAACATCAAAAGATTAGTCTTTCTATTTACTATTTTGAAGGTGAAGACAATCATCAGTGGTGGATGGTTAAAAATATCAGGGATAGTAAGGAGACATATGTTCATGATTGGGATGAATTCAAAGGTATGTTTCTTGAAAAATATTTTCCTAATGTGGTTTGTCTTAGGATAGAAAAACAATTCATGGAATTGAGATATTAAGATGACTCGGTGGCAGCATATGAATAAAAATTTACCTGATTATCAAGGTATGTTCCAAATTTCATACAATATCTTGATAGTAAAATCAATCGTTTTTACTCAGGATTAAATCCAATGTATCGATGGTATTTAGCTTATTGTGAGTTGAAAGGTTTTGAAAAACGTGTTCGATGTGTGGAGAATGTGGAAATGGAGTTTGCCGATGATTAGGCGTTCCTTGAAAAACAACAGAATAAGTTGTCGAGGTTGGAGATGAAAGGGAATAAATATTCAAAAAAGTCTGATAGTAGGAAACATTAGTTGACAGTTTGTGAAAATTGTTGTAAAAATAATGATAGGGAATATATTTTCAATTCTATTAAGTGATACTGATGTTGTAAAATTGGACATAAGACTCGTAATTACACTGACAAATATCAGGGTTATGGTAAGACAAAATATTATTTACAGTTAATAAAATGTTTTAAGTTCAATGAAATGAGTCATTATTAAAATGAATGTCCAACAAAGAGCTGGACTAAGGGAAAGTAGTCGGACTACAAGGATAAAAGGGTGGTAAAATCTTTTGCAACTACTTCAATAGATGTTCGATCATTGAATTTAGTAGTATCAAGTGCACTATTTGTGTATTAAATTATGGCAACATGTTTTTTGATTCAGTGTCTACACATTATTTCATTTCTGATATGTTTTCTAGTAAATTTGGAATTCCATCTCAAGATATGAAAACTAAACATATATAAAAAACACAGGGAGGAAATGTTGAGACAAAAAGTAATTAGAATAACCTTCTTGTCATTGTGTGAGGAAAGATTCAAACATAAAAACTTATTGTTTTTCCTCTAGTAGAATTTTATGTTATATTGGGTATGGACTGGATTCCCATATATCATGCTAAGATTGACTACAGAGCTGATGTGGTTTCTTTTCTGAATGGATTTCAGTTTTTGTACAATAATGAACCCTTGCATTTAATAACATATCATGAAGATGAGAAACCAATCAAATATGGAAATTAATGTTACCTTTCACACATTGTTGAAATAAAAGGAACTACTCAGATTGATGATGTTCCAGTGGTCAATGAGTATCATGATGATTTTCTTACTGATTTTCCTAGTATAAAAACTGGTCGAGAAGTTGAATTTACTATTTACTTAGTTCGTGATGCGAATCCAATTTCAAAACCCCCTTATCTAATAGCTAAAATTGAACTTTTAGAGCTAATGAAGCAATTACAAGAGTTATTAGAAATAGGTTTCATTCGACATAGCAGATCACCATGGGGTTCTCCTATCTTATTTGTAAAAATTAAATATTGTTCAATGAGACTTTTCATTGGTTATAGAGATTTGAATAAAATCACTGTTAAGAACAAGTATCCTTTTACTCATATAGATGATTTGTTTGATTAGCTCCAGTGAGCTTAATATTTGTAGAAGTTTGACTTCAGCTCAGGGTACCATTAGTTGAATGTAAAGGAAGCATACTTTCTATGTACCACTTTTAATACTACATATGGCCATTATGAATTTGTGGTTATGCCTTTTAGGTTAACCAATGCACCTTCTGTATTCATGGATCTTAAAAAATAGAATTTTTGTGAGTTCTTGGATAAGTTTTTGGTATTGTTCATTGTTGATATTTTTTTTTATTCCAAAAGTAAAGAGTAGTAGAATGTCATTTAATATTTGTATTGAAAACCATAAAAGAAACGAAATAGTATGTTAAAGTTGGAAAGTTTGAGTTTGGGTTGCAACAAGTTTTATTACATGGTCACGTTGCTTCAAAAATGGCATAATTTTTTATCCTAATAAAACAACAGCTATTTATGAATGGACAAAACCAATAAATATAACTGAGATCCACATTTTTCTTGGTTTGTAACATTATTAATGGAGGATTTGTTGAAAATGTTTCATGGTTATCTATCCCACTCACTAAGTTAACTCAAAAAGGTGTGAAGTTCATCTTGACAACAGAATGAGAATATTGTTTTCAAGAATTGAAAAGAATATTGGTGAATGCTCTAGTATTTTCATTTCCTTCAAGAAATGGGGAGTTTGTTATCTATAGTGGTTCTTCATTTAAGGGACTTGGTTGTGTCCTAATTTACTAATGCTTCACGTCAGTTGAAACCTCATGAGTTAAATTACCCTATACATTAATTGGAATTATCTTCTATTGTTTTTTATTTAAAAAATTTGATGCATCATCTATATAGAGTAAAATGTAAAATATATACCAACCAAAAATGTTTGAAGTATATATATTCACTCATAAATAATTAAAATTTATACAGAGGTGATTTCAAGAATTAATCAAGGATTTTGATTGTAAAATTCATTACTATCCATGAAAATAAAATATGTGGCCGATGATTTGAGTCAGAAAAGTAATGCTACATTAACCATGTTACGTTTTGAACAAGATCCTATGATTAATGATTTGATGAACTTTGGAATTGAATTTCTTAGTGTAGGAAATTACCTTGTTTTATTTCTGGTGTTACTAAAATCATCTCTATCAAATAGAATTAAGAAAGCGTAGAAGAATGATAGTGAGTTGCAGAAAATGGTAGAGTTGGTTCCGAAGGGTAAGTTGACTAGTTTTAACATTGATAATGATTGTGTTTTGAGTTTTGGGAAGTGATTATTTGTGCCTTGTGATTAAAAGTTGAAGAATGAGTAATTATGTCAAGCTCATAGTTCTCCATTTTCAGTTCATCCTAGATGTACTAAGATGTATAGATATTTTTGGGAGAATTATTGGTGGGATGGAATTAAAAGAGATGTTGCAGATTTTACTATGAAGTGTCTGACTTGTCAAAAAGTTAAAGAAGAGCGGTAGTTACCAAAAGGTATACTTCATCCTTTACCAGTGCTAGAGTGGAAATTGGAAAATATATCCCTGGAAATTATTGTGGGATTACCAAAGACATCTCAAGGTAATAATGCAATCTATGGTATTTTTGATCGATTGAAAAAGTAATCTCATTTCCTTCCTATTTGAGATACTTTTCCTCTAGATCAAATTTCTAGGATGTATGTTAAAGTGATAGCCAGGTTGCAAGGAGCCCCCCTCTCCTTTGTATCTGGTCATGATTTGAGGTTTACTTATAACATTGGGATAGGCCTTCAGAAGTCGTTGGGTACTGAATTAAATTTTAGTACAACTTTTCATCCTCAATAAGATGGTCTGTCAGAATGAACAATTTAGACATTGAAGGATATGATATGTTCTTGATCATTGGATTAATAGGGTAGTTGGGACCAACATATTTCTTTGGTTAAATTTTCTTATAATAAAATTTTTCATTTCAGTATACATATGGCTATGTTTGAGGTATTATATAGAAAGCATTGTCGAACTCCATATTTCTGGGATTATGTAGGTGAAATGAAACAAATGGGACCAGATATGGTAGAAGAGATAGAAGAAAAAGTTCAGTTTATTCAGAATCACCTGACAACAGCTCAGAGAAGGTAGTAAACTTATACGGATAACCGTAGGAAGGATCTTTCTTTGGATGTTGTTGATCATGTATTTCACAAAGTTTCTCCTTGGAAAAGTGTGAAGAATTTTCGTAAGAAGATAAAGTTGAGTCCAAGGTTCATTGAACCTTATTAAATCCTGAATAAAGATGGATTAGTTGAGAATATAGTGTCCTTACCTCTATGTTTATCCCTGGTAAACAATGTTTTTCATGTTTAAATTTTGAGAATGTATATGCCAGATCTATCTCATGTTTTGAGTCCAAAGGTTGTTCAGTTGGAAGATAATCATTCAAATGGGGAACAACAAGTCTAGATTCTTGACCGAAGAGAGGAATTGTTGTAGAATAAAATAATTCATCATGTAAAGGTTTTGTGGAAAACCTATTATGTTGAACAGTAAATATTATAATCTTAAAATTTTATGGGGGAAAAAATACAACTATTTATTTTATAAGTGAATAAAATTGTGAGGATGAAATTTTTAAAAGGGTGGAAGGATGGAATGTCCCATGTAAATATAGAATATGGAATTTTCATATTTTTTTAATATTTTTTAATTAATTATTAATTATACTTTAAGGGGGATGGTATTTTTTATGGTGTACCCGATATGCAAAAATGTGTTTCTTTGAAATTTTACATTTCACACAACGTTAAGTTATACCTGAAAATAATATAATAATACTGTTATTATAAATGGTAGTTAACTCATTGTTGTTTTATTTTTGGTAATAAATAGAACTAACTTAAATATGATTACACAATTTTTTAAATGTTTTTACATGTATCCAACAAAATTTAGAGGCTTAAAATTTTAATAAATCTAATTTTAAGCACAAATACTCTAATATTCTTAAAAAAGTTAGTTTACCACCTTTTGATGGAGAACCATTTTTAAATCTAGTTTTTAGAACATTTATATATTCTATTTGAAAAAATAAAATTATTCATTAGAATTGGGACATAAAAAGTTTCTTTGGAAGAAATGATAACATTCTTTTGAGTAAGTTCATTTTTTAATGAATAGTGAAAAGTACTATTTTTTCATTCAAAACTACCATTTGTTAAAATTTATGTATATGGTTACATTAAACTATTAATTAGTTTTAATGTGTAATTGGAGTATATTTTTATCATTTAATTCAATTATGGTCATTTAATGTAATTTCACTTAGAAATTGGACTTAAACAATTGTCAATCTTTTGATAGTTGTTATTTCATAAAACATGCGTTTTGTTTTGACAAAAAAAATTAATTTTAAATAAATTTCTGCAACTTTTGTGGTTGGAATATGATATAATGGATTCCATATTTGGAAATATGAGGTCCAAATTGTTTAAATTGGTAACTTTTATTTTTAGAGATTATGAATAGTAACTTCAGTAAATATTTTATTTACCATGGATAATAGTTAAATCTGGTAAATAAGGGTATAAAATAATAATATAAAAATATACAATTACCGTAATACTTGTCATAATCCTATTGGATGATACATTTTCGACCAAGGGAATCCTTGGGTCGATTTTGGGACCCCATGGAGCCACATACATGTGAAAATTACACTTTATAAAAGTTAATTTAATGTAAGGAAAATGTAACATAAACATATATATCTAAGTTAAAAAAAATTATAATGGGATACATAAGTTATATTTTCAAGTATAAATAGTAAGTAGAAATTTAAAAACATTTCCAACATCATGGTATTTTATTAATAATTTTTATACATTATATAAATTAATTTAATTGTGACATGATGGTGATGCAATAATTTCTTCATTATGAAATGATTCCAATACATGATATTATAATTTATAAAATAAATCTATTTTAAAACATTGTATGCCATAAAATATTTTTAGAGAAAACCATGACTTTTTATATTTTAATTAATGATGTGTTTTCAAAATATTCTATTTGTGATAGATTTTTTAAAAGTCGTGATATGAATAGTTAATAAATTGACATAAATGAGTTTTTCAAACAATTAATAATTTATTAAATATTAAAATAATCCTAAAAAAATATTTAGAAAACTGACATATATGACATTACAAATGTAATTAATGTTCTATTTTGGGTCTCTTGGAAATTTATTGTAAATATATTAATCATATAGTATAAATATGGTAAAAGTAAAATGAGATTACAAAAGGTTAAATAAAAAATATATGGATTAAAAACAACATCCAAAACTTTTCCAGTTCATATTAGATAATTTTATTTCGACATATATGAAAATTATATTTGAGTTAAATAAGTTTTTCACCTTTTGAAACTTAAAATATTTTTAATATAAAATAATACTTTCAGACATTCCTAAATAGACTATCCTCCCTCTTATAAAAGCCACCACCTATAACCCATTACTCACACCTCTCAAGCCTCTTGTCTTGTCCAAACTCTACTCCAAGAAGCTCTCAACATCCCTCTCTTCCTCTTATAAGCCTTCCCATAGTTAGAACGAAATTCAATAAATACTTTTTGTTCAAACAAAAGGAATTTACCTGATTTAAAGGTAACATCTTCTCTCAAGTTCTATTGTTTTATTTTACTTCTTTAACCCCCATAAGTCTCTTTATTACATTATTTTATAACAAAACCACTATATTGAGTATAATATAATGTTTTTATGATTAGTATTCTAACTAAAAAACCACACACCTCTATCTAATGGATACGAACATACTGTTTCTATGGACGGCGAACTACTGCCTCACGAAAGGATGTTTGTTCAATTATCCACTTCCGCCTCTTATAGTGGACATTATGATGGAACTGTATTTATATATTATATTTTTATTTTTATTTTTTCTCTATGATTATTTATTATTAAATTATATCTTATTTTTGTGGTTTCAAAAATGGGTAAATATGATAAATTAACTTGAGGAAGTGCGTACTGTCTCCCCCTCAAAGTGATATGACTCGTTCATGCCATACGTGGAACGTATAGAGGATGGAGTTAATGATATTATAAATTATAGTTTACTGGAATCATAATATATCTATGTATTATTATTTTTTTATTCCATTAAATGCAAAATATTAATTAATGTAGTGTTCATGTGTACGTACGGGTTACCGTCTCCATGAAAGGTGCATTTAATTTCTTATATCCAGTTGTTATGTACTATTATAAATACATATATATACTAGATTTATATGATATATATTATATCTAAATCATGAATATAATTCTGAAGATAATATACTTTTTTCCACAGGGAAAACTTGTAATTATAAGATGTTCATTTTTGACTCAAGTACTAAATATAGACAAAATGACTGTTATTAACTTAAATGATAATGTAATGTTTATAACATGGTAATAAGTGATATAAAAGAAATAATAAACATGAAAAAGGTTCTAAATATATTATAAATTAACATTATTTTATTATTCAAGATATTAAAGAACAAACGAGTCAAGTCAGACACGATGGAAGGGACTTCCTCTCAATAACCATTAATTGAGGCATATTTTGATTTACACACGACTTTCATTAATAAGGTGTATAAACTCCTT
Source organism: Viscum album (assembly GCA_963277665.1). Lineage (NCBI taxonomy): Eukaryota > Viridiplantae > Streptophyta > Magnoliopsida > Santalales > Viscaceae > Viscum > Viscum album. The sequence goes on from OY728142.1 coordinate 1,930,691,908, forward strand.
TTACATTTTGATTTCATTCAAAGGGAATATTTTTCATATTTATAATTTTACTAAATGAAAATGGAAATGTTTATTTTTAATGTATGCAATGACAATAGCCTTTCCATTACAGTGAGCATTATTTAATAATTGGATTCCTTAACATGCCTTAATGTTTTTAAAATAAAATTAAATTCAATATACCCTTTTTATGTATTTTGGTATTGAAAATTGTTTTGAGAAATCATTGGTTTTTTTAATATATTAAAATTCTATATTTTGATTGAAATTATAAAATTTTACCTTTCTTTTATGTTTGTTTTATGTGTTATGATTTTATTATGGTTCGTGTCCATTGTTTACATATATGGGTGGTTCTACGAAAAACCTAGGGTGGGTGAGCCTGAGTTTTCACTTCAATGAACTGGGTAACGTGATAGGGGTAACTTTTAATGTTTCTCCAAAGTTATTTTGGGAATATACAGTTATTGTTATTCCAACGTAACTCCCTATGTTGTTGTGAAAGCTATAATCTAAGTATGATATGGATGTAACAAGTTTCCTTTATGATTTTTGATTTCTATATGTTATTCATAAATATTATGATTTCATGAGGTATGATAATGATCTTATGGTTTTTATGTATTGATTAACTATTGTTTTCATTCTTTATTTTATAACCCTTATTGATATTTTTATGCTTATCCCATGTTTTTGAAATGTTTTTCATAGGGTATAAGGAAGGTTAAGAGAAAAGAAGAATTAAAGAAGGTTTATTTCAATAAAATAATTCTTTTTCTCTTTTTAGGTTTTATATTTTATAAAAAAATAGATAATGAGTTGAATTTTATACTTTGTAATATTTAAGATGAAAGGTAATAGTTATGGCCTATTTATCGAAGAATCTATACCTGAAAAGATCCTAAATGTTAATTAATAAACTAATTATAGTTTATGTAATGTTTAAGGTCATGTACATATATATGTTTTTGAATATGATTCTATGGTGGATCTACAATTAAATTATATTTACAATACTTGAATTTTTCATATGTACAAATAATGTCAATACTTCATGTACAGTTTTTCTCAAATCACTTTTTATATTTGTAAGATACATTCCATATTCACAACTCAATTTTTTTGTGTATATATTTCTTGTGAATGTATTATATTATTATTATAAATATTTTTTGGGTATTTATATATAAATTTGATGACAATTCGTTTTTTGGGTTTATGGTTCAAATGTTTTGAAATCAGTAAATTGATTTTTGTCTCATGATTCCTTATTAGAGATACATGTCAGGTTAGGCACCTATATTATTATATAGTGTGTCTAGACATTTCTTTGAATTTTTATATCATGAATATCCTTTTTGCAAGATATTTTAAGATTTATTTAATGTTATTATCTCAATTATATTTTGATAACATGTTTCCAAAGTGGAAATGGTTTATTGCTACAATCTGATAATTTATCAGGAATGTTTACGATTATGCTTCAATGGATGAAATATTATGTTTCATCACTCAAGAACACTCATAAATTTTATTCCCCATTTTTTATTAGTTATATAATCATATATTAGTTAAATTTTTTTTATATTTTACTTAATATAATTAGTTATTATTTATTAGTGAAATCTGACATTATCTATCTTCTTATAGAAATTTGTGTGCATTAAAAACAATGTTTTCTAAAAAAGGTTCACATAAATATATTAGAAAATTTCATGCCACTTTTATATGAATCAAAGGAAAAAAATTCAAAATTTCTTCAACCAATGTTTAAAATTTATCAATTTATTTTCAATTTAATAGTAATTCTAAATATTTTCAAGATTCAGTTATAAGTATTTTATCCTATTTTCAAAGAAATATTATTTTTAAAATAAATTAATTTTTAAATAGTGTTTTAAAAATAGAAAATAGTATTTTACTTAAGAAAAATATTAATTATTTTAAATCATTCTCTATATGTTTAAATTATTTTTATTATAGGAAATTATTTTGAATAGGTTTGAATTTTTTTAATGTGATTTTAAACGAATTTTTATTTTCATAATGAAATGGTCTAACTGATCATTAAAAATACTTCTCCATATAGTATGAAATACTTTGATATAAATTAATATTTATTTGGTACATGATCCAAGAATACTATTCATATTCTTTATTTAATTATTTATTCTTTGATACCATAATGGTTACAACCCCTAGTTCTCTTCCATGGGGTAATATGGTTTTCAAAACCAAATATTTTCAAAGGTTATGATTTAATGAAATGATTTGGAAACCTATGTATTTATCCTAGGTTATCATGGGATTAAATGATAATGATATCCATTTCGTTTCATGGGTTATAATAAGACATTTAAGAAACCTTTCTTTTTTATGGGTAATGATAAGATTAATGTTTTCTCATCTTGTAGCTCATGCATGTATGATTTAATTATGTGATAGTGGGACCTATATCTCCCTCCAATTTATCTGGTAATGGTATATGTTTTAGAATCTCACAATGTACCTAGGTTGTCATTCCCACCCCAAAACAATTGGTCATCCTAAACCCAAAATAATATGGTACATAGGAGGGCATCCCAAGACCAGATCAAGTGGGGATCCTAAGCCCAAAATAATTGGGTAATCGAGAAGGCATCCCAAGCCTGAAAACAAGATGGTATATAGGAGGGAATCTCTAGACCAAAACAAGAAGGTAAACATGATGTCATCAATATACAGAAACTATTGGGAATTCGATGAACAATATAAAAGGGTTCACAAGAGGGAATCCCATTTACAAAAATGATGGTAAACAGTAGGGATCCCAATCCCAAAACAAGGGGGAATACTATGCCCAAAATAAGAGGGTACATAGGACACCATCCCAATCCAAAAAGAATAATGTACACATGGGGGAATATAAATCCCAAAACAAGAGGTAATAAATATCTCACTACAAGTGGGTGCACAAGAGGGAATCCTAGGCCCAAAATATGAGGGTGTGTGAGAGGGAATCCCATGCCCGAAGCAGGTACATCGTTTATTACCCAAGACTAACATGTTATTTATCTCTTGGTAGGTATCCTTGAAATATGATTTTCATTTTATATGTGTATTCCATAAATTCAATGTATTATTCATATTTTATTCTTCCATGACATATTCTACATAATCACTTATTATTAATGTCTTATAAACTGCTATTTTTTATGACAAGATTCATGTTTATGACCATTAATATGGTGGGTATGATCTAAAAATGTTATGATCATGTTGTAATTCTATTATGTTCATGTTTTTCTCCCATTTTTACCCTTTTTAATCATCAGAGAACACCCATTTATTATGTATCTTTTCCCTATGTTATGAAGAATGGTTTTAATTCTAAGTGAAAAATTGGAAGATCATTATAAGAGATTTTGAAGAACATTCACCGTGTTAGATGATTTTTTTTCCACGTTTCCAAAGCCACTATACTATTACGGACCTCAGACGTGTATTTTTGTAATGTGAAGAATATTTTTCTAAAAACATTTCATATCTATGTGTGTTAATCCTGGTAAAATATTTACATCCTCATGAATAGAATATCTAAATCACTATAAAATCTCTAGCGTGAAAAAAATGACTAGTGGTATGCTTCACTTTTTCCATACACAAAAAACATCTGTAATCAGTCCTACTACTTTGAAACCATATTCATCAACTTTAAAAATGATATTATACTAAGAGAATATGAAATTGTGTTCCCCATATAAGTATTATAGTAAATATGGATGTTATAATCCGAAAAAAACTATATCCATCACTTCTTCTTTGATGTAAATGGACTTCTAAGGGAAGAGATACTTTAGATTCTTATGATAATGATAGATGATAAACCACTCACCCATCAAGTATTATCTCCACATATTTATTTTAATGTCTACCAATGGTATCTCAATTTCGTAGGTCATGTAGTTCATCTCATCTTGTCTCAACTATTGATTACAATAGAAAATCATTACCTATCACTTCAACACAATACAACCATGACCAGTTTCGGATGCATTGTATAACACTATGTACTAAAAACCCTCATTGTTTAATCTCAATATGGGAGAACCCTTTAATCTATAAATCTTCTCATGAAAACCCTTCTTTGACCTCATAATCCTTACACAAGGCTTCCCTTTTGGGTTAAATGTTTCATGGATGAGGATATCATGGAGAAGACATGAATGAAGATCATGTAATAGACTTCTAACCCATGGAATATCTACACCCACATCACACTCATGGGTTGATCCCAAGATAAAACTTACACAACCTTGACCAGGTCCATTGCCACACAATCAACTATGATAATGATTACTAGAAAGCAGAACTCTTGTCTGAAGAACTAACACTTCATCTGATTTCCATAAATTTTATCCTTGTGGAGTACATCATGAAGAAACCTCAAGTTCTTGGTGTTCTCTTCCTCATATGTAGAGTATATAAAGAATTGGTCCTTGATGACTACATTCATCTGATAAAATAATGGATTGAAGATCTAGTTCATGAGTCCCTTGAACACTTATGGTGCATTATTCATTCCAAAGGGAAATTAGAAGTACTCAGAGACATGTAGCGACATATGAATTATGTCTTTGGTATATAATTGTATCATGATCTCAATTGGTTATAGTATGACCTGAGGTAATCCTTCAGAAAACATTGTGATCCTCTCAAAAAATCATAGGGTACATAGATCATTAGTAGTGGATACCTATTCTTCATGATCACCTAGTTCAAGCATCGGTACTCTGCCCATATCATCGAGATTTCTACTATTATAATTACAACTAAAACTATTGATTCCAGGAAGAAATATTGATTCTAAAAAATCACTTCCTATGCAGGTCCTCCAATTGCACATCGATCTTGAGAATCTATTTATGATCCCTCTGATATGATGGAATATATATCATTTATATCCTAGGGTGAAGATAAATGCACAAATTTTTCTCTCAATTATGGGGTAAGCATGTAACAACCTCAGCGATGTCATCCTAATACTCCTCCTATGATTTTAGAAACATAAACTCATAAAATCAACTACACCATTGGTAAGTCTATCCAACTCATGAGTAATCATCCTTACCCTCCCCTACATGAGTCATTAATGTGCTTCTTGAGTTTCGTTTTTTAAAATAAATGAGATAATAGTTACATCACGATGGACACAACACATCCTCTATATAAAAATCACAATCTGGGAATGAATTATAGATAACCAATCCATATATGGGACCACATCATACGGCCTCATCACTATAAAAAATATATCCCAAAATAAAATCACCATATTAGATTTAGGTAACTTTGTAGGAAGAAGTTTTTGATTATTGATTCATCTCTAGTATGAGTCTCCAAGAACAAGGGTGTAACCATATGGCCTAACCATATCTCTATGACTTAATCAATATACATTCAATGAATGTAATGAATATAAAATATTTTTATTAGTAACACTTATATGTTATAAAATAAATAGACCAAACCAAGTATCATTCCCAATGTTTATGGGTCGTAAGCTTCAGCAGCTTGTAGATCTCCCCAACCATGTCTTATAGCTCCCGGAACATTGGATAGACCACATGGGGATGTTGGAGGCAATTAGTCAAAGACTCTAAAACAAGCCTCTTCTCTCCCACCTCCTACTCCACATCTTCCACCCTTTGGACCATTCTTCTCATCCCAATGACTCTTCCTTGGTGGAATATTCATGGTTTCCCTTATAGTTTTATGGCATGTCAGACAATATATTATAAGATGTCCCTTGTCATCACATGAGTATACTTACCACTCTATTGGTAGTATGTTACCATCCAGATATCCTGGAGTTACATAACCTCTATCTTGGGACATCCTCTTAAAACGTATCAGACATCATGATACCTACTATAGATATTGACTCACTACGAAGGATATTTATACTATTATGTTCCTGGTACCGGTAAAAACTATCTATTTCTACTCATAAATAAATCTATCAACCAAATAAACATCACTCTATCACCCAATAAAATTTACGAATTAATATTATAATAACTCTACAATGGATGTATCTACATATTCTTCACTGTATGATCTGATCCATAAATAAATTTTCCTTAACCATATCCGTAGAGTACCTATAATCATTGGGAAACCTTGACAAATACTCAATATCTATCATGATTTCCTTATAGAGATATAGAATCTCTATGATACGTACAATCCTTAGTACAACTAGAAATAAACACCATCTAAAAATTTTATCAAACTATAACCTTTATTGACTCGCATCTTCGTAAGCCTGGGCTAATAACCCTCACTATTATTTTTGTGAACCATAAAGAAGGATCACCACTTGAAACAACAATTGATCTAATGGTTTACTAACCAAATAGGAAATGGGGGTCACTACCAAGATCCATTTCTCATCCACCTATGGCTCAGGGTTACACTAGATCCATAGGGGTTCTAGTTGTCAAATCTTGTAATGTGTTCTCAACCCTGACACCTCATCTGATAGTATTGCAGGTACCAACCTGTACTAAATGGGTGGTGGTATAACATGTGCACCACCTAGAGGTAAAATCTCTGCAACCGATCCCTGTATTGATTCCATATCACTGAGGGTATCATCAACATAATCCAGATAATGAATCCAAGATTGAATATATCATGATGGAGTACTGAATTTAAATACTATGTACCATTTTCAATATGTATATCTTTAGATCTAACTCAATATGGGCCAGGAAACTAAAACACATTCTTATATGGTACATGTAACATCGATTTCCATGATACCAAATTTCTCATTTATAGAATTGAGATATTTATGATTATAGTCCTGGTGTTTGGATACATCGGCTACCTCCCAAAAACCGGAGTCTCTATCCTGAAAGTTGAACACAAATCACTTAACAATGCTTCCCCAAAGAAATATCACATTAACTAGTCCTATTCATGAGTTGACTTCTATGATGTCACTCTACCATGACCCATACAATAGGGTTCGGTGTTGTGACTCCCCTAGCTCACCTCCTATAGGAGAAAGGGTGGAGGATAGAAATGAGTAGGAATATCACTGACGTTGGATGACTTAGCATAAGTACATGTACACAAGTTTTTATCACAACTAGGATAAAAAAACTAAGAGGGATGTGAATCAGGGAATGATATAATAAAATAAATTCACCTTCATATCTTGTTTTTTATTGAAAAAACACTATTCTTGACTTTTCCTATAGAACGTTTTTAACAAAAATGAGACCTTAAATAACACAAAATGATATTACATTGTTCACCCTCATAGGGAAACGTTTATGGAGTATAAAATGGCAACGTGTTGATGTAACAAATCCATTATAGATCATATCCAAAAATATGTTTCATTATATATAACTTTTATTCTAGTGATTACATTCATTGCAATGTTTATGGATAGCCCATTACTTCCCAAGGGTTGCTCCCTCAATCTCTCCTTTAGTGGATCATTTCCCATTGAAAGGGTTACCTTATTCATCTTCCACATATCACTTCTTCATAATGTATCCACACATAGTTTAAGGACATATAGTTCCCTTCATTAACAATAATGAATTAATACACAATTTTTTCTAGATTCTATTTTCATTTCTATATTTAATCCAACTGATGAATATCACCTAATCATAGTTTAACTTTAAAATCCCTTCTCATTAATTACATGATGTACACTACCTTATTGACGCTTAGGCTATCTTTATGAAACATCGTAATTAATAAAAAGCATAACCTACATCCAAAAACACCAAATAATTCATGAATCTATCCTAATTTGTGAATCTCAACTACTATTCTCAATGAAACCAACTTTAACAAATCTCAAACACTTTCAAAAATGTAGCATGTCCTTTAAGAAGTTCACAAAACTCCATTTGTTTTTATAACATTCACAAACATCATTACATTTCTTATGAATACTTATAGTACATAAACATTTTTTTAATGGTGAAACTTTTCACAAGAAAGTCCATAGTGAATCACCTTCGTGTATTCCGGGAATTAGAATCTTCATAATGTATTTCTCACTTTTATAAAGGGTTAGAGTATTTTTTTATAAGAGTTTCATCCTATTCTAGATGATTCCATCCACATTATCTCCTTTTAATGTAAATTTCAAATATCATTTGAAAATATCACCATTTTCATGAATCGCCTGGGAAATTCTCCATTTCTAAAGATTATAATTTTCATGGTGATGTACTATTTTTTAATCACTTGTTCTTAATTCTAAACACTTTCATGAAACCCAAACATCAAGGAAATAAATTGGTTTAAAAATATCATTACATACATAAAACACCAATATTCAAATATTCTTATCGTTTCCATATTTTTATGAGGCATTCATACAAATAGATAATTCCTGATGATTGATCCATTATCCTAATTTTGGACACCAAAATTTTGTATCTTACTAGAAAATGTTATTACCATGTATATGAATTTTTGTGTACAACCCCAATGGAGTAAATTCCATTATCTTGGATATTTTTTAACATAACTTATTGAAACTCCCTATAGAACTCCAGTAATATCAATGGAATCCCACTTTCTAATCAAAAACTATCAATCCAAAAATAAAACAAAGTTATCTCAATGGATTTCCCCACAAAATCTATCCTATTAGGTTTTTTCACAACTCAAAAACTTATTATAAGATGTTGAATTATCTTCCATATTCTACTAACATTATATCCATCTGATTTAGATTGAAATAAATGGTTTACTAAACACATAATCTAAGACCACATGAGAAATTATCCACATGAAAAACAAAAGTGTTGTAAAATGTTTATCATTGAATCACTTCATTCCAAAACCACTCAACTGCTTTCAGAATGAACAACATATGTCGTGATCTATAACATTTGATCAATCATATTTATCATCATCAGATTTAAAAATCCTCCTAAATCACTATTCCCAATTTTATCTCCATCACATGTCTTGATGAAGACATTTTATCCATATTACATTCTAAAACATATTCCCTTTTTTCATCAATCTCTAAGGTCACTCATTTTTTGTCTTTTATAGGGTAAAAAATAAAAATTATCACATTAGGGGAAAACAAACTATACCTAATGAATAGGTGGAACCATATCCAATAATTCTTATGTTCATGGAGTCAGTGGATTTCCAAGATCCAATCGATGAGGTTCAAACACTTCTTTGGGTATGGCCACTGTCAGAATCTATGCATCATATAGTCATATAAAAGCATACTCCAACTTCACAATACCATGCACCATATTCTCCTTAATAGAATGATATTTAATTCAAAATTATTTTCCTTGAATATATGGACTTTATATATTCAATAATAAAAAGGACTTGAATTTTCACTCTAGAATCTTATTAGATAATTCACTAAAACTCCATTATTATTACATTAATTCTTCATCTGAAAAAAATTCTTCTAAGCATAAAATATAATCATCTTATGCAGTGCTAAATTAAATTAAATCTTGGTTTTTTATTAGAAAATTAATATACAAAGCACCAATGTATAATACATTAACATAAATTCAATTTCTACCATCAACTGAACTTGACCAATCTATATTTTTATATCTCAATAAATCTAACTGATATTTTTCATTGTAACACAAATTAAATTCCACCATCCCCTTGATATAAAGAAGAATTATATTTACTAAAAATATGTGGATATCATTGGGAATTATTTGATAACTTCCTACATGGGATGTTTTAAAAAAATATTAGGTCATATCACTCTCACATAAAGTAAACTTCTAATAATTTTACTATATTATGTGACATTAACTACATTTCCTTTATCATCACGTGAATGTTCCAACAATGTGGCCATTTATGTTTTCATCTACTTGTAATTATACATTACAAATAATGTTTTCAAAAAAATTTACTTTTTTTTAAATTAACGTGTCATTCATCCATAATTTCACCTATTCTACAAGGAAAGCAATTCTATTCATCAATAATTTACATTTGAGATTAACTTATCCTCAATTCTGTGAACTGTTTGCACTATGATTAATATGATTCACCAAATATTATTTTTTTAACATACAGTAGCACAATTATCGTTTTACTACTATCATTATTTACGTATTGATTGTAATCAAATTTACCACACTGAAAAATGTGATTCTTCAAAAATAGATTGAGCCTTCAGTACCATGCTCTTGGTGTTTGTTTGAGCACATATAATGTATTACATAGTAAAAAACTCTACTCTCATTTTAATGAACTTTAACACAGTCTAGGTACTTGATATACACTTATTACATATGAACCCCATTTATAAATTCTGGCATGATGTTCTAATGAAAAAAATGAACCTTCTATAAAATGTAATGCCCAAGAATAATCTATTTATCTCTAGACTCAAAATAGGTGAAAATGTTTCATCAAAAAAAATACCATATATATGGGACTAACCTTTACACACTAATCATTGTTTTTTAGAATCAATATTCCATATTTTTTTCTTACTGTGAAATTACCATTTATTCCGAATGAAATTCATATCTATTGGTCTCGAAACAATCTCCCATTTATGATTCTTCTCAATTTGTTCTGGATCTTCATTCATATACTGAACCGATTTTCTATATCCATATTCTTCCTTAAAACATTTATCCTTTAACTCTGATATAAATGATTCTTGATGTAGATTCTTCATCCTTCTTTCCTACACTGCATCTTTCCAATGACCAATTATGTTTTGTATGTCAATTTCATTTCTACCATTCAGACTTTGTGTAGATACTAGTTTATGTTTATCCTTTTTATTATCTGCATCTTATTATAAATCATCCACTAAGACTTGAACATCGAATGATATTATTATCAATTTAACACATTCGTCTTGAAACAGATCATGTATTTTATGAAAATTTACACATTCTCTATTACAGACATGACCTTTATTTCAACTACCTTTCACTACTTCTTACTAAAATATTTATATTCTATACTATTTCTTGAGTACAAATTAAATTCCCCTTTGTATCTATGGTATTCAAACTTCATTCATTATCCATATATATAATTAAACATTTACTTTTAAAGACTCTAAAGTACATCAACTTTGGATTCCTTCTATGTCGTTACTCAAAAAAATCTTTTATTATTTTGGAAGTAATAACACTCTATTCAATGTGTAGACTGGTGTCATCACATCTTCTATAAAAACTCTCAAGACGTTTTGTCACAATGAGCATTATTGTTTCAATAATGTTTTTAATTTGATATCATCCCTCATATACTTCATTTCATTATGGATTTCTTACTAATGAAACAGGGTTCTGTATCCCTTGTTTCTTGATATAATCCTCTATTGGATATTGTGAACTCACTTCCATTCTATGTATGGGTATTTTATATTTTTTACCTAGTATCTATTCAACCTCTATTTGATAACTTATTATGCAACTAAACACCACATAATTGTGGTTTTTACTACAACCCGTTACATTATTCTAAAATAATAAATTAATAGAAGATAATATATCCTCGCTTTAATAAATCATGGGTAAATAGGTCTAAAAACATCAATATTCACCAACTTAAGAGTTTTTTTTGTACTTCCTTATTCTGATTATATTTCATTCGAATGATATTTCCTTCTTATAAAGCATCATACGTAAGGGTGTGATCATTTGATAACTAAGGGAGGTCTTGTGAAACATCACATTTTACTATATCGTTCAACAAAGTTTTGCTCAGAAAAGGAGAAGTTTATGCTCCAATATATTTTCTTCTTCCTTGGAAAAGAACATCATACCTTCTTCTCCACTTAAAAAGTAGATATTCACCTTAAAATTATTTCCCTTCAAATTATTTCCCTTCATAAAAACTACACCATATGTTTCTTTGATGATAAATAATGCCTTTGAAAATCTTATGGCATGTCATGTTTTACACAAGAGACATACACATAACTTGTTCTGCCTGAAACCTCCAAAAACCAAGACATCTTCACTTATCATGTTGTTTCCCTCAAACATGGATTTCCCTGATCCAACAATTTTCAAGCATTCATCATTAAGAATTTATAAAATACCTTCCTTTTAGAATCTCATTATTATAGTGAACTCCTTATTTTCTATCACATGGTAGGTGCATCCACTGTCAATTATCCATATATCAGTTTGATCAGATGCTTTAAATGAAACATATAAACCCAATATCTGTTCCTTTCATTTATTTTACATGTAGGTCTTCATCTGATCATCCTGATGATTCTCACAATATAATGGAAACATATTTCTTATAATGTTGATTATACGGACCCTTATTTAAACATTAAATAATCTAGATATTTATGATAGAGTTTTTAATTTTCATTCCCAAAGATATTTTTGTTTTATTTTTTTAGAATGTTTGGACATAACAAATACATATCACATCGAAACATACAATGTATCTACAACTAAAAGAATTTCCTTTTCTCCAAAACATACTACTTTTAAAACAAAAAAAACAATATTACTTATTTGTAAAAACATCATAACATTTGACATGACTCTATTATTTCCCTTACACATCTTTATAACCAATAAGAAAAAATTAATAACCCAGTTTGAGAATAAAAACCACAAATAGTGATTCAAAATGAAGGAAATAAACCATTACTCCATGAATACTTCAAAAATATGAAAGTTGTTTCAAAAATACATTCTTATGACCCATATATACGTGCTTTCTGAAATATGATATTTCCATAAAACAGTAATGAAAATATATAAAACCCTAAATTTTTCTTGGGGAATTACATACATTATATTATAAACCTCATGGATACCTTATTATTTATACCCCTCACAACTACCGTACGATTTAACCCTAACATCTACCTTATTGTGTAATTATTGTAGTTACACTTAGAGTACCCATACAGACGACCTGTGACTTACAAATGCCTAGTTAATTGGAGTGAGATATTGTAGAGACCTGAAGCCTGACGTACATGGACATTACATTACTTTTTCGGAATACTTAGTACATAAGAAAAACACACACACAAGGATCGTAATAGTTTAGTGTCTTTGGAAACTCGGAACGTAGTCTTCTAATCATGGTGAAAGATCTTCAATATCTCCCATAAAGATCTTCCCTTTTTTTTACCTAAAACCTTTCTTTATATCCTGGGGAAAAGAAAACGTAAAAGGGTGAGCTCAAATGCTCAGTAAGGGTATACAAAAGAAAAATCAATCACATCATATTCATAAGAACATAACTTTTTGGAAATCTTAACCTGCAAAAGAGAGCATAATATCTTAACATGGAACAAATCATAGAAGTGAAAATGAGATCCCCATAATCATAACATAAAACTTGAAACTTTGTGGCATGCACACATAATCATGGAAAATCATTTCTTGTTAGTCATGACTCATTGCCAAGACTATCTTAGTGGACAAAGTCCCTTTCTGAACCGAGTTCACTCCTCGTTTCAGTCCTGTATCACTGAACCGAAATAACCTTCCGTTCCAGCCATGTCTATCTCATGAGATATAAAATCATTACCCAATGCATTGGATGGAGATATAGGTCCCACCCATCTTATAATGAATCATTTCTTATGTGTGCCACATAATCATAAAACATACATCATCGCCTAACACATGTAACAAAAATGGGATTCTTGAAACATCATGACATCATAAATCAATTCATATAAGATAAAGGAATTCATAAACATAATTCCATCACAACATAGTCAAATCAATGTAAAAATATGGATAGAAACAGAACCCTTTATTATCTTAGATGGAAAATAATTTTGATAAAACACTTGAATTGAATTCTTGAGGAAAATATCCTTTCTTCTTCAAAAAACATTTTTCCTTTCATAATATGTCATATAACTTTAAAATAAAAGAAGTTGATTAAAAATAATCGTGAAAACTTGTAAAGGAAGCTTCTTGGAAATAATGTTTTAAAAATCCATTCATGCCGTATAAGTTAAAAAAAACATTCTTCGTAATTTTGTCGGAAAAGTCAAGAAGTACCTTGTACGGAAAAACGACAAAAGATTCCTTTTATATTCATTACTAAAAACTCATTGAAGGGTAAAATTGGATTTAAACTATTTCAATTGTATGGAAACAATATTACATATTGAGGGAACATGGATGTGGGTGATAAAATACACCCCATTAAATACTTACGAATAAACAATATCGGATAAAAATGAGATTGTGATATTTCCCTTACCTTAGGTCTGATTTGCTTTGTTCGTGTCCGAAGCTCCTGTATAATGGTTTAAATAATGTTATTGACTTATTCCAGAATCATACATATTGATATGATATCATATATGGTCATATTATTGGCTTCTTGTTAGTAATATTTCATTGTTACTTGTTACTCGGGTCTTTATAACTTTTTGTTCTTATGCATGTTTTGTCGAATAAATTCTTATTCTTATCTTTAGGTTATAGATAATTCATTTACAGAATGGTATTAGTGTAGTATATACCATATTCATTCATTCAATTCATTTATATAATCATTATGAAATGAAGATCATGTAGAACGAGTCGTATCACATCGTGGAGACGGTATTCCGTACGTACACACAAGTGATGATATCGTTCCTATGATCGTGGAATTGTATTCGAGTATATATATATTATTTCATTATCAATATTACTTCATAATAATCATATATAGTTAATCATTACACCATTATACCCATCCTTGTAAGGTGATGGTGGAAAATAGATTACACCACGGCGTGGAGACGGTATTCCGTACGTACGCACGCGCGGTGATTTCTTTTTCCATAGGATGGATAGATTGTGAAATAGGGTTGTTTCATACTTATAATAACATATCAGTATATGAGTAATACTGATGTTATTACTTCATAATGAAACAACCTAAGAAGAAGAAGTGGAAGAATAAATAAAGATGAAAGAATTGGTACGGTAATTACCTCTTCTTTGAAGCGCCTCTTTGAGACCTCCTCTTAGGGCACTAAAATTGGTCTTTGAGGAAGACCAGAACCTCTAGGATGTTTCTAGGAAAGTGGAGAAGGTAAAATGGCAGGGGTTGGCCGAGCATGAGTGCTCAAATTGGTGTGAGGAGGAGGGGGAGGAGGTGCCCTTTTATAAGGGAGGAGAGGGGCACCTTAGGAATATCTCAAAATATTATTTTATATTAAAGTCAAAATCGGTTTATAATGGCTCCAAAGGGTCTTATTTCTAAGATAAGGTGGGGATGGGCCGAAATACTATCAACCAATAGGATTTAGACAAGTTTAGGGTATTATTTTGACCTTATCTATTAGATTTAACTCTAAGTTAAATAATTTAACTTTTACCATGTCTTTTTGTTTTATTTCACTATATGGTTAATAAACTTACTATAACATGCCAAAAGAACTCCAAATTGTTTATTATTAATATATATATTCTTATCTAAGTCATTTGGCCGAACCTTAGATTTTTAGGACTAAAATAACAATTAATAATATAATATTTGATTTAAAAACTATTTTGTGTCAATTTTAACACTATTTGATATATGATTTTTTTTAAAGTCATAACAGAATTATATGTTCGAACCAAGTTGATTAAATCAACATTAATATATCATAGTAACCTAGAAAATTAGTGTAATTCATAAAAATTCTTAAATTACATTTATTTTTGTATTTATATTATCAATTATGTCAATATTTCATTAATAAGATAATTGCTGCATCATCTTTGTGTCATAAATAAATTAAATTATTTGATGTCTAAAAATTACAAATAAAATACCATCATGTAGGAAATCTTTTTAGCTTTCTAATGAATATTTACAATCGAATTTATCTTATGTATAACCCCATATTATAAATGTTTACTTATTAAACTTTGATTTTAACTATTTTAACCCTTCTTTAAATAAATTAATAATAAATGTCCTAATCTAATCCAAGTGGGCCTAAATGGTCATATTTTATTCCTAAGTTTGTTTTTGGTCGAATTACACTTGTCCAATAGAATTAGTACATGTGTTAGGGTAATATTAATATCATATTTACCCTTAGTTACCCAATTTACTATTAACCGCGGTAAAAAAAAGTAAAAAGTTACTATTCACCAAAAATTATTTTCATCTCATTGAACAACATTTTAGTCCTTGATAATAACCGTGTCTCTCGGATTTTTGAAATTCCATTCACAGAAGCGGTAAAATTAAGTTTTATGAAAAATTCATTTTTTTTAACTACCACTTAGTAGTTTCACTATTCATCAAAAATTGATGTTTTTCAGAACAATGCCAAAATTTCATCCTAAGCTATATTTTATATTCCTAATTCAAAAATGAAGTCTATTTTACCAAATTCATAACATAGAAGTTTCATTAATTATTTTTATAATTAAATCCCGCTGTTAAAACAAATAGCGTGTTTTTAAGAAACAATATCTATCAAAAGATTGACACTTGATTATGTCTGGTTTAAATGTGAAATTACAACCAATGACCAACATTGTATTAAATTGTAAAAATATATTCTAAATATACTTTAAAACCACTCAAATTAATAATTTATCACTATTAATTATTTCGATTAAAAAGTTGCTTTTAATTAAAATTTAGAAATTTTCACTATTCATCAGAATATGAAAGTTATCCGAAAAGTACCAAAATTTCACCTTAGGCTAAATTCGATACTCCGAATCGAATAATGAATTCCATTTTGAAAAATAAAATTTACAAAATTTCAAAAAGTGGTTATTACTATTCATAACGGCTAGTTTTAATAATATTTTAATAGCATATCGGTGTTTCGTGAAACTCAGTATTGCGTACTACACACGCTATCGAGGAAGGTTGTGATTGCGTGTAATGCAAGGCAAGTCAAGGATGCGTGTTGTGCAAGCTCCTTTTGGTGTAGAGTACAACACAGGACATTAATAAAATTAAAAAGAATATTTTTCATAAAATCTCGGGCTGTTACATTCTACCCCCCTTAAAATGAATTTCGTCCTCGAAATTCGTCGGGGTTATAAATGGTTTACTATTTGAAAGTTTATTTAATAGAAACCCACATCGTAAAAAGGAATATCAAAACCAATCTTTAAAAACAAAATTATGAAACGTAATGGTTACCCAAATAAACTAATCACTGGGTTTCCACATAGGTGAAAATATGGATATGAAAGAGAAATCTAACCATCATGTTCTGATGGAGAGTGGTAGAGAACATGGCTATGGAAAATCCAGTAATCACAAATCCATTAATTTGTGACGATCTAAGGTACCATCTGATTCATCAGGTATAAGATCACTAGGACAACATTTTTGGTTTTCAAGATCATTCCCCTAAAGTTGAAAATTGAATTAGAATAAATACTTTCTTTATTTTGGTACAATCTCACTGTTGTTCATGCCTTGAACAATTTCCACTTCATCTCTTAAATAAATGAAGTTGAATTTGTTATTCGTGAAGTGTTAGCAGATCATGTGATAGAATGACGGGTCATTCCATCTGTCTCAAACAAAAGGTTAGCAAATATTATATACATAAGTCGATCTATAGTGAGATTAATCATATATGGTTTCTAAAATGGACTTATACTTCATATATCATACTGCTTAATATAATAAAACTAGTTTCTACTAAACATGGACTTCCTGTAGGCCAGTGGTAGGCGATAAAGGCCAGTCGCACTTCGGTTGTGGATTCGATTCCCATAGCCTTGTCCGACGCGATGGGCTGTCGCCCGTCCTGCAGGTTGTCCTTTTTCTAAAACTATATTACTATAACATCCCATCAATAATATCGAGAAAACATCTATCCTTAAACAATACTAACTTGTGTCCAACATAATCCATTCCAATCTTTAGGCTTATCCATAATACTGCAGTCCACTCTCATAACATAGTGAAAACGATTTCCAGAGATTTAATACCATCGTTGATCCCCATATATCATAAGATATATCTCGTTGGTCACATTCTAATCATTCAAAGGCCTTAATCATGTATTCCCTTGAATACCCATTGAACCTTATTGAAAACATGAATGCAGTTAAACGTTAACACTTTCCACATACCAAAATCCTCAAAATTCTATATACTCAAACCATGATATCACTTAGTCCTTATATCAATCATGAGCTCATGAATACAATCAAACATCTCATTATCTTATTATCCTTTCATTATGCACTTATCATCTACTTTCCAAAATATTTGAATCACTTTTCATAGTTACCGGTACCTTAAAATTATTGAAAACCACAATAGACCAGAACTTAAATATTTCAACACACCATAAAAGTACCTCAACAACATTATTCTTGAATACTAATACATAAACACTTCAGTCCATCCACATCAATGATTATCCTGGAATAAGTCCTTCCTTGATTTAGAAGTAACTTTTTAGGTCAGGGCATTGATTTGGGTAATGCCCATGTTCTCCACAAATAAGACATTGAACTCCATAACAGTCTGTCACTCTATGACCCTTTTCTACACACAGATAACATCGGTCCCTCCATTTTAGGTATTCCTCAAGGTTCTTCTTCCCTTATTTAGAAATCTCAATCTTCCTTTATTTATGCTCCTCAACATGCGAACATGCGTAATAGTCTATCTTCTTCTTCTTTGATGAATTAGGCATACCACTAAATTTCACCTTGTTAATCATATATCTCGATGATTGATTCGGCATAATCACAACATCTTTCTCTCTAGGCATTACAAAATTTTGTTGCTCATAGTCACCAATTTGTCCATTGGATTCAATGTTAACTGAATTCCTTTTGGTTCCCTCCATTAACTAAAACACAAAAATAATTTTGTGAGAATCAAAAATCATGCTAGAGAAAACAACATAATAAAGGGAAAGTATCCTCAATACCTAACATCTTAGGTTTAATCAAATATCGTTACCATAGTTCTAGGAATATATCCTATACGTATACTTATCCTTAGGGACATCCCTAGACATACCTTAGAAATATCTCTAGGGATCTCACTAACGTTTTCGCATCCTAGTTTCCAAAGGTTGACTAAACCTTTCCTCTGATACCAACTGTAGAGACCCGAAGCCTGACGTATATGGACATTACATTACTTTTGCAGAATACTTAGTACATAACAAAAACACACACACAAGGATCGTAATAGTTTAGTGTCTTTTGAAACTCGGAACGTAGTCTTCTAATTGTGGTGAAAGATCTTCAATATCTCCCATAATGATCTTCCCTTTTTTTTACCTAAAACCTTTCTTTATATCCTGGGGAAAAGAAAACGTAAAAGGGTGAGCTCAAATGCTCAGTAAGGGTATACAAAAGAAAAATCAATCACATCATATTCATAAGAACATAACTTTTTGGAAATCTTAACCTGCAAAAGGGAGCATAATATCTTAACATGGAACAAATCATAGAAGTGAAAATGAGATCCCCATAATCATAACATAAAACTTGAAACTTTGTGGCATGCACACATAATCATGGAAAATCATTTCTTGTTAGTCATGACTCATTGCCAAGACTATCTTAGTGGACAAAGTCCCTTTCTGAACCGAGTTCACTCCTCCTTTCAGTCCTGTATCACTGAACCGAAATAACCTTCCGTTCCAGCCATGTCTATCTCATGAGATATAAAATCATTACCCAATGCATTGGAGGGAGATATAGGTCCCACCCATTCTATAATGAATCCTTTCTTATGTGTGCCACATAATCATAAAACATACATCATCGCATAACACATGTAACAAAAATGGGATTCTTGAAACATCATGACATCATAAATCAATTCATATAAGATAAAGGAATTCATAAACATAATTCCATCACAACATAGTCAAATCAATGTAAAAATATGGATAGAAACAGAACCCTTTATTATCTTAGATGGAAAATAATTTTGATAAAACACTTGAATTGAATTCTTGAGGAAAATATCCTTTCTTCTTCAAAAAACATTTTTCCTTTCATAATATGTCATACAACTTTAAAATAAAAGAAGTTGATTAAAAATAATCTTGCAAACTTGTAAAGGAAGCTTCTTGGAAATAATGTTTTAAAAATCCATTCATGCCGTATAAGTTAAAAAAACATTCTTCGTACTTTTGTCGGAAAAGTCAAGAAGTACCTCGTACGGAAAAACGACAAAAGATTCCTTTTATATTCTTTACTAAATACTCATTGAAGGGTAAAATTGGATTTAAACTATTTCAAGTGTATGGAAACAATATTACATATTGAGGGAACATGGATGTGGGTGATAAAATAAACCCCATTAAATACTTACGAATAAACAATCTCGGATAAAAATGAGATTGTGATATTTCCCTTACCTTAGGTCTGATTTGCTTTGTTCGTGTCCGAAGCTCCTGCATAATGGTTTAAATAATGTTATTGACTTATTCCAGAATCATACATATTGATATGATATCATATATGGTCATATTAATAACTTCTTGTTAGTAATATTTCATTGTTACTTGTTACTCGGGTCTTTATAACTTTTTGTTCTTATGCGTGTTTTGTCGAATAAATTCTTATTATTATCTTTAGGTTATAGATAATTCATTTACACAATGGTATTAGTGTAGTATATACCATATTCATTCATTAATTTCATTTATATAATCATTATGAAATGAAGATCATGTAGAACGAGTCGCATCACATCGTGGAGACGGTATTCCGTACGTACACACAAGTGATGATATCGTTCCTATGATCGTGGAATTGTATTGGAGTATATATATATTATTTCAGTATCAATATTACTTCATAATAATCATATATAGTTACTCATTACACCATTATACCCATCCTTGTAAGGTGATGGTGGAAAATAGATTACACCACGGCGTGGAGACGGTATTCCGTACGTACGCACGCGCGGTGATTTCTTTTTCCGTAGGATGGATAGATTGTGAAATAGGGTTGTTTCATACTTATAATAACATATCAGTATATGAGTAATACTGATGTTATTACTTCATAATGAAACAACCTAAGAAGAAGAAGTGGAAGAAGAAATAAAGATGAAAGAATTGGTAACGGTAATTACCTCTTCTTTGAAGCGCCTCTTTGAGACCTCCTCTTAGGGCACTAAAATTGGTCTTTGAGGAAGACCAGAACCTCTAGGATGTTTATAGGGAAGTGGAGAAGGGAAAATGGCAGGGGTTGGCCGAGCATGAGTGCTCAAATTGGTGTGAGGAGGAGGGGGAGGAGGTGCCCTTTTATAAGGGAGGAGAGGGGCACCTTAGGAATATCTCAAAATATTATTTTATATTAAAGTCAAAATCGGTTTATAATGGCTCCAAAGGGTCTTATTTCGAAGATAAGGTGGGGATGGGCCGAAATCCTATCAACCAATAGGATTTAGACAAGTTTAGGGTATTATTTTAACCTTATCTATTAGATTTAACTCTAAGTTAAATAATTTAACTTTTACCATGTCTTTTTGTTTTCTTTCACTATATGGTTAATAAACTTACTATAACATGCCAAACGAACCCCAAATTGTTTATTATTAATATATATATCCCTATATAAGTCATTTTGCCGAACCTTAGATTTTTAGGAATAAAATAACAATTAATAATATAATATTTGATTTAAAAACTATTTTGTGTCAATTTTGACACTATTTGATATATGATTTTTGTGAAAGTCATAACAGAATTATATGTTCAAACCAAGTTGATTAAATCAACATTAATATATCATAGTAACCTAGAAAATTAGTGGAATTCATAAAAAGTCTTAAATTACATTTATTTTGGTATTTATATTATCAATTATGTCAATATTTCATTAATAAGATAATTACTGCATCATCTTTTTGTCATAAATAAATTAAATTATTTGATGTCTAAAAATTAAAAATAAAATACCATCATGTAAGAAATAGTTTTATCTTTCTAATGAATATTTAAAATCGAATTTATCTTATGTATAACCCCATATTATAAATGATTTACTTATTAAACTTTGATTTTAACTATTTTAACCCTTCTTTAAATAAATTAATAATAAATGTCCTAATCTAATCCAAGTGGCCCTAAATGGTCATATTTTATTCCTAAGTTTGTTTTTGGTCGAATTACACTTGTACAATAGAATTAGGACATGTGTTAGGGTAATATTAATATCATATTTACCCTTAGTTACCCAATTTACTATTAACCGCGGTAAAAAAAAGTAAAAAGTTACTATTCACCAAAAATTATTTTCATCTCATTGAACCACATTTTAGTCCTTGATATTAACCGTGTCTCTCGGATTTTCGAAATTCCATTCACAGAAGCGGTAAAATTAAGTTTTATGAAAAATTCAGTTTTTTTAACTACCACTTAGTAGTTTCACTATTCATCAAAAATTGATGTTTTTCAGAACAATGCCAAAATTTCATCCTAAGCTATATTTTATATTCCGAATTCAAAAATAAAGTCTATTTTACCAAATTCATAACATAGAAGTTTCATTAATTATTTTTATAATTAAATCCCGCTGTTAAAACAAATAGCGTGTTTTTAAGAAACAATATCTATCAAAAGATTGATACTTGATTATGTCTGGTTTAAATGTGAAATTACAACCAATGACCAACATTATATTAAATTGTAAAAATATATTCTAAATATTCTTTAAATCCACTCAAATTAATAATTTATCACTATTAATTATTTCGATTAAAAAGTTGCTTTTAATTAAAATTTAGAAATTTTCACTATTCATCAGAATATGAAAGTTATCCGAAAAGTACCAAAATTTCACCTTAGGCTAAATTCGATACTCCGAATCTAAAAATGAATTCCATTTTGAAAAATAAAATTTACAAAATTTCAAAAAGTGGTTATTACTATTCATAACGGCTAGTTTTAATAATATTTTAATAGCATATCGTTGTTTCGTGAAACTCAGTATTGCGTACTACACACGCTATCGAGGAGGTTGTGATTGCGTGTAATGCAAGGCAAGTCAAGGATGTGTGTTGTGCAAGCTCCTTTTGGTGTAGCGTACAACACAGGACATTAATAAAATTAAAAAGAATATTTTTCATAAAATCTCGGGCTGTTACAGATATAGGTCCCACCATTCATCATAAACAATGTATAATAACCATAAAATAATCCTTATACATAGGTAATTTCATAAAAACATTTCTATTCAATTTTTGTAAAATAGAATTTTAAAAGAGAATATTTAAAGAAAAGTCCCTTACAAGTATCATATTATTGTAGTGAGAATTTATAGAATGAACGGAATATGTCTATACATTTAAAATACACAAAATAAAACCTCATATAATTTAAATTCATTAACCAATAATCTTATTAAAATATAATTAATTAAATATAAGATTAACACAAATAATGGAAACTGGTTTAAGAATTCCCTTACCTCAGGTTCTTCTTCCACAAAACTTGTTTAAACCTCATGTATAATGGTTATAAGGTTGTTGTAAATATTTCCAAGAACATGTTAATTTTTATAACACCATACATGATGATTTAATAACATCATTTGACCCATTTATTAATAATATTTTGTTATTTACATTGTTTCATTTGCGTTCTTAACATGGTTTCTATGGTTGGTTCCTAAGGGATTTTCATGTTTAAAGGAAGATAAACTCAAGAAGTGGAATGTGTCGTTATTAAAATGTTTACAGGATATTAAATTTTTTCCATAACTAATTTTGGTTATATGGTATGAGAATGAATTATTAGATAAATCATTATTTATTTTTATTTAGATCATTTTGGCGGTTCTTCGATAATCACGAAATTGTTTCTTCATACACCATTAATATTATGTGTATATGTTAATTATAAAAGATAATTAAGGATATATAATAGACTTAGAATAAATTTACATCAATTAAAATGTTTTTACAACCTTATTTTAAGGAATTAAGGTAAATGGAAGACACATTTTCCATGAGGTCTCTAAATCGACACATCAAACATAGTGTTTTTATTTTTTTGGAATGAGGGGAAGAGGAGAAGAAGAAGGTGGATGAATTTTTCATAAATAGGATAACAATCCAAAATATATATATAATTAGAGCTTTCATTACTCTTGGATTATGTTAGGTGAATAGAGTATAAGAAAAGATCATAATTGAAAAGAAAACAGAGGAAAAGGAAAGAGGATCTTTACCTCTTTGTCTATTCTCCTTGAGATCCTCCTTGAGGCCTTTGGTTTTGTCATTTTGGAGAGATTAGAAGGTCTTGGAAGTGGGAAATATCCTTGGCAAGGGTATTTCGAATAATTTAGTCAATTATCAAATATTTATTGGTGTGATAGGAAGATGGGGTGATGGTTGTACTTATTGTGTAAGTGAGGGAGTTTGGAATTAATTTCAAAGGACAACTCATTAGTGGTATTTGAAAAAACATGGCCTTTCCCATTGTTTTTTACCATGGTATTATTAAATTGGGACACCTCATATAATATTTTAATCCTTATGAGACCACCATAATGATTTCATAATTATTATATCAATATTATTTAATCAAATACACAAAAACATAAAACTGTATTTTTACTATTCACCGAAAATTCTACTATCTCAAAAAATTTCCAAAAAAAACACTAACCATTTTCCAATATTTAGAATTAAAAAATGAACTTAATTTTATTATAAAAATCTAAATATTATAAATTTAACATTTAAATCAAATCATAATTTCATCAGAAAATAACAATTTTAAAACTATATCTCAAATTATATCACTTTGAAAAATTACTCAAGATCTCATTATCTTATAAACGTATAAAAATAAAATAATATTTTGGATTAAAATTCATAAGAGTCATATTATGATTCATATTACTATTCATAAGGGTATGTTACAATTTATTAAAAAAAATTGGTTCTATCATACTCCAAATAACTTGCTGCACACAACTGTAGATGTACAATTTTTGAAATTCCAATCATAAAAGAAGAAAAATAATGTTTAACAAATAAATTATAAATATCTCCTTAATAAAAATTTTATTAAGTAGATAATCAGTGTTTCATGTTTTTTATTTTTTTTAAATCATGTGGTTCTACATTCTCCCCACCTTCTGGAAATTTTATCATCTCAATTTTTTTAACTTATTATTCAAATGAGGGTAGATTTCCCTCATAGAATTTTTAGATTACCATGTTGATTATTCAACCATGTAATTTCACTAAAAACCGTTACCTTGTCGATTAACTTATTCCGAAGAAAATTTTCTCTTCAATCAAGAATACTAATAGGTTTCTCTTTATAAGAATGAATATTTTCTAGTTGAAATTATATTAGGCTCAAAACATGAGATGAATATGGAACATACAATCTGAACATCAAAAAATTAAAAACATTGTATACCCAAGATAAAATGAGAGGAAAAGATGCCCAGTTGTGAACTAGACAAACATTATCCAAGATTTCAAAAGGTTCAATGAACTGTGGACTTAGCTTCCATTTCATACCAAAATTCATAACACTATTACATTGTCAGATTCTAAGAAAAACATGATCACCTACCTCAAAAGAAAATTCCTTCCTCAATTATATGTATAACTTTTCTTCCTAATTTTATATTTTATCACATGTTTCTGGATCATCTTCACTTTCATATCAACTTATTATACTAATTCTAATCCCATAAACTTCCTTCCTCGACTTTATCTAAAAAATAGAGTTTGAAATAGCTTCCCAAATAATGCCTCCAAAGGTTCTATAAGTACACCGGAATGAAAATTGTTTTTATAAGAAAACACAATTACAAAAAATATGTTGATCCCAGCATCCCTGGTAATCCATTGAAAAATCTCGATGAATATCCTCCAATGTATGAATCGTCCATTCTAACTACCCAGCTAATTTTGAATTTAATGTTGTACTAAAATTTAATTTTCATCCCCGTGACTTTTGAAGGCCTTCCAAAAGATAAAAGTGAACCTGGGATCATGGTCAGATATATGGGAAAGAGGAACTCTGTTTATCCTAATAATCTCTTTTATGTAATGTCGCGAATGATGATCCAAAGACATAGAATCTCTAATTAGAGGGAAATAAGAATATTTATTCAGTAAATCAATAATAACCCATATTACATTATTACAGCGAGAAGCCATTGGTTGTCACAAAATGAAGCCTATGGATATATTTTCCCATTTCAATTATGGTACCGGTAAAGGAAAAAGAATTATCATTGATAACTGCTACTCTGATTTAACTTGTTGACATGCCAAACATTTTATGGTAATATCGGTAATATATATTTTCATTCCATCCCACCAGTCATACTTAATAAGGTCTTTGTACATCTTTGTGCTTCCAAGATGAACTATAAATGGAGAACTATGAGCTTATCACAATAGTTATTTCTTCATATGATAATCACAACGCACACACAATCTCTTTAAAATATCAAAATACAATCATTATAAATGTAAAATTGTGGTAACATTCCCATTTTAACCAATTCTACCTTTTACTGTATCTACTCATCTACCTTCTCTGCATACATAATTCTTTCTGGAAAAGACGACTACACTGAAATATGAAACAAAATAGAGTAATTTCATTCAACAACAACATCCTAGATTAAAATTATCAAATCATTAATCAAAGTGTCTTTTTCCAGCTGTAACATAGTTAACGATGAATGTTGTTTCGCCTCAAGGAATATACCTCTTTGTTTTCTTTTCTATGTTGGTAATTGATTGTGTAATCATAATCATTTATCAATTCAAGCCATATTATCTACCTTATGTTTAATTTTTTTGGATGAATATATACTCTAGATTTTTTTTTATATAATTTAAATTTCTCTCTTTATAAATCCTTCCTCCAGAATTTCAAATAAATAGACATAGATTATAAATTCAAGTCATGTGTGAGATAATTTATCTGATGTAGTTTCGGTTTTCTTAAACCCTAAGCAATAATATAATCATTCTATATTGGAACAAAACCAAATAACATTAATTAAGAATCGTTGTTGGTGAAAAACTCACCATTTCTAGAAGTTAGGGTCAGAACTAGATCCCTCACCAATCATCATTTCAATTCCTGAAAACAATCATCACATTCTTTTGTCTAGCTGAATTTAACTCCATTTTCGGTTATCGTAGTCTGTGGACTATATAACTATGAATCATTTTCAACAAACATGCTATAATATCCTCCCAAACCATAAAAACTACAAATATTTATTATATTAGTGGGTCTTTGATATTCTTCAAAAATATTCATTTTAGCAGGAATGATAGTTGTTCCAACTCTACAAACAATGTTTTCAAGGAGAAAAATTTGTTGCAAAAAAATATTTACACTTCTTGAATTTTTTATACAGTTTCATTTCTTTTAATGTTTCAAAAACATCCCTTAGATGTTTTTCATAATACTTTTTAATTCTAGACTATACCATAAATTCATCAATAACAACAACCACAATCTTATCCAAACACTCATGAAATATTATATTCATAAGATCCATTAATTCAACATATGCATTAGATAATATAAATTCCATAAAGAAAAATTCATAACGACCATTTGTAGTTCAAAAAGTTGTTTTTGGAATGCCATCCTCTGACTCCTTCAGCTGATGGTACCTAGATCATAGTTCAATCTTGGAAAAATACTGATCTCTCTATAGCTGATCAAACAATTCATAGATATTTAGAAAATGATACTTATTCTTCATAGTAATGTTATTCAAAGATCTATAATAAATGGAACATTTCATGACACCATCATTGTTTTTAACAAAAAAAATAATATCTTCCCTTGTTGAAGTGCTAGGATGAATGAAGCCTTTGTCAACAAACTCCTACAACAGATGTTTAAATTCAATAAGTTACATTTGATCAATTCAATATGGCGGGT
The DNA here is from genome assembly GCA_963277665.1 of Viscum album. Classification (NCBI taxonomy): domain Eukaryota; kingdom Viridiplantae; phylum Streptophyta; class Magnoliopsida; order Santalales; family Viscaceae; genus Viscum; species Viscum album. The sequence continues at coordinate 1,930,719,806 of OY728142.1, forward strand.
TTGAAATTTGACTCACATCAAGAACTAAGAAAATTTTGAATTAACATTCGTGATTAGGTATAACACTGGGTAACTCATTATGAAAAACATATAGGTATTAATTTTCCATTAGCAGATTATTATTATAAACATTTCCCTTGTTTTCAACAATATGAAGAAGATGGCATTCATTACCATATTCCAATAGTTTCTCAGCTTCATGATATGTTATTAATTTAATATGTATGTTCGTGTATAGAAAATGAAAATTTTCATAGAAACAACTTATTTATCTCTACAATCAATCATAGTGTGATAAAAAAATCATTCTATAACCATAATAAAATAAAACTCTACTAAGGGAAATGTAACACGGTTTGCAGGTAATGTCTTTCTATATATAAAAATTGGAAGATGCTAAAAATTAATTTTTCTATAACATTTCCCCCTTGTTTTTTAACTATAACTTCCAGTCTCATTTCTATGGGTGAAATTTACAATTTAGTAGAAAATTTATAATAAATAAAGGAATGTGTAGACCCTGTATCAAAAAAGACTTCAGAAAAATATGAGTAAATAAAAAAATTACCTGATATCACATTATTGTATAGCCCGACATTGGCTGATGTAGTCACAAAGGACCTCATTGCTCTTTTCTGCTTATAGTCTAGGTGCTTTCAATTACTTGAATCTCTCTTTGGGTACAAATTTTTATAATGATCATTCTCATGAAATTTGAAACAATTTATAGTTATCTTATTATAATTTATCATAAGATCATTTTCATTATATTATCGGTCCATATGTACAAACATACCACTGTGAAAACACTTCCTGGTTTCTATAAGACATTACCAGGGTGATTTTTACCACACTATTCACATAATAGAAACTAAAAAATCTTACCATTTTTTTCTTTGATTGATTCACATGTATCATACTCCATCTAGATCTCTTCATCTCTTTTTTCTCAAAGTACATGTTATCATCAGCAAACATCATCTCTACCCTCTAATAACATCAGACATGTTTCTCATAACTGTAGATTTCTCAAGAGGCCAATGACCATTGTTATCTTGTCTTCAATACTGAGTAAAAGAAATTGGTTTTTCTATCAAGATACCGAATAAGTTTAGAGTGTACCTTTCCAGTTGAGTGAAGTATTATTTATACATTGCCACCAAATATCCCTATTTTTTCCTCATTTTAAATAATTTCTTCTCCGTCCTAAGTAGAACCACCTTGGAAAAATATTTCTCAAGGAAAAGACTCTTAAATTTATCCCACTCAAGGGCTTCAATCTACTCTTTATCCATGATATTATTGACTATTGACCACCACTGATCAGATTCACCTTAAAAAATGAGAAATGGAATTAAAAAAACCATTGATTATCTGAACATTCCATAACATTGAATATATTTTCAATGGAATTAATCTATCCATTAGCTACTATTAGGTCAGAATATCCACTGAATATAAGAGGGTTTTCCCCCATTAAATGTTCAAATATCATCATGTTCCATTGTGGTAGCTCAGTTTGTTCAACTAAATGGATGCCACATCCATTTATTTCATATGTCAACTGATACATAACTATAAAAAACTGGTCGGTTCAAATTACAACCATTCTAAGTTGTGGATTCGGAAAGTTATCACCCTCTTAGTTCCTTCCAACATCAGCTGATATGTTTCTTCTATGGAAAACCATTTTAAACATACATATATTTGATGAGGAAACATGGTAATAGGGACCTCACCTTACACATTACATAATCTATCTATTTCAACTAGATTTTACTTCTATATATAGCATTAGATCATTATGGTATACATTTATATAATTATAAGAAATAAAATATACATATCAACCCACAACATACAGAGTAGGTACAACTAAAAAAATATCCTTTTTTCCAAAGAAGAAAACTTTTAAAACAAAACAACAACATGATTTCCTTGGAAAAAAACATCATAACATTTATCTTTACTTCATTATTTCTCTCAACTATACAGATAACCTATGAAAATAATTTAAAATTTTGGTATGAGAATAAAATATTAGTAATTGATACCAAAATAAGTGAATAAACCATTATTCCATGAAAACTTAAAAACATATGAAATCATTTTAAAAAAGACATACTTCATGCACAAATATAAAACTTTGTGAAACATGATATTTCCATAAAAATATAAAGAACATATACAAACCCATTAAGGTATATTAGGGAATTGATATCATGATATTTTAATCCTCAAAACAATCTTATAATTTGTAACACTCGTGAATACCTTAAAATGTATCCCTCACGACCACCTTATTGGGTAACAATCACAGTTACACTTAGAGAAACTATACATATGACCTCTAACATACACATACCAAATTAAGTAGAGGTAGATATAGGTCCCACCATTAATAATAAAAAATTCCCAAGAACCATAACATAATCATAAAAAGATAGATAATTTCATAAAAACATTTGTTTTAAATTTTTTAAAAGATAACTTTAAAAAAGAATTATTAATTCAAAGCCCCATAGAAATATGATATAATTGAAGTGATAATCCATAGAATTAAAGGAATATTTATATAAACTATAAATACAAATAATGAAACATAATCTGAATAAAATTCATTTACTAAATGATCTTACTACAATATAAATAATGAAAAATGTTAACCCAATGAAAGGAAATAAGGTTAACAATTCCCTTACCTCGGGTTCTTTTTCCTTATTACTTGTTTAAAACTCATGTTTAATGGTTAAAATGGTGTTTTTAATATATTAAAGAACCATATTCGTTTTTATAATACCCTATATGATCATTTAATAACATCATTCGACCCAATTATTAATAATATTTTGTTATTTACATTATTTATAGTGCATCATTTATATAGTATCCATGGTTTGTTTGTAATCGATATTCATGTCGAAAGGAAGAGAAAATCTGAAAGTGGAATGAGTTTTTATTAATATGTTTCCATAATGTTAAATTATTTTATAAATAATTTTTTATATATGGTGTGAGGATGAATCATTAGATAAACCATATGTGATTTTAATTTAGATCATTTTGGCAGAACATCGATAATCATGAACTTGTTTCAACATACTCCTTTAATATTATGAATATAAGTTAATTCCATAAAATATGAGAGGTCATGTGATAGAAATTAAAAATAGTTTCAGCCATTAAAATGGTCTTACAACCATATTTTTGGGAATTAATGTAAATTTAAGATATATCGTCCATGATGTCAGTAAATTGACACATCACAGATGGTGTTTTTCTTTTTAAAATAAGAGGAAGAATAGAGGAAGAATGACGATGAGCTTTCAAAAAAATCTGATAAAAATCTTGAAAGAATATAATACTGGAAATTTCTTGCCTCTCTGATAGGGGGATGTGAAGGGATTATAAGAAAAGAAGATAATTGAAAAAAAATAGAAGAAAATGAAAGAGGATCATTGCCTCATGATCACTTCTCATTCAGATCCTCTTAAAGTCCTTTGGTTTTGGTATTTTAGTGATACCAATAGGTATTGGATGTGGGGAGGAGCCATCATATGTGGATTGGAAGGAATTCAAAAAAATCTCAAATTGGGATAGGTATAATAGGATGATGGGGTGAGGGTGGTATTTATAGTGAAAATGAGGGAGTTTTAATTAATTTAAAAGAACACCTCATTTGTGGTGTTTTCAAAACCATGGGATTTCCCTATGTTTTTTTCAATGGTATTGGCCACTTGAGACACCTTATTTAATTTGTTAATTCTAAATAGTTGTCCAAAATTATTATATCAGTATTACATAATTAAGATGTCATCAAACACACCAAAAACATACAATTATATTTTTACTATTACCGAAAAATTCAATTATCTCATAAAATTATCCATAAATACAAATATCTATTTTGTCACATGGAGAATTAAAAAATTAAGTCCATTTTTTGAAAATAATTTTCTCTATATGATTAATTTAGTTTTTAAATAAAATCATAATTTATTTGAAAAACAAAAAATGTATCACATTGAAATAATAATCAAGATCTCATTATCTTATAAGCATAATAAAATAAAATAATTATACGATTTACTATTCATAAGGTCTATATTAATATTCATGTCACTATTTATAAGGGATTGTTACTATTCAAAAAATAAACCCGATGGTTTTATCAGACTCCAAATAACATACAGATCACAGCTGTAGATATCCATTTTTTTTAAATTCAATTCATAGAAGATTAATGATTATGATTAATGGATTGTATATAACAATCTCCTTAAAATAAAGTATCATTAAGAATTGAATCATTTTTCCATTCATTCCAACCTATTTTTAAAACCATGGGGTGAGATATTGTAAATCAATTTGTTCAACACATTTAATGATGTATTGAGATGTTTGTTATGAATAAGTTAATTTTGTTTTAGGAAATTTCAAAACATTTTTTATGAGAAATATAATACTACATCTTTCAGTCCTCTACACCAAAAATAGTGACCCTAAATTGATATCCTATAATATTGAACTCTACTGGTATCATCTTTTTATATAGTTCCCCTTGGTACCACATAGTTGTGATATGAACCTTTTGTGAGTGTTCCATTTTCTGACAATAATAACATCTAATTTCTAGTGAATTCTTGCATGTCACTATGCACCACTAGTTGTTTCCTTGATTATCTTGATCTGCTATTATTTTCATACCCAAATCAATATACATTCTTGATCTAACATCTTGTGGTCTTACATCAATAATTAATTATTTCTATTTTGAAATTGCCCCATGTCAGCCTTATAATTATAATTTTATTGTTTCTCCTATTCTACATTACCACTATGCTCAGATTACATCATTCCTATTTCCTGAATGATCTTATATCCCTATTTTTTACTTATAGTTGAGAGTTCCCCCTAATCCTTTACCCTTTACGAGAGGCCAACAACTTCCCCTTTTTGTTCCTCAATGCATTTAATTTGATCTTTTTTCGTGTAATTCAAACCATTGATTACCCTTTTCTATTCCTAAATATTTATATTTTACTCAACCCCCATTTTTATGATTTTTATATATTTGAATACATATACTTTACAATTTCTTCCTCCACCTCAAAAATCTCTTTTCCTGCTACTACATATATATTTTGGTGTCACAAACATCTTTTTGGAAACCATTTTATATTTGTTTCGAAACAAATATATCCTCAAGAGTATATTCTAATTAAATATTAAGGTAAAATATTCTATTGAACTACACTTCTCTATTTTCTATATATTCCCTTGGTTGGGAATTTCGGGCAATTGTTACCATAACATTTTCTGAATGATCCATTATTTCTCCGACTCTTCTACCTCAGATTCTTCTAAACTATCATTTTATTTTGAAATGACATATTTATAGTAGAAGAATTTCATTTACTTATCCATACATTCAGATTGGATGAATAATTATTCTATATAATTACTTCATCATCATCACCATCCAAAAACATCATAAGACACGATTTATGATGATATGAATTCTTTTCTCATTAATCGAATGATTTTTTAAATTTCCGATTGAATATTACTCTTTGTATTTGATTAATTTAGGAGTTAAATCAGATGAACTCATCCACAATGTCTTCCTCATGACTATCTTCAACAGTGATATTTTTTATAGCATTGAATTCTAACAACACATGGGGAATACTTATTTTTGATGGGGCTAACCAAATTTAGGGATTTATAAAACTTATGAAACCTACCAAAATATGTACTACTGGGAAACTCTAAGTATCAAACCAACATTGATGATCCATTTTTTATAAATTAATTAAGGAAAATAAAACTGAAATTTATGGACTTTTTTAATGTATAGATACAAATATCAAGACTTATTGGGGTTTAAATAAATTGATGACTCATGTCAGGATTAGTGATTTTTTGCATTTTGTGAATGGGATTTTATTGATTATGTATTTATTCGGGTTTGGTTTCAGAATTGTTTTATCATTGATCCCTGGTGTGGGTAACCTTATATAATATGACTTCTTCAGTTTTGGAATGTTCATATACTTATTTAAACAAAAAACTAATTGAACCAAGACCTTGTTTAAACATAAACTGCCTAGATTTCATAATGGTCATACAAAAACTAAGGAAATTAATTGATGTAATGAAATCATAATCTTCTTTTCACAATAAATTGTCATGCGGTTCTAAAAAAATAGATTCTTAATTGAATAAATACATTGTAGTGATCAAAATTTGTAATTTTAAAAATAAATAATCCATATAATATAATCCCCCTACAATCACATCACCAAGAACAATGAGAACTACTGACTCATTCTTTTAATGATGGGAGAAAACATCATGGGTTCCCAATGAAAAATAATGGTATATAACATCGAAAAATCATGACTCTGGATTGCCACCACATCTTCAGGTGGGCGTCCCTTAGTGTCAGTTGGCCTCCACTAGTCCAAGAGTGTGTTGGAAGGTGGATGAGGGGGTATTTTTATAGGCCATCATTTCAAATAATTTTCCATACCATCATTTTTTTTCTATGCGTCAACACTTACATAACTTATAATAGGGTTACAAGATGGGTAATCCATCGAAATTCAGGCACTATGGATCTCATAAAAATGTATTTCAAACAAAATTCATGAAACATTTTCCATCATGTGATGCATTTAAATAATTTTTAATGGTCATCCATAGTGTGTATCCATATAAAAAATATAGTGTGGAAAATTTCATTTAAAAATTGCATGACTTGTAACTAGGTTACATGACATGTAATGATTCTTCATTAGTTTCTAGATTCTCTTCATCATCATAAATATGGTATACATTTCATCCTTTTTTATAAATATTTTTTTTCCTACATAAAATCTTGAAAAACTCAATTCTCCTCAAAATTGGAAATATTATTCAGTTATTTACATATATCAACACATGAAACGCTATAAAATATATGCATGAAGTATGCTTATCAAATGCCACTTCAATGAATTTCCCCTATTACACAACATTGTTATTATCATTTATCATCTCGTATATGAAAAGAGTATTGTGAAATATATCCAATGTGATCTCATTTAGATATTTATCTTCCAATATAGAAAAATTCGGGTTGATACGAGGTGGAATATTTTTCAAGATTTTCTTTACAGTCATTATATTTTCAATAATTTTTCTCTGTCTATGCATGTCATCAGAAAAATATTCACTCAGTCAAATAATGAAACAACATACTCATTAGGTTTCATTAATAGATCCTCACACTTGATACATATAACCTATGGTTTTTCTTCACGGACATTATATTTTTTCTCATGAATATTGAGCAATTGTTTCAAAATAGGATGTGATGAATTACATGAAATTTCCTTTGAATATATTTAATTCGATAAATATCACCCTAAATCATTTATTCATTTCAATTATGAATCAAATTCCCTTCGACCAGCTTCTGATAAAGAACCACATTAAACACATGAAAATATACCATTCATCCTTGCAGTAAAGATATCAATACCTATAGATCGTAAGTAGTGTTACATCTAATTCTTCCATAATTGAAAATTTATTCCACCAGTAATTGCACTCCATTTTGTATGGACAACCTCCATTGAACCCGTAAGTGGAAAAAACTTAAATTAACCTTTTAACAAATATTTATTATTATACCCACTACATTAAATGCACTGACAGGGGGTTAACCAGTCTATGATAGATTAATAAAACTTCTCCTTCAAATCTTGTTTATTTGTTAAAAAAAACTATAATCTCTCATTATCATATAAATGTTTGAATATAAATTAAATCATGAAAAATTAATAGTGAATTTACATTTCTCACCCTCAATGGAATACATTCAAGGAGCATAAAATGAATGTGTTATGATATACCAAATCCACTAAGTCTCAATAACAAAATATGGTTCATACATGATCAATCATATGACTAGTCACACTGCATTTACAATTGTAAGGTATATTTCACTACAACCTAAGGTTCACTCCCTTAGTCTCCCAATCAAAGGATCACTTCCGGTGGGAAGTATCACCTTCTTCCTCATCCTTTCCTCACTGATCCAAAAATGGTCCAAACATTGTTAATATATATGTAGGCCATATAATTGAAAATAATAAATCCATACTCAATTGTAAGTAGATGTTATGTTGATGTCCCACTTTCATCCACTTAATGAATATCACCTTACGATAGCTTAATAAGGAAATCCATTCATAATACTTTTGTGATTCTAACTGCCTTTATAAAGCTCACATATCCTTCATGAATCTTCCTAATTTTTCAGAAGCATAAAATTCCTTCCCAAACCACACAATGTTCATGAATCTCACCTATTTCATGAAGCTTAACAAGCCTTTACAAAGTAACCTCCTTTTGTAAAGTTCAAAATCAATCTTAAATCCAACTTAGGTTGTGTAAATCTCAAATATATTGGTCATATTTCATATTCATTGCAAACTTTCATTATTAATTTACATTTTTCCATGGAAATTATTTTTGAATCACAATCATGAATTAAATTCCCTATATTCATCATTATGTATTGCTCGGTTTTCTAAAGGGGTAGGGTCCTATTAATTTGTATTTCCTCCTACTTTAGAATATTTTATCAATGTAATAACCATTATATGTATCTCTCAAAATTTTTCATGAAGATTGCTATTTTTTTAAATGACTATAAATGTTTACCATTCACAATGATTCTCATAGTTGTTGAGATGATCCTTTTCTCTTCACACATGCGCAATTCTCCACTCAGTCATGAAGCCCATCCTACATCACTCTAAAGGAATTTACAATTATCCTTACTTTAACAAAACATGAATATTTTTTAAACTCACAATATTTACATATTCTTATGAGGCATTCATGGAAATCCATGTTTTGTGATAGTTGATCAATCCTCAAAATTTCGGAACCCAAGAATTTGGGAAGCACTGGAAACATAACTACCTTGTATACACATTTTTATGTACTGCCTCTAGGGAATCCATTCATTTTTCATGGTTATTTTTCAACATAACATGTCAACAATATCTCTAGGGGTCCAAAATTATCCATGGAAACCATATTTTTCAACCATCATAATCAAAACAAAATACCACTATATTAGCTCAATGGATTTTTCCAACAAACATACATTTCCAAAAATAGACAGTGCTAATATGTAAAAACATGTAAACAAATATGGATGCATACATATAAATCCCAAAACTAGAGAATGATAGTAATTAAAATAATTTAAACAGGGCCAAATAAAATCCCACCACAAAGGGCTTGAAAAAATGTCCAACATGAAAATAATATTGTGTATCATTGTCAAGATACCATGGGAAAGAATATCGATTCATTTGTTGTGGTGTTCGTGGATGACATTATGGTATACTCTAACTCTGAGGAGGAACAGGAACATCACTTGAGGATCGTTTTGGGTACATTACAGGACAACCACCTCTATGAAAATTTTTCAAAGTGCACTTTCTAGATATGGGAGGTGAGATTTCTGGGGCATGTGATCTCAGAGCATGGAGTTTCAGTGGACCCTGAGAAAATTTGTGCGGAAATTCATTGGATAAACCGAAGAATGTGTTCGATATCTAGAGTTTTTTTTGGCTTGGTAGGTTATTACAGGCGATTTGTTTCAGATTTCTCCTGGCTTGCTGCACCGATGACCGCCCTCACACAGAAAGGGGTGAAGTTTTTATGGTGTCCAGAATGCTAGGCGTCGTTTGAGGATATGAAGATGTGGTTGACTACCGCCCCCATGTTGTTTTTTACAGAGGCTGGAAAGGGATATGTGGTCTATTGTGATGCTTCAGGTATGGGTCTTGGGTGCGTGATTATGAAGGATGATCACGTGGTCATGTATGGATCTCGCCAACATCGACCACACTAAAATAACAACCCGACCCATGACTTGGAGTTGGTAGTAGTGATACATGCTTTGAAGGCATGGAATCACTACCTCTTTGGGGAGTAGTTTGTTGTATACTCTAATCACAAATTCTTGGCTTATATCTTCTCGAATATGCACCTCAACTTGAGGCAGTGTCGCTGGATTGAGTAATTGCAGGTGTTGGACATTGACATTGTCTACACCCCAGGAAAGGGTAATGTAGTGGTCGGCGCGTTGAGCAGAAGGGTTCAAGTGCATGCTTCGAGGAAGTCCAGTGATGAGTGGACATTGATGGCGCTCTTCTCTCAGATGCATGTGGATACCAAGGAACACAGTGGAGGGAAAGCCATTGCGATCATCCATTTGACTCCTTCTCTATTGGAGTTGATTCAATGGGAATATCCCATTGATGATCTTTTTCATCAGTTGAAGTAGTTTCTTCATGGTGGGGAGACATCCTCTGATTGGTCGTCATCTCCTGAGGTCATCTAGTGCTTCAAGGGCCATTTAGTTGTGTTGTTGTCTCTATGGAAGGAGGTGATGTAGGATAGCCACTAGTCTTAGTTGGCTGTCCATCCGGGTGCCACTAAGATGATTTATGATGTCTGTCAATAGTTTTGGTTGCCTGGTATGAGACAAGAAATAGCGAACTTACTTTCGAGATGAAACACATGCCAGCAGGTGAAAGAAGAGCACCAAAGACCATCTGGTTTGTAATAACCAATACCTATTCCTACTTGGATGTGGGACATGGTCTCCACATCATTGTTGGCTTACCATGTACAGATCAGGGTAAGAATTCCATTTGGGTGGTGATTGATCGTCTAGCCTAATCATCCAACTTCATTTTGATAAAATATACTACTAAAGTGGATGAGTTGGTCCATTTGTATCTTGAGGAAGTGTTGAGACTCCTTGGTGTACCATCAGTAGTTGTCCCCGATAGATATCCCCGCATCACTTCTTGATTTTGGGAAGGCCTTCTGAAGACCTTGGATTCTCATATTAATATGAGCACGACATACCACCCTCAGACAGATGGTCAGACAGAGCGGGCGAATCATATTTTGGAGGACATGATTCATCCATGTGTCTTAGACATTGAAGGGTCTTTGGATAGCCATTTGGGATTGTTTAAGTTTTCTTATAATAAAATTTACCAATGATCGATTTGAATGGCCCCTTTTGAGGCGTTCTACGGTCGTCCATGTCGGTCCCCCCATATGTTGGGTCGAGGTAGGAGAGACTTCACTGTTGGGGTCGAGCCTTGGGTAAGAGACTTCTAAGAATCTCAAGTTGATCAGGCTGTGCTTATTGATAGCTTAGAGTTGTCATCAATTATATGCTGATTGGAGGCGTTCAGACCTAGAGTTGTATATTGGTTATAGGGTATTCTTGAAAGTGGCCCCTCGTCTGGGCCATCGACGATTGGGGAAGCAAGGTAAGCTGATGTTGTGGTATATTGGGCCCTTTATGATCACTGAGCATATTGGCATGGTGGAATAAAGGTTGGCCTTACCTTCTTAGTTGAGATCCATCCATGATGTCTTCTACTTCTCTCAGTTGAAGAAATACTACCCAGATCCATTCCATGTGTTGAGTTGGGAAGAACTGGAGATAGAGCCAGAATTGTTTGTTGTTGAGAGGCTGAGGAAAATAGTGGACTTCCAAGAGAAGATACTTAGAGGGAAGCCTATTACATTATTCTTAGTTCTATGGCATCATGGGAATGATACACATGATACATGGGAGCGAAAGTCATGGGTCGAGGAAGAGTACTCATTCTTGTTTTCCAATCAATATTCATGTTGACTTTCAGGGGTAGAAATTGCTTCATGGTGGGGAGAATTGTCAAATACATGACATATTTTAAAGGTATTTTTCATTTAATTTACTTCCTTGCTTTGTTTTGGGGGTTTTCCATGCATTTTTGAAGGGAATGGTGGGTTTTCAAAATTTGGACCAACATGAGAGCTCATTTCAAGTTTTGAAAGTAATTTTTGTTTCTCTAAAAACTCATTCATTTTTAAACCTTTTTCACCCATTAAACATCCAAAATGACCTTTATTTAACTATTCAAACCACCAATGAAATTTGGTCCCCTTAAAAATTCATTATCATCTTGGATTTGGGTGATCAAATTAGATATTATGCCAACCTGAAAGCTCATTTTCAGTTTTAAAATTGTTTTTTAATTCTTTCATAAAATATTCATTTGTTATCCTTTATTGGTGATTCCACATCTCACCTTCTCCCACTGTACCTATCCGCAACCCCAGAATCGTTTACCCATATTTGCAGATCGTATCAGTCATGAATTAGGGCCAAACGTATCAGGTTACTAAAATCATCCATATTTCTCAAGTAAGTGACTATCTTTCTAAGTTCCTTCCATTTCCTTAAGCTTTCCCTCTTTTTTCTTGAATCCCCAAATATCCTTAAGCTAGAGATTCATATATTTTTTAAGAGAATGGTGGGTTTCCAAAATTTGGTCCTTCCTGAGAGGCCATTTCTAGATTTGAAATTAAATTTTGTTTCTTTAATGACTCCTTCGTTTTTCAACCATATTCACTCATTCAACTTCCAAAATTACCATCATTTTACTATTCAAACCACAAATGAAATTTGGGCCCCTTAAAAATTAATTAGAGTCTTGGATTTGGGTCATCAAATTAGGCATTAGGCCAACCCTAAAGCCCATTTCCAGTTTTAAAATTGTTTTTTAATTCTTTCATAAAATATTCATGTTTTATCTTTTTTCTGTGATTCCACCTCTCACCTTCTCTCACTGTACCTAGTCACACCCCCAACTTTGTTTCCCCCTATTTGGAGATCATATCAATCGAGAATTAGGACTGAACATCTCAGGTTATTAAAATCTTCCAGATTTCTCAAGTAAGTGACTATCTATCAAAGTTCCATCCTTTTCCTTAAGCTTTATCCCTTTTTTATTGAAACCCCAAATTTCCAAAAGCTAGATATTTGTACCTAGGGTTTCATTTTAAGTTTCTCAAACCAATACTCTGGTTTTAGGTTTGATCTCACTCCCTTGTGGTGCGGTGGTGGTTCGGTTGAAGTTCTGCAATAGGATTTATAGTTCTTGACTCTTTTGGTAGGTGATTCCACTGTGCATGCAATTTTTGTGACATATCTTGTTGTGTTCAGCGTATTTTCATATTTATTTCATTTCAATGTTTCTTAAATAACATTTTTTAGTTTCATTTATAATTAAAATGAATTTTAAGTCCCAATTTTTGGTGAAATTGGGCAGTTTTCATTCAAATATTTTATTGGTTCATTTGGGGCTGACCAATAATTAATTAGTTTATTTTATTGAACTATATTAGGATTGGAAATCATGTTTTTAATGTTAATTATTTTTTTTGTTTCTGCAAAAGTATTTTTTAAATGGTGTTTGGGAAGAAAATGGCATTTAACTGCCATGTTTGTGTGAAAATGGGGGTTTTTAAAAGATACAACATCTTGGTTCACATGGGGATGCCCCAAAACTGAGTTGTTGGTTTAATTAAAGATTATTGAACTTCAATTTTCTTTTGGTGACTAAAAATGTGCACATAGTGTGAAAAGTGGAATTTTCTAAGAGCTTTGGGTGCAAAACAATGTGATATTTTGAGAGGTTGTTTTAATGAAAATAAAAATGTTTTTTTGTTTGTTTAAAATGGTATAAAGTGTGTGTAGATACTAAGTTGTTTGTTTGTGACCAGTAGTTGTGTTTTATATGCAAACGGATTTGTGTTGTTTGCTAAAATTGTTTGAGCACAAAAAGAGGAATCTCTGGTACTTAGGTGGGAAGATATGTACTAGTACGGTTAGTGAAGCGGATGGGTTGTGTCCATGTTTCACTGAGAAAATGGACAATGAAAACTCTACATAAACTATGTGGATGATGTTTGGGGACCACTAGGTTATGGGTATGTTCTCTACTAGTGGCTTGTTCATAGGAAAGCATTGTGACATGGATACTTTACACTGAGGTACGAGGTACATATGGCCTGAGAGTATCTAGTTCCCTAGGGGTGTTCTCAGTTTTGGTGCTCATTGGATTTGTGGTATTTAACCTTATATTGGGGTGTTTTTGGCATTACTTTACAGTAGATCACATTTCTATTTAAATGTGTGAATATTTTGGAAATTTTAGCTTGAAAACTGTTGTCAATTGAATGTTGCATTTCTTGGATTTTATCAATGCTTTTCATTCCGTACGAAAACTACTTTCTTTTTGACATCATATTGAATTCTATTTGGAATCATTGTGTGGTATCCTATTGGGATTAGGATCACACCAAACATACACCCTTTGGGTGTAAGTATACTTGGTTATGTTTGGCTCAGGTAAATTAAATGCCATGGGTGATGGCGGTTCAGGGTGTTAGTCCCCATCCTTGGGACGGAGTTGTGAAGACTGCTTGAGGGTGATGACCCCTTATCATGTGGAGTCTATGGGGATGTTTTTTTTTCTGTTTAATTATTTATTTGGACCTTTTGTACTTCATTTGAACATATGTATTCAATTTTGGATTTTTGTATAAACCATGATGGTATGAATTTTTCAGATTCATTTTATCAAATATTTTTGCTGTTTTATATATACATATTAGGGTAAATCATTCCCAAATCAAGATAAATGATACCCGGGAACTTTTTCCAGCTAGTGGAGATAGGGAATACCCTTCGGGACTTTCCATGGGCTGGGTTTTGGCGCCGTTAATGGTGTCGACCAACTTCAGTTTGTGACAATATTGTTCATCTAAAAGAGTTTATATTTTATTCCCTTATAAACCTGATTCAATTTATAGTATAACATTCCCATTAAATAACCTCAATATCTTCTACACAGTAATATGTTTTCATGTTATGGATAAAACCTAAAAATTTACACACATCAATCAAATGGTTTCCAAAAATCATCGTTCTTATGTATAGCGGACTACTGCCCCACTAAATAATCTAGTTCATTTTTCAATTACCACCTTGAATAATTGGAATAATGATGTAAATTCTATTTATATATGATATATATGGTATTTATAATGATTTTATGCTGTTTTATTTTATATATAACTCATTACTTCATGATTTATTTTTTGTGTGAATATAATACGGTCATTCATGTTTATGGTTGACTACTGTCTCACGAAGTGATATAATCCCTTCACACATTATGTGGAATATATTAAAGATGGTTTTATTATAAATATGTGATACATATGACATAAAAAGGTGGCAATAATTATAACATATATATTGATATATATGGACTTTAAATTTCATTAATTAAATTCGACAACAAATTGGAAACATCATCCATTTGTACGTACAACCTATCATCTTTCTAAATGGTGTATTTCATTTCCAATCACTAGTTTTTTTGGATTAATATAAATACATATATACTGAAAATATATGATATTTACATGATGGATTACATTCTGTGGATGATTAAATCAGTATCTAGGCAATAATAACAATAAATAACAACTAATTAAATAATTTAAAAACAAAGAAACTAACACTATGAACAATGCAGATAATGAATGATTATAAAAAAATGCGTGATAAGAAATTATAAAAGGGTCATATATGATATTATAAATATTTATATATTTAAATTATAAGTTAATAACATTCTTAATATAATTAATTAAGTGGTTAAATTTAAGTCACCCAAAATAAATCATAAGGTATGGTATATCATCTCAATTTATTTTCATTGAGGTATATTAAAATTTTATGAACCAAATTACATTTACATGGTGTATACACTACCCCTAGGACATGTAATGTCATGAAGAATTCCATCATCATTTTATTGTAATTTTCAATTTTAATTAATTCATTTTTTGGTATTTCACCATAATGTTACAATGTGATAAAAAATCAGAAAACAATTCATTATAATTATATAACATTAATAACTCTTTTTTGAAAAAATTTTATGATCATTTGAACAATTAATTTTTAATATCAATTTTCTATTCACAATTTTTATATGTGGATTTACATTGTTTACACATAATCAACTCATTGTATAATTTACTCAACAAAATAATGATCATTTTAAGTTTTAATTTCATAATCTATTTCTAATCATGATTTTTTTTCTTGAATATAAAATGATGGAAATATTATGAAGATTTTTTAATAAAATAATTAATTTTATTATCCTTTGGATATTAATTATATTATTCATGTGGTAGTATCATTTTTTAATAATTGTTATATAATACGTTCTAGACAATTTTTTTAATAAAAACCAACTCCATTTCTCTCTTTAATCAAAAGTATGTTTTCATTAAAACCCAATATTTCTAGAAATATTCAAATTATTTTTATTCAATGATTTCAAAATTATGTATTAAATGAAATTTTATCCCATATTTCCTTTTTTTTAAATCAATGGATTTTTCACTTTCTAAACAAGGATATTTTCAAACATTTTTATATGAAAATAATGTATGTTATTTATGGAATGTAAAGAATTACCCACCGACAAGACTATCATTTGTAAGAAGTATCCTTTTCATTTTTACATGGTTCATTTTTAATAATATTTTTTTATAAGACATATCAAAATAAATTGTTTTTATAATAATAAAAAGGAAATGATATTTTCTTCCTGAATATATCATAATGATATTTTCGTGGTATCATTATTCCTAAACAACTACAACACTTTTACCTTAACCCAATGTGTATTAATTGAAATTATATCATCCTTATTATTTCTCTAGATTGTTTATGATCATTTTTATGTGGTGTGTACTATTTTTATACCACTCAATTTAGTCTTGATGGTCTATGATTATGTTTTTTTGATTAGGTAAATCATTTATACTTTGTATTCTAGTTTTGATACAAATTTTTATATTCATTATACATCACCCATTTCATATAAGGAAAGCATTCTATTTCATATGTGATAGGTGGGGCTTGTTATAGCCCCTCCATGCGTCAATGGGTCCCATTACATAAATAAGTTTTCCAAATTAAACACGTTTCTACATGTAAATTTAAAGTATATAGAGGATAAATATTGAATGTAGATAGTTTCATGTTATTGATACATATATTCTGATAATTAAAATTTTATTTAATTTTAGTAATCATAAATATCCATTATATTTCCATATGATAAAATACATTGATTCATTTCATTCTCAGCTTATTGATTTTTTTGGATGGTTTGCGAATATGCCTTTTATTAAAGAAGAAGAAATACAATACATGAAGATAAAGGGTGGGGACATAAAAGCATCATGAACTCATGCCAAAACACACAAAAAAAGTTCATGTATCCTAAAAACTGATATGAATATTCATAATAATTGTACCAGTCAGAGTTAGATAAGGGACCATGAGACCGAGTGACCATAGACGGCTTCAAATAAGATTAGTATTTCCTTTGAAAAAAATTTCATCATCCAGAATAATATTTTTTCCTTTTGATAATAACTAACTATATGATAATTTTTTTGGGAATCATTTGCGATGTCATATCACCTTCCATTAATGCACTGGGTTTCTATTAATTTTTTAATTTCCTCTTAAGTCCTAAAAATATTACCATCATCCCTTGAGATCCATTGTCTATCACTTATATGAGAAAATTATTGCAGATCTTAGGAACACTCGTTTTTTCTAGCAACTAAATTCCCTGATTCATGAGTGTACTGAGCCTTATTTGGTTGTGGTGAACTATCTCTACCTCTCATATTGGCTTGGTCAAGTGTGGGTCCCTTCTTTGGTAAAGTATACTCCCACACATTCTTCCTACAAAATTCTTCAAGGTTCCATTTTTAAGAACTAAAGGAGAAAACTACATTATTGTGACATTTATCCTTTACATGACCAATGACTTGACACTCTGAAAAAAATTCACGAATAATTTTATATTCCACATTTAAAAGTAATTTCATCATCCAGTGATGACAAAACAATATTATTAATCTAGCAAGAGCTCATATCAACCTCCACCAGAACAATTTCTTAGTGAATAAATTTGGTAATATAAGTATTCTTATCCATTTTTATAGGAATTCCAACAACATATAAAATAAAAAATAATATTTTTGGGTGCCAAATAATTTCATTAAGCCCAATAATTTTAATCCATATTGGAGATCTATTATTTTTTTATGGAAAAAGTGCTTAATTAAAAATTCTCCTCTAAAAAACATATCATAACGGGAATTGATGTGATTGAAACAATTCCACATGCCCTTCTCTTCATATCCTCTGATGGAAAAATAATGTGAATGAAGCCCCACCCTAGGGGAATGCATTTCCAGACAGAAAAAACCCCATATAAAAGTCACCTTCTGAATTAATTCATCAA
This sequence comes from Viscum album, assembly GCA_963277665.1. Classification (NCBI taxonomy): domain Eukaryota; kingdom Viridiplantae; phylum Streptophyta; class Magnoliopsida; order Santalales; family Viscaceae; genus Viscum; species Viscum album. The sequence goes on from OY728142.1 coordinate 1,930,738,084, forward strand.
GTTTCCATGGATTTAAACTAGTGGAAATAAAAATACTAGAAATTATTCAGTGTTCAAGGATTTTGAATCTGCAAGAATTGACTCCTTATTAATAGTCACACGGGCGTTGTCGCCTCTTTTAACCATTAGCTCTATGGAATAATCTTTCACAAGTGAAAATTAACTTTAATTAGGATCACTAGATTAGATATTACCAACCTTTATATTTTCCTTAGCATATAGATGCATCACCTTAGATGATACAACCTTGATAATCACCGCTACTGAAATAGATACACCCTTGTTTGTTCTATTAAGAACAGTATCATCCACCACTATAGAACTGTGCCCATCACTCATGCCATCCGTACAAGGCACTAACACCCTAGCACCGCCCATACCGACTACCACCACTATAGAACCTCCCAAATCAGAAGGCGTAGAAACCATGACATTCTATACAAGCGCAGAACATGCATCATGAAAAACTACGGCCCATGAGTCTGCCCCACCATTAGCACCCACATCAACCTCACACATGTTAGGTGTAGTTGTTTCTTATATGATCGCTCTGCCGCTCACACCCACATCGGTCTCCCCTACCGCACCACATGTCTCCCTTGTGTTCACCCCGCCACCTTCACCAACCATGGTCACCACCACCTCACCGCATGCATCCGGAATAGCAACCTCCACAGTGTTTGATCCTACCGAATCGTATATATCCACAAAACCTATTGAATCATCTATAATAATATTTGATTTTTCATCAAACTTCTTCAACATCATTGATCTGCAAGCTGGTCTGCTCCCCATGCCATTAGTATGGCGATAACAATCGAACTAGTCGTGATGGAAGAGGAAATCAGTCGGCGGTGCTTCCATTGAAAACCCTAATACATAAAACCTAGAGAATGAGAGTCTTTCTTGTGCCTCATCCTCAAATTTCTTGAAAAATAGATATTATTGATTAAATGTAATGTGTGTTTAGTTATTTTTCATTCCATATTTTTATGTCTATTTATTAATTATTTATTCCATTATTCTTATCCCTTACTAATAATTTATGGTCACCCTTATTTTTATTAATTTATCTAGGTTATGAGGATGAATTTATGGAATGAGTTTTTATGATATTGCGATTTTTCATTAATTATTCATTATTTTCATTTCCCAATATAAAATGGCTATCATGTATGCAATTTTTTTAAATAATTATTAAAATATTCATTCCTTTGGGATTTCAGTATTGTATCAATGGAAAGTTAATAATGTAAGGAACCAGATCCAGTTTTCTAGTGTTGGGGTATTTAAAAACACTTACCTTAGGCATCATATTGGTTAGATGTTCTCTAACCCCTTGTATAATAAATTTAGGTTTATTATTCATATAAATATGAACTTTATTCATTGTTATTTATCATTTAACAATTATTTTATAAATTATGGTTATATATATATATATATTTATCTTTTAATATAAATATTAATATTCAAATGTTAATTATTCTATTAACTAATGATGAATATAATTGTTTCTATAAACAATTCACCATTACAAAAACATATTAAAGTATTCATTATTATATAGTGTTACTAGCATATTTCTTTTATTAATAATTCATGTGATAAAAAATATAACATTATTATATTAGGTGGTAAAACTAACCTAATAAAGAACATGTTATATCAATTTTATTATAAAAAAATAATCATTTTTTATAAATTATTCTAATTTTATAAGATATTAGTGTTTTAAAAAAAACTCAGTGATAAACTAAAATCAATAAGATGAATATGAGGAATATATTGAATGGTGATTAATGAAATAATTTTACTTATATTAAAAACTATAATCTCCTTTTATATGTCATATTATAACGGAGTAGTTTGATACTATTTTATGGAACCATATTCTCTAAAATGTGGGTGTGAATTATATGGACTGAAATTAAAATGTAATATATGAAAATTTAAAAGAAAATAATTTTGATGAGGTGGGTTTAGGATGGTTACTATAATATATAAGATGGGATGTCATTTTTTTATTACTCAATAATTAAGATAAATTGAATTTCATTTCAAAAACAAGTGAAATGAAAATTTGAAACTACTGAGGATATGATTTGGAGTGTTTGAGTTATTAATATTTTATTTAAAAAAAATATATTTTTATGTTTTATGATCATATCTATAAGTTAGTCCCATTACACTTATTTTTCCTATCACCATTTTGAAAAACATTCACCAAAAGAACATATTTTAATGTATTAAAATTAAATTGTATGTATTAAAAAATTTCCACATTCTAATTATAAATATTAAATACATTTTAATAGAATAAATTCTAAATGGTTCTATGAATTATTTTTAATAATATTATTCATAAGGAAAATAATTAAATATAAAATTTTATGTAAAATAGGAATTTATATGTATTTAATACCACATAGTAATAATAAAATGATGGTTTATTGATATATTATAAATATAAAAAAAAAATTAATTATAATCCATATTGAAAATTCTATAAATATATCATAATTAAAAAATAATATAATAAAACAAAATATTTTTTGATCAAATGATATTTATACTATTTATCCTTATATTTTCATTATTATTAAGATGATAATAATTTATTTTAATAATAATTCTATTTGATTCGTCCATATAGTTTATTAATAATATAATTTTGTTGTGATAAATTTATCAAAACTAAATATTTCATAATATTTATTAAATTTAATTGAATTTTACTATATTAATTTAAAACATATATTTTAAAAAGTAAATTAAATTTTTATTCATTTTCATTTAACTATATAGTAATGTAATTAAATTTATAAATTAATGGTGCCTTATTAAATTTAGTTAGAAATAGAGTATATCTTATGTGATCTTCCATACTGGATTTATTTTTATTGAAATATATCCAAACATCAGGTGGTGTTACTCGATCAATAACAAACTAATGATGGATGATATACCAACCTTGATGTAAATTATTACATTTTATTATTTAACATCTCTATTATATGCTATTCTGACATTGATTATCTCTATGGTATGATATACACATGAACTTATTAATGGTGGTGGTTGGGAAAGAATTTCAATTATTTTTATTCGGTTATGATGAATAACTCTATGTCCATTTTATTGTTTATTTATGACAATAATGTTGTGCATAAGATATGGGTTGAAATTTCACCAGATAATTGAATATACTTAACGTATGTCTTAGATAATTATAGAAATGGGATGTTATTCGAAATATTGAATATTTATCCCTTATAAGTGGGACATAATACTCATAGTGTTTTTACTCCATAGAATATGATGAAATGCATATGTGAGATTGGTCCCTTTCAAAAAATTATTCCCTCACTTTTGATGTGGATTGAGACTAAGGATTTATTTTCAAAAAACATTCGATAAAAAATGATAGGGATGTTATATAATAATTTCATGAAACATTTTGGGAACAGTTGATTTAAGTATGTCTTTACTCATATATGTTATTCCTATTATGGATCCATATCAATGGATAACCTTTCCCAATTATATAAATTATCTACTGGGATATAATTACCATGTATTGGTTTCTATGATATAACATGACATACTTTAACATGTTGAATACTATGATATGATATGACATTGTTACCATAAATACATCAAGGTATTTAATGAATAATAAAAACTATTTTTATATATTTAGAAAAACCATATTAGTGGGTGAATGATGTATAGTTTCACCAGTGGTGTTACATAATATGAATTCATAGGACATATTTATCTTTAAAGATACTACATATTATTTAATTATGTTCTAATGAAACTATAAATCTATATGTATTAATAATTCATGTTAATTGGTTTCATTATACATTTTCTAATTATTTTTACTCACACAATTCAATGATATTATAGTCAATAAGAAAACATTATGGTTCATAATCTATGTATGGTAAAGGTCTATGTTATTTATAGATTAGATGTGGAGTTTCATAGGATAATGGAAATTGTACCATTGATTGACTTGGTATATTTTTTTAAACAATAGTAATTTCCATATTTTTGGGATATGTTTAATATAATATATCCACAAAAAATATTTCAAATACATCATTCTGGTTGGGTGATAGTAATTTTATTCATATATTATTCCATGGGGTTTTTTGTGTTCACTGATGGAATGTATAATGGGTGTCAGCACTTATATTGTTTTTTGACTGAATATATATTACATACATAGTGGTTTGTGGTTATCTATACTAAATATGGTATAATATCCCAACATTATTCATAGAACCTCACATCTAATTAGTATAAATTGGAATACATTGAGTCTTTCTTGATTTATTTTGTACTTTGTTCGATCACGATGAATATGAACTAGATTGGGAATACTAAAAAGTTTTATCAGTTCCCTCCTTTTTTATTATCATACTATATAGGATATGTTAGAATATAGATATACTCATAGTTATTATTTTTCTATTAATTATGTTAGGATATATGAAAACAATATTTTTGTAATTTTCATGTAACCAAGGGAGGTATTTAAGAACATTTTTTCATATTTAATTTTATATTATTATTTCCAATTAATATTTACTATGTTATTTATATATGGTTTAGTATTTCAATGAAATTTGTTAAAGGATTTTTTTCTTGTATTATTATTGTAACATGATATTTACATGATATTCATGTGCTTTCACATGATTGAGAATCATGTTTATTATATTTGTTTTAGTAATCTAATGTGTTAATGGGAACATAGATCGAGTTTTATAGTATAACATGACTATACAATTCTATTTAATTGATCTGTGATTATAAAATTCTTGAGGTTACTAATTTTTTAAATCATATTTATATTTGATTTTACATTCATTGGGTGGGGTTAACTAGGGGTTAACTAAGAACCCATTATTACATGAGACCATAACTATACTAGGTTTAGTGTATTTAATAGGTATATGAATTCAAAATTAGTTTTCATAAAATCTATTACAACATGAATGGATATTATTTGAATTCTGATAAGTGAGTTTTACATTTATCCAAATGACACAATGATGACAATCTATTTTTCTCTAAGAGGTCATGGGTAATATTACCACACTAGTTGTTGAGTTGCAACATCCAATTACTCATGCACATCCACTTGATGTTATTCCTATTTGGAGTATCATTTTTTGAATTCATTCTATAGGTTGTGATGATCTTAGAGGCTAGGATAGCATGTCATATATGAAAACATATGTTATGATAAAATATCAAAAAAAAATTCTAAAGAGTATGGGAATCATGATATAGTGTTTTGGGTCATGTCTTGGTGGAAAATCCCCAAAAATCATGATTCCCACAATATAATCGGGTGGTGATTGTAATAAATATTTTCCATTATATTTGGAATCATAAATTGTATTCACTAGTATATGATGATTGAGATGATCTACGAATAAAATTTTTATATCTTAAAAAAATTACCATATATTAACATGAATCTCACAAAAACAACCACTACTAGAAAAAATTATTTTATTGTCAGTAGAGAGTACTATATTACTATCTTAATACAAAATATTACTTAAAAACCTTCCATAATTTTCTCTAAAAAATAACTCATTCAAGATTTATTCATACATAAAAAACAATAGAAAATAGTAAAATTAATAAAATATTGTGATCAAACTCTTTATAATATAAAATATATCAATGATTAAATTATCAATTATCAATACAAAAGAAAATTTTAAAAAAATAACATGGGAGAAATACATAATTAATATAATAATATCCATGTATCATATTAATTGATCACAAGGAATTGTAGAATGATAATATAAGAAAAAAATATATTCTTCAAACCATAATGTATTTGTTGATAAATAATAATGTATATTATGACATTTGAATTTGATATTATAAGACAATAATATTCATCCAAGGAAACATAACATATGAGTGGTAAAAAACATTAGAATAACATAAAAACATATTTCAAGGTTAAACACCAATAAAATATCATAAAAAAGATTTTTTATCATTATAGCTTATGACCCATAAAATACTGGATCTATAATCACTCCCTATGTCCACTAATAATATGGGATGAGAACCATTACTCATGTCCTAATATAATATCATGAATTATAAATCGTCGTACAATAATTAGGAGGGTTATATTATTCTAGTACGACACATCACATATGGAAAACCAATATATATGGTGTTAACCTGAAATTAATTTTAAAACAACATTCTTTTAACCTATAGAATTATAATGGGTTTTGAAACACATCATATGTTATCAATTTATACTTTTTCTAAAATTAGTTCAGATAATAAAAAACACTTATTAAAGGAAAGAGACATATCATATGGAAAATTAATGGTTAAAACTTGTATTATTTTGAATATTGATATTATTATGGTTTTTCATGAAAAATATTTTGAAATATAAGAAAATCATTAAAAAATTTCATTTACTTTTTCTAGTGTATTATAAAAAACAATTTTACAAGTGTCATTGAAATTTTTTTTAAAAGGGAAATAGAGGAATATAATAAGTAATTTTATATATAAATATCCAAATCATATAACCTTAAAATAAAAAAATGGAAAAATAAATCAAATTTGAAGTAAAATATTCAAAATATATAGGATTGGAAAGAATATGTTTTTAAACATTTGTAACAGGTTCAATGATTCACATATTATTAATATATTTATCATAATTTGGTTAAATTATATATATATATATATATTCAATTATAAACTTTTATAAGGGGATACATATTTAAATTTCAAAATAAAAAATCATAACATTAATGCTATGAATGAATATGGACACATTTATGAAAAATAAAAAGTTATGTAGGATAATTACACATAACAATGTCGTATTTTTAAAATTTAATACATTAATAAATGAATATTATTCTAAAAAATGAATCTGTAATTTCCCCAAAATTAAGTATAATATTATATGTGAGATACAAAAAGGGGAATATATCATAAAAAATTGATGAAAATAGTAAATAGGGAATAGGTATGACTCAAGGAAAGGATATTTGGTTGGGATAAACCATTACACAATATATATTAATGTTCAATAAAACTATAACATACTACATAATTTGATTTTTGAAATTACTCAAATTTTTTAGAAAATTATTTTTATTTATTTTTCATAATTACATTTTGTAAATATTTTATATCAATTAATTATTATTTATTCATTTTTAAAATTAAAATATATCTATTAATTGTTATATTGTTTTCATTCTTGATTTGATTTGATTTTCTAACTCCATGTTCTTTGACCATGTTTCCATAATCTATAGAATTATCTTATTGAGATATTTTATAATATATTCATATAGTTATTTGGTTTTTAAATTGATGTGAAAATGATGGTTCATAATGCTAGGGTTAATATGATTTTATTTGTCATTATCAAATTTATAATAATTATTTAAATTATTCATTAATATAGATAATTATATTGATATTAAAAAATTATTGTCATATATTTAATTAAATATTATTTCCAGATAGTATAATTGTTTATTTTTTTGTAACCATCTTGAGAAATTTGTAAACATTATTCACGTTTGTAGTAAAACTGACTGAAAGAAGAAAATTTTATTTTACTTAATTGAGTTAGAACTTGTTAATGAATATTTATTAAATTACATTTATATAAATTTATTTATGAAACATTAATGTTATATAAGATTTAATTAATTTTAATTAATTGATGGATGATGAAAATAATGAAAAATGGCTTATAATAATATAACACACATGTTGGACTATACAAAATTATATTTAATAAAATAATATAAATAAAGGTTAAGTGAGTTTTTCTCATGATTATTAGATATAAAACATGTTATTTTAATTATATAAAGGTGGTTTTTTAATGTTATAAATAGATAAACAGTGTAAATATGAACATTGATATGGGTAGTGGATATGACATTTTATAATAGTGTTTTAGTGGAATTTCCATAAATACCCATTCATTACTTTGTATTAGATTTCATTTTATATTGAAAGAGGGTTTTTAGTGTAATATAACTAATTTGGTTTCTTAACCACATATTCTTAACAATTTATATTTAAGGTTATACATATTTTAGCCCTTTATCCTTTATTATTAAAACTTTTACCCTTTTGTACTATCTACCATGTCGATTAACATTTTACCTTAGTAAAATTTATTTCATTAAAAAATGAAATTTAGAAAATTAAATAATATATATATGATGTTTTGAAGTATCAATCCACTTTATTAACATTTTATTTTTTATTTTATTAGAACATTTCTTGCATAAATCTAGAAAAATAGAAAATAAATATTTAATAACCTAAAAATTAATCAATAGTTATTTCATACAAAGTAGTATTGATTAAATGAATAATGTATTTATTTTATTATATATATAAATAATAAATTTAATTAATATAATTATATAATAATTATTAATTTAAATTATAAGGAAAAAATACATATATATAAATGAAAAAAAAATTTGAAACTGTGTCTTTTAAATTTTAAATGATTTTATTACAATTTCAATAAACTTAACCATTAATGTAAATTTGTATATTAATTTTTATTATAATATTTAATTCATTTTTATTAATAAAATAAATTTGAAATTTTTTCTTACATTTATTCATATATTTGAACTATAGTTTGTGTATAACACATTTATAATAGTAAAAATAAAGAATTTCATATATTATTATAAAATATCAATGATTACAGAAGTAAATTAAATATAATATTATATTAATAGTAATATTAAAAATACATTATTAATTCTATGTAAACTATATGGGCGAAATTGGTATGGGTTTGTGTCCCAGGTTCTAATTCACCTAGCATTGAATTCGTAGTGAATTATATGAGATTAAACTTCTTCTATAGATGAGTCCTATATAAATGTTATTATTACTAATTAGATTAATATTATTTAATTTTAAACCGTAGTAGGGATAAATCTTTCACATTCAAGGATAAATGAGCCTAATGTAATAGGATCCTAATATTTGAATCCATACCTTAGTTATTTCTATATAATATCTATAGTGTGATTACTTCTATTTATATTGATCATATCAACTACTAAATAATAACTATTATATTGAATGTAAATAATTTTTTCCAAAATACATATTACTTATATCCTTTTTCAATTTTATATAAATTTATGGTATATACATAACAACCATATATTCTATTCCAAAAAACTATAAACCATGTATATATTTGTGATATTATATTCCATTATATATCATTACACCTGTAATAAAATTAAATATTATTATTCTATTATTAATTATATCATTTTAGTAATCATATTTGGATATTTTATAATTCATTTCAATGTTTACGTCGATGGTATGATCCTCCTAGAATAATGAGATATTGATAATTAAAAACATGTAATATTTTTATTTACTTATAGATTTATTCGTTTTTTGAATTTCCTAATTATGTTTTCTTTATTTTTATTCTAATTTATTTAATTCTATTTTATAATGTTCCATAATAATTAAATTAGTCATTGAACTTTTACGTTAATATTTTTTTTAAATCCTATCAAATTTTGTTCATTATTAAATATAATTTCAGTTTGAAATGAGGAATATTACAATATCTAACCAAAACATATTTTTCTTTCATTATTTCATTACATTGTGAAAACCCAATCATTGAACATTTGGATCAATACATCATCATATTCTCAAGTAGTTTCATGTGAAAATTATTTCCATCACCTAACAATGACCCGGTGGGTGATCTAGTATATCATTAGTATATCCAAATGATTTAAAATTTCATATAGTTGTTCCTCTTAGGATAAATAATATTAAAATTATATATATTCTATTTTAAATAAAGATTTGTGATTTATTAATGATATATGGAACACATCATGAATATAATAAAATTCTTGTGTACATTTATGGTTGTAAGATATCGTCTATATGTGATCGTGTATCATGAAATTGAGTAGTTATCTTTGGATAAATTTCAATTTCCTCCAAAAACTATAAAACATTATCCTATGGGGATATTCAAAATAACAAAATATATATACCCTAAACTAACAATACTCACTAATGAATATTATTTTCTCTCATCTTATGAATTTCAATATTTGATATGTCTTTTAATGGTTTGTAAATTTTCTATAATTTGGTGGGTATAATAAATCTCATATTTATTTTTCTCTCTAACATCATCCAAGCCTATTAGTGTTCATTAACTCAATCCATATAGAAATCTATATGTCAAAATTTTAATTTTAGAGTGTAAACTCATACATCATGATATTTAATGAACTATATATTTTTCAAATAAATTTAATTTGATCGATATTATAAGATACATGAAATTATTAGATTAATGTAAAATTCAAATTATTAAATTATTATTATTTAATATAATAGTTATCGACTAATCAAAGGAATGGAGAGTATGAATATGATTAATTAAATTAAGATAATATATTTTCTACAAATTTATCTAAAATGAATTTTCTGTGATCAAATAATTATAAATGAAAATAAGAGCCCTTTGAAAATAAATAATTTTTTTTCTAAAAAATTACTTATTCTTCACACAAATACATCTTACATAAACAGATTAAACAAATAAATATTTTTTAATGATTTTAATTAAATATATATATATAAATATATATAATATTAAATTCTTTTTTTAACATTCATCTTCTGTGTTCTCTTTCCTTGAGTTAATAATAAATCCAACAATACTCTTACAAAAATTACTTTTCCTAAAATTAGTTTTATCTCTTTTTGTGTACATATTTATAAAATTATTTTTTGAAATAAATTGAAATTAATTTGAAAATTGAAAATAATTTTAAAAATAATAACTTATCAATTATAATAGGGTGTATTTTTGAGAAATTTATTAGAAAAAATATTCTTTTAGTGGTGAAAATATTGTATTTTATTTATAATTTACATTTCGGTCATAGATCATAAAAACATTAAATTTCTTTTAATATGGTTTTAAAATTAAAATTAGTTCAATTATATATATATTAATAAAATTCCAGTTATTTTATTCATTTTTTTGAAATTTTATATAATAATTTTTTAACCATTTGTATATTTTCACTTTGAAAATTAACTTTTTAATCATATCTATGAGTTTAATTTCAAATTAAATTTTCCCAGAAATGTGAAAGGAATTTTGAAAACTAGAATCCATATTTGGAAACAAATTTTTTTTTTATTGTCTTAAATGGATAGATTAATTTTTGACCAATTTGAATATTAAAATCATAAAAAATTAATCATCACAGTTCACGTGCAAATAGACATATGGGGGTTGAAATAAACCATAAAGGGGTAAAATGAAAATTAAATTTTTATAAAACTGATTTCATGATCATATTTACACCTTATGTCTTCTATGATTCTATAATGGCCTATTTTGGAGCATTTTATAATGTGAAAAAAATTGGGATAAATTTTTTATTTTAAAAAATTCTAGTGTTCCACTCACATTAAATATAAATGTCTACCAACTATCTAATCTTATTCATATATATATAACAATTTGTTTTGTTCAGTACCTACCCAAATTCACTTATTAATTACTTACTAAAATCCTAGTTTCCACTATGAGATCATAAATCTTATCAAAGAACGTTTTAGGTTAAATAAAAGTTATTGTCTAAAGAAGAGGTAATGTTTTGAACAATGCATTTTTTTCATCTTCAAATATCTTCATAAAACGTAATTCAATTATGTTATTATAATATTAATAGTATCTCCAGTATAATGATATATTATTATTATAGATTTATTAGTTATATACACTAATAAATCAATCAAATGGGATACAAAATCATTATTTTTCTCTATAGTGGAATACCGCCTCGCGGACTGATGTGTTTTTCTTCATCTCCACCTCTCAGAGTTGGATATAATAATGGTTATAATGTTCATATATGATATATTTTTAATTATTATAACTAATTAGTTACAATATTTCAAGTATCTTCTTACATCCCAACACATTTGAAAACAAATGTAGCTCATGTGTACGATAGACTGTCGCCTCGCAAACCGGTGTGATTTGTGTTTCCATTTAAATTTTACATGGTTTGTAAAATTCATAGATAAAATGAATATATATTATATTTTTAATATATAAATACCTATTTAATTAATATATGACCTATAACATCTTATATTCCATTCCATTGGGGATGTGATAATGTCTTTCATGTGTGTGTCAGACTACCGCCCAACGAAGAGATGTAAGTTATTCTTACTGTATGAATCACATGGAAGGTAATAAGGGAATTTTTATAAATTAATATATGAAATATAAAACCTAAAAAAATTTATTTAATATTAATATATTAATTAGCATTATTTATTCTAATCCATCGAGAATATGGAAACAACGTTAATGTGAGTGTGTGACATGAAGTCTCCCTAGATAGTGTATTTCATATTCAATCATTACCTTTTAATGATTAATATAAATATATATACACTGAAGATATTTTATATCTATATCATGGTTAGTATTATGGAAATTATATAACCAATATCAATGTAAATGTTACAAAGATACCAAACCAAAATATACATGAAAAACGAAGTAGTAATTACCCATAACATAATTTTCCATCATAATGAAAATTCAATGTTTTAATGATCCCAATATATGATTCTAATATTGTTTTCAAAAAAAATGTATTTCCAAAATTCTTTTATGAATTTTAAATTTCAAAAAGTGATTTCCAATGAATGGTTTTTTCATCAATAAATGTTTTAAATAATTTAAAAATCATCCCTTATCTGTTTTCAAGGTAATATTAAATGAAATGTAATTCAATAAAATTAAACGACCTACTAAATTTAAAATAGATATTTTTAATTAAATGTTATTTTCATCAATAAATTTTTTAAATGTTTGTTAAATCTTCATTTATATGTTTAATTTTATTTTTCAAATAAATCTATTTTCAAAATGATTTATATCCCTTAAGATTCGAAAATGTTATTTGCAAAGAAAAGTAATTTAAAAATATTTATTTTTTAAAAAAAATAGCTAAAATTATTTTTTCTTTAATAAATGTTCCATGTGATAATTAAAAATAATATTCCATGTTTGATAATCTTTTTATGTTAATTTTGGTTTTCTTGGGATATAAATCAAGGACACCATTTTTATTATCTCTCTAGATGGTTTTTGTTTATTATTTCATGTTGTGTAAAAAGCCCATTTCTCATCAATAGGTTATAAAAATCTAAAAAAATTATGAAACCCACTTCTTTTTCAATGGGTTATGATTTTATTAAATGATGAAATAATTATCAAACATTTTTATTTTCAATAGGTAAATATAAGATGAAACAATTTTAAAACTAATTTATTTTAATGGATTATGATATGATGAATGAATTATGGTCTTATAGCACATTTATGTATGATTATCATTATGTTGTGTCTGTGTAATATATCCTTATCTAATGAATTGGGTAAATATTGATATCTCACAAGATAAATAGGAAAACAATAGAGAGTAAAATAATATTTTTAAGGGAATTTCTTCATTGTGATAGTATTGGGAGTAAACCTAGACTACTACGATGGTTTTTGGAGTAGAACCATTCCACTTTGATAGTTTTGAAAATATTACATGACTACTAAGGAAATGTTTTCCAATGATTACATGTATGCCTAAATTCTATGTCTTATTCTAATGTTGTGTTCCCATATAGCATGATATTTTATTCCATTATGAATCATGTATTATGAACTACTATGATTTATTTCATGAATAATGGTCATGATATATGAAATGTAGGGTATGGTATTGATATGATATTCTTGTGTTATAATACTCCCATATTTATGATATATTGATATATCCTCTTTTTACCCTTCTCAATATTTGAGATCAGCCTTTCTTATATTTCCTTTCCCCATGTTATGATTAATTGTTTTAAGCCAGGTATGTCTAAAAATATAATAAGGTGGGAAATATTTATTAGACATATTCATTATCATTCTTGTTATAGGAGTATTTTTTTAGGATTCTAAAGGCCATATATCTTAATGATCATCAAGAATGTGTTTTTATAATTTATTTTACATTCACATTAAATAATGTAATATCAATTTATTATAAATTCATAGCTCTACAACTGGAATCATAGGATATTTTTTTCAACCTTTAAAAACTAGTATTATAAAACAATACATAGATTCTTATGGATAATTTTAAGAATATGTATCGATATATTTTTAAGGATATTCATATAGATGAGTCAATGTATAGAAGAATGTATTATTGTTTTTATAAAAGATATAGAGTGTGGGTTCCATGAAATTATATCCATGATTGGATACTATAAGGGGATGTGGCTCTAAAAAATGTGTACCAATGGGTAATAAATAAATAAAATCCACAATAATATGGACTCGATTTTCACTAGGTGGTTTACAACCAGCCTGGATATACACCTTGTTTGATAGTACCGAATAATATTCTTTGAAAATTCACAAAATCTTTTCAAACCATCATTATAGATTAAAATAATGACTGTGGGTAAATTTTTTTATCCTTAGGTTACATAGATTGTAAATAAGTTGTCATTATTTAGAAATCATATAAATGGATTTTCAGTATTTTTTGTTTCTATATTATGGTTATTATTTCTCACATTATGCATTCGGGTTTTAGTAAATTTTTAGAAGATGAAGGAACCATGTTAATGATGAGTTCAATAAAAAATAAAATTATTTTTATCATGAGAAAAAAAATTACGGGAGTTACAATAGAAATTATTATTATTATCCTCACACATCTTACTAAAAATAAGAGTGAGGATGAACTTCCAAATGATCACATGAGGGAAAAATGTTCTGTTGAGTCCTTATTAATGAAATTTCCACCTTTTTTAGGTGGTTATGATGATCAGACCATTACTGAGAAATGTATTTGTGCCACTGAAATGATATATTCCATTTTTAAATGTTCGGACAACGAAAATTCCATTTTGAATGTTTATCATTTGGAATGAAAATTATATCAGTGATGGGCTGTAACTATGAACACAAGGGAACAAGAGAAAATTAAATCTCTACAATGGAATGTTTTTTAAAACCCAGATCTTTATAATGGTATGAAAGTTTAACTTATTATTTTTTTCCCACACACTTACGTAAATATTATTCCAAATCCAGTCATGTAGGTAGCAGGTGTGTTTTGGGGCTCATTTGGAGCACGAAACCCCAAAATTGTAAAAACACTAGGACATGGGATTCATCTACAACTGTGTAACCTAGGGATCCTGGCCATGTGAGGTATATACAAAACATAGAAGAGATATCTTGCATGATTTTCTCAATGTTAGTCAAATTGATTAGGGTGGCCCAGTTTACATTAAAAGTCTAATGGTTGGCACATGGTTTTGACAAACCATGTTGATAAAATTTTTATAGTTCAAAAATGGGTGATTTTACAATTTTCCCCTTTTAAATGAATTAGAAAATTTCCACCTCCTCTTTTTTTCCTTGACAAGGTTAGATTCATCCTTCCTCTTTGAAACCCTCCTACTCAAGAATCTAGGAATCTAGGTAGAGTGTTTATCAATCGCCTGATTCATCCACCATCATATCCATTGGATTGATAGATTTATTATCTATTTTAATTATCAATCTACTTAAATTTTATTCCTCCATTAAATTCACTATCTATGGGAAATCTAAAATTACCCATTTTCAAATAATTTGATTTTTTTTTAATTTCTTCCATTATAGTCCAAATCAAAGATTGATACTATATGAGGTAAGTTCTATGAAGATAATATATGCGGT
Organism: Viscum album; assembly: GCA_963277665.1. NCBI lineage: Eukaryota > Viridiplantae > Streptophyta > Magnoliopsida > Santalales > Viscaceae > Viscum > Viscum album. The sequence goes on from OY728142.1 coordinate 1,930,753,976, forward strand.
CATGCACTTTTTCCATCATTTCGTTGTGTATCATAAATTATTTTTGTGTATCGTTGACCAAGATATTTATTTGTGCCACCAAAATGTGAATTTAATCTTCTCGCATAGTTTAGATCTGGTGTTATGGTCCCCTGTGATGAAAAATCATCATCAATGTGGATTTCTTATTATTATTCTAACTCTTTTGGTGATCCATTAACTTAGAGGTCCTTTTTTCCTTTATTATAGAATGTTTCAACATTCAATGAGGTATTTTTTCAAACAACATGTTCATTAATTATATATGTAAAACATTTTGTGTCAATATTAATGTATTATTCCCCTATAAAAATTCAATCAATGAAGTGGTTTCATAAATTAATTTTGGGAAAGTTATTTAATACTTGTTCTTTGTGAATGAAATGGAGATTTCTTATTGAAAGGAGTAGGGAATTAACCTCTTATGATATAATAAGATGAATTTAATGTAAGGGACCATAAATTGAGATGTTTTTATAAATTTCTAAAGGATATGATTCTAGTGACTTTACCTTGACTAATGACACTTATGGTTGGTTTTATTGAATGTATTATTCAAATAGATATTCCTTGGTACATGTGACATTTATAACATTGATAAATGGTTTTACATAACCAAATTCCTTTTTTTATAAATTCATAATTAAATTTGATGGACGGTGTAACACATTTTTTGTATGTGATTCCTGGTTATGTTTGGTAGATATATTTTCAAGGGAGAACCAAGGGGTTTCTTACTTAAGGACCCCATGGACAGAATCTTCTGCCTTTTTGGTGATTATAAATGTATTTTAATACATCGGTGTGGATAACATATATTCATGATATGATATTCTTATATGTTATCTATTTTTCCTCCATAAGAGGTACACTAGTTACCTAGGGGATTTTGCTTGGATGGTCTCAATTAAATTATTGGTTGTAACATTCCATGAGTGTTACTTGGGCCCCATTGAGTGATACTTGGTATGGAATCTTAGATCTGTTCATACTATTTTTACTCCAAGCCATAGTGACACAAGCGAAATCGTACTTTGGTCACCTTGGATGGAATCTTAGAACATTACATTGACCGAGACCTTAAATCAATACTTGTAATGTCTTTCTATGTCTCCATAGGTTTGCATAAGGTGTCTCGACATGTTTAATAAATAGATGATTAAAATAATTCCAAAGGAAATAACTGTTTTCAAATGAGGAATGGATAGTTGGTTTAGAGAATGTTGGGATGTGTCCTTCAAGCTAAATCACATGTCTAGGGACAGTAAATATTGTGACATTATTAACTTATTCACTTTACCGTTTATATATCTCTTAGTTCAGACATAGCGCCTCTGGCTTATATAGGTAGATTGGTTGGGTCTCTAAGTTGAACCTTGTCCCAAAATTTAATTAATTTAATTTCTATTGAATCACAATTATATAAGCTAGGATTTTAAATTTATAATTCTTTTAATGTAATGTCCTTGATGCCATGGGTTTTTTCCCATTTAAATTAGTTCTCACACCATACTCGAGCACCTTTGGTTCCCTAGTTTAATCCATGATATCAACTAAGGATAACGAGAAAAATACCACTTCCAATTCTTAATATAATTTTCTATTATGGAGTTGGGAGTAGATTTATGAGCCTATTCTTGAGATATAATCTATATATGTTTTAAGAGTCATTCATATTTTATCATGATTTTTTATACTTGTGTATCCCTTTTCCTTGCTTTGTCATTTTTCATATAAACATGACCTCCTATTATCATTAGCTATTTCTATTTATTTATTCTACTTCAAGTCATTATTTATTTCCTTTCATGGTCATGAATTTTAGTTTATACTGATATTTGGATATTTTCATTACTTAAATTGTTTCATATATATATATATATTACTATGATATACTCTGATCACGGAGGGAATTGTCTCCCCACCGACTATCCCAAGGCCCTCACTACTAGTCAGAAGCCTCTAGAGTTTGGAGAGATGTTAATGAGGACTTGTGTCTCTCCACCACAAGGAACTATTTAGTGTCACGTGTGTTTGGATTATACATAGTGGTATCAAATCTATTTTCCTTTATCATACTATTAACATAGATAATAGATACATACATGGGAATTTAGTTAAGATCCTATACTTGGGAGTATTTATTCCATGTACGAGGGAAACCCAAAGTACCTATGATGGGTAAATGCTATTATTGATTGTTCCCATTTTAATTTCATTGTATTTCACAGTTGGGTGACTCATTTGTCTTATGATGTTACTAATATAGATTTTATTGGATTGAGGTGTCTATCACGGTCCCAATGATATGGTAGTGGATTGAAATAATCCATCATACTACACATGATAAGACTTAATTTCAATGTATTTATTCCATGCCATATCTATTTTCATTTTTCAGTGCATGTATTATTTGTATTTGTCACTTGTTAATTATTAGTTTTGATTTGTAGTGTGATACTAATTCTGTTGGTGACATAATTGGTTTAATTTTAACAATAATTCCACATTAGATGTTTATATTAGTGTGTATGAAGTATAGCTTAACCATAAAATCACCAATGGCATGTTACACCAATTTCATAGTGTAAGGGTTAGGGTGATGTTATTTGATGTGTTGATAGAAATTTATAAGGTGTGTGGACCCTTATGAGTTATAATAGGAAACACATTTAACTTGATCATTAATCAAATAAAAAATTAAATATATTTGGACCTAAATTATTCAAATAAATATAATTCTTTGATGGAAATGGTTACTTTGTAAGAAATGTGAGAGACTTTATCCTAACCCAAACATAGTAGTGGTATTTAGGCCATGAAACATTGGTCCTTTTTTCGCACATTATTCTTTCTTATAACTGGATTGTAGAGTAGGCTTCGGGTTTGAAATGCTTATAGGCAGGCTTGTTCATCTCTTTCTTTACAGTTTTCCTTACTTTTTATAAAAAAATCAAATACTTTTATTTGGAAATATTAGAGCTATGCCACCATGACACCCTCGTGATTTATGAAAATAAATTGGTGATGAGCAGACTCTAGTGGTGGTATTCCCAAATACAAAGATGATACCTCATGTAATGAAACCTAATTCTTCTCATGAAAATATTTCATTGGGTGTTGATTCCCAATTTTGTTATATTTTCATCACTTCATGAAAATAGTGAAAAGTTCTCTTTAACCTGCACCTTTATAGTAGACCAGACCAAATAATTATAGTAGTAGGATCCTCCTATCTTCTTGGAGGATGGAGGATCGTTGACATAAAAATCATGGTTCAAGTATATGGTTTCAATCATCTATCACCTCGAGATGACTTGACATAAGAGGGTAATGATTTTGAATTATATAGTGTGTGACACCACTATAGATTGGTGGGATGTTGTTACACAAGATGGTTCTAATGTGGGAATGATCTAGATAGAATTTTAGATATCCTTCTTTGAATATATCTTCACTCAAACAATGAAGACATACCAGGTTTGGGAATCCATGCACCTTGAGCACGGTGACAAGTCATTGATGGAATACTTAGATCGCTTCACTAAAATATAGTGTTTTTCATTTACTATTACTGGTGAATATTTGACTATGATGAGGAACATTGACAATGGAATTTTTTATTCCATCTACTCATGGGTGAATTTTTTTGACTGACCAATGTTTCTAAAATAGTAAATCAGTAACATATCCCTGAGTGGAAAATTTGGGAATTAGGTTATCCAAATGCATAAAGTGATGCATCAAGGTTATATATGTGGGAAGTATAATCTAGGTGGAATATATTGATATCCTTAGAGTCTTCCACCCATTCGATAAGACTGGTTATAAAAATCACAAATGTAATAAAAACCGGAACATGTTCTGGGTATGTGCCTGGATGGGTAACCTCTATCATTTTAGTCGATTTATTATATCTATTCCATAAGATAGAAGTTCTCCACCTCCAGTGCCTTTAGTTTATGGGTTGGTGACACTTTATAAGGTAGTTCATTGTTCTTCTACATGATGTTTAGTCGGATTAAGTGTTAAATTCCAATGATGTGAGGCTTTAGAGTTCTAACATCAGTAGAGAGGACATGCTCAATATACTGCGATAGTATCTCAGGGTAACAGTTCATGCCATAACTATGTTTGGAAGATTATTCCTGAGGATAAGTTTCCATGGCCATCTAGAGTTAGAGGTACTATTTTATTAACATATACTATAGTATATTTTTTATTTTACTTTGGTGAATCTCCCAATTTTCTATCTTCTAGAACTATGGGTGGTTTGGACTTAGAGATTGAGTTAGCCAATTGTGTTATGACCATTTACACACCATTAAGATTTCATGTATAGGGTATATTCTAGTATAAGGATTTACCACTAGATATAAGTGGTCACTATTTCCTATGGAGTTTATATTTCCTTGATATGACAGTCATAGATTTTATACACAATTTAGAATAGATCATGCCTTACCGAGACCGTGTATATTTTTATCACCATCGAGTTCACTTAATATCACTCAAGTGAAACATGTATATATATAAAGGAAAATATGATATATGGGTGGATTGATTTGGACCCATGTTATCCAGACTAAGAAGGTTGAGAGCCCAGTTATCCAGTCTCTTAATGAGTGATCGGGTGATGAATTTGAAATAATTTATTCGTTTTTTGGAATGCTTCTTCAATGTCTTCCCAAAAATATTTATTCTTCTTACCTCTTGAGAGAAAATTATGTTCATCATTGATCTAGTACTAGGTGAGACACTAGTGTCTATTCCTCTCTATATAAATGTTCCTACATAGTTCTAGGAACTCAAAAATAATATTTAAGTCAAAAGGGATAATATATTTATCAAATCCGGCACATCACCATGGGGTTTAACTGTCCTTTTCATCGAGAAGATAGATGGTACTCTTAGATTGTGTGTTCATTATCACTAACATAGTCATCTTATGGTGGATAAAATGTATACACTAACTTTTATAGAAGACCTATTCAACCATATACAAGGAGAAACTATTTTATCTAAGCTATATTAGAGATCGAAATACCATCATGAATGTGTGAGGCCATCAGACATACCACATACAACATTCCAGAGAAGGTATGGTATATATAAGTTTCTTGTCATGCTGTTAGTTCTGAAGAATGTACTGATAATACTTATGGATTTTATTACTAGGGTTTTACACCCATGTCTTTATTTTTTCTTGGTAGTATTCATATATGACATCATAGTGTACTAATTCCCTAGACCTAACCTTGCCAATCATCTTGAGATCCTGATGACTACACATAGAGGGAACTAGCTATATGTGAACCTCAGTAAATTCCAATTTTGGATCAGAAAGGTTCCCTTTTGGGATATATATTATATGAGAAAGGTGTATGTTCTAGCCTAAACAATTTGATCATCATTATTTCCTAGGATTAGACGAAAAAAGTGTTTGAGATGTGAATCTTTTTAGGGATGGCTGGAAATTATATGAAATTAATTCAATACTTATCACACCAAGAATCATCACATATGGAATTGAGCAAGAAGGTTTTCAAGTTAGAATGGAATGAATCTTGAGACATATTTGCAGAGTTAAATGGAAGACTCACTTCCACACTGATTATGATTCCTTTTGTGCTAGGATAAAGACATATAATTCTCAACGATTCTTCAAGAATCTAAATTGGCACAGTTCTATTGTAGGGTGATCAATTTGTATGGATCCCACTGATAGAGGCCTCAGGAGTATAACTATACTACGCATGACCTCGAGCTAGAAAACATAGTTCATGATCTTCACTATTAGAATAACTACTTTTTGGGTGAATGGATTGTCATTTACACAGACTATAGAAGTAACAAATACATATCCCCTTAGAGACACTTGAAATTTTGGTGGCGTGGGTGGGTGGAATAACTGCAGTCATTCTATATTGAACATTATTACACACATTGAATGGGTAATTATTAGGATGATTCCTTTAGCTTGAAGAGTCATTTGAAAGTTATCAAGTATCCTAATAGAGACTGGTAGTTGATGGATTTGTTTTCTAAAATTCATATTGTGGTTCTAGATCCACAAAATAAATCCTTTCAAGAAACTCTAGTAGTGATTCCCCCCTCCAAGTGTGGTTCTGAATGAGATATTTATTATATTCCAAGAACCTTTTATTGTGGGATAGTGTATAAGGAAATAATACACCTCTTGGTTGGTTTATTGATAGCAGTGAGACCGTATTCTTCCATTTCCATGTGTCGGTGCCTTCTAATATAAGTGAAGAGTTGATGCTGGAATCACATGCCTCTGTTTGGGTTTATCATCTTGGGATTACGAAGATAAACTGAGATATGTGTCATTAGCACTTGTGGATGGGTACAAAGTGGTTGATGATAGGTTATATCACTTTTGGTTCCACCTATCATCAGGTGCAGGAAGAGAATCCATAACCTACTAGTCATATAAAAAATCTCTCCATTCGTGGGTGGAAATGGAATGATTTCACCGTGTAATAATTATTGGATTCCCTAGATCCCCACAAGGAAACGATATCATATGGGTGATATTTAATATAATGAAAAATTTCACACACTTACAACCTTTCTTAGAGTCCTTCTCTATTGCTGATTTTGGAATTCATTACATTTGCGATATACTGAAACTCTTTGATGTCCCCCATTCAACTTTTTCATATAGATATGATCTATTCACTTTAAAATTATAAAAGGGGTTGTATAATAGACTGGGTTCATAGAAGATCTTGACTACTACATATCTCCCTCAGACTGATGGGTAGACTGAGTAGATGATTCGAGACTAATAGGATATGTTGTGGGCTTGTATCCTGTATTTTTATGATTTATGGAAGAGGAAAATTATTATATTTGATTTTTCATATGATAATAGATTTCGAGAAATTAATGATATGTCTCCATATGAGGCCCTCTATGGTAGACCATTATGTTCACCTCTATGCTGGATAGAGGTATATGAGGTAGCTCTACAGGGTCCACGTCTCATTCGAGCGACATTAGAGCATGTCCAGCTATTTAAAAAATGTATGCATATAGCATATTCTAAGAACAAGTTTTGTACTGATTTCCTCAATAGATATCTTAATTATGAGGTGGTGAATCATGTCTTTCTATGTGCATCACCAATATTGGGTCATATATGAATCAAAATATAGGGAATTTTATCACCGAGTTATATCGAGAATTTCAAGATAGTGGATAGAGATGGGTGGTAGCCTATCAGTAATTGTTACCTCGGAGGTACCTTGTAGGGAACAATGTCTTCCATGTATCAAATCTCTGACAGTACCATGTCAATCTAACTCATTTGTTTGACCTTTATGATATTGTTCTAGATACATATGCTTCCTTTGAGGAGCATCTGATATATATCATTGATTAGAGAATAATGGTTCTCTGACACGGGTCAGTTCCTCTAGTCCTAGTGCTATGAAATCCATGATGCATAAGGGATGATACATGGGAGTGGGAGGATGATTTACATGTGAAATGAATAAAACACTTCTCTGACAATGTTCTACTACCCTCAATAGGGTACTTTAGGGTCATGTTATATTAGAGAGGGTAGGTTGAAACATCTCAATTATTTATAAAGTTACATTACATTAATTTTTTGTTCTTCTTCCCTTAAATGAAACTAACTATTATATCTAATCAATACAAGGTGGTCTTCCATATTTCATAGTATTTTTTGGATCTCTTAACCTTGATATGGTCATAAAAGATTGGGTCTCCTAGTTTTCTTGGAACTGTGATACCCAGGGCACATGGTCGTGCGAGCGATCTGAAAATTGTTGTAGATATATTTTTCATGGTTTGTGCATGGTCAGTCAAACCATGATACAATCCATGGAGTGTGCTCCATGTAGGATTGAGTAGAACATGGTTGGCACCCAGTTTTTCGTAATCATGTGGACAAACTATCTACAGTTCAATTATAGGTTATTTTATGGTTTTGACCTTCAAAAATGATTTATAAAAAATCATAATCCTCCTTTTTTCTTAAAATAGGTGATCTATTCTCTCCATCTTTAAAACCCTCATCATCATGAATCTCAGAATCGAATAAGATCCTCAGTCCATCATCAGATTAATCCTCCACCATATACGTCGAAATTATAGAGGTATGATCTATAATCCTCTCCATTCTATTTCATTTTTCTTCCTCCATCTATTGTGTTATTCGGTTGAAAATTCAGTTACCCAATTTTCAGGGAATATTATGATTTTTTCAATTTCATAAGACCTTTCTAAATAAAATAGTGATTCTAGAAAAGGGAAGATATATGAGGCTATGGTACGTGGTCATGTCGTTTTCAATTATTTTTTTATGTTTCATAAATTATATTGGTGTACCACTCATTAGAAAATTATGGAGAAACCTCAAAAAAGTGAATATTATCATTTTTTTGTTGTTTTACTCTTGTGATATGGACCTCGTTGATGGAAAATAACCATCAATGTGTATTTACTTGGAATATTTTACCCTATTGGTTGAGATATTTTCTTAGAGTCTATATTTCCTTTGATAAAAAATGTTTAAACATCCTGTGAGGTGTTTTTTCATGAAACCTACTACATAAGTAGAAATGTTAAATGGTTTAGGGTGATGAGACATGCCTTAGGCCCTGATAAAACATTCCAAAAATCATGTCAATTAGTTAAATAAATTTTTTATAACTGTATAACTCCCGCCATTATATGAATCAAATAGAAATTTCCTAATGTTATTCATTTCCAATTAAGCCTAATTTGATCTAATGCCTTAAAAAGAATTTATGGGATACTCAATTGAGCTATGTTTTTAATTTCTATGTGATTTGAGCCTTGTGAATATCCCTTACCCCAGGGTACTAATGGTTGGTTGGGTTGAAGGTATCGTTCTAGTGCTTATAACATGGGCCATGTGTGTCAAATAAGATTGATAAATGGTTTTCCTTAAAAAATGTTCCCTTTATGTAAATTATTAATTTAATGAGATTTTTTTATTACACTTGTTATATATATGATTCCTAGTTAAGTTTGGTTATCATAATGTTGAGGGTGAAACTAGGGTGTTACAACATAAGGACCCCTTCTACAAACTCTTCTTCCTTTCATTGATTATTGTAAATGCTGTTAAATACGGTAGGGTGACATATTCTATGTCTGAGATGTTCGAGAGATATGATTTCTATTTATTCCACCAAACAAGTGACACTAGTTACCTACAGGATACCCCTTAAAAATATGAATGGTATGATTTGTTTTACCCTTCCAAAAGAGAGACTCTGTCCCTTATGTGTGATACTTGTTATAGACTCCGAGTTAAGTGCACACTATTTTTACTTCATGCCAAAGTGACACTTATGACATGATACTTCGGTCACATTGCATTGAATGTGGGAATGGGACTTTGATTGATCCATTTGAGTGATACTTGAAAAGTATTTCTAGATTTTTATTGATATGATAAATTATTCTCAACATGATTTATAATGAAATTATTAAAAAGGATTCAATTGAAATAAATGTTTTCAAATGAGAAGTATATTGTTTTTTAGAAAATGTACTGAAATTTCCCCAAAAATAATCAAAAACATTGGGAAAGTCCAACCTATATCATTTTTACTTTATTCACTTCACCATTTTTTGATATTTCGGTTCAGACACACTAGATCAGGATAAAGCTTGTACATTGTATGGGTTTTCAATTGAAACAAAGTCCAATAGTTTATTTAATTTATTTTATATTGCATCTAAATTATATATGAAAAAATATTTAATTTATAATTAATCAAATGTAATGTTCTTGAAATCATGGGTGTTAGCCTACTGAGATTATGTTTCACACCCTTATCAGGAGCCATCAGTACCCTAGTAGACATTATGATTTCAGGTACTGAAAAAGGGGAGAAGTCAGCTTCCAATGCATGATTTATATATCTCAGATGAATGTGGGAGAAGTGGATCAAGAATATTCTTAATATTATACCTATATAATTTATTAGATTCATTCATATTTAAATCATCTTGTTGAATATACATGTATCTCATTCCCATTTATAGGAATTTTTTAACCATTATTGAATACTATTATCATTATTTGTTTCTGTTTATTCATTCTTCTTCTACACTTTTTTTATTACCATGCATTGTTATAAATTTCGGTTTCTACTGATATTTTTATATTATCATTTCTTCTGTTATTTCTTATATATATTAATACACTCTAATATGATAAAAGAGTTTATAGACTCCCCACAGACTTACCTAAGTCCCCCAATTCTAGTCAGTGTCCTCTGGAATTTGGGAATATACGCTTGAGGTCTTGAATCTCACTGCCTTGGGTAACTGTTGAGTGGCAATAAAAGTGGGATGATACGAAGATATTGTGGTGATATTTTTCAATATGTACATTACTCATATTCTATATATAAGGATTTATAATGAATTCTATGTGCATGGATATATGGATAATGATCCTTTTGGTAATAATGTAGTTAATTTTTTAACACATGCAAGGTATCTTTCTGGTTTAATCATCATCCCTTAATTAAAAAATGATCAATTATATATGGGTGTAATAAAAAGTCTACAATTGGAATTATTTATAATATAGTTTTTTATCTATTAAATATTCATTAAATTTAAAATAAAGGTATAAATTTAAATTTATGATCCCCACCATCCCCATAGTTTTGTTATGAAAAAGATGATCAAGTCTCATGGGAACTAAAATAAATCACATGATGGAAATAAATTTATATCATGTAAATTATTGAAAAAAGGATGAACCACTCAGGTGAATGAATGAAAGGAAAAAATATTGTTTATCAGGTGTGGGAAACCTCACCATCGATCAATATAATATATATTTGATATTAATAGTTTTTTTAATGAAATAAATTTATAAATATCTTAATAGAAAGAACCACCCACACTCCAACATTTTATATGAAATTTCTTGGGAATTATGATGATCAATTACCTAATAAAAGGGATTATAAGTGTGATAAACCACAACAACATATGAGGATAGTGGAAAAAGTTAAATCTTATTTAATCTCCAAAAATAAAGTGATTCCTGAGAATTTTGTTATCCCATATTATATAATTTCACGTTGGATATTTTAAGAATGTGTTACATGAAAATATTTTTTTACATTCGTCCATGATATATGATCATATTAAATCTATTTATATAGATTTTGGATTATGTAATTTACATTTCATATTATAAATAAACTTAGGATCATATATCAATTCAAAGATAAATCTATATTTCCAAGGGAATTGTTTTGGCTAATATAAGATTTTATTTATGGAATATGTTTTGAATTATATTTTGGAATCATATATATTACTATTATGACTATTGGAATTGATTATGGTATATAAATTTTGGTATGGGAATTTTTGGGTGGGTGAAATAATGGTTATATTGATCATGGAAGTATATGAGATCAAGACACTCTAATCTATGAGAATCAATTTTCGTAAAACATATTTTAGAGGATCCTTGTGGTTAACTATATATGGAATTAATTTATTTATTTTGTAGATGTTATTGGATAAATTTTTCTATCTATATTGGTTTTAATAAATAATTAGAGTATAGTGTAATGAATTATTGATCTTAAAATGATTTTATAGATTCAGAAATGAAAAATACATAATTATTTTTCATTTTAGAGGAATGGAAATGATATGGAATTTTAACAATTGACAAACAAGGGAAGATATTTTTTATTTAATATAAAGTAATATAAATCACTATATATATAGGTCCTTTTAAAATTAAATATCATTGAAACATCCACAAACACTCTCTCATGTCCATGATGTGTTCTATGTATCTATCTTGAGGAAGTACATAATTGATACATCACATGTACAGAACTCATAATTATTAACCCTGGAGAATGATCTTTGTTTTATGAAATAATAATTTTAGATTTTTTATCATTCAAAAAAATTATGAAATTAGACCACTCAAATGTTCAATGTTTTGTAATGAATCCACATCCTTAAAGAAGCTACGTGGGAACCTAAGGTGGTAATTTTGTAGAAGTATCCTGATTTTTTTGTATTAGAGTGATCAATTATGAGGGAGAAATTTATTTTTATAGGGGTATAATTTCACACCCATATTTAATATGAAATAAATTTTTTTTATAAATTTAATTCCAACGACATATTGCACTGCATGAAACACCAATATTTACAAAAACATGGAATACAATTAAAAATATTATTATTTAATATAATAGTTATCACATATTTGTAGGAATGGTTGTTATGATTGAGATTAAATATTTTATTAAATATATTATTTACGCACACACACACATATATATATATATAATTTATTATATTTTGAGAAAATAAATAAAAATGAAAATATGAACCATTTGAAAATAAAAAATAATATTTTTCCAAAAAACAATTATTCTCCACATAAACATATATTACAACAATAAGTTAAATGAAATTATTGAATTATTTTAATTTAATTATTATATTATATATTTATTCACATATTTAACATTCATCTTATGATATTTCTTATCCTTATATAAGAATATGTCCAATTCTATCTTTAAAAATAGAATTTTTCTAAAAATCTATTTTATCATATTTTCCATATTTATTTTTTAAATTTACGTTGAAACATTTAGAAATATTATTTGAAAAAATTAAATTCATTGTTTGAATTATAATTTCAAAGTTATATTATGGTAGTATTTATATAATTTTATGATAATGTGTATTTTTCTATGAATAATGAATACTAATTGTTTTTATTAAAAACTTTCATTTATTTTAATGAAATCAAAAATATCATAACATTTTTTTATAGTTATAAAAGTAATAATAGTTTTATTATATTTATACTAATTCAATTTGGGTCATTATAATCAATTTAATATTTAATTTTGAAATAAAAACATCACAATCCATTGAAGATTTTTCCTTTGGAAAATCGATTTCTCATCATGTCTGTTGGATTAGTTTTCTAATTAAAAAATTATACTTTTGGGAATTTTTTTTTGAAAAATGAGCATTGTATTTTTAATTTTTATAATTTAAATTTTCTTATAATGTAAAATTAATTATTTTCCATTATTAATTGTAAAACATGGAAAAATTACTTACGGTTATCAGGGTAAAAATGTGTTTTCTAAGGGTAAATCAAAAAATATGAGGGGTAAAGTGAACAATATTAATTTTATAGACAATTTTTCTAGAAATATTTATACCTTATAACAACTAATTTTCGGTACTAGTCCATTCTATAGCATTTTTTAACAGAAAAATGAGATATCACGGTTTTCCTTTCAAAAATTTCTTGTTTTCTACTCACCTCTCACATAAAAGGACACTCTCTATCTTGTCAACATAAAAATTCAAAAACCATTTGGATAAACCAATAGAAAAAAAAATTATTATTTAACTCACTACCAAAAACCTATAAGACACTGTGATCTCATAAATCAAAATTTGTTAAGCATTGGGTTTTACCTAAAAAGGTTTTCCAAAGAAGAGGTAATGCTTTAAACTATGTTTTTTGTTTTACATAATCTAATAAATCTATAAAATATCATTCAATTACTATTATATAATAATTCTAGTATCTACTATATAAATATATGTAATTATATTTAAATTATAGCTTATATCCATATCCAATTATATCAAATGGGATATGAAGTCATTATTCTTATGTACGGATGACTAATGCCCTATAAAGAGATGTGTTTATTTCATCACCTCCAATCATTCTAGGTATAATTATTTATATAAAGTTTATATATTTTATTTATCAGATTATTTGAAAATTTTTATTTCAATGTCACATAAATTTTCTTTCATCACAACCCATTGGATGAGAATATCATAGCTTTTGTTTACGATGGAATACCACCTCGCGAATCGATTTGAGGTTTTCATCCATTTCGAATTTACATGGATAGTAATAAGGGCATATAAAATAGATTTGTATAATATTTCTTAAATAATTATACTTTTTTATTTAATATATCACATATACCTTTTTACATTCCATTCTATGGGGGATATGATAACTCTATTTGTGTATATGTTGCACAACCACCTCATAATGAGATATGATTTGTTTTACATATATGATTTAAATGGAAGGTTATTGAGACATGATTAAATAAAAATATGTGATATATATGACAAAATAATTTTTATTCAATGTTAATATAATATTTATATTTATTTCCTTCAATATTTCTGGAAAATGGAAACTTTGTTGAAGCTTATATATGGCCTACCATCTCAATGAATAATTTATTAATTTTTCCATTATTTTATTCTATTGATTACTCAAAATAAATATATGTATATTATATTATATATATATATTATGTTTTAAAATCTAGAAATTATGGAACCAATATAATTGATAATGGACCGAAACTACAAACCAGGAACATTCGTGAAAAACAAAGCTGTAATTACCTAAAACGTAAGGATAAAAATGAATTTTTAATTAATGGTTAATGGAAAGTAATAATATGATAATATATGGTATGATATATTTGATTTTTGTTGTTAAATATATGTATAATAAAATTATCTTTATTATACTTGATGTTAGAATGTGTACAAATTCAGCAAACACTTATATTAATGTTTTCCATCACACTTTTTACTTCACTGAGATACCTGCAATATTAACCACATATTTATTTTATATTGTTTATAAACTAACCATGAATTTATTTTATGATTAATTAAATAAAATTAATGGTTACATATAAACCCTTACTCAGATCTCTCTTTCATGGGGTATATGGTTCCTAATTTAACAATGCGGTAAGGGATTTTTTTCTTAATTTTATTTCATTGAGACATATGAGGTGTTATGAACCTATCATATTTTGTGACGTGTATAGACTAACCCTTTCATATATTATTTTATTAAATTCCTTATATTAATTAAATTTTTGGTTTTAGTTAATTTTATTCTTTCACTGGGCTTATGATTTAATGTTAGAAAAAATGTAATGGTTTTAAAATATAATCTAATCATTTATCATGATTATATTTACTTATGCTTCCAATAATGAAATACTATAATCTACATCTCAATAGACTAATGAAATTTATTTCTACCTCCAAAACCAATATTTCAAAAAAACATAAAATTTGTTAAAATTATCAAAAAAAATTATGAAAGATATTTTTAGCAATTTTTTTGAAAGGAATATTTATTCTGTTTTATAAATAATTCATGTATTTCTTTCACTTAAAATTTTAATGGAATCATTTTAAATGTATAGAAAATTTACCACCATCATTACTAGTCTGTGATTTATTCATTGTATTACTCTTTCAAACGAATTGATTTTAATAATTATTAATGAATTTTTGTTTTTTTGAATTTATTTTCAGGGAGGGGTTATTTTCCTGATCAAATGTTTTAAATGATTTTCAAATCTTCTTTTTTAATTTTACAAGGTTATTATATAATAAAATTAATTTGACAACATTATATGAATTAATAATTTTTGAAATGTAATTGTAAATGATGTTTTATTTTCTATATAAAAATTTTTAAAAATAATTTGAAATTATTTTTCATATGTTTCAAAATTTATATTTAATGAAATGGTTTTTCATAATTTTCTCTAAAAATATAGATTTAATATTGTTATTTTCAATGAAAATGATTTTGAATATATGTTATATTTTGAAATTTCCTTTTGAATGTGCAAAGTGTATTTTCTTCAGTAAATACTCAATGTGATAATTCAAAATCATTTTCTATCTATGATGAAATCGATTAAGATTAAATATTATTTACTGGGGATATTATACATATATAAAATTGTTATTAATTATTTGGATGCTTTATGCTTATAATTACTAGATGATTATGAAATGAGTTTCACTTCCACATGTTATACGATGATAAAATTATTATAAAACCTACTTTTTTTCAAAAGTTATTATTTTATGAAATTATGAAATGATTATAAAACTTATTTCTTTTATAGAGATTACAATATAATGAAATTTTAATGAAACACAATTAATATAATTGATTATGATATAATGTCTTTTTATGATCATGTGGAACACACATGTATTATTTTTATTATGTGATTGGTGAGTCTTATATCTCCCTCAAATGAAATAGGTATAAATTTATATCTCATTATATAATGAGTGATGTATTATAGGTTATCACAGTTAAATAAGGTATTTATTCCTATATGATATTTTTTTAAGGGAACATTATCCATTACTATTGTTGGTGAGTAAACATATTCCACTCTAATGGTTATTATAATGATCCCTAACTAATAAGGAAATGATTTTCTATAACTATGTTCATGTATAAAATATATTTCATTTGAAAATATCATGTTCTCATCAATCTGGTTCTTTAATTACATTATCATTTTTATTTTATTTACTTCTACTATTTATTTCATCACTCAATTTTACGTTCTTTGATAAGTAGACTATGATTTTAAAATTTTATTATCATGTTATCATACCCTAATGCTCATAAATTTTTGATATATTCCGTGTTTACCATTAATGAGAATCCAATATAACCATTTCTTATGTTTCATTTAATTAGATTAATAAGAATTATTTTATATAGGGTATTTCAATGAAGAGTAAAATTTTGGAAGATCTTCATAAAATATATTGAACATATTTCTTAAAAAATAAAATCTTATTCAATGTTTAAAAAGAAATTATATATTTATCACCATTAGGTTTATGTCTATATAAAGTCATTAATACTCATCTAAAAAGATTTAATATCTATATATGAGAAGTTTTTGTCTGAATATAAACTATAATTATATAAGATCTTTTCTGAAAAAATTTATTAATCCCAACCTGCTATGAAATCACTATAATAATATTATAGTGTATACCCCATAGTTTGAATGCTCCTATCATATTTTATATATATATATAATTAATTTTTTGTTATTCTAAACATTGTATTTAATTCTTCTTAATGAATACTCCAAAATCCCACAATAATCCAAATAATATAATAATGATATATTTTAATGTGGTATGTTGCGTTTTATTTCAACATTTGTTAGCTATAACAAGTAATTGAAATTTATTGAAGAATCTAATTAAATATAAATGTAGTATAAAACATTTATGTCCATTAATTACAAAAGAAAAATTATTATTTAATATATATGTCAATGGAGAAACTATGATTCTTTTTATAAAGATCTTCCCCAATATCTATATGGATATTTGTAATGCTCGAATCATCCCCTTAGAATTCTCATGTTGTGATATATATTATTCAAATTCCATCTCTATGATTTCATAATGAAATTCTCGATGATTTTTCTATACAAAATTCTTCTTCTAGGATAGATAGATAATAATTATTTATTCTCATCTTCTGACCAACCCACCTATAATTATAGATAATATGGGATGTGTATTTTTTTATCGAATTTTCACACTCCTTCATTAAGGAGGATAAACAATATGTAAATTTACTAGATTATTTTATATCTCTAAATATTTTTTATTATCAAACATAATTTTCTTATGAATATATGTATGAGCCTTCATTTCATTAAGATAGTGTTTTAAACTCCCCTTATGCTTCGCATATTTATTAAATGAAATCTCAATAATATTTAGCCTCTATTATTATATTTTATCATTATGGTAGTATGATCATTTTTTTAGCAATAAAAATTATTTTTCCGTCCTAGGATAATAATTTATTGGGAAATCATTTCATTTGATTAACACTTACCATATATATTATAAATTTTCAACACCTTCTATATTAATAATCATTTGGATCTTATTATCATTATATAAATCAAAAATATCTCTTTTGGGAGAATTAAATATAATATGCAATTTAATCATTATTACAATGAGTTCTACAACATGTGTCTTGTAATTTTTTTCATGGTACATTAATTATTGTGGGGAATATTCTATCGCATTGTAAATCTTCTTTAGAATATCAATATCTCATCATTAAAAAATATACATATATAACAAACACTTATCTACTAAAATTATATGTGAGAACATGTTTAGTGAAAAAAATATTCATGCACACCTTAAATATGTATTTTAGATCCTAAATTTGATTAAAATTTAAACGTTTCTATGTTTACAAGATTATAGTATTTGAAAAAATTTATTAATTTCGCACAAAAACATTAGTAGTATCCATAGCAAGTATGAAAAAAAAATTATATTTATTATAGTTTTTGGTTGAAATCATTCTTAAATCACATCATACATTGAAGTGTCTATAATTATCATTCCATGTTATTTAATTACCCATGAAGGTCACTTTTTTTGTAAATAATTAAATATTTCATAAATATATATATTATCTTTTTAGATGAACATTAAATATATTTGACACATACAAGATTATGGACCATATAAGTTTATTTTATTTGGATACGGGAAGAAAAAACATAATAATAATTGTAATATCATAAAAATATCTAATAATTATCATCCTATATATTACAGTTATTATACATACTCTAATTAAACCCATTATTCATAACTTGTGGAATGTAAAATTATGAATGGGTGAGCTAGAAGGAGAAAATGGATGAAATTTTTGTATAATAAGACCATATGGGTATGCTAACTTGGGAATAACATTTGAAAACAACAACCTACATATCATAGATCTTATAAAATATTCACGTAATAAGTTGTGGATGTTTATAAGACATGAATCGTAAAGGAATCAAAGAACATAAACCATGAGAACATAATAGTATAATCCTGATATTTTATCAATTTTTTCATTCCTAATAAATTAAATTTTTTTATATCTTCTGTTAAAAAAATATTGATTTCAGCAAGTATTACCTCAAACAATGAGATTATTCGATAACATACATGCCATGTGATAACTAACATCAACAAACCATGATATAATATTTTTTTGTATATTTGAATATAACCACCCTAGATTTATACACATAATATTACATGATTTTAATCACAAATAGACATAAAATACCAACCATGAAAAATAAATTCTATATTATTTTGAATTTTAGGTACATAATTAGATAGAATTAAACTTAAATAAATTCATCATTTATTAATCATCCTAAAGAGATCCTATCTTACATTGTACTCTTAAATATACATAAGAGAGATAAGGTAACACATGAATAAAGGGATGATCTAAAAAGACTATGAATAAAGAGTATCACATGGGTGAGTTGGAATAACAAGCGGACATAAAAAAGAATAGAACATGAAGAAACATATTGAAGAATATCATATAGAACATGGGATCGTGTAATAAAGGAATCATATAAATGTTGAAACAACATACTACCTTGCATAAGCATGATTCAATAAATACCGCCAATACTATTTCATATAGAGGGGGATGATTCAAGGATAACCCCCAAGGGAATTTTATATGGGGGAGAATGAATCAAGTCTATCCACCAAGACCATTTCACATGTAAGATCATGAGTAATTTCGAACCCCCAAGACCATTGCATGTGGAGGATCATGAGTCAAGGATATCCACTAAGACTATTAAACAAGGAAGATTAAGAATATAAACATTACGCAGTGCATTAGAGTGCAATCTCGGCACATCCATCATAACATGTTCATGAATATGTGTTCCACATGAATAATCATACTAAATATATAAACATAAGGGTTTTACATAGAACGAAATGGGTATTGTTACAGTAAAAAAAGGGTTTATAACAATGGTGTCCACGAAAAGACGGATTTCAATCATACATGGATATTCAAAAGTCATAATAAGAATACAACATGATAAGATATGTCACACTAATGTGATAACATGTAAGAGTGTTCAAGAAACATTAGAAATAAAACAAATATTGGGGTTTGATGAAAATTTGAAATATTATTAATAAAAGAATAATTGTTTCTATAAAACCAGAAATTATCCATGATATATTTGCATGATAAAATAATTTGTTTTATAAAAACATCTTTTCCATAAAATAGATTATGTAGTGTACATGAAAATTGATAAGAAATCCTAAAGTTCCCTTTAATAGAGTTTCCTTATCGGGAATATTTTAGAAGGTAATATTTAAAAAAACATACCCTTCAAAGAAAAAAAAATTGAGCTACGTAAATATGTTTGGAACATAAAAAACATTATTTAATAGGATTAAATAAAATTATTTAATAATTAAATTGGGGTGATGATAAAGAATTTCAATCTAGGAGGGAAAATGAGGGTTAAGAGAGGATTCCATACCTTATGTTAGAAAGTGATCATAACATGTACTTAGTCCCTTGGTTAATCAAATTAAATCAATTAATTAATCAATTAAGAAAATTTTATACCTATATTTTATTTTTATAATCTTATTAGGTTAATTAATATACGTTTTTATGGGTAATAAGATACAATTTCATCATTTGGTGGTGTTCAATTCCATGGTTTTCATGGTTAGTTCACTTGTATATAAGTTATAATAAATATATATATTAAAATATATTTTATCCATATTAATGGTTTTATGACTATACATAAAGGTTGTTGTTGAAATTGAAATCCTTTTGTCCATAATTGTGATAAATTAACACATAACAAAAGATGTTTTCCTTTATATAAAAAAAGTATTGGGGAAGAGAAATGATGATTCATAGTTGTATTAACACAATTACATTCTAGTATATATAATCTAAGGGATTTATATGCCTATTCTCAAAGAGATTTTATGAGAAAAATGTAAAATAATATAAATTTAAATGAACATAAAATAATAAGAAAGTGGTTTTCACCTCTTGAATTATTTTCCTTGAGAACCTCATTGAACAACTTCAGTTTGGTATTTTATTGAGTCCAAATTATCTTATATGTCTAGGGAGACATGGGGAGAGGATTGTGTAGAATCTGGAAAATCATCCTGGCGTTGTAATTGTAAGAAGAATAGGTGGTTAGGGTTGGTATATATTGTGGAGGTGAGGGGTGTTTTTTATTATTTTATATATTTTTTTATTATTTAGGCTCAAGAATATCAATATTGTTGATTATTGTGACTATGTATAGTAACAAGTGCTTGTGAGTTTCATAAAATGGTAATTACATAAGAAATACATCACATATGTATCAATAATTCTAGTATTCATGTTATACAATAAATTATTGTATTCCCTATTCACAAAAAATTCAAAAATTTTAGAAAAATCCTTAAAAATCATTGTAAGCATTTTTCAAAGTGTAGAATTCAAAAATGTAATCCATTTTTTGAAAATATTTTTTGAAATATGAGAAATTTAATTTTTATTTAAAATCATCACTTATTCTAAAATTTTAAATTTTGAAATTAAAACTTATTTTTATATAAAAATTGAAAAATTAATTAAGGAATCATATAATTGTCTTATACCATTAAGAAAACAAAATATTAATTTACGGATCCATTTTATGAAAATAATATTTCTTTAAAATCATTTTATTATTTATAAAATCAAAAATAATTAATTATGTTCTATAAAAATACCAATTCCTAATTTAGATTTTTTAAAACATTTATTTATATATAATTTTACATAATGATATTATATTTTTATTTATAAGATTCCATAATGTTATTTATTCTTTTATAGTTGAGGTTACAGTTCTGTTAGATAGATTATTATTCATATGTTTAATATCGCTAATTAAATGGTAACATTGACATTTTATTGGTATAGGTTCCTTAATTTCTAAAAAAGACTCTTATTTCATTCATTATTAATTTATAATGTTTTTATTGGGTTCTCTATGTTATTTTATTAGATTTATACTATTTCATGTAGATATAATTATGTAAACATTAATTGATATAATTATAGGTTGTTACATTTTCCCCCATTATGAAATCTATCCCTCAAAATGGAAATTTAAAAACTATGGGTAAAATATATAAGGGTAATTTGAAATCATTGCTTACTATCATCCCCATGTTTCCTCTTCGTAATTATGGTTTTTTAGATGTAATTTTACTAGGTTAGTGGTCTTTCAAAATCAAAAATTACCTATATGATTCAAGATTATCACTGGATGATCATTATATGAGATATCAATTTATAACTCTACCTCTCTAAATCCAGTACATGTGATGGATCTGGTAAGTAATTATTTAATAGAGATACGTGGAATACATCATATACATAATACATGGTTAGTAGAATTTCTAGTTGAAAGTCCATAGATCTGACACAGTCAAGAATCTTGAAGGGTATGACAATCCAGGGACTTACCTTTCATTTCCTTCCAAATATCATAATCATATTACTTGGATATATGCGGAGGAATATATTGTCTCAAAAATTAAACC
The DNA here is from genome assembly GCA_963277665.1 of Viscum album. Taxonomy (NCBI): domain Eukaryota; kingdom Viridiplantae; phylum Streptophyta; class Magnoliopsida; order Santalales; family Viscaceae; genus Viscum; species Viscum album. Next base: position 1,930,776,362 of record OY728142.1, read on the forward strand.
CCAAGACTAATCGATGATTGTTTGCAAAATCTTTTATCATGATTATGTTTCCTTGATGACATGTTGAATTTTTTTCAACTTCTCTACCATTTCTACAACAATTTCATGTCATAGAAACTTATGTTCACTGACATGATCATATCATATCGGTGTTATAAATATTTTCCCTTAAAGGGGATTATATTAATCCATTTGTATGATCGAGTGTAAACTGTTGTTGTATGATATTTCAACCAAATGTAGTTGTTGGTAACATTCTACTTTTAAGTCCATAGTATATGCTCTCAACAGTATTCTAGTGTATGAATTGTCTATTCATATTCACCATCAATTTGAGTATGATAGGCTGTAATAATGTTTAACTAAGTGTTTAGATCATTTTGGATATTTTTCCAGAACATGGATATGATTATTAGATCTCGATTAGATATGATAGATAGTGGTAATTCATGATTCCTTACCACTTCTCTCATATATATATCCATTCATGTTGATCTAGTGAGAAGTTCTCTGTAATGCAATAAAGTGAGTTCCCTTTGTATAACAATCCAAAAAAAACCCCATTTAGCATTATTTTGTATAGATTTCATTGGATGTACTGTGACAATGTCTATGGTGATGTTTTTTTTATTTCCATGGTGGTATATGAAATGGTTTTATCATCCATATAGACTTTTTCCTTTATGCCTTCAATTTCTTAAATACCAAGAACAATTATATATAATCAGCGATCTTCTTCTTCGTATTGTCCCACCAATTGTGCTTTCGGAGATCTAAATACATCTTTTGGATCCCTAGGTGAATATAGAATGTTGATATATGTGTTTCATATAAATTCACTTTAATTATATTGTATGGTACACATATTTGTGACCCAAATATTACTACTTTGTCCTCAATAATTTTGAAATAAAAGGATTTCACCTTTTTCATGGCTTTAACCTTCTTATAAATTTCTACATAATTTCATTTAGGATACATTATTTTATACGTGGGGGGTGGTTGATAAAACATCTAAGAAATGATTGATTTTGTTCCTTCTTTAATAATTCTAATGTCCTGCTATTTGAAATCTAAGAAGACATGTTCCTTCTCAATTCTCAACATTCATAAAAAATCAGGATCCTTTCTATATAGAGAATCATCAACTTTATTTTCCTTGAAATTATGGTATTGGATTGTGGTGTAACAATCCTTAATGGGATATAACTATCTTCATTGGAGCATATTAATCTCCTTCTATGTAAATATATATTTCATGTTATTATGATCAGTATATATCCCATATTTCTCCCCATATATATAAATATGATGAATTTTCAGTGTGATATTCACAGCTGCGAACACCAGATCATTTGTTAAACATTTTCCTTCAATAATTTTCAACCATCTTGATGAACAGCCTATCACATTATAATTTTTCATATATTACACAATATATTCCATTCATTTTTGTATCATTTTACACCAAAAATGATTCCCTACATGTTTGTAGTGTCAGAAATGGTGCGGTGATAAACCTCTTTTTCAACTCTTTGAACCATTAGTCACATTCACATGTCTATAAAAATTTTACTCCCTTATACATCGGTTAGTTTTTTAGGCTTTACAATTGGAATAATTTCTTCTAAAATAATTGATAATACACTTCTAGATCGAAGAAAATAAGGATCTATTTTATACATGACTGTGTGGACCACTTCAAAATTTCCATTGTCTTTGATGTGTCAAAATATATTATTTTTTGGTGATAAAATTCCCCAAAAATGAAACTAGATCCTTCCAAAACTCACATTTACTATATTTTTTGTATAGTTTCTCACTTCACAAAGTCTTTATCACATTATTAAAATTCTCTTCACATTCCTCTATACTCATGGAGTATATCAAAATATCGATGATAAAGTCTACCAAAAATTTGTATAGGTAATATCTAATGAATTTATTTAAAAAATCCATGGAATTTGTTGGATCATAAGTGATTCCAAAGAAAATCATAAGGAACTCATAGTTTCCTTGCCTCATTCGAAAGGTAGTCATTGGAATATCTTCAATCATTGCATTTAATTTGTGATATCCCAACCATAGTTCCAATATAGAGAAGTACTTGGCCCATGTAATTGGTTAAATAATTAATTTATCTGTGGAAGGGGGAACTTGTTTTGTGTCATGATATAAATGAAATCACAATAATATATGAAGAGATTCATTGATCCATCCTTATTTTTAATGAAGACAACTAACACCCCCCATGGTGAACCAATCAGGAATATAAAACCCATATACATGTTCTCTTGTAACTACTTCTTTAGTTCATCCATCTTAATTTTGACCATTCTATATGGTTTCATTGATATAGGATATGTTCTGAGAATTTGTTCAATTGTGAAATCAACCTATAGATCAAGGGGGAAGAATTGGAAATTCATCAAGGATCATATCAGTATAGTCCATTATAATGGGAATGTCTTTAAGCATGACTTCCTCCATTTTCTCAATCATTTCAGTTTGATATTCTTTTTGAGAATGAAATAACATCCACTGTTGAAAAAATTCTTCTTATGGAGAATTGTCTGCCACCTTACACTTTTATAGAATTTGAGGATACCTACTGATGTGAAAAGTTATCTCCCTTTCCCGATAGTCAATGTTGGGTTTTTATAAATATATCTAGTCTATTAATAGTATAAAATGAAACACTACCGATGAATGTATGAGAGTATTTTCTAAGATTTTCATTCAATAATAAAAAATTTTGGGGGTGTTATAAACTTTGGATGCATTAATTTTCACATTTTTCATTCTCATAGATAAATCATCCTCCATATTTTTATGTGGTGTTTGGATAGCTCTACTAAAAGTACAGTACATGAATGAATGTGCAGAACCATATATGATAATCATACCTTTCACTATTTGATTTCAGTTCAAATCATTAACTTCAACTTATATAGAATTTAGGATGGGAATTTTTAAACATGTAAACACATAAAAGGGAAATTTGTAACATTAAAGGGAAATCATATAAGTTAAATGTATATCTTAATCTGTAATTACATTAGTTTCAATATCGGTTATCTATGGTAATAGAATTGTCCCTAGGGTTATTACTAAAGTGTGTTAGTCTTAATATCAAAAAATAACTAATATGTTCCTATAATACTAACTATAAAATAATAATTCTTTTTCCCATAACATAACATGATTTAAAGCTTAACTAGCCTTCAAATACATGCCAGGGATCATAATGTCTTGTGTCTTTGGAATTTTATTCATAGAATTGAACACCATGAATATGAAATATATACATCATTCATTTAATCTCTATAAAGACATCTCAACAAACATTGTGATCTTATATATTCATATGACAACTTGGGGAAGACATGGACAATGGGATGGGATAAAAATCTCAATAAGGGAATATTCCTATGAATAAAGGATATCACATGGGTTATAATGAATAACATGATGACATAAAAAGTCATGGAACATTAATAAACTTATAGAATCAAAACATATAGATCATGGGATAATGTAATCATGGATTTATAGAAATTTGGAAAGAACATAAAATTTGATATAGTCATGAATCAAGTATAACCACCAGGACCATTTCACGTGGAGGAACAAGAGTTAACACTAATCACCCAGATAATTGAACAAGATCACTTTGAATAATAAACATTACCCAATTTATTGGTTTTCAATCTAGTTGCACTTATCGTAACATGTTCATGAATATGGTTTCCACAATAATAATCATACAAAAGGAATAAACATTAGCTTTTTCCACGAAAATAAATGGGTATCATAATCATATATCTAGGGATAACAAATATTCATATCACAAATGGGTCCATAAAAGAAATGATTTAAATTATACATGTACATTAAAAATGGAAAATAGTCCTAAAACATGATATATTATGTGAATATTCTGTGATAACATGTAATGACATTTTTTAGGAAACCTTATAAATAAAACATTTTATTGCAGTTTAAGGAAAATATTTGCAATTATTTAAAATGGTAAAAGAATAATTTTTTATATAAACCCTTCAATGAACCAATAGGGTTTCCCCAAATAAAATACGTGATTTTAAACAAAAAAAATGATTAAAATAGATTATGGTGTTCACTTGAAAATATTTCAGAAATCTTGAAGATCCCTTTAATATGTGTTATTTATTGGGATGATTTAAGAAGTGAACCTTTTTAAAACATGTATTTCACCCAAAAAAGGTGAATTCATCTACAAAATATGTTTTAAAACTACCAAAAAATTTTAGGGGGAGTAAATAATAATTATTATTATTAATTTCATATTTTAAATGATAGAGAATGTGAAACCCACAGGGAAAATGAGGGTTCAGAGAGAATCCCTTACCTTATGTTTGAAGGTGTTCACCACTTCTACAAAATGTCTTAGATAATAAAATTAAAACCATTAATTAATTATTTCATAAACTTTTATACATTTCTTTTATTATTATTATTTTATTATATTCAACCAATGAATTTTTGATGAGTTATAAGATACAATTTAATCATTTGGAAGTGTCCAATTCTATGGTTTTCAAAATCGGTTCACTTGTATATGTGTATGTAAAATCATCTAAAAGAAGAATAGTTATTTAGTACTAAAATTACCCATTTTTAATAAACATATAAAATATTAAATGGTATTTATATATATTTTTCCTGATTTGGGTTGATTCACTAGATAAATGCTTAATGATAACCGTTTAGATTATTTTCTCATTGTCTCGATCATCACCAAAAGGTTTTGATTTATGAATTAGAATTAGTTATATGTACTTGTTCAACAATATCAAATAATCTATAATACATATGTTACAATATTTGTAACCATAAAAATTTTATTCTGATCGACCTTCATAATTGTAATATAAATTTAAATAATTCTGTCCTTGAATGTGATAAATTATCCCATCACAAATTATGATTTCATTTTAGAAGAAAAGGGGAGTGGAATAGAAATTATGATGGGTTGATCGATTGAAACAATAACATTAAAGTATATAAAAAATAGTATAGTTATCAAGTAACATGGTATAGAGATTCTTTATGAGGAAAATAAATGAAACAAATTGAGAACAAATTAAAATAAAACTAATGATTTTCTCACCTCTGGAATTATTATCATTGAGAAACTCCTTGAGGAAAAAGAGTTGTGTCTTTTATTTAGGTCATATGATCTTGTACATATAGATTATACATAGGATGATTATTGGGTATAATTTGGACAACAACCAAATCATTGGATGTGTGAGGAGCAGATGTGTTGAGGGATGGTATATATAGTGGAGAAGAGGTGTGTTTTTAATGTTTTATTCATTGATATAATATTTTTGGATCAAGGCTATCAATTGTGTGGATAATTGTGACTATGTACCATAAATAATGAAGGTGAGTTCAAAAAAATGATTCTTAAATCATCGATAAATCATAAATGACTCAATAATTCATATATTTTTCTATATCATAAATTATTTTATTTCACTATTCACAAAAAAATCCAATATTTTATAAAAATAAAAAAAACACCATAACCATTTTTTGACATGTAGAATTAAAAAATGGAATCAATTTTATGAATTTAATTTCATATATATAAGAATGATAATTTTTAATTATATTCAACATTTATCCAAAAAATATTAAATTTAATATTATAAATTATTTTATAACACTTTAAAAATTTAATTAGGGTCTTAAAAAATTATCTTGTGGCCATTATACCACAAAATATTAATTTATGAATCCATATTATAAAAAAAATTCCCTTAAATAGTTATACTAATTATAAAATTTTAAATAAAAATATGTATTTTATGAAAATATCAACACATAATTTATTATTTTGAAAGCATTTATTTACTTATAATAAGATATAATTATACCTTATTGTCATTTATGCCCAAATTCTATTTATACTTTCAAAGGTGAGGTTACTATTCTATTTTCCATGAACCAAGTCTGTTTGATATCTAAATTGGTACCTGACCCAATATTTGGAAAGTCCCAAGGGTGTTCCCTATCTCCATGGGCTGTCAGAAGTTCCTAGGAATCATAAATAATGTTTTTGGAATGATTTACCTATGTTTAGAAACATAAAACAATCAACAATAATCAATAAACTGAATTGGATAAATTATACCAGACAAGTATCAGAAAAAATTAGGAATTGAATTACATAGTTTTAAACAAATCCTAAGAGGGACACAACTAAAAGAGATCATCAAGTCCTACTCAAAACACATCACACATAAAGGGGACATCACCCTCAATCCATCTCCACAACACCGCACCATGGAAGGAATCTAAAAATATGAATTTTTTTCTCCAAGGATCATTCCCTTTCCTACATCAAACATTACCAAGTCAACTGACACTCAATGGTGTAAGAAGGGTGTGATACTAATCCGAATAGGATGCCACCCAAAATATTTCATGTGATAAACATTTTAAGACAAAAATATTACAAGTTTATGTAAACAGGAAATGATATAACAATTTCTAAAATATGAATCATTAAATGACAACCGCTTTCAGGAGAGAAACATTGAAAAATATACATATTCAAAAAATGATACTAAATTTACCAAAAAAACACATTGTATTCCAACAGTATGTATAATATTTCCAATGAGTACTAGTCATGGGAACACCCCTAAGAACGAGCTAGCTGTGGGGCTATAGTTACATCATATCTTAGTATAAAATTTACCATAACCAATAAAGATATATTGCCCGAGTCACTAGGAGTGGAAACCATATTTTCCTAGTGTCCCCTAAATAACATCATTGTTTAGTCATTGTTTTCATCGTCAATCTTTCTATGTGAAATAAGGACGAGGCCATTACAATATCACTAGTATACTAGTCCTAGTCTGCACATTTAGATACCCAGATTTCCTTGTATGTACTCAAATATGTTTCACATGTTATAAAATAAAATTTTAATATAAAAATATATTTTCTAAATCATACAAACACCAAAAAATCTCCATAATTTCTATTAACCATTTTTGAATCTCAATAAACCATTTAAAATGTTCATTAACCAATTTCATGAAGTAAAATAATTCTTTTCACCAAAAATACATTTAAGACCCCGCTTTCAAGGAAAACTTCACCCCAGTTCCACAATAAAATATAATAGAAAAATTTACAAACATTTAATAAAACACATGAATATATTATAAAATTTCATCAAAATTTACCACTTGAGTTACAGATGAAAAACACACAATTTCCAAAAAAAAATGCACCTTTTCAATCCAATTCTTAAACAATTCAATAGAAAATGATTTTTCACCATAGGCAATAGGAATAAAAAATACATTTAAGTTCAATTAATAAAATCCAACTCATCAAATAATTCATAGACATGGATCCACTTAACTTATATGTCAAAACATCCAAAATCCTTTTGTGAAATTTCAACCACACCACAACCCCAAGAGACTTAAAGTGAACCCTAATCCAAAATATCAATCCATGAAACTCAATGTTAAATCCTATGAATGAATCACCACCTACTATTAATTTATAACAACAAGAAGTATGGATGAAATCCTTAAGGGAAGGAATAAAAATAAAAGATCACTTACTTCAAGAATATTGACGTTTACCCAACAAAAAACCCATTTAAAAATGGGTTCCAAGGGAGATTGAGGGAGCATGGGATCCTTATATATATTCTAGGGTAGTGTGGGGGAAGAAAGAGGAGGATTATTTTTAATATTATAAGGAAAAAATTCTTTATAGCAAAATGAAAACAATTACATGTACATTGTGCATGGATTGTCTGCATGGTTTAGTAAAATGTACAGCCAAATAGAGCATCATGTTCTATCCACCCAAAAAACCTCTTTTTCTACCATATTTTAAATTTGAACTTACAGTAGTACTAGGGAGAAATATATTCCAATAATATTATAAATAAATACCTAAAATGATTGACACAGATGTGATAATTCACCCCACCATGAAAAACATTATGCCCCGAAAATTACACCTGATGTTTGATCGAAAAATAAAAATGGTTACTCTTGGTAAAACCATGACTTTTTCTCCCATGTATTCTTTGAAAAATTCCATTTCTACAAAAGGTCTTAGACCAATATAATATAGTTTCCCCAAAGAACCTTTTCTATGAAATCTATTATTCGCATCGGTCGCTCAAACACAGATAAATTAGGTTCCATCTCCAAATCTTCCCAAATAAGAAAATGGGATCTATTCGAATTGTAGTTATTCAATTAGAAGACATGGAGAATGTCATGAATTGATGTCGATTAATTAGGAAAAACTAAAATATATTCCAACTTTCCAATCCTCTTGGAAATCTCAAAAGGTCTTACATACCTCGGCTTTAGCTTTTCCTACTTTCCCAAATGACAATGGCCCAAATGAGGGGTCACCTTCAAGAATAATTGATCACCCATAGAGAAATAAAGTGCATGGATCCTCTAATAATCATAATATTTGTGGGGAATCAGTGATATTAATAACTACTACCTGGTTAACTTGACCTTCTAATACGTATCTTGCACAAGGCATGGCCTCAAAAGTGAGGTCTCACCGACCACATCACAGTACAAGGGGACTGAAAAATATGACCATAGAGTTCCTCAAAAGGATCCATTCGAATAGACTATTCATAAGTATTATTTTAAGAAAAGATTTCCAATCTCTAATGGTTATCCCATGATCCTCTGAATTCTAAAAGTCATGCATGTAGAATACCCTCGAAAATCTAATTTCCCCACTCTATCTGACCATCCATTTGAGAATGGTAAGTTGTGATCATCTTAATCTATGACCCCAAGGCCTTATAAAGTCCATACCGAAACTGCAAGGTAAAATCGGGGTCTCTATCTAAGACAACTACTTGTGGAATTCCATGAAGCCTTACCACCTCCTAAATATAAAATTAGGCTAGGTCATCCACTTTAGTTGTATCTCCGATCAGAATGAAGTGGGATGACTCGATCAGATGACCAATCACTACCCAAATAGCATTCTTAACCTAAGGTGTATGAGTTATTCAGAAAATGAAATCCCTGGAAACCTCTTCCCACATCCAATTAGGAATTGGTAATGGAAAAATAAAACAAGAGGTATTCTGATGTTCTGCTTTTACATACTGACAAGTATAACATCATCACATAAAGTAAGCTATGTCTCGTTTCATACTAGGAAACCAGAACTGTCGATGGAACTCATAATACATTTTAGATTCTTTAGGATGAATGACCCACATAGATTAGTGGTTATACTATATAACCACCTTCTTCAGAGACAACGGCACCACTAAATGGCTTATGAAGCAGAAGCTACCCTTTGGAGATGAAGACCAATCAGAAGACATATCTGCACCATGATAACACAACATAATCTTCTTAAATGTCTCATCACTAGGATTCTCCCACTAAATCAACTCAAAAATATAATTTGTCAATAGAACACTTCCCAATAAATAACCACCATTATACTACTTCGTCTCCATGTGCATCTGATAAAAGATCCCCATCAGAGTCCACCCATCCTAGGACTTACTCAAATATTTCACTTGTACTTTTCTACTCAAGGAGTCAGCCACCACATTACCCTTTACCAGGGAATAGAAAATATCAGAGTCAATCCCCCACAGATACACGATCCAAAAGCGCTGCTATAGATTAATATCATATTGTGAGAAGATGTAGGCTAATCTATTACAATCAGAGTAGACAAAAAACTTCTCCCCAAAGAGGTAGTGACACCTAGTCTTAAAATCTTGCATCACCACATCTAAATTCAAGCCATTGGTCAGGTAACCCATTTCAGGTTCTCATAGTAGGAGAGATTCAAACTCCACAACATGATCACCCTTCATAAGAACACACCCAACCCCTAGATCTAATTTATTAGAATACACCACATAGAAATTTTCAGATTCTAATAAGATCAGGACATATGTGGTAGTCATCTACCACTTCAACTCCTAATATCATACATGAAATTTGGGGTCCCACTCAAACTTCATCCCTTTATAGTTGTGCATGGTCATGGGTGAATAAATTTGATAGAAATAATGAACAAACCACATGTACTAACCCACTTGGATGAGGAAACTCTTGATCTCAAACACATTCCTCAACTGCTCTGAAAAAATAATGGCAGTGTTCTTTTAAGGGTCCACCAAAACCCCATGTTCCAAGATGACATGACCTATAAACATCACCTCGCATATCCAAAAAGATCACTAGAAAAATCTTTAATAATGGTGATGATCCCAAATAGATCCCAACACAATCCGAAAAATTATGCTCATTATCTTTCTAGGATCTAGAGTAAACTGGGAAGTCATCCATGAATACCCCCATTACAGTGTCAAGATATTGGTGGAACACCCTATTCATGAGCACCATAATTCCCTTTGGATGGTTGGTCAATCCTAAATACATGCCCATGTACTCAAAGTGGTCATACGTTCTTCAAAAGGTTATCTTCAGGATATCTGGCTATCTCACCCTGACTTGGTGGTAACCCAAATGAAAGTTTATCATATAAAACCACTATTTCACCTTCATCTAGTCAAATAATTCATCTATTTGGGGAAATGTATATCTATTTTTGATGGTTACCTTATTCATTTTTCTGTAATCGATGCCCAATCAGAGAGATCTGTTGGACTTCTTTACAAAAAGGATAGGAGCGGCCCAACAAGAGACTCACAGGAGTATGAATCCTTTGGATTCAAAATCTTCTAGTTATATCATTAATTACCATAAAATGGTGGGTCCATATGAAATGAGGGAATAGATATTGGTTCTGTTACCAATGAAAAGTCAATCGATAACTTCATGTCCTGCTCTAGGGGAAATCCTGAAAAATCATCTAGAAATAGCTATGGGATGTCATCGACTACATGAGTTAATCCACCATCAAGAGCATGACCATTTTACTCTATCGTGGGTGATGATAACTGGAAGATAAGGTTTCATAATTCTGGGAATGTAGGTCCCACACTACCTAATCAAGGATCTTATTCCCCAAGAAAATCAGTATGACTCCAATGAAGTTCAATGAAAATCACCCACGACCTATAGAAATCAATATTTGCTTTAAAGTAAACTATCCACTCTATAATAAGGATTACATTGAAAATTTTTGTATCCAATATCAGGAGGTCGAAATCCATCTCAACTGTTAACAACGAAAGTGAAAATGATGGGCACCTCAGACCTTTCTCTTTCTTCATACGCAATAATGTCACCAACTCCATTGAAAAAGACAACATCTGGGTTGGAAAATTTAGTAGATTCATATAATGGGAGTAAATAAAAAACCTTACCACTACTATCAAAGATAATAGAATCTAAAGTATATTCAATCAAGATGGTTCCTCAAACTATCGGTGTCCCTACATTTTATCCCACAATGGCCTGTTCCACAATATGAAGGTGCATCATATCTTCCTTAAAATGTCATATCGCCTATAGATCTTCACTAAATTGGCTCTGCCAAGAAGTTGATCTGGCCCTACCATTGTGACCACCAAATAGTGATGTCTTCACCCTAGGAGGCTCTGACTGAACTTACACCCCTAGAACACATAGATCATGCCCTACTCTGTAGTGGTCATGTCTCCTTGAAAAAGAATTTTAAATTCCTTATATGTCCACAATAATAACAATGCATTGAATAATAAAGATAAATAGGTCATTTGTTTCCTAGCCTCCCATAATGGTGGCACACACTGGATCTTTCATTAAAAGAAACATATGAAAACTAAAGGGGAGGTTATCTTGAACTACCACCTATATTATTCCCATACTCCTCTCGCTTCATGTTCTTCTCTGATAAACTACCACTACCAATCACTGATACTTCCCTAAAGAATCCATACTTTCCACTCCGATCAATATCAACCATGAAATCACTATCATTGAAATCATCATAAGTTCCCATTTTGAAAAAGAATACATAAGAGTAAATTTATTGTTTTATCCCCTTCTGAAACTTCAGAGCATTCATAGGTTCATTAGAAACAATCTCATGTGCATTCCATAATAGCTTAAAAAACTATTAGCATATTCCATTACTAAAGAATCTCCCTGGGAATGATAAATGAACTCCCATGTTAATGAAAAGGCTAGAACCTCAGGGAAATACTTCTAATTTAATATGGTATTTAAATCATTCCATCTCATCTTATCATGACTCCCATCTTGAAGCACTAATTGCATCAACCTGAGACTACGGCCCTCTATCAAAAATTATTCACATTACACCCTGACCTCCTAGTTTGTGTTAAGGAATTCAAACATGTTCTCTATCCTTTAAAGACACTCCTCCTTTTACTGAGGTTCTAAGATACATCTGAAAGTGTGAGGATTGTTCTTAAGAAACTCTTGATCATTATCCTTCCTAGAACCATGTTCATCTTCGGTAACTGGAGTAGCAATAAGATGCAATACCTTCCCTAAATCCTAGATATCCTAGACCAAAATTTCATCTAACCTATGATCAAGCGGTGTTGGAGAACACTCTCCAACTTCTTCTAGTGGGTGAATGGGAGCTTTCCAGTGAGGCATGTTTCTACAAAAAGAAATAGCCACAAGTGATATTAATAGTACAAAAATTCTGAAAAAATTCAGTAATAACATAAAATATAAACAAAAAAACTCATCACAACAATGAAATAAAATACTACTCCACCCCTACCCAATGTTCATGTGTAGTCTCTAGCCTGCTTGTCCCACCTAGAATAAAAGTTAAACAAAAATCCCAACATACCATGGAGACTCAAGGTATGTCATGAGAGGTGTACGGTAGGCATCCTACATGCACCCAGAACATTCACCCCCAATATCCCTAGATCCTTTCAAACAACACTCATCCTAGTTAATATGACCCAAAGAGCTTAACCTGGTTCTAATACCAATTTTTTCATGAACTACGTATGGTCTCCATCAAAATCAGAACCCAACCCAATTTTTGGCACGTCTCGTAGTGCGTTACCTATCCCCATAGGCAGAACCAATTACCATGTATCATATGTAAAGGTTTGGGAATGATTTACCCGACTATAGAAACATAAAAAAATCAATAATAATCAATAAACAGAATTTGAAAAATTTCACCGCAGAAGTCTTAAAAAATTTCAGAATTGAATTACATAGTTTTAAATAAATCTCAAGAGGGCCACAAATAAAAGGGAGCATCATATCCTTATAAAGAACCACCACATTGTAAGGGTCAATATTTAAAAAAACTATCTTCCCAACACTACACAATATAAGGAAGCTAATAACCCAAACCATCGTCTCAAAGTACCTTTCCCTTACCTACTTCAAACATTACCAAGTCTACTTACACACAAAGGTGTATGTAGGGTCTGAGCCTAATCCCAATTGGTTTCCACTCAAAAATATTCCTTCTGATAAACATTTTAAAACAAAAATCATTGATGTTTTTATAAACCATAAATTCTAAAATAATATCTAAAAGTTTCAACTTTTAATGAAAACACCTTTCAAGAGGGAAAATTTGAAGAATGTACAATTTTAAAAAAACACACATTATACATAATTTTCCAACAAAACAAACTTCATTATGATGATAAGGTACAATTTAGCCATTATGAACTAGTCACGATTACACCCCTAGGAATTAGCTTGCTGTGTGGCCCTAGGTAAATCATATCTCGGTGTAAAAGTAACCATAACCTATAACCCTCTAATGTATGAGATACTAGGATGGGAAAATATAATGTCCTAGTGGTCCCCAAACATTATCATAGTTTATGTATTGTTTCCATCCTCAATCATTCAATGTTATATAAGGTTGAGTCCAATACCGATTCACTATCAAACTAACCCCAGTCTACCCACCTAAACGCATGGGTTTCCCATTTTTTTATCAAACAATTATAACATGATATAAAATAACATTTTCTGATAAAAATACAATTTCTAAACCGTACCCACACAAAAGAATACCGAACATGTCTTTTCAACCATTTTGAATTTCAATAAACCTTTTAACATTTTCATAAACAATTTCACAAATTAAGACAAAACATTGCACACAAAATCCATTTAAAACCCCTATTTCTAGGCCAAATGAACCCCACATCCACACCAAAACAGAATTTTCAACCCTATAAACATTTAATAAACCACTTTCATATATTATAAAATGCTCCCAAATGATACCACATGAGTTGCAAATAAAAAACACACTGTTTCATGAAAAAAATGAAAAGTTAGAATGCAACGCTTTACAAATTCGGTCAAAAATAATTTTCACACCACACACTATAGGTAAGAAACATGCTAGGATGGTAAATAAAGATACAATTACCAATAAAATAATTTTTACACATGTAAACACCAACCATAGATATCAAAAACAAAAAATATTTTTGTGAAACTTCAACCACACCACATGTAAGTGAAAGAGAACCCTAGTCCGCATGATTGATCCAATAAACTCAATATTAAACCATATTGATGAAACCCTAGATGATGAAAATTTAGAATATCACGAAAAAAGGATGATACCATATGGATAAGTATTAATTAAAAATAAATAATCACTTTCTTAAAGAACCATAATGTTTCGCCACCAAACACCCCTTTAAAAAGGGTCCCACTCGAGCTTGAGGGAGCTCGGGAGACTCATATTGCTACTATGGTCAAATGGGAAAAGAAAGCAGTAGATTAGGATTAATTCCAGTTTGTAAAAAATGAAATAGAAAAAAAAAATTACGCCCTAGACACTATGCATGAGTTGTCAGAATGGTTTTTTTATATTCAATCAACTTATTTAATTTTTAATCAACTTTATATTGGATTTTATTATAAGTTTATTTTTTGGTTTAAAAATTGGTTCTTTGAAAAAAAACATTAAAGTTCCTAAAGTTTCTCAAGTTTAAATAATTAAAATAATCTCTAATGAACAATTTTTTCAATGAAATGTATATTTTATATATATATCATCTAATTAAAATTCATACATTTATTAATATTATACATATATTTCCTGAAAAATAATCTTGTCCATAAAAAATACACTAATCAAAAACATGATTTTTCTACATTTTTTGGGTTTTGTTATAAATTTAACAATGTAAAATATTATAAATTTTATTTCAAAAAAAAAATTATTTTTTATAATAATAATCTTCAAAGTATTTTATTGTGAATTTTTTTTTATTCTATAAATTTTTTTTTAATACAAATAATTTTAGATTTTTTTTTCAAAATTAGATTTTATTTTAAATGATTTATAAATCTAAATAATATTTTTAAACTTTATAAAATTAAAATTATATAAATTATAAATATATTAATAAAATTTAGATCATTTTAGGGAATTTTAAATTAAAAAATATATAAAAACAATGTTTTCTTAGTAAACATTTTCTCTTTGAAAACCAGCAATATCATTGTGTGTGTGGGGTTAATTTAAATTAAAATTTCACAATTATTTTAATTGATACTGGAAAATTAGATTATATATTAGGAATCAGAATATTTTATATTATACATTATTTTAAAAATATTTTTTTATAAAAACCAATTGTGAAAACAGTAAAAAAATATTTATCACGGTTGAGTTAGAATGTGTTTTCAAAGGGTTTGACCTTTAAATATATGGCTTAAAATTAACTAAAACAAATATAAAATATATTTGATGGAATTATTTCTACCCTATAATATCTAATTCTCGATTTTACTCCATTTTGGTCCCTATTTTAGGATTAAAACGTGGGTAATCCTATTCTTTTTCCAAAACGTACAAGTTTCCTACTAACCTCTCGTATAAAAGGCCACATACTCTTCTATCCACTTCATAATATAAAACCATTTTCAATCAGAAATTAATTACCCAAATCACATTGTTACTTACATATAATTATCATCTATGAAACATGTTTTATATAAATATATCCAAGTAATTATTTTGGCACAAACCTACAGAGGATTCCTAGAGAAGATGCAATGTTCCTCAATGACTGTATTTTATTTCATCCTCCACCTACTTCAATAATTTTTAATCCACGATGGTATATTATCTCAAATATCTTATATAAAATAATATTATGTTTTTGATGTTAATAACATAAAAGAAACCCCACTTTCAAAAAAGGGTTTATGAAATCATCATTTGTGTGTACGGAGGAACACCTCCTCGCAAAGCGTTGACATTTGTTTTTCCAATAACACTTATCATGGTTGGGGATGATGATGAATATAATATAAATATTAAAAACAATATGTATATATATACAAAATAATTGAAATATTATTATACCAATAGAATCAATATATTATATATTCATTATTTACCTTCCATTTTGTACTTGATTCAATAAAATAATTCATGTGTATGGTGGACTACCACCCCATGAAGGGACGTGATTCGCTTTTCACTAACTCATTACACGGATGATAAAATTGATAAATTTAATAAATATATATTATATAGATGAAATATCTATATATTACTGAAATATTTATAATTATTAAAATATAATATATCATTTTTTCATTACATTTTCACTCAACTAAAGATGAAAACATAGATTGTGTATGTGAATACTACCATCTTCATGAAGCTATGTGACTTTATTTTGATCACCACACATCATGGATTATATATATATATGTATATTTATAGAAATAATAAGATATTTATGATAGTATAATAATTATTAAACTATAATATACTACTTAACTAATTTTCATAATGATCGTTGAAAATTAGAAAAGTTTACTCATACGTACATGTGACCTACCTTCTCCATGATCGAAATGTACATCGATTTTGAAAAAAATAATTATTTGTATTAATATTATAATTTATTTATAAATATTATAATTATTTAATTATTAATATAAAGTATATAATATATCCATGATCAATCTAAGAGGACATGAAATAACAAATCAAAACCTAAATGAAAAATAAAGAGGGTATTACCGGAAACAAGATTTTAAAAATGAATTGATAATAATCCAAAAATTAATAGACATAAGTAAATAATATATGAATAATATAATTAATAATGTATATTTAGTTGTCTTATAATTAACATATATTTATTATATGATAGTATTTTACATGTATGATGTATTTTAAGACTTAATGTAAGGGATTTATAGTCTCTCTATTATTTCTAGGAGACATACGAAAATTGACAACTTGTTTATTTTTTATGATTTATATATTTCTTATTTTAAATGTTATATCATGAATATAGATATTTTAATGGTATTTAAATTTTAATTTAATTTTATCATTTATTTGGGATTATGATTAAAATGTATATTGAGGTGAAAAGTAATTTCATTCTCAAATTTTTTACTTTTATGAGAAACATTCCATATTCACCACTTATATCTTTTATGTGGTGTATATTCTACACATAACTGTAATTTATTATTATTTTCATTGTAATAATTTGGAATTATATATCCATTTTAGTATCTCTCATTCATTGGGATAACTTAACAATGCTACCAATGTGGTAAAGAATGTTTGTTACAATTTCACCGTTTATTGGGATTATCTATTATTAGGTTTTTAATGATAAAATAATATGATACAGCTCTCCTAAATTATCATTACATTTATTCTAATTTAGTTATTAATGAAATTTTCAAGTAATTTTACTATTATTAAACTCTTTGGTTCAATTAATAATTGTGAAATGTTTTTCAGAGAAAAAATATTTATTTCTATCATTGATTGAAATCTATTTTTTTCAAAAACAATGTATTCTAAAAAAACATTAAAAAAATATAATACTTATTTAAATGATTTATTCAATGCATTAATAAAAAATATATATTCTTAAAAAATTAAAGGAATATTTCAATCATTTAAGAAGAATCTTCAAATTTTACGCACAAAAATTTAAAATGGTTTGTCGTTTTAACATATACGACATGAACTGGGTTTCCCCCAATCGGAAAAATTATTTTTTTAAAATTCATTATTAAATTTTCAATATTATATTAAAAAATTGTTTTAAAATTTTTTATGACTTAAAATGGTTTTTTCAATTTCGGGTTAAAAAACATTCTCAATAAATTTTTTAAATGTTATATAATGATTTCATTCTATGTGATCATGATTATTATAAATTAAAATTATTTAAAAATTATTTTTTGAGAGATTATTTTAAAATATATATTTTCAAAAAAAAGGTTATTTTCATCATGGAACATTCAAATTTATTTTTAATTCAAACTCATTCACCACATAAGATCTTATCATTCTATATGACATATGAAATATTTGGGGTATTATCCCAATTTAGAGTTGATATTCTTTACCTGAATGGTTTATGTATAAGATAACATGGTTTTTTTGAAACATGATTCTCCTCCATTGATTATACCATGATAAAATTTATATGATACCTACTTCAATATCCATGGGTTATGCACTGATCATAAGATCAAATGTTTAAGAAACCTATCACTCTTTCACATAATAGGTTATGATGAAGTGTTTATGAAACCCATTTCATTTCATGGATTATGATGTGGTAAATGTCATATGATATTTTGGGACACATACGTATGATATAAAATATGTGACGGGTGGGACCTATATATTCCATCAATTCATTGGGTAAACATGTATACCTCATTATATTGAAATAAATGGAAGGTGAAGTGACCCTAGTTCTGTATGTTTCCTTGTCCTATATGATTGTGTTTTGATTTAACCTCACCTAATATTATTTTTTTGGGAGTTAACCCATTCAAAAAATGATATAATTTTTTGTTTTCCTTCAATATTATGTAATTGATTTTCTATTCTTTTTCGAATTCCACAATTCCATTTATTTTTCCAATGTTATACTCTCATTGGTCTTATTCATTAATTTCTATATGATACATGTCTTATTAACTACAAAACATTATGTAATGACTCAAGATTGTGATATTTGATTTGAAAGGTATAGTTTTCATATGTTATAGTCATGTTCTCATACGCTTGTATTCACATTATTCTTACATATCTCCCATGTTTACCCTTACTGAGCATATGAGCTCACCATTTCTTGTGTTTCCATTCTCTAGGTTATGAACATAATGTTATAAATAAGTTATATTTGTGAAGGTTACTAAAAGAGTAGATATTTATGAGAGAAGTTTATTAACATTAAACAATGTAGAATATTTTCAACTTAGTCTCAAATGAAACTAAACTATTACAGTCCTCAATAGTGTTCTTCTGTAATGTAATGAATACTCATATAAGAAAATGTAATATTCATGCTTGAAAATAATGGGTCTCTATATTTGGTATTAGATTAATGGTTTATTTAACCTTTTTTAACTAATATGATAAAGATTTATCTATATCCCTAGTGATATTTATATCATTTTTTGGGAATTTATTAAAGGATAATTCTACAGATGAGTCAAAGTGTATGAAAATTTCATTAATATTGTTTTAAAGGATAGAGTAAGTGATTTCCAAAAAATACATATTTGTATGGAAAACATAAGTGGATTCTGTTTTGGAACATTGGTTTATAGGGGTAATATCTATGAAATGTTAACATTGATTTAGACTCGATTGAAACCCTATGCATTACAACATGCCATGATGCCCACCTGGTTTAACAATTCTAGGGTATATGATTTGGATGTTCAAAAACTCCTTACAAACCATCATAAATTATTTAATTAGAATATGAATATAAATGACCAAGGATACTACTATGGTTCCATATATTCAAAATGGAGTCCTCGTTAAGACATCCTATAAGTTATTTTCATGATTATTTAGTATCACAATATTATTCTCATTTCGTGCATAGTTTTTTTGGTTTTAGTCAATGGATGGTACCAGATGAATGTAGTTTAACATTGAATGTGTTGTAAAATCTTCAAACAAGTGGTAAAATATTATGATGACTAAAGTATTGAATATTTAGATTATGAATAATAAATTATCAGGGTATATGACTAACAATGTGAACATTAACCAAATTTGTGACTCAATAAATGAGGGATGGATAGAGATATCTAATAGTTAATGTAATAGAGACCATAGAATTATGATGATTAAATTTTTTATCTCCCAATAATGTAGGATTAATCACTCAATGGAATGTCTTAGAGTAAATGGAAGATGTTTTCAGTTTTGACAAGTATGACACACAACATGTTAGTGTAGAGTAAAAGTAAAATGTTCACATAGTACAATCGATGGGAATATTTTTCTCAATAAGATATAATTGATGGTATATTTTTTAAAATTTATAATGTATCTAAATTAGGAAAATCAATTCCCTAAGGGGAAATCTCAAGATTAGAATCTGATAGGTTGACAAAGTTATATTTTTTTTGTTGATGATGAACTCACAGTGAATGAAATATGCAATGAAGTGGATATTATGGTATAATATGTTGAATATTAAATGATTTTTCTAGAATTAATTCTGATGGTTTAAATATTTATGTATTGGAATTCAATAATTATGAAATATATAATTATATTTCATTATCTATTTTTCAACAAAAAATTAAAAGAATATGTTTAATGATACTGATGATCAAGAAAAGTAATTTAAATAGAAATTTTATATTTTGATTAATGGAATATGTCCCTTAATATAAGTTTTGTGTTTAAAAAATGGTTTTTTGGAAAGAGTGAATAATGATCTGAATAATTTGAATTGGATAGCATTGGTGATCTACGATCTGATTAATGATTTGTGGAAAAATTGGTTTATGTTATTATAGAAATAGATTATGCATTTTTTGGATTTATTTAATATATTAAATAATATTTGGATTTATCAATGTAATAAGAAGGAATTTATGTTTTTTATATTATTTTATAGAAATTCTAGTTATTAATATGTTTCATGAGAATACAAAGTGAATGTGTTCACATATTTCGTATGTGAAAATTGTGATACACTTTGTATTGTCCTTCTAATTAATGTAATGATTATATTTTAGAAATTTAGTGACATTGTATTTATATTTGGAATTATGAATTTGTATTAAGGTTAAGTATTTTTGGAATGGTTTAAGTTGAATTTTATATTGGGTTTATATTTTAACAAATTATTTCACCATATGAAGACTAATGCATAACTAGGGTTTGGAATTTTGTTTTTGATATTTATTAGTTATAAAAATAATGAGTTATCATTGATTTATAGATAATATTTAGTACAATATATGTGAAAAAAAACTCTTAGAGTAATATATGAAGAGAACATTCATAAAGGAATGACCAAAGGTTGAAATAATTCCAATCAAATTAAAATATATCAAGTTTTTACATTTTAATATGTTAATTGTCTAGATGAAAAATGAATTCACAAACATTATGAAATTTATATTCACATAAAATTATGTTTTGTTATAATAAATTTTTATTGTATTAATGACCATTTTCACACAAATTTCGTATATGGTTTTGTGGTTATTAATTTTTTCATGATCATTCACTTTTTGTGATCAATGTTCTCTATCACTCTCCATCACTATTTGTACGTTATGTTTTTCTAGCATGTAAAATTCTCTAATTCCAACCTATGTTATTCTATGTGGATACCTAGGTGTGAACCCCTTTTTTAACCTTTATGTTTATAACATTACATTTTTAAAAGATGTTTTATTATTTAATTGTTTAATGTGGGTTACTATGAAATAATTCTCAAATTTTTAATTATAGATTATTGATATGCATTTTGAGAGTGAAATTCTAGTTATAATGAGTAGAATGTAACATCATGAGATTTTATGAGTTTTTTATTTTTTATTTTACTATAATTAAAATTTTATGACATCATTCATTATAAAAAAAAACTTTTTTACATTGATTTGAATGAAACATATAGTGTTTTTGATAGTGTGCATGATACGTACCACCAGTCATCAACAAAACATGAAATATTATTAGTTTAAATATGAAAATTATAACCTAGAAGTTAAACTACAGTTTATTAATAGTATAAATTAAATTTCCAAATATACATATAAAATTACAAATCAATATAAATATTATTATAAACTCAATGTAAATAATCTATCAATTATTAGTAAATAAATTATATCAATTAAAAATATTTTCCCTAAAAATTAATTTTATTTTTTTATGAGAACCATATTATTATTAATTTATAGATTTATAATAAAATTTATTTGATAAAATTATATTCATTTTTAAGATCCTCATATCAAAATTATCTTGTAGTGAGATTTTTTATTTTTTCAAAAATATATGGTTGGTCAATGAATCGTAAAAATAGAAATTATTGTATAAATATCACTTATTTTAAATAAATTATTTTATTTAAATTCTTAATTATATTTAAATTTAACATATATATTATCTATATATTTTTAATCTCCATAATTTCATTTGAAAAATATTTATATAGGATTTTAATATAAGTTTATTTTGGGCATAAAAACGGTTTTTTTAAAACCTATTTAAAATGCATAATAGTTCTATGATTTGACTATTAAAATTTATCCCTAATGATGAATATTTTAAATTAAATTAATATATTATATATTTATAAATTTTTGTTAATATTAATGAAATTATTATTATTTGAAATAAATTTCATAAAAAACATCTTCTTTTAATGAAAATACACTTCTCAAAAAATGGTTCTTTCATTGTGTCTATAGTATTTACTTTAAATTTAATTGATTAAAATTTTAAGAAAATATTTTAAAAAAATGAAAAAAATAAAACAATCATTTCAAAATTATATTATGGTTATTTTTTTAAAAAAATCTGAAAATATGAATTTTTTAATTAATAGTAAAAAAATCCTTAATTTTAATTGAAAAATATCATTTCGTTTCATTTATTTATAAAGTAAAATTATTTTGTAAATGATTTTTAAATAAAAATTAATTCAATTATACATCCATTTATCCAATTTGGGTCACTAGAAATAATTCCATTTTTGAAATTGGATAAATAGAATCTTTTAAAATGTTCAAACATTTTCTCTAAGAAAATATTCTTATTCTTCATGTCTGTGAGATTAATTTTGAGTTAAAATTTTCCAATTATTTGATTTTTATTTTAAAAAATTGATTAAAGTTTCAGAATCATCATAATTTATATTATTTAATATGGTAAACTAAATATTTGACAAAATCAATAGTGAAATTGTAAAAAATAAATAGTTTGGTTAAGATAAAAATGGGTTTATAATGGTTTGGACTAAAAAGATAAAGGTTTAAATGAAAAAAGATACTTTTATAAAATCTATTTTATGGAAACATTTAGACTCTATAACATCAAATTATAATGATTCCATAATTTGTTTTCTTTTTTGTATGGGAAAAAAATCCATCCACCTTTTAATTTCAAAACAATTCAAGTGTGCCACCCACATCACTTAAGAAAGGCCACCCACTATACTATTCAAAACATAAAACAATATTATAGCGAAAAATAAAATGAAAAATCAGATCAAAAATTAACTTATCATGTTATAGATGCATTATTTTGTATATAAATACAAAATTGAATGAATTTTGGTGTAACCCTAAGGATGGTTCTTAAAGAATTGGCAATTTTCCTCAATGAGAATTTTTTTATTTCCTCCTCCACATAAATAAATTATTATTAAAGCATGATAATATAATAACCTATGTATCATAAATTTACTAATATTTTTAACTATTAATTTCATTGCCTAAATTGGTCTCTAATTTCATCAAATGGGTTTTGAAATCATCATTCTTGTGTATGGAAGAATATCATTTCTCAAACCGATGTACTTTTTTACATTACCACCATTCACTATTGGGAATTATAATAGATATAGGGTATATATATACATGATATTTATAACATAATTATACCTATTTACCCATTATATAATTTTTTCCTTTTTTAATTCTCATTTTGTAGGGGATAGAATAATTTCCCTTGCTTGTATGGGAGAATACCATCTCACAAAGCAATGTGATTTTTTTCCTAAAGCATAACATGGAAATTAATAAGGATAAAGATTATAAATAAATATTATATTCATAATATATTTTTGATACTTGTGTTATATTTATAATTATTAAAAAATAATATACCATTTTTTATGTCTTTTTCACTCATTGAAATATGTAACATCCTTTGTGTACATGTGGACTACAACTTTCACAAAGTGATGTGACTCTCTCTTCATCACCACACCACATGGATGATATGTATAATTATATATAAATAATAAATAATTATTAATAATAATAAGATATTTACTTTAATTTAATATATTACATAACTCATTATGATAATGATCATTGAAAAATGAAACTGTTCCCCATTCGTATGTATGGGATTCCGTCTTCGGGATTATAACACACTTCATCTCTCAAAACCATCATTCATATTTAACCATAAAAATATAATTTATTTATAATATCATAATTCTTTCATGCATATAATTTTGGATATTATAGAACCTGATCAATGTAAGAGTACAAAAAATAATAAATCAAAAAATGGAGAAAAACTAAGCGATTATTACTAAAAATATGACCTTATTACGGAATTTAAAATAAACGTATAGTGAATTTTCACGACCCAACCCTTGTTGGGGATTATGTCGAAACTTCCTTAAGCCCACCTCCTATAGAAAGTGGTAGTGACAAGCACTAACGGTACAAAAACATGGGGAGGCCTTTACCTAAGAACCAGTACCCACACATTCAGCATAGTCAATGAAATAGTGCAGAGGGAATGGAAAACAAGATGAAAAACTACTATAAAATGGGAACTGAACATGTTTCAGTCTCAAACTGTATATGTATAAAAAATTATGGAGAAAGGGAAATGAAAAAATTACATGTCCTACTAGAAATCTTCTACAACCCGAAAATAGGCAAAAAAGGTAAAACAGGTCTGACCATCCCTCTCTTCAATCTCACGCCATGACCACTGCATGCGGCCCATGATCCCATATCCCTAAGAACCCATGATTTCATGAACAACCTATACATTTTTTTCAAGGTCAATCCATGTGCATGAAATTCCCAAGAAGGGGTTAGTATAAAAATAATGAGTATGATGGCTCGAAGGCCCGAGGAAGCAGAAAAGGGATACAATGAAAAGGGGAGCAGTAAATAGATCAAGCAACGAAACGAGAGTATAAAAAAAAGGAGAGAAGCTCAACCCAAAAAGAGAGTAAACTAATCTCATCTAACCCTATGGATCTTGAAATGTTGAGAATTTAAAAATATCATTGAGTCTTAGCTACCGATAGTTTGAGGGTAGACTCATTCAACAGCAATAAGATAGACATGGAAAGCACATGGCATACCCCATGCGTCTTCGCCTCTATTGGAAGGAGAGTAACCAATACCCAAAGAGTGGGTTCTAAAACAGGATATATATATATATATATATAGTTTATTCTTAGTCAAAAAAACCAAAACAAGATAGTGTTATGTGATCTCTATCTCACAGCACAGCCCAAGAATGTGAGTAGCCAACCATTCTAAGTATATACATCCACATTTCTAAACACCTCCTCGACTTCCCCAGAGTCACAAGTCAAGGGTATCAAATCACCAAAACTCTTTACTATGTTCTTTGGGAATCACTAACTTGACTTCACATTTTTAGGCCACGTATAAACGATACATCTTAGTGGGGAAATCAATACTCTTTCTTGTGTGTCCTTAGGTAACATCAGTGTACGTCTCATCAATAAGTCACGCAATAGAGAGGTTATGTATCATAGTTGAGAATGCATGACCATATCTACTGGATGGATCCACTCTAATGTCATTTAGGACCCATCCCCATCCCATCCGGAGGGTTCTACTCTGAAAAGATCAATGACCCATGCCCATCCCGACTGGAGACTTCAGATCTAGTCTCATCGAGGACCCATCCATAGCCCTACTAGAGGGGTTTACTCAGAACTACCATCAGGGATCACTACCCCAGCCAAGTAGAGGTATGTATGAAACTAATTTGGCTATCCATACTATATGGTATGTCTCGGATAGTGTCAAGGAACACTGGCCAACCCTGCTGGACGGTAACTCTGATAAGAATGTTCCTGCATTCATCAGGTGTCACCCTGGATAGGCATCAACCCCATAACATCTCGAATCATATCTTTGAAGCCACCATATATGGAATTGTCTAATTAAACAAAAAAAACTAAGGATAAGATAATCCTTTACTATATTTCGAGTCCAAAAAAATGAGATATGAGAGGTAGATGATTCATAAAGTGGTACATTGTGCATGTGTGGCCCACATGTCCTGTGTCCCCACCTCGTTGCCTATAAAAGTAGCTATCCATACATGGGTACTAAAGTAAAAATCATGTACCCCTGGGTATACTATTTTACTCCTAGAGTACATGACATCCCTATCCAAAAGGATGATGAGCATGTGTTTAATGTTGTTAAATCGAAGAGAGAATACACAATTTTTCTGGAATGCCTCCTCAAACAACACCAGATAACCACACAAATCACACTGTTGTCATTATTGGAGAAAAATTCAAAAGTTAAATTTTTCGTTCACCCTAGATAGAAATCTGATAGAAAAGTCATAATTCACCATAATGTTCTCAAATGAAGTCACGCGGTTCCGACACCATGGTCCCAAAATAAGTTAAATGGAACAGGCCATTGTAACCCTCATGGAATAACTCATGAGTTGGACTACACATTTTTACAAAATAGACACCCAGTGAAAAGATAAATTTCACCGCAACATGCCTATACTGGACTTCGTGGGGACCATGTAGGTTCCGGGTGCAGCGGGAGCGCGTTGGTGGGTTAGCGCAACTTTAATTTTAGCGTTAAAAAATGATCAATCTGAGATCCGTTATAATATAAAACGCTGGATCTTCAAAATGGAATGAAAAATGAATAATAAAATAAGAGTCCTGGAACCATTGAGATAGGATCCTCATATGATTGCTATAATTAATTTAATTAATTCACAAGAATTACATTAGTGGAATTCTTTCTTCGTCGATTTCTCCGACCACGATCCTATGATCCATTGTTGCATCTCAGAATCCATGTATAGGATTCCTCTAGGAGTGATCCACACGTGCTCCACGTATCTCTGGACATCACTGAAGGGATCTCCGGGTTCTAGCAAGGAAGAACCTTCGCTTGCAATGTCTGCTTTCGACCGCCTTGATCCGGTGGAGGATCTCGCTCTCATAACTTGAGGGAATTCAGGGTGGAAAGGGAATTCTCTCTTGGCTTGAGTGTATTTTCAAATTATTTGTGCACAACAATGGATCTTCTAGAAAAAGTGTTGGGGTTGTGAGGATATTTATAATCGTATTTGAGGTTAATAGAGTTATGACAATACATAAACGCGTTACGCATTTTATTTATTTCATTAACTCTTATTGAAACCCCCATGTCGAATTATTAATTCCTTGACATGTTCCCACACTGATTATAATTAATATAATTTAATAAAATAATATTATATCCTCAAAATCCAGACTGGAAAACTACACGACATGTAATAATTAATACACGGCGTGTTCTTGTTTTCATAAAACTACATGGCGTGTATATTTAATATACACGACGTGTACTTTTATTTTCCTTTATTTCCTCCAACATAATTATTAGACCTTGAGTAATGGCTATTTTTTTTAAATAAATGTAACTGCATTACTCGTTAAAAAATATATTATTTCGCCCATAATATATTCTCTCGAATAACTAGTGTCAAAATAAATGCGATCAGGAATCCTTAAATAATTATTAAACCACAGACGGTAATAATATTTATTTAACTTGTTAAATTAATATTTAACTGAGACACATAGGCACACTTAGTGTGTGACCCTCTAGGCCTCTTTCTCAGTGTCATTAGGCGGAGACTACCTAAAGTCCAAGGTTATCATCTAGCAACATGACAAGGCACACATAGAGAAATAATTTAGTGTCATAATGATGTTTCACCTCCTACAAATTATTACCGTGTAATATAATCCCTTTGTCTCAATATCTCTAATCAAGCGGGTTGCAAACTAGTGCCATCAACCCATGTGCTCGATTATTCTTTATTTGAAATCCTGTAACTGAACTCACCCATACCTTACCATAGCCATAGATTTTTTTAGGCTATATCAATTCCATCAAAGGGCCTGAGATATATACTTCAGTTATGGAACATAAGGGACAAATCCTTTCTCGGCTTATCTATTAATGCAGTATTACTTGTGATGCACCCAACGTATCCTACCTTGCTGCAAACAGTGTGTCATCATAGTTTTCATCAATAAATCTAAGTGCGTGAGTTTTAATACCAATTAATAATAATCTTAATGTCTAACGACCTATACACACGTCCGCAGATAGGAACATTCAATGACACTATGAAATTTGGATTTTCTACTGGCGGGTCTCGTTCTCGTAATATCCTCCTGGATATTTCCAAGGGCGCACACCATAAGAATGTGCCTCAATGTTTTATGAGTCCTCACCCCTAATTACCTGTATTATTAGTGTCCCTCAAATAACATCATCCAGGCATAGAACATGTATTCAAGAATAGTGTTATGTCACTTCCAGGTTCTCATCATATTAGGGATCTGCTATGACCCTTTAATGAAACAGCTGTCCTTCGGACATTATCACATGCATTGTCACGCAGAAGAACAAAAAAGATGTGATAAGGCTTTTATTAATGAATAATGTACAATGTAGTTGGTTCTAGGACACCAAATCCAACTGACTCCCACTTGGACTAGAGCCAACTTCTAACAACCTTTAACCCGCTAGCTCTCACATGATATTCATGATTCTGCTGAGATAGGCCTTTAGTCATGGGGTCTTCCACGTTCTCTTCTGTGGACACTCTGCTCACTGCAACTTCACCCCTCTGATAGAAATCCCTCATGAGGTGATACTTCTGGAGTATGTTCTTTGTCCGTTGATGTGACCATGGTTCTTTTGCAAGATCCAACACTACAGTATTATCGTAATACAATGTAATGGGATCTTTTCTTTTAGTCACCACATCAAGCTCTTGGACAAAGTTCCATATCCGGACAGCTTCCTTGGCTGCCTCAGAAGACGCTATATACCCGGACTCCACCGTAGAATCGGTGAAAACTGGCTGCTTTGAACTCTTCTAGCTCACAGCTCCTCCATTGGGACAGAAAACATATCCAGATTTCGACTTTAGATCATTCTGATCTGTCTGAAAACCAGCATCAGCATACCCTCTGATGACAAGCTCCTCTTCTCCTCCATACACCAGGAACATATCCTTAGTTCTTCTCAGATACATAAGGATAGTCTTAACAGCAGTCCAATGTTGTTCTCCTGGATCTGGTTGATACCTACCTACAATGATCAGTGCATAGGAAACATCAAGCCTAGTACATAACATGGCATAAAAGATGGATCCTATAGCTGAACCATATGGGATCTTACTCATTATATCTTTCTCTTGTTGTGTCTGAGGACAGATTTTCCTAGAAATATGTAGGCCATGTGACACTGGAACCAATACCCTCTTGGATTGTTCCATACTAAATCTCTTTAGTATCTGGTCAATGTATGTACCCTGACATAGTCCAAGAAGCCTCTTGGATCTATCATGAATGATCTTGATCCCTAGAATGTAGGCTGCTTCACCTAAATCATTCATGGAGAAGCACTTGTTCAACCAGTCCTTAACTGACTGTAAGGTTGGTACATCATTTTCAATGAGCAATATGTCATCAACATATACTACTATGATAATGACTGCATTCCCATTAAACCACTTATAAACACATGGATCACATTCGTTCTTAATGAAACCAAATTCCATTATGGCTTCATAAAATCTAATGTTCCATGACCTGTATGCTTGCATCAATCCATAAATGGATTTCTGCAACTTTCAAACCTGTTTGGATTCACCTGGTGCCACAAACCCTTCTGGTTGTGTCATATAGACATCTTCATGAAGGTTCCTGTCAATGAAGGATGTTTTGACATCCATTTTCCAAATCTCATAGTCATGGTAAGCTGTTATGTCAAGTATGATTCTTATGTATTTAAACATGGAAACTGGCGAGAAGGTTTCATCATAGACAATTCCTTGATGTTGTCTGAAACCTTTGTCCACTAGCCATGCTTTATAGGAGCTAACATGACCTTCCATGTCCAGTTTTCTCTTGAATACCCATTTTCATCCAACTGACTTTACATCAACTGGATCATCGACCAGAACCCAGACTTTGTTCTGATACATGGAAACCATCTCATAATTCATAGTTTCTATCTATCTTGTAGCTTATGAGCTTTCTACTGCTTCCTTGTATGAGATAGTTTCATCATTGTCCAACAATAATGATTCACCATCCTCGGTGACTAGGAAACCAAATCTCTCTGGTTCCCTTACCTCTCTTGAGATCCTATGTAGTACTTGTGTTTTTGGAGCCTCTTCCATAGAGATTTGTGGAACTTGTTCCTATAATAACTCTTGTGTATCTTGAGCATCAACATTGTTGAAGTCAATCTTGCTCCCACTATCCTTTATTAAGATGTGCTCCCTCCCAAGAAAGACGGATTGTCTGGTGACAGTCACATTCTTGTCATGCGGGTTATATGGTAATATCCTTTCGATTCCTTGGGATATCCTATAAATGTACACTTCGTGCCCCGAGGTGCTAGTTTGTTTCCTGACAAGGCCTTAATAAACACCTCGCATCCTCATACCCGTGTATGCGACAAAATGGGTTTCTTTCCATTCCATAACTAGGAGGGAATTACATTTTCTACCTTACTTGGTACTCTATTTAATGTGTATGTTGCAGTTTGTAATGCATATCCCCAAATTGATAATGGAAGATCTGCATGAATCATCATCGACCTCACCATGTCCAACAACGTGCAGTTACTCCTTTCACTAACACCGTTCCACTATGGTGTGCAAGGATGAGTGATTTGAGATAGAATCCCAGACTCCCGTAGAAGATCGATGACCTCTTGGTTCAGATATTCTCCACCTCTATCGGATCGATGTTTCTTTATCTTATTACCAAGATGATTTTCTACTTCATTCTTGAATTACTTAAATTTATCTAAGGCTTATGACTAATACCTCATTATGTGAACAAATCTGTATCTACTCAAATCATCAGTAAATGTAATAAAGTAAGAATATCCACATCTACCTTATACTGGAAATTGTCCACATACATCAGTGTGTACCAATCCTAGAAGCCTTGTGGCCCTTTCACCCTGTCCACCAAAAGGCGGCTTATTCATTTTACCTTGTAAACAAGTGTGACATCTATCAAGTGGTTTTAGCTCATTAGAGTCTAAATATCCATCTTGGCAGAGCTTTGTCCAGTGCTTCTTGTTTATATGACCGAGATGGTGATGCCATAACTGGGTGATGTATGAGTCATATGAGTTTGTTTCATTATCTATTTCCAACACATGGTTTTCATAATTTAATACATAAAAAAATTATTTAAATGTGCCATGCCATAACATACGTTGTTCTTATAAAAGAGACAACCCTTATTTCCAAACATGAAAAAAAATCCATCCATATCCAAACAAGATACGGGAATTATTTTATTGGTAACTCTAGGAACAAAATAACTGTTTTGTAAAAACAAGATCATCCCAGTTGGCAATGAGAGGTGGTAGTTGCCAATAGCCAATGCAGCCAGCCTTACGCCATTGGCAGATCGAATATCCACCTATCCTCTGGAAATCATTCTAAATATACATGGTTCTTGCATTTGAATATAGATTTGAGACCCACAAGCTGTATCTAATACCCAATGTGTAGAAATAGAAAGATTACACTCGATAACGAACGCACTATTAATGTCCTGATGCTTCTTGGTGCAGTTCCTCTTCCAGTGGCCTTTCTTGCCACATGAAAAACACATTTCCTCTCGTTACTTACCCTACCTCCGGATGATCCCCTTCTTAGAGGGATGATTCTTGGGGGCTTCAGACCGTTTATAAGTCTTTGGCCCCTTTTCCCTATCCTTCCTTTTCTTATTCACCATAAGGACTGCGGGTTTGTCATGCCCCATGTCCTTATCTACCTGGTGAGTGAAGGGTAGAAGTTCTGATCTAGGCACAACTGGATCAGGCTCTTCCAGAACATACAATTTCCTCTTTCAGTGATGGATAACGTGTAAACGCCTCTACCACTCTTGGAAATTGGTGCTGGTGAGAAGGTTTTCCTTCTCGATTATAGTTCGCAATGATATTTTTGAAGTAATTTTATTTCTGTTTCTACAAATTAAGATGAGCGAAGGTTTAGTAATTTATTACAAAACTGAGAAAAATAAATAAATTAGTACTTATTAGTCTCCCACTATTTTATCGAAATCCAATAGCCCTCACCATTGATTTTAGAATATTATGTTGCCTAATATTCTAGTGGATAGAATCCATACTGCCCTTCGCATTACCCTGACTAGGGTTGGTCAATCAACTTGGAAGGGTTTTAGGTAGACATTCCAAATTCCAACTATATTAACTCACAGCTCCTTGATCCGCTAAGTGGACTCTACAAACCTGAAATCCTTTTATTTTGGATTTCCTCAACCTTTGCCTCTTGGTCACACCACGTCCTGCTATGGCATTCAATCCTTGATGCAAACAAACTCAATTCAACCCAAAACCTTGAATTATAATTCCCCAATAATTGAATGCACCCCAACTAGGGTTGTTCAAGCACTTTGAACTATGGTTCGATTCTAACCAAGATTATGGAAGGCTATACTGACTTAATATTTCTTTTGAGGGATTTTATCCTTATACGTAAATTTAAATTTTATTATCTTTGATTACATGCTTGTTAATATTAAGTGGGATATAATTAAGTGATTAACCATGTCTAAGATAATATTTACATATAAGGCAATTTTTATTTTAGTTCTATCTTGTATGCTCATTTAATTCAATAATTATGTGATCGTGACAACACACCCACAATAAATAAACCATGAAACTGATAAAAATAAAATAAATGGTATGATCAGGAGATTTTTCTATTGGTTATTTTATCTAGCGGTTGATAAACTAACCCAAGACCTAGGTTAGAAACACCTTGAACCTTTTGGGTTTGTATTTACAGCTTTCCACCTGTCCACCATTGTATCTCCTTGGATTGGTTTCACCTTGGAACCTAACTTCATCCACCTCCACTATATTGGGATCTCCATCCATTACATATGCATTTATCTCACATGCAGGTGAGGGGTAAATGAGGTTTTTACATAAAAGAATCCTTGGGCCTGCAGGCCCTACATATTAATGAGGAGATGGATCGTAGGCCAACAAATTTAATTTAAATACATAAATTAAAAGAAATAATTCACATAAAAAGGTCTCGATATAACTCATGAACATCCATTCATGCAATGATATTTACACATAAATAAAACTAGCATTCAATTCTTTAATTGTTCTTGTTTAAGATAAATCACTCTCAAATTAATTAATAATCTTTAATTAATCAATCCTTTTATCCTAAATTCTTTTTTGAACATCCATGAGATTCTAATCATAATTTTAAATAGATAAATTCATTTAAAATTATCCTTATATGTAACTTGTACCTTGGAGGTAACCTAGTGAATTCCCGTTCATTACGAAGATGTTAAATTAAACACACATATATAAAACACCGATCACGTGTTGTGCCTCGGCTTTACGCCTGGACAATGGTACACGTCTCAAGGGTTTTTATAATATAATAATAAATTTTAATAAATCTGCATAATTTGGGTGAGTACACTGTGTGTAGTTCCGACTACATGGCGTGTACTTTTCTTCACCGTCCATCTAAAGTACACGCCTGGGGAGAGAGCGTGTTAATGTACTTCGGAAGTTTTTGGAGTACACGGCGTGTTTTGTGGGACACATGCCATGTAGTTTCCGCATTACATGGTTTCCAGCTGGGCAAGACGTGTATGGGTTACATGGCCCAACCCTAAACCGAAGGGACCACACACCGTGTTCATTGGACCACCCGGCGTGTAATCCGAAAACAATGTGCAACCTATTTCTGGTCAACACACGGTATCTTAAATTCTAAGAAAGAATCCAATACACGGCCTGATTTGGTGGATCATTCAATGCATTGAACCTAGACTACAAGGCATGTACGTCTGAATACACGCCATGTATTTTGGTGTGGTACGACTAGAAACGTTTGGCTCCCCTGGATGAGTTCCTCTATTTTATTTTAATCAAAATTAAAAGAAAAATTCGTTTCATTGAGGTGGACGGGAAACGAGGGAGGAGGAATAGATCTTGAGATTCAGATTTCCAGAACGATTAAACATGAATTGAAATAACTAAATTATTAAATGCATAAATCAGAAATAAAAAACTAAATAATTATAACCAATGAAATGACTGGTCTGATACAACTTATAGGTTTCGGGCGCAGCAGAAGCACGTTGGTGGGTTTTCCCAACATTAATTTTAGCGTTAAACAATGTTCAATCTGAGATTCGTCACGATATAAAACACCGGATCTTCAGAATGGAATGAAGAATGAAAACGAAAAGAAGAGTCCCTGAACCATTGAGATAGGATCATCATATGATGGTTATAATTAATTTAATTAATTCAGAAGAATTGCCTCGGTGGAATTATTTCTTCATCGATGTCTCCGGTCACGATCCTCTGATCCATTGTTGAATCTTAGAATCCAAATATAGGATTCCTCTAGTGGTGATTTACAGGTGCTCCACATATCTCTAGACGTCTCCAAAGGGATCTTCGGGTGCTAGCGCGGAAGAACCTTCACTTGCAATGTCTGCATTCGACCGCCTTGATCCGGTGGAGGATCTCGCTCTCGCAACTTGAGGGCGTTCTTGGTGGAAAGGGAATTCTCTCTTATCTTGAGAGTATTTACAAATCCTTTGTGCACAACAATGGCCCTGCTAGAAAAAGTGTTGGGGTTGTGAAAATATTTATAATCGGGTTTTATGTTAATAGAGTTATGACAATAAATGAATGTGTTACATGTTTTATTTATTTCATTAACTCTTATTGAAACCCCCATGTCGAATTATTAATTCCTTGACATGCGCCCACACTGATTATAATTAATATAATTTAATAAAAAAATATTATATCCTCAAAATCCCGTCTAGAAAACATCATAACGTGTAATAATTAATAAACGGCATGTATTTGTTTTCTATAAAACTACACGCCGTGTATATATAATATACACGGTGTGTACTTTTTATTTTCCTTTATTTCCTTCGCCGCATTTATTATACCTTGAGTAATGGATATTTATTTCTTAAATAAATGTAACTGAATTACTCGCTAATAAATATATTATTTCTTCCACAATATATTCTCTCGAATAACTAGTGTCGAAATAAATGTGATCAAGAAACCTTAAATAATTAGTGAACCACAGTCGGGAATAAAATTTATTTAACTTGTTAAATTAATATTTAACTGAGATACTTGGACACACGTAGTGTGTGACCCTCTAGGCCTCTTTCTTAGTGGAATTAGGCGGAGCCTGCCTAAAGTCCAAGGTTAGCATCTAGAAACACGCCAAGGCACCCATAGAGAAAGAAGTTAATTCCACAATGACATGTCACCTCCTACGAATGCTTACTGTGTAATATAATCCCTTTGAATCAATATCTCTAATCAAGTGGGTTGCATGCTAGTGCCATCAACCCATGTGCTCGATTATTCTTTCTTTGACATCCCAGAACTAAACTCGCCCATACCTTACCATGGCCATGGATTTATTTAGGCTATATCAATTCCATCAAAGGGCCCGAGATATCTACTTTTGTTATGGAACAGAAGTGACAAGTCCTTTCTCGCATTATCTATTAATGCATTATTACTCATGATGCACCCAACGTATCCTACCTCGCTGTGAACAGCGTGTCGTCATAGTTTTCTTCAATACATCTAAGTGTGCGAGTTGTAATACCCAATAATAATAATCTTAAAGTTTAAGGACCAATACACACGTCCTCAGATAGGAACATCCAATGACACTATGAAATGTGGATTTCCTACGGGCAGGTCTCGTTCTCATAATATCCTCTTGGTTATTACCAAGGGCGCACACCATGAGAATGTGCCTCAAAGTTTTATGAGTCCTCACCCTTAATGACCTATATTATTTTTTCCCCTAAAATAACATCATCCAGCCATAGAACATATATTCAAGAATAGTGTTATGGCACTTCTAGGTTCTCATCATAGCAAGGATCCGCTATGACCCTTTAATGCAACAGTTGTCCTTAGGACATTATCACATGCATTGTCAGGCATAAGAACAAACAAGATGTGATAAGGCTTTTATTAATGAATAAAGAAAAAACTATTTGGTTCTAGGACACCAACTCCAACATCCCACACCTTGATCCTAAATTAAAATCTCATTATTTTTGTCTAAATGCATGCCTTAATTTCATTATCATAACGCTGCTAATATCTCACCAACCTGATGTCGTATGGATGAGTTACGACATATGCATGATTCTTCGATAATAATATTTTTATTATTATTGCGTGTTTCGTTGATCTGAGTCACATGTTAGAAAAAAGTATTCAATATTAGACTTAGAATGACTATCTCAATTTCAGGTTCATACTTCCACTGGCAGTTTTTTAATCAGACATCATAATAAGGGTTATGATCAAAAGAATATTTTTTACAACATAATAATAATAAAATTTTTATTTTATTTTTATTTTTATTTATTCATTCTCTTAAAGAAAAATGCAACTCTCTATCTCTTTCTTTCACATATTCAGTGCATAAGGAAGGTTGACTTTTCTCTTATCATTTTTTTTATTATCATTATTAAATTTTGGTTTTCTCTCTCCAATATTCTTTATCATTCCTTCTACCACGATTTTTCCCATCTAAACCCTAAATGTGGCTCCCTCCTATCACATGTTGCTGGAAATCATGCTACCCCCCCCCCCCTCCAATTTGATCTCCCTCACTGACAGTTGAATCCGCCTCCGCTGTAGTAGTACGAGTTGTCTCCCTGCCTAGCCCCTACCTTCTGTGTGCACCACCTCTCTATGGGGATCCAGGATGACCACTTTTTGGCCATACTACCTAACTCGCACCACCTCACTTCCTCTTTATGACCTTCATGGCTGCATACCTCACTGAAGTCACACCCTGGAGCCATGTCGAATCATTTTCCAAGAACACTGCCCTACTCGCCCTCCCCAAACATCCACCCCACCTTATAAAAGTCACTACTGACCCATTCTATGCCCGAAAAAAATTAAACAATCACAGATCTATGATTCACACATCTTGATCTACACATATATAGTCTTTGTTTGTGATCTCGTCACTATTTTGTCGATCTGTCTCAAATCTGGGTGTCAAATCGAGCTCGGATCACCCGACAATTATCAAACCAGGATTCAAAGGGATTATTTAGCGAATACATGAAGATAATAGAGATAAAGTCACCCAAAAAAATCTTAAAAATCAATGTCCATGTGTCCATGGCTGGAAATTGAGAATAGGGAATCGAGATTAGATCATGTGATAAACAATATAGAATACAGATACTTGGGTTCATGTAGAGTTTGAAATCTAGGGGCGTAGGTTGATGTAAAAAATAAAAACATTATAAACATTTAATAAATGGAATAAGAACACTATGAATGAGTCTTACCTGGATTAGATCTCTCATTTATGACGTAGAACAAGTTCTCCGATGAAGGACGACAATCCACTACGCTTTAATCCATCTAGATCCAAAGGTTTGTCATCGTTCTTCATCTTTTTTTCACCAATGGAATTGAGGGGAGAGGGGAGGAGATTTTTGTCATTGGAAAAACATAATTAAGATGGAATTTTAATAAAATGGTAATTTATAACCTACAATTAAATTTAAGGAATTTTAGTCAAATAAATAAATTATTAATTATTTAATTATTTAATTATTCACCAATGATGGCACATAAGATGAACTCCTGATGACGAGACTAGTACCCCACCTAGTGTAAAACCTGCATTCCTAACTCAATGGAAGTCTCATATTAATTATCTGATTCCATTTTCATCACTTATTTCGGTTTGAGCTGTTAAATGAATAAATTAATAATTTAATTCATCCATTTAACATATTAAAAATGAGGGAGGGGTCTGAACATCCTGTTTCAACTCATTTTATGTCCCAGCTAAGGTAAACACCATGTTCTATACCCAACCATTGTCTTAGATTTCCAATTCAATAACCCATTTAAGATATATCATGTTTTTTCTAATTAACTGTGCAGGTGTAATATAAGGCATATTTAATATTTTTATAAAATTATTTCTGGGAACACCTAGTCTTCGAATTGCATACCATCTAAGTGCTCAACTCTAGAATAATATTTTGAAATATTTTAATATCTTATATAGAAAAAATTGGTTCTTAATATCATTCCATACTTTACAATTTTTGTCACGAACCAACCAGGGTCAACCCTGAACCAGTCACCCGAGCCGGTCCGCGACATGACCCGAGAGGCGTTCCCGATCCTCCCGGGCTGGCGACAAGCGCCAGGGCATCAACAGTGAGCAAGTGGGAACGATTTCGCCCAGTAAAAATAAATAATTAAAGCAGCAGAAAATAAACAGAGCAGCGCAATATAAATAAACAAAGTAAAGTAACTAACAAGAACAAAAGAAATAAAAACTAACCAAAAGAGACAACCACTATCCCTGTGTGACCTTGCAGGTCACTCTCCAACTCACGACCAAACATCACCCAAGGCGAACGCACCCAAGCTGTAACCTGCACAAACACTAAAAACAGAAAAGAACTATAGGCGTGAGTATTAAAACTCAGTAGGCTAGCCCGATATCTATTCCCAATGCACTAACTTTAAATAAAGAAATTTACCAATTACAGGTTTGAACTAAATATACAAAATATTAGTTTTCATACACACGCACTTTCGTTTCTAAAACAAGTATCAGTCCCCTTTCCCTTTTTAATTTAAAAACAAGTTTAATGTTTTAAAGGAATAGATCCATTTCATTTTTAAAACATTTTTCTATAAACAATTTAGAAATCTAGAATTCAGTTATTAACCAAAGTAAAACCACACATAGCACACAACACACACCAAGGGCAAAGGAAAAAGTGGCACACATAATCCAGCAACCGAACTTGACCTCTCGATCATCTGCCACAAACAAATACACAATAATGGAAACATGGGTCGAACCTAGGAGATCGTGAACAATCTAGAACGTACTATACATCTGACTCATCCTGAAGGCATGCCCTAACTCGATGACGTCATAACGCCCTAACGCCCGGCATAGCCCTGCATGGCCTAACCGAGGGGCCCAATCCCCATAGCAGCAATAACTCAGTATTCCCCTGCTATGGGGCCACTAGCCAGTGCGTAATCTAAACTAGTGCAGCAATCGTTCTCAGAAGATTCACTCACTATGCCAGGTTCCCATGTCAACACATGCAATAAACAGGGGTGCGCCCACAATGTAAATCAATCAGTCACGATGCATAAACATCACATAAAGCTCACACAATCAACACACACCAAAAGTCACCCCTGAGTGGGTTTTCCAAAATAATTTATTTTATTAAAGTGCCAAACGGGCCTTCACCAATTTTAACGTAAAACATCATTTCTCAAAAAGCTCAAAACAGTTGTTCAGAAGAATTCATTTATCTTTAAATCTAGACGTACATTTGAAATGCCGTGAATTATGTTTTAAGGCCAAATATGCATTCTTTCAAAACTGGGTGTCCGCCCGTCAAGAAAACGTTCCAAGTGTTCGGTATAAAATAAACGGCTCTTTTCACACTAAATAATCATTTAAAATTTTATTATCTAAAATTATTTATCATTCATTAAAATTCACAAAACATCGAGTAATTAATAAATTCTAAATTTAAAGGCAAGTGCAGTGGGGGACCTACCTCAAGACCAAGGCGCGACGACGACGCAAGCTCGGAAACCAGGCGCGACGACGGCGCTCACGTGGAAACAAGTGCGACGACGGCGCTCACTAGGAAGCAGGCGAGACGCCGACGCTCACTCGGAGACAGGCGCGACGTCGACGCAACCTCAGAAACAAACCGCGGCGATGGCGCTCACTCAGAATGATAAAGGGTTAAATGACTAAATGATATGACTCATGTCAACAAGGTGCACCTTCCTTTTCGGGAGCCTACCTGATTAGAACTCCACAGTTAAGCGTGCTTGGCCTGGAGTAGTGATCAGGATGGGTGACCTTCTGGGAAGTTTCCCAGGATGTGTGTGAGTGAGGACAAAGCACACTGGAAAGGACATGTGTTGGCCTGTGGGGACTGTCATTAGTCAGATAACCCGTTCGGGCACGTGGGTGGACCCTAGGGTGGGCCCCACGTGTCTGCGGGGCAACTGGTGGTACCTGGTGGGCCAGGACCCGACGACCATGTTAAGGCGGGGTGGTTGTGCTGTCACTGGGGCCCGGTTGTCACATTTGGTATCAGAGGAGGAACCCAGCCTTAAGTGCGGTGCACAGCCTGGGTTGAGATGTATGGCCCACAACGAGGGCGTTGTGCCCTAAAGGGGGGGTGATTGTAACACCCCAAAATGATAAAGGGTTAAATGACTAAATGATATGAATCATGTCAACAAGGTGCACCTTCCTTTTCGGGAGCCTACCTGATTAGAACTCCACAGTTAAGCGTGCTTGGCCTGGAGTAGTGATCAGGATGGGTGACCTTCTAGGAAGTTTCCCAGGATGTGTGTGAGTGAGGACAAAGCACACTGGAAAGGACATGTGTTGGCCTGTGGGGACTGTCATTAGTCAGATAACCCGTTCGGGCACGTGGGTGGACCCTAGGGTGGGCCCCACGTGTCTGCGGGGCAACTGGTGGTACCTGGTGGGCCAGGACCTGACGACCATGTTAAGGCGGGGTGGTTGTGCTGTCACTGGGGCCCGGTTGTCACAATTTTTGTCCACAAAATGAAAAACTAAGAAAACAATGCTTGATACTGAGACGGCACCTCGCTCTCTGAATCCTTGGAAAACTCACATGTTTTTAGTGTTGACACAACACATCAAACAAAGGGATGGTATGTCCTTATAAGGTTTTATCGTGGAATAGGGTTTCATGATTCCAACCCTGATAATATCATTCTAGAGAAACACCAATGTGTATTTAGTCACGTATTATTTCATAGTCGATGCATCACAATCGAGACTCTATTATACACTCGGAAAGTAAAGAATTCATCACTATTAACTGAAGAAAATTGTACCCTCCTCTTAAACTAGGTTCATCAATCGTAAAGATACCTATTATGAAAAATCCCTCACTATGTGACACTAGGAAATCACATAGAAGTAATTTTCAACAACATTAACGTTTCCTAGAGTATGGAGTCCTGCAGGAATTTCCAACCAACATCGATGCCTCAGGTTGAAGTATCACTAAGTTATGATGTACTTGAGACTGGTGGTATACACGATCCACATAGAATTATCCAATAAGGTAGTGTCTCCATGCCCTTAGGTTGAAGACTACTACTTCCAGCACCACATAGTGTTCCATGTAGTATTGTTCACGGAGTAACCATTACCTCGGCCTGAACGTGATAACCGATGTATCATAATTGACGTTGAGAACGCAAAGGTACCAACAAACAGTGTTAGTGATTAAACTAATCAAACTATAATGTACTAGACATGGAAGTCATTTGGTATACCTCCCATGACATTTCTCCTATTGGATGGAGAGTAATCTCAAAAACAAAAACTTGGTTGATCCCACTAATTGCATTTCCATCAAAATGAGGTCAATCAGAAAGACTCCACTTGAAAATATAGGTCCTTCTTTGACACTATATCACACAACTCCTCCATGAACACCCAAGTCAGAGGTAATCCTCCACCGCACCTCAATAATATCCACTTTTAGTGGAACTAACTCACCCTCATGATTTTTTGCGTGTCACAAAAATGCATCTCAGTGGGGGAATATACCCATAGTTTTTCATGCATTCGAAACTACATCAATACAGGGTTACAACGAAGCCCCGCATCACCCCATTAAAACTGAAGATAGGGATAAGGTAGAAAAAAGTACGTTGCATAGTGCATACCATGTTCTAATGAAAAATGTTGAAAAAGGCACTAGGCATACCTCTTATCATCTCAAGCTCTGCTGGATCATAGAAATCCAAAGCTTTCAGTTGTCTATAGTCCCAGTTTCCAGCTTCCTGATCCTGATGTGGGCTGCTTGAAGGGAGTAAAAAGACCTCGTAATGTTCCCCACTCCCAGCTTCTCCGGCTCCCCTACCAGCACCACCACCCTGGGGATCACCCTGATCATAGTGCTATCTCTACCATGTTGGCCCACTTGTTGTCTTCCTGGTGTTCTCAAGATGTCTGGTCAGGAAATCTTGTAACACATGACCTCACCTGTCACAACCATAACATCATCCCTCCCCATGCTATCTCAATTCCCTATGCTGCCTCAGCTCCAAATGATTGTGTTCTGAAGACCGGTCATTGGGAGGCCTCCTCCGTCGAGATCTTATCTGTTAGGGTGTGATAATTGTGGAAGATTTCTCATCTCTATTGTGATCACGGCCACAACTATATTTATGGCATACCAATAATAGAAATCTCTCTATCACCAGTGCCTGCTCTATCACCCTATCATAGGTGGGGATGCACAAGGGTACTATGATGACACGGGTCTCTCTGTGGGGTCCCTGATTGAACATATGT
This sequence comes from Viscum album, assembly GCA_963277665.1. Classification (NCBI taxonomy): domain Eukaryota; kingdom Viridiplantae; phylum Streptophyta; class Magnoliopsida; order Santalales; family Viscaceae; genus Viscum; species Viscum album. Next base: position 1,930,819,145 of record OY728142.1, read on the forward strand.
GCCCAGAAGTAGCTGTCATTGGTCATGTTTAGAGGGTATCATTTATGGTCTATAAACCTAATCAAATACTTAGTCATAATCATCCCTCCCAATTGAAACTAAAGGTGCTCCAGAATTTGAATAGAGTGCAAGTAGGAGGTTTAGTACTGCTCATGAAACATCTCTTCGAATTTATACCTTGAGAGTTCTAACTTGTCATGTATCTTAGTAACCAAGATCCACTAATTACCAGATGCTCTGTGGAAAATGATGGCTACCAAAACCACCATCAGATCTACCCATTTCTACACAAGCTTGAACAGGCATATCATTAAATCTAACCAAACCACTATTGTCTAAGGTTTTGGCTCACGATGAAGCCTCAGCGGTCTCTAGCACTGGATCTTTGAAAGTGAACGTTGGCTTTTCACATCCTTATCCTTCCCTATGGGGTTTTATACTTATAAATAGTTAAGTTTTCTTCTACCTACCCACCTGAGGGTAGGTGGTTTCATAACAGATCTTAAACTTAGGCCATGTAACTCATGATATCATCTCCACAAACTAGAGAGGGTGTCCTAGTCGGCTGTCATCATAGAGGTATCTTGAATGTTATCAAGGAGTACACAGTTGGATGACCATATATATACATTTATATATCCATAAAAATGGGGAGATGACTCATGAAATACAGTCAAATACTCAATCATATAAGATTATTGTAGCATTTGTTCCTCCAACAAGTGTCTAAGGATGGTGAGTCATCATGCAGGTAATCAGGGTCCTCGTTAATGGATACGTCAACCACCCATACCATCACTGGACTCCATGGCTTGAGTGCCACTCTTTAGATACTTTGAGATTTTTTCCCTAAACCCAACCAAGAACATTTTAGGGAAACATCCTAACAACATCCTAAGGGTATAACCATCTCTGATACCACTTTTTCATCCTCGACCCATGTCAGGGCTCAAGTCGCAAATATGCTAAGCTCGCCTGCATAGCAAGTGTGTGGTTACAATAATGGAAGGAAAATAAAACATGGGTAGGAATTTTCCAAATAACCTATATACAGACTCGTAGTCCTCTTATCACAAAAGTGAAAATAGAAATAAAAATAAGATAAAAAACCTCTATAAAAATGAAATTAGACATGTATCAACCTCTAAATAGTACAAGTGCTAAAAATTAAACTAAAAGGGAAATGGGAAAAATACATGCCCAACTATAAATTTTCCACAACATGGCAGCATGAAAAAAAAAACAGCTGGCAGAGTCCTAATCCTGAATCCCAATCCACGCCCACCGCACGCAGCCAAAAATCCCACATCCCTATGCTCCTATGATATCACGAACATCATGTACATTGTATGAAAGGGAAAACCCTGTGAGTGCATATCCCAAGTAGGGGTGAGTATGAAGATACTCAATAGAATTCCCCAAATCCTCAAGAGAGATGAAAAATGGTTCATTGAAAAGGGGACCAATAGATAGAAAAAGGAAAATAAAGAGAGAACAGAAAAAGGAGTGTAGCTTAACCCAACATGATAATGAAGTAAGGTAATCCAAACACAAGGATATATAAATTATGACAACTTTAACTTCTCATGGATTATTTTCAACCTATATCAGGAGAGTAGACTCGTCAAACTATAAGAAGTTGGACACTAAAATCATGTGGCATACCCCATCCGTCTTCCCTCTCCTGGAAGGAGAGTAAAAAATATCCAAGGAGTTAGTGCTACAACCGGATATATATATATATATATATATATAGTCAATGAAACCCAAACAAGAGAGAGTAAGGGGACCTCCATCTCACAGGTGAGCCCAAGTAAGTGCGTACCCAACAGTTCCGTGTAAATAACTCTACAATTCTCAACACCTCATCCTCTTCCTAGGATTCACAAGTTATAAGGGCTCTAATCACCACACATCGATATTATCCTTTTTGGGTAGCATAGACTCACCCACACGATTTTAGGTCACGTCACAAGGGCATTTCTTGATGGGGAAATCTCTCATATTTCTTTTTGAGTCCTTAGGTAATGTTAATGTGCATCTCGTTATTATTCCACACATTTGAGAGTTCATGTCTCAATGTCAAGGACCCATGCCAAGGCTAGATGGAGGGTTCCACTCTAGAATCATTGAAGACACATCCCCATCCCAACTAGATAGTTCTACTCAGAAAATATTGAGGAGCCATTTTCATCCCGGCTGAAGGGTTTCACTCTAGTCTCATCGAGAACCATCCACAATCCAGCTAGAAGGTTCTACTCAGAACTCCAATTGGGGATCATTTTTCCTCCCACTCTGAGGTATGTCCAGAACTTCTTTATCCATCCCCACTATATTGAATCTCTCAAAGACTATGAAAGAACACTATCCATCCCTACTGGATGGTACCTCTATGAAGAACATTTTTTCAGTCATCAGGTGTCACCCTGGATAGACATCACATATGGAACATCTCACATCATATCTTTGAAGACACTATGGAGGGAACCGTTACATTCTATATGGAAAGATCAATTAGGATAGGCTACTCGTATGCTGGATTCTGAGTCCAAAAGAAGGCGATATGAGAGGTTGAAGATTCATAAAGTGGTATATAGTGCATATGAGGACCACACATCATGTGGCCACACCTCATCACCTGATTGTGTACCTATATATACTCGGGTAATAAACTCCAAATCAAGTATCCCTTGGTGTGCTAGTGTACATCCAATGTACATGACATCCCTCTCCAAAAGGATGATGAGTGTGTGTTTCTCATTGATAAACCGATGGTTTAAAACATACTTTTACTTTAGTGCCTCCTAAAATAGCACCAGATATCCAAAATTATCATAACATTGGGATCCTTGGAGAAAAAATGCACAATATCAAATTTTCATTTTCCTTGAGCAGAAATCCAATGGAAATATTGTAAGTTGCCATATTGCACTCGAATGGCATCACGTTGGGCCCATTCCTTGGTCCCCAAACAAGTTATATGGATTAAAACATATCAATACTCAAGGAAATATAGACGAGTTGAACTACTAATTTTTCCAAAACAGACACCCGTTGAAAACGCTGCATTTCACCACAACACGACCATACTTAACTTCATCAGGCTCACACCTCTATCCCGAATTAAAATTCTGATATTGATCTCAAATAGTTAACCATAATTTTAGGATTATAATGCCACAGATAGATCTCTAATCTGATGTCGTATAGAAGAGTTATGATTAGATAAAATATTCCCTACCAATAATAATGTTATTATTATTGGGTTTTTGGTTGACAAGTGGAATGAGATCATAAAATAATTCAACATCAAACATAAAATAACTATATTGATGTCAATTTCATACTTCCACTGAAAGTTCTTTAATCTGATGTCATACTAAAAAGTTACTATCGTAACATTTTTTACCAATAAAATAATAATAACGCTATTATATTATTATTATTATTATTATTTTATTCCATTTTTTTCAAGAAAACCCCCATTCTCTATTTCTTTCAAATGTTCAGTGCACAATCTATATTGACTCATCTATTACCATTTATTTATATTTTTATTATCATTATTATATTTTAGTTTTATCTCTAAAATATTATTTATCATTCTATATTCCATGATTTTCAACCCTGTAAACCCTAACTGCCACTGCCTCCCTCACACATGGCCAAAAAACATGTCACCCAACCTTTGGTCTTCTCTCCCTCATTGACAACCAATGTTTCCACTGCCGATGTGTTGTGGGTCATTGCCCAGCCTGGTCCCTACCTCTTGTGTGAACCTCCTCACTACCAGGAGTTGTGCCGACCACTGCCTATCCATACCACCATTCTCATGCCATCTCGATAACTCTACATGACATTCCTGACCAGTTTTCTCACCGAACCCATGCCCTAGAGCCAGGCCAGACCACCGTCCTAGAAAACTTCCCTGCTCAAACTCCCTGAACAGTCGCCGCACCATCCTCTATTCACCACCGACCCATTATAAGCTAGAAAAAATTAAAAAGATTCTATATATGAAATTATAATGTCCTGGTCTACACAGATATTGTCTCTTTTTGTGATCTCCTCATTTGTTTGTCGATCCCTAATGAATCTGGGTTCCCGATTGAGCATATGTTACCCAAAATTTGGCGCACTGGGATTAAAATGGATTCCTCAGTGAAGACGCAATGAAAATAGAGGTAAATACACAAAAAAAGTGTTAAACATCATTTTACAGGTTTTCATGGATGGCAATTGAGAATAGGGCACCAAAATTATAACATGTGATAAAAAATATGAAATCTTGGTACATGGGATCATGTACAGTTTGAAATCAAGGGGGACATGTTGAAGAAGAAGTTGAAAACATGCTCCGCATTTAATTTAGGGAATAAGAACACCAAGAATGAGTCCTACAAAGATTTTATAACTCGTTGTGGATGTATAATGTGTTCATTAACAAAGGAAGAGGATCCACTACGCTTTGATATGACTATATCGAATGGTTCATCATCGTTCTTTGTTCGTTGTTTGTCAATAGGAACCAGAGGGGAGGGGACGAGATTGATTTCATTGGAAAAATAGAATTATGAGGAAATTCTTCTAATATGATATTTTATAACCCTCAATTAGGTTTAAGTATTTTAAATAAAATAATTATATTACTAATTCATTCATTATTTAATCATCCACAAACGATGGCATATTATCCAAATCACGACACCGGAAAAGGTTATACCCCACCTAGGAAAAACTTATATTATAAACACAACGGTGGTATAATATTTCTCATCATATCCCATGTCCCGGATTCATTTATATTTGATGTATTAAATGAATACATTAATTATTTAGTTCTTTAATTTTAGATACCGCCAATGAGAGAGGGGTCTAAATGCCCCACATTGAATCATTTTATGTCTTTCCAAGGGTAAACATTGTGTTCCAAACCTTACCTCGAACTCAAATTTTTGACATGATCAACCATTTATGTGATATGTTCTTTTCTTTAATTAATTATGCATGTGTAATATAAACAATGTTTAATATTTTTAGAAAAAAAATTCAAGAACTTTGGGCCTCATATTATCATTTCTTATCAGCTCCCAACTATGGAATAATATTTAGAAATATTTGAAAGACTTATTTGTAAAAAACCAGGTCTCTACATAAATGTTCACATGTAATACATATATGTTATGATATATGTATATAATTATTTTTATTTTATAGATTTATAATAAATATATATTTATTAAATAGGAGGTTTGGTCATACACCAAGTACTTTGAGACATAAGGAATGATATTTCTAGTCTATATTTAATTTGATGGTGAGAAATGAAAATTCACCACTTGTTTCTTTTTTTCTGGTGTATATAATTTCACTTTTAAATGTAATATCATGAATATATATATTGAATTTGTATTTCAGGTTTTATTTTATTGTATTATTTAATGGTTCTTATGATTCAAAATATTATTTAGGTGGTAATGAATTTCCATCGTACATTTACATCTATGAGAAAAATGGATTTTCAAAACATATTTATTTTATATTTTTTATATACATCCCTTAAATGGGTATTATTTTGATTATACTTATAATAATTGGTATATACATATACATGTAATAATATCTCTTTTTCATGGCTTATGATTCATTGTAACCAACATGGTAATGATTATATATTATAATCTTATTATTTATGATAATGTTTCTGATGATAAAAATTTAGGGTCCATATAATTAATATTTTCCTTAAATTTATTCTCCTATGGTTAATAATATTTATTTCATGTTATACTACCATTTTCACACTCTTTTGTACTTAAAATAATTGATGAAATGTTTTTTTTTAAATATTGTTTATTTCACTCTTCAATCAAAAACACTTTATCTTCTAAAAACATGTTCTCAAAATATGTTTTTAAAAATGTTTTTTATTTTCTTAAAATTATGTATTAATGAAATTGTCAACCATTTTTTACTTATTATAATTTTTTAATGGAATCATCATATATTTTTCCAACCAATGACTGTATATATTTTAATGAAGATGTGGAAGGATTCCTTATATTAACATGTATAAAATGAATGTAATTTTAAACCATAATCACCATTAATTAATTTATAGATTACATTATTAGTGTTCAATTTTATTTTCCAGGAAGGAAATTTTCAAAATATTTTATGCTTTAGAATGTCTTTTTTCAAATTTGAAAGGTTATTTTCAGAAAGAAATGTTTATAAATGTTTATATTTCTTATTTAATTACTTTTTATGTTTATTTTATTTAGAAAATGATTTAAATGGTATTTTATAATTTTTAGTTTTTAAAAGTGAATTCAAAGAAAGTTTATGTTCCTTAATAAATGTTCAAAGTGATTTTTCATTCAAAATAGATCACCATATAAAAATAAATCCTTTGAGGTCACTTATGGTTTACAGTGGATATGATCCAAGGGTATAATTATTTTTCATTCACTAAAATTTCAATGTTCATAGTTATGTGTTGTTTATGAAACTTTGTTATCTTTCATAGCTTCTAAAGTAATGAAAGTATTATGAAACCCACCTCTTCTTACATGGTTTATGCTATGAGTAAATGATGAAATGATTATAAAACCTATATCTTTTCCATAGGTTAGGATATGATGAAATTTTTGTGAATCACATTTCATTTAATGTGTAATTTTATTAAGAATGTTTTATAATCTCATGGCACACATATATATTATTTTAATTATATAATGGGTGAGACCTATTTATCTCTCTAATTAATAGGGTAATTATTTATATCTCATGAGATATATAAGACTAGAAGAATGAGTGAAACTAGTTCTGTATGGGACGGTGTCCACAATGATCATCTTGGGTGTGATCCTTGAATAATTTTATGGTTTAGGGATTAAACCCATTTTATAATTATAAACTTGGTTGTTCACCTTGAAAACTATATAAATGATTTTATATGCTTCTCTATATTCCATTATTATATATATTTTGTCAATGGTATACAATTATGGATCATGTTATCAGATTTCTTTATGATTCATGTCTTATTAACTGTCAATATTTATTCCATGACTCAGGATTATGATCTTTTATATGAACCAAATGGTTGAAATATGTTATGACCATTTTATAATACCCTTATATTAAGGTTATCATTACTTATCTCCTTTGTTTACCCATACTCATCATTTTAGATAACCATTTCATATGATTCATTTACATGGGATAGAAATAAAAGTTTTAATTGGGGTATGTTGGTGAAGAGTACTAAAGGAGAAGATGATTGTGTTAAATGTTTATTTTTTCCCCAAGGTATAATATTGTGTACATATTCTATAAGTTCACAAAAATATTATGGCCCTTTGTCCTGTGTTTTTGTAATTTATTTAACATTCATTTATATAAAATTAATATCCATGTATTAAATATATATATATATATATGTCGATATAATAATATTGTAATCACACATTAGTTCATTTAATACACATAATCATAGAAAACCATTTCCCTAGTAGTCAATATTCATTTCAAAGGTAATAATAGTGCACTGGGTTCACTCCCCAGATCATTATAGTATTAAATTTTAACATTAATGACTATGATAGTTGACATAATCCCTTAAAGAACAAGGTTAATTCCCAATTAATTTTGTTTTTATCTCATGAGATATTAGTACATTCCTAATGAATTAAAGGGATATATAGGTCAGAATTATCATATCATAAAAACATGTATATGTTTTCCACTAGATCATAAAATATTTATTATATTATAATCCATTAAATTAAATGGGTTTCATAAACAATTCATCATTAAATAAACTGTGGAATATAAATATGTTTCATAATAGTTTTATCACTTTATCGAGGAATAACCAATGGAAAAAAGAAGTGGGTAGCATAATAATTTTTTCATTTTATAACTCTCTTAAGAGAATTGAGTTTCCTAAAGATCATATCATTGTCTAAAAACCCATTTAGATAAATATCAATAATGTTATACTATGATTATTTCCCCAATAAATCATAAGTAACATCATAAGTTGTCATTATTGATGGAAATTGATTTCAAAAGACCACTTTGATATTTTAATGAATAAAAAATCATCTCTACTTAAAAAACCCCTTTTAAAACATAAATCATTTACAAAATCCTTATGGTTAAAAATAACCTTCTGAACACAAAAAATACATATTAAAAATAATTTAATAGATTTCATGAGGAAAATAAGCTTTTCTCATTGAAAAACACTTTCCAAAAAAATAATAAAACATATCTAAATCATTTTATTTTAAAATAATTTTGAAAATATATAATGGAATCTATAAAAATAATTTAAAACACTTCATGATGAAAATATGTTGTCCTCTTGTAAAAAAATTTAAAATCTAAAGAATTTTCAAAATTATTTTTATTAATATACAACTGAAAACATATAAATGAATATTTAAATATAATTTAAATTTTATCTAGTAGAAAATATAGATTCAAATATTTAAAAAATATATGATTAATGTCAATTTAATTGAAAATAAACTTTCAAACAAATAAAGGAAGCCTTAAAAATAATTTAAAATATTTCTTGAGGAGAATAGACATTGTAATTTAAAAAAAGTATATATTTAAAAAATGAGTTTTAAATCCTTATCTAGGAAAAAAAATAAAAAATTATAAAGTATTATATTTAATTAAATTAATTATTATGATAATAAGGAAATTATGATCAATTCATATACATTAAAACATTGATTCCTTTTATATTCATAGTAAAATATAGACGTAAATTGTTTAGAAAATGAAATTAATATTCCACCCAATTGGTTTAATTAAAACATGTGTAAAAATTTTATTGATAAATTATTTTAATATATTAAAAAATTTATTTTTTTTAGAATACATGGATTTTTAAGAAAAAAGGTTTTTTACTGAAGAGTGAAATAAATCAGATTTTTCATAAAATCATTCTACTAAACTCTTGAGTACATAAAGTGTGGACCATTAATGGAAATCGTGTATTCTAAGAAAATAACCACATTAAAATAATACTCGAGAATTTCATGAGAGATCTAGAATATTATTTAATCATTTGATTCATAATTATAAAAAAAATTATAATAATATTGAGATTGTATCCCAAAACACTCAACACATTTTCTATATTGAATCAAATTCCCCATGAAAGAATAAAATTAAATTAACCATAATATATCAATAAATTATGAAAAATAGTTATATAACATGTCCATGGGGATGTATATACCCATAATAGAAAAAGATAACTCCACACTATAACATAGATCTCAATGTAGAAAAATTGAAACAAATATCTCTCATCATTCAGTCACTTTTGAAACATAAACAACATGAAAGGAATATGATTAAATAGATATGTAAGTAAGCATAATATAAGTTATATTATTTATAAAATACATTTAACTTCTGTATATATACCACATAAAATAAATTTGTGGTGAATGTGCATTCTATGTCGCATAAATTATAATTGAGATGAAAATCCCTTACCGTAAGTCTCAACTTTTGTAATAATCATTAAGACCTCATGTATAATTAATATATGTTTATTATATATCAATTATATAATATTAATCATATATATAATTACATATATTATTTTTTTGTGCCATTTTATTTTTAGTTTTTTAACATTTCAATGTTAAAGGTACATTTTGAGAAAAAAACGATTTTATTTTCATTTATGATATGATTTTTTATTTATGTTCAACCTAATTTGATCATGGTTAAATAATATTCATAATTTTTACAATAATCTAATTTTAAAATATGTTTATATTTTATATCTCAGAGTAAACTGTAATATGGATAGGTAGATAATGAAATACACCATTCATAGAGACAGTACAACAAACATACGCATAGAAAATGATTCAATGTTCTAGAAAACATAAATAAATAAATTTCCATAATATATTTACATTTAAAAATCATGTGTATTTAATATATATCACATTTTTTGGTTAAACCCATCCTTATTATCTTCCATGTAAATCATCAATTAATCACATCAATTATTGAGGTGGTTGTCCTCCATAAAAACGAGTGACATTATGATATTTCTAATGAATGAAAAGTATGATGATATATATGATATAGTATTTTTAGAGGTATAAAAAATAATAAATATTATATATATACATTTAATCCATAACTTTATCCAATCGTGATAGTGGTGATGTAAAATGAATAACATAGGATTGTGAGGTGGTAGTCCTTCGTACACGCAAATGATGATTTCACATCACAGCATAGGGAATATGAGATTGTGTTAGTTCATTCCCATAACAAAAAAATATTGTTATATTTATTATAATTATTATGTTATATCATTGTGGTTTAATTAAAATTGATGTTTTAGGTGGAAGAATTATAATAAAATGTTATGTTAGGGGTGTTACTACTTTTGACAACTTCTTTTGGTTTACAAAAAAAGGATTATTTGATTGGATTTATGACCAAAATAAGTATTAAAGGATGGATGAGGTAATTGATAAAGTAATTTGGGTAATTATTAGATAAAAATGGGTTTTTTAATTTGGAATTCCAGACGAAAAGGGGTGGCATTTAATAAGTTAGGTCAATAGAAAACATTTAATTTCTAAAAAGAAAATAGTTTACTCATACATTCTACATGAAACAAGGATCCAATATATATATATATATTATCAAACATATAAGAAATAATTTTTAAATATTTCTTCGAATTTTTTGTTGGAAATGTTTCGTTTCATATTCAACCCTTCTCTTTATAGTCTAACCACCAATTATCCCATTTTGACGTTAATAGTAGTAAATAAATTTCACTATATTACTTTTCATAATGGAAAAAAACAAATTTAACATATTACATAATATATATTATTTTTATTAAAATTATAGAATGAAGTTTTCAAAATTAAATTCATGGATTTGAAAAAGTATAATTTGAATGTACGCCTACAGAGGCGAGGATAATACATTTCTCAAATGAGAAACTCTTTAACAGGATAAAGGATTTTATATAAAAATCAATATTAAGTTCATTAAAATGGCCTAAATTGTATAATTAAATATTTTATTTTACAAATTTTATCTTTAATACCATCATTAAACAATTTATAAGTTATTAAATTCTTTAAAATAAATTAAATTTATTAATCAAAACCAGAATGTTTGACTATTCCTTGAAAAAATTATCTTCTCTACAAATATAAAAAATGAAACATATGTTACATTTTATATTATAATTTCAAAATTGAAGTGTAATTTTTTTCATATAATTTTTCTATAATTGGACGAAATATATTTCAAAAAAACTCACAAATGTTAACCAAAATATATTTTTGAAAAATACAGTTTTATGCTTAAAATTGGATTCATTATTTTCTCTAGTCTAGAAAACACATAAAATGAATATTATTTATTTTATTTAATATATAATACATATGGTTAATTAAAATAATTCACTAAAAAAAATGGTCAATTTTTTGTGGTAAGACATGTTTGTGTGATTAGAAACAGTTTTACAAAAAATGATTTCATTTACATTCAAATGGTTTTTATTTATCATTTATAATAAATTTTTCACCAAATAATTAGTTATATAAACGTGTGTAAAAAATATATTTTCATAGTTTATTTAGTCTTATAAATACCCTCCATTCTAAAGGCTATATGATAACTATAATATTAAAAATAGTATATTAATTGTAAGTTGTAGTTTATTTAAACAAGGTATTGAGTGTAATGAAATCTACATATATTTTTGTGTGGAACACAAACAAAAAACAGTGTTTCATATATTGAAAAATATCTATAAGAAAAAATTTATTTAAATAAATTCATTCAAAAAATCAAGGGGTGTTATATTCTACCCACTTAAATTGCATCCTCACTATATGATATTATTGTCAGTGATAAAGGGTTTAAATTTTAAAAAATTCATTATATAATGTCCACATGATAAATAGGTTTAATAAAAATTAATCTTAAAAATTGATAAATAGATATGTGAAGGTTATATAGAATAACACATAACATGGATTCCATTTTGCAGAAAATTGGTCGGAAGTAAAAACATTGACATATAAGAGAAATATTACACCCAAATAATGATAGTGAGTGATATAAATCATGGTTATGATAACATTAATGACTAAAAAACAATAAATATTTTATTGGTGAAAAGAAAACTCACTATAAAGAAATAAAGTTAACATTTTGATAGTTTAGTTTAAAATGATTTTCATAAATTTGGGGAATTTAAATGACAAGATACTGTTGATATCATTCCATTCCATAATCACAATATCTTCTTTTACATTATTCTATGTCAATTACCACAAAATCTTTTTTCTATAAGACATAAATGTTTTATTCCTGAATCACTAAAAGATAGTAATATCCATAAATGTATGGAATCCCATTTCTTCATTCTCTATATATCAACATAAAACAGAATTTTAAGAAAATATTATCCAATAACATCAAAAACATAACTTAATCTACTCCATGAATAGTTATCCATATGGATCCTCCATGTTTGGCCAGAACTGAAATTCAAAAATCTATAAATATGGTCACTAATTTTCCATGATCAACTTATCTATAATCCCAAAAAATACAAAATGTATCTTCTAATTGAATATACCAAATATGTGAATAAATTTATCATAGATTATATTGAAACATTATAATATTTTGAATTACCAAAAAATTATAATTAAAATGAAAATTCTTTAAAAAATTAATAATTTATTTATTCCTTAAATAAAGTCACATATTATTGATTTTACTCTATAAAATCAAATAATGTTGTAAACCCCATAAATGATAAAAAATAAATTTTCTTCATAAAATTAATATTCATTTTCATGGTAATTAATACAATCCTATTTAGTTTATCCATATCAATAATCTCTTTATTCAAAATAGAAACAATTTTATCAATATTCAAAAAATATTGTTCCTTATATTCACTTAATAAATCTTTTTTCCATTAAATATATTTTCTAGTACATCAGTTCCATTAAACATATTCTTAATATTCCTTAATAAAAACTACTATTGAATTTTTCATTAATGTTTGAGGATTATAATAACCAAATTACCACTAATAAAAATATATTTCATTGAATCCCAATACTAAAACACATTAAGAATTTCAATTTCTTCATACACCATTAACCTGGATTCATTTTCTTATTCCATAAATTATCTTTCCGTTCATATATGATTTATTTTCTCTTCATAATAAAAAATATATCCATTACTCAAACAAACATTCTAATTCTCTTCCTGATCTTTTCCATTGAGACATATATTTGTATAATTCCCATACATTTCACATTTGAATAATTCAACCATCGATTATATCATTGAGTGGTCATTATTCTCATCCATTGCATTAACCAGAATTTTAATTTTTTCACTATAATTAATTACATTGTGTCCTTCATTTCCATGTTGATAAAATATTATTGTTCCTCTAAGACAAATACTTTAGTTCCTCTTACACCATTCTGAACACATATGGAACTAAATATTCTTTCTTCTATAGTCACTATCACCTGAACTCTAAGTTAAATCCATACTTCTCTTCATTGGTGAGCATGATATTCGTTTATGGTTCATTTTTTTAATCATGTATCATGATAACATACTCGGAAGATTAAAAACAGTCCTTCACTATAGTCATTATTCCATTTGGGTTCTCATCCAAAAAACATTCCACCACATTCAACATTAATACAATTCCATTTGTTTCCCACCATTGACTAAATAAAAAATAATAGTTTGAGAGATAAAAAAATTTCAGGAAGAATCATAATCATAGAAATCACATATAGAATGCTTAAATCACAACACCTTATTTACAACATAAGAAACATTATTTTTTACTTTTTTCATCCCCTGTCACTATTGAAATCCTTTATGGTGGTTCTTAAAGAATTTTTTATTTTCCAAACAATATCCACCATGAGTTTCAATACAAGTGTGTGTCAAATCCAATTTTTGTTCACTATGTGATGGTTGACTCCAACTCTATTCTAAATTTTGGATTTTTTTCCCCTAGGTAACCTTATTCCAGTTCCACATACAATTTTAGTACATAATAAGGGATTGTATTTCATATTAACCAATCAATATATCCTTTTCTAAAATTATTATACATTTTCATTTATTTTGACTCATCCTTAGACCTATCCAAATATGTAACCATATACATGTACATATATATATACATGGGGATCTCACTAGTGTTTTCTTGACATAGTTACCAATGAAAAAGTAGAAATTTCCTCTAATAAAAAATTTAAAAATCAAAAATTATCACACATAGAGATTACAGATTCTTATATGAATATCGGATAAATTACACAAATAATTTTTGTATACTGTATAGTTTTAGTTTATTTAGAAACTAGAAAAAAGCAACTTATTTCTGGAAATATGTTTACCTTCACCCATAAATATCATTTTACATAGTACACTTCTTTTATATACGCAACATATAACGTTTTTTCAAAACCTGTGGAAATGAAAAATAAGAAAGGGTTATCACATATTCACAGTACGAGTAATCAAGGAATATATCAATATAACATGATCATATGGGTACTACTACAATTTAATAAAATTTTAAAAAAAAATTTATATATAATACATCATAAAAATGGGTCATAACATAAAGAATTGAAGTTAATAATACATAAATCATACTGGATTACAATAATGATATCAATTAGAACATAACACTGGCATAAATCATATAGTAAAGACATAAACATAATAATATACAGTAATTTACTTGTTGGTTAGTGATCATTTACAAAACTATCATAGTGGAATGGTTTCACTCCCCAAACCAACTTAGTAGTCAATGTGTACTCCCAAGACTATCATAGCAGACATAAACCCAAAATAAATAGTGTCCATTCCCCATTACAGTATTATTTATCTCATGATATATCAATCATTACCCAATGGATTGGTGGGAGATATAGGTACAACACATCATGTAATTAAAATCACACTTATGTGTTCCAAAAGATCATAAAACTTTATTCATATCAATACCCCGGAAAAGAAATTTATTTCATAAATATTTCATCATTACATAACTTGTGGAAAAGAAAAAAGTTTCATAATAATATTATCAATTACTCCATTCATATCCCTGAGAAAAAGATGTCTGTGAAGAATTTTATCAAGGGATATGTAGTGCCCCAACTCCAGAATCCTTGATCCACATTCTAAAACAATTACATTGGAATGATTGCAATGAATCAATCCCCTAAGAACCGATAGTCTAGTAGTATTTCAATAAATATACGTAAATGTGTATTTTATTACAAATGAATACACTAATAAAAACATATTTTTTATTTCTAGGTAAATAACATTGACGATAACTATATTCCATATAGTAAAACCTTATATATCATTCATAGTACGCTTCTTGGATTCCTGGGGAAAGAAACATAATATGGGTGAGATCAAATGATCATTAAGGAAAAAATATAGAAGAAGAATAATGAATCATTAAAAATACTCATTAGATAAAGGTAAATAACTAATCACATATACCCTACAATCAATAAAATAAATAGAAGTTCATAAAAAATATAGAAAACTAATAAATAAAGACACATTCCATACAAATAACTATATAAGGAAAAATAAATATGCGGTGGTAAGAAATTGAAACACATGTTATATAAATAATGGAAAAATTAAATGTATCAATAGATATATCAAAACCAAATCACATGGATAAATAATAACTGAAACAAATTTGCAGGAAATGCTTGATTATTGGAATCCATGTCTCCTAGGTACACGGTTTCTTTACAATAAAGGCATTTCACAAGACGGGTTACAAAATATCGGGTAAAATCCCATCAATACTAGAAATCCAAATAACTCAACCCAAGAGACTATCAAGGCATCAGAAGGATATTTATAACTAGGCACTAACTATGTAATACCATTCAAAAACATTCCTCGTATATCAAATAATTTATTTAAAAATATACCTTATCAAATAATAGTATTGAATAAAGAATACATAATTATCAATTCTTCCCCAAATAATCAAATAAATTTTAATGTATTCACCGTCTGCAATATAGTATATGGTTTAACAAATAGTATTATCCATGATAAATGATATGGATATTTATGTAAAATTCACTGATCATAGGATATTGTATATTTTAAGGGGACAAAAAAAATCAAGGTAGTGAATGAGAATACTATCCTTGTCCAAATCAGTTATATACCATCCATAGAATGATTAACAATGATATCAATACAACATACCTGAAGCAGAGTAAAATAAAGGGTTATTATCATTTAAGAGTGGAAATATTATAAAATAATTATTAAAAAATAATATTGAGGAATTTATCCATTCATTTTAAGAAACATTTTCAAGAACATTTTATTTAGAAATAATCTTTTAAAACATTTTCATTAAAATATAAACATTAAAAAATTCAGTGGAAGCTTTGATGGAAGGATATCACGTAAAAAACGTACATGGTGTATGTGGTAAAAACATACATTCTTTTTTCAAGGTAAAATGGTTTAGAAAATGACTTTTTTGGAAAGCCCCAACAACATTCCTTTGAAAACATTGGTAACATAAAAAAATGTTGAAAATTTCTTTTCCAAATAATTTCAATAACATTTTTGAAAACATTTTAATAAAACATGCTTTTTAGAAGAAAACTAGTTCTTCAAATAAAGAGACAAATGAATTGGTGTTTTCCTAAAAATATTTTTATGACACATTAAGTCCTAATGAGTGGGGAAATGGTAGTAATACATGAAAAAATTCATCAATTACTAAATGTGAGGAAACTGAAAGGGTTTTTTGGACAATGGTGATATAATTTCTTAAAATTAAAATAGCATTGGAAGATCATAAAAGTTTTTCTTGAGGAAAATATCTTATAACATTACAAATTTTGATTAAATGAAATATTTTAATTCCATTTAGGTAAATTAAAACATGATATAATATATAAAAATGGTAATTACAAACACCACACAAAAGATGTCAGTGGGGAACATGACATTTATCTCACAGATTCAAAAAGCGATATCAGAATCCCTTACTGCGTATTTCCTTTCCATTGAATGTCCTTTAACATAATGTATGATAAACTTATGTTTATTTTATAATTATTAATAACCCTTTCATGTTAATCGTTACTTTTATTTCACTTATTTAGTTTTTTTATACAATTACTAGAACAATTAAGTTTACATCGTGTGTTTTAACCAAATTTGGTTTATGTGTCAAAAAAACATTGGTAGGCCAACTATGGTCAAAGAGGACATTATATAACATATAAAAATTAATAATAATGAAATAATTGTCCTATTTATATATTAATTATAAATTTAAAAAAATCATAAAATATCATTATGAAAAATGAATCGATGGTACCATCATAGAGACCGTAGGTCATACGCACGCATGAGTAACGTTCACTTTATCCAATGATAATTATAGAAATAAGGCATGTAACACAATATATTTTCATAATGATAACTATATAATAAATAACATATGATTTATTTATATATACTTATATATATACTTCTTGTGATGAAAAAGTAATCACATCAATTTGATAAGGTGGTAGTCTACACATCCAGGAATAACATTTTCACTTTTTATGGTTGTGAAAGGGTAATAAAGAAAATGATATATATATATACTAAAATTTTATTGTTTTAATAATATAATATAGATGTTTTTTATGTCTTTTATTTTTAATTACAACTATCATTATAAATTTCCTATATCATGTGAATTATTCACATCGATTTGAGGGGCAGTAGTCCACAATTCTCAGGAGATGTTATCGTATTAATTTAAATTGTAAATTATTAAATTTATTTGTTTTAAATAGTTAACATAAGTATAAAAAATCATAAATATCTTATATAAAATATATAAACAGAGTTTTGATCATAATGGTCAACAAAAAATGTTTGTAAAGGAAAAATGAACAATCATCGTTTCTTGAGGTAATAGTTCTCCATTCATAGAAATAGTTTGTTCACTACCAATTAGATGGAAGTTTTTCTAACACCCCAAGATTTCATAGTACAATATATTTTCAATGTAATTCAATAGCTTGTACTACATGCAACATTGAGTTCGAGCACACCACGCCTTACCAAAATAGTCGTTCAAAAAGAGGTTATGAATAGTACTATCCACATTTATAATTTTATATATATCCTATATAATATTAACATTCAATTTTTGTGTTTTTAAGACATAATATAAGGAAAAATTTAATTTTTATATAAAAGAAGTATTTTTAAAAAAATGTAGTTTTTATGCCTTTTAATGGCGAACCATTTTTAAATCCAATATTTGACACTTTTATATATTCAATTAAGTGAAATTAAATTCTTATTTATAATTGGGACATAAAAATTTAGGTTGGATAAATTTTTGGAAATTTTCTGAAAGCAATCAATTTTTGATGAATAGCGAAAATACTGACTTTTAATTAAAAACCACTTTTAAAATTAAAAAAAATTATAATGGTAAATTATAAATTTGAGTGATTTTTATGTTTAATTATATTATAGTTCTACTATTTAATCCAATTTTGGTCATTGGAAGTGATTTCACTTTGAAATTGGACATAAACAAGTGTCAATCTTTTGATAGTTATTATTTTTTAAAAACACACTTTTTGTTTTGACAACATGAATTAATTTAAAATTAATTCAGGCCACTTGTGTGTTTTTAATTTTAAAAAATGGATTCCATATTTGTAATCAAGAGTTCTAAATTGTGTAAATAAATAACTTTTAATTTTAGACATTATGAATATTTACTTCAGTAAATATTTTATTTACCATGGTTAAAGTGTAAATCTACTAAATAAGGGTAAAAAATATTATTATAATAAAATTAAATTACCCTAACATGTGTCCAATTCCTATTAGTTGGCACATATCCGATCACGGGCATATTTGGGTCGATTTTGAGAGCCCATAGAGCCACTTGGGAGTGATAACGACACCTTATATTAATTAATTTAATGTAAAGACAAAATTGAAATAAACATATATCTTTTAGTAAAACAATTTTTACATGGGGTTATATAAGTCCTCATTTCTACTATAAATATAAATTTGAAATCAAAAAACATTTCCTACATCATGGTATTTTTTATTTTTAGACATTAAATAAATAAAATTATTAATGACATAATAATGATGCAATGTTTACCTAACACTACTGTAAATTAAGCTTATACCAACAGTTTCAAACCATTTGTAAAATCCCCAAAACCATTTGGAATTTCATTCCCAATGGTTCACTAAACCGTTCGGCTGTGAGGTGTAGGGATAGAAATATCCTAATTGTTCAAATTGAATCGTTGGGATAGGTGTTCTGGATTTTCAAAATACCAATGGTTTAGTATTAACTGTTGGTAAATGTACATCTCAACGGTTAATAAATGTGGGTTTATACAACTACACCAACATGGAAAAACTGTTGGTATACACCAATTGCAATGGTTCAAAGAGAATTGTTTCTATAATCTGGGTTGTATAGATCTATATACCAATGGTTCTATGAACCATTGGTATTTAGTCATCTCTAAAAAAACTGTGGGCACCTCTTCCTATTATCCCCTCTTCCATCTTGCTAGAACCATCATAAAACCTCCCCTCTTATGAAATTATAGCAGCCTCCCCTCTCCAATTCTAGTACTGTAATTCCAACAAGAAGTAGGTAGCTAACCCCAATCTGGAATTACAGTATAAACCTGCAAAATAATGATGATTACCAAAAAGAAACACTCATGAAGACAATATACAATGATGAATATAACACATGAAAATACAGAATTTCAAAAAATGCTAATCCAGACAATACAATGTAAAGAATTCAAGAAAAAAAAACCCCCACAGCGCCCCCCCCCCATGCCCCCCTGTACATCCCCCTTTCACCCCTGGACATCCCTAGTACACCCCCTTTAATACCCCCCAACCTCGGCACCCCCATGCCCACTAGACAGTCCAGTTTCACCCCCTTGATAGCCCCTTTCACCCCCACTGGACACTCCCCCCCCCCCTAGACACCCCCAAAATAGCCCTCTTGGACCCCCCCCCCCCCCCCGCACCCCTATGCCCTCCTGGAAAGCCCCCTTACACCGCCCTTGAACACCCCCATGGCAACTTGGACAACCCCCTTGCACCCCCCCCCCCCCCCTAGATAGCCCCTTGCACCCCCACTAGACACCCCCTCCCACTTAGACACCCCTCCTAGACAGCCCCCCCCCCCTGAAACACCCTGGACACCCCCTCCAAGACACCCCACCTACACCCTCCCGCTGCCCTGCAGACCCCCCTCGACAGCCCTTGGACCCCCACCCCCCCCCCCCCGGATAGACCTTGGACACCCCCCTTGGACATCCCCCCTAGACACCCCACTTGTACCCTTCCTCCATCCCTACATACCCCCCAGACACCCCCCCCCCCCAACAACCCTTGGTCACCCCCTGAATATCTTTTCTTATACACCCCACCTGCACCCTCCCCCTACCCTTTGGACCCCCAGACAATAATTGGACACCCCCCCCCCCTTCACAGCCCCTCCTAGACACCCTACCTTCACTCTACCCTGCAGAACCCCCCCCCCCCCCCCCCGAATAGCCCTTGGACACCCCCTTGGATAGCTTATCCTAAGAATCTTGTCACCCAAAGATTATTGTGGGGTTTCCATCTTGATTATGGGGTTCCTAGGCGTGCCTTAAAGATCGATTTATTCAAGGCTTTTGATTCAGTTAGGTGGGACTTCTTATGGGATACATTCAATCTACTCAGATTTCTAGCTAGGTTAATGTCTTGGGTTAAAAGATGTGTCTCTACCCCAATGTTCTTAGTGAACATTAATGGCATTTTACATGGATACATTTTGGGGAAAAGAGGGATTAGGCATGGGTAACCGCTTTCACCTTTCCTTTTTGTGATTTGCATGGAGTTTTTCTCGCTCATCCTGGACACCCATATTTCATCATCATATGATTACAAGTTTCATTGGAAATGTCGTAAAACCTTTATTTCTCACCTTTGTTTTGCAGATTACCTTATCTTCTTTTCTTATGGTGATTTGGATTCAGTTTTAGTCTTGAAGCAAGATTTGGATCTTTTTTCTTCCCTGTCTGGATTGAATGTTAATATTTCTAATTCCCTAATGATTGTGGCTGGTATATCTCTTGATATTTGAGATTCTATTGAGTCTGTTATAGGGGTTAGGAAGGGGGATTTTCCGCTTTGTTATCTGGGTTTTTCCCTCCCCACTTCTAAGATTAGAGCTAATGATTATGTGATCTTGAAAGAGAAAATTGTTTGAAGAGTTATAGTTTGGACTAATAAATCTCTCTCATATGCTGGGCAGTTATCGCTTCTTCAATCAGTTCATTTTAGTATTAATTATTATTGGTTTTACCACTTCATTTTACCCAAGAGAGTTGTCAAATCAATTGAAGTATCCCTTAAGAAGTTTCATTTAAAAGGTCCTTCATTGGCTTCCTCTGGGGGTGGCCTGTTATTTTTTCTGTGCTGGAGGTGTGTTTTGGATGGGGCTGGGAGTATTGGTTTTGTAGGTTGGATGTTTTAGTTGTATGTAGTGGTAGTGGATTTTTGGTGGATGGGGTGCTGGTTTGTTGTGGATCTGGGTGCGGGCCGGTGGTGTGCAGGGGCTGAGGTTTTTCGCTGTTGTGGTTGGTGTCTGTGGCTTGTTTGGGATGGTGTGGCTGGTGTGGGTTGGAATGTAGGTGGAAGAGGCCTGGTGCGGGTTGTAACAGGTGGTATGGGTTATTTTGTATGTGGTAGGTGGTTGGTGTGGGCTGGAATGTAGGACGTTGGGGGATAGTGTGGTGGCTAGTGTGAGCTAGAGTGCCTGGTCTGGGCAGGAAGGCAGATGGTAGGGAGATGGCATGGGCTGGTGTGGGCTGGAATAGGTGGCAGGGGGCTGGTGTGGGCTGACTTTTAGGTGCATGGGGGCTATTGGGCATGTTGTAGGGGCTGGTGCGGGCTAGGATGTAGGAGGCTGGGGGCCGGTGTGGGCTGGAACTAGTGGATGGGGCTGTTTTCCAAGTGGAAGAGGGATGGCTTGAGTGTTTTGCAGGAGTCTGGGGGTGGGGCTGGTGTGGTGATTTTTGTGGTGACTGGTGCGGGCTATATTGCAGGTGGATAGCGGTTGGTACAGGCACGAATGTAGATAGAAGGGGGCTGGAATGCTGGTAGAAGGGGGCTTGTTGCAGGTGGTGGGGGTGGTGCAGGATAATTCAAAGGTGAAAAGGGGGCTGCTGCGGGCTGGAATGCTGGTGGTAGTGGGCTGAAATGAAGGTGGAAGGGGGATGGGGTGCGCTGGATGTGGCTGGTGTAGGTTGTATTGTGAAGGTTGTGGTGGATAATGGTTCGTAGGAAGACTGTGGAGACCTCCATGTGTGGGTGGTTGGGAGTGTGCGTTCGTGTGGTCGGGTGTGTGCGTGTGTTTTCGAGTGTGGGAGTGTGTGCTCCCCGTGGGGTGGGTGCGCGGGTTTTTGTTGGTGGGAGTGTGTGTTTTCCTCTTTTTTGTCGCTTGAGTCGAGTGGACCTTGGTGCTTTCATGACGGCGGGGATGTTTCGTGTGATTCTCGGGTCTCTGGTTGGATGTTCGTTTCATGTTCGTGTGTTTCTTCTGCGTCTCTTCGTGTGGAGGCTACTTCATTACTGCTGGTGGTAGGCTGATGGTGGTTGTTGCGGTCTCATCCTCGAGTAGGGCCAAATCATAGCCTTACAGTGGCGTGACCGCGGCGTGACTGTGGGGTGACCGCAATGTGACCGCGGTGTGTTTTCCTGGTCCAGCAACATCCGTGGGGTCGCATCTTCTGGCCAGAAGAGGAGGGAGCATGAGGAGGTGGGGCAACATTCCGGTCGTCGCCTCCCTCCCCTTTAACTATGGGTGGGTAGTGTATCTAAAACTCTATCTAGGTGTCATACATAGAATTCTGACAGTACTGTGAACTGTCGTGGGGTGTCGTCTTGGAGCACGGCCAAATCACGGCATTACAGCGGCGTGATTGCGGTGTGACTGCATTGTGACCGTGGCATGATAGCAGTATGTTGGCCCGGTCCAGCAGCATCCATGATCCAGCAACATCCATCCAGGAGAGAAGGGAGCAGGAGGAGGCATGGAAACATTTCATCCATCTCCTCCCTCCCAATTATCTATGGGTGTGTAATATATCTAAAACACTATCTAGGTATCATAAATCGAATTCTGACTGGACTGCGAACCACTACGAGGTGTCATCCAGAAGAAGGGCCAAATCATGGTGTTACTACAGCGTGACCATGGCGTGACTGCGGCTTGACCGTGGAATGATCGTGCTGTGACCGCAGTGTGACCTCGACATGACTGCGACGTGTTGGCCCCGTCCAGCAACACCTGTGGGGTAGCATCTTCTAACCAGAAACAATGGGTGATGGAGGAGGCAGGGAAACATTCCATTCATCACCTCCCTTCCCATTATCTATGGGTGGGTAATTTATATAAAACTCTATTTATGTATCATACATCTAATTCTGACAGGACTGTGAACTACCACGGGGTGTCATTCTAATGTAGGGCCAAATCAAGGCATTATCACAACGTGACTGCGGCGTGACCGTAGCTTGACCACGGCATGATCACGGCATGACTGTGGCGTGACCACGGAATAACCGTGGCATGTTGGCCCAGTCCAGAAACATCTAAAGGGAAGCATCTTCTGGCTAGGAGTGAAGGGAGCGGGATGAGGCGGGGAAACATTCTGACCATCACCCCGCTGACAACAATTGTGATTAATCAGTCTCAGCATTGATCACAATACTCATGTAATACTATCACAGAGCGGATCATCCATCAGATTCCCCATCGTTGTAGAAAGCTCCAACTACACTATATGAGGTCTGTGTTGTTTACTATTCTCGTACAGAAAATGAAAGATAATTTATAAGCATTTTCTCTACATGGGTCAAAACACTCTTCAGATCATCGGGATCTTAAAAATATCAAACTCTGAAGGACAAGTACAAAACAGAAAACCACACATAAATGGTTTCATCAACTCTGTTGAGAAAGTTAATTAATCATATTTTAGTAGAAAAGATTTTATTCTTATTTTTATCAATCATTCTATATAATTTCATATGAAATTAATGAATCCCAAGAATGTAAAAATTAGGATAGGAATCCACTCTTATAGAACATGGAACCATATGGTCATGACATGTAGTGGGGAGAACTAGTGGTCATATAGAGTTTTTATGTATTATTGAAATTTTATTCTACTTACAATTGTCTATAATAGATATCAAAAATTTTATTACTATTTATACAGGATTCCAAATAAATACTATGTAGTTTTCCTTCACATTATAGAAACTGATCTTATGTTATAAAAAATATACTCTTGATTCGAGATTGTTGTATGATGAAGATATATATTTTATATTCATTATTTTAAATATTGGTACTAGGTAGTTGAAACTACTGATTGAGAGTCAAATTATGCAGGTGTATTACTTATCAATGTTATATGCATTTCTGGGAACTCTAATAATAAAACTTCACTCACCTTGAGAACAATAGAATTTGATTATTTTTTAACATCTCAGGATGCGACACAAATATTATGGGGGAATTCATTTATGTAAAAACTAGATGTGCATTGAGGCCAGGAAAAACCCCAAATGGTGTTAAGTTGAAGCTTATGGTGGGAAGCCCCACAAGCCTAACAGGTGTTAAACAATGACACCATCAGTGTTTTTAGATATATAGGCTCGGCTAAACACTCAAAGGGGTGGCCGAGAGGCTAGGAAAACACCCAATATGGGTTTCTATATAAGATAAGGTCATAACAAACATGATAGAACAAATCAACTATTTCATATGTTATAAAAAGGGATCTTCAAAAGGTTTTAGTGAGCGGCATAATGATTAAATGTCTAAAGATAAATGAAATGATGGAAAATAATCATACACCCTAAACTATCACAGTGAATTTTTATAGATATCATACCTCTGTTGGAGGGGTTTTATTATAAAAACATGACTTTATTTATCAAATGAAACAAATTTATTAAAGAACACTTATTCAAGATATACAATTCAATATAATTAAGAACAATTAAGAATGTAGATAAATTCAATATAAAGCATTCTTAAATTAAAGATGCTACGAGAGGGACTCTACCTCATGGTAGAACCAACCTGTCCACTTCGGCTCTTGGAGCTCTCTATCAAAAAGCTGATTCTCCTCCACTGGGTATACACACCTTCACACACATTCAAGGACACCTATCCCCTATGAACACACCATCATGGCCATGATTATGTGCATGGGAATCCATGCACATATTCTTATATTCATATACCATTATCCAATCACTTGTATATGCATTTATATACTTACTTATGGGCACACCTATCCCCATACGTTCATAATCACTGACATGGGTGAATATACATGTAACGGGGGAACCCGCATACATATACTTACTAACCTATGCACATGTAGGTGAGTCACCCTTGACTTGGCCACTCGAAACCAATGAGAAGGGATCAAAGCACTTCAGAAAGGATATTATGAACCTTAAAACACATGAAGAATGCTACATAATGAGTGAGAAACCAACCAATGGCATTAAATCTTTACCTAGATTGGCATTGGAGAACTAAATCCACCCAAACCAACACGAAATGATCTAACGCCCTACCGAAAACATAATATGGAATCAAAAATAGTAAATCCCCAAATTTATGAGGCATGTGACAAGTAGTAACCATAGAATCTTACCTCGGATAAAAGCTAGTGGACTAAATGAATCTGAACTCCTTCGGGCCCCCTTCGTAGAATATATCTACCATATGTCCAAAGAAAGCAATCAAAGATATAAGTTAAAATGCGACAAATAAAATAAAATAAAAACTAAACTAAAACATACTTGTTTCCTGTGATTATACATTTCACCACCCAACATATAATAACTACAGCACCCCATTGGTCAAATCATGTTTCTCCAAGCAAAGCGGAAAAAAATCAATGTTTCAAAATGTACTATCAAATAGTACATTCCTATTAATTAAAAATTACTCTTCCTATTAATGGTATATAATAAATTTGGCCCGAGTTTCAACATAGTTTGGTTTTCTTCGATACAAGGGATGAGGTCTTATTATTCTTGAATTTTATGTTTACACTTGAGATATTTATTTAAAAATGTTGCATTTATATGAAATTATTATTTATGTTTTTAGTTCTTAGAATGTTTTCATGGGGCCTGTCCACATGAATAATTCTTGAAATGTAGGGTTTAGTTGACATTTCTGCACTATAATGTGATTGGTGTCACTAACAATGAGGACTCAACTATTTAAATTAAAGAAAACCCAATATGGTGTTTTCCTATATAACTTATTGAAAGTATTATACATAGTTGAACCCCAATATTACTTCTAGGTAATTGTATTATGGATCATATGGTGAGATTTTCCTTGATTCCGACTACATGTTCTTTCCATGCAAGGGATGTATATTGACCCTTATTGAATATTGTGCATTGGTGTTTGTAGTTACAGAGCCAAAAATCATTTGATATTACAAGATAAGATTCTATGATTTATCTATAAATTAATGATCTAAGTAGGTCATAATTGATAGCTAGATTATCACTATATAATATATGAAATCCTTGAATATATCTCTATGGTTTATGCATGTTGTTCATATGAATCTAATATGTTGTCTCACTATGCAAGGGATGTATACCTCCGCTGGTGCCACCTCTAACTCATCAAAAGCCATCCCCTTCCGAAGGACATCCCTCAAAGAATTAATACAAGAGGAAATGTGTGATGTAGTTATCTATGAAACATCGCCCAAATTCATCATGTAAGTAGTGTGTTTTCTAACATTAATCATCAAATTTCTTATGTATCTCTTCTTGTATAATGAAATTATTAAGAGCCTCTACATACCCTTAAACAGTAACATGATTATTCGGTCATCGATTTCCAAGGAATTGATTATAACAATGTTCAATGGGTTTCATGGACTCTTAGAACGGTATATGAAAGGAAATAGATTAACATAGTAGACCTATAGATATGGTGTTCACAAGACACCTGGGTTTAAAGAAGGTTCTTTAGTGATTTTATGGAAATGAAATCACCCTATCACTAGGTCTCCAAGTGGATAAGATATCGATTGGGATATGAGTGGCCTGACATATCTCCTAAAATTGGGATGATAGGTGTATAAACTAGATGAGGATTTAGTTCAAGTAAAATATTCCTAAGAGGATTGTTCCTTGTAGTGATAGGTTTGGAAATTGTACATCTAGTGTTTGATGAGGAAATACATATGAGAATGGATTGGAATATTGGTAGGTTCATAGAGTGGGATGGTACCACTAAGTATATAAAATGTATTATGAAAGGTCTTACTCCATTTAATTATTCAAGGGTTCAACTAAAGAGATGACAGATGAGATGTTAGTGTGGGTATTGGGTATTGTCGGACAGATTGTCATTATAATTCCAAGAGGTTTGGTGTGATATATCTTAGGATGGTACCTAGTTAGTGGGGTGGGGATATAATAAATTATTTTGATGAGGTTCTTCACCAGATTATTGAGAATATAATGTATATGGGTTTGACATGGTGTGCTTTTGTGACTAGGATAATCATAAGGTGAATAATCCTCTTTGTCAAGTTGGATGATGAGATGTGCATCAAGGAATGAGATAATCCTCGAGAGATGAGTCTAGACTATGTGACTGAGAGGATAGAATAGGATAGGTTTGATAGGATTGGGTGAGTTTCCAACCCATGTGAGGATGATACGATGTATGGAGACACTTGGAGACACTTGGGGTTATTTATACTATCTCATAGAGACACTTGGGGTTATTTCATGACTCCAACATACTCTAGAAATGTTCCCACGCAATGTTTTAGAAAAACAATTCCATCTCATGGAAGACTCCAAGGATTTTCTAGCTTCCAATGTTTCCTCACACTCACACCTCATGGTATTACAGTATACATGTGATCTACGTCAACTAGTTAGGATAGCATCACTACCCTCCATCTATTGAAAGAAGTAAAATACCTAAGTGTCCAATGCGATAAAAAAATAAAATAAAAACTAAACCAAAACATACCTCTATTCTATGACTATACATTTCACCACCTAATATATAATAACCACAACTCCTCATTGGTAAAACTCTGTTTCTAAAATCAAGGGGTAAACAGTTCCATTTAATAATCTCTTCATTTTTATTATCTTATTTATATAACATGTTGTTTGAAACACCATACTAGTACACTTAGTCATTGAATATGATCCTATGCTAAATTAGTAGAGTTGAGGATTGTGCACATAACCCTCTTCACTATGTTGAAAACCTCATAGGGACCACAATCAATGTTTAGTAGTTGATCCTACTCTTGATCCTGGTTGGTCACCAGTCCATGAACCAGATGGTCTACTTGGTCATGAGGGTGTAAACCATTTCATTATACTATAATAAGAATAAAGGTGTTGGTATCTTTTCTACCAATAATGGTAATTTCTAAAGTATTGAGTTCCAATAGACTTCATTTCCTAATTTAATGTCCCCTTAACTATCTATAGATGTCAAGGGGTGTCACCCATGGGTGTCTTGGGGTGTGTAGTGTATATCTATGATTTCTATGGTTCTTCCGTATTGTAGGAAATGTGTATTGCATGGTCAGTCTAATAAATACATTGGTCAATTAGAAAATACACCCATAATCAATAGAGATATACCCACTTTTGATAGATAATACCATCCAAATTACCAACTCGGAAATCTATGACCAATATTGTACTTTACCAATTCCAATTACAT
Organism: Viscum album; assembly: GCA_963277665.1. Lineage (NCBI taxonomy): Eukaryota > Viridiplantae > Streptophyta > Magnoliopsida > Santalales > Viscaceae > Viscum > Viscum album. The sequence goes on from OY728142.1 coordinate 1,930,848,126, forward strand.
TATATATGCAGCACCAACTTATGTTTTATGAACTAATCAATTAAAGGGAAAGAAACTCCTCAGAATAACCCATAAAATCTCATATATCACCACTGACCTCCAATTAACCCACATCAATGTACATATCAATGATGATATATCCTCATCACATATATATCATGATTAACAAAAAAATCCAACGCAATATAAGGTATAATAGGAGTCTATAGAAGAAAATATGAGGTTTTCAAAAAAACATAAACTTTTTGTTGAATTCAATATTAAAATGAATGGAATACAACCAATGAATCTAACCCTACATTTCTAGAAGTCTCTATTTTGAAAAAAAATCACAATTTACCAAAAAATTCACCACATCATGAGTTGGTTACAACCCAAAACTCAAGAAAATTCCCAATTAATATGAATGGTTATCCTAACTATGAACCTAAAAATTCATTCCTTGTTGCCTAATTTTTTTAAAAAATGGAGACTAATTATTACCTAGAAGTACCGATCAAGAACCCTGGCGGGAGGAGACAGAGATGAGAGTGGGGGACGTCCCGTGGGGTGTTCAGTCATGGGGGGTCTCTCGAACGACTGGAGAGGGGGCTGGGGGACATCTTCAGAGGAGATTAATCCAAGAGGGGGGGGGTGTCACCAGGAGAGGGAGACGAGAGGGGAGGGGGGAACGTCACTGGGAGCATAAAGGGGAGGTGGATGTCATTATCGGAGAGGGAGTCGAGAGAGAAAGGGGAACTTTTTCGGAGGAGAGGGAGGGGGCCGGGAGGTGGAGGCGGAGTCTGGGAGGAGATCGAGATCTGGTAGGGGGAGGGATTTAGGAGGAGGAGGTCGGTGATGGTTCATGCAGGATGAAAATTTGGGAGGGATCCCTAAATTGGGCGTATTTTTTCCCTATGCTTAATAAAAACACTAGGTAAAAATTTTCTTTCCCAACGGTTTTGTTAAACCGTTGGGAAAAACCAAAATATAATACCCTATACAAACCGTTTACTAGAACCATTGGTATATGTTCTTTATCCCAACTATTTTTTCAATCCATTGGAGAATAAGTGTTGGTATGGGCCTGAATTCCACTACTGTCATTAAAGAATGATTTAAATAAATGAGAATATAAATATTAAATAAATATCCAAAACCTATCCAATTCTTATTGGATGATTTCATTTCGAACATGTGTCATCTTATCTTCTACTTTAATAAGTTTCAGACTTTTAGAAACCAAATTTCATTATATAATAAAATAATATTTTCAAACATTCCTAAACAGCCCTTTCTCCCCCTTATAAAAGGAAATTACCTCTAACCCATTTCTCACACCTCTCAAGGCCCTTGGATCATCCAAAATATTCCTAATTAATCTCCATACAACCCTATATTCCCTTTATAAGCATTAACATAGGCAGAAGGAACTTTAAGGAAGCGTTTTGGTTCAAACCGAATAGAGTTACTCGATTTAAAGGTAACATCTCCTCTTAAGTTATTTTCTTTTATTTTACTTCTCCAACCCCCTAAAATATCTTTATTCCTTTATTTTATAACAAATCAAATATCCTAAATATACTAGGCTGTTTTTAATAGAAGTATTATTACTAAACTTACACATTCCTCCATCTAATGTGTATATAACCTGATGTTTATGTGGACGGTGAACTACTGCCACAGAAAATGATGATTGTTCAATCTTCAACTACCACCTAATATGGTGTCCATTATGATGTCACAGTAATAAAATATGATATTTATGATATTTATTTTATCTATAAGCTTCTATAATTAGCTTTTATATAATACATTAATTCTTTTCATGTTTTATATATACGATAATTTCATTGGAGGAAGTACGGACTACCGCCCCCTCAAAATGATATGACTCATTCATGACATACCTGGAATGTATAAAGGATGGTGTTAATGAACATACATAAAATATATAAAATATTATATTATACTGTAATAATAATATACCTATGTATCTTTTGGTTTTCATTCCATTAAAATAAAAATATGAAATAGAAGTAGTGTTCGTGCGTACGTACGGCTTACCGTTTCCAGGATGCGGTGAGATTAATTTCCACATTCACCACTCAACGATGATTATAAAAATATATATTATTAATAAGTATGTAATATATAAAATAATAATTATACTGGAGGTATATACATATATATATATGTATGTACTTACATATATCTTATTCACTTACTTTCATTCAATAAGATATGAAAACAGAAACAACATTTATGCATACGTACGGCCTACTGTCTCCATAAACAGTGTTTTCTATTTCATATATCTATCTATTAAACATAATTATATTCTAATTATATATGATATAAAAATCATATTTTATATTCTGGAAGTATTTAAATCCTGATATAAATGATATGATCAAGAATAACAATTTAAAACATGTACGATAAAGAAAGCGATTATTACTCGAAATGTTAATTTAACATGGAAATAACTATTAAATGGGTAGTATAACGTCATAAATGAAGAATGTATGATATAATAAATATTAATATTTTTCTTTTATAATATAATAACATACTATAGTAATTATACAGGTGGGTAAACGTACCCTCGACCAAAGGAAAGTGCAAGGTAAGGGTTAATTCCTCAATCTCATTATTATTCGAGATTTTTTATGTGTATTTATTTTAAAGGATATATTTATTATCCATTTCCATGTTTCATAAAAGACTTTTCAGAATGATTCTCTTAGGTTACTCTTTAACTAGATCATCATTTTAAATAGTTTAAATATTTATTCTTCTAAATCATCCTCATTAATGTCTATTTTTTCAAAATGGGTTTTAAGGATTTATTTATATAGACATTAATGTTTTAAAATGTTAATTCCTTTCAAAAGATTCAAAGTGGTATGGGAAACTTTGTTTCAAAAATTTATTTAAATTTCTTCATTTCTAAATTGTGTGTCGTTTAAATGTTTTCATGAAAAATGGATATTTCTCAAAAAGAGTTTTACAAATCATTTTCAACAATGTCAATATCCTTTTTGGATATTATTCTTTATTGAGGTTGATTTATTATAAATAAAATATACATTATTTTATTGAATGAGTTGTGATATGTTTGACTATGGATGTGTTATTTTTATACCATTCATGGTTTATGGTTAAAGTATGGACATCTCATATGCTAGATTTAATATGAAGTTTTATGTTATGTTTCAACTTTTTCATACGAGGAATGTATTGGACTTAGTAAGTGATGGGTCAAGACCTCTATAGCTCCTTAGTGCATCAGTAGGTCTCATTAGACAATTAGACGTGGAATTGGTTGAGGCCTTTACTAATTTGATATATGGTTTTGGCTGAGGCCTTAAATCATTTTTTGACGTCTGGGATGAGGCCTTGAAAAAATGTTTCAGAAAGTCCCGGATTATCCATTCCCTCATTATGAAAATAATATTTATGGTTAATGTGGTTATTCTACTAGTAGAATACCCATGACAATGTTTTATTATGGAATTATTTACTCAACTCATATTCCTTCCAAAAAGTGTTCATATTTATTATATGTAAAGGCGTGTATTTTAAATTCTTCAACATACTTAATGTTTATGTTATCTTATGATGTATTGCTTACTCTTACTGAGCATTTGAGATCACCCCTTACTTATGTTTTACTTTCCCAAGATCTTAAAAAGGGTTTTATGATTGATATGAACAGTTAACATAAGGGAACAATAGCATTCTCAATCGATTATTTATGTTGTGTTGTATGTTAGAAAGTGTAATGTAACATTCATGTATGTAATGTATTTTCCAAGATTGGTAAACTGATTGGTCCTTCAGTACATGATTCCTTTTAATCATGCCAATGTATTAAAATAATGCACGGGCTCTGGGCTCCTATAGTAGGGGTGTTACAGTTTGTATCAGAAGAAGTTTAGAAACAACATTTGAAATTGATTTAGATAAACTCTGATTAGATAGAATTACCCTTAGATAAACATTGAGGATTAGTATTGAATAACTTCCTAGAATTTTTTTAATGTAGAGATTTTTTTGAATTTTCCATGTAATACATCCATGTCTGGATAAGAGTATGTAGAGGTGGCTCAGGCATAGATGTACCTAGGAGTGAAAACTCTGACAAAGAGTTTTGGGCTTGAACTGGGATATCCTAGTACACAACAACAGGCATTGCTGCACTGTTCATTACGACACTCTCGAGGGATATGCTTAGAATAATTCACATTTTATTTAAAAGCCATTATGAAAGATTTATGATTAAATACTACCTCACATAAAATATTTTTTATTATTATAGATTTTATGCATAATATTTTCAATTTCATTAGGTATTTTATAAGTTTGGGATTATGAATTGTGATTCATAAACTAACCTAGTGTATGACACTGTTTAGAAATGGTTCCCAGTAGAAGGAATGAGAACACCAGAAATACGTATGATCCAAAGAGTAAGGAGGATCATATCATTCATGGTATTAAGATAACATTTATAAGGGAAATAGTCTCTGACATATTCTCATCATATGAAGAAATAATACCATGTGTTTATAAGATAAGTAAATAATTCTCTGAGTCCCATGGCTTTAGAGGGAAACAATAGAAGAAAAGGATAGTGGAGAGAAATATGGAGAAATGAAAGAGGGGGGAAAGGATTTTCCCATATGTGATAACTGTGGAAGGAATCACCTTGGTAAATTCTTGAAGAGAATGGGAGTTTTTTATAATTGTGGAGAAAAAGGACCCCAAGTACATGACTGCAAGGGTAAAAAAAAGTTTTCAAGTGTACAATTCATCATCTAAAAGTAGTTGGTACACTATGTGAATCAATGTCCAAATCAGCATAGTATGCCCCAAATGATGTTATTGGATAACAATAAAGTTATCATAATACCACAGATGAAGAGGAATGACTAGTGTTATTATTTTGTTACTAATGAATTATTTCATTGGAGTGTTTTATCAATGAAGTACTGGTTATATGAATTATGGAAATAAATAAGGATTGTACTATAATACTGTTTCATTAAGGATTTGAGATTATATGGTTCTAATAAAGGTGAATCAATATCAAGTTAAACTTTTTTGGAAAATATGGAGTTGAAAGAAATATAAACCTTAATATGGTTCTGGTATTGAGGTAGTGATTTTGGAATAAGATATGATTGATTTTGATAAATTATATTATATTTCCTCGACTACTTTGATTCAAATTAATTGTTTGTTTATTTCATTATTGTTGGAGTTTACAACATTTTTGGACATTACGAGTATATCCAGTATTCTATGAGGAATAAGGGAGCATGAATGTAATCAATATGTTAGTATGGTAATTTAGGGTGTTACAATGTTTTAATAGATTACATGATGAAATTATTGACATGATATTGTATAGAAAAAAAGATCTTCATTGTGTTTACCTTCCTTATAAATTTTGGGTTGTGAGTTTGGATAGAAGTATTTTGGATTATTATAAAGGTTGTATGTGATTAAGTTTGACTTTGGATACTATTTTTAAGGTTAAAAATTTTCTTAAAATTCTTTTTTTATTTTTATAAAAAGGAAAACTGAGAGGTCAGGCGACAACTTATTGTGTCCGGCAAGGCTGCGAGTCTTGAACCCGCACCTAAGGGCGACAAGGGCACATCAGCTACCACTGGCCTACATGATGTCCTGGTTTATATAATGTAGTTTTTTAAAATATTCTGACAAATTAATAATAAATTCATTATTTTTGGAACCCTATACGATTAGGATAAATAGAATATATTTAATTTCTATTATATTTTATAGTAAAAGATGAGTTTGTGGTAGAAATTAGATAAAATATGGAACTATACTTGTCAAGTATATTTTTTCTCTTATTCTATGAAGAAATTAATTCTTAATATTTTGTTATGGGATCTTAAAACCAAAAATGTGTTATTCGAATACCTTATGTTTTGTTGAGCCGATTGTTTTTTGAATCATCTTAGATTGATGGATTTGAGGCCCTCAATTTGACACATGTTTGTGATTGATGACCTCAATAACTCCCCATTAATATTAACGGTTTTCCTCTGATGATGTGTCTATAATTTCCACCTTTGTTCTTCTATTCAAAACCCTAATTTGGTGGTAACATTTTCATTTCTCTTTCCCTCTTATTAAGACTATATTTAATTAACCCAACTTCTGGTGTGGGTTTTCCACAAAAGTTTTTTTATATTTTCAACATTGTATTTTTGAAGAAAAATTTCAAATTGAGAGGATGAAATTTATTGAAGAAAGGGATAATTAAACACCCCAATATTTCATAGTACTTTATCTCTTCAAAGTAATTCAATAACTTTCTCTACACACAACACCGTGTTCGAGCGCACCACGACTTACCAAACTAGCTATTAAAAATGCAGTTATGAAAAGTATTAACCACATTTTTAATTTTATATATATCTTATATAATCATAAAATTAAACATTTTTGTTTCTTATTCATAATATAAGGACAAATTCAATTTTCAGATAAAACAAGTATTTTTAAAAAAATGCAGTTTTCCCGCCTTTTAATGGAGAACCCTTTTTAAAAACAATATTTGACACTTTTATATATTAAATTTCGTTAAATTAAATTCTTATTTATAATTGGAACATAAAAATTTAGTTTGGTTAAATTTTTGGCACTTTTCTGAAAACATTCAATGTTAGATGAATAGTTAAAAATACTAAATTTTAATTAAAAACAACTTTTTCAATCAAAATAATTTGTATTGTTTAATTATATATTTGAGTGATTTTAAAGTGTAATTAGATCATATTTTTACCATTTATTCCAACTTTGGTCATTGGAAGTAATTTCACTTTGAAATTGGACATAAACAAGTGCCAATCTTTTGATAGTTATTATTTAATAAAAACACGCTTTTTGTTTTGACAACGGGAATTAATTTTAAATTAATATCATCTACTTATGTGTTATAAATTTTGAAAAATAGATTCCATATTTGGAATCAACAGGTCTAAATTGTGTAAATATGTAACTTTTAGTTTTATAAATTATTAATATTTACTTCAGTAAATATTTTATTTACCATAGTTAAAACGTAAAGATGGTAAATAAGGGTAAACAAATATTATAATAATCATATTAAATTACCTTAACATGTGTACTATTCATATTGGTAGATACATTTCTGATCGGGTTCATATTTGGGTCGATTTTAGGACCCCATAGAGCCACTTCAGAGTGATAATGATGCCATATAATAATTAATTTAAAGTGAAGACAAAAATGACATAAACATATATCTTTCAGTAAAACTCTTTTCACATGGGGTTATATAATCCATAATTTAGAATATAAATATTAATTTGAAAGATAAAAATATTTCCTACATCATGGTATTTTTTTTATAATTTTTAGAGATCATGTAAATAAAATTATTTATGACACAATAATGATGTAGTGTTTACCTCATTAAAGAATGATTTAAATAAATGAGATTATAAAAATTTAACAATATACAAAACCTATCCAATTATTATTAGATTATTTTATTTCGAACATGAGTCATATTATATTTTAATTTAATATGTTTTGGACTTTTATAAACCTAAAATCATAATATAATAAAATAATATTTTCAAACATTCATAAAGAGCCCATCCACCCCCTTCTAAAAGGCCCTCACCTCTAACCAATTTCCCACACCTCTCAAGCTCCTTGGCTCAGCCAAACTCTACCCAATTAATCTCTCTACATCAATATCTTCCTATTAGAATCATTACCATTGTCATAAGGCACTTCAAGGAATCTGTTTGGTTCAAACCAAAGAGAGTTACCCGATTTAAAGGTAACATCTCCTCTTAAGTTCTTTTCTTTTATTTTACTTCTCCAACCCCATAAAATCTCTTTATCACATTCTTTTATAACAACACCAGTATCCTAAATATAATAGGTTGTTGTTATGAGAAAGATTTTAACTACACTTACACATGCCTCCATCTAATTGGTATAGAACATAATGTTTATGTGGATGGCGAACTACTGCTTCCTGAAACGATGATTGTTCAATCTTCTACTACCACCTATTATAGTAGCCATTATGATGGAACTATAATTATATATGATATTTATTTTATTTATTTTATTTATTTTATCTATAAGATTCTGTAATTCTCTTTTATAGAATATCTTTATTCTTTTCATGTTGTATATATATTATAATTTCATTTGAGGAAGTGCCAATAACCGCCCCCTCAATGTTATAAGACTTGTTCATACCATACATGGAACATATAAAGGATGGTGTTAATAAATATACATAACATATATAAAATGTTAAATTATACTGGATTAATAATATTCTTATGTATCGGTTATTTTTATTTCCTTTTAAAATAAAAAAATTTAATGGAAGTAGCGTTCGTGCGTACGTACGGCTTAGCGTCTCCACAATGCGATGAGATTCATTTACACGTTCACCATTCAACAATGATTATAAAAATATATATTATTAACAAGTATTTAATATATGAAATAATATTTATACGGAAGATATATGTATGTATGTATGTATGTTTGTACTTACATATATCTTATTCACTTACTTTCAGTCAGTACGATATGAAAACAGAAACAACATTTATGCGTATGTACAGCCTATCATCTCCATAAATGGTGTTTTCAATTTCATATATATACCTATTATACATATTTATATTCAAAATTTTTATGAAATATAAATAATGTTTAATATTATGGAAGTATTTAAATCACGGTCTAAATGATATGTTCTAGAATAACATGTCAAAACATGTATAATAAAGAATGTGATTATTACCCGAATTGTTAATTTAACATGGAAATAATTATTAAATGGGTAGATTAATGTCATAAATGAATCATTTATGATATAATAAATAAGATTCTGGTTATGGTATAATTTAATAACATACTATAGTCATTATAAATAAGGATAAACATGCCCTCTACCAAATGAATGTGCAAGGTAAGGGTTATTTCCTCAATCACATTGTTATCCAAGGTTGCTTAGGTGTATGTATTTTCTGGTATATATTTATTATCCATGTCCATGTTTCATAAAATAAATTTCAAAATGATTCTTTTAAGGTTCACTTTATCAATATCATTATTTTAAATGGTTTAAATATTTATTCTTCTAAATCATTCTCAATAATTTCAATGTTTTCAAAATGGGTTTTAAGGATTTATTTATATGGACATGAATGTTTTAAAATGTCAATTACTTTAAAAAGATTCAATGTGGTATGGGACACTTTGATTAAAAAATTAATTTAAATGTATTCAATTCAAAATTGTGTGAATTTTAAATGATTTCATGAAAAAGGGATATTTCTCTCAAAGAGTTTTACTAATAATTTTCAACTATGTCAACTTCCTTTTTGGATATTATTCTTGATTGAAGTTGATTTATTATAAATACAATATTAATTGTTGTATTTAATGAGTTTTGGTATGTTTGATTGTGAATGTGTTATTTTTATACCATTCGTGGTTTATGGTTAATGTATTGACATTTTGTATGATAGATTTAATACAAATGTTTATGTAATGTTTCAACTTTGTCCTATGGGGAATGTATTGGACTTATTAAGTGATGGTGGAGCCTTCTATAGCTCCTCAGTGAAACAGTAGGTGTCATGAGGCAATTAGATGTGGAATTGGCTGATTTCTTTCCCAATTTGATGTATATTTTTGGCCGAGGCCTTAATAATTTTGAGACGTCTTGGACGAGGCCTTGAAAAAATGTTTTAGAATGTCCCAAATTATTCATTCCCTAATTATGAAAAAAAATATTGATGCTTAGTGTGTTTAATAATCTAGTAGAATATCCATGACTATGTTTTATTATTGAATTATTTACATAGATCATATTCTTACAGTAAAGTGTTCATGTTTATTATTTGTAAAGGAATGTGTTTTCAATTATTCATCATGCCTAATGTTTATACTGCCTTTTTTATGTATTGATTACTCTTACTAAGCATTTTATCTCACCCCTTTATAATGTGTTACATTCCCAGGATCTTAAGAAGTGTTTTATGATTGATATTTAAGGCTATGGAAAGGAAACAATGGCATTATCAAAGGATTATTAATGTTGTGTAGTATGTTCAGAAGTTTAATGTAACATTCATGTATGTAATTGATTTTCCAAGACTGCTAAATGGATCGTTCCTTTGGAACTTGGTTCCTTGTAATCATGCCAATGTATTAAAATAATGCACTAGCTCCGTGCTTCTGGGTTCGGGGCGTTAAATTGTGTGTTAGTATAGTTTTAAACCATAATTAAAAAAATTACATAGTATATTTAGGATACTTGTGGTATTATATTAACATAGAAGAGTAATATTTGAGGTGTTGGAGAAGTAAATTAACAAAGTAATCATTCGAATATGTTACATTAAAATCTTGTAACTTTTTTTAGTTTATACTAGAGGGCTTACTACAAAATATTTTTTTACCTAATGAATGATTAAAGGTAGAGGGGATGGATTTTAGGAAGCTAATTGGGAATATAATGTCTAATCCTACATGGTTTTAGATATGTGAAGAATGGTGATCGGTGGTGGCCTTTTATAGGGAAGGAATATGACTCACTTTAAATTTTGGGAAACAAGTTAGGTGTATACATGTTCTTACCCAAAAAAGTCATTCCAAACCAACCAAACACTATACTATAAGGTTATTTCTCTATTTATTTCAATAAATTGGGATTTGGACAAGTTTCTAGGTCATTTTTTCCTTAAGTTAAAGGTTTAGTACTTTATTAAGATTAATTTTCCTTAATAATTGAAATTGATTTTAATCACTTAAACTAATTATTTTTGATAAAAACAAAGTTGGTATTATGAAAAATTATTTAATTATATAATTTCAAATATTGAATCTAATTTTCCAAATTCCCATTATTGATGTTCCATAATCTCATTTAAAAATTATCCCATATAAGGGACGAATATGTGTCTTTTTAACATAAAAACATTTGATTATTCTCTTTGTTTGTATAGTCAATTTCAATGTGAAATTTATTTTAATGGCCCAAATTTTATTAATTGATTAAAATATGATATAATTAAATTTAAAACAAATTAATGGTATAATTTAACCATTTAGATAAAATATAATAAAAATTATTTTTGAATAAAAATTCAGTATTATTAATAATTCATTGCAAGTTGAAATGTTTTGAAAAAATGACACAAAATCACCCATACCTATTTATTATTTATATCCTTCAATTATTAATTTTATTTTTACATATTATATTAATTATAGTTTCAAAAGTCAACTTTAAAATGGGTTCTCCATCAAATGGTTGTAAAATTTCCTTTTTAAAAAATATTTGTTTTTATTTGTAAAATATAGTTTGTTCTTTTCTTATGAATATCAAACATAATAAGTAAATATAAAAAATATTTGATTAAATATATAAAAAATATATTTTTATAAGTTCATTCAAAAAATTTAATTAATTATGTTTATTAATAAAACACTCCTTTGGAAGCATATAAATAATAATATTTCTTTTTATATACAATTGGTTCTTATTTTAATTTGTCATTACATGGTAACCCATGAATTAAAATTATATTTATATAAACTTAAAATTTCAAAATTTATATAATACTAATCATAACCTAAAATAAAATTTATAGATTATATCATATTATATTTAATAATACTATTTTAATAATACATTATTATTTGGTTAAAATCATTCATGTGTGTAATGCAAGCTATCGAGGAAAGTCACTCTTGCATTTAATGCAAGCTATCCTAGAATGTTTATCTTTCATAAAACACGAGGTAACTCAATTATTCAACCATTGAAATATATAGATTTTTTTTGAAACTATAAATATATTTTAAAGTATCAAGATATTATTTTCCCTTATGTGCTTGGTGTCATGTGTAAGGCACACTATCGAATATAAGGTTATTATATTAGAATTTCAAGGTGTTAAATTCTCCCCATATTAATTAAATTTTGTCATTAAAACTTAATCTCAATATTGGTTATATATTGTTTTGTTTTTATTATTATTAAGTCCCACAATGTGATAACACTTCATAAAACATCTTCTAAAAATAGATAATGGGAAGCCCAAAGGTCACATGAACTACCATGTAACTAGGTATTTACGTATGAGGTCATTAGTGGAAATTAGAGATATTTACATAGAGGAATAGAGTAAATATTTATATTGAGTGAATGAGGTCATCAATAAAAAAAATTTAAGGTTAAATAGAATGTTGAGGGCCCCAAATAAATAAATCTGTGATGATTTAGCAGATCATATGTTCAACAGAAATTAAGGTATAAGGATAAAATTTTATTTCTAATTCATTTTCCTAATGTTGGATTATTCTTTTAGTGACCATGAATATAATGAGATATTATTACATGGTAGGTTTTAATTTCATATGAACATTCCTAACTTGTGGTCATGCTTTGATCAAATTCTAATTAATGCCTCTACTTCCAAAAAGTAATTACCAATAAAAATGTTTTTTTCCAGAAGCACTAAAATAAACATTAAAAGGATTATAAGACCAATAAAAGAGTGATTAGTCTAAATATCTATCATTAACCATCTTAAAATACAAATATGGTTAATAGATTAATCTCTAATCCAAAAAAGTGATACTACTGGTTCATAATTAACATTTACTCTTAAAATATCTATATAAGGAAAATAAATATGGAAACATAATAAACTGAAACACATGCCATCAAAATAACTAAAAATTGAAATGTATCTATAGATATGTTGATGCAAAATCTCATTTATTAATAATAATGAAAACTAATATGAGGTAAGTTCGTGATTATTTGATTCTATGTTTCTTAGGTTCATGTTTAACATCAAGACCATTTTCAAGCATGTTTACAAAATATCATGTAAAACTCATCTTAACTGTCTAGAAAAATGGACCATCCTATTAGACTACCGATGCATCGAGGGGATATTTATAACTACGCCCCACTCATGTTATACCAATCCAAAATATTCTAAATATATCAATTTATCAATTTATCAATGTGCATTGTCTAATAACTGTATTGAATAATTAGTACCGAATTATTAATATTTCCCCACATAATAAAATTATGGTCAATGTATAAATCATATGTAAAATACTATATGGGTTACGAAATAGTAATATCCAGGATAAATGATATGGATAATTAGCGAAAATTCAATGATCATATGAGATTGACTAATTCAGGGGTGACAAAAGAAATCAAAGAAGGTAATGTCAATACTATCCTTGTCCAAATTAGTCGTAAAGCATCCATAGGAATATTAATTATAATAATTGTACAACATACAAAAAGTGGATAAAAATAATGTTTAATTGATATTAATGAATGGAAATATTACAAAAAAGTCCTTTAAAAACATTATTGAAGAAAATATAATTTTATTTTGAAAAACAATTGAAAACCATTTAATAGAAAATAAGTTTAAAAAATATTTTCTTGTAAGACTAAAATTTTAAAAACTAAAATTAAGCTTAAAATTAATGATGATAGGTAAATTTTTACATGTTATTCGAGGTAATAAGAAACATTCCTTTTTCATGGTAAAAAGTGTTAAAAGAATTCCTTTTGCAGAAAAAAACAATAATATTCCCTTGAAAGAATTGGTAAAAGAAAAAAGTGTTTAAATTTAATTACCCTGTAATTTTAAAAGTATTTCTGAAAACATTTTAATAAAACATGGTTTTTATAAGAAAATAGGTTCTCTGACTAAAGAGATAAATGAAGTCGGGATTTAATGAATATATTTTTATAACACTTTTTTTACTAAAGAGTCTAAAGTGTTACTAATAGACGAAATAAGTAATTAATTACCAAAGGATAGAAAAATTAATGGTTTTATTGAACAATTGTAATATAATTTTCCAAAATTTTAATACAATTGAAATATCATTAGATTTATTCTTGTTGAAAATAATATTTATATATTCCAAAGTGTCCCATACCACTTTGAAGAAATTTAAATAATAGTCCTCGTGAAGGGATAATATTAAATGAAAGATATAAATTCCATGATGATAATTTTATTAATGATATAATATATAAAAATGGGGATTATATTCACCAGACAAAAAATATATGTGGTTAAAATGACATTTATCTCATGGATGTAAAAATTGAGATGAGAATCGCATACCTTATGTTTCATTTCAGGTAAACGTCCTCTAACTTCACGTATGATAATATTTTGTTAATTTTGTTTAATTTATTCATAAAAATTTTCATTTTTATCATTACATTTATTTTAATTATTGCTTTTTTGTATACAACTACTTAAACAATTAAGTTTAAATCGGGTGGTTTGACCAAATTTGATTTATGTGTCAAAAACAACTTTGGAAGGCCCAATATGGTCAAAGCCGTTATTATATAACATATCCATAATAATATACATGAAATAATTATCATATTTATACATCAATTATAATTTTAGAAAAATGATTAAAAATTGATATAAAAATAAATCAATGTCACAATCCGGGATACAGTAGGTCGTACGTATGCATTGGTAGCGTTCCCATTTTTCAATGATCATTAAAGAAATAAAGGAAAGAAACAAAATATTTTTCAATAATGATAATTATATAATTAATACCATATTATTTAGTCATATGTACTTATATATATAATTTTTTTATGAAAAATTAATCTAATCATGTCAAGGAGGTCGTAGTCCCCACATCCCCGAATAACGTTATAACTTTTTATGTTTATGAAAGGGTAATAATTAAAATGATATGTATATTTATTTAATTATTTATATAAGGTATTAATTTCACTAATATAATATATATGTATTGTATGTACTATATGTATAATTATAACCATTATTTATACATTCCATGTATCATGTGAACGAATCACTTCCCTCTAAGGGGGTGGTAGTCCACACTCCCTAAAATGATGTTATTGTGTTATCATAAAATATAGATTATTAAATATATGTGTTATAAAATTATTACATAAGTATAAATAAATAATAAATATCAAATATATATTTTATAAATAGATTTTCTATTATAATATTGAACCCTGAATGATGGTAATGGAAAAATGAACAATCATCTGTTTGTGAGGCAGTAGTTTATCATACAGAGAAATAGTATGTTCATTAACCATTAGATTGAAGTGTGTGTTAGTGTAGGTAAAAAACTCAACAAAAAACAACAAGGTATATTTATTATATTTTATGTAAAAATATGATTTGAGGTGGTAGAGATGTAAATTAATAAAAATGTTATTGTTGGAAGGCATTACCTTAAAACCGAGTGACTACTATTGGTGTATACAAAAGGGATTCCATGGAAATATTTTTGACCAAATTATGGAATCAAGGTCAAGGGGAGGGATTTTTTTGATGTTATTTAGTAATATAATGGGTGATCATAAGTGTTTTTAGGGTTTTGAGGAATGGATAGAGGTGGTGGACTTTTATAGGGAAGGAAAAGGACTCACTTGGAATTTTTTAAAATTAGTTTGGTGTACATATATTTATACCTAAAAAAATCATACCAAACCAAAAAAACACAATACATAAAGATTAATGGATGAATTTTGTCTGTAATATGGGTTTTGGGAAAGTTTCTAGGTCATTTTTGCCCTTCAGGTAAAGGTTTAGTCTTTTATTAAGTTTAATATTGCTTTAATAATTATAATTAATTTTAATCAGATTCACTATTAATTTTGGTCAAAAAAATATTCTTCTTATAAATTATAAATTATTATTATCCAAAATATGGAATCCATTTTCACATATTGCAATTATATATGTGGTATAAATTAATTTAAATCTCATATTGTTGGCGGGACAACAAACAAGTTTTTAAAGTAAAAACATCTGAACATTATCTCTGTTTTTATAGTATATTTCAAAGTGAAAATGATTTAAATGGACTAAATATTATTAATTTTTAGAATTATGATGAAATTAAACATTAAAACCAATTAAATTTCTAATTTTACCTTATAAATAAAATAGAATGAGAAGGAGTTCTGAACATAATTTTTTATTTACTATTAATTGAAAATTAAAATGTTTCAAATAAGTATAAAAATTTCACCCTAATGTAATTAGTATGTTTAAATTTAGTATAGGAAATTTATTTTGTCATATTAGATTAATTAATGTGTTAAAATTAATATTTAAAATTGGTTCTCCATTAAAAGGTAATAAAATTGTCTGTATAAAAAATATATTTTTTTATGTGTAAAATATAGATTTTTCTTATCTTATATTTATAAAATATAATGGATTAATATAAAAAATATTTTATTGAATATATAAATTAAATATTTCATCAAATTTATTCAATAATTTTAATTTACTATGTTTATTAATTAGAATATCCATTGGAATCATATAAATAATAATATTTATTTTTATATCTAATTGGTTATTATTTTCAATTATAATCATTGGGAAACCTACAAACTAATTTTATATTTATAGAAAAACAATCATGAGTTAGTGAATATTATTCATAACTTCGAACAGAATGGCTAGTTTTTATCATATTATATTAAATAATATTATTTTAATAATACATTGCACTTTGGTGAAACTCATTATTTTATGAAACAAAAGCTATAGAGAAAGGTTATTGTTGCATTAATCATAAGCTATCTCAGGGTAACACGAATTAAAATATTGAATTTTCTTTAAATATTAAATATATTTAAAATAATTTATATATTATATTCCATTTCTACTTGGTGTCTCGTGTCATGCAAGTTGTCGAATACAAGGTTCTTCCCTTATAATTTCATGATGTTATAGATAAACCCATCGAAGAGAAATGGGTTTCATGAAAATTATGTTATAATAAGCACTAAAAAATAATATAAATAATAATCATGGTATATTTGGATCAAATCCCTAGTAAAACATAAACTACATAAATGGATCCCAAATTAGATGGAAATTGATTTTGAAATATCATTTTAAAAATTTCTTGAGTAAAACAATCTTTCCACTTTGAAAAAAAATAACACATAAAAACTTTTCAAAATAATTTTCATTGAAAATAACTTGTTAAACATATATATGAAGGTTTAAAATTATTTTAAAACATTTAGTGAAGAAAAAAACATTTCACCTTTGAAAAAAAATAACGAAAAACATAATATATTACCAGAATAGTTTTTTTTAGATAAATTTGAAGAATTATAAACGTTGATATAAATATCATTTAAATAATTCCATAAAAATATATCATTTCTTATTTGAAACAATGTTTTTAAAATAGAAAACAATATTAAGAAAAAATTGAAAATTACATTCTAAACCAAAAAATTAGGATTTAGTAATAATTTTATAAATTTATTGAGGAAAATTTCACTTTCTCAATGAAAATTAAAAACCATTTCCAAAAACAATATTTTAAAATAACCATTAAAACTTATAAATGATTATTTGAAAATAATTTAAATCATTTCTTGAGTAAAATATCCTTACCGATTTTAATAATAATTTTTAAAAAGTAAAACATTTTTAAAATCCTTATCTTTGAAAAGAACATTGAAAAAAATAAAGTAATCCCCAATGAAAAACATGAACATGAACGAAAAAATTTCTTTATATGTTTCAAAAGATAAAATAATTATTTATATAAAATTTTCATTAAAATCTAAATGGGTATTTTTTGGAAAACGAAATGATGATTACTTCAAAATAATTAAAAAAAAATAAAACATAGGTATGATTTTTTTAATAAACCATTTTAATAATTTTAAAATCAATTTTTAATTTTTATTAAAAAACCTGGTTTTTTTATGAAAAATGGTTTTCAACTGAAGTTAGAAATAAAGATTTATTTTCATGAAAACATTATTTTGTACTCTAGAGTATATAAAAAGTACAAACTAAAGGAAAAACATGCACTCTTAATATAAGTACCAAGCCTTTAAACATTATATAATCTTGAAAAACTTCAATAATGTTATGTGAATTCACATCAAGGATCCTTTCATGTTTAGTGTTTTAAAGAATTAGGACATTATTAATAAATTATATCTCAAATATTACAAAGTAGACACTTCTACTCTATACATTTTTTTCACAATAATAAAACCCTGTATATAATACAAGATTTATTTTCTTGATAAAAATATTCTTAAATTATTCCTTTATCTTACCCTTCCTTATACCCTTTGAAAAAAATTTCAAAAACTTGGGATGAGTAGAAAAATGTGAGCAAGGGTTAAAAAATAAGGAAAGAAAACATTAGTCCTTGAATACATAGAAAATAATGAAATCATACTTTTAACTCATAATGAAAAATCACTTCAACATACCTCATTAAATCATAAGATTTATCAATAACTCATAGAAATCATAAATCATAAAGGTAACTTTTGGCATCCATAGCATAATTACATTGTAGCTTTCAAAACAACATATAGAGTGACTGTCATGGATACGTTTGGAATACCCATCAGAGTATATTCCCTAAATATCTTAGTATATACCTTAACATTAACCACTTTTATGTTACCCAAGGCATTGGACATCTATCATGGGCTCAACCGCCCTCCTTTTATCATGAGTCCACCCATATACATAAGCAATTCACAAGACCAATAACATAATCAAAACTCATGAACAATCATAATGGAAAAATAACATGTCCACATTGCAATCATAAGGAATCATTTCAAGAAATTGATATAAAAAATAAATTCAAAAAACTATTTTGAATAAAAAAACCGAAAAGGTAATATGGTATTTACTTTTCTTTTTAAAAACATTATGGATTGTAGAGGAATCCATATATCAAATAGTACTCGTAGCCGAAGAAATGCCATTGTCATCACGTACGTTAAAAATAAACATTCCTTTTTTTGTTTAGTAAAATGACTCATAAAAAATATTCCTTTTGAAACTTTTTAAATGAAATTAAAAATAAATTGTTTTTATTATACATCATATAAAATAAGCTAGTATATAATTGAAAATATGCCTTAATGAAAAGATATTGAGACAAAGTACCTTACCTTGAGTCTAACTTGTCTTATTAATTCTTTATCCTTCTGAATAATAATATTAGGTTAATTTATACTTGAATGAGAACATTGTTCATTTTTATTATTCCCATAACATCACTTATGACCATCTTATAATAATTAGTTACTTATTATTGTTCATGTCGGACGTTTTGACAATCATCGGTTCTTGAGTCGAAAATGAACATGGTATGATGTCACCAGTTCATGTGGTCGTAAGTCCATCATCTCCACAATAGTATTAATGGTTAAAATAGTATATATATCCACTATATATTTATTTATAATATTCTATAATATTTCTATATAATAAATGAAATGCACCATTCATTAAGACGGAAGGTCGTAAGTACGCAAGAACACTACATTCATTTCTATGTCATATTAAAGAAATAAAAAATAAATGATACAAAGGTATATTATAATTCCAATATAATATATATGTTATATATGTATCATAATTTAATTAAATCCATCCTTTATACGTTCCATTTATGGCATGAAGGAGTCATATCACTTTGAAGGGGTAGTAGTCCACACGTCCTTAATGAAATTATCTTAATTACACATTATGAAAAGAAAAAAGGTCTAATGTAAATAAAAATTATTGAAGAATAGTGTAAATATACATATAATATATATAACATTTATTAATTCCATTCATTTACATAATCATTGTTAATGAAGATCATGTAGAATGAATCGCACTGCATCGTGGAGATGGTAGGTCGTAAGTACGCACGAGCGCCGACATCATTCACTTAATGTTTAAATGGTTTATAATTGGATCAAATATTAATTATATAGAATATTTATCATATTATATTCATTATTTATATCAATTTTACTCATCACTATACACATCCAAATTAAGTGTTTTTTGAATAAAAAATTACACCACAGTATGGAGACGGTAAGTCATACGTACACATGCATTGTGATATTGTTTTTAATAGGATTGATAAAAGGAGTTATATGGTTGTACCATAATAATAATAAAATGTAATCATGTAGAAGATACTGTAATTATTACATTAGTATGAAAACAATGTAATATGAGTAATTATAAAAAGAAAATAATTTTGAAAGTGGTTATAAAACAAATAATTTTTTTGAGTATCTCTTTTTTATTTTCGAAAAAGGTCTCCCTCGGATAAATTGCTGCCTAAATTGTGGCCTCTAAGAGGAAATTAGGGATTTGTTAGCTTATGGGAGTAGATTTTGGATGCAAAAAGGGGATTTAGAGGTTTGATTAATTGTGTAGAGATGGTGTAATTTTATAAGACGGACGAGGGGCACTTTAGAAAAGTCTTGAAATATTATATTATTATAAATTGATTTTAGAATTATAAAAGTTACATAGTAATATATTAAGAGTATGATATTATTTTGAGTTTAAATCCTCTCAACCAATAGGTTTAATGATAATTTAGTTAAAAAAATTAACCTTATCTTTTAGCTTTAACCCTTATTTAAAAACATTAGCTCTTACCTAGTATTCTTGTTTATTCACAATATATGGTTGCTATAGTTACTATAAAATAGAAATAGAACCATATTTGGATAATTAATGTAATTTTGAACATAATATAGTTATGTTTTCAGAAATATAGATTGTAAAAACTGTTATATCATTTAATAAAATAGTATTTGTTTTAAAAACTCTTTTATGTCAGTTTTTGACACTATTTAGTAATTCATTTTTGTTAAAGTCGCACCAACTTGATTCCCTATAAAAATTAATTAACTAAAATATAATATGTAAAAATAAATCATAACATTTTTATATAGAATATAAATATTCAAATTACATAAATTGTAATATTTATAATATTATTTTTTGAATCCTTTATTAATGAAGCAAACATTTCATCATCATTGTTTCATAATTAAATTAATTAATTTATTCTCTAAAAATTATAAATGAAATACCATTATGTAGGAAATATTTTTATCTATATATTGAAAATTTATAGTCGAAGAGATCACTTATAAACCCCCACCTTTAAATTGGTTTAGTTGAAAGATTCATGTGTATGTTATATTTCCCTTTACTTCAATTTAATTATTATAACATGAAATTTTCACACCCAAGTGGCACCAAAATGCCAAAAGATAAGCATAATGATTTTATTTGTATCCCATGACTCATACAATATTATTAAGACACATGATAGTGTTGTTTTATATTTTTATAATATTAACATTACCCGTATTAACTTATTTTACCCTTTAATCGTGGTAAATATAAATAATTTCAAAATTACAATTCACAATACACTAAAATAATAGGTACTTATTTACTTAATTTGTACCATATGATTCCATATATGGAATGCATTTTAAAAAATTCTTAGTACAGAAGATTCATTAATTAATTTAAATTTAATTTCGGTTTTCAAAACTAAAAAGTGGATTTTTAAGAAATAAAAACTATGAAAAGATTGACACGTGTTTATACCCAATTTAAATGTGAAATTACTATTAATGAACAACATTGGATTAAATTATAAAAAAATAATAAAATTAAATATTAAAACCAACATAAATATAATCTAACAATATAAATAAATTAGATGAGATGGTAGTTTTGAATTAAAATGCAGTATTATCACTATTCATGAAAATATGGATTTTATCAGAAAAATGCCAAAATTTAAACCGATGTAAATGTTGATGTACCAATTTTAAATAAGAAATAGTATATATAAAAGTGACATAACTATTTTTAAAAATTGTTTTCCATCAAAAGGAGTTAAACCCATCTTTTAAAAATAATAAATTATTTTTTGCATAAAATTGGATTCAATCTCATTTTAAGCATATAAAATTCATTGGATAAATGAAGAAAAATTACAAACTATGTAAAATAAAAATATAGTTATGTTTTTTATTCCATCTAATACAATGGTTAGGTGTTACTTACCATTTAAAATAAAAATATTATTTTATTATTATTTTTAGTTATAACTCAGTGTTGTATGCAATGTAATATTTCAGAGAAACTTTTTGTTTTGTGTCAGGTATGCTATCATAAATAGTGTCCCCTTTTAACTAATATTAATATTAAATTCCAAAATATTAATAGATATGAAAATTTATTATTCTATAAATACCGGTGATGTTACATCATTCCCCCCCCCCCTTTTGAAATTGTGTCCTCGCAATTTTATGCCCATATCAAATAATTTTGGGTATTTATATCCCATAACATTTTCAAACTAATTTGTTTCATATTTAAAAATATAGTTTTTTCAAAATACCATTACTTGATTAATCATCTTATTCAGCAACACTTTTTCTCTATGTTCAAAAATCAGTACTAGTTGTTCCTCATAAGAAATATTCTCTTCCAAATGAACTATCCCTGAACCCAAAACATGATATGGATCTAGAATATACTTTCTTAACATTGAAACATGAAAACTATTGTATAACATGGATAAAATTAGAGTAAATACACTTTATAGGAAACAGATCCAAATTTCTCTCGGATTTTATAGGGTCCAATGAACCGTGGACTCAGCTTTCCTATCATACAAAAATACATCACACATTTCTATAGAAAAAAAATGAAAATAACTTGATCGCCTACCTCGAAAGAATGATTTCTCCTCTGGTTATTCCTGAAAATTTTCTACCCTCTATGTGTTATCTTATTGTGCTTCTAAATCAACTAAACTTTTTCTTCCATCTCTTCTACCAATTCTGGTCCCATCAACTTCCTTTCACATACTTTAACCCAATAAGCTGGAGTACGACACATATTTCCGTATAATGCTTCAAATGGTGTCATTTGTACACTAGGATAAAAACTTTTATTATAAGATTCATGACAAATCACCCACAACCCTTGTAGTGACTACCACAATCCAGCCTTCCATAGGCCAGGGGATGGTGACTAGCAATGAATATAAATCTCCTAAAAAGGGAACAGATTTCCCTTTAGACCTATAAACAAGAATAAATCTCAAACAATGTAAATTAAACACAACTTAAACCACAATTTTCACTAAGACAACTACTTACAGTATAATAAAACCAAAATTTAAGAAAGGGGGAGAATATAAGCCCAAAACCATAAAGTAATGTACAACCTCCATGTTTTGTCTCATTGAGACCCCACCTTAAGGGTATCTAAAGGGTAGCTGTATATATCTACAGAAGTGCACCCATCCTCCCCATCTCATTAAGCACCACCTTGTCTCTGACCACCAAGCTCTATGTCAAAGCATCTGTCCCTCCCATCTGATAGACCACCACCTAGTCCTGGACCACCATGGTATGCGTCGAAGCGTCGATTGCCTGCATGAGATACAACATGTGCTTTTGAAGCCTGTGAAAGGGTGAGTAATAGAATACTTAGTAGGAACCCTGAAACAAAAGATAAATGACACAAAATAAGACATGCACAAGTTACTGTCAGTTCACGCATGTATAATCTAATGTACGGAAAGAAATACTATCAGTCATGACACTAAACTACTTGGATAGTTGAGGTACTCCTTTCTGTTAAATATCGTGCGTCTACTGGGTCAGATAAAGCCTCTCCCTAACATTGGTTTTCCGAGTAATATCGATCTACTCCCCACTAAGTCCTTCAAATTTTGTCTATGTAGGGTGCTTTTGCTGGTCGACATAGGTCCTCTTATAGTTCATCCACACAGCGTCGATTAAAAATATTTTACATAGAGCCGCTTCTAGATGGTTCACACAGATCTGCTTGTAGAGGTCCCACACAAGGACACATTTACTAGTCCACATAGGTCTTCATGTCATCTAGGCATTAATGGTCACTTAGACCGTCTTGTCAGTAGACTTCGGGTCTCATCTAGCAATAGGATCCCACACGTAGTGCACTTAATTCTGAGATAATCTAATATTAAATACATCGGTTGCATCAAAAATACCATGAAATCTCACTTATAGTATTCCCAAATTAATGTCTCATCATAAGGGTCCCAACATCGCAGACGTCGCATCAATCGGTTTCCCAATCTGAAAGATATTAGTGTTTTTGTAAACAGGGGTGGGTTGTGTCAGGGTCCGGCCCAGTCTGGTCGGACCGACCCGACCAACCCACCCCGGGGGTCCCACATGACCATAACTGGTTCAACTGACCTGACCTGACTCGGTTGGGTATGGGTTGGTGTGGTCCGGCCTGGCCGCTGGGCCAGGCCCATTGGGCCCTACTGGACCTGGGTGCGGTCGGTTGTTGGTACAGCAGGTCACGTCGCCCAGCGACCCATTTTCATCTGTCATGACCTACAACTAGCGGTTTGGTTCATTCCTAACTTGGGTCGTCAGTAGCCCAGTTTGTCATGTCAACCTGGTCCGCCTCGTAGGGCCCACTATTCTCCTGCCCAAGCTGCCCAGCGGCCCGGTATGTGCAACCGGCCCGACACATATCGCGGTCCAGTTTCCCCCGGCTCGGTCACCCATGGGGCTTCTAGTTCGTGATGCACATAGCCAGTTGTGGTTGGCTTCCTTCCCCACATGGGTTCTTAGACTACATTCCAGCTCATGTTATGGCCCTCCAACAGGGGTCGCTCCTCCAACGCGATGCCGAAGTTTCACCTCCTTTCTACGCTAGTCTTCTCATGCTGATCGGTTTCCCCTTGTGGCCACTGCATTTTCCATGGGTCTAGCTCACCATAGTGGTCTATGGACCATGGCTCTACATCATGTGTTCCTATGACATGGTCGGTTGGCCATTTTTTCCTGCCACCATCCTCTGTCATGACATCTCATGTCACCGCCATGGCCTGCTCCTAGCACGCCACCTCCTATTTTCCATTGTGGCCCGGTGTCGTCGCCCCATGCCACCCCCGCGGCCTAGTGTCCAAGTCTCTTGCTAGTGACGTGGCCCACCTATCCATGACCATTCCACCTGGGTCTTCTACAACTGATGCAACGTCATTAATTACACCACGATGTACATGGAGTGAGAGAGAGTTGGAGGGGATCATAAAGAAATCCTATATGAACAATCGACCTTTATTCGTGTTGGTCCCAAAAAAATTTTGTTATAAGGATCATTATATAAAAATTATAAATCACTATGATTTCATCACTATATCAACCTGCAATTATATTTCCCAACCCAATAATGAAAATTCATATACTGATCAACATGTTAGTGAGTTGATCTACATTTTTGTTTAAAGGGAGAGAGTGGGAAACAAATTTGTTAATAATTTAAACCCCAACATCAGAAAAAAGATTGCATGAGGATGATCATTCATCATAGTCCATTGATCTCTAATCCCAAATCCACACTCTAGGGGTTTCTCTATCATCGTCTGATTCACTGGTGCTCATCGTTGTATAGGTCGTCCTTCATCATTCGTCTTCTCCACCCACCATACCCTCAGAGAAATTTCAGGATTACCCCTACAATCTTTCTTTGCTTTTTAGGCTATTTATTGATGAAATATGAATCATCATTTTTGTAAAGCTACATTATAGCATCATTATGCTAACTCATTAATGGGGTTCATTAATGAGATTTATCTTCACCTCGTTGTTGCACCACAGTGAACAATTTAGAATAAAATAAATATTTAATGTTTATTTTATTTTTTAGTAAAACGTCCGAAAAATAACATATCCCCTTGACCCATTTCGGTCGAGGATAAGTCTTTATTAAAGAGAGAATCTCATTATAAACTCAACGATGGTCTCAGATTTTTAATCCAAGTGACCATTTGTGAGTTATAAGGATTCGAAAATAAAATAACTTTTATTTAAATTATATTATTTAAAATCATGTCTCAAAAACCAACTTTCACAACTAGCCCATGGAGGCCAATGTTAGGCTCATCCTAAGGGTATAAAACCCTTATTAACTCAATTTGACTCTCAAATTTTCAATCTAAGTTTCTATTTGAGAGTTATAAGTATTTTAAAATAAAATAAATTTATTAAATTGTTTTCTTTACAGCCAAATGCTACATTCCACTATTGACCAGCACCGGCTAGTGTTAGGCTCTACCTAAGTAAATCATACCCTCACGATTCCAATGGTGGAAATTTGTTTTCAATATAATTCATAGTTTTTGATTTATAATATTTTGAAAAATAAAGCAATGTTATTTAATTATTTTATTTACAGTTATTCCATTTTCGGGTTTTCTCACTTGAGGCTCGTTCTAACTAAAATTAAGTCACGCCTAGGGTAAACCCACCATTATAAATGTAATAGTTCCCTCATATTTTAGATCTAGGAAATAATTTATGATTTATTCCACTTTTTCAGGAAAACTGCTCTTGCACGTTATTTAAAACATGTAATTTTTTTCTGATCATTTTGGGAACTCCTGGCCTGCGAATCGTATTCCATCTCAGCTCCAAGTCTCAAAATAATCCCATATAAATTTTCTAATTTTTTTTTGGAATTATGGGGTATTACATTACTCTCCCTTTTAGGGAATTTCATCATCATATTCCCATACAAGGGGTAATCAACAAAAGATGGTACTAAGTATTAATTTAAGTCTCCTGTTTGAATGTGCTCTCTTGGATATTCCCATTCTTTTAACGGGCATGAAATAGAGGAATCCACCATCCATGAATGATCCTCTATTGTTGATCTTCTGTCTCTATCGGTTATTCCATGAATGTCAAATCTTCATCAATATCCATCTCACTATGGTCAATGAGGTGAGAAGGGTCATGAACATATCTCATAAGTTGGGATACATGGAAGATATCATGCACCCTCTCTAACTATGGTAGTGTACCCAT
The DNA here is from genome assembly GCA_963277665.1 of Viscum album. Taxonomy (NCBI): domain Eukaryota; kingdom Viridiplantae; phylum Streptophyta; class Magnoliopsida; order Santalales; family Viscaceae; genus Viscum; species Viscum album. The sequence continues at coordinate 1,930,874,947 of OY728142.1, forward strand.
GTGTTACACCACATCTCCCACTCTATGCATTATCAGAACAGGACCAATGAACCACATAGATAACTTTCCACCCCAGACAAATCTCAGTATCCCTCATCGAGGAGAGACCCATAGTAATATGTGGTCCCCCACTTCGAAATCCAAGGGTCTCTATCTCCTATCATTATAGGACATTTTTTAGCTATGGGAAGCCTTTATCCACCCTCTGATGACCTGCACCTTCTCAGTGGTATCATGTACCATCTCTAGAGCCATGAGTGCTGACTCCAATGGTTTTTTCCAACATATCGGTGACCTGAATTTTCATCTTTAGAGTGCCTCGAATGGTGTCATACCAATGGTGGAGTGGTATATTTTGTTTTAAACAAACTCCACCAGTGGTAGGTGGTCCTCCTAACTACTATAAAAATCAAGAATGCAATCTTTATGCATGTCCTCCAAGGTTTGTATGGTACACTATTTATAACCAACTGTTTATGGGTGAATGGTTGTGCTCAAGTGGAGATGAGTTCCAAAAGCCTTTTTCAATCCATTCCACAACCGAAATTTAAATCATGTGTCACAATCTAAGGTTATCGTAGATGGGACTCCATAGAGTCGAACTATCTTCTTCTCGTAGAGGTGTCCCAAGTGTTATACTAAACTCTGCTCTCGAATAGGTGGGAAGTGCGCCGACTTGGTTGGGGGGATCTAAAATAACTCAGATGGTATTGTGCCCCCTGTAAATATGTTGTATTCCCATCACAAATTCTATCAATATTACATCCTACTTTCACTTTGGAACCTCTATGGGTTGTTTCAAACTTGCGGGAACCTGGTGCTCATCCTTCACTTGTTGACAAGTGAGGCATCTCGAGACAAACTATGCCACTCCCCTCTTTATCCACAACCACAAGTAATGAAATCAGAGGTCCTGGTACATCTTCTCCACACATGGATGTACCACCAAAGGATATGTATGTAACTGCATCAACACCTCATCCCATAATTTCTTTGGTACAACGGTGCATCCTTGGAAAAGGATGATGTGCTATCCACTATTCGAATATCAATCAGGGGTATACCCTGTGGAAATCTGGGCATGTGTAGCCTTGAAAGAGGCATCTATGAGTTGCGCCCCCCTGACTCTTGGTAAAACAGAAGGATAAACAACCATCGACTAAAGAAAACTTACCTCATCTCTATCCACAAAGGATATATGAAGTGAGACCAACTACACTGAGGCCTCGTTCAGTAGTTGTGAACTTGATATCCTTTAGAGAGAATCTTCCACCACACTCCACTTCCCATGATTATGGTTTATCTCAAAGTCGTAGTCCTATAGGAACTCTAGACAACATCTCAATTTCAAGACCAGATCATTTTGATAAAAGATAAACCTGAGACTCTTATGGTCAGAGTAGATGATGAAATGTTCACCCATATGGTTGTGTCACCACATCTTCGGTGCAAAGACTACCTATTTCAACTCAAGGCCATGTGTCATATAGTTCTGCTCAAGCAGTATCAACTATCGTGATCCAAAAAAATCACTTCTTCTCCTTCATCAAGAAAAAACCAAGCCTGCTTCCAGATGAGGAATAGTACACCACGTAGTCGGCACCCTCTTATGAAAACCCCAAGATAGGATCCCTCATCAAGATTTGCCTCATCTGCTGAAAGATCTACTAAAATACTTATATACACATAAAGGGTTTTCCCATATTCTACAATGTATTCATGGGTTATTTAACTCTAGAATAGATGGGTACAAACCTCTGATAGTACCCAACCCGCCCAAAGAAACTCTTCACTTCGCTAATGCTTTTGGGTGGTTCCCAAGAAATCATCGCCTCAGTCATCGCGTGATCCACTATAACTCCATCCTCTGAGATGACATGTCCTAGGAAATATACTTTTCATATCCATAACTCAATCTAAGAGAGATTTTCAAAAAGCTAGTTCTCTAGGAGTGTGTCTGAAACCATCATAAGGTGTGTCATGGGCTTCTCCTCATACACTGAATAAACTAAGATGTCATCAATGAAGACCACCAAAAACTCATCTATGCATGGATGGAATATCATATTCATCAGTACCATGAAAAATGTTGGGATGTTTTTCTAGACAAAATGTATCACTATGTACTCATAGTGGCCATAGAAAAATCTGAAAGTCATCTTCGAGATTTCTTCATATCATACTCGAAGCTAGTGATAGCCTGACCAGAGCTCTATCTTTGAGAACCATCTCATTCCCTTTAGCTGATCAAAGGGGTCATCAGTCCTCGGTAGTGGATGTTTGTTCTTCACGGTCACTTAGATCGGGATCCATAAGTCCACACATAGACTAAATATTTCATCTTCCTTCTTGGAAAACAACACTGGGTAGGACATGGTGAAATATTTTCCTTATGAACCCCTACCACTGTAAATCCTCCAACTATACCCTCAGCTCTCAGAGCTCTGCTGGAGCCATTCAATATGCAGGTGTAGATATCATTGATGTCTCGTTGTATATATCAATGCATAAGTCTACCCTCTGTGAGGATATAGTCCTTGAACAGCCTCTAGAAAGTCGTCCTCATACTCCTCAACAAATTTATGAAATTGAAAAATCAAAATATATACTATTTAACGGGTAAGGATTGTTGAATTCCATTATCCTCTTCTCCAATCCTCCAACTCCCTGAACCTGGTGTATACCACATTGGGGCGGTTTTTGTAAAATTTAAACATGTATACAACCTCTTACTACTCTCCCAACATCTCTTCCACATCTTCCACGCTACAGAAGGCTCGTAGCTAAACCCTCCATCTGGTCAAGTGACGTACTCACTAAGTGGAAGACTCACATCCCCACCTCCATCCAATCCATAGAAACCTGAGGATCTATCTCCCCCCCTGAAAATGGAATGTCTTATTGTTGGAACACATGTAACACAGTGAGCCTACATGCATCCTCTACTAGTATCGTCGATAGATACCGGTGACCAATGAGCAATGCTATCATTGGGACACCACCATAAGGTGCCATCTCGGGAAACAGTCCATGTATCGAAGCCTCATAAATATGTGGACCATCCTCATGGTCACACACTGGAATCCTGAATGGTTGTTTGTGTGGAGCTATCTTAAATGAGAATCAAGAAGAACAACAGTTAATTTATTATACCTTATGAGATGAGCCTGACCCAAAATGATCAAGGGAAAACACTCAAAGACATATGCAACTAGATTTTTCTTGTACTGGGTCAGAAAACTTAATTTAGGGACTTGTCGGCCTCCGCACCAACATGGGACTGCCTCTCTTAAAATATGAACTCAGAACACATAACACTATTTCCCAATCAAAATTTAAAGACTCTTAGTTCTCCATTTAGAACTGACCTCCTTTGATACCACTTTGCACGACCCATCCCCCATGGCCCATGTCGTGACTACCGAAATCGCGCCTTCCATAGGCCAGGGGGTGGAGACTATCTCCAAATAGGAATATCCCAAAAAGGGAAGGTATTTGATTTTGAACCTGTAGATACACAAAAAGCTCCAACTATGGAATGTAAACAGATAGTAGACCACAACTATCATAGATTCAACTACTGAGAGTACAGTGCAATGTAAATTTACAAAGGGGCCAGAATATAATCCCAAAACCACAAAGGAAATTAAAACTGCCACTATCCTCTACTCGAGACCCCGCCATAAGGGTAGGTTAAGGGTAGTTACCTATTGCCATATAAGTAAACCTGTTCATCCTATCTCAATGAAAACCACCAGGTCCCAGACAACCAAGGTCTTTGTTAAAGAATATTTTGGTCCTATATATTTATGCACCACCTAGTTTCGAACCACCAGGGTCTCTATCGAAGAGTTGAACTCCTACACAGGATATGACATGTGCGGGTGAAGCCCGTGCGGGGGTGAGTAACACAATACTCGGTAGGGACTCTAAAACAAAATTTAAGGAACACAAAAAAAAGATATGCACAAGGTACTATTATCTTACGTAGGTATATTCTAAATTCTTGAATGAAATACTATCTGTCATAACACGGAACACCTTGGATGGTTGAGGTACTCATCCCTAATTATAACCATGGGTTTTCTAGGTCACACAGAGCTACTACCCACCATGGGTCTACTGGATCACACAGAGCTTCTCCCCACTTATTCCATCATAGCTACTCCACACGAGGCTACTTATAGGTGGTCTGCACAATACTACTTATAGATGGTCCCTACAAAGCCACTAATAGCTCTTTCACATAGATCCGCTTGTAACTGGTGCACACAAAGATTCTTGTAGCATGTCTACACAAGGATAATTCTAGATTTTCCACATGGGGACACTTATCATAAAGTCCTAAAGGGTCACTTAGACCTGCTCCTTAGCAGTCTTCAAGTCACCGTAGGATTCCCGCACATAGTGCACATGATTCTGGGAGAATCTAATACTTGAGCCATTGTTCACATCTCAACTTCAAACAAAATCTTGATTATAATATTTCTAATGTACCATCTCACCTCAAGGGTCCCAACTCCATCGACGGCATGTCAATCAGATTCTCAGTCTGAAAGATATTGGTGTTTTAGTAAACAGGGGATGCCTCTATCTGGACATGGTCGGACCAAACCAACCAACCCGGCCCAGGGGTCCCACATGACTTGACCTGGTTCAGTAGACCCGACACGGCCTGGTTTGGTATGTGCTGGAACGGTCTGGCCTAGCCACTGGGACAAGGCCATTTGGTCTTGGTGTACCCACTCGATTCAGCTATGGGTCCAGCCTGCCGTGTTTCCCTATGACCCAGTTTCATCTAGCCTAACCCACAACTAGCAAGCCGGTTTTTTCATAGCCCAAAATGCACAGTGTCATAGTTCATGCCACTGGGCCAGGATGTGTGGTAGGCTTGATTACCCCCAGCCTAGATGCATGTGAGCTATTCGATTTGTCTCTCACACAGTCCCGGACAGCGTTTCATCTCTTTCTATGGCCTACAAGTGTGGGTCTCTCCTTCCATGCGGTGCTTGACCAGCCCCACCTGTCTATGCTGGTCTAGTTACGCCAATTGGTATCCCCCCATGGCCTATGACTTTTCCTCAGGTCTAGCTCTCTATTACGGTCTGCGGACAGCTTCTCTTCGCTGTCTCAACCTCCCACCAGTCGTCGGCCTCTGTGCCTGCAGCACGCTTTCTCCTACCTCCCAATGTGGCCTGGTGATGGCACCACATCCATGTGTCGTGGTGTCTTTCCAGTATCACTTCCCTCATGGCCACATCCCTTGCACCTGGATTTAAAGACCCTTAAATTTCAAAGAATTTTTTTTCTAAAATTCTTTGTAATTTTACGAGTTCGCAGTTTCTGACGGTGCCTAATTCTGAGGCCCGGTGTGCCCGAAATCAATTTCTGCAGTTTTGTTCAGGTACGTTCAGTAAACGTACGTGCGGGTTTTTCTATATTTTTGAACCGGTGATCAGAATTGAAATCCGAAGACACCGATGAACTCGCAGTGCTGGTATTCACTTAAGGGGACCTTTACCGTAGTTGTGTGTTTATACGGGTTGAAAGTTAATTTTTGGGGTTTAATAAAAAGTTAAATAAAATTTGTTGAGAAAACTTTTATTTATCCTGGTAGTTTAATCCTACATGGGGAAGTTATATGTGGGGTCCACACCCACATAACTTACCATGTGTGTGTATTTGTGAGGTGGGGCCCACATGAGCCCTAACCTTTCATCTCCCCATAACCACCCTTTAACCCCCATTCAACCCCCTATAATTAAGAGATCTCCTCACCCCATCTCCCTTTCTTTATTATTTGACATCACATTTAAATTAATGAATTCAAACTCTTCAATTAACTAATTAAGTTGTTTGAATTTTGAATTACATGTGTGAATAAAAATAATAGATTGTGCTAATATTTTATTTTGGGGCATTCGTTGTGTTGAGAGGATTTGTGAGAGAGATTTGGAGAAATAGAGAAGGGTGTCCTTCTCTCAACGAAGAACACCATCCTTCCAATGAAGAACCACCGAGGAACATCAATCTTCGCCTTCAATCTTCAACCAAACCAAAGGAGAAGGAGCCACCTGTGAGGAACGCAGACGTTGCGCCATCCTCAGCCCTTCTTTCTCGACATCAACGAGTTGATGTCGTCTCCCCATGACGCCATCTTCCGCGATGCTTGACTACCGTGAACATTATCTCAAGGTAGCGGAGTATTGTATTATTACATATATGTGATTTATACCCTTGAACATGGGCGTTTATTTATTGAATAATTGGTTGAGCCTCTAACATGTTGGGTACGAGATAATGAACAAATTCGGACCCACCGCCATATCGTTCTTATTGCGAGGATTTCTTGGGGATGGGTGAACGGAATGGAAACGGTGTTTTGAGGTCGTCTTAGTGAAGAGAAGAACACGAGAGGGCCGTACGCGTAGACAAAATCTAAAACAGACAACCGGAATGACTCTGGTGGTCCGCGGAAGTTTGTGGTGGGGTCGATGACCGGAGGCGGCGGCCGAAGCCGGTCGGCCTCCTAGAGGTGGCAGTGCCCCTGCGCGCCACCGACGGATTATCTGCCGCGGCACTGGCCGCGGCGGCGGTGGAATGGATCCCGCACTGCATGGGATCCGGGGAGGTCACCCCCCGCCCGGCCCGCCAGGCCGAGCCGTGGATGACTGTGGGTCGGGCTGTGCGAGCCGGGCTGGACCTGGACCCGGGTCGGGTCGACCCAGTTTGGGCCGACCCAGAGTGAGTTGGGTCGGGTCAGACTGGGCCCAGACCCCATACTTTAGGACCAGTTTCTTTCTAATGCCCATAACATGATCTACAAACCTCTGATCAATGCACCGTTAGTTGTGTAGGATTCCTCGGATTGAGACTGTCGTTTCAGTATATTACACTTAAGGTTTTGGTGAATTTTGGGTATGGCTGGGTTGGTTCAAACACGAATCCAACTGGACCCACGTAGCAGAAATGCTTATAACATAAGGACTAGATGTCCAATTGAAGTGCCATCAACTAAGTTGGATTATATTTGTTGAGATGGTTCTTTCGGCATACTGCACTTGAGATTTGTATGTAGTTGGAGTATAGTCGGTTTGGTTTTAGCTTCAAAGCCAACTGGGCCCCTTGAACGGAAATGCCAATAACTCTTACACCGGACGTCCGTTTGACGAACCGTCAGCAGCATTGGTAATCTCGTTGAGAAATGGTTCCTTTGAGTATACCCCATTAGAGTTCGGGGTATAGTTTAGGTATGGTCGGGTTGGTTCGTACACGAAACCAACTGGGCCCCTGGAACAAAAAGGCTAATAACTTATAGACTGGGCGTATGATTGATGCATTGTCTATTGCATTGAGACCCCTATGATGAGGCGGTCCTTTGATATACTTCCACATGAGACTTCGTGACACTTAAAGTATCAACCAAAAGCTCGTGGAGCGGATCCTCCTGGAGATGAGTGTGTGGAGTGCGGAGACCGAGTAGTTGTAGCCCTGACGACTGCTTGACCGATTCAACTCGGAGTGATTCGACTAGCCCAATGGACGGAGCGCCCAGTTAGGAGGCAGACCCACAGTAGACAGAGCACCTGGTTTGGCAGCAGACCCACCATACTCTATAGGAGGAGTACCTTCGACGGCTATTAGAGGGACCGCCAGGTTTGGCAGCAGACCAGCGGTACTCAACAGGAAGAGTACCTCAGCAGTCTAAGGTTAGGGAGTAGCACCTCGAAGTCGTGAAAGTTCCATTATACTCAACAAAGGATGAGTTCCCCAGCAGTTGTGGTTTCTATAATGAAATTCCCAGTTTGATCTGAGTCAATGACCTTTGTGGTATCCTCACGATTGAGATGGGTTACTTGATAACTTAGGTATATGTATGGGCATATACCTAAGTAAAGGTTATCTGTGGATATCATTCATTTTGGGTTATTCTTATTGGATTTTGTGAGACCTTGAGGGTCTTGGGGTCCCTACGGAGTATAGTTATACTCAACCATGTATAGGCTATGCCCGCACCTCGTTGTGTTGGATGCATACGACGGACAGCGCTGACTGAGGCAGAGTGTATGAGGACTAGACAATACCCGGAGGTGGACACTTGGCATGACAGCACATGGAGTGGATTGATAGATGTGGAGTGCTGAGGAGGAAATTTGTACCTACCCTTTGGGTAGGAACCCAAAGGACGATCCCAGAGCTGCTTCCATCTTCCATCTTTTAGTCTTTTCAGTTATACTTTCTTCCAGTTGTAGTTGTACCTTTATGTTGGGATTTTATTTCTGACCCCTTTTTACATTCAAAACACTTTGTTATACTACTTTACATAGTGTTTTCTTCCGATTGAACTCTGGTTGTGTGTGATAACTTTTTATAAAGGCAATGCCTTCCTAGTCTTAGGGAGTTACGCCTTTGGTGCTAGTTGCCAGCCCCTAGCCTATGGAAGGCGGGCTTGGGGTAGCCACGGTATGGGACCCGAGGATGGGTCATGAAAAATTGGTATCATAGGAGTCGGTTCTACAGTAGAACTCAAGACTCTGATGTTTCTTTCTGTGAAGTAATAGTGTTAAGAGTACCGAGTGTGGTTTTTAGTTCCAGGAGTCCGGTTTTGGTGCAGCAGCCATCGTATACATACACCAGGACCCTGACATCTGATTTCCGACTCAGTTCATGAAAACACTGAGTGGATGTGTGTTTTCAAAAGTATTCGTTATGTCATCTCAAACTAGGTCATCTCACCAGGTATAGTCTTTTGACCAAGTTGCACCTGTTTCTTTTTAGGAAGTACTCATCTAGTCGATCACCGTGGGTTCTGAGTAGAGAGTGTGATGGTAGCCCACCGAGTAGCGAGGCCATGGTGCAGGGGCCCATTAAAGAAGAGGCACCAGCGGTACCATTACCCACTGGGCTACCGTTACCACAAGCCCCAGCTGTATAGGGTGTGTGACTCTTGAATACGTTGCATGGGTTCTTATGATAGAGGCCTCCGAGGTTTCGAGGTGAGACATATTTACAGATAGTTGGGTACTGGCTAGGGTATGTATCATGAGTTTTCCACACAGTTGGGACACCTTCTGACCTTGATGGTGTACATAGTTGTTAGTCTCTTTCAGGGAGCAGCAGAGAGGTGGTGGAGCCTGATGCTCCAGTTTTATGATGAGGCGACCGTCACCAGGGGAGACTTCGAGGGTCATTTTAGGACGGTGTTTTTACCTATAACTCTATGCACTGTGTGGGCTCAAGAGATACTTCTCTCCCCGCCAGGATTTCTGACCGTAGTGGAGTCTTCTGCAGCCAGTAGTAGACAGATGACATAGAAGTCCAAGCTGACTAGGCCAAAAGGTGGGTGATCTCAGGTTACAGGTTCGGTTGTGTGAGGAATATGATACAGAGCCTTCTATATGAGTATTAGGAAGTGCTATGCGAGTGGCGATCATGGTCACATGGCTCAAGACTGCTCGACCCATCCAACAGATGAGCAGCAAGAAGTAGAGGAACCTAACAGACCGAGGTAGAGGAGTTGTTCATGCAACTGGTGGAGGATGATTCTTTGAGGTTTTTCCACCACTACCACAAATAGGTCTACCCTGGACATAGGGAATGAGTGGATTTGGAAGATCACAGCTTTAGGCAGTTGAAGCATACGACTATAGAGCTCTGGAAGTAGGTGGATAGGAGCGGGACTAGTTCCAGGCATGGAGGCCTTTGTTCTTGGTGCTTCTAGCTTCCTTGTTGTTGTTGTTTGTGGTTGATTTTTGTCTTGTACTTTGAGATGTAGTAATAAAAGGCACTTTTCCTTGTCAAGTTTTCTTTCATGCCTTTTGTGTGGTTAATAGTAAGATTTCCCGGTTAAAACTGTTGACTTGACCCTCACATTTGATATTTCTACTGGAGGAGACCCAGTTACCACACATTGATGCTGACAGTGTGACTCAACCCTTGGAGGCGAGAGTAATGGTTGGATCTATTGGTAGTAGCGTCGAGGACTTACGATGCTGTCCATGGCATGAATTAATGTCATTCATGTCAGGATTGACTGTATTAGGCAAAGAACACGATTCATCCAGGGGATGAGACCGGATTTATCTTATTAGCAATTGAGAAATCTAAGAAGCTCTTTTAGGACCAGAGATGGTTCAGGCTATGACGGAGAAAGTGCAGATCATCCAGGAGAGGATGAAGACTACACAGAGCAGACAGAATTCCTATGCTGATAGGAGGCGCAGACCACTGGAGTTCGAGGATGGCGGCCATGTCTTCTTATGGATCTCAACTCGACGAGGTCTACAGAGATTTACCCAAGGTAGAAAGTTATCTCAATGATTCATCGAACCATTCCAGGTCCTCAGCAAGGTAGGCGAGGTGGCTTACCCTCTGGCCCTTCCACCTCAGTTGCACCAGGTGCATGATGTCTTTCACATATATCAGATGCGGAGATACGTGGTCGACCCTTCACACATCATCGATCATGGGGAGCTGGACATCGATGATGGGTGACATTTATAGAGGTCCTGGTGGAGATCGAGGATTGAAAGGAGTGGTCCTACGTGGATAGTCGATTCCTCTGGTGTGTATTCGTTGGTATCATGGGAACATCTAGAAGAGCACATGGGGGCAGAAGGATCAGATGCGTGCTCAGTACCCCTTTTGTTTTCCTAGTATGTGTTGTAGCTTTATAGGGACGTAAATCCCTGAGGTGGGAGTAATGTAAAGACCTGAAAATTTCAAGGAATTTTTGTTCTTAAATTCATTGTAATTTTATGAGTACTGGGTTTCTGATGGTGACTAATTCTGAGGCCCGGTGTGTCAGGAATCAATTTCCGAAGTTTTGTTCAGGTACGTTCTGTAAACGTACATGCTGGTTTTTCTGTCATTGGAACCGGTGCTCGGAATTAAAATCCTAAGACACTAATGAACATGCAGCTTCGGTATTCTATTAAGGGGATCTTTACCATAGTTGAATTTTTTGAGGGTTGAAAGCTAATTTTTGGGGTTTAACAAAAAAGTTAAATAAAATTTTTTGGGAACAATTTTATTTATCCTCGTAGTTTAATCCTACCTGGGAAAGTTATTGGGGGGCCCACACACACATAACTTACCATGTGTGGATATTTCTGAGGTGGGGCCAACATGATCCCCAACCTTTCATCTCCCCATAACCTCCATTTAACCCACATTCAACCCCCCCCCCACCCTTAATTATGATATCTCTTCACCTCCCTCTATCTCTCTCTTTATTATGTGCCAACACATTTTAATTAATGAATTCAACCACTTTAATTAATTAATTAAGTTGTTTGAATTTTTAATTACATGTGTGAATAAAAATAATAGATTAAGCTATTATTTTATTTTGGTGAATTTGTTGTGTTGAGAGGATTTGTGAAAGAGCATTGCAGAAATAGAGGTGGGTGTTCTTCTCTCAACGAAGAACACCATCCTTCCAACAAAGAACAGCTAAGGAGTGTCAATCATCGCCATTGATCTTCGGCCAAACCAAAAAAGAAGGAGCCACCTGCGTGGAATGTCAACGACTCACCATCCTTGGCCCTTCTTTCCTAACATCAACGAGTTGACGTCGTCTCCCCACGACGTCGTCTTCCATGAAACACGACTACCATGAACCTTATCTCAAGGTAGGGGAATAATGTATGATTACATATATGTGATTTGTACCCTCAAACATGGGCGTTTATTTATTGAATAATTGTTTGAGCCTCTAACACGGTGGGTACAGGCTAACAGACAAGTTTTGACCAACCGCTATATCGTTCTGGTTGCGCAGAATGTTTGGAAAAAGGTGAACGGAAGGGCAGCGGTGTTTTGCGGTCGTCACAGTGAAAGTAGAACCTGAGAGGGCCATAGGCGTAGACGGGAGCTAAAACGGACCACCAGAATGACTCTGGGGGCTCGTAGAAGTCCGTGGTGGTGACTGGAGGTGGCAGCCGGTGCCCCAGCGCACCACCGGCGGAAGATCCGACGTGGCACTGGGAACGGCAGCGATGGAAAGGATCCTGCACCGCACGGGATCCAGGGGAGGTCCCCCCCCCCCCCCGCTCGGCCAGTTGGGTCGCGCCGCGGCCGGCCGCGGGTCGGGCTGCACCCAACCGGGCCGAGCCAGGCCCCGCCAGTTGCGTTCCAGGCTACTCCAGCCGGTCCGGACCATGACCCAGGTCAGGTCGACCCAGTTCGGGCCGACATAGAGTGAGTTGGGCCGAGTCAGATCGGGCCCAGACCCCCAGCTTTTAGACCAGTTTTGTTCTAACGCCCATACCTTAAGCTATAGACCTCCGATCAACGCACCGTAAGTTGAATAGGATTCCTCGTATCAAGAAGGTCGTTTTGGTATAGTACACTCAAGGTTTTAGAAATGTTTGTGTATGTCCGGATTGCTTCAAACATGAAACCAACCGGGCACTCAGAGCAGAAACCTTTATAACATAAGGAACGGACATTCGATTGATGTGTCGTCAACTACATTGGATTCTCTTTGTTGAGACGGTTCTTTTGGAAAATTTACTTGAGGTTTGGACACATTTGGAGTATGGTCGGGTTGGTTTTAGCTTAAAAACCAACCAGGCCACTGGAATGGAAAAGCCAATAACTCTCAGACCAGATGTTTGTTTGATGAACCGTAAGCGGTGTCGGTAATCTCTTTGAGAAACGTTTCCTTTGAGAATACCCCATGGGAGTTCGGGGTACAGTTGAGATATGGTCGAGCTGGTTCGTACACGAATCTAACCGGGCTACTGGAACAAAAAGACTAATAACTCACAGATCAGGCGTCTGATTGGTGCATCGTTTGTTGAGTTGAGACCCCTATGACGAGGGGGTCCTTTGAGATACTTCCACGTGAGACTTTGTGACACTTGGAGTATAGACCAGTAGCTCATGGAGCAGATCCTTTCGGAGACAAGTGTGCAGAATGCAGAGACCTCGTAGCTATAGACCTGACGACTGCTTGATCGATTCGACTCAGAGTGATTTGACTAGCTTAGTAGATGGAGAACCCAGTTTGGAAGAAAAACCATGGCTGATGGATTGCCTCGTTTTGCAGCAGACACGTGGTACTCGATAGGAAGAGTACCTCTGACGACTATTAGGGGGAGATCTTGGTTTGGCAGTAGACCCACAGCGGACGGAGTGCCCTGTTTGACAGTAGACCCGCGGTACTCTATAGAAGAAGTACCTCAACTGTCTAAGGTTAGTGAGTAGCGCCTCAGGGTCACGACAGGGCCATTGTACTCGATAGAGGAGGAGTTCTCTAGCAGTTGTGGTTTCGATAATGAAAATCCTGGTTTGACCTGATTCAATGACCATTGTTTTATCCTCATGATTGAGATGGGTTACTTGATAACTTATGTATATATATATGGGAATATACCTAAGTAAAGGTTATATGTTGATATCATTATTTTTGGTTTACCCTTGTTGGATTTTGTGAGACCTTGAGGGTTTCGGGGTCCCTACTGAGTGTCGTTATACTCACCCCTGTACAGGTTATGACCGTACTTTGTTGTGTTGGATGCAGACGATGGATCGTGCTGATTGAGGCAGAGTGTATGAGGACTGGACGGTACCTAGAGGTGGACACTCGGCATGACGGCACATGGAGAGGACCGATAAACGCAGAGTGCTGAGGGGGAGATCTGTACCTACCGTTCTGGTAGGAACCCGGATGACGATCTAGGAGCTTCTTCCATCTTCCAACTGTAAGTCTTTTAAATTGTACTTTCTTTTGGTTGTAGTTGTACGTTTCTGTTGGGCTTGTATTTCCGGCCCCTTTGTACTTTCAGCACACTTGTTATACTTCTTTACTCAGTTTTTCTTCTGCTTGTACTCTGGTTGTGTGTGTTTACATTTTAAAAAGGCAATGCCTTCCCAGTTTTTATGGAGTTACACCTTTCGTGCTAGTCACCAGCCTCTTGCCTATAGAAGGCAGGCTTGGGGTAGTCACAGCACAGGCCCCGAGTACGGGTCGTGACACTGGGGCTTCTACAGCTAATGTGTGGTCGTCCATTATGCCATGAAGAAAGGGGACAAAGAGATAGAGGGGATTACAAAGAACACCCATATGACCAACCAGACTTTTTTCTTATTGGTCCAAAATTCTTCTTGTTAGCGGTATGACAACATAAAAATTGAAATTCACTATGATTTAATCCCAATATCAAACAGCAATTATATTTATCAACCGCTTAGTGAAAATCCATGATTTGTGTTCTTATTTTATATGGAGATAGTAGTAAAAAAAATCATTAATAATTTAAACCCCTAATTAGGAAAGGAGTTTTCTCAAGGATGGAACTTTTTCATCATTCATCAATCTATGATCCCAAATTCTCTCTCCAAGGGTGTCATCGTCGTTGTCTGATTCATCGGTGTTCATCATTGTAGAGGTTGTTCCTCATTTTTCGCCATCTCCACCCACTAATGAATTAGAGTTATTCCAGGATTGTTCCCAAAATCCTACTTCTCTTGTAACGGTATTAATTAACAAAACATGAATTGTGTTTCTATTACTCTATGTTGCAACATCGTTATGATGTGTTGTAGCATTGTTACGATGTTTTTCAGTGTCGTTACGAGGATTCATTATTTAGGTTCATTAATGAGATCTATCTTCACCTCATTGATGCACCGCAACGAACAATTTCGAATAAAATAAACATTTTAAGATTATTTTGTTTCATTAAAACGTTTGAAAAATAACTTTTTCCCTCGACTTGTGCTGGTTGAGGTTAATTCCTACTTAAGGAGAATATCTCATTATGAAATCTACAGTGGTATGATATTTTTAATCTATGTTACCTTTTGTGACATGTGAGAATTAAAAAATAAAATACAATTTATTTAAATTATTTTATTTATGGTCGCATCCCATAAACCAATATTCACATCTAGCCAAAACCGACCAATGTTAGGCTCTACCTAATGGAATTATACGTTAACGAACTCAATAGAATTATATTATTTCAAATATGAGTTACTCTTTATGAGTTATAGAGATTTTAAAATAAAAAAACGTTATTCAATTATTTTATTTACTTCCAAAAATTTATTTCCAAAGTTGACATGTGCCGACCAATGATAGGATATAACTAAGGAAATCACACCCTCACAAGTTCAACAGTGGTCTCATATTTTTAATCTGAGTCACCGTACGTGAGTTATAAGGATTTGAAAAATAATGTAATTTTATTTAATTATTTTATTTATGGTTATCCCATTTTTGGGTTTTCTCACTACAGTCCCAAACCAACTAAATTTAAGTCACACCAGGGGTAAACCCGCAATCATAAAGGCAACAGTTCCATCATATTTTTGATACAAGAACTCGTTTAAGTGTTATTACACTTTTTCTAGAAAAATGCTTCTGTGTTCTATATAAAACAAAAAAAAATTGGACCAATCATTATGGGAACTCTAGGACTTGGAATCGCATGCTATCTCGGCACCTGATTTCGATATAATCCCATTTCATTTTCAAAAAAACCAGGGAATTCATGGGTATTACAATAATAAAACTCAACCAATGAAACATGTTGATACCAAATTCTCTGGTAATCCATTGAACATGATCATAGAATATCCTATATGGTCTGATTTGTTCATTCTGAATATCCATATGATTATGGGTGAAAAACTGTAGTAAAATTTGAGTAATTTTACAATTAATTCTGAAGGCCTTTCCATAAGATAGAATGGAACCTAAGATCACGATTAGATATAATGGAGAGGGGAAATCCATATAACATGACTATCTATTTAAAATACAATTTAAATAGTTGGTCTAGAGGTTGTGTATCTCAAATAGGAAAAAAATGAACCAATTTAGTTAATCGATCAACAATAACCCAGATTGCAATATTAACTTGATATGTCTTTGGTAATACCACAATGAAGTACATGGATATATTTTTTTCATTTCCACTCTCGTAATGGAAAAGGCAGAATCATCCCCTTTAGTAATTGTCGTTCTAAATTCACCTAATGACATGTAAAACACTTCATTTTAATGTCATAAATGTCTCTATTCATTCCATCCCACCAGTAATACTCCTAATAATAATTTAACATCTTTGTAATTCCAGGATGAACTAAAAAATGAGACCTATGACTTTTAAACAACAACTCCTTCTTTAACTGTGAATCATAGGGCACGCATAATTTCTTTCCAAACCTCAAAACACAATATTTATCAATTTTAAATTAAGGAAACTTACCCTTATGATCCAATTCTTCATTTTCCTAGAACACACTATCTTCCTTCAATTCTTTCTTTATTTTGTCTAATAGAGACGATTACACTAAAACCATAAACAAAAGAGAATAGTTTCCTACACTAACAACTTCCATGACAAATTTATTAAAATCATTAATTAAAGGGTCATGTTCCAAATATAACATGGTTAATGTGTCATTACTTCTCCAACTCAAAGCATCATCCACTTTGTTGGATTCTTGAGGATGGTAATGAATCATGTAATCAAAATCCTTGATTAACTCCCGTCATCTTCTTTGTCTCATGTTAAATTCATTATGAGTAAATATATACTACAAAATTTTATGGTCAGTATATATTTCACATTTTACTTTATCTAGATGTTGCCTCCAATTTTTTAAAGTAAAAAAATAGTAAATAATTCCAAATCATGTGTATGGTAATTTAGCTCATGATTTTTCAACTATTGTGAATCATAAGTAATTTCTTGATCATTCTAAAGCAGGATACAACCATTCCTTTTCAATAAGACAACATTTTAGAAAATTGATTCACTATTTATGGAATGCAGTTCTAAAACTAGAGGATTCTCAAATATTCTTTTCAATTTCTAAAAATATTCATCACATTATTTTGTCTATATGAACATAACACCTTTTTGATTTAACGTAGTCAGTGGGTTAGATTACAATGAAAATTTTTAAAGAATCCTCTTGTAAAAAATTTAAGCTAAGAGAAATACGAATTTATTTTGTATTTGTGGGGCTTGGCCATTCTTCAACAACTTTTGTTTTATTAGGACCAAAAATTTCACAATCTTTAGAAACAATGTGACAATGGAATGAAATTTCATGTCACCAAAACTGACAGTTTTTTAATTTCCCATACAGTTTCTTTTCATTTATGGTTTCAGGAAAACCCATAAATTACTTTCATTCTCCTCTTTACATTTAAGATGTTACAAAATATCATCAATAGATACAACCAAAAACATATCCAAGAACTCAAGGAAAATTATATTAATAAGATCCATCAATAAAATATGTGAATTGGTTAACCCAAAATGAATAACTAAAAAGTCATAATGGTCATATCAAGTATGAAACACAGTCTTCAAAATGTCTACTTCCTTTACTTTAAACTGATTGTACCCCCACCTCAATTAAATCATTGAAAAATACTAACCTCCCTAAATATGATCAAACAAATCATCGATATAAGGAAAAAGATACTTGTTAATAATAGTGATGTTATTCAAGGATCTATAATAATTAAAAATTCTCATTGAACCATATTTATTTTTAATAAATAAGAAAAGATAACTAGAAGGCGAAGTCCTAGTTAGAATGAAACATTTATATAATAACTCTTGCAATTACATTTTTAAATTTAATAGTTCAATTTCATCCCTCCAATAAGGGGGGTTTAAATTCTCTTAGCATTAGGAACCAATTCAACAAAAAATTCAACATCCCGATTAGGTATTATACTAGGAAACTTTTCATGGAAAACATCAAGATACTAATTATCCACTAGCACATATTTAATCTAAACATTTAATTTTTTCAACAATATGTGCAAGGTAACATTCATTTTAATATTTCACTCGTTTCTTAGCTTCTGGTTATGTTATCAATAATATGGGTTCAATCTTGTACACACACTAATCTTCTTTCTAAAAATTAACCTCCATAGCTCTACATTCAATCAATGCATAACAAACGGAATTCAAATACATACCCAAAATAACATCAAACACTACTAGTGGAGAAAAAATAATGTTTTCAGGTAAATTGTTTTCCTAGATAAGGATATGAATATTTCTATAATTTCTTTTTGTCTCAACATTTCCCATGGTGTTTTTTTCACATGTTTAAGATTCATTTCATAATATGGAACTCCTAATTTTCTAGAAAATTACTCATAGATGAATGAATGTGTAGACCTAGAATCAAACAACACATTTGTATAATCTGAATAAAAAAATGTACCTGATACTACTTTTTTTGATGGCCCAACAACTACTGAATTAGTTGCAAAGGATTTCACAACACCTTTCTTCTTGTAGTCTATCTACTTTCCATCATTTGAGTTCTTCTTCAGACACTCATTTGTATAATGATCCATCTCATTTCACTTAAATAATTTTTATGCTTGTAAATCGTATTTTGTCTTACCACTACCCTAATCCTTTTCAATGCAATTTTGAGCCTTATGTCCTATTTTACCACATCAAAATCACTTACCATAATTAAAAAGGAATTCCACAGTGTTATTCTGACCACAATTTTCACAAATTATAAAAATAATTTTCTTTCCATTATAATTTTTTGATGTAATATTCCCTTTCATCAGCCACCTCAACCTATTATTCTATTTTTTCATTCAATGAACACCTGATCATCATAAAACTCCATTTTCACCTTCTTCAAACATCGAACAGGTTTTTTCATAACGTTTTAACAAATGATAAGCTAATTCCCTTTTATACATTGGATTTAATACTATGTAAAAACAATTTATTAGACTATTAAGATCCCATATGAAATTTGGATAATACCTTTCCAGCCAAGTAAAATTTTCTTAATAAGAAGAAATTGAGTCATCCTCCTACCTCAATTCCAGGAATTGCTTTTCTATTATAAGTAAACCTACCATAGTAAAATATTTCTCAAGAAACATACCATTGAATTAATATCAAACAAGAAAATAAATCTCCTCACTGTCCCTGATATTTTTAACCATCGAACACCACATATTGGCTGAACCTTCAAAATGGTAAATTACATGACTAACCATTTTATATTCTTATCACCACATGTCATTGAAAATATTTTCTAGTTCTTTAATCCAACCATCAGCTACTGCAAGATCATATGATCCTCTGAATGATGGGGTATTTTGCCTCATGAAATGATATAATATTGACATGTTCCTCTGTAGTTGATTTGGATTATCTCACACAGTGACACCACCTTCATTTATAGCCTAAGTCAATTGTTACATCACTAAAACAAACTGTTTAGTTCCGATTCTAACCATCTCAGGTTGCAGATTTTGGAGGTTGTTTTCCTCTAGATGTCATCCTCACAAAACTACTATGTTTCCTCTGTGTAAAATCATTCTAAATAGACAAATCTTAGAAGAAGCAACATGTTAATCATAAAATTGTTTTTCAATTTTTCCATAAAGTAAAAAATAATAATTTATGGATATTCTATTAATAATATCTTAACCAATAAGGTTATCCAAACCAACCTATGATACCAATTATAAGGCCTCAACATTAAAACATTACATAATCATGAGATAAGTCAATATTTTTACATTAATTCACATCAAGGATCTTTTCAGATTTAGAGTTTAAACGAATTAGGCCATTATTAGTACGTTACATATCAAATATTAAAAAGTAGACACTTCTACTATATTTATATATTTCAGAGTAATAAAACATATTAAATAAAACAAAAATTCCTCTATTGATAAAAAACTTCTTGAATTATTACATTCTCTTAACATTCCTTATACCCTATGTAAAAACACTTCAAAAAACATTAGATGAGCATAAAAATATCAAAAAGGATTTTAAAATAAGGAAAGAAAACATTAGTCCATGAATACATACAAATAATTTAAATCATACTTTTTACTCATAAAATATAAGCTCTTCGGCATAGCTCATGAGATCATAACATTTTTGAATATCTCATAGAAATCTTAAATTATAAAGGTAACTTGTGAAACCCATAAGATACTTACATTGTATCTTTCACAACTACATAGCGAGTAACCTTCTTGGTTACATTAAAATACCCATTATAGTATGTTCCATAAATCCCTTAGGTGAAACCTTAATGTCTACCTCTATTACATTACCCTATGCATTGGAGAGATATCATGGGCTCACCCACCTTCAGTTTATCATGGAACCACCCATATATATAAGGAATTCCCAAGAACCATAACATAATAGTAACACAAGAACAAGAAAAATGGAAAAATAACATTTCTACATTGCCATTATAAGACATATTTTCAAGATATTAATATAATCAAACCAATATAAAAACTATTTTCAGTAAAAAAATTCCTAAAAATGAATATGGTATTTTCTTTTCTTTTTAAAAATATTATGTCTTATAGAGGAATCCAAATATCAAATAATCCATGTGGCGGAGGAAAGTTCATTGTCATCAGGCACATTTAAAAGAAACATTCATTTTGTATTTTGGTAAAAAAAATTGAAAAAAAATATTCCTTTTTAAATCCTTTAAAAAAAATTAAAAGTCAAAGTGGTTGATTATACACCATATAAACGAAATATGTATATAAATAAAAATAAGATTCAATGAAAGAAGATTGAGATGAAGTCCCTTAACTTGAGTCAGACTTTTCTTCTTTTTTTGAAAAGGTGGTGCCATGGTCAAAAACCATAGAAAAAATTATTAATAAAGAAAATATGGAGTTAAATGAGTATGAAGGATGGAATTTTATTACAATATTTCTCATAAAGTGATTTTAAATCAATAGGAAGGTCATCCAGCTAAGTTATGTTTTTGTTGACTCCCTGATTAGCAAGGTCGTATACAACCATGTTCGCTTCATGAATGGAATGAGTGAAAATGTATCTCGTCTCCAGAAATGAAGCAATACAGTTCATCCAACATGTATTAAGAGGCTAGGAAAGATACACCACACCATTACAAATGGAATATATAATAGTGGTCGAGTCATTTTCAATTAAAATATTTTTCCAATAGTTTTTCTTTTCAAAAGAAACAGTATATATCACACTCATCATTTCCAATTCCAGAGACAAGGTGAGACCACATCTACCAAAGAAACAATCGAGACATGGACCTAGGTAGTCTCTGGAAATAGAACCACAACCTTCATGACCCGGATTTCCTTTAAAATCAACATCAACATTATATTTAATCCAACCTGGGAGTGGGGTTTGATGGAACACCACAAAAGATCATCTAGGTTGATGATAGAGTCCATCAATCTGAAGTCAATGATGGATCTCAAAGTCTGTAATAGTGTTTTCACAATATGACTTTTTAATCTAGGTAGCATCTCATCTTTCAATGAGGATCCACATCAGACTTTCACTAAGATTTTATGAGAAATTATTATTATGAATTGCATTCCTATCATACCAGATCACATGGTAAAACTCAGAAATAGTAGTTTAGAAGATATTACAGATTTTCATAGAGGTTAAAAATCCACACAACACTTTAGTTTGGAGCCTATTTAATGATGAAGTAACCATCGAAAATCAAATATGTCAAAGATATAGTGTCAAAGAGCGGAGTCTATAGAACAAGACAGAAATGGATAGTTAGTATCTTCTCTATGTTGGTTACAAAGATGAAATTTAGATCAAAGATGAATCCCCACAAAATGAATAGAAACCTCAGTGGGGACTCTTTTATGAGGAATACTCCAAACAAGGGTATGCCTCTAGGGCTTAATCGAAATTTTTTCAAGAAAAATTAACCAACAGAAGTTAGTATCAGAATTTAATAAATTGTGGTTATAAAAATAATTTGGAGTCTAGGAAACCATTATGCACAATATCATAGATAATGAATTCTTAAGAATTGGAGTAGATATAATTTTCAATAAGAGGAATAATTCTATTAGGAATGTTTATGTTATGAGAGTTAATAAAATACCTAATAGAGTCATCGATGGTCTCTAGAAAAGTATTGGGATGACACATTATGATTAAATCAACACCGGTTCATTTCTCCAACCAGAAGTTCATGGAGTATTCAGTACTAACCATCCATCTATAATTATTCATAGTGATGGAAAAAACATTTTCAACCCGACAGCCAGATGGAAGAGGTAATATAATTTATTTTTCCTTTCTATAACTTATTAAGGAAACAATTTTTCATTAAAGATATGGAATCAGAGTTGTTGTAAAGCGGCCTCCAAGTGAGTCTGGCTTGAAGAGAATCTTTAAAGAGTTTATGGTTTTTGATGTCAAGACCAACGTTATATAATTATTTACAACAATTATCCCAAGGAATGGTCACAATATTCCTTTCAAAAGTAATTCTAGTCCAAACAATGTTTTTAAGTAAAAATTTATTTTACTAAAAAGACAAGCATTCCATTTGTAAACCATCAGTGAGTATACCATTTTAGATAAAATTGTAGATTTAACAAGTCATATAATTCCTCCATAGAGAGGTATTTACCCTTCCAAGAGGAAATTTTATTAATGATTTGGTCAATAGTGGTGGAAATATGATTTTATTTGGGCCTCCCAAAAAAATGGAACACCAATATAAGTAAAAGGGAAAGTTAATTCCTTGATTCCTATATTATTGATGATATTACCTTTTCTATTAGAAGGAAATTTTTTTCCAAAGAAGGAAAAGGATTTACTGTAGAAAATTGTTTTACCAGATATTTCTTCGTAAAGAGAGAAGGCATTTTTGAGATTTTGAATATTCCTTTTGTCGCCTTGTAAGTCCAAGATGATTTCATCTGCGTATGAAATATGTGTGGGAACATTTAGGTATCTAGAATCCAAAATAGGTTGAATCCTATTCTAATCAAAAAGGCAAGTGAAAAATATGTTTATGTAGTCTTTCAAAATAGAAAAAATAATTGCAGATAACGGGTCACCTTGTCTAACACCCTTGGTGCATTTAATGTAACCCTTAGGGGAACCATTGAAACGGATTGAGGTGGAGGCCTATTTGAATAAGGTTTTTATCCTACATATGAATGAATCATTAAAACCAAAGCTCTGAGTTACATTGAAAATAATTCCCCAATCAATGGTATCAAAGGCCTTCCTAATTTCATGATTAATAGAAATATTGCCTCCCTGGGTGGATTTGTTTAAGGTGTTAGTGAATTCAGATTACTCACTCACCTTACTGATGACTACAAGATTAAACCTTTTCAGGATTCTAGAAACATAAATTTTTACACAAATATTTTATACTCTGATGACATCATCTTTTTTTACAAGGTTATAAAAGGAATATTCAAAATCTCAATTATACATTGTCTCATTATGAAGAAATCTCTTGTAAAACAATTAGTTGGAAAAAATCCTTTGTAAAAAATGAAAGATGCATAGATTCAATATAAATTTAATATATATCATTTTTATTCATTTATTTCATCTATATAGTCACAGTTTAATGAAGATCATGTAGAATGAATCGCATCGCATCGTGGACATGGTAAGTCATACATACACACGATCGACGACATCATTCACCTAATGGTTAATCGGTATACAATTTCATGGTATATTAATTATACATAATAATTATCATGTTATATTCTCTATATATATCCCTTATACTCATCATCATACCGATCGAAATTATATCTTGTTGAATAAAAAATTACAACACATTGTGGAGACGGTAAGATGTACGTACTCATGCATGGTGATATTGTTATTCATAGGATGGATAAAAGAAGGAATAAGGTCGTCTGATAATTATAATAACATATAATAATATAAAAGATACTAGATTTATTACTTTAGTATAGAAACAACATAATAAGGGTAAGTATAAGAAGAAATGAATTTTGAAAGAGGTTAAAAACAAATACCTTTTTTTAGAGTATCTCCTTTTCATTTTCACAAAAAGTCTTTCTATGATAGATTTATGCCCAAATTTTGGCCTATTATAAGAAGGGAAGTATTTCGGGATAATATGGGAGCAGAAGTTGGAAGTTTTGTGGGAATTTAGAGGTGTGATTAAGTAGATATAGGTGGTGTCCTTTTATAAGAGGGAGGAGGGGAAATTTAGGAAAGTCATTAAATATTATATTATTGTAAAACAAATTCGAATTATAATTGTTAAAAAGTGATATATTTTAAGGATAAGAAGTGCATGTGGCTAAAGCCTATATACCAATACGTTTTATGCAAGATTAGGTCACAAAATTAAGCTTATCTTTTAGCAATAACCCTTAGTTAAAAACATTAACACTTACCTTGTCTTCTTGTATTGTCACAATATATGGTTTCTATAGTTACTATAATGTGAAAATAGAACAATATGTGGATAATTAATCATATTTTTAACATTATATAATTAATTTTTAATAATAGTATATTTTTAAGCCTATTGTATCCTTTAATAAAATAGTATTTGTTTTGAAACTCATTTATTTCAATCTTGACACTATTTAGTAGTTCATTTTTTTAAAGTCATAACAACTTGATTCCCTCTAAAAAAGCCTTAACTCAAAGATGAAATGAAAAAATATTTAACAAAAAAATTTATGGTATAAAAATGTTCAAATTTCTTTTTTTATATTTATAATATCAGTTTTTGAATTCTTTATTAATGAAGCAATCACTGCATTGTCATTTTGTAAATATTAAATTTATTTATTTGATCCTGAAAAATTATCAATAAAATATTTTTATATATGAAATATTTTTATATTTCTAATGAAAATTTTAATTCAAAGAGATCACTTATTTAAACTCTCTTTAAAATTGTTTTAGTAAAAGATACATGTTTATGTTATATTTCCCTTTACATTAAATTAATTATTATAACATGTCATTTTCACACCCAAGTGGCTCCAAATTTTGAAAAAGTCAGCCTAAGGATTTTTTTTTGGTTGCCCATTACTCATATGATAAGATTAGGACATGTTTTAGTGTTTTCTATTTTATTATAATATTATTTTTACCCTTATTTACCTAATTTTCACTTTGGCTGTGGTAAATAAAAGTAATTATAAAAATTACTATTCATAATATCCCAATATATAAGGTACCAATTTAAATAATTTGGACCTTATGATTCCAAATATAGAATATATTTTTCTAAATTCAAAACACACATATCTCATTAATTAATTTAAAATCAATTCTCGATGTCAAAACTGGAAAGCATCTTTTTAAGAAATAAAAACTATCAAAAGATCGACATGTTTTTATGTCCAATTTAAATGTGAATTTACTATTAATGACCAAAATTGTATTAAATGAAAAAAATTATATAATTAAACATTAAACAAAATATAATGATATCTAACTACAAAAATAAATTAGACGAAAATTCAGTTTTGAATTAAAATGTTGTATTTTTTCACTATTCATAAAAATATAGATTTTATCAGAAAAACAACAAAATTTCAACCAAAGAAAATTTTGATGTCCTTATTAAAAATTCTATGTTTATTTTATCATATAGAATATATAAAATAAAATAAATAAATAAGGGTTTTCCAGAAAAAGGTGGTAAAATGACCTTTTTAAAATATTATAGTATTTTATGCTTAAAATTGTATTCATTCACATTTTAATCCTCTAAAATTTATTGGATAAGTATAAAAACATTTAATATATATGTAAAATCATAATATAGTTATTTTTTCATTCCCTCCAATAAAAAATTTAGGTTTTAACTTCCATTTAAAATAATAATATTGTTGTCGTATTGTTTTTTTAGTATAACTCGGTGTTGTTTGAAATATAAGATTTTGGAGAAACCTATTATTGCATGTTGGGTACGCTATCATACATAGTGTCCCCTATTAACTAAAATTAATATTAAATTAAAAAATATTAATTGATATGAAAATGTATTATTCGATAAATACTTGGGATGTTACAACATTCCCCCCTTTCTAAAATTTTGTCCTTGCAATGTTATTCACTTATTAAATAAGTGGGGGTATTTATCCCTCATATAATTTTCATATTGTGATGTTTCCCCTTCAACCATAGCTTTTTTCGTGACTACACCAAGTCATCCTTCCATAGGCTAGGGGTGGTGACTAGCATAAAATATGAATATTAAAAAAACGGAAGGCATTTCTCTTTAAACCTATACACATGAAAAATATAATATTGTGTAAAGTATACAAAATTTATTCCCCAACTGTCATTGAGACAGCTATTGAGAGTACAATTAAAACTAAATGTACAAAGGGAAAGAATACAATCCCAAAACCACAAAGGAAAGTACAACTACCACGGTCTATCTACTCAAGAACCCACGAGAAGGGTAGGTGAAGGGTAGATTCTTGTAGCCATAAAATTATGCTCGTCTATCCACTGTCACTTATCACCACCTTGTCCCAGACTACCATAGTCTCTGTTTAAGCGTATGTCCATCTCATATGATTGAGAACCACCTAGTCTCGAACCACCAAGGTCTTCGACAAAGTGTTGATCACTGGCACAAGATCCAACATTTGAAGGAAATACCCATGTAGGTTTGAGTAACACAATACTCAATAGATACCCCAAAAAGCAAGGAAAATAACAAAAAAGAAGATATGCATAAGGTACTGTTAGGTCATGTAGGAGTAATCTAATGTATGGAAATCAATACTATCAGTCATAACACTAAACACCATAGACTGCTAGGGAGCTCATCCTTGAAAAGTACAGTGGGTATTCTGGGTCACACAGAGTCGCTCACTACTTTGGATTTGTTATGTCACAAAGAGTCACTCCCCACTTGGGCCACCATAATTAGTCAACACAGGGACTGTTATATCTAGTCCACAGAGGTCCGCTTATAGCTGCTCCACACAGGGCTTCTTGTAACTAGTTCACATTGTTCCTATTGTAGCGAGATTACATAGGGCCACTTGTATTTGACCCATGTAGTACTATTATCATCATGGCCTAAAGGGTAACTTAGGCCTGCTCATCATTAGACTTAGGGTCTCAGCAAGCCATAGTATTCCTACACGTATTGCTCTTCATTTTTGTAGAATCTACTCATCAACCCATTGGTTTCATCAAAACTACCGCAAAATTTCACATAGATCATTTTAAATTATTTTATCGTCCTAAGGGTCACAACGCCATAGACGGCACGTCAATTGGACGCCCGGTATGAAATATATTAGTGTTTTATTAAACATGGGGCTGGTTGTGTCCAAGCCTGGTCCGACTTGGTCAGACCGACCTAACGAACACAGCTCGGGGGTCCCAAATGGCCCGACCTGGTTTGGCCAAATAGATCTGTCCTCTTTGGGTATGCTTTAGCCCAGTCCAACCCGGCTGCTAGGACAGGCCAATTAGGACTTTCTAGACCAGGCTCGGTTCGGCCATGGGTCCAAATCACCACGTCACCCATGACCCTTTTTTATTTGGCCCGGCCTGTAACTAGAAGGCAAGTTCTCTCCCAGCCTAGGCTTCCTGGCCCACATCGGTGGGCTAGCTCTTCTCTAGCCCATGCCCACCATTGGCCTAGTTCGTTCCACTGGCCCGACCTGTATGGTGGGCCAGTTTCCCACTTGCCCAAACTCCCGTGAGGCATCCAGTCCATCCCGCAGACAGCCAGATGAGGCCGGATGCCTTCCCCACACGTGTTCAGGACTTCACTCTAGCTCCTGTCCTGCCCCACTAGTGTTGGACGTTCCTCCAACGCAGTGCCTATGGGCCCCCCGTTTAGCATTGTTCTCCTCAAGGAGATTAGTTTCCACTTATTGCATGTGGCTTTCCCACAGGTCCAGCTCACGACTGTAGTCTTTGGACGACGGTTCTGCACCATGTGCACCTATGAGGCAGCCGGGTGGCCACATTTACATGCCTCCCACCATTAGCCTCCATACTGATGAATCATGTCACCACTGTGGCATGCTACCCGCAAGCTACCTCCCGCCTACCATTATGGCCGAGGTGTCGCGGGCTGGTGTCGGCCCTTGGTGCCACCCTCACGACCTTGTACCCCTGTCTCTTGAATATGTCACGACCCACTTGTTTATGACCCATCCACCTAGGGCTTCTACAAATTATGCAACACCATCCGTTACACCATGAAGAACTAAGAGACAGATATGGAGGGCAACACAAAGAACACTCATATGAGCAACTAACCATTTTTTGTGTTGGTCCGGAATTGTTCCTGTTAGTGGGATCATGATGTATAAATTATAAATCACTAATATTTAATCAATATATCATCCCACAATTATATTTCCCAAACTTTAAGGAGAATAAATCTACGGATCAACTTTTTAGGGATTTGGTCTGCATTTTTGTTTAGAGGGTGAGAGTAGGTAAATCCAAAAATTAATAATTTAAACCCCTACCTAGGAAAAAATATTTCTTGAGGATGATCGTTCTTCTTCATCTATCAATCTATAATCCCTAATATTCTCTCCCAGTTTGTCATCTTCATCATATTATTTTCCAGTTTCCATCGTTATAGAGGTTATCCTTCATGGTATTTCTTCACCGCCCACAAAAGGCTCAAATCAATTCTAGGATTATTGCCACAGTCCCACTTTACTTGTTAGGATTTTAATTGTTGAATGTGAATTAGCATTTTAGTTATGATGCACTGCAGCATCATTACACGAAATCATTAATGAAGTTCATTAATGATATTTATCATCACCTCATCATTGCACCACATCGTACAATTTTGAATAAAATAATTTTTTTAATATTATTTTATTTTTCCTTAATACTTCTGAGAAATAAATTTTTCATTGACCTACATCGGTCGAGGTTTATTCCTTCTTAAGTAGACCATATCATTACAAATACAACGTCAGTCTCAGATTTTTAATATGAGTGACCATTTGTGATATTTGAGGATTCGAAAATAAAATTACTTTTATTTGAGTTATTTTGTTTATTGCCATGTCCTCAAAACAAACTTTCATTATTTGATTGCATTTGACACTGTTCGGCTCAGCCTAAGGGAATCATACCCTCATTAACTCAACATTACTCTCGATTTTCCAATACGAGTTACCATTTATTAGTTATAATTTTTTTAAAATAAAATAGTTGTATTAAATTATTTCATTTACAACCAAAAACTACATTCCACTATAGACCTATATCGTCCAATGTTAGTCCCTTCCAAAGGAAATCATACCCTCACATCTTCAATGACGGTCTGTTATTTTCAATCTAAGTCATCGTACATGAGTTATACGAATTTAAAAAATAAAATAATTTTATTTAATTATTTTATTTAAAGTTATTCCATTTTTGGGATTTATCATTGGTGGATCATGATGACTAAACTTAAGTCATGTCTAGGTTAAACTCTCTATCATGAATGCAAATATGCCCTCATATTTTGTATATGGGAGATCATTTAAGATTTATTCCAATTTTTTAGGAAAAATACTCACACGTGCAATTTAAAACTTATCATTTTTCAACGGATCAGTACAAGCACTCCGAGCCATGGAATCAAATTTCTTCATAGCACTTGGTCTCTAAATAATCCCATATAATATTTTTTAAAAATCATGGAATTTATGTGTGTTACATTACTCCCCACTTTAGGGCTTTACGTCCTCATAAGCCTAAACATGATCTAGTCAACAAAAGGAGGTACAAAGTATGAATATTAGCCTCTAATTATCACATTCTATTTGGTATACTCCTATAAATCTAATAAACATGAACTAGAGGAATCGAATGTCCATGAATGATCCTCTCCTATTGATCCTCTATCTCCACCGGGTACTCAACGAATATTGGCATGTCGTCAATCTCTAGCTTATTGTGGTCCATGTTGTGGGAAGAGTTGTCCACATATCTCCTAATATGGGATACATGGATGAAATAGTGCTCCCTCTTTAACTGCAGTTGTGGTGCCAAGTGGTATGCAATCTCTCCCAATCTACGCAGGATCAGGACAAATTCGATGAAAATCGGATATAACTTGCAGCCCTGGAAAAATCTCAATATCCCTCATCATGGGGAGACCTATAGGAATACATGGCCCCCTCTTCCGAATTCAAGGGACTCTATCATATATCATCATAGTACATTTGTTGGATCTATGCAGTATTCATTGCCTCTCATATGTCTGGCAGCTTCTCAGAGGTAGCCTATACCATCTATGTATCCATGAGTGCTGAATCCCCTTTGTATTTTGAGCATATTTTTAACCAGCATGGTCATTTTATTATGCCTATAACGATTCCATACTGATGGGGAGGTGTTAGCTTTTGTAGTATGAAAACTCCCTCAGTGGTAGGTGGTCCTCCCAACTACAACAAAATTCAAGAACGCAAGCCTAAAGCATGTCCTCCATGGTTTGTATGGTATGCTTTGTATTACCATCAGTATATGGGTGAAATGTTGTGATCAAGTTCTTCATAGTTCCAAAATCCTCATATAATCCATTCCACAACTAGGATATAAATTTTTTGTCATGATATAAGACTATCATAGAAGGGATTCCATGGAGTAGTATTAACTCCTTAACGTAGACGTGTCCCACGCTCTATACTGAACCCTGCTCTAGAATGGGTAGGGAGTGGGATGACATGGTGGGTTTGTCTATAATAACCGAGATAGTATTATTCCCTCTAGACTTATTTGGTAATCCTATCATGAATTCCATATATTTTCCATCTTACACCCACATCGGTATCTTGAGGGGTTGTGTCAAACTTGGAGGAACCTAGTGCTCATCCTTCACTTGCTGACAAGCGAGGCATCTCGAGACAAACTATTCCCCTTCCTAATTCATCCTCGGACACCAATCTTAACATTGGTGGTCCTGGTACATCTTCTCCCGACTTGGATTTACTGCCAAAGGGATATATGAACTCCATCAACACATCATCCAAAAATTACACTGGAACAATAATGTGTCCTCGAAAAAGGATTATGTGCTCCCAACCTTTCGAATATCCATCAGATGGATGCCCTATGGTCATCTAGGTATGTGTAGCCTTGCATCTAGAATCTCCAAGTTATGCCTCTGTGACACATTGTAAGAGTGGAGGGGAAACTACCATCTATTGAAGAAAAGATGCCTCATATCTTTCCAAAAAGGATATGTGAAGCAAGGACAACTGCTCTGAGGCCCCGTTCAGTAACTATGAACTCGATATCCTACAGAGAGTATCTTCCGCCACACTCCCCTTCCCTATAGTATAGAATATCTGGAATTCATGGTCCTATAAGATCTTTAGCCAATGTCTCTATCTCATATTAAGATCCTTTTGAGAAAATATAAACCTGGGACTCTTGTGGTCAGAGTAGATGAGGAATTGTTCACCCATAAGGTTGTGTTGCCACATATTCATTGAAAATACTACTGTTTCCATATAAAGGTCATTAGATTTATAGTTCTGCTCATTAAGTCTCAACTATTGTGAACCATAAGCAATCAGTACTTTTCCCTATATCAGGACACAACCAAGACCGGTTCTCGATGCTTCATAGTACACTGCATAGTCAGTCCCCTCCTCTGGAAACCTCAATATAGGATCAGTCATCATGCTTTTCCTCATCTGCTGAAACCTCTACTAGAATTATTCTTTCCACAAGAAGGGTTTACATTTCTTCTTCAATGCCTTCATGGGTTCACCCACTTTGGATAAGTCAGGTGAAAACCTCTGATAGTACCCATCAACCCAAGGAAACTCTGAACTTTGGTAATGATCTTGGGTGGTTATAAATAAATCACCACCTTTATCTTCACTGGATCCACTGAAACTCCATCCATAGAGATGACATGTCTTAGGAAATGGACTTTTAATATCAAGAACTCACTCTTTGAGAGATTTTTGTAAAGATGGTTCTCTTAGACTTTGTCTACAACCATCCTCGGGTGTATCATGTGCTCCTTCACAGATGCTAAATACCCTAATATATCATTAATGAACACCACTAAAAATTGTTCTATGTATGGTTGGAAGATACGGTTCATGAGTCCCATGAACACTTCTAGGATGTTCATCATACCAAATGACATAAATACATTCTCATAGTTTCTGTAGAGACACTTGAAAGATGTCTTCGAGATGTACTCATCTCATACTAGAAGTTTTTGATAGCCTCATCTAAGATATATCTTTGAGAACCATCTTGCTTCTTATATCTGATCAAATGGTTGATCAATCCTTGGAAGAGGATACTTTTTCTTCACAGTCACTTGGTTCAGGCACTAGAAGTCCACGCATATCCTTAATATTTCATCTGGATTCGTAGAAAAAAACACTAGGGATAACCATGGTGAATTGATGGCCTTAAAAATATCTTCCTCTGCAAATACCCCAACCATACCTTCAACTCCCATAGCTATGAAAGAACCATTAGATATGAATTTGTAGATATCAGTTTCAGCCAGATGTAAAAATCCATGAATAAGTCTAACCCTCTGTGAAGAGGTATTCCTAGAACATCTTCTAGAAAGATGTCCTCGTACTCATCCACCTTTGTAGGGAACTGAAAACATAAAACATATACTGTTATGCGGGTAATGATGGTTTCTTGCTTCTACAACCTTACCCTATCCTCTAGATCCATGAAATTTGTGTGGACCACATTTGGGTGGTGGTTGTAACATGTCAAAATGTATACCACCACATTCTGTTCTCCCAGCTCCTATTCCATGTCTTCCTCCCTGCAAAAGGCTCACAGCTAGAACCTCCATCTAGTAAAGTGACATCCTCACTAATGTGATGACTTGTGTAATCTCCTCTATCCAATCCTTATAATCCTAAAAATCTATCTCTCCCCTAAACTTAGGTGGTCCCTATCACTGTAACTCATGTAATTCACTGAGCCCACGTGAATCCTCTACAAGTATCATGGGTAGGAACAGCTGACCAATGGGTGGTGGTATCATTGGGATACCACCCAAAGGTTCCACCTTGAGAAATGTTCCATGTACGAAATCCTCATCACTATATGGACCATCCTTTTGGTCACACACTAAAATCTTGCTTGGATGTCTGCATGGTGGTATCATGAATGATAATCAAGATAAACCATGGAACATTTATTATAATTGGTGATATGACTCGGAATCAAAAAGATCAGGGGGAAACACTCAAAGACATAAGAAACCAGTGTTTTCATGTAATGGGTTAGAAAATAGAATTTAGGGTCCTAGTGTAAGGATATGTTGTCCGCCACACAAACACGGGACTCCATGTCCTAAAAGATGAACTCGAAACACTTAACACTATTTCCCCATCAAAATTTACATAATCTTAGTTCTTCTAGAAGAACTAACCTCCTATGATACCACTTTTTCATAACTCATCCCCCAGGTCCCATATCGTGACTACCCACATCTGACCTTCCCTAGGCCAGGGACTGGCGACTAGCACCAAATAGGAATATCCAAAAAAGGGAATGCATTTTCCTTTGATCCTATACACATGAACAAATATCAAATTGAAAAAACTAAACACAAACTAAACCAAAAATTTCATAGAGTCAAATATTGAGAGTACAGTACAAACAAAAAGTACAAAGTGGCCAGAATAAAATCCCAAAACCACAAAGTAAAGTACAAATTACATGGTTTGTCCACTCAAGACCCCACCTGAAGTGTAGGTGAAGGGTACTTTCTTGTAACCGTAGAGGAAAAATAATTTAACTCATCTCACTGAGAACCACCCGGTCCTAGACTAATAAGTTATCTATCAAAGAATTGGTCTATCTCTTCTCTTTGAGCACCACCTCGTCTCGGACCACCAAGGTCTCTTTCAAAGAGTTGATCACATTCATGGGACACGACATGTGTGGGGGAAGACCATGTAGGTGTGACTAAAAAAATACTTGGTAGGGACTCTGAAACAAAATGGAAGGACCACAAAATAAGATATTAACAATTTGCTGTCATCTCACATAGGTATAATCTAATGTATATAATCTAAGACTATTAGTCGTAACACTAAACACCTTGGACGGCTGAGGTACTCATCCATGATGAGTATCGTGGGTCTGATAGGTAACAAAGAGATTCTATCTACAATGGGTCTGCCAAGTCACACGAAGCTACTCTCCATTTTGCCCATCAAAGCTGGTCCACATAGGGCCGCTTATAGCTTGTCCACATAGGGCCGCTTATAGCTGGTCCACACAGGGATACTTATAGTTTCATTACACTGAGCCATTTTTTAGCTAGTGAATACAGATCTGCTTATATATTGTCCAATCATTTCCAATTATAGATGGCCCACACATGGCCTCTTATCATCTAGGAATGTATGTTCACTTACACCCCTTCATCAGCAGTCGTCGAGTCTTAGCGAACCGCAGTATTCCTGTATATAGTCCACTTGATTATGGGAGAATATACTTATCAGTCCATTAGTCACATCTCAAATACCAAAAAATCTCACTTAGTATATTCCTATGGGGCCTTCTCATCTTAAGGGTCACATCCCCATAGAAAATGCATCAATCAGATGCTTGGTTTGAATGATATTTGCTTGTTAGTAAATAGGGGTCGGTTGTGTCTGGGCCCTATCTGACCTGGTCGGACCGACCCGACCAACCCGGGGGTCCTACATGACCCTACCTAGCCTTGTTGGGTATGAACTGGCAGGGTCCAACTTGGACACTCGGCCAGGCCCATTGTGCCTTACTGGACCTGGCTCGGTTCGACCGTTGGTCTAGCCCGCTGGGTTGCCCAACAACCCAGTTTCATCTGGCCCGACCCGCAAGGTAGGCTGGTTTCCCCCTACCCATATTCTTATAGGGTGTCTAGTTCATGATGCACATGGTCCCTAACTGTGTTTCGGCTTCTTCTGAGCTATCCAGTGTGGGATTATCCTCAAACACGGTGCCCGAGTGGCGCCCCCTATCTGCGCCAGTCAGCTAATGAAGACTGATATCCCACCATGGACCATGGATTTTCTATGGGTACACCTTCCCTCCATGGTCTTTGGGCTGTGGCGCTGCTCTGTATGCACCTTTGACGCTGTCGGGTGGCCATGTGCACCTCAAACACCTCCCGGTGGACGTGTGCGCCTCCAAAGCTGCCAGGTGACCACGTGCTCCTCTGACGTGGCCAAGTGGCGGCATGCACTTCTTATGTGTTTGGGTTTCTATTTCCACCTCCGACATGGCCGGGTGGTCATGTCTACCTCTAACACCACTAGGTCATCATGTTTTTCTACCACTAACTGTCGTCCTCGATGCCATTGGCGCGCTGCATCCCGCCTAACGTTGCGGCCTAGTGCAGACACTACAGCCTTCTCACATGGTCTCTTGTTGATGTCACAGGCCTCCTGGTCACGGCCCTTCTTCTTGGATCTTCTACAACCGATGTGGCTCCTTACATTATGCCTAGAAGAATAGGGATAGAGAGATGGAGTTGATCACAAAGAACACCAATATGAACAATCATCTTTTTTCTGTTGGTCTGGAATTATTTGTGTCACCGAGATCACAACATTCAAATTATAAATCACTAAGATTTAATCTCGATATCAACCCATAATTATATTTACCAACCCCTCAAGGAAAATTCATATGTGGATCAACTTGTTAGAGAGTTTCTCCACGTTCATTGTTTATAGAGAGAGCAGGGGAAACAATTCATTAATTATTTAAAACCCTATCTGGGAAGGGAGATTGCTCAAAGATGATATTCCGTCTCCATATGTCAATCCATGATATTGAATCCACTATCCAAGGTTTTTTTTGTCATCTAATTCATCATTTTTCATTATTGTAGAAGATTTCCTTCTTCGTTTGTCATCGCCTCCCACCTATACCTCAGATAAATTCCATGATTGTTCCCACAATTCTTCTTTTCTTGTTAAACTATTAATTGAAAAAACATGAATCAAAATTTTTGTTACACTACATTGATGTGTTGTTATGGTGCGTTTCAGCGTCGTCACACTTACTCATTAATTATGTTTTTTAATTATGTTTATTTTCACCTCATTGATTCACCGCAACGAACAATTTTGTATAAAATAAAATTTTTAAATTTATTTTATTTATCATTAAAATATCCAAAAAAATAACATTTTCCCTTGACCCGTGCCAGTTGAGATTAAGTCCTCCTTAAGGATAATATCTCATTAATAACTCTATAGTTGTATCATATTTTTAATCTGAGTTACCCTTTTGGAGTTATCATTATTCAAAAATAAAATAACTTTTATTTAAATTTTTTTCTTTATAGTCACTTCCCAAAAACTAACTTTCACATTTGGCCCTCAGTGGCCAATATTAGGCTCCTCCTAAGGTAATCATACCCTCAAAAACTGAATGGTACTCATAGATTTCAAATCCATGTTACCATTTATGAGTTATAAGGATTTGAAAATAAAATAACTTTATTCAATTATTTAATTTACGGCCAAAAACCATTTTCCACTATTCAACCATGTTGGCCATTGTTAGGATCTACATAAGGAAATCATATTTTCATGACTTCAAAAGTGGTCATAGATTTTCAAACCAAGTCATCTTTCGTGAGTTATAAGGATTTAAAAAATAATAATTTTATTTAATTATTTTATTTACGGTTATTTCATTTTTTGAGTTTTCTCACTAGAGGCCAATGCCAACTAAAATTATTTTGTGCCAAGGGTAAACCTACCATCCTGAAGGAAAAAAGTTCCCTCATATTTCTAATATGGGCATTTGTTTAATATTTATTCCACTTTTTCAAGAAATCCACTCACGTGAACTATTTAAAAATAAACATTTTTTAATGGATCATTCCAGGCTCTTCATGCCTCGGAATCACATCTGTCTCATCCCCTGGTCTCCAAATAATCCCATTTAATTTTGAAATAAAATCATGGGATTGTGGGGTTTTAAAGTAATAAAACTCAACCAAAAAATGATGTTGATCCCAACTTCTCGGGTAAACCTTTGAAAATGAACCCCAAATATCCTATAAGATCTTAATTGTTCATTCTGAATACCCATATGATTGGGGATGAAAAACTCTACTAAAATTTAATTCAGTTTCCAATGACATTTGAAGGCATTTCCAGAAGTTAGAAGAGAACCTGGGATCATGATCAGATAAAATGGAGAGGGTAACTCAATGTAACATGACTATTACTTTAATATACAATAGAGATAGTCTATCTA
The DNA here is from genome assembly GCA_963277665.1 of Viscum album. NCBI lineage: Eukaryota > Viridiplantae > Streptophyta > Magnoliopsida > Santalales > Viscaceae > Viscum > Viscum album. The sequence goes on from OY728142.1 coordinate 1,930,911,990, forward strand.
GAGGCTTTGTATCTCGAATATGAAGAAAATGAGCAGATTGATCAATAAATCAACAATAATATATTTCATTATTACTTTGATATGTCTTTAGTAATCCTATAATGAATTCCATGGATATATTTTACCATATCCACTATAGTACTGGAAAGGGTTGAAGCAACCCCTTCGGTAATTTTCTTTCTAATTTCACCTGCTGTCAAGTAAAAAACATCACTATAAAGTCAGAAATATCTCTTTTCATTCCATCCAACCAGTAATACTCGTGATGATCTGTGAACATCTTAGTACTTCTAGGAATAATTGAAAATGGAGATCTATGAGCTTTACACAACAACTCTTTCTTTAATTGTGAATCACAAGGCACACATAATCACTTTGGAAACCTAAAAACACAATCTTTGTCAATGTTAAATTTAGGCAACCTACCATTATGAACCAATTCATCCTTTTCCTACAACTCATTATCTTCCTTTTTTTCTTTCTCTATTATGTCTACTAGAGATAATTACACTAAATCCTAATACCAAACGGAGGAATTTTCTACACCAAAAACTTCCATCCAAAATTTCATTAAATCATTAATTAAAGGGACATGTTCCAAACATATAATGGTTAATGTATCATTACATTTATGACTCAAATCATTAGCCACATTGTTTTCTTTTCTAGTATAGTAATGAATTGCATAATAAAAATCCTTGCTTAATTCCATCCAACTTCATTGTCTCATGTTCAATTCATTATGAGTAAATATATAATTAAATATTTTATGGTCAGTATATATTTCACATTATACTCCATCCAAATGATGCCTATAAATTTTTAAAGGAAAAAAACAACAACATCTAGTTCCAAATAATTTGTAGAGAAATTTAAATATTGATTTTTCAATTGATGTGAATCATAAGTAATTTCTGGATCATTCTACATTAGGAAACAACCAATTCCATTCAATAAACCATCATTGTAGATAAAAACTTCACCATTTCAAGAAGTTAGTGCCAAAACTGGAGCATTCACAATTATTATTTTGAATTCTAGAAATCATTCATTACATTCTTTGGTCTAAATGAACTTACCATCTATTCGATTTAACTTAGTCAGTGTGTGATATAACAGTGAAAAATGTTCAACAAGCCACTGGTAATAACTTTCTAACACAAAAAACAACAAATCTTGGTTATATTTTTTGGTCTTTTCCATTTTTCAAATACTTTTATTTTTCTTGGATCAACAGTTATTCCATTATTAGAAACAATGTGACCAAGGAATAAAAAATTTTGTAACTAAAACTCACACTTCTTAAATTTCCCATACACTTTATATTCTTTTAAGGATTCATGACAACCCGTAAATTACTTTCATGCTCCTATTTACTTTTATAATGTTACAAAATATCATCTAGAAACACAACAAAAAACATATCCAAGAACTCATGGAAAATTCTATTAATAAGATCCATGAATAAAGTAGGTGAATTGGTTAACCCAAAAGGCATAAGTAAAAGTTGATAATTTCCATATCTAGTACGAAATGCAGTCTTCAGAATTTCTTCTTCTATTACATTCAACTAATGATACCCTAACTTCAATTAAATCATTAAAAAATAATGAGCTCCCTAGAGCTGATCAAAAAAATCATCAATATGAGGAAAATGATACTTGTTCTGAATAGTGATGTTATTCAAGGATCTATAATCAATGAAAAGTCTCATTGAATTATATTTCTATTTAACAAATAGGATAGGATCACCCCATGGTGATGTTCTAGTTCAAATAAAACCATTATATAATAACTCCAACAATTTCTTCTTTAAGTATAAAAGTTCAATATGACCCATTCGATAGGGGGGTTTTTAAATTGGAATAGCATCATGATCCAATTAAATACAAAATTCAAATTCTCGATCAGTTATTATACCAGGAAAATCATCAGGTAAATAATCAAGAAACTCATTTACCAATGGAACACGATTAATCTGAATAGTTCCTTTATTTTCAAATATATGTTCTAGGTAACATTCATTTAAATCCTTTACTAGTTTCTCAGCTTCAATGTATATTATCAATAGTAAGGGTTAATTATTGTACAAAAACTAAACTTCTTTCTTAATACTAACCTGTTTTTTTCTATAATAAATTATAGCATGATAAATGGAAATCCAATTCATACCCAAAAGAACGTCAAATTATAATAGAGGAAAAAACAAGTTTTTTAGGTAAATTTTTTCCACATATAAGGATAGGAATATTTTTATAAAGATTTATTAATATAGAATTCCTAATTTACAGGATAATTTCTCAAAAATGAAAGAATGTGTAGACCCTGAATCAAACAAAACATTGTCATAATCTGAATAAAGAAACAATGTACCTGATACTATTCATTTGATGGACCAACATCTACTGAATTAGTTGAAAAGTATTCCACCACCCCTTTTTTCTTGTATTGTATCTTCCATCCATCATTTGAGTTCTTCTTCGGGTACTCCTTTTCATAATGACCCATCTCAGTGTAGATAGATCATTTTACTTACTATAAATAAGATTTTGTCTTTCCATCACTCTAATATTTTTCAATTCAATTATGAGCCTTATATACCATTTTACAAAATTGGAAGCACTTACCTGAGTTCAAAAGGATTCCATAGTGTTCTTTATACCACAATTTTAAAAAATTGTAAACTTAAGTTTCATTCCATAAGACTTTTTTGAAGAGTCATTTCCTTTCATCTGCCACCTCATCCTCTTATTCTATGTTTTTTTTCAAAGAACACTTGATCATCATAAAACTCCATCTTTGTATTCCCCGAACATAAAAAATGATTTTCATAATGTTTGAACTCACTAGAATGAAATTCCTTTTAATAAATTGTCTTTAATCCTAACAACAAATATTTATTTTACTATGAAGATCCCATATGAAATTTGGTTCATACCTTGACAGTCAAGTGAATTTTTCTTACTAAGAAGCCACTCAGTTATCCTCCTACCTCAATACCAAAAAATGTTTTCCCATTCTATGTTGACCCGTCTTAAGAAAATATTTCTCAAGAAACATACCTTTACATTCATCCCAAAGAAGATAATAAATTTCTACACTATACCTCATATTTTTAACCATCGACTATCACTGATAGGATACACCATGAAAAAGGTAAATGACAAGACTAACATTTATATGTTCTAAAAACCTCATGACATTGAAAATATTTTCCAGTGCTTTAATCCACCCTTCAGCTAGCACAGGGTCATATGATCCTCTAAATGATGAGGGTAGTGCCTCATGAAATACTCTACTACTAGCTTGTTCCTCTATAGTTTATCTAGATAATTATTCCCAAGGATACCACCTCCATTTATACCCTGATTCAATTGATCCATCACTAAAACAAATTGTTCAGTTCCAATTCTGACCGTCTTAGATTGCAGATTTGGAAGGTTGTTATCCTCTAGATGTTGTCCCAGCACAGCCGCCCTATTTCCTCTGTGGAAAACCATTCTGAAGAGAAATATGATATAATAAGAAACATGATAATCATAATATTCTATATCAATTTGACCATAATGTAAAAAAATAATTTATGGATATTCAATTAACAATATCCTAACACATAAATTTATATAAAATTACCTCTGATACCATCTATATGGACTCATCCTTAAAACATTACATAATCTTGAGATAAGTAAATAATTTTACCTTAATTCACATGGAGGATATTTTCAGGTTTATAGTTTAATAGAATTATGGAATTATTATTACCTTACATCTCAAATAATAAAATGTAGACATTTCTACTCTATCTAATTTTTTCACAATAATAAAACATCTTAAATAAAAAAATAATTATTTTATTGATGCAAATGTTCATAGATTCTTCCTTCCTCTTACCCTTCTTTATTCCCTGTAAAAAACATTTCAAAATAATGGCATGATCATAAAAATCTCATTGATGGTTTTAATATAAGAAAAGAAAACGTTAGTCCATGAATATATATGAATCAATAAAATTAAACTTTTCTCTCATAAAACATAACCACTTTGAAATACCTCATGAAATCTTAATATTTGTGAATAACTCCTATAAATAATAAATATTAAAGGTAACTTGTTTCACACCTAAGATACTTACATTTTAGCTTTCACAGCTACATAAGGAGTAACCTTCATGGTTATGTTTGGAATACCCATCAAAGTATAATCCATATATCTAATAAGATAAACCTTAATTTTTACCTCAATCATATTACCCAATGCATTGGTGAGATATCATGAGCTCACCCACAATTATTTTATCATGGAACCACCCATATACATAAAAAATTCCCATGAACGATAAAATAATCCTAACACATGAACAAGTATAAAGGAAATAAAACATTTTCCCATTGTAATTTATAAAGAATAATTTCAAGATATTGATATAATCAATCCATTATCAAAACAATTTTTAAAAAAATAACTAAAAAGGAGTATGATATTTTATTTTATTTTTGAAAACAATATGGCTTGTAGAGGAATCTAACTAACAAATAATCCTCGTGGCGGTAGAAGGGTCGTTGTCACATAATATGTTAAAATGAAACATTCCTTTTGTAATTTAGTAATGAAATTGTAAAAAAATCCCTTTTGAAAACTATTCAATGAAATTAAAATTAAAATGGGTTTATTTTACACCATATAAATGAAACTCAAATATAAATCAAAATATTCCTCAATGAATGGAGATTGAGGAAAAGTCCCTTTCCTTAAGTCTAACTTGTTTTGTTCATTCTTTATCATCATTAATAATAAAATTAGAATAATTTCTACATTATTAAGAACCTTTTTCCGGTATATTATTTCCATTATATCACTTATGAACATTTTATAATAATTAGTCAATTATTTGAGTTCATGTGATACATTTTTTTGATAATTGGGTTTTGAGTCAAAAATAAACATGATATAATGTCACTAGTCCAGGTGGTCATAATTCCATCATCCCCGGAATAGTATTCATGATTTAAATATCATATATATCTATTATATATGTATTCAAATTAGTCCATTAAATTTTGAGATATGAAATGAAATGCAACGTTCATGGAGACGGTAGGTCGTGCTTACGCATGAACGTTACTTTCATTTATTGGTCATATTAATGAAATTAAAAATAAATGATACATATGTATATTAAAATTATGGTATAATATATATGTTATATTTGTAACATAATTTCTTTAATTCTATAATTTATATGTTCCATGTATGGAATGAACATGTTATATCACTTTGAGGGGTGGTAGTCCACACTTCCTCGAATGAAATTATCGTATTTACATAATATGGAAAGCATAAAGGTATGTTGTAAATATAAAATTACAAAAGAATAGATTTTATATGAATATAATATATATCATATTTATTCAAACCATTCATTCATATAATAATTTTTTATTTACGATCATGTATAATGAATCTCATCGCATTGTGGAGATGGTAGGTCATACATACGCACGAGCGACGACATCATTAACTTAATGGTTAAATGGTATAGAATTGGATGGTATATTAATTATACATAATAATTATCAGGTTATATAAATTATGTAAATCCATTATACTCATCATTATACCCATCCTAATTAAGTCATTTTGAATAAAAAATTATACCATGGCGTTGAGATGATAAGTCGTACGTGTGCACGCATAGTGATATTGTTATCCGTAGGATGAATAAAATGAGGTATAAGGTGGTACCATAATTATAATAATATCTCACCTTGTATAAGATAATTAATTTATTACATTAATATGGAAACTATATAAGAAGAGTAAGTATAAGATGAAATGAATTTTTAAAGAGGTGATAAACCAAATACCTCCTTTTCAAGTATCTTATTTTGATTTTCAAAAAATGTCTCCTTATGATGGATTTATTACAAATGTTTTTCTTCTAGGATGAATATATGGATGTTTTAAAAATATGTGAAAATATTTTGGATTATCCAAGGGGCTTGAGAGGTCTGAGTAAGTGGGTATAGGTGGTGGTCTTTTATAAGAGGGTGGAGGGGAACATTAGGAATGTATTGAAATATTATTTTATTATAAATTAATATTCAAATTATTTTAGTTACAATGTGATATATTTAGATCATAAGAAGAGGATGGGTTGAAATTGTCTCAACCAATATGTTTTAGTCATGTTTATGTCAGAAAATTAACCTTATGTTTTAGCTTTAAACCTTAGTTAAAAACATTAACTCTAACTATGTCTTCTTGTATTTCCAAAATATATAGTTACTATAGTTACAGTAAATTTCCAATAAAACAATAATTGGATCATTAATGGAATTTTTAACATTATATAATTCATTTGTACGAATCCTAGATTTTTAGTAATATTATATCATTTAATAAAATTGTATTTGTTTTAAAAACTCATTTAAGTAAATTTTGACACTATTTAGTAATTTATTTCTATTAAAGTCATAATAACTGTATTCCTTCAAACCAAAAGTAATAAATCAAAAATAATATTTAATAATCATCCTTAAAATTATTTTATGGAATCAAAATTTTCAAATTGAATTTATTTTAATATTTATAATATCATTCACTGAAATATTTTTTTATTAAAGAAATCATTGCATCATCATTGTTTCATAACTAAATTTATTTATTTAATATCTAAAATTTTTAAATAAAATACTATGATGTTGGAAACATTTTAATAATTATAATTATTATTTATTTTATAATAGATAACTTATATTACCCAACCTTAAAAAAATTAGTAAAAAGATTTATGTTATTGTTATATTTCCCTTTACATTAAATCAATTATTATAACAGGTTGCTCCAAAATGAAAAAACAATGGCCTAAGTATTTTTTTTGGTCTCCCATGACTCATTAAATAATATTATAACATGTGTTATAGTAGTTTTATATTATTATACAATTTTTTTACCCTAATTTACCTACTTTTCCCTTTAACCGTGGTAAATAAAAAAATTGTGAAAGTTACTATTCATAAAATCCAAAAATGAAAAGTACCTATTTACATAATTTGGAACCTTTGATTCCAAATATGGAATCCATTTTTGAAATTCAAATCACAGAAGTTTAATTAATTAAATTAAAATTAATTCCCTCTGTTTAAACTAGAAAGCGGGATTTTAATAAATAAAAACTATCAAAAGATTGACTTGTGTTTATGTCCAATTTAATTGTGAAATTACTGATAATTACCAAAATTGGATTAAATTATAAAAAACATTATAGGATTATATTTTAAAAATAATACATATATAATCCCACTATATAAATAAATTAGATGAAAATTTAGTTTGGAATTAAAATGTCATATCTTTCATTATTTATAAAAATATGGGTTTTATCATAAAAATACCAAAATTTCAACCGAAGTAAATTTTGATGTCCAGATTCTAAATAAGATTTTTATTTTATCAAATATAACATATAAAAATGGAAAACCAACTTTTAAATGGGTTTCACTATCAAAGGATGGTAAAACGACCTTTTAAAAATATTAGAGTATTTTAAGCCTAAAATTGGATTCATTCTAATTTGAAGCCTATAAAGTTTATTGTATAAATTAAAAAATATTTAATAAATATTTACAATCATTATATAGTTATTTCTATTCATTCTAATCAATACAATGGCTAGTCATTAACTACCAAATAAAATATTATTATTATTTTTGTAATATTTTTTTGTATAACTCTGTGTTGTGTAGAAAGTAAGATTTTAGATAAACGCATTGTTACATGTCGGTATTATATTGTACATAGTTTTCCATTATAACTAGAATTAATACTAAATTCAAAAATATTAATTGTTATGGATATATATTATTCTATAAATACTTTGGATGTTACAATCACTAAATAACATGAGGAAAATTAAATTAATTAATCTGATGATAGAGAGATTAAAAATATTATAATCGGAATCATAATAAATAAAACCAGGATAAATTATGAGATTAAAACCCAAAAATATTACCACTATTTTACTTTTGAGTTGTAATTCCCAAGAAAGAATTTTTGGTTCTAGGCACTCTAGAAGCATGAGATGTGTCATCACCAAATTTTTTGTTTTCCAATATGGTTTCTCAATAAGTTATTTAAATTATTATATATTTAGTGATAAATATAATTTAATCGAATGAAAACAGAAACTATATAAAATTCCAAAACTAGATCACAGGGTCATAACATATTATTTATAATTAATATAATTAATTTAAAAATTAACTTTTAAGAATTCATTATTCCATGATGGATCTCAAAAATTATCTACATTATACCATCATTTCATTCTAGGAATCAACACCATGTTCCCTCTAGCATTGATCCACACATTTTCTACAAATCCCTAAATATTTTTGTGGGAATCGTCAGTTAATAGCATGAATGAAACTATTAGGTGCATCATTCTCTTTTGATTACAATAAGAATTGCTTCTAAAGGATTATCATTGATATCTCTTTACATTACTATAAGAGGTGTTGGATCATCACTTTCCATTATTGGGAGAATTCTTAGATAATAAAGGCCTCAAGAATTCAATAAGATCCTTCATATTTGTTTTTTATAACAAAACAAAATAATTGGCTCTCTTGAATAATTAATATAATCAGGTTTATATACGCTAAGGTTAGAAATAAATAATTTTACAACTTCCCTTTATTTTTTATTAATTACCTTGCATAACCACATGTCTAAAATAATAATATTATTATTCTTTATCAATAATATTTAAACTAGTGAATTAAAATTAATTAATATTTATTCAAATAATATTCAATATATTTTTTTCTCACTCGAAAACTAAATTCAGCCCTCTATTCCTCAAAAATACTTATAAATTCTTGAATAATGTATATTTATTTATTAAAAAAATATCAATACATTATTAAAAAATAAATATAGATAATATAATATATTCACTTAATAGAATGTGAATATTAATTAAATATTTTTCCGTAGAATAATCTATTGAATAATAGGTTGTAGAATATATACAATAAAGAAAACATGAATAAATATCTATCCATGTTAATGATTAATATTTATTCATATTTATAAATAATAAATAATAATATTTTATTTAACTAGGATTCAAGATACACTTATTACGCGAGCCTCTAGGCCCCTTTTTCAATGGCATTAGGTGGTACTTCTTAAATTACATGGTTATCATCTAACAAATTCCCTGGAACACATATAGAAAAATGTTAAAGCTACAATTAAATAATACCTTATATAGATACTTAGTATGTTATATAATCAATTCATCATGATGTCTCTAGTAAATAAATTTTTATGTGGGTTCTATCAACCATTGTGATCAATGTCTCTTTATTTGAATTTCTGGAAATCAAAATGGCCTACAAAACACCATGGATATGGATTTTTTAAGGATATTTATTTCATTAAAAGGTATAGATATATCAAATTTCTATAAAGAATAGAAGTGAAAATCATTTCTCACATTATTCATTAATTCAATCTTACACATGGCACACACAAAATATCCTACCTCATAGAAAACATATGATGTCATTGTTTTCATCAACACATCAAAGTAAACGACTCATAATACTCATTAAAAAATTAAATTATAAGTAATGATGCAAACATACTATGATGGGAACATCCAATAAAACATATAAATATGTATTTTCTACTGGAGTTTCCCTTTCTAATAATATCCAATATATAATTTTACCAATGGAGTACACCCTCAAGAGGCTCTTAAATGTCCAATGAGTCTCCACCACGGATATCCTGTAATATTTTTGTTCCTCAAATGATATCATTTGTATATAAAAAATATGTTTAAGAATATTTTCATGGGACTTAAAGGTTCAAATCATATTGGGGAACATTTATGACCTTTCTGTGTGATGAATACCCATATGAAATTATTGCATACTATGTTTCACAGAGGAAAAATAATTATGTGATATATAGTCTATATATATTAAATATAATTAATATAGGTTATCATATTTTTTTAGAATATGTTTCTTCAGAATCATCACCAAAACACTCCTACATTCACTAGATCCAACAGCTAACATTCAGTCTGTTGGCTCTCACATGATACTCATTATTTGAATGATAAATGGATTTAGTCAGGCGGGCTTCCACGTTTTCTTTTGTGGGATCCCTTATTACTACAAAATCACCACTCTAAGAAAAATACCTCAAGAGGTGATACATACTAAGAATATGATTTGTATGTTGGTGTGACCTTGTCTCATTTGTAAGATCCACCACTGTATTATTATCACAATACAATTTGATTGGGTCATTACTTCTAAGTAACACATCAAGCTTCTTGAAAAAGTGTTTTATAAAAATTGATTCCTGGGCTTCATCAAAAGATTATATATACTTGGACACTTATATAGAATTCGGGATAACTAGATACATTGAAAACATACAATGCAGAGATCCTCCATTAACATAGAAAAAAATATCCTTAAGGCATTTTTATATAAATTTGATCTATTTAAAAAATTGAATCATTATTACCCATAATGACCATATCCTCACCTCCTCCATACACTAGTAACACATCCATAATTATTCATAGATACTTGAGGTTAACCTTAACAAAATACCAATGTTGTTATCATTGATCTTATTAATATCTTCCTACCATTATCAATTCATATGTAACATCATGCCTAGTATATAACATGACATACATGATCAATCCTATTGATGAATCTTATGGGATCTTACTCATTAAATCTCTATCCTATTATGTATGTGGATACATTTCCTTACAACTATGCATACCATGTGATACTAGAACTAATCCCCAGTTTGATTTTTCTATAATAAATCACATTAGTATCCACTCATTATATATACTTCTAATTAGTCCAAGAAACCTCTTGGATCTATCATGAATGATCATTATCCCTAGAATATAGAATTCTTCACCTAATTACTTCATGAAGATACGACTGCTTAAATGGTTATTAAAATAATGTAAGGATTCTATGTCATTTCCAATAAGTAATATGTCATCCACATATACTAATAGGATAATGAATTCATTTCCACTAAACCTCTTGTAAAAACATTTCTCAGAAAAAATTTAATGAAACAAATTTCTTTCATAGCCTTGTCAAATCAAATGTCCCATATCTTATATAATTGAATCAATACAAAAAATCAATCTATGAATCTTTAAAAATATTTTTCTCTTATTCTAGAGTCAGAAACCATTATGTTAGTTTCATATAGACATCTTCCTAATGGTTTCTAATATGGAGATATTTTTTGACATCTATCTTCCAAGTTTTATAATCATGGTAAGATGCTATAGCTAGTAGAATTCTAATGGATTTAAAACAATAAATTAGTTCAAAGGTTACATCATAGTAAATTCATTGATGATGTTTAAACTATTTATCCACTATGATTGCTTTATGGGTATTTACATTACCTTCTTTATCATGTTTTCCCTTGAATACACATTTTCACCATATGCTATTTATATCAACTATCCCATCGACCAAAACACATAATTGGTTCTGATACTTGTAATCCATTTCATAATTCATGGATTTATGCCATATTGAATCATTTGATATCTCTACTACCTATTTTTAGGAGATAGTTTCATCATTTCCGAACAATAATTAATCTCATCTTCAGTGACTAGAAAACCAAATATGTCTAGTTCTCTTACCTATCATTTTCCCATGCACAATACTTGTGTTTAAGGAACTACTTAATCCTTGGGGACCTATGGAATTTTTTCCTCTACCAACTATTTTTTATCTTTAGAATCAACTTCATCAAATCCAATCTTCCTCCAACATTCCATTATGAGTATTTCTTTCCCCTAAAGATAGATGTATTTCTTGAAGACATTCAATTTTTTTCTGAGGTGTTATACAGGTAGTATCCCTTTTTCTGTGGGATACCTTATTAAGATACACTTTTTCCCCTAGAGATCAAGATTTTTTTCTGAGAAGGCCTTATGAAACACCTCAAAACCCTATACATGTGAATGGGACAGAAGATGTTTATTTCCACTCCATAACTCTAAGTCAATTAAATTTTCCTCTTGAAACGGTACATGGTTTAATTTATATGTTGTTGTTTAAAATTGATATCCCCAAAGGAGAATGAATGATCTACATGAATCATCATCTATCTTACCATATATAATAATATATTTTTCCTCCTTTCACTATGACCATTCTACATTCTATTTTAAGGTATATTGAGTTGAGATAAAATCCCATAAACCTATATAATTTTGATAAAAACATTGTTAAAATATTAACCACCTTGATTCGATCGAATCATCATTATTTTGTTTAAATGTTGATCCTCTACATCATTACTAGAATAGTTTAATTCCTCAAAGTAATCAAACTTATACATCGATATATAAAGATAACAATATCAACTCATTTCTTCATTAAAATTTATTATATATGAATATTCACCTTTAGCTTATACTATAAATGGTCATAACACATAATTTTATACCAATCATACAATATTTGGGTTTATTTCAAATTGTCTACATAATTTTGATATGTTAATTTATCTTTTAAAACTATCATTGAATCAATAATTTGCTATTAGATGAGAAGATTTTAAAAAATGATCTTGAAAAATATTTTTCAATCACTTCTCATTTACATGACAATGGTGGGGATGTAATAGCTTGGTGTAATATGATTCTTGTCAATATGGTTATATATTAATTGAAAATAATTGGTTTTCAAAATTAAATACATAAATTTTATTATTTATATGTTTTATACCATAACATGCATTCTGTTTATAAAAGAAATAACTTTTATTTCCAAACATGAAAATAAAACCATCTTCATCCATAAACAATACATAAATTTTTTTCTGGTAACTGTTGGTACATAATAACAATCATTCAAAAAACCATTCTCTTTGGAAATTAAATTTGGTAGTCACCAAGGCCTATAGTATTCATCCTCTCACCATTGGAAGCTCCAAATCCTCCTGTCCTATATAAATATTTCAGAATCTACATTTTTCTGTTCTCTGTATATAGATGTGAGCACGAAAAGATATATTTAATACCCAATGTGTGGATATTTAAATATTACTATAAAAAATCAAAACACACCATTGTATTCTAATTTCTTATGGGTTTATTTCTTCTTCCAGTGGCCATTCTTTCCATGTGGAAAAAATATTACCTCCATTCCCTTTTCCTTCCACTTCATGTAAGTTTGATGCTCAAGGGATTTGGTTTTTTTGAGTCTTGTGCCTTATCGCAATATTCTTCCTTTTCATATTCACCATAACTATCATGGCTTTTCCACTCGCCATTTTCATATATAATTTTAGAATTGATGTAATATATTTTAAAATTATATTCTCATTATTTATCATTTTATAATTAACTACAAAATGAGATAAGGAATAGGGTATTAATGAATTAATAATATCAATACAAAACTAATCCAAGAATTTAATCCTTAGGATATATAAGAGTTAAATATAGCCAATAATCATGACTACATGAGGAACAACTGACAAAAACTCTACTATCATTGTTTTAAACAATTAATTTGAGGTATTGAATATATCTTATATCACCTTCTATTGAGAGATCTATAAATAGTGAGACATCATGCTATACACATCCCTATACTCATTCTTCTTCAGAACATCATTACTCTTGGATAAGAGTATGAATAAATGAACATCTATAACATTGGTTAAATGTTACACATAGAAGGTCAACTCTTAATCACTATTATCATTACGAGGTGAATCAAGATTAGGTTCTTCCAACAGATATAACTTCAATTAATTGTTATGGATAATACATAATCACCTTTTCCACTGTTGGAAATTGATTCTAATTAGATAGCTATCCTTCTAATGTATGGATCAGAGTGACATGTTTTAGGTAATCTTATTTTTATATTTATTAATTATATAAGAATAATTTTAGTATATTATATGATTAAACCTTGAAAATAAAAAATATATATTTATTAATATCACACTATTTTATCAAAACACAATATCCCTCACCATTTTCCTCAGAATATCCTATTTTTTGACATTCTTGGGGAAATTATCCATATTCCCCTTATAATTACCCAAATATGTGCTGGTAAAACAACATTAATAGTTTTATGTAGGAAATAAAAATTCTATCAATATAAACTCATAGTTACATGAATTTTGGAGTGTACTCCACAATCTGTAAATCCTAAAATTGGATCCCCTTAACCCCTGCCTATGAGTTACACCAAGTCATACTCTAGAATTCAATCCTTGATCTGAACTATGTTAAGTCAACCCAATAATTCATGTAAGAATTTATTGATAATTAAAAGCTACCCAACATTGGATAGTGAATCACTTTAAACTATTGTTTAATTTCAAACTGAATAAGTTAAAGGTTGTACAGACTAAATATATAAAAATGAGGGATTTCGTCCCATATGCATATATTGATAGTTATTATATTGTTACATGATTATTACTATTATAAAATGTATTTAATTAAGTTATATTCCTTGTCATATATAATAACTATTAATAAACCAATTTATTATAGTTATTTCTTGAATATTTGTTAATTCATTAATTCATGTTCATATGAAAAAACATCCATAATGAAATAACCATGAAACTTTATATAAATATGATTATAAACTAGTATGATCATGAGTTCTTAGTAATGGTTATCTTATGTATATGATGATAAACTAAGATTAAATATAGGGGATAACACCATCAACCAAATAATGTTTTTGTTGAATCGTTCCACTTTTTCACTTACATATCTCCATGGATTTGTTTCACCTCAAATAAAAACATGAACCACCTCAACTAAATTAGTAGTTCCAAACATTACATATGATTTTACTCACACATGGGTGAGGGGAAGGCGTTTATATAAAATAAACTGTTGGCATGCAGGACCTTACATAATTATTTGGGAGATGAAATGCGTACCAAATATTTAATTTAATAATAAATTAAATGTAACCAATCAAATAAAACGTTATTTTTCTAAGCTCATGAGCATAAATTAGCATGAAATGAATTATTCATTCAACAAAATTAGTATTCAATTATAATCAATATTATTTATGATAATTCACAATCAAATCAATTAATTATCTTTTTAAATTAATAATTTTTTTATGTTAATACTCAAACTAATCTCCTTGAGATTGTCATCATATATAATTTTAAACAAAAGAAATAAATTGAGTTAAAATTAACTATATTTTTTTACATTTTACGAAATATGGTGAGTAACCATCTGAATCTACCCATCATGTATTATATTTATATAATTTTTACACTTGATACATATTTCATACATGAATTATCAAATACATTCATGAAATGTAGTATAAAATTCATGATTACATAGATTAGATGATATTTTTATCACATGTTACACATCAATTCGCATATTGTAGTTACTATAATACGACTCACACATGATGTGATGAAATTAATTAAATATTTTTATATATTAAAACCCATCACTTTGAATATCTAGTAAACATAATTTCAAAAAAAAATTAAATGATGATATGGTTTACAAATTATAATAACTGAATTTTAATTAAACACAATTTTGTATAAGTAAACAACATGTACAAGCTAGCTACACGATGTGTACTTTTCTTGATATCTATTCGAGGAACATTCCAATCAAATCGGTCTATAAACCATACAATGTTAATATATGAGTACAACCTATTTACATGGGCTACATGGAATGGGGTCTCCAAGTTACATGGTCTCCATTCAGGTAGGCCATATAAGAAGATACACGACCTGTCTGTGACTAAAGGACTACACATTGGGTATGTGGGATACGTGGTCGGTACATTGGATGATTTTGTTCCAAGATAGACATGTAAATACATGGTTTATAATTGATTACACTATGTGTAATAAATGCACCTGCCTTGATTTAATTATTATTTCATTTTATGTGCATTGAACACTTGTACGGGACATGTACCTCTGGGTTACAAGGCATGTAGTTTTGTAATATTTAGCCAGATACCTTGGAACCTCTGGATGATATCATTATTTTTATTTCATTCCTAAAATTAATCTATTTTATTATATTTATGAGAAATGTAAGAGATAGTAGCAGATATTCAAATTTATATAAAACATATGTTAAACATTAATTGAAAACTAAATGAAATATTCATAAATAAATCAATAATCTTTAAAAAATTAAAATGAATTATGTGACCACTTTGATAAAAATTATAGGTTCTGAACCTAGTGGAAGAAAGTGATGGGTTGTGCCCAACTATTCTTTTTCCCCATGGTTGATGATCATGCCATCATTTTCATGATAAAACATGTTTTGACCAATGGAATTGAATCAAAGAAAACAATAAATCATTAAAGCACTAGAATCAAATCACATAATCATCACAAATTATTTATAATTAATTTATTCTATTAATTAAATACCCTATGATACTTATTTCATCATTGAGTGATACAAAAACATATATATGTTGTATAGTTTTTGCGTTTTCGGAATAAAGAGTTGATTCACTAAAGTGGTGATCTATAGATATTTAACAAATATTCAAACATCATCCTAAGAATCTATTTGTTTCTTCACATAAAATCATATCGATTTCATCATTCACCTTCGATCACCTCAAGAATCACTTAAAAGCGACTCTCTTTGATTTCTCTTCACTTGAGAGTGAGAGGTGGAGGATGATATATCTCTGTTCATTGGAGCATTCTAGGAGATGGGAGATCTCTATGGACTCTAGATAATTCTCTATATTCATTGGCTATAAACAAAAAAATCAATTTGATCCGTTGTAAGAATAATTTAATTGGGTTTATATACTACTACATTAACAAATAAATAAAAGAAAAAGTTCTCATTATTAATATTTAAATCCTTGTGGAACCCCATGCATAAAATATTATTATTTTATTTTTATTATTTATCAATATGATATTATGTTGTGAATTAAAATTAAATTTTATATTTAGAAAAGATATTATATATACATAATTTCCCAATGGACCATTAATATTGGTCTATTATTCCTCCATAATAAGTATCAGGCTTTGTATAATGCCTTTTTATTTGTTAAATAAATATAATTACATTATTTTTCAATAAATAAATAACTATTATATTAACTAAATATAAAATAAATATTTATTAAGTATTCCCCACACATAATAATATCTCAAATAACTGGTGATGGGATATATTTCATTAAAATAACATCAACAATTACTAAACCATCAGTGGGAATAATATTTATTCAACATTTTAAATATTGAATTATAATATATATTTTAACATAGATTCTATATACACATAGTGTGTGACCCTCTAGACCCCATTCACAGAGACATTAGGTGAAGAAGCAGAATTCCATGGTTTGAATCAAGAAACATGACAGGGAACCCATAAATAAATTATTTAATACTACAATGACTTGATGCCTCATACATACAACTACTATTTATTATAATCTCTTTGTTGAACTTTCTGTGTGATAGTTATTTTAATAATCACAAATCATTGTTTTATATATGATTATTTATTCATTTACTTAATTTGTTCTAAATGTGTTTATATATGTCTAATCAGGTCTACATATGATTATCTATGATTATTTATGGACTACTATTGACCTGGAAGTATTATGGTTTATACAGACACTTTGTGTTAGTTATATTTTTGACTCACAGTTAGTTGTTTTCTTGAGTCTTCGATAGTTAAAGGAAGGAAAACGGTCTCACCGATGACAATGGTCGCACCGATGAGAATGGTTGCACCGATGACAATGGTCTCACAGATGACAACGATGACAACAGTCGCACAGATGACAACGGTTGCACCGATGACAACGGTCGCACCCATGACTACAGTCGCACTGATGAGAATAGTTGCCCCGATGAAAATAGTCTAACCGATGACAACAGTCACACCGATGAGGATCAAATGACCTACCGAAACTGATGCTAATCAAATGACCTACCGATACTGATGCTGATCAAATGACCTACAAAAACCGATGCTGATAAAATGACCTACCGATACTGATGCTGATCAAATGACCTACTGATACTGATGCTGATCAAATGGCCTTCCAAAACCAATGCTGATCAAATGATCTACCGGAACTAATGCTGGTCAAATGACATATCGATACCGATGTAAATACAGATGACCTACCGATCTCATGACTCATCGACAGTCCTGAAAACTGTTTGAATTTCTATTAACTCTTATTTAATTCCAAAGGTCATATTTGGTTAATTTAATTCACCTGCTATTAATTAATATTGGTTCTTGGATTTTAGGGAACCATACCTAGTACCTCTCAAAAAGCAATCATTCCTTTTTCCAGATCTCAAGGAAAAAAAAGGAAGATCTATCTGCAGTGAAAAGAGATGACATGACACAAAATATACACAGACAGAAACACATAAGAAGATGAAGGTGTACAAGTGAATGAAGAACCAAGAAACAAAAGAATAACTTAAAGAACACCAGTGAAAACCAGAGAGCTTCAAGAAGACCATTCACCCGGAACAAACACTGAAGCCAAGTTGTTCTGCCTACTAAACATCATATGCACTAGGCTGAATCACTATAGCTGAGAACAATGACACTCTATTTTGTTTCATCCTCACCAGAAATGACTCAAATACCATCTGCAACATCCAAATGAGTCCAGAGCACATCTGCATTCACTCAGAGCATTCTAATATCATTATCCATTTATTTTCCCTGTAGTTAAATATTATTTTACTTTTGAGAAATGTGTGTGCATCTGTCTATTTAGACACACACTGACTCCTAGGATAAACTGGAGGATACTAAATCCTCACAGAAAACTTTTTACACCTTATTGTATCCCACTTTGAATTGTGGAATAGATCAAGTCTGACCTGGACAGCCTATGTGCCTTTGTTTAGTTTTCCCACATAGAATAGTGGTAGAGGTATGAGGACCTGATCAGTCTGCATAATGTTGTAAAAACCTCGATCCAAGGTGTAGATCATAGTTTATACAGACTATTTGAGAGTACTAAGTCTCATCTTGAGACTGAACCTCTTGTTTTAAACTGGTGTTCTTTTTATCTTTATTAAAACTACTTTGAATATTCTGTTTCTACGGATATTAAATATAAATATTTTTTAGAGTAACTCTGATAGTTGAACTAGTAAGTGTGTGTACTCATTGTGAATTAGTAAGTTAGTTTCAAAAGCTAACCTAATCATTTAATTATGTTAACTGAGATGTAATCAATCTTGTATTAACTAATTGAACATTTAAAATCTTTATAAAATCACTACAGTTTAACTTGTTTTATAAATTGGAGGATTTAAATACAAATTTGTTTAACAAAAAATTTAATTATAACACAATTCACCCCCCCCCCCCTCTTGAGTATCCACTCCGACCAACATTTGGTATCAGAGGCTCAGTTTTCAAAACTACTCTGTTTTTGAAAAGTTTTCAAATGTGATTTTAGTTGTGTCTTAAAGATCTCAAAATTTCTATTACTTCTAAATTTTTACATCTTTATATATCTTTCTAAAACATAGGTTTTATGGATAACAGATTAGAAGGTTCAGCTACTAACAGGCCACCCTTATTTAATGGTGTTAATTATGCCCAATGGAAACTAAAAATGAAAATTCATTTAGAAAGTATGGGATTTGATATCTGGACTGCTATAGAGACTCAGTATATGATTCCAGAAACTGAAATAACTACTTGGTATGAACCTACGAAAACTTCCTACAATAATAGTTATAAAGCAATGAATGCCTTATATTGTGCTTTATGAGATAAAGAATTTAATCAAATATCTGCTTGTAAGACTGCTTATGAAATTTGGGATACATTGGCTATTTCACATGTGGTAACAACCAAAGTTAAGGAAATGATATTTAATATGTACAATATTAAGTATGATAATTTTAAAATGAATCCTGATGAACCTATTTCAGACATGTATCTTAGGTTCAACAAAATTGTAAATTCAATGATCTCATTTTGAAAGTTTGTTCCTACAAAAGAACAAATCATGAGGACTCTAAGATGACTTCCAGACAGATGGAGAGGCACACCAGTTTCAATTAGATAATCATGTGACATTGCCAAGCTACCTATTAAGGAGTTAATTGCAAAGTTGATGATTTGTGAAGAGGAAATGAAGGTAAACAAGGAAAAAGATGATGAACCAAGGAAGAAGTCTGTAGCTTTCAATACTTCTACTTCAAAACATAAGTTCAAAGAAAAACATGAAATCGGAAGTGAAAGCTCAAGCTATGTGGAAAGTGCATCAGATAGCGATGTTGAGATGGATCAGATAGCCAGACGAATTAAGATGTTTTATAGGAAGAAGAAGTTTTTCGGAAATTAGAAAACTAAGGGAAAGTATGACAAAATAGGTCATTGGAGGAAATATTGGAAAATAACTGATAAAAGTGATGATATAGTCTGCTAAGAATGAAAGAGGAAAGGACATGTGAAAGTTGACTAGCCGAAGTACAATTTCAAGAGGAAATATGACTATATGGACAGAAAATAAAAGAATGTTATGAAAGCAACCTGGAATGCTTCAGAAGACAGTTCAAGTGATTCTAATTCCACTCAGGATGAAAAATCTCAAAAAGCTAATATGTGTTTCATGAAAAAACACATCTGAGGAAACAATGGATACTCCTACATAAAACTCTTATTATTATAAATATGATTCTGATTCTGAAAACATGACTAGTGAAGAATTATTTGAATACTGTAACATGCTAGAGGATACCTGCAATGAACTGAAATATAAGTATAAAACCTTAATGAAACAGTATTCCTTGACTAGTACTTTAAATCTGATCTTAGTATAGAAAATGAAAAGAATGCTCAACTGTTAAAGGAAAATGTTGAACTAAAATTTGCTAATGAGCAAATCAAGAATGATTTAGATAAATTTACTAATGGAAAGGATATACTTAAACGAATCCTAGGAAAAAGCGTTCCACCAATGTATACTACTTGTTTAGGCTATCAACCTGGATCGAGACAGCTTGTTAAGAATAAATTTATTCCTAAATCTGGACATTATGCTGCTAGTTTCAGTTTTGGAAATTCCTATGTATCAACTAGATATTCACATAGTTATATATCAAAATAATTTTATCTTTCAAAGTCTTTTGAATCTATTGGTTCTATGAAACCCATTAGAAAAATCTGGGTACCAAAAGTTTTTCTTGCTAACCTATCTGGACCCAAGAAAATCTGGGTACCACAATTATATTCTGTCTAAAACTATTTTGTAGGAAACCTACTTATAAGTTTCATGTAGGAAGACATGGTACTTAGACACTGTATGTTCAAGACATATGATAGGAAACTTTTCATGTTTTAAGAGCTTATTCAAAGTTGATGGAGGAAATGTCACCTTTGGTGATAATTCAAAAGGAAAAATCATCGTCTTAGGCCATATTGGTAACACTAATTCAATTTTAATTTCTACGGTTTAATTTATTGATAGATTAAAATACAACTTGTTAATTATTTCTCAGTTCTGTGATGATGGTTTCAATGTTAAATTTGAAAATGATGCTTGAAAATTTTTTTATTCTAAAAATGATTTGGTATTTACTGCCATGAAAAATGAAATTGTATATACTGTAGATTCTAATTCTTTAGCTAAGAAAAATATTACTTGTTTAAACGATTTTTATAAATATTCTTGGCATTGGAATAGAATATTACGACACTACAATATACATTTTATTAGAAAACTGACTAGGAAGAACTTAGTTAGAGACCTACCTAAACTTGAATTCCCAGCTGATAATGTTTGTAATCCCTGTCAAAAGGGAAAGAAACATTAAATTAATTTTAAATCAAAGAAAGAAGTTTCAACTTCTCAACCTCTCGAGTTGGTTCACATGGACTTGTTTGGACCTTTTAGAGTTTCTAGTTTAAATGGGATGCACAATGTTTATTCTTTTGTAGATGAATTTTCTAGATATACTTGTGTAAACTTTTTAGCTCACAAAAGTGATGCTTGCTCTTATTTTATTAAATACTACAAGTCTGTAGAGAACCTTAGTGAACTTAAGAATAAGAACTTGAGAAGTGATCATTGTTTTGAGTTTGAAAATTATGAATTTGAATCCTACTACTCACATAATGGCTATAATCAAAATTTCTATGCCCCTAGGACACCTCTACAGAATGGTGTAGTTGAAAGAAGAAATAGAACCCTTTAAGAAATTGTATGAACTATGATAAATTAAATTGACCTACCTATTTATTTTTGGGTTGAAGATGTCAATACAACTTGTTATATTATAAATAGAGTCTTGATTAGACCAATTCTATAATAACCCTGCTTTTTATTACAACCTAAACATGATTTATTACACAAACTTTGTCTTGATACAACAAACAAGATCGAGAGGTTTAGTGTATTTGGGGATTAGGATCATTACATAAAAACATGAAACATGAAATAAAACATCTTTATTAAAAACTTCCTTTACATGACCACTACATTCCCTTGTACTTAGCATTGACTGGGATAACCTGGGGACATTGTAGAGACCCTAAGCTTAACGTACATTGACATTACATTACTTTTGCAGAATACTTAGTACATAAAAAAAACACACATAAGGACCGTAATAGTTTAGTGTCTTTGGAAACTCGGAATATAATCTTCTAATCATGGTGAAAGATCTTCAATATCTCCCATAAAGATCTTCCTTTTTTATACCTAAAACCTTTCTTTATATCCTGGGGAAAAGAAAACATAAAAGGGTGAGCTCAATTGCTCAGTAAGGGTAAACAAAAGAAATATCAATCACATCATATTCATAAGAACATAATATTTTGGAAATCTTAACCTGCAAAAGAGATCATAATATCATAACAAGGGATAAATCATAGTAGTGAAATGTTATCCCAAAAATCATAACATAAAACATGAAACTTTGTGTAATACACACATAATAATTGAGAATCCTTTCTTGTTAGTCAAGACTCATTGTCAAGACTATCTTAGTGGACAAAGTCCACTTCTGAACCGAGTTCACTCCTCGTTTCAGTCCCGTTTCACTGAACCGGATTAACCTGCTGTTCCATCCATGTCTATATCATGAGATATAAAATCTTTACCCAATGCATTGGAGGGAGATATAGGTCCCACCCATCTCATAATGATACCATTCTTATGTGTGCCACAAAATCATAAACCATACATCATAACATAACCCATGTAATAAAAATGGGAATCTTAAACATTGTGAAATCATAAAACAATTCATATAAGATAAAGGAATTCATAAAAATAATCCCCTCATAACATAATCAAATCAATTTAATAATAGGGATAAAAACAGAACCCTTTATTATCTTAGATGGAAAATAATTTTGATAAAAAACTTGAACTCCATTCTTGAGGAAAATATCCTTTCTACTTCAAAAACATTTTCCTTTCTTAGCATGTCATACAATTTTAAACTAAAAGAAGTTGATTAAAAATAAACTTGAAAACTTTTAAAGTAGGCTTCTTGGAAATAATTTTTTAAAAATCCATTCATTCCATATATGTTAAAAAAACATTCTTCTCGTACTTTTGTCAGAAAAGTCAAAAAGTACCTCGTACGAAAAACGACAAAAGATTCCTTTCATATCTTTTACTAAAAACTCACCGAAGGGTAAAATTGGATTTAAAAAATTTTAGGTGGATGTAAATAATATTACATATTGAGGAAACATGGATGTAGATGATAAAATACACCCCAGTAAATACCAAATTATAAACAATCTCAGATAAAAATGAGATTGTGATATTTTCCCTTACCATAGGTCTGATTTGCTTCGTAGGTGTCTGAACCTCCTGTATAATGATTTAAATAATGTTATTTACTTATTCCAGAATCATATTTATTGTTATTATATCATATATGGTTCACTTATGACTTTATATTACCCGTTCTTTTGTAACTTCCATGTTAAAGAGCATTTTGGGTAAAATCGTTTCATTTTTTCGTCCGTGTTTTGACTTGTAATTATTCATATGATTACATAGATCATGATTACTTCATTCCAAAATATAAAACATGATTTATATATAATATATTATCAGAATATACATATATATAATAGATTAGTAAATGGAAAGAAATACACTATTCATGGAGATTGTAGGTCGTACGTACGCATGAACGCTATTTTCGTTTCCTTATTGAGTTGAATGGAATTAAGTAGATGAAATACATGTATATACACATAAATCCAGGATCATTTTTATTTCATATATTTCATGATTACTTATTAAATATACTTTATAATCATTCATGAATGGTTAACGTGGAGAATGTATCTCATCGCGTCGTGGAGAGGGTAGTCCGTACGTACGCACGAGCGATTATATCGTTCTCATGATCGTGGAATTGTATTGGAGTGTATGTATACTATATCAGAATCAATATAACTTTACAATAATCATAATTATACCCACCCAAGTAAGGTGGTGGTGGTAAATAGATTACACCACGGCGTGGAGACGGTATTCCGTACGTACGCACGCACGGTGATTTCGTTTTCCGTAGGATGGATAGATGGTGAAATAGGGTTGTTTCATACTTATAATAACATATCAGTATATGAGTGATACTGATGTTATTACTTCATAATGAAACAACCTTAGAAGAAGAAGTGGAAGAAGATATAATGTTGAAGGAATCGGTAACAGACATTACCTCTTCTTTGAAGCGCCTCTTTGAGATCTCCATTTAAAGCACTAAAATTGGTCTTTGAGGAAGACCAGAACCTCTAGGATGTTTCTATGGAAGTGGAGAATGGAATATGGCAGGGTTTGGCCGAGCCTGAAGGCTCAAAGTGGTGTTAGGAAGAGAGGGAGGAGGTGCCCTTTTATACGGGAGGAGAGGGGCTCCTTTGGATAAACTAAAACTTTTATTTTATTATAAAGACAAATTTTGTTTTAAATAGCTCAAAATTGATTTATTTCGAAGATAAGGTTGGTATGGGTCTAAATACTCTCATCCAATAGAATTTAGACAAGTTTAGGTTTCTATTTTAACCTTATCATTTAGATTTAACATTAAGTAAAATAATTTTACTTTTACTGTGTCTTCTTGTGTTCTTATACTATAAGGTTAATAAACTTACTATAAGCAGCCAAAAGAACACCCAGTTGTCTATTATTAATATATATAAACCTATCTAAGAAATTTGGCCAAACCTTATATTTTTAGGAATAAAATAACAATTACTAATATAATATTTTTTTTAAAACTATTATATGTCAATTTTGACACTATTTAGTAATTGATTTTTGTGAAACTCATAAAAGAATGATTATTTCGAATAAAGTTAATTAAATAAATACTAACATGTCATATTTACCTATAAAATTAGTGGAATTCATAAAAAGTCTCAAATTATATTTATTTGGGTATTTATAATATCAATTATTCTAATTGTTCACTATTATGGTAATTACTGCATCATCATTATGTCATAAATAAATTAATTTATCTAATGTCTAAAAATTGTAAATAAAATATCATTATGTAGGAAATATTATTATCTTTCTAATGAATATTTACAATCGAATTTATCTTATGTATAACCCTATATTAAAAATGTTGTAGTAAATAAACATTGATTTTAACTCTTTTAACTCTTCTTTGAATTAAATAATAATAAATGTCCTAATCTAATCCAAGTGGGCCTAAATGGTCATATTTTATTCATAAGGTTGTTTTTGGTCGAATTACACTTATCCAATAGAATTAGGACATGTGTTAGGGTAATAATAATATCATTTGTACCCTTAATTACCCTATTTACTTTTAACCTTGGTAAAAAAAAGTAAAAAGTTATTATTCACCAAAAATTATTTTCATCTCAATGAACCACATTTTACTTACTGAAATCAACCGTGTCTCTCGGAGTTTTGAAATTCCACTCACAGAAGCGGTAAAATTATGTTTTATGAAAAATTCATTTTTTTAACTACCACTTAGTGGTTTCACTATTCATCATAAAATGAAAGTTTCCAGAAAAATATCAAAAATTAGGCCTAAGCTATATTTGTTATTATGAATTCAAAAATTATATCTATTTTACCAAATTCAAAACATATCAGTTTCATTAATTAATTTAAAAATTAATTCCCGTCGTCAAAACAAATAGCGTGTTCTTAAGAGATAATAACTATCAAAAGATTGACATTTGTTTATGTCTGGTTTAAATGTGAAATTACATCCAATGACCAACATTGTATTAAATTGTAAAAATATATTCTAAATATACTTTAAAACCACTCAAATTAATAATTTATCACTATTAATTATTTCGATTAAAAAGGTTGTTTTTAATTAAAATTTAGTAATTTTCACTATTCATCAGAAAATGAAAGTTATCCAAAAAGTACCAAAATTTCACCCTAAGCTAATTTCGATATTCCAAATCCAAAAAATGAAGTCCATTTTGAAAAATAAAATTTAAAAAATTTCAAAAAGTGGTTATTACTATTCATATCGGCTACTTTTAATAATATTTAAATAGCATATCATTGTTTAGTGAAACTCGGTATTGCGTACAACACACGCTATCGCGGAAGGTCGTGCATGCATGTAGTGCAAGGAAATTCAAGGATGCCTATTGTGCAAGATTCTTTTGGTGTAGCATACAAAACAAGACATTAATGAAATTAAAAAGAATATTTTTCATAAAATCTCGGGGTGTTACATTCTACCCCCCTTAAAATGAATTTCTCCCTCGAAATTCTTCGGGGATATAAATTGTTTACTACTCGAAAGATTGTTTAATAGAAACCCACATCGTAAAAAGGAATACCCAAACTTGGCTTTAAAAACTAAAGTATGAAATGTAACAGTTATCCAAATTAACTCATCACTGGGTTTCCACGTAGGAAAACATAGGTGAAAATATGGATATGGAAGAAAAATATAACCATCAAGTTCTGATGGAGAGTGGTAGAGAACATGGCAATAAAATAGCCAACAATCACAAAGCCATAGATTTGGGATGATCTAATGTACCATATAATTCATCAGATATAATTTCACTAGGACAATATTTTTGGTTTTCAAGATCATTTCCCTAAAGTTGGTGAAATAAAATAAATACTTACATGATTTTGGTACAATTTCACTGTTGTTCGTGCTTTGAACAATTTCCACTTCATCTCTTAAATAAATGAATTTGAATTTGTTATTCATGAAGTGTTAATAGATCATGTGATAGAATGATGGGTCATTCCATCTGTTTCAAACAAAAGGTTAGCAAAAGTTATCAAATATACATAAGTCCATCTATGGTGAGGTTAATCATATACGATTCCAAAAATGAACTTATAATTCATATATCATACCACGTAATAAAATAAAACTACTTTCTACTAACCAGGGACTTCCTGTAGGCCAGTGGTAGGCGATAAAGGCCAGTCACCCTTCGGTTGTGGGTTCGATTCCCACAGCCTTGTCCCACGTGATGGGTTGTCGCCCGTCCTGCAGGTTGTCCTTTTTCTAAAGCTATATTACTATAAAATCCCATTAATAATTCCAAAAAAAGTTCTATCCTAACTTATGTCCAACATAATCCATTCCAATCTTTTGGCTTATCTAAAATAATTCGGTCCAAGCTCATAGTATAAAGAAAATGATTACTTGAAATGTCACATAAAAATCACGTGAATGCCATCATTTATGCCCCATATATCATAAGATATATCTTGTTGGTCAAATTACAAACATGTGAATACCTTAATCATGTATTCTCTTGAAGAATTAATACCCATTAATTGAACCATAGTGAAAACATGAATGCAGTCAAAAGTTAACTCTTTCCACATACCAAAATCCAAAAATTATATATACTCAAACCATGATATAACCTTCTCCTTATATCATTCATGAGCTCATGAATACGGTCAAACATTTCATTTTCTCGTTTTCCTTTCATTATGTGCATATCATCTTTTTTTCCAAAAATATCTCAATCACATTCTATGGATACCGGTACCATTGAAAACCACAATAGACCAATACATAAATATTCCAATATTCCACGATACTATATACAACATTATTTTTGAATCCCATTACATAAACATTTAATCATTCCACCACATCGTTGTCATATTCAACATCGCCAATAGTGATCACATGTGAC
Organism: Viscum album; assembly: GCA_963277665.1. Classification (NCBI taxonomy): domain Eukaryota; kingdom Viridiplantae; phylum Streptophyta; class Magnoliopsida; order Santalales; family Viscaceae; genus Viscum; species Viscum album. Next base: position 1,930,940,266 of record OY728142.1, read on the forward strand.
TTCCCTTTGTCCTTTGCCTTAAGTGGTTGTCATGTCGATCATCACTAACCCTTGGATTAGGGCATTTATTAGCATAATGCCCCATTTCCTTGCACTTGAAGCATTGAAGTGTTGGTGGTGCATTCTCTGTAGTATTTTCTTTATTCACATCATTAGAAATCCTTTTTCCATTACTTCGACACTCTGCTGCTCGATGACCTTCTTTTCCACACTTAAAACATTTTATAGTCCCCTTAATACAATCTCCACCATGCTTTATTCCACACATTGAGCATAAGGAAACATTCATCTTCTTTTCACCATTATTATGAGATTTCTCCTTGAACTCCATCTTTCATTTCTTGTCAAAACTATGAGTTGGATAAGTAACACCAACTTCCATTTCTACCTTGATAGCACAACGCACAATTTCTTCATAGCTACTGAAGTCTCTTATAGCTAATTCCCTTCGAAGATTTGGTTTTAAGCCATTGAAGAATCGATCAACTTTACTTTTAGGTTGGATGATAAATCCAGATGCATTCCTTGCAAGCCTTGTAAAATTCGCTTCGTATATACCAACAGATTCATCATCCTTTTGCTTCAGTTCAAGAAACTCCTTTTCCATCTTTGTTCGAAGAATACGAGGTAAGTACTTATTGAAAAATAAGTTCTTGAACTCTTCCCATTCCATGGAATCAATTTCATCTCTTGGCCTCGTATTCTTGATAAGATTCCACCATTGATCAGCATCACCATCCAAACGATACACTGCTAAGATGACTTTATCATGTTCAGAACATTGAAGAACTGAAAATATCTTTTCAGTAGTACTAGTCCATTGTTCAGCAACAAGTGGATCAGAAGACCCACTGAAAGAAGGTGGGTGTTGCCTCATGAAGGACTCAATAGAATATTGTTCCATTCTCTGCTCATTTGGAAGTCCAGAATGATTCATATCTTGTGTAAGTATAGCAATAAGATTTTTCACTCCATCTCTCATAACATTTGTTTGTTCAGGAGGACAATCACTGCATTGTCCATTACATTGATCAAAACGGTTCCTTCGGGTTCCAACCATCATCTAAAACCCAAAAAGAATAGTGTGAGAGGTAAAAATAATAATAATGGGGTTGTAACATCAATATATAACATCTTTGGTTTAATCTAATATTGTTACCATAGTTTTAGGACTATATCGTATATGTATACTTATCCTTAGGGACATCCCTAGACATGCCTTATAAATATCTCTAGGGATCTCACTAAAGTTCTCACATCCTAGTTTCCCAAGGTTGACTAAACCTTTACTCTGATACCAACTATAGAGACCCTAAGCTTAACGTACATTGACATTACATTACTTTTGAGGAATACTTAGTACATAACAAAAACACACACAAAAGGACCGTAATAGTTTAGTGTCTTTGGAAACTCGGAATATAATCTTCTAATCATGGTGAAATATCTTCAACATCTCCCATAAAGATCTTCCTTTTTTTATACCAAAAAACCATTCATTATATCCTGGGGAAAAGAAAACATAAAAGGGTGAGCTCAATTTCTCAGTAAGGGTAAACAAAAGAAATGTCAATCACATAATATTCATAAGAACATAACATTTTGGAAATCTTAACCTGCAAAAGAGATCATAATATCATAACATGGGATAAATCATAGTAGTGAAATGTAATCGAAATAATCATAACGTAAAACATGAAACTTTTTGGCATACACACATAATCATTTAGAATCATTTTTTATTAGTCAGGACTCATTTCCAAGACAATCTTAGTGGACAAAGTCCACTTCTGAACTGAGTTCACTCCTCGTTTCAGTCCTGTTTCACTGAACCAGTTTAACCTTCCGTTCCATCCATGTCTATCTCATGAGATATAAAATCTTTACCCAATGCATTGGAGGGAGATATAGGTCCCACCCATCTCATAATGATACCATTCTTATGTGTGCCACAAAATCATAAACCATACATCATAACATAACCCATGTAATAAAAATGGGAATCTTAAACATTGTGACATCATAAAACAATTCATATAAGATAATGGAATTCATAAAAATAATTCCATCATAACATAATCAAATAAATGTAATAATAGGGATATAAACTTAACACTTTATTATCTTAGATGGAAAATAATTTGGATAAAACACTTGAACTCCATTCTTGAGGAAAATATCCTTTCTACTTCAGAAACATTTTTTTTTCTTAACATGTCATACAATTTTAAACTAAAAGAAGTTGATTAGAAATAAACTTCAAAATTTTTAAAGGAATATTCTTGGAAATATTGTTTTAAAAATCCATTCATGCTGTATAAGTTAAAAAACATTCTTTTCATACTTTTGTCAGAAATGTCAAAAAGTACCTCGTACGAAAAACGACAAAAGATTCCTTTCATATCTTTTACTAAAAACTCACCGAAGGGTAAAATTGGATTTAAAAAATTTTAGGTGGATGGAAATAATATTACATATTGAGGAAACATGGATTTGGATGATAAAATACACCCCATTAAATACCAAAGTATAAACAATCTCAGATAAAAATGAGATTGTGATATTTTCCCTTACCTTAGGTCCGATTTGCTTCGTAAGTGTCTGAACCTCCTGTATATTGATTTAAATAATGTTATTGACTTATTCCAGAATCATATTCATTGTTATTATTTCATATATGGTTCACTTATGACTTTAAATTACCAGTTCTTTTGTAAATTCCATGTTAAAGAGCGTTTTGGGTAAAATCGTTTCATTTTTTCGTCCGTGTTTTGACTTGTAATTATTCATATGATAACTTAGATCCTGATTACTTAATTTTAGAATATAAAACATGATTTATATATAATATATATTCAGAATATACATATATATAATATATTAGTAAATGGAATGAAATACACTGTTCATGGAGACGGTAGGCCGTACGTACGCATGAACGCTGTTTTCGTTTCCTTATTGAGTTGAATGGAATTAGGTAGATGACATACATATATATACACATAAATATAGTATCATTATTATGTCATACATTTCATGATTACTTATTATATATACTTTATAATCATTCATGAATGGTTAATGTGGAGAATGTATCCCATCGCGTCGTGGAGACGGTAGTCCGTACGTACGCACGAGCAATGATATCGTTCTCATGATCGTGGAATTGTATTGGAGTTTATGTATAGTATATCAAAATAAATATCACTTTACAATAATAATATATAGTTATTATGTACACCATTATACCCATCCAAGTAAGGTTGTGGTGGAAAATAGATTACACCACGGCGTGGAGACAGTATTCCGTACGTACGCACGCGCGGTGATTTCATTTTCCGTAGGATGGATAGATGGTGAAATAGGATTGTTTCATACTTATAATAACATATAAGTATATGAGTGATACTTATGTTATTACTTCATAATGAAACAACCTATGAAGAATAAGTGGAAGAAGAAATAAAGTTGAAAGAATCGGTAACGGACATTACCTCTTCTTTAAAACGCCTCTTTGAGATCTCCTTTTAGGGCACTAAAATTGGTCTTTGAGGAAGACCAGAACCTCTATGATGTTTCCATGGAAGTGGAGAATGGAATCTGGCAGGGGTTGGCCGATCTTGAAGGCTCAAAGTGGTGTGAGGAAGAGAGGGAGGAGGTGCCCTTTTATAAGGGAGGAGAGGGGCTCCTTTGGAAAAACTAAAAATATTATTTTATTATAAAGACAAATTCGCTTTTAAATAGCTCCAAATTGATTTATTTAGAATCTAAGGTGGGTATGGGTCTAAACCCTCTCATAAAATAGAATTTAGACAAGTTTAGGTTCCTATTTTAACCATATCATTTAGATTTAACATTAAGTAAAATAATTTTACTTTTACCGTGTCTTCTGGTGTTCATATACTATAAGGTTAATAAACTTACTATAAGAAGCCAAACGAACCCAAAGCTATTTATTATTTATATATATAACCTTATCTAAGTAATTTGGCAGAACTTTAGATTTTTAGGAATAAAATAACAATTACTAATATAATATTTGTTTTAAAAACTATTTTATGTCAATTTTGACACTATTTAGTAATTGATTTTTGTGAAAATCATAACAGAATGATTAGTTCAAAAACAGTTAATTAAATCAATTCTAACATGTCATATTAACCTATAAAATTAGTTTAATTCATAAAAAGTCTCAAAATTATATTTATTTGGATATTTATAATATCAATTATTCTAATTTTTCACTATTATGGTAATTACTACATCATCATTGTGTCATAAAAATTAATTTATTTAATGTCTAAAAATTATAAATAAAATATCATTATGTAGGAAATCATATTATATTTCTAATGAATATTTACAATCGAATTTATATTATGTATAACCCTATATTAAAAATGTTGTAGTAAATAAACTTTGATTTTAACTCTTCTTTTAATTAAATAATAATAAATGTCCTAATCTAATCCAAGTGGGCCTAAATGGTCATATTTTATTCCTAAGGTTGTGTTTGGTCGAATTACACTTATCTAATAGAATTAGGACATGTGTTAGGATAATAATAATATCATTTTTATCCTTAATTACCCTATTTACTTTTAACCGTGGTAAAAAAAGTAAAAAGTTACTATTCACCAAAAAATATTTTCATCTCATTGAACCACATTATACATACTGACATCAACTGTGTCTCTCAAATTTTTTAAATTCCACTCACAGAAGCAGTAAAATTATGTTTTATGAAAAATTCATTTTTTTTTAACTACCACTTAGTGGTTTCACTATTCATCAAAAAATGAAAATTTCCAGAAAAATACCAAAAATTAGGCCTAAGATATATTTGATATTATGAATCCAAAAATGATGTCTATTTTACCAAATACAAAATATATGAGTTACATTAATTAATTTAAAAATTAATTCCCGTCGTCAAAACAAATAGCGTGTTCTTAAGAGATAATAACTATCAAAAGATTGACATTTGTTTATGTCTGGTTTAAATGTGAAATTACATCCAATGACCAAAATTGTATTAAATTGTAAAAATATATTCTAAATATACTTTAAAACCACTCAAATTAATAATTTATCACTATTAATTATTTCGATTAAAAAGGCTATTTTTAATTAAAATTTAGTAATTCTCACTATTCATCAGAAAATAAAGGTTATCTGAAAAGTACCAAAATTTCACCCTAAGCTAATTTTGATATTCCGATTAAAAAATGAAGTCCATTTTGAAAAATAAAATTTACAAAATTTCAAAAAGTGGTTATTACTATTCATAACGGCTAGTTTTAATAGTAATTTAATAGCATATCATTTTTTAGCGAAACTCGGTATTGCGTACAACACCCGCTATCGCGGAAGGCCGCGCTTGAGTGTAATGAAAGTTAAGTCAAGGATGTGTGTTGTGCTAGATTCTTTTGGTGTAGCGTACAACACAATACATTAATGAAATTAAAAAGAATATTTTTCATAAAATCTCGGGGTGTTACAGACATGCATAAGTAAAGGGTGAGCTATAAAGCCCAGTAAGGGAATACACATGGAATAACATGAGGAGTACAATACATGTTAGAAATTAGTCATACCAATAGAGAACAAGAGAAACATGAACATAAAGGCATGATAAATCATGATAATCATAACATGGAAATGTGGCAACAACACTTAACATGGAATTAGCATGAGTCAAGGCTCATTGCCCATAGAGCATGAGTAAATCCTTATTTCACATAAAGCATGAGTAAACCATAGTTGCACTTGAATTAGCATGAGTCAAAACTCATTGCACATGACGTATCATGATACTATACTTTACCCAATTCATTGGAGCGCTATAAGGGCACACCCTTCTTAAACATTTCATTTCACGCATAAGTGTGCCACAAGGATCATAAAACATTGATTCATAAAACATAATTATTTATTACACGATAAAGTAATGTGGAATTAATACAAAAAACATTATAATCAATAAGTAAATTTGCATAGAGGTGAATACCATTAATGGAGAAATGGGCATGGTATTCACTACACAATGGCATTGGCTTAGAAAATCGGTGCAATTTCGGCTGCGTAATGACGTGACATAAGAATTCATAAAAATTGTTGATGACAGAGAAAGGGGTGTCTCATAATATTTACATGAAATGGACAGTAAGGGGGTCATATAGATAAATGTCCAAACAATTTTAATGGAATTTAGATTCATGATACAAAAGTATTGCTTAAATGTAAAAGAGGAGAGAGAAGTTCCTTTCGAAATTTCGACATAGTAACGGGTGTACATGGGAGGCATTTAAGGAGAGATAAATGGGTCTCACATAATTCAAAAATAAAGAGGGAAGTATGGGGGAGGTGAAAAACCATACCCCAACATTCATAATTGAAATTAAAATGGGAAAACAACTTAAACAAAATTGGACAAAAATGAGAAAGGAAGAAAAAAAACCCTTACTTGGAAGTGTGCTTCCAAAGGCTTGAGAGAGGCTTGAGATACGCTTCTTGGGATCTTGGGGAACCTTGGGAGGATCCTAGAGAGATTAAAGCAGAATATGGACGAACTTAAAAGGATTTTAGTGAAGAGTAAGTGGGAGTTTGGCTGGGTTTATATAGGAAAGGTGAGGGAATTCTTTATTTTTTAGGTTTGGGTCCCCTTACATTAAATTAATCCAAACCGCAAACCATCCCATGGTTTTTTTTAAATGTAAGAGGAAAATAATATTTTATAAGTCCAAAGTCATATATTCTTAAAATAATAGGGTTGCTTATGTTGAGGTGAGTCACACTCCCAAGGAAATTAATTTAAAAAGACAAGGTGTTTAATAAGTTTTTAGGGGTCCATTAATGCTTTGAAAAGTAAGTCAAACAAACCCAAAATCAAATTATTTTAAGGGTAAAACATATATTGTCCGAACATAAATCTTATATTATTTTATTACATCACTATTTGGTGATTATGATGTCATAAAACACATTTTATATTTAAACGGTATTTAATTTTTTCACAAAAAATTAACTGTCTCAGAAAATTATGAAAAATTCACCGTTGGATAATTTCGACATCCTGATTCCAGAAATAACATTTATTTTGTCTAAATAATTTTCAAAATATGTTAATTTTAACTTTTAAAATAAAAACCGACATTTATCTAAAATTCATGGGTTTTGACAAAAATGGCTTTCAAACCTTAATAAAAATTACAATTGCAATCATAAAATTATATGATCGTTTATATATAATAAAAATTAATTTAATAATAATAATAATATTTTTTTAAATATTATTTATTTCAAAAATACCATACTTTAATAAAATAGAATTCTTAATTAAATAATAACTAAAAACACTATTTGTACTTTAAATAATATTTACAATGTATCAATAATGACAAGAATGTATATTTATTATTATATACAAAAAAAATAATGTACATGAACATAGTACTAGAGATTTGTTACATAACCCCTTAAAACAGCCGCATAAGATCTAAGGGTAATGTGTGCGATGGTGATAGACTCTTGGGATGGCTCGAATAACATCGCTCGAGTGGTAATCTCTATCAAATTACACTTTTCCCGTAGAGGGTCCCGTTCGAGCTTGACATGATGAAGCACAGCTTGGGCTTGGTCAATAGATAATCCCAAAGATGCCACCTATTTTCCAAGCTCCGACAAATGGGCTTCGTATGGATAAATTCTACTGGATGAGGTCATCTCTTCTTTTGTCTGAGTAAATTGGATTTGTTAAAGCCCTATATTTATACTAATCATGTGATCACTGTTCAACGGCTATATTAGCAATGATCAAATTTCTTAACATAAACAAATTAAAATGAAATTTTATATAAACATAAAGAGACATTTAATTAGATCAAGAGGTATTTCCATTAATGAAACTTTGGGTCGTTACAATATTCCCCCATTAAGAAATTTCTCCCTCGAAATTTCCTTTTCCCAAAATAAAACAGAGGTGGGTAACTCAGCTTCATCATTTCCTCCAATTCTCAAGCTGCTTCTTCAAACTTGTGGTTTCTCTACAACACCTTGACGAGGGACGTTGTCTTATTTCGTAGAACTTTTTCTCTATGATCTACGATCTTCACTGGTTGCTCCTCATACGAAAGATCATCTTCCAATTGTACCACCTCATAAGAGAGTACATGTGAAGGGTCCAGTATGTACTTCCTTAATAGGGATACATGAAAGACATCATGTACTTTGGCCATGGTAGGTGGAAGTGCTAGTCGATAGGCCATATCCCCTACACGATCAAGAATCTTGAAGGGTCCGATGTACCTTGGACTTAACTTCTCTTTATTTCCAAACGACATGACCTTATTCCACAGAGATATGCATAGAAACACAATGTCTCCAACTTTAAACTCAAGGTCTCATCTACGGTTATCTGTATAACTCTTCTGTTGACTCTGGGATGCCTTGATATTCTGCTAAATGGTTTCACCTTCTCCACCATTTCATCGACCATTTCTGGTCCAAGCAGCTTACGTTCACCGACCTCATCCCAACATGCTAGTGTTCTGCACCTTTTCCCATAAAGGGCTTCATATGGTGCCATTTGGATGCTTGAGTAGAAACTGTTATTATAAAGAGAACTCAACTAGAGGAATATGTTGATCCCATCCTCCTTTAAAGTCCATTGAGAATGCTCTCAACATGTCCTCAAGTGTTTGGATAGTCCGCTAAGATTTTCCATTAGTTTGAGGATGATAAGACGTACTGAAGTTCAGTTCAGTATTCAGAGCATGTTGAATACTCTTCCAAAACATAGAGGTGAATCTTGGATCCCAGTCAAACACAATAGATAGTGGTACTCCATGCAACCTTACCACTTCCCTGATATATATTTGTGCCAGTTGATCCAATGAGAAATCCTACCGAATAGAAATGAAGTTTGCAGTCATTGTAAGAGGATCCACAACAACCCATATTGCATTGTTACCTTTGGATGTCCTTGGAAGTCCAGTGAAAAAGTCAATGGTGATGTTCTCCCATTTCCATTCTGGTATGGGCAATGGTTGCATCATCCCCTTAGACTTATGCCTCTCTTCCTTCACTTGCTAACACACCAGGCACATTGATGTATATTCAGCGATCTCCTTCTTCATATTATCCCACCAAAAGATTTCACAGAGATCTCGATGCATCTTTGTGCTCCCTGGGTGAATAGGTAAATTTGAACTATGTGCATCATCCAAAAGTTCCTTCTTCATCTCCAGACTCGATGGAACACATAGTCTTTTCCCAAATTGCACAATTCCTTCTTCATTAACATTAAACTCTGAGGATTTACCTTTTTTGATAGCTTCCACTTTTTCCGGAATTCCCACATCATCCTTTGGAGCATCCTTTAACAGTTCAAAAAGAGATTCTTGAGAAATCATTTGTGAAAGGATTGATGATTTTCCCTTCTTTATGATTCCCATGTCCATATTCATCAAGTCTAAGAAGATTGGATCCTCTTCAATTCTCATCATTGATAGAATCACTGGGTCCTTTCTACTTAGGACATCTGCCACCTTGTTTGATTTCCCAGGGTGGTAATGTATTGAACAGTCATAATCCTTGATGAGCTCTATCCATCTTCTTTGGTGCATATTAAGCTATTTCTGCATGAATATATATTTAAGACTCTTGTGGTCAGTATATATCTCACATTTCTCCCCATAGAGATAATGCCACCATATTTTCAAGGCAAAGGTCACTGCTGCTAACTCCAGATCTTGCGTTGGATAGTTTCACTCATGGATTTTCAACTACCTTGAGTCATAGGATATCACTTTATCATTTTTCATCAGCACAAAACCTAATCCCTTCTTCGAAGCATCACTGAATACAACAAAAAGTTCCCCACTTGTGGGTAATGTGAGCACGAGCGCAGTGATAAGCCTCATTTTCAACTACTTGATGCTTTCTTCTCATTCATCACTCCAGGAAAACTTTACTCCCTTTTGAGTTATCTTGGTAAGATGGTTGGAAAATCATGATTAATTCCTCAAAAATCGTCGATAATATCCAGTTAACCACAAGAAGCTACGGATATCCGTTACCGATGTTGGCCTCGGCCATCCCCCAATTGTATTTTTTTGGAGGGGTCCACAGATATCCCATCGCTTGTGATGATATGGCCAAAGAATGAGACCTCCTTCAACCAGAACTCACACTTGTAGTACTTTGTATAGAGCTTCTCCTTGCGAAAAGTCTCTAGTACAGTAATTAAATGCTCCTCATGATCCTCTTTGGTTTTGGAGTATATTACAATATCATCTATAAATACTACCACAAATTTGTTAAGGTAATCTCTAAAGACTCTATTCATCAATTCCATTAATGTTTCTAGAGAATTAGTGAGTCTGAAAGGTATTATTATGAATTCATAGTGCCCATATCTTGTGTGAAAAGCAGCATTTGGGATATCTTCCTTCTTCACCCTTACTTAAAATATCACGACCGCAAGTCCACCTTGAGGATGTATTCTGCTCTCCGCAGCTAATCGAATAAGTCATCAATTTGTGGGAGAGGATACTTGTTCTTTATCATGATTTTGTTAAGTTCACGATAATCAATACAAAGTGGCATTGACCCATCCTTCTTCTTGACGAAGAGGACTGGTGCACCCCATGGTAAAACACTTGGGCGTATAAACCCTTTATCCAGATTCTCATGTAGTTGTTTCTTCACCTCTTCAAGCTCTAAAACAGCCATTCTATATGTAGTCTTGGATATTGGTAAAGCCCCAGGTATATGTTCAATTGAGATTTCAACTTCTCTTCTAAGAGGAAGACCAGGCAGTTCCCCGGGAAAAACTTCAGCGAATTCCCTCACAATAGGAATTTCTTCAAGGATGGTTTATTCCACAGAATCAATCATCTGAGCTAGATAGGCATGATCATAGGGAAGTAATATCCATGCTTGAGATGATAGAGCTAAAATAGATTCATCTTCCTCCTTACACTTGTATAGAATCGGTGGTTGATTCTCCATATGGAGTGAGATTTCCCTATCCCGACAATTTATGTTGAGTCTATATAAGGAAATCCAATTCATGCCAAAAATTGCATCAAATTCCACCATAGGGAGTACGACGAGGTTAGCCGGGAAATTCAATCCATAGATTATAATAGGGGAGGACTTATATTCATGGGATGCAGTGATTTCCACATTTTCTGTACTCACTAACATCTTCACATCAATGATTTTTGGTGGTGCTGGGATTGTTCTACTAAACATTAGAGATATGAAAGAATGTGTAGAACCTGAATCATAAAGTATGTTCGCTATTCTCGAAAGAATAACTAGTGTACCTATCACCACTTTGTTTTCGGGGTTCACATCGGCAGAAGTGATGGAAAAAGCTCTTCCTTGCTACCTTGGAGGTTGTTGGTTGTCTCCGAAAACCCTTGGATTAGGGCACTGATTTGAAAAATGACCCAGTTATTTGCATTTGTAGCATTGAAAAATGCGTTGAGATTCTAATGGAGCGTTTATCTCCTCTGTCACAGCCGCAGGTATTTCTTGCTGACAGTTAACATCTAGGTTCCGTTCTCTTCCACACCTGAAGCATTTCATCGTCCCCTTAAGGAAATTTCCAGGGTGCTTCTTTCCACACTTTTGGTAAGAGCGGTGTTGGATCTTCTTAGCACCGTTGGATTTATCCATCAGACCACCAGCATTGAAGTCCACCTTATGATTCTTATCCCCATGATACCCCTGTGATTCTCCGATCTCCATTTTGACCTTGAGGGCACATCGGACAATTTCATCATAGCTGTCGAAGTCACGGATCGCTAATGCTTTCCGCAGGCTAGGCTTCATCCCACCAAAGAAGCGGTCAAAATTGCATTATGGGGTAATGAAAATGTCGGAATCATATCATGCAAGCCTTGTGAAGTTTTCCTCGTACACTCCAACAGATTCTTCGTCTTTTTTCTCGAGTGAAAGAAAGTCCCTTTCCATCTTAAGCTGGTGGGTGCGCGGAAAATATTTATCGAAAAACATCTTCTGGAAATCCTTCCATTCCAACACCTCGTTCTCCTCCTCAGGCTTCGTATTTTTGATCAACATCCACCATTGATCAGCTTCACCCTCCATACGATAATCTACCAGGAGAACCTTCTCTTGTTCATAACATTGAAGGATGGAGAAGATCATTTCAATGGAGTTGATCCATTGTTCAGCGATCGTGGGATCAGATGATCCACTAAAAGTAGGAGGCCTTTGTCTCATGAAGCTCTCGATTGTGACTTGTTCTTTTTTAGGGGGGGTTGAACGTTCCTCTTGACCCGTGTTTCTATTCAAAACTTGAGTTAGCTGAGAGAGAAGCCTGACAAAGTTCGTGATTCCCACTCCCATTGGATTGGGCATCTCATTAGTACAGTCTTCACACTGATCTTCCCAACGGTTTTTAGTCTGAGTCCTCCTATTGCCGGCCATTGGCTGGAATAAAAGAGAAGTTAGGGGTACACATAAAGGGTAATCCAAAGACAAAATTTTATGACTTATAAATAAACTTTTATTTCCTTAACTCATGAGTCTATAGGATTCAATCTATGCTTTTCATGATCTACTTTCTAACATATATTCTAAGGGGCATTTTTTTTAATTCCATTAATAAGGGTTCATACTAAGATTGTGAATTTATCAAAACATATCCCCCGGGAGTGTCGTAACCAAGAGTGCAACAACGCTCGTTGTCGTGCACCAGTTCCCATTCGAGTCTAGCTCAAACCGTTGTTTTTGGGTTTTACCCCTTGGATAGATTTGTGCCAGAGCCACCTCTACCTGCTGGTATCCAGACATGGATGTATTTGTTTGATAAACCACTTACCCAGTACTTACCAAAACATAGGGATGTTTTTATTATACATAGTCTTATCACTAAGTCATTACTAGGGTTTTCTAATCCTAATCCCAAAAATAACTAAACCTATCCTCTGATACCAACTATGACAACCCTTCTTTTTTTTACAACTTAAACATGATTTATTACATAAAACTTCTCTTGATAAAATAATAAATATCGACAGGTTTAGTGTCTATGTCGCTTAGGATAATTACATAAAAACTTTAAACATGAAATAAAACATCTTTATTGAAAACGTTCTTTACATTACCACTACATTCCCACATACTTAGCATTGCATGGGATAACCTGAAGACATGCATAAGAAAAGGGTGAGCTATAAAGCACAGTAAGGGAATACACATGGAATAACATGAGGATTACAATACATGTTAGGAATTAGGAATATCAATATAGAAAAATAGAAACATGAACATAAAGTCATGATAAATAATGATAATCATAACATGGAAATGTGGCAACACCACTTAACATGGAATTATCATGGGCCAAGGCTCATTGCACATAGAGCATGAGTAAATCCTAATTGCACCTGAAGCACGAGTAAACCCTCGTTGCACTTGAATTAGAATGAGTCAACACTAATTGCACATGTTGTATCATGATACTATACTTTACCAAATCCATTGTAGCGCTATAAGGGCGCACCCTTCCTAAACATTTCATTTCATGAAAAAGTGTGCAACATGGATCATAAAACATTGATTCAGAAAACATAATTATTTATTCCACAATAAAGGAATGTGTAATTCATACCTAAAACATTATAATAAATAATTAAATGTTCATTAAGGTGAATACCATTGATGGATAAATGGGCATGGTATTCACTACACAATGGCATTGGCTTAGAAAATCGGTGCAATTTCGGCAGCGTAACATCGCGACATAAGAATTCATAAAAATGGTTGATGAGAGAGAAAGGGGTGTCTCATCATATTTACATAAAAAGGATAGTAAGGGGGTCATATAAATACATTTCCATACAATTGTAATGGAATTTAGATTCATGATACAAAATTATTGCTTGAATGTAAAAGAGGAGATAGAAGTTCCTTTCGAAATTTCGGCATAGTAATGGGTGTACATGGGAGGTATTTCATGAGAGAGAAAGGGGTATCCCATAATTCAGACATAAATAGGGCAGTATGGGGGGGGGGTTTAAACCATACCCCAACATTAATAGTTCAAATTAAAAGGACAAAACAACTTAAAGAAAATTGGACAAAAATGAGAAAGGGAGGAAAAAACCCTTACTTGGAAGTTTGCTTCCAAAGGCTTGAGAGAGGCTTGAGATAGGATTCTTGGGAGCTTGGGGAACCTTTGGAGGATTATAGAGAGAGTAGGGCAGAGGTTGGACGAACTCCAAAGGATTTGAGTAAGGAGGAAGTGGGAGCTTGGGAGGGTTTATATAGGAAAGGTGAGGGAATTCTTTATTTTTTAGGTTTGGGTCCCCTTACATAAAATTATTCCAAACCAAAAACCATCCCATGGTTTTGGCCCATGGTTTTTGGAAAAGGGAAGAGTAAACTAAAATTTTATAAGGCCAAATTCCTAACTTCTTATAATAATAGGGCTGCTTATGTAGAGGTGAGTCAGACTCACATGGAAATTAATTTAAAAAGACAAGGTGTTTAATAAGTTTTGAGGGGTCCATTAACACTTTGAAAAGTAAGTCAAACAAACCCAAAATCATATTATTTTAATGGTAAAACATATATTGGCCGAACATAAAGCTTATAGTTTTTTATTACATCACTATTGGATCATTATGAAGTCATTAAACACATTATATATTTAAACGGTATTTAATTTTTACCCAAAAATTTGACTATCTGTGAACATTAAGAAAAAGTCACTATTGGATAATTTCAACACCATGATTCCATAAATAACATTTATTTTATCTAAATAATTTTCTAAATATGGTAATTTTCACTTTTAAAATAAAAACCGACATTTATCGAAAATTCACGGGTTTTGAGAAAAATGGATTTCAAACCTTAATAAAAATTACAATTTCATTCATAAAACTATATGATCATTTATATATAATAAAAATTAATTTAATAATAATATTTTATTAAAATATTATTTAATTCAAAAATCCCTTAATTTAATAAAATAGAATTCTTAATTAAATAATAATTAAAAACACTATTTGTACGTTAAAAACAATTTACAATGTATCGATAAT
Organism: Viscum album; assembly: GCA_963277665.1. Lineage (NCBI taxonomy): Eukaryota > Viridiplantae > Streptophyta > Magnoliopsida > Santalales > Viscaceae > Viscum > Viscum album. The sequence continues at coordinate 1,930,955,355 of OY728142.1, forward strand.
AAAAAGATGGTATATTTATTATTATATACAAAAAAATTAATGTACATGAATATAGTACTAGTGATTTGTTACGTAACCCCTTAAAACAGCCGCATAAGACCTAAGGGTAAGGTGTGTGATGGTGACAGTCTCTTGGGGTGGCTCGGATAACAACGCTCGAGTGGTAATCTCTATCAACTTCCACTTTTCCCGTAGACGGTCCCATTCGAGCTTGACTTGATGAAGATCAGCTTGGGATTGGTCAAGGGCGAAGCCCAAAGATTCCACATATTTTCCAAGCTTCGAAAAATGGGCATCTTATGGAGAAATTCTACTTGACGAGGCCATATCTTCTTTTGTCTTAGTAAATTGGATTTGTTAAAGCCCTATATTTATACTAATCATGTGATCTCTGTTCAACGGCTATATTAGTAACGGTCAAAATTCTTGACATAAAACCAAAGAAGTTGACATTTTATATAAACATAAAGAGACATTTAATTAGATCAAGAGGGATTTCCATTAATGAAACTTTGGGTCGTTACATGTTATTTAGAAGACCCCATATGAACTATAAAATAGTAGAAAACCTAAACTTAGTTACTTCAAATTATTTGGTTGCAAAGTCTATATTCTGATCAATGAAAATAATCTAGATAAGTTTCTATCCAAGAGTGATGATGGAATATTTTTGGATATTCAATTACTAGAAATGACTATAGAGTTTTTAATAAGAGAACCAAATGTGTGGAAGAATATGTTCACATAAAATTTGATGAAACCGATCACCATGATCCTAAGACCCCTCTTGAAAATCTTGAATAAGATTGCTCAATTTCAAATCTTAATGAAAAAAAGAGTGTCCCGGTTGTCAAGACAACCGGTTCTGGAAATATTCTAGAATTTGCATCTGGTGAACCTGAACCTAGAGAAGAACCTGAAATTTCTAGTCCTACCATTACTAGATTAACGAGGATTCTAAAGAACCATCCTTTAGATGAAATTGTAGGTAACCTGGATAGAGGAACACAAACTAGAGATTCTCTAGTAAATCAGGTTGAACATCAAGCATTTCTTTCACAGCTAGAACCCAAAAATATCAATGATGCAATCAATGATGAATTTTGGGTGATGGATATGTGAGAAGAGTTAAATAAATTTGAAATAAACAATGTCTGGTAATTAGTAGAAAGACCTAAGGACACCTTAACCATAGGTACTAAATGGGTATTTAGAAATATATTTTATGAATCTGGAAACATCATTAGAAACAAAGACAGATCAGTTGCACAAGGCTACAATCAAGAAGAAGGAATAGACTATGAAAAAACCTCTTCACCTGTAGCTATATTAGAATCCATTAGGATCTTAATTTCTTATTAATCTCATCTGAATTTCAAGTTATATCAAATGTATGTCAAAATTGAATTTCTAAATGGTTTTATAATTGAATATGTTTTTGTTTAACAACCACCTGGATTTACAAACCCCCATTTTCAAAATCATGTTTTTAATATTTCTAAATCTTTATATGGTTTAAAATAGGCTCTAAGAGCTTGGTATGATAGACTAACTAATTTTCCTATCTCTAAAGGTTTTACTAAAGGAATTGAAGATCCCACTCTTTTTATTAAAATATTTTCTGAAGATATTTTGATTGTAAAAATCTATGTTGATGATATTATCTTTGGATATTCTATAAATTATTTATGTAATAATTTTTCAAAGATTATGCAAAATGAATTTGAAATGAGTTTAATGGGAGAACTCAAGTATTTTATTGTTTTTCAAATTTCTCAAAAGAAAGATGTTATTGTTTTAAATGGAAGAAAATATAAAAAGTATCTTTTAAAATGTTTTGTTTTGGATAGTAACAAGGGAAGTGACACACCAATGAGTACCACCTGTAAGTTGGATGATGATGAAATTGGGAAACCAGATGATCAAACCAATTATAGAGGTATGATTGGAAGCTTACTTTACCTTACTGATAGTCGACCAGATATAATGTTTAGTGTATGCATGTGTGCAAGATTTAAAGCTAGTCCTAAATAATCTCATTTACTTGTTGATAAAGGGATTTTCAAATATCTTAAATATACTACCAATCTAGGTTTGTTTTATCCAAAAGGACAATCTTTTGACTTAATGAGTTATTCAGATGCTAACTTAGCTAGTTTCAAGTTAGACAGGAAGAGAACATCTGGAACATGTCACCTTTTGGGAATGCCCCTGGTATCTTGGTGTAGTAAGAAATAGAACACTATTGCATTGTCTACTATTGAAGTATAATACATTTCTACTCGTAGTTATTGTGCACAGATTCTATGGATAAAACACACATTGTTGGACTATTGATATAAATTTATACGTGTGTTTATAAATTGTGATAACACTAGTGCAATTATCATCTCCAATAATATTGTGTTTCACTTTAGAAATAAGGATATGGATGTCAGACATCACTTTTTGAGAGATCATTATCAAATGGGTGATATTTCTCTCGAATTTATTGACTCTGAACAACAATTAGATGATATTTTCACCAATCCCTTTAGCTCTGAAGCGTTAGACTTTATTAAACAAGAGTTAGTTATGATCGATCTGTGAAACCGATCAGTGAAACCGATCAATGAAACTAATTAGTGAAACTGATCAGTGAAACCGACCAGTGAATCTGATAAGTGAAGTCGATCAGTGAAACCGATCAGTGAAACCGATCAGTGAAACTGATCATTGAAACCAATATTTTCTACCATTTGAGTCTTAAAGTATTTTAAACCCATAGTGTTTATCAAAACGATGTTGTTTTGATTAATCGATATTATATTTATTATTGTAACCCTAAATGATAAAATTTATGACTCACGGATATTTTATTTCCTAAAAAACTATCGACCTTCCACCTCCTGCTGAAGTCTAATTTTTCTGAATCCAGAACTTTTTGAACCTTTTTAACCTATAAAACATCTCAAACCTCCAAATAGAAAAGAAATAGAGAAAAAACAAAGAATCTGAAAGTTCTCCTCCTATTAAATGTGCTTGTGGAGAATCAAGCAGCATGACTCAAAGGTCTGTGAACCTGGAGTTGGAAACTCGGGTGGTCACCATAGAAAAGGAAGTGAGTTCTGAATGGGGGTTGTCCAGTAAGTCTGCACTTTTAAAAGGGTTGGAATGCAGGTATGGAATGGCTGGTTCTGTGATAATAACCGGGTCTACTAACCAAATCTAGTGCATGAATTTTATCTGAACTTAAATAATGTATTGGATGGAGCAGAATCTGCATGATTATCTTTAATGATCAAAGGGAATAAGATAAATTTTTCTTCAAAGAAATGGGCTAAAAGTTTGGGGGTACCACATAATGGTTGATATGAGGATTACACTGGTAACATTCCTCCTACCACTGAATATTTTCCTAATGAGCTTGCTATGGAGATGTTGACTGGAAAGTCTGAATCCAAAAGAATAACAGCTGTTGAGTTTGATGGAGAATGTAGAATCTTGTTTAAGTTTATTCAGCACCAAATATGTCCCAGAAAAGGTGATTTTTCTACTGTAAAGTATCATGATTTTTTCTTGTTATTTTTATTACTGAATGGTGAGAAGATCAACTTGTGTAGATATATTACTGTTCATATTGATGAGATGTTAAATCCATCCAAGAAGGCTACAACCTTGTTCTATTCTAAGAAAATCTCTGTCGTACTAAAGTTTTTGGGTTGTGTTGAAGATGGAGATGAGTTTATCTCATCTATTAGTATATTTTGTATTGACAAGGATATCTACAAAAGAATGAAAATCAACTAGAATCCATGGAAGAAGGTAAGGGTTGCTGATGAAGATAGGTTGTATGACTCCTCTAATCCTTTGGACCACTCTAAGAGACCAAAGGGGATGAGAGATCCCGGTTTAAAACATGATGAGGAAGTTTTTTATTTTGATGGGGAAGAAGGGACAGAATCTCCTGAATACACTGAATAGTCCAGCAAGAAGGAAACAGGGGAATCTGAAGCGGATGATGATGTGGATACTGAAAAGGAACCCGAGTCACCTCCTAATGATAAGAGTGACCCTAATACAATAAGTCCTCAATAAATAATGATGGAATTTGGACCAGCTAGTCCACCTCTTATATTGCATGAGTCTGAACCCCTTCTAGGTGATGAAGAAGATGTAGACACTGAAGTATCAAATTTTGAGCAGTACGAATCTGGTAGCAAAGACAGTACCAATGAAACTTCGGTAAATATTAATGGACCTATCAATAGTGATGATAGTGATAATGGTGATGATGGTGATGATGGTGGTGATGATGATGATGAAAGTTCTTGGCTTGTGGATGGTCACAATGTAATCCATGATGATCGAAAACCTCAATTAGATGAGCAAGGAACTGTTCCTGAGGCTAAAAGGACAATGCGGACAGTGATTGATGTAGGTGGGGAAGACTCACATGAAAATTCTGAAAAATCTTATTTTTTAATACCTCAGTATACCTCTTAAAAAGATGAATTGAAGGAACACCCTTGTTTTTCGGTTCTAGATTTGGATTATTCATAGGAAGAGGAAGAAGAAGTGAATAACCCAAGGGTAAGCCATCCAATTAAGGCTGGACCAGTTGCTGAGAATGTGCAAGTGACAGCAGAAGGGTATGTTCCTTCATTTTCATGATTTGATTTTGAAAGATTTAAAGATGATTTTCTCTATGTAGTTAGAGAGACAATAAAAGAGGAATTATCTAATGCTCCTGATCCTACTCCTGTGAATATATTTGATGCTTCTATAGATGCTTTAACTCAAAGAGTGGTGAGTATTATTAAGTCGGACCTGTGCAATACTGGTGAGATGATTGGAAGGCCTATTACCTCTCTATATCAAGCTCTCAAGGATTTTAGTATTGGATTAATATCTCTGTTGGGTGAATTTAGATCCACCATCACTGGTATGATGGATGTTTTGAGAAATTTGATAGAACACCTGAAGAAATATGATTTGAGAAAATTGAAAGCTGAGATAACTCAGATTGCTGCTCAGGATAGCTCCTCCAAAGTGACCAAGATCACTGGTCATGAGATCAATGCCTTAAAATATGTTATAAAAGAAGAGTTAGAAACTTTTGGACAGATTCTGGACTTGGAATCTTTGAAAAGGATGAAAGAAAATTGTGATCATAATCACAATATGGGGAAGTTGTATTCAGCTGATGCTACTAAGGCTCAGAAAGAGATCAAAGAAAATTTGGATCACTATTTTTCTAAAATATATACCATGAATCAGTTGAACCATCAGTTTAATGTATTGGCTGAAGATTTAAGGCTTCCTCCTGTCACGCAAGCCTTTAAGTTTCAAGTCCAACAGTTGACGTATTTTACTCCCACCCTAGATAGTTTCATGCAAAACAAATATGACATTGAGATGACCATGAAATATGGTGGTGAAGTAATTCAAGATTTTATTAATCTGCTCAAACCATATCTTCATGTGCAAGAAAAGGAAATTGTTCTTCCTACTGTTGAGCCTCTCAGTCCATCCAGTGTTTCTCCTGGTTAGATATCAGTCTCTCAAGCTCTATCCAATATTCGGCCAGTCATTCAACATCTGCCTTCTGGAAGATATTCTACTTGATAGCAAGTGACCTTATCACCCACTATGCTACCAGCCCATGTTATGCTACCTCCTCTCTCCATCCGGCTAGATCAACGTTCCACCAAACCACCTTTTGGCCCATCCATTCCTCACTCTAACAAAGGGAAATCTCTTCTGCACCCCATGAAATATCTATGTTTGTTTTTTTTATAGGGTGCCTTTTCCTTGTATCCTTTTCTTGTATCTATTTCTTGTACCTTTTTCAGATGTTATTTTACTAGAACCTTCTTATTTTTGATCCTCTGCTTTCTCCTTTTCTACTTGATAATCCCAAAGGGGGAGACATGTATATGTATATATCTAAGGGGGGAACAGTGTATATATGAGAAAGGGGTGAAATTTATATAAGCTTTAAATAAGATTTAAGTTCTCATGGAGAGAACAGTGTATATATGAGAAAGGGGAGACCTTTATATAATCTCTAAATAAGAATTATGTTTTCATGTCATGATATCATTTATATATTATATTTTACATAGGGGGAGCATACTGAATGTTATACTATCTTTCCTCTTCTTTTATACCATAGATTTGTGATTATCAAAACGGGGGAGATTGTTGAACTCTCTGTGCGATAGTTATTTTAATAATCATAAATCACTGTTTTATATATGTTAATTTAGTCATTTATTCAATTTGTTCTAAATGTGTTTATATATTTCTAATCATGTCTACATATGATTATCTATGATTATTTATGGAATACTATTGACCTGGAAGTATTATGGTTTATACAGACACTCTGTGTTAGTTATATTTTGGACTCCCCGTTAGTTATTTTCTTGAGTCACCGATAGTTAAAGGAATGACAACGGTCGCACTGATGACAATGGTTGCACCGATGAGAACAGTCACAACGATGACAACGGTCTCACCGATTTCAGTTATGACAACGGTTTCACTGATGGGAACGGTCGCACTGATAACAACAGTCGCACCGATAATAACAGTCGCACCGATGACAACGGTTACACCGATGAAAACGGTCTCAATGATGACAACAGTCTCACTGATGCTGATCAAATGACCTACTGAAACTGATGTTGATCAAATGACCTACTGATACTGATGCTGACAAAATTACCTATCGAAACCGATGCTGATCAAATGACCTACCGATACTAATGGTGATCAAATGACCTACCGATACTGATGCAGATCAAATGACCTACCAAAACCGATGCTGATCAAATGACCTCCCGAAACCGATGCTGATCAAATGACCTACCAGTACCAATGTAAATTCAAATGACCTAATGACCTTATGACTCACTAATATTCATGAAAACTATTTTAATTTCTATTAACTCTTATTTAATTCCAACATCCCTATTTGATTAATTTAATGCACCTGCTATTAATTAATGTCGGTTGTTGGATGTCATGGAACCATACCTAGTACCTGTAAAAAAGAAATCATTCTTTCTTCTAGACCTCAAGAATAAAAAGGAAGATCTATCAGCAGTGAAAAGAGACGACATGACACAAAATATACATAGACAGAAACACATAAGAAGACGAGGGTTTACGTGTAAAGACCCGTAAAATTCAAGGGTAATTTTTTTATTTTTTATTTTTATTTTTTATTTCTTAATATTCTTGGGAATTTTACAAGAATGCAGTTTCTGACGGCATCTAATTCCGAGGCCCGGTGTGCCCAGAATTTCTATCCGAAGTTTAGCTCGGGTACGTTCAGTGAACGAACTAGCGGGTTTTTCTAACTTTTGAACCAGTGCTCGAAATTGAATTCTGAGGGCACCGATGGATTCACAGCGCTGGTAATTGATTAGTGACACCTTTTCCAGAGTGGCGTTTTTCTGAGAGAAGTTAGTAAAAAATTTGGAAGTTAAAATAAAAATTTAGCTACAATTTTTATTTCTAAGTGGTTAAAACCTTTCAGTGGAAGTTGGGGGAAACCACCCAACTTCCCATGGGAGGTTATGAGAGTGGTGGGGCCCACACGAACCTCGTCCCTTCATATTCCCTAACTCCTTCAACTCACCATTAATTTTGATAACTTAAGTTAATTAAATAGGTGAGTTTAATTTGAATGTTTGAAATTCAAATACATAAGTTTTGTTAATAAAATAAGTGTAGTGCTTATTTTATTTGGGTTGGAACTTGTTCCTTTGAAAGGATTTGGGAGAAAATCTAAGGAGCTTGAATTTCTTCTTCTTCTTCGATGAAGAACGTGAAGAATGCCGACCTCCGACGAAGGTCGACAAGAACGCCAGATCCTCAGGAGATCGAGGACGTGACGATTCTCCTTCCGCAATGCCTTCTTCCTCGATGGTTATTTCCGCGACGAACCCTCGCTCAACGAATTTGACGATGTATGGGTTTTATGTGTTTCTATTCGTGATTTTCTTCCATCATCATTCCTCGTACAATTGAACCGATTGTTATCATTTAACGGGAGGGGGTCGGACCGCACAAACACGGATGACCCTCCTCCCCTTTTTCTCTTTTCTACCTTATGGTGGACTGGAACGGGGATGGCGCGGTGCCATTGCACGCGCGGGGTCTTGCGGCAAGAAATATGCGGCACCGTCGTGCCGCGCCATTGAATCGAACAAGGTCGTGGCGCCGTCGCACCGCGTCGGACAATCCCGAAGGCAGCGCGGCTGGAGTGGGTCCGCAGCGGAGGGGCGCGACGTTGGGTGAACCAAGGCTATGGCCATAGGCCGCGGCGGAGCAAGAAGACCGGCGGCCGGTTTCGGGCCGCTGACGTTGAAGCAGGGGGACCGGCTATGCCGGTCCCGTGGCAGCAAAAATCAGCTGGCCGGAGCGGGCCGACCGGTCAGAGGAGGAGCCTGGTGTTCGAAACCCCCGGCTGTCCAAACATGAGCGGTCCCCCACATGGGGGTCACGGTTACAAAGTGGGGGGGGGCAGCGCCCCCCCCCCCCCCAGCACCCCTGTCCGCTCAGCCGAAATGACAGAGCCACCTGGCTCTGGCCAGCGCGCCAAACCAGCCGCCCAGGCCGGGCTGGGCCACTTCAGGCCGCGCCATCCGGGCCGACCCGGGGGGTCTCGGGCCGGGTCGGTCCGGGCCCGAAAGCCCCACATCCAGACCTCCCACGGTCTTTTTCCCATTACTTGGGCTGTGAACCTCTGATCGATGCACCGTCAGCGGAGATGCGATCCTTGAAATGGGACGGCTGTTTCGATATATCACACTGAAGGTTTTGGAGTACTTTGGGTTCGGCCGGGTTGGTTCGTTCACGAATCCAACCGGGCCCTTGGAGCGGAAACGCTCATAACTTAAGCTCTGTAAGTCCGATTGACGTACCTTCAACTTTGTAGGATTTCTCTGAGTGAGACGGACCTTTTGGCTTACTCTGCTCGAGGTTTGGATGCAGTTGGAGTACGGTCGGATTGGTTTTGACTTAAAATCCAACCGGGCCCCTGGGACAAAAAGGCCAACAACTCTCAGACCGGGCGTCCGATTGACGTGTCGTCTGTGACGCTGAGTTCCTGTTGACGATACAGAACTTTTTGATACATCAACTCTGGAATATGTGTCAGTTGATGTATCAGCCCCTCGGCTCATGGAGCGGACCCTCTCGGATGAGCTTGCTGTGTGCGGGAACCCTAGTGTTGGCTGCGACTGCAACGACGATGACGACTGTACAGAAATCCTCCGTGGATTCGACGGCGACGACTACAGCACTCAGCGATCCTACGTGAATCAGTGCTACCGATCCTGTGTGGGTAATATCTTGTGTGGGTCAGTGCTCAGCGGTCCTGTGTGGGCTAGCGCCTACAGATCCTGTGTGGGTCATTGTAGGGGTTAGTTAACTATCGATCCGGTGTGGGTCAGATCCTGTGTGGGTCATTGCAGGGGTTAGTACATATCGATCCTTTTTGGTTCATTACGGGGGTTAGTACCTATCGATCATGTGTGGGTCTGACGACTTAGATAAATCAGTGGCTTCACATGATTATCTCTGTCGTCTTACGAAGAAGTATTCCTATATGAGATGAATCTCGATTTTCAATCCTTATCCTCGATAAGATTGACTTGATATCCTGTGTGGATTACGTTAATCTTTCCTGTGTGGATTTGGGTTGTGACTTCCTATGTGCAACGGGTTACGTTTTCTTGTGTGGACTAGTTGTACTTGGGGTCGGATGTTGGAGCTGAACTGGAATTGAAGAGTTAGGTATATGTATGGGCTTATACCCAAGCAGTTTCTGATGTTACTTCGTGATTGTATCTTTCCTTTATGGATTATCATTTGTGGATTCTGGGAGACCTTCGGGGGTCTTGGGGTCCCTACTAAGTAGCATATACTCACACCGGCACGGGCTATGCCCACACTACGTTTTGTTGGTTGCAGACGACGGACAACGTTGATCGTGGTAGAGGCACGAGGAGCAGGTTGGTACCCGGAGGTGGACCACTGGGCGGGGTGTACTCGGAGCAAATGGCTGGACCTGAGGAGATGTGGAGGCTATCTGTACCCACCCTTCAGGTGGGACTTCCAGTGGAACACTCACCGTAGCGGCTTTAATTTTCAATTGTTGTTTTCCCTTTCCAGTTGTACTTTACTTTCAGTTTGGGTTTGTATACTGGACCACTTACTTTTCCACACTTACTGTTGTACCCAGTTTTTACTTATTGTTTACTTCTGCTTTCTTTCTTTGTGGTGATTGTTTACTTTACAAAGCCAATGCCTTCCCTTTTTACAGGGAACTACACATTGGTGCTAGTCGCCAGCCCCTGTCCTATGGAAGGTAGGCTTGGGATAGTCACGGCACGGGCCCCGAGGACGGGTCGTGACAAATTGGTATCAGGGGAGTTTGGTTGTACCGCAGAAATCAGGACTCTGATATTTTTCTATGTGAAGCAATAGTGTTAAGAGTATTGAGTGTGGTTATCAGTCCATGGATTCAAGTGTTGGTGTGGCGGTCGACGTATCTGTACACCAAGACCCTGACTTCTGATTTCCGACATAATGCATGAAAACATTGATTGCATGTGTGTTTCATGTCTTCTTTGTGGTTACTTTGTGTCAGCTCACCAGGTATACTGTTTGACCGTGGCACACCTATTTATTTTCAGTATGGCCCCACGATGATATCCAGCTAGGGTTCCGAGCGTTGTGTGTGACGGCAGCCCACTAAGCGACGAGGCCTCGGTACAGGGCCCTTTGACAGCAGAGTCATCGGCGGTACCCTTACCTGTCGATCCACCGATGCTACTAGCCCCAGCCACTGATGATGCATGTCGCCTTAGTGCACTGCACGAGTTTCGGCGCCAGCAACCTCCCATGTTCCATGGGGAGATGGACACTCAGGAAGCCGAGGATTGGCTGGAAACAGTTTTACAGGGTTTTCAGGTTAGTGAGGACACCAGCAGACCTCATGGTGATCCTCGCAGCGAGCCTCCTGCACGCGGCAGCAGGCAGATGGTGGAGCATGATGCTCCAGGTGAACGATGAGACATCCCTCCTATACATGGACTTTGAGAGCCTCTTCTACTCGAAGTTCATCTCAGTCACCCTCCGTGCGGTGCGCATCCAGGAGATTCTACCTCTGCGGCAGGGCAGCTTGACGGTCGCTCAGTACTTGGTGAGATTTACCGATCTCTCACGCTATTCTAAGGACATGGTACGGGACCCATTCATTCGGGCCCGGACTTTCGAGCAAGGACTAAGGCATGAGATCAGGGCATCGCTGATCTCCCTCAGTATTCCGACACAGGAAGGGGTACTGGAGCGAGCCCTTCTCATCGAGAGATTTCTTGCTGAGTCTACACCAGCGGCGAGACCTACCGCAGGGTTACACGTGGTGGGGTCTTCTACAGCCGGAAGTAGACATATTTCTCAGAGGTCCAAGAAGACCAAGCCATCAGGCGGATGACCTCAGGATACTGGCTGGGAGGTGCAGGGCACACGTAGCAGAACCAGTCTTACGAGTGGAAGACAGTGCTATGCATGCGGCAGGTAGGGCCACATGGCTCGTGACTGCCCAACCCGCCATGCAGAGGAGCATCAGATGGTTGAGGAACCACCCAAGTAGAGGCATAGGTTCAACCATGGTGGTCCGTAGGGAGCAGGTGGATGAGGCCGAGGAGCTGGTCGAGCGGCAGGTGCTGGACGATGTTTTGAGGCTCTACCACCACCACCACCAGGAGTTCCACCCCGACCTCAGGGGAGATCACAGCTTCAGGAAGCTAAATCTTACGATCATGGAGCTCCGGAAGCGGGTGGACAAGTGCAGGACTAGCTCCAGGCATAGAGGCCTTTGCCCATAATGCCTCTAGCTTCGTTGTTTGTGTTGTCTTGTGTCCTTGTACTTTCAGTTGATGTAATAAAAGATGTTTGCAATAGTGACGTTTCCTTTCTTGTCTTTTGTATGTTAATATTAAGAGGTGCCGGATAAAAACTATTGACTTGACCCTCACTTTTGAGATTCTTACTGGAGGATACCCAGCGACCACACACTGATTTCGATAGTGTGACTCAACCTTTGGAGGTGAGAGTAACGGTTGGATATCTTGGTAGTAGCGTCGAGGCCTTACGACGTCATCCATTGCATGAATTAACAGATCACGATGGGATTGACCATATTAGGCAAGAAACATGGTTCATCTAGGGGATGAGACCGAATTTCTCTTTTCGGAAGAACATTAAGGAAGAAGGGGAAACCCTTCGTGTGGTCAGATAGATGTCAGCAGAGCTTCCAGGAGCTGAGTCGGAGATTGACCAGCGTGCCTATCTTGAGGTTTCCAGAGGAGGCAGTAGGGTACGTAGTTTACTGGGATGCATCAGGGGTAGGACTCAGATGTCTCCGGATGCAAGAGCGGGCCGTGATCGCCTATGGATCACATTAGTTGAGGTAGCATGAGTAGAACTATGCTACCCATGACTTGGAGTTAGCATCAGTGGCCATCGCTCTGAAGAAGGATGTGGCAGAGTTCGTTTCTCGATGCCTCACCTTCCAGTAGGTGAAGGCAGAGCACCAGGTACCAGCAGGCTTGGTACAACCCTTGGAGGTCCCAGAGTGGAAGTGGGAAGACATATCTATGGACTTCGTGACTAGACTTACATGCACTTCCAGAGGTCACAACTCCATTTGGGTGATTGTCGACCGACTCACCAAGTCAGCTCACTTCTTACCCATCAGAGAGTAGGGATTAGTGGAGATCTTGGGATGTATCTACGTTCAGGACTTTGTACGCCTTCATGGTGTGCCATCATATATCATCTCTGATGGAGATGCTCTCTTTACTTTCCAGCTTTGGAAGGGGTTGCAGGAGGCGTTCGGGACGCAGCTACATCTGAGCACCGCCTTTCACCCTTAGACACATGGTCAGACAGAGATGACCATTCAGACTCTCGAGGACATGCTCCACACATTTGTCCTCGACTTTGGTCGCAGTTGGGAGGTCCACCTACCCTTGGTGGAGTTCGCGTACAACAACAGCTACCACTCCACCATAAGGATGGCACCATACGAGGCGTTGTACGACCGACCTTGCAGATCACCTATGTGCTAGAAAGACCCTGGGAAGTTATCACATGTGGGACTAGAGATGGTCCAGGCCACGACAGAGAAGGTCCAAGTCATCCAGGAGCAGAAGAGGACAGCTCAATGCCGGCATAAGTCTTATGCTGACAGGAGGCGGAGGCCACTAGAGCTCGAGGATGGCGACCACATCTTCTTACGGGTCTCACCTCGACAAGGATTACGGAGATTTGGCTGAGGCGGAAAGTTGTCTCCACGCTTCATCGGACCATTTCAGATCCTCATAACGATTGGTGAGGTGGCTTATCACCTGGCTCTACCACCTCATTTGCACCGTGTGCATGACGTTTTCCATGTATCCCAGTTGAGGAGATACGTGCATGACCCGACGCATATCATTGACCATGGGGAGATGGACTTGATGATGGGGTGACTTTTGCGGAGGTCCCAGTGGAGATCGAGGATCGATAGGAGTGGGTCCTACGTGGACGGTCGATTCCTCTAGTGCACATCAGATGGAAGCACGGGAACCTCCTAGAGAGCACTTGGGAGCGGGAGGCTCATATGCGTGCGCAGTACCCACATTTGTTCCCCTAGTTTTTTATGTATGTTTAAGGGGACGTAAAGCCCTGAGGTGGGAGTAATGTAAAGAACAGTAAAATTCAAGGGTAATTTTTTTTATTTTTTATTTTTTATTTTTTTTCTTAATTTTCTTGGGAATTTTACAAGAACGCAGTTTCTGGAGGCACCTAATTCCGAGGCCCGGTGTGCCCCGAATTTCTATCAGAAGTTTTGCTCGGGAACGATCAGTGAACAAACGAGCAGGTTTTTATAACTTTTGAACTGGTGCTCGGAATTGAATTCCGAGGGCACCAATGTATTCACAGCGCCTGTAATTGAGTAGGCACACCTTTTCCGGAGTTGCGTTTTCACGAGAGAAGTTTTTAAAAATTGTGGAAGTTAAAATAAAAATTTAGCTACAATTTTTATTTCTAAGTGTTTAAAACCTTTGAGTGGAAGTTGGGGGAAACCACCCAACTTCCCATGGGAGGTTATGAGGGTGGTGGGACCCACACGAACCACACCCCTTCATATTACCTAACTCCTTTAACTCACCATTAATTTTGATAACTTAAGTTAATTAAATAGGTGAGTTTAGTTTGAATGTTTGAAATTGAAATACTTAAGTTATGTTAATAAAATAAGTGTAGTAATTATTTTATTTGGGTTGGAACTTGTTGCTTTGGGAGGATTTGGGAGAAAAGCTAAGGAGCTTGAAGATCTTGTTCTTCTTCGATGAAGAACGTGAAGAACGCCGACCTCCGATGAAGGTCAACAAGAACGCTGGATCCTCAGGAGATCGACGACGCGACGATACTCCTTCTGCAACGCCTACTTCCACGATGGTTATTTCCGCGACGAACCCTCGCTCAACGAATTCAATGAGGTAGGGGTTTTATGTGTTTCTATTCTTGATTTTCTTTTGTCATCATTCCTCGTACAATTGGACCGATTGTCATCAGTTAACGGGAGGGGGCCAGACCGCACAAACACGGCCGACCCTCCTCCCCTTTTTCTGTTGTCTACCTTGTGGTGGATTGGAACGGGGATGGCGCGGTGCCGTCGCACCGTATGGGGTCTTGTGGCAAGAAATGTGTGGCGCCGTCATGCCATGCCATTGAATCAATCAAGGTCGTGGTGTCGTCGCACCGCGTCGGAGAATCCCGAAGGCACCGCGGCCGGAGCGGGGCTGCGACGGAGGGGCGCTGCGCCATCGCGCGGCGCCGAGCGAACCGAGGCCACGGCGGAGCAGGAAGACCGGCGACCGGTTCCGGGCCGCCGAAATCGAAGCAGGGGGACCGGCCATGCCGGTCCCTTGGCGGCAACAACCGGTCGGCCGGTCAGAGGAGGAGCCGGGGGTTCGAAACCCCCGGTTGGTCGGACATGAGCGGCCCCCCACATGGGATCCGCGGTTACAAACTCGCGGGGGGCAGCCCCCCCCCCCCCCCCGCACCCATGTCCGCTCGGCCGAAACGGCCGAGCCACCTGGCTTTGGCCAGCGCATCAGCGCGCCGGACAGGCTGCCCAGGCCGGGCCGGGCCGTGCCAGGCCGGGCCGCGCCGCGCCAGCCAAGCCGGACCCGGACCCGGTTCGGGCCGACCTAGGGGGTCTTGGGCCGGGTCGGTCCGGGCCCGAAACCCCCACATCCGGACCTCTCACGGTCTTTTGCCCATTACATCGGCTGAGAACCCTCTATCGACGCACCGTTAGTGGCGATGCGATCCTTTGAACGAGATGGTCGTTTTGATATATTGCACTCAAGGCTTCGGAGTACTTTGGGTTCGGCCGGGTTGGTTCGTTCAGGAAACCAACCGGGCCAACGGATAGGAAACGCTCATAACTTGAGTTCTGGATGTCCGATTGACGTACCATCGACTTTGATGGATTCCTCTAAGTGAGAAGGACCTTTTGGATTACTCCTATCAAGGTTCAGACGCAGTTGGAGTATGGGCGGATTGGTTTTGACTTAAAACCCAACTGGGCCCCTGGGACGAAAAATCCAATAACTCTCAGACCGGGCGTCTGATTGACGCGACGTTTGTGACATTGAGTTCCTGTTGACGATATAGAAATTTTGGATACATCAACTCCAGACTATGTGTCAGTTGATGTATCAGCCCCTCGGCTCATGGAGCAGACCCTCCCGAACGAGCTTGCTGTGTGTGGGAACCCTAGAGCTGGCTGCGACTGCAACGACGATGACGACTGTACCGAAATCCTCCGTGGATTCAACGATGATGACTACAATACTCAGAAATCCTACGTGGATCAGTGCTACTGATCCTGTGTGGGTCAGATCCTATGTGGGTCAGCGCTCAGTGGTCCTGTGTAGGCCAACGCCTTCTGATCTTGTGTGGGTCTGATCCTGTGTGGGTCATTGCGGAGGTTAGTTACCTATCAATCCTATGTGGGTCATATCCTGTGTGGGTCATTGCGGGGGTTAGTACCTATCGATCCTTTGTGGGTCATTGAGAGGGTTAGTAACTATCGATCCTTTGTGGCTCCGACGACTTAGATGAATCAGTAGCTTCACCTGATCATCTTTATCATCTTACGAAAAAGTATTCATGTGTGAGCTGAATCTCGACTTTCAATCCTTATCTTCGATAAGAATGACTTCATATCCCGTGTGGATTACGTTATGCTTTCTTGTGTGGATTCGGGTTGTGATTTCCTATGTAGAACAGGTTACGTTTTCCTGTGTGGACTGGTTGTACTTGGACTCGGATGTTGGAGCTGAACTGGAATTGAGGACTTAGGTATATGTATGGGCATATACCTAAGTAGTGTCGGATGTTACTTCGTGATTGTATCTTTTCTTTGTGGATTATGGGAGACCATCGGGGGTCTCGGGGTCCCTACTGAGTAGCTTATACTCACCCCTATATGGGATATGCCCGCACTACGTTGTGTTGGTTGCAGACGATGGACAACGCTGATCGTGGTAGAGGCACGAGGAGCAGGTCGGTACCCTGAGGTGGACCACTGGGTGGGGCATACTCGGAGCGGACTGCTGGACCCGAGGAGCTGTGGAGGCTATCTGTACCCACCCTTCATGTGGGACTTCCATTGGACGGCTCGCCATAGCGGCTTCACTTTTTAGTTGATATTTTCCCTTTCCAGTTGTACTTTACTTTCATTTTGGGTTTGTATACTGGCCCACATACTTTTCCGCACTTACTGTTGTACCCAGTTTTTACATAGTGTTTACTTATTCTTTCTTGCTCTGTGGTGATTTTTTACTTTACAAAGGCAATGCCTTCCCTTTTTACCGGGAAATACGCCTTGGTGCTAGTCGCCATCCCCTGGCCTATGGAAGGCAGGCTTGGGGTAGTCACGGCACGGGCCCCGAGGACTGTTCGTGATAGTACGTGTGTATGAAGAACCACGAAACAAAAGAATAACTTGAAGAACACCTGTGAAAACCAGAGAAGTTCAAGAAGATCATTCACTTGGAACAAACACTGAAGCCACGTTTTTGTTCCCAGTGAACATCATATGCACTAGGCTGAATAACTATAGCTGAGAACAAATACACTCTGTTTTGTGTCATCCTCACTAGAAAAGACTCATTTACCATCTGCAACATCCAAACAAGTCTAGAGCACATCTGCAATCACTCAGAGTATTCTAAACTCATTATCCATTTATTTTCTTTGTAGTGAACTCTTATTTAACATTTGTGTAGTGTGTGTGAATCTGTATATTTAGACACACACTGACTCCTGGGCTGAACTGGAAGATACTAAATCCTCACACCAATATTTTTACAACTTATTGTATCCCACTGTGAATTGTGGAAGTGGTCATGTATGACTTGGAAAGTCTGTGTGTAGTTTTTTAGTTTTCCCACGTAGAACTATGGTAGAGGTATGAGGACCTGAATAGTCTATGTACTATTGTAAAACCCTCGATCCAGGGTGTGGATCATAGTTTATACAAACTATTTGAGAGGACTAAGTCTCAACTTGAGACTGAACCTCTTGTTTTAAAATACTGTGATTTTTATCTCTTTTAAAACTACTTGGAATATTACGCTGCTACATAATTTAAATATAAATCTGCTTTAGAGTAACTCTGATATTTGAACTAGCAAGTGTTTGTACTCATTGTGAATTAGTAAGTTAGTTTCCAAAGCTAACGTAATCTTCTGATTAAGTTAACTGAGAAGTAATCTATCTTGGAGAAACTATTTTAACATTTACAATATTTATAGATTCACTACATTTTAACTTCTTTTATGAATTGGGGGATTTTAATACAAATCTGTTTAACAGAAATTTTAATTGGAACTCAATTCACCCCCCCCCCCTCTCAAGTATCCACTCTGACAAACACCCTTTATCATGATATCTCGAATCAATTATGTTTAATACTAGTGAAATGAAGTTATGTCCTCTTTATCTCGTTCATTTAATTACTTCAAATGAACCTACCTAAAATACCATGACCATGGATTCATTTAAACAATATAGTTTCTATCAATGGGCATGAGATATGAACATCCATTAAATAATAGAAGAGACTAATCCTTTTTCTTTTTATTCATTAAGGTAATATTACTTGTTTTGAACCCAACATATCATACCATATCGTGAACATACATAATCATAGTTTTATTCAAGGAATCAATTTTCACAACTCAAAATAATCATTAATAATAATCTTAAATTCTAAGGACCAATGCACATATTCTCAGATAGGAAAATCTAAGGACACATATAACTGTGTTTATCCAACCAGAGGGTATCTTTCTCATAATATCTTACATTGGATATTATTGAGGGCATACACTATGAGAATGTTCCAAAAAAATCATATGATTCTCCAGCCCTAATATCATGTATCATTTTTTCCTTCAAATGATATCTTCCATCTATAGAACATATATTTATGAATACTATAATGGGATTTTTGGGTTCTATTCGTATTAGGGAAGAGTTGTGACCTTTCAGTGTGATACATACTCTTCTAAAATTATCACATATAGGGTTACATATAAGAAAAATCCTAATCTGATAAAGATTTTATTAATATTCAGAACTATTAATACATTTTCTCATAAATTATATAGAATATGGTTCTAAAGAACTAACTCCAAACATAATAATATTAAAAAAAACTTATAATATTAGAACACTAAGGAGCTTCATGATATATCATTTCAAAGGGTGTGTATCTGCACCTCATAAAAGAAGATAGATCCTTACTATAACCTACGTCACAATGAAATAAAATTGAGACAAAAATACCTTAACAATACGGTAGCATTTTTACTGTAAAACTGAAAGAGTGAAAATAAAATGGATTATTATGTTCCCATAATATTTAGTGTAATTAAAATAAAATAAATTCTTCGGTATTATATTCAGCACAAAAAATAATCACTTTTTGAATATGTCTTCTGTCTCACAAAAAATAAAAGTGAGATGAAAATCTCTTACCAGAAGTCTAGACATTCATTATACTCATTCAAGAATCATGTATCATAAATAAATATTTATTATAAATATATTAAATATCAAAATTTATATATATCATAGATTATATGATTATATTATTACCTTTTATTGCTCATTTATTAACAATTCTGTGTTAATGTCATGTTTTGGGAAACAACAGATTTTGTGTGTATGTTTTGATTTTTTACTTAGTGTTATCATAAATTTATCATGTGAAAATTAACTCCATATTTGTATAAATTAAATAAATAAAATATCTATTCAATATTTATTTTTTTTAGTAATCCATATTATTTATATATAGTAAATGAAATACAATAATCATGGAGGTGGTTGGCCATATGTACGCATAAACGTTGTTTCCATTATCTCAATTAATTGAATGAAAGATGGGTAAATAAAATATTACCACTACAAAATAATTTTAATCTAATATATATAAAAAATTATCATTAAATTCATCTTTATTACATTCCATTTAATGTGATAATGAATCAATTATCTTTATAAGGTGATAGTTCAACATACACATGCCCAACATTATCATATTCCCACTAAATGGAATGTATGAAGATATATGTGATATAATAATTCTATGATTATAATAATATCATTATTATCATATATAAAAAATTTATTAAGAAAATATATAAAATAGTTAAATGTGTTGATGGAAAAACTATTCATGAGGTTGTAGTCCGCAGAATAGATGAATGATGATTCCGGATCCCATTTAATGAAAGAGGATATGGGTTTAGATTAATAAAGTGACATAAAATTATTATTATATATAAGATGTTTATTTTATTATATCACTATGGTTTACTAACAAATAAATGAGGTGGATAATGAAATTAAATAAAATGCTCAGTTAGTAGTGTCACTTTTTCTTTAGAATTTGTTTTGGGTTAGCACAAAAATGATTACTATGTTGTATTTGTGACAAAAATAAGGATTCTTGGATGGTATGAGGAAATTAAGGAATAGATATTTCGAATTATGTTGCTAAAACAAATGTTTTTAAATGTTCTAACAGTAGAGTTTTAGGGGTGGGTTTTTATAAGTGCAGTGAGTTACAAACTTGTAATATGTGAAAAAAAGATATACCAAATTTTTGCACTTGAAAAAAAGATAAAAAAGGACCATTATAGAAACAATATTATATAAGGTATGAATATCTCTATAAGATGGGTTTATAAAAATTTTGGGTAATTTTTAACCATTATCATTTTAGTTTAGCCCCTAATAAAACCATTTTTACTATAGATGTGGTAAATACTATTTAGTGATTTTATTATTCAATATCACCACAAATGAAGTTGATCATATTATATAATATAAATTATTATGATCTGAAATATGGAATTCATTTTAAAAATTTAATTAAATTTTGAGAAAAAATTATTTTAAAATTAATCCCATAGTATTGATGAGAAAGTGGTTTTCCAAATAGGAAATGATCAAAAGTATGAAACATTTTTTCCCAAAATCCAGTATAAAATTGATACTGGTGACCTAAATTTTATTAATAATTATATAATTGAAATAACATTACCTTTAAAATAAAATTAATATTATTTTTGGTTTTCAATTTATTTAAAATAAATTAATATTATTAATAAAACAAAATATTTATCACTATTTATAGAAGAATTTATCTTCCCAGAAATTTACAAGAAATTACCCTAATATATTTCTTTACATGGTGGTTTTAAAAATGAATATTATTGTTTCAAAAAAAATTATATAAGTAGAAAATATTTATTTTAAAATAAGTTCATAAAAGAAGAAAAAACACTTTTCAGAAAAATATTATTTGAAATATAAAATTGGATTTATTGACATATATCTTCAATTAAAAAATATTAATGTTAAAAATTTGACAAAAATATATAATATATAAATGTAATTAAAATTAATAATACAAATTCAATTGTTTGATTTATTTTGGTAAAACAAGTTTTGTGTATTAAAATATTTTTTACTGCAAATGATTTCATATATATGAAAATAGTTATTATTTTCAGTTCAAATTAATTTATTAAGGATGAATTCATTATATATACATATTTTAACCATATATGTTCGTAATTTAGTTAATCTTATTCATACTCTACATTCTAATTACTAGGTGATAAATTTCATATTAAATAATAATATTTTTATAGTATGTCACATTTTGTTTAAACTCGGCATTTCATAAAATGAAAGATACACTCATTGTAGCATGTAATAGAATATAAGCTTGGTGTTTTGTGAATCATATGATAAAATAAGGGTTCTATGTAAAAAATATAAAAATTATTTAAAAACATTTAATTTTTTTTTACAAAATCTCACATTATTGCAATTTTTTATTGAAAATTTCATCACCATTAACATGGAATATAGTTTATTACTTTATATGTACATTACTACAATATTTATATTAAATTCATTATATTCCTTTATTTTACAATATATGAGAATTTGTTATATAATTTTTTCTAATTGTTTAATTATATAATCTATAAATTATTAAAACAATGAATCTTTGATGATAAGAGGGTTTTTTTAGTTTGTCGAGAAGAATAATGAATTATTAGGTTTCATATAATGTAAGGATGTATACCATTGGTATATATTACATTTCCACCATTAGGTATTGATATAAATATCTATGATACAATTTATATATTTTTTATCACCTTTATATTGATCAAAAGTTTCATTAGTACAAGATAAATGACACTAGTTCAAGATTATGATCTTTTTTGCACATAATAATCAAGGAGAATACTGATTGATTAATAATTATTCATAAACAATAAATTAGGATCACCAAATGGAGATTTAATTTCACCCATAAAATGACATCCCATGTGTTCATGATGAATCTCCATCAATTATTATAGTTTAATTTTTTCCATTTTATATTAGTTCTATGATATAGACCATGATATAGGTCTGAGTTAAATATAAAATTCAACCTCACATACTGGGGGAGTATGGGAAAACTCTTCTTGATATTCATTGACATATTACAATATAGTTCTTTTTTTGAATATCTATTTTATCCATAATAATTTTAAAAAATATCATTTATTAATGAGTATCATGTACCAAACAAATGAATCATTTTCTAATTCGAGATTGCAATATTTCTTACATAAAGATAAAATTTTATGATGATTTTTTATATGAAAGGAAAGACATTTTTCACAATTATTGATATTATAAGTATTTAGATAAAATCAATATATTACTAATAGGTCATTGAATTCATACAACTGAATAATAACCATATTTTATAAAATGATTTAATAAAAAATATCAATCAAGGAAAAGTTTTATACTCATAACTAAATCATAACACTTCAACCGGTTTTGATAAATAATTCAATATCCGATATTTCTATAAATAAATAAATATTCATTTTAAATATATAAGTTACAATGGATGGATATTAACTTTTATAAAATAAGACATTAAATTTGTTTGGGGGTAATTAGTGTACCATTCATAATATTTTTATCATAAACAACATTGGTACTTTGGATTTGATAATCCCTTCCATTATCAAATACATTTGGAGTTTTCTGTTGTTAATTGTACTCAATATTTTATGGACCTATGAAATAAATTTCTAATTTAAAAATTTATTAAAATTGAAAAATTAAATTTTTGGTGGTGGGTTAGTGTGGAGAGATTAATCCCCTATTATATTAAACAAATATTTTATTTTATTTTGAAATAGAATTCATGATACACTTCTCTACAACATTTATAAATATTTCATATTCTATTTTTTGATATATTAGGTTTCTTCATAACACTTTTTTTGGCTTATAGGAGGTTGAAAATTAATTCTTATATATGATTTATCATTTGAGTATTTATAAAACAATACATTATTTTATATTCATATAAATACATTAGAATAATTTAGTAATCCTATTTTTTATTTCAAAAATATAAAAATAATTAAAAAAATAATTTTATTAACCAATTACTTTTTAGATATTCATTTATAAAAAAATTATATTTTTGAAACCAAAATAATGGTCACCTTTTTATTCAGGATTGATAATACAAATGGATTCATACTTTGGAATTGTAATGGATTTTTCATAATATAAATCATTTTGTTATTGTTAGTTTTTATTATGATCAAGGAATTCTCTATTATTATATTCAAGGATATAGTTGAAAATATGTTTTTAAAAAATATCATCCAATACCCCCAACATTCCTTGGATTGTAGTTATTTTTTTGGAATCGTGTTATTGTTAAATATTCACCATTGGTCTATTTCACTCTACAAATGTTATAAAAATATATAATTTAATTCCCAAATAATATATGTGAAAAAAATTATTATCTATTCAATTACATCATTTCAAAGAGATATGGGGATTATAAGAGACATTAATTGAAGGTGGTCCTTGTCCTTTTAATGATTCTAAGTAGATTTGTTCATTCTATGTATTCTTTGGAAGTTTTATATGGGATAAATTTTTACTCAAAAACTAAAATAGCATAACCTCTGTGGTTTGAATGAGATATCTCATCAACATGGCAATTCATTGTAAAAATAACTAAATTATACTACACTCTACTTATTTACTTTATTCCACATAGTTTTATCCATTTACTAAAGATAAAATTTAAAAATAAGATTTAAATAATTAATAGCTTAATAATATCATATAAATAAATCATATTAATATTATATATGAAATAGAAAATGTATAAATTTTTAACATATTTATTTAAACCACTCATACTTTTGGTTCAACCTAAAACTCTCTTTGTTTATTTCTCTTATACTTCTTAATATTATCCCTCAAAATGGAAAACCCCAATATAGATTCCAACTAAAATTAATAACAAAAAAATGAATTTATTTTAGATATTATATTAATTATTAAAAAAACATATACGAAATATATATACTCGTATAAAAGGAATTATTAGTTTATTTTGAGATAAGGTACATAATATATTATTTATCTATTTATAATTAGTATCAAACATAAAATTTCCTACACAAAAATTTATAATATCCTTATTATATCATATAAATACCTATATAAATATGAAGGATAATAAATTGAGGATCTTAAATTCATAATAAGGTATAACATATAAAAAATTCATTAGGATTATATATATTTTTTATAAAAATGTCTCAGTAAACATTAACATGAACGAAATAATTGATTATAGGATTAATATCATGGATTCATATTAAAGTGTCACATGGAATTATAGAGTAAATATAGAATAATACCTATGAACATGGATACAAATTTGAAGTATATTAAATTAATATATATATCATGGAATATTAATTCGAGAAAATAATACTATAATCATGATCCATAGAAGCATAGAATAGGATTATAGCATATAAATTACCAATATAAATATAAATAAAAGTTTTTTATACCACCAAGATGATCATAACATAGTGGATTTTCAATTATTACTCATATACCATTTAATGGTTGATCAAGAATCACTACTCTGGTTCCATAAAAAGTGGGTCATCAATCACTACTAATGTAACATTGTGATCTAATTTGATATAATGGTTTACGCATTCATTAAATTAATTTTATATTCTTTTTCTCTTAGTCACATAATTATAAATTGTACATTTCTATTCCAAATGAAATGAGTCTTATAATATTGTTTAATAATCCCATTGATGGAAATTGGGATTCAAAATTTTTCAGAAGGTATCATACTAGAATCCCTCAAAATTACATAGTATAATACCAATTAAACATTCAAAAAAATATTTAACATAATATAAATTAATTGATTAAACATGTGTGATATAATATATTCATGAGATCGTGGATCTTTTAATGAAATAAAAAAATTGATAAGAAAAAAGATATCATTATTTTTGGGATACTTTATCAAAAAAAATGTTATATTTTAAAATTAAAATATATTTTTAATTGTTATAAAATAAATATAAATCATTACATTAAAATTATAAACAATTATTTATAGAAACAGGAGATGAAATAATGTTACTATAAAATAAATTTGAACTGATATGTATAAAATATAAACTAATCCATGGAACAGAATTTTTATAATTTATAGTAGTATTTATGTAACCCAAATTGATAAAATAAATATAAAATTCCATTTTAAATTGTTAAAATAGAAATAATATGTATAAAAAATAGGATATATATTTATTTTTAAACAAAAAATGGATATAATGATGGTTTGAGTAAAAACTGAATTGGAGGAGAAAAATAAAATTCACATAATGAGAATTATTTCTAACAATATAAAATTTAAATCAAGGATGTAATTAATAAAATAAGAAATTTTTCATTTGAAAATAAAATTTTCATATAAATAAATTTCAAATAAAATATGATATTGATATATTGTAATACTAAATAAAATAAAGAACATCATAGTTAGTGAAGGATGATTATGCCCAAAAGAAATGAGATTGAGCCATGAAAAAATGTTATATTAGATCCTTATATTATTAAATTAACAATTAAATTTAATATAAAAAAATATATATTTATTTTTAAAATATTAGATTACATTAATTTTTATTTAGTACAATTCATTTATTATTTCTAATTGTCATTTTTTAATCAGTCGTTGCTTAAATTGTAATCGGTTGTTAATTATTCAATATACCCCATTCATGTTATAGATTAGTTTTTAAAATCCTTATATAATTCTCTTGTGTTGATATTACAAAGAATTCTAATACATAATATGTATATGCAAATTTTATTTTTCTGTATTTAAAGGATTATAGTTTTTCTTTTACGATAGCAATTCATAAAGACTTATTTGAAATAACCTTTTTTGTGATTATTTTGTTCATAAAAATAATTAAACATAGTGATGATTAAATATATGTATATTACCAATATATAGTCATGATAACATATTATATTATTAACCACTACTATATATTTAAATTCTATAGGTTTTATATTGTAATATCATTAAAGTAAATAGTAATATTAACCAAAATAAGAAAATTGTATGTTAGACAAATGAGTAACAAAATTTCATTATAATATGACCATTACATAAGTTTAATGTTGTGAATTAAATTTTCAATATATTTTAAATTATATTTAGTTATAGGTGGAAAATTAGTGTAAGGGAAAAATGGTTATTAAGATGACACAAATCACATTATAGGGAAAAACCATCCATTACAGACCCTCCAAGAAATGAATGATTATATTACCCTTATTATAGAAAGTTATATATCACAATAGAGGATTATATTTGAGATTACATAAATATCAATTAATTATTTTATAAAATTAAATAATTGTTTTGACGTGGGTATAGGAGTGTCCGTTTTTAGTCAATTTTATGCGAATTTTCATAAATACCATTTCCATAATGTATATTGGATGACATTTAACACCAATTGTGCATCCAAAATAAATAAATAGATTTAGGTTTTATATCCCCTCATATAATATATATATATATGATTACTAATATTATATGCCTCTATCCCTCACTTTTATTCTTTTTACACCTTCTAATTGTTTACCGTTGTAAATTATTTTTTAGGTCAGAAGCTTATTTTTTTTCATCAAGGAATTTGTAGGTATTACTAAAACATGTAAATGATGATTCTAAATATGATAAAAAAAATTAAATTTCAAATTTATAATTTTATTCATAATATAAATATATGAAAAATAAATTTTGTAAGTTTTATTTCTATTTGATCCTAAAAATGATTTTTTCTTAAATTCATAAAAATGAATAATCATGAACTGAATCTAATTTAATTATTTATATTAAAAAATTAAATTTAATTGAAAAATAATTTGATACTACTTAATGTAATTTCTAATAATAAAATATACTTGATATATATATTTATATATATTTATTAGAAAATGTATCCATTTAATATTTAATGAAATTATTCAAATTTAATTATATTTCACCTTTCTATTTAATCTATATACCAATTTATTTTACATTAATTTATTTATTATTTTAATAAATATAATATACAATTATTCATTAAATTTTAAATTTTATAAAAATAAAATATTTGTGAAAATTTTCAATATATTAAAATTAAAAAAACATACATTCGTTGAGAATAAAATTTTTATATCAATAATGCATTATTGATGTTGTCATGAAATAAAAAAATAATATAAGACATTCATATGAGTTCAATCAGTGGTATATGTTGTGGTAGTAGTCATGGTTGGTTATTTGGATAGAATAGATATCATTGTGATTTATATGATCTTGAAATTATTCCATTGATGATTCTACCCATGAAATTCTTGTTGATATTTACAACCTGCATTGAGAAGAGATAATACTAGTGATTCTTCATCCATAAATGTTTGGATAAATGATCTTTAAGATGATTTCTATATCTTATTCATGTTATTAATTCATTCTTCAGTTATAAAATCCACAATATGATTACTTATATTTTTACCCACCATATAGTTAGTAATACTATAGTAGTAACATTATATTATTGTAAAAACATCACATACATCTTAAAAATAATTCACCTAATTTAATTTCACATAATTTCAATCATTTTATAACATATTATATTCATTTTGATGTTATCATTAGCCATGAGGTTATTTTAGAATATCGTGATAATGTGAATTTTAATATTGTCTTCTTTACAATAAAATGTGGTTTTTTCGCTAATATAATTTTATAAGGAATAATTGACGTTTTTACCTTGAAAGTAATCTCATTTTATATTGTAATATTCCACAATAATTAAATTATTAATTTAAAATATTTCTCTGTGTTAAATGTAAAATAAACTACCAAATAAATGTTGTTTTCTAGATTACATTCACACAGAAAATAACATAATGATACACATATCATTTTGTGGGGTAATTCTATATATTTTTTTAAAATATTACCTTTTTGAATTCCATTCCCATAATGTAGACAGCTTATATAGCTTCGGTGTTTTTTTATTTGGTTTAGGATGAAATGTTAGTTGTGGAAACTATTTCCCAATTTAACAAGATACTTTATTTTCAACATCATTGGTGGGTGATTTCGAATTTAGGATTCAATAAATTTTGTATAGGATGAGACATTAAACTTAGTATTAGGTTAAGATATTTTATAATACATATTATTCAATGACTATGAAATATTCCATTATTATAGAGAGTAACATGATTGAGGATAGACCATCTAGTTAGTAATGTTCATAAATTTTCACTACAAATTTTTCATTAGATAAACAAAAATATATTTTTAGTTACTCTCCATATAGAGGTAGTTGAATGGAAAATAAGGGTTATCTATCTTGTTTTTTACAATATATGTGGACATTTTTAGTGTATTATCATAGTGTGAAACTATTTAATAAGAGAACATAGTTCAATAGGAAACCATTACAGTATAGTTCATGTGGGATTATGGGGAATATATATTATTTTTTATCTTTCTTCTCAACTATCTAGAGGCTATATTAATGGCCAGACATAAGGATTAGTGGTTGGGTATGTTCTTTCCAACAAGTTTGTTGTTGGGGTTTTTTTATGGTTCATCTGTAGATTATTCATGGTCATAAAGGTCATCAGAGGTTGTAAATGAGTGATACTTAGGGTTTCTAGAGATCAGGATGCCATGAAAGATGCTAGAGTTTAAGCTATAGGTTATCTATGAAGATGAATCCAACTGATCATGATGGGTTTATTTCATAAATTTGAGGTACTTTTTTGGTATAATATACCCTTCCATATTCATTATTTATTTACATGATAACCTCACTTGTTAGTATATTATCAAAACTAAAGCAATTTTAGTTTTTAAATAGATTCAAATTATATAGTGGATTTTATTTATATTAACTTTTTGGTGGGGTTAAACAGTATTCATAGTTCATATATATATAGTCCCTTCTGATTAGTAGATATTTAAATCTTTTATAGTTCATTATGTTAGTGATGAATAGATCTAATTTTATCCTAGGTAAGCAGTGGATGAATTTGTATATAGTGTAGACCATGTAAAATCATCAAGTGGTGTCTTTTACATCCACTTAATGTTATTTTATTACACTTTTAGTGATTTAGATTTAATATATATCAATTTGAAGCATTAAAATTAATTAAAATTGATTATTTTATCATTTATTACATGTGTTTTTCTGATTTTGAATAGAGACATCAAATTTCAATTTCTCATGTTATTGAGTTGTTCTGTGTTTTTTTTTCAATTTCATTATTTTTATTTTGAACCGAGATAATGATTGAATTTATAATAATAGTTATTCCACGAAAAAATAATATATAAATTCTTCTATATCCAATGGATCTAAATTATCATAGAGAGTTGAATGATCAACTACGTCATCTTGAGGTGTTCTGATTTTGTCTCCCCGGAAAATCCCCTTGGTAATCTTCTTTCTTGTTCATAATATTGGTGAACAAATCATTTCACTTATATATTGATTATCAAAGGTTTAAGTATATGATGTTCAATGAACCATATCTCACTCTATATATTTTCAATATATTTGATTAGTATATGGGAAACATTTTTCTTTATAATATCTACAAGTGGTCATATTGTCATCTCTTGTAATTTTTTCCATTAAATATTATTTATAATACATTCAAGAGATGATATTGTATTTAAGTGTATATTGTGATGTTTTATATATTGATGAATTTTTCCTCTATATTAATGATCTGGAGGAAAAATTAATATTATGCTTATTTGGATTCTATTATGATATCAATATTGAGGATATCCTAGTGAACATTTAGTAGTTATAGAAATATGGATTGTGTTTCAAGAACCTTATATGTAAAAAGAGAGAGAAATTTCTAAATTAGGAAAATGATAAGTTTTAATATTGGATATGTGAGACCTAGCATATAGTTAAAATTATATTAGAGGCTCTAATATTAGGGGATCGTGAGAATGGTAGACATTGAATCATAGGAGCTACCCAAGATTATTTTTTAGATTCATAACATCATGGATTTATCATGATAATATAAGTTATAAATTTATGAATTTTTCCTTTTAAAAATGATAATGATATCTTTTACCAAAAGGGGGGTGGATCTTTGTTTATTTTATCTTTATCGGGGGATTTATAAAAATACAGAAATCTCAACCAATTTTAACATTACCTTAGTCACATTTGTAGTACACAAATTTCTATAATTCACTATACCATGGTCTATGATTCTCATTGGGGAAATACAAAAGTGTTATTATCTATGAATTTATGAATATTATTCCATATTATTTTAATTATAAAAATCATTAGTTGAATCTAGAAAATTAAATATATTCAATGACATAATAGTATCACTACATTTTTTGTCATCAGTTTGAGGTTTAAAGCATACATGAGAGACCAAATTATCTCTTTTACAAGAATTATTTGATATTTAAAAAGAGGATTAAGGTTAATTATCTTAATTCCATCAGTTTCAAGATATCATATTACCTTGGGAGGCAGAATATTAGGAAAAATAAATTGAGTAGTACGAGTTTGGTCAAAGTTATGTAGAAGGATAGTAATGAATTAAAGATAATAAACCACTTCCAAAAAAAATATTAATGCTTTATTACATCAAGTATGTGTATCATTAAATACTTTGTTTATTACCTCAATAATCCTTTAGTTGGTTAATAATATTCAGATTGATGACTCAAATTATTGACTTAAAATGGATAGTTTATATAGGTGGTAGAAATCACCCGATGAAATTGAAGATGATCGTGGTGACCTTTACATAAAATATTTTTATGGTAAAAATATTTACATAAATATAGGGGAAAAATAGATTCTCATTCCTCATGATAAGATATCCACATGTGGGATATCAATTTATACAATGATATTCTATGTTAGTGTTTGTGTCTTGAGAGAAAGATAAATTTTCAGAGGTTCATCGTGTGATGCTCAACCTATCATCATGTGAATGATGAGAACCACCAATCCACTCATAATATTCTATCATTACCTATTTATTAGTAAAATTGGTGTGGAATTATGAAGATATTTCTAATACTTCTACTAAGGTTAACTAATAAGAGGCGTGTAGAATATATAATTATATACTAGTTAACGAAGGTCGAACAGATAGTAATGGTAAGGGAGACACGTTCTATTAACACAAGGGTACGATTATATGTCCTACAGATATTATTAATATATAGTGTATAAATAGTATCATGTATTATCTGGGATTTTCATTCAATTGTCAAATATGGAATGGTTTATAGAAGACACATTCTACATGTTTAATTTATGGTAAACATACCATCAAAAAACTATTGAGAAGTATTAGCATTCTATTTTTATTTTTTAGGACATGATATGAGTGTAATACATTGATTTTAGTGGTTAATTGGTTTTTTGTCTTGCCATCTATATGATATCTTATAATGATAGTTATTAGGTGTGTGTGTGCGTGTGTGTAATATTTTGAGGTCTTTTACATTAGTTCATTTCATTCCTCTCTTTTATAACCATAGAAAGGGGAGTTAGGTATTATTTTGTAGTATCACATCAGGTTTTTTGTTTCATATCTAGTTTAGTAATAAGTTTTAAAGAACAATAATTATATGTATACATTCAATTACATACAAATTATTTTATCTTAATAATTATACGGTGGTATAATGGGCTTTCATGCTATTGTCAAATTTTAATGATACATATGATGATTTATATAAATATAAAATACATTATATTGGTGTAGAGGGTCATTAAAATTTATTTTTTATTAGTGATTCATCATGTTTTAATTTCACAAATAACATATTTTATATATGATATCATAAGAGATTCCAAGTTTATCCTTTGCATGTTATTATCAAAAAAATACAATGAGCCATATTATGATGTTTCCTTATAGGAATGACATATTCATAATATCAATTAGTGACTAGAGAACAACTATTGGATGAATATAACTCTTGTATAAATATTATTGTATAATTTTTGTGCTAAAAATGATACTATGTAGTTTGAGGTAGTTATGAATGCACAACAGTCACATTTTTTTAGTGTGGGATGGTGATACATTTTATAGATGAATTTACCAGTGGTTTATAGGTTTAAATTGATCATGTGTATCAAGGATAAATTTTGATCAAAAATTTTGTTGATCCTTGTGCGCTTTAAAATTTCTAATGTGTCCAAGGTGTTATACAGGGATAGTGTGTTTATTTATGATTTCATATAGGGAGCCAAGAAATAATTCATGAATCAAAAATGAAACTACATAGAAAGTTGGTTTCCTACGTGTATCTAATAGTGTTTTTAATATTATAAAGAGGGATACAGTGTTCCTAATATCCATATGGGTGAGTTTAGAGTGGGGGACTGGATACATGGGGAAGGGAAGGTAGGTACATTGTATCCTATAGATTTATTTTTCTAAAATTAAATTGAAGAATTAATTTTAATAAAATTTTAATAAAATGAGGTATCATCCCTCATTTTGGATGCTATTTACCTAAATCCCCCCTCCCTTCTCCAAAATTCTCCACTAACTAGACTTTAATCATATGTTTTAGTAACTAGGTTTGAGTATCGCTAGTCACCATGAGTATCCATATTAGAGGATATAAATATTTTTCTATAATTAATAATTTAATCACCCATTCATTATATTCCATTTATTTTACCTATTTTTATGTCTTCTTTTAGTCTTTTTAATTTCTATAATTTTATGGATACTCATCCTACAAGATACAATATTTGAGAACTTTCATAATTTATTATGGGGTGTCTAGCCATTTTCAATGGTTTATTCTAGTTTAAAGAAACATGTGATATTAAATCCCACTACCTACTTTGGATTGACCTAAAATCAAATTCATCTAATTTACCTAACCCATATGTGTTGTCAGAGGAAAATGAGGGCCACCAATTTCCACTAACAACAATACATTAATCATTTTCATAGGTATAAATAAACGTTAATTGATGTGGGTGGAACCATCTAATTGGGAACCATTTTGGAGGACTACATGTGTTATACAAGTACATAATAAATTTATATTGATGTATATAGTGTACTTGGAATCCATAGTGGTATGTAATTAGTTGAGAATAACATGAAAATTGACCATTTTTTGTTCTTTTTTTTTTGAATCCATTTATCTCTCTTTGACATTTTTAGAATCAATATGTAGTTTTCATCCCATTATTATCTTACATATAAAACCATGTAGGTTTTGTTTTTTTATTTAGGTATCTCAAGTTGGTTATATGGGATTGACCTATTTATATCCAAAATGGAGTAAGATTATAATAAATTGTTAATATAAATGTAATAATACGACTATGAATCTATTTTTTCTAAAATTTATTTACATTTATTATATTTCGTTGATGACATTAACATAAACAAATTTAGAGTTGTAGCTTGGATAAATGTAGTCTATCTATTATATTAATAATTGTGAGGGATAATATGAAAATTCTATGTTATGTTTTAAATAAGAATTATATGCCAATGTTGTGTCATGAAACACTCACTATGATGTTGAACATAACAACTATGTAATCATTATAGTGATGGAAATAGAAATCTACTCATGAGAATTCCATTTTATACATGGAAGTGTGATATATTATTCATAGTATCATTTATCCATGAATGATGATGAAATCACATTATTATACTAGTTTCTTATTGTATTTGATTACCTTAATATGATTTTTCCTAGGATTAGAGACATATATCTATAATTTTTCAATATTAATGGGTAATGATATTATAACCTCATTATCCAATATACTTTATATGTGATGTATGTATGTATTCATTGGAATTAGGATGAATATCCTATTATGTATTGATATCATGAGGATGTATTTTCCAACTTATATTACTTTTTTTACAAGGATATAATACAAATGTATTAATTTCATATATATCATATGATATTATTCCCACATTATAACAAGATTAATTAGATGTATTACACACACATTTACAACTATGATATGGAATAATTTTATTCCCAAGAATTTAACTCATGATTTTATTCATAGTATGAGATATTTTGTAAAACTCATAAGAACCACAGACATTAGATAAAGCATGTATAATAACACTATGATTTTTTTATAGTACACATGGATAAAACATATATATTATTGTTATGATTTTATCATTATTTTCTTCCAATAATATATAGTTGTACATGATCTTATATTCACATGTTGCGCCTCTAGACACCATTGGTAGTGGACTATAATTTTTTACTCAAACCCTACTCCAGAACCATGGTAGTTGAATAGAAATTACATATTATTATATGTGAATGGGAAAAGATCATGTTTTTTATGGTGGATATGAGAATCCTAAATTGAGTTGGGAAATGTCTTTAGAAATTGTAATAAAAAAAATATTTCCTCTCATATTTAGTATTTTAACTATTTTGGGGAAATATTTTATATTAAATACAAATATAGAATAATTTTTATATCTATGAGATTATGTGACATTACTATTAATAATATATTGAAACATGGGGATTTTTATTTTTTTACTAGTGTAATTTAGTAAATATGATTACAAATATTTGGTTTTTTTGTCTATTATATTATTATTGTTTGGGAAATGTAATGATGGTGGAATGCAGAGAGAGCATGGAAGTTTCAAATTCCATTAACCTATATGATTTTGAAAATTTTAAATATGATAAGGATTGAGAGACCTCATCATTTATGGATCATGTTGAACACAGTGATCTACTCAACCTTGCTTCAAAGAAGTAGATTTTTAAAAACCCTGCTCCTGACAATGTCACTGGTCTGAGGAAGAATTTCATGGATAGGGTCAAATCAATAATGAACCCTTTATTATTTAACATTAATACTCCTACTAGGGAAATATTATTTGAAAAAGGAATATATATAATGTATCTACAAAATAGGAAGCTGTGGAGTATCGGGTACATATCTTTCAACATTCCATTATTGTGATAGTTATTTCAGAAGTGTGAAGGGTTATTGAAATTCAGGGACCTAACAATAAAGATTACAGAGATGTAGGGCGTCATCAAATACAACAAGACAATAATGGGTCATAGATACTATCATGTAGGGTCTCTTTTAGATGTGTTTATGTTATGATCTTCAAACCTTTGGTCGATCCCATTGAATCGCAGATTAATTCAAATCAATTATTGGGAATGGAATTACTATCCATACATTGTAAAGAACCTGCACCCTCATTTATAGATCCAGATGTGTGAATTTAAGGGAATTTAATGGAATTCACGGATTCTATGGGACATATCCTCCATTGTGGGGAACCCAATCAGGTGGGATCGACAAACTTATTACCATATATATGGGAACTATGCTAGTATTTTGGTAAACTTGGACATGGACAAACTCTTTTGGTTGAGTTCATGTTGTCCATAACGGATTCCATAATTAAAATATTTATTCATTATGAATGGAAGCCCAAATATTGTGAAAATTTCATTATTTTTGTCCATACACTGTCTAAATGTATGAGATACAATGTGTGTTTAATATTCCATATTAAGGTTCATAATGATGTTATGTGTATAAAGAAGAATGGGAAAGTCATAATCCCTACTCTATATCACAAAACCATATTTGGTCCCTCTATTGCAATCTAGGGGGGATGTCAATCTGGAGAACTCTATGGATGGGATCTATGAAGACCATAATATGTCTTATGGGAAAATTTTTGGGAATACCATTAATGTATGAGATGTCCTAATTTAGCTCATCAAAAAAATTAGTATCACCCCTGTTGGAAAGAATAATAACCAAGATGGGTCCTCTCAACTCATCCCTTATGGATTCTTAATTGGTCCTAATTAATTTATAGTAATTTTAGATGTATCCTAGCATGAAATAAGGTCACATGATCCTCATATGGGGCACAATCTTGAGGCTAATAGTAACACTTTCAAACCCATTGAAAAACATGTGTGCAAGGCGGGGTTTGACCAAGAAGCTACACATTAACTGAATTGTTATCCTATGGAAATTTATCATTCTCATAACAGTTATGTGAAAATTTCTGAATAAGAATCCATGTACAAAAATGTATATCCTTCATGCACACTCACCCATGGATTGTGCCTACAAGAACATGTGTTACCCAAAATTGGGAAAGAGGTGCACACATGCTTTGTTACTACAACTTCATATGGGCCTTCTGTTGAATGTAACTTTTATTTGTTAGTGAGAGGTCAGAATGAATCCCATAAATCTGAAGATAATTTTGGGTCATATATGTTGATACAACATTTTGGTTTGGATACACCAGGAAATGATGGATTTCCCTCATTATTAGGAAAACCTTCCAATGCCAAGAAGACTGCCATTCCACATGATGAAAATATTAAATCAAGGGAATAATTCCTAGAGCCCCCCCCCAAATACTAGAATTTTCTTGTCATTAGGAATACCATCTAATACCATTTTTTCTAAAAACACTTTCAATCCATTAAGTGGTAGTATTTGGAGTGATTGTGTGGAAGAGAAAATTACCCTTCTACAACTAGAAGGAAACGATGAAGATAATGATGATCATAATCCTTCAGAATCAGCAGATTTTATGAAGGGAACAATGATGGAATTAACCCAAAAATGGTTAAATAATAATGTTTTAAATAATAAATTTAAAGACCCTAATAAGAAGACCATGTATGAAAGACCATTCATAAGGGTTATGTCCCTCAAACAATGAGGATCTTCTATTGGAATTTCTAAGGGTTAGGGAATCCTGATACAACTAAAACCCATAGGTATTATATAATCACTAATAAACCAATTCTCATTAAAACTTATAACCAAAATATGTTTTTTTTGGAATTGGAAGAACATAAAATGAGTATCTTGGTGGTATAACTTTGTTTCCAAAAATCATCACAACTCCATCATTGATCACCATTGGATTCTTAGGAATGAAAGTGTCAATGTGATCACTCGTTCTAAGAGAGAGAAATGTGTAACTATCTCAATTGGTATCTTGGTTCATAATTTTTATGTATCTTATATTTATACCTCGCCATCATATATTAAGAGAAGAGATATATAGGAGGATCTTGAAGAAATATCTAAGAACAAGGCTCTAAAATGAATTATTTTCAGTGGATTTAAAAAGGTATTGAATCTTAAAGAATGAATTGGATTATGTTTTAATAGGTAAACTACTCTTGAAACTATTTCATTCATTGATCATTGAGAATTTTTGGAGGTTCCAATTAAAGGGGCTGATTTGACATGGATTCGTCATACTTTTAGTGGTATAGGGGAAAGAATCCTTGATAGGTTCTTTGTTTATTCGGCTAATTGGAGTGTTATGATAGACTATCAGGTTATATGATTACTTAACACCATTTTTATAATAAACCAATAATTATTAATGTCTTCTTAATAAAGATACTTTTCATCTTTATTTTATTTTCTAAAAATGGATGGTTTGACTCTTTAGGATGCAGGGACTGT
The DNA here is from genome assembly GCA_963277665.1 of Viscum album. Lineage (NCBI taxonomy): Eukaryota > Viridiplantae > Streptophyta > Magnoliopsida > Santalales > Viscaceae > Viscum > Viscum album. Next base: position 1,930,992,983 of record OY728142.1, read on the forward strand.
GTGTTGGAGGCTTAGAAGTGTGTGCCAATGGAAATCCAACATTATAGTATTTTTGTGAAAATAAAACACACTAACAATCCGCTAAGGGAATAGAATAAAAAATTATTTTTTAAAGATTGATGTTGAAATTAAGGATGTAGAACAGTGTATTATTGATACTCATCTTAAAAATCAAAGACAAGTTACACCATATTTTGTGGTGTTGTAGGCTCGTGTAATGTTGGATGACTTCCATACCATTAAGGAAAGTCTAGAAATGAATCAAATAAATATGAAACGGATGAAGGAAGGGGATATGAGCTAATGTTTCTTTCATAGAATACACATGGATAGAAGTTCTAAATTGGGGATCAATTATATCATCATTAATGGACATTTACACACCTCAAAGAATGATATCTCTAATCTGTTTTTTATTACATTAGTGGTATGTGTGTAGATGATGGATTTGATAACACATCAATTATGGTTGATAATATTACCCCATGTAATTATGAGTAACAGAATCAAAGCATCATCTCAACACTAGACAAATAATAGGTTAGAAGATATCTCTTTTCTCTCAATATGGAAAGCACTATCGGGCCTGGTAGATTTTCAAATAAATTATTCACATTCTATATTGACATATTACAATATGACATAGTCAATGAAGTAAAGTAATACTTCAACCAAGACTATTTTATTAATGTAAGGAATTAAATTTTTATTTTATTAATCTGCATGAATTATTGTGTGATTGATATCATCGAAATTAATCCGGTTTACCTTGTTAACACTTCACATTGGCTATCTGTAAAATCAACAAGACCAATATTGGAGCGCTCATCAAAGAACACGCCACCTCAAATAATTATGGACTTTTCCCTTCAAGGTCTATATAGAATTTCATTTTCACATCTTCCGAAATTTTGAACATAATTATGAGTAATTATAAACATGGAAACATTTCCCTGATGATTGTTATATCAATGTCTTTTGGTACCCTTAAATGTATTTTTCTACTAAATATTGTTTAGAGATATGGTTTATCCAATTATTTCATTAGGATGATAAAACAAATCCCCTCATCTCTAAGGCTTCCCATTCTTATCAATGTGGTTCCCATGGGATTATTTCAATGTACAAGGGGTGTTATACAAGGAGACCCACTCTCGGGCCTACTCTTTTCCATTATGTAAGATTATCTTAGAATATAAATTAATGAAATTTCCATGGTTGTCCTTTATAAACACACCAGTGCTAGTAGAGGTGAACCTATTCCATTACACCTTCTATATGCATATAATATTCTACTATTTGGATAGGCTTCTAAGAGGACCATCTCATCCATTCAATCCCTTCTGTGTGGAACATGTTTTCATGCTCATAAAATGATGTGTGTACCAAGTTTCACATCCATATGTTTATGTGAGAACCTTATTTTTTGTCATTAACTTAAATAGGTATCCTTTAACTATTTATACATATTAAAAATTTCATAAAGTTATTATTATGAAACATTCCTATGTTTATGATATGCTACATGTATTTTGAATTATCATTAATGATTCAACACTCTTGTGAAGTTATTTTTGTTATGGAAAAGCTATGTTCCATTACTCCTTAATGATATATAAATTATTTTCATATAAATTAATTATGGTATGTTACATTTCTCATATATTTAAGCTCACATATGATATCCCTTATGTTTTTCCTTATAATGATACTATGTTAACCCTTTATTATGTTTTATGTTCCTTAGCAAATGAAAAATTTAGTTATGTATGATATGTATATGAAGGCTACTATTTGTGAAGAAATAAGTGGGAGATCATGTATATAATCTACGTACCAATTATTTATGTGTCCATTTTTTAAAAGAAATTAATTCATTAAATTCTTAGAATTGATAATAATGTAATTTAATGTAATGAATATTCATCTAATAGGATGAAACATTTATGAATGAAATTTTTGGGTCTCTATAGTTGGTATTATATCACAACATAGTTATTTAGGAAATCTATGATGATAAAACCTTAGAGAGAACCCTAGATAAAATTCTATGTCTATGATAAAATACTTATGTTTTGGTGACATTAGATTATGCTAATTTAATATCAATACATACATGATTCGATACTACAAAGAGATTTGGTTTAGGAACATATAAATTTATGTGTTATAACCATTAATTGAGTTGGAAAAGTATATAATAGACAATATTATATTGAATGGTGAATGGTCTCTTACTATGAATCGAATATGAAACTCAAAGGGTATGTTCTTGTGATAATTATTATTATCATAATAAAATATTATGATGAATTTAATTAGATAATGACCAAGTATAACCAAATTTAATCTTAAGGATTAATATGTTCATATGATGGTATCAATATTTAGACAACTTATAAATTCATTTCATGTATATATAGAATATCATTATTGTTGCACAAAAAAATGGTTTCAGTTTTAGTAAATTGATGGATCAAAGAGGATTTGTGTTGAAAGATAACTTGATAAAAAAATAGAATTATTTTTCCCATGGGAAAATATATGAAATGAGATTTAGAATTTTAAATCTCATGATTATTTTCAATCAAATATCATAGAGGGTTTATTAACAAACATAATGCGAAAAAAATGGAGCTATATTAAATTTCAGAAGATGGATTTTGATGAGTAAATAAGATTTAACTTCCAATATTCCATGTGTGAGGGTAGAAGAACTAATGGAAATGTCTCAATGGAATTACAAGATGGTTTATTTGATTATCCAATGGCCTGAAGGCCTTAATTTTATATTGATTTTTTCTAATCCACCTTTCAAGGGGTGAGGTGGAAACCTTACAAGGCCTGTAGGCAAAGTATTACATGTCTAGTAGGCCTTATAGGAAGTCAATTACCATATCCCTCAAACATTACATACAACCCAGACTAGCTACTTGGAACTGCTCCTCCCGAGTATCTTCATCGTGAAATCAGCTCTTCACCTTCGCATGAATGTTCGGCTAGGCTTTCCCGTGCATGCACAGGATTGTCCCGATGGCAGGTTCCATACCCTCTCATTCATGCAATCCTTTTAGCTTCTGTTATGGTGAACGTGCCTTGCTCCTCCTCCTGAAGTTTTTTCATTTTAGGTTGTTTGGTTTGCATCTGTAGTTAAGGGGGCCTGAAGGCCTTAAGGTGGCCAGAAGTCTTTAAGGTGGCCCGAAGGCCTTAATGTGGCCCAAAGGCCTTACTGACCTAAAGTCCTGGGAGCCCCGAAGGCCTAAAAGGGCTCAGGGACCAAATCAGTGTCCTAAAGGCCCAAACATGGGAATATTCCTGGCTGTTATAGTGCCAAACAGTGCCTGCTCAATTTCCCGTATAAATTCCCTACTACAGTGCCTGCTACAGTGACAGATACACTACTAATACAGTACTGCTACAGCCCCTAGAAATTAGCCTCCGCCTGAATTTGATCCCAGGTCTCTTGGATGCACTTAAAGAGTCCTCCCCAACTGGGATGAGGCTCATGTGAAAAACGTGTATTTCTAACACCGACTCCCAGAGGGGGTCCCCCACTAGCCCAAGTGTGATCTACGTTCCCCAGCTAATAATTGTATTTGAATCGCCCTGCTCATAATACGAACAGTTGTTCAATCCTGGTGGGACTCGATCCTGCACTAGTTCCCATGGAGAGCGAGGTGTACAACCAGCGACTACCACTCAGCAAACACCCCATGGTAAAAATGTGTGTTGTGAATACCGACACCCAGAGGGGGCCCCCACCAGCCCAAGTGTGCACCATGTTGCCCAGCTAGGAATTGGCTTTGAATCTCCATTTTAAATAATACAAACAGCTATTCAAGCCTGGTGGGACTCGATCATGTGCCAGTTCCCATGGATAGCGAGGTGTATAAGTAGCGGGTACCACTCAGCTAACACCCCATGGGCATGAAATATAACATGTAATGTTTGAGGTAAAATAATGTGTTCAATGGAGGTAAATTATGTTATACCTAAGTTACCATTTATATATCAATGTTTTATGTACAGGGAACATATGCATTATCTGATTCATTTTCTAAATCTTTGAGTTAACTCTTACACCATAGAAGGGCATATGTAATTATAATATTTGAAGTGTAATGATTAAACTTTTTCTATATTGGGATTTTAGAATCAGGTTATTGAATTACTTAATCCATGATATTTTGGTTATAATAATCATGAAACATATAAGGATTATTTTTTCAATGTTCCTCATTAATTACTTTCAAGAATATGTTGAAGGAAACATATAACCTTAACAATTTATTTTGTGTTAAGGTGATTTATTATTAAAAACAAATGATTTATGTAATTTTAACCCTTAATATATGAACTATGTTAAGATTAAACTATTTCTTTATCAGACCCATGATCAACTTCGTGTGGGGGGATATTTTTTTGTTGTTGTAATAGTATTATAGCAGGTAATGTTCGATATTATAGTAGATGAAACAATTCACCTTAGGGCCACAGGTTTGGTCCTTGAGTCCTTGAGTCCTTAAGGCCACCCAAACCATAGGGTCAACAATGCCTTTGGGCCACCTTAAAAACATTGGGACACCTTAAGAAATTAAGTCCACATGATATGAAAAAACAATCCAGAAAAATTCAACAAGGAACAAGCTCCATAGGAGCATTCAGAGAAAGGAACATTCACTATAAAAAAGCTAAAGGATTTGGGAAATGGGAGGGTTTGTAATTTTCCATTGGTACCAGTAATATGAATCTCTACATAGTAATGATTTAAGAACATCCCTGAAAATGTGGGGAAGTGTTCATGATACAGATTCTAGGGATGGTAGGTTTCAAGTAGTTATATTCTGGGAAGAATTTCTCTAAGAACATTAGGTCTTAAAATATCACGAAGACTATGGGCTATGAATGGGTTCCCCTTCAACCATGAAAAGGGGGATTATAAAAAATGTATAAAAAATTAAGGCATTTGGGACATTCGATCTTGATAAAGAGATGATTTACATTAATGTTATAGTTTTATAAAAATTGAAGACCATTAAATTTGTTAGTTATTTGATGAAAATGTCATTTATACTATATATTATGATGTCAATTTCATTTTTTGACCTATGGAATATATTTTATTAATTCAATTTAATGATTAATATAATTCTTCATTGAGGTTTTGTAGTTTCAAGGTTATTTTGGGGAATTATTTTCATTCTTTAAGAGAATATATAATCATAGTTTTCATATGAATGAAATTATGAGATACAAGATGTTGTTTGGAGATAGATTTTATATTTAATTTGAAAAGTTAGTTACCTTATTTATAATTTTTTTATTAAGAATTTGGTTAGACATGTTTGGGAGGATTATTATGAATATCTATATATAAAATAGATTATCTTGAATATTTGGTGATGTTCTGAATCATTTAGATAATATTATTTCATTTCATCAGATGAATATGTATCCATATTCATTAACTTGGACTAACAGCTTTTTCGGGAAATATCTAGGGACAAAAAAAATTAGTTGTCCCTATTTTATAGATCTTATGATACGTTAAATTAATATTTTTTTGAATTTTTCATGAATGATTTATTTTGAAGATTCATCTGAAGGATTAATCGATGAAGTTGAAATTGATCGAAGCATAGCCAATGGAAAAAAAAATTAGTCATGAAATGGATTGAAATAAAATAAATATATTTTATCTTTTTCACTATCTATAGAGTATATAAATCCATAAACATTAGTATAAGGATTATGAAATTAATAATTTATTCATTTAATATCACTCATGATGAATGCATGGGCTTTTACCAATCAATATTTTTTGGATTTGTGGTCATTTCCTTTCAAATGACCATTTAATGTATCACTCTATATTAATACATAGATGTTATTTTTATCCTCCAATAATTTTCTCTATATATAAAACCCTGATTATGTGTTATTTCTCATAATATTGATGTTTCTTAGAGCCCTTTTTCAAAGGATGTATTATTATTCTTATGAATGAGGTTTGTTTCAAAAATGTTGTTTTAAAATATTGAACCTTTCATGATTAATATAAAATTGAGAGGAATCAACTTCCTTATTGGGGATATAATATAAAAAAATTAAATTTATGTTTAAAATAATAACATGCTAAATATTTTTCTGAAGATGGAACAAAAGACTATGAAATATGTGATATACTTCAGAAATTTTATTATTATTATATAAATTTTTAAAAATATATTTTGAATTATAGGTTATGAATATGAGTATCGCATAATGTAATATATGTATAATTTTAAATAAAAATAAAAAATTATTGATTACTATAATGGAAAGAAGCAGTCAATTTTTGGTAAATTAATTCATTGATTAGAAAATATGTTTTCAACCAAATTCGTTTTTTTAAAATAGTTTTTTATTAAATTATACTATTTTTTAATATTTATTGGAGTTAATGAATATATTTTTGAAATTAGTTTTTTAGTGTAATGAACCTTACCCCAGTAGCCTAGATCTAGTGCTATATTTATTATAATAGAAAAAATATGCAAGTTATAAAATATTAGTGGACCAAATAGTTTAGAAGTCCTGGTAAACTAAATATATACATGAATCCCATATTTCATTTGAATAAAAAATTTAATATTTTTTATATAATCCCTATTCCTTTATGAATATCCCTATATATCACTCTGATGAACTACCTTGATTCATAAGAAAGGTAAAAAACAATTGGTGTTCTTAAATGCTCGGTAAGGGTTATGTATAATGGAGGATACCATAAAGAATTAATTTTGGCCAACATGGAAAGAAAAATTACTGAAAAAATATTCAATTTCAATAATTTGACTATCACTATTTGATAAGGAATAGTCATTATGGAAAGGTAACTAACTAAATGCATATTTCAATTTCTCAAAAAAATTACTATTGTTAATAGATAATTCAATTTACATATGGAATGTAATATAACTAAAAACACAAGTAATTTAATCAATAAGATGAGAATGAAAATTCATACCGAGGTAATATCACTAAAAAACCATAATATATATTAATAAAAAATTCATAATGAAGGAAATGATTAATTATTAGATTTCATGATCTCAATAATCATGATACCCCTACAGTCAAGACATTTAAAAATATTATTTAAATGTAATCGGTATGTATACACTACAAACCCATTAAACTAAGTGTATTCCACTAATTCATCCCATGATAATACCAATGCAATGAGGGGCTATCTATAATTGGTCCCCAGCAATATATTCTTTTAAAAATAAGTCCTTATAACTAAAATCATATTTATTTCATAAAAATTGTGTGTTTTAAAAAAATTTATTTATTGATTAAGGAATATTGATTAACAATAATTTCCCCAATCAATCATATAAAATTAAATTATTATTTATTTCTGTGGAAATGATATATGATTTATATAACTAGTATATCCATGATAAATAAACTAGATATTATGTGGGGATATTGTAACACCCCAAGATTTTATGAAAAATATTATTTTTAATTTCATTAATGTCTTGTGTTGTACGCTACACCAAAAGGATCTTGCACAACACACATCCCTGACTTGTCTTGCATTACACGCAAGCGTGACCTTCCACGATAGCGTGTGTTGTACGCAATACTGAGTTTTGCTAAACAACGATATGTTATATAAACTAGCCGTTATGAATAGTAATACCCACTTTTTGAAATTTTATAAATTTTATCTTTCAAAATGGGCTTCATTTTTGGATTCAAAATATCTAAATTAGCCTAGGGTGAATTTTTTGAATTTTTCTAAAAACATTCAATTTTTGATGAATAGTGAAAACACTAGGTTACTATTCAAAAACTGACTTTTTATTTAAATAATTATTTATTTTATTTAAATTTATTTTAGGTCAAAATTGATACATAATACCTATATAAGTTAAATTTAAGTCATTGTATTCATTTTATAATAATTTTATATATATAAAAATTTTGTTGAACTTTTCACCGCCTTTTACCCACCTCCTAAAAGAATTTGAAAATTCATATAAAACTTAATTTAACCACTTCTGTGAGTGGAATTTCAAAAATCTGAGACACATGGTTAATATCAAGGACTAAAATGTGGTTCAATGAGATGAAAATAATTTTTGGTGAATAGTAACGTTTTACTTTTTTAAACCACAGTTAAAAGTAAATAGGGTAATTAAGGGTAAAAATGATATTATTATTACTCTAACACACGCCCTAATTCTATTGGATAAGTGTAATTCGACCAAAAACAACCTTAGTAATAAAATATGACCATTTAGGCCCACTTGGATTAGATAAGTACATTTATTATTAATTTATTTAACGAAGGATTAAAATAGTTCAAATAAATGTTTAATAACTAAATAATTTTTAATATAGGGTTATACATAAGATAAATTAGACTATAAATATTAATTAAGAAGATAAAAATATTTCCTACATAATGGTGTTTTATTTATAATATTTATACATTAAATAATTTAATTTATTTACGAAAAAATGATGATGCAGTAATTATCTTATTAATGAAATATTGACATAATTGATGTTATAAATACCCAAATAAATGTAATTTGAGTCTTTTTACGAAATAAAATAATTTTCTATGTTAATATGACATGTTATTATTTATTAAGTTAACTTATTTAGAACTTATCATTCTGTTATAATTTTTACAAAAATCAATTACCAAATAGTGTCAAAATTGACCTAAAATAGTTTTTAAAACAAATATTATATTATTAATTTCTATTTTATTCCTAAAAATGTAAGGTTCATAAAATTGACTTATATAAGGTTATATATATTAATAATAATCAACTTTGGGTTCTTTTGGCTTGTTATAGTAAGTTTATTAACCTTATAGTGTAAGAAAAAAAGAAGAAACGGTAAAAGAAAAATTATTTAACATAAAGTTAAATATAAATGATAAGGTTAAAATAGAAACCTAAACTTTTCTAAATTCTATTGGATGAGATGATTTAGACCCATACCCAAATTAGCTTCTAAATAACTCAATTTGGAGCTATTAAAAACCGAATATGACTTTATAATAAAATAATATTTTTTGTTATTCCAATGGTGCCCCTCTCCGCCCTTATAAAAGGGCACCTCCTCCCTCTCTTCATCACACCACATTGAGCCTTCAAGCTCGCCCAAACCCTGCCAATTTCTCTTAAGAAATCAAATAGAAACATCCTAGAGGTTCTGGTGTTCTTCAAAGACAAATCTTAGTGCCCTAAGAGGAGGTTTCAAAAAGGCGTGTCGAAAGAAGATGTAATATCTGTTACCGATTCTTTCAACATTATTTCTTATTATACTTATTCTTCTTTAGTTGTTTCATTATGAAGTAATAACATCAGTATCACTCATATACTGATATGTTATTATAAGTATGAAACAACCCTATTTCACTATGTATCCATCCTATGGAAAACAAAATCACCACGCGTGCGTACGTACGGAATACCGTCTACACGCCGTGGTGTAATCTATTTTCGACCACCACCTTACTAGGATGGGTATAATGGTGTAAATAAATAACAATATATGATTATTTCAAATTGATATTGATTATTAAATATTATACACACACTTCAATGCAATTCCACAATCATGGTAATGATATCATCGCTCGTGCGTACGTACGGACTACCGTCTCCACGACGTGATGAGATTCATTCTCCATGTTAACCATTCATGAATGATTATAAAGTATATACAATAAGTAATCATGAAATATATGAAATAATTATGATATTGGATTTATGTGTATATATATTTATGTCATCTACGTAATTTCATTCAATTCAATAAGGAAACGAAAATAGTGTTCATGCGTACGTACGACCTACCGTCTCCATGAACAGTGTATTTCATTCCTTTTATCGATCTATAATATATATGTATATGATGAATATATATTATATATAATTCATGTTTTAAATTCGGGAATTATGTAAATCAGGATATAAGTAATAATATCAAGAACGACAATTCGAAACACATACGATAAATGAAACGAGTTTACCCAAAACGCTCTTTAACATTGAATTTACAAAAGAACGGGTAATATAAAGTCATAAGTGAACCATATATGATATCATAACAATGAATATGATTCTGTAATAATTAAATAACATTATTTAAATCATTATACAGGAGGTTTTGATATATACGAAGAATATCAGACATATGGTAAGGGATAATTTTTTCAATCTCATTCTTGTCTAAGATTGTTTATTCGTAAGTATTTTCTGGGGTTATGTTTATTATCAATGTCCATATGTTCTCAAAAAAAATTCATAAAATGTTTACATTTCTTACATGAATTTTTAAAATCATTCTTACCCTTCTTTTTACTTTTACCACATCGTATGGAAGGAATCTTTCTTTTGTTTACCATACGAGGTACTTTTTGACTTTTCTGACAAAAGTACGAGAAAAATGTTATTTTTAACTTATATGGCGTGAATGAATTTTTATGGTTTCATAACACCTCATTTTCATGAATCTTACTCTATAAGATTATATGACTATTTTCAACAAAATAATTTTCTTTTAAAATTTCGTGGAAATTTTTGAAAAGAAAATGATTTTGAATAAGAAAAGATATTTTCCTCAAGAATTCATTTCAAGTATTTTATCAAAACCATTTTCCATCTAAGATGACATTAATTCATAAGTGTATGTTCCAAGTATAATATCTCTATGATTTACATGGTTTCACTTTTTTTAGGATGAAGTGATATCCATTTGTTTTATATGGATTATGTTATAATGGGATGATGTTTATGAAACCCATTTTTATTCTTTGGTATAGGACAAATGATTTATGTTTATGTTGTGAAAAGAGTAAGAATGAATTCATTATGAGATGGGTGGGACCTATATCTCCCTCTAATGCATTGGGTAAAGATTTATATATCATGAGATATACATGGATGGAATGGTATGTTAATCCGGTTCACTGTTATAGGACTGAAACGAGGAGTGAACTCGATTCAGAAAGGGACTTTGTCCACTAAGATGGTCTTGGAATCAATGCCTTGGCTACTATGGAAATCATAACATGTTCTTAATGGTTACCACGATTACATGTTTTATTCCCATTCTATTTTATCATGGTTGATGTTCCCTTATGATATATGCCTTACGTACTTCAAAGATTCATGTTTTTGCTCAAGATTTTGATGTTTAGATTTTATGTTCAAGTTTTTGCATTCAAATGTTTATGGATTGTTTTATGTTCCCTATGTTTACCCTTACAGGGCATTTGAGCTCACCCCTTTTATGTTTTCTTTTCCCTAGGATATAAAGAGATGTTTTAGGTAAGAAAAAAAAGTCGAAGATCTTTATGGGAGATGTTGCAGATTTTTCACCACGATTAGAAGATTATATTCCGAGTTTCCAAAGACACTAAACTATTACAATCCTTGTGTGTCTGTTTTTGTTATGTACTAAGTATTCTGAAAAAGTAATGTAATGTCCATGTACGTCAAGCTTTGGTTATCTACAGTTGGTATCAGAGGAAAGGTTTAGTTAAACTTTGGAATCTAGGATGTGAAAACGTTAGTGAGATCCCTAGAGATATTTCTAAGGTATGTCTAGGGATGTCCCTAAGTATAAGTATACGTATAGGATATAGTACTAAAACTACGGTAACGATCATAGAATTTATCCTAAGATGTTAGATATTGACGGTACTCCCCCTTTATTATGTTTTTTTCCCTAGTATGATTTTTTCCTCTCACACTATTCTTTTTGGGTTTTAGAAAATGGCTGGAAATAGGAAGATTCACGATAATGGAGGATATGACAGACAATGGAATGATATTCTTCAAGAGAAACCAAATGAAACGGGATTTGGAAGTCAAAACATAGTTATTATGCCTAATCAGAAATATCATAATATGATCAATAATCTCAACTTTGGTAAGTTTCCCAACTCAGATAATAAGAGAAAGATGGAGTTTCATGATGATCATAGAGGAAAGAAAGGTAAATTTCCCTCATGTAAATCATTTGGGAAGAGGCATCGGGGAGATTGTTTCAAAGGAACTGGAAGATGCTTTGGGTGTGGAAAAGAAGGACACAAAGCCAGTAAGTGCAAAGGAAAAGGTTCAGTTAACACCATGGACAAGGATAATGGTATTGCTACGACATCAACAGTGATTAGATGTTTCAAATGTGGAATGTATGGACATTATGCAAACCAATTCCCTAAGGGAAAATCTCATGAAGAGAATCAGCATGGTCATATGAGTAGTATTTATGTGGATGATGATGAAGAGACTACAAATGAAATATGAGATGAAAGAAATGATGAAGCTTAGTCAGTGGTTTAAGAAGTTAGTTGAATGATTGTATGTTTATAAAGAATAATTTATGGTACTATTGATTAAAGAATCATCTAAGGATTGTTACACTATTTTTTTCCTAAAGTATTTGAAAGTATATGTTGAATGGTACCGATAACCATGAAAGTTTATTCAAAAAAAATTGGAAGGTAGATGATATGTGCATAATGAAAGGACAAGGAGATAATGAGTTGTTTGATAGTATTCATGATCTCATGATTTATATAAGGACAAAGTGATATCATGGTTTGAGTATATAGAATTTTTAGGATTTTGGTATATGGAAAGTGTTAACTTTAAACTGCATTCATGTTTTCAGTATGGTTCAATGGGTATTAATTTTTTTAAGAGAATACATGATTAAGGCCTTTGAATGTTTGGAATGTGACCAACAAGACATATCTTATGATATATTGGGATCAATGATGGTATTAACATCCTTGTTATATGAACTCTTTGGTAATCGTTTTCACTAGAATATGAGATTAGACAATAGTATTTTGGATAAGCCTAAAGATTGGAATGGATTATGTTGGACATAATTTAGTATTGTTTAAGGCTAGTACTTTTTCGATATTATTGATGGAAAGTTATAATAATGTATTTTTAGAAAAAGGAAAACCTTCAGGACGGGTGACAACCCGTCGCATCAGACAAGGCTGTGGGAATCAAACCCACAACTGAAGAGCGACAGGCCTTTATCGCCTACCAGTGGCCTACAGGAAGTCCCTATTTAGTAGAAACTAGTTTTATTATATTAAGATGTATTATATAAGAAGTATAAGTCCATTTTAGGAACCATATATGATTAATCTCACTATAGATGGACTTTTGTATTTTTGATAAATTTTTCTAACCTTTTGTTTAAGACAGATGGAATGACCCATCATTCTATCACATGATCTACTAACACTTCACGAATGACAAATTCAACTTCATTTCCTTAAGAGATGAAGTGGAAATTGTCCAAGGAACGAACAATGGTGAGACTGTACCCAAATCAAGAAAGTATTTCTTCTAATTCCAATTTCATCAACATTAGGGAAATGATCTTGAAAACCCAAAATGATGTCGTTGTGCCCATATATCCGATAATCAGATAGTACCTTAGATCATCACAAATCTATGGATTTGTGATTATTGGATTTTTCATAGCAATGTTTTCTACCACTCTCCATCAGAACATGATGGTTAGATTTCTCTTCAATATCCATATTTTCACTTATGTTCTCCTATGTGGAATCCAAGTGATTTGTTAATTTGGGTAACCCTTATGTTAGATACTTTAGTTTTTAAAGACTGGTTATGGTATTCCTTTTTACGATGTGGGTTTCTATTAAAGAATATTTTGAGTAGTAAACCATTTATAACCCCGACAAATTTTGATGACGAAATTCATTTTAAGGGGGGTAGAATGTAACACCCCGAGATTTTATGAAAAATATTATTTTTAATTTTATTGAAATCTTGTGTTTTACGCTACACCAAAAGGAGCTTTCACTACACGCATCCCTGACGTGGCTTGCATTACACGCAATCGCGACCTTCCTCGATAGCTTGCGTCGTACGCAATACTGAGTTTCACTAAACAACGATATGCTATTAAAATATTATTAAAACTAGCCATTGTGAATAGTAATACCCAATTTTTAAAATTTTGTAAATTTTATCTTTCAAAATGGACTTTATTTTTGGATTCGTAATATCGAAATTAGACTAGGGTGAATTATTGGTATTTTTCTGAAAACTTTCAATTTTTGATGAATAGTGAAAACACTAGGTTACTATTTAAAAACCGACATTTTATTTAAATAATTATTTATTTTATTTAAATTTAATTTAGGTCAAAATTGATACATAATACCTATATATGTTCAATGTAATTCATTGGAGTCATTTTATAATAATTTTAGATATATAAAAATTTTACTGAACTTTTCACCATCTTTTACCCACCTCCTAGGAGAATTTGGAAATTCACATAAAAAATAATTTTACCGCTTCTATGAGTGGAATTTCGAATATCCGAGAGACATGGTAAATATCAAGGACTAATTTTTGGTTCAATGAGATGAAAATAATTTTTGGTGGATAGTAACTTTTTACTTTTTTTACCACGGTTAAAAGTAAATAGGGTAATTAAGGGTAAAAATGATATTATTATTACCCTAAAACATGTCCAAATTCTATTGGATAAGTGTAATTCGACCAAATACAACATTATGAATAAAATATGACCATTTAGGACCACTTGGATTAGATCAGGACATTTAATATTATTTTATTTAAAGAATAGTTAAAATAGTTAAATTCGATGTTTAATAATTAAACATTTTTAATATAGGGTTATACATAAGATAAATTCGACTATAAATATTCATTAGAAATATAAAAAGACTTCCTTTCTAATGGTATTTTATTTATAATTTTTAGACATTAAAGAATATATTTTATTTATGACACAATTGTGATGCAATAATTACCTAAATAATGAAATATTAAAATAATTGATATTATAAATGCCAAAATAAATGTAATTTGAGACTTTTTATGAATTAAAATAATTTTATTGGTTAATATGACATTTTATTATTGAGGTAATTACATTTTTTAGAAATAATAATGTTTTTATGATTTTCACAAAAAATCATTTACCAAATAGTGTCAAAATTCACATAAAATAGTTTTTTTAAACATATTATATTATTAATTGTTATTTTATTCCTAAAAATATAAGGTTTGGACAAATAAATTAAATAAGGTTATATATATTAATAATAAACAACTTGGGGTTTTTTTTGTCTTTTTATAGTAAGTTTATTTACCTTATAGTGTAAGAAAACAAGAAGACACGATAAAGTAAAATTATTTATCTTAAAGTTAAATCTAAATGATAATTTTAAAATATATACCAAAACTTGTCTAAATTCTATTGGATGAGAGTATTTCTACCCATTCCTACCTTATATTCTAAATAAATCCATTTTTAGCTATTAAAAACCGAATATGACTTTATAATAAAATTATATTTTTAGTTTTTCCAAAGGTGCCCCTCTCCTACCTTATAAAAGGGCACCACCTCCCTCTCTTCCTCACACCGCTTTGAGGCTTCAATCTCGGCCAAACCCTGCCAATATATCTTCTAAACTTCCCTAGAAACATCCTAGAGGTTCTGGTTATCTTCAAATACCATATTTAGTTCCCAAAGAGGAGGTTAAGAAGAGGCGCTTCAAAGAAGAGGTAATGTATGTTACCGATTCTTTCAACTTTCTTTCTTCTTCTACTTTTATTTATTTAGTTGTTTCATTATGAGGTAATTAAATAATTATCACTCATATACTGATATGTAATTATAATTATGAAACAACCCTATTTTACCATCTATCCATTCTATGAAAAATGAAATCACCGCGCGTGCGTATGTACGGAATACCGCCTCCATGCCGTGGTGTAATCTATTTTCCACCACAACCTTATTTGGATGGGTATAATGGTGTAAATAATAACTATATATAATTATTTTAAAGTTATATTTATTCTGAAATAGTATACATACACTCCAATACAATTCCATGATCATGGGAATGATATTATCGCTCGTGCGTACGTACAGAATATCGTCTCCACGACGCGATGAGATTCATTATAATGTTAACCATTCAAGAATGATTATAAAGTATATAAAATGAATAATAATGAAATATATGACATAATGAATCTAATTTATTTATTTATATATATTTTTATATATATATATATTCCATCTACTTACTTCCATTCAAGTCAATAAGGAAAGGAAAACATCGTTCATGTGTATGTACGGTCTACCGTCTCCATGAACGGTGTGTTTCATTTCATTTATCTATCTATTATATATATATATATACTGAATATATATGATATATAAATCATGTTTTACATTCTAGAAGTAAGTAAATCATGATATAAGTAATAATAATATCAAGAACAACAAGTCCAAACACATACGATAAATGAAACAATTTTACTCAAAACGCTACTTTAACATTGAATATGAAAATGAACGGGTAATATAAATACCTAAGTGAACCATATATGATAGAATGACAATGAATATTATTTGGTAATAAGTCAATGACGTTATTTAAATCATTATACAGGAGGTTCGGATACATACGAAGCATATCGGACATAAGGCAAGGGCTAATATTGCAAATCTCATTTTTATCCGAGATTGCTTATACGCAAGTATTTACTGGGGTTATATTTTTCATCCATGCCCATAAAATGTTTTTCTTAAAGTTTTTAATATTATTCCATGTATTTTTAATGTAATTTTTACCCCTCTTTTACTTTTACTTTGTGTTATGGAAGGAATCTTTCTTTTGTTTACCATACGAGGAACTTTTTGACATTTCTGACAAAAGTACGAGAAGAATGTTATTTTTAACTTATACGGCGTAAATGGATTTTTACAGTTTCATAATGACTTATTTCAATGAAGTTTCCTCTACAAAATTTTATGGATATTTTCCACAAAACACTTTTCTTTTAAAATTGCATGGAATTTTGTGAAAAGAAAATGATTTTGAAGAAGAAAAGATATTTTCCTCAAGATTTCATTTCAAGTGTTTTATCAAAACCATTTTCCATCTAAGATGACATTATTTCATATGTGTATGTTTCAAGTATAATGTCTCTATGATTTACATGGTTTCACTTTTCTTATGATGAAATGATATCCATTTGTTTTATTTGGATTATGTTATGATGGGATTATGTTTATGAAACCCATTTTATTCTTTGGGTTATGATGAATGATTTATGTTTATGTTGTGGCACACGTATGAATTATTTCATTATGAGATGGGTTGTACCTATATCTCCCTCCAATTCATTGGGTAAATATTTATGTCTCATAAGATAGACATGGCTGGAATGGTAAGTTAATCTGGTTCAGTGTTATAGGACTGGAATGAGGAGAAAACTGGATTTAGAATGGGACTTTGTCCACTAAGATGGTCTTGGAAGTAATTCCTTGGCTACTATGGAAGTCATAACATGTGCTTAATGGATTCCACAATTAAATGTTTTCTTAAAATGCTAGTTTATCATGACTAATGTCCATTTTTTGATCTATGTCTTGTGTACTTCCAAGATTTATGTCGTTGCTCATGATTTTGATGTTTAGATTTTATGTTCATGTTTTTGAATTAAAATGTTTATGGATTGTTTTATTTTCTCTATGCTTACCCATACTGAGAATTTGATCTCACCCTATATATGTTTTCTTTTCCCTAGGATTTAAAGAAAGGTTTTAGGTAATAAAACAAAAGGGGAAGAACTTTATGGGAAATGTTGAAGATCTTTCACCACGATTAGAAGATTATTTTCCAAGTTTCCAAAGACACTAAACTATTAAGGTCCTTGTGTGTATGTATTCGTTATGTATTAAGTATTCTGCAAAAGTAATGTAATTTCCATGTACGTCAAGCTTTGGGTCTCTAAAGTCATATTCACCCATTTCTACGTTTAAAAAAATTAAACTAATCTACGGAAACTGTCATAATAATTACCGTTTTTCATTTATAAAAAATTGTAATTGAATGATAATTTTAACTTATATGAAAATTAAAAATGTTTTATGCCTCTACGAGATCAAAATATATAAAGGATTTGTTAAAAATTATTGAATTTTTTTTCCATAAAATGTATTGGGAAAGTGTTTAATTTTTAAAAACATATTTTTAAAATGAAAAGTATATTCTCCTTAAGAATATTTTTATTGATATTTTTATGGTGTTTCTATTAAATAACAAAAAAACTAAATATTATTAATCCAATGGGTATATTTTGTATTGATACCATCCTTATTATTTCAATGTATTTTTTAAGATAATTGTTGCCAAGGAATTTATTAAAATTCAATTTCTTGATTCATTTTTGTAGTCATTCTCATTATCTGTAAATTTTCAATTTCATGTGATTATTTGAAATTAAATTTCCCCAAAATATCAACATTATTTATCGTGGATAAATTTATTTCATAAAACATAAATACTTTCAACATATGGTTTGTGAAAGTAATTTTTTTGGGAAATATTGATAAATCTATATTCCTTAATCAATAAGGATATTTAATGATAATGAATATTGTATATAAATTAAATATATTATATTATATATGAGGAATGATTTATAAATGAATTAATGTGTGGGAAGTAGAAATTATATACCACCTTATTGCATTGATAGGTATCATGATTGAAAATCAGTTGGATAAACCCTATGAGTTTTTACCCAATAGTTTCAAATTGTCTTGGGAATAGACCAGATAATATAGGTTTAGTTTTCCAAACTAGATCGGTTTGTACATAGTAGTTTTAATACATCTTGTGAATGTTCATGGTGGTCGTGTTTATCATGTTCCTATGAAATGAATTCCAGTAATTAATAATTTCCTTGATTAATTTTTTTTTATTACTATCTAAGTGATTTTCACAATGATATTGTCTCTAGATGCCTTTTATTATCAGTTTATTTATTGAATGGAATGATACTTAAATTATTTACTTTTCCATATTGATTATAAATTATAATGCTAAATAAATGGAATGTTTTATTAGTTATTTAAATTTCCATGATGATTATTCATTATCTAGTTATTTAAATATCATGTGTGCTTAATTATTTACCTTTCCATGTTTATTTTCATTATTGATTAATTATAGCTTCCAATGAACTTTATACTTTATAATAATTTTATATCACCCATATTTTAGAACCCCAGAAGACCTTGAAAGGGAAGTGAATCGAGGTGTTATATTTTTCTTTAAAAGTGGCAGATATTTTTCCCACTTTTTTAGGTACCTGTCAAACCTTTCTGATAGAAATGTGTAGAAATAAAACAATAACATGAAAAGATACAACACAAAAAATTTAATTGTTTCACCACTTAGGGCCAGTCCAAGGAGAATATGCCAAAAATGTGGTATTTGTAGAAAAATACACTAATATTATCTATTTTTTGAATACATACATTTAGACATAGTAACTATACGCCAAGAAAATTTACATTGCAATATTTTTGGGATATCACACTACCTATCTCAAAAAAATTCTATTGACTCACACTATCACACTTGTTTAGGGGATTTCCCACTCTTTTTAAATACATTAATATGAGTTCACTAGAATGGAAATTAATTATTTTTCCCTAACTGGAACTAGAATATGCATTCATTGAAGTCATGAGTTAATGTACTTGAAATCACTATTCACATAAACATTATGTTCAATATTTACATTCCAAATCTCACTACCTTCGTGAAGAAAACATCATTTATAGATCAAACTAACTTTGTGAATCTCACTAGGTAATCATGGAATACTCTATTATTTATAAACTCCCATTTATCATAAGAATTGGCATCATTATAGAAATAAATATTCTTTTCAAGATGGTCAATATCAAATAAAAAACTAGTTAGCCAAGTACCCACCATTTGTGAAATTAGTGTGATTCAGAATTCACACCAATTATTTTCATGTGTAATAAATTAGGGGTAGCCGTCTATTTATAGGTTTTTGCATTTTTGGTACTCCCATTCCTTCGGAATATTTTTCATGTAACTCCAAATAGATCATCATGAATCCCCTTCATTCATGAAGATCTAGTGAGAATTTTTATAGTCACAGAGACTATGGTCAACTATTTATAAATTCACGATCCTCCACTTCTTGTAATCATAGAGATAACCATCACTCCATTTTGCAACAAAGACTCTCCATGTCTCCAAAAATCTCAACCTTTAGAAAACCCAGTCAATATAAAATCCATGATATTACATAATATCAAAGAGAAAATTATAGAAAACAACAATTCATGGTGCCAACCTATTCCTCAATATTTTAAGCACAAAAATTTAGAAAACACTAGTAAATGATATTATAGCATCCCGGCCTTTGATTACATTAATATTACATCATTTCAAAGATAAAAAACATAATAGTATTAAACATATAGGATCCAAATGTTTAGTGTCTTGGGAAAACTAGGACCATACATAATAATTACAACATCAAGCATAAACATTTATTTAATTTCTTCTTCTCTAGCTTCTTATTAGAACTTTTCCTCTCCTTAGTACTTGTAGAAACCTAAGGATATATATAAAAATGGGTGATATAGAATACTATTAAGAGGATAGATAAGAAAAATATAGCATCGGGTGAGCATAATCATAAAATAGGCAAAAGATCATGAACATGATAAGAACATAAAAAAAACTTGAAATATGGAAATGCATAAAAATGAAACAACATGTCTTAGTGGTTAACTAACACACATACTTGTGAAACAAGATAGAATCTTCTTCACACTTTATTTAAAATTTACTCATGAGATTCATCACTTTAGCCAATGCATTATAGCGATTTATAATTCCAGGTGCACCCGTCACATTGAAACATTCATATTGCGCTATATAATTCCGGGCGCACCCTTCACATCATAACATTATAATCATCATGCTTGACAAATAGAAAACATATCAAAAAATGTACATAACTAACCCATGGAATGGAATGGGTTTCATCTCATAATAAATCATTCATAAGATTTGGGTTCCCAAAAGAAAGAGGGAATAACATACATGTTACAAGAACTATCCACTTTGAGTGAGAAGAAAAAGGGGTGTTCTTAAAAGAATAGTTCTTTTAGAAAACATTTAGTTTGACATAAAAAACTAGTGAAAAACATTTATATCTCAGAAAATTAATGGAAATGATGAAAAAATGTTCTTTAAGGAGTAACCATATCAAAAATGGAGGGAAAGAGGGAGAACCTGAAGGAAGAAAATTAGGTTCAAGATTTTCCCCTTACCTTGTATCTGAATACTTCCTTCTCTTTAATGTCCTATATAATGACATTATATTCATTAATTAGAAATTACAGAAACTTTTAGAAATTAATAGGGTTCATTCTAGTTTCTTTATGTCATTTTATGTTTCTTTGGATGACTTATAGTGTTTAAAAACATTGTTCGGGGATGTTCGTTTTTATGGTTTTTCTTGGCTGGTTCACTTGTATTCATAAATTGAAGTCCGGATAGAACATGGGTAAACATCCCTAAATGATATAAAATTTCACTATTGATATTACAGGATTTTTTATGATCTTATAATAAATTATATTAGATCTAAGTGGATGAATCATTAGATAAGAATTAAATGATGCTTATTTGGGTCAATTTGGGTGGTTTTTCGGTCACAACGAACTTCTTTTAACTTATCGCATAGTAATATCACCATAGGATATTTCAAGAACGTTAAATAGGAAATAATTCAAATACAATATCCTGGTTCAAGCATAAAAATGGTTTCATGACCAGATATGAAGGTAGAAATTGAAGAAGAAAGCATGTCGTTCTTGAAGGTGATAAATTAACACCTCACGAACAACGTTCTCTTTAATAAAATAATAGGAAGAGATAAAGGGGGTTGAATGATATAATATCAAATTATAATAATAAAATTACTGTTTATGTATAATACTAGAGTTAAAATACCATTTTTATGAAGATATGTGGAGAGAGATCAAGAAATGAACTTGAACATGAAAGGAAATTAATGGAGAAGAGGGAGAGAAATTACCTCTTGAATCCTTCTCTTGAGAAGCACCTTAAGGGCCTATTCTTGGTTTTCTGATGATACCATCAGCTCTTGGACATGGGGGAGGGGATAGGGAAGGTTTTGGGGAAGATTTTAGGGAAGTATTGGAGCTTGAGAGGTGTGAGGAAATGAGGGTGTGAAGGGTGGCTTTTATAGTGGAGGGGAGAGGGGTTTCCTAAATATAAAATTCATTAGTTTATTAATATCCCCTAAGACAAGAAATAGTGAGTATTGAATGACCAAGAATAGTAATTTTATTATTTGATCCCGAACCAAGTGGTCTTACATCAGCAGAGCATCATTGATAACTCAATTAATCCATTATTTAGCATTTATTGTCAATTATCGGATTCTACTATTCATTAAAAATTCAAGTATCTCAAAAAATTTCCAAAAATTTGCCCCAACCCTTTTTTGACATGTACAATCAAAAATGAAGTCCATTTTTGAAAAATAAGTTTCTAAATATTATTAATTTAATATTTAATTAAAATCAAAATTTACCCAAAAAACAGTTTTTAAAAGTTAAAACTGATTTTATAGGGCATTCAAAAATTACGTAGGGTCTTATAAAATTATATAAAAACTATAAGAAATTGATTCAATAATTTATTAATACATTTTAGGGAAATATATTTTCGTTTAAATTAATTAATTATTTATGACTTACAAAATACCAAAACATTTACTAAGGTCAAATTGTCACTTTCTAAGATGTCTAAATTTTATTTAATTATTCACGGGTAAGGTTACTCTTATGTTGGTTGAATTACTATTAAAAAGGGTCATATTACTATTCACAAGGGTATGTTACTATTCCTAAGGGTACTTTACTATTCACCGAAAATTATTTTTGTTTCATTAGACTCCAAAAATCATCTTGAACACAACCGTGTATGTCAGATTTTCGAAATTCAAAACATAGAAGTGACAAAATTATGTTTAAAGGTCATTTATAACTTAGTAGTTCATTAAGGTTTATTTTCATGACATAAATATTAGAAGGTAATTTCCATTGAAAAACTTTGGGTTTTTACATTCTTCCCCCCTTAGGAAATTTCACCCCTGAAATTTCACTTTACACAAAAAGGTGTGGGTACTTCTCCTTCATTTCCTCTTCTGGTTCCCAAGTTTCTTCCTCAAACTTATGGTTCCTCCACAACACATTGACAAGATGGGTTGTATTTTTGCGTAGAACCTTATCTCTATGATCTAGAATCTTTACTTGTAGCTCCTCATAGGATATATCATCTTCCAGCTGCACCACCTCTGAGTTTAGTGCATGTGAGGGGTCGGGTATGTACTTCCTCAGTAGTGATACATGAAACACATCATGAACTTGAGCCATATTTGGTGGAAGTGAATGAAGATAGGCCATGGCTCTTTTGTGTTCATGGATCTCAAAGGGGCCAATATACCTTGGGCTTAGCTTCCCTTTCTTCCCGAATCACATGACTCTCTTCCATGGAGATATACGAAAGAAGACTGTATCTCAAACCTCGAACTCTAAGTCCCTTCGATGGTTGTCAGCATAGCACTTTTGTCGACTTTCAGTAGCTTTGATGTGTTTCTGAATGACTTGAACCTTCTCTGTCATCTCTTGAACAAGATTGGGTCCAAGTAGCTTTCTTTCTCAAACTTCATCCCAGCAGGTTGGAGTTCTACATCACTTTCCATAAAGATCTTCACATAGAGCCATCTGGATACTCGAGTGGAAGCTATTATTGTATGAGAATTCAACCAATGGGAGATGCTGATCCCATCCTCCTTTTATTTCTAGAGAGCATGGTCTTATCATATCTTCAAGCATCTAAATAGTCCTTTCATATTGGCCATAAGTTTGGGGTGATAGGCCATGCTGAAATTTAATTCAGTACTCATATCATGTTGAAGGCTCCTCCAGAATTCAGATGTGAACCTTGGATCACGATCAGAGACAATTGAGAGTGGAACACTGTGAAATCTCACCACTTTCACATATATATTTTCAATTTGTTCAAGTGAGAGATCTTCCCAAATAGCGATAAAATGGGTAGTCTTGGTCAGTCGGTTAACCATAACCCATATCGCATTATTTCCCTTTGAAATCTTCGGGAGACCCGTGACAAAGTCCATAGTTACATTTTCCCATTTCCACATGGGTATAGGCAATGGCTGCATCTTACCTTTGGACTTCTGTCACTCAGCTTTAACTTACTAACATACCATGCACCTAGATATATATTCCTCAATTTCCTTCTCCATGTTATCCCACCATAAGTGTTCTCAGAGATCACCATACATCTTGGTACTCCATGGATGGATAGAGAATGTTGATTTATGTTCTTTGTCCAATAGCTACTTCTTTATATTGGGTGATGAAGGCACACAAAGTCACATTCCAAACCAAATCACACCATCATCATCGATATGGAACTCTCGTAGATTCCCTTCCTTTACTCCATTCACCCTCTTTTGTATCTCCACATCATCCCTTTTTTTCTTCCTTAATCTTCTCTTGGATGGATGGTTGCGCAATCATTTGGGAAAGGTAAGATGCATCCCCTGCCCGTATGATTTCCAAATCCATTCTTTTCATATCCATGAAGATAGGGTCTTTCTCAATCCGCAACAAGGATAGAGTAGCAGGTTATTTTCTGATTAGAGCATCAACTACCTTGTTTGCCTTTCCAGGATGATAGTGGATAGAGAAATCGTAATCCTTGATTAGCTCTAACCATCTCCATTAATGCATGTTGCGATCATTTTGTGTGAATATATACTTTAGGCTCTTATGGTCGGTGTATATGTCACACTCCTCGCCATAAAGGTAGTGCCACCAGATTTTCAAGGAAAAAATCATGGTTGTCAGCTCTGGATCATGCATTGGGTAGTTCTGCCAATGGATCTTCAACTGTCGTGAGGCATAGGCTATCACATTGTCATTTTTCATGACTACACAACAAAAGCCTTTCTTTGAAGCATCATTGTATATCACAAAACTTTCTCCACTTTTCAGTATTGTGAGTATAGGTGCAGTGATTAGCCTTCTATTTAGCTCTTTTAAGCTTCCCTCTCATTCTTTTTTCCAGACATACATTACCCCTTTCCGTATTAACTTAGTTAGCGGGCTTGAAAAACGTGAGAAGTTTCTCAAAAAATGTCGGTAGTACCCAGCTAATCCCAAAAAAACTACGGATTTCTATGACACTAGAGGGCCTGGGCCATTCCTCAATCACCTTTTTCTTTGAAGGATCCACAGAAATTCCCTCACTTGTGATCACATGTCCCAAGAATGTGACTTTTTCATCCAAAAGTCACACTTTATGAACATGGCGTACAACTTATCCTTTCTCAATGTCTCCAACACAAGTCTTAGTTGTTCTTCATGTTCCTCCTTGATCTTGGAGTATATGAGAATATCATCGATAAACACTACCACAAATTTTTTGAGGTAATGTCTAATGACTCTATTTATCAAATCCATGAAGATTTCAGGGGCATTAGTAAGTCTGAAGGGCATCACCAAAAACTCATAGTGCCCATACCATGTATGGAAGGCAGTCTTCTGAATATCTTCTTTCTTTACCTTTACCTGATGATATCCAGAATGAAGATCCACCTTTGAGAAGTATTGAGAACCTCTTAACTGATCGAACGGGTCGTCAATACTTGGAAGAGGATACTTGTTCTTTATGGTGATCTTATTGAGTTCCCGATAAATGATACACAACCAAATTTTTCCATACTTCTTCTTCAAAAAGAGAACTTGCGCACCCCAAGGTGATGCACTAGGACGTATGAACTCTTTGCCCAGATTCTCTTACAGCTGCTTCTTTAACTCCTCCAGTTCGATAGGGTCCATCCTATAGGGAAACTTCAAGATAGGAGTAGCTCCAGGTATGAGTTCAATTGAGAACTCTACCTCATGATATGGGTGAATTCCGGGTAACTCTTCAAGAAATAAATCTCAGTATTCCCTCATTATGGGCATTTCCTCAAGGTTGGAACATTCCTTCAACTCAGCCATTTGGTCAACATATGATTCTTCATATGGAATCAACACCCACACCATTGCAGGATTTTGCAAAGGAGATTCATGATATTCCTTGAATTTTTAGATGATCATGGGATGGTTTGGAATATGAAAAAATATTTCCTTTTCCCGATAGTTGATATGTGCTCTATATAACGAGAGCCTATCCATTCCCATTATAGCGTCGAATTCCACCAAGATAAGTATTAAAAGATTTGCTGGTAGAATCTTCCCACATACGCCAATAAGAGAAGAGTCAAACACTTGGGTTTCAATTATTACAACACTTAGTGTTTTTACAGATATCTCTACTTCAAGGTTTCAGGGCTTCGATTCTATAGTTCTAGAAAACATACAAGAAATAAAGGAATGCGTAGAACCAGAATCAAATAATAATTTTTCCATTCTTGAGTGAATAAGAAGTGTAACTTGTACGACTTCATTTTAACAATCCACCTCCACAGTAGTAATGGCATAATCCTTCCCTTGTTCCTTTGGATTTGGTGGCTGCTGACGCTGATTACCCTCCAGAAATCGAGGTTTGGTGCACTAGTTTGCATAATTCCCTAGCTCCCTATAGTTGTAGCATTGAACCGTGAGTGGTTATCTCATTTAATCAGCTACATTCTCCTTCATTTTTGTGTCTTTTTGACACTCTTGATCATGGTGTCCTTATTTACCACACTTGAATCATTTCCACATCCCTTTAAGGCAGTTCCCATGGTTCAACTTCGCACATTTTTGGCATGTGGGTTGTTGAGTTTTCTTCCCACCATTGTCATTAGATCCACCAGCTCGAAACTCAATCTTTATTTTCTTATCACCATATCCATGGGACCATTCTCAAAACTCCATATCCACTTTTAGTGCACACCAAACAAATTCTTCATAACTCCCATAGTCTCTAATTTCAAGATCCTTTTGAAGGTGTGGTTTTAATCCACTAAATAATCTGTCAATTTTTCTATCATTTTTTATAACAAAACCTGTAGCGTACCTTGAAAGCCTTGTGAAATTCACTTCATAGGTTGCGAAATATTCTCATTATTTTTTCTTGAGCTTTATAAATTCTCTCTCCATCTTCGTGCAAAGAGATCGTGGGAAACACTTATTAAGAAACATTATGTTAAATTCCTCACATTCTATCTCTTCAATTTCTTCCCTTGGCTTGGTGTTCTTAATCAAATCCCACCACTAATCATCTTCTCCATCTAGATGATAAACGGCTAGAGTCACCTTCTCCGTCTCAGAATAGTAAAGCATAGAAAACATCTAATCCATGGAGTTGACCCACTGTTCTGCAATTAGTGGATCGAAATATCCACTAAACGTCGGTGGTCGTTGCCGCATAAAAAATTCGATAGCAAGTTTCTCCCTCTTGGGTGAAGGAGGACATTCCCCATTATTATTATTATTGTCCATAACCTAAGATAATTGGGTAAGCATCGCCATGAAGTTTTGAACTCCACCTCCCAAATCATTGGGGATGTCATTCGGGCAATCATTACGTCGGCCCTCGCATGATTTGTTGGCCTGATTTCTCCAGGTTCCCACCATTTTCTAAAATTAAAAAGGTTAGAAAAAAACATAAGTAATAAATTCATGAATAAATTATTCATTTAAACAATTTAAACCAAAAAAATAACATATGGGATCCCTATGTAAATATTCTTGTGTGCATTTTTGTACTTATCCTCATGCTAGAGGTTTTATTTAGGGTTCACTAATCCTAATTCCTAAATTAACTAAACCTTGCCTCAGATACCAACTGTAGCATCCCGGCATTTTCTTACATTACTATTACATCATTTCATAGATAAACAAAAAAATAGTATTACACATAGAGGATCCAAAGGTTTAGTGTCTTGGGAAAACTAGGACCATACATAACAAATACAACATCAAGAATAAACATTAATTTAATTTCGTCTTCTCTAGCTTCTTATTGGAACTTGTACTCTCCTTAGTACATATAGACACCGGAGGATATACATCAAAAGAGGTGAGCTAGAATCCCAGTAAGAGGATAGATAAGAACAATAAAGCATGGGGTGAGCATAATCATAACAAAGGCAAAAGATCATGAACTTGAGAGGAGCATAAATAAAAGACTAGAAATGTGGCAATGAATAAAAATGAAACAATATTTCTTAGTGTTTAACTACCACACATACTTCTGAACCAAGCTAGAATATTTTTTACACTAAATTTAAAATTTACTCATGAGATTCATCACTTTACCCAATTCATTGGATATCTGTATAATTCCAGGCACACCCGTCACATTGTAACATTCATATTGTGCTCTATGATTCCGGGTGCACCCATCACATCATAACATTATCATCATAATGATTTCCACATAGAAAAGATATAAAGAAATGTACATAACTAACCCATGGAATGGAATGGGTTTCATCTCATAATAACACATTCGTAAGATTTGGGTTCCTAAAAGAAATAGTGAATAACATACATGTTACAAGAACCGTCAACTTTGAGTGAGAAGTAAAAGGGGTGTTCTTAAAAGAAGAGTGCTTTTGGAAAAACATTTGTTTGACATAAAAACTAGTGACAAACATTTATATCCCATAAAAGTAAAAACATTTTGAAAAAAGGATATTTAAGGAGTAACCATATCAAAAATGGAGTGAATGTGGGAGAATCCGAAGGATGAAAATTGGGTTCGAGATTTTCCCCTTACCTTGTATCCGAATGATTCCTTCTCTTTAATGTCATCTATAATGACATTATATTCAATAATTATAAATTAAAGAACCTTTTATACATTAATAGGGTTCCTTCTGGTTTCATTAGGTCATTATATGTTTCTTTGGATGACTTATAGAGTTTAATAGCATTGTTCGGGGATGTTTTTTTTGGTTTTTCTTGGGTGGTTCACTTGTATTCATAAATTGATGTTTGGGTAGAACATGGGTAAACATCCATAAATGATATTACATGTCACTAATGATATTATAGTAGTTTTAATGATCTTATAATGAATTATATTATATCCATGTGGATGAATCATTAGATAAGAATTAAATGATGGTTATTTGGGTCAATTTGGGCGGTTTTTCGATCACAACAAACTTGTTTTGACTTAACACTTAGTAATATGGCCATAGGTTATTTACAGAACTTTAAATAGGAAATAATATGTATAACTTATTCTTTTTCAACCATAAAAATGGATTCATGAACAGATCTGAAGGTATAAATGGAAGAAGAAAGCATGTCGTTCTTGAAAGTGATAAATTAACACCTCACGAACAATGTTCTCTTTAATAAATTAAAAGGAAGAGGGAAAGGGGGTTGGATGATATAATATACCATTATAATAATAAAATTATAGTATATGTATAATAATGGAGTTACAATACCATTCGTATGATGATATGTGTGGAGAGATCAAGAAATGAACTTGAACTTCAAAGGAAATTAAAGGAGAAAAGAGAGAGAAATTACTTCTTGAATCCTTCTCTTGAGAACCTCCTTAAGGGCCTAAGCATGGTATTTTGATGAGACCATAAGCTCTTGTACATGGGGGAGGGGCTAGGGAAGGGTTTTGTTCCGAGTTTAGTGAAGTCTTGGAGCTTGAGAGGTGTGAGGAAATGAGGGTGTGAGGGTGGATTTTATATTGTAGGGGAGAGGGGTTTCCTTAATATAAAATTCATTAGTTTATTAATTTCCCCTATGAAAATGAATAGTGAGTCTGGAATGACCAAGAATAGTAATTTTATCATGTGATCCCGAACCAAGTTGGATTACATCAGTAGAGCATCATTGATGACTCAATTAATCCATTATTTGGCATTTATTGTAAATTATCAGATTCTACTATTTATCAAAAATTCAAGTATCTTAGAAAAATTCCAAAAATTTACCCCAACCATTTTTCAACGTCTAAAAAAATGAATTCCTTTTTTCAAAAATAATTTTCTAAATATTTTTAATTTAATATTTAATTAAAATCAAAATTTATCCAAAAACAGTTTTTAAAAGTAAAAACTGATTTTATAGTGCTTTCAAAAATAATGTAGGGTCTTATAAAATTATCTAAAAATTCTAAGACATTGTTTAAATAATTTATGAATACATTTTAGGTAAATAAATTTTATTTTAAATTAATTAATTAACTATAATTAATTATTTATGACTTACAAAATACCAAAACGTTTACTAAGGTCAAATTGTCACTTTCTAAGATGTCTAAATTTTATTTAAATATTAATGGGTAAGGTTACACTTATGTTGGATGATTTATTATTAAAAAGGATCATATTACTATTCATAAGGGTGTGTTACTATTCCTAAGGGTATGTTACTATTCACCGAAAATTATTTTTGTTTCATTAGACTCCAATAATCATCTTGAACACAACTGTGTATGTCGGATTTTTGAAATTCAAAACATAGAAGTGACAAACTTATGTTTAAAGGTCACTTATCACTTAGTAGTTCATTATGTTGTGTTTTCATGACATAAATATAAGAAGGAAATTTCCATTGAAAAGCATTGGGTCGTTACATTCTTCCCCCCTTAAGAAATTTCTCCCCCGAGATTTTACTTTACACAAATAGGTGAGGGTACTTGTCCTTCATTGCCTCTTCTAATTCCCAAGTTTCTTCACCAAACTTATGGTTCCTACACAACACTTTGAATAGATGGGTTGTCTTGTTGCGTAGAACCTTATCTCTCTGATCCAGAATCTTTACTGGCTGCTCCTCATATGAGAGATCATCTTCCAGCTGCACCACCTCTGAGTTTAGTACATGTGAGGGGTCTGGTATGTACTTCCTCTGTAATGATACATGAAACACATCATGAACTTGAGCAATATTTGGTGGAAGTTCATGATGATAGGTCATGACTCCTATACGGTCAAGGATCTCAAAGGGGCCAATATACCTTGGGCTTAGCTTCCCTTTCTTCCCGAATCGCATGACTCTCTCCCATGGAGATATTCAAAGGAAGACTTTATCTCCAACATCAAACTCCAAGTCCCTTCGACGGTTGTCAGCATAGCTCTTTTTCTCACTTTGAGTAGCTTTGATGTGTTTTTGGATGACTTAAACCTTCTCTGTCATCTCTTGAACAAGATCGGGTCCAAGTAGCTTTATTTCTCCAACTTCATCCCAGTAGGTTGGAGATCTACATCGCTTTCTATACAGAGCTTCATATGGAGCCATCTAGATACTTGAGTGGAAGCTATTGTTGTGTGAGAACTCAACCAATGGGAGATGATGTTCCCATCCACCTTTGAATTCTAGATATCAGGTTCTTAGAATATCTTCAAGCGTCTGAATCATATGGTACTTTAGATCATCAAAAATTTATGGCTTTGTGATTGCTGGATTTTCCATAGCCATGTTCTCTACCACTCTCCATCAGAACGTGATGGTTAGATTTCTCTTCCATATCCATATTTTTACCTATGTGGAAAACCAAAGATTAGTTTATTTGGGTAACTGTTATGTTTCATACTTTAGTTTTTTAAAGATTGGTTATGGTATTCCTTTTTACGATGTGGTTTTCTATTAAATAAACTTTCGGGTAGTAATGAATTTATAACCCCGACGAATTTCAAGGGCGAAATTCATTTTAAGGGGGGTAGAATGTAACACCCCAAGATTTTATGAAAAATATTCATTTAAATTTCATTAATGTCTTGTGTTGTTTGATACACCAAAAGGAGCTTTCACAACACGCATCCCTGACATGTATTTCATTACATGCAAGTGTGATGTTCCATTA
This sequence comes from Viscum album, assembly GCA_963277665.1. Lineage (NCBI taxonomy): Eukaryota > Viridiplantae > Streptophyta > Magnoliopsida > Santalales > Viscaceae > Viscum > Viscum album. Next base: position 1,931,024,787 of record OY728142.1, read on the forward strand.
TAGCGTGTGTTGTACGCAATACCGAGTTTCGCTAAACAACGATATGTTATATAAACTAGCTTTTATGAATAGTAATACCCACTTTTTGAAATTTTATAAATTTTATCTTTCAAAATGGACTTCATTTTTGGATTCAGAATATCGAAATTAGCCTAGGGTGAATTTTTGGTATTTTTCTGAAAACTTTCAATTTTTGATGAATAGTGAAAACACTAGGTTACTATTCAAAAACCAACTTTTTATTTAAATAATTATTTATTTTATTTAAATTTATTTTAGGTAAAATTTGATACATAACACCTATATAAGTTCAATTTAAGTCATTGGATTCATTTTATAATAATTGTAGATATATAAAAATTTTATTGAACTTTTCACCGTCTTTTACCCACCTCCTAGGAGAATTTGCAAATTCACATAAAACTTAATTTTACGGCTTATGTTAGTAGAATTTAGAAAATCCAATAGAAATGATTAATATAAAGGACTAAAATGTGGTTCAATGAGATGAAAATAATTTTTGTTGAATAGTAACTTTTTACTTTTTTTTACCACGGTTAAAAGTAAATAGGGTAATTAAGGGTAAAAATGAAAATATTATTACCCTAACATATGTCCTAATTCTATTGGATAAGTGTAATTCGACCAAAAACAAACTTAGGAATAAAATATTACCATTTAGTTCCACTTGGATTAGATTAGGAAATTTATTATTAATTTATTTAAAGAAGGGTTAAAATAGTTAAAATCAAAGTTTAATACATAAATAATTTTTAATATAGGGTTATACATAAGATAAATTCGACTATAAATATTCCTTAGAAATATAAATCGATTTCCTACATAATTGTGGTTTATTTATAATTTATATACATTAAAAAAGTTAATTTATTTATGACACAATGATGATGCAGTAATTATCTTATTAATAAATATTTACATAATTGATGTTATAAATACCCAAATAAATGTAATTTGTGACTTTTTATGAATTAAAATAATTTTATAGGTTAATATGACATGTTATTATTGATTAAGTTAAATTTTTTAGAACTAATCATTCTGTTATGATTTTTACAAAAATCAATTACCAAATAGTGTCAAAATTGACATAAAATAGTTTTTAAAACAATATTATATTATTAATAGTTATTTTATTCCTAAAAATATAAGTTTCAGCCAAATGGCTTATATAAAGTTATATATATTAATAATAAACAACTTGGGGTTCTTTTGGCTTGTTATAGTACATTTATTAACCTTATAGTGTAAGAAAACAAGAAGACACGGTAAAAGAAAAATTATTTAAATTAAAGTTAAATCTAAATGATAAGGTTAAAATAGAAACCTAAACTTGTCTAAATTATATTGTATGAGAGGATATAGAACCATCCCCACTTTAGCTTAGAAATAAATCAATTTGGATCTATTAAAAACCGAATCTGACTTTATAATAAAATAATATTTTTAGTTATTCCAAAGGTGCCACTCTCCTCCCTTATAAAAGGGAACCTCCTACCTCTCTTCCTCACACCACATTGAGCCTTCATGCTCATCCAAACCCTACCAATTTCTCTTCTCCACTTCCCTAGAAAAATTTTAGAGGTTCTGGTCTTCTTAAAAGACAAATTTTAGTGCCCTAAGATGAGGTTTCAAAAAGGCGTGTCGAAAGAAGAGGTAATATCTGTTACCGATTCTTTCAACTTTATTTCTTCTTCTACATCTTCTTCTTTTGTTGTTTCATTGTGAAGTAATAACATCAGTATCACTCATATAATGATATGTTATTATAATTATGAAACAACCCTATTTCACCATGTATCCATCCTACAAAAAACGAAATCACCTCGCGTGCGTACGTACGGAATACCGTCTCCACACCGTGGTGTAATCTATTTTCGACCACCACCTTACATGGATGGGTATAATGGTGTAAATAAATTTCTATATATTATTATTTCAAATTTATATTGATTCTGAAATATTATACATACACTTAAATGCAATTCCATGATCATGGTAATGATATCATCGCTTCTGCGTACATACGGACTACCGTCTCCACGACGCGATGAGATTCATTCTCTTTGTTAACCATTCATGAATGATTATACAGTATATAAAATAAGTAATCATGAAATATATTACATAATAATGATACTAGATTTATTTTTATATATATTTATGTCATCTACTTAATTTCATTCAATTCAATAAGGAAACAAAAACAGCGTTCATGCGTACGTACGGCCTACCGTCTCCATGAACGGTGTATTTCATTCCTTTTATCGATCTATAATATATATGTATGTGATGAATATATATTATATATAAATCATGTTTTACATTCTGGAATTATGTAAATCAGGATATAAGTAATAATATCAAGAACGAAAAGTCGAAACACATACGATACATGAAACGATTTTACCCAAAACGCTCTTTATCATGGAATTTACAAAAGAACGGGTAATATAAAGTCATAAGTGAACCATATATGATATCATAACAATGAATATGATTCTGTAATATGTCAATGACATTATTTAAATCATTATACAGGAGTTTCGGATACATACGAAGCATATCGGACATTAGGTAAGGGATAATGTTTCCAATCTCATTCTTGTCGGAGATTGTTTATTCGTAAGTATTTACTGGGGTTATGTTTATTATAAATGTCCATATGTTCTCAAAATGTTTTAATAAAATTTTTACTTTTCATCCATTTATGTTTAAAGTCATTATTACCCTTCTTTTTACTTTTACCACATCGTATGGAAGGAATCTTTCTTTGGTTTACCATACGAGGTACTTTTTGACTTTTCTGACAAAAGTACGAGAAGAATGTTATTTTTAACTTATACAGCGTGAATGGATTTTTACAGTTTCATAACGCCTCATTTTCATGAATCTTACTCTATAAGATTTTATTACTATTTTTAACAAAATACTTTTCTTCTAAAATTTCAAAGAATTTTGTGAAAAGAAAATGATTTTGAATAAGAAAGGATATTTTCCTCAAGAATTCATTTCAAGTGTTTTATGAAAACCATTTTCCATCTAAGATGACATTAATTCATTTGTGTATGTTTCAAGTATAATATCTCTATGATTTACATGGTTTCACTTTTTTAAGATGAAATGATATCCATTTGTTTTATATGTATTATTTTATGCTGGGATGATGTTTATGAAACCCATTTTTATTCTTTGGGTTATGACGAATGATTTATGTTTATGTTGTGTTACAAGTAAGAATGATTTCATTATGAGATGGGTGGGACTTATATATACCTCCAATGCACTGGGTAAATATTTATATCTCATGAGATAGACATGGCTGGAGTGGTAAGTTAATCTGGTTCAGTGTTATAGGACTGAAATGAGGAATGAACTCGATTCAGAAAGGGACTTTCTCCACTAAGACGGTCTTGGTAGCAATGCCTTGGATACTATAGAAATCATAACATGTTATTAATGGTTTCCACAATTACATGTTTTATTCCCATGCTATTTTATCATGATTGATGTTCCATTATGATATATTAATTACATACTTCTAAGATTCTTGTCTTTGCTCAAGATTTTGATGTTTAGATTTTATGTTCATGTTTTTGCATTCAAATGATTATGGATTGTTTTATGTTCTCTATGTTTATCCTTACTGGGAATTTGAGCTCACCCCTTATTTGTTTTCTTTTCCCCAGGATATAAAGAATGGTTTTAGGTAAGAAAAAAAGGGGAAGATCTTTATGGGAGATTTTGAAGATCTTTCACCACGATTAGAAGATTATATTCCAAGTTTCCAAAGACACTAAACTATTACGGTCCTTGTGTGTCTGTTTTTGTTATGTACTAAGTATTCCACAAAAGTAATGTAATGTCCATGTACGTCAAGCTTTGGGTCTCTACAGATATAATATACAATGATCACATGAATGTTAAAATTTCAAGGTAATGATAAAAAATACAAAAAATGGATCATGAAATTTAATGTAAAAAACAACCTTGTTTAAAATTATCATAAACCATACATATAAATAATATTTATTATTTCAATATAATATATCCCTAGTGTGTTATTTTTTAAATAAATGGTTTTTTCATTGATCAATAGAAATACCATAAATAAATTTTTTAAAAACTTTACTTGGAAAATTATCATTTTCATTTTGAAAGTAATATTTTAAAACTAAAAATCCAAAAATATATATATATAAAAATAACATTGAAAACTTTTAAATTAATCATTAAATCATTTATTGGTCATGAATGAAGTAAATTATATACATTTTTTATAAGTTAAAAAAATTCACTTTTAAACTTTTTGGAAAATGTCAAACATGACTTGTTTGGAAAATGACTTGATGATTCCTTTAGAAAAAATTTATCAAAATTAAAAAATGGGTAAAAATACATGTAATAAATCATTTGGATAATGTTGAATGTATTTTTGGAAACTTTTTTTGAAAAAATTATTTTAGAAGAGAAATAATTTAAAAATAAAAAAAATGAAGTTGTATTTTATTTAAAAAATTTCTCAAACATTTTAATTAAAGAAGAGACGAATAACATATTTGTACATGAAAAATTATATGTAACTACAATATAATAAAATTAAAAGGGTTAATTATAAAAAAATCAAAAAATCCATTTAATAAAAAATCATGTATAAATAGTCTTGGTTAAATGAGATTGTGAAATAAACCATTTAAAAACTTATAATGTTGAATTGATAACTAATAAATGAATTTATTCTGTGTATATATTTTAAATCCACATAAAAAAGTTGAATTAAAAAATAATATAGTCAAAATCATTTGCATTCATAATCATAGAATGTTTAGGACAATTAAGAAGTAATATAACCCAATAAAAATAAATTGGGTTATGAAATTCCTTACTACTTGGTAATTTTCATGTAAAATACCCTTATATGAAGAAATTAAAATGAAAAAAATAAAATTCAATTAATTATGAAGTATTCATGATATTTATTTAAAAATGTGTCATTATATACACAATATGAATAAAATTAGTTATATCACATTACAATATTCCTCAGTGAATTGAAATTGAGATGAAGTCCCTTAACTTGTTATTCATTTTGGTTGAAAGTGCATTAATATATAGTATACTAGTTTTAATTAAGGGTGTTAATTTATACCATAAAAATATTCCTCTTTATAATTTTATATACTATCCTATTATAACATTTTACCACCCATTTGTTAATAATATTTCATTTTTGTTTATGGTCATAGTTTCCTTGTTTTCTCAAGTGTGTTTTGTCATGAATGTTCCATATCATGGTATAGGGTAAAGATACATCATAAATATATTTCTATAAATTTTTTTAAACTAATTTAATCATTATAAACATATTTAAAATAATTTTTAATGTTTGTACATAGAAAATGAATAGCATCACTTCAGGGAGACGGTAGATCGTATGTTCACATGGGTGGTGATATCATTCCATTAACAAGTGAAATAGCAAGGAATTGAGTTATATATTAATTTATAATAATAATTATCATGTCATATTTATCATATATATATTCGTTTAATTGTTCCATTTTCCCTTCCATGTAATGTGTTCGTTAAAACTAGTTCATATTGCTTCACGAGGTGGTATCCCGGCATACACGTGAGCGACATTATCCTCTATTAAATAGAATGGAACATAATAATGTATCTAGGATATTGAAATTATAGTAGTAAAATCATATCATAATTATAATATATGTTTTTAAACAACATCATTATTTACAACCATGACATATGGATATGGAAAATTAATTACATACATTCACAACGTCGTAGTCCTCCAAACACACGATCGACAATTTTTTTTCCCATTTGATGGAAGAGTATATAGATATAGGTCACTAAATTAACATAAAAAAGTTTAATTATATTTAGTATAATGAAGATATTATATTATCATAGTTTAATTAAATTTTAGAGTGGTGTTAGAAGAAACAAAATTAAATCACTCATTTAATAACATTACCTCTTCCACGGAAAAGTTTTTTAGGTTTTCACCAAAATCCATCCTATGATGGTTTTACGGTCAGAAATGGGCGCTAGGATATTGGTATCAGATCAGGGAAGTAATTTGGATAGGTAATTTCCATTACAAATATCTTTGTAATTGTGAAGAGTGTAAGATATTGGTTAGCCATTTTTATGTGTTTGATAGGAAAAAAATGAAATTTTCGAAAAGAATCAATATCAACCAAATTTGTATCATTCCATAAGAAAGAAAAGGATAATTCTAGATCATTATAGGTGATATGGTCCAAATATGTCCAAAAAATATTTTTCACATATTATAGATCATTTTTAACATTTATCTTCTTAGACTAACCCCTAGTAAACCCGTTTTTACCTTATCCATGATAATTAATTATTAATTTTTTACTTTTATTAAATGTAAATATTACTTGAATGAGTTAGATAAAATATATTAATCTAATTAAAATTATGATATCCATTTTTTTAAATTCAATTCAATGAAGTGGTAGAATCCAATTTAAAATTATACATGTAGGTGGGACGAAAAGTGGGTTTCTAGAGAGAAAATTATGATTAGTATAGAATGATTTAAAATAAAAATTCATTTTTAGATTTTTTTTAAAATATATAATTTAGTTAAATATTAATATAACTGAACTAATTTTACCTTTAAAACAACATAATATATAATTTTACCTTGTAAATTATTTAAATGACAAAGCAAAATTCAATAAATATCGGTCTTTTCACTATTTATCAAAAGGGACACATTTTTGAAATATCAAAGAAATCACCATATTATGATTTTGATATGATAAGTTAAAATATTTTTTCCATTTTATAAAATAAATTTTCTAAAACGGTTAAATGATGATTTAAAATAATGCACGCAATGATTTGCTAAACCGCCTTTTAAAAAAATACAGTATTTATAAAAACATTTCAGATTCATTCGAATGAATATTTTTATTATTTATAATAAGTATAAAATAAATGGAAATGTTTAACCCATATAATTTTCATAATATAGTAAATAATATTCATGCATTAAAATTTATTATCATGTTTATAATGGTATACGATATTATTGATCATATTAACTCTAGTTTGTGTGTTCTATAAGATATCAAAGGGGTTGAATTTATTTAATATTAAATATATAAATAATCATAATGGTGTAAAATTATATTATACTATTGTTTTTATATGTAATATACTCAATAAAACATGGTTTTCTACCTTTAAAATCTCAAGGTCTCACATTCTCCCAACCTTATATAAATTTCTTCTTCACAATTTAATATTTCACTCAAAATTCAATGGATTACTAATTGAAAGTTACAATTTAAAAAACCCAAATCATAAAAAGGTATAAAAACATCCTATTGAAATATTAATATTTAAATATTAAATTTAATTTATAATAAAAAAATAATTTTGATTTTATGTGTGAGAATATAAGTGGGATGTGAATATATAGTCATGGAAGAAAAGAATAATAATGAAATATTGATAAAGGTTTATAGAGGTAATTGGTCACAAGAATGTGAATGATAAAGTTAAATTTGACAAAAAAACATAAATCTATGATAACTGAAATTAAAATTGATTTTTTTTGATAGGAAGGTTAAATGATAGCATTTTTTATTCAAGATCATTTTCCAATTGTTGATGAATTATTTTGTTGTCAAAGAAAATAATTTAATATTAATACTTGATGGATATTTATTTCATAAGAAAATTTTAATCATTTACTAATAATTTGATCAATTTATATTTTATCTCTTACTATATTAAAATAATATCCAAATAAATTTTCTTTTTATGCCTAAGTAGTAAACATAACATTTAAGAGATCATGATATCCAAAAAAGAGTGACAAATATTTTTCCTTATTTTAAAATACTTGCGTAAAACAATATGGTCATAAAAGGTTATACATTAATCCCTAAAATACATCAGTTATACCATATGTTCATCATTATTATTTATTCATCAAATAGTTTCTGTTAAGAAAAAATTAACAAAAACAACACATATGCTAGTTTTATCCCTTAAACCATCTTGATCATTCAATTGTGTGATCAATCGCTATGGCCTTCTCTAGATGGAATGAATTGTAATCCATTATATTTGTTTATATTTTTCCATAACTATATTAATATAATTCAAATGAATTTATCAAATTGTGACAACCTATAATTAATAAAACATAAAATATTAGATAAACATTAAAGGATACAAATACCTTTAATCTTATGTTCAAAAGAATGAAAATTCATTATTCAATGAATATATTTTTAATATAATAATCCAATGGTGTTTAATCCCATAAATGATTTCAAAAAATATTCTTAATCATGTTATATTCCTACAAAAAAAATCATGGGGGTAAGACATTGAATATATGATCAAACTTACTCATAAAACAATGATAGTATCCAAAACTCTTGTGTTAATGAATATATATATTATTTTAATATTTAACATTTTCCATTGATTCTTTATGATTATTATAAACAAATAATTATATGTAAAATATACTTCTTCAATTTAATTCTTGAATCCCAATACAGAAAATCATCATCCATTTTATATCTACATAGGTTTTACCTTAATCTTGGTTTTAACCTTTAGAAGAGGTCATTGGTATGGATACTTCCCAGGTAAACCTTAATTACATTTAACTGTAAATGTATCCCTGTGAACAAATTTTTTACAATCTATCATACTCTTAATATTTCTTTATAAATTCATTGGTTTATTCCCTTTTTTACACACATAAATGTTTTTCTTATTCCATTGAGACACATTCATTTCAATATGTGGCACCATTGTTTTAACCTAGGTCATTCATTTCCATTATCCATTTAAATTCTTCAAACGTTTTTGAAATTAAACTATGATAAATATAATGAAAATCCACAGGGAGTGTCAAACTAGTTGAGTAATAAGGCTTATTTCCATATATAAGATAATGCTCGAGTCAAGCCTGATGTAATATTTTTAGAGTTGTTACCTCTAGGTACATCTAACCCAAAAAAATCATCCACTTATAGTATACTGAAAATGATTTATTTCCTAAAAAATCACATAATATAGACCTTATAAAAATAATATGATTTATTTCTATAATTACCCTCAAACTAAATCATAGGGTTATGATCCTTATTCTTTGTTTAACTAAATCTACTTACTGAGTTTTATAATAAAATTCCTCTAATATGTACTGTAATATACCAAAACCTTGTAGTCCAGAGCCCCTATCAAATTTATAACATGTTCATAAGATATAAGGAGTCATAATAAAATGTAATAGATAGTTTAGTATCCCTGATAAACAAGATACATACATGATTACTATAATAAATTTGAATAAAAAATTACACTTTTTTCAAGAATATGATAATTAATACCATCATATCATTGCATGTCATTATTAGTACACATCATGGATTCCTATGAAATGATAAAATATAAGGGTGACCTAAATTCTTAGTAAGTGTTATGTACATCATAATTTATCATGAATTTATAAACAAAATAATTATAGAAACGTAAATAAATAAAACCATATTCCCTTTAAATAATTTAACTATATTGATTAGATAGGGAATAGCAAAAAAGGAAATGTAAGCAATAGAACACATGTATCATTTAATCAATAACATTAATATTTTTAAAATATAAGGAATAATAAATATGAACGGTAAAAAATTAAAAAAAAAATAACAAATATAATCAATAAACTGATATTTAAACTACATATAGAGATAATTTCATTATAAAAATATCACAGATAGAAATAATTGAATTCATAATGAATGAAATACTTAATTATTGGAAATAATTATATGATGATTCATGTTTCATCTAAAATAAATACCTTTCAAAAGACATATTATAACATATGGTAAAGTATAAAACATAAATTCATTTAACTAATTATTTCTAATTATATTATCTTTTAATATTATTGATGTATCAAGGGTCAATCTATAACTTGGAGAAACCCATATCTTCATGTCCACAGCTTTACCTATATCGAAGTACTAATTTAATTAATAAAAAAATATACCTAATAAAATAAATTTTGTACCAATTAAGGAATACTAATTAACTATATTTTCCTCATTTATTCATGTAAATATTAAAGTCATATGCCATATGTAGAATTTATATATAGTTTTTAAGTTTTAAGTATTTTCATGATTAATAATATAACACCATGAGATATTAAAATGGGAAATTATTTTTCAATAGGATAGGTGACATTCAACACTAATCTTATACAACCCAAAGAATATATTTCCTTAAATTTAATCTCTTGGATTGTCTGATCATTATCTTATTGAAAACCTACTTTCTCAACATGTCTGCATGATTAATTTGAAATTATATTTCACTAGTTATATAAATGGAAATTTTAAAAATGGATTCCATATTTCAAATCATATGAATTTATGTTATATAATAATTTTAACTTATTTTTTTACCATAGTGAATAATAAAAATAGAAAAAATTATTTACTACAGTTTAGGTAAAAATTAATATATTGAGGGGTAAAACAAAAACTAAAAGGGATAAATTGGACTAAAACTGGTATCGAATCTATTTTTTGGACATATTTCTGAATTTTCATTACTAATAATAGACAATACTCTATTTTGGAGCCTTTTTTCTTGGTAAAAAAATGGTACACCATTTACATTCAAAAATTACATTTGTTCCACTCACGTCACTTATGAAAGGCCACCCCCACTCCTATATTCATCACACCTACAAACCCTTTTGGATTTGAAAAATTATTAACCAAATAAAAGCCCAAATTAAATACTCATTTCCTAGAATCAATTTTTCATAATTCCATTATAGTAATACATTATCTATATTCTTATAGAGTTGGTATAAGAAAAAGTAAAATTCCTCACGATGTGTTTTTCTATTATTTAATCCTCCACATCCTCAAATTTTTATTAAATCATGTTGATATAATAACCTAAAAATATTTTAGATATTTACTTGTTTTAAATAAATGTAAATTTCCTAAAAACTTTTCCACTTCCATAAAATTGGTTTTAAAATCATTATTCATGTGTACGGAGTACTACCACCTCACTAATAGATGTCATTATTTTTTCCACTACCACCTATAACTAGTGTGCATGATGATGGATATTATATATTTATAACATATCTATATATATAATTTTATTACATCATAAATAGCTATTTTACCTTCCATTTTATAGTGTATATGATATCATCCCTCCAGTGTAAGGCATACTACCACCTCGTGAAGCGATGTAATTCATTTTTTAACGCCTTAAATATAATTTAATAATGATAATTTTAATTAATATATGTGATGTACATGAAATAATAATTACATTTATGAAATAATTATCATTATTAAATTTTAATATATCATTTTATTTTTGTCTTTTTCACTGACTGAATGATGATAACATCGTTCATGTACATGCAAACTACCACCTTCATGAAGTGATATGACCCACTTTTCATTACCAAAACACATGGATGATATAGATATATATATATGAATATTTAAAGAAATAATTTTTTATATATGATATTATAATAATTTTTTAAAAGTTAAAATATTACCTAAAACATTTCCATAATGATCATAAAAAATGGAAATGTTATTTATACGTTTGAAAGACCTACCATGTAATGAGCCGGACCCAACCAGCCACCCGAATAGTGTCGAACGGGTTGGGTGTCACTAACTTAGGTGCACCTCCCCTGAACACCAAAGTTTGTCGACTAGTAGTGAGGGTATGTTAGGTATAGTGGGGAGGCTATACCCTATCATAGGATCATAATAAGGGTATTGGTCCAAGTATAACAGTAAAGATGCAACGAAAAGAAAGACTCAGCAGACTCAAACCAGACCCGCATAGTGGATGCCTAATCAATATAGATAAATAGCAGAAGCAATAAATATAAACAACAGCAGCAAAAATAAACACAAAATCATACTTATAATAGGTAACTGCTACTGAATAGTAAAACATGCATCCAAAGCAGGTCATACACAACTGAATATAAAAAGGGAGCCAATGGCTAACCAACAGTAGCTACAACAAGTAAGCATGCTGATACAGAAAAGTAAACATAAAAAAGTTAACCCAGTCAGGCATGACCTAAAGGTCCATACCATCTCCTTTCAATAACTAATGCAGCTCAACTCTTGAAGCAGGCCTCATTCCAACACGTAAATCCATAAAGTCTGCACGCGTCCTAAAGGGCCTGTTTAGGGTGTGAGACAAATCTCAGTAGGATACCACCCAACGGTGCATACCAAATATATGTGTTTAAGAAGTCATGCATTACAAGGAAAACAGTAAAAATACTATGCTACAGTAAACACAAACTCCACTAGTGCTCAACAACCACCATGGAGCATCCCCTATGTCGGCCAACGCCAGAATCTCTGTCGTGTAACCCAGCACCATGTGCCACCTGACAGCTCATGTCTCAAGTACCGATGTCCCGAAGGCACGCCCAAGGATATTAACCCGGCACCTTGTGCCTCCTGACACCTTCTGTCTCAATTACCGACGTTGCGATGACATGCCCAAAAATAGTAACCTGGCCCCCTATGCCTCCTGACACCTCGTGTATCAAGTACCGATGTCCTGAAGGCACGCCCATTCCCTGAAGGCTCCTCACCTCCCATGTGGATTCCTACAGCAAGCACCCCCAACCAAAATACCTAACCACAACTATGGGGGCCTCTACCCATATGAGTGGTCCAAACCACCTCATCACATAGTATATTTGTGTGCACACTACTCAAAGTCCCGGGTGAGCGGTAATCACCAAAATTGTACCTAAGCCACCAAAACATCTGACACCTCATGTCCCTACGACCAAGTCACTCACGCTTGATGGCCTTGCCATCCATGTAACCCGGGCCATGCCCCAACTTGATAGTCGTACTGCCTCAAGATGACGTTCATGACGCCCAATCCCGTGGTCAAAACCACCCAAAGTAACTCGGGAAAAGCCCCAACCTGTGATCAGCATCACTCAAGTGTAACCAGGACAAGCCCAACACAACCCAAGGGGTACAACAGATGTAATTCAGCAATTTCATATATAACGTATGTAAACATAAAACATAACCAGGCAAAACAAACTAAATAGTTGAATTGCACTATGGAAGGTGTTGTCCCATACTAGCACTAAGGTCTTGAATGCCTCTAACAATTTATAACAGGATTTAATAAATTAAACTAAACAGCTTAACACATTAATATTTCAATTAAAACCATTCTAGAATTCCCCGGAAAAAATGCCCTGACGAACAATGGCCCCTCACCCGGCCCCACTCACGCAAACTGATAATAGGGACTACCCAAAGGAATCCCATAGGCCCAATAGGAAATTCAATATGAAATAGAAGGTAAAACAGGTCCCGCTAAAAATACCGAAAAACCCGCCAAAGGCCGCGTCACCCAAACAACCACAAAAACACAAAATGAGGTATGCACCACCTACCTAAGACTCGTACGATGCTACTCCTCCGGTAACAGCCATCAATTCGGTCTAAAACGCGGTAAATGTACAAAATATTCAAAACCGTTAAAATGCCTATAACTCGTCCTAGAACAAAAATCAAAAAAACGGCCCAAGTGGAATCGAGGTCTTACTGAGGGGGTTCCAATGCACTAATTTGTGATCAGAACGGAGTTCGGATGAAAATTATGGAAAGGATTGAAGATTCGACTGACTTGGGGGAGGAGGTTCTGTCCAGAACCTCAAAACGAGGCTACTCCCCGTTTAATGTGAAAAAAAAAAGTACACGGTGTGTACTTTAGGACTACATGCCCTGTATAGTTCATTTAACTATTCATAAGAGGGCAGGATTCCACCGACTTACATTCTGAACATTCTGACATGAGTACACGGCGTGTACCTATGGGTACACGGCATGTACCAGGATTCTCTTCTCATCCTCGCCAACTTACCCACATGCCATGTATATCCCACACACACGGCTAGACTACATGGCATGTCCAAGGGGAACATGGTGTGTATCTAGTTCTACATATCCAACAGGCCTACATGCCATGTATAGCTGCCACACGGTCGGGAGTACACGGCATGTCACAAAACTACACACCATGTAGTAAGAAAATTCTACACGGTCATCGCGGGGCATGTACTCGGCGAGCACACGGCCGGTCACTTGCCTACACATACATGGCTTGTACTTAAAGTACACGAAATGTAGACTATAAATTTCTAGAAACATCACATTTTCTCTAGTTTCCTCAGAGACCAGTCAAAAATTCAAACTGGGTCGGGATTTTGACCCGTTCCGAAAACCCGGGTTCTTACAAACTCCCCACCTTAACTTAGCTCGTCACCGATCTACCGAACGAAACCCGGAAATGGCACCGTACATACCATTCCAATCAAACTAACCTTGACTTCCTCGGCCGCAAAGGTCATGGCTGAGTTCCTTAGGGGGGGGGGTTCCCCACCTTATGAACCGCCTAACCCGGTCTCAACACAACAAAACTCAAAGCAAACACGATTTTCTAACCTGTTCTCCGGATGGATAGCCCTCCTGCGATACGTCGTCACCCCTGCGCCACATAGGCGCTCCTGTGTCTGTCTTGACACCCAACATAGCCCGCACTACATCGGTGTCTGCCTCTACGAGGTCCTGGTGCCTAGCACCTCAAGTAACCTGCATCCTGGATTCCCTGATGCCACACATCTCAGACATATATATATATGTATATATAAATAAATAAATATATATATATATATATATATATATATCACTCACCTGATATGGTTCCAATCCCACTGACTAGCATCTAGTGAGTCCACAAAGATCATGTGCACCATGTGCACTCAAAATAGACATGCCTCCATAGGTCATGACAAAAAGGAAACATGGTGATCACGGCCACATCGCGGTGTACCTCTTACTGTCGTCGGCTCACCGGCATGCTCCACCTCTGGCTTCTCCACAACGTACACTTTCCCTGACACACGGCTGCCTGAAGCCTATCCTCCCTACGATGCTGCTCCAGTCACTGGTCACTGACCCCTCACACGTGTCCCACTATCTCTATCATGACCTCTGTGCATAGCTAAACCTCGACTACCCTCACCAGGTACCGAACCCAAACAAACGCTAGACGCCACAGTCTGTCCTGGTCCCTACATGCCGGCTGTCTGAGAAGGCTATCTACAAAAACCTCTCTAGATGCTCATCCTATCCACATGCCTGAAACTCCTTCAAAGGCCTATCGCACTACGCCCGAACATGTCCCGGTTGTCCACACTAGAAGTAAATCACCGATGAACAACCATGAGGAGGCCTAGCTGAATCCCTAGCCTGACTACCTTGGTGGAACTCATCCTACCCTCGCTTCCTGCTGTCTGAACCATCACCTAAAGCTATCATCCTGACCAAGCGATATTTCTCTCTCTCATTGACCTTGGCTATGAGCGTCTGTACATCCCACTAACACTTCGCCGGTCCTCTCAGCATGTACGTCGCTAGCTTGACCCTTCACCCTGGAGGCATCTCGAGCTGCTCGAAGATCATCTGTATACTCTCTATCCAGTTCTTAGACGCCTGCGGACCACCCTCTCCCTGAAAAAGCAGTGGGTGCTACGACTGGAACTCCTGCGTCAGATACGCCATATAAGGCTTTGTACCCTACGTGCCTCTGTCAATCCCCTGCAAGACATGTATCAGGCTAGCTCGGAGCTTCTCGTCAAGCCATGGCCCGAACGATGACAAACCCGGATGTTGTCCTGCCTGCACTAGATCCTGAACCCCATCCTATCCCTGAGCCTGTACCTGTGGCTCATGCTCTACCTGTACCAAATTCTGACCCTGATCCTGCGGTACTGTATCATCTTCTGCCTAACGCTCCATCGAGTCGTGAAGGAGTAACCCGCTGATTACCATAAATGGTCATACATCTCATATATATATATATATAACAATATATTATATGAAGATAGGCAAAGAAGTAAAAGGAAGTTCATAACAACTACCCTTACTCCCCCTCACTGCAACCCATGCCCCGTGGAATCTCGGCCTCATGGCCTCCTTACCCGCCTGGAATAGAGCCAAGTATCAAAAGTTCCACGGGTCATGCCCGTCCCGACAACTCTCGTTTCCTCAAACCAACGACGGAGTCACCCAATAATGACAGTTACACTACCTCATCCATAGTACCTGACTGCTCCCATAAGAGCCAGACCCAAATATACTACCACATTCAATTCTAAAGAAATAAATCATCGAATACATATTGCAATAAACATGAAATTCTATCAGGAATTTCACCAAATTACATTTCAAATCATATAAAGCATGGAAATTGATATTTCATTCACATGGAATTATCACTTCACAAAGCATACGTGCAATTATGAAATTGAAATACCCTAAAATGTGCCTATCAAAATCCAAGCAAAGCAGCCTTTCCATACCGGGCCAAGGTCCAATTCTCCCTTACCATACTAGATCAAGGGTCACATATCACAATCATGAACATCACACACCATGTGAGCCACCGAGGTGGAAATCATATAAACTGTAATCTGAGAAAAAACAAACAGTAGTTCCCACATGCGGCAACTAGGTCCATCCCCCGTACTTGGGGATGTAGGCACCCAAGCACAAGCTAGAAACCCAGTCCCTGTAACAAGCTATCTTTAGCCTACCATGTCCTAAATAGTAAAACCAGCAGAAAGATTTTAGAGGCCTAAAACTCATTAGTACCCAGTAAAACGTTGCTACTAAATCCCTATCAAGAACTCCTATGATACCACCTTGTAACGACCCGGACCCGGCCAGCCACCCGAACAGTGTCGAACGGGTTGGGTGTTACCATCTTAGGCGCACCTCCCCAGAACGCCAAAGGTTGCCGACTAGTAGCGAGGGTCTGTTAGGTATAGTGGGGAGGCTATACCCTCTCAGAGGATCATAATAAGGGTACTGGTCCAAGTATAACAGTAAAGATGCAGCAGAAAGAAAGATTCAGCAGACTCGAACCAGACCCGCAGAGCGGATGAATAATCAATATAGATAAACAGTAGAAGCAATAAATATAAACAACAGCAGAGTAAATAAACACGACAACATAATGATAATAGGTAACTACTACTGAACAGTAAAACATGCATCCAAAGAAGGTAATACACAACTGAATATAAAAACGGCGCCAATGGATAACTAACAGCAACTACAACAAGTAAGCATGCCGATACAGAAAAGTAAACAAAACAATGTAAACCTAGCTAGGCATGACCTCATGGTCCATACCATCTCCATCCAATAACTAACACAGCCCAACTCTGGAAGCTGGCCTCATTCCTGCACATAAATCCATAAAGTCTGCATGCGTCCCGAAGGGCTCATGTATGGTGTGAGACATATCTCAGTTGGATACCACCCAATGGTGCGTACCAAATATATGTGTTTAAGAAGTCATTAATTACAAAGAAAACAGTAAACAGTACTATGCACAAGTAAACACAAACTACACTGGTGCTCAACATCCACCATGGAGCATCACCTGCGTCGGCCAATGCCGGAATCTCTGTCATGTAACCCGGCACCATGTGCCACCTGACATCTCATGTCTCAAGTACCAACGTCCTGAAGGCACGCCCAAGGATAGTAACCTGGGACCCTGTGCCTCCTAATACCTCGTGTTTCAAAGACCGATGTCCCGAAGGAACGCCCAAAAATAGTAACCCGGTACCCTGTGCCTCCTGACACCTTGTGTCTCAAGTACCAACGTCCCAAAGGCACGCCCATTCCCTGAAGGCTCGTCACCCCCCACGTGGCTTCCTACAAAAAAACCCCCAACCAAAATACCAAACCACATCTATGGGGGCCTCTACCCACACGAGTGGTCAAAACCACCTCATCACGGTGTATCTCTGTGTGCACACTACTCAATGTCTCGGGTGAGCGGTAATCACCAAAATAGTACCTAAACCACCATAACATCTGACACCTCGTGTCCCTGCGACCAGGTCGCTCAAGTATGATGGCCTCACCATCGAAGTAACTTGGGCCATTCCCCAACCTGACAGTCATACAGCCTCAAGACGACATTCATGACGCCCAATACCATGGTCAAAACCACCCAAAGTAACCCAGGAAAAGCCCCAACCTGTGATCAGCATCACTCAAGCATTACCGGGCCAAGCCCAACACAACCCAAGGGGTCCAGCAGATTCAATTCAGCAATTTCATATATAATGTTTATAAACAGAAAACATAACCAGGCGGAACAAACTAAACAGTTGAATTTCACTATGCAAGGTGTTGTCCAATACCAGCACTAAGGTCTTGAATGCCTCTAACAATTTATAACAGGCTTTAATAAATTAAACTAAATAGTTTAACACATTAATATTTCAATTAAAACCATTCTGGCATTCCCCATCCAAAATTCCCCAACGAGCAACGGCTCCTCACCCGGCCCCGCTCACGCAAACTGATAACAGGGACTACCCAAAGGCATCCCATAGGCCCAACAAACAATTCAATATAAAATAGCAGGTAAAACAGGTCCCGCTCAAAATACCTGAAAACGCACCGAAGGCCGCGTCACCCAAACAACCACGAAAACATAAAATGAGGTATTCACCACTTACCTGAGACTCGTACGATGATACTCCTCTAGTAATGGCCTTCAATTCAGTCTAAAACATGGAAAATCTACAAAAGATTCAATACCGTTCAAATGACTATAACTCGTTCTAGAACGAAAATCAAACAAAACCGCCCAAGTGGAATTGAGGCCTTACTGAGGGGGTTCCAACGCACTAATCAACGATCGGAATGGATTCGGATGGTGATTTGGGAAAGGATTGAAGATTCGGCCGACTTGGGGGAGGAGGTTCTGTCCAGAACCTCAAAACGAGGCTACTGTCCGTTTTAAGAAAAAAAAAAGAAATTACATGACGTGTACTTTGGACTACACACCGTGTATAGTTCATTTAACTGTTCATAAGACGGCAGGATTCTGCCGACTTACTTTCTGAACTTTCCGACATGAGTACACGGTGTGTACATATGGGTACATGGCATGTACTGGGTTTCTCTTCTCATCCTCTCCGACTTACCCACACGCCATGTATATCCCACATACACGGCTAGACTACACGATGTGTCCAAAGGGAAAATGGCGTGTACCTAGTTCTACCCGGCCAACAGGCCTACATGCCATGTATAGCTGCCACACGGTCGGGAGTAAACGGCGTGTCACAAAACTACACTCCGTGTAGTAATAAAATTCTTCATGGTCATCACATGGCATGTACTCGGTGAGCACACGGCTAGTCACTCGCCTACGCATAAACGGATTGTACTTAAAGTACACGGCGTGTGGTCTGGAAATTTTCAGAAACATTGCATTTTCTCTAGTTTCCTCAGAAACTAGTCAAACATTCAAACAGGGTCGGGATTTTGACCCATTCCAAAAACTCGGGTTCTTACATACCATCTCTTTGATCGTAAAATAATTAATATCCCAAAACCAACATTCATGATTCCTCATAAAAGTAAATTTTATTTATAAATATTATTATTATGTCATTATTATAATTGTGGAGATGATTTAACTATATAATATATAGAAGAACTTGAACATTCATGAAAGAGAACAAATGATAAAACAAGGCAATTAATAACTGATAAAATGAAAATAATGATATATTATAAAATAAATGGTGATAATATATTGATAAATATTCATATGTGATAAAATAAATATTTATATGGTTATTTTATAGATTAATAATATGTTTAATACCATAATACATGAGGTAAAATAGCATTAAACTGAAAGTAAGCATCAGGTAATGGACTTCATCCCAATTTTCCTTCATTGAGTCATATATTGTATTGTTACACACATAATTTATTTTATATGTTGTATACAATTACACATTAACATATAATATCATAATTCCGAAGTAATTAATTTTATTTTAAGGGAAATTTTAATTATTTCCTCTAAGTTTTTTTGACTAAAAATTAACCAAGTTGTAATGAATTTCATAATTCAATTTCATTTCAGTTGGTTATATTAATTATTCATTTTGTATGATATAATAATATTATGTAACTAATGAATTATAATTTTTATATGTTTAATCTCCACTTATTTTATGTGGAAATAAATTTTATAAACATAATAAAATCATTTATTTGTTCACACTTCAACGTTGTCAACATTTTATGTGTTTTTTTCATAATATCATTTTAATCGAGATTTTTTATTAATGAATTTTGGTTTACTAAAATTATTGAATAATTTAATAATAAACCCAATTAAATTTCATAAATTTTTTTTATTGATATATTTTTCTAATTAATTGTACAAATTCTCCAATCTCAGGCACTTAAAATTATTAATAAATAAATTTAGAACAATGGTACAAGATTTTTCACTTAGGTGATAACCCATTTTTATTTGATTCTAGGGATTCTAAAAATGTTTTAAAAACTATGTTTTTATCTTATTTAAAGTCATTTTTATCATTTTATGAATTTTTTATAAAATTTTAATGGATTATTCATGTAATTTTCCAAAAAATCATCTTTTTATTTTACTAAGAAAGTGGAAGGAATATTTTTTAACATGTATGGCATGTTCAAAATTTCTTATTATCAAAACCATTGAATCCATCAAAAATATAAGATTAAAATCTTATATTCAAATTAGCTTTAATTTTTTTAACTTTTAGTTTTAAAATTTTATTTTTAAAATGAAAAGGATATTTTCCTCAAGAATATTTTTAAATGTATTTCTATGGTATTTCTATTATTTACCAAAAACAATTCTTTATTCTTTATACAATGTATATATTTTTTATTAATACTATCATTATTATTTCAATAGATTTTTTTGGATCATTTTTTTCCAAAAAAATTATTGAAATTAACATTCTTGGTTCATTTTTTATATTCATGAACTTTTCCATGAAATATTAAATTACATCTAATAATTGGACATTAAATTTACTCAAAATATCCATATTGTTTATCCAATATATGTTAATTTATGAAATTGAATATCACTTATACATATGGTGTTATACATTGAATTTTGTTTTTTATCTAGGGAAATATTTATAAGTCGATATTCATTACTCGTTACAGATATTTTATGATAAGGAACATTGTTCATGAATTAAATAGATTGTTTTATAAATAAAACATTATTCGGATGTGCAGTGACTGGTGGGGAGAAATATTATATAGCCCCTATATTGATTCATAGTATACTATGGTGAATTAGTAAGCTCAAATAAAAAGGATTTCTTTATATGATTATAAAATGTCTTTTGAATGGTATTGAAAGTAGAGATATCATGATGCTTGATATAATCACATCCAATAATTATGAATTTCCTTCATTAAAACTTCACTTATTATTATACTTGTTATTTTGAGTATGATATTATATCTGGATTAATTTCATTCTAATTTAATTTATTAAATATAATGTGTGTTATGTTATTTATGTTTATATATTTATTATTGCTTTTCAAATTTTGATATCCATGATATTTATTAAATTTAATATCTGGTCAATTATTTTCATTTCCCTTTTGATTATTCATAATTTATTCATAATAGCTTGTATTATACATAAACCTTATTTAGAATTTGAGCTCACCCTTGTTTTTTCATTTCCTAGGAATCCATGATGATTAAAATTATTGATATCCTTGGAAATCTTGAAGGAATATTTTTATTCTTCAAAAAAAATATTTTTTAATTTTTTTAATTCAAATTTAATATTGTAATATCATACATATCTTGTTTACTAATAATACTAAACTATTTGTACCCTCACATATAGATTCATTATATGTTATTACAATTTAATAAAATAGACATCATCTTAGGGTTTTAGGATTTTAGGTTTCGAATGTTTGATTCATAGATAGTTTATTAGAAACCCTGGGAATTGGATTTAGGGAGATAGAGATTAGGGGTAATATACCAATCATATAACTTGTGGATTAGTATAAAAAAACAACATAAATTTTTTCAAATTAAATGATTATATGGTTTTATTAGAAGTAAATACCGTTCTAGATATAATATGTTGGCATGGTTCTGGAAAAAATGTACCTAAGGGTAATAGCAATAAAAATTGTGCATTGGGCTTGTCTCGATCATCACCTGGTTCAAATAAAATGGCCTTACTACACACATAATTTGTTACTCCTAGGGGTATTCTAATTATAAATAAAATTTAATTTATAAATCATTATGGTATATTTAAATACATTTTAAAAATAATGAACTATATTATACTTAAGGTGACCTATATTGAAAATAATGTTTCATGTATTTTATATCCTATAAATCATTCTATAGTTCTCCAAACATGATTTTTGATTCCCAAATTATGCCTTTTGATTTTAGTTAATGGATAGAACCCAAATGAATCATGTTAAAATTTAATACAATGTAAAATGTTGTGAATATGAGCTACCAAATGGGATTATGACTATAGTGAAATATATTTTAATAATTAATAATAATTTTTTCCAAAATATGATTAACAACATGTACATTAACAAACTCTAGACTCACTAAAGAAGAGAATGATGATGTCCTCTATCAGATAGATGGATATATACCATGGAAGAAAGAGGTATTTATTTCAATCATTATTAAAATACTGAACGATACACCCATTAAAGTGTCTCAATCGAATGGGAAATTGATTTTTGTGTAGAAAAGAAGGGAATAAAAAAGAAAATATTTGATTAAAATGATGAGTATGATGAAATTAAATTAATCTCATTATAGGGATCTAATTAAAATACATTGAATTAAATATGGGTAACCAAGTAATTATATTAGTTAATTCCCTTATATAAAGGTTATTCTCTAGACCAAGAAAAGACTTATGATGAAATAAAATGGATGAAATATTTATGTATTGGTATTCAAGAATTATATTTTTAATGTACTTTACCAATAGAATTAGGCTTATCGTAAACATTAAAAATATAAGGATTGTGTTAAATGTTAGAGGATTTTTTTATTCATTAAATGTATAGTTTCGGATTCCATTGTTGGTTAATGAGATTTTGATTGATCATAAGATAAATTCTTAAACACCCCATTTTTATTTTTATGTCAAGGGAGTCTACCATGATTAATAAAATATTCATAGAAATTTATGGTAATACATGAAATTGGTTTAATATATGTATTAATGAACATGATATTTCAATAATACTTCCTTTACATTTTGTTGACATAAGTTTTAAGGTGTTGATATCTGTTAGGTTTAAAATGATCATTAATGAAATTTTGATAATTGTGATATAAAATAATTATAATTATTACAATAAATTAACTAATATTGAAAACCATAGTTAAAATGTTATTTAAATACTAATTTCATTTAATAATATTTTTCATTTCTATTTTTTTAATTTTATATAAATTTTATTAATATAGTTTTAGAAAAATTTCAACCTTCTTGTTGAGTAACAACCTATCAATTCTAAAAAGGTCATGGGGCTTAAACCGAAAACCAAATGGTGATAGTGGTTTAATGCATACAACTGGCCTACTAGATAACCTAGTTAATATGTCTTTAGTGAAACTATCTTTCAAAAAAAATATCAACAATAAACTACTGGTGTTACTATTGAGGTTTATATATTAACGCATTATATTTGATAACTTTTGCACACTATAATTATTTTAGGAAAAAAGTAAGATACATATTGAATTTTTTCTCAATATTTTATAGATCATAAACCTTTCCAAATTATAATTTTAGAGATTCAGTTGTAACTACCCAAGAAATTAAAATATATTACTTTTACAGTTAATTTAATATCATTGATATCTTGTAATAAAAGTGACACCATGTTTGAATGGAAAACGATACAATATTATTTTTTAAACATTACCATTATAACCATGACATGAAATTGGTGGGTATGAATAGTGATAAATAAATAATGAACATTATATGTCTTACAAATATATAAAACAAATAAAATAGATAAAAATTTATTTTAGATAAAATTAGAACTATTTGAAAGAAATTAAAAATGTTTTTTGAAACCTAATATTTTTCAATAAGGAGTTATTATCACTATTTGAACACATAATTTATAATAAATTTTAACTAATATTTGAAAATTAATTTGAAAATATAAATATAATTTTTATAATAAAAATGTAAAAAATTTCTTAGGATAAATTTTTGGGATTTCATAAAATGTTTCAGTTTTCTATAAATAGTGAAAATATTAAATTTTAATTTAAAACTACCATTTAATTCTAGTTAATTAAAATCATAAATTTAATATTCATTTATTTTAAAAGTAAAATTATATAAATAAAATACTATTTAATCCAATTTAGTTGATTGGAATCATTTTCATATTTAATTTTGATCAAAAAAGACTGTAAACTTTTGGTCATTTTCACTTTAAAAACCTAATTTTTCATTGCGTATGTGAAAAAAATGATAAATTAAATTTTACATGTTCTGTGAAATGAATTTTAAAAAATGGATTAGATATTTTTATTAAGAAAATTTTATAATTTCTAATATAGTAAACTCATATTTTGCAAAAATTTATATTGAAAATAATAGAACATAATTTTAGTGTTTATGGTAAAATAGAATTACTAAGGGAGGGGGTAAACCAATAAAATAAACATTAAAATGAACTAAAAACACTATAAAACCCATGTTTTTGGACATATTTCAACCTTATATATTAAAAATTCAATAATTTCTCATTTTGGAATCTTTTGGCCTTAAAATTTATTAGTATTATTGAGTCTTTTCAAAAAAACAATTGTGTCTCTCACCACACTTATAAAAGGCCATCCCCATCTTTTATTTAGTTCAAATCTCCAATCCACATTGGTTCTGTCAATTACTACACATAAGGTTTTAAAACTCAGGCATATCATCTTATAATTAATAATTTGGTCTGAATACTAACCAATGAGTGATTTTATGAAAATCCATGGAAGATAATAGAAAAAGATTAAATGTTATTCAATGAGAGTCTTTATTTTATTTCATTTTTCACCAAATTAAATTACTATTAAACAATGATTATATAATTGACCAATTATATTACACACACTAGGAAGTTTTAATTATATGTTCATGACCTAAAACATTCTTCACTTTTATCAAATGGGTTATAGAATCATCCTTATTGAGTATGGAGAACTTTCACCTCAAAAAAATATGTCATTTTTTATTCCATTACCATCATTCACAGTTAGGTATGATGATGGATTTAAATAATATATACTATATTCATAAAAAAAATTATATCTCTAGAGACACTATATCATATATAACTTCTTTACATTTTGTTCCGTAAGAGATATGATAATGTCGTGCATTTGTATGACGGACTTCCGCCTTGCAAAGCAATATGATTTGTCCATCACTAGAGCATCACATGGAAGGTGAAAAGGATAAATATAATTCATATATTTGATATAAATGTTATAATTATTAATTTAATAAAAATTTATCATTATATAATCATATTATATCATTTTATTTATTACCTTTTCACTTAAAAAAAGATAATAACATTTCTCATGGTCGTGTGGACTACTTACTTCACGAAGTGATGTGACTCTCTTTTCTTCACCACCCCACATGGATGATATATATATAAGTATATATTATAGTATATATTATTTTATTATATTCATATACATATTATATACATTATACCTTCTTTAAATAATGATCATTGTAAAATGGAATCGTTACTCATGTGTACGTACGACATACCATCTTCGTGGTCATAACATACATCATTATTCATTACCATCATTCCTGATTGGTTTACTAATTAAATTGAAATAAGAATATTATGATTAGATCATTTTTTTGATGATTAAACTATGTAATAACTACATGAATCATATCATTAATGACAAAACATGTATAAGAAAATAATGTAGAAAACACACGAAACAATGAAAATAATAAATTATTATTAAATAACGGGTGATATTATGTTATAAATGGATAAAATATGACAATATAAATATTAATATGGAACTATTTTAAGTTAAAATGGTGATTAAAATCATTATCCAAGAAGTTAAATAACATTCAATCAAAAAGAATGTTTGAGGTATGTTATTTCTTAACTCAATTTATGTAAATTGTGTTAATCAACCGCTTCATTGATTATATAATTTTATGATTATATGTATATAAAATTTTTGTTACCTTATTTTGTGTTTAAACTTGTTTTATATTGATTTAATATTGAACCATGTAATCAATTAATTGATAAATTCTCAGTTCAAAATTTTGAACATTGTAAGGATTTATTTCACAATCTCATTCTAATCGAGATTATTCACTATTGAATATAATTTGATGGAATTTATATTAAAATTTCCTAAAAAACAATTTTATTTATTTATCCTATATTTATTAACAATATTTTAATTATTATAACTATTTAGGACACATTTGTACATAAATTAATTGAGAAATTATTTTAAGTTAAAATATAACATCATTTCATTCTTTGGTCAGAAATATTTTTTCTTCTAAAACATTTTATTCTGAGAATATAATAAATTTTAACCTTTTCCAAATGATTTATTAAAGTCATTGTAACACCCTGAGATTTTATGAAAAATATTCTTTTTAATTATATTGATTTCTTGTGTTGTACGCTACACCAAATGGAGATTACACTACATGCATCCCTGACTAGGCTTGCATTACATGCAATCGCGACCTTCCTCAATAGCTTGTGTCGTACGCAATACCAAGTTTCACTAAACAACGATATGCTATTAAAATATTATTAAAACTAGTCGTTATGAATAGTAATACCCAGTTTTTTAAATTTTTTAAATTTTATCTTTCAAAATGGACTTCATTTTTGGATTCAAAATATCAAAATTAGCCTAGGGTTAATTTTTGTTATTTTTCTGAAAACATTCAATTTTTGATGAATAGTGAAAACACTAGGTTACTATTTAAAAACCAAATTTTTATTTAAATAATTATTTGTTTTATTTAAATTTATTCTAGGTCAAAATTGATACATAAAACATATATAAGTTCAATGTAATTCATTGGAGTCATTTTATAATAATTTTAGATATATATAAATGCTATTAAACTTTTCACCGTTTTTTACCCACCTCCTAGGAGAATTTGGAAATTCACATAAAACTAAATATTACCGCTTTTGTGAGTGTAATTTAGAAAATATGAGAGACATGGTTAATATCAAGGACTAAAATTTGGTTCAATGAGATGAAAATAATTTTTTGGTGAATGGTAGCTTTTTTACTTTTTTTACTACGGTTAAAAGTAAATAGGGTAATTAAGGGTACAAATTATATTATTATTACCCTAAAACATGTCTTAATTCAATTAGATAAGTTTAATTAGACCAAAAAACCCTTAGGAATAACATATGACCATTTATTCTCACATGGATTAGATTAGGACATTTAATATTATTTTATTTAAAGAATAGTTAAAATAGTTAAAATCAATGTTTAATAACTAAAACATTTTTAATATAGGGTTATAAATAAGATAAATTCAACTATAAATATTAATTAGAAAACTAAAAATATTTCTTCCCTAATATAATTTTACTTATAATTTTTATACATTAAATAATATATTTTATTTATGACACAATGGGGATGCAGTAATTACCTAAAAAATAAAATATTAAAATAATTGTTATTATAAATACCCAAATAAATGTATTTTGATACTTTATATGAATTAAACTAATTTTAAAGGTTAATATGAAATGTTATTATTGATTTAATTAACTTTTTTGAACTAATCATGCTGTAATGATTTTCACAAAAATCAATTACCAAATAGTGTCAAAATTAACATAAAATAGTTTTTAAAAAAATATTATATTATTAATTGTTATTTTATTCCTAAAAATCTAAGGTTTGGACAAATGACTTAGATAAGGTTATATATATTAATAATAAACATCTTTGGGTTCGTTTGTCTTGTTATAGTATGTTTATTAACCTTATAGTGTAAGAAAACAAGAAGACAGGGTAAAAGTAAAATAATTTCACTTAAAGTTAAATCTAAATGATAAGGTTAAAATAGAAACCTATACTTGTATAAATTATATTTTATGAGATTATTTCGACCCATCCCCACCTTAGATTCTAAATAAATCAATTTTGATCTATTAAAAACCGAATATGACTTTATAATAAAAGTAATATTTTTTGTTTTTCCAAAGGTGCCCCTCTCCTCCCTTATAAAAGGGCACCTCCTCCCTCTCTTCCTCACACCACTTTGAGCATTAAAGCTCGGCCAACCCCTGCTAATTTCTCCTCTACACTTCCCTAGAAACATACTAGAGGTTCTGGTCTTCTTCAAAGACCATCATTAGGGCCCAAAGAGGAAGTTAATAAGAGGCGCTTCAAAGAAGAGGTAATGTCTGTTACCGATTCTTTCAACATTATTTCTTCTTCTACTTATTTTTATTTAGTTGTTTAATTATGAAGTAATAACATCAGTATCACTAATATATAGATATGTTATTATAAGTATGAAACACCCCTATTTCACCATCTATCCATTCTACGAAAAACTAAATCACCGTGCGTGGGAACGTATGGAATACCGTCTCCATGACCTGATGTAATGTATTTTCCACCACCACCTTGCTTGGATGGGTATAATTGTGTAAATAATAACTATATATGATTATTGTAAAGTGATATTGATTCTAAAATAGTATACATACACTCCAATACAATTCCACGATCATTGAACAATATCATCACTCGTGAGTACGTACGGAATATTGTCTCCATGATGCGATGAGATTCATTCTCCATGTTAACCATTCAAGAATGATTATAAAGTTTATATAATTAATAATAATGAAATATATGACTTAATGAAGCTAATGGATTTATTTATATATATATGTGTGTGTGTGTGTGTGTGTCATCTACTTACTTCCATTCATGTCAATAAGGAAAGGAAAACATCGTTCATGCGTACGTACGGCCTACCGTCTCCATGAACGGTGTGTTTCATTTCATTTATCTATCTATTATATATATATACTGAATATATATGATATATAAATCATGTTTTACATTCTTTAATTAAGTAAATCATGATATAAGTAATAATAATATCAAGAACAACAATTCCAAACACGTACGATAAATGAAACAATTTTACACAAAATGCTACTTTAACATGGAATTGACAAATGAACGGGTAATATAAATACCTAATTGAACCATATATGATATAATAACAATTAATATGATTCTTTAATAAGTCAATGACATTATTTAAATCATTATACAGGAGTTTCGGATACATACGAAGTATATCGGACATAAGGTAAGGGCTAATTTTAAAAATCTCATTTTTATCTGAGATTTCTTATACATAAGTATTTACTGGGGTTATATTTTTCTTCCATGCCGATAAAATGATTTTCATAATGTGTTTAATATTATTCCATGTATGTTTAATGTCATGTTTACCCCTCTTTGACCTTTACTTTGTGTTATGGAAGGAATCATTCTTTTGTTTACCATACGAGGAACTTTTTGTCTTTTCCGACAAAAGTACGAGAAGAATGTTATTTTTAACTTAAACAGTGTAAATGGATTTTTACGGTTTCATAAAGACCTATTTAAATGAAGTTTACTCTAAAAAATTTTGTGGATATTTTCAACAAAATACTTTTCTTCTAATATTGCATGGCATTTTGTGAAAAGAATATGATTTTGAAGAAGAAAGGATATTTTCCTCAAGAATTCATTTCAAGTGTTTTATCAAAACCATTTTAAATAGAAGTTGACATTATTTCATATGTGTATGTTTCAAGTATAATGTCTCTATGATTTACATGGTTTTACATTTTTTATGATGAAATGATATCCATTTGTTTTATATGGATTATTTTATGATGGGATGATGTTTAAGAAACCTATTTTATTATTTGGGTTATGATGAATGATTTATGTTTATGTTATGGAACTCGTAAGAATTATTTCATTGTGAGATGGGTGGGACCTATATCTCCCTCCAATTTATTGGGTAAGTATTTATATCTCATGAGATAGACATGGCTGGAATGGTAAGCTAATCTGGTTCAGTGTTACAGGACTGGAACGAAGAGTGAACTCGATTCAGAATGGGACTTTGTCCACTAAGATGGTCTTGGAAGCAATGTCTTGGCTACTATGGAAATCATAACATGTTCTTAATGGATTCCAAAATTACATGTTTTATTACAATGATATTTTATCATGACTAATGTCCATTTATGATCTATTCCTTGTGTACTTCCAAGATTTATGTCGTTGCTCGTGATTTTGATGTTTAGATTTTATGTTCAAGTTTTTGCAGTCAAATGTTTATGGATTGTTTTATGTTCTCTATTCTTACCCTTATTGAGCATTTGATCTCACCCTTTATATGTTTTCTTTACCCAAGGATTTAAAGAAATGTTTTAGGTAAGAAAACAAAAGGGGAAGATCTTTATGGGAGATGTTGAAGATCTTTCACCACGATTAGAAGATTATTTTCCGAGTTTCCAAAGACAATAAACTATTACGGTCCTTGTGTGTCTGTTTTAATTATGTATTAAGTATTCAAAAAAAGTAATGTAATGTCCATGTACATCAAACTTTGGGTCTCTACAGTGGGTATCAGAGGAAAGTTTTAGTTAACCTTTTGAAACTAGGATGTGAAAACTTTAGTGAGATCCCTAGAGATATTTCTAAGGTATGTCTAGGGATGTCCCTAATGTTAAGTATAATTATAGGTTATAGTCATAGAATTCTGGTAACGATATTAGAATTAAACCTAAGATGTTAGATATTGAGGTACTCCCCCTTTATTATGTTGTTTTCCTAGCATGATTTTTGCCTCTCACACTGTTCTTTTTGGGTTTTAGATGATAGCTTGAACCCGAAGGAATCGTGTTGATCAATGTAATGGAAAATGAATTGATTTTCCTCCCGAGCAACCAAATCTAATGGGAGATGGACTAAAAAATTTTATTTCTATACTTACACAAGCTATGAATCATTCTGGATTTCCAAATGATCAGAGAAGGGAACAATATTCTATTGAGTCCTTCATGAGGCAACGCCCACCATCTTTCAATGGGTCTTTTGATCCACTTGTTGCTGAACAATAGATCAGTACCATTGAAAAGATATTTTCCATACTTCGCTGTTCAGAACATGAAAAGGTCATTTTATCTATTTCCCTTTTAGAAGGTGAAGCAGACCAGTGGTGGACTCTAATTAAGAATACAAGGCCCCAAGATGAAATTGAATCCATGGAATGGGACGAGTTTAAGAACTTCTTTTTTCATTAAGTACTTCCCTCGTATTCTTCGAACAATGATGGAAAAGGAGTTTCTTGAGCTTAAGCAGAAGGTTGATGAATCTGTTGGTATATATGAAACGAATTTTACAAGACTTGCAAGGTATGAATTTGGCTTTATCATCCAACCTGAAAGTGTTGATCGATTTTTCAGTGGTATAAAACCAAGCCTTTCAAGGGAATTAGCTATAAGAGACATCAGTAGCTATGAAGAAATTATGTGTTGTTCTATCAAGGTAGAACTGGAAGTTGGTGTAACATATCAATCTCATGGTTTTTACAAGAAACGAAAGATGGAGTTCGAGGAGAAATCACAGAATAATGGTGAAAAGAATATGAATATTTCTTTATGCTCAAAGTGTGGAAAGATGCATGGTGGAGATTGTCTTAAAGGAAGTAGAAAATGTTTTAAGTGTGGAAAAGAAGGTCATCGATCAGATGAGTGTCGAAGTAATGGAAAAAGGGTTGCTAATGATGTGAATAAAGAAAATACTGCAGAGAACGCACCACCAACACTTCAATTCTCCAAGTACAAGGAAATATGGCATTATTCTAATCAATGACCTGGTCGAAGGGTTAATTATGATCAACGTGAGCAACCTCTTAAGGAAAAGGATAAAGGAAGTCACATGCGGTCATTATTTGTGATGTTGAGTATGAAAATGATGTTGTGTAATGATTAAGTGTTTATGTAATAGGATTTCAAAATAGTATCATGGAATCTCATTTATAGTATCATGGAATTTTGAAATATCTGTGTATTGGTCCACTATGGTTTTCTATAAGAATATGGTACCGGTAACCATGAAAAGTGATTCAAATATATTTGAAAGCAGATGATATGCGCATAATGAAGGGATGAGGAGAAAATAAATTGTTTGATAGTATTCATGAGCTCCTGATTGATATAAGGACTAAGTGATATAATGGTTTGAGTATATAGAATTTTGGGGATTTTGGTATGTGGAAAGTGTAAACTTTTAACTGTATTCATGTTTTCACTAAGGTTCAATGGGTATTCATTTTTCAAGAGAATACATGATTAAGGCCATCAAATGTTTGGAATGTGACCAACATGATATATCATATGATATATGGGGGATAAATGATGGTATTCACATACTTGTTATGTGACCTCTCAAGTAATCATTTTATTTACACTATGAAGAAGTATTTTCGATAAGCTTAAAGGTTGGAATGGATTAAGTTCGACATCAGAAAGAATTTTTTAAGCGTAGAATTTTTTTTCGATATTATTTATGGAATGTTATAATAATGTAGTTTTATAAAATGGACAACCTATAGGACGGGAGACAACCCGTCGTGTCAGACAAGGCTGTGGGAATCGAACCCACAACTGAAGTGTGACAGGCCTTTATCGCCTACCACGGGCCTACAGGAAGTCCCTGTTTAGTAGAAACCAGTTTTATTATATTAAGCAGTACGATATATGAAGTATAAGTCCATTTTAGTAACCATATATGATTAATCTCACTATAGATGGACTTTTTTATTTTTGATAAATTTTTCTAACCTTTTGTTTAAGACCGATGGAATGACCCATCATTATATCACATGATCTGCTAACACTTCACGAATGACAAATTCAACTTCATTTATTTAAGAGATGAAGTGGAAATTGTCCAAGGAACAAACAATGGTGAGACTGTACCCAAATCAAGAAAGTATTTCTTCTAATTCAAATTTCTTAAACATTAGGGAAATGATCTTGATAACCCAAAATGTTGTCCTAGTGCTCATATATCCGATGAATCAGATGGTACCTTAGATCCTCACAAATCTATTGGTTTGTGATTGTTGGATTTTTCATAGCCATGTTCTCTACCACTCTCCATCAGAACATGATGGTTAGATTTCTCTTCCATATCCATATTTTCACCTATGTTCTCCTATGTGGAAACCAAGTGATTAGTTAATTTATTTAACTGTTACGTTTCATAATTTAGTTTTTAAAGACTGGTTTTTTTATTCCTTTTTACGATGTGGGTTACTATTAAAGAATCTTTCGAGTAGTAAACCATTTATAACCCCGAAAAATTTTGACAACGAAATTCATTTTAAGGGGGGTAGAATGTAACAACCCGAGATTTTATGAAAAATATTCTTTTTAATTTTATTGATGTCTTGTGTTGTACGCTACACCAAAATGAGATTTCACTACATGCGTCCCTGACTTGGCTTGCATTACACGCAATCGCGACCTTCCTCGATAGCTTGCGTCGTACGCAATTCTGAGTTTCACTAAACAACGATATGCTATTAAAATATTATTAAAACTAGCCGTTATGAATAGTAATACCCACTTTGTAAAATTTTGTAAACATTATCTTTCAAAATGGACTTAATTTTTGGATTCAGAATATCGAAATTATCCTAGGGTGAATTTTTGGTATTTTTCTAAAAACTTTCAATTTTTTATGAATAGTGAAAACACTGGGTTACTATTTAAAAACCGGCATTTTATTTAAATAATTATTTATTTTATTTAAATTTATTTTAGGTCAAAATTGATACATAATGCCTATATATGTTCAATGTAATTCATTGGAGTCATTTTATAATAATTTTAGATATATAAAAATTTTACTGAACTTTTCACCATCTTTTACCCAACTCCTAGGAGAATTTGGAAATTCACATAAAACTTAATTTTACCACTTCTATGAGTGGAATTTCGAAAATCCGAGAGACATGGTTAATATCAAGGACTAATGTTTGGTTCAATGACATGAAAATAATTTTTTGTGAATAGTAACTTTTTACTTTTTTTACCACGGTTAAAAGTAAATAGGGTAATTAAGGGTAAAAATGATATTATTATTACCCTAAAACATGTCCAAATTCTATTGGATAAGTGTAATTCGACCAAAAACAACATTAGGAATAAAATATTTCCATTTAGGACCACTTGGATTAGATCAGGACATTTAATATTATTTTATTTAAAGAATAGTTAAAATAGTTAAATTCAAAGTTTAATAACTAAAAAATTTCTAATATAGGGTTATACATAAGATAAATTCGACTATAAATATTAATTAGAAAGATAATAATATTTCCTACCTAATGGTATTTTATTTATAATTTTTAAACATTAAATAATATATTTTATTTATGACACAATTGTGATGCAATAATTACCTAAATAATTAAATATTAAAATAATTGATATTATAAATGCCCAAATAAATGTAATTTGAGACTTTTTATGAATTAAAATAATTTTATAGGTTAATATGAAATGTTAGTATTTATTTAATTACCTTTTTTAGAACTAATAATGTTTTTATGATTTTCACAA
Source organism: Viscum album (assembly GCA_963277665.1). Lineage (NCBI taxonomy): Eukaryota > Viridiplantae > Streptophyta > Magnoliopsida > Santalales > Viscaceae > Viscum > Viscum album. The sequence goes on from OY728142.1 coordinate 1,931,059,591, forward strand.
AAAATCAATTACCAAATAGTGTCAAAATTAACATAAAATAGTTTTTTAAAAAAATATTATATTATTAATTGTTATTTTATTCCTAAAAATCTAAGGTTTGGAAAAATAACTTTGATAAGGTTATATATATTAATAATAAACAACTTGGGGTTCTTTTAGCTTATTATAGTAAGTTTATTAACCATATAGTGTAAGAAAACAAGAAGACACGATAAAAGTAAAATTATTTAACTTAAAGTTAAATCTAAATGATAAGTTTAAAATAGATACCTAAACTTGTCTAAAAAATATTGGATGAAATTATTTCTACCCATACCCACCATATATTATTAATAAATCCATTTGTAGCTGTTAAAAACCGAATATGACTTTATAATAAAATAATATTTTTAGTTTTTCCAAAGGTGCCCCTCTCCTCCCTTATAAAAGGGCACCACCTCCCTCTCTTCCTCACACCGCTTTGAGCCTTAAACCTCGGCCAAACCCTTACAATTTCTACTCTACACTTCCCTATAAACATCCTAGAGGTTCTGGTTATCTTCAAAGACCATCTTTAGTTCCCAAAGAGGAGGTTAAGAAGAGGCGCTTCAAAGAAGAGGTAATGTCTCTTACCGATTGTTTCAACTTTATTTCTTCTTCTACTACTTTTTCTTTAGTTTTTTAATTATTAGGTAATAACATCATTATCACTCATATATTTATATGTTATTATAAGTACAAAACAACCCTATTTTACCATCTATCCATTCTACGAAAAATGAAATCACCGTGCGTGCATACGTACAGAATACCGTCTCCACGCCGTGGTGTAATCTATTTTCCACCACAACCTTACTTGGATGGGTATAATGGTGTAAATAAAAACTATATATGATTATTGTAAAGTTATATTAATTCTGAAATATTATATATACACTCCAATACAATTCAATGATCATGGGAATGATATCATCTCTCATGTGTACGTACAGAATATCGTCTCTACGACGCGATGAGATTCATTCTCCATGTTAACCATTCAAGAATGATTATAAAGTTTATATAATGAATAATAATGAAATATATGACATAATTAATCTACTGTATTTATATATATATATATATATATATATATATTCCATCTACTTACTTCCATTGAAGTCAATAAGGAAAGGAAAACATCGTTCATGTATATGTACGGCCTACCGTCTCCATGAACGGTGTGCTTCATTTAGTTTATATATATATATATTATATATATATATATATACTGAATGTATATGATATATAAATCATGTTTTACATTCTGGAAGTAAGTAAATAATGATATAAGTAATAATAATATCAAGAACAACAAGTCCAAACACATACGATAAATGAAACAATTTTACCCAAAACGCTACTTTAACATTGAATTGGAAAATTAATGGGTAATATAAATAGCTAAGTGAACCATATATGATATAATAACAATGAATATGATTATGTAATAAGTCAATGACATTATTTAAATCATTATACAGGAGGTTCAGATACATAAGAAGCATATCGGACATAAGGTAAGGGCTAATTTTTCAAATCGCATTTTTATCCGAGATTGCTTATAACTAAGTATTTACTGGGGTTATATTTCTCATCCATGCCCATAAAATGTTTTTCATAATGTTTTTAATATTATTATATGTATTTTTAATGTCATTTTTACCCCTCTTTTACTTTTACTTTGTGTTATGGAAGAAATCTTTCTTTTGTTTACCATACAAGGAACTTTTTTCCATTTCTGACAAAAGTACTAGAAGAATGTTATTTTTAACTTATACGGCGTAAATGGATTTTTACGTTTTAATAATGAATTATTTCAATGAAGATTACTCTAAAAAATTTTATGGATATTTTCCAAAAAATACTTTTCTTTTAAGATTGTATGGAATTTTGTGAAAAGAAAATGATTTTGAAGAAGAAAGGATATTTTCCTCAAGATTTCATTTCAAGTGTTTTATCAAAACCATTTTCCATCTAAGATTACATTATTTTATATGTGTATGTTTCAAGTATAATGTCTCTATGATTTACATGGTTTCACTTTTCTTATGATGAAATGATATCCATTTGTTTTATTTGGATTATGTTATGATGAGATGATGTTTATGAAACACATTTTATTCTTTGGGTTATGATGAATGATTTATGTTTATGTTGTGACACACGTATGAATGATTTCATTATGAGATGGGTTGGACCTATATCTCCCTCCAATGCATTGTGTAAATATTTATATCTAATGAGATAGGAATGGCTGGAATGGTAAGTTAATCTGGTTCAATGTTACAGGACTGGAACGAGGAGTGAACTCGATTCATAATGGGACTTTGTCCACTAAGATGGTCTTGGCAGCAATGCCTTGGCTACTATGGAAATCATAACATGTTCTTAATGGATGCCACAATTACATGTTTTATTAAAATTCTAGTTTTTCATGACTAATGTCCATTTTTTATCTATTGCTTGTGTACTTCCAAGATTTATGTCGTTGCTCATGATTTTGATGTTTAGATTTTATGTTCATGTTTTTGAATTAAAATGTTTATGGATTGTTTTATGTTCTCTATTATTACACTTACTGAGCATTTGATCTCACCCTATATATGTTTTCTTTTCCCCATGATTTAAAGAAACGTTTTAGGTAATAAAAAAAAGGGAAGATCTTTATGGGAAATGTTGAAGATCTTTCACCACTATTAGAAGATTATTTTCCAAGTTTCCAAAGAAACTAAACTATTAATGTCCTTGTGTGTATGTTTTCGTTATGTATTAAGTATTCCTCAAAAATAATGTAAGGTCCATTTACGTCAAGTTTTGGGTCTCTATAGTCATATTCACCCATTTCTACTTTTAAAAAAATTAAACTAATCTAAGGAAACTGTCATAATAATTACCATTTTTCATTTATAAAAAGTTGGAATGGAATGATAATTTTAACTTATATAAAAATTAAAAATGTTTTATTCCTCTATGAGATCAAAATATATAAATAATTTGTTAAAATTTATTGAATTGTTTTCCATAAAATGTATTGGGAAAGTGTTTAATTTTTAAAAAACATATTTTCAAAATGAAAAGTATATTTTCCTTAAGAATATTTTTAATGATCTTTTTATGGTGTTTCTATTAAATAACAAAAAAAATATTATTAATCCAATGGGTATATTTTGTATTGATACCATCCTTATTATTTCAATTTATTTTTTAGGATAATTATTGCCAAGAAATTTATTATAATTCAATTTCTTGATTCACTTTTGTAGTCATTCTCATTATCTTTAAATTTTCAATTTCATGTGATTATTTGAAATTAAATTTCCCCAAAATATCAACATTATTGATCGTGGATAAATTTGTTTCATAAAACATAAATACTTTCTACATAATGTTTTTCAAAGTAATTTTTTTTGGGAAATATTGATAAATCTATATTCCTTAATCAATATGGATATTTAATGATAAGGAATATTGTATATGAATTAAATATATTATTTTATATATGAGGATTGATTTATAAATGAATTAATGTGTGGGAAATAGACATTATATACCACCTTATTTCGTTGATAGGAATCATGATAGAAAATTAGTTGGCTAAACCCTATGAGTTTTTACCCGATAGTTTCCAATAGTCTTGGGAATATACCAGATAATATAGGTTTAGTTTTCCAAACTAGATCGGTTTGTACATATTAGTTTTAATACATCTTGTGAATGTTCATGGTGGTCATGTTTATCATGTTCCTATGAAATGAATTCCATTAATTAATAATTTCCTTGATTAAAATTATTTTATTACTATATATGTGATTTTCACAATGATATTGTCTATAGATGCCTTTTATTATCAGTTTATTTATTGAATGGAATGCTACATAAATTATTTACTTTTCCATATTGATTATAAAGTATAACGCTAAATAAATGGAATGTTTTATTAGTTATTTAAATTTCCATGATGATTATTCATTATCTAGTTATTTAAATATCATGTGTGCTTAATTATTTACCTTTCCATGTTTATTGTCATTATTGCTTAATTATGGCTTCCAATGAACTTTATACTTTATAATAATTTTATATCACCCATATTTTAGGACCCCAGAAGACCTTGAAAGGGGAGTGAATCAGGCTGTTAAATTTTTCTTTAAAAGTGGCAGATATTTTTCCCACTTTTTTAGGTACCTGTCAAACCTTTCTGATAGAAATGTGTAGAAATAAAACAATAACATGAAAAGATAGAACACAAAAAATTTACTTGTTTCACCACTCAGGGCCATTCCAAGGAGAATATGCCAAAAATGTGGTATTTGTAGAAAAATACACTAATATTATCTAGTTTTGGAATACATACATTTAAACATAGTAACAATACGCCAAGAAAATTTACATTACAATATTTTTGGGATATCACACTACCTATCTCAAAAAAATTCTATTAACTCACCCTATCACACATGTTTATGTGATTTCACACTCTGTTTAAATACATTAATGTGAGTTCACTAGAATGGAAATTAATTATTTTTCCCTAACTGGCACTAGAATATGCATTCATTGAAGTCATGAGTTAATGCACTTGAAATAACTATTCACATAAACATTATGTTCAGTACTTACATTCCAAATCTCACTACCTTCGTGAAGAAAACATCATTTATAAATCAAACTAACTTCATGAATCTCACTAGGTCATCATGGAATACTCTAATATTTTTAAACTCCCATTTTTCATAAGATTTGGCATCAGTCTAGACATAACTATTCTTTTCAAGATGGTCAATATCAAATAGAAAAACTAGTTATCCAAGTACCCACCATTTTTGAAATTAGTGTGATTCAGACTTCACTCCAATTATTTTCATGTGTAATAAATTAGGGGTAGCCGTCTATTTATAGGTTTTTCCATTTTTGGTACTCCCATTCCTTCAGAATATTTTTCATGTAACTCCAAATAGATCATCATGAATACCCTTCGTTCATGAAGATCTAGTTATTATTTTGATATTCATAGAGACTGTGGTCAACTATTTATGCATTCACGATCCTCTACTTCTTGTAATCATGGAGATAACCATCACTCCATTTTGCAATAAATATTCTCCATGTCTCCAAAAATCTCAACCTTTAGAAAACCCAGTCAATATAAAATCGATGATATTACATAATTTCAAAGAGTAAATTCTAGAAAACAACAATTCATGGTGCCAACCTATTCATCAATATTTTATGCCCAAAAATTTAGAAACCACTAGTAAATGATACTATATAATCCCAACCTTTTCTTACATTAATATTACATCATTTCAAGGATAAAAAACATAATAGTATTAAACATAGAGGATCCAAATGTTTAGTGTCTTGGGAAAACTAGGACCATACATAACAAATACAACATCAAACATAAACATTTATTTAATTTCTTCTTCTCTAGCTTCTTATTAGCACTTGTCCTCTCCTTAGTACATGTAGACACCTAAGGATATAAATAAAAAGGGGTGATCTAGAATCCCAGTAAGAGGATAGATAAGAATAATATAGCATCGGGTGAGCATAATCATAAAATAGGCAAGAGATCATGAACATGAGAAGATCATAACTAAAAGACTTGAAATATGGAAACGCATAAAAATGAAACAACATGTCTTAGTGGTTAACTAACACACATACTTGTGAACCAAGATAGAATCTTGGTCACAATTCATTTCAAATTTACTCATGAGATTCATCAATTTACCCAATGCATTATAGCACTTTATAATTCCAGGTGCACCCGTCACATTGAAACAATCATATTGCGTTATATAATTCCAGGTGCACCCGTCACATCATATCCTTATCATCATCATGCTTGACACATAGAAAACATATCAAAAAATTTACATAAAAACCCCATGGACTGGAATGGGTTTCATCTCATAATAACACATTCATAAGATTTGGGTTCCCAAAAGAAAAAGGGAATAACATACATGTTACAAGAACCATCCACTTTGAGTGAGAAGAAAAAGGGGTGTTCTTAAAAGGAGAGTTCTTTTAGAAAACATTTTGTTTGACATAAAAAACCAGTGAAAAACATTTATATCTTTGAAAATTAAAGAAAATGATGAAAAATTGTTCTTTAAGGAGTAAACATATCAAAAATGGAGGGAAAGAGGGAGAACCTGAAGGAAGAAAATTGGGTTCATGATTTTCCCCTTACCTTGTATCTGAATACTTCCTTCTCTTTAATGTCCTATATAATGACATTATATTCATTAATTAGAAATTCCAGATCCTTTTATACATTAATAGGGTTAATTATGGTATCTTTATGTCATTTTATGTTTCTTTGGAGGACTTATAGAGTTTAAAAACATTTTTCAGGGATGTTCATTTTTATGGTTCTTCTTGGGTGGTTCACTTGTATTCATAAATTAAAGTCCGGGTAGAACATGGATAAACATCCAGAAATGATATAGCATGTCACTGATGATATTAAAGGATTATTAATGATCTTATAATAAATTATATTATATCTAAGTTGATGAATCATTAGATAAGAATTAAATGATGGTTATTTGGGTCAATTTGGGTGGTTTTTCGATCACAATGAACTTCTTTTAACTTATCACATAGTAATATCGCCATTGGTTATTTCAAGAACGTTAAATAGGACATAATACAAATAAAATATCTTTTTTCAACCATAAAAATGGTTTTATTACCAGATCTGAAGGTAGAAATGGAAGAAAAAAGCATGTCGTTCTTGAAGGTGATAAATTAACACCTCACGAACAACGTTCTCTTTAATAAAATAAAAGGAAGAGAGAAAGAGGATTGAATGATATAATATCACATTAGAATCATAAAATTACTGTTTAAGTATAATAATAGAGTTAAAATACCATTTAAATGAAGATATGTGGAGAGAGATCAAGAAATGAACTTGAACATGAAAGGTAATTAAAGGAGAAGAGGGAGAGAAATTAACTCTTGAATCCTTCTCTTGAGAACCTCCTTAAGGGCCTAAGCTTGGTATTTTGATGAGACCATCAGATCGTGGACATGGGGGAGGGGATAGGGAAGGTTTTTGGGTAGATATTAGAGAATTCATGGAGCTTGAGAGGTTTGAGGAAATGAGGGTGTGAAGGGTGTCTTTTATAGTGGAGGGGAGAGGGGTTTCCTTAATATAAAATTCATTAGTTTATTAATATCCCCTAACACTAGAAATATTGAGTCTTGAATGACCAAGAATAGTAATTTTTTTATGTGATCCCAAACCAAGTGGTCTTACATCAGCATAGCAACATTGATAACTCAATTAATCCATTATTTAGCATTTATTATAAATTATCAGATTCTACTATTCATTAAAAATTCAAGTATCTCAAAAAAATTCCAAAAATTTTCCACAACAATTTTTTGAAATGTACAATCAAAAAAGAATTCCATTTTTCAAAAATAATTTTATAAATATTATTAATTTAATATTTAATTAAAATCAAAATTTACCCAAAAAACAATTTTAAAAAGTTAAAACTGATTTTATAGGGCATTTGAAAATTATGTAGGGTCTTATAAAATTATCTAAAAACTATAAAAAATTTCTTCAATAATTAATTAATACATTTTAGGGAAATAAATTTTTTTTAAATTAATTATTTATTTATAATTATTTATTTATGACTTAAAAAAACCAAAACGTTTACTAAGGTCAAATTGTCACTTTCTATGATGTCTAAATTTTATTTAATTATTCACAGGTAAGGTTAATCTTATGTAGGATGATTTACTATTCAAAAGGGTCATATTACTATTCATAAGGGTATGTTACTATTCCTAAGGGTACTTTACTATTCACCGAAAATTATTTTTGTTTCATTAGACTCCAAAAATCATCTTGAACACAACCGTGTATGTCAGATTTTCTAAATTAAAAACATAGAAGTGACAAAATTATATTTAAATGTCATTTATCACTTAGTAGTACATTAAGTTGTGTTTTCATGACATAAATATAAGAAGGTAATTTCCATTGAAAAACTTTGGGTTGTTACATTCTTCCCCCCTTAGAAAATTTTGCCCCCGAAATTTCACTTTACACAAACAGGTGAGGGTACTTCTCCTTCATTGCCTCTTATGGTTCCCAAGTTTCTTCCTCAAACTTATGGTTCCTCCACAACACTTTGACAAGATGGGTTGTATTGTTGTGTAGAACCTTATCTCTCTGATCCAGAATCTTTACTGGTAGCTCCTCATAGGATATATCATCTTCCAGCTGCACCACCTCTGAGTTTAGTGCATGTGAGGAGTCGGGTATGTACTTCCTTAGTAGTGATACATGAAACACATCATGAACGTGAGCCATATTTAGTGGAAGTGAATGACGATAGGCCATGGATACTTTGTGGTCATGGATCTCAAAGGGGCTAATATACCTTGGGCTTAGCTTCCCTTTCTTCCCGAATCACATGAATCTCTTCCATGGAGAAATATAAAAGAAGACTGTATCTCCAACCTCAAACTCTAAGTCCCTTCGATGGTTGTCAGCATAGCTCTTTTGTCGACTTTCAGCAGCTGTGATGTGTTTCTGAATGACTTGAACCTTCTCTGTCATCTGTTGAACAAGATTGTGTCCAAGTAGCTTTCTTTCTCCAACTTCAACCCAACATGTTGGAGTTCGACATCACTTTCCATAAAGAGCTTCATATAGAGCCATCTGGATACTCGAGTGGAAGATATTGTTGTATGATAACTCAACCAATGGGAGATCTTGATCCCATCCACCTTTGATTTCTAGAGAATAGGGTCTTAGGATATCTTCAAGCATCAAAATAGTCCTTTCAGATTGGCCATCATTTTGGGGGTGATAGGCCATGCTAAAATTTAATTCAGTACTCAAAACATGTTGAAGGCTCCTCCAGAATTCAGACGTGAACCTTGGATCATGATCAGAGACAATTGAGAGTAGAACACCGTGCAATATCACCACTTTCACATATATCTTTGCAATTTTTTCAAGTGAGAGATCTTCCTGAATAGCGATAAAATGGGCAGTCTTGGTCAGTCGATTAACCATAACCTATATCGCATTATTTCCATTTGACATCTTCGGGAGACCCGTGAAAAAGTCCATAGTAACATTTTCCCATTTCCACATGGGTATAGGCAATGGCTGTAGCATACCTTTGGGCTTTTGTCACTCAGCTTTAACTTACTGACATACCAAGCACCTTGATATATATTCTGCAATTTCCTTCTCCATGTTATCCCACCATAAGTGTTCTTAGATGTCATTGTACATCTTGGTACTCCAAGGATGGATAAATAATGTGGATTTATGTGCTTTTTCCAATAGCTCCTTCTTTATTTTGGGTGATTAAGGCACACAAAGTCACGTTCCAAACCAAATCACACCATCATCATCGATATGGAACTCTTGTAGATTCCCTTCCTTTACTATATTCACCCTCTTTTGTATCTCCACATCATCCCTTTTTTCTTCCTTAATCTTCTCATGGATGGGTGGTTGCGCAATCATTTGGGAAAGGTAAGATGCATCCCCTGCACGTATGATTTCCAAATCCATTCTTTCCATATCCAAGAAGACAGGGTCTTTCTCAATCCGCAAAAAGGATAGATTAGCAGGTTATTTTCTACTTAGAGCATCAACTACCTTGTTTTCCTTTCCAGGATTATAGTGGATAGATAAATCGTAATCCTTGATTAGATCTAACCATCTCCTTTAATGCATGTTGAGATCATTTTGTGTGAATATATACTTTAGGCTCTTGTGGTCGGTGTATGTGTCACACTCCTCGCCATAAAGGTAGTGCCACCATATTTTCAATGAAAAAAACACGGTTGTTAGCTCTAGATCATGCATCGGGTAGTTCTGCCAATGGATCTTCAATTGTCGTGAGGCATAGGCTATCACATTTTCATTTTTCATGAGTACACAACCTAAGCCTTTCTTTGAAGCATCACTGTATATCACAATAATTTCTCCACTTTTCAATACTGTGAGTATAGGTGCAGTGATCAGCCTTCTCTTTAGCTCCTTTAAGCTTCCCTCACATTCTTTTTTCCAGACATACTTTACCCCTTACTTTATTAACTTAGTTAGAGGGCTTGAAAAACGTGAGAAGTTTCTTACAAAATGTCGGTAGTACCCAGCTAATCCAAAAAAACTACGGATTTCTGTGACACTAGAGGGCCTGGGCCATTCCTCAATCACCTTTTTCTTTGATGGATCCACATAAATTCTCTCACTTGTGATCACATGTCCCAAGAATGTGACTTTCTTCATCCAAAAGTCACACTTACTGAACATGGCGTACAACTTCTCCTTTCTCAATGTCTCCAACATAGGTCTTAGTTGTTCTTCATGTTCCTCCTTGCTCTTGGAGTATATGAGAATATCATCGATAAACACTACCAAAAATTTGTTGAAGTAATGTCTAAAGACTCTATTCATCAAATCCATGAAGATTTCAGAGGAATTAGTAAGTCTGAAGGGCATCACCAAAAGATCATATTTCCCGTACCTTGTATGGAAGGAAGTCTTCTGAATATCTTCCTTCTTTACCTTTACCTGATGATATCCAGAATGAAGATCCACCTTTGAGAAGTATTGAGAACTTCTTAACTGATCGAACAAGTCATCAAAACTTGGAAGAGGATACTTGTTCTTTATAGTTATCTTGTTGAGTTCCCAATAAATGATACACAACCACATTGTTCCATCCTTCTTATTCACAAAGAGAACTGGCGCACCCCAAGGTGATGCACTAGGACGTATGAACTCTTTGCCCAGATTCTCTTGCAGCTGCTTCTTTAACTCCTCTAGTTCAATAGGGTCCATCCTATAGGGACACTTCAAGATAGAAGTAGCTCTAGGTGTGAGTTCAATTGAGAACTCTACCTCATGATATGGGGGAATTCTGGGTAACTCTTCAATAAATACATCTCTGTATTCCCTCATGATGGGCATTTCCTCGAGGTTGGAACTTTCCTTCAACTCAGCCGTTTGGTTGATGTATGATTCTTCAGAGAGAATCAACACCCACATCATTGCAGGATTTTGAAAAGGAGATTCATGATCTTCCATGAATTTTTAGATGAGCATGGGATGGTTTGGAATATGAAAATATATTTCCTTTTCCCGGCAGTTGATATGTGCTCTATATAACGAGATCCTATCCATTCCCATTATAGCGTCGAATTCCACCAAGATAAGTATTACGAGATTTTCTGGTAGAATCTTCCCACATACGCCAATAGGAGAAGAGTCAAACACTTGGGTTTCAATGAATACAACACTTTGTGTTTTTACAGATATCTCTACTTTAAGGTTCCATGGCTTCGATTCTATAGTTCTAGCAAACATGAAAGATATAAAGGAATGCGTAGAACCAGAATCAAATATTACTTTTTCCATTCTTGAGTGAATATTAAGTGTACCTTGTACGACTTCATTTTCATACTCCACCTCCGCAGTAGTAATGGAATAATCATTCCCCTGTTCCATTGGATTTGGTGGCTGCTGATGCTGATTACCCTCAAGAAATCGAGGTTTGGTGCACTAGTTTGCATAGTGCCCTAGCTCCCTACAGTTGTAGCATTGAACCGTGAGTGGTTATCTCATTTCATCGGATACATTATCCTTCCTTTTTGTTTCTTTTTGACACTCTTGATCATGGTGTCCTTCTTTCCCACACATGAAGCATTTCCCCATCACTTTGAGGTAGTTCCCATGGTTCAACTTCCCACATTTTTGGCATGTGGGTTGTTGATTTTTCTTCACAACTTTGTCATTAGATCCACCAGCTTGAAACTCAAACTTTCTTTTCTTATCACCATAGCCATGGGACTATTCTCAAAACTCCATATCCACTTTGAGTTCACACCAAACAACTTCTTCATAACTCCCATAGTCACAAATTTCAAGATCCTTTTGAAGGTGTGGTTTTAATCCACTAAAGAATCTGTCAATATTTCTATCATTTTTTATAACAAAACCCAAAGCGTACCTTGCAAGCCTTTTGAAATTAACTTCATAGGTTGAGAAAGATTCTCATTCTTTTTTCTTGAGATTTATAAATTCTCTCTCCATCTTCGTGCAAAGAGTTTGTGGGAAATACTTATTAAGAAACATCATCTTAAATTCGTCACATTCTATCTCTTCAATTTCTTCCCTTGTCTTGGTGTTATTAATTAAAGCCCACCACTAATCGGCTTCTCCATCTAGATGATAAACGGATAGAGTCACCTTCTCCGTCTTAGAAAAGTAAAGAATAGAAAACATCTAATCCATGGAGTTGACCCACTGTTCTGCAATTAGTGGATCGGAAGATCCACTAAACGTCGGTGGTCGTTGCCGCATAAAAAATTCGATAGCAAGTTGCTCCCTCTTGGGTGAAGGAGGACGTTCCCCATTATTATTATTATTGCTCATAACCTAAGATAATTGGGTAAGCATCACCATGAAGTTTTCAACTCCACCTCCCAAATCATTGGGGATGTCGTTCGGGCAATCATTACGTCGTCCCTTGCATGATTTGTTGGCCTGATTTCTCCAGGTTCCCACCATTTTCTAAAATTTAAAAGGTTAGAAAAAAACATAAGTAAACAATTCATGAATAAATTATTCCTTTAAACAATTTATACCAAAAAAATAACATATGGGATCCCTATGTAAATATTCTTGTGTGAATTTTTGTACTTATCCTCATGCTAGAGGTTTTATTTAGGGTTCACTAATCCTAATTCCCAAATTAACTTAACCTTGCCTCTGATACCAACTATAGAATCCGAGCCTTTTCTTATATTACTATTACATCATTTCATATATAAAAAATATAATATTATTACACATAGAGGATCCAAAGGTTTAGTGTATTTGGAAAACTAAGACCATACATAACAAATACAACATCACGCATAAACATTAATTTAATTTCTTCTTCTCTATCTTCTTATTGGCACTTGTACTCTCCTTAGTACATATAGAAACCTAAAGATATACATCAAAAGGGGTGATCTAGAAGCCCAGTAAGAGGATAGATGAGAACAATATAGCCTGGGGTGAGCATAATCATAACAAAGGCAAAAGATCATGAACATGATAGGAGCATAAATAAAAGACTAAAAATGTGGAAATGCATAAAAATGAAACAATATGCCTTAGTATTTAACTACCACACATACTTGTGAACCAAGCTAGAATATTTTTTACACTAAATTTAAAATTTACTTAGGAGATTCATCACTTTAACCAATGCATTTGTTCCTTGTATAATTCCAGTCACACCCGTCACATTGTAATATTCATATTGTGGTATATAATTCCAGGCACACCTGTCACATCATAACATTATCATCATCATGATTTCCACATAGAAAACATATCAGAAAATGTACATAACTAACCCATGGAATGGAATGGGTTTCATCTCATAATAACACATTCATAAGCTTTGGGTTCCCAAAAGAAAGAGTGAATAACATACATGTTACAAGAACCATCCACTTTGAGTGAGAAGTAAAAGGGGTGTTCTTAAAAGAAGAGTGCTTTTGAAAAAAAAGTAGTTTGACATAAAAACTAGTGACAAACATGTATATCCCAAAAAATTAAATAAAATTATGAAAAAATGATATTTATGGAGTAACCATATAAAAAATGGAGTGAAAGAGGGAGAACCTGAAGGAAGAAAATTGGGCTCGAGATTTTCCCCTTACCTTGTATCTGAATGATTCATTCTCTTTAATGTTCTATATAATGACATTATATTCAATAATTATAAATTACAGAACCTTTTATACATTAATAGGGTTCCTTATGGTTTCATTATGTCATTTTATGTTCCTTTGGATGACTTATTGAGTTTAATAGCATTGTTCGGGGATGTTTTTTTGTTTTTCTTAGGTGGTTCACTTGTATTCATAAATTGATGTTCAAGTAGAACATGGGTAAACATCCATAAATGATATTAAATGTCACTAATGATATTATAGGAGTTTTAATTTTCTTATACTAAATTATATTATATCCATGTGGATGAATCATTAGATAATAATTAAATGATGGTTATTTGGGTCAATTTGGGCGGTTTTTCGACCACAACGAAATTGTTTTAACTTAACACTTAGTAATATGGCCATAGGTTATTTCCAGAACTTTAAATAGGAAATAATACGTATAACATATTCTGGTTCAATCAAAAAAAATTGATTCATGAATAGATCTGAAGGTATAAACGGAAGAAGAAAGCATATCGTTCTTGAAATTGATAAATTAACACCTCACGAACAACGTTCTCTTTAATAAAATAAAAGGAAGAGGGAAAGGGGGTTGGATGATATAATATACCATTATAATAATAAAATTACCGTATATGTATAATAATGGAGTTACAATACCATTCGTATTAAGATATGTGTGGAGAGATCAAGAAATGAACTTGAACTTCAAAGAAAATTAAAGGAGAAAAGAGAGAGAAATTACCTCTTCAATCCTTCTCTTCAGAACCTCCATAAGGGCCTAAGAATGGTCTTTTGATGAGACCATAAGATCTTTTACATGGTGGAGGGTCTAGGGATGGTTTTTGGTCCGAGTTTAGAGAAGTCTTGGAGCTTGAGAGGTGTGAGGAAATGAGGGTGTGAAGGGTGGATTTTATATTGGAGGGGAGAGGGGTTTCCTTAATATAAAATTCATTAGTTTATTAATTTCCCCTAAGAAAAAGAATAGTGAGTCTGGAATGACCAAGAATAGTAATTTTATCATGTTATCCCGAACCAAGTGGGATTACATCAGCATAGCATCATTGATGACTCAATTAATCCATTATTTGGCATTTGTTGTAAATTATCAGATTCTACTATTCATCAAAAATTCAAGTATCTCAAAAAAATGCCAAAAATTTACCCCAACCATTTTTCAACTTCAATAAAAAATAATGATTTCCATTTTTTAAAAATAATTTTCTAAATATTATTAATTTAATATTTAATTAAAATCAAAATTTACCCAAAAACGGTTTTTAAAAGTTAAAACTGATTTTATAGTGCTTTCAAAAATAATGTAGGGTCTTATAAAATTATCTAAAAACTATAATACATTGTTTAAATAATTTATGAATTCATTTTAGGGAAATAAATTTTCTTTTAAATTAATTAATTAACTATAATTAATTATTTATGACTTACAAAATTCCAAAACGTTTACTAAGGTCAAATTATCACTTTCTAAGATGTCTAAATTTTATTCAAATATTAATGGGTAAGGTTACACTTATGTTGGATGATTTACTATTAAAAAGGGTCATATTACTATTCATAAGGGTATGTTACTATTCCTAAGGGTATGTTTCTATTCATCGAAAATTATTTTTGTTTCATTAGACTCCAAAAATCATCTTGAACACAACCGTGTATGTCGGATTTTTGAAATTCAAAATATAGAAGTGACAAACTTATGTTTAAAGGTCATTATCACTGAGTAGTTAATTATGTTCTGTTTTCATGACATAAATATAAGAAAGGAATTTCCATTTAAAAACATTGGGTCGTTACATTCTTCCCCCCTTAAGAAATTTCTCCCCCGAGATTTTACTTTACACAAATAGGTGAGGGTAATTCTCCTTCATTGCCTCTTCTGGTTCCCAAGTTTCTTCCCCAAACTAATGGTTTCTCCACAACACTTTGAATAGATGGGTTTTCTTGTTGCGTAGAACCTTATCTCACTGATCCATAATCTTTACTAGCTCCTCCTCATAGAAGATATCATCTTCCAGCTGCACCACCTCTGAGTTTAGTACATGTGAGGGGTCTGGTATGTACTTCCACTATAGTGATACATTAAACACATCATGAACTTGAGCCATATTTGGTGGAAGTTCATGATGATAGGCCATGACTCCTATACGATCAAGGATCTCAAAGGGGCCAATATACCTTGGGATTAGCTTCCCTTTCTTCCTGAATCACATGACTCTCTTCCATGGAGATATTCGAAGGAAGAATTTATCTCCAACATCGAACCCCAAGTCCCTTCGATGGTTTTCAGCATAGCACTTTTGCCGACTTGCAGTAGCTTTGATGTGTTTCTGGATGACTTGAACCTTCTCTGTCATCTCTTGAACAAGATCAGGTCCAATTAGCTCTTTTTCTCCAACGTCATCCCACCAGGTTGGAGTTCTACATCGCTTTCCATACAGAGCTTCATATGGATCCATCTAGATACTCGAGTGGAAGCTATTGTTGAATGAGAACTCAACCAATGGGAGATTCTTATCCCATCCACCTTTGAATTCTAGAGATCAGGTTCATACAATATCTTCAAGCGTCTGAATAGTCCTTTCAGATTGGCCATTAGTTTGGGGGTGATAGGTCGTGCTGAAATTTAAATCAATACTCAAAGCATGTTGAAGGATCCTCCAAAATTTAGACACAAACCATGGATCATGATCAGAGACAATTGGGAGTGGATCACCGTGCAGTCTCACCACTTCCTTCACATATATCTTTGCAAGTTGTTCAAGCGATAGATCTTCCTGAATAGAAATAAAATGGGCAGTCTTGGTGAGTTGGTCAACCACAACCCAAATCACATTATTTCCCTTTGACATCTTCGGGAGACCTGTGACAAAGTCCATAGTAACATTTTCTCATTTCCACATGGGTATAGGCAATGGATGCATCATACCTTTGGACTTTTTTCACTCAGCTTTAACTTGTTGACATACCAAGCACCTCGATATATATTATGAAATTTCCTTCTTCATGTTATCCCATTAGAAGTGTTCTCAGAGATCCCGGTACATCATGGTACTCTCAGGATGGATAGAGAATGTCGAGCTGTGGGAATTTTCCAATAGCTTCTTCTTTATCTCGGGTGATGAAGGCACACAAAGCCGCTTACCAAACCGAATCACGCCATCATCATCGATAAGGAACTCTTGCAGCTTCCCTTCCTTTACTGCATTCACCCAATTTTGTATCTCTGTATCATCCCTTTGTGCTCCCATTATATTCTCTTGGATGGCTAGTTGTGAAATAATTTTGGAAAGGTAGGATGTATCCCCTACCCACATGACTTTCAAATCCATTCTTTTTATATCCAAGAAGATAGATTCTTTCTCAATCTACAGCATGGATAGAGTAGCAGGTTCTTTTCTGATTAGAGCATCAGCTACCTTGTTCACCTTTCTAGAATTGTAGTGGATGGATAAATCATAATCCTTGATTAGATATAACCATCTCCTTTGATGCATGTTGATCTCCTTTTGTGTGAATATATACTTTAGGCTCATGTGGTCGGTGTATATGTCACACTTCTCGCCATAAAGGTTCTACCGCCAGATTTTCAAAGAAAAAATCTCATGTACTAGATCTAGATCATGCATCAGGTAGTTCTGCTACTAGATCTTCAACTCCCATGAGGCATAGGCTATCACATTGTAATTTTTCATGAGTACACAACCCAAGCCTTTCTTTGAAGCATCACTATATATCACAAAACTTTCTCCACTTTTTGGTAGTGTGAGTACAGGTGCAGTGATCAGCCTTCTCTTTAGCTCCTTGAATCTACCCTCACATTCTTCTATCCAGACATACTTTACCCCTTTACTTGTTAACTTAGTTTACGGGCTTGAAAAACATGAGAAGTTTCTCACAAAACATCGGTAGTACCCATCTAATCCAATAAAACTACAAATTTCTATGACACTAGAGGCCCTGGGCCATTCCTCAATCGCCTTTTTCTTTGAAGGATCCAAAGAAATTGCATCACTTGTGATCACATGTCCCAAGAACGTGACTTGCTTCATCCAAAGGTCACACTTTCTTAACATGGCGTACAACTTCTCCTTTCTCATTGTCCCTAACACAAGTCTTAGATGTTCTTCCTGTTCTTCCTTGCTCTTCAAGTAGATGAGAATATCATCGATAAACACTACCACAAATTTTTCAAGGTAATGTCTAAAGACTCTATTCATTAAATCCATGAATATTTCAGGGGCATTATTAAGTCCAAAGGGCATCACAAAAAACACATAGTGCACATACCTTGTATAGAAGGCAGTCTTCTAAATATCTTCCTCCATCACCTTTACCTGATGATATCTAGAATGAAGATACACCTTTGAGAATTATTGATAACCTCTTAACTAATCGAACTGGTCATCAATCCTTGGAAGAGGATACTTTTTATTTATGGTGATCTTGTTGAGTTCCTGAAAATCGATACATAGCTGCATTGTTCCATCCTTATTCTTCTCAAAGAGAACTGGCGCACCCCAAGGTGATGCACTAGGATATATGAACCCTTTGACCAGATGCTCTTATAGTTGCTTCTTTAACTCCTCCAGTTCGATTGGGGCCATCCTATAGGGACACTTAGATATAGGAGTAGCTCTAGGTATGAGTTCAATTGAGAACTCTACCTCACGATCCGGGGGAGTTTTGGGTAACTCGTCAAGAAATATATCTCTGTATTCCCTCACGATGGGAATTTCCTCAAGGTTGGCACTTTTCTTTAACTCAACCATTTGGGCGAGGTATGCTTCTTCATAGGGAATCAACACCCACACCATTGCTTGATTTTTCAAAGGATATTCATGATCTTCCTTTCATTTTTAGATGGTCATGGGGTGGTTTGTAATATGAAAATATATTTCCTTTTTCTGACAGTTGATATGTGCTCTATATAACGAGAGTCAATCCATTCCCATTATAGCGTCAAATTCCACCAAGGGATGTATTACGAGATTTCACAGAAGAATCATCCCACATACGCCAATAGGAGAAGAGTCAAACACTTGGTTTGCAATGATTGCACCACTTGGTGTTTTTATAGTTATCTCTACATCAAGGTTTCGGCGATTCGATTCTATAGTTCTAGAAAACTTGAAAGATATAAAGGAATGTGTATAACCAGAATCAAATAAGACTTTTTTCATTCATGAGTAAATAGGAAGTGTACCTTGTACGACTTCATTATCATGCTCCACCTCCGCAGTAGTGATGGAATAAGCCTTCCCTTGTTCCTTTGGCTTTGGTGGCAGCTGACACTGATTATCCACTAGAACTCAAGGTTTGGTGCACTAGTTTGCATAGTGCCCTAGCTCCCTAAATTTGTAGCATTGAACCATGAGTGGTTCTCTACTTTCATCATCTACATTCTTTTTCCCTTTCGTGTCATTTAGACACTCTTTATCATGGTGTCTGTCATTCCCACACTTGAAGCATTTCCCCATCCCTTTTAGGCAGTTCCCATGGTGCAACTTCCCACATTTTTGGCATGTGGGTCATTCATTTTTCTTTCCACCTTTGTCATTAGATCCACCAGCTTGAAACTCCATCTTTATTTTCTTATCACTATAGACATTGGACCATTCTCCAAACTCTATGTACACTTTGAGAGCACACCGAACAACTTCTTCATAACTCCCGAGGTCTCGAATTGAAAGATCCTTTTGAAGGTGTGCTTTTAATCCACTAATGAACCTATCAATTTTAATATCATTGTTGATAATGAATCCCAAAGCATACCTTTCATGCCTTGTGAAATTTTCTTCATAGGTTGTGACAGATTCCCCTTCTTTTTTCTTGAGCTCTATAAATTCTCTCTCCATCTTCGTGAGAAGAGTTCGTGGGAAATACATATTAATAAACATTATCTTAAATTCTTCCCATTCCATCTCTTCAATTTCCTCCATTAGCTTGGTGTTATTAATCACAGCACACCATTGATCAGCTTCTCCATCTAGATGATAAACAGCTAGAGTCACCTTCTCCGTCTCAGAACAGTGAAGCATAGAAAAGATCTTCTCCATGGATTTGACCCACGGTTTCGTAATTTGTGGATCAAAAGATCCACTAAATGTCGGTGGTCGTTTCCACATAAGAAATTTGATTGCCATTTGCTCCCTCTTTGGTGAAAGAGGATGTTCCCCATTATTATGGTTATTGTTCATATCCTGAGATAATTTGGTAAGCATCGCCATGAATTTTTGAACACCACCTCCCGAATAATTGGGGATGTCGTTTGGGAAATCATTGCATCGGCCCTCGCACGAGTTGTTGTCCTGATTTGTCCTGGTTCCCACCATTTTCTAAAGTTTAAAATGTTATAACAAATCATAAGTAAACAAGTCATGAATAACTTATTCATTTAAACAAATTATACCAAAAACATAACATATGGGATCCCTATGTAAATATTCTTGTGTGCATTTTTGTACTTTTCTTCATGCTAGAGGTTTTCTTTAGGGTTCACTAATCCTAATTCCCAAATTAAGTAAACCTTGCCTCTGATACCAACTATACCATCCCGACCATTTCTTACATTACTATTACATCATTTCATAGATAAAAAAAATAATAGTATTACACATCGATGATCCAAAGGATTACTGTCTTGGAAAAACTAGGACCATATATAACAAATACAACATCAAGCGTAAAAATTTATTTAATTTCTTATTCTCTAGAATCTTATTGGCACTTGTCCTCTCCTTAGTACATGTATCCACCTGAGGATATGCATCAAAAGGAGTGATCTAGAATCCCAATAAGAGGATAGATAATAACAATATAGCATGGGGTGAGCATAATCATAACATACGCAAAAGATCATGAACATCAGAGGAGCATAAATAAAAGACATAAAATGTGGCAATGCATAAAAATGAAACATCATGTCTTCATGGTTAACTACAACACATACTTGTGATCCAAGATAGCATATTGTTCACACTAAATTTAACATTTACTCATGATATTCATCACTTTACTCAATGCATTGGAGCATTGTATAATTCCAGGTGCACCGGTCACATTGTAACATTCATATTGTGCTATATAATTCCGGGCGCACCCATCACATCATAGCATTATCATCATCATGCTTTCCACATAGAAAGAATATCAAAAAATGTACATAACTGACCCCTGGAATGGAATGGGTTTCATCTCATAATAACACATTCATAAGCATTGGCTTCCCCAAAGAAAGAGGTAATAACATACATGTTACAAGAACTATCCACTTTGAGTGAGAAGTAAAAGGGGTGTTCTTAAAATAAGAGTTCTTTTGTAAAAAAATTTGTTTGACATAAAAACCAATGACAAACAAGTATATCCTAGAAAATTAAAGACAATTATGAACAAATTATATTTAATTAGTAACCATATCAAAAATGGAGTGAAAGAGGGTGAACCCGAAAGATGAAAATTGGGTTTGGGATTTTCCCCTTACCTTGTATCTGAATGCTTCCTTCTCTTTAATGTCCTGTATAATGAAATTATATTCATTAATTAAAAATTAATGAAGTATTTATACATTAATAGGGTTCATTCTAGTTTCATTACGACATTTTATGTTCCTTTGGATGACTTATAGAGTTTAAAAACATTGTTCAGGGATGTTCGTTTTTATTGTTTTTCTTGTGTGGTTAACTTGTATTCATAAGTTGAAGTTCGGGTAGAACATGGGTAAACATCAAGAAATGATATTACATGTCACTAATCATATTACTGGAGTTTGAATGATCTTATAATGAATTATATTAGACCCATGTGTATTATTCATTAGATAAGAATTAAATGATGGTTATTTGGGTCAATTTGAGAGGTTTTTCAATCACAACAAACTTGTATTAACTTATCACTTAGTAATATGGGCATAGGTTATTTCAAGAACTTTAAATAGGACATAATATGTATAAAATATTCTCATTCAACCATAAAAATGGTTTCATGACCAGATCTAAAGGTAGAAATTGAAGAACAAAGCATGTCGTTCTTGAAGGTGATAAATTAACACCCACTAGTGCAAAAAACGTCATTCACATCGGTTATTTTTTATTTTTACGTCAGTTTTTAGCCGATGTTAATACGGATGATGTTATAAATATTGTTTTTTACATCGGTTATGTTGTAACCATTGTCTTCTATGCCTGACATGGAGTATGGTTTGTGTTTGTTGTCAATCCTCAGTAGAATTTCAGAATGTGTACCAGCAAAGTGATCATACAGTTCAATCACACAACAATATTGAAGGTGGCGTTGTTTCCCAGTGTTTGCCAAATTTTTGGGCCTGAAAATCGACAAGTGGAGAAAATTGATTTTGGCAAAGAGACTTTCACACCATGTACTTGAAGGAGTGGAAACTTGCGCGCCATATTTTTTTCAAGATCAAAACATGGAAAATGGCTAAGGGATAAAGGTCGCAAAAGTTTTGGGATGGTCGAGCAAGTGACTTGCACACTGAGAAAGGACTTGCGCGCTGATGCTAAAGAGGTTGGAAATTTGCGGGCCTATTGTTCTTTATGATCAGAACTTCAAAATATGGAAAATGGAATATGGACGCGCAAGTATTGGTTTGGTCGTGCAAGTGAGTTATGCGGCAGAGGCTAGGGCAGTTGGAGCTGCGCGCCGGGACTTGCGCGTCGTGAGGAAACATGTGTGCCACCACGCAGGGGATCCAGTTTGCCTATAAATAGTGTACCACCCCTCCTCATTTGTAAAAAAGTTCAAGACTTAGATATTTTTTGAGATCTCATCGTGTAAGTGTTTGAGTCGCACAAGTGGTTGTTGGGTTGCACAAGTAGAGGTTGCGCGCCAGTTGTTAGCTGCGCGACCAAGGTGGTTTAGGAGTTAAAGGTGCAGAGTCACGCAAGTTTGGAGTTGAAGGAGGCAGTGTCGTGAAAGTGTGTTGATGACACTTTCTAACCTATTTTGCACCGCGCATGTGACCTGCACTCCATTATTGAAACTTGTGTTCCGGTCTTGGAGATGCGCGCCAGGTGTGGTTGTTGTACGCCGGACCTTTTGGAGCATCATGAAAACAGGAAGATTGCCTGATACTTTCGGTGCAAAGTGGGATTAGTATACAAGTGAAATTTGGACTTCAAGAGAGCATCTACATTCAACAAGGGATTCATTCTTTTTCAATGATGAAGAGACATTCACGTCTAAAAACTAAGTGTGACTTCACCAAGGGCAGTGAGCCTGGCGAGTCAACGGGAGTGACCCAAGAGAAGTAGTGAGCTATCCCTGAACCTTTGTAAAGGCAGTGAGCATGGGATAGAGTGACTATTCCTGAACCATTGTAATCCACAACTAGTGATGATTATTGGAATTTGGTACGACCAACAACATGTCGGTGTATACTCATTGGACGTAGCCCTTAGTGGTGAACTGAGTAAAAATTGTTGTGTCATCTCTTTGCATGTGAATGTTTCATTGCTGATCATATTCATCATAGAGATTTAACTAGTTCCTACCAATGTGGGAACAAGATCCTTGCTTTTAAAAGAAAAAGTTGACACCCTGATTCACCCCTCCCCTCTTAGGGTGTCCCAGGGTCCTACAGGTTATTTAAAAACCAACGTAAAAAACATAACATCGCGGTTTTTATCACGTCTGTTATTAAATAATCGACCTGATAAACCATTTCCCAGGCTTTTATCACATTGTTTATATAATAACTGATGTGAAAAACTAGTGTGGGGTGGTGGGGTTATCACGTCAGTTATTAAATAACAGACCTAAAAAATTGGGGGGGAGGGTTTATCATGAATGTTAATAAATAACCGACGTGATAAACAAATGGGGGTGGGTGTTTATCATGTCGGTTATTTAATAACTGACATTATAAACACCTGGAAAATGATATATCACGTTGGTTATTAAATAACT
Source organism: Viscum album (assembly GCA_963277665.1). Classification (NCBI taxonomy): domain Eukaryota; kingdom Viridiplantae; phylum Streptophyta; class Magnoliopsida; order Santalales; family Viscaceae; genus Viscum; species Viscum album. The sequence continues at coordinate 1,931,083,297 of OY728142.1, forward strand.
AACATGATAAACTAGTGTGGGGGTGTTTATCACGTCGGTTATTAAATAACCGACGTGCAAAATCAATTTTTTTTAAAAAAATAGAAAGAATTCCTCTGCTCCCCCCAAAAACAACCAGAAACCAAACAAAGAATTCGTACCAGAAAAACAGAAGTAGAACAAAACAAGAACCAAAGAAAAATTAAGCATTTACATTGACAACATTTTAAACTTACCCCACTGGAAAACCCCCCTTACCCCAATGGACAGCCCCCCACCACACCCTTGGACATCCACCCTTACCCTACTGGATAGCCCCCACCACACCCCTGGACACACCCCACACCCCTAGACTGCCCCCTAACCCCCTGGATAGCCCCAAAGACCCCTGGACATCCCCACCAACCCATGTACAGCCCCACACCCCTGGAACCCCCCCCCCCACCATAATGTAGACCCCCCACCCCCTAGACAACACTCCCACAACCAGGAAAGCCCTCCCACATGCCTAAAAAGGAAAAAAAGTTACCAAAAACAGAGCACAACCCCCTCACCCCACTGGACTGCCCCCACCACACCTCAAGACACCCCCCCCCCCCACCAACACCCCCTAGACATCCCCCACACTCTTTTATACCCCCCCACCCCCTGGACAACACTCCCACACCCCTGGACCGCCCTCCCACACCCCTGAAACAGACCAAAAAGTTACCAAAAACTGACCAGAACCCCCTCACACCACTGGACATCCCCCCCCCCCCCAACACACCCTTGGACTCCCCCCCCCCCCCACCCCACCCCTAGACATCACCACCACCCCTGGACATCCCCCCACCCTCCTTCCCTCCCCCACCCCCTAGACAGCACTCCCACAACCCTGGACAGCCCTCCCACACCCCTGAAACAGACCAAAAAGTTACCAAAAATAGACCAGAACCCACTCACCCCACTGGACACCCCCCCCCACCCCTAGACTGCCCCACCCCCTAGACAGCCCCAAACACCCCTGGAAAACCCCCCACCCTTCTGGACACCACCCCACATCCCATGACTTCCCCACCACCCCATGGACACCCCTTGACTATCCCACACCCCCTGGACAGCCCATGGATAGCTGGTGTTGGGAGAGTAGGTGCCGTCATCCCTCGTGGGGAATGCCGCTGGAAGGTACTCATCACTCCCACATGCGAAGATTGAGATCTCAAAATGTTTCACATGTGGTAGTGATAAGTACCTTCCAGCGGCGTTCAGCCCCCTGAGGGATGGCGGCACCTCCTCTCCCACCCCCTGGACTCCCCCCCCCCCCATGCCCATGGACACCCTGGACCCCCCCCCCCCTCCCCAACCCCACTGGAAAACCCTCCCACACCCCTTGACACCCCCTGGATAGCCCCCCACTCCCCTAGACAGCCCTTCCCCCTCCTAGAAATGCTCCCACCCCCCTGGAATGCCCCCCCCCCCCACTCTCATGGACACCCAGGATACCCCCCACCCCACCGGACAACCATCCCACACCCCTGGATTCCCCCTCCCCAAAACCCTTGAAACCCCTCCCCCCCAGACCAGAATCCATACCAGAAAAAACATCATAAGTAGACGAAAACAAGAAGTATAGAAAAATTAAACATTCACATATATAACATTCAAAAGATACAATGTCAACTTAAAAAAAATTAAATCCAACCTAAACGACTACCAAATACACAATTATAATGGCAGTATTCAAAATTACATTTTACACAACAAACAACTAAAAATAAATAAAACTTGTAAAATAATTTGACCATTCCACTTGTAAGTGTTTAACATCTTCATCACTGTAGGGTTGAGGTTCATCAAATATCTAAAAATTAAAATTATAGTAGTTAACATGCATAATGAATAAATCAAATGAAATATTATGGAAAATTTTAAAAGGAAATATTACTACTCAAAGTTCACAATTGTCCTAGTTGTTATTATTTCGTACATAAATCTTAACATATAATATCCGCATTCGATGGGGCATTGTTGATCATGAAAATTCTGTTTGAATGAGTGTAAATTCAATATATTGTTTGTATGTAAAAAATAAAATAGTACAAATTATAAATGGATATTTACCTTTACATTTACATATTTGATCTTCACACTCCTTTTCTTTGTGCTTTTTCGAAAGTAGACCCACACCCTGTGAGAAAATAATACGAATGGGATAAATTTAAAATTCATTATAATATAAAAAACTATTGAGAAATTGAAACTTACTTTTCCAACATTTTCATAAAACTTTCCTGCGCATCACCATGGAGAGAGCATATCCAATAAAGTGTCTTCTCGCTTGGGAAAAAACCCTTAACATCCAATGATCACTGATAAAAAAATTTAAGGTTAGTTGTTTATTATGTTATAAGATAATGAACTATTTGAGACAGATGTGTTTCATACCTCTCACAAAAATTCATCATCCAGCATTGTGTGAGTATATTTTGTTCAAGTCTTTAAGCAATATAAACCATTCTTTGTTCCTCATCCAATGAACATGATTCAGGGGAAATAAAATGCGGGTCCATGAACCCATATAAATCTATCTTTTCATTATTCCCACAAATTTTATAAAGATACCTAATACAAAATAGACATATGTATACATTTTTAATAAATATAACGTAAGGAAAATGTGTTAATACTTACATGGAATAAATCTACACCACATTGATGCCCAACTTATCTTCAGTAACAAGCTCCATGATATCAGCTTTCATAATCCACACAGTAATTGCACGTCCATAAACATGAGCTTCCATTGGAAACTCATAATGATTCCCCAACAAATTTTAATATCTTGACAATCTTTCAAAACCACTTGAATCTATATCTGATGTCATATCCATTTGTCTTTGTTGTTGTCTATACAGTACTTCTTTACCTTTGAAGTATTCCTGTAAAAATAAATAGACAAATATATTAGTTTTCAAATGATAAAAAAACTTTAATAAAAAAATAGAAGATATAACATACATACCTCTATGGTAATGAGTCGAACATGTAAGGATGGTTGTTTCACACGGATTCCAAGGATGACCTCCTGGACGGGAGATTCAAACGTTCCGATCGGTTTCTAGTGGGTTTGTTCGTAGAACCGGAAACATTCAATGATTCCACATCCATTTGGACCTACTTTCCAAAGGTAGGTGCTCATTAGCTTGTGGACTAATGAGGCTTAGGAATTTGCATTGGTCGAGAGGATGGGAGGTCGGACTCATCACACCTTTTTTAGGGGAATTATTGTCTACTCCGGGACTCTCTTTATAGATTTAAGTTATGTTCGTGATTCCTTATTACGTTACCAAATATAAAATGATCTTTCCTTTAGTTTCAACAATCAATGATTAAATATTCAAGAAATTTAGAGAATCTTTTATACTTATTCGAGGTTCTTCATCAATAGAGAATCATCTATATCTGTTTAGAGATTCTTGGTCAATGGTATCCTTCAAAACATTTATATAAAAGTCTCTTGGTCATTATGATGACCAGGCTGGTTTTAAAGACACTCAGTGGGGCACTTGAAGTTTATCATCATTCAGAAGGACAAGGATTATTTCAAAGTTGGGATCGAACCCATAAATGTGCTACCTACGTATCCTTTGTTTTGGAAAAGGAATCAGAACCCACGTAGTTAGAGTAATGGAGTATGACATTTATGATTGATGGCTCAAAGAAGAATGTCATAATTACTTTTACACTCTAAGCTCACGTGAGTCATGCTCGGTGTGAGAAACAAGAGGTATTGGTAAAAAAAGACAATTGTGCCATGAAAGATGCAATCATAAGAAATTGTTTGGGGCTTATGTATGTATGACTGCCCAAATAGATGAAGGTTTAGGATTTACTTTTAGGGAGAAAATCCAGGAACAAGGTCCATAAAGTTATATGTGCTTTATGGAGATTTGAATACTCTAATCTTGGGGATTACTCCTAAGGAGGATTCCCAAATTAGGAGGGGACTTATGATTGGGTTTTACTCCTAAGAAGGATGCCCAAAATTATGACTGGGACTTATTCCTGAAAAGGAGGCCCAAGTTAGGGGACTTGGGGCTTACTCCTGAAAAGGAAGCCCAAGATTATGACTGAGTCTTATTCATGAAAAAAAGACCCAGGTTAGGGATTAAGGTTTGGGGCTTACTCCTAAGAAGGATGCCTGGTATTTGAGATTGGGGCTTACTCCGGAATAGGATGCCCAAGTATGAGATTGGGGCTTACTCCTGAAGAGGATGCCCAAGTTTGGGAACTTTAATAATTTGGGGCTTACTCCGGAGGAAGATTCCCAGATTAAAGGATTTATAACTGGGGATTATTCCTGAAAAGGAGACCCAGGTTAAGGATTCTCTCATCTTAAAGGATGAGGTTGAATGAACGAACTCTCAATCTTTGGTGACATAAAGATGTATAAATCACTAGGTTTTGAGAGATATTCCACCGAATTCCTTTCAGATAAGGAAGTCAAATCAAGAAATCATACCATAAATGGATTTGAAGAGTATCTTGAAGACTGAATCGTGAATAGGAAAGGTGAAATGGCTTGAGAGGGGAAAAATGGGCAAGATGGGAACCCAAAAAGGTAGGGGCGCGCAAGTCTTGAAAGGCACGCAAGTCTTGCGTGGGCGTGCAAGTATTGGTCGCGCAGGTATACCTTGCGTGACACATGGTGTACTTGCGCGATTTTCAATCAGAATTGAAATACTTGAGCGACACTTTATTAAACCCTTTAGAATCCCCTTGAGGTTCTTCCAGATAAAGGACGCACAAATTTCTATTGAAGGAATAAGGCGGCGCGCAAGTGTGACCAGTTCCCTTAAGGGATGGCCATTCAGGCGCGTAAGTGTTGATGAGTTTCAACACATAGGCCTTCCTCCCTCTCTTTAGATCTTCCGTTCTAGGTAAGAAATTACCTTAGAAGTGTTCCGGAAGCTTTGAGAAGAGACTTGGGCGTCGGGAGCTTCAATCCGAGTTTCTGAAGAAAGATCCTCTCGAATGGGGGGCCCACAGGGTCTATTTATAGGCAGGAGAAGACCCCGGGTGGTTACCGGGCGGTTATCACTTAGGTCGCGCAAGTGACTTGTGAGACCAAGAGTGTCATGCATGTGTACTTGCGCGACAGTGATATAACTTGCGCGGTGCAGTTTCTGTTGATCCTTTCTTCCTGCCTTTGTCGATTTTTGATGTTTTCTTCAAAGGATGAATCACTTTGAGCTTAGATATTCCCTTTTCCGATCTTTAGATTCTGTGACGAAAGGAGCGTCAACAAAAGTCCCCCCTCAGAGTTGGATCTAGAGAGAAATGAGGATTTGACTCTGAGGAAATCAAATCCATCCAAAAGAAGAGGGGGGCGCGCAAGTCTTTAGTGCACAGAGGGCGGCGCGCAAGTTTTCGTCGCGCAGGCCTTAAGCGCTCTGAGTACGGCGCGCAGATGGGCTTCCTGGCCTATAAATACATGGCCTCACCTCCGTACAAGTATCCGGATTTCCAGACTTCATACCTTCGAGCTCTCACCGCGCAGGTCACCTTAGCCGCGCATGTTGCTCTGTTTTCTAGTGTTTTCCTTGATGTCGTGCTACTGTAAAGGTATCTGTACATGCTCGATTTATACTTGCGCGTCAAAAACTAGCGCGGCACACGAACTTGTGCGTCATTGTTTAGACTTGCGCGACTTAATGCCTTAGCCATTTTTCAAATTTCTTTCACAAATTTTATGAAAAATAAACCTATTTAAGAGTTAGTTTATTCATCTTTTGTGCAGATTCAGTGGTTCCCAAGGGAATTGGAATGGCTGATGAACTGGCTAGCAAGCAGATTGATGACATGATGAACATCATTGGCCATTATTACTATGATATCTGCAACAGCACTCTCCCAGATTTGGCTAAGTACTTGAATAAATATCATCTTAATTTCCCACAGAGCATCTACCTGTCTCTATGTGGTTATGGTCACTTGAAAGGAGTCAATGTTCCAAATGCAAACAACTATACACCTAAAATGCAGCTGCGCTACTACTTCTTCATTTCGGTTATGCTGTGCATTAAGAGAAACAACAATAGTGTGAACTTTCAAATTCTCCTTCCATGCCATTTCCTTGCAAATATGAAAATGGCAAACCCATGGGCTGAAATGTTTTCTACTACCGGTTGGTGGAGAGAAGACAAACATGGTATTAGAGCAATATCTGAAAAGAGTACTCTCTCCAAATGGCTCTTTACTTCCAATGCTCCATTCTCAAATCCATGTATCCATCTTCAAAGTCTCTTGGACAGAAACAGAGTCACTTGTTTGATCAGCAGAAAATTTTCTCAAACCGCACTCAAGAACATCCTCTTACAATTGTTCTAAGAAGAGATGGTATCACTGCATCTCTTTTTGTATATAGTTGAATGAATGAATTCCAGGTGGTTGCTGATGAAGCTCGGGATTCCGTAAATCAAATTAAGTGTTATGTTGAAAGCCTCTTGTAATTATTGAAAAAGAAAAGAGATTCCAGTCTGTGGATGTCCTTCTAACTATTGTGTATCAATGCTAAACACTTTCATCTTCAATCATTTGTACCTGCATTATTTTATTACCTGCTTCAATTTTACCTAAGCCAATGGGCCTAGCAAGCATAGTTTTATTTTTACTAGGATTATTACAAATAATCCAACAAACTTTGAACCTTTTAATTGCTCAATATTACCTAAATCATACAAAAATGTATATTTAGTGAGCTGGAACTTGACTTTTATTCAGAGTTCCTTTGTCTTTTGTGGGCAGTTTAAAGTCATGCATGCCGGAAATAAAGGGGCTAATGTTTAAGGTCAAAATAGCTTTGACCAAAATGTACTAAAATTGATTCAATTCCTTGACAATTTATCTGAAAATATATTACCATACTCGAGTATGAGGGAAAAAATGTAAACTATGGCTTAAGAATATTTGAATCTGAGGAATGATATGAAAAAGAGCTAAAAGGTATTAGAAGAAGTAGTTTCCAAGAATGAAGTTACTATTATTTAACAAAACCCGTTAGGGGGTTGAAATATGCAGGGCGACCTAAGGGCATTTGTTGCATGGTTAAATAAATAGCATCTTTCTGCTGACAAGTCTGTTATGTGGACTGTTTATGCAAGGCCACCTATGGGCACGTGCTGTATATTCAGGTGAAAAGAACTCTTAGAAATTTACTTTCCTAGTGCTAAAAGCCAGTGAATGTTTATGGAGATTCAAATTTTCTAAAGTATAGAGTTTGTTGTATGGAAAGAGGTACTTGAATATGGAGAAGATATTTCCAAACAAGAATATCGAAGAACTGGATGAATATCACTCCTACGAAGGTCTGACCCAAACGTAGGGAAGAAGAATAAACCATAGACTTGAATACTTTCAGATCATGAAAAAGGATATGGGACAAATATGTTAAGGATGGCTATTTTTTGCGGATCCCTACATACTGTCGTTTAAGACAAATAAGGACAAAAGAGGCATTATTCCCAAGAATGAAGTTACTATTATTTAACAAAACCCGTTAGGGGGTTGAAATATGCAGGTCCACCTAAGGGCATTGGCTGCATGGTTAAATAAATAGCATCTTTTAGCTGAAAAGTCTGTTATGTGGACTGTTTATGCAAGGCCACCTATGGGCACGTGCTGCATAGTCAGGAAAAATAATTCTCAGAAGTTTGACATTTTTGTGATTAGAAGTCATGAAAAGGGTTATGAAGATCTGAAAATATTTAAGGTTAGGATTATAACACATAAATATGGGTATTGTCCAATGTATATAGAGATACATAGGTCAATGAAAACCATAATCATGTTGTGGCTGGGTCCTGAATTGAAATTTTGGACTTCACTACGTATCTCATAAGAATGAGAATCAAGCCATACGTAGTTCTTGAAATGCAGTTTAACGTCATGCAGGACGAAAGTATGAGTGATCTTAGTTTAGGGTCATAGAATTCGGACCATAATAATTAATACACAGTGTGTGTTTTCATGGGGACTTTTTATCCAAGGGACTGAAAGTGAAATTTGGGGTTAGGCCCAAAAGACTTGGGACTGGATTCGAGGGATACTCGAATGTTCCTACGTATCCCATAAGGATGGGAATCAAGTCCACGTAGTTCTAGAAATTCCCTTTGTACAAATTTGGTTCATACATGTGAAGGGTGAAAGGGGAATTTAGTGCAATGATGGTTTAACCTGAGATAAAAAATTTAGGCATTACCATGTATGCACGTAGTTTTTTTTTGAAATGAAACATGATTGAAAAATCAAGGTCAATAATAGTTCTCTCTCAAGTGAGGAGATCAAAGAATATTGTAGTTTATTGTCGTACTGGACAAAAGTGTTTCATAGTTTAATGTCATATAACAAGGACGAAATTGAATCAATGTAAAAAAAATATTGATTCTAGGGGCTGTTTCACAAATCAACATCATATGAGATGGTGGTGAACCGATGTGAAGAGATTATTTTTGGGCTTGAACCCTGGGAGGCTGCCTACATACCCAGCCTGGAGGGCAAGGATCAAAGTCTGTGTAGTTCAATTAAAGAATGAATTAATGATCAAGTTGTTCTTGGGGACAACGATCTAATTAAAATGTTGTTGGGACTTACACATGGTTAGGGGCCCAAAGAGAGTGTTATGGTTGAGGTTTGCTCTAAGCTCACGTGAGTCATACTCGGTGTGAGAAACAAGAGGTAATAACAACCTTAACGATGCACTGTTTAATGTCATGTAGGACATATTCAGGGACTATGCAGTTTAAAGTCTTGCAGTTAGGACTATTGGTGCTGCACAGTTTAGTGTCATGTAGCAGGGACAAAATAACAGTTTAATGTCATGTAGGACATATCAAGTACTTTCTGTACAGTTTAGCGTCATGTAGTTAGGACGATGGGGACAATACAGTTTAACGTCATATTGGACGAAAGGGGGATTGTGCAGTTTATTGTCATGCAGTAAGGACAAAAGAGTGTACCATTTTAACGTCATGTCGGACGAAAGTGCGAATAGTTTAAGGTCATATGCATGGACCGTGAATGGTGCAGTTTAATGTCATACTGGACCTTTGAGATTATATAGTTTAACGTCTTTCCGGACGTAAGGGACTTTTGTACAGTTTAGCGTCATGTAGTTAGGACGTCACAGTTTAACGTCTTGCTGGACGTAAGGGATTTGCAAATAGTTTATGGTCATATACATGGACCAGGGATGATGTAGTTTAAGGTCATGCTAGACGGTTTAGGGAACTTTTTCACAGTTTAATGTCGTGTAGGACGAAGTTTCAGTTTAAAGTCATACTGGACCATTGCTGTATAGTTTAACGTCATATAGCAAGGACGAACTGGTGCTGCACAGTTTAGTGTCATGTTGCAGGGACATCTTCTTTTCAACAGTTTAATGTCATGTTGGACGAAAAAAAGGAAACTTTTTAACAGTTTAATGTCATGTAGGACAATTCAAGTAACTGTTACAGTTTAACGTCATGTTGGACAATAGAACATTTATACAGTTTAACGTCATGTTGGACGATAGAACATTGCTGTACAGTTTAAAGTCATGTAGCTAGGACTAAGGTGAACCAATATGAGGACATCAGTTCTGGGGACTTTTTACAGTTTATCGTCATGCTGGACGATGAAAGTGCCACACAGTTTAATGTCATGTTGCTAGGACACAATATAGTTTAATGTCATCTTGGACAAAATATAGAAACTACTGTACAGTTTAACGTCATGTAGATAGTACATAATACAGTTTAGTGTCATGTAGGACATAATACAGTTTAGTATCATGTTGGACATAATACAGTTTAGTGTCATGTAGGACATAATACAGTTTAGTGTCATGTAAGACATAATAGTAACCAATGTGACAGTTTATCGTCATGTTGGACGATAAGGGAACTGACACAGTTTAACGTCATGCTGGACGATGAAAGTGCCACACAGTTTAATGTCATGTTGCTAGGACACAATATAGTTTAATGTCATCTCGGACAAAATATAGTTTAATGTCATCTCAGACACAATAAGGAACTTCTGTACAGTTTAACGTCATGTAGATAGGACATAGTACAGTTTAGTGTCATGTAGGACATAATACAGTTTAGTGTCATGTAGGACATATCATGAACCAATGTGACTGTTTTGGCTCTGGGAACAATATTTTGTGTTTATACAAAATACTTCTTCAGAAATCTGGCATTAGTTGGAGTCGTGATGTGTTCTCCATCCATTGAGATTAGAGAATATGCTCCATTGGAGTAGACCTTATGTATTGAATAAGGTCCTTCCCATTTTGGTTCAAGCTTGGGAGGCTTCTTTCCTGGTATCATTGGTGCTCTGAGAACCAATACCAATTCTCCCTGAAGGAATGAACGAAGACGAACTTTTTTGTTAAAATCTCATGCTATTCGATTCTGATAGATTTCCAAGTGGTGCAATGTGCACAATCTTTTCTCATCTAACTGTTCCAATTCATTCAACCGCTTTTGGGATTTCTCATCTGTATATAACTGATCACAAATGGCTATTCTGAGTGAGGGAAATTGAACTTCAATTGGCAAGACTGCTTCTGTTCCATATACCAATGAATATGGAGTTGACCGCGTTGCATTGCGAGTGGTAGTCCGATAAGCCCATAAAGCATGAAAGAGTTTATCAGGCCATGACCTCTTATCTTTATCCACCATCTTTTGCGGTATATTTGAAAGAGTCTTGTTGAAGGCTTCTATCTAGCCATTATCCGCCGCATGATATCAAGATGAATGGTTGGACTTAATGTTGTATTCTAGATACAATTTATTTACCTCAGAAGAACAGAAGTCGGTGCCGTTGTCCGTCAATATGGTATGAGGGACACCAAATCTAGTAATGATGTTAGACTTGATGAAGCTAACAATTCATTTAGAACTGAATTCTTTGAGAGGTACTGCCTCTGCCCATTTGGAAAAGAAATCAGTAGCAGTAAGAATGTACTTAAACTGCATGGCCGTAGCTGAAGGGTAAGGTCCCACCACATCCATTCCCCATGTGGAAAATGGCCATGAGTATTTAGCTGTATGAAACAACTACAAAGGTTTATGAATGATGTTGGCATATACTTCACATGAATGACACTTCTTTGTGAAATTAACACAATCTTGTATCATTGAAGGCCAAAAGTATCCAAGCCTTCGAATTTGATCAGACAGTCTATGTCCAGACTGGTGGGCACCACAGACTCCTGCATGCACTTCATTTATGACAGCCATTGTCTCTTCACCATCAATACATCTGAAGAGAACTCCATCGAAACCACGTTTGTAGAGAATTTTCTCGAGGTGGTTTGGGCTATCATAAAGAGTAAAATTGACCACACGTCACCGGATTTGTTCTTTCTCAGCTCTATCAGGTGGAAGTGTTCCATTTTGAAGGTATTCCCTGATAGGTGACATCCATCCTGTAGTATGACCATACGGTTCAGGAATGGGACTAATTTCATTAATTTCCTCTGTTCTGACTTGAACATAAGGTGAAATTGCACGACGGTGGGAAATACAGATGGTTGTCTTGTCCAGATTTGGATCTGCTAAAGATGTGGCTATATTAGCCAGTGCATCAGCTTGAGCATTTTGTGATATTGGGACATAATAAAATGTCGATTCTGAAGGGAATTCCGACATTAACTCTCTGATGTAATCATAGAAAGGGATTAATTCTTCTTTTCTGATGGCATAATCCCCATTGACTTGTTTGATTACCAGGTCTGAATCACCTTTCACCTTTAAGTGATTCACTTGTGCTTGAAGCGCTAACTCCAAGCCTGTAATGAGAGCTTCGTATTCAGCTTCATTATTGGTACCACCTTCCCACAACAAAAAGGAATAAGGTAACACTGCCTTATCTGGAGAAATGAGCACAATTCCTAAACCAACTTTGTTGAATTTAGGATTTTCCATTTTCTTCCCTGTTGGACTTCTAGAAGAACCATCAAAATACATTTCCCATGTTTGAGGACTCTCTTGAATAGAGAAAACTTCCTCATCAGGGAGTTCGATATCTGAATACGTGTCTTCCACTGAAGGATGTTCAGCCAGGAAATCAGCCAGAGCTTGGCCCTTAATTGCCTTTTGAGACACATACTGAATGTCGAACTGCTGTAGAATAACCGCCCACCTTTCCAGACGTCCTGTAAGCATTGGACGACTAAGGATGAATTTGAGCGGATTATTACGAGATACTAATTGGACCTCATGATGTTGCAGGTAGTGTCTCAGTTTCTGAACTGCAAAGATTAATGCTAGGCAGCACTTTTCAATACTTGAATGCTGGGTTTCTGCTTCAAGCATAGTTCTACTGAGATAGTAGAGACTATTTTCATTCCCAACATCATTATTTTGAGCGAGAAAGGCACCCAATGATCGCTCTAAAGCTGTCACATAGAGGATAAGTGGTCTACCCTCAACAGGTGGCATGAGTACTGGTGGACTCAAGAGGTATTTCTTGAGAAAATCAAATGCTTCTTGACATTCTTCAGTCCACTGGTAAGTGACTCCTTTCTTCAATAATTTGGTAAAGGGTAAACTTTTGCCTGCCAAATTGGCGATGAAACGCCGAATATAGGTTAAGTGTCCTTGAAGTCCTCTTAATTCTTTCAAATTTTGAGGAGGTGACATACCAAGGATTGATTTGGTCTTCTCAGGATTGACTTCAATACCACGATGGCGTACAACAAAGCCGAGGAATTTTCCTGAGGTTACCCCAAAAGCACATTTTAAGGGGTTCATCTTCAAATTATGTTGTCGAAGCTTGTGAAATATGACTTCCAAATTAGCCAAGTGATTAGAACGTTGTTTGGATTTAACCACCAAATCATCTACATAGCATTCAACTAACTTCCCTAAAAGAGGTTTGAAGATACGATGCATGGCGCGTTGATATGTTGCACCTGCATTCGTTAAACCAAAGGGCATCACCCGGTAACAAAACACACCTTGAGGAGCTCTGAAGGCTGTATATTCCTCATCTTTTGGGGCCATTCAGATCTAATTATATCCGGAATATCCATCCATGAAAGAAAGTACTTCATAGCCAGCCATCGCATCAATTAAGAGTTCTGTAATCGGAACTGGGAAATCATCTTTAGGACAATACCGATTAAGATCTCTGAAATCGATGCAAACCCTAATTTGTCCGTTCTTCTTCTTTACAGGGACAATATTAGCCAACCAATTGGGATATTGAACTTCTATGACGAAGTTGGCTTTGATCAGCTTATCCACTTCAGCATCAATTTTGGAAGCATAGGTTGGGTGTGTTCTTCTCGCGGCTTGCTTAAAACCTCGATGTTCTTTTGGTAAACCCAAATGATGAGTAGCAGCATCAGGATCAAGCCCAGGCATTTCTGTATAATTCCAAGCAAAAATATCTTTATTTTTCTTTAGAAAAAAATATACATCTCTTTCTCTTCAAGGGTCATGGCCGCTCTAATTAAAGTGGGGTGTGGATCTTTCTCTCTACCCAGATTTACCTCTCTGAGTTCATCCACAGTGGTAGAGATACCCTCTTCAAATGCTGGAGGAGCATCTCTAAGATCTTCCTCTTCCTCTTCATCATGTGTTATTTCTTCCGTTTCTACTTGCAAAGTAGATGAAAAAACGAAATTCTCATGATTATAATAGATGTCAAAATTTTCACATTTTGAAGAAGAAGCTTCCATTTCTGACCCTATTGATGATAAAGGGTCTTCTTTGGGAAATAAAGAGGAGATGATGGATTGAGAATCGACATCATTATTCACCTCTGGTGTTGTTATAACTTCTTCTGGCCTGATTAGAAAAGTATAGACTTGTTGGACTTCAGTAGATGAAATGAAAATGTCACCACTTATGCTTTCATCACTTCTTGGTAGGTTACCAATTTTTCCCATGTTGTCTGGCTCGATCGCCGTAATTGACATTATGGATCTTTCCATAAGAGTATTTTGATTTGAGCCTATTTTGTCAATTTGACTGATAGGTAACACATAATCTGTACTCACATGTGAAAATGGATTTATTGGAATTTTCTCCAAACCATATGGAGCATTAACTTTGGTAATTTCCTTCATTGTAGATTTTTCTATTCCCTTCATGTGATAAAATTCTGCCTCAATGTATTGAGACTCACATGTCTTGAACAAGGCCTTATCACCATACAATGTTCCAACTTGACCATCGAAACAGTATTTGAGACATTGATGGTATGATAAAGGAATAGCTTCATGCTGATGTAGCGAGGGTCTTCCAAGAAAGATATTGAAAGCTGAGTCTTGATCAACAATCATGAAATCCGAATTGGATACAAGATCTCCAAACTGAGTTCTGAGTGTAACTTCTCCCAGTGGTTCTTGTTCATTTTTATCATATCCTTATAACATCATTGTAGAAGGAGATAAATCAGATTCGGTGAGGCCCAATCAATGAAGTGTACGAATGGGCATGAGGTTGACTCCTGAACCATTGTCAATGAAAGCTCTTCGAACATCTATACCACTGACTTTGACAGATAAGTACAAATGTTTTATGTGCCCATGCACAACATCATTTTCATCTTTATCAATAAAAGATATCACTGCATGACATTCTGTAGGATTATTCTCTATGTGATAGATTTCAGCTGCAGCAATTTCAGCTTCAAACTCCTGAGGACTTGACAAAGCTTCGATGAGTGCTTCCCAAAGATCTTTTGACATATTCAAAGCATCCAAAATTGATAACTTGGCTGGTACTTGGGCCAAGTGTTTCAATATATCATACTTTTGATCTAGAGGTCTGCATTTCCCAATAAGAATATGCGGTTTAGCAGGTACCTTGGAAGCAGATGCCTTGGAAGCTGATGCATCTTGTATTGAAGTTGGCAACATCCTTGGTTTTGGAAGATTAGACTGATTAGATCCATTTACTTGCTGAGATAAAGAAGATGGAACTTTTAATCGGTCTTCCAAAATAACTGTGCCAAAACTGAGTTGGCCATTGGCAGAAGAACTTTCTTGTTCTTTTTGAGCTCGCTGAAGGGCTCTACCACGAGTTTCTGCTGCATATACAGTGCTAGAAGGGGTAAAATTAGAGTAGTGGCTTTGGAAAGATCCACGTCTTCCCCTGTATCCTGAACCTCTAGAACTTCCTCGGATTACCTTATTTGATACAGGGAATTTAGGCTCATCAAGACTAGAATATGGATCTGTTAATTGAATCATATTAACAGAACCAAAGATTAACTCTTCGTCTGATAAAGACTCTGCCTGGTTAGCCTGTTTAGGCTGTGCCGTTTGATGGGGCGGTGCCCGTGGCTTTGAAGTAGATGGCATGAAATCTCCTAGAATCAAAGACAATTTAGGCTTTGATACATACTCATCTTCTCCTGATTCCTCTTTCTTCTTTGAATTGCGCTGCCCTTTTGAGGATTTGTCTTTTGATGGAGGCTTTACTGCAGCTTTTGTAGGAGACACAATTGGATTCTTCAATTGTGTTCGCAAAATGGAATTGGTCCGATTGATTGTCTTTCTGACCATCCAATCATCATTTTTTTTTGCAGTTTTGCTTTTGACTTCCTGCCACTCGCCTCCTTCCTCTGGATTTGTAGCGGTAATACACGCTACATGAGCTGAAGAACCCTTCAATTTGACTTTTCCCAAGTTGACCATATTTTGCAGGAAGTCTTTAAAGACAAAACACACCTGGATGGGATGCCACAACATTTGATGAAAGGGACAATAATTGGGACGGTCTTCATCTCCTTCCTTGTTTGGCCTCTTGGGCACTGGTAATTGAACCAAATTATTTTCCAGAGCTGGAATGAAGTAACCAGGAAATTTCTCACTTCGGAAAGAGTATGTTTTACTCTTTAAATCCTCAAATTGTTTTCTTCGTTGATCTCTTTGATCATTTGGATGAAACAGCCTTTGTTGTCGGCGTTCAGGAGGTGGAGCCCTTCGAGAAGATGAAGGTTTTGAAGTAGAAATAGGTACAGGTGCTTGTTTAAGCATAACTGTAGCAGTTTCCGCTTTACCCATTCTCCTTCCTAGAGCTGATGGATTTATACGAGATTTAACCTTAGCCTGTATAAGGTAATCTTCAATCTGTTGAGCAATTGAAGTAAGGTCTCGAAACCCTCCTGTGTATTTCACAGGGATCAATGGCTTGCGTAATTCGTCATGCAAATTTTCCACACAGATTGGCAACAGTTCCTCCTAAGGGAGTGCTAAACTTAGGGAATAAGTTAATCCCTTCCAACGAGCAATGAAATCAGAGACTCTTTCATTCTCCCTTTGCTTGCAGTTTGTAAGATCGAAAACTGTCATTTTTGGAAAAGTTGAGCTAAACTGAAGAAGTAATTTTTGACGAAGATCCTCCCATCCGATGACTGACCGGGATTGCAAGCTTGTATACCAGACAAAAGATGGTCCTTGCAAGGTTGGCATGAAGCATATGAGTATCACTGCTTCTTGCTGCTCTGGAGTTCCCATCATAGGATCACAACAAGACACGTAATGCGTCAAATGTTGTTCAGGGTCGCCTGATCCATTGAAATTAGGGAAAATAGGGTTTCCAAAACTGGATGGAGGAGAAATTGAATCTACCCATTCAGGGTAAACTTTCTTTTCAGGTTGAACTTGCGCCCGTTTCCCTTCCATAGTTTCTAACCGAGCTGTTAATGACTCAATAGTAGTTATTAACTTTTGAGAAACATCAGGTTGAACTTGGTTTTGGGTAGGTGCAATGAATGTAGCTTGGACAGACATGGTGGTTAGTGTTGCAACTGATGGTAGTGCTGCCAACCGTTGTTGCGTTTGACCCGTAGGATTAGACCTCTGAGGGTGTACTGATAAAGGAGGATATTCCTGATCCATCTCAGTAGTTACAACAAATTCCTTCGGCTGTCGGACTTCATCATTCTTAAGAAGAAGACTACTCTGAAGTAGTTCTGCATTCAACCTTCTTAATTCTTTCATTTCTTCCTCCTTTTGTGAAAACCTTTACTCTAATGAGAGTGATTGACCTCCTTCAGAGGAAGGGTGAGAAGTAACCTGATTCTTTCCTTTCCCCTTATTGGATCCTTTTCAGAGATGGGGAACTGGGTTACTTGAAGGAATACCCAGATTTTGGGTAAGCCTTTGATTACGTGTGCGCACACCTTCTTCATTTAGGTCTGTGTGTGCAACTTCTTGAGCAGGAACGTCTTCGTCTGATCCCTCTGATTGAGCCTCATCTGGTGAATCAGCAGCAACGGTATTGATGACATTAATGGATGCATATTGCATGGAATCCTTTCTATCAGCATTTCTGTGATATTGTCTTCTTCCATATCCATGATGAGACATGGAATTCCGTTGACTTGATCCCTCAGGAACTTCTTGGAGAACCGTCACTTGGATAGAATCTCCTGATAGCTTGGATCTTCGTTCCTCTTGAGGCTTATTCCCTAATCGAGAGAATACTGACTTTCTCTGAGGGAGGGATTGAGGATTTGAAAAAGTCCCCAGTCCGGTGGACTGGGGATGTTCCTGCTGCTTCTGCTCAACTCCTCGAATCCCATTTGTTGACTCTGAGGGTTGGGTTAGAGAAGTCCCCAGTATGAAAAGCTGGGGTGTCTCTTGACATGCTATGTCTGAGATCTTCTTAAAATCTCTCTTGATCTTGCGAATCTTAGTTCGGAAATTAGCTGGATGCATTAACCTGTATCCACTTTTATCACCTGGTTCAACAGACCGTTGGATGATTTCCGAAACTTCTGTCATTTGATGACGTGTTTGCTCCAGACGAGAGGCTTGTGAAATATTCTCGCCTGCTTGATGTAGGAGAAATTCAACAACTTGTTCTCTATATACTTGATTTTGAGAGGAACTAGTTGAAGCATGTTCTTGAGCAAGCTTTTGATTATGAACAAAGCCCATTGACTGTGGCCGGCCATGGGCAATAACATTGCATGAGACCATTTTCGGCGGGCTTTGCTGACTGGAAAGCACTGTGAAATGTAGTGCTCCGTGAACACCCCATCCTCTGATATGAACATCATATGGAGCATTGGAAATTAACTGACGCAATTTTCTTAGTGCGCCAAGGCATGAACGTTGAAGGGTTCTCTGTTGCTTTTCAGCCTTCGGATACCGAGAGACTGATAGAAATGCCAAATCAATCTGGCGATGTAACCCTTCTATTATCATAATATGATTTTTATAATCACCATAAGATAATACTTTCTTCTTCAATTTACAAAGAGTCTTCCATATGTTGATACGAATATCATGGATTCCATCATCCGTCAACATCTTTGGAATGTCGTACTGGGAGTCAACCAAAGGCCAAAACATGACTGGTACTTCACCTTTTTCCAGTTTTTTCCTCATGTTCAGCATTTCCTCTTTATCATTAAATGATGATTCTTCTACCCGTTTTTACCAGAGTTGGTGTTTCCTTGTTGCTTCATCGGATTCAACAAGATTGGTAGAGAGATCATTAATCAAAATAGAAGATGCATGACTTAGGGGTGGTTCGGAGAATGACCTACACCCTGGGCTATCTTCTGATTGAGAAAGTATTTCACTTGTTAGCGATAAAGCATCAGACATGACTGGTTTCGCATTTGCAAGTGCCTCAAGATAAGAGGGCTTTCTCGGCACTACATTATCCACTGGAGTATTTTCCAGGCAATGTGAATCACTACTACGGAGAGGACTTTCGCAGCGAATTTCATCATCATGGGGAGGACCACCATAATGGGTTATAGCAAAAGATGAAATCTCTTGCTCCTTGGTCTTCTGACCACACAGAGGGTTCCTGTGGCTCTCATCTGAAGAAGAAACTTCAATATTGACCGAACTTTCATGAAGCAAGCCTTCATGAGGAAGTCTCTGTTGAAGACCTTCAAAATTAATTTTCCCATTATTGGGAACTGAGGGAGTAGAATCTTGAATTCTGACAGATAAATGTCTGAGGGCTTCAAGAACTCCAGCATCGAGCATGGCCTTGTTGCAGATTGGCCTTTGATCTCCTGACTGTGCTGGGCAGATCTTTTTCTTAGATTCCTTCTTACTCACTTTAGAAACAACTTGTTGACGAAAGTGGTTACTCTGAGAAGTTGTATGTGCCTGATCAGGAAAGATGGTCAGTTTAGGCTGACGATCTCCACTCAAATCATGTGTATGTGCCTGACTTGGTTGTCCGTATGATATGGTGGAGTATTCCCCATAACCCTCTTGGACTAGAACAGATGTGTGTGTCTATTCCAGACTGAATCGTTGATGTGTCACTCCACTGCTAGGGATAGATTTATGTGTTTGTCCCTGAGATGATGCTGAAGCTGTTATGATATCCTGGCAAGCATCCAGAATATGAGCAAGAATTTTCTTCTGCTCTTTCACCATTGACAAAATATGTTTGGTGACTTCAGCCGCCGGAACGGGGATATACATCCATTCCGGGCTTGGAGTAGGTGTATGTGCCTGCTCCTGTCCTCCTTTTCCTGTCAATGAATCCTGACAGTACTCAAGTGTGGAGGCAGAGAGTTGAGTCTGCCTCCTGTTTGTCGTCGGGGCTTTCCGACTGACTTCTCCATGCGCTACCAAGCGAGACTGTTGGTAGGCTTGATTAGTATTAGCTGGTGTATGTGCCTGCTGATTACACTTCGCCAAACGCGGTTGACGAGATCCATCATATGTAGTCGGATGAGCCTGCTGACTAACTGGTGATGTATAAGCAGGTGCATGTTCCTTCCTATGGTACTCCGCTGGAATTGCCTGGTGGGATTGGCGTGATGCTGCCAGACGAGTCTGCTGGACAACAGAATTAAAACAGACAGGTGATTGTGCATTCTCGTTATTTGCCACCAAGTTAGGTTGGTGGACTTCTCCGGAGATGGCAGGGATGACAACCTGCCCATTGTTAACCGGATTCCGTCTCTGGCGGTTCATCTTTCCTGCTCGGGTTCGAGGAACCTGAGTTGAATGCCTGGAGTCGGTACCCTCATCATGTTGAGGGAGCACTACCGCACGAGTCTGGCAGCAATTGTTGATGGGAGCCCTCGAGAAGGACTCATGTCTTTTTGAATTAAGGCCCTATGGGACCTGCTCATTCACTTCCTCAGAGTAAGGGAGTGAATGGAAATTGCGTTCCGGGGATAACGACCCGAAACGGTTGGAGATGGTAGTCAGCACCGCCTGCTTCTTGATCGCTGGTCGCCGTTGTCCGGACGACCAGGTAGAGTTGTTAACTTAGAGGGCATGACGAGCGGCCTCCAGAGTTGCGATAGTACCGTTGCGATGGTACTCCTTAACCAGTGCATTAGAAACCCAGTATTGAAGACGCTGAGTTGGTGATGTCATCCTTAGAGCGGATGACGTTCCAGCAGGACTAGCAGCATTGGTTTTCACAGCAGCAGACCTCACAGTAGAGGTGTTCACCGCAGCAGTATTCACAGGGGTGAATTTAAGAAAAGCCATTTTGCAGAAGATCTTGAGAAAAGAGTGCCTATTCCATATAACAGACATAATCAAGATGAATCTGGCCACTGCATCTTTTGGATGAGCACATGTCAATGATTGATTTATTGGCCCAAGGAGCCTAACAAATAAGAAGAACATCACTTTAACTTGGTTAAGGATTCACATTGGGTTCACCATTTTTTGTTTCGCACGGATTCCGGGGATGACCTCCTGGACGGGAGATTCAAACGTTCTGATCGGTTTCTAGAGGGTTTGTTCGTAGAACCAGAAACATCCAATGATTCCACATCTGTTTGGACCTACTTTCCAAAGGTAGGCGCTCATTAGCTTGTGGACTAATGAGGCTTAGGAATTTGCATTGGTCGAGAGGATGGGAGGTCGGACTCATCACACCTTTTTGAGGGGAATTATTGTCTACTCCGGGACTCTCTTTATAGATTTAAGTTATGTTCGTGAATCCTTATTACGTTACCAAATATAAAATGAGTTTTCCTTTAGTTTTAACAATCAATGATTAAATATGCAAGAAATTTAGAGAATCTTTTATATGTATTCGAGGTTCTTTATCAATAGAGAATCATCTATATCTGTTTAGAGATTCTTGGTCAATGGTATCCTTCAAAACATTTATATAAAAGTCTCTTGGTCATTATGATGACCAGGATGGTTTTAAAGCCACTCAGTGGGGCACTTGAAGTTTATTGTCATTCAGAAGGATAGGGATTATTTCAAAGTTGGGATCGAACCCATAAATGGGCTACCTACGTATCCTTTGTTTTGGAAAAGGAATCAGAACCCACGTAGTTCGAGTAATGGAGTATGATGTTTATGATTGATGGCTCAAAGAAGAATGTCATAATTACTTTTACACTCTAAGCTCACGTGAGTCATGCTCGGTTTGAGAAACAAGAGGTATTGGTAAAAAAAGACAATTGTGCCATGAAAGATGCAATCATAAGAAATTGTTTGGGGCTTATGTATGTATGACTGCCCAAATAGATAAAGGTTTAGGATTTAATTTTAAGGAGAAAATCTAGGAACAGGGTCCATAAAGGTATATGTGCTTTATGGAGATTTGAATACTCTAATCTTGGGGCTTACTCTTAAGGAGGATGCCCAAATTAGGAGGGGACTTATGATTGGGTTTTACTCCTAAGAAGGATGCCCAAAATTATAACTGGGACTTATTCCTGAAAAGGAGGCCCAAATTTATGACTGGGACTTATTCCTGAAGAGGAGGCCCAGGTTAGGGGACTTGGGGATTACTCCTGAAAAGGAATCCCAAGATTATGACTGAGTCATATTCCTGAAAAAAAAGACCCAGATTAGGGATTAAGGTTTGGGGCTTACTCCTAAGAAGGATGCCTGGTATTTGAGATTGGGGCTTACTCCTGAAGAGGATGCCCAAGTATGAGATTGGGGCATACTCCTGAAGAGGATGCCCAAGTTTGGGAACTTTAAGAATTTGGGGCTTACTCCTGAGGAAGATGCCCAGATTAAAGGATTTATAACTGGGGATTATTCCTAAAAAGGAGACCTAGGTTAAGGATTCTCTCATCTTAAAGGATGAGGTTGAATGAACGAACTCTCAATCTTTGGTGACATAAAGATGTATAAATCACTAGGTTTTGAGAGATATTCCACCGAATTCCTTTCAGATAAGGAAGTCAAATCAAGAAATCATACCATAAATGGATTTGAAGAGTATCTTGAAGACTGAATCTTGAATAGGAAAGGTGAAATGGCTTGAGAGGGGAAAAATGGGCAAGATGGGCACCCAAAAAGGTAGGGGCGCGCAAGTATTGAAAGGCGCACAAGTCTTGCGTGGGCGCGCAAGTATTGGTCGCGCAGGTATACCTTGCGCGACACATGGTGTACTTGCGCGATTTTCAATCAGAATTGAAATACTTGAGCGACTCTTTATTAAACCCTTTAGAATCCCCTTGAGGTTCTTCCAGATAAGGGACGCGCAAATTTCTATTGAAGGAATAAGGAGGCACGCAAGTGTGACCAGTTCCCTTAAGGGCTGGCCATTCAGGCGCGCAAGTGTTGATGAGTTTCAACACTTAGGCCTTCCTCCCTCTCTTAAGATCTTCCGTTCTAGGTAAGAAATTACCTTAGAAGTGTTCCGGAAGCTTTGAGAAGAGACTTGGGCGTCGGGAGCTTCAATCCGAGCTTCTGAAAAAAGATCCTCTCGAATGGGGGGCCCACAGGGTCTATTTATAGGCAGGAGAAGACCCCGGGTGGTTACCAGGTGGTTATCACTTAGGTCGCGCAAGTGACTTGCGCGACCAAGAGTGTCGTGCAAGTGTACTTGCGCGACAGTGATATAACATGCGTGGTGTAGTTTCTGTTGATCCTTTCTTCCTGCCTTTGTCGATTTTTGATGTTTTCTTCAAAGGATGAATCACTTTGAGCTCAGATATTCCCTTTTCCGATCTTTAGATTCTGTGACGAAAGGAGCGTCAACAATGGCCAAATTAAAAAATGGCTGATACTATTTCCAACTGTCGTCACCTCATCTATAGGTAATGGTACTCGAGCTGATCTATCTATAATAACTTCTACAGTGACCCTATAATTCTCTACCTCTAATTTTTTATGATAAACTGTATCTCCTATACAATATACAAATCCATATGCAACTATATGATGTTGAGGATCATCAATATACAACCCTCAATAATTAGGAAGCTTTGGCGGAGGAGTAGGATAAAAAATGGGGTCCGCGGGCTGAGGTGGGGGAGTGGGAGCTACTGGAGGAGGTGGAGGATAAATAATGGGGTCTGCAAGGGGAGGTGGAGGAGTGGGAGCTACTGTTTGAAATTGTCTTTTCATGTCTAGAAACATATATTGTACCAACGCTCTAATCTTTTCCTCCATCGTCACATTAATATTATGAAATTCAGCTTCCAAGGATTCAATTTTTTTTATAAACACCCTCAACATAAGTACTTGATGAATGTGGAAACACTTTTCTTACTGATACACCTACCATATATCCTCATACACTACCAGTATGTTCGGCCTTTCCTAATGTTGCAGATAAAATATCTTGCCTCCCAGTAGCTGTATATACCCCATGTGAGCTCTGCTCCTCAAGAGAATCCTATATTAATTAATTTAACATTTCTGTATTGATTGAAATTATTTGAATAAAATAGTTAACTTAAATAAATAAAATAGATATCTTACAATTCTCTCGGCTACGATTCTTGAATCTTCTGAAAGATATTTCCCTTGTTTTCCCATCTGATCTCTCTTCCATTTTTCATATCTAGATGGAGGGGATGGAGGGGCCACCTCTCCGAAGCTTGAATACTCAGCTATTAGTTTTTGTAATTTATCCACCATCATTTTTTATTCCAATAATGTATACCCTCTCCAAGATAAACTATGAGGGTATACATTTTTAGATTGGATCTCCTGATGAGATTTCCTTGTTTGTTGTAAATTAAGAATAAGAAATCATTAACAAAATAGTAATAAGATCATTTATATAAGAAAGATTATAAAAGTTTACATTTCCCTTACCAAAAATGATTATTTTATTCTACTTTCAACAAACTATCTTCATGTGTCTTCATCTATGAAAGGATATATACACATGTATTATCATGACTCCTATGACCAGAAATGAAATCAGATGTGAGGGTTGATTTAAAATCCCTCCATCTCCTGGCAGCCATCGATAAGCATTTCTTCCTGACTCCTCCAGTGTCAGGAATATCAAATGACATCTGATAAAGAAGAGGTTAAACATATTATATATACTAGAAACATTTAAAGAATAGGAAAACAATAGTAAAAGATCTTACTAAAATCGTCTCCCACAACTGATAAATTATCACTTTGTCCACACTTCTCCAGTCATCATACAAAATGATTACTTTTCTCTTGCCTTGAGTGGATACAAAACTCTTAAAATATTTTTCATTTTGACCTCTAGGAATATCATCCTCATCAAACTCAATGAGTATCCTCTGATCCGGTGTAAGGCCAACTGATAATTTTGGTAAATGTGTGCACCCACGTTTACCAACTCTTGAACTCTTTGTAGTAATGGGAGCACATGAGGATGATTGGGGAACATCAAGAGGAGCATATGAATGTTCCTCCCCCAAGGTATGACTAATATTCTCATCTCCAGAATCATGTGGTTGACCAACTGATTGATCTTTCATTGTCCTTCAAATTAAAAAAACAAACATTTGTTCAAAAATATACAAATTAAATTATTTTAATAGTACTGTAATCAGAAAATAGAAAATTGTACTATGTTACATAATAGTAAACTTGGTTAATATGGTAACCATGTTAAAAAATGGTAAAGATGGTAAATATAGTCAAGATGGTAAACATGTTAAACATGGTAAAGTAATTTTCATTGAAAAAAATAATAGATATATAATTTAAGTAATGGTAAACATGATAAAGTAAACTAAAAAAATTAAAGCATGGTAAACATGGTAAACTAATTGTCACTGTTCAAAAACAATAGATATATAATTAATGTAATGGTAAACATGATAAAGTAAACTAAAAAAAATAAAACAAACAAAAACATATACTTATTTTGTTTTAATACATGTTTTAATAAATAAATAACTTACAATATCTACACTTTTAAGAAAATAATAAATGTAAACAAGAAATAAACAAATGTTACCTGTAATTTTAGGAATGTACAAATGGATTGTTTTTCCAAATTCCTTCGTCATGATCCTTCCTTATGTCATAAACCATGTCTTCAACATGCTCATCATTATGTTCCGTTAATCATTCCATGGAAGTAGGGATCTCACATAAATCAGCATCTTCATCAAGTTCATCCTCACCAACATATTGTTTTTCCCTTGTAAAACAACATCCCATTGAATATATGATTAATCTACTATATAGAAAATTTTTTTTTCATGTGTTTCCATTATAAAATAATCAATTTTGTCTTCCAATCTATTCAGATTAACAAGTGTCATTCCAAATTCATCGTGTCTAACACTGTTGTTATCGATAAACCTTTTATAATTAAAAACGGGAACTTTATTTTTAAAGTAATCAACCTCTCATATGTCTTCAATCACTCCAAAATATTAACTTGATGCAGAAATTGGGTTTTTGTCCTTAGCACTCGAAAAATGTGTTGCCTCTGCAAACACCTATACACCACTATTCTGAACTACACTTCTGTTGTCATGAGATTTCGTATGAAATGTATAGCCATTAATGTCATAACCCGACCATGTTATCACATTTAAACATGGACCACCCACTATCCATTTTAAGGTCTCTGATACATATAATCTACCAAGCATGGTCTTTTTAAACCATGATAAAAATGTTTTTTTGTGCTCATTAAAAATCCACATTTCTTTCTTCTTTAGATGACATTGTTTCACCTCATTAATATGCAATGTGATATACGGTTGAGCATCAGCTATGTTATTAAAGATGTATGATTCAAACTTATTCATCTATTTAGATGACTATGATTTCACTTTAAAGCCATGAATCCCCTTTCCCTCATTATTAAATTGTTCATGGCGAGATGGAGGAAAACCTATGTGTTGCGCCGCAGCCAAGTAGCTCATACAAAACTCTGCAACCTCCTCGGAAAAATACTTTTCAATAATGGAGGCTTCATGTCGATATGAATTCTTAACATACCCCTTAAATATTTTCATATACCTTTCAAAAGGATACATCCAATGAAGATATACAGGTCCACAAAGATTTATTTATCAAACCAGATGAATCATTAAATGCACCATTATATCAAAAAACGTTGGTGGAAAATACATTTCCAATTGACAAAGTATAAAAATTGCATCCTTTTCCAAAATGTTGAAAGCATTCACATCAATCACATTATTAAAAATTGAATTGAAAAAATAACACAACTTCATTATAGTCTTTCGGACATGGATGGGAAATATTACACGCAATGCAACTAGTAGAATTTGTTGCCTCATGATGTGACAATCATGTGATTTCATACCTATCAACTTCAAGTCCTTCAAGGAGACAATAATTTTTACATTTTAAGAATAACCTTAAAGCACTTTGATATCATGAAGACACTGACAAAAGCTAATTTTCTCCCTCTTTGATAATGTATGACAAGCCAGGGGAAGAAATGTTCATCTTCCTTTAGGAGTGGGAGCTAACTCCAAATGTATTCCCATTGATAGTAAGTCTAATCTTGAATTCAACCCATATTTTGTCTTCCCTTTAATATATACCAATGTTCCAATCAAACAATCACAGATATTCTTCTCCACGTGCTTGACATAAATATTATGTTTAACTTCATGATATATCCAATATGGTAGCTCAAAAAATATTGACCTTTTCTTCCAAATATGTCTATCATTACCAGATTTCTGTGTCTTTCCCAATGTCACATCATGGTTTTTCACCCTCTCAAAATACTGATTATGGGATAAAGATTTTGGAGCAATATAAAATTCTAGTAAGCCATTTAATTCCTTTTTTAGTCTTCTATAAGGGTGATCCATAGGCAAAACCTTTGGATGACCCATGTACACTGTTTTCCTCCCATGATGAAATTAACAATATGACGTCTGTTGTTCACAAATTGGACATGATTTAAGCCCTTTAACATTGTATCCAGACAAATTTCCATATGTTGAGAATTCATTTATAGGGAAAAAAAGCACTGCATACAGTTGAAAATATTCCATTTTATAAGAATCATACACTCTAATACCATTAGCCCATAAAAGTTTCAAATCATCAATCAATGGTGACAAGTAAACATCAATATCATTGTCGGGTTGCTTCAGACCAGAGATCATTATACTCAACATGATATATTTTTGTTTCATACAAACTTCCGGAGAGAGGTTTTAAATTACCAATAAAATAGGCCATGAACTATGTGTGCTACTGAGGGTTCAGTATGGATTCATTCCATCTGTGCACAACCCTAGTATGAGATTTCTAATTTTATTTCCAAATTTAGGATATTGCTCATCAATTTTCTTCCATTGTGGACAATCAGCTGGATGACGTATTTTTCCATCACATAACCAATCATCAGCATGCCATATTATCCTTTTTTCATCATGTGAATTAGCAAATAAACATTTGAAACGATGAATTATAGGAAGATCCCAAAATACCTTTGAAGGGATCTTTGTAATCTCTACATCAAACTATGATTTTTCTTTCACCTTATACCGTGATATCCCACATTTAGGAAACTCTAGAAGAAATTCATATTCCTTCCTATATATCATACTGTCATTCAGACAGGCATGTATTTTCTTCTATCCCAATCCCATCGGGCATAATATTATCTTGGCCTTATAATGTGAATCTGGAAGATCGTTATTTTTTGGAATAATGTCTTTCATCAATTTTAGCAGCTCTGTAAAACTTCTGTCACTCCATCCATGTTTCGCCTTCAGGTTAATCAATCTTATCACCACTGAAAATACTATGAAATCTGTACAACCAGGATATAATGGTTTTTCAGCATCACCATATAGACGTGCAACTATCGGTTGTATCTCAATTTGTTCTGCTGAAATATTGTGAATCATTTCTTCAATTCCATCGGAGACACCATCTTTCAAATCATCATCATTAGTGACATTCCATCCAACTTCACCATGCCAAATCCAAGGGCTATAACTCGGATTAAAACCATGAAAAATTAGATGATCTTTTATCTCTCTACTTTTCAACTTCTTCATATTCAAACATTTCAGGCATGGACAGAAAAAAATGTCACTACTTGGAACATTTCATTTAGAAATTTCCAAAAAGGCATCAACACCTTCCTCATATTCATTGCTCATTCGATGTGTCGTAATCCAACATTGACTCATTCTTACCTATAACAAATATCAAAATTAGGCATATTTTTAAGATAAGACAAATATATGTTTATACGAAAAAAAAATAATTTGAATGTAAAACAATTTTGAAATATAAAACAAATCTATGTGTATTTCAAAAAATATGCTTGAATATGATTTTAAAAAGAAAATATAGTTAGATATAATAGTTTTAAATTCCATGGAAGCAAAGAAAGCCATGGAGTCTCCAATGGTTGATAGAAAATTGGAGAAAATGGAGTAAACCTGAGAATCAAATAAAATTTAAAATAAAAACTCGGATGGAGAAAATCACAATGTAAAGCCAATCATCACGACATAATGGGTTAAGGATAACTACGCATATTTGAAAACCACGACATGGTCTCCCCCTCAACCTATAATTTTCTCATAGTCGATGACTGGTCAAAATATATATAACCAAATAGAATCATATTGAAACACTATTATCCATGAAACAATACAATCATCGTGTCACAATCTCACAAACCACGATGTAATAGTCAATCCCAACTGACACTTATCCCACGCCCCCTTGGACACCCCCTGGACACCACCACTCCCTTGGAAAGCCCCCCCCCCCCCACCCCCTAGACACCACCCCCACCCCCTTGGACACCCCCTGGACACCACTAACCACTTGGAAAGCCCCCCCACCCCCTGGACACCACCCCCACCCCCTTGGACACCCTATGGACACCACCACACCCTTGGAAGACCCCCCACCCCACAGCACACCCCCCTGGACATCCCCCCCCCCCACCCCCTTGGACACCCCCACCCCTCCTAGACACCCCCACCCCTCTTAGACACCTTCACCCACCTTCTACCCCCTTGGACACCCCCCAACCCTCTGGACAGCCCCCCCCCCCCGGACAACCCCCAAACCCTCTGGACAGGCCCCCACCCCATTGGACAGCCCCCACTCCCATGGACCCCCCCCCCCCATGGACACCCTGGACATCCCCTAACCCTCTGGATATCCCACAACCCCCTAGACAGCCCCCAACCCTCTGGACAGCCCCCCAAAACCATGGTATTTTGACCTCAAGCTACTAGTTTTGGCATATCAAGGGATTTTAACGTCAATATACTAGTTTTGGTATCATGCCATTATTCAAAATGAGAACCATGAACTATATCTCTTAGTAGTCTAAACTACTCTATTGTTCAATAAATTGGGTTTTAATAGCATCTGATGACTTATAATAGTTCATGAGAATAAGAAACGTAAATAGATTTTGGAACAACAAAAAGTGATACCCAAAATAGATACAACCAAGGATCCAAAAAAACATTCCACCATGAAGAACCATATATACTTATAAAATAAATCACACGGGTACATGAAATGGGTGTATCACAATGGTTTAGATATAAATTGAAATAATATAGGTGAATGAGATCATTATTTGTCAATGACAACAAATATTACCATAAATGTAGGGAATCCACGAAACAAAAACAAATGACATAGAAGTAGGTGAGGCTTACTTGAATATTGCGAGTCGATCTAATAGATATGGTGATAATAAATAAGATGATGATGGAAAAATGAGGTAAGAGGGTTTGAAATCGAATAATCTTATCTAGTTTAAACAAAAAAATCGCAAAACATAAATATAGACTATCCAGAAAAAAACGAATGAAATAATGTCGTGGGAGTCTTACCTAAGTGTTGCGAGTGGAGATTATAGATATAAGGAGAGTAAAGATGATAAACAATGATGGCAAAACAATTTTAACGAAATGGGATCAAAGAGTCGATTCTAGGTTTTCCACGTGAGAGAGACTAGTCCCAGGTCTGTTGATCGAAAAAACTATAAAAGACAATCCACGGGGAGTGATAAATTTCTTAAATATTTATAACGTAGGTTATTTAATAACTGATGTTATAAAATATAGTATTAAATTTATAACATCTGTTATTATAATAACCGATGTTATAAATGTATCAGATACTGCATTTTTTACGTCGGTTATTTTATAACCGACGTAAAAAAAGATGTGTGTTGGTTTTTTACGTCGGTTATTCTATAACCGACTTAAAAAACACATCAAAAATCACAGTTTTTATATCAGTTATTTTATAACCAACTTCAAAACTACCGTGAGTTGGTTTTTTATATCGATTATAATATAACCGATGTAAAAAACTTCTGCGGGTTGGGTTTTTACATCCGTTATCAAATAACTGATGTCAAAAACGCCTCAGCTACCACTTTTTTTGCGTCCGTTATGTCATAACCGATGTAAAAAAGTTGTTAGATACATCATTTTTAATGTTGGTTATAAATTAACTGACTTAAAAAAAGCCGTGCATTGGTTTGTTACATCGGTAATAAAATAACTAACATAAAAAAGTCATTAGATACCTCATTTTTTACGTCGGTTGTTTAAAAACCGACGTAAAAAATTTACTCTTAGTAATTTTTAAATCGGTTATAAAATAACCTATGTAAAAAATCACATATCATATATTTTCACATCGATTATATATAACTGACGTCGAAAATGGTGACTCTAAAAACTTTTTCTACACTAGTGACCTCACGAACAACGTTCTCTTTAATAAAATAAAAGGAAGAGGGAAAGGGGGTTGGATGATATAATATCCCATTATAATCATAAAATTACAGAATATGTATAATACTAGAGTTACAATACCATTCGTATGAAGATATGTGGGGAGAGATCAAGAAATGAACTTGAACTTGAAAGGAAATTAAAGGAGAAGAGGGAGAGAAATTACCTCTTGAATCCTTCTCTTGAGAACCTCCTTAAGGGACTAATATTGGTCTTTTGATTATACCAGCAGATCTTGGACATGGGGGAGTGTCTAGGGAAGGTGTTTGGGAAGATTTTAGAGAAGTCTTGGAGCTTGAGTGGTGTGAGGAAATGAGGGTGTGAAGTGTGGCTTTTATAGTGGAGGGGAGAGGGGTTTCCTTAATATTAAATTCATTAGTTTATTAATTTCCCCTAATACAAGGAATAGTGAGTCTTGAATGACCAAGAATAGTAATTTCATCATGTGATCCTCAACCAAGTGGGCTTACATCAGCGGAGCATCATCGATGACTCAATTAATCCATTATTTAGCATTTATTGTAAATTATCGGATTGTACTATTCATCAAAAATTCAAGTATCTTGGAAAAATGCCAAAAATTTAACGCAGCCATTTTTCAACGTGTAGAATCCAAAAATGAATTCCATTTTTTCAAAAATAAGTTTCTAAATATTATTAATTTAATATTTAATTAAAATCCAAATTTACGCAAAAATCAGTTTTTAAAAGTTAAAACTGATTTTATAGTGCTTTCAAAAGTTATGTTGGGTCTTATAAAATTATCTAAAAACTATAACACATTGATTAAATAATTTATTAATACATTTTAGGGAAATAAATTTACTTTTAAATTAATTAATAAATTATAATTAATTATTTATTACTTACAAAATACCAAAACGTTTACTAAGGTCAAATTGTCACTTTCTAAGATGTCTAAATTTTATTTAATTATTCATGGGTAAGGTTACTCTTATGTTGGATGATTTACTGTTCAAAATGGTCATATTTATATTCATAAGGGTATGTTACTATTCATAAGGGTACGTTAATATTCAATGAAAATTATTTTTGTTTTATTAGACTCCAAAAATCATCTTGAACACTACTATGTATGTCAGATTTTTGAAATTCAAAACATAGAAGTGATAAAATTATGTTTAAATGTCACTTATCACTTAGTAGTTCATTATGTGGTGTTTTCATGACATAAATATAAGAAGGTAATTTCCATTTAAAAACTTTGGGTCATTACGGATACAACCTACAATATTATAGTCAACTCATACTATATAATCACATTCCTTGAAAACTCTCTGATCATTATAGTGTGGATTGACAAAAGACACAAACCAGACTCCTTTTCCAGCACATAACAACTTTAGTTCCAAAAATATCTCCCTTTGGTTATGTTATAAATGATTTGTAAAAATCAATAAGGTACTATCTAGTATCAAAATCTAAAATGTGAGAGACAAGTCATCCAAAAATACATGCATGTGTGATAAAATCTCTGTGTAGTAAACAAACAGGGAAGAATGAATTGAGTTATCATATTTTGGATTGCATAACTTTTAAAAGATAATATCTGACATTTTCATCATAACACCTAGTTATTATACAGTTACAAATGAATTGCATGGTTTTTCGAAAACCCGCAACCAAAAAACCTTTATAACATCTATAATATTGAATTTATCTATTCTACTCATTTGTAAATAAACCCATTAATAATATATATGTTCGTTTATAGCTAAAAACAGTCTACCCTTGGATTTTATATCCCCCATAAATCTGCATCACATCCAAAAATAGGTTAAAACTATTAAAAATCGGGATAGGGGACTATCTATATCCTCCTCATGCAGTGGGAGCTGGTTGAACACGGAGCTCCAATGGATGTTTCTCAAACACATGTTATTCCAGGGGCTTCATTAGAATGTCATCCACATGGTCATCACTTCCAACATCCTACATTTTAGTCACACCTTGATCAAATTTTACCTTGATGATGTTATATCTGATATCAATATGTTTTTTACGTGAGTTATGAACTAGATTCTTTATATAATCGATCACACTCTTTATGTAATATTGAATCACCAATATCATATAGTTTTTTCTTCATCCATAATAACTGAATGAGTGCCTTTGTAATAGATATATATGCTACTTCACCTGTATTAATAGAAGTGAATTGATATTTATTTCTCAAACTTCCCACTCATTTATTTCTAATGAAAAATAATCTACCACTATTGTAAATTATATACATCACATCCCCAACACAATCAGCATCAGAAAATTATATTAATTTAGTATTTCATCCTAATGTAAAGTATAATCCAAAACTAAGAGTACTTTGAATATAAATAATGACTCTTTTAACTGATTCTAAATGATCTCCCTCCGGATTACTTTGAAAGTGGGTCACTATTCATGTTTTAAAGATGATATCTAGATATTTTACAATCAAGTATAACAAGCTTCCAATGATTCTATTGTACATGGTGGGATCCATAAAAGTCTAATCTTCATGTTTTCTATTCCTTTTCCCAACCACATTCGATGTCAAAATTGGTTTGGAGTCATGTATATTGAATTTAATCATTATCTCCATTGCATATTTGACCTGAGAAATTATTTTGTAATACTTCTTCTGAATCATTTGAGGCCCCAATAATTATATGAGTTCACCAATCATTTACATTTTGAAATATTTTTTATGTGATTAACAAATTGATCTATTGATCCATTCCATCTTCTACAAATATACTATCATCCACATACATAAGAACAATAAATTTATCTTCATATAAATTAATGATGTATAGATTATGATCAAATCCTCCTCTTTAGAAATGAATAAGTTTCATAAAAGCATCTTGTCAAGAATTACATCCATGTAGTTCCTTCTTCAGACCATAGAGATCTTTATTTACAATAAAAATATTTGTTTTATTATTTACAATCATAAATTCCATTGGTTTTTCAATGTAGAATTATTATTCTGTAACATCATTTAAGAAATTTGTTATTTCATCCTCTGATTCACATTGTATCCTATTTGAATTTCTATAGAAAATAATATCTAGATCAACTCTAGTCTCACTACTGTATAAAATGTTTCCTAAAAATAAACTCCTTAAATTTATGTATAACATTTATACACTAAGAATACCTTGTTTCTAATAACATTTCCATGATCATTGAATTTTTTTTAATAACCTATTTATTCTAATCACATTGTGATGTTATGGACTCTTTAAAATATATCAG
This sequence comes from Viscum album, assembly GCA_963277665.1. Lineage (NCBI taxonomy): Eukaryota > Viridiplantae > Streptophyta > Magnoliopsida > Santalales > Viscaceae > Viscum > Viscum album. The sequence goes on from OY728142.1 coordinate 1,931,117,473, forward strand.
GTCAATCTAATGAAGTTATTTATTCATGGATTTAACCCATGAGTCATCCTTTATATATTCTTCAAAAAAAGGTTTGTCGCACAATTGATCGAAAGGTGGAATGTGATTCAATCCTCATTATCCTTTCTTGTGTGGGTGTTTTATAATTCACAGTGATTTTTGATTGATCATTTTATTCTCTTAAATTTCATCTTTGAGGTTCTGATGATGTTTATCCCTCCGTGGTTTCTTCTTCTGATTCATCTTAAGAATTATCATCATTTTGTGAGCCTCAATTATTCTATAATCCTTCTTATTTTTTCATTTTAATCTGTCCCATTCCCACATTATTATTCATCTTTTTTTATATGATAATATGAGATCCTCAAGGTATTTATAGTTTTATCTTCAATTATTTTAACATAACTACTTTCCACAACTCTTCCAAGATGATTATTTTAACATTTTTAGTCTTTTCACCTTATTTAATATCTAAGTAATATTCCTTCATATACGTCATCACCAAATTTTAATATTTTACTTCATTGATATAGATGAAACATTTACTCCCAAAAACATGAATGTACTTCATAGATGGATTATTTCCATTCCATAACTAATATAGTGTATTTATTTCACCCAAAAAAATTATTTCTAATTTTCAGTGTACACTACTGCTTGAAAATAGTCATTCCATTAATGATGAGAAATACAACTCTCTATTAGAATACTTATATACATATTTTTCACTAGTATATTTATGTGTTCAACAACTCCATTTTTATATGGGGTTCCCACTATATCCACTTCATGCTTTAATCCATGTTTTTTCATGTAATTTTCAAATCCATTTGATTTTCAATATCTTCTATTGTCACATCATAAAATATTTATTGTGTGGCCCACACCATTTTAGACAATTTGATTTTAACATTTCATGAAATCACGATCATTTTGTTTCCTATCTATACCCATTATACAGGACATTATACTATAATAATCAATAATGATAATTATGTAACTATCTCTATGTGTTCTAGCCAAATTTATTGGACCATGTATGTATGTGTGGTCGATATCAAGAACATTTGGGGAAGTTTTATTCTTTGGACAATATGAACTAAAGATTATATTTATTCACATGAACGAATCACATGTATTTTCTTGTTCACAATTAAAATTGGGTATATCTATTACTATTATCATCTTACATATATTTTCCATCCTTTTTTGATTAATTTGGCCCAACATCTGATTTTCCTCTTCAATAGTTAAGTAAAAAATGTTTTCCTTTCTATCAACTTGGTATAAATTTCCATCTATTCTATATCATTTCATGGGTGAATTTTCTTTCTTTACATTGATAGAGCTTCCCTTTTGATTAAATTTCAATATCAATCCTGAGTCACAGAGTTGACTCACATATAAGTGATTCTGACACATTCCATCCATATAGAGAACATCGGTTTTCATAAGCTTATCATTTTATGGTTTTTTAATTCCACTTCCTTTGATATTTAGAGAACCATAATTTCATAACATCAATGTTTTATAAAATCATTTCTTTACATTCTTAAATAAATCATCATTTCAAATCATATGGTTTGAGAACTATCTATCATGAATCATATTTCTATGGTTCTTTTTAGATTTCAAATCAATTTCTACAAGGTCAGATTTCCCAAGATTCTTTGTTTCCTTACATGAGATACTTGAATGGGTAGAGTCTAATGAATTCCATTTCAATCACATTTAAAAATTTATGGGTTCATTATGCTCACGTCATTCTTCTAGATGAGAATTTTTGTTTTCAAGAGAAATTTCTACTAGTTGATGGGTATTAAATTTTTATGTGTTATGTAGGTAATTCTCCCACATTTATTTTACATGCAATGAATAGATTTATGGAAATAGTTTGAACAGTGAAAACAATATCCATAGAAACTATTAATTATATAAGATGAAGAAAAAAAATTCACTCTCTGTTGTTGACTTGAAATCTCTTCCCCATTTATATAGCTTATTTCCTCTTCGTAATATGACATGGTATGGGATAGAAACCACAAAATTGAAATTTCATTAGAATAAATTTCAACTCACTTAAATTCAAGGGTTCATCATCCTCATTTCATTCTTATAGAAGATAATTTCTTTATGAAAGAGAAATTCTACCTTGTTGATGGGTATTGACTTTTCTATGTGTTCTATAGGTAATGTTCCCACCTTTCCTTTACATACAATTAATAGCTTTATTTCCATAGTTAGAACAGTGAAAACAATATCCATAGAAACTATTTCTTATATAAGATAAAGGACATTATTTCACTATTCGTTGTTGACATCCAATCTATTCCCCATTCTAATAGATTCTTACATCTTCATAGTACTACATGGTATGGCCTTGAAACCACAGAATTGACATTTCATTAGAATAAATTTCTTCTCACTTCTATTCTTCATTATATACACTTCTTTTGTTAAATAATTTTACTAGACATCATCTTTGGATATTTATGGGTAATGTTCATCTCACTTTTATATTTTATTTGAATCATTATTTTTTGGAACATTTGATACATTTTTTATATGTAGAACTTTCTTCTTCCCTTTACCATGATTTATCCTGTTTCTAGTCATTATTACTTCAACATCACAACCAATTCCACTTTTTACCATATATGTGGATGATTGATCATTCAAATCCTTCTCTATTACTTCAGAACCCGATTTATCTCTATATAATAGCTATTATTTTTATAATCTTCACAACTATAAATTCGTTTTTATTTCTGATGAATTTGATTAAGTTTCTAGGTTACTTATTTCTGTAAAAACTTATTCTTCATATCCCTTGATAATCATTTTCTACCCATCCAGTCTGGATGCGAGGTCATTGATTCCTTTTTTTTGTTCTTCAATATGAATATTAAATTCCAAAACATCTTTTGAGCCTTCAATATTTGTTGATAACTATTTTTTTATTTTTCTTGATCAATATATTCTTAATGATAATCAACTTACTCTGAGGACTCTTCCTTAATGAATCTAAGCATTTTTTTGTTTTTCTTTGATCTTCATGTTTTTCATGTGTACCCCCAAGTTCCACCTTCATATAAACCACACCAACCAACTAATTATATTTATCAACTTATTTTTTTCTTTTTCAGAAAAATCCATCATGGATTCTTGGTTTTTCTGATGGAGGTTGAGCCATGGGTTTTCCCATAAATGGATGGTTTGACATAGTGAAGGTTGATCAGGACACCATTGGAGGTAGATCAGGATGGTGTAACCCTAGTAGGAGGACACTAAGGTTTTAAATTAGCAATTATTTTTCATTAGGAAAGAATCCTATGTAACATACATAGATTGAAGGTATCAATATAGATATAGTTCGATGGATGGTGTGGGGACTATGCATGGATGCTTCCCAGTTAGGTGGCATGATATTAATGGGATGTGGTGGCCTGGGTAATATTAGGATTAATGTGAATAGAGGGTATACATTGAATGTAGTGTTGGTTTTGGACTATAAGTAGGATTCTTATTTATTCTAGTTAATTGGGAATAAAATCCCATGTATTTTGGAAGGGTTGGGGCTTACACCTAAGGAGAAGGCCCATCTATTTGTGGCTCACATATAGAAGCCCCGCATTGAGGGGACATGATAGGGGCTTACACGTGGAACCATACCATGAAACATGTATGGTTGTAGATTAATCTAGTAGGGATTCCCATTAGTGATGGTTGGATTTTATAGACACTATTATCCTCTAATCCCACATTAGTAATGCTCGGTTTGAGAAACATGAATATGAAGTAGACTTAATTGTCATGTTAAGAAACAAGATCCAATGAGAAATGATGTGGTGATTATACATGGAAGATACCCTATGAGGATGTAATTCTATGTGAGGATGATTTAAATGAATTTTAGGAGGATATCATTCATTATGAGTCGTACATGGAGAATCTTATCATGTTTCTGTGTGTGCAATTACACATGGAAGCTACCAATTTTGTGAACTTTATGCCCCATGGTGTAGTTTCATCCCATGAAGGGGGAGAAGGTGGAATCCAAAGATGATCCTATATGGGGCATCCCATGTACATTTAAGAGGGTAAGGCAATAGTTTAACATCATATTCTTATGATTTTGGTACTAGCCAGTTTTACATCATGTTTCATAGACATGCAAGGCTTACTCCTTACACTTTTTCCTTACATAACTATAGCTCAGGAACCTCTTGGTAGAGCAGGGCTTTATCAATTCCAGGTTTCAGTGGTGTATATGAGTGGTCGATCATTAGGTCCATTTTAGTGTGGCTATGATGAGAAGAACTAATAATTATCATACCAATGATGAAAGGAAAATGTAATGGAAGAATATACACTAGGGGCCTAGGGGAAATCTAATGAGGGATAAAGTTGTCAACGTTAATAAGATTAGAGTGTTTCATAAAATAGGTGTGTTAAAGGAATGGGATTTGAAATAAAAAGGTGGTCAAATGGTTATTTTATAGAAGGTAAATCCATAGAGATTCATGGAAGGTTTTCATGAAATACATGGTGTGTGAACGTAAGGTTAGGTCTTCTGCACAACTTTTGAGTGTTGCATGCAAGGTCATGGTTGAATAAAGAAGGATGTCGTGTGCACACCAGACATGGAATAAAAGAGAATTGGAATGGAATAAACATGTTTTGGGACACTAAAGGGAGAAACTATAGGTAACCTTTATATAATGATCTCTACCATGATTGTTCCATTATTTCATGATTTTGTGAAAGATTGATCTTACGTGAAGTAGAGTGTTGTTTAAACTTCCAGAGGATCACCTTGAATAAAGGGTGGTGACCATCAATATAAAGCTGAGATCTTTGATGATGAAATGGAATATTTCAATAATTGAAGAAACCATTCACATGGCCTTATCCATAGACTCAGTGAACGACCTCACAATGGTATGGTTGATGTCTTAACTATCATGCAAGAGGTTTGTGCGCAGATAAGGATTCATGAACACAATGTAGATGTCTTATGCGAGATTGCCTAATCTATTTCAGCAACTTGTGTAGAAGTGGATGAATTTACCCATAAATGGTCATCAAAGTGTTTGAATCATGAATTTAGAAATATTCCTCATGCCTCAAAACATGTGTTAAATATCCTTTGAATTCATGGAATTCTCCGTTGATTAGAAAGAAGGCCTCAGACTCTCTAAAGGTGGTCATTTGCGGCTTCATTTGGAATTTGGAACCAAAGGATATAATGATGGATATAAATTATTTATATGATATTTATAAAATATTTATTCCCTGGGGATAATTATATATTTTATATCTTTTTAGCTTTCATTTTTTTGGAAATACGATAATGTCAATCCTATGTACAACCAAATAAACCACATCACAGAGTGATGTGATTCTTATTTCACTATCACTTCACCTTGAATTTTATAAGGATATATTTAATGATTATATGTGATATAAATGTAATAAAAATTATATTAATTATATATTTATCATTATATAAATAAAATATATCATTTTCATTTATAACTCTTCACTCACTTAATGATGATAACATCGTTCGTGTATGTGTGGAATACAACCTTCACAAAGTGATGTGACTCTATTTTCATCACAACACCACATAGTTGATTTATATAACTATATAATATATTATATATGATATTATTATCACAATGGGAATACTTTATACTTCATACATTTATTCCATAATGATCATTGGATAATAGAAACATTACTCATCTGTATGCATGACTGACCCTCTCTGTAATCAAAACACACATCATTTTACATAACCATATTTGATGATTTATTTTAAAATTATAATATTTTTTAAAATAATATAATTTTTTCACCACTATTATTCATTATATTGTGAAATTATTTAATATTAGAAATAAAGTGATATGAAAAAACAGACATAATAAAACCAAGAAACTAACACTCAAAAACAATGAAATAATAAAATTTTATTAATGAACCGATATTAATATGTTATTAAAGAAACATATATTCAATTATAAATTGTAATATGGTTCTTTTTTAAGTTAAAAACATGTTTAAAACCACTATAAATGTTTTTAAATAATGTTTAATTAAAGTGAAACGTGTGGTAAGTGATTTCTTAACTAAATTTCAGTTCATTAGTTTAATCTTTTGTATCTTTAATTTTGGTAATTCTAAGATTAGTTGTATAATGAATTTTTATAAACATATGTTTTATTTACACTTATTTTTTGGATTTATAAATAAATCATGTAATATATAAATTTATTAATTCTCACATCAATGTTGTGATCATTGTAAATGATTATTTTCGAATGTCATTCTAATCAAGATTGTTTACAATTGAATATAAATTTAATTAAAATTCATGAAAATTTCCTTAAACCCCCATTTAATTATATTATACATATGTTATTCATGATATTTTAATGTAAAATTATCATTTTCCACTCATTGTAACTTATATGAACTGATAAAATGTTTTTATGAAAATACTACATAATTTATCTCTACAGTAGGAAATTTATTTTCTTCAAAAACTATGTTTTCTAAAAATGTTTTAAAAAATATTTGAAACCTTTTCAATATAATTTATTGAATAATTCTTTTCCAATTATTACTTGTAAAAGAATGTTTTAAATATAATAATATTTTTTAAGAAAAATTCCCATTTGCATTTTATAGAAAACATGAAAAGAGTTATTATTTTAATGTATACAGTGTGTATATAAATTTCAACCGTCATAGATTCAAAATGTTTTATAGAATATATTATAAATTTTTTATATTTTCAATGAAAATTAGTTTTTATTTGTTTTATTTTATAAATTTATTTTCAAAATTAAAAGGATATTTTCCTCATGAATGTTTTTAAATATATTTTCATGGAATTTCTATTCATTAATGAAAACAACTGTTTTTTCTAAGTAAAATTTTTATATGATGTATTGATATTATCCATTTTATTTATATAGATGTATTATGATAATTTTGACCAGGAAATGTATAAAAATTCACTATCTTGACCAATTTTTTGTTCATTACCTTTCCCTCAAAATATTCACTTTTATGTGATCAATAAAAATAAAATTTTACCTAAATATAAACATTATTTATCATTGATAAGTTTATTTCAAAAACATTATATCCTTTCTTCATATTGTGTTCGATATTGAATGTTATTATTTTATATAGGAATGTATATGTGAATTCAAATTCCTAACTCAGTAAGGATAGTAGATGATAATGCATATTATTAATGGAATAAATTTATTATTTGATATTTGAGGAATGATTTGGACATGTAGTTATTAGTGGGGTCTTAAAATTATATAGCCCCTCAAAGCATAGATAGTAATCATGAGACAAAATCTGGTGTCCAAATTCACGACCCATCCTCGAGGCCCGTGTCTTGACTACCCCAAGCCCACCTTCTATATGCCAGGGGAGGCAACTAGCACCAAAGACAAATCCATGATAAAAAGGCACGAAATTGCATTTAAACCTGTAACATACACAGTTTAAACTCAAGCAGTAGAAGCAACAAGTACTAAAATAGAAATGAATAGTGTGCTGAAAGTAAGTGGGCTAGAATACAAACCCAACTGAATAATTACAAGTACAATTAAAAAGGGGGAAAAGCTCTTGGATCATCCACCGGGGAATCCTACCTGAAGGGTAGGTACAGATCTCGAACAACTAATCCATGAGGTAAGTCCCATCTAGTCCAATTCCGAGCAGCCTCTCGTCTGTCACCCTCAACCTCGATCACAACTGACTATCATCTGCACAAAACACAACAAGGTGCGGGCGAAGCCCGTGCAGTGGGTGAGTATAAAAATACTCAGTAGGGAACCTCAAGACCCCCGAAAGTCTCCCATAATCTACTAAGGATAAACCAAATAATTAATATACAATCAAGAAGTATCAACCAACCCTACTTAGGTATATTCCCATACATATACCTAAGTTACCAGTCACAGTCCAGCTCCAACTCTCGAGCCCATGCACAACCCAGTCCACAAAGGAAGTAAAGTCAATCACCTTGATGATAAATATTGAAAGAAAAGACTCATCTCACCTAGGTATAAAACACATGAAGAGGGGTAGAGATGATTATATGTAGCCTCTAAATCATCTCCTTTGCCAAACCCACGTAGGATCCTGGAACAATATCAGCACTATCGAACCCACGGAGGATCCTGGTACAGAATTCATCACTGTCAAACCCACGGATGATCCCAGTACAGAATTCACTACTATCAAACCCATGGAGGATCCTGGTATAGTAATCATCACTGTCGAACCCACGTAGTATCCTGGTACAGTATCGTCATTGTTGAACCCATGGAGGATCCTATCATCTCAGTCGCAGCCAGCCATAGGATTCCCGCACACCGCACGCTCAATTCCTGGAGAGTCATCTCTTCGAGCCAAGTGTCGATACATCATCTACCATGAAGTCTCGATTTTATGTATCTCGTATTTCCGGCTCATCATAAGGAACCCAACGCGACAGATGACGCGTCAATTGGACGCCCAGTCTGTGAGTTATTGGCATTTCTGTTCTAGGGGCAATGATGGTTTTTAGGCTCAAACCAACCCGTCCATACCCCAGCTACATCCTAACCTCAATTGGAGTATGCCAAAAAAATCTTCTCACTCCAAGAATTATATCGCCGTAGAAGGTTCATCGATCGGACACCCGTAGCCCAAGATGCGGGCTAAAAGCTGTAAATGACCATAGCGGGTCCGGGTCCTGTCCTACCAAGTCGGACCCACCCATCCCAACCAGGTCCGAACTGGGGTCTGACCTGGTCCGCGGGTGTGGCACAACCTGAGTGGTCATCCCATCCTGAAGATGCGTCACGACCTGAAGGCGTGTCCCATTCTGAAGGCGCGGTCCGGTCTGAGGGCGGCCCTGCCCATGGCGGACCGGCCCGTGGTAGCCTGGCCAGAGGGAGGCTTGGCCATGGCAGCCTGTCCCGTCGCGGACCGACCCGTGGCGACCCGGCCCGTGGTGGCCTGGCTTGTGGTGGCCCGACTGGTGGTAGCCCGGCCGGAGGGCGGCCTGGCAGTGGCGGCCCAACCCGTGGTGGCCTGGCCGGCCATGCGAGGGAGGGGGGTGCCCCCCCTGTTTGTCGAACATAACCGGTGCACTGCACCGGTTCAAGAGCCGTGGGACCCGGGTGGTCCCACTTGACCGCCTCCCCGGTGGTTGGGTCGGATGGCCACCACCGCTCCTCTACTACAGTGCGACGGCGTCACGGTCCTCCGGTCCTCCGTGCAGCGCGACGGTGTCATGCCCCCACCGCTAAGGCCTGACCTGGCCGCGGCATTCGGCTCCACCGCGCGGTGCGATGGTGCCACGCTTCTCCATCTACCGCGGCCCTCCCAGCAGCGTTTCTTCTTCAGTACGTCATGACGGTGCCACATCCCCTTTGCTGCGGCCCGCCCTGGTCGCGTTTTCGCTCCTCCGGTGCGGCGCGGCGCAATGGTGTCGCGCCTCCTTCATCCGTCACGGCCCTCCTGGCTGCGGTTATTGTCTGATGCGGTGCGGCGGCACCATGCCCTTCCGGATCCACCTCTGACTTCAACCAAACAAGAACCAATGGAGCGACGTTGGGCCGTATTTGTTCAGCATGTGCCATCTGCTTTAGGTGATAACAATTGACCATCATCGAACCATAATAAAATATGAGGAAAGGGGGTTTAATTTAATCAAAACTAACCCTTACCTCATTTCGATGAATGTTGTCGAAGTCGTGGGAAAATAATTCAAATATGTCGTCGTACGTTGCGCCCATCACACGCCTTTAATCCCAGGATCGTGCGTCATCCTCATTCTTCGTTGGGGATGTCATGTTCTTCGTTGGAGAGGATGTCGTTCTCCAAGAATCTCCCAAGTCCACTCAAAGTTCCACTACAAATGAAAGTTTCCAACAAACTAGAATAAAATAATAGGCTTTGTCTATTATTTTATTGTTGGGATGAATTTCAAAAGATTTCAAATGGATTAAATAATTGAGTTATTAATTAATCTTTAGGTGTGTTGGCACCATTATGTGAGAAGGTGTAAGGTTCAAAATTAAATTGGGAGTTCCAAGGGTTAAAGGGGTCTTAAGGGGGTGTGATGCTCGTGTGGGATTCACCTTATAACATCCTCCCAATGGAGGTTTTTTGTGGGTGGACCCCTCTACTAACCTCCCTTTGGAGGTTCTAACTACCACCTCAAATAAAAATATGGCTAACACATATTTTTTTAATTTAATTAAAAAACCCCCAAAAACTAATTTCCAATCTTGATAAAATGTATCTGTGGTAAAGGTCTCCTTAAGCTAATATCGGCATTGCATTTTCAACGACTTCTTCGAATTTCAATTCTGAGCACCGGTTCAAAAGAAATAAAATCTCATTCGTACGTTTACTGAACGTACCCAAACAAATCTTCAGAAATTGATTTTGGGCACACCGGGGCTCGGAATCAAGCATCGTCAGATACTGCAGACTTGTAAAATTCCCATGTATTAAGAAAATATTTTCCACAGAATTTATGGGTCTTTATATTCTCCCCACCATAGGGATTTACGTCCCCATAAGATACAACTCACACTAAGGGAAACAATGGTGGTACTGAGCACGCATCTGAGCCTCCTACTCTCATGTGCTCTTCTAGAGGTTCATGTGCTCCCAGTGAACGCGCACCAGAGGTATTGACCATCCATTCAGGACCTGCTCCTGTAGATCCTCGATCTCCACTGGGACCTCCGTGAAATTCAACCCATCATTGATGTCCATCTCCCCATGATCGATGATGTGGGACAGGTCATGCATGTATCTCTTCAACTGAGACATGTGGAAGACGTCGTTCACCCGGTGCAACTGAGGTGGAAGATCCAGGTGGTAAGCCACCTCACCTACTCTACTGAGGACTTGGAATGGTCTGATGAATCATGGAGATAACTTTCCACCTCGTCCAAATCTCTATAGACCTTGTCGAGGTGAGACCTGTAGAAAGACGTGGTCACCATCCTCAAACTCCAGCGGTCTCCATCTTCTATCAGCATAGGAAATCTTCCTGCTCTATGTAGTCTTCATCTGTTCCTGGATGATATGCACGTTCTCCATCATAGCATGCACCATCTTTGGTCATACAAGTGCTGACTCCCCTGGGTCAGTCCATCACAGAGGCGATCTGCAAGGTTGGTCGTACAGTTCCTTGTAAGGTGCCATCCCGATGGTGGAGTGGTAGCTGTTGTTATACGCAAAATCTGCCATGGGTAAATGATCCTCCTAGATGTGACCAAAGTTGAGGACGCATGCACGAAGAATGTCCTCGAGAGTCTGAATGGTCCTCTCAGTCTGATCATCCGTCTGAGGATGGAAGGCAGTTCTCAAGTGAAGCTGCATCCCCAAAGCCTCCTACAACCCCTTCCATACCCGGGAAGTGAAACAGGCATCTCAATCGGAGATGATATTCGATGTCACACCATGAAGTCGTACGATATCCTACACATAGAGGCATACCAAGCTCCTTATTAAGCCCTGATCTCTGATCGGTAGAAAGTGGGCCGACTAGGTGAGTCGGTCTACGATCACCCTGATAAAGTCATGTGCTCTGGATGTACATGGAAGTCCCATCATGAAACCAATGGATATCTCGTCCCACATCCTCTCTAGGACCTCTAAGGTATGAACAAAACCTGCTAGAACCTGGTGCTCTGCCTTCACTTGCTGACAAGTGAGGCATCGTGAGACAAACTCTACTACTACCTTATTCATACCTGGCCACCAGTGCTATCGACGTAGGTCTTGATACATCTTCGCCACACCTAGATGTACTACTAAAGGAGATGTGTGGAATTCCCTGAATACTTCCTCCAGAAGTTCAAATGGTACCATGGTACGTCCTCTGAAGAGAATGACGTGCTCCCCACCTTCATGAAATCTATCAGGTGCCTACCCTGTGGATATCTGAGCATGTCACGTCTCACAGTCAATGTCCCCACATTGCACCTCCCTGACTCACAGAAGATGTGGAAGAGTGACTGTGAGAGACTGCAGAAAGGATGCTCTATCTCTATCCACAAAGGATATCTGTAATGCGGACAGCTACTCTATCACCTCTCCAAGCATCTAAATGCTTGACCTCCTACTGAGATCATCTATCACAATGTTCTCCTTCCCAGTAGTATAGACTATCTTGAAGTCATAGTCTGAGAGGAACTCAAACCATCTCCGTTGTCTCAGGTTCTGGTCCTTCTGATAGAAGATGTACCTGAGACTCTGGTTGTCAGAGTAGATTGTATGGAATTTTCCCATAAGATAGTTCCACCACATCTTCAAGGAAAATACCACTACTTCTAACTCTAGATCATGGGTAGCATAGTTCTTCTCATGTTTCTCAAATACTGAGAACCATAACAGATCACTACTCGCTTCTACATCTGGACACACCCATGTCTGGTCCTTGATGCATCATAATAAACTGCGTACCCTATGCCCACCTCTGGTAGCCTAAAGATGGGCGCACTAGTCAACCTCTGCCTCAGCTCATGAAAGCTCTGCTGGCATCTCTCTAACCACATGAAGGGTTTCCCCTTCTTTATCAATGCTGAAAGCAGTGCTGGAACTCTGGAGAAGTCTGGTACAAATCTCCGATAGTACCCAGCCAGTCCCAGAAAACTTCGTACCTCTGTCACACTTCTGGGTGTCTCCTAAGAAAGTACTACCTTGATCTTCACTGCATCCACTGCAACTCCAGCCTCTGAGATGACGTGTCCCAGAAAGTGTACCTCTCGGATCTAGAACTGGCACTTTGAGAGCTTACCATAAAGATGGTGCTCTTGGAGTGTGTCCAGTACTTCCCGCAAATGGTAGGCATGCGCCTCCTCAGTAGTAGAGTAGACCCGTATGTCGTTGATGAAGACTATAGAAAAGTGATTGAGGTAAGGCTGGAAGATCCTGTTCATTAGACTCATGAACACTGCTGTTGAGTTGGTTACGCTGAAGGGCATAACCAAGAACTCATAATGGCCATACCGACATCTGAAGGCCATCTTCTTCGCATCCACGTCTTGAACTCATAGCTGGTGATAGCCTAACCTAAGTTCTATCTTCGAGAGCCATCGTGCTGCCTTGAGTTGATCAAAGAGGTCATAAATCCTCTGGAGTGGGTACTTGTTGTTCGTGGTCACCTCGTTCAGGCATCGATAATCAATACACAGACGCAAGCTCCCATCCGCCTTCTTGGAGAAAAAAATTGGGGATGCCCAGGGTGAAACATTGGGTCGGATAAATACCTTCCACTGAAAGTCCTCCAATTGTACCCACATCTCATGAATCTCAGTGGGAGACATATGATATGATGGAGTAGATATTGATGTCATCCTAGGGTACAGGTCAATGTAGAAGTCCACCTCTCTGTGAGGAGGTAGTCCTGGAACATCGTCAGGGAAAACATTCGCGTACTGATACACCACAACTGGAAAACTCGGACTCCACACATCAACCGCTCCGAGAATGAGGCTAGCCAACTGAATGGGTGATCTTCTACCCCCTCCTCTGGGTAAATCCATCCTACACTACAAAGGATCCCTTCTTTCCAGTGAAGTTAAACCTCATCCCATCCTCGAAGACACACCGCACTTTCTGCCTAATACAGTCAATCTGAGCCTAAACCGTAGATAACCAGTCTATACTAAAAATGATGTCTTAAGGCCTCAACTCTACTACAAGGAGATCCCAGCCGAAGCTCTCTCTTCTTAGAGTAAGCTCACAATTCTGGTACCAGTGCGTAATCATCGAGTCTGCTCCCGTATGAGTCTTTAGTCGTAAAGATCAAGCCAACGGCTCTATCGGAATCTCTGAGCTCCAAACGAGGGCAACAGAAATAAAATAATAAATCAAACATGTGTCTATAAGTACTGCATCAAGGGTGGAGTAGACACAGATAGTACCTCAAATCATCTCAGGTGCACCATGGTCGTAGGCCTCAATTGCCTGGAGCTGATCCCACCCCTGTCTGCCAGATACCTGTCATTGAGGTGGACCACCTGGTGGTGGTGGTGGTAGGGCCTCGAAACGTCATCCACCATCTATTGCTTGGACATCTCCTCTGCCACGTCTTCTTGCTCTCGGTGGACCACCATGGTCAAACCTCTACCTCTTCCTGGGAGGTCCCTCTACTATCTGCTACTCATCTACATGGCAGCTCGGGCATTCTTGAGCCATGTGACCCTGCCAACTGCATGCATAGCACTGCCTGCTCCTCGTATGGTTGTCTCTATCTCGTGTTCCCTGCACAACCGAACCTCTATCCTGGGGTCTCCCACCTAACGTCCTGGTATTCTTGGACCTATGTGAAATCTGTCTACTGTTGGCTGTAGAAGACTCCTCTACATGTTGTCTTGTGGTGGGTCTCGATGCTGGTGTCTTCTCAGCCAGAAAACTCTCCACCAAAAGGGCTCACTCCAGTACCCATGCCTGCGTCAGGATATTTGGGGAGATCAACAAAGCCCTGATCTCATGTCTGAGTCCCTGCTCGAAGTTTTGGGCCCTGAACAATGGGTCCCGCACTCTATCCATAGAGTAGTGTGAGAGTTCAGTGAACCTCGATGAGTACTGAGCTACCGGCATGCTACCCTACTATAGATGCAGTAACTCCTATATTCGTACCGCACGAAGGGTGGATGGAACAAATTCTGACTGGAAGATACTCTCGATGTCTGCCTAGAGTATTGATGCCTCATCATGCACCTGGTGCATCAGGCTCCACCATCTTCCTACTGCTGCATATAGGAGACTCGCGGAAAGGATCACCATGAGGTCGGCCGGTGTCCCTACCAATATGAAAACTCTCCAAACAGGCTCCATCCAATCCTCAATTTGATGTGGGTCCATATCTCCCCTGAACCTAGGCGGCCTCTCGCATTGGAACTCATAGAACTCACTCAGACGGCATGCACTCTCCGTTGCTGGAGCTGGTTGTATCGGTGGCCCAGCGGGTAGTGGTACTGCTGGTACCTCCACTGTGATGGGGCCATGTACTGAGGCCTCGTCACTCGGTGGTCTACCATCTCGTACGAAACTCGGAACCCAAGCTGGTTTCCTTTTTGGGGCCATCCTTAAAAGTAACAGGTTTGCCACGGTCAAAACAATATACCTAGTGATATGACACAATGAAATCACAAAAAAAACTTTTCAAAGGAAACACACAAGCCATCATTTTTTTTGTGCACTGAGTCATAAATCATAAGTCAGAGTCCTAGTGTATGGATACGTCGGCCGCCGCACCAACACTAGTTTCCCTAAACTGATAACCACACCCAAAACTCTTAACACTATTACTTTTAAAAGAATCAGAGTCCAAGTTCTGCGGTAGAACCGACTCCTCTAATACCACTTTGTCACGACCCATCCTCATGGCTCGTTTCGTGACTACCCCAAGCCTGCATTCCATAGTCTAGGGGCTGGCGACTAGCACCAAAGGAAAATCCCTGAAAAAAATGGAAGGAATTTCCATTAAACCGATAACACACACAGTTTGAACACAAGCAGTACAAGAAAAAAGTACTAAAATAGAAAATAAAGGTGTGCTGAAATTAAGTGGTCCAGAATACAAACCCAACTGAACAATAAGTACAAGTACAAGTAAAAAGGGAAAATAGCTCTGGGATTGTCCACCGGGGAATCCTACCTGAAGGGTAGGTACAGATTTCGAACAACTCGTCCCTGAGGTACATCTCGTCTAGTCCAGCTCTAAGTAGCCTCACATCCATCACCCTCAGCCTTGATCACTACTGACCGTATTCTACACAGAACACAACAAGGTGCGGGCGAAGCCCGTGTAGGGGGTGAGTATAACAATACTTAGTAGGGAAACCCGAGACCCCCGAAGGTCTCATAGAATCCACTAAGGATAAACCAAAGCATAAATATACAATCACGATGTATCAACCAACCCTACTTAGGTGTATACCCATACATATACCTAAGTTACCAGTCACAGTCCGGCTCCAACTCTCGAGCCCAAGCACAACCCAGTCCACAAAGGAAGTAAAGTCAATCACCTCGATGATAAAGATTGAATGACAAGACTCATCTCACATAGGTATACATCACATGAAGAGGGGTAGAGATGATTAAATGTAGCCTTTTAATCATCTCCTATATCGAACCCACTTAGTATCCTGGAATAATATCAGCGCTGTCAAACCCACAGAGGATCCTGGTAAAGAAGTCATCACTGTCGAACCCAAGGAGGATCCCGGTAAAGAAGTCAACACTGTCGAACCAATGGAGGATCCCAGTACATTATTCATCATTTTCAAACCCACGTAGGATCCTGGTACAGTATCGTCATTATCGAATCCATGGAGGATCTTGTTATCTCAGTCGCATCCAGCAATAGGATTCCCACACATAGCACGCTCGATTCTGGTAGGGTCTGCTCCTTGAGCCAAGTTTTGATACATACACTACCACAAAGTGTCGATTTTATGTATCCTGTAGTTCCTCTCATCATAAGGAACACAACATGACAGACGGCATGTCAATCGGATGCACGGTTTGTGAGTTATTGGCATTTCCTTTCCAGGGGCCTGGTTGGTTTTTAGGATCAAACCAACCCGTCTGTACCCCAACTACATCCTAACCTCAGGTGGAGTATTCCAAAAGAATTTTCTTGCTCCAAGAATTCCATTTTCGTAGACGGTTCGTCGATCAGACACTCGTAGCCCAAGATGCGGGCTAAAAGGTGTAAATGGCCATAGCAGGTCTGGGTCCGGTCCGACCCAGTCGGACCGACCCGGCCCGGCCCGATGGTCTGGTCCGAACTAAAGGCACAGCCTGGACCGAAGGCATGGCCCGTCCTGAGGGCGGCCCGGCCGAAGGGTGTCCTCGCCGGCCATGCGGGGGACGAAGTGCCCCCCCCCCCGGTTTGTCAAACAAAACCGGCGCACTGCACCGGTTCAGGAACCACGGAACCCGGGTGGTCCCGCCTGACCGGCACATCGGCGGCCGGCCTGGCCGGCCACCCCCACTCATCCACCATGGCGTGACGGCACCGTGGTCCTCCTGCACTCCGCATGGAATGATGGCGTCGCGCCACTACCGCCACGGCTCGACCTGGCTGTGGCCTTCGGCTCTACTATGCGGCGCTGCGGCGCCGTGCTTCTCCATCCGTTGCACCCCTCCCGGCTGTGGTTCCTCTTCAGTGTGGTTCGATGGCACCGCATCACCTTTGTCGCGGCCTGCCCTAGCCACAGTTCCAATCCTCTGGCGTGGTGCGGTGCGACGGCACTTCGCCTCTTTTGTCCGCCATGGCCCTCCCAGTCGCGGTTCTTCTCTGGCGTGGTGTGACGTCACCGCGCCCTTCTGGCACCTCTGACGTCAACCAAACAAGAACCAATGGAGGGACGTCGGGCTGTGTTTGTTTGGCCTACTCACTCCGCATTAGGTGATAACAATGTTCCATCGTTGAACCATAATAAACTATGATGAACGATGGTTTAATTTAATCAAAACTAACCCCTACCTCATTTCGATGAACGTTGTCGAAGGCGTAGGAAAACAATTCCAAGACGTCGTCATATGTTGCACCCGTCACACACGGCCGATCTCAGGCTCGAGTGTCATTCTCGTTCTTTGTTGGGGATGGAACGTTCTTTATTGGAGAGGATGTCGTTCTCCAAGAATCTTCCAAGTCCTATCAATGTTCCACTCCAAATGAATGTTACCAACCAACCAAAATAAAATAATTGGATTTGTCTATTATTTTATTGTTGGCAAGAATTTCATAAGATTTCAAATAGCTTAATTAATTGAGACATTAATTAATATTTAGGTGTGTTGGAACCATTATGAGGGAAGGTATAAGGTTCAAAATTAAATTGGGAGTTCCAAGGGTTAAAGGGGGGTTATGGGGGTTTGATGCTCATGTGGACCCCACCTTATAACATGCTCCCAAGGGAGGTTATGTGCAGGTGGTTCCCTCTACTAACCTCCCTTTGGAGGTTCTAACTACCACCTCAAATAAAAATATGTCTAACACATATCTTTATTCAGTTTAATTAAAACCCCCCCAAAAACTAACTTCCAATCTCTATAAAACGCATCTACAGTAAAGGTCTCCTTAAGCGAATACAAGCACTGTGAGTTCAACTGTGTGCTCGGATTTCAATTCCAAGCATCGGTTCAAAAGATATAAAATCTCGTTCGTATGTTTACTGAATGTACTTAAAAAAAATCTTCAGAAATTGATTCCAAGAACACCGGGCCTCAGAATCAAGCGATGTCAGAAACTGCGGACTCGTAAAATTCCTATGTGTTAAGAAAAAAATTCCACGGATTTTCCAGGTCTTTAAATCAAAACCCTATGAGTTTTTACCAAATAGTTTTAAACAATTTGGTGACATTCTTGATAAAAGAAGTATATTTTTTCAACCGAGATCGGTTTGTTCCAAATAGTTTTATACCATATTGGGTATTGTATTGAAAGTATATGTTTTCATTTACTTGAGATTCTGAATATAATAATTTAGCATTGTTTTTATTAGAAATTTAGTAATTATTATCCATAATATTTTCACTATGATATTATCTGGGGATGCATTTCATTCTGAGTTGATTTATTAAATGGCATGTTTTTTTAGTTATTTAACTTTCCATATTGATTATGACTTATCATTTTATTTTAATGTAATGTATTATCATTTATTTACCTTTACATATTGATTTTTTGTTATGAAATTATTTAAATTTAATGTGTGCCCAATTATTTAACTTTTCTTATTGATTTTTCTTATTGGTTCATAATATTTTCCATTGTACTTAACCCTTATTTGTTTCTTGAGCTTGTTCTTATTTATTTTCCTATCTAAAAAATCCATGAATTTTATTATGTTTGATTTGAAAAGATATGTTAGAGGGGTTAATTTTATTATTTAATAAATTTATGTTGTGATTTTTTTAATAACATTTGATGTAAGGCTCATGTTTGTATCTAGTTTACCAAGACTACAAAATTATTCTATCATTTTGGATGTCTTTCCAGATATATTTTTCCAATTCAATAAAGAAGACACATGTTACAGTTTTATAGTGTTCGGGTTTCTACATTAGTTATAAAAAAATACTTTTTTTTGATATTTTATTATTGGTGTTAGAGATTAATTGTAAATTGATTTGTACTCAACTAAAAGAAGAAATTTTTCTTATGATATAGTATGTATATTTTTGTATTTTATTATATAGTAAATTAATTTCTTATATTTAGGTAAATGTATCTTGAAAAAAAAATTAAACATAATACCTTCATATATTATGAATAAAATAGTCTTTTAAATCATCATATTTTTATGATTTTTAGGCCCTTAACATTCCATTCATCATTCAATTTATTCTGATCAATGACCTATATCACTATCTATATTTGGTTATGCTTTTATATTATGTTCATATCATCATAAGAATCCAATTTACTCATAATTAGGAATATCTTTTTTATCTAATTATATAAAACCCTTATACTCCCCTTTCTCCCATATTAAGTGGATATTTTGTTAACTATCATAGGATATTTGTTATCCAATAATTATATTTCCAAATTCCAAACCCTTGATTATCAAGAAAAATATTTAATTGGGAGGAAGATATTTATTTAAGGTGGGGAGAATGTAACACCCCATGATTTATTATAAGAACATTGTTTTTGATATCTTACGAAATATGAAACATCAAGTTTGAATAACACATGAGATATATTTATTTACATTTAATCTCTTTGATATCTTATCAAAAATTAAACCATGAAACTAAATGAAATGTTATATAGTATATCATTATTAAATATATGTTAAATTGGTAGATATGGATGGTACTAAAAAAACATTAAAACTATAATGATTACACTTTCAAAAAGAATCATTGGTTAAAAATGATTAGAAATAAAATAAGAATGTAACACCCCAAACCCACAGTTCTATATTAAATATATAAAAATAAGGTGTAATTATTTTATAAAACATAACTATAAAATATACACATAACATTTTACATTCCAGGAACATTTTTTGTCTATGTTATAAATAATTAGACAATAACATACATATTTTTAGAGTTTCACAAAAAAATATATCTATCACATTTTACGTTAACTAACTCAAAAAGAGAAGTCACCCAATATATAACTTTTGAAATATCTATGAAAATGTTTTAAAAACATGGTATATGAACTAAATTGGCCGGTAATAATTTAAAAACTAGTAAAAAATATTTATATAATATTACATTAAAACCATTTTAACATCATATAAAAAATATAAATATATAAATATGTCATATTATATTTAAAATATTTCAATAATACTTACCATTTTGAAAATCATTTTCAAAAGTAATTGTTTTAAAATACCATAAATTTTCAAAATAATTTATTTAAAATAATCCATTGAGTTATCAGAAAATATTAAGAAGGATTTGGAAAACAAAACCATGGGGAATATTATAACATTGAATGTTTGTTGGCCCTACCCACTTTCTGAGGGATGGGTTTTATCCCTATTTCCCTATCATATTTATAGTGTTTACGCACCAACTTTAATAAAAACACTTTAAACTAGTCTTACATATTTATACAATTTTAACCAAGGTTTTTATTTATATGTAAATTGGGAAATATATTTAAATACACTCATATATATATATATACTTTCGTAATAAATCATGTGCTATATTTTGAACAACCCAATCTTCAGAAATTTTAAATTTTCAGTGTAAATTAATGAAAAAATAATTTCCATCCATGTATTCCATTAATAAAACTAAAAAAACATATTTTTTAGAAGTTCATAATAAGATATGATTAATTATATACATATATATATATAAATAATAATACTTGTACATATATTATAAATTCATGATATATCATGAGTCGTAGATGATAGTCATATAATATTATATGAATGGCCTTCATGATTATGCATGCACAATGCATAAATAAAATTATACTTTATATAAATTAAAACATTTCGAAAATAAAGAAATGAAATGATATCTTAAATAATAAATTTATTACATAGAAATATTAAATGAAATATTTTTATAAAAATAAAATATACTTTAGAATTAACGAAAATATTAAAAAAATACATATTATTTCTTTATAACATAGTTCAAAAATACAAAAAAGATTAAAAATATAATGGTTTATCTTGGAATAATTATTTCAAAATAATTCCCTTACTAAAACATAATAAGAATTAAACATTCTAAAAAATATATTTTCCTCAATTAAATATAATCTTGTCAAGATAAAATATAAAACTGAAAACATTTCTGATTTTAAAGTAGACAAACAAAAAATTATCGAAGATACAGAAAATATATTAGAGGAAATATATAAATCATATCATGTACTATGATATTTATTAGTCCATTTTTTACCATTATTTCATGTGAAATATGTGAGAAGAAATTTTTATTTTCCAAATATACATGTGTTCCACCCACCCCGCATATAAAAGGCCACCCCCTTTCATATATTAATTACACATTAAAACTCTTTTGGATCGGCCAACACCCACCTAAAAATCATCAAAACTTCCTTCTCATCTCCCTTGAACCCTTTTTTAATCTTAAATTCATTACACTAATACTTTAGATATAATTCTAAATAGGTGGTTCGAGAAGATATATAATTCCTAACTATGAGTTTTTATTTCAATTATTCCTCGACAAACATAAATTATTGCTATAACATGGTTATATAATAACCTCAGTATATTCCATATATTTAGACATTTTTTGATATTTATAGGACCTACAACCATCCCTACCTCAATAAAATGGGCCACAAAATCATCTATCATGTGTACTGAAGTCTACCACCTCGCGTACCAATGTCATTCATTTTTCTATCATTACCTCACATGGTTTGGTATGATGATGTATCTAATATATCTATATTACATTAATAAAATAATTATTAAATTAGAGTTATTATATAATATACTCTATTTTACTTTCATTTACATATGGTATATGATAATGTCACTCCTATGTACGTCGAACTACCACCTTGTGAAGAGATGTGATTTGTTTATGACTAATTCCTTACATTGAAGGTAATAAGGATAATGATAATGAATTTATGTGTTATAAAATAATTAATTAAGATATTATTGAAATATATATTATTATTAAATTATTATATATAATTTTCCTCTTACATTTTCACTCAATAAAATATTATAACATCATTCGTCTACGTATGCACTACCGCCTTGATGAGGTGATGTGACACAATTTTCATCGGTACACCACATGGAATATATGTATATTTATATTTAAAAAAATAATAATTTTTTTATGATATAATTATTATTTTTTGTTGATATAATATTAAATACCACCATTCTATAATGATCGTTGAAAAATGAAAATGTTTCTCTTCCTTATGTATGACCTATTGTCTCAATGATCATAAGAAACTTTATTTCTCAAAAAAATATTCCCCAATTAGATTTAAAAGTGTAATTGATTTATAAATATGATAATTATATCATGATTATTATTTTTTATATGATATATATTTATAGTAAACACAATAATTATAACATTGAAGACAAATCATGAATAAGAAAATAAGGCAATTAACACCACAAACCATGAAGATAGTGAAATATTATCGATGAAAAGGGATGATATAATTAAAAAGGATAATACATGATAATATGAATATTAAAATGGTTATGTTATAGGATAATAACATGTTTAAAATTACTATATATGGGTTTAAATCATGATCAACTAAAAGAAAACATCTGGTAAGGGACTTTGTTCAATTTCCCTTCATTGAGTCATATTCTAATGTTCTTAACCAAAATTATTTTATATGGTGTATATAATGAACCTTTTAAATTTAATATCATTATAAAATAATGATTCCTAGAATTTTGTGTATAATTTTAATTATTTTATTCAAAGGAATTTGTCTTTAAAATCTTCATGTGGTAAATAATTTCATACTCAATTTTTTTCATGGTGTTATATTATATATTCTTTGCCTTTGATATTAAATGATTATATGTGTAATGAATTTTAAATTTGATATGTTCCATTTACACTTGATTTATGTTGATTTATGTTTGATATAGTTAATCTATTTATTCAAAAATTAAGATTTCAATGTTCTTATCATTATAATGGTTTATTTTACAATATCATTATAATTGATATTGTTTATTCTTGAATTTTAGTTAAATGAAATAATTTGATCATTTTGGAAAAAACTCCTTTTATTTTATTCTCATCGTGATATTATAGTTATTTATATATAATAGTATCATTTTCTAATCTTTTCAACTTAAAATTAATAAATGTTTATAGTAAAATAATTCATTATTTCTCTCTTCAGTCTGAAATCATATTTCCTACAGTACTAGTCTTTCAGAAAAAAATAAAAAATATTTTCATAAATTAATTAAAAAAAATTTACCCATTTTTTATTTTTTATATTTTTTTAGAATAATATTCTTGCCTTTTTGAAAATGATGAATGTTTGTATTTTATAAAAATTATGAAAGGGATATTTGTTTTAGCATGTATGGAATGTTCAAAATTTCTTACCTATATGGCCACTTAATGTATTTAAAAATAAATTATAATATTACAAGGATATTTTAATAAAAATATTTGAAAAATTATTTGTGAATTTTTTAAAAAAACGTTATTTTGAAAATAAAAATGATATTTTCCTCATTAAATTATTTAATGATATTTTTATTTTATTTCAAATAATCAATGAAATAATAATTTATTCTTTATTAAATGATTTTTTTGTTGGATCGATACAATCCTTATTATTTCTATTTATGGTTTATGATAATTTTTTCTTCGTAAGGTATTGAAATCCACCTTCTTCATTCATTTTTGTAGAAATTAAAGTTCCCTTAAAATAATAATATATTTATGATCATTGGACATTAAATTTCCCCAAAATATTCATAACATTTATCATGTAAATGTTTACTTCATAAATCATATACCACTTCTACATGTGGCATTCAACATGTAATTTTATATGTTTATCTATTTAAAAATGATAAATTTATATTCATTACTCAATATGGAATCTTGATAATAACGTACAATATTTTTGAAATAAATCAATTATTAAATATATGAATAATGATTTTCATATAAAGTGACAGGTGGGGCCTAGAATTATATATCCCCTCAATATATCAATAATCACATGAGGGGAATTTATAAGCTAGCAATAAAATGGTTTCTAACTATTGTTTTGATCTTTCATATGAAATGTATTGATGGTGTGGGTATCATGATTCCTAATGTCATGACATCCAATAATAGGAAATTTCATTCATTATGGATTTAGTTATTGTTATCCATGATATTTTAACCATGATATTATCTCCTGATAAATTTTATTCTCAATTTATTAATTAAATGAAATATGTGTTTACTTATTTACCCTGACATAATTATTATTACTTATCAAATTATGAAAGATAATTTATTGTCTAAATAGAATATATATTTAGTTATTAACCTATCTTTATTGATGATTCTTGACTAATTTATGTTTGATTAAGGTATAATCAATCATTAATGATTTTTCAAATCATGTATGTTTCCACCATACACACGATCATTGGTTTTTCCCTATTTGTTAGAAGTGAAGAAGGATAAAGGTTATGAACATAAAATAATTAAATCTATGAAAATGGAAGATACAATGGTTATTATATTTAAATATTTACAAAATATGTGTATGAAGTTTAATAAGAAGAAAAATATAAATGCTTATTTAAGAACACTAACAATTTTTTCGAAAACTTATTTAGGTTTCCACCAAAATACATCATATCATGTATTTATGATCAAAAAATGGGGTTTATGATGTTTCGTGGGTATTAGGGAATTTATTTTCGTAGATCATGGGAAAAACCAAATGGATTTGTTTTTTTGAAGAGGGGGAGATATTGAGTGGCCTTTTAGGGGAAGGGGGCACATGAAATTGTTTAAAAGAATCAATTAAAAACACGTTTTTATCATTAAAAATGTATCCAAAATGGAACATTTTGGATCCTTATTGTAAAAAGGCAAAATATGGACATAAAATGGGTTTTGGAAAAGTCTATGATCATGTTAAACCTTATCTTTCTATATTACTCCCCGGTAACCCATTTTACCATCAACATTATAATAGGTTTTTACTTCTTTTACTATTCATAGTGGTCATAAAATAAGTTTAACATAGTTGATAGTATATATTGTTATGATAAAAAATATGGCACCCATTTTTTCAAAATTGAATTAAATGAAGTCTTGGAATCCAATTAAAATTTATACCAGTAGATTAAATGAAAAAGTGAGTTTTTAATTAGAAAATTCTCATATGTTTTTAAAGTTTAAATAAAAAAATTCAACATGAAATGTTTTTGAAATGAAATATAATATTTAAATTTAAATATAATTGAACTAATATTACTTTAATAAAATTTAAAATATAATTTAGTATTTTAAAATTATTAAATGTAATGTCAGTTTTTAGAAAGAATTAGTATTTATTACTATTCATCAAAAAATGAAACATTTTAAAACCAACACATAAATTCATCCTAAGATAATATGGATTTAATTATTTTTAAACATTCATTCACTTTGTCAAATAAATTTGATAAAAATGAAAATTTTATTTCATGTTATTTTGAAGTTTGACTAAACCGCCTTTTAGGAAAATAAAATTTTCCAGAAAGCATTTAATTTCGTTTCTAATGTTTTTATTTTTACTTATAATAATAGATAATCAATGAACATATGAAATAAAAATAATTTTCATAATTGTTTTTATTATAATTCATAATTTCAAATTTAATGTATATGTTATAATGGTTTTCTATATTACTATTTATTTATACTTGAGGTTGTGCGTTCTACAAGCTATCAAAGTGATAAAATTTATTTAAATATACCCAGCAAGCTTAGTCATAGGAGAACCACTGAACATTTATTAAAAAAATAAAAACGTACAGAAAAAAGAAATGAATAATGCGAGTGAACATCTTCCCCACATCCAACCAGATCCAACAAAAAAAAGAAAACTACATGTCATAATAATCATACCCTTCCCCATATCCAAAATAAGGCACTTCCTCTATAGTGGATGATTCACATTCTAAAGATGTTTCATATTGCTTCAGTATATTGGCATACTTCTTGTAACACCCCAACCTTCTATGGTAAGATCCTCTTGGAATAATAAAGCAGTGTGTGTTGTACGCAACCTCGAGTTTTAACACACCGTGACCAATAAAAGTAGCAGTTATGAATAGTAATACCCAATTTTTGAAATTATATAAATTTTATATTTCAAAAAAGACTTAATTTTTGGATTCGGAATATCGAAATTATCCTATGTTGATTTTTTGGTATTTTTCTGAGAACTTCCAATTTTTGATGAATAGTGAAAAATACTTAAAAACAAATTTTTTAATCAAAATAATTTATAGTGATAAATTATACAATTTATTGGTTATAATGTTTAATTAGAATATATTTTTACCATTTTATCCAATGGTGGTCATTAGAATTAATTTCACTTTGAAATTGGACATAAACAATTGTCAATCTTTTGATTGATATTCTTTCTTAAAAACACGCTATTTGTTGTGACAGCAATAATTATTTATTAAATGAATTAATTCAACTTATATGTTTTGAATTTTGTAAAATAGACATCATTTTTTAATTAGGAATATCAAATATAGCTTAGGGTTAATTTTTGGTGTTGTTTTAAAAACGTGGATTTTTTATGAATAGTGAAACTACTAAGTGGTAGTTAAAAACTGATTTTTCATTTAAATGAAATTTTACCACCTCTGTGATTTGTATTTCCAAAATTATACGGACATCATTGTCATTAGGAAGTAAAATTTGGTTCAATGGGATTAAAATATTTTTTGGTGAATAGTAACTTTTATGTTCTATTAATCGCGATTAAAGGTAATTAGTGTAATTTAAGGTAAATATAATGTTATAATAATATTAAATTACCTTTACACTTTTCCTACCCTTATTGGATGAGTCATGGACGACCATGAAAATCCATGGGTCAGATTGGGGACCCCATGGAGCCACTTGGGTAAGAAAATGACATTAATAACTTTTTATTTAAAGTAAAAATAAAATTGTCACAAACATGTGTTGTTATACTAAAAAAATTATTACATGGGGATATATAAGTTAACATTTCAACTATAAATATTCATTGGAAATATAAAAATATTTCCTACATCATGATATTTTTTATATAATTTTTAGACATTAAATAAATTAAAATTGTCATGACACCATGATGATGCAGCGATTACCTCATTAATTAATGATTTAAATAAAATGTAAACATAATGTAAAATATAAGACTTGCACTCGTCAAAAAACCTATTTTATGAGTATATTTAGAACCCTTATCACCTTATCCTTGAAATATATAATTTTGGGACTTTTGAAATTTGAAAATCACTTCATAATAATGTAACATTTCATTACATTCCAAGAGTGCCCCTCTTCTCCTCTTATAAAATGCCCCCCACCACTACCACCTTATTCACAACTTCAAGCCATTTGGATCAGCCAAACTCTTCCCAAATACTCTCTCAACTTCCCTCTATTACTCTTGGAAGAATCACTTTGGGCAGAATTCTTCCCAAGGATTCCTTTGGCTCAAATCAAAAAAGAGTTACCCGATTTTTAGGTAATGTCTTCTCTTATGTTATTTTGTTTTATTTTGCTTCTCGAACCCCTTAAACTCTTTTTATTCCTTTATTTTGTAAAAAAACAAGTATCTAAAATATATTTGGATTTTTTTTATAATAATTATTTTATTTACACATAAACACACCTTCATCTAATGGATAAAAAAACATATTGTTTCTGTAGGTGGCGAATTACTGCCTCACGAAACGATGATTGTTCAATATTATTTTAACACCTCTCATGGTGGCCATTATGATGACACTATTTTTATATATGATATATATTATGTTTTTGTTTTCCTTATTATTCTATATTTTTCATTTATGTCATACCTTTATGATTTCCATTATAGGTAAACGCGATAATTTCATTTTAGGAAGTGCGGACTATCGCCCCCTCAAAGTGATTTGAATCGTTAATGCCATATGTGGGATGTATAAAGGATGGAGTAAATGGTATTATACATTATATTATACTGGAAGTATAGTATACCTTTATATAATTATAATTTAATTCCATTAAATACGAGATATAAATGAAAGTAGCGTTCATGCGTACGTACGGCTTACCGTCTCCATGAACGGTGCATTTCATTTCTTACCTCTGAATGTTATGTAATATTATAAATGCATGTATATAATA
The DNA here is from genome assembly GCA_963277665.1 of Viscum album. Taxonomy (NCBI): domain Eukaryota; kingdom Viridiplantae; phylum Streptophyta; class Magnoliopsida; order Santalales; family Viscaceae; genus Viscum; species Viscum album. The sequence goes on from OY728142.1 coordinate 1,931,145,916, forward strand.
GATATATATTATATACATGATATCTAAATAATGAATATAATTTTGGATATAATGGATATTTCACCACATAAACAACTTTTAATAATAAGAAGTTTATTGTTGACTCAAGTACCAAAGATCGACAAAATGACCGTTATTAACTTAAATGACTACATAATTTTCGTAACATTGTAATAAGTGATATAAAAGGGGTAATGAACTTGAAAAGGGTTATTAAGCAAGTAGATATTAACTCTAGTTTTTTATTCAGGAGATTAAAGAACTGTCGAGTGAAGTCGGGCACGAGGTAAGGGAACTTCTTAACCCAATTTCTGTTCTTTGGGTTAATCTCCTACTTTCAAATTATTTCATGATATTATTATGTCATATCATTTATTTGTACTATCTTTATGTCTAATTATAGTTAATACACATAATAGATATATTTTATTAAAAAAATGATCTTTTTAAGGGACTTCGTCTCAATCTCCTTTCATTGAGGCATATTTTGTTTTATACACAACTTTCCTTTATACGGTTTATAAACTCCTTTGACTTTTACGTTTATTCAGAAGGAATCTTTTTATATGAATATTTTTACTAAAAGACAAAAGGGAATGTTTTTTTTGTCATATTTATGCGGAGACAACGACTTCTCCGCCACCGTGACCATTATTTGAGTTTCGGCTTCCTCTACAAGCCATAACTTTTTTCAAATGAAAAATAAATACCATGTTTTAATTTTCTTTTATTTTGGTTTTGAAAATGGTTTAAAATGTGTTTTTATTATATCAATGTGTTGTATTGATATCTTGTGATTGAAATGTGTAAATGTTATGTTTCTTTTATGCATGTTTTATGTGATACAATTATGTTATGGTTTATGATATGTTTAAACCTTTTCATATGAGGAATGCATTGGACTTAATAAGTGATAGGTGGAGCCCGCTGTAGCTCCTAGATGCATCGGTGGGTCTCATGAGTCAAAATAGTGTCTTGGCATGAGGCCTTGAAAAAATATTATTTGTGGTCTTCGCACATGACCTTGGCTACGTGGTTATGATAGTCTGGAATTATGCATTCCATCATTATGAAAGTGGTTATTGATATTGCATGTGATTATTCGACCAGTAGAATAACCATGTGAATAAGTAAATGTCATTATTTCATTTTACTTTTTCCATATTATGCTGAAGTTCATGTTTAAAAGGATTTTTTTTAGTTATATATTGCCTTAAATGTTTATGTTTATTAATGAAAGATTCTATTATATTATTATCCTTACTGAGCATCTAAGCTCACCCCTTTCAATGTTTTAATTTTTCCAGGATGTGAAGAAGTATTTTATGAATGACCTGAAGGGATAATATGAGGGGTTATAGAGAGAAAATTGTGTTGTAGTTTTTTATTAAGTTATGATGTAATGTAAGACATATTAATGTATCTAGTGTTTCCAAAGCTACTAAACTAATCGGTCTTTCGAGACTTGATCTTTTTTGATCATGCCATTGTTATGCAATAATGCACCGACTCTGGGTAACAGGGTCGGGGCGTTACAGTTGGTATCAGAGGAAGTTTAGTACTAACCTTGGAAGCTAGATTTAGATAAACTCTGATTAGAGCACATAGCCCAAAGATAGACTTTGAGGATTAGTATAGAAGAACATCCTAGAATTTTGGTATTATAGAGATTTTGTGAGTTTTCCAAGAAATAAATCCCTGTCTGGATATGAGCATGTAGAGGCGGCTCTGGAACAGATGTACCTAGGGGTAAAACCCGAAAACACCGCTTTAAGCTAGACTCGAATGGGAACTAGTGCACGACAACGGGCCTTGCTGCACTCTTGGTTACGACACTCTCATGGGATATGCTTAGGATAATTCTCATTTTCTTTACAAACCACTATTAAGGGTTATGAGTATATACTTCCTCAAAGAATTTTTTTATGATTATGGATTATATCCATAAATAGTTCAATTTATGTTAAGTGTTTTACAAGTGTGGAATTATGTATTTGGATTCATAAACTAATATAGTTTATTCCATTGTTTAGAAATGGAACCTAGTGGAAGGAATAGAAACTGTATCAATGCACGCACTCCATGTATGGATTTCCCTCCTGCTCAAGATAATTATAATGGAGCTGGTGATATAATTGGTGCTGATCAACTTATCACCATACTAGGACAACTCACTCAGGTTATGAATAATAACCTTACTCATATGGAGCACCCTGATCCGCAACGTGGAGGATCAATGTTAGACCGCTTCATGAGGAAATAGCCACCAAAATTTAATGGGGTTAAAAATCCATTAGTAGTTGAGCAATGTATAAACTCCTTAGATAAAATATTCCACGCCTTGGGGAGTAGCGAATGGGAGAAGGTTGTCATAGCAGTTTAACACCTCACTAGAGATGCCGATCAATGGTGGTCGCTAATTCAAAACAAAAAGGAAGATAAAGAAGTATCAAGTATGGAATGGGGGGATTTTAAGGAAATTTTATTAGAAAAATACTTTCCACATAACCATCGAGCAGATATGGAAGGGAAATTTCTGAGTCTGAGGCAGAAGGAGGATGAGAATGTCGCAATGTATGAGGCTAACTTTACAAGGTTAGCGAGGCATGCTGCAGATTATATACGTAACCCAAGAAGTAATATTGATCGATTCTTTTATTGGTTAAAACCATTTCTCCGTCGAGATTTAGTATCACAATCTTTCTCAAAATACGAAGATATATTCTTGTGTGCTATAAAGACAGAAAAGGAATTCTCTAAGTCTTATGACAACAAAGTAAAGCAAGAGAAGAACAGAATGGTGGAACAAGAGACAGATAAAGGGAAAAAGGGAAAGAATGATTTTCCATTATGCAATAATTTTGGGAAGAATCAACCTGGTACTTGCCTAAAAGGAATGGGAGTTTGTTATAAATGTGGAAAAAAAGGTCACCAGGCTCGTGATTGCAAGGGAAAGAAAGAGGCTATCAATGTTGAATGCTAAAATTGTAGGGAAATGGGGCATTATGAAAATGAATGCCCTAATATTCAGGGAAACTTACCTCAGAAAAGGCCAAGGGATCGAGGACAATATTATTTTGTTACTACTATTGAAGTGGAATAATTAATGTATTGGTCATTTTGGACTCAAGGATTATATTCTGGTTATAAGAATAATGTGATATATATAAGGATTGTACTACAGTACTTGTTATTTTCATTAAGTTTTTAATATGATGAAGGTAATCATATTTTTAGTATGTGACAATAAGTGAAACTTTACTTTGTTTGGGGAATCTGATGTAACAATTGATTTTGGAATTTAGAGACCTTTTAGAGAAAGTCTGGACAAAGGTATTTTGGATAACAATAAAGGTTGGAATGGATTAAGTTAATCTTTGGATAGTATTGTTTAAGGTTAAAACATTTATGAAGATTATTTTTGAAATATTATAGTATTATAGTTTTTGGAAAAGGACAACCTGCAGGTTGGGGGATAACCCGTCGCGTCGGAAAAAGCTGTAGGAATCGAACCCACATCCATAGTGCGACAGGCCTTTATTACCTACCACTAGCCTACTGGAAGTCCCTGGTTATTACAAAATAGTTTTACTAATCTAAATGGTATGTGTTAATATTTGGAACCTTATAGAATTGTTATAAATAGAATATTTTTAGTTCTATTACCTTAAAGAGTGAATTATGGGTTTGTGGTAAAAATTTATTAAAGAATGAGAGTCTACATGACAAGTAAGTATATTTCCTTAAATTCTTATTAAATCTCCTAAATAAATTCTTCAACTTTATGAAAGGTAACTTAAAACAAAAATGTTGTCGGTTAACTTTTCCAATTGGGGAATCAATGACCATTTAACCAATCACAAGTTTGTGATTTTCTTGTTGTTATCTTTGTCATAATCCTGTTTTATACAACTCTCCATCAGACCTTGATGGTTTTTTTTCCTCCATATCCACATTTTCATAGAATCCTAGTATGGGCTATCTCGGGTGACCTTTGTACTTCTCTTTCTTTCTTTTAAAGTTATATTTTAATTAACCCTATTTCTGATGTGGGTTTTCCACAAAGGTATTTTCTATTTTAAACCTTTTATTTACAAAGAAAAATATTAAATTGTGAGGATGCAATTTATTTAAGGAGAGGAGAATGCAACACCCCAATCTTCCATGGTAATCTCCTCTTTGAAAAATAGAGCAGCGTGTGTTGTACGCAACATCGAGTTCTAACACACCGTGACCAATAAAAGTAGGAGTTATGAATTGTAATACCCAAATTTTGAAATTATATAAATTTTATATTTCAAAATGGACTTCATTTTTGGATTCGGAATATCAAAATTAGCCTATGTTGAATTTTTGGTATTTTTCTGAGAACTTCCAATTTTTGATGAATAGTGAAAAATACTTAAGAACAACGTTTTTAATAGAAATAATTTATAATGATAAATTATACAATTTAGTGGTTATAAAGTGTAATTAGAATATATTTTTACCATTTTATCCAATGGTGGTCATTATAATTAATTTCACTTTGAAATTGGACATAAACAATTGTCAATCTTTTGATTGATATTCTTTCTTAAAAACACGCTATTTGTTGTGACAACGGGAATTAATTATTAAATTAATTGAATCAAATTATATGCTTTGAATTTTGTAAAATACACATGATTTTTGAATTAGGAATATCCAATATAGCTTAGGGTTAATTTTTGGTGTTGTTCTGAAAAACTTGAATTTTTGATGAATAGTGAAACCACTATGTGGTAGTTAAAAAACTGATTTTTCGTTTAAATGAAATTTTACCACCACTGTGATTTGAATTTACAAAATCCGACATACATCATTGTCATTATGAAGTAAAATGTGGTTCAATGGGATTAAAATAATTTTTGTTGAATAGTAACTTTTAAGTTCTATTAATCGCAATTAAAGGTAATTAGTGTAATTTAAGGTAAATATAATGTTATAATAATATGAAATTACCTTTACACTTGTACTACCCTTATTGTCTGAGTCATGTCCAACCAAGACAATCCAGGAGTCAACTTGGGGACCCCATGGAGCCACTTGGGTAAGAAAATGACATTAATAACTTTTTATTTAAAGTAAAGATAAAATTGTCACAAACATGTGTTGTTTTACTAAAACAATTATTACATGGGGTTATATATGTTAAATTTTCGACTATAAATACTCATTGGAAATATAAAAAAATTTCCTACATCATGATATTTTTTATATAATTTTTAGACATTAAATAAATTAAAATTGTCATGACACCAAGATGATGTAGTGATTACCTCATTAATTAACTATTTAAATAAAATGAAATGATAATGTAGAATCTAAGACTTAAACTTGTCAAAAACCTATTGGATGAGTATATTTAGAACCCTTTTTACCTTATCCTATAAATATATAATTTTGAGACCTTTGAAATCCGAAAATCACTTCATAATAATGTAACATTTCATTACTTTCCAAGAGTGCCCCTCTTCTCCTCTTATAAAAGGCCCCCACCACTACCACCTTATTCACACCATCAATACATTTGGATCAGCCAAACTCTACCCAAATACTCTCTCAACTTCACTCTCTTACTCTTAGAAGCCACAATTTTCGCATAATTCTTCCCAAGGGAGCCTTTGGCTCAAATCAAAAAAGAGTTACCCGATTTTAAGGTAATGTCTTCTCTTATGTTATTTTGTTTTATTTTGCTTCTCCAACCCCTTAAACTCTTTTTATTCCTTTATTTTGTAACAACACCAGTATCTTCAATATACTTGTATTTTTTTATGAGAATTATTTTATTTACACTTACACACACCTTCGTCTAATGGCTAAAGAACATAATGTTTCTGTGGGTGGCGAATTACTGCCTCACGAAACGATGATTGTTCAATCTTTTTTTAACACCTCTCATGGTGGCCATAATGATGAAACTATTTTTATATATGATATATATTATGTTTTTGTTTTCCTTATTATTCTGTATTATTTATTTATGGCATACCATTATGATTTCCATTATGGGTAAATGCGATAATTTCATTTTAGGAAGTGTGGACTATCGCCCCCTCAAAGTGATTTGAATCATTAATGCCATATGTGGGATGTATAAAGGATGGATTAAATGGTATTATACATTATATTATACTGGAATTATATTATAACTGTATATAATTATAATTTCATTCCATTAAATACGAAATAGAAATGAAAGTAGCGTTCATGCGTACGTACGGCTTACCGTCTCAATGAACGGTGCATTTCATTTCTTACCTCTAAATGTTATGTAATATTATAAATGAATATATATACTAGATATATATTATATATATTATATCTAAATCATGAATATAATTCTGGATATAATGGATATTTCACCACACAAACAACTTGTAATTATAAGAAGTTTATTTTTGGCTCAAGTACCAAAGATCGACAAAACGACCGTTATTAATTTAAATGACTACATAATTTTCATAACATTATAATAAGTGATATAAAAGGGATAATGAACATGAAAAATGTTCTAAAGAAAGTAGATATTACCTCTAGTTTATTTTTCAGGAGATTAAAGAACGGTCGAGTGAATTCGGACACGAGGTAAGGGAACTTCTTAACCCAATTTCCGTTCTTTGGGTTAATCTCCTACTTTCAAATTATTTCATGATATTATTATGTACTATCTTGTATTTGTACTTTATTTATGTGTACTTGTAGTTAACACACATAATAGATCTATTTTATTGAAAAAAATGATATTTTTAAGGGACTTCTTCTCAATCTCCTTTCATTGAGGCATATTTTGTTTTATACACAACTTTCCTTTATACGGTGTATAAACCCCTTTGACTTTTACGTTTATTAAAAAGGAATATTTTTATACAAAGATTTTTAGTAAATGACAAAAGGGAATGTTTTTTTGTCATACGTATGCGGCGACAATGACTTCTCCGCCACCGTGACCATTATTTGAGTTTTGGCTTCCTCTACAAGCCATAACTTTTTTAAAATGAAAAATAAATACCATGATTTAATTTTCTTTTATTATGGTTTTGAAAATGGTTTTGAAAGTGTTTTTATTATATGAATGTGTTGTATTTATATCTTGTGATTTAAATGTGGAAATGTTTTGTTTCCTTTATGCATGTTTTATGTGATACGATTATGTTATGGTTTATGATATGTTTAAACCTGTTCATATGAGGAATGCATTGAACTTAATAAGTGATGGGTGGAGCCTGCTATAGCTCCTCGATGCATCAGTCAGTCTCATGAGACAAAATAGTTTCATGGCATGAGGCCTTGAAAAAATATTATTTGTGGTCTTGGCACGAGGCCTTGGCTACGTGGTTATGATAGTCTGGCATTATGCATTCCATCATTATGAAAGTGGTTATTGATATTTCATGTGATTATCCGACCAGTAGAATAATAATGTGAATAAGTAAATGGCATTATTTCATTTTACTTTTTCCATATTATGCTGAAGTTCATGTTTAAAAGGATTTTTTTTAGTTATACATTTCCTTAAATGTTTATGTTTATTTATGAAAGCTTCCTATATATTGTTATCCTTACTAAGCATCTAAGCTCACCCCTTTCAATGTTTTAATTTTTCCAGGATGTGAAGAAGTATTTTATGAATGACCTGAAGGGATAATATGAGTGGATATGAAGACAAGATGTTGTTGAAGTTTTTTATTACTTTATGATGTAATGTAAGACTTATGAATGTATCTAGTGTTTCCAAAGCTACTAAACTAATATGTCTTTCGAGACTTGATCTTTTGTGATCATGCCATTTTTAAGCAATAATGAACCGACTCTGGGTAACTAGGGTCGGGGCGTTACACTTCTTTCTAAGCTTCAACTTCTCCAAATATGGCATCTCTTTATAGTATTATACACATGACACCGGAGTGGATCCATTTTCCCTCTTAGATGAAGCCCTGGTGGCCACTGGCTTGGGCAAATGAGAATTGTCCTTTCTGGATTTTCTTCTTGGTGGAACACTCATAACACCTTCATTTTCCAAAACCATCCTTCTTCCACTCTGAACCATACCACTGAAATAGGGACTAATAGCACCACTATTTTCCTTATCACTTTCATAAATTTTTCCCCATTTACTAGTGACCTTCACAGAAGCATAGTCATTACATCCATCCTCCTTCTGCACAAGCACATCCTCTACAACAGCTAATCTCCCTCCTTCTATCATATAAGGTTTCATATTTGGATCAATTTGGGAAATACATTGAGAGTCCAGCGTGATAAAAAGACCATCACATGACACCCTCTTTATTTCACCCTCATCAGCCTCCCCTTTCTTGGAATAATTCTAAACATCTTCAATTGAGTGAACTCCTTCAACCATGAGGGGTTCCTCCTTGACCTCCAATAATTCGAACTGATTGCATGGTGTGACCACTTTCACTTCCCTAGCCTCATAGGCTGTGCATTCAAGAGGCTCTATAGATTTAGGCCCTGATTGGCGCAAATCAGCATTGCCCTCTGGCAAGGGATGTTGTCCAACACCTAAATCACTCCTCAATCTTTCAAATATTTTTCTCACTGATGGTTTTGAGGACACCACCATAGGTTTCATACCAGAAAAACATACAGGAGCCGCTGTAAAATCATCTCGGTTCACCCTCTTCAATTGAACTTGACCCAAATGTTTCTCCATCACTGCACTGCTATTTAGAGTGACTCCCACCTGAACATTGTCCTAAGTCTCACCCCTACTCAATGTCAAACCATTTTTAGTGGTCTCCACTCTCAAGGCTTGGTCCAAACCAGTAGCAACACAACCTTCGTTGGATTTCGTGTTCACCATTTGTGACTATCCACCCACCCTACCGCTGTGAAAAACCTATGCCAGATGACCAAAATGATCGCATGATACACAATAGTGCATCCATGACTCAAAAACAACCTCATATTTCCAATGAAACTTTTGTTCATTTGTAACCCAAATAAAATGGACAAGTGGCCTTGCAACATCAACTTCCACACATATTCTCGTACAAATAGTATGGCATACAACCTTATTGTGATGATCAGAGAAAAGATATCTCCCTACAATGTTTCCTATTGCACTTAGGATTGACGGATTTTGAAAGGAGAGAGGAAGACCTGGAAGTCTTACCTAGGTCGCGACCGTCGAAGGGCCATGCCACATATGAAAGTTGAAGCTCCAGTAAAATAGGTAGAAAGATGACTTGTTGCATCTTCGAGGGGATCTGGACCAGGCAGTGATCAAGTCTTCTTCAGATCCAAATCAAATCATTTCATTTTATGCACTCATTTAAAAAACTATTCAACCATATATAGAAATTTAATTATGTAAAATATATTATATATATATACTAACCATTATTTTCATATCTTAATATATTAAAGTTATCATTTATATTAATTATTAAACTTTAAAATTTTGACACCATACAAAAAAATTATATCGAGTTAACATATGCTAAAACAGTGTGATAAAGAAATATGGTTTCATTTTAATTCATACTAGATGAGTTTTCAACAACCATTATCTTTTTAGGATCAAAATTTTATTATTTATGGTTCACTTTTCCATGAAAATTATTTTATAATTTTTTTATCGATCAAAATGTTCAAAGTGTGTCTATCACCCACTTAAAAAAGTACACCACACTTATCATTTCTATACACTATCAGGTGATTTCAATATTATTAAAACCCAAAAAAAAGGTCATTATATATACCCCCAAAAAATTAGAATGATTTTTATTCTTAGAAGTCCATTTGAATGTATCTTAATACGAGATCTAAATAAGGTATACCGAAGAATAGGCAATCAACTTACCTAAACTCATTAAATTTGATTCCACTTATACATTATTTAAATAGGTAGTATTATTCATAATGTAATTAATATACTATCACAAATATATGATTAATTTATTATTAATATTTAATAATAATTATCCTCCATCATTTCAATTAAATGTGAAAGGAAATTGTCATTCTTCCATAGGTGTGGACTACCGCCTCCACATAGTGCTATGAGTCATTTTCCATTAACATAATTCATGGTTTTTCATTAAAAGGGATTTAATTTTTATATACTATATTAAGAATCAAATTATACTCCTTTAATTATATGATAACATATACCTTCTCACCTTTCAATCCATTGGAATACTATAACATCGCTCATGTGTACTTGTGGAACTTCACCTCCACGATGTGATGTGATTTTTTATTTCCTATTTATATGGATTGTTATAAGGATATAATTAATAAATAATTTTAACATATTATAATAAATATATAATGGTGTCCTATTACTTACCTTTTATTCATACCAAACATTGGATAGAGTAAATATCACGCTTGAATTTGTAGGGGCTATCGTCTCTAAAAAGTAAAGTAATTCATATTTATTCAGCAATTTGAATGAATAATTATAAATTTTTATATGGTGATTAAATATGACACTTATAAAATGATTATAAAACTAGATTTTATGGAACCATGTATAAGGAAAATGTAATTAAATTTACAAAATGAAACTTTCATGAGAAACCAAATAATTAAAACCTTAAAATGGTGAATTTAATTAGGAATTATTGATAAATTTTAAATTAAATAAAATAATTTCATTATATATTATATAATAATTGGTATAATATATCTATTATATAATTATAATGAATATAAATTTATTATATGTTATGTTAGTGTTCTTACAATGAAAATTAAACTTGAGGTAACGGTTCTTCATCTCAACATTGTTTCGCTAAGATATGTTTTATGTTATGATCATATATATGTTTAAGATGTTTTTACAACTCTAATTTAACATGTTATATCCTGAATATCCTTATTATCATAATATTTTATAATTCACTTGAAATTAATTTTTATTAGGTCTTATGATTTATGTGTTGCTAAATTTTTAAGGGGTTTATTTTACAATATCATTTATTTTTAAATATTGCCTATGATAAATTTACATTTAAAAAATATATTTATATTACCCATTAAAAACATATATTTTCTCATATTATGGTTATTTATGTTATTATTATGTATTGCTAAAAAAATTATATCCTTGATACTTAATATGATAAATATTTTTTCTAAAATAAAATCTAACCATGTTTAATATTTAGTCGAAAAACATTATCATCCATGTCCATACCCTATTATTTATTTATTTATGTTTATATATATAGATGAAATGGTTTTAAAAGTTATTTTTCATTACCTCCAATATTTTTTATATCAGTTTCAAAATGAATCCTTTTAATTAAATGTTTCTCCAAACAAGTTTTTGTCGACTTATTAAAATGTTTTGAAAGGAATGTGTTCTTTTACTATATAGGAAAAGAATCTGTTTTACAACTATTATGACCATTAAACACTTTGATTATTCATCTAAATTATTAAAGGGTTATTTTCAATGAATGTTTTTTTCATTAATATTTAATAATTTTTTTAATTTTAAATATATGATTTTAAAATTAAAAGGACATTATCTTCATGAAATCTTCCATGTGATTTCAAAGGAATTGTTCATTGTTAATGGAATCCTTTTATCATTTTTATATTTCACATTATTTGATTCTAACATACCATAAATATTATATCTCTGAATTATTTGTGGTTTTTATGATGAGATATTGATAAAACCACTTTTCTATTCCTCAGGATATGTTTATATTAGGAGTTAAATTCCCTTATAATCTTTAGGAATATACATAAATGGATTATAAATTAAGATATGTGGGTATATTTTTCCTCTCTAATTAATTGGATAATGATTGAAATTAAATTAAATATATATTTTATTCTTCAACCAAATTTCAAGCTCACGATATTTTTTAATGGCATCAAATCATGTTTTTTACTTAATTTGTGGACTTGTATTTCATGTCTATATACATTTTAGTACACCTAGTTTTCTTTTCCATATGATTATATGGGGACCTAGTTTATTGTATATATATTTCTATGAGGACCTAATTTCATTTTATTAATATAAATAGTGAACATGTTATTATTTATACATGTGAATATGGTTATAATATTATTTTTGTTCCATATTTATATGTTTATGATTTAATGTCGTGGATCATGATATATTATTAATGATTATACACTCTTATGTGTTTTTTATTAAAAAATGACAATTACATTACTCCAGAGTAATGATAATTAATTGATGATGTCTAACATAATTATGTTATTTATATTTTCTAATATAATTATACTCATGTGCGATATTTTATTATAATCTCTTAAGTTTACCCATACTGAGATTGTGATCCTACAATTTATTATTCTTTATTTTACCCATGTTTTGATGAATCATTTTTTATGAAATGCTCAATAGGGGTGGTAGTTATGAAGAACTATGTGAAATATTATGTAGATAATTTATGTACTAGTTTTCATCTATCCATGTTTCCAAATACGCTATACCATAATGTATTTAACATGGACCATAATGTTATTTATTGAATTATCCTCTAAAAAGATGTTATATTAATGTATAATCTTTTTTCCCACAAAAATTACTATAATTACTCATATTTGATGTTATATCATCTATATTATATAATTCTAAATAAGATATAATTTTGATAATTGGTGACCAATAGATTTTTATAATCTATATATGATAATTAGATTCTTTCGATGGATGAGACTAAAAAAAATGAATAAATTGAATAATTCATAAGCCAATACTATTATATATTATATCATCCTATATTTTTATTTTATTAGTGATCATTTATTCTATAATAGATCAATTTTATACCTCTACTATTAATTATAAAAAAAGTAATGTGATAAAATTCATTAATATTCCTAGATAACCTCACAATCACATAGTATGGGATTAATCAAATCAATGGTCTCAACATAAAAAGAAGCAAAAAATGTTGTCACTCCACTTATGGAGATCTAGATAAATATTTAATCAAGCCCATTGTTTGTGACTCCCTCTAAGTCATTAATAATTAATAAACTCAAAACATGATATAATAAAAATAATCTTCTAAATTATCATAACCTATTGGTTTCTAATCTCTAAAATGATCATTTATATAAAAACTTATAAAGCCATTATTATTTTTTATGATTAAAATAATATAACATAAAAACAATGAATAAGATCTTCCCCAACATGTATCATCTTATCTATACATAATAATTTTCCATCAATAAATCCAAAATTTAAATGAACAAAAACATTTAAAAAATTAAAATGAAAAAAGTGAAGTTTAATATAGGGGTTCCAACAAAGAATTTAATTCTTATTGGGTAAATCTTTGTTCTACAGGTATTTAAAATAATAGCAATAATGTAATTATGATGGATATTTAGACAATGAAGAAGATTTTTCAACCTCTTATTATAAACATATAAATAATTTATTGTTATACAATAGACAAACAGCTCTCAATTCATCAATCCCCACTTATAGTTAATCAAATTTTCCAATTAAATAATGAATGGACTCATATTAATATGAATCGTAACCAACAAGAGTTAATGGGTAAGCAATACATTGGTAAATTCAAGGGAAAAATGTTTGATGAATAGAGAACCTATAAGAAATCCAAAAACATCATTATATACCTATATTTGAGGAATATAAATGGGATTTTGGGTTTTAATGACTGAATTGTGTTGTCCCCTAAGGTAAAATATACATCAAAATAATGAAAGATATGTTTATCTAATATAATTAGAGATATGAAATGGGATAGGAATCTATAAATGGAACAATGAGTTCTTTATTACACTATATAATAAGTACATATCACTATATAATTTATTTGTGAAAATTTGAATGTAAATTAACAAAATGAAATAAGGTTAGTCTTTTTAAAACAATTTTTGTTTATAAATGTAATTATACTCTTTTAGTCAGTATATTTTATTTAAATTTACAAATATAACTATTTGATTTCATGTTAATTGTTTTTAGTGAAAATTAGATTTTTTATTATCAAATACTTTTTCAGAAAAAAAGTGATAAACCCATAATTCATCCACAAAAGGAAATAAGAGATTCATTAAAATGTAAATTGTTTTCATTTATTTTTTCTAGATTCAATATTTTATATTAAATTACAAAAAAATTAGTAATAAAAGTCTGATTTTTTGTATCATTTTCTTAAACAATATATTTTGTTAAAAGTTTTAATTATCTTTACCATTTATTTTTTCGAATATCATAATATTATTTAAAATTTTATTTTTAAAAAATATGTTATAAAAATTATGATTTATTTTTCTAGCCATAAAAAATCCTTAATTTGGGATTATAAATTTTCAATAATATATATAATTATATATAATTATATATATATATATATCCACAATTGATAAATAAGGGTTTATATATTATTAATTATATATAATTGTTTTATATATTGGGAATTGATATCATTTTTTAAATATTGTATATTTTATATTGGTTTTGGGTTGTGGTTTTATTGATTTTGTTAAATAATTTTAAAATCAAAGAAGTTTGATGATGCCTGTAAAGTTAAAATAGCATTAGTACTATGACAAATCCAACAATCACTATAGAGATGAAATTATAAATCAATTAATAGATCAACAAATAAATTGATCCATCATGTTCCCTAATGTATTTCATAATTACATATGGGATCGATGTATGTCTTATATCTAAAGAAACCATTGCATACCAAATACACCTAAATAAAAGGAAAATAATTTCCCCATAGAAATAAATAATGTCTAAATTATTTCCCAAAACCATAGAGTTATTATATTTTTAAATAAATTTAATGATTATTATGATAAAGATATTAATACCAGTTTTCATTGTGAAATTAATGAATATAACTAATTTTTCATTTTTGTTAATTCATTGGAATATTATCATTCTAATAGTGAATTAAACCGGACCACATATGAATTAGGATCTCAATATTAATGGTCCCTAGGTTAATCATTTTAATCATTTCATATTTTCTTCCATTACATAGGGTTTCCAAATAGTTTCATTGAAGTTATTATAAATTATACATTATATTAATTTTTCCTTTTTTATAAGGGGATTATAGTACTATAACATGGTTTCATTTACATATATTTCATAATACCCATTTCTCTTTGGTATTAAAATTGTTTTATTGAGTATTATATATTCATTTAGACACATTTTACTATAGTTTTATTTTATTATAAACTCATTTTACTGATTATAAAGGAACCACTTTTTGATAAATAGGGAGCATGTCATTTCATGTAAGGTAATTTATTTCACATTCAAGAGAAGTGAAGGATTTTTATATTTTCTATTAGGTAATTATTTGGGTGGGATCATGAATTATGTCATAGAATATATATTTTTTTTAAATAATAAATGTTTTTATTTTATGATGATACTTTATAGGTTTAATATTAATGGAAATCATGTTTTTGCATCTATACCATAAAAATGTTTTTGTGAAATATTACATATGTTTCTATTAATATTTTATTGTGTTATTTGAGAAAAAAATAAAAACCCTTCTAATTGGTCATATTAAGAATTTATTTGATTATTATATAAATAGATGTTTATGTTGTCAATATAATATTATATAATTAGATATTTATTAATTATGTATGATGATTCAATGAGATATGAGAAGTTGATTAAAATGATAATAGTTTAATAACCATATAATAATTCACAATGAGAAATGATTTTAAATTCGAATTGTTAGCATTGTTTAGGATTATTTTAAAAATACAGTGCAAAACCAATACATATTTTCACTTCTAATATTTCATGGAAATTTATGAATTTAAAATGAAAATTTGAGCCATTTTTTGGTTTTTTCTAATAATATAGTGAATAAAAAATACGTATTTTGTGTAATAAATCATTGAAGAAGATTCATGTTGATTGAATTTTATTTAAAATATATTCATATATATCGATTTTAGAGTTATAATATATTAATTTTAAATATTGAAATTAATAATTTTTGTAAAATTTATTTTTAAATAATTTCAATTCTTTTTCATGGGATCATCTTTTAATGTTATTTTATAGTTATTTAAATTTATGATTCATTCATTTTAAGACGTTTTCAAGGATATGAGAGTTATCTAAAAAACATCTTGATTGACCAAGACCCTATAATAATTGACTATTATATAAAAATAGGTGGTATGTATACCCTTAGGATAATATTTTTTTTAAGAAGGTGATTATGGGTGATAAATAATTGACTGATACCACTAGTAGTCAATTATTCCACATTGAATAGAGGTTTAGGATAACATAGGAGTATATTTAATTGATATTTAAGGTGATTATACTTTATAGAATGTAATTTTATGTTTATAAACCTGATATTTTATTTATATGAGGGTTGAGAACTATAAAAATTTCATAATGGATGTTTATATATATTAATAATGTTCATGATTTAATTATTGATGTTATATGTTACAAAAAATATATTCTTTTCCACTAGAATAAGGTTCAATGGAAATTTATATAAAAAAAATAAAAAACAAATTTTATCACTATATATATATAGATTAAATGTTTTGAATATAGATTCTGCAAATAAAACATAAATTAATATGTTGTTTAAAACATAAGTAAAATAGTTAATTATAAATATTCCCCTATCATTGGACAACAAAAGATAAATAACATAGGTAAAAAACTCATTTAGATAATATATTATTAATAACATTGAAATTATATATAATGTTTTATATCATATGATTCTAAAAATACTGTCATGCAATTTATTTCAAATAAGTGATAATTTTCCATATATCCATACTGATATAGTATTTTTTTCCTAAATTCTATGGAAATATTTAGAGGTGTTGTTTTCATGAACTTACTTCAGCATAGGATGTTTTTTGTTGCCCACATAGTCCTTAACTATTTTGTTATCAAATTTATTTGATTAATATTCTCCATATGCATGCCTTTTTTTTTTAAAAACAGTGGATGTTTAGGGTAGTTATTTTTAAATATATTTATAGGTTAAATATAAGGTGAAGTGTGAATTTACTTAGTAAATTCCTTTCTTTTGTGAAAAAATGGAACAAAAAATTTTACAATTAGAGTCGTAGTTTTATGTTTTCTACTCAAAAAATAATATCCATAGAATGCAATTATTTTTCTAAATCTATTCAATGTATTTATATATTTATATATGTTTATTTTATGAATTTTATTCTTAAATTTCTTTTATCAGAATGTTTTGGTGCATTAAAATTTATGTGTTTATATTTTTTATAGGATATTTGAGAATCAGAAGTTATTTTCATTTCTATTTTGACATTAAATAAAAATTTTAACCTCAGTCATACTCATAAATGGGAATAAGAAATTTTCATTCTCTACTAATTTAAAAAATGTTGACTTTTTCATCTTTTATCACATTTCAAATTCAAATATATTGTTATTTTTTTGGATGATGGGAAATTTATCCAACAGAAATATTTATTTAGATATATTTCAATCTAATGATACCATGAACATGTAATATCTAAATTAAATCCAGATATTAATCTCTTATAATATTGAACAATTAAATCTGAAATAAGGAAATAAAATAAGGTAAGGTCTTTTTTGTTCAGAAATAAATTATTCTAGAATAATATTACTCTTATTCAGCCACTAATTCGTGGTTATATTTTCTATGAAAAATTATATTACATTTGTTTCAAATAAAAATTTTGGAAATAATTTGTATAGGATCACATTCATTAAAAATTTATTAACAGGCGTTGCAATAAAAATGATTTTACTCATTATTGTAAATTTTTAAAAGAATCCATAAAATTTATAATTCAAAACTCCAAAATCAAATATAATGATTGGAAATTTATTCTTTTTAATTTATAAAAATTATATGATTATAAATATTACGTTTCAATGATTTACTCAAACAATTTTAATCATTTTAGGTATGGTGGTTTCATTACAAAATATATTATTTTTTATGTTTATTTATCAAAAGAGAATTACTATTTCAATTTATTTAATTATATAAATTAATGACACATTATTTTAAATAATATATTTTTTGACATTTGAATATGTTTTTAAGTTTTTCATATGTGGATCTTTATATTTTTGTTACTATGTTGGATTATATGGATGATTGAAGAATCATATCATGTTGGAGAAGGGTTGGTGGAGTGTGGTGTTCGTGTATCAGTCTAGTGATGGAATAATATATCAATTTATGGGTTCTACAGTATATTGACTAATAAATATAGATTGTTCCTAAATTTTATTCACTACTACTAAAGTTATAGATTTATATTACATTTCTTAGCAACATGTTTCAAATGAAATCCTCTACAATAATAATCAAAATAATTTTGATTTGGAATAAATTTTTCATCGGAATATATGAAAAATTAATAAATATTTTATTATATATGAAATCATATCTTAAGTATTATTATACTGAAATGATCATTTATATTCATTCTAATTATAATGGATAAATTTAATAAATAATATTTTCACACTTGTCAACTATATATTTTTTATAAATATATAATTAATAACTCTTATATTTATGAGTTTATCATTATTATATTTGTTTTCCCATGAAATTATTTAATATATATTTATTAATATTTTTAGATATAGGAGCTGAGACTGAGTGAGATTTCGATCCTCAGGAAGCTCATAATTGATATTTTAAAAATATTAAATATATTAATAATAAACACACATACTTTTCCTAAAAAATTAAAATAACTCCATAATTGAGGGTCAAATTGAAATTTGAGGCCACTATTGATTACAAAATGTGTTATTTACCCTTAGCATGAAAAAAATCACAAAATCAGATGTATTGGTAAACTGTTGTCAAGGGAAAAATAAATAAATAAATAAATAAATAAATTTTATATATTTATTTCGTTATTTATTGGATCAGTGACTTATCCCTCTGATTTTTAAACTATGTTATAGAAAATTCACAGGGTTATCTACATGATTTTTAAAATTAGAGGAGGTAATGGACGAGACCGTTGGGGGATGACATCAGATCAGAGGATCAGATCGATACTTATGAAACCATCTATACCAATAATGTTTTTTGATTTTTCCAATGACTATGACCCAGTATTTCTCTTCATTTCCAATTAATATGACCTCAAGGAAAGTTATTCTATTTTTGTGGATTTTTCCCCATTGATTATCCCTTGGTGAATGCAAAAAAAATTCTTTACTATGATGGTTTGTGCGTCAATAATGGTCGCATGTTCGATATTATGTATTCATGGAATTCTATATATATTTATATTGATGATATTAATTCTATATTTATATTTTTAATAGATAAATAAATAAACCTTCCCAAACATGAAATAGGTTTTCTTTTTTACTTTCTATTTTATTTATTTCTCCCATTTTTTCATAAAATTTTCATCACATGAAATTTTCATGTCACGTGGTTCGATGAATACATGGAATTCGGTAGTTATGTAGTTGTTCTTCAGCACAACAAATCAATACCAATTGTATTTCATATGATAATGGCTATGATCGAGGATAAATGATATAAGAGTATGATTGGAAGTTTATCAAAACATTTAACATGTTCTTTGTTCCCTAGTTAACTGTGCAACAGCAACATGAGCATCGATGGTGTATTCTGGATCCAAATAGATGGCTATAATCTGATCTTTGGGGACCAAATAGCTTAGTTAGATGAAGTCTATAATCATAAAACAATGTTAACCTTAGATCTATCAGAGATTTAATCACTTGAATATGTGGTGAAAGAACCATCGGTTTCTAGAAAACCCTTATGACATGATATGTAATAAAAAGTCACACAAAGTGTGGGTACCTAGATTCGGTTATAATAATTTCATAGAGAAGAAAATGATATAACATCTTTTAACACAATTCAAAAATAATGAGACTCACCATAGAGACTTGAAGTGTACCCATAGTACATCATAATGGTTAAAGAACTTGGGCTACATGGTGTAATCATACATGACCACGGTACACGAGGTGAGTTGTGTACATGGACACAACCAGGTGTAAACAGGAATGAACCAAAGTACCTAGGATTAGATAGATGTCACAATAAATGTTTAAATAAAACACTAAAATCCAAGTAAACTAATTTGAAATTCCATGTATTTTTAGTGTTCCATTCCTTATTATACATCAATGT
Source organism: Viscum album (assembly GCA_963277665.1). Lineage (NCBI taxonomy): Eukaryota > Viridiplantae > Streptophyta > Magnoliopsida > Santalales > Viscaceae > Viscum > Viscum album. The sequence continues at coordinate 1,931,166,126 of OY728142.1, forward strand.
ATGGAAAGACCACAGGGTGAATGACACTCCATGTACCCGTATTACATGCCATGTACTCACAATGAGGTTTTTCAAATCCCTTTGTTTCATCTTCAAATACTCATTTCATTTAAATTTGATACCTTATTCCATTCCCACAAGGGTAAAAGGAAAAATTATTTCATAAATATAGGCCTATGATCCTATCTATAGGTTTAGTATTGGATAGAGTTCAGTGAAAATCCCTATAGGGCCAATGTAGGATCCCCTATCATTCTTATGTGTTGTTCATGGTATCAACAAGACCAGAATGCATATGGAATTTATCCCCTCTCTATAAGATATATCCATAATGTTTTTTTTTGTGTTTTTTAGTGGCCATGGGTGTGATCCCCAACATGGATGATGTGATCATCAGATATCTAATGAGTGCTTATTAGAGTGTCCAGATGAGAATATCATCCTCGGTGGGATTCATGAGTGATATAATTTCTCATGTATTAGGTACTCTTTGAATGTGTGTTCCATTTATTTCATGGTATTTATTTTATTTATGGATGTATTGGTTTAGAAAACATAATACTAGTTACCTATTATGATTTTATTTATGTCTATTTATTGTATTGTTGTTACAAGATATGAAATATTGATCCTTTGAGTTTGCTTATTTCTGGTTGTCCTATTTGGTATTGTTATCGTCACTCGTGAATGGGCTCTACACATGTGTGTGATGTATTATGCAGGAGAGAGACCTTTTTAGGGAGTCATGTGGAGGACTAGGAATAGGCTGAGTATAGTTATGGGCTTTAAAAACCGAGGTGTAAACCTGTATTCCATTTTATAGGAGCCCCCTCATTCTAAGTAGGTTAGAAACATTTTTTGTTTTTCTTGGATGGGAGTTTTCCTCATTATCTCTTTATAGTACTATGATATGGTATATATTTCGAGCATGAAATTATGGCATCATTTTTTTTTACTTTCTCATCATTGTATTTTCTTAGATGTGTGTGTGTGTGTGTGTCTATGAGTATATGTTATTAGGATAATGACTCACATCCATGCGAAATTTCTACTCAGAACTAGTCATTAACTTCTATATTAGTTAGGGTTTCCTTACAGTTTTAACAATCAAAATTTCTCTATCTATGTAGTTCCAAATTGTTCAGGTCATGACCAATTGGTATCATAGAAGTGTTTTACAATTGGAACAGTTTAGATTATTTTAGTTCTATAAGGAATGGTTTGTGATTTAAATAAATAGTGTTAAAGTGTTTTTAGTTTGGGTTTTTTTAGAAACTCTATTGTTAGTGTGGGATCCAACATATCCATTCACTGGTACTCTAAAACCCTTCACATTGACTCAGAATATGTATAAACTAGTTACAGGGAAAGCATTGGTACATGTATTATATTGGAATGGGTTGTGGTTTCCAAGTATATCTTTACTTCGCTCCTCGGTTATACTAATTGTCGGCGGTGCATCTTTTTTATTTATGGATTCCTCAATGAATAAATCCATACAAGATTCCAATTCATGATCACATGGATGATCCTATGAGTGTTGATGATTTAGTACAAGGGTATGTATAAAAGATAATACCAATGAGATTGTTCTTAGTAATTTTAATAACTAGTTGATAAATAGTTATTTCTAATAGTACCAATCTATCATGATTACAGGATGATCTCACTGCCTAAGATTCATAGGTAGTGTCATACCATGATTCTGAGAAAGACAGACAACTAAATATATGAGGACCGGATAGTTATAGAATATACAGTTTTTCTCCATGTGTAGAATCATGTAGATCAGATGCTATTCCTTGAAGTGAGTCTTATTCAGGGTTTCACTAAGTGATTATGGTGTTTGGTGACACAATACCATGAAAATATGGCCCACTTTATGTCATATTTTAAGAGTCTCTTCAAAAACAATTCAATCCAACCACATTATGATCTATATTAATTCTAGATCCTCAATATCAACAATATGGAAGTATAATAGTGGAATAGTATTCATAAAATTTAAAGAACTCTTGAAACACACTCTATATTTAGTTTGAGATCCATTTTTTATACCATGGACCTTATGTCACGACTTATCCGAGTGGGGCCCTTGCCCTAATTCCCTAAGCCTCCCTCCAATAGACCAGGTGTTGGTGAATAGAAATGAGTAGGCATATCACTAACTTGGGAGGAATTTCATATGTACCTATATGCATTCACACATCTCCAAGCCCACAAAATGTTGAAATATAAGACCTACTATGAACCAAATGTATTCATATCATTGTATCCCAACCAATGTATGACAGGAAAGTAAATTTTTGTAAAGTAAACTAGGCCAAAATAGAAGCCCACCAAAACGAGTCTATAATCTAAAATTTCAAATCATAATAAAATGTTATTGGGACTGCAATCTATATTTGTAGGAACACCTCGTCCTACCTAATCTCACAAAGCATTTTCTATTCGTGTTCCACTTAGGGCCCTATGAAATGGTCACTCATCTTCACAAGACATGGCATGTGTGTTAAAAGTTAGTTCATGGGTGAGTATCACAGTACTAAGTAGGACACCATGAAAACCATAATAAATACAAAAAAAGAAACATACAGTCATCTCTACACGTGTATATTTCTATATCACATATAACAGGATTATTCAGATATACACAATCCAAGACACACAGTATAGAGGAATGTTACAACTACCGCATACCCACGCTAGGGATTCCGTTTGAATATTCAATGAAGAACTCATATGGGATAACACACTCCTGTGTCAGATAGCACTGATGAAGTCCTTCCGAGAAGTAAAGTTCATCAGGATTCTTCATGAGAGAGATATGCTGATAGATATGAAGAGATATATATATATATATATGATACAACATATGAGGATCAAATTCTGGTCCATGGGGTGATACCAACAACTCCCTCTTGATTAACCCACAAAGTAGAGGATTGATATTCGGTAGGATTAGTCACATAAATACCAAGGACTCTTCCTATGGAATAAAAAACAAATAGAGGATCATGTACCAATCCTCTAGGAGATTCTAAAAACAATGACTAGGAAGTCCTACTAAAGGGATCACAGTCCATGGAGGAGTAAATGATCCGCACCTACAATTCGGGAAACGATAAAGGGAACAAACCCTAATAAAACTTATCCAAGATGCGGTGGAAAAGATATTCAAGCCATGTATAAAGGGATACATGTCATGTAGTTGGATCACACGTCGTTTCACTTGACCCAGGTACAACCTGTGGTACACCAACTTCAAAACTCTATCTGGATTAAACCGCTAGGGCCATGGGGTGGTTCCAATAACTCTATCTAGATTAAGTCGTTATGGATAGGATCGACATTGGGTTGGATGGTCTCTTCAATACCAATAACTCTACCTAGGGTCTGATGAATTAATATAGGATCCCACACTAGGCCTCTCGAGGTATTCCAACAACACTATCTAGGAATTCGTATTGAAGGGATCACAATCCTAGGTGTATAATATTATTAAAACCTACCTTTAGGGAAACAACAAATTGAATGAACCCATTAATATTTTTCCAAGATATGGTGGAAGAGATATTCAAGACATGTTGAAAGGGGTACATGTTGTGTAGTAGGGTCACACGCCATTTCCCATGACCATGGGTACTACCCATGTTCAAAGGCCCATGTAATTCCAACTATGTCATGTAAAAGAGGTATAGATGGTGTGTAAGTGGGACTACACATTGTGTCCCTATATCCAAGGTCTCGCCCATGTACTCAGTCATGTTCCAATACATGAAATCATCTCGTGTGTCTATGTCCATGAACCTGTACACGGGGTAGTTTGTGTACTTGGTCCAGGCCAATTCGTGTTGTGGTAGTACATGTCGTGTAGGAAAACCATGTACTCCACCCCATGTTTGTGTACCTCCTAAGTACACACTGAGTAGTCCAATGATCAACACACACTATGCATCCTATATTACATGTTTTGTGTTCTAGAATTTCTAAAACTTCAGGTTATTCCTCCCACACCTTGACCAATCATCCGGGTAATGCTCCAGTGGTCTTTTCACCTCAAAACTCTAAATATATCCTCATTTCATCACCCAAACACTAAATCGTGGTATTTTTTCATTAAATCGAATCAAAAATTTGATAAAATAAAATCAAACCAAAGCCTCCCAAAGAACAAAATCTCTAGGACCATTCATATTCATCTGTTTTCATTATCGTCGCACCTCTTCTAGGTCACCTTGATGTTGGGTCTTCAATTTTGGATCGTTTCACCATGAAATAAAGGAGAAATTATCATTCTTTCATAAACACATTGAAGAATGAAGTAAAGTCATAGGAAACATGGGAAATAAAAAAACACAATGAAAAAATATGATCATAAATCCTAGACCATTTTTCATTCTAGCCTTGATCCATTCCTGTAAGAACGATCAAAAAAATCAGAATATATTAAGAACATTTAAACCCCACAAATCCAACAATGTATAACCCATCCTGCAAGGAACGATAGAACCATTGTTGATCTTGTTCATTGGTTGGTCTACGTTCATCGTTGAATCTAGGAACAGGTAATGAAATCCAAAAAAAATCATCCTACTTAGGAATTTTATTGTTTGCTATTAAAGATCAATTTATACTGTCTTGATCTATCTAGAAAGGTCTTTGATCAATGTCTCTATCATGGCCACTAATAGAATTATATAGGTTTTCTCTCCATAGGATCGATGGATTTAATAGGGTTATGAATCTAACCTTGGATCCCTTCTTAAAGGTTTATTTAAAAGGATAATAAATTTTGGTTTATTACATCAACCAAATGGAGAAATAAAATTAATCTTCAATTTATTTTATTCATTAAAACACTCAAAACTACCTTTCATAGTTGACATGCACTGGACAATGTTAGGGTGTGCCTAGGATAAAGCTTCTACTTTGAACACAACAGTGACCTTGGATTTTTTATCTGGGCACCCATTTAGAATTTATTCCAATTTTTTTAAGAAAACTATGTGTGCATGTTATTTAATATATTTCAATATATTAAAGACATTTATTTCAGCCACACCATTCCTCATAATAAGATGTCATCTCAATTTCTGGTCTCAAAATTAAACTATATAATATTTAATATTAATAAATGGAAAATCCATGACATAAAAACCTTAGATTATGGGATTTTATAAAATATTAGGTATATAGTGTTATCTATTTACATTTTCACCAATGGTGGAGTGCTCGAAATGTATTTATTAGTGGTGTGATTATTTTTAGCGAATACGTTAAAATATGGTGCAAGTATTGGGTAAACAGGAGTTGAGACATTGTTAGTTGGTAGGTAGCAATAATCATACAGATTTAGGAATTCAAAATGCTTCATGGGTAGATCCCATGATAGAGGATTTGTAGTTCATGTATCTCTAGATGTCTTGATTCATCTTAAGAATATGTGGTGTTTATCATGCGGTGGTCGAGCACATCTCACTCAGGATTGTCCACAGCATTGTACAACTGATAGTTAGATAGTATAGGAGCCTCCAAGATAGAAATATATTAATAATTATGGTGTTATGTATCAAAATATATGTATAAAAATAGTAGGTATAGTATAAGGTGGTGGTAGGTGATTCTACTTTTTTCAAGCACCACCCTCGGGTTTTTCACATCATGAACATGTAGATTGTGGTCATTGGAGTGGATATATATAGGTAGTGGAGGAAAATAAAACTGAGTCTCTTTATATTATTATAAGTATGATCTATTTATATGATTATTTATTTTTAGTGTTTATAGAAATTATTTTGACCAGCTTATTTATTTCCACTTATCTAGTTTGATACTTAGAGATTTTTGTTGAGCCCTAGGCTCAACACTTTCTCATGGAGAGTCCAACTGAAGGTGACTCAAAAATAACATTCTTATAATGATAGTGTGAACTGTTTCTCAGAAACTATATACTATTTTAAAATATTTTTGTAGTAATGATGAGGCCTTATAATGTGAACTTTGGTGTGGACTAAATATCGATATTTTATGTCTATTTTCACTACATTATATAGAGTATGTGATGTATCTGTGGAGGTGGATAGAGGATTTATTTCATAGGTGAGAAGAAAAACTAGGATGAGTATAATGGGATCATTCATGGGAGGATACATTCTATTAATCAATATTTAACTTGTAATAATGATGTATCTTGGGATTCTATGGGATTTTAGTTTTCTTTTTATGGTGGTGTAGTATGTGGACATATTTTTGGCTGATGTACTAGGTTATCTCTATATAGATAGATAAAGTTATATATTTACAAACATCCTAGTATATCCTCTAAATAAATTTCAGAATTTAGGATGGATCTATAAAATATTAAAGAGATGATGGTGTATTTGGAGGACATGAAGTGCAAGAGATTTTTGAGACCCATCTTTTCCCATAGGGCAGTCTTAGTCTTTTTCTCTAAGAGGGTGGATGTTAGATTGACGTTCTCTATAGATTATTTATTCATAAAAAAAGTGAATGTGAATAATAATTATCCACTAATGATGATTAGTGACCTATTTGATTAGTTGATATGGTTTTGATGGTTTTGAAACATTTTCCTCTGATCAGGATATTACATGCTGTGAGTACGAGATAAGGATATACCAAATATGGAATTTAAATGTCACCACAGTCACTATGAGTACTAGATGATTCCATTTTGTATGACCAACACTCTAGTATTCTTTATGGGAATAATAAAATAGATCATTATTTATTTTTTAGAACAATTCATAGTGGAGGTAATTGATGAAATACTACTATACCCAGCATCTAAAGAGAGGCATGCATGAGACTTTAGGATGGTCCCAGACGGACTCCGTGAGCATGAGCTTTTTAGGAATCCCATGAACTGTTAGTTATAGATTCAAGTGAACAATTTTTGTGTACATGTAATCACATTTTTTTGGTGTAGTAGTGTAACCCTCAATTGTTATGGAAGAGTTATCTGAGGAGCCACTAAATAACAAGACATAGTTGAAGAGTTTCCTTGGTTTGTTATGCCACTACAAGATTTTTGTTACCAATTTATCTCTGATGTTGGTTATTTTGACATATTTGAAATGTAAGGGGAATCCATTCATGTTGATTGAATTGTTCTAGATATATTTTTACGATCTAAAAAAGTTTTTCATGAGCACCCCCATCTTGAGATTTCTAATGGAGGGTGTCAAGTATGTAGTGTTATGTGATACCTTTGGGATTGGACCGTATTCTATATTGATGTTGAGGTAGGTTATGATTTCATATTTTTCGTTGTAGTTGAGATTGTATGAGAAGAACTATTTGACCGATGATCTTGATTTGGTTTCAGTAGTCATAACTCTGATGATGAGGTGGCACTTCCATATGGTAATAGGGTTTATCATATGCATTTTCCAATAGTGTCTTAAGTATATATTCTATCAAAAGTATCAGAACATAAGACATAGGTGATGTCTATAGATCCTATAGGATTATGGAATTTAGATTTTATATACTCATGGGATGGGGGACGTGGTATAAGATTCTCTCAGTATGAGATCATGCTCATAGTTTTTTATCATGGATTTAGGGAAATTTGGCTCATTGCAGTTATCTTTAGTTGTCATGGATGGTGATTGAAATATATATTAAATGGATGTTACCCAATATATTGTATATTATGTAATAGATTCTAATCATAGATATATCAACTGTGAGAACTTATGTACTTAGATTTCCACTACAAATGCTCCTAAAATATTTTTTCACATGGGGAGAACATAATCATTTTTAAGTGTTTGACTTTGGTACCCATGTTGTTGTGGGAGTATTTTATAGAGTTGTCTCAAAAATCTCAATATGATTTATATATAGGGTTGTTTAATATGTAAAAGGACTTACAAAATTATTTTTGGTGGCCAAGAATGAATAAAGGAGTAGTATAGTATGTCTCTAGATTCCTCACATGTCTATAGGTGAATGTAGAGAACCATGTCCTTTTGGGTTTAGCCCAACCCATTTAGGTGATAGGGTGGAAGTTAAAATAGTTATATGTGGAATTTTTAATTTTGTTTCCACAAATTTATATAGGAAATTATTTCAATTAATGTATTTTAGTCTAACTCACATTTTTGGTCCACTTCATAGCTATCGAGGAGCATAGTTCAGTTGAGATCTTAGGAATCTATTACATGTTAGAGATATTCCTGGTCCACAGGGATCCTTCAATGATAATTTAATATGATTATTATCCATTAACTTCATTGATATTTATTGGATTATATGATGAATTTGAGACTCAATTAGGTTTGATTATGGCGTTTCACACCTGGATTATGGACAGACTTTGTAGGCCATTTGGGTTTTGAAGGACATTCTTTAGGACTCTATGTTAGAATTTGGTCTTATTTTGGAGGGACACATAAATATTGTGGATTTTTATGAGACCAAAATATATAATTCATCTATTGGTATGACACCTATTGAGGCCTTGTACTGGTGAACTTGGAGGTCACTACTATGTTGTACTAATGTAGGTGAGTTATCACTCATGAGCCTAAAGTTTTTCTGAACCATGAAAGAGAAGGTGAAGGAAATTCACAAGTGGATGAGGACTACATAGAGATATCAAAACTCATATGAATAAAAATAATGTATCCATTTTATGTTTTAGGATGGATACCATGTTTTCATGAAGGTTTCACCTCGAGGTGGTCTTCAATGATTTTCCTGGGGATGAATGTTGGGTTTGAGGTTAATTGGTAATTATATGATACTCTAAAAATTTTGAGAGGTGGAATTATAATTTCCACTATCTATATAGTTATACCACCTAGATGATGTCTTCCATGTTTTGGAGTGGTGAAGGTATATTTGTAACCCATTCTTTGTTGTTGAATATGGAAAGATGAACTTTGAGGATGGAGTTAGATTATTAGAGTACCTAGTAGATATTTAGGAACGGTTAAAGAATATCCTTTATGTATTGGAGATTCTCTTTGTGCATGTTTGGTTCCATAATGAGAGTCTTCAGTAGAGAAACTGGGAGTAGGAGACCCAAATAGGATCTTAGTACCAACTTTTTTTAAGGTAGTCATTTTTCTCTTTTAAGGATTAAAATACCAAAGGTGGGGACATTGTGGTGGCTCTTTTTTCATGTAATTAATTTAAATATAACTATAAATATATTTAAGATCTGTGTGATGATATGGTTTGAGATTGTAAGGCTTGGAAAGCCTAGAATTTATATTTTAGTAATATTAAATATATTAATATCATGTTCATGATAATTCCCACAAAATTTAAAAAACCCTATACAAGAGGATTGTTTCAGAAATATAATTACTCCATTGATTTAATAATGTGTGATTTTCCATTGGAATGGTATAACCATTTTTTATTTCAAATTATTTGGTAATGTGTCATCACAGATGTAAATAATAAAATAAATAAAGTAATTAATTAAATGTATTTATTTAGTTATGTGTTTCCACAATGACATATACCTATACTTTTTAAAACATGATGTATCCAATTCAAAGGGTTATCTTAATAACCATTTTAATTGATAATATATCTTGGTGGTTATCCTTGGTGAACAAAATAGGATCATAGGATTAGATTGATACCAATGATATCATCTACAAGAATAGATTTTGTGGATTTCACCAATGACTACGAGGAAAGATAATTCCTTGTAAGTGAAAAATCCAAAAATAGGTTTTAATATTTTATTTATATGGATTTATTCAATGTTTATTATCTCATGATGAACATTAATCATCTCTACTAAAATAGTTATTCATGGGTTGATCATGCATGCGGGTTCGAGATTATTTCATTATGGGATTGGGGAAATATTGTGATTGATTATCTTTACTCATAATTCAACATATCAATGGAAAGATATTGAGGTAAATTCAAACATGGATGTGGTTATTTCCTGTTTTTTATTTTATATATTTTTTCAACTGTTTAATCTTAAGTTTATCATGGAAAATTTCCATGTCTGGTAGCTCAATAAAACCCATTATTCAAATGTCATGTGACCATTATTTGGTTAAATTTATTTATACCATAGGTGAGACTTAAAATCATTGTTGTGATCAATTATAGTTTATGTTGTAATATGAAAATAGGTATATCAGACTAGTTAATAGTTTCCTTTTCCCTTAGTGGGGAGTGTTGTGACGTCAAATGAAATGGTTGTGTTTTCCCAATTGAATTGGACTATCAGAATCACTTCATTGTTGATGGTAAGGCATGGAAATATGAGATCTACAATCCTTGGTAGATATTTGGTGTTGACCTCAAGGTGAATTTTTGGTATAAATATATAGAGATATATAAATGTGTTTCTTGAACACCAAAGTTACATTTCTTTTAATATGGAGTGACATACCCTATGGGGCCTTTCTGATGTGTACTAATTTTCATAGATGATAGAAATATAAAATTTCATGTGACACATGTGACATTCCATATGAAATAAAATAGATAATCACCATGTTCCCTTGGGTACATGGGATATTTCGTAGTAAACAAGATATGTTATGTACTCAGACTCAGCCTAGTGTACAAGGGCATGACCGATATACATGAGTATTGAAAAACGAGAAAGCAAGAGTGATGATAGACTAATACCCTCTTTATAACATAATAAGACACACCATGTATTTTATGTTTTATATTACCATGTGATATATTATGAAATGGAATACCATAGGATGGATAGATTTTATACCCCTACTACACATCATGAAGTCCTTTAAATGGTGTTTGGAGCCCATATTTTCTTTTGAATAGACTATTTTCAGTTGACTGTGATACCATTTTCATTTCTAATGAGGGTACATGGTAACATTAAATCTCCGTACTAAGATTACTATCCACTATATGAGTTTAATATTTGATAGATTTTGGGGAATAACCCTATTGGACTAGGTTAAGATCCTCAATCATAAATTAGTAGGGTTCATGGTATCGATATTAAAACCATGAATAGAAAATTGATACCCCATATTGAAGGATGATACAATATGGTTTTTGGTTTCCCATAGTTTCCATATCTATGATCTCTTACTAGGATGAAAATATCTTTAGAGATGCACTGAGTACTTCTGGTTGATTCCAGATGAGCATGACATCTTGGATGAGTGTCTTCAGTGACATCATAGCCGGTGGAATGGGTACTCCCTATATGAACACTACCTCCAAGCCTCAAGTAGAATACTACGGGTAGAAGTGTTGTTATAGATAACATGAGACTGGATGTTGGTATTGAATATATCTGTAGTTTTAATGACTTTATTTTAAAAGTTGACTTATCTTGTTTCTTTTTGTTTTTTTATTTTAGGGTTTTCGAATGCGTGTTATATAATCACAAATTTATTGATATTCCTGCATTTATCATGGATAATGTTGGTTAGATATCTTTTTATAGATTCTTGTGAGAGCTTGGAGTAGTTGCATCATAGTTATGGTATATATTGAATGAGGTGTATACAATATTAATTTTATAATAATCCCCTCCTTCTGGGTATGTTGGACTCATTTATAGTGTTTTTAGGTATTATATTTGTCCTATTTATTTCATTATAGTACTTTGACATGGGATGGATTTTTTGAATTATTTTTTTGTATCTATTGTTTTTACATACTCAACATTTTATATGTTTTGAGATGTGTTCAGGTATACATGTATATAATATAATTCCTCCCCTATGTTTGGTATTCCTACTTGGTATAAGTTTACATCCCCTTTCAATATTGTGGTATGTTTGGGGTAATCAAAATCATATTTTCACCAACCAGGTATGAACCAGTTGGTTGGTTCATGATATTATCTCTAATGGTTTATCAATTAATTTGTTAATTCACTAGCAGTTTTTTTCAATTACTCAAACATAACCTAGAGATTAATATTTCATATATTATTATATTGGAATTGTTTTATATTTTTACTATGTTGTTATTACTACATCATAAGTGAATCATTAGTAAATATTTAATAATATTTATCTAAATTTAATATTATTAATAATCACTTGAGGATTTATTTTATATTTTTAATGATTATGTTTTGTTATTAATTAGTTTTTCAATGTTGTGACAAATTAATTAAAAATAATAATTTGTAATGTGTGACTATGTGATCCAACATAAGATTATAAATTTGATACTATAAATAAATTTAATATTTCATTTTTGTTTATAATGTACTCATATATGTGGGATCAAGAATTATATCATGAAATATAAGAAAAATTCACAATAGGTGTTTATTTTAGGATGATGATTCACATGGTTCAAAATTATTATTAAGTATTTATTTTATCCATATTTTTTTTAAATAGAATTTATTATTTTCTATATGTCAAAATGAAAATTTATTTTCAATATTTTAGATCATATTTATAATGGTTCATGATGGTGGAGAAAATTATCATTTTAAATTTGTATAAAATGTGGTTTTTGTTGTATTTTTTATAAAAAATTATTTTAAAAATGTAATAGTTTCTTTAGGGGATACATGAGATAGGGATTATAAGATTGTTATTTCATATCTTTCTCATAGTTTCATGCGTTTTCTTGATTTTATAAAAAAACCTTTTATATTTTTTGGGTTGTGATAGAATACACAATGATGAAACCATGCCTATTTATATTTAATTATCATTGTATAAATTACATCTTGATTGTAATCTATTATTATAGTATTTTCTTAGAAAACAAAATCTATTTTTGAGTTGATATAATAATTTCTTTTATACTATTTCCTTAAATGGGGACTATTGAAAACCAATTAGATTAAAGTTTTTAAAACCATTTGATTCCATACTCATAATGATGGTTTCTTTATACATGATATTTTAATTATAATGATAATTCACATATATTAAAAATATTTCCAATAAAATAATTTATGATGTGGAATATATTCATGTTGGGAATGATTTTGAAAATTAACTATATAAAATTTATTAAGTTAGAACCGATGTGGAATCCTATATTATTAATATTTTAATTTTTTAAGATAATTGATGACTGATGATATTTACTGATACAATTTTTTGATATTTTATTTTCATAAATATTTATTTTATTTGATAATGTTGGGTATGTTCTTTATTGTTGAGTTACTATGGGAAGAATTGATATATATTGTCAAAAAATTTGTTATTAATGTGAATTAAAATATTCTAGTTTTTATGTTTTAAGGTTAATTAAAAAAGATTTTTTTATAGTAATTAATTTTAAATAAAAAAATTAATATATTGGTTTTTTGATGGGTGCTAAAATGGTGAATTAGTTTAGATTTTTGGAAAATTCATTGAATAGTAAGCGCTTCTATCAATGACATGAGAGAATCACTATGCAATTATTCAATTAATTTATTTTTTCCAAATACTATCATTATCATGAGATTTAATTTGGTTTCTTGAGCTTATAGTGTTAGTTGTAGTATCTTATATAAATAATAATAATTTTGGGAATACTAATGAACAATGGATGAATGATAAAGGAAGTATATATGAATAGAGGGTGGATAAAATAATTAATATGATGACTGATTGTGGTAGGTGACTTTCTTCATTTATGTCATTCAATTATTAAGGTTAAATTAGGACATTTCTATTTCTATTTTATATAATGGAAATAATATTCTTAAAAATTATGAGTAGATATTTACTATATATAATGAATTCTATCATTTAAAATTTATATAAAAATGTGTACCCTATGAGACCATATGAATTATCATTAATTCAAATAGTTTGGTGTGTGTGAATAATATTATATTGTGGTAAATCAATAAATATTTATAGTATTGTGGGTTTTATGAGAGGTTAAAATTATGTGATCAAATGAATTTTAATCATTGATGGTATTTTTGAAAAGAATTGGTTGGGCATAGTATGGTTGGTCGACATCCAATGAGACTAAACTGTTTTTATATCATTTCTCTTCAGTTTCGCTATCTTTATCTCAAATTCGTGAAATTTAAGAGTTCCTTGATTTTTTTATAAGGGTGATGTGACAAATATTTTTGTTCTGGATAGTTATTTTATTTGAATGTAGTTTTAAATTATATATAAATCTTGATTGTATTTTCCAGTGAGTAGTGTGGCATATCTCCCGGTTGAAAATAATGATACCAAAAATATATATGCTAAAGATGTTCTGTTTAGGTAGTATTTTTTATAATAATATATTTAAAATTGTGTATCTATATATTATATAGTGTGATCTTGGTCTTTAATATTAATTATATATATATATTAGGGTGGTTATATTTAATGAGGTTTCTATAATTTTTATTAAATCTTAAGAGGTTCAAATTAATGATGGTGGATTTGGATTGATATAAATGGAGAATTTTATAGTTAGTAAAATAAATTTAGATATATATATATATATTGTAAAACACGGATATTTTATGATATGTTTTTTTGTACAGTTTCATTTTCTTTGATATCATTCTTTACACCACACCCCAATTTTAAATGAACTAGGACATACAATTAAAATATCATTATTTAATATGATAGTGATTTAATTTTTGATCAACTAGCGTGTATAAATATGAACTAATAAATTATGAAAAATTAATAGTATAAAAATTCATGAAATGAATTCGTTGGGTTTAAATTTATTATAATTGAAAATAAAAACATTCTAAAATAAATAAGATATTTTTTCTAAAAACTATTATTAAGAACACAACATGTTTTTCATATTAAAATATAGAAATAAGCAATATTGTTTATTTATTTTCATTAAATTTATATATTAAATATTGACTCGTGTTTTTAAAATTCATATAATGTTTTTTATAGGCATGATATAGAAATAAATCTTGTTTTATGTATATAAAAATATTTTTCTTAAAAATGGGGTTTTATACATTTTTAACATATTTTTAGAATTTATTTATTCAACATACAGAAATTAAAATATGAATACTTTATTACATATTTAGAATTAGGTTTTCCAAATTTGGTTAATAGATTCGTTTTATTTTTTGGCTTTATGAATAGTAACCGTGATAAAATTTATCACTACGGTAAAGGGTAAATTTGGTTATCCTAGGAAAAAAATATTTTTTTTGTCACTATTTTGAATTTTCATTGTATTGGATGAACGTAACAATAACCTTATCTGTTGAAACCCAAAATGTAAATGTTTAATGTATATTTGTCTATTAGAAGTACCTATATACTCATAAATTCAAAGAAAGATACAAAATTGTACATAATTACTTTTAAATATTATTTATGAGTTTACATAGATAAAAAATCAAGTTAATAATGAATATTAATGTCTATGTTAAGAAAAATGAATTTTTTTTAGGAATATTATATTAATTCTTAATTAATTATATAATTACCATAAATTCTTAAACAAAACTAAGGGAGTATTTCTTCAATTAATAAATAAAATAAAATAAGTGAATTTAAAAATATTAAAAGTATAATAAATTTAATAATTTTTAGTTTTCCTTAAATTTCATATATGAATATAACATATTAGTGTTATTTTAACTAATATTATTATAATTACATCATTTTCTTATTTCCATCAGAATTATGTTAAATGAGTAGTGTCATAAATGATATTAATGATATATTATGATAATAGTATATTATTATATTATTTAAAAACAAAAAATATATTTACAAACAAAAATGTGGATACTATAACGTCAAAAATGACATATATTTTCAATTTATCAGATAATTTTTACATTACTAGTAAAATTATTACCCTTTAAATGTAAGAAATAACTTTCCACTATTAATGTTAAAAAGTATAACTAAGGGTTTTGACCAAAATATAATGTTTGAAACACCATATAAACCTATCCATATATTATTTTTATATGGTGTTTAAATTAAATACAACATTTTATTTGAATTTATATCCATTTTGAATGATTTTTCTTGATAATTACTCTTATATTTTAATATTTTATGAAATTCCCAGAGTTCCCTTCCCCTCCTTTTTAAAAGGGAACCCCTCATTTATCCTATTTAAACAAAATTTAACCATATATATTGACAAAAAAGTACAAAATTATATTTTGAAAATCCATATCCACCTTATAGAAGATTTTTTATTCCCAAAAGGCTAGCCTAAGGATCCATTGGAAGAGATCTATGTAGTTCTTTTAAGGAAGAGGTAATCAACTTAACTGACCATTTTATATTTTTATTCATCCATTTTCACCACTCAATCTACATTATCTATCATAAAATCATTTATTTAGTATCCCAAATATTATTAAAAAAATTATGAGTATTGTTTCACCATTATCCACCCTCTTTCCCATCAAATAGGAATTGAATGTATGCTTTTGTGTATGCATGACCAACCATATCTACATAGTTTTACAATTATTTATAATATGTATCATTTATGGATGTGTGTTATGATTAGATTAATGTTTATATATGATATTTTTGAAAATATTATAATTATGGAATGATAGTATTATATCAACCTTTATACCATTAAATCCATTGGAAAACGATTATGTGGCTTATATGTATGTCATATCCCCCTTATCCAAAGATACCCCTCATGGGATGTAAAATAAGAAAGGGAGAAAATGACCCTTGAGTACCACATCTAGTGGGCCCTAGGTTGGTGACTAGCACCAAGGGTGTACAAATATCACAATATAATAAAGTTAAATAGCGACACATAAACTATCAGGATCTGACCTAGTAAGGTCCAGCACTATCCATGAAATCCTCTTGTAAACCTGTAAGTAGTTTATATACTAAGGGTGAGCATAAAAATATACTCAGTTGTAAAACTAAGGTATCTCATTCACATATGAAAGTAACCTACTAATTATTCTATGATAAAACATAATAACCAAAACAGCACCTAAGCCGGTATACTAACTACCCCAATCTCACCATGGCATGCTTGCCAATAATTCTAGTCAAGTAATATAATATAAACCAAATTTATGATGGGGTATGACACACCACTTTCCCACTAATTATCCACTCTCACAATCTAATATAAAACATCTTGGAGCTCCCAACTCTTACAAACATACCACATCACATCCCGCCCAAGAAAACCTGGGCCTCACAACCACATCACATCATGTATGAAAGAAACTTGGCCAGAAACCACCTCACATCCCACCCGTAGACACCTATGCCACAAACCACATCACATCCCTCTCGTAGATACCTTGGAAACAAACCAAATAAAATCCCACCTATAAACACATGGTCTAAAATGATATCACATCCTGAAGACACATTGGATTCCACATCTCATCTAACCCCACATACATGAGGGAAATCACACCTCATCTTATCCTGGAGACACTTGGGAAATCATAACTTTCCCATACACACCCGGTCCATAAACCAAAACCTTCTCGAATAATCATAGGCTATCACCACCTGTAAGAAGTACAACGGAAGATTAGGGGTCCAACCATCCATCCTCTCTCCATGAGGTTTTTTAAAGGTACCCTCCCCAGTGAAGATGTGTGTATTCGGAACATAGTGCTCAACTAGGTTGGGGTTCATATAGAAATCATAAGGAAAATAAAATTATATATGTATAATATTCCAAACTATCACACCAAACTTATGGGTTTTCAATAAAAACAACCAAGTAACCACACCATCCACTTTACAACTACCTATAACTGTACAAAACCATGTGCCAATCCACAAAACCATTTCATTTTTCCCATAAAGTAAATTAACCAATTCCATTATTTATATAACAATTTATTTATTTATTCTGTTAACTAAACTAACCGATCCACTCAAGACATCATCAAGAAACATTTATTCATTCCATCACTACCCTAGAAACTATTAAGAACAATACAAAATGAGAAACACTAAAAAAGTAAAATGGAAAAGAAGAACCAAGGTAATTTAACCCACATCACATCTCTTCTCTAGTATACACCCACTCATGATATAACATCTATCGGCCTCTGGATACAGGGTGAAGCATTCGTTATGCTACTCATATAGAAACTCCATGTTAATTAACCATACTAACCATCACCGTATTTCATCAAAGTCACCCCTCCAAAACCATTCATGCATAACCACATCCCGCCACACATTACCTCACAACCCGATCACAGACCTACTACACCAAACTTTTCATCCATCCCAGTGTCAATCAATCTCTCAACTTGAGATTCTGTTTCATCACCCAAACCATCTAACAACAAACAATTGTGTCCACAACCACACCACATAAAAATCCAAAACAATACAATTTTATATTTAATAATTATCCCTAATTTAATTCCACTTTTTAATTCACTGTTTATCACAAAAATATTATAGTACTGAAGCATCCCCTCATTATCCAAATTTAATTTATTATCTAATTTTCATATATAAGTGTTAAAAATATATCAAAAAACATGACAACCATTTAGTGAAAAAATAATAACCCCCAACACCCATGATTTTTAGTGGGCCATCAATCCCGAAAAATCATAAGATCACAAAAAAATAATAGGTCTAAAAAGAATGCGATAAACCCCATTGCACCTCAATATCAATTAACTAATTCCTTATCTTAAATTAGGTTGGAAAACCCCAGATAAAAATGTAAATAGAAGTAAAAACCTCTAAAACATGATTCAAAATAAGAATAAATGAATGAAATTTTACCAAGAAGGGATGTCAATATAACTTTCATGATAACATATCATTTGACGGACCCCGATTACCTCTCCTGTGAGATCTGCATCCATCCAAGGATTTTGCGGCACCATCGAACCAACAAAAATCTTAGAGAACCCCATTATTAATATGGTTAATCAAACACCATAGAACGGAGAGAATATATGGAAGAAAATAGGATCAAATGGAGAAAATTTTGTATAAAATTAAGGGATAAAACTCCTTAGATCATTACAGATCGCAAACAAGCAATCACCGAGATCAATAGATCTGAGAGGGAGGGAGAGGACTCAGAGAAATCCCTAGGATGCCTAGGGTTCATCTAGAATGATAGTAAGTTGATATCATGGACAAATTAATAGAAATTCAGCTGAAATAATATTTTAAAATAGAACTATAATAGGTAATTACATGAGGTTTAATACCCCTTCATGTTGTATAGTACTCAGGATTTGGTTTCCACCAAAAAATGTGTTTCCTCTAGATTTATTTTATTTTTAAAACCCAAAAATATTAAACACAGTGAAACCTATAGGATAATATATGAAACATGTTTTCATGTCATGTAACCCATTTACATGATGTACAATCCCCCTTCTTCTAGCCTTTAGAAACTAAACTTCTCCAAACTCTCTCCAAGCCTCCTATGACCATTCCAACAACCTAAAAACAAAAATTTAATAGACCGGGAGGACACAAACCATTAAATCAGATAAAACTCAAACTATTATCATCCTATAGAATAAAAAACTAGGTTCATGAGGAAAAAGGGGTCCAGACAACCACCTCTGGAGATACCTCTCAAGTATATCTCTATACTTGAAATGCTACTAACAAAAAAACACATTAAGGTTTGATGATAAACCAACCTATATTGCTCTAAAGTTGGTGTTGGAACATATAAATGAAATAAAACCACCTATCAAATTTAGAACCAGGCCTTATCATCTCAACTAAAATGACCACAAAACATGCCACATAAGTATAACAACCACACTATCCGAACATATGAATCATGGAGTTCTGTTCTCCATGTCAAGATATTATCTTCTCAGGGAGGCACTAACTCCCTATACAGGTTTAATCTCATCATAATTAATGAATATTAATTATTAATCACGTCTTACCATTTCTTCATGTTAGGACTTTATCACACAATACTCCACACACAACACAATCCAAGGGGGAAATATCTCATCTCATATAAAACAAGGTTCAAAATTCTCATTATAGTTAGAGGAAAACAAAACAAAAAACAAATCTGGGTATTGGGCATGCCTCTTCATCTCTCACACCCAAGTAATCTCCTCTGGGAAACCATGCCTCCACATCACACAATCCAATGGGATGGCTCATCCATGAAGCACCTTTTCTCAATGATCATGGGTCACCACTAGTCATTCCACAAATGTTGTGTCAACCTTAATATACAACTCTCCTCAATCAATGACATGGTAGTTGTCTTGTAGATACTAATGAAGCTGTGAGACATTGATGACATCATAGATCCTCTCCAACCTGGTGGAAATTCTAAATTATACGCCACCTTACCAACTCGCTCCAACACCTCAAAAGTTCCAACGAGCCTGGGATAAGTCTTACTCACTCTCACAAACCTCTGCTTCTGAGTTCGAGGGGAAAATATGAAGAACAAGTGGTCTCATACTCGAACTACAAGGGTCTTTTCATGGTATCAACATATGAATTATACCAGTCCTACATTTTTTATATCCTCTCACAATGAAGCTGAACCTTATTGGTTGTGCACTACACCACATCCAGGCCAAGAACAACAGCCTCCCCAATCTCCATCCAGCACAATGAGGATTGACGCATCCTCCCATACAATGCTTAAATTGATCCATTCCAATGGGATTGTCATAGATGTTATTATAAGTTCACCCTACCAAGGTATTTTTATGTACCCAAGATCCAGTAATGTAAATTATGCACACACGTAACATATCCTCTAATGTCTGGATCTTCCACTTTGCCCGGTCATCTATGTAAGGATGGAATGTGGTGTTATTGTGTAACTCGGGGCTAAGAGAATTATGTAATCCCCTCTGAAATCATTATTAAACCTTGTGTCCCAATATAAGATGATGTATTTTGGAACTCCATGAAACCAAACCACCTCATCCACATACCTCTTATCCAATACATCCACTACACCCAAATTCATGATCGCCAAAAAGTGGGACGATTTCATCAACCAATCCATTATCACCCAGACAGCATCATAACATCCCTGAGCTCTGGGAAACCCTATTATTAAATCCATTTGAATTTCATCACATTTTCCACTTGAGGATTTATGAAGGCTGCAGAAATCCACCAGGGACATGGTGCTCAGCTTTTACCAACTAGAAAACCATGTTTTTCTCCACAGACTCTTCCACTACCTGTTTCATCACAGGCCACCAAAACAATATCTTTAAGAAAAAATACATATTGGATCTCTTGAATTAACTGCCAAGGGGGGCTATTAAACTCATGATACACTATGAATTTCTACCAAAACAAACAACATACCACAGAACACTATTTGGTTACGACTATCATCCAATCATCTCTCCAGAGCAACACCATGGCCTACATGATCGTACATCACTTATGCATCTAAGTCTCTCCATTCAGACTCCTCCACCTACTTTATCACATAGGACTACACCATATTCTGAAAACAAAAATCCTTTACCACCATCTACTCTTGCATCTAAGTGGAAGGCTGTCAACTCCTCCATCTCCCTCCAAGAATCCTCAGATTCTCAAAAAAACATCCTTTTGTGACTTTCTACTCAATGAATCAGCTACAATATTTCCCATCCATATGGTATAGGAGATCATGAAATCATATTCAAAAATAAAATATATCCACATCCATTTTATCAAAATTATATCACGTTGGGAAAAGATATACCTCAAGATCTTTTGATCTATGGAGAGAAAAAATCTCTCCCTAATGGGGAAATGCCGCCACAACTTCAGTGTGAAAATGACCACTGACAACTCTATATCATGGGTGCCATAGTTACATGCATGAGTATATATCTTTATATACTAATAAAAGGTAAATATTCTATACTACATCAAGACGCATCCATGTCATATATGAGAAGTGTCACAAAACTCCTCAAACATCACCCATACCTCTGGAAACCAGATCATTGGGGCACTAGAAAGCTTCCCCTTTAGGTAACTAAATGATACCTAGAACTAATCACTCCACACAAAAGCATGATCCATTTTAGTCAATGTTGTCAATGAAGTTTAAAATTGAGATAAATTAGGTACAAATATATGATAATAGGTTACAACACCAAAAAAACTGCTAACTTTTTCCTCATTCTTGTGTGTCTTCTAAGAAACAACCACATCAACCCTTGATGGGTCCACTACTACACCCTTCTAAGATACCACATGCACATGGAAATATATCTCCCATGTCAATGACATAAACTTAGAAAACATTACATATGGATGGTGATTTCAAATTACCTGTAAGATAGTCATGAGACGTTTGGTATGATACTCTTCAGACATTGAGATGATCAAGATATCATCGATGAACATTAAGAATATCTGATCTAGGAACTCATGGAATATTGAGTTTAAGAGTCCCTTGAGCATGACTGGTGTGTTTGTAACAATGAATGACATGAATATGAACTCTAAGTTTCTTTACCTACATATAAAATAATTATTGGAGATATCTCCCTCCTTCACTCTCAAATGTTGATATCCAAACCATAGAACATTCTTAAAGAACCTTTTCTCCCCTCTCATTTGGTTAAAAAGATCATAATTACTTGGAAGATTTTAACAGTTCATGACTATTACCTGATTCAACCTTCAATAGTCTATGAAAAATATCATACCATAATCTGTATTCTTGGAGAACAACACTGGATTACCCCATGGTGACACACTAGGCTAGATAAATCCCTTCTACATCAGATAATCAATCTGAATCCCCAAATCGCAAAACTTTGATGGTGCCTTCCAATAAGGGTCCATCAAAATCGGAGAACAACCAAGCTAAAAGTCTATCCCGAACTCGACATCATGTCGAGGGGGTAACATCACAACCTAAAAGGGTAAAACATACATGAACTCCCCAATGACTATAGGAACCCCCACTATCTTATTGTCAACTGAATCTAATAACAACTCATTAAAAAAAGAAAATAAGGGGTTCCACATGCTAACTGCCAACCTGAAAACCATCCATGACAAAAAAATCCACACACTGACCATCCACATATAAAAACGTGACTCTCAAAGAAAAGTCTATAATAGGATGTAGTTAACAAAACCATTCAATTTCAATGATGTAATCATATGGTATTGTCTATAGTATGAAGATATACCCATGGGACAAATGTGGTCCCATCATCAATCTATACCAGCGGCACGCATCAAATAAGATGGTCTAGCCTCCAACTAGCGTACTCAACACCAGGGGTCCAAGAAACCTATATATGTCTAGTCCAAAAGCATGGTATAGAGAGGGTGAAGAAAGGAGTGATAAGATTTTGAATAAAACAAATAATAAAAAAGTATAATGAACAAATTGATCAAACCTCTAATGTCTTTTGGACTCGCTAGAAGTGCCACCTCTACCGTGTGCATCTTACCACTCCCTGCTCCCCTACCTCTCTAATGAAAAACACCTAGACCACCATGATCATGTCACAGTACCTAATCACAAGGGATATCCATGGTTAGGCCTCTATCTACTCAATATCCCCCCCCCCCCCTCGATAGACCAAAATCCTATTGTCATTGCTGTTGAAACTATCTCACCAGAAATTGTGGTTGGGCCTGACGCTGAGCCACTCCAACTCCACCAAATTGCTCCCGGGGAGACACTGGTCACTAATTATAAAGATGGATGTGAAATCCACATAAGAAAAACATCACCCCCAATAAAATAGTAAAGTTATAGGGATCATTGGCACTAAAATTCTAGAAAGGAAACTCCTTAGGTTTTCTCCCCACTGGTCGAAACATCAAAGGTCCAAGCATCTAATATATTCTACTGAAAACTCTACCTGTAAAATAACATGACTAGATTCCCTCTCATGGTAGGCCTCATCATGAATGCATCTTCTTGATCACCTTTACCTTCTTATAAACCTACAAACATGTTAGCAACATAAAATGAGTAACCACATACTGGATGGAAGGGTGAAGTTCTTCCTCGAGACATCTCGCCTAAGACTTATCATTTGGAAAAATATCTGGGGAAAAGTGCATAAGGTCCATGAACATGATCTCAGGATCATGTAATGGAATAATACCTTGTTGGAGGGAGAGTTTCTCATTCCTCTTATAAGCCTTCATAATCTGTGAAAAGAACTCTGCACAGAACACCTTCTGAAAGTCGACTCACAAAACATCTACCTCCTTTAGTTCTCCCAAAAATAGTTTCCACCACTGAATTGACACTCCCCACAACTGAATAACTGGAAAAGAGACTTAAAAATCTATCGAGGCCCGAATCAGGCGGAATTTAATCTCCAAATCCACCATCCAACCTTTTATCGTATGTCAGAAAAACCTTCATCTTACATTGTCAAATATCGTTGTTGGAAATCATGAAACTCCCTCTGTCACTAATCATACTGTTATGATGGATCAACCCTATGGAGATCAACTGGATCAGCCCGATGAATCTCTACTGCCTGATCCACATGTGGTTGACATTAGGGATCCATATCTTAAAGGTAAACAAATATTTTCTAATCCATAATAGTAAGGAACATTACAAAAATTTATTTTAATTTTTTTTATTCATTTTAACTTTCCCGAAACACTCCATTTCAAATAAGAACAAAAGTCATTATAATACAGGTACCTTTCATGGGTCTATACCCAAATTGAAAGTTCGTCTCTCTTGGTCAATAAATAAGCTCAAATTTTTTCCATTAGAACACATGGGTCATAAATCCCCTGACCTGGTTGATCTCCCTAGACTATGTAACCCACCAAGGTCAACTATAACTATTTCCATAACATCACATGAAATCACCATTGTTCATATCTCCAAACTTCATCCTATCTCTCAACTATTGCCTCTAATACCACTTTTTTATGACACCATTTCACAAAGATACCCCTCATGGGATACCAAAGAATAAAGGGATACAATAACCCCTCAATGAAGCCTCCAGTAGGCCCCTAGTTGGCGAATAGCACCAAGGGTGAAAAAATATCACAATATGGTAGGAATTACCCTTTTTTAGAAAATATGTTCGAGATATATGATGGACCATCCACAAGAAAATCTAATATATATTTATATATATATACAATAAATCTCAAATGCATCTTTCATGCATGTGAAAAAATAAACTGACACAAATACAAATGTATCTGAAGAACCAATAAAATGACAAGATAAGAAGTGACAAGATAACTATCAAAATCTGAGCTACTAAGGTCCATCATGATCTGAAAATACTCATTGAAACCTAAAGTAAATTTATATTTATAGTGTGAGCATATGAGTATACTAAATAAAAAAATTTAGGTCTCTCATTCACATGTTAAATAAGAATACTAATGCTCCTATGAGAAAATAGAAAAACCAAATAGCACATAAGCAGTTATACTAACCACCCAAACCACACTAAGGTATGCTCACCAAATAATGAAATTCATGTAATATAACATAATGTATATTGATGTTAGGTTACCCCGCACAACTTTCCCACTAATTAGTTTCACTCACACTCTAACGTCATACATCATAGCACTCCCACCTATTCTGAACATACCACATCACATCCCACCCACAAACACTTAGGCCTCAAAACAACATCACATCCTGCCCATGGGCACCTAGGCCACAAACCACATTGCATCCCACACATAGACACCTAGTCCAAAAACCACATCACATACCCCCAATAGATACTTGTTCCATAAACCACATCACATCCCTCCTACAGAAACCCAGTCCAGAACCACATCACATCCCGAGGACACCTGGGAAATCACAACTCATCTCATCCCAAAGGAACCTAGGAAACCACAAGACATATCAACACGAACACACCATGGAAATCACTACTCATCAGCACGCACCAGGGCCACAACCCACAAACTTTCTAAATAATCTTGGCCTCTCACCACTAAAAAAATTCATAAGGAATAGTGGGTGGCCATCCATCCATCCTCCCACTATTATGTTTGAGAAAGACACCATCCCCTGTGACAATGGGGGTGTTTATCAAATAATGCTCAACAATTGTCGGGTTTGTATAGAAATATCAAGGAAAATATAAGTATATACATATAAGATTCCAAAAACTCACACCCATTTTATGTGTTATCAAAACAGTAACCAAGTCACCACACCATCCCCTTTGATAATACCTCTAAATGCATGACATCATGCGCCAAGCTAGAAAACTGATTCATTTTCCCATCCAAGTCATTAAACCATGTCCATCCATTATTTAAAAATTAATTTATTAATTTATTTAATTAAACCAACTGAGCCATTCCAAACATCATCAGAAAACATTTATTCATTCCATCATGACTTTGGAAACTACTAATCATTTCACACAAAAACAAAAATAGAAAAAGTCATACAGAAAAGATGAACCAAGGTAAATTAACCTTCTTCACATCTCCTCTCTAGTCAACACCCATTCATGATATAACATCCCTAGGTATCTATATACGGTGTAAAGATTTATGCAAGATACTCACAAAGAAAATCAAGGATAATTAACCTTACAAACCATCCCCATCATTTCTAAGATTTATCCCTCCAAAACCATCCGCGCACAACCACATCTAGAAACACATCACCGCATAATTTGATCATAACCCTACTATAAAATAATTATCATCCATCCCACAATCAATCAATATCTCAACCTCAGACTCTATTTCACCACCTTATTCAACTCACAACCCACAATCGTGCTCAAAACTACACTATAACACAAGTCAAACAAAACAAAATTCTAGATTTAATAATCCATCGTTTATTTAATTCCAGTTGTTAATTCAAGGGTTACCACAGAAACCGTATTATCCTGATCCATATATCCATTTGACAAATTTTTGGGGTTAACCAATTTACAAATATAAGTATTTAATAGAAATAAAACAACATGAAAACAATTTATTAAGAAAACAAGGACCCCCAATGGTCGTGATTTTTAGTGGGGAATCATGCCCGAATAATCACAAGATCGAAAAAAAATGAAAGTAATAAAAATCATGCAAAGAAACTTAAATTTAGCATAAATTTCATTCAACTGATTACTTATATTAAATTATTTTGGCACAACCATGATCCATAGGTAAACATAAGTAAAAACCCCTCCCTTATGATGCATAATAAGAAGAAATGAAAGAAATACTACCTCGAGGGGATGTCAATGTTCCTTGCACAATAATGGGTAATGTGATGTATAAAGACCCATAATTTACATACATTGTCATTAATTCAGAATTTAATCATACTTATTACAACATATAACAAAACCATGGTAGGACCATATAGGTATAGTGTCTTTAGAAACTGGGAAACATAAACAACTGGTTCACAAAGCATCTACATTGTCTCCCGTTTATTTCATCAGATATAGAGTCCCTTTTGGAATATCCTACTTAATACCCTTCTTCCTGACCTGGGAAAAATAAAACATACAAAAGGGTGAGCTCAAATGCTCAGTAAGGGTAAGCAAAGGAAATATCATATTCATAAGAACATAACATTTCGAAAATCTTAACCTGCAAAAGAGATCATAATATCATAACATGGGATAAATCATAGTAGTGAAATGTAATCCAAATAATCATAACATAAAACATGAAACTTTGTTTCATACACACATAATCATATAAAATCATTTCTTATTAGTCCAGACTCATTACCAAGACTATCTTAGCAGACAAAGTCCATTTCTGAACCGAGTTCACTCCTCGTTTCAGTCCTGTATCACTGAACCGTATTAACTTTCCATTCCAGCCATGTATATCTCATGAGATATAAATATTTACCCAATGAATTTGAGGGATATATAGGTCCCACCCATCTCATAATGAAACCATTATTATGTGTGCCACAAATCATAAATCATACATCATAGCATAACCCATTTAATAAAAAGGGGATTCTTAAATATCGTGACATCATAAAACAATTCATATAAGATAAAGGACTTCATAAAAATAATTCCACAAAAATATAATCAAATCCGTGTAATAATAGGGATAGAAACAGAACCCTATATTATCTTATATGGAAAATAATTTTGATAAAACACTTGAACTCCATTCTTGAGGAAAATATCCTTTCTACTTTAAATACTTTTTTTCTTTCATAATCATGTCATAACATTTTAAACTAAAATAAGTTAATTAAAAATAAACTTGAAAACTTGTAAAGGAAGATTCATAGCAATAATGTTCTATGGAATCATAAAAATCCATTCTTGCCGTATAAGTTAAAAACATTATTCTCGTACTTTGGCCGAAAAAGTTAAAAAGTATCTCGTACTGAAAATGACAAACGATTCCTTTCATATATTTTACTAAAAATTAACAAATAGGTAAAATTGGATTTAAATAGTTGTATGAGGATGGAAATAATATTACATATTGAGGAAACATGGATGTGGATGTTAAATATGCCCCATTAAATTCTGAAGTATAAACAATCTCAGATAAAAATGAGATTTTGAGATTTTCCCTTACCTTAGGTATGATATGCTTCGTATGTATCTGAACCTACTGTATAATGATTTAAATAATGACATTGACTTATTAAAGAATCATATTAATTGTTATGATATCATACATGTTCATATTCTTTTCCTATTATTAGTTATATTTCATTGCTACTTGTTATTCGAGAGTTCATTGCTTTATGTTCTAATTCATGTCTTGTCGAATAAATTATTATTCCTATTTTTAGGTTTTATATACCTTATTTACATAATGGTATTAGTGTAATATATATCATATTTATTTATTCACTTCATTTATATAATCATTACTCAATGAATATCATGTAGAACGAGTCACATCACATCATGGAGACGGTAGGTCGTACGTACGCACGAGCGATGATATCGTTCCCATAACTATTTAATGGTATTTGAGTGGAATATGGAATGTCTAATAATTATTATAATGTTATAATAATCATATATAGTTATTCTTTACACCATTATACCCATCCAAGTAAAGTGGTGGTGGAAAACAGATTACACCACGGCGTGGAGACGGTATTCCGTACGTACGCACGTGCAGTGATTTCATTTTTCGTAAGATGGATAGAAGGTGAAATAGGGTTGTTTCATATTTATAATAACATATAATTATATGATTTATACTTATGTTATTAATTTATGATTAAAAAAATAAATAATAAAAAGTAGAAAAAGAAATAAATTGGAATGAATCGGTAAAGGATATAACCTCTTCTTTGACGTGCCCCTTCTTAACCACCTCTTAGGGCACCAAAGTTGGACTTTGATGAAGACCAGGACCTATAATCTGTTTCTAGGGAAGTTTAGAAGAGAAATTGGTAGGGTTTCACCAAGATTTAAGGCTCAAAGTGGTGTGAGGAGGAGAGGGAGGAGGTGCCCTTTTATAAGGATGGAGAGGGGCACCTTTAGAATTATTAGAAATATTAATTTATAATAAATTCCAACCCCACATAAAAACCTCAAAAATGACTCAATTAGAATATAAGATGATATAGGGTTGTAATCTCATCAACCAATAAAATTTAGACATATTTTGAATTTATTTTAAACCTTATCAAATTGATTTATCCTTATTTAATCTATTTAATTTTATTTGTCGTAATAATATTCTAAATTTTAAATTGATATAAATAATTACTTATGTGCTATGAATTATCCATAATAAGATACTTTATGAAATTATAGACTATATAAATTTAAATTTATAATTTTTAAATATTTTTGTGATTTTTAAAAAAATTATAATATATAAAACCATTTATTTTATATTTCAATCAATAAAATAATTTCAACATCACTATTGTGTCACATTTAATGATAATTATTTAATACCTAAAAATTATAAATAAATTAACATGATTTAGATAATTTTACTATATTTATAGAGACTATTCAGGTTCCATGTTTCATGAATTTTATCACTAAATTAAAATTATTATACTTATAAGATTTAAGAGAGTGACATGTTGTCACTTTCTTTGGTTTTAATAATAATTAAATTATTTTCATGGTCAAAAGTCCATAAAATTTATCTATTTTGACCCTTAGGTGATATGTGTCAACTTTTAGTCATCCAATAGAATTTTTTCAGGTGTTAGGGTAATTTTATATTCTTATTTTTACCCTTAATTACTCGATTTACCTTTAACTGCAGTAAATAAAAATTATCCTAGTTACTATTCATAATATCAAAAAAATAGAAGTTAACTATTAACATAATTTGGACCAAATGAATTGAAATATTGAATCCATTTTTTAAAATTCAAAACACATAAGTTGTATTAATTAATTTAAAATTAATCATATTCTTCAGAAAACGGGTTTTAAAAGTTAAAACATTGCCAAAGATTGAAATGTTTTTACCTATGAATTCAATGTAAAATTAATATTAATGACATAAATTATATTAAATGGTAAAAATATATTCTATTTATACTTTAAAACAATTAAATATTATAATTTAACCATATAAATTATTGCGATGAAAAACATTGTTTTTAATTAAAATATAGCGTGTTTTAACTATTCATTTAAAATATGAATGTTTTCATAATAATATGAAAAAATTATCAAAAGTAAATGTTTATATCATGATTCCAAAGAATAATTTTATTTTATCAAATTATACTTATAAACCTATCCAAACTATATTTAGAGTGTGTGCACCATCAAAAGGCGGAAAAACTTCATTTTTTAAAAAATACTTATTTTACCTGAAAAATTTATTTTGTTCACATACCATGTTTTAGAAAATTTGTAAGATTAATAATAATGTTAAAAATTTATTTAATACTATTCATAATGGATATTACATAATATTATAACAATATATCATTGTTTAGCGAAACCTAGTATTCCATACTACACACGCTATTGAGGAAGGTCTTGATTGGGTGTAACACAAGCCAAGACAGTGTTGTGTGTAGTGAAAGATTAGTTTGGTGTTGAATATAAAATAAGACATAAAAATTTTATATATATCACATAAAATCTCAGGTTGTTATATTCTACCCCCCTTAAAAATAATTTCACCCTCGAAATTCGTCACTTTGTAACAAACAGATGAGGATACCTCTCCCTCCTCATATCCTCAAGTTCCCATGTAGCTTCTTCTAATTGGTGGTTCCCCCATAAAACATTAACCAAGCGAGTGGTATTGTTTCATATAACTTTTTCTCGATGATCCAAAATCTCTATCGGCTATTCTTCATAAGAAAGATCTTTCTCCAGCGGTACAACTTCTGAGCTTAGTACATGTGAAGGATCAGGTATGTAATTTATCAGGAGAGATACATGGAATACATCATGAACTTGAGAGAGATTTAGTGGAAGTTCAAATCGATAATCTACCTTCCCAACATGATCCGGTATCTCAAAAAGATCGATATATGTAGGGCTCAGCTTTCCCTTCTTTCCAAATCTCTTCACTCTCTTCCAAGGATATATTCGTAAGAACACTTTATCACCCACTTAAAACTCTAGGTCTTTTATTCAGTTATTAGCATAACTTTTTTGTTGACTCTAAGCTGCTCTTATGTGTTGTTGAATAGATCGGACCTTTTCTACCATCTCATCAACAAGATCAGGTCCTAATAGCTTTCTTTCCCCAACTTCATCCCCGTAAGTTGGAGTTCGTCATTTCATTCCTTAGAGAGCTTCATAAAGAGCCATCTGAATATTGGAGTGAAAGCTATTATTATAAGAAAATTCCACCAAAGGTAGGTTTTGATCCCAACCACATTTGAAATCCATAGAGAAATCTCTCAACATGTCTTTTAGAGTTTGAATTTTCCTCTCAGGCTGACCATTTGTCTGAGGATGATAAGTAGTGCTGAAACTCAACTCTGTATCTAGAGTATGCTGAAGACTTCACCAAAACTTCGAGGTAAACCTCGGATCCCGATCAGATATAATGGAAATTGGTACTCCATGAAATCTTACCACTTCCTTTACATATATTCTGGCAAGCTGATCAAGAGAAAAATCTTCTCTAATAGCAATGAAGTGTGCCAACTTCGTAAGACGATCAACTATAACCCAGATATCATTATTGCCATTGGATGTTTTATGAAGTCCAGTGACAAAGTCCATAGTGAAGTTTTCCCATTTCCATTCTGCTATGGGTAATGGTTGTAACATCCCCTTAGACTTCTGTCTCTCAACTTTAACTTTCTGACAAACCAAGCATCTACAGACATATTCAGCAAAATCTCTTTTCATTCCATCCCACCAGAAGTACTCCTTCAGGTCCCTATACATCTTCGTGCTTCCAGGATGAATAGAGAATTAAGAACTATGATCCTCATCCAATATTTCCTTATTTAATTCTAGGATGGGAGGAACACAAACCCAATTCCTAAACCTTATTATTTCATCACAATCAATGTGAAATTTAGGAACATTTCTTGCCTTCTTTTGTAACTCCACATCTTCTTTCTGTGCCTCTTTATTCTTCATATGTATAGATGGGTGAAAATTCATTTGATAAAGATAAGATTTTTCCCCTTACATTATAATTCCAAGATCTATCCTTTGTAAATCCATAAATATTGGATATTTTTTTATCCTCATAATGGATAAGATAGCATGGTCTTGTCGACTTAATGCGTCTACCACCTTGTTTTCTTTCCCAGGGTGGTAATGAATTGAGCATTCGTAATCCTTAATCAGCTCCAACAATCTTCTTTGGCGCATATTCATCTCCTTTTGTGTAAAAATCTTCATTAAACTTTTATAATGAGTATAAATATACCACCTTTCACCATAAAGATAATGCCTCCAAATCATTAATGCAAAGATTACCGCAGCTAACTCCAAATCATGAGTTGGGTAATTTTTCTCATGGATTTTCAACTATCATGAGGCATAAGCTATCACCATATCGTTTTTCATGAGAACACACCCCAATACCTTCTTGGATGCATCATTGTAGATCACAAACCTTTCTCCACTACAAGGCGGTGTGAGTACAGGTGCACAGGATAACCTTCTTTTCAACTCCTTGAAATTCTCTTCACACTCCTCCATCCACACAAACTTAACTCCTTTTCGAGTCAATATGGTGAGTGGATTATATAATCGTTAATAATCCTTCACAAACGTCGATAATATCCAAACAAACAAGGAAAACTTCAGATCTCAGTTACTGTAGTTGGTCTCGACCATCTTTCGATAACCTCTGTTTTTGCTGGATCC
Organism: Viscum album; assembly: GCA_963277665.1. Lineage (NCBI taxonomy): Eukaryota > Viridiplantae > Streptophyta > Magnoliopsida > Santalales > Viscaceae > Viscum > Viscum album. Next base: position 1,931,199,259 of record OY728142.1, read on the forward strand.
ATAGATATCCCCTCTTTTGAGATTATGTGACCCAAAAATAAAACTTTTTGGAGACAAAATTCACACTTGGTAAATTTGGCATAAATCTTATCCTTTCTCAGGGTCCTTAATAAAATTATCAAGTGATCTTCATGTTCTTCCTCACTCTTTTAATAGACAAGAATATCGTCTATAAAGACTACCACAAACTGATCAAGATAGTATCTAAAGACACTATTCATCGGATCCATGAAGATAGCAGGAGAATTAGTATGACCAAATGGCATCATTATAAATTCAAAGTGTCCATACCTTGTACAGAATTTTGTCTTTGGTATATCCTCTTTTTTTACCCTTAATTGATGATACCCTGAACGAAGAACAATCTTAGAAAAGTATTAAGCTCTAAGTAGTTGTTCAAATAAGTCATCAATGTGCGGGAGAGAATATTTGTTCTTGATAGTGATCTTGTTAAGTTGTCGATAATCAATGCAGAGTCTCATTGATCCATCTTTATTCTTAACAAACAGAACTGGTGCTCCCCAAGGTGATGCACTAGGGAGTTCAAATCCCTTATCAAGATTCTCTTGGAGTTTCTTCTTTAATTCCTGAAACTCAATTGGTTCCATTCTATAAGGTTTCTTTGAAATGGGCATAGCACCCGGTACGAGTTCTATTGAAAACTGAACTTCACGATCTGGTAGAAGACCTGAAAATTCTTCTGGAAAGACATCATAAAACACACGTACAATGGGAATATTCTTAATCATGAGTTTCTCTCAAACCATTTGAGATAAATAACCTTAATTTATTATAATCAATACCCATAAGATGAAAGAAATTTCAACTGAAAGGTTATATTCATCCTTGCATCAATAGATGATCATAGATTGATCAGGAATACGAAATGTGACTTCCCTTCTTTGGCAGTCGATATGAGCTCCATATAAGGAAATCCAATCCATGAAAAGAATCACATAAAATTCCACTATAGGAAGGATCACAAGATTTGAAGGAAGCAATTTCTCACAAACATCAATTGGAGAAGAATTATAAACTTTTAATGCAACTATTGTGCCATTAGGAGTTGTCACAGCTAACTCAACATCTAATTGTTGAGGTACTACGACGATACCCTTAGAAAATTCTTCATAAATAAAATAGTGCGTGGATCCAGAATCAAATAAAACATTTTCTACTTTAGAGTGGATGTTAAGCGTACCTTTCACCACTTCTTTATCGTAATCCACATCACCAATAGAAATTTCATGTGACTTTCCTTTGTCTTTGGCCTTAATAGTTTTTTGATGTTGATCATCATCAACAACCCTTGGATTAGGTCATTTATTAGAATAATTCCCCATTTCCTTGCACTTGTAACATTGAAGTGTAGGAGGTGCATTCTGTGTATCATTTTCTTTGTTCTCATCACTAGACATCTTTTTCCCATCATTGCAGCATTCAAATTCCTGATGACCTTCTTTTCTACATTTGAATCATTTACTTGTCCCTTTAAGAAAATTACCCCCATGTTTCTTTCCACACTTTGAGCACAATGAAAAAATAATCTTCTTTTCAGTGTGGTCTTTATATTTCCCTTTGAATTCCATTCTCCTATTCTTATCAAACCCATATGATTGATGGATTACTCCAATCTCCATCTCAAACTTGAGATCACGTCGAACAATTTCCTCATATCTATTGAAGTCCCTTATGGCTAACTCCCTTTGAAGAATTGGTTTTAATCCACTAAAGAATCGTTAGATCTTACTCTCAAGTTGGATAATAATTTTGGAAGCATACCTTTCAAGTCTTGTAAAATTTGCTTCGTAGGTAACAACTGATTCATCATCCTTTTACTTCAGTTCAAGAAACTCTTTCTCCACCTTTGTTTGAAGAATACGAGGGAAGTAATTATTGAAAAATAAGTTCTTGAACTCATCCCATTCAATGGAATCAATTTCATCTCTTTGCCTTGTATTCTTGATAAGATTACACCATTGATCAGCTTCACCTTCCAAACGATATACTTCTAAGATGACTTTATCACTTTCAGAACATTGCAGGACTGGAAATATCTTTTCATTTATACTAATCCATTGTTCAGCCACTAATGGATCAGAAGACCCGCTGAATGATAGTGGAAGCTTCCTCATGAAGGATTTAACAGAAAGTTTCTCCTTCATTTGCTCATTTGGAAGTACTGTAAGATTGATAGATTGAGAAAGTTGTGTGAGAATGGATACAAGATTTTGCATTCCAAATCCCATAAAGTTTTGTTTCTTAGGGGTACAATCATTGCATTGTCTGTCACATTCAGCATTAACACGGTTCCTTCAGTTTCTATCCATTGGATAAAACCAATAAGCATATTGTGAGAAACACTAATCACAATAGGAAAACCACATAATCAAGAATAAAATTTTACACTTAAGGTCTTGTAATAGGTTATTCATGGACATTTCTAAAACACTAATATTGTGTTCTATGCTTAGACATATCCTTAGTGTTCTTACTAAGGATTTCACATCCTAGTTTCCAAAGGTTGACTATACCTTTCCTATGATACCAACTATAATGACCCATACTTTATATACATTTTTATTAATTCATAATTGAATCATACTTATTACAACATATAACAAAACCATGGTAAGACCATATAGGTATAGTGTCTTTAGAAACTGGGAAACATAAACAACTGGTTCACAAATCATCTACATTGTCTCGCATTTGTTTCATCATATCTAGAGTACCTTTTGGCATATCCTAATTAATACTCTTCTTCCTAACCTGGGGAAAAGAAAACATAAAAAATTGTGAGCTCAAATTCTCAGTAAGTTTAAACAGAGGAAATATCATATTCATAAGAACATAAAATTTCAAAAATCTTAACCTACAAAAGAGATCATAATATCATAACATGGGATAAATCATAGTAGTGAAATGTAATCCAATTAATCATTACATAAAACAAGAAACTTTTTTTAATACACACATAATCATATAAAATCATTTCTTATTAGTCCAGAATCATTGCCAAGACTATCTTAGAGGACAAAGTCTATTTTTGAACCGAGTTCACTCCTCGTTTCAATTCTGTATCACTGAACTAGATTAACTTGTCATTCCAGCAATGTCTATCTCTTGAGATATAAATCTTTACCCAATGCATTGGAGGTAGATATAGGTCCCACCCGTCTCATAATGAAACCATTCTTATGTGTTCCACAAAATCATAAATCATACATCATATCATAACCCATGTAATAAAAATGGGATTATTAAACATCGTGACATCATAAAACAATTCATATAAGATAAAGGACTTCATAAAAATAATTCCATCACAACATAATCAAATCAATGTAATAATAGAAATTGAAAGAGAACCTTATATTATCTTAGATGGAAAATAATTTTTGTAGAACACTTGGACTCCATTCTTGAGGAAAATATCCTTTTTACTTCAAAAACCTTTTTCCATTATTAATCATGTAATAACATTTTAAACTAAAAGAAGTTAATTAAAAATAAACTTGAAAACTTGTAAAGTAATCTACATGGAAATAATTTTCTATGGAATCATAAAAATCCATTCATGTCATATAATTTAAAAAAACATTCTTCTCGTACTTTGGCTGAAAAAGTCAAAAAGTGTCTCGTACTGAAAATGAAAAAAGATTCATTTCATATCTTTTACTAAAAATTAACCAATAGTTAAAAATAGATTTAAAACGTTTTATGAGGATATAAATTATATTACATATTGAGGAAACATGGATGTGGATGATAAATACGCCCCAGTAAATTTTGAAGTATAAACAGTCTCTTATAAAAATTAGATTGTGAGATTTTCCCTTACCTTAGGTCTGATATGCTCCGTACATATTCGAACCTCATGTATAATGATTTAAATATTGTCATTGACTTATTAAATAATCATATTCATTGTTACTATATCATATATGGTCATATTCTAATCTTCTTATTAGTAATATTTCATTTCTACTTGTTATTCATGAGTTCATTGCTTTATGTTCTTATGCATGTCTTGTCTAATAAATTATTATTCCTCTTTCTAGGTAATAGATACCTTATTTACAAAATGGTATTGGTGTAATATATATCATATTTTTTCATTCAATTCATTTATATAATCATTATTCAATGAAGATCATGTAGAACGAGTCACATCACATCGTGGGGACAGTAGGCAGTACGTACGCATGAGCGATGATATCGTTCCCATAACTATTGAATGGTATTGGAGTGGAATATGGAATGTCTCATAATTAGTATCATGTTATAATAATCATATATATAGTTATTCGTTAAACCATTATACCCATCCAAGTAAGGTGGTGGTGGAAAACATATTACACCACGGCGTGGAGATGGTATTCTGTACGTACGCACGTGCGGTGATTTCGTTTTCCATAGGATGGATGGAAGGTGAAATAGGGTCATTTAATATTTATAATAACATATCTGTATATTAATGATACTGATGTTATTAATTTATGATGAAACAAATAAAGAAGAAGAACTAGAAGAAGAAATAATTTGGAATGAATCGATAAAGGATATTACCTCTTCTATGACGCGCCTCTTCTTAACCTCCTCTCAGGGAACTAAAGTTGGTCTTTGAAGAATACCAGGACCACTAGTATGTTTCTAGGTAAGTGGAGAAGTTAAATTGGCAGGTTTTGGCCGATCTTGAAGGCTCAATGTGGTGTGAGGAGGATAGGGAGGAGGTGCCCTTTTATAAGGGAGGAGAGGGGCACCTTTGGAATTATAAGAAATATTAAGTTATAATAAATTACAAACCCACTTAAAACCCTCCAAAAATGACTCAATTATAAGATTATATGAGATGGGGTTGTAATATTTTCAACAAATAAAATTTAGACATGTAGCAAATTTATTTTAAATCATATCAAATTGATGTATCCTTATTTAATCTATTTAATTTTATTTGTGGTAATAATATTCTAAATTCTAAATTGATATAAATAATTACTTATGTGCTGTAAATTATCCATAATTAGATAATTTATAACATTTTAGACCATATAAATTTAAATTTATAATTTTTAAATATTTTTGTGATTTTTAAACAATTTTATAATATGTTATTTTTATAAAATAACAATAGTGTCAATTTTGACACTATTCATTTATTTGAATTTAAATAAAATCTAAATAGAAGATATATTCAAAATAAAAGCTTTAATAGATTCATAACATGTCATATTTATCTAAAAAATTAGTGGAGCACATTAAACAGTTCATATAATATTTATTTTAATATTTTTAAAATGGTTTATTTGATATTTCAATCAATAAAATATTTTCAACATCACTATTGTGTCACCTTTAATGAAAATTATTTAATCCCTAAAAATTCTAAATAAATTTAAATGATGTAGATAATTTTACTAGATTATTGGATACTATTCATGTTTTATGTTTCATGATGTTTATCACTAAATTAAAATTATTATACTTATAAGATTTAAGAGAGTGACATGTTGTCACTTTCTTTCATTTTAATAATAATTAAATTATTTTCATGATCCAAAGTCCATAAAATTAATCTATTCCGACCCTTAGGGTAAATGGGTCTACTTTTAGTCATCCAGTAGAATTTTGGCAGGTGTTAAGGTAATTTTATAATCTTATTTTTACCCTTAATTACCTGATTTACCTTTAACATAATTTGGACCCACTGAATTAAAATATGGAATCCATTTTTCAAAATTCAAAACACCGAAGTTTTAGTAATTAATTTAAAATTAATCTCGTTGTTAAGGAAATGGGTTTTAAAAGTTAAAACATTGTCAAAGATTGAAATGTTTTTACATATGAATTCAATGTCAAATTAATGGTAATGACATACATTATATTAAATGGTAAAAATATATTCTGTTTATACTTTAAAACCATTCAATATTATAATTTAACCATATAAATTATTGTGATGAAAAAAATTGTTTTTAATTAAAATATATCGTGTTTTTACTATTCATTTAAAATATGAAAGTTATCAGAATAATATGAAAAAAATTTCAAAAGTAAATTTTTATATCCTGATTCCAAATTAGAATTTTATTTTTTCAAATTGAACTTATAAACCTGTCAAAAACTAGATTTAAATTGGGTGCACCATCAAAAGGCTGCAAAACTACATTTTTTGAAAAATACTTATTTTACATGAAAAATTTATTTTGTTCACATACCATGTTTTAGAAAATATTTAAGATGAATATTAATGTTCAAAATTTATTTAATACTATTCATAATGGCTAGTGCATAATATTATAACAATATATCGTTGTTTAGCGAAACCCGGTATTGCGTACTATACACGCTATCGAGGAAGGTCGTGATTGCGTGTAACACAAGGCACGCCAGTGTTGTGTGTAGTGAATGATTCACTTGGTGTTGCGTATAACATAATACATAAAAAAATATATATATTGCTCATAAAATCTCAGGTTGTTACATGATGAGCCTCAGATTTTGTCTCTTTTGAGATCTACATTCATATGAGGATCCCATGAAACCACCACACCAACGACAATCGATGGGAACACCATTAGGAATATGTGTAAACTAACTTTATAGAATTATCAGAAGATATGGATGAAATTAGGATCAAACTGAGGGAAATTTAAATAAAATGAAGGGATAACTCACCTTATATCACCATGGATCACCAATGTGCAATCAATAAAATCAATAGATCAGAGATGGAGAGATAAGGATCAAAGAACTCCTTGGGATGAGTAGGATTTTTCTGGAATGGTATGAGGTAGATTTCATGTAAAAATATATGAATATTTGGACAAAAATAAATTTTAAGATAGAACTTCATTGTCGTATTAGATGACATGTAATACCTTTTCACGTCATGTGGTAATTAGGGTTTGGTTTCCACTGAAAAAGGTGTCACCTCTTGATATATTTATTTTTAAAACCCCAAAATATTACATGTTGTGAAACCTCTAGGAAAATCCTTCAAACAGAGTTTCACATCGTGTAACCCAAATACACAACGTGTAATGTCCCTTTATCCACCCTTTAGAAAATAATATGTTTGTACTCTCTCCTAACCTCTTACAAACATTCAAAAAACCAAAAATCATCAATTTAATGGATTGGGAGGAACCTGGCCATTATAATGTACATGTGGACTACCACCTCCAAAAATGTATCTGATTGATTATTCATTTCACATTAATGTTCATAAGGATACATTTTATTAGTAGATTATTTATATAATATAATAATTATTCTATAAAATTGAAGTATTATTTACATTTCTTTTGATTGATTTGTCAAAAAGTGAAAACATAGTTCTTGTGTACGTATGGCCTACTATCACTAAGAACGGTGTAATTTAAATTTTTTCTATGAATGTAATGGATTACTCTAAATTATATCAATAGATTATATTATATATATATATATATCATTATTAAAAAAACTATGGATTTTATAACCATAACAAAAGTAAAATGTCCAGAACTAATGAACATAATTTCTTATGAATAAGGGAAAAGTTAGTGGCCAGAAATGATGATTTTAAAAAGTAATTACTAAATACGTGATGAAATATTATAAAGTGATAATTTTTGTTATTTTATACATATATATTATTATGATATATAATATTAATAAATTTAAATATATTATTCTTAATTATAGTGACCTTTCAATAAATGTAGAAGCTTATGTAAGTGTTTATGTTACAATATCATTATTTATCAGGATTGTTTATAAAATGTTTTTGATGATTAAATTTCATGATATACCTCTTAATAAAATATTTCATAATATTTTCCTGTAATATTTTTTGAGATTAATTTTTTCCCTCTTTAATTCATCCCTTTATACACTCAAGAGACTGAAAGATTATTTTTATGGAAAACTCAGATAATTTTTCAGCTTTTTTGAGTATCTTTTTTATTCCTTTTCCATGTTTTCTAAAAAAATAAACAATTCTTTTATTATTATAATTTTATTAATAAATTTATATTTTACACATTATATAATTATTTAAAAATTGAATAAAAATAATATCTTTATATTTCCAAATAAGTTACTTTTATATTTTTTTTACTAAACTGTGAATGGATTTTTTTTAAAATTGAACATATATGGCAAGAAACTTCACTCTATCATAAATAAATAATATTTTGAATATTACTTTACATGTTTCAATGGTTATATTAAATGAAATATCATTCCTTAAAATTTTGGAATTTTTTAGGTTTAAACTATTTTAAGAGAGAATTTTGTTTTTATCAATAAATAATCCATGTGATATTTTAAAATAATTTTTAAGAAAATATGATATCCTTTGATGTTGCCTATTATTTAATAGGGATATAATTCAATGATATAATCCTCATTCATTCCCAATGTGGTTTATGATTATGATGATAATATTTCTATGTAATCTATTCGGTGTCCATGGGTTATGATATGATAAATAGATGAAATAAATTTGAAAGGAATTTATTTTTATTTAGTTATGTTTTGAGGAAATGTTTGTGAAACATGTTTCACATTCATGGATTATTAGTTGATGAAAAGTTTATGAAACACATTAATTTTTCATGGTTTATGATATGATGAATTTGTTATGATATTTTTTCATAAATATATATGATTTTTATTATGTGATAGATTGATAAAGAATCACATCGCCCTCCAATGTATTGGGTAATTTTGGATATCTCGTGAGATAAATAGGATTGTAATGAAGAGTGAACCAAGTTCAGTAAGGTAATCTTCCAACTATTTTGATCATGTGATTGAACCTTTAATACTATGATGTATTAGGGAGTGAACCTAATCCAATATAATAGTCTTAGTTTTAATCATTTACAAATAGAAAAATTATTTTCTATTCATAGACATAAACAAAAAAATTATGCCATATTCATTGACTTCATTATTATCCTGGTCTTATGAACTTCTGAGATTTATTCCATGACTCAAGATGTTGACTTATTATATTAAATGTATGTTTTTGATATGTTATTATCATATTATAATATCCTTATGATCGTCTTATATTTATGTGATCACTAATATCTCCATATTTTACCCATACTAAGACTTTTATCTCACCATTTATTATGTTTCTGTTACCAAGGTTATGAAGTAATATATAATGTATAACATGACTAAAAAGGGTGATAGTTATGATGAAATTAGTATGATATGATTTATTTTACTTATGAATAATTAGATTATGTATCCATGTTTCTAAAGGTAATAAACCCATTTGAGTCTATAATAGATCGATATGTTTTGAAATGAGCATTCTTATAATAAGATGAAATATATATGTATTAAATTACCTATTTATATAGTTGTTATAAAATTAATTCCTAGTTACCTTTTGAAACTATGACAATAATACATTAATAAAAACCCTATTTGTTTTTCTATATATAATATATCATCCTATGATATAATAAACAAAGGAGTTAAATTTTCCAAGAAAATATTGCTTTGTACATAATAAAAAAGACTTATTTTGGGGATAGATTTACATTAGGGTAATAATCCCAAAAATACTTGGTTTGGTATATCATGACCATCATTCTGGTGCATGGTGAGTTTTCACTTATTGTGCACCTGGTTGACACTCTTAAGGGATATTATTATATAACTCATATTTTTATTATGAAATATCATGAAGGATTTGAATAGGTGACAATAATAAATGACCTAAGTTAATCCCAAAGTGTCATATACTTTAAACAAGGTGTCATGATTTAAAAATCTTAAAAATTATTTTTCATTAATGATCACTCTAATCAAATATTCCTTATGTCCATTCTAACCATTATTGTTTCGCCATAGTGTTTAAGATGAAATTATAATATTTAGTGGGTTATAGGTATGATAAAATATATTTTTACCCTATTTGAGAATAGATATAAAAATTACATTATATTAGGATAGGTCTCAATTAAGTTCAATTCATAAGATTGATGACTACAAGTTGAGGTAGAAATGAAAACACCTTATAGTACGATGATCAAATGTGAGGTCTATGATTCTACACCAACTAAAGTTTTTTGGAATGTTATTCCTATAAATAAAGGTGTTATACTTATTATTGAATTTCTTGTTATCATATTCATGTATTGAATCTATTCACATAAATGACATATCAATAACTAATTAAAGGAAGTTATGTTTTATATTCAAACCCAACCTGTGATTTTATATCAATGCGATGATAAATATGAACTTCCTATAGAAATCACATATATTAAATGGTTCTTGATTTATATTCCAAATGAGTATTTGTCTCATATGGTTCGAGAGAAAAAAAACCTTGAAGATATTCATTTTTTGAGATAATTTCATGATGTATTTATATAATATATTTCTTTTCTTCCTCTAAATTGTGAAGTTGAGTTCTCAATAGAACATATACCAGTAACTATAACTATTTCAAAGACTATATATATAATAGAACCAATTGTGTTGAAGGAATTGAAAAAAAACTCCTTGAAAAACATGGAAAGTAATTCAACCAGTGAAGTGTATAATAATTTTGTGCACATATTCATTTCATTAATAATAAATATGGATTAATGGGACTCTACATCAATTATTGGGAACATAAGATGTCACAATCACAAATATGTATCATATGGCTTGTATTAATGTCATTTCTGATCAAATATAAGGAACTTAATACATTTAAATGATTCACATTCATTCAATATTTCATCAATTAAAATCTATGAAGGAAAACCTTCCATATAAGGTATGCACACTATTAATTTATAGTGTTTCCATTTTTTCATAAAAATGACCTCATCATTTTCAATGATTAAATAAATAAATTCTCTATATATAAACATGGTATATTTTTCATTTTATTTATTAATGATATTATATTATATTAAAATATTAAGGATGATTATGACAATCCCAATAGAAATTTAATGAATATGTTAAGGAAGGATAAGTCGTATTAATATTTTAGCAAGTGTGAAATTTTCTTAAAAAAATAATTATTTTTTGGTAATATAATCTAATGTGACGATATATATATATATATCAAGAAAGATATTTATTTTTTAATATAGACCCATACCTACCATGATGAATCATATCCCTAGTTTTCATGGTTTAGCTACATTTTATCGATGAATTATAGAGAATTTATCATCAATATCTATTTTAGTAACCATGTTAACTCTAAAGTGTTCCAAGTTAAAGGGAATGTTAGTAAGTTTACCTAATCTTACATTACCAAATAGTATAGAAGGGTTTTTTATATATAGTGTTGTATTGAATTAGATATTGGGATGCATCTTGATGTATAATGATATAGTGATATCTTTTGTATCCTGAAAATTGAATGTTCCTGAGAATATTTAACCGTCTCAATATTTAGAGATAAATATTGAAATTGTTTCATTAATAATATATAGTCATTATAATTAATGAGAAATGTTTGATATATATACATTTTATAAAATATTAATGTACAAATTCAAATAGAATGAGAGGACTATTTTTTACATAAGATGGTTGAAGTTGGTGAATGACTCTGACTACTCAATACATTACTACCTTTGGAAAGAGAACATGGAGGGTAATTCATTGTGTTGAAAGGATAATGAATTATTATTCAAGATGAGGATCATAAAATTATTATAATTTTTATATATAATGAATGGGTCATTAAAGATTGGCAGATGGTGATAAATGTAAGATTCCAACCATTCTTGGGATGCGCCATGTTCATTTCGTTATACTCTTTAAACCTTATTTTTAGATACACCATATCTTGGATTTGTTTTGGGGTTGTTCAAGGTCAAATTTGTGAAATTTGTAATCCCATGGGGATAAGAATGGTTGGCGCACTGTTAGGGAAAACCATAATATTTTCCCAAGTAAAAATTGTGTACCATTTTGGAGGCACATGATATGGTGCATGGTTGGTGCATGGTTTCGCTAACCCATGTGGCCTCCCTCCCAAAAACATAATCCTTTAGATATATGGGGTTTGCATAGTTGTGGAATGGTTTTCATACAATGCATCAATTAGGCGAAACTATGCATCCTCTATGTAAAGGTTCATGGTTAAGGAAAATGGATTGGAAACATGTGTGCCTCATCCCAGGAAATCAAGTGTCCAAGTTTTACTCCCCATAAATTTTTTTACTAATTTTTCCAAAACCATATATTTTAATCATTAATCACCCTAGATGGGAAATAAACATTTTCCATCAAAATTGGAATCTATCAGGAGGTTTATAAGGAACCTCAAACCCATTTATTTCCAAATCAAAAAACTGGTTGAACAATCATCTCCTTTTTTGTAATTGATTTATTCCTTATTTTGTTTCTCCTCTCTACACCCCATATTTCTCGATGAAGGAGAATGAGTTTTAATCCATTGATGATGGTTTAGATATTATTTTGGATAGATCTTGTTCCATTGGATCTTTTTATTATATATTGGTCACATATCACTCGTGTCTTTGTGATTTAAATACTTCCACATCAAATTGGAGTTTTTATTTCCCAAAAATATGTCAAGGATCTTGAGTTAGGTGGTATAATTGTAAATTCCCATAGTATTGATTATAATTTGGGGTATGTTATTGAGTAAATTGAAATTATAACATTGTGAAATTGCATATAATTTCAAATTTAATTGATTAAATTAATTTTTCCCATATGATAATGAGAATTTTGGAATAATGGAATTATTTAATTTTTTGGAATAATGTGAATATAATATAGATTAATTAATTTAATTAGGAAATTTATTGAAACCCGTGGGGTGTGCCGAATGAATTTAAATTATGGTTATAAATTATGAATTGTTAACAAATAAATTTATGAGATGGGTTAAGGAATGAATCAGGGAAGTGGTTGATAGGTGAATTGTGAATGTGGTACTATGTGATGTGATATTTATGACAAAGTTGTGGGATAGGTACATCAGATCCAAATACCCATGAGGTTTATAACTACTTCTATATTCCCCTTATATATATATTTTATTTGATCACTAAGTTTTGGGATAGGGACTATTTCTAAAAATACAAATGGGATTATAGAATGATTCTCTAGGACCCCATTGTATGAATGTGAATTAGAATTAAATTTTGAGTGGAAACCCATTATGGAATGAGTTGTTTTATAAATTTGGTTGACGGTTCAAACTCTATCTCAGGCCAAAGAATGTATTGTTGGTTTAGGTTCCATCATGATCCCAGGGTTTTATGTGGTTAACTAAACAGTAATTTAATTTAACAAAATACCTTATATTTTGAACTATGTTACATATACAACTGCATACACTATTACAAAAATCATATTTTAATAGACATCACTAGTTTTGGCCAACTAAGTTCTACTCACACCCTACTCATGATGCCTAATTGGAACATGAATAGAATTCATGTTTTCCTCACATGATGAGGGAAAGAAACCTCTGTTAGATAATAGATTTGAGATTTAGTATAGAGCATGGATGGTGGAACTATACATGATATTGGGACCTTTTGGGAGTTTTCAACATGTTTTATTTTTGGTAGCCTCTGGCATACAGGGACGTGAAACAGAGGTCATGTAACCAACTGGATCAAGGAACCATCATGTGTAAACCAGTTCAAGTTGTTACAAAGTTGTATTATAGTGTTTTTTATTTCTTTTTTACTTGCCTTACTATTTGGTAATTGTAGATAAGAGACTATTATGAGTCATGCCTTGGTCATGATCTCGTGAATGGGAGTAGATAACCCATGTATAACAGAAAACTCAAATACCCATGGTAGGATTGATGTAATGGATTTTTTCTATTATAATTGAATGTTATTTCTCCATGCGTGATGGAATTTTTTGGATGTTATTATTTTATGTTATTTTTCATTGTTTCCTGGTATCGAATGAATTTTGAGTAAACATGCATCATAATAGGAACATAATATTTTATGTGACATTCAACATTTTAGGCAAGCATAGAAAAGAGTTTCTTATAAAAAATGGTTGTAGAGAAAATTATTTTCATTATTGAGTATTTTAAAAATGAAATGTTTCCCAATATGGAAATATTAATTTAAAATGATTCCAAATGTGGAAATTTTAAATAAACAAAATTGTTGCCTAACGAGAAACCTAAATTAAGAAACTGTTTCACCCAATGTTACCTATGAACCATGTGAGATATAGTTGATGGTAGCGATAGTACCTTAGTTTTGACTGTGTTTTAGGGTATGGGGGATAACATGTGACAGATTTATGTGAACCCCTATTATATAAATATGTTAATAATGTGTAATGTGTGCTGAAACTTTTTATTGTAATTATAGAGATATATCTATACAATGACTCGTTCTAATAGGATGATATGAGGACATAGATGGAAATGATCCTCCATTAGTATAACCTAAGGACCAAATAGTTTTAGGTGAAGGGTTGAAAGAGAATTTTAATGAGAAATATTATTTATTTATGCAGTTCATAGAATGTAATTGAGAGCGAGTTGTATAGAATATGTCTTAATTGACACTAGATTTCTATTTTCATCACTATCCAATATTTACCTAACAGGGTGTACCTAAGGATGTTGAGTTATGGATTGGGTCCATCAATATGATACTTGCTCATATAGAGACTCTTATAGAGAGGAGAGTTAAGTTAAAAGCTTACATTTTGTGAGGATCAGTGAACTGATTATAGGATTTTCTGACATGGGATGAGTGTCTAGAGAACATGGTAGGGAATAACTTTCAAAATATGTTTATAGGGCATTTTTACCTAGAGGTACACCAGTAAGAGCAAGTTGTATAGATTATGTGATATACCCCAAGGGTATTTCCATGACAGACAATGTTGGTTGCTTCACTGATTTTTAGGTCTTTGTTTTAATTCTAGAATTGGAGGAGCTAACTGAAGAAATACATGTTAATTATGGTAATAAATGAGTGATTAAATACAAGGTTAACAAATTTTTATAAAAGAGTTTTTTTTTTTGAAGTGGTGAATCATGATCTCATTTTCAAATATAACCTAAATGTGGATTCTAGTGGAATTCATGGGATTTTTTATAGAAGGGATCAAGGTATGTCTTCCAAGAGGAGGAATAGTCGATATGAAACCATTATCCAGCGAGATGTGAAAAATAGAAGCCAGATAGAAGGATCAGTTACATAGAAATGTAACCTAATATATTTTACATGTTTGATATGTCAGGTCACATTCATAGCTAGTGTATCCAACCTCTGGTGGAGTACTAAAATTATTATGGGATGGGTCACTTGTATATGTATTGGATAAACCCTTGATTTAGGGGTCATGAAGGAGGAGATAAGAAGATTTATAGTAAAATAGGGTGGTTTTATATCGCATATCATTATTTTATTTGGATTTCTTTTGTTTGTGATGATAATTAAACATTACATGGTTTTTTAGGTAAAAAGTGTTTGTATAAGAAGACTAGTGTAGCTCAGGGGACTCCTACTACAATACATTGAATAGGGGAAGGATATTTATATGTAGTTCATCATGAAAATTTGGATAATGATTCTTTTCCATCAAGAGTCAGAGTTACAATTATTATAACTTCATTGATTTTTACTACCTTATTTAATGCATGATCCTCTCAAACATTTATATCTGGTTGAATATATAATAGTTTGAGTCTGATGGTGGTGTTTTAGAGTGTCTTTATGATGGTCGACACAACATTAGGTGTATGGTCGAGGGACATCTATTTATGTGAGGTATGTTCTCTTGAGGTTAGGTCGTTTCAATTATTTTGGAATCGTTAAATACTTTTTATGTTAGGATTTGGATATATTATGGGTATGGAATATCTAGTTCCATACCAATACAATATCCAATAGTACCATTTGAGATTGAACTTTATTTATATATAGGGAAAATAGTATGCTCATCGTGTAGAGTAGGATATCCAGGAAGTCCGTGAAGGTCTAGTTCATCAGAAACTATGGGATCTCACTGCTAGTCTGTAATCCTTTTTTTGGATGATGGGGATGTAATGCATGTTTACATTGCACCCATAGTGCACCTATTATAGGAATTGTTTCCTAAGAACCACTCAGGGTTTCCACCTAAGAGGGAAGTTGAGTTTAAAATTGAGTGTATTCATGGTGATGAACCTGTTTCTATTCCACCTTATAGAATGGCACTAATAGTGCATCCTGAACATATTAATATTCTATAAGTGTTCATAGGTAGGGAATTTATCTGATTGATTACATCATTTTTTTGTTCTTGACTCTTTTTTTCGAAGAAGTGTGATTAGGCCTTGAATTTAGGTATTGATTACCAGAAGTATAACTGAATTGAGAATATTCATGGTGATGAACTAGTTTATATTCCACCTTATAGAATGGATCTAATAGAGCATCATGAACATAATAATCATCTATAAGTGTTGACAGGTAGGGAATTTATCAGAATGATTACATCATTATGGGGTTCTTGACTCTCTTTTTTTGAAGAAGGATGATTAGTCCTTGAATTTGGGTATTGATTACTAGAAGTATAATTGAATTATAAGGAAGAACCGATTTCCTCTTTGGCATATCGATGATCTATTTGACTACATAAGAGGATATTATGTGTTCTCCATTAATGACTTGTGAATGGGGTATCATCGGTGGAGTGTTACGACTTTTGATATACCAAAATCTGCATACAAAAGTAGGTATTGACTATACGAGTTACTCATGAAGTATTTTAGGCTGATGAACGCTCTAGTTGTGTTTATCACCTTGATGAAATGAATCATTCACCCATTTAATGATCATTTTGTGGTTGTTTTTTTGGATGAAATCATAGTGTACTGAAATACTCTTAACAATCATTCCCAAAATCATGACATTGTCATGAGTACACTGATCAAGCATTGAATATATACCAATATATCGATGTTTCAATTCTAGATCAGGATGGTACACTTCCAAGATATGATCATCTATGAGGATGGTGTGTTAGTAGACTCAGATAAGGTGCATTAAGTGGTTTCTTAGGGGAATTCCAAGATTTTTTTATACAAAAAAATTTCTTGTGTCATGACCCATCCCCCAGGGCCCGTGTTGTCACTACCCTAAGCCTGCCTTCCATAGACTAGGGGATGGAGACTAACAACAAAGGCGTATTTCCCTAAAGCTGGGAAGGCATTTCCATTATAACATGTAAACACACACAACCAAGAACACAGCTGAATATGAACATAAGGTAAACTGAATAGTAAATAGAGTGAGTACAGTAAGTAAAGGGGCCAGAATACAATCCCAATTGGAAAGTATAAGAAACTGGAAAGTAAAAGTAAACTGGAACATCTCATGTGAACACCCACCAAGGATCCTACCTGAAGGGTAGGTATAGCTCTCAAATGTTCTTCTCTACGATACGCCTCATCTAAGGTCCACCTCCAATCTACCTCCAGTCCTAGTACCCTTGTCCCTAGTCAGCGTTGTTAGTCATCTGTACCAAACACAACAGGGTGCGGGCATAGCCCATGCATGGGTGAGTATAACGATACTCGGAAGGGACCCCAAGACCCTCATGGTCTCACAAAATCCATGAATGATAAACCAGAAATCATGAAATCAAATGACATCCCTACTTAGGTATATTCCCATACATATACCTAAGTTATAATGTATACCTATCTCAATCCTGAGGAAACACGGATTCCAACTCAAAATCCCAAAGCTCAATTATTCCACAAAGAAATAATTACCACGAAGGTAAGTACCACATAGGTACACCACATAAAAGTACACCACCAAGGTATTGTCATGAAGGAATGTACTACACAGGTACAGACTCAGCCCACACCAGGTATAACGTAAGTACGATAGTAGAGATGATTAGATGTAACTAATCATTCATCTTACTTTGTTAAGAGGAATACCCACGAAGGATCCTAAATCATCATCATATCCAGAGAGGATCATAGTACATCATCAGACCCACACAGGATCCTAGTACCTCCTCAGACCCAGATAGGATCCTAGTACATCATCAGACCCACACATAGTCCTAGTACATCTTCAGTACGTCGTCATACCCATACATGATCCTATTACATCTTCAGTACATCGTCAGACCCACACAAGATACTAGTACATCATTTTTATGTCGTCGGACCCACAAAAGATCCTAGTACATTGTCAATACTTCGTCAGACCCACACAGGATCCTAGTACATCATCAGCACATTGTCATACCCACACATGATCCTACTACATCATCAGTATGTCTTCAGACCCACACTATATCCTATTACATCATCTGTACGTCATTAGACCCACAAAATATCCCAGTACATCATTAGTACATCATCATACCCACAAAAGATCCTAGTACACTGTCACAACCAGCTACAGGGTTCCCGCACTAAGCTCGCTTGTCTCTAGGAGGGTCTGCTTCTCAAGCCACTGTTCTATACTCCAACTGTAACGAAGTCCCACAAATAAGAATCCCAATGTTCTTCCAGGGTCTCAACATAACAGACGGTGCATCAAACGGACACCCAGTTAGTAAGTTATTAGCCTTTTAGTCCCAAGGGTCTGGTTGGATTCGTGCTCGATCCAACCCGACCGTACCCCAAAATTATCCAAATCTCAATTGGGGTATAACAATAGTATGTTCATGACCAAAGGTTTCTGGAGCAGCAGACAGTTCGTCAAACAGACCCCTGGTGCCAAAGTTATGGCCAAAAGAGCGTATATGGTCGAAACTGGTCGGGGTCCGGTCCGACCCGATTGGACTGACCCGGACTGACACGGCCTAGGATGACCCAGTTCGGGTTGACTTGGCCCACACTGGGTAGCCCGGACTGGACGACACAGTGCGGCGGGGCGCCGTGGTGCGGAGGGGCGGCCGCGGTGAGGTGGGGCGGCCACGGTGTGGCGAGGTGGCCGCGGTGCGGCGGTCTCCCACGTATCTCTTCCGTCAGGTGGTGTGATTGAGTTGTCACCTTCGTCATGGGCGAAGGTGTACCAGCCACCGTTCCCATTCCCCACCGGTGCCAATATCTGGATCCGGTTTCCATCTTCCTCCATCACAAGATTCATCAAATACCATAAGGAATTGCAGAGAGGTTGAGCCATGTTCTCTGGGCCCGCACCCTCCATGTTAGAGTGGTAGAAAGCAATTCAAAAACTTTTAAATCATGAAGAACAATCAATATCGGGTAAGGGGGTATTTAAAACATCAAACCCTACCTCATTCATTCGTTGGTGTTGTCGCGAGGAATAAGTTGAATATGTCGATGTTCGTCGTGACCGCCACACACCTTTGATCTCGGCTTGTGCACCGTCCTTTTTCTTAGATTCGAAGAACGTTCTTTGATGGACATGTCACTCTTCATTTGGAGGAGGATTTCTTCGTTTGAAAAGAATTGTTCATTCTTCAATGAGAAAGAATGATCCTCCAAAATCCTCCCTTTCACCAACGATTTCTCCCAACCAAAAATAAGTGAGGAGCCAACCCCAATTAAATTATATTTTTAATTTAATTTTTTGGCACATTTAATTTCCATAATTAATTAAAGGGTATGGAATAATTAATGTGGAGTAAGTTCAAGATACGTATCCACATTAAAGAAGGATTTTAAGAGTTTCTCCCATTATGAGGGTTCGTGTGGTCCCCACCTATAGGAATTCAAATTGGGGGGTTTAGGTTAGGATGTCCCCAACCACCATAACCCATGTTGAGAGGTTTCAAAAATAAAACTATTAAACATTTTTATTTTATTTTATTCTTTCACAAAAAACACAAAAACTATCTTTCACCCTTGACCCATTGCGGATGAGGTGAAGGTCTCCTTAAGAAAATATCGGTGTTGTGAGTTCAACGGTGCCCTCAGATTTCAATTCCATGCACCGGTTTAAAAGTTAAAAACCCCACTCGCACATTTACTGAACTTACCTGAAAAAAAGTTCAGAAATTCATTTCGGGAACACCGGGACTTAGATTCACGCGCCATAAATTTTCGCGGACTCGTAAAATTCCGATATGTTTAAAAACATTACATGGAAATTCTAGGTCATTATATCTTGGGATAGAGGTTTATTATACGAGGTTCATCTATAAATTTTCCCGTATATAAGAACTAATTTTGTGCTTTAATAAGAATGGGATCAAGCTTGAATTGTTCAAATATTGTGGGAATTATTTCTATGAGTTAATGAATTATTTTACTACTATAGCGGTTTTTATCCGTCTAGAGCTGGGTGAGGATTATACCGTGTTTTAGGACACATATGGGATCATAAATAGAGAAATTTTGATGTTGTTAGATTGAGTTGTGGAGTATGTTTCATGGAATTTGATGTCACGTGAATGTAACTATCATACGAATGAAATTCATTTAGATTCAAGGTTATATTCCTTTAAGTTTTAGTGGCATTTTCTGTTGTCTAAGAAGTTTAATTTATATACCAATAAAAGTATTGAAATGTATATCATTTCTTAGTGATATTTATATATCCACAGTCAGATATGGGTTGTGTATATGAAATATTTTCATTTTGAGATAGCATATTCACTCGGGAAGGGTAACATTGTTGTTTATTATTTGTGTATGAAGACACAAAATTAATATTTTCATGATTCTGTTCTATGTGGAAGATGATCACCTTTATTCTAGAGATAAATATTATGGTTTTTGAGGTCCAAGATAAGATGACCCTTCCATCAGTATCAGTTGATTACATGGTTTTAAGCCTGATCAAGGAGATGAAGTATGAGGACCCAGAGTGATTGTATTTCTGGGAAATCCATGAATATAGTAATTCACCTTCTGAATGAACTATATATGATAATGAGAAAATATACTCATGGAACCATTTTAGTGTGCCTATATGTATGTGGGAGGAGTTTATGTGTGAGTTTCATGCCTTGAAGTGGGAATTTCTTCTTAGATTGACCAAAATGCAATGTGACCTATGTCTATAGTATTGATGGTTGGAAATGAAAATCAATATTACAATGTTCATGACATGGTTATATGCATTTCATCATGTGATGGTATAGAATAAATGATATATTGATTTTATAAAGATTTATCCAATTCCATAATGGATGTGAGTTGATGTTATTATGGACTTCATTATAGGCCATCCTAGGATGACTCAGATGATTGATGTTGTATTGGTGTTTTTGTAGTGATAAATTAATTTATCCCATTTCTTTCCTATATAGGAGGCTTTTATAGTGGATAAATTGGGGGAGATGTATGGTTGTGAGATAATCAGTTTACACGGGGTACCGAGGCATATTTTTTTACAATGATTTATGATTTACATCACGCTTCTAGTAGGGATTACCAAAAGAGATGGGTATCCATGTATTTAGGAGTATATATTTCCACCCAGATATATATGGGTTTTTGGAATGTTGTATTTATGTATTTATAGATATTCTATGGCTGTGAATTCTTTATTTTGGTGGGTCTTGGTAAAAGAACATGTCCCTCTTTGATTTCACCTATAACAATTTTTATCAAGCAACTATTTATACAGAAGCATTTGAGGAACATTATTTTAGTCCATGAATATCACCTCTATAATGGATAGAGGTAGGTGAATTTGAATTTTTAGGTTTGATCCTTGTGAATGATACAATAGATTATGTTCATGTAATTCAGAAACATATGGCTACAACTCATAGAAGGTACAAGTCATATGCTAATTGACAACAAAGACCACTTCATTTTAAATTGGGTGGTCATTTGTATTTTCAGGTATCACCTAGATTTTTTCACTATAGGATTCTAAGGCAGTTAATTTTAGTGTCCATGTTTGTTGTACCATTTTATATTTTTTGGAGGATCGGGCTTGTGGAATACTGATTGAATCTTCCATAAAGGTATAGTAATATGTATGATGTTTTTAATGTGACACGACTTTGGTAGTATCACTTTAAATATTTTCATGCGATCAATGTGGATGATGTTGATCTTTAGTTGGATGCATCCTTTTAGGAGAATCCAATTCATGTTATGCATCAAAGTGATAATGTGTTGTGTAGAAAGATTAGGAAAATACTTTGATTATTGTAGCAACATGGTCATGTTCAAGAGGAACCATGGAAGTGTAAATTAGATATACATGATCAATGGCCTTGAATGTTTACCTAAAAATCTTGGGGATGCTTGGGAGTACAAATCGAGGATGATATGTTAAGAAGTGGGGAGATTGTAACATAACAACCATATAAGTATTCCCCAGGCTTATCCTCAGATACACTTTTATCCTTATTTTTATTATGCATTATCATGGTGTTAGTTTGGGGTTATTCCTTGTTAAAATGTAGAAATTTGAATACCAATGGGTCTGAATACGCATGGATCACATCTAGGGAAAACCTTGCAATTTTCCCCATGAAATGGTGTGCACCATTTTGGATGCATATGTGGTGGCACGTGATTGGTTCACTGTTTTTCTTGACCATGTGGCATCTATACTGAAACCATGAAACCTAATACAGAGGTTATTTTCATGGTTGTTTCATGGTTTTTCAAACAATTGTTCACTTAGGTTAAATTGTTCACCACCTAAGTAGAGGTGTATCATTCAGGTGAACCATTTAGAAAATCATCTCCTTTGGCTAGAAAACCATACATGATAGTTTTAATTACCTCAATATTTTTATTAAAATACTTGAAACTCCTCTTTTTATCACCTAATCACCTCGTCTCAACAATAAACATTTTCCTTTGAATTTGGAAGATTATGGTAGGATTATAAGGCTTCTTAAACCTATTTCTTGATGAATCAATGATCAAGTTAAAGGATCATCTCCATGTTGGTAAGAGATTTCTCCCCCATTTGGTTTTGACTCTCTCTTGAAACTATTCTCCGATGAAGAGGAATGATTTTACCTCTATTTTAAAAATTATAGACATAGGTTTTGATGGTTCTAATTCAATTGGATAATGATCTTAGGTAATCATCATATAGATTCCAAATCATTGTGATTTCAAAAATTACACTTCAAATTGAGTATTTTTATTCAGTGATAATTCTACAACAATATTAAGGTAGGTTTTATAATTGTAAATTCTGATAATATTGATAATAATTATGTGTATCTAATTGAGTAAATTTAAATTTCCACATTGGGAAATTCCATATAATTTAAAATTGAATTTATTAAAAAAAACCCCATAGAATAAAGAAATTGAGAGATTGATGTGATTACTGAATTTTATAGAATAATTGGAATATGAAATTGTATAATTAATGGGATTATTAAATTAATGGAAACCCATGGGATGTGATGATACGATTGAAATGATAGTTTATAAATTATGCATGGTTGATAAATAAATTTATGAAATGGGATGAATAATGAATCATGGAAGTTGTTGATTGATGAATTGTGAA
The DNA here is from genome assembly GCA_963277665.1 of Viscum album. NCBI lineage: Eukaryota > Viridiplantae > Streptophyta > Magnoliopsida > Santalales > Viscaceae > Viscum > Viscum album. Next base: position 1,931,222,670 of record OY728142.1, read on the forward strand.
CAAGGAACCATGTGATGTGATATTTTTGACTAAGTTATTAGATGTGTACTACTACTAAAAATACCCATGGTGTAATGAAATACCACTCTAGTCCCACAAAATGTGTGTGTGTGTGTGTGTGTGTGTGTGCGTAAGTTTGTGTGTGTGTATTTATATATATAGTACATGTAATCACTGAGTTGTGGAATAGGGAATTCTTCTCTAAATACCCATAGGGTTCCTGACTACTACAATATGACCCCATTGTATGAATGTGAATTATAATTATTTGATTAATGTAAATCCATGAAGGAATGGGATTTGGTATCCCTTTTGTATATGGTTTAGACTCTGAAATTCGCCAATACTTGTATTATTAGTTTGAGTGTCATCGTGAACTCAGGGGTTTATGTACTGAATTAAAGAATAAATTAATGTGAAAACTATTCAATTTATATTTCTTACTTTATTTCCTAAACAAATTCATATGATTTTATAGATTGGATATTGTTTTTGACACCATTGGTGGTCATCTATTGTGTTTTACTCATACACTACTCGGGCTGTCTGATGGGTACCAGAATAGACTTCTTGTTTATAGAACGTACTAAGAGAAATAAGACATTATAATATGGATGATTTAGGATTCAAGATTGACTAAGGATCATAGAACCATAAATGATTTTTTGAATCATCGAGATTTATTAGCGGATATTTTTTTTGGATTTTCATCTGACACGTGACTCAAACATGGTATGATATATCTCCTACTGTAGTATATATTTTATTTTAATATATTGGGATTATCATTTTATGTCGGACATTATTTTTGTTATATTATTATCTTTTTTATTATTAATTATTATTTAGATATAGTTATTGGTTTTCTACTATTCTGATACTTTGGTAAATATGGTATAGTCTTCCCATGATATATATATTAGACCATTGATGGTAGTTAGAATCCTATCGTGTATAGAAAGGAATTCCCATGGTCAAGTAACTAATTTCCTTAGAGAAATGACATGTGTAACCCATATCAAGATGTTACAAGAAATATTATCTTCCTCAAAATTGTATTCAACCATCTATCCATGTATATATTAAGTGTATTAGAATGAAGAATTAGAGATATAAGCAAAGGTGATAAATATTCTTAAGTTAATAAATGATTGTTATGGAATGATATGTTTCAATTAACATGTATATGTCCCATGAATACTATGTTTAATGGATTAGTATGATAAATAAAATATTTCAACATTATTTATTCCTCTTAAATGTATGAATATGTATACATATATGAAGGATTATTTCTAGTTGGAAAAAATGATGAGAGCTATTACATAGTATGTATAATGGTTCTTGGAATGTCAAAAATTTAAGGTTGAAAGATAAATTACAAGTGGATTTTATAACCATTACCTATAAAAAATGGAAGTGTGAAAAAAACTTTTAATCTTTTCATCAAACCCCACTAAAATTGAAATAGTTTATAATTATATTTGGGTTGTAGTCAAACAAGGATAGTTAATTTCATTTAAATAAAATAATATTTATACCTTGATCATCTTGGTAGAATTTATATTATGTAATTGGTATGGTATCGTAGATTGCCACATTCTATTGTATCTAATCTGGAGATAAGGTTTCTATCATAGTTGCGGAAAATTATTTAGTAGTCATTGGCCACAAAATTGAGTTCTAGTACTTCATATAATATTATGATATATGTTTAGTCTAAGAGAACTATTCATAACCATGATGATATATTGAGGTCTTGTTCTATGGATTTAAAATTTGATTGGAAACAAAACCTTTCAATTTTATAATTATCTGATAACAATAGCTTTCCCTTGAGCATATAGATGGATCCTTATAAATCCTTATTTATAATTATGTATAACCCTCCAATGTTCTATAATGATGTTGTATAATAATAACAATTAATATGTGATCTTATTTAGTAAATAATAGAAAATTTTATAGTTATTCATAATAATTTAAAGCCTACTCAGAGTGGATAAAAAAGATATAGAAATAATTATCAGTGAAATCTAGAAATTGATGTTGGTAAAAATATGTTTTTATTAATTTCCCCTTAAAATATGTTTATAATATTTTAAAGGATGTAAAATATTTAACCTATTTTTTTTAGGAATTTATAGATTTTTGATCGAGTAGGGAATATATATTATCACTTAGATCTTTCACAAAACCACTCTCAGGTTTAGGAAGTCTTCCATATAGCTCTCATGATGATTTTAAAACCTGATCCACCACATGTACTGAAATTAAATGTTACACCATTGGATAATGATTGTTCCTTTGAATAAAAATATATAAAATCCTTAGATCAATAGGATAATGTTCTATAAATAAAAACTGCTAAAATGATTAATGTTCTGTAGAGGAATAAAAATTTTTAAGAAAGTACATAAGAACTTGAGGATGAAATAGAACTATGTTATCTAATTTTTTATATTAGTGTGATAGAATTACATGGGAGATTATAATTTTTAGGGGGGTTTGAATATAAAACCCTGATATTTTATGAGATAGTTCTCTATAATTTTAATTCTTTTTAATTTTATTTAAAATAAGAATCAATATTAAATGAATAATATTGTACTATGAAACTATTAATATTTATTGTGAATTTTATATAATTTTTTTTGGATTAGAAGTTATGAATATGAAAAAATAAATTATAAAAATGTATGGATTATATAATTTTAGAATGAATTCATTTATTATCAATTAATTTGATATAAAAATGAAAATAATTTTAAAATAAATGAAAATGTTTCCATGAAAACTATTTTTATGAAACAAAATGTATTTTTATGAAAAGAAACTAAATTATTCACTACTGGTAATTGATTTTTAATAAATTTATATACTAAATATTCAATAATTTTTATTTACATTAATCCACTATTTTTTCTTATCATGGGATAATCATGAATCATGTTATAGGAATAAAATTATATTGTTCTAAAAAACTGATTTTATCGCATTTTGGGAAATTATTTTCATATATATTCCATCCACTTATTTAAATTGAAATATTAAAAATTATTTCCATATTTCAAATTAGGTGGTCCAAATTTTTTTAAATTATTCCCTTCTATTTTTTTAGTAATTATTAACAGAAATAATAGAAAATTTATCACCTTTGTAAATGTAAATATGGTTAACCAAGATTTAAAATAAAAGTTAATGTAACCATTTCTCACCTTAATTATTATTTTATTAATTTAATATTACCCTTACAACCTTATTCTCGACATTTATTTTTTAAAGGGATAGTTTTCCATAAAGGAGACCAATATAATATTTTAGGCAAAGAAAAATACAATATTTCAGTCTCATATTTTTAAATATCTCTTACTTGTTAAAATAGGGAAAAGATAAGTTTTTGAATGAATCCTTGCATTTATTTTATTAAAATAATTTTTTTCATGATGTTTTTTATTAATATTTTTATATAATTATATAAATTCTATAAATTCTTCTCAAAAACGAACATGATATTTCTTAAATTAAGGAAAATGAAAATAACTTATGTTAATATTATTAAAGCTAATATAATCTGAGTTATTTATAGTGTTCCACAAATTTTATAGATTAATATAACACAATATAATTTTATTAATTTATTATATTAAAATTCCATCTTTCTCTTGGTAAATTGACTGCATATTAAATGAACAGTTTTCAAAATTAAATTAATGATATTTTATGAAAATAAAATTTTAAAAAATTATTTTAAAATCATATAAATTATTAAATAGGAAAATTTTTATAATTTTTAGTTTAATTTTTTAATACATAAAAATTTATGAACCAATTGGCACCTAATAGGTTACATTATGTCCCTCTATGAGTGAAAAATACAGTACTGAAGTTATAATTAAAATATGTTAAATAAGGGATTAAATCAAAATAAAAGTTTCAAAAGTACTCATAAACCAATAAATATATTATTTTTAATGTTATTCCAACAAAATTATTCCTTATATTTGAGTCTTTGGACAATTGGAAGTGTTTTGAAGGGTAGTTACTTTTTTATGTTTTAATCATTTAAAAAATTCTATGATTTCCCCTCCCCTCAATTATAAAATGGAACCCTTTATTTCACTTCTTCAAACCACATTTTGACTTATAAAATTACCAACCCATGAAAATTTATCTTACAAACAATGATATACACATTATATAGGTTCTATACTTACCCATAGGCCAACCCTATGATATATAAGAGGTGATCTAAAATATATCTTTCAATGAAGCGGTAATCACCTAAATCTATGATAATATTTTTAACTTTTACATTTTCCTTCTCTAGATATGTGGTATTTATCATAAAATAATAAATTAATTATCCAATATATTCTGAAATTTTATTATTATTATGATACCACCAAATTCCACCCACTTTCCAATCCAATGATATGTGCTGGTATCACTCATGAATACATACGACTTTAGTGTACACATAATTATACAATTCATTATTCCTCACTATATATTCTGGATAGTTAGTATGTTGGTTTTAATTTTAATATTTGATATTTATTTTGTAATTATTCTTCTTGAATGATAATATCATATCAATCATATTAACTTTAGTTTTATTTGATAACTAAATTGTCAATCGTGAATATGTTTGGACTACCACCTTCACAAATAAATTTGACACATTTTTAATTTTCACTTTATATGGGTGGTCATAAGGATTTATTTTGAGAATATATGATGTGTGTTACATAATAATAATTTTTTAATATTGATTTATCATTTATCTTTATTTCCATATGTCAAAAAGTGAAAACAAAATTCATGTGTAAACAATACCTCTTCTCTCAATGAATGGTGTAATTAATTTTACTATCTATAACTTTTATGAATGAACATAAATGTATTTATAAATAAAATGAATATATTTTATTTTTATATCATTAGTATCTTCTGTCATGAACCATGCCGGGTCGCCATCCGACCCGACGCCCGACCCGGTCCGCGATAAGGCCCGAAGGGCATTCCCGATCCCCACGGGCTGGCACAAGTGCCCGGGTATCAATATTAACAAGTGGGAACGGTTTTACCTGAAATAAAAGGCAGAAAAAAAACCCAACAAGATAAATAAACTGAAACTAGAAACAGGATACCAAACACACTTCTAATCTATAAACAGGTTTAGGTCTACAATTCAGCTAAAAACCCAAAATGAACAACAACAATAATAGAGAAATAAACACCAAAATCAACCTCATACGACATGAGAAGTTGCATCCCCAAGCTACCAACACCGACCTCCACACGAAGACCAACAGCAACCAGAACCACCATCACTGAGCACGATGTCACATCCTGGAAAGCAGAAGAAACAAAATCTACATACACCCAAGGGTGTATGTAGGGTGTGAGCCAAAAGCCCAGTAGGATGCCGCTGAGAAAAGGTTCCACGCATAATTCTTAAAAAATAAATATATTTTCAATTTAAAAGAATAATAATAAATAAGTGTTTAAATACATTTAATGAAAATGGTTTTTAAGGGGGAACTTCTCAAAAAGGGAAAAAACTTAAATTAACTTACACACATGCACGCACACACCCAGACGCACGCACACAAGCACACACGCACACACACTTTTCTTGGTAACCCCAACGTCACACCGTGTGCCGACGGTGAGCAAGAAGCAAAGGAAAAGCACAATACATGGGAGAGACCCTAAAGATACTAGCGAGAAGTGGTACCCTAGAACCTCACGTCTCGGTGAACCATATCATAAATTACCATGCACGAGCCACTGGTAGGGAAACACCTCCTACCATAGTGGTCTCCAGTAATCATCCAATGTTTAGTTAGTGTTGTAAGCATCAATCCCGCTAAGTGAAACTGGGACGAGGCCACTCCAGTATCACTAGCACGCTAGTCTAGTCCACACACCTAGTACCTAGGATTCCCCTTTGTGCTCAAGTAATTCAACTTTCATGCCACATGTCATAATCATACACTCAAACCAACCAAGACATCACGCACACCAAAAACCACCATTCGCACACACAAAAAGCCATTTGAAATAATACGCACACTAAAATGTTCCAAAACTCAATCTGCATTTCTTACACAACCAATTAAAACAACTTTCATCCTTAATAACTATTTAATAAAAAAATTTAAGATTTTTAATAAACAAATTTTGAAGAGAATAGCATGAATTTACACACAAAACCAACAAAACCTTCTTTCATAACCAAACACACACAATGCCACATCAAGAGTTCAATCCACACCACTTACACCAATTAAAAAGAGACCATCTGAGTAGTTTAACACAAGTGCTAACAGACTATGCAATAACATTTTCACTAATGGTAAATTTGGTTTTGATTTAAAAAGCCACTTTAGAACCAAACACATGACGTAATATTATCGAAATAAGATTTGCACCACAAATGTCATTTAATTAAAAATTTAACAATTTATAAAACACTAAACCAGCTTGACATGGGTATCCAAAAAAAATCACACTAATGTCAAAAGAACACATTAATAACAAATTAATGCATATAAGATTTCTAGAGAATTAAATAAGACCACTTCGCACCCTACAAACTAACTAAATAATATGCTGAATTAATTAAACATTCAAATAAATTCATCATGAAATAATTATGAGTGGAGCCACCTACCTCGATGTCGAACCCCAAAAAATGATGTGAAATCTTCAAATTCTACCACGAAACCTTAATCGCTCTCCATTCACACCACACTGAACCTAACGCGAACCCAAAAACAATAATTAAAACCAAAACGAATTAAAATGGAACCCTAAAATACCCAAAATATAGATGTTAAAAACCTAGTAAAGATGAAAGGTTTTCCTAGAGGGGTATCTGCCGGAGCTTCGCCTGAATAGAGGAAAGAGGTCGGCTGGTGTGGTTTGCGGCGCAAAGTAAAACCAGCCGAGAGGGTGGCGCGGTGTGAATCCGTTTAAGGGGGAGGTAGCGATATTGCAATGGGGAGAGAGAGGGTTTGGTGCATGGATGTTGTTGGACGGGAGATGCGGGTGAGTGGCGCTAAGGGAGGCGGAATGAAGAGGTGGGGTGCACCAGCAGTGTGGTGTGTTGCTGGATAGAGAAGGGGAAATGGTTTGGAGAGGTTCCTGCCGGAGCAGGCTGGATGCAGGAGGAGTTCGGGAGGTAGGGATAGGAGGGCCTCCAGATGGAGCAGGGGTCGCCGGCTAAGGGGGAGGTGCAGTGTGAGCTTGCTGGAAGGGGGAAGGAAACAGCCGGGCAGATCAGGGGTCACCGGCTTCAAACCAGGTGGGGTGGTGGAGTAGCAACCGGGGTGTGCGGGGGAGACAGTGCAGGGAGGTAGGGCAGCGGCTGGTGCTGGGGAAAGGGGCGCATCGCAAGGTGAGGAGAGGGGAGGGTGCAGGCAACACAAGAGAGCCAGCCGGGAGGTGCATCCAATGAGTAAGGTTGTAGGGTTTGTGGGTAGTGATTTCGGCACTACAGGAAAGGGAGAGTGAACAGGGGAGATTTTGACGGAAAAAAAACAAAAAGGAGAAACAGGGAAGGGGTGCGTCGGACCAAGGAAGGGTCTACAAACCCCAAAAAAATAATAAGGAAAAAAAATAAAGAAAAAAAATAAAGAAAATAAATATAAAATAAAAATAAAACCCAAAACTAATAATAATAAAAATTATTAATAATGAAATTCTTAAACTAAAACCATGATAATAATAATAATTATAATTGTAATAATAACAATAAAAAATTACTATTTTTTCATTATCATTAAAATAATTATTTGAACTTTGTTTGATTATCATTATTTTTTAAAGAGTCGGGCAAATGTGCAGTTACTCCGCGCGACCCATAAAAATTTTAACAGAAGATGATGATAATAATAATAAACATAATCAAATTATCATCTTTAACACCTTATTAATTTATATATTTTATTGACCATTTAACATAATTAATTTGATAATTAATTAATTAATCATGCACCGGGAAGGCAGTGCGGTTAACCGGGTGAGGTCGCACAACGTCCAGAGCGAGGTTACACGGCTTCGACTGCGGTGAGTTGGACGCACTCAAGACCATTACAAGCGTTTTTTTTTAAATAAAAACTTCAAATTTTAAGTCGGGCTTAACCCCGGACTACCCGACGAAGAGAAAATTAATGAAGAAAACGAAGAAGAAAAAACTTATTTAAAGATGACGGGTGTGACAATTCTCCCCACCATAAATCTTTCAGTCCCCGGAAAGCCACAACTAAGGCTGAGACCCAAAGTAGGAAATGACACCACCTTAAGGCTCAAAAGGTTCCCTATGAAAACAAGGGAAAAGAAGCAAACACATCGTGCTCAGAAGAAAAGTGACTCAAGGACAACTTCGAGAAACTCACATAAAAACTTTCTGATATGTGGCGCCCACCTCGAAGAGCTAGAACACCTCCAGTTGACTGATCAAGGAAGGGAACTCTCGCACCCACGGAAACCAACTTCACAAGCTGAAACACTTCAATCACTATTAAACTGAAACCACACCATTTGTCTAGAATGAAGCAATAAGGTCAAACCACATATACAGAACACTCTTATCACTTATCACCAACTCATCTTTAGAAACATAACCAAAAGGTCAATGTGGGGAAGTCCGAAGGCTCCCCACTATTAAGAACCTACTAACACCCAGGGAAAGACTGGAAAACCGACACGGGGAGGTCCGAGTGGACTCCCCACCATTAAAGAAAAGGCCAACATCGATTCATTCAAGAGACATTTGTGCGAGACCCGACGTAGGTCTCCTCACCATTGGAACTGACAGTAGATACAAAACATTTGAAATTTTCCAACGAGGACCAAGCACCCCACCACAAGGGGCGGGGAGGGTCGGCCCCAACTACTGGACGTCAAACCCAAAACCCAAGAAAAACCAACATCTTCACATCCCTGGATGAGCACCAATCCAAATTGAGACCAATTTACCCACCAGTCCCCATAAGGACCACTCAAGCGATCACATTCGATGCGACGCAACCCCTAAGACTCTAAGGCGATGAGAAGAACACGCCTCCACATAGTCACGGAAACCTTACACATCCAGATGGGTCGTTCGGAGCATAACAACCTTGGAAACAATTTAAAAAGACTCTACTTTTAACACTGATGACAGAAAGAAAGCTGGGGTCTCATACACTCTCGGGGTTCCTGACCACACGCCAGCTTCACTCCGAGGCGTATGGTTGGAGCCCTGATGTTTGAAGCATCTCCTTCCTCGCAGTCAGGCATTGAATACTCCTGAACGGAGCGTCTCCTTTTTGGTGCCGCACGCAACCACACTGCAACCGAGACAAAACCATTAAACACAACACATTACGACATCCAACTGATCATACATGGAACATTCACCAACACAAGAGCTGAAATGTAGCATGCGCATCACCCTTTGTCACACTGGATGAGAACACGACACCAAAAATCGTTACCTGAACATGACCATTACTGTTGAGAGAAACATTATACAGATAGGGACTACAAACTGAGTCTTAAACAACATGTGAATCCTACAATTGATCATAGCATCCCCATGTGACTAGGACTTCCACACTAGTAGCCTAACGTAGACCCTTTCTTAAACGAAACCAACAAAGGACCGAAGGTCATTTAGAATAGTGGCCTGCACCGACCACTCTAGGCTGCTTCCACCTTTTCCCCACTGGAATCACATTTATCATTTCCAAACAGAAAATTGAAATTAATGAGGTCAAAATTCACCCTTGACAAATCAAAGAGAACTTACACTGAAATACATCACCGAACCTGACCCTTGCAACCGATGAAAATACTACGAAGCCCATCAAGACACTGGTCAACACTGAATATTCTGAACCGCCATCACCCTTCCCCACTGGATTTCCTTTCTCCATTTCCAGGGGAAACCTTCAAATGCAACGACATCAAATTTCATACTCTATGACTCATACAACTCAAAGAAACCAAAACTCTATTCAACTCCCCCCGCATCTGTCATCCCGCTGCGAGAGGATCCACTTAGATGTAAAAAAGGAGAGGTGGTTTCAATTCTAGAATTCAAAAAGATATTCCTCTGATCAACTAGAGGGTCGGCCAATGGCGAATTACACGTAGCCGCACTTCAATCACATGACAATGCTTTATGGGTGGGCATACACTAGTCAAGAAAGGATATTATTGACCCAACCGAACTGGTCCAATGGTCAAGGAATACCACAAGCAAACACCAAACGTGCAGGGGGAACCACTACAAGGGCTCCCTGATGTACTCTTCAAAAGAATTCACTAACCACATGCTTGCATACCAACTAACATATAAGAATTCAAACTCAAGACACAAATCAGTCAAGAGGGATCCTCGGCTCAAAATGCCTCACATCCGACATTTCGAAAACACAAGGAAACACCACACAAACACCGGTTATTTAAAGACACAAAATTATCATTTAACAAAACTTTTTGAAAATAAGAAAAGTGAATGGGTTGCAAAAACACCAATGGTGTCACATTGGCCTCACACATGTATATTCCCGTGCCACACCAGTACCCACCTCATGTCCATCCAGGCACTCATCCCTCCGTGCCATTAACCCTTTATCTTTCCATATACACTCATGCATGTGGTTTCCCACGAGAACACCAAGGATAAAAACCAAAGCTTTCCATTTTTTTCAAAACCAAAACATCCAACCCACACTTTCCAAGCCTTTCACATCAGTTTATTTTTAAAGTGCTTCATTTCAAAACATTTTCGAAGACCAAATCATTTTTACTTAAGAACCAAATTCTCACAATTAAAAAACAAAGAGACGAGAAGCAAAGCAGGAGGAAACTAGGGTCAGCGGGTGATTGGAACATATGGTTGGCGGCCATACGTCGATCACGCCACAGGCCACAAAGAGTATTTTAGGACAGTTTCCCCAGCTCCACAAGGCTTTCCAGACCCTGCAAGATCACTATGACCACTGACCCTACTCACTTTTCATTTCCCCAATACAAGATTAACCGCAAGAACCAAAGACTCAGATAAACCTCATCTTATGTTGGTAACTCGATTCCCGCCACGAGGTGTGTTGGCCAGGCACCTTACTCATAATCAAAACGTCGAGTTCCGACAACCTTAACTTTGGTCTACACCGACTCTATCTCAGAAGAACACAAACCAAGAAAGCAAACTTTACCCTCTGATACCATTTTGTCACGAACCAGGTCGGGTCGCCATCTGACCCGACGCCTGACCCAGTCCGCGGCAAGGCCCGAAGGGCGTTCCCAATCCCCACGGGCTTGCACAAGTGCCCGGGTATCAATATTAACAAGTGGGAATGGTTTTACCCAAAATAAAAGGAAGAAAAACAACCAACAAGATAAATAAACTAAAACTAGAAATAGTCTACCAAACACACTTCTAACCTATTAACAGGTTTAGGACTACAATTCAGCTAAAAACCCAAAATGAACAACAACAAGAATAGAGAACTAAACTCCAAAACCAACCTCATGCGACACGAGAAGTTTCATCCCCAAGCTACCAACACCAACCTGCACATGAAGACCAACAGCAACCAGAACCACCATCGCTGAGCTCGATGTCACATCCTAGAAAGCAGAAGAAACAAAATCTACATACACCCAAGGGTGTTTGTTGGGTGGGAGACAAAATCACAGTAGGATGCCACCAAGAAAAGGATCCATGAATAATTATTAAAAGATAAATATATTTGCAATTTAACAGAATAAAGATAAATATGTTTCTAAAGACTTTTAATGAAAACGGTTTTTAAGGGGAAACTTCTCAAAAAGGAAAACAACTTAAATTAACTTACACACACGCACGCACACACCCAGACGCACTCACACATGTATGCACGCACACACACTTTTCTTGGTAACCCCAAAGTCACACCGTGTGTCCACGGTGAGCAGGAAGCAAAGGAAGAGCAACATACATGGGAGAGACCCTAAAGATACTAGCGAGAAGTGGGACCCTAGAACCTCACATCTCGATGAACCATATCATACTTTCCCGTGCACGATCCACTGGTAGGGAAAAACCTCCTACCATAGTGGTCTCTAGTCATCATCCAATGTTTAGTTAGTGTTTTAAGCGTCAATCCCGCTAAGTGAAACTGGGCCGAGGCCACTCCCGTATCACAAGCACGCTAGTCTAGTCCGCCCACCTAGTACCCAGTTTTCCCGTTTGTGCTCATGTAATTCAAAGATCATTCCGAATGTCATAATCATACACTCAAACCAATAAATACATCACGCACACCAAAAACCACCATTCGTACACACAAAAAGCCATTTGAAATAATACGCATACTAAAATGTTCCAAAACTCAATCTGCATTTCTTACACAACCAATTAAAACAACTTGCATCCTTAATAACTATTTAATAAAAAATTTAAGATTTTTAATAATCAAATTTTGAAGAGGAGAGCATGAATTTACACACAAAACCAACCAAACCTTATTTCGTAACCAAACACACACAACGCCACATCAAGAGTTCAATCCACACCACTTACACCAATTAAAAAGAGACTGTCTGAGTAGTTTAACACAAGTGCTAACAAACGATTCAATAACGTTTTCACTAATGGTAAATTTGGTTTTGATTTAAAAAGACACTTTAGAACCAAACACACGATGTAATATTATCAAAACAAGATTTGCACCACAAATGTCATTTAATTAAAAATTTAACAATTTATAAAACACTAAACCAGCTTGACCTGGGTTTCCAAAAAGAATCACACTAATATCACAATAACACATTAATAAAAAATCAATCCATATAATATTTCCATAGAATAAAATAAGACCACTTCGCACCCTGCAAACTAACTAAATAATATGCTGAATTAATTATACATGAAAATAAATTCATCATGAAATAATTATGATCGGAACCACCTACCTCGACGTCGAACCCCGAAAAATAATGTGAAATCTTCAAATTCTAGTGTGAAACCTCAATCGCGCTCCATTCGCACCACACTGAACATAACGCGAACCCAAAAACAAGAATTAAAACCAAAACGAATTAAAATGGAACCATAAAATACCCAAAATATCGATGGAAAATCCTAGTAAAGAGGAAAGGTTTACCTAGAGGGGCAGCCGCCAGAGCTTCACCTGAATAGAGGAAAGAGGTCGGCTGGTGTGGTTCGTGACACAAAGCACAACTAGCCGAGAGGGTGGCACTGCGTGAATCCGTTTAAGGGGGAGGTAGTGAGATTGCAATGGGGAGAGAGAGGGTTCGGTGCATGGTTGTTGTTGGATAGGAGATGCGGGCGAGTGGCACTAAGGGAGGTAGAATTAAGAGGTGGGGTGCGCCGGTGGTGTGGTGTGTTGCTGGATAGAGCAGGGGCAACGGTTTGGTGAGGTTCCTGCCGGAGCAGGCTGGATGCGGGAGGTGTTCGGGAGGTAGGGATAGGAGGGCCGCCAGATGGAGCAGGGGTCGCTGGCCAAGGGGGAGGTGAGGTGTGAGCTTGCTGGAAGGGGGAAGGAAATAGCCGAGCAGATCAGGGGTCAGTGGCTTCAAACCAGGTGGGGGGGTGGAGCAGCAACTGGGGTGTGCGGGGGCGACGGTGCTGGGAGGTAGGGCAGCGGCTGGTGCTGGGGAAAGGGGCACGTCGCAAGGTGAGCAGAGGGGAGGGTACGGGTGAAACAAGAGATCCTGCAGGGAGGCGCATCCAAGGAGGAAGGTTGTAGGGTTTTGGGGTAGCGATTTCGGTACGACAGGAAAGGGAGAGTGAACAGTGGAGATTTCGACGGAAAAAAAACAAAAAGGAGAAACAGGGAAGGGGTGCGGCGGACCAAGGAAGGGTCCACAAACCCTATAAAAATAAGAAGGGAAAAAATAAAAAAAAAGATAATAAAGATAAAATAAAAATAAATCCCAAAACTAATTATAATAAAAATTATTAACAATAAAATTCTTAAAGTAAAACCATGATAATAATAATAATAATGATAATTGTAATAATACCAGTATAAAATTACTATTTTTTCATTATCATTAAAATAATTATTTAAACTTCGTTTGATTATCTTTATTTTTTAAAGAGTCGGGGAAATGTGCAGTTACTCCGTGCGGCCCATAAAAATTTTAACAGAAGATGATGATAATAATAATAAACATAATAAAATTATCTTCTTTAACACCTTTTTAATTTAAATCTTCTATTGACCATTTAACTTAATTAACTTGATAATTAATTAATTAATCGTGCACTGGGCAGGCAGTGCGGTTAACCGGGTGAGGTCGCACGGCTATTGGAGCGAGGTCACACGGTTTCGACTACGGTGATTTGGATGCACTCAAGACCATTACAAGCGTTTTTTTTTAATAAAAACTTCAAATTTTATGTCATGCTAAAACCCGGACTACCCGACGCAGAGAAAATTAAAGAAGAAAAAGAAAAGAAAAAAAAACTTATTTAAAGATGATGGGTGTGACATATTCCTTTATATGGTGTAACTATTATCAATTAACAAGGATCGTATCTACCGAACTAAAATTCTTATGAAAAAAAATGAAATAGTTAACACCTAAAAAAAATATTTTAATATAGAAATACTAAATAGGTGTTGAAATATTATAAATAGATCATATATGATATTATAATTATGTACACTATTTTGATATAGAATTATAATTGATTTAAATTTATTATATAGTAAAAAATGGAACATTCAATGCAATTGGTACACAAGTAAAGCGTTTTATGTTACAATATCATTTTTTATCAGGAATGTTTATGATTAGTTTCTAATGTTAAAATTCCATGACCGACTAGTAAATAAATTCATGAATTTTCTTTCCATATTTTTATTACTATATATTAAATGTTTTATTAAAATTCTATGCACCTTATGAACTCAAGAGAATGAACTAATGTTTTTAAGGAAAATCAATTATTTTTACCACTTCGGTTGAAAATTAATATTATTTCACATAAATTTTTTACCCAAATATTTTCTTTAATATTTTTAATATTATCCAAAAATATTTTAAGGTCATTTGGAACCATGATTTAATTTTTTTAAATATATTTTAAATGTGATATTATTTTAATTTTATGAATGAGGAAAATAGTGACTTTTTTATAATTGTCAAGAAGGTACGTTTTCCTTTAACTCATACTTCATGAATAGAATTTACCACTGTCAGGACCACCCAATCTTATGAATATTCATTTTCATGTTTTAATTAGAATTTTCAAGGAAAATTTAATCCTTAAATTTTAGTTTTTTATTTTAAATAACTGATATCAAATTGAAAATCATATTTTCCTCATGAAATATTCTAAGTGAAAATATAAAGAAATTTTTTATATTTTATTACATCCATTTATGTTATATAATCATTACTATGGATATGAACCAATTATATAATATTTATTTTTTCTCTATATGTTTTATTGTTATGATGAATAGATCCTTATGGAACCCATTCATCTTTCATGGGTTATTCAATGGTTTATTGATGAAATGATTATGGAACCCATTTCTCTTTCATCGGTTATTACTTGATGAAATTTTTATGAAACTAATTTCATTTCCACTGGTTATACCATGATGAAATTTTGATGAAATCAATTTATTTTTAATGGGTTATCACATGACGATTGTTTTATGATATTGTCTCCCAAATCTTTATGGTATTAATTATGTGATGGTTATACCTATAATTATAAATCCTTATAATGAATTTGGTGAAGATAGTGAAATGATAAGATAAATAGGAATGGAATGGGGGGATATACCATTTCAGTAAGAGGATTTATCTACTATGATAGAATTTTTCTTGAACCTTGACTAGAATTAAGGTTTAAGGGGGGAACCCATTCTAATATGATAGTCTCGAATATAAGCCTTGACTATTAAGGAAATGTTTCTCTATGCTTATATGTATGTGAGAATCATATCTTTTATTCCAATATTATAATTTCTTGGGTCATGATCTTTTATTACTTTATAATTAATGTCTTATAAACTAACATGATAAATTCCATGATCCAATATTATGATATGTTTTTCAAATTTTACAATCATGTTATCATATACAAGTGATCGGTTTATGTTTATACGATTTTTGATATCTATCTTTTTTAACCTTACTTTGAATCTGAGATCATACATTATTACATTTCTATTACCTAGGTTATTAAGAAGGGTATTATGTATGATATTACAAATAAGGGTAAAAGTTGTGAATATTTTAGTCAGAGATGAAATAGTTCACTTATTTAATAGTTGTTTATGTATCCATGTTTCCAAAAATACTAGGATTATATGATTCTAAAACGGATCATTATTTTATATGAGGAATATTTATATAATAAGATGTAATATCTATGAGTAAAAATAATGGGTTAGTATATATATTTATTAACAATATTTTTAGTATTAAAAATTAAAAAATTATCAAAAGTTAGTATGGTTTATTATCTATGAAAAAATAATAAATTTATGATGGTTTTCTTGTTTAAATACTAATTTTACTTCTATGTGATTAAAAAAATTTCATACTAGGTTAATCAGTAATTGTGATTCATTGGTTAAAAATAAGTACTCACTTTTTTATTATCAATGATTCATGGTGCTTAAATTTTTATATAATAATATGTGTTTCTCTAGTTAATTATTGATGATACATATGGTGAAATTAAAGTTCATTAGAAATGTTTTCTCAATGTTATTTCCATTTGTTCAAAATTTTAAATTCTGAAATTCTAATGGTGATTGATTATGAGAAGTAGGGGAATAATTATAATGGAATAATTAAGAAGAGAAATAATGTATATATTATCATCCTTTTGTAATTTGAGAAGTGATTTGGAATCATAAAATTATATTCTAACACTAATCAATATTTGATGTTGGGAATAATAACAATGCAATGGTAAATTTATTTTAATGGATACCCAAATCATCAATATTTAGTTATCAACCAGACATGATTAAATTTTGGATTTGGAGACATCATTTGTTTTAGATCTGGTACGATATATTAAGAGGGAGTTTGTATATAAGATCCCATTCAATTTATATGATCTTAAATATATATAAATTGATATTTATATATCAATTGAATTAATTAATGTGATCTTATATAATTAAACTTGTTATATATATAATATTTTTTAAAATATTATTGATCATATTCGGTGAATTATTGGTAGTAGTAAGCAATGATTTTTGGATTTTATAATGTATGAAAAGTGACTATTATTTTAGTTCTGAGGATTTTACTTAGGGAATTGTTTTTTTGATAAATACCATTTTTTGTATCAATTTATTTGGGGTATTATAATATATTATATAAATTTCAATTGTTTTATAACTATTTGGAGGGTTTTTTCATATTACTAGTTAATAACAACCATTTTTTGGTTCATATCACCACTCAAAGTAACTAACTGTATACTAATTAGAGGTGTGCATAGGATTTAAAAATGAGTATCATTAATGACATAGAGGGAGACCCAATGATGTCATGTTAACATAATGTAGTATTAATATTTATATTTTTAGGATGGAGTTTGGAGTTGGTATTTGTTGGGAGATTATTTCATTTTATATGACAATGGAATATTTGATGATTGGATATGTCATACAACAATGATAATATTACAGTATATGGGTGGCAACATAATCTTATGCATAGACCTTAATTTACTATTAACATAACCTTATAGAATATTTAACACACTACATGTTATTGTATTGGGTGTGGGTATGCATCATATATTATTATGTCACAATGATTTTTTTCTTGTTGATTGAATAATGTTGAGGATAATGCAAGGAATATGTTAATGTGGTGTTGTATACATCAATATCAACTATATGAA
Source organism: Viscum album (assembly GCA_963277665.1). Lineage (NCBI taxonomy): Eukaryota > Viridiplantae > Streptophyta > Magnoliopsida > Santalales > Viscaceae > Viscum > Viscum album. The sequence continues at coordinate 1,931,240,575 of OY728142.1, forward strand.
ATCCATAGTAAATTAATTCAATATACGTATTCTTGTGGGGAACAAATGAGGATGTTACTTCCATAATGATTCTATGAAGGTTCTATAATAACCAATAAAATGACCTGAGGTTGATTAAACATGTTATTATGTATTTATTAAATTAATATTGAAACAATTATATATTATTGAGGGTTCTCCCTAATATGTGATAACCTACTGATGGATCAAATTTTTAAGTTATTTTTTTATTTTATCTTAACTCTCTATGGGAATCATATTTCAATATAGTTTTCTTTCTCTATGAAATAACTTTGTAGTTGTATAATAATAATTCTAGATACAGATATTAAAAATATGTATATTTGATTGGATCATATAGTAAAATTATGATATAATTATTTTCTCCTCATATTATTGATAGATTACATGAAATATTATCTTTTAAATAATATTTATGTTAATGTTTACCACATGATTCATTAATTCCATTCTGAATTGTCTAGAAATTATTTCTTAAGAGGAGTTATTATATTTTCATTTTGATTCATCTATATTCCCTAAGATCCATATTTGGACAACTTTTTGTAGATTGAGTTTCTAATAAGAGGTTTTATAGGAAATAAAAGTATACAAGTGTATGATTTCTCATTATATAATGACTATGGGTGATTGAAAATATTATGTCATCATATTTAGGGAGAGTGTTGTCTGCCTTCATAGGTATTTTAGAAATTAGTTGGTTATGGGGGACTACTATAGAAATCCAAATGATATAGAATATAATGATCTTCTATATTTTAGGGTATCATCAACCTAATAATTAATATGTTTGTATTTTTGGATAATATGTAAATTTTACAATCCACTAGTCAGAGAACATTTCATTGTATGATGGGGGAAGTACCAAAAATAAATCATCGGATATATCCCCTATAGTTTGTTCATCGGAATAGTCATTAATGGTAGTGGAATTATTGAAAAAATTTAGTATATTTCAGATCAATTAAAATTAATAATGGAAATATTCCACATATATAGGGACCAAATTCTTGTTATAGGTAATGAGGAAGTAGTTACTTGTTTCTTGGAGGGCTAAGAGTTTGATGGGGATATCCTCATCTATAGGATATATAAGTGGTGAATAGATAAAATGTAAATATAGGTATCATTCATTTATTTTGTACCTTAATGTTTAGTTGGTTTTTAAAGTGGATCTTCACATTCATTTAACACCACTAACCACATTCATGGGTTTGATAATCCAACATTAATTCTTCATAGATCACTAGAATAGGTTCTGTTAGTGGGTCAATATGATTATTAGATATATGTAATCAGTCTATGGTGATTATATTCTATGATCACTCTTCATGGGATTGAGAATTGTTAGATATATGACCATTTGATGACATCCATTATATTGATTGTTTTTATATATTTTTAGTTATTATATAAATATTTTATATTTGATATATATCTTTATCCTTGTAGGGATTAATCTAACATTTTTTAGTGAGACAGATAATCTTTAAGGGGATCAATGCCTTGGTCCTCGTGATATTAACCCTATGATATAAATATTAATGGTTTGTGTATGTGAAAAAGTTCATGGTAAACATATTGGGGTTTTATAAAAATTTTCCAAAGGGTTTTTAAAGGTTATTATGAGTTCAATTATAAGGATTGACATTAATTTTTTTTAATATATATATACCAAACTGTCTTTCTTATTATGATGGAGGAACATCAAATAGAACTTGTAAATGTGCATAAATTACTTATTATGAATGATGAATTATTTCATAATTCATTTATTCATCCTGTTGTATCTCTAGGAGAAGCTCGTGTTTTATTTCCTTAAATAACATGTGATAGATTTTGTAGATTTTTAAAATATTGATGTCTAAAAATGGTCATGTTATTTATCCATTAGTAATTTTTTATAGAAAGGGGATCAATTGGATCAATTAGTGGGTGGTATAAAATTATTCAATATTTTTTATAGTTAGGATATAATTTTATAAGAGTTAATGATTAGAGAATATCAATGATAGTTTTTTATGTGACTATTAATATATCATTGTTTTCATGATCCCATTTTTTACAAATCAAATAATAATATTTTTTTGGGTTGATGAAGATATAATTTCAAAATTATTTTGAATATTTTTTTCATATAATTCCATAATATACTCACTAATTTTTAAAAAATAGTTTCTAATTATATTGAATACCTTTAGAATGTTCTTGAGTTATTTAGGAAGCATATTCTTTTAATGTTCATACAAATTTGTTGATCTTGGGAAGTTAATTTTAAGGAATATATGATATCTAAAGAGGGGTATTTTTATATTCCAGTGATCAATTATATTTTTTACATGGAACATAAAGGAAAACATTTATTATATTTTGATATTGTTATTATTTTTTACAAATTATTTCATATTAATTTTAACAACACATGATTTTGGAAAATATTTTCCATTAAAATAAATCATAAAAATTTATAGGTTTCGTTAAATGCATCACCAAGAATATAAGAATCATTTTGTATTTAACTATTAAAATCAATGGTCATAGCCTATAGATTAAATCGATTGGTATGGATAATTGAAAACACATTAAATTATATATATATATATATATATATTTTTAGTAGAAAATAATTATTGACTAATTCATAGGAAATAAGAAAGAAATAATGATAATACTAAAATCCCATATAAATTAATTTTTTAAGTATTTTATATTCTTCATATTATATATCTATCAATAATGATCTATGATGAGATATATTCATAATGTGTAAAAAATTAATAATAAGTTATATATTTATTTTAATGTTTTCAGAAATAATGATAAATGAATCTGAAGGTAAGATGATAATAGTTTTTTTTTAAATTTGGTTCGCAGTATATTTTATCATAATATTTTGAGTTAATTATTATTTACGAATTTTCTTAGTTAAATTTTTATATAACAAATTCAATAAAATATACTTAAATTAATCTAATTGTTTTTAAATAGTAAGGAATAGTAATAAAATCATTTTTTCAAAATATTATTTTCTCATTAATTTCAGATATACTACAATTAATTTCTTCAAACTCTTGTAATTTATTCATGTAAAATAGAATCCATATTTTTAATAAGAATAAAAATTAATATTCTATATGTTCGATATCATGTTAATTGATAATGAATAATTACCATGGAAATAAATTTGTCACTATAATTAAATTTCATAATTGGTTTAAAGGGATTAATCATTGGGATAATTCTCAAAATATTACATGAGAAAATAAATATATGTTGTTTTTTATTTTATTTTATAACTACCCTAAACTTATCATCTAAATTTAACAACATTTTTCAATTTCTAAGATAAATTATTATTTTTTATTTAAATGTTCTTAATATTTATAATGGTGCCACACCCCTCACTTAAAATTTAGTACATCATCTCCTTAATAATTTAAACTAATTTTGAACTATTTATATTTTAATCCCTAATAAAATATCTTTCCAATTCACTAATATAAATGTTATTTTTCAAGTTCTCACCAAAATTACATCATAGTAATGATTATGTTGTAATACAAATGAAGATACCGAAGGAAGATTTAGTCATCATAACCCAGCTATTTCAAGTTTATTTATACATTCATATCTTCAAAATATTATATAAATAAATTGAAATAATGAAATTAATATAATTAAAATACTTAAATTTTGATATGTTAATGTTACAACCATTTTCATTATCATTTCTATCTAATGAGAAATTAAAATATCACTCGAGAATAAGTAATGAATATTGTCTAAATGTGATGATGTATTTAAATTTTCAACACCATCTCTCAAGGGTGGTTTTATTTTAATTTATATAATTATGTTATATTAAATATAAATAATTATTCAACAACATTAAATAAAATTTATATAAAAAACATCATTGATGCATACACACAGATGATCAACCCTATAAAGTGATATAATAAATATTTCATCAATTTAATTCAAGAAATTTTATAAAATTGAAAATAATGACTAAATATAATATTTATTACATAGTTATGTTTTTTAATTATGAAATCATAGACATTGTCTAGGGACTACATTAAATAAATTAGAAACAATCATGGAAAATGAAACAATTAACTCCAAGGATACTATTTAAAGTAGATAATTATTAACAAATATTTTATTGTAAATTATGAATGAATCATAAATGGAAGTATAAGTATGAATATTGTTCTAATATTTATTTATAATAAGTCAAAATAAATTATATACCTAGTATTATCACAATAAATTCTGAACGGGTCATGTGGTATGGTTTTATGTTACAATTTTAGTTTTTTATATGGTTTATTGGTGTTTAAATATAAAGAGTAGTAAATTATATGTTATACCCCTCTTAATCCTCAAATAGTTTCTTATTATGTTTTTATTTCTATGTTTTTTATGAAATACATCAATTTATTCCCACTATTGTACACATAACAACCAAAATAATGGCGTTCATAAAAAATATACCTTATTTATATTATTTTGATTGAGAATACTCCCCCTCTATATAATGGTCCTAATAAAATATTCATGGAATATATTATCATTATATAAGTTTTATATAAAGGGATGTTATAAATCATTTAAATTTCATTATAAATTATTAAATGGGTTATTTTCTATTTTTTCATATGATTCAATTTTGAAATTATTCAAAACTATGAAAACAATGTTTTATTTTTTTAATGTATAGGATATGAATTATTTTCCCTTATTCATGACTATTCATAAGCATAAATATTCTATGAAAATATTTCTTGTTTATAATTAAATAATATTCCCTTTTTTCTTAGAATAATTAGTGTTACTATTTCACAAAAACAAAATGATATTCACCGTGTTCTTAAATTAATAATTATAATTATTTTAGAAAAGTTATTTTTATCCATGCCAACATCTTATAAGAATTTTTATACTTAACTAGTGATGTTATATAATGATACCATCAACATTTTTTGTCCTATTTTTTTCAAGGATTATGCATTATAAATATTATCATTAAAATCAATTTATTCCATTAGTTAATTAAGAAACGATTGAGTAATGAATGTTTTTATCATATGGAATAAAAATTCATTGTTTATAATTTTGTGACGTTTTGGTCTATTTTTACTCCATAATGCATTTAGTATAGGCATTATATCTCATGATATTACTTTTTGATACTGATAATAATTCTTAATTCCATATTATAATGGGTTTTAGTAAAAATCCATGACCCATTATAGTAATAGTCAGAGATAATAATTCCATATACATTAAACTAATGGATTCTCGTGGATATTCCTAATCTATTGTGATATCGGATGTTGGTGAGGATTCACGATCCATTTTTTCCCTATATTTGGGTAGTGATTCAAGATCTACAATGATATGATATATTAATCATATTTTTACACAATATTATTATGTTATGCCACATATTTTTGTTATGTTTTTCATTTCCCATGATAATTTTGTTTGTGATAATCATTCCTATTGTTATGAAAAAGATTATGTAATAAACCATAAGTTTTATGTTATTTTCATATGGGTATTACTCTCTTATGTTTTGAAATTGATTGTACTCCCATGAATTTATTCTTATCTTTTTCACACATAACATCATTAATTGATATATCCCATATCTACCCTTACTAGAGATATTCTGTAACCCATTATTTTTTCTATTTTCTATATGTTATGGGAAATTCTTTCAAGAAGGATATGTTGAATATTTGTACAATGTAATAAAAACATGTTTGAGATAATAGTGATTTTTTTATTTTAGTTTATTATATATCGTGTATACAAATATTAAAATCCCTAATAATTATTGAGAGTGAATTAATGGTAAAATCATTAAATATTAACCTAAATATAATAATGATTATATATATTGTAATTAAGTAACCTCAATTAGTATCAGAGTCATGATTAGTTTTTTTGGATATCTGTTTATGAGGTATATTAGTATTGGAACTACAAAAACCTATGTTGAACAAAAATTTAAAAATTATGATTCTACGGTTTTGTTGGATAAAGTAAAGGTATCATAATTTATGAAAAAATGATTGATTTACATATTATATCACATGTCACTCTCATTATTTTTAATAAATAATTATGTTAACCGTTTGGTTTTTTTCAAGGATTGTATCATTGAGAAATCATGTTAGAAATTAATGTGATGTTCAATGAAATGACTATCCTTATGGAAAACCAAATGGGATGGAATTTTGAATTCAAAACCTTCTGTAAATAATTTCCCAACAACCTATATTAATTAAAAATAACATTTACCATATTGAGATTATAAAAATATAATAGAAGGTGAAATATTCAATTATAAATTTTTATTGGAACACACACCTTTTTTAGGTCCCATATTCCACTAATAGCTAAAGAATTGATCATTGTGACGGAAAATAGAGTTTTTTTCTCCAGTGAGGTGAAAATGATAAGGGAGTTTATTTATATTCCACTTTAATTTTCAGGATTATTATTTTTTGACATTATTAGTTAACATTTTGAATGATGGAGAAATAAACTCAATGGAATGGTAGGAGTTTAGTAGACTATTTCCCTTTATGTATTCTTCAAGAACTCGTTATTATAAAATGTATTAGAATTTTCTAAGTATAACTTATAATAATGATTAAAGTATCTATTATTAGGAAGGAAACATTACAATTTATTCAAGGTACACTTATTTTTTTATCATTAACCCTAAAGGAAAAAAATATATTGGTTCTTTATGGGCTCAAAATAGTGGATGAAATACATTTTCTATAAGATAGTTTTTTATATTTGAATAAATCATTCAATGTTATCTCAATTTAGAAATGCATGCTATAAAATATCATATAGGTAGAGTAATTCATTACATGTGGGAGATTTTTCCAATGAATATATTAATTCTATATAAATATGAAAAGGACAAAAAAACAACAGAAATAAATAATATTACAGCTATTAAAATTTTATATTTTGCAAACAAGGAGATTGGAAATTATGAAATTCAATTCTCTAATAAATATGTTTATGATTATAAGGAGCCTTAGTAACCTCGTAATCCTATGGAAAAAGGTAAAGAATATGAAATCACATCTCTAGAAATGAGTTGAGAAAATTAACATGTGAATGGTATGCATAGAATTCACTCTATAATGTAAATTGTATAATTTGATTGTGGTTCTACCAACTCTTTTATAACAATATAATTATCTAAGGAGATTTCATCCCAACCTCAATAGTTATGTATTTATTTATCAGCAAAAATTTACATTTTTATAATGACTTCTTCTCACATCAATATATTCACTATGATATAATTTAAGGAGAATTTTAATCATGCATGTCTATTTTTTCTTTGGTAGTCAAATTTGATGCTATTTTGGGCATGGACTAAAAGACTCTATATAGACACCATAAAAATTACTATGCATATAAAATCACAGTTGATATCATAATTATACTATAATACCCTATTAATAAAATTATGATCATGAAAAATAATTTAAATTGAACCCCTAATATGAATCATACTACTTGAAGATAATGGTTATTTATTTCAAATGGTTGGGGAGGAACTCAATATTATAAATATTTTTTTGAGAATAGTCTGATTTGTATATTGAATACATTCATTGAATTCCATTTAATCAAGAAGTTAAGTTTTAAATATAAATCATACCATTTGGTAAACAAATTTCAAATACTTTTTATAGAATGGAAGAGATTTAGTTTTATTAATTATGAAATAAAAAATATGATAATATGGTAAAGGTAATCATTTGGACAAGTGATTCATCATGTGTTACACCTATTCAGTTTTTTTTTGAAATAATGATTTTTTTGTGAATTTGAACATTTATTATCATGAAAAATATGATCAATGGAAAAAATAAGTAACCTTTACACCAAATTTATTTTTTTAATAAACTACAAGGATTTATATACATTTTAAAATTGAACAGTGGTAAATATGATTAACCATAATTGATTAAAGTAATATTTGTGATGAAATTGTTGTTAACAAATTTGATTGATGAAAATTAAATGTTACAATTTATAAGTTTGGAGGTTCAACCGATAAATTATTTTTCATAATTAATCATAGTTATGAAAGGTTTTTTTGATGTGAAGAAGTTTCATTAAATAAATCAATAATTAGTGTGATGATTTTATGGTTGTTCTAATTTTCTAAGACATGTCATAATGTTATTGTAAATTGACACATTGATCTCAACAAGGAATTATATGAGAAAGTAAGTAGATCAAAAAAAATCAGAAGTTAAATATTTACTTTGTCTTGATATTTCATATGGAATTTGGGTGAAGGAGGTGATTTTATTTTCCATATGGAGCATTTTTGTAGGTTTTGTTTTGGATTAATGGATATGTTTTTCAAGGGATGGTATATTAAATATTATAACAACCATAATGGAATTCACATGAGGGACCCAGACAACTATTAAATTCAGATGGTGCTACCTCTCAACCATGTCAATAAGGCAATGAGAGGTATGTAAATAATTCCCACAGGGTCACATTACAGCAGTATGGAATCATCGTTTTGTAGTGGCATAGCGGCAATCAATAGCGAATGGAATGGGGACGTGTCACACATTAATGAGAGTGTTTGGTAATATTTTTTGAGCTATTTTGGTATGTCCTCTTAATATAAAGGGGTTCTTATTCATAAGGTATTACAATGTGGGTTCGTGTTACTATAGCCCTCACAGAACTGTAACCATTCGGTTGAATTAATCTTTGATCCATGAAATCCACTCCATGTTGTGTGTCATATTCTTTATCAAGCCTCTCTCAATAGTACGATATATTGGGATCTTTAGGTCTCCACATCACTCAATAATCAATCCATTCCATTTTTTCATCATTTTAGCATTATGAAAATTTGGAGATGAGGGATATATTTTGAAACTTTTTAATGACATAAAAGAAAAAAACTATGGTTTTACAATGTTTTGAAAATGTAGTTTTCTGATGACAATATTTTTTATTGCTATAATTTATTTGTTGTTTGATTGAACAGAGTTGGTGCACAATAGTTAGTAAAGTGGTATAGTTTCATATAAATACCAAGGCATACACCCTTGAGTATCTATTAAGTATCATAAAATCTCATTTCTAATGAAATATAAATAACACAAATATCTCTGTTTCATGAAAAACAGTGGTTCCAAACATCATTAGTTTTTGTGAATAAGAAGAGAACCTTCAAGTCAGTGGATAGGTTCATGACACACTAATTATATTTTGGGAATATTATATATCTGTAAAGAAATTGGGATAGAGTTAAAAATTGTATCCCTTTATTGTGTGATGATCATCAAAAACTCACAAACTCTTATATTTGCATGAATTTTTTAATAATTAAAATATATTCATGCACAAAGAATAGTGAGTATGTGATTGTGTAAAAAAATTTCATGATTTATTCCAAAGTACTATGAATCCAAGAGTTAGTGTGATGTTACTTGCATTAAGATACATATTCTAGAATTAAAGGTAATAACTCACACAAACAGTTTGTCTTGTAAAAAATTATAATGCACCGAAGGGTGTTTATAATGTAGTGAGTGTATAATTTAATTCATACATAGATGAATAATAATTGGAGACTACATATATATTCTCATTCAAGTGAAACACTAGTGCAAAAAATGACATTTTTGTCGGTTAATTTTTATTTTTTATGTCGGTTTTTAGTCGACCTTAATACAGATGACATTATAAATATTGTTTTTTAAATCAGTTATTTAAACACTGACGTAAAAAACATAACCTTGCAGTGTTTATCATGTCGGTTATGTAATAACCAATGTGATAAACCAGTACAGGGGGTGTTTATCATGTCGGTTATTTAATAACCAACGTGATAAACTGGGGGGGAGGGTTTATCACTTAGATTATTAAATAACTGACAAGATAAACTAGTGAGGGTGGGTGTTTATCACGTCAGTTATTTAATAACTGATGTGATAAACACTTGGAAAATGTTTTATCACATCGTTTATTAAATAAATGACGTGATAAACCTCTAGAAAATGGTTTATCATGTCGGTTATATAATAAATGACGTGATAAATCATTTCCCAGGTTTCTATCAGGTTGGTTATTAAATAACCAATGTGAAAACCCCAATTTTTTTAAAATAGAAAGCATTCCACTACTATCCCCATAAACAACAAGAAACCAAACCAAGAATTTGTACCAGAAAAAAAAAGTAGACCAAAACAAGAACCAAACAAAATTAAGCATTTACATTGACAACATTTTAAACTTACCCCACTAGATATCCTCCCACCACCCCCTGGATATCCCCCCTTACCCCACTGGACATCCCCCCACCACACCCCTGGACAGCCCCCCCTCACCCCACTGGATAGCCCCAACCACACCCCTGGACACCCCCCCCCCACACACCCTTGGAATACCCCTTGACCCCTGGATAGCCCCAAACATCCCGGGACAACCCCACCACCCCCTGGACAGGCCCCCACACCCCTGGACAACCCCCCCCCCCCCCCCACCCTCATGTATACCCCCCCTGGACAGCACTCTAACACCACTGGACAGCCCTCCCACACCCTTGGAAAAGGACCAAAAAGTTACCAAAAACAAGGCACAACGCCCTCACCCCACTAGACTGCCCCCACCACACCCCCGGCCACCCCCCACCCCCCCCCCCCCCCACACACACACACCCCTAAACATCACCACCACCCCCTAGACATCCCCCCACCCTTCTCTATACCCCCCCACCCCCTGGATAGCACTCCCACACCCCTGGACAGCCCTCCCACACCCCTGAAACAGATCAAAAAGTTACCAAAAATAGACCAGAACTGCCTCACCCCACTAGAAAGCCCCCCCCCCCCCCACACACACACACCCTGGACTGCCCCCACCCCCTGGATATCCGTCGACACCCCTGAATAACCCCCCATCCTCCTAGACACCCCCCCCCACACACACCCCTGGACTGCCCCACCACCCCTTGGACACCCCTGGACAACCCCCCACCCCCTGGACAGCTGGTGTTCGGAGAGGAGGCGCCTCTATCCCTCGGGGGGCATGCCGCTATAAGGTACTCATCACTCCCACGTGTGAAGCTTGATATCTCAAAATGTTTCACATGTGGGAGTGATGAGTACCTTCTAGCGGCGTTCAACCCCCTGAGAGATGGCGGAGCCTCCTCTCCCACCCCCTGGACTACCCCCCCCCCCCCATCTCCATGGACACCTTGGACCCCCCCCCCCACCCACCCACCCCACTGGATAGCCCTCCCACACCCCTGGAATCCCCCTCACCCCCAGGACACCCCCACTCCCCAGGACACCCCCTGTACAGTCCCCCACTCCCTTGGATAGCCCTTCCACCCTCCTGGAAATGCTCCCCCCCACTCTAATGGACACCCAGGATACCCCCCACCCCACCAGACTTCCCTCCCACACCCCTGGATACCCCCCCCCCCAGACCAGAATTCATACCATAAAAACCATCATAAGTAGACCAAAAATAGAAGTAGAGAAAAATTAAACATTCACATATAAAACATTCAAAACATACAATGTAAACTTAAAAAAAACTAAATCCATCCTAAATGACTACCAAATACACAATTGCAATTACAGTATTCAAAATTACATTTTACACTACGAACAACTAAAAATAATTAAAACCTGTAAAATAATTTGACCATTCCACTTGTAAGTGTTTGACATCTTTAGAACTATAGGATTGAGTGTCATCAAATAACTAAAAATTAAAAGGATATTAGTTAATGTGTATAATAAATAAATCAAATAAAATATTATGGAAAAGTTTAAAAGGAAATCTTACCAGGTTAAAGTTCACAACTATCCCAGTTGTTATTATTTCATACATAAATCTTAACATATAATATCGGCATTCAATGAGGGATTTTTGTTCATGAAATTTTTTTTTGAATGAGTGTAAATTCAATATATAATTTATATGTAATAAATCAAATAGTACAAATTATAAATGGATATTTACCTTTACATTTACATATTTGATCTTCTCACTCCTTTTCTTTGTGTTTTTTCGAAAGTAGACCCATCCCCTGTTAGAAAATAATACGAATGGGATAAATTTAAAATTAATTATAATATAGAAAACTATTGAAAAATTGAAACTTAAATTTCCAACATTTTCATAAAACTTTCCCACACATCACCATGGACAGAGCATATCCAATAAAGTGTCTTCTCCTTTGGGAAAAAACCCTAAATCCAATGATCACTGATAAAAAAAATAAAGTTAGTGGTTTTTTATTTTAAAAGATAATGAACTCTTTGAGAGATATGTGTTTCATACCTCTCAAAAAAAGGCATCATCCAACATTGTGTGACAATATTCTGTTCAAGTATTTCATCAATATAAACCATTATTTGTTCCTCGTCCAATGAACATGCTTCAGGGGAAATCAAATCTGGGTCCATGAACCCATATACATCTATCCTCTCATTCTTCTCACAAATTTTATAAAGATACCTAATATAAAACAGACATAAGTAAACATTTTTAATAAATATAACGTAGTTAAAAGGTGTTAAGACTTACATGGAAAAAATATGCACCAAGTTGATGCCCAACTTATCTCCAGTAACAGGCTCCATGATATCAGCTTTCATAATCCACACAGTTATTGCACGTCCAAAAACATGAGCTTCCATTGGAAACTTATAACGATTCACCAACAAATTTGAATATCTTGAAAATCAATCAAAACCACTTGAATCTGTATCTGATGTCATAGCCATTTGTCTTTGTTGTTGTCTATACAGTATTTCTTTACCTTTGAAGTATTCCTGTAAAAATAAATAGAAAAATGTATTAGTTTTCAAATGATAAAACAAATTTAATAAAAAAATAAAATATAAGATATAACATAGATACCTCTATGGTAATGAGTGGAAGAAGTCTATATGGCCAAATTAAAAAATGGCTTATACTATTTCCAACTGTTGTCACCTCATCTATAGGTAATGGTACTCGAGCTGATCTATCTATAATATCAAGTACAGTGACCCTATGATTCTCTACCTCTAATTTTTTATGATGAACTGTATCTCCTATATAATATACCAATCCATATGCAACTATATGATGTTAAGGATCATCAACATACAACTCTCAATAAGTAGGAAGCTTCAGTAGAGGATTAGGATAAAAAATGGGGTCCGTAGGCTGAGGTGGGGGAGTGGGAGCTACTGGCAGAGGTGGAGGATAAATAATGGGGTTTGTAAGGGGAGGTGGAGGAGTGGGAGCTGTAGTCTGAAATTGTATTTGCATTTCTGCAAACATGCACTATACTGATACTCTAATATTTTCCTCCATCATCGCATTATTATTATGAAATTCATCCTCCAAGGATTCTATTTTTTTATAAACAACCTCAACATAAGTAGTTGAGGAACATGGAAACACTTTTCTTACTGATACACCTGTCGGATATCCACGTACATGACCAGGATGTTCAGGCTTTCCTAATGTAGCAGATAAAATATCTTGACTCCCAGTAGCTGTAAATACCCCCTGTGAGCTTTTCTCCTCAAGAGAATCCTGTATTAATTAATTGAACATTTCTATAATGATTGAAATTATATGAAGAAAATATTTAACTTAAATAAATAAAATAAATATCGTACAATCCTCTCAGCTATGATTCTCAAATCATCCAAAAGATATTTCCCTTTTTTTCCCATCTGAGATCTCTTCTATTTTTCATGTCTAGCTGGAGGGGATGGAGGGGCCACCTCTCTAGAGCTTGAAGACTCAGCTCTTAGTTTTTGTAATTTTTCTGCCATCATTTGTTCTTCCAATAATGTATACCCTCCCGAGATAAACAATGAGGGTATACATTTTTATATTGGATCTCCTAATGATATTTCCTTGTTTTTTGTAAATTAAGAATAAGAAATCATTAACAAAACAGTAATAAGATTATTTATATAAGAAAGATTATAAAAGATTACATTTCCCTTACCAAAAATGATTCTTTTCTTCTACTTTCAACAAACTGTCTCCATGTGTATTCATCTACGAAAGGATATATAAGACATGGATTTTTAGGACTCCTATGACCAAAAATGAAATCAGATGTGAGGGTTGACTTACAATCCCTCCATCCCCTGGCAGCCATCGATAAGCTTTTCTTCCTGACTCCTCTAGTGTCAGTAATATCAAATGTCATTTGATAAAGAAGAGGTTAAACATGTTATATATACTAGAAACATTTAAAGAATAGGAAAACAATAGAAAAAGATCTTACCAAAATCGTCTCCCAAAACTGAGAGATTATTTCTTTGTCCACACTTCTCCAATCATCATACAAAATGCGTACTTTTCTCTTACCCTGAGTGGATAAAAAACTCTTAAAATCTTTTGAATTTGGACCTCTAGGAATATCATCCTCATCAAACTCAATGAGTATCCTCTAATCCTACGTATGGGCAAGTGATAATTTGGGTAAATGTGTGCACCCACATTTACCAACTCTTGAACTCTTTATAGTAATGGGAGAACATGAGGAAGATTGGGGAACATCAAGAGGAGCATGTGAATGTTCCTCCCCAGAGGTATGACCAATATGCTCATCTCCATAATCATGTGGTTGATCAACTGATTGATCTATCATTATCGTTCAAATCAAAAAAAACATGAGTTCAAAAATACACAAATTCAAATATTTTAATACTACTGTAATTAGAAAATATAAAACTGTACTAAGTTACGTAATAGTAATCATGGTTAATATGGTAAGCATGTTAAACAATGTCAAAGATGGTAAGGATACTCAAGATGGTAAACATGGTAAACATGGTGAACATAAGCACTACATGCAGTTGAAAATATTCCATATTATAAGGATCATATGCCCTAATACCATCCTCCCATAAAAGTTTCAAATCATCAATCAGTAGTGATGAGAAAATATCAATATCATTTTTGGGTTTCTTCGTACCAGAAATCATTATACTCAACATGACATATTTGCGCTTCATACAAACATCAGAAGAGAGGTTTTAAATTACCAATAAAACAAGCCATGAACTATGTGTGCTACTGAGGGTCCGGTATGGATTCATTCCATCTATGCACAACCCTGGTCTGATATTTCTAATTTCATTTCCAAATGTAGGATACTGCTCATCATTTTTCTTCCATTGTGGACAATCAGCTGGATGAGGTATTTTTCCATCACATAACCGCACATCAGCATGCCATATTAACCCTTTTGCATTATCTGAATTAGCAAATAAACGTTTTAAATGATGAATTATAGGAAGATACCAAAATAACTTTGAATTGATCTTTTTAATCTCTACATCAGCCTGTGATTTTTCTTTCACCTTATACTGTGATGTCCCACATTTAGGAAACTCTGACAAAAATTCATATTCCTTCCTATATATCATACAGTCATTCAGACAGGCATGTAATTTCTTGTATCCCAATCCCATCAGGCATAATATTTTCTTGGCCTTACAATGTGAATCTGGAAGATCATTATCTTTTGGAAGAATTTCTTTCATCAATTGTAGCAGCTCTGTAAAACTTATTTCACTCCATCCATGTTTTGACTTTAGGTTAATCAATCTTAACACCGCCAAAAAAACTGTAAAATATTTACAACCAATATATAATGGTTTTTCAGCATCACTATATAGACATGCAACTGTCGGTTCTATCTCAATTAGTTCTGCTGCAATATCGTGAATCATTTCTTCAATTTCATCGGAGTCACCATCTTGCAAATCATCATCATCAGTGACAGTCCGTCTACTTTTACCATGCCCAATCCAAGGGTTGTAACTCGTATTAAAAACATGAAAAATAAAATGATATTTTATCTCTCAACTTTTCAACTTCTTCATATTCAAACATTTCAGGCATGGATAGAAAAAAAATGTCACTACTTGGAACATTTCGTTTAGAAAATTACAAAAAGGCATCAACACCTTCCTCATATTCATTGTTCATTCGATGTGCCATAATCTAACTTCGACTCATTATTACCTATAATAAATATCAAAATTATACATCTTTTTAAGATAAGACAAATATATGTTTATATGAAAAAAATCATAATTTGAATGTAAAACAATTTTGAAATATAAAACAAATTTGTGCGTATTTAAAAAAATATGCTTGAATATGATTTTAAAAGGAAAATATAGTTAGATATAATATTTTTAAAGTCCATGGAATCAAATAAAACCTTGGGGCCTCTATTGTTTGATAAAAAATTGGAAAAAATGGATTAAACCTGTGAATCAAATCAAATTTTAAATAAAAACTTGGATGGAGAAAATCACAATGTAAATCCAAGATAACTACGCATATTTGAAAACCATGACATGGTCTCCCCCATAACCCATAATTTTCTTATAGTTGATGACTGGTCAAAATATATATAACCAAATAGAATCAAATTTCAACACTAATATCAATGAAACAATACAATCATCATGTCATAATCTCACAAACCACGATGCAATAGTCAATCCCAACTGACATTTATCCCCCACCCCCTTGGATAGCCCCCCACCCTCTAGACACCACCCCCACCCCCTTAGACACCCCCTGGACACCACCACCACCTTGGACAGCCCCCCCCCCACCCCCTGGACACCACCCCCACCCCATTGGATACCCCCTGGACACCACCACCGCCTTGGCAACCCCCCCCCCCCACCCCCTGGACAACACCCCCACCACCTTGGACACCCCCTGGACACCACCACACCCTTGGAAAACCCCCCACCCCTTAGGACACCACCACCAACCCCCTGGACAGCCCCCCCCCCCCCACCCCCTTGGACACCCCCCACCCCTCCTAGACACCGCCACCCCTCCTGGACACCACCACCCACCTCCATCCCCCTTGGATACCCCCCAACCCTCTAGACACCCCCCCCAGACAACCCCCAAACCCTCTAGACAGGCCCCACCCCCTTTTACACCCCCACCCACCCCCTTAAACACCCCCACCCCCTTGGACCCCCCACCCCCACCTCCATGGACACCTTAGACACCCCCCAACCCTCTGGAAATCCCCTTGAAGCCTCTGGACACCACCCCCACCCCCTTGGACACCCCCTAGACATCACCACCCCTTGGACAGCCCCCCACCCCTCTGGACCCCCCCCCCCCCCCCACACACACACCCCCTAGACAGCCCCACCCCTCTAGACATCCCCCCCCCCACCCACCCACCCACTTGGACACCACCCACCCCCTACCCCCTTAGAGACCCCCTGGACACCCCCCAACCCTCTGGATAGCCCCCCACCCCCCCGGACAACCCCCCAAACCCTCTGGACAGGAACCCACCCCTTGGAACCCCCCACCCCCCCACCCACCCCCTTGGATAGCCCCCCCACCCCATTTGACACCCCCACCCCCTTGGACCCCCCCCCCCCACACACACACGCACACACCAAGACTGTCCCCCCCCCACGTCCATAGACACCCTGGACCCCCCCCCCCCCCCAACCCTCTAGACAGCCCCCTGAACCCTTTGGACACCACCCCAACCCCCTTGGACTCCCCCTGAACACCCACAACCCCTTGGATATCCCCCCACCCCTCTGAACACCCCCCACCCCTTGGGCAGCCCCCACCCCTCTGGAGAGCATCCCCCCCACCCCCTTGGACACCCCCACCCCTCTTGGAAACCACCCCCACCCCCTACCTCCTTGGACACCCCCTGGACACCCCCTAACCCTCTGGATAGCCCCCCCCCCCCCCCCCCCAGACAACCCCCCAAACCCTCTAGACAGTCCCCCACCCCCTTGAACCCCCCCCCCCCCCACCCACCCACCCCTTCGACACCCCCACCCGCTTGGACCCCCCCCCCCCCCCCCCACACACACACACACCCCTGGACTACCCCCCCCCCCCCACACACACACACACCTCCATGGACACCATGGACAGCCCCCAACCCTCTGGACAGCCCCCAACCCTCTATAAAGCCCCCCAGAACCATGGGATTTTAACCTCAAGCTACTAGTTTTGGCATATCTAGGGATTTTAACCTCAAGCTACTAGTTTTGGTATAATTCCATTTTTCAAAATGAGAACCATGAACTATAACTCCTACTAGTATAAAATTCCCTATTGTTCAATAAATTGGGTTGTAATAGCATATGAAGACTTACAATAGTCCACGAGAATAAGCGACGTAAATAGTTTATGGAACAACAAAAAGTGATACCCAAAATAGAAACAACCAAGGATCCAAAACAAACATTCCACCATGAAAAACCATATATGCTTATAAAATAAATCACACCGGTACACGGAATGGGTGTATCACAATAGTTTATATATAAATTGCAGTAAAATAGGTGAATAAGATCATTAGTTGTCAATGACAACAAATATTACCATAAATGTAAGGAATCTGCGAAACAAAAACAAACGAAATAGAAGTAGGTGAGGCTTAATTGAATATTTCAAGTTGATATAATATATATGGTGATAATAAATAAAATGATGATGGAAAAACCAGGTAAGAGGGTTTGAAATCGAAGAATATTACCATGTTTAAACAAAAAAATCGGAAAACGTAAAAATAGATTTTCCAGGAAAAATACTAATGAAATAAAGCCGTGGGAGGCTTAACTGAGTGTTGCGAGTGGAGATGATAGATCCAAGGAGTAAAGATGATAAAAGATGATGGAAAAATGAGTTTCACAAAATGATATTGAAGATTCGATTCTAGGTTTTCTGCACAAGAGAGATGAGTCGCAGGTCTGTCGGTTGAAAAATCGGAAAAGACAATCCACGGGGAGTGATAAATTTTTTAAATGTTTTATAACATTTATTATTTAATAACCGACGTTATAAACTATTTTATTACATTTATAACATCGGTTATTATAATAACCTGTGTTATAAGTGTATTAGATACTGCATATTTTACGTCTATTATTTTATAACCGACGTAAAAGAAAGCCACGTGTTGGTTTTTTACGTCTGTTATTCTATAACTGATGTAAAAAACATTAGACACCATAGTTTTTACGTCGGTTATTTTATAACCAACTTAAAAACTCTTGTGTGTTGGTTTTTTACATCGGTTATAATATAATCGACGAAAAAAAATCTACAGGTTGGGTTTTTATGTCGGTTATAAAATAATAGACGTCAAAAATGCCTCAGCTGCCACTTTTTTTACGTCGGTTATGAAATAACCGATGTAAAAAATTCATTAGATACCTCATTTTTTAGGTCAGTTATTTTATAACCGATGTAAAAAATGTCATGTGTTGGTTTTTTACATCGGTTATAAAATAACTGACGTAAAAAATCACATATCACATATTATCACGTCAGTTATAAATAACCGACGTAAAAAATGGTGATGTTAAAAATGTTTTATGCACTAGTGAAAACATGTAAAACTGAGTATCAATTGAAGTGAAGAATTATGTATGAAATATTACTGAATAAATATTGTGTGTATATTTTCTTTGAATGATAAGTTCACAAAAGTAATGTGTTTCATTAGGTTTACAAGAAATAATTATAGATGGTGAGTGTGTGAATTTGAATTTTATGTGAGGTTGATCAAGTTTTATCTATGTTTGTGCATCATATAATAGCAAACAGGTAGTATTGATGGTAGTGATCATCTCATGTAATTGAATAAGTAAGATAGTGTACTTTCATCTGGTTTAGCATATACACTTCTAAGAATTTCAACCAGTTCTAAGCTACATTAAGGAACAGTAAATATATAGTTTGTGATATTCATTCATAAAGACAGTGAAATTTATATTTTCTTAGGTGGTATACAAATAATTTAGACAGTGAATAAGTAAATGAGTTTGTGCAATGTGATTTCATTATTAAATGCATATATTCACATAAAATAATGGGTGCATAAAATAAATAAAAAAATGCATTCAGTTTTTTATGAATGAAGAAAATTCAAAATATATCATAATATGTGATTACTATAGTCTTGAGACAAAGTTATAGTATTTTATTAGAAGATAATTTGAATTTTTTTGATAAATACTACTTTGTTCATTATGATATTGTAGTTAGATATAGTGGAAGTGATAAATTCTATTGAGTAATAATTTATTATAGAGATGACTTGCATACAATTTTGTTGATTACATTCAGGGGCATTTGAAGTGTTTCAATTGAAGTGAGAAATTTTAGAATCAGTTTATTCATAGTGGCTTGTAGAGAAAGATTAGTTTTGTGTTGTAGTGACAACATAATGTTCTTATAATCATTTTCATTGTGTTATGGGTTTTATTTGTTAAAAACTAGTGGTAATCAAGTACAATAACCTCTATGGGGTTCCATTATAAAGAACACTATTGGGATATCATTATAATTTGGGAAAAGGATATTACCTACCAAACAAGGTTTTCAAGATGATACCTAACCGATCCACTTGAAATTTTTGATTGATTATTAGTATAAGATATTTTTCTATGATCATCCCAAATTTAGAAAGAATCTAGTCACAAACATAGGGTGATAATTTTTTAAAAATAATAAGTGTTGTTCTTAATTTTGTTTCTATTTTTCATGTTATATGTTTTTTATTATAGAAAAGGAATATCCATTCACTCAAAAAATTGCATTGGTTCAATTTTAAAATGGGTAAGAGAAATGAAATCAAAACTCGTAAAAAAAATTGTGTTATGATTCACCCCCCCCCCTCTTAGTGTACCTTCATGATCCAATGATCACATAAATTGGTATTAGAGTGAATTTTCACTCCTATGGTTGGATCTATATTATTGTACCTGTTGTTTGTGTTGGATTTTTATGAATTTGCGATTTAATTTGAATAAATATTGTCGTTTTCTTAGATGGAAAGTACAGTTCATGTCCCTATAAGTGTCAAAAAATAGTATTTTTCTTACACCATGAAGAATAGATTAAATAAACATAAATTAAATCTAATAAATAATTTAAAGAAGAAATTGGATACATCACAAACTAATTGTTTTTAGAATGGTATTTTATCAATAGTATTTGTTTAATCCATTGGTAATTTTCGTTTTGATGAATTTGGTTCAAATGGTGATGAAAAATAATTTATTGAATCACTCAGTGAAATTTATTTAAAAATCAAATACTATCTAAAAAATGTTCTTACTGAAGTTGTTACATAAATATTTGGTTTTTTCATGGTATAATATGTTAAAAAAAACAACTTGAAATGGAAGATGAAGATATGTTTAAGTCCTTGTAAAATAAGTTTCATAGAAGCAAACTTCTCACAGAAATTATTTATTCCAAAGAATAAATGGTATCACCTTTTAGTGAAAATTTCTTCTATGTCAATGAAGAATTAAAAATAAATGTTTGTGATAAAGAAATAACTGAGAAGGTCCTCACTTATATGATTCATACCCATGATGAATATGAAAATTCTATCATGAATATCTAGGAATATAAGTATAAAATCAATGAAAAGGATGATACATTCATCCCATATAGAGAATCAAAAGAATACTTTGTATTGAATTATAATTAAAGATTCACATTGATTGAAAATGAATTAAAAAGGGTTGTTTGAGAGATAGATATAACTGAGATGGTTTATATAGAAATGATATATTTGAGAAAATACAAAACCCATTATTAATGATAAATAAGCCTATCTGGAGGTTAATCCAAAGTGAATTAAAGAGTTTAATAATTCTCTCCTAATTGAAAATCAAATTCGTGATGATTATTTTTAGAAAATGAAGATTCAATGGGAAGACAATTTGAAATTTATTATGTATGATAAAAATTTACATGATAAGAAGTGTCTTAAAATGGAAGTTAATTTAAAAAATCTTAATGAAATATAATTAAATTATTCCTAGAAAGAATGTAATGATATGGTGAAATCATTCGATGATCAAAATAACTATTTAAATATGAAAATTTCTTGAGTTTGAGGTCATGTTTAGAGATCCTAGAAATATTCATGATGAATCACCAAAAAGGTTTTAGATAAAAAGATAATACAAGAGTAATTATAAAAATGGTATTACTTCTACGAAATCCAATTCAATTTGAAAAAATTTCTTGATATTATTTAAAGATAATTCTATTGAATTATCATGGAAACATGTAACCTAGGTTCAAGAATATTTTGTTATTACTAGTATTGTTTCTTATTCAAGTACAGGTTTCTAAAATAATTCATTTCAAATATGGGTGAAGAATAATGAGGATAAATCCACCATAAATAAATAATTCCTATGAAGAATATTTTTAATTCTTATTCTCTGAAAATATCTCAGATGAATAATCATATTATCTAAAATGAAAAAATATTTAAAATATATAAAATTTATAATATATATAGAGAAATGAAGATCTGTTTTATATTGTTTGTGCTATTAGAAATTTGGGCATTGGTCCATCTACTATTGTCATAATTTATCAATGTAATATAATTATATAAGGCCATTATTAAGGGGGTGTAGATTTTATGTAAATAGTAATTTTGAATAATTAAATAATAATTCACATATGAAGAAGAATATATCTTTTAATATTTTATTTTTTTATATTAAGGTCATATGTGGCTATTTCAATAGATGTGGTCACAATTATGATAGGTTCTGGTATATACAAACCAAAAAACTTTGAATATGAAAATAAGAAGAAAAGACTACATCAAATGCAAAGGAAAAAATCAAATATATATATCTATACCTTAGATTGTGAGAATGATAAGATAGTTAAGAAAATTGTGATGTAATCTACACCTAATAAATTTGATCATATGAATGTCATACCAAAGAAAATATTCTTCTATTATTAAATAAAAGGTCATATCATTGACATTTGTAAATAGGTCATAAACACCAATGCTAGTAGAAGAAATATGAAGAAGAAAAGGAAATTATTCACAGAAAAATGACATGATTGATTTGGTGTATTGAAATCAAGAATAAAAATTCCAATTTCATGAGGGGTTATCTAAAAAGGATAAACCTATGATTTGTAGATATTTTCATGGAACGTGAATAATTCCAGGTCATATTACCAAAAAAATGCATGACACGGTTACCAAAATAAATATAACTATTTAATAATATACATAATGTAATTTTGGATTCGTATTTTATAAATCATACTATGGAGAGTGATTCTACACATACAAATATGTCTAATAATATAATAAAGGAAGGCTTAGTCATATGACTAGATATATAGGAATTTTCTAAAAAGCTGGAGGAGGAAAACAAGGATGATTTTTCACTATATATTAATTAGAATAATCCTATACAATCTAAGATAAAAGATAAAGAAATAAATAATTCATTACTTCCATTAAATTATATACATTGGAAAATAAAATAAGGATAAATATTGATCAGTTTTAATTAATAAAGATCGGTATTGAAAGGAGTCTATGGGTTAACAAATAATTGTCATCTCTATTTCTCTAACTGAAAATTCTTTGAAGAACTATATGATTCCCATTTATTTTTTGTGTTAATTACATCAATGTACGGAATTGAAGGTGAGAAATTTTTTTAAGTGGATTTCTGTTGATATGGGTTCTTTGAAAATATAATAAATCATCAAGAGGGTAACCATCATGGTGTTCTATACATAAATTTCTGATAAAATAGTTATTTAAGATCATTCTTGAAAAAATTAAATCATGAAGAAGTAAATGAATGAAGATCGTACCTCTAGGGGGAGAAAACCTAAAAATTATTAGATGTTATATATCAATTGGTATTAAAATAATATTTGATTTTATGGTAATTTATTTATCTATTATTTTAAAATCATTGATTTTAAAGCTTATCAATATAGAGGTATGTTCTTTTACCTCTATATGAATGAAAATTCTAAATCGGAAGAGAAGAAATAGATAATTTGATAAAAAAGTTAAAATTGATTGATAAAGGGCAGTGAATTATTATAGATGGATTATTTAATCTGGTTTTTGAAATAAATGCATGAGATTAATTGATATATTTTTGAACATCTTCTGATATAATATTTCAATGATACCATCATATTCTGAAAATTTTATTGACATCATTCATGTCTATAATGATCACTATTGTTTTTTGTATAGGTACAGCCCATGTAGACTAGGATCTAATTAACTAATGAATCATTTCATTAAAAAGGTTCTTAACTCCTACTCTTAAGCATGTCAATTTAAATTTCTCTTAAGTGTTATTTGTTATGAAAGGAAGAGATTTAAGGGGATGGAAAGAGAGGTTTAGCTGCTATAGAATGAGATGAGATTAATTCCTTCCCATTGATATATATTTTTGATTTATTATCACGTAAGGGGGATAAGGAAACATTTAATTTGAAAATAAAAAGGTTATTAACAACAAATCCAATGGGTGATTTAAGAACACAAATTGATTAAAGTAAAATTTATGTTGTAATTGTTTTTAATAGATTTGATTGATGAATATTCAATGTTTCATTTTTCTAAAAATTGATGATATTTATTTGAATTATTTTCAATAATTATCCATAAATTAGAAAGGTTGTTCTAATTTGGATAAGATTCCAGAAATAAAAAATAGTATGATTATTGTGGAGTAGATCTTAATTTAGAAGACATTTATGAATGTTAATAAGAAATTGACACACTGATATCAATAAGGAATTAGATGAGGAATAAATTAGATCAATAATTTTTTTGAAGGGTCAAATTTATGATGGATTTATATTTTATATTGAGTTTGGATGAAGGATGAGATTTGTAATTTCATATATAATATTTCATTAGGTTGGTTTTTCACTTCATGGATTAGTATTTTAATGGTTGTCATATTAAAAAATATAACAACCTTCATGGCTTGAACATGAGGGACCCTCACCACTACTGAGGTGGAAAAATTCTACCATTTTTTTTAGGAAAATATAGTGGTGATAGTTTTTCAATGTGTACCCCCAATTATTCATTGGAGAATCATGGAGTCACCATGTTGCGGTGGAACACTGGAAGTCAGGAGCGCCCTACACGGGGCAATACACTACTACAAATATGGCCTTTATCAGTGCTAGAAAAGTACATTACCAGTGCTAAAAAGGTGTTGTTAATCGAGGTGAAGATAAAGGGGGGTCCCTTTTATTAGTTCTTATAAAATCTCTGATAAAGTTACCTTTTTTAGCGCTAAAAAAGCACTGATAAAAGACCCCTTTATCAGTGCTTTTTTTAGCGCTGATAAATGGTGCCTTTATCATCACTTTTAAAAAGCGCTAATAAAAGTAAAAAATAATAAAAAAAGAATTATATAATGAGGGGAGGATATTTTAACAGCACTAGCCGGACCCCCTCCCCCACCACCACTACCACCATAGTCTCTCGCGCATCCCCACATGCATGCAACTCTTTTCTTCCACCCAAACTCGAACCCGTGACCTCCCCCCTTTTGCGGCTGCACCTTTACCCCTAAGTCATTTCGTTTTTTTCTCTATTTAATGATATATCTATTTATTTATATATATATATATAGTAATATTTATTCATATATTAATATATATTCATATTAATATAAATATATTTAGTTATATTAATACATATATATTTATTCGTATATTAATATATATATATATATATATTTCTTATATTAATATATATTAACATTTATATATATAGTTATATTTATTCATATATTAATATAGATTCATATTAATATAAATATATTCAGTTATATTAATACATATATATTAATTCATATATTATTATACAACACACAGACACACACACACACAGACAAATATATATTTACGTATAAATACATATATATGTGTATTTGAAAAGCCATAGAATGTTAAAATGACCATAACTTATAATCTAGAATCCTGTTCTAACTCCACAACCATTAAAATCTAAGAAAATGAAACAATATTCAATATGATGTGTGTTAAAGGCCTAACAGACATCCGGATGAGAAGTTACACTTGATTGAATGTTAACAAATCGGGGTATCCTGACTAAAAACTCAGTTTTGGAGGCCTTATGGGCCTATTTTGGACTTGAAAAATATTACAAAATCTTTTATTAGGTCTCTAGAGTGTAGAGCTCATCACAGGCTATGATTTTATATGTTATAGAGCGCAAACAGACACCCAGATCAAAAGTTATGGTTATTTGAAGTTTGAGTTACATTTTCAACTTATTTTAGATCTTTATTTTTTTTTTGATTTTTTGTGTCTTCAAATTGTTATTAAATGATTTTTAATTGATAATAATTAGAATGTTATTAATTATTATTATTTTTTAAAATATTTTAAATCCATTTTTACTAAATTTCATATATATTAATTGTAATAGTCTATTTATAATTATTTAAAACATATTTAAAAATATATTTTATATTTATATCAGTATAAATATACTTATATAATAATATTTTATTTATCATGATTTTTATGAAACATAAAACTTATCAGCGCTAGGAAAAAGTACTAATAAATCTACCCTTTATCAGTGCTACTAAAAGAAGCGCTGATAAAGGGGTCCACTTTATGAGCACTAAAAAAGAGCTGATAAAGGGGGGCCTTTATCAGTGCTAAAAAAAGCCCTGATAAGGGGTCACTTTAACAGCGCTTAATTAGCACTGTTAAATGTGCCCCTTTATCAACACTTTTTTTAGCACTGATAAAGGGTAGCGCTTCCCTTGCTTGTTTTTGTAGTAGTGATACCGAGCATTAATGGGAGTTTCCGGTATCATTTTTATGTGCTTTATGGCTCATGACTTATAATATAAAATGGATCTCATTATTAAGGAATTCTGATGAGGGATCATGTTACTATATCCCAGATCGAACCATAATGATTTGACCAGATCAATCCAAGATCAATTTTATCCATTCATCATTGCATGACATCTTCTTCATCTTGCCTCACCTGAGAGTTTTCTATGTCGATATTTTCATGTAGCTAGATCTATCGAGAATTGATCCAATCCAACTAATCATTATTTCATAATTTTGATAATTCTAACATGATTAAAATTAGTTGATTATTCCTTTGTAGGATAAAATCAATGATCAAAGTGATGTTATAAATTTTATTGAAAATGTTGTATTATGAAGATGGTGTTTATTCATTTCTATGAGATAGAGGAATTCTATTTGAAGAGAGGGGGTGTTAATGAGACAAGTAAGTTGTATAGTTTTTAAAAAATACCATGGAACACACTTGTGCATTTTTTATATGTTTTAGAGAATATTGTTTCTGGAGAAAAAATTTACCACTAATTTCTCTAGTTTTCAAAAGATGGAGGTTCCAAACATCCTTAGTTTGTGTGAATAAGATGATAACCCTTAAGGCATATTACATGTTCTTTCCACAATTTTATGTTTTTTGAATATTGTATATCCACCAAGAAATAGAGATAGAATTAAAATTCATCTCCCTTGATTGGTTAAATATCATCAAGAACTTGTTCTCTCTCATTTTTCTATGAAGGTTTTAATAGTGGCCATATAATATTGTGTGAATAATTTTGAGAATTTGGTTTTACAGAGGGTTTGTTTGACTTATTCACACACACTGTGAATCCAAGAGGTGGTGTCACATTACTTTCATGAGGATACAAATTCTAGTGTGCAACAGAATAACACACAATGACAGTTTGTTGTGCATTAAATAATAATGTTAACAAGGGTGTGTATAATGTATTGATTTCAAAATTTCATGCATACATATATGAATAAACATTTAAGGATACATATATAATATCATTCATGTGAAACCATTTGAAATCGATTATCAAATGCACTGAATCATGATTCATGAAATATTATTGGATAATGATTGTATGTATATTGTGCATGAATGTGATATTTAAAAAATTAAATGTGTGTTCGAGTCTACAAGCATACAGTATAGATAGTGAGTTTTGTGTATACAAAGTGATTGTGGGGTTTATAAAGAGTTCACAATGTTTTGGAATGTGATAATAGGAAATAGGAAGTATTGACTGTAGTGATCATCTCATGAATTGAAGAAAGGAAGAAAATTTAATTTTATCTAGTTTAGCACATACACTGTTATTAATTTCAACCAATTCTAAGCTACACAAAGGAATAATGATGACATAGTATGTGATATGCATTCATTAAGACAGTGTAGTTTATATTTTCTTAGTTGGTTTACAAATAATTTTGGTAGTGAGGAAGTAAATAATTTTGTGCATTTTTCATTCATTATTCAATGTATAAATGCACATGAAATAATGGGTGCATAAAATAATTAATACAATGAATTGAATATTATATGCATGAATCACATGAAATATACATTGAATGATAAGTCATCACGGTATTCTTAAGACCAAATCGATATCATTGTGTTATAATAAAACATACATGTTATTGATAAATATTCAGTTTTTCATTCTAATATTGTAGTGAGGTGTAGTGGATGTAATAAATTATATTAATTTAGAATATTATACTAATCCAACTAGCATATTTTGTTTTTGGTTACATTCAATGGAAATCAAAGTGTGTTAGATGATATGAGCAAGTGCAGAGTTACTTTATTCTTAGTGTCCTGTAGGGGAAGATCAGTTTTGTGTTGTATTGGAAGCTTTATTTTCTTGTGATCTTTCTCATTTTCATCACTGGTGTATTTTTGAAACACTGGTTAGATTCTAGTATAAAGACCACTAGTGGGATTCCATTATAAATACCACTGGAAAAATACTATTATATATTGGAAATAGTTTTATAACTCCCAAAATGATTGTCATGGTTATACAAAACCAACCAAAATGTGATTATTCAATGATTCTTAGTAGATAATTTATATCTTGAATAATCTAAAACATATCAAGGATATAGTCACAAACTTATGGGATGAACTGCGCAAAAATACTATATGATGTGCTTTATTTACATTCTGTCTTGCATGTGGTATATTTTTGTTTCTAATCCAGGATGATTCATTCTCTCTAATAAGTGTAGGTGTTTGAATTTGAAATGGATAACATAAATGAAATGATAATTGGTAAAAACTTGTGTACACTAATTCACCCCCCCCCCTCTTAGAATACCTACATGATCCACTTGGAACATCACAATATATAAATAGTATTTTATCTAAAGAGAGGACATAACCTATATACCCTCTATAAAATGTATTAATAATATGAATTTATAGTGATGAAATTTTGATTTACCACTTCCCTAACTATCTTCATGGATCTAGTGAATATAGTCATTATAAAATATAATGATAGATTTTAATTAAAAATTATAGATTATATTCTTATAAATTCAATGAAAAACTAAAAACATGATGATGGTTTTTAGATTTTTATGATGTCAAAAAGAAGGTATACATTCTTTGAAATATTTTTTATGTGTCAATTATTTCTATAGAATGATTAATTTTTGGGTCATATATTTATCATAGAAGTTATATCAAGAGAAAATTCTAAAGTAGATTATATAAAGAATTGGTGTAGTCAAACCACGTTCACATAGTTCTAGAGTTTTCTTAGAATTGATGGATGTTTGGGAAAAATGGATTAAATTTATCCTTGAAAATGAAATGCATTAACCTTGTTGACTCAGATTGGAGTTAAGATCCATTAGCTATATGTTTGACAATAAAATTTAAAGGATCTAAATTAATGTTTTTCAATGTACATATGCTTAGACGAAAATGCTGGAAAGAGGGTTTTCAAATTTAAAGTGCTTCATTAAAAATGGAATGGGTTGTGTCCACACACAAAAATACATGGTAATAGAGTATTACTCATTCTAAATGAAGATTCATAAGAAATATTTTTTGAATAATTATTTGGAGCTATCTATAGTGAATTGTACATTAAAAATGTAAATTCATTATATCTATGGTGAATGTATTTTGTACATACTCAAAATAAAATATTAATGAATATATCCACATAGAATAGTTAAATATTCACCAATTTTTATTCTTAGAGTTTACTCATGGTTATGGATTCTCAATACATTAAAACCGTTAGAAGCTGAATAAGGTGGACGATACTTTTAGTCTAAAGTACAATTCTATATTTTCCATCATGTGGGTTGAAATAGTTATAACATTTATACATTTAGATAAAATATATCATGAAATATTTTTGGAAGTGGGTAAATCATATCTTTAACGTATGATTCTTTAACTATCCATTTATGTGAAGATTAATTCTCCCCAAATGGGTGATTAGAACCTATAAATTAATGTATGGGGATTTCTTGAGTTGAACCGTTACCATGATTGAATGATATGATTAAATAATAGGATATGTTCCCCTTAAATAATAGAAATGAATAATGTGTTATTTAATGAGGTGGATCACTCAATATTTTCAATTCAACATTAAAGTACAATGATGTATAGAGATATAAATGAATGGTTTTAGTGGGACAATATGAAGAGAGATATTGCATAGTATGTTCCATGGTGATGTTATCATATTATAAATGAATGCAAAACGTCTCACTGGATGATTAAATAGTAACCCATACCTATATGAAAATGGTAAATAATCACTATCAAGTTTAATTTATGAATTTTTATTAAATCTAATGAATGAAAAAACATTTAGTTAATTTTAATTCTCATTAAAAAGTGTTCTAACATAATTGTTATGAAAGAATAATTATTTCTAGAATAACATTAAAGATATATATTAAATAAATGGTAAGGCAATATGGAGTACCACATTAAATTTTGTATGATCATGATCCAGGGTTTATCTTGATGTTCTAGATAAGTCCTTAGCATGACCTAAAAATAGAGATCAACATTAACACTATATGTCATCATCCAAAAAATGGTAATTATGAGAGAACCAATCAACCCTATGTTGATATTCAAGGATTAAATTATATGGATTTCAAATATGGGTGAGGTTATCACCTCTCTCTATAATAATTTTCAAACAAAAATAGATATGACTCAATCATTCATATCAATCCATATGATTTCTTTGATGTAATGATGTGATTAACTATAATATGATTGGATAAATTATATAATGAATGAAATTGATACTTGATCTATATGTTGAAATGGAAGAAAAAGATAGTTCCATTACACGTCATAACATAATATCATATATTTAATAGAAGGTTTGTGCCAATAATAAATGATGAGATATACAGTGTGATCCATGATAGAAATTTTACTTATATATATCTCCTTAAAAAAATTTCTGAGGTTTTTAAGGAAGGGGAGGTTAATCTCAAGATATATTGGTCCCTTCGATATCCTTAATCGTATTATTATGATATAATATTGTTTGGTTCTTCCACATAATATTTATTTAGTGCATACATATATCAATTTTCTAAAATTGAATATCAAATCCTTCATATATACCAAAATAAGATGTTTTATAGTTGGGGCATGATCTTTTATATGAGGAACAATTGCTGTAGATTTTGGATCATCAGGATAAAGTAAATTTGAATAATACTTGTCAATTAGTCAAATTTTTTTAGTGAAACCATATGTTTTAAGAATCTATGTGTGAACCTTATGATGTAATTATGTATAGGGGTTATCAATATTTTCATTTATGTAATAGAATTTAAGAGATAAATTCATTTTTAGAGGAATAGAATGTAACAACACAAGATATAGTAATTTTTTTAATAAAATTATACTAAAATATTTGATACCTTGTATTACATGTGACAATAATATTTTATGAAAATTGATATATTTTATTATTAAATGTCACCCTTATAACCAAGTTAATAAATTTGTGGTTATTAATAGGAGTAACCATATTATAAAAACTATGTATAAAATATTTCCTTTATTTTAAGGTATTGATTAAGGTATATAAAATAAGATTTAATTGAAAATTGAATATTTTTAATAATCAAAATGAATATAGGTATTATGGAATTAATGGTGTATCTAGGGATTAATTTAATGAATTCTAAGGGTATGCCCTCTGAAAATGTCACAACCCATCCTCGAGGCTCGTGTCGTGACTACCCCAAGCCCGCCTTCAATAGGCCAGGGGCTGGTGACTAGCACCAAGGAGTAAATCCCGGTAAAAATGGAAGGAATTGCCTTTGTAAAGTAAACAAACACCACAGAGCAAGCAAGCAGTAGAAGTAAACACTAAGTAAAAACTAAGTACAACAGTAAGTGCAGAAAAGTACGTGGGCCAGAATACAAACCCAAACTGAAAGTAAAGTACAACTGGAAGGGAAAACAGCTACTGAAAAGTAAATCCACAATGTCGAGTCCTCCACTAGAAGTCCCACCTGAAGGGTGGGTATGGATAGCCTCCACAACTCCTCGGGTCCAGTAATCCACTCCAAGTACGTCTTGCCTAGTGGTCCACCTCCAGGTACCATCCTACTCCGCAAGCCTCCACCACGATCAGTGATGTCCTTCGTCTGCACCCAACACAATGTAGTGCGGGCATAGCCCGTGCAGGGGTGAGTATAAGCTACTCAGTAGGGACCCCGAGACCCCCGAAGGTCTCCCAGAATCCACAAAGGATAATCCACAAAGGAAAGATACTATCACGGAGTAACATCTGACAATACTTAGGTATATACTCATACATATACCTAAGTCATAAATTCCAGTTCGGCTCCAACACCCGAGCTCAAGTACAACCCAGTCCACACAGAAAAGAAAAACGTAAATCCACATAGGATAGCTCAACAAAATCCACAAATAAAAGCAAAATAGGATTCAGCTGACACAGGTATACTCCTTCATATAACGATAGAGATGATCAGATATACCACTGATTCATCTAAGCCATCAGACCCACAAAGGATTGATAGGTACTAACCCTCGCAATGACCCACACCGGATCGATAGGTAACTAATCCCTGCAATGACCCACAAAGGATCTGACCCACACAGGATCGATAGGTAACTAACCCCCGCAAAGACCCACACAGGATCGGACCCACACAGGATCTATAGGCGCTGGCCTACACAGGACCGTTGAGCGATGACCCACATAAGATTGTACCCACAAAGGATCTGTAACACTGACCCACGTAGGATGGCTGAGTGCTAAAGTCGTCGTCGTCGAATCCCCTGAGGATCTGTGCACAGTTGTCGTCGTCACAATCGCAGCCAGTTCTAGGGTTCCCGCACATAGTAAGCTTGTTCGGGAGGGTCCGCTCCACAATCCGAGAGGCTGATACATCAACTGACACATAGTCCAGAGTTGATGTATCCAAAAGTTCTGTATCGTCAATAGGAACTCAACGTCACAGACGGCGCGTCAATCGGACGCCCGGTCTGCGAGTTATTGGCGTTTTCGTCCCAGGGGCCCGGTTGGTTTTTAAAGAAAAACCAATCCGACCATACTCCACCTACGTCCAAACCTCGGGCGGAGTAAGCCAAAAGATCCGTCTCACTTAGAAGAATACATCAAAGTCGACGGCATGTCAATCGGACGTCCGGAGCTCAAGATATGAGCGTTTCCGCTCCGAGGTCCCGGTTGGCTTTGTGTACGAACCAACCCGGTCAAACCCAAAGTACTCTGAAACCTTCAGTGTGATATACCTAAATGACCATCTCGATCGAAGGATCGCATCGCCACTGACGGTGCATCCATCGGAGGCCCGCAGCTCAAGTTATGATCAAAAGACCGAAAAGGTCCGAAAACGGGGGGTCTGGGCCCGGACTGACCCGGCCCAACCCCCCCTGGGTCGGCCCGGCCCGGCCCGGCCTGGGCGCGACCCGGCCCGAACCGGCGGGTCGGCTCGGCCGGTTACGGCCGAGCGGAGCGGGGGGCGTGCTGCCCCTGCGTGAGAGAACTGCGGCCCCGTGTGGGGCCGCCCTTGCCAGCGGACGTGGTCGGGCCGTCGCGTCCCGTGTGGAGCAGGGGTCGTGCTTCCCCCACATGAGAGAACCGCGGCCCCGTGTGGGTCCGCCCTTTCCAGCGAACGTGGTCGGGCCACCCTTGCCATCGGACGCCGTCGTGCCGGCGTGGCGCGCTGGCGGGTCGCTCCGCGGACCACCGGATGAGTTCTGGTGGTCGGAATTCCTTGTCATCTTCTCTAAAAGCCCTCCCGGGGTCCGTCCTTCACTGCGAGGACCTTACATCGCCCGTGCAGTTGATTTTGACGATGTCCGCCATTTTGCACACTAAGAACGAAAGGGGCGGTGGGTTCGGACTTGTTCGTTAGTCCTCACCCACCGCGTTAGCGGTTTTAAAAGTCTCCCAACAATTTTTAATAATCAAACGCCGCTGGTGTAAATCACAAAGATTTAAATGAATCAACCCCTACCTCGTCGTTGTTGTTGGACGTGAGTTCTTCACGGGATTGACAGTCGTGGAAGAAGAGGATCGTCGCGTCGCGGAAGGGGGTGTCGCGTCATTGCGGTACACGGCGTCACATCGGCGATCTCCGAGGGTTTAAAGAAAACACACAGATTTAATTGCACGTTTAAACCCATGTTGAGGATAGAATCCAAAAAGAATTAGAGAATCGTAATCTCCTACCTCAAGAAGTTGATGATTGGAGATTGTTGCGGGGAAGAAACATCGCGGAAGAAGCGTCGTGGAAGGAGAATCGTTGGCGTCGCGGAACACGGTGTCGGGTCGTCGATCTCCGAGGGTTCGGTATTCTTCACGTTCTTCGCGTTCTTCACATTCTTCGCGAAGGAGGATGAAGATCTCAAGCCTTAGAGTCTTCTCCAAATCCTCTCAACGAGCAATCCTCAAGAAAGACATGCATTGGTCTTATTTCATTCCATGCCAACAATTTGAAAAACAAGTTAAGAAATGAACCATTAATTCGGTGAATTAATGGTAACGTCTTAACTGTCAAATTAATAGGTCCGTTAAGAGTTTAGAAAATGCACCAGTTGACTTTCATTAAAGAGGAGTTTTCACGGGTGCATTACTTAGGGGGAAAGAAATGGTGGGGCTCATGCGGGCCCCACCTCAAAAATATCCTACCAAGAGAGTAGGATATTTTGGGTTCCACCCTATCCGCTTCAACTTAGCTTAAGTGGCTTTAAGTGGCTTTAAGTGAAAATAAATAAATTTGTCGCATCACTTTATTTTATTTTCTTAACTTAACCCCAAAAATTAAAAAGCACACCCGAGCAAACGCAAATCCAGAAGAGGCGTTTCTAAGAAAATAACGGCACTGCTGTTCCACCGGTGCCCTAGGAATTTGATTCCGGACACCGGTTCAAAATTTAGAAAAACCCGCTCGTTCGTTCACTGAACGTACCCGAGCCAAACTTCAGAAAATGATTCCAGGCTCACCGGGCCGCTGAATCAGGTGCAGTCAGAAACTGCATTCTTGTAAAATTCCAAAGAAAATTAAGAGAAAAAAAATTCCTTGAAATTTACAAGTCTTTACGTCACTCCCACCTTAGGGATTTATGTCCCCGTAAAGATACATCATGAACTAGGGAAACAAAAGTGGGTACTGAGCACACATCTGAGCCTCCCGCTCCTAAGTGCTCTCTTGAAGGTTCTCGTGCTGACATCTGATGCGCACTAGAGGAATCGACCATCCACATACGACCCACTCCTATCGATCCTCGATCTTCACCGGGACCTCCGCAAAAGTCACTCCATCATCGACGTCTAGCTCCCCATGGTCAATGATATGCGTCGGGTCATTCACGTATCTCCTCAACTGAGATACGTGGAAGACGTCCTGCACCCGGTGCAACTGAGGTGGTAGATCCAGGTGATAAGCCACCTCGCCAATCCTGCTAAGGACCTGGAAGGGTCCGATGAAGTGTGGAGATAACTTGCTGCCTCGTCCAAATCTCTGCAATCCACGTCAAGGTGAGACATGCAAGAAGACGTGGTCGCCATCCTCGAACTATAGTGGCCTCCGCCTCCTATCAGCATAAGACTTATGTCAGCTCTGAGCTGTCCTCATCTGCTCCTGGATGACCTGGACATTCTCTGTCGTGGCGTGGACTATCTCCGGTCCCACAAGTGCTGACTCCCCAGGGTCTGTCCAGCACAAAAGAGATCTGCAAGGTCTGTCGTACAATGCCTCGTATGGTGCCATCCCGATGGTGGAGTGGTAGCTGTTGTTATACGAAAACTCTACCAAGGGTAGGTGGTCCTCCCAGCTGCAACCAAAGTCGAGGACACATGAGCGGAGCATGTCCTCGAGAGTCTGAATGGTCCTCTCCATCTGGCCATCCGTCTGAGGGTGAAAGGCAGTGCTCAGATGTAGCTGTGTCCCGAACGCCTCCTGCAACCCCTTCCAAATCTAGTAAGTAAAGCGAGCATCTCGATCGAAGACGATATACGATGGCACACCGTGAAGTCGTACAATCTCCTGGACGTAGAGACGTCCCAATCTCTCCACTGAGCCCTGCTCTCTAATGGGTAATAAGTGAGCCGACTTGGTGAGTCGGTTGACAATCACCCAAATGGAGTCGTGACCTATGGAAGTGCGTGGAATTCTAGTCACAAAGTCCATAGATATCCCGTCCCACTTCCACTCTGGGACCTCCAAGGGCTGTACCAAGCTTGCTGGTACCTGATGCTCTGCCTTCACCTGTTGGCAGGTGAGGCATCGAGAAACGAACTCTACCACAGCCTTCTTCATGCCCGGCCACCAGTGCTGTCATCTGAGGTCCTGGTACATATTCGCCACTCCAGGATGTACCGCCAAGGGAGAAGTGGAAAAAAAATCTCATCACCTCCTCCCGTAATGCAACTGGTACCAAGGTACATCCTCTAAAAAGGACATCAAGCTCTGCTCCAATGGAGAAACCATCTGGTGCCTGACCTGAGGATATATGTGCATGCCGCGTCTCACAGTTAGCATCCCCACACTCTACCTCTCTGACCCGCTGCAGTAGTGGAGGGGTGACTGTGAGAGACTAAAGGAATGCTTCTCCATCCCTATCCACGAAGGATATCTGTAAGGCGGTTAGCTACTCTGTCGCCTCCTCAGGTAGCTGAATGTTCGTCCTCCTGCTGAGAGCATCGGCGACCACGTTCCCCTTCCCAGGAATATAGACTATCTCAAAGTCATAGTCTTGGAGGAACTCGAGCCATAGCCGATGTCTCAGGTTCAGGCCCTTCTGAAAGAATATGTACCTGATACACTGATGGTCAGAAAAGACTGTAAAGCGCTCGCCCATCAGATAGTTTCACCATGTCTTCAGAGCAAAGACCACTACTGATAACTCCAAGTCATGGGTAGCGTAGTTCTTCTCATGTGGCCTCAAATGACGTAATCCATAGGCGATCATTTCCCACTCCTGCATGAGGACACATTCGAGTCTGGTCCTTGAAGCATCGCAGTAGACTACTTACCCTACTCCCTCCTCAGGAAACCTCAAGATAGGGGCGCTGGTCAATCTTTGTCTCAGCTCATGGAAGCTCTGCTGACATCTGTCTGAACACACAAAGGGTTTCCCCTTCTTCGTAAGAGCTAAGAGTGGTGCCTCAACTCTGGAGAAGTCTGGCACAAATCTCCGATAGTATCCAGCTAGTCCCAAGAAACTCCGCACCTTCGTCACGCTCCTAGGTGGCTCCCAAGCTAGCACTGCCTCGATCTTCGCAGGATCCACTGCAACTCCCACCTCAGAGATGATGTGTCCCATGATGTGAACCTCACGTATCTAGAACAAAAACTTCAAGAGATTTCCATAAATCTGGTTCTCTCAGAGTGTGTCCAGTACAACTCGCAAGTGGTAGGTGTGCTCCTCCTCAGTCGTCGAGTATAGCAAAATTTCATCTATGAAAACCATGAAAAATCGATCGAGGTATGGCTGAAATATCCTGTTTATGAGTCCCATGAACACTTCTGGAGCATTGGTTATGCCGAACGGCATAACCAAGAACTCATAGTGTCCATACCGACATCTGAAGGTCGTCTTCTGCATGTCCTCGTCCCGAACTCTGAGCTGATGATAGTCTGACCTGAGGTCTATCTTCGAGAACCACCGTGCTCCTTTGAGCTGATCGAAGAGGTCATCAATTCTCAGTAGTGGATACTTGTTCCTCACCGTCACCTAGTTCAGGCGACGATAGTCGACACAAAGTCTCAATCTCCCATCCGCCTTCTTGGCGAACAAAATCGGGGAAGCCCAGGGTGAAACGCTGGGTCAGATGAATCCCTTGCCCTGCAAGTCCTCCAACTGTACCCGTAGCTCTCAAAGCTTAGCGGGGGCCATCCGATATGATGGAGTGGATATCGGGGCTGTCCCGGGGTACAGATCAATATAAAAGTCTACCTCTCTGTGAGGAGGTATCCCTGGGACGTCATCGGGGAAAACATCCTCATACTGGTCCACCACTAAAGGAAAACTAGGACTCTGCACGTCAACTGCTCCTAGGATGAGGCTAGCCAACTGATGAGTGATGGACTTTCCTCTCCTCTACAAGAGTCCATCCTGTGCTACGAAGGCTACCTTCTCACCGGTGTAGGTGAACCTGCTCCCGTCGGTGCGTACACATTTCACCTTGCGCCTAATATAGTCAATCTGTGCATGGACTGTAGATAACCAATCCATTCCCAAGATGACGTCGTAAGGCCTTGACGCCGCTACAAGAAGATCCCAGCCGAAGCTCTCGGCTCCTAGAGTAATCTCACACTGCCGGCACCAGTGCGTAATGGTCGAGTCTGCTCCCGTAGGAGTCTCTAGCCGTAAGGATCGAGCCAACGGCTCTGTCGGAATTTCTG
Organism: Viscum album; assembly: GCA_963277665.1. Taxonomy (NCBI): domain Eukaryota; kingdom Viridiplantae; phylum Streptophyta; class Magnoliopsida; order Santalales; family Viscaceae; genus Viscum; species Viscum album. The sequence continues at coordinate 1,931,279,293 of OY728142.1, forward strand.
AGCTCCGAACAAGGGCAGCGGCTATGAAAGAGTGACTCGCTCCTGGTTCTATAAGAACTGCAGCAAGGGTGGAATATACACAGATAGTACCTCGAATCACCTCAGGTGCGCCGTGGTCATAGGCCTCCGCTGCCTGGAGCTGTGCCTGGAGCTGTGCATGTCTCTGCCCGCCAGCTCCTTGTGGCCGGGGTGGAACTCCTGGTGGTGGTGGTGGTAGAGCCTCAAAGCGTCCCCCACCACCTGCTGCTCGTCCAGCTCCTCTGCCTCGTCCTCCTTCTCCCTGCAGACTGCCACTGTCGACACTCTTCCTCTGCCTGAGTGGACCCTCTACCGTCTGCTGCTCCTCAGCACGGTGGGTCGGGAAGTCACGAGCCATGTGGCCCTATCTGCCGCATGTGTAGCACTGCCTGCCTCTCGAAAGACTGGCTCTGTGCTGTGTGCCCTGCACTGCTGAGCCAGTGTCCTGAGGTCGTCTGCGTGAGGGTCTGGTCTTCCTAGACCCATGAGTCATCTGTCGACTGCCTACGGTAGAAGACTCTGCTACGTGTCGCCCCATAGTAGGCCTCGCTGCTGAAGAAGTCTCAGCAAGAAAGCTCTCGATCAAAAGGGTTCGCTTCAGTACTCCTGCCTGAGTCGGAATGCTGAGGGAGATCAGCGATGCCATGATCTCATGTCTCAATCCCTTCTCAAAGGTCCGGGACCCGATGAATGGGTCTTGTACCATGTCTGTTGAGTAGCGCGAGAGATTGGTAAATCTCTCCAAGTACTGGGCGACTGTCAAGCTGCCCTGCCGCAGCTGAAGAAGCTCCTGGATGCGCACCGCACGGAGGGTGGCTGGGACGAACTCCGAGTGGAAGAGGCTCTCAACGTCCGTCCAGAGAAGAGATGTCTCATCGTTCACCTGGAGCATCAAGCTCCACCATCGGCCCGCTGCCGCATGCATTAGGCTCGCTGCGAGAATCACCATGAGGTCTGATGGTGTCCTCACTAACCGGAAAACTCGTACTACTGCCTCCAGCTAGTCCTCGGCTGCCTGGGGGTCCGTCTCCCTGAGGAACCTGGGCGATCACTGGCGTTGGAACTCATGCAGTGCACTAAGGCGACGTGCATCATCAGCGGTTGGGGCTGGAAGCATCAGTGGCTCGGTGGGTAGAGGTACCCCCGGTGCCTCAGCTGTCAAAGGGCCATGTACCGAGGCCTCGTCGCTCGGCGGGCTGTCGTCATGCTCAACTCTCGGAACCCTAGCTGGCTGCCGTCGTGGGGCCATCCTGAAAAGAAACAGGTGCGCCACGGTCAGTACAGTATACCTGGTGAGCTGACACAAAGTAATCACAAAGAAAACTTGAAACACACATGCAATCAATGTTTTCGTGCATTAAGTCGGAAATCAGAAGTCAGGGTCTTGGTGTACGGATACGTCGGCCGCCGCACCAACACTGGACTCCCTGAACTGATAACCACACCCAATACGCTTAACACTATTGCTTCACATAGAAAAAGATCAGAGTCCCAAGTTCTACGGTAGAACCGAACTCCTCTGATACCAATTTGTCACGACCCGTCCTCGGGGCCCGTGCCGTGACTACCCCAAGCCCGCCTTCAATAGGCCAGGGGCTGGCGACTAGCACCAAGGCGTAAATCCTGGTAAAAAGGGAATGCATTGCCTTTGTAAAGTAAACAAACACCACAGAGCAAGAAAGCAGTAGAAGTAAACACTAAGTAAAAACTGAGTACAACAGTAATTGCGGAAAAGTAAGTGGGCCAGAATACAAACCCAAACTGAAAGTAAAGTACAACTGGAATGGAAAACAGCTACTAAAAAGTAAAGCCGCAATGTCGAGTCGTCCACTGGAAGTCCCATCTGAAGGGTGGGTATGGATATCCTCCACAACTCCTCGGGTTCAGCCGTCCGCTCCGAGTACGTCTCGTCCAGTGGTCCACCTCCAGGTATCGTCCTGCTCCGCAAGCCTCCATCACGATCAGCGTTGTCTGTCGTCTACAACCAACACAACGTAGTGCGGGCATAGCCCGTGCAAGGGTGAGTATAATCTACTCAGTAGGGACCCCGAGACCCCCAAAGGTCTCCCAGAATCCAAAAAGGATAATCCACAAAGGAAAGATAGAATCAAGAAGTAACATCCAACACTGCCTAGGTATATGCCCATACATATACATAAGTCATCAATTCCAGTTCGGCTCCAACACCCGAGCTCAAGTACAACCCAGTCCACACAGGAAAGAAAAACGTAAATCCACATAGGATAGCTCAACACAATCTACAAAGGAAAGAAAAACAGGATTCAGCTCACACAGGTATACTCCTTCGTATGACGATAGAGATGATCAGATATACCACTGATTCATCTAAGCCATCGGACAAACAAATGATCGATAAGTACTAACCCCCGCAATGACCCACAAAGGATCGATAGGTAACTAACCCCCGCAATGACCCACACAGGATCGATAGGTAACAAACCCCCGTAAAGACCCACACAAGATCAGACCCACATAGGATCTGTAGGCGCTGGCCCACACAGGACTGCTGAGCGCTGACCCACACAGGATCGGACCCACAAAGGATCTGTAGCACTGACCCACGTAGTATCGTTGAGTGCTGAAGTCATCATCGTTGAATCCACTGAGGATCTCTGGAAAGTCATCGATGTCACAGTCGCAGCCAGTTCTAGGGTTCCCGCACACAGCAAGCTCGTTCGGGAGGGTCCGCTCCACGACCTGAGAGGCTAATACATCAACTGACACATAGTCTAGAGTTGATGTATGCAAAATTTTTGTATCGTCAATAGGAACTCAACATCGTAGACGGCGCGTCAATCGGACGCCTGGTCTGGGAGTTATTGGCTTTTTCGTCCCAGGGGCCCGGTTGGTTTTTAAGGCACAACCAATCCGACCATACTCCACCTATGTCCAAACCTTGGTCGGAGTAAGCCAAAATATCTGTCTCACTTAGAGGAATCCATCAAAGTCGACGTCACATCAATCGGACGTCCGGAGAACAAGATATGAGTGTTTCCGCTCCGAGGGCCCGGTTGGTTTCGTGTATGAACCAACCCAGCCAAACCCAAAGTACTCCAAAACCTTGAGTGTGATATACCGAAACGACCCTCTCGATCCAAGGATTACATCTCCGCTGATGGTGCATCGATCTGAGACCCTCAGCTCATGTAATGAGCAAAATACCGAAAAGTTCCGAAAACGGGGGGTCTAGGCCCGGCCGACCCGGCCCAACCCCCCCTGGGTCAGCCCGAACCGGGTCCACCTGACCCAGGTCCGACCCGGCCGGCACGGCCCGACCCGGACCGGCCTGGGCGTGACCCAGCCCGAACCGGCGGGTCGTCTCGGCCGGTTACGGCCGAGCGGAGCGGGGGGCGTGCTGCCCCCGCGTGAGAGAACCGCGGCCCCGTGTGGGGCCACCCTTGCCAGCGGACGTGGCCGGGCCGCCGCGTCCCGTGTGGAGCGGGGTGGCGTGCTGCCCCCATGTGAGAGAACCGCGGCCCCGTGTGGGGCCGCCCTTGCCAGCGGACGTGGTCGGGCCGCCCTTTCCAGCGGACGCCGCCGTGCCGACGTGGCACGCCGGCGGGTCGCTCCGCGGACCACCGGATGAGTTCTGGTGGTCAGAATTCCTTGTTGTCTTCTCCAAAAGCCCTCCCGAGATCCGTCCTTCATTGCGAGGACCTTACATCGCCCATGTGGTTGATTTTTTCGACGTACTCCATTTCGCACACCAAGAACGAAAGGGGTGGTGGGTTCGGACTTGTTCGTTAGTCCACACCCACCGTGTTAGCAGTTTTTAAAGTCTCCCAACAATTTTTAATAATCAAACATCGCGGGTGTAAATCACAAAGATTTAAATGAATCAACCCCTACCTCGTCGTTGTTGTTGGATGTGAGTTCTTCGCGGGATTGACCGTCGCAGAAGAAGAGGATCGTCGCGTCGCGGAAGGGGGCGTCGTGTCGTTGCGGTACATGGCGTCGCGTCAGCGATCTCCGAGGGTTTAAAGAAAAAACACAGATTTAATTGCACGTTTAAACCCATGTTGAGGATAAAATCCACAAAGAATTAGAGAATTGTAATCTCCTACCTCAAGCAGTTGATGATTGGAGATTGTTGTGGGGAAGAAACGTCGTGGTAGAAGCGTTGCGGAAGGAGAATCGTCAGCGTCGCGTAACACGGTGTCGCGTCATCGATCTCTGAGGGTACGGCGTTCTTCGCGTTCTTCGCGTTCTTCACATTCTTCGCGAAGGAGGATGAAGATCTCAAGCCTTAGAGTCTTCTCCAAATCCTCTCAACGAGCAATCCTCAAGAAAGACATGCATTGGTCTTATTTCATTCCATGACAACAATTTAAAAAACAAGTTAAGAAACGAACCATTAATTCGGTGAATTAATGGTAACGTCTTAACTGTCCAATTAATAGGAGCGTTAAGAGTTTAGAAAACGCACCAGTTGACTTTCATTAAAGATGATTTTTCGCGGGTGCGTTACTTAAGGGGAAAGAAATGGTGGGGCTCACACGGGCCCCACCTCAAAAATATCCAACCAAGAGGGTAGGATATTTTGGGTTCCACCCTATCCGCTTCAACTTAGCTTAAGTGGCTTTAAGTGGCTTTAAGTGAAAATAAATAAAGTTGTCGCATCACTTTATTTTATTTTCTTAACTTAACCTTAAAAATTAAAAACCACACCCGAGCAAACACAACTTCGGAAGAGGCGTTTCTAAGAAAATACCGGCACTGCGGTTCCACTGGTGCCCTCAGAATTCGATTCCAGGCACCGGTTCAAAAGTTAGAAAAACCCACTCGTTCGTTCACTGAACGTACCCGAGCCAAACTTCGGAAAATGATTCTGAGATCACCGGGCCGCGGAATCAGGTGTCGTCAGAAACTGCGTTCTTGTAGAATTCCAAAGAAAATTAAGAGAAAAAAATTTCTTGAATTTTACGGGTCTTTACAGAAAAAAAAATTCATAGTCAATTGGTAGAGATCCATGACTCGAGTTCAGCAAATACATGCCAACATGGTTTCCTTTGGACGCATAGTGATAGAAATCCATGTCTCTACCCTACCAAGAGTGTATAATATCCACCTCCAAATAGATAATGGACATATAGGATCTAATATAATAAAGTATGTTCCATGTACATTCAAAAGTAAAATTTCTTGAATTGATAGTAATGGATGTGTTCAACTCTATTGTAGATAAGAACATATTATATGTGTGGTATAGGTTAATCCCTTGTAACATGACTAGGGAGTTAGAAGAAACTAAATTCCACTCACTATATAAGGAAAAGGATAAAATGATAAAATATTACTATGTTTCATAAATAATACCACCACATCTCATAACACATTGATCACATGATCCATTAGTATTCAGTTTCATGCCTTTTTAGGGAACTAAAAATTTATCCCTAAAAACAAACCCCCTCTCCATTGTGAACTCAAACTATCTGTGAAGTTAATGGATGAAATGTGAATCTCTATATCATATGGAAGAAATACTTCCTTTCATTTAATATAGAGACAATAAAAAATAACTATGAACATGGTTATGATGTACTGTAGTCCTATTTTGAGACCCCTATGATAGGCGATATTATAAGTGTCCAAAAGTAACCAATAACTATAAGAAATGAAAATGTTTCTACCATGGTATGTGCATGTGTCCCAAACTAGTAATTCCATCATGCCTAAAGGAATTCATATTCTATGCTTTCAATATCAAGGGACACTATAATGACCTTAACATGGACCAAAACTAAATAACCTTTTCACTCTATAAGAATAGGTGGATAAATGTTTCACACTTAGAATTAGTTATTTATTTTTAGTTTTAGGGATTGGGGATTTCAATTCATTTGATTTTATCATTATTAGGTATAGTTTGGTTACAAAATCATCAAATAAGGAAATATTTTTTATGAAATTATTTTTATTGAATGAATTGTTTTATCAAAATTAATTTAATTAATTACTATTAATAAATAGGTTTAATGATAATTGTGGATATTATATTTTATAAAATATATTATAATTCACATAATTTTTTCTACTAGGAATGATAAGGGAATACAAACATTTTTATATGTATATATATATTAAATAAATTATTTCAACACATTTTATACACATATATTACAATTAATTTATTCCAACAATATGAATAGAATAATGTAAAATAAATTTCATATCTAGTATTATAATTAATAATATTATTTAATAAGGGAACCAAATTTTTTACTCAATCATAATAGTAAATATATAAAAAATTCTTACTAAGGATATGGTTAAAATTGGATAAAATGGATTAATCTAAGGGTTAGGTCTTCTAATAACACAAGAAATATAATTTTTATTTTATTGGTTGATTATATTTTAACCTAACCACACCTTATGTTTATAATAAGAATATATTGGATCCAATATCCAATAGAAATACATTTATCATATATACATGTTCTTACTATTTATAAGGGTTCTGCTCACCTCAATTATAAAAAAGAATCTACTCTCCTCAATTCATTATAAAATTAAATACCCTTCCTCACATCAAAGATACTAAAATTTATTCTTGACCTACATCCCTACATGTTGGAGGTATTGTCTATACCAAAAGACACATCCAAAAGTTCTTACTATGTATGCCAATAGAAGATACTTAAGGAAGAGGTAATCCTATTAAAAAATATTTTTCATGTTAATTTATTGTTCCACATAAATGAAATATTCAATAATCATGTTAATATAATGAAAAAAATATAATTACTTAAATTAAATGTTGTTATGTTTATGATATAACCGTTTTCTATCTCATTTCCAATTAATATAAAATGAAAACATCACTAATTAATTTGAATATACTTTCATGTTAATAATGTGATGTGTTATATTTTTCTTCTCCATATCTCATTGATGGTAATATATATAGTTTTAATAAATATTTATGTTATTCATGTTATAATAATGGTTTCTAAATTCAAATTCTTATTTAATTCATTTTCCTTAAATTCATTAAAAATTGAAAAAATAACTCATGTATATGTATGAAAACCATCACCATGATATGATGTTATTAATATTTCATCACAACCATTAATAAAATACTATAAAATAATATATAATGAATAAATATGATATTTTTGAAATTATAAATATATTATATATTATGAAATAATAACCACAATGAAAGGAGTAGAATCATAAAACTAGAACAACGATGGTAAATGAAACATTTTAATCCTAGAATATTGTTTTTAGTAGAGAACTATAAATAAATAGATGATTTTAAATTATTAATGAATCATTTATTATTATATAATTATTAAAATGGATCATAAATATATAATAAATTTAAATTTATTATAAGTGTTGTTAGAAAATGTGTGAAACAAATCATGACATAAAATAATGGTTTATGATAAAATCTAACGTTATATCAGGATTATTGATGTTTTTGTTTATATTGTAGTAAATTATATTTTATTTATCTATTAATACAATTATATCTTATCCTGATATATTTTTTATGGTTAATTATAGTATTCTTTAATGTTTTACCCTCATTATAAATAAAATCTATAAGAAACTATTTAGAATAAACGAAATCCTTATTTTTCTTCTTTTAGATGGGAATAATTCTTATATAATTCTATGATCCTAAAAATTGTTTTATTAAAGTATATATATATATTCTAAAAAAGTTTACGAAGATCATTTATAATACCTTTCATATTTTTAACAATTATTAAAGTAAATACTTCAAAATTATTTCTGTACAATATACATTTGACTTGTTTAAAAGGGTGAAAAGAATGTTAACCATTTTAATTCATACCACATGACTCGATTTTTCAACCATCATCAAAATTATTAGGTATAAATCATTATTTAATAGTATTATTTTTTTAATGAAAATACATTTTTAATATTTCAATGAATTTTTAGTCATGAAGTGATACTCAAATGAGAAGGAAAATTTCCCTTGTTTTACAATGAGTATGTTGAAATATTTTAACGATTTATTATTATTCTATGTCAATATAATTTAACTTTTATTATTATTTACAAGGAATATAATATAATTATACAATTTACCATAACTATTTGAATGTATTTTTTTCATTAATTAAGAATTTTTTTCATAAAAACTCTTCAATTCAACATATTAATTAAGAGATGGAGGAATCCTGAATGTTATATTTTTTTGGTACACATATGAATGATTTATTATTTTATGGTTGGTGGTTTTGTTATAGCCCTATAATGGAATGGGTAATGTAAATATGTATCAAGTTATTAATAAAATATATTCCAGAAATAATTCATGACAAAATATATTAAGGAATTTTGGTAATGATGTTTGACACAATATACTAAGGGATATTGGTACTAATGTATACTTCATTATAATAATCGATTATGGTGGTGATTCCTGATCCATTATGATATGGGATGTTGATGATTATTATTGATAAATTATTTTATAGTATTCTATTAGTGATTACTATTCCAAAATGTTATTATTTATTATAATAATGTTTTTTCTATATTCTAATGTTATTTTTTATGTTTATGTTATTTTTCATGGATCTTGAATTTTTTTTTTCTTTTGATAGTCAATATTATTATTATGAATAAGTTTATGACACAATTAATATGATATAATCTATTTTGTTTCTAAGTATAAAATTCTTATTCAATGGATATGATTATATTCTCTAATATTTTCCATTATCTTATGTTAACTTATGATCATTGGTTTATATTTCTCATGTTAATCCTTAATGAACATATAATCAAACATTTTCTTATATTTCATTTTCCCAAGGTTATAAAGAATCGTTTTAAGTAGGATATTTTTAATAAGGTTACTATATGAGAAGAAAAATGTTATAAATGATAAAAATCTTTCACATAAGTAATTTATTATTCATATTCACTCAAAAGAATCTATAACATTATGATTCTAAGTAATGTATTATTGTAAAAAAGAATTAAATATTCATATAAAATTACATAATATCTATGTATTTTATGCTCACTTTACCCCATTCATAATTTAAATTTCTCAAAATGATTATCCTTTACTCATTTATACAGTTAATGTGTTGGTACTTTTTTGTTCATATTAATTACATGTAGAATTTATTATTTTTATATAGATCATGAAACGTATTTTAATTATTTAATTTCATGTTAAAGGGATTATGGGTGAGGGATATTTTGATTAATATATTTTAGTATTGGGATGTATCAAAACAAAATAGGCTTATGTTTTTTTTAATGGTTCTAAATATTTTTTTATGATCATAACAGTGTTACTCAAGAATTGGTTCTGGAGTTGGTGGTTTTTCTATTCATTTTCAGAAAAAAAAAATTGGAATATATCATTTACATGGATTATTATACAATGAAGTAGACCATATGACCTAATATTACATAGGATTATAATTTTTGAAATTATTTTTATTCTATAAAAAGAAAATGTGGTTGTAGAATGAATTTACATATGGTGATACGGTTATATTGTTGTTGAGTCATTTGTTGAATGGGAGAAGATATATGAATTGGATAGTATTTAGCATAGTTTTTAACCAGAGAGTGGTAGTTATTTTTTTTACTAAATAACTATTAACTATATTCTTGTCTAAAATTTGATGGAATATCATCTTGGATATCTTAATCCAAAGGTTGTAGGTATTTTAGGGTTCATGATAATAATCATTATAGTTAGTATGAATGTTGTGGGCCTTAGGTTAGGAGTTGGGATATCTAATTTTTTTACTTAATGATTAATATAATGAGTCTTTTTAGAGTTCCACCACATGGGTGTAGTGGTGTATGCTAGTATTTAAAAGAATTTTTTCATTATATAGAAAATATTTATATTTTATTAAAAATTTTCTATTTCTGATATTTTGAAAAAACATATAAAATATGTTTAACTATAAAGAATGAATATCAGGATCTGGGTTGTTATTAACTACTAAAAATATTCTAGTGTAAAAATGATAGGATTTCATCATGGAATATATAGAATACGATGTTCTAGATGATGGTGGTATGAAGAAGATTATTTTTTCTACTGTAGTGCACTATATTTAGCATATATTTATGGAATAGTTAAATAGTATAATACACAATTGGTAGATTGATTTCACTATCGAGTTAGTTCTGGGATATGAGAAAGTTTCTATTCTACCATACAGAATATCTTCAATGGTGAATCATGATTGGAATGTGTGATTGAAATATTTATAATAAAAGGTAATCATACATCCTAGTACGAAATCGTGTGGTTAACCATTCATTTCTCTAATAAGTATAATGGGACATTTCACAAGATTTTGGATTATCATATAGTATACTTGATGATGGTCAAGAAATGATAGCCCCATCCATATATCGATGATCTATTTTATCAGTTGGGAGGTTCCCAAATTCTAACCAAGATCAAATAGAGGTTAGGGTAACATTATTTGAGAGTGAGGTCATTAGACAAAACAAATATTGTATTTATGATTAGCTATGTCTAGTAAAATATTTTTGTGATTCATTTTTTTCTTCCAAAGGAACATTATATAACCATGGTCTTGATTAATAAGGTGTTCTATCCGTTTATGGATTACTTTATAGTTTTTCTAATTGATATAAACCTTTTTTATCCCTAACATATAGATTATATTTCCAAACAAATTAAAATCAAATTAATTACATAGAGATAAAATAATATTCATTTCAAACTATCAAAATGTGACATGTCGATTGAAAATGCGTACTTCATTGGTCATGTTATCTTAGAGGTTGGAGTGTTTGTAGACTCAGATAATTTTATAGCCCTAGTATATTTGTAAGGACTATAATGTCATAGAGTATCATATATTATATTATATATAGTAAATTACCATCATTTTGGACAAACATTCCCCTATCTAGCAGTGACAATGTCTTCAAATACCATGAATTGGGTGAACGTTTTTTGGTTTGATGGTTGCAAGAGGGATTTCCATGAGATAAAGAGTAAGATGACCTCCAAATTTATCCTCACCTTATCAGTGATGATTAACACATATACCATGTACTGTGATGCATCTTGATTTATTCAATGTGTAGTTTAGATATAATAAAGTATAGTGTTTACATAAGGCTCCAGGTAGCTGAGACCGTATTATATGAATTATCCAACAAATGATCTAGATTTGGATATAGTTGTACACACTCTAAGATCACTGTAATATTATCTTCAATGTGATGGGTTTGTGGTGTAGCTGAAAAATTTATCATCAAGTATACCTTTTCGTATCCATAACTAAACCTTGGGTATAGGAGGTGGTTTGATTATTTGTATTCCTTCAACTTCAACATAGCATAAAATTAATGGAATAGAAACATCATTTTTGATTGCATGAGTGAGATGATTCAGATAAAGGTAATAATTTTTTCTTGTGATGGTGGGCCCAAATGGATCTCTATATAGATACACATTTGGATATTTAGGATTCTCATGGGTGAGAATCTCTTTCTTCAACATCTGTTATTCATGTACTTCTATACTGAATCAAGTGAGGGAAGTTCTCTAATCCATAGGGATTAGTTCTAGGAGGATGATTATATGGTGGGGAGACACCATCAAGATGGACCCTTTTTTCAATGGTGATGTTATTCTTATCCATAGTAATGTATGGATTCCTTTGAGATGTATGAGGAATGGATGAGGGAGTCTCATACATCTAAAAGGTTGGTATATTTGAGATAGGAAATGAAGTATTGGGATCTTCATAATAATTTATGGTGTCTAGGGATGAATAAGGAGTTAGTGGGAGTGTTCGTGTGATGTTTCACCTATAAACATGTGAATATAGAGAATCAAAGGCCTCTAATATCATTATGGTATTTTTTCATTCTATAATTGAATTGGGATTATGCCACCATAAAAATTATTAAAGGATTGCCTAAAACTATGGATATATTATATAGTTTTGGAGATTATGTATTTATTTGATAAGGGTTACCATTTCATTACATTCGTGGAGACCATCATGATCGATGAACTATATAGTAATTAAATATGGTATATAGTTCAATTTCATAGTGTTTCAAGGACTATCGTTTTGGCACAAGATCTTTTTTAAGGACTTAGCTCTTTCAGGTCCTTCATAAGTCACTTGGATCATTGGTTCTTTTGGTTACAACCAATTATCCTCATAAATATGGTCAATATGAGTGGACAACTCAAATCTTAGAAGATATTTTATGATCATGTTCTTTGGATTTCAGTAGTTCATGTGAAAATTAACTGGTTCTAATTTATTTTGATTACAATAACTATTCCATGTAATCGATCTGATTGGATCCATTCAATGTAACATCTCAAGTTTTAAGAATGAAACACTATGTTCAATAGCATATATGATACACTACATCGAGCTAAAACAAACAACTAAATATTATTATTTAAATGTTATTATTATAACCTAGTATTTGGAATATAGGGAATGAATAGTATCAAATGAATTATTAAAATATAGTTTTTACAAGTTTAAATAATGATTCATTGGTTACCAAATTTATTATAAATGGAAATAAAATCTAATTGAATATAAAAGATGATTTTTATGAAAACCTATTTAAGAATAGAATAATTGTGTTTATAAACTCATATCACACTTTAGGGATTTTTATTTAATTAAAAATTTGTGTTATATATTTAATTTATTTTTTTAAATTCATCTTATATGTTTTCTAGATATGATTTAAGAAAAAATCAATTTTTCGGATCAAATATGTATTTTTTTAAAAATCAGTTTTACATCGTTTTGATGGAGAACCCTTTTTAAATGAATATTCTGATGGATTTATATATTATATTTGACAAAATAAACGTATTATTTTTAAGCGGTACATCAAAATTCACTTTGGTTAAATTTTTGTATTTTTCTGATAAAATTCATTTTTTAATGAATAGTGAAAAATAATGCATTTTAATTCAAAACTGCCTTTTCGTCTAATTAACTTATATAGTTAAATTTCTTTTTCTTAATTTTAATTAGATTATTTTTTTATTAATTAATTCAATTTTTTTCATTGAAAGTAATTTAACTTTTAAATTGGATAGAAATGCATGTCAATCTTTTGTAAGTTTTTACTTATTAAAAACCCGTTTAGTGGTTTTAACAATGAGAATTAATTTTAAATTAATTTATGCCAATTTTTTATTTGAATTTGTAAAATTGGATTAAATATTTATAATTATAATTTCTTAATTATGTAAATAGGTGCCTTTTATATTTGGACATTATAAATAGTAACTTGAGTAATTACTTTTATTTACTATGGTTAAAGCATAAATCAAGTAAATAAGGGTAAAAAATTATATTATAACAATAGAAAACTATAGTAACACATGTCCTAATCATTTTGGATGAGATATTTCTGACCATGATCATCCTTGGGTCAAATTTAGGACCCCATGGAGCCACATGGGTGTGACAATGACCTTTTATTATATTTAATTTAAAGAAAAGAGAAATATAACATAAACATGTACCTCCTAACTAAAAAAATTTAATTTGGTTTTTATTAATGATATCTTAGAAAATAAATAGTACATATAGAGATAAAAAATTTCTTATAATAATTTATTTTATTTATAATTTTTAAAAATTAAATAAATAAATCTATTTATGACCCAATGATGATGCAGTGATTACCATATTAATGAATGATTCAGATAAATAATATTATAAATATTACAATAAATGTTATTTGAATATTTTAATGCCATACACAAATTTTTTGGATGAAATTTACATGTGATGTATGATTTAATTCATTTTTTATTAGGAATCAATTATTTATGACTTTTAAAAAATCAATTTCAAAAGAGTGTCAAAATTGAAATAAATGAGTTTTTAAAACATATACTATTTCATAAATTGATATAATTGTTAAAAAAATATAATATTCAGCCAAATTAATTATATAATGTTACAAATTTCATTACTGATCCACTTGTGGTTCTCTTGTCATTTTATAGTAACTATAATGACCATGTATTATGAAAATAGAAGAATACTTGGTAATAATTAATGTTTTTAACTGATGGTTAAAGCTAAAAGATATGGTTAATTTTATGACCTAAAAATGTCAAAAACCTATTTTTCAGAGTATTTCGATCCATACACATATTATCATAGAAATTTATCGCATTGTAACTATTATAATTCTAAAATCAATTTATAATAAAATAATGTTTCAAGACTTTTTTTAAGTTCCCCTCCTCCCTCTTATAAAGGGTCACCATCTCTACCCACATACTCACACATCTAAAGCACCTTATCTCATCCAAATTATGATAAAATAATCTCCCAACATCCCTATATTCCTCTTAGATTCCACACATTCAGCATAATCCCTCCTAATTTGACCTTTTGTGAAAATCAAGAGGAGATACTCGAAAAAGAGGTATTTGTTTTATCAACTATTTCAGAATTTTGTTCTTATTATACATATTTTATTATATAGTTTCCATAATAAAGTAATTAATACAGTGTATTATACATTCTTAGATGTTATTATAGTCATGGTAAAACATTATACCTCCTTTTATTCATCCTATGAATAAAAATATCACTATGTGTGCGTATGTACGGCTTACCATCTCCATGTTGTGGTATAATTTGTTATTCAATGATACTTAATTTGTATTGGTATAATGATGAGTATAATGGATTTAAATAATTAATATAACATGATAGTTATTTTTATAGTTAATATACCATCCAGTTATATACCTTTTAACCATTAATTGAATGATATTTTCCTTCGTGCGTATGTACAACCTACTGTCTCTGCGATGTGATGCAATTTATTCTACATGATCTTCATTAATACACAATTATATACATGAATGGAATGAATAAATATGATATATATTATATTTTTATTGAATCTATACTTTTGTAATTTTTAACTATAATATACTTTAATGCATTTCATAATGTGTAAATACGATAATTTCATTTGAGGAACGGTGGACTAATGCCCCCTCAAAGTGATATGACGCATTCATGCCATACATAGAACATATAAAGGATGGAGATAATGAACTTATGTAACATATATAAAATAGATATTATACTTTAATTATAATATACCTATGTATCATTTAGTTTTCATTCCTTTAATATGATAATGAAATAAAACTAGCGTTCATGTGTACGTACGGCCTACTATCTCCATGAATGGTTCATTTCATTTATTATCTACAAATGTTATGGAATATTATGAATACATATATACTGGATATATAAGATATATAAATAATGAATAATATTCTGGAGATGATGTACTTTTGACGACATGGTAAATTTACATCAAAAAAGTTCATTTTCAACTCAAGTACCGAATATCGACAAATTGACCAATATGAATTTAAATAATTCTGTAATTTTTATAACATGGTAATAAGTGATATAAAAGGAATTATAAACTTTAAAAAGGTTCTAAAGAAAGTATAAATTGACATAGTTCTATTTTTCAGTAACATAAAAATTATATGTAATGAGTCAAACTCAAGTTAAGGGACTCCATCTACATCTCCTTTCATTGAGGCATATTTTGATGTTATACACCGCCTTCTTTTATACAGTGTATAATAAACCACTTTTACTTTTAAATTCATTAAAAGGGAATATTATTTCTAAGAAACATTTTATTAAATGGGAAAAAGGAATCTTTTAACATATGTAGCGATAATGACTCTTCTGCTGTCATAAACATTATTTGATATTTGGATTCCTCTATAAGCCTTAATGTTTTTTAATAGAAAAAGAAATACCTTATTCCCATTTATGGTATTTTGGTATTTAAAATGGTTTTTAATGTCGACTGAATATTTATATATATTAAAATTATTTCTTGGGTTTTCAAATATGGATTTTAGGAGTGAAATGTTGATAATTTCAATCATTTATGTGTTATGATTATGTTTTGGTACTTGGATATTTGATGGGTGGTTACATGATAAGACAAATATGTGTGGTTACATGATAAACCAAAGATGGGTGGCTACATGATAAACCAAATATGGTTGTGATAAAACAAGGATGGGTGGTTATGTTATAGCCTCCAATGCATTGGGTATGTATGTCATCTGTATGGCTATTCCATTTAGTGATATGTGTGGAAGTCAAACATATGGTTATTCCATTTAATTATGTTTATGTCCCAAGTTAAATTTATCTATTATATGTTTCATTATATGGGATTTATGGTAATATTTAGGTTACAAAAAAGGTTAAGTAATGAGATAAAATTTATTGAAGTGTTTTTTTACTTCTTATTGGTGGAAAGTATTACATTATAATAAAATATTCATAGTTTACATGTTTTCACAAGACTAATGGTTTTAATTCTTTATGTGTCCCTTAATAATATTTTTATGTTCATCCCATGTTTTGAAAAAAATACACAGTACTTGAAGAATAGTAGAGTTAAAAATGGGATCAAAGAAAAGGAATTTTATTTAGACATGAAACAAACCATGTTTCCCTTTAAAGAAATTATTTTACGAAAAAAAATGGATAGTGAATAGATGTGCATCATTTATAATTTTTGAGATATATGTAGTATTTATGGCCTAATTTTCTAAATCGTAAAACCTTGAAGGATCCTTAATGTGATTAAAAGTCAAATTGTTGACATTAATCAAGATTATGTAATGTTTATGGCTAGGGCCCTACAATTAGTATCAAATATCAGTTTAGATTACTTTAGAGGTTAGGTTTTTATTTAAGTATAGGTGAAATGTTTTATATAAACTCAATGGTTAGCATATTAGAAAGAGTAATAGTTATTTTAGATAAATTGAATGAGTTTAAGATAACATGAATAAGTATATCATATTTTTTTCCCATCATATTATAGTATATGATTATTTTACTAATATACTCACACTTACCTTATTGGTTTTATAAAATGTATAGATCTAACATGAACCAAAGTAACAATGTATGTGAGGGAAACTACGATGGTTTTCTGAATAAGATTCAAAATGAAATGGGAGTTGCAATGATAACTCTTGGGGTTATTCTTAACCAACTATCTAGAGTCATGATTTAACACTTAAACCATAGTTATTTTTATATGGAATAATATGTGCAATAAACAAATCCCTATGGGAGTTCAAGTAATAATCTTAAAGGTAAGTATATTCAATAACCTATGTGTTAAGGATGTGGAAGGAAACACCTAGGGAAAAGTTTTAAAGGGACAATAAGATGTTATATAAGTGTCAATAATGTTCATAAATCATTATCCTTCCTAAAAAGGAAGTATTAAGTGGACTCGAGGAAAGGGAAAGAAGTTATTTCTGAGTTATAAATTGAATGATTTAAATGTGGGGAGTATGGTCATTATGAAAATAGATGCCTGATAAAGAATGTTTGAGAATAGGATCATAAGGACCAGAAAAATATATGTTTATAAATACATAATACTATTCTAATTAAAGATGATGAAACTGAAAATGACCTATGAATGGTATGGATAATTTCTTAGGCCATGTTTTAACATTATTGAATCTTAAGACATTATGAATGATTTTGTTTGTAGGAAATAAGTATTAAAGAATAAGATAGAAAAACATGGATAAATGATCATGAGGAATGATCGATAATTAATAAGTATATATAAGGGATTCAAGAGTTATGGTAGATTTATGGATGTTGAATTTTTTAAAATTATTAATGCCATTTTGATGATGGGGTTACTTTGGAAGACATGGAATTACTTAAAAAGACTTTTTTTGGTATGTGTAACCTTGCAGTTTGTATGGTGAATATATTATTTGAGGAAGAATTATATTTTCTTTTGTGGAAATAATTATAAATTAATGAATAACCTTTATATGATAATTGAATTTGAGGTAATTATGAGATATTACTTTTGGGTATGAAAAATGAAGAACATGAGATTAACTGTGAGATTAAAATATGCTATGGTTATTTTTGACAACTTTATCTCATTTTGGGAAGGATATATGAATTATATAGCTTTAGAAAAAGGATTACCCAAATTAAGGGTGACAACTCATCGCATTGGACATGGACGTGGGGATCAAACCCACAACTGAAGTGAAACAAGAATTTATTGCCTACCACTAGCCTAAATGTCATCCTTGGTTAGTATGGATTTTACTTTTAGTTAAACGAGTAGATGGAGTAAGGATATATTGATTTTTGGAACTTAAGTTTTATCAAATTTATATCCTTGGTATTGTAAAATGGTTTGGTGAATATGTGATAAATGTCATTTTGGAAGACGTTTACTCTTTTAGGAACACTATATACCTAAGGGAAATATAATACTTTGGGATCTCATTTGAGGAGTAATGGTTTAATTTTATTTTGGAAGAATCTATGTTTTTTTTGTGTAAATATAGAGATTTGGGTTATTTATGGAAATGATTAACTATTATAGAGAATATGTGATTAGGTTAATTGCTTTTAAGTATGATATTTTAATAATAGTCAATTTTATTTGAAGATAAATGTTAAGATTTATCATGTAAGACTATGTGATCAAATCCTTATGAAATTTGGGTTTCAATATTAGTTTGGATTATTTTGATTAATTTTAAGGAAAATTGTTTATTTAATGGTCTTTGTTGAACTTTGGGAATTTTTTTTTTGAATTTTGGAGATTAAGAGTAGTATTTCTTTTAATATAAGAGTATTCTATTTGGGGTATTATATTATATTTTACTAACAATTTTGGTTTTGGGTTAATTTCTAAAGATAGGGGAAATATATAGTTCAAATTTTGTGGATTATGTGATTCTCTAGAAGTTGATTCTAGCACTTCAGGGGTGACCAAGTCTTCTTGAATAATCATCATTTGGAGAAATGTTGAGTTTGTGGTAGATATTTATTAATGTATGAAACTCTACTTGAAAAGAATATATGTTTAATTATGTTATTATTTAATCTCATTAATAAATTCCTCAACTTTATATTATAACAAATACCATTAAACACATCACAGTTTATTTATGTTCCTCAATTGTATGTATTTTTCCTTATGTTCTTATGTTTCCATTTTCTTTTCCTATTGAGAATTCAAAGACCGTTAAACATATCACAGGTTTATGGTTTTTTTATTGTTAACATTTTTCTGATCATGTTTTTTATCACTCTCTTCCAAAATAAGATAGTTAGTTTTTCATCCATATCCATGTTTCCTATATGTAATCTTAGTATTTTTTATCTCGGGTGACCCTTGTACTTCTCTTTCATTATTTTAAAATTATAGTTTTATTGACTCTTTTTCCAATGTGGTATTTTTAATGAAGTTTCTAAGCCCAATTTTAAAATTTCAACAATGCAATTTTCAAAAGTGGTTAAGGATGTAACATCCTAAGATTTAATAAAGAAACAATATGTTCAACAGGATACATTATATACTACATCGAGCTAAAATGAACAACTAAATATTATTATTTAATTGTTATCATTATAACCTATATTTTTGAATGGAGGGGATGAATAGTATCAACTGAATTATGAAAATATGGTTTAAAATGTTTAAATAATGATTCCTTGGTTACCAAATTTATTAGAAATGGAAATAAAAACCAATTAAAATAAAGTATGTTTTTTAATAGAAACCTTTTTAAAAAGAGAATAATTGTTCTTATAAAATCATATCACCCTTTATGGATTTTTTAATGAAAAATATATTTTATATATTTAATTTAATGACTTAAATTGATCTTATATTTTTTCTAGATATTATATAATAATACATTCAATATTTTAGAAAAAATAGTTATTTTTTCTAAAAATGCAGTTTTACCTCCATTTTATAGTGAACCCTTTTTAAATGATTCTTTTCACTGATTTTATGTTCTATTGGACAAAATAAACTTATTCTTTAGAATAGGGACATAAAAATTCACTTTGGATGAATTTTGGTATTTTTCTGATAAAATTTATTTTTAATGAATAGTGAAAAATACAACATTTTAATTCAAAATTTCCATTTCATATTATTTATTTATATAGATAGATTATCTTTTTAATAATTTTTAAAGTGTAATGGGATTATTTATTCATTATTTAATCCAATTTTTTAATTTTAATTAATTTCACATTTAAATTTCACATAAACACATGTCAATATTTTAATAGTTTTTACTTCTTAAAAACTTGTTTTCTCGTTTTGACAACAGGAATTAATTTTAAATTAATTTCTGATAATTTTCTGTATTGAATTTGTAAAATTGGATTCCATATTTTAAATCTGAAGGTCCAAATTATGTAAATAGGTACCTTTTATTTATGGACATTATGAATGGTAACTATAGTAATTATTTTTATTTACTATGGTTAAAGGGTAAATCAGGTAAATAAGGGTAAAAAATAATATTATAATAATATAAAAATACACTAACATGTGTTCTAATCCTATTGGATGTGATATTTCAAACCATTATAATCCATGGGTCGAATTTAGGGACCCATGGAGCCACATGGGTGTGATAGTGGCCTTGTATAGTATTTAATTTAAAGTAAAAGGAAATATAGCATAAACATGTATCTCTTAAATAAAACAATTTTAATTTTATTTATATAAATGGTTTCATAGAATATAAATAGTAATTAGAAATATAAAAAATATTTCCTGCATCATTATATTTTATTTATAATTATTATATATTAAAAAATTCTTTATTTATGACACAATGATGATGTAGTGATTACATTATTAGTGAAAGACTCAAATAAATAATATTATAAATATTAAAATAAATGTAATTTGAAAATTTCTATTCCATAAACTAATTTTTTAGAATACATTTACATGTGAGGGATGATTTAATTCCTTTTATTCTAAGGAATAATGTTTTTATGACTAAAAACATCAATTTTTAAATAGTGTCAAAATTGACAAAAATGAGTTCTTAAAACATATAGTATTTTATTAATTGATATAATAGTTCTAAAAATATAATATTTGTCCAAATGGATTATATAATGTTAAATTTTTCTTTAATGATCCACTTGGGTATCTCTTCTCATTCTATAGTACCTATAATGACCATATAATATGAAAATACAAGAAGATGTGGTAAGAGTTAATGGTTTTAACTAAGGGTTAAAGCTAAAAGATAAATTTAATTTTGTGACCTAAACTTGTCTAAAATCAATTGGTTTAGAGTATTTATACTCATCCTCATCTTTCCCCAAAACATTATCAATTTTTAACTACTAAAATTCTAAAATCAATTTATAATAAAATAATATTTCAAGACTTTCCTAAAGTAATCATCCTCCCTCTTATAAACAGACACCCTTATACCACTTACACACACCTCTCATGCCCATTTTCTCAACAAAAATCTGATAAAATAATCTCCAACTTCCATCGCATCCTTCTAGAGTCCACATTTTTTTCAAAATCTACCTTAAGGATTCCTTTTGTGGAAATCCAAAGGAGATTCTTGAAAAAGATGTATTTGTTTTATCACCTCTTTCAAAATTATTTTATTCTTATAATTACACTTCTTATCTAACATCCATACTAAATTAATAAATCATGTATCTTATACATTATTATATGTTATTATAACTATTATAAAACCTTATACCTCCTTTTATCCATCCTATTAATAACAGTATCACCATGCATGCATACGTACGGATCGCCGTCTCTACACTATGGTGTTATTTTTTATTCAACAATACTTAATTTGGATGAGTATAATGATGATTATATTGGATTTAAATAAGGAATATAACATAAAAATTATTCTTTATAATTAATATGACATCCAATTCTATATCTTTTAATCATTAAGTGAATGATATCGTCGCTCATGTGTACGTATGGCCTACCATCTCCATGATGTGATGCGATTCATTCTACATGATATTAATTAAACCACAATTATATAAATGAATGGAATAAATATATATGATATATATCATATCTATATTTAATATATTCTTTTTTAATTTTTAATAAAAACATACATTTGGGCTTTCCATAATGTGTAAATACGATAATTTCATTTGAGGAAGTTTGGACTACCACCCCTTCAAAGTGATGTGACTCGTTCATACCCTAAATAGAATGTATAAATTATGGAGTTAATGAAATTATATAACATATATAAAATATATATTATACTAAAATTATAATATACCTATGTATCATTTAGTTTTCATTCCTTTTAAATTTCAAAGAAATGAAAGTAGCATTCATGCATACGTACGGCCTACCGTCTCCATGAATGGTGTATTTCATTTCTTATCTCTAAATGTTATAAGCAATTATAAATAAATATTTACTAGATATTTATTCTATTTAAATCATTAATAATATTCTTGATATGAATTACTTTTGACCACATGTACAATTTACATCAAACAACTTCATTTTCAACTCAAGTACAGAATGTCGACAAAAAAAATATGAACTTAAATAATTATGTAATTTTTATAACATGGAAATAAGTGATATAAAATGAATAATAAACATGAAAAAGCTTCTCAAGAAATTATAAATTAACCTAAGTTTATTTTTCAAGAACATAACGATTGTACATGATGAGTCGGATTCATGGTAAGGGTCTTCATCTCAATATCCTTTCATTGAGGAATATTTTAATGTTATAAACTTACTTCTTTTATATAGTGTATAATAAACCCTTTTGGATATAAATTTCAATAAAAGGTAATATTTTTTCTATAAATAATTTTACTAAATTACTAAAAATAATGTTTTTAATGTATGTGGTGATAATGACTCCTCTATCACCGTAACTGTTATTGAATATTTGGCTTCCTCTATATGCTTTAATGTTTTTTCAAACAGAATTGAAAAAGAAATACCTTATTCCATTTTTTGGTATATGGGTATTGAAAATGTATTTTAATGTGGATTTACTATTTCTATATCTTTAAATGATTTGTTGTGATTGAAAATATGGATTTTATGAGTGAAATATTGATAATTGAAATATTTTATGTGTTATGATTATGTTATAGTACTTAGAAATTTTATTGGTGGTTACATCATAACCCAAATATAGGTGGCTACATGATAAACCAAATATATATGGTTATGTGATAAACCTGAGATGGGTGGTTCCATGATAAACCAAGTATGGGTGGTTACGTTATTACCTCCAATGCATTAGGTATGGAAGTCGGTCGTATGGCTATTCCATTTAATGATATGTATGGAAGTCGACCGTATAGTTTTTCAATTTAAGTATGTTTATTTCCCAAGACACCATTATATGTTATATGTTTCTTTCAATTGGATTTATGGTAATATTTTGGTTACAAAAAAAGTGTAATCAATGAGATTATATTCAGTGAAGTGTTTTTCTACTTCTTAAAGGTAGAAATTATTCATTTATGATAAAGTATTCATGGTTTTCATGTTTTCAAAAGACTAATATTTTTCATTATTTATGTATCCCTTATTGATATTTTTATTCTCATCCCATGTTTTGAAATATTTATCACAGAACTTAGAAAATAGTAGAGTCAAGTATGGGATCATTGAAAAGTATTGTTGTTAAAACAAGAAATGAACCATGTTTCTTTCTAAAAAGTTTCTGTTTTATAAAAAAATTATAGTGAGTAGAATTGTCTACTTTGTAATTTTAGATATGTATTTAATAGTTATGGCCTAATTCTCTAAATCTATAAACCTGAAAGGATCCTCTATTTGACTAAAAGTCAAATTATTGACTTTACTCAAGATTATGAAGTGTTTAACGTTGAGGAATTACATTTAAGGCCTTGAATGGAAATCCATTCCATTCTACACAATTCTTTTATAGTTAGGTGAGATTTTTCTTATTAGATTTAGTATCATAGAGGAGATATCTAAATTAATTCAATTGACTAAAAAGATGTTTATAACCACACAGAACTAACATAAACCTTTTCATGACCATCATATATGACCTTTAGAGTTTTATGTCGTTGATTAGGTACTTCTTAAAGTTTCTACTTAGATGGGGAAAACTATATACAGAATCATGGAAAAAGAGTGCCTAGGTTGGTCAATCAGTTTTAGATATAATAGAGGTTTAGTCCGGGGGAATACTATTTGGCCCTTACACAACAATAGATTTTGTTGCATTATATATTTCACATGAAACAATTTAATATATATATATATATATATGTTTGTGTGTGTGTGTGTATGTATATATTTATATATATATATATATTATTGACCATTTATCATTATATATATTTATGACTTCAAGATTGATGTTGATGAGTTCTTTGAGGATCATTTGATCTTTATCATGCACCATGGTGAGAATTATCTGAGAAGGAATATCATTCCTCTAGTATGTTTTAAGTGTGTAAAGGTATCGTGTAAGAGGAGACACATGATCAGGTGTTTAATTGTTGATCATAGTTTCCAGACATGATTACAAATACCCCATAGTGATGCTTTAGACAAAATCATATAGAACATCTGTTATGGGGTTGAGAGTTTATAATATTCTATATTTTTCAATAAAAATAACACTTTA
This sequence comes from Viscum album, assembly GCA_963277665.1. NCBI lineage: Eukaryota > Viridiplantae > Streptophyta > Magnoliopsida > Santalales > Viscaceae > Viscum > Viscum album. Next base: position 1,931,303,885 of record OY728142.1, read on the forward strand.
TGTTTTAATTTAACCCTATTTTATTTTTTTTAAATCATTTAGATCTTTCTAATTGATCCCATGTCTCTAAATAAGATTTTGATTTTTATAAGTTCATATGGAAATTATAGGAGAATATTAATTACGGATATAAGATCTATCTAAGCCATGATTTTTCAAAAAAATGATGTGTATGATTATAGGTAGACCATAAGAAACTTGTTAAGGACATTAATGGTTCTATGAATACCGCATGAAATTCATCCAGAAAATTAATAGACATCATTGTGGAATTAGATATTGATGTGAGTTTTATTCACTGTGTGAACTGGTTTTGGGGGGTTTTGATGTCGAGGTGATAGATTTTAATTTTCTATATAAAATAGTGGTGTCACAATGAGAATCATAACTTCATGGCGTGAATCCCAAATTCTAGTAGTATGTCTTATCATTTTCCCCCTATATTATTCATATCCATGTCTCCATTTTCTCTCAAATTTCATCAATCCCTTCAGTGATTTTTGGTGTTACCATTGATCAAAACGTATGTTTAATTAAAAGTTGTTGTTTTGGAACTAGATAATGAATGTAAGAATCTCAATTCATCATCTCCTACTTGTTCTTTTTTCCATAGGGAGAACTCTTTTTTGGAATTTCCAAACTAGGATATAGAATTTATTCTTTGTGAAAACAAAGTTTCTTAGTCTTAATTGATGGAATGTAATGAGAAACCCATATCAAATTTGGGGATTGATTAATTTATTCATCTTTTATACTTTTCATGTGGGTGGTATAAAAAATCACTAATTTTTGATTGTTTTATTATATGGAATCAATTCAATAATGTCGACATTCTATTCACATGACCTAACAAAAGTTTTGTCACACTATTGTTATGAAAACATAAGCATTGGCCTTCCTTAGATCATATTGGGTATCTTGGTATAAATGATAGTAATTATGGCCACTAGACTAGTTTTCTAACACTTTTATCAAGATTTTAACATGAATAGAACAAACCTAGATCCCGTTGATTAATTATATATTTTTTATACATTGAAATAATATTGGGAATAGGTTTGGAACTTGAATTGAGAAATTTCATTTAATTGTAAAATGATTAACATCAAAATCATGGTGACTGGTTGTATAGTAAAAAATATTGATTAAAAGTAGAAATCTAGAATTTAATTGTAATTAGTATAAGATACTAATAAAATAAGGATATGATGACATGTGTAATGGTTATTTTCCATAAATAACAAGTGGAATTTAGGAAATTCAAATTATTGAAATAAAAAGGTAACTTTGATTGAATTAATAATTTCCTTATATTATTATTTTGGAAGGAATTTAGTAAATGGAGTAAATGGCATGATAATTGGATAATTGATGAATTGATTAATAAGGATTTTTATAACTTTTTTCTAATGTTGATGGTTTGTATTATAAAAAGATTGATTGGATATTATCATTTTATGAATCCTCGGTCACTTAATGCCTTTAGATGAAATAATGTTTTGTAATTGGTTTTTATTCCTAAAAAAATATACGATCGTAAAGGCATTCATGCCTTATTGAAATTTTAGGTTTGTAATAGTGTTCCTTAAACTATGAAATTTAACATTTACACTGCGTTCCTTCTAGATTTTAATTATTGGTTGGACATGGTGTTCCATCATAGATAATATTATCTATTGGGAATGGTGTTTCATCATGATAAAATTATAGGTTGTATATGGTGTACCTTAATGTTTGAATCAATGGGTTTTACATGTTATTCCTTTTTGTAGGAGATATTGTATTGAAAATGGATTTATTTCCTAGTTGGGATATGGTGTTATACATGGAATTCATTGTAAAGACCCATAACATTCAAGGGAAATTTTTTATTAATTTTTTTTGGGATTTTACAAGAACGCAGTTTCTGACGGCACCTAATTCCGAGGCCCGGTGTGCCCGGAATCTTTTTCTGAAGTTTAGCTCGGGTACGTTCAGTGAACGAATGAGCAGGTTTTTCTAACTTTTGAACCAGTGCTCAGAAACGAATTATGAGGGCACCGATGGAATCATAGTGCCGGTAATTACTTAGAAACACCTTTTCCGGAGTTGTGTTTTCTCTGGTGTGTTTTTTTAAATTTTTGGGTTAAGTAAAGGAATAAAATAAAAATGGTGCGACCAATTTTTATTTTACTTAATGTAGTTTAACCTAAGCTAAGTGTTTGGAGTGGCACCCACAATATCCTACCCACTAGGTTGGATATTTGTGAGGTGCGACCCACATGAGCCTACCGTTTCTTTTCGTCCTAAACCCCCTTCTTTATTAAGGTAACACACCCGCACCCCTATTAAGTGGAAGTCAACCCTTGTGTTTTTCTGTTTATGGAACACCTCTATTAATTTGGTGTGTTAAACATTTCTATTAATTCAATTAATTGATTGTTTCAATTTTAAATTTCAAGGCGTTGGCTTGTGTGTTAATAAAATAAGACAGGTCTTATTTTATTAAGAGGATCGTTGTGTGTGAAGGCTTGGGGAGAATTTGATCAAGTTCTTGAGATTCTTCTTCCTCGACAAAGAACGCGAAGAACGCCGACCTCCGACAGCGGACGTCGGTGAGAGACACCTTCCTCGGAGATCGACAATCTGACGCTCACCCTTTCGTTCCTCCTTCTCGCGTCAAAGGAAGGGAGACACCGTTCCTCCTCGGACGATCTCCGTCAAGTTTGCGGAACCTTCTTCTGCGGTGATCAATTCCACGACGTCCCTTTCCGCAACAACCTCGTTCGACGAGTACGCTTGAGGTAGGGGATTTTGATTTTGTTCGTGAATACTTCCATTTTCGTCCTTCGTGAAACTTTTCCACTTGCTATCGATTAACGGGAGGGGGCCGGACCGCACAAACACGGCCGACCCACCTCCCTTGTAAGTTATGTTGACGCGGTTCGAAGGAAAGCGGCGCGGTGCACCGGCACCACGCAGCGATGTCGCGCCGCGCCGTTGAAGTCGAACAAAGGCACGGCATTTTCGCGTTGCACTGGAGAACCTAAAAGGAACCTCGAAGACACCACGACCGGAGCGGGGCCACGGCGGAGGGGCGCGGAACCGTAGCGTCGCGCCGGACAGACCAAGGTCGCGGCAGAGCAGGGACCGGCGGTCGGTTCCGGGCCGCCGGCGTCGAAGCAGGGGGACCGGCCCATGCCGGTACCGTGGCAGTAGTAGCCGACCGACCGGAGCAGGCTGGTCGGTCAGAGTAGGAGCTGGGGGTTACGAACCCCGGCTGGCCGGACAAGAGTGGCCCCTCACATGGGGGGCGCAGTTATGAACAGGCGGGGGTGCAGCCCCCCCCCCCCCCCCCCCCCGCACCCCCAAACGCTCGGCCGTTTCGGTCGAGCCACCTGGCCAGCGCCAACGCACCGGTCGGTCCGGGCCGCACCCAAGCGGGCCGGACCCGGGTCGGGTCGACCCAGATCGGGCTGACCCATGGGGTCTCGGGCCGGATCGGTCCGGGCCCGAAACCCCCACTTTCGGACCACTTTCGGTCTTTTGCCCATAACTTGGGCTACGGACCTCCGATCGACGCACCTTCAGCGGCGATTCAATCCTTGGATCGATAAAGTCGTTTCAATATATTACGCTCAAGGTTTTGGATTACTTTGGGTTCGGCCAGGTTGGTTCGAGCACGAAACCAACCGGGCCCTCGGAGCGGAAACACATATAACTTGAGCTCCGGACATCTGATTGACGTGCCGTCAACTTTGATGGATTCCTCTTAGTGAGACGAACCTTTTGGATTACTCCACTCGAGGTTTGGATGTAGTTGGAGTACGTTTGGGTTGGTTTTGACTTAAAAACCAACAGAGCCCCTGGGACAAAAAAGCCAATAACTCACAGACCGGGTGTCCGATAGACGCGCCGTCTGTGACGTTGAGTTCCTGTTGGAGATATGGAACTTTTGGATATATCAACTCTGGACTACATTTCAGTTGATGTATCAGCCCCTCGGCTCATGGATTGGACCCTCTCGAATGAGCTTGCTGTGTGCAGGAACCCTAGAGTTGGCTGCCACTGCGACGACAATGAGGACTGTACATAAATCCTCTGTGTATTCGACAGCGACGACTACAGAACTCAGCGATCCTACGTGGATCAGTACTACTGATCCTGTGTGGGTCAGATCCTATGTGGTTCAGCACTCAGTGGACTTGTGTGGGCCAGCGCCTACAGATCCTGTGTGGGTCTGATCCTGTGTGGGTCATTGCAGGGGTTAGTTACCTATCGATCCTTTGTGGGTCCTTGTGTGGGTTAGTACCTATCAACCATGTGTGGTTCCGACGGCTTATATGAATCAGTGGCTACATCTGATCATCTCTATCGTCTTACAAAGAAGTATACCTATGTGATCTGAATCTTGACTTTCAATCCTTATCTTCGATAAGATTGACTTAATATCCTGTGTAGATTATGTTATGCTTTCTTGTGTGGATCGGGTTGTGTTTTCCTGTGTGGACTCGGTTGTACTGGAGCTCGGAAGTTGGAGCCGAACAAGAATTTATGACTTAGGTATATGTATGGGAATATACCTAAGTAGTGTCGGATGTTACTTCGTGATTTTATCTTTCCTTTGTGGATTATACTTTGTGGATTCTGGGAGACCTTCGGGGGTCTCGGGGTCCCTACTGAGTAGCTTATACTCACCCCTGCACGGGCTATGCCCACACTACGTTGTGTTGGTTGTAGATGACGGACAGCGCTAATCGTGGTTGAGGCACAAGGAGCAGGTCGGTACCCGGAGGTGGACCACTGGGCGGCGTGTACTCGGAGCGGACGGCTGGACCCGAGGAGCTGTGGAGGCTATCTGTACCCACCCTTCATGTGGGACTTCCAGTGGACGGCTCGATGTTGCGGCTTACTTTCAGTTGTTGTATTTCCTTTCCAGTTCTACTTTACTTTCAGTTTGGGTTTGTATTCTGGACCACTTACTTTTCCGCACTTACTATTGTACCCAGTTTTTACTTAGTGTTTACTTCTGCTTGCTTGCTCTGTGGTGTTTGTTTACTTTAAAAAGTCAATGCCTTCCCTTTTTACCAGGAATTACGCCTTGGTTCTAGTCGCCATCCCCTGGCCTATGGAAGGAGGGCTTGGGGTAGTCACGGCACGGGCCCCGAGGATGGGTCGTGACAAACTGGTATCAAATGGAGGTTCGGTTCTACCGCAGAACTTTGGATTCTGATTATTCTTCTATGTGAAGAAATAGTGTTAAGGGTATTGGGTGTGGTTATCAGCCTAGGGAGTCCAGTGTTGGTTCGGCGGCCGACGTATCCATACACCAGGACCCTGACTTCTGATTTCCGACTTAATCCACGAAAACATTGATTGCATGTGTGTTTCAAGTTTTCTTTGTGATTACTTTGTGTCAGCTCACCAGGTATACTGTTTGACCATGGTGCACCTGTTCCTTTTCAGGATGGCCCCACGATGGCAGCCAGCTAGGGTTCCGAGCATTGTGCGTGATGACAGACCACCGAGCGACGAGGCCTCGGTACATGGCCCTTTGACAGCAGAGGCACTGGAGGTACCGCTACCCACCGAGCCACTGATGCTACCAGCCCCAGCCGCTGACGATGCACGACGCCTTAGTGCACTGCATGAGTTTCAGCGTCAGTGACTGCCCAGGTTCTTCGGGGATACGGACCCTCAGGTAGCCGAGGATTGGCTGGAGGCAGTTTTATGAGTTTTTAGGTTAGTGAGGACACCAGCTGACCTCATGGTGATCCTTGCAGCGAGCCTCATGCACGCGGAAGAAAGCAGATGGTGGAGCTTGATGCTCCAGGTACACGACGAGGCATCTATCCTCTGGATGGACTTTGAAAGCCTCTTCCACTCTGAGTTTATCCTAGCCACCCTCCATACGGTGCGCATCCAGGAGCTACTACAGCTATGGTAGGGCAGCTTGATGGTCGCCCAGTACTCGGTGAGATTTACAGATCTCTCACGCTATTCGACGGACATGGTACGGGACCCATTATTCTGGGGATGGACCTTCGAGCAGGGATTGAGGCATGAGATCAGGGCATCACTGATCTTCCTCAGCATTCCAACACAGGTAGGGGTACTGGAGCAAGCCCTTCTAATCAAGAGCTTCCTTGCTGAGCCTACATCAGCAGTGAGACCTACTGCAGGGTGGCACGCAGCAGAGTCTTCTGCAGCAGGCAGTCGACGTATGACTCGTGGGTCCAGGAAGACCAGACCCTCAGGCAGACGACCTCAGGACACTGGCTCAGAGGTGTGGGGCACTCAGCGCAGAGCCAGTCTTTTGAGAGGCAGACAGTGCTACGCATGCGGAGGGCAGGGCCACATGGCTCGTGACTTCCCGACCCACCGTGTCGAGGAGCAGCAGACGGTTGAGGGACTACCCAGGCAGAGGCAGAGGGTCGACCGTGGAGGTCTGTAGGGAGCAGGCGGACGAGGTAGAGGAGCTGGCCGAGCAGCAGGTGGTGGGTGACGCTTTGAGGCTCTACCACCACCACCACCAGGAGGCCCACCCCGACCACAGGGAGCTGGCGGGCAGAGACAGGCACAGCTTCAGGCAGTGGAGGCCTATGACCATGGTGCGCCCGAGATAATTCGAGGTACTATCTGTGTCTATTCCACCCTTGATGCAGTTCTTATAGACACAGGAGTGAGTCATTATTTCATAGTCACTACCCTTGTTCGGGGCTCAGAGATTCCGACAGAGTCGTTGACTCGATCCTTACAGCTAGAGACTCTTATGGGAGCAGACTCGACGATTACGCACTGGTGCCAGCAGTGTGAGCTTACTTTAGGAGGCGAGATCTTCGGCTGAGATCTTCTTGTAGCGGCGTCGAGGCCTTACGATGTCATATTGGGCATGGATTGGTTATGTAACATCCCAGGTAAATAAGGAATAATACATTTTCATATTTATTAACATTTACGAATTAAAAATTAATTTTACTTTAAAGGGGTTTCTATGTTCGATAGCGTACCTGATACGCAACAAAGAGTTTCTTTGAAATCTTACGTTGCTCACTAGAAATAAAATAATATTATTTTAAATGGTAGTTAACACATGTCCATTGTATTGGCGGGAATGAATATAAATAACTAAAATATGATTATATATGTTAAATGTTTTTACATTTATCCAATAACGGATAAAGGCTTAAAATAAGAAAAGAATTTAATTTTAGGCTTAGATACTCTAATATTCACTAAAGGTCCACTTATCACCTTTTGATGGCGAACCATCATTAAATTTAGTTTTGCTCACTCTTATACATTCTATTGGACCAAATAAAATTCTTATTTAGAATCGGGACATCAAAATTTACTTTCGGCAAATTTTTGGTATTTTTCCGATAAATATCATTTTTTAATGAATAGTGAAAAATGTTGTATTTTAATTCAAAACCACTTTTTAATATAATTTATTTATATGTTTATATTATCATTTGAATTGGTTTTAAAGTTAAATTAGAATATATTTTTACCATTTAATCTAATAGTTGGTGTTGGAATTAATTTCTCTTTGAAATCGGACATAAACTAGTGTCAATCTTTTGATACTTATTATTTCATAAAAACACGCTATTTTCTCTGACAGCGGGAATTAATTATTAAATTAATTAATGAAAATTATATGTTTTGAAATTTTTAAAATATACTTCATTTTTGAATTCGGAATATCAAATATTGCTTAGGGTGATGTTTTGGTATTTTTCTGAAAAACTTCAATTTTTGATGAATAGTGAAACCACTAAGCGGTACTTAAAAAACTAATTTTTCATTTAAATGAAATTTTACCACCTCTATGTTTTTAATTTCAAAAATACGGCATACATGGTTGTCATTAAGAAGTAAAATGTGGTTCAATGGGATTAAAATAATTTTTTGGTGAATAGTAACTTTTAAGTTTATTAATCGCGATTAGAGGTAATTAGTGTAGTTTAAGGTAAAAATAATGTTTTAATAATATGAAATTAACTTGAAACATGTCCTAACCTTATTGTATTTGTCATGTCCAATCAATAAAATCCATGGGTCAACTTGGGGACCCCATAGAGCCACTTTTGTAGGAAAATGACATTAAAAACTTTTTATTTAATGTTAAAATTAAAATGTCACAAACATGAGTTGTTTTACTAAAACAATTTTAAAATGGGGTTATACAAGTCATATTTTTTACTATAAATATTAATTAGAAATATAAAAAGATTTCCTATATCATTATATTTGTTTTATAATTTTTAGACATTAAATAAATTAAATTATTTATGAAATCATGACGATGCAGTGATTACCTCATTAATGAACGATTTAAATAAAATGAAAAGATAATGTAAAATCTAAGACTTAAACTTGTCAAAGACCTATTGGATGAGTATATTTATAACCCTTATCACCTTATCCTCGAATTATATCAACTTTGGACCTTTAAAATCCTAAAATCATTTTATAATAAAGTAAACTTTTATAACATTCCAAGAGTGCCCCTCCTCTCCTCTTATAAAAGGCCCCCACCTCTACCACCTTACCCACACCTCTCAAGCCTTTGGTTCGGCCAAACCCTGACTATTTTGTCTCTCCAAATTCCTCTCCTACTCCTAGAAGCCTCACTTTGGGCAGAAGTCTTCCCCAGTAAGCCTTTGAGCTCAAATCTAAGAGAGTTACCCGATTTTAAGGTAATGTATTCACTTGTGTTCTTTTGTTTTATTTTCCTTATCCAACCCCCTAAACTCTTTTTATTCATTTATTTTGTAACAACTCCAGTATCTTCAATATACTAGGATTTTTTTATATTAATAATTCGATCTACACTTACACACACCTTCATCTAATGGTTAAAGAGAATATTGATTTCGTGGATGGCAAATTTCTGCCTCACGAAACGATGATTGTTCAATATTCTTCTAACACCTTCAAAGGTGGCCATTAAGATGTCACTATATTTATATATGATATATAATATGTTTATTTTTTCCTTAATCTTCTGTATTTTTTTCATTTATGGCACACCTTTATGATTTCCATTGTGGGAAACACGATAATTTCATTTTAGGAAGTGTGGACTACCGCCCCCTCAAAGTGATTTGATTCGTTAATGCCATACGTGGGATGTATAAAGGATGGATTTAATAATATTATATATGATATTATACTGGAATTATAATATACCTTTTTATCATTATGATTTCATTCCATTAAATTATGAGATAGAAATGAAAGTAGTGTTCATGCGTACGTACGGCTTACCGTCTCCATGAACGGTGCATTTCATTTCTTATCCCCAAATGTAATGTACTATTATAAGTACATATATATAATAGATATATATGATTTATGTTACATCTAAATGATTAATATAATTCTGGAATTAAAATATACATATCTCTCATTTAGTTTTAATTCCATTAATATGACATAGAAATGAAAGAAGCGTTCATGCGTACGTACGGCTTACCGTCTCCATGAATGGTGCATTTCATTTCTTACCTCTAAATGATTATGTAATATTATAAATACATGTATATTCTGGATATATATGACATATATGATATCCAAATCATGAATATCATTCTGGATATACTGAACGTTTGACCACATGAACAACATGTAATTGTAAGAAGTCCACTTTTGACTTAAGAACCAAATATCGACAAAACAAACATTATTAACTTAAATGATTATATAATGTTTATAACATGGTAATAAGTGATATAAAAGTAATAATGAACTTGAAAAAGGTTCTTAAGAAAGTATAAATTAACTCAAGTTTATTATTCAGGACGTTAAAAAATGATCGAGTCAAGTCGGACCCGAGGTAAGGGACTTCGTCTCAATATCCTTTCATTGAGGCATATTCCATTTTATACACAACTTTATTTTATACGGTGTATAAACCCCTTTGACTTTTACTTTTATACAAAAGGAATATTTTTCTACGAATCGTTTTACTAAATGAAAAAAAGGAATGTTTCTTTTAACGTACGCAGTGACAACGACCTTTTTTGCCGCCGTGAGTATTATTTGGTCTTCGGCTTCCTCAACAAGTAGTAATATTTTTAAAATTAAATAAATACCATATACTCTTCTATGTATTTTGGTATTGAAAATGGTTTTTATAATGGATTTTTTATGTCAATATATTTATGTGATATATTGTGATCAAAGTGTGGAAATGTTTTCTTTCCATTATATTTGTTTTATGTATTATGATTTTATAATGGTACTTGGACATTTGACAGGTGGTTACATGATAAACCATATGACGGGTGGTGTCGTGAATACCAGGACGGGTGTTTACGTTATAACCTCCAATGCATTGGGTATGGAAGTCGGCCGTATGGCTATTCCATTAAGTGATATGTGTGGAAGTCGACCATATGGTTATTCCATTTAAGTATATTTATGTCCCAAGTTACCTTTATATGTTATGTGATCTTTATATGGGTTTTATGGTAATATTTTGGTTACAAAAGTGTATGTAATGATATTTTATTCAGTGAATAGTTTTTACTTCTTCATAAAGGGGAAAATTATTACTTTGATAAATTATACAGGGTTTACTTGTTGTTTTGATAAACTAACTGTTTTCATTCTTTGTGTATCCCTTAATAAGATTTTTATGCTCACCCCATGTTTTTTGAAATGTTTTTCACAGGACTTAATGTGGAATAGGGTCAATGATGGGATCAAGGGAAAGTCATGCTATATAAAACATGGAACTAGAAATGGTTCTTTTTAAGAGTTTTTATCTATGGAAACTTAGTAGAAGTGTATACTTTGTAATCTTTTGAGATGTAATATTTATGTACTAATTCTCTAAATCTCTAAACCTGAAAAGATCCTCATTGTGAATTATTCATTTAATTCAATATTAAGTAAGGTTTAAGGCTGGGGCCTTATAGTTGGTATCAAAGGTCTGTTTAGACAGCTTTAGGAGTTAGAAAATTGTTAAATTATAAATTAATTTATGGTATGACTGAAATGATATATCATTTAAAGATTACCATGTTACTTCGCCTAAGATATTTCTATGTTCAGAATGGTTTTCCGTATAGGAAACAAGGAAGCAATGTTGGGAAGACATCAGAAGGAAGACATCCTTCCAAATCAGCAACCTGAGATGGTCGGAATTGGAACTGAACAGTTTATTGCAGTGATGGCACAGTTGACTCAGGCTATAAATGGTGGTGGTATCCATGCACGAGATCATCCAGATCAACCGCAGAGGAACATGTCAGTGGTAGAACATTTCATGAGGCAACATCCCCCATCATTCATAGGATTATCTGACCCCGTGCAAGCTGAAGGGTGGATTAAAGCACTGGAGAAAATTTTTGATGTCATGGGGTGTTCAGAACATCAAAAGGTTAGTCTTTCTGTTTACCGTTTTGAAGGTGAAGATGATCAGTGGTGGTGGATGGTGAAAAATATCAGGGATAGTGATGATATTTATGATCTTCAATGGGACGAATTCAAAGGTATGTTTCTTGAGAAATATTTTCCTAAGGTGGTTCGTCTTAGGATGGAAAAACAGTTCCTAGAATTGAGGCAGGAGGATGACTCAGTGGCTGCTTATGAAGCAAAGTTCACTCGATTGACAAGGTATGCTCCAAACTTCATACGAGATCTTGATAGTAAAATAAACCATTTTTACTCAGGGTTAAATCCAAAGTATTGAAGGGATTTAGCTTCTCGTGAGTTCAAAAGTTATGAAAAACTTGTTCGATGTGCGGAGTAGGTGGAAATGGAGTTTGCCGATGATCAGGTGTTCTTTGACAAACAACAGAATAAGACGTCCAGTTGGCAAGAAAAGGGGAATAATTCATCAAAGAAGCAATGAGGTAAGAAAACAATATATCCATTGTGTGAGAAGTGTGGTAAAATACATCCTGTAGAATGTTTATACAAGTCTGGAAAGTGCTTTCGGTGTGGTAAGTCTGGTCATATTGCTCGTAACTGTAAGGAAGATGATCAAGCAGGCAATGAAAAGTCCGCGGTAAGATGTTTTAAGTGTAATGAAATGGGTCATTATGCAAATGAGTGTCTAACGAAGAACTCAAATGGGGAAAAGTATCCAGACTACAAGCAGAAAGGGGTGGTGAAATCCTTTGCAACTACTTCAGTAGATGTTGGGCCATCGAATGAAGTAGTATCAGGTACACTGTTTTTTTGTTCAGATTATGCCAATGTGTTGTTTGATTCAGGGTCTACACATTCTTTCATTTATGAGAAGATTTATAGTAAATTGGAAATTCCATCTCAAGATATGAATCCTGAACTTATGGTAAAAACACCCGGAGGGAACGTTGAGACAAAAAGAAATTATAAGAACCTTCCTATCCTTGTGTGCGGAAATAATCTACCAGCAAACCTTATTGTTTTTCCTCTAGTAGAGTTTGATGTTATTTTGGACATGGATTGGATTTCTGTTTATCATGCTAAGATTGACTGTAGAGCTAAAATGGTTTCTTTTCAGAAATATTTTTAGTTTGTGTACAAGAATGAATCCTTGATTTTGATAATATATCAGGAGGTTGAGAAACTAGTACAAGATGGAAATGAATGTTAACTTGCACATATTGTTGAAAATAAAGGAATTGTTCAGATTAATGATGTGCTAGTGGTAAATGAGTATCTTGATGTTTTTCCTGATGAGATGCCTGGTATTATTCATGATCAGGAAGTTGAATTTACTATTGACTTAGTTCCTGATTCTAAGACAATTTCAAAATTCCCTTATCTAATGGATCAAGTTGAACTTTTAGAGTTAAAGAAGCAATTGCAGGAGTTATTAGATAAAGATTTCATTCAACCTAGCACATCACCATGGGGTGGTCCTATCTTGTTTGTTAAAAAGAAAGATGGCTCAATGAGACTTTTCATTGATTATAGAGCCTTCAATAATATTACTGTTAAGAACAAGTATCCTTTGTCTCATATCGATTATTTGTTTGATAATCTCCAGGGAGATTAATATTTTTCAAATATTGACTTAAAGTCGGGGTACCATCAGTTGAAAGTAAAATAAGAAGATGTTCCGAAGACTGTATTCCATACTAGATATGGCTATTATGAATTTTTATTTATGCCTTTTGGGTTAACCAATGCACCTGTTGTATTCATGGACCTTATGAATAGAATTTTCCATGAGTTCTTGGATAAGTTCGTGGTTGTTTTCATTGATGATATTTTGGTGTTTTATAAAAGTAAAGAGGAGCATGAAAGTCATTTAAGGGTTATCTTGGAAACCTTAAAAGAAAAGAAACTATATGGAAAATTCAGCAAGTGTGAGTTTTGGTTACAACAAATTTCTTTCCTTGGTCACATTGTTTCAAAAAATGGAATAATTGTTGATCCTGCTAAAACAAAAGTTGTTGAAGAATGGCCAAGACCCACAAATGTAACCGAGATCTGTATTTTTCTTGGTTTGGCAGGTTACTACCGAAGGTTTGTTGAAAATTTTCATGATTACCTAGTCCAATGACTAAGCTAACTCGGAAGGGTGTTAAGTTTATCTAGACAAAAGAATGTGATGATTGTTTTCAAGAGTTGAAAAGAAGATTGGTGAATGCTCCAGTTTTGGAACTTCCTTCCAGGAATGGTGAGTTTTTTATCTACAGTGATGCTTCATTGAAAGGACTTGGTTGTGTCCTTATGCAGAATGATCAGGTAATTGCTTATTCTTCACTCCAGTTGAAAATTCATGAGATAAATTACCCTACACATGATTTGGAATTAGCTGCTGCTGTTTTTGCTTTAAAAATTTGGAGGCATCATTTGTATGGAGTAAAGTGTGAAATATATTCTGATCACAAAATTTTAAAGTATATATTTACTCAGAAATAATTGAACATGAGATAGAGGAGATAGCTAGAATTAATCAATTATTATGATTGTACAATTCATTACCATCCAGGAAAAGAAAATAAAGTGGTTGATGCTTTGAGTCGAAAAAGTAATGCTTCATTAACCATACTACGTTTGGAACGAGATCCTTTGGTTTTTTATTTGATGAACTTTGGCATAGAAGTTGTTGGTGAAGGAATTTCTTCTATTTTGTTTCAGGTATCGGTGAGATCATCCCTGTCAAACAGAATTAAGCAAGCACAGAGAGAAGATAGTGAGTTGCAGAAAAAGGTAGAGCTGGTTCAGAAGGGTAGGTTGCTTAAATTCAATATTGATAATGATTGTGTTTTGAGTTTTAGGAAGAGATTATGTGTGCCTGGTGATTCACAGTTGAAGAATGAGTTGTTATGTGAGGCTCATAGTTCCCCATTTTCAGTTCATCTTGGCAGTACTAAGATGTACAGAGATCTACGGGAGTATTACTGGTGGGATGGAATGAACAGAGATATTTCTGATTTTACTGTGAGGTGTTTGACTTGTCAGAAGGTTAAAGAAGAGTGGCAGTTACCGAAAGGGATGCTTCAGCCTCTACCAGTGCCAGAGTGGAAATGGGAAAATATATCCATGGACTTTGTTGTGGGATTACCGAAGACATCTAGATGTAATAATGCAATCTGGGTTATTATTGATCAATTGACTAAATCTACTCATTTCCTTCCTATTCGAGATAATTTTTCTCCAGATCAACTTTCTTGGTTGTATCTTAAAGAGATAGTCAGGTTTCATGGAGTTCCCCTCTTCATTGTATCTGATCGTGATCTCAAGTTTACTTCTAACTTTTTGAAAGGCCTTCAGAAGTCATTGGGTACTGAATTAAATTTTAGTACAGGTTTTCATCTGCAATCAGATGGGCAGTCAGAATGAACAATTCAGACCTTGGAGGATATACTATGAGCTTTCTCTATGGATTATTAGGGAATTTAGGACCAACATCTTTCTTTGGTTGAGTTTTCATATAATAACAGTTTTCATTCTAGTATACAGATGGCACCGTTTGAGGAATTATATGGGAAGCGGTGTCGAACTCCAGCTTTTAGGGATGAAGTGGGTGAAAGGAATCTGATGGGACCATAATTGGTAGAAGAGATGGAAGAAAAAGTTCAGTTGATTCAGAAACACATGAGAACAGCTCAAAGCAGGTAGAAGAGTTATGCGGATAACCGGAGGAAAGATCTATATTTCGAGGTAGGTGATCATGTTTTTCTCAAATTTTCATCGTGGAAAAGTTTGATGCGATTTGGTAAGAAAGGAAAGCTAAGTCCAAGGTTCATTGGACCATATGAAGTTCTGGATAAAGTTGGATCAGTTGCTTACCAAGTGGATTTACCTATGATTTTATCTCAGTTACACAATTTTTGTCATGTTTCGATGTTGAGAAAGTATATGCGAGATTCATCTCATGTTTTGATTCCAGATGTAGTTCAGTTGGAAGAGAATCTCTCTTATGAAGAACAACCAGTCCAGATTCTTGACCGAAGAGAGAAAGTGTTGCGAAATAAGGTAATTCACCAGGTAAAGGTTTTGTGGAAAAACCATATGGTTGAAGAGGCAACGTGGGAATCTGAAAATGATATGAGGGATAAATACCCCCCACTTATTTTGATAAAAGAATAAAATTGCGAGGACACAATTCCCAAAAGGGGGGAAGGATGTAACATCCCAGGTAAATAAGGAATAATACATTTTCATATTTATTAACATTTACAAATTAAAAATTAATTTTACTTTAAAGGGGTTTCTATGTTCGATAGCGTACTCGATACGCAACAAAGAGTTTCTTTGAAATCTTATGTTGCACACTAGTAATAAAATAATATTATTTTAAATGGTAGTTAACACATAGTCGTTGTATTGGAGGGAATGAATAGAAATAACTAAAATATGATTATATATGTTAAATGTTTTTAAATTTATCCAATAATGGATAAAGGCTTAAAATAAGAAAAGAATTCAATTTTAGGCATAGATACTCTAATATTCACTAAAGGTCCACTTATCACCTTTTGATGGCGAACCTTCATTAAATATAGTTTTGGTCACTCTTATACATTCTATTGGACCAAATAAAATTCTTCTTTAGAATCGGGACATCAAAATTTACTTTGTGTAAATTTTTGGTATTTTTCTGATAAAGTTCATTTTTTAATGAATAGTGAAAAATGTTGTATTTTAATTCAAAATCTCTTTTTAATCTAATTTATTTATATGTTTATATTATCATTTGAATTGGTTTTGAAGTGAAATTAGAATATATTTTTACCATTTAATCCAATAGTGGTCATTGGAATTAATTTCACTTTGAAATCAGACTTAAACTAGTGTCAATCTTTTGATACTTATTGTTTCATAAAAACACGCTATTTGCTCTGACAGCGGGAATTAATTATTAAATTAATTAATGAAACTTATATGTTTTGAAATTTTTAAAATATACTTCTTTTTTGAATTTGGAATATCAAATATAGCTTAGAGGGAGGTTTTGGTATTTTTCTGAAAAACATCAATTTTTGATGAATAGTGAAACCACTAAGTGGTACTTAAAAAACTGATTTTTCATTTAAATGAAATTTTACCACCTCTGTGTTTTGAATTTCAAAAATCTGACATACATGGTTTTCATTAAGAATTAAAATGTGTTTCAATTGGATTAAAATAATTTTTTGGTGAATAGTAACTTTTAAGTTTATTAATCGCGATTAGAGGTAATTAGTGTAGTTTAAGGTAAAAATAATGTTTTAGTAATATGAAATGAACTTGAAACATGTCCTACCCTTATTGGATGTGTCCTGGCCGACCAATACAATCCATGGGTCAACTTGGGGACCCCATAGAGCCACATTGGTAGGAAAATGACATTAAAAATTTTTTATTTAATGTTAAAATTAAAATGTCACAAACATGAGTTGTTTTACTAAAAAAAATTTTAAATGGGGTTATACAAGTCATATTTTTTAAAATAAATATTCATTAAAAAGATAAAAATATTTCCTAAATCATGATATTTTTTTTATAATTTTTAGACATTAAATAAATTAAATTATTTATGACATCATGACGACGCAGCGATTACCTCATTAATGAACGATTTAAATAAAATGAAAATATAATGTAAAATCTAAGAATTACACTTGCAAAATACCTATTAGAATGAGTATATTTCTAACCCTCATCACCTTATACTCTAATTATATAAATTTGGGACCTTTAAAATCCGAAAAACATTTTATAATAAAGTAAACTTTTATAACTTTCCAAGAGTGCCCCTTCTCTTCTCTTATAAAAGGCCCCCACCTCTACCACCTTACCCACACATCTCAAGCCTTTGGTTCAGCCAAACCATTCCCATTTTGTCTCTACATATTCCTATCCTAGTCTTAGAAGCCTCACTTTGGGAAGAAGTCTTCCCAAGGAAGCCTTTGACCTCAAATCTAAGAGAGTTACCCGATTTTAAGGTAATGTCTTCAGTTGTGTTCTTTTGTTTTATTTTGCTTCTCCAACCCCCTAAAATATTTTTATTCATTTATTTTGTTAAAACTCCAGCATCTTCAATATAATAGGATGTTGTTATATGAAGAATTATAGCTCCAATTACACACACCTTCATCTAATGGTTAAAGATCATATTGTTTCCGTGGATGGCGAATTTCTGCCTCACGAAACGATGATTGTTCAATATTCTTCTAACACCTTCAAAGGCGGCCATTAAGATGTCACTATATAAATATATGATATATAATATGTTTATTTTTTCCTTAATCTTCTGTATTTTTTTCATTTATGGCACACCTTTATGGTTTCCATTGTGGGAAACATGATAATTTTATTTTAGGAAGTGCGGACTACCACCCCTCAAAGTGATTTGATTCGTTAATGCCATACGTGGGACGTATAAAGGATGGATTTAATAATATTATATATGATATTATACTGGAATTATAATATACCTTTTTATTATTATGATTTCATTCCATTAAAGTATGAGATAGAAATGAAAGTATCATTCATGCGTACGTACGGCTTACCGTCTCCATGAACGGTGCATTTCATTTCTTATCCCCAAATGTAATGTACTATTATAAGTACATATATATAATGGATATATATGATGTATGTTACATATAAATTATTAATATAATTCTGGAATTATAATATACATATCTCTCATTTAGTTTTAATTCCATTAATATGACATACAAATTAAAGTAGCGTTCATGCGTACGTACGGCTTACCGTCTCCATGAACGGTGCATTTCATTTTTTACCTCTAAATGATCATGTAATATTATAAATACATGTATATTCTGGATATATATGATATATATGACATCAAAATCATGAATATCATTCTGGATAAAATGAACCTTTGACCACACGAACAACATGCAATTGTAAGAAGTCCACTTTCAACTTATGAACCAAATATTGACAAAACAAACATTATTAATTTAAATGATTACATAATGTTTATAAAAAGGTAATAACTGATATAAAATTAATAATGAACTTGAAAAAGGTTCTTAAGAAAGTATAAAATAACTCAATTTTATTATTCAGGACGTTAAAGAACGATTGAGTCAAGTCGGACCCGAGGTAAGGGACTTCGTATCAATCTCCTTTCATTGAGGCATATTTGATTTTATACAAAACTTTCTTTTATACGGTATATAAACCCCTTTGACGTTTACTTTTATACAAAAGGAATCTTTTTTCTACAAAGCATTTTACTAAATGACAAAAAGGAATGTTTCTTTTAACGTACGCGGTGACAACGACCTTTTTCGCCGCCGCGAGTATTATTTAGTCTTTGGCTTCCTCAACAAGCCACAATGTTTTTAAAATGAAATAAATACCATGTACTCTTTTTGTTATTTCGGTATTGAAAATGGATTTTATAATGGATTTTTTATGTCAATATATTAATGTGATATATTGTGATCAAATTGTGGAAATGTTTTCTTTCCATTAAATTTGTTTTATGTCTTATGATTTTATAATGGTACATGGACATTTGAAGGGTGGTTACGTGATAAACTATATGACGGGTGGTGCCGTGAATACCAGGATGGGTGGTTATGTTATAACCTCCAATGCATTGGGTATGGAAGTCGGTCGTATTACTATTCCATTAAGTGATATGTGTGGAAGTCGACCGTATGGTTATTCCATTTAAGTATGTTTATGTCCCAAGTTACCTTTATATGTTATGTGATCTTTATATGGGTTTTATGGTAATATTTTGGTTACAAAAGGTCAAGTAATGATCTTTTATTCAGTGAAGAGTTTTTACTTCTTCATAAAGGTGAAAAGTATTACTTTGATAAAGTATACATGGTTTACTTGTTGTTTTGATAAACTAATAGTTTTCATTCTTTGTGTATCCCTTTCTGAGCTTTTTATGCTCACCTCAAGTTTTTTGAAATGTTTTTCACAATACTTAATGTGGAATAGGGTCAAGGACGGGATCAAGGGAAAATCATGCTATATAAAACATGGAACAAGACATGGTTCTTTTTAAGAGTTTTTATTCTATGGAAACTTAGTAGAAGTGTTTACTTGGTAATCTTTGGAGATGTAATAGTTATGTCCTAATTCTCTAAAACTCTAAACCTAAAAAGATCCTCAATGTGAATTATTCATTTAATTCAATATTAAGTAAGGTTTAAGGTTGGGGTCTTATAGGTTATCTATAGTCCATGCTCAGATCGACTGTATTAGGCGCAAGGTGCGGTGTGTACGCCCCGACGGGAGAAGGTTCACCTTCATCGGCGAGAAGGGAGCCTTCGCAGCACGGGATGGACTCTCGTGGAGGAGAGGACAGCCCATCACTCATCAGTTGGCTAGCCTCATCCTAGGAGCAGTTGACATGTGGAGTCCTGGTTTTCTTGCAGTGGTGGATCAGTATGCGGACGTTTTCCCCGACGACGTTCCAGGACTACCTCCTCGCAGAGAGGTAGACTTTTATATTGACATGTACCTCGGGACAGCCCCGATATCTACCCCAGCATATCGGATGGCACCCACCGATCTTCGAGAGCTACGGGTACAGCTGGAGGACTTGTAGGGCAAGGGATTCATCTGACCCAGTGTTTCACCCTAGGCTTCCCCGATATTGTTCGCCAAGAAGGTGGATGGGAGATTCTGACTTTGTGTCGACTATCGTCGCCTGAACTAGGTGACAGTGAGGAACAACTATCTGCTACCGATGATTTATGACCTCTTCGATCAGCTCAAGGGAGCTTGGTGGTTCTCGAAGATAGACCTCAGGTCAGGCTATCATTAGCTCAGAGTTTAGGATGAGGATGTGTAGAAGATGGCCTTCAGATGTCGGTATGGACACTATGAGTTCTTGGTTATGCCATTCGGCATAACCAATTCTCCAGTAGTGTTCATGGTTTTCATGAATAGGATCTTTCAGCCATACCTCGATCGATTTGTCGTGGTCTTCATTGACGACATTTTGAAATACTCGATGAATGAAGAGGGGAACGCCTACCACTTACGGGTTGTACTGGACACAATTTAAGAGCACCAACTTTATGGTAAGATCTCAAAGTGTCAGTTCTGGATACGCGAGGTCCACTTATTGGGATACGTCATCTCTGAGGTGGGAGTTTCGGTGGATCCTGCGAAGATCGAGGCAGTGCTAGCTTGGGAGCCACCTAGGAGCGTGACGGAGGTGCGGAGTTTCTTGGGACTAGCTGGATACTACTGGAGATTTGTGCCAGAATTTTCCAGAGTTGCGGCACCACTCTCAGCTTTGACAAAGAAGGGGAAACCCTTTGTGTGGTCAGATAGGTGTCAGCAGAGCTTCCAGGAGCTGAGATAGAGATTGACCAGCGGGCCTATCTTGAGGCTACTGGAGGAGGGAGTTGGGTACATAGTTTACTACGATGCATCAGGGACCAGACTCGGATGTGTCCTGATATAGGAGTAGGTCGTGATCGCCTATGGATCACATCAGTTTAAGAAGCATGAGCAGAACTATGCTACCCATGACCTGGAGTTAGCAGTAGTGGTCTTCGCACTGAATGTGTGGTGACACTATCTGATGTGTGAGCACTTTACAGTCTATTCTGACCATCAGAGTCTCAGGTACATCTTCTCGCAGAAGGACCTGAACCTGAGACAGCAGCGATGGCTCGAGTTCCTCCAAGACTATGACTTTGAGATAGTCTATACTCCTGGAAAGGGGAACGTGGTATCCGATGCTCTCAGTAGGAGGACGGGCATTCAGCTACTTGGGGAGGCGACAGAGCAGCTAGCCACTTTGCAGATATCCTTCGTGGATAGAGATGGAGCAGCCTTTCTTTAGTCACTCACAGTCACTCCTCCACTACTTCTGCGGGTCCGAGAGGCACAGCGTGGGGACGCTGACTGTGAGACACGACGTGCGCAGATATCCTCAGGACAGGCACCTGATGGTTTCTCTTTAGGGGGAGAGCATGACTTCCTTTTCAGAGGATGTACCTTGGTACCAGTTGCTTTATGGGAGGAGGTGCTGAGAGAGTTTCACACTTCCCCTTTGGCGGTACATCCTATAGTGGCAAAGATGTACCAGGATCTCAGACGACAGCACTGGTGTCTGTGCATGAAGAAGGTTGTGGTAGAGTTCGTTTCTCGATGCCTCACCTGCCAGCAGGTGAAGGTAGAGCACCAGGTACCAGCAGGCTTGGTGCAGCCCTTGGAGGTCCCAGAGTGGATGTGGGATGGAATATCTATGGACTTCGTGACTGGACTTCCACGCACTTCCAGAGGTCACGACTCCATTTGGGTGATTTTTGACCGACTCACCAAGTCGGCTCACTTCTTACCAATTAGAGAGCAGGGCCCAGTGGAGAGCTTGGGACGTCTCTACATTCAGGAGATTGTACGGCTTCATGGTGTTCCATCATCTATCGTCTCCGATCGAGATGCTTGTTTTACTTCCTGGCTTTGGAAGGGGTTGCAGGAGGCATTCAGGACATAGCTACGTCTGAGAACCGCCTTTCACCCTCGGACAGATGGTCAGACAGAGAGGACCATTCAGACTCTTGAGGACATGCTCCGCACATGTTTCCTAGACTTTTGTCGCAGTTGGGAGGACCACCTACCCTTGGTGGAGTTCACGTACAACAACATCTACCACTCCACCATCGGGATGGCACCATACGAGGCATTGTACGGCCGACCTTGCAGATCACTACTGTGCAGGACAGACCCTGGGGAGTCAGCACTTTTGGGACCAGAGATGGTCCAGGCCATGACAGAGAAGGTCCAAGTCATCCAGGAGCGGATGAGGACAGCTCAGAGCCGGCAGTAGTCTTATGCTGATAGGAGGCGGAGGCCACTAGATTTCGAGGATGGCGACCACGTCTTCTTGCGGGTCTCACCTCGACGTGGATTACGGAGATTTGGCCGAGGTGGAAAGTTGTCTCCACGCTTCATCAGACCATTCCAGGTCCTCAGCAGGATTGGTGAGGTGGCTTATCGCCTGGCTCTACCGCCTCAGTTGCACCGGGTGCATGACGTCTTCAACGTATCTCAGCTGAGGAGATACGTGAACGACCCGACACATATCATTGACCATGGGGAGCTGGACATTGATGATGGGGAAAATTTTGCGGAGGTCCCGGTGGAGATTTAGGATCGATAGGAGCGGGTCCTACATAGATGGTCGATTCCTCTAGTGCGCATCAGATGGCAGCACGGGAACCTCCAGGAGAGCACTTGGGAGCGGGAGGCTCAGATGCGTGCTCAGTACCCACATTTGTTTCCCTAGTTTTTGATGTATCTTTACGGGGACCTAAAGCCCTGAGGTGGGAGTAATGTAAAGACCTGTAAAATTCAAGGGAAATTTTTTCTTAATTTTCTTTGGGATTTTACAAGAACGCAGTTTCTGACGGCACCTAATTACGAGGCCCGGTGTGCCCGAAATAGTTTTCCGAAGTTTAGCTCGGGTACGTTCAGTGAACGAACGAGCGGGTTTTTCTAACTTTTGAAAAGGTTCTCAGAATCGAATTCCGAGGGTACCGATGGAATCGTAGCGCCGGTAATTTCTTAGAAAAACCTTTTCCGGAGTTTTGTTTGCTCGGGTGTGTTTTTTTTAATTTTTGGGTTTAGTAAAGGAATAAAATAAAAATGGTGCGACCAATTTTTATTTTACTTAATGTAGTTTAACCTAAGCTAAGTGTTTGGAGTGGGACCCACAATATCCTACCCACAAGGTAGAATATTTTTGAGGTGGGACCCATAGGATCCCACCATTTCGTTTCTTCCTAAACCCCCTCCTTTATTAAGGTAACGCATATGCACCCCTATTAAGTCGAATTCAACCCTTGCGTTTTTCAGTTTATGAAATGCCTCTATTAATTTGGTGGTTTAAACATTTCTATTAATTCAATTAATTGATTGTTTCAATTTTAAATTTCAAGTAGTTGGCTTGTGTGTTAATAAAATAAGACAAGTATTATTTTATTAAGAGGTTCGTTGTGCGTGAAGGCTTGGGGATAATTTTCTCAAGTTCTTGAAGTTCTTCTTCCTCGATGAAGAACGCGAAGAACACCGACTTCTGACGACGGATGTCAGTGAGAGAAGCCTTCCTCAGAGATCGACGATCCGACCCTCACCCTTTCATTCCTCCTTCCCGCGTCAAAGGAAGTGAGACACCGTTCCTCCTCGGACGATCTCCGTCAAGTGTGTGGAACCTTCTTCCGCAGCGATCAATTATGCGACGTCCCTTTCCGCGACAACCTCGTTCGACGACTACGCTCGAGGTAGGGGATTTTGTTTTTGTTCATGAATACTTCCATTTCCATTCTTCGTAAAACTTTTCCGCTTGCTATCGATTAACGAGAGGAGGCTGGACTGCAAAAACACGGCTGACCCTCCTCCCTTGTAAGTTGCGTTGATGCAGTTTGAAGGAAAGAGGTGTGGTGCAACAGCACCGCGCGGGATTATACGGCAAGGGTGTGCGGCGCCGTTGCACCGCAATGTTGAATTCGAACAAAGGCGCGGTGCCATCGCGCCGTGCCGGAGAACCTCGAAGACACCGTAGCTGGAGCGGGGCCGCGGTGGAGGGGCGTGGCGTCATCGCGCCGCGCCGGACGGACCAAGGCCGCAGCGGAGCAGGGACCGGCAGCCGGTTCCGGGCCGCCGGCGTCGGAGCAGGGGGACCGGCCCATGCCGGTCCCATGGCGGTAGTAGCCGGCCGGCCGGTCGGAGGATAATTCGGGGGTTACGACCCCTGGCTGGCCGGAAAAGAGCATCCCCCCACATGGTGGGCCGCGTTTACGAACAGGCAGGCGAGCAGCACCCCCCCCCCCCCCCCCCGCACCCCAAACGCTCGGCCGTTTCGGCCGAGCCACCTAGCCAGAGCCAGTACGCCGGCCCGAGAGGCTAGGCTGGGCTGGGCTGCACCCAGTCCGGACCCGGACCTAGGTCGGTTCGACTCGGTTCGGACCGACCCAGGGGGTCTCGGGCCAGATCGGTCCGGGCCCAAAACCCCCACTTCCAGACCTCTTTCGGTCTTTTGCCCATAACATGGGCTACAGACCTCCGATCGACACACCGTCAGCGGCGATGCGATCCTTGGATCGAGATGGTCTTTTATATATATTACACTCAAGGTTTTGGAGTACTTTGGGTTCCACCAGGTTGGTTAAAGCACGAAACCAACCGGGCCCTCGGAGCGGAAATGCTTATAACTTGAGCTCCAGACGTCCGATTGACGTGCCATAGACTTTGATGGATTCCTCTTAGTGAGACAAACCTTTTGGATTAATCTGCTCGAGGTTTGGATGTAGTTGGAGTACGGTCAAGTTGGTTTTTACTTAAAAACCAACCGGGCTCCGGGGACGAAAAAGCCAATAACTCACAGACCGGGCGTCCGATTGACACGCCGTCTATGACGTTGAGTTCCTGTTGATGATATGGAACTTTTTGATACATAAACTTCGGACTACGTGTCAGTTGATGTATCAGCCCATTGGCTCGTGGAGCGGACCCTCCGGAACGAGCTTGTTGTGTTCGGTAACACTAGAGCTGGTTGCGACTGCGACGACGATGACGACGGTACAGAAATCCTCTTTGGATTCGACGTCGACGACTACAGCACTCAAGGATCCTACGTGGATCAGTGCTACCGATCATGTGTGGGTCAGATCATGTGTGGGTCAGCGCTCAGCGGTCTTGTGTGGGCCAGCGCTTATAGATCCTTTGTGGGTCGGATCCTGTGTGGGTCATTGCGGGGGTTAGTTACCTATTGATCCTTTGTGGGTCATTGCGGGGGTTAGTACCTATCGATCCTATGTGGTTCTGATGGCTTAGATTAATCATTGGCTAAATCTGATCATCTCTATCGTCTTACGAGGAAGTATACCTATGTGAGCTGAATCTTGACTTTCAATCCTTATCTTCGATAAGATTGACTTGATATCCTGTGTGGATTACGTTATGCTTTCCTATGTGGATCGGGTTGTGTTTTCCTGTGTGGACTCGGTTGTACTTGAGCTCAGATGTTGGAGCCGAACGAGAATTGATGACTTAGGTATATGTATGGGCATATACCTAAGTAATGTCGGATGTTACTTCGTTATTGTATCTTTCCTTTATGGATTATCCTTTGTGGATTCTGGGAGACCTTCGAGGGTCTCGGGGTCCCTACTGAGTAGCTTATACTCACCCCTACACGGGATATTCCCGCACTACGTTGTGTTGGTTGCAGACGACGGACAGCGCTGATCGTGTTTGAGGCACGAGGAGCAGGTCGATACCCGGAGGTGGACCACTGGGCGGGGCGTACTCGGAGCGGACAGCTGGACCCAAGGAGCTGTGGAGGCTATCTGTACCCACCCTTCAGGTGGGATTTCCAGTGGACGGCTCGACATTGCATCTTACTTTCAGTTGCTATATTTTCTTTCCAGTTAAACATTAATTTCAGTTTGGTTTTGCATTCTGGCCCACTTACTTTTCCGCGCTTACTATTGTACCAAGTTTTTACTTAGTGTTTACTTCTGCTTGCTTGCTATGTGGTGTTTTTTTACTTTACAATGGCAATGACTTCCCTTTTTACTAGGAATTGTGCCTTGGGGCTAGTCGCCAGCCCTAGCCTATGGAAGGCGGGCTTGGGGTAGTCACGGCATGGGCCCCGAGGACGGGTCATGATATTCATTCTTAGGTTATATTAGGCGTTTAACATGGGGTTAATTCAAGAAATTTCACAATATTTCAAGGACATAGACATCTATAATAATGTTGAAGTAAGTATGGATGGCCTTGTGTGAATTTATATTTATTTAGTGTTAGTAGGTCAGTTTGAAGTTACGAATTAATTTATAAATTAATTGCCCTATTTATCATAATATTCTGGAAACTATTTTATCATTTCAGTTTATTTTGGAATTGTGTGTGTGTTGTCCTACTATGTTTTACTAACACCTTGTTTGGTAAGAATTTAGAAGTAGGATAGTTTTTGAGAATTATATCTTGTAATAGGGAAAGGGGAGATGTGAATAATTTGATTAATTTATTGTATTTTATTGGAACATTGAGACAGGACTGATAATGGGGTACATGAATAGGGTTTATGGAGTATTTATTTGTTTTTTTTATTTTACTGTAATAATATCATAATATAATTTTTATTTTCATCTAACATGTTGTAATATGACTCATTATTAATATTTATATTTATTTGGTTTTATCCTTTATTCATATCATGTTTCATGGTTGATTATTCTTCTAATTTCCACTGTTATTGAATCTTTCTACCTGAGGGTTCATTATACCAAATATATTACTCTCTAATTATTCAAATAACTCTTATGTATG
Organism: Viscum album; assembly: GCA_963277665.1. Taxonomy (NCBI): domain Eukaryota; kingdom Viridiplantae; phylum Streptophyta; class Magnoliopsida; order Santalales; family Viscaceae; genus Viscum; species Viscum album. Next base: position 1,931,330,606 of record OY728142.1, read on the forward strand.
GTTTGGCATTGTAGAGATCTAGTAGTGACCCAGTATTGAAATCTAAGGTATTACTATGCTAGGAATGGTACATTACCATGGATTCATTGACCATATTACCATATTCACTATGATCTTGTGACACCACATGGGTTATTCCTAATCTCTTAGATAAATTATATCGTTTCTTAATAATTATGATGTAAAATTTGTTTTAACAGTTGTAAAATTTTTATGTTGGTGATTTATTGAGATAACACAATGTTCCTCAGATGATTATATATGTTTTTGATTTCATATTTACTTCACTAATAAATATATGATTTTTTCATTAATTTGTAACCAAATTGTTTCTTAAAATAATATTTTATCCTCAAACATATACCTAGAATGAGATGGTTTTTCATATGGTGGAGTACTTGTCAATGGAATATGATATAAACATTAAATCATATTATAAAGATCATATTACAATGAAATTGTTCAACTATATAATAATAAATATAATTCTTCCATATGTATGAAACTATATGAGGACCTATATGGTCAATAATATCAGTCTCTAAAAAACAAGTTAACAATAGTGTGTCATCCATCATTTACCAGGATGTAGGATATAATAGAAAGAGCACAGTGGATTTCGGATTAAATAAAAACTACTCAAAGATGGAATAAATTAATTTTTATTGAAGGAGGTTAGTGGTGTTCAATTATATTAATCATGAAAATTTTAATGTATTTATGTGACGGGGGAATTACTGATACAAAATAACTAGTGAACACTAAACCTAGTTTATATGGAAATTTCTTATTCAACAACATAATAGATAAGTTTCATACCACGTATCCCTTCCATATAAATTAGGCTAGTTTTTATGTATTTTAGGTGTATTAATATAGGTTGTATGTAAATATTCACCCTTATGATAATGATTGTAGGGATATATAATTATAGATCTAATTAGATTTTTGATTCATCTTATGGTTATCTAGTATTTTCAGGTGAATTTTTTGTGTAGGTGTGTTATCCTTCAATTAATTCTTAAAGGTATAATTTTTTAATGAAAGAAAATGAATTGTATAATGAATACTAAATGGGTTATCAGTACATATATTTAATTATTTCAATCTTTCTTGTAAGATTTCTATGCCAAATTTTATTATCATGGTAATTTCTCACATAATGAATGTTTTTATGATATTATATTTCATTTTTTTAATTTTTTTAGTGATTAATAATGATGAAAAGATTAAATGACTTGTGAAATATTGATAAAAATATTATTTATTAGTATTATAATTTACTGAGAAAAAATTAAATAAAGAATAGAGGATCATAATATCAATTTTATTAATTTATTATATGTGATTTTTTTTATAAAATAAAAAATATTCTATAATATTCAATTTCAAGGGAAATTGTGAATATTAGTATAAAAAATTTTCATTATAAATAAAAATTTAAATTGTCATGTAATTGTTAAGAAGTTAATTTTTTAATTTAATAATAATTGTTTATGAAATATGAGAATAAATTTGAATGGTCGATTTTTTAGTGTTATGAATTTGAATTAATTATATCCTTGGATGATACATATAGTATGATTATATTAAACATAAAATTAGTTATATTAGGTTTTTCAATTTAAAAAGAGATTCTGTATCCGCACATTCAAAAGTGATTTCATTGAGTTCTTTATGTTCTTCATGTTTTTCTTCTTGTGGTGATTCAAGAATGAAGAATGATATAAGAACAATTAATGAAGGATAAATAATTAATTTTTAATATTTAATTAATAGAGGATGGAAAAAAATTGATGTCAGTGAATGTGAACATCACACATTTTATCATTTTAATTTAGACCATGAGTATGTTAATATAGGGTTATGTAATATGGTTATTAATACTAATAAATATAAATCTATACTAAGGAAGTATAAATAACTGATTGATTAATAATTCATGGAATAAAAATAATATTATGACAGTGTGGGGATTTTTTAGTAAATATCATCATATGGATAATATTAATATTATTGTTTTTTGGATTAGGAGTTACATATTATAGTCTAAATGGTTGGTCTTTAAGGTTGAATGAATTTGATCACAGTAATAAGTAACAAAAAAATAACTACATTTTTATGTCACTGGATGATACCCTATATTGTTTACTTTTTATAAGATAAGAATATTATTCTCCAATTTATAAATTATTCCCATTTATTAAAATCTAATAATAAAAAATAATAATTAATATGGTCATGTTGAGTAGAGTGATGTGATCCGACCATTGAATTCAAATAGTTATGGGACCCAACTACTATCTCTGAAGAGTGGTGTGACATAGTTTGTAGTGTGGCCTTGATTCTTGTTGTAGAGTGTGATGTGGCCCTGATTCTTGTTGTAGATAATTAATTTTATATTTGGGATTATATTTTATATTTCTTTAATTTTTAATAATATTTTTCCTAGAAACATGTAGGATCTATTATGAATAAGGTATTTGACTTTAATGTCATTTTTTAAGGGTATATATTTTTTGATGGTTATATAAATCATAATGATTCTTAAATGAATATGATAAATGAAAAAGAATTTATATGGATGGAAATAGTGAAATTCATGGTTGTATACATATGTGTGTGTGTGTTTTTGTAAATATATGTGGATTTATCATATTTTTATATTTATATTTTAAATAACGATCAATATTACTACTTGTTAATTATTAAAGGTATTTAGTTTAACTATTAATCATTTTTATATGAATTACTAATAATATTTCATATTAATTTAAAATACTACATTTTATGAATGTAATAATTATTTTAAGTAGGTTAAATTTTTTTTTCCTATTATGTAATTATCAATGGTAATTAATTTTTAAATTCCTGATAATTACACATGTAACTTTTTTTTTTTATTTTCCACTGTGAAATTTTTTTTAGTCATTAAAACCAATGATATTTTATGATGAAGAGAAGATGAATTATCTTAATGGAATTATTTGGATTTGAATATTTATTTACACCTATATAATTTTAATATTTTATTGTGGTTCTACACACATAATCCACAACATTAACATAAACTAATTTTAGGTCCATACATGAAAAATATCTTATAGATAAACAGAATAATACATATCAAATTTGTATATTTCATGTTACCCTCAACCATGACTATATTTAGTTTTCAGTGAGATGATTATTTTTATTGGTGGACATAAAGAGTTATATTGTTAGAGATGATATATATATATATATTCAAATTAGTTGGGGTAGGTGTGTTACTTTTTTAGTGGGGATGGGGTGTACACTTTTTATTACACACCTTACATGGCTCATTTTTTAAATCCACTTAACTTTAGAGTGATTCCTATAATTCATTCATCTTTATATTTTTCATTAGATCTTTCATAGATGATCTCTATAGAATTTTTCATTCTAACAGTATCTAATATACAAGATCTATGTTCAATTGATCCAAATTTCATGTTGTGACCCATATCCATCGTCACTCATTAGATGAAGCACCCCCAGATTAGGAAAAGATGAAATATTTTGTATTTTCTTCAATAATGAAATTAAATCTACCTATACCCCTAAATGGTTTATTGAAATTTTCCATTAATGTAATTAAACATACTCCACCAAGGGCCAAGCTTCCTCTGGTACTACTGATCTCACTTACAATGAATCAAATGGAATTTAGGGTGGGTAATATAACCCTATTACTTTCCCAATAATAGATTGATTTGAAGTAATAGTAATATCATGAAACATTTCTATTACTATTTTGATATACATATTTAATAAAAAATAATTCTATATCCATTGAAATATCATGATTGAATTGTTAAAAACTTTTGAAATCGAATCAAACCTCTAGGAAAGAAGTGGTTTCCAGTTATTAAACGATTATCATAAAATAAACAAGGATTTAGATGGGTCTTATTTCTATCTATGGATTTAGATTCCCTAGATCCCATTATCATCTAGTAAAAATTCTATTCTTAATTCCATTATAAAGGCATAAAAACTGTATTTTTTGGTTGAAGATTCTCTATTGATGGAGAGTATCACAATTTATTTTATATTTACAAAAATAGATATATCCACTACCCTTATAGACAATATATATCTATATGATGGCCTGAGAATCTATTTTTGGAATAATACATTTTCTAAATCATATTTATTATTTTTTACAACTGAAAACTTCAAGTCCATGTCATATCTAAGTGTAGGATTCAAAGCCAATAGAATAAAATTCTATAGGAGTTTAATGTTCGTGGTGCAACTGTTAACATGGATTCACTTTTTACATATTCCATTATGAAGGTGACACAAACTGATTTTTATTTTCTTCTTTTATTTAAGATATTTATTTTTTTCTTCCTTATTATCCTTGTATTTCAATTTTCATACTTTAAATTCTATGTTTTTGGATTTTTTTTTCCAAGATGTATAGTTTAGGTGACTGGTTAAGGGGTAATTGTGTGGCCTCTTGATGTTGAGTTCCTTTTAAGTTCATTTTGATATTTCACAGTTTGGGTTTAACCTATTGTACATGTTTTGGTCCAAACTATGTGGCTCCTAGGAGAAAACTTCTAGGTTTGGGTGGCTCTAGTCTAGGTATCACGACATTATCACAATTATACAAATTTTATGGGAGGTGTTCACATGGTTCTATAATTTTTCATAGAACCATACTTCAAGGTTGGTGCATAGTTTCCTAAACCATGCATCCAAACCGTGAGGGTACCCATTGCATACAGAATGGGGTGAATTCTTGGTGAACATTTTGGAAAATTGTGCATCCTAACCATGAACAACTCTGAGGGGTTCTAAAATTTTTAAATCACCCTTATACCCTCTCTTATTTTTAACCCCAAGTTCCTCCTCTCACTCTTTATTGGATCATAAATCCCTATAGGATCTCCTCCCTTTTTCTGCAAGATTATTATCATCTTCTATAGGTTAGATCTAGGGTTTTATTGAAGGATTTGGGGTAATTTCTCAAGGTAATATTCTCTTCTATTCCTCCTCCTTCTTCTTCTATTTTCTTTTTGGTTCATATTCTCCCATGACTATATAGTTCTAGTATTCATATTTCTATTGTTTTAAATTGAGGTTTTGGTGTTGTTATGGTTCCCATTAGATGTTCTTTTACCAATTTTATCCTTTTTTTAGTTTATTCATGTTGTAATTTTTGAAGTGCATGTGGTTTGAGGTAGGTTTCCATTTTCACATGTCTTTTAAATTTAGTAATCATTTATTTCATTCTTTTTTAACATTTCCTATATGAAAATTCATGATGCATTATTTTCATTAAAAAATTTTGATATGAAATGTGTTGGTTTCTATCTTGTTTTAAATTAGTTGAAATTGTTTTTTTAAGTGTTATGCACCAATTTTTTGATAAAATGCCCAGTCATATTTTCTATGAGATATATGATTTATAAGTTATGTTTTGGGACTGGTAAAGGTATTTTATTTACAAAATTATGTTTGGTTTTATTAAATTGGATTCAATGTGGATTTGTAATTGTAAATGATGTGTTGGATTTTCATGGAAATCGGTGGTTTCTCAGTGAGTTCTTGAGGAAAGTTTGGAACTTTTGTAAAATTGGTTCTCTTGAAAAATCCCTTTGGATAATATCATTTCCTTAGTTATGTTTAACTGTGTGGGAGTTCCTCAGTGCAGAGTCACTAATGATAAAATGATTGAAATGTAATACCCCAACCCTAGTAACCCAGAGTTGGTGCATTATTTTATTACATAGGTATATAAACAATGATGATGCATCCCAAAGGATAGAATAGTATCTTATCGTTGTAAAAAAATATACATACATAAGATCAACATTTCAAATTGAAATGAAATACATCATAGATACTCTTTTGGAAAAAATATTATTCTTCTAAAATATATTTTCATGCCATTTTTAAAATTTATCTTGGCATTCTGGGGAAAAACAAACATAAAAAATGGGTGAGCTATGATTCTCATTAAGGTATATAATTCAATGGAATCTAGAAGTAAATTATAAGGAAATATGAATAACAAAAAAACACTTTCTATTAAAAACATGATCATATTATTCTAGGAATAAAAAATGAATAAATAATTCCAAAATATAACATAACCATTGATATTATACTATTAAAATAATCACATGTACCATAAATAACTAGTTTCCTAATGAGGGAAATGCCTAATGTGGGACATCATAACCATACTATCAATTTATCATTACATGACCATACATAAACAGGTAAAAATCCAAACTGGTTTGTATCATGAGACTTACTAATGCGCCAAGGGTATATTTTGGGCCACACTCGACTCTTAATAAGTCAAATTAATTCCTCATATGAAAGGGTAAAAACATAATAAACATATTCATTCATATTGAAACTAACATATGAAATGTAAATAACATTCCCCAATGAGTAAATATAATCACTAACCATCCAGAGTAATATGTTGAATGGTATAAAGATAACACATCCACAATGAAAATAATAATAAACCATTAAATAAAATATATTAGATGATATAATACAATATTAATCTTAATTAAACATAGTAATCTACAATGGAGTTGAAATAAATGATAATACTCTTATATAATCATCGATGAATTCTTAATATAAATACTATTTTTACTTTGAAAAGAAGAGTTCTTTTGGGAAAAAATTAATAAAACAAGAAATTATCTAAAATAGTTTTTTCCATAATAAATTTTTGAATTTATTAAAAAACTATGGCTTAAAACCGAATTTATAGTGCACTTGATAATAGGTAAGAAATCAGGAAGTTCAGTTGAATCGGACTTGTTTATCGGGAGGGATTTGAGAAAGAACCTTTTAGAACATGTAACTCCACATAAAATAAATAAGGATTTTAATTAGTACATATATATATATATATAATTCACAAATAATATATGGGTATTTCATAATAATAATTAATAATATAATTTGGGTAAAGAGATAACAAGAGTAACACGAAAGAAAGTGTTGGTTCAGTTAAAAACCCTTACCTTATGTTAGAATGTATTCTGCACCTGACCTTAAGGTCCTGGAATATGAAATTATACTCATCAATAATTTAATTCAGAACCTATTATACTTGTATTTTAATTTTATTATATTAATATATGGCCTTTTCATAATTTATATGATTGAGTTCTGTCGTTATAGAGTGTTTGTTTCCTTGATTTCATGATCGTTTCACTTGATTATAAGTAATGGAGTTCATTCAAAATGGGTGTAATTATATATAATTGGAATTAAATATTATTAATGAAAATTTATATGTTTAATTGGTATTATGTATCATTTTTTTATATATGATTTTTAATCATTAGATAACATGGTAATGATAATTGTTTAGCTTAATTTTAGTGATTTTTTTATAATAATGAACTAGTTTTGTTCTATTATTTAATATCATATATATATAGTGGATAAAGAATCTTAAATAATATATATTAAAAAATTTATAATCTGTTTTAGCCATAAATATGGTTTCATGACCTTCCTTGGAGGATAAATTGAAGAACGAATGTTTGTCGTCCATGATGGTTGTAAATCGGCACCTCCCGAACGATGGTTTTGTTTTTAAAATAAGAGAGAGGGTAAGTGGATTGATAATGGATATTATATTTTCATGATATCATTATATTATATATATTATACTGGATTTATCATGTTCATGATAACATATTAGGTGAGGATATAATAAAAATAAAAAAAATTAAATGAAATTAAAAGAAAAATGATGAAAATTTACCCCTTGAATTATTCTCCTTGAGATCCTCCTTGTAAAAAGGGGTTACGGTATTTTATCCATATAAATAGCTCCTAGATGTGAGGGTATTATAGGTAAGAGGATTTGGGAATAAGTTTTACAATATTATTGGCTTATATGTGTGGTTAGTGGAGGCATTGAGGGGTGTTATTTATAGTGGAGGAGAGGAGTGATTTTCTCATTATTGCATTTGTTATTTTATTATTTTGATCAATACAAGCAATAGTGTTGATTAATTTTTCTAAATAAAATAATAAGTTCTTGTTATTTTGAACCAATGGTTCCTACATCATCCATACATCATTTATGACTCAATACATCTTGTATTTATCATTTAACAAAAATTATTGTATTTTACTATTGACCTTAAATTCAAGTATTTTAGAAAAATCCCAAAAATTCACCCTAATCTTTTTTCAATGTGTAGAAATAAAAAATTATCAGAAATTTTGGAAAATAGTTTTATAAATATGAGATATTATATTTTTAATTAAAATAATCATTTACTCTAAAATATAGTTTTTAAAATTAAAACCGAATTAAATACACTCTAAAAATTAACTAAGGTCTCATAAAATTATACTAAAATAAAACGACAAAAAAATATTGATCTATGAGTACATTTTATGGAAATGTATATTCTTTTATATCATTTTATTAATTATAAAATAGTTTTTAAATATTTATGACTTATAAAAATTCCAACACTTAAATATTAGTTTTTAAAATAGTCACTTACTTATGCTATGACATAATTGTATCATTTCTTAATTTATAAGGTGCCTAAATTTTATATATATGTTCATGGGCTGGATTACTATTCATTAAGTTGATTTACGATTCGTAATGGTCATATTACTATGTTTATGGTCAGGATACTATTTAATCGGTATAGGTTCCTTAACACCTATAAATACGTCTTATTTCATTCATTATTTGTTTATAATGTTTTTATTATGTTCTATATGTGATATTATGTGATTTATAATATTTTAAATAAAAATATAAAAGGAAATCTCATTGATATAATTGAGGTTTGTCGCATTCTCCATTCCAATAAATATTTCATCCTTGAAATTTCTAGCATGTCCCCTCACAAAAATATTTGGGTAGTTCTTCATCATAATTTCCTTAGGCTCCCATGTAACCTCTTCAATTTTATAATTTTTCCAAAATAACATTACCAGCCAAGTAATCTGATTCCTCAACACCTATTTCTTAGTGTCAATAATCTAGATACACTCTTCACAGTAAGAGAAGTCATGTTCTAATTTGATACCTTCTTAAGTGAGTTCATTAATTGGGTTTAGAATTTTCATCCATAACCAGGATATGTGTAACAAATTTTTTACCTTAGAAATTTGAGGTGTCATTGCAAAACAATAATCCATAGGTCTAATTCTCAACATAATTTCAAAGGGGCCAATATAATTGGGGCTCAATTTCCATTTCTTGCCAAATCTTATAAAACCCTTCCATGGAGATAATTTCAAGAAAATGTGATCTTTAAATTTAATTTCAAAATCCTTCCTTTGATTATAGTCATAGAACTTTTTTCTTCTTTGAGATGCTTTGATATGGGTTTGAACAGTCTTTACCTTTACTGTTATTTCCTCCATAAGTTATGCACCTACAAGTTTACTTTCACCAAATACATCCCAACATGTTGTTGTACGACATTTATTCCCATAAAATACTTCATATGGTTCCATTTTAATACTATAATGGAAAAAAATTGTTGTAAGAAAACTCTACCAATGTTAAAAAATGATCCCATATACCTTTAAAATCAAGTGATAATTATCTGAACATGTCTTCTAATGTTTGGGTCATCCTTTCTGACTACCCATCAGTTTGAGGGTGATAAGAAGTACTCAAATGAAGCTCAACATCCAAATATGTCGGAATAGTTTTCTAGAATTTAGATATAAATCATGGATCATGATTAGACATAATTGAGAGAGTTTCTACATAAATATCTTACACCATCATTAATATCAAGTTGTGCAAGGTTCTCTTGTGTAAAATCTTACCCTATAGAAAAGAAATGTTAATATTTGGTATGTCGATCAAAAATTACTTTTATTGCATCATTTATTTATTAATTTTTTTAGTAATTCAGTGAAAATTTCCTTAGTGATGTCATCCCATTTCCATGTAGAAATTGGAAGAGGATACAACACTAATCTAGCATGTTGTATTTTAGCCTTCACCTTTTTACATACTAAACATCATGATACATAATCATAAATTTCTCACGTCATATTATCCCAACATAAATGTTCCTTCAAATATCTATACATCATAGTGCTAAAAGGTTGTATAGGGAAAATAAAGCTATTAGCATCATCCAATAACTCAATTTTTACCTCATGGATAGATGGAACACATAACCTCCTCCAAAATTTCAAAATTACATCCTCATAAACAAAGTCTTCTAACATCTCCTGATTGAAAATACTAATTTTATTTTGAATATTCTCATCATTATATTGAGATTTTTTAATCCATTCTAGTAAAGATTGTTTGGAAACCATTTGAAAAAAGTAGTGATGCTTCCCATATAATGAAAATTTCCATATCCATCCTTAATATATCCATATACATATGATCCTTTTCAATCCTCATTTTGTTCATAACCCAAAGATCTTTCATGTTTAATGCATCTATTACCTTATTCTCATTCCCTGGGTGGTGGTGTATTGAACAATTGTAATCCTTAATAATCTCAATCCATCACCTTTTCCTCATGTTTAGTTATTTTTGTGAGAAGATATATTTTAAACTCTTATGATCATCATATATATCAAATCATTTACCATAGAGATATTGTCTCCATATCTCCAAAGAAAACAATATAGCTACTAACTCAATATCATGTGTTGTACAGTTCTATTCATGATTTTTTAACTACCTTAATTCATAGGAAATAAATCTATCATTCTGCATAAGGATGCAATCAATTCCATTCCTGAATGCATCACTATAAATCGCAAATCCATGATTTCCTGATTTTATATTTAGGATCGAAGAATTCAATAATTTCCTATTCAATTATTCAAAACATTCTTCAATTTATTTTTTACATACAAACTTTACCACTTTATTAGAAATCCTATTTAATGGGTTGGATAATCGGGTGATGTTATGAACAAAACATCGATAATAATCTATTAAACCAATAGAACTACATACCATGGTTATGTTCATTGGTGTATGTCATTCCTGAGCATCCTTAATATTTATATGATCAAATAATATTCCATCCTTAGAGAAAATATGGTGATGGAATGAATCTTTTTGAAGATACAATTCCCACTTTCTCAACATCCCATATAACTTGTTTTTGGAACCAAGGCTGCTCATTGCTAATAATGGAGGTTGGTTAGTGCTTTTTTTTCAATCTGCACAAGGATGAATTGGGAGTTTTCATAGAATAGGGTCATACGTTTGAGGCTAAAATAAGTACTGAAGGTGGTAGAGCTTCCCAGTGTTTAAAAAAAATTTGGGCCTCAGAAATCGAAAGTTTGGTGATGGTTCTCAACAACGGTACATGGTGAAGGCATGCGGTATACAGTGAAGGTTCTCGATACGCAGTGAAGGAATGTGGTATGAAAAACAATGTTTAGAACTTAAAACATATGAGGTGAAGGCATGTGGTATGCGAAATGATGCAGAAAATGGTTCGCAGCAATGGTACGAGGTGAAGAGATGCAGTACACGGGCTGATAGATATACGGTACGTGGAAGGATAATGGTACACGATAAAGGTTTTCAGTTTAGATGTTTGTAGTACATATTGGAGGATAATAATACACAGATGGAGTTCAGTATACAATAAATATTGTCCCACATTGAAAATTTGGGTAAATCGATTTAGAAAAATTTAAAGAGTTATGTTCCTATTTAAGGAAGAGTAATCCCAGTGTTTAAGAGATGAGATTAGAGATTAAAATTTCAGGAATAAATCTAGTGAAATCCAAAGTTTTTTTCATTGGAGAAGATGGTGCATGGATAGAATCATCTGCATAAGGAAAATAGTATGAGGAGGAGAGTGTGGTTCGTGCAGGAAGATCTCGCAGTGCGCGGCAGAGCAAGGCAGTATGTGGAGCAGGACGGTACGCGGAGGAGTGGGGAAGTATGTAGATTAGGTTAGTACATCAGGAAGGGTAGTTTTCTAAGGATCTGGATAGTATTCATAATAGATAGACGGTATGTAAAAATAGCAGTGATGTGCAGAAAGAGTATCAGTTTTTGGAACACCCATGGAAGCCTGAAAATTGATCAAATAAGTTTGCAAAATTAATTTCCATAATATATCTGTGTACATGAAAATAAATTACATCTATAGGGGATTATGAGACTTCAACAGATCATCCATTTATATTTTAGGATATATGATTTGACACTAAACCAATGAAGTTACTTTAAAGTTGTTAAACTAAGTGAAGATTTTTTCAACATAGTGAGCATGGGGAGTCAGCAAAAGTTATCTGAGGGATGAAGTGTGCTATCCCTAAAACCTTATAAAGTTAGTGTGCCTAGAATAAAGTGATTTTGTTAAACTCTTATAATCCACAACTTGTGAATATTTGTGGTTTTAGGTGCAATCGACTCACTGTTGGCATATGTTCCTTGGATGTATCCCTTAGTGGTGAACCAAGTAAAATTATTGTGTCCTTACATTGCATGTTATTTTTTATTTTCTTCACTTCCTCTTCATACAGTTTTAACAGGTTCCTACCAATGTGGTAACAAGATTCATCAGTTTAGAAGAAAAATTTGATACCCTGATTAACCCCTCCCCTCTCAGGGTGTTCTGTGGTCCTTCAAGTAGTACCATAGGGAGGTTGATGGTGTTAAATTTGTTCTATTTTTTGACATGTAGAATACAGTTAATGTTAGTGGAGTTCATTTTTTTATGGAAGTAACATTAAAATATAGAATAACAGGATTAGATATCATCTAAGATCTCTTTGAATTGATTTAATTTTTTCCACTGCATAAGGAATACCGGTCACTGATCCAACCAGTCTATCTATGATAGATACATACAGGAAAGTGGTGGATGTTGATTCTAAAGCACATAATTCCCTAATTGTAGCTATTTCTGATCAAATATATATAAAGGTAATGACTTTTATGTCAGAAAATTCTAAGTGGCAGAAACTGGAGAATATTAATTATGGTAATAGTAAAGTGAAGGAGTTGAAGCTCCAAGTTTTACACAACATGTTTGATGTTCTGAAGATACACCATAATAAAAATTCAGATTCTTTATTCAATCAAATTAATGAAGTTTTAGGAGAAATTAGAGGAATTGGAGAAGAGATCAAATACATTTATATTGTAAATAAAATCTTGAGAATACATTCTACCATTTATATTGAAAAAATTTCAACACTTGAAGAAATGGATCTTACCAAATTTTCTCCTCATAATATATTGAGAAACATGGTGTCATATAAGATGAGACTCAACCTAGAAGATGCAACAACTTGTGTAAGAAAGGAAATGGAATTCAAATCCATAGAAAACTGTAAATTTCATGAGATTATATTGATAAAGATGATGAAGAAAAAGAATTTATTTCTCTCATTTCCAAGAAACTCAAGAAGGGGACAAGGAAATTTAAAGGGAATATACCTCTGGCTTATTTTCTTTGTGGAAGAGTTGGGAACATTGCCTCTCATTTCCCTAGAAAGTTAAATGATGAAGAAAGTGAATATGAAGACATTCAAAAGCCTCAGAAAAGGTTTTTCAAAAATATAGACTTCAAATATGGAAATAAATTTCAATAAATTAGTTTTGTTTGTGAAGAAGAAGATGATGAAAATGAACTCTTTGAGGAAGAGGAAGAAGAATTAAAATTTGGGAACCATGCTTCCATGATGGATACTATTTAAAATATAAAACCATTGATAGATAAAGATATAGATAATTAGTTGACTACTAATATTGATCCCAATTTTCAACTTAAGGATTCTTTTGGTGAGCTTTAAAATAAATTTAAGAGATGCAATAAGTGGAAATCAATGGGGGAGGAATCTTCAGAATATATTGATTAGCTGGAAGTAGAAATTGAATGACTGGAAGTACTTGTGAAAGTACAATAATCAATCCTTTAAAGCACTGATGATGTTGTGGAACTAAAACTTAGAATTGAAGAATAATAAAATTTCTTCGATGATCTTACCTCAATATTTGAGGATAATTCCAAGACTGTTGAGGTAATCAAAGATGAATTTGTTACTCTGATAAGTAAACTCGAAAGTGAATCAATTTTATAAGAAGAAAATAAGAAATTACAATTTGGAAGTTTATTAGATGCTGAGATGATAGAGAGAGCAAAACGTGGTTCTGATGGAGTTGAAAATATCTTGATTGATCAAACACCTGGATGCATGGGAAATGGTGGAATTGGTTGTGATGTTGAAATGTCGAATTCCATAAATAAAGTGAACAAGAATAAAAGAAAAAAATGAAAGTCAATCATGTTGAAAATACACCAGAAGTGCTGAATATGAAACTCTTAAATCAAACTAAAAGAATAATTTATAATTATCCTCGAGTTTTGAGAAATTATTGGCAGTCAAACTATTTTCCTGAGAAAGAATTTGTGATAGGAAATAGAAGTGAGAAGACATTTCCTTTCATGAAGTTCCAGTTTTTTGGCTATCTGGGCCATACCATATCATACTATAACATGTCATGGAGCTATATGAATGTAGAAGAGTTAAGAGTTCAAAAAAGGAGAAAAAATTCATATCTTACTTCTTATAGAATAAATAATTTCTATGGATATAGTTTTCGCTGTTCTAACATTGGCCATAAATTTGTGTATTGCAGCCAGAGGTGTGACAAGGGGAATTCATTCAATGATCAGAGATGATTCAATACACGTCAAATAGAAAGTGTTGCTATTTCAAACAAGTTTTCTACTCTAGAATAATAATTTGAATATGAAGAACCCATGTACACATTAGAGAGAATTAAAAGTCCATAAACATCCTACACTCAATACAATATCTCATAGAAAGAAAAGAGGAAAATTGAAAAGTAAAATTTTGTAGAAGTCTTTATAAGGCCCCAGCCTTAAATCTTACTTAATCATGAGTTATTACAAGATTACACATTCAGTATCTTTTCAGGTTTCGAGTTTTATAAAATTAGATCATGAAACTTGCATTACATTCCACATTTAAACAAAGTGGTTACATAAAAGACAGTATTCATTCTTCCCATCAACATAAACATATTTAAAATAAAACATGGATTCTTTCTTGACACATACTTGACACTATCATCCCATCATGTACCTTTCCCTTGACCTGTGAAAAACATTTCAAAAAATTGGGATGAGCATAAAAAGCTCAGTAAGGGTTATAAAAAATATGGAAAGGAAACATGAGTTCATATATACATAAGAATGAAATCATACTTTACCCATAAAACATAGGCACTTTAACATGCCTCATCAAATAATGAATAAATAAAAGAAATCATAAGACATAAAGGTAACTTGAGGCATTAATAACATTCTTACGTAGGGAGTAACCCTCTTGGTTACGTTTGGAATACCCACCACAGTATATTCCCTAAATCTCTTCGGAGAAACCTTAACGTTTAACTCCTTCGCGTTACCCAATGCATTAGAGAGCTATATCGGGCTCACCCGCCCTTAGTTTATCATGGAACCACCCGTCTTCATAATAATGCCCAAGAACCTCAACATAATCGTATCACATAAAACATGCATAAAGGAAACATAACATTTACACCTTTCAATCATAAGATATCAATACAACACATTGATATAAAAACATTATGAAAAACATTTTCAATACAAAAATAAAAGAAAAGTAAAACATGGTTTTTATTTTTCTTTTATAAGAAAAAGGTATGGCTTGTAGAGGAAGCCGAGATTCAAATAATGGTCACGGCGGCGGAGAAGTCATTGTCACCGCATACGTATGACAAAAAGCATTCCCTTTTGTCGTTTAGTAAAACGCTTCATATAAAGAAAGATTCCTTTTGGATAAACGTAAAATTCAAAGGGTTTTATACACCATATAAAAGAAGGTTGTGTATAAAATAAAATATGCCTCAATGAAAGGAGATTGAGACGAAGTCCCATACAAAGACGGTATCCTTGGTTTAAGGATAAATCAATTACATAATTATGTGTGACAAACGAATACACCAAATATAAGTGGATATTAAGTGTAAAATAATCAAAGGTCATTCACACATTTTCAAAGGATGACATATTCAATAACTACATGTTGAACCCAAAGAAATCGAAATTGGGTTAAGAAGTTCCCTTGACAGCCTAACGGTGTCACATCAAAATGAGTTGATGAGAGATAAAAAGTGTATCTCATCACATGGACATAAAATTTACATCAATAAGGATATATGAGAACATATCCCAACATAACAATATGTAAATTAAAATACCCAACAAAATAAGTCTTTTAAAAAGAGGAGGGTGAAAGGTTCCCTTACTGACTTGGGTATCTTTCAAAACATACACCCCATGAAAGAAGGACAATACATCATTGATGTAAATACTCATAAACGAAAGTATATTACACAAATAGTAGAATAATGGTCAGTACATAAACCACTCAAAGTAAATTGTGGCAATTTTAGCATAAATCTCACGGGAATAAAAGTGAGATGAAAAATCCCTTACGAAAACTTGCCAGCCTAACGGCGCCACATAAAACTTACAAAAATGGATTGATTATATCAAATAGGGTATCTCATCATATTAAAATAAAGTTTATAGAAAGAGGAATATAAAATAACATCCCCCAACATAACAAAGAGTATCTTAAAAGAAGTGACAAAAAGGAGAGTACTTAAAAAGAAAGAGAGAGGTTAGATCTCTTACGAAAATTCGGCAGCCTAACGGCGCCACCCAAAACTTCCAAAATGGATTTATGAGAGAGAATAGGGTCTCTCATCACATGAACATAAAAATTACAGTAATATTAATATAAAATAACATCCCAATAACAAGAAAGATGAGCTTTAAAAGGAATGACATAAAAGAGTGTATTTAAAAAGAAAGAGTGGAGTAGGATCCCTTACCTCGGGTCCAACTTGACTCGATCGTTCTTTAATCTCCTGAATAATAAACTTGTGTGAATTTATACTTCCTTAAGAAACTTTTTCAAGTTCATTATTCCTTTTATGTCACTTATTACCATGTCATTAACACTATGTAATTATTTTACTTAATAACGATCGTTTAAATGATCATTGGTACTTGAGTCAAAAATTGAACTTGTTGGAAAATAATTTTCCATGTAGTTATAGGTACATCATATCCAGAATAGTATTGATGTTTTAAATATCATATATATCCAGTATATATTCTTTTTATACTATTCCATATCATTTGGAGATAAAAATTAAAAGCACCGTTCATGGAGACGGTAGGCTGTACGTACGCATGAACGCTACTTTCATTTTTTGTCATATTAATGGAATTAAAACAAAATGATAGATATATATATATGTTATAATTACATAATGATATCCATCATTTAGATGTAATATATTACATATATATCCATTATATATATGTACTTATAATATTACATAACATTTTGAGATAAGAAATGAAATGTACCGTTCATGGAGACGGTAAGCCGTACGTACGCATGAATGCTACTTCCATTTCTATTTCATATTTAATAAAATTAAAACATAATGATACATAATAGTATTTTAATTCCAGTATGGTATCAAATATAATATCCTTAAATATATCCTTTATACGTACCACATATGGTATTAACGAAACAAATCACTTTGAGGGGGCGGTAGTCCACACTTCCTTAAATGAAGATATCGCATTTACCCATAATGGAAACCATAAAGGTACGCCATAAATGAAAAATACAGAAGCTTAAGAAAAACATAAACATATTAGATATCATATATAAATACAGTTTCATCTTAATGGCCACCTTTGAAGGTGTTAGAAGAATGTTGAACAGTCATCGTTTCGGGAGGCAGAAATTCTCCATCCACGGAAACAGTATGTTCTTTAACCATTAGATGTAGGTGTGTGTAAGTGTAGCTCGAATCCTTATTATAACAACATCCTAGTATATTTACGATACTGGATTTGTTACAAAATAAATGAATAAAAAGATTTTAGGGGGTTGGAGAAGCAAAATAAAACAAAAGGACACAAGTGAAGACATTACCTTAAAATCGGGTAACTCCCTTTGGTTTGAGCTCAAAGGCTTCCTTGGGAACAATTCTGCCCAAAGTCAGGCTTCAAGGAGTAATAGAGGGAAGTGGAGAGACAAAATGGGCAGGTGTTGTCTGAACGAAAGGCTATGTGAGTGTGGGTAAGGACGTAGAGGTGGGGGCCTTTTATAAGAGGAGAGGAGGGGCACTCTTGTAAAGTTACAAAATTTTATTCTATTTTCAAAATATTTTCGGATTTTAAAGGTCCCACATTGATTTATTTCTAGGATAAGGTGATAAGGGTTCGAAATACACTCATCCAATATGTTTTGGACATGTTTAGGTCTTATATATTACATTATCATTCCATTTTATGTAAATCGTTAAATAATGAGGTCATCGCTACATCATCATGATGTCATAAATAATTTAATTTATTTAATTTCTAAAAATTATTAAAAAAAATACTATTATGTAGGAAACCTTTTTAGCTTTCCAATGACTATTTATAGTCAAAAATATGACTTGTATAACCCCATGTAAAAATTGTTTTAGTAAAACATCTCATGTTTGTGTCATTTTTATTTTAACATTAAATAAAAAGATATGTGTGTCATTTTCCAACCAAAGTGGCTCCATGGAGTCCCCAAGTTGACCCATGGATTTTCTTGGTCGGCCATGACACATCCAATGAGGGTAGGACATTTTTCTAGGTCTTTTCATTTTATTAAACCATTATTCTTACCATAAACTACACTAATTACCTCTAATCGCGATTAAAAACTTAATAAGTTACTATTCACCAAAAAATTATTTTTATCCCATTGAACCACATTTTACTTCTTAATGACAACCATGTATGTCGGATTTTTGAAATTCAAAACACAAAGATGGCAAAATTTCATTTAAACGGAAAAATCAGTTTTTATAAGTACCACTTAGTGGTTTCACTATTCATCAAAAATTGAAGTTTTTCAGAAAAATCCCAAAAATTCACCCTAAGCTATATTTGATATTACGAATTCAAAAATTAAGTCTATTTTACAAAATTCATAACATATAAGTCACATTAATTAATTTAATAATTAATTCCCGATGTCAGAGCAAATAGCGTGTTTTTATGAAACAATAAGTATCAAAAGATTGTCACTAGTTTAAGTCTGATTTCAAAGTGAAATTAATTCCAATGACCACTATTGGATTTAATTGTAGAAATATATTCTAATTTCACTTTAAAACCAATTAAAAAGATAATCTAATCATATAAATAAATTAGATTAAAAAGTGGTTTTGAATTAAAATACAACATTTTACACTATTCATTAAAAAAATGAACTTTATCGGAAAGATACCAAAAATTTACACAAAGTAAATTTTGATGTCCCAATTCATAAGAAGAGTTTTATTTGGTCCAATAGAATTTATAAGAGTGAAAAAAACTATATTTAATGACGGTTCGCCATCAAAAGGCGATAAGTGAACCTTTAGTGAAGACTAGGGCATATACGCCTAAAATTGAATTCTTTCCGTATTTTAAGCCTTTATCTTTTATTGGATAAATGTAAAAACATTTAAAAACATATATAATCATATTTTAGTTATTTCTATCCATTCTCGCCAATACAATGACTACATGTTAACTACCATTTCAAATAATATTATTTTATTATTAGAGTGCAAAGTAAGATTCCCAAGAAACACATTGTTGTGTGTTGGGTACGCCATCGAGCATAGCATCCCCTTTAAAGTCATATTAATATTTTAATCACAAATATGGATAAATATGAAAATGTAATATTCTTTATTTACCTGGGGTTCTATATCCTTCCCCCCTTTTGGGAATTGCGTCCTCGCAATTTTTTAAATTGATCTTGGAAACATCCTTGAAAGTCCCATATCGGAACAAGAGTCGGTAAAACAATCACTTTAAAATAAAGGAAGATAAGTACATAGGTCACCCGAGTTAACCCATACTAGGATTCCATGTAGAAAAACATGGACATGGAAGAAAAATAAAAGGGTCATGTTCTTGAGGGAGAGTGATAGTAAACATGTCTAGGAGAAATTTAACCATAAGAAAATCACAAACATGTGATGGGTTAAACGGTATTTGATTCCCCAGTAGGAAAAATTAATAGACAACATTTTTGTTTTAAGTTACTTTTTATTGAAGAATTTATTCATAAGGAAACATAATCACTTATCATGTTGACTTTCAACTTTTACTAGATTCCTTAATCAAACTCATATTTTTTCCAAAAGACGAGTATTTAGGGAGAATTGTTCGCATTAGGAGTACTATAATCAACTTCTAGAAAATCACCTAATCCACCAAAGAGAACTATATAATTCCCATATATTTATACCTTAACCAAAACCAAAACCAAAAAGGTTAGTACAAGGTCAGATAATCCAGAAAAGTATAACCCTTTAAAAAGAAAATCTATGCTTAATCTCCAAAATTTGTCCAACAAAACCCAAAGTTCAACGAGGACCATCCGATAAACAATTTGTCCATAAAATTATTCAAAGTAAACCAATCTAAGATTTAAACCCAAATATTTGAAGTATTTAGTCACATAGTCTTCCATGTTAAATCGTAACATTTATCTCCAAACAGCATCAGTTTCTCCTAAAGTCTCGTATTGAAAAGTAATTAACCTAATCACATATCCTCCATGATAGGTTAATCATTTTCATAAATAACCCAAAATCAACTTACTCTTAATTCATAAAATCATATAACTAAAAAGAATTAGTCAAACTAACCAGGGACTTCACGTAGTCCAGTGGTAGGCGATAAATACCAGTCGCACTTTGGTTGTGGGGTTGATTCCCGCAGCTTTGTCTGACGCGATGGGTAGTCACACGGTCTGTGTGTTGTCCTTTTTTATAAACTATATAATTCTAAAATCATTCCTCAAAAAGAGATAAAGTCATAAAAAATAACCATATAATAATTTAACCTCAATTTTATCTCATGCCTTTCACTTCTATCATAACATATAGTAACCCATAATTACCACAAAAGTAAGGATCATATAAACTCTAATGGTTACCTTTATAATTATTACCTGAACTTCCACATCGATTGGTCATCTCGTACATGATGCATTAAAGATCATACCAAGGTTCAAGTGGTTGATCATGACTACTTGATAGTTGGTTTAGAACAACCACGAGTTTCCTCATTGAATCCCCCATTTTATCTTGTATCTTAATCATAGAACCACCACAGTTTCCTTCAAACCTGTTGTCTCTTTGGTGCCTACTAGATCCATCCATTCGCTAAAAACAGAAATGTCAGTGTGAGTATATCAACAAAACCATCATGTACTAATGAGGAAGGTAAAAACTAAGATACACTTACTAATTCACTTTATCTAAAACTAGGACTCTTTCTGAAATCCTAACCATTGTGGTAATGCCACTTATGCTTAAAGAATACCCTAACCTATAAATTTATCTAAACCGACCTTTGATACCAACTATAAGGCCCCAGCCTTAAACCTTACTTAATCTTGAGTTATTACAAGCTTACACATTGAGGATCTTTTCAGGTTTAGAGTTTTAGAGAATTAGATCATGAAACTTGCATTACATTCCACATTTAAACAAAGTGGTTACATAAAAGACAGTATTCATTCTTCCCATCAACGGAAACATATTTAAAATAAAACATGGATTCTTTCTTGACACATCCTTGACACTATCATCCCATCATGTACCTTTCCCTTGACCTGTGAAAAACATTTCCAAAACTTGGGATGAGCATAAAAAGCTCAGTAAGGGTTATGAAAAATATGGAAAGGAAACATGAGTTCATATATACATAAGAATGAAATCATACTTTAGCAATAAAACATAGGAACTTTAACATGCCTCATCACATAATGAATAAATCATAGAAATCATAAGACATAAAGGTAACTTGAGGCATTCATAACATTCTTACGTAGGGAGTAACCCTCTTGGTTACGTTTGGAATACCCACCATAGTATATTCCCTAAATCTATTTGGAGAAACCTTAACGTTTAACTCCTTCGCGTTACCCAATGCATTGGAGAGCTATATCGGGCTCACCCTCCCTTAGTTTATCACGGAACCACCCATCTTCATAATAATTCCCAAGAACCTCAACATAATCGTATCACATAAAACATGCATAAAGGAAACATAACATTTCCACCTTTCAATCACAAGATATCAATACAACACATTGATATAAAAACATTATGAAAACCATTTTCAATACAAAAATAAAAGAAAAGTAAAACATAGTTTTTATTTTTCTTTTATAAAAAAAGGTATGGCTTGTAGAGGAAGCCGAGATTCATATAATGGTCACAGTGGCGGAGAAGTCGTTGTCGCCGCATACGTATGACAAAAAACATTCCCTTTTGTCGTTTAGAAAAATGATTCGTATAAAGAAATATTACTTTTGGATAATTGTAAAAGTCAAAGGGGTTTATACACCGTATAAAAGAAGGTTGTGTATAAAATAAAATATGCCTCAATGAAAGGAGATTGAGACGAAGTCCCATACAAAGACGGTATCCTTGGTTTAAGGATAAATCAATTACATAATTATGTGTGACAAACGAATACACCAAATATAAGTGGATATTAAGTGTAAAATAATCAAAGGTCATTCACACATATTCAAAGGATGACATATTCAATAACTACATGTTGAACCCAAAGAAATCAAAATTGGGTTAAGAATTTCCCTTGACAGCCTAACGGCATCACATCAAAATGAGTTGATGAGAGGTAAAAATTGTATCTCATCACTTGGACATAAAATTTACATCAATAAGTATATATGAGAACATATCCCAACATAACAATATGTAAATTAAAAGACCCAACAAAAGATGTCTTTTAAAAAGAGGAGGGTGAAAGGTTCCCTTACCGACTTGGGTATCTTTCAAAACGTACACCCCATGAAAGAAGGACAATACATCATTGATGTAAATACTCATAAACGAAAGTATATTACACAAAGAGTAGAATAATGGTCAGTATATACACCACTCAAAGGAAATTGTGGCAAATGTAGCATAAATCTCACAGGAATAAAAGTGAGATGAAAAATCCCTTACGAAAACTCGACAGTCTAACGACGCCACATAAAACTTACAAAAATGGATTGATGAGATCAAATAGGGTATCTCATCATATTAAAATAATGTTTATATAAAGAGTAATATAAAATAACATCCCCCAACATAACAAAGAGGATCTTAAAAGAAGTGACATAAAGGAGAGTACTTATAAAGAAAGAGAGAGGTTAGATCTCTTACGAAAATTTGGCAGCCTAACGGCGCCACCCAAAACTTCCAAAATGGATTTATGAGAGAGAATAGGGTCTCTCATCACATGAACATAAAAATTACAGTAATATTAATTTAAAATAACATCCCAATAACAATAAATATGATCTTCAAAAGGAATGACATAAAAGAGTGTACTTAAAAAAGAAAGAGTGGAGTAGGATCCCTTACCTCGGGTCCAACATGACTCGATCGTTCTTTAATCTCCTGAATAATAAACTTGTGTTAATTTCTACTTCCTTAAGAAACTTTTTCAAGTTCATTATTCCTTTTATGTCACTTATTACCATTTCATGAACACTATGTAATTATTTTAGTTAATAATGGTCGTTTAAATGATCATTGGTACTTGAGTCAAAAA
Organism: Viscum album; assembly: GCA_963277665.1. Lineage (NCBI taxonomy): Eukaryota > Viridiplantae > Streptophyta > Magnoliopsida > Santalales > Viscaceae > Viscum > Viscum album. Next base: position 1,931,354,317 of record OY728142.1, read on the forward strand.
ATGAACTTGTTGGAAAATAATTTTCCATGTAGTTATAGGTACATCATATCCAGAATAGTATTTATGTTTTAAATATCATATATATCCAGTATATATTCATTTTATACTATTCCATAGCATTTGGAGATAAAAATTAAAAGCACCGTTCATGGAGACGGTAGGTCGTACGTACGCATGAACGCTACTTTCATTTTTTGTCATATTAATGGAATTGAAACAAATGATAGATATATATATATGTTATAATTCCAGAATGATATCCATCATTTAGATGTAATATATTACATATATATCCATTATATATATGTACTTATAATATTACATAACATTTTGAGATAAGAAATGAAATGTATCGTTCATGGAGATGGTAAGACGTACGTATGCGTGAACGCTACTTCCATTTCTATTTCATATTTAATGGAAATAAAAAATAATGATACATAATAGTATTTTACGTCCAGTATGGTATCATATATAATATCATTAAATATATCCTTTATACCTACCACATATGGTATTAACGAATCAAATCACTTTGAGGGGGAGGTAGTCCGCACTTCCTTAAATGAAGATATTGCGTTTACCCATAATGGAAACCATAAAGGTACGCCATAAATGAAAAATACAGAAGCTTAAGTAAAACATAAAAATATTAGATATCATATATAAATATAGTGTCATCTTAATGGCCACCTTTGAAGGTGTTAGAAGAATGTTGAACAATCATCGTTTCGGGAGGCAGAAATTCTCCATCCACGGAAACAGTATGTTCTTTAACCATTAGATGTAGGTGTGTGTAAGTGTAGCTCGAATCCTTCTTATAACAACATCCTAGTATATTTAATATACTGGATTTGTTACAAAATAAATGAATAAAAAGATTTTAGGGGGTTGGAGAAGCAAAATAAAACAAAAGGACACAAGTGAAGACATTACCTTAAAATCGGGTAACTCCCTTTGGTTTGAGATCAAAGGCTTACTTGGGAAGACTTCTGCCCAAAGTGATGATTCAAGGAGTAAGAGAGGGAATTGGAGAGACAAAATGGGCAGGGTTTGGCCGAGTCAAAGGCTTTGGGAGTGTGGGTAATGAGGTAGAGGTGGCGGCCTTTTATAAGAGGAGAGGAGGGGCACTCTTGTAATGTTACAAAATGTTATTTTATTTTCAAAAGAGTTTCAGATTTTAAAGGTCTCACATTAATTTATTTCGAGTATTAGGTGTTAAGGGTTCTAAATACACTCATCCAATAGGTTTTGGACATGTTTAGGTCTTAGATATTACATTATCATTCCATTTTATTTAAATCGTTAAATAATGAGGTCATCGCTGTATCATCATGATGTCATAAATAATTTAATTTATTTAATGTCTAAAAATTATAAAAAAAATTCTATGATGTAGGAAATATATTTATATTTCCAATGAATATTTATAGTCAAAAATATGACTTTTATAACCCCATTTAAAAATTGTATTAGTAAAACATCTCATGTTTGTGTCATTTTTATTTTAACATTAAATAAAAAGATATTTATGTCATTTTCCAACCAAAGTGGCTCCATGGGGTCCCCAAGTTGACCCATGGATTGTCTTCGTCGGCCATGACACATCAAATGAGGGTAGTACATGTGTCTAGGTCTTTTAATTTTATTAAAACATTATTCTTACCATAAACTACACTAATTACCTCTAATCGCGATTAAAAACTTAATAAGTTACTATTCACCAAAAAATTATTTTTATCCCATTGAACCACATTTTACTTTTTAATGACAACCATGTATGTCAGATTTTTGATATTAAAAACACAAAGATGGAAAATTTTCATTTAAACGGAAAAATCAGTTTTTATAAGTACCACTTAGTGGTTTCACTATTCATCATAAATTGAAGTTTTTCAGAAAAATCCCAAAAATTCACCCTAAGATATATTTGATATTCCGAATTCAAAAATTAAGTCTATTTCACAAAATTCAAAACATATAAGTCACATTAATTAATTTAATAATTAATTCCCGCTGTCAGAGCAAATAGCGTGTTTTTATGAAACAATAAGTATCAAAAGATTGACAATAGTTTAAGTCTGATTTCAAAGTGAAATTAATTCCAACGACCACTATTGAATTAATGGTAAAAATATATTCTAATTTCACTTTAAAACAAATTAAAAATATAATCTAATCATATAAATAAATTAGATTAAAAAGAGGTTTTGAATTAAAATACAACATTTTACACTATTCATTAAAAAAATGAACTTTATCAGAAAGATACCAAAAATTTACACAAAGTAAATTTTGATGTCCCAATTCTTACGAAAAGTTTTATTTGGTCAAATATAATGTATAAGAGTGAACAAAACTATATTTAATGATGGTTCTCCATCAAATGGCGATAAGTGAACCTTTAGTGAAAACTAGGGCATATATGCCTAAAATTGAATTCTTTCCGTATTTTAAGCCTTTATCTTTTATTGGATAAATCTAAGAACATTTAAAAACATATATAATGATATTTTAGTTATTTATATCCATTCCCGCCAATACAAAGTCTACATGTTAACTACCATTTAAAATAATATTATTTTATTATTAGAGTGCAACATAAGATTCCCAAGAAACTCGTTGTTGTGTGTTGGGTACGCCATCGAGCATAGTGTCCCCTTTAAAGTCATATTAATATTTTATTCACAAATATGGATAAATATGAAAATTTCATATTCTTTATTTACATGGGGTGTTACAGTCGCCCTCAAAGCTACAAAGAACAACATCACCTAGATTATTGATAGCATATGTTCATCCCACATGATAGGTAATGAAAAACTATTAAATAATGTCAAGAAAAATGCCTATGGAACATTGAGGTTCGGTAATTATGGTTCTTTGAAGATAAAAGGATGTGGAATTACTGATCTAGCTAATAGAGAGCTGAAGAAAACTAAAGTCTTGTATGTCGATGGTCTGTGTCACAATATTCTTAGTGTGAGTCAACTCTATGACTCAATTCTTACTATGAAATTAAATTAGAATGTTTGTACTATAAGAGGAAAGTCTGGGAATTCTCTCATGAAAGGTTATTGAATAGAAGGAAACTTATATCAGGTTGACAACATAGAGAACATTTTCTACCTAATGGTTGGAGAGGAAAAAACATATGGAATCGGATATTGGGGCATAAAAATTAGAAAGACATTGAAAATATATCTAAGGTGAAGATATTCATGGATATCCTTAATCTGAAGTGTGAACTATAAAAGACATGTGATTCTTTCATGCGAGGGAAACTGGTCTGCAGTTTCTACCGGCCAAAGAATAAAATTGCATAAAATCTCCTTGAACTCATCCATACAGATGTATGTGGCCTAATAAATGATGATGGAACACATGGAGAGAGGTACTTTGTTATTTTCATAGATGATTATAGTAGAATGGTATGTGTGATTGTTATACACAGTAACATACAATTTCTTGATTTCATGAAAACCTATCGACGATTAACCGATAATGATATTGTATGGAAGATCAAAGTCCTACGGTCTGAAAATGGAGGGGAATACAAATCCATTAAATATGAAAATTACCTAGAGAAGCATGAGATACAACATGAGGTGGAAGCTATGATAACTCTATAGCAAAATGGATTTTTTGAGCGCATGAATCGATAGGTAAACAATATGGACAGAACTATGATGATTGAGAGTCATATTCCTTGAAATTACTGGAAAGAGGTAGTACAATCTATAGAGTATATTCAAAATAAAATAGGGATATATATGGGTTAAACAAAGACACCATATGAATTGTGGAATGGAAGGAATCCCTCTTGGAAATATTTTCATTTTTTCAGAAGAAATTTTTTTATCTGAAATAAAGAAAGAGATCAAGGGAAGTATGGAGAAAATGAAGACAAAGGAATATTTATTGGATACTCAATGAACAGAAAATCCTACAAGTGTTTCAATAAGTTCTTGGGATGAATTGTGGAAATCAGTGATGTAAAGATCATTGAAGAGAAAAAACCAAAATGATTCAAGGAATTATTATGCTGATGTTATAGAAGATGAGGAAGGATGTGAACATGGAAAACATTCTCATATAGAGGTCGAGGAAGTTGTGAAAAACTCTCGGTATTCAGATCATGATGCTGACTCTGAAGAAGAATCAAAAGAGGAAGCCATAGCTTGAGGGAATTTGGTTGAACCCTAAAGGAGAAATCAAAGAGCAGAGATTGATCAGGAAAATATTATCAGGGATCATAATGCACCTACATAGACAAGGAGAATGAGGAATAATTCACAATATGCATTTATATCAGTTGTGGAACCATCCTCATTTGAAGAGGCTGCAAAGGATGAGTCATGGGTGAATGAAATGAATGAAGAGTTAGATCAGATTTACAAAAATCGGACATGGGATCTAGTTAAAAGACATGAATATCATAATGTGATTTGTATGAAGTGTATTTTTAAGAAAAAAAGTTAAAAACATGGAAATGTGATCAGAAATAAGGTGTGCTTGGTCTATAAAGGATATTCGCAAATTGAAGGCATTGATATCGAGGATACATTTTCTCCCATAGAAAGACTGGAGTCAATCAGGATATTTCTTGTCATAGAAATCCAAAGATGTTATAAATTGTATCAATGGATGTCAAGACATCATTATTAAATGCATTATTGGAAGAAGAAGTCTACATTGAACATCCCATAGGGTTATTGTTTGGAAATGATGAATTGAAGGTTTGAAAATTAAAGAAATCTATTTGTGGCATGAAGTAGGCACCATGGGCATGGTTCTCTCAGTTAGACTCTTATCTGAGAAAGATTGACTTTAAAATATGAGCAGTGGATCACAATCTCTATGTGAATAACTCTCAATGGGATCAGTTCATGGTATTGGTATATGGGGATGATATTATTTTTGGTGGAAGCAGACATGCATCAGTGGAAGAATTTTCCAATCACAAGAAATCAGAATTTGAAATGTCCATGATTGGTGAACTCACATTCTTTTTAGGGTTTTAGTTTCTTCAGAAAAAGGATTACACTTTTATTTCTCAAGAAAATTATAAAAGAGAAATATTGAAGAAATTAAATATGAATGATTCTAAACCAATGTCAACTCTGATTTCAGTTGTATCAAAGCTCAGAAATCATGAGGAAAGGACTTATGTGGATCCCACTATATTCAAAAGAATCATTGGAATCCTACTTTACCTAATGGAGACATTGCCAGATATTGTCTTTTCAACTTGCTTTGCGGCCCACTTTCAGAGTAATCTGAAGGAAGAACATATAGCGGTAGTGAAAATAATCATGATATACATTCAAGGTACCCATAATTATGGTCTATATATTGCTGTAGGAAGAGATAGTGAATTATCAACCTTTTTTGTGCTGATTGGGCTTGGGATGTAGTGGAAAGAAATTCTATCAGTGGTGGAGCATTCTATATTGGGAATAAATGTACTAGTTGGTTAAGCAAGATATAAGAATGTAATTCACTTAGTACTATTGAATCTGAATATATATCTGCTACCAAGGCATGCATTCAATTACTTTGGATGAAGCAGAAACTGAGTGACATAGGTGATGAGGTGAAACAACCAATGGTGATTTACTGTGATAACAAGAGCACAATTTATCATATAGAGAATCCGAATCAGTATTCTCATACGAAACATATTGAGATCAGATATAAATTCATTAGGGAAAAATTTGAACAAGGCATGATCAAATGGACCATGTGGGAACTGATGAGAAAGTTCTTGATACTTTGACCAAGACACTGTTAGTGGTTGTGTTTGAAAAATTTCAATTGAACCTCATTGTTCAGCCACCTCCAAGTGTATAAAGAGGTTACAATATTATCCTCTCCCAGTTGTTTTAATTGTTTTTAATCTATTTTTGAAAATGATGCAGGTTTATGGGGGATATACGATCTAGGGGAGCATGTTTTTTCATTCCACAAGTCAAGATTTAGTTCATTGGGTTTATTTCTAATGGGGGAGAATGCGTAAATTAAATAGAGAAAAAAAGTATGAGAACTCAATTCATGTCCTCTCTTTTGTTTTCTACACTGATCACTGCTCACGTAGGCTTAAATTGATGGATGATTTGTTTCTTAAAAGTTTATGTTTTGACTGTGGTTGGCGCATTGGTGAATTTACCTGTAGATTTTCAACAAACACAAAGGGGGAGATTATTTGAACCAAGTTTGCTCGTTGCTAATAATGGAGGTCGGTTTGTGTTTCTTGTTAATATACACATGTATGACTAGAGAGTTTGCAAATAATTGGATCATATGCTTGAGTCTAAAAGTATTATTGAAGGTGGTGCAGTTTCCCGGTGTTTTCCAAATTTTTGGCCCTCAAAAATCAAGAGTTTGGTGATGGTTCTCCACAACGTTATGTGGTGAAGGCATGCGGTATGCAATGAAGGTGTGCGGTATGCAGTGAAGGAGCACGGTATATGGTGAAGGCATGTGGTGCACGGAACGGTTCACATAATTGGAAAGATACATGGTGAAGGCATGCGGTATGTGAAATGCTGCCAAAAATGGTTCGTAGTGATGGTACGTGGTATATAGATGCAGTATGCAGAACGATAGTCATGCATTATACAGAAGGTTACACAGTGGAGGCTAACAATACATAGATGGAGTTCAGTATACAGTGAATATTGTACCACACTGAAAATTTAGGAAAATCGGTTTAGTGAAATTTCTAAAGTTATGTTCCTATTTGAGGAACAGAAATCCCTTTGTTAAGAGAAGAGATTGGAGATTAAAATTTCATGAATAAATATGGTGAAGTATGAAGTGGTTCACAGTGGAGAAGAAGGTAGGTGGAAAGAATCATCCATGTAAGGAAAACATTCTTTCAAAGAGAGTGAGGTCCTTGGAGGAATCTCTCACAGTACGTGGAAAAACAAGGCAGTACACAGAGCTGGACGGTATGCAGAGGAGTGGAGCAGTACGCGGAGTAGGGCAGTACGCCAAGAAGAGAAGTTAGTAGAGGATATGGACAGTATATGGAGGAGTTAGATGGTATGGAAAAATATTAGTAGTACTCGGAAACAGTATCAGTATGCAGAACACCCAAGGAAGAATGAAAATTGACCAAATCAGTTTGAAAAATTAATTTCCATAACATATCAGTGTACGAGAAAATAAATTTCATCATTGGGTGATTATGGGACTTCAACAGAGCATCCATTTATAGTTTAGTATGCAAGATTTGATTCTAAACCATTGAAGTGACCTTCATTTCATTAAACTGAGTGAATATTCTTCCAACACAGTAAGCAAGGGGAGTCAGTGGAAGTGATCTGAAGGACGCAGTGTACTATCCCTAAAACCTTGTAAATTCAATGAGCATAGCACAAAGTGACTATGATAAACTCTTTTAATCCACAAATTTTGAATTTTAGTAGTTATAGGTATGACCGATACACGTTCGGCATATTATCCTTTGATGTAGCCCTTAGTCGTTAACCAAGTAAAATTGTTGTGTCCTTGCATTGCGTGTTATTGTTTATTTTCTACAATTCCTCTTCATAAAAGTTTAACAGGTTCCTACAAATGTGGGAACAAGATTTGTCAGTTTAAAAGAAAAAATTTACACCATGGTTCACCCCTCCCCTCTCATGGTGTTCTGGGGTCCTTCACTCATTTCATCTAATAGTCTTGAGAACCATGCGGAATCAATTTTTATGATATTCATAGATTTTAGATTAATACAAGATAACATCAATAATTTCCCCAAAAAAATCATCAAGACATCCCCTTAAAAATATATTCATTATATCCATGAAAATATATTGTATATTAGTTATTCTAGAAGTTATTACTGTAAACTCGTAATTCCCATACCTTGTTAGAAATGATATCTTTGGAATATCTTCCTTCCTCGCATGAAACTGATGATATCCATATTGAAGTTAAATCATCAACAATTATTGGGCTCCTTGAAGTTGATAAAAAAATCATCATTACGAGTAATAGGATACTTTTTTATTTATCTTAATAATATTGATGTCCTTATATTCAATTCACTTCATCATAGATCCATCATTATTCTTAATGAAAAGAGTAGGATCTCCCTATGAAGAAACACTAGGGAAAATTAAATCCTTATTACTCAGCCCCTATAGTTTTTTTTCACCTTCAATAATTCCAATATGTCCATTCTATAAGGATTATTTGATATAGGTCTTTTACCAGGAATTAAATCAATAGAAAACTCAAATTCTTTCTCCAAAGGATGTCCAAGTAAATCCTGTAGAAACACGTCAATGTATTCTTTCACAATAGGTACATCCTTAATTTGAATAATTATTTACTCATCCATATATTTTTTTATCTTCCTCCCCATGAATTTCATTACGTATAGCTATTGTGGGTGGATCTAGATAATAATAAAATGACGAGGTTTCTTCTCTGAAGATAATTGTTTCTATATCATTCTAAAAAATGGTATCTTCCTTTTTCTTGAAAATGATTTTTTCATCATAATTTGAATTACAATATATACCAATAATTATAACAAATCCAACCATATGTATGATGATAATTTCAACAACTAAAGAATTTTTATGTGTCACGTAGGGGATTTACTGACACATATTTGTTAAAACCATACTTCCCTTAGAAGTTTTTACTAACAAATCCTTTATTAAATAAAATTGGAAATGTTTAATTTTCATGGAAAACTAGGAAGATATAAAAGAATGTGATGATCTATAATCAAATAAAGCATTGTCTATGTTTAATTAAATGATTAAAATACCTACCACCACAACATTAGTAACTTCAAACTTATAAGTTGTGATTGAATAGACTTGGCCTTACTCCCTTGGACTTTTCAAGGGGAAGGCATAGTTTTCATCTAAGACAATCGTATGAATAATGTCCCATAACTTTAAAATTATAGCATTGAAAATTGGATTATAATTTATTTACCTTGTAAATATGGGCGTGGTTGCCTTTTTCTCCACACTTGTAATAGACTCTCATTCCCTTTAGGAAAGATCCAGTGTGTTTCTTCCCACAATTATTACAAGGTGGAATGTCAACTATTCCCTTATTCCCCATTAACTTATTTCTTTTTCAAAAAAAAGGTATCCCTCATATTCTCTTGATTTCCATTAAATTCATAATACTTAGAGAATTTATTTTATGTCTTGATAGTGCATGAGGCTATATCTTTTTATTATAAGAAATTATAGCAGACCAGTGGCCTTAGGATGAATGGTTTTAAACCATCAAATAATCAATCAATATTTATCCTTATATAATATACGTACTCTGCATCATGAATTTTTATCCTAGTAAAGTCAGCTTTATACTTTGTAGTGTTTTCATCATCTTCTTATCTTAGACTCAATAATTTCTTCTCCATACCCACTCGTTATTCTTATGGAAAATATTTTTTTAGTAAAATTTATTTAAAATCCCTCCATTATATATTTTCAATATCCTCCTTCTCCTTTGTGTTTTGAATCAAAAAATTACCATTGATAAACTTCTCATGAGAGATGGTACACATCCATGATAACCATTTCCCTTTTGTTACTTCCCAAAGGGATAAATATCTTCTCTAAGAAATTTATCCATTGCTCCACTACAAATGGGGTCATAGTGGAATTAAATGAGGGAGTTTTTTGTCACATAAAGGAGTATAACATTGCTCCTCCCCATTATGGATTAGGATTCTATATAAGGGTAAGGTTATTTTTCATTACCTGGTTCAATTATCCCATTATAGTTATAAGTCTCTCACTACCAGTCATAGCTCCAGTACCAATTTCATTATATTGCATATGAAGTAAATCCCTACATGGGATATGTGACAACCGGGCCCCGGGGACAGCACAGCCACCCCCCACCTTAACACGGTCGTCAGGTCCTGGCCTACCAGGTACCACTGGTTGCCCCGCAGACATGTGGGGCCCACCCCAGGGTCCACCCACATGCCTGAACGGGTCATCTGACTAATGACAGTCCCCACAGGCCAACACTTGTCCTTTCCAGTGTGCTTTTTCCTCACTCACACACATCCTGGGGAACTTCCCAGAAGGTCACCCATCCTGGGGAACTTCCCAGAAGGTTACCCATCCTGATCACTACTCCAGGCCAAGCACGCTTAACTTTGGAGTTCTAATTAGGTAGGCTCCCGAAAAGGAAGGTGCACCTTGTTGACATGAGTCATATCATTTAGTCATTTAACCCTTTATCATTTGGGGATGTTACAATCACCCCCCCTTTAGAGCACAACGCCCTCGTTGTGGGCCCTACATCTCAACCCAGGCAGTGCACCGCACTTAAGGCTGGGTTCCTCCTCTAATACCAAATGTGACAACCGGGCCCTAGGGATAGCACAACCACCCCGCCTTAACATGGTCGTCGGGTCCTGGCCTACCAGGTACCACCGGTTGCCCCGCAGCCATGTGGGGCCCACCCCAGGGTCCACCCACATGCCTGAACGGGTCATCTGACTAATGACAGTCCCCACAGGACAACACTTGTCCTTTCCAGTGTGCTTTGTCCTCACTCACACATATCCTGGGGAACTTCCTAGAAGGTCACCCATCCTGATCACTACTCCAGGCCAAGCACGCTTAACTGTGGAGTTCTAATCAGGTAGGCTCCCGAAAATAAAGGTGCACCTTGTTGACATGAGTCATATCATTTAGCCATTTAACCCTTTATCATTTGGGGATGTTACAGGATACACGCATTCATGTGGTTCCCATTACTTATATTAGGTTACATTTTAAAATAATGGAATACACTATATTTGGTTATGAATCATAATGTATAATCTCAAACTAGCAAAACACTTCACATAAATAGAAATTTTATGCATAGATAATCTCATAATCATAAACATGGTTTTTTTGGGAAAGTACATAATTTTAAATCCCTCATAATGGTTTATAAGGAAAATGTGAATTTTCCTAAGCATATCCCCTAGGAGTTTCAAACCAAGTGCATATAGAGGCCCGTTTTCGTGTACCAGTTTACCCCGAGTCAGGCTCAGGACACCTTTTCAGATTTGTTACCCCTACGTACATATGTTATAGAACCACATCAACATGTAGTATATAGAAATGGATGGATTATCTAGGAATATCTACATAATTTATACTTTACCAAAATTAAAGAATGTTCTTGTATGTTTATCCTCAATGTCTATGTTATGGTTTTGTTCCCTAATCTACATAATCTAAATCTAGTTTCTAAATTTTCTTCTAAATATTCTCTGATAACAACTGTAAGACCTGAACCCCAGTAACCTAGAGCCAATGTCTTAATTAATTATGTAAGATGAATAAGGAATATATATCCCAAAAGATCGAATAGTTTAGTATCTTTGTAGAAAAAGATACATACATAAGTTCAACATTACAAATTGAAATGAAATACATCATAGAGACTCCTTTGTAAAGAATCGTATTCTTATATATTATATTTGAATTTAATTAATAAAATTATTATTGGCATCCTTGGGAAAATAAACATAAGAAATGGGTGATCTCTAATTCTTATTAAGGGTAATAATTCAGTGAAATCTAAAAAAACTATAAGTCAAGGTGAATAACTAAAAACACTTTCTATTAAAAACATAAGCATATTATAGATGGAATAAAAAACTAAATAAATAATTCCATAATTTTACATAACAATGGATATTTTATTAGTCTAATAACCACATGAACCATAAATTACTAGTTTTATAATTATGGAATACATAATGTAGGACATCGTAATGATATTTTCAAGGCCTCATTCTAAGACTATACATAAATAGGTAAAAACCCAATTAGTTTTTCTCATTAGACCTATCGATGCACCGAGGGCCTGTAAAGGGCCCCACCCAAAACATACTAATTCTAGTTAATTACTCATATGAAATGGTTGAAACATAATAAATATATGAATTCATATATAAACTAACATAAGAAATGTAAAAAACATTACCCAATCAGTAAACATAATCACCAACCATTTGGAGTAATACAATGAATGGTATCATGATTGCACATACACTAACAAAATAATCATAAACCATATAATAAAACATGGTATATGTAATAATAAAATATTAATCCAAATTAAAAAAAACTCAACAAGGGTGTTTAAATAGATGAAAATAATCTTATGAAATCAACAAGGAATTCTTGAGATAAATATTGTTTTTACTTTGAAAATATTTTTTATTTTTGGAAAATATTTTCATAAAACCATAAATTTACTAAGATAGTTATTACATAATTAAATTTTTGAATTTATAAAAATAATGGTGGCATAAAACATATTTTATATTGCACATAAAAATATGTATGAAATTGGGATGTTCCCTTGAATCGGTCTTGTTTATTAGAAAGAATCTAAGAAAGATCTATTAAAAACATGTAACTATCCATAAAAGAAATAAGGATTCTAATTGGTACATATATATATATAAAATTAACATAGAATTTATTATTATATCATAACAATAATTAATAATTTCATTAGGGTAAAGAGAGAACATGAGTAACCCGAATGAAAGTGGAGGTTCTGGTAGAAACCCTTACCTTATGTTTGAATGTGTTTTGAACATGACCTTATGGTCCTGGAATATGAAATTATACTCATCAATAATTTAATTAAAAAACTATTACACATATTTTATAATTTTACAAAGTTAATTTATGGAATTTTTATATGTTATAATATTGAATTTCTCCATTCCAGAGTGTTCATTTCCCTGATTTCATGATTGGTTCGCTTTATTATAAGTAATGGAGTTCATATAAAATGGGTGTAATTATATTGAATTGGAATTACATGTTATTAATGAAAAAACTGAACTTTAATTGGTATTATTTATTAATTTTTCCCATATATGAGGATGAATCATTAGATAAGATGGTAATGATAGTTATTTAGCTTAATTTTGGTTGTTTTTCAATCAAAATGAACTAGTTTTGTTCTATTATTTAATAAAATGTATATAAAATGGTTATATAACCTAAATTAAGATATAAAACATATTTTATAATCTTTTTAAACCAAAAAATGGTTTCATGGACATTCATTAAGGACAAATTGAAGAAATAAAGTTCTTCAACCACGAAGGATGTAAATCGGTATCTCTTGGATGATGATTTTTTTTAAATAAAAGGGAGAGAGTGTAAGGAGATTGATAATGGATATTCCATTAATATTATATAATCACAGTATATATATTATACTTAATTTATCAGGTTCACTTATTCTTAGGATATGAGGATGGAATAAAAAAAGAAAATAAATTGAAATGAAATTAAATGAAAATGGAAGAGGATTTAACTCTTGAAATCTCCTCCTTGAGAACCTCCTTAGGAGAAGAGGTTTTGGTATTTTGGGGAGACCAAGATATCTTGGACGTGGGGACAGGCTAGATTATAGTATTTGGAATAATTGTGAAAATATTAAATTATTAGAGGTGTCATGATAGGAGGGGGTGAGGAGTGTTATTTATCGTGGAGGAGAGGGGTGATTTTTTTTATTATTTTATTCATTATTATATTATTTTACTCAAGATAAGAAATAGTATTGATTATTGTGACTAAATACATTAATAAGTGCATGTGAGTTCAAACCAAGAATTACTATATCATCCATACAACATTTATGACTCAATAAATCATGTATTTAGCATTTATTGAAAATTACCATATTTTACTATTCACCAAAAATTAAATTATTTTAGATAAATCCAAAAAATTCAACCTAACCATTTTTTGAAGTGTATAATTAAAAACTAAACTCCATTTTAGGAAAATAATTTTCTAAATATGAGAAAATTATTTTTTAATTAAAATCGTCATTTTCTCAAAAAATATAGTTTTTAAAAATAAAACTTATTTTATAGCACTCTTAAAAATTAAATAAAGTCTCATAAAATTATCCAAAAATAATAAGAAAAAAATATTGATTTAAGATAAAATTTTATGAAAATATATTTTCTTTTAAATTATTCTATCCATTATAATATTGTAATCAAATATTTATGACTGTCAAAAATACCAACACTTAAATATTAATTTTAAAAATATTCACTTACATATACTATGATATAATTATATCAATACTTCGTTAATAAATTCATAAATTTTATTTATACATTTATGGTTTAGGATACTATTCATTAGTATAATTTACTATTCATAAGGATCATATTCCTATTCTTAATTCCAAGTTACTATTTCATCGGTATAGGTTCCCTAATTTCTTGAAATACCACTTATGTCATTGATTCTTCATTTATAATGTTTTTGTTTTGTTCTAAAAGTGATTTTATGTGATTTATACTATTTTAAATAAACATGGAAATGGAAAATTTATTGATAGAGTTTTGTTTTGTTACATGAAATGTAAGGGATCGATCTATGGGGTGATTTAGGGTGATGCTTGTGCGTAATTATTATGTGTGTGATGTATGTAGGTGTGGTTGGTTGCTGGTTTGGCTTGATTTGATCACCCCAAATAAGTCTTGACATGGTAACCTTTAATATCTTTCATATTTTTAGCGAATGGTAGCTACACTATCTTATGATTGTTCTCTTCATGTTCCTTGTAGTATGGACATTACTATTCTTTATTAAAGTGATCCTCTGTTAGGCCAGGTAGGGAATAAACTGATCATGTGGGAGAGAATTGATGTCATCAAGTGAGGAATTCATATGGGATGAGTTAGATATATAGTATCTTATAGACTATCCACTGATCTCATAGGATCTTCTATGTACTTCTACACTTAGATGTTTGGGGTGGATGATTGAGATGATTTGTTGGTTGGTTACACATATGTGTTATGTTTCCATTTCCCTTGTTATGCAATCATTTATTCCACACTTATATTTTTTACTTCTTGGTTAAAGTGACATGTTGGTTAGAAATTTTCTATAGAAAATGATTTAAAAATATTTTTCACTTTTTTTCTCCTTCATTAAGTGAAAGTATTCTTTCTTTCTCTCTGATATTTTAATGTGTCCTTCTTGAAGAAGAATATGGTTTTAAATTGAAAAAAGGGCAGTTGATAATGTTTTTTTAAGAGAAAATGTGTGAAATCCTATTTTCATATATATTATTTCATACTTGAAACTGATGTATATTTTATATAAATAAAATACATTAGGAATACATTTTTCCTGTAATTCCTACATAGTTTCATGATAAGACATATTATAACAACCCGAACTGTTATAAATAAAATTCCCTTTTTGATTTAATTAAATTTCATATTATGTAATATGGTTATAGAAAATACATTAACTTATATTATTTTATTATATCCAATTGAATTTAAAATATAATTAATTCTCATTACCATTGATAATATTTCCATTGAACAGTGATCACATGGTTAGAAAAAATATAGGGTTTTAACAAATCTAGTTGACACTTACAAAGGAAGTGATGATCTAAACCAGTAGGATCATACCCTATGAAGCCCATTTATTATATCTTATAAGGGAGATAACATCTCTTTGGTTTTCCATTTACCAATCCCAAGTTGATATCCAACAACATAAGCATGAACAAAACTATTTATGGGAGATTTTCATGCTCATCGATATCACAACCCAAATCATGTACGTTGAACCACCCCATGAAAGTCTCATCATCATGTAACTCACTCTTAGGGTGTCAGATGGTGTATTAAAGGAATATATATAAAGACTCTGTGATTATGAGTATATAAATTATTTATTATAAAATAATGAATATATTTTAATCCTATTATGGTTACTTTATAAATGATTTTTATTTTTGTATAATAAAATGTAAATATTATTTTTGGGTAATATTCATATTTAATTCAAAAAATTATTTTATTGAATTGATATTCTTTTTAAATAAATAAAAATTTAATAAAATATTATTATTAATTAATTTTTAATTAATATAATTGATCATATAAATTGTACGAATTACAATGTAATTTTTATATAAGGGTTAGAAAACTTTTCTTGTAAAAAATCTAAGATTTTTTCAATAAATGTAAAAAATATATAAGTGAAAATAAAAATATTTTGAAAATTATTTAGATAAAATGAATATTATTTTTTGAATCATAACCTTAAAATTATGTATCAATGGATTTTTCATAAATTTATGAGATAGTTTTATTCTCAAGAAAAATTAAATACTTTATAAATATACATTTTTTATTCTAGCATTATAATGACCCAAAAGTGATGTAATAAATACCATAAATGGTATAAAGGACCAAATAAATTTTTTTATTTTTAAAATAATTTGATTTTATATTTATTTAGTTAATTTTTTTAGATCCTTTATGAATCCTCCAAAACCATTAATGTATTTTACGGTTTTAAAACCATTTTTTTAAGACTATGACTCACCTCCACATATGAAATGGAATTATTTTATTAATTTAGGACCTTGGATATATAAAATAATTATAACCACTATCATTTTGTAGAAACTATGGGATAAAACCATTTTACAGTTTGTGGTTTTGGTTATTTTATTATGTAGAGTCCAAAAAATAAATAATGAAGAAATCTCCCACTTTTCTGATATAAACCCATCCAAGATCCCAATTCAGTTCAATAAAAATATTCAAAGAACATCTACACTCTCCCCTCTACTCTCTAGAGTCCTATAATATTTCCCCAATCTCTCAAGAAGCCTCTCCCAAGAATTTTAGGTCAAACACTCAAGTAAGTGACCTTTTACTTTCTCCTCTTTATTCAAGTATCTTCTTTACCTTGTGTCTTTTATCTTAATTTATTTATAATGGGATATGTTATATTATACCCCCTTATTGTAAAATTTATTTACACATTATTATATACCCCTTTCAGTGTCATCAACCAATTTTATTAATTTTTATATGACGTATTTATGTTGCCAAAATTTCACCGCAATTTTCCATTCCAAAAAAATTAATAGTAAATACCAAACCCATTTCATATGAAGGGTATTCACCTTTATAAAATTATACATAATTGAAATGATACTTAAATTTACTTATTACATACTCCTTTTTTGTGGAATAAATTAGGATGATAAATGAATTCATATTGTATTATCTATGTGGCACACTTAAACATGAGAATGAAATGAAAGTGAAGGGTGAAAAAAAATTATACAGCACTCCAATGCATTTGGTATTGTTTAGTCTCATGAGACATCATGTTGGGATAGTGAGTGAACCTGGTTCCTTTATTGGAATTTTTCTACCATGATGTATTGGAATATTATCCTTGATCTATGTTTGTGGTGTTGTGTTTTATGTTGCCACCACATTTCCCATGTTATTATAATCATGTTATATCATGTATCATTGTTTATGATTATGATTCCTACTCCTTTTATGACACATTGATATGACTATTGTATAACATGTATCACCTTATTCCTTTTTTATTCCCTCAAAATACATTAAGTTTAACCCCTTTCTTATGTTTGTCCTTAGGTTATCCCATGCATTTTGAAAATCCATGGAATTTTAGAAGAATGTTAACAATTATTTCAATAATGATGTTGTATCCCATGTTCAAGATGATATTTTAGGTACCTAATTCCAAAATAAATTGGACTTATTAATATCATGAGTTAAATTAAGTGGAATATTATGTAATAATTCAACTATTAAGGTGTAATAAAGTGAAGGGTTTTTATAGTTTGTATTATATGAAAATTGTAGTTATTTTTTGGATTATTATGGGAAAACTCTACTGAAATAATTAAGGATATGATTAAGTATAAGAAAACGTCACAAATTTTTTTATTTGTGTAGTAATTGGTTTATCAAGAAAATAAATCCCTATTTGGATACTACTATTAGACATGGTTCTTTCACAGATGTACCTATGGGTAATAACTCCAACAAGGTGTGTTTGGACTGACTCAGTGTAACCTCTTTCATGAAAATAGTACTTAATGTGAAACTGTATTGATACTCCTGGGGGATATTCATTGGTAAATTGATAATCTCATAACAAACTATCATAAAGGGAAGAAACAAATTCCATAAGAATATATGTTAAAAAATATAATGTATGACATAGATTGAATCCTTGAAATTCATATGTTAATAAAAAAATTAATGTATTTTTTATACCAATAATTTCATTATATTCCCCATTATGTTTATAATAGTTCAAAATAATCATCTATAAATTTTCTTTTATTCTATACAATAACCATAAATTAGAGGAATCGGTTAAACAGTCAATGTGATGGGAAATGTGATGACTATCCCAATGAGATTCCCAACCCAATTTGAGAAGGAATCACAAATGTTATAAAAATACTCTCTTGCATGACTCAGGTTATAATAGATACCTGGATCAGGATCAGTGTTGAAATCCACCTACAAGGGAACAAGTCATGATTAATTATTTTATATAAGAAATACCTTCTACATTAAATGGATCGTTGGATCCCTTAATCATGGAACAATGGATTAATTACATTTATAAGATCATACCCATATTTTAATGTTATGAACAATAGGATGATCTATTAGCTATATATTGTGTTGAGGTAAAAGCTGATCAGTGGTAGAAATTGGTCATGAATACAATTCCTTAGGAAAATATCAAAGCGATGGGGTGGAGGGAATTTTGGAAAATGATTTTCGATAAATATTTTCCTCACAATCTCCATATTAAAATGAAGATTTATTTCTTTTCCCTCAAGAAAAAATAGGATTAATATATCAGGGAGTACAAAGAAAACATCACAAGACGTTCATGATACACCCTAGGATTTTTCATTTCCATCAAAATCATGTTCACTCGCTTCTTTGGTGGTCTAAAACATACTCTATGAAAATCCCTCGTGATCCATGGAATTGATAACTATTATGAAATTTTATGATATACCCTCAATGTAAAAATGGAGATCGATGAATCTAATGTGTTTCATGGGGATAATAAGTGGAAAGTGGACTTTAATTTTTGTAGTCTTATAGATAAATATAATGGTACCAAGAAATTTCCACGTCACACTTGTCAAAGGCACAGAAATAAGAACCCCAAAAAATTTCTAAGGGGTGAGGATATCACAATGTTGTGCAAAGAAAGGGCGCTAACTATAGATTTACAATAGAAGAAACCCACTAATAGGATGGAGGAAATGACTTCTCTAGTCAACCCTTTGTGCATTTTTCATTTCTTCAACTGCAAGTAAACATGTCACTTTGAAAACCAATGAACTAATCCAACTATTTTAAGAAAAAACCACTAGCCTCCAAGTAAAAAAGGGAAATATTTTTCCATAATTATCATTGAGGTTGATCCATATGAAGAAGTTTTGATAGGTATACTAGTTATTAATTCAAGTATAGTGATCAAAATTTATAATTATACTTCTATTCATTCTTCCATATAATGATATTATTTTATTACTATTGAAACGCCAACATGAATCATGGATGTTGAGTTATTAGTGAAAACTAAGAATGGGAATTATTTCATCCTAAGTATACAAATCCTCTCATAACACAATTTTCAGGATGAACTTCCCAGAAAACATTTTGATACTCCTTTTGTGGATTTTGATGCAATTATAGGCATGTATTGGCTTTACTTATATAAATCCTACATAAATTTACATGAGAAGGAAATCACTCTCCATAGTTCAACTCAACCCCCAATTTTGTACAAGTGCAAGGAGGATGATAAATACTATTTATCATTGTAATCACAAGCATTGATATTAATTCCCAACGATATAGTCTATCTAAAAAAATGATTGAGTTTATGAAAAGAATCATCCTTGAAGACATGTCTATTTTAAGGGAATAAATTGATGTGTTTCCCAAGGAATTTCTTAATCATTCTCCTAGCTAAGTTGTTGAATTTTCAATCGAGTTTATACCAAGAGAATTTTTATTATCCATGACTCCATTTAAAAGGGTTTTTTTGGAATATGAGGATTTATAGAAACATAATTATTAGAATCTAGATAGATTGTTCATACACCCAAGTGATTTAACATGGGATTTAAGAGTTCTCTTAATCAAGAAGAAGGACAGTTGAATACACCATTTACGTGATTATCAAGAGCTCAATAATATCTTTATAAAGAAAAATTATCATATGGCATAGATTGATGACTTGTTTGATCACCTACATGGAGCACAAAACTTCTTCAAGGTGGATCTGTGGATGAGATATTACCATATTAGGGTGATGAATGAGGTTATCCTAATCATTTATTTTCGTACATGGTACGAGAAATATGAGTTCTTAGAAATGAAATTCAAACTCACAAATTATCCATTAATCTTCTTGGACATGATGAATAGAGTCTTTTGATATTACCTATAAAAAAAATTTAGTCTTTATATATGATATTCTAATATACTTTAAACCCAAATATGAGGGTGAGGATTATCAAAGAACTATTCTAAATACCTTGTGAAATGAGAAGATTTATTCAATGTACAGTAAATGTGAGTTTTGGTTGACGGATGTCTAATTTTTTGGACATATCCTCATAGGAAATGTGACCAATATAGACCCTCAAAATAGAATAAATCGAAGGATATTTGATTCCATAATATGTGACTGATATCCATTGTTTTGTTGGATTATCTAGGTATTATCATCAATTTGTGATAAACTTATAGTAATTTTAAAACCCTCTGACCGAGCTATCTTGGATGGGAGTAAATTTTTCTTGGCATGATGAAAGTGAAAAGATATTTAAGGAGTTGAAAAGGAGGATTATCACTGCCAATGTGCTCACACTACCCACAAGTGTATCTCTTTTGTAGTATTAAAAAATTATTCAAAGAAGGTATTGGGTAGTTTGTTAATGTATATTGAAAAATTCATATCCGATGCTTCATGGAAATTGAAATATCATGAATAGAAATACCTAAAGCATTATCTAAAGTTTGATACAATGATTTATCTTTGAAAATATGGTAGCATTATCTCTTTTAAGAGAATTATGGAATATATACGGATCACAAAATTTTCAAATATATATTCACATAGAAAGAGATGAATATATTCCAATAAATAAGGTTAGATCTGATCAAAGACTATGAATACCCAATCTAATACCATCCTAGTGAAGTAACTAAGTGGTGGATGTTTTATTTAGAAAGGACCTAGAAATTTTTTCATTCATGATAATTTAGAGGGAACTAATCTGTTTAGAATGGAAAAGGATGGATGTGGGAAAAATAATAGAAGGAACATCATTAATACTTTAAAAAATTATTTCTTAGTTGTCCCTTATGGATAAGTTAAAATATTATGAATGATATGATTTGGGAATTAAAAAGAAAGTGGAAACTATAATAAAATGTAAATACTAAGCATTAAATGTTAATAAAGAAGGTGTTGTATGATTTGGTTCTAGACTATGTGTATCATCAAATATTGAGTTAAATAAGGGGTTGTTGGATGATTCATATAGATCAACCATCTCTAGCCATACTATAAGCACAAAGATGTATTGAAATCACTATGAACACTGTTGGTGGGACACTATGAAGAACGATATCACATAATATACATCAAGAGGTCTTGTATTTCTACAAGTGATGGAGGAAAGTAAAAAATGTAAGGGGATGATGAAACCATTACCCATACCTACATGGAATTAGAAAACCATCACCATGGACATTGTCACCAATTAACTGAAGACATCCAAAAAAACAATGTTATCTCGGTTATGTTTGATCATCTTAAAAATACTAAAAACTTCATTTCGATTAAAGAATATTTAAAAAATATCAACTTGGACAAATATTTATTAGATATATGGTAAGGCTGCATGGAGTACCACTATCGATTGTATCTGATTGATATATGAGATTCACCACAAAGTTCTGGAAAAGTATAAAAATATGTTCTAAATACTGAGCTGAAATTTAGTATGAACTATCATCATAAAACTAATTTCTAGCCTAAGATTACTTTTCTGACAATGGAAGACATATTGGGAGCATGTTATATGGAAATTAGAGGAATACAGCTCCAATATCCACCTTTGGCCAAGATCTCAAAAAATAACAGTTTCCACTCAAGTATCCAAATGAACCCATATAAATCCCTTTAAGGGGAGAGGTAAAAAACACCTACATGTTGGGAATAATTTTGGGGGGAAATGGCTAGGAACTGAAATGGTGGAAGAAATTATGGAAAATGTTAAGATAATTCAGCAACACATCAAGGCTACTCAGAGTTGATGGAAGATCTATACCAATATTCGTTGATGAGGCCTAGACTTTTATATTGGATACATGGTATTCATCCATATATGTATATAGAATAAATTGATGAGATCTGGGAAGAAGTTAAATCTTAGTTCAATATACATCATTCCCTTTGAGATCTTTGATCGCATCAGAGTGGTAGCCTACTGACTTGCACTGCCACCAAACCTATCTAAAGTATATGATGTATTCCTTGTATCTATTTTGATAAAGTACATACCATACCCATAAAATGTACTCAATATATATGATAAATTATTAGATAATGATCTATCTTATGTGGAGAATCTGGTTATGAACATAGATCGTAGAGAAAATGTTATATGAAATAAAAAAATCACTTGGTCAAAGTGATGTGAAAAAACAATATATTTGATGAAATGATGTGTGAACTAGAGGAAGTTCTAATGTATATTTACCGTCATCTATTTTAGTGGGGGAAAGAAAATTTTGAGGGTGAAATTTCATAAATGGGGAATATTATAATGACCCAAAATATTATAAATACAATTCCCATTTTTATTTAATTAATTGTCTTATTTTGTAATGTGGTTATAGAAAACACACACACTTATTTTGTTTTATAATATCCAATTAGATTCCAAAGACTGTTAAATATCATTACCCTTGATAATATATCCTTTTAATAGTGATCACATGATTAGTATAAATATAGGGTTTTTACAAATCTAATTGACATAGACAAAGGAAGTGATGGCCTCAACCAATAGGTTAATACCCTTTGAATCCCATTAATAAGAGAATTTATATGAGATATAATCTATGGTTTTTTCCATTAACCAAGTCCAATATTATATCCATAAACATAAGCATGAGTGAAACCATTTATCGAATAAGTTCATACTCGTCAAGATCATGGCCCAAACCATGAATGCCAAATCAACCCTTGAAAGTCTTAACATCACAGGCCTTACTCATGGGGCATTTTATGGTGTATTAAATTAATATTTAACAAAATTTTAACATTATGAGTATGTGGATTATTTTTTAAAAATAATGAATATATTTTCATCATATTGTAATTACTTTATAAATGTTTTTTATTTTCATATAATTAAAAAAATAGTATTTTAGGGTAATATTCAAAATATATTAAGGAATTTATTTTGATGAATTAATGTATTTTTTAAATATATAATATTTTAATAAGACATTATTATTAAATAATTTTTAATTAATATAAATTATCATATAAATTTTATGATGTATAATGTAATTTTTATAAGGTTTTAAAAATGGTTATAGTCAAAAAACCATGAATTTCTCAATAAATGTTGATTTTTATTTTAAAAGTTATAATAAACATATGAATAAAAAAATTATATAAAATTAATATTGTTTTTGAAATCATAATGTCAAAATTATCCAATGGATAACTTTTCATAATTTTCATATACATTTGAATTTTCCAGTAAAAAATGAATACTGTATTAATATAATTTGTATATTGTGACATCATAATAACCCAAAAGTAATTTAATAAACCCTATAAATGGTATCCATGACTAAATATATGTTTTAAATTTAAAATAAATTGATTTTATGTTTATTTTATTAATTTTATGAAGCCCTTGTGAATCTTCTAATACCATTAATATGTTTTATGGTTCTAAACCCATTAATTTAAGAGTCTAACTCACCTCCCAAAATGAAAGGGTATTATTTTTTAAGTTAGGCCCTTGTACATATTAAATAATAAGAAAAAATCCAATTTTTAAGAAACCATAGGCAAAACAGAATTGATGGTTTATGATTTTGGTTATTTTATTTTGTAGAGTCCAAAACTTAAATCATAAATAAATTCCCCTCTTTTCATATATAAACCCAACCACGTTTCAATTTTTCTTCACTATGACTTCTTATATGAGGTTCATACTCTTACATAAACTCTCTAGAGTCCTCCTAAGGATCCCTCTATCTCTAAGGAATACTCTTCCTGGTATTTTGATTCACACATTAAAATAAGTGATCTTTTCTTTTATCCTACTTATTCAAGTATCATTTTTACCTTATGTCTTTTTATATTCATGTCTTTATTATGGGATATGTTATTCCATATCACACTTTATAATTTATTTCCAATTAACGAGTGACCCCTTTCTCTGTCATCAACCCAATTTAGGAATTTTTGAGCGACGTTGTTATGCTATCGAAATTTCACCATGAATTACCATTATAAAACAATTTACTAGTGAATACCATACCCATTTCATACTAAGGTTATTTACCATTATACACATAAAATTCCTTTAATTGGGACTTATATGTATGTATTCATCAATCCTTTTTAGTGGAATAAATTATTATGATGAATGAATTCATGTTGTATAATATATGTGAAACACTTAAGTAGGACAATTAAATGAATATAATGGGTGTGCCCAGGATTATATAGAGCTCCAATGCATTGGTTAATATTTTGTCTAATGAGATTCCATGTTGGGATAGGGAGTAACTTGATTCTTTTATGGTAATTTTTCCACCATGATGTCTTGGTGGTTTATCCTTGACCTATGTTTTTTATGTATTGTTTTAAGTTGTTTTCACATTTTCCATGTTATAATTATCATGCTATATCATGTATCATTGTTCACGTTTGTGATTACTAATATTTTTATTCCCCAGTTATTTGACTATTGTATAACATGTATCACATTATTCCTTTTTTATACCATTACTAGGATTTATATCTCACCCATTTTTATGTTTGTCCCCAGGTTATCCAATACAGTTTTAGAATCCAAGGAATTTTATAAGCATGTTAAGGATATTTTCAACAATGATGTTGTACCCCAAGTTTAAGATGTAATTATATGTAACTAATTACCAATGACACTATACATCTCGATTTTTTGGGTTTTATTAAGTGTAATATTATATAACAAATCATGTATTAATGTGTAATAAATAGAATGGTTGTTATACCTATAGTTTTTTATTCTATTTCATCTCAGGTGAAGGTTTTATATTGGATTCATTTTTTGTGGGTGATGGTGGGTTTTGGAGTTGATAGTGACCATTGGGATCACATGAAGACTTAGTGGTAATTAGTTCAGTTTGGGTTTTTATATATAGCATTGTTTTATTTTCAGTTTATGTATAAATAATGATCATTTTAAAAAATATATTTATTTTTATTATCTTTTTGTATTTACACTTCTTAGGTTTATTTATTCTGGTTGAAATAATTCCTTTTAGTTCTTGTTAATACCCTTTTCACTTATCTCTATATCAGAAGGATCATGGAATGCCACTTGGTCCTTGTTGTGGGCCGACTCATGTGATTGGTCTAGAGTCAACCTGGGGTGGTTTGTGATAAAATGGTATCAGATCATATGATCTTTAGAGGTCCTATCTTTTAGTGAGCCCTTTATTATTTTGGTTTTAAATGTAGATGGAGTAGGACTATCGGTACTTTGGATGTGGGAATGAGGATGTCTCTGAACTCCATTTTCAATGTTGATCATTTTGTTACTATGGGAATTTGTGTTTTTTTTGTTTGGTTCTTGTGAGAGGTAATGTGTTTGGGAAATGAAACTAGACTCAGGAATGTTTTCTCAGTTAGCTTATAGGGTCATGGAATTCCACTTAGAGTTAGGGACATGGTCCTAAAAAAATCTTTTCCAAGTCATCCATCAACACTAGATTTCCCTTGTGAGATGTTTTATGTCCTTTTTGATTTTGATAATGATTTAAAAACCATTATTTTGAAATTTGAAAAACTATATTTTAAGAGGTAATGTTTTTATTTTTTTGACGACATAAAATTAGTTTTATCTTTTTTTAAGAGGGTTTTGTAAATATAATTTAAATGAGAAAAAATTATTATTAAATGAAATTTTTATCAAATTATTTTTTATGGTATGTGATTTGTTGAATTGATGGAAATTCTTTGAATCTAGAAAAACTGGTTTTTTAACTGAATTCATAAGATTTTATTTTCTAGATTAATAAAATTGATTGACATAGAGAGTTTGATGAAGGTTTTGGACATAGATGTTGGAGATATTTTTAAAAGGTAATGTGAAATTTGAAACTTGGGTAAAAAATTTAGTTTCGAAAATGGAAAGGTCTTATATTGAAATTTTTAATTCTTATGAGCGATCACATGTAAGGATCACTAGTGCAGAAAAGGTTTTTTACGTCACCATTTTTTACGTCGGTTATATAAAACCGACGTCATAATATGTAAAACGAGGTTTTTTACGTCGGTTATTTAATAACTGACGTAAAAACCTGTGTTTAGTACACCTTTAACGTCGGTTATTTTTATAACTGACGTTATTAATCGCGCGACTTCATTTTTTACGTCGGTTATACATTAACCGCCGTAAAAAACAGAAGCGAGGGGCGTTTTTTACGTCGGTTATTCAATAACCGACGTAAAAAATGCGGTTTTTGAAGGCCTTTTTACGTCGGTTATAAAATAACCGATGTAAACAAAGAATCCGCAGATGTTTTTGACGTCGGTTATGGAATAACCGGCGTAATAAAACGCGGATTTTGAGCCCTTTATAACGTCGGTTATTTTATAACCGACGTAAAAAAAGAATCGGAGGAAGGGTTTTACGTCGGTTATTGAATAACCGATGTTATAAATGTTTTTAAAAAAATTATAACATCGGTTATTGAATAACCGACGTGATAACTCATTAAAAATTTTACCCAGACCCGTGGATTGTCATTCGTGAGTTTACCTTCGACAGTCGCGACTCGTCTCTCTCGCACGTAAACCCGAATCGGCTCGTCCATTTCGTGGGTTTAGATTCGTTTTTCGATCATCGTTTCTCATATTTAATCTCCTCGGATCAATCATCTAAACTCGCAGCACTCAGGTAATCCTCCCACTCGTTCATTTTTTTTCGCGGATAGTATATATATATGTGTTGTGATTTTTTTGTTGAAACTAGCTAAGATTCTTCGATTGCGAACCCTTTTAACTCGTTTTGGCACCATAATCTTATTTATCATCCCTAGATCTATTAGTTCGACTTGCATTATTGACTAATTTTATGATTTCACTAATTTTTCATCGTTTTCTATAAATCCCCGAGAGGGTTGTGGCGTGTCCAGGGGGGTTTACAAGGGGGTGGGTGGGTGTGGGGGGCTGTCCAAGGGTGTGGGTGGGTGTTGGGGGGTGTCCAGGGGGGTGTCCAAGGGGGTAGGGGGTGGGGGTGGTGTTTAGGAGGGGTGGGGGGGTTGTCCAGAGGGTTGGGGGTGTCCAGGGGGGTGTCCAAGCAGGTCGGGGGTGGGGGGTTGTGTCCAGGAGGGGTGGGGGTGCTTTCTAGAGGGGTCGGGGGCTGTCCAGAGGGGTCGGGGGTGTCCAGGATGGTGTCCAAGGGGATGGGTGGGTGTGGGGGGTTGTCCAAGGGGGTGGCGGCCTGTCCAGAGGGGTCGGTGGGGTGACCAAGGGGGTGTCCAAGGGGTTGGATGGGTGTGGGGGGCTGTCCAAGTGGGTGGCGGCCTCTCCAGAGGGTATTTGGGGTTGTCCGGGTGGGTGGGGGGGCTGTCCAGAGGGTTGGGGGATGTCCAGGGGGGTGTCCAAGGGGGTAGGGGGTGGGGGTGGTGTCCAGGAGGGGCGGGGGGCTGTCAAGAGGGGTCGGGGGGTGTCCAGGGGGGTTTACAAGGGGGTGGGTGGGTGTGGGGGGCTATCCAAGGGTGTGGGTGGGTGTTGGGGGGTGTCCAGGGGGGTGTCCAAGGGGGGTAGGGGTGGGGGTGGTGTTTAGGAGGGGTGGGGGGTTGTCCAGAGGGTTGGGGGGTGTCCAGGGGGGTGTCCAAGCAGGTCGGGGGTGGGGGGTTGTGTCCAGGAGGGGTGGGGGTGCTTTCTAGAGGGGTCGGGGGCTGTCCAGAGGGGTCGGGGGGTGTCCAGGGTGGTGTCCAAGGGGATGGGTGGGTGTGGGGGGCTGTCCAAGGGGGTGGAGGCCTGTCCAGAGGGGTCGGTGGGGTGTCCAGGGGGGTGTCCAAGGGGTTGGATGGGTGTGGGGGGCGGTCCAAGTGGGTGGAGGCCTCTCCAGAGGGTATTTGGGGTTGTCCGGGTGGGTGGGGGGGCTGTCCAGAGGGTTGGGGGATGTCCAGGGGGTGTCCAAGGGGGTAGGGGTGGGGGTGGTGTCCAGGAGGGGCGGGGGGCTGTCCAGAGGGGTCGGGGGGTGTCCAGGGGGGTTTACAAGGGGGTGGGTGGGTGTGGGGGGCTGTCCAAGGGTGTGGGTGGGTGTTGGGGGGTGTCCAGGGGGGTGTCCAAGGGGGTAGGGGTGGGGGTGGTGTCCAGGGGGGTGTTATATCTTACTATATTTTGTTTAAAAAATAATATTCAAGCATATTTTTTTAAATACACATCGATTTGTTTTATATTTCAAAATTGTTTACATTCAAATTATGATTTTTTTCATATAAACATATATTTGTATTATCTAAAAAATATATATATTTTTGCTATTTGTTATAGGTAATAATGAGTCGAAGTTGGATTACGGCATATCGAATGAGCAATGAATATGAGGAAGGTGTTGATGCCTTTTGGAATTTGCTAAACGAAATGTTCCAAGTAGTGACATTTTTTTCTGTCCATGCCTGAAATGTCTGAATATGAAGAAGTTGATAAGTATAGAGATAAAAGATCATCTGATTTGTCATGTTTTCAATCCGAGTTACAACCCTTGGATTTGGCATGGCGAAACTGGACATAATGTCACTGATGATAATGAATCGCAAGATGGTAACTCCGATGGAATTGAAGAAATGATTCGTGATATTGTAGCAGAACAAATTGAGATAGAACCGACAGTTGCACGTCTATATGGTGATGCCGAAAAACCATTATATCCTGGTTGTACAGATTTTACGGTTTTGTCGGCAGTGTTAAGATTGATTAACCTGAAGGCGAAACATGGATGGAGTGACAGAAGTTTTACAAAGCTGCTACAATTGATGAAAGACATTCTTCCAAAAGATAACGATCTTCCAGATTCACATTATAAGGCCAAAAAAATATTATGCCCGATGGGATTGGGATACAGGAAAATACATGCCTGTCCGAATGACTGCATTATATATAGGAAGGAATATGAATTTATGAAAGAGTGTCCTAAATGTGGGACATCATGGTATAAGGTGAAAGAAAAATCACAAGCTGATATAGAGATTACAAAGCTCCCTTCAAAGGTATTTTGGTATCTTTCTATAATTCCTCGTTTCAAACGTTTATTTGCTAATTCACATGATGCAAAAAGGTTAAGATGGCATGCTGATGAGAGGGTATGTGATGGAAAAATACGTCATCCAGCTGATTGTCCACAATGGAAGAAAATTGATTCCCTGTACCCTACATTTGGAAATGAAATTAGAAATCTGAGACTAGGCTTGTGCACAGATGGAATGAATCCATACCGAACCCTCAGTAGCACACATAGTTCATGGCCTGTTTTATTGGTAATTTACAACCTCTCTCCTGAAGTTTGTATGAAGCGCAAATATGTCATGTTGAGTATCATGATCTCTGGTCCAAAGCAACCCGGCAATGATATTGATGTATACTTGTCACCGCTGATTGATGATTTGAAACTGTTATGGGATGATGGTATTAGGGTGTATGATTCTTATAAAATGGAATATTTTCAACTGCATGCAGTGCTTCTATTCACTATAAATGACTTCCCAGCATATGCAAATTTGTCTGGGTACAGTGTTAAAGGGTATAAAGCATGTCCAATTTGCGAACAACAGACGTCATATTGTCAATTGCATCATGGGAGGAAAACAGTGTACATGGGTCATCGAAAGTTTTTGCCTATGGATCACCCTTATAGAAGACTAAAAAAGGCATTCAATGGCTCACAAGAATTTGATACTGCTCTCAAAACCTTTATCCCCAGATTTGTATTTTGAGAGGGTGAAAAACCTTGATGTGACATTGGGAAAGACACAGAAATCTGGTAATGATAGACATATTTGGAAGAAAAGGTCAATATTTTTTGAGCTACCATATTGGAGGTATCATGAAGTCAAACATAATATTGATGTCATGCACGTGGAGAAGAATATCTGTGATTCTTTGATCGGAACATTGCTAGATATTAAAGGAAAGACAAAAGATGGGTTGAATGCAAGGTTAGACCTACTATCAATGGGAATACGTTTGGAGTTAGCTCCCACTCCTAAAGGAAGACGAACATTTCTTCCCCTGGCTTGTCATACATTATCGAAGAGGGAGAAAAGTAGCTTCTGTCAGTGTCTTCATGATATCAAAGTGCCTCAAGGTTATTCTTCAAATGTAAAAAATTTT
The DNA here is from genome assembly GCA_963277665.1 of Viscum album. Taxonomy (NCBI): domain Eukaryota; kingdom Viridiplantae; phylum Streptophyta; class Magnoliopsida; order Santalales; family Viscaceae; genus Viscum; species Viscum album. Next base: position 1,931,384,862 of record OY728142.1, read on the forward strand.
GTCTCATTGAAAGACTTGAAGTTGATAGGTATGAAATCACATGATTGTCACGTCATGATGCAACAAATTCTACCAGTTGCACTGCGTGGAATATTGCCCATCCGTGTCAGAAAGACTATAATGAGGTTGTGTTATTTTTTCAATTCAATTTGTAACAAGGCGATTGATGTAGAATGCTTTGAACATTTGGAAAAGGATGCAATTTTTTATACTTTGTCATTTGGAAATGTATTTTCCTCCAACTTTTTTTGATATGATGGTGCATTTAATGATTCATCTGGTTCGAGAAATAAAGCTTTGTGGACCTGTATATCTTCGTTGGATGTATCCTTTGAAAGGTATATGAAAATATTAAAGGGATATGTTAAAAATACATATCGACCTGAATCCTCCATTATTGAAAAGTATATTTCTGAGGAGGTAGAAGAGTTTTGTACGAGCTACTTGGCTACGGCGCAACACATAGGTTTGCCTCCATCTCGCCATGAACGGGTTAATAATGAGGGAAAGGGGATTCGTGGCTTGAAAGTCAAATCACTGTCAGCTGAACATATGAAGAAGTTAGAATCATACATCTTGAATAACATAGCTGATGTTCAACCGTATATCACATTGCATATTAATGAGTTGAAACAATGTCATCCAAAGAAGAAAGAAATGTGGATTTTGAATGAGCACAACAAAACTTTTTTGCCATGGTTTAAAAAGACCTTGCTTGGTAGATCAGATGTATCAGAGACATTAAAATGGATAGTGGGTGGTCCATCTTTAAATGTGATAACATGGTCCGCTTATGACATTAATGGCTATACATTTCATACGAAAGCTCAGGACAACAGAAGTGCAGTTCAGAATAGTGGTGTATTGGTGTTTGCAGAAGCAATTCATTTTTCGAGTGCTAAGGACAGAAACCCAATTTCGGCATCAAGTTCATATTATGGAGTGATTGAAGACATATGGGAGGCTGATTACTTTAAAATTAAAGTTCCTGTTTTTAACTGTAAATGGTTTATCGTAACAACAGTGTCAGACACGATGAATTTGGAATGACACTTGTTAATCTGAATAGATTGGAAGACATAGCTGATTCTTTGATAATGGAAACACATGACAAACAAATTTTCTATGTAGTAGATCAATCAGATATGCAGTGGGCTGTTGTTTTACAAGGGAAAAAACAATATGTTGGTGAGGATGAATTTGATGAAGATGCTGATTTATGTGAGATCCCTACTTCCATGGAAAGATTAACAGAACATAATGATGAGTATGTTGAAGACATGGTTTGTGCCATAAGGAACGATCACGACGAAGGAATTTGGGAAAACAATCCAACTGTACATTCCTAAAATTACAGGTAACACATGTTTATTTCATTGTTTACATTTAGTTTTTTTCATATAATGTTAGATATTGTAAATTTTTTACTTATTAAAACATGTATCAAACCAAAACGATAAAACAATAAAAAACCGTAAAGAGGAGAAGTCCTGGGCGCACCGGCTGGCCGGTGGTGGATCACCGGTTGGCCGGTGGTCCAGAGCAAAGCTCTGTCTGGTCCACCGGCCGGCCGGTGATGAGCCAGCGGCCGGCCGGTGGTCCAGACAGAGAGGAAGGCTCTCTGTCTGGTCCACCGGCCGGCCGGTGGTGATCCAGTGGCCGGCCGGTGGTCCAGACAGAGAGGAAGGGCTCTCTGTCTGGTCCACCGGCCGGCCGGTGGTGATCCAGCGGACCGGCCGGTGGTCCAGACAGAGAGGAAGGCTCTATGTCTGGTCCACCGGCCGGCTGGTGGTGATCCAGCGGCGGGCCGGTGGTGAGCCAGCGGCCGGCCAGTGGTGAGCCAGCGGCCGGCCGGTGGCACCAGGCAGTGGGCAAGTCTACTGCCTGGGTCCTCCGGCTGGCCGGTGAGCTCACACCGGCTGACCGGTGGACTCAGTGAGTCCACTTTTCAGCTTTCTTGGCCAACTCCTTGGCAACCTTTTGCCTGTGTTTACCATGTTTATCATTGTTTAACATGCTTACCATATTACCAATGTTTACTATTATGTAATTTAGTACACTTTTGTATTTTCTGATTAAGTAGTATTACAATATTTGAATTTGTATATTTGTGAACTAATGTTTGTTTTTTTGATTTGAAGGAAAATGACAGATCAATCAGTTGATCAGCCACATGATTCTGGAGATGAGCATATTGGTCATACATCTGGGGAGGAACATTCACATGCTCCTATTACGAAAAAGAGTTCAAAGGTTGGTAAGCGTGGGTGCACACGTTTACCAAAATTATCACTTGCCCGTACGAAGGAGGAGAGGATAGTCGTGGAGTTTGATGATGATGATCTTCCTAGAGGTCCAAATGCTAAAGATTTTAAGGGTTTTGTAGCAACTCAGGCTAAGAGAAAAGTAAGCATTCTCTATGATGATTGGAGAAGTGTGGATAAGGCGATAATTTCTCAACTGTGGGAGACCATTTTGGTAAGATCTTTTGCTATTGTTTGACTGTTCTTTAAATGTTTCTAGTATATATAATATTTTTAACCTCTTTTTTTATCAGATGACATTTGATATTCCTGACACTGGAGGAGTCAGGAAGAAATGCTTATCGTTGGCTGCTAGGAGATGGAGGGATTTCAAATCAACCCTCTTCATCTGATTTCATTTATGGTCATAGGAGTCGTGAGAATCCATGTCGTATATATCCTTTTATAGATGAAGACACATGGAGACAATTTTTTGAAAGTAGAAGAAAAGAATCATTTTTGGTAAGGGCAATGTAAACTTTTATAAGCTTTCTTATATAAATGATCTTATTATTGTTTTGTTAATGATTACTTATTCTTAATTTACTGCAAACAAGGAAAGCTCATCAAGAGATCAAATCTAAAAATGTATACCCTCATAGTTTATCTCGGGGAGGGTATGCATTATTGAAGAACAAATGATGGCAGAAAAATTTCAACAACTAAGAGCTGAGTCTTCAAGCTCTGGAGAGGTGGCCCCTCCATCCCCTCCATCTAGACATGAGAAATGGAAAAAGAGCTCGGAAGGGCAAAAAAGGACAATATCTTTCGGAAGAATCGAGACTCGTAGTTGAGAGGATTGTAAGATATCTATTTTATTTATTTATGTTTACTATTTTCGTCATATATTTCCAATCATTATAGAAATGTTCAATTAATTATTACAGGACTATCTTGAGGAGCAGAGTTCATAGGGGACATTTACACCATCTGGGAGGGAAGATATTTTATCTGTGGCATTGGGAAAGCCCGAACATCCTGGCCGTGTAAGGGGATATCCGGCAGGTGTATCGGTAAGAAAAGTGTTGCCACGTTCCTCAACTTCTAACGTTGAGGGAGTTTATAAAAAAAATAGTATCCTTGGAGGCTGAAGTCCATAATATTAATGCGACAATGGGGGACAAGATTAGAGCATCGGTGCAGTTTATGTTTGCAGACTTGCAAAGACAATTTCAGGGTGCAGCTCCCACTCCACCTCTCCCAGTAGCTCCCACTCCCCACCTCAGCCTGCGGACCCAATTTTTGATCCTCCTCCTCTGCCGCAGCTACCTACTTATTGTGAGTTGTATGTTGATGATCCTCAACATCATATAGTTGCATATGGGATGGTATATTGTATAGGAGATACAGTTCATCATCAACAGTTAGAGGTAGAGAATCAGAGGGTCACTGTACAGGATATTATAGATAGATCAGCTTGGATACCATTACCTACAGATGAGGTGACGACAGTTGGACATAGTATCAGCCATTTTTTACTTTGGCCATCCATACTTCTTCGACTCATTACCATAGAGGTATGGATGTTATATTCTTTATTTTATATTTTTATTAATGTTTTATCATTTGAAAACTAATATATTTTTCAATTTATTTTTACAGGAATACTTCAAAGGTAAAGAAATACTGTATAGACAACAACAAAGACAGATAGCTATGACATCAGATGCAGATACTAGCAGTCTTGACAAATTGTCAAGATATTCAAATTTGTTGGCGGATCATTATGACTTTACAATGGAAGCTCATGTCTGTGGACGTGAACTAAGTGTGGGGATTATGAAAACTGATATCATGGAGTTTGTCACTGGAGATAAGTTGGGCATCAACGTGGTGCAAATTTTTATCATGTAAGTCTTAACAACTTTTCCTTGCGTTATATTTATTAAAAATGTATACTTATGTCTGCTTTGTATTAGGTATCTGTATAAAATTTGTGAGAGGAATGAGCTGACAGATGTATATGGATTCGTGGACCCACAATTCATTTCCCCTGAAGCATGTGCATTGGATGAGGAACAAAGAATGCTTTATATTGCTGATAGATTTGAAAAGAATGTCATCACACAGTGTTGGATGATTGCCTTTTTGTGAGAGAGTATGAAACACATCCCTCTCAAAGAGTTAATTATCTTTTAACATAAAAAACAACTACGTTAAATTTCCTACTATCAGGGATCATTGGATGTTAGGGGTTTTTTTTCCCTAGGGAGAAAACACTTTATTGGATATGCTCTCTCCATGATGATGTGCGAGAAAGTTTAAGAATATATTGGAAACATAAGTCTCAATTTCACAATAGTTTTATATATTATAATGAATTTTAAATTTACCCCATTCGTATTATTTTTCTAACAGGGCATGGGTCCACTTTCGAAAAAGCGCAAAGAAAAGGAATTTCAAGATCAAATATGTACATGCGAAGGTAAATATACATTTATAATTTGTACATTTTGATTTATTACATAAAAATAATATATTGAATTTACACTCATTCAAACAGAAATGTCATGAGCAACAAGGCAATCATCAAATCCGGATATTACATGTTAAGATTTATGTATGAAATAATAACAACTGGGACAGTTCTGAGTTTTGACCTGGTAAGATTTCCTCTTTCTCATAATATTTCAATTTGATTTATTCATTATACACGTTGACTACTATCCTTTTCCTTTGTAGCTTTTTGATGACCCTCAACCCTTTACTGCTGAAGATATCAAACACTTACAAGTGGAGTGGTCAAATTATTTTACAGGTTTGATTGACTTTAGTTGTTTGTAATGTAAAATGTAAATTTGAATATTGTCAATGTAATTGTGTATTTCGTAGTCGTTTAGGTTGGATTTAGTTTTTTTTGAAGTTGACAGTGTAATTTTTGAATGTTATAGAAGTGAATGTTTAATTTTTCTCTACTTCTTGTTTTGGTCTACTGTTGATGGTTTTTCTGGTCTGGATTTTGGTATGGGGGAGAGGTTCCAAGGGGGTGGGTGGGTGTTTGGGGGGTGTCCAAGGATATGGGAGGGGTGTCCAAGGTGTGTTTGGGGCTGTCCAAGGAGTCGGTTGGGTGTAAATGGGGGTGGGGGGGCTGTCCAAGGGGTGGGGGGTGTCCAAGTGGTGGGGGGGTGTCCAAGGGATATAGGAGGAGTGTCCAAGGGTGTTTGGGGCTGTCCAAGGGGATGGGGGGTTTCCAAGGGGTAGGGGGGTTTTCCAAGGGGTCGGGGGGGTGTCCAGGGGGTGGGGGGCTGTCCAAGGGGTGGGGGGGTGTCCACGGGGTGGGGGTGTCCAAGGGATATGGGAGGGGTGCCCAAGGGGTGTTTGGGGCTGTCCTAGTGTTTCGGGGGGTGTAAATGAGGGTGGGGGGCTGTCGAAGGGGTGGGGGTGTCCAAGGGGTTGGGGGTGTCCAAGGGATATGGGAGGGGTGTCCAAGGGGTGTTTGGGGCTGTCCTAGTGTTCGGGGGGTGTAAATGAGGGTGGGGGGTTGTCGAAGGGGTGGGGGGTGTCCAAGGGGTGGGGGTGTCCAAGGGATATGGGAGTGGTGTCCAAGGTGTCTGGAGTTCTGTCCAAGGGGCCGGTTGGGCGTGTAAATGAGGGTGGGGTGGCTGTCCAAGGGGTGGGGGTGTCCAAGGGGTGGGGGTGTCCAAGGGATATGGGAGGGGGTGTCCAAGGGGTGTTTGGGGCTGTCTAAGGGCTCGGGGGGGTGGTCCAGGGGTCGGGGGGGTGTCCAAGGGGTCTGGGAGGGCTGTCAAGGTGTGGGGGGTGTCCAATGGGTGTTTGAGGCTGTACTAGGGGTCTTGGGGGTGTAAAATGAGGGTGGGGGGCTGTCCAAGGGGTGTGGGGGTGTCCAATGGGTGGGGGTGTCCAAGGGATATGGGAGGGGTGTCCAATGGGTGTTTGAGGCTGTACTAGGGGTCGTGGGGGTGTAAATGAGGGTGGGGGGGGGGGGCTGTCCAAGGGGTGGGGGGTGTCCAAGGGTTGTGGTGGGGCTCCAATGTGGGGGGGGAGGGCTGGCCAGGTTGTTAGGTGGGTATAGATGAGGGTGGGGTTCAGTTCGGGCTTGGGGGAGGGCTGGCATGGTTATTTTTTGTTTGGTTTCTGGTTGCTTTTTGGTGAGTGCAGTGCAATTATTTAAAAAAATATCGCTTTCACGTCGGTTATTTTATAACCGACGTGGTAAATAAATTGGTAGGGGTTTATCACGTCGGTTTTTTCGAGAACCGACGTGATAAACCGTTCCCGGGCCTTTTATCACGTCGGTTCTTAATATAACCGACGTGCTAAAAGGCATGGGAATCGATTTACCACGTCGGTTATTGGATAACCGACGTGCTAAAACGTTTCCCAGGCCTTTTTATCACGTCGGTTATTTAAGAAACCGACGTCATAATAGGCCCGGGGAAGGGTTTATCACATCGGTTATGTCATAACCGGACGTGATAAATGATATCCCAGGCGTTTTATCACGTCGGTTTAGAAAATAACCGACGTGATAAACCCCCCCCCCCCCCCCCCCCTGCGCATATTTTATCACGTCGGTTATTAATGAACCGACGTGATAAACACCGTGATGTTAGGGATGTTACGTCGGGTTTTAAATAACCGACGTAAAAAACGTTATTTATAACATCGTCCGTATTAACGTCGACTAAAAACCGACGGTAAATAATGAAAAATAACCGACGTAAAAAATGTTTTCTGCACTAGTGGATGAGTGAGAGGAGGTGTATTATTTATGGAATGCATGATTGGGTGACTGGATTGGTTTGGTAATAAACATGTGTTAGGCTCCATGGAATACCATAGGTGAGAAGGAAACTGATTAAGTTTGTTTTTTCTTACAAAATAGTTTTCAGGAAAATTAAATTTTGTTGTTTTCCTAAATTATTGTTGTGTAGTGTGTTTTATTTTGATTTGGAAATGGATTTTAAAGTGGTGTTTTTGTTTGATATTTTTTTCATGAGTTGTTTTTTATTAACTTATTAGATTGTTATTTTATTTGTTTATCCCCCCCCCACCAAGGATTTGATGGATATTAGAGGTTAATATATAGTTAGTTCACCATTAGAGGACCTATAGTTTATCAATGTATGGACTTTCTTCTTGAGTATCAGTATCTAAACCCTCCTCTAATTTATGGTAAAGAGGATCCTCTTTAAGGAGAGGGGTGGATGGTTTAGTGTTGAAGTTTTTCCATTGGTTTGTGGATCTAGTTGCATATCTACTTGGGTAGGTTGAGTAAGATTCTTAAACACCTTGTCATTTTGAAAATTGAATTCTTCCTCGTCTATAATTAACAGTTTTGGAGTTCTGTTTAACCACCTTTTCTGATGTGGTAAGGCATACCTTTCATGTTGAATTTGTTTTATAAGGAGTGATAAATGTGTCTAATCCTCCATTAGTATCTATAATTGGTGAAGGTAATTATAATAAAGTGTTTGGAATTAATTATGAATTTGGTGGTGTTGTTTGTGGAATAAAGAGGGCTCAAGATATCTCAACAGCTTCTTCTAGGTGCAAGATCCTGGTGTGATGTCAGTGTTGAAATCTAGGTTATTTGAATATGTCTTATAAAATTTACATAAATATAATACATAAATGTATATTTCTAGGTATAATGAAATGAATCTGTCAACCTATTTCCATGAAGAAATATAGATCTAGATCTACCCCTTTATAAGAAACTCCTAACCTGTTTGAAGCAGTAGCATGATGTTCATATTTCAGTTTAAATTCCCTTTTTTTAGATATCATTATGTTTTTTGGTTGTTTTTTTATTATTTTCCTTTTATTATAGTAGTTAGTGATGTTTTAATATTTTAAAAACCTTTATTTTGAGGTATGCATGTCTTTGATTAAATCTCAATTTTTTCAATTTCAGTAGGAGTTGTGGGGTTTTTTTTTTGTATTTTTATGCATGTTTATCATTAGGTGTGTAAGATTTTTGTGGTTTGCATATCTTTGAAATCATAATTTTTTTATTGGAAGTTCCTTGTTTTACTGATGTGAGTCTCATGGTTTGTCTTTTTTTGTTTGGTTCTTCCTAGGGGTTGTGTGTAGTCGTTCAGGTTTGGAGTGTCAGTATAATAAAACATATATTTATTTCACATTAACACAAGATTTATTACATAAAATTGAAAATATTACAACCTGTATAATTGAGAAATTAGTGGGTTTTGAAATTAGTTACATTACATAATAATTTAATATAGGAAAACCATAAACGTTACTGAAAACATACTTACATTCTTTCACTTAAAATTGCATAGGATTACATATGGAAAAACATAAGAAAGGGTTGATAAATAAATAACATTAATATAATAAACATTTAATACATTAATAAGATAATATATATTAGTAAATTAATATATCAATGGGGAATAAAATTTATATGATTAATAATACATGATATATCTTGATATTCGTAACAAGGGAGATGTGGCGTCAACATAAAACACTACATCATAATCATAGTTCAAGGATAACTTCCAATACATCATGACAGAAATTTAACATAATGGAATCCTCTTCACTTCAAATCCCAAAATTGTTTCTCAAGAGAGAAAAAATTACCCAATCCCTTGGATTATTATATAATTTCCTACACACTCATCACATTTATTTCATTCTCATGATTGAGTGTTCCACATAGATCATTCAAGCTGGATTCATTCATCATAATAATTTAATCAAGGATCAACGAGTTTTAAATACATAAATTTAAGTAAAAATTAAAATAATTATAATTTAATACATTTTAATACCCTTAATAGAAAAGTTTTGTGGAAGTTACTACACAATTTTTTATCTTGGAAAATCGCAATAAACTTTTAGCAGCATAACGATGTCTCTTAAAAATTCATAAAATGGGTTTATGAGAATGAAAGGTGTGTCTCATCATTTTTTATATTAAATGGTTAGTAGTATATAATAGGAAAGAAATTTCACAGTATTAAAAATTATAAATTTAAGGCATGAGATAATAAAGAAACATCAATAAAGAGGAGCAAAAAAAGAACCCTTATTTGAGTGTGTGACTCCAAATTCTTGGGGGGAGCTTCTTGAGAGATTGCGGGCACCATGGGAGGACTATATATATGGTGGGGGTGATTAATTATTTTGGAAATGAATTTTGAGCTATTATATTTTGGTGATTGGGTGGGTTTATATAGGAAATGAGTAGGGAATTCTTTATCACTTCTCAAACAATTGGTTTTAGACTCTACATAATAAAATAACCAAAACCAAAAACATTATCATGGTTTTTTCCCAAAGTTTCTTTCAAATTACACTAGTTTAATTTTTTTATAATTCCATGGGACGAACATAATGAAATAATACCCTTACTTATGTGCTGGAGAGTCATACTCTTACAGAAATTACTTTAAAACCATAAAATTTATTAATGGTTTTGGATGATTCATAATGGTTTATAAAATTAATAAAATAAACTAAAAATATCATTATATTATATATAAAATATTTATTTGTCCTTTTATACCTTTTATAGTATTTTTTACCTCACTTTTGGGTCATTGTGATTTTATAATACACAAAGTATATTTATATTTTATGTAATTTTTAACCAAAAATTTGACTATCTATACAAATTATTAACAATTCACCCTTGGATAATATCAACACACTAATTACAAAAATAGTATCCATTTAATCTGAATATTTTTCTAAATATATGAATTTTCACTATTAAAGAGCAGTCGTCATTTATTGAGATATGTTGGGGTTTTTTACAACAACTGTTTTCAATCCTTTATTAAAATTACATTAGACTTTATCAAATTTATATGATAATTTATATTTAATAATCATTATTTAACAATAATATTTTAATTTAATATAACTTATTTCAAAAATATATTAATTTATGAAAATAATATCCATAAATTAATTTGAATATTATCTAATAATATAATTTTTGTTTTATTATATTAGAAATAAACTCGTTTATAATGTAACAACAATAAGATGAAAATATATTATTTATTATATAAAAAATATTTTATATACTCATATTTTTAGTTTAATGATATATATCTATTTAATACACCAAAAAACTCCCTAAATATAAGATGGTTGATTATGATACTTTCATGGGGCTGTTCGAATAACATGGTTTAGACCATGATCTAAATGATCTTGAACATATATCCTAAATGGTTTCACTCATGAGTATGTTGTGTATATCATATTGTTCTTGGTCAATGGAAAATCCCAAAGATGGTATCTCCCTCAAAAATCTCAAATAAATTGGCTTACTAGGGTACAATCTTACTAGTTGAGGCCATCAAATCCTTTGGCTATGTCAATAGGATTTGTGAAAACCCCATATTTATACTAATCATGTAATCACTATTCAAATACTATATTATCAATGGTAATGATTCATAATGGTAATATAAATCCAATAAAGTATTAAAAAATCAATGAATTTTATATGTTTTCTATAACCATATTACATAATAAGATAGTTAATTAAACCAACAGGGGTAATTTTATTTATAAAAGGTTGGGTTGTTATAATAGTTTCACCTTTATGAGATTTTCCCTGAATATTTTCTTTTTCTACTCTAAAATAGATGAGAGGAACTCTGTTTCATTACCTCCTCAGGTTACCATGAAGCATCTTCATACTTTTGGTTTCTCCATAACACTTAGAAAAGGTTCGTTGTCTTATTTCGTAGAACTTTTTCCCATTGATCTAATATATTTATGGGATTCTCTTCATTGTAAAGATCATTATACAATGGTAAATCCTCTATATTGATTACATGTGTGGGTTTTGGTATGTACTTACTCAAGAAGACTATATGGAATACATCATGTATTAGAGATAAGTTAGGTGGGAGTTCTATTTGTTAAGACCCCATACTGATGCGGTCAAGGATCATAAATGGAATAATGTATCTTAGACTAAGATTAAACTTCATACCAAATATCATTACTGAATAACATCTTTGGTTCTTTTTTTAAACAATGTTTTTAATTTTTGACAACTAAACTTTTTTTGTTGATGAATTTTTTTGATATACAGGAAGATGATGTTGTTGGTTGCTGGAAGTTTGTCTTTGTCGTAGTCAGTTTGAAAGAAAAATGTTTCTCAAGAAAAAAGTTGTGATGTTTAAAATATATTTTTGAATGAATAATTCCTTTTTTTTATGAATAGTTTTGAAAGAGGATGTTTTTTAATAGAGAAAAAATCAATGATAGAAATTTTCTTAAACATTCTAAACAAAATCAAATGATTATTTGCTGATCAAGAAGTTCTAAATGATCATGAAAACATTAATGATAAAAGCATTTGAAGAAATGGTATAGAGGTCTAAAAAAATAGAATCATTTTTCTATTCATGTTCCTAGAAAAAACCGAATCTAGATTTATGCACAAATTGTAACTTGAATTCTACACAAATCGGAACCGTGAATTCTACACAAATAGGAACTTGAATTCAATGAAAATTGGAACCTGAATATCTGAGAAAATTGGAACATAAATTCTAATAAAATCATATCCTAAATTCTTAGAAAATCAAAACCTAAATTCTACGAAAATTGGTTCCTAAATTTTGAGAAAATTGAAAACTGAATTCAGAACAAATTAGAACTTGAATTCTGCACAAATAAAAACTTAGATTCTATACAAAGAAGAACCTGAATTATGTACAAATTTGAACCCAAATTCTAAGAAAATCAGAACCTAAATTTTGAGAAAATTAGAACATAAATTCTGAGAAAATCAGAACATGAATTCTACACAAATCATAACCTGAATTCTGAGAAAATCAGAACCTTAATTCTGAGAAAATAAGAACAAGAATTCTGAGAAAATCAAAAAATATTTTCTAAAAAAAATAGGATTTTGATTTCTAAAAAACCAAACCAATTTTCTGATCCTATTTTTGAGAAAAATTGAGTGACATTTCTAAGCATGTTTATGAGGAAAAATGAACCACTTTTCCGATAATGTTTTTGAGTAAAACTAAACAAAATTTTTGAGCATGTTTTTGGAAAAAACATAACCAATATTCAAAATTATCATACTGTGTAATGATTTTAAGATGTCAAACTTGAATTTAAATTTTTATTAAATATAAAATAAATTTAAGGAGGTTTAATAAAGTAAAATTTAACATTTTAATGTGAAAAATTTTCAATTTTTTTGATATTTGAGGAAGTGGTAAAGTTTTTCAAGATTCTTGCTTTTGATTTTAGAGTTGCCTATAAATATTTTCTCATATCATTTTTTCATTTGAAAATTCCAAAAATTTGAAAAAGGTAGAGTTCTGGAGAATTAAATGTGAAAATTTTCCACCATATTGAAGAAGGTTTCATTGACTATTTGAGTTAGTAAAAATCAGAATCATCATTACTGTATTGAGAAGATTGAACTTAGCCAAATTGGACTGAGTATTCGGACTGAACATTTGTGGAGTAGATTCAACAAAGTTTTTATGATTTTGTTTGGATCAATTTTTCTATAAGAAAACATTGTAAACATAGGGGAGTTAGTGTAATCATTCCTATGGGGAGATATAAGGTGTCTGACATGATTTTCAACAAGTTGTATTCACTTATTCATTATAGTGGATTTCTATCGACACACGGAAGTTGTTATAGAAAGGATGTAGGTTTTCACATTGAGGTTTAACCTTGTAAATCATGTGTGCCTTACTTGATTTAATATTCTTAAATGGATAAGTATTTTCTAAATGATGATAAGGAAATAAATCTTAAGAGGTTGTAGGGGTTAAGTTTCCTAATGTTTTCAAACTTTTAAAAAGTGAAAAACTGATTCAACCTCCACATCTCTGTTGTTATTCAATCCTTTGAACATCAATTGGTATCATAGGGAGGTTACCTTTTTGAATAATTGTCATAGATAATATCAATTCTATCAATATTAGATAAATTCCTACATTCTATGGAAAGAATTGTTATGGATGGAAAAATAGGATGATTCCTTATATCATTTATCTTGGCCTTGAAGTTATTGATGCTACTACTATTGGTCTTCCACCTATTGAGAAATATGTTCCTATTACATTGGATGATAAAAGAAACATATAAGTTGATTGAAAGGCAAGAAATGTATTCCTTATGTCCTTATCGTAGAATGTTTATCAGAAGTTAATGGGTCTCAAAACTTCAAAAGGTATGTGGGACAAGATGGAAAGTGTTTTTTAAGGGAATACTAAAGTCAAGGAAGCGAAGCTAAAAATATTTCATAGTATGTTTAAATACATTAGAATGGGGGATGAAGAAACAATTGGTGAATAATTTACTAGAGTAAATGAAATTGATTGAAACATCAAAGGATTTAGAGATGTCTTTAAATATTATTAAATTTTCAAAAAAACATATGAGAAACTTTATGGGTGTGTTTGATTTTAAAATTTATGCTTTAGAAGATAAAGATGATTTATCTCTTGATGAGTTTCATAACATTATTGTTTCTTATGAAATTATAAAAATCCCTTATGTTTAAAAATAATATGAAAGATGAAATGGAATTTGAATCTAATAGAAAGATGAAAATCTAAGATATTGAAGAAGCGGATCCTTGTGAGTCTGAAGATAAAGAGGATGATGAGATGAATGAAAAAAATCATGTCTCTCATTTCCAGGAACTATAAAATAAGAGGAGGAAATTATGGAGGAAAACTTACTCTCAAATATTTTGAGTGTGGTGTAATCGAGAACTTTTCTATGAATTTCCCCAAAAAGAAAGTTGAAGACTATTGAGATGATTCTGATGAAAGTCCTTGATTGAATAAGTGGAACAAAAATGATAAAAGAAGAGAAGTATTCCAAAAAATTTAAGAAGACTTCCAGAAATAAAAGAAGTATAATGAGTATGAATATTGAATCAGACTCAACTGATAATGATTCTTTTAAAGAAGAAAGTTCAAAAAAAAATTCAGAACCATTATTTAAAAAGTTGAGAAAACAAAGGACTCCTTAGAGAGTGAATAAGGATATGAAGAATCTTATAGAGAGTATCATATCTGAACTAAACTTCTTGCATGCCTTGAGAACAATAAATCTATCAAGAAATAAATTAGAGTAATGATGAAATATCATGAAGAATTTTTTTAATGGAAGAAAATATTTCATCAAGAAGGATAATGAATACATTCAGGAGATTTTAAGTTACAAACCTATAATTATTAAATAGGGAAATATGATTGATGATCATAGTAATAAGCTGGAAGGTATTGAAGAATAGGTCAACAAGTTTCCATGAAAAATTCTTGAGTCTGAAAATACCCAGAGAAAGATTAATGAAAATTTCAACAAAGATACAAAATTAAAATCTAAGACTTCTAAATTTTCTAAGAATTCTTATTATGAGAATTATGTGAAATCTTATCTTTCTAAAAAAATGTTTCCCCTGATTCTTATAACATTTCAGGTTCTGTAAAAAGTAACAGTAAATCTTGGGTGGAGAAAGGATGTGAAAAATCTATCAAATCAACAAAATTTGAAAACTCATTCAAAAGAAATGATGGTCTAAATCTGGGGTATGTTAGAGCTGAAATAATTTATCAATATCAATAATGTTTCTATAGATAAAGATCTTTCTTGAATAAAAATTCAAGATTTGAAGTCTATTTTTGGTGTTGCAGAATCTATGGGTATAGAGCTTATAATTATTAGAACAATTTATCTCTACCTAGAAGAAGGTTTTAGCAATGTGGAATAAATAATGGAAGAAGAATGAGTAACTTTACTAACTCATAGAAAGTTGAAAAAGTGAATTCTCAATGTGTTAGAAACATTCCAACAAAGAATAAATTTGAATTTATGGAAGAAGTTTTTTGAGTATGTGATTAGTCCGGTCATCATTCTGATAGATGTATGACACTCCATCCAGAAGAAGTGTCTTATGATGGGAAATAAGAGAAAGCTAAAAATAATAAGGTTGAGGAAATATTTTTTGTCGTTGAGATAGCCTTGAAAGTAAGAAAAATAAATAAACCATGGATACTTGATATTGGTTGTTCATCATATATGACCGGTGATATAAAAATTTTGAAGCATGTTGAAAGTTAGGATGGGGGAGTAGTTTCTTTTGGTAATTATGGTTCTTTAAAAATCATAGGAATCGGAATGGCATAGATTGATGCTGAAAAATTAAAATCCAAGGAAGTTCTACTTGTTGATGGGTTAAAAGATAACATAATTATTATAATTCAACTCTACGATGATGGAAAATAAATAATATTTAGAAATAATATGTGTGTCATCAAATGTACGAAAGATGGAAAATTCATTACAAAAGGAGAATTAACCAGTGGGAATCTCTTCCAAATTGGAGAACTCAATAAATCCTATTACTTGAGTATGGAAGATGAAAACAAACTATGGAACCAAAGACTTGGGAACCTTGGTTATAAAATTATGAACAAACTTTATAAGTTTTATTCCATTCGTAACATTCTAGTTCTACAAATAAGAGATGGATATGTTTTCATTACTTTTTAGAAAGGAAAGATGACTAACACAAGTTATAAAATAGTTGATCTTCAATCTAGCAGACCAATTGATCTTTTTCATACCGATATGTGTGGGCCAATGAGACATCAATCAAAAAAATGGTATTTGTACATTATCTATGTTATTGATGATTTCACTCAGATGACAAACATCATGTTCATGAATCATAAGTTAGAGTCTATTTAAATGATCGAATTATTTAGAAAATATGTTGAGAAAGAATTGGGAGTTTCCATAAAGAAACTGAGAATAGATAATGGTACCGAATTCAAAAACAATTATTTTGAAACTTATATGAGAGATCATGGTATCAAACATTAGTATATTTCAACCTATACTACACAAAAAAAAATGGAGTATCATAAAGGAATAATAGAATCTTGGTGGAAATGGGAAGAAGTATGTTAGCATAATAAAAAGTTTCAAAATTATTTGGGATTTAATCCTTTAGTATAGTTGTACATGTTTAAAATAAATTCTTATTGAGATCGGAAAACAACATGAATCCTTATGAAATGTGGTATAACAAAAAACCTTCATTGAAATAATTCAATATTTTTGGAAGTCTTTGTTTGGTAAAAATCAAAAATCTGGATATGGGAGAGTTTGATAAGAAAGTTGAGGAAGGAACATTCATGGGTTTTTCACCAAATGGAAGAAGTAAAAAATGATGGAACAAACATTTAAAAAAGTTGGAGGACTCATATGATGTACAGGTAATTGAACACTACGTTCCTTGACAAAAGATGTTGTGAATACAGAGGAGGATAAATTAGAGAATCCACACAAAAGTGAATGTATATCAGATGAGTCACGTGGTGAAGAAAAGTATGCAAGGTAATTTTTAAAGAAGTTAGGGATGGATAAATCCAAAAAAAATTAAATTCCTATTTTATTAAGCACAAATTTGAGTTTATATGAATCTGGAATAAGTGTGAATTAGAGAGACTTTAGGAAGTTTATGGGAAGTATTCTTTACCTTACAGCTTCAAGGCCTGATATTGTTTATATTATGACTTTATGTGCAATGTATCAAATTAATCTGAATGAATCACATATGTTGGATACAGAGTGGATTTTAAGATATGTCAAAGGAAAAACTTCACATGGGTTTTTATAAAAAAGAAACGATGAGATGATTATTCTTAGTTATAATGATGTTGGTTGGGCTGGATATTGTAATGATAAAAAGTCAACCTCAGGAGGCACATTTTTTATGGGTGAATGTTGTGTGAGTTGGAACTGTAAGAAGAAATGTTCAATAACTTTGAGAACTGCTGAATCCAAATATATTGAATCCACTTAATCTTGTACTCAAATGTTGTGGTTGAAATTTCATTTTGAGGATTTGAAAGTAAAATATTCTAAAAATTTGAAGATACTTAATGATAATTAGAGTGAGATTTATCTTTCTAAGAATCCTATCCAATATTCAAGATCAAAAGACATTAAAATAAAGTTTCAATTTATAAAATTGAAAGTTTTTTTTGGAGATGATTTTCAATAATACATTTCAACAATATATCATATTGGTGATATCATTACAAAATAAATATAAATGGAAAGGTTTGTTGAATTGAGGATACAACTTCATGTTAAGCCTCCTCCCATGAATTATAAAACCTCATAAAGAAATCCCCATTGTAATTTGGATTATATTGAAAAAGGGGGAGAGAAAGTAACAACTTTTACTTTGAATGAAGTTGTACATATCTTCATTTTTTTGAATCTGATGTTGTGGTTATAATATAATGGGGGAGAGAAAAAGAAAAGCATGAAAGGAGAGGATAATATTGACATAGAAAAAAAAGTAAGGGGTTTTATCTTTACATGGATAAAAAAATTTATTTCCACCAAGGTATGGGATTATTTTAAAAAAATTACTTTATCTAGAAGTGTGGTTTTAGGACATTGTCTCTTTAGAAATGCTATATTTTGATAAATGTCAAAAACTTGAGTTGTTTATAAAATAAGAGTTGTGAAAAATTATGAGAGTTGGAAATTTTGTTAAAAAGGGTTGTTAACATATACAAAGGGGTAGATTGAAGAACATTTATGGTGTTTTGTTTTAACAATGTTTTGAATTTGTTGACAAATAACCATTTTTTTAAGAAATTTTTTGATATATAAGAAGATCATGTTGTTGGATGTTATAGGTTTGTCTTTTTTATAATTATTTAGAAAGAAAAAAGTGTATCAAGACAAAATTTTATGTGGTTGAAAGATTTTTCTGAATGAATAAGTCCTTTTGTTGCTGAAGATTTTTGAAAGAGGATGTTGTTGAAGAGAGAAAAGTCAGAAGTTAGAGTGTTTCTCAAAAACTCTAAACAAAATATGAAAATGATTCACCGATCAAGAATTTATAAACAAAAATGAAAAAAATCATGATAAAAGCATTAGAACAAATGGTAGATATGTTTGAAGAAATTAGAATCACTATTCTGAGCATGTTTTTGGAAAAATTCATAACCTGAATTCTGCACAAATTGGAACCTGAATTCTGCACAAATAAGAAACTGAATTCTATAAAAATCAGAACCTAAATTCTGAGAAAATCAGAACCTAAAATATGAGAATATTGAAACCTGAATTATGATAAAATCATATCCTGAATTCTGAGAAAATTTGAACCTGAATTATGAGAAAACAGAAACATGAATTTTGAGAAAATTAGAACATGGTTTCTGTTCAAATTGGAACCTGGATTTTATAAAAATCAAAACATGAATTATTAATAAATCGGAACCTAAATTCTACACAAATAGAAACCTAAATTCTGAGAAAAATAGAACCTGAATTATGAGAAAATCATATCCCAAATTCTGAGAAAATAAGAACCTGAATTTTAATCAAATCAGAACCTGTTTTCTAAAAAAAACGGATCCCATTTTCTAAAGAAAACTGAACCAATTTTCTGAGCATGTTTTGGAGAAAAAATGAACCACATTTCTTATCATATTTCTAAGGAAAACTAAACCTCTTTTCTGATCATGTTTCTGTGAAAATTTGAACCACATTTCAGAGAATGTTTCCTAAAAAATCAGAACCAATATTCATTATTATGATACTGAGTGAAGAGTTAAAGAATTCAAACCTAAATTTAAATTTTTCTTCAGTCTCAATGAAATTTAAGGAGGTTTTATAAAATCAAAATTGAAGTTTTAATGTGAGATATTTTTAGAGTTTTTGATATTTAAGTAAGCGGGGATGTTTTTTAAGATTCCCACTTTTGATTTTCGAGTTGCCTATAAATATTTTCTCAAATCATTTTTTCATTTGAAACTTTCACACAAGTGAAAAAGCCTAAGATGTAGAGAATTCAAATTGAAAAGCTCCCACCAGATTGAAGAATGTTTTTTTGAGTGTTTGAGCTGGGAAAAATTGAAATCATCTTTACTGTACTGAGAAGATTGGACTTATCCAAATCAGACTGAGGATTCAGACTAAGAATTTGTGGATCATATTCAAAAAATATTTTATTCTTTTGTTTGTCTAAATTTTTCTATAATAAAATATTGTAAATTGATGGGAGTTAGTTTAATATTTCCTACCGGGAGATAGAAGGTGTCTAATGGGAGTTTTATCAATTTGTATTCACTTTTTCATTATAGTGGATTTCCATAGACCCATGGGATTGGTTATAGAAATGACATAGGTTCTCACATTAAGGTTGAACCTTATAAATCATGTGTGACTTACTTTATTTACTATTCTTGCATGCATAATTAATTAATAAAGGTTGATAAGGAAACAAATCTTAACAGGTTATAGGGTTTAAGTTTCATAAAATTTTGAAACTTATAAAAAGTGAAAAACTGATTCACCCCCCCCCCACACACACACACACAATTGTTATTCGATCCATGGAACTTCAATTACATTATTTCATAAGGATATGAATAAGAATACCATGTATCCAACATCAAATTATTGGACACTTCGATGATTGTCATCATAACTCTTCTATCGAATCTGAGTAGTCTTGATGTTCTACTACATAGACATAAAATTTTCCACTATTTCCTTAACCATTTCAGGAATTAGCGGTTTTCTTTCCCCGATAACATCTAAGCATGTATGTGTTATTAACCTCTTCCTATAAAGGTAATCATATGGATAGATTTTGATACTTTATTGGAAATTGTTATTTTATGAAAATTGGGCTAGAGGAAGATGTTGTTCCCACCAACCTTTTAATTCAATTGAGAATTTTCTGAACATTTACTCGTGTTTTGGGATAGTCTACATAGATTGGCTATCAGTTTGGGGGTTATAAGACATTCTAAAGTTAATATCAATTTCCAAATCATGTTATAGACTCTTCCAGAACATAGACATGAGGCTTGGATCTCGATCAGATACAATCAATAGTGGTTTTCACTGAAGCCTCACAACTTCTCTAATATATATCCTTTCAAGTTGATCGAGTGAGAAATAATATTTAATATCAATGAAGTGTGATTTCTTTGAAAGACGGTTGATGAAAACCCATATAGAATTATTACCTCTTGATGTATTTGGATGTGTAGGGACAACGTCCATGATGTTGTTTTCCAATTTCTATGTAGGTAGTTGTAATGGTTTCATCATACCCTTTGATTTTTTCCTTCCCACCTTCATGTGCTAATATACAAGACATAATGACGTATATTATATGATATACTTATTCATATTGTCCCACCAATAGTTTTCTTAGAGATCTCAATACATATTTTTGCTTCCTAGGTGGATGGAGAATGTTGAGATCCATGTATCAACCAACAGTTCCTTCATTAACTTAGGATTTGATGGTACACATTATCTTATCCCAAATCTAACAACTTCTTCTTCATTAACATTTAACTCTGAGGATTTACATTTTTTTATAGTTTTCTATTTCATCTTAATTCCACTATTATTGATCTGATAATCTTTTATCTTTTTTATATGGGGTGGTTGAGAAATAATTTTTTAAAGGATTGATGATTTTCTTTCCTCTTTTATTCCCATGTCCATATTTTTAAAATATAATAAGATTGGATCCCTCTCAATATTCATCAAGGATAGAATTGATGGATAATTTTTATATTTAGCATCTAACAATTTATTCAATTTTCTAGGATGGTAATAGATTGAGCAGTCATATTCTTTGATTATCTGTAACCATATTCATTAGTGCATATTCACCTCTCTCTGTGTGAATATATAGTTTAGGATTTTGAGATCCTTATATGTTTCACACTTCTCAAAAAATAAATAATGCCTCAATATATTCAATGAAAATATCATAGAATCCAACTCTAGATCATGTGTTGGGTAGTTCTCTTTGTGAACATTCAACATCATTGATTCATAGGAAATCACTTTTTCATTCTACATTAACGCATATCTTGATCCCTTCTTTAAAGAATCAATGAATACCACCAAAAGTTCTCCACTAGTAAGTATTTTGATCACATATTCAGTGATAAGACTCCTTTCAACTCCATTAATCTATCTTCACATTCATCAATCCATGAAAACATAACTATCTTCTGATTATTTTTGGTAAGAGGGTTTGAAAATTACAAGAAATTTACCACAAATTGGCAACAATATTGAGCTGACCAAAGGAAAATATGGATATCTATCACAGATGTTCGACTCATCCATATGTCAACTGATTTTTTTCATTTAATTGTTAATAGATATCCCATTTATTTGGATCATATTCTCCAAGAAATATACTTCATTCAACCAAAAATCACATTTTCATTAATTAGCATAATACTTCTCCATTTATGGGGTCTTTAGCATATTGCTCAGATTCTCATCATACACCTCCATGATTTTGGTGTATATTATAATATCATCTATAAATACTACCACAAAATTGTCAAGGTAATATCAAAAGACTATATTCATCACATCCATGAATATTGATAAGGAATTAGTGAGTATGAATGGAAATACCAGGACTACATAGTGACTACACCTTGTACGAAAAGTGTTCTTGGGGATATCTTCCTTCTTTACCCTTACATGATAATATCCTGACCGAAGATCCACCGTGGAAAAGTATCATGATCCATGTATCTGATTGAACATTTCATTAAACTATGGAAGAGGATAATTGTTCTTTATCCGGATATTTTTTAGATCATGATAACAATGCAAAAGAGAATTGACACATCCTTCTTCTTAATGAAGAGGACCGATGCACCCCACAGTGAATAAAATAGTAATATGAACCATTTATCCAGATTCTCAAGTAGTTTCTTCTTCCACTTTTCATGTTCCACAACAACCATTTTATATGAAGTTATAGATAATGTAAAATACCCAAGAATAATCTTGATTTAAAATTTAACCTCTCGGCTATGAGTTAGACTAGGAAATTCCTCAGAAAACATGTCAGTGTATTCCATCCTAATGAAAAATTATTCAAAGATGATTCATTACATACACATGATACTTTGAGTAAGATACATATTATATTATGGAAATAATATCCATTATTGATATTTTGGAACTGAATAAGATTCATTCTCCTCTTTGAACCTATATAGAATCATAGGAATATTTGTAATATAGAGATTGATTTCATTATCATAGTAATTTATTTTCACTATATATAGGGAAATCCATTCCTTGAATAGAATTACATCAAAATACACAAAATGGAGTATGAAAAAGTTTATTTGGAATTTCATACCACAAAATTTAATAGGGGGGTCATGTAAATGGTATGGACTAATTCCCTTATTTTTCATTTTCACCGAGAACTCAACTTAAATTCTTTGGGGTGGTGTTTAAATAGTTATACTATTACTTTTTGATATAATGAATTGTATAGAACCAAAATAAAAAATTATGTTCACTATTATTTAATGAATAACTAGTGTAACTATCACCACTTTACTGTCGGGATCCACCTCAGTGGTTGTGATGTCAAAAGCTCCCCCTTACTTTCTTAGAGGTCATAGGTTGTCTCCAAAAACCCTTAACTTAGCATATTGGTTTTCAAAGTACCATGGTTCCTTATAATTTAACCAATGAAAAATGCATTGAAGGATGACTGGGTAATTACTTTGTTATATTACATTGGTGAGATTCTACTGTCAATAATCATTATCTAGGTACCCTTCTTACTGCACCTAAAGGATTTCCTTGTTCCCCATAGGCAATTTTTTGGGTTCTTCTTTCCACATATTTGACAATTGGGCTGTTGAAATTTCCAGACACCATTATATTTTTCCTTCGTAAAATATTAATTAGACTCAAATTTTCCACTTCTTATCCCCATGATACCCTTGAGATTCACCAACCACTATTTTGACATTGAGGGACACCAGAAAATTTCTTCTTAGCTTTGAAATATTCAAATCACTAGGGATAATTGTAGAAACGGTTTTAGATCACTAAATAATCATTCAACATTTAGGGTAATGAAGAATCCAAAGACATTTTGTGCAAGTCTTGAGATGTTTTACTCGTCGAACATGATAGATTTGTTTTTTTCTTGAGGGTAAGGAAATCTGTTTCTATTTTAATTCGGATATTGGATGATAAAATATTTATCAAAATACATTTTCACTAATTCCTTCAACCACTATTCTTAGATCAATTCCTCAAGGTTCCCCTTTTTATCAATGTCCAATGTTGATCAGCTTCTCCCTCCATACGATTAATAGATAGTAGAACCATAACTTTTTCAAAATATTTAATGATATAGAAGATCATTTCAATAGAGTTGATACATTTTTATGTGATTAAGGGATCAAAATATCCATTGAAATTTGGAATCCTTTTTCTTTTAAAGCTCTAATTATCATCATTTTCTCTATTTGGTGGATTTTGATGCTCCTCCTAATCTAGGTTTCAATTCATAAAAAGTGTCAGTTGAGAAAGCATCATCATAAGATTTTTGATTCCAACTATCATTGGGTTAGGAATCTCGTTGGGGTAGTCATCACATTGTCTATCTCAATGATTGTTTACTCGATTCCTAATATTTATGGACATTAGCTAGAACAAAAGTAAAATTATGGATGATTATTCTTAAACTATTAAACACATAAATGGTAATCTAATTACATTAAAGGGATAACTTATAAATTTTATTTATTTATTAACCTATTAATTTATAGTGTTAAATCTATATTATCCATGATTATTTCCTAACATATATTCTTATAGAAATTTATTGTTCCCTTAATAATTGTTTGTAATGAGCCTATGAATTTACTATATAATATCCCCTGGTTGTTTCAAACTAGGTGTGTAGTAAGGCCTGTTGTCGTGTACAAGGTTATACTGAGTCAGGCCTAATGCACCTAGTCAGATTTTTCACCTCTAGGTATATTTGTGCCAAAACCACATCCACATATACTATCTAAATAGGGATTTATTTTCTTAAAAAACCACTAACTATATACTTAAAAAAATTTAGCTATGCTTCTTATATTTATTCTTATTCCTAATGCTTTTTATAGAGTTTTCTAATTTTAATAACAAAAAATAACTAAACATTTCCTTTGATACCAATAATAAAAACCTATATATTTATTTCAAATTAATACATGATTTATTACAGAAAATTTTACTTAATATGACATGGATGATCAAGATGTACAGTGTATTTGGGAATTATGTACATTACACTACAATTTATAACTATAAATAATTATCTTTATTGAAAATTTATTTATCATGATCGCACTTAAAACTGCATGGCATAACCTGGGAACAAACATACAAAAGGGGTGAACTATAAATAAAATTATGGGAATGAACATAGAATAATATAAAGAAGATAATACATGGTAGAAAACGGTATATTCAATGGGGAATAAAAGTAACATGTATAAAAAGTCATGATATAGAATGATATTCATAACATGGGGGATGTGGAATCAACATTAAACACTACATCATAAACATAGATAAAGAATAAATTTTAAGAAATCATGATATAAAAGGTACCATAAAGGAAACATGTTCACTCCTTGTCCGAACCTGATGTATCATGAGATAAAACAATACCCAATGACTTAGAGAACTGTAAAATTTCAGGAACACCCACCACATTCATTTCATTATCATACTTATGTGTTCCATGTAGATCATACAACATGGACTCATTCATAAACATAATTTATCCCATGATAAATGAAGTGTGGAATAAGTACATGTAATTACCAATTTAATGAATTATAAGTGTATAAAGGTGAATCTTCTTGATAGGATATGGGTATTCAATTCACTACATAATTGTTTTGTCATTTCAAAATCATGGTGAAATTTAGCCAACATAACAACATCACTTAACAATTCATAAAATGGGTTTATGAGAGATAAAGGGGTCTATCATAATTTGGACATAAAATGGTATAAAATATGGACTTGGTAAGTCATGTCCAAATATTATTAATTGTAAATGGAATAAATTATATAATATAGAAACATTAATATATAGGATAAATAAAATTAACCTTACATGAGTGTGTCTCTCCAAATGATTGGGAGGATCTTCTTGAGATCTTAGGGAACCTTAGGAGAACTCAAGATAGGAGAGGGATTTGTGGGGAAATTCTCCACAAAAAATTAGTAAAGAGAATTTAAATCTTGGGGTTATATAGTGAAAGAGTAGGGAATTAATTATCATTTTTCCAACATTGGTTTTGGATTGGATATAATAAAATAACCAAAACTATATTACTTCCAATTGTTTTTTCCATGGTTTATTTGAAATGGTAGTGGATTCTATTATTTTATAACTTCATGGCCCGAACCTAATAAAATAATACATTTCTTATGTGAAGGTGATTCATACTCTTAAATAGATGATTTTATATCTTTAAAATATATTAATGGTTTAGGAGGATTCATAATGGATTTATAAAATAAAAAATAAACATAAAATATTCTTATTTTAAATAGAAAACATAGATTTGGTCATGGATAACTTTTATTGTATTTATTATATTTTTTTAGAGTCATTATGATTCCATAATACATGTGATATATTTATATGATATATTTATATGATATTTATGTTTAAAAGAAAATTAGTCTATCTCAGAAAATTTTAAAAAATTAACCATTAGATGATTTTTATGATCTGATTCTAAAATTAAAAAAAAAGTTATTCAAAATAATTTTATGAATATATGAATTTTCAATTCTAATATAAAATCAAAATATATTGAGAAATGTTGGGTTTTTTGACAATAACATTTCTCGAACAATTATTAAAATTACATTTGACATTATAAAAATTATATGAACATTTATATATAATAAACTTTATTTAAAAATAATATTTTTTTAAAATGTAATTTATTTTTAAAATCCATTAATTTATGAAAATAAATGCCTTAATTGAATTTGAATATTATACAAAAATACAATTTTTGTTTTATTTTATCAAAATTAAAATCATTTATGATGTAACAACAATAGTATAAACATTCATTCATTATTATATATAAAATAATGAAAATAATCATATTGTTAGGGTCTTGATACATATCTATTTAATAAACCAGAAAACATTAATATGGTGAATAGGGAACTGGTGATATTTTCATGGGGTGGTTCGGAAAACATGGTATATCCCTTGATCTCATTAAACTTGAGAATCTTCTATATATGGTTTTGCTTATTTTTGTATTGTTGGATTGCAAATTGGGAATGGTCAAGGGAAAATATTAGATATGCTATCTCCCTTGAAATCTCTAATAAATGGGATTCATTAGGTATGATCCAACTTTTTGAGGTCAACACTTCCTTTGTTTTTGTCAATAAGATTTGTTAAAACCCTATATTTATACTATTCATGTGATCCATGTTCAACAGTTATATTGTCAACAGTAATGATTCTTAGTGGTCATTTAAATATGAAATAATATAAAAAAACCAAATCAGATCATGTGTTTTCTATAACCATATTTCATATTAATACATTTAATTAAATCAAAATGGGAAATATTATATCTAATAGTTCTTGTTGTTACAGTCAGTGTTTGATGGGTGATGTTGGTTGGTCACCTGGTTATAATTTT
Organism: Viscum album; assembly: GCA_963277665.1. Taxonomy (NCBI): domain Eukaryota; kingdom Viridiplantae; phylum Streptophyta; class Magnoliopsida; order Santalales; family Viscaceae; genus Viscum; species Viscum album. The sequence goes on from OY728142.1 coordinate 1,931,411,704, forward strand.
AAAATGGTGAGGATTCCATACAAGCCTCCCATGTTGAATCTAGTGAGTCTTTGTTTCTATTCATTTAGTTCTTTCTCTATCCTATCCTAGGTGGAATGTTGGCCCTTGTAGTAGGCCTGGTGGTTTTGGTAGTGGTAAAGTGTTTGGATTTGGGTCTAAGGCTTTACATAATTTATCAAGATATGGTTTGGGTTTTTTTGTTTTTTTTGGAATAGAGGTAAGTTTTTCCTTCTTTTTTGTGGTAAGATTCTTTTTTATTTGAGGAAACAAGTCATACAAGTGAGGGAACTATTATCTCTAACTGGTCAACTAGAGTTGTTGTAGTTTTCTGGGGGAAGAAATCATGGTAGTGGGGATAATTTTCACACTACTATTTTTATTATATTCTTGTATACCAGCTATTTATTTTTTTCTTGGTTTCTCTCTAGGTTTTATGGTGTTATGTATTTATATTTTTAGTTTTTTTCTCTTTTCTCTAGTTTCACTATTTATATGTACAGTTAAGGAGTAACTGTGCGGCCACTTGATGATGAGTACATTTTTAGTTCATTTTGAACATGCATGGTTTTAGTTGCATGGGATGTGTATTGTTTATTCCAACTTGTTCAGGTCCTAGGAGAAATTGTGTGGGTCTCTGGGTATCTTGGGTTGAGGGTGCATGGCCTGAGCACAATTATCCATACTGTGATGGATTCATTAACATGGTTCTTTATATTTTGATAGAACCTTGTCACATAGTTGTTATATAATTCCCCAAACCATAAGGCCAAACTATGAGGGTACATATCACGTACAATTAGGGGGTAACGGCTGGTCCATGATTTAGGAAATCGTACGGCCAAACATGCACCATGATCAAGTGTTTTAATATTTTGGAATAACTATTCAAACATATCATATTTTTTAACCCCAAATTCCTTCTCTATCCCACTCTTGGTACGTACATCCCTAGGGTATCTCCTTACTTCTTCTACAAGCTTCATATCCTCTAATAAGAGTTTTATATAGGGTTTTTGTTGAGGATTTGGTGTGATTTTTCAAATAAATATTATCATATGTTCTTAATTTACATTATTATACTATTTTGTTTGTGGTTCCACTACTCCCTTCATCTTGTGATCCTATGTTTCAGGTATATTTTGGTTTAAATTTGGATTTTTTATATCATTAATGTTCCTATTGGTTTTTCTTTCCACTTTGAGTATTTTTGGAGTTGATTCATGTTGGTGTTGTTGAAGCACTTGTGGTGTGAGTTAAGTTTCACTTTTCACTTCTTTAAATTTATGAATCATTGATTTCATCCATTTTTCACATTCCTTATATGCTAATTAATGATTTATGATTTTTAGAACATTTATTTGATATGAAATGAGGTGATTTTATTCTTATATTGAAGAAGATGAAGTTGTTTTGTTAAATGTTGCACACCAAATATTGGCTAAGATTCTATGTTGTTTTTTTAAGTGATATTTGATTTCTAATTAATGATTTTGGGTTTTTAATTCTATTTGGTTTCTGAAATTATTATAATATTTATTTAATGGTTTTATAGGTGTATGTGTAATTGTAACTAATGTGTTGGATTTTATTGTAAATGGGTGGTTTCTAAAAGAGTGTATGAGGCCCATTTTGAACTTTTGTAAAATTCATTCTCATGAAAAGTCCATTTGGTTAATATCTTTTCCTTGGTTATTTTTATTAGTGTGGGAGATCCTTGGTTTTTACCCACTCATGAATAAATGGTTTAAAGATAAGGGATCGATCTTTAGGGTGAGTTAGGGTGATGCTTGAGTATGATTCTTATGTGTGTGATATATGTATATGTGGTCGGTTTCTTGTTTATCTTGATATGATCACCCCACTTTCGTCATGAAATGGGAACCTAGAATATCTAGGGTAATTTTGGTGAATGGTTGTTGTAGTATCTTACTATTGTACTCTCGCTGGTGTACCTTGGTATAGACCATGCTCTACTTTTGGATTGTGCCCCTCTGTTAGGACATGTAGGAAAATAAGAGAGTGTATGGGTGATAATTGATTATCTATTAAGCTTCTGGGTTCTCCAATATACTTCATCACATAGTTTTCTACAATGGATGATTGAGAAGAATTTTTGGTTGGATACACAAACTTTCTATTATTCCATTTCCCTTATTATGTGATCATTGTTCATGATCTCTTTTATGTTATAATTATTGGTAAAAAGTGATGTGTTAGTTATAAAATGATTATGGAAAATGATTTTTTTTGTTTTCTTTTTTTGTTTTTTTAAGTTAAATCATACATTATTCCTATATCAAATTTTAATGTATGTTTATTGAGGAAGAATATGTTTTTAAATGGAAAATTTTCATTGGACTCTTTTTTGTTTCAAATAGAAAATGTGTGAAAACTAATGTTGAATATATTATATTTCAAACCTAAAACTGAATTCACTTTTATTTAAATGAAAATAGTCGGGAATATATTTTTGGATCATTCCTAATGAGTATTAATGATCACACAGTTAAATTATATTTATATTCTTAGTATTAGGTTCTATCTTTATTTTGTTTATCATAGGTGATGAGGAGTTTTTGAGTAGATATTGACCCTCATGGTCACATGGAGTCGTATTGGTCATCAGTTCAGTTTAGGTTTTTATTTATATAATTTTTCTATTTTTTTATGAATAATATATATTCATTTTAGAAAATTTAGTTTTTTGTTTTCTATGTTTATTTCTGCTAATTTGGTTAATTTATTTTGGGAGAAATCATTCCCTTCAGCTCTAATTGATGCCCTTGGTTCTTGTCTCTATCCTAGAAGGATTAGGGAATTCCTCTCAGACTAGTCATGGGCCAACATGGGTGACCATTTTAGGTTTTACCCTGGTTGGTTCATGATAGAATGGACTTACAGCCATTAGATAACTTAAATCCCCTTATACAAAAAATATATGGCCCTAAAATGGTTCTCATTATAGATCGATTATTTTACACCCTTCCCATCATCATTTATTAATATAATCTAATTGGAAATATGTCTATATGCACTAAATGAAAATAGGTTTATTCAATATTAGGACATTTATAATATTTTATACATGAATAAATAATTTTCACTCATATTTATTAATGTGAATTTAATAAAAATTGGTGGGTAATGAAACATAGGGAATTTCAATTCTCCACCCTAAATACTAGTTTTATTTTTATTTTGAATTTAATCTTCAAAGGGATTACAAGTTAAATGGATCACATTTCTCCTAATTTCTATTAGAGAAAAATGAATTTTTTTGGTTTATTAGTAAATCATTAATTGTATTCCTCCTTTACTTTGTCTTGGCTATAAGGTGTATAATGTTCATTGTGATTATTTAACCCTAATGTTTAGTTATTTACAATATCTTTCACCCCCTTGTATGATTTTCATCCCTCTCATGTTTTTTTTTCAGTGTTTATATTATTTAGTGAAGATTTTAAATGTCTAGTTTCACCAATAGGTAAAACTATGTATAAGAAAAATGGATTCCCATACTCAAGGGTAAATAGGACTTTATCCCAATCCAAATCCCTTATTAATAATTTATCCTTAAATAGCTAATCAAAATAATGTGTTTGACACCATTCCTTCTTATTTTCATGACTAAAACAATTATTTTTAATTTAAGGGGAATTTTTTCTAAGGGAAAATGTTCATATTTATAACAAATTATCACAAACAAATGAATAAAATTTTAATATTTTTCAAGACAAAAAAATTTAAAAAAACTACATAAAATAATCCTATCATAATTTTTATATAGATACACATACATTACATCTTTAATAAGGATTTTATTTGGATATTTTACAATAACCTGATACAGGTTGAGCTATATATCGATTGCACATAGAATATAGCATTCATGTTTAATAAATATTAATCCTCTACTATCAAGACATTTTTTATGTAATGCGTGTGTTTAGAATAACGGATACAATCTATAATTAATTATACTTATTTAACCTAGGCTATAATGGATGATTTATATCAAGATACTCCATTACAATTTATTTTTTTTTTGTTTAAGTGATTTTAATGAGTTTATTTGGTAAATTATGTGGATGATTTATAAGGAATTTTTCTCATATGAGTATAATTGATATGGGATTAAATGGAGGTAAATTCATATTATGAAAAAAAATAATGTAAAATATTTTAGAATAAAAATGTGGATTGATAGTATATAGGCTAAATTGAAGGCTAATATTGATTTATCCTGATGTTATATATCATATCTATATTATTCCTTATCTGATAAATCTCTACTGATGCTTTAAATAAATATCTCTCCCGACCATATTGAAAGTATTCATTAATCTAAAATATTGATTAATAATTTTGACACTTCAATATTTAATATGCATTTTATTTGAAATAAACATAAGGAATCCAACATCTCTTTATATGAAACATCAAGTTAGAATGTACCACAAAATTGTATTTTATTATGTCCTATCCATTAAATATTTAGTTAGAATAAGAATATAAAAAAAATTAAATATATTAATAAAGTTTTATATAATTAAAATGTAATGGATAATGAATAACAAATCAGCACTAAATTTTCAATAAAGACATTTTATGCTTCAAATATTTTTCTTCTTCAAAATTAGGTTTTACTTTTCATTCATTAAAGATATTATAATTAATATAATAAAATTTTAAAAAAATTATTTTATAAAATTTATTTCGTTTTTTAAATTCACTATATCAAAATTTTCTCATATATAACTTTTTTAATTTCTTTAAAAAGATCATTTATCATTGAATTATGGATAATAGAAATTTTATAAAAAATAATATTATATTCAAATTGAAAGTTAATTTTTGTTTTTAATTTGATAATAAAGTAATATAATACTTATATATGTTTAACTACTCTAATTAATTATATAGGAATAAGTTTTATACATCATTTTGGTATAAGTTCATTATTAGGATTAAAAATACATTTAAAATTTTATTAATGTGGGAGAAATTGTTTTATCATGATAAATTAAATATTTATCTATTTTAAACAGATTTTATAAAACATATATATTATATAATCAATAAAAAAATTAATATAAATTTTGTAGTTTCTAAAAGGAAAGGAATGTATGTGAATTCAATTTTATGCTTAAAATTTCATTTTTTAATAAAATTATTTTCGATATTTTTAGTGAACTTATTTTAAAATGAAATTTGGACACATAATGAATTAATAATTGGTAAAATTGATCACATATTTAAAATAGTTACTTACATGTTTTTTAATGGTACCAAATTCATTTTGTGTAATAATTAATAGTAAATATAGAAAAAATAATTAACATGATTAAGGTTAAAATGTGTTTGTTGGGTGGTAGGGGTAAAAGTAAGAGATAAGGTAAATATTTTCATATAAACATGTCTAAATACTATATTATTTCAATATTTACACCCTATAAAATCCTATACATGAATATGAGTTATTTGGAATTTTTTTGAGTGTAACATAATGATATTTTAATAGTTTTAAAAATTCCATTAGTGTCCCCTCCCTCCTATATAAAATGATACCACTTATCCTCTCTTATACAAATTTAATGAGACTTATTGATATGTAAATCACCATATTAACACATTAAAATAATCCCAAACCACTTGCTAGAGTTTATTATTTGATTTTAGCACAATTCTTTCCAAAATATAGGTTTAATTTAATATTGTTTTCTCAATGAAGAGGTATAATTTGTAACCAAGTACTTTTATATTTATTTCTACATATAAATCCCTTATATCATTATAATTCACTATGAAATAATAAAATATGTATCAAAAATATAAATATTATTTATAATTATTATGGAATAAATATTTTCCACCTACTTTAAAAAATGTTAAATGAAAAGTGTTGTTTGAGTGTATATGTAAACTACTACCCCAACAGTGAGATATTAATTATTTTTCATCATCATAATTCATTTTAATAAATTATGATATTATAAGTGATTATTTTTAATATTTATGACATATATAATCTTTTATATTTATATAATATTATTTAAAATCTTACAATTCCATTTCTTCATAACAGATAATGTCACTCATTCCTATGGGTGGGACACCACCCCCATGAAGTGATGTGAATTGTTTTTCATTTCAAGTATAAAAGTATTATAATAATTTTATATTTAAAAAATATTTTTTATCTTTATGATTAACTAAGGACACTTTTAAAGTTAATTATTATTTACCTTTCTTCCATTTCAACCATAGAAATTTGGAAATAACGCTTGTATGTACGTACGGACTACCATTTCCAAGAAGTGATGTAATTCAATTTTCTTAAACAAGTTATATATATAATTATAAAATTAAATATGATTAATAGATATTATAATTATGATATTTTTATCATTTTTTATATTAGGGAACCTTTATCAATAAACAAGGTCCAGAACATATGATTCAAAATGTGTGTGAAAAATGAAAAATTTATCACACAAAATATTGATTTAAATAATCAATTTTTAATAAAAAGGTGATAAGATGTTATAAGTAAATCATATATTATATGATATATATGAATATTATTATAGAATATATTTATAATAAATCAATATTTATTATATCGGATACTTTATCATCTATGAATCATGACAAGATATTACGTAAGAGAATTATGTTTTGATACAATTTTAATTGGTATTTTTTATGGTTGGTTTTACATTAAGGTAATTTATATAATCATTATGTGAAATAAAAACATTAATTTATTTATCCTATAGTTATTTTTTTAATAATATTGTTATATAGCCATTACCCTCTATTTGGTACTCAAAATGGTTCATAGAATGTTTTTAAGAAAAATAGACCTTATTTTTCCTTTTTCAATCAGGAATATATTTGATACATATCCATGTTTTTTAAAATGATGTCCCTAATTATTTTCATAATATATTATAATTTAATAATTTATGTTTTACCCATGTGGGACATTTTACGAAAAATAAATTAATAGAATATTTTTTCTTTTTCAGAATAACACATTTCTTACTAAAGGTGCGTACATTGTATGGTTTTATGGATTATGGAATATATTAATTTTCAATATATCTTGACCTATTACTTATATAAATCAGCCATTAAATTTTATCATGGTTCATTTAAAACAAATTTTTTTATTTTAACTATGTAATTTTAAAATAATAAATATATTTTACTAAAAAATATTATAGTAATACTTCAAACACTTTTATTGACTATAATAATGTAATTTGATGTTTATAATGATTTACAGGGGTTCTAATCCAATGATTCATTCATTATTATTTTATGGATGTTTTATGATTTTGACAATGTGTTTTTTATGAAACTTATTCTTTTTAAATTATTTATGTTATGATGTAAAAATGAAATTTTAATAAAACACATTTCTATTCCACAGTTTATTATATAAATATCTAATGAATGATTTATGATCTTGCAGAACACATATTTCTTTATTTAAATAATTGACTATTGTGACCAGAAATACGTAGCCTTAAAATGAATTGGTTGACAATTGATTTTTCATGAGATAAAAAAGACTATAAAATTGAGTTAAACTATTTATGTTAGTGACTCTATCTATAATAAATGTCTTGGGAGTGAACCATGACTAAACAAATGATGGAATGGTGAGTGAACTAGATCCAAAAACTCTATTCATGGCTATGATTCATGACTATATAAATGATTTTGTATACTTATATGTACAAAAAAAATATTTCTTATATTTATGATGTGTTTTCAAGGATCATGGTCTATTATTTATGTCTCCACATAATTATTAATTATTCATCTTATTTTGAAAAAAAAAACTTACCCGTGAATTATGAATAATGATCCATGATGGATTGTGTTTGATTATATGTGATGATCATTTATCATAGCCTTATTATTATTTTATGTTCACATTTTCTAATATATTGATATGCCTTATGATAACCCTTACTAAATATATGTTCTCTCCCTTCCTTTTTTTCCTTTTCCATGGTTATGAAGAATAATTTGAAGTAGGGTATGTATAATAATTTCTCTATGTTAGAAGATATTTTAGGGAGATGTTTATAATCTTTTATTAAATAAGATGACTATGTATCATATGTCCAAAAACAATAATCCATTATTATCCTTAGGCATGTTTTACTATGATATGTATTGAATATTCATCTAAAGTTATGGTACATATATGTATAAAATGCTCAGGTCACCCCAGTTAGAATCGATGGTGTTTTTAGTTTTTTTTTGGAGACTATGATTAGGGAATTTATTTTTAAAACACTAGGGATAATCCTATGAGTTGGATAAAAACATAATGTTTTGGAATAAAATATATTATGTTTTTCCTTGAAATACCTCATTGTTTGGATATTATACATGAGAATGGTTTTTAAAATATTAATCTATTTCTAATAAACATAAAAATAGTTAGTCAAGAATATCTCTACCATGATTCTAGTGCACGGGTAATGGTCTCATTCTATGCACCTAGTTTAACAATCCTGAGGGATATTATTAAGTTAATTAAAATTTTCTTTATAAAACAAAATGAATGGTTGGAAGATATAATGACTATATATTTCTAATGAAAAAAATAAGTTTTCATATACTGAAAACATATTGTCAGGATTTAGATATGCTTTAACATAATTTTCATGATTGGTCACTCTGATTAATGATTCATGATTTTTATGCTAACCATTTTGGTTTTAGTAATGGATTTAAGATAGAATGAAAAATATTAGGTGGTTACATGTATTCTAAAATATTTATTTAACATGTTTGATAATATTTATATAAATTCATGTGTAACTTTTAATGTATCAATGAGTTAGGAATTCATATCCTAAAGGATTAAATTTTGATTCAGCAGCAAAAAATCCTAAATGTATGATGTTCTCATCTAACATCTACAGTTCAATTAGAATTGACATTTATGGTAATGTGATTCATGTAAAACTTTTTACTCTTCCTTCAATATAATATGGTGTGATTCTAGGAATGTATTGTCCTTATTTATATAAACCCCAATCAAAGATATGGGGAAGGGTTTTCACCTTAGATATTCTAATCTAACTAATGAATTTTTATTAGTGTGAGGATAAATAGAAATTTCTAATGAAAATTAAATTCATTTAAGGGCACTTAATTACTATTCAAAGTCTTTATTTATCTCTGATATTGGGGGATAAATTTATCATTGATGATATAAATATCATATGTGAGTTTTTTTATGCTTTTCGTGATGAATATTATATTCTTCCTTTAAATCATGGAGATATTTTTACATTTGAACCCATATATGGTTCTTCACCTATTTTAACTACACCATATCGAATAGACAAGATTAAATTTTAGGTTTTTAATAATAAACTATTGTATAATTATTATAAATTATTTATTCATAAAATTGTGTCTCCTTAGGTTTCACACATCATATTTTTAAATAATAATGATTGAAATTTATTACACAATATTGATTATGAAGAACAGATCAAGATCATGATCATGAAATGTCTTTTTATCCTGTATTGAAAACTTTATTTAATAAATTATATGTAGATAAATATTTTACATGAATGATATATGTGTTGGATATTGAAAATTTAGTGAAAAGTTTAGATACACTAAATATATATTTCTTTTTGAGTTTGGGATACTCTGAATTTATAGAATCTTCATTTGGTCATTTTAATAACCTGGCTATCATCTTGGATTTAATAAATAAATCCTTAATAGATTACTATGAAAATATTGAGGATTATTTTATAGGTGATATTATTATATATTCCATGGTTAATAAAGAGCATTTATATCACTAGTAAAGTATATTGAGGATCCTATGGAAAGAGTTTTAGTATAAAAATTTTACTAAGTTTGAATTTTGGCTATATAATGTTCCATTTCTTAGTTTAATAGTCTCAAAAAACTGTATTTATTTGTATTAATTGAAAAAATTGAAATTAAAAATTATAATAAGAAAAAAATGTGAATAATGAAATTGATTTCATAAATTAAATAGATATTATTAACACATTGTAAATAATTTTTATAATATACTCATGATGTTTCCTTTGAAGGAAGTTACATTCTTCTAGACAACTTTATGTGAATAAATTTTCAAGTATCTGAAAATATGGTTAGTAAGTTCACTATTTAATACATTATACCATAGTATAGAAAGGGTTTTTTTATTAATGGTGATATATAAATGAGGATACTAAGATTACCTATCAAGAAAAATGAAATTCTCATAGCTAATGTCTCCCACCAAATTAAGGTTCATGAGAAAAATTACCTAAAACAATATTTGTATTTAGTAACGATAATCATTTCATTAATTATATAGTGTAATTATATTTATAGATAATAGTGTGACATATATGAAAATCATAGGTTTTATATTAAATGTTCAGAATGAAATAGTTGAATATTTTTTTCATAGAAGATGGTTGGATTTGATTAAATACTATTACTGCCCAATAAATTACCAACTATGGAATGTGAAATAGGTTTAATATTCTTGGAATCAAAGGGATCATGATAGTTGATCTATGATAAGGATCAAAAAATATCCAATGTTTATGTAATTTTGATGTATGGACTTCTAAATCATGATGGAAGAGGATAAATTTCATCATTTTCAAATTAGAGTTTAACCATTAATCCATATGAAGATTGAAGAGGAAAAAAATTTGGAACAAAGATGGAAGATATGGTGAAATATTTCCTTGATATTAACATTTCTTTTAATAAAAAGATCTTTTTTATGAACTAGTATTTACCCATGAAGTATGAAGATGTATAGATATTTAAAATTGTATTTCTAGTGATAAATAATGAAGAGATACATTTTATATTATATATTATAGTTCATGGCGTGTATTATGGTTAATGCAAAGTGAAAAATTTTCTAAGGGGATTTTATAGCCATAACTCATTCCAGAATGGAAATGGAAAAACACCCCCCCTTGTATTTCATCGATTAACTCCACATAACAATTAATGGGAATAATGTTTTTTGGGTTATAGTTAATAACCATATTAAATCATCAAATTTCATTTCCATTTGGATAATATTTATTTTCTAATATGATTTACAGGGTAAAAATTAAGGGTATGTTAAGGTTTCATGGAGTACCACATTCTACTATACTTGATCAATATTCGTGGTTTACCTTGATGATATGGAGTAGTGCTTAGTTGGATTATTTATAGAGTTTATTTTTTTAACACTTTCCATCCTCAAATAGATGATCATTATTATAGGAACATTAAAACTATATAAATAATGTTGATAGATTAATTTTTTTATTTCAATGTTTTTTGGGATCTATAGTTTCCTTTTTTATATTTTTCTTACTAAAATAGCATAAACACATGAATAAAATATGTGTAAATATGAATTCATATATATAAGGAATGGTAGAAATCAAATTTCCTAGGATTATGTTTTTTTTAAAGGATATTAGGATATAAAAAACCTGATAAAATTTAATTGAATGTTTGAACTATTGGGAAGTGAATTATGGAATCATAGATTCATTAGAAAATTTATTTTGAAAATAATCAATGAGATAATGATTTCAAATATGAGGGTGTTTTATTCCTATTAATATCTCCATAGAAGAAGGTTGTGATATTTTTTATAAAGGTAAATTTTTTCCACAAATATATTAGTCCATTAGAAATTAATTATCATATCCAGGTGAATGATCATCTCTCGGATCATCACCTAAATATCTCACATGTTTTGGGTGTGTTCCATATACATCTTTATAGGATGTACATACCAGATCCTTCATGGTTATTGATATCAGAAGTTGTAACATTGGAACATGATCTTTCTTTTATAGAGCGACATATATAAATATTGGATAGAAATGATAAAGTCCTACAAAACAAGACTAATCATCTAGTTATAGTTATATGTATGAATGAAAAATTTGATAAAGCTGTATGATAACGTAATGATGTGAGTAAATAATTAAATATTCATTTTTTTGCATCAGAGTGATATAATTTCATGGAGAAAATCATTTTATGGGGTGTACAATTTAACATCAATTGATTTTTTATGCATTTACTTTAAATGAAACTTTATGTCTTCGATAGATTTCCTTAAATATAATCATAAATAAACCATAATATAATATAACATTATATCCTAACGATTATGTTGGCATTATGATTAGGAATGATAGCATTTTTAAAATATATATAAAGTTTCTATATAATTAAAATGTAATGTTTAAGTTATAATAAATATTTACTCAATTTTAATTATAAACATTTCCTGGTTCAAAAATATTCCTTCAATAATAATTTATTTAATTAAATTTATTTTAAAATTATTGTAATTATTTTCTACAAATTTATAAAGTTTATTTCATAAAAATGATATCATTTTTTAAATCAATATATCACAATTATATTAATTTGAAATTTTTGGTAGTCTTCTAAAAATATAAATTCTCAATTGAATACTAAAAAATATAAAATTTATAAAAAAATGTCATATTATTTCAAGTAAATGATCAAAAAGTTTTTTAATTTTATTTTAATGTAATGTGAAAACCATTTGATGATAATGATTCAATTTAATTTCATATAAATCAACATTGTACTTGATTTTTGTATTTGTTCATTTTTTGGATCTAAAACACATTTTTCAATAACTCTTTTTATTCATGGAACCTATTTTTATCATAATAAATTAAATAAAAAAAATTCAGTTAATGGATTTAAAAATTTATATATTATATATTAAATAATATAATTTAAAATATAATTCATAGTTTTTAATAATAAAGTAATCTATTTATATTTATTTTGGTGTTAAAATCTGAATTTTCTTAAAATTTGTTTTGATCGTGTTTATCGTACTTATATTAAAATGAATATCTACCACTTGTTGAAATTTAATTTAATAATATGGATTCTATATTTTTAATCATCATGAAAATATTTTATATTTATCCCACTTGAATTTATTACCAAAAGTAATAGTAAGAACATTTAATGATTCTAACCATTATTAAGGTTAAAATGGTTTATCGAGGCGTAGAGAGGTAAACAAAGAGATAATGATGAAATTGAATTATAAAATTTTATAAATCCAATTTTTCTCTCTATATTTTAATCATATATCATTATATCCTTTAATATTAGTGATTTTTAATAATTTGTCTTATGTATGGAATTATTATAATTAAATATATTTTTTTTTAAAACTCCAAATTTGTCTTCTCTCATAATTATAAAAAGATACAATCACACCTCTATTATACACACTTAATTGTACTTTTATATAATTAAATTAATACTCTATTAATTTCCTATAATCCCTCCCACATCCTATATTTCTTAGATATGTCAAAATACCATCATTTAAATGATAAAGGTGTAAGAAAATGGTGGTTTCAAAAAAAAGGGGTAAAACTCTTAACCGAGTAATTTTATTTATATTTCATTTTTTACATACTATAAATATTTTGTATATATTTAGAAGAAATATTTATTTTATGAAATATATTGAATAGTTATTAGTGTTATATATCAAATAAATCATTATCTTTCAAAAAAATGGGAAATTGAAATTATCATGTGTCCATATGTGTGGAATACTCCCACTATGTAGTAATTGATTTATTTTGCATCATAATAATTCATGGAAACTTATTATGGAAAATTTAATGTTTATCCATAATATTGAAGACATTTTTTGGATTTTAGAATTTTATTATCTTATGTACATTCTTAGTTTTAAATCTATTAAAAACAATAATATCACCCATTTGTACATATGGACGACCACCTCCAAGAAGTGATGTGAGTCGTTTCTAATTTAAATTATACATATATGGTAATAAATATATATTTAATAAATATATATGATATCTTTAATATAATAATGATTAATTAATGGTAAATTATTATTTACCTTTATTTTATTCTAACCAATGAAAAGTGTAATCATCACTCCTGTGTACTTACATATTACAATCTTGTTAAAATGATGCAATTATTTTTTCATCATAAATATATATTATTTATTTTAAATCATTAGATGATGAATATATATAAAAATTATGACATAAAATAACATAATTATATTGATGTATACCAAATGAATGTATAATTACCATAACTTCTAAGTCAAATAATGTTTGATAAATGAAATAGTCACCTCCCAAAATTGTGATTTAATTAATGTATTATTAATAAATATATGATAATATGTTATAAGTAAATGATATATTTTATTGCATGTGTGAATGCGGTTGTAAGAACCTGAGTTTTTAGATGGGTAAAAATTCCGACCCTGTTTGAATTTTTGGATTATTTCTGAGGAAACTGGAGAAACTGGGCAGTTTTTGGAAATTTCCAAACTACACACCATGTACCCCTAAGTACATGCCGTGTATGGGTTGGGTGAGCACCGTTTGTGTTCCAATGAGTACATGTTGTGTGATGACCTTGTGGGAATTTCTTACTATAGGGCGTGTAGTCATAGACATGTCGTGTGCCTATGATTGTGTGGAGGCCATACATGGCGTGTGGATGGGTTGACTGGGTAGAATCATTTAACCAAGTACACGGTGTGTCCTCCGTAGACACACTGTGTACCATTGACCATGTGGAGGTTATACATGGCGTGTGGGCGTGGTAGATGGGTAGAAGAATTTAACCAAGTACACACCGTGTCCCCCTTGGACACACAGTGTAGTCTAGACGTGTATGACGGATATACATGGTGTGTGGGTAAGTCGGCGAGGAATGGAAGAAAAACTAAGTACATGTTGTGTACCCATGGTACACACCGTGTACTCATGTCGGCAGGTCTGGAAAGTAAGTAGGTGGGATTTCAGCCATCATATGAATAGTTAAATGATACACACGACGTGTATTCCTAAAGTAAACATCGTGTAGTTTATTTTTTTTTTTTTTTGATAAAAAGGGAAGAAGCCTCATTTTGAGGTAGAAACTCACCCCTTCGACTGGTTGAGCGGGGAGAGCCAGAAAGATCTCATTTTTTCTCTTGTTCCTTCTTCTGAGAACTGATTCAATCACTAATAGTTTCATTGGAACCCCCTCAGTAAGGTCTTAATTCATCTTAAGCCGTTTTGTTTGATTTCTGTTCTAGAACGAGTTATATGGGTTTGAGAAGTTTTCATTATTATGTAGATTTACCGCATTCTAGACCTAATTGGAGGCTATTATCGGAAGAGTAGAATCGTACAAGTCTTGGGTAGGTGGTGCATACATATTTTTGTGTTTTCGTGGTCATCTGGGTGATGCATCCTTCGGCGTGTTTTCGGGTATTTTGAGCGGGACCTGTTTTATCTCCTATGACATATAGAATTGATTGTTTGACCTATGGGATGCCTTTGGGTATGCCATGTTACTATTTTTACTTGAGAAGGTCTGGGCAAGGGGTCGTTGCTCATCGAGAGTTTTGTCTGGGGAATTCAAAAATGGTTATATTTGACTTATATTGTTTTAAACTGTTTAGTTTAGTTATCAAACCTTTATATAAATTATTAGATGCATTCAAGACCTCAGTGATGTTGATTGATAACTGTTGGGTTAGGTCTATTCAACTATTTAGAATGTTTTACCTTTTTATGTGTTCTGTTTAAATATTTTGTATATGTAATTGTTGGATTGCATATGATGGAACCTTTGGGTTTTTTTGGGAATGACCTGGATAATTGTTGAGTGATGCTGACCATAGGTTGGGTTTGACCTGGGGTTACATTGGGTGGTTTTGACCACAGGATTGGGTGTCATGGACATCGGTATGAGGCAGGATAACTATTAGGTTGGGAATGGTGTGGGTTACTAGGATGGAAAGGCTATCAGACTTGAGCGGCATGGTCGCAGGGACATGAGGTTTCAGAGGTGTTGTGGCTTGGGTACTATTTTGGTGATTACTGCTCACCCAGAAACTTTGAGTAGTGTTCACACAGATAGACTCTGTGATGAGGTGGTTTTGACCACTCGTGTGGGTAGATGCCCCCATTAATTGCGGTTTTGGTACTAGTGGTTGGGGTGCTTGTCGTAGGAAGCCACGTGGAAGGTGAGGAGCCTTCAAGGGATAGAATTTAGGCGATTGGGTTGGGGGCAGAGGCTCGCTGTTATTTTGAGGGCAGACATCATTGTCCTTCCGGATACTTTATTTTGAGGGCAGACAATGTTGTCCCTCCAGTTACCTATCTTGAGGGTAGACATATTTGTCCCTCCTATTACTTATTGAGGACAGACATTGTTGTTCCTCTGGGTTACGTTTCTTGGGAATGCCTTTTGGACGTTGGTACTTGAGACACGTGGTGTTAGGGGACATGTGGTTCTGGGTTGCATGATAGAGATTCCGGCATTGGCCAAAGCAGGTGACACTACATGGTGGCTGCTGAGCACCAGTGGAGTTATTGTTTATTTGTGCATTATTCTATTTACTTTTTTTCTTATAAATTCATGCATGTTTAAACACTTATATTAGGTACGCACCATTGGGTGGTATCCTACTGATATTTGTATCACACCCTGCATAGGCCCTACGATACGGGTACAGACTTTATGGATTTATGTGTAGGAAAGAGGCCATCTTCAGGATTTGGGTTGCATTAGTTGTTTCTTGGAGATGGTATGGACCTTGAGGTCATGCCTAGATGGTTTTTACCATGTTTTGATTACTTTCCTAGATCAGAATGCAAGTTTGTAATTACAGTTGGTTAGCCATTGCTGCCTTTACATATAGATATGTGTGACCTGCCTTAGATGCATGTTGTTTGTTTAGTAGTTACAAGTGACGTTCATCATGTTGTAGTGTTTACATTCCACTACTGTTGTTTATATTTATTTCTTCCACTATTTATCAATATTTGATATGCTTCCACTCTGCGGGTCTGGTTCGATTCTGCTAAGTCATTTATTTTGCTGCATCTTTATTATTATACTCGGACCAGTACCATTGTTATCCTCTTAGAGGTTATAGCCTCCCCACTATACCTAAAATACCCTCGCTACTACTTGGCAGCCTTTGGCGTTCAGGGAGGTGTGCCTAAGGTAGTAACACCCGACCCATTTGGAACTGTTCGGGTGGTTGTTCGGGTCCGAGTCATTACAGAAGTTCTAGAATAGATTTATAACAAATATATGTTTATTATATATTATATTTAAACATGTAAAATTTCAATCATGAGTTTAGGTAAGGGATTTATGTTTATATATCTTTTTAATCAGAATCATTTTTGAAAGAATTTCCATTATCAGAAACATTCTTATTCATATATAATAAAGCCATTTATTTTTTATTCTACAATGGTTATTTATATAATATTTTTTTTATTTTAACCTTTTCCACTCTTTGGTTATCGAAATGATATAGATTTTTTTTATAAAATTCAAATTTAATTTTTCTTTTTCAAAGAGAATATTTTTATTCTATATCAATGATTCCTAAATTGTAATAAAATATTTTTCCCTGATATCTAAAGATTTTTTACTTTTTTTTAACAAACCATTCAATTTTTAATAATTTTTTTTAAAATAAATTTATTTTAATTTTCTAAATGAGGTTATTTTAACATAATATGTGAAAAAAAATTTAGTTTAATGATTATGTAATGAATATAATTTTTTTCATTAATGCATATCAATACATTTAGTAATACTATACAATATTAATTGATTATTTTATTTAAAAAGTTTTCAATCACATTTTAAAATTTTATGGATTTTAAATAACTAATTTCAAAATAAAAGTTGTGTTTTACTCAAGAAAACTTCTAATTATAATTTAATGTAATTTTTTATGTATGATAACATCCTTTGATGTTTGTTATGATATTGTTTAATGGAATTTTTATTTATCATCAAATCCTTTCATGTTACTGATTATTTATATGGGATATAATATAATGAAACTATCCTTACACTTTTTTATGATAGTTTATGATTTTGATGATTATATGTTTATGAATCTCATTTATATTCCATTGGTAATGTTTTTATGAAAAGTCTAAATGATTATGAAACATTTTTTCTTTCCCCAAGTTATGATATTGTGATATAATGAATTTTTTACTGTCTTATAGAAAACATATGTTTGGTTTTCATTATATGATTTTTTTTCTTAGAATTATGTATCTCTCTAGTGTATTATATAAATATGGATATATCTTGAAATTATAAGGACCAGAATGGGGTGTTAACCTAGTTCAGTAAGCTGCATTTTACATTATGATAATGTTGGGAGTCAACCTTGAGTATAGAAATGATGGAGTTGGTAGTGAACTCAATAAAATGTGACAGACATTGAAGATTTAATTCACTAAATAAACAAATTTTTATATTAATGAGTATGATAAAAAAATATGAATTATTCTTATGATGTGTTGTCATTGATCAGGATTGATTATTGATGATTATGCATACATAGGTATTTTTTCTTTTATTATGAAAAATATTTATGTCAGGAGTTATGAATAATGTGTTGAGAAAGTTTTGTTTTCAACAATAAATAATTTTATAAGGGGGATATTTTTTAGAACAATACTCTATCTCTTAATTATGATTTTGATGCTCACAAATATCCTTATTTGTTATTCTAATGATTTTACTTAAAGTGTATTTTAGGAAAATTATATTCCTTATATTCTTATCTTTAGAGAAATATAAAAGCACTTAATATGCGAGGTATATTTGATAAATTATTCAAAAATTGTTTTCAGTGTGTTTTGGAAACACTATTCATGCTCTACATATCCGGGAATTACTTGAGTGTATTTTGGAAACACTATTCATACCCTACATTGAAAAGCATAGAGTAAGAATGAAATGTGGTGTTTACTTTATGAGATATCAAAAAAGTAAGGTTAAAAAAACATACATTATCGGCTATGTTTGAAAGGAACCTTACGTTTGGAAGGAACCCTATGTTTGGAAGGAACCCTACATTTGGAAGGAACCTTACGTTTGGAAGGAACCTTATGTTTGGGAAATTGGAAAAGTATGGAAGAAGATCATTATGTAAGTATAGAGTGATAAGTCTGTATCTTAAGAGTATGGTTCATCAACCTTACTTTTGTAAACAAGCATACATTTGAAATCTAAAGATAAAAGTATGGTTCATCAACCTTACTTTTATGAACAACTGTACATTTGATTAAAAAGTATGGATCATGAATGTTACACTATGAAACTGAGAAAAGTATGGATTATATATTGGATGATTAGAGTTCAAAAGAAAAGTGTTAAAGATCAAACTTAATTTGTGAACCTCATGTTCATATAATGTATTCTATGCAGTTCAACCCTACGTTTGATGTCGGATGTTTTAAATTACGACTTTATTAAAGCAACAGTATTTATGCAGATTATCAGGCTGATTTCAAGCCAGATTAAAAGACCGAATATAAAGCGATTCTTTGACTGATTCAAATCCGTTTATTTTTTATTCAAAGGATCAATTTAAGAGGATCTTTTCATTCTGAATTTTCAGGGGAGATACGACTACTCTATTATTTAAACATTTGAATATTGTGATTCTAAAGGAGATTTTTGTGGATATAAATTTAATAAGAGAATGCTTATCTTTATTCTATATATACCTATATTATTTTTTATTACATATACAAAGGATAATCATCCAAAGAATGTTTTTTTATATATCATTATCTTGAAGTTTTTCACTACTACAATTTAAAAAGACAATCGAGACTTATAGATCTGCTGTTATGAAGAGAAATAAAGCTCTGTTTTCTGGAGAAGAAGAAACACGATTAAATTTTCACTGAATATACATTGAATATATTTTTGTGAATCGACTATTGTTAAAGTTGAAAATTATATTTCAATATCTACTCCAACTAGATTGACTCAGATCTACTTCTACCTAAAGATAATTCTTTCTAGAGACTATGATTCATTGACTGTCAATTGTGTGATGTTGCAATTGTGAAGAACAACTGGAAATCATTTTGAAGAACAAATACTCTTTTATTTTTAGTAATTAGATTCTTGTACTAAGTTTTGTATTCAGTTCTATGTATAAAGCATAAGTCTCTGTTTAGCCTTAAACTTGTAAAGGTGTCAACTTCCTGCACGCAGTTGTGTAATGGTCTGTTGATAAGAGGACCATATGGTGAAAATCACCAAGCTCATGGAGTAGAGCGTTGGTGGAGTGGACTAGGGGCCTTCTATTCTCCGAACCACTATACATCGTACGTCCTCTCCTATTAATTTTCTGCTGCTATTCTTTGATATAATGATAAAAGGATAGATCATGAGTTTGCGAAGAAATTGTAAAAGACACAATCCACCCCCCTCTTGTGTATATTTGTTATAACCCAATCCAACAATTGGTATCATAGGAGGAGCATTTTTCAAAGCTATAACAATCTAATAGTCTTTGGATTATACAGAGTATAGTGGATGATACATGAGAGGGTATGTAAATGGTTCGAGCTCCTTACTTCAATGGTGAAAATTATGGATGTTGGAAATCAAGAATGATCATTTATTTAAAAAACCTTGGATACATTGCCTACTCAAAAATTTTAACTCCCTATGTGATTCTAGAGAAACCTGAAACTTGGAGTGATAATACAGAAGCAGAGTATGACATAAGCTCGAAAGTTATGAATGCTATCATATGTGGTCTTCAACCATATGAATTAAATAGAGTATATCAATGCCCAACAGCTTTTGAAATGTGGAAAACAATTGCAGTTTCTTATGAAGGAACTGACAATGTCAGAAAGATGAGGTAGGATACTGCTAAACTTAAATTAGATACATTTAGTATGTTTGAAGGATAAATCATCACCCAAATTAATATAAGGTTGATAGATATTGTCTACAATATCACTGCCTTGGTAGATCCAATCAAACAAGATGATCAAGCCATGAAAGTAATAAGAGTACTACCACCTATATGGAATGGAATTTCTGCTGCTATCGGACAATCATCTCCTATCAAAGATTTAACAATGAGAGAGTTAATTGGAACTCTTATTATATATGATGCTGAGATATAGGATGAAGTGAATGAGAATAAGATTCTGATCAAGAGAGACAACACTTCCTTAAAGGTGTTATCTCAAAGTAAAAGTAGAAAGATGAAGAAAAAAATAAATAAAGGTGAAATCATAAAGCTCTAATTCATCCAATTCAGATGTGGAACTAGCTCAGCTAGCCAAAAAAATCAGTAAGTTTTATCAAAAGAAGAAATGTTTTACAAAGTCTTATAAAAAGGATGATAAGGAATATAGATTTTATGAGTGAGAAAAACATGGGCATATTAGACCTGACTGTTTTCAATTAAAGGAAGACAAGAAAAAGAAATTATTCAAAAGAAATGACTATGAGCAAAAAGATAAGAAGGCAATGAAAGATACATGAAGTGTATCTAAAGACTCTAGTATCTTATCAAGGTCTAACTCAGAAAATGAGGAATCCAATCTCAAATCCAATATGTTATTTATGGAAGAAACTGATGAGGTACAATCCTATTACTCATCTGACACTAATTCAATCTTCTCAAATGATAAACTTGAAGCTTATTGTAATATGACTGAAAATAAATATGATTCTTTATTTAATAAACACAAATCTTTAAAAAAAATATTCATAATTCTATTTTAGTATAAAGAGATACTCTACTAAAGAAACATCAGGAATTACTGG
The DNA here is from genome assembly GCA_963277665.1 of Viscum album. NCBI lineage: Eukaryota > Viridiplantae > Streptophyta > Magnoliopsida > Santalales > Viscaceae > Viscum > Viscum album. Next base: position 1,931,433,430 of record OY728142.1, read on the forward strand.
AAAAATATAAATCATCAAACACAAATTGTATAGATAATGAAACCAAAATAAAAACACTACAAACAGAAGTAGAAACATACAAAAGTGTGTCTCTTATTTTCACTAAAGGTGAAATTATTTAAATGAAATTCTTGGAAAGAATTTGGTTAAGAAAGAAATATTTGGAATAGGCATTAAAGGTGAGAAACCTAAACTATATAAGAACTATTTTGTTCCAAGTACAAAAGGTAAAATCTATAATTATTGAGGAAAAAAAGGTAACATATCAAAAAACTATAATTTAAGGAAACAAAAAATAAGTGTGATTAAGAAAGACTTTGTTTCAAGTAGTATATATTATTCTATTGATTATAAGAAAAACAAGGCATGTTTGGATTCTCAGGTCTTTTCTAGCTAACACAACTGGACCCAATAGAATATGGGTTCCAAAAAATCCTTATTTAAATGCCTTTGTAGGAAGCAGGTGGTAGAAGAAAAAATACCATATGGTATATGGACAGTGGCTGCTCCAGGAATATGTGTGAAAACTCATCAAATTTCATAACTCTAACTCAAAATGATGGTGGTCTAGTCACATTTGCTGACAATGCCAAAGGAAATATTATTAGCATTGGAACTGTTGGAGATCCAAAAGATGTCTCAATCAATAAAGTACTCTATGTACAAGGATTAAAACACAGCCTGATAAGTATCTCTCAACTCTGTGATGATGGTTATGTTGTTGATTTTTCTAAAAATTGTTATTCTGTTTTCAAAAATAAATTTCTTAAATTTAGAGCACCTAGAACTAATAATGTTTATACCTTGGACTTAAATTCCTTGTGTAAACAAAAAGTCAACTACTTAACTTCTAAGATAAATGAATCTTGGATCTAGCATAGAATACTTGGACATTGAAATATATATGTTTTAAATAAGTTATCTAAGAAACAACTATTTTTTGATTTTCTGAGTCTCAAATTTGAAAGTGATAGATTATGTGATGCATGTCAACTTGGCAAGAAGCACAAATCATCCTTCAAATCTGTTAACAAAGTTGCTACATCTAAACCTCTAGAACTTATCCATGTGGATCTATTTGGACCTTCACTAGTGTAGAAAACATTTTTTATGGTAGTTATTTTTTATTTTTTACATCGTCTTTTGGTCGACGTTATTACAGGGGACATTATAAACATTGTTTTTTATGTCGGTTATTTTAAAACCGACATAAAAAACACAAATTCAAAGCGTTTTTCATGTCGTTTGATCAAAAACTGATGAGTAAAATGCTTCGGAGTTGTGGTTTATTACGTCGGTTATTAAATAACCGATGTGGTATATACTCTTTCAAGTCAGTTATTATATAAATGACGTCATAAAACACTCCACTGAAGCATTTATCATATTAGTTATGTTCATAACTGACGTGATTAACCTTTTTGCCTAGCGGTTTCCCACATTGATTAAATAATAACCAACGTGAAAAAATATCTACTACATTGGTTATAAAATAACTGACGTAAAAAACTATTCATTTCCATTTATTACGTCGGTTATTTCATAACCGACGTAAAAACCAATTCCCATGAATTTATTAAGTCGGTTTTCAAATAACTGATGTCAAAACTAATCCCAATTCCTTTTTTACATCGGTTATAAAATAACCGATGCAAAAACCTATTTTTTTAATAAAACCAATCAACCACTATTATGCCTTACCAAAAGACTTGAAACAGACAAAAAAGATACCAAAAACAAACCAACCCCGACCAAAAATAGACCAACCCCCCCCCCCCTAGACAGCCCCCACCACAACCCTGGACACCCCCACCCCATTGGACACCCCCAGACCAAAACCAAAAACACCCCACCCCCTCCCCCACCCCTGGACTTCCCCCACCCCCTGGACAGCCCCACACACCCCTGAACCCCCCCACCCTCTTGGACACCCCCCACCCCCTAGACAGCACTCCCACACCCCTGGACAGCCCTCCCACACCCCTAGAAACCCCCCCCCCCCACCTCACTGGACACCCACCACACACACACACACCTGTGGACACCCCCTGGACATCCCCCCAATTTCCTGGACATCCCTCCCACCCTCATGGACACCCTCCAACCCCCCTGGACTCCCCCCCCCCCACCCCCATGGACACCCAGGACACCCCCACCGTTCTGGGAGTCCCTACCACACACCACTGGAAACCCCCCTCGCCCCACAGAACACCCCCACCCTCATGGACACCATGGACACGCCCCACACCCCTAGAAAGCCCTCCCACACTCCTAGACAGCCCTCCCACCCCCTGGACACCCCCAACCCTCATGGATACCATAGCCACCCCCTCCCCCCACCCACACACACACCCCTGGACTGCCCTCCCACACCCCTGGACAGCCCTCCCACCCCCTAGACACCCCCCCCCCACACACACACATCCCTAGAAACCCCCCCCCCCCCCCCACACACACACACAGCCCTAGACACCCCCTGGACATCCCCCCCCCCCCACTCGCCTGGACAGCCCTCCCACCCTCCTGGACACCCTCCCACCCACCACTGGAACCCCCCCCCCCCCCCACCACTAGACAGCCCCCACCACACCCCTAGACAGTCCCCACCACACTAGACACCCCCAAACCAAAACCAAAAATAAACCAAAACAAGACCAGAACCCCCCAACAGACCAAAACCCAACCAAAACTAGACCAGACCCCCCCCCCCCCCAACCCCACTGGATAGCCCCAACCACACCCATGGACACCCCCCCCACTGGACACCCCCAGACCAAAAACAGACCAAAACTCAACCAAAACCAGACTAGAACCCCCCCCCCCCCACTGGACAGCCACCACCACACCCCTGGAACCCCCCCCCTCCACCCACATTCTTGGACTGTCTCCCCCACCCCACCCCGTGTACATCCCCCCACACCCTTGGACAACCCCCCCCCCCCCACCCCACCCTACCCACCCTCATGGACACCCCCACCCCTTGTACAACACTCCCACAACCCTGGATAGCCCTCCCTCACCACTAGAAACCCCCCACCCCACTGGACACCCCCCCCCCACACACACACACCCCTAAACACCCCCTGGACATCCCCCACTCACCTGGAAATCCCTACCACCCTCCTGGATTTCCCCCACCCCATCCCCATGGACACCCTGGACACCCCCCACCCCACTAAACAGACCTCTCACACCCCCATGGAAACCTCCCTCACCCCATAGGACACCCCCCCCCCCACACACACACACACCCATAGACACCCCCTAAACACCCCCACCCCCCTAGACAGCCCTCCCACCCTCCTGGACACCCTCCCACACACCACTGGAACCCCCACCCCCCCACCCCACTGGACACCCCCCCATCCCACTAGACAACCCCCCACCCCACTGGACAGCCCTCCCACACCCCACAGGACACCCCCCCCCCCACACACACACACACCCTAGACACCCCCTGGACAGCCCCCCCCCCCCCCCCCCACTCCCATGGACAGCCCTCCCGCCCTCCTAGAAATGCTCACACCCCCTGGACTGCCCCCCCCCCCCATTTCCATGGACACCCTGGACATCCCACACCCCACTAGATAGCCCTCCCACACCCTTGGAAACCACCCTCACCCCAGAGGACACCCCCACACCCCTAGACACCCCATGGACAGCCCCCACTCCCCTAGACATCCCTCCCACCCTCCTGGAAACTCTCCCACCCCCCTGGACTACCCCCCCTCCCACTCTCATGGACACCCAGGACACCTCCCCCCCCCCACCACCACCACCACCCCACCGTACAGCCCTCCCACACCCCTTGACACCCTGCCACCCCACTCGACACCCCCCCCCCCCCACACCCTTGGAACCCCTCCCCCCCAGACCAGAATCCATACCAGAAAAACCATCATAAGTAGACCAAAACTAGAAGTAGAGTAAAATTAAACATTCACATATATAACATTCAAAAATTACAATATCAACTTAAAAAAACTAAATCCAACATAAACGACTACCAAATACACAATTATAATGACAATATTCAAAATTACATTTTACACTACAAACAACTAAAATTCAATCAAACCTGTAAAATAATTTGACCATTCCACTTGTAATTGTTTGACGTCTTGAGCACTATAGGGTTGAGGGTCATCAAATAGATACAAATTAAAAGGATAGTAGTTAACATGTATAATGAATAAATCAAATGAAATATTATGGAAAAGTTTAAAAGGAAATCTTACCAGGTCAAATTTCCCAATTGTTCCAGTTGTAATTATTTTATACATAAATCTTAACATATAATATCCGCATTCGATGATGCCTTGTTGTTCATGAAAATTCTGTTTCAACGAGTGTAAATTCAACATATTATTTTTATGTAATAAATCAATAGGTACAAATTATAAATTGATATTTACCTTTACATTTACATATTTGATCTTCGCACTCCTTTTCTTTGTGTTTTTTTGAAAGTAGACGCATCTCCTGTTAGAAAATAATTAGAATGGGATAAATTTAAAATTCATTATAATATGTAAAACTATTGAGAAATTGAAACTTACTTTTCCAACATTTTCTTAAAACTTTCCTGCACATCTCCATGGACAGAGAATATCGAATAAAGTTTTTTCTCCCTTGGGAAAAAACACCTAACATCCAATGATCAATGATAAAATAAAATTTAAGGGTAGTGATTTTTTATTTTAAAAGATAATTAACTCTTTTCCAGATATGTGTTTCATACCTCTCACAAAAAGGCATCATCCAACATTTTGTGACTATATTCTGTTCAAATCTTTTAGCAATATAATGCATTCTTTGTTCATCATCCAATAAATGTGCTTTAGGGGAAATCAAATGTGGGTCCATGAATCCATATACATTTGTCCGCTCATTCTTCTCATAGATTTTTTAAAGATTCCTAATATAAAACATACATAAGTATACATTTTTAATAAATATAAGACAGGTAAAAGGTGTTAAGACTTACAAGGAAAAAAAATTCACCACGTTGATGCCCAACTTATCTCCAGTAACAAGCTCCATGGTATCAGTTTTCACAATCCCCACAGTTATTGCACATCCACAGACATGAGCTTCCATTGGAAACTCATAATGATCTTCCAACAAATTTTTATATCTTGAAAATCTGTCAAGACTACTAGAATTTGTATCTGATGTCATATCCATTTGTCTTTTTTGTTTTCTATACAGTATTTCTTTACCTTTGAAGTATTTCTGTAAAAATAAATACAAAAATATATTAGTTTTCAAATGATAAAACAACTTTAATAAAAAAATAAAATAGAAGATATAACATACATACCTCTATAGTAATGAGTCACATAAGTATGTATGGACAAATTAAAAAATGGTTGATACTATGTCCAACTATCGTCACCTCATCTGTAGGTAATGGTACTCGATCTGATCTATCTATAATATCTTATACGGTGACCTTATGATTCTTTACCTCTAATTATTGATGATGAATTGTACCTCCTATACAATATACCAGCCCATATAAAACTATATGATGTTGAGGATCATCAACATACAACTCGCAATAAGTCAGGAAGCTGCAGCATAGGAGTAGAATAAAAAATGGGGTCCAAAGGCTGAGGTGGGGGAGTGGGAGATACTGTCAGATGTGGAGGATAAATAATGGGGTCTATAGGGGGAGGTGGAGGAGTGGGAGCTGCAGTCTGAAATTGTCTTTTCATGTCTGCAAACATATATTGTACCAACACTTTAATCTTTTCCTCCATCATTGCATTAATATTATGAACTTCAGACTCCAAGGATTCTATTTTTTATAAACACCCTCAATTGAAGAAGTTGAATAACATGGAAACACTTTTCTTACCGATACACCTGTCAGATATCTTCGTACATGACTAGGATTTTCAGGCTTTCGCAATGCTGCAGATAAAATATCTTTCCTCCCAAGAGCTGTAAATACCCCCTGTGAGATCTTCTCCTCAAGATAACCCTATATTAATTAATTGAATATTTCTATAATGATCGAAATTATATGAATAATATAACTAACTTAAATAAATAAAATATATATCTTACAATCCTCTCAGCTATGATTCTCAAATCTTCTGAAAGATATAGCCCTTTTTTTTATCTGAGCTCTCTTCTATTTTTCATGTCTAGATAGAGGGGATGGAGGGGCCACCTCTCCAGAGCTTTAAGACTCAGCTCTTAGTTTTTTTTAATTTTTCCACCATCATTTGTTCTTCCAACAATGTATACCCTCCCCAAGATAAACTATGAGGGTATAAATTTTTAGATTGGATATTCTGATGAGATTTCCTTTTTTTCTATAAATTACGAATAAGAAATCATTAACAAAACATTAATAATATCATTTATATAAGAAAGATTATAAAATTTAACATTTCCCTTACCAAAAATGAATATTTTCTTTTAATTTTAACAAATTTTCTCCATTTGTATTCATATATAAAAAGATATATATGACATGGATTGTCATGAATCTTATGACCAAAAATGAAATCATATGAGAGGGTTGATTTGAAATCCCTCCATCTCCTAGAATTCATCGATAAGAATTTCTTCCTGACTCCTCTAGTGTTAGGAATATCAAATGTAAACTGATAAAGAAGAGGTTAAACATATTATATATACTAGAAACATTTAAATAATATGAAAGAATTTGCAAAAGATCTTACCAAAATCGTATCCCACAACTGAGAGATTATCTCTTTGTCCACACTTCTCTAATCATCATACAAAATGATTACTTTGATCTTACCATGAGTTGATACAAAACTCCTAAAATATTTTGCATTTGGACCTCTAGGAATATCATCCTCATCAAACTCAATGAGTATCCTTTGGTCCTATATACGGGCAAGTGATAATTTTGGTAAATGTGTGCACCCACGTTTACCAACTCTTGAACTCTCTGTCGTAATGGGAGCACATGAGGAATATTGGGGAACATCAAGAGGAGCATGTGAATATTCCTCCCTAGAGGTATGACCAATATTCTCATCTCGAGAATCATGTGGTTGATCAACTAATTGATCTATCATTATCCTTAAAATCAAAAAAAACATCATTTCACCAATTGGTTGCGCCCAAATTTACCCTACTGGTAAAAGCGGTCGTTGAAGTACAAGTAGGGATCGAATCCACAGGGACCGAAGAAGAAACCTTGAGACACTAAGATTGGATACGGGATTGGCTATGCAGTGGCCAACTTTGGATTGAATTTATTTGAAGAAATATTGATTTAATTTAAAGAAAAAAACAAATAAAATTACTTGAATTAAAACAACTAATTAAGGTGAGTCGATCCTAGGTTGTCTCTTGGGCTTTATTGGATGTATTTGTTTTTTATTTGATTTTATGTTCATCGGTTCAAGAGGTATCCATTAAATGAAATAATCCCTCAATATCATTCTCTGATTTAATCCATACACAATTTCAAGGCTAATCACCAATTAACTTAGATGATCAATTAAATGAGCACTCTAAGGAATTGGATCGTATTAGCACTCAAAATGTGTCATCTTTAAAGTTGGTGAAGACAAAGAAGAAGATAAATCAAAGAAAGGAACTCTTAAAATAAAGAAAAAATTTAAGAATTTAAGAACATCAAATAACATTCAATCCAACTCATGCAACTCCCTAGGATCAACCCATAAAAGTTTAGCCCTCCATTAATGCTATTATATCAATGGAAGTGGGTAATTGACTTAAAGAAGCAGGATTGAAGAAGAAAGAAAAAAACATTAATCAAAATGAACACTCCACTGTTGTGTGATGAATTCACAAGTGCGGGTGTGAATAAATTCATACTACGATTCAACGGTATCAACGTGTGAAGAAAAGGATAAAAAGTTAAAAAGAATAAATTTTATTAAAATACTAAACGTGAATGAAAAACTTACATTAGAGAAATTGACGATGCCATTACAAAATGGAAGCGGGAAATTACAATTGAAAGAAAAGCTTGGATTCAAAGGAAAATGTTAGATTAAAATTACCTTCACCACCATCTCCTTATATAGTCATATTAGGATCCTTATTTCCACCCCCCACAATCAATTCACCCCCCAACAATTAATATAGTCAAAACGAGGGTGAATAATCAAAAGGAAATTGACGTTACAAAGTTGACCACAAAACCAGCCAGATTCATCCTCCATTCTGACGTGTGCATTTGACACTTCATACGGCCGAATCCGAAGGTGTAATAAATATAAAATATATTCTTACATTTGTCTTATAGAAGCTCTAAAAAATTCAGGAAATTTGGTTTAGCCGTTTGGAAGTTATGGCCGAAATGGTGGGACGGATTTATGTGCATTAATGTTGGGTCCACCATTTAAATCTCAACTTCAGATCCCTTTATCATCCTAAAAACATCAGAATTAGCTCCGGACACAGTTGAATAAAATGATACTCATATGTTTATATTTCTACTGTATAAATTTTAGCTTCATTGGGCTTGGTTTCTGGGCCCCACATTTGTTTGATGGGCCTTAGGCCCATTATGCTTTTTCCAGCAAGTTTCTGCATTCAGGCGCAAAATTCTCCATCTTACTTTGGGATTCATCCATCGGACCTAAAAGATAAAATGATCCAAACAAATTGGTCAATAATATCCCAAAATTTCAAATTCAGAAAATTAATATAATGTTGTCCATAAATAAATGAATAATTGGGCCCAAATATTCATTTTAAACATGAATTGCATTTTTGATGAGAAATGAAGTTATATTTATGTAATGCACTAAAAAAATGTTTATAGACATTGGAAAAATGAATATAAAGATATTAAAAATTAATATTATCCACATTCAGTGACTAATCACACCCCCAACTTGATTTTTGTCTAGTCCCGAGGAAAATAAATTACAAATATGAAATTCAAATCCCCTTTTCCAAAAACATTTTAATACACATTGCTCACCCAAATATCTAATACCAAAAAAATTATAAAAATCCATAAAAATCATTAAAAACAAGCTTGGTCCATAAGCATATCCCAATCCCAAGCCCAATCCATTGTTCAAATTCATCACCACATTTCATCCAATTCCAATTAAGCATGATAAAGTGTTGTGCATCATAAAAGATATGGGGGCCATTTTATTGTTCAAGGGGAAAAAAATGGAAGAGCTAGGTGGGAATCACATTAAACCTTAAAATGAGTATCCAGTTTTTTTTTTTTTTGATTTTTTTTTCTTTTACCACAATAGATATGAAAAGACTAACTCTGGGAAAGACAACTATGGAGTCACGATCCCCAAGTGCCGGACTCCACACATGTTTTCAATTTCATGCTCTATAATAGAGATATAAAGAGTAACTATGGGCAAGAAAACTATGGAGTCACAATCCCCAAGTGTCAGACGCCACGCATTTGGACAAAACATTGCTCTATGTGGTCAATTTTTTTTGTTTTTTTTTGTTTTGTTTTTTTTTTGATACTCAAATTAGACTAAAAGTGACCCCAGAATCCTATGCTATAATGAAAGGGACCCGAGAACTAAAATTTACACCTACAATCCAGTAGATGTTCATTGTGGCATTTTTATTAATAGGATGAAAATGTAAACGTTGAAAAATCACATCGGACAACCGCACTTTCCAAAAACTATTCTCATGAACATAAACTTGAATTAAAATCAGAATCAAGGAATACAAAATTATTTGATATCCAATTTTATAGTTTGCAATGTGTGTTATCATGTTCAAGGTTAATGGAATTTTTCTTTTCATGTATGTTTTTATTCACAAAAAAATCATTTTTTATCTCCCCCCAACTTAGAATAACATTGTCCCCAGTGTTTAAAGAAAAGAAAAATTAGAAGGGGTAGGAGAGGAGTTCAAAGAAGAAATTTAAAATGAAAATCATGGAATGAAGTCACCTGGTGGTTGATGATGATAGTGCATGCCATAGTCTCCCTTCAATCCTGGATTTGAGTCTCAGCGGCTTGGATGGTGGTGAATTTATTTTACTTATGGCTTATGACATGTCCTTTTATTTTTTTTAACCTATAAAAACATAAAAATAAAACAAAACAAAATAAAGTGATGATACATTGTCTTCTTTATATTTTCTGGGTAAGGTATTACTCAGATATCACACCACGTGACACGGATGAATATGGTGCTCCCCTTTCATACCCATCCTTACTCATAAAACAAGAACAGGTCAACGGCTTATGGTAATTTTTTATATGAAAAATAAAATGATTCAAAATGATTGGAAACATGAAAACCATGGGTTGCCTGCCATGCAGCACTTTTTTTAACGTCGTTGGCTCGACTTGTACCCCCCAACTTATCAAATTCCAACTTTCAAAATTTTAATTAACCCATATTTATCCACTTAAACAAGATTTAGATTGATTGTTTTTTTTAAATTTGTTTCGTATGAAATCCTATTTTCTACAATGATTGGTAAAATCCAAGGAATATCTAAAATGGTTGATCGAGTTGTTTCTATAGTCTTGCCTAAGACACCAAGGATCATTGTTACATTATTGATTTCATGATATGGATGAATGACAACCGAAAGGTATTGTTTGTACTCTATAAAGGGATAATTTATTGGGGATGAGAGGTTCATAATTTTGAGTTTGGGTTGATTTAATTTTCCTAAAAAATATTGGAAATTTGAAAAATAACTTTCTTCTTTAGAAATAATCTGTTCATTTTGAAATTGTGATTCCTCCTGAAAATTGTCCAGTTGAATGTCAGGAATGGGTATAGACTCAATTTTTGTTATTTCTACAAGTGGTTCAATGATTGGTGCTTCTGAAAATTTATTAATGGAGTTATATTCAGGAAACTCAATCCATGATGTCAAATTTTCCTCTTTTGAATCCAAAAAATCAATTTCCTCCTGATTTAAAGACCCTTTAAAAATTCCACGATCCTCTCCAATTATCCCAAATCCTAAGGTTGGTTCTTAAATAAATGGATGAGGGGTTTTTGTGTTACAATATTATTCTATAAATATTGAGGAAGTGATGGTTTGAGTGGGAATGGGGTCCACACAATTTTTAATGTTTTGTAGTTCTAGTCTAAAACTTGATACCTCTGAATTCATTTTTTCCATTTGTTCACACAATTTTTGAAGAATTATTTCAGGATTAGGATTGATAGATATTTGTACATCATGGACTTCCTCATTATTCATCTTTTCAATCATTCTTGATAGGTATGGAAATATATCTTTTAAACATTCATCATTACAAATTTTGTTCATGTTATCGGGTGTGGGGTATTTATTCAAAGGTTGATTAAAAAAGGTTGGTGATTCCCAATGTGGATTTTCAAACTGATTAAATCTTGAGTTTGTGAAGGGATATTGTTGATGATACTCCATTGGAGTTGAATGAAATTTGGATTTGGATTTTTTTGGACACACGAAAATAGAAAAGGGAAAAGAAAAGAGAAATATAGGTGAGAAAAGAGAATTTAGGTGAGAATAGAAGGTCGGTGTCTAAGAAAACTTACTTGGGTCCCCGGAAACGGTGCCAAAATTTGGTTGCTCCCAAATTTTCCCTACCGGTAAAAGCGGTCGTTGAAGTACAAGTAGGGATCGAATCCATAGGGACCGAAGAAGAAACCTTGAGACACTAATATTGGATACGGGATTGGCTATGCAGTGGCCAACTTTGGATTGAATTGATTTGAAGAAATATTGATTTAATTTAAAGAACAAAACAATTAAAATTACTTGAATTAAAACAACTAATTAAGGTGAGTTGATCCTAGGTTGTCTCTTGGGCTTTATTGGATGTATTTGTTTTTCATTTGATTTTCTGTTCATCGGTTCAAGAGGTATCCATTAAATGAAATAATCCCTCAATTTCATTCTCTGATTTAATCCATACACAATTTCAAGGCTAATAACCAATTCACTTAGAGGATCAATTAAATGAGCACTCTAAGGAATTGGATCGTACTAGCACTCAAAATGTGTCATCGTTAAAGTTAGTGAAGACAAAGAAGAAGATAAATCAAAGAAAGGAACTCTTAAAATAAAGAAAAAATTTAAGAATTTAAGAACATCAAATAACATTAAATCCAACTCATGCAACTCCCTAGGATCAACCAATAAAACTTTATCCCTCCATTGATTCTATTCTATCAATGGAAGTGGGTAATTGACTTAAATAAGCAGGATTGAAGAAGAAAGAAAAAAACATTAATCAAAATGAACACTCCACCGTTGTGTGATGAATTCACAAGTGTGGGTGTGAATAAATTCATACTACGATTCAACGGTATCAATGTGTGAAGAAAATGAAAATAAAAAGTGAAAATTAATAAATTTTATTAAAATACTAAACGTGAATGAAAAACTTACATTAGAGAAATTGATGATGCCATTACAAAATGAAAGCGAGAAATTACAATTGAAAGAAAAACATGGATTCAAAGGAAAATGTTAGATGAAAATTCCCTTCACTAACATCTCCTTATATAGGCATATTAGGAGCCTTAGTGCCACACCCCATAATCAATTCACCCCCCAATAATTAATAGAGTCAAAACGAGGGTGAATAATCAAAAGGAAATTGACGTTACAAAGTTGACCACAAAACCAGCTAGATTCATCCTCCCTTTTTACGTGTGTGTTTGACACTTCATACGGCCGAATCCGAAGGTCTTATAAATAGAAAATATATTCTTCCATTTGTCTTCTAGAAGCTCTCAAAAATTCAGGAAATTTGGATTAGCAGTTTGGATTTTATGGTCGAAATTGTGGTACGGATTTCTGTGCAATAATGTTGGGTCCACCATTTAAATCTCAACTTCATATCCCTTTATCATCATGAAAAAATCAGAATTAGCTCCGGAAACAGTTGAATAAAATGATCCTCATATGTTTATATTTCTACTGTATAAATTTGAGCTTCATTGGGCTTGGTTTCTGGGCCCCACATTTGTTTGATGGGCCTTAGGCCCATTATGCTTTTCCCAGCAAGTTTCTTCCTTCAGGCGCAAAATTCTCCATCTTACTTTGGGATTCATCCATCGGACTTAAAAGATAAAATGTTCCAAACAAAGTGATAAATAATATCCCAAAATTTAAAATTCATAAAATTAATATAATGTTGTCGAAAAATAAATGAATAATTGGGCCCAAATTTGCATTTTAAACATGAATTGCATTTTTGATGAGAAATGAAGTTCTATTTATGTAATGCACTAAAAACAATGTTTATGGACTTTGGGAAAATGAATATAAAGATATTAACAATTAATATTATCCACTTTTAGTGACTAATCACCAATATACAAATTCAAATATTACAATACTAATGCAAACAGAAAATAGAAAATTATACTAAGTTATGTAATAGTAAACATGGTTAATATGGTAAGCATGTTAAACAATGGTAAAGATGGTAAAGATGGTAAAGATGGTAAGGATATTAAACATGGTAAACATGGTAAACCTGGTAAACATGGTAAAGTAATTTTCATTGAACAAAAATAATAGATATATGATTTATATAATGTTAAACATGATAAAGTAAACTAAACAAAATTAAAACAAAAAAACTTATACTTATTTGTTTTAATACGTGTTTTAATAAAGAAAAAACTTAAAATATCTAACATTTTATGAAAATGATAAATGTAAACAAGAAATAAAAAAATGTTACCTGTAATTTTAGGAATGTATAAATGGATTGTTTTCCCAAATTCCTTCATCGTGATCGTTCCTTATGGCACAAATTATGTCTTCAACATGCTCATCATTATGTTCTGTTAATCTTTCCATGGAAGTAGGGATCTCACATAAATCAGTATCTTCATCAAGTTTATCCTCACCAAATTATTGTTTTTCCCTTGTAAAAACAACATCCCATTGCATATCTTATTGATCTACTACATAGAAATTTGTTTTCATGTGTTTCCATTATAAAAGAATCATTTGTGTCTTCCAATCTATTCAGATTAAAAACTGTCATTCCAAATTCATCGTGTCTGACACTATTGTTATCGATAAACCATTTATAGTTAAAAACATGTACTTTAATTTTTAAGTAATCAACCTCTCATATTTCTTCAATCACTCCATAATATGCACTTGATGCAAAAATTGGGTTTTTGTCTTTAGCACTTGAAAAATGCATTGCTTCTACAAACACCAATACACCACTATTCTGAACTACACTTCTGTTATCCTGAGATTTCATATGAAATGTATAGCCATTAATGTCATAACCAGACCACATTATCACATTTAAACATGGACCACCCACTACCCATTTTAATGTCTCTGATACATCTGATCTACCAAGCAAGGTCTTTTTAAACCATGAAAAAAATGTTTTGTTGTGCTCATTCAAAATCCATATTTATTTCTTCTTTGGATGACATTGTTTCAACTCATTAATATTCAATGTGATATATGGTTGAGCATCAGCTATGTTATTCAAGATGTATAATTCTAACTTCTGCATTTGTTCAGCTGATAATGATTTGACTTTCAAGACACAAATCCCATTTCCCTCATTATTAACTCATTCATGGTGAGATGGAGGAAAACCTATGTGTTGCACCGTAGCCAAGTAGCTCGTACAAAACTCTGAAACATCATAAGAAAAATACTTTTCAATAATGGATTCTTTAGGTCGATATGGATTCTTCACATACCCCTTTAATATTTTCAAATACCTTTCAAAGGGATACATCCTATGAAGATATATAGGTCCACAATGCTTTATTTCTTGAACCAGATGAATCATTAAATGAACCATTATATAAAAAAAAGATGGGGGAAAATACATTTCAATTGAAAAAGTATAAAAATTGCATCCTTTTCCAAAATGTTCAAAGCATTCAAATCAATAACCTTATTACAAATTGAATTGATAAAATAACACAACTTCATTATAGTCTTTCTAACACGGATGGGAAATATTCCACGCAATGAAACTGGTAGAATTTGTTGCATAATAACATGAAAATCATGATATTTCATACCAATCAACTTCAAATACATTAATAAGACAAAAAAATTACATTTGAAGAATAACCTTGAGGCACTTTGATATCATGAAGACACTGACAAAAAAAAATTCTCCCTCTTGGATAATGTATGTAAAGTCAGAGGAAGAAGTGTTCATATTCCATTAGGAGTGGGAGCTAACTCCAAATGTATTCCCATTGATAGTAAGTATAATCTTGCATTAAACCCATCTTTTTTATTTCCTTTAATATATAACAATGTTCCAATCAAACTGTCAAATATATTCTTCTCTGCATGCATGACATAAATATTATGTTTAACTTCATGATATCTTCAATATGTTAGCTCAAACAATATTGAACTTTTCTTCCAAATATGTCTATCATTACCATATTTTTGTGTCTTTTCTAATGTCACATCAAGGTTTTCCACCCTTTCAAAATAAAGATGAGGGGATAAAGGTTTTGGAGAAATATCAAATTCTTTTGATCCATTGAATGCATTTTTTGGTCTTCTATAAGATTGATCCATAGGTAAAAACTTTCGATGACCCATGTACACTATTTTCCTCTCATGATGCAATTTACAATATGAAGTATGTTGTTCGCAAATTGGAAATTTTCTTCCCTTTAACACTATATCCTTAAAATTATCCATATGCTAGGAAGTCATTTATATTGAACATAAGCACTTCATGTAGTTGAAAATATTCCATTTTATAAGAATTATACACCCTAATACCATCCTCCCATAAAATTTTCAAATCATCAATCAATGGTGACAAGAAAACATCAATATCATTGTCGGGTTGCTTCGGACCACAGATCATTATACTCAACATGACATATTTTCACTTTATAAAAACTTCAGGAGAGAGGTTGTAAATTACCAATAAAACAGGCCATGAACTATGTGTACTACTGAGGGTTCGGTATGGATTCATTCCATCTGTGCACAACCCTATTATGAGATTTATAATTTCATTTTCAAATATAGGATATTTCTCATCAATTTTCTTCCATTATGGACAATCAGCTGGATGACGTATTTTTCCATCACATATTTGCTCATCAGCATGCCATCCTAACCTTTTTGCATCATATGAATTAGCAAATAAACGTTTCAAACGATGAATTATAGGAAGATACCAAAATACCATGGAAGGGATCTTTGTAATCTCTATATCAGCCTGTGATTTTTTTTCACCTTATACTGTGATGTCCCACATTTAGGACACTCTGGTAGAAATTCATATTCCTTCCTATATATCATACAGTCATTCAGACAGGCATGTATTTTCTTGTATCCCAATCCCATCGGGAATAATATTTTCTTGGCCTTATAATTTGAATCTGGAAGATCGTTATCTTTTGGAATAATGTCTTTCATCAATTGTAGCAGCTCTATAAAACTTTTGTCACTCCATCCATGTTTCGCCTTCAGGTTAATCAATATTAACACTGCCGACAAAACCGTAAAATCTTTACAACAAGGATACAATGGTTTTTTTGCATCACCATATAGACGTGCAACTATCGGTTCTATCTTAATTTTTTCTGCTTCAATATCGAGAATCATTTCTTCAATTCCATCAGAGTTACCATCTTGTGAATCATCATCACCAGTAGATCTAAAATTATATCTAGTTTCACCATGCCAAATACAAGGGATGAAACTTGGATTAAAACCATGACAAATCAGATGATATTTTATCTCTCTACTTTTCAACTTCTTCATATTCAAACATTTCAGGCATAGATAGAAAAAAATGTCACTTATTAGAACATTTCATTTAGCAAATTCCAAAAAGGCATCAACACCTTCCTCATATTCATTACTCGTTCGATGTGACATAATCCAACTTCGACTCATTATTACCTATAAAAAATATCAAAATTATACCTCTTTTTAATATAAGACAAATATATGTTTATATCAAAAATATCATAATTTTAATGTAAAAAAATTTTGAAATATAAAACAAATCTATGTGTATTTAAAAAAATATGCTTTAAAATGATTTTAAAAAGAAAATATAGTAATATATAACATTTTTAAATTCATATTGGATCCTTTCTTCTTAAGGATCACAAAGAATACATCCTGGTGCAAATAAATACCAAATTCACCCTTCCGTAAAAAATAAATATGAAGTATAAATATTAAAATATGTGCACATTCACTATAGAAAATTACACAGATAACAACAATTAGAAACCTCTAGACAGCCCCCCCCCCCACCCCTCTGGACAGCCCCCCACCCCCTGGACGCCACCCCCACCCCCTGGATGCCACCCCCCACCCCTGGACACTGCTACCCCCTTGGAAAACACCCTCCACCCCCTCGCACACCACCCCCCACCCCCCCCCCCCTGGACACCACCCCCACCCCCTTGGACACCCCATAGACACCACCACCCCCTTTGATAGCCCCCCCACCCCCTGGACACCACCCCCCCACCACCTTGGATACCCCCTGGACACCACCACCCCCTTCGACAGCCCCCCCCCCCACCCCTCTGGACAGCACCCCACCCCCTGGACAGCCCCCACCCCTCTAGACACCCCACCCCACACCCCCTTGGACACCCCCCACCACTCTAGGACACCACACCCCACCCCCTTCCCCCTTGGACACCCCCCTAGACACCCCCAACCCTCTGGACATCCCCCCTGGACAACCTCTCAAACCCACTGGACAGCCCCCCACCCCCCCCCCCACCCCCTGGACACAACCCCCACCCCTTGGACACCCCCCCCCCCCACCCCCTTGGACACCCCCTAGACACCACCACCCCCTTGGACACCCCCCCACACCCCCTGGACACCACCCCCTTGGACACTCCCTGGACACCACCACCCCCTTGGACATCCCCCCCCCCACCCCTCTGGACAACCCCCCCACACCCACCCCTGGATACCCCCCTTCCCCCCAGACAGCCCCCCAAACCCTCTGTATAGCCCCCCACCCAATTATACATCCCCCCACCCCCTTGGACAGCACCCACCCACCCACAACCACCACCACCCACCCCCTTCAACACCCCCACCCCCTTCGACACACCCCCACCCCCTTCGACACCCCCCCCCCCACCCCCTTGGACCCCCCCCCCCCCCCATAGACATCATGGACACCCCCAACCCTCTAGACAGCCCACCAAACCCTCTGGACATCCCCCACCCCTCTGGACAGCCCCCCCCCCCCCCCCCGGACACCCCTTACCCCCTTGGACAGCCAACTCTCATCCCTGAACACCACCCCCCACCCTCTAGACACCCTTATCCCCTTTGATAGCCCCCTCACCCCCTTAGACACCACCCCCCCCCCCCCCCTTTTACACCCCCAACCCCTTGGACAGCCCCCTCACCCCCTGGACACCACCCCCCTTTGACATCTCCTGCACCCCCTTAGACACTCCCAACCCCCTTGGACAACCCCTGCACCCCCTGGACACCACCCCCCACCCCATTTGACACCCCCTAGATACTCCCACCCCCCTGGATAGCCCCACCACCACCCCTGTAAACCACCCACCCACTTGGACATCCCCCCCCCCCACCCCCTTGACACCCCCTATACGCGCACACACAAAAACAAACAAAAATCATAAACTTTCATGATATCACTTCCATGGTTTCTTTCACCAGAAAAGAATTTATCATCATATAAATGAACACTATGAAACTTACCATGACAGCAAGAACAAATATAGAAAAATAACATCTCAAAAAATAAGATTAGGGCATCGTGAAAAATTATAACTGAAACTGAGTCGTGTGTGGATGACTTGAGTATTGCGAGTCGACCTGATAGATCTGGTGACAATAATGATGATGAATGATGTTGTAAAAATGAGGTTAGAGGGCACAAATTTGAATAATCCTTTCTAGGTTTTCCATGTGGGAGAGACGAGTCACAGGTCGCCCGATCAAAGAAAACAGAATGACTAAATATGGGGCATGATAAATCATTTAAAATATTTATAACATCAGTTATTTAATAACCGACGTGATAAAAGTTTTGTTTTTTTGTTTATAACGTCAGTTATTAAATAACCAACATATAAAATTATTTATAACGCCATTTATTTTATAACCAACGTTATCGATGGAGCTTTATCATGTCTGTTTTTTATATTTGACGTGATAAAGTGCCGATCTTTCCTTTATCACATTGGTTATTTTATAACTGATGTGATAAAGTGCGCCAGATTTGATTTTCACATCGGTTATAAAATAACCGATGTAAAAAATCTAATCTCAGTATTTTTACATCGGTTATAAAATTACTGATGTAAAAAATGGATCATGATCAATATATCACATTGGTTATAAAATAACCGACGTGATATATCGATTTTTATAGCTTTTCACATCAGTTATATAGAACCAACGTGAAAAATGCTGACGTGTTAAATGTTTTTTCCACTATTTCTTCAAGGGTAGAAGGTTTGGCTGGTAAATTATATATATATATATGTTTTAGTTGATGACTATTCTAGATTTACTTGGATTTATTTTCTAAAATATAAAAATGAAATTTTTACTATATTTGAAAGTTTTTGCAAAGCTGTTCAAAATTGAAAAATGTTTTAATACAATTTCATTAAGAAGTGATCATGGTGGAGAATTTGAGAATCTGGAATTTAATTCCTTTTGCTCAAATATGGGTATTAAACACACCTTCTCTACACCAAGAACACCTCAAAAAATGGAATTGTTGAAAGAATAAATATGACTATTCAATAAATGGATAGGACTATGCTAAATGAATATAGTATTCCTGCCTATTTCTGGGTAGAACCTATAAGAACAGCCTGCTATATAATAAATAGAGTTTTAATTTGACCAATTTTCAAAATGACTCCCTGTGAACTCTGGAATAACAGAAAACCTAAAGTGAATTACTTTAACGTTTCGGGATGAAAAGTTTACACCTTAAAAACCAAGTACAATCTTGGTAAGTTTGATCAAAAATCTAATGAAGGCATTTTCATAGGATATTCTGTTACTTCCAAATCTTATAGAGTTTTTAATAAAAAGTAAGGATTGTTGAAGAATTTGTTCAAGTGAAATTTTATGAATCTGATCCCTTTGAGAAAAGGAAAGATCAAATTAATGAATCTGACTCTAATGATAGCATGATACTTGAAAACTTGAAAGATGGTTTTGAAAAAGATATAACTAAAATTTATTATAGTTCAGAAGAATATGACATTGAAGAACCTAATAGTGTACAACCTAGACAGTCTATAACCCTAAAGAATCACCCTTTAGAAACTATTATAGGATACCTAGACATTGGAATAAAAACTAGAAAAAAAATGTAGGAAATCTTATTGAATACTCTGTCTTTCTATCCCAATTAGAACCTAAGACATTAGAAGAACCCTTAGTTGATGAAAATTGGATAATATCAATGCAAGATGAACTAAACTAATTCAAGAGAAATGAATTTTGGAATTTAGTTGAAAGACCTCATAACTATCCAATTATAGGAACCAAATGGGTCTTTAGAAATAAACAAGATGATCAAGGAAAAATAACTAGGAATAAATCAAGACTAGTAGCTAAAGTATATAATCAGGAATAAGGTATAGATTATGATGATACCTTTACACCTGTAGCTAGATTATAAGTCATTATAATCCTTTTAGCCTATTCATCTCATATGAACTTTAAATTATTTCATATGGATGTTAAGTCAGCCTTTTTAAATGGTTATTTATTGGAGGAAGTTTATATTAAGAAACCTCCTGGTTTTAAAAATTCACAAAAACCAGATTCTATTTTTAAACTGACAAAAGCTCTTTATGGTCTTAAACAAGCACCTAGAGCTTGGTATGAAAGATTAAGTTCTTTTATTTTAAAAAATGATTTTACTCTTGGAATGGAAGATCCAACACTATTTAATAGAACTTTCAATTCTAATATTTTATTGGTTCAAATTTATGTTGATGATGTAATTTTTGGTTCAAAAAATAAAAAACTATGTTATGAGTTTTCAAATTTAATGAAAAAAGTGTTTGAAATGAGTATGATGGGAGAATTAAATTCCTTTTTAGGACTTAAAATTTATCAAAAAGATTTTGGAAATGTTTTAAATCAAAGAAAATACATTAATGATTTACTAAAGAAATTTGGACTTGAAAATATCAAGACATATACAACTCCTATGTGTACTAATATAAAACTTGATTTGGATGAAACTAGAAAATCATTTGACAACAAGTTATATAGAGGTATGATTGGTAGTTTATTATATCTTACTTCTATCAGGCTAGATATAATGTACTCAGTATTTCTTTGTGTAATATTTCAATCAAATCCTAAATAATCTCATTTAACTATTGTTAAAATAATTTTTAGATATTTAAAAGGAATAGTTTTTCAATATCTTCTTTATACAAAACCTTCTGATTTTAATTTAATTTCATATTCAGATGCAGATTTTGGAAGTTATATATTAGATAGAAAAAGTACCTCAGGGGCTTCTCACTTTCTAGGAAATTCTTTAGTATCATGGTCTAGTAAGAAACAACACTCAGTTGCCCAGTCAACTGCTGAGGCAGAATATGTATCTACAGGCACTTTCTATGCACAAGTTTTGTGGATGAAGAACACTCTTATGGATTTTGGACTAAATTTTAATAATACAGCTATATTATGTGATAATAAAAGTTCTATAAATATTTCAAAAAATTCTATTAATCATTCTAGGACTAATCATATTGATATCAGACATCATTTTATAAGAGATCATATTCTTAAAAAGTATATATTCTTAGATTTTTTGATTACTGAAATTAAATTAGCTGATATTTTTACAAAGCCACTTCCCACTTAAAGTTTTGATTTTATTAAGGGGGATCTAGGTTTATTTATATTTAAATGATGTTTTTTTGGGGTTTAATTACACATTTTTAGAATAATTTAAAAAAAATTGTACTTATTTAATGTCTTTTGTTTGTTTGTTTATTTATTCTACATTTAAATGACGTAATAATTACTTTGTGTGTAATGAAACGGGAATCAAGGATGTCAGAAAACATTTTCAATTCCAAACCCGTTCATTTTCTCAAAACCCTTTGAAACCTAAAAAACTTTTACCTCTCTTCTCTGCCACACCTAAACCTTCTAAACCCTAGTCCTTTTAGAAACTTTAGAGATTTACGACAAAAATGGCAAAGACCAAGAGAACCGATGAGCCAGAGACTATCACTATGAAGAGGCAATTCTTGACCGGGATAAAAAATTTCAAGAAAAAGTCATAGATTTGGAATGGCTCTATCAGGCGAACCTGATGCTAAATCAAGCCCTAGATTTTCAAAACTTATAAAATACGTTCAATGGAGATTATACAAAGTTTCTATATGAGGTAGAACTTCATAATTTCTTTAATTCGGTACAGTTTAGTCTGGGAACTAATGAGGATTCGATTATTGCTAAGATTGAGGATTGAGATTTTTCAATCTCATCTGTGGAAATTGAAAAAATTATAAACTTCACTCATGGGGGAGTTTATCATTTTTGTTTAAAGAATATTGGTGATTTTGTGCATAATTCAGAAGATATTATATCCTTTTTTTGGAACTACATCTATAAATAAGATGTTTGTAAAGGATTTAGAACCTGATCAGAAGATATTGGTTAAGTTTGTGAAAACTGGTATTGTACTTAGAATGTTTGAGATAGAAAATATTCTTTTACTAGATATGTATATAATTTTTTTCTGATGAGTGATATCAAATTGAACTTTCCTATATACATGGTGAGGTATCTCAGTTACTGTTTCCAACTAGAGGAAAGAATGAATTTTTATCCTTTTGGAAGGTTCATCCCAAAAATTCTGTTTAAGACAGATATGATAAGATTGTTGGATGCTCGGTGAAATAGCACCATAGTAATATCTTCAATGCTGGTATATTAAGAAAAATTGGATATTTTTGGAGCACTATTAAAGGAAAGTTGCTGCCTATTGGAGCTGAAGAGTATGAAGAAAGTGCTCAGGCCCAACCTATAAAATCAAAAGGAGTAGATGAATCTAGAACCAATGTAGTATCAAGGAGGAAACGATTTGAAGTTTTTGGTCCATCAGCTGATGAGGGAAGTCAAAAGGGCCTTCAGAGGACAATAAATCGAGTGACTCAAGCTGGTGAAAAGCCTACTCAAGCAACAACTGATGAAACTGAACCTATTCTGAGCTACATATTTATTATATAATCTATAGTACAGAACACTGCTCAACCAATAGTTTCTCAGATTGAGGTGGATCCTCAAGTGGAATAAGAAAGTGTGACTTAAACTATTGAAAATCCTATAGATGTTGAAGTGGCTCAATTGAAATCTTCTCAAACTGAACAGCCTACTGAGAATATTCAAGAGGAATTAGCTCAAGATGACCCTATTTTAGAGAATCCAGTGATAGAAGAAGAACATGCAGATGATTCTCATAAGTAGAAACCTCCAGCACCTAAAAACCAAAAAGATAATGATTATTAGATTCATACTAAGGTATTGAAAGATTATTTTTCTGTGGATGAGTCTGGAAAAGGCACGGAAGAAAAATCTATGGAGAAGACATTATAGGTATGGGATGAAGAGAAATCAGATGTTGATCACTTTCCCTTAGTACTATTACATCAGAATGAAACTGAAACAAATAATCAAGCACAAGGTGCCTCTGATTATGATAATGATCATGTGGAAGAATTGATCCAAAATTTTAATAAATTTCAAGACGAAAATGTAGCTTTGTGAAGTGCATTATAAAAGGAGAGGCATAAGTTTCAAAACCTAAAATCCAGTTCTATTTCTAAATAATAAGTTGAAAGTTTTAAGAAGGAAATGTTAAATGAAGTTGAAAAGTTGAAATTAGAGATTGTTATGAAGACATATTTAATAGAATTTAGATCTTTCATGGAGAAACAGTTTGCGGCTGTCAAATCCCATGAAGCAATTACTTCAGGTACTTCACCTGATCTTATAATACAATTTCAGGCCATTGCAGTAGCTATGAGCAATATGAATGACAGATTGCAGGAACTTCAATGCAATAGTGATCCTTTGTCAGTGTTATTGGACAATCAGAATTTTTTGGTAGACCAGTTGACTTCCAGTGAACCAAGTTTTAAAACTATTCTAAATCAGTTCAATGATAAGTTAACTCTTTTTATGGAGAAGGAAGAGAGGTTACATGAGTTCTTCAGAGTCAATTTAATTGAATACATTTATATGACTCAGGAAATCTGAGATATAATAGTCCATTTAGGTGATGGATTGATGAATAGTTTGAGACTACAGTTTTCAGAGATCAAGGATTTCATTCAGTGGCGCTAAAACCTGTTTCCCAAAACCTTTTTATCCCAACCTTGATTCTTGTTGAATTTACTGTACATGTAATTATATTTTCAATAAAATATATTTTCATCTCATATGTTTCTATTATTAATTTGTTTTACTATCCTGTATTTGCTAGAATGCTAGTAATTTGGATTCAAATATTGATAAAGAGTATTTTTATATCATTTACTTAAGTTCAGTGCTACATTAAAATGTGTTATATTCCTTATTCTATCATTATTTTTGACATCACAAAAAGGGGGATAAATTCAGATAAACACAACATTTTATTTTAATATTTTTATTCTTTTTTGGGGGGAGAAATTAAGATAAACACAACATTTTATTTTAAGGGAAAATTAAAATTTTCTTTTAAAGCTTTTTACTCATGGGTTTTTTTATAAAAGGGGAGAAAATTTTAAATTTTTGAATGTTTTCTTTTTATTACTTTGGATAACACAATGTTTATTTTTCTTAAAATATTTTTGTTAAATATTTTTTTTTTTTTGAAAAATTCTAAACTATATGTAATTAATTTTGTATGTTAATTTCATTGGTTATTTCATGGGTTTTGTGATCATCAAAAGGGGGAGATTTTTGAGAAAGTGTTGTTTTCAACAATACATAATTTTATAAGGGGGAGATTGTTGAGAACAATACTCTATCTCTTTATGATTATTTTGATGCTCACAAATATCCTTATTTATTATTCTAATGATTTTACTTAAAGTATATTTTAGGAAAATTATATCACTTATATTCTTATCTTTGGAGAAATATTAAAGAACTTAATCTGTGAGGTATATTTAACAAATTATTCAGAAATCTTTTTTAGTGTGTTCTGGAAACACTGTTCATGCTCAACATATTCGGGAATTACTTGAGCATGTTCTGGAAATGTTGTTCAGACCCTATGTTGAGAAGCATAGCGTAAGGATGCAATGCAGTGTTTACTTTATGAGATATCAGAAAATTATGGTTAAACAACCATACGTTTTCGGATACGTTTGGAAGGAACCCTACATTTAGAAGGAACCCTATGTTTGGAAGGAACCTTACGTTTGGAAGGAACCTTACATTTGGGAAATTGGAAAAGTATGGGAGAAGATCATTATATAAGTATGGAATGATAAGTTTGTATCTTAAAAGTATGGTTCATCAACCTTAATATTGTAAACAACCATATATTTTAAATCTAAAGATAAAAGTATGGTTCATCAATCTAACTTTTATGAACAATTGTACGTTTTATTGAAAAGTATGGATCATGAATCTTACGCTTTGAAGCTGAGAAAAGTATGGGTTATATACCAGATGATTAGAGTTGAAAAAAAATTAATGAAGATCAACCTTACATTCAGAGAATGTATTCTATGCAGTTCAACCCTACGTTTGACGTCAGATGTTTTAAATTACAACTTTATTAAAGAAACAGAATTTATGCGGATTATCAGGCTGATTTTAAGCTAGATTAGAAGACCGAATTTAAAGCGAGTATTTTACTAATTCAAATCCTTTTATTTGTGATTCAAATGATCAATTTATGTGGATATTTTCATGCCGAATTTTCAGGGGAGTTACGACTGATCTGTTATTCAAAGTTTTGAATATTAAGATTCTATAGGTGACTTTTTTGGATCTAAATTTAAAAGGAGAACACTCATCTTTATTCTATATATACCTATATTATTTTTTATTATAGATATAGCAGTGAATCATCGAAAAGAAGATTTTTTTATATATCAAGCTCTTGAATTTTTTTCATTTCTACAATTTACAAAGACAATCGAGACTTACAGATCTACTATTACGAAGAGCGACAAAGATCTGTTTTCTAGAGAAGAAGAAACATGATTAAAGTTTCAATGAATCTAAATTCAATATCATTTTTTGAATTGACTATTGTTAAAGTTTCAAATTATATTTCAAGATCTACTGAAACTGGATCAACTCAGATCTACTTTTACCAGAAGATTATTCTTTCTGAAGACTACGATTCATCGACTGTCAATTGTGTGTTGTTGCAATTGTGAAGAACAACTGGAAATAATTTTGAAGAACAAATACAATTTTATTTTTAGTAATCAGTTTCTCATACTAAGTTGTGTATTCAGTTCTGTGTATGAACCTGAAGGCTCTATTTAGCCTTAAACTTGTAGAGGTGTCAACTTCCTGCACTCAGTTGTGGAATGGTCTATCGATAAGAGGACCAGATAGTTAAAATCACTAAGCTCGTGGAGTATAGCATTGGTGGAGTGGACTAGGGGCCTTCTATTCCTCGAACCACTATACATCATGCATCATGTGCTATTTATTTTCTACTACTAAATCTTTGATATAAAGATAAAAGGACAGATCATGAGTATGCGAAGAAATTGTAAAAGACACAATTCACCCACCCCCTTCTTGTGTATATTTGTTATAACCCGGTCTAACATAATGATATTTCTTTTATAAGGTATTATTATTTTATGTTATGATCATTTTATCACACATTTATTTCTACCTTATTCCAAGTTATGATCATTGATTGATATTTCTGATGTTTACCCTTACTAAGAATTTGATCTCACCCTTTCTTATTTTCCCTTTCCTTGCGTTATGAAAAAATAATATGTGTTTGGAATATCTAAGAATTAATCTATGTGAGAAGTTATTTTTGGGATATTTTTAACATCATTCATGAAATAAGACTTTTAAATATCTAGTCTCCAAATACACTACTCATGTATGATCATCGAGCATCAAATTTTTTAGATGTATTTATTATTCATCTAAAATGATGTCATATATTATTTACTAAATTATCAGGTGTCATCAAGGATGATTCATTCAATTATCTATACTAAAATTCATGCAAGTCAACATTTTAAGGGAATTAATGGTTTATTTTGGTGAAAAAAATTATCAAAACTGAAGTGTAATGTCCCGAAAGTTCTGTATAATTTTTTTTAATTATATGGAATTATTTCGAGACCACAAAATCTGATGACGCACGATTACAAGCCCTGAAGTTCCTGGAATGATCCATCGAAGTTTTTTAAAGCTTTAATTAGCACGTGTAAGCAGTTTTCCTGAAAAAGTATAATAACTCTTAAATGATTACTCGGATCAGAAATTTGAGGGCACTATTGCACTTAGTATAACGGGTTTACCATAGGATAAACTTAAGTTTAGTCATCATAGGCCTCCTATGAGAAAAAATGAAAATGTAATAACCATAAATAAAATAATTAAATAAAATTATTTTATTTTTCAAATTATTATAACTCACAAATGGTAACTCAGATTAAAAATATGATACCACCACTAAACTCATGAGGGTATGCTTTATTTATAAGGTTACTAACATTAGTCAGTTCTAGCCACCAGTGAAAGTTAGTTTTTGGTCGTAAATAAAATAATTAAGTGAGAATTATTTTATTGTAAAATTCATAACTTTTAAACAGTAACTCAGATTGGAAATCCGAGAGTTCCGTTGGGTTCATTGGGAAGTTTTTTAATTGGGAAAATACTAACCTTGACTTGTGCGAGTCGAGGGTGATTGTTAATAATTTTACGAAATTTTTTTTGGGTACGATTAGTAAACACGCAAGCTACTTTTTATAACTTTTGAACTGGTGCTCAGAATTGAAATCTGAGGGTACCGTTGAACTCGCAATGCCGATATTTGCTTAATAATTCCTTCACCTCGATCGTAGTAGGTCAAGAGATAAATTTAGTTTTCAGACTTTTTCGTTGGTGTTTTAAAAGAATAAAAAAACATCTTTATTTTATTTTTCTTTGTGAAACCTCCTATTTGAATTCGGTGGTGGGGACCACCCGATCTTGAAACCTTTCATTTTGAAATTAATGGTGGGGACCACCTGACCCTTTAACCCCCTCTATAATGTAAGGAAACCCCTTGGAATTCCTCCATTCAATTGTGCCAATGTAATTCAATTAATGTTCAAACATAACCTAATTAATTGTGCCAACCTTAATTAATCTGATAAACTTATTTTAGTATGTTGGCTCCTTATTTCCTTGTTGTAAATACTTAGCAAAGTAGAGTTTAGAGAACCTTGGAGATCCAAGAAGAACATTCTCCAAATGAAGAACACCCTCTCCAACAAAGAACATCATTCAGAATCAAGAACAAGGATGATGCACGAGCCTGACTTCGGAAGCATGTTGCAGAAGAAAAGAACACTGACATCCTCTTCATCGACTACGTCTTCTTCCTCACACCACCTCAAACGGAAAATCTAGGTAGGGTTTTAAATATTTCTGATTATTGTTTCCCATGTTCTTCTCTTCTAAACGAAGAACATGGATCAACTTACTAACTAGTTAATCCACGGATGATTTCTTCTTGCAAGTTTGGGAATAAATATTACAAGTTGATGTAGGTTTTTTTTATATACCTTGAAATTATTCTTTTGACTCTTCATATCCTAAATTCATGACGATAATGGCCCAACGAACATGGCCATCTTCCCACACATTAACCTTGATTCTCTTCCATTTATTTCTTCATGCATTCTTCATGCATCCTTCCAATGCCTAATATTTATTGTCACGAGAAACACGGAGTTTTGTTGAGCGTGATGTATGGACGTGAATCCCTCGACATAAGGATCGCGAATATGCGATCGTATAATTTTTTGGGCTTGGAATGAAGTCGCAGTGGCTCGCGGAATAAGGCGATGGCCGGATGCGTAGAGGAGCGGCGACACGTGTCTGTGCCGCTGGTGGATCAGGAGGACGTGGCCGCTAGGCCGCGGAGAAGGCCGGACGGCGGACGGCACCCGGCCGGACGGTGGATGGCACCCGGCCGGCCGCAGGTCGATAGCGGCGCCATTGTTCCACTAGAAAGAAGACTGGCCGGCCGTTTCGACTGGCCAAGGCACACCGTACAGGACCACCGTGTGAGACTGACGAGCGGTCCCACATGCCAGCCAGTCTGCACCGTAGGCCGCACCACAAGGCCGCATCACGAGGCCGCACCGCAAGGCCCCACTACGGGCCACCCAGTAGGGCGCGCCAAAGGGTCACGCCCATCACGGGCCGGGCTGGACCACGGCCTAGTGGGCTGGGCCCACTAAGACCCAGGACATCTGGGCCAGACCCGAACTGGGTCGGGTCGACCCGAATCGGGTCGGACCGGGTCGGACCAGACCCGAGCCCATTAAGGACCTCGTATTACCTTTATGGATATATCTTGAGAACTGGGCGTCCGTTTGATGAACCATCTATAGCACCAGAATCCTTGGATCGAGACGGTCTTTTTGGAATACTCCACTCTAGTTTGGATAAATTTGGAGTACGACTGGGTTAGATCGAACCCCGAATCCAACCGGACCCTTGGAGAAGAAACGCTAATAACTTGCAGACTGGGCGTCTGATTAACGCTTCGTCTGTTGCATTGGGTCCCTTATGACATGACGGACTTTTGGGATACTACTTTGTGGGACTTTTGGTGGTTGTGGTATGACCGATGGCTTGGGGAGTGGTTCTCCCAAGCACACTATGGGCAGACCCTGTGACTGGCTGAGATCTGACGACTGCTGACCATTACGACTCGAAGTGACTCGATAGGCCCAGTGGGGAGTGCCTATGTGTGACGCAGAAGACCCACGGTGGGGAGATCCTATGTGTGACTTGGAAGAACCATGGTACTCAACAGAATTAGTACCTGAGCAGGACACGAGGGGGAGCGCCTCTGTGTGACACGGAAAACCCACGATACTCGGCAGGAGAAGTACCTCAGCAGTCCAAGATTAGTGGGAACCGCCTCTGTGTGACACGGTAGGCCCAATGTACTCGATAGAGGAGTAGTTCTCCAGCAGACAAGGTGTTCAACGATGTGACTGGGAATATTACTTGTTACTACCCCTAGAATAAATCATGGTGTGAGCTGACTTTACTTTGTTCTTGTGATTGAGGTTATGTTATGTGATACTTCACCTTCGTGGTGTTACCTTTATGGTGTTACCTTCATGGTATACTTCCCATGAGATGAGTATAGCCTAATAACTTAGGTATATGTGTGGGCATATTCCTAAGTAAAGTTGGGATCTTTCTTGTGGTCTTTCCTTTGTGGAACTCTAAGAGACCTACAGGGTCTCAGGGTCCCTACTGAGTATCATTATACTCACCCCTGCACGGGCTACGCCCACACCTTGTTGTGTTTGGTGTAGATGATGGACAGCGCTGACTGAGGATGAGGGTACCAGGACTGGATGTAGCTTGGAGGTGGACTTTATATGAGTCGTACCATAGAGACGACCATTCGAGAGATGTACCTGCCCTTCAGGTAGGATCCTTGGTGGTTGTTCACAGTAGCTATTTTTTTCCAATTTTACTTATACTTTTCAGTTTACTTGTAATTTATAGTTGGGATTTTATTCTATCCCCTTTTTCTTTCTGTACACATATTTATTACTATATAGTTTTACTTTGATCTTGTACCCTTCTTTTTTCTTAGTTGTGTGTGTTTACAGGTTATAAAGGCAATGCCTTCCCATTTTTAGAGAATACGCCTTTCGGTGCTAGTCACCGGCCCCTGGCCTATGGAACGCGGGTTTGGGGTAGTCACGATATGGGCCCCGGGGGATGGGTCATGACATGAAGAGTTTTATTTTATATTTGAAAAATGACCTTACATCCCACAATCAGTCATCTGAAGAGATATAGGTAGAGAAGATTCATCTTAATAGCATCATTCAATATCATTTTGATGATTATGTTATTATTATGTCATTAAATAAATATAAACACAGGGAATTATGTTTTCTGACTGAGGATATGGAGGCATGACAACAAGATCGCATCACTTAGTTGGATAAAGGTTATCATAACACATTATAACTTCACACATGAATTATAGAAAAAATAATTCATTATCACACTCAATATAAAATATAAATACAATTCCATTATTGGTGATGTTATTTTTATAGGACTGTATGAGTACATGAACACAAAGGTTCCATTATATGGTCCACATTATGAGTTGAGATGGGTGTAATTGACTTAAGACGATGATGATCATTTATTTTGAAAACAATCACTTTTAGTGGGAGATCATGGTAATGTTTTTTTAAAGATGTCATATAAGAGGATTAAATCATTGATGCTATTAAATGAATCAAGGTGGATAGTGCATATGATCCTAATGTTTTTACTAAATTATTTTATATTTCATGTGTACAACATTATGAATTATCATAATACAGTGATTCATGATTATTTCATGGGATTTCCTTTTCCTATTAATGTCAATTATACTTTTATTTTTTACCTCCATT
The DNA here is from genome assembly GCA_963277665.1 of Viscum album. Taxonomy (NCBI): domain Eukaryota; kingdom Viridiplantae; phylum Streptophyta; class Magnoliopsida; order Santalales; family Viscaceae; genus Viscum; species Viscum album. Next base: position 1,931,465,047 of record OY728142.1, read on the forward strand.
TTAGAAACCATACTATTAGATTTGGATAATTCTAAACAATAATATTGTATAATTTTTCAAACAAGGTTATTTCAAAATTTCTCAATAATAAATTTTCCAATATATATCTATAGCTAATTTTTGACAAATAAACATGAATTTATCATATGTCTCGGCATCCATGGGGAAATTTCCTTAGATAAATTATTGATATGTATGCTGATAGTAAATTTATCCATTTTTATCCTATGATGAATATCTTTATGGATAAAACATATGATACAATGGGTTTTCACTAAATTTTTAATATTATAAGGAATATAATCTACATAGAATTGGTTTGTGACTATTATTCTCACTGTTTCTAATATCCTTAGTCTAAAAACTAAAATATAGGAAGAAGATTTTAATTTTTCAAATCAATATTTACCAAGGATAACCACTTCCCCAGCATCATTTTATGAAGCCCCAAATGTCCCAAATAGAAACATGGTATTTAAAATTTCATATGGGTTCATCAATAAAATATTATAATGGCATGTTTTCATTAAAATTTCAATTTTATTTTAATGATATTAAATTTTTTTATTTATTAACAAAAGACAATAGAAAATTAAAAGTAATAAATAAACCCCAATTTAAAATTTTATCATGAGTGGAGAATGCCTTAATGATTGAATTTGTAGTGTATATATTCCTAAGAAATTATTATGTTGGTAATAAAACTCCATTTAATATTATACTCATATTTTTAGATGTGAATTTACATTAAATTAAATTGGATATCCTTTGATTAATAAATGATCTTGAATTCACTATTTTTATGTTATAAAAAATAAAATTACAGTAATATTCACATATTTAAAGAGTTAATTATTCTCTTTTAGAGGTAGGATAACACATGTTAATTTTGTCCTCCCTTTATTACTTATGTGTGCATATTATGTGGTATTGAGGATTTTTAATGAGAAACCTATGAATATAGTTAGATTATATTATATACATCATCTCAGACTTTTTTCTAATAAGTAAAATAATTTTCTGACTCAAAGTTGTTATGAGGACAATATGTTTGGAGAAAAAAGCATATAATGATTACGTAAGTTCCAGGTGTCTATAGACCATGAATCTAGTTCATTATGTATGTTGATTGAATATAGATATAAGAGTTATTGCTTCAAATAATGGTATTAGGCTAAATAAGATAATTATAGCTGATGTTTTTTGACATTACTAATGTCTAAAATATATCTAGCTGACATCAATTTGGGCTAATCCATAGTGGAATTGTATATGTTATAGAGATGCTAAAAATTAATTTTCTATTTAAAATGAAATATAAGACCTGATAGCAATGTTTAATAATATACATCTCATAATATAATTGATCAAATTACTCCATATTATTGTAAAGGACCATGATATAGAAGATACTTGGTAATATTTCACTATATATAGGAAATCTATGGACTCTACATCATAATGAACGTCCATGATAAAAATTATAGTAATTTGGAATTCAATGAATTGGTAGAATTTGTACCTCTGAAGAAATACTCAATTTCCATGACCCAGATAGGAGAAAATATATTAGATTATCCCAGTGTTCATATACCATACCTTAGAACTGATTAGGATGGTTTTTTGTGGATCTCTAACTTTTAGGACCTCCATGCTCTAGAATAATTTTCAAACTATAGAATGTTCAAGTGGATATAAATTACTAGTTTGAATAGATATTATATTCAATAATTTATTACCCCCACACTGTGATTTCATCATATGAGTATATTCAAAAAATAGTGTGGAATTGGCTTTAGATTCAGAATATGGAGGTTATTCCAATATTTTTTAACTTCATGTCTGAATCTAATGTTCAAAAAAAATTTGGGAAATTAACCAAGGTTGTTGATTCTAAAAGGGTAATATAATTTTAAATAAAAATTCAAATCTGGTTCATATAATGTAGTTTCTTCTATATAGATTTTAAAATATTTAGATTGATTTAAATGTAATACTAGAGAAGAGAAAAATAGGAACAAAATTTTATTTATGTGTGAAATATAGTGAATATTATATTACTATCTATTGTATTAATATGGAGGAATAATATGAATATTTATGTGGTTCTGTGTATAATTTGTTCACAAATGTTTTGAAGAAACATTTTCTTCGTCATGTTTGATAGAGAACACCTTCTTGTTTAATATAGAGAAATATAGAGTGGATGTGTAAGAAACCTGTTCACTTTCATGTCCTGAAAATAATGTTAATTTCTTATCTTTCATGTATAGTTATTTTTAAAAATTTAATAGACTCAAAATATATAATAATTTTTGGATAATCTTGAGGAAAATTTTGAAAGAATAACCATAGTAAAGTATATTATGGTGTTGATTTAAAGATATAGGTATGAAGATCTATGGATTTATGATGTAGAAACTATTGATATTTTATTAAAATTGATGAATGATACTTTAGGAACTATCAATGGATACAGTGAGAAGTAAGAAGTTATAGATATTTTTAAAAATATTTGGAACATCATAACATATTCAAATGATTGTAATACATCATATTTGGGTGAAAAATATTCATAAGGTGTTTCTATTAGTGATTTTAATATAATCTAAATATCATATAAAATGTGGAAAGATGTTTTTATCCTGAATAATGTGAGGTATAAAAAGGACATCACTTATAAAGACACAAAGTATGAAAATTTGAATAATAAGGTTGTTGTTGAAGAATAATATTGTTGAAAATATTTAGATGAAGATCTTGAGGAGACGTTAGATGAAGTTATATATCTTGTCTTAAGAAATATGAGTATATATAAGGATATATAAATGTGAAATAATCCATTAAAATGTTTTAGGTATGAATATATTTGTATTTATGATGTATGTATTTAAAAATACAAAACCATTAATGATAGTAAAAATTAATATGATATACCTATATTATTATAAAGTGTGAAAAAAATAAATAAATTATTTCATAAATTTTAATTTTTTGATGTTCTATAAATTTCAAAGTATAAACTTCATGTTAAAATATGTTATAGATGATGAAAACTTATATGAAGAGGAATTTTCTTCTATTAGAGATAGTGAATATTTTTTTATAAAAGTGAATGATTAATATATTTTAAGTGATAAAACTTTTTGTAAAAATATATAATAATAAAAAACTGATATTTAATTCATTGTAATGATTGAATTAAAAGAGTGGATATCAATGATTTCAAAATAGGAAATGGAGATCATAACAATAAAATAAATGATAAATTATTTTACAATAAATAATCTATATTTTCAAAATAAAATTATATGTAAATTGATGAAATAAAATGGTTTAATAATATTGTTGATGATGATATGTCCCTTAACAAAAATATAGATTAAATATTTAATAAAAAATAAAAATATTTTGATCATTTATGTCAAAAAATGGTTAGAAAAAATGTTGACATCATGATAATCAGATATAATATTAAAAAATCTATTTCAAAATATGGTGACTGATCAAAGAACTTAAAATCTCAATAATACCAACACAAATAATTTAATAAGTATTAGAATAATGATCAAAATAATTTTTGAAGATCAATAATGAAGAAAAAATTCATTAAGATAATTATTGTGGCTAAATGAAGTGATATTATAAAATAAATAAATTATAGGGAAAATGAATGAAAATATTATATAATTTGGGTATTGAGAAAAGATAAAAAATTATTTATATGATTACCAATATTTTTTATGTATACTAATATTTTATTGTAGAGAAATGAGTTAAAATTTGTTACTGAGAGGTAGGGTGAAATTTTTTTGAAAAAATCCGTACAACTAGTTACATTTAAAGGTAAATAGGATTTCTATTGTTATTTTTTGTATCTTGGAGGTTTTTGTAATGTGGGAAATATTTTTTTCTTAAACCAATAACTTTATAATTTTACTATAAGGTATAATAGTCATGAATTAATGGAGTTTTATTCATCACAATATAATGATTCTTAGAAACAATTTATGGACTCTGGACATAAATCATAGAGCAATTTTGATATACATGAAGAAGTTTGTGGAATCTGTAATCATCCTGGTCAAAAAGATAATGATTCTCGTATCATTTTATCAGAAAAAAAATTATTTTCATTACTCTAATTCCAAAAAAAATTGAAGAACAAAGTGGAAAATAATTTCTTAATTATCGAGGTATCACTCATTTTTTTTAAAAGGGATATTATAAGGATCATAAATGTTAGATGTTCATCCCAAAATAAAAGAGATCTAAAACTCTTGGATTATATAACTGAGTGTAAATCTGAAATACTTTTAATTGAAATGTATGGATCACTCATGATTAAATAATGTGTCTCTTCCAAGTTTTATAAAATAAAATATGAAATACAGAAAAAAAAATTGTTTTTTATGTATTGAAACATAATATCATATGTGTTTAACAGATTTATTATGATTGAAATGAGGTTATCCTAAATAAGTATGGATTATTTACCATAAATATTGAATATTATTATTTGTAAAATATAGGAATACTAAGCAATAATTATTTCATGTGGTTGATACTGGAAACTCATTCTCTCTATATATAAAATAAAAATATAAATTATGGTATTGAAGTCTTGAACATATTTTCAACAAGAATATGAACTAGATCAATCTAAGATAAAATTATTGTGGTTTTACATTTCTTAATATATAATGTGATTGGATCTACTAAATATTTCAATAGGGTAATATTGTTAAGTCTTCATATAATAAGGTAGATATTCAATCTACTCAATCATTGGAGCCCACTAATTCAAATATGTGTAGGCACCTGAGGAAGAATACAAATAATGGAGATATATATTTTACTACATTCATTTATACTTTATATCAAATTTCTTGTTTTTTGTTTATGTAACACAATTTTTAGGGCTTAAAAATGTTTTAAAGTCATAAAACAAGTGTATATAATAGTTTGGTTTCTCTCTCAATAAAATCAATACAGATAATGGAACTGAGTATTGAGATGGAATTTTTGAAACTTATCTTCAGAATCATAGAATACAACATGAACTTATTGCACCATACACACCACAAAAATATTATATTTTTGAATATACGGACATGTTTTTGGTAGATACTGATCAAATATTGTAGTTGATAAAGATACTTATCATTACTTTTAGAGATATGGTATTGGACAATTAGTTTATATCTATAACGTATGTTGTCATAGACCAGACTAAGATGTGTCCCTATATGTGATTTATAATAAATAATATTAGTTATTTAATTACCTCAATTTTATGGTTATCCTTTGGTTATTAGTGTAAAATTAGAGAATATTGAAAATTTTGAGAATTGAGTACTTGACGGGATTTTTCATGCATATTTTCAATATGGAAGAGGATGTTATTTTTTAACAAATAATGTTAAAATTTCATTAATGTTTCTGATAATAGGGTAATGGAATACTAAAATAATAATAAAAAATATGATCCAAGTCCCAAAATTGATGTGGATTCTATTTCTATTGAAAAAACTAATGAAATTTCTTAGAAATGCTAAATTACTGAATATGTGTAGGTTGGAGAATAATATTTATCCATTTCATGTGATTAAGAAAATATTTCTTCAACTCATATAAGGATGATAAAGTAAGTTTAAGTTCAAAAAATCATAGGTATTATCTATTTCAAGTTTAATCAAGTATGAATATTATGATGGAAACATAGAACACATTTTATTTACATGTTATAAAGTATTTGCTGAGAATGAAAATAATCTTCATGAAATGTTTAATTCTAAAAATGATAAAATTGATTAGATGGAGTTTAATAATACAAGAAAGTTTTTACAAGGTAAAAAATAAAATAATATCACTTGGACAAAGTGGGTGTTTTGGATCTAATTTATTGAGAAATGTTATATGATAACAAATAAAGAATTATTGGATTGTAATATTTATTCATAGTTTGATGGATTGGATTTGATGATCCATTTTTACCAGTTATATAGAATGAAACCATATTTATAATTATTTCTATTTTAGTAAAAATTATGTAAATTATTTTTAATGTGGATGAAAATTTATCCTTCATTAATTAGGAATTAAAAAAGGAAGTGTTTATTTAGAAACCATGTGGTTTCATTCTCTAATAAGATTAGAATCATGTTTTTTGGTTAAAGATATACATGGTATTAAACAAGTAAATAAAACATGGTATTTTATAAAGGAAAAATACATGAAGTGTCTCAATTTCTGAAAAGGTGGAGTAGAAAAAAATGTCAACTTCACATATGAAAAATACGTATTTTTCAATTTAATTTTTTATGTAAATGAATTCATAGTTTAAATTAATGATGATGAAATGTGTGATAATAATTCTATGTAGATTAATAAGTTTTTGTATATGTATATTCTTGGATAAATGATGTATTTTCTAAGTTTATATATTTCTCAAAAGTGAGATTAAAATTTTATTTCCCATGAATATTAGTCCAAGGAACATCTAAAGATGTATGGTATGGATGATTATAAGTTGGTTTCTATAATAATTTATATAGAAAATAAATTTCCAAAAAATTAACATGGAAAGGATATGGATCCATGTTAATTGTAGAATATGATTAGTATAATTTTTTCCTAACAACATTGATATTGGAAAAAAATTTATATTTTTAAACTATGAAATCTGTATCAAAGTGCTCTAAAAGAGTTCAATTTTAGTTATGTAAAGAGGAATCTCAGTTATATCAAAAGAAAAATATATTTTTATACGCAATATTATATAGAATAAAATATTTATATTTATGGTTATATAGATGAAAATTGAAAATGTTGTGTTGATGACCTTAGGTCAACATCTGGTGGAGTTTTATATCACATTGATGTATGTGTTTATTATCACTTTATAAAGCACTATCTTGTTACTATAAGAAGTAATGATGTAAAATATGTTGATATAACTCATTCCATGACTCAATTAATAAGGATGAAGGAATAATTGGAAGAATCTATACTTTAAGTTATGTTTCACATCTCTTAGAATATGATAATCAAGGTGTTATAAATTAATCATAGAATTAAGTTTCACATTCAAGAAGGCCATGTATATGAAATATTATTTCATTAAGTATCATATGTATTGAAATGATTAACTTATGTAAGTTAAAATTAAAATGTAACAAATTGTTGATTTATTCACAAATCCAAATCTGAGGGAATAATTTTAGAATCTAAGGACGATGTTGTGTATTCAATGTTATCCCACCCGAGGATATGGAATGGTTTTTATATCCCCTATCCCATATTATCATTGAATATTATTATAAATTTGGGAGAGAAAAATAAAAAAAAATCTTTATTTGTATCTCCGTAAAATTTTATAAAAATTGGTGGAATATTTTTTAGGGGAGTTAATTTTCTATCTATTTATATTTAATGTGAAAAAATAAATTTTGAGAGAGTTCAAAAAAGGTTAATTCAATTATTTCAGCATTAGTTCATGTGTGTGAACTATTCTAAATGAATATTGATGTAAATTTATTTTTTTAGGATGAAATTAATATAAGAGGTATCATTTCATCATTAATATATTTCATCAAATTCAATGATAGATGATTCTAGATCACATATATGTTATTTATAACATTGTTTTTATTCAATGTTCATTTTTCCTACACTAATTTCACCCACATTATCATAATTTTATTGAATGGAAAACTATTAATATTTATTTTGATATCTATAATGATTTATGTGACATGGTTTAACACAAAATATAAAATGGGAGATTGTTGAGGCCAAGGGGATTGATGTGTTCTTATGAGATGTTGGGGAAAGTGGTTGGAGTGGATATGATATATTGCATTTTATTTTATTTTCATTCCCTAAAAAAATATTCCTTTAACTATACTAAAATTATACATTACTATTTATAGAAAAGTGTTGAATAAAAGAGTGAGGTCAAAAGTTCTAGTCCTTTATTAGTGCTTTTATTTAACATTGATTATGGGCCACACTGCAGAGTGTTGTAACGACACACTACAGCAGCATTGTAGTGTGTTGTAACAGAACACTACAACACTAGACACACCACCAAAATTTTGAAAAATAAATTATCAATAGATTTTTTAAATGAAATAATATTTACAACACAAATAAAATAATAAAATCACTATATTATAGATAGTTCAAACATTGGTTTATACAATTACATAAGTATAAATTATTACATTAATTGAATACCATCAATGTTAATTTTATTTTGATACTAACCTTGAATCATGTTATTAGTGAACAAACCCCCCTTTTTGATCAAGAAAACACACCTATATAAGAAAAAAAATTATTATTTTAGTAATAACATAATGAAATAAGTTAACATAAAGCTTTAATTTTAAAATAAATATCGATTCATACTAAGAACATTGTGTATCAGATTGAGTTGTGGTTGATTCTTTCACTTCCAAAAATTCATTGTTATTATTTAAGAATTATCACTATTAAAATTAACTAGATAATTATTATATAAAAATTATATGTAAAAAAATATGTAATAGAATATATAATGATGATAAAAAAATTATGGGATTGTTTGCTCAGTTTGTTCATTGTGATGCACATTTTAAACAAAAATGACACATATATATTGTAAATATGTAGTTGGAGTCATACTGGTCACACCATGCATTATATTGAGGTGTGGATGATTCTTAAATTTCCCAAATGACTAATTTCCTTTTATTGGTTTTGAGTAGTTCACTCCTCTTTTTTAAATATATGTCATTTTAAACTAGAAACACACGCTTTGAGTCATAATGATTTCATCATGTGATAGTTTGATATGAGACTGACTCCTACACATCACATATGACTTATGAATCATTTTACTTTATTATCAAGACAATCCGAGCATGTTTTCTTAGTTTTCGGTGAGTGACAATTTTTGAACTAAAATATCAATTTTAAATGGATAATGTACACTTTGAGTCATAACAGGAACATCATGTATTATATTTAGGTTTAGATGATTCCTACACATTATAAATTACATGTGTATCATTTTAATTAATTATAATATCAATCTGAATGTTCTTGTTAGATTTTGAGTATTTTAGTTTTCCTTTTTACTAAAATTATTGTCAATTTTAATTAAAAAGATGAACTATGAGTCGTACCAATAACACAATGCATTGTATTGAGGTGAGGATAGTTACAAATTTCCCCAAATCACATATGGAGAATATTCTAAAAGTATAAAAATATACAAATGTGTCTTCTTGGTTTTCAGTTTGTCATGTGACTTTTTTACTAAAATATCAATTCAAATTGGAAAAACATACTTTGACTCATACCAGTAACATAATGTGTAATTTTGGTGTGAGAATAATTAATACACATCAAAAATGACTTATGAATCATTTTCCAAAATTATCATGATAATCTGAGTGGGTTTTATCAGTTTTAATCGATTGATGCTTTTTGAAAAAAAACAATTCTAAACTAATAAAATACACTTTGAGTCATATTGGGAACATCGTGTATCTGATTGGGGAGAGGATAATTCATATACATCAAAAATTACATAGGTATTATTTTCCTAAAGTATCAAAACAATCCAAATGAGTTTTCTCATTTTTGAGTATGTTAGTTGTCTTTTTCACCAAAATCTATTTCAATTTTAAATAAAAAGATGCACTTGGAGTCATACCAGACACAAAATGCATTATATTGTTGTGGGAATAATTTATACACATTCCAATAGATATGTGTATTTATTTACTAAAGTATAAAAACATTCAGAATGTTTTTTCTCAATTTTGAGTACATCACTATATTTTTTTACTAAAATGTCTTTTTAACTAGAAATCTACACATTGAGTTATACAAGTCGCATTGTTTGTTAGTTTTATGTGATAATTGTTCCTACACATGAAAAATGAAATAATACTTGATTTATAAATTTATGAAGATAGTATGAGTGTGTTTTATTGGTTTTAAATGAGTGACACTTTTGGAATTTTATTGAAAATTTTAAACTAATAAGAGAAATCTTGAGTCATACCTGGAACATCATGTATCGGATTGAGGTATGACTGATTCCTATTTGTCACAAATGAATTATGTATCATTTCCATACTATATAAAAACAATACAAATGTGTTTTCTTGGTTTTGAGTTTGTGATATGTCATTCATACTAAAATTATTGTCAAATTTTAAATTAAAAGAAGCACTTGGAGTCATACCTGTCACACCATGTTTCAAATTAAGGTGCAGGTGATTACTACACACCCCAATGTCTCATAACAATCCCAACATCCAAGGTTACCAATATTTACATTGGTTTTATTTATCAAACATCCATCACATCAAATTAAGTTGATGCACATAGCCTAAAAATGTTTTTTGGCTAAGATCATCAACTCAAGTTTCAGTGTTGGAAGTTCGACAATAAAAGGAAGTGGAAAGAATGGTAACATTTGAATAAGGGATCATGTTATATTTTTTTTCATATTATTGTAGATAGTAAAAATAAAAATATGACTTCCCAAAAGATCTGTGAAAAAATAAAAGTAAATATTTGATAAAAATGATAAGGTTATTGACATACAAATAGTAGGTAAATGATAAAATAATTAAATTTACCTTTTCATAATGGTTGTGTACTTTTTTAACCCTTTTATTTTTTTCATTATCTTAGTTATAGTCTTGAATTCCAATCTCTCATGAGTATGACCATCTTTGAACAAACCACCTCAACTCGAACAAAAGAATCCATGTATATAAGAAGACAATTATAATGTGTTTAATAATAAAATTAAATGAATTAAACATAAATATTAAAAACTACATAAATTATATGGAAAATTATTTTACTGTGAAAAAATCCAATATTACCTTTGTGATTGAGAGTATTCATCAGTGTTTCCCTTCTTATAAAGTTAGAGTACATAACATGAAGGAAAGTGATAATTTCCAACACTATAGGGATGAAAATATTTTGAGGGAGAAGATGTATGAGGGTTTTTTGGTGTATAAAGGCATGAAATATGGACATAAGTCTTCTAAAAATGAACTATGAAAAAATTAATTCCCAAAATATCTACAAAAACAACTAGATAAAGATTATATAGAAATGATAAGTAAATTCACATACAAATTATAGAGAAAATTATGTCAAAATTAATTAAATATGTAGTAAGAATTAACCATTTCTAAATTTTTGTATACAATCTTGACCAATTTATTTTTTTTAATTATCTCAGTTGTAGCCAAAATTCTAGTCTCTCATTTGCATGAGCATCATTGAACAAATCACCCCAACTCGAACAAAATAATCCACCTGTATAAGAAAACAATTGCGAGTAATACTAAAAATAAATAAATTAAAAAAATATATGAAACAAAATTATTTCTATGGACAATGATTTTATGGTGAAAATATCAATATTACCTCTATTATTGAGAAGATACAATGTCACTTCTCCTCCTACAAATCTCATAGAGGGAACTTTAAGGAAAGTGATAAATCCTAACACTTGAATGGTGAAAGGGTTCTAAGGGAGAATAAGTCTGTGGAAGTTTTGGTGAGAAATGAATTAAATATTGATATAGAAATTAATAAATAAACAAAATCTATAATGAATATTGAAAATTATGTCAGTGTTTAATTATATAATTTTTTAGAAAAATAGAGATAATATATTTTTACATTAACTTTACATCATCCCAAGAGAGTTTATTTATTATAGTCTATTCATTAGCAGGATTGGTAACATCTTCATATCCCAAATACATTGTCATCATGAGTAGTAAAGTATTTAATTTTGATTATTTTAATGTAATAGAGAAAATATAATATTATGAGTAAAAATAAATTATATTAAAAAACACTTTTAACCTCTCATTGAACTCTATTTATTTTAATTAATTTTTTATGGATTTTTCTCCACTATCGAGAATCCAAATACCATCTTTCTGGTCTCCTATAACGTACATGACATTTTATACATTGAGGCCAACATTAAATGACTATGATCTCCCAATGGAAGGGTTATCTAAAATTGAATATTCATCTGATCCTACATATTTTTTAGCTTCCAGTAGGAAAATTGACCAATTCTTATTTTCTAGATCTGAAAAATAAAATACTTTCACATCTTATAATAACATTATGAGCGGCTCATATTTTTTCCCTTCCACACTAAATTTCTCATTCATGAGTCCCATTTGATTAATAATCACTACACTCCTATTGTAAACCCATTTGTAGTGGAAACCCATCAATTAAAATATTTTATAATCAACCCTCTATATATTTTCAATAATGAGAATATATGCCATATTTTCAAAAAATGGATTTTGATCCTTGGAACCAGATATGTTCACTGCATCCGACACAAGTGTAACACTACTATTTTGAAACATAATAAAGTAACCCTATTCTTTTTTATGGAACATATATCTATTGATTAAAAAAATAGTTTAAGATATAACATTATAATTCAATCCCCTATATATCTATCATAGTCATTCAGAAATTGAATTTGGATTTTCATATAACTCATTATAAATATGATATTTGAACCATCCTATAAAAACATTTATTATTTATATTTGATATCCATCCTTTATCCCTTGATGAATTCGAACCACTTTGAATTTTTTATGTGATTCAACGTATGGATCAAAATGATCACTATTATGTAAAATGTAAAGGTTATCTTCCACATACTCTATCAAGGTAATTCTAACAAAAAACTATTCTAGAAATCCCTTTTCCCATAAGGCATTCACTATGAAGAGACTTTGGGAGACTAATTTTGTCAACATATGATAGGTAATCGGTATAAAATTCAATATATTCTTCAATAATATATCATTCTATAATACAACAATATATCCAACATCGATTCTTTAAATACCCATTCAAAATAATTTTATATCATTCAATGGGGTATATACTTATATAATTCATGGAATCAAATAGATGAATCTCTCTAACCAAGTGAACAATTAGGTGGACCATTATATCAAAGAATGATGGTGGGAAGAATATATCTAATTCATATAATATAACTACAACATCCTTATTGATGATTGAGAATATCTTTGGGACTATAAATTTACTCCATATGGCTTTGAAGATGAATAATATTCTGGAAAATGTTTTCCCCACATTTTAGGAAGAATTCAATGGAAAGAAAGATGCATCAAATCATTCATCAAAACATTACAATCATATTATTTTAGTCCTTATAACTTCTATATAATAATTGATACTCCATTATTTATATTTGATGATTACCCTTATGAATATTTTACACTATCATGGAAAAGGAAAATTTTCAATATCTCATGCATGGATACAGTGTATGGTGTGGGGTGACGAAAAGTATGATCATTATCCTTAACCAATGCCAAATCTTCCCATATTCCCATTCTAATAATCTCCATCCCAACCATAAACCCATCTTCCATTTTTAGGAATATTTAGTAACATGCCAATAACACTATCATGTATATGTTTCTCTACATGCATGACATCCATAATATTTTTTATGTACAAATAATTCCAATACGTTAGTTCAGATAAAACTAATCACTTCTTCCAACCTGATTTCGTAAGGTTTTTTGAAAATGGTTTACTGAAAAAAAAATATTAATATCATTTATTATATTGAACTATTGATAACCTATGAGTGGAGGCAGTGTTTTACTTTGTTTGATATTCCAATCAAATTCTTTCATCCAGGATTAGAATTTATATCTTCAAGGTAAAAAATTCTTATTTCCTAAAACCAATGTCTTTGAGGAATGTTTCAACCAGACTAAGTGTGTGCATTCTTCATAAATGGAACATGAAAATATTCCATTAATGCTATATCCTAATAAATATCCATAAGTGGTAATGTCATTTATCATCCCTTACAACATTTACCTTAATGTGAATTCTTAACTCCTATGATCATTATACATTATAAAATGTATATCCCACATCAATTTCAGATCATAGATCAATGGATCCAAATATACATCAATATCATTACTAGGTTTATTTGGTTTAGATTTAACCATAGGTAACAAAATTTATTTACACTTCATGAAAAACCATGGTGGCATGTTATAATTTAACAACATGGTCATACATGTACTTTGATGGAAAATCTGTACAACAAAATTATTAATTCCATATGTAGATAACTCAAGATGAATGTTTCTCAGATCATTTCCAAATTTAGGATTCTCATACTCAATTTTTATCTACTAAGGAGAATCTATTAGATGACATAGGTTCCTATATCTAACTCTTTTATCTGCATGTCAAGTCAATTGTTATGTGGTTTCCAAACTTCTATAAAATTTTCTAAAACATGGAATTATAGGAATTTACAATAAATATTTCTAAGGACATGATTCGTTTTTCTTATATTGAATTCATCCACACATTGGGAGTTTTATGTGTGATTCATGGTCCTTGTGAAAAAAATAAATCATTTAGACAAGAATGTATTTTCTTAACAATCATTTCAATTGAAAGTAGAATTAATTTAGCAATATTTGTTTCACATGGTAGTTCATTTGAATAAGGTAACATATAATTTAAGAGACCAATTAACTCTATAAAGTTTTTTTCACTCCATCTCCTATAAGATTCCAAATTATATAATTTCAATATGGATGAAAATGTTGTATATTTTGTACAGTTAGTATTCAATAGTCTATTACCACATCTATTTAACTTCTTAAAAAACTATGTACAATCATGAAGGTCATATTAAATTTTCAGAGTAATTTCATCCATGAAAAACTCATCATCCTATACACTGGTATTCATATTAAATAATATATAAACCATAGTATGATCACAATTGGTGTGCACATTTAGTTCTCCCAATGTTTAGTCCAAAATTTATAGTTCAGATATATTCCATGAAAAATAAAATGTTTTCCCACACTTCCAACCCAATTTTTCTTAAATAACCAACATATAAACACAGAAAAAAAGGTTTGAGAAGGGTCTTACCCACAATCTATCGAAAACCTGATGAACTCTTTAACTCCACCAACATACTCTTTTGTAAAATGATTAGTGTGATTCCATTTTTGATTCATTTCCATCATGCTCGGTTGTAAATTAATCATTTTTTATAATAAATAACTAAATAAACATAATATATTAATTACCAAAGGTGAATGTTATAGATAATTATAATAAGGGAATCCTTACATTTTATTATTTCAATGAATTTTAATAAGCACTGATAAAAAAAATTATAGATTTTAAGGAAATAATTATACCACTATGTCATGTTTCATCCTATTAATTCATCCAAAGGTGAAAGTTATAGACAATTTTCATCATCATCAGCTTCATCTCCCAAACAATTATTATTGCATTTTGTTGGTTGATACTTATCCTCTATCTCTTGTATACATGAAACCATGTTTCTTGAAATACTCTAAGAAGTAGTTATCCATGGTATTATTACTAATCAAATTAGTTCAAATAATATAAGATAGATGTGGTATGAGTCTCAAGAAACAAATTTAAATAATATCTATTCGGGATATTAACCTGGTGAGGTTGACATTGGTAATCCAATGTGTTCTATAAAAGTGTTAATGCCTCTGATTTGTGATAATTTCATCATTTTCACTATTTATTATCTCATGGCCTATTGATGGTGGTATTTGGGTGGGGAAACATTATTTTAATTGATTCAAGGGATCTCAGGGGGAATTTTATGAAATATTAATCCATGTGGCCTCTATGGAATCTATATTTATAGGAGAAATCCCACTTTTAATGCTTCAAATTGTCTAACTAAGACTAGTCCTATATCAACTTAAATAATCTATCAAGTATTTCTCAAATCCCCTCATCAAATGAAATTTTAATATTAGAAATTAAGAAGTAATAAAAAACCCCAAATATGATAAACAAGAATCATAAACTCTCTTTTCATCAAGTAGAAAAAATTAAAATGTTTTTATAAGGAATTTCAATAAATAAATAGTTACATCATATACATGGATGGTAATCCAAGATTCCTTGGTGAGGAACCAATACATGTAAACCTAAAATGGTGAAAACATAAAAAATACTTTCTAATAATTATTACAACATATATAGAATTTGATAACCTCATTTCTATTTTTTTGTAACAAGTGATATAACAAAATAAGGAATTATTACATTTATTATTAATGGTATATCAATTATCATTAATCTTTATAACATATATTAATAATGATTTTCACCTTAATAACTGCTATTTTATTGAGTGAAGATACTTATAGAATCTATAAATATTATACAGTTCTTGAATATGACTATTTGTAACCATACTCAAGAATAATAATTTTTAATAATAAATTAAAAACTATTCATAAAAATAAATAAATAAATTCAACCAAATAAAAAATATAATAAATCTGACAACTTATAATGGAAAAATAATTTATATGGAGTAATTAAAAAATAATATTAATGTAAATAGTTGTAAATAAGGGATATGTAATGTTGGGAAATACCAATACATCGTATGAGGTGACTCTAGACGTACTTGGTTTGAAACCAACTATAAGCATGATGATGAGTTTCTGTGTTTATAACATACTAGAGACCCACAACTAGCCATCCTTGTTGGACTCCCATACGGACTTTGATATAAGTGGGTACCCATACAATCTAATCGGGACTAAATTGTAACTATCTATTATCCATCAAAATTAGGCATATGATACCTAATTTGATTCTAATTAGAGGTATGGTCACCTTTTCATAAATCATATAAATCAACCGTAAACATAACCCAAACATGTATATTCCAAAATAATTCAGACACCCATTAGTAAGATCTCTTTATATAAAATGAAAAACCCTTTCCTCAAGAAAAATATATATAGAAAGCTTCTATAGATGGTGATAATATTTTATAAATAAAATTTCTTGGTACCGACGTGTCAGTGACACTTGATGCTACTACTAATTTTCAATGAAAAAATTATTTCATTAAATATTATTCAAAATAAAAAAGTGACAATCAGTGTAATTTTAAAATTTTCAAAACATGCCTCAAAGTCAAAATTTAAAAAAACAAATATTAATATTCTCTCATGGAATTCATTTTTCATAACCATGAAACATAATTATCATGTTATTTACTGAATTATTCCTATATATATTTCATATGACTACATACATACATATATACAGGAAATAATGTGTTAATATATATATATTTAAAAAATCATATATAAACATATATGGATGTTCATATATGATATCAAGAAAAAAATATAAAATTCAAGACAATTAATATAAAATAGAAATATTGATGTAATACCCATGTAGCTTCAAAATAGAAAAAACAAAAACAAAACACACCTCCACTTTAAGAAACTATCACAAGAAATCCATTTTGATTTATTAAATAAAACCCATGGGTGGAATTTTAGAAAAAAATATTCTACCTGTTATTTTCATGGAAGTAAGTTTAAATCATTTAAATGTGATGTGCTAAATTGATGAAATCAGTGTGTGGAATTCACAATATGCTATAAGGAAGCTAGAAAGTCCCATACACGGTCTATAATACATTGGATTGAAGCATTGAATCATCTAATAAAAATTACAGTATTTCCAAACATGGAATTTATTTGATCTATCAACTCATTCAACACTTGAATTGTTCAAGCCTTTGATTTTAGGCTTTGAATTGTTAGATCCTTGATTCGACCTTGATTTGAGGTTGGATTCAGCGAGGAGCATCGAAAGTAGGTGTCTTACGCAGAAAGCTTCGGATATCATGAATCGTTCTCAAAAGTATACAGTTCATTAAATAGATCCGGAAAATTTTATCATCACTTCCAAAAAAATAGCTGATAAAGATCCCTTTTATCAGTGCTAAATTATAAAGCACCGATAAAATGTATTTTTATTTTCACTAAAAATGCATTGATAAAGATTTATTTTATCAATGCTTATTACATAAGTGTTGATAAAGGATTTATAGTCATAATTATAAAAATTATATAATTATATAACTGTATATTTATATATTTAATAAATACATATATATTTAAATATATTAAA
This sequence comes from Viscum album, assembly GCA_963277665.1. Lineage (NCBI taxonomy): Eukaryota > Viridiplantae > Streptophyta > Magnoliopsida > Santalales > Viscaceae > Viscum > Viscum album. Next base: position 1,931,483,146 of record OY728142.1, read on the forward strand.
TATATTCATTATTTAAATATATTTATTATAATTTTATAATTATTGAAATATTTATTTATTTATTTATAAATATATGAAAACATTTTTTTATAATAATATTTACATATTTAAATATTTATATCATAATATATATAATATATACATATATTAATATATATATATATTAAATATATTCATTATTTATATAAATTTATTAAAATTTTATAATTATTTAAATATATATAATTATTTATTAATTATTTTATAAATGATATTTAGTTATTTCTAATCATAAATAGAGTGAATATAAATTTAAAAATATTTTAATTTAAAAATATTTATTTACGAATATATTTTTAACATTATTAATGAATATTTAATCTTAATTTCATGCATGTTAACACTTATTGAAATTGAATAATGAAAATTGTGTACACTTCTACAATATTAAAAAAATTGGTAGGTTTTATTAATTAAATATAAATTATTAAAAAAATATGGATTTATATTGAATACATATTATAAAATTTAAATCATAGTAAATAACTATTAAAATAAATAAATTATAGAAAATGATTAAATTCCCACAAAAATAAAAAATAAAAAAATGAGAAATATTAAAAATGATTTAATACCTAATTGTAATAAAAAATAATAATTAAATAAAATTTATTGATTAAATTCATGGTATATAAAATGTATTATATTGTAATAAAATTCTAATATTAATACTCAAATATGAATAAATTACGTAAATATTAGTTGTATGTGTTTCTATATAAGATTTCATCAATTACATAAATATTTATGTGTGTACATTGTATAAAAAATGTATTAATTACATGTGTATGTGAAATCAATATAACACACATTATATATATATATATATGATAAATTGGAAAATAAAATGACATTCAATTATGCCGAGTACTCGATGAAATTGGTCAATATTTTTAATAAAATAAATTTTTAATTATAAACCATACATATTGAATATATAACTTATTTAATGTAAAGAATAAAAAAATTATTATATAAGTCATATATTTATTTACATATTCATATATATATATCAATATTTACTATACACTACTTACTAGTATTATCAATAATTTTTTAATTAATAAAATTTTTAATGTTTTTTATAATTTAAAATTTTAGAATTATTATTTGTTTAATTATTTCATTTTACATATACCTATATATATAATATATACTATTTATTAGTATTTATAATATATATTGTTTATTACATTATTTATTTTTATCAGTAATTATTTAATAAATAACATATTTAATATTATTTTTCATAAACACATTTTGAGGTTTTTTATTTAATTATATCTTTTTATTTGGGAGGATTATCAGTGCTAAAAAATCACTGATAAAGGGTAGCTTTTATCAGTGTTATTTTCTTGTTTTATCATTTATTAATGGAACCTTTATCGTCTCTTTTTCTAGCATTGATAAAGACTAGTGCTGTTAAAATCCTATTCTGTAATAGTGAATCAGTAGATCATATTCAAGCTCACATTTAATGTGAGGTGAAAATTCATGGAGAAAAATTCAGACTATGGTTATACCGGTTCATATTGTTTATGAATCATGAATGTAGTTCATGATGCAAGGTGATTGAAAATAGAAATGGAAGGATATACACAACATAAAGAATTGTATTGGACCTTAAAAGATGACTAGAGAAGATTGTTTGTGCCATAACTTATGTAAGTTGTGCTGCTAGATGACATTTGTTTTTATTATGACATAGTAGTAGTAGAAACCATTCCTTGTAGAACTTAAAATGGATTTGAGATGGAAAATGGCCCACAATAATTCATTCCATAGTTTAAGCATCTATGAAACATTGGGGACTTTATTAGGGTACTTTGCATCATAGTAAAGGGACATTCCTCATAATATGCCTAGTAATTTTTCTTTGGTTCTAGAAAATTTTGGACCTCTTAACCATAATTAAGGTTAATGCCTCAATTCGTGGTATGTAGGAATTATCTTGCACTGGACAATTTGGGACCTCCACCCAATAACTCATTTTCCAAAACTAATTTTATATTTAATAAAGAGAAATATAAAGAAACTCGTGGAAAATGATATAAAATATATTAGGATATATTTTCATGTATCTAGAAATATTAGGACCACCACGTCAAAAAATCATTTTCAGCCCAAAAAATGTTATACTAGTTAAAAAATTATAAATTTGAACTTTTTTATTATTAATATATAGAGGTTCCCACCTCGTGATATCTTGGTCTAGACATGTTCAAAATATAGTACAAAAATAGATTGTTATTAGAAATTTATTTGTTATTAAAACATTTTTTAACTACCAATTTGATTAAAATTATTATTATTTATATGGGAGATGATCTAAGGTTTGTGAATGACGATGTGAATTTGAATTTAAATTCAAATTCATAACTCATTTTTAAAATAAGGTGTTGTGATTGTGACACATTAAATTTAAAGTATTTATCAAATCACTTTTTATATACTTTTATAATATATTTTCAAAGTGATTAGTAATGTTTAGAGGTATTAAAGATCCTATAAATTAAAAGCAAAAATGATGGTGGGCATAATGTAGCTAGAAATGCTACATCACTCCCATTGGTTATCCAGTGTGCTCCAGCAACATACATTTGGATCCTATAAAATCTTCCATATCATTAATCATCTAACTGGATTGTTTATTGGAATCCTCCATCCAGATAGTGAGGTCCCTAGGTAGAAGTAGATCTTCATAGCAGCCACCAACTAGTTAATGGAGGCCAATAGATAATCATTTGTGACCTTAAGGTCCCTATAAATAAGGCAACTTTATATGTTTTTTAAATAACCTAACCCATCCCCATTTTTCTCATTCCATATGGATTCTCTAAACCACATATAACATAGGATCCCAGTTATAGAAATGTTTATCTATCTTATATCTTTATGCCTCCTCTAATTGATGCGTAGAAAAAGTATTGACACTAAATTCCAAATATAGTTAGATATATCATAATATCGGTCATCAATTTTTTCTTTTCCTTGGTTAAACCCAATAATATTATTGTTCTATTCATAGTATTTAATGTTTTTGGGATTGTTTAATATAAGGAATATTTATTATTGATAGGATCGGCACCCATATTCTTGTAATTTTCATCTGTGCACTGTTTGAACTTAGAATGTTGTATTTATTATATTATTTCATCTAAGTATGATAATGTGAATCATTTTAAATGTGAATTATCCTCATTATTTATCCTAAAATTTTAATGATATAGGGTTTGGGATGTTTCTATGATATGGAGATGTGAAATTATACATAGAAATTGACACTTTTAATTGAAATTTCATTCCACTTAAGGTATGTGGTCCTCATCAATAGAACATATTTATATGGATTTTTGGAAATATTTTCTAGAATTCAATTAAATCTATATAAATTAGGTGATTCATTTTTTCTATAATGAACATTTTATGTAGTAATTAAGCTTTAATTTTATGACATGATATTGATCTATTATCATTAATATTGTTTTGAATTATTTACCTTCTATAGTTGAGCATGTAGGTTGATACATATAAACTATCCCCATAAGAAGGATGTGTTAAACATTAGTCCATATTTACATGGTTGATACCTTCTAGTGAGATGTATCAAATGTGTCTCTTATTCTATCCCATTTATAAGGTATGTGTCAGAATTATTCTTCCATTCCTTCATGCATGAAAATGAAGTAGGAAAATAAATTTTTAGGTACCTAACGTGGATGTTATATATTGACCTAGGATTAACATAAAAGGATATTACATCATTTTAGATGAATGTTCATCACATTTCAAAAATACATTCCAAAGGAATTTAATCATTTCATGTCTTTGGAAACATGGAAACAAAATCTTCTATCATGGTTAATGATCTTAAACATATTCCTTAATGATATCCCCTATATCACAACTACATAAAACCATTCTTTATAACCTAGAAAAACATAACAAAGGGGTGAGTTTATATGCTTAGTAATTGTAAACAAGGGAGATATGTAAACATCAAGAGAATAATAGTATGAGAACATTGTCATAAAATTATAAGAGGATACCCTACATATCAAAGATCATATTTGAGAGTCATGGAATAAATAATTTTCATTCATAATACACGAATCATAAGGTAATCAATAGAATAATCACTAAAAGAATAACTTAGGAGTAAGATATATAATTTATGTCATAAAAATAATCATTTAAAATAATTCCCTATAAATCAAGGATCATATTCAAAACATATTATGGAACTTCATCAAGGATAAACCTAATATTTGGGACACACCTGAATCTCTAGTTGTATCCCATTACCTATAGTGGAATCGGTTCACTCCCCAAACCATCATAGTAGTCAATGTTCAATCCAAAGACCATTTTAGTAGTAATGGTTCAGGCCCAATACCATCCTAGTAGTCAAGGATCACTCCTAAGACCATCTTAGTAGTCAAGGTTAAATCCCAAGACCATATTAGTATTAAAGTTTCACAACCAGTATAATATTAGTGAAGAAAGTCCTTTACTGAATTGAGATCACTCCCTATTCCAAAAATATATATCTCATGAGACATAAATAGTTAACCAATGAATTGTAGGTATATAGAGTTCATACCCTTCATGTAATCTTTAATGATCTTACCCGGTATTATCTAGGCCACCCTATCATATAAGATGTAATGGGCTTATGTGGTGCTATTTGGGAGACCCCATCATATAGGCTATAATGATCTTACCAAGTGTCATATGGCCCACACCATCATATAAGAAATTTCTATAAGCTACAACATGAATAAAGTATATAGATAATTCATATCATTACAAAACTCATAACACAATCATTTCTTCAACTTTATTAACCCACGTAAAATAAATGGGTTTTATAACAATCTATTTGGAATATGATTGACTCAAGGAAAAGAAATGAGTTCCATAATAATAATGTTATCAAAACATAAAACATTTAGATAGCTAATATGAATTTTACCCCTATATCATATCCATATTAAATCATAAACTACATCAATGGATGAAATCTTAGATAGATAAAGATTTTTAAATATCACTTGGACCATTTTTAATAGAAAATAATCATTATTTGAAAATTATTTTTTAAAATATTATGTATTTTAAAAATCCATTTATTTGAAAACAAGATTAATGAAATTAAAATGAAATATTTGTAAATATTATTTAAAACCATTATTGATAAAATTCCCTTTACAATTTTAAATAATCTTCTTAAAACATAGAACATTTTGAAAATATTTTTATTTGAAAAGATCATTGAATACTTATAAAGAGTGTTGAAAATATTTTAAATAAAATTTTAAAATAAAAATTATTTGAAATAATTTTCATGGAATATTTTAATAAAATATCATTTGAAAAAAATTTGAAAACATTTTTTTAAAATATTATTTTGAATGAACATATATTTCCGACTGAAGAGAGAGATAATGTTAGATTTTCTTAAAACCATGTTTTTAATTATTATAAGTACCGAAGAGTAATAAAATGGTACTATTAATTGAATATATCATGAAAAAAAATATTATAATAAAATACATGATAATTCATGAGATATAGATTATAATATTTCATTAATAGAAGCATAATCACAAATAATCTCGATAAACGATGAGATTGTAGAAATAAAATCATAACACTTTGGTGATATTGAATCAAAATACCCATGAAAGAATAAAAATTAAATTAAGCTTAAAATATAAATATAAAATTAATATTAATGATATAACATCTTAGATCATATTATATACACCTCATAAATGAATATAGGTGAATAATATAACATGCGTCTCAAAGAAAGAAAATTGGGACAAAATTACTTTAATGATTTTGTAATTATTGAACCATAAAAAAACATGAAATATAGATCAAAAAATGTATATTTCGTTACCCATAAATTTAAGTAAAATAATAATATAATACATTTTTGATAATTATATACACCATAAAAAATAAATGAGTGTTGACTAAGACATAAGTCTTGCAGAAATAAAGTTTAGATTGGAAATCCCCTTAGAACATAAGTAAAATTTGAATCCTGAGATATCTGAATGAATAACATAAATTTAAACATTTATTATCATGAAATAAAGTAAATTATTGATATAACATGTTTTAGGTATGTATATACATCACACAATAATAAAAATTTATGAATATATCATATATCTCAGGATATAAAAGTGAGACAAGAAAATCCTTACCTTAAGTCTTGACTTTATTAATACATGTTTAAAAAACATGTATAATAATTGTATGTTTATTATAAAGCTAACATAGAGTTTAATTCTTATATTTAATACCATATATTATTTTATAATTACATTATATTAATCATTTATTAACAATTCCATGTTAAGTTAGTTTTTTTAGCAATACCTGCTTTGTTTTTTAGATGTGTTTTGAATTGTTATATTTTTTCATCTTACTTATATCATGATTTAATAACCTAGATAATAATAAACATGATATATATATCATATTTAATATTTATATATGTATTTATAATAATCTTTTAATGATATGAATATGAAATCAAATACACCAGTCATGGAGATGGTAGGTCATACATACACATGAATGATGTTTCTGGTTTCTTATCATATTGAAAGAAATAATTTAAATGAGATATATGTACATATATATATATATTATCATTAAATTATTATTATAATTTCATATATATCATGTATAATTATTAATCCCATATTAAATACATTTTATGAAAAGTTTGAATGAATTATAACGCTTTAAGGAGGTAGTAGTCCACACATCTGAAAACGAAGTAATCGTATTCTAACAAAATGTAAATAAAGATGGTATGTGTTGTATAATAATTAAAAAGGAGTAAAATCATCATAAATATAATATATATATATAATATAAAACTGAAATTACATCATTATTACCAACCTTTAATGGTGGAAATGGAAGAATGAATGACATCAGTTCATGAGGCAGTAGTCCTCTGTACACGATAATAATGATTATGTATCATATCTGATGGAACTATGAGTGAGTTTATTTCATACCATTAAAATAAAAATATCTTGTTGTATTTATAATATTTAGGTTATTATATAATCATCTAATAATTATAACTTATGGGGTGTAAAAAGGAATAAAAAATGTTCTTGTTGAAGGATCTTACCTCTTCTTTGAGAAACTCCTTTTGGTTTGCACAAAATGGATTATTTGGATGTCTATCTGACTAAAGTGAGGCCTCTATGATTAAACAATGGATTTTTTTATGATATTTGGGTATGTTTTGGATGATAAAAATGGATTGAGAGGTGTGAATAAGTGAGGGATGAGTACCCTTATAGTGGAGAAGTGGAATTATTGTAAATATAAAAAGGTGAACAATATTGAGAGGTCTCTCATACATCATGTGCCTCCGATAAGGTTAAATATTAAATATATGGTATAATATGGTATAAATATTCCAATAAAATGGTTTTTTGGATATGTTTCTAGGTTATTTGTCCCCTTAAGTTATATTTTAACGACAAAGTAAACTTGTTTTCCCTTAATTGCTGTAATTAATTTTAATTACTCTCACTAACATTTTTTTTCCAAAAAAATGACCTTTATATAGATTATAAATTATTTTGATTTCATATATGGAATCTATTTTCAAAAATTCTAAACAAAAAATCATAATAAATTAGTTTAATATGAAACCCACTGTGGGATGAGACAATAGGGTTTTAAAGTGAGAAAGTTCAATTGATTGAAATATTTTTATATCAAATATCAATGTCAAATTGATTGCAATGACCAAAATTGTATTAATATATTATTAATTGATATATATATATATATACATTAATACCAATTTAAATTATAATTTAACTATATAAAAAATTATAGGAAAATGAAATTTTGAATTAAAATTCCTTATTTTTTATTATGGATCCAAAAATAAAACTTCTCATAAAAGTACAAAAAATTCACCCTAAGATAATTTAAACTTCCATATTTAAAAATGATGTTTATTTTGAAAAAATAGACATTTAAAAACTGAAAAAAATATAATTAAAATTGGAACACCATTAAAAAGTAATAAAATTTACTTTTTTAATGAAAATATGTCTTTATGCACAAAATTGGATTTATTCTTATCTCTTATATAGAAAACACATAAGATGAACACTAAATAATTGATTGAATATAATATATATTTATATATCATGAAAATAATAAGTAAAAAGTTTTTTAATTAATTTATTTATGTAAAAATTGTTCAATTTAAAAAATATAGTTTACCAAAAAAGATTTCATATATTATCAAAAGGGTTTTATTTTCATTTATAGTTAATAGGTAGCTAAATAATTCTTATTACATACATATGTAAACCATATTTTCATAATTTAGTTAATTTTTTTTATAAACACCATTCCAATGGCTAGGTGAAAACTATAATAATATTTTAATAATATTATTAATAGTATATTTCAGGTTTGTAAAACTAAGTCTTGCATGTCACACACATTATTGATTGAGATAAGTATTGTTTGTAAGAAAAGTTAAACATATTGTTTTGTATACCTCAAGATAATATATTTTTTGTGTGCAGAAAAAGATCAACTTGGTTTTGTGTACAAAGCAATAATATCTTGGTGTTTTCATATAACACAATCTATATTTAGTGTTGTGTGAAATAAAAAATATCAAAAATATTATATTAATTCAAATAATATATATCAAAAAATCTCGAGGTGTTTCATTATTCCCCCCTTAAAATAAATTTCTCCCATGAAATCCATCTGGGTTATCAAATGATTAATACTTGAATGTTTCTTTCATAGAAACCCACATTGTAGAATGGAATACTAAACTCCATTTAAAAAGGGAATGTTTCAAACAAAATTATTACCCAAAGTAACTCAAAACTAGGTTTACACATAGGATAACAAAGGTGGGAAGTAAAAACATTGATATTAAAGAAAAATATAATTATCATGTTCAAATAGAGAGTGATAAATAACATAGTTAGGAGATAGTTAATGATCACAAATCCATAACCCAAACAACCTTAAAAATCTCATTGATATAATCAAAAATTATAATAAAAAGATAAATTTTATTTCAAGGCCCTTTTCCTAAAGATGAGGAATTCTCATGAGAAGATATACTTACTTGATTTCAATATAGTCACACCCATTATTGTACCTTGATCGATTTTAATGTCATCTCTTATTCCATGAAATGGAGGTAGATTTTTCATTACTAAAGAATTAGTAGATCATGAGATCCATGAATAGAATGATAGTTAATTCCATATGTCTTTGGTTAAAATAATAAGAAAATGTTTTTCACAAGTTATCCAATATATATTAATACACATATGGTGAGATAATACTTTAATCTCAAAAAATTAATTCAGAGTTTAACATAAACCATTCCATAAATGGTTAAACTTGTAAAACTTATTAAAGATGAATGTTCAAAACATGAGAATGAAGGTAAATAAATTTCTCAAAATTATCTTAACATTGATCCCATGAATATCATAAAGTAACTCTTATTTTTCACATACCAAACATGTGAATACCTTCATCGTGTTTTCTATTAAAACATGTTAATAACCATAATTTCCATAACAATTTTTTGAAAACACATATTCTTTCTTATTCCAATGATTAATGGATATATTCCTTAAATACAAAAATTTTAAAACATCACTCCTGATAACATAGACCAATTTTTTAACAAATCATTAATTCATTCCTAGGTAGTTTGTACAAACCAATTTACTTTATCCAAAAAAAATATCTTAAAATTAGGATTATATTAATTGATATATTTCCATTAATCAATTGATTACCTTGAATATAAAATTTTCATTAAATTACATTTCTAGTCTATCAGAACTATTCAAAAAATTATTGTAAATCTATAGAGAAAATCAAAAAATGATCAATCCATGTATATTTCAAAATTCATAATTCTTGAATCCATATGAATAAACACTTTGATTATTTAACTTCATACTTAATATTTTAACAAGACCACATCATACTAATATATAATGCCTCTTTCCTTTCACATTTCACATGTAGTTTTATTATCATCCACATTATAACCATTACTCATACCACATTTCTGATTCTCTTCATGATATTTTCATGTGGGATATCGATTTTCATAATTCACATTCTTTACACATTTAAAGAATTCATAAATTAATAATACCATTGGGATTAAAATATTATCATATATTGTATTAACTAATCTTCTCATTTTTCCTATTCAGTTACATGTTATGTGTCCTTTTTTCCCTCAGTCAAAACATCTTCATGTTCCTCTAAGACATCCATTTGTGTGTTTCTTACAACATTCATGAAAAAGGAAACAAAATATTCATTCCTCTATGGTCTCCATTACTAAAATTATCTGTAAACCGTTTCATTATCTTCCTTTGTGAGTCTATAAGTTGATTAATGTACTATTTGTTAATCATGTTCGGTGAAAATTGATTAGTCGTGATCACAACATCCTTAACTCCAATGATCATCACATTTGACTGCTCATCAGAAATATTTTCATCACATTCAACACTATCCTAGTTCCTTCTATTTCCTACCACTGACTATAAATAAAAATAATATTGTGATAAACACTCTTCATATCAGAAAACCACATAACCATGAAAAATAACTTATAGGATGTCTATATTATGAAACCTTATTTAATCAATGACACGTTAGGAGTATCCTTAGAGACACCCTTATAAATATATTTAGAAATATCCCTAGGTATCTCACTAAAGTTTTCTCATCCATGTTTCCAATGATTGACCAAACATTTTCTTTGATACCAACTATAGAAACTGAGGATTAACATACATGGATATTACATCATTTTAGATTAATATTCAAAACATCCTAAAAATAAATTCTTGAGGGCCATAATAGTTTTTTTATTTGGAAAAATGGAATCGTAATATTTTATCTTGGTTAAATATCTTCAATATATCCCTTAAATATCTCTCCCTATATTAATCCTCATTAAAACCTTTATTCAAAACCTCGGTAAAAGAATCATAAGAAATAGGTGATCTCAGATCCTCATAATAGGTAAAAAATGGAGATATGTAAATACAACATGAGAATAAGGGTATGAGAACATGATCATAACATTAGAAGATCACAACCAGTATATAAAATATCATAATCAATAGTCATATAATAAATATTAGATGTTCATAAGACATGAATCATAAATTAATCAAGATCATATGCCATGAAATAATAACATAGTATAAAGACATGGAATTTTTGGCATAAATATAAGAATGTATAATTATTACCTATATATAAAGGAAAGTTTCCAAAATCATTTTAGGTAAATTAATTAGGGATACAACTATAGGGACAGACAAACTACCATCCCCAGTTGTAGCCCATTCCCTATAGTGGGATGTGTTAAACACCCAAACCATCATAGTATTCAAGGATCAATACCAAGATCATATAAATAGTCATGTTTCACTCCCAAAACCATCTTATTAGTCATGTTTCACTCCCTATATCATCTTATTATTCAAGTTTCACTTCTAATACCGTCTTAGTAGTAAAGGTTCATTTCTAATACCATCTTAGCAGAGAGAGTCCATTTATAAACTGAGTTCACTACCCATTCTAGAAATGTTTACATCATGAGATATAAATCATTACCAAATGAATTGGACGAAAATATATGTCCCACGCCATCTTGTAAGATATAATTTTCTCACCTGGAACTATATGGGACACCCCATCTTATAATATTTAAGAGGCTTTCTAGATTCTATATGGGCCACATCATTATATAAGTTGTAACATGCTTACCCGGATATATCTGGACCAACCCATCATATAGTAAATATCCATAAACCAAAACACAAACAAAGTAAATAAAGAATTCATAAAATCACAAAACTCATAACATAATTATTATTTAATAAACTGATTAAACCATGGAAAAGAAATCGGTTTCATAACAATCTCATTGGAACATGATTTCCCCATGGAAAAGAAGTGGGTTCCATAAACATCATGTCCTTTAAACATAAACCATTCATTGAAATAATATGAATGGAACCCTTGGATCGTATCCCCAGTAATGATTTAACTATATCAAAGGATGAAGTCTTAGTTGGATAAAGATTTTGAAATATCACTTGGAACTTTATTAAGGAAAATTATCATTTTAGAAAATCAATTTTCCAAACAAGAAACACTTTAGAAATCCATTTCTTTGAAAACCACATTTAAAAAATATAATGTAATATCTTTGAAAATAATTTAAAACATTTCTTTAGAAAAATATTCTTTCCTCATTGAAAAATACTTATTATAATATAAAAAATTTTGAAAACATTTTCCTTTGTAAATAGATTTGAAAACTTACAAAGTAATATTTGAAAGTGTCAAGAACCACAATAGAATTCCATCCAACCTCATCTGAGACAAGGACTGAAGGGTGTTCCCAATCCTCACATGCTGACAACTAGTGTCGGCCATCAAAAAAATGTAGTGGGAACGATTTATACCTATAATAAACTAGGATAAAAATATCATAAATTGAACATGAATAAAAATACAGCAAATGGATATAAATAAATATACAAACATTTCCAAATAAAATAGCATACGTTCATAAAAAAATGAGAACAAAACTTAGACCAAAATATGCTTGCATGATCTCCATGTGACCTATTAGTCACAACCAACAAAAAGCGAAACCTTCTCCAATGGAAAACCAAACCAGAAACCCAAACCTAAAAAACAGCTTGGGTCTACTAACGTCGAGTGGAACAAGTGGGGTTTGATATTGAACAACTCAGTAAGTAATCACCATGAAGTACTTTATTTTCCTTTCTAAAAATAGTCCAGAAATATTAGTTTGAAATATATTTTGAAAATAGGATTTTAACTATCTTTAACAACCAAACATGACTTTACTAAAATTTCATTTTATAAAACAACACATGTAGCTTTTATTTTTTTTAAATGGTTTCACATTCCATAACCCATTTCGAAACCAAGACCCAAATACAAATCCATACCATGTGACCAAAAATGGTGTTAAAAGTAAATAAATTAAAATACGAAGATATAAACTGGAATGATTAACATTCATAAGAAGAAGAAATAAACATAACATACATATCATAAATCATAAGAATTTCCAAAACATCTCTAGAATAAATCCCTGGACACACTCAGTTTAGAATAACCTTACATCATATGGTATATCTCCACACAAAAAAACAATTGGATTCTATGAATTATCCAATCAACTAGAATGTCCCACCTAGCCTCACAACAAATCCAATGGGTACAACCAATCTAATGGGGGTTAAAAAGAAACTATCACTCGATCCTTTTCATGATTCCCATGAATATCATGATAGTAGTATATGGTGAGTGGGAAGGTCCTCACATGTGTGGATCAACAAAACCCACTACCATTGTGCTTGTATATTCTAAAAACCAACACCACCTATATGGTTTCTATATCATTAGGAGAATCCTCCATAGAGGTTCCCTTATCTCAACAATACACTCAAAAGTTCCAACCAGGTCGTCACATCATTTGAGTTTCAAAAACCACTTTCCCAACTTCTTAATATACCAACTGGGCCTTTATGCTACCCATGGTTTAAATCCATTTTTCAAAACATTCTAAGATTCTCATCAGTCACATACATCACATGAGTTACAAAACCAATTTTTAGAACATCACAAGTTTCCAATCGTGTATTTACATTACTTCACATCAAAACTAACTTTTCCAAGAAAAAAAAGTTTCCAACCCAACCTTAAACATTTAAAATCCAAATATATTTAAAAATATATTTCCATAACATTTCAAAAGTCAATAGAAAACACCACATTCACATGAAAAATGCCAAAGTGTCCTTTACATTTCAAACCCAAACCCATTTCTATGTCAAAGTGAAATCATGTAACAAAAAAATTAACAAATTGACCTTTTACACCACTTAGTTACCAAATATGTCTTAAAATACCAAATGGGCCTTTATAATGACACTTCACCAAACCATATCTCAAAATGAAAAATGATCCAAGATTTTGTAAACACATTTGAAACCAAATTTAATGTCACATGAAGCACAAAAAAATAGAAATCAAGGAACCATTTTGTAAAAGGAAATAGGAAAGGGAGAAGAAACCTTTTAAAACCATGATTTAAGGAAGATAAAATTTTATAAAGGTACCAAACGAGAATCAAGCAACCATTATGAAACCACACATTTCTAAAATAATCTAACACATAATTTAGAAATCCAAAACCACTATGAAATCCAACTAAGAAAACTCAAACCAACATTCAATGGAACTCTTCACATATTCAAAAATCATCCAAAAACCCTTATTAAATAAAAATTAATTCATTTCAAACCAAAAAAATAGTCCTCACATAATATTCACAACATATAAGTTAAAAATATCTATATACATCATCCAATTAAAAATACAAAAAATTTATCAAAGCATAACCTAGGGAAAACAACACCTAAAACTCAAAATGTCATTTAAAAAGTTCAATTAGAATTTTATCAGACACATTGTATAAATTAAAATATATGAATAATTAAGGAAACCCTTTAGAAAATATTCACAATTATTTCCCATCATGAAAAAACCAAAACAATTTATACTAATCCAGAAAATGAATGATTATAACATGTTCAAAGAATTAAAGGAATGATTAAACTTCAACTTAGTGTGACATAATAGAAATTGATAGAAACACAGACCTCAATGATGTGAAAATACAACAAAACTCTGGGAGACATAAGAATACATCAAAAGAGACCATATACAAACCTTAACATCAATGAAATCATACAATACATAAACCCTAAATTTTAGGGTTCTTCTAAGATATAATCAAACAAGAAAATACAAAGAAACCAATAAATAAGGAATATGAGAAGTATAAACCAACCAAAACCAAAATAATATTACCTAGGAACCTTAATGGAGATTAAATGGAGGAAGTGTATCAAGGGAGAAAGGGTGTGTAGGCCTCTATATTAAATCTCTGTCAAATGGGGGGAATCCTAAAATGGGGTTAAAAAAGAGTATGGGGAAAAGTGGAATTTCACAAATTTAAGGATCTGGGAAACTCGCACCATTTGGCTGCATCGTTTAAAAAACTACGCACTAATCGTGTGATCCCTACTAGAAATGAGAACACCCTACATGGGATGGCTACATGATCTACCAAAGCATACGGAATCTAGAAAAAAATTCATTACTATAAAGCAGATACTCCTCACATTCTTTATTCATGGTTTCATCTTACCATGTGAAATCTATTCACTGAGGATTACTCACCTGAAGCATATCATATGTTCTACCTTTAACCTCGAACGTTTTTGCCCAATCCATGATCCAACCATGAAATTTAAACTATTTAAGAAAAAATGAATTGGAAACATCTTCTACCTTAACATTTTGCATGGTTAACCCAATAAACCATGCAAAAAAATTATACATGTGAAAAATATTAACCAAGAACATTCAAAACTCAAAAATTAAAATCTTGACATCAACCAGAATTCCATACAAATAAACTAAATCTATAAAAATAATTAAAATAATGTAAATTCCATGATCGGGGTGTGATTATTATCCCCACCATAAAAAAAATCATCCCCTAGAAAGTCACCCAGAAACGTGAGGAATAAAGATCAATCCAAAACCCAAAAAAAATATGAACCGAACCACAGACCTCATGGTGACATTTTACTCCACAAGTCACACATGATAAACTATAATAGAAAAAACAATGAATACAAGCATCAAAATGAAGAGGGTTCTCCTCACCATAAGAACCAGACTACCCCCATATCATTACATCAGACTATCCCAATATAGGAACTCCCAACACAAAATTACAAAAACATCCCATACAATCTAGACAACACCACCACTGAAACCAAGAATTCTCAACATCACCACTAAGGGAAAATCAATATGGAAATTATCAATTAAAGAAAAAAACATCCCACAAAAAAATTAAAACCAAATATAAGATATCAAGACCAAACAAAAAAACCATAATTCATCATTTTCATATGATTCAAGCATCTCCCAAATGAACACAACCAGAAATCATTACCCATCCACAAAAGGGATACGCACAAAAAAGAGAAAAACTAATCAAATAATCTCACACAAAATACACAACCATTAAAATTTAAAATGGGTAGAATATAAATAATCTTATAAAAACATACAACACTGAAAAATAAAACCAAGAAACATCAACTATCTCCACTCCAACACTGGAGACAAAATCTACTCCAAGGTTCTCCACACCCCTAGAAGTTCTTGACTATATGAAAAGATTCTCTTCAGGGACTATGGATAGATCCCTAATGTCTTGAAGCATCCACTTCCCTATATTTAGGAGCTGAAACCCTTCATTAAAGACTTCTCCCTTGAGAAAATCTTCTTACAAAACTTCTCTAAAAGACCCAAAAGACCAAAAAATGACATGTTTTTTGGAGGATTACAACAAGACAACTTTTAATTCCAAAACTGACCACATTGAAAGCACACAAGTGAATGACTTTATGACCAAGAATCCAGATCTTATGAGAGAAGATTCTCATAAATTGGTTCCTATATCACACACCTCTCATGGGATTTGAAAACTTCACAAACACTAAGAAAGACTGGTTCATCAACCATCACTGACTGCACCCTAAAATAAAACTCAACTAATAATGGTTGATCTTCAACTTTTCATAATGAAGATACATGGATGATAGAGATATCTCCTTTTCTCATAATGAAGGTACCAAATGAAAATTGGGGATTTTAAATGATCTTGTGATGCTACTTTCGGAGAAATGGAAACCAACTCCTTGAATTTGTCATCATAATCCTTCATTTTCCACTGTCCTTATTGATTACTCATGATCTCTTCCAATTTCTTCACATTGAAATTCTAAGATAAAAAACAAATGGTTATTGTGGTCTTAAACACCTCTAATGTCATCCCAAATTTCCATGATGATAGATAAATCACCTTCCTTTGATCTGATGATGGGAACTCAAAAAAACCTAGAACAGCATGCACTCACATAGCTTTAGGATTTCTCAAATATTTGAAGACACACTCAAATTACCCAATTCGTTCCACTTCCTCTAGCTGATGTCACTCACTATGGAAGATATGCAACAATCAAGTGAAACAAGAAAATGAATATGACCCACTAAAAACATTAGGGACCTTTCTAGGTTTCATATTTAGAAAAACACATGGAGTATAATACTAGAATCAACATCAACTATAAATATTACCAAAAAACATCTCAAGAAAAAAACAATAGGCTCATAATCCAAACATCACTAACATAATGAAAATCATATTTACAAAAAATATTATTTCATTTAAAATTCAAAAACAACCTTATTCCAAGGTCACAACCCAAATACCAATACCTTTTTTAAAAACCAAATCATACATCAAATTCCACCTTTACAAAAAAAAACCCCATTACCAAAAATTATTTTCATTTTTTAAAAAAAACATTTCCCAAAACTGTTTTCATTTTAAAAGCCCACTCACACCACAAAAACAAGAATAAAACAAAAATCACACCAAACTACCAAACTAAGGAACTAGTGGTTATGTGTAACCCCATGAAATGGATATTGGGACATTCTCCATATAATAATTAAGGACTAAGAGGTACTCAAAATGTGTAAATGGACTCTATATGGGTCACTACTCTCTATTAGATAACAATATGACATTAGTTTCTTCCATTGTCATCCCTTATCCACACCCCAGAAACCAAAACAAAAGACTCAAATCTCAGACTACCCCTTGAAACTTAAGGTCCCAAAAAATTAATGGTTTATGATGTATTTCAAGTACATACCTCTCGTGTCCCAACACTCCTAATATCCAATTTACCTGACACCCTAAAAAAACCTCTTCTGATACCATTTTTTCATGTACCAAATTGATATTCCATCCAACCTGACACCCAACCCAGTCTAAGATAATTCCCCAAGGGTATTCCTAATCCCCATGAGCAGGAAGCCAGTGTTAAGAATCAAAAAATCTAGTGGGAATAATTTATCATAATAACCAACTAGGATCAAAATTCCAAAAACTAAACAAGAAGAAAAATACTAAAAATAAATATCAATAAATATAAAAATGGATCCAAATACAACAGTAATTGCACATAAAAACTGATTAAAATGTTGAGACAAAACCACACTGACATGATATACATGTGACCACTTGGTCACCACTATCCACAAGACCAACCTACTTCAAAAGAAAACTCAACCAGAAACCTGAAAGTGTAGAATATCTCAGGTCTACCAATTCCAAGTGTCATAAGTAAGGTGTGATCTTAAATAGCTCAGTAGGTAATCACCACATATTCCATACATTTACTTTAAAAAATATCCTAAAACACTATTTGTAAATACATTCATAAAATAGGATTTTAACTTTCTTCAAAAACCAAACAAAAATTTCCAAAAATATCTATTTTAAAAATAATACACACTGCTTGTCTTTTTAAAATTAGTTTCACATTCAAAAACACATTTCAAAATAAAAACCCAAATACAAATCCATACCAAGTGACCAAAATGGAAATGTAGAATTTAAATGAAATAAAAAAAAAGTTGATATAATCTATAAAAACTAAAATACACATAAATAATAAATAAAAAAGAACATATAGATAGTAAATATTGGAAATCTTCTAAACATCTCTAGAATCAATCCATCGATTTACTCAATTCATGCTCACCTAGTGTAATTTTATGTGGCTCCAAAAACAATAACCAACTAGCCACTCTAAACAATCCAATCCATAGGAACGTACCACCTTAACTCTCATCATATTCATGGGGTAAAACCCTTCTAATAAAGGTCGAAAAGAACCCATCACTTAACCCTCTATATGATTCCCATGAATCCCATGATAATAGTAAATGGTGGGTGGTTAGGTCCTCACACACATTTCAAAACTAAACCCACTGCGATCGTGCTTTCCTAGACCAAAAACTGACACCACCTATGTGATTCCCCTCCATTTTGACATTCCTTCATATAGGTTTCCATCTCAAAATAATCCATTCACAGGTTCTAATTGAGTTATCAAATCTTTTGATATTCAAAAACCACTTCCCAAAATTTTAAAATACCAACCAAGCCTTCATGCTACCCAAGCATTCAATCCATTTTTTAAAACAAGTAAGGATTAAAAACACACCCATATGTAACATGAGTTCCAAAACCAATTTCCAAAACATCACATGCTGTCAATCAGTTATTCACATCACTACACATCAAAAAAAACTATTCAAAGACAACACAAGGTGCCAACAAGTTATTTAACATTTTCAATCCAAATACATTTATAATGACACTTCCAAATCTTTCCAAAGTCAATATAAAACACCACATTAATGAGAACAATGAAAAATGGTCTATTACGTTTCAAATCAAAACCCATTCCCAAGTAATAGTGAAAACATGAAACCACACAAAAGTTAAAATGGTACTTTAATTCTACTTAGTTTACAATTATTTCTTAATGTGTCAAAAAATCCTTTATAGAGACTCTTGATAAAACCATACCTCAAAAATAAAACCAGAAATAATTTTGGAAACACATTTGAAACCATATTTAATGTCACATGAAGCACAAATTCACCATTTAGAAATAAATGAACCATTTTGGAAATAGAAAGTGGAATAGTAGAAGAATCCTTTTAAAAACCATTTTTCAATGTAAAATAAATTTTATCAAGGTTCCAAATGGGCCTCTAAAACCATTGAGAAACCAAACTTTTCTAAAATAATCTGACATGTCATTTACAAATACAAAATCTCTTAGAAATTCATTTAATAAAAAAACCAACATTCAATGAAACTATTCCTAATTCCATGAAATAACAAAAAGATATTTTTAAGGAAGCATTACTTGATTTCAAACCAACACAATGACCTTCACACAAGCGGCACAACATATAAGTATCAAATTACCACATACATCATCCAATTAAAAATCCATACAAATTATCAAAGAACACAAAAAAGGAAAACCCACCCAAAATAGCAAATTTCACATTAAAAGGTGAATTTTAATTTTATCAAACACATTTCATGCATTGAAATATATTCATAATTAAATAAACCCTTTAGAAAACTATTTATCAACCATTTTCCATAATCAAACCACAAAAAAAAATTATTAACATGAAAAAAGAAATATTATAACATGTTAATAGCATTAAAGTAAATATCTTGTATAAATAGAGTGTGAAAGAAATGAAATGGATAGAATCACCTACATCAATGATGTGTGAGTGAAATAAGATTCCAAGAGAAGGAATAATACACCCCAAGAGATAATAAGCACACCCTAACATCAAAAAAATAAAACCATAAATCAACCCTAACCCTAAGGGTTTGGAAAAGATATATTAAACCAATAAATTTAAAATAACCTGAGGATAAGAAGACATCAACCAAATGGATAACATTTTTTAGGTAATAACTACTTTGTTTTTTTAATGTGTTTTGATTTGTGAATTTTTTTTGTCTTACTCATATCATGATTTCATCACCTCTATAATGATAAACATGATAAAAATATCATATATATTAATTATATGTGTATTTATTATAATGTATAAAAGATAGAAATATGAAATAGAATACATCCTTCATGGATACAGTGGAATGTACATAAGATTTTGGATGATTGTGTGATATGTGTTCTATAGTTTGATATCATCATGAGCCATATGTTCAGGGGTCATGTCCAAGCGACAAAGGTGCATGTTTTTTTGGTCTTGGTTCAGGGATGTAGGTGATTCTAAATTTTTAATTTTGAATTTCAAATCCTGATTGTCAGTTGTATTTTTAATTATACTTATAATGGTTGATTTTTTATGTGTTTGTGATTTGTAAGTGGTTCCCATTCATCCTCAAAGTGGGTTTATTAAAAATACAAAAAAAGAGATTTGGATGGATGGGATGTACATAGGCAAGAACACTACTTCTGTTTTCTCATTGTATTAAAAGAAAGAATGTAAATGAAACATATGTGTATATATATATTATCATTAAATTATAATTATTATGTAATATATACAATAAATTTATACTAAACTCATCCTTAATAAATTCCATGTAGTGTGTGAATGAATCACATTCCTTTGAGGAGCCAGTAGTCCACACATCCACAAATGATGTTATTGTATTCCCACAAAATGGAAAGAATTAATGTATTTCTTATATAATAATTAAAGAAGAAAAAATAAATCATTAATATCATATATATCACATAAATAAATTACATCATTATTCTTAACCATTATTAGTGTTAATGTAAGAATGAACAACATCGATTCGTGAGGCGGTAGTCTACTATACATGGGAACAATGATTATGTGTCCCATTTTAGGGAAGTGTGTCCGATTTTTGGTCATAGACTTAACATAAAAAATATAATTATATTTATGATTTTAAAGATATTATATAAACATATAATTATAATAATTTAGTGGGTTGAAAAGGGAATATAACATAAGTGTTTTTTAAATAATGTTACCTCTTTTTTGAGTAACTCATTATGGTTTCCACCAAAGAGATTCCACGAATGAAATAATGGAAAAATTAAGGACTATAAGATAAAGTTGGGGGTACTTTTTAGAAGATTTGTTCTGGTTTTGTATGACCCAAAGGGACTGATATATGTGAAAAGTGATGGGGGTGAGTCCCCTTTTATAGAGGAAGAGTAGTGGCATTCTTGTAAATATAAAAAGTAAACACTATTGGGATGTCTCACTTACATAATTTGCATCTAATAATAGTATATTTTATATTAATGGGACTATATGGTCTAAATAATTTTATAAAATGTCTTTTTTACATGTTTTTATGTTATTTGTCATCATAAGTTAATGTTTAACCACTATGTAATCTCATTTTTACATTAATCGTTGTAATTAAATTTAGTTACATTCTCTAATATTTTTGGTAAAAAATAGTTTAGAATAGTATTATTTATAAATAATAAATTATAAAAATATGTATACCATTTTTAAATATTATAACCATATAATTGGTCGAAATAAATTTAATATTAATCATGCAGACGGGATGAGACAATGTGTTTTTAAAGTGAAAATGTTCAAAATATTAAAATGTTTTTATACATAAATTCAATGTGAAATTGATTCCAATGATCTAAATTGTAGTAATATATCTATATTTGGTCTAAAAATACTTTAATACCAATTTAAAATGTAATTTATATATATAAATAAATTAGAAGAAAATTTAGTTTTGAATTAAAATTTAGTATTTTTTACTATTCATCCAAAAATGAAACTTCTCTAACAAATTAAAAAAAACAAAAACTAATTTTTTTATGATATAAAAAATGAATATTATTTTACAAAATATAATTTATAATAGTTTCAAAAATTAGATATAAAATAGTCTCTCCATTAAAAGGTGGTAAAATTAACTATTATAAAGAATATATATCGTTATACATAAAATTAGATTAATTCTTGTGTTTTGCTAAGAAAACACAAAAACATAAAGTTAAATAGTTAAATGTTTTTAATATTTATATATTTCATTAAAATAATATATAAAAATGTTTTAATTAATTAACTTATGAAAAACATATTTTATTGCATAAATATAGTTATCCTACAAAATATTTCATATATTATCAAAAGGGTTTTATTTTCATTTCTAGTTAATTTGTCACCAAATAAATCTTCTTATATATGTGTGTAAAGCATATTTTATAAATTTAATTAATTTTATTCATAAAAACCAACCCAATGGATATGTAACATCTATAATAGTAATATAATAATATTAATAATAGTATATTTTAGTTTGGTAAAACTAGGTCTCACGTGTCATAGAAGTTATTGAAGGAACTTAGAATTATGTGTAACAAAATAAAAAAATAATTTTTCATGTACCAAAATCTAATATATGTGTTATATCAAGAAATATCTTGTTGTGGTGTTGTGTACAAAGCAATAATAACTTGGTACTTTCATATAACACAAGTTATATTTAGTGTTGTGTGAAATAAGAAAATTTAAAAAAAATTAAATTATTTCACTAAACACCTTTCAAAAAATATCATGTTTATAGCATCCTTCCTTTTTATAACATAAACTTTCATTACATTATACAAAACTGAGGATCTTTGAGGTGTAGTGTCTTGGAAACCAGGAACATAATACATGAAAACAACATAAAACATTCTTCTTAAACACTTGAAAGGCTTCTCCTTAAGTTCATCCTAGGTTAATTACTATATCTCATAACCTGGGGACATACATCAAAATAAAGGGTGAGCATAAGGCCTAGTAAGGGAAACAAGAGAAGCATTTTACATGTGAACTTGAGATACTTCAATAAGGTCATGAAAAGAACTATAAGGCATAGAATGAAATCATGAGGCATATCATAATAAAAATAACATTTTTCATAACTTGAAGATGTGGATACAAAATTTAACATAGACAATCATGAACATATCACCAAGTTCCATCCCCAAGGTGTCATTTGAAAATTACCAAGGTTATTCACCAAGATATCATGAAAATTGTAATCTCTAATGGTTACATCATTACCCAATTCATTGGAGCGCTATCAGGGCGCACCCTTAAATTTTCATTTATTATCATGTGATCCACATATATCATCATAAAACATTTCATAAATAACCCATATAGCATAAAATAAATGGGTTTCATTTCATAATCATAACGTTTTAAAAACTGCTTTAAAGACATGATCCTTACGTCACTTTAAACCCACGGAAGGGGAGAGAGGGTTTCATGTACGTAAATCCCAGAATTTAAAATAGAAAATTTTGGTATATATGTGAATTCCCCTTTAGAAAGAATATCTTTGAGTATTCACTTTATAAAATAAAATAATTTTGAGAAAAGAGAGAGACATTTTGAGATGAAAATTCTGCAGCATAACGGCTATGTTTCGGGGTTTTTAGAGAACATTGAAAAGAGAGGGGACATGGGTCAAACAATCATAAATTACCCATAAAATAGTATAGGGACATAATAATAAGGATATATGAACATGGTGATTCAATTTAAAGGACATACCATTTGAAATGAAAAACATGGAAGGAAGACAAAAATTAGATTTCTCTTATGAAAATTCGGCAGCCTAACGGCGTCACTTAAACTTCAACAAAAATGAATTGAAAAGATCAAATAGGGTCCCTAATCATATGAACATAAGAGTTCAGTATGATATATATAGAGATCATACCCCAACATAATTATAAGGGAACTTGAAAGACTTGACATGAATGTATAACTTTGAAAAGAATGAGAAGGGTGAAAGAATCCCCTTAAAAATTCGGCAGCCTAACGGCGCCACTTAAACATTCTTAAAACGAATTGATGAGAGAAAGATGGGGTCCCTCATCATATGAACATGAAAAGGGTAGTAATATGAATATATAAGAACATCATCCAACATAAGAACATGGAGTATAAAATAAATGACATAAAAGAGATTACTTGAAAAGAAGAGAGAGGTCGAATCCCTTACCTTAAAACGTAACTCTTAAAACTCAAAGGTTTGGACCTTGAGGGCTTGGGTGAACCTTGGGAGGACTCCTTGGGAGTTAAGGAGACCAGAAATTCGTTGAGGATGGTTTTTTAGTCGAATGGATGAGAGGAGGTCTTGGTATTTATAGGGAAAGTGAGGGGACAAGGCATTAATGGCCAAGGGACACCTCACAAGTGGGTTTCTCAAAACCATGTGCTCTCCCAAGATATTTCCCATGATGTTAGGCCACATGGGGTCCCAAATACAATAATTCATCACCTTTGGTCAGAAAACCCATAAAATATCTCATTACATCATCATGACACAGTTATTATGTCATTAAACATACTGAAACCCTAAAACTGTATTTTTACTATTCACTGAAAATTCAACTTTCTCAGAAAAATACCAAAATTTCAAATTAACCAAATATCAATACTCTGATTTCAAAAATGAACTCCATTTTATAAAAATAATTTTCTAATTATTTTTAATTTTATTTTTAAATAAATACAATATTCACCGAAAATTCATTTTTTTCAGAAAAAACCCCAAAAATTACCATAACATAATATCGGTGCTCTGAGTTCAAAAATGAAATCCATTTTATAAAAATATTTTTATAAATATTTTTAATTTAATTTTTAATTAAAAAATACTATTCACTTGAAAAAACTAATACTTGAATAATAATTTATGAAACCGTTATTTAACCATTTTATTGAATCACATTACTTAATCAAGGTGCCTAGATTATATTAATACTTTCTTTAAGTGAGATTACTAATCCATTTGCTCACATTACTAATCCTAAGCATAAAATCACTATTCATAATTTATTATTCATCAAAAATCAAGTTGATCTTATTAGACTCTAAATTTCATACTGAACATAATTGTAGAAGACCATTTTTCGAAAATCATTACACATTTTTAATTATTTAAGGTTTACATAAACATTTTTTAATATATCCATTTTCTAAAATTCATCAAAAATATGCATACAATATTTATCCGGAAATTTGAAAATTCATAAAATTCATCATAAGAAGAAATCACAATTTTTATTTAAAACAAAGGATTACACAAGGCAGTTACGGTCTCCTTAAATAGCCCCTTATCACGCCAGCATAGGACCTAAGTGTAAGGTGTGCTAAGGTGAGAGAATCTGAGGGAGGCTCGGCCAACATCACACGAGTAGTAACTTCTATCAGGTTGAACTTCTCGCGAAGGCGATTCCATTCTAGCTTCACGAGATGAAGTTCAGCTTGGGTTTGGTCCAGAACAAAGCCCAGTGGTGCTACCTCCTTCCCAAGTTCTGTTAGATGGGCTTCGATTGGTCCAAGACTACTGGGCGAGGCCATCGAATCTTCTTGCTATAATAATTAACCAAGATTACTTGTATTTAGAGACAAAAATCAAAACGTTTAGTTTCCAACGGTCATATTGACCAATGGTCATATAATAGTCAAAACCCAACGGTCTCATTTTAATTATAATCATGTTATCAAATGAAACATTTTTGTTGAGTATAAAAATAAAATAAAATAACACATAAAATTAGGAAACAAGATTTGTTCAAAATTTCGGGTCGTTACAATCTTCCCCCCTTAAGAAATTGCGTCCTCGCAATTTTTAAAAAAAATTGGGTTTTGAAATTTCATTGAAAGTCCCACATCGGAAAAGGAGTCAGTAAAACTATTACTTTAAAAGAAAGAAAGGGAAGTACAAAGGTCACCCGAGTTAACCCACACTAGGATTTCATATAGGAAAACATGGACATGGAGGAGATAACAAAGGGTCAAGTTCTGAGGGAGAGTGATAGAAAACATGATTAGGAGAAAGTTAACCATAAGAAAATCCCAAACTTATGATGTGTGTAAACGGTCTTTGATTACCTAGTAGGAAATGTAAACCAACAATGTTTTTGTTTTACGTTCCTTTTCATAATTTTGAGGAATTCATTTCCAACATAGAACATAAGAAAATATACCTACCTTCATGTATAGTTTCATCCTTTAATAATTTTCTACCCAAAACTAATCTTTTCTCCAAATGATGAGCATTCAAAACTACTTGGTCTCATCAAAACAAAAGAATCATCTTATAGAGAATCACATAATCCACAAAAGATTAACTATCTGTTTCTTCTATCTTTAAACATTATCCCAAAAACAGAAAGGGTAAGGTAAAACAACACTTCAAAAAAGAAAGAATCCCATAGGAATGGAAACTAATTTTAAATATTCAAAGTTCCATGGTACTACCCAATGTTCATCATAGACTATTCCATAAATAACGGTCCTTAAGCTTCCTCAAAATAAACCAAACTAAGATTGAAACCCAAATACAAGAAGGATTTGATAACATAGTCTTCCAAAATAAACATCATTGTTCATCTCCAAAAAACATCATCCACTCCTAACATCTTATAAAAAAAGTATATAACCTAAACATATTTTACCCATGATAGGTTAATCATTCCCATAAGTAACCTAAATTACAATAAGTATACCTTTAAATCATCGATTATTCAAAATATAAGTCAACCTTACTCCTCAATGAAAATACCGTAGTAATCTATTTACCTCGATCAAATAGGGTCCCCAAAATAGTGAACGTATTCCAAAATAATAATCATCTTTTAATCCCCTAATCATCTCTTTCATATTAATACGGCAATCATCGCATTTCCTATCACATTGGTTGTTGGGATACATTATTCCATTTCCCACCATTAACTAAGAAGAGAAAGTATAATTAGAGGCTTAAATATATAACCAATAATCATGAAAAGGAACTTAAAGAATATAAGGATAACTTGTAGAAGAAAAGTATACCCTAACTTGTGATTCCCTAGTTTCCAATCTAGGTTATCCATGATCATATATTCTTATGTGAATCTTTATTTTGTTTTATCCTTATTCCTTTAATAATGGTTCATACTAAGCTTATGAATTTACCAAAGCATATCCCCCGGGAGTGTCGTAACCAAGAGTGCAGCAAGGACCGTTTTCATGTACCAGTTCCCGTTCGAGTCTAGCTCAAAGCGTTGTTTTCAGGTTTTACCCCTATGTACATATGTTCCAGAGCCACCTCTACCTGCTCGTATCCAGACAGGGATGTATTTGCTTGAAACCCCTTACTCAATACTCACCAAAATACCAGGAAGATTTACTATATTTAAACTTTTCTATAGGGTTCTTCCTAGAGTTTTCATATCCTAATTTACACAAAAACTAAACCATCCTTTGATACCAACTATAGCATCCCGCCTGTTTATAACATAAACTTTCATTACATTACACAAAACTGAGGATCTTTAAGGTGTAGTGTCTTGGAAACCAGGAACATAATACATGAAAACAACATAAAACATTCTTCTTAAAAACTTGAAAGGCTTCTCCTTAAGTTCATCCTAGGTTCATTACTGCATCTCATAACCTGGGGAGATACATCAAAATAAAGGTTGAGCAGAAGGCCCAGTAAGGGAAACAAGAGAAGCATTTTACATGTGAACTTGAGATACTTCAATAAGGTCATGAAAAGAACTTCAAGGCATGAGAATGAAATCATGAGGCATATCATAATAAAAATAACATTTTTCATAACTTTAATATGTGGCTACAAAATTTAACATAGACAATCATGAACATATCACCAAGGTCCATCCCCAAGGTGTCATTTGAAAATTACCAAGGTTATTCACCAAGATATCGTGAAAATTGTAATCTCTAGTGGTTACATCATTACCCAATGCATTGGAGCGCTATCAGGGAACACCCTTAAATTTGCCTTTATTATCATGTGAGTCAAATATATCATCATCAAACATTTCATAAATAACCCATATAGCATAAAATAAATGGGTTTCATTTCATAATCATAACGTTTTAAAAACTGCTTTAAAGACATGATCTTTACATCACTTTAAACCCACGGAAGGGGAGAGAGGGTTTCATGTACGTAAATCCCAGAATTTAAAATAGAAAATTTTGGTATATATTTGAATTCCACTGTATAAAGAATAGCTTTGAGTATTCACTTTATAACATAAAATAATTTTGAGAAAAGAGAGAGACATTTTGAGATGAAAATTCTGCAGTATAACGGCTATGTTTCGGGGTTTTTAAAGAACATTGAAAAGAGAGGGGACATGGGTCAAACAATAATAAATGACCCATAAAACAGTAGATGGACAGAATAAGAAGGATATATAAACATGGTGATTCAATTTCAAGGACATATCATTTGAAATGAAAAACATGGAAGCAAGACAAAAATTAGATTTCTCTTATGAAAATTCGGCAGCCTAACGGCATCACTTAAAGTTCAACAAAAATGAATTGAAAAGAAAAAATAGGGTCCCTAATCATATGAGAATAAAAGTTCAGTATTATATATATAGATATCATACCCCAACATAATTAAAAAGGAACTTGAAAGACTTGACATGAAAGTAGAACTTTGAAAATAATGAGAAGGGTGAAAGAATCCCCTTAAAAATTCGGCAGCCTAACGGCGCCACTTAAACGTTCTTAAAACGAATTGATGAGAGAAAGATGGGTTCTCTCATCATATGAACATGAAAAGGGAAGTAATATGAATATAGAAGAACATACTCCAACATAAGAACATGGGGTATAAAAGAAATGACATAAAAGAGATTACTTGAAAAGAAGAGAGAGGTCAGATCCCTTACCTTAAAACGTAACTCTTAAAACTCAAAGGTTTGGACCATGAGGGCTTAGGGGCACCTTGGGAGGACACCTTGGGAGGTAAGGAGACCAGAACTTCGTTGAGGATGGTTTTTGAGTCGAATCGATGAGAGGAGGGCTTGGTATTTATAGGGAAAGTGGGGGGACAAGGAATTAATGGCCAAGGGACACCTCACAAGTGGGTTTCTCATAACCATGTGCTCTCCCAAGATATTTCCCATGAAGTTAGGCCACATGGGGCCCCCAATACAATATTTCATTACCTTTTTTCTGACAACCAATAAAATATCTCATTACATCATCATGACACAGTTATGATGTCATTAAATATATCGAAACCCTAAAACTGTATTTTTACTATTCACTGAAAATTCAACATTCTCAGAAAAATCCCAAAATTTCACATTAACCAAATATCAATGCTCTGATTTCAAAAATGAACTCCATTTTATAAAAATAATTTTCTAAATATTTTTAATTTTATTTTTAAATAAATACACTATTTACCGAAAATTCAATTTTTTCAGAAAAAACCCCAAAAATTACCATAACATAATATCGGTGCTCTAAGTTCAAAAATGAAATCCATTTTATAAAAATATTTTTATAAATATTTTTAATTTAATTTTTAATTAAAAAACACTATTCACTTGAAAAAACTAATACTTGAATAATAATTTATGAAACCGTTATTTAACCATTTTATTGAATCACATTACTTAATCAAGGTGCCTAGATTATATTAATACTTTCTTTAAGTGAGATTACTAATCCATTTGGTCACATTACTAATCCTAAGCATAAAATCACTATTAATAATTTACTATTCATCAAAAATCAAGTTGATCTTATTAGACTATAAATTTCGTACTGAACATAATTGTAGAAGACCATTTTTTGAAAATCATTACACATTTTTAATTATTTAAGGTTTATATAAACATTTTTTAAAATATCCATTTTCTAAAATTCATCAAAAATATGCATATTATATTTATCCGGTCATTTGAAAATTCATAAACTTCATCATAAGAAGAAATCACAATTTTTATTTAAAACAAAGGATTACACAAGGCAGTTACGGTCTCCTTAAATATCCCCTTATCATGCCAGTATAGGACCTAAGTGTAAGGTGTGATAAGGTGAGAGAATCTGAGGGAGGCTCGGCCAACATCGCACGAGTAGTAACTTCTATCAGGTTGAACTTCTCGAGAAGTCGATTCCGTTCTAGCTTCACACGATGAAGTTCGGCTTGGATTTGGTCCAGAGCAAAGCCCAGTGGTGCTACCTCCTTCCCAAGTTCTGTTAGATGGGATTCGATCTGTCCAATACTACTGGGCGAGGCCATCGAATCTTCTTTCTATAATAATTAACCAAGATTACTTGTATTTAGAGACAAAAATCAAAACGTTTAGTTTCCAACGGTCATATTGACCAATGGTCATATAATAGTTAAAACCCAACGGTCTCATTTTAATTATAATCATGTTATCAAATGAAACATTTTTGTTGAGTATAAAAATAAAATAAAATAACACATAAAATTAGGAAACAAGATTTATTCAAAATTTCGGGTCATTACAATCTTCCCCCCTTAAGAAATTGCATCCTCGCAATTTTTAAAAAAATATTGGGTTTTGAAATTTCATTGAAAGTCCCACATCGGAAAAAGAGTCGGTACAACTATTACTTTAAAAGAAGGAAAGGGAAGTACAAAGGTCACCCGAGTTAACCCACACTAAAATTCCATGTAGGAAAACATGGGAATGGAGGAGAAAACAAAGGGTCAAGTTCTGAGGGAGAGTGATAGAAAACATGATTAGGAGAAATTTAACCATAAGAAAATCCCAAACTTATGATGTGTGTAAATGGTCTTTAATTACCTAGTAGAAAACGTAAAACAACAAAGTTTTTGTTTTATGGTCCTTTTCATAATTTTGTGGAATTCATTTACAACATAGAACATTAGAAAATATACCTACCTTCATATAGAGTTTCATCCTTTATTAAGTTTCTACCCAAAACTAATCTTTTCTTCAAATGATGAGAATTCAAAACTACTTGGTCTCATCAAAACAAAATAATCATCTTCTAGAGAATCACATAATCCAAAAAAGATTAACTATCTATTTCTTCTATCTTTAAACATTATCCCAAAAACAGAAAGGGTAAGGTAAAACAAATCTTCAAAAAAGAAATAATCCCATAGGAATAGAAACTAATTTTAAATCTTCAAAGTTCCATGGTACTACCCAAAGTTCATCATAGACCATTCCATAAATAACGGTCCTTAAGATTCCTCAAAATAAACCAAACTAATATTGAAACCCAAATACAAGAAGGATTTGATAACATAGTCTTCCAAAATAAACTTCATTGTTCATCTCCAAACAACATCAACCACTCCTAACATCTTATAACTAAAGTATCTAACCTAAACATATTTTACCCAAGATAGTTTAATTATTCCCATAAGTAACCTAAATTACTTTAAGTACACATTAAATTCATCAATTATTCAAAATATAAGTCAACCTTACTTCTCAATGAAAATACCGTAGTAATCTATTTACCTCGATCAAATAGGGTCCCCAAAATAGTGAACATCTTCCAAAATAATAATCATCTTGTAATCCCCTAATCATATTTGTCATATTAATACGTAAATTATTGCATTTCCTATCACATTGGTTGTTGGGACACGTTCTTCCATTTCCCGCCATTAACTAAGAAGAGAAAGTATAATTAGAGGCTTAAATACTTAACCAATAATCATGAAAAGGAACTTAAAGCATATAAGGATAACTTGTAGAAGAAAAGTATACCCTAACTTGTGATCCCCTAGGTTCCAATCTAGGTTATCCATGATCATATATTCTTATGTGAATCTTTATTTTGTTTTATCCTTGTTCCTTTAATAATGGTTTATACTAAGCTTATGAATTTACCAAAGCATATCCCCTGGGAGTGTTGTAACCAAGAGTGCAGAAAGGCCCGTTGTCGTGTACCAGTTCCCGTTCGAGTCTAGCTCAAAGCGGTGTTTGCAGGTTTTACCCCTATATACATCTGCTCCAGAGCCACCTATACCTGCTCGTATCCAGACAGGGATGTATTTTCTTGGAAACCCCTTACTCAATACTCACCAAAATACCAGGAAGATTTCCTATATTTAAACTTTTCTATAGGGTTCTTCCTAGAGTTTTAATATCCTAATTTCCACAAATAACTAAACCATACTTTGATACCAACTATAGAATCCCGCCTTTTTATAACATAAACTTTCATTACATTACACAAAACTGAGGATCTTTAAGGTTTAGTGTCTTGGAAAATAGGAACATAATACATGAAAACAACATAAAACATTCTTCTTAAACACTTTAAAGGCTTCTCCTTAAGTTCATCCTAGGTTCATTACTGCATCTCATAACCTGGGGACATACATCAAAATAAAGGGTGAGTAGAAGTCCCAGTAAGGGAAACAAGAGAATCATTTTACATGTAAACTTGAGATACTTCAATAAGGTCATGAAAAGAACTTTAAGGCATGAGAATGAAATCATGAGGCATATCATAATAAAAATAACATTTTTCATAACATGAAGATGTGGCTACACCATTTAACATATACAATCATGAACATATCACCAAGGTCCATCCCCAAGGTGTCATTTGAAAATTACCAAGGTTATTCACCAAGATATCGTGAAAATTGTAATCTCTAGTGGTTACATCATTACCCAATGCATTGGAGCGCTATCAGGGCGCACCCTTAAATATTCCTTTATTATCATGTGATCCACATATATCATCATAAAAAAATTCATAAATAACCCATATAGTATAAAATAAATGGGTTTCATTTCATAATCCTAAGGTTTTAAAAACTGCTTTAAAGACAAGATCTTTACGTCACTTTAAACCCACAGAAGGGGAGAGAGGGTTTCATGTATGTAAATCCCATAATTTAAAATATAACATTTTGTTATATATGTGAATTCCCATATAGAAAGAATAGCTTTGAGTATTCACTTTATAACATAAAATAATTTTGAGAAAAGAGAGAGACATTTTGAGATGAAAATTCTGCAGCATAACGGCTATGTTTCAAGGTTTTTATAGAACATTGAAAAGAGAGGGGACATGGGTCAAACAATCATAAATGACCCATAAAACAGTATAGGGACATAAAAAGAAGGATATATGAACATGGTGATTCAATTTCAAGGACATACCATTTGAAATGAAAAACATGGAACGAAGACAAAAATTAGATTTCTCTTATGAAAATTCGGCAGCCTAACGACGTCACTTAAACTTCAAGAAAAATGAATTAAAAAGATAAAATAGGGTCCCTCATCATATGAACATAAGAGTTAAGTATGATAGATATAGAGATCATACCCCAACATAATTAAAAAGGAACTTGAAAGACTTGACATGAAAGTAGAACTTTGAAAAGAATGAGAAGGGTGAAAGAATCCCCTTAAAATTTCAGCAGCCTAACAGCGCCACTTAAACATTCTTAAAACGAATTGATGAGAGAAAGATGGGGTCTTTCATCATATGAACATGAAAAGGGAAGTAATATGAATATATAAGAACATCCTCCAACATAATAACATGGAGTATAAAATAAATGACATAAAAGAGATTACTTGAAAAGAAGAGGGAGGTCGGATCCCTTACCTTAAAACGTAACTCTTAAAACTCAATGGTTTGGACCTTGAGGGCTTGGGAGCACCTTGGGAGGACTCCTTGGGAGGTGAGGATACCAGAACTTCGTTGAGGATTGTTTTTGAGTCGAATGAATGAGAGGAGGTCTTGGTATTTATAGGGAAAGTGAGGGGACAAGGCATTAATGGCCAAGGGACACCTCACAAGTGGGTTTCTCAAAACCATGTGCTCTCCCAAGATATTTCCCATGAAGTTAGGTCACATGGGGCCCCCAATACAATAATTCATCACCTTTGGTCGAACAACTCATAAAATATCTCATTACATCATCATGACACAGTTATGATGTCATTAAACATACCGAAACCCTAAAACTGTATTTTTACTATTCACTGAAAATTCAACTTTCTCATAAAAATCCCAAAATTTAACATTAACCAAATATCAATGATCTAATTTCAAAAATGAACTCCATTTTATAAAAATAATTTTCTAAATATTTTTAATTTTATTTTTAAATAAATACACTATTCAATGAAAATTCATTTTTTTCAGAAAAAACCACAAAAATTACCATAACATAATATCGGTGCTCTGAGTTCAAAAATGAAATCCATTTTATAAAAATATTTTTATAAATATTTTTAATTTTATTTTTAATTAAAAAACACTATTCACTTGAAAAAACTAATACTTGAATAATAATTTATGAAACCGTTATTTAACCATTTTATTGAATCACGTTACTTAATCAAGGTGCCTAGATTATATTAATACTTTCTTTAAGTGAGATTACTAATCCATTTGGTCACATTACTAATCCTAAGCATAAAATCACTATTCATACTTTACTATTCATAAAAAATCAAGTTGATCTTATTAGACTCTAAATTTTGTAGTGAACATAATTGTAGAAGACCATTTTTCGAAAATCATTACACATTTTTAAATATTTAAGGTTTACATAAAAAAATTTAAAATATCCATTTTCTAAAATTCATCAAAAATATGCATACTATATTTATCAGGCCATTTGAAAATTCATAAACTTCATCATAAGAAGAAATCACAATTTTTATTTAAAACAAAGGATTACACAACGCAGTTACGGTCTCCTTAAATAGCCCCTTATCACGCCAGTATAGGAACTAAGTGTAAGGTGTGCTAAGGTGAGAGAATCTTAGGGAGGCTCTGCCAACATTGCACGAGTAGTAACTTCTATCTGGTTGAACTTCTCGCGAAGGTAATTCCGTTCTAGCTTCACACGATGAAGTTCGGCTTGGGTTTGGTTCAGAGCAAAGCCTGGTGGTGCTACCTTCTTCCCAAGTTCTGTTAGATGGGATTCGATCGGTCCAAGACTACTGGGCGAGGCCATCGAATCTTCTTTCTATAATAATTAACCAAGATTAATTGTATTTAGAGAAAAAAATCAAAAAGTTTAGTTTCCAAAGGTCATATAGACCAATGGTCATATAATAGTCAAAACCCAATGGTCTCATTTTAATTATAATCATGTTATCAAATGAAACATTTTTGTTGAGTATAAAAATAAAATAAAATAACACATAAAATTAGGAAACAAGATTTATTCAAAATTTCAGGTCGTTACAATGTTGTTATATGTTAGCTTCATGTAATATACATTTTTTAAATCTATTATTTTTAAAAATTTGTATCCTACACCATTATATCTTATATAATTATTTTAAGGATCATCGGTTGCATCTTACAAGGTATTTTAATCATGCCATACTTATGTATCTCAGTGCGCGTGTATATTTTATGACTAGAGTTTTGATGAATGGAAAGGGCCTTAGAGTGTGTGGTTGAGATAGTTTTGTAGAAGGGTGATATAGTTATAGAATCAACTTTTTTATTAGATTTTTGCTGCTATTTTTCTTTAGTTTATTTACCTCATATATTTATCTACTGTATGTGGGGATCTGACTTCATCATTTCTTTTCATTTGACTGAAAATACATAGTAATGTTTCATTGGATTATAATTAATTTTTATGTTATTACTATAATGATTTATATATTCATTATTAGTTTCTTACTTTGAAATCAATTAAATTATAGACTCTAAATTTTACCAGATATATAGGTCATAGTCTCCCCATGATTTACCTCTTTTACCTCACTTCCAGTTGAAAAACTTTTTTGTATGGGGATCCATTTAAGAGGTTATGTACAACTGTGTCCCAAACCCAGTTATTTAGGATGATGTGTTATAATATTATATCAAGAGACTAGGTTAATTGACATTATTATATTCTTTTCATTAATTTGGTATAGGGTAGATTGGATATAGGTTTTTTGGGACATGGTATAGGGATCCATTCCATTTCCTTGACACAATTGTATAGTTAACCTCCACATTTCCATTAATGTGGGAATTCATGTTCTTATAGTTTAATGTCACATTTTATTTAAATAACCTTTTATTATTTATATGATGTTGAGAAAGACATTTATTAGATTTTATCTGTATCCTTGTGACATTAATATGCATCTAGTATAACATTCTATATGCATGTTTCTTTCATTAGATAGATCCCAAATCAATATAACTATTTTTTAAATTGTAATATGTATAATTGGTTAATTGTTATTTAAATTATATTATTCAACCCTATGTATTATATACTTTAGTTTGTATATGTTTGTGACTAAAATTCCTGTATTAAATGCTTGTATTAGGCTATGGGTAGTGCATAGGGAATTATTCATTGTTTTTATGGGTAGAATATTAGGCTGAATGTAACATACCTGACCTAGAGTCTACTAAACTAGTGCCCCATGATGGGTTGTCAAATGAACTCAAGCACACATAACCATACACTAGAGGTTGATTACTAGAATCTAGGGTCTAAATAAGTCATGTGGGGATACTATACACCTTTTATCATAGTGAGACACAATAGATAACAATATAAATAGAAGAAAT
Organism: Viscum album; assembly: GCA_963277665.1. Lineage (NCBI taxonomy): Eukaryota > Viridiplantae > Streptophyta > Magnoliopsida > Santalales > Viscaceae > Viscum > Viscum album. Next base: position 1,931,520,181 of record OY728142.1, read on the forward strand.
ATAATATAATTACCAACAAACATTAATAATCAAACATCTCCCAAAATTGGGTATAATCAAAACAATTAATAAATATGGACTTTCATGCTAACAGTTCCCAAATGTGAATAAAACTAAGCCCCAAAATAAAGACAACATTTGAATCCCCCAACCATATCCTAACACCAAGTCTGCAACCTCATCGATTCACATCCCATGCCAAACTCAACTCCCTAGTAAGGATCTTTTTCCCTTGTCCTTACCCACCACCATGAAATCTAATCAGGTACCCAACGGCACCGGATTAGGGTGTGATTACAACTCAGTAGGACACCATCGATGGTGTTTGCAAAATATCTACTCTATACAGATAGTGAATGAAATGTTAGGTAAACTACAAGTAAGAAAAAGTAAAATCGGTTACCATTAGTTAAAAATTTATACAATAACCATTCCTAACCTTAGTACTATTTTCACAATTTCATCATATTCATTACATGATTCATTATCAACAAGTGTTAAATGTGTTAGGAAATTGCATCATTTACAAAAGTATTTAAGGAAATAAAACATTAACCCTAAGTGAATAAATTAAGTCCATATCTCACTAGGGGACAACACATCACAACAAATAAATCACACTCACCATGAAACCCCGGTCCATGTAGTGATATAAAATGAAACCATTAGGGTAATAGATCTCCATCATATTCCCTAAATCATTAAATTTTGGGTGGTTTTTAGATCCTCAGTCTAACTCGACCCGTGGGCGTATATCCTCAAGTCAATACCCCACACTACCAAGCCATATGCACATGATTATTTATCCAGTAACCTTAAACATATCATATCTCAAACCAAACTCAATACATTATAAATAATAATAATAATCCACAATAATAAATATGGGAATTAATATTATGGCATAACCCATTAACACATTTATCATTTATATCATATAGCCTATTTATCCCAATTCATATTCTCATTCCCCATCCCATTAACCATGTTCAACAATTCCCTATATATCAACCAATTTAAAAAATTCATCAATTCACTTATGAAATTAATTTAACATATTCCCAAATTCCCAAGCTATTTTAAGTTTAAAAAGTTCACCATTTCATATTCACAAACCCTATAATGAATTTTTAACATATCTCATAAGCCATTTGATACAATTTTACTTAATGTAGATAATACATTTTCATGGAATGAAAAAAAACCTTGATTCCCTTATCGACCCTTGGCATAACAATAACTAATATATTTTCAATCCAACTAAACATAGTAACATGTTGAAAAAGGTCTCTACATTTTCACACATCAATTCCACAATTCACTTCAACAATTCATAGGTTCATGAATGCTGGCGCACCCCATGGGTGGCCCTAAAATGAACAAATCCACCTTGACACCTTACATAGGGATCAAAAGAGGTTAAATTCATCACCTATATTCTCATTTCACCAAAACACAGAAATGTAATAAAAATCACTACAAGGGATAACCATGAACACAACCAACCATGCACAAATCAACACAACGACTATAGGATATAACTTGTAGACCACCTACCTCGAATCAGTTCACACATGGAAACTTTTATCAATGTATTGGATCCATATTCGAACACCCTATGAGGATTCAACCTATATTCAGTGGAAAATATGATTTTAGGGTTTTTGAAGAAAATTTCCCAAGCTACAAGCCCTAATCTAAAAATAAGATGAAAGGAGATGATTAGACTTACTTGGGGATTTGATCTGCAACCAAAGATGATTCAAAAGGCTAGGAAAAAGGTTAGATCGGTCCTTGGAATCTCTTGAGGGTTTTATTTCATCACTAGGGATATAGGTAGGTAAAATGGGGAGAAAATTGGGTGGTGATTAAAAAACCCAGATTCCAAAGCTATAAATTTTCAACATATAAAGGGGTGCATGGTTTATCCGCACAATTTTAGAAAATATGTGCAAGACACTTATAGAGGGAATTTGGGAAGAAATGTTACCTAGGAATCTCTATAAGGTTTGGATAATTGGGAAATAACCATGATGAACACCTCTTTTTAAGGGTTCATAGTTTTCTTGGGAAAGCCACACGGTTTACCTAACCATGCGCCCTGCAAAGGTGGGCCTAGTTTCCCTTCATTTTGTTCCCCAAATCCCAAGAACACCCTAAGGGCCCTCATACACCCAGAAAAAAAATTATTAACCAAAAACAAGAAATTTATACCAATATTTTAACATACACATACCACCATGATGTTTGGGATCTTACAATCTCCCCACCTTATAACGGCTCGTCCTCAAGTCGCATCCCAAAGAATCACTAAGCCTCTAAAACAACATGATCGCCCCACTAATACCATATATCTGATTCCAACTCTTAATTTTATTTCCAATAATTCCCAAGATACCATAGAACATTAAAAAAAGGCACAACCATGACCCAAAATACTATTTCACTACAATCCAAGATATAAATGGGTACTCCTCAAAGGACGCATTAGCCTCAATCTCTATATCCTCAAAATTAAACACATGAGACTGATCATGGTGATACTTATGAATCTGTGTAACTTGAAAAACATCATGAATGCCACTATACCACTTTGGAAGATCCAATTTGCACACCACTCATTTAATCCTCTCCATGACCTCAAACTATCCCTGAACCTAGGAGTCAACTTGCCTAGCTTCTAAATCCGATGGTGACCCACCCTTGGAGACACAAAAAGGAACACACTATCTTCCACCATAAGCTCAAGAGGTATATGGATATGATCTTCATATGAATTATTCCAAATTTTAGCCATTTTCATATGTTTCGGAATCAATTTAATCTTCTCTAACATCTCCTACATGAGACTCTTTTCCAACAGATTAGACTCTCCATATTCTATCCAACACAATAGAGATATACACAGCCTCCCATAGAGCACCTAGAATGTTGACGTGTAAATTATATCATGGAAACTATTATTGTTGGAAAACTCAATAAGATACAAGTGTATTCCTTATGAACCACAGAAATCTAGGACACAAGACTTTAATATGTCCTCTAAAACCTGAATCGTATGCTTAGACTGGCCATTTGTCTATTGGTGAAAGGTTATACTAAAAAACACCTACCTACCATGATCTTGTTTAAATCCCTATTATAATAGCTATATGAAACTCATATCATGATCTAAAACTATATTTTTTAGTACTTCATGAAACCTCATTATCTCTCGAATGTACAACTCCCCCAAATTTTCAATAGTGATAGTATAAAAAAATTTTAAAAAATTAACCACCGTAGTCAACCAATACACAACCACACAGATTTCATCATTATTTTAATGCATATTTGTAATAACCGCTACAAAATCCATCATTACATAATCCCTCTTACACTCTAGAATGGTCAATGGCTATAATATAAAACCTGGGTGTTGATTCTTGGCCTTCACCTACAGACATGTAAGGAATCACATCAGAAAACCCACAACCTCATTCGTCATTCCTGGCCACCAATATTTCCTATAAAGATCATGATACATCTTATTAAAACTAGGATGCACTATCCACTTTTATGTGTGAAATTTTCACATAAACTCTTCGTGCATACACATCCTCACAACCACACAAACATAAACAATGACAACCTCATCATCACAAATGGTCCAACTCAAAGGTGACTCCCCAAATTTAAGTCCTTCCCTCATATCAAAAAATTCTAGATCCTCCTGGTGACTATCTATGACCTGGATCAAAACCATAGACTCAATATCTATTGAAGAAAGGTTCATATGTCGGTTCTCATCCTATAACTCTAGTTGAATATGAGAAAACAAGGAAATTATCCTCCACTCAAGTTCAATTCCAGAACCACTTGATTATAAGTCTTCCGACTTAGGGAATCTACAATAATATTCACTTTTCATGGTGTGTAAACCAAATCAAATTCAAATGACTTCATGTGTTAAACCCATCTTTGCTATCATAGATTCGAATTACATTGAGAGAAGATATACTTAATGAATTTATGGTTGGTAAGAACTGTGAGCTACTCTCCCAAAAAGAAATTCCTCCAAGAATTTAATTCATAAACCACAATGACCAACTCCATTTCATCAGTTAGGAAATTCTAATCATGAGTCCTCAACTATACTAACCCATACATAACAAAACAATCATCCTACCTCAACAATACACCAATTCCAACACTATATGCATCACAAATCAAGGTGTACCACTTACCTAGATCTAGAAAGATCCAAATTGGTGAGGTTTTAAATCACTTGTTCAATTATTTAAAGGAATTATCGCATGAATTAGAACAATGAAGTGTAACTCCCTTCATGGTTATGCTGGAAAGTTGCACTACTAAACATGGGAAATCTTGAATGATCCTTTGCTAATAGCCTGCAAAACCCAAATAACTCTGGAAATTAGAAACATTCTTCGGATGATCCTAGGACACAACTTCCAACACTTTCTCTGGGTCCCCAGACACTCCTTCCTCTAAGATTATGGGATGCAATAAATTCACTCTATTGATCCTGAAATGAAATTTGGATAGCTTAGCATATATAATATGCTCTCATAGTGTACTTGATATGATTTCAAGATGTTTGTATGATTATCAAAAGTTTTATAGTACACCAAGATGTAATCAATGAAGAAAACTAAAAACTTATCTATATATGGGTTGATTATTTGATTCATTAGATCCATAAACACTAACGGTGCATTGGTTAACTCAAACAGAATCACAAAAAACACATAGAGTCTTTTCCTAATCCTGAAGGCTATATACGGTATATCAGAAGGCCTCACCATTAACTGATGATACCCTAGTCTCAAATTGATCTTAGAGACCAATGAAGCTCCTCTAATCTGGACAAAGAGATCATTGATTCTAGGAAAAGGGTATTAATTATTATCTATCATTTGATTCATCATCCTATAATCAATGCATAACCACAAAGACCCATAAACCTTATTGTAAAATAAAAATGGAGATCCCCAAGGTGACATATCCGGATGGATGAACCCTTTATTCTATAATTACTCCAACTGATCTTTTAGTTCCTATATTTATTCTAGTTTCATTCGATAAGTAGGAATAGTAATAGGCTCCCCTGACAGTATCTCTTTCATAAACTTGACATATTTCTTTGGTGGAAACTCTATGAATCCATCAGGAAACACTTCCTAAAACTAATCCACCATAAGAGGAAGTACATTATGCTCTACACCTCCATCATCAATTAGAATACATGATACTTGGGATATAACATCACCTAACTACTAAAACACTGGTGCTACATGGCCTACCATAACATCTCACTCACCACAAAGATATAAGTGTCTCCCTCAAGAGACATAAATTTTACCCAATGATGGTAATAGTCAATATGATCCAAATAAAACACTAGACATCCCAAACCCCAAATCATGTCAAACCCTAACATATTTAGGATGAACTATCCCTAAAAAATTGGTACCCACAAACCTCTAGAGCACAACATTTACATTGTCTGATACCCTCAAATTGCACCCCCAACAAAGTGTCAATTGACATAACCCCACCCACATGTTTCACCAGTAGGCATAATAAGATATAAAACTGAGTAGAGATAAATGAGTGTGTGGAACCAGTGTGAAATAAAATACTAGTGAGTTTGGTAACTAGAATATTAGTACCTCAAACTATAAATGGTCCAACCTCACTACCCCCAGGTGTAGACAGAACTACGTGAAGCTGATCCACCCCTCTTCTCTAGGACCTATTATAAGTACCCATCATTGCACTATACTACTAGTATGGAAGCTCTATCCCATTATTTCCATGTCCTATACCTATACCAATATGTCCCATAGAACTCCAATTGCCTGCCTGATATGGGGTAATTGACCCCTTGACTAGACTCATCATCTAGTGTTCGGGGAAACTGGCCACATATGTTCCCTGGCCTGGTGAACTTGTAATAGAACACATGATCACCACCCTGAGAGGTTGACCCTCTCTTCTAACTACTCCATCCACTTCCACCCGGATGGAATCTCCCAAAATAATGCTTCCTTTCTTTGGAAATTTCACTACTCATCCTCCCAACAAGTACCACAAGTTTATTACCTAAAGCTCCCTTCAGGTTCCTCTTTAAGATAAGGGCCTAAACCACTACCTCTTAAAACCTCTTAAAATAGAATATATTTACCTATGACATGATATCATGCTTAATTACATCCTAGAAGTGTTTATCCATAGATTTCTCTTCTCCTCACAACCCTGTAAAAAAGAAACACAAGTCAGTGAAACAACTAGAACAATCCATCACCAACACAGCCCCTAGGTAAAACTCATAAACATTGTATACTTCTAATTCCTTAGGGTTTATGAATAGAAATGTTATAGAAACATTTCATGGAAATAATTCCATACCATTAATGTTTGTTCAGTATGAACCTTGATGTCCCACCAACTATACGCATGACCTCACAACATATAGGCCACTAACTTGACTCGCTTCATGGAAGGAACCTCCAAATGGCCAAGAATCATCTGGATAGACTCTATCTAGAACTCATCAACCTATTTCCCACCATATCTAATAAATTTTAGAGGGTACTGAAGCTGAAATTATCTCTTCATATTGAGCATAGTCGTTACAGCCCGCCCTGGGTCCCATTTCATCATCTGTATGAAACGATCAATGTTCTTATAGAACTACTTTTTATCTATTACCCTGGATCTCCACATTTTCATGTTCCATAACTATAGGATCCTTTTTAGTAACATCCTCCTTTATTCAAACCATCACATGTCTTTATGGTGTAATTTCTCTCGAATGAAAAACACTTGTTTTAGAATACAAAACATAAAGCATCTATAGTTTAAATAAAATGAGGCTCTCTAATAGTCATAAAATACTCATTCACATACACTATCCCAAAGGTCATCTCACATCCCAAATGATACCCTCAACCATCCCTGCAATATTTCAAGGCTAACACGGGATAAACCAACTTAAATGATTACAATTATTACATTAAACACCAAAAAAATATTTTTATACATACAATATAGACCGTTCCTCCTAGGAACATTTCCCCTTACACAACTTATCATGACTAACATTTTCAACTCACTTGGGACCCCATAATTAAGAACAATTCACTAAAAATTATTTAAAAGTTTCCCCCTTTTTCACCATTTGTATCATTTTATTAGGAACCATTTTCTTTAAATTCCAAGGAACTAAAATTCATTCTAATTTTCATACCCCGCATAATCTTCCCATATGTGCCTATCATGTTTCATTCCATTTATATACCTAGGTTTCTATAATCATGCCTAATTGCACAATCCCTTTTTGTTTTATCCATGAGCTAAATATATTAAAACATTCACATCACACAACATGTGCATCACCTAATGGTGAAATATCATGAATTATGACAACACACAGCAAGAACAATAATGTCTACCCTGGGTGACTAGGGTTTTCCCCCATACATGGGTCAGATACTCCCAATCGTGATCTAATTACCAAGGCCTAAAACCTCGTATTATCCTTTCTAACATCCCAAATTAATAATAGCACATAAAATAATCCCTCTAATATCACTTTGTAACGTCCCTGGCCTAGAGGATACTAAATTGGTGCCCCGGTCCAGGTTGTCACGTGACCTCATGAACACCTCCCCATATGCAGAGGTTTATGACTAGCAATGAGGGTTTAAATAAGTCTTGTGGGGATAAAATATCCCCTTTATTAGAGTGATCCATAGCAGATGAAAATATAAATAGCAAAAACAAAATGCAATGACCAACAAACATGCATAATCAAATGTCTCCCAAAAACTAGGTATAAACAAATCAAATAATAAATATGGTATTTAATGCTAATATTTCCTAAATGTGCTAGAAAATAAACAAAAAAATGAAGAAAACAATTAAATTCCCCAAGAGGGTCTTGATAGAAATTCTGTAACCTCATACATGCACCTCCCATGCATAACTAAACTCCCTTATAAGGGGCCTTTTCCCTTGTCCTGACCTAAAACCATGAAATCTACTCAAGTACCCAATGACACTCGAGTAGGGAGTGAGTAAATATTAGTAGGTAACCACCAATGGTGTCTACAAAATGTAAATTATAATTATATAGTGCATTAAATATTTTATAAATGATATGTAGGAAAATGAAAACTCATGTTCCATTAGTTAACAATCTATATATTAACCATTTAAAATATTAGTACCATTTTCACCATTTCAACTTCTTCATTACTTGATTCATTATCAACATGTGTTCCATGGGTTTGAAAATTACAACATTTACACAATGGTTCAATGAAATCAAACATTGACCATAAGGGAATAAATAAAGCTCCTATCTTACTAGGGGATAACATATAACATCAAATACATCAGACTCACCTTGAAGCCTCGGTCTAAGTGGTCTTGTTGAATTCAAACATTATGGGAATAGATATTTGTACCATTCCAAAAATAGTGCATTTTGGGGTGGATTTTAGAGCCTCAACCTAAGTCAACCCATTGGCATAGAACCTCTTGTCCATACCACACACTACCAATCCATGTGAACATGCTTATTTATCCAATCACCTCACACATACAATATCACAAACCATACACAAAACATTACATAAAAATAAAAATACATAACAATAAATATGGGAATTAATATTATGGAATAACCCAATAACACATTTACCATTTACATAACATAGCCCATTTATCTAAATTACTATTATTATGTCTCAACCCATTAGGCATGTTCAATAATTAACTTTATATCAAACCATTTAACATATTCATAAATTACCTTATGAAATTCAATTTTACATATTCCCCAATTCTCAAGACATTATCCATTTCAAAATTTCACCATTTCATATGCACTAACCCTCCTATGCATTATGACATATCTCATATTACATTTGATACTATTTAAATTAACAAAATTAACCCATTTTCATGTCATGAATAACAACCCTTTATTCCCTTATAAACCTTAATAACATCTATATTTATTTCTTTTTTAGTCCAAATAAACATATTAACATGTTCAACAAGGCCTCTATGGTATACCAAACCAATTCCACACTATAATTCATAAATTCCTAGGTTCTGAAATGTCAGTTTACCCCATAGGTGGAACTAAATTGGTCAAATCCACCTTGCAGCCTCACATAGGGATCAAGAGAGGTTCTATTCATCAACTAGATTCTCAATTCACTAAATCACACCAATAGAATCAAAATCATGACATGGGATAACCAAGAACACAACCAAGAATGCAAAAATAAACACATCAACTATATGATATGACTTGTAGACCACCTACCTCGAATCCATTGATAAAAAGACACATAATCGAATAATTAGAACCAAATTCAAATACCCTTTGTGTATTCTATATAGATTCCAATAAAAAATAGGTTTTTACGGTTTAAGAAGAATATTTATCAATCTAAAATCCCTAATCTAGAAAAGAGATGAAATGAGATGATTAGACTTACCCAAGTCTAAATTTGCAACCAATGTCGCTCCAAACGACTAAGAAATCAAGGAGAATGAACCATGGAAGATCTTCAGGGTTTTATTTCATCAATAGGGATGAAAATAGGTGAATGGGGGAGGGGTGGGATTTAAAAAATCTTGTGATTCCAAAACTTTAAATTTTCATTTTTTAATGGGGTGAATGGTTTACCCACACTATTTTACAAACAATGCACAAATCATGTGCAAATACACTGCCTAAGATAGGTTAGGATGAATTATTACCTATGTATCTCTACATGGTTTGAATAATTTTTCATCAACCATGTGGACCACATCTTTTTAAGGTTGTATAAATTGGTTGAAAAGTGTGCATCATTTACCTGACCATGAACAAATTGTGTTCCCTACACAGGTTGGCCCAGTTTCCCTTCATTTCATACCTTAAACCCCTAAAACACCCCTCACTACTACAAAAACGGGAAAAGGAAGGACCACACTTTATCAGCGCTGATAAAGGGGGGGCCTTTATCAGTGCTAAAAAAACGCTGATAAAGGGGTGCTTTTAACAGCGCTAAGCACTGTTAAAAGTGACCCTTTATGAGTGATTTTTTTAGCACTGGTAAAGTCCCCCCCCCCTTTATCAGTGCTTTTTTTAGCACTGATAAAGGGGACCCCTTTATCGGTGCTTTTTTAGTAGTTCTGATAAAGGGGGGATTTATCAACGCTTTTTCCTACCGATGATAAAATTTATATTTAAAAAAATCATTAAAAATAATATATTATTTTATAAGTATATTTATATTGATATAAATATAATATATATTTTTTAAATATGTTTTAGATAAGTATAAACAGACTATTACATTTAATATATAATAAATTTAGTGAAAATGGCTTTAAAATATTTTAAAAAATATTATTAATTAAAAAATTTCTAATTATCATCGATTAATAATCATTTAATAACAATATGAAGACAAAAAAAATTAAAAAAAATGAATAAAAGATCTAAAATAAGTTGAAAATGTAACTCAAACTTCAAACAGCCATAACTTTTGATCCAGGTGTCTGTTTGAGCTCTACACCATATCAAATTGAATATTTTGATGAGATTTATGCACTAGTGAACCAAAGGAACATTTTTTCACGTTTTTAGAGTCCCAAAATGGCCCAAAAGGCCTCCAAAACTGAGTTTTTAATCGGGATACCCCAATTTTTTAACATTCAAACAGGTATAACTTCTGATCTGGATGTACTCTAGGCCTGTACCACATATCATATCAAATATTGTTTCATTTTCTTCGTTTTGACCAGTTGTAGAGTTGAAACAGACTTCTCGATTAGAATTTATGGTCATTTTAACATTCTATAGATTTTCAAATACAAATATATATGTATTTATTCGTTTATATATATATCTGTGTGTGTGTGTGCATTGTATATATGTATGTATTTATTTATTTATTTATTTATTCATAAACACACATAAAAAACATATTTTATAAATGTATTTAAAACTAATCTTATAAATATATTTTAATATACAAATAAACGTATGGATAAAAATTTATAACTAAATATATATATATATAAAAATAAATATAAATATAAATTAATATAAGAATAAATAAATATATACTAATATATTAATAAATATATACGTATTAATATAACTGAATTTATTTATATTAATATGAATCTATATTAATATACAAATAAATATACTTATATATAAATAAATAAATATAAATATATATTAGTATATGAACAAATATATATATATATATATTAATAAATGAATAAATATATATATGTATTAATATAACTAAATATATTTATATTAATATGAATCTATATTAATATATGAATAAATATAACTATATATATATATCATTAAATAGAGAAAAAAAAACGAAATGGATTAGTGGTAAAGCTGCAGGACCGCTAGGGGGGAGGTCGCGGGTTCAATTTCGGGTGGAAGCAAGGAGGTGCATGTGGGTATGTTGGGCAATGTGCAGGCAAGGGCAGCGCGCGGGAGAGTGGGAGGGGATCTTCCTAGCGCTGATAAAGGGGGGGTCAAGCACTATTAAAATCTCCCCCCCCCACATTATATATTCTTTTTTATTTTTTTATTTTTTTTAACTTTTATCATCACTTTTTAAAAGCAGTGATAAAGGACCCCTTTTATCAGCGCTTTTTTTAGTGCTAATAAAGGGGTCTTTTATTAGCACTTTTTTTGGCGTTGTTAATGCACTTTTCTAGCACTGATAAAGGATACACCTGATAAAAATTTTATCAACCAATAAAAATATATTGAAACAAAAATTTAAATATACACATACCTCTACAAAGTCTGAGATCTTACATTTAACATTATTGTATGCCCTTTCATGTGCATGTTATCTATTATAGGTCTTATTTTTTTATATTTTTAGATTTTGATAAGGAATGCTCTAGAATTTTGTGAAATTATTCCGCATATAAGTCTATAGATTATTTTTAGAAATGATATCCATAATACTTAAACATGTAAGAAATTACCACATGCACCAGTTGTTGTGCTAGAGGGCATAGCTAAACATGCTCTTGTGGTTGTTTTGGTAGCTCAATATTTATAACCTTTTCCATCAAGACTCATCCATATATCAACATTTTAGTGTGTATAAGACCATAAGGGAAATAATTTGATTGTTAAATATGATCATGATATCTAGATCTAGTATCCCCCTATATTCCATAGAATTTTAGGCCCATATAACATAGATGACTAGACACATTTCTTAATGATCATCTTCAACCTAGTGGAGATACATGATGATCCAAAGAAAAATATAATTACCATTATATAGTAGAGAATAAGTAAATTATGGTTGGATGTTATGTATCATGTATGTATATATGAGGGTATATTGTAGGAGACCATATGGGAAAATATCTTTAGGGATTTTTTCATTGACATATTTAAGTTGTATAGTGAATTGTAATTCAAGGATATTCAGTAGGGGATAATATCAGTGTCATAATTTTCAACATGTTACTATGATTTGATTCCCCTTACAAATATTCCATCTAGGAATAAGGAACCATCTTCTATGATGTTAGATATCATGATTTTTACATAGTTAAAACACTATATCTAGAAAATTCATTAGATAAAATATACAGTAGTGCATTGTATGGATCAAATATAGATAAGGGAATCAATAAAGATATCATTATAGGTCTTTTCCTATATTATATTGGATCAAAATGTTTCTTCACTAGTGAACTTATTGTTTGATTTTCTATACATTAGAAATGGAATTCATAGGAATGATGTTAGGGTAGTAGTTAATAGTCAGATTAGAGTATTGGTATCAAATACCTTTGGTGGATATTAATTTGGTAGGTTCTATAACTATGGGTAAAACATATACTATCTCAAGGATTGTCTTGTTTCTTTCTGGACATGTCATGGGGGTGGAAAGACCAATCATATGAAGTAGTTTTATACTAACACTTCATGGATTCATGTAAGAATCCATGTTGTTGTAAGCATGGTCGGCCTACACTAAATGTTCAGGCCCCACAGGGTTATTGAATATTATATCTATATATTTTAATAATGAAACACTATATTCAATATCATACATGATATGCCACATCGAGTTTAAAAGAAAAACTAAATATTATTATTTAAATGTTACCATTATGACCTAGAAATTAGAATGGAAATTATTAACATGAGTAACTAAATTGTGAAAAAATGGTTTGCACATGTGTATATAATGCATTCTTTGGGGACTGATTAATTATAAATGAATATAAAATTCTTTTATAAATAAAAAGAATTATTTTTCTAAAAAATATTCAAATGCCTACAAGGGTTTTTTATACCAATAAAATAAACATATAACAATTGTTGGATTATATTAATGAAATATATATTTAATACATTTAATATAATTATTAACATTTATTCTATGTTTTTTGTAGATATTATATAAAAATAAATTCAATTTTACAAATAAAATGATACATTACCCTAAAGGAAGTTTTTCCACCTTTTGATGTTGTAATTTTTTAAAAAAAATGGACACTTTTATAATTTTATTTTAAAAAATAGAATTCATTTTTGATAAAAATATATAAAAATATAATTTTTTGATAAGTCTCATTTTTTTATGAATATGGAGAAAGACTAAATTTTTATTTAAATGTTTATTTTCATCATAATAATTTATAATTTTAAATTATATAATAAATTGTTTTCAAAATTAAATTTTATCAATTATAAATCTATTAATCCAATTTCGTTTATTGGAATAATTTTTAGATTAAATTTGGATATAAAAACATTTCAAACGTTTTCATATTTTCAGTTTAAAAACTCATTTTTTCACCCTATATAAATGATTAATTTTAAATTAATTATAGCCTCTTCTATGTTTCTAATTTTTAAAAAGTGATCCCATATTTGGAATCATGAGGTTAAAATTTAATAAATATGGCTCTTTATTTTTTTGGAAGTATGTATAGTAAACATAGTAATTTTATTACCATTGTTAAGGGTAAATCAGGAAATTAATGGTAAAAACAAATATGATAATGATCATAAAATTACCCTAAGAGTTCTATTAATATTATTTTATTAGTTTTTTCGACTAAAATCAGCCTTGGTCTAAATCTATGACCTCTTGGGGGATCTTGGATTACATTATTCCCCTAATATTATTTTAATTTATGAAAAGTCAAACCTATCAAACTAATGTGTTTAATAAGTTTAGAATTTTTAATATATCTTCATCCAGAAGATATGTTCAAAAATTAATATTATTTTAAAAGATAAATTTTTTATCTTTATAATCATAATTTATTTTTAATTTTTATGTATGAAATATCTACCTTAATGGCTTGTACAATTTTGATAAATAATAATTAAATTAATAGAAAAATAAAATTAATTATATTAAAATAATTAAAATATATATAATTTTAAATAATTAAAGGCATCCAAAAAATTTATAAATTAAATTAACATGTTATGAATGTATTAATAGATTTTTTTTAAAGATGTATTGTTTTATTTATTTTTTAAAAATTCATAGTAATGAATATTATCAAAATATACATAATTGAAATTTTAAAATAAATAATATTTTTTTAAATGGTATAATATTTCAAGAAATCATAAATTTACAAAAATTATTGGTTTGAGGTTTAAAATTACAACCATTACTCATTTATGGTTCTTTTTACATGTTATATTAATTATTTTAACCATCATTATTTAAAATTCATGTTGTCATGGTAATAGTTAAAGGTGTTAAATAAGGATTATAACCCAATGATATAGATTATAAAAAAGAGTAAAAATATGTATATTTTTTATTTTATGAATTAAATTAAACCCATAATAATCCTATATTCAAAATAAATAATTTTTGAGTAATTTGGAATAGAATCATAATTTATATTAATTTAATATTATGAAAAATTACAAGAGCGCCCTCCCATCTCTTATAAAGGGAACCTCTTCATATTTTTTCTTTATACATAAATACCTATTTTTTCATCCACTATCTTCCCAAATAACTTACTATAATCCCTCCACACATTCTTGAGTTATTATTTTGGTAAAAACACAACCATTAGTGAACTTATGTTGTTACGAAACAAATAATTTCTATAGAAGAGGTATCATTTTTAATGAATCATTTTTCATTTGTTTCATATAAAAAATCCATCAATACTACATAAAACATCCTAAAACAATAAATAAAATATCCTGAATATAATTGTATTTTATTAAATTAGTTTCACGACCCATATCCATGCCCAATTCCATCAAATGGGAAAATAATTAATCATTCATATGTAAAGCGGACCATGGCCTCGCGAACCGATGTAATTCATTTTCCATCATCATATCTAAAGACTAGTTATAATGATTTAATTTAGGTTTATATATAATATTAAATAAATATATTTTTTTAAAATTAATATTCCATTTACATTCTTACCTTCTCATACATAGAAAAATGATAACTCTATTTGTGTGTATGTGTGAATTATCATCTTCACGAAGCGATGTGATTCGGTTTTCAACACCACACTACATGAATGATATGTATAAGTATAGTAATATGATATTTATAAAATTATAATCATTAATTAATGATAAAATTATAATTACCTTCTTTCCTATATCATCATTGAAAAATGAAAACATTACTCATGCATACGTATGACCTACCGTCTAAATGATTGTATCATAGTTAATTTTTCATATCCATATGTAATGTATGGAATCAAAAAGTAAAATTGACTTGTAAGAGATATTATTATTTGATTTATATTATTATGTAGGTGATTTAATAATGGCCTCGTTTACTATTGAAATCATACTAATGTCATTTTGGACTCATATATCGAATATCATCAAAACGTCTAACATGAACTTAAATAATTAAGTAATCGGTATAACATTATAATAAGTTAAATTACTTGAATAATAAACTTGAAAATTATTCTCAAGAAATTAAATAATTGTCCTATTTATATTATTCAAGAAGATAATGATATTATAAGATAATTTAGACTCAAGGTAAGATACTTTTTATAAAAAAACATTCTTTTACCCTTTCAATAATTTTTGAAATGGTCAAAAGTAATGTTTCCTTAAATTATAAAAAATGAATAGTTTTCCATTATTTCATTAAAAATTAATATTTTGAGTATTAATCTATATGTATAGAATTTTATTTTCTAAAAAAAGGTTTTCATTTTTATGTGTGTATATTTTTAAAAATAAAATTGATTCCAAAAATTAAATTTTATTTCCCTAAATAAGGTTTATTTTATACCTGTTTTATGTGTAATGTTTTTTATGGTTCTTGGGAATTTTTTTCTATGATTGGTTGTTTCATTATAAATCAAGGATGGGGGATCACATTATATCTCTCTAGTGCATTAGGAAATGAGAAAAATCTAACTGATTAGTTTTTTCTTAAGAGATTAGGGAATATACTCCAATGGTCATTCCAAATGTAACTATGATTGCTGCTCTCTGTGAAGTTGTGAGAGATGGAGTTTCTTTGAGAGATACAAAATATTTATGTGTGATATGAAAAATATGAAACATGTTACATTAAAATTTATATATTCTTTATATGTATTTTATTTGAAATATATTATTTCATAAGGTATGTTATTGTGCTTGTTTTTTATTGAAGAGAAGTGTAACATTGTGAAAAAAATCAAGGGTTTATAAGTATTCATGGAATTATAGTTTCTTTCTTTATTTTTATGTATCATAATGATCTCTTTCTACTCATCACAAGTTTTTTTAAAAAAATTAATAATTATTAATGATTGGTATGGAAAAATAACATTTCCTAATTAAATTATTAAATATTTTTCATGAAGTGAAATCATGTTTTAATTTCAAATGGATTAATTTGGTATGAAAAATTGATACTGAGTATAAGTTTTAACATGTAATATATTTTCTTACAATGTATTTTTTTCCTTATTCTATAAAACCATAAACCTAAAAGATATTAGGGAATTAAATAATTTAAATTATTTTCAAAATTCTATATAATATGAGATGTTTACGGTTGACTCCTAACAGTTGCTATAAGATAAGTATTTAGAAAACATTGGAGATTAGGTTGTTTTATTTTGTGGAATTATTATGAGTTATAGATTTCATCATGGGTTTATACTTTTTAGGGTGACCATAAGTTCCATGTCAAATTAACTTCTATTTAGGGCTATAGGTCATGAAATTTAAAGGTGACTAATAGTATTTTTTGAGATAATCTTTCTTTATATAATTATGGTTTATTACATTTTGTGATGTAAAATTAAAGTTATAAGATAAAATTTTAGGTAAAAACATATTAATATTATTTTTGAGGATGTATCTAACATTTATGGACAATTATATTGTTAATAATAATATAGTTTTAGGAAAAGGACAACCAACATGATGAGTGATAACCCATGGTGTATGGAAAGGCCACGAGAATTAAAGATGCAATCGAAGGGAGACAAGGGTGCATCACCAACCACTAGCCTTTGTGATATTCAGATTAGTATGGATTATTTTTAGTTAAACTATTTTATAGATGATGAATAAGTTGACTTTGCAAATATATTAGAATGTAAAATGTTTTTGGTATTAAGTGATTCATGTTATTTCAAAAGACATTTGCTATTTTGGGAACCCTATATGATTAAGGAAAATATGATACTTTTGGATTTTATTTGAGGAATAATGGTTAATTTATATTTTAGAAAAAATATACAATTTTATTATTGGTTTATAGTGATTAATGATATTTATAGAAATTATTATCATACCTTGGAGATCATGTAATTTAGAAAACTATATTTTGGTAAAATACTTTGAGGGTAATTGATTTTATTTGGAGATAAATGTTAACATCTACCATGGAAGTATATGTGATCAAATACTTATGATTTTTTGGTTTTCATATTTTTCTAGAATATTTTGGAATAATTTTAAGGATTGTAATTTGTTGAATGATCTATGTTGAACTTGGGGTATTACTTTTTAATTTTATATATTAATATAGTTTTTACTTATATAATGATTTATTAATTTAGGTAAATTATCCAATATTATCCTAAACAGTTCCATTTGGTTAATTTCTAATGAATGGATGAAAATTTAGTTAATCTTTTTTGGATTTTTTTTATCCATATAAATTGATAATATTTATTCAGTCATCAAAATTCATCTTAAATACTCATCATTTGGAGAAAAATATGAGATTGTGGTGGAAATTGATTAAATTATTAAAAACTACATGTAAATTAATAAGATTTCATTAGGTTATTATTATAGGTTGTAAAATAATTGCTGATATATATGAAATTAATCTTGAAATACAAACTTTATCTGGTCATTTTTCTTACTATTAAATCAATGAACTTTTATCTATCATGGATTTATGGTTTTATTATTATTCAATTTATCATTACTATGTTATCTATCACTGTCTATATGAACTTGATTGTTGATTTTATCATCCTTGTAAATGTTTTTCTACATGGAACCCTAATATGTGTTATCTCGTATGACCCTCTTATATTCTAATTTCAATTATCAAATGGTTGGTATATTGACCCTTGTTTTGATGTGGCATTTAAATAAAGGTATTATAAATAGTCAAACCCTGGTTACAACGAATTAGATAAAATTTTAGGTATTAAATTTATTAAAGGTATGGTGGTGAATGTAACATCCCGATATTTTAAGAAGAAATCACTATATTCGGTGTCATATATGATATTCGATATTGAGTTTGAACGAACAACTAAATATTATTATTTAAATGGTACCATTATAACCTAACCATTAGAATGGTGGGTATGAAAATGATTAAATGAATAATGAAAATATGGTTTACAGATGTCTATATAATGATTTCTTTATTGATTAAATAAATTTAACTGAAAATAAAACACTTTTTAACATAAATGGGAAGCTTTTTCTGAAAAACTATTTAAATGTAGACAAGTATTTTTTATACAAATAAAATAATAAATAAACATTCATGGATTATATTGATGGAATAAATATATAATATATTCAATTTAATGTTTAAAATTCATCCAATGTGTTTTATAGACATGATATAAATGTAAATCCAATTTTATGCATAAAATGTTATATTTTATTAAAGGCAGATTTGCCGCCTTTTGAGGGAGAAGATGTTTTAGGACTAAATTTTTAAACTTTTATAAATTTTATTTGAAAAAATAAACTTAATTTTTTAATGTGTAGTATCAAATATTACTTTTTTCAATTTTTTTCTATTTTTTAATAATTTTCATTTTTTGATGAATATTGAGAAATACAACATTTTAATTTAAAGCTGTGTTTTCATCTAAAAAAATATAATGTTAAATTATATTTTCAATTAGTTTTATAGTAAAATTATATAAATTATATATATATTAATCTAATTTAGTTCATTAGAATTATTTTCTTAATGAGTTTGGATATAAAAACATCTCAATCTTTTAAAAAATTTCACTTTAAAAACTCACTTTCTCATACAATCTACAAGATTAATTTTAAATTAATTTTAACCACTTATGTTTTTTGAATTTTTTGAAAATTAATACATATTTGGAATCATAAGTTCCAAAGGTGATAAATATGAGACTTTTTTTCTAGAAAACATGAATAGTATACTTATTAATTTTTTTCCACAGTTAAGTGTAAATTAGGTAATTAAGGGTAAAAAATTAGTATAAGGATCATAAAATTAAACTAAAATTTTTCCTAATTTTATTAGATGAGTTATTTTTGAAAAAAAACATCTTTGGGAGGTATTTATTTCATCTTAGATACACTTGGTTGACATTAATCCCCATATTGAATTTTAATTTAAGAAAAGTACATCTTGACACACTGATGATTTTAATAATTATATCATTTTTAATATATGGTCATCCAAAATATATGTTCTACCATAAATAGTATATTAAAATATGAAATATTTATCTTAATCATGGTAATTTATTTTTAATTTTTAGCTATGAAATAATAAATTTAATTTCTTGTATAAAGATGATGCAATAATTATTATATTAATTGAAAATATGAATAAATGATATTAAAACTATTAAAATAAATATAATTTTAAGTATTTAATTTCAAAAAAAAATTACATATATGAATATGAAATTTTATAGATGTATTATAATATTTTTTTAATATATCATGTTGAATATATTTTTGTAAAATTCAATGTAATTAATAGTGTCAAAATTGACATAAATGATATTTTAAAATTTATAATATTTTATTAAATGATATAAAATTTCTGAAAATATTTAATTTGACAAAATAATTTTTATAAGGTTTAAAATGTCTTCCATGATTCATTTTTGGTTCAATTTTAATTTTATATTAATTATATTAAGCATGAATTTTTAAAATATATTTTACCATGTTAAGGGTTAAAGGGGTTAAATAAGGATTAAGACTAGAAGATATGGATTACAGAAATAGTAAAAATATGTGTGAATTGTATTAGATGAATTAATTTTGATCCATAGACATCCTAAATTATAAATAAATATGTTTTGATCCATTTTAGTAAGATCATTAATTTAAATTAATTTATTATTTTTTGAAATTTCAAGAGTTCTCATATCCTCTATTATAAAAGGGCACCACTTATTCTCATTTATTTACACTTAAAAATGTATTTTTTTCCCAATATCATCCCCAATAACTTCCTAGAATAGATCCCCACATTCTATTGTACTTATTTTAGGTATAACATCACCCTTTGGGGTCTTATGTGGTTAAACAAGGACGAATTTTTAAAGAAGAGGTATCATTTTTAATTAAGGGATTCTATTTTGTTTCTTCTTCCAAATACATCAAACTGACTTAAAAAAAAGATAAAATAATATATCCAATATACACCATATGGTTTGATGTTATTATGTTAGTCTAATAACCCATATCCATCTCTAATTCCATCAAATGGAAAAAATAATTAATCGTTCGTCTGTACGGAGGACTACTGCCTCGCGAATCGATTTATTTAATTCCCATCACCATCTCTAAAGAATGATTATAATGATAAAATTAAGTTATATATATTATATTCATGACATATTTATAATTATTAAAATAAAATATATCATTTACATTCTTACATTTCCGTACATAGAAAACTAATGACGGCATTCATGTGTAGGTGTAAATTATCACCTCCACGAAGCAATGTAATTCATTTTTCAACATCACATCACATTAATGATATATTTAAGTATAATAATATTTTATTTTTTATATTATGATCATTTTTTAATGATAAAATTATAATTTCCTTCTTTTCACAATGTTCATTGAAAAATAAAAATGTTTCTGTTGAATATGTATAGCCTACCGTCTCCAAGATTGCAATGTAGTTCAGTTTTCAAATAATTATTTAATTAATGGATTTATAAGTATAAATTATGTATAAAAAGTTATTATTTTTTCATGAATATTAATCTATATTATATTTAATAGTTTCCACTTTCACTATAGACATCATACCAATGTCATTTTGGACAAAATTACCAATTATCATCAAAACGTTTGACATGAACTTAAACAATTAAGTAATTATTATAAAATGATTATGAGTGATATAAAATGAATAATAAACATGAAAAAGGGTCTCAAGAAGGTAAATTAATAACCATTTTTATTATTCATGAAGATAATTATTGAACATTATGATTCGTATTCAATGTAAGGTACTTTCATTTAAGAACATTATTTTAAAGTTAGATTTTCATCTATTTTTTTAAAGGTAAAAATGAATGTTATTTTAACTTATTTGACATGAATCTATTTTTACTCTTTAATAATTTCATAATATTTTAAGGTTTCTTCTATAATTTTAATATTTTATTTTCAAATGATTTTTTTAATTTTTAAGTGCACATCTTTTTGAAAAGAAAAGTGATTCTATAATGGAAAGGTTATTTTCATCATGAAATATTAATTTGTGAATGTTTTATGTGTTTTTTTATGTTACGTTTCATGGAAATTGTTTATTGGTATTGGTGGTTTCGTTATAAATCATGGGTGGGTGATATCATTATAGCTCTATAATACATTGGGTAATGAGATGGAGTTAACCGATTATGTTTCTCCTAAGAGATTATGAAATATACTGTAATGGTTAATCAAAATATAACTATGATGGTTACTCCCTCTATATCCATGAGAGTTAGAGTATCTATGATATCTATGTTATATGTTAGTGTGATATGAAATTTATTCCAAAATTTACATTTTGATTTACGTATGATTTATGTAGATTTTATAGGTAACTTATGGATTCATAAGGTAGGATAAAGTGATTTTGTTTTTTAGATTAAAATTATAAATTTGTTAAAATATTTTAATGGGTTTATATATGATAATGTTCTAACATTTTTATTATTTCTTTTTATATCCCCTATAGATATTTTTTGTGTTCATAAATTATTTTAAAATGTTTTTCAAATTTCATAATCTTTGGTTAGAACAAAAAATGTGTCATAATGAAATTATTGAATATGTGTCATCAAAACAAATATTTTTTTTATTTTTAACTGGTTTCCTTTTGTGGTAAAAATGGATACTTAGTATTACTTACCATTTTTAATGTGTGGGTTTACTATTTATGGGTTATTCCTCATTATATAAAATGCTAAACTTGAAAGATATTTGTGAAAAAAAATAATGTCAATTCTAGTCTAAGTCACTAGAATATGTGATTTTTAAGGCTATGTACTTATAGTGAATTAGGTGACTTATAATCCTCTTATGTGTTATATATCGATTAATAGAATGTCTTATAAAGATGTTCTAGCTCTGAATAATAGTGGAGAGGGACCTTCAAAATATTAAGAAATGATCTAAATACCTTTTATAGTATCTGTTACTTTGTGTTATACATAATCCTTCCATTATTAAATATATAGTAAAGTGCTTGATTTGTTTTAAATACAAGATAGTTTCTATTCTATGTTTTTATCTATCGATATAACCTTGGGAATAAAATGGATTATTTTCATAGCTATTCAGAATTTTTGATAGTTATTACCTAATTAAAGAATGTGTAGAGATTACCAATTCTATGGATGTCAGGATTAGATGTGATTATTATCATGGAATGGTTTAACATCTATAATCCATACATCTATTACTATCATAGATGAGTGACTATTATATCACCAAATGTTTAGAGATTCATGTTGTCTAGTGTATTGTAAATTGATCCACAAAGAGTGGGAGTAGATCTTCATATGAGATATGTTTTTTGGCATATATTTTTGGAATTATCATTAAATTTTATTAGATGGTGACTCCTTCCACTTTTCATAAAATTTTATACCTATATGGAAATGTATTTCAAGATGATTTCTCAAGGGACACCTCCAGAAAGGGGCACTAGGTATGAGGTCAAGCGTATGCAAGGTGCATGACCTATAAAGATTCCCCACAATTTCATGGAACCATATAGGTTGAAATATATTAATGTAAAATATCAAATTCATAAATATAATTGGTTTATTTTAAGGATCAGGAAATGCACTGAAGTTTTAATAGAGAAAATTATACTTGATAGCATATGCGATACTCATCACCAAACCCAAACAAACAATGATAATATAATCGTGACTATTATAACCAAGCCATTAAAATTTCATGCTTGAGAAGGATTAAATAATTTATTAAATATTTATATAAGTCCTAGTAAATATAAATGTATTGATAAATCTTTGTAAATAATCACTCAATTTTTTGTAATTAATTTTTTTTTTTAAAATATTCTTTCTTGAAAAATGTTTTTTATTTCTTTTTGTGAAACAATATTATAATTAATTTCTAGAAAATTTTTAATATTTATTTTTATAAAATTATCCCAATTTTTTATATCACCATATCCAAATTAACTTATTATGGAAGTTTTTTTATTTTTCAGGGAAAAAAAATTGATTTTTTAATGAATAGTGAAAAATACACATTTGTTTGTAGCTATCATTTATTTTTATTAATTAATTAATTTTGAAGTTACGATATTATTTTATTTGATTTAAATTAAACATAATTATTCTTGAGTTTTATTTAATCTAATTAATTTTATTTAAATTGTCTTTATATTGAATTTTAGATTCAGTTTATTTTAATATTTGAGAACCCGTTTTTCTAAAAAATAATTTCATTTCTCCATTTTTATTAATTTAAAATAACCCCTAATGAAGAATTATTTAGGTTATATTTATATTATATATATATATATATATTAATTTAAATTTATATAATTAATATTACTATTTATAGAGGTGAAGTAAAATCATCCTTCCCTTGAAAGAATCATTTGTCAGAAAATCACTTTTGGTGATGCCTGTGTTTTTTATTTTAAAATCATCCATTTTAGGGAATTTAATTGTCTATGATGGGTTCCATATTTAGAATCATAATATATAATATTATGTAATAAATTCAACTTAATTTGTGGAAAGAATGAATAATAACCATACTGTATATTTATGACCATGGTAAAAGGAAAACAGGTTAATAATAGGTAAAAATAATTTAACAAAGACTAGAAAAAAATTAAGCATAAGACTATATATATATATATTTTCATTTAAAAATAATAATAATAATATATTTAATTACTTATTAAATTATTAAATAATTATTTTGATAAATATTATAGTTTTGTTTCATTAGAACATAAATTATAGTTGGGGTAATATATAGTTTTAATCAAGAAACTCTTTTTTTAAATAATAAATTTTTAAAATAATGGATATGTTAATTAAATATTATTATCAAATAGTATATATTTAAAATTAATGATAAATATAATTTTATGAGGTCAAATTTTATTTCTATAATGGTTCCAAAACTGCTATTTTTAAAAAACCCAACATTTTTCAAAAAATGTCATCACTATTTTAAAAGCTAAAATTCATATATTTAGAAAAGTACTTTTATTTATTAGATATTTTTTATATAAATTAAAATTCTAGAATTATCTCATGTTGATTTTATCATAATTTCTTGAGACAATAAAATTTTTGGATAAAAAATTAAATATGTTGTAAATATTTAGTCTGTATTATGAAATCATAATGCACCAAAATTGATGTAATAAAAAATATAAGTTTTATTAAAGATGAAATATATGTATCCTCTTTAATATAATTTTATTTTAAAGTTATTTTTAAAATTTTATAAATCCTTAACAAATCCTTCAAAAAATATACTTTATTTTAAGGTTTCGAAAATATTTCTTTATGAACATGAATCAATTACACATCAGCAATGGTAATATTTTAGAGGGTTTCTCCAATATAAATTTTTAATAATTAAAACCATTACTATTTTTCAGAAACCATTTTGAAAAAGCATGGTAAGGTTTATTTTTTTTATTATATTATTATATAGTGTCTAAAACCAATGTTTGAGAAATATTTAAAATCCCCCCACTTTCCTCAATAAACCCATCCAAGAACCCATTAATCTTCACTAAAAACCTTAAATGGTGTTAGTACCCTTCCCACCCCTCTATATATACCTCCCAATGTCCCACAAATCTATAAATAATCTCTTCTAATCTTTCTGAATCACCCCCTCAAGGTAAGGGATATCCCTCTCTCTTATTTATTCAAGAACCACTTTTATGTCGTTCCTCTAAATATCTTTTTGTTCTTGTTTATATATGTTTTTATGCATCCCTATTAATTTCCTTTTGATATCAATGTTATTATAGACCTTTCACTTTCATTAATCCCTCCCATGAGACTTTATGTACACCCGTTATGATGCAGAAATTTTCCTGAGATTTTTCATACCAAAGGTGAGGTATCTCTCTCACATATATCCAATACAAAACCTTATTTATATTTATCCATTTGAATCTTGATTTTTTTATGATTTCATGACCTAAAAATATTCATTTACTATCCAATTTATTTCATAACTAAGATAAAACATTTATCCCCTCTCCTTATAGTGTTTATAGAAGCTGTTATTATGTTTCAATCCTCTCCTTCTCCACTTTATTCAATAATATTCATCATCTTATTCCTTTTATCTCCAATTAAAAATGTTGTGATATGTTCTTAAATATATCCCTTATATACCTTATGATATATAACTAATGATATACCCATTTCACTCTTATTAAGAACTCCAATGAACATTTCTGTGAAATATTTATACTGCCGAAATTTCACTGTGATTTTCCATGCCAAGAAATTATTTAGTGGATACGGATACCAATATTTATTCAATGGTGTTCAATATTATTTATTAAAAAGTAATTGAATCTAATATTTTCTAATAAATTATTTTATATTAGGATTTTATACAAATATGAATGTTTTTTTAAAATTGGTATTAAGTATAAAAAACAAACTTTATTTTATGAGATGATTAGTTACTCATAATTTTTAATTTCATCAAAAAATAGCCATAAATAAGAATTTTGTAGAGGATGATCTCATATAGTAATTAAAAAATGAAATATATATGTGAATAATTGGAATATAAAATACAAATATATAAGAGATGAAAAAATATTAGAAATGATGGATATCGTTCAAAAAAATCCAAAAAAAACATTCATCAATTAAAAATACCTTGATTCATATAAAATTGAATCAATAAACACAAACTAAAAATATATACTGGATAGGGGATGAATGAGAAGTCAATGGATATAGAAATATGGTGTATAGATAGATAAAGTGGTGGTTGATGATCTCTAAGAGTGGACGATGGTGTAAATGTAAATGAATGTGATTAGATACCATTGATCAAAGAATGAAGGTCTTAGTGTTTTCCACATAAGATAAAATAGACCATCTTTTTGAGAAAGAATGACCCTAAAATGAGTCCCCCAAGAATTTCATACAATTTTAAATGGTTTTATCATGTTGGTTATTCAAAAATAAATGTGAAAAATTAATTTTTTCACATCATTTATCTAGTAACTAATGGAAAAAAAATTACTATTGATTATTAGAAAATTGATTTTTTAAATAAATAATGCATCTATTTC
This sequence comes from Viscum album, assembly GCA_963277665.1. Lineage (NCBI taxonomy): Eukaryota > Viridiplantae > Streptophyta > Magnoliopsida > Santalales > Viscaceae > Viscum > Viscum album. The sequence continues at coordinate 1,931,547,282 of OY728142.1, forward strand.
TCATCGTTTATTTTATAACTAATGTGAAAAACACATCATGATAAATATATTTTGTACAAGTGAACTAGTAATAAATCTATAAGTATTATAAGTAACAAATATTTAAACACTAATAAAAAATTATATATTGGAAAAATATTTTGATTGAAAAGGTATAATGAAAATACTTATTAATTAATATTAAGTTAAACATAATTTTTCATACATAGCTGAGGAGACTAAATGGAATAAATATTATTTTCATGTGATAAATATGGTAAATTATATAGAATTTTATTTTAGGATATATCTGATAAAGAATTTAAATTTTTGAGAATATCAAATTTGGAAGTCACGTACACTTGTGACCACCCACGTTTATCATAAGATCATTTTTCACTAGATGAGACATTTCTATCTATAGTTATTTTTATGATAACACAATGAATTCAGGAAATTCATATATCTGTTATTGTGGAGATAATACATTAGTTTTTCAAATACAATATTTGATACTTTAAGGTTTGGAAGGAAAATAAAAATATATTTGTTAATGTTCATAGAGACTATGAATGATTATATAAATATTTTCTAAAAAAATGGATGATTGGATAACTAAAATGAAGTGATTTACCAACATCACACCATTGATCATCACACGCAAGTTTATCATGTTGAATAATCATGGTAAATTTCCATTGGATATTTTCAACACTCATACCATGTATTCCTGCATTTCAATTTTATGTACAATTCATTTAATACAATCAAACATTTACTTGTCAAAAGTATACGGTTTTCCTTCTCATTGTTACTTTTTAGGATAATAATTTTTCACTCATTCCATTTTAATTCTCCAATTCCTAAAAAGATAATTTTTAATCATGGATTTTTTTATTATCCTATATACACACACTTTTTAAAAAAATCCAATGAATATGCTTGATATCTGATCTTCATCAGGTCATTGTTATAGTTATAAAATTTGATGGACCATCATGGAGATAACCTAATGATTATCATTGATATCGCTTCATGTATTCATGTATATAAATATTAATTTTCATACATAGTTTTATGATTATATAATAAAGATCAATATCAGTAAGTTATGTAGGTATCCTTATGTATATATATTAGAATTAATTTTGACATCAGTTTAATTACTATCCTAATAACATGTTTCTATTAGAGTTAGTTCCCTAAAACCAACTTCTATGTACTTTATGATAACCTATATTAATAGTTTTTAATATTAATAAACTTATTATCACATCATTATTATTATTCTATGTAACATAGCATGTGATAATGTCCTAAGAGTATTTGTCACACTGAAAGATCGAAGTAGTTCCTTGCTATGATGAGAACACATAAGTACCACAAATGTATTCTTAAATATATGTTCTATGGATGGAAGAAATAATTTTAGGTACACATGTGATAAATTCTATTAGTGTTTTAGACTCATAGTAATTTGAGGAACCTTATCATGGGGTATTCCCTTGGTAATTTCTAGTGTATAAGATTATAATAATGAGACCTACCAATGATAAATAATCCCTTATATGTGTCATTGGATTTATAGATGTGTGTATTAGTCTATAGAATATATGAATATTATTAATAGATTTTATGACTCATGTACATTGATGTATTGCTGGAAACTTTGAGCACAGATGTTTGGGGTGAAGTAGGATATGTTGGGTGCATCATGAATATTACTTTATTTACGAATAATGTGAGAAATAATTTTTCCCTTGTGTTCATTAACTGAAGATGGTATTTTTGAAACTTTTATTGAAATGATATAGACTAAATAAATCCATTCCCTTAGTGTTATATAGATAAGTTTAATTTTTAAAAAGTAAAATAAAGAGACTTATAACACATTGGATGATGGTGCCAGTATGCAACCTTCTTGATTCAAGATAACATGATATAAGGATTATATTATGTGGTAATCATCCATTTTAGGTTTTACATCATTTTGAAATTATCTTCTTTCTCTATGGGTGCCTTAGCATATTTCTAGAAATTGTCCTTGGAGTTCGAGAAACTTCAGATAATTCCACTAAGAAAGCATCCTAGTGGGTTGCACACTAAGTGTTTCAAAAACATCAGTTAAATAAAAATTTTATTTATTATTTAAAAATTTGAATAAATATTATCCCACATGTTGTTTAATAATTATTCATGTTTTCATGATCACGTGTTTACAGTCACCAGTTATTCAAGTGAATATTTTGTGAGAGAAATATTTTAAAAAATTTTAGTTTCTATTTAGTGAATATAACAATTATTTATTTATTGGAGAATAAAGTATTGATATTTATTTAATAAATACATAGTCATTATTCAAGGCATGACAAATATTTTTAGAGAAATGGAGAACTAATTTTAATGGACTGGTGAGAAATAATATATATTTAACATTATTTAAATAAATAATATTTAATTTATTTATCTAGAAATTATGTGTCACAATATTATAATAACAATATTATTATTATATACATGGTGGTCCTCATTGATTACAGAAATAATAATGGGGAACTTGTGAAATTATTATTCTCTAACCCAAGAGGTATGTATTCCAAATTATACTACTTTATTAAGGGTTTCCATTTAATTTTTTTATACATAACAACATCCAGAGAACCCTTTCTTGAAGATATTATCGGTCTAATCAACGGTGAACGATTCATTCATCAGAATCTACTATGCTAGCACCCATAGATTCCTATAGTGATGCTCATAGGTTCATAGAACACATGTGGATAGCCACTAGAGGGAATATAATCATGATTAATACAACACAATAATATTATAACATATATACAATATCAAATCCATCATTTAACATATAATTCATCACAAGGAATTTCTTTAACAATTTAAATTAATTATAAATATAATGTGATGATCATGTGTCTTGGTTTCGATATTCAATCATCAATAAATATTTGATTCAATTATTTTGATCAAGGAACTTATCATTATGTAAATTGTGGATTAATCATTTATTATGACAAAAATTCATGTTTGGAATGCCACACTGATGTTTTCTCGACGCCCAAAACCTATAAGTGGTATTAGAGTGGTCACATAATTATTTATAATCATTTGAAGATTGCTTTTTATTTAAGCATCTATATTTAGTATTAAATTAAAATTTAATCATTAGTTGGTATTAATTAATATATATACTCTTATTTCTTTTTATTCTCAAAAATATAATCAAATTGGTAAATTTTATTAATGAAATACATTTAAAGAACTTATATGGAGGTGATAAGAATTCTAGCCGGTTAACAAAATAGTACGCATCATGTAGCTTGTCAGTATATGCCTTGTACCAATGTTAAATTCATCAAGAATTAAATTAAGATTAATTTGAACTATGTTAATTTATCACATGTGGTGTGTATTTATATACATTTCATATTAATTGGACTAGGTGGGCACATGGTCAGTCGAACTACACAACTTGTAATATCTATACATGACGTGTAGTCCATTAGTCAAAGATTGGACATGTTTTCTCTTACACATCTTACATGATCGATGAATATGAAACTAAAATACCAAATATCTCGTATCTATGTACATGACATGTAATCCATTATATTTATGCCATAATTACGCACTATGTCCCTAGTCATTTTCCTTGGGTAGATGGTGAGAAATATATACGACATGTAGCCAGATTGTACATGCCATTTATATTACCAAATTATATAGAATTAAAAAATTAATTTATTATAGTACTTAAACCTTATCAAAATGTGTTCCATGATGCCTTTAATTTGATTGTACATTCCATATAATAGTTAGTATATATATAATTAATGTATTATTAATTTATGTATAATGGTCGAAATTTCATATCATGTATAAGTCATAATACATTCATTACTTGACATGCATTGAAACATAAAATGTTATACATATACCATGTGTTCCATGTTGTCATTTATTTTATATTAAATGACATGAAATTACCTTTTTTGTTGTGTATGTCATAGGTTGTATGAGTAAATAATATACAAATATAGTACAAGTTGGGTAGTTTAGATGGGTACACACCATGTTACCAACAAGGTAAATTTTTATAAATAGTTAATTTTGAATAAATTTTTTTATTTTGTGTAAAATTATAATGGATGAGAATCTCAAGAAATTTCAGATGATAATTTAGATAAAATAATTGATTCGTTGAAGAATATAATTAATTGATTCAAGAAAGATGAATCATAAATAATAATAATTATAATTGAATACTATTTTATTTAATACAAAATTTGTTATAAGTATATATGTGATCATGATCATAGACCAGACTGGTGTATGTGATTCATTTCATTTAAATTATTATTAAATTTAATAGGTTTCTTAAGTGTCATCTCTCCTCTCATTATTTAGGGTTCTGTGAGCTCATGGCTTATTTTATATAAACACATTGAATAATCATTTGGTTACTATCACATGTGTGTGAGTAAAGGAATATGTAATGGATGGAACTCACAAGCTAGTGGAGGTAGTTCAAGTATGGAGGAAAGGAGAAACCAATCCATGATAGATACGTAGGTGGACAGGCAGAGAGCTTCAATATGAACCATTTCATGGTTTAATATGTTTTCCCCCTAGGTCAAGGGTTAGTTTATCATCCTCTAGATAAACTAACCATTAGTAAAAGTTCATGATCATACCACATTATTATTTTATGTCGGTAAAGTGCATGGTCAAATTAATTATGGATGTTTAGACATGATCCCATGAATTAATAAATTAATTACCATTCATGTTAAGAAAAATTGATTATGTGAAAACATTATCAAATACATGGATAATCACTTAAGTAAATCCACTTAATTTTAACAAGCATATAAGAATGATAAAAATGGGTAATTTATGAAATAAGATTACAAATCACCTAAGTATATATATATATTATGTCAGTATAGTTATCCAACACTTTATTTAAAATTGAAAAAAATTTCAAAGTGAATTAATGACCGAAGTCAAAGTGATTTCAATTATTAGGGAATTTAAATGTGGAGTTTTTGGGTTGACTTAACTTAGTTCACTTCAAGGGTTGACTTTTAAAGTAGGAATCGGTATAACTAAGAGCCAAGGTTTTAGGAAATACAATTTAAGGATTCCAGGACTAAGGATTCCACTCAACGGATCAAGGAATTGTGATTTAATGTAGTTTCCATTTGTAATTACTATATTAAACACTTTAAATTGATTTACGGACCAATGTTGGGGAAATGAAAAGGGGAATGTGGATCTTTGCCAAAAAATTCTCTAGAAACAGGATATTTTAAATCCAATGGTTAAGGATTTTTTATTTCAATAAAATATTGGAAGATTAATTAATATAATATAATTTTTATTTATATAACTTTTATTAGATAAATAAAAAAAATATTCTCATATTTTTTATAGAAATGACAATAAACATGACTTAAAATATATCCCTATGATCTGTACCTGATAATGATAACATTCTCATCAGCATAAATTTCCAAGAGTGTTAATGGCATAGATTTGTTATCCTATGCCATGAAAGGAAATTTTATGTACTAGAAAAACCTATTCTGGAAGTTCTTGGTAAAGAGTCTAGTGAGGAAGAGTTTCTAGGTGTGATAAAAACTTAATAATTCCATAAATGTTTAATGTTTCATGTTTTCATCCATGAACAAGGAGATTCTAAAGAATCATAAGTACATGGATGTGTATAACATGACGTATCATCATCAAGATCACTCAAGAGAATGAGAGACAAAAGAGATATGAAATATCAAATTCTTTTTTAAAACCAATATTGGAGAGTTAGAACCAATTGTGCTTCATGTAGTCAATACTATTTGATACATTGAATGCTTAGAAATCATAGGTACTAAATTCCTAGGTGTGTTGTTCATAGATCTCATACATTCCTCACTATACTATTCCTCCAGTTTTATTTTTAATTATGAAATGAGAAATAATGATAAGAGTATTTCAAAACATATTACTCTGATTAACCATGTGGAAAAGGAAAGGGGAATGAAAAACCCATAGTCCTTATGGTGAATAAAAAATGGAGAACAAGTAAAATGGTCCCAAGAATCTTAATAAGACTAAATCTCTGGATCACCATCCTTATAATAAGAGAATAATCCAGAAAAAGGGAAAGTAAAAGGAAGTTGTATGTTTTTCATATGGCAAGAAAGGCCATAGGAAATGAAATTTTATCCATAAGAAAGATGAAGCTAAATATGCATTATGTATTGAGTGTAATCCTTTAATATTTATCCATTAGCTATTATATACACTTTAGGATCTCAAAAATATATTTATATATAAGAACCAAGTATATTCCAAAATATTTCTAGAGGATAGGTGTATTTACAAGCTACCAATAGTGCAAGGATAGCTATTATAGCCATTGAAAACTACCACCTTTCATTGCCAATAAGATTGATATTGGTTTTAAGATATTGTTATTAAGTACCAACTATTTCCAAGAACATAATTTATGTATCCTTCCTAGATGTAAATGTTTTTATTTTAATTTTTGAAAATAAAAGTTGTTTCTTTTATAAATAAAACACATGTTATTGTATAGAATATTTAAATAATGGGTTTTACCTATAAAAAATATAAGTATTTCAAATTAATAATGAATCATGTTTTCATGACTCATATAACACCCAACTATGATAACACTGTATTGGTTATATAAAAGAAAAGTGTTTGATGAAGCTCTATCTGGATGGTTATTTAGACTCTTTTGTGCAAAAACCACTTTAAAGATGTCATACTTGTTTACAAGGCATAATGGACAAAACACCATTTAGAGGACATGGTGAAAGGATCATAGAGATTCTAGGATTGATACATACTAATGTGTTTATAAAATATGTAATATAATATATATATATATATATGTGTGTATTATTACATTATAACTTTTACTGATGACTTTAGTAGATGTGGATATGTATAGTTTATGGGGGATAAGTACAAGTTCATTAATAAATTAAAAGAATTTAATAATGATGTAGAAAAACAACTTTTAAAGAAGATAAATAAGTTTCTATCAGATCAAGGTGGTGAATATCTTAATGAAGAGTTTATCAACTTTCTATGGGATATTGGGATTCTATCTCAACTAACTCTCCTATACATTCCAATGTGTAATGGAGTTAGTTAAATGAGGAACCATATATTTCCATACATGGTAAGTTCATTGATAATTCATGAAAATAATTAATTATCCATTTGGTGATATGCATTACAAACTATGACATACACAGTAAATTGAGTACCAACTAAAGTGGAAACCAAAATTCTCCTCGAGATATGGAGTGAAAAGATACCTGCCTGAATGGCCTGAAGGCCTTATTTTTTTTATTTTTTTATGGATAATTTACCTTTTAAGGGTTTAATGGGAACCCATACATGACCCTTAGGCCCAAGGCACAAGGCCCAACAAACCCGCAATACATGAACCGAAGGCCCAGAGGCATACCATGCCCAACACATGACCCGTTGGCCCAGCCCACTTGAACTGCCCCTCCCTAGATTTCTACATCATTGAACACCTATCTCCCCACCTTTCATTTTTGATCGGCTATCATTGCCCCATACAAAGCTATATGGTGCCTGGTCCCAATGGCGGCCGCCATACCCTCTCATTCTTCCAATATGGTAAGCTCTGCATCTGGTGGCTGCTACTCCTGTTGCTCTAATCCTCTTCTGGGGCATGTTCTGTGTGAACTGGGCTACTCTATGGTCTACGTGACCCAAAGGCCTTGTGGCCTGAAGGACTTTTTTTAGAGGGAACACATCCTCATAGAGGATAGTGTGATAAATATTGAAATTGATGAATTTGATTCTCAAGATACATAATAGTTAGTATAGAAATATATTCCATAGGTCCTTTTGGAAGAAGTTTTTTCTGAAACAAAAGTACTGCATAGGAGAACTAGAGAGGTAAGAGATCCATATATATATGGTTATCCAATTAATTAATATGTTTAATCATTATTGGTTGATATTAATTAACTTCTATACTACAAATAGAAAATATAGATATTGGAATATGAAATATGGTGATAATCGATGAATTCTAAAGTGAATTAAATGTAATAAAATGAATTTTGGGTTTTTTCCAATATTTTAATTAATGTAAATCTTATTGGGTGAAAATAGGTATTTAAAAGAAAACTAGATATAGAGGGTAAAATAAGTACATATAAAGAAATGATAGTGGTAAAGTTTTTAAATTTCATTAAGACAATTACTATGATGAAAACTTTTCTCTAGTTTTTATGTTAAAATACATCATAATTCTTCTTAATATAGTAATACACCATGACTATGAAATTTGGATGATGAATGTCAAAACATATTTTGTTAATGGTAAAATTCATCATATTTCTATATGACATAACAATTATTTATGACTCCAATTGATTCTAGAAGAATATTCAAGATCATATATCCATTTATGGTTTGAAGAAAGAATGTAGGTTACAAAACATTTAGTTTGCTGAAGCTATAAAAGAATTTGGATTAATTTATAATGAATGTGATCCATGTGTTTACAAGAGATTTAGTGGGATTTTGGTCACTATCCTAGTAGTAATGATAATGACATAATACTTATTGGAAATTACATGAAAGTATTATATTCATTTAATGGCGGGTAAAACATGAATTTATCAATGAATGAATTGGGTGAAGTATCCTACATTATAGGGTTCAAGATCATTCGTGATAGATATAAGAGGCCTCTTGGAATAATTCATTGTGAATATATTGACCAGATACTAATGTGTTGGGAAAAAACCCCTCAAGGTATCATTGAAGCATTTTTGAGGTGATTGTGTTTGTTGACAAAGTGAACATATGTGTTGTGATTGTTGAAAATACAAACCATGACATACAAATTTGTTGACAAAGAGGATTTCATGATGGAATGTCGAGTTCAAGAGCTGTGATTAATGATCCTTGTTTGATTCAAGAACATCGACAAAGAGATGGATGATCTGGAGGAGGTACAAAAAGAACAGATACAAGGTGGAACCGTTTTCCAGTGTTTGCCAAATTTTTGGGCCTGAAAATCGACAAATAAAGAAAAGTGGTTTTGGAAGAGGTACTTGTGCGCTGTGTACATGAAGTCTTGGAAACTTGCGTGCCATATGTTTTTCAAGATCAGATCATCAAAATATGGAAAAGGGATAAGGTTCACGCAATTTTTTGTGACGTCGTAGAGGTGACTTGCGCGCCGAGAAAGATACTTGCGCGTCGATTCCTTGGAAGCTTGAGAACTTGCGCGCCTATGGTTTTCCAAGATCTGAAGATCAAAATATGGCAAAGGAAAGAGGTTCGCGCAAGTTTGGAAGTGGGTCGTGCAAGTTTCGATGGAAACAAATTTCAGCTATAGAATAATTGGCTGCAACACTAATTCCGATCTTTGGGAATGGTTGTATTCACAGCAGCAATGCATGGCATAACAGCTGACATTAATAGTGGTGCATTATCAGAAGCTAAACGTAGAGAGTTGGATGAAGATTCCAAAGCAATTAATGCCTTCGGGGGAGCCTTATCCAATCCTATCTATACAAAGGTGATGTCATGAAAAACGTCACATGCCATGTGGGAAAAGCTGTTGAATATATATGAAGGAGATACAAAGGTCAGAGAGGCAAAGCTGCAAGTGTTGTCGAATAGGTATGAAGATCTGAAGATGAACCCGAATGAGTCTGTTGATGCATTCTTTGATAGGGTAAATATTATTGTGGAAGATATGTGAGGTCTTGGTGAAGTCATTGAAGACATAAAGATCGTAAAGTGCATCTTGAGGAAGCTTCCACCTCGGTTCAATCTGAAAGTTTCTGTTCTAGAAGATAAAGATCCCAAAGAGCTGACACTGGACAACTTGCACAGTACCATGATTTCATATGAGATGAGGAATGATGACAACGAGGATGTGGAAAATGGAAAATCCAAAGATATGGCATTTAAGGCCATGAAAAATCTCACCATTGAAGATTCTCAGGAAGAAGAAGACAAAGATGAGGTTATGTCATTCCTTTACTCAAATCTTCAAAGAGGAAAAGTAAAGTTCAAAGGGAAACTTCCACTTGCTTGCTTTAGATGTGAAAAAGTTGGTCATCTTGCTGCAAGATGCCCCAAAAGGTTTCAAGAATAAAATGATAAAGATGAAGTCGAAATTCCCAATAAGAATTCTTCATCATTTGTGAAAGGGAAGAAACAATTCAAGAGAAATTTCTTCAAGAAGAAGAATCTCCTTTCACAAGAATTTGAAAGTTCATATGAGTCTGAGGATGAAGAGGTTGAGGAGATAGAAAATTTCATAGATCATGGGGTAAATGCCTTGGTGGCGATTATTGGTAGTTCTCAGAAAAAGGAAGAAGCTGATGCTGAAGAAGAAGAAGAAATTGAAGGGAGAGTTGATATGGAAGCTGAATTGGAAGCAGCTCTTGAGGAGATAGATGTTTGGAGAGCCAAAACGAAGAAATCCAATAAAGTGGTTCATGATTCCAAACTCTATATGAAACAATAGGATGAAGAAAAGTCTGAGCTATTATAAGAAATTGAAAACTAAAATCCTCAACACCAGAGAGCTCAGAAAATAGTATTGAGCATAAGCTTAAAATTGAGGAAAAAAAGAAGTAAATTGGTTGTTTGACTAACACAAGAAAGGAGCAGGTCAGACATATCAAAGAGCTTAAAGAAGAAGTGTTCAATCTACGATGAAAAATGAAGGATCAAGAAAAACTCTTGACCCCCAATGTGATATCAGAAAAGCAGGTCATTCAGAAGACAGAGAAGATGAAAGAGGAGGCTCTTAGTTCAGCAAGAGTGATGCAGCAAGAAAGCTCAAATGCTAAGGTTGATTCAGGGCTTGATAAGAAACAAAAATCTGTGGTTGTTGATGTCAGACCGCAAGCACCCGTCCCGGAATTGAAGGTTAATTTGGGCACAAAACAGAATCAGAATATTCAGAGATCCCAAAGGGAAAATCTTAGTGCTGAAGTACCACTAAGGAATGCACTATATATCATGTGTTATTGTTGCGGGAAGATGGGACATTCACAGTATGTGTGTTCCATAGCCAAGAGATATCTAAGGGAATAAGAACATAGGTGGAATCCAAACAGAGAATGATTGTCCAGAACATATTTCAAAGGACACTGTTTTTGGTGTGGAGGATTTGGACACATGGCTAGGTATTGTACTTTGACCATACCAAGAAATGAGCCAAAGAGGAATCAGAACGTTCTCAAGCAGCAGATCAATAAACCCACAGGTGAGTTAAAAATGCAGAATAGATTTGCGGCTTTGCAAGATGAAGCTGGTCTATTATACTCATAGAAAGAACATAAGTCTCAATCTATTCTAAGTGTGAAGGAAAAAGTATGGACCAAGAAGAAGAAAGAAGAAAAGGCAGTAGTTGCAGAAATTTCCCTTAAAGCATCAGATCGATCTGGTGTGTAGATCCTTGATAGTGGTTGCACATCCCACATGACGGGTAGTAAGGATCTTGTTACAGGCATAAAATATGACAAATAAGGAGTTGTCAAATTTGGAAATGATGAAGGCCTGAAGATTGTTGGCTCAGGTAAATCCATGTTTGGGGGAAAAGAAATGAGACGTGATTATGTCTTGGTTGTAGAGGGTCTTAGTCATAACTTACTCGGTGTCAGTCAACTATGTGACTCTGGGCACTCTATCTGATTTACCAAGAAGATGTGTCTTGTGAAAGGAAAAGATGGAGCAGTTGTTCTGTAGGGAAAAAGGAAAAAGGGAAATCTCTACCTTGTAGGTGGTGAAGAAGATACATGCCTTTTATTCAGAGAGGAAGAAAACCAGCTGTGGCATAAGTGACTTGGTTATCTATTTCAACCATCTATAGAGGATCTCGTAAAGTGTGATGATGCTAGAGACCTTCCCAGACTATCACGTGATCGCACTCATACGTTTGATGATTTCCAACAGGGGAAGATCATTAGAAAGACATACAGTCCAAAGGAATAGAAATCAACTAGAGTGCTCGAATTGGTTAATGTTGATGTATGTGGACCTATCTCACCATGAGCTATAAATGGGAAAAGGTACTATGTTATTTTCATTGATGATTATAGCATAATGGAATGGGTATTTTTCATTACCCATAAGACAGAGGTGTTCAGTTGCATAAAGCAGTATAGGAGGGAATCAAAAAGGATGCTTGGGTAGAAAATTTTGAAGTTCTGTACAGATAACAGTACATAATTCATAAACATTCAAGTGGAATAATATCTCGAGAAACACGGGATAAGGCATCAAGTTTTATCAGTGAGAACTCCCCAACATAATGGAGTGGTTGAAAGGATAAATCAGATCATTAACAACATGGCCAGAACAATGCTTATTGATAAAGACCTACCAGAGAAATTTTGGAAGGAAGTAGTTTTGACATCGGTCTATGTTTCGAACAAGTCTCTGTTGTGTTCGAAGCAAGGGAAGACTCTGTATGAACTGTGGTATGGAAAGAATCCAACGTTGAAATACTTTCAAATATTTGGATGTAAGTGTTTCATTCTCAACAAAGAAAATCATAGGAAGTTAGAGGAACAAGGAGATGAGGGGATATTCCTTGGCTATTTAGGGAAAAGTAAAGCATATAAATGCTTCAACAAAAGGCTGGGAAGAATTGTTGAGAGAAATGATGTCACTATAGTTGAAAATGAACAGAATAATCAACGACATAGTGAAAATTTCCTGGATGAAAGTGATGATGAGGTTAGAAACACCGGGGGAGCAAAAGTGGTAGTTCCTGACTCAGAAAAAGATACTAATGATGAACAAGAAAGTGTCAAGTCTGTGTCTAGAGGGAAGCCAAAGAGTCAAGATAAAATTGATAGGCAGAATATAATTGGTGATCAGACAGCTCCAGTTCAGACTCTAAGAATGAAATCATTATAGCAGACATCGTTTTTTTTCTCAGGTGGAGCCGAAATGTTTTTCCGATGCAGATGAAGATGAAAACTGGGTTCAGGCTATGAATGAAGAGCTTGATCAAATTGAGAAGAACCAGACGTGGTAGATTGTTTTGAGGCCAGCAGACAAGAATTTCATCGGGACTAAATGGGTCTATTGCAACAAGATGAATGAATATGGCACAGTGATTTGGAACAAATCATGGCTAGTGTGCAAGGGATACTCCCAAATAGAGGGAATAGATGTTGATGAGAAATTTGCACCGGTTGCAAGGCTGGAGACAATCAGATTATTTTTGGCCATAGCAGTGCAAAGAAAGTTCAAAGTGTTCCAGATGGATGTCAAATCTGCATTCTTGAATGGTGTTTTGGAAGAGGAGGTGTATATTGTGCAGCTAGATGGTTTTCTCATTCATGAGGATGAGAACAAAGTTTTCAGGCTGAAGAAGGCGTTTTATGGGCTGAAACAAGCACCAAGGGCATGGTACTCAAGTCTTGATCAGTACTTGAAAAATATTGGTTTCTAACGGGGAGGAGTTGATTACAATCTCTATTTTAGAAATTACAGTAATCAAAGGATGATGGTGCTGGTGTATGTTGATGACATGATTTTTGGTGGATCAGATGAAGCTCAGTGCAGACAGTTTTCTGAATTCATGAAAAATGAGTTTGAAATGTCAATGATTGGAGAGCTAACATTTTTCATTGGTCTACAGGTGACACAAGGAAAGAATGTGACATTCATTTCTCAATCTAAATATGCCAAGGAGGTTCTGAGAAGGTTTGGAATGGATAATTCCAAGGAGATGAAGACTCTGGTTGCTGCCCGGATGAAATTATCAAAAGATGAGGATGGAAAGGCAGTTAATATCACAGAATATAGGCAAATTATTGGAAGTCTGTTGTACTTAACTGCAACAAGGCCTGATATTGTTTTCACCACATGCCAAGCAACGAGATATCAGATTAATCCCAAGGAAATCCACATGCTTGCAGTGAAAAGAATACTTCGGTATATCCAGGGCACAATGGATTTTGTCTTGACATATACTGATAAATCTGAGATAGAGTTATTGGGATATACTAATGCAGACCGGGCCGGTTCAGTGGATGATAGAAAATCAACGTCATATGGTTCATTCTATCTTGGTGGATTATGTATTTCGAGGCTTAGAAATAATCAAGATTTCATTTCATTGAGCACCACGGAGGCTGAATATATTGCGGCCACTCAAGCATGCACATAGTTATTGTGGATGAAGCAGCAGCTTGAAGATATGAGAGTTGAAGTGAAGTCTCCAATCGGAATCCAATGTGATAACTCAAGTGCTATAAATCTTAGAAAAAATCTCGTCCATCACTCAAGGACAAAGCACATTGAGATAAAGTATCATTTTATCAAGGAGAAAGTTGAGCAGGGAATCGTGAAGTTGGAGTATGTGCCTACAGAGCTACAGGTTGCAGACATTCTGACAAAGGCCTTACCCAAGGAAGCATTTGAAATGCATCGACTGGCTCTGGGAGTTCAGTTGACTCCCTGCACTTGAAATAGTGTGGATGTGGAACCCTTCCCCCTCTCCCCAAGGTATGATGTGTTTTTCCCTAATGTGCTGATTTATTCTTTACTCTGTTATAGCCTACAAAGGAGTGACCTTTGGGTTCATTGACAAAGGGGGAGAAAATAGTGATTGTTCAAGGGGGATACAATGTGGAGATTTGATAAATCGTGAATGATATGGGGAGAAGCTGACAAGTGGAGCAGCCAGATAGGGGGAGTTGAAGCTAGTTGAACGTGCTTATCCAGAGCTTAGCTTGGACAACACAGGAAATAGGGCTAAAGAGGTTTTGAAGCTAACAAGGGATGACGCTGTGACCAGAAAGGGGGAGCGTATAAAATCTGACGATGCTAGAAGTGGTCGATCAAAGCATAGATATCATGAGAGCTGAGGATCGTGATAAAAGCAGAAGAGAAGAGTGGTGTTGGAATATGGTATGAATATTTCCAAAAATTGGTATCAGTGAAGTATCAACAATTGGTATCAATTTGGCAATTGGTATCATTTTGGTGTCAATAGTGGATGTCAAAGTTGAAGTGATTCATTGATGAACTTTTCATTTACTCTTGTTTCTCACGCCAAGCATTGCTCATTTGGGCTTAGAGTATGTGTTGAGTAAATCCTTGATCGCTATTAGAATCAAAAAAGGCGAATGGTGGATGAATAATTAATGATGCATCTTTTTATGTAAGAGTTTTTAACAAACCCAAAGGGGGTGATTGTTGGGGGAAAAACCCTCAAGGTATCATTGAAGCATTTTTGAGGTGATTGTGTTTGTTGACAAAGTGAACATCTGTGTTGTGATTGTTGACAATACAAACCATGACATACAAATTTGTTGACAAAGAGGATTTCATGATGGAATGTCGAGTTCAAGAGCTTTGATTAATGATCCATGTTTGATTCAAGAAAATCGACAAAGAGATGGAGGATCTGGAGGCGGTACAAAAAGAACATATACAAGGTGGCGCCGTTTACCAGTGTTTGCCAAATTTTTGGGCCTGAAAATCGACAAATAAAGAAAAGTGGTTTTTGGAAAAGGTACTTGTGCACCGTGTACATGAAGGATTGGAAACTTGCACGCCATATGTTTTTCAAGATCATATCATAAAAATATGGCAAAGGGATAAGGTTCGCACAAGTTTTGGTGAGGTCGCGCGGGTGACTTGTGCGCCGAGAAAGATACTTACGCGTCGATGACTTGGAAGCTTGAGAACTTTCACACCTATGTTTTTCCAATATCTAAAGATCAAAATATGGCAAATGAAATAGGTTCTCTCAAGTTTGTAAGTGGGTCATTCAAGTGACTTGCAGGGGAAGAGACCTGTGCACCGAGACTTGTGCGCCAAGGTTTGACTTGCGCTTCGTCGCGTAGGGTGGTCAATTTGCCTATAAATACTGGACCACCCCTCCTCATTCTTCACCGAAGTTCAACACTTTGAGAAATCAGAGCTACTGTCATGCAGGTGTGGTGGTCGCGCAAGTGGTGTGTGGGTCGCGCAAGTGAAGTTGTGCGTCGGTGGTTGAAGTTGCACGCCAGTGTGAGAAGTTGCGCGCCGGTTGGCAGATGGGCACCAATATTGGTTTGGGCGTAAAATGAAGAGAGTCGCACAAGTTTGGAGTTGGGGAAGATTGTGTCGCGCAAGTGTTTGGGGTTGACTTGCGCACCCATTGTGACTTTCGCGCCGATACTTGCGCACCGAGTTAGACTTGCGTTCCAAGTAAGTTTTAGTTCCGGCAGTGATTTTCAGGCTGCGTGGAAGCTAGAAGTTTACCTGATACCTTTGGTGCAAAGAGAGATTCATCTACGGGTGAAAGATAGACTTCAACAGAGCATCTACATACAGAAGAAGATGCATTCCTTCATGAAAATGAAGAGACCTACAGGTCTATAAACTGTGAGTGGATTCTTTCCAAGATCAATGAGCAAAGGAAGAGAAAGAAGGTGATCCTCTCCACTGGCAGTGAGCCAGAGAGAGAGAAATAGGGAGTGACCCTTGGGAAAGCAGTGAGCTGACCCTAAACTTGTAAAGGCAGTGAGCCTGGGCTTAAAAGTGATCCAGCCCGAACCATATAATCCACAACTAGTGAAGTTTAGTGGATTTGGTACAACCAGCAACCTGTCGGCGTATGCTCTTTGGACGTATCCCTTAGCGGTGAACCAAGTAAAATTGTTGTGTCCTGTGCTTGCTTTACTTTCTGTTTATATTGTGCAACAGGAAAGAGAGAGAAGAGTGTTTTTCTTAACAGCCAAACAAGATCAGAATGGGATTTAATTTTAAATTAGTCATACACTGATTCACCCCCCCCCCCTCTCAGGGTATTTAGCCTTGTGGACCTAACAATTGGTATTAGAGGGAAAGGTTGATATTAGTTCTTCTCTCAATGGAGGTCACCAATCATAAAGGGATTCCGATCTTCGATGGGAATAACTTTCAGCTATGGAAGAATCGGATGCAACATTACTTCCGATCTCTAGGAATGGATGTATTCACAGCAGCAATGCATGGCATAACAGCTGACATTAATAGTAGCGCATTATCAGAAGATGAACATAGAGAGTTGGATGCAGATGCCAAATCAATTAATTCCTTAGGGGGAGCCCTATCCAATCCTATCTATACAAAGGTGATGTCATGCAAAACGTCATGTGCCATGTGGGCAAAGCTGTTGAATATATATGAAGGAGATACAAAGGTCAAAGAGGCAAAGCTGCAAGTGTTGTGGAATAAGTATGAAGATCTGAAGATGAACTCGAATGAGTCTATTGATGCATTCTTTGACAGGGTAAATATTGTTGTGGAAGATATGCGAGGTCTTGGTGAAGTCATTGAAGACATAAAGATCGTAAAGTGCATCTTGAGGAAGCTTCCACCTCGGTTCAATCCGAAAGTTTCTGTTCTAGAAGATAAAGATCCCAAAGAGCTGACACTGGACAACTTGCACAGTACCTTGGTTGCATATGAGATGAGGAATGATGACAACGAGGCTGTGGAAAAGGGAAAATCCAAAGAGATGGCATTTAAGTCCATGAAAAAGCTCACCATTGAATATTATCAGGAAGAAGAAGAGACATATGAGGTTATGTCATTCCTTTCCTCAAATCTTCAAATAGGAAAAGGAAAGTTCAAAGGGAAACTTCCACTCGCTTGCTTTAGATGTGGAAAAGTTGGTCATCTTGCTACAAGATGCCCCAAAAAGTTTCAAGAAGAAAATGATAAAGATGAAGTCGAAATTCCCAAAAAGAAGTCTTCATCATTTGTGAAAGGGAAGAAAACATTCAAGAGAAATTTCCTCAAGAAGAAGAATCTTCTTTCATGATAATTTGAAAGTTCATATGAGTCTGAGGATGAAGAGGTTGAGGAGATAGAAAATTGTAGAGATCGTGGGGTAAATGCCTTGGTGGCGATTTTTGGTAGTTCTCAGAAAAAGGAAGAAGCTGACGCTGAAGAAGAAGAAGAAATTGAAGGGAGAGTTGATATGGAAGCCGAATTGGAAGCAGCTCTTGAGGAGATAGACGTTTGGAGAGCCAAAACTAAGAAAGCCAATAAAGTGGTTCGTGATGCCAAACTCTATATGCAACAATAGGATAAAGAAAAGTCTGAGCTATTATAAGAAATTGAAAAACTAAAATCCTCAACACCAGAGAGCTCAGAAAATAGTATTGAGCATAAGCTTAAAATTGAGGAACAAAAGAAGGAAATTGATTGTTTGACTAACACAGGAAAGGAGGAGGTCAGACGTATCAAAGAGATTAAAGAATAAGTGGTCGGTCTACGATGAAAAATAAAGGATCAAGAAAAACTCTTGACCCCCAATGTGATATCAAAAAAGCAGGCCATTCAGAAGACAGAGAAGATGAAAGAGGTGGCTCTTAGTTCAGGAGGAGTGAAGCAGCAAGAAATCTCAAATGCTAAGGTTGATTGAGGGCTTGATAAGAAACAAAAATCTGTGGTTGTTGATGTCAGAACGCAAGCACCCGTCCCGAAATTGAAGGTTAATTTGGGCACAAAACAGAATCAGAATATTCAGAGATCCCAAAGGGGAAATCATAGTGCTGAAGTACCACGAAGGAATGCACCATATATCAGGTGTTATTGTTGTGGGAAGATGGGACATTCACAGTATTTGTGTTCCATAGCCAAGAGATATTGAAGGGAACAAGAATAGAGGTGGCATCCAAACAGAGAACGATTGTCCAGAACATATTTTGAAGGACACTCTTTTTGGTGTGGAGGATTTGGACACATGGCTAGGTATTTTAATTTGACCATACAGAGAAATGAGCCAAAGCGGAATCAAAAAGTTTGCAAGCAGCAGATCAATAAACCCACAGGTGAGTTAAAAATACAGAATAGATTTGCGGATTTTCAAGATGAAGTTGGTCCATCATACTCTGAGAAAGAAAAGAATTCTCAATCTATGCCAAGTTTGAAGGAAAACGTATGCACCAAGAAGAAGAAAGAAGAAAAGGCATTAGTTGTGGAAATTTCCCTTAAAAATCAGATCGATCTGGTGTGTGGATCCTTGACAGTGGTTGCACATCCCACATGACGGGTAATAAGAATCTTGTTACAGGCATAAAATATGACAAAGAAGGAGTTGTCAAATTTGGAAATGATGAAGGCCTGAAGATTGTTGGCTCAGGGAAATCCAAGTTTGGGGGCAAAGAAATGAGACGTGCGGATGTCTTGGTAGTAGAGGGTCTTAGTCATAACTTACTCAGTGTCAGTCAACTATGTGACTCTAGGCACTCTATCCGATTTACCAAGAAGATGTGTGTTGTGAAAGGAAAATATGGAGCAGTTGTTCTACAGGGAAAAAGGAAAAAGGGAAATCTCTACCTTGTAGGTGGGGAAGAAGATACATGCCTTTTATCTAGAGAGGAAGAAAACTAGTTGTGGAATATGCGACTTGGTCATCTATGCCAACCATCTATGGAGGATCTCGTAAAGTGTGATGTTGCTAGAGACCTTCCCAAACTATCACGTGATCTCACTCATACGTGTGATGTTTCCCAACAAGGGAAGATCATCAGAAAGACATATAGGCCAAAGGAACATAAATCAACTAGAGTGCTCTAATTGGTTCATGCTTATGTATGTGGACCTATCTCACCACGAGCTATAAATGGGGAAAGGTACTATGTTCTTTTCAATGATGATTATAGCAGAATGGCCTGGGTATTTTTCATTACCCATAAGACAGAGGTTTTCAGTTGCATAAAGCAGTACAGGAGGGAATCAAAAAGGATGCTTGGGCAGAAAATTTTGATGTTCTGTACAGATAACGGTACAGAATTCACAAACAGTCAAGAGGAATAATATCTCGAGAAACACAGGATAAGGCATCAAGTTTCATCAGTGATAACTCCCCAACATAATGGAGTGGTTGAAAGTATAAATCGGATCATCAACAACATGGCCAGAACAATGCTTATTGATAAAGACCTACTAGAGAAATTTTGGAAAGAAGCTGTTTTGACATTGGTCTATGTTTCGAACAGGGCTCTATTGTGTTCGAAGCAAGGGAAGACTCTGTATGAACAAAGAAAATCACAGTAAGTTTGAGTCATGAGGAGATGAGGGGATATTCCTTGGCTATTTAGGGAAAAGTAAAAAATATAAATGCTTCAACAAAAGGCTGGGAAAAATTGTTGAGAGAAATGATGTCACTATAGTTGAAAATGAACAAAATAATCAACGACACAGTGAACAGTTCCTGGATGAAAGTGATGATGAGGTAAGAAACACAGGGGGAGCAGAAGTGGCAGAGGCTGACTTAGAAGAAGATACTGATGATGAACAAGAAAGTGTCAAATCTGTGTCTGCAAGGAAGCCAAAGAGTCGAGCTGAAATTGATAGGAAGAATATCATTGGTGATCAGACAGCTCCAGTTCAGACTCGAAGAATGAAATCATTATAGCAAACATCGTTTTTGTCTCAGGTGGAGCCAAAATGTTTTTTCGATGCAGCTGAAGATGAAAACTGGGTTCAGGCTATGAATGAAGAGCTTGATCAGATTGAGAAGAACCAGACGTGGGAGATTGTTTCGAGGCCAGCAAACAATAATGTCATCGAGACTAAATGGATCTATCGCAACAAGATGAATGAAGATGGCACAGTGATTCAGAACAAATCATAGCTAGTGTGCAAGGGATACTCCCAGATAGAGGGAATAGATGTTGATGATACATTTGCACCGGTTGCAAGGATGGATACAATCAGATTATTTTTGGCCATAGTAGTGCAAAGAAAGTTCAAAGTGTTCTAGATGGATGTCAAATCTGCGTTCTTGAATGGTTTTCTAGAAGAGGAGGTGTATATTGAGCAGCCAGATGGTTTTCTCATTCATGAGGATGAGAACAAAGTTTGCAGGTTGAAGAAGGTGTTTTATGGGATGAAACAAGCACTAAGGGCATGGTACTCAAGGCTTGATCAGTACTTGAAAAATCTTGGTTTCCAGCATGGAGGAGTTGATTACAATCTCTATTTTAGTAATGACAATAATCAAAGGATGATGGTGCTGGTGTATGTCGATGACATAATTTTTGGCGGATCAGATGAAGCTCAGTGCAGACAGTTTTCCAAATTCATGAAAAATGAGTTCTAAATGTCAATGATTGGAGAGATAACATTTTTCCTTGGTCTACAGGTGACAGAAGGAAGGAATGGAACATTCATTTCTCAATCTAAATATGCCAAGGAGGTTCTGAGAAGGTTTGGAATGGATAATTCCAAGGAGATGAAGACTCTGGTTTCTACCCGGATGAAATTATCAAAAGATGAGGATGGAAAGGCAGTTAATATCACATAATACAGGCAAATTATTGGAAGTTTGATGTACTTAACCGCAACAAGGCCTGATATTATTTTTGCCACATGCCAAGCAGTGAGATATCAGAGTAATCCCAAGGAAAGCCACATCCTTGCAGTGAAAAGAATACTTCAGTATATCCAGGGCACAGTGGATTTTGGCTTGACATATACTGATAAATCTCAGACAGAGTTATTGGGATATACTGATGCAGACTGGGCCGGTTCAGCAGATGATAGAAAATCAGCGTCATGTGGTGCATTCTATCTTGGTGGATTGTGTATTTTGTGGCTTAGCAAGAAGCAAGATTTCATTTCATTGAGCACCGCGGAGGCTGAATATATTGCGGCCACTCAAACATGCACACAGTTATTGTGGATGAAACAGTAACTTGAAGATATGGGAGTTGAAGTGAAGTCTCATATAGGAATCCAATGTAATAACTCAATTGCTATAAATCTTAGCAAAAATCCCATCCATCACTCAAGGAAAAATCACATTGAGATAAAGTATCATTTTATCAAGGAGAAAGTTGAGCAGGGAATCGTGAAGTTGGAGTATGTGCCTACAGAGCTACAGGTTGCCGACATTCTAACAAAGGCCTTACCCAAGGAAGCATTTGAAAGGCATCGACTGGCTCTGGGAGTTCAATCGACTCCCCGCACTTGAAATAGTGTAGATGTGGAACCCTTCCCCCTCTCCCTAAGGTATGATGTGTTTTTCTCTAATGTGTTGATTTGTTCTCTACTCTGTTACAGCCTACAAAGGAGTGACCTTTGGGTTCGTTGACAAAGGGGTAGAAAATAGTGATTGTTCAAGGGGGAGACAATGTGGAGATTTGATAAATCATGAATGATATGGGGAGAAGATGACAAGTGGAGCAGCCATATATGGTGAGTTGAAGCTATTTGAACGTGCTTAGCTAGAGCATAGCTTGGAAAACACAGGAAATAGGGCTAAAGAGGTTTTGAAGCTGACAAGGGATGAAGCTGTGACCAGAAACGGGGAGAGTATAAAATCTTACGATGCTAGAAGTGATCGATCAAATCATAGATATCACGACAGCTGAGGATCATGATAAAAGCAGAAGAGAAGAGTGGTGTTGGAATGTGGTATGAATATTTCCAAAAATTGGTATCAATGAAGTATCAACAATTGGTATCAATTTGGCAATTGGTATCAGTTTTTTGTCAATAGTGGATGTAAAAGTTGAAGTGATTCATTGATGAACTTTTAATTTACTCTTGTTTCTCACGCTGAGCATTGCTCATGTGGGCTTAGAGTATGTGTTGAGAAAATCCTTGATCGCTATCTGAATCGAAAAAGGCGAATGGTGGCTGAATAATTAATGTTGTATCTTTTTATGGAATAGTTTTCAACAAACCCAAAGGGGGAGATTGTTGGGAAAAAATCCCTCAAGGTATCATTGAAGCATTTTTGAGGTGATTGTGTTTGTTGACAAAGTGAACATCTGCGTTGTGATTGTTGATAATACAAACCATGACATACAAATTTGTTGACAAAGAGGATTTCATGATGGAATGTCGAGTTCAAGAGCTGTGATTAATGATCCATGTTTGATTCAAGAACATCGAAAAAGATATGGATGATATGGAGGCAGTACAAAAAGAACAGATACAAGGTGGCGCCGTTTTCCAGTGTTTGCCAAATTTTTGAGCCTGAAAATTGACAAATAAAGAAAAGTGGTTTTTGGAAAAGGTACTTGCGCACCGTGTACATGAAGGCTTGGAAACTTGCACGCCATATGTTTTTCAAGATCAGATCATCAAAATATGGAAAATGGATAAGGTTCGCGCAAGTTTTGGTGAGGTCGCGCAGGTGACTTGCGCGCCGAGAAAGATACTTGTGCGTCGATGCCTTGGAAGCTTGAGAACTTGCGCACCTATGGTTTTCAAAGATCTGAAGATAAAAATATGGGAAAGGAAAGAGGTTCGCTCAAGTTTGGACGTGGGTCATGCAAGTGACTTGCGGGGAAGAGACCTGCGCACCGAGACCTTGGTGCCGAGACTTGCGCGCTGAGGGTTGACTTGCACGTCGTCGTGAAAGGTGGTCAATTTGCCTATAAATACTAGACCACCCCTCCTCATTCTTCACCGGAGTTCAACACTTTGAGAAATAAGAGCTCCCGTCATGCAGGTGTGGTGGTCGCGCAAGTGGTGTGTGGGTCGCGCAAGTGAAGTTGCGTGTCGGTGGCTGAAGTTGCGCACCAGTGTGAGAAGTTGTGCGCCGGTTGGTAGATGCGCGCCAATATTGGTTTGGGCGTAAAAGGAAGAGATTCGTGCAAGTTTGGAGTTGGGGAAGATTATGTCACGCAAGTGTCTGAGGTGGACTTTCGCGCCCGTTGTGACTTGCGCGCGGATACTTCCGCGCTGATTTAGACTTTCACGCCAAGTAAGGTTTAGTTCTGGCAGTGATTTTCGGGCTGCATGGAATCTAGAAGTTTGACCGATACCTTCGGTGCAAAGAGAGATTCATCTATGGGTGAAAGATGGACTTTAACAGAGCATCTACATACAAAATAAGATTCACTCCTTCATGAAAATGAAGAGACCTACAGGTCTATAAACTATGTGTGGATTCCTTCCAAGAGCAGTGAGAAAAGGAAGAGAAAGAAGGTGATCCTCTCCACTGGCAGTGATCCAAAGAGAGAGAAACAGAGAGTGACCCTTGGTAAAGCAGTGATATGACCCTAAACTTCTAAAGTCAGTGAGCCTGGGTTAGAATTTATCCATCCCGAACCTTGTAATCCACAGCTAGTGAAGTTTAGTGGAATTGGTACGACCGATAACCTTTTGGTGTATGCTCCTTGGACGTAGACCTTAGCGGTGAACCAAGTAAAATTGATGTGTCATGTGCTTGATTTAATTTCTATTTATATTTTTCAATAGGAAAGAGAGAGAAGAGTGTTTTTCTTAACAGTGAAACAAGATCAGAACGGGCTTTAATTTTAAATTAGTCATACCCTTATTCACCCCCCCCCCCCCCCCTCTCAAGGTATTCAGCCTTGTGGACCTAACATAATGATATTTTGTATTGAACAATCCAAGAGTGGATTAATTCCTATGTCATATGGTATACATATTTCCAAGAAATTGTGTCCTCAGAAAAAAAAAATAGGATAAAGAGATAATGAGTACGATCTCATACGCTTGGACAATAGGATCAATTGTGTATTCCATGTTATGTACTAGACTAAATG
Source organism: Viscum album (assembly GCA_963277665.1). Taxonomy (NCBI): domain Eukaryota; kingdom Viridiplantae; phylum Streptophyta; class Magnoliopsida; order Santalales; family Viscaceae; genus Viscum; species Viscum album. Next base: position 1,931,571,860 of record OY728142.1, read on the forward strand.
TTTCATATGAATTGTTTATGGTAGTTAGATATTAAGATGATCCAGGTGAACATCATTGTTCTTATATTTTATCCTTATGTATTTTAGATGAAATAAGGACATGTTCTTGTTGTTTGGTGGTGATGAGGATCTGGTCATCCGGGGTTATACTAATGATAGTTTTAAAACAAATCAAAATGATATAAATTCATAGTTTGGATATGTTTTTAGCCTCTATTGAGGGGTGATAATATAGAATAATTCAAAGAACCTAGTTGATTCTAATTAAAGAGTTGAGTTAGAGTATATAGAATATTCTAATGTGGCCAAGGAATCTATTTGGATACAAAATTTTTCCCATGAACTTATGCAGTACCTAGTAGTAAAGACCATATCATATTATATTATGATAATACTATAATGTTGGATCTTGAAAAAGATCTAGGGTCTCAGCAATAGAAAAATCAAATATTCTAATAGTATCATTTCTTGGTGGATTTTTTTCAGATGGGAAAATATGTAGTAAGGAAATATTCCATGGAAGAAAATTTGGTGGACCCCTTTAATAATGAATTATATTAGTTGAAGCATGAGTATCATGTGATAGATAGTGGACTGAATGTTGTTATTAGTTGGATCTATTGAAAGTGGGGGTATGATGGATTTTGTTCTCTAGAACCAACTTTGGTGTACTTTATGACAACATATTTATATAGTTTTGAATATTAATAAACTCATTATCACATCATGAACTCTATTTCGAGTAATATAACATGTGGTAATTTCCTACGAATGGTTTTAGCACTGAAAGGTCATAGGAGTTCCAGGCTATAATGAGAACCTATAAGTTATGTGACAATATTATTAAATGTATCACCTTTATATTTTAAAATAACACTATATTTGATATCATATATGACATGAAACACTAAGCCTAAATAACCCAAAAACATTATTATTTAAATACGGTCGTTATAACCTAGAAGTTAAATTGGTGAATATGAATAGTATTAATAGAATTATGAAATATATATAAATTAACTACTTAATTATAAAGTATTGATTAATTATTATGGAAACATTACTCAATTTAAGTAAATTTATCTTATGGTTCATCATTACGTTTTCTTCAAAAAATGTTTTTTATTTATTTTTTGTGATAAAGTATTATAATTAATTTTTAGAACTTATATATTTGTTATTTTATAAAAATAATATTATTTTTAAAATTATCATATCAAAATTATCATAGTGTTAATTTTTTGTATTTTTTATAAATTCATTGTTTTCCCCATTAATAGCTAACAATAATAATTTTTATCGAAAATTTTACTATTGTTTCAAGTATTTACAAAGATAAATTTTATTTTTAAATGGTTTAATTGTAAATATAGTTATAATGTATTATTTAGATCCAATTTTTTTCATTGAAATAAATTTTACTATTTAATTTCATGTAAAAACATTTGTATAAATAAAATGGAATTTTACAGATAAACTGTATTTTTCTAAAAAGCGGTTTCATCACATTTTTGTGTAATTATTTAAAAATTAATTTCTACCACTTATTTTTGTTGAATTGGATAAAATTTATTACATGTTTAGAATTAGGAGGTTCATTTTTAGTAAATATGTACCTTTTATTTTTGGTCAATATAAATGTAACCGTAGAAAAAATGTATCACCTCAGTAAATCGTATATCAGGTAAACCTAGGTTAAAATTAAGTGATAAGTTCATAATATTTTATATTAATTATTATTGGATAAAATATATTTCTCAAATATCACCTTAGGATGTAAATTTAATTATTTAATGGACACTTATTCTAGAATATGTCCAATATGATAATTAAATACAAAGAAAGTTACAAAATGTCACTCTCTTAGTTTTAAATTTCAATTTTGTGTCCGTATAGAGATAAAATAATGTTATGAATGAATAAAAATGTACATTTTTTACATAATTAAATTAAATTCATGATGATAATTTGTTTCTAATTGTTAGTGATTATATAATTACCTTAAATTATCATTCAATGCTAAAAAAATATTTATCCAATTAATAGAAAAATATCAAAAATATTATAACTGATATAATCTGAGTGATTTATAATGTCCCATGACCTTTTTATATTAATATGACATATTAGTGATTTTTAGATAAATTATATTCTAATTAAACCTTTTTCTTGATGTATTTTAAGTCAAATTAAATGAATAGTGAAAAAATTGGCATTAATGATAATTTTTCAAAATAATATTTTGTTAAATTATTTATAAATAATTAAATATTTAAATAGTACAAGGTGAAAAATATATGGTCATAAATGTTATCCCTTATACATTTATGTGCCATTTTTCACATTATGTGTAAAATTATAGACTTTTAAGAGTGAAAAAGACGTTACCGCGATTAATGTTAAAATAGATTAACTATGGAGTTAAATCAAATGATAATGTCTGTAACAACACATAATCCTATCCAAATTTTATTGAATGATGAAATTTCAACAATATTATGCCCTAATTTTGAATCCATATCCATTTGGATACATCTTTCTTGGGAATTACTTTATTATAATGTAATATTTTAAGAAATTCCAAAAGTTCCCCTCATCTCAATTATAATTGGGAACCTCCAACCACACTTATATAAACTAAATTTAGTAGAAAGACCAAAAACCACCCAAATTGCTTCTCAACTTCCTTATCCAAAATCTAGAGGTGGTATTTATCCTAAAACACCAACTCTAGTACCCTTAAAAAGGTCATGGGACATTATATAAACTCAATAAACTCAATATATATAAACTCAATATATAAATCACCAACTCTAGAGGTGGTATTTATATAAATCACCATTATATAAAATCACATCGCTTCTCAACAAACTCAATATATATAAATGTAATTATAATTATTAAATCACCATTATCCACCCTCTTTCTCATCAAGTGAAATTCATTTTTCATTACCATATTTTATGGATAGGAATTATGATGGTATTAATGTATATATATGATATTTATAACATAATTATACCTATGGAATTATAATATCATATATATGTTGTCACGACCTATCCTCGGGGCCCGTGCCGTGACTACCCCAAGCCTGCCTTCCATAGGCCAGGGGCTGGCGACTAGCACCAAAGGTGTAAATCCTGATAACTAGGAAGGCATTGCCTTTATAAAAGTAAACAAAACACCATAGAGTACAAGCGGAAGTAAAACACTAAGTACAAAAGAAAGTGCTGAAAAGTAAATGGGCCAGAATACAAACCCAACTGAAAGTACAGCTACAACTAAACGAAAGTACATCAGAAAGAGACAGACAGCTGGAAGAAAGGAAGCAGCTCCTGGGTCGTCCTCCTCGGATCCTACCTGAATGGTAGGTACAGATAGCGCAGCTCCTGGATCATCCACCATGGATCCTACCTGAAGGGTAGGTACAGATAGCGCATCTCCTGGATCGTCCACCACGGATCCTACCTGAAGGGTAGGTACAGATAGCCTCCACAACACTCTCGCCCGTCAACCTCCTCCAAGTGTTGTCTCGCCGTAAAGTCCACCTCCGGATACTGACTCATCATGTGGTCCACCTCCGGGTACCGTCCAGTCCTCGAACACTCGGCCTCCGTCAGCACTGCTCGTCATCTGCAACCAAAACAACGAGGTGCGGGCATAGCCCGTGCAGGGGTGAGTATAACGATACTCAGTAGGTACCCCGAGACCCTCAAGGTCTCTCTAAAACCAATAAGGATAACCACAAAGAAAATCTCAACAGATAACCTCTACTTAGGTATATGCCCATACATACCCCTAAGTTATCAAGTAACCCATCTCAATCATGAGGAAACACAAAGATTATGAAATCAATGGATAACCACTACCCAAGTATATGCCCATACATATACCTAAGTTATCAAGTGACCCATATCAATCATGAGGTAAACACAAAGGTCATAGTCTCAGCTCAAACCAGGATTTTTATTATCGAAACTGTAACTGCTGAAGAGCCCCATCTCTAGAGTGTACAGTGGTCCTGTCATGACTCTGAGGTACTGCTCACTAACCTAATACTGCTGAGGTACTCCTCCTGTCGAGTACTGCGGGTCAGCCACCCAAACACAGTAGTGATTCCCGTCGGGGTATGCCACCCAAACACAGTAGTGCACACCCCCTAATAGCCTACAGAGTTACTCTATGGACGAGTACCACGGGTCTGCACTGTCACACAGTAGTGCTCCGTCCTCCATGGGTCTGCACCCAAACAAAGTAGTGCTCTGTCCACTAGGCTAGTCGACACACTCCAAGTCGAGTCGGTCAATCAGTCGTCAGGTCTCAGCCGGCTACACGGTCTCCGTACTCCGAACGCTCGTCTCCGGGAGGGTCCGCTCCATGAGCTACAGGTCGATACTCCAAGTATCTCAAATTCCTACGAAGAAGTATCTCAAAGGACCGCCTCGTCATAGGGGTCTCAACGCAATAGACAGCGCGTCAATCGGACGCCCGGTCTGTGAGTTATTAGCCTTTTCGTCCCAAGGGCCCGGTTGGTTTCATGTATGAACCAACCTGGCCATATCACAACTATACCCCGAACTCTCATAGGGTATGCTCATAGGGACCGTTTCTCAACAAGATCACCAACGCCACTGACGGTTCGTCAAACGGACGTCCAGTCTGAAAGTTATCAGCTTTTCCGTTCTAGGGGCCCGGTTGGATTTCCGGTACAATCCAACCCGGCCATATTCCAACTGCGTCCAAACCTCAGGAAAAGTATGCCAAAAGTTCCTTCTCATCAAGAGGAATCCAAGAAAGTCGACGGCACATCAATCGGACGTCCGGAACCCAAGATATAAGCGTTTCTGCTCCGAGGGCCCGGTTGGTTTCGTGTTCGAACCAACCCGTCCATACTCAAAGTTCTCCAAAACCCTGATTGTAATATACCTAAACTACCGCCTCGATCCAAGGATCGCTACGCAACTGACGGTGTGTCGATCGGAGGTCCGTATCCCAAGATATGGGCAAAAGACTGAAAACATTCAGAAATGGGGGTCTGGGCCCGGCCCAACTCACCCTTGGGTCGGCCCGAACCAGGTCGACCCGACCCGGGTCCGGGTCCAGCCCATCAGAGTGCGGCCCGGCCCGGCCGGCGCGGCCCGGTGCGGATGGTCCGGCTCAACGGGTGCCGCGCGTGCTGAGCGGACGCGGGGGTGCGCTGCCCCCGGCCCTTTGCACCGGACGCGGCGCGAGCCGCCGCGTCTTCCCCAGATCCCACACGGCCGCGGGATCCTGTTATCCCACTGCCGCCGCGGCTTCAGCCGCGGCGACTCCTGCCGGCTGCCATGCCGGCGTGGCGCACCGGCAACACCTTCCACTGACTACCGGAGGCGCTCCGGTGGTCCGCTTTTCCCACCGTCTGTGCCGGCGGTTCTCCCGGGATCCGCAGTCTACTGGGTAGGTTTCAAAACGCCCTTGCGGCCTACTTCATCGCTCATCAATCCGCACACAACGATCAACCAGCGGAGTCTTCAATCGCCTCTGCGGCCCCGACTCCGGCCACAGTTCGTTCGGCCTCAACGGCGTCGCGCGAAGGCGCCGCGCTTCTTCGCCACGTTCTTTCTCGTGTTCGCGTGGTGTCGTTGCACCGTGCCACCTTTGTTCGTGCCGCAATGAAAAAAACAACAAAGGGGGAGGAGAGTCGGTCATGTTCGTGCGGTCCGACTTCCTCTCGTTAAGTTGGTAACAAGTGGCCCAAAAGATGAAGAACAACAAGGATTTTTCACGAACAAAAGAAATCAACCCAAACAGTTTTCCACGCAAATAAATATTCCCAACCCGAAAAAGAAATCATTCGCGGATCAACTTGAGGATGAGTTGATCCGAGTTCTTTGTTTTAAAAGGAAGGAACCATGGGAATATAAACTTACACAAAAATTAACCCCTACCTCGAGCGTAGTTGAACGAATGCTCGTCGTGGAAAGGGACGTCGCGGAAGAAGGCGTCGCGGAAGGGGGATCGTCGCGTCGCGGAGAAAAGATTCGTCGACATCGCGTCGTTGATCTCCGAGGATCCGGCGTTCATGTCGACCTTTGTCGAAGGTCGGCGTTCTTTGCGTTCTTCGCATTCTTCGCATTCTTTGACGAAGAACGAAGAACTTCAAGACTTCTCTTATTCTCCCCAAAAACTCAACACAACAACCCAACAATAATAAAATAAGGGTTACCTTATTTTATTACTCACGCCAAACATTTTAAAATTCAAAAATGAATCAATAAAATTAACTCAATTAATTTCAACATTTTAAACCACCCAATTAATAGAGGCATTTAATATTTAAATAAATGCACAAGTTGACTTTCATTAATTGGGGGGGTGCGGGTGCGTTACGGAAATTAATAAGGGGTTGAAAAAGTTGAAAAGGTGGGACTCGTGTGGGCCCCACCTCAAAAATATCCTACCTAGAGGTGTAGGATTTTGTGGGTCCCACTTTAACCTCTTAACATAGGTTAAAAAACTTAAATTTAAATAAATTGGTTGCCCCATTTTATTTTATTCATTTACTTAACCTAAAAATTTAGTAACCACACCCGAGCGAACGCAACTTTGGAAAAGGTGTTCCTAAGCAATTACCGGCGCTGCGAGTTCATCGGTGCCCTCGGATTTCAATTCTGAGAATCGGTTCAAACGTTATAAAATCCCGCTCGTTCGTTCACTGAACGTACCCGAGCCTAACTTCGGAAATTGATTCCAGGCACACCGGGCCTCGGAATCAGGCGTCGTTAGAAACAACGTTCTTGTAAAATCCTAAAGAAAATAAAGAAAAAAATTTCTTTTGAATTTTACGGGTCTTTACATTACTCCCACCTCAGTGATTTGCATCCTCGTAAATCTTTAACAAATACTAGGGTCACAAAAGTGGTACTGAGCACGCATCTGAGCCTTCCGCTCCCATGTGCTCACCTGGAGGTTCTCGTACTGCCAGTGAAAGCGCACTCGAGGAATCGACCGTCCTCGTAGGATCCGCTCCTGTCGATCATCGATCCCCACTGGAACCTCCGTGAAAGTCACCCCATCTCCATCGTCCAGCTCCTCATGGTCGATGATATGCGAAGGGTCGAGCTCGTATCTCCTCAGTTGAGATACAAGGAAGTCGTCGTGCACCTGGTGCAACTCAGGTGGATGGTTCAAGCGGTAAACCACCACACCTACCCAGCTGAGGACCTAAGAAGGTCCGCTGAACCTCAGAGATAACTTTCCGCCTCGTCCACATCTCTTTAAACCTTGTCTAGGTGAGACCCGTATAAGGATGTGATCGTCATCCTCGAACTCTAGAGGTCTCCAATTCTTGTTAGAACTGAAACTCAAAACGACTTCTACCATGAGGGTAAGGTTGATCGACTCAAGAGTGATCGGTCGCACCCTCCTGTGCATGAGTTTATCCTGTACTACCTGGGGTTTCCTTTTCTCCTACCAAGGAAAACTCATCCCGACGTCGTAGTTAAACCACAACCTTATTTCCTAATACCGTCAATTTGTGTATAAACTGTGATTGCCCAGTCCATACTCAAACCAACGTCGTAAGGCATCGATGCTGCCACCAAGATATTCCAACCGAAACTCTCGCCTCGAGGGTCTGAACACACCATCGGCATAAGTGTGATTATCGAGTCTTCTCCCAAGGTATCTCCAAACGTGAGGGTCAAGTCTACGGCTTACCGGAAACTCTAGGTCTGGGACAAGATTCGTGGAAAGAAGGAATGATTCGTATCAACGTATGTTACTACGGAAGCTAGTAGTGGACACAGATTGTCCCTCGAATCATTCATAGAGCCATTGGGTCACTCTCCCTGACCGCATGCAGCTACTCTCTTCCCCTGCCCTCCAGCTCCCTGAGCCTGGCGGGGACAACTGAGGCGGGTGGTTGTAGCATGTTAAAACATACACCACCTCATGTTGTTATCCTAGCTCTGCCTCCACATTTTCTGTATTGAAGACTCATCTCTCCTTTAAGCTTCTTCTTATTGAAACATTTAACATGCCCGAGTATCTAAGGTTAGCGCTGGTTTCCCATTTCTTACTGCATTGTGCAGTCTTCATCTGCTCCTGGAAGATCTGCACCTTCTTTGCCTATGATCTGAAAGAGCTACTAAAATTTCTCCTTTGCCGAAAAGAGAAACTCGGTCTCATCCCCTGGATGAACCACGCCCATTTCCTAATACAGTCAATCCTGACATGAATGATTCATTCATGCCATGGATGACGTCGTAAGGCCTCGACGTAACTACCAAGATATCCAACCATCACTCTCGCCTCCAAGGGTCGAGTCACGCTATCGGCATCAGTGTGAGATCACTGGGTATCCTCCAGTAGAAATCTCTAAAGTGAGGGTCAAGTCAACAGTTTTAACTGGGACCTATCAGTATCAACCAAACAAAAGGACAGGAAAGCAAACATCACAAAGATAAGTGTCGTTTTATTATTGCATCTCATAGTAAAAAGACACGAATACAATAGTAATATGGAACTGGATGTACAAGGGACATATCCACTAGTTCCTCTCCTGTCCACCTGCTCCCGGAGCTCTACTGCCTTGTCCACTGTCCGACTTTTTCTCAAGCACCCGCCGCTGCTTCTGCCTCGGTGGCTCCTCCAACGCCTGCGGATCGACTGTGCGGGGGGTCGGAAAGTCACGTGCCAGGTGACCCTTCTTGCCGCATTTATAACAATTCCTTCTCCTCGTACGGTTGGCACCGGTCCTCTTGGACCTCTGCATCATATTTCTATTTCCCATAGATGACTCGGATACTGATCGAAAATCCTACGGCAAAGGCAGCATCTCCTGTACACGCTCGGGGTGTAAAGCTACTGGCACAAACTCCACCTTGAAGAAGGTCTCGAAGTCTTCCCATGCGAAGGTCATCCTGTCGCAAAACTGGAACAAGTGGCTCCACCACCTGCCTGCTGCTGCCTGGAGAAGGCTGGAAGCAAAGATCACTATGAAGTCTGCGGGCATCCCCACTAGCCTGAAGACTCTCACCACAGCCTCCAACCAATCCTCAGCCGCCTGTGGGTCCGTCTCTCCCTGGAACCTGGGTGGCCTCTGGCATTGGAAATCATGCAGCGCGCTCAAGTGGCGTGCATCACCTACTACTGGGGCTGGTGGCATCGGTGGCCCAACGTATGGTAGTACCGTTGGTGCCTCCGCTGGTGCCTCCGCTGGTGCCTCAACTGCAAGAGGGCCCTGTACCGAAGCCTCGTCGCTCAGCAGGCTGTCAGTACGCACATCCCTCTAGGCTCTAGCTGGTTTTCCGTGAAAAGGCATCCTGAAAGAAACAACGTGACATGGTCAAACATTTATACTTGCTGAGCTGACCTGGTTTGATCTGTTTTAAGGGAAAACCTTTGAAAACACACACGCAGTCAGTGTTTTCGTGCACAAAGTCGGAAATCAGTTGTCAAGGTCCTAGTGTATGAATACATCGGCCACCCACACCAACACTGGACTCCCTGAACTGAAGACCACACTCAGTACCCTTAACATTATTTCTTCACATAGAAAAATATCAGAGTCCTGAGTTCTGTGGTAGAACCGAACTCCTCTGATACCAATTTGTCACGACCCGTCCTCGGGGCCCGTGTAGTGACTACCCCAAGCCTGCCTTCCATAGGCCAAGGGCGAGCAACTAGCACCAAAGGCGTAAATCCCGATAACTGGGAAGGCATTGCCTTTATAAAAGTAAACAAAACACCACAGAGTACAAGTGGATGTAAAACACTAAGTACAAAAGAAAGTTCTGAAAAGTAAATGGGCCAGAATACAAACCCAACTGAAAGTACAGCTACAAATGAACAAAAGTACAACAGAAAGAGACAAATAGCTAGAAGAAAGGAAGAAGCTCTTAGGTCATCCTCTTTGGATCCTACCTGAAGGGTAGGTACAGATAGCGCAGCTCCTGGATCGTCCACCACGGATCCTACCTGAAGGGTAGGTACGGATAGCCTCCACAACACTCTCTCCTTTCAACCTCCTCCGAGTGTCGTCTCGCCGTGAAGTCCACCTCCAGATACTGACTCATCATGTGGTCCACCTCCGAGTACCGTCCAGTCCTCGAACACTCGGCCTCCGTCAGCACTGCCCGTCATCTGCAACCAACACAACAAGGTGCGGACATAGCCCATGCAGGGGTGAGTATAACGATACTCAGTAGGGACCCCGAGACCCTCAAGGTCTCTCTAAAACCAACAAGGATAACCACAAATAAAATCTTAACAGATAACCTCCACTTAGGTATATGCCCATACATACACCTAAGTTATCAAGTAACCCATCTCAATCATGAGGAAACACAAATATTATGAAATCAACGGATAACCACTACCCAGGTATATGCCCATACATATACCTAAGTTATCAAGTGACCCATATCAATCATGAGTTAAACAGAAAGGTCATAGTCTCAGCTCAAACCATGATTTTCATTATCGAAATCGTAACTGATGAAGAGCCCCATCTCTGGACTGTACAGTGGTCCTGTCACGACCCCGAGGTACTGCTCACTAACCTAAGACTGCTGAGGTACTCCTCCTATCGAGTACCGTAGGTCAGCCACCCAAACACAGTAGTGCTTCCCGCTGGGGTATGCCACCCAAACACAGTAGTACACACCCCCTAATAGCCTGCAGAGGTACTCTCTAGATGAGTACCGCAAGTCTGCACTGTCACACAGTAGTGCTCCGTCCTCCATGGGTCTGCACCCAAACAAAGTAGTGCTCCGTCCACTGGGTTAGTCGACTCACTCCAAGTCAAGTTGGTCAAGCAGTCGTCAGGTCTCAGCCGGCTACACGGTCTCCGTACTCCGAACGCTCGTCTCCAGGAGGGTCTGCTCCATGAGCTACAGGTCGATACTCCAAGTTTCTCAAAGTCCCACTAAGAAGTATCTCAAAGGACCGCCTCGTCATAGGGGTCTCAACGCAATAGACGGCGCGTCAATCGGACGCCCGGTCTGTGAGTTATTAGCCTTTTCATCCCAAGGGCCTGGTTTGTTTCATGTGCGAACCAACCCGGCCATATCTCAACTGTACCCCGAACTCTCATAGGGTATGCTCATAGGGACCGTTTCTCAACAAGATCACCAACGCCATAGATGGTTCGTCAAACGGACGTCCAGTCTGAAAGTTATCAGCTTTTCCGTTCCAGGGGCCCGGTTTGATTTCGGGTACAATCCAACCCGGCCATATTCCAACTGAGTCCAAACCTCAGGAAAAGTATTCCAAAAGTTCCATCTCATCAAGAGGAATCCAACGAAGTCGACGGCATGTCAATCGGACGTCCGGAACCCAAGATATAAGCGTTTCCGCTCCGAGGGCCCGGTTGGTTTCGTGTTCGAACCAACCCGGCCATACTCAAAGTTCTCCGAAACCCTGAGTGTAATATAACGAAACAACTGTCTCGATCCAAGGATCTCTACTCAACTGACGGTGTGTTGATCGGAGGTCTGTAGCCCAAGATATGGGCAAAAGACTGAAAATAGTCAGAAATGGGGGTCTGGCCCTGGCCTGGCCCGGCCCAACTCCCCCCCTGGGTCGGCCCGAACCGGGTCAACCTGACCCGGGTCTGGGTCTGGCCCATCCGGGCGTGGCCCGACCCGGATGGCGTAGCCCGGTCCAACAGGCGCGGCCCGGCCCGGCGCGGGCGGCCCGGCCCGGTGCGGCAGCTCCGGCTCAGCGGGTGCCGTGCGCGCTGAGCGAACGCGGGGGTGCGCTGCCCTCATCCCTTTGCACCGGACGCAGCGTGAGTCACCGCGTCTTCCCCGTATCCCGCACGGCCGCGGGATCCGGTCATCCCGCCGCCGCCGAGGCTTCAGCCACCACGGCTCCTGCCGGCGGCGCGCCGGCAGCACCTTCCGCGGACCACCGGACGCGCTCCGGTGGTCCGTTTTGCCCGCCGTGTGCGCCGGCGGTTCTCCTGGGATCCGCAGTTTACTACGAAGGTTTCAAAACACCCTTGTGTCCTTCTTCATTGCTCGTCAATCCGTGCACAATGATCAACCAGCGGAGTCTTCAATCGCCTCCGCGGCCCCGACTCCGGTCGCGGTTCGTCTTGCCTCAACGGCGCGGCGCGACGGCGCTGCACTTCTTCGCCGCGTTCTTTCTCATGTCTGCGCGGTGTCATTGCACTATGCCGCCATTGTTCGTGCCACAACGAACAAAAAAAAAAGGGGGAGGAGATTTGGTTGTGTTCGTGTGGTCCGACTTCCTCTCATTAAGTTGGTAACAAGCGGCCCAAAAGACGAAGAACAACAAGGATTTTTCACGAACAAAAGAAATCAAACCAAACAGTTTTCCCCGCAAATAAATATTCCCAACCCGCAAAAGAAATCATTCACAGATCAACTTGAGGATGAGTTGATCCGAGTTCTTTGTTTTAAAAGAAAGGAACCACGGGAATATAAACTTACACAAAAATTAACCCCTACCTCGAGCGTAGTTGAACAAAGGCTCGTCGTGAAAAGGGACGTCGCGGAAGAATGCGTCGCGGAAGGGGGATCGTCACGTCATGGAGAAAATATTCATCGGCGTCACGTCGTCGATCTCCGAGGATCCGGCGTTCTTGTCGACCTTTGTCGGAGGTCGGTGTTCTTCGCGTTTTTCGCGTTCTTCGCGTTCTTCGACGAAGAATGAAGAACTTCAAGATTTCTCTTATTCTCCCCAAAAAATCAACAAAACAACCCAACAATAATAAAATAAGGGTTACCTTAATTTATTACTCATGCCAAACGTTTTAAAATTCAAAAACTAATCAAACAATTAACTCAATTAATTTCAACGTTTTAAACCGCCTAATTAATAGAGGCGTTTAATATTTAAATAAACGCACAAGTTGACTTTCATTAATTGGGGGGGTGCGGGTGCGTTACTGAAATTAAGAAGGGGTTGAGGAAGTTGAAAAGGTGGGGCTCGTGTGGGACCCACCTCACAAATATCCTACCTAGAGGTGTAAGATTTTGTGGGTCCCACTTTAACCTCTTAACTTAGGTTAAACAACTTAAAATTAAATAAATTGGTTGCCCCATTTTATTTTATTCATTTACTTAACCCAAAAATTTAGTAACCACAACCGAGCGAACGCAACTCCGAAAAAGGTGTTCCTAAGAAATTATTGGCGCTGCGAGTTCATCGGTGCCCTCAGATTTCAATTCCGAGCACCAGTTCAAAAGTTATAAAATCCCGCTCGTTCGTTCACTGGATATACCCGATCCTAACTTCAGAAATTGATTTCGGGCACACCGGGCCTCAGAATCAGGCACCGTCAGAAACTACATTCTTGTAAAATCCCAAAGAAAATTAAGAAAAAAAATTCCCTTGAATTTTACGTGTCTTTACATATGTTATTATCTTTCAAACCATTTATAAATGATAACATTTCTTGTGCATACCTGTAGAATAACACCATCACGAAGCGATGTGATTCATTTTTCATTTCAACATTACTTAGATAGTGATGGGGATAGATTTCAAAAATACATATTATTTACATGATATAATATTTATTATTAAAATTTGAATATTTTTCAACCATTATTTATTTCCATCAGTCAAAAAATGGAAACAGCATTCGTGCATACATACGCCCTACTATCTCCATGAACAATGTAGTTCATTTTTCTATATCTATCTTTTTATAGATTACATAAAATAAATATATATTGAATATATATTATTTTAATATATTTTTTGAGATGATGAAACATTTATCAAAACAAAATTACTAAAAAAAAGTAACCAAAACATATATGAAAAATGAAGTAGTCATTACCCGAAACAGTGAATTTAACAAAGAATTGTTAATAGTTGAGTACTAAAAGATTATAAGTAAGCCATATATGGTATGATATATATATATATGATTATAGTTCTAGAATAGATGTATAATAAATATGTATATATTATATTAGAGGATAAAACATGTATGAAAGAATTCATACCTGGTGTATGGGTTTATTTCACAATCTTGTCATTATTGGGGGTTGTTTATGTGTAAGTATTCATTGAACGTGCAATCTAAAATATGCAACGAAATGAGGGGAAATAGAGTATATTACCTACCTTATATGTTTAAATTTTATCTTTATAAATAAATTAAACTAATTTAATTAACCAATACACCCTTTTTGATATAATCTATCCAATTTAAATTGTTGCAACATCGTTTGATACCCCTTTGGGTGTGCCGAAATTTTTTGTCTAATTTTCCTTTTTCCCTGAGTAATTTATCTATTTAATTTCATGTGTTATGAAACCCATTTATATTGGTCTTTAAATTTAATGATTTATTTAGGATAATTTTGAACCATGAACCTTGATTTTTGTTGGTTTATTAATGCCTACTGATTTTCTTCCTTGTTTTGTTATTATCCTGTTGTACCATTATAAAAGTGATATGTGTGTTTTTTATTCTTTCACTGATAAATTTATTTAGATGTAACTACTTGGATATAATTATAATTGTTATGTTTCTTGAGTTTCTTATATTATTGTGTTACAATTATAAATAAAAAACCTATGATATTTGCTTCTTTGAAATCTTATTAAATTAAGGGTGGTGAGAGAATCAGGGTTCCGTATTAAGGTCTCACACATGGACTCTCTAATACTAACTTATTACCATTACACACTATGTGAAATTTCTTAGGCTTTTCCAGATGATAGCTTCCCTAGGCTTTCTATATACTAATGAGTGATACTAGTTCCCAAAGGGACATTCAAGGATGGAACTATTGTCAAAGTATCAACACCATGGCTCGAGTGATACTTGAACCCTAGTGTGTGATACCAGAATTGACTCGTGATAAACTGTGCCTTGAGTGATACTTGTTCTTTCAAAATATTTCCTTGGATAGGCTCAGTGGTATTGGGTAAATTTAAGGATGTACAATAGTGATACCTTCTAGACTGGATCGGACTCCAAAATCTCAACTTGAACATAATAATAATGATAATGCATGAGATGTTATTATTTATGATTATTTGGATTCTTTTTAATTTGTGATACCTTTCTGGTGCCTTGTATCATACTTTTTAATACATAAATTTGACCTTAAGTCAAATCAAAAGCTTGGGGTAATGTTCCCTTTTTTCAGTCTTTAGTTTTCTATCTTTTTATATATATAAAACCTGCTTATTACAAGTACTCATTTTATATTTCCAGCTTAAGCCAAAGTAGGTGGTATGGGAAGGGTTTCAATTTAAGAACCAAGAAAAAGTTTCTAGTATTAACTTGTTATCACCCACAATTTATTTAATATAGAACACTTTTAAATTTATATCATATTTTATGGATTGGGATAGACACTAGTGGTGCCGCCCTACTGAGATTTTATCCCACACCCTACTTGGGCAATCATTTCACTAGTGTACCCAAGTAGAGTTTTCTTGTCCATAGGACTACATACCATGTTTTATTGCTTATGTTGTACTGTTGTACCTAGAATTTAGGATCAAAGGAAAGAGTTGGAGCTTATGATGATCATAGAGATCACCCTTGGCTCTTTTCTATCCTTTAATTATTTTTGTTATGTGTTTTCAAGAATGTTGTATTGTTTACTGATTTCTTCTATGTTTCATCACCAGGATATGAATTTATCTATTGTATAATTTGGCATTGACCACTTTTATAAAATTGTTAAATATTTTCTTCCACTACTTTGTCGATCATTTCTTTACTTCTTCCATTTTTTTCTTTTACTTATACTATTTTATACCATTGTGCAACTCTGATAAGAGGGTAGAGTCTCCCCAATATCACCTTCTAAGACCCTCATTGTTAGTTAGAAGCCTATGGCATATGGGGAGACGTTCCTTAGGCCATAAAAAAATTAATAATATTTTTATTACTCTACAATGATTTATTAATGAAATTTTTTTAAAAAAAATCAACTTCTTGAAAAATGGTTTGAAAAGAATCTTCTTTTCATTTTTTGAATGAGGATCTTTTTAACCTTTTTATAATAGTGTGAAAAGAGTGTTTTTTAACTAATATGGAAGGAACGTGTTTTTTTCTATCATGAATAATATTTTATTTTAAGCTTCCCTAAAAAATTACATGGTTGTTTTCAAAGAAAATATTTTCCTTCATATTTTATGAGTTTTAAAATAAGAAATTTCAAAATAAAAAGGGTATTTTCCTCAATAATTTGAAAATTATTTTTAATGAATTTTCATATATTTCAACATACCTTATTGAATCTTATGAATTAATGATGTTATTATTTTATTATGTCATCCATTATATTTTTATAGATTCTTTATGACCAATATTATTAGATTATATATTAATATTATTTATTCTTGTTCTTCCAATATAAACATATATTGATTTTAAGTAATTTGACTGTATTGTGTTATTTATTCATATGAGAACTGTATTGGACTTCTTAAGTGAGAGGTGGGGCCTAGAATTACATAAACCCTCTATGAATCTATAGGTCGCATGAGAAAAAACTAGTTTGTGTTTTTTTTTCAAGGCATTTCCCATTTATTTAAGATGTCCTGGCATGAGGCTTTGATAGTATGTTTATGATGTATTGTCATGAGGCCTAAAAAGTAAGTTTTAGATGTCTGGAATTATGTATTCTAAAATTATAAACTCATTTATTTATATCCATGTAATTATTTTAATAGTTTTTATCGAAATTGATATTTGTTAGCTCATGTAATTATTTATATAGAATTATTTTATTATCATTTATTTCCTACCATGTTTTTCATGCCTTATTAATCATTCACTATATGCATACCCTCACTAAGAATATGATCTCACACATTTATTATGTTTATTTTCCCATGGATAACACAAAGTGTTTTATGATTAATACACAAGTATATTCTAAACTAGAAAGTTATGTTCTCAAAAGAAAGTACTATATTATATTTTATGTTTTTAAAATAAAATGTGAAATTCAAGTATGTATCTACTTCAAAATTACTATTGGACAATTCATTTATTTGGGAAGTGATTTCTTGTATCTAGATACAATGTAATAAATTGGCCACCGACTCCACATTACTATGGTTTGTGTCTTTATAGCGGGTGTCAGGGTATGTTTAGTAGAAATGCTAGGATCTGGATTTAGGAAACCATAAAATAGGGAACTAAACCATGTGATGAACCTTAGGAATATTCTCAATGAAATAAAGATTATGATTTTGAGTTTAGTTATACATAAATTTTTCAATTTATTTTCAGAGTTTCCCTAGTATAAATATTATATATTATAATTCATAATGTTATGATCTACTCTAGTTTATTTCACTATTTAAAAATAGTTCATAGTGGAAGGAATGAAAACTGTATCAATGTGAATAATTTAGGTAGGGGTTTACCTTTTGAGAAAGATAA
The DNA here is from genome assembly GCA_963277665.1 of Viscum album. Classification (NCBI taxonomy): domain Eukaryota; kingdom Viridiplantae; phylum Streptophyta; class Magnoliopsida; order Santalales; family Viscaceae; genus Viscum; species Viscum album. Next base: position 1,931,589,243 of record OY728142.1, read on the forward strand.
TGAAGCTGTAGTGGGAGGAATTGAATAAATTATTATTATTTTTGGGTATCTTAATTAGGTTGTTAGTAATAAACTTTCTTTTATAGAGAACATATTAATATACAATGTGGTGTATTAATGTTAAAACTCTTCTTGCCTCAGAAACCTCGATTATTTAATGTGACTAAAAATCCATTTGTAGATGAGAAATGGATAATTTCCTTATTTAATATTTTAAAACACTAAGGATTAGGAGGAAATATATAGTATTAAATAGAATTATTTTAAAGATATTTTCTTGGAAAAATATATTCTGTGCGAACAACGAGAAGATAAGGAGAGACAATTATTGAGTATGATAATAAAGGAAGTGAAAAATGTTGCTATGTATGAAGATAAATTTACAAAGGTTATCTAGAAATACTATATACTACTTGTATAATCAAAATAGAAAAATTTACCATTTATTTGATGGGATTAAGCCAATTATTTGAAAGGAACTAGTCTCCCAATCATTCTCATCAAATAATGATATATAATCATGTTCCATCAAGATAAAAAACTAATTCTACAAGTATTATGAGGTAGAAAGAATCCAAGAGAAGAAAATGTTGGAAGATCAAAAAATGGATAAGAAAGTGAAGGGAAAGAAGGATTTTCCCGCATGTGATAATTGTGAAAAGAAATCCCCTCATACATTCTTGAAATTAATGGTATTTTTCTTTATGTGTAGAGAGAAATGACATCAAGCATGTGAGTGGAATGATATGAAATAAACCTATAATGTTTAGTGTTTCAACTTTTAGAATATGGTGAACTATATAAACTAATTCCCCAAGTATCAAGGGAATATAACAAAAAAGAAACTAAGGGATCAAGTTCAAGTTTATGCTATTAATACTACTGATGTGGAATAATTAATGTGCTTGTGTATTTGGATTCAATAATTATGTTTTATAAGTATTTAAATAAATTATATTATTATTATCAAAATCATTAAACATATAAGGATTCTACTATAGTAGTTTTTCTTTAATTATTTGAATACATGTGTTTAATGGTACTGATAACCAGAAAAAGTGATTTAGTTGTAAAGTTATTTTTTTAAAGAATACATGAATAAGGAAAATATAACCCTTAAAATGTTTGATTAAAATTGAAGAATCTAATGGGAAAGTATTGGATACCTTGAAAATGGTTAATGGTTTCATGAAAAAGTAATATATGATGGAGTTGACAGAATTTTTGGATTAATGGGTAGTCACAACCCGACCCATGCCCAGGATCGTGCCACAACTACCCTAAGCCTGCCTTTGTAGGCTATGGGATGGAGACTAGTGTTGAAGGCACAACAAACATAGGGAGGCCTTTTCCTATGAATATGTATACACACACACAACCAAATCAATGAAAAAGTGCAAAGGTAAATAAATCAAGGTACCACACTACTATAAAAAGGAAACCAAACATATATGCATCGACCTCTAAACAGTATAAGTATAAGAAAAGGTAAAACTGAAAGGTAAAGGGAAAAATACACACCCAACTAGAAAAGTTCCACAACTTGGAAATAGGTGAAAAAGTAAAATAGGTGGGAGAGTATTACTCCTGAATCCTAAGGTATGACCACCACACGCAGTCCAATCACCCTGTATCCCTAAGCTCCTCTAATATCATGATCAACATGTCCGTCGTCTGTAAGGTCACACCAAATGTAGGAAAATCCCAAGTAGGGGTGAGTATAAGAATACTCAGTAGGATGACCCAAAGGCTTTAGGGGTCAGCAAGATAGGTACTGAAGAGGGGAGCAGTAAGAGGTACAAAAGAGTGAACCATGAAGAATTCGTTCTATTGTCGATCCACACAGGGTCGCATGTCGCCGATCCACATAGGGTTGTAATTCGTTGATCCACGACAAGTTGCTCTAAGGCTATCCCTCATTGGTTCATGATACTGCTGATCCACATGGGGTCGTAAGTCGTCGATCCATACAGGGTCTTAATTCACTGATCCACGACAGGCCACTCTAAGGTCGTTCCTCATTGGGTTGCACTACTGCTGATCCACACAGGGTCGTAAGTCATTGATCCACACAGGTTCATAACTCCTCGATCCACACATGGTCATAATTCATCGATCCACATAGGTTTGTAAGTCTCTGATCTATGACAGGATGCTCTAAGGATGCTCCTCGTCAGGTCGTTCCACTACTGGTCTACACAGGGTCACTCTGATGCTAATCCACAAAGGGTCTCTTTTCACTTGACAGCCAGCCACAGGATTCCTGCACTTGGTGCAATTGAGTTCCGTTGATTCTTATCCTCAAGTAATCGGTCATACTTCAACTACCACAAAGTCCCAATAAGAAGTAACCCAAAGGACCTACTTGTCATAAGGGTTCCAACGCGACAGACGATGCATCAATCAGATGCTCAGTACCCTTCCATACTTAGGTACTAAACTGAAAATCAAGCACCCCTAGGCATTCTAGTGTACTCCTAGAGTATATGATATCTCTAGCCAAAAATTTGATAAGCGCGCAATGTTCATTGTTAAACCAAAAGGAAAAACACACTTTTACTGGCATGCCTCCTCAAACGGCACTGGATAACCAGACGGATCACACCGTTGTGATCCTTGGATAAAAATGCACAAGATAGACTACTCATTCACCCTAAATGGACATCTAATGGAAAATTCATATATCACCGCATTGTACTTGAATGACATCACATGGGGCCCACACCTTGGTCCTAAAAAAAGTTGTACAGATCATGCCAATGTGATCCTCATGGAATAACACGCGAGATGAACTACACATTTGTCCAAAACGAATACCCAGTGAAAAAGTTACATTTCACCGCAACATGCGCGTATCGGCCTAGTGGGGCCTGCACATTGACCTTAAAATAGATATCCAAAATTAGTCTTGAAACATTTTTTTTAATTCTAGGGTTACAGTGTCACAGACGGTTCGTCATTCCGACACCATATGAGGGAGATATGTCGGATACAAGATCCCGTAATAATACTAATATTATTATTATTATTGGGTGTTTCGTGGACCCAAGCTATGAACCAAAATTTAATATTCAAAATTAAACTTTAATCAAACGTATTAATAATAGGATCACGTTGATGCTGACAGCAAGTCAATCGGATGTCGAACACAGGAGTTATGGCAGGTCGAAGATTTAATAATAATATTAAATCTATTATTTCATGAGCATTTTAGGTAACCAATATGAAAACCTGAAAAAGACATTCAATATTGGATTCGTAATTTCCATCTCGAAGTTAGGGTTGCACTACCGTTGATTGTTCATAAAACTGAGCTCGCATGGATAATTTATGGATGAATTATGGTTTGACAACCAAAAATAATAAAATCATTATTATATTATTATTTATAATTGATTTCTTTCAATTATCACATGCCATGAAAAACCCATCATGCTGGTAACCTCTCTAATTTGGTGTGAATACCCTTATTCAACGGATTTATTCTTTAATTGCTTTAAATTTTTAATTTATTTCCTTTCAACTCTTTCTCTCTCCAATTAACTCCTTTCTTCTTCCACGATTTTCACCCCCTATAGCCGAATCGGGAACCACCACACCTCAACCTCACACACGGCCAGAACGCCTCCACTACACCATCTACTCGTGCCACCACTTGCTCTCCCTCGTCGTCGGCTGAAGCTGCCTAGCCCCCGCTTGTTGCGCATGCACCACCTCACCACCAAGAGCTGCGCTGACCACCATCTGGCTAGATCTCTATCTCGCGCCGCCCGATCTTCCACACCACCCTGAATCACCAGAACTACCTCGCATTCCACCAGAGCTGCCTCACCCAGCCACCGCAGTCTCCTGCTCGCCTCACCCTACTGGAACCCTCGCCAAACCCGTGCTGAAGAATCATTCTGCTCGCCATTCCATCTTCAATCTAACTCAAAATGAAGAGATGAATGTGTATATGTGATACTTGGGTTGAGATCTCCGCATATGTATGCCTCACTCAAAAAAACATCGAGTTTTTTATGTGCTTAATTATTTGGCATCGAATAATGCACGAAGAATGAAATAGAAAAGGTCATGGTCTATGTGAGGATTGATGGCCATGTTTGTTTGGCCATCGTCATTGAAAATAAAGAACACGTGGAATTGTAAAATAAATATTTATCATACTTCAAGAATTTCAATTTCAAGGTAAACAATAAGAAAATGATTCAACCAATAGTTTTTTGATTACATAATTAATTCATTTAATTCTCTTTCATCATGAAAATTCAACCAGGGTAAGGAATCCACAAAGATAAATCCTACCTACATTGGATCTGTTATCATTGATGAAGATCACACTTGCACAATGTTTGGGAGAATTTGTTGCATTCGCCGCTCCTTATTTTGCCTCGATCCAAGATTTTCCTTATTGTTCTTCGTCGTTCATCATTCGTCAATGGGGAGGAGATGAGAGGAGAGGAGTTTCCATCATTAGCCAAACTGATTTATGAGGGTAACCCCCTCTAATAAAAGAATTTATAACCTATCATTAGGTTAAAATAGTTTTAAATCAAATAATTAATCATTAATCATTTAATTATTTAATTATTTTCTCATGATGGAGCATAAACTGAACACCCGATACCGATAAAGGTTATACCCTACCTAGTGTAAAGTCTACGTTCTGAGCTCATCGGTGGTCTCATATTTTTCATCTGAGTCCTCATTCGGGAGATATTTCAGTTTAATCTATTAAATTAAAAATTTAATAAATTAATTTATCCATTTAACACACTGCCAATGAGCGAGGGGTCCGAACGTCCTGCACTGACTTATTTTATGTCATGCCTAGGGGAAACACCATGTTCTAAAACTAACCGTGGTCTTAGATTTATAATCTGATCAACCATTTAAGATATATATAATTTTATTTATTTAATTGTGTGTGCATAATATAAAAACACTTATCATTTTTATAAAAATTAATTCTGGGCACATCGGGCCTTGGAATTGCATGATGTTTCAGTGCCCAACTTTGGAAATATTCTTAGAAATATTATAAAGTATTATTAGACAGAAACTGGGTCTCTACATGGGATATATGGATTAAGGATAAAGTTAACGGTGATTCGGTTTATTAGTATATGTGATCAAGGTATTGAGATATTTTTAATGTGACATTATGAACAACTTTATATTGTCTAGGTATAAATTTTTGGTTAAATTTTTGGGTTTTGAATATGGTCAATAATATTTTCAAAGATTCTTAATGTTAACTACTTATGGAATTATTTATTTTTAACTTTGGAAGATTTATTTTGAGGATAAATTATGATATTTCATATAGGATAAACTATGATAACCATTTCATTATTATTTTTAAATATTAAGTGGTTGAAGGAATGACTTATGGATCTTATGATTCATTAAAAGTTCTTTTGGCATAAAAATCATCTCGAATATCAATTTCCTGGTGTAAGAGATGAAGTGAAAATTGATCGAAGTACCAACATAGGATGAGGTTGAGATTATGAAATGGAAAGAAATCAAGTAATTTTATATTCTTGGTTGATCTATTTGGATTGTAAAAAAATCCCATGACTTTAGAAATAGGGCCTTGAAATAAAAATGTTATCTGTTTAATTTTCTTACTAAGAAATACATTATCTTTTAACTCATCACAGATTTATAGTTTTTTATTAGTTAAATATCCCACAAACATGTTTTATATCACTATATATTAATACCTGGGATTATTTTTTCTCTTCCATGACCATATTTTCACTTCCCACTGATGTTTTTCTATTCGACAACAAAATTTTATTTTCAAATTTATATTTCTCATCCCTCTTTTTAAGAGGAAGTTTTATTAACACTTTTTATGATGTGGGTTTTCAAAAAAGGTATTTTCAAAAACCCCTTAATTACCCAAAACATGTTCAAATTGATATTACGCAATTTATTTAAGGGGTAGAGAATGTAAGAAACTGGTATTTTAAAATAAACTTGTGTTTGATAGCATACATGACACATAATACAGACTATAAACGAACCCCAAAATATTATTATTTAAATATGGAAATTATATCTTAGTTGTTAAATTTGAGATTATGAATAGTATTAATTGAATTATGAAATATATATAAATGTAAAAAATGATGAAAAATCATTGATTAATTCTTATTAAATAAGTACTTAGTTTTTAGAAGAGTTATTTTATACTTCAGCAAAATGTTTTATTCCAAAATGATTTTAATTTATTTTTTGTTATTATGTATTATAATTAATTTCGGAAACTTATATAAAATTTATTTTATAAAAATAATATTATTTTTTAAATCATCATTTTAGAATTATATTATGGTTAATTTTTTGGGATTAATCTAAAATGAATGATTTTCCCATGAATAGTGAAAAATACTGATTTTTATCGAAAATTATATCTTTTTTAAATAATTTTAAAAGTATCAATTTATTTTAAAATTATTTTAAATTAAAATTAGTTCTCTTATATTATTTATATCCAATTAGGTTCTTTTGAATCAATTTTATAACTTAATTTGGTATAAAAACATTTTTAAACATAAAAATGTATTTTTTAGAAAAACTGTATTTTTCTGAATAGCAGTTTCAACCCATTTTTCATGATTATTTTAAAATTAATTTCTACAAATTATAGTTATTGAATTAAAAAAAAATATAATTTAGATTTTTAATAAGTAGGTTCAAATTTAGTAAATAGATTAATTTAATTTTTTGTCAATATAAATAGTAACCATGGTAAAAATTTATCACATTAGTAATGGGTATATCAGGTAAAATGTGTTAAAATTAAGTGATAAGGTTATAATTTTAATTGTTTAATGTAAACTTGTCTATGAATATCGACAATGTAATGTTTTATTCAAAGAAGTTTATAAAATTTTACTCCCCTATTTTTAAATTAATATAATGTGTCCACATAGAAAAAAAATGTTATGAACTAATATAAATTCTTATTTTTTTAATAATGAATTTATATCCATGATTATGTTTTATTTATAATTTTTTGTGATTATATATTTACCTTAAGTGCATATATATAATTTATTCAATAAATACAAAAATAAAATAAATGATATTAAAAATATTTAAAGTGATATAATTTGAGGGATTTATAGTGTTCCATGAATTTTTTAGATTAATGATTCATATTAGTGATTTTTAAATTAATTATATTCTAAATAAGACTTTTTTTAATGTATTTGAAGTTAGATTTATTGAATAGTCTCAAAATTTACATTATGATAATTTATCAAAATAATATTTTATTAAAAAAATAAAAAAAAAATATTTCAAGAGGATGATATGCATAATATATGGACTAAAATGTTATATCTTGGAAATTTGGGACCCATTTTTTAGCTTATATGTAAAATTATAGGCTTTTAAAAGTGAAAAAAATGTTACCATGATTAATGTTAAAATAGGTTAACTAAGGAGTTAAACCAAAACATAAGGTTTAAAACACAATATAAACCTATCAAAATTTTATTGTTTGATTTTATTTATACCATATACTACTTTGGGTTTGAATACCTAACCATTTTTATATGTTTTCCTTGATAATGACTTTATTATAATTTAATCTTTTATGAAATTCCAAAAGTTCATCTCACCGAATTTATAAAAGGGAACCTCCTCTCTCACTTTTTACACCACATTGAGACTTATATATCAACAAAAAATGTCCAGAATCTCATATAAAATTCATTAAACAAATATTATAGGTTTTTTTAATCCCAAAATACAACTCTAGGACCCTTAATAGGAGATTTAAATGAGTTCATTGAAATTAGAGGTAATTGCGTTAACCAATCACATTCTTTTTTTTTACTTCCTATTTCTCTCATCTAATTATTATTTATTTATAATAAAATAAAAACTTTTTTATCATAAATATAATGAAATTTTATTATGATTATGAAATTACCAATATACACCCTCTTTCCCATCAAATGGGAAGTGAAGGTATCTCTCGTGCGTATATACGGCTTACCATGTCCACATAGCGATACAATTCATTTTTCATTAACATATTTTTTAGATTGGAATTATGATGGGTTTAATGTATATATATTATATTTTTAACATAATTATACTATTATAAATATAATATCAAATCTAAATTCTTACCCCTAAACCACCAATAAATGATAACCTCCCTTGTGCATACGTGTGGACTACCTCCTCCACAAAGCGATGTGATTCGTTTTTCATTTATATATTATTTTAAAGGTGATGAGAATATATTTTAAGAATATATATTATTTAAATTATATAATAATTATTATATATCAGTAAATAATTATCTACCTTTATTTCATTCCATGTGTCGAAAAATGGAAACAATGTTCATGCATACAAACTGTCTATCGTCTCCATAAACACTACAGTTCATTTATTCCCAAACTATTATAGATTACTATAAATATTTATATAATGAATATATATGATATTTATATAATTATTAACATTATTTTTATTATGAAACTTTGATAAAATTATGAATACAGAAATTACTAGAATAAAACATGCTAGAAAAACGAAGGAGTTATTAACATTGAATTTTACAAATAATTGTTAATAAAATGGTTCTAAAAGAATATAAGTAAGTCATATATGGTATGATAAATATGAGTATGGTTCTAGAATATATTTATAATAAATATATATTTATTATAAAGGATTTTTGAACATGTATAAAAGATTTCAGACCAAATTTATGGGTTTATTTCACAATCGCATCATTATTAGAGTTTGTTTATGTTTAAGCCCACACTGGGAAAATATTTTTCTTCTATATCCATGTTTTCTTTAAGAAATTTAAATAATATTTATATTAATTTCCATTTATTTATTAATAACAATTTTATCCATGTTTTACTTTTTTATGAAATGGTTTGAATGAAATCTTCCTCTCATTATCTGGATGATGTACCTTTTAACCTTTTTACAATATTGTGAAAAGAATGTTTTTTAACATATATGGAATGAAATAAATTTCATGAAATCAATAATAATATTTTATTTTATTATTCCTTAAAATTATAAAAGTTTTTTTCCAAAGAAATGGTTTTCCTTCATATTTTTGATGTTTTAAATAATTGATTTCAAAATAAAAAGTCATTTTCATCAACAATATTCCATGGATATTTTTAAATTATTCTCATAAATGTAAAAATTATTTATTAAATAAAATTATTTAATGATGTTTTTCTCTTATTATAACATCTATGATATTTTTTATGGATGTTATATGATCGGTTTTATTGGGGAAGGTATTGATGTTCCATATGTTAGTTCTTCTAATACAAAGAGTTATTGATTTTTAATGTAGTTGATTATATTGTGTTATTTATTCATATGAGGAATGATTTTAACTAATTATGTGATATGTGGGTTTTGGAATTACATAGTCTCCTGACGAATCAATAGGTTTCATTAATAAAACTATTTTGAATTTTTTGTAAAAGTCTTACTCATTTATGTAAGATGTCTTGTCCTGAGGCCTTGATAATGTTTTTAAGATGTGTTGGAACGAGGCCTCAAATATAATATTTATATGTTCAATATTATGAATTCCATCATTATTGAATCATTTATTTATGTTCATATGATTATTTTTATATTTTTTATATCCATGGATAAGTTTTAGCTCATGTGATTATTTATATCTAATTATTTGATTATCATTTATTTCATGTCATATTATTCATGCTTTATTTAGATTTTGTTATACACATATCATTAATGTTCATCTAAGATCACTCCTTTCTAATGTCTCTTTTTCCCATGATACTAGGAAGTTCATTATGATTAATACACAAGGATACTTTAAAGGGGGTAATGATGTTCTTAAAGAAAATACCATGTTGTAAATTATGTTTTCAAATGTAAATGTGAAATTATAGTACATACCTAGTTTGGTAAGATTACTAAACTATTCATTCCTTTGGGATTCAATTTATTGTATCTAGTTAAAATTTTATAAATTAAAATTTATTAGATATTTTATTAGATCTAGAGCCCTATGTTCTAAGAAGATATATACTAAAAATAACATAGATGACATTTTGACTAAGGTCATGGTGTTATCTAAATTCAATCAATGCTTAGATAAGATGAATTTGGTTCTAGTTCAATAACCACAGGTTCAATAACATATGTTATTTCATATGAAAAAGGTGGAGGTTTTCAAATTGTGATTTCTATATTGGAATTTCCATGTTTGATAATATTTCCATTTTTTTACATAGATCCATATTTTTTATAATTAATTAATTATTCAAAAAATATATATACAGGAATTATATTTTTTGGGATGGTATTTTATTTATATGGCTTGACTTTTGTTTGGTAATTTATCTTGGTCTCATTTAATCGACCTCCTACTTGATTTTCCTACCCATGCTCTGTATACATTTCCTTGTCATTGATCCACTCCTAGGACTCCTCGTGGAAATTAATTATCATCACCGCCCATATTTTCAAAGGAGTAAACCTTTTCAGATCCTTTTACTCAATATTTTTAGTTTAACCTCAATGAGTCTAGTGATTGTGGTAGGTTATTGTAGCTTCCTATAGTGTATTGCGCTATGTCAGGGGAGATCATCACCCATCCTATAATGATTCTGCATCAAACATTACATATTCTATTGAATTAATATTGAGTTCAATTTCTTAGAGTCCCAAATATCCTTTTTGTTGTGTGTTTTTGATATTTTGGTCATAATTATTACATAACAAACTCATATATTATAAAGTTGAAACTTATGATTATTAGTATTTTTTTTATTATTTGAAACTTTTAAAATGAAACACATTTTATTTTCCTTAAACATATTCATGACTTTCATTTTTACTAATTATTTTCCCATTCCCATGAAAAAACCCTTCGAAAAACATTTTAAAACATGATATGGGAAAAAACCTTCTAAAGGCATATAAAAGAATGAAATAAATGTTATTCAATGAATACTTATAAAAAAAATTCTTCTTTCAAAATAAAATTTGTGCTCAACAAAACTTTTTTTACCTGATAAATCACCTAATCTTCCTAAATCATTTCACAAAACATTTCATAATATATGATAAATCCAAAATAGAACTCATATAGTTTCATTGAAATCCTCAAAATATCATAATAATTTTTTTCACAAAGTTATATATTTCACCCATAAAAAGTAGCATATACTTTCATTTAAACATAATATTAATATCTAGCCTTGATAAATCAAAAGATTCCTATAAAACCCCATAGAAAGAATAGATAAATCGTGTATGTAACTTGGGAAATAATTTTCATATCACTCTTAAAAATGGGATAACCTCTATGGTTATACATAGTTTAGCCATCACAGTTATACATAAAATAACCATTATTGTTACAATTTGAATAACCATCATAATATATTATCATAATATCTTATGTAAATGTAATCGGTTAACTTTGTTCCTCTACTAAATGCATTGGAGAGTTATAACGGGATCATATATCCTTGGTTTATAATAGAACCTCAAGTCCTCATAAATAATGACCATGAAACATAACATAATTCATAAAAATATGAATCATAAAAAGTTTTATTTTCATGCATACAAAATCATTTTCATGTATTGATATATAAATTTCATTTAAAACCTTTTTTTTAATAATTAGAATATAGATAAGGAGGGTTTTTTTATTTAAATTTGAAATATTATAAAGGATGAAAAAAATAAAATAATAGTTATAAAGATGGAAAAGGTCTTTATCGTTGTATACGTAAAAATAGACCATTCATTTTTTCATTTTGTTAAGAATGTTAAAACATTCCATAAAATGATTTATTTTGAAAACCTTTGAAAGAAAGTCAAATGAAACATAAAGAGACCTTTTTAATTCAATTATTTCCATATGAATACATACATAAAATAATTTTAAAACTATGGATATAAAAGGAAAATGGAGTTTTATGTGAAACCATAAAAGGGTTTTTTTTAACATAAAGTCTCTTTCCTTGAATCTAACTCATCAAATACATTCTTTATCTTCCTCTTATTTCGAATTTTTCCTTTACATAACAACTTAAGGTATATAATATTGGTATTATTATCAAAATAAGGCCTCTAAAACTTGGGGAGATATGTTAGGATAGTATTTTAGTAGTTTTGGCTAAAAAAATGGGTATTAAAGTTTAAAGAAATGAGATGAAGTGGTTCCCTTTTATAAGATAGAGGAGGGGCACTCTTGGAATTTAATAAAATCGTAATTTAATAAAAATTAATTATGATGTAAAAATGGATCTAAATTGATATAATTTAAATATTGTCACGACCCGTCCTCGAGGCCCGTGTCGTGACTACCCCAAGCCCGCCTTCCATAGGGCAGGGGATGGCAACTAGCACCAAAGGCGTAAAATCCCGATAACTGGGAAGGCATTGCCTTTATAAAATAAAACAAGCACCACAGAGTACAAGCGGAAGCAAAGCACTAAGTACAAAAGAAAATCTGAAAAGTAAATGGGCCAGAATACAAACCCAAAAGAAAGTAAGACTACAACTGAACAAGGTACAACAGCAAAAAGAAAAACAGCTGGAAGTAGGAAACAGCACCTGGGTCGTCCTCCTCGGATCCTACCAGAAGGGTAGGTACAGATAGCGCAACTCCTGGTCGTCCACCACGGATCCTACCTGAAGGGTAGGTACAGGTAGCCTCCTCCACGCTCTCGTCCGTCAACCTCCTCCATGAGTCGTCACGTCGTGTAGTCCACCTCCGGGTACTGACTTTTCGTGTAGTCCACCTCCGGGTACCGTCCAGTCCTCGAACACTCGGCCTCCGTCAGCACTGCCCGTCGTCTGCAACCAACACAATGAGGTGCGGGCATAGCCCGTGCATGGGTGAGTATATCGATACTCAGTAGGGACCCTGAGACCCTCAAGGTCTCACTAAACCAACAAGGATAACCACAAGAATATCTCAACAGATAACCTCTATTAAGATATATGTTCATACATATACCTAAGTTATCAAGTAACCCATCTCAATCATGAGGAAACACAAGGATTGTGAAATCAACGGATAACCACTACCCAGGTATATGCCCATACATATACCTAAGTTATCAAGTGACCCATCTCAATCATGAGGTAAACACAAAGGTCAAAAGTCTTAGCTCAAACCAGGATTTCCATTATCGAAACCGTAACTGCTGAAGAGCTCCGTCTCTGGAGTGTACAGTGGTCCTGTCACGACTCCGAGGTACTGCTCACTAACCTAAGACTGCTGTAGAACTCCACCTATCGAGTACTGCGGGCCAGCTGCTACAACTAAGCGCTCTCCCGTCGTGGGTCTTCCGCTACAACCAAGCGCTCTCATGTGCCGCTACAACCAAGCGCACCTCTGTCGTGGGTTTGCCGCTACAACCAAGCGCTCCCATGTGCCGCTACAACCAAGCACACCTCTGTCGTGGGTATTCCGCTACAACCAAGCGCTCCCATGTGCCGCTACAACCAAGCGCACCTATGTCGTGGGTCTGCCGCTACAACCAAGCGCTCCCATGTATCGCTACAACCAAGCGCACCTCTGTAACACACTGGGTCGTTCAATCAGCAGTCGTCGGGTCTCAGTCAACTACACGGTCTCCGTATTCCGCACGCTCGTCTCCGGGAGGGTTCGCTCCATGAGTTTCTGGTCGATACTACAAGTATCACAAGGTTCCACGAAGAAGTATATCTCAAGGACCTCTTCGTCACTGGGGTCTCAACACAACAGATGGTCCGTCAATCAGACGCCCGGTCTGTGAGTTATTAGTCTTTTCGTCCCAGGGGCCCGGTAGGTTTTGTAAGCAAACCAACCCGGCCATATCTCAACTGTACCCTGAACTCTCATGGGGTATACTCATAAGGACCGCTTCTCGACGAGATCACCAACGCCGCTGACGGTTCGTCAAACGGACGTCCGGTCTGAAAGATATCGTCTTTTTCCGTTCCAGGGGCAGGGTTGGATTTCGGGTACAACCCAACCCGACTATAACCCAACTGCATCCAAAACTCGGGCAGAGGATGCTAAAAGTTCTGTATCGTCAACAGGAACGCAACGCAGCAGACGGCGCGTCAATCGGACGCCCGGTCTGGAAGTTATTGGTTTTCTCGTTCCGGGGGACCGGTTGGTTTTTAAATTAAAACCAACCTAAACACACTCCTAAGGTATCCAAACCTTGAGAAGAGTAATCCAAAAGATCCGTATCACTTAGAGGAATTCAACAAAGCTGACGGCACGTCAATCGTACATTCGTAGCTCAAGATATGAGCGTTTCCGCTCCGAGGGCCCAGTTGGTTTTGTGTACGAACCAACCCGGCCGAACTCAAAGTAATCCGAAACCTTGAGTGCGATATACCGAAACAACCGTATCGATCCAAGGATCGTGTTTCCGCTGACGGGGTGTCGTTCGGAGGCCCGTAGCTCAAGTTACGGTCATTTGACCGAAAACGGTCCGAATACGGGGGTCTGGGCCCAGGCCGACCCGGCCCGACCCCCCCCCCCCCCCCCGGGTCGTCCGACCTGGGTCGACCCGACCCGGTCCGACCCGGCTGGCCCGGTCCGGCCCGACCAGGGCGCGGCCTGGCTCGGCCGGCCGGTCCGGCTCGGTTCGGCCGGGCACGGAAGCTGCGGGGGCGCGCTGCCCCCGCGTGAAGAACCCGCGGCCCCGGTTGGGGCCGCCTTGCCAGCGGGCGCGGCGGCCGGGCCGTGTCCCTCCACTGGTTCCGCGTAGCTGTGGAACCGTGTCGTCTCCGCGGCTTCAGCCGCGGCGGGTTTTGCCGGCGAGGGTTTCCGTGGGCCACCGGACGCGCTCCGGTGGTCCGTTTTGTGTGCGGTCTTCGCCAGTGGTCCCCCCGGGACCCGATCTTCACTGCGAGGCCCTCAAAATCACCTTGCGGCCTCGTTTGTCATCGCTAGTCGATCCACACATCAATAAACAATCTGCGGAGGGTTGTCGGGCCGTGTTCGCTTGGCCCGCACCCTCCACGTTAGATAATAACAACGGAAGAAATTTATTCATCACATGAATACATAATCAAAAACAATTTTAATGAATTAGAATTGTTCTTATTATCCGGGTTCTTCACTTTGAATGGAAACATTCACGGAGTATAGAACATTCAAATAAAACCCCTACCTTGGGTATAAGCCGGTCGGAAGGAGGCATCGTCGTTCGAGGTTCGTCGCGGTAAGGCGTCGTGAGGATGACGACGTCGAAGGGGGACGTCGGTGTTCGTCCGACTCGAGGGAAGGCGAAGCCGTCGTCACTTGCTACCCTATTCCGCTTCCGAGCTTGTTCGTCGAACTCCAACAGATGATTGAAGATTTTTTTGCGGAGGGAGGATCATTGTAGAAGAGGAAACATCGGCGTCGCGGCACATGGTGTCACGTCGTCGATTTCCGCGGTTTCATCGTTCTTCGTCGGAGGTCGGAGCGTTCTTCACGTTCTTCGCGTTCTTCTTCGAAGAACGAAGAATTCTCTCTCTGCTCTCCCGAAGGTTTAACACAACACAAACCCCCTCCACCAAAATAAAATAAGTCCTCAACTTATTTTATTATCAACTTAAGATTTGAAAAACAAAAGATAAGAAACGACCCATTAATTCGTAGAATTAATTCAAAGAAATAAACCGCCCAATTAATTAAACGAAGAAAACCACGCAATTAATTGGTGCGTTAATAAATTAAGAAAACGTGTCAGTTGACTTCCATAAAGACAGGTTTTCGCGGGTGCGTTACTTAGCGGAAAAGAAACGGTGGGGCTCATGCGGGTCCCACCTCACAAATATCCTACCAAGAGGGTAGGATATTTTTGGATAGCACCCTATCTGTAACAACTCCACTTAAGCAGCATTAAGTGGCTTTCAGGTGGCTTCCAAGGGGCTTAAGTGAAATAAAATAAAGTTTGTCGTACAATTATTTTATCTCTTAACTTTATGCCCGAAAATTAAAAACCACACCTGAGCAAACGCAACTCCGGAAGAGGCGTTTCTAAGAAATTATCGGCGCTGCGATTCCATCGGTGCCCTCAGAATTCGATTCCGAGCACCGGTTCAAAATTTAGAAAAACCTGCTCGTCTGTTCACTGAACGTACCCGAGCCAAACTTCGGAAATTGATTCCGGGCACACCGGGCCTCGGAATCAGGCGCCGTCAGAAACTGCGTTCTTGTAAAATTCCAAAGAAAATTAAGAAAAAAAAATTCCTTGGAATTTACGGGTCTTTACATTACTCCCACCACAGGGCTTTACTGTTAGGTCGGAAGAATACCCCAAGGAGTGATGGCAAGAGGGGGGTGAATTGCCTTTTTAAAAAATTGATTAACAATTAAAATTCAAAGTAAAGTGCAGCGGAAATAAAGAGGCAATCACACAAGAAATTGATAACGGAGTTCGGCCAAAACCCGGCCTACGTCTCCGCTCCCAACTCAACCGTTGAGAGATTCCTACCGCTTGCTTTTCAATGGTTTTAGCAAGAAACCCACTAGGCTTTGAGGTAGCACTAGGACCTATTACAGCTTGCTTTTGTGGTTTAGCAAGAACCCACTTGCTTTTGATGGTTGAGCAAGAAACCACTAGCCTTTTTAACGGGTGAAGGCTAGCTCACCGACAACTCAAGCCTTTTACAAGGTAAGGCTTGAAGAAACCTCTTCACACCTTAATGGTGGTGTGAAACCCAAAAGAAAGGGAGATGAGAAAAGAGTTTGGTTTGTAGACACAAACCCAAATTATGCTCAAAATAAATAAAGAATGAAAAACCGTAATGGAGGAAGACTTGGGCGCCAATTGGATGATGGAGTTGTCATAGCGTGCTCTCCCAAGCTTCTTGAGTGGGCTCCTTGGATGTGGAAGTTGTTGGAGCTATTGGGGTTCCCTTGGAGGAAAGCACCGGAGGTACGCCGAATGATCAACAAGGTGTCCGTGGGCTTCCGTATAGTTCCGGTTGGTGTCCGGGGCTTCCTTGGCCTTTATTTATAGGCTAGGAACCCTTGGGGAGGCTTCGGAGCCGTTGGAGAGGCTAAAAGAGCCGTTGGGAGCCAAGTGGGCCAGCCTGGTCAAACTGCAACGGCTAGTTTGACTGGCTCCACCGGCTGGCCGGTACAGTCCCACCGGCTGGCCGGTGTGTGAAAAAAGGCATAGGATTCTTGTCCAGGGGCCACCGGCTGACCGGTACATCTCCACCGGCTGGCCGGTGCCTTGGCAGAGGAGAAGGCCTTTGGTCCAGGCTCCACCGGCTGACCGGTGGAGGAGCCACCGGCTGGCCGGTGGTGAGGCAGTAGCTCATCCTGTTCTGGCTGGGTGCCACCGGTCGACCGGTGCTGAGGCCACCGGTTGGCCGGTGGTAAGGCAGTGGCTCCTTCTTGAGAGCAGATGCCACCGGCTGGCCGGTGGTGTGCCACCGGCTGGCCGGTGGTCTGGATTTCAGACCATTTGCCAGCACACTTTCTAGGCCCAATTCCTTGGCCACCTGATTTGATTCCTATCAACCAAAAACACTTGAAAGAGGATTAGATAAATATGAGGGTGATTGTGATCATGAAAATAAAACCTTGAGGGGTTCGAGAGGTACAACAATCTCCCCCTATTTTGATGATCACAATCACCAAAACAATTAATGTAAAATGCTGAAATTGAAAGGAAATACGAAGCATGATGAAAATGATTCTCCCCCAATCAATCAAGAAGTTTCTCCCCCTTTGTGATTATCAAAATAGAATGGGGCATAAAACTTGATTGAGGGAAATAATAAAAAACGAGATTTTAAATCAATTGAAAATGATATCAATTGTTGAAAATTTTGAAATGAAAAATTGAATTGAAAAATTTGAATAACAGTTTGAATTGAAAGTTTTGAATCAAAACCAATTGAAATTTGAAATTTGAAACCAAATGAAATTTTTGAAAGTTTGAATCAAAAATTGAAGAACAATTTGAATTGAAAGTTTTGAATTAAAAAAATCGATACCAACTGATGGAAATTTAGAAAAGAAAATTTAATAGAAAATTTTGAATTGAAAGAATTGAAACCAAGAGTTGAAAATGAAATGAAAAATTTTGAAAACACAAAAAAAGCTTAAAAGATCCTAACTCCCCCAAAATAAAAACAATGAATCACCGGGGAGAGGGATTTTGAAAAGAAACAATTTTAGGCCCGGAGAGACTCGCTAGAAGGGATTTTTCAATCCATACTTGTCTCATAGCGGGTCTTCTCCTATAGAATTCATCGGAATAAAAAATCGATTTGGGTTGGCCGTACCGGGCGTTTTTACAATTACATTCATAAATGAGATGCCCGGGTTTTTTGCAATAGTTACAAAATTTAAAGCTAGAGCTCCCCCTTACAAAAACAATGGGTGCATGGGAGGAGGAGGCTTGGTTGGTATAGCCAAGTCCATTGGTGGTTCGGGAAACCCTTTGGGAACCAAGTATATTGTTCAAATTTTGTTCCCCTTGGGTGAACTTAGCAAGGGTCTCCCTAAGGTCTTTGATGGTTGATTCCATGGAATCAACATTTGGAAAATTTTGGATTTTAAGGGACATCTCCTCCTTCTCTTTGAGAAGTTGTTCTTTTTCGGAGGAGAGTTTTTTGAAAGACTTTTTTAAAGCAACAAATTTTGAAGAGAGTTCATGAAAACCATTTTCAAGTTTATCTCTAGCAAATTGGAGATCCTCATAAGACAAATGATTCAAAGAATTTGAATTTGAAGAGCAAGAAGAGGAGGAGTCGGAAGATGTTACCTCATTACATGCCATTAGGCATTTTGTACCGTTGTCGCTCGAGGAAGAGGAGGAGGATGATGAAGAGGAGGTGTCACTCCATGTGGCCTTGAGGACCTTCTTCTTTCCTTTTTCCTTTGCCCGTTTCTTGTTGAGTGGGCAATCGGGCTTGTAATGCCCCTTTTCGCCGCACCCGTAGCATTTTACCTTGGGCTCGGATCTTGCGGTGGGTTCTTGCTTTTGTGCCTTGCGAGATTTCTTCTTCTTCTTGTGATTCTTCATAAATTTTTGCATTTGGCGGGCTAGGTTCTCCATTTCGGAATCCCCGCTTGAAGAAGATGATGATGAGGAAGATGAGTATGATGAGGAGGAGCTTACTTCTTTTTGTACCTTGAGGGCGATGTTCTTTGGAGTCTTGATTGGTGTGCCCTCCTTTTGTGCTTGCCTCCTCATCGTAATCTCATACGTCATGAGGGATCCAATGAGCTCTTCAACCGGCATGTTTTTGACATCCTTGGCTTCTTGGATTGCCGTCACTTTAGGTGCCCATGAGCTCGGAAGGACCCATAGAATCTTCTTGACCATTGCTTCAGCTGAAACATCATCACCAAGGGACTTTCTCCCATTGCACACGTCAGTAAAGCGAGTAAACATATCGGAAATATATTCATTTGGGTGCATGGAAAAAGACTCAAAATCTTGTCTATACATGTCCAATCGAGTATCCTTTACTTTGTTGGTCCCCTCATGGGTAACCTCCAAAAGTTTCCAGATTTCATGTGCGGAGGTGCATGTGGAAACTCGATTGAACTCATTTCTATCTAAGCCGCAATGGAGAGCGTTCATGGCTTTGCCATCAAGCTCAAAGTTTCTAATATCGGCGGGGGTCCATTTGGATTCGTCGGGAGAGGAGAGGGTGTAACCTTGCATGACTATTTTGTAAATGGGATATCCTATACTTCTAAGAAAAGTGGTCATGCGGGTTTTCCAATAATTATAGTCGGTCCCATCAAAAAATGGAGCCCGACCCAAAGAGTAGCCCTCGGGGGCGAAAGAGGTAGATGCCATCAAAAAAAGATCTTAACTTTGAAACCGGGTTAAGGAATTACTCAAAGGTTCCTCTGATACCAAATGTTAGGTCGGAAGAATACCCCAAGGAGTGATGGCAAGAGGGGGGTGAATTGCCTTTTTAAAAAATTGATTAACAATTAAAATTCAAAGTAAAGTGCAGCGGAAATAAAGAGGCAATCACACAAGAAATTGATAACGGAGTTCGGCCAAAACCCGGCCTACGTCTCCGCTCCCAACTCAACCGTTGAGAGATTCCTACCGCTTGCTTTTCAATGGTTTTAGCAAGAAACCCACTAGGCTTTGAGGTAGCACTAGGACCTATTACAGCTTGCTTTTGTGGTTTAGCAAGAACCCACTTGCTTTTGATGGTTGAGCAAGAACCCACTAGCCTTTTTAACGGGTGAAGGCTAGCTCACCGACAACTCAAGCCTTTTACAAGGTAAGGCTTGAAGAAACCTCTTCACACCTTAATGGTGGTGTGAAACCCAAAAGAAAGGGAGATGAGAAAAGAGTTTGGTTTGTAGACACAAACCCAAATTATGCTCAAAATAAATAAAGAATGAAAAACCGTAATGGAGGAAGACTTGGGCGCCAATTGGATGATGGAGTTGTCATAGCGTGCTCTCCCAAGCTTCTTGAGTGGGCTCCTTGGATGTGGAAGTTGTTGGAGCTATTGGGGTTCCCTTGGAGGAAAGCACCGGAGGTACGCCGAATGATCAACAAGGTGTCCGTGGGCTTCCGTATAGTTCCGGTTGGTGTCCGGGGCTTCCTTGGCCTTTATTTATAGGCTAGGAACCCTTGGGGAGGCTTCGGAGCCGTTGGAGAGGCTAAAAGAGCCGTTGGGAGCCAAGTGGGCCAGCCTGGTCAAACTGCAACGGCTAGTTTGACTGGCTCCACCGGCTGGCCGGTACAGTCCCACCGGCTGGCCGGTGTGTGAAAAAAGGCATAGGATTCTTGTCCAGGGGCCACCGGCTGACCGGTACATCTCCACCGGCTGGCCGGTGCCTTGGCAGAGGAGAAGGCCTTTGGTCCAGGCTCCACCGGCTGACCGGTGGAGGAGCCACCGGCTGGCCGGTGGTGAGGCAGTAGCTCATCCTGTTCTGGCTGGGTGCCACCGGTCGACCGGTGCTGAGGCCACCGGTTGGCCGGTGGTAAGGCAGTGGCTCCTTCTTGAGAGCAGATGCCACCGGCTGGCCGGTGGTGTGCCACCGGCTGGCCGGTGGTCTGGATTTCAGACCATTTGCCAGCACACTTTCTAGGCCCAATTCCTTGGCCACCTGATTTGATTCCTATCAACCAAAAACACTTGAAAGAGGATTAGATAAATATGAGGGTGATTGTGATCATGAAAATAAAACATTGAGGGGTTCGAGAGGTACAACATTTACGTCCCCGTAAAGCTTCACCACAAACTTAGGGAAACAAATGCGGTACTGAGCACGCATCTGAGCCTTCCGCTCTCATGTGCTCACTTGGAG
Organism: Viscum album; assembly: GCA_963277665.1. Taxonomy (NCBI): domain Eukaryota; kingdom Viridiplantae; phylum Streptophyta; class Magnoliopsida; order Santalales; family Viscaceae; genus Viscum; species Viscum album. Next base: position 1,931,610,553 of record OY728142.1, read on the forward strand.
GTTCCTGTGCTACAAAAGAAAGTGTACCAGAGAAATCGATCGTCCTCCTAGGATCTGCTCCTGTCGATCCTTGATCCCCACTGGAACCTCCACGAAAGACACTCCATCACCATCGTCTAGCTTCTCATGGTCGATGATATTCTAAGGGTCGCGCACATATCTCCTCAGTTGAGATACGTGGAAGTCGTCATGCACCTAGTACAACTGCGGTGAATGGGTCAAGCGGTAAACCACCTCGCCTACCCAGATGAGGACCTAGAAAGGTCCATTGATCCTTGGATATAACTTGCCGCTTTGGCCACATCTCTGTAAACCTCGTCGAGGTGAGACTCGTAAGAAGACGTGGTCGTCATCCTCGAACTCCAGAGGTCTCCATTTTTTGATAGAACTGAAACTCAAAACGACTGCTGCTACGAGGGTAAGGTTGACTGACTTAAGAGTGATCGGTCGCACCCTACTGTGCATGAGTTTATCCTATGCTGCCTAGGGTTTCCTTTCCGCCGACCAAGGAAAACCCATCCCGACGTCGTGGTTAAACCACAACCTTTTTTCCTAAAACCGTCAATTTGTGTATGAACTGTGATTGCCCAGTCCATACTCAAACCAACATCGTAAGGCCTCGACGCTGCCACCAAGAGATTCCAACCGAAACTCTCGCCTCGAGGGTCTAACCACACCGTCGGCGTAAGTGTGATTATCGAGTCTCCTCCTAAGGTATCTCCAGACGTGAGGGTCAAGTCCACGGCTTACTGGAAACTCTAGGTCTGGGACAAGATTGTGAAAGCGGGGAATGATTCATATCGACGTCTGTTACTACAACAGCTAGTAGTGGACACAGACTGTCCCTTGAATCATTTTTAGATCCATTGGGTCACACTCCTTGACCGCATGCAGCCGCACTCTTCCTCCGCCCTCCAGCTCCCTGAGCCTGGCAGGGATAACTAAGGCGGGTGGTTGTAGCATGTTAAGATGTACACCACCTCATACTGCTCTCCTAGCTCTGCCTCCATGTCTTTTTCTTCGCAGACTCATCTATCCTTAAAGCTTCCACTTCTTGAAACATTTAACACACCCGAGTCTCTAAGACTGGCACCGGTTTCCTGTTTCTTACTGCACTGTGCAGTCTTCATTCTCTCTTGGATGACCTGGACCTCCTTTAGTCTCACAAGAGCTGCTATTATTTCTTCTTTGCAGATAAGAGAAACTCGGTCTCATCCCCTGGATGAACCACATTCGTTTCCTAATACAGTCAATCCCAACATGAATGATGCATTCATGCCATGGATGACATCGTAAGGCCTCGACGTAACTACCAAGAGATCCAACTGTCACTCTCGCCTCCAAGGGTTGAGTCACACTGTGGGCATCAGTGTGAGGTAATTGGGTCTCCTCCAGTAGAAATCTCGAAAGTGAGGGTCAAGTCAACAGTTTAACCGGGACCACTCAGTATCAACAAAACAAAAAGGACAGGAAAGCAAACATCACAAGATAAGTGTCTTTTTATTATTGCAGCTCATAGTACAAAGACACAAATACAACAGAAACATGGAACTAGAAGTACAAAGGACGTATACACTAGTTCCCCTCCTGTCCACATGCTCCTGGAGCTCTACTGCCTTGTCCACTGCTCGGCTGTTGCTCAAGCACCAGCCGCTGCTTCTGTCTCGGTGGCTCCTCCAACACCCGCTGATCAACCGTACAAGGATTCAGACAGTCACGTGTCAGGTGACCCTTTCCGCCACATGAGTAACACGACCTACTTCTGGCATTCCTAGCTCTGTTCCCACCCTGGGTGCCCCTCACCACCGGTCCTAAACCCCGAGATCATCCAACTGCTGGTCTGGTCCTCCTGGACCTCTGCATCATCTGTCTACTGCCCACAGATGACTCAGAAACTGATCGAAAACCCTGCGGCAAAGGAAGAATCTCCTGTACACGCCCGGGGTGTAGAGCTACTGGCACAAACTCCACCCTGAAGAAGGTCTCGAAGTCTTCCCATGCGAAGGTCATCCCGTCGCAAAACTGGAACAAGTGACTCCACCACCTGCCTGCTGCTGCCTGAAGGAGGCTGGCAGCAAAGATCACCATGAAGTCTGTCGGCGTCCCTACTAGCCTGAAGACTCTCACCACAGCCTCCAGCCAATCCTCAGCCACCTGCGGGTCCGTCCCTCCCTGGAACCTGGGTGGCCTCTGGCGCTAGAACTTGTGCAGCGCACTCAAGTAGCGTGCATCGCCTACTGCTGGGGCTGGTGGCATCGGTGGCCCAACGTATGGTAGTACCGCTGGTGCCTCAACTGCAAGAGGGCCCTGTACTGAAGCCTCGTCACTCGACAGGCTGTCATCACGCACATCCCTCTGGGCTCTAGATGGTCGTCTGAGAAAAGGCATCCTGAAAGCAACAACGTAACATGGTCAAACGATTATACCTGGTGAGCTGACCTGGTTTGAGCTGTTTTAAGGGGAAACCTTTGAAAACACACACGCAATCAGTGTTTTCGTGCACAAAGTTGGAAATCAGTTGTCAGGGTCCTGGTGTATGGATACGTCGGTCGCCCGCACCAACACTGGACTCCCTGAACTGAAAACCACACTCGGTACTCTTAACACTATTGCTTCACAGAAGAAACATCAGATTTATAAGTTTTGCGGTAGAACCGAACTCCTTTGATACCAATTGTCATGACCCGTCCTCGGGGCCCGTGCCGTGACTACCCCAAGCCCGCCTTCCATAGGCCAGGGGCTGGCGACTAGCACCAAAGGCGTAAAATCCCGATAACTGGGAAGGCATTGCCTTTATAAAAGAAAACAAGTACCACAGAGTACAAGCAGAAGCAAAGCACTAAGTAAAAAAGAAAAGCTGAAAAGTAAATGGGCCAAAATACAAACCCAAAAGAAAGTACGACTACAACTGAACAAGGTACAATAGCAAAAAGACAAACAGCTGGAAGTAGGAAGCAGCTCCTGGGTCGTCCTCCTCAGATCCTACCAGAAGGGTAGGTACAGATGGCGCAGCTCCTGGTTGTCCACCACGAATCCTACCTGAAGGGTAGGTACAGGTAGCCTTCTCCACGCTCTCATCCGTCAACCTCCTTCGTGAGTCGTCACGTCGTGTAGTCCACCTCCGGGTACTGACTCGTCGTGTAGTCCACCTCCGGGTACCGTCCAGTCCTCGAACACTCGGCCTCCGTCAGCACTGCCCATCGTCTGCAACCAACACAACGAGGTGCGGGCATAGCCCGTGAAGGGGTGAGTATATCGATACTCAGTAGGGACCCCGAGACCCTCAAGGTCTCACTAAACCAACAAGGATAACCACAAGAATATCTCAACAGATAACCTCTACTAAGATATATGCCCATACATATACCTAAGTTATCAAGTAACCCATCTCAATCATGAGGAAACACAAGGATTTTGAAATCAACGGATAACCACTACCCAGGTATATGCCCATACATATACCTAAGTTATCAAGTGACCCATCTCAATCATGAGGTAAACACAAAGGTCAAAAGTCTTAGCTCAAACCAGGATTTCCATTATCGAAACCGTAACTGCTGAAGAGCTCCGTCTCTGGAGTGTACAGTGGTCCTATCACGACTCCGAGGTACTGCTCACTAACCTAAGACTACTGTAGAACTCCACCTATCGAGTACTGCGGGCTAGCTGCTACAACCAAGCACTCTCCCGTCGTGGGTCTTCCGCTACAACCAAGCGCTCCCATGTGCCGCTACAACCAAGCGCACCTCTGTCGTGGGTCTTCCGCTACAACCAAGCGCTCCCATGTGCCGCTACAACCAAGTGCACCTCTGTCGTGGGTCTGCCGCTACAACCAAGCGCTCCCATGTGCCGCTACAACCAAGTGCACCTCTGTCATGGGTCTGCCGCTACAACCAAGTGCTCTCATGTGCCGCTACAACCAAGCGCACCTCTGTAACACACCGAGTCGTTCGATCAGCAGTCGTCGGGTCTCAGTCAGCTACACGGTCTCCGTATTCCGCACGCTCGTCTCCGGGAGGGTTCTCTCCACGAGATGCTGGTCGATACTACAAGTATCACAAGGTTCCACGAAGAAGTATCTCTCAAGGACCTCTTCGTCACTAGGGTCTCAACACAACAGACGGTGCGTCAATCGGATGCCCGGTCTGTGATTTATTAGTCTTTTCGTCCCAGGGGCCTAGTTGGTTTCATAAGAGAACCAACCCGGCCATATCTCAATTGTACCCCGAACTCTCATGGTGTATACTCATAAGGACCGCTTCTCTACGAGATCACCAACGCTGTTGACGGTTCGTCAAACGGACATCCGGTCTGAAAGATATCGTCTTTTTCCGTTCCAGGGGCCTGGTTGGATTTTGGGTACAACCCAACCTGGCTATAACCCAACTGCATCCAAAACTCAGGCAGAGGATGCCAAAAGTTCTGTATCGTCAACAGGAACGCAACGCAGTAGACGGCGCATCAATCGGACGCCCGGTCTGGAAGTTATTGGCTTTCTCGTTCCGGGGGCCCGGTTGGTTTTTAAGTTAAAACCAACCCGACCACACTCCGAAGGTATCCAAACCTCGAGCGGAGTAAGCCAAAAGATCCGTCTCACTTAGAGGAATTTAACAAAGCTGACGGAACGTCAATCGGACGTTCGTAGCTCAAGATATGAGTGTTTCCGCTCCGAGGGCCCGGTTGGTTTTGTGTACGAACCAACCCGGACGAACTCAAAGTAATCCGAAACCTTGAGTGCAATATACCGAAACGACCGTCTCGGTCCAAGGATCGTGTTTCCGGTGACGGCGTGTCGTTCGGAGGCCCGTAGCTCAAGTTACGGGCATTTGACCGAAAATGGTCCGAAGACGGGGGTCTGGGCCCGGGCCGACCCGGGCCGACCCCCCCCCCCCCCCCCCCCCGGGTCGGCCGAACCGGGTCGACCCGAACCGGGTCGACCAGACCCGGTCCGGCCCGGCCAGGGCGCGGCCTGGCTCGGCCGGCCGTTCCGGCTCGGCTCGGCCGAGCGGCTGAGCGCGGAAGCTGCGGGGGCGCCCTGCCCCCGCGTGAGGAACCCGCGGCCCCGGTTGGGGCCGCCTTGCCAGCGGACGCGGCGGCCGGGCCGCGTCCCTCCACCGGCTCCACGCGGCCGCGGAACCGTGTCGCTGCCGCGGCTTCAGTCGCGGCGGGTTTTTCTGGCGGCGCGCCGGCGGGGGTTTCCGTGGGCCACCGGACGCGCTCCGGTGGTCCGTTTTGTGTGCGGTCTTCGCCAGTGGTCCCCCCGGGACCCAATCTTCACTGCGAGGCCCTCAAAATCACCCTACAGCCTCGTTTTTCCTCGCCCGTCGATCCACACATCAATAAACAATCTGCGGAGGGTTGTCGGGCCGTGTTCGTTTGGCCCGCACCCTCCGCGTTAGATAATAACAACGGAAGAAATTTATTCATCACATGAATACATAATCAAAAACAATTTTAATGAATTAGAATCGTTCTTATTATCCGGGTTCTTCACTTTGAACGGAAACATTCACAGAGTATAGAACATTCAAATAAAACCCCTACCTTGGGTATAAGTCGATCAGAAGGAGGCGTCGTCGTTCGAGGTTTGTCGCGGTAAGGCGTCGCGAGGATGACGACGTCGAAGGGGGACATCGGTGTTCGTCTGACTCAAGGGAAGGAGAAGCCGTCGTCACTTGCTACCCGATTCCGCTTCCGAGCTTGTTCGTCGAACTCCAACAGATGATTGAAGATTTTGTTGCGGAGGGAGGATTGTTGCAGAAGAGGAAACGTCGGCGTCGCGGCACACGGTGTAGCGTCGTCGATTTCCGCGGTTTCGGCGTTCTTCGTCGGAGGTCGGAGCGTTCTTCGCGTTCTTCGCGTTCTTCGTCGAAGAATTAAGAATTCTCTCTCTGCTCTCCCGAAGGTTTAACACAACACAAACCCCCTCCACCAAAATAAAATAAGTCCTCAACTTATTTTATTATCAACTTAAGATTTGAAAAACAAAAGATAAGAAACGACCCATTAATTCGTAGAATTAATTCAACGAAATAAACCGCCCAATTAATTCAATGAAGAAAACCGCCCAATTAATTGGTGCATTAAGAAATTAAGAAAACGCGTCAGTTGACTTCCATAAATACGGGTTTTCGCGGGTGCGTTACTTAGCGGAATAGAAACGGTGGGGCTCGTGCGGGTCCCACCTCACAAATATCCTACCAAGAGGGTAGGATATTTTTGGATAGAACCCTATCCGTAACAACTCCACTTAAGCAGCTTTAAGTGGCTTTCAAGTGGCTTCCAAGGGGCTTAAGTGAAATAAAATAAAGTTTGTCGTACAATTATTTTATCTCTTAACTTTAAGCCCAAAAATTAAAAACCACACCCGAGCAAACGCAACTCCGGAAGAGGTGTTTCTAAGTAATTATCGGCGTTGTGATTCCATCAGTGCCCTCAGAATTCGATTCCGAGCACCGGTTCAAAATTTAGAAATACCCACTCGTTCGTTCACTGAACGTACCCGAGCCAAACTTCGTAAATTGATTCCGGTCACACCGGGCCTCGGAATCAGGCGCCGTCAGAAACTGCGTTCTTGTAAAATTCCAAAGAAAATTAAGAAAAAAAATTCCTTGGAATTTACAGGTCTTTAAAAATATAATATGAGGATGGATCAAAATTATCTCATATAATAATTTTCAGACATGTTTAGATCACATTTTTACTCTTATCCTTTAGTTTTAATCCCCTGCTAACTCTTTTCACATTTATCATGACAATAAGGTTTTTTACTCATTGAGGGTTAGGATAGTTACTATAAATAGACATACAATTGATAAATGGACCATGCCTGATATTTTCAACAATATACTATTTATATTCATGAATATAGGATTTTTTGGAATTTTATATCTTTTAATAAAATATTATTCTCATAAAATATCAATAATGTCAATTTTATAACTATTCATTTACATTGACTTTTATAACATCAAAACAATAAATTAAATTCAAATAAAATATTTTAATAAATAAATAACATCTTATATTTATCTATAAAATTTTTTGGGTGCATTAATTAAATCGATTATAAAACTTTTGATATTTTTAAAATAATTTATTTTATTTGTCCATTAATTAAATAATTACTACATGAGTGTTGTGTAAACTTTTAAGGTAATTATTTCATCACTAAAAATTAAAAATAAATTATCTTGGTGAATATAAATAATTTATATTTATAAATAATATTTATAATGGAACATATACTTTAGTTATCTTCATGTTGAAAATATTATAGTTATTAAAAATACGAGTGTGATATTTTTCACTTTTCATTAAATAATATATTATAAAGGTCATAATCACATTCAAATGGAAACAAAAGACCATATAACCAAATATTGGATGATTAAGGATGAAATGGATTAATATAATAAAATTTAGAGATGTTTTATTGAAATTTTATTGTCCTTGTCATTTTATTTTTATCATTAATTACCTAATTTACCATTTATCATAGTAACAAAATTACTAAAGTTACTATTCATATTGAGACAAAATAAAAGGGACCTATTTACCAAATTTAAAGCCCATAATTAAAAATATTTAATAAATTTTTAAATATTAAAAAAAAAATTTCCATAATTTAATTTAAAATTAAACCGATAAAATGTAATGAAAAATAAGGTATTTCAAATAAATGCCTTTTTAGGTATAAAAATGTTTTTATAATAAATTTAAATTTAAATTAATTTCTAAATACTATAATCATATTATTATTTTTTGATCAAAAGGAATTAATTTCAATTTAAAAATAATCAAAAATATAATTTTATTTTGTAAATACATGAAAATAAAATAAAATTTTCAATAAAAACGGTATTTTTTACTATTCATTGAAAAATAAATTTCATCCAAAAATTCTCAAAAAATCATCCTAATATAATTTGGAAATGATGAATGACAAATGAAATTTATCTTTTCAAATTAAAATATTATTATTTTGAAACCAATATTTTATATAAAACTAAATAATGCCTAAAAATCCAATTTGGTTTAAAATAAATCTCTTTCCTTTAATCTAATAAATTTTCCAATATTTTATAATTTACTAATAATAATGTTTTATATCAACATTAAATAGTATGATACTTCCTTTCCCCTTTTTTAAATTTACATAGTCACAATTTTATTTACTTATTAAATAAGTGGGGATTCTTTCCCTCGTAGCATTTTTAGATTCTTTTGTTGCATCTTTAACCATATGGTTTCTTTGTAAAACCTTAACCTAGTACTTTACATTATTCCACACTAATTTATTACTACAGTTAAGAATATGAATATTTTGTTCCTTGTAAGAATTTTTATCTTCCAATTGAACTACCTAAGGTCTCAAAACATGAGATGAATTTTTCTCATACATTATTAACATCGAAACATGAAAAACATTATCTACCAGGGATAAACATGGATGAAAGGATACTTAGAAATAAATTAATCCAACATTATCAAGGATTTCATATGGTATAATAAATAATTGAATTATATTCCCATTTTTAATAAAACACATAATACTTTTTTATGGATATACTTTAAGAAAAACATGATCACCTCCCTCAAAAGAAATATCCTTCCTTCATTTATTTGCATAACTTTTTTTCTTACTTTGAGGCATCCTCATTTTTTAATGAATTTTATTCATATTATTAACCATTTCCTCTACCATTTCTGGTCCAATAAAGTTCCTTTCACCTACTTTATCTAAAAAAGCAGGATTTTAACATCACAGCCCATATATTTCTTCAATATGTGCCTTCTATATACTATAATGAAAACTATTTTTATAATAAAAATAATCTAAAGAAATATGATTATCCAAATTCCCTAACAATCCATTAAACTAGCACAAATATTTTATTCCATTTTCTGATTTGTTATTTCGGTTTTTCCATCAAATTGAGATTAAATAGTTGTATTGAAATTTAATCCAATTCTCAATGACATCAGAAATCCTTTCCAAAAAAATCAATTGAACCAAGGATAATGTTTAGATTAAATAGAGGAGGGAAATATTTTACCATTTCTACTATGAAAATAGAAAAGGATAAAGCACTGCCTTTGGTAATTTTAATTATTCTTTAACATGTTTTAAATTCAAATATTTTATGGTAAAGTTAGTAATATCCCTTTTCATTCCATCCCACTAATAATACTATTGATGGTCTCTATACATCTTAGTATTGTTAGGATAAATATAAAACAAGGGACTTTGTGCTTACCTCAATTATTATCACTTCCAATAGGTGTCATATAATGAACATGATCTATTTCAAAATCTCATAACACATTCTATATCCACATTAAATTTAGAAATCTTACTCTTCTTAACCAATTCTATCTTTTCCTGTAATTTTCGATCTTCCTTCTAAGATTACTAAATTTATTTTGATAGATACTATTATAATAAATCCTAAAACATAATAGATAAATTTATTCCATCCAAAAATTATATGCCAAAATTCATCAAATCATTGTCCAAAGGGTCATCTTCTAGTTAAAGAAAATTTATTTTTCAAACTCACATCATCACCTACTTTATTTTTTTTCTAGGATGATAATGAATTGTGCAGCCATAATACATTATCAATTTGATACATATACTCTATATCATGTTTAAATATATATAAATTAATATATTATTCAAAATTTTATGATTAGTATACATTTGACACATGGATCAATATAAATGATATCTCAAAATTTCTAAATCAAACTCTACATAGTTCTGTTTGAGGTCATGTGTGGGATAATTTTTCTCATGTAGTCTCAATTAATGTAAATAATAAGCAATTACCTGATCATTATGCATCTAGATACAACCAAGTTATTTTAATGAACCATCACTATATATGATAAAGTCACCATTTTTTTAGGGAAAATAAATAACTGGAGCATTAACCAATCTTCTTTTCTATTATAGGAAATAGTCATAGCATTCTTTTTTTTTTGAATGAATATAACTCTATTTTGTACCCCAAATGGCCTGAATTCCATCTTTTTGTTTATTTTTTGGATAATGCCCTTTTTAAGGGTTGATGTGGAATCATTACATGACCCATAGGCACAATGCACAAGGCCCATACACGACCTGAAGGCCTAGAGGAACAAATCTGAATAAATGAGCTTAAAGTCACAAGACCTAAAACACTTGAAATAACCCCTCCCTAGAATCTTCATATTGAAGGAATCAAGATCCCAACCTCGCATGGCTGATCATCTATAATTTCCTCATGAAAAGTTGCATGGTGCCTAGTCCTGATGGAAGTTGTCATACCCTCTCATTCTTCCAATCCGGTTATTTATGCTCTAGTGGTTATTGTTTTTTCCCTAAATCATCATCTGGGTATGTTCATGTGTGGTCTACCCAGGTTTCTTCATGGTCTTTTTTGTCACCTGAATTCCCTATGGCCTGAAGGCCATTGATGGCCCGAAGTCCCTTATAGCCCTAAGGCCCTATGGCCTGAATACCTTTAGTGGCCCGAAGGCCCTAAGACCTGTAGGCCCAAACCAGTGGCCCGAAGTCCCAAATTAGATGAATAGTGTTAACTACTACAGTACCAAACAGTACTTGCTATAGTATTTCTATAGTACAGCTATAGTAACCTAGAAATTCACCCCACCCAGATTTGATCTTGGGTCTCTTGGTTGCCTTTCCCTTTCATCGACCACTTTTGTTCTATTATGACTCCCTTATTTACAATGTGTCCAATGAATGAAATCTACTACAACCATAAATCACATTTTTTAAATTTTCTATATAACTTATTTTCATTCAGGGTTTACAGAACAATTATTGGATTTTTTTCATGGTTCTTGTAACTTTTTTAATAAATCAACTTATCATCAATAAAAACAACAAAAAACTTATTGAACTATTCATGAAAATATCCGTACATAAGATCCATAAATTCATTTGTATAATTATTTATCCAAAATGGAATAACCACAAAGTCATAGTGCTTGTATCTATTCTAAAATTATGTTTTTAGAATGTCATACTTCTTCATGTTTAGCTTATAGTACCCATACCATAGGTAAACCATTGAAAAATACTGATCTTTTGATAGATGATCAAACAAATCATCAATATGAGAAAATTAATACTTATTATTAATAATAATGTTATTCAAGTCTCAATAATCAATTAAAATCCTCATAAATTCATTTTTCTTTTTCATAAATAAGACAAGACAACCCAATGGTGAAGTGCAAGGATTAAGGAATCCTCTATCATGCAAATTCTACAACTATTTTTTCAATTCCAGAAGTCCTATATGATCCATTAAATAATGGGGTATTTAAATTGGATTACCATCAAGAAATAATTCAATAATAAATTCAAATTCCTAATCAGGTATAACACTAGTCAACTCATTAGAGAAAACTTCCAGGTATTCTTTTACTATTAGAACATCATTAATATAAATAGTTCTCTTATTTTCAACAATATATTACATATAACATTAATTTTTATATTTTAATAGTTTCTTATCTTATTGATATGTTATCAAAGGTATTGGTTCATTATTGTTTAAAAAATTAAATTCTTTCTGAAGAACAAATTCTTTATCTCTAAAATCTATCTTAACATGGTAAACATATAGAAAATCCATAACCTGAATAACATAAAATTATATTAGGGGAAAGACAATAAGGTTTTTAGGTAAATTATTTCCCCAAACATCAAAAGGAATATTCATATAATTTTATTTTGACTTAATGCATCCCCAATGTGTTTTTACTATAAGTTCTAGATTCATTTCATGTGGTGGAATTTACAATTTACAAGAAAATTTCCCAAAAATGAAATAATGTGTAGACCCCAAATCATATAATACATTATAATTATCATAATAAATAATCGATGTACCTCATACCACATGGATTGATGGACCAACATCTCCTAATGTATTTCCAAAGGATTTCACCACACCTTTCTGATTATAGTCAAACAGTTTCCCATCATTTTGATTTCAATTTAGACAGACATGTGCATAATGACCCATTTCATTATATTGCAACTTTTTACTGTATATTTATTAAAATTGATATTAACCCTTAAAAAATAATTTTTATCCCAATTATGATCTATATAATAAAACTTACCACATTATAATCACTTACCAGACTTCAAAAGGAATTCCCCAATGTGATTTTTACCATAACTCTCACAAAATAAAAACTTAATTTTCTTACCATAAAATTTCATGGATCCATTCTTCCATTATTCCTACCACCTATAATCTTTTTCTATTGGTTATCAAAAAAACACGTGATCATTAAAAAACTCCATTTTAACCTTCTTCGAAAATATAACAATTTTCTCATTACTTTTTAAATTATTAGGAAGTCTCTTCCATTTGATATTTTGGCTTTAATCATGAGTAAAACTAATTAATCTTACTATCAGGATGATTGAAAAAAAATATTGTGTACCTTACCAATAAATGAAATTTTAATTCATACATGACCACTAAATCTTCCTCCCTTGGAATCATTCAATGAGTTTCTCTTCTACTCTAAGTATAATAGATTTAGGAAAATATTTCTCAATGAATATATTCATAAATTTATCCTACTCCAAGGAATCAATCTACTATCTTTACCTGATATTTGTTACCATGGGATATCACTGGTTGGATTCCCCTTCAATAACTTAAATAGTAATACTTTCCCATTAAATATTTGAACATCCCATGACATCAAATATATTTTCTAGGGCTATAAACCTTCCTTAAATTACCACTAGGTTAGATGATCCATTGAATTCTATAGGATGTTTTCTTGCAAAATGATCCATTATCTTCATGTTCCTCTATGGTAGATATGGATGATCTATAGTATTTATACCATTACCATTTATATCTTGTGTCAATTGATCCATCAATGTAACAAACTGCTCAATTCCTACTCCAACCAATCTAGGTTGTTTATTCGAAAGGATATCATACCCTGAGTGCCTTCCTACTTCAGCTTCACTATTTCCTCTATGAAAAACCATTCTAAATAGACATATTTTAGTCTAATCATCATGTTAATCTTCAAATTATATATAATTTCAACTTAACTGTAAAGTAAAATCTTTTTAAGGTTATTTTTTTAACATATTCTTAACCCCTAATGTTATCTAACCCTTTTCTTTGATAACAACTATAAGGACTCAGCCTTAATCATTACATATTGTAGTGACATTAAATAATAATTCACATTCTTATATTACTAAAGATGGTTTAGATTTAGATTTTTAGAGAGTTGAGTTATTACCCTTATGTAAAAACTCATATATTACAAAGTAGACACTTATAATCAGTATCCATTTTCTAATAATATAATAATTTTTAAATGAAAAACATTTTCATTTATTGAAAATTCTTCATGTCTTTCAACATTACTTCTTCTTTTCCCTTACCCTTCATTAAACCCCTGTGAAAAACGTTTTAAAACTTTATATGATCATAAAAATCTTAGTAAGAGACATAAAATGAATGTAAGAATGATTTTTATATGAATACTTACAGGGAAAATATTTTTTCAAAATTAACATTGGGATCAAAATAAAATTTCCTAACCCTAGAAATCACCTTCTCTACCCAATGATTTTTAAAAAACATTTCTTACCACATCTTAAAGGAAAAAATAAAAAACTTATTATTTCTTTCAAATCATTAAATACTCATAATAACATTTTTCAAAAAGATATACTTTTAACCCTTAAAAATTAGTATATACATTCCTTTAATCATAAGATTATATTACCTTTAGAAATTGAAATATTTCTATAGAAATCATATCATGCATAGATTTATAATATATGTAACATGGGGAATAATTTTCAAATCGTTATTAAAAATGGGATAAACTTCACGGTTACACATTGAATAACCATCATGGTTACACATAAACAAACTATCATGGTTTCAACTATAATAACTAATGCAGTATATTCAAATAATTTCTTAGGAGAAACCTAATCAGTTCACTCATTCCCTTTACCCAAATCATTAGAGAGCTATAAGGGATCACCCCCACTCAATTTATAATGGAACTAGCTAACCTCATAAACAATTCCCAAGAACCATAAAATAATACATATCTTATAATAATTCATTTTCAGATATTGATATACCTATTTAATTTTAAATTCCTTTTTGAAAATAACCAAAACATAGGGAATGAGTGATATTTTTATTTTAAGAAATAATGAAAGCTTATAAAGGAATCCAACAATTAAATAATGGTTATGGTGGTGGTAATGGTCATTGTCACTATATACATTAAAATATAACATTCTTTTTTCCTTTTGGTAATGAATGTTGAAATATTCCTTAAAAAGATTCCTTTTTGAAAAACTTTTAAATAAAGTCAATAGAAACATAAAGTGTCCTTCATAATTCACTTATTTCTATATAAATACATCAATAAATTAATTTTAAAAATATGGATATGTAAGAAAAATAAATTTTAAATGGAAACTTGAAAAGATTATTTTATAAATAATGTCTCTTACCTTGAGTCTAACTCGTTACGTACGTTCTTTATCGCCCTCTTCTTTTGAAAATCTTCTTTTATTAACACCTTAAAACCTCTAATATTGGTATTATGCCAAAACTATGACCACAAAAACATGGTAAGAGATATTAGGAAGGTATTCGGGTAGATATTGGGTGATGTAAATCGGTTCTTAATAGTAAAGAAGTGAGAAGAAATGGTTCCCTTTTATAATAAAGGGGAGGGTTACTCATTGAATTTATTAAAATATTAATTTAATATAAATTAATTTTAACATTAAAATCACACCAAATTGATAATATTAAAATATAATGATTATGAGTCAAAATAATCTTTTCCAATAATATTTGGACTTGTTTAGATCATATTTTTGCCTTTATATTTTGGGGTTAACCCTCTGTTAACCCTGTTCATGATAACCATGACAACAAGGTTTCTATTGAGGGTCAAGATAGTTACTATAAATGGAGAAAATCCATAAATTGATCATGGTTCATATTTTAAACCATAACCTAATCACTTAGATGAATATAATATTTTTAGGAATTTTATATAATTTAATAAAATATTATTTCCATAAAATATCAATAACGTAAATTTTAGAATAATTCATTTACTTTGACTTTTATAACATTAATACAACAATTGAAATTCAAATAAAAAAATTTAATACTTCCCTAAAATTTTATATTCATCTAAAATATTCATGGATCACATAAATTATTTCCATTTATATTACTCTAAATGTTTTTAAGATCATATATTTTATATTAACAATAATTGAATAATTATTGCATCAATGTCGTGTAAGAATTTAAGGTAATTATTTATTAACTAAAAAATACAAATAAATTACAAAGATGAAGATAAATTATTTTGAATTCAAAATAATATTTATAACTGAACATTTTCTCTGGTTATCTCCATGTTAAAAATATTGTATTTATTAAAAACATGAGTATGACATTTTTTACTTTTCTTAAAATAAAATATGATAAAGGTCTTAATCACATTCAAATGGAAATAAAATTTCATATACCAAAATCATGGTTGATTATGGGTAAAATGGAATCATCCAATAATATCAAGTCATGTGTTAGGGTCATTTTATAGTCATTTTCATTTTTTTATATTTAATTACCCGATTTACCCTTTACATTATTAACAAAATTACAAAATTTATTATTCATATTGACCGAAAATAATAGGGAACTATTTACCAAATTCATACCCTATGATTACAAATATAGAATCCATTTTTTAAGATTCCAAACATATAAGTGGAAGAATTTTATTTAAAATTAAACAGATAAAATGCAATGAAAAACAGTTTTTTAGACAAATGCATTTTAAAGTATAAATTTTTTATACTAAATTCAAGTATAAAATTAATTCAAAAGACAATAATTTTATTTTCTAAAATTAAAATAAACAAATTTTATTTTAAAAATAATCAAAAATAAAATTTCTCTTTTTAAATACTTGAAATGAAAATACAATTTTTATCAAAAATCAGTATTTTTCATTATTCTTTAAAAAATAATTTTTTTCAGAAAATTCTTATAAATTTCTCTAATGATAATTTTTAAAAACTGAATACATAAATGAAATTAATTATTTCAAATTAAAATTATATTATTTGTAAACCAAGTATTTAAATAAAATTATATCATGCTTGAAAATCCAATTTGGTTAGAAATAAAGACTTTTTTTGTTTGACTAAAAAATTGTTTAATATTTTATAATTAACTAATGATACTATTTTATATTGACATTACCTTGATAGTTAAATTTTCACTGTGCTATTTCACCTCATTCACTTAGTCTCCCTCTTGGTTTTTTCTCTCATTCTGCTGGTGAAACCCAACATTCTCTAGCATACCCTTGCTTCATGCGAGATCAAAAATTTATGTCTGACGTCCTCAATGTGAATCAGTGGTGTGCTATTTGTATTGGATCTTGATGATAATCTTCCATGCTAAAGATCTGCCTCCATCTCCATGATTGAGAATTATTGGTGGAGATCCAAAAGAAGCGCATTACTGTGTGTGAGAGATAGAGTACATGTTTATAATGGTCTAATTTTAAGAGGTTTCATAGAGAGAAAATGATCGTTGGATAAATCCAAATTGTTCGGACTTTAAGTATCCACATCTTTATTCTTTTATTTCAATGATCTATCTTTTGGGGGTTTTGTCATCTATTTTTCATATTCCAAGATTGTATCTTGTATTCTGTCTATTTTGAGATTAATAAAACATGTGTATGTGGGTTGCGTTCTTATTGTCCTTCTATTTTAAAAATAGGGATAACCACGTTAAATCATGAGTTCATCTTTATAGATTTATTGTATATTATTTATAATCTAGTTTTGTCTCTACACATTGTTGTTCGAACTCACCTTGAATTGTTAGGTTTTTTCTCTGTTTACAACTGCAATCATTGTAATCATGATAACATTTTCGGTTTCAAATACTTAATTGAAATCAATGGAATATTTATGTATGCTTGGCTATTTCTTTGGGGTGTATGCCTCAATGTTGTCCCCAATAGCATATGTTTAATATTTTAAAAACAATCAAAAATGTTTTAAAATCTATTAATACAGTATTTTAAATAAATTATATACACACAGTACCATGTTAGCATGTGTTTAAAAAATTATTTAATTAAACATTAAAAAATAATGTAGAAACTCAAGTGTAATTAAAAAACAAAAAATTGCCTAATATATGTTTGTTACATAAATACTTTCAAATTTATATTGGAAGCTAGATATTCTATTTTTCAACCACATAACATACATTCTATATTATTAAAAGATTGAATATTTTACACTATATATATATATATAACCACTTAATGCAATATTATGGCCTTTCAATTGAATTTATCTTGTTAAAGTTGGTCAAATTTTATTTCATCATTCAATTTTTTAAATATCTATGCACTTCTTTTCTCTAGGGAAAAAATTATTTTCTAATATATTTTTAAAAAATTAAAAATGTGTATTCGTTTAGAGTTTTTAAATTATGGTTCTTTTTCTGAAACAACATGTAGATTTTCATTATTTGTATTTAATAATTATTCTCTTGAAAAATAGTTTCTTTTTTTAAAATTAATTAATTAAACATTGTGTAAAATGTACAGAAAATGCACGAGCAAGGACTTCAACTTGTCCGCATGTGTGTTATTATTTTATTTTATTATTATTTTTTCAATTTTAATGAGATCAATGATTATTATTATCTTTTAAAATATCATTTAATGAGACAATAATGATGCATTGAAAAAAAAATTAAACTTATCAATAAAAAAATTCAACATTTTGATTTATCAATTAATGTCTTCGATCCATTATTTTTTCATTTCATAATACCCTATAGTTTATTACTATTTTCCTAAATCCCAACCTTTTTCTTCAGTCCATGATCCCCATAATTTATTTTCATTCATAGATTTTCTATTTCTTGAGGGTAACCAAATAAAATTCCCTCTATATAATTATATTTCATCCATCCCCCAACTGCCCTTGGCACTGCCCTCTTCTTGGCCATACCTTCTCCCTTCCCTATCACTCAAAGTTGTTACGTGCAATGGCAATGTCGGTCTGTAACCATTCCTGTACTCCCATGACGAGAATATAATCCCCGTACCCTTTATACCCCCTTCCCTTTCCACCCCATCTCATCAACTGCCCTGCCGCCTATACACACAAACCCAAATTAGCATGTGTTTAAAAATTTATATAATTAAATATTAAAAAGTCATGTAAAAACTCAAGAGTAGTTAAAAAACAAACAAAAAACACCTAATATATGTCTGTTATGTAATAACTATCAAAATTATATTGGAAACTAGATATTTGATTTTTCAACCACATAACATACATTCTCTTTTATGAAAAGATTGAATTTTTTACACTATATATATATAACCACTTAATGAAATCTTATAGACTTTCAATTGAATTTATCTTGTTAAATTTGGTGAGATTTTATTTGACCGTTCAATTTTTTAAATATCTATGCATTTCTTTTCTCTAGGGAAAAAAATTATTTTCTAATATATTTTAAAAAAAAATTAAAAAGGTGTATTCGTTAAGATTTTTTAACTTATAGTTCTGTTTCTGAGTCAACATGTAGACATTCATTATTTGTATTTAATAATTAGTCTCCTAAAAAAGAGTTTCACTATTTCAATTAATTAATTGATCATTGTGTAAAATTTATAGAAAATGCATGGGCAAGGACTTGAACATGTATGTGTGTGTGTGTTATTATTTTATTTTATTATTATTATTTTAATTTTAATGAGGTCAATGGTGAATTTTTTTTTGAAATCTCATTTAATTAGACCATAGTGCTGCATTTTAGAAAAATTAAACTTATCATTCAAATTTTTCAATATTTTGAATTATCAATTAATGGCGTGGATCCATTCTTTTTTAATTTCATAACACCCTATAATTTATCAATTAATGACGTGGATCCATTCTTTTTTAAATTATAGTTGTGTTTCTTTTTTCAAGATTTTTTAAATTATAGTTATGTTTATGAGTCAACATGTAGGTATTCATTATTTGTAATTAATAATTAGTCTCCTAAAAAAAGTTTCATTATCAATTAATTTTATTTGACTGTTTTCCATGATCCCCAACATTTATATTGGTGACTAAATAAAATGATCTCTATATAATGATATTTCATTCCCCCCCCCCCAACTGCACTTGGAACCTCCCTCTTCTCGGCCTTACCTTCTCCGGACTGCACGTCGATCCTCCTCCTTTTGGGCCATACCTTCTCCCTTGCCACTGTTACCTGCAATGGCAATGTCGGTCTGCCACCAATCTAGCACTCCCATGACGAGAATAGAATCCTCGTGCCCTTTATACCCCCTTCCCTTTCCACCCCAGCGCGCTTACTCTTCTTACACGGCGGTGGGCGACGACAGCTTGAGGCAGTTGCCTACCCGCTCCCAGAGATCTTCCATTCGGAAAAAATCTTTATTTGGGGGGTGCAATGGTGGAATGTTTTCCACCCTTACTGGGTTCATGAGCACCTGTAGTAATTAAAAATGGTGTCCTATGACCCAAGTAGTCAGAGTACCCTGCCGTGTTCAAGGATTCTCAATCAAAGATTAGCTAGAGGTATAGAGTGCCCAATCCTGGTCGGCGCAAAACATGGATGGCAGGACAAGAGCCAAGGGGGTAAAAGAGATCCATGTGTTGAAGAAGGCAGCGCGATCTTTCTTCTTGGGCTCCAGGGATGTGAGAAAATCTGCTCCACCAATGCACCCATCGGCAACAAAAGGGTGCAACATGGATGAGGAAAAACGGGATTACGGATGCATTTCATTTTCTTTCCCAACTCCACCCCAAAAAACACCAAGTATTCCAACATCCTGGATTCCATCACCATAACAACACCATGGGTCTCTTCAATTTCATCTGGTGCGGTTGGGTTTGTTTCCAACGGCTACCCACAAATATCCCAGCCGCTGCCCACAAATACCCATTACGGGGGTGAGATATTTCATTTGTCACGTGAGATGCGGGTTTGGCTAAAGGGAGACGACCAACTGGTTGTGTCACTCGGTGGACAATGGTGTTGCCCGGGGACAGCCGAGGGCAACGACATTGCTCTCTCCAGGGATGATGAAGTCATGGGTGGTGTATCGGCATGAGAGGTGATGCATGGGACGATGACGCAGGGATGAAGATGGCGTGGGGGTGGTGCCCGGGATGACGATGCACCAGCGAATGACGGCGTGCGTGATGAAAATGCGATGGATGAGGATTCATTGGCATGCGAGTAGGGTGGGTGGGATGACGCATGGGAGAGAGGGTTTGTGATGGGCTTGTGATGGGATTTAGTGTACCGTGGGTCTTCAAATCATTTATATAAAAATTATAAATATATTTTTTATAATTATATAATCATTTATATATATATATATATATTTATTTATTTATTTATTTATTTATTTATTTATAATTACATATATAAATAAATATTTATTTATTATAATTATTAATTACAAATAAAAATATATTTATTTATTAGTTTCAAATATAAATAATTATTTATTTATTTAAATAATTATTAATTTATAAAATATATATTTATTATTTTCATATATAATGTTACATATAATTAAATAAGTATATTTATAAACATATAGAAATATTGATAAAGAAATACAAATATTTATATTTATAATTATAAATAAATATCGATATATTTAAATAATTATAAAATTATAATAAATATTATATATATATTAATAAAATTATAAATATTAGAAATATTAATTTGTTATAATTTTATAATTATATATATATATATATATTCATTTATAATTATAATTATATATATATATATATTCATATAATTATAAATATATATATATTCATATAAATAATTATAAAATTAGAAGAAATATAGTTGTATATATCTATAATCTTATAAATATGTATAATTAATATAGTTATTATATATATTCTAAGATTATAAATATAATAAGTATATTTCTTATAATTTTATGATTATTTAAATTATAATTTTATACTAGGAAGCTCAGTCGAAGACAAAGTCTCTGACCATTTATTAAAATAAAGGAAAAGTACAACGAGCAAACATCAAAAGCCATGAAAAACAACTACATATCATAAAATTCATACATGTCACCATATCCATGATCAATTGCTTCATCCGCAATGGCTGACTCCCACTCCGAGCTTTCATAATGCTTCAGAGTCTTAACATATTTCCTTCTGAGATTTAACTTTTCCAAATATAGAAACTCCTCATAAGGCAGCGTGCATTTTCCTTTGTTGACAGAGTACCTAGTGGGCATCGGCTTTGGCATAGAAGAATAGTCTTTCCTTTGCCTTCTTCTTGGTGGAGCGGTCATAGCTTCATCCTTCCCTAACACAATCTTCTTTCTACCCTGAAAATGTCACTATAAGAGGTTTGAACCCTCCTGCCAGCATTCTCCTTTTCACTGTCAGAGATATCCCTCCCCAATTTTCAGAGATATACACCTCCTGGTAACCATCATTCACTCCCTGTTCTTTCTCGAAGTGACTGTTATCATCAACCATTACTAAACATTGTGGATGTTCCAGAAGTTCATGACCACCATGCGTCCCCTTCTACAGTATACCTTCTCCAATTACAGGAACATCCTGAGATTGAAAGTTAGACTGCATATTGTCACCTTCATTCCTTGGAATTGCCTTCTCAACATGAGAAAGCCTCCCATGATTACATTTATTTCCCAGACTCAGAATCCTGCTATCATCCAGTTTATCAACAACTTCAACCGTTGTTCGGCCAAGAGACATAGGAGAGGCAACTTGGTCCAACACAACCCGATCCTGGACCAGTTCCAATTCATCATTCATCATACCCTCAAAACAATTGCTAAGTTAAATATTGGTTGCCTGCTTCTCAAGCTGTGGTTGTAGCCCAACTGAAACCTTCACCCACCCACCGTTTTCATCCAATGCATCACCTGCCTGCATCTCCATAATAGGTTTGTCCCTCACTGCATCATTATTCCTAGTAGGATCAACTGCTGGGTTCACTGTATCCACCATTTATCCTGTGTTTAGAACCTCAAGAACTGCCCCATTGTTCCCAGCAGATTGAGCTGCAGCTTCCACATTTGCCACCAGACCTCCTGTATTGAACACACCAAGATCACGCTTCAACCTTTCAATCACCACATCCACCCTTAGTTTTGAAGGCACCTCCACTGACCTCGTTTGGGCTCCATGCACTGTCGTGACACTAACATGACCCAGGACCTGCTTTCTTTGTTGAGACTGCAAGTCCCCCACAACCTGTCCATCCGAAAATGCCTGCAGAACCACCCTTCTAGCCCTGCAAACTTCCTTCTGATGCTCGATTTTGAGACACCAGGAGTATTAATCAATCCAGGACTCAAAAACCACAGACTGCTTATATCTAAACTCCTCACTCACAATGATGAAGAACGAATTAACTGGAGGCTTCGATAAGTCTACTTCAACGCAGATTCTTGGTGAAACCAGATGGAACACGACCCTAGTTCTACTATCTGAACAAAGATAACATCAAACCAAGTTTCCAAGCATACGAATGATTCCAGGGTTCTAAAATGGAAGTGGTAATTTCGGAAGTCTTACCCAAATTGTTGTGGTCGGAGAATAGTGCCTCATGTGTTAATCATAAGACCATCAGAAGAGAAAAAATTGTACGCCATCACATGTTCACGGAGCAGAGGACCAGGCCAGAATTAGATATTCATCCAAATCAAAATGACTCATTATGTGCCTTGAGTTGAGGAGATATATTGTTGCGCGCTCCTGTAAATTCCATGAATCGAAGATGAAGCGATCAAAGAGATCCACGGACGGGCATCATTGCTTGAAACGCGCTATCAAGTTCAAATTCAGCATAGATGAGACATCAAAAAATTCACGGGTCATGATCGAGAGTTGCGGGATCCCATCGTATAACTCAGGAACTTTGGGAGAGATAGAGATTTTCAGAAACGAAGGCAAGTATTCATGATTTGAGAAAGGAATAAATCGATGAGCATCATAGGGTAGCAAAGATCCCCCCTCCACCAAGGGAGGAGGGATCTGCTTAGAGGCCATCGTCGCCTAAGCCCCTTTTATAATTTTATAATTATAAAGATATATATATATATATAGTTATAATTATAAATATTTATTTATTTATTTATTTATCATATATATAATTTTATAAATATATATATTAATATAAATAAAATATTAACATAATATCTTTATCAGTGCTAAAAAAGCATTGATAAATGTATTTTTTTCAGCGGTTTCTATTTTAGCGCTGATAAAACATACCTTTATCAGTACTTTTTAGCTAGATTTGATAAAAGGTTCAACGGGTTTTATAAAAAAACCCTAACAACATCCTTCATTCTCGTACCCCTCATGCTCTCACAGAAACTGACCCCTGCGCCACTGACCCCTGCTCTGCCCAGACCCTAGCACCGCCACCACCGACCCCTCCTTCGCCACAGCCTCTTCCCCCATTGTGGACTCCTCCTCTACCAAAAACCCACCTATACCATGATCCCTCGTCTTCCGCTCCTCCATCGCTCCTCTGTCGCGAACCCACCTCCGCCTCGAACCCTCATCTGTCGCTCCTCCACTGCGAACCCCACCTTTGTTGCGAAGCCCTCCACTACTGCTGCTGCCTACCACAACTTCCTCATCACTGGACCCTACTTCTGCCACCAGAAGGGTACGTTATCACTTTATTAAAAAAAGTTTCATTATAATTTTTTCACACTTACTAGGAAACGCTTGGATTAGTGTTTTCTATATGTTATTTCCATTTTATGGGATGTGTATTGATTGTTATTATATGTGTGTGTTTATATATACACTACCCCAGATCGGGCCAAGGGAATAATCTACGACTATCAACGCTCAACAGAAAGCACTCATAAAAGCCTCACCTTTATCAACACCTGTAAAAACTGCCGATAAAGGTAACTTTTATCTGTGCTAAAAAAAGCGCTGATAAAGTTATAACATTTATTTGCGCTTTTTTAGCGCTGATAAATGACATATTAATCATCTCTATTCTTATCGCTGATAAAAGTTTTCAATAAAAAAATTATCAATTTATATAAAATTAATTATATTTAAATTCAAAAATAAGGTTTGTTTATATAAATTAATTAAAAAACACATATTAATAATTAATATAAAAATGATATATTAATATATTCTTGTTAATAATTCAAATATATATATAATGTTTTAAAAAAAGTATTTATAAGATTATAATTTAATAATTATATATTTAAATAATTATAAAATTATAATAAATTTTATTAAATAATAAATATATTTAATATATTTATAATTATATATTAATAATTATATATAAATAATTTTTAAATATATTTATTTATCATTATAATTATAAATATATATATATATATATATTTATTTATTTAAAATAAATATATATCCCCAATTGGAAGAGGGTTTTTTAAAGTCAAGTACGAGAAAAAGAAAAAAGCAATGATTGACTCTGATGGCTTCATTACTCCGAATATTATAAACACTCCAAAATGTTGGGAAAATACCAATATTAAGAGAATAATTGTTACGCACTACCTAACTACCAGCATGAAGGAACAAAACACACTTCCCCCACAGCCTGCCCCTACTGTAAATTTACCCACTACCTCAGATGCATCCTCAAACTCTTATTTTACTGATTCAGAAGAATCATCCAGTGAGGATAATGAAAATGACCCTTCTTATAGGGATGCTTATCAAATAGAAAAGAAGATGGATTTTCCAAATGATCTTGACTTATGGATGGAAGAGAAGGATAATACTGCATTTCGACTAAATAAAAATGGTGAGATGACAGTTGATACCTACCTTGATATCAAAAAGAGGATGTTCATCAAGATTGTTAAAGAATTTAAAAAGGACCCAAACATCAACTTCCTTGATATCCCTTGGTAATGAAATTTTAATATACCACTAGATTGATGGAACTTCTTCTTTTTTGCGCGCCTCCTTGCGAATCTGGTGTTTTATGATGGATTTTTCTGCACTTTTGGGGACATCGCTGTGAAGATTCCCTCTTGATAAAATTGTGTTCAGGCGGACTCTGTTTGATTTTTTTGAGTTGAACCATGAATGCAGACTGAATCGTCCAGCACATGGACCCTTGGGATGTTTCTTCAGCTATAATTCTGGTTCATCAGAATGGATAGTTTCTATTGGGATGATTCACAACAAATCCTGCTACCATTGATGGGAGTTTGGGAGGTGATGAAGGTTTTTTTATTGCTAGAATTAATACAAGAAGCCATTGTGGACTTCTAACATCTCTAAATGAGGTTGTTTCCTAAGGCATACACATTTCTTGAAGCAGAGTCGAAATGGATTTTCTTCCTGGCCACAACAGAGAACACCCCCAGCCCCCAGCCTGTTGGTGAATCAACAACAACCTTTATAGGAAACTTCGGGTTATTATATTCTTTAAAAATCTTCAACCAATGTCGCGGCTCTTCTTAGATGGCAGGCATAGAGAGAATCAGTGACACGGTGGATTGAATCTGGTTCGTCATGGAGGATCGAATTGGGTTTGCTTCGGAAGATCGAATCTAGTTCGATTCAGAGGATTGATCGAATCTGGTCGAATCTGTTCAACATTGGCATCCAAATCAAATTTGGACGGCTTCAGATTCGATCATTCCACTATTAGAAATTGGATTATTTTCAACAGGCAGATGACCCGTCTCAAATAGTGTCTTTTCTGTTATTATTTGTGACAAAATTAATAATTTGTCGCAAATAGTTTTGGCGGGCATTCCCGCCGTTCAGCGTGAAAATTAATCACGACGACCATTTGTGACAGATAACATTATCTATTGAAAATGCTCGCTGACTCGGGATTATTTGTGATGGAAATTAGTGTTTTTTGCAAATAATTTTGACAAAAAACTATTTGTGATGGAATTAATTTCATCGAAAAAAACCTCGATGTTTTAACAGTCGTGTGACTCCCCTTTCTTCCTCCACTCCTTTCTCCTCCCTATCCCGAACAGCACATTGAACCATACCCGGACAATTGATCCGCTACAGATCCGTGCATCTCGATTCTTCCCGATTTTTTGGTGATTTCAACTCAAAATTTCAAGGTACAGACTCCACTTATGTTCTCCATCATTTGTTTAGTATCTTGGGTCAATGTTAAATATACTAGTTTGGAAAAACCCTAGGTTTAGAATTTCATCCGATTTTCCTGCTTTATTTGATATTTAGGATTGATTCAATTATATTAATCTCTATTTTGGTTTTAATCTGGTTTGTTTTTTGTTTATTTTGATTCAATGTTAAATATACTGATTTGGTCAAACCCTAGGTTTAAAAATTTATCTAATTTGCATGCATTATTTGATATTTAGGATTGACGCAATTGTATTATTCTCTATTTTGATTGTAATCTGGTTCATGGAATTTATTTTAATTGATTTTTAGGTATTGTAATTTTTTAATTTTGTTATTTATATGTGTTTTATATTTATATTTGTATATATATATATATAAGTATGTTTGTTTGCCATTATATATTGATAAATGTTTGTGTGTGTGTGTTTGTGTGTGTGTGTTTACATGTGTTTAATTTTGATATTTGTAAGTGTTTATATATATATATATATGTGTGTGTGTGATTTTGAAAATATGTGTATGGTTTTTGATATATATATATATATATATATACATATATGTATATCTATATGTATATTTGTATATATATATATATATTTGATATGTATATCTGTTTAAAAAAAATCCAAAATATATTTGACATATTTATATTAATTAATAAATCTTTTAATATAAATACATATTAACACATTTTGATTAATTAAGAAATTTTTTAATATAAATATATGTAAACAATACATTATTTGTATACATCTATAAACATTTTAAAAATTGTGTAATTTTTTTAATATATATATATATATATATATAAATTATGTAATGTTTTTAACATATATATATACACACACACACATGTATGTATATTAAAATGTGAATATATATATATATATACAAGTTTTAAAAAAACGTGTAAAGTTTATGATATATATATTGACATACATATATAAACATTTTAAAAAATGTGTAAGGTTTTTAATATATACATATATATATATATATATTTATTTATTTATTTATAGACAATTATGTATATTAACATGTGAATATATATATATATATATAAGTTGTATAAAAACATGTAATTTTATTGATATATATATACAGACATAAACATATATAAACATTAAAAAACATAAAATATGCGGGTTTGGCTAGCGTCATGCCAGCTGTAGGGGTTTGCTTCTGAGGGTGACCACCAACTGGTTCTAGCACTCGAAGAACGACAAATATGCCCGGGGACAGCCGAGGGCTCCGATGGTGCTCTGTCCAGAGATAATGATGGTAGGGGCGGCAAATCGGCACTGGGGTACTACCCGAGATGACGACACAGGGATGATGACGGCATGGGGGCTGCTGCTCGGGATGATGGTGTCCAGGGATTGGCATGGGTGACAGATCGGCACGAGGGGTGCTTCCTAGGATGACGACGCATGGGCGATGACGGCACGGGGGTGGTGCTGCCTGGGATGATGGAGTCCAGGGATCGACAGGGGAAAAATGATGATTGATGGCACGGGGGTGCTGACCGGGACAACGATTCAGGGACGATGATGCAGCAGCGGGTGATGGCGTGTGAGATGAAAAAAGCGATGGATGGTGGATCCATTGGCGCGCAAGAAGGGTGCGTGGGATGACGTATGGGAGAGAGGGTTTGGCCGGTTGTGATGGGCTTGTGATGGGCTTGTAATGGTCTTTAATGTACAATGGGTCTTCAAATCATTCATATAAAAAATAAATAAGTCTCGATGGGTGGTTTATCCCCTTGGGGGCTATGGTCTGGACTTCCAGTATGCATGTGAGGTGTGTGTTTTTGATGTAATTGTACTCCAAAACACATTATATATATATATATATACAAGGCCTGATAAAAGGGCACCCTTTGAAAATTATATTCTAAAATATGATTTATATAACAATAATTATATATATTTATATAAATGCAGTATATATATATATATATATATTAAAATATAATGACATGAACTATGTAAATAAGTATATAAAAACATTAAAATTATCAATATTTAAAATTTTATATTTATATTCATATTATATAATTTATAATATATTTATATTTATATTTATAATTATATGTGTGTGTTAATATATACACTACCCCAGATCAGGCCAAAGGAAACGTCTTTGTTTATCAGCACTAAGCAGAAAGAGCTAATAAACGTCTCACCTTTATCTCCACTAGCTAAAATCTCTGATAAAGGTTTGTAACACTTATCATCGCTTTTTTTAGTGGTGAGAAAAGATAGATTTATTAGAGCTATTCTTATCACTGATAAAAGTTTTTAATAAAAAATTTTATTAATTTATATAAAATTATTATATTTATATTCAAAAATAAGGTTTGTTTATATAAATTAATTAAAAAATGCATATTTATAATTAATATAAATATGATATATTAATTTATTTGTGATAATTTTATAATTATAAATAAATAAATATTTATTTATAATATTTTCATAAATATACACAAAATTTATAAATATATTTATTATATATATATATAAATATATATATATTTCTTTTATAGTTATAATTATAAATATAATAAATATATTTATTGGTATTTTTTTGAAAGCCCTGCTAAAATGCTCATCCATTTTTTAAAAGAAACCCTACCCATATGTCTTGTTCGCACGCCTTCAAGCTCTCGCGGAAGTCGAGTGTCGCCCCTCTCACCAAACCTCGATGTTGCATGGTTGCCGCTCTCACCGAGCCGCACTAGTGTTGCAACTCTTACTCTTATTAAACCCCAATGTCGCATTTCTAAAAACCACCACTACCTTGCCAAACACCATTGGCGCCTCGCCCTCAGCTCGTTGAACCCCACTGTCGCCTCGCTGAACCCCACAGCCGCCTTGCCCCACCGCATCACCGAACACCACTACTTCCTCACTCCCGTCTCGATGAACCCCACTACCACCTCGTTGAACCCCACTGCCACCTCACCCCACCTCCTCGCTGAACACCATTGTTGCCTTGCTGAACCCCACTGCCGACACATCTATGTTGTTGAACATCTTCAACGAATAAAAAGAAACATAAAGTGTCCTTTATAATTCACTTATTTCCATATAAATACATCAATAAACTAATTTTAAAAATATGGATATATAATAGAAATAGATTTTTAAGGGAAACTGTCACACCCCGATTTTTAAGTTTATTTTTATTTCATTAATTTTAGTTTCAGGTTATCACGCCAAGGTTCGGGTTGCGTCCTGGTTTAAATATTTTGATGTTTAATGATTTTTGTGGGTTTCAGACCGGAGCAAGGGCACCACATGGTTGGTGGTAACCGTGTGGTCACCCCCGGTGCTTGCGTGGGTGCCCAAGGAAGGAGGCGCGCAGATTGCGCGTGGTTTATTAAGTCGTGCGACGAGCACGCGGTTTATTAAGTAGTGCGACGAGCGCACGGTGACCCAGTTTTCAGAATAAGATAAATAAATGGACTAAAATTTAAAAAAATAATGTTCGATAATAATAATATTACGTTTTTATTTTTATTATTATTAATATTATTATTAAGAGTATTAATATTATTAATGATATTATTATTATTATTATTATTTGTGTCATTATTATTATTATTATTGTTGTTGTTGTTGTTGTTGTTGTTGTTGTTGTTATTGTTGTTATAAAATGTATATATATATATATATGAAACCTTGGTCTACCCCACGTCGCCCCCCCCCATTCCCCCCTGGACTTGTCACGCAGCGTCGCCCCCTACACCCGCCTCCTCCCAGTCTCTCCTGCCTACCGCGATCCGGATCCCTCCCCCTACTCACCCCGCCACACTTTCCCGGGACCCCGCACCTCCTTTCCGCGATCCGGCTCCTGCCCACCTTCTTGCCCCTCCCCGCTCGCTCACGACATCGCACCTCCCTACCACAATCTGGCTCCTGCCTCCCTACTCGCCCCTCCGTGCTCACCCGGGACCCCTCACCCCCCTGTCGTCTCTGGTACCTACCGCCCAGCCGACCCAACCGACCTCCTCCCGCATCCGGCCTGACCCCGCTCGGGCTAGCCGCCACCTTGCTGGAGCTCCCTGCCACTCTGGCGTCCTACCCGTGGCCGACCTCCCTCTCGCCGGCGCATCTGCAACAGGTTTTCCTCTCATCGGCGCACCCCGTGACCGACCCCCCTCACACTGGACACCTTCGTACCAACCACCTGCATGATGACCACCTTCGCATTGTCCTCCCAGCCTCCGACCTTTTTGCCCTGGCCAATGGCGTGCCCAACCCTCCCTGCTCTCCTTATTCCAGCCAGCAGTGCATCTGAACCCTCGTGCGCACGACCAAGCCGCTTCCCTCCTTCTCAAGTATAATTATTTATTTATTTATTTATTTATTCTCTTTTCCTTTAATTATTGGTTTTTATTTAATTTGGCTAATCGTTTTTCCATCACGGGTTGTGTTTCGTGTGTTTTTCTCACTGTTTAGCGAGCGCGGTTGCTCAGCAGGTATTGTTCGTCCTTCCGTCGAAGTTTGTCTCATTCAGCTTGTTTGAGGTAGGTGAATATGAGTTTTTCCCTTCTGATGCATTCCTTTAACACTTGCATTCTTCAAATTATTATATTTTAATTGATTCGTAGTCTTAGTTTACATCAAATTGATCTGCTTTGGTGTTTATGAAATTTTTAGAAGTTGTTAAAACGATTCTCTTATGCATATAAAGAGGGGGCTCTTTGATCATGTGTACTTAGCATATTTTATTAAATACTATAGTTCTTGAAAGTAGAATTCATGGTTTTTATGAAATGTTTAGCTTTGATTATGCTGTGTGTTGGTATTGGTTATTTTTGAATTTAGTTTGGTGTATAATTTTGGTATTGGTGTAACTTGTTAATTTTGTTAAGGTGTTAAAAAGGGGAGATCTTTGGTTTTTAATGTGGTAGTGTGTTCTTTTCAAATAAAGTAAGCGGTTGGTTTTAGTTTCAAAGAAAGTGACAGTTTTGTGGAAATAGTGTTGGTTATTTTCTTGAACTATAGGCGTGTCATTGGTTGTTGACACATCCATGGGTGCACTAGGTGCAGACATGGATGTGCCTTCAAATGAAAATGATGTTTAAAATAGTTTTTTCTTAAAACCTTGGTCTTATAAATGGTTTTTTATTTCTAAATAAGATTGGTCCTTTGTGTGGATTTTATGAGAGGGTTGAAATGAGATCTCAATGGGTGTGCCCATTTGGCCCTTAGTGTCTATTTCGGAAAATGTTAGGCTCGAGAGGCCGTTTGGTCGTTTTGTGTGTTTTTCTTTAAAAGTTTGAAAGGTTTTACAAAAAATGCATGGTAGACTTTGTACTTAAAGTCCCGTTTGGATCTTAACTCATGGGTGAATTTTGTGTTAACTTTTAGAATGGATTGTGTTGGAAAGTTGTGTGTGTGCCTGGTTGGAGTTTTAAATGTTTTTTTAAAAAATGGTTTTGATATAAACATGATGTGACGGCCTGTTTGAAACTTTGTTTAATTTGAATGATTGAACATGTATATGAGGTGCTCTTGTCCAGTGTAACCCTTTATGGGTGAATGTATAGGAAGCGTCCGTGTTTGGGGAAGACAAATACGGTGAGATGAGTCACGCATGCGAGGGTCTTCCTACCTACACAGTATTATTATAACCACAATGGGTTCTTGGGATTCTTATAGTTGATTGAGTGATCGTTTCTTATCAGCCCCGATTAGATGGGTTGGTACCCACTGGTAGGTGTATAGGCCAGATGGGGAGTGTTGTTGGTTTCTATTACTGTGAGGGTAGCCAGTTGGTTATAGACTTAGAAGTTTCACCATACGCCGACAGGTGGTTCCGAACCGAGTACGTCCAGGGGTCTTCTAGGGATGTTTAGGATCACCCATGGTTACTTAATTAATTTCATTGTTTGTTTACTTTATGTTGTACTAGTTTGTTCCAGCCTGTTTTGTTTCACCTGTTTCCCTTGTAGCACATTCTTGATCTGTCTACCTTGGTTTTGTATATGAAATGGAAAATGGTTTTGAAAATGGTATATAGCATGTGTTGGATTTTCAAATGGAAAATTATGTTTCTTATTTTAAAATGTGAAAACCCTGCTTTTATATTTGTATTTCAAACTTGTGTCACTGATGAAGCCCCTTTTATAATTTTATAATTATAAAGATATATATAGTTATATAGTTATAATTATAAATATATATATATATATTTATTTATCATATATATAATTTTATAAATATATATATTAATATAAATAAAATATTGACATAATAACTTTATCAGTGCTAAAAAAGTTCTGATAAAGGTATTTTTTTCGGCGGTCACCATCATTCCAGACGTGGATCTTTGACACTGGTTTGTGTTTGTGTTTTTCGGTTTTCTTCCTCATGTTTTTAGTGATGGTTTGTTTGTTCGGTTCTCGATGGTGGCATGTTGATGGATTGTGCTTTTACATGAGGCGCTCTTGCTTGATTTTGGTTTTGGTGATTTGGTTATTATTGGCTTGATGGGATATGATGCCATGGTGCGATCGAGCTTTGTTGCTTGTTTGGAGTCGATTTTGATCTGTGCTTCTGGTTTTGGTGTTTCATGTTTCTGGATGTTGTGGCGGTTGTCATCATTGGGTGGCCATGGTGACGATCTCCATGTCGAGGCCCGATTCAAATTTCTCTGCTCTTGCTCCGGGATTCCACCATTCTCTCCTAGTTGGATATGCGCGGTGGTTTCTCCAGTGTTTTGGGTTGTGAGTTTGAGTGGTCTTCGGCGCTCCAGGTGGTGTCTCGCAGTGGCTTTTTCTCCATCTTCAGGTTCAGCCAGTGGGATGAGGTCTGATTGGTTCATTTCAGCGGTTAGAGATGATGCAGGAAGTCAGTGACAATAACGACGGTTTGTATGGCAACGTCGACTGCGGTGTCTGAGAAGGAAGACGATGTGACTTTGGTGACGCGCGCGTATCTTGGTTCTTGATCTCCTCGGTTTTTGTGAATTTTTTAATTTGTATTTTGAATTGGCTTCATGCTGTTGTTCCCGCGTGATGGTTTGACTTTGCTGTTTCGGTTACCGCTCAGCCACAAAGCGGTCATTTTGAAAATCCAAAAAAAATGAGAATTTTTAGTCAGTAAGTGCATTACACCTCAAGTTTCCTATTGTAAAACTTTTGATTTAATAAATTTATCTGGGCATGAATTGAGTAACCAATTCATGTCATTTTCCAAAAAAAAATTTTAACCGACGCAGTGTGATTATAAGTTTATTTGTGCACATTATTGTGTGTTTCTACATGTTACAATTACCTATATTTTGATGATGCCTGTATATGTTATGTATTCATCATGAATGTCCATTTATACATATTGAAACCCTTATTATTCATGTTGTCCATATATGTCATTTTTTATGATATATACTCTACTAGAAATATATGATTTTTTTCCCACTGTGATCGGTTGGGGTGGTAAGGGTAGGGTGTCCATGGGTCGGGTTGGGTCAGGTTGGGTATTTGTTTTGGACCTAACCCAATTAAAATAGGGTGGGTTGGGTCGGGTAGGGTTAGGCATTATTTTAAGTTTGGACTCGACCCGACCCAACCCATCTCAGATAGGGTCGGGTTGGGTCAGGTTGATCGGGTTATGGGAAAAAAATCCACCGCTTCCTATATCTCGTGCAACGACTCTCTCCCCCACTTCGGTTTTTCTTCCTCACCACAATAGAGAACACCCCCATCCCCCAGCCTGTTGATGAATCAACAACAACCTTCACAGGAAACTTTGGGTTATTATATTATTCAAAAATCTTCAACTAGTGTCATGACTCTTCTTAGATGGCAGGCACATAGAGAATCAGTGATACGGTGGATTGAATCTGGTTCGTCATGGAGGATCGAATTTGGTTGGCTTCGGAAGATTGAATCTAGTTGGATTCAGAGGATTGATCGAATCTGATCGAATCTATTCAACTTTGGCATCCAAATCGAATCTGGACGGCTTTAGATTCGATCATTCCACTATTATAAATTGGATTATTTGTGACGGGGAAATGAACCATCTCAAATTGTATATTTTCTGTTATTATTTGCGACAGAATTAATAATCTGTTGCAAATAATTTTGGCGGGCATTCCTACCATTCAACGTGAAAAGTAATCACGACGACCATTTGTGACAGATAACATTATCAGTTTCAAGTGCTCACTGACACGGGATTATTTGTGACGGAAATTAGTGTATGTTGCAAATAATTTTGACAAATGACTATTTGCGATGGCATTAATTTCATCGCAAAAAACTTCGGTGTTTTAACAGTCGTGCGACTCCCCTTTCTTCCTCTGCTCCTTTCTCCTCCCTATCCCGAACAACACGTCAAACCATACCCGGCCGATCGATCTGCTACAGCTCCGTGCATCTCGATTCTTCCCGATTTTTTGGTGATTTCAACTCAAATTTTCAAGGTACGGACTCCACTTATGTTCTCCATCATTTTTTCGTATCTTGGCTCAATGTTAAATATACTAGTTTGGAAAAACCCTAGGTTTAGAATTTCATCTAATTTGCATGATTTATTTGATATTTAGGATTGATTCAATTATATTAATCTCTATTTTGGTTTTAATCTGGTTCTTTTTTTGCGTATTTTAATTCAATGTTAAATATACTGATTTGGTCAAACCCTAGGTTTAAAAATTTATCTGATTTGCATGCATTATTTATATTTAGGATTGACGCAATTCTATTAATCTCTATTTTGATTGTAATCTGGTTCATGTAATTTATTTTAATTGATTTTTAGGTATTCTAATTTTTAAATTTTTTTATTTATATGTGTTTTATATTTATATTTGTATATATATATATAAGTATGTTTGTTTACCATTGTATTTTGATATATGTTTGTGTGTGTGTGTGTGTGTATTTACATGTGTTTAATTTTGATATTTGTAAGTGTTTATATATATATGTGTGTGTGTGTGTGTGTGACTTTAAAAATATGTGTATGGTTTTTGATATATATATATATATACATATATGTACATCTGTATGTATATTTGTATATATATATATATATATATATTTGATATGTATATCGGTTTAAAAAAAATTCCAAAATATATTTTACATATTTATATTAATTAATAAATCTTTTAATATAAATACATATTAACACATTTTGATTAATTAAGAAATTTTTTAATATAAATATATGTAAACAATACATTCTGTGTATACATCTATAAACATTTTAAAAATTGTGTAATTTTTTTAATATATATATATATATATATATTGTGTAATGTTTTTAACATATACATATACACACATACACGTATGTATATTAAAATGTGAATATATATATATACAAGTTTTAAAAAAGCATGTAAAGTTTATGATATATATATATATAGACATACATATATAAACATTTTAAAAAATGTGTAAGGTTTCTAATATATACACACACATATATATACAATTATGTATATTAATGTGTGAATATGTATATATAAGTTGTGTAAAAACATGTAATTTATATATATATATAGACATAAACATATATAAACATTTTAAAACATAAAAGATGCGGGTTTGGCTAGCGTCATGCCAGCTGCAGGGGTTTGCTTCCGAGGGTGACCACCAACTGGTTCTAGCACTCAGTGGACGACGAATATGCCCGGGGAAAGTCGAGGGCTCCGATGGTGCTATGTCCAGAGATGATGATGGTAGGGGCGGCAGATCGGCACCGTTTTAAAGAAAAAAAGGGTGGGATGGCAAAGATGTAGCCACCAAGAGAGAGCATTGAAGGGGTTGCCACGTTTACGGTAACCGGTGTGAAGCGAAGATGGTTCAGATGAAGCAGAGGTGATGACGCCGATGATGATGGTTCCATGTATCGAAAGTCCTCTTGGTTGCAGAGATCAAGCGGCGTGTCCCGGTTGCGATGATTGGTGGTACGGAAAAAAATGGTACGTTCATGGGTGTCGTGTGTTGAGTGAAAAATCCTTCTGGTGCATTGTAAAAATGCCTTCGGGTGTGGTGATGTAAAATTCCTTCGGGTGTGATGTGGAAAATTCCTTCGGGTGATAAAAAGCATTCGGGTGAAATCTTCTCTTCTCTCTTGTGTGTTTTCTGCAACGACGACTTCCGCTGCGGCGCCGGACTCCGCGCCCCAACAGGTACTGCCCGAGATGACGACACAGGGATGATGACGACACGGGGGCTGCTGCCTGGGATAACGGCATCCAGGGATCGGCATGGGTGACATATCGGCACGAGGGGTGATGCCCAGGACGACGACGCAGGGGCGATGACGGCACGGGGGTGGTGTTGCCCGGGATGACGGCGTCCAGGGATTGATAGGGGAGAAAAATGATGATTGATGGCATGGGGGTGCTGCCCGGGACAACGATGTAGGGACGATGATGCAGCGGCGGGTGATGGCGTGTGAGATGAAAAAAATGATGGATGGTGGATCCATTGGCGCACGAGCAGGGTGCGTGGGATGACACATGGGAGAGAGGGTTTGGCCCGTTGTGATGGGATTGTGATGGGCTTGTAATGGTCTTTAATGTACAATGGGTCTTCAGATCATTCATATAAAAAATAAATAAGTCTCGATGGGTGGGTTATCCCCTTGGGGGCTATGGTATGCATTTCCAGTATGCGTGTGAGGTGTGTGTGTTTGATTTAATTGTACTCTAAAACACATTATATATATATATATACAAGGCCTGATAAAAGGGCACCCTTTGACAATTATATTCTAAAATATAATTTATATAACAATAATTATATGTATTTATATAAATGCAGTATATATATATTAAAATATAATGACATGAACTATGTAAATAAGTATATAAAAACATTAAAATTAGTCTATATTTAAAATTTTATATTTATATTCATATTGTATAATTTATAATATATATATATATTTATTTATTTATAATTATATGTGTGTTAATATATACACTACCCCAGATCGGGCCAAGGGAAGCGTCTTTGTTTATCAGCACTAAGCAGAAAGCGTTAATAAACTTATCACCTTTATCAGCGCTAGCTAAAAACTCTGATAAAGGTTTGTAACATTTATCATCTCTTTTTTTAGTGGTGATAAAAGATAGATATATTAGCGCTATTCTTATCACTGATAAAAGTTTTTAATAAAAAATTTATTAATTTATATAAAATTATTATAATTATATTCAAAAATAAGGTTTGTTTATATAAATTAATTAAAAAACACATATTGATAATTAATATAAATATGATATATTAATTTATTTAAGATAATTTTATAATTATAAATAAATAAATATTTATTTATAATATTTTTATAAATATACACAAAATTTATAAATATATTTATTATATATATATATATATATAAATATATATTTCTTTATAGTTATAATTATAAATATAATAAATATATTTATTGGTATTTTTTTGAAAGCCCTGCTAAAATTCTTATCCATTTTTTAAAAGAAACCCTACCCATATGTCTTCTTCGCACGCCTTCAAGCTCTTGTGGAAGTCGAGTGTCGCCCCTCTCACCGAACCTCGCTGCTGCATGGCCACCACTCACACCGAGCCGCACTAGTGTTTCAACTCTCACTCTTATTGAACCCCAATGTCGCATTTCTGAAAACCACCACTACCTCGCCAAACACCATCGGCGCCTCACCCCCAGCTCGTTGAACCCCACTGTCGCCTCGCTGAACCCCACTGCCGCCTTGCCCCACCGCATCGTCGAACACCACTACTGTCGTGCCCCTGTCTCGCTGAACCCCACTATCGCCTCGTTGAACCCCACTTCCACCTCACCCCACCTCCTCGTTGAACACCACTGGTGCCTCGCTGAACCCCACTGCTGACGCATCTCTGTTGTTGAACATCTTCGACGAATCAAAAGAAACATAAAGTGTCCTTTATAATTCACTTATGTCCATATAAATACATCAATAAACT
Organism: Viscum album; assembly: GCA_963277665.1. Classification (NCBI taxonomy): domain Eukaryota; kingdom Viridiplantae; phylum Streptophyta; class Magnoliopsida; order Santalales; family Viscaceae; genus Viscum; species Viscum album. Next base: position 1,931,648,799 of record OY728142.1, read on the forward strand.
AATTTTAAAAATATCGATATGTAAGAGAAATAGATTTTTAAGGGAAACTGTCACACTCCGATTTTTAAGTTTATTTTTATTTCATTATTTTTTAGTTTCAGGTTCTCACGCCAAGGTTCAGGTTGGGTCCCGGTTTAAAATTTTTGACGTTTAATCATTTTGTGGGTTTCAGACCGGAGAAAGGGCACCGCATGGTTGGCGGTAACCGTGCGGTCGCCCCCGGTTCTTGTGTGGGTGCCCAAGTGGTCTGGAAGGAGGCGCGCAGCTTGCGCGCAATTTATTAAGTCGTGCGACGAGCGTGCGGTTTATTAAGTCGTGCAACGAGTGTACGATGACCCGGTTTTCAGAATAAGATAAATAAATGGATTAAAATTTTAAAAAAGGAATGTTTAATAATAATACGTTGTTATTTTTATTATTATTAAGATTATTATTAAGAGTATTAATATTATTAATGATATTATTATTATTATTATTATTATTATTATTATTATTATTTGTGTCATTATTATTATTATTCTTATGGTATTATTATTATTATTATTATTATTTTTGTTGTTTTTGTTGTTGTTGTTGTTGTTGTTGTTGTTGTTGTTGTTATAGAATGAATGTATATATATATATGAAACCCTAGTCTAGCCCGCGTCACCCCCCCCCCCCATTCCCCCTGGACTTGTCGCACAGTGTCACCCCCTGCAGCCACCTCCTCTCGGTCTCTCCTCCCTGGCGCGATCCGGCTCCTGCCCCCTGCTCGCCCCTCCACACTCGCCCGGGACCTCGCACCTCCCTGTCGCGATCTGGCTCCTTCCCACCTTCTTGCCCTTCCCCGCTCGCCCGGGACCCCCCACCTCCCTACCGTGATCCGGATCCCGCCTCCCTGCTCGCCCGGGACCCCTCACCCCACTGTCGTCTCCGGTACCCGCCGCCCAGCTGACCCAGCCGACCTCCTCCCACATCCGGCCAGACCCCGCTCGGGCTAGCCGCCACCTTTCTAGAGCTCCCTACCGCTCCAGTGTCCTACCCGCGGCCGACCTCCCTCTCGTCGGCGCATCCGCAACCGGTTTTCCTCTCACCGGCGCACCCCGCAACCAACCTCCCTCACACCGGCCACCTTCGTACCGACCACCTGCATGACGACCACCTTCACATTGGCCTCCCGGCCTCCGGCCTCTTTGCCCTGGCCAACGGCGTGTCCGACCCTCCCTTCCCTCCTTGTTCTGGCCAACGGTCCATCTGAACCCTCGTGCGCACGACCAAGCCGCTTCCCTCCTTCTCAGGTATAATTATTTATTTATTTATTTATTTATTCTCTTTTCCTTTAATTATTGGTTTTTATTTAATTTGGCTAATCGTTTTTCCATCGCGGGTTGTGTTTTGTGTGTTTTTTTCACTGTTTAGCGAGCGTGGTTGCTCCGCAGGGATTGTTCATCCTTCCGTCGAAGTTTGTCGCGTCTGTTCTTGTTTGAGGTAGGTGAATATGAGTTTTTCCCTTCTAATGCATTCCTTTAACACTTTCATTCTTCAAATTATTATATTTTAATTGATTTGTAGTCTTAGTTTACATCAAATTGATCTGCTTTAGTGTTTATGAAATTTTTAGAAGTTGTTAAAATGATTCTCTTATGCATATAAAGAGGGGGGCTCTTTGATCATGTGTACTTAGTGTATTTGATGAAATACTATAGTTCCTCAAAGTAGAATTCATAGTTTTTATGAATTTTTTAGCTTTGATTATGTTGTGTGTTGGTATTGGTTATTTGTGAATTTAGTTTGGTGTATAATTTTGGTATTGGTGTAACTTGTTAATTTTGTTAAGGTGTTATAAAAGGGGGGTTCTTTGGTTTTTAATGTGGCAGTGTGTTCTTTTAAAATAAAGTAAGCGGTTGGTTTTAGTTTCCAAGAAAGTGACAGTTTTGTGGAAATAGTGTTGGTTATTTTCTTGAACTATAGGTGTATCATTGGATGTTGACACATCCATGGGTGCACTAAGTGGAGACATGGATGTGCCTTCAAATGACAATGATGATTAAAATAGTTTTTTTCTGAAAACCTTGGTCTTATAAATGGTTTTTTCTTTCTAAATAAGATTGGTCCTTTGTGTGGCTTTTATGAGAGGGTTGATGTCACGACCCGTCCTCGGGACCCGTGCCGTGACTACCCCAAGCCCGCCTTCCATAGGCCAGGGGCTGGCGACTAGCACCAAGGCGTAAATCCCAACAAAAAGGGAAGGAATTGCCTTTGAAAAGTAAACAAGCACCACAGAGTAAGCAAGCGGAAAAGTAAACACTAAGTAAAAACTGTACAAGTTGTGCTGAAAGTAAAAGGGGCCGGAAATACAAGCCCAACTGTAAAGTACAACTGAAAGGAAAAACAGCAACTGAAAAGGGAAAACTGTAGCGTCGAGCCGTCCTTTGGAAGTCTCACCTGAAGGGTGGGTACAGATAGCCTCCACTTCTCCTCGGGTCCACCTGACCGCTCCGAGTACGACCCGCCCAGTGGTCCACCTCCAGGTACTGTCCTGCTCCACACGCCTCCACCACGGTCAGCGTTGTCCGTCGTCTGCAACCAACACAACGTAGTGCGGGCAAAGCCCGTGCAGAGGTGAGTATAAGCTACTCAGTAGGGACCCCGAGACCCCCAAAGGTCTCCCGAAATTCACAAAGGATAATCCACAAAGGAAAGATATAATCACGAAGTAAAATCTGATACGGCTTAGGTATATGCCCATACATATACCTAAGTCATCAATTCCCGTTCGGCTCCAACGCCCGAGCCCAAGCACAACCCAGTCCACACAGGAAAGCAAAACGTATACCCACACAGGATAACTCAACACAAACCACAAAGGAGAGTAAACAGTAAACCCACACAGGATAGCTCAACACAATCCACAAAGGAGAGAAACACAAGATTCAGCTCACACAGGTATACTTCTTCAGATGACGATAAAGATGATCACTGAACCATCTAAGTCGTCGGACCCACTAAGGATCGATATGTACTAACCCCGCAGTGACCCACACAGGATCAGACCCACACAGGATCGGGCCCACGCAGGACCTGTAGGCGCTGGCTCACACAGAACCGCTGAGCGCTGACCCACACAGGATCGGACCCACACAGGATCGGTAGCACTGATCCACGTAGGATCGCTGAGTGCAGTAGTCGTCGCAGTCCACTGAGGATCTCTGTACAGTCGTCGCCGCAGTCCACTGAGGATCTCTGCACGGTTGTCGTCGGAGTCCACGGAGGATCTCTGCACAGTCCTCACCGCAGTCCACTGAGGATCTCTGCACGGTCGTCGCTGTCGAAGAAGTAGTCGCAGCCAGTACTAGGGTTCCCGCACACAGCAAGCTCGTTCGGGAGGGTCCGCTCCACGAGCCGAGAGGCTGATACATCAACTGACACAAAGTCCGAAGTTGATGTATCCAAAAGTTCAGTACCGACAACAGGAACTCAACGTCGCAGACGGCGCGTCAATCGGATGCCCGGTCTGAGAGTTATTGGCTTTTTCGTCCCAGGGGCCCGGTTGCTTTTTAAGGCAAAACCAACCCGACCGTACTCCACTTGCGTCCAAACCTCGGGCGGAGTAAGCCAAAAGATCCGTCTCACTTAGAGGAAACTAACAAAGCTGACGGCACGTCAATCGGACGTCTGTAGCTCAAGATATGAGCGTTTCCGCTCCGAGGGCCCGGTTGGTTTCGTGTACGAACCAACCCGGCCGAACCCAAAGTATTCCGAAACTTGAGTGCGATAAACCGAAACGACCGACTCGCTCCAAGGATTGCGTTGCCGCTGACGGCGAGTCTTTTGGAGGTCCGTAGCTCAAGTTTCGGGCGTTTGAACGAAAGTCGTCCGAAGACGGGGGGGTCTGGGCCTGGGGCGACCCGGCCCGACCCCCCCCTGGTTGGCCCGAACCGGGTCGGGTCCGACCCGGTTGTCCAGGCCCGGCCCGGCCAGGGCCGGTCCGGCTCGGCTCGGCCGAGCGGCCGACGCGGGGGAAAGCCGCCGCCACGCGTGACACCCCCGCGGCACCCGCGGGGTGTCGGCCAGACAGCCGGATGTGCCGTGTGACAACCCCGCGGCACCCGCGGGGTGCCGCGCTGGACACCCGCGGGGTGCCGCGTGACAACCCCGCAGCACCCGCGGGGTGTCGCGTTGGACACCCACGGGGTGCCGCCCCCTCCGACCGCCGGCGCCGCCGCGCCGGCGACCCGCGCCGCCACCGGCTTCCGCGGGCCGCCGGAGTCGCTCCGGTGGCCCATTTTCCTTCCCGTCTGTGCCGTTGTTCCTCCCGGGTTCCGTTCTTTACTGCGGGATCATCAAACATCCGTTGAGGCACGTTCCGTCGTCGCCCGCCAAATCCGCACAAAATGAAGAACGGAGGAGGGTCGTCGGGCCGTGTTCGTTTGGCCCGCACCCTCCGCGTTAGAGATAAACAACCGGGAGAATTTTATTCCACACAGGAAACAACAATTTTTATAAAATAAAATTGTTTCTTTGATTCCGGTTCTTTAATTTTTAAAGAATGTTCACGGGAATATAAGGAGGGGTATTTCCAAAAAAAAATCCCTACCTCGCTGACCGTCGTACGCGGGCGTTCTTCGTGGAAAAGCTCGTCGCGGAAGAGAGGGATCGTCGCGTCGTCGCGGGGAGGCATCGCGTCGTCACAGAAACCGGCGTTGAGTCGGCGAGCTCAACGGACAAAGAACAACAGATTTAAATCATAAATAATTAAATCTGTGTTTAAAACCAAAAGAAAAGAACCTTGTGAGGAAATCCGAAATCACTCACCTCAAACGGTCGGTGATCGGAGATCGGAGCGGGGAAGAACGTCTCGGACGGAAGCGTCATCGATTTCCGGGTTCGGCGTTCTTCGCGTTCTTCGAGTTCTTCTCAAGGGAGAAGAAGAAACAAGGATCCTCTCAAATCTTCTCAAAAGATTTTGGTTGGTCTTATTTTATTAATATGCCAACACATGAAAACAGGTTAAGAAACGATTGAATTAATTCGTTGAATTAATTCAACGAAAGAAACAGGCCATTTAATTCACGAAATAAACCGCCCAATTAAATGGTCGGTTAAGATTTTAAGAAACACGTCAGTTGACTTTCATTAAGATGGGTTTTCACGGGTGCGTTTCTTAGCGGAAAGAAATGGCGGGGCTCGTGCGGGCCCCACCTCACAAATATCCTACCAAGGGGGTAGGATATTTCTGGATAGCATCCTATCCAGTTCAACTCAGTTCAAGCCACCTTTAAGTGGCTTCAAGTGGCTTAAGTGAAATAAAATAAAGTTGTCGAAAAATTATTTTATTTCTTAACTTTAAGCCCGAAAATTAAAAACCACACCCGAGCAAATGCAACTCCGGAAGAGGCGTTTCTAAGCGAATATTGGTGTTGCGATTTCATCGGTTCCCTCATAATTCGATTCTGGGCACCGGTTCAAAAGTTAGAAAACCCCGCTCGTCCGTTCACTGAACGTACCCGAGCCAAACTTCGGAAAATGATTCCGGGCACACCGGGCCTCGGAATCAGGTGCCGTCAGAAACTGAGCTCTTGTAAAATTCCAAAGAAAAATTAAGAAAAAAAAATTTCCTTGAAATTTACGGGTCTTTACATTACTCCCACTTCAGGACTTTACGTCCCTGTAAAGATACATCAAAAACTAGGGAAACAAAAGTGGGTACTGAGCACGCATCTGAGCCTCCCGCTCCCAAGTGCTCTCCTGGAGGTTCCTGTGCTTCCATCTGATGCGCACAAGAGGAATCGATCGCCCACGTAGGACCCGCTCCTATCGATCCTCTATCTCCACTGGGACCTCCGCAAAAGTCGCCCCATCATCCACGTCTAGCTCCCCATAGTCAATGATGTGCGTCGGGTCGTGCACGTATCTCCTCAGCTGGGATACGTGGAAGACGTCGTGCACCCGGTGCAACTGAGGTGGCAGAGCCAGGTGATAAGCCACCTCGCCAACCCTTCTGAGGACCTGGAAGGGTCCGATGAAGCGTGGAGACAACTTGCCGCCTCGGCAAAATCTCCTCAAACCACGTCGAGGTGAGACCCGCAAGAAGACGTGGTCGCCATCCTCGAACTCTAGTGTCCTCCGCCTCCTGTCAGCATATGACTTATGCCGGCTCTGAGCTGTCCTCATCCGCTCCTGGATGACCTGGACCTTCTCTGTCGTGGCCCGGACCATCTCTGGTCCCACAAGTGCTGACTGACCAGGGTCTGTCCAGCACAAAGGGGATCTGCAAGGCCTGCCGTACAACGCCTCGTAGGGTGCCATCCCGATGGTGGAGTGGTAGCTGTTGTTGTACGCGAACTCCACCAAGGGTAGGTGGTCCTCCCAGCTGTGACCAAAGTCGAGGACACATGTGCAGAGCATGTCCTCGAGAGTCTGAATGGTCCTCTCCGTCTGACCATCCGTCTGAGGGTGAAAGGCGGTGCTCAGACGTAGCCGCGTCCCGAACGCCTCCTGCAACCCCTTCCAAAGCCGGGAAGTAAAACGAGCATCCCGATCGGAGACGATAGTCGATGGCACACCGTGAAGTCGTACAATCTCCTGAACGTAGAGACGCCCCAAGCTCTCCACTGAGCCCTGCTCTCGGATGGGTAAGAAGTGTGCTAACTTGGTGAGTCGGTCAACAATCACCCAAATGGAGTCGTGACCTCTGGAAGTGCGTGGAAGTCCAGTCACAAAGTCCATAGATATCCCGTCCCACTTCCACTCCAGGACCTCCAAGGGCTGTACCAAGCTTTCTGGTACCTGGTTCTCTACCTTCACCTGCTGGCAGGTGAGGCACCGTGAAACGAACTCTGCCACAACCTTCTTCATGCCCGACCACCAGTGATGTCGCCTGAGATCCTGGTACATCTTCACCACTCCAGGATGTACCACCAAAGGAGAAGTGTGAAACTCTCTCAGCACCTCCTCTCATAAAGCGACTGGTACCAAGGTACGTCCTCTGAAAAGGACATCGTGCTCGGCTCCAAGGGAGAAACCATCAAGTGCCTGTCCCGAGGATATCTGTACACGCCGTGTCTCACAGTCAGCGTCCCCACGCTGTGCCTCTCTGGCCTGCTGTAGAAGTGGAGGAGAGACTATGAGAGACTAAAGGAAGGTTGCTCCGTCTCTATCCACGAAGGATATCTGTAAAGCGGCTAGCTGCTCTGTCGCCTCCTCAAGTAGCTGGATGCCCATCCTCCTACTGAGGGCATCAGCCACCACGTTCCCCTTCCCAGGAGTATAGACTATCTCAAAGTCATAGTCCTGGAGAAACTCGAGCCATCTCCACTGTCTCAGGTTCAGGTCCTTCTGAGAGAAGATGTACTTGAGACTCTGGTGGTTAGAAAAGACTGTGAAGCGCTCGCCCATCAGATAGTGTCGCCATGTCTTCAGGGCGAAGACCACTGCTGCCAACTCCAAGTCATGGGTAGCGTAGTTCTGCTCATGAGGCCTCAACTGACGTGATCCGTAGGCAATCACGGCCCGCTCCTACATCAGGACACACCCGAGTCCGGTCCCTGATGCATCGCAGTAGACTACGTATCCAACTCCCCCCTCAGGCAACCTCAAGATAGGTGCGCTGGTCAACCTCTGCCTCAGCTCCTGGAAGCTCTGCTGACATCTGTCTGACCACACGAAGGGTTTCCCCTTCTTCATCAACGCTGAGAGTGGGGCCGTAACTCTGGAGAAGTCCGACACAAATCTCCGATAGTATCCGGCTAGGCCCAAGAAACTATGCACCTCTGTCACGCTCTTGGGTGGCTCCCAAGCTAGCACTGCCTCGATCTTCGCGGGATCCACTGCAACTCCCGCCTCAGAAATGACGTGCCCCAAGAAGTGGACCTCACGTAACCAGAACTGACACTTCGAGAGCTTTCCATAAAGATGGTGCTCTCGGAGTGTGTCTAGTACAACACGCAGGTGGTAGGCATGCTCCTCCTCCGTCGTCGAGTACACCAAAATGTCGTCGATGAAGACTACGACAAATCGAACGAGGTATGGCTGGAAGATCCTATTCATGAGGCTCATGAAAACTGCTAGAGCGTTGGTCATGCCGAAAGGCATAACCAAGAACTCATAGTGGCCATACCGACACCTGAAGGTCGTCTTCTGCACATCCTCGTCTCGAACTCTGAGCTGATGATAGCCTGACCTGAGGTCTATCTTCGAGAACCACCGTGCTCCCTTGAGCTGGTCGAAGAGGTCATCAATCCTGGGTAGCGGATACTTTTTCCTCACTGTCACCGGGTTCAGGCGACGATAATCGACACACAGTCGCAAGCTCCCGTACGCCTTCTTGGCGAACAAAATCGGGGAAGCCCAGGGCAAAACACTGGGTCGGATGAACCCCTTGCCCTGCAAGTCCTCCAACTGTACCCGCAGCTCTCGAAGCTCAGCGGGGGCCATACGATATGCTGGAGTGGATATCGGGGCTGTCCCGGGGTACAGGTCAATATAAAAGTCTACCTCTCTGCGAGGAGGTAGTCCTGGAACATCGTCGGGAAAGACATCCGCGTACTGATCCACCACTGCAGGAAAACTGGGACTCCGCACGTCAACTGCTCCCAGGATGAGGCTAGCCAACTGATGAGTGATGGGCTGACCTCTCCTCTGCATCAGTCCATCCTGTGCTGCTAAGGCTCCCTTCTCGCCGGTGAAGGTGAACCTGCTCCCGTCGGTGCGCACACATCGCACCTTGCGCCTAATGCAGTCAATCTGAGCATGGACCATAGATAACCAATCCATGCCCAAGATGACGTCGTAAGGCCTCGACGCCGCTACAAGAAGATCCCAGCCGAAGCTCTCGCCTCCTAGAGTAATATCACACTGCCGGCACCAGTGCGTAATCATCGAGTCTGCTCCCGTAGGAGTCTCTAGCCGTAAGGATCGAGCCAACGGCTCTGTCGGAATCTCCGAGCTCCGAACAAGGGCAGTGGCTATGAAAGAGTGACTCGCTCCTGTGTCTATCAGAACTGCAGCAAGGGTGTAATAGACACATATCGTACCTCGAATCATCTCTGGCGTGCCGTGGTCGTAGGCCTCCACTGCCTGGAGCTGAGCCTGTCTCTGCCCGCCAGCTCCCTGTGGTCGGGGCGGGCCTCCTGGTGGTGGTGGTGGCAGAGCCTCAAAGCGTCGCCCACCACCTGCTGCTCGGCCAGCTCCTTTGCCTCGTCCGCCTCCTCCATGCGGACCGCCACGGTCGACCCTATGCCTCTGCCTGGGTGGTCCCTCCACCGTCTGTTGTCCCTCAGTACGACGGGTCGGGCAGTCACGAGCCATGTGGCCCCGCCCGCCGCACTCGTAGCACTGCCTGCCTCTCGGAAGACTGGCTCCGGGCTGGGTGCCCTGCACTGCTGAGCCAGTGTCCCGAGGTCGCCTACCAAAAGGTCTGGTCCGCCTGGAACCCTGAGTCATCCGCCGGCTACCAGCTGCCGAAGACTCCGCTATCTGCCGCCCTGCAGTAGGTCTCGCTGTGGACTCAGCCAGGAAGCTCTCGATCAGGAGGGCTCGCTCCAGTACTCCTGCCTGGGTCGGGATACTGAGGGAGATCAGTGATGCCCTGATCTCGTGTCTCAAACCCTGCTCGAAGGTCCAGGCCCAGAAGAGGGGGTCCTGTACCATGTCTGTCGAGTACCGAGAAAGGTCGGTGAACCTCGCCGCGTACTGAGCGACTGTCAAGCTGCCCTGCCACAGCTGAAGAAGCTCCTGAATGTGCACCGCACGGAGGGTGGCCAGGACGAACTCTGAGCGGAAGAGACCCTCAAAGTCCGTCCAGATGAGGGTGTCCTCATCATGTACCTGGAGCATCAGGATCCACCATCGTCCTGCTGCTGCGTGAAGTAGGCTCGTCGCGAGGATCACCATGTGGTCTACTGGTGTCCTCACTAGCCTGAAAACTCGGACGACCGCCTCCAGCTAGTCCTCGGCTGCCTGGGGGTCCAACTCCCCATGGAACCTGGGTGGTCGCTGGCGCTGGAACTCGTGCAGAGCTACGAGGCGTCGTGCGTCGTCAGTTTCCAGTGCTGGAAGCATCGGGGGCTCGGCGGGTAAAGGTACCGCCGGTGCCTCTGCTGTCAACGGGCCCTGTACCGAGGCCTCGTCGCTCGGCGGGCTGTCGTCGCGCACTACTCTAGGAACCCTAGCTGGCTGCTGTCGTCGTTCCATCCTGAAAAGGAAACAAGAGCACCATGGTCAGAACAGTATACCTGGTGAGCTGACACAAGTAATCACAAAGAAAACTTGAAACACACATGAAATCAATGTTTTCGTGCATTAAGTCGGAAATCAGAAGTCAGGGTCCTGGTGTATGGATACGTCGGCCGTCGCACCAACACTGGACTCCCTGGACTGATAACCACACTCAATACGCTAAACACTATTGCTTCACATAGAAGAAAGATCAGAGTCTGCAGTAGAACCGACCAGCTCTGATACCAATTTGTCACGACCCGTCCTCGGGGCCCGTGCCGTGACTACCCCAAGCCCGCCTTCCATAGGCCAGGGGTTGGCGACTAGCACCAAGGCGTAAATCCCAACAAAAAGGGAAGGCATTGCCTTTGAAAAGTAAACAAGCACCACAGAGTAAGCAAGCGGAAAAGTAAACACTAAGTAAAAACTGTACAAGCTGTGCTGAAAGTAAAAGGGGCCGGAAATACAAGCCCAACTGTAAAGTACAACTGAAAGGAAAAACAGCAACTGAAAAGGGAAAACTGCAGCGTCGAGCCGTCCTTTGGAATTCCCACCTAAAGGGTGGGTACAGATAGCCTCCACTGCTCCTCGGGTCCACCTGACCGCTCCGAGTACGTCCCGCCCAGTGGTCCACCTCCAGGTACTGTCCTGCTCCGCACGCCTCCACCACGGTCAGCGCTGTCCGTCGTCTGCAACCAACACAACGTAGTGCGGGAAAATCCCGTGCAGGGGTGAGTATAAGCTACTCAGTAGGGACCCTGAGACCCCCGTAGGTCTCCCGAAATCCACAAAGGATAATCCACAAAGGAAAGATACAATCACGAAGTAACATCTGATACGGCTTAGGTATATGCCCATACATATACCTAAGTCATCAATTCCCGTTCGGCTCCAACGCCCGAGCCCAAGCACAACCCAGTCCACACAGGAAAGCAAAACGTATACCCACACAGGATAACTCAACACAAACCACAAAGGAGAGTAAACAGTAAACCCACACAGGATAGCTCAACACAATCCACAAAGGAGAGAAACACAAGATTCAGCTCACACAGGTATACTTCTTCAGATGACGATAAAGATGATCACTGAACCATCTAAGTCGTCGGACCCACTAAGGATCGATAGGTACTAACCCCGCAGTGACCCACACAGGATCAGACCCACACAGGATCGGGCCCACACAAGACCTGTAGGCGCTGGCTCACACAGAACTGCTGAGCGCTGACCCACACAGGATCGGACCCACACAGGATCGATAACACTGATCCATGTAGGATCGCTGAGTGCAGTAGTCGTCGCAGTCCACTGAGGATCTCTGTACAGTCGTCGCCGCAGTCCACTGAGGATCTCTGCACGGTCGTCGTCGGAGTCCATGGAGGATCTCTGCACAGTCCTCGCCGCAGTCCACTGAGGATCTTTGCACGGTCGTCGCTGTCGAAGAAGCAGTCGCAGCCAGCACTAGGGTTCCCGCACACAACAAGCTCGTTCGGGAGGGTCCGCTTCACGAGCCGAGAGGCTGATACATCAACTGACACAAAGTCCGAAAGTGATGTATCCAAAAGTTCTGTATCGACAACAGGAACTCAACATCGCAGACGGCGCGTCAATCGGACGCCCGGTCTGAGAGTTATTGGTTTTTTCGTCCCAGGGGCCCGGTTGGTTTTTAAGGCAAAACCAATCCGACCGTACTCCACCTGCGTCCAAACCTCGGGCGGAGTAAGCCAAAAGATCCGTCTCACTTAGAGGAAACTAACAAAGCTGATGGCACGTCAATCGGACGTCCGTAGCTCAAGATATGAGTGTTTCTCCTCCGAGGGCCCGGTTGGTTTCGTGTACGAACCAACCCGGCCGAACCCAAAGTATTCCAAAACTTGAGTGCGATAAACCGAAACGACCGACTCGCTCCAAGGATTGTTTTGCCGCTAAAGGCGAGTCGTTTGGAGGTCCGTAGCTCACGTTTCGGGCGTTTGAACGAAAGTCGTCCGAAGACGGGGGGGTCCGGGCCTGGGGCGACCCGGCCCGACCCCCCTGGTTGGCCCGAACCGGGTCGGGTCCGACCCGGTTGGCCCGGCCCGGCCCGGCCAGGGCCGGTCCGGCTCGGCTCGGCCGAGCGGCCGACGCGGGGGAAAGCCGCCGCCACGCGTGACACCCCCGCGGCACCCGCAGGGTGTCGGCCAGACAGCCGGACGTGCCGTGTGACAACCCCGCGACACCCGCGGGGTGCTGCCCTGGACACCCGCGGGGTGCCGCGTGACAACCCGCGGCACCCACGGGGTGTCGCGCTGGACACCCGCGGGGTGTCGCGCCGGACACCCGCGGCACCCGCGGGGTGTCGCGCCGGACACCCGCGGCACCCGCGGGGTGTCGCGCTGGACACCCGCGGGGTGCCGCCGCCTCCGGCCGCCGGAGTCGCTCCGGTGGCCCATTTTCCTTCCTGTCTGCGCCGTTGATCCTCCCGGGTTCCGTTCTTTACTACGGGATCATCAAACATCCGTTGCGGCACGTTCCGTCGTCGCCCGCCAAATCCACACAAAACGAAGAACGGCGGAGGGTCGTCGGGCCGTGTTCGTTTGGCCCGCACCCTCCGCGTTAGAGATAAACAACCGGGAGAATTTTATTCCACACAGGAAACAACAATTTTTATAAAATAAAATTGTTTCTTTGATTCCGGTTCTTTAATTTTTAAAGAATGTTCACGGGAATATAAGGGGTATTTCCAAAAAAAATCCCTACCTTGCTGACCGTCGTGCGCGGGTGTTCTTCGTGGAAAAGCTCGTCGCGGAAGAGAGGGATCGTCGCGTCGTCGCGGGGAGGCGTCACGTCATCGCGGAAACCGGCGTTGAGTCGGCGATCTCAACGGACAAAGAACAACATATTTAAATCATAAATAATTAAATCTGTGTTTAAAACCAAAAGAAAAGAACCTTGTGAGGAAATCCGAAATCACTCACCTCAAACGGTCGGTGATCGGAGATCGGAGCAGGGAAGAACGTCTCGGACGGAAGCGTCGTCGATTTCCGAGTTCGGCGTTCTTCGCGTTCTTCGCGTTCTTCGCGTTCTTCGCAAGGGAGAAGAAGAAACAAGGATCCTCTCAAATCTTCTCAAAAGATTTTGGTTGGTCTTATTTTATTAATATGCCAACACACGAAAACAGGTTAAGAAACGATTGAATTAATTCGTTGAATTAATTCAACGAAAGAAACAGGCCATTTAATTCACGAAATAAACCGCCCAATTAAATGGTCTGTTAAGATTTTAAGAAACGCGTCAGTTGACTTTCATTAGACGGGTTTTCACGGGTGCGTTTCTTAGCGGAAAGAAACGGCGGGGCTCGTGCGGGCCCCACCTCACAAATATCCTACCAAGGGGGTAGGATATTTCTGGATAGCATCCTATCCAGTTCAACTCAGTTCAAGACGCCTTTAAGTGGCTTCAAGTGGCTTCCAAGTGGCTTAAGTGAAATAAAATAAAGTTATCGAAAAATTATTTTATTTCTTAACTTTAAGCCCGAAAATTAAAAACCACACCCGAGCAAACGCAACTCCGGAAGAGGCGTTTCTAAGCGAATACCGGTGCTGCGATTTCATCGGTGCCCTCAGAATTCGATTCCGGGCACCGGTTCAAAAGTTAGAAAACCCCGCTCGTCCGTTCACTGAACATACCCGAGCCAAACTTCGGAAAATGATTCTGGGAACACCAGGCCTCGGAATCAGGTGCCGTCAGAAACTGCGCTCTTGTAAAATTCCAAAGAAAAATTAAGAAAAAAAAATTTCCTTGAAATTTACGGGTCTTTACAGTTGAAAGGATATCTCAAAGGGTGTGCTCATTTGGCCCTTAGTGTCTGTTTCAGAAAATGTTAGGCTCGAGAGGCTGTTTGGTCGTTTTGTGTGTTTTTCTTTAAAAGTTTGAAAGGTTTTACAAAAAATGCATGGGATACTTTAGACTTAAAGCCCTGTTTGGATCTTAACTCATGGGTGAATTTTGTGTTAACTTTTAGAATGGGTTGTGTTGGAAAGTTGTGTGTGTGCCTGGTTGGAGTTTTAAATGTTTTTTTAGAAAATGGTTTTGATATAAACATGATGTGATGGACCGTTTGACACTTTATTTAATTTGAATGATTGAACATGTATATGAGGCACTCCCGTCTAGTGTAACCCTTTTATGGGTGAATGTATAGGAAGCATCCATTTTTGGGGAAGGAAAATACGTTGAGATGAGTCATGCGTGCGAGGGTATTCCTACCTACACAGTATTATTATAACCACCATGGGTTCCTGGGTGTCTTATAGTTGATCGAATGATGGTTTCTTATCATCCCTGATTAGATGGGTTGGTACCCACTGGTAGGTGTATAGGCCAGATGGGGAGTGTCGTTGGTTTCTATTGCTGTGAGGGTGGCCAGTTGGATATAGACTTAGAAGTTTCACCATACGCCGGCAGGTGGTTCCAAACCGAGTACGTCCAGTGGTCTTCTAGGGATGTTTAGGATCACCCATGGTTACTTAATTAATTTCATTTTTTGTTTACTTTATGTTGTACTAGTTTGTTTCAGCCTGTTTTGTTTCACCTACTTCCCTTGTAACACATTCTTGATCTGTCTGCCTTGGTTTTGTATATAAAATGGAAAATGGTTTTGAAAATGGTATATAGCGTGTGTTGGATTTTCAAATGCAAAAAGTATGTTTCTTATTTTAAAATGTGAAAACCCTGCTTTTATATCTGTATTTCAAACTTGTGTCATTGGACTGTTTTGGGGAAATAAATACTTGGATTCTGTGGTTATATTTGGCATCCCTAATGAGAATCTCAGTACTCACGACTATCATATTCTTTCAGTTACAGGTTCAGTTCTTGTTCAGGCTCCTGGTTCAGCTGCTCAGTGTTGGAGCAGGCTTGAGTCTGAATTGGGTGGTGACCTTGAAGGTCACAAGGAGGTATGTTCGGTTTTATTTTCTTTCTGTTGCTAGTTTTCTTTTTTTTATCGTCAGTTTTGTTTATTTGTTAATCTTTTTTTCATGGGACAAATTGTTCCCAACAGTTAAATTTTGATGCATGGCACTGGTTTCTAGCTCGTGGGGATTCGTAACACCCTTCGGGCCATGTCGTGGACCGGATCGGGTGACCGGTTCAGGGTTGACCCAGGTTAGTTCATGACAAAATGGTATCAGAGGAGGCCCTTTTTATTTGGGGTGTTCTATAGATGGAGGTTAGGACTTTCGGGACTCGAGTGGTAGGTACGGGAAGGACTTCATGAACCCTCACCCGTTCCAAACCTCGAGTCACTAGGGGTAGACCGGGAATTGATTCCTTATCTTGTTCTAATTTGTTTTGTATTGAGGGATGACAATGGAGGCAAGCCGATGTTACATCATGATTTCACATGGAGTTTTGACCCATGTAGAGTTTGAGTACACAATTTAAGTTCCTCCTAACTGTTGATGCTTACTTGGGGCATGGACCACTACCATATCTCCAAGTTAAGATTAATTGCTAGTTTCTCGTCCTGATGGTTTGTTGTAAGTTGGGTTTTGTTTTGGTTTTGATTGATGTAAGTGTGTTTTTGAAAATGAAAAGGGGAAACGATTTTTGGAAAATTGAATTTGGTTTGTAAAGTGGGTTTGTTATTTGGAAAGTGGCCTCTAAAGAAGGTGGTTTTGAAATCTAAAATGAAAAATGGAATTTTTTGTTGTGTTTTTATTTTTTTGGTTTTTGAGCTAGCTGATTTTGGATGAAAGCGCTTTCATTGATGTTGCTTCAGTTTGATATTGGTTTTGGATTTTTGTTTTATACGTTGTTCAGAAAATGCTGCCCAGAAAGGTCCCCAAAGTTTCTGATAAGTCATGCCCATTTTTTGGTCCTTCTCGGACATTTCCTATCCTTCACGGTGATCGAGGTCCGTTAGAGGTAGCAGAGTGGCTTGAAGAGGTCGAACGTGTCTTCAGGGTATTGGGAACTCCCAAAGCTGTCAGAGTGCATTCCATTTTGGACCTATTTGAAGGTCCAGCCCTGGATGAATGAGAGTTATTTGACCCGCCATCAATGCAAGTTGGGATGATGTGGTATGTCTTTAAGTCTGTCTTCATCCGGTGGTTTATACCCAAAGAGGTGTAGACGAAGAAAAGGGAAGAACTTATGCGCATTCAACAAGGACAACGGATAATGAAGACTTATGTTGACCATCTCAAGGAACTTGTGTCATTTTCTCTAGAAGTAACATCACAAGATTTGATGAAGACTTACCTCTTCATTGGGGGTCTTTGTCCAGAGATCAAGGAGTGAGTCCTCCCTTCTAAGGACCATCATTTTGAGAAGTTGGTGGATGATGATTTTTTAGCTGAGTTGGTCTCCAGAGCACAGATGGTTGGAAATCCAGCGTATTTGGTTGCTCGTAAAGGTTCCCCATCTGGCGAGTAGGGTGTGCCAGAGGGACCTGTTTCTCAAGAGTCCTCTACAGTGGTTCTGGATTCCAGTTCGTCAGACCATTCAGTGGTGTGCCACCAGTGTGGCCGGTTCGTGAACGTGAAGCTCTCATGTCGCATCCCTCCAAAGACGTTCCATCGTTGTGGATGTTTGGGACATCTAGAGATGTTTTGCAGGAAGCGTCACCTGAAGAAAACATTGTGATCGAGGGATTCTAGTGCCTGACCGTGAGACAGGAGATGCTTCAGCCATCAAATCCTGAGCCACAAGTCTTGGGGTGAAGCTCACGCGCAGTCAGGAGTTTCCAGGGGTATGAATCCTTGGTTTGGGTTTTGTGTTCCATGTTGGAAGTGAAACATTTTAAGTCTTTTCATCCTTGGTTTTTGCTTTTAAAGTTTTGACGTTGTTATAAGTTCATTGTTTTGTTGTGAAGTAATGATGGACTCATCCTATTTTAATCCAAGCAGTCTTGGTTGTGTGAATGTGGTTTTCTGAATTATGTGTTTTTCTTAAAAGTGTGTTTGGATCCTATATGGGTTGATCTTCATTTAGCGGTGTTCGTTTGGAGACGTAAGTGTCTGCGAAGGAGTCAAGTCTTGTACTAACGCTCGGGTTTACTGTTGGTATTACGTTCTGTTCAGAAGTTTTTCTCTAATGTTGGGGTTTTTTTTTGGTTTGGGCCGAGAGTTATGAGTTTCAGTTGAGGTGTTGTTCGCTCGTGCTATAGAAGTTAGTTTGGATTGGTTGGGAGTTCCTCGGTCTCCCCCCCTTCTCGGGGTGCTATTTTTGGGTGTTAAATTTCCGCACTAGTTGATTTCTTGTGGTGTGGAAAACCCTCTCGTGTTCTCCCGTTCTCTTGTGTTATGGTTTCTTTGGATTTCAATCGGGCATGAATTCTTGTTTTGACTTTCGTTTGGCTGGGTGACTTTCTGGGGGAAGAAAGTTTCTGTGGTGGGGAGAATTGTCACACCCCAGTTTTTAAGTTTATTTTTATTTCATTATTTCTTAGTTTCGGGTTCTCGCGTCGAGGTTCGGGTTGGGTCCCGATTTAATTTTTTTGACATTTAATGATTTTAGTGGGTTTCAGACCGATGTAAGGGCACCGCATGGTTGGCGGTAACCGTACGGTCTCCCCCGGTGCTTGTGCGGGTGCCCAAGTGGTATGGAAGGAGGCGTGCAGCTTGCACTCGGTTTATTAAGCCGTGCGACGAGCGCACAGTGACCCAATTTTCAGAATAAGATAAATAGATGGATACAAAATTTAAAAAAATAATGTTTGATAATAATAATAATATTACATTGTTATTTTTATTATTATTAAGATTATTATTAAGAGTATTAATATTATTAATGATATTATTATTATTATTGTTTGTGTCATTATTATTATTATTATGGTATTACTATTATTATTGTTGTTGTTGTTGTTGTTGTTGTTGTTGTTGTTATTGTTATTGTTATAAAAGTAATATATATATATATATATATATGAAACCCTAGTCTGCCTCGCGTCGCCCCCCATTCCCCCCTGGACTGGTTGCGCAGCGGTGCCCCTTGCAGTCGCCTCCTCTAGGTCTCTCCTCCCTGCCGCGATCCAACTCCCGCCCCCCTTCTCACCCCTCTGCACTCGCTCGGGACCCCGCACCTCCCTTCCGCGATCCCCGGGACCCCGCAACTCCCTGCCGCGATCTGGCTCTTGCCACCCTACTCACCCCTCTGTGCTCGCCCGGGACCCTGCACCCCCTTGCCGTCTCCGGTACCCACTGCCCAACTGACCCAGCCAGTCTCCTCCTACATCCGTCCAGACCCCGCTCGGGCCATCCACCACCTCGCCGGAGGTCCCCGCCGCTCCGACGTCCTACCCGCTACCGGCCCTCTCGCCAGCGCATCTGCAACCGGTTTTCCTCTCGCTGACGCACCCCGTGGCCGACCTCCCTCATGTCAGCCACCTTCGTACCGGCCACCTACGCATCAACCACCTCCGCATTGGCCTCCCAGCCTCTGGCCTCTTTGCCCCGGCCAGCGGTGTGTCCGACCCTCCCTTCTCTCCTTGTTCTAGCCAGTGGTGCATCTAAACCCTCGTGCGCACGACCAACCCGCTTCCCTCCTTCTCAGATATAATTATTTATTTTTTTATTTATTTTTTTCCTTTAATTATTGGTTTTTATTTAATTTGGCTAATCGTTTTTCCGTCGTGGGTTGTGTTTTTATCGCTGTTTAGCGAGCGCGGTTGCTCCGCAGGGATTGTTCGTCCTTCTGTCAAAGTTTGTTGCGTCTGCACTTGTTTGAGGTAGGCGAATCTGAGTTTTTCACTTCTGATGAATTCCTTTAACACTTTCATTCTTAAAATTATTATATTTTAATTGATTCACAGTCTTAGTTTACATCAAATTGATCTGCTTTGGTGTTTATGAAATTTTTAGAAGTTTTTAAAATGATTCTCTTATGCATATAAAGAGGGGTCTCTTTGATCATGTGTACTTAGCGTATTTGATGAAATACTATAGTTCCTCAAAGTAGAATTCAGGATTTTTATGAAATTTTTAGCTTTGATTATGTTGTGTGTTGGTATTGGTTATTTGTGAATTTAGTTTGGTGTATAATTTTTGTATTGGTGTAACTTGTTAATTGTGTTAAGGTGTTATAAAAAGGGGGCTCTTTGGTTTTCAATGTGGCAGAGTGTTCTTTACAAATAAAGTAAGTTGTTGGTTTTAGTTTCAAATAAAGTGAGAGTTTTGTGGAAATAGTGTTGGTTATTTTATTAAACTGTAGGTGTGTCATTGGATGTTGACACATTCATGGGTTCACTAGGTGCAGACATGGATGTGCCTTCAAATGAAAATGATGTTTAAAATAGTGTTTTCTTAAAAACTTGGTCTTCTAAATGGTTTTTGCATTCTAAATAAGATTGGTCCTTTGTGTGGCTTTTATGAGAGGGTTTAAAGGAGATCTCAAAGGGTGTGCCCGTTTGGCCCTTAGTGTCTGTTTCGGAAAATGTTAGGCTCGAGATTCCGTTTGGTTGTTTTGTGTGTTTTTCTTTAAAATTTTGAAAGGTTTTACAAAAAATGCATGAGAGACTTTGGACTTAAAGGATCGTTTGGCTCTTTTAACTCATGGGTGAATTTTTTGTTAACTTTTAGAATGGGTTGTGTTGGAAAGTTGTGTGTGTGTTTCTGGTTGGAGTTTTAAATGTTTTTTTAGAAAATGGTTTCGATATGAACATGATGTGACGACCCGTTTGGAACTTTTTTTAATGTGAATGATTGAACATGTATATGAGGTTCTCCTGTCTAGTGTAACCCTTTATGGGTGAATGTATAGGAAGCGTCCGTGTTTGGGGAAGGTAAATGCGATGAGATGAGTCACGCGTGTGAGTGCCTTCCTACCTACACATTATTAACCACCATGGGTTCCTGGGCATCTTATAGTTGATCGAGTGATGGTTTTTTATCAGCCCCGATTAGATGGGTTGGTACCCACTGGTAGGTGTATAGGCCAGATGGGGAGTGCCGCTGGTTTCTATTGCTATGAGGGTTTCCAGTTGGTTATAGACTTAGGAGTTTCACCATACACCGACAGGTGGTTCCGAACCGAGTACGTCCAGGGGTATTCTAGGGATGTTTAGGATCACTCATGGTTAATTAATTAATTTCATTGTTTGTTTACTTTATGTTTTAATAGTTTGTTTTATCCTGTTTTGTTTCACCTTCTTCCCCTGTAGCACATTCGTGATCTGTCTGCCTTGGTTTTGTATATGAAATGGAAAATGGTTTTAAAAATGTTATATAGCGTGTGTTGGGTTTTCAAATGGAAAAAGTATGTTGCTTATTTTAAAATGTGAAAACCCTAATTTTATATTTGTATTTCAAAATTGTGTCATTGGATTGTTTTGGGAAAGAAAATACTTGGATTCTGTGGTTATATTTGGCATCCCTACCGAGCATCTTAGTGATCACGCCTATCATATTCTTTTAGTTGCACGTTCAGTTCTTGTTCAGGCTCCTGGTTCAGATGCTCAGTGTTGGAGCAGGCTTGAATCTGAGTTGGGTGGTGACCATGAAGGTCACAAGGAGGTATGCTCAGTTTTATTTTCTTTTTGCTGAAAGTTTTTTTATCGTTAGTTTTGTTTATGTGTTTATCTTTTGTTCACAGGACAAATCATTCCCAACGGTTAAATTTTGATGCCCAACACTGGTTACCAACCTGTGGGGATCGGGAACGCCCTTCGGGCCATGTCGCAGACTAGATCGGGTGACCGGTTTAGGGTCGAACTGGGTTGGTTCGTGACAGAAAATTTAAAAGTTGATTTTTAAAAAGAACTTCTCTTACCTTGAGTCTAAATCATTATGTGTGTTCTTTATCTTTCTCTTCTTTTGAAAGTCTCATTTTCTAAACACCTTAAAACCTCTAAGATTGGTATTCTTCCTAAAATAAGGAATCTAAAACATGGGAAAATACGTTAGGAATGGATTTGGGTAGAGATTGGGTGAATGAAATTGGTTCTTAAGTGTGAAGAAGTGAAAAGAAGTGGTTCCCTTTTATAAGAGAGGATGGATACTCATTGAATTTATTAAAATATTAATTTAATATAATTTAATTTGGACATCCAATGTCACGACCCGTCCTCGGGGCCCGTTCCGTGACTACCCCAAGCCCACCTTCCATAGGCCAGGGGTTGGTGACTAGCACCAAAGGCGTAAATCCCGATAACTGGGAAGGCATTGCCTTTATAAAGAAAACAAGCACCACAGAGTACAAGCGGAAGAAAAACACTAAGTACAAAAGAAATGATGAAAAGTAAATGGGCCAGAATACAAACCCAAAAGAAAGTACAACTACAACTGAACAAGGTACAATAGCCAAAAGACAAACAGTTGGAAGAAGGAAGCAGCTCCTGGGTCGTCCTCCTCGGATCCTACCTGAAGGGTAGGTACAGATGGCGCAGCTCCTGGTCGTCCACCATGGATCCTACCTGAAGGGTAGGTACAGATAGCCTCCTCCACGCTCTCGTCCGTCAACCTCCTCTGTGTGTCGTCTCATCGTGTAGTCCACCTCCGGGTACTGACTCGTCGTGTAGTCCACCTCCGGGTACCGACCAGTCCTCGAACACTCGGCCTCCGTCAGCACTGCCCATCGTCTTCAACCAACACAACGAGGAGCGGGCATAGCCCGTGCAGGGGTGAGTATAACGATACTTAGTAGGGACCCCGAGACCCTCAAGGTCTCACTAAACCAACAAGGATAACCACAGGAAGATCTCAACAGATAACCCCTACTTAGATATATGCCCATACATATACCTAAGTTATCAAGTAACCCATCTCAATCATGAGGAAACACAAGGATTGTGAAATCAATGGATAACCACTACCCAGGTATATGCCCATACATATACCTAAGTTATCAAGTGACCCATCTCAATCATGAGGTAAACACAAAGGTCAAAAGTCTCAGCTCAAACCAGGATTTTCATTATCGAAACCGTAACTGCTGAAGAGCTCCGTCTCTGGAGTGTATAGTGGTCCTATCACGACTCTGAGGTACTTCTCACTAACCTAAGACTGTTGAGGTACTCCTCCTGTCGAGTACTGCGGGTTTGCGGCCAACTACCGGGCGTTCCGTCCGCTGAGGGTCTGTCGCCAAATACCGGGCGCTCTCCCTAATAGCCTACAGAGGTACTCCTCCTGCCGAGTACCGCGGGTCTGCGGCTAACTACCGGGCGCTCCGTCCTCCGTGGGTCTGTCGCCAAATACCGGGCGCTCCGTCCACTGGGCTAGTCGACTCACTCCAAGTCGAGTCGGTCAAGCAGTCGTCAGGTCTCAGCCATCTACACGGTTTCCGTACTCCGTACGCTCGTCTTCGGGAGGGTCCGCTCCACGAGCTATAGGTCGATACTCCAAGTATCTCAAAGTCCCACGAAGAAGTATCTCAAAGGACCACCTCGTCATAGGGGTCTCAACTCAACAGACGGCGCGTCAATCGGACGCCCGGTCTGTGAGTTGTTAGCCTTTTCGTCTTAGGGGCCCGGTTGGTTTCGTGTGCGAACCAATCCGGACGTAACTCAACTATACCCCGAACACTCATAGGGTATACTCATAGGGACCATTTCTCAACGTGATCACCAACGCCGCTGACGGTTCGTCAAACGACGTCTGGTCTGAAAGATATCAGCTTTTCCGTCCCAGGGGCCCGGTTGGATTTCGGGTACAATCCAACCCGGACACTATCCAACTGCATCCAAAACTCGGGCGAAGAATGCCAAAAGTTCCGTCTCATCAAGAGAAAAACAACGAGATAGACGGCGCATCAATCGGACGCCCGGTCTGTGAGTTATTGGCTTTTTCGTTCCAGGGGCCCGGTTGGTTTCACGAGCGAACCAACCCGACCATACTCCGACGGCATCCAAACCTCGAGCGGAGTAAGCCAAAAGATCCGTCTCACTTAGAGGAATCCATCAAAGTTGACGGCACATCAATCGGACGTCCAGAACTCAAGATATGAGTGTTTCCGTTCCGAGGGCCCGGTTGGTTTCGTGTACGAACCAACCCGGCCGAACTCAAAGTAATCTGAAACCTTGAGTACGATATACCGAAACGACCGTCTCGATCCAAGGATCGCGTTTCCGCTGACGGCGCGTCGTTCGGAGGCCCGTAGCTCACGTTACGGGCAAAATACCGAAAACGGTCCGAAAACGGGGGTCTGGCCCTGGCCCGACCCGGCCCGACCCCCCCCCCCCCTGGGTCGGGCTGAACCGGGTCGACCCGACCCGGCTGGGCCCGGCCCGACCGGCCGGCCGCGGCTCGGCCAGCGCGGCCGAGCGGACACCACGGGCGGGGTGCGCGGCTCCCCCGCCCTTCGCCGCTGATTGAGGCCGGCGGCGAACCGCTGGCCGCCTCCCTTCCGGCGGCGCGCCGCCGCCGCCTTCCGCGGACTACCGGACGCGCTCCGGTGGTCCGTTTCTCCCGCCGTCTTCGCCTATGGTCCTCCCGGGACCCGACCTTCACTGCGGAGGCCTCAAAATCACCTTGCGACCTCGTTTGTCGTCGCCCGTCAATCCACACATCAATAAACAATCTGCGGAGGGTTGTCGGGCCGTGTTCGTTTGGCCCGCACCCTCCGCGTTAGATAATATCAACGGGAGAATTTATTCAACACATGAAACAACAATTTTAATAAATTAAAATTGTTCATATGAAACTGGTTCTTTAAATTTAAAGAAACGTTCACAGGAATATAAAGGTATTCCAAAATAAAAATCTCTACCTTGTCAAGTCGTCGCACGCGCGTTCTTCGTAGATTTGATTGCCGCAGAAGGAGGCGATCATCGCGTCACGGAAAGGCGCCGCGTCGTCGCGGAAGGGTGTCGCATCGTCGCGGAAGGAGGCGGTCGTCGCTTCGCGGAAAGGTGACGCGTCGACGAACTCCGAGGTTCAAGAACATGAAGATTTAATTATAATAATTAAATCCATGTTGATGTTATAAACCAAAAAGAAGATTTAAAAGAAACCCGAAATCTCCTACCTCAAGCAGTTGGTGATCGGAGATCGTTGTGGGGAAGGACGTCTCGGAAGAAGCGTCGTCAATCTCCGAGGGTGACGGCGTTCTTCGCGTTCTTCGCGAAGGAGGATGAGGGCACAAAGAATTCTGTCAAAGGCCTCCCAACGTGTAATCCTCAAGATGTGGTGTTGGTCTTATTTTATTACTACGCCAACGGATTTCAAACCGGTTAAGAAACGAATAAAGAGATAAGTAACGACCCATTAATTCGTAGAATTAATTCAACGAAATAAACCGCCCAATTAATTCAATGAAGAAAACCGCCCAATTAATTGGTGTGTTAAGAAATTAAGAAAACGCGTCAGTTGACTTTCATAATGACGGGTTTTCGCGGGTGCGTTACTTAGCGGAAAAGAAACGGTGGGGCTCGTGCAGGTCCCACCTCACAAATATCCTACCAAGAGGGTAGGATATTTTTGGATAGCACCCTATCCGCAAAAACTCAGCTTAAGCTGCTTTAAGTGGCTTCAAGTGGATTCCAAGTGGCTTAAGTGAAATAAAATAAAGTTTGTCGTACAATTTATTTTATTTCTTAACTTTAAGCCCAAAAATTAAAAACCACACCCGAGCAAACGCAACTCCGGAAGAGGCGTTTCTAAGCAATTACCGGTGCTGCGATTCCATCGGTGCCCTCAGAATTCGATTCCGAGCACCGGTTCAAAAGTTAGAAAAACTCGCTCGTTCGTTCACTGAATGTACCCGAGCCAAACTTTGGAAAATTATTCCGGGCACACCGGGCCTCGGAATCAGGTGCCGTCAGAAACTGCGTTCTTGTAAAATTCCAAAGAAAATTAAGAAAAAAAAAATTTCCTTGGAATTTACGGGTCATTACATTACTCCCACCATAGGGATTTACGTCCCTATAAAGCTTCACCACAAACTTAGGGATACAAAAGCGGTACTGAGCATGCATCTGAGCCTTCCACTCCCATGTGCTCACCTGGAGGTTCCCGTGCTGCCAAAGAAAGTGCACAAGAGGAATCGACCGTCCTCCTTGGATCTTCTCCTGTCGATCCTCGATCCCCACAGGAACCTCCGTAGAAGTCACCTCATCGCCACCGTCCAGCTTCTCATGGTCGATGATATGCGGAGGGTCGAGCACGTATCTCCTCAGTTGAGATACATGGAAAATGTCGTGAACCTAGTGAAACTGAAGTGGATGGGTCAAGCGGTAAACCACCTCGCCTACCCATCTGAGGACCTAGAAAGGTCCGTTGAACCTTGGAGATAACTTGCCTCCCTGGCCACATCTCCGTAAACCTCGTCGAGGTGAGACTCGTAAGAAGACGTGGTCGTCATCCTCGAACTCCAGAGGTCTCCATTTTTTTGTTAGAACTGAAACTCAAAACGACTACTGCTACGAGGGTAAGGTTGACTGACTCAAGAGTGATCGGTCGCACCCTTCTGTGCAAGAGTTACCCTGCGCTGCTTGGGGTTTCCTTTTTCTCCAACCAAGGAAAACCCATCCCGAAGTCGTAGTTAAACTACAACCTTTTTTCCTAATACCTTCAATTTGTGTATGAACTGTGATTGCCCAGTCCATACTCAAACCAACGTCGTAAGGCCTCGACGCTGCCACCAAGAGATTCCAACCGAAACTCTTGCCTCGAGGATCTGACCACACCGTCGGCGTAAGTGTGATTATCGAGTCTCCTCCCAAGGTATCTCCAGACGTGAGGGTCAAGTCCACGGCTTACCGGAAACTCTAGGTCTGGAACAAGATTTGTGAAAGCAAGGAATGATTCATATCGACGTCCGTTACTACAGCAGCTAGTAGTGGACACAGACTGTCCCTTGAATCATTTCTAGAGCCATTGGGTCACACTCCTTGACCACAAGCAGCCAAACTCTTCCACCGCCCTCCAGCTCCCTGAGCCTGGCGGGGATAACTAAGGCGGGTGGTTGTAGCATGTTAAGATGTACACCACCTCATACTGCTCTCCTAACTTCGCCTCCACGTCTGCTGCTTCGCAGACTCATCTATCCTTAAAGCTTCCACTTCTTGAAACATTTAACACGCCCGAGTCTCTAAGACTGGCACCGGTTTTCTATTTCTTACTGCACTGTGCAGTCTTCATCCGCTCTTGGATGACTTGGACCTTCTTTAGTCTCACAAGAGCTGCTATGATTTCTTCTTTGCCAACAAGAGAAATCTGGTCTCATACCCTGGATGAACCACATTCGTTGCCTAATACAGTCAATCCTGACATGAATGATGCATTCATGCCATGGATGATGTCGTAAGGGCTCGACGTAACTACTAAGAGATCTGACTGTCACTCTCACCTCCAAGGGTCGAGTCACACTGTCAGCATCAGTATGAGGTCACTAGGTCTCCTCCAGTAGAAATCTCGAAAGTGAGGGTCAAGTCAACAGTTTAACCGGGACCACTCAGTATCAACCAAACAAAAGGATAGGAAAGAAAACAAAGATAAGTGTCTTTTTATTATTGCAGCTCATAGTACAAAGACACAAAGCAACTACAGACAAACATCAGAAAAACTAGAAGCAACAGGATTAATAGCCTCCAGGTTGGAAGTTAGTCCCGCTCCTGTCCATCTGCTTCCATAGCTCCATGACCGTAGGCCTCAGCTGCCTGAAGCTGAGCTCTCCCATGTCCTCCTGTCCCCTGCGGTCGGGGTGGGCCTCCCGGTGGTGGTGGCAACATCCCGAAGCGTCGTCCACCTCCAGCTGCACGGCCAGCTCCTCTGCCATGGCCGCCTGATCCTTGCGGTCCGCCCTGATCGAACCTCTTCCTCTGCCTCGGAGGTTCTTCATTTAACTGCTGGCCATCTGCATGGCGGGTCGGACAGTCACGTGCCATGTGACCAATTCCGCCGCAGGAGTAACACTGTCCACTCTCGGCACGTCTGGCTCTGACTCCACCCCGGTTTCCCCGCACAACTGAACCTGAGTCGTGCAGTCGGCCACCGGTAGGTCTGGTCCTCTTGGACCTCTGCGTCATATGTCTACTGCCTGCTGCAGAAGACTCTGCCGCAAGCTGGCTAGTGGTGGGTCCTGCTGCTGGAGACTGCTCAGCAAGGAAGCTCTCCACTAAGAGGGCTCTCTCCAACACCCCTGTCTGCGTCGGAAAGCTGTGAGAAACAAAAGAAGCTCTAATCTCTCACCTGAGCCCCTGCTCGAAGGTTCGGGCCCTGAAGAACGGGTCCCGTACCATATCTGTGGAGTAGCGTGAGAGGTCTGTGAATCTCACTGAGTACTGCGCCACTGACATGCTGCCCTACCGCAGCTGAAGTAGCTCCTGTATACGCACCGCTCGAAGGGTGGCTGGTACAAACTCTGCCCGGAACAGGCTCTCGAAGTTTGCCCATAGAAGTGTTGCCTCGTCATGCATCTGAAGCATCAGGCTCCACCATCTGCTTGTTGTTGCCTGAAGAAGGCTGGCAGCTAGGATCACCATGAAATCTGTCGGCGTCCCTACTAGCTTGAAGACTCTCACCACAGCCTCCATCCAATCCTCAGCCGCCTGCGGGTCCGTCCCTCCCTGGAACCTAGGTGGCCTCTGGCACTGGAACTCATGCAGTGCGCTCAAGCGACGTGCATCCTCTGCTGCTGGGGCTGGTGGCATCAGTGGCACAACAGGTAGTAGTACCGCTGGTGCCTCCGCTGGTGCCTCAACTGGGATAGGGCCCTGTACTGAGGCCTCGTCGCTTGGCGGGCTGTCAGTACGTACCACTCTCGGGGCTCTAGCTGGTCGTCCACGGGGAGGCATCCTGAAAGAAACAACGTGACATGGTCAAAAGATTATACCTGGTGAGCTGGCCTGGTTTGAGATGACATTTAATAAAACTTCTGGAAAACACACACGCAATCAGTGTTTTCGTGCACAAAGTCGGAAATCAGTTGTCAGGGTCCTGGTGTATGGATACGTCGGCCGCCCGCACCAACACTGGACTCCCTGAACTGAAAACCACACTCGGTACTCTTAACACTATTGCTTCACAGAAAGAAACATCAGAGTTATAAGTTCTGAGGTAGAACTGAACTCCTCTGATACCAATTTGTCACGGCCCGTTCTCGGGGACCGTTCCGTGACTACCCCAAGCCCGCCTTCCATAGGCCAGGGGCTGGCGACTAGCACCAAAGGCGTAAATCCCGATAATTGGGAAGGCATTGTCTTTATAAAGAAAACAAGCACCATAGAGTACAAGCGGAAGCAAAACACTAAGTACAAAAGAAATGCTGAAAATTAAATGGGCCAGAATACAAACCCAAAAGAAAGTACAACTACAACTAAACAAGGTACAACAGCAAAAAGACAAACAGCTGGAAGAATGAAGCATCTCCTGGGTCGTCCTCCTCGGATCCTACCTGAAGGGTAGGTACAGATAGCGCAGCTCCTGGACGTCCACCACGGATCCTACCTGAAGGGTAGGTACAGATAGCCTCCTCCACGCTCTCGTCCGTCAACCTCCTCTGTGTGTCGTCTCGTCGTGTAGTCCACCTCTGGGTACTGACTCGTCATGTAGTCCACCTCCGGGTACCGACCGGTCCTCGAACACTCGGCCTCCGTCAGCACTGCCCGTCGTCTACAACCAACACAACAAGGTGCGGGCATAGCCCGTGCAGGGGTGAGTATAACGATACTCAATAGGGACCCTGAGACCCTCAAGGTCTCACTAAACCAACAAGGATAACCACAGGAAGATCTCAAAAGATAACCTCTACATAGATATATACCCATACATATACCTAAGTTATCAAGTAACTCATCTCAATCATGAGGAAACACAAAGATTGTGAAATCAACGGATAACCACTACCCAGGTATATGCCCATACATATACCTAAGTTATCAAGTGACCCATCTCAATCATGAGGTAAACACAAAGGTCAAAAGTCTCAGCTCAAACCAGGATTTTCATTATCGAAACTGTAACTGCTAAACAGCTCCGTCTCTGGAGTGTACAATGGTCCTGTCACAACTCCGAGGTACTGCTCACTAACCTAAGACTGCTGAGGTACTCCTCCTGTCGAGTACTGCGGGTTTGCGTCCAACTACCAGGCGGTCCGTCCGCTGAGGGTCTGTCGCCAAATACCGGGCGCTCTCCCTAATAGCCTACAGAGGTACTCCTCCTGTCGAGTATCACGGGTCTGCGGCCAACTACCGGGCGCTCCATCCGCTATGGGTCTGTCGTCAAATACAGGGCGCTCCGTCCACTAGGTTAGTCGACTCACTCCAAGTCGAGTCGGTCAAGCAGTCGTCAGGTCTCAGCCGTCTACACGATTTCCTTACTCCGTACGCTCGTCTCCGGGAGGGTCCGCTCCACGAGCTATAGGTCGATACTCCAAGTATCTCAAAGTCCCACGAAGAAGTATCTCAAAGGACCGCCTCGTCATAGGGGTCTCAACGCAACAGACGGCGCGTCAATCGGACGCCCGGTCTGTGAGTTGTTAGCCTTTTCGTCCCAGGGGCCCGGTTGGTTTCGTGTGCGAACTAATCCGGCCGTAACTCAACTATACCCCGAACACTCATAGGTTATACTCATAGGGACCGTTTCTCAACGTGATCACCAACGCCGCTGACGGTTCGTCAAACGACGTCTTGTCTGAAAGATATCAGCTTTTCCGTCCCAGGGGCCCGGTTGGATTTCGGGTACAATCCAACCCGGCCACTATCCAGCTACATCCAAAACTCGGACGAAGAATGCCAAAAGTTCCTTCTCATCAAGAGGAAAACAACGAGACAGACGGTGCGTCAATCGGACGTCCGGTCTGTGAGTTATTGGCTTTTTCGTTCTAGAGGCCCGGTTGGTTTCGTGAGCGAACCAACCCGACTGTACTCCGACGGCATCCAAACCTCGAGCGGAGTAAGCCAAAAGATCCGTCTCACTTAGAGGAATCCATCAAAGTCGACGGCACGTCAATC
The DNA here is from genome assembly GCA_963277665.1 of Viscum album. Classification (NCBI taxonomy): domain Eukaryota; kingdom Viridiplantae; phylum Streptophyta; class Magnoliopsida; order Santalales; family Viscaceae; genus Viscum; species Viscum album. Next base: position 1,931,678,866 of record OY728142.1, read on the forward strand.
AGACGTCCGGAACTCAAGATATGAGCGTTTCCGCTCCGAGGGCCCGGTTGGTTTCGTGTACGAACCAACCCGGCCGAACTCAAAGTAATCCGAAACATTGAGTGCGATATACCGAAACGACCGTCTCGATCCAAGGATCGCGTTGCCACTAACGGCGCGTCGTTCTGAGGCCCATAGCTCATGTTACGGTCAAAAGACCGAAAACGGTCCGAAAAAGGGGGTCTGGGCCCGGGCCGAACCGGGTCGACCCGACCGGCCGGCCGCGGCTCGGCCTGCGCGGCCGAGCGGACACCACGGGCGGGGTGCGCGGCTCCCCCGCCCTTCGCTGCTGATTGAGGCCGGCGGCGAACCGCCGGCCGCCTCCCTTCCGGCGGCGCGCCGCCGCCGCCTTCCGCGGACCACCGGACGCGTTCCGGTGGTCCGTTTCTCCCGCCGTCTTCGCCTATGGTCCTCCCGGGACCCGACCTTCACTGCGGAGGCCTCAAAATCACCTTGCGGCCTCATTTGTCTTCGCTCGTCGATCCACACATCAATAAACAATCTGTGGAGGGTTGTCGGGCCGTGTTCGTTTGGCCCGCACCCTCCGCGTTAGATAATATCAACGGGAGAATTTATTCAACACATGAAACAACAATTTTAATAAATTAAAATTGTTCATATGAAATTGGTTCTTTAAATTTAAAGAAACGTTCACAGGAATATAAAGGTATTCCAAAATAAAAATCCCTACCTTGTCAAGTCGCCGCACGCGCGTTCTTCGCAAATTTGATCGCCGCGGAAGGAGGTGATAATCGCGTCGCGGAATGGCGTCGCGTCGTCGCGGAAGGGCGTCGCGTCGTCGCGGAAGGAGGCGATCGTCGCGTCGCGGAAAGGTGACGCGTCGACGAACTCTGAGGTTCAAGAACATGAAGATTTAATTATAATAATTAAATCCATGTTGATGTTATAAACCAAAAAGAAGATTTAAAAGAAACCTGAAATCTCCTACCTCAAGCAGTTGGTGATCGGAGATCGTTGTAGGGAAGGACGTCTCGGAAGAAGCGTCGTCAATCTCCGAGGGTGACGGCGTTCTTCGCGTTCTTCGCGAAGGAGGATGAAGGCACAAAGAATTCTGTCAAAGGCCTCCCAACGTGTAATCCTCAAGATGTGGCGTTGGTCTTATTTTATTACTATGCCAACGGATTTCAAACTGGTTAAGAAACGAATAAAGAGATAAGTAACGACCCATTAATTCGTAGAATTAATTCAACGAAATAAACCGCCCAATTAATTCAACGAAGAAAACCGCCCAATTAATTGGTGCGTTAAGAAATTAAGAAAACGCGTCAGTTGACTTTCATAATGACAGGTTTTCGCGGGTGCGTTACTTAGCGGAAAAGAAACGGTGGGGCTCGTGCGGGTCCCACCTCACAAATATCATACCAAGAGGGTAGGATATTTTTGGATAGCACCTTATCCGCAACAACTCAGCTTAAGCTGCTTTAAGTGGCTTCAAGTGGCTTCCAAGCAGCTTAAATGAAATAAAATAAATTTTGTCGTACAATTTATTTAATTTCTTAACTTTAAGCCCAAAAATTAAAAACCACACCCGAGCAAACGCAACTCCGGAAGAGGCATTTCTAAGCAATTATCGGCGCTGCGATTCCATCGGTGCCCTCAGAATTCGATTCCGAGCACCGGTTCAAAAGTTAGAAAAACCCGCTCGTCCGTTCACTGAACGTACCCGAGCCAAACTTCGGAAAATGATTCCGGGCACACCGGGCCTCGGAATCAGGTGCCGTCAGAAACCGCGTTCTTGTAAAATTCCAAAGAAAATTAAGAAAAAAAAATCCTTAGAATTTACGGGTCTTTACATCCAAATCACCCCAAATTGATAATATTAAAAGATAATATGAATATGAGTCTAAATCATATTTTCCAATAATATTTGGACATGTTTAGACCATATTTTTACCTTTATCTTTTGGGGTTAACCCCTCACTAACCCTTTTCACGCTTAACATGATAACAAGGTTTTTTACTCTTTGAGGGTCAAGATAGTTACTATAAATGGAAAAACGATCCATAAATTGATCATGGTTTATATTTTCAATGATAACCTAATCACTTGGTCGAATATAGGATTTTTATTAATTTTATACAATTTAATAAAATATTATTTCCATAAAATATCAATAATGTAAATTTTAGAACAATTCATTTACTTTGACTTTTATAAAATAAAGACAACAATTGAATTTGAAATAAAAAATTTTAATACATCCTTGAAATGTTATATTTATCTAGAAGATCCACAGGGCACATTAATTATTTCAAATTATATAACTCTAAATATTTTTAATATCATTTATTTTTTATTTTCATTAATTGAATAATTACTGAATCAATATTGTGTAAGATTTTAAGGTAAATATTTACTCACTAAAATTTACAAATAAATTACCAAGATGAAGATAAATCGTTTTGATTTCAAAATATTATTTATAATCGAACATAGCCTCTAGTTATCTCCATGTTAAAAATATTCTATTTATTAAAAACAAGAGTATGTCATTTTTTTCTTTCCATTAAATAAAATATTTTAAAGGTCATAATCACATCCAAATAGAAATAAAATGTCATATAACCGAATCCTGGATGATTATGGATAAAATGAAATCATCCAATAAAATTAAATCAACTGTTAGGTTTATTTTATAGTTCTTATCATTTTATTTTTATTTTTAATTACCTGATTTACCCTTTACAGTGTTAACAAAATGACTAAGGTTGTTATTCTGATTGATCAAAAATAAGAGGGACCTATTTACCAAATTTGGACCCAATGATTCCAAATAGGGAATCCATTTTTCAATATTCAAAACATATAAGTGGCATAATTTTATTTAAAATTTAACTGAAAAATGTGATGAAAAGTGATTTTTCAGACAAATTACTTTTTTAAGTATAATTTTTTTATAATAAATTCAAGTTTTAAATTCATTCTGAAGACTATAATTGGATTTTTTTAATCAAAATTAAGTAATTTAATTTTAAAACTACTCAAAAATAAAATTTCAATTTTTAAATAATTGAAAAGAAAATGGAGTTTTTATCAAAAATATTTATTTTTTATTATTCATTAAAAAATATTTTTTTTCATAAAATTATTTTAAATTCATCCAATGATAATTTTGAAATGCTAAATACAAAAATGAAATTCATTTTTTCAAATTAAAATTTTATTATTTGGAAACCCAGATTTTAAATAAAACAGTATAATGCTTGAAAATCCAATTTGGTTAGAAATAATGATTTTTTTCTTTTGACTGGAAAATTATCTAATATTTTATAATTAACTAAAGAAAATGTTTTATATCAACATTACCTGGGTGGTTACATTTGCACCCCGTTGTTTCACTTCATTCACTTAGTCTACCTCCTTTTGGTTTTTGCTCTCTTTCTGCTGGTGAAACCATGCATTCTCCAACATACTCTTGCTTTATGAGAGATCATAAATGTGTGCCTGACATCCTCCTTGTGCACCGTTGGTTCGCTATTTGTGGTCAAGCTGGATGATGATCTTCTGTGTTGAGGATGTGCACCCATTTCCATGACTGAGAAGCATTGGTGGAGATCCAAATGAAGCACATTACCGTGCGCGTGTACATGTCTAGAAAGGTCCACTTTTGGGAGGCTGCATAGAGAGATAATGAGTGTCGAATATATCCAAATTGTTCGGCCTTGTAAGCATCCCCTTCTTCGTTCTTTTATTTTGAAGATCTATCTTTTGGGGCATTTGTCATCTGCTGTTCATATTTCAAGACTGTATCTTGCATTCTGTTTGATTTGAACTTATTAAAACATGTGTATGCGGGTGGTGTTCTTGTCGTCCATGTATGTCAAAAACAGGCCTAAGCACGACAAATCATGCGTTCACCTTTACTGCTTTCTTGCACATTCTTTTGAATCTAGTTCTGTCTCTACTGATTGTTGCTTGAACTCACCTTGAATCATCACTTTTTTTCTCTGTTCACAACTGCAATCATTTTAATCATGATAACATTTTTGGTTTCAAGTACTTAATTGAACACAATTTTTTAAAATATATTATATACACACAAACCCAAATTAGCATGTGTTTAAAAAATTATTTAATTAAATATTAAAAAATCATGTAAAAACTCAAGTGTAGTTAAAAAAACCACCTAATATAAGTATGTTACGTAATAACTGTCAAATTTATATTGGAAACTAGATATTCGATTTTTCAACCACATAACATACATTCTATGTTATGAAAAGATTGAATTTTTTACACACTATATATACATACATACATATATATATATATATATAACCACTTAATGCAATCTTATGGGCTTTCAATTGAATTTATCTTGTTAAAGTTGGTGAAATTTTATTTGATCATTCAATTTTTTTAAATGTGTATGCATTTCTTTTCTGTAGGGGAAAAAATTATTTTCTAGTATATTAAAAAAAAAATTAAAAATGTGTATTCGTTAAAAATTTTTAAATTATAGTTCTAATTCCGAGTCAACATGTATACTTTCATTATTTGTATTTAATAATTAGTCTCCTAAAAAGGAGTTGCATTATTTCAATTAATTAATTGGTTATTGTGTAAAATTTATAGAAAACGCATGGGGAAGGACTTGAACTTGTATGTGTGTTATTATTATTATTTTTATTATTAGTTTTCAATTTTAATTAGATGGATGATTAATTTTTTTGTTGAAATCTCATTTAATGATACAATAATGACGCATTTAAAAAAATTAAAATTATCATTAAATATTTTCAAGATTTTGAATTATCAATTAATGACGTGGATCGATTCTGTTTTCATTTCATAATACAGTTGACGTTTTCCTAAATCCCCCGTTGCATGGGTTCACGATCAACGGCATTTATTTTCGTGACCAAATAAAATACACTATATAATGATATTCCATTCCTCCTCCACTGCACTCGGCACCTCCCTCTTCTCCGCAGTACCTTCTCCCGACTGCACTTCCCTCCTCCTCATACAATCTCCCTTGCAGCTGTTACCTTCAATGGCAATGCCGGACAGCCACCAGTCAGGCACTCCCATGACCGGAACAGAATCCCCGTGCCCTTTATACCCCCTTCCCTTGCCACCCCAGCGCGCCTACTCTTATTACGCGGCGGCGGTTGGTGGCGGCAGCTTGACCCAGCAGCCAACCCGCTCCCGGAGATCTTCCATTCGGGAGAAAGCTGCATTTTTGGGGTGCGGTGTTGTTGGTGGATCGGTGACGACAGATCACCCAGGCAGTCGGAGTACCCCGCCGGCGCAAAATATGGATGGCAGGAGGACAAGAGCGAAGGCGCTGAAAGCCTTCAAGGGTTTGAAGAAGGCAACTATTTCTTTTTTCTTGGGCTCCGCCGCACCAAAGCAGCCGCCGGCAACAGAACGGTGCACCATGGATTCATTTTCCTTTCCAACTCTACCCCAACCCACACCATGGATTCCAACATCCTGGATTCCATGACCAGCTGCCTTCGGAGGTCGACCACCAACCGGTTCTAGCGCTCGGGGGACGACGTCGCTGCCCGGGGACAGCCGATGGCTCCGATGGTGCTCTGTCCAGGGATGATGATCGGCAGAGGCGGCGGATCGGCACGGGGGTGCTGCGCGGGACGACGATGCCGGGACTGATGACGGCGTGTGAGATGAAAGAGCCATGGACGGTGGATCTTGGCCCGAAAGCTGGGTGCGTGGGATGGGGCATGGGAGAGTGGGTTGGGCCGGTTGTGATGGACTTGTGATAGGTTTTAATGGGCTTTAATGTATCGTGGGTATTCATTGTATCGTGAGTCTTCACATCATTCATCTAAATAATAAATCAGTCTCGCACGGTGGGTTTTCCCGAGCTATGATATAGTAATATTTTTTTTAATAATTCAAATATATATATATATTGTTTAAAAAAAAGTATTTATAAGATTATAATTAAATAAATAAATATTTAAATACTTATAAAATTATAATAAATCTTTTTAAATAATAAATATATTTATTATATTTACAATTATATATAAATACTTTTTAAATATATTTATTTATAATTATAATTATATAAATATATATATATAATTGAAGGCAGGGGCGGACGACGGTGCTGCCCGGGAACAGCTCAGCGCAACGACTGTGCTCTGTCCAGGGATGATGAAGGCAGGGGCGGCGGATCAACACGAGAGGTGCTGCCCGGGACGACGACATAGGGATGATGATGGCATGAGAGTGCTACCCCAGACGACGACGCAGGGATGATGCTGGCATGGGGGTGCTTCCCCGTACGACGACGCGACGGCAAATGACGGCGTGCGAGACGAAAATGCGATGGATGGGATTTAAAATTAAATATTTACAATTGTATTTTTATAATTATAAAAATATAATAAATTTTATTAAATGATAAATATATTTATTATATTTAAAATTATATATTTACAATTGTATTTTTATAATTATATATTTATAATTGTATATTTATAATTATATATTTATAATTTTATATAAAGTTTTTTAAAATATATTTATTTATAATTATAATTATAAATAAATAAAATTATATTTAAAATAAATATATATCTCCAATGAATGTGGTGTGTATATATATTTATATACCATGAGGATGATATCCATGGACATTGCCATTATTTATATTAATATGATGCATGAGTATAATTGACGTTGTATAATCATAAGTTTATTTCTGGACATGATTGTGTGTTGCTAAATTTTAAGATTACCAATATTTTGATAACGCGTGCATATGTTATGTATTCATCATGAATGTTCATTTATACATATCTTTATTATTCATGTTGTCCGTATATGTCATTTTTTCTTATTATTCAAGCGATTATTCTATGATGGAATCAACTTGGATAGAAAATTTCTAGGGGACAATGCAGCTGGAGGAACTTATGGTAACAAGAGTGCATGTGAGCTCAAACACATTTCAAGGAAGTTGACACTGAGTTCCTTTCAAAGAGAGTCAAGAATAAAAAGAATTAAATCCCATGAGAACGTTGTTCCAAAGGAAGCATAATTTCAGATTGATTATCTTGAAGAACAATTGCAGGACATGATGTTGAAGACCCATGGGAAGAAGGATGTGTGTTATCCACAAAGATAGCTTGAAAATAACTCATTTCAGAGATGGAATTTTGAAATTCCACCAGATGACACCATTCAAGTTGGTATTTCTGAAATTCAAGTGATAAAAAGTGTTTTCCAGCTTAGAGATTTTGAGAAGAATTGTTTGTTTCCAGATTCAAACAATCCAGATTCTAGGGACCAAAGTAACTTATCTTTAAGAGAGCGAGAAAGCTCTTCACATGATAAAATTTAAAGATTTATGGGGAATTTAAAGCCAACATTACACAGGAAAAGGAACAGAAACCTCCACTTCCAGCTGAGCAAAATAGCAGGGAAAGTCAAGGAATGATGCATATTTAGGGTGAGTTCACGCCCATAGGGTGTGCCATGACCACCATCACAAGGGAAGAGAAGGGAATTGAAGATCGTAAACCACTAGAGGGAGTTATTGATCTATTTATGGGAGAAAAGCACACTGGAATCCCATGAAATGAGAAAGCTTCCATTGAAAAGGGCCTTGAGAAGTACATCCCACAAGCTCTTGATAATGGGCTGCCAGTGGTAGAATATCCCACTGAAATTTCAGTTGTGAAGAAAGCTAACCTTGAAGAAACAATTGAAGAAGAGGATATGGATCCAGATCTGAACCTACATGCTGAATCTGAAATTCAAGAGGAAACTCATCCAAAAAACAAAGGGAAAAGAGATTGGGAAGAAGTGGAATACATCCAGAGAGAGTTGGAAGGCTTTAAAAGGGACTTGAGAGTGGATCAACAAGTGACAAATAGATTTGGAAGCACAATTCAAGATTCAAATGAAGCTTAAATAGGGGGGGGGGGCATCAACACACCTTGGGAGAACCATGACGATTTCATTCAAGTTGGTATTTCTGAAATTCAAGTGATAAAAAGTGTTGTCCAGCTTAGGGATTTTGAGAAGAATCGCTTGTTTCCAGATTCAAACAATCCATATTGAAGGGACCAAAGTAACTTATCTTTAAGAGAGCAAGAAAGCTCTTCACATGATAAAATTCAAAGATTTACATTACATGGGAAAAGGAGCAGCAAGCTTCACTTCCCGCTAAGAAAAATAGTGGGGAAAGTCAAGAAACGATGCATATTTAGGGTGAGTTCACGCCCATAGGGTGTGCCATGGCCACCACCACAAGTGAAGAGAAGGGAATTGAAGATCGTAAACCACTAGAGGGAGTTTTTGAGCTATTTATGGGAGAAAACCACACTGGAATCCCATGAAATGAGAAAACTTCCATTGAAAAGGGCCTTGAGAAGTGCAGCCCACAAGCTCTTGATAATGGGCTGCTAGTGGTAGAATAGCCCGCTGAAATTTCAATTGTGAAGAAAGCTAACCTTGAAGAAACTATTGAAGAAGAGGATATGGATCCAGATCTGAACCTACATGCTGAATCTGAAATTCAAGAGGAAACTCAACCTAAAAGCGAAGGGAAAAGAGATTGGGAAGTAGTGGAATACATCAAGAGAGAGTTGGAAGGCTTTCGACCACTTTTTCCAACACCTAAAAGGGACTTGAGTAGATCAACAAGTGACAAATATCTTTGGAAGCACAATTCAAGATTCAAATGAAGCTTAAATAGAGGTGAAGATTTTGGAATTTAAGTCCCAAGAAGAAGAACACAAAGGGGAGTCACATTTCATTCCTGAAATGAAAAAGACAAGGGTCTTAGTGAATTGTTTCCAAGTTGAAAAGACTAACCAGATTTGGAGGAAGGGTTCAGAAAACTTCACTGATGTGCTACCCTTTTAAGTTGTTGGCAATAAAAAGGGGCAGAATGAAGAGGAAAATTACATCCTAGAAATGGATATAGAAGAGGGTAGATTCAAGCAAGAAGTGAAGGAGCTGGAAACTATAAACATTAAGGAAAAATCAGTGATAGAGAAACCACCTGAGTTCACACTTGTGAAGATTAACCTGCATTGGGATCTTGGATGAACATGGAATGAAAGAAGAGCCAGGGTGGGACAACAAGCATTTCTTGGGAGGAAACCCAAGCCATAAGATTTTTCTTTTTCTTCTTTTTATTTATCTTGAGTTGTTTATTTTGAATATTTTTATAATCACCACACATAAATTTCTTTTATTTTTGCTGCATCTTACATGGAAAAAATGGCAGAACACTTTGAAAATCACATAGGACACAAACCACCAAAGGAAAAAGCAACAATGGGAGGGGGAGTTCTCTACTAACCCTTACTTTATTTTCCATCAAGCTGAAATCATTGTTTAAATTCATAATTTCATCACTGTACTTGTTCATGCATTGATCACACACTCAAAAGCATGTGTGGGGAGGGGGAGAAAAGTGTGTAATGTGTGTTATAATTTGATACTGAGCTTGAAGAAATCTATCTACAATTACTCAAAAATCACCTTGAAAACATAGAGTCTAAATTTTAATGAACTTTAGCATTGAGGGTCAATAGGGTAAGGGCTTAGGGCATCAAACTGTAACATTTTTTTCATTTTCTCGATGAACATTATCTTGAGTGAATTGTTTTTTCTAAATTAAAGTAACACTTCAATGGTTCACCCTAAACAATAACCAGATAAAACATTGGAATTGGAGTCATGTGATCAATTGGCATCAAAACTAGATTTTTCTTGAAATGGCATGGCACAACGGTGTGTGAGTAAAAAATTGCAAGCCGTCAAATAAGTGTAAATTACAATGTGACTGATAGCGCAAGGGATACCCCAGGGCCTTGGAAGATCTATTCTAGGTGTGGGAAGAAGATTGCAGCCACGGTGGTCCTGCCAGCATAGCTGGCAGTGGACCCTCCAACAACACTATCTTCTAACAAATCGGTTGGAGTGGTCCCCCCTAGCTCAACTGCTTAACAAACCGGGTGGAGGATTTCAGGGAATAATATAATGGACCCCACAGAGGAATCAGTTCGGATATCCTCAGTGGACTGTTGGTTTTAAAAAGAAGGGGCGTGAAGTGGGAAAGAGGGGGGGAGAGAATTGGGGAATCGGCCAAGGGCTTGGGTAGGAGTTTCTCCTGAAGTGTACTCCTTCCCCCCCCCCTTAATTTCCGCTTTACATTGTAACCTTTGATGTTGTTATATTCCAAAATGTGTTGCCTCTTGTTCTTAATCTTTATCAATTTTGTCAGACCTGCCGGATCACTCAACACCCCACATGGTGACCCGCACTCATTCGTGTATGGATTCTATGAAACAACGTCATATAGCCTTGGAAACAACCATCACAAATCAGTTTGTTGCCTCCGACAAAGAACTATAGGAGCAGGCTGCCTTTCGGACATCCCTGTCCTATCTAGTCCGTCACCTGGAGAAGATGCCCCAGGGGGGTCTTAACCTTCCATCAGGTTCGAATGCTTGTCCAGAAATCACTTCAGCAACCACTGGAAACAAAGAAATTCCTGCAGACGACCCACGAATTAACTCCGAACCTCCGGCCAATTGACCTCTCCCCTTGCCAACTTCACGACAGGTCGATCTGCCACTCTTCGATGGAACTGACCCACGTGACTGGCTTACACGCGCAAATATTTATTTCCGCATCAACAACACTCCAGCGGATTCAATGATCCCTCTGTCTCAACTGTGCATGGAGGGCTATGCTATTCATTGGTTCACAATCCTGGGGGAGGCTCTTCCTCACATCAGTTGGATTACATTTAAAGAAGAACCCATGCAACGATTTAGTGGGCTCGAAATTCAAAACCCCTATGAAGAACTCGCTGCTCTCCAGCAAGTCAGGTCCATCCAAGAATACGTTGAACACTTTGAATACCTAACCTCCCCACTACCGCGTCAACCGGAACAACAATATGTTGCATATTTCCGTCATGGTTTGCGTGAGGATATCCGCAGCTGGGTACACATTCATAATCCGGATACTCGACTCCAAGCCATGCGCCTGACACGCCATGTAGAGCTGGCCATTTCCAATGGTGTTGGCTTCTAATATCACACTGGCAGTTCGCGTCCAGCTGTGCCCCGTGGCACCAGTAACCGACTGCCAAATTTTCGGCACCCACTTCAACCTCAGCGGGGTTTTTCTTCACGCCCGGACAGACGCTCAAGCTTCACATCAGAGGGTGCCCAACCTGCCCCCTCTTCTGGCCGAGGGGGGAGGGGGGGGGGGGGGGTTCGCCACCTCTCTAATCAGGAATGGGAGGACCGTCGCAATAACAGGTTGTGTTTTCATCGTGGCCTCCCTTTTAAACTCATGCATAAATGTATTGATGCTAAGGTACGGGTGGTCATTTTAGGGGAGGATGATTCCCCTCCCGACAGTGATGATAGGGAAGCAACGGGAAATTTACAACATCAAAGCAGTGACGAGGCCAATAAATTTGAGTGTCAAGTATTGGACCATTTGGAGCAATCATTTATTTCCACAGCCAAAGTGGCGACCAATTAACATCAATGAAGGTTGTGGGAAAACTCGCGGGTATTCCCATTCTGGTCCTTTTGGAAAGTGGGGTCACCCATAATTTTATATATCCAACTCTTAAATCCTCGTTGGGACTCGTGGACCTCAACACCTTCAATCACCCGGTTAAAGTAGGTGATGGTCACAAATTACGAACTCAAGGATTCTGCCCACAGTTGCCTTTGGTTATTGGTCCCTATTCTTTCCATATTGATGTTCATGTTCTTGACATTGGTGGTCTGGATTTAATCCTCGACATTTCTTGTCTACGAACTCTTGGCGACATCAACATCAACTGGAAAACGATGACTATGCAGTTTACCCATGGAATTCAGACTTTTACTCTCCAGAGTACAGCCTCCAACAGCCTTTCCTCCTTACAGAAGCTTACTGCACACCCCAGTGGCAGCCACTGATCTCTTTCCGTCGATCCCAGCTAGATGTCTTTGTCTTCTGGGCAGACCCAAAAACTTAAAACGCTTCTCAACCGGCTCAATATAATCTTCAACGAGCTATGCGGTCTGCCTCCCCGGCGGTCTACTGATCACAAAATCCCTTTATTTCCTGACCAAGGCCTTGTGTCAGTCCGCCCATATCGGTACCCTCACTCTCAGAAAACTGAGATTGAAAAACAAGTCCATCACCTCCTCCATCAAGGATATATTCAGACCAGTAACAACGCATACTCAATCCCAGTTCTGCTAGTGAAAAAAAAGATAACACATGGCGTATGTGTGTTGATTACCGAGCCTTGAACAAAGCAACAATGCCCGATAGATTCCCCATTCCAGTGGTAGATGAGCTAATAGACGAGTTGCATGGGGCAATTTTTTTTCCAAACTGGATATCATCTCCTGCTATCACCAAATCTGGATGCATGTTGCAGACATCGCCAAAACAACTTTTTGTACTCATAATGGGCACTATGAGTACTTGGTGATGCCTTTTGGCCTCACCAACGCTCCTTCTACCTTTCAAGCTACTATGAATGATCTTTTTCACCCCATTCTCCGCCACTTTGTACTAATATTTTCTGATGACATCTTGATTTACAGTTAGGGTTGGGATTCTCACATCCTTCATTTGGAGCAAGTTCTGCGGTTACTTCATACCAACCACTTCTTCACCAACCGTGAAAAACGCACCTTTGCTTAACGTTCTGTCGCATATCTAGGTCACATTATCTCTCATGACGGTGTAGCTATGGACCCCGCCAAAATTCAGGCAGTTTTGGACTGACCTACTCCGAAGAATGTGAAGGGCGTTCGTGGTTTTCTCGGCCTCAGCGGTTATTACTAGAAATTCATTCAAAATTATTGAAAGATCTCCCAACCTCTATCGGTTCTCACAGGGAATGATGGTTTTCACTGGACTCTCACAACTCAACAAGCTTTTACCCTCCTTCAGCAGGCTGTTACAACAGCGTCAGTTCTTGCCCTTCCATATTTTTCCCAGCCTTTCGAGATCGAATGTGACGCCTCTGGCCGTGGGATAGGTGCTGTCCTCATGCAGAATAGTCACCCCATTGTTTTTTTAGCAAGGGGTTGGTTGATTCTACCCTTTTTAAGTCGGCCTATGAGAAAGAAATTATTGTCGTTCTTCTTTCCATTCAACACTGGTGCACATACCTGTTGGGATAATCTTTTACCATTTACTCTGACCAACACAACATCAAATTATTATTAAAATAACGCATTGCCACAATGGATCAGCAATGTTGGCTGGATAAACTTTTAGGCTACTGTTTTGAAATAAAATACAAGTCGGGCCGCACTAACTCGGACACAAATGCCCTTTCTCGTTGGGTTGATCCATCGGACTGCTACCTTTTTCAGTCTCTTCCGCTGTGGCAAGAGTGTCAAGACTTGACAGCTTCAGTCCGCCGTGATCCCTACCAAGCAAGTGTGCTGCAACGCCTTCAGATGGCCTCCATCCCTCCTCTAGGTTTTTTCCCTTTCTCATGGCACCCTGTTGTATAAAGGCCGGCTCGTAACTCCAACATCCTCCGCCTGAATCCCACGGCTTTTGGAAGAATTCCATTCATCTCCAACAGGTGGCCACTCCGGTTTTTATCGAATCTATCAAAAATTGGATGTCAATTTGTATTGGGTAGGGATGTGCCATCAGATTTTACATTTTTTCCGCCAATGTACCACTTTCCAGCGCTTTAAACATTCCACACTGTCCCCTGCTGGCCTTCTCCAGCCCTTACCTATTTTGGAAAGGATTTGGGATGATATTTCCATAGATTTCATCTCCAGCCTCCCTCGATAGAATGGATTTGATGTCATCTTTGTGGTGGTCGAGAGGTAATCTAAATATACTCATTTTATTGCTTGAAAACACCTGTTTATTTCCCGTGCAGTTGCTGGAATTTCTGCTCAGAAAGTGGTCAGACTTCATGGGATCCCCAAGTCCATTATTAGTGATCGGGATCCCTTGTTCCTCAGCCATTTCTAAACTGAACTGTTTCGCTTACAAGGTACCACCCTCAAATTTAGTTCTGCATATCACCCCCAAACAAACGGTCAAAAAGAAGTTGTCAACCATTGTTTGGAGACCTACCTTCGCTGTTTTGCTGGTGACCAGCCTACACATTGGTCTTTTTGGTTGCCCTGGGTTGAGCTTCATTATAACTCCACATGAAATTCTTCTATCCAAACTACCCCCTTCGAGGTAGTTTATAGTCGTCCACCCCCAACAGTTCTTTCCTTCCTACCCCGCGGAGTTTGCGTTGAGGCAGTCACCACAGCTTTACAAGATCGGGATGAGGCACTAGCTCAGCTGAAACATCATTTGCTCCGTGCCCAAACTTTTATGAAACTTCAGGCTGTCTGTTCTTGTCGCGACATCTCCTTTACCGTCGGTGATGTGGTATATGTGAAGCTCCATCCTCACTGACAACAGTCCCTTTCACGTCGCATTCACCAGAAACTTGCCCCCTAATTTTTTGGCCCTTTTCCCATTCTTCAGTAGGTTGGCCCGGTGGCCTATAGACTTTTCCTTCCTCCAGGCACTCGTATTCACCCAGTTTTTCATATTTCCCAACTCAAAAAATTCATTGGTTCTCATCCGCCCCTCCCCACCCTTCCCATTGATCTTACAGGTGAAGATGCTGCTTCCCTTGAACCTGTGAAAGCCTTCGAACGCTGCACCACTTCGAATGCCTCTATCTCGGTCCCTCAATGGCTTATTCAGTGGAAATGCCAATCTGATGATGATGCCACATGGGAGGATGAATATGTTCTCCACAACCAGTTTCCCTCATTCAGTCTTGAGGACAAAACTGTTCTCTCAGTGGGGGTGAGTGATAGTGCACGAGATGCCCCAGGGCCTTAGAAGGTTTATTCCAAGTGTGGGAAGAAGGTTGCGGACACGGTGGTGCCGCCGGAATAGCTGGTAGTGGACCCTCCAGCAGTACTACCTCCAACACTGCTGGCAGTGGACCCTCTAACAACACTATCTCCTAACAAATCGGTTGGAGTGATCCCCCCCCCAGCTCAACTTCTTAACAAACTGCGTGGAGGATTCCAAGGAATAACAAAATGGACCCCACAGAGAATTCAGTTAGGATATCCTCTATGGACTGTTGGTTTTTAAAAGGAGGGGGCGTGAAGTGGGAAGGGGGGGAGAGAGAATTGGGGAATCGGCCAAGGGATTGGGCAGGAGTTTCTCCTGAAGTGTACACCTTCTTTTTGTCCCTTAATTTCTGGTATGCTTTGTAACCCTTGCCGCAGTTAAATTCTAGAAAATGTTGCCTCTTGTCCTTAATCTTTATCAGTGACAGATGGATTCCCTTATCCTACTTCCATGCACTGAATATTATAATTAGTCATGGGGGGGGGGAATTCTTGCTGTAAGGGATGATTTACTTCCACACGGGTCATACTCAATTCTTAAATAAGCACATTGCACATATCATGGCTAAAATAAGGGTGTAAAATGAGCCAAGATGTTGAGAGGGATAAAGGGTAAGGTGAATGTTGAACTCATGTGGACCAGAGGAAAATGGAGTTATCTTGTATGCGCATAGGATGAATCATTTATTAGCTTAAATTGTGAAGTGAGATGATGACCTTGAGTGAAAATCATTTGGAATGGTTCTTCATGATCAACATTTAGATCCGATTAAGTCTTTTGCACTTAAAAATCAATGAATTTTGCTTTGAACTTGAGAGAAGTTGAATTCTAGGTGAGGTGCATGTTGAGATAACTTAAATGAGGACAAGTAAGACTCGAGTGTGGGGGAATGCGGTTAGTCTTATTTTTTCATTAATTTTCAATAATATTTTGTTTGTTTTTATACTTATTTTGAATAAATATATTACGTTTTAGAATTTTTATTATATTTACAATGAGAAATCATTTTTTATACATTTTACACATTTAAATCATTGAAAAATGATTGTATTTTAAAATCTGATTATGAGGATGGATTTTGAGGCACTGATTTGGATTTGTTGTTGATTTTTGATGATTTTATAAGAGGATCTGAGGGCCGTTGTTTTGTGGGAATTTGGAAAGCAGCTATGCGAGATTTGAATGACAGAGGTGAAGAGGCAGTGTATGATTAACTTGGAGACATTACTACTATGTAGGATTAACTCGGGCAGTAGTGGAGCCCACATGCGATTAAAATGGTTTTTGGGTGCTATGTAAGAATAATTTGGACTAGGGATTAGCGGTGCGAGATTCAACAGAAGAGTAAAGCTCTTGCATGTGAATGAATTAGAAATTCTTGATGCCATATTAGAATGAATGGGAGTTGGGTAGGGCCACACATGATTAACTTGGCATCACCTAGCAGCATCTCTGGCTCACGTAATAATAATTCAGAATTTCTTCATGAAACATAAGAGTAGCCAGGGTGACCAAGCACTATGTGAGAATGGTGGAGTTATTTCGTGAGATCAACTCAGGGGGAACAATTCATGTAAGAATAAATCTCGGGTGAAAAAGTAATGTAAGGCTTCACCCAATGATACCCTACTACACAACCCCCTCTCATGTCTCTCCTACACACTCTCAAGGGCCACCGTATGCTCAGGTTCCCTCAATTCCATCTAGAGTTCCAATGCTATCTCATGGTCGAATGTATCCTCAACCCCAGCCACTATATCCTCAGGGATCCAGCTGCCCAAGAGAAACTCCAATGAACTTTGGATGTAGATGGTCAAAGCCGATTTAGCGGGGACCCATAAACAAAAATATGAGCCATGATCTGATCTCAATCACACATTGAGAGCAAGCAATAGGGGAGGAATAATTCATACTGTTGGGAAAGACAGCAAAGCGACAAACGCGCAAAAAATAGAAAAAGTCAAACGCGCAATGGAAATAAAATCTTTCCCCCCAAATAAAGCGGATGCGCAGCGACCAAAAATAAATGCACAAAAAATAAAGTTGACACCGGAAATTTTTACGTGGAAAACCTAAAAGGAAAAAACCATGGGACCTAGTCTAGAAAGGGGGATCCACTAAAATCAAGAAGTACACGGTAGAGACTCCCCAAAAATGGAAGGGATCTCAAAAGTAATATTCAAGAATAAAAGTGTAGATCAAAAGGCGGAGAGCAAGAAAGATGATTATCGAAGAAAGGCGATCACCAAATGGGATTTGCTCTCGGTGTTGTTGCTGCCGGTGATGTTAAAATGCCTTACCTATGCCTCCTTATATAAGAAAAAGAATCAGCGTCAAATAATGTTGCCGCGTCAAAAGAGTGTCACCACGTGAATTAATTCACGTGGTCTTGACCCGCATTAAAAACACCCCATTAAAAGAGAAACCGCATGGGCACCATTTGAGGAGGCGTTACGTGGTGCGCCAACCAGAAAGGCGCCCAACACATACATTCTCATTAGCCCAAATCATGTAATCTATTGGGAAAAATCCATGTGGAAACAGATCCTGAAATTTGAAGGAGAGGCTATCTCAAAATAGTCCCCCATTGTTAATGTGCGGGAAATCTTTTGAAGATCTTGGAATCAGTTTCAAATCAAAGGATATCTCACCGCATAGCAACATTTGAGGACAGAAGGAAAATATAGAGGGAAATAGGAAATTCCTGATAAACAGGGGAGAGCCCATGATTGTAGGGGATACCATATTCCATCTATCAAAATATTCCCTCTTAGGCAGATGATCTCTTCCTACATTCTATTCGTCTCATTCCTCCACTATTCTACCATTCCATCTTCTACATTCGCCTATTCATCCGAGGTAGTGGAGGCAAAGACAATTCAAGGAAATAGAGGCTGAGTTTCATATATATGGGGGATTCTCTAAATCTATCTTTCTCTTCATTGTTTTATAATGCTTAGCTATACCTGCATATGGGGAATGAGGCGGATGTGAACATTCCTTGTGATGTATAAAATTTGGAACATGGATGTTGTATTGTTCATTGATTCGTACTTAATACTTCTAATTGGCTGGCTGTTGATTAGATTGTCTTAGAGAGAGGGAGAGATAATGAGAATTGAATCCAAATCCTTGCACTAAAGTAACGATCATGGCAGCCTGATGGATGAGAGTTATAGGGCTATTGTGGAAACATATTCACAGAGAATGCACATAATCACTTTTCATGCAGAATGACAGAAGCCTTATAGGGACCCTTGAATTCATGGGTAAATCTCTAGACTACCATGAAAGTGGAGTATATAGAATTGGTAATGTTACTAATACACTTCTATTGGTCAACCCACTTGAGATGCATCATGAGGGTGATCACTAACCTAAATCTTCCACACATCTAAAATTGAATCTATGTCCCTTTGTCTTGCTTGTTTGCTTCTTCTCAATACCTTATACCATATACCACAGACACACACACTTAAATGGACTAACACCAAAAACATTTATAATTCTTTCTTACATAACACAGAAAAAAACCCATCACATTAGAGTTTAAAATTCCTTTTACACTTGTGAATTAGTAAATCAAACCACCTATCCATATGGAGATGACCCGGTACTTATCAGTATTTGTTCTCATAATTTTTGAAACCATAGATTTGCACTGTTGCATGGAATGGCTGTGGTTTTTTCACTAATATTTTTCCATTTTATTAGATAAAAACCATAAAAAATCACAAAATAGAGAAAAAAAACATTAAAATAGTTAAAACTTCAATTTATTTCATTCTTAAGTGGATTTGAAATTCTTGTGTATTTACTGCTAGGATTCTTATTTTTTGGTGTAAATTAAGCCATCAAGAAGCTCCCACTCATCCACTTCGAGCCACAAATTTGAATGTTTGAAGGCACATTCATGGAAGAAAGGTTTGTGCTATTTTTAGGCATGTAAAGATGAGGAAACCACTATACTTGGTGGGATGGAAACTGTGGGTGGCAACTATATAGTTCCTAGATGCAGAATTGGAATCATTTTTCGACAAATTAGAGAGATCTATAAAAACCCCAAGTGAGGGGGGTTGAACCATGCGTCAAGCTCTCACCAATGGCAAGGGAGTGTGTGCTCAAGAACCATCAAAAGGATTCCTTACCAGTTATCTATGGATCCCCAAGAGAGGATGCCTCCACATTCATTATGAATTTCATGATGGCAGTTCATTCATTCCCTCTCAAGTGATCGATAAATGATGATTTCTGTTTATGGTGTTTTCCCTATAGCTTGAAGGGGGAGGCAAGGAAGTTGTTCTTCCAACAAGAGGAATCATTCAAAACTTTGGAGGCTATTCAAGATGCATTCTTAAAGAGATACTTCCCTATGGAGAAAACCATGAAAAATAGGAGAAAGATTTTCAATTTTACTGAAGGAGGAAACGAGAACATCCATGAAGCATTGCAGAGGTTCAAGAGATACTTCCAAGAATGTCCAACCCACGAACTCCCACTTTTATTACTCATGCAACTATTCTATGATGGATTCATGTTGAATGGACAATTTCTAGGGGACAATGAAGCTGGAGGAAGTTATGGTAACATGTGTGCATTTGAGTACAAACGCATTTTAGAAAAGTTGACATTGAGTTCCTTTGAAAGAGAAAGAAGAATAAATATAACTAAAGCCCATGAGATCACTGCTTACATGGAAGTGCAATTTTAGATTGATTATCTTCAAGAATAATTGCATGACTTGATGTTAAAGACCCACAGGAATGTGTGTTATCCACATGGAGAGCTTGGAAACAACCCATTTCAGAGTTGAAATTCTGAAATTCCAGCAGATTATACAAATTTATTAGAAGTTGAAAAGAGCATGAAAAGCTTATGAAATCAATCATGGAACGGTGACACACCATCAAGTCGACTTGATCAAGTTTGGAGGGAGCAACCTCATACATCTTTTTAGGATCAAAGAAAATTCTAGCTTCCTGGAATTAATGGAAATCAGGAAAATAATAATTAATTTTCAAGTGAGAGCCATCCAAATTAGGGGTTCCATCAACACACATTGGGAGAACCATGATGGTTTCATTCAAGCTGGTATTTCTAAAATTCAAGTGAAAAAAGTGTTGTCCAGCATAGAGATTTTGAGAAGAATTGTTTGTTTCTAGATTCAAACATGACAGATTCAGGGGACCAACGTAACATATGTCTAAGAGAGAAAGGAATATCTTTACATGATGAAATATAAAGATTTATATGGAATTTAAAGCCTAATTTACATTGAAAAAGGAGCAGAAACCTCCACTTCCAGATAAGCAAAATAATGGGGAAAGTCAAGAAATAATGCCTATTTAGGGTGAGTTCAAACCCATAGGGTATTCCATGGCCACCACCACAACATAAGAGAGGGGAATTGAATATTACAAACCACTAGAGGGAGTTTTTGAGATATTTATGGAACAAAAGCACACTGAAACCCCAGGAAATGAGAAAGATTCCATTGAAAAGGTCCTTGAGAAGTATTGCCCCCAAGATCTTGATGACGGGCTGCTAGAGGTAGAATATCCCACTGACATTCCAGTTGAGAAGAAAGAAACCCTTGAAGAAACTATTACAGAATAGGCTATGGATCCTGATCAGAACAAACATGCTGAATCTGTAATGAAAGAGGAAAATTAGCCTAAAAAACAAGGGAAAAGTGATTGGAAAGAAGTGGAAAATATCAAGAGAGAGTTGGAAGCCTTTGGACCACTTGTTCCAACACCTAAAAGGGACTTGGGAGTAGATCAAAAAGTTCCAAATAACATTGTAAGCACAATTTCAGATTCAATTGAAGCTAAAATAGAGGTAAATTTTTTGGAACTTAAGTCTCAAGATGAAGAACTCAAGGGGGGGGGGGGTCACTTTTCTTTCCTGAAATGAAAAATCCAAGGGTGAAGTAAAGTTGTTTCCAAGATGAAAATACCAACCAGATTTGGAGGAAGGGTGCAGAATACTTCACTGATGTGCTACCATTTTAAGTTGTTGGCTATAAAGAACGGAAGAATGACGGGGAATATTACATCCTACAAATGGATACAGAAGAGGGAAGATTCAAGAATGAAGTGAAGGAACTGGAAGCTCTAACCATCAAGGAAAAATCAGTGATAGAGGAACCACTTGGGTTCCCACCTGTGAAGCGTAATCTTCCTTGGAATCATGGATGAGCATGGACAGGATGAGGGCAGATTCAAGAATGAAGTGAATGAACTGGAAGCTCTAATCATCAAGGAAAAATCAGTGATAGAGGAACCACTTGGGTTCCCAGCTGTGAAGCGTAATCATCCCTGGAATCATGGATGAGCATGGACAGGATGAAGAGTCAAGCTGGGAGAACAAGCGCTTCATTGGAGGCAACCAAAGCCATAGGTTTTTTCTTTTTCTTTCTTTTATTAATTTTTAGTGGTTTATTTCAAATAATTCTATAACCACCACACTTAACATACATGTATTTTTGTATGATCTTACATGGAAAACAATGGCAAAACACTTGGGAAATCATGGAGAACATACACCACTAAAGGAAAAAGCAACAATGGAAAGGGGAGTTTTCTACTAACCCTTACTTTTGAAATCATTATTTAAATTCATAATTGCATCTCTATACTTGTGTATGCATTGATAAAACACTCAAAAGAATGTGTGTATGGGGGTGGGGGTGGGGGTGGGGGGGCAGAAGAATGTGTAGTGCCTGTTCCAATTTGAAACTGTACTTGAGAAAATCTGTCCACAATTACTCAAGGAGACAAAATGGCGATTAAAACATCGAGCCTCATGTTTAAAGCACATGAGAATTGAGGGTCAAAAGGATAAGGGCTTAGGTGCATCAAAATGTAACATTTTCTTCATTGTCATGACGAATTTGATCTTGAGTGAATTGTTTTTTCTAAATAAATTTAACACTTATATGGTTCACCCTAATAATAACTAGATAAAACATTGGAATTGGAGTAGTGTGAGCAACTAGGATCCAAACTGTATTTTTCATTATATGGATTGGCACAAGGGTGCGTGCGTGAAAAATAAAAAACCATCGAATAAGAGTAAATGACTATTTGAGAGCCGGATTCCCTTACTCTGCTTCCATGCCTTGAATATTATAATTATTCATAGGGGATACTTTCTGTAAGGTATAATTTAGTTCCAAGTGGGTCATACTCAATTCTTGAATAGCTACTTTGCAAATCTCATGGCTAAAATAATTGTTTAAAATGTGCCATGTTGTTGAGAGGTATAGACGGTGAATTCCCCTTACATCAATGTGAGGTGGAGACATTCTTTTATAAATGACTAAAATTGAATACATGGTGGAGTATTCTGATGTCGGACTCGAAAATACCCTATATAATAAAACTGGGTTTAACACTCCCCCTCAAGCTGGACATGCCCAACTAGAACCAAGAATCCCACAAAAGAAATCTGACAACGAACGAGAGCAAACACAAGAGGGATAAAGGGGAAGATGAATGTGGAACTCATGTGAACAAGAGGAAAGTGAAGTTATCTGGCTGGTGCATAGGATGGATCATTGATTAGGTGAAATTGTGAAGTGAGATGATGACCTTGAGTTAAAGGGATCTGGTATGTTTCTTCATGTTCAACATTTAGACCCAAATAAGTCCTTTACACTTAAAACTCAATGAATTTGTACTTGAACATGAGAGAACATGAATTCTTGGTGAGATGCATGTTGAGAGAACTTACATGATGATAAGTAAGACCGAGGTGTGAAGGAATGTGGTTAGTCTTATTTTTTAATTAATTCTCAATAATATTTTGTTAGTTTTTATATATATTTTGAATAAATATATTAGGTTTTAGGGTTTTTATTATATTTAAAGAACAAAATACATATTTATACTTTTTACAACTTTAAATCATTGAAAATTGATTTTATTTGAAAATCAAATTATGAGGATGGATTTTTGAGGCACTGATTTGGATTTGTGATCCAGTTTTGAAGATTTTATAAGAGAAAATGATGACCCTTGTTTTGTAGGAATTTGGAAAGATTTTATGTGATATTATATTGGAAGAAGTGAAGAGGTAGCGTATGATTAACTTGCAGAAATTTCTACCATGTGGGATTAACTTGGGCTACAGGAGCACTCATGTAAGATGAAAATGGTTTTTGGATGTTGAGTAAGAATAACATGGTCTGCGCATGTGCTGTGTGAGATTCAACAGAAGAGTAAATCCCTCGCATGTGACTGAATTAGAAATTATTGATGCTATGTAACAATGAAAAGGGGAGCTCACGTGTGATTAAATCTATCTACTAGGCGCTACGTCAGAATAAATGGGAGTGAGGCAGGGCTACTCATGATTGACTCAACGTCACCTAGCAACATCCAGGGCTCACATAAGAATAATTATGAATTTCATCATGGAACATAAGAGTAGCCTGGGCGAGCTCTAGACCAGAGGGGATATTCAATATTCCATTCCATATAACATATTTTATCTATCCAACTCTTCCCTCTTAAGCAGAGGATCTATTCCGATATTCCCTTCATCTCATTCCTACACCATTCCACCATTACATCTTTTACCTTCACGCATTCATCAGAGGCAGTGGAGGCATTAGTAAGTTGAAGGAAACAGAGGCCGACCTTCACATATGAGGGGGATTCTCTACTCTCTTGCTCTTCATTGTTTTAGTGTACATAGCTAAACCTGCATGTTGGGGATCGGGGAGCTGTGAACTTTGCATATGATGTATGGAATTTCAAACTTGGCTGTTCT
Organism: Viscum album; assembly: GCA_963277665.1. Taxonomy (NCBI): domain Eukaryota; kingdom Viridiplantae; phylum Streptophyta; class Magnoliopsida; order Santalales; family Viscaceae; genus Viscum; species Viscum album. Next base: position 1,931,702,573 of record OY728142.1, read on the forward strand.
ATTGTTCATTGCTTTATACTTAATGATTCGAATTAACTGGCTATTGATTAGATGGTTTAGGAACAGACCGAGGTAATGAGAATTGAAGCTCAATCTTTGTAATGATCATGGAAGCCTGATAGATGAGAGTTTTAGGCCTGTTGTAGAAACATAACATTAGAGAATACACATAACTGCTCATGAGGGATGATGGAATCCTTACAGGGACCCTGGCTTCATGAGTAACTCACTAAATTACCATGAGGGTGGAGTCCAAGGAATTAGTGATGTTGCTAATACACTTCTATTGGTTAATACACTTGAAATGTATCATGAGGGTGATCACTAACCTAAATCTCGCACACATGTAAAATTGAACCAAAATTCCTTTGTCTTACTTGTTTTCTTCTTCTCACTTCCTTTGGCTTGGGAGGCAACCCAAGCCATAAGATTTTTCTTTTTCTTCTTTTTATTTATCTTTAGTTATTTATATTGAATATTTTTTTAATCACCACACATAAATTTCTTTTATTTCTGTAGGATATTACATGGAAAAAATGGCAGAACACTTTGAAAGTCACAGAGGACACAAACCACCAAAGGAAAAAGCAACAATGGGAGGGGGAGTTCTCTACTAACCCTTACTTTATTTTCCATCAAGATGAAATCATTGTTTAAATTCATAATTTCATCACTATACTTGTTCATGCATTGATCACACACTCAAAAGCATGTGTGGGGAGGGGGAGAAAAGTGTGTAATGTGTTTTATAATTTGAGACTAAGCTTGAAGAAATCTATCCACAATTACTCAAAAATCACCTAGAAAACATGGAGTCTAAAGTTTAATGAACTTTAGCAATGAGGGTCAATAGGGTAAGGGCTTAGGTCATCAAACTGTAACATTTTTTGCATTTTCTTGATGATCTTTATCTTGAGTGAATTGTTTTTTATAAATTAAAGTAACACTTCAATGGTTCACCCTAAACAATAACAAGATAAAACATTGGAATTGGGGTCATGTGAGCAATTGGCATCAAGGATATATATTGATTTCAAAATGTATGCTAATGTTTTCTTGTTTAAAATCAATTATTATATCTAAAAAAATTATATTTTGGAAAAAATAGATACTAAGTATATGTTCAACTTTTTAATATTTGGTTTTTTTATATAATAATTGTGACCTAATTATTTTGAACTTTATACCGTAAATATCATCAAATTAATTAGAATTAATTTTTGAACTAATTCACAAAATTATGTAATGTTTAATGTTGTGTCATTACATTTAGTACTAGATTAAATTTTTTGATAACTATGGATAATATGATTCCTTCATGAGAGGTTGACATAATTTTTATGGATACTATCACGAGTTTATAAGTTTAAGATTTATCATAAGGTAGAAGGCACAGAAAACCCTTTTGAGGTAATAAGTGATGATATTTGAAGGAAGTCAATGAAATTTTGGTAGAATATTTATTATGTTGAGGTATGTATAACCCTTAGGATTAATGTCACGTCTATAAAGGTTGTGGGGATTAAACACATAATTGAACGGAAATAAGGGTAAAATGCACACTATTGTCCTAAATGATATCCTAGTTAGTATTAAATTATATAAAGGATTTGATATATAAAGATTAAGTTGATTTTTTGAACATAAGTTTTATATTATAGATAACCATGGGATGGAAAAGTGATTTAGTGATTAACTCGGCATCACCTAGCAGCATCTCTGGCTCACGTAATAATAATTAGGAATTTCTTCATGAAACGTAAGAGTAGCTTGGGTGACCAAGCACTATGTGAGAATGGTGGAGCTATTTCCTGAGATTAACTCAGGGGGGAGCAGTTCATGTAAGAATAAATCTCGGGTGAAAAAGTAATGTAAGGCTTCGCCCAATGATACCCTACTACACAACCCCCTCTCATGTCTCTCCTACACACTCTCAAGGGCCACCGTATGCTCAGGTTCCCTCAATTCCATCTAGAGTTCCAATGCTATCTCATGGTCGAATGTATCCTCAACCCCAGCCAGTATATCCTCAGGAATCCAGCTGCCCAAGAAAAACTCCAATTAACTCTGGATGTAGATGATCAAAGCCGATTCAGTGGGGACCCATAAACAAAAATATGAGCCATGATCTAATCTCAATCACACATTGAGAAAAAGCAATGGGGGAGGAATAATCCATACGTTCTCATTTGCCCAAATCATGTAATCTATTGGGAATAATCCATGTGGAAACAGATCCTGAAATTTGATGGAGAGGCTGTCTCAAACTAGTCCCCCACTGTTAATGTGCGGGAAATCTTTTGAAGATTTTGGAATCAGTTTAAAATCAAAGGATAACTCACCGTATAGAAACATTTGGGGACACAAGGAAAATATACAGGGAAACGGGGAATTCCTGATAAACAGGGGAGAGCCCATGATTGCAGGGGATGCCAAATTCCATTTATCAAAATCTTCCCTCTTAGGCAGATGATCTCTTCCCACATTCTATTCATCTCATTCCTCCACTATTCTACCATTCCATCTTCTCCATTCGCCTATTCATCCGAGGCAGTGGAGGCAGAAGACAATTCAAGGAAATATAGGCTAAGCTTCATATATATGGGGGATTCTTTAAATCTCTCTTTCTCTTCATTGTTTTAGTATGCTTAGCTATACCTGCATATAGGGAATGAGGGGGATGTGAACATTCCTTGTGATGTATAAAATTTGGAACATGGATGTTGTATTGTTCATTGATTCGTACTTAATTCTTATAATTGGCTGGCTGTTTATTAGATTCTCTTAGAGAGAGGGAGAGGCAATGAGAATTGAATCCAAATCCTTGCACTAAAGTAACGATCATGGAAGCCTGATGGATGAGAGTTCTAGGGCTATTGTGGAAACATATTCATAGAGAATACACATAATCACTTTTCATGCGGAATGACGGAAACCTTATAGGGACCCTTGACTTCATGGGTAAATCCCTAGACTACGTACCATGAAAATGGAGTATATGGAATTGGTAATGTTACTAATACACTTTTATTGGTCAGCCAACTTGAGATGCATCACAAGGGTGATCACTAACCTAAATCTCCCACACATTTAAAATTGAATCCAAGTCCCTTTGTCTTGCTTGTTTGCTTCTTCCCACTACCTTATACCATATACCACAGACACCCACTTAAATTGACTAACACCATATACATTTATAATTCTTTCTTACATAACACAGAAAAAAACCCATCACATTAAAGTTTAAAATTCCTTTTACACTTGTGAATTAGTAAATCAAACCACCTATTCCTATGGAGATGACCCGGTACTTATCAGTATTTGTTCTCACAATTTTTGAAACCATAGATTTGCACCGTTTCATGGAATGGTTGTGGGTTTTTCACTAATATTTTTCCATTTTATTAGATAAAAACCATAAAAAAATCACAAAACAGAAAGAAAAACATTAAATTAGATAAAACTACAATTTATTTCATTCTTAAGTAGATTTGAAATTCTTGTGTATTTACTGCTATGATTCTTATGTTTTGGTGTAAATTAAGCCATCAAGAAGCTCCCTCTCATCCACTTCGAGCCACAAATTTGAGTGTTTGAAGGCACATTCATGAAAGAAAGGTTTGTGCTATTTTTAGGCATGTAAAGATGAGGAAACCACCATACTCGGTGGGCTGAAAACTGTGGATGGCAACTATATAGATGCAGAACTGGAATCATTTTTCAACAAATTAGAGAGATCTATAAAAACCCCAAGTGAGGGGGGTTCAACCATGCATCAAGCTCTCACCAATGGCAAGGGAGTGTGTTCTCAAGAACCATCAAAAGGATTCCTTTCCAGTTATCTATGGATCTCCAAGAGAGGATGCCTACACATTCATTATGAATTTCACGAGGAAGTCCATTCATTCCCTCTCATGTGATCGACAAATGGTGATTTTTGTTTATGGTGTTTTCCCTATAGCTTGAAGGGGGGGGGGGCAAGGAAATTGTTCTTCCAACAAGAGGAATCATTCAACACTTGGGAGGCTATTCAAGATGCATTCTTAAGGAGATACTTCCCTATGGAGAAAACCATGAAAATTAGGAGAAATATTTTCAATTTCACTCATGGAGGAAATGAGAACATCCATGATGCATTGCAGAGGTTCAAGAGATACTTCCAAGAATGTCCAACCCATGAACTCCCTCTCTTATTGCTCATGCATCTATTCTATGATGGACTCATGTTGAATGGACAATTTCTAGGGGACAATGAAGCTGGAGGAAGTTATGGTAACATGTGTGCATTTGAGTACAAACTTATTTTAGAAAAGTTGACATTGAGTTCCTTTGAAAGAGAGAGGAATAAATAGGAGAACTGAAGCCCAAGAGATCACTGCTTACATGGAAGTGCAATTTTAGATTGATTATCTTCAAGAATAATTGCCCGACTTGATGTTAAAGACCCACAGGAAGGTGTGTTATACACATGGAGAGCTTGGAAACAACTCATTTCAGAGTTGAAATTCTGAAATTCCAGCAGATTATACACATCTATTAGAAGTTGAAAAGAGCATGAAAAGCTTATGAAATCAACCATGGAACGGTGACACACCATCAAGTCCACTTGACAAAGGTTGGAGGGAGCAAACTCATACATCTTTTTGGGATCAAAGCAAATTCTAGCTTCCTGGAATTAATGGAAATCAAGAAAATAATAATTAATTTTCACGTGAGAGCCATCCAAATTAGGGGTTCCATCAGCACACATTGGGAGAACCATGATGGTTTCATTCAAGCTGGTATTTCTAAAATTCAAGTGAAAAAAGTGTTGTCCACCATAGATATTTTGAGAATTGTTTGTTTCTAGATTCAAACAAGACAAATTCAAGGGACCAACCTAACATATCTCTAAGAGAGAAAGAAATCTCTTTACATGATGAAATATAAAGATTTATATGGAATTTAAAGCCTAATTTACATTGAAAAAGGAGCAGAAACCTCTACTTCCAGATAAGCAAAATAATGGGGGAAGTCAAGAAATAATACCTATTTAGGGTGAGTTCAAGCCGATAGGGTGTTCCATGGCCACCACCATAACAGAAGATAAGGGAATTGAATATCACAAACCACTTGAGAGATTTTTTGAGATATTTATAGAACAAAAGCACACTGGAACCCTAGGAAATGAGAAAGATTCCATTGAAAAGGTCCTTGAGAAGTATATCCCCAAGATCTTGATGACGGGCTGCTAGAGGTGTTGGGACCGTAAATGATTGGACCACCGGTGCAGCGATAATCACGAGATAAAATAAAGTGCAAAATGCGGAAATAAAAGGGACACCATATGTAACGTGGAAAAACCCCCAAATGGAAGGGGTAAAAAACCACGGGCAAATAGAAGGATCACTATGGGGTAAAAGTGGGTACACACTCCCTCACTTATTACAAGGAGAAAACCCTCATAAAATCTCTCTTAAATAAGTGGGGAAATAAACCTCACAAAACCGATCAAATTATTGAAGAACGCCTGATTGGGATGAGATTGCCGAAGCTGATGAGATGCTGAAGGGAGAGGATGCTTGTGCCTTTTATAGGCAACCCTCACCCCTGCTCCTCCTCCCGCTGGAATATTGGGTGGGTTGGCCACCCACCATCTACCACCAGCCCACCTCCTTTGACAAACAAGAAGGGGAGGCACTGTCCTCCAAATAAGATGCCGCCAACACATCTCCCACTTGGAGATTTGATTGAGAACCAATCACATCTCCACATCCTTTCTATCTGCCAAATCATGATGCTCAAGTCTCTGCGAGGCCGCTCGAGGATTTTCACCATTTGAACTTATCTCAGTTAATTACCTTCGTCAGGAAATCTGCCAGATTTTCTTTAGTGTGAATCTTCCGCATGTCCACACTTCCTTCCTACACCATATCTCAGACAAAGTGATACTGTACCCCAATGTGCTTCGTCCTGGAATGAAAATATGGATTCCTTGCAATGTGCAAGGCGCTCTAACTATCACAAAACAATGAAATTTGCTCATGTCTGTGCCCGAGCTCCTCCAACAACTTTCTCATCCAAATTGCCTCTTTGCAAGCCTGTGTAGTTTCCATGTACTCTGCCTCTGTCGTGGATAAAGCCACAACTGACTGTAACTTCAAAATCCAGCTCACAGCTCCTCCTGCAAGAGTAAACTCATAACCAGCAGTGGATTTCCTCCAGTTAGAATCACCTGTAAAATCCGAATCAACATATCCTCTGACAGTAAAATCTGATCCTCCATAACATAATGCAACATCTGAGGTCTCCTTGATGTATCTCAGGATCCTCTTCACTGTGCTCCAATGCTCCTGTCCTGGATTCGCCATGTACCGACTAACTGCTCCCACTGCATGTACAATGTCTGGTCTAGTACAAACCATAACGAACATCAGACTACCCACCGCTGATGCATACGGTACTCGAGACATTTCCATCCTCTCTGCTTCACTGCTAGGACTCATCGTGGAATATAACTTGAAATTAACGGGAAAAGGGGTAGAGATTGGCTTACAGTCTTGCATGTTGAAGCGTTTCAAGACTCTCTGTAAGTAACACTTCTGTGATAGCCAAATCTTCCCATTATTTCTGTCTTGGTAAATCTGCATCCCAAGAATCTTGTTTGCTGGTCCAAAGTCCTTCATATCAAACTCCCTAGCCAACTGTGCCTTTGTCTCCTGGATCTGATCTTTGTTGGGGCCTGCAACCAACATGTCATCCACATACAACAGAAGAATGATGAAATCATTACCATTCGAACCCTTGAAATATGCACAAGGATCTGAATGAAGTCTGTCGTATCCAAGGCTCATGATATAGGAATCAAATCTCTTGTACCAATACCTCGGCGCCTGTTTGAGACCGTACAGAGATTTGTTCAACCTGCAAACCAAGTTCTCTTTTCCTTCTTCTAAAAAACCTTCTGGTTGGAGCATATATATCTCTTCATCAAGATCACCATGGAGAAAAGCAGTCTTCACATCCAGCTGCTCTAGATGTAAACTGTATATTGCACACATCGCCAGAACTATCCGAACAGTCGTCAGTCTAACAACAGGAGAAAATATTTCATTGAAATAAATATCTTCCTTCTGAGAAAATCCTTTGACCACCAATCTTGCGCGATATCTTTCCACCTGGTCCTTTCCATCCCGCTTGATCTTATAGACCCATTTTTTTTCGATAGCCTTCCTTCCACGAGGTAATGGAACAAGATCCCAAGTTTTGTTCCTGTGCAGGGCTTAAAGTTCCTCCTGCATCGCTGCCATCCATGAGGATATATCTGGACTCTGGGTCGCCTCCACAAAACAAGATGGTTGTTCATCCTCCATCAATAAGCAATACGCAATATTGCACTCAGTGAAATAGTCTGAGTGTCATACTGGTGCTCTTTTCTCCCAAGTTGACCGTCGTGGTCCAGACTCAACTGGTACTTGATCATCATGCTCTAGTAATGCTTTAGAGGAAACTGATTCTTCTTTGGACTTATCCTCTATTTCGACTGTTGTGGTTTCTGTATTCTCCTTCTCTGTGTCTTGATCGGTTGTCATTTGTACCTTGTCTTCTGCAAAAATGGCATCTCTGCTGATGATAAATTTGTGGGCAGTGGGATCCCACAAACGATACCCCTTCACACCATCAACATACCCCAAGAAGATACATTTTTTGGATCTCAAATCCAACTTCGATCTTTCCTGGTCATTAAACAATGCATATACAGGACTTCCAAAAGTATGTAACCGGGAATAGTCAGCGGGTTTACCAGTCCACATCTCCATCGGTGTCTTCAGCTCAATCGCCATTGAAGGAGATCGGTTGATCACATAACAGGCGGTATTCACTGCTTCTGCCCAAAAAGTTTTGGCAATACCTGAAGTCTTCAGCATCGCCCTAGTTCTATCTAACATGGTTCTGTTCATCCGCTCTACCACTCCATTCTGCTGAGGAGTGTACGCCACCGTGAACTGTCTCTTGATCCCTTCTTGTTGACAAAAAGTATCAAACTCCTCGCTTGTATATTCTCCACCATTGTCTGTCCTCAGACACTTTATCTTCTTTCCAGAGTCAAGCTCCTTCCACACTTTGAATGTTTTGAAGACTTCAAAAACATCCGCCTTCCTTTTGATTGGGTACACCCAACATCTCCTGGAATAATCATCAATGAATGATACAAAGTACCTTGCTCCTCCCAGGGATATAACCGGTGCTTTCCAAACATCGGAATGGATCAACTCCAAGATCTCCTGCCTTCTTGTTGTTGACGTCCTGAACTTTAACTTGTGTTGCTTGCTCAAAACATAATGCTCACAAAATGGTAAGGATACCTTTGTCAGCCCAGGCAGTAACTTCTGATCCGCAAGAATCTTCAGGCCTCGTTCTGACATATGACCAAGCTTTCGATGCCATAACATTGTCAATGCTTCTGTCGAGGTAGTTGATGCAACAACTATCTCTGCCTCCTTGTACGTTTCACCCATAAGCACGTACAGGTTCTTTGAGATCTTCTCCACCTTTATTACCACAAGTGCGCCCTTCACGATTCTCATCACTCCATTCTCGGTGCGAGTCTTGCATCCGATGTCATCAAATTGTCCCAAAGACAATATGTTCTTCTTCAGACCCTTCATATAATGTACTTCTTGGACGGTCCGTACTATGCCATCATGCATCTTTAGTTTGATGGTACCGACTCCAACGATCTTCAGAGTGTGATCGTTCCCCATGTACACAGGTCCTTCCGGGATGGTTTCATATTGGTCAAACCATTCCCGTCGAGACGTCATGTGCCATATTGCTCTTGAGTCGATAATCCATGCATCGTCGAGATGCTGCCTGCTTCCAGTAGTCGTTGCCGCTTCACTGACTAGTATATCTCCACTTCTATAAGTACTCACCACATTTCCCTGAGAGATCTTTTCACTACTCTTCCTATTCCAATAATCCTTCTTGATGTGCCCCTTCTTGCCACAATTGAAACATGTGACATTCTTCTTCTTACTCCTCGATTTGGACCTGCCATGATTTTGGCTCCCACTGGAAGCACGCTCCATCATCCTTCCTCTCTCCATTGACAGAGCCTCTTCTTGGTGCGAAGTTGTCTGTCTGTCCTCTTTGTTCTTGCGCCGACTTTCTTCTTCAAGAACTGCGGCTGCAACATCATTAAAGAGCAGCATATCTGTTAGGATATTGTTGGTGAGGTTGATGATGAGTTGGTCATACGAATCTGGCAAACTCTGGAGTAGAATCTCCGCACATTCAGTATCCACAATTTTATAGCCCAATGCCGTGAGCTGATACAACAAGCTATTAAGGTTGTTGATGTGGTCGGTCACCGATGATGACTCCGCCATCCGAAGAGTGTACAATTTTATCTTCAGGAAAATTTTGTTATGCAGTGACTTGGCCTCAAATAGCTTCGTCAGAGTATCCCATATTTCCTTTGCCGTCTTTTTCTCCGCAATGCTCGATAGGACCCCGTCTGCCAAAGCCAAATGGATGTTGGCAATAACATTCCCGTCCATATCGTTCCATTTCTCCTCCATCACACCCGCCGGCTTTTCGCCAATTGTCAGTAGGCAATTATCCTTCCGCAGCACTGCCTGCATCTTCATTTTCCACAACGAAAAATTATTCCCGTTGAATTTTTCGATCTCGAATTTTGCCGCCATTTAGACACGCCGTCAGTCCAGAACCTCCTCTGTTTCACAATGGTGTATTTAATAATCTCAATAAATTTTTTCTGATGTGACAGATCAACCGGAGTTGCAATCATAGAGCATACTCAAATTTACGAGAATTATTAATACCCGAAAATGTGAACAACACCGGGCCAGAACCTTGCCTCTGATGCCACTTGTTGGGACCGTAAATGATTGGCCCACTGCTGCATCGATAATCACGAGATAAAATAAATTGCAAAATGAGGAAATAAAAGGGACACCAGATGTAATGTGGAAAAACCCCCAAATGGAATGGGTAAAAAACCATGGGCAAATAGAAGGATCACTATGAGGTAAAAGTTGGTACACACTCCCTCACTTATTACAAGGAGAAAACCCTCGTAAAATCTCTCTTGAATAAGTGGGGAAATAAACCTCACAAAACTGCTCAAATAATTTAAGAACGTCTGAATGGGATGAGATTGCCGAAGCTGATGAGATGCTGAAGGGAGAGGATGCTTGTGCCTTTTATAGGCAACTCTCACCCCTGCTCCTCCTTCTCCCGCTGGAATATTGGGTGGGTTGGCCACCCACCATCTACCACCAACCCACCTCCTTTGACAAACAAGAAGGGGAGGCGCCGTCCTCCAAATAAGATGCTGCCAACAAGAGGTAGAATATCCCACTGACATTCTAGTTGCGAAGAAAGAAACCCCTGAAGAAACTATTATAGAAGAGGGTATGGATCCAGATCAGAACAAACACGCTGAATCTGAAATCCAAGAGGAAAAATAGCCTAAAAACCAAGGGAAAAGTGATTGGGAAGAAGCAGAAAATATCAAGAGAGTTGGAAGCCTTTGGACCACTCGTTCCAACACCTAAAAAGGACTTGGGAGTAGATCAAAAAGTGCCAAATAACATTGTAAACACAATTCCAGATTCAATTGAAGCTAAAATAGAGGTATATTTTTTGGAACTTAAGTCTCAAGATGAAGAAAACAGGGGGGGGTCACTTTTCTTTCCTGAAATGAAAAATCCAAGGGTGAAGTAAAATTGTTTCCAAGCTGAAAATACCAACCAGATTTGGAGGAAGTTGTTGGCTATAAAGAACAAAAGAATGACGAGGAACATCCTAGAAATGGATACAGAAGAGGGCAGATTCAAGAATGAAGTGAAGGAACTGAAAGCTCTAATCATCAAGGAAAAATCAGTGATAGAGGAACCACTTGGCTTCCTACCTGTGAAGCGTAATCTTCCTTGGAATCATGGATGAGCATGGACAGGATGAAGAGTCAAGCTGGGAGAACAAGCGCTTCTTTGAATGCAACCAAAGTTATAGGTTTTTTCTTTTTCTTTTATTATTTTTTAGTGGTTTATTTCGAATAACTCTATAACCACCACACTTAACATGCATGTATTTTTGTATGATGTTACATGGAAAACAATCTCACAACACTTGGGAAATCATGGAGAACATACACCACTAAAGGAAAAAACCAATAATGGAAGGGGGAGTTTTCTACTAACCCTTACTTTTGAAATCATTATTTAAATTCATAATTGCATCTCTATACTTGTGCATGCATTGATCAAACACTCAAAAGAATGTGTGTGTGTATGGGAGTGGGGGGGGGGGTGCCGAAGTGTAGTGTGTGTTCCAATTTGAGACCGAACTTGAGAAAATCTGTCCACAATTACTCAACGAGACAAAATGGCGATTAAAACATCGAGCCTCGTGTTTAAAGCACTTGAGAATTGAGGGTCAAAAGGATAAGGACTTAGATGCATCAAAATGTAACATTTTTTTTCATTGTCATGATGAATTTGATCTTGAGTGAATTGTTTTTTCTAAATAAATTTAACACTTCTATGGTTCACTCTAACAATAACCAGATAAAACATTGGAATTGGAGTAGTGTGAGCAACTGGGATCCAAACTGTATTTTTCATTATATGGCTTGGCAGAAGGGTGTGTGCGTGAAAAATAAAAAACCATCAAATAAGTTTAAATGACTATTTGAGAGCCGACTTCCCTTACCCTGCTTCCATGCCTTGAATATTATAATTATTCATAGGGGATACTTGCTGTAAGGTATAATTTAGTTCCAAGTGGGCCATTATCAATTCTTGAATAGCTGCATTGCACATCTCATGGCTAAAATAATTGTTTAAAATGTGCCATGTTGTTGAGAGGGATAAAGGGGCAGATGAATGTGGAACTCATTTGAACAAGAGGGAAGCGAAGTTATCTAGTGCATAGGATGAATCATTGATTAGGTGAAAAGTGAAGTGAGATGATGACCTTGAGTGAAAGGGATCTGGTATGTTTATTCATGTCCAACATTTAGACCCAAATATGACCTTTACACTTAAAACTCAATGAATCTGTGCTTGAACATCAGAGAAGATGAATTCTTGGTGAGATGCAAGTTGAGAGAACTTACATGATGACAGGTAAGACTGAGGTGTGGAGGAATGTGGTCAGTCTTATTTTTTAATTAATTCTCAATAATATTTTGTTAGTTTTTATATATATTTTCAATAAATATATTCGGTTTTAGGGTTTTTATTATATTTACAGTACGAAATACATATTTATACTTTTTATACCTTTAAATCATTGAAAATTGATTTTATTTGAAAATCAAATTATGAGGATGGATTTTGAGGCACTGATTTGGATTTGTGATCGATTTTTGAAGATCTTATAAGCGGAAATGATGACCCTTGTCTTGTGGGAATTTGAAAAGATTTTATGTGATATTATATTGGAAGAAGTGAAGAGGTAGCGTATGATTAACTTGCAGAAATTTCTACCATGTGGGATTAACTTGGGCTACAGGAGCACCCATGTGAGATGAAAATGGTTTTTGGATGTTAAGTAAGAATAACATGGTCTGCGCATGTGCTGTGTGAGATTCAACAGAAGAGTAAATCCCTCACATGTGAATGAATTAGAAATTATTGATGCTATGTAACAATGAAATGGGGAGCTCACGTGTGATTAAATCTATCTACTAGGCGCTACGTCAGAATAAATGGGAGTGAGGCAGGGCTACTCATGATTGACTCAACGTCACCTAGCAACATCCAGGGCTCACATAATAATAGTTATGAATTTCATCACGGAACATAAGAGTAGCCTGGGCGAGCTCTAGACCAGAGGGGATATTCAATATTCCATTCCATATAACATATTTTATCTATCCAACTCTTCCCTCTTAAGCAGAGGATCCATTCCGATATTCCCTTCATCTCATTCCTACACCATTCCACCATTACATCTTTTACCTTCACGCATTCATCAGAGGCAGTGGAGGCATTAGTAAGTTCAAGGAAACAGAGGCCGACCTTCACATATGAGGGGGATTCTCTACTTTCTTGCTCTTCATTGTTTTAGTGTACATAGCTAAACCTGCATGTGGGGGATCGGGGAGCTGTGAACTTCGCATATGATGTATGGAATTTCAAACCTGGATGTTCTATTGTTCATTGCTTTATACTTAATGATTCGAATTAACTGGCTGTTGATTAGATGGTTTAGGAACAGACCGAGATAATGAGAATTGAAACCCAATCCTTGTAATGATCATGGAAGCCCGATAGATGAGAGTTCTAGGCCTATTGTAGAAATATAACATTAGAGAATACACATAACTGCTCATGAGGGATGATGGAATCCTTACCGGGACCCTGGCTTCATGAGTAACTCGCTAAATTACCATAAGGGTGGAGTCCAAGGAATTAGTGAGGTTGCTAATACAATTCTATTGGTTAATACACTTGAAATGTATCATGTGGGTGATCACTAACCTAAATCTCACACATGTAAAATTGAACCAAAATCCCTTTGTCTTCCTTGTTTTCTTCTTCTCACTTCCTTATGCCATATACTAAACACACACACACATAAATTAAAAAACACCAAAAACATTTAAAACCATTGCATGCTTCACAAACAAGACATGCAACGAACTAGCTCGGGTCAACTCGACAAGTCACCCAAGATAGTCTGCCACATGGTGAAGTACAAATAAAGCGGAAGCAACATGTCTCATGATAAACCTGAACAAGGCAAACCTACAAGGTACAATGCGGAAGCAAGAGAACATATCCATGAGACACACAATGTCAAGCCAAACAGGTTTAACCAGAAAGATAAAACAAGGCAAGTCTAAACAAGCCCCGTGTGACCATTCGTCACCACCAAACCATCCTGCTCTGAAGATGACGACCAACAAGAGAAACCAACATGATACACAATGTCCTTCCCTTTACCTGAGTCCTGCAAAACAATATCTACAACCTCCCAAAAGAAAAAGTAGGATGTGAGCACAAAATCCAGTAGGATACCACCAAAGAACCTATATAAGTTCTAAATCAAGAATGCATCAGCTCTATCTTTAAAACAAATCTAGTTTACAAAAAATTTCATAAAACAAAACCATTTTTGTAAATAATCCTTTGGTTTTCATAAAAACATACCATATTCACCAAATCCAGGAATATGTCAAGAATAAAAGAAAATAGGTAAGCATAGGAAAAACCAACCATGGATACACAATCAAGTAAGCATGTGAGCAAATAAGCATGAAAATACCATCATGTGATAAACCAATCATAAATGATAAAACACACCATTTAGGCGCACCAAGAGAAAATGAAAACACACTGGGAAGAGAAGGTCTCGACTTAGAAAAGCCAGATCCTATATCAACGGAAGAGGAAACGGTTTCAAGACCACGCGATTCGACTATTTCAAAGTCCCCAGAGCGTTAGGATATTAAAGATATAATTAATATCCTTTGAAATGCCTTTAGAAATGCCCAAACAAGGCTTTAAACTTGATTTAAATAAAAAAATGTAAGAGGGGTGAAACTGGAAATGAGTCACCAATGGGTGAGTCACCGACAGCAAGCCACCGACAACGATCCACCGACAGCGAGTCACCAACGCAGATCTACCGACGTAGAGTTACCAACGCTAAGCTATCGGCACTGAGCTACCGACACGACCTACCGACGCCTGACTCCCCGACGCCCTGACTCACCGACGCCCTGACTCACTGATGCCTCGACTTATTGATGCCCTCGACCTACCGACGCCCTGACCTACCAACGCCCTCGACCTACCGACGCCCTCGACCGACCGACGCCTCGACCTACCGATGCCTCGACCTACCGACGCCCTGACCTACCGGTGGAGAAACTGAAAATTTGGAAAACTCTTGAAACGAGCTACCGTTGCCTCCCAAAACACCCCAAACACTGGATTTTGACAAATTAATGGACCACGGAGGTCCGAACCATTACATCAGATACCTCTCAAACTATTCTCGCCCTAGAGAATTCAAAACCAAACCCATAAGAAAGAGGGGGCCTGAACAACCACTCCGTAAGATACTTCTCATGGATAAACCACCTCGTTGGAGTGAAATCTCAACATCCAAGAACTCCTATGAGATTTTCCAACCCAACAACCACAAGACATACCACCCAAGCACCAAAAGTCACACTGCCCGAACATATGAATTAGGTAATGCATTCCCCCATGTCAAGTTACTATCCGCTTTGGGCGGCACTGACTCGCCCACACGGGTTTAATCGCATCCGTATTAATGTGTCTTGATTAGGGATCAGGTCCTCCCCTCCTCATACGCCAGGACTTTATCGTACGTCGCGTAACAAGGAAACAACTCATCTCATAGAAAACAAGGTTCGAGCATTACATCACAAAACAAAACACACGAGCAAAACTCAAAACAACTCCGGGTACTTGGTACACATTTGAGTCTCTCGCTCCCAAGTACTCTCCTCTAGGCCACCATGCCTCCAAAACACGCGAACCAAGGAAATGTTTCTTCCATGCAGCACCTTCTCTCGAAGATCCTGGATCTCCACTGGTCACTCCACGAATGTTGTGTCATCCTCGTTATCCAACTCTCCCCAATCAATGACATGAGAGTCATCGTGAAGATACCGACGAGGTTGGGATACATGAAAGACGTCGTGGACCCTCCCCAACTGCGGTGACAATGCCAGCTGATATGCGACCTCGCCAACTCGTCCCAACACCTCGAAAGGTCCGATGAACTTGGGAGAAAGCTTATTCCCTCTACTGAACCTCCGCTTCCCACATCGAGAAGAAACCTTCAAGAATACATGGTCCCCAATCCCAAACTCCAAAGACCTTCTCCTGTGATCGGCATACAACTTCTTCCGGTCCTGTGCTACCTCCATCCTCTCACAGACAAGCTACACCTTCTCTGTCATACTCTGCACCACGTCTGGACCAAGAAAAACTGCCTCCCCAACTTCTATCTAGTACAAGGGTGAACGACACGACCTCCCGCATAGATCTTCGAACGAAGCCATACTAATGGAGGAGTGATAACTATTGTTGTAAGAAAACTCTACCAAGGGAAAATGTTGCACCCAAAACCCACAAAATTGTCACGACCCGTCCCCTGGGGCCCGTGCCGTGACTACCCCAAGCCCGCCTTCCATAAGCCAAGGGCTGGAGACTAGCATCGAAAAGGCGTATCCCTATAACGGGAATACATTGCCTTTAAACATGTACAAACACACAATCCAAGAATACAAAAAGAAGCAACCATGAAGTAAACTGTTGTAATAAAAAGTATACTGAAAGTAAAGGGGCTGGAATACAAGTCCAACTAAAAAGTACAAGTACAATTGAAAAGAGAAAAATAGCTTCTGGATTTTCCACCAAGGATCCTACCTGAATGGTAGGTACAACTCACGATTAGTAGTCACTACAGCACGTCACGTTAAAAGGTCCACCTCCGAGCACCGTCCAGTCCTATCTCCCTCAGCCTTGATCAACACTGTCCGTCGTCTGCACAAGACACAACAAGGTGCAGGCGTAGCCCGTGCAAGGGTGAGTATAACGACACTCAGTAGGTACCCCGAGACCCCTGAAGGTCTCCTGGAGTTTCACAAAGGAAAAACCACAAAGAAAGACCTCAACCAAAAATCACAAACCAGTCAACAAATTTACTTAGGTATATGACCATACATATACCTAAGTTATCAATATATATTCGTCTCATACATGAGGGAAGAATGCCACAAAGGTAACACCACGAAGGTAAAAGTACCACAAAGGTAGAACCACGAAGGTAACACTACGAAGGTAAAAGTACCACGCAGGTAACACCGCGAAGATAAAAGACTCAGCTCACACCAGGTATATAAGTAAGGAGAAGAAGTGAAAATGATTAGTTGAGAAGCTAGATCATATTATTGTATTGAGAGGCATTTCTGCTAACTATACGAAGTCTGACCTACACAGGATTGATAGGTACTAACCCCTGCTAACTCACACAGGATCTGACCCACACAGGATCGGTATGCGTTGACCCACACAAGATCACTGAGCGCTGACCCACACAAGATCTAACCCACATAGGATCAGTATGCGCTAATCCACATAGGATCGCTGAGCACTGAACTACATAGGATTTGACCCACACAGGATCGGTGCTGACCCACACAGGATCGCTCGGTACTAACCTTCGTATGATTTGTCTCCAACCTCCGCCTCACTGCCAGCCATTGGATTCCCGCTCATAGCACGTTTGGGAGAACCGACCCTCAATCCATTGGTCATACCTCAACCACCACTAAATTCCATGAAGAAGTATCCCAAAGGGCCGCCATGTCATAAGGGTTCAACGCGATAGACGGGGCGTCAATCGGATGCCTGGTCTGTGACTTATAAGTGTTTTAGTTCTGAGGGGCCGGTTGGATTCGGGTTCGATCCAACCTAGCCACACTCCAACTTTCTCTAAAACTCAAGTGGAGTATACCAAAAGGACCGTCTCATCCTAAGGGTTCCGGTGCCGCATATGGTTCATCAAACGGATGCCTAGTCTGTTAGTTACACCCCTTTCCATGAAACGGGGGTGATCACACCTTGGTCCGGCCCGGTCGGTTGGGCCCACCGGAATATGCCATAAACCCCACCACTACCCGCTTTATCCTCAACCACCAGAACTATTCCCTCAATCCTTGATACATCTTGGAAACTCCTGGGTTTACCGTTAGGGGTGAGCTATGAAACTCACATAGAACTTCCTCACGCATTGCCACTGGAACAAATAACTTCCCACGGAACAACATCTAATTCTGAACATCCTCAGACCATCCCTCCGGAGCACCACCCTGGTCAGAGTGATCATGAATCACCTCCGCCTCTGAGTCTCCCCACTAAGACTCCTCCACTTTCTACCTCAGTGATGAATGTACCGTCATATGAAACAGACGACATTTGTCGCCATCCATTCCTTCATCTAAGTGCAAGGCAGAAAACTCCCCTATCACCCTCCAAGTGTCTATATATTTCCAAAACAATTCCTTCCGCGACTTCATGGTGAAGGTATTGGCCACAATATTCCCCCTTCCTGAGGTGTAGGAGATCTCAAAATCATAATCTTGAAGAAACTCTATCCACCTCTGCTGCCGTAAGTTCAAGTCTTGCTGAGAAAAGATGTACCTCAAGCTCTTGTGATCTGTGAAGACCACAAAGCGCTCCCCAATGAGGTAATGTCGCCACAACTTTAGTGAGAAAACGACCGATGCTAGTTCTAGATCATGGGTGACATAGTTACGTTAATGGGGATGTAACTACCAAGACCCATAGTAGATCACTCCCCGTTGCTGCATCAACACACACCCAAAGCCTAGACGAGAAGCATCGAAAAACACCTCAAATATCACCCCTTCCTCTGGAAGCCTGAGCACTGGAGCACTGACCAACTTCACCTTCACATAGTCGAACACTGCCTGACACTACTCACCCCACACAAAATCTTGGCCTTTTCTGGTCATAGTCGTCAATAGAGCTGTTACCTGAGAGAAATTATGTACGAATCTCCGGTAGTAGCCTGCTAGTACAAGAAAAATACAAACCTCTACCACATTCTTGGATGCTTCTATAGAAATTACTTCCTCGACCTTTGATGGGTCCACTGTTACACCCTGCTGAGACACCACATGTCTAAGGAAGTGGACCTCTCGTGTCCAAAACATGCACTTGGACAGCTTTCCGTAGAGCTGGTGGTGCGGAATGACCTATAGGACAGTCCCGAGATGCTCGATATGCTCCTCCTCTAACTTTAAGTAGATTAAGATGTCATCGATGAATACGATGAAAAATCGGTCTAGGAACTCACTAAATATGGAGTTCATAAGCCCTATGAACATGACCGATGCATTCATAACACCAGACGACATAACCATGAACTCGAAGTGCCTATACCTGCACCTGAAAGAATTCTTCAGAATGTCACCCTCCTTCACCCTTAAATGGTGATACCTAGACCACAGATCAATCTTAGAGAACCAACATTCTCCCCTCATCTGGTCGAAAAGATCGTTTATTCTCGGGAGAGTGTAATAGTTATTGACCATTACTTGATTTAGTCTTTGGTGGTCTATGCAGAGCCTCATACCACCATCTTCCTTCTATGAAAACAAGATCAGAACACCCCATGACGAAAAACTAGGTCAGATGAAACCATTCTTCATTAGACTATCAATCTGAATCTGCAACTCCCGTAACTCATAAGGCACCATCCAATAAGGATCCATCGAGATCAGATGACCACCGGGCTGTAAGTCTATCCCAAACTCAACGTCACGTCGAGGGGGTAGAGTCACAACCTCTTTTGGGAAAACATCCAGAAACTATCCGACAAATCCCGAAATCTCCACCATCTCATCATCCATCGATCCCACTAACATCTCAGCTAAAAATGAAAAAAGAGGCTCCATGCGCTGACTGCCCATCTGACAGCTTCACTCACCAATAAAAGTTACACGCTGACCTTTTGCGTATGAAAACATGACTCTTTTCTAGAAGAATTCAATAACAACATGCACAAAGTACAACTATTTGATACCAAGGATAACACCATATGGCTGCATCTGTAGCAGATAGAGATCCCTATAGGATTGATGTGGTCCCAACATCTGTCTACATCCCCGGAAAACATCAAACAATCTAGTTTGACCTTCGACTGGTGTACTCAACACTAGGGTAACAAAAAGTCTTTCTATGTCAAATCCTAGAGCATGGGATAGATCAGGTGCAATAAAGGAGTGAGAATCTATTGAATCAAACAAGGCGCAAGCAAGCATACTAAACAAACTGATTATACCTCGAACAATCTACGACCTTACTGGAACTGCTTCCTATGCGGTGTGCAACTGCCCATGCTCAGCTTCTCTTCCCCTCAGCTATCAGCCGCCTCACCGACCACACCTTGGTTGAGGTCCCTGAGAAGCACCCCGAGGTTAGGCTCTTCTTGTATCGTTCTCCCTTGGTGGAGTAGGGGCCTACTGTCCCTACTGCTGGAAAGGCCTGGCTGGAAACTGCTGCTGAGATGAGATTTGAACCTTTACACCTCCACCGTACTGAGCTCGAGTCGAGCACTGCCCCTGGACGTTCCCACAACCTCCGTATGAAAAACACCTCAGCCCTGGGCCTATGGGAAAAGGGAGAGGACCAGAGGGTTGGAACTAAAACTGCTGGGGTTGGCTCTCCACTGGCTAAAACCTAGAAGGCCCTTACGTCAGAGACTTACAACTGACAACCTTTACCTTTGAAGAGCTTGGGTGACTTCCCTCCCACGACCGACCTCCTCATGAGTGCATCCTTTCCACTACCTCAACCTTCTTCTAAACCTCTAAGTATGTCGGTAGGGTAAAGGGAGTAACAACATACTAAAGAGAAGGATATAGTGACTCCTCTAAGAACCTCTCTCAAGGCTCCTCATCCAAAAGGAGATCCGGAGAAAAATGTAGGAGATACTTGAACTTGATCCCCAATTACCTCAGTGATAAACTCCCCTGTTGGAGGGAGATTAGATCCTACCTCTTCTCCGCTTTCATCGTGGAAGAAAGGAATTCTGCCCAGAACTCCTTCTCAAAGTTAGACCATGAAACATCAGTCTCCTTCCTCTCCCCGAGGTAAAGAGTCCACCACTGACACGCTGCTCCACTCATCTGGCTCACCACCAGAGGAACCCAGTACTCTGTTGGAGCCGGATCAAACTAAAAGTGATCACCAGCTCCTCGAGACAACTCTCCGTCTCCATGTCTGAGACACTACCCTCGTACTTTCCTAGAGTTTTACATTGGAAATCACGAAGCGTATTATGCCACTGATCATCCTTCTTCGCTTGGTTGACCCTTCACCAGTCAACCAGGTCAGCCTACTAACCCTCCACTGCTTGTACCACACGTGATCGACGTCCAAGAGCCATAGTTAAAAGTAAAACAAGGAATTCCTAATCCTGGATAGTATGAAATTTTCTCTTAAGGTTCATTTTAACTCTTTGTTTATTTTAATTTCCTGAAAACACCCAAAACAAATAAGAACACAAGTCATCATGATGCATGTACCTTTCCTAGGGCCTCTACCTCACAAACGGTGTAGCCTCACTTGATTGTTCGGTAAGCTTAGAGTCCTTGCATCAGATCACAGGGGGGGGGGAGTGTAAAATCTCGTACCTATCTAGTCTTCCCTGGCCTATGTCACACACTAAGATCACATAACACTGTTGCCCTACTAACCCATGCAATCCTCATTGTTCCTAACTCTAAACTCCATCATACCTCTCAACCTGCTTCTGAAACCATTCTGTCATGACCCACATTCTTAAAGATTAGGGAAGAGATAGCAAGATGTCAATGCCTTCCTTCCTCAAGATTAAGGAGATATAATTATCCCCGAGTCCCACCTCCAATAGGCCTCGGGGTGGCAACCAACACAAAGGGTATAGAAATATCACAAAATGGGAGGAATTACCCTTTTTATAGTAACCAAGATCAGGATATAAGATGTATCGACCTCAAATAACTCCAAGACAGATATATATAAAGAAACCAAAATCCATCCCACATGCATGTTTAAAGTAAAATTGCTAGAAATACAAAGAAAACTCCAAAGTAAGTACCAAAATAAAATTAAGCAGTGACATAACAACCATCCCCAACGTCCGAGCTAGTAAGGTCCAACATGGTCTACGCAATCTCCCTGGAAACCTGAAAACATTTTTATATACAGAGGGTGAGCATACCAGTATACTCAGTAGGGAAAAACCAAAGTCACCCATGCACAAGTGGGAGAAGAATACGAATGCCCCTGTGAGAAAACAAAAACTCAAAATCACCTAACAAGGTATACTATCCACCCCAACCTCACCAAGGCACAATCACCAAATAACGCAAGTAAAGTAAAGTAGTAATCTCATCGATATTTGGGTACCAAACACCACTTCCCACCAGTTAACTGCTCATCCCTAATGACAAACATCCTGACGCTACCACACTCTTCCAAAAGCCCCACTATCATAACATTCCCACATAAATCTGACCCGCACATCACATCACATCCTACCCATAGAAACATGGTCCACAACCACCACACGTCTCGCCCGAAAACACCTAGGCCACATCCTGAATACATCTGGGAAACAAACCACCTCTCACACAACCAATACCATAAGTCTGGTATTAAACCTTATGCCATTATATCCTTCCTGAAGAGTCATGGGTGATTAATGCCTAGAAGAGTAAGCATGGTAAAGTCAGTAACTAGTCATCCATCCTCCCACCAGGATGTTGGGAAAGACACCCTCCCCCATAAAAATGGGGGTGTTCGGCACATAGTGCTCAACACAGGTGGGGTGCATATAGAACACATAAGGAACTACAAGTTTATATATATAGGTAACAAACACTCAGCCTATCCTATGGGATTCCAAACATACAACCATACCAATCAAAACCACCTTTGCTGCTACCCCTACATGCACATACCACCACGGACAGCGGTCACTTGAACGCTGCCTCACTACAAGCCCCAACTTGAAACATACCCCCAACCAATTCATTTAACCAATTATCATTCTGCATTTTCAAGTCATTCATTTATTTATTTCCATCCCTACCCAGGAAACTAACAAATACTACAAACATTATAAGGTGAAACAACCATACCAACCACCGTCAAGTCAAACAAAGAAAGAAACTACCAACAATATTCTTCAAAGTTAACCCGCCCAATTCATCCTATCATAACCAAACCCGGAAGCCTCGCTGCATAAAAACACCACACCCAGTACACCCATAAACATGAAATCATCACACAACCTAGTCCTACAGCCCCGCTGTCCAACCACTACCTGGATGCAATCCCACTGCATAACAAGTCCATTCGTTCCACAATCAATCAAACTCCCAGCCTGAGATACCATCACACCACCCGTACCGACCCATACACACAATCACACCCCCATCCACAACACCACACTACCAACACAGATGCACGACTGAACATAACCACACAAAACATAGAACCACACCAACAAGGCAGATTTTATTCAGATTTAGCATCACCTATTCTTTAATTCCACTTGATAAAACATGGGTGATCATAGAACATATTCAATCAGGGGACATCCATTTATTTAACCGAATATACATGATTAACCAGATTCCAATTCTTACTATATTTATTCACAAATCATAAAGGTACGCAAACAGAGACCACCAATGACCATGATTTTCAGAAGAACACAACCCACATGATTCATGACATGGATCACAAATAACATATAAAACAAAGCGATCATCACCATCTTCCCAAACCCTTGTTTATTAATTCTTATTATATTTGTTAAATTTTGATTCACCCATTATCACAATGATGAATCATTATACCCACCATGCATGATACACAATTAAAAGAGAGATGAAGGAAATCCCTACTTGTAATAATAGATGACCAATGATTCTTCCTTGCGCCAAAAAAGGGGGTGCGTGAGTAGCAGGAAAACTCCAAGAAACTTGATCGATGGCTAGGAAAAAACACACGACTCCATGGGAAGGGAAGGATCTGGGTGCACCACAAGAAAATATAAACACACTGGTAAGATAAGGTCTTAGCTTAGAAAACCCAGATCCTATATCAACGGAAGAGAAAACAATTTCAAGGGCCATTAAATTCGGATCATGGCCAAGACCACATGGTTCAATTATTCCAAATTCCCAGGAGCATTAGGATATTAAAGATATAATTAATATCCTTTTAAATACCTTTAGAAACTCCCAAACAAGTCTTTAAACTTGATTTATTCCAAATAAAATGTAGGAGGGGTGAAACTGGGAAAACTAGGAAAAATTGGGAATGAGTCACTGATGGGTGAGTCACTGCCAGCAGGCCACCGACAACGAGCCACCGATAGCGAGTCACCAACGTTGAGATAATGATTCTGAGATATCGATGTTGATCCACCGACGTGACCTACTAATTCCTGACTCACCGACGCCCTGACTCATCGATGCCCTGACTCACCGACACCTTGACTCACCGATGCCCTGACTCACTGACGCCTCGACTTACTGATGCTTCATCCTACCGATGCCTTGACCTACTAATGCATTGACCTACTGATTCCTTGACATACCTACGCCCTTGAACTACTAACACCATAGAACTAACGACACCTCGTCCTCCTGACACCTCGACCTAGCGATGCCCTTGACCTACCAACGCCCTGACCTACCGACGGAAAAACTGGAAATTTGGAAAACTCTTGAAATGAGCTACCATTGCCTCCCAGAACACCCCAAACACTGGATTTTGGAAAAGTAATGGACCATGGAGGTTCAGGACATTACAATGACACAATTTAATTTAAAATTTAACCCAAAAAATGTGTTGTAAAATGTTTTTTTTCTTCAGAAAAATGCCTTTTTAAGTATAGAAATATTTTTATACCGGATTCAAGTATAAATTTAATTTCAAAGATAATAATTGGATTTTTTAATAAAGATGAGATAATTAATTTTTAAAACTAATCCAAAATATAACACGACTTTGTAAATACTTTAAAAGAAAATACAATTTTCAATAAAAATCAGTATTTTTCACTATTCATTGAAAAATCAATATTTTTAGAAAAATATCAAAATTTTACCCTAAGATAATTTTGATATGTTTATCTAAAAAATTAAATCATTTTTCATAAAATAATATTCCTAAAATATCTAGAAATTAATTATAATATTCTCTTACAAAAAGTAATAAAAACCATTTTTGAAGAAAATATATTTTTAAAGCATAAAATGAATTTTTTGAAAAAAATGAGTGATTATTTACTATGAATTTATCAATAAATTTTTATTGAGTGTGCCCTTTATATATATATTCATAATTTGGTTATTCATATTCATACTCATCAATTTAATGGTTAGGTTATAATGATCATATTTAAATAATGATATTTCATGGTTCGTTTAAACTCAGTGTTGCATATCATATACACTATAAAACATAATATTCTTTTTAAAATATTGGGGTTTTATATTCTAATCATTTAATAAATTTCATCCACAAAATTTGAACTTGAGCTCGGTAATCAATGGTTTGACATTTTAAAATACCTTTGTCGAAATCTCACATCGTAAAAAGGGTTAATAAAGATTTTTCTTGAAAAGAGGGAAAAGGAAATATGAAGATCATATAGAATAACACATATTAGGTTTCCAAATAGAAGAACATTAATGGGAAGTGAAAATATCGACATTGAGGAAAAACATAATGTCCAAATAATCATGGAGAGTGACAGAGAACATTGATCATAAAAAAGTGAATGATCATGAGAAAGTTAACGATAAAAAAACCATAAAGGTAGTCGGTACCTCTATATTCCTATCCCCATAATCCCTCAAAATTTAAGGTAGTCGACACCTCTATCATTGTGATGTCCTGTCCCAGGTGTCACTAAATGGTGCCCCAAACCAGTTGGCCACATTCCCTCAAGCGCGCCTCCCCGTACGCCAGAGGGTGCCGACTAGCAACGAGGGTATATTAAGTCAGTTTTTTTGGGGGGGGGGCACTAGTAGAAAAATGGTCATTAACGTCAGTTTTTTTTTTATTTTTGATGTTGGTTTTTAACCGATGTTGAAGTCACCGACATAAAAAATATAAATTTTTACGTCGATTTTTGTAAACCGATGCCAAAAATGTATTACATTTGTTTTTTAGCATTGTTTTTTTTTTTAAAAATGATGCCAAAAAAACTCATTCGTATCAATTTTGGCGTCGATTTCCTTAAAAACTGATGCCAAAAAGTAAAAAAAAAGTTTTCGTGTCGGTTCTTCAAAAATACAGACGCCATAAATGAAAAAAAAAAAATTTTGGCGTCCGTTTTTAAAAAAACCGACTTCAAAAAGTAATTTTTTCTTCTTCTATGTTTTAGAGAATTTCTTAATCTTTGATTTGACTGGTTGTAGAGCTAAAACGGAGTTATAGATAAAAAATTATGGCCGTCGTAAGTTGAACCTTTCAACATTTCGATTGACGCAACTCATTTTAAAAAAACATGATAAACATGAATTAAAATCATACACAACAAATGAAATAAAATAAACATAATACTTCAAACACATTTCAATGGTTTTAGGAGAATCCATAAAAATTATATGTTGTTTATAATCATATAACTTGTATTTAGAAATAAGAATTAATCATCATTATAAGAAAGCTAATCAAGTTGTTTAGAAATGAAGGATAATAATAATAAATAAAATAAATGAATAGAATGTGTACCATGTTTAAATTAATGATTGAATCCACATTGAAAACTCGATTGAATCGAAGAGGTTGAAAATGATAAACGAATGAGAAAAGGGATATATATAGTAAATGAAAATATTTTCAATTGCGTTGTGTGAAAATGTAGGTGGGATTTTAAAGAGTTAAACGCACGTTGTGAAAAAATTGAAATTTTGAACACATGTTACTCTTTGGCGTCAGTTTTGTTTGAAACCGATGCAAAAGAGGATTTACATTCGTCTTTTATCGTCAGTTTTTAAATAAACCGACGCTAAAATGTAAAAAAAAAATATATTTTTTGCGTCGGTTTTTTTACAAACCGACGCTAAAAATTTAAAAAGAAAAAACTTTTCATGTCAGTTTTTTTAAAAACCGATGCCAAAAACAAAAAAAAAATGTTTTAGCGTCAGTTTTTAAAAAAACTGATGCGAAAAATAAAACTTTTGCCGTCGATTTTTATGAAAAACAACACCAAAACATTTAAAAAAAATTACAATGTTTTAGGGAATTATTTAAGCTTTAATTTAACTGGTCGTAGAACTAAAACGGAATTACGGATTAAAAGATATGGCCTTTGAATGTTGGACTTCTTTAATAAATCTCTTAGAGAAGATCAACTTCCGACATCCATAATTTTTAATCTGTAACTCCATTTTTTCTCCACGACCAGTCAAATCGAAGCTTAGATAATTCTATATAATATTCTATTTTTTTTTAATTTTTTGGAGTTTATTTTCATAAAAATATACGCCAAAAGTTTTTTTTAGTTTTTTGGGTCGGTTCTTTTAAAACTGACGCCAAAACAATTTTGTTTTTTGTTTTTGGCGTCCATTTTTAAAAAAACCGATGCGAAAAGATTTTTCTTTTTAAAAATTTGGTGTCAGTTTGTAAGAAAACCAACGCGAAAAATATATATATTTTAACATTTTAGCGTCGGTTTATTTAAAAACCGAAACAAAAAATGTTTGCAGAGAATTTTTGGCGTCGGTTTTTCATAAAAACCGACGCCATTTTTTTTAGTTTTTCGCGTTGGTTTTTTTAAACCGACGCTAAAACAATTTTTTTTTGTTTTTGGCTTCAGTTTTTAAAAAAACAATGCCAAAAATTCTCCGTAAACATTTTTTACATCAGTTTATAAGAAACCAACGTTAAATTGACGACGTTAAAAATCATTTTTCTACTAGTGGGGGGACTATACCCTCTTTTATCAGAATAAAACACCAATAGAATCAAACAATAATAACCAGGTGAGGAAGCGTAGAAATAACCAGAAGAATACAATGTCATATGTTATTCAAAATAAGAAAATATAATACTCAACTGAAAGGTAAAACATTGAAAGGCACTGTCATGAGTGCTCTAAAATGATGTTCAGTTTGGGGTTATTTAGGTGCAGTAGGGTGGCTGACCTAGGTCATCTTTTAAAGTGATAGTAATTAAAACAACTTTATAAATGTATTTTGAAAATTAAATTAAATAATATAAATACACTACTTGAAAGTATGGGGGGGGGGGGGGGTTGTTTATCATTTATAAAATTAAAATAAGTTTTATAGAAGAATATTAGATTTTTTTGTTTTTATTTTTTAAATGAAGTTTGACTAAAAAGACACAATAAGATGTTTTTTTAGAAAATATTTTAAAATGCGTAATCGATCTAACTCTACCTATTCACTTACTTAATAATCATTATCATTTAAATTAATATCCACTTAATTATGATCCCCTAATTTGTTAACCCTCAAACCCTATGAGAGTTAACTTTACCACAAAGATGAAAAGAGTTAAACCCTAGGCCATCTTTAGAACACGCAATCACAGTACCCTGCTTTGATTGACGTCCTAAGTTTAGCTTATGGTCAGTGGTAAACTAGGGAACATATACATTATATAAATTAGGACTAATTGAGTTTAGGGATTATGTTTTAACTCTACAAATTGACCCCGTGTGGTTTTGTATTACTGATTAAGATCACGCTCTCACAATTCACACAATTCCCGACCTCACATGTTTTGTGTTAATTGTTCAATTGCTTGATTAGTTTCATTTAAATTAAAAAATAAATTAACAGATCATATTATGTGATTTACATTAGTTCATTGATTCAAAATAAATGAATGAAGAAGGATAGAGGTCGATCGATTACTAAAAAGAACAACTCTTCCATGGGTGGTATAATCATCGTAGAAACGTTTTGCATGTGCAAAGATTTAGAAAGGGTATAACCCAATATCGTTTCAACTCTTGATTAAAACCCAAATAGGATAAGTAAATAATAATATATTTGAACCAAATAGAAGAAAATATAATAAACAAAAGAGAAACTAAGGAGTTTATTACGCAAATGCAAACATTACAAAATAAAGAAGAAGAAGAAGACTTCAATGAGGGGATCCTTGCTTCAAGAGCTACCCCTCTTACAATGGTTGGATAATTTGAGTGAAACCAATTCTACTCTACCTTAAATCTCCTAATTTACACACCAACCCCTCCAAATGAGAAAAACACCAATTTATAGAGTGGAGGGGAGGCTAGTTTTAAAGATGTTTCAAGTGTGAATGGGGAAATTCGGAAAAATAAATTAATCCAACTTGAAACGAATATTTGACCACCAAAACGCACAAACCATATATCCTTACATAAGGATTGTTTGTGATAAAATGAGTCCTAGATATTCTCTCAAAATTTGGGTCTAATCAAAGCACGAATGAAGAAATTATGACCCTAATATAGAACTGATATCCAATCTTGCGAGTCCAGCCCAACTTTGAATTCATGGCCCATTAAGTCCATCCAAATGCACAATTTAGCTCATATGTAGTGAATGAAAGTTTTAGAACGTTAATTAAGGAAAAAATTTACAAAATATTAAGTTCATATAATTCAAATAAAATTATTTATGTCCGAAATACTACAGTAAATTTTTAAAGGGTAAAAATCAAATTTTCATCAAATTTTCAAATGAATGATCTAATCCCAAATATTTTATAAATAAATATATTTAAAAAAATGTGAGGAAATTTTCCATTTATTATTAATAAAATATTCAAAAAAAATGTGTTTTATAAACTCCCTCATACTTACCCTTTTTCAATCCTGGGAAAAACCTCATATCATGTATTCCAAAAAATTGTGACGAGTAAACATCAATATCAAATCAATATTTATTAAAACACATATCCTTGAGATCTAATAATTCCACACCAAGAAACAAAATATATCACTACACATAAAAAAATTATTTTAAGTTCTCCATTTATATCATTCAATATATTTCCACTTCATTTATCCTCTCATGCACAAAATACCTACCTCACTTGAATTTTTTCTTATCACACAAATGTCAATTTTTCAGCAATGTCCGTCTCATCCAAACTCATAAAAGGGTCACCATAGGCTTGATAAATTCCTACATCTCCACCCAATTTGATTCAATGAAATATTTTTATCATGATGAATTTTTAATTTTATTTTATGGCTTTCAATTTGTAGGATTTAGATGTGAAAAATTACGAGGTTGAATGAGGAGGAATTGACTCTTTTTGAAGAAAAATTGCATGATTCTAATTTTCACTTAAATATGGTCTCCTCCTCACTCCCTTTAGTATCAATTAAGATCTATAATCATGAAAATTCATGGAAATTTTACACCATTCATCATTTCAACAACAAAAATATAAATATTCTCAAACATAGTTTTTCATGAAAGTTTCAGATAGGCACAACTTTCTTTCTTCATTGGAAGCACCAGAAAGGCACAAATTTCAACAGAATGATTTTTTTTCCAGTAGAAAACACATCTCTTCGTAATTTAATTTTCCACCCAAAGTATAACAAAGTGTGGTAGCAAAACACATCATAGCTTCCCACAAACTTATGTTCAACAAGATTATGCAATTTCACATCAAGAGTTGGTTGGATAGGGAAAATTGGCTTGTAATGTGGCTAACCTAATAGGCTGCTCATTGCTTCTAAGGGATACATGGATTAAATGTTCAAGGTATACCATTATAAAAAATATTTTTTGAAATAATTTATTTAATACCAAACAAATTCCTCAATCATTTAAAACATAAGTACCTCAAACCCTCAAGTTTTGACATGAATAAATCAAATTCTGGTTCAATCAAGCATGATTTAGTTTTCTAAAGAAGTGAGGTAAATGTAAATAATATGAAAATAATGGTTCAAAATCCTCATAGGAAAGTGATTTAAAATATAAAGACAGTGAGATGTAGCACGAGATTCAAAATTCAGAGTAATTTTTATGAAATTACTAAAGATTTGAACTTGAAATAAAGTCATTTTCAACATTCATTTAAGCTCAACTTCATGGGATAAATTGTTTCAATTATTGACATGGATTTAAAAATCGTTATGAGAATAATTTTAGCTCAAAATTTTCAGAAACACACAAAAATTTAAAAAAACAACACACAAATTATTTTTGAAAAATAGAAAAAAAATTGAAATTACTAAACTAAAAGGTTCCCTCCCCCCCACACTTAAAATATTGATTTGTCCTAAATGTGAACCCATGATATGACATTTGCACATGAAATATATAATTTTTAATAGGAAAAATAATATAAAAGTGAAAGGGTTAGGAAGAGTCTGATATTCTCAAGTGATTATGGGATCATGAGTGTGATGAAATCCACTACATCAGTATAAATTCCCTCAATGTATTTATTCAAACGTTGCTCGTTGAATGTAAATCTCCTTCTATCGTACTCTTGTGAGATCTCCACTACACCATAAGGAAAAACATTAGATACAATATAAATACCTAACCATCTGAAACACAACTTACCCAACATTAAATTTAGTCGTGAACTATAGAGTAGGAATTTTTCTCCAACACGAAACTCCCTTTGTTAGATCATTCTATCATGAGCTAATTTTGATATTTCCTTTTAGAGACTTAAGTTCTAATATGATCATAATAAAATATCCTCAAGATCTTGAATTTTTATCTTCCTTTGAAATCCAGCTTGGGCCAAATCCATGTTGCATTTCTTTATAGCCCAATATGCTCGATGCTCAACTTCCACTGGGAGATGACATGCTTTCCCAAAAATAATCTGAAATGGGGGCATACCAATAGGTGTCTTGTATGCTATCCTATAATCCCAAAGTACATTATCCAAGCGCTTTCTTCAATCCTTCATATTAGGCTACACAGTTTTCTCCAAAATTTGTTTCAACTCATGATTTGAAACCTTAGCCTGACCATTTTTTTGGGGGTGGTATAGTGTTGATGTTTTGTGTGTCACCCCATACTTCTGAAGGAGAGAAGAAAAATTATGATTGAAGAAGTGTGTCCATTGGTCACTGATGATGGCCTTTGGTACTCTAAACCTACAAAAAATCCATGTCTTGAGAAAGTACACTACAACATGAGAATCATCAGTCCTGGTGGCCTTGGCCTCCACCCATTTACTCACATAATCAAAAACGAAAAAAATGTACAAGAAACCAATAGAACTTGGAAATGGACCCATAAAATCAATTACCCACATATAAAAACGTCTCACAGAATAATATGGGCTATTGAGGCATTTCACGCCTCCAAGAAATTTTTCCCGTGTGTTGGAAACATGAGAACGACTTACAAAATAAATGAGCATCATAGAATAAGATGGGATAATATAATAGAGAGTCTAAAAATTTCCTAGATGTCTTTTGGGATCTAAAGTGTCCTCCACATGAATGTGTATGGAAAAAATGAAGAACAGACTCAAACTCATGATCAGGAACACACCTCCTAATAATTTGATCGCAAAGGTAGGGATCATCCCACACATAATACTGAGACTCACCTTTTAATTTTTGGACTTGATGTTTCTGTAAATTTGTAGGGATTTTAGATACAACAAGTTAGTTCACTAAATCATCATACCAAGGATGCGCACCTAATATGGAATAAATATGCTCATCAGGGAAAGTGTCCCAAAGTGGTACCTATTCCAAGGTGTCAGCCTCTAATGTGTGAGTAATCCTACTCATGTGGTCCGAAACCAGGTTTTTTGACCCCATATTGTCCTTTATCTCAATATCAAATTCCTGAAGAAGGAGAATCCATTTGATAAGTCTGGGATTTGCATCTGGATTCTTCAAGAGGTACCTCAGAGTTGCATGGTTAGAAAAACTAACTACTTTAGAGCCCAATAAATATAAACAGAATTTATCTAAATAAAATATGACAGCAAGAAACTCCTTTTATTTGGTTTTGTAGTTTTATTGGGATGAATCCAGTGTCCTCAATGCATATGCAATCACATGTGAACGTCCCTCCACCCTCTGAGATAAGACAACTCTGACCGTGAAGTTGGAGGCATCACACATAAGATCAAAAGGAAGCTCCCACCATGAGGGTTTTATGATCAATAGAGTGGTCAGAAACTTCTTTAGATCATCAAAGGAAGCCCTTTAAGAATCATTAAACACAAAATACGAATCCTTTTGAAGTAATCGTGACATGGGAAGAGAAATCTTACTAAAATATTTGATGAAGCGATGATAAAATCTTGAATTCCCTAGGAAATATCTAACATCATGCACACATGAAGGATATGGTAATGATGAAATAATATCTACCTTAGATCTATCAACCTCTATCCCATGTTTTTACACTACATGCCCTAAGACAATGCCATGCTCTACCATAAAATGACAGTTTTCAAAGTTCAAGACCAGATTCTTCTCAATACAATGATTAAAAACCTTTCCCAAACTAGAGATACAATCATAAAATGAATAATCATACACTATAAAATCATCCATAAATACCTACATGCTGGTCTCAAGAAAATCAGAAAAATACTCACCATGCATCTCTGGAGGGTACCTGGGGCATCGCAAAGTCCAAATGACATCCTACGGTAGGAAAACGCACTGAATAGACAAGTGAATGTTGTCTTATTCTAATCCTTAAGAGGAATAGGAACCTAAAAATATCCAAAAAATCCATCCAATAAACAATAGTGTGTTTTCCCAGCTAGTCTCTCAAGCATCTGATCAATAAATGGGAGGGGAAAATGGTCCTTGCGAGTGGACTGATTTAGTTTCCTATAATCAATACACACACGCCAAATATTTTTCACCCTCATTGGAACTAACTACTCTTTATCATTTTTAAAAAAAGTAACACCACTTTTCTTAATCATAAACTGAATAGGACTCACCCAATAGGAATCTAAAATGGGATAAATTATACCTGCCTCGACCAGTTTTTTAACCTCTTTTTAACAACTTCCAGAAGTTTTGGATTGAGTCTCCTTTGTGGATGCCTAATCGATTTATCCCCATCATCCAAAAGAATCCTATGCATGTAAATATAGGGTCTAATAACTGATATTTTATCCAAGGTCCACCTGATTGCCTTAATGTTCTCCCTCAAAAGATTCTAAAGTTTTTCTTTATGTTAAAAAGAGAGATTGTTAGCAATGAAAACATGTAATTTCTCACCACTTAACAAGTATGGGTATTTTAGATTTGGTGGAAATGGCTTGAGTTCCAATGTAGGGGGTGATGTATAGATGGAGAAATTGAAGGAAGTAAAATTTGTGCACAATGAACATCAGTGTCAAAATATACATCATAAAATCAGAGAATAATCATCAAATCCATCAGCATACTCAACAGCTATGTCATAATCAGAGTGATAATTATCAAAATCAGAATATGAATCCATTTCAAAATCAAATATAATAGAGGTTTGTGCATTATAAACCAGTGTGGAAGTGCTCTTAGACATAAAACTATAACCAATACTCATAATCTCCCTAAGCATAGGACAATAAAATTCCATGGGGTTTTTATTTGGTGGTTTAAAATGGGAGATATCAAAAGAAGAATGGTCCTCTGTGGGTACTTCTTGGATTCCATAACATTAAATATCACAAATTCATCTCCAAACTCCATGGAAAGTCTACCCTCATGGACATTTATGATTTTTTTTGCAGTTTTGAGGAAGGTACTACCTAAGATAATGGGATCATGAGAACTTACATGATCATCGTACATGTTAAGAATATATAAATATGCTAGGAAGATCATGTCTATTACCTGAAAAAGTACATCCTCAAGGACTCCTACTAGATATGATGTAGCTCTGTTCACCAATTGCATCACTACTCTCATTGTCTTCAACTCACCAACCTATAAAAAAGAGAATACAGAGTGAGGCATCACATTTATGGAAGCTCCCAAATCACAAAGAGCATCATAAAAGTGAAACTCCCCTATGGTGCATGGGATGAAGAATGTCTCAGGATCCTTTCACTTTGTTGGCATTGCTAGAGTTGGTGTAATGAGTGCTGACACATTCTTTACAAGATTTATCCTTTCATTTCCCTTGAGCCCTCTTCGATTGGTACAAATTTCTTTTAAGAATTTGGCATACCTTGGGATTTGATTTATTGCTTCAAGTAGAGGTATGTTGATCTCAACACACTTTAATGTATCCAAAAATTCTTTTTGCATCACCTCTTCATCCATATTCTTGTTTTACACAACTCTGCTTGGAAATGGAAGGGGTTTAGGAGGAACATCATCAATATTTTTCTTACCTTTATCTTTCTCCTTGGTTTTATCATCAGTTGGTATGGAATGAGGCTTCTCCAGAGTTGAGGTGAATCCTGGTGGAAAGATAGGTGTAGATGTATCAGTAATTTGCTTCCCACTTCTCAATGTGATGGCACTAATATTCCCCTTAGAATTTGGAGTAGGTTGGTAAGGAAGACTTTTGGAGTTCTTACTTACCAGTTCACGGAGGGCGGTGGAAATCTGGCTCATTTGAGTCTTTAACTCCCTCAACTCTTAACCTTGAATATTTAGCTCATTTTTTTGATTAAGAACAATTTGTTTCAAAAGATCATTAGTATTTGAATCTAACTTTGGTTTAGAATTCTCTTGTTGTTTTCTTGTTGATGCTTGGGCTTAAAATCTCCTTTGGGGTTGTTGGAAACCCTACTGGTAAGGCGGAGGCTGTTGGAAGTTTTATTGAAAAGGGGGTCTTTGTTGTTGTCTATAGCCATACCTCATGTCTGATTGATCCTTCCACCCTTGGTTGTATGTTGGTGCAAAGTAATCATACTTATTTTGGGGATTTAACTGTTGTTACTGCTAATATGGTCTTCTAGGGAATATTACGACACAATCCTTTGACTCTTGTAATTGGGGGAAATAGTCTGTTGGGTGGTCTCTTTTAGTGCAGATTCTATAAGGTCTCATAGGAGTGGGTTGGGATGTCTTTTGAGCCAAAGAATTATGTCTCACCATAGTGGTCAATTCTTCCAACTTGGTATCAATTAAATGGCTTTCAAGAGAATATGGACTTACCTGGTGTAATCCTCTAACATATGGTGTACCTCGATCTCCAAATTATTGGAAGTTTTGTTCCATCTTATCGATTAACACACGTACAAATGATGGTGTTTTTTCAACCAATTCCCCTCCAACTGTGACATCCACCGTGCTTCTCTCCATAGGTGTGAGTTCTTCATAGAAGTATTGGATGAGTAGTTTCACACTTATTTGGTGATGTGGGAAGCTTGCACACAACTTCTTAAATCACTCTCAGTACTCATACATTGACCCCCCTTGGGATTTCTTGATCCCCTAGACCTCCTTACGAATGGAAGTGGTCCTTGATGCTGGAAAAAATTTCTGCAAGAAATGACGTTTCAAATCATTCCAATATGTTACGACTTGAGGTTTTAAATAATACATCCAGTCTTTTGAAGCTCCATCAAGTGAAAATGATAATTCCCTTAGTTTTATTTGATCTTCAGAGATATTTATTGGTTTAAGGGTTGATAAAACCACATTAAATTATTTTAAATTTTTGTTTGTATCCTCACCAGATAATCCATGGAACTTTGGAAGAATATGAATTAAACCATATTTCAATTCAAAGTCTGGTTCGATATTTGGGTATGCAATACAATTTGGTTGATAGTTAATGTCTGGTGAAAACAATTCTTGAATGGATTTATTAAGTTAATTTTTATTATTTTCAGCCATTAGTTATTGTTTTAAGTTGTATTTAAAAGTTTTTCCAATTTCAATGTTCTTGGAGTGGAGGAATTCTCATACTGGTTGAATATTGAAACTTCTCATAGAATGAGAATATCTAATTCAAGCCCTAAGGTTGCGTTCAATCTCAGGGTCAAGATCTAAGATATCTTTGAGATTAGTTCATTTCATATATCAAATAAAAATCAAAAGAATAAAAGTGGATCATAATAAAATAAAAACAATAATTTTGATTTGATGGTCCAAAAAGAAGAAGAAGAAGAAAACAAAAGAAGAAGAAAAATTCAGATTGGGTAAAGAAGGAAGAAATAAGATAAGAAGAGAATAAAATGAAAAATAAAAGGAATACTTATAATTGGTTGAAATAATTACTTGCCTCCCCGAAAATAGTGCCAATTTGAAAGGTGCTGTCATGGGCGCTCTCAAATGATGTTTAGTTTGGGGTTATTTAGGTGCAGCAGCATGGCAGACCTAGGTCATCTCTCAAAGAGGAAATAATTAAAACAACTTTATAAAGGTATTTTGAAAATAAAATTAAATAACTTAAACACACTACTTTAAAGGATGGGGGGGGTGGGGGTTGTTTATTATTTATAAAACTAGAAGAAGTTTGCTGGAAGAAGATATCATTTTTTGTTTTTATTTTTGAAATGAAGTTCGATTAAAAATACACAACAAGAAGATGTTTTTTAGAAAATATTTTAAAAGGCGCAATCTATATAAATATACCTCTTCAATTAATTATTAATAATTATCATTTAAATTAATATCCACTTAATTATGATCCCCTAATATGTTAATCCTCGAACCCCATGGGAGTTAAAATTACCACAAAGATGAAAAGAGTTAAACCATATGCCAGCTTCAGAACATGAAATCGCAACACCCTTCCTTTGATTGACATCCTAATTCTAGCTTATAGTCAGTGGTAAATTAGGGCGCATATACATTCTGAAAATGAGGAGTAATTTAGTTTATAGATTATATTTTAACTCTAAAAATTGATCCTGTGTGGTTTTGTATTACCGATTAAGATCACACTCTCGCAATTTACACAATTTCCGACCTCACATGTTTTATATTAATTGTTCAATTGATTGATTAGTTTCATTTAAATTAAAAACTAAATTAATAGATCATATTATGTGAATTATAGTATCTCATTGATTCAAAATAAATTAATGAATAAGGATAGAGGTCGATCGATTACTAAAAAAACTACTCTTCCATGGGCGGTGTAGTCATCGTAGAAATGTTTTGCATGTGAAAAGGTTTGGAAAGGGTATAACCCAATATTTTTTAAACTCTTGATTCCAGACCAAATAAGACGATTAAATAAGAAGATAATTGAACAAAACACAAGAAAATAGAATAAACAAAATAGTAACTAAGGAGTTTATTATGAGAATGCAAACATTACAACATGAAGAAGAATAAGAAGGCTTAGATGAGGGGATCCTTGTTTTAAGAGCTACCCCTCTTACAAAGGTTGGATAATTTGAGTGAAAAAAATTATCCTCTACCTTAAATCTCCTAATTCATGTCCCAAATCCTACAAATGAGAAAAACACCAATTTTTATAGTGAATTAAAGACTAGGTTTAAATAGGTTTCAAGTGTGAATGGGGAAATTCGGTGAAATAAATTAATCCAAATTTTACCGTCTTTTTGACCACAAAAAATCATGAACTAGATATCATTCAAGAAGGATGATTTGTGAGAAATTTTTTCCAAGATATCCTATAAAAATTTAGGCATAATCCAAGCAATGATGAAGAAATTATGGCCCAAATACAGAACTGATGTCCAATCTGGTGAGTCTAGCCCAACTTTGACTTCATGGCCCATTAAGTCCAATAAAATGAACAATTTAGATCATATGTACTGAATGAAATTTGTATCACATTAAATCAAGAAAAAAATTACAAAAAATTAATTTAAAATAACTCAAATAAAATTATTTATGTTTGAAATAATACAGTGAATTTTTAAAATGTAAAATTGGAATTTCCATCAAATTTTCAAATAAATGATCTAATACAAAATATTTTATAAATAAAAATATTTTACACAATGTGAGGAAATTTTTTCATTTATTATCAATAAAATATTTAACAAAATTGTGTTTTATCAAACATGTTTTGAAAATGAGAATGTCAAGTGCTTACAATGCAACTAAAAGTAAAGACACAACGACTCCCAAGCAGGTCCTGAACCACATCCGGTTCCCTCTCTCATGATCCAATCCCAAAGATAAACCTATCCCTGGGCCATTCCTTTATCCTATCATGCAACAAAAAAGTCTACTCAGGTGCCGATCAGGTGGCCTGAATAGGGTGTGAGTACAACTCAGTAGGCCACCACCAATGGTGTCTAAAACAAGTCTAGTCAAGAGATAGTGTATGTAGTTTTATGAAGTAATAAATACAATGCATAATTAAATAGTCATCACATTGTAATTTAATCTTTAATCATAAAATTAGGCCCAGTTTCAGTTAATGTTTTCCATTTGAATCATCATTCATTATTATCATTCATTTGGTGTTGAATGTCATGTTAACCACCTCAATCTCATTCAGTGTAGGTCGTCATTCCTAACACTCCATATCTCATTCGGGGTAGGTCGTCATGCCTAGCACCCCAAAATCTCAAACTTGGATAACTATTGGGGAGGAACGCTATTTCCAAGTCCCAACTTCTAATCAGTCTAGATAACTATGTCCATCACCACAAAAATCTCATGCATATAATCATTATTTAATTCACAAGAATTAACAACATCATTCCATTACTAATCCAACAATTAGTTAAACATTTCAAAGGCCATTATTTAACTCAACAATTAACTAAGCACATAACCAATTAATTAATTCATCTATTAATTAATCAATCAACACAGTTCTCATTCCATAATTAATTATTCACAATTAATTATCCATATCAAATATCAACTTTTCATAATTAATTCTTACAATTAATTATCTTTGATCAACATCATGGTGCATAATTAATTCTCAAAATTAATTATCTTACACATCCAAACAACATTTCATAATTAATTTCACCCAATTAATTATCTTAACACAATAAATTCAATATCTCAATTACAATATCTCAACCCATAACCAATCTCAAAAACAAATATCTATTTGAGAAACCCCCTTCATTTGTTTCGTGATTCAATTATAAATTAATCATCAAGGCAATCACAAGTCAATTCCATATTCCTAATTACTTCAATTTAGGAAATAAATTATCAAGGGTGTTTCTGATGCTTTCACCGGGGCACACACGTCCGTCGCGTTTGGGGGACGTCGGCACAGTTCTGTTGCCCCGCATTCCCGCTTTCCAAAGGTGGGCGGCATTCACTCCTTATCCAGGGACGTTTTCTCCTTGATTGAAACGGGATGATGGGATGTCAGTTCTTCCTTCCATGGATTCCTCCTCAGAATTCATCACCTAGTCCGGGTCTCCCTCATAGATTTAATATGTTGTTCGTGAAACTCTTCCCAGTGCCATGTTTCTATGAATTCCAGTTAATTACACTGATTCTGTCAGTACATTCCAAGGGGTCTCATCAGAGAAGCAACCTTCAGTTGGGGGAGTAGTCATGTTGAGGCATCACTGGCATGTCTGGATGCTGGGGAATTGGCATGTCTGTATTTTGTCCCTTATTATAGGGCTTCTTGAGGACGCGGAAGCCCGATGAATCCCATATCGAGTGCGGGGAATCATATGCCATAGGCATGTATCTGAGGTTTTCCTCAGTTTCCTGTATTTGACACGAGGTATGTCGCAAGTTTAACGTCCAGCGGAGACGGATCGGGCTGATCAAGACCCTAGATAGAGTGGATCAGATTAAAGAACCCCCTTGAGGGAACACCGATATTGTGGCCAACACATGGGAGGCTTCTTGAATACTGTGGAGGGGAATGAGATGACATGATCTCACCGGGATGTGGTGGCCCGGGTAAGAATCAGGATGGATGATGGTTTTGGTCTTGAGCCTCGAAGAGACTTCCTACGTACCATGCCATGACATGGATCAAAGTCCTTGTAGTTCAGGAATGGATGTATGGGGCTTACACTCTAGGCTGCCTAGGTGTTGGTGAGCTGACGTGAAGGAGATCAGAACAACCTGGTGGTAGGCTTGAACCTCACGAGGTTTCCTACGTACCATGCCTTAGCATGGATCAAAGACCCCGTAGTTCGGGTGGGCACCAGTGAACCGATGTGAAGATGGACCTTGGTCCGATAGATGATGGTCTTGAAACTCATGAGGCTTCCTACGTACCATGCCTTAACATGGATCAAAGACCCCGTAATTTTGGTAAGGATGTCGGTGAACCGATGTGAATGAGGACCTTGGTCCGATGGGTGTTGGACTTGAACCTTGTGGAGGCTTCCTATGTACCATGCCTTAGCACGGATCAAAGTCCACATAGTTCTGGATAGGGGCCTGACACACTGACATGGAGGCGGTCGGGACTAATGGTTAGTGGGATTGAACCTCAGGGAGGCTTCCTACATACCATGCCTTGACATCGATCAAAGTCTGCATAGTTCGGGTGGGTGCGTGTCGGCGAACCGACATGAATAAGGACCTTGGTCCAGGTGCGTGGTGGGATTGAACCTCATGGAGGCACCCTACTTACCATTCCTTGACATGGATCAAAGTCCCCATAGTTTAGGATGGAAAGGGGTTGTTGAACCGACGTGAAAGGGTGTCAGAACAACTGGATGGTGGGATCACAACGACTTACCTCTGGATTGGGATGCAGTTTAATGTCATGCTGGATGGGGGCGTGTCAGAGAACCGACATGAATATGTACCTTGGTCTAGGTGGATGGTGGGATTGAACCTCATGGAGGATTCCTACGTACCATACCTTGACATGAATCAAAGTCCCCGTAGTTTGGGTGGGTCATAACGGCTTACCGTTGGATCAGAATGTAGTTAACGTCATGCGGGACAGGGGGTATTTCGGGCTCACTCTCTGAGGTGACACAAGGTGTTTCATGGTCAGTGCTCACTCTAAGATCATGGGAGTCATGATCAGTGTGAGAAACAATAGGTTGTAGGGACATGACGATCACATCACGAAGGGTGCATCCGTGGGAAGCGAAGAGGGGCTTACGCATTGGGTGGCCCATGATGCTGGGACTTACTCCAGGATGGAGATCTGAGGGTGACAAAGCATAGAGAGAGGGGGATTTGGAACCTAGGAAGAGAGGAGGGGGTCTGTTCCTTATCACGTCCTCCGCTGGCCTTGGGGACTGAATATAAAAGGAGGGAGCAGGGGGTTCTGCCTCCTGCAAGAACATCTAGGGGATTATACCAATGTGGCTGCCCTTCCCCATGGACAAATTCCACTCCTAAAAGGAGGATATCATCCCTTGTGGAGACCGAGGGGCGTGGAGAATGTCCAAGGTGGGGCTACCCCGCGTGAGAGGCATGAGGTGATGTCGCAGTTTAACGTCGTGTGTTGAGGACGGGGGTGCTTGGCAGTTTAACATCCTGCAGCTCGGATGAGGTGGGTTTACTCCGCACCCCTAGGACTTACATAACTGGTACCCTCTACTCCTTGTGGGAGGGAAGGTACCGGAAATGCCGTCGTTGGGGGGTGTTATGGAGCGATCCGTTGAGGGGTCCACGTTAGCGTGGCTATGTGAAGAAGAAATATCCATTAGCATGCCTATGCGAAGAATCATTAGGCAAAGAAACGCTATGGGTGGTATCGTTTGGGGGAATTTTAAGTCACATCGTGCAAACCTGGAGGGTTGCACGAGAAAAGGAATTGCCAAGCAGAGGAGTCCATAGGCAGGGGCCTTGTGGAGATTGGTTGCTCTATGTGGTGAAGGGAACTTGTGAAGGGGTGTGCTTTGTGAAATGGGGTGCCTTAGCCTTATCGTGGGGAAGAGTTGCAATTGGGAGGTGCTTCACGAAGTGGAAAGGCATTAGTGGAGCACGACCTTGTGGAGAAAAGGTGCCTCGCGAAGCAGGATGTCAGGAAGCAATGTGCTTCGCGAAGTACAGTGACCCTGCCTTGGCATGTGGATCTTGTGTACATGAGGGGTGTTTTGTGAAGAATAAACGCTTCGCGACAACCCAGATCCCCTTGGGGATCCCCTTCCTTCATGAAACCCTTGGTCTTCGTGAAAGGCATCCCTCTCGGAAGAGCGGATCAAAACGAGACAATGCAGAGGCACCTCGCGAAGCAAAAATACCTCGCGTAGCTCATGATTCGCAGAACAAAGGGTGATTTTCAATTTGGGAACTGAGAAGCTGAAAGGTCAGATTTTCCATTGTTTGGGCTCGGGGAGAGACCAATATTTATAGGCAAGAGGTTCCGTGAAGCAGATCTTACGCGGCACGATGAAGGCTTCGGTTGCTTCGCGGCGGCTTCACGAACATCAGGGGCGTTCGCGGAGGGTACCACCTCCTTGGCTTCGCAGTCGGCTCGAAAACGTTAGGGGCGTTCGTGGAGGGTACCGCCATCTGTGATTCGCGGAGGGCTCACGAACATCAGGGGCGTTTGTGGAGGGTACCGCCTCCTTAGCTTCGCGGCAGCCATGTTGCTTGGGGGGACTCCGCGCAGTGGCTTCGTGAGGCCGGTCGTGGGGCCTCTTTCTCTTCTTTCTTTTATTCCAATATTTTGGCGCCAACAAATTCCCCCCCTTAGACTTGGAGCCACGGAGGGATCAAGAGTCGAAGTCTGAGGGAAATCTCCAAAAGCTTCAGCCACTCGCAGAGATGGATCGCGAAGAGGGTGCGCGAGGCAGAGAGGGGCCACGCGGGCCGGGTGCGCCGTGAAGCTCCACATGGACTGGATGTTCTGTGAAGCTCTGAAGGCCGCCGCTTATAAATAGGGGTCCGACCATCTCTTTTTTAATTTACCTTCTCCAAGATTTTGTCCTTTTGTGCTTTCGATTTGTGAAGCTCTGTTTACTCCGCGCCTGCTCTCCGCGAATCGGGCTTCGCGGTGAACCACGAGTTTTTGACTCCGCGACAGCACTATGTGAGCATTCGCTTGCAGATCGAGACCAGGCTCCACGAATTGGCTTTGCGAACGAGATCCGTGAACAGGCTTAATGACCCAACCTGAAATTT
This sequence comes from Viscum album, assembly GCA_963277665.1. Taxonomy (NCBI): domain Eukaryota; kingdom Viridiplantae; phylum Streptophyta; class Magnoliopsida; order Santalales; family Viscaceae; genus Viscum; species Viscum album. The sequence goes on from OY728142.1 coordinate 1,931,746,055, forward strand.
TTCCAAGCCTTTGAAACTAAATGGCCCATCAAGAAGCTGCTTGAGGGGAGCTTGCAGACGCCGCCCGGAGGGATGAGGTGGCAAATTGTCTGGGCCTAGGAGAGTTGGTACGTAGCCACTCGGACCATAATTCATTGACGGAGCTGTTATCAAAGAGCCAAAAGAACTATACGTTGTGCAGGAGGCTACCCTTGTATGGCTTTGGGCTGAGGGATAACGTCTTCATTCCTGAGGAGTGTAGGGACGAACCAACTTACTAGTTCAGGAGCACATCATGCTAGTGCCAATGGTTCAGGGCGGCTGATGGTCATTCGCGAGAGGACTTCACACCTGTCACCACCGACTGCCTGTAAAATCATCTGAACAATGTTGATGGGAAGCCGTTGCAGCCGGAGATGTCCCCTCCCATGTACCGCACAATACTGAAGGCAGCCTTGAGGGATTCGAAGAAGGGGTGATCCGATGAGTGGGACTTGTGCCAGGGCAGCAACTTCACAAATGATTGGGCATGGGGCTACTGGGTAGGCACCTCATGCAAGGAGTTTGGAGCTGAGATGAGGAGAGTGGGTTTGTATGAGGCAGCCTGGGCCTCCCAATTCCACATATATCAACCAAAACAGCTGATGCCAGAGCTATTGAGCATATGGTCATCTAGGAACAACACATTTCACCTGCACCATGTGGAGGTTGGCATCAGTCTATGGGATGTCCATCAGATTTCGGGGGTCCTGATCTTGGGGGCTATGTATGATGAGTTACTCCCCGTCATGAGCGTGTGGGAGGATTCGGAGCAGATGCCACAGCTGGCGCTGTCACTGATGGGGCTGGTCCCCGGAGAAGACAAAGAAGCGATGAGGGATGTCCACTTCAAGAAGTGGTTCAAGAAGTTCCTGAACTTCCCAGAGGATCGAGAGTTTCCCGCGAGGCCTCGAACTTGCCCGGAGGGGGCTCAACGGGGCAAGGAGCATTCATATTGGCATCTCTTAGAGGAAAACCAATGGAAGACCTGGGGTTTCAGTGTCAACACTGAACAACAGCCGATAGTCAAACTGTCAGCGTTTATCATGACCCTTATCTATGGTTGGATCCTACTAGTGAGGGATACCAACATGGGGGTACGACCTAGCTCATTCATCATGGCATCCATGTTGGACATAGGAGGGCGGGTCAATCTGGGGATTTCGATGCTCGCCAGATTGTACAAGATGCTACAGTATGTTAGCGAGGGCAAGAGGCCACAGAGGATATGCGGGCCCTTACATATTCTGTATGGGTGGATCGTGGCGCACATCAGAGGGGTTTACGAATATCCGAACCCCATATCGCCTCCGGGGTCAAACTTCTGCCCATCCATTCTGAATGCTGCCGGGAGCTTTCCAGCCAAATTAACCATACTGTTGGTACTAAATCGGGTGTGGAAGGTGAATGATTTTAACTTTCACCCGTTCCCATCGTCGAAGGGGGTACTCACCGATGACGGTCGGGGGACGGAAGAGCACCGGTCCTATCTCCTGGCCTTTCGAGGTGGAGTCTTGGTGCCAAGGGTGGACCGTGAGCCTCTCTGTGATCCGTACACCCCACACCGGTTTGCAAGGCAATTTCAGTGTCTGCAGCGGCTGACCCCACAGGTCTACTGGGAGGTGCACCACGAGGAGCACCCGTGTGTGATGAGGCAATTGTGGATCATGTTCACACAGGAAGATGGGAAAATGTGGAATGCATTGCCTCCACCTACTACCGCCTTTGTACTGGTGAAGGATTATGCCATAAGATGGGAGGCAGCTTATCCAAGGGAAATGCTAAAGCATCCAACTGTTTGAGCTGGTGATGGTGGGCCTTCCCTATCTCAAGGCCAGGGCCAGAAGGCGGAAAGGGCCTCTCGCGGTGGCGGGGCTTCCGTGGCGGTGAGACCTGCACCAGCTGAGGGTGAGGCAGCGGTGGCAGATCCAACAGTGGTAGAAGATTCGGTAATCCCAGGAGAGAAGATCCATCGGGAGGGGCGGCCACCGAGGGGATTCTGCAGGATATCTACCCAGGCTCCGAGGAAATGGCTGCGCCATATCGACATGCCAGAGAATGTTGTTTTTCTAGAGGCATGGGATATCTGGGATGTCAACCGAAAATTCCTCGGTCCGTCTGAGATATGGGAACACCTGGACCATCTCGGTATGGATCTATCTCGTATAGGCCATGTCCAGGATGGTTTCACAGTGTCTCCAGTGGAGGTGGAGCAATATATGGATGAGCTGGAGGACTTTGTACATTCTAGGGGTGCCCTGCGTCCGATGACAGACCAGGTGAGGGTGCTGCTGGATCCGACGGTTCCCTCACAGTTTTCAGCCGTTGAGCTGAGAGAGCACTTCCCCCTACTGGAAGAATCAGACGAATCCTCTTGGGGGGACAAGGCCGGTGGAGGGAGCCCGTTGGAGGAAGGCGAAGTCGGCGATCGAGACTCGGTTCTCGACGATTTCGCAGAGGCTCTCGAGGAAACATCCCAAGTTTCTTTCCTTGGGGTCTGCTATCAGGTCATTATGGATTTCTTACCAACATCTGAACCACGTATGAGGACCTTATGCACAGACCTCGCTCTCGACCTTTGGTGGGTGATGATGAAGGACCCTTGGAACCCGCACCTGTGGCCGCATCCAGTTCTGTGTCTGGCAGGGCTAGGACACCCGAGGTGGCTCGTCCAGAATCTCCGGAACTTCTGACAATATACAGAGGGCCACGCTTCGGGGTCCCGTCAATATCAACTCAGGAGTTGCACCAGGAGTTTGATCTCTGTAAATCCTCTCTACTGAATTCATTACTTCCACATGTTGATCGTGCCAACTGACGTCCATGCCCTTCTCTTTCATGTAAAGTTCTTCGACTGGCATGGGCCGTTGTGACGAGGTTGGTAGGGATTTCTGGCGGCTCCCCTCCCAGGGGAATGCCAGTAATTGTGGAGATATTTACCCATCCCACCTGAGCTGTAGCGCTCCCTATCATTGGCGGGACCACTAGTGGGGTTGTGCCCAATGTCATTGAGGTGGGGTCCGACGATGAGGATCTACCGGTCAACCCAAGTTCTGCCATGCCTGATCCAACACCAGATGTCATGCCTGATCCAATGACAGACATAGATCCTGCTGAATATTTCCTAAGGGTGTACCCAGTATATGAACCTGAAAACCGTGCGGACTGGGATGAGACGACCTCTGATGAAGAGGACAACGATATAGTTCGCTACCGATCATGGAAGATGATCACACACTTTATCGAAAAGACCCCCCAGGCATTATGGCTAGACGAGATGGAAAAACTTCGCTCACGGTTGCGCGAACTGTGTGCTGGGGGAGTGGATGCCCATCGCCCTCACCTACTCATCTGAGATCTTATAGCAGAGAAGATCTAGGAGTATGATCGCGGCCTCAACGTTGGCTGGCAGCGGAGGAAGGCGATGAACATCAAGAAGCTATGGGAGGCTAAAAATGATATCCAACGGCTAAAAATCCGGGATGATGAGCACTCAGCCTATCTTAATGCACAATCAGAGCTCATCTTGCGATTGAAGGCCCAGCTGGCAGAGGCAGAAGACCGTATGAGGCAAGCTTCTGAAGAAATGGATGTCGTTCAGGCTGACTTAGAGTGGGCCCAAACTAAGGCTGATGAACTGTGCCCCATCACTGTTGATGAGGAGTAGGAGTTGAGCCGGCAGACGCAACTCCTGGATGCCACAAGTCGAAGGGTGGCAGAACTACAACTCTCTTTTGACGGGGTCAACCCGTCCATGGGAGGAATAAACCCATGAGTTTTGTAAGGATCAAAAAATCTCAAACGTACTTTCATGTTTTGATTTATTTGATGTCATATCATACATGAGTTTCGTTATCGAGGTTGGCTTCATACGCATCTGTTATATTCATAAAATGTCTAGTGGGCAGTCCCTAAGCTCACGCGGGTCGAGCCCAATGTGAGAAACAAGGGGTGATCATCATGCTATTTCATCTAAACATAATGCGTCGACCAAGATTCGGGTATTCAGGGTTTAAGTAACCAATCCAGATCTTCTGGGAAGACATGGGAGAGGCCCGATCGGAGGATTAGGACCTCAGAACAATTGATGAGGCATTCTTTCGATGTGCTCTAGTGCACGAACGGGGTAACACCAAGGGAGTTGGGATTAGTACGAACATAGGGAAGTGGGAGGTGTGAATCACGATACCCAAAATCCAGAATTCTATGGGGGTGTCATGGCAATGAAGGATAACTATCAACCATGCTCAAAAAACAATATCCTTATTGCGTCAGCCTGAAATGGGATAACAAATGAGGGCCGACCTTTGACCATGTTCGAAACACGGGGCCTAACTCAAAATGCTACCCATTAGTCTTCCGGAACATTGGCCTAGGACAATAGGTGGGCCATAGGCCAAGAATCCATACTGTTAGGGGGTTCCTCCAGACATGAAATAGGACGAGGGTCCGAATAAGGGGCACACAAAGCGTGGAACATGGATTGAGGGTTCGTTCAAACAGAATCCAACACTCTTGAAATTATGCCACTGTGGAAGAAGCAAACTAGATGGACGCATCGATTTGATCATGGATCATTCCTTTTTTCAGATAGGGCCTCTCTGGTGAGGGGGCTATCGCTTCCCAATCTCATCGTGGGGCATCTCAAACTTGTTTAGGGAAAAATTACAGTTACATAGTTCCCCACGAAGGGTAAGTCCAGGGGGCCAGAAATGGGGAGGAACATGACTTATGATTCCTGTGGGCTGGACCCTAGGAAAAATACTAGGGTGTCCCTACGTATCCCATGAGGATTGGAATCAAGCCACACGTAGTTCTAGAAGCATAGTTTAACATCATGCGGGATGAGGGGAAGCCTGTTTGTGCCGGTACATATCCCACAAAAACTACTAAGCCCACGTGAGTCATGCTCGATGTGGGAAACAAGAAGTAATGGGGGAATTTCCCGACACAATAAGGGGTGGGTTAGGGTGAAGGGACGCTCGGTGAATACCGGCCCAATGATGCTAACATGTCTATGTAGCTCACCTAGACGCGTGAAGAGATAAAGCCGAATATGTCGGAATTCCACATGAACATGAGGAAGTGGAAATGCGTGAATCATGATTCTCACCATCTGGATCACAATGATGGCGGTGTGGCGATGGAGGATAACTGTTGACCATGGCGGAAACACAGCATCCATATCACATTAGCCTAGAATGGGGACAGACAAATGAGGGTCGACCATTGACCAGGTTCGAAACACGAGACCTGTCGTAAATGCCGTCTGAGATACTTAGGGACGTTAGCCCAAAACGATAGGATATCCCTTATTCCCATCATCCATGGAGTTCCCTTAATCCTATCATCCATGTCGTCCAAGGGTCCTTTCGGATGTGGAAGAGGATGAGGATCCAAATAGAGAGCTCACAAAGCTTGGACATGGAACGAGGGGAATGTCCTCATGAAAATTCCACACTTCAGGCTCTTTGTCAAAATGAATCTAAATATGAAAACGAGACGTATTAGATCGAGGGATTCGAGTCCCTTCCCATAGGGAGATCCTAGTTTTGGGTCATAGAATTCGGACCATGGATTGGAGGAAACGCGAGAGACTCATGACGAGAAATTACAAAAACCCGACCTGAATGGGAACCGGGGATTCCGACCACCACGTGTTCCTTGGGAGAGGTTTTAGGTCAAGGGAACGAAAACGAGAGTTGATCTGGGCCTAAAGCAAAGTGCAAAGGCATTCCTATGTACCCCATGGGGATGGGGATCAAGATGCACGTAGTTCTTGAAAAGGGGGCACAGTGAGGTACTAGTGCTAGGGATAAAAGGGGTGTGTGGGCGTGGCTCATGAACCAAAAGAAGTGGTATTTTATAAATCTTGTTTTTCCTTTAAGGTGAGTGGTTCTTTTGTGAAGCGACAGACCTAGGGTAGCAGGCCCTGGCATCGCCACAATAATCAATCCATAGAAGGCGTTGAAAAATGGCATGGAATATGACCAATACCCAAAGTGACGTCCTCTACGATGAGGTCATCACAATGCAATGCCATTTTTCATCGTGCGGCCATGACGATAATGTCATAGTTTAGGGTCATGTGATAGGACCAAGAATGCATTTTAACATCATGCATCACAGACGTAGCAGAGATGATGCTAGGTGGGGAATGTGTGCGGTGCCATGAAACATAACTGACACGGATGGGGACATGATCCCACATCACACCGTACGCAATTCCAAGAGGGGAACCTTGGGACAAGGGGCCCAAATAGAGGTGAAAGTGAAAGGGTCCAGAGAAACTAGCTCCCAACTGAGTTGGACCTGAAAATGAGACGTCTGGGTGGTCCTACGTATCCCATAAGGATGTGAATCAAGCCATACGTAGTTCTAGAGGTTGCCTTTGAACGTCGTGTGGGACATAAAAAATGGAGGGATAATTCTTAGAATGGGGTGAATGTGGTGCGGCTATTGCAAACCCGACGTGAATGAGGACATAATCCCACACCATGCCACGTAGTCTCGTAGTCAAGGTCCTGAAGGCGGGATAGAAAATACAAATTAGCAGAACTCAAAATGGACCCATAGAAAAGGGGTCTGGGAATTCCTACGTATCCCAACAGGATGGGAATCAATCCGTACGTAGTTCTGAGGAGATATTAGTTTATGTTCTTAGAGCTCAGACCATGGAGGGATGGTAGCTTTCTAAGCACAGAACTCGACCCAATCCCTAAGCCCACGTGTGTCAAACTCGGTGTGGGAAACAAGGGAGGGAGATCATTATTGCAATACCTGGAATGCCCATCAAAGGGAAATCGGTGCGGAACCCCGAATGATGTTCCTATCGCGGCTTTGGTCCTCCTAACGTGAATATGCGCACTGAGTAATAGTACCAAGAGTTTCAAAGATCTACTTGGACATGAGAAGGTGGGTAAGGATGTGAATCATGAAACCAAAATTTTGGGCTTAATGGGGTTGGTGTGGCGATGGAGGATAACTGTTAACCGTGGTAGAAATACAACATCCATATCACATTAGCCTGAAGTGGAAACAACAAATGAGCATCAACCACTGACCATATTCGTAACTCGGGATTTGTATCAATTTGTTGTCTGAAAACCTCAGGGGAATTTGCACGTAATGGTAGGAGAGCCCTTAGGCATGGTATCCATGCCGTTTTTGGGGGTCCTTCGAGTGTGAAAGGTGATGAAAGCCCCGATGAAGGGGAACAAAAATCCTGAAAAGCGGGTGAAAACATGTCCGAGTAGAACCCAACATTCCAGGTACTAAACCAGAGTAACCTTAGGCACATTGATGAACCGCCGAAGAGGGTCGATGCAGATTATTAGGAGGGATAGGTACATGGTGTGGTCATTACAATCCCGACGTGAATGAGGAAATAATCCCATGCCACACCATATACTCCCCTCTATGGGGAAGGTTAGGCCAAGGGGCCAAGGTGAAATAAATATTTCTGGGAGATGGGGATGGACCCGAAGTCTAGACATTCGGGTGGTCCTACATATCCCATAAGGATGGGAATCAAGCCACACGTAGTTCTCAAGATGCAGTTTAACGTCATGCGGGATGAGGAGGGGAGTAGGATACCCCTAAACAAGGGAGGTGTATGGTACGACAAATAAACCGACATGAATGAGGAAATAATCCCGCACCACACCATATACTCCCATAAGAGAGGACCTGGGCCGGGGGATCGAAAAGGCCAAGGGGCTTGATAGTTGGGCCTCGGTCAGGGAGGTCTGACCATCTTGTAGTTTAACGTCTTGTAGTAAGGACAAGGGCCGGGGGCCCAAAAAGGCCAAGGGGCCTAAGGCTGGGCCTCGATCAGGGAGGTCTGACCAGTCTGTAGTTTAATGTCTTGCAGTGAGGACGAGGGTCGGGGGCCCGAAAATGCCAAGGGGCCTGAGGCTGGTCCTTGATCAGGGAGGCCTGACCAGTCTGTAGTTTAAAGTCTTGCAGTGAGGATGAAGTCCAGGGGCCCGAAAAGGCCAAGGGGCTTGAGGCTGGGCCTCAGTCAGGGAGGCCTGACCAGTCTGTAGTTTAACGTCTTATAGTGAGGATGAGGGCCGGGGTCCCGAAAAGGCCAAGGGGCCTAAGGTTGGGCCTCAGTTAGGGAGGCTTGACCAGTCTGTAGTTTAACGTCTTGTAGTGAGGATGAGGGCTGGGGGCCCGTAAAGGCCAAGGGGCCTGAGGATGGGCCTCGGTCAGGGAGGCCTGACCAGTCTGTAGTTTAATGTCTTTCAGTGAGAATGAGGGCCGGGGGCCTGAAAAGGACAAGGGGCATGAGGCTGGGCCTCAGTCAGGGAGGCCTGACTAGTCTGTAGTTTAACGTCTTGCAGTGAGGACGATGGCTGGGGGCCCGAAAAGGCCAAGGGGCCTGAGGCCGGGCCTTGGTCAGGGAGGCCTGACCAGTCTGTAGTTTAACGTCTTATAGTGAGGATGAGGGTTGGGGGCCCGAAAAGCCCAAGGGGCCTGAGGCTGGGCCTCGGTCAGGGATGCCTGACCAGTCTGTAGTTTAACGTCTTTCTGTGAGGACGAGGACTGAGGGCCCGGAAAGGAAAAGGGGCCTGAGGATGGCCCTCGGTCAGGGAGGCCTGACTAGTCTATAGTTTAACGTCTTGCAGTGAGGACGAGGGCCGAGGGCCCAAAAAGGCTAAGGGGCCTGAGGCTGGGCCTCGGTCAGGGAGGCCCAACCAATCTATATTTTAACGTCTTATAGTGAGGATGAGGGCCGGGGGCCTGAAAAGGCCAATGGGCATGAGGCTGGGCCTCGGTCAGGGAGGCCTGAACAGTCTATAGTTTAATGTCTTATAGTGAGGACGAGGTCCGAGGGCCTGAAAAGGCCAAGGGGCCTGAGGCTGGGCCTCAGTTAGGGAGGCTTGACCAGTCTGTAGTTTAACGTCTTGCAGTGGGGATGAGGACCGCTGGCCTGAAAAGGCCAAGGGACCTAAGGCTGGGCCTCGGTCAGGTAGGCCTGACCAGTCTGTAGTTTAACGTCTTACAGTGAGGATGAGGGCTGGGGGCCCGGAAAGGCCAAGGGGCCTGAGGATGGACCTCTATTAGGGAGGCTTGAACAGTCTGTAGTTTAACGTCTTGTAGTGAGGACGAGGGCCGGGGGCCCAAAATGGCTAAGGGGCCTGAGGCTGGGCCTCGGTCAGGGAGGCCTGACCAGTCTATAGTTTAACGTCTTGTAGTGAGGATGAGGGCCGGGGGCCCAAAAAGGCCATGGGGCCTGAGGCTGGGCCTCGGTCAGGGAGGCCTGACCAGTCTGTAGTTTAATATCTTGCAGTCAGAACAAGGGCTAGGGGAAGGTCTCATCCAGGGATATGTACGACACGATGAGTAACCCGATGTGAATGAGGAAATAATCCCACACCACACCGTACAATCCTATAAGAGAGAACCTGGGCCAGGTGGAAGTCCATACGCCCTCTTGTATGATTATTTCCTCATCATAGCTCCTAAGCCCATGTGAGCGGTTCTCGGTGTGGGAAACAAAGAGCCGGTCTTGGCTATCTTTGTCCAAAGGGTCCTGATAGCTGGCATCGCCCGAGGGGAGTTTGTCGCTTAGATATGATGGGGCAGAACGAACCACTACACTCGATGTTTGGGACATCTTGGGGTGGTCCTAACGATCCAGGACAACTATTGACCATGTTCGAAACATAACGTCCCTATAGTGACCTGATGGGAGCAACAAACGAGCATCGACCGCTGACCACATTCGAAACGCGGGACTTGTATCAGCTTGTTGCTCGAAATCCTCGAGGGTGTTGGCCCGAAGTGGTAAGAGGGCCCTTAGGCCTAGCATCCATACTATTCAGGTGCCCTTTCGGATGGGGAAGGTGATGGAATCCCAGTCAAGGAGTGGGTGAAGCATAGCTGTACCCATCTATGAAAGAGGAAAACATCTCTAGGGAGGGGGACGTACAGCTGGATCGAGTCTAGATCGACGTGAATTGGGGAAAAAGTATGCACCCTGACATATGTCTTGACCCGAGGGAAAGATTCTGGCTTTTGGGCTGGGCCAACTGGAAAAATGTCTGGGCGTTCCTACGTATCCCATACAGATGGGAATCAATCCATATGTAGTTCTTGAAGTCCATGCAATTTAACATCATGCGGTGAAGACGTGGGAGGATATAAGAACGGGTTGGGAACATGGTGCGACTGTTATAGTCCTCGTATGAGCGGGGCTAAGGAAGCCTACTCCACATCACGCGAGGATCCTCTGAGGAAGATATACCCATGGGGAATAGTCAAAGAGAAGAGCTTAGGACTGGTCTCAAAATGAAGTGTCTGAGCATTTTTACGTATCCCATAAGGATGAGAATCAAGCCATACGTAGTTCTCAAAATGCAGTTTAATGTCATGAAGGACGATGTGCAGTTTAAAGTCATGCAGGACTGGACAGTTTAAAGTCATGCAGGACCATATAGTTTAAGGTCGTGTAGGACCGTACAGTTTAAGGTTGTGCAGGACCGAGGGGATCAGGAAAAGTATTGCTTGAGGAACTTGGCATTGGTGGGAGGAGTTACGCGCTCACTATCTATAGTAACCAGGGAATACGCTCCATTAGAGTAAACCTTATGAATGATGTAAGGTCCCTCCCATTTGGGCTCCAACTTGGGTGGTTTCCTACCGGGGATCATTGACGCTCAGAGGGCCAACACGAAGTCGCCTTGCAGAAAAGAGCAGAGGCGAACCTTCTTATTGAAGGCTCTGGCTATCTTATTCTGATGCCTTTCCAGATTGTGCAAGGCATAGAGACTACTCTCATCGAGTTCTTCCAATTCAGTTAGATGGATTCCGGCCACCTTATCTGGCGCCTGCTGGTCATAGACTACAGTGTGTAATGATGGCAGCTGGATCTCGATGGGAAGGATGGCCTTAGCCCCATACACCAGGGAATATAGAGTCACCTGGGTGGAATGGCGAGTTGTTGTGCGATAAGCCCAGAGGGAATTGGGGAGCTTGTCCGACCAACTATTTTTGTTCTGTCCAACCATTTTCTGCAAAATGTTAGAGTGGGTTTTGTTGAACGCCTCGATCTGTCCATTTTCCTGCACGTGATAGCAAGAGGTATGGTTCGAACGGATATTGTACTTGACATATAATTTCTTCAGCTCAACTGCTAGGAAGTTGGTGCCATTATCGGTGAGGACAGCGTGAGGGACTCCAAATTGGTAGATGATGTTAGAGCCAAAAAAATCTACAATGGATCGAGCCTTGACTTCCTTGATTGGGACTACCTCTGCCCATTTGGAGAAGAAATCTGTAGCGGTTAGGATGAACCTGCACTAGCGAGCTATCACCGGTGGGTACGACCCCATGACATCGAGCCCCCACACCGCGAAGGGCCAAGAGTACTTGGTGAAGTGGATTGGTTCTGACGGCTGATGCAGGAAATTAGCATGAACTTGGAACGCGTGACATCTCTTGGTGAACTCGATACAATTGTTGATCATAGTGGGCCAGAAGTACCCTAGTCTCCGGATCTGATGGGACAGCTTCGGCCCAGCCTGGTGGGCACCACAGGAGCTGGCATGAACCTCTTGCATGACTTGTGGAATCTCGTCTCCTTGGATGAAATGGAGGAGAACACCATAAAAACTGCACTTATAGAGGATCTGCTCAAGACTGGGACCACTCTGGAGGGTAAACTGCAGCGCGCAACATCGGATTCGCTCGCGCTCGGCCCAATCAGCCAGGAGGCAACCATTTTGGAGATACTCAACAAAAGGGGTTCTCTATTCGGGAGTCATCTCTACCACTACATCTGAAGAACCTGGGGCTCCTGATGTAGAGGAACCGGCAGTAATATGGCTTACCTGCAGGCCTTCGTCATCCTCTGGGGTGACAGGGGAAATGACTCTTTGGTGTTCCACATGTATAATCAGATCATCCTGCTCGGGCTCTACAAGCGAGGCGGCTAATCTGGCCAAAGTGTCCGCTCAACCGTTCTGTGACCGAGGGGCATGGGTAACCTCTGGGTGTGAAGGGAACTGAGCCATTAGATGGAGGGTGCACTCCAACAATGGCATGATCTCTGGCTTTCTGAAAACATAGTCTCCATTGACCTCCTTGATGACTAGTTCAGAATCCAGTTTCACATGAAAATGGGACACATCGATCTCAAGGGCCAGATCAAGGCCAGTGATGAGAGCCTTATACTCTGCCTCGTTGTTGGTGCATCCTTCTGACAACAGGAATGAGTATGGCAGAACGGCTTGTGCTGGGGTGATGAAGACGATACCCAGAACCACTCTGTTGAGCCTAGGATCGTTGAGACTCCTACCGGTGGGGCTCTGGGAGGCACCGTCTAAGTGAATTTTCTAACATGAGATGGCATGATCGACTGAGAGGATTGCCTCATCAAGAAAATCTAGGCCCAGGGATTGATCCGTGGAGGTTGGATGGGTAGCTTGGAAGTCTTCCAATGCCCACCCCTTGATAGCCTTATGAGGCATGAACCTGATGTCAAAATGCTGGAGAATTACAGCCCACCGTTCTAGTTGGCCATTCAACATGGGGCGGTTCATAATGTACTTTAGTGGGTCTACCTGAGAGACCAACTGTACCTCATGGTGATGCAGGTAATGTCGCAATTTCTGTACAGCAAACATGAGAACAAGGCAGCTCTTTTCGATGGGGGAGTATCTGGTCTCCGTATCGAGGAGCATGCGGCTGAGGTAGTAGAGGCTGTTCTCTATCCCCTCATTGTTCTTCTGGGTGAGCAGGGCGTTGAGAGACCATTCCAGGGTGGTCACATAAAGGACCAGTGGCTTTTCAGCGATGGGTGGCATCAAGACCGGAGGCTGCAGCAGATACTGCTTGACTTCCTTGAACGCGGTCTGACATTCTTCATCCCATTCATAAGCGGTTCCCTTCTTCATGAGCTAAGAAAAGAGCTTACACTTTCCAGCCAGATTCGCAATGAATCTTCGTATGTAGGCTAAGTGTCCTTGGAGACCTCGAAGCTCCTGAATATTGCTCGGGGGAGGCATCTAGCTGATGGCCTTGATCTTCTCCGGGTCGATCTCAATGCCCCAATATCTGACAATGAAGCTAATAAACTTGACGGAGGTGACCCTGAAGGCACATTTAAGTGGGTTCATCTTCAAGTGGCGAGAACAGAGGAATCCGAACACTTTCTCAAGGTCTTTGAGATGATCCTCGCGCTGGTGAGATTTGACCACCAGATCATCCACATAGAACTCCACCAATGTTCCCAGGATTGGATTGAATATGTGATGCATGGCCCGATGATTGGTGGCACCTGCATTTTTCAGGCCGAAGGGCATAACCTGGTAACAGAAGGTGCCTTGGGGGGCCCTGAAAGCAGTAGAATTCACATCATTGAGGGCCATCCAGATCTAATTATATCCATAGTAACCATCCATGAAGGGGAGGGCTTGGAAACCGACCGTAACATCAATCAACAATTCTGTCACTGGAAGGAGAAAATCATCCTTTGGACAGTGGTAGTTGAGATCTCATAAGTCGATACAGACTCTGATCTGCCCGTTCTTCTTCCTGACTGGCACAATTTTGGCTAGCCACTTGGGGTACTGGACTTCCTTGACGAATTTGGCTCTGATGAGCATGTCAACTTCGACCTCAACCATGGAACCGTGAGAAGGGTACATCTTTCTGGGAGGCTTCTTGAACCCGCGATGGTTTTTCGGGAGACCAAGGCGGTGGATGGCTACCTAAGGATATTGTCCTGGAATCTCGTCATAACTCCAGGAAAACACATCACGGTGCTATTTAAGGAAGTTCACGTACCGCTGCTGCTCCTCGAGGGACATGGAGGCACTGACCAATGTGGGTCTTAGATCTTCCTCGCTACCAAGATTCACCTATACCAGTTCATCGACCGTGGTAGAGACGCCTTCTTCAAAGGCAGGGGGAGCATCCTCCAGATCCTCTTCTCCACTTGTGGAGGGATCTTCCGTGGGGGGAGTCGCTTCCGAGCCTCCATACTCTGATGGGAGGCTGGTGCCGGCTTGAGCGGCAATGTTCATCACATCAGGAGACTCATGCGCCACTGAGACCATAACGATGAAGGTAGTCGATGCAATCCCATATGGTCTTCGACCCAAGGGGCCACAATTGATGATATCAAAGCAGTAGTGGCACGTTGTCTTGAGACGGTTAATTCCAGCCCAGTGGAATAGACACGTATGACATACCACCGTTGCCATGAGACTGACATCCTGATACCATACAGGGGTTGGAGGTTCTGGGATCACCTGAGCCTGGTTGGTGTAGGAGTACGAGGTGATTTTTCACTGTCGCTTGGACCTGGGAATATTCCCTCCTCTTATACCCGAAACAAAAAAACACTACCCCATGTCGGGGGTCGTGGCCTCCAACCGATGGATCAGAAAGATGTAGGCACCATCTAGACCTGCCCAGGGATCACTTGTGACCAGGGCGGGTTCAACCTCACTTTCCAGAATCTGCTTATCCTTTCTCTTGTAATAGTTAGCGTCTAGATAGCAGGCTTTAAAAGAGGAAAAAGGAGACGCATCTCTTTAGAGCACACCTACTCGACCATTGAGGGAGTATTTGAGGCATTGGTGGTACGATGAAGGTACTACTGCATGCAGGTGGAGCCATGGACTGACCATCAATGCGTTGTATGCGGTGTCCTGGTAGACAACCATGAGTTCAGTACTAGCAACTAGGCCACCGAACTGGGTCTTCAAACAGATCTTTCCAACCAGGGTCTGCTCAGTTATGTCGTATCCCTAGATTCTTAGGTTAGAGGGAGTTAAATCATCCTCAGACAACCCCAGCTTCCGCAGTGTCTGATTCGGGATTAGGTTAATCCCAGAGCCCGTGTCAACAAGACAACGACGGAATTCCATTCCATTGAACTGAACCGTGATGTACAGTGAACGAATGTACCCCTGTATGGGAGGGTCTTTGTCTTCACCAGAGAACGAGATAACTGTCTGGCATTCGGCATTCTCAATTGCCTCAGTGTGGAAGGCTTCTGCAGCTTCTACCTCCGTCTCAAACTAGAGGGGGCTTCTTAGGGCCTCTACAAGTGCCTCATGCATGTCTGATGACAAGAGAAGAGCCTCAAGGATAGAAAGACTCACTAGGATGCCGGAAATGTGCTTGAGGAAATCATACTTCCGCGCCAAGTGTGAGTTTCTGCTTACAGGAGGCTACTCTGCGATTGGAGGCACGACGGGCCCTGCCGGCTGGACCGACGGATGGCTAGTGCTAGGTACACACCGTTGCTCACTAGTTTAGTCCTGAAGAGTAGCTTCCATATGAGGGCTGTACAACTGAGATTGACCTATAGTAGGGAAACACTAGCCATGGTACGGACGAGGCAGCTCTGCCTGATCTATTAGCACAAACGGTGGTGGAGGTAGATCTGAGGACACCAGATGAGAACATTGTGCATGCTTAGCTCTGCGCTGGGCCTGCTGTCTAGTCTTAGTGGCATGCATAGCTTGGATGAAGGCGCCAGTTGATGTGCCTTGATGACCCATATGGCCGCAATTCCGCCGATGTTGGCATCAGCTGGGGACGTTGGGGAGGTTCTCCTGGCGTTTCCCCTTGTCGGGAGTCATATAGGGATTTACCAACTCCACATTATTAACCAAAGTGTACCCCTGACTATCACTTGATGAATAATCCACCACTGGGAAGATTATGGGAGGGATTCCCACCTTAGGGGGCATGAATTCACTGAGAGTGCGGGGTGATGATGACATTGGTGGAGCATGTTGCTTCTTCTTGTGCTGCCAATGATTGCTCTTCTGGGAAGAGGCTGGCTGAGATGATGACACAGAAGTGCTGGCCGCAGCTTTTGAAGGCTCTGGATGATTCAGGCATGCGCGGATAATACCATGGGAATGAGAAACAGTTTTACGGGCCATCCAGTCGTCGTTATTCTGAGATCCATGGCTGGGAACCTGCTTCCACTCACCTTTGTCGTCGCTACTGCTTTCTGACCTCACAAAGACACCTGCCACTTGTTTCGGAGCCGGGACCAACCTAAATATGTTGTTGTTGACCTGGTCTTGGAGCCAGTATTTAAACACATAGCACTACTTGAGGGTGTGCCCCAAAATCTGATGATAGGGGCAGTAGTTGAGGTGATCAGTGAGATTCGTCTCTACCGACCTTCTTCACTCAGGTAAGCCTACAATCCCCTGCTCCAGGGAACTACGGAAGTAACCGGGGACCTGATCCTCGCTGAACAAGTAAACTGAGTGTATTTTTTCTGGATAGGGGGCTCTGGGAGCCTGGCCCTGATGAGGGGTCGGAGGAGCCTATCGAGGAGGCGGAGCCTGATTATCTCACCTTGGTGGCAGTGGCGCATTGTGTAGGGGAACCTGCCGATTCTGAGGTGGTCACTGCTGGGCAGGAGGCTGTGGCTGAGGTGGAGGGCCTCTACGAGGTTGTGGAGCCAGTGCTACTGGTAGAAACTCTAGCTGCCCGAGGGCTTCTATTTAGGCCACCGCGGCAGGCTCGGCTCTGACATCCCTCCTTTCTGGGATCACAGGGGGCAACAGACGTGCTTGACTAGCCTGTTGTATAGCTTCCTCGAGGCGCTGTGCCTTATCTGAGAAGTCTCGGAACCCTTCGGGGTAGTTCTAAGTGACCAGGGAAAGAACCAGTTCTGTTTTGACATTCCCTACTCACATCGTCAGTAATTTCTCCTGAGTCAGTGGCATGTCGAGGGAGTATGTGAGACCCTTACACCGAGCGATGAAGTTCGTGACTCGCTCATCGGGCCTTTTCTTGCACCTGAAGAGGTCTGCGATGCTGGTCTTTCGCGTGGTGGATTTGAACTGGTATAGGAATTGCCGACGAAGATCCTCCCAGTCGGTCACCGATCCAATGAAGAACTGGTTGTACCAGACAAACACATGGCCTTATAATGTCTGCACAAAACATCGGAGTTTGGCGGCTTCCTGCTTTGCTGGAGTCCCCAACATGGGGCCACACCTGGAGGAAAAGTGGTCCAGGTGCTGTAGCGGGTCCCCTGTCCCGTTAAAGGGCGAGAAAATGGGATTTCCAAAACTCGGGGGTGCAAGCATATCATCCACCTGCGCTGGATATGGCTTTCCATTTGGTGGGACTGCCACCTGTCGCATTTCCAACGCCTCGAGGTGGGCGATGAGTGCTGCCATTGGATCTTCTGGATGGGGGTCCCTGTCTTGAAGGGGTTCCCTAAACATGAGTGCATTTTCGGGTTCTTAAACATGGTAGATGGGTTCAACGGCTCGTGGAGCGACTGGCGGAGCGGCCTGAGGGGTAGCTGGGGGAACTCGGGTTGGATTCCTTGGATTTCCGAGCCATTTGGGAGGGTTTGGTGAGACGTATCACACCCTCTTGCCGTGAGTTCCAGTTTCAACCCTATCCGCGGGAGTAGTATGATCAGGGATGCCCGAAGGCATCTCATCAGGGAGGAGTTTTTCTTTCCCCTGCTGCCCCGGCTAAGGATCACCATAGTCGGGCCGTCACTCTACAGTGCGTTCTTCCAGGAGTTCGTTGACCAGCCTCTTATACTAAGAAAATTGTTGGCGCAACGCGACCTTCTCAGGGTCTTCCTCCATCTTCTACACTAAGGTGGATGGGTCAGAGTCCTTGAAAGCTCTGACATTCTCTTTACCCTTACCGGAATTCCGACTGAGTACCAACGACTCGGTGGGTGCAGGGAGACCTAGGAGGTTCCTCTTCTAATGAGTAATCCTCCTTGATGGGTCCAACAATGGAGGAATACCCTCAGGGGGTAAGTCTCCATCAAGAAATTCCAGGTCGTCCTCCTTATCCACGACGTCGTCCATGTGGACTGTGACCCTTCCCGGGGGCATGTCCTCGATTTCGCATATCGAGTTGGGCTGCCATTGAATAGGGATGAAGAGGAGGGTAGCGTACTTCCCCCATCTACGGACTTGCATGTGGGGGTAGCCTCCCTGATGATTTTGCGGAGTACCTTGAAACTCTGAACACATTTTTTTTGGAGGGTCCTCTGGAGACCTATTGACTCAGGGCACTGGGCCACGGGGAGTGCGGCCAAATCGACCAGATGTCATTTCTCGCCGATTTACTCAAAGTGCACTTGGCTCCTGGGGTAAAACACCTGATGATAATGAAGATGAAATCGCATCACCCATAGGGTTTGACGGAAGCACTCTACTTCCTTGGGGGTGAGGGATTCCGATGCATATAATTTCGACGCTGCAACCGGCCAGAACTTCTTTGGGATGTGATCCACCGCAAGAATGTTCCAGAAGCTCCTGGAATCAGATTCAGGATCTGGCCCCGTATTTCCCCACTCGTCAACCAGAGGTGGCTGAGGAACCGGTAGCGGTACTGAGGTGGACCATTGAGACGGTAGACTGGGTGGAGGAGAATATGGTGAACGAGCTGACTGGCTGCTGAATTCTGGGCCATCCTCTGAGGAGTGCGGTGACCTGACCACAATGTCACGATACGACGGGTTGACAGCCACAACTTCTAGTGTAGGGATCGCAGTTACTGGCGATGGGTCACGCTATTTCTCAACCTCCATTGGTCCCCAAAATATCTCTTCATGATCTCTAGTTGAGGTATAGGGTGCTTCTAGTGATGGTGGTGGTGATTTCATGGTCGGAACCTATGGGACTCCTAGGATTTCCTCCTCCTAGATGTACCTACAAAGAGAGGCAGGAATCCGGCAGACTTCACACTCCAAGAGGATGATACTAATACGCCTTGTTCCTGCCCCGGTTCTTGACACAGAGGACTGAGGGGAGGGTTCCACCACTGAGTCGTACTCTGCTTCAGAATCCAAGAAATAGACCGGTTTGATCTCAGTCTGAAGATTTTTGGTATTCTTCTTGTGGCAGCGACGACCCGCCTTCCTGCCCCGGGATGACTCTTCGGGGATGGGACAATTCCCAGCACGATAAGGTCCTTCGGACGTACTAGTGTTGGGGTGGGGAGTACTTCAACTTGAGTGGGCCGGGGTGCGAGGAGCACCGGGGCAGATGCCAAAGGGGACATGGGGAGGACCTCCGTGCTGGATACTGGTACGATTAGGACCCCTGCTGGAACTGATGGGAGCACAGGTAGGACCTCCATGCCTAGTTCCTTTGGTGACGTCGGTGTGAGGCAGGTCCCTGTACTGATTGGACCGAATACGGGTATGACCTTCGTGCTGGGTGATGGTGAAGTGAAGTTGATCTACACCCCTCTGGTTACTAGGACAAGGAGGACCTTCGTCGACTGCTTTGAGGATGTGAGGAAGGTCCTCAAATCGGAGAGTGACTGGATGTGCAATGTCCCCACCTCGGCGGTCCGTGGCAGAAAGGAAGACTCCATATCCAGTGTAATGAGCATAGGAGAGGCTCCCGTATAGGGTGTTGCTACCATGGGGAAGGCCCTCATTAGGGTCGAAGGTGGCACAGGGCGTACCTCAGAGCCGAGACTGGGAGCGGGAAAGGCCCGTGTCCTCCCTGGTGGTTGCACAGGGAGGGCCCCCGTAGTGGGTGGCATTGCTGCGGGTTAGTCCGTGATGACCACTACCTGTGCCTACGACTAGGAGAGTCGACCCATCCTGCCCATGGGGTGGTTGGGGCCTCGATCTGGGTCAGGCGTATAGTTGCCCCTGCTCGACGTATGTAGTGGGTTGATGATGCATGTCGGTGGTGGCTCAGGTGATAGTAGCCTATGACGTTGATGCCCCTTGATGGGCGTCCTCCTCGGCCTGCGCCCAATGATGGCGTTGGGTCAGTCGGGCCTGTACCGGTGGTGTGGGTATGTAGTCTACCTAATCTTCAGCTCGGGGAACTAGGCAGTGGTGCTGGTGCAGCCTGGTGGGGGCCCTCACTGAGAACCCCTGGGATGGAACTCTGGCCGGGCAGGCCCGAACATCCCCTACCTCATCATCATAGGTCATGGAGTCATCAATGCATTCTGAGGAGAGGCCCCCAAAACGATTTAAGGATGGAGTGGGGAGCAGCGGCTCCCTGCGTGGCCCTCGGGGGCAGCGTTGACGGTGAGGCGCAGACGCCTCTAAATCCAGACAGGCCATGTACCTCGTAGGGATGACCCCATCCTCCTCATACCTATGTACAAGGTCATTGATTACCCTTCATTGGATAATTTCTGATTGGAAGAGGGGGTGTGGGTGCCCAGTAGTCACAACAGTAGAGGCCATCACAGAAGAGGCAGAACCACGCGGGGTATCCGCGTTGAGATTGCCCCTGCCCCCGCGTCGGTGGACAGGAGGTGATCGGGTTCCGGATGCAGCAACTAGGTTCCTAAAGGAAGGGAGGTCATCTCATTAGTACTGATAGAAAAAGAAATCAACACCCAGTTCCCCAGCACCATTCCGTCTTCCACGACTGGTAAGAGGGATCCACGCCGACAACACCGTAGACCAAGATGCCCAACATTTTGACTGCCCCAACTTCTGGTGATTTTCACGCCAGGCCTGTTATTTGCTTGGTGTGGCCCAGTGCCAGATATCTGGATCTGGTGACACGTCACTCTACTGATGTCTCGAGCACTAATAATCTTCATTTTGAGGAGAAGAATTTCACATTGGGTTCACCATTTCTGTTTCCGAAGCTTTCTCCGGGGCGCGTGCGTCTGTCGTATTTGGGGGACATCGGTGCAGTTCTGTTGCCCTGCATTCCCGCTTTCCAAAGGTGGGCAACATTCGATCCATATTCAGGGATGTTTTCTCCTTGATTAAAATGGGATTATGGGATGTCAGTTCTTCCTTCTGTGGATTCCTCCTTGGAACTCATCACCTAGTCCGGGTCTCCCTTATAGATTTAATATGTTGTTCATGAAACTCTTCCTAGTTCCATGTTTCCATGAACGCCGGTTAATTACAATGCTTCTGTTAGGACATTCCAAGGGGTCTGGTCAGGACAACAACCTTTAGTTGGGGGAGTAGTCACGTTGAGGTATCACTGGCGTGTCTGGACACTGGGGAATTGGCGTGTCTGTATTTTTTTCCCTTATTATAGGGCTTCTCGAGGGCACAGAAGCCCGATGCATCCCACATCGAGCACGGGGAATCATATGCCATAAGCATGTATCTGAGGTTTTACTCAACTTCCTGTGTTTGACATAGGGTATGCCGTAAGTTTAACGTCTAGCGGAGACAGATCGGGCTGATCAAGACACTAGCTAGAGTGGATTAGATTGAAGAACCCCCTTGAGGGAACACCGATATTGTGGCCAACACGTGGGTGGATTCTCAAATACTATGGAGGGGAATGAGGTGGCATGATCTCACCGGGATGTAACGGCCCGGGTTAGAATCAGGATGGACGATGGTTTTGGTATTGAGCCTCGAAGAGACATCCTACGTACCATGCCTTTACATGGATAAAAGTCCTCTTAGTTTAGGAATGGATGTATGGGGCTTACACTCTTGGCTGCCCGAGTGTTGGTGAGCCAATGTGAAGGAGATCAGAATGACCAGGTGGTGGGCTTGAACCTTGTGAGGCTTCCTACATACCATGCCTTAGCATGGATCAAATACCCCATAGTTCAGGTGGGCGCTGGTGAACCGACGTGAATATGGACCTTGGTCCGATGGATGATGGGCTTGAACCTCATGAGGATTCCTATGTACCATGGCTTATCATGGATCAAAGACCTTGTAATTCAGGTAAGGATGTCGGTGAACCGACGTGAATGAGGACCTTGGTCTGATGGGTGTTGGGCTTGAACCTCATGGAGGCTTCCTACGTACCATGCCTTAACATGGATCAAAGTACACGTAGTTCGGGATAGGGGCCTGGAACACCCACACGGAGGCGGTTGGGACCAATGGTTGGTGGGATTGAACCTCAGGGAGGCTTCCTATGTACCATGCCTTGACATGGATCAAAGTCCCCGTAGTTTGGGTGGGTGCGTGTCAGCGAACCAACGTGAATAAGGACCTTGGTCCAAGTGGGTGGTGGGATTGAACATCATGGAGGCTTCCTACGTACCATGCCTTGACGTGGATCAAAGTCCCCGTAGTATGGGATGGAAAGGGGCTATTGAACTGATGTGAAGGGGTGTCGGAACAACTGGATGGTGGGATCACCACGGATTACCGCTGGATTGGGATACAATTTAACGTCATGCTGGACGGGGGCGTGTCGGAGAACCGACGTGAATAAGGACCTTAGTCTAGGTGGATAGTGGGTTTGAACCTCATGGAGGCTTCCTATGTACCATGCCTTGACATGAATCAATGTCCCCATAGTTTGGGTGGGTCACAAAGTCTTACCGCTGGATCAGAATGCAGTTAACGTCATGTGGGATGAGGGGAATTTGTGGCTCATGCTCTGAGGTGGCCTAAGGTGTGTGATGGTCGATGCTCACTCTAAGCTCACGGTATTCATGCTCAGTTTGAGAAACAAGAGGTTACATGGACTTTACGATCACGTCGTGAAGGGTGCGTCCGTGGGAAGCGAAGAGGGGATTATGCGTTGGGCGACCCATGGTGATGGGACTTACTCTAGGATGGAGGCCTGAGGGCGACAAAGCGTAGAGGGAGAGGGATTTGGCACCCATGAAGAGAGGAGGGGGTCTGTTCCTTATCATGTCCTCCGCTGGCTTTGGGGACTGAAGATGAAAGGAGGGAGTAGGGGGCTCTGCCTCCTACAAGAACGGCTAGGGGCTTATACCAAGGTGGCTGCCCTTCCCCGTGGACAAAAACCACTCTCAGAAGGAGGATATCATCCCTTGTGGAGACCGGGGGGTGTGGAGAATGTCCATGGTGGGGCTACCCCGTGTGAGAGGAACGAGGTGATGTCATAGTTTAATGTCGTGTGTTGAGGACAAGGGTGCTTGGCAGTTTAACGTCCTGCAGCTTGGACGAGGTGGGTTTACTCCGCACCCCTAGGACTTACATAACTGGTACCCTTTGTTCCTTGTGGGAGGGAAGGTACCGGCAATGCCGTGGTTGGGGTGTGTTATGGAGTGATCTTTTGAGGGGTCCACGTTAGCGTAGCTATGCGAAGAAGAAATAGCCATTAGCATTCCTATGTGAAGAAGAATTAGGAAAAGCAACACTACGGGCAGTATCATCTGGGGGACTTTGAAGTCACATCATGAAAACCTATAGGGTTGCACAGGAAAAGGAATTTCCAAGTAGAGGAGTCCATAGCCAGGGGCCTTGTAGAGCTCGGTTGATCTGCGTGGTGAAGGGCACTTGCGAAGGGGTGTGCTTCACGAAATGGGGTACCTTAGCCTTAGAACAGAGTGGAGGTGCAATTGGGAGGTTCTTCACAAAGTGGAAAGGCATTCGCGGAACATGACCTCAAGGAGAAAAGGTGCCTTATGAAGCATGATGTCGGGAAGCAATGTGCTTCGTGAAGTACAGTGACCTTGCCTTGGCATGTGGATCTCGTGTACATGAGGGGTGTTTTTCGAATCAAAAACACTTCGCGACAACCCGGGTCCCCTTGGGGATCCCCTTCCTTCACGAAATCCCTTGGTCTTCACGAAAGGCATCCCTCTCGGAAGAGGGGATCAAAATGAGACAATGCAGAGGCACCTCATGAAGCAAAAATACCTCACATAGCTCATGATTCACATAGAAAACGGTGCTTCGCGATTTGGGAGATGAGAAGCAGAAAGGTTGGATTGTCCGTCGTTTGGGCTTGGATGGATCCCGCTATTTATAGGCAAGATGCGCCGCGAAGCAGAGCTTATGCTGCGTGAAGAAGGCTTCAGTTGCTTCGCGGTGGGTTCGCAAATGTTAGGGGTGTTCGTGAAGGGTACCGCCTCCTTGGATTCACGGAAGGCTCGCGAACGTTAGGGGCGTTAGTGGAGGGTACCGCCTCTTGTGCTTCGCGGTGGGCTCATGAACATCAGGGGCATTCACAAAGGGTACCGCCTCCTTGGCTTCACGGTGGCCGCATTGCTTGGGGGGACTCCGCGCAGTGGCTTCGCGAGGCTGGTCGTGGGGCCTCTTTCTCTTCTTTCTTTTCTTCCAACATTTTGGCGCCAACAAAGGGAAGCTAGAAAATCCATAAAATAAAATTCACATATCAAATCCATGACTATGGGATTTCTATTTAGACCACCTACCTCAGTTTATTAACAGATGTTAGCCCAATGGAAATCCCCAAAATTCGAGTGGCACAACGTCCTCAATCAAGCTCCGAGTCTAAATCCCTAAATCAAAATTAAGATCAAAGGCATCAATATCTTGAAAATATAGATATAGATCCACAATCCTAGATCTAGATCTCAACTCATAGGTTTAGATCCATGAAAAAGGTGGAGATCTTCCATGAAAAGATCAAGGAAAGATAGACGAATGAATGAGAGAAGCAACTGGATGAAATCTACTTACCAGGAATAGAGCGGATCTTCAATCCAAGTTTTTGATCTCGAAGAACGATGTTCAAATCACCTTGGAATCCCTCTATAAGGCTTTGGGATCACCTAGAAGTTTTCAATCCCGAGCTAAGGTCAAAATATGGGAGTCTCGGGGGTTCATGTGTTTTTAAAAATAGATTTTTGGATAAATAATCCTGCGCGCATGGTTTCCTAGCCAGGGACGCACGGTTAGGGAAAACCATGCACCAACCACGTGGACCACTCTGTCCAGGTTTGCACGGTTGGCATGGTTTAGTCACAAAGTTTTTCAAACCGTGCGCAAACCGTGCAGACCTCTCTGTCCAGGCATGTACGATTGGCACATTTTAGTCGCACAGTTTGTCAAACTGTGCGCAAATCGTGCACAACCCACCGTCAGTTAGTTTTTCCTTAAAAATTCACCCAAACACACCCCAATCCACTACTCCAAAACAAAGGTACTTAAAAACCACAAAAAGTACTTGAAGACGCGCCCGAGATGACTTCAGAAAAGACCGAGATCTTACATCCTCCCTACCTTATAACAACTCATCCTCGAGATGCACTCCTGAAATTCACTAAGATTCTGAGCCAAAAATATTGGGATATTGAGCCCTCATGTCTGCTTCTCATTCCCAAGTTTCCAATTGAACACTTTCATGTTTCCATAACACATGAACTAATGGCAGAGACTTTCCCTGTAACACTTTCTCACTATGACCCAGCAAACATATCAGATGCTCCTCAAAGGACGCATCTATCTTGAGGTCAAACTCTTCCACATCAATCACATGAGAAGGGTCGGGGTGATACCGCCGTAGTTGTGACACATGGAAAACATCATTCATAGTGCTGAATTTCTGTGGAAGGGCTAATTGGTATGCCACTGGGCTGATTCTCTCCAGCACCTCAAACAGTCCTACAAACCTGGGTGCCAACTTGCCCTGCCATTATGGAAAAAATGGCCTTTTGTGATGGGTTATTTGCGATGGGAATAAATCCCGTCACAAATAGTCCATCGAAGAGATTATTTGAGACAAGGAACTTATCCCGTCGCAATGTGACGAGATAAGGGGTCCCATCGCAAAAGGTTTGGGGCAGTTTTCACGCCAAACAACGGGAAGGGTATTTGCGACGGGGAATGCCTCCCCGTCGCAAATACCCGACAACGATAAAGACTATTTGCGATGGGGATATGCCCCCATTGCAAATAGTGCATCGGAATGTCACTATTTGCGACGGGACCTGTCGCAAATACCCTTTTAACCGCTTACAGTAATTAATGTGATCGAAGGTCTTTGCGATGGGTCCCGTCGCAAATAGTATTATTTGCGACGGGCGTCCCATCGCAAATAGTACCGTCGCAAATAGTATTGTCGCAAATAATCTAACCTATATATACCTCCATTCCATTTTTTTCATTCTTCCTTTCAATTTCTACATTCTCTCTCTCTCTAAACTCTAATTTTAGTGTTAAAATTTCTCTGAGTTAATTTTTTTTACGAACAAGTTTTGAAGTCGTCTCCACTTATAAGAGATCAAGTTCAAGGGTATTTATGTTTTATTTAATTTAGTATTTATTTATTTTTTTTATATTAATTTTAATTATTGTTAATTAGTTGTAATTAAATTATATTTAGAATGTTTTGTCATCAGTATTTACTTGTAATAATAAATTGAAATTATTAGTACTAATTATTAGTAATTAGTAGTAATTAATAATTATTAACGATAATTAGTAATGAATATAAATAATTAGTGGTAATTAGTTATTAGTAGCAGTAATTTGTAGCAATTAATAGTAGTTAATGCTAATTAGTAATAATTAGTAGTAATTAGTAATAATTAGTGGTAAATAGTATTAATTAGGAAAATATAGTAATGATTAGTAAAAAATAGTAAAAAATACTAATAATTAGTAATAAATATTTACAATTAGTAATAAATACTAATAATTAGTAATAAATACTAATAATTAGTAATAAATACTAATAATTAGTAATAAATACTAATAATTACTAATAATTAGTAATAAATACTAATAATTAGTAATAAATACTAATAATTAGTAATAAATACTAATAATTAGTAATAAATACTAATAATTAGTAATAAATTAGTAATAAATAGTAATAAATAGTAATAAATAGTAATAAATAGTAACATATAGTAATAATTAGTAATAAATACTAATAATTAGTAATAAATACTAACAATTACTAATAATTACTAAAAATTTACTAAAAATTAGTAATAATTAGAAATAAATACTAATAATTAGTAATAAATACTAATAATTAGTAATAAATTAGTAATAACTTAGTAATAAATAGTAATAAATAGTAATAAATAGTAATAAATAGTAATAATTAGTAATAAATAGTCATAAATAGTAATAAATAGTAATAAATAGTAATAAATAGTAATAAATAGTAATAAATAGTAATAAATAGTAATAAATAGTAATAAATAGTAATAAATAGTAATAATTAGTAATAATTAGAAATAATTAGTAATAAATAGTAGTAAATAGTAATAAATAGTAATAAATAGTAATAAATAGTATTAAATAGTAATAAATAGTAATAATAAGTAATAATTAGTAATAAATAGTAATAAATAGTAATAGATAGAAATAAATAGTAATAAATAGTAATAAATAGTAATAAATAGTATTAAATAGTAATAATTAGTAATAAATAGGAATAAATAGGAATAAATAGAAATAAATAGGAATAAATAGAAATAAATAGCAATAAATAGCAATAAAAGGAATAAATTGCAATAAATAGGAATAAATAGAAATAAATAAGAATAAATAGAAATAAATAGGAATAAATAGAAATAAATAGGAATAATTAGTAATAATTAAGAATAATTAGCAATGATTAGCAATAATTAGAAATAATTAGCAATAATTAGCATTAAATATCAATAAATAGAAATAAATAGCAACAAATAGCAATATAGAAATAATTAGTAATAATTAGCGATAATTAGCAATAATTAACAATAATTATAAATAAATAGAAATAAATAGAAATAATTTGAAATAATTAGAAATAAATTAAAATAAAGTCCAATAAATTGTAATAATTAGCAATAATTAGCAATAATTAGTAATAATTAGCAATAATTAAGAATAATTAGTAATAATTAAAAATAATTAGGAATAATTAGGAATAATTAGGAATAATTAGAAATAATTAGGAATAATTAGGAATAATTAGGAATAATTAGTAATAACTAGTAATAATTAGCAATAATTAGAAATAATTAGCAAAAAGTAGCAAAAATTAGCAATAATTAGAATTAATTAGAAATGATTAGAAATAAATATAAATAACTAGCAATAATTAGTAATAATTAAGAATAAATAGGAATAAATAGGAATAATTAGCAATAATTAGGAATAATTAGGAATAATTAGGACTAATTAGAAATAATTAGGAATAATTAGGAATAATTAGGAATAATTAGGAATAATTAGGAATAATTGTAATAAATTATAATAAATTGTAAGTACTTGGCACAATTTCTAGTGGATTGACGACACTCCTTTTGCTCAACGACTCTTCTCCTTTCAACTCTCACTGACTCAAAACATTATAAAAACATGCTTCTACGTATTCATATCCAATCTCGTATGCATGATTTTGGATATGAATTCATAGGACCAAATTATTCATAATGTTTTCAGGCGATGAAAGTTGCAAGAGGATGATTCATCGACGAAAAATGGGCTCTTTTATCCGACGACTCATTTACTTGAATCTTTATCACACTGAAATCCCAGTGAAAAATCTGATTTAAGTTACGCTTATACATTCTCATATGCATGAGAATGAATATGCGTACCATTGAGAAGATTATTCATTGTGATTTCAGTGTGATAAAGTTACAAGTAAATGAGCCGTTGAACAAAAGAGTAGCCGCCAATCCACTAGAAATTGTGTCACCCGTAATTTGTGGTAATTAGTAAGAAGTAGATGTAATTATTTATCTTCTCTTTTTTGGATAGTGTTTTTCTTAGTTTAAATTATTCAAAAATAGTAATGATTTTATATTTTATAGAAAAATATGGAACAAGGAAGTCAACACCAGTCATTGTTAGATGACCACGCTTGGATAAATCAGTTCAGAAATCCAAACAGTTTTGGTTTAAATCCTGTATATATTGAGGGTGTTGAATCTTTCTTATCATTCACATCATCAAAACTAGAATTTGTTTTAGAAGGCACAATTAAGTGTCCTTATAAAAAAATGTGCTCTGAGAATGTTTTACACATTTGAAAATGTTGGGAGACATCTCTTGCATTTTGGTTTTCAACCAGATTATGTTTTTTTGGTATCAACACGATGAACACAGTTCCATAGAAGATACAAATAATTTGATTTGGGATCTATCACAATTTCAAAATATAGTACATGATGTTGTAGGTCCATCTATTTAACATACTGAAACTTAGGATGATATTGATTTAACTCCTGAGTTGACACCATCTAAATTTTATGATTTTTTGAGGTCTGCTGAGGATACTTTATATTCTGGTTGCAAGATAAGAAAACTAGAAGCAGTTGAAAAATGGAGGGATATTAAATCAGATAATGGAATGTAAAAAACTATTTTGATTAGATATTTTCTTTGGTTAAAACAATATTACCTGAAGGAAATGTGTTGCCTGCAAATTACTACGAGAGCAAGAGGCTGGTTCATAATCTAGGCCTTAGTTATTAGAAGATTCATGCATGTGAAAATGATTGCATCTTATATTCTGGTGAAGATGAGTCATTTGATAGTTTTCCCACATGTGGAAAATCGAGGTATAAAGTAGCTCAACCGGGGAAGTCTGGATCGATTCCTGTAAAATAGTTGAGATATTTCCCGCTTACACCTAGGTTGCAGTATTTATTTATGTCTCAAAACACAAAGTCAATGATGTCACAACACAAAACCAAGATTTCAACTAGTAAAATCTTGAATCATCCATCTGATGGTGATTCATGGAAAATTTTTGATAGAGTGCATCCGTCTTTTGCTTTAGAATCCTGGAATGTGCGATTGGGTCTTTCTACTGATGGTTTATGTCCGTTTGGTTCTTATGGTATTCAGTATTCATTTTGGCCTATCTTTATAACTCCGTACAATTTACCTCCATGGATGTTGATGAATGATCCCTATATTTTTTTGACCTTATTAATCCCAGGACATCTGAAAAAGAATATTAATGTTTATTTGAAACCATTGATTGATGAGTAAAATTCATTGCAGAGTAATGGTGTTAGTACATATGATGTTGCTGCGAAACAAAATTTCCTACTAAAAGATGCATTGATATGGACAATTAGTAACTTCCCAGCATATAGAATATTATTTGGCTAGAGTACACATAGTTTGAAATCATGTCCTTACTATATGAAAGATAACAAAGTATTTATGCTCGTCAGTGGAAAAAACCTTGCTATTTTGACTGTCACTATAGATTTCTTCCAACCGATCATCATTTTCAGAGGAAAAAATTTCATTTCAGAAAAGCAACAATTGAAAGGGATGGACCTCCAAAAATTATTTCAGTTAAATAGTTAAAATCAATTGTATTTTCATTACCTCCCATCACATTTGGACCAACAATAAACCAATAAAAAATTCATGGCTTTGGGAAAGAACACAATTGGATGAAATGAAGTATTTTTTGGGATCTACTATATTGGTCTGATTTGTTGGTCCGCTACATGTTGGATGTCATGCATATTGAGAAGAACTATTTTGATAATTTATTTCATATAGTTTTGGATACCCCAGGTAAGACCAAAGATAATGTAAAGGCATGATTAGATCTTGCCCAAATTTGCATGCGACCAGAACTTGAACTGTTTGAAAATGTCAGATCACAGAGGTTAATGAAGCCAAAAGCAGCTTATACACTATCCAAAGAGAGTTTCTTATTATTTTTTCAGTGGATTGAAGATTTGAGACTTCCAAATGGATATGATTCTAATTTGGGCCGATGTGTTAAGAATGGTCATATTACCGGATTAAAAAGTCATGATTGTCATGTTATAATGGAAAGACTTATCCTGTTTGGATTCCTAGGTTTGTTGAATTCTATGATTTGGGATTCAATAATAGACATATCATATTTTTTCTGAGATATTTTTATGGTGAAAATAGACTATGATTCACTAAGAAAACTATAAGAAGATGTTGTTGTTGTAATTATATGTAAACTGGAAAAAATATTTCCGCTGACTTTCTTTGACTTAATGAAACATTTAATATTACATTTTCCACATGAAGAAAAATGTGGAAGTCTGTTATAGTTTCTATGGATGTATCCATTCGAGAGATTCATGCAAAAATTGATGAAAAAAGTACATAACAAAGCATCAGTTGAAGGCTCAATTACTGAAGCTTATTTGCAAGAGGAAATTTCTTTTTTCTGCTCTCATTATTTTGAATCTGAATATCCCTCAAAACACAACCACATGGGACCTAATGAGGGAAATATTGATGATGAAATGGAAAATCAATTATCATTTTTTAATCAGCCATAGCTTGGCTTCGGTGGAGTTCATGAACGATGGATTTCAGATGATGAACATCACAGAGCTCATACATATGTTCTTCTCAACTGTGAATAAATGACATCATTTGTTTTGAGAGTGATTCTATAACTTATTCTATAATTTATGTTACAGTTATTAAATTTATTTTATTTTTAGGTTATATGATAATCATATCAAGAAACAACTTCCAAAAATTATAGCATATGCTCTTGAAGAATGCTGATTTTTTTTCTCAGTGGTTTCAAAAATTTGTAACATAAATTATTGATGGTTTAACATATCAATTCAGTTTATTATTTATTATGTTGATATTTTTTTTACAAATTTTCAGGTGTCTCAACATGATAATAAAATTGATAAGATATTGTGTATATTGAGTAACACACCATCCAAAATGGTTAAATCTTATAATTCATATGTGGTGAATGGTTTTCGATTTCATACACGTGCATATGGGGAATCAAAAAAGCATTAAAAAGTGGAGTTTTCTTGAAAGGATATCATCATAGAGAAACTGAAGTTTATTTTTACGACATGATGGATGAAATTATTGAACTTTTTTGTCTAGGAAAAAATTACACAACAATGTTTAAATGTTAGTGGTTAGATATTGAGAGAGGATTGTGTGTTCATCCGACTCATGAAATCGTTGATATTAAATATAAAAGTCTTCTTGAAGTAAATGAAACATTTTTACTAGATCAACATGCACATTGAATTTATTAAAAAAAGTACCATGCTACTTCAAGAGACCTGAGTGATTGGTGGAACATAATAAAAATGAAATCTCAGGAAAATCAGTTTACTCAAACTAAATGTGGTTCCGCTGAAGTGCAATGAATTGAAAATTTTTAAGAGGCTACTCAAAATCCATATTTTTCACAAAGAGATATGAATATCGATGATGACACCCCACAATTAAGGGTCGATGGGGACGATGATGTTATTGATGTTACAAATGAATTTTAAATGGAAAGAGATGATGAAACTAAAACTAATATGGATATTGATGATGCCAAGGAGGAATATAAAGACATTGATATCGGAAGATATGAAGATGATGGTGAAGGTGAACATTGATGTAGTTAAATGATGGTTATAATCATAGCTAATATATATATTTATAGTAGTTATTTTAAAATATTTGCCAACAACAATAATTTTGTGTTTCATATGGATGATTATCTATTTCTTGAGTTGCAAGAGGTTGATCTACCTTTGGATGAAGAGGATTTGGGATCATTTGACCCTCATCCTACTGGAGATTCAAGGGGTACACAGAGGGGGTGCGGTCTTACACGACTGATGATTCTTGACCCTATCCCCGTGCGACGTCCACGTCCTGGCTTCAATCCACGCATGAAGAGGTATGATAACCTGTGTATTTTTATTAGCTTTCATTAATTTATTTATATACTAATTGTTTTATTATTTGTTCTTTTTTCACAGTTTTTCACATATAACTGTTGAACAGAAAATCGGTATCTTGCGCAATTATTTTTCTCATCCATAGATCACATGGGAACAAATTCCCATTGATGTGCAACTCAACATGTTCAATTATTGGCTGGTACATAAATAAATAATATTTATTTTGAAATTTATTTCATTAATAACTTGATATTATAAATTATTTGTAGGTTTTATGGTATCCCATTGATGATAGAATCCGTGATGCTATCCACACGGCATGAGAGGTGTCTATGCATGACTGTTTCCATCATTTTTTGCACAATTTGAGATGGAAGACCATGAAGAAAGTGGGAGTGGTTGTATTTGATGAGTCATGTAGAGACCACTAACCAGAGTACATTTCATCTCACGTTCAGGATGGATTATGTTCACACTAGTTGGGTGGTTGATTTTAGAGGAGATCTTCATTGGGTCGATAGAATTGGGGGAGACAGGAGGTGATGCATCGAACCGGTATCCGTACATTTAGTACGCATAGAGAGTATCTAGTAAGTACTTTTTTTAAATATTTTATGTAAATTTAAATATAAGGCAGTTGAGTAGCCTGATATTATGGAGTACGATGATTATTGGAGGATGTACAGTGATCCATCCACTGGAGAGATTAGTGGTGATCGCTAGCATTAGATTCTGGTTAGTATTATTTATTTTTCAATTTTAAAATCAACTACATATAATATTTTCAATATTTTAATTTCAAATTAGAACTGAAGGATTCATATGAGGTCATGACCTCTCAGACACAGGTTGTGAGTGAGGCCGAGATGGCTGATTAGACTAGTGCTCACCATTTCTATGAGGCGACATAGATCAAGTGACACAGTATGGCTTCAAGAAGGGCCGAGTAGTTGGTATCGACTCTCATTTGAATCTTGGGATTTATTATGGTAATGCTACGATGTCGACATCTATCTCAAGAGGAGATCGTGAAGAGACATCATATTCTGGATCAAAGCATCAGGAGGAGCTTCAAGCTCAGAGTGAGCTTATAGAGAGTTTGCGTAAGTAGCAGGAAGAGATGCATCAACAACAACAGTAGTATGAGGAGGAGACATGTCGATGACAACAACAACATCACGAGAAGATGGAGTACAAGCACCGTCTGACTCGTAGTTTAGGGATGGAGTTTCCTCCACCATCTCCTACAGCTCCTCCACCTTCTCCAGAAGACTAACCCCAATGACTTTTTTTTAATTTGAAAAACATTTGAATTCAAAGTTTGTTGTAAAATTAATTATTTACAGTTTTTCCTTTATATTGGTGCGAATATTGTATATTTATTTTTGTTTTTAATATTTTAATATTTTAATATTTATTATTAGTATTATATTTTTTAATGATTGTTTATTTTACTAATAATAATAATAATAATTTATTATTTTTTTATATTTTTTGTGAATATTGAGAATTTTAATATTTTATAATTTTTATTATTATTTTAATAATTTTAATATTACTTTTTTCATAAATAATAATAATAATAATAACATTATTATATTATTAGTATTATTTTATTATTAATATTATAATAATGTATTATTTTATATTATTAATATCAGTATTATTATTTTATAATATTAAATTGTTTATATTAATATTATTAATATTATTATTATTTTCTCATATTAATTTATCATAATTTTATTGAATATTTTATTTTATTTTATTAAGTATTTGCGACGGGTCCTTTTACGACAGGGTCCCATCGAAAATAGTTTATATATTTTTTAAATAAGTATTTGCGATGGACCCATTACAACAGGTTTATATATATATAATCTATATAAACGAAGAACTATTTGTGACGAGACGATTTCTCGTGGCAAATAGTATTTTTTTTGCGACGACCCATTGCAAAAAATACTATTTGCGACGCCGTTTTCTACAATGGGCTATTTGCGATGGGACCCCGTCACAAATAGCCTGTTTCAAATACCACAAATTACAGTAGTGTGCCTCTATATACTCTGGTGACCCAATCTTGGTGACACCCAAAGGAATACACAATCGCCCTATGTAAACTCTAGGGGTCTTCTCCGTCTATCAGCGTACGAATTCTTCCTACTCTGAGCCGTATCCATACATTTCCAAATCAACTACACCTGCTTCGATGACTCCTGAATGAGACTTGGTCCCAATAACTCTGACTCACCCACCTCTAATCAATATTGCGGTGATCTAAAAGGATTACCATAAAGTGCCTCATATGGTTCCATATATATAGTTGCTTGATAATTTTTGTTATAGGAAAACTCTACTAAAGCCAAGTGATTCTCCCAAGAACCACCAAAGTCAAGAACACATGCTCACATCATATCCTATAAAACCTATATGGAACGCTCCGAATGACCATCTATCTGTGGGTGGATGGCCGTACTTAACAAAACCCATGTACCAAGTTCCTTCTATAAGCCCTGCTAGAAGCGTGAAGTAAAGCACAAATTGCGATCTGAAACTATAGTCCGTGGAATCCCATGAAAACAAACTATCTATCGTACATACAGTTCTCCCAATTGTTTTACTGTAAAGGTTTCCTTAATAGGCAAGAAATATGATACCTTCATTAGTCGATCCACAATGACCCAAATAACACCATTATTTCTAAGTGTCATTGGAAGTCCTACCACAAAATCCATAGTCACGTAATCCCACTTCCATTCTAGATTAGGCAACGACTGCAATAGGACTCTTGGTCATTGATGCTCTACCTTCACCTGCTGAAAGTTGAAAAATCTTGTTACGAACCCTGCTATCTCCTTTTTCATGCTTGGACTCCAAAACTATCATCATAGGTCATGGTACATTTTTTTCACCCCAAGATGTACCACCCACTTTGAGACATGAAATTCTTGCACGAGTTCCTCTTTCAAACTCGTAGGAACAAAAAAATGATTTCTCACATAGATGATCTCATCCTCATCTATTATCCATCCTGAAGGTGTCTCCCCAACTTCAAGGCTTTCCCTTATGGATAAAAACTCAGGATCCTCATAATTCTTATCCCTGATCCGTCTCAAGAGTGTAGAATCCACTACTACAGAAACCAGAGTCATCCTCTCATAACTCTCCTGAACTACCACATGCATTTCCACTAGCAAAGTCATCATCATCCACTCTAAACTTGACTCATATACCAACTGAGTCTTATTTTATCTTCTCAAGGCATCAACCACACTATTCACCTATCCTGGTGTATATTCTAGTTCAAAATCAAAGTACTGCATATACTATACCCATCTTCGCTACCAAAGATTCAAGTAGTGCTATGAAAGGATATACTTAAAGATTTTGTGATCCGTAAATACTGTAAACTTTTCACCCAAAGGATAGCATAGCCAACACTTAAAAGAATAAACCACTACTGCCAACTTGAGGTCATGCGCAGGGTAACTCCATTCATGTGGCCTCCCGAGACCTATAAACAATGAATTGATCCCCTTGCATCAACATAGCTCTGAGTATGATTTAAACTTACGGTAATCAACACACAAGTGTAAACTCCTGCCAACCTTCTTTGAAAACAATACAGGTGATCCCCAAGGTGATGTACTTGTACAGATAAACCCTCTATCCTCCAACTCCTCCAACTGCATTTTGATCTCTTAAAGCTCAGTCCTAGGTGCCATTATGTAAGGATAAATATTGGCTCAACCCCCAGCATGAGATCAATAGTTAATTCCACATCTCCCTTAGGTGGAAACCCTAAAAATTATTTAGGAAAGACATCCTGAAATAAATCTACTACTGGTGGAAGGACATTTTCCTACCACTCCCATAATCCATCAAAATACTAGAAACTTGGGCAATGAGATCTCCCAATTGCTGATTAATTAGCCCAACTCGGACCGTATGGATGTCCCATTCTCTACAATAAACATATTGGTCACCCTTAGGAGATACAAATGTCACTCTTCTGCAGTAACAATCTATGTGGGATCGATATGAAACTAGCCAGTCCATACCCATAATCAAGTCAAAGCCTGTTATATAAAGTATGTAGATATCCCAAAGAAAATGATACTCTCTGATATATTGTGAACACCCCTTGCATAAAAAGATATCCCTAAACCGTGTTCCCAACGGTGTACTGATATTCATCACCCCTCTTACAGAATCCACCTCCAGGCTCAAAACGTTAATAATATTTGCAGATATAAAGGAATTATGGGCACCAGTATCAAACAAGGGAGTAACTAAATTAGAAGCAACTATAATAGTACCTCTCACTGTTGATGGACCAGCCTTGATTTCCACAAGTGTAGGCTGCACTACATATAATTGTCCTGCCCCTCTTCCCTGTGGTGTCGTCTGACTCCCTTGAGTAGCACCACTTTGATGATACGAGAACTCATACCTTGAAGCACCACACCCACTACCTATTCCACCTCGGCCCATAGAGTTACAGATGCCAAAACTATATGGTGTAGAAGACCCCTTCCCACACTCTAACTCTAAGCAACTTCTCCCTCAGCACCAGATTGTCGCTGCTTCCTGCAGAACTTCTGTAGGTGCCCCATCTTTCCACAAAACTGGAACTCCACTGGTGGTCAAGGACAATGTGTGTGATAGTGTCCCTACCTACCATATTTGTGGAAAATCACATGAGTAAGATCCAATGAAACTGTTCCTCCTAGATGTACACCTTACTTTCCACTATCCCAAATAAGGTTCTCATAACAACACTTCCTGATCTCAAAAGGCATACTCCTTGATCATCCAGTGATAGCTACCCATCCAGTACTAGAAGCCTACTTCATGTTCCCCTCTAAAATGAGAGCCTGATTAACCACTTCTAAGAATTTCTTCTGCCTAAATATATTTACATGGGACCTAATTTCACACATAAATTTGTACTGAAATATTTTTTCCAAAGAAGCCTCATCTTCCGCCCAATATGGAGAAAAACACTGTAAATCTGTGAAACGTTTAGAGTAATACATTATGGACATGATTCCTTGGGTCATATGCATAAACTCTGAATCCTTCTCTTATCTCAGTGTCTCTAGATAGAAGTGTTCCCAGAACTTCTCCAGAAATTCCTTCCCTAACATCTCATCAGTCTATCCAGATCATACTTGAATGTAGCACCAACACTTCACTGAACCCTATAGAATATAAGCATCTAACTTGACCCTCCTCCTAGCCGGAGTCTCCAAATGGTCAAGTATATTTTATATGGATTCAGTCCAGAATTCAGCTCCATCAAGTCCACCATCTCTAGTAAAATTAGGAGGGTGCTGCAGATAAAACTCCCTTGTCAACTCATACATTCTTTTTATAACCCACTTTGGGTCTCTCTCCATGAATTGTATGAAACTAGAAAAGTTATCTCGGAACTTTTCCCCTTCCTCCTTAGATTTCACCAATGGTGCCTCAAGTTCCCTATATGGAAGTTCGTTTCGGGCCATACCCCTTGGTCTCTCCCTCAACAAGCATCATGGAGGCATATCTCTACAAGGCCAAATACACATCTTAGGTCTCATAATGCAACCTTATAACATTTATGTAAGAGGATAAACTAACATAATAAGTTTCAAAATTTCATTTCCCCTCTTTCTCGCCACATGGTCAACACCGAGGCCTTATCATACCCTTAACAATCCAAATCCTAGGTCTTGGTTAACAAGGGTACACGCATTCTCATTCACCAAATCAACCATTAATTAATCATATTATCTCAAATTAATTAATTCAATAATGAATTAATTAATCATACTCATTTTATCAATCAAGGTTCTCATTAGACACCCATTTATTCTCATTTTTCATCATTATTTCTCTCTCACAATAAGGAAAAATAGTTCAATTTAAACAACTTATCCATAACCCATTTTCTTGTGTGTGCCTTGAATGATGCATGTCACAACAAACCTGAGTGCCTAGAATGATGTATGAAGACTCAAGTATCGTGCCTCTTTAGGCCATGAATCAAAACTTAACAACTGTCAAAACAAATACAACATCACACCACAAGTGCATCCCCCAAGGTGAAATAATATCCAACTGTAACAATAAAAAACAATCACAACAATTCCACCTTGAGTACTCAGATTTTCCCTAGTACATGGTTTTGTAACTCCCATGAACGAGATCATTACCAAGCCTTGAATCTTCCTAGTATCATGTCTACCTTTACCAGAACAGTAAGAAAAAATAAGAATAAAGAAAATAAAACTCCTCTGATACCACTTTGTGATGTCCCATCCTGGGTACCTCTAAACGGTGCCCCAAGCCAGTTGGCCACATGACCTCAAGCATGCCTCCCTGTATGCCAGAGGGTTCCAACTAGTAGTTAGGTTTTGGTAAGTCAGTCTTGGAGAGACTATACCCTCTTTTATCAGAATAAAACATCAACGAAAGCAAAAAACAATAACCAAGTGTGGAAGCATAGAAATAACCATAATAATAAAATGTCATATGTTATTCAAAACAAGAAAATAAAATACTCAACTGAAAGGTAAAACATGATATGACAATACAAATGTCAATTGTCTATAATGAAACTAAAAATATAAATAAAAAACTACTCCCAAGAGGGTACCGAACCACATCTGGTTCCCTCTCCCATGCTCCAATCCCAAACTGCAACCTATCCCATGGTCTTTTCCTTATCCTTTCCCGCAACAACAAATTATACTCAGGTGCTGATCAGGAACCCCAAATAGCGTGTGAGTAAAACTCAGTAGGCCACCAATAATGATGTCTAAAACAAGTCTAGTCAAGAGATAGTGTATACAGTTTTATGAAGCAATAAATACAATGCATAATTAAACAGTTATCACATTTTCATTTAATATTTAATCATCACATTAGGCCCAGTTTCAATTCATTTTTTCCATTTGAATCATCATTCATTATTATCATTTATTTTGTGTTAAACATCATTTCAAGAACCCCAATCTCATTCAGTGTCGGTTGCAATGCCTAACACTCTATATCTCATTCGGTGTATTTCGTCATTCCTAGTACCCCAAAATCTCAAGCTTGGATAACTATTGGAGAGGAACACCATGTCTAAGTCTCAACTTCTAATCGGTCTAGATCACCATGTCCAGAACCAAAAAATATCATACATTTAATGATTCTTTAATTCATAAGAATTATCCACATCATTCCATTACTAATACAATGATTAGTTAATCATTTTAAAGGCCATTAGTTAACCCAAAAATTAACTAAGCACATAACCCATTAATTAATTCATCTATTAATTAATCTATCAACACAATTCTCATTCCATAATTAATTCTTCTCCAATTAATTATCCATATCAAATCTAAACTTTTCATAATTAATTCTCAAAATTAATTATCTTTGATCAACATCATAGAACATAATTAATTATCACAATTAATTTTCTAACATAGCTAAACATCATTTCATAATTAATTTACCCCAAATAATTATCTTAACAAAATCAATTCAATATCTCAATTAAAATATCTCAACCCATAACCAATATCCAAAAAAATATATATTTGGGAAACCCCCCTTCACTTGTTCCGTGATTCAATTATAAATTAATCACCAAGGAAATAACAAGTCAATTCCACATTCCCAATTACTCTAATTTAGGAAATAAATTATCAAGGGAAGCTAGAAAATCCATAAACTCACATTCACATATCAAATTTCTGACTACGAGAGTTCTATTTAGACCACTTACCTTGGTTTATTGATAGATTTTAGACTAATGGAAATCCCCAAAATTCAAGCAGCACAACATCATCGATCAAGCTCCAATTCTAAATCCCTAAACCAAAATTAAGATCAAAGGCATCAAGATCTTGACAATCTATATATAGATACAAAATCCTAGATCTAGATCTCAACTAATAGGTTTAGATACATGGAAACAATGGATAAATTTCATGAAA
The DNA here is from genome assembly GCA_963277665.1 of Viscum album. Taxonomy (NCBI): domain Eukaryota; kingdom Viridiplantae; phylum Streptophyta; class Magnoliopsida; order Santalales; family Viscaceae; genus Viscum; species Viscum album. The sequence continues at coordinate 1,931,786,338 of OY728142.1, forward strand.
AGTTCAAGAAAATATAGAGGAATGAATGAGATAAGTAACGATATGAAATCCACTTACCGGGAATAGAATGGATCTTCAATCATAGATTTCGATCTCGAAGAATGATGTTCGAATCACCTTGGAATCCCTATGGAAGGCTCTAGGATCACCTAGAATTTTTCAATACCGATCCAAGGTCAAAATATGGGAGTCTCAGGAATTCAGGTGGTTTTAGAAATAGATTTTCGGATAAATAATCATGCGTACATGGTTTCCCAGGTAGGGACACATAGTTAGGGAAAACCGTGCGCCAACCATGTGGACCTCTCTGTCCAAGTTTGCATAGTTGGAAGGGTTTAGTCACATGGTTTGTCAAACTATGAAAAAACTATGTGGACCTCTCTATCAAAATTTTCATGGTTGGCATAGTTTAGTCGCACGATTTTTCAAACCGTGCACAAACCATGCACAACCCAATGTCCGTTAGTTTTTCCTTAAAAATTCACCCAAACGCACCTCAAGACACTACTATTAAAAAGGTAATAAAAAACCAAAAAATTAACTAAAAATTCTCCCAAGATGACTCAAGAAATGGTTGAGATATTAAAGTATTCCTATCCTCAGAATCCCTCCATTGTACACAACAACAATCAGAGTTACACTAGGCTAAACAAGTTGTTCACAGCTGAACAAGATGTTCAAAGATCACACAAAGCATGCAAGTTTCTCTCTCTATATATCTCTTCACAGCATCACTGCATGTAATCTCTAGATGTTTCAACATTATCTCAATATGTTGTTTTGAACTCTTCAAATGGATGGGGGTATTTATAGGCAAAAAATTCGAACGGTTATCTCGTCCTCCAACAGTCACATTTCCCATGAATTTTGGAGGGACCTGGACATGTGTCACTCAGCCAACGATTAGTTATAAATAGATTTTATGACATTGTTTCATGTAATAAAACTTAGAAAACATTATTATTCTTAAAAAATAATAATATGTAAGGAAAACAATAACATGTTTAAGAAACTTAAGAAAAATAGGACATGATAAACTTGAAACAATATGTTAATAATGTAAAGTAACTTTAACAAATATGAAGAATAGGAATCTAGGAAAGTCTTAAATCGGAGTCTAGAAAACATGAGAAATTAGATTATAAAAAAATGTATATTCAGAGTCTGAATTATGAGGAATTCAAAATATGAATTCTAATGAATTCAGAGTCTGATTTTAGATGAATTCATAGTCTGAATTATGATGAATTCAGAGTTTGAATTCTGATGAATTTAGAGTTTGAATTATGATGAATTTGGAGTCTGAATTATGATGAATTTGGATTCTAAATTATAGAATATTTTGTGTTTAAATTTCAGAGAATTTGGAGTCTGAATTTCAGATAATTTGAAGTCTTAATTTTAGAGAATTCGAAGTTTAAATTTTAGAGAATTCAGAGTCTAAGGAATTGTAATATTCTGAGGTTTTAGATAAGGATACGATTATTCTTATGGATAAGTATCATTAATCATAACACATAAAATCATATTTTAGGATTAAGAAAATATATTTCCTTAGAGAGAGAAAATTTTACTTAAGAAAATAATTCTTATAGAATGATAATTTTCCTTAAGAAAATGCGTTTGTGATTTTTAAAACATAAAGGAATGGAAAATTTATAAGGGGACTTATTGACTTAATAATATCCCCCTTTTTGGAAAGCACAGACAAATTTTTGAAAAAGAATATAAGGAATAAAGTTTTCACTTTTTGAACTTTAAAAGAAATACTTATCTCCCTTTACTTATGACCTATAATGAATCTGACTAACTCCCCCTTAGGTTTTGTAATGCCTAAGGATCGTATTATTGTATTCCTTATAGAAGTTACTTCTTCTTGATTAATAATATATTATTTAAGTAATCTCCCCCTTACTTAGGTCATTCTCTTATTTTAACTTAATATTATTTTGATCAATATTTTCAACCCCTTTGTTATTTTCAAAAAGGAAGGAGGGAAATAAAAGCTGTAGAGGAAATAAAAAATCGTAACAATATAAGAACAAGTAAAATAAATCATTTAACCCAAAGAGAAGGATATCCAACAACCTTGGATAAAGGTCCTTGATTTATAATTTCAAGAAAGTCTATCTTACCAACACCAGGGTAATCTTTCAATAAGAGTATTAGAGTCTATCTTTTTATCCCCACAAGCCCTTGAACTTTAAGTTAGTCAGAACCTCTGTCTTACTATCCTCATAAGCCTTCGAACTTTAAGGTAGTTGGACCATTTTTCTTCCTATCCTTGGAAGACATTGATTTTACACAACAACAATCAGAGTCTCACTAGGCTGAAAAAGTTGTTCACGGATGAACAAGATGTTCACAGATCATACAAAGCATGAGAGTTTATCTTTCTAGAAATCTCTTCACAATATCACATCATGTAATCTATATATGTTTCGATGTTATCTAAACATGTTTTTTTTGAATTCTTTAAATGGTTGGGGTATTTATAGGTAGAAATTCCAACAGTTTTCTCCTCCTCCAACGGTCATATTTTTCCTTGAATTTCAGAGGGACCTGGACACGTGTCACTCATCCAATAATCAGTTAGAAATAGATTGTATGACATTGTTTCATAAAAGAAAACTTGGGAAAAATTATCATGATTAAGAAATAATAATATTTAAGGAAAAAAATAACATGTTTAAGAAACTTAATAAAACTAGGATATGATAAACTTGAAACAATATGTTAATAAAGTAAAGTAAATTTAACAAATATTAATAATCAGAATCTAGGAAAATTTTAAATCATAGTCTGAAAAATATGAGAAATTAGATTCTAAAAAAATTGATATTTAGAGTCTGAATTTTGAGGAATTTGGAATCTGAATTATAATGAATCCGGAGTCTGATTTTTGATGAATTAGGAGTCTGAATTCTGATGAATTTAGAGTCTTAATTATGATGAATTTGGAGTCTCAATTTAGATGAATTTGGAGTCTGAATTCTAGAAAATTTGGAGTCTGAATTCTAGAAAATTCAGAGTCTGGATTTTAGGGAATTAAGAGTCTGAATTTTAGAGAATTCAGAGTCTGAATTTCAGAGAATTTGGAGTATGAATTTCATAGAATTTAGAGTCTGAATTTCAGATAATTTGGAGTCTGAATTTCAGATAATTCAGAGTTTGAATTTTAGAGAATATGGAGTCTGAATTTAATAGAATTCAGAGTCTGAATTTCAGAAAATTATGAGTCTGAATTTTAGAGAATTCAGAGTATAAGAAACTGTAAGATTCCAAGGTTTTAGATAATGATCCGATTATTCTTATGGATAAGGATCATTAATCATAACTCATAAAAGAATATTTTAGGATTAAGAAAATAGATTTCCTTATAGAAAGAAAAATTTCCTTAAGAAAATAATTCTCATAGAAAGATAATTTTCCTTAAGAAAATGTGTTTGTGATATTCAAAACATAAAAGAATGAAAAATTCATAAAGGAACTTATTGAATTAACATACTCAACATGATATCCATGTCTCTATCTTGTGATTATGATGTATTAGAATATATAATAATGTCATCAATGAGAACAATGACAAAGGAATCCAAGTGCTGGTGAAAAATCTTGTTCATGAGAGCTATGGACACTGTTAGATCATTCATCAACCCAAAAGGCATAACAAGATACTCATACAACCCATACCTACTTCTAAATTCTATATTTAGGATGTATTCCCCTATGAACCGAATATGATGGTATCCATAACACAAATCAATCTTAGAGAACCACTAGAATCCCCTAAATCGATCAAACAAGCCATCCATTCTTGGAAATGAGTACCTGTTTCACTATGATCTGATTTACCTTCCAATAGTCATCACAAATTCAAAGACTATCATCCTACTTTGGGAATAACACTAGAGAACCCCAAGGGGAAGTTCATCGCCTGATGAATCCATTACCCTTAAGATCATTAAGATACACCTTGAGAACTTTTAACTTGGATGGTTCCATGTGATACGGTGGAATCGATGTTGGGCACGCACCAGACACGAGCTCTAAACAATCGATGCGTGCATGGAAACCTATTCAACCAGTCCATGATAAGGATCACATAAAAAATGGTCATATTAAAAATTTTGAAGCTCCAAACATGCTCAAAGTTAGAAACGACCATCAGACAGTCTAGAAAAATATAAAGACGATCTAATTTTATTCCTAAGGGTGTATCAATAGATTAAAAATCAGATTAGTATTTAACTTGTAAATCTATCCCAAAAAATACTTGAGAATATATGAATGAATGAGATACTATTGTGTCAAAAAAATAAATAGATAGAGTAGAAGAGATCTGGACCATAACTCAAATTGTGGAAGGTCCCCCTCCACTATCATCTAAATCCTGATAAACTATATATGATTTTCCATCCACCACTCCCATATGACCTAGAGGCTCATGATTCACCTGGTTAATTGTCCCTTTTGGGGTCTACATCTACTGATGAGGTACTATTCCCACATAATGGCCTATTTTAGCTATGTAAAACCATGAATCCTTAGAACAAAAAAACTTTAGATGACAAGTATTTCCACACTGGTGAAAAATATTGAGCAAAACAGGATATTCCTTGAGAAAGAATCATTTAATACCATATTTATAGCATATAACAGAGTTTATCCCCTTATAAGGATTTAAAAAATCTTTAGTCTTATCTAACTACTAAATGGAACCCTAGAATCCATCCTCTTACTTTATCTTCTTTCCCCCAAAATGATCAACTAGGATTGTATTGGAGAAGGCACCCATCGGTCTGCTGATAACTAGAAGAAGACCATCAACCCCATATTCCTCAATTCCCTTCTCTATAATTAGTTCCTTATAAAGAACTACAACATAGGTCATCAAATATAATTTCTTGACCTATCACTTCAACTTTAATATAAGACCAACCTCAAACTTCCTAGCTTTATGCACCTCGTTTCCCACCAGAAGTGGTGGAATGTGTATCAACTCTATAAAGCATACTAAATAGGAATAAACTGTCATTGACCTCCACTAGAGCTGCATGAATTCTTGATCACATTATAGATTCAGTTCAGCAAAGAAGAACTCTCCAAAGAAGATGCCTATAAAGGCCACACATGTTATCCCTTCCCGTCTACCATTCAGCAACATGACATCCCACCATCATCCAGCCACACCTTATTTCATAATGGGTATAAACTTAACCTTATGATCATCTAGAGTATCTAATAAGTTTAAAATCATCTCTATGAATTATATTTAGTCATCCATTTCTTGGGGGACTTCATTACCCTGGAAGGAAGGGGGTGCTGGAGTTGAAAGTCACACGTAGATTCAACCATCATTGAACCGCCCCTGTGGGATCCTCCACCTTGAACATTTACCAGATGAAAGAACCATGGATAAACTAGTTCTATTTCTTGATCCATTAGAGCAATTAAGGGAGCATTCTTGGCTTAATCCTCCAACTCAATAGGTGGTGAAACTAGTTGCAAAAGACTTCTACGGGGAAATATTTCTTGAAATTATAGAACAAACCTCAGATAAATCCAACAACTTATACAAGAACAATAAGACCATAAACAGTTCATAGAAACACACACAGGATTACAACAAGGTTCAACCTAAGAGGATACCCACAATAACAAGGAATAACCCCCTAAGCACTACCCAAAATCCAAGTCAATCCTCTAGTACCTTCAAATTAGTCATTTCCACACATATATACTTAAGAATAAAATAAAATAGGCTCAAATAAAAAAATTCATGAAATAATATACCAAATCACATATCATAATTTCAACAGACATTTAATTATTTAGGCTCTATTTAATGCAATAAATAAGTATATATGTCATATGAACCTTCATGACTAGAATAATGCATGAACACACACAAAATCCCATAAATAAAATTATAAACATCATGTGAATCAAACAAGGTGAATTTAATCAAGGTAACATCAAACAAAAAAAACATAATTTTACACTTTATAGTAACCCAGAGGTCCACTACATAGTACTATCCATTCACTGACATAGTTCCCCTGCCCGAGTCTCAAAAATCCTATCTCCTATCTACCCTATCCCAATTCAAGGCAAAGAGAAGAAAAAAGTTAGTGAATAACCTCTCTATGATACCATTTTGCAACACCATGAACTAAACCACTGGGTCTGAGGTAGGGTTGACACACGAACTCATGAATGCCTACCCATACACAAGAGGTTTCTGACTAGTGGTGAGGGCCTATAGAATGACATGAGGAGACTATTCCCTTAGTACCAGGTGGAAATCAGAGTAATAAAAATAATCAATAAGTAAATAATAAAACAATTAACATCATAGTAGCATCATATACAAATATAACCCATGCAGTAGTAGTACTTACTACCAGATACAAAACCCAAAACTAACAAAAAATGATCCAAAGTATAGGTAATCCAATAATAAAAGTAGTAGCATCTAGACCGAGGTCCATCCAAAATCATCTATATCCTCCTTCTAACCTTCTCAATATTCCATCATAAGGCCCTCAGCCTTCACCAAATCCCTAATCATGAAATCTACAAGTGTACCAAAAATTCAAAGTAGGGTGTGAGTACAAGACTCATTAGGACATTACCAATGTCCCATAATATAAGTTCATAACATATACAAGTGCATTCCATTAAAGTAACTAGGGTGAAAATATCACACAAGTCCAAAACATATGCCAGGTCCTCAGAGACTAACTCTACTAGCTTCGACACCATGCCATAAGGAATAATGATCAACCTCTTGACACATTCCCATTTATGGGATAATCCAAAAACATAACTGACATATCCCTCTTGAAGGGATATCTCAAATAATGTCGACCATACATCTGACACATTTCCCTTAGGGGAATATTTCATGAGGGTCAACCTGCATACTCAATTATAAGATACAAGAACAAAAAAATAAAATACAAGATACAAATGATAGATCAAACATCATATCAAATAAATCAACATCATAACCAGAACAATCCACATGCAAGAAACACAAGCATAGGTCTCCTAGGGATATTCATGAACACTACATGTGATCAATCATCAAACATAGGTCTATAAGGACACACACACACACACAAAAAATCATTCAAATAACCCATATAAAACATGCACTAATGTTACTGTCTTCTTACCTCTAGTACGATAATGACCATCAAGGAAAGGGTTACCTTCTAAGTTCAGAATCACTACCAAATCTTATAACCATTCCTAGTTTGACACATTTAGAATGCTAGGATTGAGGAAGAAGAGGAACCACACCCAAAAAGGTTAGGACATGATCAAATCACCAAGGAAGATCTGTTGTTGACAATGGCATTTTTCCAAGCATTGCATAGAATCCAAATCTTTTAATTCAAATTCAAATTCTATCAATGATCATCATAACCCTCATTAGACATTGAAGGAAAAAACATTACATTAATCAAAGAAATTGAATATGAAATTAATTATGATCAATTAAAAGAGGAAATAATTGATCATGATCAAATAAGGACTTACTAGATTGAATTAGAAGGATATAACGAGTGTTTGGGCATTGAAGAGAGTAGTTATAAGGGGATATGAGAGCCTAAAATCACTTGAAGAGAGCCTAGGGTTCAGATCAGAATGAAGGGATACAAATGAGAAAAGATAAAGGTGTTGGTTTATTAAAACTACTATAAATGACTACATTAATGGCATGAACTAAGGATTCATGTCATGATTTTTTGGGAAAACTGATACACCAAAAAAATGCATCATCTTAGCTTAAAATCCCCAAAAACCCATCCACTTCATGAATTTTAATTTTACATCATGAATTTCAAATCCCTAAATAGATTCATAGGATCTTCCTTGAAGACATTCACATCGTGAATGTCCATTCACAGCATGAATTGTTCCCGTATCCAATATCTTTCCTTGAGACATTTCCTTCTCTGAACACCCATAAAAATCCTCAAATAATTCAATTACACCCTTAAATATGTGAAAAAACTTAAAAAGGGATGTTCCAAGAGATTGATGATGTTGAATAGAAATTAGTGTTAGTAATAAGATAACTGGTTTTTATGTGAATGCTCCTCGACATGAATCATAAATCATGTTTAAGGAAACTGATGATTATTTTACAAATTTATATTTAGATTCTAAATAGACTTTTAAATTGGATGATGATGATGATACTCCATAATTTGAAGATACGAATGAATATGTAACTACCTATGATAAAATGTATAAAAACTTGTGTAAAGACTATGATTCGGCTAAGGAAGATATTGTCAATACTAATGATATAATTTCTAACTTCCAAGTTTCATGTTAAATCTATTTTTATTTAAACTCTTGATGATCATAATTATGTTATGAAACATAAATATGAAGTTATTAGTTTGAAAAAACTTATTTTTAATTTTAATTTTGGAAGGGATAATCTTAAAAATATTCTAATATAGTTGATACCATCTAAAACATATTCCAATGTTTCTTTTACTTCTAGAAATACACATTTTATATCAAACTATTTTGTTACGAAGAGTGAAAATTTCTATACTTAATTTTATAGGAGAGGAAAATAAAAAATTGTTTTTATTTGAATATGGATAAATAATTAAAAACATACAAAGATTATATTTTTAAAGAATTGGTAGATATTCAACACCATATGGTTAGACCGATGAAATCTATAATTATTTTATATACTGAAATTTTTAGATCAAAAAAATTTGGGTTCCAAATTTTTAGACTTGTTTATTTCAAGAGAAAAGGATGAGTACCAACAACTAGGATATATGGTAAATTCACATCGATTATTCTCAAAACATGATAAAAAACAATTCCAACATCAAGAACTTATTGAAACTAAAGGGTGGACTTATTAATTTTAATGACAATGCACATAAACAAATTGTTGGTATTGGTGATATTTATTTTCTTAGAGAGACTTTAATTTCATATGTTCTCTATATTTTAAGACATAAGATCAAACTTATCATAATAAGTCAATTTTTTGATTAGGGTCACTTTATGAAAATTGATAGAGAAAGATGAACCATAACAATTTTATAAGGAAATCACATCTTATCAGTCGATTGACATGATAATGTCTACACTATTGACCCAGAGGACATGACTTTTAGGGAATTAAAATTTCTCTATGAAATTGAGGATTTTTTTTTGGATTTGGCATAAATGGTTAGACCAAGACAATGTTCATACCCTAGCTAATCATTCTAGGAGATAATTAGTGAAGGATATACATGAACTTATGTTTGTTTCTTATAGAGTATATGACCCTTTCTAATATGATAAGAAACATATGCATAGTTTTAAACCTTCAAGTGATGTCTCAACTTCTAGACATTTAATGTTAGTGCACATGGATCTTTTTATACCTAAAAAATAATAGTATCATGGGCATGAACTATGTTTATATATTTTTTAATGATTATACATGATATACTTGGGTTTATTTTTGTTCTCTTAAATCAAAATCACTCTCATTTTTTAAAATATTTTTAAATTTTTATAAAAATAAGAAAAGAATTAATATTATTACTATTAAAAGTGATAAAAATGGAGAATTTTTGAATTATTAATTCAATAAATTTTGTAGTGACAAAGGTATTATAAATTAATTTTTATCACAAAGAACACCACAATAGAATGGTTTAGTTGAATAAAGTAATAGAACACTCTAAGAAATTTCTTGATCTATGTTTTGTGGATATTTTTTTGCCAAACATTTTTGGGGTAAAGCCATTAATATTAACTCTTAAACCATAAAAAGAGTTCTATATTTCCCCAATTTCAAATAAAATACCTTAAAAATGTTGGAATAGAAGAATAAAAAACATAATTACTTCAGAGTTTTCAGATGTAAAGTGTTAATTTTGAATACTAATGATAATATTTGTAATATTGATCCAAAATATGAAGAAGTAATATTTTTCTTGGTTACTTCATAACATGGAAGTCTTATAATTTTTTCAATAAATAGAAAAGTACTATTGAATAAATGGTTCATTTCAAGTTTGATGAAGCTTAACCTAATAAAAAGTCAAAATATCCAAATAATGAAAGTAGTATAGATTGTGTTTTTAAAATCCTCCCTATTTAAATTCCAGATGTCAAATAGTATACATAGGTAACTATAATTTCATAAGCTATTATAATGAAATATAATCATATAGAAGATGATAAACAATATTCCATTTTTTCCAAGAATTCATATGATAAAAATGAATCATCCCACTAATAATATCATTGGTGATGTAGGCCAAATATTTAGAACTATAAGTTCTTTATGAAATAAAAGTGAGTATTTAGAAGTATTATCTCAATTTGAAACTAAAATGGAAGATGAATAATTGGGTTATAGGAGTTGGATAATTGATATAAAACAGGATCTTAAACAATTTGAATGGAATTTTTTTTGGACTTTAGTTAAATCTCATTTTGATCTTTTGGTAATAGGAGTTAAATAATTTTTTTTGATTTAAGTGTGATAAGAATGAAAAAATTGTTTGGAATAATGTGAGAATTGTTGATAAGGTATATAATAAAAAGAGGGAATATAATGTGGACAAATTTTTTCTATGGTACACATAGTATGATCTATCCATATTCTATTAGCCTTTTTAGCTCATCTGAATTTTATTCAATTTAAAATGGATTTTAATATTTTCTTACTTAATTATTATATTCAGGAGGATGTTTATTTTTAAAAACCTTCTAGTTTTGAAAATAATAATTTTTTATAACATGTTTTTAAAATTATAGTGGAACTTTATGGACGTAAACATGATTTTAGATCATAGTACAATATATTATGTAGATATTTAATTCAAAATAAATTTGGTAATGGAATGGATGAACCAAAATTTTTTATCGTGAAGGTTTTTAATGATACTATATTTTAAAATTATATGTTGATGAAATTATCTTCTATTTAACATAAACAACACTTTCTAAAATATTTTTAGAACTTATACTAAGAAAAGTTGAGATTAGTATGATGGTTGTAATTAACTACTCCCTTAGCTTCCAGATAACATAGAAATTGGAAGGAACTATCTTAACTCAGTATAAGTATACTAGATATTTAAATAAACAATTTAGTCTTGACAATTATTCTAATATAATTACTCATACATGTACCTCATGTAAGATTGATCTTGATGAATATAGAAAACTGGTAGATAAAAAATTGTTCAGAGAGATAATAAAAAGCTTAATTTTACAAAAAACTAGTCAAATATACATTATATATTTTTTATTATTTTATGTAAGTTTTTATTAAAATATAAAAGAGTTTAATATTAATTTAGCTAAACGAATATTCTGTTAGATGAAAGGAACTTCAAAACTTAAACTATTTTTTCCCCCCACATCCAAGTTTATATGTAAGATTCATTCAAATGAAGATTTTGGAGGGTGTATGATTGATCACAAGATTAATTCCTAAAATTTTCATTTTAATGGTGAATATTTAGTTTCTCGGTCTAGTAATAAGAAACATTCAATTGTACTTTCTACTATTGAAGATGAATATGTGGTAGTTGGAAGTTATTTCACTAAATTTTTGTGGATACACCACACATTCATTGAGTTTTGAATGAGTTTTACTCATGATCTGATTCTTTATGATAATAACAGTTCTATTTAATTATCTAAGAACCTAGTACCTCACTAATGGGTTAAACACATAGATATAATACACTATTTTCTTCATTATCACACACTAAAAGTGATAATTTTGTAAAATTTTTCAGAACTTAACATCATCTCACTGATATTTATAACAAAACATTACATTAAGATAGATTCAAAAATATTAAGCAGAAATGGGTTTAATCAGTGTTAGGTGATCTTAATCTTTTATTTATAATTATACTAACATTGAAAAACTCTTCAAGAAGGGGGGGGGGTTAGTTGTTTATATAGAACTATTATGTTTTTATTCTTATAGGTATTTCATATATTATGGAATAAATTTTAATGGATGTTATAAAATTTTTCTTGAACATGTTATAGAACTACAATACATGGTAGTTAAATTTTATTCTATGTACTTATAAGTAGTTATATTCTAGAATAAATCATTTTCATTAATTATAATATTCATGCATATGATTTTTAGGTTACTCTTACATATAATTATGATGTTTAGTTTACTCTCGTGTATGCGTAATTATTTTCAGTTTAATCTTATATATTTCATATTATTTTATATGTAATACCATTTGATCTTGAGTTTTCTCTTATTATTTCTTTTAAAATTTTATTATTACTCTTTATTAACACTCCATGTTTCTATTTACTAGTTTTTCTTTTGTTGTTTTCATTTTTAAAACCACAAAGGGGGAGAAAGTATGTGTGTTTCTACTGATTTAGAAACGGGGAGAAAGTGAATCCAAAGGGGAGACCTCGAAGGGAGAGAATTCTAAATTTAAGATGGTAGAATTTAGAGGAATGTAAGGGATATTTTTTTTTTCAAATTTTCATTATATATATCAAGGGGGTATGGTTTATGAAATTATAGGGAATTTGTTTCCTTTTTTAATTTCATTTTAATTGATGTGTTTGCCTCATATTTTTTTATTATAAAAAAGATGGAGACATGTATTTTGATGTATTTTCCCAAACCATAATTTCTATATTAAATATTAAAATGTACTTAAGTTAAAAAATTATTTTTATTAAATCAATATCATTTTTCAAATCATCACATTAAAATAATAAAATAGGGTTTATTTATAATTTTCTAAAAAACATGAATTTTAATTTGAATAATAAAAATACAGTTTTTGAAAATACTGATGTTTTATGATGTAATATTAATGTAATAAAGACATAATTAATCCTATAATGGTTATCTTGACCCAAAATAGATTTAATAAGATATATAATTAATTTTACAACCATAAAATCAATTTAAAAAAACCAAAAATTAATTTATAAAGACTAAAAAGATAAAATTTTATAACAGAAAACTAAATTTTCATTTTTTTCTTATTTATTATAACTAAAAAAAATCTATTATGAAATTGATTAAAAGTCATAAAATCATTAAATTTTATTAAAATATGATTCATAATGTCAAATATGGCCGATATTTAATGTTTTATATTGTGAATAATATTTTATTCAATATTTTATCCTAAAATACCCCTCCCCTTAATATAAATACCCCTTCTTACCCCTCTTGGACAATAACTTCACAAGAACTTAAAATTATCCAAAATATACCCAATTCCAACTTATAAGTCTTCATAAAACCATAGTGATGTTCCAATTCCATAAAACTCCCAACATATAAGATGTTAATGTATCAACAAAGGAGTGGATTCAAATATAAGGCACCCCCTCTTTTTTCTTTCATTTAAGCTATATTATTCCATGGTTCAATTTTACCACTTATATTTTAACTAACTCTACAAAAGTTATTTAATAATTATATTAACATTTTATTAATTATCTAAATATATTATAAAAATTTTGTTAAAAAATATACATATCTCTCTCCATCACTCATTGAAATGCCACATTAATGGTTACTTTTTTCAGCCTATGAGGACATTATGAATTCATTAATTGTCACCAACTTGATGGATTGTTAACATACCTGATTTATAATTTATAAATATTTAATTTTTTGTATTTTTAATCTTATGTAGGTAATTTGAATAAGGAATAGGCGATAATGATTCCAAAATATGAATTCAAAACAAAACAGGTTAATTTAATGAAACAAGTTGTCAAGACATCTCAACTTTAACATGATAATAAAATAAAAAATAATTATTATAATTAGAAAATAATAACATAAATAAAATTTTTTAACTTCTGGATTCTTGTCTTAATAACTATATGTTTGTCATAATGGAGGTTTAAATGTAATGAAACAAAATGGGACCTAAGGTAAGGGGACTCTCAATACCAACTCGTCTTTTGGGTTTATCTCATCTTCACCCATATTTTCATTTTTTTCTTCTAAAACCCCTTGTAAATGTCTTTTATATAACTTTACCTTTTTATTTTACAGTTATATTCATGTACTCATTATATGGGGATAATTTATAGTCACCTTAATGATTTTGACCATGACTTATTTCTCGATATATATTATTTATTATTCTTAAGTTTATTCCTATACACTCATGAAATATGATCATTAATTTGTTAATACAACCCATGAATACAAAAAATAATAACCACCCTTATTCTTTTGATAATATCCATGTTTACTCACCATTATATAATTCATGAAGCTATTATAAAACAAACTCTTTTAACAAGAGTTTATTTGATGTTTATGATTGATATATATATTTCATTTCCATGTGGAATGTATCATTATGAGAATGTTATGATGTGATGGGATTGTGTAGAATTATATCTACCTCATGTGCATTGGGTAAAGTGATATATGTCATGAGATTATATATGTTATGTGCGAACACGATTCTAGATTTTTTCACATTCTATGTAGTAATCTTTGTACACATATGTTATGTCTGAAAATGGTGATAGATTTTTTTACATTCTATGTGTGGTATTTGTCCATAATGATATGATGTTTCATTAGTAGACTAGTTCCACATTTAATGACCACTTCAAATGATTTTTTCATTCTTATTATAGTGATTCTTTTCTTATTATATAATGATGATTATTTTTATAACACATTTACTATATTGATTCTTGTGTCATGTTCCTTCCCCATTATCCACCCCCTTATCGATCCTTTAGAAAACACATTTATTGATCTATGTCCTCTAGTGATTACATTTATTAGGATTATTATAAATTATTTTAATTAGACCATGATTATGGATTTAAATAAAGTTTAAAATTTCATATGTAATCATGTTGTATGAACCTAATTTTCCTAAAACACTAAACTATTTGATTTTGGAATGTATTATTATTACGTTATTTCTATTAAAAGTGATGTAATAATCATTTATGTAAGATATGGATTACTATAAAAAATTTCCATGAATTGGAGTATAATGGATTATATGAATTATATTGTAAATATTTAAATATATTTCCATGTTTTAATGTTTAAAAATTTATATAATTTAATTAGTATTTAGAAATAATAGACCTTTAGGTTCTCGGGTGTATATTATTTATAATTTCAAAAACATTTTAAGTAGAAATGATGTAAAATATATGCTTATGAGATATGGGTTGTTATAGTTGGTATTAGATAATGGTTTATTATTATTTTTGGAATTAGTTGAGGTAATATATTAGAAAAGGTAATAAAAGAAAACTACATTGCCTATATGGTGATATATAATAAGGTATATAATTTATTTAAGACTAAAAACATTATGTAGTGTATGAATATTTACACATTACTATTTAAAAAGATTATATATGTTTATTTTAAAACCTTAATTATTTTTTTAAATGGATATAATGAAAAGTAATCATGTAAAATCAGATGTGATGGACAGTACAACTATTTTCCAATTGAGATGCCAAACGTAATAAGAGATGGATTCAAAATGTTTATAGATATGATAACTTAAACAAAATAGGTTATAAAAAATTTATTGAATCACGGGGAGCATCAAATTTTCAAAATAAGGAACAACTATTTATTTATTCCTTTATATATAATTGAAAATTATACTTTATAGGATCTTCTAATCCATTAATGTTGGCTCAATGGATTATTTTCACTAAGAAGATATTTTCTTATACTCTAGTGTTATATGGAAAAAGGTAATATTTATTATATTCTATCTAAAAAGAGATTAATTTCAGTACAATGACCTACTCAAGAATATTAAACCAATGGATTCAATTAAAATGATGTAACACGAGTAATCTTAATACTCATTACCAAAAAAGTAAAGATACAATCACCTAAAATCACGGATAATAAGGATAAATCAATTGAGTTTTATAAAGGGGAAAAAATAAAAATACATGTATTGTGGGACTTTTTATTTTTCATTGAAATTGAAATCTAGTTAGCCTTATTATTTAGTGTATTATATATAATTCTCAAAAAAATTAAGATTATGGACTTTGGTAGAAATAAAGATGCTATTTACTATAAATTCAATGTTATAATTATAATTAACAAATGTCAAAAATCTCAATGACAATGAGATAAGTGAAGAATAATATAGTTTCTTTATAGAGGTTCAAATAATAATAGTCACACTAGAAATAATATCTAGTTAACCTCATCCCAAAAATATGGGAATAATAATCCATGGAACTACTTCAAAGAAATTGGTAAATTCATTAAATGTAAAAATTTAAGTAACTATTCTTATGATTAATGAAGGGATATGAAGAATTAAAATAATAAGATGGAATAAAAGAAGGTTATATTAAATTCACCTTCCATGGTTCAATGATTTAATTAAATATATGATGATAATTATATGATTCAATATCATAAAATGAGGTTCATTGACGATAATAGACATATGTAAACTCCAAATACAAGAAAGGAGTGGTTCATACCACCACTATATCATAGGTGGAGCCCCAACATGATGTGGTAAGATGTTTTGTCATTTTCCACTCAATAATTGATAATATTTTATTTAAATTGTATTTGATACATTTCTTTATATCAAGAAATTTCTATAGATATATTCAATAACTATATAAATATATAAAGACTTATTTTTTGATAAAATCACCTATTGGTGTAATTACTGTGTATAAAGTATATAATTCCTCCTTCATATATGTTTATGGAATGATTATTTCAATAAATATAGTGTCATTTTATTTTATAAGAATTGATGTTATATTGGGAAGGGACTGACTATCATTATATTAAGGTAATAAAAACAAGAAAGAGAGGTGAATACTATTCTACACTTAAAACCATATCATGATTATATTTAAGGGAAAGGAAACTTATGAATTTACATTGGAAACTCCTTTATAATTATAAATATTTTTACCAAATTAATAATCATATGTGGAACAAATAGTTTTGACTAAGGATTAAATTAACATTAAAAAGTGATTACCATAATAGAATATATTAATATATTCTCAGAAGTATTTACTAAATTAATTTTAATTATGAGGTGGAGTTTTCTATAAAATAAATACCTGGTGCAATAATAATGTTTAAGAGACAATAGAAAATTTCCCTAGTAAAATTAGAATAATTAAAGAATAAATGAAAATATCATCTAAACAGAGGGTTTATTTTACCATGGGTGTCACCCTTGAGCTTTCAAATTTAACTAAGAAGAGTTATAAATAGATATGATTTTTTATAAAATATCTAGATTTTAGTAAGATCATGATAAATAATAAAGATCCTCTAATATGGATATATGAATTGATTGATCAATGTCATGTGGATCAATTCTTCTCACTACTAGATCTTCGATTGGGATATCATCAACTAAAGGTAAAAAAGGATGATATTTTAGAAACTACCTTTTTTATAATACATGGGAACTATGACTTTATAGTGATGAAATTTGGACCCATTAATTAAATTTCAATATTCTTGGACACAAGGAATGGAATTATTAAATAGTACCTCGATAAATTCTGGGTAGTCTATATAGATGATCGCTTAGTGTATTTTAGAATCATATAAAAACATAATGGAAATTTTTGGATTGTTTTAAAAACATAAAAGAAGTGGAAGTTATTCACAAAATAATTTTTTTGATATATATATGGTGAAAGTGGAATTATTAGGGCATGAAATCATAAAAAAATGATATTTATGAGGTCCATTAGAAATAAAGGTAACTAAAGAATAACCTATACTAACTAATGTGATTGAAATATGTAGTCTTCTCAGAATAATTGTGAACCATTGATGCATTGTAATAAAATTTTCATGATTGTTTAACCCACTGAATAAGTTAACTCAAAAGGAGTAAGAATTCTATAAAAACACGAATGTGAAGAAATTAATAAGGGTCCTAAAAATATGTTGGTCATTACACTTATACACACACTATAATCAGGTGGAGAAGGTTTTTTGATATATAATGATTCATCAAATAAGTTATTGGATTATTTCCTTATGAAAAATTATAAGGTGATAACCCGTTCTATGTATCAAATAAGGATACATGAGAAACATTAATTGATACATAATATAGAGCTATAAGTATTACTATTTTCATAAAATATATAAATGAATAATCTATATAGATAGAATTTATATATACATATAATCATCATAGAAGCATAAAATGTATATTCTCATAAAATAAGATGAATATGAACCAACTTAGATAGTAAGATACACTCATGGATTATGACTATTAAATTACTTACCATTATATAATAGTAAAAATATCATAGATTATCTAACTAAAAAGGATAATTACATGTTTTATATGATGAGTATTTAAAGAAATTAAATATTTATGAAGAAAAAAAAATGATGGACATGAAAATCATAAAGGAAGGTATGTAATCTTACAATTCTCAAATGATTGTTTGACGATCCATCTTGGAGAATATTAAGGTGAAAAAAATGGTTGGTTTAGTGATATAAAATAATATGGAAGTTATAAATAATGATAAAATTCAATAATTTATTATCAATAAAAAACAATTCATAATATTTGGAACTCGATTATGCATGTTATAAATTTTAGGTATAGATAAAGATCTATTTGGTGGATGTTCATAGTTTAACCTTTTAAATTAATCTTGAAATCTAAAATATGTATTGATTATAAAAACCTGTGACATTAATAACCCATAAATACCATTTCAATAGAAATTATTTCACATTTTTATATTCCCATTATCTTTTAGGTTTATAATTTTAGATAATTAGGGAAAAAATTAAATAAAAATGTGTATACTTTCATAGAGTGTACATACCCCCAAATAGGATATTAAGTTTACACTACTGTTTCATTCAAGACACTTTAGTTTTTTTAATATGAGTCACCATAGTGAAAATATTAACCTTTATAAAATTTATAATCATCATTAGATCCTATGAAAAATATTTGAAAACATGGGATGAGAAAAAAAAAGCTCAGTAAATGATATAAAAATAAAGGAATCCTATTATTCTAGTGAAAAACATGAAAATACATGAATACATTTACCTTTTTCACAATAAACCTTTGATAACATAAATAAAACACTCACATGTGAAAATTCAATCCTTCTTGAAATAAAATATTTGAAACCCATTAACAAGATTATGAAAAACTAAGAAGGTATATTGAGGTATATGGGAACTCATGAAAATATTTCTTTGAAAAACAAACCTTTCACCATTAAAACATACTTACCTTATGAAATCAAAATATTTCCATAAAAAACCTTTTCTTACAAGAATAACATTGGATATTATAAAATTATATTTATAACCCATGTTTACTCATGCTTAACCCATGTCAGAATAAATAGATCCCAGTTGATTCCATAGGGGTAACCTACCTGGTTATCTCCCTCATTTTCACCTTCAAAGACGGAATCATCACCCAATGAATTGGAGATCTATATCAGGATAACCCATAATCATAAGATTTATTGGGCTCACCTGTCATTATATATAATTCTAAATTACTATATCATGAATAAAAGATTTATAATATTGTATCATTTCATCATAAAGTCATTGAAAAAACAATTTCAACCCATAAGAAAAACGTTTTCAGTTATCTCATAAATATGAGATTTTTTTTATTTTATTATAAAACTTTATAAAAATAAAAATTTATAGAATATTGAGAAAAATATATTATTAAAAAATAACCCTAGAAACTTATAGATGATTCTTGATAACTAACTATGACTATGATTGAGGTAAAAAGTGGTCATGCCATATATATATTTTAAAAAACATTATTTTTTCACTTTTTTAAAAAGTTGAAATTAATCCATACATAAAATTTTAAAAAGATTAATTTTTAAACTTTTTAAATAAGATCAAATATAGTAAAAAATAAAATTTACAAATCATTTAAAATTAAATAATAACATTCTTGAAATATTTAAAATGTCACGAACCAGATCTAGTTTCAACTAATACCGGCACTGAATCAATCCCATGACAAGGCACAAAGGGCATTCCCTATCCCCATGGGCTGGTAAAAGTGCTCAGGTATCAATAAATTAGGTTTGGAAATGATTTACCTGAGTATGAAATCATAAATCCTTAAAAACAATCAATAATAATAATATGAAATTTCAATTCCAAACAAGACTTAGGCAAAATCCAGAATTTTATACATGGTTTTAAACAAATTAAAAGAGGTCAAAATAATAATAAAAACAAAATCAAGTCATCCACAATTACTCCACATGACAAGGGGTTGTCACCCCCGAGCCGTCTCCACAACACCGCACCGTAGGAGGGGTCTAACAACCCGAACCGCCTTCACCCAAGGCTTTGAATTTCCCTGAGTCAAACATAACCAAGTCTACTTACACCAAAGGGGTGTAAGTATCGTGTGATCCTAATAAAAATAGTAAACCACCCAAATATTCCAAAGGTTATTCAATACAAAGTGAAAAGCATGAAACTTTACAATGTAAAGAAAACGAAGATAAATTCTGAGTAGTGCATCTTTCAATTGAAAAAATTTTTCAAACTAAAAATTTCAGAATGTTAACACAATTAAATAAAACATGTTAGATACTATAAATTGAATCTAAACACACCCTAAGACAAGGGTAAATACCACAAATCCAATGATAAACAAAATTGAGAACACCCCTAGGCAACTATATAGTCTCGGGCCCTATGCACCTTGTACATCGGTGAAAAGTAACCATAGGAAAATATGCTCTCATACACAAGCCACTAGTAGGGAACATACATATAACCTAGTGTTCCCCCATCATATTACATATAGTTTATTTAGATTTGTCAGTATCCATTTTCTCAGTGAAATAGGGATAACACCCATCCGATTCACTAGCCGTACTAGTACATATCCTCCCACCTAGGTACCCAGGCTTCCCCCTTTTTGCTCAAACAATTTAAGCATAATAAATAAATATATTTGCATAAAAAAACACCACTACTAGTAAAAAAACAATAAAGTATCTACACATACTTTATCCCACTTAAAACACACAACAAAACATTTTTATTTTCAATAAAACAACTTCTCAAAATCTCACATTGTTTTGCACCAAAAATCTTTGAAATATCCACTTTAACACTATGTTCACACTTTTAAGCCATACAAAAAATGACAGTTTAATACCCCTCAATGAAACCAAAAAATCAGTTATGGTACAACCTCATATGAACCAATAAGTTATATCCTTTTTAAAAACCCCATTTTCACACAAACTTGGCACTTTAAGCCCCTATTCTTCACAAACACCATTAATTTTTTTTACCAACAACCAAAGGGAATAAAAATTAAAAAAATTATTTTCAGCCCTAAAAAACTTCAATAAAATCAACTAATAAATTATAGGGTATCCCCAAGTGAAGTTATAAAATATTTCTTTGAAAAACCCCCAATTTCACATAAAAGTGACACCAAAAATTCATTTTCATTATAAATACAACTAAAACCAATTTTTTCAAAAAAATTAAAATTAAATAAACATGAAAATATCATAAACACAGAATATAGGTCACAAGGATTGAATAAACATTGGAATCACCAACCAAATTAATTAAAACCCTTGAATCCATTGTGTGAAAACTCAAATGCACCACCGCTGTACCTCAAAGAGGGTAGATCAAGCCTAAAAACAAAAGATTGGACCACGAAAACCCAAGTTTAAATGATAGGTTAGAAACCCTAACCTATGGTTATTTGGGAGTTCAAGAAAAATTGGAAGAAACAACATGGAAAGGAGAGTAACTAAGAGGGGAGGAAACTCACTTGATATTGTTTGAAGTTCCTCCACCAAATCCCCCTTCAAAATGGGGTTCCAAAGAGGGTTTGAGTGACTTAGAGGGGTGATATGGATGAAATGGTCAAATGGGGGAATAAAGGTCTGAGTTAAGATAAATCCTATGAGTGAAAAGAGGTCATTTTAACCCATTTTTAATGAGATGGACATGGGCACACGGTTTGTGTGCACGGTTTGGCAAACCGTGCACCTAAAACGTGGACCCTCCTTTCTCCAAACATATTCAAAATAAACCAAAATTTTTGGGGGATTAGGGGGGAATGTTAGGATAATAATATAATAAATATAAATAACTTTAATAAATAATTTGGGTGTGACAATTCTCCCCACCATGAAAGATTTCTGTCCCAAAAAGTTGACTAGAGGCTTGATCAAAAAATAGGAATGAGTACTATTCGCAAACCCATTAATTCCACTCCCAGGTCTCATGTGTATCACTAAAATTATTCCAACAAACATAGACCGTAGGAATATACTTCCCTCAAAGAAGATTCTCTTGGGAGTCCACTATTTTCACTGGACGCTCAAAAACTGACAAGTCAGGCTCTATCTCCAGTTCTTCCCAACTCAGTACAAGGGATGGATCCAGGTTGTATTTCTTCAAATGGGATACATGGAAGGAATCATGGATGTATGAAAACTAATAAGGTAAATACAACCTATATTCCACCTTGCCAATATGCTCGGTGATCTCAAAAGGTCCGACATACCGTGGCGTTAGCTTCCCTTGCTTTCCCAATCGACAATGGACCAGACGAGGGGCCACTTTCAAGAATACACTGTCACCCAAACAAACTCTAAGTCTTGATGCATCTGATCATCATATTATTTATGGTGACTATGATCTATCAATAAACATTGGCTGATCAATTTGACCATCTTAGAAGTCTCCTGCACCAGACTCGACCCCAGTAGTGAGGTCTCACCTACCTCAGCCCAACACAGGGGGGACTGACAAGGCCGACCATAGAGCACCTAAAAAGGATCCATTAGAATTGAGGATTGGTAAATTTTATTATTATAAAACTCAACCAATCCCAAATTTCTATCCCAGGAACCTCCAAAGTCCAGGACACATGCACGAAGCATGTCCTCCAAAATTTGATTCTCCCACTCTGTCTGACCATCTGTCTGAGGGTGGTAGGACATGATTATCTTAATCTAAGACCCCAAGGCCTTATGAAGTCCTTCCCAGAACCTAGAAGTGAAATGGGGGTCTCTATCTGAGACAACTTATGATGAAACTCCATGGAGTCTCACCACCTCCTGAAGATAAAAATGGCCCAACTCATCCACTTTAGCTGTATCTCTGATCGGAATGAAGTGGGATGATTTGGTCAGATTATCAATCAACAACAAATTTCATTCTTAACCCAAGGTGTATGGGGAAAGACAATAATAAAGTCCTTGTAAACCTCGTCCAACTTCCAAGTAGGAATGGGTAATGGCTGGAGAAAACTGGAGGGCCTCTGATGCTTTTCTTTCACCTGTGGAAATGTGTAGCATCTCGACACAAATTACACTATGTACCATCGCATACCTGACCACCATAACTATAGTCTCACATAATAATACATCTTAGTGGAACTCGGATGGACATCCCACTAAGACTAGAGGCTATCTTGCATCACCACCTTCTGTAGAGATAACAACACTACCGAACAGACCTTGAAGCACAAGATGCCCTCGGGAGATGACGACCAATTAGAGGATGTCTCCCCACCTGGAAGAAACTGCCTCAACTGCTGAAAAATCTCATCACTGGGCTATTCTCTCTGAACAAACTCCAAAAAAGAAGGAGTTAACTAGATGCTCTCCAAGAATGCTCCCCCATTCTGCTCCTTGGTCTCCACATGCATCTGAGCAAAGAGTCCCATCAAAGTCTACTCATCACTGGACTTCCTCAAATCATGCACTGGAAATCTTCTACTCAAGGTGTCCTCCAACACATTAACCTTTCCTGGGGTATATACAATGTCAAATTCTAACCCCTATAAGTACTCGATCTAGCAATGTTGCCTCAAGTTGAGGTCCTTCTGCGAGAAAATATAGGCCAAGTTTTTGTGATCAGAGTAGACCACAAAATTATCCCCAAATATACAGTGACGCCAATTCTTCAAATCATGCATCACCACTACTAATTCAAAGTCATGGTTTAGGTAATTATTTTCGTGTGGTAAGAGTTGGTGAGAACCATACACCACCACATGATCATCCTGCATAAGCACACACCCAATACCCATACCTGAAGCATCACAATACACCACATAACCCTTTCCAGCCTCTAGAAAAATCAGCATGGGGGTGGTAGTCAACCGCCGCTTCAGCTCCTCAAAGGATTCCTAACATTATGGGCCCCATACAAACTTCCCCCCCTTCTGGGTGAGCGCAATCATCGGTGAAGCAAGCCAAGAGAAATCCTAAACAAATCACCTGTAATAACCATCCAGGTCAAGGAAACTCCTGATCTCAAACAATTTTTTTTGGTTACTCCCATGAAATTACTGCACTGATCTTCTCAGTGTCGACTGAGACCCCCTTCTATGAGATCACATGACCCTGGAATCTCACTTCCCTGATCTATAAAGTGCACTTTTACAACTTTTCATTGAGGCGGTGATCCTGCAATGTTCCCAGAATGATCCTTAAGTGACGTTCATGTTCCTCCTTAGAGGTAGAGTATATGAGAATATCATCCACAAAAACCACAATGAAGGAATAAAGATACTGAAGGAACACCCTGTTCACAAGTTCCATAAAGAACACTAGAGAATTGGTCAATCCAAAGGGCATGACCAAATATTCAAGCTGATGTAACTTCTTTGAAAGGATGTCTTTGGGATATATGCATCTCTCACCCTAAGTTGGTGGTATCCCAAATTCAGGTCTATTTTTGAGAACCAAATTTTCCCCCTTCAAATAATCAAACAAATCATCTATTCTGGGAAAAGGGTATTTGTTCTTAATTGTTACCTTATTCAGCTTCTGGTAGTCAATGCACAACCAGAGGGATCCGTCAGCCTTTTTCGTGAACAACACAGGAGCGACAGAAGGAGAGATGCTCAAGTGAATTAATCCTTTGGATTCAAAGTCATCTAGCTATATCATTAATTTCATCAACTCGGTAGAGGCCATGATATATGAGGGAAGAGATATTGGCTATGTTCCTAGTGCTAGATCAATCGAAAACTCTACATCCTACTCTGGGGGAAAACTTGAAAAATCATCTGGGAATACCTCCAGAAACTCATTCACTACATGAGGTAGTAAATATTTAGGGGAAAGACCATCATCCTCTAGAATGAGTGACGATAACTGGAAGATAATACTTCCCAACTCTGGGAGTGGAGGTCCTGCATGACCTGATTAAGGATCCCATTGTCCATGAAAAACCTGAAGAGTCACATCAGGTTCCGTGAAACTCACTCTCTGCCTGTAGTAATCAATGTGTTCCTAGAAGTGTACCAGCCAATACATTCCAAGTATCATGTAAAAAAGATCCATATCTAAGAATATAAGGTCCCAATCCATCTCAATTTCTGACATGGAGAGTGCACACGATGGACACCTATGACCCTGCTCCATATTCTTTCCCAACGACATCCACAACTCCATCACAAAAGACAACAACTCAGTTGGTAAATTTAGAGTGTCCAGAAAACAGATAGAAATGAAAGAAATAGAGGCACTGATATTAAAAAAGAAGAAACTACAGAATATGTGATCAAAACGGTACCTCAAACTATCGACGATCCCACCTCTGATCCTACTGGTGCCTGATACACCTCATAGAGATGTCCAGTCTCTACCTAAGGACGACCGTTAGTCTGTGGTTGTGCCCTGAAATTTGTATTCCCAGAAGATGACCCAACCCTACCACCACAACCACCAAAACGAGATCCCCCAGTGGTCGATGACTCAGACTGTGTTGGCACTCCTCTTGAAGCCACTAACCCTATCCCACTCATAAGTGGGCGTACCACCCCGCAAAAGCACTAGAAATGCCCCATACCTCCACACTGGTAACAAGGCCTTGGAGGAAGTGGTTATGCTAGCCATTTTTTCCCTAGATTCCCACACTGGTGGCACACAAATGATCTCTCATAAAAAACCATAGATAAAAACTACCTCTAGGAGTGGCATGAACTACCACCTCCCTTATTCACCTGTTCCTCCCACTTCCTTTTATTTTCTAAAGAGCTTACACTACCCACTACTGATACTGATCTAGAGAAACTAGCCCTAAATTTTTGGTCGATCTCCACCATTCACGCCCAGTCAATGACCTCAGCATAGGTTCTCATCTTAAACAAGAACAACTGGGAGTATATCTCTGTTCGTAATCCTTTCTCAAAGATTTAGGCCTTCACTTGCTCATTGGAGACAATTTCAAGAGCATACCGAACCAATTCAGAGAAATATTTGGTGTACTCCATCACAGATAGATTCTCCTGAACAAGATCCATGAACTCTCGGGACCTGGAATATGCCAAGACCTTAGGGCAGTATTGATCATTGAAGACAACTTTTAAATCTCCCCAGTGCATTTTCTCATTCTTCCCAGCCTGAAGTACTGATTACCACCACCTTCGGCTGGGAACCTCAAAATAAAGAAGACACACTTTACCCTAAGCTCCTTGGGTGTATCCTAGAACTCAAACATGCACTCTATCTTCTTGATCCATTCCTATTCTTCCTAGGGTTCAATGCTGCCTTGGAAGGTGGGAGGCTTATTTTTCAAGAACTCCTAGGCCTTTTACTTTCTAGGTCCAGTCTCATCCTCTCTAACAAGAGATGTAATAGGATTTGGTTCATTTCTTAGAGCTTGTAAAACCTAGACCATGGACTTGACCAAACTCTGATAAATTGGTGTGGGAGAACTCTCTCCGGCTTCCTCCCGTGGGCACATGGGAGCTTTTTGGGGAGGCATGTTGCTAAAAAATTAAATAGTGTAAATACCACAATTCTAAAAATTTTAATCAAATACATCAAATATAAATAATATAAAAACATTACAGTAATAAAAGAAACAACTACTCCACCCTCGACCGATGTCCACGTGTGTTCTGCAGCCCACACGTTTCACCTGGATGTAAAGTCAATCAAACAATTCCAATGTCCCCTGGTGACTCAAGGTCTTCCATGAGAGGTGCGGGATAGGAACCATAATCATAGAAAAAACCCCAATCCCCAATATTCCTAGGTCCTTTCTATCCTGACTCATCCCAAAATATTAATATAACCCAAAAACATTAGCCTCCTCGATACCATTTTGTCATGAACCAGATCTTTTCGCCACTAATACCGGCACCAAATCCATCCCATGAAAAGGCCTAAAGGGTTTTACCTATCCCCACAGGCTGGAAAAAGTTCATGGGTATCAGTATATTAGGTTTGGGAATGATTTACCCAAGTATGAAAGCATAAAGCCTTAAAAACAATCAATAATAAGAATCTGGAATTTCAATGCCAAACAAGACTTAGGAAAAATCCAGAACATAATTCATGGTTTTAAAAAAATTAAAATAGGTCAAAATAATAATAAAAATAGCATCAATTCATCCACAATGACTCCACATGATAAGGGGTTGTCACCCCTGAGCCATCTCCACAACACCGCACCGTAGGAGGGGTCTAATAACCCAAACCGCCTTCACTTGAGGCTTTGCCTTTCCCTGAGTCAAACATAACCAAGTATACTTAAACCGATGGGGAGTAAGTAGGGTGTGATCCTAATAACAATAGGATACCATCCAATGATTCCCAAGGGTATTCAATACAAATTGAAAATCATGTAGTTTTACTATATAAAGAAAACGATGATAAATTCCAAGTAGTGCAACTTTCAATTGAAAACAATTTTCAAACTAAAAATTTCATAATGTTATCAAAATTAAATAAAAAATGTTAGATACTATAAATGAAATCCATACACACCCTAATAAAAGGGTAAATACCACAAATCCAATGAGCACCAAAACTGGGAACACCCCTAGGCAACTAGATAGTCTCGGGCCCTATGCACCTCGTACCTCGGTGAAAAGTTACCATATAAAAATCCGTTCTCATGTACGATCCACTAGTATGGAATATAAACATAACCTAGTGGTCCCCCATCATCATCCATATATTTTATTTAGAGTTTTCATTATCCATTTTATTAGTGAAACAGGGACAACACCCATCCGGTTCACTAGCCGAGCTAGTACATATCCGCCCAACTAGGTACCCGAGCTTCCGCCTTTGTTATCAAAAAATTTCAGCATAATAAATACATCTATTTGCATAAAAAACAACACTAATGGTCATAGAAAAATAATACAGCAGTTAAACACACTTTATCCCACTTAAAACACGGAACAAAACATTTTGATTTTCAATAAAAAACTTCTCAAGATCTCACATTGTTTTGCACCAAAACTCTTTGAAATATCCAATTTGCACACTATGTTCACACTTATAATCCATAAAAACAAAAATTTCAGTTCAATAACCCACAATTAAACAAAAAAATCAGTTATGGGACAACCTCGTATGAACCAATAAGTTATATCCTTTTTAAAATCCCCGTTTTCACACAAACATGGCACTTTAAGCCCCTATGCTTCACAAACACCATTAAAACAATATTTCGCACCAAAAACCAAGGGGAATAAAAATTAAAAAAAGTATATTTATCCCTAATAAACTTCAATAAAATCAACTAATCAATTATAGGTTATCCCCAAGTGAAGAAATAAAAGATATCTTTGAAAAACCCCCAATTTCACATAAAAGTGACACCAAACATTCATTTGCATTATAAATACAACTAAAACCAATTTTCTCAAAAACATTCAAATGGAATAAATATTAAAATATCATTAAAAATCATCTAGGTCACAAGGATTTCATAAACATTGGAATCACCTACCAAAGTAATGAAAACTCTTGAATCCTTTGTGCGAAAACTCAAATGTACCACCGCCGCACCACATGGAGGGTAGATCAAGTCTAAAAACAGAATATTGAACCAAGAAAACCCAAGGGTAAACCCTAGGTTCGAAACCCTACCCTCTGGTCATTTGGGAATTCAAGAAAAATTGGAAGAAACATCATGTAAAGTGGAGGAACTAAGAGAAGAATAAACTTAATTTAGATTGTTTGATGTTCCTCCACCAAATCCTTATTCAAAATGGGGTTCCAAAGAGGGTCTGAGTGACTTGGAGGGATGACATGGATGAAATGGTAAAATTGGGGAAGAAAGGGTCTAGTTAGGATAAATATTGAGAGGGAAAATAGGTCATTTTAACCCATTTTTAAGGATCTAGACATGGGCACATATTTTGTGTGCACACTTTGGCAAACCGTGCACCTAAACCGTGCACCCTCATTTCTCCCCTAAAAACATCTTCAAAATCAACAAAAATTTGTGAGGACTTAGGGGGTACTTAGGGGGTAATGTTAGGATAAAAATATAATAAATATATAAATACCTTTAATGAAGAATTTGGGTGTGACATAAAAGAACATATATGTGGTGGAGAAAGAGTTTAAAACAATTTTTTAAAATAAAATCCATTACCTTAAGTCTCATATAACTTCACACATTCTCTAAATCCTAAATAATTAAATTATATTAGTTTTATAATTTCTTAATAATTTTTTTTATGTTTTTTAAATTATCATTATTATCATTATTTCATTTGTTACCATGTTTTATTTAGTTACTAAAATGGTTAAGTTCGTGTTTTACATTTCTAGGTCGTTCAGTTTATAACATCAAAATAACATCATTGTGTTGACCATGGTCAAAGGAGTTATAGTTATTCTTACTAAAAAATATAAAAAATATTTTAATTATTATATTTATACATTAGATAATATTTTAAAAAACAAAGTAAGGTGGTCATGAAAAATGAACCATGTCATTTCATGGAGATGGTAGTCCGTACGTACGCATGAATGATGTTTACATTTTTCTAAAGGGTGGAAAAAAATAAAATAGATAATATTTTAATTTTAAATAATCATAAATATGTTATAAAAGTTATATTTATTCATTAGTTCCATCCTTATGACCTTCCATGTGAAAAAGTAATGAAAAATGTATCACATCACTTCGTGGCGGTGGTAGTCTACACATAAGCACGAACGACGTTATCAATTTCCAATGGAAGGAAATGGTAAGAAGGTAAGTAATATATTATAGTGACCCAATCCTTTTACACAAATTTTTACAATATTTTTATATAAATATCTAATAAATAAAAACTGAGGATCAAAAAGGCCTAGTGCCTTTATAATACTAGGTACCTAAAATAACTAAAATAAAACATCTTTATTTTAATCTCCATAATGAAATAGTAAATGCCACGAGATCCTAAAGCTATATAGGATAACCTTATGAATACATAAAATAAATAGGTGAGATAAAAATTCCATTAAGGGAATAACATGATAAGGAAACATAATATGTTATTCATAGGTATAACTTGATATCATAAAATAAAAGTCTCATGAGTAATAATATTGGAGAATAACATAAAGAACATGGTATCATAAGATCACAGAATCATAGAAAATGTGGAATAAACATATAACAAGTCATAAATTTAAGTCAAGTATAATTGTCTATATAATATCACATGGTGGAAAATGTCCCATAATGTATTAGGTTTACTCCATAATCCCATAAATGATGTCTTATGAGACTAAAGATTTACCCAATGCATTGGAGTGCTATCTGGGTCCACCCATCATAGTGTGTTTATGATTATGTGTGACAAAAAATAAGTAAATAAATAATATAGAATAAAAATAATAATTACCCATGGAAATAAATGGGCTGTATAATATTACCTCATATCATAATCAAAGGAAATTCAAAAATAAGGTATTTGATAAACGAACATAAAGAATGTATTACCCCATCAAAGGAAGGGAGAATAATCTAGAAATATATGTGTGATATATATATATATAATTTTAAATAATTCCATAACATTAAATATATATATATAAGGATAGTTTAATAGATAAAGGTTATAACCCAAGGAAAAAGGGTCGTTCAGAAAGATATCTTACACCCATAAACAAAAAATTTCCAGATATCAAAATATCAATTCTATTTTAAAACCCTTTTTAAAAATGCATAGAAAAAGGTAAATTGGGATTTTATTTTAATAAAATAAGGAATATTATAAATAATTTCAAATATCCAAGATTGGTTATGATGGCATGAAAATTCATTATCACCATATACGTTAAAATACGACATTCCTTTTTTTCTTTTGTAAATAAAGTCAAAATGTTATGTATAAAATACATAAAAAGATTCCTTTTGAAAACCCTTTAATGAAAGTAAACAGTGAAATAAAATAAAATTTATAAATTATTTATTCCCATATAAATACATACATAAAATAATTTTAAAATAATGTACATGTAAGATAATATTTAGAAAATAAATCTTTAAAATTTTTTTAAATGAGGTTTTTAAAGTAAAGAAACCTTTATATAAAACTATAAAAATACCCATTTAATTTTTTAAAGAAATAAAAATATGGTCAAAATTACCATTTGAAACAATATGCATAAATAAAAATTTTATTGAAGTATTTGGAATAATATTTACTTGGAAGAAAAAGAGTTGGAAGGGGAACTTTAAAAGAGGTATTTTTTAAAATAAAGCCCCTTACCACTTTGGTAACTTCAGAATCATAAGCCCCATGAAATATTTATATCAAATAGAACTTTAAATATCATTAAAATAATGATATTAATGATATGAAATTTCAAATGGGTAGTATATACACCACAAAAAATGAAGAAGTGGTGAATATGAAATAAGTCTCGTAGAAATTAAAGTGAGACTAGAAATACCTTACCTCGAGTCCAGACTTGTCGTGTGTGTCCTTTATCTCATAAATAATAAAATCATATCAATTTTTTTATTTCTTAAGAACATTTTTCAAGTTTTATACTTTATAATTAAACTATTTACTTTATTTAATTTAATTATATATTCAATTACTTAATCAGTAATGTCCACATCGGGTGTTTTGAGGATGTTCAGTTCATAAATTAAAAATGGAATCAGTGTATTGAACATGGTAAAAGGGTAATTATTCCATCATATATATAATAATAATAATTAAATAATTATAATTCTTATAAAACAATTATACTTTTAAAACCAACCATTAAATATGTTAATGAAAAACGAACTATGTTATAATCATGGTGATGATAGGTCATACTACACATGAGTAACATTTCCATTTTTCGAAGACCCTAATGGAAAGAAGATAAGTGATATTGTATATTTATAAAATGAAATTCTATCATAATAAATATATTATTTCTTTAAATACACTTAAATATTCCATACATGTGATGCAGTAATAAAAACAATCCACATCGCTTCGTGAGGTAGTTGTCTACTATACACACGGATGATGCTATCATTTTTCAGTGGATGGTAAGGTAAGAAAGTATATGATATATTAATTTCAAATAATGATT
Source organism: Viscum album (assembly GCA_963277665.1). Lineage (NCBI taxonomy): Eukaryota > Viridiplantae > Streptophyta > Magnoliopsida > Santalales > Viscaceae > Viscum > Viscum album. Next base: position 1,931,818,750 of record OY728142.1, read on the forward strand.
AATATTTCATGAAGATAATATATAAAAATTAAATCCATCATCATGAACAACCATGAGAGGTGATAATGGAAAATAAATTACATCGGTTCGTGAGGTAGTAGTCCTCTATACACATAAACGATGGTTTCATTTCTCATTTGATGGAATAAAAGATTTATTTAGGTTATTACATTAACATAATAATATATAATTATATGGGATATAATTATTTTATTATATTATCATGGTTTTTAATATTATAATTATGTGTAAGAAGAAACAAACCAAAAACAATAGATTAAGAACAATACATCTTCTTCAGAACACCTCTTTAGGATAATTCCTAAAGCCTTCCTAGATTGGATTTATGATCAAACCAAGGCCTCTCAAAATTTGGTATTTAATTAAGTATGGGATTTGGGAATGTATTGGCCCAACCACAAGGATTTTGAAGTGTGTAAAGGAGAGTAAATGATGATTCCTTTTATAAGTGAGGATGAGTGATATTTTTGTAAATATGAAAAACTATTCAATAATGGTATGTCACTCTCAAGACAAGTGCTTCCAAAATAGATAAATAATGGATTCTATGGGTTATATAGTTAATAAACACTTCCACCATTGAAAAATAAATATGTTTTAAACATGTTATTATATTTAACTCTAATGCTACAAACTTTTACCATTTTAATTTTTCACCATGGTAACTAGTTTTTTACTATTTTTACTATTTATTATGACAAAAAATTAAGTTTAACTTATTAAATAATATTAATTATGATAACCCCAAATATGGATTCCATTTTATCAAATTCAAATCATATAATTGGCATAATTAAATTTAAAATTAAACCTGCAAAATGTGTTGGGAAATGGTTTTTCAAGAAATTATTTTTTCAAGAAATAGATGATATTATATACATTAGGTGATTGGGGGTAAAATTACATCAAACACACACACACACCTCACACATAGGCTAGAAAGGTAGTCCATAACCCCCCAAAGGGGATATGCCACCTATAAAACCTTTTTTATTTTATATGGATGGACTGAAAGGACCAGTGGGAATGAAGACCATTACATGGACCAAAGGCCCATAAACTGGCTTGAATACAAGTGAAACTTTATGTTTATATCATCCTACTCGTGTCACCAGGACTGCGTCATGCCTATGTCAATGCTTTCCCTTATCATGCCCATGTCACCACCTTTCCACGTCATACCTGCATCACCGCCTATACACATTATACCCATGTCACCACCTGCATCATAAATCCCCCAAAAGGCTTTCCAGTATTCAAACTATGGTCTTTTGGATGCAATATTACGAGGTTTACCACTCTAGCACCAGCCCAACTACAATATATGATCTTTTATTAACTCTATGAATAAAAATAATCATTATATGAATTTAGATTAATATAAACAGATGTATAATATATGTATTTAATTTAAATATTTCTTTACTAGGGGTTATTTTTATTAATTAAAATGGATAAACTTTATGCACTTGATTTTTTTTTGCATAAAACCGTGTTTTTAAGCATAAAAACAAACTTGTACCTAAATCATGACAATTGATAATTAAAATAAAATTAATTAGATTAAATATAAATAAATAATAGTTATTTTAATTTGAAATCAAATTAAAATAATAATGGTACTTTTAATATACTTAATTTTTTGAAAAGAATTGGCAGTTTTACAAAAAAGTGGTATTTTTCACTGTCCACTAAAAAATCATTCTTTTTTCAGAAAAATCCCAAAATTTCACCATAAGATAATTTCAATATGATTATTTAAAAAATGATATAATTTTTATAAAATACCATTTATATAAGTTCTATATTCTAATTATAGTATTTTCTAAAATAATTTTTTTTTGAAGAAAATGTATTTTTAAAGCATAAAATGACTTTACTGAAATTTGAGTACTTATTTATTATGAATTAATCAATACATTTAGATTATATAAAACAATTAGATATATTTTTCATAATATGTTTATTCCTATTCATACCAGTAATTTTAATGGATAAGTAATAACAATCATGTTTAAATAATAATATTTTAATAGTTTATCACAATTTGTTTAATCTAAGTGTTATGTGTTGTATATGAAATAGATTATAGTGTTCTTTTAAAATATAAGGGTGTTACATATATTATATTTAAATAATAATAATTATTTATTAAATATCATATATATTTATTGGATCCATCATTTTAATGATCCATATGTTTTAGTTATGAAAAAACACATCGTTTTGTGGAGGTGGTAGTCCACATGTACTCACAGATGATGTTTTATTGACCATAGGATAGAAAAAGAGATGAATAATGGTTGTGAATCAAGAATAATAAAATTTTATTATATTTAAGATATTTATGTTATTAAATTATAATGTTTATAGAATATTTTAAGGTGATAGAAGAAGAAATAAAATTAAAACACTCGATTAAGAGTTATACCTCTTCTTCAGAAAACCCCCACTGACATAGATCATAGGCCTTATTAATTGGTATTTCAATGACACCTAAGACTATGGGTCATGTTGAGGAATTTTGGGATGGGATTTGGTTAGGTATGGTATGATTTAAGTGGCTCAAGATGTGTGAAGAAGAGATGATAAGTTGTTCCCTTTTATAAGTGAGGGGAGTGGAACTCTTGTAATTATTCAAGGTTTTAAAGTATTAAATGGTATCATCCATGATCAAATGGAACCAAGTCAGAAAACATTATTATATAATATGTTATAGGGTGTAAAAAAAATCAAACAATCATATTTAAACAAGTTTTGGAGTTATTTTAATCCTTATATCCTTGTTAAACCCCTTTAAACGCAATTTAACCTTAACTATGAGATCTTAACTTTTTTATCATGATAAATTATTTAGGTGACCAAAAATAAAATGGGAATTATAAAAAAATTTCGACATGATAATTAAAAAAATTTAATATATATTATCATATTAATATTCTATAGGTGGTATAAAATACTTTCAATATAATAACACAAAACACATGAAATACATTTTTTAAGAAAATAACTGATTTAAGTGTAATTTTTTTTACATTGAAATCAAGTAAATAGTTAATTTTCATGATTTTTTTGATTAATTAATAAAAAATGAATGTTGTTATACTTTTTTATCAATAAAAAACATAATTCAACCTTCTAACCATACCATTAATTGTAAATACCCAAAAATAGTTTTTTATTTGAATAAAATATAACTTATGTTCACAAAAGTCAAGCTTGGGATTTGAAATTAAAAATAATGATTTGAAATTAAATTATTTAACATATTAAACAAATATTTGGTAAATAAAAAGGTTCTAAACTTATTAAATCATTTTTATATCATAATAATGTCATAAAAATGATAGTATTTTGAAAAATCAGTAATTTCACTATTCACCCAAAAATCAACTGTTTTAGAAAAATATTAATAGACAACCTTAAGAAAAATTTGATATGACGATAGAAAAAATCAATTAAATTTTATAAAATTAAATATATAAAATTTATAAATATATATTTTAAATAAAACCATGTAGTTAATAGAAGAACAATTTAGTTAAATAAAACTATTCATTTTTTGATTGAAAACTTTTATAAAATTATTTATAAAACTAAGATGATTATGAATCCATAAAATGAATACATATAAATCATAATATTTATTTATTTATATAATTACCTGGTTTGTCACATTGATGCATCCATGAGTGATTTTTTTGAGGTAATTTGATGAATTATTTTATTGAATATACATCCCGGTGGTTGGAAGGACAACAAGTTAACAGAGATAGAAAAAAATTCCAAGGAATATTGAAATCATTATTCACACAAACATGGAAATTGGAATAAATAACCAAATATTTTGATTATGGGTCTTCTAAAATATAAATAGGAAATATTTTTAATTGTTAATTTAAGTTCAAATTAAAACTTTTGATCTATTTATATCAATTTAATAATATTTCTCACTTGATCAACTTAATGGGATATATATCAAAGAAGTCATGATACTTCATAGGGGACCACTTTGTATTATTTTTTATCAATATTTCAGGTTTATCTCAATGTTTTTAAGGAGTTTAATTTTTTTATTAAAAAATAATTTTAACATTATTAAGTATTATAATGCATCTAAATATAGTTAATCTAAAAGTAATAACCATATACTCCACAAGAAATTATTTTGAGAAACCTAAATAGACTTTAATGGAAGTTCATATCATCAGTATATAGGCATGAAAATTATCTATCCTTTAATTTTTATGTTTAGAGCTATTGAAGAAGGGAAAAGTGAGTTCAAAAGTTATTTATTAAAAAAAATTCAAATATGATGTTTTTGATAAAAACTGATCCATGATTTCTCTTCATTATGCCATGGGTTTTTATGTTCATTACGGTTTGATGGTCTCATCATGGAAGGAGATTTCATTTTGGAGAAAATAATTGTATGGGGTACTAGTCTTCATTATGAATAAGCCCATGTTATGGTTTTAACTATGGTAACATAGTTTATATAAAATGATTATAGTTCATAAGGTGGTTTAGATAAATATTTTCCTTGTGTTATTTTTTGAATTATGTAAGAACCCTGTCACAATTTATTATAATGATTCAAAAAAGGATGTGGTTAAAGTAGATTATCATGGTTCCATCTCATTTTTTAAAAGGTTATTGAGAAAAAAATATCATGGTTTCATAGTCAATTTTATGGTTTTGGTCAAATGTTTAATTTTTTGAATGAAACTAGTCAGTAAATTTTTAGGGGTTCATGATTCAAGTTGTTATGGTTTTAAGATCACCCTTGAACAAACCAAACCATGAGATAGATTAGGCAACCACACTATTATTTGGACTATATTAATTTAATTATAAATTAAAAAATCTATCTTTTATCTCATTTGGTTCTTACTTGAACTTGAAAACCCTTGGTTACCAAGGGATAATTATAAGATTTTAAGGAGTTATTTGGTTTACTTTTGAGTTCATCAACTTATGGGATCAAATATATATGAGCTATGATATTATATTTTCTCTTTTTACCGCCTTTATCTTCTTCTTCCACCCTAGATATCCATGGGAAGTATATTGTGTGTTTTGGTTCCTAAAAATTGATGTGAGGGTTAAGTATTCAAAATATGTTAGGTAATATTCATAAGAATGCGTGATATTGAGAATTGAGGTTCAATGACATAATGATTTGGGAAATTCATTGAGGATGGTTATTTGGGAATGAATTAATAAAAAACATAAAGAAGGTGAATGATATGGGAAAGTGGATGTGAAAGGAATTAAAAATATTATAAAATTAATTATCTAATGTAGTCGCTGAATTTTGCAAGCAATTAATGATGGATTACATGAAAATTGATAAATAATTATGAAATGGAAAGAATGATATGGTCAATATCCGTACGAATTATGTGGTTGATGTGTGTAATTTTATTATATAGTTATATATAATGATAATAGTTATTTAGAGGTTAATATTTGTGTGGAAGGAAGGTTATAGATGATTCATAAGAGAATATAAACCCTTGGATGAGATTTCTGAGAAACTATATATTATTTTTTTCACCACCCCTCCCCAAAAGGTACCCTCCTAGGTAGAAAATGAGAGAATGGATATAGTGACTGCTTGAATTCTACATCCAATAGGCCACGAGTTAGCTATAAGAACCGAGGGTATATCATACATAAAAATGAGAGGCATTACCCTCTAAAAGAAAGCGAGTAAAGTGAGATATGACATTATAAAAATCAAATACTACTCAAAAAGATAAAATAAATATCCCAAGTACATGCATGTAATGTCATAAAATAACTAATACAACTGAAAAGGAGCTACAAGTACCAAAATAAAATCTTAAAAATGAACAAAAATCCCAAACAACACTCAAACAACCACAAGCTAGTAATATACAACTATATCTCCAACCTTATCCTTCTGACCTAATATATATATATATATATATATAGAATAATATGTATACTCAGTTGGACCCTCCTTAGAGTCTCTTATGAAAAATATAAAGAAAGCATGTTAATGCCTAGTTAACAACAAGTGAAACTAAATCATCACATAAACAGGTATACTAAGTTCCCAACCTCACCACGACTATCTATCACCAAGTAATACATATAAGAGATTATATACTATAGTAACAAAAATGGTACCTCACTACTAGTTCCCCATTGGTTTTCTACTCTACCCCAACATCACACATCCTAATCCATCTCTCTCCAAAGAATCCAGCCTGAAGACACTTGGGATAAAGTATCATAACATGCATACCGTGTAACACATAATATCATCATCCCATACCTCATCTCAATATAGTAACTGAGTAGTTTAGTAGATCCCCAAAATCATGTATGTCATGTACCATACATTGGGTATTATACCTCAAGCTATCACAACCCATACACTGAGTATGTACCTCGATCCATCATAATCCATAAACACCATACCTATAATAATCCTTAGGATAATATATATGAAGATATATGTATGTTAAATAAAAACAAGACATTAAAAACCTCTACACACATATATGGGTAAAATAACAACTATTCATACCAGCACATAATACTATTGGAATTAACCTAGTCTTAGGATAAACAACAACTAACATCAATCAGACACCTGATTTCCACCGCTAAAAACTAGATATCCTATAGATACACAAGCATTAAAGGTGTTTAATTAAAATAATTCTTCCCATTTTTAACAATAAAACTTATGTTAATTAATTTATTATCCTTTAATTAATATTTCTACAAATCTCATTTCATTAATCATCAGATTGAAGTCCATGACCTCCAAGCATAATACAACCAAGTCCATGGTTTATCACAATTAACATATTTTTCATTCCAAAAAGTACAAACCCCATGGGTTAAAACATTTATTAAGAATCACCATTCCATAATTCTAGGTTCTCTAGGAAACATCCAAATCTAGTACCAAGATACATAGCCAAGAACAACCAGCCGCCTCAAGTAGTGGGGAAAGGAATGTAGATAAATAAGAAACCCAAAAATATGGACCTTATAACTGATATAATAATAATAAGGAATCCCATATTTTAGAATAATAATGGGTAAGACTATATTAAACCTATTCCATCAAAACCAATAGTATCCCTGACACCATCATTCTTATCACCATGAATCTCACCATCATAGGCATCAACTGATACAACAAACCTAGACCTCCACTCTCACATCTCATCAGCCATCATCCATCATAGGCTCACATCACATCACATAGAAAGTCTCACATCCATAGTAACACAAAAGGAAATAAACAAAATACATGTTCAATAGGGAAACTAGTCCTAAAAAAAGGTATTCAAACTTTACATGAAAAGAATCTCACTTGACCCTAAACATAAGGCATTCATCCCTCATAAGAAAATGGTCTCATTTGGCCCAAAACATTTATCTCTAGCAGAAAATTAGTTTTATTCCATCTTTAATTATCCTATTCATTTATTATAGGTTACTACTACGGGTAACCAAAGGCATTTACTATTACAAGCTATCATTTATTTAAACATGCTTTCAAGTATAACTTCCAGTTTCATTAAACATTAAGTAAGAACATATCATTATCATGAATTTCATTATTATTAATAATAATCACTTCCAGATTCATGTTCTTTATCCAATTACATTAACACATGGAATAAAAAAAATTAAACATGTATTTAGTTTCAATTTTATAACCATCAAATTATAAGAATTGATTCATTAAACATGCCAGTTTTTGTTCTTTATCCAACCAAAAATTTATCATCTTTACATTATTTAACCATTTTCATTAAACTAACATGCCAACCCAAGAGTAAAAAAAATATTAAAAAATTATATACTATATAACACACTATCTAGTAAATCAAGAGTCAAACCATTATCAAGGTGAAAAAAGACATGTGATCACTAACTATAAACCATTATTTCATTAATCCAGTTTATACTTTATTAAGGTTAATTACACAAAAAAAATGATAAACCAAGGTAAATTTATGAGTGAACTTAATATAAAATGAGAATAAATGAATCCACTACCTCAAGGAATCAAAATTCTTCATGTGAGAACAAAAAAACAACACATATCTTTGATCACTTCTCTCACAAAGAAAGGCATGTCCATCCAAGAACACTATGCCACAAATGAAAAAAAATATCAAAAGAAAATCCATTAGAATGATGAAGATCCAATTTAATAACATGGAAATAAATAATAGGATTAAATTATACTAAATAGAGAATAAAATTCTAGAAAATTAGAACAAATCACCACAAATTACCATATATTTATCTCCAAAATCCATGGGTTGATTCTGATTAGAAGGGGATTCAATGGCATTCAAAAAGAACTCTTATATGCCAAGGGTTTGAGAGATAAATTTTTGAGAAAAGATTGTTTGGATGGGACTCATGTATTTATAGTAATTTTTTAAAACACAACACAATGGAACAAAAACTTTGACCACATCGCAGAACTGACTGAAACAAGAAATACTATGGCACAACATAAGGGACCACACTGCAACTTGCCTAGTCAAAACCATGCTCAATATCCATGATTCAGATCCTATTAAAGGGGGAGAGATACTATGGTGAAACCAAAATCAACAAATCATATAACCAAAAAATTTTACAATTAGGATTCATAGTAGCCTACCTCTATGTCATAGGGTTACTTTTTTTTTCAAAACCACCCAAACTCACCCCTCGAGAACCTACACCAAAAATCGCCTCTCCATGACTCAGAAGTAAAATTCAATATGAAACAACCTACCTAAATGTTGTATCCATTCAAAAAATGGTAGTGGATCTGAAATACTTCCTATTGGTTTGATACACTAAAACTGGGCTCTCTAAACTGAAGAAAACAACCTTAAGGCGCAGTATATCCCTCCATGCTATAGAATCCTCTACAGCTGTAATTTCAGATTAACTCCATTGTTTACTTCTAGAGCCTAATTTAATAACCTAAAACACTCAAAACTTACAAATTAAAAGGATTATATGATCTAGGACCTTACATCAGATACCTCTCTAACAATTCTCATCCTCAAGAATTTAAAAACAAACTTGGAGAGAAAAGAAAGAAAAAGGTTTGTCCAAACAACCACCCCATGAGATACCTCTCACAAATATCACTAACATAGGATCTAAACCACATTAATCATAGGAGAGAAGGTGTAGAATTATGCAACACTGACAATCAAATCCTAAACACTCTTTCAGGCTCAAATAAGAGTAATAACACAATGAAAACATCAAAGAAGAGGAAACCATATCATAAATTAGAAAAGGTCAACTTATACAAAATAAGAATTTCTATAAGATAGAATATAAACAAAAAACATCTCTAGATACTAAGTGTGAATCTATGGCCCATTTTCCTTGGTAATCTCCTCTACCCCACCATGTCTCTAAAAGACACAAACCAAGTGAATGGTATTCTCACACAATACCTTCACCTGACAGTCCTAGATCTCCACAGGATGATCCTCGAAGGTAAAATCATCTTCAATGTAAATCTCACCCTAGTAAATGACATGATAATCATAATAAAGATAAATATAGATCTATGAAACATGGAAAACATCATGAATCTGTCTCATCTAGAGTGGGGGGGGGGGATTTACATTTGATACACCATAACTCCAACATGAGCCAACACCTCGAAAGGTGAAACAAAATAGGGATAAAGATTTTTCCCATGACCAAAACCTCAACAGACATAATGATGAGTCACATATAGAAACACATGATCCACAACATAGAATTAAATAGGTCTAATCCTATGATTATCATAGGAATTTTAATGGTCTTTAACTATTTTCAGCCTCTCAAGAATCACCTGAACTATTTCTATCATGTTCTATACTAGCTTTAGTTTGATAATTGATGACTCTCCAAAACCAGTCTAGAAAAATAGAGAATTGGAAGGTCAACTATAAAAAGATTGAAATAATTACATACCAATGGTGGATTGGAAACTATTTTTGTAAGAAATCTTGACCAAGGGAAGGTTACTTATCCATGAACCTCTAAAATATTAGACAGAAGAATGAAACATGTTCTCAAGAGTCTGGATAGTCCGCTCTGTCTGACCATTCGTTTGTGAATGAAAAGCAGTGTTGAAGTATAACTGATTGTCAAAATCATACTAGATACCACTCCAAACCCTAGAGGTAAAATGAATATCCTGATAAAATATTATCATCCTTGAAACTCCATGGAGTCTCACCACTTCATCCAAATACTTACTTGAAAAAACCTCCACTAAGTTTGGATCCTTAACCACTATAAAGTGGGATGATTTTTTAAAATGATCCTTCATGACCCATATATCTTCATAGCCTCCCAGTACTTGAGTTAAACTTGTAATGATGTCTATCGATATGTTCTCCCACTTCTACTAAGGAATATCCAATGGATGGAAAAAACCCTCTAGAAAATTATTCTTAGCCTTCACCTTATCATATAACGAACATTGAGTCACAAACTCTATAATTGCATGCTTTAACCCAGGACACAAAAACTACCCTCTTAGAGCTTGGTACATATTTTTCACACCAGAATGTACCACCAAGGGTGAGAAATAGAACTCATGGATAAATACATCACACATCACCAATGGGATAAAAAGACTCCCATAGAATAACACTAGGTTCTATTTATCTTTAGAACAACCATTAGGGGAATCACCAAAGAAAATTGGGTCTCTCCATAACTCCACATCAGAATCCCCTATCTAGGAATCCTCTACATGGTATACTAAATATGACTTCACCATCATCTAGAAAAGAAAAACTCTACCACCAACCTCTCTCATATCAAGATGCATCACTAATATATCTTTCATCACTATTTAGAAATCTCCAGATTCATACATGACATAATTTCATGGATTCCTTCTCATCTTATAACCTATAACATCACCCTTTTCTACTTTATATGAAATCTCAAAGTTTTAATCCGGCAAAAATTTCTTCCACTTCCACTAACATAAGTTCAAGTCACATTGGGGGAAAACATACATCAGGATAATATGATTAGTAAAAACCATAAAATGATAAATGATAAGGTAATGTCATAACTACATCAAGGTAAAATGAATGATCCTAACTTAAGATCATGGGTGGTATAGTTACTCTCATGGGGACATAATTTCTGAGACTCATAAGGAACAAATGATATATACTGCATCATAACATAACCTAACCCAAGACATGAAGCCTTATAAAAAACCTCAAACTAAATCCCTCTACTGGAAAACAAAAGACTATAGCATTGAACAAATTCTTATTTAGTTACTAAAAATATTCCTAACACTAGTTTTTCTATAATAATTCCTATTCCTTTTTGGTAAAATCTATCATAGGAGTCACTACTCAAGAGAAATTATCTATAAACCTCCTATAATTTCCTACAAGACCAAGGAAAATCTACACCTCCACAATAGTCTTTGGGAATTCCCAATAAATGACTCCCTAAATATTTGAAGGATCCACAACTACTCCTTGATGGGATATTACATACCCTAGAAACAAACTTCATGAGTCTAGAACTCACACTTTTATAACTTTCCAAACAACTGCCAATGATGAAGAACTACCAAAAAAACTTGTAGATGACTTGCCTTCTCCTCACAATATACAAATTACACAAGGATTTCATTCATGAAAACCACCATGAAATGATCCAGTAATTATCTAAACACTAAATTCATCAAACTTATGAACATTTCTAGAGTGTTTTTCACTCCGAATGGTATCTAAACGAAATTTTAATGCCCATAATGACATCATAATGTGGTATTTTCAATACCCTCATATTTGACCCACATATGATGATATCCTAACTACAGATCAATATTCGAGAACCAAATATATCCTTTCATGTGATCTAATAAATCATCAATCCAGAGAATATGATAGAGGTTCTTCACCGTCACCTAGTTCAAGTGACAATGATCGATACAAAGATGAAAAAAACCATATGAATTATTCATGAATAAAACTTCTGCACCCCAAGGTGACATAATTGGATGATCAAAACCTCACTGAAAAAGATCATCATGTTGTACACACATATCTCTCAACTCAAATAGATCCATACTATATAGAGACTTCGAGATCAGGGGAGTGCCCAGCCACAGATCTATCCCAAAATAGATATCTCATTGAGGGGGTAACACCATGACCTCATTAGGAAAACATAAATTTACTCTTCCATATCCATAGTAAAAATCTATGTATAAAACTATAATTAAATTAATATCATATCATCCATCAAGGAAGGAATGGACATAAAAATCCTCTGGCCCATCTGAGTGTCTTGATCACGAATGAAAACTAAAGAATATTTGTTAGCATTATAGAATAAAATTTTTCTCTGGAAGAAGTCCAAAATATCTTGCACTAAATAAAACAATTACTTACTGATTATGATATCATATGGATATATCCTTAAAAATATGAAATCTACTAAAGATAGGTGATACCCCAACACTAGTTCACAGCCTATACATACTTCATACATATAATCTCAACCTCCAATTGGTGTAGTCAACACCATGGGCACTGAAAGCCTCTCCACCTCAAGTCCCAAAGAACATACTAGAGAAGGTGATACAAATAAGTGTGTATCTTACGAATCAATAAAATCATGCACCCAAGTACAAAACAAGGAAAGGGTACCTCAAACGACATATAGCTCACCCAGTGTTGGCCACGCTAGGGTATGCAGCCGGACACATCCTGCTCCATAGCCTCTATGACCTTGAGTAATACCACCTCCAAAGATTTTACTTTCTCTATGAGGATGAAAAAAATATCAAGTATATATTCTTCCCACCTAATATTCTATAAGTTAATCCCAATCTAGATCATTCTATTGATGTATTGACTGAAACTACCTTGATGGAGGAACCTGAAGTGGAACGCCTAGGGCATGATGCCTACTCAAAATGGTCAGGAACTCCCACCACTGATGACCTCATCCTCTACATGAAAATCATATGTATGATACCTTAGAAAATCCCTGTGAGATTCCACCCTAATATAAATGAGATGATGAGGTTTGGAACCTAACCCTGATAATAAGAAATATCTTATATCCAGGAAACTGGGAACCCTATACCAAAACTCTACTTTAGTAGTAATCCTGATGAATCCCATATCATGGTGACATGGTTATATCCATAATCCTCTTGAAAAACTATAATATCACCCAAACATCGAGATACATTGATAACATAAATGGGGTGACCTGGTGCGTGATCTCTAGATGAAAATCCTTCTCAAAATGCCTCACCTAGGCCTTTTAATTTGGTAACAAGTTTGAAGTATATTAGATAAGGGTTTTGAATTAGATATCAAAATATCATATGTTATAAATTACTTATAAGATGGTAATTATCTCCTGGATACTGGACACCTTTACAGTGTAATAAAGAAACTCTACTCGGAACTATACCCTAAACTTCTCTCATAAAACATTCGAATCCTCTTGATCCTAAAGGAACAATATCTACCACCACCTCGCTACTCAACACAACATCATCATAGATAATGAAACCTGGTGCTACTTATGATCATGGATTCAAATAAAAGATATCTCAACCTCCTCAAACTGGTATTATATCACTAATTATGAAATATATCACTTACATTTCTATTGACTCTAGCACTAAAACTATCAAAGTGTCCTCCTCTATGTTTCATTATCACCAACCTCTAATTTTCAATGATCTTTTGGCATATCCTATTAAACATGATCTGTGCGAAATTGAATAGGAAATTAAACTGGATCTATACCTACAAAATAAAAAATGGTTAGAGACTCATAAAACAAGAATATAAAATATTTAACATTAATTAATTACTTATTTACATTATCTTTTATTTAAGGTTTAACATTTCTCGAGGTATACCAATTTCAAATGTAGGTGTAAGGAATAATGATGAATGATCCTTTCATAGGTATATATCCTTAAATTAGTATCAAGTATTTTAGTAATATTAGTAAACTTAAAGGTTCATGCATCATATCACAGGGGCCCCTAAATACCCATGTCTCATCCATTCTACCTTATTTATATCTCTTGATAAATTTAGATAACACTATTTCCCTATAAAACCATGCAGTTTCACTGGTGCTTAACTCCAAACTCCATCCTATATATCAACCTGAACCTATGATACCAATCTTTCATGACCCCCTCCCATCAAATGTACCCATCATAGGTTGGAAATGTGATAAGGGAGATAGTGACCACCCAAAGTCTACCTCCTATGATTTTCCAAGCTCGGTTCATTCATAAGTAACTGAATCCAAGGGCCACATGGACTCAAGCATGCCTCCCCATATTCTAGAGGTGACTGACTAGTAGCATGTTTATAATGGTGGTACGATGGGGTGAATATAACCTATGGATGAGTACTAAATACAGTGGAGGAATAGTAAAATAAAGGAACAAAAAAAAGATAATAATGAAAAAATAACTCGAAAAGTGCCAGATAAAGTAACCATGCATGTGTAATGATGATACATATATAAGGCAGTCAAGTGAATGAAAGGTAATAGATATAGAAAGGATATGAAGATAAAAGAATAAAACAAATAAAATAAATAAAATACCCAACAATTGAAGGCATCCTAAGTACATGCTCGACCGCATCTCCCATGACAAGTCCTAGCCCCTAATTAGTATCAACCAAGAAGAACCAACCAAGTCCAAACCTATATCCGTGAGACCATTATAGTTAATAAACAGAGGCATAAACAAGGTTTAATTAATACTCATAAGTCCACCACTAAAACTATCCAATTCATTCCAATCAAAGAGTATGAAACAAAACCATGTGCAGTGTATATATAATAGGTAAAAAAATAAAGATGAGGCAAACTAGGAAATACCAACTACTTTGGAATAGGTCAGACTATCTATGTATCCTAGGAATAATAATGTAGTCCAGGGACCCATGGATATAGGCCTAGGCATCCAAGAACAAGTATCCCAACAAATCCATGGAGTGGAATCCAATAAATCCCATATATTAGTACCAATAAAATACAAAGAATAAATCCAAGGAATTCCAATCTATAAAGGGGACTCTAACTGAGCATGAGGAAAAAGTCCAAGGTAATCTTAGGATAAACTTTATTGGGACCCAATTATGTAAATACGAGGCATCACATGTCTGAGGAAAACAATCCAAATATAGGGATCTCATTCAATATGTTCTAATGTTTTTGTAAGTAGTAGGTGAATCATTGATGCCATGATGAATAATTCACTAAAGACATTGACCAGATCCAAAGAGAGTATATCCCTTGGAATTCACATAAGTGATTCATGGGGTGTCATCACATTTACACTTGGAATTCAAAATCAAAATTCGAGTCTTACCCATGGAATACCTCACTATAACCATAACTAGTCTCATTATTTTAATAATATTATGGATATTAAGTAATAATAAAGAGAACTATTTAATTGAGTAGTGCATTAGCTCAAGGCCTTTCATAAAAATTATAATAAAACACCCATTACTTATAAGCCATTAGATTCCACATACACATTTCAAAATTTACCTTATAAAAAGGGATATAACAATTTAACCAACACCCTTACTCTAATACATTTAATCTAAGGTTTTTATAACAAAAGGTCATAAGTAACAAGGAATTATATATGGGAAACATAAGTCTTGAAGGTATAAATATTATGCAGAAGTGGAGTAATCATGTCAAGGTATTTACTAAAAATAAACCACAACTAAGGAGAGTTTTCTCAAGGTCATCCATAATTTAGCACATTAGTTACCAATTAAAATCATTCATTTATTCTTAGAGATACATAAAAAAGGACTTAGGACCTATTATTTACTCAATACACCCAAAGTTCTCAAGACGAGTTTAAATAATCCAATGCATCGATGGGGTCCTCCTAAGATTTAAACAATGCAAGTTTCATGCCCAAAAAAACATAAGGCGTTGTTAGCTCTAAGTAGAAAAATGGGGTTCCTATAAATTTTCAAACCATGAACCAACCATGTGGATCCTTCCATACCTCTATAGAAAACCACATATTTTACTATATCCCCTTTCATGGTCTAAAAAAATCATGTGCCTTAATAAATAAGTCATATGGTTTGGGGATCATGGTTAGCACTGACTGTGATCTAAATGTGTTCCTTAGGATACTTTCTCCTAAAACTGGGTTTTCTAATACCGAAGCTCTTAATAATTATCGAATAACCCAAGTAACCTATAAATGAGCAAATTTTATCCAGAAACACCACTTTATGGTGTTTAAACTCTTAGAAATCCATTCTGGATCTCTCTTTTTTAGTTGGCCCATCCACCAAACAAAAAACTCAAATTAATTTGGAATTTCCAACCTTTTCAAAACATAGGATCTTATAGCCTCATTATTTTAGTACTTCTCATCCCAAATAATCCCTTGTGTATATTTATAAACATAAAACAACCTATGAAGGTCATCAAAGTTTGTTCCAAATATGACCACCCAATGTGATTATAATGTAACTCTAAACATAATACATGATATCGCTCGAACTTGAGCCAATACTCATATCCTTTATTGAACACTGAGAATATTATCCATAGCTCTCGTCTAACATGATACACCTATATATTTATATCATAGAAGTTTTCTATTCCAAGGTTCTCTCTACCTTAAGGATTATACCATAAGTCCAATTCTAAACCTTGGCACCTTTCTCCATCATAATTTCCCATAAAAAATCTCTTAGAAGTTCACCATTTCATTCAGAGTGGTTCCCAACATACTGCATGTCAACACACATAAGATCACCATCAAACCGTTTCCCACTATAATTTTCAAAACTCAAGCCAGAATGGATATTCCTCATTATCCATTCACAACATGAATATTTTAGACTTTTCCTTGAAATACCTCTAATAAAAACCCGGAATGCTTCCATAAAATCAAAAAAGACATGCCCAACATGGTTTCTACCTTTCCACATCTAATCACATGTGGAAAAAATAGTCAAAACACCTATAGAAAATCTTTCTTGGAAATTATTGTCTACACTCACTAATGCATCATCACTACCCGCTCACAATGCTCTTACCCCCAGAGGCATCTTGTGATCATTTAAGAACACTCCCTGAGGTTCATATGCAGCCCTTAGTGAATTCTATAATTGGAAACCCAACTTAGGTTACCCTTAATCAACTCAATAAAACATCATATCACCCTTTATCTAAAGAGAAAACACTAGAAAAAAGGTGATAGTTTATCACATTGAATTATGATTGATTGCTATTGTAATAACCCAAAAACTAGTATCCCGGAGTTGTTACCTTACTTTAATACATTATAAAAAGATACAAGGAATCAAATACTAAGGGAAAAAATAGTTTAGTAGTCTTAAAATTACATTTTGAAACATAAAATACATAAAAAATTTCATTGAGTATGCCATTATTCCCCTTTTTGTGTAACCCTTCATATCAATCATAACATACTTCTCAGAATCTGAGGAAAAAATGAAACATATGAAAGGAGTTAGCTTAAATGTTATATAAGGGAAAGGATATAAAGTAATATATGAGAAAATATGTCATAAAAAATATACCATGATAAAAAACTGAAACACATGCCATTTAAATAATCGCATGAGCTATAAAACTTAACAATGGATATTCCAACTAATCAAATAATCACATGGAAAAATAATAATGACAAAATGCATAATTTTGGAAGTCTAAACAATCAATATATACCATTAATATAGTTATTACCAAGAACTATCCTCAATATAGTTTAAGTCAATGGGTATAAACCCATTTGATTTGTGTCAAGATCTATCCCCCTAATAATTTAAAACTACTTGTAAACAAATGCGAAGGGTTTGTTGCCAATTGATTTCATCTCATGAGACCTACCGATTCATCAAAGGGATATATTGGGACCCTAACATCACTTTATAAGTCCAATTAATTCCTCATATAAATGTAGTAAACATAAATAATTCATACATACCAAATGTAAATAACTTTACCCAATTAGTAAACATAATTACTAACCATTCTAAGTAATATAGTGAATGGTATCAAAATAGAAAATCCATAGTCAACCTGGTCATAAACCATTTAATAAAATATGGTATATTATATCATATAATATTAATCCCAATGAATCATAATATTCAAAAAATGTTGTTGGAATCGATCATCGAGGAATTCTTGAGAAAAATATTTTTTTTTTACTTTTCAAAGAAGAGTTGTTTTGGAAAAATCATTTGTATTTGTCATAAAATCAGATTGTAAAAATGTATATCCTAGAAAATAAAATGTTATGAAAAATGAAATTATGTTTTAGGTATAAATTATGTTCAAATTAAGTTAATACATGTAAAAATAGTTTTTAAGATACTTTATAAATGGGCTACTTCAGTGCAGTTTAATGAAAAATATAAAAGGGGATTTAAAATGGAAAAAGTAATAATTGATTGTATAAAAATAGAAATGAAAAAAGTTAGTTTTCAATAAAAAAAGAGTTATATTATAAAAATAATGGTTCCTTAAAATATATTATGGAAGGTACTTGAAAATGGGCTAGAAATTGGGAAGTTCTCTTAAATCAGCCTTGCTTATCAGGAAACATTGAGAATGACACCTTATAAAACATTTATTATCCCATAATAGAAGGATAAAATGATCTGGATATATGATTTTGGAACATATAAATGTAATTTATAATAATTATAAAAAAATAATTAAGAATTTCATTAAGGGTAAAGAGATAGAAATCGTAACTCAAATGTAAAATTGATGTTTGGGAAGAAACACTTACTATGAAAAAAATCGAACCATAAGCCCCATAAAATTAATGATTATCCAATAAGACATTTAAAACCATGAATATAAATATATTAATGATATGATACATCAATGGGCCATAAAAATACACCACACACAAGGAAAATTGGTGAATAAGTCATATCTCATAGAAATAAAAGTTAGATGAGAAAGCCCTTACCTTATTTCCAAAACCATTCCGCACTTGATCTTAATGTCAAGGATAATCATATTAAATTAATTAATTAATTAATTAAGAAAAATTTATACATTTATTTTATTCATTATAATTTTATTAATTTAATTTATATATTTTTTGATGAGGCATAAGATAATATTTTATCGTTCGGTAACATTCGTTTCCTTGGTCTTCATGATTAATTTACTTGTATACATTTATGGAAAATCATGTAAAATGAGAATAGTTGTCCAAAATAGAAATTATATGTTATTAATTAAATTAAATAATATTAAATGGTTATATATTTCATTATATTATATGTTATTAGGATTAATAATTAGATAAAATGTTAGTGATAATCATTTAGATTATTTTAGTGTTTTTTCGATCATTATGAACTAGTTTTGTCTTATGAATTAAAATTATGTATATATAATAGTTATATAATGTTAAATAAGTTTTAATACATATATTATAGTATTTTTTTACCATAAAAATGTTTTTATGACCATCCTTGATGGCATAATTTAAAAACAAAAACTCTTCTTCCACAAAGGTGGTAAATTTGCACCTCAAGGATGATGTTTTCATTTTTTAGATTAAAAAGAGGATGAGAAGGGGTTTGATGATTTATTTTACATTAAAATAATAAAATTACAGTTTATATAAGATACTATAGTTATAATGTTAATTTTTATGTAATAGGAATGGATAAAATAAGAAGAAAAGAAATTAAAATAAATTGAAAGATAACAAAAAAGGATTTACCTCTTGAATTCCTCTCCTTGAGAATCTACTTAAGGAAATTGATTTTGGTATTTTGTTGAGAACAAGGGATCCTTGATGAGAGGAATAGGTTTTGGAAGAGGATTTTATAGAAATTGGACAAGCTTAAAAGTTTAAGAGGTGTGAGGAGAAGAGGTGGTGAGGGTAATATTTATAGTGGATGAGAGGGGTGTTTTTTTATTCTATTCATTAGTTTATTTTTTTGGATCAAGAGAAGAAATAATAATGATTAAATGACTAAATAAATTATATAGATCATTTGAGTTTGAAAGAATGGTGATTACATCATCCATACATCAACCATGACCCAATAATTCATTTATTTAGCTTATACCATAAATTACCGTATTTCACTATTCACAAAAATTCAAGTATTTTAGAAAAATAGAAAAAATTCACCATAACCATTTTTTGAAAATTAGAATTCAAAATTGAAATAAATTTTATGAAAATAATTTTATAAATATGGTAAATTTAATTTTAATTAAAATCATCATTTACTTGGAAAATACAGATTTTAAAATTATAACTTATTTTTTAACACTTTGAAAAATTAATTAAGGTCTCAAAAAATTATCTTATAATCCTAAATATATATATATATATATATATATATTAATTTATGAGTCTATTTAATAAATATATATTTTCTTTTAAATCATTATATTAATTAAAAAATTATAAATAAATATTTAGGACTTATAAAAATACCAACACTTAATTTATCATTTTCAATACATTTATTTACTTATTCCATGATATAGATATATCATATTTTTATTTATAAGATACCAAAATTTTATTTATACTTTCATAGGTGATGTTACTATTTTATTTTCCAATTTACTATTCTTAAGGCTCATATTACTATTCCAAAGGTTAAATTACCACTCCATTAGTATAAGTTCTTTAAATTGTAGAAATACCTATTATATCATTAATTATTCATTTATAAAGTTTGTATTATGTTCTCTAGGTGATTTTATGTGATTTATAATATATGAAATAATTATAAGAAGGAAAATTTCATTGATATAATTTTGGGCCGTTACATTATCCCCTCTTTCAATAAATTGCACCCTCCCAATTTGAAATTGTACTCTAAAAATCAAAGGTTGATACTTTAAAATTAATTTATAGGAAACCCACATAGGAAATAGGGTTAATAAATTATCATCTTAATAAGAGGGAAAGGGAAATGATAAGGTCACAAAAAAACTAGGATTTTGGGTAGGAAATTATTAATGGAAAGCAATAACATGGGAATAGAAGAGAAAATATAACTATTAAGTTCTGACACAGAGTGATAGAGAACATGGTTATTATAATTTTAAGAATAATGAACCCATAAATCTTCTAATCAGTTAAAATACCACTAGTTTCTTAGAAAGGCAAGTAAATGTATAATTTTTTTTGTCTAAAATCATTTTCCTAGAGTTGAGGGTTTCTTTTACTATCTAGAAAAGAAATTGAGAAAATAAAAATACCTGGTTACTTTCCATGTCATAAGAATAATCTCATCCTTTGGTTGTACTTTTATATATCTCTACTTAATTTCTTAAACCAGATGATGTATATTAAAGATAATTTTTTATGCTTGAAGCACTTTTATGAATCATAAGATACACCAGTCATTCCTCCAGCCTTTAAATATTTATTAAAACCAAATTTTTTAGCACAAAGTATCCAATAAATCACACTTTAACAATAATATCCAAGTTTTAACTTAATACAAACTATACTTAAGACTCATCCGAAATATATCTATCCAAAATTAGAGAAAAAATATTTAGAAGAAAGGTTACATAATATCATATTTTCCCAAAAACAACATAATGTATCTCTTATTGTCACATACCAAATATATGATTACCTTGATCACCTTTAAACCTTTATAAAATATGCATGCTTCCAAGAGTAAAATCTCATGTTTTCCTTAAATCCAAACATCTAAAAATTCCAACATAACGTAAACCATAAGTTCATTAACCATCTTCAATGTTCACCAATACTATCCCATATACATTTATTTATTATTATCTCAGTCATCAATAACATATTTAGGGTTATCTTTCCCAAGACATGTTTTTTCAAAAATATCAACCTACAACGGAATCAATTCTCTTAATTACTAGTAATATTCATCACATGCTTCCAATTCATTAAATAAGTATAGATGTACAATCTATATACATCTAAAAAATCTTAATAATAGAGAATATTTGATAAAATACTCAAATAACATAATCCTTGAATCCAAAGAGATGCATATTAATCATTCCTCTTCATATGAGGTAGTAATATAAGCTTGACTATGATCCCTTTTCTTATTCTAAGTAATATTCCTTTTATTCCTAGAACATTAATTTGTGTAGAGTTCCGTATTATTATTGTTGAATAATTGAATATTGGAAAATTATTTCTTTCTCTTGAAATTATGAGCATAGGGTCCTTTTTATCCACACTTGAAGAAAAATCCTTTTCCTCTTAAGAATATACCAAGGTGTTTCCTTCCATAATTATCATATATGGGAAAACACTTCTATACCTTCTTCCCTTTATCTATATTTTTACTAGATTTACTCTTATTCTCTTTCTTCCCTTTGGATCCATAATACATGGATGATTCTTTCTCTATCTTGTTAGAATATGATATTATTTCCTCACATGATGAGAATATTTGGGAGAATACCTCCCTTCTAAATACTGGCTTTAACCCATCAAAGAAATAATAATTCTTACTCTTTAGATTAAGTTCATTGATGTGGTTTCCATTCCTCCCTCTTGGTGCCATTTCTAAAAAAGGCATACAATATATTATATCATAACATTATGAAAAATAATTTATAATCCCAAAACTAGTGAAATACTTAACATAAGTTGAAAAATTTATGCATAGCTAATCTCATAATCATAAAAATGGTTTATTTGGGGATATATTTACTATTATATATTTGATAATGTTTTGTAAAGAAATTTGAATTATCTTAATCATATACCCTAGAAGTTTCAAACCAGGTGCGTGGTAAGGCCCATTTTCATATACTAGGTTACATCGAGTCAAGCCCGACGCACATTGTCAGAGTTGTTACCCCTAGGCACATTTTTGCTAGAACCACGTCCACTTTTAGTATCTATAAAGGGATGTATTTCTAGTAAGTCCCACATAATATATACCTTAACAAAGCTCTAGTATGTTCATCAATTCATATCCTTAAATTCTATTATAGGGTTATGTTATTTAATCTGGTTTCCAAGGTTTCTACTAAACTTGCTTTGATACCAAATGTAACGACCCCAACCCCAGTAGCCTGAAGTTGGTGCCTCACTTTAATACATTAGAAAAATATACAAGGAATCACATACCAAGGGACTAAATATTTTAGTATTCTTGGTAAACTAGATACATACTTTTAATCCACATTAAATTTGGAAATATAAAACACATAAATAATTTCATTGAGTCTTCTAGTATTCCCCTATTTGTGTAACCCTTTATATTAGTCATAACATACTTCTAGGAATCTTGGAGAAAAATGAAATATTTAAAAAGGGTGAGCTCAAATGCTCATTTTGGGTAAGCATATAGAAGAATCTATGAGTAAATATTCCATAAAAAATATGAAAAGTTAAATAACTTAAACACATTCCATTTCAATAATCACATGAGCTATAAAAATTTACTTTGGATATTACAACTAAGAAAATAATCACATGTTATAATAATAATGATGGAATGAATAATGTTTTAAATCTAAACTATTAAGATCTATCTTTAATATATTTAATACTAGATCTATCCTCAAGACAGTTTAAGTATATGGGTATAAACCTATCTAATTTGTGTCAAGATATATCCTCCCAATAATTTAAGACAGCTTGAAAATAAATGTGTAGGTTTTGTCACCAAATGATTTCATCTCATGAGACCTACTAATGCATAAAGGGGATATAGGGGGACCCTCCAATAAATTAATAAGTAATTAATTCCTCATATTAATGGGTTGAAACATAAACAACACATATATATGAAATATAAATAACCTTCCCCAATCAGTAGACATAATCACTAACCATACTGAGTAATATGGTGAATGGTGTCAAGATAGCACATTCACAGTCAAACTGGTTATAAAACATTTAATAAAATATAGTAGATGATATCATAGAAGATCAATCTCAATTAATCATAAGATTCCATAAAGTATTTTGTAATCAATGACAAAAACTCTAATAAAATCATTGAGGAATTATTGAGATAAATACCCTTTTTTTTACTTTGTAAATAAGAGATATTTTGTAAAAATCATTTGTATTTATCATAAAATTAGACTATAAATATATATATTAAAGAAAATAAAAGTTAAATGACAATGAAATTATATTTGAGGTATAAATGATGTTCAACTAAAGTAAAAATATGTAAAAAGAGTTTTTGAGAGACTATAAATGAGCCGCTTCAGTGTGGTTTAAGGAAACATATAAAAGAGTATTTAAAATGGAAAAAGTCATAATTGTTTGTATAAAACTAGAAATGAAAAAAGAAATTTTTTCATGAAAAAAATTGTGATTTTATAAAAATAATTATGCCTTAAAATATATTATGTATGGTACTTGAAAATGGGTAACAAATTGGGAAGTTCCCTTAAACTGGGCTTGCTTATCGGGAAAAATTGGGAAGGGGACCTTATAAAAAATGTATTATCCCATAAAATAAAGATGAAATAATATGGATATAAGAGTTTAGAATATATAAATATAATTTAGAATAATTATATAAAAATAATTAGGAATTACATTGGTTTAAATAGAGAGAAATCATAACTCAAATGAAAAATGGAGTTTTGGGAAGAAACCCTTACTACTTTGAAAACAGTTGAACCATAAGCCCCATAAAATTATTGATCATCCAATAAGACATTTAATACCATGAATATAAATATATTCATGATTTTATACATCAATGGTAATTATACATACACCACACATAATAAATAGTGGTGAATAAGGCATATCTCACAAAAATAAAAGTGAGATGAGAAAACCCTTACCTTATGTCTGAAAGCATTATGAACTTGATATTAATGTCATTCATAATCAGATTAAATACATTAAATAATTAATTTATAACATTTTATACATGTATTTGATTTATTATAATTTTATTAAGTTCATTTATGGTATTTTTATGAGTTATAAGATACAATTTTATCGTTCAACAACATTCGTTTCCTTGGTTTTCATGATCAGTTTACTTGTATACATGTATGGAAAATAATGTAAAATGAGAATCGTTGTCCAGAATTGAAATTATATGTTATTAATAAAATTAAATAATATTAAATATTTATATATTACATGTTATTATATGGTATGAGTATGAATCATTAGATAAAATGTTAGTGATAATCATTTAGATTATTCTGGCATTTTTTTGATCATCACGAATTAGTCTTGTCTCATTAATTAATATTTTGTATACATAATAGTTAAAAAATATTAAATAAGTAGTAAAACATATATTAAAGTATATTTTAACCATAAAAATGGTTTTATGACCATACTTGAAGGCAGAATTGAAAAACAAAAACTCATCATCCACAAAGGTGGTAAATCGACACCTCATAGACGATGTTTTCATTTTTAGAATAAAAAGGGGAAGAGAAGGGGTTTGATGATTTATTTTAAATTAAAATAATAAAATTATAGTATATATAATATACTTAAGTTTTAATGATATTTTTTACATAATTGGAAAGGATAAAATAAGAAGAAAATGAATTACATGAAATTAAAAGAGAACCAAAATGGATTCACCTCTTGAATTCCTCTCCTTGAGAACCTCCTTAAGAAAATTTATTTTGGTATTTTGTTGAGACCAAGGGCTCTTGGACATGGGGTATAGGTTTGGGAAGAGGATTGGGCAAAAATTGGATAATATTCAAGGATTAATAGGTGTGAGGAGAAGAGGTGGTGAGGGGATGTTTTTATAATGGAGGAGAGGGGTGTTTTTTGATTATTTTATTCATTAGTTTATTATTTTGGCTCAAGAAAAGAAATAGTGATGATTAAGTTACTAATAAAGTATATATAATTTTATTTTTAACCAATTATTCTTACATCATCCATACATTAACAATGACTCAAGAATTCATGTATTTAGCTTATATCGTAAATTACCGTATTTCACTATTCTAAAAAATTCAAGTATTTTAAAAAAATACAAAAAATTCACCCTGCCAATTTTTCAACATGTAGAATTAAAAAATTAACTCCATTTTATAAAAATAATTTTCTCAATTTTCTAAATTTAATTTTTAATTAAAATCATCATTTACTTGGAAAATACTGATTTTAAAATTATAACTAATTTTATAACACTTTCAAAAATTAATTAAGGTATTTAAAAATTATCTTATAATAATAATAAAATATATAGTAATTTATGAGTATATTTAATGAAAATATATTTTGTTTTAAATCATTATTTAACTATAAAATTATAAATAAATATTTACAACTTATAAAAATACCAATACTTAATTTATCATTTTAAAAACATTTATTTACTTATTCCAAGATATATATACATCATATTTTTATTTATAAGATAACCAAATTTTATTTATACTTTCATAGGTGAGGTTACTATTCTACTGGATGATTTTTTATTCCTAAGGGTCACAATACTATTCCAAAGTTCGAATTACTATTCCATTGGTATAGGTTCCTTAATTTCTGGAAATACCTTATATATCATTCATTATTCATTTATGAAGTTTTTATTATGTTCTCTAGGTGATTTTATACGATTTATACTATATGAAATGATTATAAGAAGGGAAATTTCATTGATATAATTCTAAGCCGTTAAACTAGTTTCTTAAAAATCAACATCATGCCCTAATGACCCAATTTTCAAGGGTTATACCCCAAAATAAACTCACATACTCAGCATGATGTACCTTAAGTGGTATTATCATAACATGTTTTGGAATTTTAGTTAATACTCTCTAGGTTGACCTATTCAAGGTAGTCCATCTTAACAACCGATTCTTGAGCTAAGAGATCAATCATGTTACCTTATATCCCAATGACACCTATGATAATTCAGGCATACCCACCCAAGTCCAACCTAACTCAAGGTGTGTTTTAATAGTTTCAAAATCAACAAACCATCCCACCATCATGGTATATGGAATGCATTGACATGATACAGATCTGTTATAGGTTCATATTTCTCATGCATCCCAAGACTGAATCTAGAATTCAGACTCATTATAGACATACAACTAAATAAAAAATTTAGCACCTTCTTTGAGACTATAAAATTCCAACTAATCAGCTCATATACTTCCAAAATTTATCCTATCCATTATTAACTAGTATTCTATGGTGGAATTACATACCTCTTGAAGGATACACCTTTCACTAACTGATGCAATGATACCCACCTTAGGACTATCCTAGTCATCATTTCATTGAAAGAAGGAACTTATCACATGGTACACACTACATACATCAATTAATAAAGTTTCTAAATGTGGACAATAGACTTATAATAAGAACCAACATGAACTATAACCTTTTATAAGTGTATCTAGAACAAGTTTGTTCTGAGACGCGCACTTGATAATCCTCTAGAGACATGATCAGGCACATACTTAGCATCAGATATAAAATCCAAACCAACACTGACATATGGTGTTAAAACACCTAACCCTTTTTACTATGTCATCCTGAGCACTAGGATAACTCATCCTTCTCTTAAAAAATCAAGGCTACTATACTCACAACAAGTTATTAATGCCTAGGTCATTCACCTCTAGAAATGACCCATGAATTCAACCTTCACGTACTCATGACCCTTTTTCTAAGAAACTATGAAATAACACAGTTTAAGGTGTTATGTGATCACATCAATCAAACCTCCTTGAGACTTGAGTGATTAACTCAAAATTTTATCCATCTAATTGAACTATTCCTTAACTTGATGGAACCATGTTTGACAACACATACTGCATCGATATTACAACTATACAACAAGTGCAACCATTCTCTTTTAATTTACAGACCCAACCACACTATGCATCCACAACATGTGAAAACCTACACAAAATATTAACCTAGATTTTTATTATCAAACATGACCATTAACATAATTTATGACTTTACAAGTCATACATAATTATAAATAAATAAAGGTCTCATAACCAACTAAGTGGCTGACCATGCCCCATGAATGATAGTCCTGTTAAACTTCAACACCCAAGATTCTCATGCCCTTAACAAGGTTCAACTCACATAATGACCAAGGGGTGTTTTTTCACCACATTGAGTCTTACTCAAGCCAAAACGACACACAGGTGGCACCTCCCGTGCCTAAAAACTCAATGGAATTATTAATCGATTCATCCTATCTTCAAGGGAAATACCCTAAACTTGTTTTCTTTAATAATAAAAATGAGGCTTTGGCCCCAACCTTTAAAAAAGGTAAATGACTTGAACTAGGATAACCCCACACTTTAACAGAAGGCACCAACTCTAAAGCAAGGTTTATGATTAAAAGATCACCACCCACCTAACCTCTTGGTCTAACACAACCAAATAAGTCTACAAAGACCCATGAGAAACATTTATGTTCCCATCCAAGGAAACATTAAAGGAAACTCCCAAACTAACCCTAACACATGGGTATTATCTACTAAAATAACTTAAATGTTTTACGTAGTCCATTACATTAATTCACCCTTTATAAAAAATTATGAAAGCTCAAAGTAATGAAATGTCAAGTACTAGTTATAGAAGAAATTTTTTTACACACTATACTTGAAACTTTATTTAGCTGATGTCATATAACATTCTAGGAAAATTATCTCATAATTTTATTTTAACCAATACTTAGCTATAAGTTCCCACAACCAGGTTTGGTTAAAGAAAACTTCAATTACAAGCTACAGAGGAAGATATTATTTAGGTTGTAACTGAAATTTTATTAACTAAGACCTAATATAAACAATTAAAAAACACACACGAAAGTTCTTTTATCTAGTTATATGGATTAGTTAAGTAATATTACACTATACATTTATACAAAACACTATATGAGTGGCTGATTCCACTTTAAATAACCATCTCATTTAACATAAAAATACCTCCAAGGAGTTAAGTAGTAAGGAATGTAAACATAAATCCAACCTATAAGGGTCATGTTATTCCAACATAGGTTTACTTATATGGGAATCCATTCCCAATTTATAGATTCAACACTCTATAAATTACAATTAGAAACCCCTTTAAGTGAAACCTACTTATAGTTAATTTATGAAGATCTAAAACACACCCTTAGTGGGTATATCTCATAAATGTAATGTTACAAAACCAACCTACTTGAATCAAGTTGAGTATATATGGATTCATTTTTATGGTTTCTCATTCCCATGTTATAGTGTTATAATCCTTTATAATTTTCAATAGACACCCCATTTAACTGAAAACCATCATAAAAATTTATATTCATAAAAAATGAAACTTCCACTCACTTTAAACTTTATAGATTTTATTATACATGTATATACATCCAATATTTTCCTAAAAATATTGAATCAACAAAATAAGGATTAAATTATACATGCATCCATTCCCAAGTTATAGATCCAACCGATCCATAAGTTACAATTAGCATTCCATTTAACTAAAATCCATAAGCAATGATTTAAATTTGTTAAAAACACATAAAATTTCATTGTAATTTAAAGACACCATTAAAGTTAATTCATCAACTAATTTAAAACCATTTCATTTCTTTAATGACTTCAGGATGGTTAAATAGAATTCCAACATCATGATATATTGTAAAAAACCATTTAGGTTGATGAAAATACTTTATTTAACCGAACATATACATTAACTATAACAAGAAATTATATCAAGGAAAAAGAGAATAAAAATTTACATGGAAGGAAATCACACCAACATGTTATACAGATAAACATACTAATGACATGTGAATCATATGTACCTATAATAATTCACATACACACCTCCTCATTTTATACCAGGCTATAAGTAATTATTTAATAATTTAGTAACAATAAAAAGATGAAAAAGTCACTCAAGGAGAAATAATAATAAATAGTAATAAAAAAAACATGAACAATAGTTCTATACCTGGAAACTTGATCCTACCCTCATGAGTGGGTTGGATATTCCTAGACACAAGCTATATACTATGTTCAGACACATTCTTAGCCTCTCTTATACTAGTCCTAAATATTAAAGAAAAGGAAAATAATCCTTTTATACCATTTGGTGATTTCTCGAGCCCAATTCAATCATAAGTAACTGAATCCATGGGCCGGATGGAGTCAATAATTCCTCCCCATATGCCATAGGCTATCAACTAGTAGCAAGGGTTTAATGGTGGTAGGGTGGGGAGACTATACCCTTTGGATCAGTACTAAATACAGTGGAGGAATAATAAAATTAAGGACAACAGAAGATAATAATGAACTAATAAATCAGAAATTTTCAGATAAAGTAACCATGCATGAGTAATGTTGATACATATACAAGGTATTCAAGAGTATAATAGGTAATACATACCGTAAGTCTATAAAGATAAAATAATAAAATAAAATAAAAATAAAAAACCCAAATCTTGAAGGAATCCTAAGTACATGATCGACCACATCTACCATGAAAAATTCTAGTACCTAATCATTATTATCCAAGAAGCACCAAGTCCAAATATGAATATATGAGATCAGCCTAGGTACCAAATGGAGGCTGGAATAGAGTGTGATTATAACTCAGAATGTAACATCCCAAGATTTTATGAAATATATTCTATAAAATTAATTTAGTTTATTTAATAGATTGTGTTACATGCAATAAATAGTTTATCTCACATCACTAGAAATACTAAGTTTATCTTGTGTTAAACACAACATCGAGTTCCTTTGATGACTTATGTTAGACACAAGACTAAGTCTTACCGAACAAAGATATACTATTAATATTATTATGATAGTTATCACCTAGCCATTGGAATGGAGGGAATGAATGAGATTAAATAAATTATGAAATTATAGTTTACAAATGTTTATAAATTTAATTCATTGTTTATCAATTAATTATAAATTAAAATAAATAACAATTGAATATAAAGGATGTCTTTATATGAAAAACTATTTTTATGACCAATATGAAATTTTATATTAATAAATTAAATTAATATCTATTAGTGAAAGATATTAATGAAATTTATATTTTATAAATTTAATAAAATGTTTTTAAATTCAACCAATAAGTTTTATAGGCTTAAGATAAGAATAAATCCAATTTTAAGCATAAAAGCTATATTTTTCTAAATGATAGTTTTTTCACCTTTTAATGGCACACTTGTTTTAAAACTAAACTTCGAAAATTTTAAAAATTATTCAATTATTTTTGACATTTTTTTGATAAGTTTTATTTTTGCATGAATAGTGAAAAATACTAAATTTTAATTGAAAACTTCTTTTTCACCTAATTTATTTATATATTTAAAATTTATTTTAAATTGATTTTAAAGTATAATTAGTAAAATTATAAATATATAAATCCAATTTAGTTCATTGGAATCAATTTCACAATGAAATTGAATATAAAAACATTTCAATCTTTTGAACTTTTCTCTTTAAAAACCCGTTGTCTCGTCGAGTCCGTGGGAATAATTTTAAATTAATTTATGCAACTTATGTGACTATAATTTTGAAAAATGGATTAAATATTTGTAATTAGAATAATTCTTCATTTATATTAATGATGAATAATTTTTTTACCAAAAATATTAGTGAAAGAAATTAAAATTAATTACAGAGATTAAGGTAAAAATGAGTTTACTTAGTGGTTAAACATTAATCTTAAGGGGCTAAGTGACCTATAAACTTCTCTAATACCCATTTTATAGAAATATATCAACCCATATTACCTTATTATCAATTTATATGAGTTATTTGGAATATTATTCAATGAAAGTGACCCATATAATAAGTTAAGAAAAGAAAATGACAAAAATATACCTTTATTCTATTTATTTTCTATAAAGATTTGGGGATAGGGAGAAACTATATAAGTTTGGTTTATAAATATTATTTTCAAATATAAAATATTTTTTTATCATAATAATTTATATATAATTTTTATAGATGATATAACTAAATTAAATATTTAAGAAACACCAACAAATGGATTATTTAATTAATAATAAAATAAAATAAATGATACTGAAAATATTAAAAGGTAAATAGAATGATTTATTGTGTTAAATTATTTTTTAGATAAATATATCTTAATAAAAACTGTGAATTTAATATATTTTGATTATATTTTTTCTTGATAATTTATATATATAATTAAATATGTAATATCAAAATTGACATTAATGTTATTTTATAATAAATGACATTTTATTAAATTATTTAAAATTTAAAAAATATTATATATTTTGTAAAATGATTTTTAAATTTTAATAAATATCAAATATGTTCCATTAATGGGCCAATTTTTCTTTTATAATGAACATATTGACCCCTAAATAATAAAAACATTGTTTGCATGCTTTGGGTTAAAGCATTATTTTTGTGTTTTATATGCGCTTCTTTTAAATTTGATTTACAACACACATAATATTTTTATTTTATAATTTGGATTTAATATTTAAAATTATTTTTTTTAAAATTTATAATAATTCTCAATTTAATTTAATCTTAACGGATTAATTAAATAGGTTAGAAAACTAGCTACCTTAATGAGAAAAAAAAAATGAAAAAATAAGGAAAATTTAGAGTTAAGGAATAAAATTTTAAGAACCCAGTTTTTTCTATAAAAGACTTTGACATTTTCTTGATGTTATTCCAGAGCAGCACCTTCAGACGGCGTGTTATTCTGAGCCCTGATGTGGCCAGAATTAAATTTTCAATGCGTTCACACTGAGCATTCCAAATAAACAGAATAAATCTTAAACGGTAGCTCGGATGAGAAAACCGAGGGCACCGTTGAGTCCATAGTGTGCTGTTTACCCTAGGAGGGGTGTAATTTTTGCGGGCGTGACCCTTCTGTGGAAAATGGTCCCAGGGGCATTTTCGTAATTTAGCGGCCTTGGGCATTAAGTTTTGTAACTTTTGAATGGGGCCTCAGATTAAAATTCTGAGACTACGATTGTGCTCAGGAGGTGGTTTTTACCCTAGGGGAGGCTTAACCTCGACCATGTCAAGAGTTTCGGATGCGGGTCAATATGGGGTGTTTTAAAAAATAATTAATTAAAATTCTAATTAATTTTCTACTAAAACACCAACACCCCCTCCTTCTCCATTTTTGTTGTCCTCTGGTGGAAGAGCTCTCCCACCTCCCTCAAGCCCTCTCAACCTCCTATCCTCCTCCCCTGAGCTAAGCGGAAGTGATAACGGTGGTGGCGCGGCGAAGGATCGAAGCTTCAGACAACATCCAACATGTAAGGTCATTGCAGTTTCTTTTTTTTAATTTCCGCATCACCTTTGAGTTTGATTTGTAGCATCTAATTTCCATTATTCTGTCGATCAAAGCCCTTTTTTGCGTAGTATATGTTCCGAGCTATCCAACACTTGTTTCGGATTGAAAATCTGAGTTTCGAGGAGATCGCAGTCGTCCTCTGAAGATCCGTGAGTTTTTGGAGGTTTTCCAGTGGTTCTAGCCGGTCCGGCAGTGGGAGGCTCGGCTTAGGCGGTGGGCGGCTTCGGCTCAGGCGGAAGGCAGCTTCGGCTCAGGCGGAAGTGGCTCGGCCTCAGGCAGGTGGTGGCTCAGCGGGTTCGGTGGGGCTTCTTGGCAGCGGGTGTCAGCGAGGGCGAGGCGGCGAGGCGGTTGCGGGGGCTCCGGATGCAGCGTCACGGTCGAGCAGAGGCACCGGGTGAGGGCGCCTGGCGCGGGAAGACCGGCCGGCTTTGCCTTGCGGGTTGACATGAAAGACCGAGGTCATCAGACCCCGGCTGGCGACAGGGACCCGCAACACGCGGGTCCCGTGGGAGTCAAGCCGGATAGGCTTAAGCCGGCCCGGGTGAGGCGAGCCGGCCCGCAGTGAACCGTGGGCCGGTCCTGGCGCAAGGCGGGCCGACCAAACCGGCCCAACCCACCTATTTTCATCCTAAAATTTTAAACGCCCCTAAAATTCAAACCGTAAATTTGATTCTGTTGCCGTCAGGGGCGACGTGTTCCTTGGATTGAGGCATACATTTTGATATGGTCTTGGGAATTTTTAATTCCCGAGAAAAGGGGCTCGGTGGCATGATACATACTTTAAGTGGATTGGCGTTTTTCTGGGAGTTCTTGTTTTGGATGGTGCGGACACATCCGATGTCCGATTTGAACTCCATCAGTGGAATTGGGACCTTGGCACCGAGTAAGAACTTTCTAGGGTGGTTTTAGGCATTGAAGCCAGAGTTATGGCATGGGACCCATGTCCCGTCTTTTAAGCTGCGAGCAGCGTTTAACAACTTTTTCATCAGATGTCCGTTCGGGGCTTGCGAGCAGTCGATTTTGGGTGTTTTTCCGAGGTCATTACAATGGAACAATCTACCCGCTTTAATTCTGCACGATGGTGCGGGCCCCACGAGGGGAATTTTGGGAGTTGGCGGTGATTTCTGTCTTTATCACTGGGTGTCCGTTTCAGACAAGTGGATAGTCAATCTTGTGTACTTTTTCGAGAGGATCGCAATGGTGCGATCTGTTTACTGTGCTTCAGGACTGAGATGTGGGTCCCATGAAGCACTGCTCGTGTGCAATACGATGAAATGCATCTTTTTTTCCAGACATTCATTCAATGCAAGTAAGCAATAAATTTGACGTTTCTTTCTGAGGAGATCACAATGGTGCGATGGGCCCGACTATTTTCAAGACTGAGGCTCAGGACCACGGGACGCCGTTCGGGCGTAAAGCAGTGTTGAACGGATTTTACATCGGATGTTCGTTGGAGGCAAGTAAATAGTCTATATTGCATGTTTTTACATGAGAATTACAACAATACGACCCATTTGGATGTGCAGAATCTTCATTTGAGATCTCATTAAATGGGGAAGCATGAAAGGTGCTCCAGTGGTGGTTCTTCTTGATGTGTTTGGAAGCGAACCCATGGAGTGTGATCATGTTCACTCCCATGTGAGTGAAGTTGATGTTTGAAGATATGTGGTTGGCCATGCTAGGTCCATGGAGGAAGCTGGTTGGGGAAATTGTGTTTCCACCTTTTTGCGTTGACATTGGGTGTCGTGTGCACGATAGCCCTTGGGCTGGCAATGTGGCATACTCTGGGAGTATACGGGAATTCTTAGAGGTACATGTTGTAGTTTGTACCTGAGAACATTTGTGTGATTGGTTTAGAGATGAGTTTGGGCCACATGTCATGTGGGCCCCATGTGTGTGACGTCTTCTAATTTACGTACCTTTGACCTCTCGCGAATTAGAGGTTCCTCCTGTTCTCTATGGTTTCGACCAGTAGGGTTGAGTGGGTTTCCCCCTGAACCTATTCATAATGGTTTAGACCAGCAGGGTTGAGTGGTTTCCCTTGGTTCTGTTCTCGATGGTTTGATCGACAGAGTTTTTCGGGTTCCCCTTTTTCCTTTAGCCATGTGGGATTTCAGTATCACTTCCCTTCGTGTTCCCTGGTAGAGTTTTTGTGGATTCAGTGGGACAAATACATTACGCGGGCACCGATCCTCTATTCAGGAGGTTGTTTCCAGTAGGGATGGCCAGAGAAGATCCGAGTTTACCCTCCAGAGGGGATGGGCAGTGGGTTGCTCATCGAATTATTTGGGTTTACCCTCTAGCGGGGTTGGGGAGTGGGTTGCTCATCGACTTCTTTGGGTTTACCCTCCAGTGGGGCTGGGTAGTGGGTTTCTCATCAACTTCTTAGGGTTTACAATCCAGCGAGACTTGGCAGTGGGTTACCCGACGACCTTTTAGGGTTTACCCTCTAGAAGAGACTGGGTAGTGGGTTACTTGACGACCTCTTAGGGTTTACACTGCAGCAGAGACTGTGCAGTGGGTTACCCGATGACCTCCTAGGGTTTACCCTCCAGTAGAGACAAGGCAATGGGTAACCCGACGATGTCTTAGGTTTTACCCTCCAGCGGGGCTCGACAGTGGGTTACCTAACGACTTCTCTCAGACCCAGTCCTTTATACTAGGCTAGTCTGTGGTTTTCCTCCATGACTACCGAAGCGGGCCCCTTGGTGGTACAGGTCAGTGATGTGACAACTTTGACTTTGAGCAGACCTCTCGGCTGTGTGACGGTGATGAGGTGTGGTTTGACTTTCCTAGAACTATCAAGTACGAGGGGAACTTTCCCCACCAAGACACGTCCTTGAGACGTGACCTAAAACTGTGAGGGTGAGTCAGTGCCGCCCAAATCGGATAGTGTCAAGGTGCGGTGATTTGAGCCCCTTGACTTGCAGTTCAGGGTAGATGGGTCGGATGCTGGGCATCGATGGTGTTTACTTTTGGTACTTTTGGCTAATCACTTTCTTAGGATGAGGTACGGGATAGAGATACCCTTACAATCTTGTTCGGGATTCTTGATTGAGCATATGGATATGTATATACCTTGTTCCAGTACCCACTCCTTGGATTTTTATTACTCTCCTTCCAGGAGAGGCGAAGACACATGGGGTATGCCACGTGCTTTCCTTGTCTAGCATCTCGTGGTTGGACGAGTCTACTCTCCTGCTATAGGTAGCGAAGACTCGATGAGAAGTTCATCTTCTCACCGCTTCTAGCTCCTTGTGTTTGGATGAGTCTACTTACTTCCTCTTGTTGGGTTGAGCTGTACTCTTTACTGCACTCTCGGTTGTACTCCTTTACTTTTCCCTATTCGATATACTACTCACCTCTTCAGTATCTCCTTTGTTGCTCCCTCGAGCCTTTAGGGCATCCTACTGAGTATTTTTATACTCACCCCTTCTTGGGCTTTGCCCGCACTTGGTGTTCCCTTGAAGACGATGGATAGGTCGATCGTGACTTTAGAGGAGCTTTGGAGTTTGGGATCTTGGACCACGTACGATGGTCGTAGTCGAGTTCTAGGTGAGGGACCCTCCCAGCTGTTGTACTTTTGTTTACATGTTGTCGGGTTATGGAACTTTTCTGGTTGGGCGCGTGTTTTGCCATTTTTCTTTTCATTTTACCTTCAGATTTTACTTTGTACTATTTAGAGGTCGATGCACTTTTTTGGTTTTTTATAGCAGCTAGTACTTTAATTTTCCTTTTACTCTGCACTTCTACATTGAGTGGGCTGCGTGTATGTGTACAGGTACTCAGGAAAAGGCCTCCTTGAGTTGTTTATCCTTCGGTGCTTGTCTCCAGCCCCTGGCCTATGGAGGCGGGCTTGGGGTAGTTGTGGCTCAATTTCAGGTAGGTTCGGGTCATGAAAAAGTGGTATCAAAGGTGGTTCATTCCTTGGGACATTATTCAGACATCCCTAAAAAGGAATTTGTTAGGATTTAGGGAAACTATGTCAATGTGTCTCGAGATCGGCTCTCAGTCCAGGGAGTCTAGTGATGGTGCGACGGCCGACGTATCCATTCACCAGGACCCTAATAACCCACTTGTCAACTCGGCATGCTGAGACACTTATTTCAAGGAAAATTGGTTTTTTCATCACATAGGATTGAGTCTTTGACTATACTTCTTGAGTCAGCTCCCCATTGTTGTTATTGTTATATAAACATATGATCATCTGACCGCATCACTCCTTGATAATATTCAGGATGTTTCTGCGAAGACATCCAGCCTGGATACCATCTTTGGTTCGTGATGACGATCCTGTAAGCTACGAGGCCTCAGTCCAGGACCCATCATGCGAGTCCCTTTCTCTGGGTGGTCCGGTAGCAGCACCCCCACCTAGTGAGCAGAAGATAGATAAAGCGGAGCAGATGGAGCTTGAGCATAGGTTGAGCATGCTCTGTGAGTTCCAGTGACAGAGACCGCTAAGGTTTAGTGGTGAGCCATACCCTCAGGCAACAAAGTCTTGGCTTGAGATAGTGGTTTGCCTCTTCAGTCTTGCGCAGACACCGGCGGATCTGATGGTGGCTTTGGCCGCCATCCTTGTCCATGGAGCAGTTGGGCGTTGGTGGATTCTGGTGACTCAGTTACTCAATGAGTCGTCACTTTCGTGGGATGACTTTCAACTGCTATTTTGTGAGGAGTTTTACCCATCCTACTTACGATCCATTCAGATCTAGGAGCTCTTGTAGTTTCAGTAGGGAGAGATGACGGTGACTGAGTACGCGACTAGGTTCACGGACCATGCACGTTTTTACCCGGACTTAGTCCACGACCATAAATTACAAGTGCAGAAGTTCGAGCAGGGTCTCCGTAGAGTGATTCGTGTTGTCATAGTACCCTTGGGAATTTACACTTATGCCAGGGTGGTAGAGTAGGCACTAGTGATAGAGAGCTTCCTGTCACGTTCTACAGTTGGTGGTGGAAGCAGGTACACGACCGTGGCAGAGGCATCGCCGTGATCTGAGTAGCGCCCAGAGAGGTGGTGCTAGCAGAGGAGCAGGGGGAGTTGGTAGTGGGGGATGACTTTACAAGGTCTTCCCATCATCGCCAGGTGGTCCACATTAGGCTCTGGAAGCTGACAGTTGGGACCACAGACAGCCGCGAGCTTTGGATGTCTATGATCCTGCATATCATGAAGTGACAAGAGGTATGGTTTACGAATGTTCTACTTTTTGCAGCAGAGTTGTTAGACTCAGTGTGTGAAATGCTTTTTATCCCTGATCTTTTCTTGAGTTGTTACCAGGGTGGTGTGGGGCATCAGTGTAACCCTGTGTTGGTAAGGTAGAAGGCATGAAACATTTTTCTTTAGTCGATGGTGTCGAATCCTTATCTCTCTGAGCATGTAAGAAAGTCTGGGTCATGGGACATCGACTGTGAAATCTTGCATGAAAAGATATCCTTGGGTGTTTCACCATATAGATATTCTGAAGGAGGGAATCGCCAGGATTTGTACCAGGTCCAAGTGGTGATTTCAGTCATGGCGTGTGAAGTGGGGGTTCGACCGGGGAGGTGAGATACCACCAAGGGCCTTCGGGCTATTTGAGACCGTATGAAGGGATGGCGAGGTCCCCTACTGCCTTTCCCTAAACCCAATGGATGGTTTGGGTGCATGACGTCTCCCACATGACTTACCTGAGGAGATGTGCGCATACTCCTATGCACGTCATCAGAAATGGAAGACCTCACATGAATAGATCAAATCCTTTGGTCTGTGTTCGGTGACATAGGACTATGCAAGAGTTCTTCTGGGTACGAGAGAGCCAGGTGTGGGCTTAGTAACCTGAGTTGTTCCCTGGTTTTTATTTTTGGGGATGAAAATATTGAAGGAGGGAATGATGTAAGAACCCAATTTTTTCTATAGAAGACTTTGGAATTTTATTGATGTTATTCTAGAGCAGTACCTTCAGAAGGCGTGCGATTCCGAGCCCCGGTGTGGTTGTAATTAAATTTTCAGTGTGTTCACACTGGGCATGCCAAATAAATGGAATAACTCTTAAACGATTGATCATATGGAAAAACCGAGGGCACCATTGAGTATTAAGCATGCCGTTTACCCTAGTCGGGGTGTAATTTTCATGGGCGTAACCCTTCTGTGGAAAATGGCCCCAGGGGCATTTTTGTAATTTAGCGTTATCGGGCGTTAAGTTTTATAAATTTGGAACGGGGCCTCAGATTAAAATTTTGAGATTGCTGTTGTGGTCGGGAGTTTGTGTTTACCCTAGGGGAGGCTTAACCTTGACCCCATCAAGAGTTTCGGATGCTGGTCAATATGGGGTGTTTAAAAAAATAATTAAAATTCTAATTAGTTTTCTACTTAAACAAGAAACCCTCCCTTCCTTCTCCAATTTTGTTTTCCTCTGGAGGAAGAGATCTCCCACCTCCCTCAACCCCTCTCAACCTCCTATCCTCCTCCCCCGAGCCAAGCGGAAGCAACAACGGTGGTGGCACAGTGAAGGATCGAAGCTTCGGGCAACGCCCAATGGGTAGGATCGTTGCGGTTTTTTTTTTAATTTCTGCATCACCTTTGAGCTTGATTTTTAGCATCTAATTGCCATTATTTTGTCTACCAAAGCCCTTGGTTACGTAGTATATGTTCCGAGCTATCCAACACTTGTTTCGGATTTAAAATCCGAGTTCTGAGGCGATCGCAGTCATCCGCCGAAGATTCACGGGTTTTTTGGAGGTTTTCCGGCAGTTCTGGCCGGTCCGGTGGTGGGCGGCTCGGCTTAGGCGGCGGGCGACTTCGTCTTTGGCATCGGGAAACTCCGAATCAGGAGGTGGTGACTCAACCTCAATCATGCGGCAGCTCAGCGGGTTCGGCGGGGCTCCTCGGCTGCAGGAGTTGGCAAGGGCGAGGAAGCCAGGAGGATGCGGGGGCTACGGCTGCGGCGTCGCGGTCGAGCAGAGGCGCCAGTCAAGGGTGTGTGACGCGGGAAGACCGGCTGACTTTGTCGGCCGAGTTGATGCGGAAGACCGGGGTTGTCGAACCCCGGCTGGCGACTGGGACCCGCAACACACGGGTCCCGTGGGAGTCAAGCAGGACCGGCTTAAGTTGGCCCGAGTGAGGCGAGCTGGCAGGCGGTGAACCGCAAGCCGGTCCTGGCGCAAGGTGGGCGGGCCGAACCGGCCTGACCCACCTATTTTCATCCTAAAATTTTAAACGCCCCTAAAATTCAAACCATAAATCGGATTCACGTGCCATCAGCAGAGAAGCGTTCCTTGGATCGAGGTGGACATTTGGAGATGGTCTCGCGAATTTTTAATTCCTGAGATGAGGGGCTTGATGGCACGACACGTACGTTAAGTGGATTGACATTTTTCAAGGATTCCTTGTTTTGGATGGCTTGAACACATCCAATGTCTGATTTGAGCACCGTCAGTGGTGTTGGGACCCTAGCGCTGAGGTAGAGCTTTCCAAGGTGGTTTGAGGCATTGAAGTTGGAGTTGAGGCATGGGCCCCATGACCCGTCTTTTAAGCTGCGAGCAGCGTTTAGAAATTTTTTTATCTGATGTCTGTTCGGGGCGTGCGAGCAATCGATTTTGGGTGTTTTTCTGAGGGAATTTCAATGGAACAATCCGACCGCTTTAATTCTGCACGATGGTGCGGGCCCCACGAGGGGCATTTTGGGAGTTGGCGGTGATTTCTATATTTATCACCGGATGTCCGTTTCAAAAAAGTGGATAGTCAATATTGTGTAATTTTTCAAGAGGATCACAATGGTGTAATCCGTTCATTGCAATTTGGGACCGAGATGTGGGTCCCATGAAGCACCGCTCATGTGTGGTATAGTGAAATGCATCTTTTTCTCCAGACATTCGTTCCATGCAAGTAAGCAGTCAATTTGACGTGTCTTTCCAAGGATATTGCAATGGTGCGATGCTCCTAACTAATTTTGGGACCGAGGCTCGGGACCACGGGACGCTGTTCAGGCGTAAAGTAGTGTTGAATGACTTTTACGTTGGATGTCTGTTGGAGGCGAGTAAATAGTGTATCTCACATGTTTTTCCGTGAGGATTACAATGATATGACCCATTTGTATGTGCAGAGTCTCATTCAAGATATCATTAAATGGGGAAGCATGAAAGGTGCTCTGGTGGTGGTTCTTCTTGCTGTGTTTGGAAGAAAACCCTTGGCGTGTGATCGCGTTCACTCCCATGTGAGTGAAGTTGATGTTTGAAGAGATGTGGTTGGCCATGCTAGCGCCGTGGAGGAAGCAGGTTGGTGAAATTGTGTTTACAACTTTTGTGTTGACATTGGGTGCTGTGTGCACGATAGCCCTTGGGCTTGCAATGTGGAATACTCTGGGAGTATACGGGAATGCTTGGAGGTACATGTTGTAGTTTGTACCTGAGAACGTTTGTGCTCTTGTTTTGGAGATGAGTTTGGGCCACACGTCGTGTGGTCCCCATGTGTGTGCCATGTTATACTTTACGTACCTTTGAACTCTCACGATGTAGAGGGTCCTCCTATTCTCGATGGTTTAGACCAGCAGGGTTGAGTGGGTTTCCCCCTGGTACTATTCATGATGGTTTAGACTAGCAGGGTTGAGTGGTTTCCCCTGGTTCTGTTCTCGACGGTTTGATCGGCGAAGTTTTTTGGGTTCACCTTTTTCCTTTATCCATGTGGGCTTTCCGTATCACGTACCTTCGTGTTACCTGGTAGAGTTTTTGTGGATTTGGTGTGACCAATACATTATGCGGATGCTGATCCTCTATCCAAGAGGTTTTTTCTAGTAGGGATGGCCAGAGCAGATCTGGTTTTACCCTCCAGCGGGGCTGGGCAATGGGTTGCTCATCGACTTCTTCAGGTTTACCCTCCAGTGGGGCTGGGTAGTGGGCTACTCATCGAATTCTTTGGGTTTACCCTCCAACGAGGCTGAGCAGTGGGTTGCTCATCAACTTCTTCGGGTTTACCCTCCAGCAGGGATGGGCAGTGGGTTGCTCATCGACTTCTTAGGGTTTACCCTCCAACGAGACTAGATAGTGGGTTAACCGACAAACTCTTAGGGTTTAACCTCAAACAGAGACTGGGAATTGGGTTACCCGACGACCTCTTAGGGTTTACCCTCTAGTAGAGACTGGGCAGTGGGTTACCCGACGACCTCCTAGGTTTTACCCTCCTGCAGAGACTGATTAGTGGGTTACCTGACGACCTCTTAGGGTTTACCCTCCAGTGGGGCTAGGCAGTGGGTTACCCGACGAATTCTATTAGACTTAGTCCTTTCTACTAGGCTAGTCTATGGATTTCCTCTGTGACTACCGGAGCGGGACCCTTGGTGGTACAGGTCAGTGATGTGATAGCTTTGACTTTGAGCATACCTCTTGATCGTGTGACGGTGACGAGGTGTGGTTTTACATTCCCAGAACTCTCAAGTACGAGGGGATCTTTCCCCACCAAGACACATACTTGAGATGCGACCTAAAACCATGCAAGCGAGTCAGTGATTCCCAAAGAGGATAGTGTCAAGGTGCGGTGATTTGAGCCCCTTGACTTGCAGTTCGGGGTAGACAGGTGGGATGCTGGGCATCAATGGTGTTTACTTCTAGGATTGTTGGCTACTCACTTTCTTGGGATGAGCTATGGGTTGGCGATCCCCTTACGATCTTGTTCATGATTTTTTATTGATTATATGGATATGTATATACCTTGTTCTAGTACCCACTCCTTGGGTTTTGGTTACTCTCCTTCTAGGAGAGGCAAAGACGTGTGGGGTCTTCCACGTGGTTTCCATGTCTAGCTTCTTGTGGTTGGAAGAGTCTACTCTCCTGATATAGGTAGTGACATCTCGATGAGAAGTTCATCTTCTCACCACTTTTAGCTTCTTGTGTTTGGACGAGTCTACTTCCTCTTGTTGGGTTGAGCTGTACTATTTACTGCACTCTCAGTTGTACTCCTTTACTTTTCCCTGTTTGATCTACTGCTCACCTATTCAATATCTCCTTTGTTTCTTCCTCGAGCCTTCGGGGCATCCTACTAAGTATTTTTATACTCACCCTTTCTTGGGATTTGCCTGCACTTGTTGTGCCCTTGTAGACGACACACAGGTTGATCGTGACGTTTGAGGAGCTTTGGAGTTCGAGAGCTTGGATCATGTATGGTGGTCATAGTTGGGTTCCAGGTGAGGGACCCTCCTAGCTGTTGTACTTTTGTTTA
Organism: Viscum album; assembly: GCA_963277665.1. Classification (NCBI taxonomy): domain Eukaryota; kingdom Viridiplantae; phylum Streptophyta; class Magnoliopsida; order Santalales; family Viscaceae; genus Viscum; species Viscum album. The sequence goes on from OY728142.1 coordinate 1,931,862,327, forward strand.
CCTGTTGCCGGGTTGTGACACTTTTCTGGTTGGGTGCATGTTTTTCCCTTTTTCTTTTTAGTTTACCATCAGCTTTTACTTTGTACTGTTTAGAGGTCGATGCACTTATGTGGTTGTTTATTGCAGTTATTACTTTACTTTTCCTTTTTCTATGCAAATATTCATTGAGTGGGATGCATGTGTGTGTACAGGTACTCAGGAAAAGGCCTCCCCGAGTTGTTTATCCTTCGGCCCTTATCGCCAGCCCCTGGCCTATGGAGGCGGGTTTGGGGTAGTTGCGGCTCGAGCCCGGGTAGGGTCGGGTCATGATAAAAAATGTTTAAAAAATTAATTTATTTTGTGTGGTGTTAGTTTTTATTGACCATAATTCAAATCCAATCCATTATATATTTTTTCTTTTTTAAGAACATGAGGTAAGGGAGACCTCCAAATAGTGTTTACCTTTTTGTATTTATAAGAATGCCACTCCTCCTCCACTATAAAATGGTATTCACTCTCCTCACTACTTAATACCTCTAAATAATTTTGTCTCATCCAAACCCTACCCAAATCAACTAAAAACATTACTCCTCTCATCCTATAATCCTCACATTAGGAAAAAATGAAACCAAAAAGTCCTTTAGTGCAAATAAAAAGGAGTTACCCAAAAAAGAGGTAACATTATTCAACGAGCACTTATATTTCATTTCTTTATCCACCCCTTAAATAATTATTATTATATGATTATATAATAAAATAAGTATCCTAAGAGTACTTATATGATCTTATTCTATGTGTTTTACCTGTACCAACACATCCATCCATCAAATGGGTAACAAAATCACCATTTGTGTTTATGGCGGACTACCGCCTTATGAAATGATGTCGTTCATTTTTTTCCTTTACCACCTATAATGGTTGGGAATTATAATGAAAATATTTTTTTATATTATATATATGATATTTATTTTATGTTTATGTAGTTATTATATAACTTATACCTTCATGCTTTCAATTTGGCGAGGATATAATAACATCATTTGTGGACTTGTGGACTACCAACTCCTCAAAGCGATGTGATCCGTTCACACTTTACATGGAATGTATTAAGGATGGGTTTAATAAAAATATATGATATAAAATAAATATATATGATATTAATGAAATAATTATATTTATGAAAATATAATATATTACTTTCTTTCTTACGTTCTCACACACTGAAAAAGTGATAACATCATTTGTGGATTTTTGGACTACCACCTCCTCAAAGCGATGTTATTATTCTTTTTTCAGCACCACATCACAATAATGATATATATAAGTATGTATAATTAAATAAAATGGGACTCTTATGAAAAGGAGAGGTCTCCAATTAAGGAAGGTGACAGGCTGCAACATGTTACTCAGAATGTTGCAAATGAAGAAGGTTCTTTGAAGGGGCTTGTGGAACAACCACATTACCTTGCCATGATTGACTCAAACAGTTCATTTCAGAAGGAAAGGGGAGTGCACGAGGGTTACCAAGAGGTGCACATTTCTGGAAAATGGGTAAACATATCTGATAGTGATAAATAAAATGATGGTTTCATCCAGGCTTCCTACAGTGATGTTGTCCAGGGTGGGAGGAAGGTGTCTGAGAATGAGCAATCTAGACCAACACGAAGAAGGCTGAGAAAAGACTATTCTTCTCTGCCAAAGCCAATGCCTACAAGGTCTTCTGTTGGGAAAGAGGGATGGGCTATAGAGTTCTCTAAAGAGTTTCTATCTTTTTAAAATTAAATCTTCGAAGGAAGTATACCAAGATTCTGAACCACTATGAAAGCTCGGAGTGGGAATCTGCAACTACAGAGGATGTTATATCTCATGGATGTGGTGATGGACATGTTTTTTATGATCTGTATCTGTCCTTTCCTTTTTGCTGTACTTTTATGATGTTTTTATTTTATTTTAATAAATGGTTAGAGGACTTGCCTTTGACTATGGTTTTTAGGTATAATTAAAAAAATGGTATTTATTCTATAATGGTAATTCTGTAAAGATATATTTTATTTACCTTATTTCCATAATGATCATTGAAAAATGGGAATGTTACTCATGCATACGTATGACCTAACATCTCCATGATTGTAACGTTGCTTCATTTTTCATTACCATATTACATGATTTGTTTAAAAAGAATAATTGAGGTATAAATATGATGATTATTTCATGATTATTATTCAGTATATTTTTAATTAATGAACTCATTGACCTTAGTCGACCTACCAAAGTCATTTTTGACACATAAACTGAATATGGTCAAAACACCCGACATAAAATTAATTGATTAGGTAATTATATATAACTTATTTATAATTGAAATAAAATTAATAATAAACATGTAAAAGTTTTTAGATAAAGTAAATAATTAATATAAGTTTATTATTCAGGAACATAAATAACAATCTTGACGAATCAGACTCAAGGTAAGAGGTTTCATCTCAATTTACATTCCATTAAGACTTATTTGTTATTATACACCTAATTAATTTTATATGGTGTATATATTGACCTATGACATGTTATATCATAAATTTAATTTATTTCATGATATTAAAAGTTTAAATTGATTTTAATATTTCACAAACCTCATGATTCAAAAGTTACTCATGTAGTAAGGGGATTTCTAGTCTAAATTTTATTTCTACAAGACTTATTCCATATTCACCATTTTTGTTGTTGTGTGGTGTATATAATTACCATGGATTTATTTTATGATTATTATACTAGAATTTATAGGGATTTATATTTCCATTTTATGTTCTCTATTTCATGGGGTTTACAGTTTCAAAGTTACCAAAACAGTAATGGATTTTAGTAATAATTTTTCTTCTTTGAGACGTTTGTTATGTTATACACCTATATTATTTTATAAGGTGTATATACTTTTCCTTTTAAATTTTATATCATGAATATACTTTTTATTTTTTTATTCAATGTTTCAATTAATATTATTACTTCATGGGGATTATAATTCAAATGTTTTAAAGTGGCATGATACACTTTGGAATGTTTAGAGATTATTTTCCTCAAGAATATTTCTAATGATATTTTAAGGGAATTTAATTTCATCAACATAAAAAAACCTCATTGTTAATTATTCCCCAATAAGGATATTTTTTAATGATACCATAATCATTATATCTCAGGATGGATCATAATTGTTTCAAATAGATTGTTAGGGAACCCATTTCCTTTCCATGGCTTAATTATGTTTCAAAGAGATTATTATGGAACCCATTTATTTTATGTGGGATAATCAAGTTTCAAAAGTATTGTTATAGAACTCAATTATTTTCCATAGGTTAATCAAGTTTCAAAGATATTTTTATGGAACTCATTTATTTTCCATGGGTTAATCATGTTTCAAAGAGATTGTTATAGAGTCATTTCTTTTCCACATGTTAATCATGTTTATAAGATATTGTTATAGAACCTATTTCTTTTCCAAAGTTTAATCAAGTTATGTAAGGGTTTTAAATTGTTACAATGAGTTTATGATGAAATTAAAGATTTTATGTGTTATAATTTTTAATGGTAAATGGAAATTTGATGGGTGGTTATGTTATAAACCAATGATGGGTGGTTCTATGATAAAAAAATGATGAGAAGCTATGTTATAAACCATGGATGGGTGGTTCTATGATAAACTAATGATATATGGTTCCATGATAAACCAATTATGGGTGGTTATGTGATAAACCAACAATGGGTGGGTCCGTGATGTCCCTCCAATGTATTGGGTATGGAAGCCAACCATATGGTTATTCCATTTATAAGAGTGATTATAAGAGTGAAATGAAAATTATGCCCCAAGTATGTATATTTTTTATTTATTTTTTCTATGGGTTTATAACATTTCTAATGATCGTGATTGATATCACTTGGCTCATGATTATTGATTCTAATGACTCTTTCCTTTTCTATGTTTTCATATTCAATGGTCCATGTATTGATGTGTATGAATTATTTTATGATTATATCATGCACTTTTATTATGTAATAATACCCTTATGAACTCTTATGCTCATTGATGACATTAAATTTTTAATTCTTATTTACACCCTTATTGAGCATCTAAGTTCACCATTCTTATATTTTCTTTTCCCCAGGTTATAAATAAATAGATTGAATGATTTATGTCTATAAAGGATTTCAAAAGGATAATGTTGATGAACTAATGAGAAACAATAAAAGTTGGGTTAAATTATAGAACTGTTCATTTGATGACTTTTGAATTGTTTATGTTAGAGTTTTTATGAATTCTCTAAAACTATAAACCTAAAAGGTCCTCTAGAATGTAAGTGATCCAAGTTTTACATTTGATGTTGAAAGATTTTTATGGTAAAAATTTGGGCCACAATCATTATCATAATTGCCATAAATGTAAAGTTATGGATTTCAGTATAGGATCTGAGAGTTTGGGTCTTGGGCTATTATAGTTGGTATCAAAGGAAATGTTTAGAAAACTTTAGAGGTTATGATATTGTTAATATAATTACCTTATAAGATTTTACTTTATGGTTAATTTAAAATGATATATAATTTTATTCGTATAAAGTATGTTTTTTTAGAATGATTTTCCATAGAGGAAATAAGAAATCTATAATGGTAAGGCATAAAGAGGGAAATATCATTCCAAATCAATATCATGAGATGAGTGGATTTGTAACAAAACAGTTTGTTTCCGTGATGGATCAGTTTACATAAGCTATAAATGGTGGTGGTATCCATTCTAGGGAGGAACCTTATCTACCATAATGGAACATGTCTATAGTGGAGCATTTTATGTGAAAAAATACACTTTCTTTCAATGAATCATATGACCCAGTGGCACCTGAAGGATGGATCAATAACCTATAGAATATATTTGAAGTCATAGAACATTCAAAACATTAAAAGGAAACTCTTTCTATATATCATTTTTAAGGGAAAATTGAAGGATATTTTAGTTTAGAAATATTTCCCTAAGTTTTTTCAGCTTTGGATAGAGAAACATTTCTTGTTGCTTAGGATAAAAGATGAAGATTTTATGGCTGCATATGGAATTTTTTTTCAAAAAATTGGATTACTATGTTCCAGATTTTATTTTGATACATTGAAAGTAAAATTAATAGATATTTATCTATATTGAAACCAAGTCTAAAAAAGATATTTTTCCTCTTGATAATTTAAAAATTATGAAAAAGTGGTTTGTTGTGCTGAGAAAGTTGAATTGGAGTTTTCTAACACTTACATTCCATGAGATGAAAAGAGTAATAAATAGTCATTGTGGAAGGAAATGGAGAACAAACCAACTAATAATTCTATAGGTAATCTTAAAATTTGTTCCAATTATGGTAAAATATATTTTTGGGGATGCATGTTAGGATATGGAAAGTGTTACTATTGTGGTATATATTGTCACAAGGTTTATGATTGTAAGGAAAATAGTCCTTAACAATCCAACAATAAGATTACATATATCCAATCAATAGTAATATTATTTAGCTTTAATGAGTTGGGACAGTATACTAATATGTGTCTAAATAAACTTACCGAGGGTGAAAATATTCATGATCAGAAGAAAAAAATGGATGATAACATCATTTTCTACTTCTATAGTTGATGTTGGGACATCCGGTGAAGTTGAGATAGCTTCAGGGAGATCGATATTTTTTTGAAGTTTGATCATAATCCAAATGTCTTAGGAACCACTCTTCAAATGTTTTAAATATTTGAAATACCTTTTTTTACATTTATTGAGTTTCCATTGATGTATGAGGTATATGCTTAAAAGTTATTTGACGAATAATACCACTAATTATGTGGATGTATGTTTAATGGTATTAGTGACCATTAATGTTATATATATATATATATGGAATGATTTATTTATAACATTGGGTATTACTATTTAACTTTATAGGTTAATGTATCATCTCATCACATGAATGTTTAAATTATCTTATTACATGCTAACCATTTTGTTTTTGGTTAATATCTAAATATAAAAGAAATATTGTGTTATGTGATCCATTTGAAGTTGATTATATTTATTCAGGCATGGAAAGTAATCTTGAATACTTATTTTCTGGAAGAAAATATGAGACTATGGTGGAAATTTATTAAAGGATGAATCTATACTAATTAAGTAAATATATTTCCTTATTTTCTTAGTATATATGGTGAAGGAATCCTTTAACTTTAGGAAAGTGATATTGAAATAAAATTATATCCTATTACCATATTTTATGATGATATCAATGAACTTTTCCACACCAATTTTACTTGTGGTTTTTTTATCCTTGACTTCCTCTTGACTGCATTCTCTATCATTCTCTATTAGTCAACGGGAATTAGTTTTACATTATAAATCCATCTTTTAATTTCCCAAAAATATTCTCCATAAGTGGAATCTTAGTTATGTGTAACTTTGTGTGACCTTTATGTTTTACCACTTTCCATTTTTAAGAGTATTTTTTATTAACCCTTTATACAATATGGTTTTTAATAATGTAATTCTAAAAATGTTAATCATTTGACAACTAAGAAAAATTTGGAGGGTGAAATTCATTTTAGGGGGGGTAGGATGTAACATCCTGAGATTTTATGAAATATATTATTTGAAATTAATTTAAATTATTTAATAGATTTAGTTATACACAATACATATTTTATCTTTCATCACATTCAACACCACATTTATCTTACATTGCACGCAACATCAAGTTCCTTTGATGAATCATGTTACACACAAGCCTGTGTCTTACCAGACAACAATATACTTTTAATATTATTATGATAGTTATAATATATCCATTGGAATGGAGGGATTTAATGAGATTAAATAAACTATAAAATTATAGTTTTCAAATGTTTATAAAATAAATTAATTGTCTACCAAAAAATTATAAATTAAAATAAAGAGCAATTTAATATAAATGATGTGTTTTTATGAAAAACTATTTTTATGAAAAAATGATGTTTTTATTAATAAATTTAATTAATAACTATTAGTGAAATATATTAATTAAATTTATATGTTATATAATTAATCAAATGTTTTTAAATTCATCCAATAAGATTTAGAGGTTTAAGATAATAATTAATTCAATTTAATCATAAAATGATGTATTTTTCTAAAAGGTAGTTTTACCGCCTTTTAATGGAGAACTTGATTTAAAAATATTTTTTTACACTTTTATAAATTATATTTGAAAAAATTAAATGAATTTTTGAAATAATAATATCAAAATTTACTTTGGGTGGATTTTTTTATTTTTCTTAGAAGTTTTATTTTTAGTTGAATAGTAAAAAATACTATATTTTAATTGAAATCTGCTTTTTTGTAGAATTTATTTATATAGTTAAATTATATTTTAAATTGGGTTTAAAGTATAATTATTTTAATTATACATAAATCAATTCAGTTTAGTTCATTTAAATCAATTTCACATTGAAATTGGATATAACAATATTTCAAAATTTTGAACTTTTCTCTTTAAAAACCTGTTGTCTCATCCCGTCTGCGAGATTAATTTTAAATTAATTTATGATAATTATGTGATTGGAATTTGAAAAAATGTATTCAAATTTTTAATAATTATAATTTATAATTTGTATTAAGTTAATTTTTTTTGACAAAAAATATCAGTGAATGAAATTAAAATTAATTATATCAATTGAGGTAAAAATGAGTTTACTTAGTGGTTAAACTTTAATTTTAAGGGGCCAAGTGACCTATAAACTTTTATAAAACCCATTTTATGGAAATATATAGACCCATATATCCTTATAATATATTTATATGAGTTATTAGTAATAATATTCAATGAAAGTGACCCATAGAATAAGTTAAGAAAAGAAAAAGACAAAAAATATACTTTTCTTTTATTTTCTATAAATATTTTAGGATAAGGAAAAAATATATAAGGTTTGATTATAAATATTATTTTGAAGGATAAATTAATTTCTTTATCCTAATAATTTATTTATAATTTTTATATATGATATAACTACATTAAATATTGAAGAAACACTAACACATGGATCATTTTGTTAATAATTAAATAAAATAAATGATACTAAAAGTATTAAAACTAAGGTAAATAGAATGATTTTTTGTGTTCCATTATTTTTTAGATGAATATATCATGATAAAAAATAGTTAAATCAATATATTTGAATTCCATTTTTTTATTGATATTTTTTAAATTTAAAAAATTATATACTGTCAAAACTGACATTAATGTTATTTTATAATAAATGATATTTTATTAAGTTATTTAAAATTAAAAAAAATACTATATTATATAAAGTTATTTTTAAATGTTAATAAATATAAATTATGGTACATTAATGGATAAATTGGTCTTTTACAATGATCATATTGACCCCTAAATAATAAAAACATTATCGGTACAGTTAAGGTTAAATCAGTATTTTTTCACATTACATGCACATATGTTAAATTTAATTTCCAACACACATGAGTTTTTTATTTTATAATATTGATTTTATATATAAAATCATTATTTATAAATTTTATAATAATTTTCAATTTAATTTATTCTTAATGGATTTATTAGATAGGTTAGAAAACTAGTTACCTTAATGAAAAACCAAAATGAAAAAAATAATAAAACTTAGAAGTTAAGGAATAAAATCTTTAATTTTTTTTATGGTGTGAGTTTTTATCGGCCATAATTCCCCTCCAATAAATTATTTTTGTTTTTGAATCATATGAGGTAAGGGATACCTCCCAATAGTGTTTATATTTTTATATTTACAAGAATGACACTCCTCCTATACTATAAAAAGGCTTTAACTATCTCCACTTATTCACACCTCTAAATCCTTTTTTCTCATCCAAAACTACCCAAATAAAGTAAAAATATATGTAATGTAATATTATAAGCCTTAATTGTTTCATAAATAAAACAAAATAAGTCCTTTAGTGAAAACTAAAATGAATTACCTGAAGAAGAGGTAACATTTTTCAACAAGCACTTCTATTTTATTTCTTTCTCCACACCATAAATTATTATTATTACATGAATATATAATAAAATAAGTATCCTAAATACACTAATATTTTTATTTATTTTAAGGGTTTTATATATATCTACACACACTTACATCAAATGGGTAATAAAATCACTGTTCTTGTGTACGACGGACTACCGCCTCGCGAAACGATGTCATTTTTTTCCTTTACCAACTCTCATGGTTATGAATTATGATGGAAATATAGTTTTTATATGATAAATATGATATTTATGATTTATTTATGTTTTTGTAATTATTATATAACTAATAACTTCATGATTTTCATTTTATGGGAATACGATAACATCATTTGTGGACGTGTGGACTACCGCCTCCTCAAAGCGATGTGATTCGTTCACACTTTATATAGAATGTATTAAGGATTATTTTAATAAAAAAATATGATATACATGAAATATATAAGATATTAATGACATAATTATGTTTATGAAAATATAATATATCACTTTCTTTTTTACATTTTCACACACTAAAAAAGTGATAACATTATTTGTGGATGTGTGGACTACTGCCTCCCTAAAGCGATGTTATTCTTATTTTTTTACCAACACATCACAATAATGATATATATAAGTATGTATAATTAAATAAAATGGTATTTATAATATAATTTTCATTATATAAAGTTAAATTTTACTTACCTTCTTTGCATAACGATCATTAAAAAATGGGAACATTACTCATACGTATGTATGACCTACCGTCTCCATGAATGTATCATTGGTTCATTTTTCATAAACATATTACATGATTGTTTTAAAAGAACAATTTATGTATAAATATGATTATTATTTCATAATTATTATTTTTTATATATTTAACTAATGAACTCATTGACCTTAGTTGACCTACCAAAGTCAGGTTTGACACTTGAACTGAATATGGTTAAAACACCCGACTTAAACTTAATTGATTAGGTAATTGTATATAACTTTTTTATAAGAGAAATAAAAGTAATAATAAAATTTTAAAAGTTTATCAAGAAATTAAATAATTAAAATAAATTTATTATTTATGAAGATAATGAATAATCACGATGAATCAGACTCAAGGTAAGGGGTTTCGTCTCACTTAACATTCCATTGGGACTTATTTGTTATTATGAACCTAATTAATTTATATAGTTTATATAATAACATATGACATGTTATATCATAAATTTCATTTATTTTTTGATATTAAAAGTTTCAATTGATTTTATTCTTTCACAGATCTCATGATTCAAACATTACTTATGTAATAAGAGGATTTCTAGTCTCACTTTTATTTCTACAAGACTTATTCCACATTCACCACTTATTTTTATTATGTGGTGTATATACTTCCAATTAATATTTTTTATGATTCTTATACTTGAATTTATATGGATTTAGATTTTTATTTTTTTATCTCTCTTTCATGGGTTTTATAGTTTAAAAGTTACCAAAGTGGTAATAGATTTTTGTCACAATTTTCATTCTTTGAGATGTTTGTTATGTTATACATCTATATTATTTTATGAGGTGTATATAATTCTAATTGGAAATTTTATATCATGAATATAATTATTATAATGATATTATAAGTTTCATACAATGTTATTCCTTCATAGGGATTATAATTCAAATGTTTCAAAGTGGCATGTGACACTTTGGAATGTTTAAAGATTATTTTCCTCAAGAATATTTCTAATGATATTTTAAGGAAATTTAAATTCATTAATGCAAAAAAACCTTGTTGTTACATGTGATCCAATGGGTATATTTTGTAATGATACCACCCTCTTTTTTTCTCTAGATGGATTATGATTTTTTCAGAGAGATTGTTAGGGAACTTGTTTCTTTTCCATGGGTTAATCATGTTTCAAAGAGATTGTTATGGAACCCATTTATTTCACATGTGTTAATCAATGTTCAAAGATATTTTTACAGAACCCATTTATTTTCCACAGGTTAATTGTGTTTTGAATATATTTTTATGGAACTAATTTCTTTTCTATGGGTTAATTATGTTTAAAATAGATTGTTATGTAAACTGTTTCTTTTCCACTAGTTAATCATGTTTAAAATATATTGTTATAGAAACTATTTATTTTCCACGGGTTAGTCAAGTTATAAAATGGTTATTGGTCATTATAATGATTTTATGATGAAATTCAATATTTTATGTGTTATCATTTTGTAACGGTACTTGGAAATTTGATGGGTGGTTACGTTATAAATCAATGAAGGGTGGTTCCTTAACAAACCAATGACGAGTGGTTGTGTTATAAATAGATGATGGATGGTTCCATGATAAACCAATTGTGGGTGGTTCTATGATAAACCAATTATGGGTGGTTATGTGATAAAATAATGATGGGTGAGTCTGTGACAGTCCTCCAATGTATTGGGTATTGAAGTCGATCATATGGTTATTCTATTTGTAAGAATGACTCTAAGAGAGAAATGAAAATGATTTCTTAAGTAAGTACATTTTTTATTTATGGTTTCAATGGGTTTATAATTTTTCTAATGATAAACATTGATATAACATGGATCATGAATATTTATTTTTATGAGTCTTGTATTTTCCATGTTTTCATATTCGATGGTGGAGGTATTGATCAGTATGAGTTATTTTATGATTCACTCATGCACTTTATTATGTAATCATACACTTTAGAACTATTATTCTAATCGATGAAATTATTATGTTAATGATTTTGTTTACCCATACTGATCATAATAGATCACCCTTCTTATGTTTCCTTTTCCTTAGGTTATAAATAAATAGATTGAATGATTTATGCCTATAAAGGATTTCACAAGTATGATGTTGACGACCTAATGAAAAAAAGAAAATCTGGGTTAAATGGGAGAAATGCTCTTTATATGACTTGTGAATTTTTTATGTAGTATTTCATCCTAATTATGTAAAACAATAAACATAAAATGTTCTCCAGAATATAAGTGATCCATGTTGTACTTTTGATGTTTTAAGGTTTTTATAGGAAAAATTCTAGTCAAATTATCAGCATCATAGCAGAAAATGTAAAGTCATGGATTTTAACATAGGATCTGGGAGTGTAGGTCTTGGACTATTATACAGTAGGCCACTAATAATGGTGTTTAATGCATTATAGTCCCTAAGTATGAAACATAACCATGTGCAATATATATATAATAGGGAAAATAGTAAAGTTATGATGAACTGGGAAGTACCACCTGCTTCGTAATAGGCTAGACTATCTCTGTATTATAGGAATAATAATGTAGTACAAGGACTCATGGATATCATCCTAGAAATCCAAGAACAAGTTTAATGATAAATCCATTGAATGTATTCTGATCATTCCCATATATTGGTACCAATAAAATACAAGGAGTAAATCTAAGGCATTCCACTCTATAAAGTTAACTCTAACTAAGCCTCATGAATAAGTCAAAGGTAATCTTAGGATACACTTGATTGGGACCCAAGGATGTAAATTCTATGCATCACATGTCTGAGGACAACAATCTAAATCTTGGGAGCTCGTTGTAACGTCTTGTATTTTCTCAAAGGTACATACCATTATTTTTTTTGATCAAATTCTTGAAAACAACCCTAATAATGATTCTTAATCAATTCAAGGAGAGATCAGGTGTGTCCGGGGAAGTTTTAAATCATGAATCCCTAAAATGGGAAGAAAATACTAGGATAAATGATTATAATAAACTGTGCATCCCAAACCACACAACTTCTATGAAACCCTATGGTTGCAGATAGTGGGAACCTTGGGACTTCGTGGTTTTTCTGCAACCGTAAAACCTAAGGTGCACGACCATGTGAGTAATCTGAAATTATTGATATAGTCTTTTCATATGGTTTTTTCATGATTAGATAAACTATGTTCCTAACCGCGTGATGTGACCATTTTAATAAGACAAGGGCACATGGTTGGTGCATGATTTGGTCAACCGTTCAACCAAACCATGCGCAGTGTTAAAAATAGGTGAAATTACATTTTAACCCCCTTTAATAATTTAATGATTTTTCCCATTCCTCCTCCTTTTTCTCTACCGGATACCTCTCCGTCCTATGTTGAAAGCCCTCCTCCCTCAAAAATTTAGGATTTGATACAACTCCTCCGTCTGATCTTCGATTCATTTTACATTAGATCCAATTGAAAGATATAGGTACGATCTATTATCACTTTTTAATATATTTTAAGTTATTCACCCCATACACTTCTATATTTGATTACTAGCTCATTTTCCCCATTTTTAGGGAATTTTATGGTTTCATCGATTTATTCCAACCAGATTCGAATCAAAGGTTGATACTAGAGGAGGGATCTATGAGGCTAAGGTAGGTGGTCTAGGCTCTTTCCCTTTGTTTTATCATTTTCTATAATTTGTGTTGTTGTTCCACTTTCTAGGACATTCTGATTATCCCTCCAAAATTTTTCTTTATTTAATCCAAGTGGTTTCACACTTTTATTGCATTACTAACTAGCGGCGAATCACCCCTGAGGTTGATTTTCTAGTCTCAAACCACCCAAATGGGTGCGTTCTACCCCTGTAGCCTAATTTCCCCTTATATAAAATTGGTAAAATAGCCTTGGGTGTGTCGTTACATGAATACACCTCAAACTGATTAATTGGATTGAATTGGGAAAGGATCCATATGTTAAACCCTCTACCAATGCCTTATATGAAATGGTTGAATTAATTGAATAGTCCAATTTCATATTCCCTGAGCCTTGTGACACAAATGGTTTTTCCAATGGTAATTACATGAAATGTATGAAGTTTTGATATAAATTCCTAAATTAAATGGGATGGCCTCTTATTAGGCATTCTATATATATATATATATTCATTGCTTGGTTAACCATTATTTCCATAGTGTTGAGGGTGAAAATAGGGGTTCTGAGTTAAAGAACATTTGGATGGAATCTTGTACCATAGTTAGAATTTCTAAATGGTTAGTGAATATGATGGGGATGACATAATCTATTCCTGGTATGGGATCTTCATGAATCTATCTATTTTTTACCTATATATGAGTGAATCAGGTTCCCTAGGGGAGACCCCTTGGACGTTCTCAAAGGAACGTTGGTAGAACCATGCCTCTAGAGAGACTCATGACCCTATGTATGATACCAAGTATGGAATTAGAGGATATTACCTAACATTTCACACCATTCATGGAGTGACACATGAGAATTCACCTTGGGTCACCACGTACAGACTTCTTAGAATTGGTCTTTTGATGAGTCCTCTTGAGCGATACTTGGAAAGTCTCTTCGGATTTCTGTGGATGGGATTAGGGTGTATTGCTATATTTCATAAAGTGTTTTTAAAATTTAATTAAAGAAATAGTAAATGAATATTTTCAAAAAGATAAATTATTCCTAGATTTTAGAGATGCATAGACATGTACCCTATCCCAAGAACATACTTGGGAACAGTCCATCACCTGACACTTAGTACCACTTACATTACCTTTCCAAGTTCCTTTAGTTCTGAAATACTGTCTTAGGCTAATTCAGGTAAATGGGTGGGTCTCCAAGTAGAACCCAATATAATTCATTTATTTATTTATTATGTATTTCATTTAAATTCAATATGACACTGCTTATTTTATATTGCATAAAATAGAAAGGCCTAGACACCGTGGGTGCCGGACTACTGAGATTGTATCTCACACCTTTATCAGGTTCCTTTGGTACCTGAGTATAATTTATAATTGTAGGTACAGATAAAGGGAATCAGCCATCTTCTAATGCTTGATTGACTTGAATTACTAGGATTAAGTTTCAGAGCAGAGTACCGAGCCTATGCTCAAAATTCTAGACATAAAAGTTTTTGATTTTTTTTTATTTTTTTATCATGTTGTATATGTTTGTATCCCCTAACCCCAAAATATTCATTCTTTTTTAGTCACATACCATGATAATCATATTACACCTTTTGGTTATTCAGCTTCCACTTATTGTTTATTTAGCTTGCATGATTTATTATATTGTTTTCACTATTATCTATTTTATTCTACTATTTCTTATATTTATACTACTATGCTCTAATCTGATAAATGAGGGAATATTATCCCCATGGACTTACCCAAGTCCCTTTCTTTTAATCGGTATCCTTTGGTGTTAGGGGAGGCACACTTGGGGTATTGTGGACAACTATCTCAGGGCACCACTCAGTGGAATCCAAGGTAGGATGCTACAAAGTGGTATCAGAGCCATTTTCATTTTGTCTTACTATTTAGGATTTAGACAGAAGAGTAGGACATTGGAATTTGGTCATGAGCCTATTCCTGGGAGAATCTACCCCATGTACAGGGGAAAACCCAAATTACCTGGGTTAGGTAATGGATGTTATTGCTTACGCTTGTTACCATTTCATTAATTTCACCATAGGGTTATGCACATGATTTTATTTTTTATGATCATCATGAGGTATTTATTATTTTATCCTGATGATACGAGGGAATGTTATAATCATGCATTATACTAGAAAAAATAGGACTTAAAATTCCATGAATTATTCCATGCCATATCTACTATTTTGCGTGCATTTCTTGTATTGTTTGTGATTGCTGTGTGTGACTTGTTTGTTGTATCATGAAGTGTGATAGTATTCTCAATGATGGAATAATTGGTTTAATTGACCAATAATGCCACATTAGTTGGTTTTATTAAAGATTTCTAATAATATATCATCTGATAAAACCAAATCCATGACTTGTTACACCTGTTGTCAGGTGTAAGGGTCAGGATAGAGTTAGTTGATGCACCAATTTAAATTTATAAGGTGTATGGTCCTTTATTAATTATAATTGGTGATGAAATTAACTAGATCATTATTCCAATAACCCATTAAGTAAGAATTAATATAAGTAGGTTAAAATTAATATGATTCCTTAAATGAAATAATTACCTTATATGTGAGATCTTGACACTGTTATGACTAGGTAGTGGGAAGTAGGCCGTGTATCCTATTATTTATTCTTGTGAATCTTTATTATCACCTAGACCTGGCTCCTAGATAAAGAAGAGGATTGAAATTATTTAGTAGGATAGATTTGTGCCTATCATTTATTATAGATTTCCCTATCTGTTATAAATTCTATTTGAGGCATGTGATTGGAATTTGTAGTGCTATGCCACCATGAAGACCTTATAATGTACACCAGGAAAGTAAAAATGATTATACTCCAGAGTTTGTGGGCCCTGAGCTATCCTTGATATCTTATGTAGTTCCAATTTATAAACCTCATACAGATCTTCCACTGGGTGGTGATGCCCAGTTCCGGGAAAGGTTTCTTCACTTTATGAAATCAGTTCAAGGTGCACCTCGACCTGCCCCTTTTACGGAAGATATGTCCAAGGAATTTTAGCAGAAACATCCTCCCACCTTCTTAGGGGATGGTGGGACTTAGGCTTCCGAGTCTTGGTTGCAGTTTATGGTGTCAATCTTCAAGCATATCATGACACCTCAAGAGCATAGTGTTAAGCTTGCAACCTATATGTTACACGAATCCACCAAGAATTAGTCAGATGTTCTAACTAAGGATGGTCGACATCAAGGTGTGGTTTGGGAGGAATTAAATATAGAATTACTCAAATATTTCCTTATTATCTTGATAATAGATCGAGTTCAGGAATTCATGCAACTTGAGCAAGGTGACATATCTATGATGGAATATTCAGCTCGCTTCACCGAATTATAGAATTTTTCACTAGCCTTGACTGGTGATGAGATGAAAACTATGAGGATCTTGGAGGATGGTCATTACTACACCATATTATTGTAGGTGAACATCTTTATTCTGACCATAGTTTCCAAAATTGTGAACCAGACACTTATCACTGAGTGAAACCTAAGAGAATCGGGCGACTTAAAATAGGGTAGTTCTGCTCCCTGGAAGACTAGCAGTGGTTTATCCAGTGGTAAGAAGCGACACTTTGAGGGTAGATATGGGGGAATTAATATCTAGGTAGCATGAATTTATAACTTTTTGGTGTGTCACCAATGTGGGAAGCTAGGGCACAAAAAGACCTAGTGTATGAGGAAACTTATGGAGTGCCTAGCTTGCGGAAAGAATGGTCACCTCCAGCGCTTCTGTCAGTACTTTACTTCAGTGCCAAGTGATCGGGGTTCTATGCCAACATCACCTTCAGGTACATGATCAATGAAACCTTTTCAACTAGTAATCTGGTATTCTATAGACCGTTTAGGCTGAGGAGGTTCTCGTTACCAAGGTAGTCAGGCTTTAGAGTTCCATTGTTAGTAGAGTGGACATACTCAGGCTACTCAGACAGTATCTCTGGGCCATAGTTCAGTCCATATCTATGTTGTTCAGCCTATGCTAGAGGAGTAGATTCCATGGATATATAAAGTTAGATGTACTATTCTGGTAGCCTTTACTCTAGTATCTACCTTATTTGATACGGGTTCATCACAGTCTTTTCTATATGCTTCAAATATGGGAACTATGGGCATAGTGATAGAGTAATCTAGTGGTGTTATGATATTTGACACGGTGTTAGGAGTTCAAGTAGAGAGTATACACTGGTGAAAGGAGTCCCCCCTTAAGATAGGTGGGTACCTTTTTATGTGGAGTTTCTTCATCCTCGAGATGGATGGCTTTGACACCATTCTGGGTAAAGACTGGCTTGTGCCTTATCGAGCCCAGGTGGATTTCTATTTCCACTGAGTGTCATTCACATCAATCAGGGGAAACATGTATATCCATAAGGGAGAATTAGATCTCTAGGACAGTCGGGATGGACTCAAGCATACTGGGCTAGGAAGTGTAACAATATAGATGGTTAGTATCTTTATGAGAAATCAAGGAATGAAATTGGTATAATTCCCTCCCATTACAGATCATTTCAGGGATGTATTCCCTGAATATTACTCCAACTTACCTCCTGAGAGAGAGAGAGATATTGATTTCACCATCGATCTTGTTCTAGGAGTGTCACTAGTGTCCATTCCTCCTTATAGTATGGAACCTATAGATCTCCCGGAACTCAAGAAGTATCTTTAAGACTTAGAGGATAAGGGTTTTATCAAAACCAACACATCACCATGGGGTTCACCCATACTTTTTTACAAAAAGATGGATGGTACCCTTCAATTATATGTGTATTACCACTGATTGAACCATCTTACGATGAAAACAGGCATCCAATTCCTCATATAGATGACCTATTCAATTAGATCTAAGGAGAAACAGTTTTCTATAATATCTATTTGAGGATAGGATTACATCAGGTTTATGTGAGGCCATCAGACATAACACACACAATATTCCAAATAAGGTAAGACTTGTACAAGTATCAGGTTATGCCGTTCAGTCAAATGAACATGCCAACAGTATTCATGGGTCTAATGAATTAGGTTTTCCACCCATATCTAGATTCCTTTATGTTATTCTTCATAGATGACATCCTAGTGTATTATAACAGTAAACATGACCATTCCAACCATTTTAAGATCATGATAATTACACTAAGAGAGCATCAATTTTATGTTAAGTACAAAAAAATCCACTTTTGGATCAGCAAGGTTCACTTTTTGGGCCATATAATATTTGAGACAGGTGTATCAGTTGACCTAGAGAAGATATGTATTGTAGTTTCATAGATCATCCCAATAATATGTTTGAAATACACAGCTTCTTAGGGATAGATTTTTATTACAGGTGATTCATCTAGGATATATCATGCCTAAAAATTCCACTTACGAGCTTGACCAAGAAGGCTATAAAGTTCATCTGGACAGAAGCTTGTGGGACATATTTTTAGGAGTTAAAGGGAAGTCTCACTTTAACTCTGATTCTAATTTTTCCTAAGATAGGTAGAAGTTATACTTTTTATTGTACACATTAGGAATCAGACTGGGTGTAGTTATGATACAGGTTGATCGAGTTGTGGAAAATGGATCCCACCAGCTGAGGCCTCATGAGTGGAACTATCCTATGCATGAAATCGAGCTAACATTTGAGGGTCATGCTCTACACTGTTGGAGGAACTATTTTTTGGGTGAGAGGTTCATAATTTACATAGAACATAAAAGTATCAAATATATCTCCACTCAATGAGACTTGAATCTGGGGTAGTGTAGGTGGGTGGAATACCTATGATCGTTCCACTTTGATCTTTCTTACACACCATGGAAGGGTAATGCAGTGGCTAATGCATTGATGCAGAAGACTTAGACACAAGTCATCAAGGAGGCCAAAACTGAGTGGCAGTTGATGGATATGTTTTCTAAGATGCATCTTGAGGTTTAGGAACAACACATTCAACTTGTTATAGCATCTTTGGAAGTGACGTCCTCTCTCCTAGAGTGGATTTGGATTAAACAATTATATGATTCTGAGGGCCCCGTCTTAAGGGAGAGTATCACAGGAGATAACCCACCTCTGAGATGGGTTGTTAATGGAATTGAAACTCTACTCTTCCATGACTGTGTGTGGGTGCCTTCTGATATACAGTTATATTTGATGAGGGAATAAAATTAATTAGTTTGGAAAGTTCATACAAGTCTTAACAAGATGTACTGAGATATGAAGCATCAGTATTGGTGGCCATGTATAAAGAAGCATATATCAGGTTTCCTTACTCAGTTATCCACTTGTTAGTAGGTGAAGTCATAACATCATCGAACTGCTAGAATTATACAACCTCTCTCCATTCCTGAGTGGAAATGTAATGGAATAAAAATGGATTTCATAACAGGATTTTTGAGATCCCCTTGAGGTAGTGATGTAGTATGGGTGATAGTCGATAGGTTGACTAAGGTTTCACACTTCCTTCCAATTTTAGAGACCTTATCTATTGATGATCTAGGAAGGATATACATTAAGTATATAGTAAGACTTCATGGTGTACCTTGTTCTATCATTTCAGACTAAGACACTCATTTCACTTCGTAGTTCTGGAAAGGGTTGAATAAGGAACTAGGTTCATATGTGATATTGAGTACTAACTATCACCCTCAGACTGATGGGTAGTATGAACGGACCATAAATGTGTTATAGGATATGCTACGGGCCTGTATCCTTGATTTTGGAGGTTATTGAGAAAATAATATTCCTCTGGTTGAGTTTTCTTACAACAATAGTTTCTAGGAAAGGATTCAG
The DNA here is from genome assembly GCA_963277665.1 of Viscum album. Lineage (NCBI taxonomy): Eukaryota > Viridiplantae > Streptophyta > Magnoliopsida > Santalales > Viscaceae > Viscum > Viscum album. Next base: position 1,931,882,508 of record OY728142.1, read on the forward strand.
ATGGCTCTGTATGAGGACCTCTATGGTAGACCATGCCGTTCACCTCTGTGATGGCTAGAGGAATGTGAGGTAGCTTAATTGGGTCCTTATCTCGTTAAAGAGACTTTATAGCAAGTTCATATAATTAAAAAGCATATTGATATAGCTTAGTACAAGCATAATTATTATACCGATCATCCCCATAGGCCTATGGAATTTGAGGTGGGAAATAAGATATTTATGCATGTATCTCCTAGGTTGGGTTATAGACAAATATAAAGATAGGGAAATTATTTCCTTGACATGTCAGGCCTTTTGAAATAGAGGAGAGGGTTGGGATGATATCATATCGGTTGAATTTACCTTAGAGGTACCATTCCATGCACGATGTCTTACACATATCTCAACTTCAACAACATCACTCTGACTTGTCTCATTCATTTGACCCTGGAGATATTGATATGGAAGTGGATGCATCCTTCTATGATCATCCATTACGTATCATTGATCAAAGCATGAAGGATCTATTAGGAAGGTTGGTTTCTTTTTCTAGGTGCTATAAAAGAATGAACACCTAAAGGACAAGACCTGAGAGCAAGAAGATGATGTACATGCGTAGTGGATGGAACTCATCCCAAATGATGTTATAATACCCTCATATGGGAAACTCAGGGATGAGTTTTCTTAATGAGGGGAGGTTGTAACGTCTAAAATTTTATCAAAGGTCTAGACCATTAATTTTTTGTTATAATTCTTCGAAACAGACCTAATAATGATTTATAATCAAGTCAAGGTGATATCAGGTGTGTACAAGATACGTTTTAAGGATAGAGACCTGAAATTGTAAGAAATGACTAGGAAACATGATTAGTATAAAACATGCATCCCAGACCGCATAGTTTCTCTAAAACCATGTGGCTACTGATAGTGGGAACCTATGGTCCACACGGGTTGTCTACAACTTTAAAACCCAAGTCACACAACCATGCGAGCTACCTAAAATTATTGACAGAGGATTTTTACATGTTTTTCATATAGTTAGATAAACTATGCACCTAACCATGCAATGTTCCCCTTTGAAGTAGATTAGGGTGCATGGTTTATCTAACCATGTGGCCAAACCCTACAGAGTGTTAAAAATGGGTGAAATTAAATTTTTACCCCATTTAATGATTTAATCCTTTTTCCTTCTTCCTCCACATTTTTCTCTAGTGGATACCTCTCTTCCATATATTTAAAACCCTCTTCCCTCTTCCCTCAAGAATCTAATATTTGATAAAACTCCTCCATATGATCTCCAATTCTTTCTAGATCAGATCCAATGGAAATCTAGATGTACGATATATAATCCTCTCTAATATATTTCAACTTCTTCATCCCATACATTTCACTATTTGAGTGCAATATAATTTTCCCCATTTTAAAATTATTTGATAGTTTCATCGATTTCTTCCAACCTAGATCAAATAAAAGGTTGATACTGGATGAGAGAAGCTCTATGATGATAAGGTAGGTGGTCTAGGATCTTTCCCTTCATATATTTTAATTCTATAATTTTTGTTGTTGTGCTGCTCACTGGTCCATTCTGGTGATCGCTCTAAACTGTTTATTTAATTAATCCAAGTGGGTTTTCACTTTTATTGAATTCCTCACTAGTGGCGAATCACCCATGAGGTTGATTTCCTAGTCTCATACCACCCCAATGGTTGAGTCATACCCCTGTGGCCTAATTTCCCCTAACTTAAAATTTGTGAAATATCCTTGGGTGTGTCGTTACATGACTAACACCTCAAAATTGATTAATTGTTTTTGAATTGGGTAAGGATTCATATGTTAAACCCTATACCCATGACTTAGATGAAATGGTTTAATTAATTGAATTGAATAAGTTAATATTCCATGATCCTTGTGACATAAATGGTTTTTGTAATGGTAATGCCATGAAATTTATTCCCTTTTGATATAAATGCTAGAATTAAATTATATGGCCTCTTATTAGGAATTATATATATATTAATATATTGGTTAACCACTAATTCCCTAATGAAGAGGGTGAAACGAGGGGTTCCAACTTAAGGACCCTTTGTACGGACTCTTGTTCCATAGTTATATTTTGTAAATGGTCAGTGAACATGTTGCATGTGACATCAGCTATGACTAGGATGATCTCACCACGCTTCTATCAAATTTTTAACTCCAGAAGAGTGACACAGGTTCCCTAGGGGATAACCCTTGGATAAGATCAAAGACACATGGTTGAACCATTTCTAGAGAGAGACCTAGGCCCCTACGTGCAATACCAAGGATAAAATTGGAGGCTATTACCTAATATTTCACACCATGCTTGGAGTTACAAGTGAGACTTCACCTTGGTTCACCATGTAAGGAATCCTTAGCATTGGTCTTTTTATGAGACCCCTCAAGTGATACTTGTAAAGTATCTTTAGATTAACTTAGATGGGATCAGGGTGTCTCACTATATTCTATAAATTGGTTTTAAAATTGAATTAAATAAATTTTAAATGAATGTTTTAAAAAATAGAAATGATTCCTTGATTTTATAGATATAGGGACATGTTCCCAAGACCAAGAAAAATATTGGGAATAGTCCATCACCCAAAACATGGTACCTATTAATTTACCTTTACATGTTCTTTTGGTTCAGACATACCAACTTAAGAAGAAGTAGGTAATTTAGAGGTTCTCCCAATATGAAACTGCTTATTTTATATTGCACAAAATGGAAAGGCCTAGACACCATGGGTGTTGAACTAATGATATTGTATCTCAAAACTTTATCAGGAACCTTTGGTACCCAAGTAAACTTTATGATTGTAGATACAAAAAAGGGAAGAAGATAGCTTCCAATTCTTAATTGACTTGAATTACTACGATGGAGTTTGGAAGTAGTTGATCGAGCCTATGATAAAGATTATAGACATAGAAGTTTTTGTACTTTTTGTTTATTTTGTTAGTATATTGTATATTCTTGTATACCATATGTCACACCCATATCCTTCATTTAAGGTATTTTTCTTTCTATTTTATTCTTGGCCTAACTTTCCCCCTAGGTTCCCCTAGTCCCCCTGTTGAATTTGAATGGTTTTGGACACTTTTTGAGAGGACAAAAGGGGGCGCACAATTTTCTAAACCATTCAAGAAAACCATGCAACCTTTTCCATATCATAATAAAAGTTTTAAAATTACTTCTTTGCCATCCCAGGATTTATCCAAACTTGTACCTTTCTTCCCCCATTCGACCCTTACATCCCTGAAATCCCTCCAAGATTCTCAAACCCTCATAGGAAAGCCATTTTGAAGGGGTATTTTATGGAGGAACTTCAAACAATATCAAGTAAGTTTCTTCCCCTCTTAGTTACTCCCCTTTACATGATTTTTTTTCCAATTTTTCTTGAAGTAACAAATGAACAGAGGGTAGGGTTTCAAACCTAGGGTTTAACCTTGGGGTTTCTTGGTATGCTCTTCTGTTTTTAGGCTTGATCTACCTTTATTGAGGTGTAGTGGTGGTGCGTTTGAGTTTTCACACAAATGATTCAAGGGTTTTCATTACTTTGGTAGGTGATTCCAATGTTTATGAAATCCTTGTGACCTATCTACTATATTTATGATATTTCATGTTTATTTCATTTTATTATTGCTGCGAAAATTAGTTTTAGTGGTGTTTTTAAGGCAAGTTAATTTTGAGTGAAAATTTTATGTGAAATTGGGGTTTTTTCATATAAATATTGTATTGGTTTATTTTGGGATGAACTATAATTAATTAGTTGATTATATTGAACTGTATTAGGATTAAATATAATGTTTTTAATGGTTACTCTCTTTGGTTATTGTTGGGAAAGTTTGTTTAAATTGTGTTTGTGAAGAAAATGGACTTTAAGTGCCAGGTTTGTGTAAAAATGAGGTTTTTTTTAAAAGATATAAATTATTGGTTCATATGGGGATACCCCACAACTGAATTGTTGGATTCATTGAAGGGTACTGAACTTACATTTTATTGGTGACTTAAATTTGTTCACATAGTGTGCAAAGTGGATATTTCAAAGATTTTTGGGTGCAAAACAATGTGATATTTTGAAAAGTTGTTTTATTGAAAATCAAAATGTTTTGTTGTGTGTTTTAAGTGGTATAAAGTGTGTATAGCTACTATATTGTGTGTATGTGACCGATAGTGGTGTTTTTATATGAAATTAATGTTTTTAGCATGCTGAAATTGTTTGATCACAGAAGGGGAATCCCGGGTACTTAGGTGGGAAGATATGTACTAGTATGACTAGTGAACTAGATGGGTGTTGTCCCTGTTTCACTGGGAAAATGGATAACTAGAACTCTAAATAAACTATATGGATGATGATGGGGGACCACTAGGTTATGATTATGTTACCTACTAGTAAATCATTCATGAGAATGGATTTTTCTGTGGTTACTATTCACTGATGTACGAGGTGCATAGGGCCTGAGACTATCTAGTTTCCTAGGGGTGTTCCCGGTTTTAGTGCTCATTGGATTTGTGGTATTATCACATATTTTAATTACATATGAAAAATACTTGATTTTTCACCTTCTATTGCATAATTGTTGGAATATTTGGGTGATATCATATTGGGATTAGGATCACACCCTAATTATACCCCTTGGGTGTAAGTAAACTTTGGTTATGTTTGAATCAGGTAAAGGCAATGCCTCAGGTGAAGGTGGTTCAGGTTGTTAGTCCCCTCTCAGTATGGTGTTGTGGAGACAACTCGAGGGTGACAACCCCTTGTCACGTGGAGTCATTGTGGCTTAATTTCTGCTATTTTTATTTTTATTTGGACCTATTTTACTTTTTTTAAAACCATGTATTCAGTTTGGGTTTTTTATTAAGTCTTGTTTGGCATGGAAATTTCAGTTTCTTATTATTAGTTGTTTTTCATGTTTTTTGCTTTTATACTTAGGTAAATCATTCCCAAACTAGATTTATTGATACCCATGAACTTGTGCTAGCTCTTGGGGATAGGGAACGCCCTTTGGGAATTTTCATGGGTAGGATTTGGTGTCGGTAATAGTAGTGACCAGATCCGGTTTGTGACAAAATGGTATCAGAGGAGGCCAATGTTTTTTGGTTATATTACTATTTTGGGATAAGTCAGGATAGATGTGATATAAGACTATTAGGGATCAGGGTTTTGGTTGTGAGTAGGGTTCTTGGCCCACACCTCTTGTGGAATTCCTTGAGTCACTAGGGGATGTTGGAATTGACTGATTGACTTCACTTCTAGGTGAGACGTGTGGGTTACAGACCACACGCAGACATCAGGCATGGATGGATTAGTTGTTTCTTTTATTATAATGAAGTTTTTAGATTACTTTTATTTTATTTATTTGATTAAAAGTTTCATAATTGTGGCATTGACTATTGTTTTTGTGACTTTTTCATTTTATAGTAACATGCCTCCCCATAAAGCTCCCATGCACCCATAGGAGGAATCCAGAGAGAGTTCTCCCACACCAATTGACCAGAGGCTAGTTGATTCCATGGTATAGGATATCTAGGATCTAGGATAAGGACCTTATCTTGTTACATATTCTATTATAGAGTATGAGACTAGTTCTATAAAGGACAAGGCCCAAAAGTTCCTGAAAAATGAGCCTCCCACCTTCTGAGGTAGCATAGAACCCCAAGAAGAATAGGAATGGATCGAGAAGATTGAGCAAATTTTCGAGTTCTTAGATACACCTGAGGAGATTAAGGTCAAGTGTTCCTCCTTTCTATTGGAGGGTCCCAACCGTAGGTTTTGGGGATCCGTTCTTCAGATTGGGAAGAATGAACAGATGCGTTGGGGAGATTTCAAGGCAATCTTCAATGAGCAATACTGCCCTGAGGACTTAGCTTATGCCAGGTCCTGATATTTCATGGGTCTTATTCAAGGTAATATTTATTTCCTGGATTATACCAACCATTTCACTGAGTTGGTTCAGTATGCGCCTAAAAACATCTCCAGTGAGCAAGAGAAGACCAAGAGGTTTGAGAAAGGATTGTGACCAGAGATATACTCTCAAGTGTTCTTGTTTAAGCTGAGAACCTATGCTGAGGTCATTGAATGTGCGTGCATGGTGGAGATTGACCAAAAAGTCAGGGATGGTTTTTCTGGATTAGTATAAGTAGTGGGTAGTGGTATCTCTTTAGAGAAGACAAGTAAGTGGGAGGAACAAGTGAAGAAAGGAGGTGGCAGTTCAGGCCACCCCTCCAGGAAATTTTCTTCTGTGGATTCTGATGAGAGATTGACCGTGTAACACCAGTGTGGGAAGCTAGGGAACATATGAACCAAATGTCGGCTTCCTCTGAAGCCTTGTTACCAGTGTGGAGATATGGTGCATTTTTAGTTCTTCTGTGGGGTGACACATCCACTTCCGAGCGGGGCAGAATCAATGACTTTAAGAGGAGTTCCAGAATAGTCTGAGCCATCGATAATGGGAGGATCTTGATTTTTTGGACATGGTGGTAAGGCTGGGTCATATTCTAGAAATATCTAGTTCAGGGCACAACCATAGACTAGCGGTCATCCTCATGTAGAGACCGGAAATCTACATGCAGTGGATCAGGCACTAGCAATATCAGAGGTGGGACCATCGATAGTTCGAGGTACCATTTTGATCGCATATTCTATAACTTATGATCTTTTTGATAATGGTGCCTCTGTTTCATTCATTCCTGCTCTTTTTTTGGACATTCTGAATTTACCAAATGAGTTGTTGTCTTTTGCGATGGAGTTGGTGACATTGTTGGGAAGGAAGAAGGAGCAGGGCCTCAGGCGCCCCTCGTGTGCGCTTTCCATTTCAGGGGTTGAGATGAAGTGGGAAATCTTGGTTTAGATATGTAACTATTTGAAATAATACTCATAATGTATTTTCTAGTACACTTCCAGGCACACATCTATTGCTATAGGAAGTGAGTGAGTTTCACAACACCTGATGGGAGTCGTCAAGTTTCTCGTAGAGAATAGGATCCTCGTTCAGGTCACACAGAACCTCCACTTCTAGATTTGGGAAGTCTTATCTTCCAGTTATCATCTCTCACACTAGAGGAATATGGTCCTTCCACTAAAGGTTCACTACCTCATGTAGTGAATGAGTTTCTAGAGGTATTCCCAGATGATTTTTCAGGTTTTCCCCCAGAACGGGATACGGAGTTCTCGATTTAACTGGAACCAAGAACACAACTGATATCTCTTCCCTCATATCTCATGGGCCCTACCTAGATGAGGGAATTAATGATACAGTTGGATGACTTGGAATCAAATGGATTCATTCACCCAAGTGTCTCTCCTTGGGCCGATCCTGTGTTGTTTGTGAAAAAGGCTGATGGATCCCTCTGGTTGTGCATTGACTACCGGAAGCTGAATAAGGTAAAAATTAGGAACAAATACCCTTTGCCTAGAATAGATGATTTATTTGATCATTTTAAGGGTGAAAAGTGGTTCTCAAAAATATACTTTTGTTTGGGATACCACCAACTCAGTGTGAAAGAGGAAGATATCCCGAAGATAGCCTTCCGAAGTAGGTACGGCCACTTTGAGTATTTAGTCATGCCCTTTGGATTGACCAATTCTACAGTGGTCTTTATAGAACTCATGAATAGGGTGTTCCATCAGTATCTAGATTCCTTCTTTGTGGTGTTAATGGATGACATTATAGTATACTCTAGATCTGAGGAGGAACACAAACATCAATTGAGAATCTTTTTGGGCACTTTACAGGATCACTACCTCTATGAAAAGTTGTCAAAGTGAACTTTTTGGATCAGGGAGGTGAAATTTCTTGGGCGTGTGATCTCAAAGAAGGGTGTTTTAGTGAACCCAGAGGAGATTAGTGAGGTTATCTGATGGGAGAATCCAAAGAATTTGTTTGATATTAGGAGTTTCCTTGGCCTGGCTGGTTATTATAGGTAATTCGTTCAGGATTTATCTCGGCTTGCTTCATCGATGACTGTGCTCACCCAGAGAGGGGTGAAGTTTTTATGGGGAATATAATTCCAAGAATCCTTATAGGAGATGAAGCGATAGTTGAATACCTCTCCCATGATGATTACTCTAGAGGATGTAATGGGGTATGTAGTGTATTGTGATGCTTCATGTATGGGTCTTGGGTGTGCACTTATGCAAGATGATCACGTGGTGTCCTATGGCTCTCACCAACTCTTACCACACAAAAAGTATTATCCAACCCATGAATTAGAGTTGGAAGTGGTGATGTATGCTTTGAAGACTTGGTGTCACTGTCTATTTGGGGAGAAGTTTGTGGTCTACTCTGATCACATAAGATTGGACTATATCTTCTCACAGAAGGACCTCAACTTGAGGCAGCGTCGCTGGATTGAGTACTTGCAGGGGTTCAAATTTGACATTGTCTATACCCTTGTAAAGCGTAATGTAGTGGCTGACGCCTTGAGTAGAAGAGTTCTAGTTCAATATCTGAGGAATTCCAGTGATGAGTGTACATTGATGGGACTCCTTGATCAGATGCATGTGGAGACGAAGGAGAAAAATGGAGGTGCGTTCTTAGAGAGCGTTCAGTTGAATCCTTCTCTCTTGGGGTTGATTCAGCAGAAAAAACCTAGTGTTGAGCTTTGTCAGCAGTTGAGGCAGTTTCTTCATGGTGGGGAGATATCCACTGATTGGTCGTCATCTCCCAAGGGCATCTTGTGCTTCAAGGGCCATTCAGTAGTGCCTTTATCTATACGGAAGGTGGCGATGTAGGATATCCACCAGTCTCAGTGGGATATCCATCTAAGTACCACCAATATGTATTATGATGTGAGATAGTAGTTATGGTGGCCAGGTATGCGATGAGACATAGAGGACTTTGTGTCGAGATGCTACACATGCCAGTAGGTGAAAGTAGAGTATCAGAGGCCCTCTGGTTTTCTCCAGTCATTACCCATTCCTACCTGGAAGTGGGAATAGGTTTCAATGGAATTCATTGTTGGCTTTCCTCGTACACCTCAGGTTAAGAATTCCATTTGGGTGGTGACTGATTGTTTGACCAAATCAGACCACTTCATTTCGATTAGAGATACAACTAAAGTGGATGAGTTAGGCCGTTTGTATCTTCAGGAGGTGGTAAGGCTCCATGGTGTTCCATCAGAAGTTGTCTTATATTGAGACCCCCATTTCACTTCTTGATTTTGGGCAGTCCTTCAGAAGGCCTTGGGGTCTCAGATTAGGATGAGCACGACATACCACCCTCAGACGGATGGTCAGACAAAGAGAGTAAATCAGATTTTGGAGGACATGCTCCGTGCATGTGTTTTGGACTTTGGAGGTTCCTAGGATAGACATTTGAGATTGTTTGAGTTTTCTTATAATAAAATTTACCAATAATCTATTAAAATGGGCCTTTTGAGGTGCTCTATGGTGAGCCTTGTCGGTCCCCCTTGTCTTGGGCGGAGGTAGGTGAGACATCACTGCTGGGGCCGAGTTTGGTGCAGGAGATGTTTGAGAAGGTCAAGTTGATCAGGTAGCATTTATTGAAAAATCTAAGTATCCATAAATCATATGCTTACCATAGGTGTCGATAATTAGATTTTTTTGTGGGTGACAGGGTATTCTTGAAAGTGGCCCCACGTCTAGACCATTGTCGATTGGGAAAACAAGGGAAGCTGACGCCATAGTATGTCATACCTTTTGAGATCACCGAGCATATTTTAAAGGTGGAATATAGGTTGGATTTAACCTCTCAATTTACATCCATCCATGATATCTTCCATGTCTCCCGGTTGAAGAAATAAAACTCAGATCCGTCCCATGTGCTGAGTTGGGAAGAAATGGGGATAGAACCTGACTTGTCAGTTTTTGAGCGGCTGATGCAAATAGTGGAATCCTAAGAGAAGGTGATTTGAGGGAAGTCTATTCCACTAGTCCGGGTTTGTTTTAAGTATGGTAGTTATAATCTTGAAACGTGGGAGTAGAATTCATGGGTTGAGGCTGAGTACCCATTCTTGTTTTCCGATCAAGCCTCTAGTTAACTTTATGGGAAAAAAAGTTTTCATTGGGGGGAGAATTGTCACACCCATGTCCTTCATTTAAGGTATTTTTTTTCTATTTTATTCTTGGAATAACTTTTCCCCCTAGTTTCCCCTAGTCCCCCCTTTAATTTTAATGTTTTTGGACACTTTTTGAGAGGACAAAAGGGGACGCACAGTTTGGGCACACGGTTTGCTAAACCGTGCAAGAAAACCATGCGACCTTGTCTAGGTCTTAAAAAAAGTGTTAAAATTACTTCTTTTACCTCCTGGGATTTATCCAAAATCGTCCCTTTCTTCCCACATTATACCCTTACATCCATGGAAGCCATCCAAGTCTCTCAAACCCTCATTGGAACCCCATTTTGATGGGGGATTTGGTGGAGGAACTTTAAACAATATCAAGTAAGTTTCGTCCCCTCTTAGTTACTCCCATTTCCATGATGTTTATTATAATTTTTCTTGAAGTCCCAAATAACCATAGGGTAGGGTTTCGAACCTAGGGTTTAACCTTGGGTTTTCTTGGTCCAATATTCTGTTTTTAGGCTCGATCTACCCTCCTTGAGGTGCGACAGTGGTGCATTTGAGTTTTCACACAATGGATTCAAGGGGTTTCATTACTTTGGTAGGTGATTACAACGTTTATTCAATCCTTGTGACCTATATTATGTGTTTATGATATTTTCATGTTTATTTAATTTTATTATTTCTGAAAAAATTGGTTTCAGTGGTGTTTGTAATGCAATTGAATTTTGATTGCATTTTTTTTTGAAATTAGGGGGTTTTCATATAAATCTTTTATTGGTTTATTTGGGGCATCCCTATAATTAATTATTTGATTATATTGAACTGTTTTAGGGTTTAAAATGATGTATTTAATGGTTAATCTCTTTGGTTGTTACTGTGAAAGTTTTTTTAAATGGTGTTTTTGAAGCAAATGGACTTTAAGTGCCATGTTTGTGTGAAAATGGGAGTTTTTAAAAGATATAACTTCTTGGTTCATATAAGGCTTCCACATAACTAAATTGTTTGTTTCATTTAAGTTTAATGAACTTAAATTTTGTTTTGGTGACTTACAAGTGTGCACATAGTGTGAAAAGTGGATATTTCAAAGAGTTTTGGGTGAAAAACAATGTGAGATTTTGAGAAGCTGTTTTATTGAAAATAAAAATGTTTTCTTGTGTGTTTTTAGTGGTATAAAGTGTGTATAGATACTGTATTGTTTGTATGTGATAATTATTGGTGTTTTTATATGAAATTGATGTTTTTATTATGCTTAAATTGTTTTAGCACAAAAGGGGAAGCCTGAGTACCTAGGTGGGAAATATGTACTAGTACAACTAGTGAACCAAATGGGTGTTGTCCCTGTTTCATTGAGAAAATGGATAAAGAAAACTCTAACTAAAATATATGGATTATTATGGGGGAGAAATAGGTTATGTTTATGTTCACTACTAGTGTATCTTTCATGATAACAGATTTTTCTATGGTTACTTTTCACTGAGGTACGATGTGCATAGGGCCCGATACTATCTAGTTGCCTAGGGGTGTTCTTAGTTTTGGTGCTCATTGGATTTGTGGTATTTAACCTTGTATTTGGGTGTGTTTTTATGTACATTATAGTATATAACTTTTCTTATCTAAATGTGTTAACATTCTGAAAGTTTTATTTTGAAAACTATTTTCAATCGAAAGTTTCATTTCTTGGAATTTATCACTGCTTTTCCTTACATATTAAAACTGCTTGATTTTTTTCCTTGTATTGTATACTCATTGGAATATTTGGATTGTATCATATTTGGATTAGGATAAAACCCTACATAGACCCATTGGGTGTAAGTATACTTGGTTATTTTTGACTCAGGTAAAGGCAAAGCCTTGGGTGAAGGAAGTTTGGGTTGTTAGTCCCCTCTCGGTGTGGTGTTGTGGAGACAGCTCAGGGGTGACGACCCATTATCATGTGGAGTCATTATGGATAACTTGATTCTATTTTTATTATTATTTGGACATATTTTAATTTGTTTAAAACCATGTATTAAGTTCTGGTTTTTGATTAAGTCTTGTTTGGCATGGAAATTTCAGATTCTTATTATCGTTTTTAATGTTTTATGCTTTTATACTACGGTAAATTGTTGCCAAACCAGATTTATTGATACGCGAGAACTTGTGCCAGCCCATGGGGATATGGAATGCCTTTCGGGACTTATAATGGGATGGATTTGGTGCTAGTAATAGTGGATACCAGATCTAGTTTGTGACAACCTACCCCCAACGTAGTCTTTTTTTGTGTAGTCACATACCATGATCATCATATTACACCTTTTGGTTATTCAGATTCTACTTATTGTTTATTTATCTTGCATGATTTATTATATTGCCTCTGATACTATCTATCTGCTTCTTGTGTTTCTCATATTTATACTACTGCACTATAATCTGATCAATTAGGGTATAGTATCCCTGGAGACTTACCCAAGGCCCTTGATAATAGTCGGCAACCTTTGGCATTCGGGGAGGCACACTTGAGGTCTTGTGGTCAAATGTATCAGAGAACTACTCAGTGGAATCGAGGGTGGGATTCTACACTCATCCAAGGTGTTCTAATGTTTTTGAAAATAGTAGGAGAATCATCGACACCATGCTGATGCATTCACTAAAGCAAGACATTGACCAGATCCAAATAGAGTGTATCCCCTAGAGTTCACATCAGCAATTCATGGGGTGTCCATCAGTTCCAAACTTGAAATTTAGATTTAGAATTTGAGTCTTACCCATGAAATACCTCACTATAACCATAATTAGTCTCAATATTTTAATAATATTAGGAATTTTAAGTAGTAATAAGGATAACTAATTAATTTAGTAGTGCATTATTTCAAGGTATTTCATAAAAATTATAATAAAATACTAATTAATTATAATCTATTAGGTTCTATATACACATTTCATGATTTACCTTATAAAAAGAGATATAAAAATTTCACCAACACCCTTAATCTAATCTATTTAATCCAAAGTGTTTTTAGAAAAAGGTCATAAGTACCAAGGAATTATATATGGTAAATCTTAGGATTCAAGGTATAAATCTTAGGTCCAAGTGAAGTAATCATATCAAGATCTTTACTGAAAATAAACTACAACCAAGGATAGGTTTTTCAAGGTTTTATATAAGGTAGTACTTAAATTATAAATTAAAAATGTCCATTTATTCTTTGAGATATATAAAAAATGTAATTGGGATCTATAATTTACTAAATACACCCTATGTTCTTGAGATGAGTTTAAATAATACAAGGAATCTATGGGGTCATCCTAAGAGTTATACCATGTAAGTTTCATGGAAAAAAATAAAGGGGTGGTTAGATATAAGTAAAAAATGGTATTATTATTAATTTTCAAATCAAACACACCCTAAGGGGTGTTTTGGTTACACATAAGGTATGGTTCTTAAGGAATAAAAGTCCAAAAATACCCTAAGAATATGTTTCATGACTTAGGAAAGAGTACATTGGTGTTTAATATGTTTAAATCCAAACATGCATTAAAGGAGTATTTTGGTTCCATAAAAAGAAATTTTGTCATGGGAGTTAATCTAAACTCACCCTAAGGGGTGGTATGATTTTAGGGTTTCAACCTCAAATAGTTTAAAGAAATATTATTCTATGTATAGGTTGGGATCTAGGAAATAAATTTAAGAAATTATAAATTAAAGAGGAAACCATCAAAATTTATAGCTTTTATAAGAATTAAACATTTTATAGATGATAATAATTTTAGGTAATAACATGTAGAAAAACTAACTCATGTAAAGGAAGATTCAAACATTCGATATCGATCTTTAATTTGAGAAAAAATGAGTGGAAATGAGAAAACAGTCAAACACCATGGATATAGGGAATAATTTACATAAAAAATGCGAGGATGCATGAAAAAAGAATAAAATACCAAGATAGGGAAATGGAGTAGTAGAATCACCTCTATCATTCAAAAAAATTTAAAGATGAGTGAATCAGGCCAATAAAAAGGGATATATCCCATGGAGGAAGTTTGAAGGAAGTGGGTGCATATGGCGGGATATGTTGAGTGAAATGAGGGATAAAAGAGGGTACAAACATTTAATGGAAAGAGGGGAAAATGATAATTTTACCCTTTTAATTAGACACATAGTTAGGATACATGGTTAGGAAAACTGTGCACCAACCATATAGACTCACTATCTAAAGAACCCCCATATCACATGGTTACAGTGCATGGTAAGATAAAATGTGTACCAACTATGTAGGCTTAATTCCCATGAATACCCCACTTTACATGGTTTCAATGCACTATTAGGGAGACTATGCACCAATCATGAGGGTCCCTCCATACCTCTTTAAACAACCACACATTTTAATAGATCCCCTCGCATGGTCTAAAAAAAATGTGCCTTAATAAATAGCCGTATGGTTTGGGGTGCATGGTTAGAACTGTCTGTGCACTAACCGTATTCCCAAGGTCTCTTTATCCAAAACTAGGTTTTATAATTCTGAAGCCCCTAAGACTTATCTAGGCACCTGATAAACCTCTCAATGTCCAAACCTCATCCAAAAACACCACTTTATGGTGTTTAGACTCTTATAAATCCATTTTGGATCTCATTTTGTTAGTTGGACCATCCACCAAACAAAAAAAATCAAATTCCTTTATAATTTCCAACCTTTTAAAAACATGTGATCTTACATACTCCCCAGTTTAGCACTTATCATACCCGAGAATTCCCTATGGAAAAATATAAACATCACCCGACCTATTCCTATCATCAAAGTTTGTTCCAAATCTGATCACCCAATGTGATTCCAATTCGGCTCTACACATAAGACACGAGATTTCTCAAACTCGATTCGATACTTGTATCCTTTATCAAAAACCAATGTGACACTCCATAGTTCTCTTCTAACTAGAGACACTTATATATTCATCTTGTATAAGTTTTTTGTTCCATGGTTATCCTCACCTTAGGGATTATCTCATAAGGTCAATTCTTAACCATGTCACCATCCTCCATGAGAATTTCCTATGAAAACAAACTCTCAACAGTTCACCATTCTACTTGGCATAGTTCCTCGTATAATTCATGTCAACACACATGATAACCCCCTCAACCTGGTTCAAAATATAATTTTCCAAACTCAATTCATAATGGATATTCCTCATTATCCATTCACAACATGATTATTTTGACATTTTCCTTGAAAGCGCTCTGATAAAAACCCAAAATGCTTCCATCAAATCCATAAATACATGCCCAACATGGTTTCAAAATTCCCCTAGCTAACCACATGTGGAGAAAATATTCAAAACACCTATACTATATATTTCTTGGAAATGATTGGATATACTTACTGATGCATCATCACTACCCGATCACAATGCCATTACCCCCCAGAGGCATCTTGTGATCATTTGAGCATGCTCCCCAAGGCTCGTACCCAATCCTTAGTGAATTCCATAATTGGAAACCCAACTTAGGTTACCTTTAATCAACTAAATAAAACTTCATACCACCCTTTAACAAGAGGGAAAACACTATAAAAAGAGTAACATTTATCACATTTAATTATGATTCATCACTAGTTACCCCAAAATTTCCATCATGCCCTAATGTCACACTTTTTAAGGGTTATACCATGAAACATACTCACATACTCAGAACGACATACCTTAAGTAGTCTTTTCATGCCACATTTTATAGTGTTAGTTAATAATCTCCAGGTTGACCTATTCAAGGGAATCTGACTAAATAACCAACTCTTGGGATAAGGGATCAATCATGTTACTTTAAATCAAAAGGATACATGTGATCATTCAGGCATACCCACCCAAGTCCAACCAGACTCAAGGTGTTCTTTATAAATTTCAAAATTAATGAACTATCCCACCATCATGGTGCCTGGAAATCACTAACATGATGGCAATCTATCATAGATCCATATTGATCATGCATACTGAGTTTGATTCTATCATCCAGACTCATTCCATACTTATAAATAAAAAAAATAAGCACCTTATCTGAGACTATAAAATTTAATTTAATCATCTCTTAGGATCATAGAATCTGTCTTGTCCATTCTTGACTAGTATTATATGGTATCATTCCACCCCTCTTGAAGGACACACCATTCACTAATTGATACAATTCTCCCCACCTTAGGAGTGTCCTAGTCATCATATCATTGAAAGTAGAAACTTATCACATGGAACTCACCCCATCCATCACTAAATGAAGTTTATGGATTTAGATCATAAGATTATACCAAGCACAAACATAAACTCTAAACATTTATAAGTTGAACCTGAACAAGTTTTTATTAGAATCACACTTTATTCTCCTCTCTATCCATACTCATTCACATCCTTAGCATCATATATAAAAGCTAAACCAACTATAAACAATGGTGTTATAGCACCCGATTATTTTTACAATGTCATCCCAAGAACTAGGATAACTCAACCTTATATTAACAAATCAAAGATACTATGTTAATAATAAGATCTTAACACCCGATTCATTCTACTCCATAGATGACTTGGGAATGTATCCTTCACATACTCATGGCCCTTTTTCTAGGAAGCTATGAAATAACATAGTTCAAGGTGTTTTGTGATCACCTAACTCAAACCTCCTTAATAGTTGAATGACTACCACAGAATTACATATGCCTCATTTCACTATTACTTAACTCTATGGAACCATGTGTGACAACCTATAATGCCTCAATATTACAACAACACAACAGGTTCAAGCATTATCTTTTAATTCACTGGCCAAAATAAACTATGAATCCCTAATATGTGATAAATTACAAAAAATATCAAACCAGTGTCACATTTTCTTACATGACCATTAACTCGACTGATGGATTTCCAATTCATACATAATTAGAAAAAATAAAAGGTCCATGACCACCTAAGTATCCAACCATTCCCTAGGCATGTCAGCCCCATTAAACTCCAGAACCCAAGATGATCACTTTCTAAAAAAGTTTCAAATCACTGAATGACCCAAGGGTTTTCTTCAATACAATAAGTCTTACCCAATCCAAAATGGCACATATAAAACACCTCCTATTCCTGAAAACTCAATTCAATCATTTATCGATTCTTCCTATCTTCAAGGGAACTACCCAAAACCGAGATAACCCCACACTTTAACACAAGGAACCAAATCTAAAACAAGGGTCATGATTAAAAGCTCACTTGGATCACCCACATAACCTCTTGGTCCAACACAATAGAATAAGTCTACAGAGACCCATAAGAAATGTCTATGTTCCCATCTAAGTAAATATTAAAGGAAAACCCAAAAACAACCCTGAAACTAGGGTCGTTACTACCAAAATAACTAAAATGATTTACATAGGCCATTACATTAATTAAAATTTTATAAAACCTTATGAAGTATCAAGGTAATGAAATGTTATGTACTATTTATAGAGGAAAACATTTTACGCGGTGTACTTAAAAATTTATTTAGCTGATTCCATATAACATTCTAGGATTATTTTTTTCATAATTTCCTTTTGACCAATACTTAGCTATAAATCCCCACAACTAGGTTTGGTTAAAGAAAATTTAAATTACAATAATATAGGAAAACACTCTTTTGTTTGTAAATATAATTTTAATTGACTAAAACCTCATATCAACACGGCCTAAAAACAAAAGAAAGGTCTTTTATCTAATTGGGGGTTCTAGTTAAGTAAGATATCGCTATATATTTATACAAAACACTATATTAGTGAAATATTACACATTAAATAACCACATTATTGAACATAAATATACCCCAAGAGTTATGTATTAAGGCATGAAAAGATAAATACAACCTATGAGGGTCAAGTTATGCCAACTTGGGTTCAGTTATATGGGAATACATTCTCAATTTATGGATTCAACACTCTATAACTTACAATTGGAAACCAATTTAAGTGTAACCCACTTATAGTTAATTTATAGAATATCTAGAACACACCCATAGTGGGTATATATCATAGATTCAATATTCCAAAACTGAACTAATTGGACCGAGTTGATTATTTAGCGATTCATTTATATGGTCTATCATTCCCATGTTAAAGAGTTACAATCCTTTATAAGTTTCAATAGACACACCATTTAATTGAAATCCATCATTAAAAATTTAGATTCATAAAAAAGTAATCTTACACTCACTTTAACATTTATGGAGTTTATTATACATGAATATACTACCAATATTGGCCTACAAAGATTGAATCAAGATTATAAGGATTCAGTTATGCAGATATCCATTCCAAAGTTATATATCTAACTGATCTATAAGTTACAATTGGAATTCCATTTAACTAAAATCCATAAGAAATGATTTTAATTTTTTAAAAACAAATAAAATTTCCTTGACATTTAAAGATCCAATTCAAGTCAATTCATTAACTAATTTAAAACCATTTCATTTATTTAATGCCTTTCATGACAGATAAATAGAATTCTACCATCAATATATATGAGAAAACACAGTTTAGGTTGATGAAAATACTTTATTTAACCAACCATATACCATAACTATAGCAAGAAAAGATATCAATTAAGAAGAGAATACAAGTATACACAGAAGGCAATCACACCAACACAGTATATAGATAAACATGTAGATGACATGTGAATACTATATACCTAAAATGATGTATGTATACACCTAATAATTCCATATAAATCCATGATTAATTATCTAATAAACCCATAATAGTGGAAATATGAAAAAATTCACTCACATTGAAATAATAATCAATAGTAATAACATACAACATGAACAACCATCTCATCCCTAGAAACTTAATCCTTCCCCCATGAGTGGGTTGGTCATTTTCAGACACAATCTATTTACTATGTTCGAACACATTCATAGCCTCCCATCTACCAACCCAAAATATTAAGGCAAAGGAAAAGAATCCTCTAATACCACTTTCTGATTTTCCAAGCCCGATTCACTCACAAGTAACTAAATCTGAGGGATACATGTGTAAGAAACCAATTTATATCTCATGCATGATCCATTTTAATTTTAGTATAATAATTTATTATGGATTTAATAAGGATTATGTTTGGGGTTATAAAGGTTTTGGGGGTGTCTGAGGCTTGTACGGAGCTTAGAACCCCAACTGGTGGAGAAAAACACTAGGCCACATGGTTAATAGAAACCGTGTGACCCAACCCGCATGGTCTCTCCAAACCCTATATGGATGGATAATGGGGTTAAATAAGACCCACATTTTTTCCAAACCATACGTCAAGGGCCACCAACCCATGAAGGAATGTCACAAGTTTTAGAAGAGGTGATTCATATGGTTATTTCACGGTTTCTCTAACTGTGTGACCTAACAATGTGGATGCCCTCCTTAAGCAGTGCGAGGCACAGAGTTTGGAAAACTGTGCAGCCAACCCATGGGACCTGAGGAAATTGTGAAAAAAATACCATTTTCCATTAATGAAATGTTTAACCCTACCCTTTATTTTCCTTGGATCATTATAGTAGTTTAAGTCCTTTATTTTCATGTTGAAGATCCCTTTTCCCTCTTCCATAGATTTTGATCTGAAATCTCCACCCGAATTCTGATTCAAGCACCATCAGTCTCATTGGATATCCGATAGTAATAACTATATTAATTTTTATCCATTCTTCATTTCTATTCTCTTTGAAAGAGTTATCGAGGTGCAGGATCATGTGTCCTATTTTCAAGGAGTTCATCCATTCTTCATTTTTCTCCTGATCCATACCAAACTAAAGGATGATACTAGATAGGGAGATTTCTTGAGCATGAGGTTGGTGGTATATAAATTATTCCTCAATTTTTTATGTTTTATAATATGTTCCATTGTGCTGCATGCCAGTTTCACCGTGCATTGCTCCCAAATTTTATCTACTTTAAATTGTTCTCCATGTTTGGAACCTAATGACCTTATTAGACCCCACGAGATCAACTATTATAAATGGAGTCATCCCTTTGGGTGTTCCCTCTTACATTCCTAAATGGATTTCATGAGTAAATGGACAAATCACATATTCGAGTGTTTGTCATTTCTTCTAAATTGTGATATTATAAATGAAATGGATGGATGGAGTGTTGTATCATGTGTAACACTCTTATAAAGAATTTAATTGAATAGTGGTGAATGGTAAGCCCACACAACCTATTTTAAATTGAACAATGGTTATGACCTCTTTAATGTTAAATGTAAATGGGAAATGTGTTATACCTTGGATCATATTAAATCCAATGGTTACATATTAATGATACAACATAAGGTTATGAAAAAAATAAATAATTATAATGAATGGGAATGGTGCCCCTCATGATTTATAATTAAATGGGAATAGTGACTCTTATATGAATGTTATAATTTATGGTAATGGCATCCCTAGTGATACTATACGAGCATGGCATCCCTTGTGATACTATACAGGCATGGCGTCCCCTGTGGTACTATAAATGCATGGAATACCTTATGATATTATACATACATGGCATCCCTTATGATATTATTGTGATACTATACGTACATGGAATCCCTTGTTATAATACTTTGATACTGGGCATGGTGTCCCTTGTAAATGTGATATTGGGCATGGAGTCAACTATACTATTGTGATACCGGGCATAGAATCCCTTATAAATGGGATACCGGGCATTGCGTCCCTTGATAGTTATTTATTACATCATGGGAAAAAGATGGTAGTGTCAGCCTCATTTCCTTTCAAGAACTAGATCCAACCCATATAAAGTTGTTATTATTAATTTACATTTCTATACCTTCACATGACCATTTATATACACAAACTGGATATTTATAGACACCATTGATGGTGGCCTACTGAGATTTATCTCACACCCTATCTGGGCCTCCTATGGAACCTATATAGGCTATATACTTGCAGATGCAGATAAGAGGAAACATCCTCTTAAGGATGATTTAATTCTTGTATAACATAGGATGAATCTAGTAGAAGATGATAGGGTTGGAGCTCAGGATGATGGGATATATTTTTCTCTTTTTGGTTTCTTTTTGTATATATTTTATAATACTACTTCCTACTACCTGTATCTATGTTTTCCTACTTCATAAATACATGAAATACATTATCATCCTTTTGTATATGATTCGATTTACTTCTTTTTTTTATTATTCAGTCTCTTGGATGTTTATATCTACTTCCTATATCCCATATATTTACATATTCTTCCACTATTATATGTTATTACATATCTGATATGTTACTCTCTATTAATGAGGGAATAGTTTCCCCACATACACACCCCAACCCCTCACTACTAGTTGGTATCCTTCGGAATTCGAGGAGATGTCCTTGAGTCCACGTGGCCAACGATTCTTGGGGAACTGTTTCAGTGGAATCCGAGTCAGGGATGTCACAAATTAGTTTCAATGGATCTTCTTTTTGTACCTTACTATTTTTAAATAATATTCAGGATATTAGGAAGGAATTGGGATTTGATAATGAGCTATGCCTGGGAGTAGATGAACCATGTATAGAAAAAAGAAAAATTTCCTCCAATGGGAATTTCTATTTTTTATTTTTTCTTATTATAACTAATATGATTCCATCGTTGGGTGATGAAATTGAATTTTGATATTATTTTTCATCCAATTGAGATTTATATTTGTTCCTTATTCTGATTAGATGAGGTAAAGGAATCATTGATCATGAATCATATTAGGTACCTTATAATGAATTCACATTCCATGCATACGCCATTCTATATAAGAGAATTGTGTTAGCTAAATTTACTAAGATTTACATGAGTGATTTGAATATTATAAATAGAATTGTTAATGGAAAAGTATTCTTGAAATGAAATGAGAAAACATATTTGGTACTTAGAGTGCCTTCCATAAACGAAATAGTATTTTCCTAATTAGGCTATGACATACACCCTAAGCAGTAGAATATGGAATGTTGGGTCATGGACCATTGGTTGCATGGATTGAAACATGATATGGTATGGATTAAATGGATTCCATATTTTTGTTCATAATGTGTATGAGACCTTATGGATAGGAAGTAGTGAACCATTTGGTTCAACCATTTAAAGAATAATTTAAATAAAAATATAAAATTTTAAATTAAATTGAAAAATAAAGATCCTGACCTATTCTCAGCATTAGTAGTGGGTAGTAGGTATCATCTCTGTTGTTATATATCAATATTTCTATCACCTAGACCTAACTCTTTGATCTTGAAGAGGGTTTTGATTGTTCATAGAAAGTCTTTTTACCTGTTCTATTTCTCTATATTGTCTTATGCCATTATCAAACTTATAATGAGGTGTGTTCTTGGAATTTATAGATTAATGCCACTACGATGTCCTCATGTTGTTCTCTAGGAGGTTGGTGAAGACCATGCTCTGGAGGTAGTGGGACCTGTACTATAAGTAATACCTCCTATAGTGCCTATTTTGGAACCCCTTCCTAAACCTGATGTGGGTTATGATTCCCGATTTTGAGGAGATTTCCTATGACTTATGACGATGATTTAGGGATCTCCATGCTCTGCCCCTTTTATAAGAGAGTTAGTTAGAGTATTCTAGTAGCAACATTCACGCACGTTTTTAGGGGATAGAAGACCAGAAAAATTTCCTCCAATTGGAATTTCTATTTTTAATTTTTTCGTATTATAACTGATATGATTCCATCGTTGGGTGATGAAATTGAATTTTGATATTATTTTTCATCCAACTGAGATTTATATTTATTCCTTATTCTGATTAGATGAGGTAAAGGAAGCATTGATCATGAATCATATTATTTACCTTATAATGAATTCACATTCCATGCATACGCCATTCCATATAAGAGCATTGTGTTAGCTAAATTTATTAAGATTTACATGAGTGATTTGAATATTATAAATAGAATTGTTAATGGAAAAGTATTCTTGAAATGAAATGAGAAAACATATTTGGTACTTAGAGTTCCTTCCATAAACTAAATAGTATTTTCCTAATTAGGCTATGACATACACCCTAAGCAGTCGAATATGGCATGTTGGGTCATGGACCATTGGTTGCATGGATTGGAACATGATATGGTATGGATTAAATGAATGCCATATTTTTGTTCATAATGTGTATGAGACCTTATGGATAGGAAGTAGTGAACCATTTGGTTCAACCATTTAAATAAGAATTTAAATAAAAATATAAAATTTTAAATTAAATTAAAAAATAAAGATCCTGACCTATTATCAGCATTAGTAGTGGATAGTAGGTATCATCTCTGTTGTTATATATCAATATTTCTGTCACCTAGACCTAACTCTATGATCTTGAAGAGGGTTTTTATTGTTCATAGAAAGTCTTCTTACCTGTTCTATTTCTCTATAGTGTCTTATGCCATTATCAAACTTATTATGAGGTGTGTTCTTGGAATTTATAGAGTTATTCCACCACGATGTCCTCATGTTGTTCTCTAGGAGGTTGGTGAAGACCATGCTCTGGAGGTAGTGGGACCTATACTACAAGTAATACCTCCTATAATGCCTCTTTTGGAACCTCTTCGTAAAACTGATGTGGGTTATGATGCCCGATTTTGAGGATATTTCCTATGACTTATGAAGATGATTTTGGGATCTCCATGCTCTGCCCCTTTTATAAGAGAGTTAGTTAGAGTATTCTAGTAACAACATTCACCTACATTTTTAGGGGATGGAATACCATAGGCTATAGAGCTATCACTTAAGATGGTCATGTCTATACTCAAGAACATAGAGACACCTATTGAGAGGAGAGTGAAACTCGCTACTTATATACTTAAAGGATCCACCCAATGCTAGTGGGATATTATAAATTAGGCTATTCAGTATTGAGAAACAATGTGGAGGGACTTACAATCCCAATTATTTGACTATTTATTTCTAGATACCCAAAGGGATGATCATTACAGAGTGTTAAAGAACCTACAGTAGGGTTTGATGATAATGATGGACTATTCATCTTGTTTTATAGAACTTCAATGATTCGTGCCCATCTATACAGCTGATGAACCAGTGAAAGAGATCAAATTTAAGGATGAACTTCATTATCCTATTCATTATAAGGTAAATGTTTTAAATTTGAATACCATATATGATATAGAAAACTAGACCCTTATCATCGAGAAGAACCTGAGGGAAGTAGATAGTGTGATCCATGGAAGTTCAAAACCAAGATAGAGTAGTGGTTCTATCAGCAGTCAGAAATGATGCTTTGGGTCTGCATGCATGAGTAGCGGTATCCAGTTGATACCCAAAGATAGTTACGTGGTATGTATTATTATGGGAATCCTGGGTATAATATGATCCAGTTTCTCAGAGACCCCATCGAGTGTTGAGGCTACATCAGATTGGGGAATCTACAACAATTATGTAGGACCTTCCCATATGTTTCAAGTGAGAGAAGATCCATTCCATATCCACATTTAGGACAACATTCACCAGAACCTCTCTAGGTCAGTAGCTGGGGTACTACTGGCCATACAGGCAGAGGAGGAGGTTATGGACATGGTAGCTATAATTTAGATTTTCAGCGCTAATAGAGGAGAACGACTCTAGGTAGTTAGGTTGTAGCACAAGGTCTAGGATCAGACCATATCTATTCAGTGCAGCCTATACCAGAGGATCAAGAGGACATTCCATCTACTATTTGAGGTAATATTCTAGTATCCTCTATTATCATTTCTTCTTTATTTGATACGGGTGCATCAATCCTTTCATATCTATTCCTGTTGTGGAGATTCTCAGAATTCATATTGAGTACTCCTATGGCATTATATTTCTTGATATGCCTTTGGATATATGATCCTAGAGCGTATTCCAGTGCAAGGCTTGTCTTCTTGAGGTAGGAAACCATAACTTATTGCAGGAACTCTTCATCCTTAAGATGAAATGTTTTTATTTAATTCTCAGGATTGATAGGTTAGTCCCCAATCATACCTATGTGGATTGTTATTGCTGGAAGGTGTATTTTACATAACCATAGGTTGGAACTCATATTTACAAGGGAGATTAGGATGTACAGTCCAATAAAGATGGACCAAAGAATATTGGGTTAGGTGTATCAAACTACCATATTTCTATCCTTTACATTAATAATTTGAGACTACACCAGATTGAGTTCCCCATATAGTCGATCAATTTAGGGATGTTTTCCCCAACTAATTTTAAGGGCTACCTTCTGAGAGGGAGGTAGAGTTTACTATCGATCTTTTTCCTGGTGCTTCACCACTATCCATTCCTCCTTACAGGATGTATACTATTGAGTTGTAGGAGATCAAGAGGCAACTAGATGATTTAGAGTCCAAGGGTTTTATATGGTCCAATAATTATCCTTAGGGTTCACCAGTACTTTTTTACAAGAATATGGATGAAAACCTAAGGATTTTTATAGATTACCAAAAGTTAAATCATCTTACAATGAAAAACCAATATCTCTTACCTCACAAAGATAATCTTTTTTGAACATCTGAGAGGAGTGAGGGTGTTATCAAAGATCAACATGAGATTGAGATATCATCAGGTTTTATTCAGACCTTTAGATATTCCAAGTATGAATTTATATAGTCGATATGGATTATATGAGTATATTTTATTGTTGTTTGGTCTTATGAACTTTCCTTCCATATTCATGGATTTTATGAATAGAATTTTCCATCCATATCAGGATTCATTTTTCATGGTATTTGTAGATGAAATCTTGGTGTATTAAAATACTCAGAGAGAACTTTACACTTATCTTGAGAACATTTTGAATACACTGATAGAGCACTATTTTTATGATAAGATCAGTAAATTTAATTTCTAGATCGATAAGGTACACTTCCTAGGTTATATTATCTTAGAGGAAGAAGTTTCAATTGACCGAGAGAAGGTGAGTGCTTTTTCTTCCTGGGAGCATCCCAATAAAGTCTTTTATATATGAAGTTTCTTTGATCTACATGGTTACTAAAAATTTTTTATACATGAATTATCAAGCCTTAATGCACTTATTAATAGTCTTAAAAAGAAGTTTTTTAAGTTCCTATGGTTAGAATCATGCGGGAATGCATTTTATAAGCTGAAAAGAAGGCTTACGTAGAAACCTATTCTAATTATTTTAGAGCTTAGTAGAGGACATAACGTTTTATTTGATGCATCAAACATTTTCCTAGGAGAGTTTCTCATATAGGATTATAAGTCATTGGTTATAGATCTTAGCAGTTGAGAACTCATGATAAAAATGACCCGACACATGATCTTGAGTTAGAAGATGTTGTACACACCTTGCATTGTTGGAGAATTACCTATTGGGGGAGAATTTTGTAGTATTTATGGACCAAAAGATCCTCAGGTATATATTTACACATTTATACTTGAATCATATGTAGTGAAAATGTGTAGATTATCTATATTACTTTGGCTTCAAGCTTTCTTACACGCCTGGGAAAGGCAATGATATTGCTGATTCTCTAAGTAGGAGGAATCAAACAAATGCAGTTCAGGAGGCCTATAACAAATGGAAGCTTATGACCTTATTTTTTGAGATTTACATATAGGTTCAAGACCATCATGGATAGTATATACTTTAATCTCTATTAGCAACCTCTTCACTCCTAGATTAGGTGATGATGAGGTAGTTTTTAGATCCTGAAGGTTTGGTCCTATGAGAGAGTGTTTCTTGTTAGGAACCACCTCCAAATTGGAATATATATGGTTGTGAAATCCTACATATACATTCAAATATTTGGGTACCCAAAAATATGAGAGAGGATATGATGCGTGAGTCACATGCTTCATAGTGGGCAGTTCACCTAGGTATCTCCAATATGTATTGTGATATGCACTGATAGTATTAGTGGCTAGGGATGAAGTATTAGATAGTAGGTTATATCATAAGGTGTTCCAATTTTCAATAGGTGAAGGTGGATAATTGGAAACTTGTAGTATTTCTATATCCATTACCAGTTACATAATGGAAATGGGAGTATTTTCTATGAATTTTGTTTCCATATTACCAATGTCACCTAGAGGTTGCGAGGTAGTTTGGGTAGTCATGGATCAAATGATGAAATTACCCTACTTTATTACTATCTGAGAGGATTTCTTATTTTATGATATGAGAGGATTGTACGTTTGTGAGATTTTATGAATACATGAAGTCCCTCTTACTATTGTTTTAGATAGGGAAACTAGTTTCACCTCGAGGTTCTAGAAGGGTTTGTAGAATGCTATGGGTACGTAGGTGATTTTGTGAAAAGGCTTTCAACCTCAGACCGATGGTCAGTCAGAATAGACTATACATGTTTTGGAGTACATTCTTTGAGAATACGTCCTTGATTTCATCTATTATTGGGAGAAGAATATCCCTCTCATCAAGTTCACATACAATAAAAATTATCATAAGAAAATTCATATGGATCCCTATGAGGCCCTATACAGTAGGTCATTCCATTCAATACTATGCTTGTTAAAGGAAGTAGAGGTAGTACTACTGGGTCTTTGTATCATTCTAGAGTCTTTGGAGAAGGTTTAGCTGATCAGGAAGTGGATGTATACTTATCAATCTAGAAAAATATCTTATGCTGATCTCCATCAATGACCCCTAAAGTTCGAGGTCAGCAATTGTGTTTTCTTATGGTTATCACCCAGAATTTGGAATAGACGGATATAGAGGAAAGGGAAGCTATCATTTAACTTTTTTGAGCCGTTTTATATTTTTTAGAGAGTTAAAATGGTAGCCTATCGATTGCTATTACATCATAGGTACTATTCCATGAACGATGACTTCCACATTTCACAGCTTCACCGTTATCATGTCTACCTTTCTCATACTTTGATCCTAAGGATGTTGAGATAAATGTTAATTCTTATTTTTAGGATTATCCTATAAACATCATTTATTGAAGCATGAAGGATCTATGATTATGGTTTGTCCACTTAGTATGGGTTCTATAGTAGCACGACCGAGTACATGAAAAGATTTGGGAGCGAGAGGCTGAAGTACATGCTCAGTGGCCAAAGTTGTTCTCATATGAAGTTTTTTCACCCTTGGAAGGTGAAATCAATGATGAGTTCCTTTAAGGGGTAATATCTTAAGAACCCAGTTTATATCTTAGGTATGAACCCTTTTAATTTTAGTCTAATTCTTTATTATATAACTAATATGGATGCCCTTCAGTGTTATAAATGTTTCAGAGTTGTCGGAGGGTTGTTCAGAGCTTAGAACCCCAACTAATGGACAAAAATACTAGGCCACACAGTTAGTATAAACCATGTGACCAAACCCACATGGTCTCTTCTAAACATATAGGGCTAGATAGTGGGATGAAGAAGGGAACACCATTTTCCCTAATCATGCGATAGGGACTGCATGCTAAAATGAAAATGTATATAATTTTTAGCTGAGGTGATTCGCATGATTGGTGCAAAGTTTTCCTAACTATGTGGCCTAATCATGTGTGTGACCTCTTTAAGTAGTGGAAGGTTAATGGTTGGATTACAGTTTAGCTAACCGTGCGTCCAACCCATCTGAACCAGGAAAATTGGGAAAATTTTCCAATTATACCTTACTAAATTTTCTTTAATGCTACCCTTTCCTTCCTTGGCTCATTCTAGTGGATGAAGGCCTATATTTTTAAATTGGAGCTCCCTTTTTCCCTCTTCCATAGATTTTGATCCTAACTCTCCATCTAAAGTCTGATTCAAGAATTGTCTTTCTCTTTGTATAGCCGCCGATAATATCTCGATTCTTTGTTAGCCGTTATTTATTTATCTTTTCAAAAGAGTTATTGAGTTGTAGGCTCATATGAAATATTTTCTGGGAGTTCATTAGTTCTTAAATTTTTGTCCCATATAGACCAAAATAAAGGATGATACTAGATGAGGAGAGTTTTATGAGTATGAGATAGTTAGTCTATAAATTATTCCTCAGGTTTTGATGTTTTATAATATGTGATGTTGTTCCGTACATCGGTTTCACTATGCATTGATCCAAAATTACATATGCTTTAAATTGGTTTCCATGTTTGGAACCTAATGATCTTATTAGACCCCTTGAGATCAACTACCTTAAATGGATCCATATCTTTGGGTGTTCCCTCTTATATGCCTAAATGGATTTCATGATTAATTGTCCAAAGCACCTATTAGAGTGTTTTTCCTTGATTGTAAATTGTTATATTATAAATTAAATGGATGAATAGAGTATTGTAGCATGAATTACACTCTTATAAAGAATTTATTTGAATAATGGTGAGTGGTAATCCCACGTCTCCTATTTTAAATTGAATAATGGTTATGCCCTTGTTAATGTTAAATGTAAATGGGATATGGATTATACCTTGGATCATATTAAAACCAATGGTTACTGATTAATGATATGACATAAGGGCATGATGAATCTTAATAATTATAATTAATGGGCATTGGATCCCTCCTGCCTTATAATTAAATGGGCATGGAAACCCTATTATGAATGTTATAATTTATGGACATGGAATACCTAGTGATACTATATGGGCATGGCATCCCTTGTGATACTATATGGGTATGTAATCCCTTGTGATATTATACAAGAATGGTTCTCCTTGTAATACTATACGGTCATGAGGACCCTTGAGATACTATATGGGCATGGTGTCCCTTATGATACTATTATGATAATATATGGGCATGGCGTCCCTTGCTATAATACTGTGATAATGGGCATGGAGTCCCTTATAAACATGATACTATTCATGACAACCCCTATACTATTGTGATACTAGGCATGGAGTATATTATGAATGTGATACTCGGCATTGTGTCCCTTGATACTTATTCAGAGTTATTTTGGAACTGTATGAAGTAGGCAGTGCCATCCTAGTTTTCTTTCAGGAACCAGAGCCAAACCATTTATAGTTGTTATTAATTATTTACATTGTTATACCTACACACTACCATATTTTTTACATGGACTAGATATTTATAGACACTGTTGGTGGTGGATTCCTGAGATTTATCTCACACCCTATCCGAGATGCCTATGAAACCTAGGAAGAATATATTATTGTAGGTGTAGATAAGGGGAAACATCCTCTTATAGATCCTTTAATACTTGAATTACATAGGATGGAGCTCGTAGAATATGATCAGTCTAGATCTAGGGATGTTGGGATGTATTTTTCCCTTTTTGGATCCTTTTTTTACAGCTTATATAGTATTGCTACCTGCTACTTTTATCTATGTTTTTCTACATTATAGATACATGAAATACATTATCATCCTTTTGTATATGTATTATTTTACTACTTTTGGTTATTATTTAGTTTCTTGGATGTTTGAATCTTCTTCCACTATTACATTTATTTACATATGATTCCAATATTATCTGTTATTTCATATTCACTATGTTTCACTCTGGTAATGATAGAATAGTCTCCCCATAGACACACCTGAGGACCTTGATAATAGTTGGTAGCCTCTAGAATTTGGGGAGATGTGTATGATGCCATGTGGCCAACTGGGCTTGGGGAATTATTTCAGGGGCATCCGAGTCTGGGATGTCACAACATGACCTCAAGAATTCATCCCCATATGCTAGAGATTGAAGACTATTAACAAGGGTCAAATGGTGGTACAGTGGAGAGACTATACCTTTTGGATCGGTACTAAATACAATAGAGGAATAATAAAATAAAGGAACAACAAAAGACAATAATGAACTAATAACTTAGAAAGTTCCAACTAAACTAACCATTCATGAGTAATGATGATACATATACAAGGTGGTAAAAATTACTATAGTTAATGCACACAACAAGGATAGATAGATAAACGAATAAACAAATAAAATAATAAAATAATAAAATAAAAATAAAAGACCCAACTCCTAAAGGTAGTATGAGTACATGCTTAGATGCATCTCCCATGAAAATTCCTACTCTTTGATCATTATTAGGAAATAAGTTCTAACCAAGATCTAACCTACAACCATGAGAAATTATTGAGTACAAAATTACAACCCAAATAGTGTGTGAGTAAAACTTAGTTGGCCACCACCAATGGTGTCTAATGCATTCCAAACTGTTATTATGAAACATAACCATGTGTAGTTTATATATAATAGAGAATGAAATAAAGTAGAGGAAAACTGGGAAATACCACCTTCTTTGGCATAAGTATGACTATATTTGTACCCGAGGAATAATAATGTATTTCAGGGAACCATGGATATAATACTAGGCATCCAAGAATAAGTTTCTAGATAAATCCATGGAAAGGTGTTCAATAATTCCTATATATCCCAACCAAGAGAATACAAGGAGTAAATCCAAGGCATTCCACTCTATAAAGGGGGATCTAACCATGCCCAAGGAAAAGTACAAGGTAATCTCATGATAAACTTTATTAGGACCCAAGGAGATAAATTTGATGCATCATGTGTTTGAGGAAGTCAAGCCAAATTCAGAGAGCTCATCCCAAACATTCTAATATTTTTATATGTATTAGGTGAATCATCGACGTGATGCCGAGGTATTCACTAAATTAATACATTGAAAATATCCAAAGAGAGTTTATCCCTTGGAATTTGTATCAATTAATCTTGGGGAATCCAAAACATTAAATGTAGTCCATTTATGATGATACCCAAAATACCAAAATATTAAATACAGAACATAAAATTCATTCAAAGAAAATAAATGGAGGTGGACCCATGCCAAAAAAATGTGCAAGTAATAAATGACGCTAAAGGAAACAATGCGGGCTGCTTTGGCTCGTGGTTTTTGTTTGCAATTCCAACAGTCTCCCCTTCAAATCAAAAACAGCTTCATTCCGAGCATCGTTCTGAGTTATTTGAAAACATTTGTCAGTAATTCCTTTGTGAAAATATCAGCCACCTGTTCCATAGTATGAAAATATTCCAATTTTATTGTTTTCTACTTTACATGATCTCTCAGAAAATGGCATCGGGTATTAATGTGTTTGCTTCTTCCAAGCTGCACCAGATTTTTGGAAAGTTAAATTGCCGAATTATTATCCACATATATCACCGTGGATCCATCCTGTGGATGCTTCAACTCCATCAGCAGATTTCTCAAACAAATTCCTTCACAAATAGTGGATGATGCCTCTAAGTACTCTGCTTCACATGTAGACAAGAAAACCACACTTTGCTTCCTTGAATTACACATGAAAGTAGTCGATCCCAGGAAAAATACATACCCAGTGGTGCTTTTCCTTTCATCTTGGTCACCTCACCGGTCACTGTCTGAGTATCCATGAATATTTTCTTATTCATTTTATGGATAAAAAAGACCAAAAACCATCGTTTCTTTAACATACATGAGGATACGTTTTGCTGCTAGCCAATGTGACTCTTTTTGGGATTCCATGTACCTACTTAGAATCCCAACACTATAGAAAATATCAGGCCTTGTGATTGTGAGATACCTCAGGCTTCCAATTAGACTTTTGAATAGAGTTGAGTCAACAATTCTTCCTTCTTCATCTTTTTTCAGTTTTAAGCTAATTTCCACAGGTGTGTTTACAACATTGCAATTAGCCATATTTAATTTTTCAAGAAACTCCTTAGAGTACCTCTTCTGAGAAATATAGATTCCTCCATGTTGTTTCTTTACTTCTATGCCCAGAAAGAAGGACATGAGACCTACGTCGGTCATCTTGAACTCCTTGAACATAGCCTTCTTGAAATCATCAAACATCTGTCGACTATTCCCTATAAACAGAAAACCATCAACATACAAGCATGCAATGAGTATATCACCATGATCATTCTTCTAGATGTAAACCGCATGCTCATGTGGACATTTGGTGAATCTGTTCTCTTGAATATAGCTGTCAATGTGTGCATTCCAAGCATGAGGAGCCTGCTTCAACCCATAAAGATATTTCTTCAATCGATACACTTTGTCTTCCTCCCCTTGCATAACAAAGCCTTCAGGCTAGTCTACATAGACCTCTTCCTCTAGAATTCCATTCACGAATGCAGAATTCACAACCAATTGGTAGATCATACAACTGTGATGAAAAACAAGGGAGATAATCATTCTCACAGTGTCAAGGTGAGAAACAGGAGTGAATACATCTTCATAGTCCACCCCATAATTCTGTTTGTACCTTTTTGATATGAGCCTTGCCTTGTAGTGATCGATTTCACCATCAACATTTCACTTGATCTTATACACCCATTTGACACCAATGGTTTTCTGGATATTAGGAAGTGTGGTCAGCTCCCATGTGTCATTTTTCTCTATAGCATGAATTTATTCTCCCATATCCATTCTCCAACATTCTTCCCTCTTGGCTTCCTGAAATGTCAGAGGCTCATGATCTACATACAGGAAAAAAATATTTACCTCTTCAGTATGTTCATAAATATCTCTTAATCTTTTCATTTTCATGGGTGCCATGGGTGAGGATGAGATCACCAAATTTTTACTTTATAGAGTCCTTTTAAGAGTGATGGAATGTCCTCCTGGACTCCTGTGTACTGATGATGCGCCCAAAAAAGGTGTTGCTGGCGTTTTCTCCTGATGATCATTCCTTTCTTCTAGATATTCTGTTTCGACTGGAATCTCTTGGTTTGGTTCTTCATCATTTCATTTCAAAGCTTCTTCCTCACTAAATACCACATCTCTACTCACTAATAATTTATTGGTTAGTTTATTGTAGAGATTATAGGCTTTAGACTCTTCACTGTAGTCGATGAAGACACACTTTTCACCACGATCATCAAGCTTCCTTATTCTCGCTTCTGGAACTTGAGCATAGGAAACACACCCGATGATTATTAGGTGTTCTACACTCGGTTTGTAGCCACTCCATGCCTCTTGTGGTGTCAAGTTTCTGACGCTTTTGGTTGGACACCGATTGAGCAGATAGGTAGTACATGCCACTGCTTCTGCCCAGAAGTTCTTTAGTAAGTCTTTCTCCTTCAGCATGGTCCTCGTCATGTCGAGGATGGTGCAGTTCTTCCTTTCTACAATGCCATTCTTCTGTGGTGTGTAGGCAGTAGTATATTGTTGCTTGATTCCTTGTTCCCTGCAAAAATCTTGAAATGCATTTGAAGTGTATTCTCCACCTCTTTCAGATCTGATAACTTTGATTATATAACCACTTTCAGCTTCAACACGAGATTTGAACATTTTAAAGACCACAAATGCAGAATATTTATCATTGATACAATACATCCAGAGTTTCCTGCTAAAATAATCAATGTAGGTAATAAAATACCTATTACCTCCAAGTGAGGGTGTTTCAAGCGGTCCGAAGATACCAGTGTGAACTAACTGAAGTGGTTCATTTTATCTTCTAGACATTCCACTTGTGAAGGATTTCCTTTGTTGCTTTCTGAGTGTACACGCCTCACACACATGATTTGGAACTTCAATTGCTGTCAATCCACGTAGCATGCTTGATGAGGATAGAAGTTTAAGCCTGCTAAAATGCAGATGTACAAATCGCAGATGCCATCTCCATGAGTAATTCTTCATGAGTCATAAGAGACACTCCTCGAACTTTGTGTTGATTTGCAGTAGAAACATGCAATTCTTTGCCATTTGGACTTGAGAAACAAGTCTCCTATGATCATCCCTTATAGACAAAAAAGAATTCTCCATGTGTATAACATACCCATTCTCAAGGAGTTGGTTGAGACTAATGATATTTTTTTAATTTTTGGTACATAATACACATTAGAGATGTAATTTGGCTCACCATTCTTTTGATATATTCTGATTCTACCTTTTCCAATCACGGGTACCTTTGATGAGTCACCAAAGCTCACGTCACCACAAACTTCTTCTGTGAGTTCCTCAAATAGTTCTTTGTTACCACTCATGTGGTTTCTTGCACCTGTGTCGAGATACCACACATCGGGGCATTCACATGCCTTTTCATGTGTGAGGAGAAGTGCGGTACCTTCATCTTCATGATGAGATGTTTCAGCATAGTTGGATCATTCATCATGATCCACTTTCCTCCAATAATCAGAAGCATAATGGAAAAATTTCTTATAGTTGTGGCATTGAATGTTCTTTGCGTTTCCACGACCACGCATGAAATGACTTCCACCATTCGCTCTTCCATGAAAGCTGGTAGGGTTTTGTTTCTTTTGTTGATGGCTTGGATAATATCCAAGCCCTCTTCCTCTTCCATGATGACCGCATCGTTGCGTGTGACCATTATTTTGTTCTTGTAGAGTCAACGTGGACTCCAAGGCATGCTCTATTGTTGAACAAGTATTCTTTTGCATCCGTTTCTCATGCACTTGCAACGACCCCATCAATTGTTCAATGGACAGTTTCTCCAAATCTTTTGATTCTTCGATTGCCACAACCACATGTTAAAACTTGGTTGTGAAAGATCGAAGTGATTTTTCGATAACTTGAGTGTCATATACTTTTTCACCATTCCTTT
This sequence comes from Viscum album, assembly GCA_963277665.1. Taxonomy (NCBI): domain Eukaryota; kingdom Viridiplantae; phylum Streptophyta; class Magnoliopsida; order Santalales; family Viscaceae; genus Viscum; species Viscum album. The sequence goes on from OY728142.1 coordinate 1,931,917,967, forward strand.
TCAAATTGTTATCAATAACAATTAATCATGAGAAATAATCAGAGATACTCTCACCTTCTTTCATGTGAGCTACTTCAAATTCTGCTCTTAATGTTTGAAGACGTACCCGCTTTACTCAATAAACACATTTAAAGAAGATGGTAAGGGTATCCCAAGCTTGATTTCTTGATGTATCTTCGACAATCTTTTAGAACTTTTATTCATCCAACCCTTGATAGAGGAGGAACAATGCCTTGTTGTCTTTATTTCTTTGATTTTTGAGGCCCGTTTTTCTTCATTTGTGAAGGCGACTTCTTCCTACGTAGTGGGTAAAACATAACCATCAGTAATGATCTCCCATAATTATTATGACCCGAATAATGCCTTCATTTGGATGCACCATCTTTCTTAGTTGTCGTTGGAAAGCTTTGGAACATGTGGCTAGATTGCTGCCATCTTTTTAAAAAAATTGTAGGATCTTAGAAACCGGGCTCTGATACCAGTTTGTTGGTTATACATGCCAATAAATTTTAGAGGAAGAAAAATTGAAGAGGAATAGAATTGGAACACAACACAAAGGAGATTTAATGTTTTGTATTTCCACTATAATTTCAGACTAAAATTACATCAATTTATAGACCCACAACATTAAATGCAGAGAATTTATGTTGGTACAAAGAAAGACCAAAACATTAAATGCAAAGCATTTATGACGGTACAAGGAAAGACCAAAACATTAAATGTAGAGCATTTATGATGATACAAAAAATAACAAAATATTAAATATGAAACATTAAATTCAGTCAAAGAAAATAAATTGAGGTGGACCCATTCCAAAAAAATGTTCAAGTAATAAATGACGCTAGAGGAAACAATGCGGGCAGATTTGACTCGTGGTTTTTGTTTGCAATTCCAACACCCACTAAGAACTGCAAGAGAAAAGATTTTAAAATCCCAAATCTATCTTCATATGCAAACACAATAGGCTATAGATATGAGCCTGGGTTTGTGCACAAGGTTCCATTTGAGGCAACTTCAATCTCGGGAGTACTCCCACGATCTTCAGAGAGTGACCAGGATGCCTGGGGACAAAGTCCGACCATCATTTTATCAATGACACCCATCCTATTATGGAGGTCCTGTGGGATTGAAGCGCGAGTTAAAAAATATTTCATTGTCTCAGAATCCAGTAAACACAAGGCCCATATGTCAGTTGTTCTTGAATATAAATAGGTACCAACAAGGAAAATGGAGTTCATGCGAAAGCTCAAGATGCAGGCATCTATACATGTGGACCCTATCAACAGGAACATATGGATCATATAGTTTAAGGAAATATCGGTCGAAAGAATTCAAGGTGGTGACTAGTATATCACGACTAGAGTCTCCACTGGTGTGTGATCTCTTTTCCTGACCTTGGTGTATGGTATCTACAACTCGCAAAGAAGAGAAGATCTGTGGCATGATCTAAATGGGTTTGATCCAGGGGGAACAATGTGGGTTATAGGGGGGGATTTTAATATTATAACAGAGCCCGTGGAGAAAAAGAAAAGAGGGGTGTTCCCTCTCAAGGCCAACATAGAGTTTTTCTAATTCATGGATGGAAAGGTTCTCATGGACATGGGATATATAGGGGATCCTTTCACATGGTGCAACAACCAAAAGGGGAGTAGGAGATGCTGGAGCCGTATTGATAGATTCCTAGAAAATATCTATGCTCTTTTGGCTTTCCCAAATTCCAAGGTTAACCATCTAACTCATGGAATTTCATACCACTCTCCTTTATTTATATCATTGTCTCCTAGATAGGTTTCCCATGATAATTTCAAGTTTTCGACTCAGTGGATCAATGAACAAGGTTATCATAGGTTGGTTAGGGAGTTTTGGGGCGAACAGGCTCAGGGTTACACATGAGTTCTCCTCCACAACAAGGTTAGACTCCTCAAATAGGGCCTCCAAAGTTGGGATAGGGATCTTCCTCTGAATGATCAGAATATTGAGGTGCGCAAACGAGACATTGAAAGGTTTGAATCCATCTTGGAGGTCGCTTGGGATGATGTTGTTTTTGGTTCCTTGTCAGATAAGAAGAGAACACTAGCGGGGCTTCTTCTCTCTCAATAAAGGAAGGATAAGGAAAATTCTCAGATAAAATGGCTTCATGAAGGGGAGAAAAACACCGCATTTTTTCAGGCATTCATTAAGGAGAAGGGTTTCCAGGTTAAGTCGAACATTTACTTGGAGGATGTAACTTCCACTAATGATAGAGAGGTGGTAGGGGCCATGGCTCACTCTTTCTTCAAAGACCTGCTAGCAAACCCAAACTTGAATTGGACAGATGGATAACTGGGGGGGGGGGGAGGAGATTTGGGATGTGATCCCCTGCATGGTTTCAGCCCAAGATAATATTTTTTTTAGAAGGGATACCAGAGGATGGTGAGATCAAAGTGGCCATGATGAGTTTAAATCCCAAGAACGCAGCGGGTCCAGATTGGTTTCTAGGAACGTTTTACAGGGGATCCTTGTAGGTGATCAAGAGCGATGTCATCATGACCATTTAGGAATTCTTTCATGGGGGAAGTATACCGCGAGTTGCATGTGCTACTTGTAACACCCCAATCTTCCATGGTACGATTCTATTTGAATAATACAATAGCATGTGTTGTACGCAACTTTGAGTTCTAACACACCACAACCAATCAAAATAGCCGTTATGAATAGTAATACCCACTTTTTGAAATTTTATAAATTTTATCTTTCAAAATGGACTTCATTTTTGGATTTATAATATCAAAATTATCTTAGGGTTAATTTTTGGTATTTTTCTAAAAACTTTCAATTTTTGATGAATATTGAAAAACACTAAGTTAAAGTTTAAAACCGAATTTTTATTTAAATAATTACTTATTTTATTTAAATTTATTTTAGGTCAAAATAGAAACATAATACCTATATATGTTCAGTGTAATTCATTGGAGTCAGTTTATAATAATTTTAGATATATAAAAATTTTAATGAACTTTTTACCGTCTTTTACCCACCTCCTAGGAGCATTTACAAATTTACATAAAACTTTATTTTACCGCTTCTGTGAGTTGAATTTTAAAAATATGTGATAAATGGTTGATATCAGTAAGTAAAATGTGGTTCTATAAGATGAAAATAATTTTTGGTGAATAGTAACTTTTTACTTTTATTTACCACGGTTAAAAGTAAATAGGGTAATTAAGGATAAAAATGATATTATTATTACCCTAACAGATGTACTAATTCTATTTTATAAGTATAATTAGACCAAAAAAACCATAGGAATAAGATATGAACATCTTTGGTCCACTTGGATTAGATTAGGACATTTATAATTATTTTATTTAAAGAAGAGTTAAAAGAGTTAAATTTAAAGTATAATAACTAAACTATTTTTAAAATAGGGTTAAACATAATATAAATTCAACTATAAATATTCATTAGAAATATAAAAATATTTCCTACATAATAGTATTTTATTTATAATTTTTAGACATTAAATAATTAAATTTATTTATGACACAATGATGATGAAACAATTACCATATTAATGAAAGATTAAAATAATTGATATTATAAATACCCAAATAAATGTAAATTAAGACTTTTGATGAATTAAAATAATTTTATAGGTTAATATGACATGTTATGATTTATTTTATTAACGCTTCTTGAAATAATCATGTTGTTATGATTTTCACAAAAATCAATTACCAAATAGTGTCAAAATTGACATAAAATATTTCTTAAAACAAATATTATATTATTAATTGATATTATATTCCTAAAAATCTATGGTTCTGCCAAAGGACATAGATAAGGTTATATATATTAAAAATGAACCACTTGGTATTCTCTTGTCTTTCTATAGTAATTTTATTAAACATATAATATAAAAATACAAAGAGACATGGTAAATGTCAAACTAATTAACTAGAAGTTAAATCTAAAAGATAAGGTTAATATAGTAACCTAAACCTATCTAAAAAGTATTGGTTGTGTGGTTTTAGACCCATCCCCACATTATCCTAGAAATAAGTCACTTTGGAGCCATTATAAAATGAATATTAATTTACTATAAAATAATATTTTAAGTTTTTCCTAAGGTGCCCCTCACCCCTCTTATAAAAGGGAACTTCCACTTCTCTCTAATTCACACCTTCAAATCCATTTGGATCAGCCAAAACCTGCCAAAATACTCTCTCAACTGTCCTAAATTTATCCTAGAGTCCTTCCTTTAGTCATAAAGCCAACCTAAAGAGCCCTTTTTATCAAATCAAAAGTAAGAACACGAAGAAGAGGTACATATTTCATCACCTCTTTCAAGTTATTTTCTTCTACCACTTCTTCTTTCCTTGTTGTTTCCATTATAAAATAATAACTCCAGTATCTTCTATACACTGTGATGATATTATAAATATGGTGCAACCATATTCATTATTCTATCCATCCTTTGAATGACATGTCACCATACATGCGTACGTACGGCTTACCGTCTCCACGTCGTGGTGAAGTTTGTTATTCAAACATTTCATCATTTATATGGGTATAATAATGTGTATAACTAATGTAAATGATAAATATAACATGATAATGATTATGTATATATGATATACCATTCAATTATATACTATTTTAATATCAAAAGAATGATATTTTCGCGCGTGCGTACATATGAATTACCGTCTCCACGAACGCGATGAGATTAATTCCCCATCGTATCCATTTAATACTAATATTCATTAGATGATTAAAAATAATGTTTAAAGACTGAATATCATTATTAATATGAATAAGATACATTCTATTCATAAAAACATTACTTATGTAACAAATCATATAAAGGAAAATAAATCAGTTAACACCCGAAACGATGATAATACTAAAATATTATTAACAAAGAAATATTAAAAGATCATATATGATATCATATTAATGTATATGATTATTTTATAATTTAATAACAATTATTTCACCATTATACTGGAGGTTAACCTACCCTCGACCAAGGAAAAGTACAAGGTAAGGGTTTATTTTACAATCTCTTCATTATCTGAGGTTGTTTATACGTAATTATCTACTGGGATCTATTTATCATCCACATCCATGTTTCATAAAATGTATTTCAAAACATTTTTACGATTTAATAGAAAATGTGTCAAATTTATTTATAACCTTATTTGACCTTATATGTTTTGAAATGAATCTTTCTATCATTTTCCAAACAAGGTACTTTATGACCTTTTCGAAAAAATTAAAGTAAGAATGGTTTTTTAACTTATACAGCAGGTGCTGCTTTTTTCTGCCGTTATAACATCGTCGACACTTCCCTTACAAGCTTATAGGAATATTTTAAAAAATAAATGTTTTCTTTTATAATTAAATTAATTTTAAAAGATTTAAAAATAGAAAGAGATATTTCTCTAAAAAGGTTTTTATTTCATCTATGTAAACATCCTTTGATGTATTTTAAGCTTTTTTGAAGTTGATTTATTATGATAAAAAAATTCCATATTGTATTGAAGGTTTTGTGATATGTTTGACTGTGGATGTATTATTTTTACACCATTCATGGTTTATGGATAAATTATTGAAATTTTGTATGCTAGTTTTAATATTAATGTATATGTTATGTTTTAACCTTTTCGTATGAGGAATGCATTGGACTTAGTAAGTGACGGGTGGAGCCCTCTATAACTCCTCAATGCATCAGTAGGTCAAATGAGACAAACTAGTGTCTTGGCACAAGGCCTTGAAAAAATCTTATTTATAGTCTTGGCACAAGGCCTTGACAATGTGGTTATGATGCCTGACATTATGCATTCCATCACTATGAAAGTGGCTATTGATATTGCATGTGATTATTCGACTAGTAGAATATCCATGGGAGTAAGTAAATGGAATTATTTTGATTAATAATTGCCATATTATGATGAAGTTTATGTTGAAAAGGCTTCTGTTTTAGTTTTATACATTTCCTTAAATGTTTATTCTTATTTATGAAAGTTTCTGCTACATTGTTATTCTTACTGAGCATCTGAGATCACCCCTTTCTATGTTTTATTTTTCCAGGATGTGAAGAAGTATATTATGACTGACCTGCAGGGATAGTATATGGGATATCAGTGTTGTCTACGGAAACAATGTTATTGTAGTTTTCCATTTTATGATGCAATGTAAACCTTATGAATGTATCTAGTACTTCCAAGGATACTAAACTAATCGGTCTTTCGAGAATTGATCTTTTGTGATCATGACAATGATATGTAATAATGCACAGAATCTAGGTAATTGCGGTAGGGGAATTACAGTTGGTATCAAAGGATGTTTAGTACAAACCTTGGAAGCTAGATTTAGATAAACTCCGATTAGAGCACATAACCCGAAGATAGATTTTGAGGATTTGTATAGAAGAAATTCCTTGAATTTTCATATTGTAGATATTTTATGAGTTTTACAAGAAATACATCCCTATCTGGATAGGAGTAGGTAGAGGTGGCTCTGGAACAGATGTACCTAGGGGTAAAACCTGAAAACACCGCTTTGAGCTAGACTCGAACGGGAAATGGTGCATGAAAATGGGCCTTACTGCACTCTTGGTTACGACACTCCCAGGGGATATGATTAGGATAATTCTCATTTTCTTTACAAACAATTAGGAAGGGTTTATGAGTATATACTTCCTCAAGGAATTTTTTTTATGATTATGGATTATATTCATAAACTGTTCAATTTATGTTAAGTGTTTTACAAGTTTGGATTTATGTATTTCTATTCATAAACTAATCTAGTGTATGCCATTATTTAGAAATGGCGCCTAGTGGAAGGAATGGAAACTGTATCAATGCATGAACTCCATATATGGATTTCCCTCCTACTCAAGATAGTTATAGTGGAGGTAGTGATACAACTAGTTCTGATCAGCTTATCACTATACTGGGATAACTCACTTAGGTTATTAATAATAACCTTACCCGTATGGAGAACCCTGATCCGCAGCGTAGAGGATAAATGTTAGATCACTTAATGTGGAAACAACCACCAACATTCAATGGGGGTACAAATCCACTAGTATCTGAGCAATGGAAAAATTCCTTAGAGAAAATATTCCACACCTTGGGGAGTAGCGAAAGGGAAAAAGTTGTAATGACAGTTTACCGCCTCATTGGAGATGCTGATCAATGGTGGTCATTGATTCAAAAAAAAAAGGAAGATGATGAAGTATCAAATATGGAATGGAGGGAGTTTAAAGAAATTTTCTTAGAAAAATACTTTCCTCATGACCATCAAATGGATATGGAAAGACAATTTATGAGTCTGAGGAAAAAGGAGGATGAGAATGTCACAAAGTATGAAGCTAACTTTACATGGTTAGCGAGGCATGCTGCAGATTATATAAGTAACCCAAGAAGTAAGATTAATCATTTTTTATGGGTTAAAAACATTTCTCCATTGATAATTACTCTCAAAATCCTTCTCGTTGTATGAAGATATTGTCTCATAAGCTATCAATACAAAAAAAGAATTCTCTAAGTCTTACAACTTTAAAGCAAAGCAAGAGAAGAAGAGATCTGATGAACACTCTGGAAATTGAAATAAGGGGAAGAAGGGAAAAGTTGAATATCCATCCTATAGTAAATATGGGAAGAAACACCCCGATACTTTTCTAAAGGCAATTGGAGTCTGTTACAAGTGTGGTGAAAAAGTCCACCGAGATCGTGATTGTAAGGGGAAGAAAGAGGCTGTCAATGTTGAATGCGATAATTGTAGAGAAAGGGTGAATTAGTCAAATGAATGTACTAAGTGACAAGGAAACCTACCTTTTAAAAGGCCAAGGGATCAAGGCCAAGATTATTCTATCACTACTACTGAGGTTGATGCTATGAAAGATGTGGTGGCAGGTAATTTAATGGTTTCCTCAAGTTTAGTCAATGCTTTATTTGATTATAGATCATTACATTGTTTCATATCTTCCCAGTTTTGTAAGAAAATTAGATATTTCCAATTTGATTTAACAAGGGAGTTGTCAGTGAAAACTCCTAAGGGAAGTATCATTGCAACAAAGTTTTTTGAATCAATCCCCATTAAGGAATATAAATGTTATTTATCTACTGATATCATCGTCATACCCATGATTGAATTTGATATAATTATCAGTAGGGATTGGATTTAGGACCATGATGGAAAAATTTATTTTAAGAAGAAGTAGGTTATGATTTTTGATGATGATGATTAAGAACAACTTATCTTTAGAGCAGAATTGTCACCACCTGATTCTTATCTAAATCCACCCCTAGTAGATCAACTAAATTCAATTATTGTGGGGGAAGAGAATGAAATAACTTTGGGTGAGGAAAAGAATTTTCAGATAGAGGATGTACCTATTGTGCAAGAATATGTTGATGTGTTCCCAAAAGATTTACCTGGACATCCTCCAGAATGAGAAATTTAGTTTTCTATTGATTTAATTCCTGGTTCAAGGCCCATATCGAAGACCCCTTATAGAATGGCCACTGTGGAATTAGTGGAAATAAAGAAACAACTAGAGGAATTGAGTAAAAATGGATTTATTTGACCTAGTGTTTCTCCATGGGGAGCCCCTGTACTTTTTGTTAAGAAGAAAGACAGATCTATGAGGTTGTGCATTGAATACAGGGAGATCAATGCTATAACGATAAAGAAAAAGTTTCCCCTACCTCGCATTGATGATTTATTCAACCAAATTCATGGATCTCAATAATTTTCAAAGATTGACCTTGGATTTGGATATCATTAGGTGTGTTTAAAGAGGGAATACATTCTAAAAACAGCATTTCGAACCAGGTACGGGCATTACAAGTTTACAGTAATGCCTTTTGGATTGACTAATTCACCCTATTTCTTCATGGATCTAATGAATAGAGTTTTCAAGGAATATCTTGATGACTATATAGTGGTATTTATTGATGATATCTTTGTATACTTCAAAAGCTATGAAGATCATGAAAATCACTTGCGCATTATTCTAAAGACTCTTAGAAGACGTGAATTATATAGGAAGTTTAGTAAGTGTGAATTATGTATTCAGGAGATTTCTTTTCTTGGACATATTGTCTCTAAGGATGGAATCTTTGTTGATCCTTCTAAGACAAGAGCAATCCAAGAATTTCCATCACCAACGAGTATAACTGAGGTACGCAGTTTTATTGGTTTAGCAGGCTATTATCGACATTTCATCCAGAATTTGGCCCGATTGGAAAACCCATTAACCAAACTCACACGTAAAGGGGTTAAATCTGTTTGAAAAAAATAGTGTAAATAATGTTCTAGAGAACTAAAGATAATATTAGTCAATGCTTCTATATTGACGCTACCATTGGGGAATGTCAGGTTTGTTATTTATAGTGATGCATCAAAGAAAGGACTTGGTTGTTTCCTTATGCAGAATGATAGGGTTATTGACTCTGCATCATGACAACTAAAAATTCAAGAGAAAAAATATCCCACTCATGATCTTAAGTTAGTATCTATAATCTTTGCTTTGACGATATGGAGAAATTATCTCGATGATGAAAAATGTGAAATATATACCGATCACAAGAGTTTGAAGTATATTTTCTCACAGAAAGAACTCAACATGAGGAAAAGGAGATGGCTTGAACAACTCAAGGATTATGATTGCACTATACACTACCACCTGGGGAAGGTAAATAAGGTGGTAGATTCTTTGAGAAGAAAGGATCATGGAGTTTTGAACAAGATGAGAGTTGAAAGGGATCCTATTTTCATTTATCTTGTAAAAATGGACATGGGGATAACCATGGAAGGTGAAACATCAATAAATTTTCAAATTGTTGCCAAACCATCTTTACTAGAAAGGATAAAGAGTTATTAGACCAATGATGAAGAGTTTCAAAAGAAGACTAAAGCTGTGAATGATGGGATATTGAGTGACTTTGTGTATGAAGATGGAATTTTTAAATTTGGGAAGAGAATTTGTGGTCCCAATATACCTGATCTAAAAAGAGAATTGTTGGATGATTCTCATAGTTCCAATTTCTCTATACACCCTGGTATTAATAAGATGTATAGAGATTTGAAGGAACATTTTTGGTGGGACAACATGAAGAGGGAGATTTCTAATTTTGTGTTAAAATGTATGGTTTTTCAACAATTGAAAGCTAGAAGTGAACAACCTGGAGGAGTCATGAAACCTCTTCCCATACCTGAGTGGAAATGGGATAATATTATGGTGGACTTTGTCATGGGACTACCAAAGACTCCTAGAAGGAACGATGCAATATGGGTCATTGTTGATCGTCTTACCAAGTCAGCACATTTTCTTCCTATAAGAAAATATTTACCACTTGAACGTCTATGAAGAATATATATTAATGAAGTTGTGAGACTTCATGTAATTCCCCTATCAATTTTTTCTGATCGTGATCCATGTTTTACATCAAGATTATGGAAGAGTATTTAGAAATCCCTGGATACTGAACTTCGTTTGAGCACTACCTACCACCCCTAAACTGATGGACAATCAGAACGTACTATTCAAACCTTAGAAGACATGTTGAGATCATGCTCACTTGACTTTCAAGTTATGTGAGATCAATATTTACTTCTCGTATAATTTACCCATGACAATATCTTCTATTAAAGTATTCAGATGGCACCATATGAAGCATTATACAGAATGAGATGTCGCACACCAACCTATTGGGATGATGTTGGTGAAAGAAAACTTGTAGGCCCAGAACTTGTGGAGGAAATGATGGAAAAGGTGAAGATAATCCAAACCCACATCAAAGAAGCTCAAAGTAGGTAGAAGAGCTATGCCGATAACTGAAGGAAGGATTTGGAATTTCTGGTAAGAGATCATGTTTTCTTGAAGGTATCTCCATGAAAGGGTGTTATACGTTTTGGTAATAAGGGAAAATTATGTACCAGGTATATCAAACCTTTCGAAATTCTAGAACGAATTGGGGCTGTATCTTACCATTTGGAAATGTCTCCAAATCTCACCAAAGTTCACAATGTGTTCCACATATCAATGTTGAGAAAATAGAAGCCTGACCCAACACATGTACTCACCTATGAGAAATTAGAAATGGAACCTGGTCTGTCTTATTGCAAAGAGCCTGTTAGGATTCTTGATACCAGAGAACAAGTGTTGAGAAACTGGATGACTCATCTGGTAAAAGTTCTATGGAGAAACCATAAGATGGAAGAGGCAACATGGGAACCCGAGGAACTAATGATTATGAAACACCTGAGTCTTTTTATGTAGTATTATTCTAGAAATTTAGAGGGCAAAATTATTTGAAGGAGGGGAGAATGTAACACCCCAAGCTTCCATGGTACGCTTCTCTTTGAATAATACAATAGTGTGTGTTGTATGCAACTTCAAGTTCTAACACACCATAACCTATCAAACTAGCCGTTATGAATAGTAATACCATCTTTTTAAAATTTTATAAATTTTATCTTTCAAAATAGACTTCATTTTTTGATTCAGAATATCGAAATTATCTTAGGGTGAATTTTTCGTATTTTTCTGAAAACATTCGATTTTTGATGAATAGTGAAAAACACTGAGTTATAGTTTTAAACCGAATTTTTGTTGAAATAATTATTTATTTTATTTAAATTTGTTTTAGGTCAAAATAGATACATAATACCTATATAAGTTCAATTTAATTCATTGGATTCAGTTTATAATAATTTTAGATATATAAAAATTGTATCGAACTTTTTACCGTCTTTTACCCACACCCTAGGAGCATTTGAAAATTTACATAAAACTTAATTTTACCACTTCTGTGAGTTGAATTTAGAAAATGAAAGAGACAAAGTTGATATCAATAAGTAAAATGTGGTTCAATAAGATGAAAATAATTTTTGGTGAATAATAACTTTTTACTTTTATTTACCACGGTTAAAAGTAAATAGGGTAATTAAGGGTAAAAATGATATTATTATTACCCTAAAATATGTCCTAATTCTATTGGATAAGTATAATTTGACCAAAAAAAACCTTAGGAATAAAATATGAACCTATTTAGTCTACTTGGATTAGATTAGGACATTTATTATTATTTTATTTAAAGAAGAGTTAAAAGAGTTTAATTCAAAGTGTAATACCTAAACCATTTTTAATATAGGGTTACACACAATATAAATTAGAATATAAATATTCATTATAAATATAAATATATTTCCTACATAATGGAATTTTATTTATAATTTTTAGACATTAAATAATTAAATTCATTTATGACATAATGATGATGCAGTAATTACCGTATTAATGAAAGATTAAAATAATTGATATTATAAATACCCAAATAAATGTAAATTAAGAATTTTGATGAATTAAAATAAAATTATAGGTTAATAATACATGTTAGTATTGATTAAATTAACTTTTTTTTTGAAATAATCATGCTGTTATTATTTTCAAAAAAATCAATTACCAAATAGTGTCAAAATTGGCATAAAAGAGTTTTTAAAAAAAATATTATATTATTAATTGATATTATATTCCTAAAAATCTATGATCCAGCCAAAGGACTTAGATAAGGTTATATATATTAATAATTAACCACTTGGGGTTCTCTTGGCTTTTTTATAGTAAATTTATTAACCATATAATATAAAAATACAAAGAGACATGGTAAATGCCAAACTAATTAACTAGAAGTTAAATCTAATAGATAAGGTTAAGATAGTAACCCAAACCAGTCTAAAACCTATTGGTTGAGTGGTTTTTGAACCATCCCCACATTATCCTCTAAATAAGTTTCTTTTGAGCCATTATAAATCGAATAGTAATTTATTATAAAATAATATTTTAAGTTTATCCTAACGTGCCCCTCGCCCCTATTATAAAAGGGAACTTCACCTTCTCTCTAATTCACACCTTCAAAGCCATTTGGATCGGCCAAAACCTACCCAAATAATCTCTAAACTCTCCTCCATTCATCCTACAGGCCTTCCTTCAGTCAGAAAGCCAACCTAAAGAGCCATTTTGATCAAATAAAAATGAAGAACCCAAAGAAGAGGTAAATATTTCATCACCTCTTTCAAGTTCTTTTCTTCTTCCACTTATTATTTCCTTGTTGTTTCCATTATAAGATAATAACTCCAGTATCGTATATATACTATGATGTTATTATAAATATGGTACAACCATATTCATTATTCTATCCATCCTTTGAATGACATGTCACTATACGTGCGCACGTACAACTTACCGTCTCCACGTCGTGGTGAAGTTTGTTATTCAAACATTTCATATTTTGGATGGGTATAATAATGTGTATAACTAATGTAAATGATAAATATAATAGTATAATGATTATTTATATATTATATACCATTCAATTATATACTATTTTTATATCAAAAGAATGATATTGTTGCTCGTGCGTACGTATGGATTATCATCTCCAAGAACGCGATGAGATTCATTCCCCATCGTAACCATTCAAGAAAAATATCCATTAGATGATTAAAAATAATGTTTAAACACTTAATATAATTATTAATATGAATAATATACATCCTATCCATAAAAAACATTACTTACATAACAAAGAATATAAAGGAAAACGAATCAGTTAACACCCAAAACGACGATAATACTAAATTATTATTAACAAAGAAATATAAAAAGATCATATATGATATCATATTAACGTATATGATTCTTTTATAGTTTAATAACAATTATTTCACCATTATAAAGGAGGTTAATCTACCCTTGAGCAAGGAAATGTACAAGTTAAGGGTTAATTTCACAATCTCTTCATTATCTGAGGTTGTTTATACGTAATTTTCTACCGGGATCTATTTATCTTCCACATCCATGTTTCATAAAATGTATTTAAAAACATTTTTACTATTTAATATACAATGGTTTAAAGTCATTTATACCCTTATTTGAACTTATATGTTTTGAAAGGAATATTTCTGTTGTTTTCCAAACAAGGTACTTTATGACCTTTTCGACAAAACTAAGGTAAGAATGTTTTTTAACTTATACGGCGGGTGCGGCTATTTTCTGCCATTATAACATCGTCGAAGATTACCTTACAAGATCATACGAATATTTTCAAAAATTAATGTTTTATTTTATAATTACATGACTTTTAAATGATTTCAAAATAGAAAGAGATATTTCTCTAAAAAGGTTTTGATTTCATCTATGCCAATATCATTTGATAGATTTTAAGCTTGTTTGAAGTTGATTTATTATGATACAAAACTTCCATATTGTATTGAAGGTTTTATGATATGTTTGACTATGGATGTATTATTTTTACACCATTCATGGTTTATGGATAAAGTATTTAAATTTCTTATGCTAGTTTTAATATGAATATATATGTTATTTTTTAACCTTTTCGTATGAGGAATGCATTGGACTTAGTAAGTGACAGGTGAAGCCCACTATATCTCCTCGATGCATCGGTATGTTTCATGAGATAGACTAGTGTCTTAGAATAAGGCCTTGAGAAAATCTTATTTACAGTCTTGGCATAGTGCCTTGACTATGTTGTTATGAAGTCTGGCATTATGCATTCAATCATTATGAAAGTGGCTATTGATATTGCATGTGATTATTCGATTAGTAGAATATCCATGTGAGTAAGTAAATGAAATTATTTTGATTCATAATTTCTAGATTATGATGAAGTTTATGTTGAAAATTCTTGTGTTTTAGTTTTATACATTTCCTTAAATGTTTATACTTATTTATGAAAGTTTCCGCTATATTCTTATCCTTACTGAGCATATGAGCTCACCCCTTTCTATGTTTTATTTTTACCAAGATGCGAGGACATATATTATGACTGACCTGCAGGGATAGTCTATGGGATCTCAGTGTTTTTTATGGAAACAATGTTGTTGTAGTTTTCCATTTTATGATGTAATGTAAACCTTACGAATGTATCTAGTACTTCCAAGGCTACTAAACTAATCGGTCTTTGGAGGTTTGACCTTTTGTGATTATGCTAATGATACGTAATAATGCACCGACTCTGGGTAACTGTGGTCAGGGAGTTACACTACTTCTTTGGTTCTCATCTTGAATATCAAAGATCCCTCCTCCCTCCTGCATTATCGAACGATGAGTTTGTGCAATTTTCCTTACAAAATCCTGGAAAGCATCATAAATGCTAGATTATCACTGAATCTTCCCCGATGGATCTCCCTCGAAAAAAATGGTTTTATCAAGGGTCACTCAATCCAAGGGGAGATTTATCTATCTATGGAGATGTTTCACGACTTAAACAACAAGTCACATGACTACAATGTGGACATAAAATTGGATATGACCAAGGCATATGACAAAGTTGAGTGGGGATTCATAAATAGGGTGATAAAAAAAAGTGGGTTCTATCCCAAGGCATGCGACCTTCTCTTTAGATGATTTAGTTCTCCTTGGTTGGAAGTGTCTTTTATGGGCTGTTCTCATGGTTTATTCAAATAAACAAGAGGGTTTCAGCAAGATAATCCCATTTCCCCTAGTATTTTCATTATCATGCCAGATACCCTTAGTTGCATGATCAACAGGGCCATGTATAATGGTGATATCCTTCTATATCGAAGTAAATGGAACCACCCATCCATTTCCCATTTGATGTTTGTTTATGACACCATAATATTCTCTAATGAGGGTAGGAGATCGCATTGTAGTAATAATAGGATCCTTGAGGGGTATTTCCACTAGAGCGGACAAGTGATCAATAAACAAAATAGAAACTTATTCATACCGAAGAGTTCTGAAAATAGAGTCGCACATCTATGTCTTAGGCTGAGAATGTAGCGAGGATCTTTTCATATGGAGTATCTTGGTGCCCTAGTCTCCTCAGACAGACGCTACATACGTGACTTCGATAATGTGGTTAAAAATATCACATGACATGTCCTAAACTGGAAGAAACACCTCTTGTATTTTTGGGTCCAGATTACCCTAGTTAATAATGTACTGGTAGCCATGTTAGTTTAGGCCCTCACCTCCACCTCTACCCTGAAGGCCATTATCAAAGCTATTGAAAAAGTCCTCACATGTTTCATTTGGGATGCGTTATCAGAGGGGAAACTTCACTGGGTTGCATGGGATAAAATGGCGAGGCCCATTCGTGATGGGGGGATTAATTTCAAGAGCCTCGCTGACACTATCCACTGCATGAACGCAAAGCCTGCATGAAAAATCATCAAGTGTTGAACACTGTAAGGGAAGACCATGTCCAGCGTCTGGGGAGGCAATGTAGAGAATGCAATCGGGCACAACTCCCACATCACATCGGATATATGATCCCTCATCCGAACTCTCAAACGGGACTCTTAATGGATTTTCGGGGAGCGAAAGATCATGTTCTAGAAGCACAACTGGGCAGGAAATTCCATAGGTTATCCGGGATGCCTAGCTGCAAACTTCTCATTCAAAGAGGAAAGTCTTCACCCTTCTTTCTTCAGGTCGGTTCTGGAACTGAACCAGAGGATGTTTTTTGATCTTATAGTCATAAAATCTAAAGAGGAAAGATGCGTCTTCACTCCCTCCAACTCGGGGAGGTTCAATTCTAAGGACTTCAATCGGTCATCTGATCCTTTGGATCAATAGGATAAATGGAATGATCTGGTTCGGTGCAATAAGATTCCAAAGAATTATAATTTTCTCCTTTTGCAGATCAGGAACCAAGATATCCCTTCAGATGATAACATCAAAAGGATGGGCATTATCCTGGGTTCCCATTGCCTCTGCTGAAAAAATATGCGGTAGGAGTCTGTGAGCCACATTTTCTTTGAAGGTGATTGGGTGCATGACATTTACAGGGATTTTGGTGACTTCACGGTATACTCCTCAAGAGATCATAGGGACACCCATTTCTTGGATCACTGGTATAATGTAATAGAGCAGGTGGTTCTAGAGGTTACTGCTAGAACAATGATCCTAAGTGCTGGGTGTAGGTGTTTATGGAAATCCCAAAACAAGGATCTTTATGAGGGGTGTTCCTCCACAGGGAGTTCAATCATTGTGAGGGCCAGGAGTATCCTAGTTGATATTGTTTCATAGATTAAAAATTGGTAGGAATATCCCTCTATTCGGGGATGATAGTCTCCTCTCCTACAATTCACTCCCCTTCCCTTAGGATTTCGAGCCACTGGGTTTTGTGGGTTCCACCTGATGTTGTCCTGAAGATGAACATGGATGGGTCATGCATCTCTAAAAGAATTCATGGAGGATGAGTAGTTTGGGACAACAAGGGTAGCGTGGTGCTGGCCTATACAACATTTTATGGAAATGGCACCTCCATTGTGGCAGAGGCTATGGCGGTTCTGACTGGCCTAAGTCTTTGTGATCAAGAGAATATCAATCCTTCTAAGGTTGAAACTGACTTAATGGTTATTCAGTATTCCCTCTTGGGTAAATCCCCCACTCCTTGTCCCATCTCTTACATCAACAGGAAATGAAGGTTTATCCTTGAGAACAATGTCAAAGCTTCCCACACCTGGTATAAGGGGAATAAAGTGGTAGACCACCTGGCATCTCTAGACGAACAAGGATCTGATGTCAAGCGCTTACTCAATGTTTCTTCCTTGAAACCGGAGGGGGTTAACCTGATTCGAGGGGATTCCCTCTACCTTCATTAATTTAGGCCCCCTAGGCCCTATTTTCCTTTCCTGGATCCTTTGTTTTCTATAATAAAAATGAAACTGATGATGATGAAGGTAGAAGGAGGAGGGCATGCATGGGGGAGATAATGGGTGAAATGAGGGAGAAAATAGGGTAAACCATTTAAAGGTTAGAGGGGGTAAAATAGTGATTTTTACCCTTTTAATGAGGAACATGTTCAAGACACATGATTAAGAAAACCATTCACCAACCATGAATACTCATTATCTAAAGCACCCCATATTGCACAGTTATAGTGCATGGTTAGACAAACACATGAACCAACCATGTGGGATCACTTCCCATGAATAACCTACTTTTCATGGTTGCACAAAATGGTTAATAAAACCATGTTCTAATCATATGGGTCCCTCTATAACTTTGTTGAAAACCACACATTTTTCTAGAGAACCTCACATGTTCCAGTTAAATCGTGTGCCTTAAAAAATAGGCCGCATAGTTTATTGTTCACAATTATAACTAACTATTCTCTAATCATACCCCTTGGATACATTCTCTTAAAATTGGGGTTTTGAAGCCCAAATATCCAGAGACTTAAAAAGGCACTTGAGGTACCTCTCAGGGCCAAAACCTTATCCAAAAATACCAATTTAAGGTGCTAAAACTCTCAAAAATACATTCTAGAGTTCAATTTTTTAGTTGAACCATCCACCAAATGAAAAACTCAAATTCCTTTGGAATTTGAAACATGATCAAAATAAGATATATTAAACCTCTAACAGGCCATGGGTTGGTGAAATTCACTGAGGGAACATTATATATATAAATGAGAGGCATTATCCTCAAAAATAAATTGAGGAATAAGAGATAAGGAAGTACACCAATCAAATACTACTCATAAATATAAATCAAGATCATAAGTACATGAATGTAATTGAAGTTCCCAGTCAGGATCCAAGTATCTCTAAGAGGGGGAGGGGGTGAATCAGTGATATCTTTTCTTTTTTATGTTTCCTTTTATTTTTAGAACAACCTTCACCTCCTATTAAAGAGTTTTTTACATGATGAATTCACACAACCATAAGAACACATGATTTACAAGGTTCACTACTCAATAGCCACATCCTTGGTATGGTAAAATAATGATCCAGTACCACACAATCCACTGAAAAAAATCCTTTGATGTGGAATAAAATGAGTAGGATATTCCCTTTCACTCGTGTAGTACTTGGGAGATAATCCTCAAGTTGGTGTGCACCCTTTGAGCACAAATAGGGTAATGCAATATCTCTGTGCTTCTTGAAAAACCATCACAAATATAATCATTGAAAAACAATTATCTTTACTATCTAGAAGATTATAGGAACTACCTGGACTTCGTAATAATACTTAATCATATACCCCATTCATATCTTGATCCACTTGAAAGAACTTCTCACTTAATCTGGGTACTCAAATCTTTACCTCATAGAGCTCCTTTGCAGAGTTCCTTCACGAAGCTCCCAGCTTCACAGATCACTCTAGTTCAAAAATATATCTACTTAGCAGAGCTTACTAGATTTCATACATCACTATTTTGCGGAGCACATATTGATCTTAGTGAAGTTCACTTCCTTCTCAAAGCTCAAAGGCTCATCGCGAAGATCCTTTCCCACGCAGAGCTCACTACCTTCGCAGATCTCTCTTTATTCGTGAACCTTATTCGCAATTCGAGAGATCTAAGATTCTCATTAAGTCTATATAATTCTCTCAAGGGGGTATAGTCTTATTTATAGGAACTTCCCACTGACTCCATAACCTTTCTTCCACCTCAGCACCACGTCAGCACTAAATTGTAGAGCTCATAAATTTCGCCCGAAATTCACTCTGTTTCATGAAGTAACATGACTATTTTCTGAATTCATAATGCTCATCAATATAGAAAATCATTCCATATAATACTTTGTGCTACCACAATTCTCCTTCTTCCTTTGCACCGCCGCAATGCTCCACTTGCAATTCTCTTCACCGTCGAAATGGTTGCTTGCAAATCTCTTCACCTTTTCCATTCGCAAACTCGTCATAACCATGAAGTACACCATCAACATTCTTCTTGTCATCATAAAATCTACTTCATGAATAGTATCTTCATGAAATTCATGCCATTTGACATGTTTTTATGATATATTCAAGGAAATACACTTTTCTAAATGCTATCCCAACTCTAAATTTTGGACCCCAAAAATTTGGAAAACACTGGGAAACTGTTCCACCTTAGAAACATGTTTCTGCAAGACCAATCATATTGATTGACTGCATCTTTTCCCCCCATTTCCATCATAAATATTTCATCACAAGTTCTCTAACCAACTTATGATCTTTGTGAAATACAGGTCAGAAAAGCATCTTCAGATTTATCACAGAAAGTATCATAAATTTCCTATCTTTCCTCACCCACTTATACAAAGTGAAGTGATTTCCTTTATTCTAAAACATCATTGACAACAAAAGACAATACTTAGTTAATCCAAAAATATCATCATCCAACTTAGTCCCAAAATTAATGCCATACAAGAACTAATAAAACCGAAAATGAAATACAAGTACCAAAACAAAAACTCAGCAGTGACCATGAATCCCAAATAGACCCCAAACACCCATGAGCTATTAATATCTAACATGATCTACAACATACTCTTTCTGACATAATAAATAGTTTATATATGAAGATAATGAGAATAATAGGCATATTCAGCAGGATCCTCCCTAAATCCTCTCATGAAAAATATAAAGAAATAATGACAAATCCCAATGAACAATAAGTGAAAATAACTCATAACTTAAATATGTATACTAAGTTCCCTCTTCACCATGGATATCTCTCACCAAGTAACTAATACATGGGATCATATAATATAGTAACAAAAATGGTACCTTCTACCACTTCCCCATTAGTTTGCTGCTCTACCCCAACATCGAACGTCTAAATCCATATATCTCTAATGAAGATTTCCCATAGACACTCGAAATAAAGTAACATAACATGCATCTCATGAATTACATCTTCTCATCATCCCATTTTTCATTCCTATGTAGTAACTGAGTATTTTACTGGATCCACCACAACCCTTATGTCGGGTATCATACATCAAGTATTGTACCTCAAGCCATCACAACCCATACACTGAGTATGTACCTTGATCCATCATAGCCCCTAAACATCATACCCATAATAATTATTTGGATATTATATCAGAAGATACATGTATATGAAATAATAAAAAGACATTATATGTCACGACCCGTCCTCGGGGCCCGTGCCGTGACTACCCCAAGCCCGCATTCCATAGGCCAGGGGCTGGCGACTAGCACCAAAGGCGTAAATCCCGATAACTGGGAAGACATTGCCTTTATAAAAGTAACAAAACAACACAGATTACAAGTGGAAGTAAAACACTAAGTACAAAAAGAAGTGCTGAAAAGTAAATGGGCCAGAATACAAACCCAAAATAAAGTACAACTACAACTGAACAAAGTACAATAGAAAAAGACTACAGCTGGAGGGACGGAAGCGGCTCCTGGGTCGTCCTCCTCGGATCCTACCTGAAGGGTAGGTACAGATGGCGCAGCTCCTGGATCGTCCACCACGAATCCTACCTGAAGGGTAGGTACAGATAGCCTCCACAGTGCTCTCATCCGTCAACCTCCTCCGAGTGTCGTCTCGCCGTGAAGTCCACCTCCGGACACTGACTTGTCGTGTAGTCCACCTCCGGGTACCGTCCAGTCCTCGAACACTCGGCCTCCGTCAGCACTGCCTGTCGTCTGCAACCAACACAACGAGGTGCGGGCATAGCCCGTGCAGGGGTGAGTATAACGATACTTAGTAGGGACCCCGAGACCCTCGAGGTCTCACTAAATCCAACAAGGATAACCACAAGAATATCTCAATAGATAAACTCTACTTAGGTATATGCCCATACATATACCTAAGTTATCAAGTAACCCATCTCAATCATGAGGAAACACAAGGATCATGAAATCAACAGATAACCACTACCCAGGTATATGCCCATACATATACCTAAGTTATCAAGTGACCCATCTCAATCATGAGGAAACACAAAGGTCAAAAGTCTCAGCTCAAACCAGGATTTTCATTATCGAAACCATAACTACTGAGGAGCTCCATCTCTAGAGTGTACAGTGGTCCTGTCACGACTCTGAGGTACTGCTCACTAACCTAAGACTGCTGAGGTACTCCTTCTGTCGAGTACCGCGGGCCAGCCACCCAAACAAAGTAGTGCTTCCCGCAGAGGTATGTCACCCAAACACAGTAGTGCACACCCCCTAGTAGCCTGCTGAGGTACTCTCCGGACGAGTACCGCGGGTCTGCACTATCACACAGGTAGTGCTCCGTCCGCCATGGGTCTGCACCCAAACAAAGTAGTGCTCCGTCCACTGGGCTAGTCGACTCACTCCAAGTCGAGTCGGTCAAGCAGTCGTCAGGTCTCAGTCGGCTACACGGTCTCCGTACTCCGCACGCTCGACTCTGGGAGGGTCCGCTCCACGAGCTGCAAGTCGATACTCCAAGTATCTCAAGGTCCCACGAAAAGGTAACTCAAAGGACCGCCTCGTCACAGGGGTCTCAACACAACAGACGGCACGTCGATCGGACGCCCGGTCTGTGAGTTATTATCCTTTTCGTCCCAGGGGCCTGGTTGGTTTCATGAGCGAACCAAATCCAGCCGTATCTCAACTGTAACCCGAGCTCTCATAGGGTATACTAATAGGGACCGTTTCTCAACGTGATCGTCAACGCCGCTGACGGTTCGTCAAACGGACGTCCTGTCTGAAAGTTATTAGCTTTTCCGTTCCAGGGGCCCGGTTGGATTTCGGGTGCGATCCAACCTGGCCACTACCAACTGTATCCAAAACTCGGGCGAAGGATGCCAAAAGTTCCGTATCGTCAACAGGAACTCAACGCAACAGACGGCGCGTCAATCGGACGCCCGGTCTGAGAGTTATTGGCTTTTTCGTCCCAGGGGCCCGGTTGGTTTTTAAGGTAAAACCAACCCGACCGTACTCCACCTGCGCCCAAACCCCGGGCAGAGTGAGCCAAAAGATCCGTCTCACTAAGAGGAAACTAACAAAGCTGACGGTACGTCAATCGGACGTCCGTAGCTCAAGATATGAGCGTTTCCGCTCCGAGGGCCCGGTTGGTTTCGTGTACGAACCAACCCGGCCGAACCCAAAGTATTCCGAAACTTTGAGTGCGATAAACCGAAACGACCGACTCACTCCAAGGATTGCGTTGCCGCTGACGGAGAGTCTTTTGGAGGCCCGTAGCTCAAGTTACGGGCGTTTGAACGAAAGTCGTCCGAAGACGGGGGGTCCGGGCCCGGGCCGACCCGGCCCGACCCCCCTTGGTTGGCCCGAACCGGGTCGGGTCCGGCTCGGCTCGGCCGAGCGGCCGAGTGGCCGACGCGGGGGAAAGCCGCCGCCACGCGTGACACCCCCGCGGCACCCGCGGGGTGTCGGCCAGACAGTCGGACGTGCCGCGTGACCACCCCGCGACACCCGCGGGGTGCCGCCCTGGACACCCGCGGGGTGCCGCGTGACAACCCCACGGCACCCGCGGGGTGTCGCCCTGGACACCCGCGGGGTGTCGCGCTGGACACCCGCGAGGTGCCGTGTGACAACCCCGCGGCACCCGCGGGGTGTCGCGCTGGACACCCGCGGGGTGCCGGGTGACAACCCCGCGGCACCCGCGTGGTGTCCCGCTGGACACCCGCGGGGTGCCACCGCGCCGGCGACCCGCGCCGTCACCGGCTTCCGCGGGCCGCCGGAGTCGCTCCGGTGGCCCGTTTTCCTTCCCGTCTGCGCTGTTGTTCCTCCCGGGTTCCGTTCTTTACTGCGGGATCATCAAACATCCGTTGCGGCACATTCCGTCGTCGCCCGCCAAATCCGCAAAACACGAAGAATGGCGGAGGGTTGTCGGGCCGTGTTCGTTTGACCCGCACCCTCCGCGTTAGATAAAAGCAACGGGAGAAATTAAAGTTCAACACATGAACGCATATCCGAAACAATTTTTTTAATAAATAAAATTGTTTCATAAAAAAGGGTTCCTTATTTGAACGGAAACAACAATTTTAATAATTTTAAAATTGTTCACAAATCCAGTTCTTTAACTTTTTAAAGAAACAATTACGGGAATATAAAAAGAAAAGGGGGGGGGGGGTAATTCCCAAAAATAAATCCCTACCTCGCCGTCGCTGTCGGATGTGAGGTCGTCGCGGAATTGACCGTCGCGGAAGGAGGTGATCGTCACACCGCGGAAGGGCATCGCGTCGACGATCTCCGAGGACCAAGAACATACGGATTTAATTAATAATAATTAAATCCATGTTGTTGTTGAAATCCAAAAAGAAAATAAAAATAAGCGCAACCCCCTACCTTGGTTGTTGTCGATCGAAGGCTATCATGGGGTTGGATCGTCGCGGAAGAAGCGTCGCGAAGGGAGATCCGTTGGCATCGCGGTACAAGGCTTCGCGTCGTCGATCTCCGCAGGTTTGGCGTTCTTCGCGTTCTTCGCCGAAGAAGAACGCTTTCCTCCAAATCCTCTCCACGCCACAAGTTTCAACCCAAAATAAAATAAGCTTAAGCCTTATTTTATTTACACAACTAAACATTTGAATTTCAAAAGATAAGAAATGAACCATTAATTCGTAGAATTAATTCAACGAAAGAAACAACTCATTTAATTTACGAAAGAAACAGCCCAATTAAATGGTCTGTTAAGATTTTAAGAAACGCGTCAGTTGACTTTCATTAAGACGGGTTTTCACGGGTGCGTTTCTTAGCGGAAAGAAACGGCGGGGCTCGACCTCACAAATATCCTACCAAGGGGTAGGATATTTCTGGATAGCATCCTATCCAGTTCAACTCAGTTCAAGCCGCCTTTAAGTGGCTTCAAGTGGCTTCCAAGTGGCTTAAGCGAAATAAAATAAAGTTGTCGCAAAATTATTTTATTTCTTAACTTTAAGCCCGAAAATTAAAAACCACACCCGATCAAACGCAACTCCGGAAGTGGAGTTTCTAAGAGAATACCGGCGCTGCGATTTCATTGGAGCCCTCAGAATTCGATTCCGGGCACCGGTTCAAAAGTTAGAAAAACCCGCACATTCGTTCACTGAACGTACCCGAACCAAACTTCAGAAAATGATTCCGGGCACACCGGGCCTCAGAATCAGGTGCCGTCAGTTCCAAAGAAAATTAAGAAAAAAATTTCCTTGAAATTTACGGGTCTTTACATTACTCCCACCACAGGGCTTTACGTCCCCGTAAAGCTTCATCACAAACTTAGGGAAACAAAGTGGTACTGAGCATGCATCTGAGCCTTCCTCTCCCATGTGCTCACCTGGAGGTTCCCGCGCTGCCAAAGAAAGTGCATAAGAGGAATAGACCATCCTCTTAGGATCCGCTCCTGTCGATCCTCGATCCCCACAGGAACCTCCGTATAAGACACTCATCGCCACCGTCTAGCTCCTCATGGTCGATGATATGTGAAGGGGTCGAGCACGTATCTTCTCAGTTGGGATACGTGGAAAACGTCGTGCACCTAGTGCAACTGAAGTGGATGGGCCAAGCGGTAAACCACCTCTCCTACCCAGCTGAGGACCTAGAAAGGTCCGTTGAACCTCGGAGATAACTTGCCTCCCAGGCCACATCTCTGTAAACCTCGTCGAGGTGAGACCCGTAAGAAGATGTGGTCGTCATCCTCGATCTCCAGAGGTCTCCATTTCTGTTAGAACTGAAACTCAAACGACTGCTGCTATGAGGGTAAGGTTGACCGACTCAAGAGTGATCGGTTGCACCCACCTGTGCAAGAGTTACCCTGCACTGTCTGGGGTTTCCTTTTCCGCCGACCAAGGAAAACCCATCCCAACGTTTTCCTAAAACCGTCAATTTGAGTATGAATAGTTATTGCCCATTCTATACTCAAACTAACGTCGTAAGGCCTCGACGCTGCCACCAAGAGATTCCAACCAGAACTCTCGCCTCAAGGGTCTGACCACACCATCGGCGTAAGTGTGATTATCGAGTCTCCTCCCAAGGTATCTCCAGACGTGAGGGTCAAGTCCACGGCTTACCGGAAACTCTAGGTCTGGAACAAGATTTGTGGAAGCGAGGAATGATTCATATCGACGTCTGTTACTACAGTAGCTAGTAGTGGACATAGACTGTCCCTTGAATCATTTCTAGAGCCATTGGGTCACACTCCTTGACCGCATGCAGCCGCACTCTTCCTCCGCCCTCCAGCTCCCTGAGCCTGGCGGGAAGAACTAAGGCGGGTGGTTGTAGCATGTTAAGATGTACACCACCTCATGCTGCTCTCCTAGCTTTTCCTCCACGTCTGCCGCTTCGCAGACTCATCTCTATTTAAAGCTACCTCTTCTTGAAACATTTATCACGCCCGAGTCTCTAAGACTGGCACCGGTTCCTTGTTTCTTACTGCACTGTGCAGTCTTCATCCGCTCCTGGATGAACTACACCTCCTTTAGCCTCACAAGAGCTGGTATGATTTCTCCTTTGCCGAAAAGAGAAACCCGGTCTCATCCCCTCTCTAGATGAACCACACCCATTGCCTAATACAGTCAATCCTGGCATGAAGGATGCATTCATGCCATGGATGACGTCGTAAGGCCTCGACGTAACTACTAAGAGATCCAACTGTCACTCTCGCCTCCAAGGGTCGAGTCACACTATCGGCATCAGTGTGAGGTCACTGGGTCTCCTCCAGTAGGAAATTCGAAAGTGAGGGTCAAGTCAACAGTCTTAACTAGGAACACTTAGTAACATCACAAAAGAGGACAGGAAAGCAAACATCACAAGATAAGTGTCTGTATTTTATTGAAGCTCATGGTACAAAGACACAAAAACAACATCAACATGGAACTAGAAGTACAAGAGACCTATCCACTAGTTCCGCTCCTGTCCACCTGCTCCAGGAGCTCTACTGCCTTGTCCACTGCTCTACTGTTGCTCAAGAATTCGTCGCTGCCTCTGCCTCGGTGGCTCCTCAAAAGCCTATGGATCAACTGTACGAGGAGTCGGACAGTCATGTGCCAGGTGCCCCTTTCCACCGCACGAGTAACACAGTCTGCTTCTAGCACGCCTGGCTCTGACCCCACCCCGGGTGCCCCGCACCACCGGTCCTAAAACCCGAGATTGCACAACTGTTGGTCTGGTCCTCCTGGACCTCTGCATCATCTGTCTACTGCCCACAGATGACTCGGCTTCTGATCGAAAAACACGCGGCAAAGGTAGCAGCTCCTGAACACGCTCGGGGTGTAGAGCTACTGGCACAAACTCCACCCTGAAGAAGGTGTCGAAGTCTTCCCATGTGAAAGCCATCCCATCGAAAAACTGGAACAAGTGGCTCCACCACCTGCCTGCTGCTGCCTGAAGAAGGCTGGCAGCAAAGGTCACCATGAAGTCCGATGGCGTCCCCACTAGCCTGAAGACTCCCACCACAGCCTCCAGCCAATCCTCAGCCGCCTGCGGGTCCGTCTCTCCCCCGAACCTGGGTGGCCTCTGGCGCTGGAACTCATGCAGTGCGCTCAAGTAGCGGGCATCGCCTACTGCTGGGGCTGGTGGCATCGGTGGCCCAACGTATGGTAGTACCGCTGGCGCCTCCGCTGGTGCCTCAACTGCAAGAGGGCCCTGTACCGAAGCCTCGTCACTCGACAGGCTGTCAGCACGCACATCCCTCTGGGCTCTAGCTGTTCGTCCGAGAAAAGGCATCCTGAAAGAAACAACGTAACACAGTCAAATGATTATACCTGGTGAGCTGACCTGGTTTGAGCTGTTTTAAGGGGGGAAACCTTTGAAAACACACACGCAATCAGTGTTTTCGTGCACAAAGTCGGAAATCAGTTTCCAGGGTCCTGGTGTATGGATACGTCGGCCGCCCGCACCAACACTGGACTCCATGAACTGAAAACCACACTCTGTACCCTTAACACTATTGCTTCACAGAAAGAAAGATCAGAGTCTGCGGTAGAACCGACCACCTCTGATACCAATTTGTCACGACCCGTCCTCGGGGCCCGTGCCGTGACTACCCCAAGCCCACCTTCCATAGGCCAGGGGCTGGCGACTAGCACCAAAGGCATAAATCCCGATAACTGGGAAGAAATTGCCTTTATAAAAGTAACAAAACACCACAGAGTACAATAGGAAGTAAAACACTAAGTACAAAAAGAAGTGCTGAAAAGTAAATGGGCCAGAATACAAACCAAAAATAAAGTACAACTACAACTGAACAAAGTAAAACAGAAAAAGACAACAGCTGGAGGGACGGAAGCGGCTCCTGGGTCGTCCTCCTCGGATCCTACCTGAAGGGTAGGTATAGATGGCGCAGCTCCTGGATCGTCCACCATGAATCCTACCTGAAGGGTAGGTACAGATAGCCTCCACAGTGCTCTTGTCCGTCAACCTCCTCCGAGTGTCGTCTCGCCGTGAAGTCCACCTCCGGACACTGACTTGTCGTGTCGTCCACCTCCGGGTACCGTCCAGTCCTCGAACACTCGGCCTCCGTCAGCACTGCCTGTCGTCTGCAACCAACACAACGAGGTGCGGGCATAGCCCGTGCAGGGGTGAGTATAACGATACTCAGTAGGGACCCCGAGACCCTCAAGGTCTCACTAAATCCAACAAGGATAACCACAAGAAGATCTCAACAGATAAACTCTACTTAGGTATATGCCCATACATATACCTAAGTTATCAAGTAACCCATCTCAATCATGAGGAAACACAAGGATCATGAAATCAACGGATAACCACTACCCATGTATATGCCCATACATATACCTAAGTTATCAAGTGACCCATCTCAATCATGAGGAAACACAAAGGTCAAAAGTCTCAGCTCAAACCAGGATTTTCATTATTGAAACCGTAACTACTGAAGAGCTCCGTCTCTAGAGTGTACAGTGGTCCTGTCACGACTCCGAGGTACTGCTCACTAACCCAAGACTGCTGAGGTACTCCTCCTGTCGAGTACCGCGGGCCAGCCACCCAAACACAGTACTGCTTCCCGCCGAGGTATGTCACCCAAACACAGTAGTGCACACCCCCTAGTAGCCTGTTGAGGTACTCTCCGGACGAGTACCGCGGGTCTGCACTATCACACAGGTAGTGCTCCGTCTTCCATGGGTATGCACCCAAACAAAGTAGTGCTCCGTCCACTGGGCTAGTCGACTCACTCCAAGTCGAGTCGGTCAAGCAGTCGTCAGGTCTCAGTCGGCTACACGGTCTCCATACTCCGCACGTTCGACTCTGGGAGGGTCCGCTCCACGAGCTGCAAGTCGATACTCCAAGTATCTCAAGGTCCCACGAAGAGGTAACTCAAAGGACCACCTCGTCACAGGGGTCTCAACGCAGCAGACGGCGCGTCGATCGGACGCCCGGTCTGTGAGTTATTAGCCTTTTCGTCCCAAGGGCCCGGTTGGTTTCGTGAGCGAACCAAACCCAGCCGTATCTCAACTGTACCCCGAGCTCTCATAGGGTATACTCATAGGGACCGTTTCTCAACGTGATCTTCAACGCCGCTGACGGTTCGTCAAACGGACGTCCTGTCTGAAAGTTATCATCTTTTCCGTTCCAGGGGCGCGGTTGGATTTCGGGTGCGATCCAACCCGGCCACTACCAACTGTATCCAAAACTCGGGCAAAGGATGCCAAAAGTTCCGCATCGTCAACAGGAACTCAACGCAACAGACGGCACGTCAATCGGACGCCCGGTCTGAGAGTTATTGGCTTTTTCGTCCCAGGGGCCCTGTTGGTTTTTAAGGCAAAACCAACCCGACCGTACTCCACCTGCGCCCAAACCCCGGGCGGAGTGAGAAAAAAGATCCGTCTCACTAACAGGAAACTAACAAAGCTGGCGGTACGTCAATCGGACGTCCGTAGCTCAAGATATGAGTGTTTCCGCTCCGAGGGCCCGGTTGGTTTCATGTACGAACCAACCCGGACGAACCCAAAGTATTCCGAAACTTTGAGTGCGATAAACCAAAACGACCGACTCGCTCCAAGGACTGCGTTGCCGCTGACGGCGAGTCGTTTGGAGGCCCGTAGCTCAAGTTACGGGCGTTTGAACAAAAGTCGTCCGAAGACGGGGGGTCCGGGCCCGGGCCGACCCGGCCCGACCCCCCCTGGTTGGCCCGAACCGGGTCGGGTCCGACCCGGTTGGCCCGGCCCGGCCCGGCCAGGGCCGGTCCGGCTCGGCTCGGCCGAGCGGCCGATGCGGGGGAAAGCCGCCGCCACGCGGGACACCCCCGCGGCACCCGCGGGGTGTCGCGCTGGACACCCGCGGGGTGCCGCCGCCTCCGGCCGCCGGCGCCGCCGCGCCGGCGGCCCGCGCCGCCACCAGCTTCCGCGGGCCGCCGGAGTCGCTCCGGGGGCCCGTTTTCCTTCCCGTCTGCGCCGTTGTTCCTCCCGGGTTCCGTTCTTTACTGCGGGATCATCAAACATCCGTTGCGGCACGTTCCGTCGTCGCCTGCCAAATCCGCAAAACACGAAGAACAACGGAGGGTTGTCGGGCCGTGTTCGTTTGACCCGCACCCTCCGCGTTAGATAAAAGCAACGGGAGAAATTAAAGTTCAACACATGAACGCATATCCGAAACAATTTTTTTAATAAATAAAATTGTTTCATAAAAACAGGTTCCTTATTTGAACGGAAACAACAATTTTAATAATTTTAAAATTGTTCACAAATCCAGTTCTTTAACTTTTTAAAGAAACAATTACGGGAATATATAAAGAAAGGGGGGGGGGTAATTCCCAAAAATAAATCCCTACCTCGCCGTCGCTGTCGGATGCGAGGTCGTCGCGGAATTGACCGTCATGGAAGGAGGTGATCGTCACACCGCGGAAGGGCGTCGCGTCGACGATCTCCGAGGACCAAGAACATACGGATTTAATTAATAATAATTAAATCCATGTTGTTGTTGAAATCCAAAAAGAAAATAAAAAGAAGCGCAACCCCCTACCTTGGTTGTTGTCGATCGAAGGCTGTCGCGGGGTTGGATCGTCGCGGAAGAAGCGTCGCGAAGGGAGATCCGTTGGCGTCGCGGTACAAGGCTTCGCGTCGTCGATCTCCGCAGGTTTGGCGTTCTTCGCGTTCTTCGCGTTCTTCGTCGAAGAAGAACGCTTTCCTCCAAATCCTCTCCACGCCACAAGTTTCAACCCAAAATAAAATAAGCTTAAGCCTTATTTTATTTACACAACTAAACATTTGAATTTCAAAAGATAAGAAACGAACCATTAATTCTTAGAATTAATTCAACGAAAGAAACAACTCATTTAATTTACGAAAGAAACAACCCAATTAAATGGTCTGTTAAGATTTTAAGAAACGCGTCAGTTGACTTTCATTAAGACGGGTTTTCACGGGTGCGTTTCTTAGCGGAAAGAAACGGCGGGGCTCGACCTCACAAATATCCTACCAAGGGGTAGGATATTTCTGGATAGCAGCCTATCCAGTTCAACTCAGTTCAAGCCGCCTTTAAGTGGATTCAAGTGGCTTCCAAGTGGCTTAAGCGAAATAAAATAAAGTTGTCGCAAAATTATTTTATTTCTTAACTTTAAGCCCGAAAATTAAAAACCACACCCGAGCAAACGCAACTCCGGAAGAGGCGTTTCTAAGCGAATACCGGCGCTGTGATTTCATCGGAGCCCTCAGAATTCGATTCCGGGCACCGGTTCAAAAGTTAGAAAAACCCGCACGTTCGTTCACTGAACGTACCCGAGCCAAACTTCAGAAAATGATTCCGGGCACACCGGGCCTCGGAATCAGGTGCCGTCAGAAGCTGCGCTCCTGTAAAATTCCAAAGAAAATTAAGAAAAAAATTTCCTTGAAATTTACGAGTCTTTACATTATATCTCTCTACACACATATACGGGGAAAATAATTGCCATGCATACTAGTACATATTATTACTAGGAGAGGAGAGAGAGGATAGATGGGGTAGTCACCCATCCATCCCTCTCCAACCTAGATGTTTGGGAAAACAAAATCCCAGAGTCCACTTGGTGTTAGTATCCCTACAAAGAAGGTTGAGGTAGAATATGAAATCATAAAATATAAATGATATAATATAGCTCACGTATACACTATGGGAATTATAACACCCTAAGAGTTTGTGACTTTTTTTTCAAATAAATTAAATTTATTTTATAGATTTAATTTCATGAAACATTGAGCTAGAAAGAGTTACATGATACAATAAGATTCCTTGATAACTTGTGTTATATGCATGGTTGAGTTTTACCAAAAAACAATATGCTATTAACATTATTATTTAACATGATAGTTATCAATTACTCATTTGAATGAAAGATATGAATAAGATTAACTAATTTATTAAAATACATGGTTTACAAATCTATATATAATTAATTATTTGCTGACCAATTAATTATAAATGAAAATAAAAACTTTTTGAAAAATTGGAAATCATTTTATAAAAAAACTATACACATAAACACATTTTACCTCACTAAATTAAAAGAATCAATTTTAGAGAATGATTTAATGATATTTATACATTATATATTCAATAAAATAATTAAAATTCATCTTTTGTGTTTTCTATGTAATAGATAATAATAAATCCAATTTTATACTAAAAAATAGTTTTGTCGCCTTTTTATGGAAAACTTATTTAAAAACTAATTTTTGAAAATTTTATAAAATTTATTTGGAAAAATAAAATTAATTTTTGAAATCATAATATAAAAATTATCTTAGGGTTAATTTGTCTATTTTTTCTGAAAAGTTTCATTTTTTGTGAATAGTGAAAAATACTGAATTTTAATTTAAAAATGCCTTTTTGTTTAATTTATTTATAATGTTAAATTATATTTTGAATTGGTTTAAAAGTAATATTAGTTCAGTTTTATATTAATTAATCCAATTTATTTTATTTGAATCAATTTAATACTGATTTTTTATATAAAAACACTGTAAACTTTTGAACTTTTTCGATTTAAAATCCCACTTTCTCATCATGTTTGTGGGATTAATTTTAAATTAGAGTTTTCCACTTATGTTAATGGAATTTAAAAAAACTGATTCACTATTATTAATCAGAATAATTTATATTATCTAATAAGGATAAATAAATTTTTAACCAAAAAAATAGTGAATGTAGTAAAAATTAATTACCGCGGTTAAGGTAAAAATGGGTTTATTGGGGGTTAAACTAAAAAGATAAGGGTTAAAATAACCTATTGACTTGTATAAAAACTATTGGATGGAAATATTTTGACCAAAAAACTTATACGGTCGATTATATCCAATTTTTAACCCTTATGACATATGAAAAACATGGGAGCACTCAATTCTTTTAAAAAATTCCAAGTGCGTCTTCTCCCCCACTTATAGAAGGCCACCCCTATCCTCTATTATTCACACAATAAAACCATTTTTGTTTAGAAAATACCTTCCCAAATCACTTCCAAAATTCCCTCCCCTTATCCCAGAAGCCTTATTTTGGACAAAAATCTATCCAAGGGAGGGTTTTGGTGCAAACCTATGGAGGATACCCAAAGAATAAGAAGTTTGAACGAGTACAATGGAAGTTAAGACTTATGGTTATGAAGAAAGGTTTTAAGTAGTTTATGACCATGAAGAGAAATGAATGGAATGATATTTTTGGGAAACATTGAATATATTTTACCATTTTATAATATTTCATTACATGATTCCAAATGCACTAAAATATGATAGTCCTCAGGCATATGTTTGTGTAATGTAATGAATATTCATTTAAAAGGATATAATATCCATTTATAAGAATCCTGGGTCACTCTAGTTGGAATAAAAGGATAGGTTTAGTTAAAATTTTGAAACTAGGATTAGAAAACCATAGTTTTATCATTAAAGAAATTCCTAAGTATAATTCTATGAATAAATCAAAGTATATGAAAATATACTGGAATATTGGTAAAGGATAGAGTGAGTGGTTTCTAAGAAATTACATCCTTTTCTAGATATTATAAGTGGATGTGTCTTGGGCATGGATGTACCTAGGGGTAAAAAACCTGAAAAAAACCTATTGATCTAGACTCAATTAGGAACTGGTTCATGACAGCAGGACTTGCTGCACACCTAGTTTGACACTTCTAGGGGATATGAATTGGAAATTAACAAAATCTTTACAAACCACCATGAAAGATTTAAATATATGATGACTATTAATTAACTAGGATAAAACTAAGGTTTAATATAAAAGGTTTCATGATTTAGACACCCTTTAAGTTATTTTTCATGATTATGTGGTTTTCCACTATGATTAGTGCTTCTTACACTAGGCATTTTGGTTTTAGTCAATGGTTGGAACATAAAGGGACCATGTTAACATTGAATCTTATGAAAAATTTGGTGACTATGAGAAAAAAAATTGAATTATAATTGGAGATAAAGATATTTTTATTATTTCTAGTAATCTATAATGATATATGATTAATAATGTGAACTTCAATGAGTTTTTCAACACATTGAATAAGAGGAAGATATACTTTTATGAATGCTTATATGGCAATGAACATAAAGGGAAGAATATTTAGATTCCTACATGTCAATAATTTGGGAAAAAGAGCCTAGAGTAATATATCAAATGGAGGAAAAGATGTTATCTGTGTGTAAAATATGGTCATTGGGTGAAAAATTGTTTAAGAGTTCAATGTCTTATGTTTGGGGGACATGGAAATTACCCAACCTAGTGTCCTAACCCAAGAATTAAATTCTCTACAAAGAAAGACCTATTCCTTGTCAATCATTGAAGTGGAAGGATTGGAGTGATTATGTATTTGTATTCAATAATTATGTTATATGAATTGTGAAATATATAGGTATTTTTTAGTATAAGTATATCGTTAAGGATTTGAAAGAATATGTTGAAAGATGCTGATGACCAAGAAAGGTGATTTAATGGCAAGGTGATATTCATGGAAATCCCACGATTAAGGGAAATATAACCCTTAATATGTTTCTAATGTTGAGATAATGATTTTTGAATAAAGATATGATTGATTTGG
Organism: Viscum album; assembly: GCA_963277665.1. NCBI lineage: Eukaryota > Viridiplantae > Streptophyta > Magnoliopsida > Santalales > Viscaceae > Viscum > Viscum album. The sequence goes on from OY728142.1 coordinate 1,931,952,685, forward strand.
ATAAATAAAATTGGATTGTACTGATTACCATGTAATCAATTAATGATTTATTTAAAAAGTGGTTTATTCTATCATGGATGGAGCTTATTTTTTTTGGGTTTTAAGGAATATATCTAATAATATGTGTTTTATATAAGTAATTAAGAAGCATTTATGTTTTAAATAATGTTTTATGGTAATTCTAGATTCAATATAATACACGATGAAGGTATACACATGTTTGGTATGTGACAATTAATAACTATTTCATGCTATTTGGGGGATTTATGATAAGTTCATTTTTGGAAATTTAGTGACCTTATTTATAACTTTTTGTATTTTTATTTTTGGAAAGGTCATAAGGTTAACCATTTATGTAATTGTTTATGTTAGAATTTGAAAAAGCCTTTATATATTCATGTATTACTTCACCATATAAAGATTTATGCATATTGGATAACCTGTTCTAACGATTTTATTATGATGATAAATAAATATATATGGAATGAATTATCATTATATTTATGGATATTATGATCCATTAGTGATTTAGGAATAATAAATTCACCTTCATTTATTTTATTAATAGATTAAGTGGAAATTGATCAAGGCATAAACAAATGGTGATGTTGTACTTATAAAATAAAGTGAAATAAAGTAAGTATACATTCTCATGAAAATTATTCAACATTAGGAAAAAGGATATTGAAATAAAATGTTTTATTATTTTAATAATTTATGATGATATCAATCACCTTTTTCACACCTCTTTGGTTTATGGATTCATAGTCTTTAAAATTCTCTAGATCACCCACTTTATTGTGATCAATGTTCTATATCACTCTCTATTGTTATTTGTGTGTTATTTTTCCCTTATATGTCTATGTTTTCACTTCCCACTAATGTTATCCTATTTGAAAATTTAGTATGTGTTATTCTGGATGACTTTATCACATCACTTTCTCTTTCTGAAGAGGATGTTTTATTAGCCCTTTTATGACGTTGGTTTCTATGAAGGAATTTTCAAATGTTAAACCTTTGATGTTCAAGATGAATTTTGAGGGAGAAATTTATTTTAAGGGGGGTAGAATGTAACACCAAGAGTTTTTGTGATTTTTTTTTGAGAAAATTAAATTTATTTGATAGTTTGAATTATATGAAACACTGAGGTTTCTTACATTACAGACAAAAATGAGTTTCCTCGATAGCTTGTGTTATACACAAAACTGAGTTTTAACGAACCACAATACACAATCAACATTATTATTTAATATCATAGTTATCAATTAACCATTGGAATAGTGGGTATGAATAGGGTTAACTAAATAATGAAAATATGTGGTTTAAAAATTTATATAAAATTAATTATTTTGTGACTAGTTAATTAGAAATTAAAATAAAAACCTTTTAAAAATATAGGAAATCATTTTCTGAAAAACTATTTTTATGCACATAATTTTTTTACCTCAATAAATTAAACGAATCAATTTTGGTGAATGATTTTATTTAAATTTATAAATTATATATTCAATCAAATATTTAAAATTCATCTTATTTATTCTCTAGGAAATAGATAATAAGTAAACCAATTTGACACATAAAAATTATATTTTTCTAAAAAGTGGGTTTGTTTTCATTCTATGTTGCACTTATTTTAAAACTAATTTCTGAAAATTTTATAATTTTTTAAAAAATTAGACTTCATTTTTAAAATCATAATATCAAAATTATCTTAGGTTTATTTTTTTGCTTGTTTCTGATGTAACACCCCAAGATTTCATAGTGTGTTATTTCTTCAAAATAATTCAATAACTTTTACTACACGCAACACCGAGTTAAAGCGCACCATGGCTTACCAAACAAGTCGTTCCAAAGAGGTTATGAATAGTATTAACTAAATTTTAAACTTTATATAATACTTATAATTTTATAATCCATATTAAGAGTTTCTTAGACATAATGTAAGAACAAATTCATTTTTTTCAGATAAAAGAAGTATTTTTCAAAAATGCACTTTTACCAACTTTAATAGTGAACCCTTTTTAAATCCAATATTTTAAAATTTTATATATTGAATTTTACTAAATAAATTTATTCTTTCGAATGGGGACATAAAAAAATTTTACAATGTAACACCCCAAGCTTCCACAGTACGCTTCTCTTCGAATAATACAGTAGCGTGTGTTATACGCAACTTCGTGTTCTAACACACACTACAACCAATCAAACTAGTCGTAATGAATAGAAATACCTACTTTTTAAAATTTTATAAATTTTATCTCTCAAAATGGACTTCATTTTTGGATTCGAAATATCTAATTTAGCCTAGGGTGAAATTTTGGTACTTTTCGGATAACTTTTATATTTTGATGAATAGTGAAAATTACTAAATTTTAATTAAAAACAACTTTTTTAATCAAAATAATTAATAATGATAAATTATGAATTTGAGTGGTTTTAAAGTATATTTAGAATATATTTTTACTATTTAATACAATTTTGGTCATTGGACATAATTTCACAATTAAACCGAACATAAACAAGTATTAATCTTTTGATAGTTATTATATCTTAAAAACACGCTTTTTGACAGCGGGAATTAATTTTAAATTAATTTCTGCCACTTCTGTGTTTTGAATTTGGAAAAATGGATTCCATATTTGGAATCAGGATGTTTAAATTGTGTAAATAGGAAAATTTTAGTTTTAGACATTTTGAATAATTACTTCGGTAAATATTTTATTTACCATGGTTAAAGGGTAAATCCGGTAAATAAGGGTTAAAAAATAATATTATAATAATAAAAAATTAGCCTAAAACGTGTCCTAACCTTATTTTTTGATACATGTCCAACCATGGGCATATTTGGGTCGATTTTAGGACCACATGGTTCCACTTGTATGTGATAGGGACACTTTATTTTAATTAAGTTAAAATGAATACAAAAATGACACAAGCATATATCCTTTAGAAAAACAATTTTTACATAGGGTTATATATGTTGGATTTTCGACTATAAATATTAATTAAAAATATAAGAAGAATTACTACATAATTGTATTTTATTTATAATTTCTAGACATTAAATAGTTTAATTTATTTATGACACAATAGTGATGCAGTAATTACTAAATTAATAACAAATTAAAATAATTGATATTATAAATACCCAAATAAATGTAATTTGAGACTTTTTATAAATAAAAATAATTTTATAGGATAATATAACATGTTAGGATTTATTTAATTAACTTTTTTCGAAATAATCATTCTTTTATGAGTTTTACAAAAATCAATTATTGAATAGTGTCAAAATTGACATAAAAGAGTTTTAAAAAAAAATATTATATTATTAATTGATATTAAATTCTTAAATATCTAAGGTTTGTCCAAGAGACTTATATAATGATAGGTGTATCATTAGTGGACCACTTGGGGGTCTCTTGGATGTATATAGTATGTGTATTAACCATATAATATAAAAATACAAAGAGACATTGTAAAAGTGAAACTAATTAACTAAGAGTTAATACTTAAAGATAAGTTTAGTATAATGACCCAAACCTATCTAAATTCTATTGGTTGAGTGGTTTTATACCTATCCCCACCTTTAAATTTAAATAATCCACTTTGGAGCCATTAGAAACCAAATATGAATTTATTATAAAATAATATTTCTAGCTTTTCCAAAGGTGCCCCTCACCCCTCTTATAAAAGGGAACTCCCCCTTCTCTTTAATTAACACCTTCAAAGACTTTTGGTTCGGACAAAACCTGAACAAATACTCTCTAAACTTCCCTAACTTAATCCTAGAGGCCTTCCTATAGTTAGAAAGCCATCCTAACGAGCCCTTTTGATCAAATCAAAAGGAAGAACCCGAAGAAGAGGTAATGATTTCACCACCCCTTTTCAAGTTCCTTTCTTCTTCCACTTCATCTATCTTTGTTATTACCATTATAAAATAATTAATCCAGTATCTCCTATATACTATAATATTATTATAAATATGGTACAACCATATTCAGTATTCTATCCATCCTTTGATTGACATGTCACTATACGTGCGTACGTACGGCTTACCGTCTCCACGTCGCGGTGTAATTGTTATTCAATATATTATTATTTGGATGGGTATAATAATGATTTTTAATTCATTTAAATAATAAATATAACATGATAATTATTCTTTATATATGATATACCATCCAATTATATATTATTTTCATATCAAAATAATGATATTGTCGCTCGTGCGTACGTACGGACTACTGTCTCCACGAACGCGATGAGATTCATTCTCCATCGTATCCATTAAAGTATAATTATCATTTGATGATTAATAATAGTATCTAAGGACTTGATATCATTCTGGATATGATTAATATACAACCTATCCATAACAAACATGGCTTACATAACTAAACATATAAAAGAAAACGAGTAAGTTAACACCCGAAACAACAATAATTCTAAAATATTATTAACAAAGCAATGTTAAAAGATCATATATGATATCATATTAATTTAAATGATTCTTTTATAATTTAATAACAATTATTTTACCATTATACAGGAGTTTAACCTACCCCAACCAAGGAAAAGTACAAGGTAAGGGGTTTTCCTCTCACTCCTTATTCCCATGAGATTCATGCCATATTGCCACTATTACCTTTTGTGTGGTGTATGTACTGCCCATAATTGTATTATTTTTGTAATACACTTTAATTTATGTGTATTCACATATTAATTGTATGATACCTCTTTCACATGGTGTATGTTTCTTATGTTACCAAATTGGTAAGGGTTAATTTCACAGTCTCTTTATTATCTGAGGTTGTTGTTTTTACGTAGGTATGTACTGGGAAATATTTATTATCCATGTACATGTTTTATGAAAGAGTTTTCAAAGGGATTATTTTAAGGGAATTTTTACTAAAACATCATTTAAAATGTTTTAAATATTTATTCTTCTAAATCTTTCTCATTAATGTCCATGTCTTCAAAATGGTTTTTAAGGATTTATTTATATGGACATGAATGTTTTTAAAATGTTAATTCCTTTCAAATGTTTCAAAGTGGTATGGGACACTTTGATTCAAAAATGTCTTTAAATGACTTCTTTTCTAAATTGTGTAAATTTTAAATGTTTTCATGAAAAAGGGGTATTTCTCTCAAAGAGTTTTACAAATTAATCTCATCTATGTAAAAATTATTTAATGGATTTTAAACATGTTTTGAAGTTGATTTATCATGATAAAAATCTTCCATATTGTGTTTAAGGTTCTGTGATATATTTGACTGTGGATGTGTTATTTTTATACCATTCATGGTTTATGGGTAAAGTATTGAAATTTCTCATGCTAGTTTTAATTCAAAGTTTTATGTTATATTTCATCCTCTTCTTAAGATGAATGTGTTGGACTAGTATGTTTCGGGTTGGGGACCGGTAAAAGTAAGCCCTCCAGGTTGGTGTCCGGTTATTAGAGGCACTCCAGGTTGGTGTCCGGTTATTAGAGGCACTCCGGGTTGGTGTCTGGTTATTAGAGGCACTCCGGGTTGGTGTCTGGTTATTAGAGGCACTTCGGGTTGGTGTCCGGTTATTAGAGGCACTCCGGGTTGGTGTATGGTTATTAGAGGCACTCCGGGTTGGTGTCCGGTTATTAGAGGCACTCCGGGTTAGGTTTCGGTTACAGTTATCCCTTAGGTCTTGGCACGAGGCCTTGACATAGAAATTAAAGTTCGGCATCATGCATTCCATCATTATTAAAGTGGTTATTGATATTGCATGTGATTATTCGATTAGTAGAATATCCATGTGAATAAGTAAATGGAATTATTCCATTTTATTTTTGCCATACTATGTTGAAGTTCAAGTTTAAAAGGCTTTTGTTTTAGTTATACACTGCCTTAAATGTTTATTCTTATTTATGAAAATTTCTGCTATATTGTTATCCTTACTGGGAATTTGAGCTCACCCCTTTTCTATGTTTTATTTTTCCCAAGATGTGAAGATGTAAATTATGAATGACCTACAGAGATATTATGAGGGGATAATAGTGTGGACTATAGAGACAATATGTTGTTGTAGTAGTTTTTCAATTTATGATGTAATGTAAAACTTTATGAATATATCTAGTGTTTCTAAGGCTACTAAACCAATCGTTCTTTCGAGATTTGATCTTTCTTGTGATCATGCCAATGTTATGTAATAATTCAATGACTCTGGGTAACTGGGGTCGGGGCGTTACAGTTGGTATCAGAGGAAGTTTAGTACAAACCTTGGAAGCTAGATTTAGATAAAGTCTGATTAGAGCACGTAGACCTAAGATGAACTTTGAGGATTAGTATAGAAGAACTTCCTAGAATTTTGGTATTGTAGAGATTTTGTGAGTTTTCTGAGCAATAAATCCCTGTCTGGATACGAGCAGGTAGAGGCAGCTCTGGAATAGATGTACCTAGGGGTAAAACCCGAAAACACTGCTTTGAGCTAGACTCGAACAAGAACTGGTGCACGACAACGGGACTTGCTGCACTCTTAGTTACGACACTCCCGGGGGATATGCTTAGGATAATTATCATTTTATTTACAAACCATTATGAAGGGATAATGAGTATATACTTACTCAAAGAAAACATTTTTTATGATTATGGATTATATCCATAAACTGTTCAATTTTCATTAGGAATTATTTATTGCAATTCATAAACTGACCTAATTTATTCTATTGTATAGAAATGGAGCCCAGTAGAAGGAATCTGAACTCCAGTAATACGTATGATCCAAAGAGTAAGAAGGATCATAGCTTTCATGGTATTAGGACATCATTTAGAAGGTAAATAGTCTCCCACGTATTATCATCATATGAATAAATAGTATCATGTGTGGATAAGATAACTAAAGAGTTTACTGAGTCCTATGGCTTTGAAGGGAAGCAAGAGAAGAAAAGGATGTAAGAGAGAAAGATGGATAAAGGGAAGAGGTAAAAGAAGAATTTCCCCATATGTGATAACTGTGGGAAGAAACACCCTGGAACTAGCCTGAAAGGAATGGGAGTTTGTTATAAGTGTGGAGGAAAAGAGCACAAAGTACGTGACTGCAAGGGTAAGAAAATGGTTTCAAATGTACAATGCTTCATTTGCAAGGAGTTTGGACACTATGCGAACCTATGTCCCAGTCATCAGACTATGCCGCAAATGATGTTATTGGATAATTCAAGTTATGATACTACCACCGATGAAGAGGAATGATTAGAGTTCTTATGTTGATTATGTCATTTGAGTGTTGTATCAACAATGTACTTGTTATAATAATTATGGAGTATATAAGGATTGTACTGCAGTACTATTTCATTAAGGACTTGAGATTGTGTGGAACAAAGAAAAGTGACTCAATAGCAGGATAAATTTTTGGAAAATATATGGTTGAGAGAATGATAAACCATAATATAGTTCTGATACCGAGGTAGTGATTTTAGAATAATACATGATTGATTTGGATAAATTATATTGGATATTCTTGACTACCTTGAAACTGATTAATGATTTGTATATTCCATCATTTTTGGGGTTTACAACATTTTTGGATTGAAGGAGTATATCCATTATTATTTAAGGAATAAGGGATCATGAATGTAATCAATAAGGTTTTATGGTAATTTAGGATGTTGCATTGTTTTAAAAGAATACACGATGAAGGCGTTCACATGTTATTATGTAGCAAAAATGATCTTCATTTTTGGACTAAAGCATTTTGGATAGTTCTAGTTTGGATTATTTTTGGATTTCCATAAAAGGACAACCCGGAGGTTGGGCGGCAACCCGTCGCGTCTGTCAAGACCGCGAGACTTGAACCCACAACCGAAGGGCGACAAGGGTGTATCACCTACCACTGGCCCACGTAATTTCCGAGATTAAATAATGTAGTTTTTTTAAAGATATGGTAGATGAATTCTAAATTCGTTTTTTTGGAACCCTATATGAATATGATAAATATAATATTTTTTTTACGTTCTATTATCTTTTAGAGTGAAAGATGAGTTTGTGTTAGAAATTAGTTAAAGGATGGAAATCTACTTGTCAAGAATATATTTTTCTTTTTCTCTTATTCTATGAAGAAATTAATTCTTATACTTTATTTAAGGAATCCTAAAACCAAAAATGTGTTATCCTAATACCCTATGTTTTGTTGAACCGATGGTATTTCAAATCCTCATAGATTGATGAATTTAAGGACCTCAATTTTACACTTGTTTGTGATTGATGACCTCAATCAGAACCTATAAATATTTAAGTTTTTCCTCCAATTATATGTCTCTAATTTCCACCAATGTTCTCCTAATCGAGATCATAATTTGGTGGTGACCCTTTCATTTCTCTTTTCCTCATATTAAGACTAAATTTTAGTAACCCAATTTCCGATGTGGGTTTTCCCACAAAGATATTTTCTATTTTCAAAATTTTATTTTTGAAGAACAATTTCAAATTTCAAGGACAAAATTTATTGAAGGAGGGGAGAACGTAACACCCCAATATTTCATAGTGTGTTATTTCTTCAAAATAATTCAATAACTTGCACTACACGCAACACCGAGTTAAAGCGCACCATGACTTACCAAACAAGCCATTCAAAAGTGGTTATGAATAGTATTAACTAAATTTTAAACTTTATATAATCCTTATAATTTTAGAATCCATATTAAGAGTTTCTTAGACATAATGTAAGAACTAATTCTTTTTTTTTTCAGATAAAATAAGTATTTTTCAAAAATACACTTTTACCAACTTTAATAGTGAACCCTTTTTAAATCCAATATTTTAAACATTTATATATTGAATTTTACTAAATAAATTTATTCTTTAGAATGGGGAAATAAAATTATTTTTACAATGTAACACCCCAAGCTTCCATGGTACGCTTCTCTTTGAATAATACAGTAGCGTGTGTTGTACGCAACTTCGAGTTCTAACACACACTACAACCAATCAAACTAGCCGTAATGAATAGGAATACCTACTTTTTAAAATTTTATAAATTTTATCTCTCAAAATGGACTTCATTTTTGGATTCTAAATATCTAATTTAGCCTAGGGTGAAATTTTGGTACATTTCGGATAACTTTTATATTTTTATGAATAGTGAAAATTACTAAATTTTAATTAAAAACAACTTTTTAATCAAAATAATTAATAGTGATAAATTATGAATTTGAGTGGTTTTAAATTATATTTAGAATATATTTTTACCATTTAATACAATTTTGGTCATTGGACATATTTTCACAATTAAACCGAACATAAACAAGTATCAATCTTTTGATAGTTATTATATCTTAAAAACAAACTTTTTGACAGCAGGAATTAATTTTAAATTAATTTCTGCCACTTCTGTGTTTTGAATTTTGAAAAATGGATTCCATATTTGGAATCAGGATGTTCAAATTGTGTAAATAGTTAACTCTTATTTTTAGACATTTTGAATAATTACTTCGGTAAATATTTTATTTACCATGGTTAAAGGGTTAATCCGGTAAATAAGGGTTAAAACATAATATTATAATAATAAAAAATTACCCTAAAACGTGTACTAACATTATTTTTTGATACATGTATGACCATGGGCATCTTTGGGTCGATTTTGGGACCCCATGGTGCCACTTGTAAGTGATAGGGACACTTTATTTTAATTAAGTTAAAATGAATACAAAAATGACACAAGCAAATATCTTTTAGAAAAACAATTTTTACATAGGGTTATATATGTTGGATTTCAGACTATAAATATTAATTAGAAACATAAAAAGCTTTAATACATAATAGTATTTTATTTATAATTTTTAGACATTAAATAATTGAATTTATTTATGACACAATGGTGATGCAGTAATTACTAAATTAATAAAAAATTAGAATAATTGATATTATAAATACCCAAATAAATGTAATTTGAGACTTTTTATAAATAAAAATAATTTTCTAGGATAATATGACATGTTAGGACTGATTTAATTAACGTTTTTTGAAATAATAATTCTGTTATGATTTTTTTAAAAATCAATTATTTAATAGTGTCAAAATTGACATAAAAGAGTTTTTAAAACAAATATTATATTATTAATTGATATTAAATTCTTAAAAATCTATGGTTCGGCCAAGAGACTTATATCATGATATGTGTATCATTAATGGACCACTTGGGGGTATCTTGGATGTATATAGTAAGTTTATTAACCATATAATATAAAAATACAAAGAGACATTGTAAAAGTGAAACTAATTAACTAAGAGTTAATACTTAAAGATAAGGTTAGTATAATGACCCAAACCTATCTAAATTATATTAGTTGAGTGGTTTTAGACCTATACACACCTTAATATTTAAATAATCCACTTTGGAACCATTATAAACCGAATATGAATTTATTATAAAATAATATTTCTAGCTTTTCCAAAGGTGCCCCTCACCCCTCTTATAAAAGGGGACTCCACTTTCTCTTTAATTCACACCTTAAAAGCCTTTTGGTTCGGCCAAACCCTGACCAAATACTCTCTAAACTTCCCTCAATTCATTCTAGAGGCCTTACTTTAGTCAGAAAGCCATCCTACAGATCCCTTTTGATCAAATCAAAAGGAAGAACCCGAAGAAGAGGTAATGATTTCACCACCCCTTTTCAAGTTCCTTTCTTCTTCCACTTCTTCTATATTTGTTATTACCATTCTAAAATAATGAATACAATATCTACTATATACTGTAATATTATTATAAATATGGTAAAACCATATTCAGTATTCTATCCATCCTTTGAATGACATGTCACCATACGTGCGTACGTACGGCTTACCGTCTCCACGTCGTGGTGTAATTGTTATTCAATATATAATTATTGGATGGGTATAATAATGATTTTTAATTCATTTAAATAATAAACATAACATGATAATGATTCTTTATATATGATATACCATCTAATTATATATTATTTTCATATCAAAAGAATGATATTGTCGCTCGTGCGTACGTACAGACTACCGTCTCCACGAACGCGATGAGATTCATTCTTCATCGCATGCATTCAAGTATAATTCTCATTTGATGATTAATAATATCATCTAAGGACTTGATATCATTCTGGATATAATTAATATACAACCTATCCATAACAAACATGGCTTACGTAACAAAACATATAAAATAAAACGAGTAAGTTAACACCCAAAACAACAATAATTCTAAAATATTATTAACAAAGCAATGTTAAAAGATGATATATGATATCATATTAATTTATATGATTCTTTTATAATTTAATAACAATTATTTCACCATTATAAAAGATTTTAACCAACCCCAACCAAGGAAAAGTACAAGGTAAGGGGTTTTCCTCTCACTTCTTATTCCCGTGAGATTCATGCCATATTGCCACTATTACCTTTTGTGTGGTGTATGTACTGCCCATAATTGTATTATTTATGTAATACACTTTAATATATTTTCATTCACATATTAATTGTATGATAACTCGTTCACGGGGTGTATGTTTCTTATGTTACCAAATTGGTAAGGGTTAATTTCACAATCTCTTTATTATCTGAGGTTATTGTTTTTACGTAAGTATCTACTGGGACATATTTATTATCCATGTACACGTTTTATGAAAGAGTTTTATAAGGGATTCTTTTAAGGGACTTTTTACTAAAACATCATTTCAAATGTTTTAAATATTTATTCTTCTAAATATTTCTCATTAATGTCCATGTCTTCAAAATGGTTTTTAAGGATTTATTTATATGGACATGAATGTTTTTAAAATGTTAATTCCTTTCAAAAGTTTCAAAGTGTTATGGGACACTTTGATTAAAAAATGTATTTAAATGACTTCTTTTATAAATTGTGTAACTTTTAAATGTTTTCATGAAAAACGGGTATTTCTCTCATAGAGTTTTAAAAATCAATCTCATCTATGTCAAAAAAAATTAATGGATTTTAAACATGTTTTAAAGTTGATTTATCATGATACAAATCTTCCATATTGTGTTTAAGGTTTTGTGATATATTTGACTGTGGATGTGTTATTTTTATACCATTCATTGTTTATGGGTAAAGTATTGAAATTTCTCATGCTAGTTTTAATACAAATTTTTATGTTATATTTCATCCTATTCTTAAGATGAATGTGTTGGACTAGTATGTTCCGGGTTGGGGATCGGTAAAAGTAAGCCCTCCGGGTTGGTGTCCGGTTATTAGAGGCACTCCGGGTTGGTGTCTGGTTATTAGAGGAACTCCGGGTTGGTGTCCGGTTATTAAAGGCACTCCGGGTTGGTGTCCAGTTATTAGAGGCACTCTGGGTTGGTGTCCGGTTATTAGAGGCACTCTGGGTTGGTGTCCGGTTATTAGAGGAACTCCGGGTTGGGTTCCGGTTACAGTTATCCCTTAGGTCTTGGAACGAGTCCTTGACACAGAAATTAAAGTTCGACATCATGTATTTTATCATTATGAAAGTGGTTATTGATATTGCATGTGATTATTCGATTAGTATAATATCCATGTGAATAAGTAAATAGAATTATTTCATTTTATTTTTTCCATACTATGTTGAAGTTCAAGTTTAAAAGGCTTTTGTTTTAGTTATACAGTTCCTTAAATTTTTATTCTTATTTATGAAAGTTTCCTCTATATTGTTATCCTTACTGGGAATTTGAGATCACCCCTTTTCTATGTTTTATTTTTCCCAAGATGTGAAGAATTAAATTATGAATTACCTGCAGGGATATTATGAGGGGATAATAGTGTGGACTATGGAGACAATATGTTGTTGTAGTAGTTTTTCACTTTATGATGTAATGTAAAACTTTATGAATATATCTAGTGTTTCCAAGGATACTAAACCAATCGGTCTTTCGATATTTGATCTTTCTTGTGATCATGCCAATGTTATGTAATAATGCACCGACTCTGGGTAACTGGGGTTGGGGCGTTATATCTGAAAAGATTCATTTTTTGATGTATAGTGAAAAATACTGAATTTTAATTGAAAATATCATTTTTGTTTAATTTATTTATAAAGTTAAATTATATTTTGAAAAATTTATAGAAAAATAAGTTAGATTTTATATCAATTAATCCAATTTATTTCATTTGAATCATTTTCATATTGAATTTTCATATAGAAACTTTATAAACATTTGAACATTTTCTCTTTAAAAATCAGCTTTCTCGTCACGTTTGCGGGATTAATTTTAAATTAAAATTTTCAAATTTTGTGAATGTAATATTTTAACATAGATTCCATATTTTTAATTATAATAATTTATATTATCTAATTAGGTATACTTATTTTTTTTACCAAAATTAATAGCGAACACATAAAAATTAATTACTGTAGTTAAAGTAAAAATGAGTTTACCATAGGGTTAAACTAAAACGATATGGGTAAAGATAACCTATAAACTTTTATAAAAACTATTGGATGAACACATATACCCCATTAAATATATAAGGTTTTATAATGGTCCATTTTGGTCCTTTTTGACATATGAGAAACGTGGGAGAACTTAATTCTTTTCGAAAATACCAAGTGTGTCTTATCCCCCGCTTATAAAAGGACACCCCCTCTCGACTCTTCTTCACATCTTAAAACATTTTTTAAGCAAATACCTACCGAAAATCACTTTCCAACATCCCTCAACTCATCCTTTAATCCTTAGTTTAGACATAAATATATCCAAAGAAGGATTTTAGTAAAAACCTAAGGAGGATACCCGAAGAAGAGAGGGTTTGAAGGAGTATGACATAAGTTAAGACTTAAGGTAATGAAGAAAGGTTCTAAGTAGGGTATGTATATTAAGGTTACTAAATGGGAATATATTTGTGGAAAAAATTAAATATATTTATCTAGATTATAATTTTGTGTTCTATATTTCTGAAGGAACTAAACTACTATGGTCCCCAGGTGTGTGTTTGTGTAATGCAATGAATATTAATCTAAAAAGATGTAATATCCACATTTGAGAATCCTGAGTCACTATTGGAATTAAACTAGTCTTAGGGTCAACTGCCACTAACATCACTCAAACACTCGGCTACCACCACTAAGAAATAGATATCCTATAACCACAAAACTTTTCAAGGTGTTTCATTAAATTATTTATTTCCCTTTTTAAAATTTAACCTTAATTTAATTAATTTATTAGCCATTAATAACCATTTCACTAAATTTTATTTAATATACCATCTGAATAAAGTTCATTCCCTATTGGAATAATACAGATGATTCCACTATTTCCCATGATTAACATCTATAGTATTTCAATATGAACCAACATTATGGGTTAAAAAATTTATTAATCATTTCCATTCTACAATTATAGGTATTATAGAAAACATACTAAGACAACAAAAAGATGAATAACCAAGCACAAATTGCCACCTAAAGTAGTGTACAAATAAATTTATATAAAAAATAAACTCGTCCATATGAACCTTTTAATAGATATAATAATAAGTAATCATCCTAAATTTTATCATAAAAATAGTTAATCCCAGCTTCAACCAATTCCATCAAACTCAGTGTCATCCCTGACACCATCATGCATATCACCATGCATATTTTCATCACAGGTGTCAACTATTTCCGCAAACCTAGGCCTCCCCACCCATATTTCATCATCCATCATCCTTCCCAGTATCACATCACATCATATAACAAGGTTCACATCTATATTAAAATAGAAGGAATTAGACAATAGACAATGTCGATAGGAAAATCAGTCCCGAAAAACAAGTCATTCAACCTTTACATGAAAATGAGATCACTCAGATCTAAACACAAGGAATTTATCCTTCATAATACACTAATATAACTCATACCCAAAAACTCATAATTATCAAACAACTAGTTTTATTCCATATTGAATAATTTGATTTATTTATCATCGGTTACTACTATGAGTAACAAATGTTATCAGCTATTACAAGCTATCATTTATTTTAACATAATTTCAAGCATAACATCCATTTTTATTAGATGTTAATTAATTAAATCTCATTATAATGAATTTAATTATTATTAAAAACACTAAATTACAAATTCATGTTCTTTATCCAATTCTATTAATACATGGAAGAACAAAACAATTAAACATGAATTTTGTATCAATTTGATTACCATCAAATTACCAGAGTAGATTCATTAAACATGCCTATTTAATTTCTTTATCCAATAAAAAATTTACTTGATTTACATTATTTAACCATTTTTATCAAAATAACATGATAACCCAAGCATAAAAAATATTCTAAACAATTATATCATAAATAACACAATTCATAGTAAATAAAGAAGAAAATCATTATCATGGTGGAAAAAGACAAGAAATCACTGATAGTAAACCATTATTTCATTAATTAGATTGATATTTTATTAGGGTTAATTCTAATTCCACCCAAAAAGATAAATCATGGTCAATTTATGATTGCAAATAATATAAAAGGAGAAGAAATTGATCCCCTAACTCAAGGTGTCAATGTTCTTCATGCAATAACGAAACAACAACAAAGATCTCTGATCACCTATCCCACAAATAAAAATACACCCTCCATGAAATCCTCACCAAAACCATGAAAAAACACATCAAAATATACTCCATTATAATTATGGAGATAAAATTCCATAACACATAAATAATGAAATGGATGAAAGGAGACCAAATGATGAAAAAATTGCTAGAAAAGAAGAAGAAATAACCATATATCACCACATATTGATACCTAGAAGGTGGGGGTTAATTACAATAAAAAGGGGATTCAAAGTAATAAAAAAATAACTCTTGGGTGTGTAAGTATCAAGAGAGAAATTTGGGATAAAATTGGTTACATAGGGGTTCAGGTATCTATAAGCATTATGAAAAACACAACACCACGTCACAATACCCTTTAACATGTCAAATAACTTACTGAAATAGGAAAGAGTATATCACAATACAAGGGACCACAATGCATCCTTCCTGGTCAAAACCACATCTGTGATACCTAAATAAGATCCTATAAAAGTAGGAGAGGTATTGTGACCTTAAAAAAACCACCACACCTGATGACCCAATAATATGATAAGTAGGATGCACCATAAACTACCACCATGTCATAGGGGTACCGAATTTGGAAGAACTTAAAAAACTCACCAATCGAACTACTATGTTGTATACAGCCTATCCATACCACACAATTCAATCACCCTACAATACAACCAACCTATATGGTGAAACCATTCCAAAAATTGAAGTTTATTTTAAATCCTACCTTCTAGGACCCTACACCACAGCCGAGATCTCTACACCACAGTGACCAACCATATGAAATAGAATATCCATCCATGTTATAGAATCCACTACACATGATATTTTAGCTTAAATCCACTGATTATTTCTAAATCCTCCTCTCAGAACCCCCCAAAACCAAATATCATAAATGAAAGGGATTTTAGGATCCTTTCCCTTACATTATCTGTTTTTTTATTTCTTACACATTAACACCCAAGTCGGTTAACAAAAGCATTTATTATATGATTTTTTGGGTATACTATGAACACTTAATATTAAGGATATAGTTTTAATGGATGGAGTAAACCACACACTATCCATCTCTCCCTCCCAACTATAGATTTATTTATGCATTTTTGGTTATGTGGTTTTGGTATCAGGTAGAAGGGGAATATGGCCATGGTATGAGGTTGAGATTTTTTTGAGGATATGTTATATAGAATAAGGAATGATAAATCTAGGACATATACCATTTGGATATAAGGGTGACTAAAATAACTTTGAAATGTGAAGGATTTCCTTTTTTGATATATCCAATGAATTACTATACATATATTTTATGTGTAAATATAGAGTTTGATTATGGTGATATGTGTTTATTGATAGCACGGGATGAGACACATGTCAGTTTCACTATTTATTTACTGAATATTTTTTATGCTTATTCCACATTTGTATAAGATTTTATAGGTAAGGAATTACTATATATACTTGCATGATCATCCCTATTTCTATACTGAAATATTAAATATTTTCATGATATTTTTATAGAATGGGTTGGAACTTAGTGTCTCATTATATGGTTATTGGTCGATATAAGAGGATAATTTATTTCTTCTTAATTTTTATATTGTTTTTTTGAATCATTATAAAGATGTTATATTATTTTGAATTCGTATGAAATTACATGATTTTTTATATTATTAGTGGAAAATTTAGTTTATGTCATATATAGTATTAGGTGTTGATTAGAAGATTTCATTTCATTCCTAGGTCTTGAGTGGGTAATTCCTCATATATTTTTTCATGTGACCTTTGCGATTGTTACCAACTAGTGTAAAAATATAGGTTTCCTTTAAGGGACACACTCAACTTCACTACCAAATTAGAATGGATTTTATTGGAATAAAGTCATAAAAGAGTAACATGTGAGCTTTTTTTATAACTGGGATTGATTTTTGAATATCCCCAAGTGAGGATTGAATTAGTTTGGTTAGAAAATTGTATCATTTGAACATAACATGTGATATAGGTTAGGTATACATGGTAATACATAAAATATCCCATATGATCTTATAAAAGTACCTAAACAGTATAATATACATACATAAGTAAGAGTATACTAAATACATGGTAGAGATATAGAAGTGGTACATAAATCATCATTATTGGGAATGTGTTTAAATTTGTGGGATTTAAATAGAAATTAAATTGAATTTAATTAAATTTATT
Organism: Viscum album; assembly: GCA_963277665.1. NCBI lineage: Eukaryota > Viridiplantae > Streptophyta > Magnoliopsida > Santalales > Viscaceae > Viscum > Viscum album. The sequence goes on from OY728142.1 coordinate 1,931,970,427, forward strand.
TAAATTAATTCCATGTAAATGGACTAGGAGTCTATATTTTATTTATATTCATAGCTAGTGGATGGATACCTCACATAGTTTAGGTTAGTGAGGTTTAACAATATACTCATGTTATTCATTATCATATCGATCAGGTAGAGAATGATTCATAAAGTATGAACTTTTGTGCGTTTCAGTGAATGAGTTTACCATGGTATGTGGGATATATGCCAGACCAGGACACTGAATTGTAGTTATAATAAGTGGATATTCTGTTTGGGTTTATATTATTGAGGAAAGAGACTAAGATTTTTTGGTAAATAATTTATTATAGAGTGTTTACTAATTGTGGTAAACCCTATATATTGGTGATCATGTTACCTTATAGGTCTTGTTGGAGATTTTTAGGAGCTAATTCATGTTGTAGGTCTTATCCTTATCACTTAAAGTGACACAAAGACATGAATTTCTCTCCATCCAAAAGGGATTTTGAGAATGTGAGAGTTTAAGGATAAGTTCATGAACCTATTAAAAAATTATATTTATCTATTATCAAATGAAGATGTGAGGGATTAATAATTTGAGGAATTTTTTAATCAAGTGATCCAACTATAGGTTAGATATTTCATGTTGCAGACTTATAACTTAGTAGCCATGAAGGCTAAGGTGATTGAGTAGTATTTAGTAAATATAGATATGCTTCAAGATTTAAGTAACCAAAACATCCATATGGATTGTAATATAGATATTTGATCTCATTTAGAAGATAATTTTAGGTCTAAACATATGAGGATCCATCCTCATACCTTATTCTATCATTTTATTGGAGCTAGTAGTTATTAAACATCTAGTAAGAACTATATTTGGTGTCTAATTTAGATAGATGATTATGACATAAAAAATGAACGTGTATAACTTTTTATTATATCCAATGTTGATTTAGTGGTGTGACATTGTGTAGACCTTGATAGTTTTTATGAAACCCTAGTAGTATTTACCTCATTAACCTTATATGTAGTATCTAGAACATAAGGTGGTGTGGGATATTAAGGGTTAATAGGTGTAGGAATAGGATGTGGATAACTTCATGTGATGGAGAAACCATCACTTTTAGGAATGAAGATTTTTTGAGGAACCATATAATTATTTTATAGATTGGATTATCTTGTGATCAACACATGAGATTTGAACTAATTTATTTCACAGTAATTAGTAAGAAAATTAGGCACTAAAAAAGATTTATTTTCTAGAAACTTTATATTATATGTACTAGTAGTTTTATTTGGGAGTTCCACATGTTATATATATAACCCAAAAATTTTATTCTTGGAATGGATTGTTTATATTCTATAAAACATATCAATTATTGTTATTGTAGATGTGAGATTTTCTATCATGTGGTAGGTGTACATGTGAAATTTTTTAGGGAGATAGATAAAAATTTGTTCCAGGGATTTTTGAGTCCAATTTTCATATTTGGAAGGTTTAATTTTGAGTTCAATAGAAGTGAAGCTGGGGGAGTTTTAGAGATTTATAGAAGCATTTTAGATGTTTTAAATATCGAGGTTGTGACACTAACCCTTAGATAATAAATCAGGTTTTTTATATAGTTGTAGCACACTGTTTCTCATATTTTCACATATAATTATAGAATAAAAAATTTAGATTTAAGGTTGATATCGATTTAAAATTATGATATATTATTTAAGGTCTTTATTTGACCTAGTGTGTCTCTTTAGGGAGAATATATGTTTTTTGAGAAGAAAGTGAATTTTAGAATGTGGATATGTTAGGATTATATGTGGTTGAACCATGTAATAGTGAATAACCACTATCTAATATAATGTATTGATTTTTTTTTATTAATTTAAAGGTGATAGATGGTTCGTGAAGATTTATCTATGTTCATGATATCATTTGATGAAGGTTATATCTGAATATATTTAGAAGATTCTTAAAAATGTTTCAATGAGAATTTTTAAAATTGGATTATTACCTATGTAATCGAATACACTAGAAGTATTCATGTAATAGATGAATTCAATGTTCAGTGACCTTCTCGATCGATTAAAAGAGGTATTTATTAATGATATTCTAATATAGATAAGGATATATAAAGACTACATTGAGAATTTGAGTATTTTTCTAGGGATTCTTTGATGAAATTAGTCGAATAAATGTTTTTTTATGTTACTTTTCTAGAATTATGAGGTATATTCTCTTATAAAAGTCACATATCAGTGGGGAGTAGATATCATCCCATAAAAAACTAGACCAATGATTTCTTAGGTGTAATCCAAGAATATTCCATAGATACTTATCTTCCCTCATATAGTGGAATATTTCAGGAAGTTCATATCAAATTTATCATTGATTGAATCACAACATATAGATTTGAAAAAAAAGAATAATATATTTGTGTGAATTAATAATTATAAAGAGGTGTTTAAGTATTTTAAATAGGATCTTATTAATACTCTCATCCTTCACATGATTGAGTAAGGAGTTGTGACTGAGGTTTATCACAATACAACTCATATTTTTATAGGTTATGTGTGGGTGAAACAACATGTGGTTATATATTATGATTTGAGGTAGTTACTTAACTATGATTTTTTCAATGTAATAAATTATATGTATCCTATATTTATAGTGTTTTATTTGAAGTAATGTAAATATTACCTTAACAAAGATTTATTTTTGGTCCTCACAGATCACAAATTTGTGCAGTATATCTTCTATAAGAATGATTTAAATTTTTATTAGGTTATATAGTCGAAGTTATTAAAAGATTATATCATTGAAATAATTATAATCTAGGAAAATGTAGAATGGTTACAAATATACTAATTACAAATACACACTATGAAGTTTTTCATAATGCTGGTGATAAGTAGAGGATAATAGAGTACTATGTGTATTTTTATATAAATATAGAGGAGGTTAGTAGTTGAGTATGACTATATTAGATGATGGGGTACCCACCTTTTATTTATTTGGAGTATGAATATTTTTATGGGATCTTGAGGGGGGTATATATTAATAATGTAATTTATATTGATTCTTTTTATAGGTATATAAATGATATAAAACAGTGAGTGTTATTTCCTGGGAAGTGATTTTTTCTTCAAATGATGTGAGAGGTGGTTCTATGTGAATTATTTATATAAATAATAACAGCACATCCAATAATTTTCAAGATGTATCTTTGTTTTGTGGAGAAATTTTAGTATATTGATATGAATAAGATGAAATTATAGTTCATGTCTTAATAGATTTTATACTGACATTTCAAAGTAGATAATCGAGTGCCAATAGATCTATTATAGCCCATATAAGTCCTTAAAATAAAATAAGAGGGTATATATATTGATTTTTTTATAGGCTTAACTAAAGTGTTTATATTATACATAACTATATAGGTTCTTTGGATAGACTTTCAACGTCATCTTGTTTTATAGTGAACAACGATTCAATTATGGTGGAAGCATTAGTGAGGGTTTATGTGGTAGTCAATGGTGAGACTTTATATAGATCTTAGGATATCACGTGAAATCAAGATCCCTGATTTACTTTTTATGTTTGGAAGGGCTTACAACATACATTTAGAACTTATTTATGCACTTTCATGACATTTTAACCTTAGAAAATCAATCAAATAGATTTGAAAGTCTTGATTATAAAGGATACATTATTTACATGTGTTAATGATTTCAAATATTTATGGGTGAATAATTTTCCTATCACTAAGTTTGCTTATAAGAATTGTTATCATTAATACATTATAATTGAAAAATTTATGGAATTTTATATGTGGAAATGTAAATTTTTATTTTAGTAGATGAAGGTTTGAAAGTCAGTGATAATTGGATGGGATATAATAAAGAATATTATAGAGAAAGTGTAGGTGATTTTAGAGTAAATAAATCCTACTAAACACCATTATAAATCATATATGTATCAAATTAGAAGACACTTAGAATTAAAGGATGGTGATAATATATTATTGAAGGTTTATACTCATTATAGATAATTGAGTACCGGAAAAGATATCAACCATTCTCATCAAATTTTTAGACTTTTTATACATTGGTGTGGATGATTAAGGTTTCATATAGATCTGTACATTCACCATGAATGGATCAAGTTTACAATGTATTTTACATATCAAAACATTTTAAAAATATTCATGATTAATCCAATATCACTGAATAGGGGGAGATGAATATTGATGATGATATGATAATTTTAGAGTGAAAAATAGATTTTTAGTACCGTTATGAAAGGGACTTATATATGAGAGTCATTCCTTTAGTGAATTTATTTTGAAGGTATTATATTTTGGAGGAATGTACGTGGGAGTTATAGTAATAGAAATACATTTAATAACATGATTTATTTTAAACCATGATGATTTTATTAATGTTAGGATTTGATCCCTATTTGGGGAATTGATATTGGGGTTTCCCTTTTTTGATTGGATTGTTATGACTCTATGACACCCTAGAACCTGCAATCCTGGTTCTGGTGCTAAAAAAATAATCTTTACATTTCTAGATTTGATAAAAATAAATTTGAATCAATTTAAACCATCCAAAACTTAAAAAATCAATGGAAATATTATATCAATTACAATCTGAAGGATATTTTAGACTTAGAATTTTAGAGAATTAGGAAAAAATCATAAATAACAACTTTTATACATAAACAACTAGTTAATAAAATCTATATCATCTCCCAAAATTTATTCACATATAGTAACCATATTAGGAATTATATAATTAAAACCTTTCTTCATAACTTGGGGAAAGGAAACACAATAAAGGGTGATCTCATATGCTTAGTAAGGGTAAAAATGGAGATATCAATGAGGACTTAAAAATAACATGAGAATAAGTGTATAAAAACATTATCTTAATAATTGAAAATCCATATACAGAATATCATATATCATAATCATGAATCATGGAATAAATTTTGGTGGATCACAGAACATAAATCATAAATTAATAAAATAACACAATCCATGAGATCATAACATTGGTATAAGATAAATGTTTTTGACACACACATAAGCAGAGAAAAACATTTACTTTGTAGTCAAGTCTCTCTAAAAATATGATCATTGTGGATTGGGTTCACTCTATATTTAGTTGTATTAGTTAAGGATCATTCCTAATACTATCATAGTAGACAAAGACACTTAATAAACTGGGTTCACTCCCCATTTTAGTCCTTTTCATCTCATGAGATATCCATCTTTAACTAATGTATTATAGGGATATATAATTATTTTCACACCTGTCATATAATGAAAATAGTATATATGTGTTCCACAAGATCATAAAATATTCATCATATCATAAACCATGAAAAGGAAATAGATTTCATAAAAATTTCATCATAGAATAACCCATGGAAAAGATACAAGTTTCAAAAAAATATTTTCATCATAATTATAAACCATATAGAGAAAGAACATTATGATTTAATTGGAACTTATAATTAGAATAAATTTATATAACAACAAATGATGTCATCATAAATGAAAAATTCCTTTAAAATATCACTCGAAACATGTCTTGAGTAAAACAACCATTCAACTTTGAAATCACTTATTTAAAATATAAAAATTTCCCAAATGTTAAAGTTTTTTTTTATTTTAAGATAACATTGAAAAATAGTAATGTAATATTCAAATCATTAAATGTTTAGGATGGTGGGATATTCTATTCATGCTGTATAAGTTAAAAGAAAACATTCCATTCACACTTTAATAAAAATAAAAAATGTACCTCATTCAGAAAAGGATAAGAAGATTAATTTTTAATGCATTTTGGAAAAATTAAATAATAAGTTAAAATGGATTTAAATAATCATATATTATATTAAAAAAATTCATGAAAAAATGGATATGTAAAAAGGATTTTCAACCAAAGAAATAAATAAAGCCAGTTTTCCTTAAAAACATTATTTTGATCTCTTAAGTTATATAAGAGGGTAAAATGAATGGAAAACATGTAATATTAATAAATAAAAAGAGAATAATATAATTAATGGGATTATTGATAGGTATATCATGAAATTTAATCATTTTAAACTAGTCATAAACAATCCTAATAAATAATGAGATTGTAACATAAAACTCTTACCACTTTGGTAACTTTTGAATCATAAGCCTCATGAAAGAATAAATTAAAATGAAAATTTAAGTATTATTACCATAATTATATTTATGAAATAACATGATAAAGGTTATATATAATATCCTCATTAAATAATATAGGTGTATAAAATAAAATATGTCCCAAATAAGATAATTTGAAATGATAAACCCTTAATGCTTTGGTAATCTCAGAATAAAAACCTAATGAAAGAAAGAAACTAATATGGATTTGTAAATATATATAATTTTAAATAAAGAAATTATAAAGCACATTCATTAGAATTATATACACTACAATAAGGAAACAAGTGGTGAATATGACATATGTCTCACAGAAATAAAATCGAGAAGAGAAATCTCGTACCTTAAGTCGGAACTTTATATGTCTGTAAATTATCTACTATACAATAAAATTACATCAATTAGTTTATTTATTAAGAACATTTTATAGGTTAAATATATTATCCTTAATTTTTTTTTAATTTTTATGAAATATTTAATTACTTATCATGTTAAATTTATATCAGGTGTTTTGAGGATGTTTGGTTTATAATCCAAAAACAACTTTAGTAGAATGAATGTGTTCAAAGAGTTAATTATTAAATCATTAACATATTAATAATTATTAAATAATTATAATTTTTATATATAAATTATAATTTTAAAACCATCCATGAAAAATGGTTATGAAAAATGATCTATGTTACAATCATGGAGACGGTAGGCCATACACATGCACGAGCAACATTTCCATTTTTAAATGAACATGATATAAAGAAGTTAGGCATTATTTTTTATTTATATAATTATAATTATATCATAAACATAATATTATATATTTAAATACACTTATATATACTATCCATGTGATGATTTGATGAAAAATGAATCACATCACTCCGTGGAGGTGGTAATCCACACGTATTCATGAACGACATTATCATTTTTTAATAGATGGAATAGAAATAAAGTAGATGATATATGAATATTAAATATTTATAATTATGTAATTATTATAATATATATATACATTAAATATATCATTATAACCTACTGGGAGATTTTTTTATAAGAAATTAATTACATCGGTTCGCGAGGCTACAGTATGCCATACACACAAACAATGGTTTTGTTTCCCATTTGATGGAAGAAGAGATGAATATAGGTTAATAAATTAAGATAATAAACTTTAAATATATTTTTTATACATATGTTATTATATTTTCATGTTTTAATAAAATTTTAAGGTGTTATAATTATAAATAAAACTAAAACATTTGGTTAAAAGTTATACCTCTTCTTTGGAAAATCTCCACTGCTTTACACCTTATGCCCACTATGTTTGGTATTCTACCCAAAAATAATACCTATATAACATGGTTAGGTATGTTATTAATATAGTTTTTTAGGTTTTGTAATAACCCAAAAAATATTTAAGTGTGGAGATAATATGACAGGGGTTCCCTTTTATAAGTGAGGGAAGGATATTCTTGGAATTTATTAAAGTATTAAATTAATATAAATTAATCTTCTTGTAAAAATGAATCCAATTTGGTATAGTAATTATATAATATGTGTATGAGTTCAGATAATATAATCCAATTTTTTTTGACATGTTTATATTATGTTTCCACCCTTATATATTTGTTTAACCCCTTATTAACCCTTTTGACAATTACTCTCATAACAAAGTTTTTACTATTTAGGGGTAAATAAATTTACTATAAAATGAAAACTGATCCATAAATGGACCATGGTTGATATTTTAAACCATATAATATTAAAATTTTCAAATATTTTATTTTTAGTAATTTTAAATCATTTAATAAAATATTGTTTATTATTAAATATCATTAATGTCATTTTTGGAAATACATGAAAAACTGTAATATAATATGTTTATAACTCATGTAAAATGGTCCCAAAATGACACATATTCAAAGTAAATGAGTATATGATATTAATATGATCATTAAATAAAATTTTTACATGTTTAGATATCATTTTAAAACTTATTTTTGGTTTAACCCCTTGGTTAACCAATTTTAACATTAACCGTGGTAATGAATTTTTAAATATTAAAGGGTTAAAATATTACTTATAAGGTGAAAATTAGGTCATAAATGGAAAATGTGTGAAATTTTATAGAATTTATAATTCCAATTGTTCTCTTTAAATATATTATAACTTTTAAATAATTTAATAAATTATTATTTAACATAAAATACTATTAATGTCATTTTAATAACTATTCACATAGTTTGACATTGAAAATAACTTGAAAGTAATTTAATTACAGTATAAGACTTTAATAAAAATCTAATATGTTATATTTATCTTAAATATTCATATTTAACTTTAAAACACCCCAAAAATATTATTTTTATAGTTTTTAAAATAATTTAATTTATTTTTTCTGTTGTCTGCACAAACACTATGCCGCCGTTGTGTAAGAACTTATGATAATTATTTCATCACTAAAAATTAAAAATAAATTACCATGATAAAAATAATAATTCATATTTAAATTAAACATTTATTACTGATCATAAGTTGTTTTTATATCTATCAGAAAATATTATAGTTATAAAAATCAAGAAAGTGACATTTTTGACTTTATCTTTTACTTAAATATCAAAAAGGTCCAAATCAAAGTTAAATGGAAATAAAAAGTAATATTTTTTAGTTTAGATGATTATATACGAAATATAATTATTAAATAAAATAAATTCAAGTGTTTGAATAAATTTTAAGCCTTATCACAATAGTTTTAACCCTTTTTAACCCATTTTACTTTTACTATAGTAACAAAAATTTACCATAGTTACTATTCATATTAACTAAAAAAATAATATATTTACCAAATTTGGAAATCATAATTAAAAACAAGGAATCTATTTTTCATGATTAAATTTCTATAAGTAGAAAAAATCAATTTAAGTTAAAAATACAAAATGAAATGGAAAATAGTTTTTCAAACTAATGTAGTTTTAAGTATAAATTTTTTTTATACCAAACTCAAACATAAAATTGATTCCAATGAATTTAAATGGATTATAAATAATATAATATAATAAATTTTACTTTTAAAACATTTTAAAAATGGTACCTTTTAAATTCTTTAAATAAAATATAGTTTCCCATTAAAATCACTATTTTTCATAATTCATTGAAAAATCAAACTTTTCAGAGAATTATCAAAAAAATTATTTAAGATAATTTTTACTTGTTTGTTTATAGAATGGTATCATTTTTTTTATAATATAATTTTAAAATTTTCATGAAATTAATTACAATATCCACTAAAAAAAATAAAAATTATTTATGAAGAAAACGTATTTTTGAAACATAACAATATTTTACTAAAAATTGAATGTTTATTTCATAAGAAATAATCAATAAATTTGTTTTGAGCATTATATTTATATATGTTTCATAATGTGGTTAATTCTATTCATACCTTCTAATTTAAAGGCTTTGTTTTAATGGTTATAATAATATTTTGTGGTTTTTTAATCTCATTGTTGCATCTTGTATATGCTATTGAACACAATGTTTTTTTGAAATCTCAAGATATTATATTCTCTTAACTTTAATAAATTGAATCCTAGAAATTTGAAATTGTTTCCAGAAATCAAGGGTTTGATATTTTAAAATTTCTTAATTGAAAAGCCAAATTTTAAAATGGGATAATAAAGTTTCTCTTGAAAAGAGGTATAATGAAATATAAAGGTCCACCTGATTAAATCATAACTAGGTTTTCAAATATAAGATCATTCGTGGGATATAAAAATATGGAAAAAGAGGAAAATTAATTTTCAAATAATTATGGAGTTTGAAAAATATCATTGATCCAAAGAATTCAAATGATAAAGATAAAGTTAAGGACCACAAAACTATAAACTGATGAGGTGTGAAAACACTACTACAAAAGAGGCATTTAACATCATTAGAATATTCCTTTATCAGCACTAAAAAAGCACTTAATAATGCAAAATAGTTAAAAGGCCATGGTTTTTATCAGTGCCAGAAAAGAATTAATAAAGGGGTGACTTATTAGTGAAAAACAAAGCACCGATAAATCATAATTTTATAACTGGTTTTAGAAGCATTGATAAAAGACAACATTTATCAGTGAATTTATTTAGCACCGATAAATGGATTCTTTATTAGCACTTTTAAAAGCACTTATAAAGGGGATACTACATTGTGATGCTATAGCACACTAAAACACCTGAAACATGGCATGGAATGTACTGTAACAACACACTGCATCACTATAAATAGTAGCAGACATAATAAAAATCAGGTACAAATACAGAATTTAAATGAAATAAAATTCTCAACAGAAATATATGGAAAATCTCTATAATAAATTATGTCAATTGTTTTTTTACTAAAATTAATGTCAATTTTGAATAAAAAAGCGCACTTGGAATCATATAGGTCACAACATGATTCAGATTGAGGTGAGCCTAATTCCTACACATCACAAATGACTTATTGATCATTTTCCCAAAGTACCAAAAAATCCAAATGCATTTGCTTGGTTTTGAGTATGTCAGTTTCTTTTTCACTAAAATTAATGTCAATTTTGAATAAAAACATGAAAATAGACTCATACTAGTTACACTATGTATCAGATTGAGGTTTTTATGATTCATAGACATCCCAATGACTTATGTATTAGTTTCCTAAATTATAAAAACAACTAGAATTCATTTCCTCAGTTTTGAGTATGCCACTTGTTTTTTTCACTAAAATGTAATTTTAAACTGGAAGTAGGCACCTTAAGTCATATAGGATTCATATTGTGTGTTTTTTACATGAGAATAAATCACATGCATCAAAAATTAATTATGAATCATTTTCCTAAACTATCAATACAATCCGATCATTTTTTTATAATTTTTCACTGAGTGATACTTTTTTTGTATTAAAATGTCAATTTTAAACTATTAACGAAAAATTTGAGTCATAATGGGAACACCATGTATCATATTTAGGTTAAGATGATTCATACACATCAAAAATGACTTATGGATCATTTTTCCTAAAGTAACAAAATAATATGAATGTATTTTCTTGTATTTGATTATGTTAGTTGTTTTTTTCACTAAAATTAATGTCAATTTTAAATAAAAAGACAGATTTGGAGTTATACTAATCCCACCATATATCATATTGTGTTGAGGCTTATTACTACACATCCCAAATGACTTATGTATAAGTTTCCTGAAGTATCAAAACAATCCAAGTGTGTTTCCTCATTTTTGAGTATGCCACTCATGTTTTTTTACTAAAATGTCATTTTAAACTGGAAACAAGCACTTTGAGTCATATCGGTTGTATCGTGTATGGGTTTGACATGAGACTGAATCATAAAAATAAAAAATGAATTATGAATCATTTTCCTAAATTATTAAGATATTTCGAGAGTTTTTTATCAGTTTTGAGTGAGTGATACTTTTTTTGTATTTAAATGTCAAATTTAAACTAATTACAGACAATTTGAGTCATATCGGACACATCGTGTATCAGATTGAGTTATGTTTTATTCTTACACATCAAAAACAACTTATGGATCATTTTACTAAAATAAAAATATATTTCGAATGATTTTTCTTGGTTTTGTGTATGTTAGTTGTTTTTTTACTAAAATTAATGTAATTTTGAATAAAAAGACGCACTTAGAGTCATACCGGTGACACCGTGCATTGGATTGAGTTGTATCTGATTCCTACACATCCCAAATGACTTATAAATCAGTTTACTAAAGTATCAAAAACTTCTAATGTGTTTCCTTAGTTTGGAGTATGCCACCTGTGTTTTTTACTAAAACATCATTTTAATATGGAAACAAGCACTTTGAGTCATATAGGTTTCATAGTGTGTGGGTTTGACATGAGGCTAATTATTACATGTCAAAAATGAAATATGCATCATTTTCCCAAATAATTAAGACAATATGAGTGATTTTTCTCAGTTTTTAGTGAGTGAAACTTTTTTGTATTAAAATATCAATTTTAAACTCATTACATACAATTTGATTTATACTAATAACATTGTGTATCATACTGAGGTTATAATGAATCCTACACATCAAAAATGACTTATGGATCATTTTCCTAAATCCACAAAACAATATGAATGTGTTTTCTTGGTTTTAAGTATGTGAATAGTTTTTTTCATTCAAATTAATGTCAATTTTGAATAAAAAGACGCACTTGGAGTCATACCAATCACACCATGAATCACATTGCGGTGATGCTAATTACTACATGTACTAAATTAATTATGTATCAGTGTACTAAATTATCAAAAAAATCAATATTAATTTCCTTTGTTTTGAGTATGTCACTTGTGTTTTTTTACTAAAATGTCATTTTAAACTAAAAACAGGCACTTTAAGACATACATTTTTCATCATGTGTGATATTTACATGAGAATGATTTTTGAACATAAAAAATTAATTATGAATAATTTTAATAAATTATGAAGATAATCCGAGTTTGTTATATCTATTTTTAGTGAGTGACACTTTTTTGTATAAAAATATCAATTTTAAACTAATAATGGAAAATTTGAGTTATATCAGGATAATCATGTATAATATTGAGTAGAGGATGATTCATACACATGAAAAATGACTAATGGATTATTTTTATAAAGAACCAAAACAATCTTAATGAATTTTATTGGTTTTGAGAATGTTGGTTTTTTTACTAAAATTAATGTCAATTTTGAATAAAAAGATACACTTGGAGTCATACTGGTGACACCATGAATTGGAGTGTGGTTTTGATTATTTTTATACATCCCAAATGACTTATGGATAACTTTCTTAAAGTATCAAAACAATATTAATGTGTTTCCTCAGTTTTGAGTATGCAATTATGTTTTTTACTAAAATGTCATTTTCAACTGGAAAGAGGCACTTTGTGTCATAAAGGTTTCATAATGAGTGGGTTTTACATGATACTGATTCTTACACATCAAAAATTAATTATGAATAATTATACTAAATTATCAAGAAAATATGAGTGTGTTTTCTTATTTCTCAGTGAGTGACACTTTTTTTGTATTAAAATGTCATTTTTAAACTCATAATAGATTCTTTGACACCATACCTCCTTGATGAACATAATATATCAATGCTAAATTTCCTAAAAAAGTTATCTCATACACCTATTGACTTTGATGGTTGATTATAGTCATATTTATTCAAACATTCAAATTGGATTATATACCTGTTTGATGACTATGAGTTGTAAAGATGTTGCTTCAATAACACCAGTGGAGAAATTAAAGCTTCCAACAGAGAATAATATTACAGGTGGATTACTACCTTGTATAAAATAAATTAAATAAGTGGTGAAAAATATTATTTAAATAATACACTTGAAACACTTTCACAATGGATCTTATCTTAAGTGAAAAGTGTTGTGTGCACTTTTCAACAATTTCTCTCAAATACAATCTTGGTGTGATCTTCATTCTACTTAATTAACCAATAATTTTATTGTTTTCAAGCCATATATTTTTCTCCTCCTTCGCCTTAGCATTTGAATCGTTCTTCGACTCTTCATCCTCCTAAAAACTGATCTCCGAATCTCACTTTTCCTCCACCTTCGCCTCCTCCACCAATGTCTCTGCCGTTTCCCAACAAATTTATTGTTTGTAGGTCATCGCTTCTAAACAAATTTATTTCCTCTATTATGATTCTCATTGAGAAAGATATCATAAATAATATATAATAATTACGACACTAATGCTTCACACCAAAAATTTATTTTGAAGGTTATAACTCATACTAGATAAAAAACATAGCTATTAATCACCTAAATTTTTTATCGGCATATATTCTAACAAAAACGTTAGTTGCCCACTCATCTCTATAAAAATTTATTTTTTATTTTGAGTATCTAGGTTGTTGGTAATCTTGATTGTACTTATAATATATATATATAAAAATGATTATAAAATATATTTAATGAAATTGTAATTAACTTTATAAACTACATATTGGAGGATGCTGGTATTTTCATTATTTATGATCTCTATCATCAATTTGAAAACATAATATCTACAATCAATGTAATTGTCTTTTTTTGGACAGTGGAGAAACATTAACCAAAATAAGTAAGTTGTTTTGAAATTTTTTGGTAGTTAAATCTTTCTATATATACCTTAATTTATTTCCATTTGTAGTAATCTATAGGATTTATCTCTTCAGACATTGACTCCATGCCATGATTTAGCCTATATTTAGCAACCACCCTTTCATAAAAAAATTAGTTTTAAAACACTTATTGGAAATATAATTTGATTTTTATCTATAAAATATTGATTTTATTGTATTAAATATTCACAATACACATCATGTGTGTTTTTTGGTTTCATATCCCTGCATTGGATCCAAGAAATAAATATTTTGGGCATCCAGATTGATTGTGATCAACACCCAGTGCATCTTAAAAAAACAATTAATTAATGAAAAAATTAAAAATATATTTTATGTGACTAGATTATAGTGTTTTAACTTTGAATTATAGGCATCAAAATGATTCTTTTTTTCTCATAATTTTTTATTAAACTCTTCAAGTAACTCATCTTTTTTCTTCTCAATTATTTAATTATTCAAAGTAAGGTCTACCAAAGAAATGATACATGGATTAATGATTCCAAATCATGCTTCACGTGATCCTCCCTTTATATAGTTGTAATATAAATCCCTATATAAAATATAAATATTTACTAAATTTAATAAAAATATTATCTCACTATTTAGATAGATGTTTGATGAAAATATATCTTATGTATGTATTAACAACTGAGATGCCCAACCATTCATACTTGAGAATATCATTTAGAGTTACAAGACCAATTCCATATGTTAAGTAATTTACATATATTTCTTCTTTATATTCAATGTAATACATTGATTTATCTTTAAACGTGTTATCTTCATGAAGTTATAATGATAATAAATGTTTTTCTAGAACTAGCATGGAGAAGGTACTCTGAAAAGGCTGTTTTGTTTTCTTGGTTGATTAACTAGATTTTCCTGATTATACCTTTTTTTCCCTACCACTTTATCCATATGTAACATCATACCTCACTTTATACCTTTTATCATCAACTGTTACACGTTTTTCATATGAAATTTTTTGTTAAATACATACCCCATTTATCTTTATAAGATTAGAAGGCCATGTTATAAAAGATCTAATAGCATCATTGGCCATCATAATATCCAAACCATCAAGTGGAATATGAAACTTAATAGTCGGGTCATGATCTACCTCAATCCCCACTCTGATGTGATATTTTGGGAGGTCTTGATGGTGTAGATTATCTCTCAGGATATTATAAACTATACCCATCACAACACAAAAGTGCATGGGTGTTGATAGATACAAATCACATAAAATTGTATCCTACAAAATTTTAGTAATATAATGTCATCAGAATTTGTTTGATTCACATTTAAGAGAAAGATTAATGAAAAAATTGATTACCCTGGGTAAGGTATTTCATTGAGGGGAATGAATAGAGTCAAATTTAGTGGGATCATTTGGTTCATGTGCATATATTTTCTCCACCGCCGGTTCACTTTGATCCTTTCTCATACATTGGTCTACCAAACCCGACCAAATAATAATATCTTTTAGTGAGTGTATTTGTGTCTGCAAACATATCACCATATTATATGTATATTCATGTGGTTTTATCTTCTCGAAATATGTTTTAGGAGATAATCGAAAACATAATCCTCTAACGTGACCATATTGCTCAGGACACTTCAAAGATACTGAATGTAGTTTTCTTTTGGTACAATCATTTATAATTATTGTGTCTAAACCATATAAAAAAATATGAACATAAATATATATTTTTATATCACTTCAACAAAACCGCTGTTTAGCGGCGGTTTATAATAAACCGCCACGAAACGTTGTTTTTTAACACCCGACCCTCCTTCCCCCACGACCTTGGCCCCCCCTTCCCCCACGACCCCGGACCCCCGCTTCCCCCAGCGACCCCGCGACCCCGACCCCGGCGACCCCGCGCAACCCAGACGACCCTAAAAACCCCGCGACCTTGTGACCCCCGGCCCCCCGCGACCCCAGAAGCTGCACCGTCTTCCCCTCTAGGTAGGTTTTTGTTTCTCCTTTAGGTTTTTTGGTTTTCCAGTAGGTATAAGAATCAAATAGATTTTATCGGCTATTAGTTCTTTGAATCGTGAAGCTCATCTATAGTTGATTCTCTTTTAGGGTGATCATGAAGAGTTTATGGTGTATTGCGGAATATTTTAAAGTTAATATTGAGATAATTTATTATCATTTATGTTGAAGGAAATGTAGTGCCAAGAGTTTATCAACCTTCGATATGAGAGTTTGAGTGTGAATGAGATTAGAGTTAGATTCATGAAACTTCTCTTATATACTTGTAATATTCTTTATGATGTTACCCCATTATACTATTTATGTAAATTAATGTGCTAGAAAATATTGAGGTGATAGATAATAAGTTATTAAAGTCTCATTCATCTTAAAAAAGAAGTCACTATAACTTATTAAAGAGTGGATCTATGAATGCATATATTTTTTTAGCTAGATAGTTGATGTTTTGAATAATATTTTTTTTGTATCAATATTTCTTTTTTTATTTCTATAGGGATGAAAATTCTTATGATTCATCTAGGATCCCTTATGTACTTTGTTTTTTGTGTGTTAGCCATGGAAATTGAAAGCTTTGGCACTCAACCATCCCGGGTAGTCAGTATGGAGGTCATGTCAACTTTTAAATACATCCTCAATAACAGTTCCCTCTAAACATTTCTTATTAATAACATAATCCGTAGGATTTTATTCTATAGAGGGGTGATAGAGTTGGTGGAAGAAAACCTTGAGATATTCCGGGTTTAAAATGACTAAGGACTAAGCATGGTAGATGTGAAAGATAACATTAGGGATAATAAGGAAAAGGAGCAGGGTGTGATCAGTTTCATGCTATGTATTTTCCAGTGTTGGGTGGACCAAACATCATTTGTGTCATGACCCACCCAAACATCATTTGTGTCATGACCAAACATCAAAGATACTTATACTTCTCTATGGATGTCGCTGGACCAGGCCAACACGCAGCGGTCACGCCGCGGTCACGCTGCGGTCACGCCATGATTTGGCCCTGCGGATGTCGCTGGACCGGGCCAACACGCTGCGGTCATGCTGCGGTCACACCGCGGTCACGCCGCGGTCACGCCGCGGTCACGCCGCGGTCACGCCGTGGTCAGCCCCTCCCCTCCCCTCTCCTCCATCCTGCCCAGCCCCTCCCCTCCCCTCCCCTCCATCCTGCCCCTCCCCTCCCCTCCCCTCCCCCTGCCCAACATTTTCCCCCAGCCCAGTATCCCCCCTGCCCCTCCTCTCCCCTCCCCTCCCCCTGCCCAACAATTTCCCCCAGCACCCCCCCTGCCATCACCCTCCCCTCCCCTCTAACCTGCCCCTCCCCTCCCCTCCCCCTGCCCAACAATTTTCCCCAGCAGCCCCCTCCCCCCTGCCCCTCCTCTCCCCTCCCCTCCCCTCCATCCTACCCAGCCCCTCCCCTCCCCTCCCCTCCCCTCCAACATGCTCAGGCCCTGCCCCTCCCCTCCCCCTGACCAACAATTTCCCCCAGCATCCCCCCCACCTTGGCTAACCTTTTCCCCTGCACCCCTCCACCCTTCCAGAATCCTCCCCTCCCCTTTACTCCATCCTGCCCCTCCCCTCCCCTCCATCTTGTCCCTCCCCTCCCCTCCCCCCTGCCCAACATTTTCCCCCAGCAGCCCCCTCCCCCTATCCCTCTTCTCCCCTCCCATCCATCCTGTCCAGCCCCATCCCCTCCCCTCCCCCTGCCCAACATTTTCCCCCAGCATCCCCCTCCCACCTGCCATCACCTTCCCCTCCCCCCCCCCCTCTAACATGCCCCTCCCCTACCCTCCCCACTGCCCAACATTTTCCCCAAGAATCCCCTCCCCCCTGCCCCTCTTCTCCCCTCCCCTCCCCTCCCATCCATTTTTCCCAGCCCCAGCCCCTCCCCTCCCCTCCCCCTACCCAACATTTTCTCCCAGCAGCCCCTTCCCCCTGCCATCACCCTCCTCTCCCCCCTACCCAACATTTTCTCCCAGTAGCCCCCTCCCCCTGCCATCACCCTCCCCTCCCCTCCCCTCCCCTACCCTCTAACCTGCCCAACATTTTCCCCCAGCAGCCCCCTCCCCCCTGCCATCACCCTCTCCTCCCCTCCCCCTCCATCCTGCACAGCCCCTCCCCTCCCCTCCCCTCCAACATGGCCAGCCCCAGCCCATCCCCTCCCCTCCCCCCTGCCCAAAAATTTCCCCCAGCATCCCCCTCAGTGAAATGTCATGCTAAATAAAGATGTTATTTTTGTCCACTATAATTTTCAAAAAGGATTATTTAGTTCTTATTCCGACCTAGAATACGTGTTGATGTTAAATAATTTTCAATCTCAGACACCATCATAGGATTCCTGAATCACTATCTTCCTTCATTAAGTGTTTTCCAATCATGGAAGATAGTTCCACCTAAACCACATAATCAATCAATGGACTGATTGAGAAAATATCCAACCTACTACCACTAGATTCTATTGAATGAGAATGGTATTAGTATTCCACTATTTGTAATGGTCATTCTTCACCAGTTGGTCTCTATTTCTTATTGACACAGACATTCATAATGTATGTTTTAAACCTTCCAAAATCATTCTATTCAATGTGATTTTTGTACCCTGAAGTTTAAACATTTGATAATCATTTTAACAGTTAAATAAATTATGAAATTATATTCTTATGCACCTTCCAATTTGGGTATGAATCTCTTTTGGATACCCCAAATACATAACATTAGATTATTATTTTGTAATGCCTTATCAAAACCATGGTCCTTTTCATAGGATATTAAACTTTGTGACACAATGGTCTAAACATCATGACCATAAAATTAATGTCCCCCTACAAGGTATTATATGATACTAGTAATCCTTAATTCACATCAAGTTGTGTTTTGGAATATCTATGACGACTAACCAATCATTGGTTCTATGTTTTTATATATAAAAATGCTTGCATCTACAGGTCTGAGAACCATGACCATAAAATATCTGAGTCATCCCCTAAGGATATATGCATATGTGTGTCAAGATCTACATCCATATCATATTTTTATTCCTCTCTTATATTGCTATATATATCACATAATTTTTTTCAAGGATACATTCCCTTAAACTCTATACATAGATTGGTCTATAAACAATGAAATTAAACACAGTGTGAATATCCATGATAAATAAGTCATGGTTTTGTAATAAAACCCCTCCAATGGAGGTGTGCTGTCTGCAAAAACTCACAGTGGTATACCTTGCTTAACATTATTGCATTGATGTTTTCCTTATACTTGATGTCATTGTTAGTCATAAAGCACACATCGTACTTGACCCTTTTTATATCCCTATAGAGGGTTTCCATCTTTTTATTAAAATGATTGTTTGAACCAAGACACTCTTTAAGTGACGTTAGACTTTTAAGATGGGTCCCATGTTGTGTAACCATGTCACATGGCATGTGATATTTAAATCCAACCAAAATCCCAGTTCCACAACCCAGGGGTCCCATAGTACCAGTAATGTCAGATTACATGTTATGTAACCTGTGATTTTCTTGATCCCATGGGGTATTAATTCCTCTAGGTATTCCTACACATTTCTATATCTCCAAACCTCACCGAATTAGGTATATCAGAGGTCATCCAATCCTCTAGTCATCACAGATTAGCATTAACTTCTTTAAATCTTATGAGAAAACATCCTCTCATGCCATCCATATCATCCTATTTGAAACTATGTGGAAGATGTTGCCCCACGGATGTCGTTGGACCGGGCCAACACGTTGCGGTCACACCACGAATCCATGGTATGTTAATGATGTCCCCTATCATACATATGATATATTTCTACATGATATATTTCACCAGAGGCACATTGTGATATACATAGGATATATTTCATCATTATTCGTTTTTGATGATGGGGTTATAGAAGATGTCTCTTGTTTGATTCCTTGTTTTTTGTGTAGGCACATTGTGATATACATGGATAAAAGCTGGATCACATTACTGAGGAACCCACCTCAGTATGTTAAGGATTTGAATGAGTTTTTAGATATTTAAATTTCTAATCGATCCGTTGAAGGGAGAATAAAATGTCCATGTCCTAAATGTAAATTTAGAACATGGTTGAAGAGAGATGAGGTTTATGAACATTTAATACTGAAGAAATTCCCTGCTCAGTATTTGTGTTGGATTTGGCATGGAGAATCGAACATTACAGAAAGATTGAGCACTGATGTTAATCTGCATAATGAGGTCCCAAGTTCATTGACAATGGAAAATGAAATGAAAATCCTAATAAATGATGCATTCGGCACTGCAAGACACCACTATCAGCATCAAAACATATCAGAACAACCAGAAGAGGGTGCTACAAATTGAAATGTGACAGGTGATGTTTTTTATTCTGTGGAGCCAAATGTAAGAGAAAACTTCACTAAGGAAAATGTGTTTCATGATTTAGTTGATGATGGAAATCGAGAGTTGTATAGTGGGTGTTTGAAATATTCAAAGCTTTCATTTTTTCTGAAGTTGTACCATATCAAATGTCTATGTGGAATTACAAATAAGGCAATGTCCATGATATTGGAATTGATTCGTGATGCATTTCCTGAAGCAAAAATCTCAGAATCTTTTTATGATATGAAAAAAGTTGTTAAAAATCTTGGTCTGAATTATACAAAAATACATGTGTGTCCCAATGATTGTATGCTTTATTGGGGAGAGGATTCAAGTAGACAGAATTGCAAGAAATGTTCTTCTTCTAGATGGTAGGCAAAGGGTGATGTTGGAAGTCTGAATGAACATAATTTCATGGAGAATAAAAGGAGCACACCTGCAAAGGTTTTGGGTTACTTTCCTATGAAGCATCGATTGCAAAGATTATTCATGTCTTCGAAAACCGCCGAACACATGAATTGGAATTCTGTAGATAATAACAATGATGGGTTAATGATACATCCACGAGATTCCCAATTGTGGAAGGCATTTGATTCATTACATCTCGATTTCTCAGCTGATCCTAGAAATGTTCGATTGGGATTAGCTCTCGATGGATTCAAACCATTTGGGACTTTGAGTACTAATTATAGAATTTGGCCAGTTGTTTTGATCCCTTATAATCTGCCTCCGTGGATGTGTATGCAACAAACATCTTTTATCCTTTCGATGATTATTCCTAGAAAACAAATGCCTGGAAATGATAATGATGTATACTTGCAGCCTTTGATTGAAGAATTGCAGGAGTTATGGAGCAACGGTGTTGAGACATTTGATGCTTCTTCTAAAACAATGTTCAAAATGCATGCTGATTTAATGTGGACCATTAGTGACTTCCCTGGGCTTGGTAATTTATCTGGTTGGAACACTTACACGAGTTTGGCTTGTCCCGTTTGTAACTTTGATTTTGAGCTTAAATAGCTACCTCACAGTAGAAAATGGTGCTTCTTGTGTCATCAAAGATTTTTCGATGCATCTCATAGATTTCGGCTGAATAGATCAAAATTTAATGGTTCCATTGATCCTAGACCACCTCCAAAGTTTTTAAATGGTTTTAAAATATTGACACAGCTTGAAAATGTTGAAACAGAATTTGGGAAGGTTCATCATTTGAATGATAGCTGAAAACAAGTCCGAAGTGTATCGTCAAGCGAAACCGGAACACAACAATGGAAGAAAAGAAGTATATTCTTCAAACTTCCGTATTGGGAATTTAATTTGTTACGGCATAATATTGATGTGATGCATATTGAGAAGAATGTATGTGACAATTTTATTTTAACATTTCTTAATGAGCATGGAAAGTCGAAGGATCATCTCAATGCTTGCAAAGACTTACAAGCAATGAACACAAAACGAGATCTCTGGATAGATGAGAATGGAAAGTATCCTCCGACAATTTTTGCAACGAAAAATAGGGATAAAGATACATTCTTTCGAATGTTAAAGAATTTTAAGGTATCTTATGGGTATTCAATTAACATCTCGAGGTGTGTTGACTTGAAGAATCGTAAGTTACATGGATTGAAAAGCCACGATTCACATATTTTGTTACAACAGTTACTACCATTGGCATTGTGTACATTATTACCTGAAAAAATTACTACTGTTGTACTCCAGTTATGCACAATTTTCAAAAAACTATGTGAGAAATATCTATATCCATTTTAGGTTGACAACCTCCAAGAGAGGTTTGTATTGACCCTTTGCGCAATGGAGATGATCTTTCCTCCGTCCTTTTTTACTGTAATGATGCATTTAACTGTGAATTTGGTTGAGGAAGCTAAATTAGGAGGCCTCGTTCATTATCAATGGATGTATCCAATTGAGAGGTACTTTATTTATATGTTTTCCAGTTAAGTAAACAATTTTTGGTACTTAATTAAATGCATAATTATGTTTCTTTTATTTCACAGATGTCTTGGGCATTTGAAATCATACGTGATAAATAAAGCTAAACCAGAAGGCTCAATTGCTGAAGGCTATGTGGTTGAAGAGTGTCTTACCTTTTATTCTCGATACTTGGATGATATTGAGACAATATTTAATCAAGTTGGACATGTTTACAACACATCGAATCAATCTCAAATACATCAGAAATCCAAAATATTTCCTTCTATTGGCCGATCAGTTGGGAGGACCTAAAATGTGACACTGACTGAATTGGAATTATTACAGGCACATAGATATGTGATGCTGAATAGTGAAATTGCAGATCCATTTATTGAAGAGTTGAGGATACAAACAAAGAGAAGAATAAGAGTTCTAACACTAAATGATAATGATATAACGGAAGATGTTAATAAAGATCTTGTAGAATGGTTTGCACGATGTGTAAGTTCATAAATATTGCAATAAATACAAATATTAGTTTGACACATACATTTTGTAAATCTAATAAATTATATTTCTTTTTTCAGATCATGAATACTGATACTCGAGTAGAGGTATCGGAAGATTTGAAGTTTCTTTCTAGAGGTCCTTTAACAGAAGTTAGAAAGTTCGATGCTTATAATGTGAATGGATTTAGATTTCGTATAGTCGATCGAGAAGTGGGGTTGAGAACACAGAATAATGGTATATTTAAATTTGCTGAAGTGGAATACTATGGAAAGCTACATGATATTATTGAATTAAACTACCACAGACATTTTGTTGTTGTTTTATTCAAATGAAAATGGGTCGATATTATCAGAGGCGTTAAAAGAGATTCATTGAAATTTACTTCTGTGAACTTCTCTTTCTTGATGGATGTTGGTGATCGTGAACTGCATGATCCATATATCTTAGCATCGCAAGAAAAAATGGTATATTATGTGAATTATGTTTCCGATGAAGGGTGGAGTGTATTTGGTCACGTAATACAAAGAGATTTGTATGATATGGGTGATGAAGTGGAAAATTTGACCTCTGAAATTGAATTTAATCAGCAACAGGAAGTAGAATTATTTGTCCATCAAGATATTGAAATTATTAGTCTAGTAAGGATGAATGAAGTGGATGAAGCAATGGAGCAGGAAACCGACATGATTGAAGGGTAAAATTATTGTATGTACAATTATTTATTTATTCAGCGACCACTTGTTTCATTTCTGCAGTCATTAATTATCATTGTTGTATATATTTTGTCTGTTAGTACTCCATCTGTTATCATTTTTAATATTTTTTCTGCATAATTTTTTTGAAATATATATTCTGAACTTAATTTTATTTGATTAAATGACAGGAATTCCAAGGAAGAAGCATTACATTATTTCATCCAGTTCTGCGACAGATGACTATCCATCTGGCTCCCTCCCCACGACATCTGATGCACCAGCTGCCGACACCCCTGCACCATCTCCCCCTGCACCATCTCTCACACCATCTGTTGATGTCCCAGTAGAGGCTGAGTCATCGACTCCCCCTTCAGGATCCTCAGTAGTGGGGCAGCAACGCGCCCCTTCCAGTTCATCCCGGACATACTGGAGTGTCACTATCATAGGTACAAATTTTAATTAAATAAATTTATTGCATTTTGTTTATACTAATTTTTTTCTCATTGAAGATGAAAAAAATGCAACTGTGGAGAAAAAAATAAAAAGTTAAGATTTTTGGAATATGAATGGCGAGAAGATTGTTGTTCCATTTGATTCTTATGGGGTCCCTACAGATGATTCTGTGGGGTTGCTTGGCCAGATTCTAGGCCAGCTGGCAGCGGAGCCCATTTTCCTTCCCATTTCATATGACGACTAGAGACATATGCCTCCAATATGGAAAAATGAAGTGTTTGATTCTCAAATCAAGGTAAATTCATTACATTATGGTTTAATTTAATGTCATGTTACTAATATGTTCAAAATGAATTTCTTTATACAGATGTTCTTCCACTTTACTGTTGCTGATGTGATAGCACGGAAGTGGACATTGAAAAATCTAGGTAAGAAGTGGAAAGATTTTAAATGGATATTGTGATGTGATGTCAACGACTCTTTGTTGACCATGATGAAAATGTATGAGAAGCTACCCAGTGGGGTACCAAAAGAGTAGTGGAAAGTGTTTGTTGACAGGCATCGGGATCAGAAGCGGATGGTATTAAAATATATATTTTATTATATTATCCACATTTTAAATTTATACATGTATATGAAAAGGAAATGACATTCAATACATCAGTATTAAATTGCATTTTATTTATTTCAGGATCTATCAAGACAGAATGTGTCAAACCGAGCGAAGCAAGTCATCCCGCACACTGCGGGCTCAAAAAGTTTTTCTAGAAATCGAAGTTCATTGGTAATCTTTTAATTAGTTTAAATATTTATAAGAAAATATAATCTGTTTAATATATTGAATTGTTGATTTATCTTTGATTAATGCAGTCATAGAGTTTGGGCCATGAAGCGTCCAGAACTGAACTGTGGTTGGATGTTCACAAGAAATCAGATGGATGTTTTGTTAATGAGCCTGCTAAAGAAGTTGGGGTATGAAGTCAATTTTTTTATCATAATAACTTCTTATAAAATTTTTCTGTGTTAATATATATTGATATTTCATTTATAGGTCAAAATTAAAGAACTATGGGATGCCAATCCTGTGCATTCCTACTCTGTCTCCCAGGATGACCCGGTTGATAAAGTCCTTGGGAAGAAGCATCCTGGGAGAGTGCGCAGGATGGGTTTGGGACCCGTGCCATTTGAGGTTTTTAGTAGGCCACCGGGGATAACTGTTGTATCTACTCCTGACTTTAGTGAGCCCGGATATGCTAAGAAAGAGATTGTTTCTTTACGAAACACAGTTCACCAGCAGGGGGATCAGATATCTGCATTGCAGAAAGAGTTGACTGAACTACGTCAGCAGATGAGCAGATATGCCCCCGGTGGGAGTGCATCGATTGGTGGTATGCAGGTAAATCACATAAAATCAGAATCATTTAGTTTCCTAACTTTCATTTGTTTTAAGTTTTAATATAAATATGTAACCGTATTTAATTTTTAATATAATGTTCTTACAGGTGACAACACAAAGTGGAAATGAAGGTGGAGAGGGTGATGATGCATCATCTGACCCTAAGTATTTGTACTGTTGATATGTTAAAAAAAATGAAAACAGTTGGTTTGTATATGTAACATTTGTGGCACATAGTTTCCACCACACATTTTCATGTCCTAAAATTTCTTTGATTTATCACGTTTCTTTTTATGCATTTTATTGATTTGTGATGTTTGTTTTTATGTCTTCATTTCTCGAGTGTGGTATACATCATTCCATTTAGGTCTGTGTTTGAATTGGTAGTCGATATTTTGGATGACTAGGATTTAAACCCATTGTTGATGTGTTGAACAAATTGGGTCATTTCATAGTGATCAAGGGGATAGTGTTGTGGACACTTTGGTGAGGCCCATTGTTGAAAATGTATGATTTAAGCATCAAAAGTATCTAAACATGCTCTAGCTCTTCTAAAATGTCATGAGATTGTTCTAAATCAAGGGTGGTTCACTAAGATATAATTGTGACTGAGGGGTGATAAATTAGCATAAGTCCATGAATATAGGCAAGAATACTTTATAAATTAAAATATAATCTTGAAGATGAATGTCGACTTGATGCACAATTGGTATGTCTTATAAAAACATGAATTTTAAGAAAATAACTTCTACCAAATACATCAATATTAGGATGGTTACAATGGACCATTTCCAACCATAACTATTTTGATCACTGAACTGTTACTGCATGACTTGAACTGCATTCCCAACACAATTTCTACTTAATCATGGTCTGTCTGGTAATTATTACCTATCATTATATCCCTGAATTATTTATATTATGATTCTTAATTCCATTTTTTGATTCATTATAAGCTATCCGGTCATGAAACATTAATTACTGGAATTCCAGAACTTTCTTCTTTACCATTCATGACTATTCTTTCTATAAAGTCTCTCCCAAATGTTACATTTTCCATGACCTGTGTAATTCTCCCCACTATAGGATTTTAATATTCATCATTTCAATAAAAATAGGAATCTAATTCCCATGAAAAACACTCTGTCCACCACTAAACATGGTTTCTGGATGTGAGTCAACATAATTATACCATGTTCCATCACGACAATCCATCCTTGGCATACGCTGAAGCCTCATCTGGAACTAATATTCCATCCTTGAACAACTTGTGGTTTACTTCCTACCAAATAGATTTACATCATCCACTTAATAATAAATAGAAATGGTCTACTCATAATCACATGTATTATGCAATCATCATTCCATGCGCACATTCAATAAACATCAATAACTACATCTTGAACTTTAACCCATATTGATGATGTTATAAAACTCAATCCTCATACATAGTCATCCATAGAACTAGGATAACTTAGCTTTTCTACTAAAAACTCTGGTCTATATCACTCACCACAACGTAGTTAATACCTAACCTATATTCCAACATAAAAAGATGTCAACTAAGACTCACTGGAAATATCCACATTCCTATAAAAGCTATATCCCAATGTAACTCTAAAACTATTCCCACAATAGGATTTTTTATAAAAATATATTTCTAATGTGTTATTTAAGCTATTTCATCAGTTCAAATTTATTATAAGTATTAAGGATGGTTTCTAGGCCCCAAAACCAAAAAAAATCATTATATAAATGGGTTGGTACTAATATAACTACTAATTCATTAATTATCAATTTTTATAAGTAGAGTGGAATCGTTATGGATGATCTATCCTAAGAAAGTGAAGTTATAAGATTTAGTGGAATCCAGTTTGGGATGTTACAATGTTGTATCAATGGAGTTTTATCTTCCTAGTATTTACTATTTAGGATATTGTATACATGAGTATGATGTATGTGTTGGAACCTTTGACTGTTTTTTCTGGTTTTATTTGTTTTTCAAAGTAGTGGTGCAGCAGAATCCAAGAATTATTATTTTTATTCTGGGCAGCTTTTAGCGGCGGTTTTAACCGCTGGGAAATGTATACTGGTAGCAGTTTAAACCACCACTAAAAGTAAAAAAAAAAAATTACTTCTCACGGCGGTTATAACCGCCATTAAATAGAAGTTTCGTGGCTGCCTCATTCCACGGTGGTTTAACTAAATTTAGCGGCGGTTTTACCGTCGCTGGAAATTAAGTTTATTCGCGGTGGTTATAACCTCCGCGAATAAATAGATATCCAGGGCTCGTAAAAACGCCGCTAAATTCAGGAAAACCGCCGTGAAATGAGGCACCTACGACAATTTCCTGAAACTGCCACTAAACGTTAAAAACTGCCACTAATAGATTGTCGATGCCCTATTAGGCGGCGGTTTCTATAAACTGCCGCCAAATAGTATAGAGGCGGTTTAAACCGCCGCTAAACGCAAAAAAACCGCCTCTAAATGGCTATTCTGTTGTAGTGTATAATATTGTTACAAAGTATAAATAATTACAATAATTTCATATCAACACATGTTTCCCATACTATTTTTTTGATTTCATCAACTAATTTACCCTCCTTATTTATACGAGCCTCCTTCCATAACAAATGATGTGAGATGGAATTAGATTTTGATTTTGATTCATAAATCTTTATATAAACAAAGGAACATATGTTTTTTCGAATCACATAATTAAACTTTTTTTTGATTTAAAATATATACTAATTTATTCTCTAATGATGTGTACCCCATCCTTTCTTTATGATAGGGGTACAGTGGTTTTGATGATCATTCTTTATTTTCATCACCCTTTTTTTATTTCATAAATTTCCAATTTTGAATCAATTTGGATAAAATAAATAATGTCAAATAATATATTATTGACTGAAATGCACTTGAAATGATTTCTCATTGCGAATATTAAAAAAACAATTCAATGTTTCCTGATTTATAATGTGTTCATAACTAACTGCTGGGTGGGGATTTAATTTCCCCTTAGAATCCCCAATATCTAACATCATAAGAAGATTCCAGAAGCCTATATGGGATTTAATAGTAACCATTAAAACAAATTACTTTTGGAAATATTCTAAAATAAATGAGCTATGTAAGGAATAATGTAAATTAAATCAACTTTTCCTTACATAAATTTTCAATAAAATAGAAAAAGTATATCGTAACATTAACATTATATCTTTACAAAGGAAATCCTTCATTACAGGTTGGATGTGGAACCATGAATTAATATCAATTGAAACATTCATCCTCATTGTAACCCTAAGATAACTAATTAACATTGACTTGTTGGGGTCAATAGGTTGGTAACATTGATCCCAACCAACCTCAAAATTTATACCCTGAATTATTTACTCGGTAATTTTATTCAACACTATGATGCTACATCGTTATTTTTTTTCATCAACATGTTATTGATCCCATAATAAGTCTGCAGTTTCATCATTAATAGTTTTTTATTCCTCGGTATTAGTAACATCATCATGTGAAGAAGACATTGTCTTCATGAGTAGTCAAACATTTAATTTGTCTTTAATTACAACAATACAGTACAATCCATTAATAAAAGTTCACATTTTCATGCATCATGCATGAAACTTGTTACTGTATTGAATAAATATATAATACTTCAATACTCTAGTACAACTAACCTCCACTGTCTTTATTTAATATTTCCTCAGATGATTTATTTCCTTCCATCTATTGATGATGGATTGTACTTACTCTTTCAAACTAGCCTTCCTCCCATCATTTTGGTTCTAAATTTCATTGATGGAATACCTCCTGAGTAGTTATTATTGCTTTTTGTTTCTTGATACCCATATCACATATTTAGTGGACATCCAAATATTTTTTTTAACTACTCTGACCAAAAGTCATCCTATAAACTTGTAAACATTTTGGATGACTATTTGTCAGAGTAGTTCAAACAACATAGAAGATATGGGGGATGAGTCTAAAGAAAAAAAATGAAATAAAAATTGTTTAGGATATGAAAGGTCACTGACACTACCATGATAACATCAACTCATCCCCAATGAGTAAAACAACTCTAACCGATATTACTGATCCCTTTACCTTACCTGTATCTCAAATATAAGAGCTCTATATCCAATGTGGTTAAAAAATAACCTAAATGAAATTTTAATTAGGAATTATAACATATTACATTTCAAAAATGAATGAATGAAGATTAAAATCCACATGACTTATGCTCACAATCACTTAATTCCACTCAAAAACATTTATTGTTTTACACTTCCTCTAAAATGTTTTTTTTGGAATTTCTTAGAGGAGATACAAAATTGTGGTGGTATTGGTGTGAGGTAGATGAGAGAGCTTCACAACCAGACATTTCTATAAGCTTCCAAGAGAATGTATCTTAAAGATGAATCTAAAAAAAAGGCATGGAGAGATATTATCATTGTGGGATGAATACGTTTGAGATCCATATTTTCACCATTTTAAATTTAACATGGTTGATGGGGAAGAGAAAAAAATGTGTGTTTGGCTAGTTTTTTTTTTCAAAAAAAATGTCCAATATGATTATTTGAAGGAGGTCACCCATCGTAGTAGTATTCTAGTCCAGGTATCCTTAAATGTAGATTTATAATAGGATACAATGTGATTGAACTAAAATTCAAATTATTTTTTGGTGAAGTATTGTAAAAGTAACAGAGTGAGTCTTATAATAAAATTCATACCAAGAAACCAAAAAAATTCATTCATTATGTTTTGATTAATTTTTTGGTGTCATTTTTTTGATTTCTTGAGTAGTAAATGAGGAGGATGAAAGTTTGAACGAGTTAAAAATGAGTTAGGAGATGTGGTATTCAAATCCATGGTAGCATCTTTGATAGAGAATAATGAATACAATCCGAATAGGATGTATGTCATCATGTAACTTTGGAACCACAAAGATGGGTGGAAGACTAGTTTGAAAGAGGGAGTCCAATCCATTATCAAGAGATGGAAGAAAATAAAGCACCTGAGGAAGGATTAAATAAAGATAGTGAAGTTTAGTTTTAATAGTTATTGAAGTATTATATCCATGTTCAAGACAATAACAATTTTCATGAAGGATACATGAAAATGTGGAATTTTATGCATGGAGTGTATTGTATTGTATATCTATCTTACCAAAATGAATCCTTATTTATACAACCTTATGTGTGAAAACCCTGGTCCTTTTTTATGAAAAGTTATTTATATTTCTTATGAATATTTTTTGTTGTATGCTTCTTTCAATTATCATACATTAAGAATATTTTAATAAAATAAAAATGAGATACATGGTTTTCATATCGATAATGGGAATGGAAAATCATCATAAAAAACCTACATAGTTAATTTATCTAACCACTTTATGTGAATCTTGGTGTACATGTAGATGATGTTTCCTTAGGTTGAAGGTTTCAAGGATTGATTATTCATTTCAAGGGATAGAGAATCAAATGATAGCTAGTGGAGACTTGTGGAGTTTGGGTCATCAATGATAGGTCGGTTATTTGTATAGGGTTTTATTTTTACCTAGGATTTATGAAATTTTTATTATTTTTATGCATGTATACATTTATATTCATGGGATTCTATTGTGTTATATTTCACATAGATTCACTTTTCATGTGAGTTGGTTCTTAAAACTATTTCTCATGGATAATTTGGATCACTACATATTTATTATTAATCCTTTGGAAGTTGGTTGATGGTTCCAAGGGTTGAGTAACATTTTGATATGACTTAGGTCAGGTTATGAATAACTGGACAATATTTTGATGTTATGATTTTATAAAAGAGAAATTTATTGATAAAATAACATACACACACAAATAAAGAAAATAAATTTTCTTAAATCTGTTCACTTGATCATAAATCACTTCATTCTTGGAGAGGAATTTATATATAAAATAATTTGATAGAAAAGTAAACTCATATATAACATCTTCTATAGATGATGCCACATATGAAAACTCTTATACTAGAATATGATATGGTGTGTTTTTCAATGATTTTTTTTCATTTATTAATGTAAAATAAATTAAATTCATAAAATCTATTTATTATTAGTTTATAAAAATTCAATCTTTATTTTAAATAATTATAAATTTATAGGGTGGGAGAAATTATTGGAAACCATTCATTGATAATGGAAATAAATGGTATTTCCTTTAATGGTTTACCTATCCTATTAAATATCATCTTCTCTCATAATTGTAATGTTTTAGTGAATATATTTTTTAATAAATATAATAATATTAAGAACCTATCAATCAATTATAAACACACCTCTTATTTACAATACACCATATCTTTTGATTTTGGGTTAGATAACAAATTGAAAATGTATGCCTATTTTAATTTCAATGAAAATTTAAATAGTTTGTTACTTATTAAATTATATCAATATAATGTATTGATAATGTTAACCAATATAAACTGGAAAATTTAAAATTTAGTTCCCTGAATTAGATTAACCCATTAACAATAAAACAATATGTATATTAACGCATGTTATATTATTCATATAAAATAAAATTTCCTCTAATATTAGTCCAATATAATGTTAAACATTTTTCATCTGCATGTGCATGCCATAATGTGGAAATAATATTAAAACAATGGAAAACACAATATCTAAAAGGTAACAAGAAGTAATATAATAGAAATATTAAAAAAACCACCATCAGTTGAAACAGTGGGTGGATATACAGTTTGTAGTGGCCTCATATAAATATGGAATGAGATTATAAAGTAGGGAGGGGGGATTGTGTAGGTATAGGTTAGAGAGAGAGAGAGAGGGAGAGAGAGTTGACAGGTAGATTTCTTCATGGTTAAGAACATCACAAAAATGAAAACTAAAGAACCCAAAAAATCAAACAATAAGAGAGAGAAAAGAGAAAATAACATACATTGGATTATAGCATTGATTTATCCGAGAGAACATTGAGGAGTAGCACTGACAATAGGGGAGTTCACCAAGATATTGAGAATCACGACTGACTAAGTCACGATTATGGTTCTTTTAAATAGACCAGGGCCACTTTTATCAGTGCTTTCAAAGAAGCACTAATAAAGACCCCTTTCATCAAAACTAAATTAATAAGTATTGATAAAAGACATATTTATCAGTATTAATGTTTTAGTACTGATAAAGATTTATTTTAATAGCACTTTTTAGTGCTGATAAATCTCGATCTTTAGCAGTGCTAAAAAAGCACTGATAAAATGAACCTTTATGAGTGCTAAAAATTTAGCACTGATAAAGGAGACAAAAAATATATAAAGAATTTATATAATTATATGTTTTTTATAATTATATAATTATTTAAATATATAATTATTTATTTATAATTACATCAATAATTTTTTAAAGAATTTATATTTTTTATTAATAATTATAAACATATTAAATATACATTTACAAATATATTTATAATTAATTATTTATAAGAGATATATTTATATCATTATATATATTTATATCACTATATATATTTATATCATTATATATATTTATATCATTATATATATTTATATCATTATATACATTTATATCATTATATATATAATTATATAATTATATATATATATATTTAATAAATATATATAAATATAAATAAAGTAAATATATTCATTATTTAAATATATTTATTATAATTTTATAATTATAAAAATATTTATATCAATATATATATTTACATAATTATATATATATAATAAATATATTTAAATATAAAAATATTATTTATTTAAATACATTTATTATAATTTTATTATTATTTATTTTTAAATATATAAATAATACATTTTAAAAAATAATAGTTGTATATATATATATATATATAGCACCTAGGGTGTAGTTTAGTGGTAGTAGCCCCTATTGGTCTCGGCGAGGTCTCGAGTTCATGTCTTTCTAAGTAGATTATTTATAAAAATTTATTATAATTTTATAATTATTAAAATATTTATAAATATTTATTTATAATTATATAAATTCTTTAAAAAAAATATTTTTTATTTATAATAATTATAAATATATAAAATAATAAATATAGTAAATATAAATTTATAAATATATTTATTTATCAATGATTTATTTTTATAAATATTTTTAACATTATTAAGGGGTATATAATCATCAATACATGCATTTTAAAAATTAGTGGAATTAAATAATTCAAACTGACTACACTTTAAAAATATTGAAAAAATAGATAATTTTTATTAATTAAATATAAATTAATAAAAAAATATATAAATATATATATTTAAGTAAGTATGAATACATATTGAAAATAATAAAACATAGTAAATAAATATATAAATAAATAATAAAAAATGATCAAATTCAAAAATAAAATGAAAAATAAAAAAATAAAAACAAATTTTTTTAAAAATGAATTAATAATACCCTAACTGTAATAATATTAGAAATAAATAAATGAAATTGGATGATTAAAAACATAATATATTAAATGTATCATATCATAAATAAATTCTAAAATACACTAAAATTTGAATAAATTACATAAATATTATGTGTGTGTTTCTATATAGGATTTCATCAATTGTGTAAATATTTTTATTTGTGCGTTGTATATAAAAAATGCATTAATTACACACACACACACAAATATATATGTTTGTGAAATAAATGTTACACACATTATTTGATATATGTTAAATTGAAAAATTAAACAACATTAAAAATGAATAAGTTATTAATATGTTTTTAATTATTAGATTTTATTCATTTTCTAAATATTTATATTTAATATATATTATTTATTACTATTGATAATTAATATATATGTATATACATATACATATATATATCATACGCATTCATTTTTATTAATAATTGTTTCATTAATAAAATTTTAAATAATTTTGTAATTTATTCATTTTTAAGTTTTTTGTGTAATTATTATAATTTATTAATTTTATATATCTATATTTAATATATAATATTTATTAATATATACAATATATATATATATATTAAATTTATTTATTTTTATTAATAATTATTTAATTAATAAAATGTTTAATATTTTTCTTAATGTACTCATTTTTAATTTTTATTTGTTTAATTATTTTATTTTATTCATTTTATATTTCTATATATTGAATATATACTATTTAAATTTTTTTATAATTTATATATATGTACGTTTAATTTATTCATTTTTAACAAAAATTATTTAATTAATAAAATTATTAATATATTTTTTATTTTTCTTTGTTTAATTATTTCATTTTATTTTAGACCTTTATCAGTGCTAAAAGAGTGTTGATAAATGATATCCTTTATTAGCGCTAAAAATAAATCATTGATAAAGGGTTCCCTTTATGAGCACTAAAAGAAAGAGCTGATAAAGGTTACCCTTTATTAGTGCTAAAAACGATGATAATGGGTACAATTTATTAGCCATTTCTTAGCACTGATAAAGGGTTACCTTTATCGACACTTATTTTAGCACTGATAATGATGACCTTTATTAGTGCATTTTTCTAGCACTGATAAATGCCAGCACTGTTAAAGGCCTCTTTTGTTGTAGTGAAAAGACCATCAATTCATCAAAAATGAAGATAATAAGACAATTCTTTTGTTTCATGTTCCTTTTCCTAGAGTGGAGTAATTTATTTACCATATATACTAACAACATAAGGAAATATACTTGGAATACAAAATTTCATCGTTTAATCAATTTCTACCATAATATCATCTATTTCTCCAAATGATGAGTATTCAAGATGATTTTTTCATGCCTGAAAAACTAAAATCAACTTATAACAGATCACATGATTCCCAAAAAGGATATAAAGACATTCATCCTATCTTTATACATTAACCAAAACAAAAAATGGTTATAATAAGGTAAGATAATTCCTAAAATGAACAAATATTTATACTAATATCCAAATCTAGAGTTCAACATAAATCATTCGATAAATAAATAAACTTGCATCCCATATAACCTCAACATTACAGAATGTTTTAGACTCAAAGGATATTACATACCCTTCATCTTATATATTCAAAATTGTAATCGTGTTCTTCCCAAATAAGGCTTCATGTTAAATAAAATGTTAAACCTAAGGGTTGCATATACGTCAAACCAATGAAAAATCTCCCAAAATATCATTAATCACCATGATAAATCACCATATAATATTATAATGTAGTGAACCTCACCAGAACAACATAAATCAAATTTAAATACTAACCTGAAAGATAATCCTTAGCTTGGTTATAAATATCTATGAAAATATCCCCTTGTTAATGAATCACTTTTAAACCATCAAGATTCCTATATATCCCACTATCTAATTGACCATAATTTACTTAACATAAAATCATATAATAACCCAATGTTTATTTAAAACTCAATAGAATATTCTTCTTAAAACCAAGTAAAAGTTTCAAATCACCTCAAAATCACATCACTTAAAATCTAAAAGGGTTATCTATTCATTTGAACTTATGATCAACCTTAAACATTTAAACCCATGATGGTATCCGTAACTCTTAAGTTACCTCACATGAACTCATCCTAATATCCTAATTTCTAAAAAATAACCCATGATACCAATCATGAGTACCCAAAACCTATGCCCCTGTATCTAGTGATAAAAACATAATCTTTGTATTTCTATATTTTATATAGATAAACATGACCCAATTTAAACCATAAAAAACATACAACATTAATGGAAATATTGGATCACATACATACCAGAGGACATTTTAGGTTTAGTGTTTTAGAGAATCAGGACAAATTCTTAGATAACAACTTGGATACATAAATAACTTATTCATAAAAATCAAAATAATCTCCTAAAATTTATTCACATATAGTAACCTTCTTATAAATAACATACTTAAAACCTTTTTTTATAACTTGGGGAAAGGAAAAATAAGAAAGGGTGAGCTCAGATGTTAGTAAGGGTAAACAAAATGGATATCAATGATCACTTAAACATAAAATGAACACAATGGTATGAGAACATGATCATAAAAATTAAAAATATATAACTAGGATGTTATATATCATAATATTTAATCATGAAATAAATATTGGTGTTTCATAAGAAATTAATCATGAAGGAATAAAATAATATGAGCCACGAGAGAATAGCATTGAAATAAGACATAAGTCTGTGGAATACACCTAGAAATAGAAAATCATTTCTTTAGTATTCAAGGATCACCACTAAGACTATCATAGTTGATTGGATTCACTCCCTATTCCATATTATTTGTCAAGGTTTATTCCCAATACTATCTTAGTGAACATATTCCCTTATTGAATTGCATTCACTCCCCAGTATAGTTATATTTATCTCACGAGCTGTCCATATTTACCCAATTCATTGGAGGGATATATAATTATGGGCCCACCCATAAAATATTATAAATCATTTATATTTCCACCGTAATATCTTAAAACATTCATTATATCATAACTCATGAAAAGAAAATGAGTTTTATAAACATTTCATTATACCATAACAGATGAAAAAAAATATTTTCATAAACATTTTGTCACCATAATCATAAATCATCCTGATAAATATTAAGGATGGTATCATTGGATCATATCCCTAGTATAAATTAAATTAACATCAAATTATGTCATAATAAATATAAAATTCCTTTAAATATCACATGAACCATTTCTTGTGAAAAATAACCATTTCACTTTTAAATCACTTATTTAGAATGATTTTTTACCAAATATTAATGAAATTTTTTTATTTTGAAATAAACTTGAAAAAATTTAAAGTAAAATTCAAATCATTGAGTGTTCATGATGGTGGGAAATTCCGTTCATGTAGTATAAGATAAATGAAAACATACCTTTCACACTTTTGTAAAAAGACAAAATGTACCTCATTAAAAAAATGACAAGAATATCCATATTCAAAACATTTTTTATAAATTAAATCAAGATTAAAAATCAATTTAAATAATCATAGATTAATATTTAAAACATTCTTGAAAACATTTTTATAAAACATATATAAGGAAGAAAAAATATTTTTGAATGAAGAGAGAAATCATGTTAGTTTTATTTATAAACATTTGTTTGTTCTTTTCAGTTCTTAAAGAGATAAAATAAAATGAAAATATGTATTATATAGAAATAAATAAAGGAGAAGAAAATTCATGGTATTATTTAGAGGCATATCGGTAAATTTAGTCATCATAAACTTAATCATAAATAATCCTGATAAATAATGAGAATGTAACATATAACCCTTACCACTTTTGTAACTTTTTGAATTGTAAGAACCATGAAATAAAAAATTAAAAAAGAAAAGTTAAGTGTCATTATAATAATTATATTCATGATATAACTTATAAAATGGTCTATATAAACACCTCATAAAATAATATAGGTGTATAACATATCACATGTCCAAAATAAGACAATTTGAGATGATAAACACTTACCGCTTTTGTAATATCAGAATAAAAACTTCTTGAAAGAGATAAACTTATATGAATTTTTAAACCCAAATAATTTTCATTAAATTAATAATAAAATAAATTCTTGGGTAGTACATATATCACACTAAGGAAATAAGCGTTGAATATGGCATATGTCCCACAAAAATAAAATTGAGAGGAGAAATTCCATACCTCAAGTCCATACCTTCCATGTATGTCCTTTATATCCTATATAATAAACATATATCAATTATTTTATTTCTTAAAAAACTTTTCCAAGTTTATTCCTTTAACCTTAAACTATATATTTAATTTATTTTAATTACATATTTAATTACTTATTCAGTTAAGTATATATTAGGTGTTTTGAGGATGTTTGATTCATAATCCAAAAACAACTTTGGTAGGATGAATGTAGTCAAAGAGTAAATTATTACATCATAACTAGAGAAATAATAGTGGAATAATTATAATTTTTATACATATATTATACTTATAAAACCATTCATGATAAATGAACTATGTTACAATCATGGAGACGGTAGGTCGTATGTACACATAAGTAACATTTCCGTTTTTCAATGAACATGAGACATAGAAGGTAAGTATTATTTTATCTTTATATAATTATAATTATATCATAAATATAATATCATATCTTCAAATACACTTATATATACCATATTTGTGATATGTTGATGAAAACTTAATGACATCTCTTTGTAGAGGTGGTAATCCACACATATGCACAAACGATGTTATCATTTTTCAATTGATGGAATGGTATGAAAATAGATTATATATTATCTTTAAATAATTATAATTATTTCATTATTATAATATATATATATATATATATATTAAATCCATCATTGTAACCAAATGTGAGAGGTTTTTATGGAAAAATAATTACATTGGTTCACGAGGTGGTAGTCCGCCGTACACACAAATGATGGTTTCGTTTCCCATTTGATGGAAAATGAGAAGGATATAGGTTAATACATTAAAATAATAACACTTAAATTCATTATAAAAACTTATGTTATTATATAATCATGGTTTAATAATATTTTAATGAGGTATAAGAATAAATAAAACTAACACATTTGGTTAAAAACTATACATATTATATGGAAAACCTTATTCTTTTTACACATTAAGCCCTCTATGTTTGGTACTATTCCCTTAATAATACATATATAAAATTGGGAGGGACTTTAGGCATATATTTATTACAGTTTTATCTGAACCAAATGGCTCTTGAAGTGTGGAGAGAAGAGGATACATTGTTCCTTTTATAAGTGGGAGAAGAGTATTCTTGGAACTTCTTATAATATTAAATTAATATAAATTAATTTTCATGTTAAAATAG
This sequence comes from Viscum album, assembly GCA_963277665.1. NCBI lineage: Eukaryota > Viridiplantae > Streptophyta > Magnoliopsida > Santalales > Viscaceae > Viscum > Viscum album. The sequence continues at coordinate 1,932,009,994 of OY728142.1, forward strand.
ATAAATTTGATATAATTAAAATATAATATGATTATGAGACAAAAAAATCTCATCCAATAAAATTTGAACAAGTTTAGGTGATGTTTTAACCCTTATATTTTTGTTTTAACAACTCGTTAATCCTTTTAATAATTACCATGATAAAAAAGTTATTAATATTTAGGGGTAAATAAAGTTACTATAAAAGGAAAAGTGACCCATAAATGGAGAATGGTTTATATTTTAGACTATATAACATTAAATTGGATGAATATTGGTTTCTTATTAATTTTAAATCCTTTAATAAAATATTATTTATTATAAAATATCATTAATATTTTTTTTTGGAAATACATGAGATATTATAATTTAATATGTTTATAACTCATGTAAAATGGTTACAAAATGTCATATATTCAAATATAAGGATGTTATGGTATTAATATAATTTTCTAGTCAATTTTTTATAGGTTTAGATATCATTTCAAACCTTATCTTTTGATTTAACCCATTTGCCAATAAATTTTAACACGAACAGTGGTAATGAAGTTTTCAATATTAAAGGGTTATAATATTAGTTATAAGGTCACAATTGGGTCTTAAATGGAAAAGGTATGAAATTTTGGACCATTCATCATCGAAATTTTTCTCTTAAAATCTTTTTATGACTTTTGAATAATTTAATAAAATATTATTTAACATAAAATACTATTAATGCCATTTTAAGAACTATTCACATATTTTTACATTGAAAATGAATTGAAAGAAATGTAATTAAAATATAATATTTTAATAAAACTATAATATATTATATTATTTAAATATTTTTGGTACAATTTTAATTCACTTAAAAAATATTATTTTTTTGAGTTTATAAAATAATTTAATTGATTTTTCTAAGCACTGTGTTAGTGTTGCGTAAGAATTTATTCAAATTATTTCATGAATAAAAATTAAAAATAAATTATCATGATAAAAAAAATCCAGTCATATTTCAAATAAAAATTTATAACTGAAAATAAATTGTTTTTATCCCTACAAAAAAAATTATAGATATTAAAAGTAATAAAGTGAAATTTTTGACTTTATCTTTTACTTACATATTATAAAGGTCAAAATAAATTTTAATTGAAAAAAAGTAATATTTTAGAATTTGGGATGATTATCGATAAAATATACTCATCCAATAAAATAAAGACAATTTTATGAATAAATTTGAAGCCTCATAACAATAGTGTTAAACCTAATTAACCTATTTTACCTTTACAATGGTAACAGAAATTTATTATGGTTACAATTCATATTGGAAAAAAATAAAAGGGAAATATTTACCAAATTTGTAACTCATAAATTTAAATATAGGATCTTTTTCCAATATTAAATTTATATAAGTGGTAGAAATTAATTTAAGATAAAAATGGAAAAAGTAATGAAAAATAGGTTTTTAGACAAATGTATTTTTAAGTATTAAAATGTTTTTTATACCAAATTCAAACATAAATTAGATTACAATTAACTTAATTGAACTATTCATAATATATGTGAAGTAATTTATCTTTTAAACTATTTTAATAATGTTACTTTTTAAATGATTGAAATAAAAACACAGTTTCCCATGAAAATTAATATTATTCACTATTTAATGAAAAATCACACTTTTCAGAAAATTATAAAATTATTTAAAAAATAACATCCTTTTTATAAAATATAATTTCAACAATATCCATAAATTACTTCTAATATTCACTCAAAAAAATCAATAAAAATCATTTTTGAATAAAACCTATTTTTGAATCAAAAAATGATTTTCCTAAAAATTATTATTTATTTCATAATAATTAATACATTTTTATTGATTAATAACTTTAAATATGTTTTATAATGTGATAAATAATATTCATACATTCCAATTAAATGACTATGTTATAATAGTCATAATAATATTTCATAGTTCATTTAAGCTCGGTGTTGCATGTTGTATATGCTATCAAAAATAGTGTTCTTTAAATTTTCACGGCATTAAAGAATAAATAATTTTACTAAAAATATTCTTTTTTGAGAGGTATTCTATATACTAGTTTTTGTAGGGATATATTTATTCAACATGATGTTTATTTTGATTTTAGTGGATGGGTGGAATTTGGGATGTATCAAATGGTGAGGCTAAGAAATTTATAGTCACCAATATTGAATGGTTTGGTGTGTTATAGATATAATTATATAAGAAAATATGCAATATAAAATTCTAGTAGAAAAAATTTCATGGTTTCCTCTTTAAGAAAACATGTTTTATAGTATTCATTATGTTTAATGTAAATTTAAATGTATAAGATTACAATATAATAATGTAGATTAGATGAGCCAGTAGTCACCATGAGAAATTAAACTAATTTATGGGGTTTTATATAATTATTTGGTATGTGTAAATGGTTATAATTAATATGGTTCTTTATAGATATATTTTTTATAATTAAATGTTGGAAATGAAGAAGAACCATGTCATGGTTTGTTGTCATTGTTTAAAAATTGGTGCGGTTGGATTGAAGGAAAATGGTTTCACCTCATGGTCTAAAAGTGGATTTAGAAAGAAGACTGATTATTAGTGAGGATGTCTCCCCACCCCAAAGTGGTTACTATATCCTCTCTAGGATTGGTATTATCTTTCATTTCTCCTCACCACCCCTCTCTTCAGAACTCAGGTTACTATTTCCTTGTGTGCTATTATACTACTTACTCTATTCCTTTCATGGATTCTTCAGCATGGTTTTCATATAGTCTTTTTCAAGAATATTCCTTCTTTTTGGGTTTTAATATCCTCTTTATTTGGATTGTTCTTCTTTTTCATAACCATTTTTGGGGGTTGCAGTCTCCTTTATCTTCTTCCCTTGTTGACTGGACCTTCATGCTTAACTCTAGATTGGTAGACATGATGGGATTACATAGAGGTGGTTTGGGATTGTGTTATTCAAATAATCATAGGGTTCTTCACGAACATCTAGTTTTTTGAATTTTGATTCATTCTCTTTGTAGAATTGGTATTATTATCCTTCTAGTTATCTTGGCTGATTAATTAATTTTCCCTTGTCGACTCTTGCTACAAAACCCAATCTAATAGACCGGTTACAAACCAGATCTGGTCACCATCAAAACCAACACCTGAAACGGACCGTGGTAAGGACTTATGGAAATTCCCTATCCCCATGAGCCGGAACAAGTGCCCGAGTATGATAAATAAGTGTTTGGGAACTATTTACCCAAATTTAGAAGCATTAAACAAAAAAAAAAACTAAATCTGAAAATTTAATCCAAAAAAGACCTTAATAAAATTATGAACTGAAATAAATATTTTTAGACAAATACCAAGAGGTAAAAAACACAAAATTAGCAACAAAAATAACTCAAGGACCTCCAAACAATAAGGGTCCATAATCCCAAAGACTTCTCTACTACATCACACCAACAATGGAAGCTAAAAACCTGAACCATTGGTTCTAAAAGATTTATACAAACCTGAGAAAAACATTACCAAGTCTACTTAAACAAAAAGGTTTAAGTATGCTGTAAACCTAATACCAATAAAATTCCACCCAAAGAGATTCCATGTGATTAACATTTTAATACAAAAATCTTCCATGTTTTTATAAACAAGAAATTCTAGTAATAATTTTTTTAAAAGGATGCTACTATGAATGAAAACAATTTTTAAATGAGAAAATTTAAGTAGCAATTTTTTTTATTGAAAATGTACATACTACTTAATTTTCCATACAAACACACCATATACTGAGGGTGAATACAAAATAATCAATAATATCTAGTCACGGGAACACCCCTAGGAACTAGCTAGCTGTGGGACCCAGGTACCTCGTATCTCGGTGGAAAGTAACCGTAAAAAATATCTGTTCTCATGCACGAGCCACTAGTATGGAACAAACCCATAAATATTGGTACCCATCATCATCATAGTTGTTTATTTAGTGTTTTCATCATCAAAATTGAAATGTGAAATAGGGATGAAACCACTTCGGATCACTAGAATACTAGTACATGTTTGCCCACATAGATACATGGGTTTCCCCATTTCTGCTTGATCAGGTTCGACATCTTAAAAAATAACATTTGAACATGAAAATACCATTTCCAAATCACACAAACACCAATCAGCCCAAACACATGTCACATAATTCCCTTTTTCATTCAAATTCATTTCAACATCATACTCACACCAAAAATAGCACACAACATGTTTCATATCTCTTTCACTATTCAATAAATCATGTAAGAAATTTTATGAAACATTTACAAGATGGTACACATTACATAAAACCCCTTCCATGAAAAAATTGACCATTTCAGAAACATTATCCTACCAAAATAGTTTTCCAACATTACTGCACCTCTTATATAAATCAATGAACCATTTAAAATATTCCTAAAAAATTCCAAGAAGTATAACCATGAATATCACATAAAATACATCTAAAAACCCTATTTTAAAAACCAAATTCATGCCAATATCACAACAAACTATATTTTGTATCCCCAACACCATTTAATAAAAAAATTTCATGAACCATAAAAAACCCCAATCAATACCACACAAGTTACACATGAAAAACACACATTTTCAAGAAAAAATAAAAAATTAAAACTTAAATATTAAACAATTATAAAAAAATGGTTTTCACACCTCAAAAAATATATTAGGAACATGATAAATAAATAAATCATGCAAGATAACTCATCAAGAAATTCCTACACATATAATCACATACCAAAGATGTCAAAAACCCCAAATCTTTGTGTGAAACTTCAACTGCACCAACTCCACACCACAAGGGAGTGAAAACAAACCTAAAACCACAATATTAGACCAATAAAATCAAAATAAAACTACATATACAAATTCCTAGTTACTGGACATTTGTAACTTCAAGAAGGAGGGGAGAAACACTAAGGAAATGAGCTCACAATTTTTCCCAAATCTTGAAGAAACTACTTTTTTCTCCAAAAATTCATGGGAAACCCATGAAAAAAAAATAAAGAATAGAAATTACATGAAAATTACCTTTAAAATAAGTCTGGTATTTTACAATTCTCCCCACCATAAAAACTCCCCTCCCTCAAAAAGCCACAAAAATACCAAATGCGAAAACAAAGCCCAACTGATAGACCAAAACGGACTCCCTTTCCTTGTTTTTCCCATCCCCAAAAGGCCAGAACAACTCCATTTGATCAAAAAAAGGAGGGGATACTCTAAAAAACCAATATTTACCCCATTATCCTAAAACATTCAACATTACCATGGGAATACTTCAACAAAACTGTTGGGCGCACTCCAACCCCAACATTTACCCAAGGAAGAAATTGGTGGTTTGATAGCTCCGAATGAGACTACCCACCGCCAAGACAACACCAATGGAATAACTGGGTCATTGATATTGGGAGACCCAAATAGACTCCCCACCATAAGAGCCAACTTGATTTCCTAAGACAGAACTAAGACACCAATAGGGGGAGGCCCAAACGGACTCCCCACCATAAGGGATAAAATAACATTAGACTTATTCCAAGAGAACCTACATGATACCCTTGGTGGTTATTACCACCACAGTAACCAACCATCTTAACCAACTATCATGGAAAAAATGAAAAAGACCCCATAAGACCCAATACCCACTGTAAGGGGGGTCGATCAATGAAACTCTAGACCAACAGAGATACTAAGCGGTACATCACTCCCACGAACATTACCATCCTCGAATGATTCCAACCAAAACCAAGATAAAAAATATCCTACAAAGATATTAATACATGAAAAACCATACTGAAAATTTCACCCACACTGGTTCATGAACTGGGTTTGATAAAACAATACCACTACGCTCCCTATAACAAAGGAGGGACTTCCCCACCAACGCGGATTACAAACCTGAGGGATAGGGTCCCCACGTCCCTTTCCACCTCATGATACCACTTGAAATGAAACCACCACATCAAAATATCAAACTGTCTCCACCTCCCACACTAGAGAGAGAAGTTGGACCAAGATCCCTTACACCCTTGATGATTTCCTTACTCCGTGAAAAGATTCATTCCTAGGCCTATGGATGGAGCCCTTATGTTTGAAGCATCTATTGTGCTGCATTCAGGATCAAATGATCACAATACCCCATGAAATTCACTATCTTAAAAACACAACTTTTACCAAACATGGAATTGGAATATTCACACAAATCACCTCTTTCACCCCTAAAAAGAAACAATATAAGGACAACAGATGGAAGACATCTTCACTTTGAATAAGGAATTAAAAATTTTCCAAATAGAAACAAAATTTCATTTAAGAATAATCCCTTGAAAGGTTATTCAACATCCACATTTTCCCTTAAAAAAATAAAACAAAATAATACACCACCAAACATGAATCTTGAAAGTGATATAATCATTATTATGAGTGGAACATTGAATAGAGTTCCAAGTAACATGATATTACCGTATGTGACCATTATGGCTTTGAACTACCAGATATTCCACACTAGTGGATAACATTAAATCTTGCTTCAATAAGACTAATGAAATACCCAAGGTCCCATTAAGACATCATTATACACTAACAAACCTGAAATGCTTTCACCTTCCTCACTAGAATTCCCCTTCTCCAATTCCAGATATAACCAATAGACACAACGATGTCAAACTTCACCTTTGATAATTCAGGAAATGTAGGGAACCAAGGTTCATTTAAACCTTCCACAACCACTCTCTTGATACATGATGATCTAGTTAACTAAAAAAAAGAGGGGTAGAGTCAATATCTAAACATCAAGAAGAAAGTCCTTATGTTAATCAATTGAAGGATCTTCCAATGGAAAATCACCTGTGGCTGCACTTCAATAATGAATTAACTAATTATGGGGGTATACCCTAGACAAAAAGATAACCCAAGGACACAATCATGATTGTAATTTGGTCAAAACATACCAATAACCAGAACCGAACACATGAGGAGAGGAACCACAAGGGATTCTCGAAACATTTCTCACAGAGGGACACCAATCAATACTTCAACTCAACTTACTGACAAAACAAAAAATAAAAACATCATTAAAACAAGAGGGGTTCTCAAAATCAATACACCCCACCAAAACATTCCAAAAAACACATAAGACACACCAACCAAATAGGTTACCAAGACATCAAGTTTTCCATTAAAATCATCCCTTTGAAAATAAACGGGTCGGTGGTTAGCACACCCACAAATGGTACCCCATGGGCCACACACATGCATGTTTCTGTGCCATACTGGGATCCCTCCTCATAAATATACTGGAACTCATCTATCCATTCCATTATAAATCCATATTACTATGTAAATCCAAGCATGTGGTCTTTCAAAAAAATACCATAGGTTAAAACAAAAATTCTTTATAGTTTTCAATACCAAAACGTTCAACCGACACTTCCTTTTTCTCAAAACCACTAACCAAAAAATCAAAACCCAATTTAAATAATAAAAATATTTTCAGAAAATCACAAACAATTAAAATAAAAAACTACTTTCAAGTCACACACATTAGTTTCAAAACATCTCAGCCCATTTCAAAGCACATTCGATTTTATGAAAAACTTCATTTCACCCATACCCACCCATTTAAAAACTAATTTATCCTCATTTAAAACAAATTCACCAAAAATTAGTGAAACTTTTTTAAATCCCATTAATAAAAAATAAAAAATACATCTTCAAAACCGACACATAAATTACAAAACACTTAATTCAATTCAATAAACTTTTTTATGGTTTAAAAAAATTATACTAGAATGCATTTTTAAAACCCCCTTTAACATAATTTATAATTTCAAAATACGTGTAAACACACCGGTTACCCTTTCCAAACAATTTTGAAATTTAATTTATACCCTTTTATAAATCAAACCATTTCCTCTTTAATGGAAAATAATTTCAAAAAAAATCACACTTCTTAAAATCAAGTCATTGTTTCTTTAAAAACCATGTTTCTAAGATTCCAAAACAAAGAGACACAAGACAATGCGAGAGGAAACATGTGTCGGTGGGTGAATTGGGCATATGGTTAGCGGCCAGACTCTAATCACTTCACCATCATGGAGAGTGTTCTAGGGATATATCCCTAGCTTCACATGGCTTTCTAGGCCATGTGAGCTCATTGAGTCTATTAGACCAAATCTCTTTTCATCCCCTCCCCAATGCTCAACGAACCACAAGAACCAAAGAACTCAAAAAAAATCCAACTTCCCCTAGAGACCTAAATTCTATCACGAGATGTGCTAGACAGGAACCCTACTCATAATTGTAATGTCAAGTCCCGAAAATCTTAGTTCCAGTCAATCCTGCCTCTCTATGAAAAGGACATGACCCAAAATGAGAGAACCTCCTTTGATACCATTTTCTCACAAACCAGATATGGTATCCATCAAAACTGACTCCTAACCCAGTACATGGATATTAAAAAAGGTAATTACCTATCCCCACAGGCTGGCACAAGTGATCCAATATGATAAATAAGTGTTTGGGAATAATTTACCCAAATTTAGAAGCATTAAAAAACAAAAAACAAGAAATAAACTAAATCTAAAAATTTAATCCCAACAAGCCTTTAATAAAATTCAGAACTAAAATACATAGTTTTAGATAAATACCAGGAGGGACACAAATAAAAATTAGTAGTAAAAACAAATCCATGAGCACCATAACACAAGGTTCCATCACCCTCAATCCCTATTGACAACACTGCACCAATAATGGAAGCTAACATCTTGAACCACTAGTTCTAAAAGATTTACACAAAACTATGAAAAACATTACAAAGTCTACTTACACCCAAAGGTTTAAGTAGGGTATGATACTAATCCCAGTATGATTCCACCCAAATATATTCCATTTGATAAACATTTTAATACAAAAATCTTTCAAGTTTTTATAAACAAGAAATTCTATAGATAATTTTTTTAAATGGATGCTACTACAAATGAAAATAGTTTTTAAGTGTGAAAATTTAAGGAAAAAAGAATTATAATGAAAATGTACATGCTACTGAATTTTCCATCCAAACACACTATATTATGATTTTGAATACAAAATAATCAATGAGAACTAGTCCCAGGAACACCCCTCTGCACCAGCTAGTTGTGGGCCCCTGGTACCTCATATCTCAGTGGAAAGTAACCATAACAAATATCTATTCTCATCCATGAACCACTAGTAGGGAACATACCCATAAACTATTGGTACCCAAAATCATCATTATAGTTTAGTTAGTATTTTCATAATCAATCCTTCTACATTAAATAGGGATGAAACCACTCCGGATCACTAGCATACTAGTACACATCCTCCCACCTAGATACTCAGGTTTCCACCTTTTTGATTGATCAAGTTCCAAATCATAAAAAATACCATTTTCACATGAAAATTATATTTCCAAGTCACACACACACCAAAAATCCCACACACATTTCACATAATCCTATTTTTCATTCAAATTCATTTTAACAACATACTCACACCAAAATATCCCACAACATGTTTCATATCTCTTTTACAATTCCAAAAACCCTCTAATCAATTTTATAAAACATTTAAAAGATGGTAAAGATCACATAACATCCAATTAACAACAAAATTTACCATTTAAAAAACATAATCCTACCAAAATAGTTTTCCAACATGATTTCACCTCTTATATAAATCAATGAACCATTTAAAATATTCCTAAAACAATTCCAAGAATTATAACCAAATATTGTACATAAAATCCATATAAAACACTATATTAAAAAACAAATGCATTACAATATCACACCAAACCAGATCTTTTATCCCTAAAACCATTTAATAAAAACATTTCAGGAACCATAAAACAACCCTAATTGATACCAGAAAAGGTATAAATGAAAAACACACATTTTCAAGAAAAAAAAAATCAAAAACTAAAAGCTTAACCAATTATACCAAGTTGTTTTCTCACCACACACACTATATTAGTAACATTATAAATAAATAAATCAAGAAATCTAACTCATCAATAAATTCTTAGATATTTAATCACCCACCAAAGATGGAAAAAACCCAAAATCCTTGTGCGAAACTTGAGCCACACCACAACTGCACCACAAGGGAGTGAAAACGAACCTAAAACCACATTATTGTACCAATAAACTCAAAATAAAACCCTAGTTATGAATCCATAGTTCCTGGTCATTTAGAAATTCAACAATTAGGGGAGAAACCCTAATGAAATGAGAGACACAAGAGAGGAATTAACTTACTTGAGAAACATTGAAGAAATCTACCCAAATACAAGAATAGTTGAATATAAAAGCATCAAAAATTTAAAGGGAGGTTAAACTAAGGATGAATAATTTGATTGGGGAATGAAATTGTTGAAAAAGAATAAAAAATGAATGATTTATGAATGAAAAAAAAATCATTTTGAAAATATGGATGATTTGAGAAACATTGAGAAATTTATCCCTAATCCATGATGAAGATAAGATCCAAAGAGGGAAAATGGAACATGGAGGGTGATTATAGAGTTTGTGGTCTCAAGTTGAAGTTATAATGACTGAAAAATGTTCAAAATTTGAATTATATATGAAAGAAATAAATTATTTACTCAAATCTAGAAATGGGCTCACAGGTTGGCCTAATGCCTTAATATATCACCCAAATATACCATTATTCTGAGTTCTTAAGGGGTTAAAATGGATATGTTAGTTTCCATAGGTCAGGGGAGGACAAGTGGGAATTGTAATGAGAGAAAAATATTAAAAATATAAGTTTATATAAAAGAAACAATTTTTTTGAAATATCGAAATGGGATCACGGTTTGGCCCAAATCATAAAGAAACCACCCTTTTCTCCAAAAATGCCTGGGAAACCCCAAAAAACTAAGAAAGAATATAAATTACATGAAAAATAAATTTAAAATAAGTCATGTATGTGAAATTACCCCACCCTTGGTTTGGTAGGATGGTACTAATGTTGGTTTCTCATTTTGTTGGAGGAATACCTAAATGAGGATCTAAAGTTTTTTTAATCTAGTCATGGGTCTATTGTTACTAATTTTTTTCATTTTAATGATTTTCAATTAAAATTTGGTGATATTATCATCAGTGGAATTATATTTATGGTTTAATGGAGTCCAAACAAGTTTTCATTGTGTGTGGACTCAAGGGATGTGAGTAAAAATTTAGCCTTCTATGTCTGATGAATGTTATAGGTTTTCAAGTAAATTTTTATACCTTTTTTTCGATCATTTATCTAATGGTGGTGATCCCCTTGGATACCTAAATATGAAGTAAATAATTTGGTGGATCCTAAGGTTTTATTACTGTGTATGGTCTAGTTAGTGGTGATGAGTTTATACTTATTTTGAATTCAAGTTTCTAGATGGGTTATGGATAAGGTTCATTTGATTTTGTAGTTTTACTTTGGTTGTTTTTTGGTGTTTTATTCATGTGGTTATGTTTCAAAAACATTGGAGGATACTATTATAAATGTTTTGAAAATGGTGATTTTTGGGTGATAAGCTATGGTTTTCATAATAGGCACATAACTCGAAGAAGATCCATAGGTTTAAAAAACTAGGTGTGGTGGTCCTTTTTATGGATTGGTCTAGTTTTCATAATTATTAATTTTTATTTTTTAGTTCCTAGTTTGGGATTTTTGGAGTTGTGGCCTTTTGAATATTGTGGTATAATTTGATTTTTTATGCTTCCCACTCAACCTAAAAGTGATTTTTTAATAAAAAAACAAAAAAAAAAGGATTGAGAGGAAGAATGGGGATTGAGAAAGATATTTCATCATATATTAGTACACACTATAGTTTTGGTGAAATGATTAATTTGGTAAATAAAAACATAAGTATATTTTTTATAGTTTGGATTCAAGTCATTGTGGGTTTTGGATAATCTTTGATGAAACCAAACCATGACATAATTAGGGAAACACTATATATTTTTATCTATATTTATTTAATTACAAATTTATAAATCCTTATTTTACATCAATTATTTATTAATCATATTTAAAAAACCCTAGATATAGATGGATTCTTTTAATGATTTTAGGAAATACTTTAAATACATTTGAGATCCTTCTATTTGGGTAATAAATTTGAATAATAAAATCTATTATTTTGTCCCTTTAAAAATCCTTCACTTATTGTTCTATAACATATATCCACTGGTTAAAATTAGTTTTTTTTGTGTAGAATAAGAATTTATTCGATGTTTCTAAATTATATATATTTATATACATATATATATATTAAATAATTTTATTAAGAAAGTGTAAATTTGAGAACCGAGGTTTTTCAGTTGACCATGTATATATTCAGGGAGCAATTTGAGGTAGGTTTTTTTGTATCTCCAAATTTATTTTTACTATTTTTCATGTGAAATTATCATTATTTATATTTATTATATAAATATATTAGATTTATCAAATTATATAAAAAATTGAATCATAGGAAGGATGAGAAGTTTTTGTGGAACATTTAATATAGTTTTTAATTTTTCTATTTTTTCTATATTATATAATTTTAAGCTAGTAGTATGTTATATACATGTGGTAATTTAACATGTTTTATGTATTTAAAATATCAATGTTACTTTTTCCTTGGATATGGATATGAATATGATGTTTATTAATAGATGACTCAATGAAAGTGAACATGATATTAATGTTAATGTAAAATAAATTAGTGGTACCATGAAATTAATTATCTAATATAGTTAATAAATTATACCAGTGGTAGATGATTTATTTTGTGAGTTTCTAATGGATTCTATTACCAAGGATACATTTTCATTTTTTTGGTTCTCACATGGATCTTCCACTTTCAAAAGTTGTAACACCTCCCAATTACCTGGGGTGGTGACAATGTAACCTTTTGTTAGATGAGAGTATATAAGGTTGGATCATACCTTAAGGGGTCTTATTGCCTATTCTGAGACTCTATTATAAATTTAAGTCACATTCATGAAATCTTTCCTTGTAATAATACTAGTTACCCTAAAGTGATATTTATTAACTAACAACATGAATTTAAGTGGACACTGCACAAAAGAATTGTACTGTCTCTCTTTAGATCCAATTATTTAGTTACCATATCATTTACATCCATAAAGGGAGGAAATAAAGAATTTAACACCATTTAAGTATGTTTTTATATTCAATGAAATAGGTGGTAGGTTTTATGGAGTTGATATTGGGGACATGAAAGTGTATTACTACATATCCTTATGAAGGTAATATGAACCAATGTAGTTCAATTCCACATAACAGGGAACATCATAACTTTTAAGGCTGTGAGACAAGGAACAAAGTGGTTTCTTTTAAGTTTGGGAATCTATTATAACTTCCAAGTAGTTTTAAATCATTTTTCATTGACTATAATCATTATAATATGTAATATATTCCTTGTGTCAGGGTGCAATGGCATCTTATAATCGTTAGATAAGGAATCTAGAGATGGTTTTTTGGGTTTAAAGCTAAGAAAGAAGGTTGTTTTATCTTTATAATTTCTGAACATGAGGGAAACTTATGCTCATTATATAAGTAAAAGAGAAATGGTAATTATTATTCTAATCACACAAGTAACGATGTTCCATCCAATTCTAATCACTTAGGTAATATTTTGCTCATCACATAAATAAGAATGGGTCATCCTATTATAATCACATAAGGAACCTTATTCTTTCCACATAATTAAGGATGATCAATTTAGGGATATATTTACTACCAATAGGGATATGGGATAGTAATAGTGTTTGTATTGGACCTCATGTATATGTAATACATATTCTTCTTCAGTAGAAATTAAAACACACATAGTTCAAGTTGCATTGTTTAAGGTTATGTGAATAGACCAATCCATTCAGTTTAACATCATATGGTAAGAACAATGTGCTATTTATTTTAAATTTGTATATCTAGGACTACTGTATAAAAGGTAATTAACAATGGGTTGGTGTGGGACTTATGTATGATGGGACCTTTCTAGTTTTCTCTGGAAACTAATCTTAGTGAAGGTTTTTGGTGAAACCTTGAGGAGGATCCTAACTCAAGAAATTTACTAATACCATTGGTAGAATCTCAAATATATTCAAATTCCTAAATCATCAAGAGATTTGAGAATAAATTAATTTCATATATCAAGAAGAATATCTATAATCAAGGTGTTACTGAGATAATGGTGGGGGTTATAAGAATAACAACCCAAAATCATGTGTGACCAGGCTCGAAAACTTCATTATGCATATATTGATTTTTCAGGGTGGTAAATTGATTATTGTATTGACTAATGGGTTCCTAGGTTTTTGAAATTGTTTAATGGGAAACCATGTAGTTTACATAGGATAATGAGCACCCAAAGTGTTGGTCTATGAAAATGAGCACACATGTAGGATTCCTGAGTGAAGTGCGCACGTAAGATAATGGATTGGAAAAATTTGGAAAATAGTTGGAGAATTGGGTGATGTGGGTTCCCATGGAAGAGTCCAAGGTGAAGTGGACACCCAATAAGGAGGCCTAGATGATGTGGACACCTATACAGGAGTCCTTGGTGAAGTGGGTGACCATGAAGGAGGCCTAGGATAATGGGTGCCTAGGATAGAGGCATGAGGGAAGTGGGAACCAGGAAAAAGTTTTGATAAAAGTGGGAATTCAAAAAGGTAGCTAGATTTAATGGGAACATAGGTATTTTGGTGCCAAGTTATTGATGTTATGGTTGTTTGGAGGCTAGTAATTAGCATCAGGGTAGTGTGGAGCCCATGTATCAATGATGAGTTAATGTGGATGTCCGGTTTCAGTGGTTGGGTGGTATGGTACCTAGGTAGTTAGAACCTAGGTGACCCAACACCCAGGTTGTGACTCAAATTAGGAGGGACTAGGCATAGAATTTTTAACCCCTATATCATGTTTTTAATTGAAAATCACTTTTTAGAATCCATGGAAGACATGGTTGTATAGATACAAACTTCATGCACATAAGTGATATCGTTTTGGATTCTATATTTCTTTCCCTCTCCAAAATAGGGTGTTTGGGGCCCCATTTATTGACAATCATTGGTCTAGGAATGTGTAAAAGGAAGAGAGATACAGAATATGAGTAGTTTCTAATTAGATTAAATGTCTGCATGACATGTCACTTATGGTAGGGTGCGTGAGTAGTTTCATGAGAGGTTGAAGGATACATGGAGGGGTGTATGAGAATCTAAACATGATAATGAAATAATGCATGGAAGTGTATGTGTGGATTTGCACACAAGGAATTGTGTGAGGAGAGAGTGCACATAAAAAAGTTATGTGAGGTGGGGAACACTAGGTAGGGTGCACAAGGTAGGGAACATACCCAAAATCTATCTTAGAACATGCATGAACTTTTAAAAAAATACCTTCAACATCAAACAACCATAAATCTTGATTCGGTAGTTATTTTTGGATCTATGAGATATCAAATATAATATTCAAAAACTAACTACACACTTGGATATAGGGTTCCCCTATAGAAGGTGTTTTATGAGGAAAATGTTTTTCTATAAGGACTTTAAAATTTTGGTTTAAGGTTTAAATAACCATTATCACTATAAATAGATGAAATACATGACCTACCTCTAATGGGAGGTTTTAACCCCAATGTAACCATACTGGTAAATGGTGTTTAAGGAATATCTATACCTTAATGAGTGAGAAATCATGTGACACTTGGAGATCCCACTTTTGTCTTTTTAGTGAAAATAAATACATATATATATAAACTTTTCTTGGGTTATTTTAGTGAGGATCATAACATGGATTTAACAAAAAATGTGCAGATCACATTATTTTATGCCAACAATATGAAAATTGTTCAATAATTTTGAAATGGGAAGAATGATGTAGTGAACTATTTTATAAATTATTTGGCGATGTGTTGAATTTTTTTGTATAGTTAGAGATAGTGGTAAAAACAAATTTTTTGTGATAATTTATGTGGAAGGAAGGTTATAGATATACAATGATAATGTATGGAACCTAAGATTTAATTTATGACTAATTATATATCAATGGTATTTTTACACACCACTACCAATGGTTAAGAACCTAACTGATGCCTATATGTGGTTTTGGGAACCTGGGGAAACCTTAAAAATTAAGAAATATTGGAAATAGATGGCTACAAAATCCCCCTCTCATGATCTCCCTTCCATCAATATTTACAGTAATTTGGTTATGGAGATGCTGTTTTGATATGATGTAGATGTGGAACGTGGTTGTGGTATGAATCTTTTATATAATATTATAGTATGAGGATGTGGTAGAGTAATTATATGGAATATAGAATGGAAAGGTATGATAGTTCCATAATATATAATTTTAGGGTGCGATGGAAACTAGGTTTAAGGGAAAGGGGGAATGGGGGACCCTCTATGAAATATTTCATGATTAATAAATGTTAGATTTTATATGGATTTAGAGTGTCTGCCTATGGTGAGATGGGCTTGTAGATGATTTTGGATGGAACATGCATAAATCTCACTATATAATCAATTATGGTTAAGTATACTTATTCAAAAATTGATATAAGATTTTCAAGGGAGGAATCTACAGAGTATACTTGTATTCTCACCCCTCCTTCAATATAATATTTTTAATAATTTTCACTATGCTTCAGATAATGGGATAACTGTAACACCCTGAGATTTTATGAGATATATTATTTTTAATTTTTTTGATGTCTTCTATTATACACTACACCCAGATTAGCTTGTACGATACGCAACACCTTATTAGATTGCAGTATATGCAACACTATTCTTGGCTCCTGTTACACACAATTTCAAGATTCATTTTGTGGAAATTATTCTACGCAACATTAAGTATAGATTTTGTTTAATGTAAAAATGAAATAAGTTTTGATTATGTTATACACAACACCAAATGGAGCTTGCACTACACGCAGCCCTGACTTGGCTTGCATTAAACGCAATCAAGACCTTCTTCAATAGCGTGTGTAGTACGCAATACTGGGTTTCACTAAACAAGGATATGTTATTAAAATATTATATAAACTAGCTGTTATGAATATTAATGCCCACTTTTTGAAATTTTATAAATTTTATCTTTCAAAATGGACTTCATTTTTGGATTTGGAATATCGAAATTAGCCTAGGGTGAATTTTTGGTATTTTTCTAAAAACATTCAATTTTTGATAAATAGTGAATAACACTGAGTTATAGTTTAAAACCGAATTTTTATTTAAATAATTATTTATTTTATTTAAATTTATTTTAGGTAAAGATAGATACATAATACCTATATAAGTTCAATGTAATTCATTGTAGTCATTTTATAATAATTTTAGATATATAAAGATCTTATTGAACTTTTTACCGTCTTTTACCCACCTCCTAGGAGAATTTGAAAATTTACATAAAACATAATTTTATCACTTCTGTGAGTGGGATTTAAAGAATCCGAAAGACATGGTTGATATCAGTAAGTAAAATGTGGTTCAATAAGATAAAAATAATTTTTGGTGAATAGTAACTTTTTACTTTTATTTACCACGATTAAAAGTAAATACGGTAATTAAAGATAAAAATGATAGTATTATTACCATAAAACATGTACTAATTCTATTGGATAAGTTTAATTCAACCAAAAACAAACTTAGGAATAAAATATGACTCTTTAGGTCCACTTGGATTAGATTAGGACATTTATTATTATTTAATTCAAAGAAGAATTAAAAGAGTTAAAATCAAAGTTTAATAACTAAAACATTTTTAATATAGGGTTATACATACGATAAATTTGACAATAAATATTAATTAGAAAGATAAAAATATTTCCTACATAATTTTATTTTATTTATAATTTTTATACATTAAATAACTTAAGATATTTATGACACAATGATGATGCAGTAATTACCTTATTAATGAAATATTAACATAATTGATATTATAAATACCCAAATAAATCTAATTTGAGACTTTTTATGAATTAAAATAATTTTATAGGTTAATATAACATATTAGGTTTAGTTAGATTAATGTTTTGCGAAGTAATAATGCTGTAATAAAATTAGAAAAAACAAAATACCAAATAGTGTCAAATTGACATAAAAGTGTTTTTACAAAAAATATTATATTAAAAATTGTTATTATATTTTTAAAAATCTAAGGTTCGTCCAAAAGGCTTATATAATAATTTATATGATATTAATGAACCAATTGGGGTTATATTGGAATTTTATTGTAAGTTTATTAACCATATAGTGTAAGAATACAAGAAGACATGGTAAAAGTGAAATTATTTAACTTAGAGTTAAATCTAAATGATAAGATTTATATGGTTACCTACACTTGTCTAAAAAATATTGTTTGAGATTATTTCGACCCATCCCTACCCTAGCCTCTAAATAATTCACTTTTGAGCCCTTATAAACAGAATATGACTTTATTATAAAATAACATTTTAAGTTTTTTCTATAGTGCCCCTCTTATCCCTTATAAAAGGGAACCTCCTCCCTCTCCACTTTACCACATTTTAAGCCTTCAAGATCGGAAAAACCCTATCCATTTCCCTTCTCCACTTCCCTAGAAACATACTAGATGTTCTGGTATTCTTCAAAGACCAACTTTAGTATCCTAATAGGAGGTTTAGAAGAGGCGCGTTGAAGAAGAGGTAATATCCTTTACCGGTTATTTCACATTTATTTCTTCTTATACTTCCTATTACTTATTTTTTTAATTATAAAGTAATAAAATCAGTATAACTCATATAATTATATGTTACTATAAAAATGAAACAACCCTATTTTACCTTCTGTCCATCCTATGAAAAATTAAATCATCACGCGTGCGTACCTACGGAATACCGTCTCCACGTCGTGATGTAATCTGTTTTTCCACCACCACCTTACTTGGATGGTTATAATGGTGTAAAGAATAAATATATATGGTTATTATAACATCATAATGATTCTGAGATATTATATCATCCACTCCAATTCCATTCAATAATTATGGGAACGATATCATCGCTCGTGCGTACGTAGGGATTACCGTCTCCACGACGTGATGAGATTCATTCTCCATATTAACTATTCAAGAATGATTATAAAGTATATATAATGAATAATAATGATATATATGACATAATAATGCTACTGGATTTATATATATATATACATATATATATATTTTATCTACTTACATCCATTCAAGTCAATAAGGAAAGGAAAATTGTGTTCATGCGTACATACGGACTGCCGTCTCCATGAACGGTGTATTTCATTCCGTTTATTGATCTATAATATATATTTATAAGCTGAATATATATTATATATAAATCATTCTTTACATGTTTTAATTAATTAAATCAGGATATAAGTAATAATATCAAGAACAACAAGTCGAAACACGTATGATAAATGAAACAATTTTACCAAAAACGTTGCTTTAACATGGAATTTACAAAAGAACAGGTAATATAAAGTCATAAGTGCACCATATATGATATCATAAAAAGGAATAAGATTCTTTAATAAGTAAATGACATTATTTAAATCATTATATAGGAGGTTCAGATATGTACGAAGTATATCGGACCTAAGGTAAGGGATAATTTTGAAATCTCATTTTTATCCGAGATTACTTATACGTAAGTATTTACTGGGGTTATCCATGCCCATAAAATGTTTTTCATAAAGTTTTTAATATTATTACATGTATTTTTAATGTCATTTTTACCCCTCTTTGACTTTTACTTTGTGTTATGTAAGTAATCTTTCTTTTGTTTACCATACATGGTACTTTTTGAATTTTCCATTAAAAGTACGAGGATAATGATTTTTTAACTTATACGACATGAATTTTTTTTACAGTTTCATAATTCCTTTTCTTCATGTATCTTACTCTACAATATTTCATGATTATTTTAAATAAAATCATTTTATTTTAAAATTTCGTGGCTTTTTTTTGAAAAGAAAATGATTTTGAAGAAGAAAGGATATTTTCCTCAAGAATTCGTTTCCAGTGTTTTATCAAAACTATTTTCCATATAAGATGAAATTATTTAGCATGTTTATGTTTCAAGTATAATGTATCTATTATTTACATGGTTTTATTATGATTAAATGATATCCATTTGTTTTATCTGGATTATGTCATGATGGGATAATGATTATAAAACCCATTTTATTCTTTGGGTTATGATGAATGATTTATGATTGTTTTGTGGAACACGTAAGAATGATTTCAATATGAGATGGGTGGGACCTATATCTCCCTCCAATGCATTGGGTAAAGATTTATATCTCATGATATAGACATGGATGGAACAACAAGTTAATCTGGTTCAGTGATACAGGACTGGAACGAGGACTGAACTCGATTCAGTAAGGGACTTTGTCCACTATGATGGTCTTGGCAGCAATGCCTTGGATAATATGGAAATCATATCATGTTATTAATGGTTTTACACAATTACATGTTTTATTACCATGATATTTTATTATGGTTAATGTTCCTTTTTGATCTATTACTGCCAAGATTTATGTCATTACTCATAATTTTGATGTTTTATGTTCATGTTCTTACGTTCAAATGTTTAGGGATTGTTTTATGTTCTCAATGTTTACCATTACTGAGAATTTGAGCTCACCCTTTTTATGTTTTATTTTCCCCAAGATATAAAGAATGTTTTTAGGTAAGAAAACAAAAGGGGAAGATATTTATGGGAGATGTTGAAGATCATTCACCATGATTAAAAGATTATGTTCCGAGTTTCCAAAGACACTAAAATAATATGGTCTTTGGGCGTCTGTTTTTGTAATGTATTAAGTATTCTGAAAAAGTAATGTAATGTCTATGTACATAATGATTTGGGTCTCTACAATTGGTATCAGAGTGAAGGTTTAGTTAACCTTTGGAAACTAGGATGCAAAAACTTTAGTGAAATCTATAGAGATATTTCTAAGGTATGTATAGGGATGTCTCTAAGGTTACATATACGTATAAGTTATAGTCCTAGAATTACGGTAACGATCTTATAATTAAACCAAAGATGTTAGATATTGAATTTACTCCCCCTTTATTATGTTGTTTTCCTAGAATGATTTTTGTCTCTTACACTATTCTTTTTGGGTTTTAGACGATGGCTGGAGCCCGAAGGAACCGTGTTGGTCAATATAATGGGAAATGCAATGATTGTACTCCTGAACAAACCAATGTTATGGGAGATGGAGTGCAAAATCTTATTGCTATACTTACACAAGCTATGAATCATTCTGGAATTCCGAATGAGCAGATAAAATAACAATATTCTATTGAGTCCTTCATGAGGCAACACCCACATTATTTCAGTGGGTCTTTTGATCCACTTATTGCTAAACAATGGATTAGTACCATTGAAAAGATATTTTCCATACTTTGATGTTTGGAACATGAAAAAGTCATTCTGGTTTTTTACCATTTAGAATGTGAAGTAGACCAATGGTGGAATCTAATTAAGAATACAAGGCCCCAAGGTGAAATTGAATCCATGGAATGGGACGAGTTCAAGAAATTATTTTTCAATAAGTACTTCCCTTATATTCTTTGAACAAAGATAGAAAAGGAGTTCCTTGAGCTTAACCAAAAGGATGGTGAATCTGTTGGTATATACAAGGATAATTTTACAAGGCTTGCAAGGTATGTATCTGGCTTTATCATCCAACCTGAAAGTAAAGTTGATCGATTCTTCAGTGGCTTAAAACCAAGTCTTTGAAGGGAATTAGCTATAAGAGACTTCAGTAGCTATGAAGAAATTGTGCGTTGTGATATCAAGGTAGAACTGGAAGTTGGTGTTACATATCCATCTCATGGTTTTGACAAAAAAATGAAACATGGAGTTCAAGGAAAAACCTTAGAACAATGGTGAAAAGAAGGTGAATGTTTCTTTATGATCAAAGTGTGGAAAGAAGCATGGTGGGGATTGTCTAAAAGGTACTAGAAAATTTTTCAAGTGTGGAAAAGAAGGTCATCGTGAAGCTGAGTGTCGAAGTAATGGTAAAAAGGTTTCTAATGATGTGAATAGAGAAAAGACTACAGAGAACACTCCACCAACACTTCAATGCTTCAAGTGCATGGAAATGGGGAATTATGCTAATCAATTCCCTAATACAAGGGTTAATGATGGTCGATATAAAAAATCTCTTAAGGCAAAGGACAAAGGGAAGTCACATGCGATCACTATTGGAGATGTTGAATATGAAAACGATGTGGTGTAATGATTAAGTGTTTATGTAACGGGTTTCCAAAATAATGTTTTATATAGTAACATGGAATATTGGAATATTTATGTATTGGTCTATTGTGGTTTTCAATAATTTTATGGTACCGATAACCATGGAAAGTGATTGAAATATTTCTGGGAAGCAAATGAAATGTGCATAATGAATTTATAAGGAGAAAATAATATTTATGATAGTATTTATGAGCTCATGACTGATATAAGGACAAATTTATATCATGGTTTGAGTATATAGAAATTTTGGGATTTTGGTTTGTGGAAAGAGGTAACTTTTGACTACATTTATGATTTCACTAATGTTCAATGGGTATTAATTTTTTAATAGAATACATGATTAAGGTATTCACATATTCTGAATGTGACCAACAAGATATATCTTATGATATATGGGAGATAAATGATGGTATTCACATGCTTAGTAGGTGACTTTCTAGTAATAGTTTTCTTTATACTATTAGCTTGGATAGAAGTATTTTGGATAAGCCTAAATATTTGAAATGGATTAAGTTTAACATAAGATATTATTGTTTAATTATTAAACATTTTTTCTTGATATTATTTATGGAATGTTATAATAGTGTAGTTTTAGAAAAAGGATAACCTGCAGGACGGGCGACAACCCATCGCATCAGACAAGGTTGAGGGAATAAAACCCAAAAACAATGTGTGATAGGCCTTTATCGCCTACCACTAGCCTAGAGGAAGTCCCTGGTTAGTATAAAATAGTTTTATTTTATTAATAGGTATTATAGATGAAGTATAAGTCCATTTTTGGAACCATATACGATTAATCTCACCATAAGATGGACTTATGTAGATAAATTTTGCTAACCTTATGTTTGAGATAGATGGAATGACCTATCATTCTATCTCATGATCTACTAACACATCACGAAAGACAAATTAAACTTCATTTCTTTAAGAGATGAAGTGGAAATTTTTCAACAGACAAACAACAGTAAGATTATACCAAAATCAAGTAATTATTTATTTTAATTAAAAAATTCTCCAACATTAAGAAAATGATCTTGAAAACCAAAAATGTTGTCCTAGTGCCCTCATATCTGATGAATCATATGGTACCTTATATCATCAAAAATTTATGACTTTGTGATTGTTGACTTTTTTATAGCCATGTTCTCTACCACTCTTCTTTGAAACATGATGGTCAGATTTCTCTTCCATATCCATATTTTCACCTATATTCTCTTATGTGGAAACCCAGTGATGAGTTACTTTGGGTATCCGTTATGTTTCTAACGTTCCTTTTTAAAATGAAGATTTTGTAGTCCTTTTTACGATGTGGGTTTCTATGAATGAAACTTTCAAGTAGTAAACGATTTATAACCCCGACGAATTTCGAGGGCGAAATTCATTTTAAGGGGGTAGAATGTAACACCACAAGATTTTATGAGATATATTCTTTTTAATTTCTTTGATGTCTTCTATTATACACTACACCAAGATTAGATTGTACTATATTCAACACCATATTAGCTTGTAGTATTCACAACACTATTCTTGGCTCATGTTACACACAATTTCAAGATTCGTTTTGTGGAAATTATTCTACGCAACATTAAGTATAGATTTTTTTAATGTATAAATGAAATAAGTTTTGATTATGTTATACGCAAAACCAAACGGATCTTGCACTACATGCAGCCCTAACTTGGATTTCATTACACACAATCAAGACCTTACTGGATAGCATGTGTAGTACGCAATACCAGGTTTCACTAAACAATGATATGTTATTAAAATATTATATAAACTAGCCATTATGAATAGTAATACCCACTTTTTAAAATTTATTGAATTTTATCTTTCAAAATGGACTTATTTTTTGGATTCAAAATTTTGAAATTATCTTAGGGTGAATTTTTGGTATTTTTCTGAAAACTTTCATTTTTTGATGAATAGTGAAAAA
Source organism: Viscum album (assembly GCA_963277665.1). Classification (NCBI taxonomy): domain Eukaryota; kingdom Viridiplantae; phylum Streptophyta; class Magnoliopsida; order Santalales; family Viscaceae; genus Viscum; species Viscum album. The sequence goes on from OY728142.1 coordinate 1,932,034,234, forward strand.
CATTGAGTTATAGTTTAAAACCGAATTTTTATTTAAATAATTATTTATTTTATTTAAATTTATTTTAGGTCAAAATAGATATATAATACCTTTATAATTTCAATGTAGTTCATTGGAGTCATTTTATAATAATTTTAGATATATAAAGATCTTATTGAACTTTCTATCGTCTTTTACCCAACTCGTAAGAGAATTTGAAAATTTACATAAAAATTAATTTTACCGCTTCTATGAGTGGAATTTAAAAAATCTGAGAGACATGGTTGATATCAGTAAGTAAAATTTGGTTCAATAAGATAAAAATAATTTTTGGTGAATAGTAACATTTTGCTTTTATTTACCACGATTAAAAGTAAATAGGGTAATTAAGGGTAAAAAGGATATTATTATTACCTTAACACATGTCCTAATTATATTGGATATGGTTAATTCGACCAAAAACAACCTTAGGAATAAAACATGACCCTTTAGGTCCACTTGGATTAGATTAGGACATTTATTATTATTTAATTTAAAGAAGAGTTAAATGAGTTAAAATCAAAGTTTAATAACTAAAACATTTTTAATATAGGGTTATACATAAGATAAATTAGACTATAAATATTCATTATAAAGATAAAAATATTTCATAAATAATTATATTTTATTTGTAACTTTTAGACATTAAATAAGTTATGTTAGTTATGACACAATGATGATGTAGTAATTACTTTATTAATGAAATATTAACACAATTGATGTTATAAATACCCAAATAAATGTAATTTGAGTCTTTTTATGAATTAAAATAATTTTCTAGGTTAATATAACATATTAGGGTTAGTTAGATGATTTTGTTTCGAAGTAATAATGCTGTTATGAATTAAAAAAAACGAAATACCAAATAGTGTCAAAATTGACATAAAAGAGTTTGTAAAACAAATATTATATTATTAATTTTTATTCTATTCCTAAAAATATAAGGTTCGGCCAAATGACTTATATAATAATATATATGACATTAATTAACCAATTGGGGTTCTATTGGAAGTTTATTGTAATTTTATTGACCATATAGTGTAAGAATACAAGAAGACATGGTAAAAGTTAAATTATTTAACTTAGAGTTAAATCTAAATGATAAGGTTAAAATGGTAACATAAACTTGTATAAAACCTATTGGTTGAGATTATTTCGACCCATACCCACCCTATCCTCGAAATAAGTCACTTTGGAGCCATTATAAACCGAATATGACTTTATTATAAAATAGTATTTTAAGTTTTTCCTAAGCTACCCCTCTCCTCCCTTATAAAAGGGAACCTCCTCCCTCTCCACTTTACAAAATTTTGAGCCTTCAAGCTCGGCCAAACCCTATCCATTTACCTTCTCCAATTCCCTAGAAACATAATAGAGGTTCTGGTTTTCTTCAAAGACTGACTTTAGTATCCTAAAAGGAGGTTTAGAAGAGGCGCGTCGAAGAAGAGGTAATATCCTTTACCGCTTATTTCACATTTATTTATTCTTCTACTTCCTCTTATTTATTTATTTTCATTATAAATTAATTAAATAAGTATCACTAATATACTGATATGTTATTATAAAAATTAAACAACCCTATTTCACCTTCTAACCATCCTACTGAAAACAAAATCACCACGCGTTTTTACGTACGGAATGTTGTCTCCACGCCTTGGTGTAATCTGTTTTTCCACCACTACCTTACTTGGATGGGTATAATGGTGTAAATAATTAATATATATGATTATTATAACATCATAATTATTCTGAGATATTATATCATCCACTCCAATTCCATTCAATAATTATGGGAATGATATCATCGCTCGTGCGTACGTACGTATTACCGTCTCCACGACGCGATGAGATTCATTCTCCACATTAACCATTAAAGAATGATTATAAAGTATATATAATGAATAATAATGATATATATGACATAATAATGCTATTTAATTTATATATATATATATATATATCATCTACTTACTTCCATTCAAGTCAACAAGGAAAGGAAAACATCGTTCATGCGTACGTACGAACTACCATCTCCATGAACGGTGTATTTCATTACATTTATCGATATATAATATATATTTTTATTCTAAATATATATTATATATAAATATTGTTTTATATTATGTAATTAAGTAAATAAGGATATAATTAATAATATCAATAACAACAAGTCAAAACACGTACGATAATTGAAATGATTTTACCCAAAATGTTGCTTTAACATGGAATTTACAAAATAACGGGTAATATAAAGTCATAAGTGAACCATATATGATATAATAACAATGAGTTTGATTTTTTAATAAGTCAATGACATTATTTAAATCATTATACAGGAGGTTCGGATATGTACGAAGCATATCAGACCTAAGGTAAGGGATAATTTTTCAATCTCATTTTTATCCGAGATTGCTTATACATAAGTATTTACTGGGGTTATCCATGACCATAATTTTTTTTTCATAAAGTGTTTAATATTATTACATGTATTTTTAATTTCATTTTTACCCCTCTTTTACTTTTACTTTCTGTTATGGAAGGAATCTTTCTTTTGTTTACCATACATGGTAGTTTTTGACTTTTCCATTAAAAGTACGATGATAATGTTTTTTTAACTTATACAACATGAGCAGATTTTTACGGTTTCATAACACCTTTTCTTAATGAAGATTACTCTAAAATATTTCATGATTATTTTCAATAAAATACATTTATTTTAAAATTTAATGGAATTTTTTTGAGAAGAAAATTATTTTGAAGAAGAAAGGATATTTTCCTCAAGAATTCATTTCCAGTGTTTTATCAAAACTATTTTCCATCTAAGATGAAATTATTTAGCATGTTTATGTTTCAAGTATAATGTATCTATTATTTACATGGTTTGATTATGATGAAATTATATCCATATGTTTTATATGGATTATGTCATGATGGGATGATGTTTATAAAACCCATTTTATTCTTTGGGTTATGATGAATGATTTATGATTTTTTTGTGGCGCACGTAAGAGTGATTTTAATATGAGATGGGTGGGACCTATATCTAACTCCAATTCATTGAGTAAAGATTTATATCTCATGATATAGACATGGCTGGAATGACAAGTTAATCTGGTTCAGTGATACAGGACTGGAACGAGGAGTGAACTCGATTTAGTAAGGGAATTTGTCCACTATGATGGTCTTGGAAGCAATGCCTTGGCTACTATGGAAATCATATCACGTGCTTAATGGTTTCCCACAATTACATGTTTTATTCAAATGCTATTTTATCATGTTTAATGTTCCTTTTTGATCTATTCCTTATGAACTGCAAAGATTTATTTCATTACTCATGATTTTGATGTTTTATGTTCATGTTCTTACGTTCAAATGTTTAGGGATTGTTTTATGTTCTCAATGTTTACCATTACTAAGCATTTGAGCTGACTATTTTTATGTTTTCTTTTCCCTAGGATATAAATAAAGGTTTTAGGTAAGAAAACAAAAGGGGAAGATCTTTATAGGAGAAGTTAAAGATCTTTCACCAGGATTAGAAGATTATGTTCCGAGTTTCAAAACACACTAAACTAATATGGTCTTTGGGCGTCTTTTTTTGTAATGTATTAAGTATTCTGCAAAAGTAATGCAATGTCTATGTATGTCAAGCTTTGGGTCTCTACAATAACACACAATAGATCATGATATATTTATTGTTAAATGTGAAGGATACTTTTTATCATTTTAGGAGTTTCTTTAATTTCATATTATTTTCTGGGAGATGTTATATTATTTTAACTTCATAAGGAATTACATGAATTTATATATTGTTATTGGGATTATCTCATCTACGTCATTGAGTTTTCATTGGTTTATTTCCTTTCTAAGACTAAAGAGGGTAATTACACCAATATTTCATTTTTTATACCCTTAGTTCCAGTAACCAACCTGTAGCCTATTAGAGGGAGTAATTAAAGGTCACACTCTACCTAAATAATTACCCAATAAGGGGTTTAATAGAGTCAAATCATGAAAAAAAATTAATTGGTTTTTTCTCATATAATAATACCATTCGCATAAGTATAAAAATGGAACCAAGATATATATAGTAAGAGATACTGGACATCAACATGTTTGGATAAAATTGGAGAGAGGAAGCTATGGGGACCATAACATGCATATTAATTTGTAAAGAAGTTTAAATCCATTCAACAACATATTAGATCTTCTCAGAGATAGTTATAGTTTTATGATAATAATTATTGAAGAGACCGAGAGTTTGGTGTTAAGGAAAAATTATTTCATCAAGTCACATTGTGAAAGAGGGTTATGTGTTTTGAGAAGTATGGATATTTAAATACTGGTTACATAATCTCATTAAATTTTTTTGATCATGAATGTATTGTTCCCAATGAATTAGATGTTTTAAAAAACTTATCACAATTTTATTAGGTGTTCCATGTATGTATCCTAATAAAGCACATAACATATCACATTCATCAAATGAATCCAAAAATGGTATATTTGGAGAATTATATCTCTTATGAGGAGAAACTAATGAGAATCATAACTCATTTTTATATTATTCTACAAAAAACAAAACTCAGTCAAATAATTGTAGAGAAATCATAATTTTAATGATAAAACATTAGAATACAATGAGGAAATGAAATCAAATTACCCATAGATATTATCTTTTGAGTATTAAATTAAAATCTTAAGGACAAAATTTCTTAATGGGGGAAGAATGAATCATTTCATATTTTATAAATTAATATTTCTTCCTTAAACCTATATATTTCAAAATTAAATTTATTATTTCCTTGAGAAACAAGATTATAATAACATACTATAAATAAATTAAATACATCTTGTAACAAAGTAATGATTATTATATTTTATAATAAAACATTAAAAATGAAAGAAATATAAATTCCGTGTGATCAGAAAACATATATATGATAATAAACACATGTTAATATCATGTTAATATTTTGGAAATCTAATTTTTCTAGTGTCCAAAAAATACCATAACTATGGGAATTGTTTTAGAAATTTTAAATATATTTTAAATAACATAGACATTTTGTAAAATAAATAAATAGAACCTTGATATAAAACTATCTGAATGAAAGGTATATGACTTAAAGGGTACGCAGATGATACAAAGAGGCGATATGACTACTGCAATTCATATAATGTGCATTAGAAAATATGATTATTAGAATAGTATTGTTACAATTAAAATAATAATGAGATAATTTTGGATAACCAATTAAATAATTATATAAGTAAATAAATAAAATTTATATAACATAAGTATATAAATATATAAATAACATATTTAATGCATAAATTAATTAATATAATTTTTTCATTGATCACAAAAAATTATAAAGATATACTTATTTTTGGTAATGTTTTTACCTTTATTTATTCAAAAATTATATTTATATATTCAGTTTTAAAATTTAACTTGCCTCTTCAATAAATTTATTTTGATAAAATTGATGAAAATTTTGGAAATATCATGTTGAAATTACTAAATTTTTACTTTTTAAATTTTTATCTATGAATAGTAAAATTCCTTTCACATATACAGTACATTTAATGATCCGATTTTGATAATAAAATTACCAAATATTTGTAAAATTGTTTTTAGGATTCAAAATGTATATAATTAGTCAAATAATTCATTTTAAAAGAATTAATTCAATTTAAAATCATATAAATAAAATTTTATACAAAAAAATAATCTATTTATATGAAAGAATTTAGATTTCGTATCTTCTATATTTTATCCCAAATAAGCCATTAATTTTTTAAAGGAATAACCACTAGGAAAATATAAAATTTTTAATCATATGTATTAAAATAAATTACAATATATAATATTCATAATCATGAGATAAAATAATTATTTATTATATATTTTTTGAAATGTACCCTCCCCCAAAGGGTGGTTGATGTTCATCTGGTTGTAGGACAGACAAGCTAGCTTATATTTACTAGGTGAACTAGAAAATAATAAAATATTAAATTTTTAAATTTTTCTTAAATTTATAGGGTAAAAATTCCCATGGGCTTATGAAAACTAACCACATCATTTTCATGTCCGACTAGAGACTTTGAATATATTTTTTATTTTAATATTATTCATTATTAAATCATTTTTAAGCAATGGATATAATATTTTTAATCATTTCATGAACATATGTATAAATGTTCCTTCTTGTGATAATTATTATATGTTAAATATTTATTTTTAATTAATGATATTTATTTTAAAAGAAAATACTTTTAAGTACAGTTATAAATGATAGATAACCTATAAACAAAACTACATAAATGTGGGTTAGAATATATTCAATTTTTTGAGCCCATATTAAATTAAATCCTAAAAATATTTATTATATTTTTCATAGTCCACATGGTATTCACACACTCCACCTCATCCAAGAATATTCATCACCCCATACCCCCTTCTTATAAATACCACCTCTTATACCTCATTTTAAATCAAATAAAAAACTTCATCCTTTACCCAAATACTTCTCAAAAATCTATTATACATGTATTGGATATTTTTTCTCACTAAACCAAAATGTTCCCTAGAATTGTACCATAGTGAAGGAAGATTCACAATATACCTATATTCTTATAAATTTCATTTTCCCTTAAAATACCACAATTCAAGGTTTATAATTTTTATTTGATTAAATTTTTATGATAAAATATGGATCCTTATTTCATTACTAAAAACTTTAAAACATAGTTCATACAAGGGTTTATTTATACATGATATAATTGAGATGGTTTATTTCTATCACTACCACTTTGGGTTTTTTCAAAAAATTATTTTATGTTTAAATAAAACAAAAAAATTATTTTATTAAATCATTAATATTATATAATGGTAAAATTTATAACACAATAAATATATTCAATCGAGTCATCAAAGGCTATAAAATCACCGAAAAGAACATATAGTGAGTTATTTTATTTTATGTGTATGAATAATATATATTAAATAAATTTATATAATTTTTTTGAACTTATAAAACATTATGGATATATTTATTTATAACTTTTGTGATTTAAATTCTCTTGGATATTGAAATATGACCAACAATATTCAATGAAAAAACATTGGAACTATGTAATGAACATCTATAATTAACAAATTTAAACTATAGATAAGAAAAAATGAAAATAAAATAAACAAAAATGTATAATAATAAATAACATAAACATGAATGTGGTTATATAATAACTAACTAATACAAAATATTTTATTATATTGGAAGTTAGAGATACCCATAAGGTGAGTTAAGATTTAAGGTAAGGGTTCATTACCACTATCATTATATTCACAAATGGTTCATGATCCCTCATTCCCACCAATCATATTATATGTCATACATATATAATCTTTAATTTTATTTTATTTCAATTTATCTTATTTTTTTGGGATGTACCTCTCCTATTTTTTTCAACCCAATGATTTGATATTAATTCATTATTCAAAAAGTATATAAGATAAATACATATCAATTCTTTATTTGTTTGTTTACTTTATCAAAGATACTAACCTTATATAATCATATCATTATATGTATTCAATATTTCATATAATGGATGAAGTTTATGATTTTATACCTACATATTTTGGGAATATACATGATCCTTCATTATTCCATTATTTGATTTCAAATTTTTTATATAATAAATTTCATTTTCAAGGATCATTATAATTATTATCAATGTATGTTGTTTTTAAATACAACACATATATAAATGAATGTGTTATGATGTGATTGGAATGAGAAAAAATATGTATTCCCACAATCCTTTAGACAATGAATATATCTCATGAAAGTTTATGCATGATTCTTAATCATAGAGTCTAAAACAATATATTATGAAATCTTGTAAATGATCTTTTATTTATGCTTATGATTTCATGTTTTATTTTTATTAAACATTCATTTGATCCCAATATTCCACTTTTATATATTAATGTTTTGCATTATGTTTATCCTATGTAATGATATATTTTTAGACTCAATGATCTCTAAATATCCTCTATAGATTATTCCCATCATGTTTTACATTTTATTATCCCCTAATAGTTATTTTTATCATTCTATTTCTTTTGATGTATTTTTTTAGAGAATTTTTTAAAGTGAAAATAATATAATTGATTATGGTAAGTTTATTTTGATCATGTTAATAAATATACATATTGAGATGTTTAAGTATTTTTATTATAAATATAATATTTATTATCACTAAACCTATAGGTTTTAGGAATATATTTTATTTAACTTATCATTGTAATATTTTTATAAATATTATAAAATATATAATTATGAGTTTTGTAAAAACATATTATTTTCATGATATTTCAAAGTTTACTTAGTATTATTGAATAATACCTTCCAAAAACATTATATTTTATTTTATTTTTCATTTATATAGGGGAGATAACTCAAAAATATCATCAATTGAGTACCCATATCATTATGAAATTACCTTTATAATCAAGATCTGAAATAAGAATTTATATCTATGATGATAGAATTTGGAACACCATGATGTATAATAATTTCCTTGTCTATAAAATACTAATACCTTTAACAGAATTTATTTATAAAATTTTAATGAATTGGTCTAAATTCATGTGTCAATCCACCATAAAAAATAACTATTTAATAACCGAACCTAGGAACCCAATTCCTAAGGCCAAGATTGTGATTCTCTAAGAACTCAAGTGTGTCAGTTGATCACCAGAGGCTACCAACAAGTGGAAATGGGTAAAGAAAACTCATTCATGACACATTTCCCTAATGATCAAAAAATTTAACAATTCATGTTAATATGAAATAACTTTAAATAAATCTGTATAAACAAATATTATATTAAAAGTAATATATTTTTAAAATAAATTATTTCAAATAAAGTAATAATATAACATGTTGATAAAAATGAATATATAAAAAAATAAGCTGAAAAAATCCTTTACACTATAACTCGAACGTGGCTCTATGTATTACCATTGATGATGAATGATATCTTATCCTTACCCACATAATGACCAATGATGTCTATATGTCAATAGAAGTAAACATATTTGGGGATGATTATAAACTCGATAGGATTTCCATAGCGACTCCAATACAATCACTTGTATGAGAAATGTTAAATGAAACACTAATGAATAATGATAGATAAAAAAATTTATAAAATTAAAACATTAAATCATAGAATCAAAAAAATAATGTGAAAAATTATTTAATTTTTTTACACTTTTCTAGAAAATGGAAAATAATTTTTTTTCAAAACAATACACAATTCATGGTTTATATTTGAAAATTTATTTTGAAAAAATGAATTTATTTACACAATATTTCCTTAAAAATAAACCATTTTTACAAACTATAGAAAATATTTTTTTCATCGTAATCTAAAGGAAAACATTAACTTTACCACAATATGATGGAAAATCAATGAATCATAAATAAATACCCCATGATTAATCATAGTGAAGAATAATCTGACAATACATAACAAACTATATTTACCAAGGTATTTATCATAACACACACAAAAAAATTAACACCTTAGAGACTCTCACCTTTTATGCTCAGACATCCTAACTATTTTTCTCATTAACACATTTTCTTTATTTCCACATAAATATGAAGGATTCTTAAAGTATTAAAAAACGAATTCACACTAAAATCAATTATCCACACATGAATTGAAACCCTATGATAAATCCATGAAATACCAAAAATATCTCCATCCATCAAATTCATAACCGAATCAATATTTAAATATACAAGGACCAAAAAAATCAATTCAAATCACTTGAAAATTACCATTTCCAATTCAAAGTACTAATTTTTTTAAAATTCTAAAATCTCAAGTTTGGAGTTAATTTATATAAAAATGAACATTTTTTACATAAATCTATATTTTCTTAAAATTCACACAATTTTGGTCAATATTAAATCCCAGTGAAAAAATATGTACAAATAAATCTTCAGTCTAATAGGTGAGAATGAATCCAGCTACCTCAACACATCACTTATAGATCAATCAATAGATTCACTATCTAAAATCACACTGATAGAATCAATCATTAAATTCATAATAAGGTGAATTAAAATCCTAAATCCAAGACAATTTATTCATTTTTCAAGTATCACCATGTCAATATTTGATAATATATTAATATAAAATCAAATAGGGAAAATATATCAAGACCCCATGTAATATATAATGTAAAATCCATAATTTTCATTCATGATCCTTTGAAGAGACATCAAGAGAAAATAATGAATTTTTGATAAATCATATAGAATAATTCAAGAGAGTTTTAGAGGAAGGATATGGTGTTATATAAGATAATTTAGTGATGGATGGAAAAAATATAATGTGAATGTGACTACATCATCACCATGCATGATCCATGAGGTTATATAGTTGATTATGAATTCATCACTAGAAAAAAATTCCCAAAGTGCATAATCAATATGCAAGGTAGTCATAAGAATAAATAAAAACATGAAATCCATTTTAGTGTGAAATTATTAGAATGAAATATCTTAATGAATGGTATCTATGAACATGCAGTTGACCAAACAGGCCTGGAAACCCCCTAAATTTATTTCAGGACATTGATTCCCATGAGACATAAACCTAAAAGAAGAAAACCCATCACAGATTTAATGGAATTTTTAAAATTCACTATTTATATCAACACATTATCTATATCATAGATTTTATATACCAACTATCCCATATATATAAAAATAATTGAAAACCAAACAGATGAAAAAAACAAGTGATGAAATTCTTAACAACATAATAATTTTCATCTTAAAAAATTCAAAGGGTTCAATCTCTATTAAAAAAATGGACACTACTTCCATATCTTGGTCACTAACTCCAATGTTTCTTCTAAAGTCATAATGTGATGAGATAAGACTTGAACAAATGGTACACTCCTCCCCCAAAGTATTTTCTATCCATAATACTCAACCTTAATAGGTTTCTCCAAATATGATATATCATGTTACAACTAAACAATCACCGATTAAACTAAGGGGATTTTTCCAATTGATATTTATTTTACTGAGAAAAATAAAAGAAATATGAACTATTGTATAATTTTTTTTAAATATAAATAAATAATAGAATTTAATGTTTTTATTAATGATTTCATAAGGATATATATATATATTATTTTAATAATTTCCCCTATATTCAAAGTCATCAATGACCCATCTTTGGAATCACATTAAATATTTCACGATCTTCTACATAAAATATCAATGGGTTACCAATGACGATATACATTATACTTATTCCATATTTCATTTTAAATCAATCTCTTATAAAAAAATTTACATGATATATCAATTCTTCCAATGACCTTAGTCCCATGATACTTCTCTCACCTCTCTCCAGAAAAAACAATACTAACCAACACAAACAACTACATAATGATTAAAATAGAATGATAAAAATTTATGGTTGGTAATTATTAGTATAAATATACCCCAGTGTTAGAATATGATTCTTCAAATATTTTATAAAATTAATCTCATTTTATTGATTCATACCTTTAAATATTTAGATAATATGCTCTATTTTTACAATTTAATGAGGATGAAAAATAGTGAACATCTTCAATTACATCTTCAATTATATCCCAAATCATTATTAATATCTATCTATAATATATATGTGAACCTAGGTTTTCTATCCATGATGATATAATTTTTTAATACATGATTTTTAAAAATTTAATTTATATAAATCATATCATTATCATCCATAGAAATTTTATCTTAGATGTTTAAGAAATTTTCCAATTTCATGAGCCAAGAGTCTATAATCCAAACACCAAGATACTTATATGGTGATATTGGTAATACAATCATGAAATATTTTGATATATCCTCCCATTTATTGATATAATGGGTAAAATATTAAATAACATAGAAGATTGTTGATACTTTTCATTCAGATAATAGAAATTCAAACACTGATAAATAGACTTGGTAATATGCTCCTTCACTCATGACCATCATAATTGGTTTAAAATTTCATGATATATCAGGGTAGATTTATAATTCACTTACCAACTTAGTTGGGGAAAATATTTTGAATCATCATCTATTTTATCTATAGGAACTAAAATATATTTCATGAAACAATGTCAATAATCTGAAGTAACTATCTAGAACTCGGTGATATCTCAAATATTTAAAGAATCATGTATCCTCCAACACTTCTCATTGGAAAACAATACTTCTCAAACTATGTCCATTAACTCAAACATTATATTGAGGCTGGTGAAGAATACAACACCATTCATCTCATTCACTTCTATTTGAAAATATAATAATAACAACTTCAACTACCACTTCTCCTTGATTTCATTCACTACATGGGATATTTTTTCCACTAAAATAAAATTACACTATAATTAATTTTAATAGTATATATTTTATCTCTAAATATAAGGATTGAATATATTAGACAAATCAATTTTTTCTCTGATTGAGATTAAACTGTGAGAAAATATACATCAAACTATTGATAATTTTATAAGACACAAACTTTTCATTAAAAATGAAATTCCTCAAATTATTAAAATCATGATCAAAGATAGATAATTCAATGTCATAGGTAAGGTAATATATATCTTGTTGTCTTATAATCCTATACCAATATGAAATAACCTTACCATCTATTTTAAAAAATATCTCAAGTAAAAATCTAGTGTATCATAAAAAATCTCACACCCTAATACTTATTTAGGTTGAATTAAAAATGGAGAAAACATAATCCAACTCTTTAACACATAAAACAATTCATGTTATTTTTAATACCACTCAAAAATCCCTCTATTCTTAGATAATTCGACCATGGAAGAATCTAATGTCAAAAAATTTAGGATGAATATAAGACAATATCCCTCTATCCCTAGAAAAAATTGTATATAAAATATAATTATTAGGATTTAATATGAAATAAAAACATTAATATTGTAAAAATTAATAAAAATTAATTTCTTTTAGGCAAAATTACCAATGAACATTACCTATTTAATCAATAAATAGAGTATAGAGAATTTAGCATATGAAAAAATCTATAAACGTCTCAAAATTCTTTTCATGATATTCCTCTGGAAACTAATAAATGAAAATACTATCTAAAAATGCATCTTTAAATTAATCTATTCACCTATAGAAAATATGGTTCATTGATTATTTAAAAAATATAACGTCTTTGGTGACTAGAAGGAGTATGGAATAAAAATTGTAATGACCATATCAATATCAGAGAGATTTTTTTGGGATTACCTATCCCTTTAACCTTAATTTAAGACACCTATATATGAGGTCAACCCTAAAGAACATATGAGTTTCTATTAATTGTTTAAAAAAATTATAAATTTATGGTAAATGATATTTTTTATTCCCTATAACTTGGTTTAGATTTTGATAATCAATATACAACCACAAGATACTATTGGATTTTATGAAAAATAAACTTGTGAAACACAATGTGAAACACATGATCTAATGATTGAATTTTTATTTACATCATCCAAATACACATTTGGTTACTGTAATAATATAGGATCTATATGAAAAAATAGAAACAAAATAAAATTCATCTTGTATATTAGGTTAATGGAAAATTCAATATTCCTCTTTGGTAATCTAGAGAGATCCATAAGGAAGAAAATATAAATTCTGATCCACCACCCTCAAAAATTCGAGGCTAGTCAATCCCTTATAATTCTTAGTTTACCAAGACAACTAACTTACATTACATGAATCAAAAAATACATTCCATTGGACCTACCCTACTTATAACAATATCCATGACTCCATTTAAAGTACACATACTTCTATTAGACACTACAATGAGAAACCAAAAATTATAACAAGCAATTTAAAACATAATATTAATTAACTAATATATCCCAATTATTAATCCATATATATTTATCTCAAGAAGCAAAAATTATTATATTATTTCATGTTACCTACCATAATTGACCAGGTAGAAACTTAAATCCTTGATCAAAATTTTAACCAAGATGGCAATTTATTCTTATTGAATATGAAATTGAATATAAATTGAGAGAAATATAAATAAATGTGTTACTTAGGTAAAAAATAGTAGATAAATAATTATAGAATCTATAAAAAGGAACATCACACTGTAGAAGGTCTACTTCAATCTAAACCTTCTTTGATGCTTATTCCATAACGAATAGTTTCCTATGACACTTTAGAGTCACTAATACTTACTCTAGATATGGATTCCCTACTCTTAAATAAATTATTGAATATTATTTATTTGTTACATAAATATATATATATTTTTATCTCTATACTTGGTTTACTACAAAAAAACTACACAATAATGAATAATATCTAGAAAATGTAACCAGACGTCCTATATTTTATCACTAGAAACATATATAAGGATGATTAACACACTTAATTTTCAGGATACATAATTCACCACACTAGAAATACTATAGTTTTACTTTACCTTGGAAATATGAGAATATTATTTAATAGGTTTCTAATATAATTCCTTCCACTTCTTCATTTGAACACTTAATGAATTCCTTTCCTAACCTAACCAGTAAAGAAAAACATTCACTATTTTGATTCCTACAATATCTACCTCAGATGTAGTGATCATAAAGACCACACACACACACACACATAGTCAGTTTCAATAAAATAGTCTTTGAACTATTATATGGTCTTAATAATATTTCAAATCCTTGTTCCGAGAGTGACTAGTTTATTACTAACTCTAACACATATATTATAATCTCATTAAATTTCAATGAACACTCTATAAAAGTGATGCAGCCCTTCATAAATTCCAAAAATAGTTTATACCTATCTATATTCCTATATTTGAAGAATTATTGGTAATTTTAGATCACATAGAATATATACATGTTAAGTTATTTATCCATCCCTTCTTATTAAATTGAATCCCCTCACTTATTAGTAATCCCATTTAATAGATATGATCTAAAATCAAACTTTGATGTATCAAGTATAAAAAAATGAAAAAATAGTAGATATTATCCATCCCATAAGTATGATTACTTTGGAATATATAATAATTTTAAATATAAATGGTTCAACTTATAAAATTATAAGGTTCATTCTACCTCCATCATCCTATCTTGATTAGAATCAATGAAAATCCCCAAGATAGCCTGCACAACAACTCTAACCAGTTGAGTATCCAAAGGGAATGCTAAAATACTCCATTACCTTTTAAATTTCGAAAAAAATTAATCCTAGGTAAATAATTTATATAATATATATTTAATCTCATTAAAAACACATTTATTTATCTACCATTAACCATCATAAAAATTCACTCTATATGTAACATTTAGTTAGATTTCTATTCCATTGGATAATTCCATTCCCAATCAAAATTTCATAAAACATACACAATGATTCATAAAAAATAATTCAATTCAAATTTCACTTTTAAACAATCCAAAACAACTAAGTCCTTGTAAATCCATTTAACACAAAAAAACTATTTTTCTTATAATCCATGTAATTTATACAGTACGTATCATCCCTACAATGATGCATTAACTATTAATTATTTGAACACATCATGAGTTAACATAGAAAAAATAATAATCCAATGATGTCACCACCTACATCACTTTTTCTCTAAACTCTCATGTAACTTGATGTTTTCTACAAAGTGGTTAGATATGAATTTATGAAAGGACCAATTAGGATTTGTGTAATCATTGAGAAGGGGAGGGGTGAATTAATGATCTTTTATTTTGATATTTTCTTTCTTATGATATAACCTTGACCTCCTATTAAATAGATATTAATTCACTAAAAAACAAGAACACTAGGACAACCATAGGAACAAATATATTTATAATTTTCACTACTCAATAACAGTAGCTAGTCCTTAAAATGATTTGTAAATAATACAATACCATATAGACACAAGAATACAATCCTTTTCATGTGGTTACATAAAAAATAGTATACTTACACTTGTGTTAAAATTTAATTAAATAACAATTCTTGTTCTCTTCAAACAGATAAATGATGTAACAAATATTTTCACAAGAACTATAAGAACCTTCACTAATAGAATTCAATAAGTTTTCACTATGCTATTTATATTTTTTCAAATGTTCTCTTCAAGATTGTCCTTCTTAATTTTCTTTCTTTACATCAGGCAAGAATAACAATTTTATACTTATTATTTTATGTGATATTTTTCTTTTTTGGGTTATCTTCTCAAGTAATTAATGCTCCTTACACTCTTTTTTAGAATAGGTTTATCATGTGATATCACTTATTCAATGATTAAACTGTACATGTGGCCTTCTTAAAATTTTTATATAAATTACATTCACTATAATTAAACTTCCAACTCTTTCTTATTCATGAAGTAGTATATATATGTGAGTAGGGTTGATGAGATATCAAGTACTTACAACCTTCATGTAAGGTTTTACACCTTCATGTAATATATTCACACACACTTGAAGGGATTTTAGGAATTAGTTCTTCATGAAGAACTTGGAGTGTGTGTAACATAAGTATAAGGCATTTTATTTCCTATTTTCATGCAAATAATAGAATCATAAGAGGTCTTATTCTTCAAACATGTAGAGACCTATGTGGGATCTCCTCTTCATGAAATAGTAGTTCCATGGTTCTCTATTTATTCTTTGTAAAACAAGAACCTCTCAAATTATAGAATTTTTCTTAGAATTGGATCATCTCCTTTTATAGGTGAGGGTCACCACCTCATTTATGATTATCATTCCTTGTCTATTCATTGATAATTAAGCAATGTCAAAAAATTATTTTCAATTCATCAATATCTAAGTATTAATATATTCTTTAAACTTGGTTTTCTCATGAAAAAATGATAATGGTGGAATCTTCACGATACTAGAATAATCTATATGTGGTGTGTATCTATAACAAAACAACCTGGGATATATATCCATCATATTACTGAATTATCCCACCATATACCCGAGGAGTGTGCCTAATCCCCCAGGCATACGACAAGCATTAAGGGTACCATATATAATAATTGGTGATCATTTCACCCTTAAGAAACCCAATTAAAACATTCAAACAAGGAATAAGAGTTTAAAGACATGATGCATGATAAGATACATATAATATAAATAAAAAACCAATTAGAGATGAAAAATTACAATGGAGTATAAAACATAATAATGTTTTAAGAAGTAGATACAAAGAATGATCCAACCAGTTCCATGATACCGAAACCCCAATCACCAACTCTGTGTGACTCTCATGTCACCACCATCATCCATATAATACATGGTTCCCAAGGAAGGAAGAACTAGATCCAACTTAAAATCCAATACCTGGAGGAACCTATACTAGACTTTAAGACTATATACCCACAAATTTGAGTATATAGGGTGTAATACTAAGCCATTAGGATACAACCATAATTCAAATCATTAATTTCTTAATATAAACAAAAAATTATAGTTTGTAAATAAATCATACAAATAGATTTCCATTTATTATATACATATTATAAGAAAAACAAAATATAGAACTTGAATTTTCAAAAATAAAAACATTTTTAAAACAAGACATAAAGAGGTTTTACAAAAACCAAGTTCACTCCAAGGACCATTCATAAAAACAATGCTTTTCCAAAACAAAAGTAATTTTAAGGAAAACCAAGTATTTAACTTTAAAACACCACACATTTGAAATCAAAACCCACACATGGTTTTAAAATATTTCAAAAATAATTATAACCAAAGCATCACTTTATAAATCCTTCTCCCATTTTTTCCTCAAAGACTTTTACCAACCCCAAAACAAGGTAATAGGAAAATGAGAAAAACTACCATGAAGCATATCTATAAATGGTCACCAATAATTCTCACAAGTGGATGGAACTAAACAATCCAAAAACATGATAAAACCATAAAGGAATCAATAAATCAAGATATTATATCCAAGAAATAATCAAAATAAGACCAATAAATATAATAAAGTCATCACATAGATACATAGCATGAGGAAAAACCATAATGACTAACAGGACAACATAAGACACACAAAAGTGGGCATAATTTATGGTAGGATAATAGTTACACATCCATCCAAAAAATATCATTAATTAGTCTCCTCAATTAAAAACCCCAAATCCAGGTGATATATACAACTAAGGGGGGTCTATCCTGTATAAAACATCAACTATCCAAGTAACATCTTGCTACTTCAAACATATCAACCTCAGTCTCCTAATGGAATAATAATGAGTGGGGGATGAACAATAAACATCGTCACATGTCAATAACATGCCCCTAGGGATAAAACCATAATTACCTCTTTCCCACCTCCCAAAATACCCTAAAAATGATTAAAACACATAACAACAACATGAATCACATCACAACACATCCATAAAATGGATAATAAAACACATAAACAATAACCAAGGGGGATTAATAAAGGCACAATCAATGTCACATCACAAAGTGCCAACCAATCCTTCACTTATCAGATAAAGTACATATAATTTTTGAAATATCCATTTTAAAATCATATGTAATTTATACACAATTCCAAAATAAATCATAACAAAATACAAAAAAAATCAATCATGTCAATGGAACTCCATTTTTCTTTATAAATAATTTCTACCACTTTAAAAATAGTAAACCCTTTAAACAAAAAATCTAAACCCACTTTTAAATCTCCATATTTCCTAAATCCTAAATAATAAGTACATTTCATGGTGAAAACCCAATTTGGTATTTTTTCAAATAGAAATAATTCATAAAACACTAATTTCAAACCAAATTCTAAAGAATAAGAAAATTTATCCATTTTTTCCAAGGAAAAGTTCCACTTAATCATGGGAAACATTTGAAAATCTAAATTAGATATCATATATTTCATTAGTTTAAATCTAAAAAACTTTAAGAGAATAAAGGAATTATATAACTCTTATATAAAATTCATGAATCAGAAACATCCAACTCAAGTGGTGGAATCATGTTACCTTATATGAAATATAATATAATAGAACTCAATGAATGAATCACAACCCTTAAGAAGTACAACCCCCAATTTAGCACCACCATAGGTATGAAAATCAACCAAGCATGGACACTAGGGTTAGAGGGGAAGGGGGAAAAATAGAAAACCAAATAATAATAATGAGTAATACATAAACTATTGAACCAAGATAATATTCACTAGTAAACCACTTTAAGATCACCTTAGAGGTACTGTAAGACGTAAGGTATGGATTCCATTCAAGTCATGGGGTTAGAATATAGTAGGATAAGGGGACAAACCCTTATTAGTAAGAAGAAGCAAGGGCTAAAATTCCTCTCTTTGAGTGGGATGTATGGTTTAATCACATGGTTAAACAAACTATATGAAAACCATATGAATCACTACTATTTTGAGATGCACAAGATGTACACTTAATATGCATGGTTATTTATACCATGTTTTAACCATGTGACTTAGAAAAATACAATTATAAGAGGTTTCAAACCTATCCTTCATGGTTAGTTTAATTATGCACCAACCAATAAACTTGGAAAACGTCCCCATAATTCACCTTTTCATCCAAAAATACATATAACCAAAGGGGAAAACCATCCATAAATTTCTCCCAAATAAAACGGACACAAGGGGTGTTAAAAAATTACCACCATGCCACTTTATTCCTCCATAAATTTCTAAGTGAAGATGGAAATAAAAATGAACAAGCCACAAAAAACCTTCCAAAAATTGAGGTGAGTTAGAAGATGAACCAATAGAGAGGTCCCTAGGAAGAAACTCTTAATAAATGATGATTAATACAAAATGATCCACTAAATACACAAGGCTACCAAAACTTTCTAAAAAACACAACTATTATTATCGGTACAAGACCCAAAAGGAAATAGAGACTCAGCACAAGTCTCCCCACCATTTAGAAATAATATAAATTATGTAATAATAGAGAATATATCAAATAGAAACCTCCACTATTAGAAACATATTCAAAAATATTTGAAAACACTTAGAAACAAACTCTCACTTCGTCAAAGGAAAACCAACCCAAAAAACTCAACACCCATATGTTCGAGCCATTAACAATCTTAACACTCACATCCATAAGGGAAAACATTCAAGGCATTACACAACAAGAGAAAATATTGGCCCTTTACCCAGGTCACCATACTCTAGGGGTAAACTAGGACCTCAAGATGGAAAATTATCCCATGATGAAACCTACAAAACTATCACCATTAATTTCTCAAATTCCCAAAGCCAAAATCCATCCTAATTATCCATGTGCTAACCGAAAAGTCATTTATGCCCACATCAACAAGAAAATATCCTTAAAATAGAACATGACATAATAAAACACTAAAGAGTTCAAAACAAATCAACTAAATAACATGTCATACATTAATGTTCAAAACCTATGCCAACACACAATAAGGAAGATAAACACAAAAACCCCATGATTTCAAAATAAAAAAACATAGAAGTATTCAACAAAATGATACCAATTGGTTTAAACAAAAAAACACTTGAAAATTTCCTTTCTAGGACTTAAACCCCTTATATGAAATACTAAAGGAGGTTTGTTTATTAAAAACCACATAATAAAGAAAAAAAATAAATTTTTCATCTTTCAAAACATTTTCCCAATAGCAATCCAAATAATAATCCCTTAATTTTCCAAAAAAACTTTCCAAATCACTCCAAAAACCAAATTGAAAGTTAATTAAAAAAAATAACCCATTATATTTTTGAAAAAACCAAAAGTTCCACTTTTCAATGGTTAAAGTACCCCATTAATCAATCATTTCAAAACCAATCTCTTGAAATCGAATTTAGAAAGAATATCCCAAATAAATATTCACAAAACCAAAGAAGAAAAATTTCAAAAACAAAATCATTTTTCTTTAAGACCATCAACGAGATTAAAACAAACCTTCTAAAAACTCACAACATGAACCAATTGGGGTTGAAATTTTTTAAAATATCACACTCTTAAATCACCTAAGAAAAACATTTGAACGTTGAAAACCACACTTTCCATTTCATTCGATGACCCAAATGAGGCCAAAAAAAATTTAAAATTTAATATCCAATTTTAAATCATACTTTAAATTTAACACTACTTGTCATTTTAAGTACCACTTTAAATTCCAAGTAAAAACCAACTTTTAAGATGAATAAATAAATTTACCTTGAAAACGTTCTAAAAATCTAAAATATCTCACACGTAAGGGTTAAACCATAACAATAGGGAATTTTAAAACCACAAATCACTAATGGAATGAAATACAGAATATTGGATGTCAAAACCACAGGAACAAAACCATTAAAAGATAACCTCTAGGAGAAAAACTCTCTCTTCCATCAAGACTTTTCCAGGACCTAGTTAGTATCCAAAACAAGACATAAGAAAAACTACCCATGCTCCTCAAATAAAAAGTGATCCCATATAAAAAGTAATTAAGAAAAAAATATTTTAGAACATTATTAGAAAATAAATTTCAAACCATGGTGAAAATACAGTTGAAAATATCAACCCATCACCGAGACCCACTGATCTCAAACACCATTTAAACCAAGGGTCAACCCCCTTAACATTAAATATAAGTACATAACTTATAATGAAAAAGGAAGGCTCGTAATCCTCTCAAAAACATTTTTAATTCTCCTCTTTGAAATAAACTATCTCTTGAAAAAAACATTCATAAAACATTTCTTAAAACACCCACTTTATGAATTAAAGTGTTTAAAAAATTATAATTTTGAACTAAAATGGTTTTCAAATATAAAAGTGTTAAATATTATAGTTAAAAAAATATGCATTCTTTTCAAATTACCATAATACATGGTTTTAAAAACAAAACACCCTTTTTATTTTAAAACCAAATTTTCCACATTAAAAAATAAAGTCCCCAAGGGAAAAAACCATGAAAATAAACAGACATCTCATATTATACCACATTCAGCCAAATAAATTTCTATAAAAATCCCAACTAAAACTCCACTATAGGATACCACACCAATGAAATACTAAATTGGAGTCAATTTTGGAGAAATGGAGGAAAAATAAAAAATCTAGATAGGAAAATTCAATTTTCACTATTTTTCCGCATGAGCTAGTAAACCATATGAAAACCATGAAATATTCACTATCATGGTTGTAGAACCATGTTGAATAGGCATTTCATAGTTTACCAGATCATGTGTGATAATTGTGTAACCCTGGTCCATTCACCACCTACAAAAATCAAAATGACACTTGAAATAACTTTTATACTCAATGGGGATCAAATAATCAAATCAAAATATCAAAAATACATCAAAACATCCAAATCAAAACTTAATATCAAGAACCCAGACTAAAAAAACCCTAGAAACTTAAGATTTAGTGAGATAAAGTGCTATGCATACCCTTTCCTGTACACTCCTCCTGATCCCCGATGACAATCCAAGTCTTTAGACTACCCATATAGACCCAAAATAATATATGGTTTCTTAAGAAACTAACCCCCTTTTCTAATGTTATGATACTATTTTGTAATGAACCAACATGGTACATCCATTCATTAGATTCTTGATCTATAGCACCACAAACTCAAGAAGCATCCCTGACCCCCTTAAGCTAATGAAAAGTGTCAAGGGTAACATATATAACTATTGGAAATTATTACACTCTCAAGGAACCTAATAAAAACTCCCATCAAGGCATAAAAATAAAAATAAAAGATACATGTCATAAAACATATCATATAAATAAAAAACCAATTATAGATACAAAAATACAATGTAATATAATAAAAAATAACTACTAAAGAATCTGATACAAATCTCGATCCAACCGGTTCTACGAAACTAAAATTCCCATCACCAACTCCATTTGGATCTCTAGTTACCACCATCATCGATACAACACATGAATCCAAAGGAAGATGAAACCATATACAACCTAAAATCCAATACCTAGAGTAATCTGCACAATACAAGAAGAATACATACCCACCAATGTAAATATGTAGGGTGTGCGCCGAATCTCATTGGATACCACCATGATTCCAATTAATTCCTTTTTTAAAAGAAACCAAAACTACTAGTTGTTACATATAGTATACAAATAGGTCTTAATTTCCTTTATACATATTATAAAAAAATATGGAACATGTGTTTCCCCAAAGAACAGCATTTTTAAAACATTACACAAATAGGTTTTACCAAAACCAAGTCCACTTCTAGGACCATTTCACAAAAAATGGTACTTTAAAAAAATATATAATTTCAAATGAAACTAAGTCTTTACCTTTTAAACACCACACATTTGGAATCAGAACCCAAACATGGTTTTAAAACATTTCAACTTCAACCCAACCAAAAGTAACTCTTTGGAAATGGTTCTACAAATTTTCCCACAATAGCTTTTACCAACCCCAAAAAAAGGTTAGAGGAAAACAAGGAATAATACCATCATTATTATCCACAAAATTTCAGCAATAATACTAAAAAATAGATGGTATAATGATATCCAGAAACATGAGTAAACCATAAAAGAATCAACACATCAAAAAATTATTTACAAGAAAAAATCATCACACAATAAAATACATTTAACAAAGTAATATCATAGGTACATAGCACGAGGCAACACCATAAGGACTAAAAGAACAACAAAAGACATGAAAAGTGGGCCTAACTACCAGTAGGATAATAGTCACACATCCATCCACTGAATCTATCTAAGAAGTATCTTTGGTGTTGAACTCAAAACCTAGGTGATATGTGAAAATGGGGGGGGGGGGTGTTCAAGAAAGTGGAAAACCTTAACTAGACAAGAAATTTCCCACAACCTACCACTTAGTAACCTCCTTCTCCTTATATAATCATAATTGATGAGAGCCATGAAGAATAAATGTTATCACATGATAATAACAGGCCCCTAGTGGTAACACCAAAATCACATATTTCCAACCTCCTACACTACCCTTAAAATGATCTGCAATACATAATAACTACATGAATCATATCACAAAGCACCCAACACATGGATAAGAAAAGATATCAACAACAACCCATGGGTCTCAATAAGGGTACAACCAATATCTCATTACAAATTTACAACCATTCATTCACTTATCACATATAGTAAATATAATTTTTTAAATCAAAATTTTAAAATCATTTGTAATTTAAACACAATTCAGAAAATAAAGCATAAAAAAAATTCAAACATAATCAAAAAAGTCAAGGGAAATCCATTTTTCTTTATAAAATAATGTTACGAATTTAAAAAGAGGAAACTATTTAAATAGAAAAATGGAAACCCAATTTGAAAACAAAATTTTGTCTAAATACTAAATAATAAGTGTATTTCATGATGAAAATTATCTTTTCAATTTTATCAAACACAAAGAATTTATAAAACCCTAATTTCAGACCAAATTCAATAACATAAGACAATTCACTCATTTTTTTCAAAGGAAAAACCACTCAAGCATGGAAACCCATTGAAAATACAAACTATATATCATATATGTCAATAAATTAAATCTAAAACAAATTTAATGCTTCAAGAAATCATGAAACTATTAAATAAAAGGCATGAATCTGAAACACCTACCTCAAGTGGTGGAATCATGTTTCCTTCAATGAAATCTACCAGAATAGAACTCAAAGGATTGATAAAAACCCATAAGAACCCCCCCCCCAATTTAGAACCACCATTGGCATGAAAATAAACCAATAATGGCCAATAGGGTTAGAGGATAAGTGGAAAAAGGGAGAAATCCAAATAATAAAAAAAAGGAATCCCTAACCTCTTGAACCAGGTGAATATTCACCAAGAAACCATCCATGCACTACAGATTCATGAAGAGAGGGAGGTTGAACACCCATTATCAACCTCATAATATGAAATGTTTCCTTAGGAAATGGTTTTGTGAAAATATCAGAAAATATCTCCATTGTAAGAAAAAATTCTATCTTTAGTTTATTCAAATCCACATTATATTTGATAAATTGATATTTGATATCAATGTGCTTAGAATGATAATGTTGCACTAGATTTTTAGTGATATTTATAACTCTTTGATTATAAAATACAAAGAGAAGGGGAAAATACACAAAAATAAATAAATCTTCCAACTATGTCTTCATCCAAATGAGTTGTGTTGTAGCTTGAGTGTTAGAAATATACTTAGATTTTTCTACACTAAGAGTCATTGAATTGTTTTCTTTATATTCCAGCTAACAAATTTTTATCCCAAGAAAAATAACCCATAAGTTTTATATTTTCTGTTATCCACATTTCATCCCAATATGCATCTATTTAACCAAATAGATCAATCTTTCCTACACTATCATATTTAATCCCAAAATAAGTTATTACTTTAATATATTTGAGAATTTGTTTTCAATCCATGAGATGAGATTACTTTCGAGTACATTGATACCTGACACATAGTGTATAATTGATAACTATGTTTTTCCATGAATCCAATAGATTTTATAAACTTCAAACCACATTTATAAACTCTTTTCGGATCAAATTTCTTTCTGTATATATCTTTTCACAACATAGTTACCACCAAAATAGGAGAGGAAACTGGATTTGAGTTACCCTTCCAAACTTCTTTAGAGGTTCCGTATAAAACTTATCTTGGGATAGGAAAATGTAATTCTTGTTTTGAGAGATTTTTAAGCCAATAATTTATTTCATTTATCATAGAATGTAAATATCAAAAATCTTTTTTATCTCCTCAAAACATTTGTTCGAGGTTTCTTCATAATGTTCTCTGAATATGATGTCATCAATATAAATAATCACAATTATAGAAACCTATTAATTTTCATATATATTGAGGTCACTATCAACTCTTCCTTTATTTAGTTAAAATTTATTAAGAAACTATCCAATTTATAATACCAATATCTTATATATTTTTAAACCCATACAAATCTTTCTTTAACTTGCACACATAGCTTTCATCTTTCCCAAGCATGAATCCACATGGTTGTTCAATATAAATTTCTTAATCTAGATCTTGATTAAGAAAATATTAATTAACATAAATCTGTAAAATTTTATATATTCTTTATGAAGCAATAGAAAGAAATATTATGATATTTTACAATATTTATACTAGAGTAAATGTATCACTAAAATCAATTCCTTCAATTTGTGTGTAACTTTTTCAAAAAAGGTGTTCCTTGTTTCTTATCACTTTAACTTTCTGTTTAACTTATTTTAGAACAATAATTTTGTAACAACCACAATATTATTGTTTTATTTGGGTAAAAGTTTCCATGTATAATTATTTTAAATATGATCAAGATCTTTATGAATAGCATCAATTTACTCCTTTTTATCTAAATATTCATCAACTTATTTTGATACGACCTATGAGTATAAGGAATTATGTTATACTAATTTTTATATTCTTCTAGTTTGAACCATTTATCATTGTTATCCAATTGTTTTTTGATCTTACACTTGCTTCCTCATCCTTGGATGAGATGAGTGTAATTGTTCCTCATCACTTCATATTTCTAAGTCAGAGTCCTCATCTTAACATGATTCAACATTGTTACAATTGTTAGGAACTTTTTCAATTTTTTCAACTATAACAACCTCATATTCCATTTCTTCTATATCTATAACCATATGTGAATATTTCTTATCATATTATTCAAGAACATTCACATATTTCAATTCAAAAAATATGTTCTATTTCTTTACTGTAACACCTGTATCCTCTACTATTAAGAGGGTAGGAAAGAAAGATTCTATCAATACCTCTCTGATCAAACTTCCCAAGATTCTCACCCTTAAAGTTTATAATGAAAGGACTTATAAACACCCTTAGGTGTTTAAAACTAGGTTTTTATTTGTAATAAATGTTTTAAAGAGTCATATTAGAGTTTGGAATAATAAAAACATTGATTCTAAACATAAACTACTACTATGATATCTTACCTCAAAAAATAAAAAGAAGTATCATGTTCAATAATTATTATTCATTATATATCCAAAATAATAATATTTGTTCTCTTATAAACATCATTATTAGATGGATTTTATAGTGAAATAAAATCATGATGAATTCCATGATTTTAACGATAATATTTGAATTATACACTTGTATATTATCCACCATTATCAGTTCAAATCTTCTTTAGAGAATATCTACATTATTTTAATGCACTTATATAGAAACAATTAAACATTTTGAGATCATATAATTTATGTTTAAAAAATATAATACACGTAATATGAGTAAAGTAATCAATAAATTAGATAAATTACATATCTCTATATGTTTATTGTTTAGTCATGGACCCACAAATATCAGAATTCATCATCTCCAAGGGACGAGTTGAATGTTTCTCAATTTTATTATGTAATGAGTTTTTAATTAACCCTTTTGACCTATGGAACAAAAAAAAAATATTCTTCTTATTATGAGCTACTTCTTTCATCACTGGTGATTTTTCTATCATATACTTCTCCAATAAATTTTTTTTCAGTATAATCATCACTAAAGTTATCAGCTTCTTCTTCATTTTCATCATCTTGATAACACATATAACAAGAGTTTCTACTTTTGTATTTAGATAAATTATTATCCATTCACGTAGGATAAGGCTTAGATTGGTATGCCTTATTCATAATAGATCTTATTGAATTTCTATTATCTTAATAACTTTCTACATCTTTCTTTCATTGAGTAAAATTAGATTTAAAATGCCCAACAACACCAAAAGTGAAACACTTTAGATGTAAATTTCTTATTTTTTAATTTCCAATAAATCTTGGTATATTTTAAAAAAAACAAATAAATTATTTCATAATTTTTTTTACTAACCACATATTTAGTGTTTGATTCACTAGATTCTTCCTAAAAAAATTCTTATAATTCCCTTTCTTGACAGCTATGAATGGAATTTCTCAGTTAAAATTTTCGTTGTTCCTAATCACCTTTTATATTATAATTTCATAAGTGGTAAGAGTGATGAGAATATCATCTAGAGATAGTGTCTCAGGATATATATCTTCTAGTGATGAAACTTCTGTATGAAATTTATCAGTAAGAATTCATAGGATATTTTAAAAAATGGTTTAATTTTAAAAATTCTAACCAATATATATTATAATGATTAAATTTTAATTAAATCTTATAAAGAAGTCACCAAAAGATTCATTATCTCCTATATTAATATCTTCATACTTCAATGACAAGATTTTTAATTTTTATTTACTCATGTTTTTATTTCCTTTATAGATGTTCTTTAATTTATCCAAGATTTTTGTTGCCTTTTTAATTGACTTAACTCTAAGAAACTCACTTTTAGAGAGAGAGGAAAGTATATAATTTATGGATCAACCATAATTCTCTAAATTTATATTATCAGTAGCAATTAATGAAAAAAATTCATCATGAGGAGAGAAAAAACATATAATAACTTCAATTACATCATAAGTAATGGACATAAGATAAGGATACATTCTATATTTCAAGATAGGATAATTATTCCTATCAAAGGTAGTAACCATATTACTATTAATAGAGTCTTGAATATACATTGATGCTTATCTTTTCAAAAAAACATTATTAAAGAGTCAATGAAGGTAACCTTATCTCAGATACCACTTATAATGACCAATCAAGGACTGTGTGATCACTGATAGGGGGAGGAGGTGAATAAGTGATATTTTAATTTTATGTTTTATTTCTTCTGAAATGACCTTCACCTTCTATTAAAGTGATATGAATTCACTAAAAAATAATCACACAAGCACAATAATAAGAAAAAAAGTATTTATAAGGTTTAATATTCAATAAGAGTATATATTCCTTGACAAGGTTTGGAATCAAATACCACAAAAACCTCTAGAAAAAATATATTTCATATGGTTAAAAAAATAAAGGAGTATCCATACACATGTGTTTAAATTAAATAAATTAATAGTGTATATGATCCTCGCATAGGTAAATTATGTAATAAATATTTTCACAATGATAAAAACCTTCACCAATAGGATTCAGCGAGTTTTCACTATTCTGATTGTATTTCGTCACACTTACCCTTTAGTAAATTATTTCTTCTTCTTCTTCAATTTCTTAATCAACAGTAAGAAAGAACTTCCTTATGTACAATGTCATCAAAAAACCCTATCACATAAATTTTTCATTATTATTATATTATGTTCTCTTTTCATTCTATTTAGGTTATCTTCTTATGTAATGCATGCAATGTCCACTATTATTTATATCAAGTGTATAAAGCAATATCATTACTTTTACCTGTAAATTATATATTTGGCCTTATCAATATTTTCATGAAAATAACTTCCACTATACTACAAATTCTCACTTATTCATCCTAAAATAGTATATATTTTTGAGTAAGGTTCAAGATATATCAAGTAGTTCTAACCTTCAAAAAAGGGTCTTCACCTTCATGTAAGATATTTGAACATACTGGACGGAAATTGCAGAACTAATTCTTAGTGATGTAATTTGAGTGTGTGTAACACAAGTTGAAGGCTTGTAGCTTCATCTTATTAATCATATAAGAGTATCATGGGATGTGTTATTCTTTATAAAAGTAGAGTTCTATAAGATATATCCTATTCATGAAGCAACAATTTCACAGTGCTTTGTTTTTTCTTCAGAAAAATTAGAGCCTCTCAAATAGAAGAAATGTTATTGATATTGGTTATTCTACTTTTATAGGTAAGGACCACCAAATTATCTCTGATTATCAAGACACATCAATTCTACGAGAATTAATCCATGTCATACAATTCCTTTAAAATATTAAAGATCTCAGCATTCGTATGTTCTTCAAACATGGGGTTTTTATGTGACACAAAAATAGGTGGAGTATTCATGATACTAGAATCATTTCTTCTCAGTTTTTATATCACTTACATATGATGATGATCACATGATATTTTATAGATTGAACACATACATACACTATGGAAGCACAAAAAACCTATTGTAACCTTAGGTGTTTTATCTTCTTTTCTGTAGGGTTCTCACTACCCCCTTAAAAGTGTTAGAAAATAAAAAGTTAATTTGTAGGTGCAGCATGGACAACCTCAACAATATTATTTTCATTTGGAAACTAAATTTTCCTCAAACTCTGTATTTTTTGAAAATCATAGCACAAATGTATTGATGTTTTTTTTATAATCTGATAGTCTGAAACTCTAAATGATCATGGAAACCTCAAGATAAATCATGATAGTTTTGGCCATTAAATATGACACACTACACTTCTAGAAAATACAAATTCCTTCAATCAATGGTTGAAGATGATCTCTAGCTTGATCGAATGGATCAGACTACTTGGATCAAACAGTGGATGAAAGGTCCATATAATTTAATGGTAGAGGAACTATACCAGGTGGTAGTGTTTCCCACACCGATTTGAACCTTAGTCGATCTATTATTAATAAACAATCCCATTACCACCACAAATGAATCTGAAACCTAGGTCAGCACTCGGATACAATTCACACACACGCCACAATCCATCGCACTACCCAGGATGGTGGCTTGACACCTCCTTGCACACACCCATCCATGAACCTGCCTCCATATGAAAGCACTAACTCATGTGATTCCCATTGGGAATGGCATACATCCACTCACAACACAACAACCATGAGGGATACTCAGTCTATATATCCCTTATGGTTGAGCTAGCTCCCATATATGAGGTTGATGAGCTGGATTTTGTGTCCTATAATTGTTGGCCCATTATTTGACAATTTCCCACTATCAAATAAAATTTAGAATAATTATAACTATATAATAAAATCTGAATCCATTCTTAAATATAATTCTTAATATCATATTCCTCCTCAAATATTATTCATATAGAATGTAAATAAATTTTTTATAGAAATATTTCAATTATTCTTTTCCTCCAAATATTATTGTAAATAATGTGTCATCCTTATAGACAAATGTATTTGAACATAATTTTGATTGAATAATATTCACAATTTTCTAAGTGATTTATATACTTAATATAGTTAAGTGAATAATGTTGATCAATAAAATAAAACTCATCAAGTAAAATTTATTAAGACCAGTATCTTCAAAACATCTCCAACAAACATGGTCCCAACATTTTTACGTGTATTTTTCATATTCCAACCATAATATTATCAAATACTACTTTAATTAGTAATATTGATATAAAAAAATCTATAATACCCTTTTTAATGACCCGACCTAGGAACCAACTTCTTGAAACATGATATCAAATGACATAAGGGCTCGTGCATGTCCTATAATTATCATATTTCATTAACAAGAGAAGAAGGAAAAATTAAACCATTAGGGAGTGATTATCTCTCATGAATATAAAATATAACAATACTTTTGAAATAAAATCTAAATATAAAAATTTTATTAAAAAAACTGTAATGAAAAATGAGATATTTTATAATCCTTTATATAAAATAAAGTAATGATGGGAAATTTTGATATAAATTATTTTCTAGAACACCGATCGACCAAATATTTTTCAATAACATAAAAGAGGATTTATGACTCACTATTAATGAAGAACGATATCTTCCCCTTACCATCATTATGACCAATCATGTTAAAATTTCCACCAAATTTTACATATGGGGGGGGGGGGGTATATAAGTCCTTAATATTTCCCTAATGAACTTAATTCACTTCCATTCATGCTTAATCATAAATTTAATACCAATAAACAATGATATATTTGTTTTTTTAAAATAAAAACATTGACTTATTAAATCACTAATATAATTTTTAAAAATTATTTATATAATTACAAAATTTTCTAGAAAACATCAAACTAAATATATTTTCAGAAAAATAAAAAATCAATGTTTTCTCTCGAAAATATGTTTTTCAAAAAAAATTCCACCAAATTTCTTAGAAAATATCCAAATTTTACAATTCAATAAAAATATATATTTTCATTAAATTTTAAGGAAAAAATATTTTGTCCCTGATGTTCAATGAAATCTATATGTTTCCTAAAGAAATACTCCACGATATCATATCCTAAAGTATAATAATATAATTCATATCTAGTTATCTTTACATAAGTGAGAATCCTCATTAACATTCCAAGTATCACACCCTAGTTATTCTCACATTTTCCCCAAAAATAAAAACTATTTCTTACTTTAATGCATGCTCATTAAGTTAACTATTTACAATGAAATAACCTTAGATGTTTCACTAATAAACTTCTACTAGAATCCATTTTACATATTAAAACAAACACTATGTGATAAATCCATGAAATATTAAGAATATTCTTTTTTTTCAAATTCATAATCAAATAAATATTCCAATAACTATTGATGAAAAAATAAATTAAACACTATTGATAAAACATATTTAAATTCAATGCACAAATCATTTTTAAATGAAATAATTTTCTAATAACAATTTATTTTGGTTTATTTTATTTGATTCTATGTAAATCCATAATTTCAGTATATTCTTGAAATTATAGTCATAAGAAAATCACAATGCAATAATAAAAAAATTTATTTCAATAATTTTATATATGGGATTTGATACAACAACCATAACATTTTATTTCTGAAAAAATCCACTAAATTATGATCCAAAATCACACCTATAGAAAGGATCCTCAAATATATAACAATATGATTGAAAATACATAATCCATGACTATAGAATCATGAATTTGACATCCCTATGTATGTATTTGATAAAGAGATTAGTATGAATTATAAGATAGAAACTAGATCTCGGTCTTCCCTATAATCTAATGTCTAATCCATAATCAATAGGTATGATCTATCAAAAAAAATTCAAGTGATAAAAAATAATTATCAAGAATATAGAGAGAATCACTCAAGAGTGTTTTATAGGAATAATAGGGACCTTTAGAGGAAATTAAAGTTAAATATGATGAAAATACACCACTGATGTCAGACTACATGATCACCATGTATTAAACTTAGGATTTTATAGTCAATAGTGAATTCCTTGATGGACCAAAATTACCAAATGAATAGTCTTCATGCATAGTACCAAAGACTGTGTAGGTAACCATATGAACATTCCATTCCCAAAATTCTTATAATATATAGTCTTATTTTATGATCTAGAAACAGATGTATTCAACCATGTAAAAATTGAAAATCCACTCCCATATTCACTCTCAAGATCTAATTTCCATGAAACATGAATCAAAAATCAAATAAACTACCCAAGATCCTTAAAAATAGTCAAAATTCACATTAGATATTACACCATAATTTATATCTCAATATTTATATACCCAAATTACTATAAATATTAAATTAAAAGTAAACCAAATAAAACAAAAATTGAGTGTTATAAATATCATGATTTTGAGGTAATTAAGGTAATAAATTTATAAAGTTAATGTAATTATTAAACAATTCTATATTATTATAAGTAACCTTTTCATAAAACCATACAATCATTGATTTTGTGGTATATTTTAGTGATCCAAGGTCCCACTCCTAGACTCAAATTGTGTTATTTATATAGGAATTCATTCTATGAATTGAAAATAACTACTACAAAAACCTTCTAATAAACAATAATATTTGATATCATTATATAATTTTTTTGTGGTATACACACCTTTCATGATGTATTGAGTCTACTTATAATCAAACTCACAATAATATATAAATATTTTACATACTCTTATAATGTTTTTTCAATATTGAGGCTATATAAAACTATATTGTTAACATTTTTTTCAATTTGAAAATATAAATAAAGTAACATTCCCAATAACTTCCTCTTATGTCCATTTACATTAACTACATGAGTTAATGTCACCCTATTCATGGTATCATCCATTATATTTCAATTATTAAGTATATATAAGAGTTAAAAATCAATTTTTTTAATTAACCTTACCCACATTATCTATCTCCAATTTAGGTTTTGTTATAATAATTATGATGAGTATATTTGTCATGAATTTTCTCTACTTGGAACACCTTCTAGGTATTTAGTTAAGATGAGAGTGAACCCAAGTCTTGCCTCTAATATACCTTGGGTTAGTGACTAGAACCAAGGGTATAGAATATTAAATCAGGTGGTATTACCCTCATATATGGCATGAATACATAAATAAAATCACCAATAAAAACCATGATATAAATAAACCATGATCCAAAAAAATCTCACAATACTTGAATATATCAGAAAAAAAATCCCAAAATAAAAAATACCAAATCTATAATAATTTAGAAACTATACAAATAATCCTCATATCTAATCTTATACTATACAGCTCAATCACCAAACTCACATTGAAAAACCAAAAAAACTTATATATGAAGGTCTGGGGATAAAATGTATATATAGTGGGACTAAAATTAATATCTCTAATAAAAATATAGAAGGAGCATACTAATGAATTTGTAAATAAGAAAAAGAACAAACAAGAACCCATCAGGTCAAGTAAGACACAACCTCCCTAAGTCTAACTCAATAAATATTGAATCCAAGGATATTTAAATAGTGTTAAATAATATAATATGAAGGTACTCCATTACCAGTTCCCTATTGGTTTTTCACTCTTATTCCTCAACAATATATTTCTTGTTCTCCCAATCCCTTCTGTAGTATTGAAACAATACACCATTTTTCTTATCACAACCATACCAAAAACCTAATATACATCATCCTCATTATCCCATGTCCACTACCGCATATCACATCTTATCCACCCACTACATATCTGGTATAGTAGGGTATTATGAACATGCATGAAATTAACTATGTTACCTCATCTTAACATGAATGACCCCAACCATGTACTATCATCTCAACAATGCCATGTAGGGTTTGCCTATATGTAATTTTCCTCCCAATCCATACCCCATAGGGCGTGCTAGTACATCATGTAATTATTATCACACCAATACCCAATAGGGTTTCTAGTACACCACATAATACAACAGTATGATTGTTTCTACCTCAAGACATCACAACCTATTATACAACTATAAGGGAGAGTGGGGAAAATGGAATATTTATCCAGCTGTTCCCTTGTTATCCACGATGTTAGGGGGAAAACCTAATAAAAAAAGCATGTTGGTAATCAATAAGGGTATCTGACTCGGGTGGGTGTGTATAGAAATCCCAAAGAAAATACAATTATATTCATAGCTACACAAGTTACCAACTTAGAGGGTCAAAACCAACAGAACACCATCACAACCCACAACCATAAGCACACAAAATTTATGCACACTACCTCCATTATCAATTATAACACCATGAACCAACCCAATTTCCCATATAAACTAACCACCAAAATCATTCATAAAGACCAATTATCATACCAATATTGTATTTACATATTTACCATTGTCGACCATGTTATGTTAATTAACCATTCAA
Organism: Viscum album; assembly: GCA_963277665.1. Lineage (NCBI taxonomy): Eukaryota > Viridiplantae > Streptophyta > Magnoliopsida > Santalales > Viscaceae > Viscum > Viscum album. Next base: position 1,932,069,791 of record OY728142.1, read on the forward strand.
TTCCATATTTAATGACAATCCACTTATATAAAATAACCACATTAACTATAGTCATTTACACTTCATTAATAGTTACTTATATTTCAATCCCATCCCATAAATTATTCAATTACACCACACACCCATTAATAGGATTTGTCATTATCATTCACATTCAACTGCTACAAACTGACTATAAGCAAAACATAGAAAAATAGTCATTCTATCATCCCAAGACAATCCATATGTTCCCTCTATCCAAATGTGGTAAAGCAACCGCTTCCCTTCTGTATAACCCACACTAATAGCTCATCCAAAATTAACCAAAAACCATAAAACTAGTCCAAAACACATCCCATGGTAACCAAAACAACCTTAATTACCATCACATTCCAACCAAAACATTAGAACCTATCCATAGAAATCACTTAGTAAAACCCTTATATTAAAAAAAATCATGGATACAACAACAAGGAATTAAATAACACACAAAAAACATTTCACCACCCAAAACGTTCCATTATACCGTATAAAAAATATACTTTAATATAGATTTTTTTATCCAAAACCCAATTAATTACCATATTTAAGCTATTAACCATTTATGATGGTGGTACCAATAAAAAATCACAACATTAAAACAAAAGTCTCAACAAAATCATTGATTTTCAGTAACAAAAACAACAACCAAGTATGAAAAAAATCACGAGAGAAGGTAAAAACAAGTGAATTCTAACACCCCGTGATTTTATGATTTTTTTATTTATAATTAAATTTAATATATTTTATTTCTTCTGGTGTATGAAACTTTGAGATTTTAAAAGAACACTATGTTTGATTGTGTGTACAACATGCAACATCGAGCTTCAATAAACTGTGAAATATTATTTAAATATGACTATTACAACAAATATTTTAAATACCTCTAGTGAACATCAGATTGAAGCACGGGAACCTCCAGGAGAGAACTTGAAAGCGGGAGGATTAGATGTGTGCTCAGTACCAACATTTGTTCCCCTAGTTTATAATGTATCTTTACGGGGACATAAATACCTGAGGTGGGAGTATTGTAAAGACCCATAAAATTCAAGGGAATTTTTTTTATTAATTTTCTTTGGGATTTTACAAGAGCGCAGTTTCTGACGGAACCTGATTCTGAGGCCCGGTGTGCCCGGAATCATTTTTTCCAAAGTTTATCTTGGGTACGTTCAGTGAACGAATGAGCGGGTTTTCCTAACTTTTGAACCGGTGCTCAAAATCGAATTCTGAGGGCACCGATGGAATTGTAGCACCATTAATTGCTTAAGAACACTTTTTCTAGAGTTGCGTTTGCTTGGGTGAAATTATTAATTAATTGGGTTAACTAAAGAATAAAAATAAAATCTTGTGGTACAATTTTATTTTTATTCTAGGTAGTGTTAACCTAGGCATGGCGGTTTGAGTGGGAACCATTGATATCCTAACTCCTAGGTAGGATATTAATGAGGTGGGGCCCACACGATCCCCACCCCCTTTATTTCCTTTAACTACCACGTGTATTTAATTATGTAACTCACCTATACCCCCTCGTAAATTCCAAGTCAACTCTCGCATTTAATTAATTATTAAACTCCTCATTAATTGGTCAACACATGTTAATTAAATCGTGATCTGTTTTTGAATTTCAAAAACCGTTGGCATGAAAAATAAAATAAGGCAAAGCCTTATTTTATTATGTGGTTGTGTTGTGTGAGAAGGATTTGAAGAGGAGAGCTCAAGTCTTGGAATTCTCATCTTCCTCCTTGAAGAACGCGAAGAACGCACCGTCGTTGACGAAGAATGCCAGCCTCCGACGGAAGACGACGAAGAATGTTAGTTCCCTAGAGATCGACGACGCGACGCCGTGTACCGCAACGCCGACAATCCTCCTTCTGCGATTCCTTCTTCTGCGACATTCTTTCCCGCGATGAACCTTCATTCTACAACACCTTGAAGTAGGGTTTTATTACTTTTTGTTCGTGAAATATCCTTTATCGTTCTTCGTCTTTATTTTTGAGCCGCTTGTTATCAACTTATCGAGAGGAGGTAGGACCGCACGAACACGACCGACTCTCCTCCCCCTTTGATGTTTTGTTCGTTGCGGCTCGAACAAAGGCGGCGCGATGCAACGGAACCGTGCGGAAACAATAAAGAACACGACAACGAAGTGCGACGCCATCGTGCCACGCTGTTGAGGCCGAACGAAATCGGGGTCAGAGTCGGGGCCGCAAAGGCGTTTCGAAGACTCTGCAGTTCGTTATTGATGTGCAGATCGATGGGCGATGATGAAGCAGGCCGCAATGGAATTTTAATCCCTTCCCAGTGAAGATTGGGTCTCAGGAGGACCGTTGGCGAAGACGGCAGGTGAAACGGACCACCGGAGCGCGTCCGGTGGTCCGCTGAAGGCGGTGGCGGCGCGCCGCTGGAGCAAACCGCCGCGACAGTGGGGGAAGAACCGGAACGGATTCGGCCATTCCCAATTGGGCGGCGCGGCTTATGCCGCGCTGGTTAGTCAACTCCGAGGGGTTGTAACCCCCCCCCCCCCGCACCCGCTGGCCACGCGGGCGTCGCGCCAGCGCCAGGCCGGCCGGGCCGGGCCGCCTAGGCCGGGACGGGCCACACCGGCCGTGCCGGGCCGGGCCACTCCCTATTGGGCCGGACCGCTCCCTATTGGGCCGAAACTGGACCCGGGTCGGGTCGACCCGAGGGGGTATCGGGCCGGGTCGGACCGGGCCCGAACCCCCTATTTTCAAAAAGTTTTCATTCAAACACCCATAACATGGGATACAAACCTCGGATTGATACACTGTTAGTTGAAATGCGATCCTTGGATCGAGACGGTCATTTCGGTATATTACACTTAAGGTTTAGGAGAACTTTGGGTATGGCCGGGTTGGTTCAAACACGAAACCAACCGGGCCCTCGTAGCGGAAACACTTATAACTTGAGCTCCGGACGTCCAGTTGACGTGCCGTCGACTTTGTTGGATTCCTCTTAGTGAGAAGGACCTTTTGGCTTACTCCTATCAAGGTTTGGACATAGTTGAAGTGCAGTAGGGTTGGTTTTGACTTAAAAACCAACCGGGCCCCTGGAAAGAAAAAGCCAACAACTCTCAGACCGGACGTCCGATTGACGCGCCATCTGTCACGTTGAGTTCCTCTTGTTGAGACGAAACTTTGAGATACATCAACTCCGGACTACGTGTCAGTTGATGTATCGACCCCTTGGTTCGTGGAGTGGACCCTCCCGGAATGAGCATGCTGTGTGCGAGAACCCTAGAGCTGGCTACGATTGTGACGACCATACTGAAATCCTATGTGGGTTCGACGTCGATGAAGACTGCACTGAAATGCTACGTGGGTTCAGCAGAGATGAAGACCGTACTGAAATCCTATGTGGGTTCGATGGCGTTGAAGACTGCACTGAAATCCTATGTGAGTTCGGCAGAGATGAAGACCGTACTGAAATCCTATGTGGGTTCGACGGTGATGAAGATTGCACTGAAATCCTATGTGGGTTCGGCAGCGATGAAGACCGTACTGAAATCCTATGTGGTTTCGACGGAGATGAAGACTGTATTGAAATCCTATGTGGGTTCGGCAGCGATGAAGACCATACTGAAATCTTATTTGGGTTCGATGACAATGACTACTGTTCTTGCATCCTACGTGGTTCTGGAAGTGTCTGACTCTATTATTGCTATCCTATGTGGGTATGGCAGAGTAGCTGGTTTAGTATCCTACGTGGGTCCCAGCTTAGATGAACCAGTGGATATATATGATCATCTCTATCACCGAAGAGGTATACCTGTGTGAGCTGAGTCTTGAATTTCAATCATTATCTTCGATATGGTTGACTTTATTTCCTATGTGGATTGGGTTGTATTATCCTGTGTGGACGTGATCGAACATGAGCTCGGGTGTTGGAGCCGAGCTGGAATTTATGACTTAGGTATATGTATGGGCATATACCTAATTAGTGTTTGTTGTTACTTTTTGATTGTATATTTCTTTTGTGGATTATTCGTTGTGGATTCTGGGAGACCTTCGGGGGTCTCGGGGTCCCTACTGAGTAGCATATACTCACCCCTGCATAGGCTAAGCCCGCACTATGTTGTGTTGGATGCAGACGATGGACATCGCTGATCATGGTAGAGGCTAGTGGAGCAGTCGGTACCTGGAGGTGGACCACTGGGTGGGACGTACACGGAGCGGACGGCTGGACCCGAGGAGCTGAGGTGGCTATCTATACCCACCCTTCAGGTGGGACTTCTAGTGGACGGATCGACGTTGCTGCTTTACTTTCAGTTGTTGTACTTTCTTTCCAATTGTACTTTACTTTCAGTTTGGGTTTGTATTCTGGCTCACTTACCTTTCTGCACTTACTTGTACTCAGTTTACTTAGTGTTTACATCTGATGGCTTACTCTGTGGTGTTTGTTTACTTTATAAAGGCAATTCCTTCCCCTTTTGTCGGGATTTACACCTTGGTGCTAGACACCAGCCCCTGGCCTATGGGAGGCGGGCATGGGGTAGTCACGGCATGGGCCCCGAGGACGGGTCGTGACAAATTATCACTCAATGAAAATTTATTGATTAATTCATAGTAAATAAGCACTCAATTTTTAGTGAAATAATTTTATTATTCAAAAATAAAGTATCTTAAAAAATGATTTTAATTAATTTTTGGTAAATAAATACTATGATTATTTTATGGAATTTTAAGAAAATTCATTTGATAAATAAATATATTTTTTAAAATTATCATATAAAAATTATCTTAGGGTGAATTTTTGGTATATTTATGAAAATATTGATTTTCCAAAGAATAATGAGAAATACAGTTTTTATTGAAATATGTGTTTTTGTGTCAAAATTTTACAAATTACTATTTTTATTTAAAATATTTTCAAAGTAAAATTATATCTTTAATATAATTAATAAGAAAATTAATATTATTGGAATCATTTTTATGATTTAATTTAATAGAAAGACCTTATTATACTAAAAAGGCATTGTTTTGAAAAATTATTTTCATTTTATTTTTCATTTTAATCTTAAAATTATTTCTACTAATTATAGGAATTGAATATTTAAAAATTGATTCCATATTTGAAATCATGATGTATAAATTTATTAAATATATCTCTTTAATTTTTTATCAGAATGAATAGTAACTATAGTAATTTTTGTTACCATGGTAAAGGGTAAATCAGGCGATTATGGTTAAAAATAGAATGATAAGGATTAAAAAATGACCCTAAAACTTTTCTAAATTTTATTGGATGAGTAAATTTCATCCATACTCATGCAATATTCAATTATATGAAAATTTTCCCCATTTGTATGAGATTATGACCTTTATCAAATTTCATGTAAATAAAAGTAAAAAATGTCACACTATTGTTTTTAATATCTATAATAATTTTAACAAAGATAAAACCAGAGTATATGTTCAATTATAAAAAAAATTCGAAATATAAATTATTTATATTCATCACGGTAATTTTTTTTTATTTTTTTGGGAAGAAATATTTATATTAAATTTTTACACAACATTGATGGAGTAATTATTTAATTAATTTAAAAATAATATAAATGATTTTAAAATCAATAAAAGTGGTAAAATGTGAAATAATTAATGTGAAAAAATAATTTTATGGATAAAAATTAAATATTATAGTGTTTTGGATTCATTTTATTCAAATTCATTTTTTTCATGTTGTTATTAAATTCAAACTAAATGAATAGTTAAGAAATTGATATTATTGATATTTTTTGAAAATAATATTTTATTAAATGATTTAAAAATCATAAAAATCATAAATTCATCCAAATTTATGTGATATGGTTAAGTAAATATACCAAATTCAATTTATGTGTTGTTTTAAATTTTATACTAACATTATTTATCCTTAGAGGGTAGATAATTTTAATTGTACGGTAATTTTCAAAAGGATTAATGGGGGTTAAAATTAAAAGATATAACTAAAATATATGGATGAAAACATATCCAAGACTTCTTAATATTTTATTTAATTAAATTATTTCAAATTATACTTACCTTATATTTTATTTTTATCAATTTGGATCCATTTGGACATGATAAATAATTTTTTATTAATTTAATATTTTATGAAATTCTAAAAGTTCCCCACACCTCAATTATAAAAGGACACCTCCTTCTACACTTCATCACACCACTTAAAGCCATATATGTTGACTAAATATTATAAATTACTATTTTAAACATCATTTTCCAAGTTATTGAGGTTTTGGACCTTCTAAAATAGCAACCCTATGTCTCTTTAGAAGAGATCTAAAGGGAGTTTACCGAAGAAGAGGTAATCGACTTTACCGGCTCTTTCAACTTTATTTCTTCTTCTAATTACTATTAATGTGTTTTTACCATACTAAAATAATAAATTTAGTATAATAAATATTCTTATATGTTATTATAATTATGGTATTTCCGGTCCGTCTCTTTTCCATCATATGAAAAGTGAAAACATCGGTCGGGCTTATGTACAGGTTATTGTCTCCACGCAGTTGTTTAATTCATTCTTCATCACCATTTTACTTCGATAGTAATAAATATAGAATTAATGAGTATAAATTATAATTATAAAATAATTATATATATTTAATGATAATTTTATATCTATCTTCTTACCTTCAAATCTATTGGGAAACAATAACATCGTTCATGTGTACGTGTGGACTATCACCTACAAAAAGAGGTGTGATTCGTTTATAATTTATATTTTAATTAGATATTAATAAGGATATATTTACTGAATATATAGGATATATATTATATAATAATTATTCTATAAAGGTGAAATATTATTTACTTTTGTTTCGTTCCATCCATTGAAAAGTGAAAACAGTTTTCATGCGTACGTACGACCTACCATCTCTATGAATGGTGTAATTCATTTTTTATATTTATATTTTATGGATAACTATATATATATATGTATATAAAATATATATTATATTGATATCATTATTAAAATTCTATATATTATTGAACTTTGGTAAAAGTACAAGGATCAAAACAAGAGAACCAAATCATACATGGAAAATTAAACAGTTACCACTTGAAACCATTATTTTTACAATAAATTGATAATAAATGGGTGCAAAAATGGTATGATAAAATAATATATGGTATGATATATATTATTATGGTTCTTTATTATATTTATAATAAATATATATTTATTATACTGGAGTTGTTTACACATAAAAATGAAGTCGGACCTGCGGTGAGTATTTCTCGTGTCACTTTTAGTTCTATGAGACATATATCATATTAACCAATTATTTAATATGTGTGGTGTGTATAATTTGAATTTGATATATTATATAATGAATCTATTTGTATTCATTTGATTAAATTTTCATTTTGAGTCATTTATTTCATGGGGATTATGATTCAAAAGATACCAAAGTGGTAAGGGTTTATTTCACAATCTCAATAATATTTGAGATTGTTTATATTTAAGTCTCCGCAAGAGAATATTTCTCTTCTATATCCATGTTCTATAAAAATATTTTCAAAAATGTTTTTAATATTATCTTAATATAGTTAAAGTTTATTTTCAACCATGTTTTACTTTTACAAAATGCTTTAAAAGTAATCTTACCTTAATTTTCTGAACGAGGAACGTTTTAACCTTTTTTACAATAATGTGAAAGGAATTTTTTGTTACTTATATGTAATGAGTATAATTTCCAACCATAATAATACATTAATTATTTTAATCTCACTTTATATTTTTACAAGTTTATTATCAAATAAAATGGTTTCTTTATTATGTGTGTTGTTTTCAGATTTTAAAAATTGTTTTTTTGAAGGGAAAAGGTTATTTTCCTCAAAAATGTTTTTAATGATCTCCTTATGGAAATTATATTTATCAACAAAAAAACCTATTGTTATATTTATAATCCTCTGATAATATTTTGTAATGATACTATCCCTATTATTTCTTTATATGGTATATGATTAGTCATACTAGGTATGCACTATTTTGATACCATTCACTATATTACTCTAGATGGTTTATGATTATGTTTATTGATTGATGAATGTATTAAAATTTTGTATGCTAGTTTTAATAGAAATTTATATATTGATTATATTTAACCCCTTTAAAATGAGTAATTAATTAGACTTATTACGTTATGGGAGGGGACCACTATATCACCTCGATGCACTGGTAGGTCTCATGAGACAAACTAACTTGATTTTTGGCTGAGGACTTACCCATTTTTGTAGATTTAATGGAATAAGGCCTGACTATATTTTCATATGTCTTGTATAAGGCCTCAATGGTAAGTTTTAAAAGTCTTCCATTATTCATTCCATAATTTTGAAATAATTCATTGATGTCCACGTGATTATTTGATTTGTTATAATATCCCTAGATAAGTTTCAATCTCATGCGATTGTTTATATAGATTATTTGATCATCCTTTATTCTTTCCATATTTTTATCAAGTTATTTTTTAAATGGAATGTGTTTTAGTTATTTACATTTCTATATTGTTTATAATTATTTATTCATGATAAATTGTGTTTTATGTATACCCTTATTATTCATTTGACCTCACCCCTTTCTTAAGTTTTATTTTCCCTAGGATGTTAGGAAGTGTTTTGTGATTGATATGCTGGGATATACTAAGGGAAATAATAAAATAATTGGAAAAAGAAATTTGTGTATTTTATGTTTTTGAAATATAATGTGAATTTTAGGTATGTATATTTTTTCCAAGAGTACTAAACTATTAAGTCATTTGGGATGCAATTTCTTATATCTAATGACAATGTAACAAAATAACCACCAAATCTAGGATAATGGGACCCAGGTATTTACTATTGGTATTAGAGTAAGTTTAGTAAAAACCTAGGGAACTATATTTATGAAAACATATATTAGGGAAAATAACCATATGACCATATTTTGGATAACATCCTAAAGTTTTGGTAAGGTGGAGATCATGTGTTTTTCAATATGATTATTATGCACTAATAGAAAAATAATCTATACCAATAGTTTGGAACCATTGGTATAGGTCTCCAAACCATTGGAATATCCCATACCAATGGTTTGGAGGGTTGCTGGCTAGTTTGGCATTGTGATAGGTCTATACCAATGATTCTGGGAAAACTGTTGGTATAGGTCTATACGAATGGTTTTGTCAAAATGTTGGTATAAGTCATATGAAAAACCTATACCAATAGTTTCATAAAACCATTGGTATAGGTAATTCAAAAAAAACCCATCTTGGTTTTGATCCTAGCACATCATGTTTATAATTTAACGTCCTAACCACTAACCTAAAATGAATTTTTTGAACATTATTTCATATATATATATATTCATAAGTATTTTAACTTTTTATTTATTTAATGTTATTTGAAAAAATATTCCATAAAAAATATGTGTACCTATACTAATGGTTTTGAGAACCATTGGTATTGTTTCTTTGATTATTTTGGCCAAAACCCTTGGTATAGGGTCACTATAATGGTCATATACCATTGGTTTGGCCAAAACTGTTGGTATAGGTCCATATAAGTGACCTATAACAACGGTTTTGGCCAAACTGTTCGTATATGTCTAAATTAGTGACCTATACCAATGTTTTTGAAAAAATCCTTGGTATAGGTCCTAATTCAAGTAACAATTGATCATACTATGCTTTTTGGTTTCAATTAATGGATAGAATAAGGATAAATAATGTTAACACTAAAAATATTGGACAATTCATTTATTATGAGAAACCAAATATAATGATTAATGAAATTAAATATATTGTGATTAAACCTAATCAATTATCATAATATATTATAAAAAACATACATCTTAACTAACTCTTGGACTCACTAAATAATAGAATTATTTATTTATTTAAGAGTAGGTGTAGTGGAGAACATAGAGGAAAGGAGGAAAAAATTCCTACATGTTATAAATGAGGAAAGAGACACCTTGGAGAATGTATCAAGGAATGGGAAAATGTTTTATCTATAGATAATAAGAAAATAAATCAATAAATAGTTACGAAAAATGAAGAGTATGATAGAAGGGAAAAAATTACATCCTATGAAAAAAAATTACTTTAATTTTTTATTTGTGGGGAATGTGGGAATTAATTGAGTCAATTCCTTAATAAAAGGGTTAACTTCTAAACCATGTAAGGACCTATGATACAGAAATTGTTAAATTATAAGGATAAAAGTGTTTAGGTATCGATATTTGAATTTTTTTGTATGAGTATTAAATCAATGATATTTTGGATATAAAAATATTAAGATATATAAGGATTGTTCTATAATATTTTTTTTCAAATATGTGAAAAAATGGTACCAATAAACTAGAAATTTATTTAGTAATAAGGTGATATTTTTATAAAACATGTGATTTAGGGACATTTAACCCTTAATATTCATTTGATATTGCAATAAATCTAATAATTCTTTGGATGATAAGTCTATGGTTGATCATTATTTTAAAGTCATAGTTAAAACTTTTAATGTTTTATGTGATGTAATTTTAAAATTATTTAGGATATTTTGGTAGAAATTTATGGGAATAAACCCCTTTCCTTTAGAATAAGTTTTATTGAAATGGGTATTTAGGGAATACTAATTTTATTTTTTTGGACATATGTTTAAAGTTATTAATAACCTTTAGGATTATTGTGATTTCATAGGTTGATTTATTTATGGTTTAGTGGGATAAATTAGTTTGTTTATTTTTTTGGAATATATCATATAGAAAATCTTATTATCTAAACAAATTGATTCTTTGATTAATGTTATTTTATAAAGGATGTTCATCATATTCTTCGAAATGTTATAATTTTAGAAAAAGGATAACCCAAATGCCAAGTGGAAATCAATCACATCCAGTAATTCCACAAGGTTTGAACCCACATTCAAAGGGCGATAATAGTGAATTTCCTACCACTGGTCTATGCGATGTTCTGGTCAGTATGATTTTTTTATTTAAATGATTTCATAGGTAAATAAAAAATTGATTTTGAGAATAATAATATAATAAATAATATTTTATTCTATTTTTGGGATTCTAAAGTAATTAATAATATTTTTTGATACACTTCATTGGGTTGAAGTATATTTAACCTTTAGGTTCAACATAAATAATTATTTTGTAAGAATACAATTAGGTTTTTGTAAGTACAAGATGAAGGGTATGAGATAAACTTTGATGTTAAAAAATTTCATTAATTTTTAGGTTATTGGTGTTATATAGGATATATGGAATAAAGATAAAGTTAATGGTGATTTAGGTTATTAGTTTATGTGATCAAAGTATTCACATGTTTTAAATGTGACATTATGAACTAATTTATGTTGAATTCGAAATGATGTTTGATCAAATTTATAGGTTTTGAATATGTTAGATAATATTTTAGAGGATTATTATGGTTAAATACTTATTGAATGGAAAGGTTTTAACTTTGGATATTATTGTTTGAGGATAAAGTATGATTTATCATATAGAATAACTCGTACTAAGCATTTTGGTTTTGGTAAATGTTTAGAGTCTAAAGGAATTAATTATGGATCTTATGATTTGTTAATAGTTATTCAGACATAGAAAGAAATTCATCTACAATATCAATATCCTAGAATAATATATTAAGTGGAAATAGATCATATCACAACCAATGGATGATATTAGGCTTATGAAATTAAAATAAATCAAGTATGATTATTAGCTTGAGAGATTTATCAAGAGTGTAAAATAATCAATTTAATTTAGGAAATGGACCTTAAAATAAAAATTTTATATGTTTAATCTTCTTTACAAGAAATTAATGGTATTTTAACTCATCATATATTTATTGTTTTTAATGGATATCTTTCTCATTACCATGTTCTCAATCACTCCCTATTAATTCTAGGGATTTTCTTTGTCTCTTACATATCTGTATTTTCACTTCCCTTGATGTTATCTTATTTATAAATTTAACTTTGTAGTGACATTTATATTTATATTTATTCATTTAATGATTAAGTATTATTAACCCTTATAATGATGTGAGTTTACCACAAAGAATTTTCAAATGTCAAACCCTTGATTTCTAAGAATGAGTTTAAATTATGAGGAAGAAATTTTTAGATGGGGGAGAGTGTAATACACTAATATTTTATGATATGTTTATTTTAAAATAAATTTAATATATTAGATAGATTTTGGTTCTCACAACTTCAATATTTTAGAAGAACACTATGTTCGATAGTTTATACAACATGGAACACCGAGCTTCGACGAACCGTAGAATATTATTATATAATTATGACCATTATAACCTAGCCATTAAATTGAATGGTATGAATAAGATGAACCATATTATGAAATATATATAGGTACTACTAAATAAAAAATTATTGATTAATTATAAGGAAATAAGAATATAATTTTTTTATAAGATCGGTTTATTCTTGAAAAAATATGCTTTCTTCAAATATGTTTTTTATTACTTTTTTGTGAGGAGATATTACGATTATTTTCTAGAAATTTAAGAAAACCTTATTTGATAAGATTAATAAATTTTTTTATATTATAATATCAAAACTATATTACAGTGATTTTTTTGATTTTTATGAAAATATTGATTATCCAGTGAATAATGAAAAATAATGCCTTTATTGAAATATGTATTTTTTTGTTTCAAACATTTACAATGCCCCATTTTGTATTAAAATTGTTTTAAAAAAATTATCTATTTAATATCATTAATAATTCAATTATGTTTATTGAAATCATTTTTCCTATTTAATTAAGTTTAAAAACATTTTTATTCTAAAAAAGGTATTTTTTATGAAAAAATAGATTTTCAACACATTTTGTATTTTAATCATAAATTAATTTATGATAATTATAGGAATTTAATATTTAAAAATGGATTCCATATTTTTAATAAGTAGGTTCATATATAGTAAATAGGACCCTTTTATTTTTAGTCATTATGAATAATAACCATAGTAATTTTTGTTATCACGGTAAATGATAAATTGGGTAATTAAGGTTAAAAATAAAATGATAAGGACCAAAATATGACCCTAAAACTTACCTAAATTCTATTTTAAGATTAAATTTTATCCTTTATCATACAAAATTCTATTATATGATTTTTTTTCATTTGGATGAGACTATGAACTATATAATGTTTTTTGTAAAAAAAGGAAAAAATTCACTCTTGTTTTTAGTAACAATAATATTATTAATATAGGTACAATAAGAGTACATTTTTTGTTATAAATACTAATTTTAAATATAAATTATTTATATTCTTCATGTAAATTTATTTTAAAATTTTGGGTAATAAATAATCCTCTTAAATTCTTACACAATGCTGATAGAGTAATTATTTAATTAATGGAAAATTAAAATAAATAATATTAAAATCATTAAAACTGTTATAATTTGAAAGACTTAACGTGAACCTAAATTTTTCTAGTTAAAAATTACATATTATAGACGTTTGGATACATTTTATTCGAATTATTTTGTTGTATTGATGTTATTAAAGTCAAACTAAATGAATAGTTATAAAATTGACATTATTCATATTTTATGAAAATAATATTTTATTAAATGATTTAAAATTCAAAAAACACTTATATTATAAATTATTAATTTTATATGATTAATTTAATATAAAATTATCAATTTATGTGTTTTTATAATTTTATAGTAAAATTATTGACCCTTAGAGGGTAGAAAAGTTTAATAGTTCGATAAAAGCAAAAGGGTTAATGAGGGGTTATAACTAAAATATAATGTTGAAAACATTCCCAAAACATGTAAAAATTTGATTTTATGAAATTATTTAAAATTAAATTCACCTTATATTATAATTATATAAATTTTTATCAATTTTAAAATGATAATAATTTATATTAATTTAATATTTTATGAAATTACAAAAGTCCCCCTCCCTTCAATTATAAAAGGGTGCCTTCTACCTTACTTATTTACACCACTTTTAGTCATATATATCAACCACAAACTAACCATTAATCTTCTAAAAATACTTATACAAGTTATTTAGATTATGTAACTTCCAAAATATCAACTTTAGGCCCCTTAAGAAGTTATCTAATGGGATTTCATTGGAGAAGAGGTAATCGACTTACCGAATCTTTCAAATTTATTTCTTCATCAACATCCTATTCATGTGATTTTACCATTATCAAATAATAAATATAGTATAAAGAATATTATTATATGTTATTATGAATATGTTACAACTATATTCTATATCTTTTTCAATCTATAAAAAGAAAAAACACCGCTTGTGTGTACGTACGACTTACCGTCTCCACATAGCAGTGTTATTCATTTTTAGTCACCAATTTTCTTAGATAGTTATAAATATGGAACAAATAAGTATATATGATAATTATGAAATAATTATTACTCTATAATTATAATATCATATCTACCTTCTTACCTTCTAATCCATTGGTAAACGATTAAATCGCTCGTGCGTACGTGAGGACTATCACATCCATGAAGCGATGCGATTCATTTTTCATTTAAATTTTTCATAGATGGTAATGAATATATATTTAAATAATATATATTATATGTGATATAATAATTATTATTTAATAGTGAAATATTATTTACATTTATTTCATTCCATCCATTAAAATGTAAAAATAACGTTCATATGTACGTATGACCTTCCATCTACAGGAATGGTGCAATTGATTTTATATCTATATATTTTATAGATTATTATAAATACGTATATAATTAATATATATGATATTTATTTCATTATTAATATTCTAGATATTATGTAACCCTTATCAAAGTATAAGTACTGAAATTATCTAACCAAATCATACATGAAAAATGAAGCAGTGACCGCCCGGGACAGTGATTTTAAAAATGAATTGGTAATAGATGGGTGATAAAATATTATAAATAAATCACATATAGTATGATATATAAAAATATTTTTTTAATATAGTATAATAAATCCATATTTATTATATAGGAGGTTCATACACATACAACGAAATTTGGACTTAAGGTAAGGGTTTCTCATCTAACTTTTAGTTCTTTGAGTCAAATTCTATATTCACCAATTATTTATTTGTGTTTTTTATACATTAAGAATTGGAAATATTATCTTATGAACCACTTTTTATTAATAGTATTTAATGATTCATTTGAATTTATTTATTTCAAGGGGCTTACAATTCAAGAGTTACCCAAGTGGTAAGGGTTTATTTCACAATCTCATCAATATTTAGGATTGTTTATATTTAAGAATATGCCAGGGAATATTTCACTCAATATCCATGTTTTCAAAAAAATCAAAAAAGTTTTTAATATTTTTCTAATATTTTAAAAGTCATTTTCAACCATGTTTGAATTTTGAAAAATGGTTTAAAAGGAATCTTCAAGTCATTTTTTAAACATGGTACTTTTTAACCTTTTTACAACAATGTGAAAAGAATGTTTATTTAACTTATACAATGTCACGACCCGTCCTCGGGGCCCGTGCCGTGACTACCCCAAGCCCGCCTTCCATAGGCCAGGGGCTGGCGACTAGAACCAAGGCGTAAAATCCCAGTAAACAGGGAAGGCATTGCCTTTATAAGTAACAACCACACAGAGTCAGCAAGCGGAAAGTAAAGTGCAGAAAAGTAAAGGGGGCCGGAAATACAAGCACAACTGTAAAGTACAACTGAAAAGTAAAGTACAGCAACTGAAGAAAAGACGGCGACCTCGTTTCGTCCACTGGCAATCCCACCTGAAGGGTGGGTAAAGATAGCCTCCAGGCTCCTCGGGTCCCACGTCCGCTCCGAGCACGTCCCGCCCAGTGGTCCACCTCCAGGTGTCGTCCTGCTCCACGCCCCAACCGTGATCAGCGCTGTCCGTCGTCTGCATCCAACACAACAAGGTGCGGGCATAGCCCGTGCAGGGGTGAGTATAAGCTACTCAGTAAGGACCCCGAGACCCCCGAAGGTCTCCCGAAATCCACAAAGGATATAGCACAAAAGAAGGATGAAATCACGATGTAACATCTGACTCGACTTAGGTATATGCCCATACATATACCTAAGTCCCCAATTCCAGCTCTGCTCACGAGCTCAAGAACAACTCAATCCACAAAGGAAAGCAAGACACAAATCCACAAGGAGAGTAAACAGTAAATCCACATAGGATAGTTCAACACAATCCACGAAGGAGAGTAACATAAGATTCAGCTCAACCAGGTATACTTTTTCAGATGACGTCAAAGATGATCACTGATCCATCTAAGTCGTCGGACCCACGAAGGATCGATAGGTACTAACCCCCGCAAAAGACCCACGTAGGATCGGGCTCACACAGAACCTGTAGGCAGTGGCTCACACAGAACCGGTAGTAAGGACCCACATAGGATCGGGCTCACACAGAACCTGTAGCACTGATCCACGTAGGATCGCTGAGTGCAGTAGTCGACGCAGTCCACTGAGGATCTCTGCACAGTCGTCGCCGCAGTCCACGGAGGATCTCTGCTCTGCCGTCGTCGCAGTCCACGGAGGATCTCTGCTCTGCCGTCGTCGCAGTCCACGGAGGATCTCTGCTCTGTCGTCGAAGTCACAGCCAGCGCTAGGGTTCCCGCACATAGCGAGCTCGTTTAGGAGGGTCCGCTCCATGAGCCGAGAGGCTGATACATCAACTGACACGTAGTCCGAAGTTGATGTATCCAAAAGTTCCGTATCGACAACAGGATCTCAACGCAACAGACGGCGCGTCAATCGGACGCCCGGTCTGAGAGTTATTGGCATTTTCGTCCCAGGGGCCCGGTTGGTTTTTAGGGAAAAACCAACCCGACCGTACTCCGCCTGTATCCGATCCTCGGGCGGAGTATGCCAAAAGTTCCGTCTCACTTAGAGGAAACTACCACAGCTGACGGTACGTCGATCGGACGTCCGTAGCTCAAGTTATGAGTGTTTCCGCTCCGAGGGCCCGGTTGGTTTCGTGTACAAACCAACCCGGCCGAACCCAAAGTCTTCCGAAACCTTGAGTATAATATACCGAAACGACCGTCTCGATCCAAGGATCGTGTAGCCGCTGACGGTTCGTCAATCGGAGGTCCCAGGCCCAAGATATGGGCAAATGACCGAAGAGGCCCGAAAACGGGGGTTCTGGGCCCGGGGCGACCCGGCCCGAACCCCCCCCTGGGTCGGCCGGACCGGGTCGGCCCGAACCGGCTAGGCCGGGTCCGGTCCGGCCTGGGCGCGGCCCGGCCGACCGGACCGGCCAGCGCAGCTTCGGCCGAGCGGCCGAGTGAGCCACCGCGGGTTTGACCCGCGGCTTTGGAGAAACGCGGCCCGCGCGGGCCGCGTGCTGGGTGGCCGGACCGCGGACGCGGTCCGGCGGTTCGCCGTCGCCGCGGCTCGGCCGCGGCGGACTCCTCCGGCGGCGCGCCGGGCGCCGCCGCCTCCGGTCGCCGGCGCCGCCGCCCCCTTCCGCGGGCCGCCGGAGTTGCTCCGGTGGCCCGTTTTGCCTCTCGTCTGCGCCGATGCTCCTCCCGGGGGCCGATCTTCACTGCGGGATCAACAAATCGCCCCTGCCGCGCGGTCCGTCGTCGTCCGCCATATCCGCACAACAAAAGAGATCGGCGGAGGGTTGCCGGGTCTTGTTCGTTAGACCCGCACCCTCCGCGTTAGTCATAATCAACGGGAGGAAAGGCTACAACAATTTTTAATCAAAGATAAAAAAATTGTTCACTCCTTTTCTTTTAAACAGCATTTCAATTTTTAATTAATTGAAATTATTCATGCCGGTTCTTTATTCAAAAGAAATAAGAACACGGGAATGAATCATCAAGAAAATAAACCCTTACCTTGTCGTCGTCGTCGGACGAGAGGTCGTCGCGGGATCGCTCGTCGCGGAAGAAGGGGGGATCGTTGCGTCGTCGCGGTATCCGGCGTCGCGTCGCCAATCTCCGGATCAAGAACAAATGGATTTAATTAATTAAATCCGTTGCCATGAATTTTTAAAAAAAGGAGAATTTAAACGATCCGATTCTCACCTTAGTTGCCGAACGAGGATCGGCCGCGGAAGAAGAGGCGTCGCCGAAGAACGTCGCGGGTAAAGCTCGTCGACGTCGCAGATCTCGGTGTGCGTCGTCGAATTTCGGTCGCCGGCGTTCTTCGCGTTCTTCGCGTTCTTCGCGTTCTTCACGGGGAGGGTGGAGGCCCAGAGAATCTCGCACAACGAGTAATCCTCCAAAGGAAAGAGTTAGTCTTATTTTATTATTTTGCCAACGAACGCAATCGCGTAAGTAACGACCCATTAAATTCGTTGAATTAATTCAACGAATGAAACGGCCCATTTAATTCACGAAATAAACCGCCCAATTAAATGGTCTGTTAAGAATTTAAGAAAACGCGTCGGTTGACTTTTCAGTTACTTTGACGGGTTTTCGCGGGTGCGTTACTTAGCGAAAGAAACGGCGGGGCTCGTGCGGGCCCCACCTCACAAATATCCTACCAAGGGGGTAGGATATTTCCGGATAGCATCCTATCCAGTTCAACTCAGTTCAAGCCGTCTTTAAGTGGCTTCAAGTGGATTCCAAGCAGCTTAAATGAAATAGAATAAAGTTGTCGCACAAACTTTATTTTATTTCTGACTTAAAGCCGCAAAATTTAAAAACCACGTCTGAGCAAACGCAACTCCGGAAGAGGCGTTTCTAAGAAAATACCGGCGCTGCGATTTCATCGGTGCCCTCAGAATTTGATTCCGGGCACCGGTTCAAAAGATAGAAAAACCCGCTCGTCCGTTCACTGAACGTACCCGAGCCAAACTTCAGAAATTGATTCCGGGCACACCGGGCCTCGGAATCAGGTGCCGTCTGAAGCTGAGCTCTTGTAAAATTCAAAATGAAAATTAAGAAAAAAAATTTCCTTGAAATTTTCGGATCTTTACATTACTCCCACCTCAGGGCTTTACGTCCCCGTAAAGTTACATAAAAAACTAGGGGAACAAATGGGGGTACTGAGCACGCATCTGAGCCTCCCGCTCCCAAGTGCTCTCCTGGAGGTTCCCGTGCTGCCATCTGACACGCACAAGAGGAATTGACCGCCCACGTAGGACCCTCTCCTGTCGATCCTCGATCTCTACTGGGACCTCCGCAAAAGTCGCCCCATCGTCCACGTCCAGCTCCCCAAAGTCGATGATGTGCGTCGGGTCGTGCACGTATCTCCTCAGCTGAGACACGTGGAAGACGTCGTGCACCCGGTGTAACTGAGGTGGTAGAGCCAGGCGATAAGCCACCTCTCCTATCCTGCTGAGGACCTGGAAAGGCCCGATGAAGCGTGGAGACAACTTGCCGCCTCGGCCAAATCTCCGTAAACCACGTCGAGGTGAGACACGCAAAAAGACGTGGTCGCCATCCTCGAACTCTAGTGGCCTCCGCCTCCTGTCAGCATATGACTTCTGCCGGCTCTGAGCTGTCCTCATCCTCTCCTAGATGATCTGGACCTTCTCTGTCGTGGCTCGGACCATCTCTGGTCCCACGAGTGCTGACTCCCCAGGGTCTGTCCAGCACAACGGTGATCTGCAGGGTCTGCCGTACAACGCCTCGTATGGTGCCATCCCGATGGTGGAGTGGTAGCTGTTGTTGTACGCGAACTCCACCAAGGGTAGGTGGTCCTCCCAGCTGCGACCAAAGTCGAGAACACATGCACGGAGCATGTCCTCGAGTGTCTGTATGGTCCTCTCCGTCTGACCATCCGTCTGAGGGTGGAAGGCTGTGCTCAGATGGAGCCGCGTCCCGAACGCCTCCTGCAACCCCTTCCAAAGCCGGGAAGTGAAACGAGCATCTCGATCGGAGACGATAGACGATGGAACACCGTGAAGCCGTACGATCTCCTGGACGTAAAGACGTCCCAAGCTCTCCACTGAGCCCTGCTCTCTGATGGGTAAGAAGTGTGCCGACTTGGTGAGTCGGTCGACAATCACCCAAATGGAGTCGTGACCTCTGGAAGTGCGTGGAAGTCCAGTCACGAAGTCCATAGATATGCCATCCCACTTCCACTCCGGGACCTCCAAGGGCTGTACCAAGCCTGCCGGTACCTGATGCTCTGCCTTCACCTGCTGGCAGGTGAGGCATCGTGAAACGAACTCTGCCACAGCTTTCTTCATGCCCGGCCACCAGTGCTGTCGCCTGAGATCCTGGTACATCTTCGCCACTCCAGGATGTACCGCCAAGGGAGAAGTGTGAAACTCTCTCAACACCTCCTCTCGCAAAGCGACTGGTACGAAGGTACGTCCTCTGAAAAGGATGTCGTGCTCTGCTCCAAGGGAGAAGCCATCAGGCGCCTGACCTGAGGATATCAGTGCACGCCGGGTCTCACAGTCAGCGTCCTCACGCTGAGCCTCTCTGACCCGCTGTAGAAGTGGAGGAGAGACTGTGAGAGACTGAAGAAAGGCTGCTCCGTCTCTATCCACGAAGGATATCTGTAAGGAGGCTAGCTGCTCCGTCGCCTCCTCAAGTAGCTGAATGCCCGTCCTCCTGCTGAGGGCATCGGCTACCACGTTCCCCTTCCCAGGAGTATAGACTATCTCAAAGTCATAGTCCTGGAGGAACTCAAGCCATCTCTGCTGTCTTAGGTTCAGGTCCTTCTGAGAGAAGATATACCTGGGACTCTGGTGGTCAGAAAAGACTGTGAAGCGCTCGCCCATCAGATAGTGCCGCCAAGTCTTCAGAGTGAAGACCACTGCTGCTAACTCCAGGTCATGAGTGGCGTAGTTCTGCTCATGCGGCCACAACTGACGTGATCCGTAGGCGATCACGGCCCGATCCTGCATCAGGACACATCCGAGTCCAGTCCCTGATGCATCGCAGTAAACTACGTATCCAACTCCCTCCTCAGGCAACCTCAAGATAGGTGCGCTGGTCAACCTCTGCCTCAGCTCCTGAAAGCTCTGCTGACATCTGTCTGACCACACGAAGGGTTTCCCCTTCTTTGTCAAAGCTGAGAGTGGTGCCGCAACTCTAGAGAAGTCTGGCACGAATCTCCGATAGTATCCGGCTAGGCCCAAGAAGCTCCGCACCTCTGTCACGCTCTTGGGTGGCTCCCAAGCTAGCACTGCCTCGATCTTCGCGGGATCCACTGCAACTCCCACCTCAGAGATGACATGCCCCAAGAAATGGACCTCACGTAACCAGAACTGGCATTTTGAGAGCTTTCCATAAAGCTGGTGCTCTCGTAGTGTGTCTAGCACAACTCGCAGGTGGTAGGCATGCTCCTCCTCAGTCGTCGAGTATACCAAAATGTCGTCAATGAAGACCACGACAAATCGGTCGAGGTATGGCTGGAAGATCCTGTTCATGAGGCTCATGAATACTGCTGGAGCATTGGTTACGCCGAATGGCATAACTAAGAACTCATAATGGCCATACCGACACCTGAAGGCCGTCTTCTGCACGTCCTCGTCTCGAACTCTGAGCTGATGATAGCCTGACCGGAGGTCTATCTTCGAGAACCACCGCGCTCCCTTGAGCTGATCGAAGAGGTCATCAATCCGTGGCAGCGGATACTTGTTCCTCACTGTCACCTGGTTCAGGCGACGATAGTCGACACATAGTCGCAAGCTCCCGTCCGCCTTCTTGGAGAACAAAATCGGGGAATCCCAGGGTGAAACACTGGGTCGGATAAACCCCTTGCTCTGCATGTCCTCCAACTGTACCCGCAGCTCCCGAAGCTCGGCGGGGGCCATCCGATATGCTGGAGTAGATATCGGGGCTGTCCCGGGGTACAAGTCGATGTAAAAGTCTACCTCTCTACGAGGAGGTAGCCCTGGAACATCGTCGGGAAAGACGTCCACGTACTGGTCCACCACTGCAGGAAAAGCTGGACTCCGCACGTCCACTGCTCCTAGGATGAGGCTAGCCAACTGATGAGAGATGGGCTGCGCTCTCCTCCGCGGAAGTCCATCCTGTGCTGCAAAGGTTCCCTTCTCGCCGGTGAAGGTAAAACTGCTCCCGTCGGTGCGAACACATCGCACCTTGCGCCTAAAACAGTCAATCTGGGCATGAACCGTGGATAGCCAATCCATGCCCAAGATGACGTCGTAAGGCCTCGACGCCGCTACAAGGAGATCCCAGCCGAAGCTCTCGCCTCCTAGAGTAAGCTCACACTGCCGGCACCAGTGCGTAATCGTCGAGTCTGCTCCCGTAAGAGTCTCTAGCCGTAAGGATCGAGCCAACGGCTCAGTCGGAATCTCCGAGCTCCGAACAAGGGCAGAGGCTATGAAAGAGTGACTCGCTCCTGTGTCTATAAGTACTGCAGCAAGGGTGGAATAGACACAGATCGTACCTCGAATCATCTCTGGCAAGTCGGGGTCGTAGGCCTCCACTGCCTGGAGCTGGGCCTGTCCCTGCCCGCCAGCTCCATGTGGTCGAGGTGGCCCTCCTGGTGGTGGTGGGGGTAGAGCCTGGAAGCGTCGCCCACCACCCGCTGCTCGGCCAGCTCCTCTGCCTCGTCCGCCTCCTCCCTGCGGACCGCCACGGTCGACCCTCTGCCTCTGCCTGGGTGGCCCCTCCACCGTCTGCTGCTCCTCTGGTCGGCGAGTCGGGCAGTCACGAGCCATGTGACCCTGCCCGCCGCAGGAGTAGCACAGCCTGCCTCTCGGAAGGCTGGCACTCCGCTGTGTGCCCTGCACTGCTGAGCCGGTGTCCTGAGGCCGTCTGCGTGGGGGTCTGGTCTGCCTGGACCCGAGAGTCATCCGTCGGCTACCTGCTGCCGAAGACTCAGCTACCTGCCGCCCTGCGCTAGGTCTCGCTGCTGAAGAAGGCTCTGCCAGGAAGCTCTCGGTCAGGAGGGCTCGCTCCAGCACTCCCGCCTGTGTCGGAATGCTGAGGGAGATCAGCGACGCCCGAATCTCCTGTCGCAAGCCCTGCTCGAAGGTCCGGGCCCGGAAGAAGGGGTCCCGTACCATGTCGGTCGAGTAGCGAGATAGGTCAGTGAACCTCGCCGCGTACTGAGCGACCGTCATGCTGCCCTGGCGCAGCTGGAGAAGCTCCTGGATGCGCACCGCTCGGAGGGTGGCCGGGACGAACTCAGAGAGGAAGAGGCTCTCGAAGTCCGCCCAGAGCAAGGATGCCTCATCGTGAACCTGGAGCATCAGGCTCCACCATCGTCCTGCCACTGCCTGCAGGAGGCTCGCTGCGAGAATCACCATGAGATCCGCTGGTGTCCTCACTAGCCTAAAGATCCATACCACCGCCTCTAGCCAGTCCTCGGCGGCCTGGGGGTCCGCCTCACTGCGAAACCTGGGCGGTCGCTGGCTCTGAAACTCATGCAGTGCCCTGAGGCGACGTGCATCATCAGCGTCTGGTACTGGCAGCATCGGTGGCTCGGCGGGTAAAGCTACCGCCGGTGCCACTGCTGGCAAAGGGCCCTGCACCGAGGCCTCGTCGCTCGGTGGGCTGCCGTCGCGCCCTACACTCGGAACCCTAGCTGGCTGTCGTCGCGGGGCCATCCTGAAAAGGAGAACAAGAGCACCACAGTCAGAACAGTATACCTGGTGAGCTGGCACAAGTAATCACAAGGAAAACTTGAGACTTTCATAAAGCAGATCAGTATACCCGGTGAGCTGACACAAGTAATCACAAAGAAAACTCGAAACACACACGCAATCAATGTTTTCATGCATTAAGTCGGAAATCAGGAGTCAGGGTCCTGGTGTACGGATACGTCGGCCGCCGCACCAACACTGGGCTCCCTGAACTGATAACCACACTCAATACACTAAACACTATTGCTTCATATAGAAATAAAGGACGATCAGAGTCTGCGGTAGAACCGACCGCCTCTGATACCAATTTGTCACGACCCGTCCTCGGGGCCCGTGCCGTGACTACCCCAAGCCTGCCTTCCATAGGCCAGGGGCTGGCGACTAGCACCAAGGCGTAAAATCCCAGTAAACAGGGAAGGCATTGCCTTTATAAGTAACAACCACACAGAGTCAGCAAGAGGAAAGTAAAGTGCAGAAAAGTAAAGGGGGCCGGAAATACAAGCCCAACTGTAAAGTACAACTGAAAAGTAAAGTACAGCAACTGAAGAAAAGACGGCGGCCTCGTGTCGTCCACTGGCAATCCCACCTGAAGGGTGGGTACAGATAGCCTCCAGGCTCCTCGGGTCCCACGTCCGCTCCGAGCACGTCCCGCCCAGTGGTCCACCTCCAGGTGCCGTCCTGCTCCACGCCCCAACCGTGATCAGCGCTGTCCGTCGTCTGCATCCAACACAACAAGGTGCGGGCATAGCCCGTGTAGGGGTGAGTATAAGCTACTCAGTAAGGACCCCGAGACCCCCGAAGGTCTCCCGAAATCCACAAAGGATATAGCACAAAAGAAGGATGAAATCACGAAGTAACATCTAACTCGACTTAGGTATATGCCCATACATATACCTAAGTCCCCAATTCCAGCTCTGCTCACGAGCTCAAGAACAACTCAATCCACAAAGGAAAGCAAGACTCAAATCCACAAGGAGAGTAAACAGTAAATCCACATAGGATAGTTCAACACAATCCACGAAGGAGAGTAACATAAGATTCAGCTCAACCAGGTATACTTTTCCAGATGACGTCAAAGATGATCACTGATCCATCTAAGTCGTCAGACGCACGAATGATCGATAGGTACTAACCCCCGCAAAAGACCCACGTAGGATCGGGCTCACACAGAACCTGTAGGCAGTGGCTCACACAGAACCGGTAGTAAGGACCCACATAGGATCGGGCTCACAAAGAACCTGTAGCACTGATCCACGTAGGATCGCTGAGTGCAGTAGTCGACGCAGTCCACTGAGGATCTCTGCACAGTCGTCGCCGCAGTCCACGAAGGATCTCTGCTCTGCCGTCGTCGCAGTCCACGGAGGATCTCTGCTCTGCCGTCGTCGCAGTCCACGGAGGATCTCTGCTCTGTCGTCGAAGTCACAGCCAGCGCTAGGGTTCCCGCACATAGCGAGCTCGTTTAGGAGGGTCCGCTCCACGAGCCGAGAGGCTGATACATCAACTGACACGTAGTCCGAAGTTGATGTATCCAAAAGGTCCGTATCGACAACAGGATCTCAACGCAACAGACGGCGCGTCAATCGGACGCCCGGTCTGAGAGTTATTGGCATTTTCGTCCCAGGGGCCCGGTTGGTTTTTAGGGCAAAACCAACCCGACCGTACTCCGCCTGTATCCGATCCTCGGGCGGAGTATGCCAAAAGTTCCGTCTCACTTAGAGGAAACTACCACAGCTGACGGTACGTCGATCGGACGTCCGTAGCTCAAGTTATGAGCGTTTCCGCTCCGAGGGCCCAGTTGGTTTCGTGTACGAACCAACCCGGCCGAACCCAAAGTCTTCCGAAACCTTGAGTATAATATACCGAAACTACCGTCTCGATCCAAGGATCGCGTAGCCACTGACGGTTCGTCAATCGGAGGTCCCAGGCCCAAGATATGGGCAAAAGACCGAAGAGGCCCGAAAACGGGGGTTCTGGGCCCGGGGCGACCCGGCCCGAACCCCCCCTGGGTCGGCCGAACCGGGTCGGCCAGACCCGGACCGACCCGGCTAGGCCGGGTCCGGTCCGGCCTGGGCGCGGCCCGGCCGACCAGACCGGCCGGCTCGGCTTCGGCCGAGCGGCCGAGTGAGCCGCCGCTGGTTTGACCCGCGGCTTTGGAGAAACGCGGCCCGCGCGGGCCGCGTGCTGGGTGGCCGGACCGCGGACGCGGTCCGGCGGTTCGCCGTCGCCGCGGCTCGGCCGCGGCGGACTCCTCCGGCGGCGCGCCGGGCGCCGCCGCCACCTTCCACGGGCCGCCGGAGTTGCTCCGGTGGCCCGTTTTGCCTCCCGTCTGCGCCGATGCTCCTCCCGGGGGCCGATCTTCACTGCGGGATCAACAGATCGCCCCTGCCGCGCGGTTCGTCGTCGTCCGCCATATCCGCACAACAAAAGAGATCGGCGGAGGGTTGCCGGGTCTTGTTCGTTAGACCCGCACCCTCCGCGTTAGTCATAATCAACGGGAGGAAAGGCTACAACAATTTTTAATCAAAGATAAAAAAATTGTTCACTCCTTTTCTTTTAAACGGCATTTCAATTTTTAATTAATTGAAATTATTCATGCCGGTTCTTTATTCAAAAGAAATAAGAACACGGGAATGAATCATCAAGAAAATAAACCCTTACCTTGTCGTCGTCTTCGGACGAGAGTTCGTCGCGGGATCGCTCGTCGCGGAAGAAGGGGGGATCGTTGCGTCGTCGCGGTATCCGGCGTCGTGGTATCCGGTGTCGCGTCGCCAATCTCCGGATCAAGAACAAATGGATTTAATTAATTAAATCCGTTGCCATGAATTTTAAAAAAAAGGAGAATTTAAACGATCTGATTCTCACCTTAGTTGCCGAACGAGGATCGGCCGCGGAAGAAGAGGCGTCGCCGAAGAACGTCGCGGGTAAAGCTCGTCGACGTCGCAGATCTCGGTGTGCGTCGTCGAATTTTGGTCGCCGGCGTTCTTCGCGTTCTTCGCGTTCTTCGCGTTCTTCGCGTTCTTCGCGTTCTTCGCGGGGAGGGTGGAGGCCCAGAGAATCTCGCACAACGAGTAATCCTCCAAAGGAAAGAGTTGGTCTTATTTTATTATTTTGCCAACGAACGCAATCGCGTAAGTAACGACCCATTAAATTCGTTGAATTAATTCAACGAATGAAACAGCCCATTTAATTCACGAAATAAACCGCCCAATTAAATGGTCTGTTAAGAATTTAAGAAAACGCGTCGGTTGACTTTTCAGTTACTTTGACGGGTTTTCGCGGGTGCGTTACTTAGCGAAAGAAACGGCGGGGCTCGTGCGGGCCCCACCTCACAAATATCCTACCAAGGGGGTAGGATATTTCCGGATAGCATCCTATCCAGTTCAACTCAGTTCAAGCCGTCTTTAAGTGGATTCAAGTGGCTTCCAAGCAGCTTAAGTGAAATAAAATAAAGTTGTCGCACAAACTTTATTTTATTTCTGACTTAAAGCCGCAAAATTTAAAAACCACGTCTGAGCAAACGCAACTCCGGAAGAGGCGTTTCTAAGCAAATACCGGCGCTGCGATTTCATCGGTGCCCTCAGAATTTGATTCCGGGCACCGGTTCAAAAGATAGAAAAACCCGCTCGTCCGTTCACTGAACGTACCCGAGCCAAACTTCAGAAATTGATTCTGGGCACACCGGGCCTCGGAATCAGGTGCCGTCTGAAGCTGCGCTCTTGTAAAATTCCAAAGAAAATTAAGAAAAAAAATTTCCTTGAAATTTGCGGGTCATTACATACAACATGAAATAAATTTAAGGATTTAATGAAGGATAAATAATTTTAAGATTCATTTAAAATTTTACAAGGTTATTTTCAAATAAAATGATTTCTTTATTACATGCACCATTTTCAGATTTTAAAAAGTGATTATTACACGTAAAAGGTTATTTTTTTCAATAATGTTTTTAATGATATATTTATAAAAATTTTATTAATAAAAATAAATAAAATTTATTATAATTATAATAATCAGAGAATATTTTTTAATTATACCATTTTTATTATTTCTTTGGATGGTTTATGATTAGTTTGATAGGGGATACACTATTTTGATACCATTCTCTACATTAATTTAGATAGTTTATGATTATATTTATTTAAAGGGTAAATTATTAAAATTTAATATGTAACCCCCAATATTTTATGTTTTGTCTCTTTAAAAAAAAATTAAATATCTTTGATAGCTTTTGGTTCATGCAACACCTAGTTTAAAACCCCTATATACTATTAAATATTATTATTTTAACACGACCATTATAACCTAGCCATTAAATTGGAGGGTTTGATTAGAAATAACTATATTATGAAATATATATGAAGATAATATTAAATGAAAATTTATTTATTATTTCTTAGGAAATAAACAATAAATTATTAGTAAAGTCAATTTATTCTTCAAATATATGCTTTTATAAAAAAAATTTTGCTTTCAATGAGAAAATAAATATATTTATTTTTTGAAAATTTTAGAAAATATAAATTATAAAATTAAATTAATTTTTGAAATAATCATATCAAAATTAATATATGGTGAAATCTTAATTACTTTCTGAAAAAGTTGAATTTTTTATGAATTGTAAAAAAAAGTTCTTAAAATACAGTATCTTTTGTGATATCTTAAAAACATAAATACGATATATAAATTTAAAAAACTTATGTAAAGACTCATGTATAACAATATAACTAAATTATCATACAAAAATAATTCATAACATATAAATTATTATTATTTCATGATAAATATAAAAATCATTTTCAGTGCCGACACAATACCTACGCAACAATGAACAAGTAAAATTTGTCGCCTTATAGATATTAATTTAGAGGTAAATAGTATTTTCATGAATTCATTTTAATATATTATTCATAAATTATTATTTTGACTGATATTCTCTAATTTTCGACTTATATTTCATGATTCTTATCCAAATGCTTGTGTAATACCTCCACAAGGCTAGAAAAGTCAAATTAACAAATTCAATAAGTCTTTTTAACATGGTTATGATTAAATATACATAATTAAGGAATATTATGTATTATATTGAAAATAATTAATTTATTTTTTTTATAATATTTTATTTTTAGTTTTTATATATAAAATAATTAACATTAATGCTTATGCAACATAGACGCAGTGTTTGTGCAAGAATAAGAAAAATAAATAAAATGATTAAAATTAAAATTATAAGAACCATTAAATTAACCAAATATTTGACTAAATATCACTGGATGATTACTTTTTGACCAGTCATCCGCAGATAAAATTTATGACCTCTTGGAGCCACTTGGACAACATAAATTCCCATATAGTATTTTAGTTAATGAAAAGTCAGACATGTCATACTCTTGTTTTTAATAAGTAATTTTTTTAATATGTGGTCACCCAGAAGATATGTTTGACCATAAATATTATTTTAAAATCTAAAAGATATATATTAATTATGGTGATTTATTTTTAATTTTTAGGGAATAAATAATTACCTTAAAAGCTTTCACAATAATGATGCATTAATTATTAAATTAATGGAAAAATAAAAAAATGATTTTAAAAATATTTAAATAAATAAATTTAAAAATAATTAATGTGATACCAAAATTTAATACACAACCTTGAAATTTTTAGGATATAATCATGTGGTTTTTTCTAATTAGACTTTCTGTCTTGATGTTTTTAATTTCAAAGCAATGAATATTACCAAATTTGGAAATAAGGATATTTTAGGGAATTAATATTTTATTAAATTATTTTAAAATCAAAAAAAATTAAATAAGACAAAATGTGATCGTATATGGTCAAAAATTTCACCCAATATTCATTTATAGTTCATTTGGATGTCTTTTTTCTCTTGAATATCCTTATTATATTTTAATATTTTGAGAAAATTCAAAAGTTCCCCTCACCTCAATTATAAAAGGAAACCTATTCCCTTTCTTATTAACAACACATTGAGCCTTATATCTCACAAAAACCTACCCATTTATCCTCCCAACATACTTATACATGTTCTTGAGGGTTTGGTCTTACAAAAATACCAACTCTAGATCCATTAAGAAGAGATCTAAAGGAATTCTACCGAAGAAGCGGTAATCATTTTTACCAACCCATTAAAATTCATTTATTCTTCTACTACCTCTTCATTTATTGGTTCCATACATAAATAATAACTCTATTATCATCTATATAATGATATGTTATTATTATTTTTAAAAAAATATATTATATGTTTTATCCATCCTCTTAAAAATGAAATCATTGCACATGCGTACATAAGAATTACCATCTCCACGTAGCAGTGTAATTTGTTATTCATCACCATGTTTCTTGAATGGTTATAATGATGTAAATAATATATATATATGATAATTATAACATTAAATTTATTCATTAAAATTAACATAACATCCACTTCCTTACCCTCTCAACAATTTATATATGATATCATCACTCGTGTGTGTGTGTGTGTGGCTTACCGTGCCCACAAAGAAATGTGATACATTTCCTATGTTCAATATTTAATAGTGGTTCTGAAAATTTTATTTAATGAATAAATAAGATATTTAGGAAATTAATTTTATTCTATATATGTTATATCTATATCCTATATAATATAACTAGGACTTTTTAGACAAAATAATCATGAGAAAACAAGGCAATTAACACCTGAAATAGTGAAATGAATAAAATATTATTAAAAAAATAAGGAATAAAATGTTATAAGGGGATCATATATTACATAATACATATTAATATGATTCTATTATAAGTTATTGATATGTTTAAAACTAATATAAAGGAGGTTCAGACATTTTTTATGGAATTTGAACCTAAGGTAAGGGAATTCATAACCCAATTTACATTATTTGGGTTAAACTGTTACTCCATTAATTATTTAATGTTATGATTATGTGTGAAATGAATTTTAATTATATTATATTGTATTTTCACTTTATTTATTTAGAATTACATGTGAAACACATAATTAATCATTTTATTAATGCTCATATCAATGATATGTCATTTGAAAGAGACTTTATTTTAAAAATAATATTTCAAATATTTCTATTTAAAAATTTAAAAGGAGGATTTTTAAACTTATAATGAATGAGATGATTTTATTACTTTCATGAAGCCTTAATTTTTTGAAGCTTTCTTTAAAATATTACAAGGTTCCTTTTAAATAAATTTTTTCTTTTCAAATTGGGTATCTTTTTAAGAATAAGTGATTTCAAAGTGAAAAAGGGTATTTTACTCAATAATTTTTTAGTGATATTATTAAAGTATCTATATTAAAATCCTTTTTAAATAAAACATTTCATTGAGGTTATTCTCTTATGATACCATTTAACATATTTTTTTGAATGGTTTATGACCAGTCTGACAAATGATGTACTATTTTGATTTCATTCACCATATTAATCTGAATGGTTTATGAATATGTTTATTGATTGGGGGAATTATTTACATTTTTTATACTAGTTTAATTATAAATGAATATAATGATTATGTTTCACATATTTCATATGAAAAATTCATTGGACTTATTAACTAACAGGCGGGTCTGGCTACAACCCCTCGATGCATCAATAGGTCTCATGAGACAAACTAGGTGGGGCATTGGTTGATGTTTTACCCATTTATGTATGGTGTCTTGGCTAAAGACTTGACAGTATATTTATGATGTACAAAATTATGAACTCCCTTATCATGAGATTAGTTATTCATATTCCATGTGATTATTAGATTAGTATAATATCAATGGTTAAGTTTGATTCTCATATGATTATTTATATAGAAAAATTTGAACATAATTTATCCTATTATATTATACTCAATATCATGTTTAAATGGAACGTGTTTCAATTATCCAAAATGTATTATTTTTTATGCTTATTTATTCATGATATATTCCACTATACACTTACCCTTACTGATCTCACCCCTTTCTTATCTTTTATTTTTCCTAGGATACCAAGATGTATATTATGGCTTACCTGAAGAGATAATTTAGGATAATAATGATATACTCAATGGATTTAATATGATGTATTTTACATTCTCACTTATAATGTAATATTTAAGTATGTATCTAGTTTTCCAAAAGTAATAAAATATTTGGTTCTTTGGTATGTTATTGCTTGTACCTAGTACCAATTTAATAAAGTAACCACCAACTCCAGGCTACTAATTTTATGATCTCTACAGTTGGTATCAGATCAAGTTTATTAGAAACTTTTAAAACTCAATTTATAAAAACATGTATGGCATAAATGTAACCCTATAACTAAATTTTAGAATATTCCCAAATTAACCAAGCTTATTATTTCTAAATTAGTCATACAATTTTTTTTTAATTTAAGTTAAATGGTTTATTAGCTTGAAATTATAAATTATAGTTCATACACTAATCTAGTGTATTCCATTATTTAGAAATAAAGACTAGTGAAAGGAATGGAAATCATATCAACTTACACAATGCATATAGGGATTTACCTCCTAGATAGTATAATTATGTTGGTGATGAAACAGAAACTGGAGGTGAACAACTGATAACTATAATAGGACACCTGACTCAGGTTATGAGAAATAACCTTAATCACATGGAACATCTCGATCCATAATGAAGTGGAAAAATATTAGACCTCTTCATTTGAAAATAACCTCAATCATTCAATGGAACTAAAAATCCCTTTATAGTTGAGCAACGGATAAATTCCTTAGACAAGATATTTATCACATTATGAGGTAATAAAAGGGATATGGTTGATACGGAATTTTATCGTCTCAATGGAGATTCAGATCAATGGTTGTCATTAATTCAAAAAAAAACTAATTATAAGGACGAAATTTAAAGCATGAAATTGAAGGATTTTAATGAACTTTTCCAGGAAAAATATTTTCCTTGCGAAAAATGAGTGTATATGGAAATATAATTCTTCAGTTTGAGATAAAAGGAGGATGAGAGTGTTTCAAAGTATGAAGCGAAATTTTCAAGTCTATAAAGGCCTTCCCCAAACTATATACATAATCTAAAAAGTAATATTGAACATTTCATTGATGGGATTAAGACAATTATTCAAAGAGAACTAGTCTCCCAAAAAATTTCATTATACGAGGATATAGTATCATGTACCATAATGATAGAGAATGAATTTTCTAAGTCTTATGGATTTGAAGGGAAGAAAGATAAGAAGAGGGCTACTGAGTACTCTAGAAAAGGAAATAAGGTAAAGGGTAAGAATGGAAGAGTGGAATTACAAACTTGAAATTAACGTGGAATAAAAAATCATGGAAGATGCCTATTGGTAATCAGATTTTGTTACAAGTGTATAGAAAAAGGAAACTAGACCCATGATTGGAAGGTAAAGAAAGTGTTTCCCCCCTTTAGTTTTAACTCTCACAAATCATGATTAACTATGGTAATTATAATTTATTAAGATACATTGTTTTTAATCATGTTCAATTACAATCCGTTCCTCTAGTGTTAGTTTATACATATGAAAATAACATTACATATTTTTACTAAGTATGAGATATTGATACTTGTACTACCAATAAAAAGGTTACTCATACATGAGATATTGATGACAGAAGCTACCGATGATTTGAGTCACTGACAGAATGACTCAGAATTTTTGCTAAGTCTGACCTATCGATATCCTAACCAATCAAAAGTCTAAAATACTGATAGCCAAACCTACTGACATCTGACCTACCAACAGAGTGACTAATAGACACTTATATATTTTCTAAGAAAGAGATACTAACAGTCTAGCTACTGACGCATCACCTAATGATAGTCTTGATACCGATGCAAGTTCAACCTAGTGATAGAAATGATCTATCGAAAGAATTATATACCGACAAAAATTATCTACAGATAGAATGAGATACTGATAGAGATGATGTAATGGTAGTATGAGACGCTTAAAATATGAGCTACCGATAGACTGAGTTACCGATGATCTATCTCTTAAAATTGAACTTACCTCTAATGGTCATATTTATGAAATTTGGTACTACTTATTGTATTAACGAGGAATTCTATCTTTTTTAGAATAAATTTAATGGTGTATGAGACCAGTATGAGGTACGAGGTACGAGGTACCAAATAACATGCTTCTTTTCTATATAAAGTGAATATCTGGATCAATAAAAAATTATGTGGAAAAGAAGCGACTTGGTAGAAAAAATTCATACACATTATATAAAAATAAAATATCTAACTACTGTTCATACCCATAGGCACTAAAAAGAACCAATAGTTAAAAAATCTACGAAGTTACAACTTAGAGGAAAAGAAAAATTTGTGGAATATTTTACCTTATTGGGAATAAAACATAGAAGCAACCACAAATCTCTATTTTACTATCTGTTTCCAGAAGGTGACTCTAACTTCACTTATACCACCCTGAAGGAGTCCCAGAGCCTCATAGAACTTCACACAGAGCATTATAAACTCTTCTTATATTTTTTTCTCTGCCTGTGTACTTTATTTTACATTTCGAGAAGTGTGTGTCTCTGTTTTTAAACATACAATGGCTCCTGTTCTAAACTTAAATATACTTAGTTATCTTTACAAACTTTCACATTTACACTCCCACAAAAACTGTGGAAGATTTCTAGTGACCTAGAAAGTTTTTATACTATTGATACACTAATCTAGGGTTTTAATCATGTTTATTTAATATAAACTGCATGGTGGAAGGTGATCACCAAGTGGAGAGGATTAGGTATCATCTTGAGACTGAACCTCTTGTTTACTTTTTCTATGTTATTTTAAGTTTTGTTTTTTCTATTCATATTACTATTTCTGGAAACCTAAATTCAATTTGGTAGTTAATATTATATATTTCTTATATCATAATTTTTTTTAGTAAACTGATTTCAAAATTTAATTTAATAAAGTATATTGTTTTAATTAATAACTAATAATTTTTGAGAAATATTTTGAACAAACAAAACTATTAAAAATATTATACTTTAGTAAACTGGGTTGTTTTGTTTTAAATTAGGGAACATTAAATAATTATTAAATAAAGGTTTCAGATAGAAATTTTTATTGGAACTCAATTCACCCCCTTTTGAGTGTCCTACTCCAACCAACATTTTGTATCAGAGGTGGTTTAAAAGATTTTTCAAAAATAATTTTCAACTATGATTTTAGTTGTTTTATAAATATATCTAAATTTTTGTCAATTGAAAATTTATTTTGCTTTAAAATCTCTGTTAAATAGAAAATAAATAGGAAGGTTCTTATACCAACAAACATCCATATTTTAATGGAACAAATTATGGTCAGTGGAAAATAAAAATGAAAATACATTTGGAAAGTATACGTTTTTAAATATGGTCTTCAATTGTAGATGAATATAAGATTCCTGCTACTGCTAGGAACACTTGGGATGATGCCACTAAGGAAGCCTAAAATAATATATATTAATCTATGAATTCTATATACTATTCTTTATGGGGTGAATAATTTAATAGTATTTATACATGTAAAACATCACATGAAAATTGGGATACACTAGCTATTTCACATAATGAAACCACTAATGTAAAAGAAATGAGGCTTAATAAATATACTATAAAATATGATAACATTAAGATAAAACCTAATGAACCTATTCTTACATGTATCTTAGGTAAAACGAGATAGAAAATATGATGGTATCTCTGAAAAAACAATTATATCCAAGGAACAAGTAATGAAATGTCAAATATGTTTACTAGAAAGGTGGAGAAGAAACTCAATGTAAATTAGGGAATTTTGTGACATCAACAATCTACCTTTAAAGGATATGAAAGGTAAAATAATGATATATGTGGAAGAACTGAAGGTAAATTGAGAATAATATGATGAGCCAACGACAAAGTTAGTGGCATTAAAAACCTTGGCCTTAAAAAAAGATAAAGTGCAAGTTCATTTGAAAAGTTATTGTAATGAAGAATCACTGAGTAATAGTGATGAATAGATAGATCATTTGTCTAGGATATTTAAGAGTTTCTACAAAAGAAATAAGTTTTTTTTGAATCCCAGGTATAGAGGAGAATATAACGACAAGGGAAATTGGAGAAAAAATTGGATGAAAATTGAAAATACTAATGAAATAGTATATTATGAGTGTAAGAGAAGATGAAATGTAAAGGATGATAATCATAAATTAATGTTAAAAATTAAATATGAAGAAAAATATAGAAAGTACAAAAAAGGTATTGAATTCCACCTGTAGTTATTTTGGGGATAGCTCTAGTGACTCATAATCTTCACATGATAAGAAGGCTAACAAAACCAATATGTGTTTCACGATAAACACATCTGAGGTAAATATAGAATCTCCAAAACCAAATTATTATTATCCTTGAGATGAATTTGATTATAAAAAAATGAAAAATTATGAATTGTTTGAATATTGTAAATTTGTTTGAGGTCATATGAAATGAATAGAAGGATTATTATAAATCTCTCAATAAAAGCACGCTCTTACTATTTCTGTTGAATCTAAACATACTATTGAAAATGAAAATAATTCTAAACTACTTCATGAGAATAATGAACTTAAATTTTCTAATGATAAGTTAAAGAAAGATTTAGATAAGTTCAAAAATGGTAATGATAACTTAGTTAAAATTCTTGGAAAAAAGGTTGCTCATAAATATACTACTAGTATTGGTTATCAATGTAGAAAAATAAATTTTGATAAATTTTTTTATCAAAATATGGAAAATTTGGTTTTATGCCCAAAATTTAGAAATCTACTACCAGTTCCAGAAATGGAAATACCTTTAATGCACCTAGTTTTTCTGGACCAAATTGAGTTTATTTTTTAGAAACTCTAAAATTTACTTATATTAAACCCATGAATCAATTGTGGGTTCCCAAATCATTAATTACTAATGCTACTAGACCCAATAAAGTCTGGGTACCAAAATCATTCCTTTTTTGATCAATTATTATTGAAAAACTATTTTAAGAGATCAAGTAAGAGATTATATTACTTGGATAGTGGATTTTCAATACATATAATAGGGGTCTATTCAATATTCAAGAACCTTATCAAGAATGATGGTTGTAATGTCACCTTTGGTGATAATGAAAATGGAAAAATAATTGGTCTTGGCCAAATTGGTAACACTAACTCAATTTAAATATATGAATTTATTTCTGTTTATGGTCTTAAGTATAATCTTCTTATCATTTCACAATTATGTGATGATGGTTTTAATTTTAAATTTAAAAATAATTCTTTTAATTTTTTTAATTCTAAAGATGATTTATTCTTTACCTTTTTTATAAATAAAAATGTTTATGCTGTGAATTTAGATTCTTTAGACTCTCAAAATATATCTTACTTGAGTTATTTTCATAAATATTCTTGGATATATCATAGGATATTATTCCACTAAAATATTCACTCCCTTATAAATATTACTAGAAAAGGACTAGTCAAGGATCTACCTAAACTTGAGTTTCCAAATGACAAATACTGTAATCATTGTCAAAAAGGTAAACAAAATAAAATATATTTCAATCCAAATAAAGAAGTTTTAAATTCTGAACCACTTGAGTTAGTTTACATGGATTTGTTTAGACCTTATAGTGTTTCTAGTTTAAATGGGAATCATTATGTCTATGGTATAGTAGGTGTCTTTTCTAGATATACTTAGACCTTCTTTTTAACTCACAAACATGAAGCTTGTTCCCACTTCACCAAGTATGATAAAATTGTAGAGAACTTAAGTGGTATTAGAATTTAATCCTTTAGAAGTTACCATTTTCATGAGTTTTAGAATTAGAATTTTTAATAATTTTTCTCATAGAATGGATATAGTCATAACTTTTCTGCTCCTTGGACACCCTAGAAGAATGGAGTTGTAGAAATAAGAAACAGAACCTTACAAGAAATTTCTTGAACTATGTTTAATGAATATGAATTACCTATTACTTTTGGGAAGAAGCTGTGAATAAATTTTGTTACATTATTAATAGAGTTTTAATTATACAAATTCTTAGGAAAACTCCATATGAGTTGTGGAATAATAGGAAGCCTATGTTTAATTACATTAAAGGTTTTGGTTGAAAAATAGTTATCCTTAGTAAAAAATATAATCATGAAAAGTTTTACTCCAAAAATGATGAATGAGTTTTTCAAGGTTAGTCAACCTCTTTCAAAGCCTATAGGGTCTTTAATAAAATAACTAAGTTCATTAAATAATATGTACATATCAAATTTGATGAAACAGATCCACATGAAACAAAATACTCCCTAGAAAATATCAAGGATGATATATTGAATATTAACATAAATGGTAAATATTATAACTCTGCTATTAAGAATGAAACAAAATCATCTAGTTATAGAAAATCTCCAGACTCAGATCATAGTGAACCCAAACCTATAGAAGAACCTAAAATAACTATCCCTTATTTTTCTATATCTTTTAGAGCTCTTAAGAACCATCCCTTAGATGATGTAGTTGGAGACTTAGATAAGGGAACACATACCAAATCTTATCTTAGTAACCATGTTGAACATCAAGTCTTTTGTCACATCTTGAACCTAAATTATCAATGATTCTATCAATGATGAATTTTGGGTAATGGATATGCAAGAATAATTAAATTAGTTTGAAAGAAATAATGTATGGAAACTTGTTCATAGACCCAAAGTCATCTTAACTATAGGCACTAAATTGGTATTTAGAAATAAAGTGGATGAAACTGTTACCATAGTGAAAAATAAGGATAGACTGGTTGCACAAGGATACAGTCAAGAATAAGGAATTGACTATGAAGAAACTTTTGCACCGGTTTCTAGACTTGAAGCCATTATAATTTTTCTAGCATATGAAGTACATCTAAATTCAAAACTATATCAAATTGATGTTAAATGATTATTCCTAAATGGGTATATAGATGAGGATGTATTTGTTGAAAAAACCCTTGGTTTTACAGATCCTAATTTTTCAAATCATGTTTTCAAATTAATAAAATATTTGTAAGGCTTAGAATAAACTCCATGTGCTTGGTATGATAGGTTAAACACTTTTCTTATTTCAAAAGTATTTTCAAAAGTTATTTCTGATCCTACTATTTTTATAAAAAAATCTCTAAATATGTTGTAATTGTTAAAAAATATGTTGTTGACATTATTTTTGGATCTTCTAAATATTTTATTTGTGTTTATTTATAAAAAATGATTCAAGATGAATTCTAAATGTGTTTAATAGGTGAACTCAAATTCTTTCTTGGATTTCAAATTTTTCAAAATAAATAAGGTATTATTTTAAAAAATGCTAAGTACAATAATGATATTTTGAAATGGTTTGGATTTAATATTATAAAAAATTTTTATACTTCAATTATTACCACTTGTAAATTGGATCTTGATGAAAGTGGATTTTTTTGATCAAACCAATTACAGAGGTATGATTGTAAGTATACTCTACTTGATTTCTATCTGACCTGATATTATGTTCATTATATGTATGTGTGCACATTTTCAATAAAACCCTAAAGAATCTCATTTAACTATTGTTAAAATAATTTTCAAATACCTCAAGTATACTACCAACATAGAATTTTTCTATCCTAGAGGAAAACCTTTTGATTTAGTTTGTTATTGTAATACTTATTTTGGTTGTTTCAAGTTAGAAAAATAACCTCTGGAACATGTCACTTTTTGGGTAACTCTCTAGTATCATGGTGTAGCAAAAAGAAAAATTTGGTTGCATTATCCAATATAGAAGATGAATACATAGCTACTGGTAATTTTTGTGCTTATATTTTATTGATGAAACACACATTACTGGATTATGGATCTCAGTTTTGACATGTACCTATAAATAGTGACAATAAAAGTGCTCTCGACATTTCTAAGAATCCAGTTTCTCACTCTAGAAAAAACATAATGATGTAAGATATCACTTTTTGAGAGATCATTATCAAAAAGGTGTTATAACTCTTAAATTCATTGGCACATAACCTCAAATTGTTGACATTTTTACTAAGCCTTTAAATTTTGAGAAGATGAGTTACATCATACATGAGTTAGGGATGATAAGATTGTGAGAACTCGCCGATGATGTCTCACCGACGTGAATCACCGATGATGTCTCAAATACATGAATCACAAATTATGTCTCACCAACATGACTCACTATTGATGTCTCACTAATGTGACTCACCGATGTTTTATCACTGACAGGACTCACCGATAGTGACTTACCAATGACTCCCACTGACCAATATTTAATTATTTTATTTCTATATATCCAATTTGAAACATTGCTATTTTATTTTAACCTACATTTTGTATTTTATGTCTTCAAATCCCCAAGTGATAAAGGGTCTATCCAAATAATTTTTACCCTCACTATCTTACTCTCAAATTCTTACCCTCGAACATTTATCTCTCAATCTCCCTTCTCTATCAAGTCAAAACCTTCTAACCTCTCTCAAAGGATCATGTTAAGAGAGTCCTTAAAGGATATGAGGATGAGTCTCATCCATCCAAGAATCTAAGAGGTTAATCTACTCGGTCTAAGCATAAGCATAAACCTTTTCATCCAAAACTTGTGAACTGTATTGTAACTGCTAAAATGGAGTGCATTTGGAATGAAAATTATCCAGTAAGTCTCTTCTACTGAATGTGTTACAAACCCAAGGGTGGTTGGAGTGGTTATCCAACAATGAGAGGCTGTATTATTCGAGGACGGTACATGAGTTCTACCTAAATATTGAGTTTCTACTGGTAGGATCTGAACTGTTTTGGATAAAGTTGATAGTGGATAGAAAGAGAGTGTCTTTTCATCCGATCATTGGGAAGAATGATTTAAGGTACCCTATGAGGGTGTTTATGATGACAATTAGGAAAGTTATCCTGCAATAGGTGAATTATTCAGTTATGAGGTAGATTTGGATGAATTTACTATAAATGGAGAGAATAAGTGGCCTATTGGTACATAGATCGATGGTGAGTGAAAGTTTTTGCTTAAATTAACCCAACATCGGTTATGTACTTGGAAAGGGGACTTTTATTCTCTTAAGTTTCAGGATTTTTACCTACTATATAAGTTGAAGAAAGTTCATAAGATAAATATATAAAAAAAATTAATGGTTTATATCAGTGAAATGATCAAGCCTTATTCCAAGACAAACTCTTTATTTTATCCTAGAATGATCTCTTCCATGTTGAAGGAAAAAGGAATTGTAAATGAAGATGAAGATATATTCTCTTCATGTGATGGTTTTTCCTCAACAAGGACTTCTGTAAGAGGATGAAGATTAATTGGAATCCTTGGAAGAAGATATGGGTTGAGGATAATGACAAGATTTATGAATATTTTGATTTAGTTGAGCGTCCCCCAAGGCCGAGGAACATGGCTGGTCCTGGTCAAGGACCAGATAAAGCTAGTGAGTATTCTGATGAGGATTTGGCTGAGGAAGGTCAACGAAATGATTCTTTTATAGATTATAGGAGTTATCCTAGAATTGTTAATAGTACAAAAAGGATGTATTATGGTCTTGCAAGTCCTCTAATACATTTATCTTCTAAGGAAACACTTCTTCCCGATAATGATAATGATGAGACATAAGATTCGGAGAATGCTGAGTAAGAGAGAAAATCTGGTTTTGATGAGGAATAATTTGGTGAAGAAGAAAATGGAAGTGGATATGGAGAAGAAGAAAATGGAAGTGAATCTGAGTAAGATGATGGATAATTTGGAAAGGATGATAAAGAATATGAAAATGAAAGGGAAGATATATAAATTTATGATTCAGATAGTGGAACGGACCATAGTGAGGAAGAACAAGGTCTTAGTGAAGATATTATGGACCTAACCCTTGATCATGTTGAACAAGAGAGTCCTACTGATGATCCTTTATTGGAATGAGAACAAGAACCTACTACAGAATCTCATGAGTCTATTGAACAAGTTGTAATTAAAGATAGATCACATGATGCTCATATTGAGACAATTGTGGTTTAATATGGATCTCTTGCTATTCATATTCAGGAGTAAATTCCAGTTTTAAGAGATGTATCTATGAATCTAGTGAGGGATTTGGTTTATTCAAGAAAAATGACATCAACTAAGGGGGAGAGACAAGATAAAAGAGAAAAGGTTGATATGCTTACTCCCATGGATGATATTGTGGTGCCAATATGGAGGAGGCACCGAGGGTATGTGACTCTTAGATTGGATTATTCTGATGTAGAAGAGAGAACTGATACTAATCATTTAGTTGGTTTAGAATCTATTGATTATATGACCAAATATTATTTTAATGCCTTCAAGGAAGAACTGTTAGCTGCTATTAGATCAACCCCTTCATAGCCACCTACTCTAATTTCTAGAATCAATGGGAGAGATTCTGATTTGATTACGGAGATAGTTGTATCTTAGGTTGATCCAAGGTTGATAGTTCTTGTTGAATATGTTGTTTCAGATAATCATATGATGATAAATGAGTTTACTGCTATGGTTTCTTCTTTTAATGGTTTGAAAGATGAATATAGAAATTATTTAGACACTATTCTAAAATCTCTTGGAGACACCACTTCTGAATATTATATGGAAGCTACTCCCTCTTAGACTCCACATATTGATCTAACTCAGTTTAGATCATATATTAGAGATATTGTTCAAGGTGCCTCCAGATCAATTGTTCCTATTGATCACTCTCCTGATGTTGAGATGGTCAGAAATGTGATTATATAAGAACTTCAAACCATGATGGGTAACACTGACTAGGAGATTATTTTCAAAATTAGGTAGAATTGTGATCATATTTATGATATGGTTATATTTTATTCCATTGTTTCTACAAAGTCTCAAGAATAAATTACCCAGAAATTAGATTTCTATTTCAGGAGAATTTACACGAAAAACAAGTTGACCAATCAATTTAAGTATTTGGTGGAGAATTTGATGTTTCCTCCAATGACTTAGGATTTCAAAGTGAAAGTTAGGCACTTGAAAGAGTTTACACATACCCTTAATAAGTTCATGGAATATAAGTATGATTTTGATAAGTCAATGACTTATGGTGTTGAGATCATCAAAGAATTTATAAATTTTCTCAAACTGTACCTAAACCATCACAGCCTAGCTATTGTTTCCACTCCTGATGCTCTTGTTAGACGAGTCCTGGATACTACTACCACTTCTTCTTTACCCTTTTAACCTTTGACCATGACTCCTACCCATGATCTCATTAAAATTTTACTTGTCATCCAATGGGAACTCACAAGACCTTCTTCATCGACTAGGCCCAACCTTGCTCCTATTTTCACAAGAGTTCCTCTTTCATACCTATCTATCCACACTGATCCTCTTACTAATTCCTCTACTTAACCTTTTGATCCCCCTCCTCTACTTTTTATGAAGGAATGGAAGTGATGGACTCTTTCAAGCCCAAGAAGTAGTTGGATCCATTTTTCGTAGGGATTATATGTACTCCATTTTTTTGTACTATTTGTGTTATCCCATGTACTACTTGATTAATGAAATACACTTTATGATATCATCTCATTGTTATTTAATTATATGTTATTTATTTTTAATTAATTTTTAGTTTTTGATAATACCAGAAGGAGGAGAAATAATATGGGCATCTTTATTAAGGGGAGCTGAAGGTTACTCTTATGATTAAAAGGGAACATGTATTTGAAGAAGATCATCTAAC
Organism: Viscum album; assembly: GCA_963277665.1. Classification (NCBI taxonomy): domain Eukaryota; kingdom Viridiplantae; phylum Streptophyta; class Magnoliopsida; order Santalales; family Viscaceae; genus Viscum; species Viscum album. The sequence goes on from OY728142.1 coordinate 1,932,113,100, forward strand.
AAGTCATCTGTACTTGTGTTTATTCTAAATATTTCATCTAAATAATCTATGTAACATGTTAATAATATTTTTTTCTATAATTATCATAAATATATTCAATTATTATTTTATATAATGCCATGATTTGTGTTCATCAAAAGGGGGACATTTTTGGCCTCCTCTAGTTTTAATTATCACAAATCATACTTAACTATGATAATTCTAATTTATTAAGATAAATTATTTTTAATCATGTAAAATTATAATCTTAACCTATTATTTTAGTGTTTACATCATAAAAAAACATTACATATTTTGGTTAAGTATGAGCCACTAATACTTGTACTACCGATAGAAAATTCACTGATGCATGAGAAACCGAAAACATAAGCTACTGATGAGTTGAGTCACTAATAGAGAGACTCAAAATTTTCTCTATCTCTTACCTACTAAAAGCCTGAAAAATCGATAGTCTGACCTAACTATAGCCTAAACTACTGATGTCCAACCTACCGACAAAGTTAGTCATTAACACTCATAATTTTTCTAATCAAGAGCTACCAACAATCAAGCTACCGAAGCATCACCTACCGATAATCAAGCTACTGATGCAAGTCTGACCTACCGACAGAAATGATATACTGATAGAATGTGATACAAACTTAAATGGTCTACCAATGGAATAAGATACTAAAAAAATGATCTACCAATATCATGGGACACTTATAGGCTGAGCTACCAACAAACTGAGTTACAGATGATCTATCTCTTAAAGTCTAAGTTACCTCTAACAGTCATATTTATGAAATTTAGTAATTTTTATTATATTAATGAGCCTATCTATCTTTTTTTGATAATATTTAATAGTGTTAGAGACTAGGACAAGGCATAATGTACTAGAGAACATGCTGATTTTATGTATAATGGGAATATATGGATGAATAAGAAATTTTGTGGAAAAGAAGAGACCTGGTACAAAATGTTTGTGTACAATAGATAAAAACACAAGATCTTCCTACTGTTCATACCCCAATTCACTACTAAGATGAAAATTTTCAACAATCTCTGCAGCAACAACATAGAGGATAAGAACACTTCTAGGAATCTCTTACCTCATTGGGAATCAAACATAGAAGCAACCACAAATCTCTATTTTACTTTCTATTTTTGTAAAGTGACTCCAGCTTTACTTCTACCATCCTAAAGGAGTCCCAGAGCCTCATAGAACATCTAAAAATGCATTCTAAACTTTTTTTATCTTTATTTATCTCCCTGTGTACTTTATTTTACATTTCGAGTAGTGCACGTCTCTATTTTTAAACATACACCGACTCTTATACAATATTTAAAGATACTTATATATCTTCACAAAATTTCACATTTACATTCCCATGAAAACCGTGGAAGAAGTCTAGTGACCTTGAAATTTTGTATACTGGTGTTACCCTGATAAAGGGTGTTGATCAAGTTTATTTAATACAAACTTCTTTATGGTATGTGATTACCAAGTGGTGAGGATTAGGTCCCGGCTTGAGATTGAAACTATTGTTTACTTATGGTGTGTTATTTCAAGTTTTTTTCTCTATTCTTATTACTATTTCAGAAAACTTAACTTAACTTTGATAGTTAATCTTAGATAGTTTCTATATCAAAATTTGTTTTAGTAAACTGATTTCAAAAGTTGAGATAAAAATTATATTTTTTTAACTGATAACTAATCAATCTTTGATAAATATTTTTAATAAAAAAACTATAATAAATATACTACTTTGGTTAAATGGGTTGTCATTTTTAAATTGTATAATTTTAAATAATTTTTTAAGAATGGTTTTAGAATTAAATTTTTATAGTAACTCAATTCACCCCTTATTGAGTGTCCTAATAAAACCAAAAAAATAATCTAGTAATGTTCAATGTTTTAGTTGTAAGGATATGATAAACTATGAAAATGATTGTCCTAATCATCAAGGAAACATTCCCTAGAAAAGGGAAATGGATAAATGTTAAGATTATTCGATCACAACAACTGGTGTTGAAGTTACTAATGTTGTGGTAGTAGGTACATTAATCACCCCCTAAAATTTATCCAATTCTCTATTTGATTTATAATCATCACATTATTTTATATCTTCCATGTTTTCTAGAACAATTAGTTATTTTCCATTTACCTTAAGAAGTGAGTTTTCAGTCAAAAATACTAGAGGAAATCTCATTGAAATAAGGATGTGTCATGTAGTTACAATTTTCAAACATAAATGTAGCATATTTATTGATTTTATTATCATAAATATGGTTGAATTCTATATTTTCTTTAGTATGGACTGTATTTAAAAATATAATGAAAAAATTTATTACAAATAGAAGGAAATTATTATTCATGTTGAAGATGTGTAATTACTTATATTTAGATGGGAGACTTTATCTTATGAGTCATATATAAATCCAACTCTAGTATCTATTATAAATTAAATTATTAGATAAGAAGAGTAGTCACAATATATATGTGAAAAATGCAATATTCTAATTGAGTATGTCCCAAATATCTAACAATACATTGATGTATTTTATAAGGAATTACTTGGATATTCACCTGAGTTTGAGGTTGAATTTTATATTGATTTAATCCCTGATACAATACCTATGTCAATGAATCCCTATAGAATGGTCACTGTGTAGTAAATATATTTGAAGAAACAATTAGTGGATTTTAGGGGTAAGGGATTTATACACCCTAGTTTTTCACCATGGCGAGCCCATGTTCTTTTCGTTAAGAATAAATATGGATCTATGAGGCTATAAATTAATTATAGGGAAATCAATGCTATTATAATAAATAACAAGTATCCTCTAACTCATATAGATGAATCATTTTATGAAGTTCATGGAGATAAATATTTTTCAAAGATTTAGATTCAACCCAGATACCATAAATAGCATTTAGAGAATAAAGATATTCTGAAGAAAACATTTCAAATAAGGTATTGACATTATGATTTTATAGTAATTCTATTTGGATTGACTAATTAATCCTCTATTTTTATGGATCTAATGAATAGAGTATTCAAGGGATATATTTATAATTTTCTTATGGTATTTATTAATGATATCTTGATATACTACATGAACTATGAAGACCCTGAGAACCACTTTTGAATTATTCGTGAGACTCTTAGAATAAAAGAGAAATATGGGAAATTTTTTAAGTGTGAATTTTGGTTCCAAAAAGTTTCATTTATTGGACATATTGTCTCTATGGATGTAATATCATTTGATAATGAAAATACAAAGGTATTATAAGAATATCCAATACTATAAAACATAACCGAGGTATATAGTTTCAATTTTTTGACATGTTACAATCATCTATTTGTTCAAAAAATTTCCTAATTAGCTAACCCATTAACCAATAATACTCTTAAATGGGTTAATTTTATTTGGATAATGTAATGTGAATAATGTTTTGAATAACTGAAGAGGAGATTAGAAAATTCTCTGATCTTGAATCTACCCTCAGGAAATGGTGGATTTTTGATTTATCATGATGTGGCTAGGAAGGGACTTGGTTGTGTCCTCATGAAGGATGATAGTGTTATTTATTATGTATCAAGGTAGATAAAAACTCATGAATAGAACTATCCAACTCATGATCTTGAGTTAGCAACTATAATATTCAATTTGAAGATACTGAGATACTATCTCTATAATGAAAGATGTGAGATATATATAGATCACAAGAGTTTGAAATATATTTTCTCATAGAAATAACTCAACATGAGGCAAAGGAGATGGCTCGAGCTACTTAAGGATTATTATTTTTCAACACACTACCACCTAGGGAAGGTAAATAGGTACCATATAATTTGAGTAGGAAGTATCATAGAGTTATGAACAAAATGTGGATTAATAGGGTTCTTTCATTCATGGATATAGTGAATATGGATATGAGAATTATTAGCAAAAGGGAAACATCACTGATTTATCAAATATTTTCCAAAACATCTTTATTAGTAAAGATAAAAATTCCTCAGTTTTATGAAGATAATTTACAAAACAAAATTAATGATGTGAATGATGGGAAATTGGCATACTTCATATATGAAGATGGGGTTTTAAAATTTGTAAAGAGGCATTGTATTCCATCTATACCTATAATAAAAAATGGAATTATTTTATGATTATCATAGATCAAATTTATCTATACACAATGATAGAACCAAAATATATAGGTATTTGAAGATGAAATTTTGGTAGGATAATATGAAGGGGGAAATTGATGATTATGTATCAAGATGTTTAGTTTTTCAATAGGTGAAGGCTAAAGGAAAACATCCTAGAGAAGTCATGAAAACCCTACCTTTTCCTACATGAAAATAGGAAAAGATTTCTATGGAATTAGACACTAGATTACCGAATACTCCAAGAAAGAATGATGCAAAATGGGTAATTATTGATTGAATTATCAAATCTACACATTTTCTCTTTATAAGGGAGGATTTTATACTGTATAAACTTAAAAAAAATATGTTAATGAAGTTGTAAGAATTCATGGTTCACCTATTTCAATTGTTTTTAATTTTGATCCAAGATTTACATTGAAATTATAGAAAATTATTTCGAACGTTCTTAATACCGATCTTCATTTGAGCACTGATTATCACCATCAAACTGATGGGAAATTAGAAATGACTATAAAAACTATAAACGATATGTTGAGATCCTGATCTCTTAACTTTCAAGGTATGTGGGATTATTATTTACCTTTGGTATAATTTTCCTATAAAACTTTTTCCCAATAAATTATTCAAATGGCATCGTATGAAGTTTCATATAAAAAGATATTTCATACCCAAAATTATTGGGATGAAGTTGGTGAAAGGAATCTTGTGGGCTCATAATGTGTTAAAGAAACAATAGAAAAGGTAAAGACTATTCGAACTCATATCAAAGAATATAAAATTAGTAAAAATACAAATTTCGATAACCAAAGGAATGATTTTGAATTTCAAGTGGGAGATCATGTTTTCTCAGAGGCATCTCCATGGAAGGGTGTTCTAAGAATCAAAAAGAAAGGGAAAATCAGTGATAGGAACACTAGACCTTTTTAAATTCTAGAGAGAATTAGATCTTTGGATTATCATTTGAAAATGACACTAAGCCTTTCTAAAGTACAAGATGTATTCCACATGTATTTGTTAAGGAAGTATGTATCATACCCAATAGATATTATCACTTCTAAAGAAATAGAATTGGAACCTGATTTATCTTATAGTGAAGAGCCTATCCAGACTCTGGACACTAGAGAAAACGTTTTGAGAAATTGTATGCCTCATCTGGTAAAGGTACTTTGTAAAAATCATAAAATAGAATAGTTGGTGTGGGAACCTAAGAAAATTATGATAAAGAGCTACCCAAATCTATTTGTGAGGTGAAATTATAGAAATTTTGATGAAGAAATTTTTTAATGGATGAAAGAATGCAACACCACAAAATTTTATGGAAAGTATATTTTTAAATAAATTTAATCTCTTTAATATCTTGTGGTGCATGAAAAACTGAGTTTAAAACCACGATATACTATTAAATATTATTATTTTAACATGACCATTATAACATAGCCATTAAATTAGAGGGTGTCAATATTAATAACTATATTATGAAACATATATTAAGTTCATATTCAATACAATTTTTTTATTAATTCTTTGGGAGTAAACACGCAACTTTTTGTAAAGTCATTTTATTCCTCAATTAGAAGTTTTAATCAAAAAGTGATTTTTATTGATTTATATGGGAAAATAAATATAATTAATATTTGAAACTTTTAGAAAAGTTATTTGAAAAAATGATCTTAATTTTTGAATCCATCGTATCAAAATTATTATATGGTAAAATTTTTAGAATTTTCTGAAAAAGTTAATTTTCTTATGAATAGTAAAAAAATATAGTTTTTAAAATATGGTATATTTTGTGATATCGCCAAAATATAACTATGATATAAAAATTTATGGAAATTATGTAAAGAATAATTTATGATAATATAAATATAATATCATAACAAAATAATTCATAACATATAAATTATAAATTATTTCATGATAAATATAAAATTCATTTTTAGTACCAAGAGAGTATTGAAAAAGTAAAATTTGGTTCCTTATAGATATTAATTAAGAGGTAACAATTCTTTAAACGCCTTTATTTTTAAAAATCATTCATAAATTATTATATTTACTGATAGTTTATAAATTTTTACTTATATAATATGAATCTTATCCAAAAACATGTGCAATGTATCTGAAAGGCTAGAAAGGAAAAATTTACAAATCCAATAAGTTTTCATTCCATAGATATGATTAAATATAAATAATGAATGAATATAAGGGATTATATTGATCTTAATTTATTTATTATTATTTTATTAATTTATTTTTAATTTTTATGTATGAAATAATTATATTTAATTATTATGCAATGCTGACGTGGTGCTTATGCAAGAAGAATAAAAATCAATAAAATGATTTTAATTAAAATGATAAGAACCATAAAATGACCCAAAAAATTTAGATAAATATTATTGGATGAGTAATTATCAACTAAAATCATCCATGGGTTAAATTTATGACCTCTTGGAGCTACTTGAAATTAAGTCCCTTATTTTATTTTAGATAATGAAAATAAAACATGTCAAATCTTGTTTTTAATATGTTAAGAAAATTTAATATGTGGTTAACCAAAAGATATGATCGAAAATAAATAGTATTTTTGAATATGAAATATTTATATTCATCATGGTATTTTTTTAAACTTTTAGTGAAGAATTATTTACCATAAAAGCTTTCACAATAATAATGAAATAATTATTAATGTAATGAGAAAATAAAATAAATGATATTATAAATATTAAAAAAATAAAATTTTCTTTAATAATGTGATAAAAGAAATTTATAGATGACCTTGAAAAGTTTAGAATATAATAAAATAGTTGGTTCAAATTATACTTTTTGTCTTTATTTTTTTAATTTCAATGTAATAAATAATATCAAATTTGAAAATAGTGATATTTTATTTAATTAATATTTTATTAAATTATTTTAAAATCACAAAAATATTAAATAATACTATAAGGGATAATATATGGTCTAATATTTCATCCCATATTAATTTATATCCCATTTGAAAGCCTTTGGATATAGAATAACCTTATTATATTTTAGTATTTTGAGAAATTCCAAAAGTTCTCCTCACCTCAATTATAAAATGATACCTCATCCATCGCTTATTCTCAAAACCTTGAGAATTATATGACAAAAAAAAACTTCACATTTATCCTTAAAAAACTTATCCATGTTTTGGAGGTCCTAGTATTCCAAAAATATGAACTCTATATCCCTTAATAAGAGATCTAAAGGAAGTCTACCGAAGAAGAGGTAATCGTTTTTACCAACTCATTCAAGTTAATTTCCTATTCTACTTTTTCTTCATGTGTTTTTCACTCATAAAATAATAAATACTATATAATCTATATACTAAGATTTTATTAAGAATATTAAACAACCATATTACACCTTTTATCCATCCTATAAAAAATGGAAGCATCGCATGTGTGTACGTACAACTTACCATCTCAATGTACAAATGTAATTTATTTTTATCACCACTTTACTTGTATGGATATAATTATGATAATAATTGATATATATGGTAATTATGATATTATATTTATTTTTGAAAGTTAATATAACATCCAGTTCCTTTCCCTTTCAACCATTTATAAATGATATCATCGCTCATGAGTACGTACGACTTATTATGTATATGAAGAGATGCAATTCATTTTCTATGTTCACCATACAATAATGGTTATAAAAATTAATTTAATGATTAAATATAATATTTATAACATTAATATTATTCTGAGTATGTTTTATCTATATTCTATACAAGATAACTGGGACATTCAAGACAATAAAATGATGAGGAAACAATGCAATTAACACCCAAAATAGGGAAATAAATAAAATATTATTAATAAATGAGTGGTAAAATGTTATAAGGGGATCGTATATGATATAATAAATTTTAAGATGATTCTTTTCTAAGTTAATAATATGTTTAAAACCACTATACATGAGGTTCATACACGTTTAAAGGAAGTCGAACAAGAGATAAGTGAATTCTTAGCCCAATTTCCATTCTTTAGGATAAACCTCTACTCCATTGGTTATATCATGATATTATTATGTTTGAAATGAATATTGATTATATTATGTTATATTTATGATTAATATATATTTTTTTCCATCTGATACACATAATCTATTCATTTTATTAATGCTCATATCAGTGATATCATATTTGTAGAAGACTTTTTTTAAAAATACTTTTTAAATGTTTCCTTTTCAAAATTTAAAAGGATTTTTTTAAAACTTATAGGGAATGAGAAGATTTTACCAATTTAATAAAACTGTAATTTTTTAAAGTTTCATTTACAAGATTATATGGTTATTTTCAAATAAATTTTTTTCTTTTATAATTGTGCGCGTTTTTAAGAATAAGTGATTTCAACGTGAGAAATGGTATTTTCCTCAACAAATTTTTATCGATATTATTAAAGTATCTATGAAAAAATATTTGTTAAATCCTAGGATTCATTGAGGCTGACCTATTATGATTCCATTTACCATATTTTATTGAATAGTTTATGATCAGTTCAACTAGGGATGTACTATTTTGGTACCATTTGGCATATTACTCAGGATGATTTATGATTATGTTTACTAACTGTGCAAATTATTTACATTTCATATACTAGATTTGAATAAAAATATATGTGTTGATTATGTTTCAACCATTTCATATGAATAATGAATTGAAATTATTACGTGATGGGTAGGGCCCACTATAGCCCCTCAATGCATTGGTAGGTATAATGAGACAAACTAGTTAGGGTATTAGCTATTGTCTCACCCATTTATGTATGATGTCTTGGCAAAATCTTTGACGGTATATTTATGATGTTTGTCATTATGCATTCCCTCACTATGAGATTATTTATTTATCTTTTATGTGATTATTTTATTGGAATAATTTCCATGGTTAAGTTTCATTCTCATGTGACTATTTATATAGAATAATTTTATCATAATTTATTAGTATCATATTATTATATAGATTATGTTAAAATGGAATATGTTTTAGTTATTCACATAGCCTTATTATTTATGATTATTTATTCTTGGTATCTTCTTTTATTTACTTACCCTTAATGATCATTTGAGCTCAACCATTTCTTATTTTTTATTTTTCCTAGGATTCAAAGATGTATATTATAATTAACATGAAGGAATAAGATAAGAGAATAATGGTTTTATCTAAAGAGTTATTATGTTTTATTTTATTTTCTCCATTTTAGTGTAAGATTAATGTATGTATCTAGTTTTCCAAAACTACTGAACTATTTAGACCTTTGGGATGCAATCAGTTGTACCTAGTACCAATGTAATAATGTAACAACCATCTCTGGGATACTAAGGTTAGGGTATTTAACTCGTATTCTAGTTTCAATAAGAATGACTATGTTGATTATGTTTCAACCCTTTTATATGAGGAATAAATTAGAATTATCAAGTGATGGGAAGGCCCAGTTATATCCCCTCTATGTATCATTAGGTCTCATGAGACAAAATAGTTTGGTTTTTTGGATAAGGTATTACCCATTCTTGTATATGTCATGCACAAGGACTTGGAAATATTTTCATATGTCATGAATGAGGCCCCAACAGTAATATTCAGGTGTTCATAATTATAAATCACATCATTATGAAATTTATTATTGATTTCCATGTGATTATTAAATTGTTAAAATATCTATGGATAAGTTTTGATCCCATGTGATAGTTTATATGTCTTATTAGATCATCTGTTTTTCCTTTCATATTATGCTAAAGTTATTTTTTAAATTGAATGTGTTTTAGATTTTTACCATTAAATATTATTTATGCTTATTTATTTGTGATATATTTCACAGGGTGCACACCCTTATTGAGTATATGAGCTAACTCCTTTCATTTATTTCATTTTATCTATGATTCACGGAAGTGTTTTTTGATTAATATGTAAGGATATAAAAAGGGGAATAATGGATTTATAAAATAAAACACTTTGTGTATTTTATGTTTTAAAAATTTAATATGAATTTCATGTTTTTATCTATTTTACCAAGACTACTAAACTATTCAGTACCTTGGGATTCGATTGCTTGTATCTAGTGATAATGAAAAAAGTAACCACCAGATCTAGGATACTGGGGTTTGAGGATTTAAATGAAAACTTCCTACCCATTAATTTTCATTTATTATAGTTAATTATCATTAGTATATTAATCTTTAATCCTCACATAAATAAAACAAGAGCATGGTACTTCCATAATTTACATATATGAAAGAAGAGTTCTCAAATCACCTACCTCAACTGATGATTAACAATTAACAGTGAATTTATAAAGCAAACAAGAGATGATTTTGAAGACAGAATCATACAATGAAACATTGATCACATTAAGTACACTAATGACCATAAAAATCAATACCCAAAAAAAGAAAACATTACCAAACTGATTACATATCTATCTCTATATAATTTAAAGAGGGGAAAACATGATGAATAAAGAAATAACTCATGTAAGATAAAAGGATTATCAATCTGATGAATCTTGGGGTTAAAATATATTAATAGGGGATAAAGAGACTATGAAGATGCATCTATGATCACCATTTATTTGATATATTTTAAAGGGTTTTATGGAAAAACTGAAGGGGATAACAATAGATATCTGAATGAAAAATATACCTTCATGGAATTACATGACAAGGACAAAATGAAACTTGGTTAAATAAAATAGATCTCGATATTCATGTAGTGAGTCCTCTCATATATTTATCATCCAAGACTCAATCTACTTTCCATATTAATATGACCATGGAAAGAGTCACATCATCAACCACATCACTATGCCATAAAGACTTCCCAACCAGAATCACGAAATATTAGCCTCCAGGTCTTCATACCACAACAAATATGATCATTTAATAGAAATAATCTACAAAAAAATCAACCACTTCTTACAACATTCCTCTCATTGAACTAATACCTCACACCATAATGAATATACCAGTTATGTCTTTCCGTTTTCCAAATTTCTCATTGAAATAGTATACACCAAGACACAACCATCCACATTGAATCTAAGAATAGTAGCAACTCACATAACCACTACCAAAACTCTAACACTAAGAACTGGATGGATATATCGTAATCACATTATTTTTGTTAAAATTTAAACTCTAAAACATCTATTCTTCCTTTGAACTCTTTTTAACAGCTCTAACAGTCAAATATCATAGTGTAATGAGCCAAAAATATATATAACATTATATCATATACCTATCAAACAATTCCAATACTTTAGAATTAAAACTACACCCAAAATGAAAACCACATCCTCTAAGGATATCTCCCATTTGAGATGCCTATATAAAATAAAAACACCCTAAAAATCATGAAGTGTCACCAAGAAAAATAAATTAATAAATCAAACATATCAACCATTTCATACAATAAAATAAAAATTAAACTTCTCATTAAAAATGAAATATATGAAAATAAAAACAAATTGTGATAATGAGTATAAATATGTGACTATAATTCATATTTACTATCATCCAAACCACCTTACCTCCACAAAAATCAAACCATAGGAATGAAACACCAATATAACAATTTCTCCCAATGATCCTAGATCTCAACTAGATACTCTATGAATGTCGCATCATACTCAATATCCAATTATACCTAATCAATGACATCTGAATTTCCATGAAGATATCAATGAAGATATGATATATGGAATACATCATGAGACTTTTCTAATTATGAATAAAGAATAAACTGATATACCGCCTCACCAACACCCTATAACTCTTTGATAGGTCCAATAAACTAGGGAGTGAGATTACTCCCCAATCCAAGCCTCCACTTCCCACAATGAGGGGAAACCTTAAATAAGACAATAACATTGTCCTTAAAATCTATAGGTATCCTATATTAATCAATATAATACTTATTATGGTATTGTTATATCTTCATTCTCTCTTGTATCATCTGAATCTTCTATGTTATACTTTGCACCACATCTGGGCCATGGTCTACTGACTCCCCAACCTCAGTACATCATAACAGAGAACAACATGGTACTCCATAGAATAACTTGAGTAGAGATATCCAAATTAAATAATGAAATATATTATTTTAAGAAATCCAAATCAATTTAAAATTCTATATTCAGAATACACCAAAATCCAGAACACAATCCCATAATATATCCTTTAGTTTCTGGATGGTCCTCTTGGTCTTCCAATCTATATGAGGATGGAAAAATATGCTAAGGTGAAACTAATATCCCAAAGGATAGTATAATTTTATCCATAATAACAAGTTAAAATGATGATTCTCATATAAATTATGGTCCTCAGTACCTCATAATGTTTCACCACCTCATCTATGTACCGCCTTACCAAATCCTCCACCGCACATGAATCCCTACATTCCATAAAGTTGTAGGACTTCATCAATCGGTACATGATAACCCAAATAGTATTGGATCCTAACTTGGATCATGGAAGGATATTGATCAAATCTATCCATATTTCCACCCATTTTCTCTTAGGGACATCCAATGGATACAATAAACCACCTATGAAAAAATTCCCTCCCATCTCCTTAAAGAATACTAGACACCATGAAATTAACTCTACCACCAATCTTTTCATCTTAGGCCAGCAAAGATGACCCATTATGGAATTAAAAATTATTGATATACTAGTATGAAACATCACTACCATGTCATGAAACTCATAAAGGACCTCTTTTTTTTATTTATAATGGGATGGATAACAATCCCTAAAATATTATCTAATATCGGTCATCATCTAACCATCACTCTAAAGATCCATCATGAATGACACAATCTAACTTCACCTATACATTCAAGTATCCCAACTGAGACTCCACCACCCATTAAATCATGAATGATTACACTATCATTTGAAATAGAAAAATATTTACCACCAAAATTCTCTAAATAAATATTCATCACAGAAATCTACTTCATATCCGTATATGAATATTCTAACTCCCCAAAATATCACCCCATGGCTTTCCACTCACAAAACTAGAAAATAAATTCCCCTTACCTAAGGTATATGAGATCTCAAATTCATAGTCATAGATAAAATCTATCATAATACTCTATCATAGATTTATATCCCATTGGGGGAAAATATAAAAAAAGAAATTATGGTCTATAAAGATAATAAAGTTATCATCGATGAGGTAATGTACCATAAATTTAGAGAAAAATACACCACCACCAACTCGAGATCATGGGTGGAATAGTTATATTCTTAGGTCCATAACATCCTAGAGCCTTATGAGATCACTGAACTATACTGCATCATGAAACAATATAGACAATGATGGGATGCATCATAAAACACCTCAAAAATTTCTATCTCCTATATATGTTGATGAATGTAATCACTAATCAAGCTATCATTTATGAAGTTAATAGATACCTAACACTAATTAGTCTATAAGAAGGCGTGATAATTATTTTTCAAGGATCTCAATGGGGTTGTTACCTGACATAGGTTAGAAAAAAACCTCCAACAATAGTCAACACAACCAAGAAAACTATATAATTCCATATCATTCTTCAGTGTTTCTCAAGAAACAATAGCAGCAATCATGGATGAATACACTTATATACATTTATAATACACTATATGTCTTAGGAATTTCACTGCTAACATCTAAAGAAAACTTAGACATATTAATCTAAATTTTATGGATTCTAAGGACATGAAAACATCCCTAAGGTGTTCAATATACTCCTCCTCCAAACTATAATATCTGAGGATGTCATCGATGAACACAATTAAAATCAATCCAAGAACTCACAAAACTTGGAGTTCATGAGTCCCATGAACATGGATGGGAAATTCATGTCACTGAATGGAAAGTGAACAAACTAAAAGTTCCAATATCAGCACCTAAAACTAGACTTTAGGATATAAACCTCACTAAATTTCATTTTCCAATATCCATACTGTAGTTCAATCATTTAAAACAATATGGATCCATTAAAATGATTTAATAGATTATTAATCATCTGAAGAGGGCAATGGTTCTCGATTGTCATGTTATTTAGCCTCTTATATTCTATAAAAAAACTATAAACCACTATTTGACTTCTTAGAAAATAACATAGAAGAAACCTATGATGACACACTAGGACAGATAAATCACTTACATATCATGTTATCAACTGGAATGCTCGGCTGCCACATCTCGAAATATGTCATCCAATAAGGATGAATCAAAATCAGAGAGGCACTGGGATGTAACTCTAACATAATCATGATATACAAAATATATGGTAAATCCACAAAATCCTCTAAAAAAATTAGGGAACTTCTCTAAGACTCAAGGTAACTGAACTACCAATATCTCCACTTAACTCAAAAAATTAGGATCTATTTAAAACAACATTGGAACTAAAAATCTATATATCATCTAATACCCATACTTTATAATGAGCACAACATTCTAGAATTCCTAATCATAGAAAATTACTCCCCTATGAAATAAGTAAATAAAATAATGGATATAATATAACCAATAAATGTTGGTAATAACATTATATAGATGTATCTAAATAATAAATAAATCTCTGGATGATTGATGTTTCCCCAACATTAACTCCCAACCTAGAACACATCAAATATACTTTTCTGAACTCCCACTAGCATAGAAAACACTAGGGGCTCTAGAATCCACTCTACATTTTGTCTTGAGGAATGAACCAAGGTTTTATAAGAAAGGTGTGTTCCAACCTTGAATCGAAAATACATATTATTAAAAATTGATGATAAATATATGACACCTTAGATGATCTCTAGTTACTCTATCATTGACACATCCATAAGGTGGGGATATCCATGTCAGACTCCATTACATATATACTAATTACAACATATATGGGCATGCTCATCCATATATCCTAGAGGTTGAGGGATCTCTCAAGGTTTAACTATAATATATCCATCTCATCTTGGAAGCATATAATCTTACTTCACATACTATTGATATGACCTATAAACTAACTACTGTTGAGGCTTAAATTGAAACTGTCCACTCAAACCTCACTAATCCCTGAGGTTGGATAGAAACTAAAATAATTTATGGCCATATCTCACACACGTGAAGCCAAATATCCTAGATCTACTTGTAAGTGCATGGAAACTAATGTATTAAGATAAATGATAAGGAAAAAATTTAGGATAATGACGTAATAGTAGAATAATAAAAATTATAGATACCGAATATCCTCTATGAATATATCTATTCCTTTAGGAAATATGATTTCTCCCTTATTGAGGTGAACTCAATTGAGAATGTGTCTTATCAAACAACTTAGCCTTATTTAGAACCTCAAAGTACATAGGCAATGCAAATGGGTAAACTATATATTGAATAATAAGGAACAACAGATCAACCAAATTTCATGATATAGACTCCTCATCCATAAAAGTATTAGGGAAAAAGTGAAAAAGGTCATTAAATAAGATCTTGTTTCCCCACACACACAAAATTCCCTACTATAGAGAGATAAGCTCATGCCACTTTATTTCCATAATTTTCTATGATAGAAACTCAACATGAAACTTCATATATAAATGATTTATAGAATCATTCACCTAATTCCACTCATTGAGATATATATCGAACATTTTTGATGCTCCCCATATATGAAAAAAATCACGTGGAACCTGATATTCTTCATTAGCACAAATTAGAATTAAAGTAATATCAAGCTCCAATATCTAGAACTATTTATATAGATCATATATTTTACTTTGATACTTAGTAATAACCTGAAACTAAAACTCACAAAACATCATCCTTTATATCTCCACCTTTTTAGTTGTATAAACCCTTAAATGGTAAAATAGGCCAACCTACTGAACCTCACCATCCTGAGCCACCCATATAAAAATACTAGCCTATATTTTTATAAACAAGAATCCAAACTCTTAAGTACAATATAATGGAATTTATCTAATCAAATACATTTATTTTCCCCAAAATTTAACCCATTTTAAAAACAATCACAATCAATCATGCTATATTTACCTATCATAGGTCTCTACCCTGCATGTGAGACCACTTCACCTGGTCATTCTGTAAACTCAGAGTCCTTTCATCGAATCATGGGGCACCCTAAAATCATGTGTCCAAGATGGTATCTTTGGTATATATAATGCACCAAGATCAACTAGTTCTGTTTCCATATCAACCCATGAAATCCTCACTTAGGATAAAATTTAGTATTTAATTTAACTCTTAAACACAGTATTTAATACAAATTTGACACAAACTGCCCCCACTATGAACCCCTCCTGGGCCTATAGTAAAGATGTGATTAACCCTTATGGATTTCCTCTAATATGCCCTAGGTTAGAGACCAGCACAAAGATTATTCCCAAACACACCACTTTCACTACTATATATAACACCATGAACCATGTCACATTCTTATATAACATAAACACCCTAAGAATTAACAAAATACTTATTATCATAACATTATTCTATTTCTAGATTTATTAGTATTGGACATGTTAAATTCATCAATCCATTCAATTATATATTTAATGATGAACGAGTTCCAGCTAATACACACATTAATTATATCAATTTATTCTTCATTAAAAATTTATTATATTTCAGTCAATTTTCATCATTCATTCAACTTATTCACACATCCATTTACATGTTTTATCATTACCATTAACATTTAACTACTACCAAGAAACTAAAAATAAAACCCACCATAAAAATATATTTCATTATCCCAAAAAATATCCATATTCTCTCTTGTTAACTATGATAAGGAAACTACAACCTAGTTGTATAAAACGCACTAATAACTATCCAAAAGCAACCAAAAAGCTCCAAACCATTATATAATGTATCCTATACTAACAAATATACCTCTCCTTCCAATTACATAAAAACTAATGCATTGGAACCCATCTATAACAATAACCCTATAACAGTATATATGTTAAACAGACAATCACATCCATAATAATAAGTAACTCATAAACAAAAACAATATATTTCATCACCCTTAAATTTCAATTCATCCTTTTAAGAAACATTATTTCACATCAATTAATTCCTCCAAATAATTGGTGGAATAACATATTTATGTTATCAACCCTTTAGGATGGTTGTTCCAATATGAAAATCACAAAATTAAATCACAATTATTAAAAAAACTAATGATTTAAAATAATAACAGTCATAAGAATCAGTTAAAGAATGAAAATTATGAGAGTATGTAGAGACATGTTAATAAATATCTTTCAATAAATTTTCATTAGGTGTGGTTCATTATCTTTATTAGGCCAATCTATAATCCTTGTCCAAAGAAAAAAATAGAATTCTAATTCCACCCTTTACATAGAAGAAAAGAGAGTTATTGAATCCTCTACCTCAAACAATGCTTCACAAGAAATAATGCAATGATGAAGTAAATAAGAGATGATTTCAACACCTGAGTGAATCAAGTAAATATCAAAAACTAAGAGAAAACCAACCTATATTAAGATAACAACTTGAAACCAATAAAACCATTAATAAACCATTTCCACAACACTCTATAGATGAAGGACATAGATTAAAACAATAAATATAGAGGAATAACTCACCCGAGATAAAATAATTCTCAATAATATTAGGATAAGGGTAAAATATGGTAAATGATGGACAAGAGACTCCAATTATAAATCTGTAATCACTAGTAGTTTCAGATAATTTTCATCAAAATTGATAAAACTAAAGGGGAGGCTATTTATATCTCTTTGGAAAATAGAATATTGTTGTATGATAAGTTATGGTCATTCCATGATGGGATTTAATAAAACATCTCATGAGATTCATGTTTTGAATCCTCAAATATCTTCTTTATCTAAGACTAGGTCAATTTTCCAAATCAATATGATCAAGGAAAGTGTTACAGTAAAACCATGACACAACACCATGAATACATCCCAAATATAACCACCACATATTATCCTTCAAGACCATTCACCCTAAATAATATGGTCACACTCTGAATATCATCACCGAGAAAACCCCACCACCACCCATAATGTGTTGTGCTGTGAACATGTCCCTTTCATTGAAAATAGGAAATCGGTAAGGGAAACATTCTAAGGATAAATGAAATATATATAAGAGTACTTTTCAATGTATGATCCCCTTCACTTATAAAAATTTATCCTTTGAAAATTTCATGATGTGAAAAAAATAAATTAATCCATAACCAGGAATAGCATAAACACACATCTACTACTGCTAACCCTGTCACGCCACTACCACCTTCTCTTAATTGAAATATTATCCCCAACAAAAATCTGCTCCCTAAAAAATCCTTCCAACATATCCAACACACTAATATCATTAAGTAGTATCCTAAAAAGTTCTATATCATTATAATATACTATGAAATTTATAGAAAAGAGATAATTTTTATTATAACCTAGTATATCCAATAGAATAATGATAGATCAGAAAGTGATTATTGGGGGACCATGTTTGAATAGTGTTGTGTTTATTTTAAATGGAAGTTAATTAATGTTAGATTATGATATATGATTTAGATAGAATCATGATGTTTTTTATACATTATTTGGAATAGGTTAATGAATTTATTGAAAAAGGA
This sequence comes from Viscum album, assembly GCA_963277665.1. Lineage (NCBI taxonomy): Eukaryota > Viridiplantae > Streptophyta > Magnoliopsida > Santalales > Viscaceae > Viscum > Viscum album. Next base: position 1,932,131,929 of record OY728142.1, read on the forward strand.
TTTCAAACCATTCCATAATAAAGTAAACCACATTATTGTTATTAAAACACCATCATGGTTCTTAAAAATTTTAGATATCATGGTTCAAATGGATAAGTAAAAGGTTGAGTGTTTGAGTTATGATGGAAATCATGGGGAGTAAAAATGTTTTATTTAACCCAACCATTTTTTACTTTGGAAACCACTATCATAGATTAATTTTTTTAAATAAACAATCTAGAGTCTATGAGATTGTATACTATATCATGGTTTATGAATTGGTTCAGTGGAAAATGTGTAATTCATCTTGGTCGTAGAATGGGATAGTTCCCATTTATTCTCACATAATTTGGGATATTAAAGGTACCATATCATTATGGAATGAATTTTAAAGAGTTTATTATTCTATATTTGTTAATAAAAACAATATGTGAAGGAAACCATGGGAAATTTTCAGTCTTTTTTACTAAAAATACAAAGATTATGAAGTTAGTACTCAAAATTATGAAAATTTTTGTGAATAGAATAATTAGAAGCAACTAGAATTGTAATGAAAAAAATAACATCAAGTTAAGGGATAGGAACATTCTAGTGAAATTTCAATATGATGTTTTAAAAGAATGAAACTATTGGATTTAAGTGGTTTTTCTTAATTTCAAATTTGTTGTTTTTGAATTCAAGTACTTTTAATAATGAAACCAAGATATTTTGGATAAAATCATGAAATTATATAGTTTATTTTTAATTATTTTATATATTTAGTCAGATTATGTTTCATGGAATGTATTTATCACTAATAGTTAATTTTACTCTATCATTGTGAAAATTTTTAGCGACCATTATAGTGATGAAAAGTGGTGTTTCATAGAGTATATTTATTTAAGAATAATTTTGAAGATTTATGAAGATGGTTAGATAATTTTAATATATGAAAAATTTCACTAAGGAGGATATATTCTATTATTACACATATAGTGGTTTTGGTGTTATATTTATTCCTTTGAAGGACATTATTGTATATTTTGATTTAATCTTGATATTAGAGTTAAATATAAACACCCACATTTTCATGGGGTTTTGAATACTATTTTAAATATTTATTATGAGTGGCCTTATTATTAGATATTATTCATTATATTTCATGAATTAGTGAAAATAAATTAAGGAAGGAGTGAACCTTGGTATGGTAGGAGGATTTATATAAAATATTTTTATCCATATACAATGCCTATTAATTTTTCTAAGGTATATCGATAAATTTTTGATGCATTCTACTTGTATATGACATTTTATGCTAAAGGTTCAGGTAAATATTATACACTCATAGAAATAATTCTAAGTGGGATGTAAGAAAATCCTTTAGTACCTACTCTCTCTCAGTGTGGATGGCACCATCATCCCCCAATGAAAAAAGGATGATATTTTTCCCACATTCAGAAAATATATCATGATCACCTCCAGTGGATATCTGGTCATGTATTGTATAACAATCGATATCTAAAAGATGAGACTCCCTAACATGCTAAAGAAGTGGGGGAGGGGTAAACTACCATAGAGTGGAGGTCTACTTTACCATCCTCTTATACTACGGATAATTGTAGTGAGAAAAACTGTTCTAATTTATTTCTCAACAACTTTGAAAAAGATATCCTACTGATAGTGTATTCCACCACATTTACCTTTCTAAGAGTATAAACTATCTGAAAATCATAATATTGTAGGAACTCTATCCATTTACTATAACTTAAGTTATGATATTTCTATGAAAATATATACTTGAGAGTGTTGTGGTTAAAATGATAAAAGGATCTCCCATAAGGCGGTGTCTCTATATCTTTAAGGTGAAGATAGCTGCTTCCAACTATAGATTATGGGTCATGTATTTCTGTTCATGGGGTCTTATATACCATGAAACATTGGAAATAACCACCCAACTATGGATCAAAATACATCCATGAATATTTTTTAAGGAACTTTATAACACCACATACTCAACACCCTCCTCTATAAGTATCAATACAGGGCTTCTCATCTACCGCTGTTGTAAATCCTAAAAATCCTACTGAAACATCTATATCCATATGAATGAAATCCAATTTTGAGACAATGTATTCAAGGTTTATGATATCCTAGATAAATCCATAATGAATCTCTAATAGTATCATACCAACCAAAGGAATCTCCACACCTCAGTCATGTTATTGGGTGACTCCCAAGCTAGTACTAAGATAACCTTACTCGGTCGATAGGTACTCCCTATTTTGAGATGAGATGTACCAAGATGTGGACCTATAAAATCAATAACTTACACTTTAAGATATTCCTATAAATCTAGTTCTCTTGGTGTATGTCCAGGACCATCCACAAAATTTTCACATGATCCTCCTCTAACATCGAGTGCATCATGATTTCATTAATGAAGACTTCCATGAACCTATCCAATAAGGGATGAGAGATCTAGTTCATGAGTCCCATGAAAATTTCTATGGAATTTTTCATGATTAAATGAGTCACAAATTATTCATAGTGTTCATATAAATACCGATATTTTGTCTTCGGTATATCCTCCTATCAAACTTGAATATGGTGATAACCAAACTTGAGGTCAATCTTCAAGAACCACCTTACCCCTTTTGACTTTTCGAAGAGTTCATTGATTATCTGAAGTGGATAATTATTCTTGATGGTCACCTGATTTGGTGATGTTAGTCCACACATAACTTCAAGATCATATCCTCCTTATTAGTAAATAATAATGAGGAATGCTCAGAAAGACACACGGGGTATGAAAAATCCCTTCCTCTACAAGTCCTCAAACTGCACCTTTAACTCTCGAAGAACTATGAGGGCTATCCAATATACTGGATTATATATTTGGGAAATACATGGGTGAATGTGTATTTAAAAATAGATCTCTTGGTGGGGAGGTAAGCCTGACACTTCCATAGGGAAGACATCCCCATACTCTTCTACTAATATTGAAAACTAGAAACACATAACATCTGCTTCCCAAAGGATAATACTATCCAAATGATGAGTAATTGGATATATCCTCTTGTTCATTTTCCCATCACTCTATTCACATAATTCATTCTCAATAATAAAGTATAACCATGTCCCATCAAAGTGACCACACTAAATCCTACACCTAAAAAAATCGATCTTTTCATGAACTCTAGTGAGACATTCCATTCATAGAATAACTTTATAAGGCCTCATATTGGCCATGAAAAGATCCCATGAGAATTTATCTCCTCAAAGAGTCGGGTCACATTGTGAGAAAAAGTGTTTGATCATTATATCTCCCCCAGCAGGAGTATCAAATGCATGAGTCAAGCTAAAGTCTCTACTAAAATATATAGATTTGATACAAGGGATATGAATAGAAAAGAGTAGCTCCTTACTTTTTATATAAATACTATAGCTAAGGTATAATAAATAAATATCATACCTCAAATCATCCCTAGATCCTCTGGGTTATATAACTTTACTATATGAAGCAACCCACATCCCTAACAACCATCTCTATAATCATGGTGTGGATCACCTTGGGGTAGTGGGGGAAACAGATCAAAGCATCATCCACCTCTGACTTCTCTCCAAAATACTATACCATGTAAACCTCCCAACTATAACTATTACCTCTACCTAGGTGGTCCCTCAATCATCTCCTTGTCTATAACACAATGGTTTAGGCAATCCCATGTGATTTTTCCTCACCGATTATAAGGGTAGCATCTCCTCTTTTTGGATGATTGGAACCATCCTAAGATGCCTAGATTGTAGACCATATATCATATTATTTTCTCTGAAAACACATAATGTGTGTGGATTCATAAGATCTATATTGACTATTAGTGGTCTATGTCTCAAATCTTGGGTTCCCATTTCTAGAACTAACCATAAAAATCTGATCACCCAGGAAGCTCTCTGCCACCACGCTATATCCAACACTCAAGCATAGAAGGGGGTATAGAGAGACACCACTATAGCCAAAATATCTCATTGAATTGAATTATTTAAGGTTTTTTATTTAAATTAAACATCATGAACCATGTTCATAGAGTATAATAATATGTTAGCGAACATTGATGTATATTCTGCTACTGACATGATTAACTATAGGAGCTATAAAATATCTTGGATATGCACTGACCATATCTTCACTGGGTAAAACTTCCCTCTAAAGAGGCACTCTAAATATATCAATATGAGATTCAACTCTTCATTCATCTGAGTCACTAGAATACACCATCTCCCTATAAATCCATGGATAAGTTTCACCACTAGGTCCACCATTTGATCGACATGGGTGTTAATAAGGTGGAAAACTCATCCAACTACCTTGACTTAGTCTTCTAATACCTAGGGGTTATAATTTCCCTAACACCTATGGGGTATATATCTCTAGAACTCATGAAGTGTGATCAATCCATACACATAATATACCGGCACTTCGCAAACAACCGATAGCCTAGTGGGTAGAGGTAAGAACGAAAAACCACAAGGAGGCACCACCTCCTATACAAGCTCCTAAACTGAAGCCTCATCCCAAGGAAGATCATCCCTAGGATCCTTCTATATAACCCTAGTGATCTATCATCATTAAGGCATACTGAAAATAAGTCATAACATACCACATCCAAAGAGTATATCTGGGGATCTTACACAATAAGAACATGGAAACCATAACCCATTTCTATATGATTCATATACAAATGTTTTCCCTATAATCAGTACCTACATGTATAGGTAATCAGATTCTTTATGAATGAATACATTGGACTACACACCATCATTGGGTTACCTAGATTGAGATCCAAACTCGAGACACTTTAACATTGTTTCCCTAGATTGAGAACCAAAACTCACAGCTACACTATCTCCAAACTCCAGTTTTAAGATAAACCTATACTCTGATACCACTCTTTTAGGAACCGAACCACAAGGTCCTTTCTATTTAGATGAAAGATTAACATGACCCACCAATACCACTTATAATAGGCTAGGATCTAGATACAAGGGTTGAGTAGTCATATCACAGACATAGGAGACCTTATCCTAGAGTACCTATAAAGAAACACACATTTCTAAACTACAATGTAATGTATGAAGGAAAGATACAACTGAAATCAAGATGCATGAAGTCAACTAAATTATAGATTATAGTAATACACATGTATAGTAAATAAAAGTAAAAATAAAATATCACCAAAGCTATAAATATATTCAAACTATAACATCCTAGAACCCACACTCTTCGATTTGGTACTAAAAAATAAAATTTATATTTCTGGATTTGATGATGATAATTGTAAACCAATTACTTTTTTCAATATAAAACATAAAATATCAAAACAAAAAATTGGATCACTTAAAACCTTTAGGATAATTTTTATTTTAAGGGAATTAGAAAAAACACATACATAAACAATTTACTTTAATTTAAACGACCATTTCTTCCAATTTACCCAAAATTTTGTTTTTAACATTAATACATCATCGTCATTCATAAAAATAAATTCCAGAAATAATTAATTAAAAATCCTTATTTAAAACCTAGGGAAAAGGAAACAAAATAAGGTTGAGCTCAAATTCTCGATAAGGGTAAACATAAGCACTAAGAATTGAATGTCATCAATGAGCTTAAGAAGCACATAAGGGTTTAAAGACATAATCAGAGTGTATGGGTGAATCAAAAAAGAACTCACACCCATCAATACCAAGATCACAAAATATGAAAACATGGTAAAAGAACGATTAATCAGAATCAATAATCATGAGCCATGTGATATCAATATTGATCAGAATAAACTTTATAAACCCATAAAAAGCAATTAAAACCCTTTTTGGTAACTTGGATCATAAAATTTTTAAAAATCCATTTAAAACCATTTTAATTGGAATAACCATATGTCTGACTTCCAATACAATAATTACCAAACTCATTATAGATCCATAGTTAGGATCAAACTTCATATAATCTATATAGGGCACACCCAACACTATCTGGGATTACCCATTATATAAGTTATAATAAGCCCACCTGACGGTATCTGGGCCACCCCATAATATAAGTTGTAATGGTCTCACCCAACACTAACTAGACACCCATCATATAAGTTGTAATTGGATCACTTGATGATATCTTGGAAATACCATCGTATAATCTGTAACGGGCTCACCTAACACTATTTGGGCCACCCAATCATATAAGACGTCCAAGAATCAGAACATAAATAAATTACATAAATCTATAATTATAAAACTCATCTAAATAATCATTATTCTTATTACAACTTGATTAGCCCATGGAAAATAAATGGGTTTAATTCAAATATATTTTAAGCATGATTAACCCATTGAAAAAAAATGAGTTCCATAAAAATATCTTTGAAACATGATTAAGCAATTGAAGAGAAATAGGTTTCATAACAATATCTTTGAAATATTATTAACCTATGGAAAAGGAATGGGTTCTATAAAAATCTCTTGGGAACAATCACAATCCATATATAGAAAGAATAAGGATGAGATAAATACAAAATATACACATTGGAGTAATAATAAAGTGGTGTTTTCATTGATTAATATGAATTACCATAAAAATATTATCAAAAACCTTCTTGAGTAAAATATACTATTCATTTTGAAAATCACTTTTTTAAAAATATAATATTTTAAATAGAATTTTATTTTAAAATAACCTTGGAAACAAAAAAATTATGTTTCAAAAATAATTTAAAACATTTCATTAATAAAATGTTCTTTTGGTTTTGAAAAAAAAATAAACTTTTTTTAATACATTTCTAGAAAACATTGTGTTGGAAGAAAACATATTTCCAACCAAAGAGAAAAATGAAGTTGGATTTTATTAATAGAAATTATCAATTATTCAAAGTAACAAAGATTATAAAATTTGTATTATTAAATGAATATATCTTGAATAACCATAGGATAATATAACTCCGGATAATTATATGATTTCAACATCAAATACTTAATCATACACAATCTCAATAAATGATGAGATTGTAACAAAATACTCTTACCACTTCTGTAACATTCAAGTTGTGAATCCCATGAAAGATAGATACTAAAATGGATATATAAATACCAATAAATTTAATTATAATAATAATAAAATAAAATAATGGGTATTATATACACCAAAAAACGAAAATAAATGGTTAATATTGAATATACCTCACAAAAAAAAGTGAGACGAGAAAAAACCCTTACCTTGAGTCTGATTTGTGAAACTTGTTCATTATGTTTCTAAATTATAATTTTATGTTAATTATTTTATTTCTTTATAACCTTTACATTTTTACTATTAATTTTATTTCACTTATAGAAAAGTTAAATATAATTGGTTAATCAATTAAATTTAAGTCGTATGTTTTGACTATATTCGGCTTACGTGTCAAAAATGACTTTGGATGGTTAACTATGGTAAAAAAGTCATTATTTAAACATATCCAGAACAATAATAATAAAATAATTATCATATTTATAAATCAATTATACTTTTAAAACTAATTATAAAATATGTTTATAAAAAATAAACTAATTTTAAAATCATGGAGATGGTAGGTCGTACATACGCATGAGTTACATTTCTATTTTTTAATGATAATTATGGAAAGAAGATAAGTAATGTTTTATAAATAAATAATTATAATTATATCATAAATACAATAATATTTAATTTTATATACCTATATATATATCATTATTTTATTGTAAAAGGAATCACATCGCTTCAAAGAGGAGGTAGTCCACACGTTCAAGAACGACGCTATCATGTTTTTAGTCTCTGAAAAGGTAAAAATGAAAATAATATAATATATTTATAGATATATAATTATGTCATGAGTATAATAATTATTTATTTTTTATCATATATATTCCTTATAGTTTACCTTATTAACTTCCATGTAAATCATTAGTGAAAAATGCTTCACATTTCTTCATGAGGCGGTAGTCTACCGTACACACGAGGGATGTTATCGTATACTCTATGACACATAATGTAAAAATATTATATATGATATAATGACTCCATAGGTATAATTATGTTATAAATATAATATATAAACTTTATATACATCATTATTTCCAACCTAGAGTGGTGGTAATGAAAAAATGAATGACATCGGTTTGCACGTTGGTAGTCCTCTGTACACATGAATGATGATTTCATAAGAAATTGTAGTGAATTGTGTGCGGATTTAAGTCATAAAATTAGTATAAAAACATATCAATATATTTATTATACTTATTTTATTATATAATCATGTTATAATAATAACTTAAGGGGTGGATAAACAAAATAAAACAAACATGCTCATTGATTAACACCACTTCTTCTCCGGGTAACTCCTTCTGGATTGAACTAGTGGACTTCCTCGATTTCATTTCTACCAAAAATGAGGATTCTAGGATGAGATTATTTAATTTTTGAAGTTAAATTGGACTATTTTGGATTATCCAAATGGATTGAGATGCGTGAATAAGTGAGGGGAGTGAGTGTCCCTTTATAGTTGAGGAGGAGTGTCATTCTTGTAAATACTCAAAAGTATTCAGTATCAGGATGTCAAAATTGCCTAAAGTGGCTCCAAAATTAAAAATTAAAGTTATTTAGGGATTATATGGTTGATAAAAACCTCTAATACATAATGAAACACATTTTTAAACATATTTTCTCTTAAATCCTAAGTTTCCTTATTTTTTTCATTTCGGTTTCTTATTAAGGTAACTAGTTTTCTAACTTATGTAATTTATTCATTAAGACTAAAATAAATTAAGACTTATTATAAAATTTATATCCAATTATTCTAAATATTAAATACAATTTATTAAATTAAAATCCCATATGTTTTGGAAATTAATTTTAATAGAAGCACATGTAACACACCAAAAAAGTACTTTAAACCTAATTGTGCTAATAATGTTTTTACTATATAGGGATAAATATGTTCACTATGATAGATTAAATAAGCCGTGAATGAAAAATATATTATATTTATTACCTTTTAAAAATCACTTGGAATAATATCTATTGTTTAAGTAATTTTAAATCATTTAATAAAATATCATTTATTATAAAATAATATTAATATTGGTTTTCACATAATTTATTTAATTTAAATTAAAAAATAAAGATAAATATTCAATTATAATGTATTAAGTTCACACATATATAACATGATATATTCATCTAAAAAATTAAATCATGAAAATAATTAATCTAATTTACTTCATTTTTAATATTTTTATTATCATTTATTCTAGTTAATTATTAACCAAATAATTACTATGCTGGAATTTATTAAGCATTTTAAGTTATTATTTCATTTATAAAAATTAAAGATAAATTATCAAGATAAATAAACTTATTTATCTTTTAAAATGATATATATAACTGAACATATTTTGTTTTTTCTCTATCCTAAGGCTTTATAGAAATTAAAAAGAAAAATGGTTCCTTTTTGTCTTTTCTTTACTTAACTTATTCTATGGGTCAATTTCCTCTAATAGTGCCCCAAAAACTCATAAAAATATATCACAAGGTTATAAGAGTCTATATATTTCCAACCAATGTGTTTTTTACTAGTATCTAGGTCATTTTACTCTCAATTGTAAATTTTAATCCCTTAGTAAACTCATTTTTCCTTAAACAATGTAATTAAAGAAATCTATTTTCACTAATCACTTTGGTAAAAAATTAAGTTATCATTATTATAAATTATAAATTATTTGTATTCAAAATATGGAATCCATTTTTTGAAATTCAATTCAAAAAATTTGAAAATTTGAATTTAATATTAATCCCGCAGAGATGGTGAGACTGTAGGTTTTTAAGAAGAGTATTTTTTAGAAAAAGATTATTCATATGTTAAGTCAATGACGAATAATAATAATTGTATGAGAATAAATTAATATCTAGTGATATATAATCTATATATTTAATTTAAAACTTTTTTCCATTAGGTGTTATTTTAATTAATTAGAAATGAGAAACATTGTACATTTCAAAAGAGTTTTTAGAAAAAAACAGTTTTTTAAACCCAAATAAAATTATATTAAAAACCAATATAAATTTGATTAGAAAGTAATAAATTGGATTAAATTTAACTAAATAATAAATTGGTTACTTTAAATCATATTCAAAACATATTTTTACTTTTAAATTAATTTATTTACTGGAAAGAAAACACTATTTACAAAAATCATTATTTTTTACAATTCATCAAAAAATTAATATTTCCAAAAAAATATCAAAATTTAAACAAAATAATTTTTGATATTATGATTCCAAAAATTAATTTCTTTTTATCAAATATATTTTCTAAAAGTTCCAAAATTTGATTATAATGTGTTTTTCATGAAAAGTAATAAAAATCATTTTTAAAGAAAACATATTTTTGAAAAATAAAATCACTTTACTAAAAAATGATTGATTATCTACTAAACATTTATCAATAATTTATATTGACTGAGACATATATATATATATATATCATAAAGAATTTAAAACTATTCATACCCTTCAATTTAACAGATAGTTTATAAGGGTAATATATATCATGTGTTGTTTAAGTTCAGTGTTGTTTGTTGAATACGCCATCAAACATAAAAATCTTAGGGTTACTTGTAAAGTAAGATAAACTTGGTGTTGTGAGTCCTTTATTCTATTGAATATAACCTTCTTATTTTAAAATATTATGGTGTTACAATATCTTTTTAGATAAAGGGGATGACTAATGAGATGAAACTGTTGGAATGTTACAAAAATATATTCTGCATCCTCATGGTACACCAAGATCTCCATAAAAAATAATGTTTTCTATATAAGACATAACAAATGTGGGAAGATCCCACACAGGGGTGAGTATAAACATACCCAATAGGGAACCATGAAATCACCAAACATAAATCATCAAAGAGATTCATCTGATGATCAAGGATAAAATTAACCTAGATATACTCAAGATAGACACCAAGTATCAAAGTAATGTTACAACCATACCACCATCCAATGATTCTGCTAAAGTATCCAAGGTAGACTTGTTCGAGAGAACTCACTCCTCGGGTCTTTCTAACACTGATGGTGCTTATCCTATAGTTTGTTCCCATTAGGCCTCTACAAATAGGTACATTCTAGAACTCAAAAGATGTTGATACATAGGTAGGGTATCACACCCATGGCCTATTGGAGAAACATAACCCTATCTGGATTAACCTGATAGAAAGGGGATCACATGCCTCGAATGTTGGTAATGAGATACTTGACCCATCCTAGGGAAGAATGATAGAGTATCACACCCCATGAAACACTAAGGGATACCTAAATATATATAGGACTAACCCATAGAGAGGGTTACTCATCCAATTCTTATGATGGGATTCCTCACTATAACCTCATAGGGATAGACCAAGGGAACGTAAAATACTAAAACTCTACCAGAATGAGGAAAAAAGGTGCATCAACCAACCCTATAAGGGGTAAATGGAATGTATAGTAAATACATGATGTATTATTCTATGTCCAGACCTGCCCATGTCCTCCAGCCTATGCTCGTGTCCCTCTAGACATGACAATATACACTGGTCATGCCAGGGTACTTTGGTCATTCCCATCTACTCTGATTGTTCCTATGCACTTTGGTCATGCACCTGTACTATGGATGTTCATGTGCCCGTGTAATAATTGTGTACACACTAGGATACCAATCTAGGGTTACACAACCTGTGTAATTTCACACAATGTGTGATATTTAATTTTCTATGTAAACCCTATACACCTCATAAAGGGATCCACATGGCCTCTGTTCCTATGAACTACACATTATGTATTTTAGTTTTTCATATAAACAACATAATTTATGACATGTCTTCTCTTGTACTGTAGTTTAAGAGGGATCAAAAAAAATCACATCTTTAGATTTTGGATCTATGATTGACTAAGCTCGTGTAGTTTTTGGTGGCCAGGTTCTGGTCACCCATGAGTTCAGAAGTTCATTCTTGTTACACTGTGTCGTCAAATCTCCAAACTGGGAATGAATAACACACGATCCAAACTAATAATTCTTCTTCATATTCATCATACCTTAGTCATGCTTTCAATCATGAATTTTAACTCGTATAAATGATCTATTTCACCAATGATCAATTTTACAATGATCGATTTCTGGATATAGTGGATTCTACAATCAAGCATAATATCAATGATGAATGCTCAAAAAAAGATTGGATAAATGCACAAATAAAGAGGAATAATCCTCATCCATTTTAGAGGTTTTCCTTAATTATTTTTATGTGAAAAATTATGAATGTGTATGAATAGGTAGGATCAACAATCAATTCCCAATTCCATAGAAAAAAATTATATACGAAAAATCAAACATCGATCCATGAATTAAACCATTAAAGATTTAATTTTTTTTACGATAGGGGATAATAAAACTGGTAGATTAATCTAACAAAAGGAAACATTCTACCTCAAAATTGGATTTATTTTTGATGAAAAAGTATTCTACATTTTTTCCATTATAGTGATCCAAGAACTTTGTTATCGATGATGATCATAGTGGTATATCTATCATTAATCTACGATCTCTTTTCATCCACAACAAACTACCTACACGTTCTTCTCCAAATCTACAAGGTTATAAGGATACCCCATGTATTTGACCAGAACTAGGCTTAAATAATAAGAATTTAGACCATAACCATTAAATGGATAATAAATCATTTAATAATCTTATTATCTATTAATCTTCCTATGAATGATTTTGAAAAAAATACTTGATTCACACAAATTTTATGTTTCACCTCGGGTAAAAATTACATTCCAAATTTAATGGGGGTATTAGATTTCTCATCCAAGACACTATTTTTTAAATATTCTATTATTTATGAAAAAATACACACATGTGATATAATATATTTAATATTTTTAATATATCATCACCAAGGCTCATGGGCCTGGGAATCCCATATTGGATCTACATGGTACTTCAAAAATATTACTTAATATATTATAAAGTGTTACAAGGGAAAAAATTAAATACATGAAGACCTAAAGAAATTTTTTTTATATAGTTCCGACAAACCTAGGATTAATTCACAACATAAAACAAACATTCCCATAATGAATTTTTAGAGACAAATTCACTTCCCATCACATTGTGAACTAATGGTACACATAGTGAATAACACCCTAGGAACTTCTCTTATTAGGCCATAAATTCATTTTTGGGCTGTGAACTCGACTCTCATGTTGTGAGCTAGAATTCACATCATAAACTTATGATACTTCTATATTTAAACTACCAACATTTACCAAACCCATTCCAAGATTCCCCCAAGAACCTTGGGCTTTAGAAACACGCAAAGGAATTGGATAGAAGGACTTGGGACTTTTCAAATATTTTGGAGCGGTCCATAATGCCCAATATATGTGTTAATGGTGTATTTAAAGGGAAAATTGTTTACAACATGGAAAAGTGTAGGTAAATTTTTATCTAAGGAAGATGGATTTTGTGATGGAATGGTGAATTTTAAAAGGGATTGAAATTTATATATGGATCACTATTTTTTTATTAGAATTTAGCTAAATCTTATTATAAGTGTATATTAAAAAATTAGCTAGCCTCATCCAAGGGAATTAGCTCAACTACTTTAGGTAAGAGCTAGATCAACCTCATATGGACTATGAAGTATATCAAGATTTATCCTGAAACTATTGGATTGAGGTGGCATAACCATCACATTATAAGGTGGGTGCACATGGGTGGTGGGAAAGAGGAGAAGGGTGCACATGGTTCAGTAAACAATGGTATATATTGTGTGTTTATATTTCTAAATCCAACCCAAGTTTCATGAATGAGTGGTATCACCCACATAGTTACTTATTAAGAAACACTATATGATGAGGAAAATTAATGTGGGAGTCTTCTTTAAGTAGAAAACTTTCATATATCACTAAAACATATAAACTTAATTGGTTTCATCTGTGATTTATAATGATATTAAATCATTATAATTAAGTCATCTTGATCCATGAATTCATCATCAACCTCCATAGTTCAAGGTTCATTCTATGTAACTACAATAATGAACCACTATGAAATATCAAGCCATGCTCAATGTAGTAAGTTTGTGATTAATAAAATGATGTAAAATTGATAATGGAATTAGAACCACATTCTTTATATATGATAAAAGAAGATTACATTTTTGATTCATTATGATTGGGATGTGATACTGTAATGTTGGAAACTGATCAAAACTACATGAGGCTATCTAGTTTATTCACAATTGTTTTCATACTATGAGGATTTTATATGGAATAACTAACTCTATAAGGTTAGTACATGGTCCTAAAGTGGGAATGTTTGCAATGTTTGGAGGTTCGTGCATGATAAAGTGAGTACATGGTGAATGAGTAGTTTGTGAGGTTAGTAAGAAATTCTGCAAGGTTCATTTTTGAAGGAGACATATTTTCCATATGAGTATGATATAAGGGATTTATCATGTGGATAGTGCATGGTATTTCAGTACATGTGGGTTACAATGAGAAGGATGATTTGTGTGGTTAGTAATCTAGTTATCCACATGGGATCAGTGTGTGATTCAATTATATGATATCACAATGTGAAGAGTTGTATGTGATAACGATGTATAATCTATGTAGTAAGTGGTATGCAATGCTTGCATGGACTTTGAAAGTATTTCTTGCGATGGAGAAGTACACAAATCAAATCATTGTTTATGAACACATGGAACCTGATTTTTCAGCATCACATGAAGATGATAGGTTCAACATTATTTTCATATGTGTTTAAATTCTTCTTTGACTCAATATATTTTTTAGATTTATCAAATTCAGTAAATAACTTTATACCTGAGACTTATAATATATAATGAATTATTGAGAGAACTCTAAAAACAAGGACTCTACAATAGTTAGTGAACTTTCTATGCATGAGTATAATAAGATTCATGTAAATTCCTTAGCAATATGAAGAATAATAGAATCCATGTTATTGGTTTACATGAATCAAAACAAGTTCTACATGTTTGTTCATGAAAAGAGTAGAGGCTATGAATTCTTATTTTCATGAAGTTAAATAGGATACCATGAATTTTAATGTGAAGAAGAAAAGAACACATGATATATTTATATGAATAATAATAAACAATATTCTAGGTGAAAGAGAACCTATACACTCTAATATGAATAAATGATAATCTACCAGCTTGTTTTCATGGAAGAAGTTTACATGTAAATAGTTAAATTAGTTTATATCTAAACTGAGTTTACACTAATCATATAAAACATTTTTATTTTAAATGAAAATTATTTATATATTACATACAAACTACTTTTTATTTATATATATACTATAAAATAATTTTATATGAAAAATATAAAATTAGTTTTCATGTACACTGTAAAAATATTTTGTATGCATTTATTATGTTATGTTTGTTGTTCCCCAGAATGTATTAGTTTTTTATTGTTCACAAACTCCTCTCATGTAATGGAAAATTCCTTCCTGGGATGTTGTGATGTTGGTTTTGTGTGTTGGAGGTACTTTAAGAATGATGGAGGATGTTCTATGGAATTGAATTGCAGGTGTGCAACAATGTGGATATTTACATCATAAAAAAGGTTTTTCATTGTAAATATATGTTTTATGGATTTTATAGATTTATACTTATAGATTTTGTTTATGGTGAGAGATAATGTGAAAAGGGGTTTGTTCCATAAAAAGGGATTTTACACCATAAGTTAATTATGGCTGAGGCACCATGAATTTTGGAGAAAAACTGATGTTTGAGGGTTTATACCATAATAGTGGATTTTATGATGTAATTTTAGTAGATCATATGGATTTTACATTATCAAAGTGTGGTTTACATCATATATTAGGTGAGTTATTGACTATTTATGTCATTTATAGAATATTTTCCTTCTCATTTGGTCATCAGTTCTTTTCAATTTTAAGAAAACCCCAGAAATATTTTAGAGATCATATTTCCCACTTTCTCCTACTTCAATCTGTGGGTTTCTATAATCAAATTATGGTGATTCATGGTAAGTTATTCCCCCTTTCCCAATGTTTCCCTCATGATATTATTTATGATTTTACATGTTAGTGTTGTTTTGATCGGAGTGTATGTGTGGGGTGTATTTTTGATAACCCATTGGTGTGGTCCAGTTGATCTATTGTTTCCTTGTGTGGTTGTGATTTTTGAGTTGTTCCTTCTTTGCATTATGGTGTAAAACATGACATGAAAGTTTTTTTAGGTATGAGATCATTTTTATCACTCTTTTATGTGCTATGAGTGGGAATTACATGGTTTTTATTCCATTTTGGTGGATAAAATGGGTCAAAAAAAGATAATTAATTAGAATAAATGAAATTGATGGGTATGGGGAGTAATCTCATGCTATTATGCTTTGTTCTATGTTGTGAATGAATTTATTTCATGTGTCTATTTTACTAAAAAAAATAGTTACTTGGAGCCTTATTTTCACTTTATGTGGTATGATGTGACAACCCTTGATGTATTATTGTGTAACTATACCCTAAATAAAAGGTTAATGAACATATACATGGATACTAAAATGGTTTCCCAAGGGATCTGGTTTTTGTGATAATACTCATTCTAATTAAAGAAGTAATGAAATAGAAGCCCATAAATAAATTATGAAATCTAGAATGAATTGATGTTTTGTTCCATTGATTTTTGTGTGTTTACATTCTTATTTAAGGTTGTTCTGTAGTGATGGTGGTGATTGACTGGGTGGTGTAGTGTATGGGGTTGTGATTCAGTAGTTAGTTGGCATGGATGTGAAGGGGGAAGTTATATGACGGTGATGATGTGTGGTGATGTTATAGCATGCGTAAGTGATGCATAATATTTGTGGTGTGTGGTGTTTATGGTTATGCGGTGATTTTTATGTGTGGTTATTGCGGTGAGACAATTTTTTTGGTGTTGTCTGATGAAAATGGTGGATGCAAGGTGTTGTGGTGATGGTTGTTAGATATGGGATAGTTATGGCTTGCTATGGTGGTTTTAGTTTCCCAGTTAGACATGGAAGAACTTTTCATATTCTAAATTAATATGAATGGGTTGGGAATTAAAATGTGATAAATGGATTAAATGAATTTAATGAAATATGGGTTGTGAAATTTGAATGAAGTGGCCTAGTAAACGAGTGATAGTGGAAACGTGTTATTTCTAGAAATAGGTGAAGCCTATAATTGAAAGTGGGAGTACGTGTGCCTTATGTTGTATTTGTGTGGTGTGTTTCATATAGTGGCAGTGGAGGTTGTTATGGTTGATGTGTTTTATAGTGTTATGTTCTACTATAGTTGGTTTGAACCCATAGGTTGGGTATTTTGTGCTATTTATATACCTTGAATATTTATATTATTTCTGTACACACCCCACCTGAGTTGGATAAAATTACTAATGCTTTTAGGTTTTGGGTTCTAGGTGTTTTCACTGAAAACATGGATGGTGGTGATATAGATAGATGGATACTCCCTATTCCTCAATCTTCCTTCAGTAGTGATGGATCAGGTGTCTTCATGTGTGATGTGCAGAGATGAACCATGTGTTTTTAGGTGAGATGTAATGTAATTAGGGTTATATGAGACATGATATGTGGTGGGGGTCATGTATGATAGGAGGAGGGAATGAGATTGATGTACTTCATATTCGTGATTCCCTACTTCTCTGGTTATGATATGAGATGTAATGTGATGAACCAGGTGTATTTTGATGAGATGTGATGTAATGGATCTGATGTGATAATTCATGATACTAGAACTGCATACGAGATCTTGAGAGGGTGGGGTGGGTAGGGATACATCTTGACCCACATCAAAGATGTCCCAAGTGTCTTTGTAAAGACTCGGAAATTTCAAAGAATTTTTTTTCTTAAATAGCATGGAATTTTATGAGTCTGTGGATTCTGACAGCACTTGATTCCGAGGCCTGGTGTGATCGAAATCAATTTTCAAAGTTTAGCTCAGGTACGTTTAGTAAACGAATGATCGGGTTTTTATATCTTTTGAACCAGTGCTCAAAATTGAAATCTGAGGGCACCGATGAATTTGCAATGCTGATAATTGCTTAAGGGGACCTTTACTGTAGTTGCGTTTGTGCGGGAGGAGAAGTTAAAAATTGTGAATTAAATAATAAGTGAATAAAAATTTGGAACAATTTTTATTCTATATCTACGTGGTTATATCCTACATGGGGGAGTTTGGGTGGGCCCCTAACTACCCTTTTGAGGATATTTGTGAGGTGGGTCCCACACAATCCCCAACACTTCACATTCCCTACAACTCCTTAAACCTCCCCCTTTAAACTTGTTAACTCCTCTTTAATGAGGAATCTTCCTCTCTCTCTCTCACTCCATTAAAACTTGCCAACCTATCACTTAATTAATTAGACAACTCATGGTTTAATTAATTAAGTGAATTGAAATTTGTATTTTTTAAGTTTGAATGCATGGCTTGTTAATTAAAATAAGGATAAGCCTTATTTTATTTTTGGTTGGATTTTTGTGTTGAGATTTTGGGGAGAGAGCTCCTGAATTTTGAAGAACGCTTCATCTCCTTTGTTGAAGAACGCCAAATCTCCGACGAAGAACTTCGACTTGGCAAACCCGAATTCTCCATCCTCTACTTCCTCCATGAAAAAAATGGGAGACACCGCTTCCTCCTCCTGCGTACTCCATCATTGCTTAAGGAACCTCACCCCACGATGTTGTCTTCCGCGACGCCCGACGTTCGACATCATTTGTTGAGGTAGGGGTGTGTTATGATTGAATCTTTTTTCCTTCTTGTTTTTATCTCTTTAACCTCCTGCTACTGAACTAATGCAGAGAGACCGGGCCAAACTAACACAGTCTGAATCCTCCTCCAATTTTGTGATTGTTGGCGGTCCCTCGTGTTCTTCATGGGTAATGAACAACGGATCGTTACGAGTTCGTTAAGAGACACAATGATCCCAAATTTAAGACTCATCATCACAGAAACCTAGAGGAGGTTCGACGACAATAGCGGGCGATGGTTCGGACCAGAACGGGATGGACCATTCCTCGACCATTCTTCAAGCAAGAATTAAAAACGTGTTTTCGGAGCCAATCAGATGCCCAAGAATGCCGGAATTGACTTCGGGACAACGGGGCGACCTGGAGTCTGAAGTTTCGTGACAAACGAATGATCGGAATGAAGAACTGGAATCAAGGGAAGTGCGCTGTCCAGAGGCGTCGAATCTGAAAAATTTGAGACTACACGATGTGTACTCCTGGAGAACATGTCGTGTAGTGCGGGCATTCTGTGGCTAGGGTTTCGAATGACAATCGAATAACGCACGGCATGTGACCTCTATCGCACGGTGTGTACTCTCCACAGAGAAAGGAGGTGGCGGCTATGTGAGACTCGGTGTGTAACCTGGGAATACATAGACACGGTGTGGAGTACACGGGCATATACTCTACCACAAGGCCATACATGGCCAATGGTGTGGGCTAACCCGTGTACCAGTTACACGGGTTGAGGCCATGTACAGACACATGGATAGCGTACACGAAGCCGACCCCAGATGTTTGGACACGGCGTGTAACCATACCACATGCCTTGTACATAATTTTTACACGAACAACCCTTCGGCATGGGTTGTGGTACACGGACAGTACTCAGGGACTGAAAACACAGCTTGTAACCATAACACACGCCATGTAATTACTTTTAGCACGAGAATCCATTCGACATGGTCCGTGTTACACGGGAAGTACCTGAGGTCTGAAGACCCGACATGTGACCAAACCAACACACAGTGTACTTTTTTGAAAATGGATTAGTCATCTTGTACTCAGTGTCTTGGACACATTTTTTTTGGTTTATCCCCCTATGACGTGGCAGACCTTCGGGATACATCAACTCTGGACTTCGTGACAGTTGATGTATCGACACCCCTCTTTACTCGTAGAGCTTACCCTCCTGAAATCGAGTACACTGTGTGCGGGAACCCTAGAGATGGCAGCGACTACGACGACGATGACGACTGTACTTGGATGCTATGTGGGTTCGACTGTGAGGATGACTATACTAGGATTCTCCGTGGGTTTGGTAGCTATAGAGACTGTACTTGGATCCTACGTGGGTTCGGCAGCGACGATTACTGTACTTGGATCCTACGTGGGTTCGGCATCGATGACTTCTGTACTTGGATCCTACATGGGTTCGGTAAGGGAGATGATTTAGAGGCTACATATATCATCTCCACCCCTCTTCATGAATAATATTCCTATGTGAGCTGAGTCTTGAATTTCAGTCATTATCATCGATGTGATTGACTTACTTTCTTATGTGGACTGGGTTGTGCTTTCCTGTGTGGATAGGGTTGTGCTTTCCTGTGTGGACTGGGTTTTACTTGGGCTCTTGAGTTGGAGTCGAACTAGAATTGATGACTTAGTTATATGTATGGGAATATACCTAAGTAGAGTTGGTTGATACTTCATGTTTATATCTTTCCTTTTTTTATCCTTTGTGGATTCTGGGAGACCTTCAGGGGTCTCGGGGTCTCTACTGAGTATCGTATACTCACACCTACACAAGCATTGCCTGCACTACGTTGTGTTGGTGGCAGATGACATAAATCACTGATCGTGGTCGAGGCTTGTGAAGATGGATGGTATTCGAAGGTGGACCACCTGGCGGGACGTACACAGAGCAGACGAACGGACCCAAGATACCCACGAGACTATATATACCCACCCTTCAGGTGGGATTCCTGGGGGACGACTTGGTGGTTGCTGCTTTACTTTTCAGTTGTTGTACTTTCTTTTTGAGTTGTACTATACTTTCATTTGGGTTTGTATACTAGCCCATTTACTTTCTAGCACTTACTTTTGTACTCAGTTTACTTAGTGTTTACTGTAGCTTGCATACTCTGTTGTGTTTGTTTACTTATATAAAGGAAATGCCTTCCATTTTTTTGGGATTTATGCCTTTGGTTCTAGTTGCCAGCCCCTGGCCTATGGAAGGCGGGCATGGGGTAGTCACGGCACGGGCCCCAAGGACGGGTTGTGACAAATTGGTATCAGAGGAGTCTGTTCTAGCATAGAACATAGGAATCTGATAATTTTTTCCTGTGAAGCAATAGTGTTAAGGGTATTGAGTGTGGTTATCAGTCCAGGGAGTCCAGTGTTGGTGCGGTGGTCGACGTATCCATACACTAGGACCCTGACTACTGATTTCTGACTCAGTGCATGAAAACATTGATTGCATGTGTGTTTCAAAAGTTTTCTTAGTGATTACTTTGTGTCAGTTCACCAGGTATACTGTATTAACCGTGTCACACCTGTTACTTTTCAGGATGGCCCCACGAAGTCAGCCATCTAGGGTTCTGAGATTTCTACGAGATGGCAGCCCGCCGAATGACAAGGCCTCGGTGTAGGGTCCCATTATAGCAGAGGCACAAGCGGTACCTCTACCCGTTGGGCCACCGATACTGCCAGCCCTAGCAGCGGAGAGTGCACACCGCCTGAGTGTGATACACGAGTTTCAGTGCCATAGGCCACCTAGGTTCCATGGAGAGATGGAGCCTTAGGCAGCCGAGGATTGGCTGGAGGCTATTGTCCGAGTCTTCAGATAAGTAGGGACACCAACAGACCTTATAGTGATCCTTGTCGCGAGTCTCCTGCATGCAGAAGCAGGTAGATGGTAGAGCCTGATGCTCCAGGTGAACGATGAAGCATCTCTACTATGGAAGGACTTCGAGAGCCTCTTCCGCTCAGAGTTCGTTCCAGCCACCCTCTGTGAGGTGCGCATCCAGGAGTTACTACATATGCGGTAGGGCAGCATGATAGTAGCCTAGTACTCGGTGAGGTTTACCAACCTCTCGCGATACTCCATGGACATGGTACAAGACCCATTCTCCCAGGCTTGGACATTTGAGTAGGTACTGAGGCATGAGATCAGGGCTTCTATGATGTCCCTCAGCATTCCGACGCAGGCAGAAATACTGGAGAGAGCCCTACTTGTGGAGAGATTCCATGCTGAGCCTACGCTAGCAGCGAGGCCTACCACAGGGCGACACGTAGTAGATTCTTTTGTAGCCTGCAGTAGATAGATGTCGCAGAGGTCTAAGCGGACCAGGCCATCAGGTGGGAGACCTCAGGATACTTGTTCGGAGGTCCAGAGCACACGCAACAGAGCCAGTCATACAAGTGGCAGGCAGTGCTATGCATGCGGCGGGCAGATCCACATGGCTCGTGACTGCCCGACCTGCCATGCAGAGGAGAAGCAGACAGTTGAGGGACCACCCATCCAGAGGCAGAGGTTCGACCTTGGCGGTTCGCAGGGAGAAGGTGGACATGGTAGAGGAGCTGGCCGAGTAGTAGGTGGTGGATGACACTTTGAGGCTCTACCACCACCACCACTAGGAGGACCACTCTGACCTCAGGGAGCTGGCAGACAGGGGCAGGCTCAGCTCTAGGCAGTCGAGGCCTACGACCACAGCGCACCTGAGATTATTCTAGGTACTATCTGTTTCTACTCCACCCTTTCTACAATTATTATAGACACAGGAGTGAGTCATTCTTTTATTTTCACTTCCCTTGTTCGGAGCTCGGAGATTCCGACGGAGCCGTTGGCTCGATCCTTACGGCTAGAGACTCTTACGAGAGCATACTCGACAATTACACACTGGTGCCGCCAGTGTGAGATTACTCTAGGAGGAGATAGCTTCGGCTGGGATCTTCTTGTAGCGGCATCAAGGCCTTACGATGTCATCTTGGGTATGGACTGGTTGTATATAGTCTATGCTCAGATTGATTGCATTAGGCACAAAGTGTGGTGTGTCTGCACAGATGGGAGCAGGTTCACCTTCACCGGAGAGAAGGGAGCCTTTGTAGCACAGGATGGACTTACACAGAGGAGAGGGCAGCCGATCACACATCATTTGTCTATTCTCATCCTCAGAGCAGTTGATGTGCGGAGTCCGAGTTTTCTTGTTGTGGTGGATCAGTATGCGGATGTTTTTCCTGATGATGTTCTAGGACTACCTTCTCATAGAGAGGTAGACTTCTACATTGACCTGTACCCAGGGACAACCCCGATATCTACTCCAGCATATTGGATGGCTCCTGCCGAGCTTCGTGAGCTACGGGTACAGCTGGAGGACTTACAAGGAAAGGGATTCATCCGACCCAGTGTCTCGCCCTGGGCTTCTCCGATTTTATTCTCCAAGAAGGTGGATGGGAGCTTACAACTATGTGTCGACTAAGGTTTCCTGAATCAGGTGACTGTAAAGAAGAATTATCTACTCCCGAGGATTGATGACCTATTTGATCAGCTCAAGGGAGCATGATGGTTCTCAAAGATAGAACTCAGGTCAGGCTATCAGCAGCTCAGAGTTCAAGACAAGGATGTGCAGAAGACGTCCTTCAGGTGTCGGTATGGCCACTATGAGTTTTTGGTTATTCCTTTCAGCATAACCAATACTCCAGCATTATTCATGAGTCTCATTAGCAGGATCTTCCATCCTTAACTCGATCGATTTTTCATAGTATTCATCGACTACATACTGATTTACTCGATTACGGATGAGGAGCACGCCTACCACTTGAGGGTTGTACTAGACACACTCTGAGAGAACTAGCCTTATGGTAATCTCTCTAAGTGTCAGTTCTGGATTCGATAGGTCCACTTCTTGGGGCACGTCATCTCTAAGGTGGGAGTTACGTTGTATCCTATGAAGATCGAGGCAATACTTGTTTGGGAGCCACCCAGAAGTGTGACGGAGGTGAGGAGTTTCCTAGGTGCGGCTGGGTACTATAAGAGATTTGTGCCAGACTTCTCCAGAGTTACATTACTACTTTAAGCTTTAACAAAGACGGGGAAACCCTTAGTGTGGTCAGATAGATATCAACATAGCTTCCAGGAGCTGAGATAGAGATTGAACATTGCACCCATCATGAGGCTACTGGAGGAGGACGTAGGGTACATAGATTACTACGATGCATCCGGGACCGGACTCGGGTGTGTCCTGATGTAGGAGAGGGCAGTGATTGCCTATGGTTCATGACAGTTGATGCCAAACGAGAAGAACTACGCTACCCATGACCTGGATTTAGCAGTAGTGGTCTTCGCCTTGAAGATGTGGTGGCACTATCTGATGGGAGAGCGCTTTACAGTCTACTTTGACCACCAGAGACTCAGGTACATCTTCTCGCAGAAGGACCTGAACCTGAGATAGCAGATATGGATTGAGTTCCTCTAGGACTATGACTTTGAGATAGTCTATACTCATGGGAAGGGGAACATTGTAGCTGATGCTCTTAGCAGAAGATCGGGAATTCAACTACATGGAGAGGCGACGGAGCAACTAGCAGTGTTGCAGATATCCTTCATGGATAGTGATGGAGCAGCCTTTATACAGTTACTCCACCACTACTTTAGTAGGTCAGAGAGGCACAACATGGGGACGCTGACTGTGAGATGCGATGTGCACAGATATCCACAGGACAAGCGCCTGATGGATTTTCTGAAGGTGCAGAGCATGCCATCCTCTTCAGGGGACGTACCATGGTACTAGTTGCACTGCAGGAGGAAGTGTTGAGGGAGTTTCACAATTCTCCTATTGTGGTACATCTAGGAGTGGAAAAGATGTACCAGGATCACAGACGACAACCCTGGTGGCCGGGTATGAAGAAGGTTGTGGCAGAGTTCGTTTCTCGATGCCTCACCTGCCATCAGGAGAATGTGGAGCACTAAGTACCGAAAGACATGGTTCATCCCTTAGAGGTCCCAGAGTGGAAGTGAGATGGGATATCTATGGATTTCGTGATGAGACTCCCCCGTACTTCAAGAGGACACGACTCCATCTGGGTGATTTTCGACCGACTCACCAAGTCGGCCCACTTCCTACCTATCAGAGTGCAGGGCTCAGTGGAGATCTTGGGACACCTCTACATTAAATAGATCATTAATCTTGATGGTGTTCTATCGTATATCATCTCTGATCGAGATTCTCATTTTACTTCCCGGCTTTGGATGGGGTTGCATGAGGCATTTGGGACGCAGCTACACCTGAGCACCGGATTTCACCCTTAGACGGATGGCCAGATGGAGAGGACCATTCAGAATATCGAGGACATGATCCGTACATGTGTCCTCAACTTTGGTCATAGCTGGGAGGATCACCTAACCTTCGTGGATTTTGCGTACAACAACATCTACCATTCCACCATTGGGATGGCACCATACGAGGCATTGTACAACTGACCTTTCAGATCACCTCCGTGATGGACTGACCCTGGGGAGTCAGCACTCGTTGGACCATTGATGGTTTAGGCTATGACGGAGAAGGTGCAGATCATCTAGAAGTGGATGAGGACTGCACAGAGCAGACAGAAGTCCTATGCTGATAGGAGGCAGATACCACTGGAGTTCAAGGATGGCGACCACGTTTTCTTACGGGTCTCACCTCAACATGGATTAAAGAGATTTGGATGAGGAAAAAAGTTATCTCTACACTTCATCAGACCATTCCAGGTCCTCAGCAGGGTAGGCGATGTGGATTACCGCCTGGCCCTTCCACCTCAGTTGCACCGGGTGCACGACCTCATCCACATATCTCAGCTGAGGAGATACGTGCACGACCCGACGCATATCATTGATCACAGGGAGCTGGACATCGATGACATGGAAAATTTTGCGGAGGTCTCAGTGGAGATCGAGGATTGATAGGAGTGGGTCCTAAGTGGATGGTTGATTCCTCTAGTGCACATTCGTTGGTAGCAAGGGAACCTCCAGGAGAGCACATGGGAGTGGGAGGCTCAGATGCGTGCAAAGTACCCTCATTTGTTTCCCAAGTTTATGATGTTGCTTTACGGGGACATAAATCCTTGAGGTGGGATTAATGTAAAGACCTATAAATTTCAAGGAATTTTTTTCTTAAATACTTTGTAATTTTACGAGTCTTTGGCTTCTCACATCACTTGATTCTGAGGCCCAGTGTGCTCGGAATCAATTTTCAAAGTTTAGCTCGGGTAAGTTCAGTAAACGAACGAGCGGGTTTTTCTATATTTTGAAACGGTGCTCGGAAATGAAATCTGAGGGCACTGATGAATTCAAAACATCAGTAATTGCTTAAGGGGACCTTTACCGTAGTTGCGTTTGTGTGGTAGGAGAAGTTAAAAATTGTGAATTAAATCAGAAGTGAGTAAAAATGTGGAACAATTTTTATTCTATATCGAAGTGTTTATATACTACATGGAGGAGTTGGGGTAGGCCCCTAACTACCCATGTCATGATATTTTTGAGGTGGGGCCCACAAGATCCCTAACCCTTCACATTCCCTAAAACTCCTTATGCCTCCCCCTTTAAACATGTTAAATCCTCTTTAATGAGGAATCTTCCTCTCCCTATCTCACTCCATTATAACTTTCCAACCTATCACTTAATTAATTAGACAACTCATGTTTTAATTAATTAAGTGAATTGGAATTTGAATTTTGTAAATTTGAATGCATGGCTTGTTTAATTAAAATAAGGAGAAGCCTTATTTTATTTTTGGTTGGATTGTTGTGTTGAGATTTTGGAGAGAGAGATCTTGAGTTTTGAAGAACGCTTCATCTCCGTTGTTGAATAACGCCAAATCTCTAACGAAGAACTTAGACTCAGAGACCCCGAATTCTCCATCCTATACTTCCTCCGTGACAAAAAGGGGAGATGCCGCTTCCTCCTCAGGAGCACTCCGTTGTCGCTTACGGAACCTCACCCCGTGACGCTGTCTTCCACGACCCCTGATGTTCAACATCATTTTTTGTGGTAGGGTTGTGTTATGATTGAATCTTTTTTTCCTTCTTGTTTTGTTCTCTTTAACTTCCTGCTACCGAACTAATGCGGAGAGACCAGGCCAAACTAACACGGTCTGAATCCTCCGCCAATTTTGTGATTGTTGGCGGTTCCTCGTATTCTTCATGGGTGATGAACAATGGATCATTACGAGTTCGTTAAGCGACACAACGATTCCAAATTTAAGACTCATCATCACAGAAACCTAGTGGAGGTGCGATGACAATAGTGGGAAATGGTTCAGACTGGAACGAGATGGACCATTCCTCGACTGTTCTTCGTGCGAGAATTAAAAACGTGTTTTCGGAGCCGATTGGAAGCCCGAGAACGCCAGAATAGACTTCGGGAAAATGGGATGACCTAGAGTCTGAAGTTTCGTGACGAACTAATGATCGGAATGAAGAACCGGCATCAAGGGAGGTTCACTGGCCAGAGGCATCGTTTCTGGAAAATTCCAGACTAAACAGCGTGTACTCCTAGAGAACAAGCCGTGTAGTGCGTTCATTCTACGACTAGGGTTTCGAACGACAATTGACTAACACACGGCGTGTACTCACCACACACTAAGGAGGTGGTGGATATGCGAGACTCGGCATGTAACCCGAGAATACAAGGACACGGTGTGGAGTACACGGGGCATTTACTCTACTACATGGCCAAACATGGCCAATGGTGCGGGCTAACCCGTGTACCAATTACATGGGTTGGAGAACACGGGTTGAGGCCGTGTACGGTCATATGTCCAGCGTACACGGAGCCGACCCCAGATGTTTGGACAAGGCATGTAACCAAACCACACGTCGTGTACATACTTTTTACACGAACAACCCTTCAACACGGGCTATGGTACACGGACAATACCTGGGGACTGAATACATGGCATGTAACCATACCACACACCTTGTAATTAATTTTTACATGAACAACCCTTCGACACGGGCCGTGGTATACGGTCAGCACCCAAGGTTTGAATACATGGCATGTAACCATACCAACAAGATGTGTACTTTTTGGAAAATGGATTAGTCATCTTGTACTCAGTGTCTTGGACACGTTTGTTTGGTTTATCCCCCTATGACATGGAAAACCTTCAGGATACATCAACTCTGGACTTCATGATGGTTTATGTATCTAACCCCCATCTTTACTCATGGAGTGGACCCTCCCGGAATCAAGTACGTTGTGTGCGGGAACCCTATAGCTGGAAATGACTACGACGACGATGACGACTGTACTTGGATCCTATGTGGGTTTGACAGTAAGGACGACTGTACTAGGATACTTCATGGGTTCGGAAGTGATGGAGACTGTACTTGGATCCTACGTGGGTTCGGCAGCGATGGTTACTGTACTTGGATTCTACGTGGGTTCAGAAAGGACGACTTATGAACTTGGATCCTACGTGGGTTCGACAGGGGAGATGATTTACAGGATACATATATCATCTCCACCCCTCTTCGTGAATAATATACCTATGTGATATGAGTCTTGAATTTCAGTCATTATCATCGATG
The DNA here is from genome assembly GCA_963277665.1 of Viscum album. Taxonomy (NCBI): domain Eukaryota; kingdom Viridiplantae; phylum Streptophyta; class Magnoliopsida; order Santalales; family Viscaceae; genus Viscum; species Viscum album. Next base: position 1,932,160,325 of record OY728142.1, read on the forward strand.
TGATTGACTTACTTTCTGGTATGGACTGGGTTGTGCTTTCCTGTGTGGACTGGGTTGTGCTTTCCTGTGTGGACTGGGTTTTACTTGGGCTCTTGAGTTGGAGTCAAACTGGAATTGATGACTTAGGTATATATATGGGCATATACCTATGTAGAGTTGGTTGATACTCTGTGTTTTTATCTTTCCTTTTTAGTTTATCCTTTCTGGATTCTGGGAGACCTTCAGGGGTCTCGGGGTCCCTACTGAGTATCGTATACTCACCCCTGCATGGGACTTACCCGCACTAAATTGTGTTGGTTGCAGATGAAGGACAACCCTGATCGTGGTCGAGGCTTGTGGAGCTGGATAGTATCCGGAGGTGGACCACCTGGCGGGACGTACATGGAGCACACAGACGGACCTGAGGTACTGACGAGACTATCTGTACCCACCCTTCAGGTGGGATTCCTGGAGGACGACTTGGTGGTTGCTGCTTTAATTTTCAGTTGTTGTACTTTCTTTTTCAGTTGTACTATACTTTCAGTTGGGTTTGTATAATGGCCTATTTACTTTCCAACACTTACTTTTGTACTCAGTTTATTTAGTGTTTACTGCAGCTTGCGTACTCTGTTGTGTTTATTTACTTATATAAAGGCTATGCCTTCCCTTTTGTCAGGATTTATGCCTTTGGTGCTTGTCGCTAGCCCTTGGCCTATGGAAGGTGGGCTTGGGGTAGTCACGACACAGGCCCTAAGGACAGGTCAGGAAAGTCTTGGAGAAACACATGTGGCGATGTGATATGTATGGAAGGGATGGGATAAAATTATGTTCAATGTAGGGGAATGAGAGTGTAAAATAAATGGGTAAGAAGTAGTGAGGAACCTTTCTTTGTTATGATCATGATGCTATATTACAATCTTGGATGCAAGATTTGGGGAGCAATCCATGAGGATACTGGGATTGGTAAGTTTACCATTTTAGGTGATTATTGGTTCTCTCGTTTTTTTACAAGAACATTAGAATGTTATTTTTTACATGCATGATTGAGACCTTGAGTATGATTCTACTGAGTATACTTATATGCTCACCCAATTTATTAAACTTTTTTTTAGGTTTCCCGGAGCACATTATAGACCATGCTATAAATTGATAGATTGGGTTTAGGAGGTACTATTGATTTGTTGTAGTAGGGATTGTCTTTTGGTACTTTACTTTGATGACATTTATTGTATTGGAATATTTTGGTTCATGCATTGTGGGATGGTATTGGGAATAATTTTATATTATATTTTGGAGTTATTTGGGGTTTTTATCCTATCTCCTGATCCTATTTTATATTAGAGGGTAATACCTCCCGTCCATGAGATTGTTATACCCTCAGGGCTGGTTGCTAACCTAGGGCCTATTGGAGGTTTGACTCAGGGGATATTATTTTTCTTCCTTCATTGGAGTATATTTATAGGGAGGGTCCATAAAAGAGTGGTATAAGAGGTTTTTTTGAGATATAGGATGTATATTGGAGTTAGGAGCTATGTGGTTTTCATGGATTTCTAGGGAAATGATTCTAGTTAATCATGGAATGTGAAATTGGACAAGGATACTGACTATGACAAGGAATTTTATCCCCCTTGTGATATATTGTATAGAATTTGAGATAATTGAACAACCAAGTGAGGTGGATTTGTTTTTAGGGTAGATACCTAAGACAGGTACACACATTATGATTTCACATGTTGCTGTTTGAATTGGGTTATTGTGAAAAAAGTAATTAAATGAATTATATTTGATAAAATTCCATGATACTGTGCTTAGGATGTTCTCCTTGAATTTTAGGAATGGATTCAAGTTTTCGTTCAAGATGGCTCAGGTAGTTTAGTCTTAGTGGTCCAATATGATTGATTTTTAGAGAGTGGATCTAAAAAAGGAGGATAAGGCATGGAAGATGATTTTTTTCCTTTCAGTGATAGAGTTTGGGGAATTATGAGGGGGATCATTTGATATCTAGAGATGGAGTTTTGGTTGTAGGATATTTAGATCTCTTTTGGTCTCATGCAAGATTTAGATGATTTCTAAGTACCATTGGTAGTTATTCAGTTATAGGGAGCTATGCATTTGTGTTAGAGACTATTTATTAGTGTCCATAAAGAAGTAGATGTGTTATATCCCAAATTCTAGAAGGGGTTTCATTTAGAGTTCATGTCATCGATAGTGAGGGAATCCAAGAGGTAGAATATAATCTCCCTTTAATAGAGGAGTTTTAGTATGAGAGATCTTGAGATCATTTTTAAATACCTTATTCAATTTTATCTAATTTTTTCTCTACATGAGGAGTCCAGCGCACAGTGACTAGAGGAGGCTTCATACCCAGTGATTAGGTAAACAATCACCCCGTTTATATGACCAACATATCTGGAGGTATACAAAAAGTTATAGGTTATTTATTATATTCTTTCCTTGGTATTTTATCCTCAAGATATTTGAAAACATATAATCTTTTAGAGTAGAGTTTCAGGAAGTGAGTTTCATGAATTTCGGAATTCAGTGTTCTGGGTAGTGGGGAACTGACAGTTGCATATCCTTTTCTGTTATTCAAAGGATGGTAGCTCCCAAGAACCTATACGAGGCATCCCATTTTCATGTTATGTTTTTATAAGAAATGTAAACCACCATGACCAATGTTTTACTGGTTAAGGAGGCCGATATCAGGTGGGTGTTTAGGCCCCTTTTCGGCAGTGACAATAGTTGTTGCCTCCGAGGCAGTTGAGTGGCATGGAACACTGAAGCTTATTCAGTAGTTGAGGGAAGATATTTTGGTAGAGTTAAGCCTCATGATAGTCCCCTTCCATAGAGACTTAGTATAGAGTGTTTCCATGGGGAATAAATAGATAGGCAGAGTATTTGGGATGGTCAAATGCACATGTTAGAGGCGATAGTGACAGTAGAACCAAAAGTTGCTCGATGTATGATTAGTTTATCTTCTACTCATGCGTGTTTTGATTGATTCAAGATCCCAACACTCCATTGTTTCTCCCACCTTGGTCTATGATTTGGGAATGGATGTGGAGAGACTTATAGTACCCCTAGTGTTATTTACAATGGTTAGAGGTAAGGATGCTTTGATTGATGTGTGACGGGGATGTAGATTGGTTATGGGTCATCACTAGTTTGTGGAAGACTTATTACTATTACATATAGAGTCAAATGATGTTGTACTTGGTATTTATTAGATGTATTTCTTGTGTCTGGTCATCGACTACTTCTAGAGGAGAGTTTCCACTTCTCATGTGGATGGCCAGTGAGTGTCGTTCATTAGCAAGAAAGGTTATCGAATGGGTGGTAGGTAAGTGGAGACGAATTTGTCTTATTTAGTTGATCTGTCAGTATAATATTAGGTTTAGGATGTTACCAAGGTTGTGTATGAGTTATTGGATGATTTACTAGAGGAATTTTGACCCTACCGACTCAATGGAATGTTGAGTTTGGGATAGAGTTGTAGTGTGGTGAATCTACAATTTTAATAAACCCGTATCAAATGGAACTTACAGAGATCCGTAATTTTATTTTTCAGGTGGATGATATGATGTATAGAGGTTTTATTTGTCCTAATTTTTAATCTTGGGATACTCCAGTGTTGTTTTCCAAGAAGGTGGATAGCAGTCTACGGTTATGTATAATCTACCAAAGGTTAAATCAGGTAATGGTGAAGAACTGTTACTATCTTCCATGGATCAAAAATATCTTAAACTACATGATAGAAGATTGTTGGTTTTATAAGGTAGGTATTTTATTTGTATATCATTAATAAAGGTTAAATTATGAGGAGGTCCTAAAGGCTGTCTTTAGGTGCAGGTCTAGGCACTTCCAGTTCATGGTCATGTTTTTCAGTGTTACGAACGCACCATATGTGTAAATTGGGTTATGAACTTCATGTTATATGAGTGTATGGACAAGTTTTTAATTGTTTTCATTGATGATATATTTATATACATGAATTTATATGAGAATAACACCGATCACCTTAGATATTTTTAATAGGTCCTTTAACACAATCAAATTTAGTAAAGTTGTCAAAGTGTCAGTTTTGTATATGAGTGGTGTGTTTACTTGGACATGTGGATTATTATTAGGGTGTGTCAGTAGACCCATCGAAGTTTGAGGTAGTTTTTCTTGAAAAGAAACCAAGAATATGGAAAGGTTCATATTTTATTGGTTTTACAGGATATTATCAGAGTTTTTACCTGATTTCTTTAGAGTTGTAGCCTCATGAACAATGTTAACCTGGAAGGACCAATATTTTGTTTGGAATGATAAGTTATAATTATTTTTGGTTTACCTAAATGATAAGTTGGTCAATGATACTATTCTTTGGTTTCCTAAATAGGGTGTGTTGTTTGAGGTTTTATGTGATGCTTCCCAACTGAGATTAGGGTGTGTGTTGATATAGAAGAGGGAAGTGATATCATATGGGTATAGAGAGTCACATACCCATGATAAAAACTATTCCACTCATTATATGGATCTAGGAACAGTTTTGTTTTCACTAAAGTTGTTGCAGAATTACCTCATCAGTTAGTTCTTTGTTGTTTTCATGGAACACAAGAGACTACAATATGTTTTCTCTTAGTGATATTTTAAACTATGTTAGTGTATGTAGATAGATATTATTTAGGATTATTATTTTGTTAACTCTTAGACCATGGGAAATGGGAATGTGATTACCAATTCATTGAGTTGGATGTCCTAAGGATATGTGTCTTGGGAATCCAGGGATGTTTTGAAAGGGATGTAAGAACTTGTAGCGATACATATTAACGTCGGAGAGAGAATTGGTCATGGTTGTATTTATCAGGTGATTGTTGAGTCATACTTGATATAGTAAGTGGGGTATTCTATTTGGGGAGTCTCAGAGGTATAGGTAACATGTGATCATGTTAGCCATGGGATTCCCCTAAGGGATGGTCAAAGTATTGTGGGAACCATGTGTTATTCTAGGGGAGTTTTTTTATTCTATAGAAGATGCATGAGGGATTTCTCATTGAGTTAAACATATCTCATTTAATGGAACATCTTGGTGTGAAAAATATGTATCATGGCTTGAAGATACATCTTTGGTGGCTAGGGATGAAATGGTCAGTGATAGAGTTTGTGAAGAGGTTTCTAGGATGTCATCTATCGAAAGTGGAACACCATGTTCCAAGAGGCTTGTTGTAGTCCTTGGATGGTCTTGAGTAGAAATGGAAAGTCATCTTGATGGATTTAATCACTGGGTTACCCCAATATTGGGGAGGCTATAATGTGTCTTGGGTGATAATAGACTGACTAATGAAGTCAGCTCATTTTTTAGAGATTAGTGAGTCGAGTACCATTGATTTTTTTATGTGGAAAAATGTGAATGATGTGGTTATGATTTACGGGATACCAAGGCCCATCATCTCTGATCTAGAACCTAATTTTACCTCATTATTATGGAGGGGACTGTAACATGTTTTTTGTTCTGAGTTTCACCTCAACTCTTCTTTCCACATTCATACAGATAAACATATGGAGAGGACTATCCAGATGCAGGAGGATATGTTACGAGCATTTACCATGAACCAAGGTAGATCTTAGGTGAGGAAATTTCCTCTTGTTTAGTTTTCATAAAACAACATATATCACTCATATATTGGCATGGATCCATTTGAGGTATTATATGGTAAGTCATGTCATTCTCTGTTGTGTTGGATAAAATTTGGGCAGTTAGAAGTTCTTGGTACTGATGTGATGTAGAGAATGATCGAGAAGATCCAGGTGGTTTGAGAGAGGATGAGGGTGGTTTAAGACTATCATAATTCTAATTTTGATCATAGGAGGATCCCCATGGAGTTCGTGGTTGGAGACTATGTGTTCATCAGAGTCCCCCCTTGATGAGGGAAGCAATGTTTTGGAATGGTGAGTAACCTTTATTTCCATTTTTTGGGACCTTTGAGGTGTTGGGGAGTATTAGTGAGGTGGTGTATCAATTTGAGTTTCCACTATGGTTATAGAGGATCCATGATGCCTTTCACATTTACCAGCTTCACCAGTATCTTCATGATGACTCCCACATTATTTTCTAGGAAAATTAGGATATCGAGGATGACACGAGGTTCATGGAGTGGATAATAAAGATCTAGGATCATCAAGAGAGGGGTTTGTATAGATGAACTGTTCCCTTGGTTTGTGTGTTATGGGGGTATGGTTCCCTAAAGGAGAGTAATTGAGAGTGAGAGACGTCGATGTGTACCATTGCCCAGAGTTTTTTGGGTTTTGATCTTTTTTTTCTTTGTGATTTGATGTTTATACATCATTACATTATGATATGTGTTGTTTCCCCTTGATGTGTGATGTGTTATGTGTGTTAAAGCTTCCAAAATATAAAAAGTGGAGGACCTAAATATTAATCAAGATGTGTTATAACTGACCTGATTAAATTCATGTCTGAAAGTTAGTTACACCAAAAGAAGATAATATCATGACATGAAAGATGGGATTTCCTTGAATTATATTCTCAGGGAACTATTTGGTATTGGATGTGACAGTTTCTAGTTTGGGATGTGAGCATGTTGTTTTTTTATTATTAGGGAGGTTGTGAAGATGGTTGTGTGGAATGATGGGGGACCATTTTTGGTAGTAAATGTTCGGTGTTGGGTCCGTTGAGAGTTGGAAATGTGGTTGTGTGAGGTGTTTTGTCAGAATTTTATTTTAGCGTGATTGGATGGTGGTTTCATTAATATGTGATGATATCCTTGAGAGGTATCTCCTGGGGTGAGTGTTCGAACACCTTTCCTTTTTTGGGATTATTTTTAATTCTCGATGATGAGAATCATTTGGGAGTTATCTAATGTAATGGTTCATGCCTTTTACATCCATTACTTTGTTGGTTCTGGGTGTTGGAGGTGTTCGAAGAAGGATGTAATATGATATGTGGATTTGAGTTAAAGTTGTGCAATATTATGGGGATTTATGATGTAAAAAATTGGTTTCACACCATAAATATGGTTTTTATATCTTTTTTAGTTTTAGGCTTAAAACATATTTTTATGGTGAAAGATATGTAAAAAAGGGTTTATGCTGTAAAAAGAATGTTTATGATGTAAGTTAATTATGGTTTAGGTTCCCTGATTTTTATAGAAAACCCAAAGTTTGTGGGCTATTCCATAAGAGTGGAGTTTACTATGTAATTTTAGTAGAGCTATTGGATTTTACACTATAAAAGTGTGGTTTACGCTATAAATCAGGTGAGTTACATCCTATTTATATCTTTACCAAATGTTTTTTCTTCTTATTTGACCATTTCTTCTTCTAGGTTTTTTGATAACCCTAGATGATTTTTAGAGATATTATATCCCCCTTCATCCTTCTTCAATATGTGGGTTCTAATAATCATGTTTTTGTGATCCATGGTAAGTTTTTCCCCCTTTCCAATTGTTTCCCTCACATCCTTCTTTGATATTTTTTGTGGTATTTTTGATTTGATTCAAGTTCATGTGTGGTATATTATTTTGGTAACCACTTGATTCATTTTGGTAGATCTATTATTTTTTGGTGTGGTTGTGGTTTTTGGGTTGTTCTATATTCACCCTATTCTATACTTCATCTTCTAATCCCAAGTGGATCATAAGGGGTCCAACACATCATTTAGATACCCAATTAATCCATTCCTACCAAGTAAACAAATGCATATCATAAAGACACCAAGAGAGGAACCGCATACACCTAACTGACATCAATACCATGGGATATATGTTTTAGACCACCTACCTCAAGTTTATAAATGAATGATCTCTTATGTCTAGCCCTTGATTAGTACTCAATCAACCTCTAAATCAAAAACATAGAATCTTATGAAAAACAAGGTTGTAGGGAATCTTAAGGAGAAGAACAATTACACATGGTCTTGTCCAGAAAATAGAAGGAAGATGAGTGTTATAATCAATCATATCTTTGATTTTTACCCAATTACACTCTAAATGGACAAGAAATGATATAGATTTATCCTTGAGAAGTTTGGGGGAGGAAGGTTCATCACTTAGGCTACTAGAAGAAAAATGGGGGAAAATCAGTTAGAAAACTTAAATCATGAGGAGGAAAATGGGAAATTCTGCCTTTTTAATGATGTTCATGGTTTGAATACATGGTTGTACAAACCATGTGTCAATCATATTCCAACCTATGCCCAAGATAATCCTTTTCATTCACGGTCTCCTAGGTAGCCTACATGGTTTAAAAAACCATAAATAAGCCATAAATCTTGATCTATCCAAGGTTTCATGGTTTCTAAGATCCACCTTCATGGTTTTTCAACCATAACCCCTCCCCTATAGTCTTCACGGTTCAGGAACATATTTAGTACTAACCATTATCCAACCATTGGAACTACCTATTGTAGCTTATTTTTATTCTTTTTAATGTCCCAAACCCCTGGGGAACTCTCAGGTCTCCTCATATTCTCAATAAACATTTCATTAGCTGGAAAAATGGAGTTTAACCAAAACATAAATGGAATGTGCCTCATTAGAAGTTCAGGATCTTAAAACCTCCCCACCTTATAACAACCCATCATCAATATTTGATTCCATGCATTTCTAGGCCTATAATGTAAAAATTTCAGGCCACTAGGTCCGCATATCACCCTCCCTCTCATAATTTTCATCATTAAAATTACTATTCTTCCTCAACACTCATACCAATGGAACGATGTTACCCGACAATATTTTCTCACTAGGATCCACAATATGAACTGGATACTCCTCCAAGGACGCATCTACCTCAAACACCACATCGTCAAAATTAGTCACATGAAAAGGGTTGGGGTGATACTTACAAAGACAAGAAACATGAAAAACATCATGAATACCATCATACTACTATGGAATATCTAATTGATATTCCATCAGTCTAATCCTCTCCAAAATCTCAAACGACCCCACGTACCTCGGCACCAGATTACCCTATTTTCTAATCTGATGGTTCCCTAATCTTAGTGACACCTAAAAGAACACATCTTCACCCACTACAATCTCAATACGTTGATATCATTGATAAGAATATGGCTTATACCTACTCTGATACATAGGCATACATTTCTAAATTTACTAAACCTAATCTGATGTTTTCTTCGTGAAACTCTACCCCAACAAATCTCACTCACCATCTTCCGTCCAATACAATGGTGATCTATATGTCCTACCATAGAGATCCTCATATGGTTCTATCAAAATATTCAATTGGTAACTATGTTGTAGGAACCTTCAATAAGCACAAATTTCTCTCCCCAAGTTCCCCCAAAATTAAGGAGGAATTATCTCAACATATACTCTAGCATCTGGATAGTATGATCTAATTTATAGTCTATCTATGGGTTGAAATTCATACTTAGTAACACCTAAGATCCAATAGCCTTCAATAATACTTTACAAAATCATGAAGTAAAATGTGGATCACAATCTGAAATGATACTTCATGAAACCCCATGAAACGACACTATTTCCCAAACATATAATTCACCCAATTTTTCCATGTTAAAAGTATATTGAATTGATAAGAAGTGTGAAACCTCCTATATACAATTACCCATATCTTGTCATTATTTTATGGTCTCCCAAGAAGGATTACCATGAATAAAATGGTGACATCATATGATTTACATTCAGAAATGGGAAACATATATAAAATAAAACCTAGTCGTTGATGCTTGGAATTCACCATCTGAAAATTGTAGCACCACATCATGAAACCTACAACCAGTATCTTCATCTCTAGAAAACAATATTGTGTATGAATATCACAATACATTTTTGTTAAACTAGGATTCTCCACCAACTTCGAGGCATGAAATTAAAACATCATATTCTCTCACATACACATATGCACAAAAACACATCCATGGAAATACACAATCTCTTTGCCCTTGATATACCAGTCGGAAGGTGACTCAACACCATCAAGGATTTCCCTCAAATATAAATACTATGGATCCTTATATTTCCTCATCTTGATCTGGATCAAGATTTTAGACTCAACTAACAAGGATATGATGGTCATCTGTCCCTGGTGCTTTTAAACCTCTCTATATTCATCTTAGTAAACAAATATATCATATTCCACTCAGAACTAGACTCACAGACTTCATGAGTCTATGTCTTTGGGATCAAAGCATTATCAACATGGATATATTATTCTATGATATATACCAACTAAAAATAGAAATATTGCATATAATCGACCATTATTTACTGTCAAAGGTTCAAATCCCATTGAGAAAAAAAATACAATTCAGGATTTTATGGTCAGTATACACAATAATCCTTTCACCCAATAGGTAATGTTTATAATAATTTAAAGCATAGACCACCAAATCCAACTTGAGATCATGCGTAGGGTAATTTAATTCATGTAGCCTAAACTATCATGACCCATACACCATGAATCAATCTATCTACATCAACACTTATCCAAGTCCGACCCTGGACACATCACAAAAAAAAGTATACTCCTTACCCAGCTCAAGTAGGATCAAAATTGACATGGTAGTAAAATGCTTCTTCAACTTCTAGAAGGAATTTTGACATGTTCCAGACCACTTTAACTTGACATCCTTCTTATTCAAGACAAAAATTGGTTCTTCTAAGAGAGAAAATTCCTTGATGAAACTTCATTAATAGCCCTCAAAACCCAAAAATATATTTATATCAAAAACATTCTTAGGATACTCCCAAGATAAAATTGGTTTCACTTTCTCTATATCCATTGACACACCTTATTCAGAGATTATGTGACCCTAGAAATGTACCATGTTGATCCAAAAATAACATTTAGATAGCTTAGTGTATAGATGATTCTCTATCAGTGCACTCAAGATGATGTCAAGATATTTGTAAGGATCATTGTGAGTCTGTGAGTACACTAAGATATTATCAATGAAAACCAAAACAAAATAATCCATGGACGGGTGTAAAATTTAGTTAATTAGGGCCATAAACACTTTTGGATCATTTTCAACCTAAATAGCATCACAACAAACTCATACAGACCATACCTACTCCTGAAGGAATCTGATGGTATATTATAATGTATCACTCTTAGCTGATTTTATATTGACCTCAAATTGATCTTGGAGAACACACAAGAACCCCTAATTTGGTCAAAATGATCATTGATATGTGGAATATGATACGAGTTCTTAACTATCATTCTTTTTATCTTCTTGTAATTGATGCACAAGCATAAATATCAATCATCTTTCTTGGTGAACAAGATTGGAGAACCCTAATTTGCCATACTTGGATGGATAAATCCATTACCCTCCAAATAATAGAGATGATTATTGAGATCTTTAAGCTATACGAGTTCTATACTATAAGGTGGAGTGGAGAATGTCTTAGATCTAGGTAATAAATCAAATGTTAAGTCAAAATCACTCTCATGTGGTAGCCCTAATAAATCCTTAGGAAACACATCCTAAAAATGATCCACCATAGGGGGAAAGAAATAATTCTCTACTCCCCCTTCATCAAGTAAAAGTAAATACAATTGGGCTATAAGTTCACCTAACTATTAAAGAATTAACCCTATAATGACCGCTTGGATATCCCATTCCCAATGGTGAACATAAGTGTCACCATTAAGAGAAGTGAAAATTACACTTTGGTGGTGACAGTCGATATGGGCTTGATACAACACCACCCAATCCATCCCAAATATCAATTCAAAACCATACATATAGAGAATAAACATGTCCCAAATGAAATAGAACCCACCAAAATGAATGGAACACTCTTTACATTGTCAGATAATTTCTGCTCGTAGTCCGATTTGTGTGTCAATCGATATATTCCCACACATATTTTCAACCACTAGACCCAAAAAAATTACAAACTGGGTATATATAAAAGAATTCAAGGCTCATGTATCAAGAAAATAACTCGAATGTATGTAATATACAATAATATTACATAGAACAGTCAATGGTCCGACTATGTACCCACCAGGTGCAAGTTTAACTTCATGAAGATAACCTACCCCTATACCCTAGGATCCAGTATGAGTTTCTAGTGTTACACTACCCTACTAAGTTGGATAATATTTCCCTGAATTACTTTGTGCGCACCCCGACTGGTACATCTGGTTGAACTCTGGATTCTTGACTGATACATAGTAGCATACCCCTATTGTTCTTCTGTACTGGCCTTGATCCTCCACCACTTCCCACCTCAGTAAACCTCTTCATGTGAAAGATATTTACCTAGGATTTGAACCCACATCTAATCCCATCCATAAATTTCTTAGTCGTAGCTGCCTCATATATGACCAACATTAGAGTGAAACACTAAAAATATATAAAGAAACCATCATAATCCATCACATTCACATTTCCCTAAGCCAAGCACATAAAATATTCATCATTTATATGCCTCAAAGTCTTAGCGTGAAAGTGTTCCAGGAACTTTTTTTGGAATTCCATCCATGAAATTACATCTATCTTCTCATATTGAGTTTTTATATCCCACCAATGCTTCAATTTTACATGAAACATATAATTTTATATATTAACTCTCATTTTTGGGTGGGTTCTTTAAGTGATCTATAATCATCTAGATGGATTCAATCCAAAACTAGTCTAGCTCAGTTCCACCCACTCCAGAAAATGTTAGAGGGTTCTGCAGCTGAACCTCTCTTGTCAAATCGAACATACTCAGCATATCCTACCATGGGTATCACTCCATATACTACATAAAATGGGTAAATTTCTCATAGAATTTATCTTTCCTCATATTACCTGTAATCAATGAGGGATATTGACCCACTATTGGAGGATAATTCTCGGCGGGTTGTCACCAAATACGTAGACATCGTTGTGGTGGAATCTTTCTACAATTACAAATTCATGTATCAATACACATAATATAAGATTATCACAATTTTAAAAATAGGTATTACATCAAGTAAAACATATCACCCCACAAACACTATCACAAAAAATTTGATCACAACCCCATCACTACTGTCAACCATCCCTAACCCGGTCTATGACTAACATAGGGTAAACCAAAATCCCAAATTTCAATTTACATTATTTATCATTTTATCCATCTAACAAATATTTTTCTATGTGCTTCTAACATGACTCATGTCACATGTATCCCTAGGGGCCTAAAATGACGAATTCATATATATAACTCATGCTATATTGGGCCATGAATAAAATATCAGAAAATAATAACATCAAACATCAATTGTATCACCCAAGGCGAAATAAAATCCAACTATAACAACAAACATAAATAACAACAATCCCACCCAAAATAGTTAGGTTTCCCCCCGTACATGAATTAGCTACTACCATGAACGATCTCGTTTCCAAGGACCGAAATATCCTAGTATCCTATTTATTTTCTATAAATAAACTAAATAATGGGAAAAAACTTCTATGATATCACTTTGTAACATCTAGATATAGGTTACACTAATTTGATGCCCTGTTCTGGTTCACCACATGACCTCAGGCATTCCTCTCTATATGCTAGAGGTTGATGACTAGAATTGAGGGTCTGATAAATCATATCGGGAGACTATACCTTCTTTTTTAGTATAATCCAAAGTTTATAAAGTAAGTACTAATATAAAACAATGAAAAAGTATGAAGAATTTCAATTTTTTTTGAAAACTGGGCACATGACCACTACCAAACAGTAAATATGCTATGTCATGTCATACAATGCCATGTGTAATGGAAAACCCAAATTAAAGACAACCTAATGAGTCCCAAAAATGGGTCCCACCATCAGATATCATACCCTCATCAATAAACATTCTTAATCCCCCAAATCATCCCTCAATACTAGGGGCATTTCCCTTGTCTTTACCTGTAACCATGAAGTCTTCAAGGGTACTAAATAGAATCCTGGTCCGAGTGTGTGTACAAATTAGTAGTCCACCACTAATGGTGTCTATAAAATATCTAGTATGATACAATTTATGATGAAGTATAAGTAAAAATAAAAACTAAAAAATAAAATAGGTTCCATCATTCAGCATTATTTAAAATAGTCACTTTTGTTCTTAGCTCCATGATTTACCCATTTTTCATCAAACATATTTCAGCCCATGTTAGTCTTCTGGACCATGTATCAAGAGGTAAATGTTAAAAAATCTGGGATCATCAAACCGAGAATCCAACTGGGGTTCATAATTCCATTTTCGTCCACCCCAACCATGCTATGGAATTCTATGTCCACACCCTTGGGTTTAAGAGCACCAGTCCATTCGTGAAAAAACTACTATTCATAGGGGCACCTATAGCATTAGTCTAGCCCAACCACATGATTGGATCATCATTCCATCATCCCTACAATCATTAGTTCACAATATTAAGTCTCATCATCATTAAACTTTTTATTAAATAAAAAACAAGAGTGCACCATTTACATTTAATCACCCACCATGGTTCTTTACAATCATCATGTTCTCAGTTCCCCAAACAAACAAATTTTACCATTTGAACACATTACAATAATTTATCCCCTTTATAATCAATTTAATCATGATTTCAAGTCTATTTAACCAGTAATCACATTCATCCATTTACATACATAACTATTTTAACTCTTAAAGTTAATCCAAACACCCTACCATGTTATATTATTGGGTTAATCAAATTTACAATTGGATTGATATCGTAAACACTTAAATGTATCATTTAACATAATAAGTTTTCATTGTCACAAGAGTGGCCCACCCCATGGGTTTCTATAGACCCAATATATTCATCCTATTTGGAACCCAAGGGGGTCATGAGGGGTCCAACACATTATTTTGATACACAATTAATCATTTCATACCAGGGAAATAAATGTACAACATAAAATCCTCAAGAGAACATCCACTTACACATAACTAACATGAAGACTATGAGATATAACTTGTAGACCACCTACCTCATGTTAGTAGATGAATTATCACTTAACCTTAAACCATAATTAGAACTCAAAAACCATTAAAAGCCCAAACTTATAATATTCTATAATTTTTTAGGTATTTGGAAGGATAATATCAATTAAACAAGACATTTTCTTGAAAATTGAATGAATAGGAGTGTTAAAATAACCTATAACCTTTATTATCACCCAACAACACTCTAAACAGACAAGAAATAAAGGAGATTCATCTTTTTAGAGCTTAGGGGAGAAAGTTTCATCACATAGTATATTAGAGGTAGAAATAGGGGGAAAATTAGGTAATAATAATTATCTTATAAGGTGGAAAAATGGTAAACACACTCATTTTAATGAGGTACATGGTTTGGCCAAACCATGCACCAACCATGCACCACCCTTTGTGAAAGAGGAGGCCCAAGTGAAACAGTCTCATGGGGAGACCAACCAATTTATAAAATCATGAAAAATCCATGTTTTTGGATCTATACAAGGTTTCATGGTTTCTAGGATCCCCCATGAATAGTTTCTCAACCATGTCCCTCCCACTATAGGCTACATGGTTAAGTTGTACAGTTAGTACTAACCATGTTCCAATTGTGTGACCTACCCATCATTTCCACTTTTCTTCAATTTTTATGTCCTGAACCTCTGAGGCATCCTTGAGTCTCCACTTATTCTTGGGAAACATTTCATTGACCAAAAAATGGGATTTTGAACAAAACATAAATAGAGCATACCACATTAGAATTTTGGGATCATACATCCAGACTATAGAATGATATCCCAGTAATCTATACAAGATTAAATACACATGGTTCAACCATATATTTTTATAATTCAATCCATGTGACTATCAAACAAGTCATTTACCAATGAAGTTACTTACCCTTTCTGTGTATACCCCTAACATCCTCCCAAAAGGGACTAATTCTGAAATAACCACTAAAACCAAAACAATCTGACATAATTAACCATTCACAAATTAATATCATACATATGAATCAAAATCAGAACTATCCTTACACTTAACCTAAAATTCCTAAAATTCATCTTCACACCAAATAAAACCTAAAAACTTAACCACTCATCAAGTCAAGAAAAAACAATACAATCATAATTAAAATAAACCAAAAAACAAGATATCAATTAATTCAAAATGATCAAATATAAAACCATAAAACCATTTTTCAAACAATAAAAACAAAAAAATCTCACATAATCTCTATTAATTGAACCAAACATGGTTTTAAAATATAAATATCATGAACAATTTTATTTTAGATCTAAATCATGGTTTCGAAGTCACGCAATCATTAAAAACTATAAATTTTCCAAATTAACCCCATTTAAATTGAAAATCATATATAGAAAAGGTTATATAAAAAAATTATTTATCCCAAAATGTTTTCAAAAAACAATCACGATACCAATTTTTTAAAACATAGTGATTCTATTACATTTATCATGGTTTCATAAAATTCACACTTATAAGGGAATACATAAATATAGATAATTATTTTAACTAAAATATATTACTTTAACCAAATAATAAATTCATTTAAAACTAATTCATGTCATTAATTAAAAAAATTATCAAACATTAGAATAATTCCTTGAAACTATTTTAAGTCATTTAAAAATAATAACTTTATTAATAAATCTTATTATACCTATACACCTTATTAAAATTAAATTAAATCACCAATTCATTTTGAAAATCTTCTAACCAAAAAACTAGTCATTTTTCTACACCGAGTACCACAAATATTTAATTATTTACAAGAAGTTTTTCACATGTAAATTAAAACATGAATTAAATATTATTTATTAACTTTTTCTAATATACTATTTCATTTAAATTTGGTGGTATTGAACATAAAAGGGCATGTGCCTTAAGAAAAAAAAATTTTCTTGAGTAGAAATAAAAAGGTGGGACTACTATGAATGAACAAATGAAAATATAATTATAAGTTTTATTTTTTACATTATAAATTTAAAATATTTTTTATAGAAAAATTACTCCTTTATATTGTAAAAAACAAGGTTTTGAGGACCATTATGAGGAAGGTGATGAAAAATTCAGGAAATATGGTCATTTGTAATAGAAATTAGGTTATAATCATCATGGTAGAGTCTATTTTCGACCCCGTAAGAGTGTCTATACCATTATGTATTGGCCCACTTTCGGTACCTCTAATAGTTTTGGTAGCATAGAGTTATAAGAGGATCATACATAGGTAGTGAAGTATTTTTTTGAGTCATAGGAGGACAGTATATCCATACATGAGTGTGAAAGAAGTAAATTTTCTAATGAGTAGTTTTTGAAATATATGGTCACATGATGTATATTAATTCCAATTGATACCACTGTTGTTTTTTATACATGTATGTCAAAAATGAACACATTATATGATTCCCCTAGTGATCAAGATGACTATATTAGTGGTTGGTGGAGAGAAAACATTCCTAGTAGGGATGTCGATGAATATATAGGAAGAAATTATGCCAGTGAGGACACTTGTGGTGATGGAGATGATAACAATGTTCATGGAGATTTTAGTGGTCATAATGGAGATATTTATCCGCTATATTTTTTATATAATATTTATGATAAAAATGTGTGAATTTTTTTTGATGAAAGAAACTAATTGCATATGTGTTTTTTTTATTTTAAAATTATCAACTGATTCAATTTTTACTGTGACTAGTTGAAGATTTAAATTTTTATTCTAAAATATATGGGTTGAATTCTTCTTAAGATTTGGATGCATTCTAGTTTGAATATTTTCACTCCCATACCCAATACCAATAGTTTTTTAACCATTGGTATATATTCTATACCATTGGTTTACATAAACCATTAGTAACCTAAAATTTGGACCACCTTATACCAAAAATCACCACAAAAATATTGGTATATATGTAAATTGATAGCTCACTTTACAATAGATCTAGGAACCATTGGTATAGAAAATAAAAATGGTTCGTAGGCCTGTACCAATGTTTTAAAACCTTGTTATAGGTGTATTTTTTAGTAGTGGTGGGACTAATTTCCCCTATGCTAATGATTTTATTAAAACCATCTGAGGATATGAAAATTAGTGTATATAGTAGGTTATTCATTTCTCTCTTATTAGGTATTGATGCTAGGGTTTAAATATTCACAACTAAGAACTTTAAAATTCATCACCATCCAATAAGTCTTAAGGAATTGTGGTGATAGTATTATGTGCATGAGAGGGGATTCATATTTGTCTCGTGAAAGGAATTATACCCCTATCAGTTCAATGTAGATTAACGAGACATGTAGTACCATTTAAGTTTATGTGATAAGGAATAATACATTAATTTTAACATCATGTGGTATGTTCTACTAGGTATAATGGAGCTTATAAATGATTAGTGTGGGATTTACACATGAGCGACCCTTTCAATTCCATCTAGCTTATTTGTAACTAGGTAGGAGAAGACATAGTTGGGGTTTACATTGAGTATTAGTCCTAAAGTAAATAACTTAACTATCCCACTTTTTTTTATTAAATAGGAATATAATCATGGTTACATGTTTTTGTTAATTTTTTTAAATAGTTCATAGATTTTTTTAATTGTATATTTTTTTACTTTTTCATTTGATGAAAAATAAGAAGTCACTAAATTTAAAGTTTTTGTTAATAATGAATATTAATTTTATAAACTAAAAAAACTCGATAATTTTGTGTATATCTTAGAAATATCACATCATAAGAACATTAATCTAATTTTTAGTGACTTTTTCTTTTCACCATTATAATGCAAGGATTCAAAATCTTACTTAAGTGTAATATTATTATATTATTACTATGTTATTTCTAGTAAGGTGTTATAAAAAAATCATCGAATGACATATCAACTATCACCCAACCCAAATAACTATAGGCTAGTAGGGAATTACCAATCTAAATGGACTGGAAACTAGTGCCTTGGAATCATAAAACATACATTGGGAATGATTTAGACCTCATATAACAATATAAATAAGATGAGAAAAGGAAAATAATAATATAAATAAGATAAGATAAAAACAATGAGGAACATCTAAACCAAATATACAGTGGAATCCATAAATAAATAAATGGTGGAAACAGATACAAAAAAAATCCAGGTTAGATAATACCAGAGGCCCAAGTGGTCGACATAAAAACCAAAGTTGAAATAAAATCTCAACTACTCTCATAATCCTCTATATGAACCAAGATCATCATTCAAATGAAACAGATTCCTAGAAATATCAAATGAACTAAATAAAGAAACCCCTATCCAACTATATCTTAGAACTTGTAATTTGTAGGCATGAGCTAAACAACACAATTGGTCTTCACCTGCTGAATTTTTGAAGTCACTTTTATATTTCGACATGAAAATGATAGTTTGAAATATAGTAGAAAAATATAAATTTTTCATAAGCCTTTTGATAATAAAACAAGTAACAGATAAAAATACTATTAAAAATATTTTTATCATTTATTTTTAAATTAAAAAAATCACTTGGAAAATTATTTTTTCCTATTGATGCCTATTTTTATAAACCTATATTTTAATATAACACTTTAATACCATTTTATATTAACCAATTTTTAAATGAACTTTTTAATATAAGAAAATAAGGTTTCCATTTTTAAATGGTCTTACAAAACATCTATGAAAAACAAACATACAAATAAAACTAGGCATGGAGTCCTAATAAAACATTTTAAAAATACACATTAGAGTTTTAAAAAAAACCATTTCCACTTTCTCAAAAAAACACTCCAAAATATCTTTGTAGAGAAACCTTTATCATTTAAAGACCAAGAATTTTATACTCATTAGTAAAATAGTTTTAAAGAACAATAAAACTACACTTTACCTTCCTTCTTTGAAAAATATTTCGCAAATCCCATTTCAAAACATTTGAAAACAAATCACAATGAATGGAATGTGAGACACACAAAAATAAAAACCACTATATAAATTTTTCATTAGGGGGATAAGGAAGGAGTAATACATAGGTTTCAATTAATCATATAACAAGTATGAGATCTAATAAGGTAAACAAAATCCCTTGTATGACCTTTAAGTAGGATCTAAGTGTCATGGGAATCATCCTAAGGAACTAATAATAAAGAAATGAAATTTATTAAAGAATCCTAGGGTGACACTTATGAACCTATCTACCTCCCCAGTAATCCCATAGGATTATCATAAAATAGATAGCTCAAAATCACTTTCACTATATGGGGTAAAAAAAAGTTTTTTATCTCAATGACACACTATACTCTCACCCTAACTGATGGGTTTTAGAAAAAAAATATTCCCTAGAGATCCCACTATTGTACAATATATCTTTATTTCATATAGGTATCCTATTATCTACTTTGGACTCACATGATAATTCAAGTGGATGTGATAAAAAATAAACCACGTCATGTATCAAATATTATTTTTTTAAATAACTCACAACTCACCACTTACACCCTCACAAGAGATATATCCATACACTTCTTAATGAATAATAAGTATAAAAAAAATTCATCAATATAAAACACTCCCTAATAGGACCACAATCCATAATTGGAATATAAACAGTCACATGGGGATCAAAGAGGGTCTAACACACTTTCTCAAAAACTCATTTTTCATAATGTTCCATTAAGGACTTTCTAGATATTCTTATAATTCTAATCCAACTCACACTATTTTAAAGTCCCCTATTAATATAATCTTGAGTATAATTTTACAAGAATATTTCTTGAAACCCATTTGAGAACTTACTTATCCCTTAAAGTCAACTTTAAAATCAATCAAATCTATAAAAAGGTTTCAAAATATCATTAATATTGGTTAACACACCCATTTCAAATAAAACAACCCATTTTGAAGACATTAAATAGTTTAAACCATCATAAACACTTGGTTTCAAAAAACCATAGATACAAAACACCCAATTCAAATCCAACCTGGCCTCAAGAACCACTTTTAAAATTATTGATAAGCTTTAAAAATTCACTTGAGAATTTTTTTATAGACACCATGCTTGTAATTTAATTACATTACAGGAGTTAGATCCACTTGAAATCAAATATCACCCCTCATAAGGAATACATATAGGAATAATTTCAATAAATAATCACTTAAAAACTCACAAGCATTTAATGGAATGAAATATAAAACAACAAAAAAGAAACACCTACCTTGGTTTAATGGGAAATGAGATGGAAGTTTTCACTTTCAATGGATAACACTCAACCAAGACAATACATTCCCTCTATAACCACTATATGAGGAAAACCCACTGATTTAGATCAACCCCAGTATAAAAAATCAAACAACATCAATAATATGTTTCATGGTAGGAATTAAAATCAAGAGAAAGGGGGAATGGACTATAGGAATGGGTTTTGAGTGTCCTAACAAGGAGGAACTCACTCAAATCGAAGATAAATTAGCTAGAAAATATAATAGAGAAAATGATAATACCCCCTTGGAGTTGATTTTGGTTTTTTTAAATGAGATGGAGAAGAATAAGAGGGTTTTAGGATTAAAATAAATCGAGTGAAAACTAAAAAATTGTATTTTAATAAATCTAGGTAGGACACATGGTTTTTTACATGAATTTTCAAACCATGTGTTGACTATGTGGGGGATATTTCCTAGTAAAATCTATCTCACATGGCCTCACTTGGATAATTTTTGTGGTTGGAAAAACCATTTGCCAACTATTCCACATGTAACTTTCAAATTTCAAATCCAACTCGTATACTTATTGCTTGGTTTACCTAACCATGAACAAGTCATTCAACCTTACCCATACACACCAAATGTCCAACATGGTTTCCCATAGGATCCTTATGGTTTTATTTGAACTATTATTCTTCTATGTAAACCAACCATGCAAAGAATAAATTAAACTAATAAACCAGGTGCATAAGGGTAACTACATGGTTTCTTATATACTGTGATTACAAACTATGAATAGAGGAAAACCATAAATATTTCTCATGTTTTTATCTAAATCTTATCAGACTCCTAAAAAACCCCTTAATAATATAAAATAAATATAATAAAAACCACACACCAACATGTAAGGTGTCATTATTTTCGTCACCGTGCCATTTTCTACCCTAATAATGTCTCGGGTCAAGGTAGGGTTTAAGGGAAAATGAATTATAAAACAAACTCCTAAGATAAAATATAATTCCTTGAAAAAATGTATGAATCATAAAACAATACTAAAAGAATTCAAGAATAACTTGTCAACAACCATGAAAATATAATCTCAAGGGAAGACATAGTATAGGTCACCCCACAATTTAGAATTAATAAACAATGGAGGAACTATAGGGACCCACTTTTCCATAAAGCAAGATGAAATAACCAAATGAAAACATTTTTGAAATATCCAAGGGAATTATGAAATCCCACATCCTGAAGAATACTATAAAACACTGGATCAAAACCACCACAGTAGGAACCAAACCATAAAGCATTCTGAACGACCCCAAAACTGGGTCACCAAAATCATAACACCACAAAACCAAAGAGCACAAAAACCAAGTACACGGATCACTGAGTAATGGAAATGTTATAAACCTAGGTCCAAAACCTAAATATGATTTTTTATAGATTCAAACCCATATAATACCATATTATGATTATTCTGATAGAAAAAACAGTTTTATGGCTCTTATAGTTTAATCGGAAACAACTACACCCCCAATCACCTATGTATGAACCCTAGAATTTCCTATGTCCAAACCTACAAGACAAGTCCCAAAACATGGTCTATACTATATATAAAAAATAAAAATTCTTTGGGAAAAGAGTCATAAATATTTTCAAAACTACCACCACTCATAATAATCAATCAAAAAAGAACTCAATGAAAATACCAGAAAAAGATTTTCCTCAATCCAAAACTACTTCAAAATCATGGAGGATAAATCCTGAAATAGTCCATAATCTAAAAGAAACACAACCAAGTACTCAAAAGATACACCCAAAAATAGTCACTCAATAAAATATCCACATCTCCAACCTTTATTTAACCAACATCCCAAGCTATAACTTACATAGGAGTCTCCACAATAACTAACCTCACTAGTCCAACTATCCAATCAAGGCTCATTGGTCTGAACCACACAAACCGTATAATTCCCAAAAGATCTATGAGAAAGGACCCCTTGGATAATCCAAGATAATATGATTGAAAGAGATAACAATATATTTCACTCCATTTGGAGCATCAGTAGTGTTAAATTCAAAAAGGATGGAAATGCCCTAGGGAAATCACTCTACTTTTATAGAAGACCGTTTTAGAGACTTATGATAAATAAATACTGGATATGTATTAACCTGATCATGACTCATAAATCATTTCATGTGGTCCTAAAAATTAAACAAGGGAAAAAATAATATACTTCACTAAGACAAACATAACTTTCTTGACTCCATGATCCCCTTATCAAAGAGTCATAAAAAAACTTTTTTCAAACCAAGGAACCATTAAAATTGGGCTTACCATTATCAAGAATGAAAACAGAAACCATTTAAAAATGTCAAACCTAATCCCAAACCTGAAGTATTAAATTAAAAATAGTTTGAAAAATGATATCAAAATACACACTAATAGGGTTTTAAAACCATTTTCAATACATTAACCTTTTAAAGAAATTTCAAATCATTTCCACTTTTTAAGAACATGTTAAGGGTTAAAACCAGAACAACACAAAAAAATCCTTTTTTGAAAATCACTAGTTTTACCTAAAATAGGAAACCCACCCTTTAAAAATTTTCATTAATAAACTCATTCAACTAGTTTAAAAATGAAACACTCTCCACATTTCATAATAAAATCAATTGTTTCAAAAACATTTCATGAAACCAAATCTCATTTAGAAAACAATACTATATGCCTTATTTCAAATTGAAAAAAAAACACATGAAGTCCACTTTTAGAGGAAGAAATCAAATTTGACATCACATATGAAATATCATAAACAAATACATAACACAAGACTCAACTGAAATCCAATCCAATGATTCCATCATATCGCATGACCAATAATGAATCATTTCCCTTTGCATTGAAACACTATGAGATCCAACTGTCACAGGGTCTAAATAAAAAATCCATTAGGATTCAGAACCATTATATTATTTCAAACCTAATTATATCCCATGTTACAATCATTAATTGGTCCACAAAACATTTCTCGTATTAGGAGATTAGTCATTTCATGGGTTGTTAGGAAATACAAGTTATCCTCATGCCTTGATTCCCTTCTTTGAGACTATCTGAAACCATCAAATAAAAACCCCAGAGAAACCAATGATATGAAATTTATGATAAAAACACCACCAATATAATCATAAAATCATAATCCAATAATTCCATTTAACATTAATCTCTAATCAAACAAAAAAAATCTGACAAATAATAGAAACACTAGGCTCGGTGCGAGGAATAGATCTGGAAAATCTCCCCACACCTACCCCAAAGTACTAATATCCTTATCTATAAACTAAAAACTTCTTAAATAATAATAGAGTACTTCCACAACCAATCCACCATAGGAACCTAGGTTCTCAAATCATTTTGTAATGAATCGTCCTGGGTGGCCCTCTCAACTAGTACACAACCTCATATGCCATAAACCCAAAAGTCATTTCGAATTCCCATGGATTTGTAACTAGTTCTAAAGCATCATTGATCATACCTTTGAGAAAATTTATCCCTCGTATAATAATAATATAAATAAGCAACATAAAGGAAAAAAATAAACAAATTAAATAGGAGATAATCAGTAAAGAACATCCAAACCAGATATATAACTAAATCTATAAATAAATAAATGGAATAAGTAGATAAAAATAAATTTATAGATGATAATACAACATGAAAATGTGGGTAATTCAAAATATGAATGTGACAAAAAAATCCTCACTATTTTTATAAGTCTCTTCGTAACCAAAAATCACCATCCAAACAAAATATCTTCCTCAAGAGACCAAGCAAAACCCAATGAAGAAACCATAATCCACCCACATCTTAGAACCTATAAAATATATGCATGATATAAACATCCCAATAAGTTTCAAATTTCTGAATATATATATTAAATTTTATATTATATCCTAAAAATTATATTTTTAAATATAGTATAAAAATATACATTTTTCATAATCCCTTCAATAATGAAACCAGCAACACATCAAAGCAGCACTAAAACTCATTTTTGGTTAATTTTTAAAAGAATAAAATCACTTGGAAAATTCTTATTCCGGGCTAAATGATTTTTACCAAAAATCCATTTTAAAGTCTCACTTTAAAAACATTTAATACACACCACTTTTTTAAATTAACTTTTAATAACACAAAATAAAGTTTTCAATTTCAAAAATTTTTCCGTAATATCCATGAAAAACAAACTTACAAGTAAAACTAGGAACAATGGTCTAAAACCACATTTTAAAAACCCAAACTGGAGTTTCAAAAATATAAAATCTCTAATTCCTCATATAAACACACAAATATGTCATTAGAAAACAAAATTTAACATTTAAATAACACAACATTAATACTCACTAGTAAAAATAATTAAACTCATGTCAAATCACACTTTCTCTTTCCTTCATTCAAAATATTTCCCAAATCCATTTTAATTTTTTTTAAAGTAACCACAATGAAAGGAAAGAGTAATGCATAAAAACTAGCCCCACTTTTTCAATGTCACAATATAGGGAGAAAAAATATGTAATACATAGGTTCTATGTAACCATACAAGTGAAAAGGATATTACAAGGAAAATGAAATCCACTAAATGTTAATAAGTAGTATCCTAGAGTCATGTAAATCATCCTAAGGCTCTAGTAATAAAGACCTTTACTAGAGAAAAGGAACCTAGGCCAGTAATACTGAACCTATCAGTGTTCCCAGTAGTCCTATAGGACTATCTATAAATAAAAATCCCAAAAACACCTTCAATACATGGTCTAAAAAAAGTTTTATATCTCATAAACCCATTACCCTCCCAATCTAACCAATAAGTTATATCCAAG
Source organism: Viscum album (assembly GCA_963277665.1). Lineage (NCBI taxonomy): Eukaryota > Viridiplantae > Streptophyta > Magnoliopsida > Santalales > Viscaceae > Viscum > Viscum album. Next base: position 1,932,186,337 of record OY728142.1, read on the forward strand.
AATCATTCCTTAGATATCACCTATTTTATACTAGGGATTTATCTTATACAAGTCACCAAGTATCGACCTAGGTCTACCACGATAATTAAAGTGGATGAGGTCATAAATAAACTATCTCATGTATCAAATATAAAAAAAATTAAAGCAACTCATGCCTCACAACCTACTCCTTCACAAGAGACATCCCATACACTTATCAATGTATAAGAAGTATATAATAAATCATAAATATAAACCATACCATAACTAGAACGTAATCCATAAAGGGAATATCAATAGTAACATGGGACTCAAATATGGTCTCACACACTTTCATGAAAACTCGTTTTTCAAAAATTCCCAATTGGGACTTTCCAAATATGTTGGGAATTTGAAGCCAACTCGCACTGTTTTCAAATCATATATCAATACACTTTGAGACTAATTTTACTAAATTATTTCTTAAAAACCATTAGGGAACTCATAATTTTGTTAAAACCACCATTAAAATTAATCAAATTCATAAAAATATTTTAAAATACCATTTACATGGGTTAACATGCCTCTTTCAAATCAAACAACACATTTTAAATTTTTTTTACCCATCATAAACTCTTAGTTTAAAAAAATCACTAGATATAAAATTTACAATTAAAATAAAAATTGGAATCAAAATTCACTTTTAAAAATAATCACAATATTTGAAAATACACATGGGTATTTTTTTACAAACACTTGGAATGGAATATCATTCCATGCTAATGGTTAAATCCAATTTAAATCAACTTTTTACCTTCATGGGAAATAGATATAGGAATAATTTAAATAAATAACCACATTAATGATAATAATAATTTAATTTGAATATAAATTTACAAAAAATAAAAACCTACCATGGTTCAACATCAAACAAGATTAAAGTTTTTACCTTCAATAGAGAACACCCAATTAAGACAAGACATGCCCTCAAAATCAACTAAATGAGGAAATAACCCTAATTTGTTATTATTAATACCCTAAAATTGGTTAACATCAACATTAGGGTTCATGGGAATAACTAACAACATGAGAAAGAGAAAAATATAAGAGTGAAAGTGGTTTAAAGGGGCTTAACAAGGAAAAAATCCCTCTAATCAAAGATGAATGGTTATGGGAAATAAAATGGAGAGTGGGTTAAGATCACCTTGGAGTTGAAACTGGTATTTTCAAATTATAGGGAGGGTAATTGGATGGTTTGAGGTTGAAGTGGGGGAGAACCATAAATTCAACATTTAATGAATATGGAAAGGTTTCATGGTTTCTCCAAAAAAAAAACATTCCAAAATGTATGTCAAATGTGTGGGAGTCAATACCTTGGCTAACCCACACAACATGAATTTACACAGGTAATTCACAAGTTTGGACAAACTATGTTCTTGATGTACCAAATGAAACTATAAATATGAAGATCTAGCTTTCATACTTGTCACATAGTTTACATCACCATTCCAAAATTTTGTGCCCTTACTAATATGCACCAAAGGTCCCCACACGTTTCCCTTGGGATCTATGTGATTTTGAATGAACTAATCACAATCCATTCATACCAACAACTTATAAAACAAACTATTCTAAAAAATCTAATACATTAGGGTAACTACACTGTTTCCTTTAAAAAATGTGTGTAAACTATGCACAGAGAAAAAACATCATTATTTATCATGTGTTAGGACAAAACCTCTTTGAATATTTAAACACCCCCAATAAATTGAAATAATATAAAACAAATCACATATTTACATTGTAGTTTTCATATGTGTGATATTAAAAATTTATTATATGATACTTTAAAAACTCAATGTGAACCATTTTTTAAAATATTATCCAAAACAAGATATTTATATATTTCATGTTTCAAGAGTATTTAACGGATCATATTAATTATAATTTTTTTATTAAATTATATATTATATTATATAGAAATAATATAATTTTTCAAATATAAGATCCAATTATTATAAGTGTATAATTTGTTTTGAATTTAGAAACATTTTATATTCATATCATCTTTGTCATAATTCCGAATTCAATTTCCTTCTAATTTTTTTAAAAATTTCAAGAGTATTCTATTAATTTTATATTCATAAAATCAAAAAATTATTGAAATTTCTTCATTAATGGGTTAAAATAATTTTACATTTTATTAATTATATCATAATTATCTAAATTCATAACTTCCACTAGATTCATAGTTTTATTCTCATTTTAGTTTTCAAACTCATTCACCATTTTAAACTTTTATTATAATTTGACAAAAATTTTCCTATTTATTTTTATCTTTGTTTTACATTATATAGTATCATCAAGGGTTTATTTTATCATGGTCTTTTCAACATTATGACCAATACTTCAATTCTGCAATAAATTATCTTCCCAATGACTAACATAGGGAGAAATTCAAATCTCCTACTAATTTTTCTCATTTTTCATTGCCCATTTAGTAATTTTAAATCCCAGTTTCTCACACTTAGAATTGGAAAAACAAATTACTGAATACAACCTCATTTATGCTGGAAAAAAAATTTGAAATAGAAAAAGATATTTTCTAAAAAAATTGACATATAATATGTCCACTAATTTAATTTCATCCTTCTAATTTTTTTCAAAATAAATTGTTTTTTAAAAGGTAAAATATTTAAAACATTATAAATAAGTTTTTTTATTTTATAGAAATGTTTTTTTATTTGTATAATTGGTAATATGAAAAAATTAATCATTATATAAAATCCATTATCTTTCATTTTTTGAAAACTCAATGAATATTTACAAACCATGGATACCTTAAAATCCATTTAAACCTAATTTATTCTATATATTCCATATTGGGACCTTTTCATGTTATAATATAATATATAAATATATAAATCATCTAATAAAAATGTTTCAAAATAATTATCTTCAAGTGTTAAGAAAATTTTATCTACACTATATAGAATAACTAAATGAATTTAATTTAGCATTATTATTCCCTTATCCATTATTCAATAACACAATATCTTAATCAAAATTTTACTTACTCACGTGATTTAAATTGATATATATTCCATATTTTGATCATGATCAAATATTATTTTACAGATTTCTACTCTTTCCTATTTCACTTTCTTGTATGCATACTAAAATATTTATATCTTCACCAAACATCGTTATTCATTTTTTATAAAATCAATGTAGTAAATGTTTTATTACAAACATAATTTAGGATATTTTTCTTGTATAAACATTATATAATTATTCTTATGATAAAAAATTTTCTCCATAAACCCTTTCTATAATAGAAGTAATTTTTTTGATAATATCATAAAATTCCTATCAATTTGAAAGATGATATAGTAGAATATTTTTAAAAAAAATATTAAATTATTCCTATAAAAGGGTTTTAATTATTAAATATCCATTCCATATATTTTTTATGATTCTATATATTTAACCTTTCTTATAAATCATTATTTATTTTTCATATTATTTTATGTTATTTATTTTATATAACATAAGTCAAATAAAATAGTGAAAGAATTAGAAAAAATTTATAAGTTTTTCCCAATATGTGGGAAACTAAATCCTTGATATTCTAGGGTTAATGTGGTCAATATAATATCGCAGTTATAATGAATCAATTTCAAAAAGAGGAATGTATTGTTCTTATTTCTAAATTAAAACAGCGAGTCTATTGGTTTTCAATTTTGTACTCCAAAACAATTGATATAAAATAAATTACATAATGATAATGATGACTCACATGTAAATTAAAATTATTAAAAACAATTAAATTTTATTTCATTAATGTTTAAAAAATTAAAGATATATTATAGTGAAGTATTATCCTATTGGAAATAGAATCCATCATATGACTTCATAGATGCAATTTAAATTCCTTGCATTATCGAATGTTAGGGAACTTATGGGATGGTGTATTTCATTAGAGTGAAATCCTTAAAGAGTTGAAATGTTTGACTTGAATTGAGGGTGAGAACATTATTTATATTTTTAATAAGTTTAAATGAATACGTTAAATGAAAATATTGGATTTAAAGATATAAATATGGGTAGTTTGGTTGCAATAGTATAGTGAAAACAAAAGGGTAAATAATGGTAGGAATTACATAATCATTGAAAATATAGTGTGAATTTCCCCAGGGAATCATAATAAAAAGTATTGAGAGAGGAAGTGAATTTTAGAAAATAATAAAACTTTTTTTTCAATTATCACTAGTGTTATCATTTTAGTTAGAGTTCTTGAAATACTAAATGAAGAAACAAGATGATGATAGAAAGAGGGAATGAAAAAAAAGATATAAAAAAAAGATATTTTATAAGGATTATTAATTTTTTTTATTAAGTGGATAATCCTTTTTCTATAGTAATTGAAATATTACTTTATATATCAATATAATATTTTTAATAGGGAATAGTCGAATGGAGAATGCGTATAATCCAAAACTCTAGTATAAGAAAGAAAAAAACAATTGTATACATTTCAACCAATCTTCTACAATCCTCATTCTATGAAACAAATAATATATTGAATTATTATCCTTAAAACCTACCAAATTACCTCAATAATCCTCTATGAAATTGGATATACACATCATTATAAAAGTCTATATCATTAAGGGAATTGTTCATACGAGTTAATTCTTCTTAATATATCACTTTTTATCCAAAACATTATCTTATGGTTTTTTAAAATCACTTATAATGAGAGATGATGTTGTCAATGTATATAGATCCTCATAGACTATCACATCAAAAATATAAACAAAGTTTCTCATATTCTTTCTAAAACACCATTTACTCCTTCCATTAGGCATATATCTAAGATTTATTCCTTATCCAATGAAAACATATGGTATTTCTATAAATTTTATTTGATTTTCATTGAAAATAACCATTCATTACATGTTAATATTTAGATAAAATCACGTTATTATGATTCTTATGTTTCTTATTGAATAAAATTATTTTGGATTAATTCTTTATTTTTAATTAGAAAATGCACATAGAATTTGAATGGAAACTATGAAATGAAATATATATTGTTTATTTAATTTATAAACAAAAATGTTTCATTAATTTTTATAATATATTTTAAAATATTATATACGGTCATTTTTAACATATCAATGTTTTCAATTTAAATAAAAATATGACACTCCCTTAAAAATGTTTATATTATGTGTTGATTTTCAAAGGAAATGTGAATGGATTGATGAATTTATAGACTTATGTATGAAAAAATGTGGGACTTACGGTTCTAGGATGACAAATAGACCCCATTTGATGGAAATGATTTATTCCAAAAATTATACCATCAGTTGGTGTAATTTTCCATCAACTAGAAGATAAAGATTAATAAAGTGGAGGATTTCAAAAACAATACCTAATATATATGATTCATGATAGAATTGTTTAAGCTATTCTACTTGTGAAAAAGAGATCTGGTTCCATCATTATTTGTTTTCATTTGTATCCATCCACTATTATCCAATGCTCAACAAAGTCATAGATATGAATTTCTAAACCACAGAATCATTTTTGTGAATCTACTTTCATTGATTTAAAATATCAAGGGGTTTATGTTTAGACTAGGTGATGTTCATTAGTGCTTCAAGTTTATTTATTCACACATATATTTTTAGTATATCCCGATTATATTTTTTATTGGTTGGGGTGGATCATGTCAAGGTTAGTATAGTGGATTTAGTGGTCACACTAGTCTGGATTACTAAACCCCAAAGGTAAACTGGTTTGAGTTGTGTATTGATTAGTTGTGTCACATTATTAGAGAGTTGGTATACTTATAAAAATATTATACATGTATTCTATTAGTTAAAAAAATTAGATTTCATCTCTTCTTGTAGATCGGTTTACTAATTGAGTTCAGTATAATAGGTCGCTCATGCTTATTCCATTGTTTGATCAACACAGTTTCAACTACTTCTTTATATTTGGAGGAATATTGTTTGATTATTTAGTAAATTTTTAGCGATGATAATACAAAATTCTATAGCTTGGTATGGAGGTACAAATAGTGTGTTTTGAATCATGATAATATGGGTTCAGGCATTTTTGATTCACTAATTTAGATTTTCAGGATTTATTCATTAGTGTTTCCTACTATACATAAATGCTACTTTCTTTTGAACTTTTGATGTTGTTCTACCAAATTCAAGTATTCTATTTATGATTCCATCCCATAATATGTTTAAATTAAAGGATTGAAGAGAAATTTTCACTACCATCTACAAAACCAAGATGAGACCATGTAGTATCACTAATTTTTATACTGGACTAAAGAATTCATTGATTTTGAGTTTTTAATGTAGTAATGTTCACGAAGATAGGATATCCTAGAGATAAACCCAAGGATTGTCTAGATCCATTTATATATGGCATGATACTAGAAGATATATACAATAATATGATTCAATACCAAATTAGTTCAATAACTAATTATCTAAGATAAAGTTGTTATCACTTGGATAAACAACTAGAAATTAATCAATATTATTATTTTATGTTTATAAATACTTACTAAAATGATCACTGAAAACTATTCCTTTATGAGGGATTTAAATACTTCCATTTTCTATTTTCTATTGTATTATAATTTACCTCAGATTCAGGGGGTACCCAATACTATCCTCCCCCTCACTTTTCTTTCATTCTTCATTACTTTTGTTTATACATGAATGTGAATTAAAATTAGTTTTTTGTTAATTTTCACGATTTAATGGTAAATTAAAGGTGGTGTCTAGATGAAAATGATGTTTAACATTTCTTATTCATTTTTTAAAATTATTCTTTATTAATTGTAATTTTTCTTTCTCTTTTCATTTCCTAGACTAAAATTTAACATAGAAACATGTATTTATAACTCTATATGAGTTTTTCATATTCTTTTCATAGAAAAATTTCATAATGTCATCGATAAAATTAATTAATATTATCTTATAAAAAAAATTTATATGTACTTAAGAATTCCTCCTCTCATGATAGAGGCTTCCAACTAGGGGCAAGGGAATAAATCATATGTTGTGTGAAATATTCCCTTGATATCATAACCATAAATAATGAATAAATTACCAAAAAACATCCAACAAATATAATCATATGTGTATAGTAAATAACACATAAATTTCATAAAAAATGTAAATTCAGTCATATAATAATATATCTCAACTAACCCCCCATCAGATTGATCACATATAACACACACACACACACACATATATATATAAGGAGGATCCAATACCCTCCCTGATACTCACCTCTATCACATATCCAATCCTCATTGAGATTCTCAAGATTGATCCATTACACATTCTATACTCAGACCTGACTGAAAAATTAAAGGACTACACCTATGCTAGGGTGCCTATGTTGGGTGTCATAAATACATCCCAATATAATCTAATAAAGTGCACATAATATATTCAATCATATATATAAGTTTCTAAAAGAGGAAAATTAAATAATGTAAATAACTTCACATAAGAATACATGTTATGTCACTATGTTTTAACCATACCATAATGACACTCGACTATACCTACTTATCCAAAGTCAGAGAAGAAGTAACCATAGGCCAAAAATCCATACCCACACCCAAATAATTTTGGAAGGGTGTCATATCACGTCCTAACCACTACCCTCTCTCTCAACATTGGTCTCGCTCCAATCTTTGATCTCATATCCCATCTTATACCATAACCACACCACCATACTCCCACATAGGTCAAAGTACATATACAATCCAATGACACACTATAATAACTTATCCCCTCTCACTCGGGGTGGGTATCTTCATCATGTTACATCACATGCCACACATCAAAAATCCTCATGGACTAATGACCTCTCACTCAAGATGGTCCTTTCCATCATCTTCTCAATCAAGTTGAGGTTATTAAAATATTATCATTCCACATCACATCATCATTTCCCCTATCAATGGGTGGGCCTTATAACTAAAAAACTACCAATACCCTCACACTCAAGGTAAGTTCCTTCCAGAGTCTCCTCAATCAATGTAGTCCCATAAATCCAGCATGTAACTAACCATGTGACACAAATATTTTCCCTATATCAAGGTGGGAAACATAATAATTACATATACCCATACCATCTCACTCAATATGATACCTTCCAATACCCTCTCTCTTATGGAAAGTACTAACATCCATTAATGTCTCAAACATATACACATGTTCCACACACACATAGCAGCAATATAGCATTGTAACTCATCCCACATGCCCACCAACTCTCAACCTTGGTAATAGTCACTTGAGATCTAACCATGTGTTTTGAATAACTTCTCATAATTAATTTATCCTCCCTTGTTAATCTCAAAATGACCACATCATTCCCACATTAAAAGTATCATGAACCTATCAGAATTATCATATTTCCCATAAGGGCATCTATTAGGTTCTTCAAACCCATAACAGTCTCTACTGAACAATACATATACACTCTCATCACACCACAATGATCTCATAACCTATAGTCCCTACATAACCATTTATTATTGAGGGTATTCCAATCCTCTTCCAATTTTTACATCACAATGAATTTTGGTTAACTATGGTCAGTCTCAATCTAACTTTCACTATGCCCCTCAAAAGACTAATGCCACATCATCAAGACAATTCCCATAATCTTCACATGGGTTACATATCACATATCCCTCAGGAGATATCTCTATCTCATAATCTATAGGAAATCCTCTACAACATACTATATTAATCACTAGAGAACATATCTCACCCACGGAACATGCCAAGTCTCTAATCAACCCTCAAAAGGGTGGTCCCCTCCATGAGTGACATATAAATCCATCTCACCCATAACCATTAGGACTAATTATCTCACACTTATCTAACAAACCACTATATATTTATATTATAACACGGAAGATTATTGTAAATTTGACTCTATATTTATTAATCAACCACCTTCTTTCATAGGATGGGTTATGATCATGTTATCCAATTTATTAACATTGGGAATATTACTGAAATTATTGATGATTTTTGACATAATTATCATTTTATCACACCAAACATGAAAATGTGTAAAAGATCTATCACAAGGAGGATAAATTCCATCCCATATCTTTACCAAGGTTTCTCTCAATCCCTATATAGTTTACATTAACACACACTTTCATGAAATCATCTAGAATAATGTAGAAAGAGGCATATGGTTTAGTATTATATGGATCAGCCAACTCAACTATGGAGTTATCATCCCTACTATAGTCCAATCATTAGTTGCCAATATATTACAGGCCTTTAAAAATATTATACAAACACCTAATCCCCTATCTTGGGATATGAAATTTAAAATGATTAATTATTTAAAATAATATGTAATTTTTTAATTTAAACTGAAGAAGAAGAATATCCAAAAACTCACTGAGCTATGTTGCTCAACCGAAACTACCCAAAACCTGATATATTCATCATTCTATAAGCTCGTCTAGAAAAAAATGGAATATTATAAATGAACTGGACTCACACTCCTGATTTTGATGCTATAAAAATAGACTTTAAGTACTCTCTTTGATTCTAAGTATAAAATCCTGGATACAATCATTATCATATAAAAAATTAATTTCAGTTATTTCATCTCTTACCTCATAAATATAATTTTAGGTTTAGAGTTTTATATAATTAGGATAAAACTAAAATTAGAAAAACCCAAGACATAATGTAATGGATATTTGTTTCCACTATATAACAAAACTAATTAACCCATAATGAGTATTAAACATTTCCCACAAATATTTCCACACATGATATACTTATAAAAATATCACATGCAGTAAATTTCTTCATAAACTAGGGAATGGAAATATAATAAAGGGGTGATATAAAATACTTGTTAGTGAAAAAATATAATAGAATATATCAAAACATAAACATATCATACATAATATGGAAAGAATAAATAATATGAAAAATTCCATAACAAACTGAATCATAGAGAATTATATATCCAAGATAATAAATGAAAGCATAGATATCAATAATACCGATAAAATACTGATTGAATTCATAATTTCTAACATCAAATAATTGTTTAAAGGTATCTTTCAACGACATTATCCTATTATGGGAAGAGGTATACACCAAAACCCAACCTATTTTTTCTCATGGGACCTATTGATGCATCGAGGGGATATATAATTCTAGGCCCCACCCATCACCTTATTAATTCAAATTAATTCACCATAAGAGTCAACATGATCTTTAATACCATTCCTTAAGGAACCCTTGGATGAATAGAATAATCTTTATCTATGTGATCAGGAATACATAATATTAATAAATTATCAAGTTGATTTAGATGTCAATAATCATCAATAATGTCAGTAATTTTCCTAATGCTAATAAATTGGATAACATGATCATAACCCAACCTATGAAACAAGGTGGTTGATTAATAAATATAAAGTCAAATTTCTAATAATATTCCATGTTATAATAAAAATACATAGTATGTTAATACTTTTCCAAATTTCAATAGAATAACATTCTTTATTAGTTAACATAATCGAATCTTAATTATATGAAATGTTTTGTTCACACTAAATAGTTCGATGGGTATATGAATAATTCAATAATGGAATAACATGATCATAATCCATATAGAGGAAGAATGTGTATGGTTTAAAAATAAAATATCACAGTGTAACAAAGTTAAACTAAAGGGATGTTGAACTATATGAAAAATATCCTTAAAAAATAATTCTTGAATGTTACCACCTAAGAAGGGATCAGATATTGGATTGTTTGGTACCTTGAGTTCATTCCCCCAAAAGATAAATATATTTTAGCTTCTAAATAGTTAAACATAAATTTTATTATGGGAAATACTTTTGAAAATTATAAGGTAAATAGAAGAAAAAACATAAAAGATTTTTTAGAAAACATTTTTATTATTGATGTAAAATACATATTTACATGTCTTCTTTAAAGGTAAATTTTGAATAGGTTAAAAGAAAGATTTTAAAAAAAATTAATTTTTTTAAAAATATAATATAATGGATCCTTGAAAAGAAATAAATTTTATACTAGATAAATGAGGATAGGAATACAAAACATATTAAAGTGAAAGGAAAACCCAACATATTTTTTTCAAAATACCATGGTTCAAAACTCACAATGTATGAAGTAGTAACAAAAAATTAATTTTTATTAAAACTTAATTTTAAAAAATTGGATTATAAAATACTATAAAATAAATCATTTTGGTGGGAGAACCCATGCATGGTATAAAATATTTCATGATGGAATAATATAACTCAATGAATCGAGAGTTGAGTTTTCTAATATCCCTTATAAGCAACATATTCCATTAATCCTGAAAAAAATTGAAAAGGGGATTATATGGAAAATACGTAAAAAATGATAGAATAAAATATTTTAAAATAAAATAAAATAATATGTCCAAATTATATATATTAAGTTTAATATAATGGTTATAACTCAATGAATGAATTTTGAGTTACCAAAAAATACTTAGTACTGGGGAAACAACTGAATCAACAACCACTTGAATAAGGGAACATTATTTGGATAATAAATCCCATGAAACATAATGATTATGATAAAAATATATCCATGGGTACTGAATTCAATATAAAAATAAAATATGGTGCATAAAATGTATTATGTCTCAAAGAATCCCAATAGAGACCAAAACTCCTTGAAATAGAGGACTTTAGAAAAAGTATGACGACTTTAGAAAATTTCAAACCAAAACTACATGAAATATATTAATTTTAATTGAAAATAAAATAAAATTAATAAAATATATTTCAGGATATTATATATCAAATAGTTTTTATATTCTCCATATTAATGAAATTAGGTGCATTATACCAAACATGTGTCAAAGAGAGAAATTTGAGAAAAAAACCCTCACTTTAGTAATGATTCATTATGAACGTGCACCAAATGTCCTGAATAATTAAATTAAGTTCATTAAAAACATAACTAAGAACCTGATTCAAAACTATAACCATTTATACTCAAAATTTATAATAATTATATATATATATATATATATATTAGCTAGTTTTTAATGTTTTCAACACTAAGTGTAAGTAATATTTATTACTTTGAACTAGTTTTATAAAATTCTTCATGGTATCAATTAATTTTTAAAATTACATAGATATTAGATTATATAATTAAATTTAATAGATGTTTAAATATGGTTTATAAATCTATAATTTCATTTCAGGTCACTTTTGGTTACGAACCATGAAGATTAAATCAACGATCATCATGTTTCAGTTATTCTTAACAAACAAAATGTGTTTTTTTTATTTATTGAAAAAAATATTGAAATAACATTACCAGAACCAAGAAAAATTAATATTTAAATATTTATATAATATTATAACATTAAATACATTCTCATAGTCATCCATAAAATAAATTTGTAATATTTTTTAAGTAGGTGGTTAAACCAACACAAACAGAACATAAAATGAATAATTAATAATTATGATATGGATTAGTTATAATATAATTATAACAGAAAAATAATGGTCTTGATTTTTTTACTATTATATACCATAATTTGTTATAATTATAATGAGAATATAATTTACATAACGTCATTACCCTGAAAAAATAGATCATTTTCCACTTAGTTTTCTCATTCTAAATGATTAAATTAATGATAATCATTTATTGATCATATCATTAATATGTTCTCCAATTTTTAATAATAAAAACTTAATGATTTTATAAACATCATTTTTCCTCATTAAACCATTCAAGGAATGATCAATTATGGTTGGTGATGAAAAATGGATTTCATTTCTCGTGGTGGAAGTAGTCAACATGTACGCACGAATGACGATTTAATTTTTCTTAATGGATGGGATATATGAATAGATAATGAAAATACCATTAATATAGTAACATTAATTTAAATAACTTATACTAATATAATTATATTAGTATGTATAGAGTACATTTTATTTAAAATAATCAATAGGAAAAACTAAGTAGCTGATAATACTAATAATAGGTACTTGAATTTTCCTTGTAATTATCCTAGAAAATAAAGTATTAATTATAACTAATGTTGAAATGAATATTTTAAACATGGGATAAGTTTCTAGGATGATAAAATCATTATATTTTAATGTTTAAATTTTAATTCAATGTTAGTATTGAAGAGGAGGATGTGTTAGATTTTTATAAGTGAATACAAGAGAACTTTTGGAATCACCTTTAACATTTTAGATTATATTATGATTATATTACAAGTTCAATTGACAAATAAATGGGTAAAAGAGTATTAAAAAGTAATTTTGGGTCAAAAATTATGTAAAAAAACATTTTTTAGTCAACCTGGTTGTTTCAAGACCTTTTCTTTTACCTATTTTAACTTCTACTCTAATTTAATTTTACCTGAGTAATTAATTTTTAACATTCATAATTAATATTAATTAAAATTTTATAGTGAACCCCTTAATTAATTTGTACCTTATAATTTTTTAATTTTCAAATCATTTTATCAAATAAAATATCTATGTGTTTGAGAATTAAATTTTAAGATTAGCACGCAAAACACATAAAAATAATTTATAGGGAAAAGTTTATTTTTTATGTATAAAATATTTATGTTAGAAATAGTTATTAAAATTATAAATTACCATAATATATTTAGTTTATTTTATATAAAATTAAATTTATTAGGCTTTCATGGAAATCCTAAACCAAATATTACCTTAAAAATACTTGATTCAAAGAAAAGGCAAGAAACATTTTTATATTAAATTGTCATTTTAATTTAGTTCTAAAAAGTTTTGACATAGGATTTAAAAGAAAAAATAATATATTAAAATTTAAAATTTTATTCCTTAAATTTTATTTTAATTTAAGGTTTTTTAAACATCTAGGATATTCTTACATAATGATAAAATCATAAAAATTGTCAATTTCAAAAAAAACTGTATTTTTCAACTAAAAATCATTTTTTAGAAAAGGAATAGAATTCCATATTAGGATAATATTATTATTCTAAATCCATAAATTATTTCCATATAATCAAATTAAAATTATAAATTTTTTTAATTAGTTTTTTTAATAAAACTGTAAAATTTAATAAAAAACCCTTTATATTAGAAAATGACATTTTCTTATACTAATTGTTATTATTATTATTTTATATCATTCACCAAATAAATTAGTGCCAAAAAATGAAAAGTATAAAATATAATTTATCATCCTTAATTATACATTTATTGAAATATAAATTCATATCATATAAAAAATTATGTTTTAGAAAAAAAACATTTCTAAAAAATAAATTATCTTATTAGTCATTTTAGGTAAACTAATTGAATATAATTCATAATAAAAGTACACTTTATTTTATATATGCATATATTTAATAATGTATATAATCCTATGCATTCCCACTAATTCAATGGATAGGTTTTAATATTCATACTTAAATATTTATATTTTATCTAAATATATTACGGATTCATTTAGTTCAGTGTTGCAAGTGGAGAAAGCAATGAAACACAATGACTTTTTTTAAACATAACCATATATATGAAAATCTCATGGTGAAACGTTCTTCCCCTTTAAATAAATTATTTCCTATCAATTTTAAATAATACTCACTAAATAAAGTAGGTGATGGTATTCTTAACATATTCATCATTTGGGTTATAACCTATAATATGACACTCACCATACTCTACTAGGCTATATCAAGTTACTAATCTTTCTTCAAACAAAATTATTCATTCATATAATAATATACCCAATTATATATATATAACATAATTATATACCTCTATAATGCAACTTTTCTGACACCATTTGAATCTTCATGTCAATAAACCATAACGAAGATATATATTCCCCTGAAAATTAACTATCTATTTAACCCTCAAATGGTATTAACCACTAGTCAATATATATCATGATCCCAAAAGTAAGATAAAAATTACCAATGATTTATCATCAATCTCATGGAATTTGATAGTACATAACATTAATTTTCAAAATCAACCAACCCTTTATTATCTTGACATCAAACATATACTAAATCTAAAACGTATCCACCCCTCAAACATGTTCTCTTCAATATTTATCTCCAAAAATATTAATTTTCCATAAAAAAAACATTTTTAAACGTTTTTGAAAACATTTAATATATTATTTAAAACCATTAATTCAAATCTACTAAATAATTTTCCCTATATGTTTCAAATAATCCTGAATAATATTTAGAATATTCTAAAATGCTTTTAAAAAATATCATTTGACTACTTAAAATTTCTAAGAGTATGAAAAATTAATTTCTATTATGATTTCAACCACACTACCATATGTAAGAATAAAAAACTCATTTTTCATAATAATAGGCATATATTTATATTATTAACCATTTACATATGATCCCTTATTATAATATAAAACATAGTGGTTTTTGGATACATTCCCTTATCATCTTCATTTTTTAATATTATTTAAACCAAATAATAAATCCAAAATAATTATGATAATACTGAAAAATTAATATTAAAACATAAATATGAATATTTATTCCCCTATGGAACAATTGTTTTCATATACGATACTTTCATATTGATATATGACTAACTTTGTTTAATACTTGGATATCCATGGTCATTTTTATATTAGTTTATCCAACCTATTTATTTAACATAATTCTTAAATCCATAATAATAGTATATATAGGTAATGTTATTAACCATAGAATATCCCCCATTAGTGTCAAACTTGGTTTTAGTTATGCCTTTTTATTGTGCACATAGTGGCGATTGGTTTAATACCTGATTCTCTTTTTTCAGGGTTATTACCCCTAGGTACATCTGTTCCAGAAACTGAATCCACTTGTTGTATCCATACAAGGATATAATTTCTATAAAAACTAAATACTAAAGAATTTAACAAAACATCAGGATGTTATCCAATACTTTTAATTATTTCTAGGATATTCATTTATGTTCTCTTAGCCTAATCAGGAAAATATTCAATTTTACCTAAAATAACAAAAAAGGGATATCTATACCTTTGAAATATTTATCAAAATTAACCTATAAAAACATAAATTATCCTCAAAAAATATCTTAATATCCAAACTTATATAAAACATGGTCTGATATAAACTATTACTACCTCAATCCTTTACTCCCAGATTCAGTTCCATAAATCATTCTTTACATACTCACTTTGATATCTAGTGTAAAAGCTTGGATATATTCATTCTTATTTAAAAAATAAATATTGATTATTTCATATCTTAAACACCAAATATAATATTAGGTTATATATTTAGAGAATTATGAAAAAACATAAACTATAAAACCAATTTCATTATCAACTAATGGATATTTTTTCAACCATACAAGAAACTACTTAATCAATAATGAGTCTTGAAAATTTCCCACAAATACTTCCACACATGTAATCTTTATAAACATATCACATGTACTAATTTTCTTCATAACCTGGTAAATGGAAACATAACAAATGGGGTGATCCAAACACTCATTAAAGGAAACATATAACTATATATGTCAAAATACAAGAATAAAATACATAATGTGGAAGGAATAAATAATATGAAAAATGCCATAATATACTGAAACATAGAGCATTACATATCCAGGATAATAAATGAAAACATGTATATCAATAATATTGACTTAAAAATAATGTAATTAATAGTTTTGGAAATTAAATAATGTTATTAAGTCTACTTTCCAAGAAACTTTCATGTTATGGAAAGATGTATACACCAAAACCAAACCTTTTTTATCATCATACTCGTTAGTGAATCAAGTAAATATATAACTAGGGGCTCTACCCATCACCTAGTTAAATCCATTTCATTCACCATAAGATTCAAAAATAAATTTCATATCATTCCCTAAGGAACCCTAGACTGAATAGAAACATGATATCTGTATAATGAAGAATAAAAAATATCAATATATGATCAACCTGTGTTAGTTGTCATTAATCATCAAGAATGTCAATATTTTTCCCAATGTAATTAAAAGGGATAAAATAATCATAACCCATACACAAAATATGGTGGATGGTCAAAAAATACATTTTAAACATTCTAATAATAATACATATTGGAATAATAATATATTTCATACTAATACTTTTCCATATATCAATAGAATAACATTCGTTCTAGGTGAACATCATCAAATATTAATGAGTAAAATATGATATTTTCTCTATATATATTAATGAATATTTTCATAATTCAATACTTAAATAAAAATATAATGATACATATAAAGAAAAAAGGTGGATGATTTTAAAAGAAAATATCCTCAGTGTAACAATAGGAACCATGAAAGATGTTAACACATATAAAAAACATTTTATAAAAAGTATACTTTAACGATACAACTCAAGAAGGGATATGGAATTTTGTTTTTTACTATAATGAGTTCATTACCACAAAATATAACTGTATATATTTAGTATAAATAGTTAATCATAAACCCGAGTAGGTTAAATCATTTTGAATATGATATGGGAAATGGAAGAAAAAACTTAAAATAGATTTTAGAAAAAAAATAACATTGAAGTAAAATAAAAATTCACATATCTCTTTCAAAGGTTAATTTTGAAACAATAAAAATAATTATTTTGAAAATATTTAATTTTACATATAATATCCAATAATGTATCCTTCAAAATTCATAAAGTTTATGATTCATAAATGATTAGAGGAAGAAAAAATATATTAATGTGAAATGAAAACACTTTTTTATTATTTTAAAAATACTATTGTTCAAAATTAATATTACAAGAAGTTGTAATCAAAACATAATTTGTATTAAAAAATAATTTTCCCAAATAGGATTATAAAATAAAATATAATAAAATACTATAATGTGATAACCCAATCATAGAAGAAATAAGTTCACGATGATAGAATATAACTAAAGTAAAGGAGATGTGAGTTATCAATATCCCTTATCTGTAACATACTCTATAAAGCATGAAACGTTTGAAAAGTGTTATATGTTGTAAATATGTATATAATGATAAAATACCACATAATATATTCTATGGGATGAATATATCTAACTTATATGAAACAAGTTCAATCGAATGATCATAACTCAATGAATGAAAGTTGAGTTCCCAAAAAATCTTTATTGGGGGAATAACTGAAACAATAGGCACTTGAATAAGGGGACATTATTTTGATATTAAATCCCATGAAATAAAAATATTATTATAAAATATATCAAAGTAAATTAAATACACCATAAAAATAAAATATGATGCACAAAATATATTATGCCTCAAAGAATTAGAATTAAGACTAAGAGAACCCTTTTGGATTTAAAAACATTCAAAAAAACTCCTTGAAAGAGAGGAATTGTAATTTAAAATAAAATTTAATTATTAAAATATAATTAAATAAATTATATCTCAAAGAGTTAGTATATAATACACATAAATTAAATTAGGTTCATAATACCAAACATGTCTCAAAGAGAGGAATTTGATACAAAAACCCTTAATTTGGTCCTAATCTATTCTTCATATGCACCAAATTTTATGAGTAAATAAATTTAGTAAATTTATTAAATACCGAATAAAAATAATCATTACTATAAAAATTTATAATCATTATTTATAATTATTATATATATATATTAGATAGTTTTTATATATTTTCAACAACAGGTGTAAGTAATATTTATCTCTTCGAACTAGTTTTATAAAATTCTTATTGGTATATATTATTTTTAGAAATTAAATCACTATTAGGTCATATATGGTACTGTTATATATGTTATAAGATATTTCAAAACTAAATCATTTCATTTTATATATGTTTTTGTTACGAACCATGATGATGAAATCAATAACAATATTTTCTCGGTGATTCTAAATGAATGAAAGGTGTTTTCTTAATTAATGTGTTCAATGTTGGTATAAACATACCAAATAAAAAAAATTATTTACATATTTATATAATATTTTACCAGTAAAAAACTTATCATAATCATCCATGACAAAAATATTTGGTATTGATGAATTAGGTGGTCAAACCGATATGAACATGAACCTATGAGGATTAATAGATGATTATGAGACGGTTTAGTTGTAATATCATTATAAAAGAAACATATTGATCTTAAATAGTGTTTATTACTATGATATTTTATTATTGTACTAAATTATAAGGGAAAAATAATTTATATAAAGTAAATACTTAAAAATATTTCATTTTCTTATTAGTTTTTTCATTTTAAATGATTGAATTAGTGAATATCATTTATTGATCATATCATTAATACGTTATATAATTTGTCATGTAAAAACATTAATGATGTTATAAAAATAATATTTATTTATTAATCTATTTTTGAAACCATCAATTATGGTTGTTGATGAAAATGAAGGTCTTCTCTCATGGTGGCAATAGTTCGCACGTACGTACGAGCACTGATTTTATTTTTCTTAATGGATGGTATAGATGAATAAAAAATGATAACACACATAATATAGTAAAATTAAAGTATATAAATGATACTAATATCATTATAATATTTTTGATAGGATAAATTTTAATTAATAATATCAATAGGATAATCCAAGAAGTTGATAATACTCATGTTGGGTACTTAAATTTTTATTAGAATTGTCCCTGGGAATGAAGGCCTTATTCCAAATGATGGTGTCCAGAATATTTTTATCTTGGAATTTGGTTCTGTGATTAGTAAACTTTATTGTTTAAAAGATAAATTAAATGGGAAGTGAAAACTTTAATTGGAGGAGGTTCATCCTTTTTATAAGTGAAGATAAAGCCACTTTTGATAGCACACTTAAAATTTTCAATAATGTAATGTTATAATTCCAAGATCATTGAATGAAAAATTGATATACAAATGATGGGAAAGTGATTTTGGGTATTAAATCACATCATCGACTAATTTGGGAGAAAATTTGAGTGTTTTAATTCTTTTTCATTTAAATATTTTCACTTTTACCCCAATTTACTTTTACCATGGTAATTAATTTTTAACCTTCATAATTAATATTAATGAAACAATTAACAATATATCATTTAACTATTTTTTAAATTCTGATTATCAAATTTTGAAATAATTTTATCAAATAACATTTCTATTTTTTAGAAAATTTAATTTTCAAACAAGTTCACATACCATGTAAAAATAGTTTTTAGAAAAAAGTGTGTTTTAAGCATGAAATTAATCTGTATTCCATATTTCATAAAAATATCATTTAATATAACACATTTTTATTATTTTAAATATAATAAAACTTATTAGTCATTCATGGAAATCCAAAACTGAATCTCACCTTAAAAATAATTGATTCAGAGAAAAGATGAGAAATAAATTTTTATTAAAGTAACATTTTAATTTAGTTTTAAATATGTTGGAAATTATATTTATAAGCTTAGATAATATATTAAAATTAATAATTTTATTCCTTAAATAAATATTTTATTACCTAAAAGGTTTTTTAAACTTCTAGGATATTCTAACATAATGATAAAATCAAAAAAATTATAATTTTCTCTAAAAAAATATTTTTCAACTAAAAATAATATTTTTGGAAGTTTTTTTCATATTAAGATAATATTTTTATTATAATTCCAAAAAATATTTAAATATTCTAAAATTAAAATTCTAAAATTTATAAATTAATTTTTTTAATAAAATCATTAAATATAATGAAAACCCTTTTTTACTGGAAAATGACATTTTCAAATATAAATTATTATTATTATTATTATTTCATATAAATTACTAACAAAATTATAGTTAACAAATTATTAATATCAAACATAATTTATCTTCATTAATCAAATGTTTCTTGATATAGAAATGCATATCGCATGAAAAATTAATTTTAAGAAACATACTTTTCTAAACAATAAATGGCCTTATTAATCATTTTAGGTAAAATAATTTCATTTAATTCATATTAAAAGTAGTATTTGTTATATTCAAACATATATTTAATAAATTGGTTACTCAAATTAAGTTTTTTTATTTCACTAAAATGTTTTAATGGTTATACTTAAATATTTATATTTTAACTAGTATATACTGTGTTTTAATTTAAGGTTGATGTTGTGTGTGGATGATACTATACACATTTACTTATTTAAATGTAATTATATATTAAAATCTTGAGTTGTTATAAATCTATATTATCATATATATATATATATATATATATATATTCCACCATAATCTTGTTGAATCTTTATAAGGTCATTTCCAAAAGACAAATAAATCATTGGATAATAAAGGGGATAATGAATAGAAGGGATTTGAGGATATAAATTTCATAAATTTACTAAATAATTGAATACAAAACACGCCTATTCAATTTAATTAAAATGGAGGAAGGTTTATGGGATTAACCAACTAAATAGTCCTATACCAATGCATCTATTCTAAAAATAATGAGATGGGATGACATTGAAAACTTGGGGCTCCCCTACTTTTAAGACAACTAGAAAAGGGGAACTTCATGATATGGTACTAAGTGTCTTGACACAATGACCCAATTAATAGCTAGTTAGTTGCATATCTAATGAATTAAGGGAGTAATACCACACCCATGACCACCCCTATAATAACACTTTTCACTACCCCAACTAAAATCACTCAATAGTATCTTATATGACGAATCATGTGACCTTAAGTGTTCCTCCACATATTACAGAGGCTATTGACTAGAGATAAGTGAATAAGACATCCATTGATGAGAATATTCCCTTTGAATCATGATTATAAATAATAAAACAAACTTCACAATAGATAATTAGAGTGTGAATAGTAAATAATAAATCCATGTTGTTACAAAATTAAATGCATTCATATAGTCATACATCCGAATTTATATTCCCCTGGGCTGATCACATATAAAAAATAAATAATAAAAATTCATGGAGGCTCTAATACAATTCCCTATTATCACCTCCATACTATATTCAATCCCTATCTAGTTGCTTCATCATGGTCCACTATACATTTGGTTCTCATACATGTATAACCAATATAAGGTCTTCATTTATACCAAAGTTACTTTACAAGATATGAGAAACACTTATTAGTAGGGTGTCATCATGATCCCTTAACATTAAATATTGTATACATTCTTATACAAGAATAAAAATAAATAATATAAACAACTAAACATATGCATACATGTCGAGTCATCATGTATTAACCATGCCACCATGACACCTTACCATACTTGCTCAGCCAACACCATAAAATATGTTTTCAATTCCAAAAATAAATACCCATAAGTCATACCTAGTCCTTAACATATTGTGTGTTTTGTTTAATTTTTTATTATTTTATGTTTCTTAGGAGTTTTTGATGTGTTTTTGGCATTTCAAAAAAATATTAGTCTTGGACTGCAATAGGACGCAACATAATCCCCATGGTTGCGTCATGGGGAATGAAATTTCTTAAGGGTAACCAATGTTACCCAAAACTAATAGGCCCTGGTTTAGTATAGGGAGTCCACACCATAGTAGATGTAATTGAATCCCTTGGGCCTATCTTACTATGGTTCTCTACATCATAATACTTAGTGTTGCATTGTTGAGGGATTTGTGCATGGTTGAAGATTATAGGCCACAAAATAGAGGGTTTGGTTACTCTATGGAGGATTTTTGGTAGAGGCCTCCATATAATTGGTGGTGATATTATATAAAAAGGCCAGGGGAAGGGAGTTATGACAAGGTCCTCAGTTTTCTAGGGTTCTCGAGTGGCACTTCATATTGTAAGTGAGAGGGGACACACCAAAATCCCCATGGATTTTGGACCCCTTATTCTACTCTATGGAGGTGAACTATGGTTAAATAGATAGGAAACACTATATAAGGGACTATTTGGAGTAGCTCTATTCCATAAAACCTAGGGGCTATGTTGGAAATCCTTTATACCCATTTTTTTAAAACATTGTCTTCTCTTTCTAACCCTGTTATATTTTAAAACTTATTCCTATCCTCCATATACCATTATGTGATAATAACTTAGTTGGTTCTTAAGGAGGATCTCATTCATCCCTTTATTTAATTTTGGATTCTCCGTTTTGAATTTTAAGAGAATTATAATCAAAGTGAAACCATTTTCCCCCATTTTCATTAGGCCTATTATCTCACACTATGCACATACACTCACATTCATGTATAAACCCATTATGTTTTATACAGGTTCAAGGTTCTATTTATATTTCATATCATTTTCTTTGGCCACCAATGGGAAAGTTGGGATTTGGTGAGTGACTATGGGTTTTATGGAGGTTTTCTTATAGTGTTTAGGGTCTTGTCTTTTTATGTTGTTGTATCAGACAAGAAAACCTTTGATTCCTGTATTTAGTTTCCTTTATATTTATCCTTGTTCTATATTTATTTATGGATGATGTATGTTTGTTTATACAAGAGAGTTGAACTATATTTTTTGTTATTAATTGTTTGGCTTATTTATTTTTTATATATACTTATTTAATTTTTCATTGATGTCTAATATATGAATACTCAATGCTATATTTTTTGAAAAATGATATGTTGTTGTTTACTCTGATTTCAGGGATAAAATATTCTTAATAAGAGTATAATTTTATTTATAGGCACTAGTTTCCATCCCATGCTGATCAAAAACACCGTTTAGGACATACCGTGAGCTGAATTATGTAATAGGCTAGGTCGACTCAGACTCGTTCATGACACATAACAAAAGACTTTGGGTAGGGTGTCATATCTTGTTCTTACTATTACCATCTTTCTAAAAAAAGTGTCTCATTCAAATTAGTGATTTCATAACCCATCTAATACATTAAACACACCACAAACCTCTAACATAGAGTGAGGTCCATATATCATCTAATGCCTCGATACAGTGACTTCTCCCCTATCACTTAGTTTGGATATCTCCATCAAGTCACATCCCACACCAAACACCATAACTCCTCTATAACCAATATAACCTCATTCAGGATGGTCCCTACCATCACCTTCTCACTTAATTTAAGTCTATGCATACACTCTCATGAATCATCACATCAACAAAACCCCATGAATAGAGTGGGCCTTATAGTAATAACCTTACCAAAACTGTCTCAGTCAAGGTTGGGTCTTGTTATAACCTCTTCATGCATTGTGTGGTTATAAATCAATAACTTCACCAACCAAATCACACTGACCATTCCCATATATAAGGGAGAGTCTCACAAATAAAACCTATACTAGTACATTATCACTCAAGAATATACCTTCTAGTTTTAGGTTTCGGGCACAACTAAAGCGTAGGATGGGAATGTACCAATCTTTTCAAATTGTCATAATCGATGATTAACCTGGTATCAATATGACGATGAATGCAGGTATCCACATAATTGAATGAAAGATAAAATAAAAATGATAGAATCCAAAACTAAGAATAAAGGATCAATATATTTTGTTTATAATTAATTTAATTAAATTTTAGAATTACATCCAAGATGATTCTTTCTTTGTTGATGCGTCTGACCACGGGTATGAGGTGCATCTTTTTGTGATCTAGAATCCAAGGATAAGAATCCTATAGCGGTGATCCACAAGTGATTCACATCTCTCCAATCATTGCTGAAGGAGTCTTCATATTCTAACCTGGAAGATATTTGTGCTTGCAATGTCTCCCTTAGAAAACCTTGAAAATTGATTCCAATGAGTTATCCTTGATCAGGTGGAGAAGGATCTCTATCATTATTGAGAGCATTCTTAGAGAGGGAAGAGTTCTCTAGGATTGAGAGATTTTTTCTAAGGATGTTGTGCACATAATGATTGGTTAGCCGGTCAAATGACCCCTTGGATAATTTAGAGAATAATAACAGAATGAATAATTTAATTCACCATGTAATAATAAATAATTATCATAGGTACAGTTACTTAATTTATTATTCCATGTGAAATACCATGTCAAATAATAATATCAATTCTATTATTTCCATGAAATGTTATTTACTTTCATGTTATATTTAAATATTATTTAACCAAATAATATTTAATATTATTTATCACCAGACCCTTAAACTGGTCCACCAATCCTCTTTAATATTTACCGGGCCTTGAATAATGACTATTTATTTGTTAAATAAATATAACTACATTATTTTTCGATAACTAAATATTTTGTCCACAATATATTCTATCAAATAACTCATGATGAAATAAATGAAATCAGGCATACTTGAATAATTATTAAACCACAAAAGGAATAATATTTATTCAACTTGTTAAATATATAAATTATTTCACTAAGATAATAGTTACACTTAGTGTGTGCCCTCTAGGCCTCTTTCTCATTGTCATTAGGTTGGATTGCATAATGTACAAGATTACTATCTAGAAACAAGTCAAGGAACCCAAGATAAAGAAGTTGACATCACAATGACATGTCACCTCATATGAATAATTATCATGTAATATAATCGTTTTGTTCTGTTATCTTTAATCAAGCAGGTTGCATTCAAGTTACATCAACCCATGTGCTCAATTTATCATTATTTGACTTCCCAGAATTGAAATTTCCTAGATAACACCATGGCCATGGATTTAGTTAGGCTATATAATTTCCATCTAAGGGAATGAGATATATACTTCCATATAAGTGAAAAATCCTTTCTCATGTTATTCAATAATACAATATTACTTGTGAGGCACCCAATATATCCTACCTCACCATGACCATCTGTTGTCACAATTTTCATCAATACATCTAAGTGCATGATCCATAACACCCTCTAATAATAATATTAATGTATAAGGACCAATACCCACATCCGCAGATAGGAACATACAATGACATTTATGAGTGTATATTTTCTACTGGTAGGTCTAGTTCTCATAATATCATCCTGATATTACTAAGGGATAACACAATGAGAAGGTTCCTCAAAGTTTTATGAGTCCCCACCACTGATAGCCTGTATCATTTATAACCCTTATAATGATATCATCCAACCATATAACATATATTCAAGAATTGTTTCATTCCCCTTCTGAGTTCTCATCATAGCAGGGATCTACAATGACCTTTTAATGCGATAGTTATTCTCAGTACATTATCACATAATAGGTCACATAGAAGAACAATAATTATGTGATAATTATTTTGTTAATATTCATCCAATGAATATAGGTTTATCATAAAGTACAAAGAAGTTTGTTTCTAGGGAACCAACTCCAACAGACTCCCACTTGCATTGGATCCAACTGCTAATAACCTTCATTCTTCTAGCTATCAAACGATATTCATGTTTTTGCTGAGATAGGACTTTATTCAAGGGTCCCTATACATTCTATTCCATGGAAACTATTCTCACTACAATGCCAACCCTATGATATAAATCCCTCAACAGTAGATACTTTCGACATATGTTCTTTGCCTATTTATGTGACCTTGGATCTTTTGAAACATCCACCACTACAGTATTGTCATAATAAAATGTAATTAGATATTTACTTCTAGGAACCACATCAAGATCTTGGACAAAGTTCTGAATCAATATTGCTTCCTTAGCTGCATGATAAAATTCTATATATTCAGAATCCACTGTAGAATCAGCGACAAATGGGTACTTTGAACTCTTCTAGCTCAAAGCTCCTCTGTTGAGACAAAAAACATATATTGATTGTGACTTTAGATCATTATGATATATCTAAAAACCATAATCTTCATACCCTATGATGAAAAGCTCCTCATATCCTCCAAACTCTAGAAACATATCTGTAGTTATTCTCAGATACTAAAGGATAGTCTTGACAATAGTCCAATGTTGTTCCCCTATATATTTTTTATATCTTCATACCATGCTTAGTGTATAGGAAACATCATGTTTGGTACATAACATGGCATACATTATAGATCCTATTGTCGAATCATATTTAATATTACTCATATTATCTTTATCATGTTGTGTCTGGGGACATATTTTCTTGTATAGATTTATACCGTATTACACGAGAACCAATCCCCTCTAGGATTGTTCCATACTAAATCACTTTAGTATCTGATCAATGTATGTACATTGACTAAGTCCAAACAGCCTCTTGGATTTATCACAAATGATATTGATCCCTAGAATGTAGTCTATTTGTCCTAAGTACTTCATGAAGAAGCACTTTCTCAACTATTCATTGACTGAATAAAAGAATGGTGTGTAGTTTCCAATAAGAAATGTGTCATCAAAATACACTACTAGGATAATGACCATATCCCCATTAAACCTCTTGTAAAAACATGGCTCGCATTAATTCTTAATAAAAAAAATTTCTTATGGCTTCATTGAATCGAGTGTTCCATGATCTAGATTCTTGATTTAAACCATAAATGGATCTCTGTAACTTTTATACCCTTTTATAATCACCTATTTTCATAAGACCTTCTGGTTGTTTCATATAGACATCTTCCATAAGGTTGTCGTTAAGGAATGAAATTTTGACATCCATATACCAAATCACATAGTCATGGAAAGATATTATAGAAAGTATGATTCTTATGGATTTAAACATGGAAACTAGTGAAAAGGTTTCATCATAGTCAATTAATTAACACTTTTTAAAGTCTTTATCCACTAGCCTTGTAGTATAGGTACTAACATGACCTTCCATGTCTATTTTCATTTTTGAATACCCATTTACAACCAATAGTATTTACATCAACTGGTGCAATGAATAGAGATAAGACTTGATTTTGATACATGGAATCCATATCAAAATTCATAGCTAAAATCCATATTGCATATTCTGATCTCTCTACTGATTTCTTATAGGAGAGAGGTTCATCATTGTCCAATAATAATGAGTCACCTTCCTTAGTAACAAGGAAACCATATCTCTATGGTACCCTTACCTCTCTTGTGCTACTTTGCAGTACTTGTGTTTCATGAAATACCTCTTCCATGGGGACCTATAGAAATTGTTCTTTTACCAACTCTTGTGTATCTTGAGCAAGAACTTCATCGAATTCAATCTTTCTCCCACTATATTTTTTTCAGATTTTATCACTCTCAATAAAGACAGCCTATCTAGAAAAAATAAAATTATTTTCCGAGGGGTTGTAAAGGTAGTATCCCTTTGTTTCCTTGTAGTGACCTATAAAGATACACTTCGTGACCCAGAGTGCTAGTTTTATGCACGAGAAAGAATTAAAAACTCTTCACATCCCCTTACACATCTATGTGATAATGTGGGTTTCTTTCCACTCTATAGCTCAAAGGGAATCCCATTTTCCACCTTAGTTGGTACTTGGTTTAATGTGTATGCCACAGTTTTCAATTCATATCCCCAAAAGGATAATGGATGATCTGCATGACTCATCGTCGACCTTACCATGTCCAACTATATATGGTTTCTCCATTAACTAACACCATTCCACTATGGTGCATAAGGTGGAGTGAGTTGAGATAGAATCCCATACTCATGTAAAAATTTGATGAAGTCTTGGTTAAGATATTCTCTACCCCGATCCGATCAAGGATTCATTATCTTCTTACCAAGATGATTCTCTACTTCATTCTTGAACTCCTTGAATTTCTCAGAGGACTCAGACTTATACCTCATTAAGTAGACATAGCCATATCTACTCAAGTCATCAACAAAAGTAATGAAGTAAGAATATCCACCACTATCTTCTACTATAATTGGTCCACACACATCAGTGTGTACCAATCCTAGAAACTATGTGGTCCTTTCACCATGTCCACCAAATGGTGGTTTGGTCACTTTTCCTTATAAACAAGTATGACATCTATCAATTGGTTTTAGCTCGAAAGAGTATAAATAACCATCTTGACATAGCTTTTTCAAGCACTTCTCGATTACATGACCAAGGAGGTGATACCACAACTGGGTGTTGTATGAGTCATGTGAACTCACTTCATTATCAATTTCCAACATTTGGTTCTCATAATTTAATACATATGGATTTTTATTTAAATAGGTCATACCAAAACATATGTTGTCATTATAAAACTGACAACATTTATATTCGAACATGAAAATAAATACATATTTATTTATAACTCGATATAGAAATTATGTTCTTGGTAGAACTAGGTACATAATAATATCCATGTAAAACCAAATTCATTCCCATCAGTAATGTGAGGTGGTAGTAACCAATGGAAAGTGCACCTAGCCTCGCACTATTAAAAGCTCATAGATCCACCTCTCCTCTGTCAATTTTTAAGAAAATACTTGGTAACTACATTTGAATACAGATGTGATCCCTACAAGCTATATCTAATACCCAATGTGTAGAAATAGAAATATTACACTCAATAATGATCCCTCCTTTGGCTTACCCTTGCCTTCAAGTGCAGTTCCTCTTTCAGTGTCTTGACATGCCACATGCAAAGCATAATAAAATATTTTCCTTTACCTACCTCTGGATCTTCTTCTTATTGTCAAAAGGTGCTCAGAGGCTTTTTATTGATTATAAATATTAGGGCCCTTTGCCTTATCCTTTCTCTTACTATTAACTATAAGGAATGTGGGTTTTCCATGCCCAATGTCCTTATCAACTTGGAGAATTAGGGTAAGAAGATCCGATAGACTTTTCTCATTATTGATTATATTATAATTCAAAATAAAACTAGATAAGATCATATATAGTGATAATAGTATGAGATCTATATGAAACTCATATGGGAATTTAATCTCTAAGATGTTCAGATGCTCAATGTAGCCAATAATCTTGACTACATGTGGTCTAGCTGGCATAGAATCTCCAAGATTAGTAGTGAAAAAGGAATTGGTGATATCATACCTCTCTTGTCTCACCTTTTCTTGATAGAGATCTTGAAGGTAAGAAATCATTATATAAGCATCCAATTACTCATATTTATTCAATAGCTCCTTGGTCATGGATGGTTACAAGAGGCACTGATCATTTATAACGTCATTTAGATGTTTCTTATACACATAGAGTTCCTCATCACTCGCCTCATTTCCAGTCACAATTGGTAAAGGCTCGTCTAGCACATAAAGTTTCCTTTCATGGTGAGGGATAACCCAAAGGTACCCTTGACACTCTTGGAAATTAGTTCTGGTGAGAAGGTGTTCCTTATCGAGTTTGTGTTACAATGATAAGTTTGATATCATTTTGTTTTTTATTTCTTCAAATTAAGATGAAAAGAGTTTTAGTAATTTATCTTGATAAATATAGAAAAATAAATAAATTATTATCTATTAGTCTCCCACTATTTTTTCAAAACCCAATAGTCGTCACCATTGGCTTAAAAATAATCTATTCCTTAGAAATTATAGAATCAAGGATCTATATTGTCCTTCACAATACCCCAATTATTTTTTGAAAGAAACTTGAATTGTTTTAGGTAAGAATTAAAATTTCCAACTTCATTAACTCAGAACTCCTTGATCTGTTGAGTGGACTCCTCAATCTTGAAATCCTTAATTTTTCATTTTCTTAACATTTTCCACTCAGTTACACCGAGTCCATCTAGGTCAGTCAACCCTTGATGTAAACTATGTTAAGTCAACACAAAAACTAAATTGTTTTCCCCGGTAATTGAAAGAACCCCTACTAGGGTTGGCCATGCACTTTGAACTGTGGTTCAATTCTTACTAAGGTAATGGAAGGCTATACTGAGTTAATATTAAATTGAAAGATTTTATCCTTTATGCATAGATTTATAATTATTATCTTTTCACATGCTTTTTAATGCTATATGGGATATATTTATGTGATTATCCATGTATAGATAATATTTACGCATAAGTCATTTTTATTTTAGTTCCATCTTGTATGCTTGTTAGTTCATTAATTATGTGATCGTGTAAAATATCCACAATGAATAACCATACGACTGAAATAAATAAAATAAAGGGCATTATTATTATCTTTACTATTGGTAAGTTTATATAGAGGTTGATAAACAAACCTTGACCTAGGGTAGAAACACATTTAACCATTTAAGGTTCGTGTTTATATATTTCCACAGGTCCAACTTTGTATCCAATAGGATCGGTTTAACATCAACTCTTAACATTAACTGCCTATACTAGTATGTGAGTTACATCCATTACATATTCTTTTAACTCACAAACAAGTGAGGGTTAAAATGGGGTTTACATAAAAGAATCCATGGTCATGCAGGCCCTACATATTAATGAGGATAAAGCATGCAAGCCAATAATTTTAATTTAATAAATATTTTAAAAGGGAACCAATCACCTACAAAGGTCTAGTCTATCTCATGATCATCCATATACATAAAAAAATTTAACATTTAATAAAACTATCATTCAACTATTTAACCTTTCTTATTAAGATAAATTACACTTGAATCGATTAATCATTGTCTTTAATTAATCAATACTTTTTATCTTAATCCTTTTCTAAATTTCCTTGATATTCTTATCCACAACCTTTTACATAACTTTTAACTTGGAAGAAACCTGACGAACGCCTATCCAAAACTAACTAGCATGTATTTATACTTGTATACACTTTATTTTTTGTGACATGTTGCATGCATGTAGAATAATAATTGTAATACAACTCATATATGATTTGAAAATATTTGATCACTACACAGATGTTAATTAATCATATACATATATATATATATATATATATCAAACACCTATTACATGTTGTGTCCCATATTTATTCCCACATGAAAATAAATGTCTAAAGGGTTACATAATATAATAATAAATTTTTAAATCTGCGAAATCTAGAAGTAGTACACGGGGTGTAGATCCAACTACATGGTGTGTACCCTCCTCACCATCCATCCAAAGTACACACATGGGGAAACGATGTGTGAGGTGTGCTTTGGAAATCATTGGTGTACACGACGCGTCCAAAGGTCCACACACCGTGTAGACTCCGCATTACACGGTCACTAGCCGGGCAAGCCATGTATGGGATACACGACTTGACCTTGACCCGAAGGGACTACATATCATGTCATGTGGGCCACACAACATGTATTCCATCTGATCATGTACCAGTCTGTCCTGGCCAACATGCAATGTACTAATTAACTACATCACATATCATTAATTCACATGGGTTGAGTAATTTTGGAATTAATAATAATGCATTGAACACAAATAAACGACATGTATATTTGAATGTACACTGTTTATTATCAAGTTATCTAGAAAAAACCATTGATGCCTCCTGATGAGATCTCCAATTTAATTTTAATCATAAAATTATTTGTTTCTATTAGATCTGCGAGAAATGATAAGGGAGGAACATATTTAAAAAATCATATTACAAGCATGATTAAACATTAATTGAAAAACTAAATTATTAAAGAGTATATCATCAACAAATTAATTATATAATTATAAATGAAATTATGATCCCTATGATACCACTTGTAGGTTCCAGGCATAGTGGAAGCACAGGATGAGCATGTACCCAAATTTTAAAATTATCATAATCGATGATTAATCTGAGAGAAATACGACGATGAAATCTAGTATCCATGGAATTTAATCAAAGATAAAAGAGAAAGGAGAAAACCTAGAACTGAGAATATATGATTGACATATTTTGTTTATAAATAATTTAATTAAATTATAAAATAACCTCCAAGTTGATTATTTCTTCATTGATGCATTTGACCACAAGTATGAGGTGAGGCTTTGTTGAGATGTATAATCCATGTATAGGAATCCTATAGTGGCAATCCACACATGCTCCATGTATCTCCAGACGTCACCGAAAGATTCTCCGGGTGCTAGAACGGAAGATCCTTGCGCTTGCAATGCCTTCCTTCGATCTCCTTGGGAATTGATTCCAAAGCGTTCTCCTTGATCTGGTGGACGTGGATCTCTCTTGTTCTTGAGAGAGTTCCTGGAGATGGAAGAGTTATATAGGATCTAGATCTTTTCTCTAAGGATGTTTTGCACACAATGATTTTTTAGCCGTTTAAATGACCCCTTTGCTAATTTAAATAATAATAACATAATGAGGAATTTAATTTATAAGTTTATAATAAATAATTAGCACATGTACTGTTACTTAATTTATTATTCCATGTGAAACCCCATGTCAAATAATAATAGCAATGCTATTATTTCCATGACATGTGCTTAAATTTCATGTTATATTTAAATATTATTTAACCAAATAATATTTAATATTATTTATCACAAGACCCATAACTTGGTCTTCCAATCCTCCTGAATGTTTATCGAGAATTGAAAAATGAATATTTGTTTATTAAATAAATATAACTACATTATTTTCCGATAAATAAATATTCTATACGCAATATATTCTCTCAAATAACTTTCTATAAAATAAATTTGATCAGAAATACTAAAATAATTTTTAAACAAAACCCAAGAATAATATTTATTCATCTTTTTAAATAGATAAATTATTTAACTGAGATACTGGTTACACTTAGTATGTGACCCTCTAAGACTCTTTCTCATTTGCATTAGGTGGGCTTTCCTAAAGTCCAAGATTACTGTATAGCAATGGGTCAAGGAACACAAGAGAAATAATTTGATGTCTCAATGACATGTCACCTCATATGAACACTTAACATTTAATATAATCCATTTTTCTAATATCTTGAAACATGTG
This sequence comes from Viscum album, assembly GCA_963277665.1. NCBI lineage: Eukaryota > Viridiplantae > Streptophyta > Magnoliopsida > Santalales > Viscaceae > Viscum > Viscum album. Next base: position 1,932,220,031 of record OY728142.1, read on the forward strand.
GGTTTCATGCAAGTTCCATCAACCCATGTGCTTGATTTATCATTCTTTGACTTCCCAAAATTCAACTTTCCTAGAGAACACCATGGACATTGATTTATTAAGGCTATATCATTTCTATAAAAGAGACTGAGATATCTACTTATTTCGAAGTGAAAAATATTTTCTTGAATTATTCATTAATGTAGTATTACTCATGACACACCCAACATATTATACCTCACCGTGATCATTTGTCGTCATAGTTTTCGTCAATACATCTAATTGTGTGAGTTATAGTATCCATTAATAATAATCTTAATGTTTAAGGACCAATACACATTTCTGCATATAGAAACTTCCAATGAAATTTATGAATTTTGATTTCCTACTAGCGGGCCTTTTTCTCATAATATCCTCTTGGATATTACCAAGGGCTCACACCATGAGAAGGTTCCACAAAGTTTCATGAGTCCCCACCCCTGATATCCTGTATCATTTGTGTCCCTTCAAATGATATCATCTGACCATATAACATGTATTCAAGAATATTGTTATAGAACTTCTGGGTTCTCTTCATAGTAGGGATCTACTATGACCTTTTAACATGATAGATATTCTTAGTACATTATCAAATACTATGTTAGGTAGAAGAACAATAGTGATGTGATAAGTAGTTTATTAATATTTATCCAATTAATACAAGTTTATCATAGAGTACAAAGAATTTGGTTTCTAGGGCACCAACTCAAACACTATTACCCTCTCATTAATAAATTTCCTAACATATTGTCACATATCCGAACATATACATAGAAATAAACACACATATAGCAAGAAGAAATTATTATAGGCTATCCCAAAATATTTCCAAATATCAATGTGGTTTCTGATCACTTGAGACCAAAACTCATGTCTCAAATCATGTATCATCATTGGTCTATAATTATAAAATATTATCCTCAAGAAAGTCTCAATTATACATACACTACATGTTGAACCAGTAAAAATTTTCATATCACCTATAAAGGAATCTACTGGGTTCTCCAAAGCCAACCATGTCTCCTCTCACTAATACTAATACACACTCATCACCCTATAGTGATCTTATTTTCCATATACCCAAGCTTACCCTATATTTAATAGGATATTATAATCCAATTCAAATTTCCACATCAAAACATATTCCAACTAATAAAATTCTATCGCAAGTTAAATCATGTAAATCCCCTTAGAAAAATAATTTCAAATCATCAAGAAAATTACCACAACCCTCACTTGGTTTATATATCATGTGTTCATTATGAGATCTTAAAATCCAATCACCTAAAGGAAACCCTCCACCACACATTGCATCAAGACCCGAAGGACATATCCCCTAAATGAAACACATAAAATCTTCAATCCTCTAGGAAGCGGTTGTTCCTTGCAATGCATGAGATGTAATACCATCTCACCCATCCCCACTAGGCCTAGGCCTATCATACCTTCCAAAATAGACCCGTGATACCAACCTAGTCTATCAAAAACTCATATTGAAACCATGATACCTTACCTGGGACTCTTGAAAACTAAACTAGTATACTCAACCCTTTAGTGACATATTGACTAAGTGATCCCAAAATACCTAATGTGTAAAGGAGAAATCACTCAATCTTAAGGAGTAAATATTTCATCCAATATCTTTTCCTAAGTCTCTATATTTCTTTATCATTTTCACCCAAAGATATTCATTTAATTTTGTAATTCAAAATCATGCACAAACAACCATATGATTTACTATTATAGGGACCACCTGCCTTAACCATGGAGTTACCATCCTCATTATACACTTCACATCATTGATAAATCCCACCCATGATTCATCCAATCTTATACCAAAACTTGAGCTCCTATATCTATCCATTACATCCACACAAAAATTAACTATAAAAAAGTTATAATATATTATTCAATTTAAAATAAAGAGGCATAGTGGGAAAAAACTCATTGAGCAACACCACACCAATGAAACCACACAAAACCATATGTGTTCCATCTTTTGGAATACCCTCAAGGAAAACCATGAAACATACTCATTATATGTTCAATTTTTTACCATGATCTGTTGTATTCATCATCATACCCAAACTTGATGATGTCAAAATATGTGGAAATGAATGGGGAAGACGAATGTAAGGGATCATAGGTAAAAAATTACCATGATTTCTAGAATCCAAGTGTTAGAGGATCTTATTCATTTACAGTTTACTCTAATAGGTATAGATACTTTCTATGGATTATATTTTTACTAACTTACTCATATTTGATAAAACATTAATGAATGGGAAATGTTTGATTTCTAAAAATGTATACTGATCAAATATAATTTCATAGTTTAGAGAGTTTGTGACAATGTTATCCCCATTGATTATTAAGTGAAATTAAAATTTAATCATGTGTACTTGAGATGTATTTGTTGTGATAATCCTAAAATGGAATATATGGTTCATAGGTATTTTGAAGGGGAGTGTGTTCCATTCATCTAGAATCCACTTGGGGTTTCATTGGGATCATGGTCTACCTAGGTTCCATGGATTCATTCATGTCTACATGGTTCCTCAATAAGGGAGGATTTCCTTCATATAGCCAATCTTATAACATGATCCTCTATGTAAGTTTTTGGACCATTTGGGGTATGTGTAATGTGTCAATGAATCACGATATGTAGTTCATATATCATAGTTTGAACACGAAAATACACTAGATTTCTTCTATTATATCCCCATTAATTGAAAAAAGGAGGGATTTCTATCGATTAGAAACATTATCCACCACCATTTACAAATCACAACTAATGGAGAAGGTGTCTGTCAAGGCCAATGGGTGGGTTGAAAAACATCAAGGATTGAGCTTGTGCTTAATATTGATGGAACATGTGATCATGAAATCATACAGGGAGATGACATTATACATGATGATAAGGGGTCTATTGTGACACCCCGACCCCATAATCCTGGATTTAGTGTATTATTTCAATATATTGGTATGATTACAAGGAATCAAATTCTAAAAGAGTAATTATTTTAGCACTCTTAGAAAATAGATTACATTCAATAAATTTACATTATAAATTAAAAAAATAAAATATAACATTGATAATCCTTTTATAAATCCATTAATCTCTTAGATTAACCCTATATAAAAATCATAATACACTTCTTGGAATCCTGGGAAAATAAAACAGAAGAAATGGGTGAGCTCAGATGCCTATTTAGGTTAAATAATACTGCAGAAGATTTCATAAATAATCATAAAATTTTAAGGCAAGGAATATATTTAAAACACAATACTTTTAAAAAATACCAATCGTATAATATGGAAATAATAAATCAAATAATTATATTTAATAATTCACATGGATATTCTACTAGTCGAATAATCATATGTAATATCAATAACTAATCTCATAATGTAGAAATTCATAATGTCGAACATCAGAACCATAGAATCAAGGCCTCATGCCAAGACCATAAATAAACATACCATTAAATACTTGTTCCAAGATACTATTTTGACTAAGGAGACCTACCGATGCATCGAGGGGCTATATCGGGCCATGCCCGTCACTTACTAAGTCCAATGAATTTTGCATATGAAAAGGGTGAAGCATAACATAAACATTTATATTAAAACTAGCATAAAAAATGTTAATACTTTAACCATAAACCATGAATGATATCAAAATATCATATCCATAGTAAAACATATCATAAACCCTTTTATATAATATCGTATATTTTATCATAAAAAATCAACTTCATTTAAGCACTAAATCTAACAAAGGATGCCAACATAGATTAAAAATAATCAAATAAAATCATTAATACTATTTGAGAGAAATATCATTTTTTAAATTGAAAACATTAAAAGTAACACAATTTATAAAGTAATACATTTAAAATATATTTTTAAATAAAAGTGTCTCATACAACTTTGAAACATTTTAATGGAATAAACATTTTAAAACATTCATATCCATATAATAAATTCTTAAAACAATTTGAAAACATGGACATTAATGATAATGATTTAGAAGAATAAATCTACATAACGTTTATAATATTGTTTTAGTTAAATATTCCCTTAAATAAACCTTAATAAGATTTTTTGGAATCATTTTTATGAAACGTGGACATGGATAATAAATATGTCCCATAAATACTTACGCATAATCAATCGTACATAATATTGAGATTGAAAAATTAACCCTTATGCATAAACCTTAAAAAGATTTATTTTTGAAAAATTTAATTAACTTAAAAATATACATGAAATTTTCTTTATAATCCTTTATATACATATAAATAAATTTTTATGATAATATCAAGAATATTGAAATGGAGAAAGGGTTAATTCTTTAAACATTCAAAGGACACCATACCACTTTGAATATTTAAATAATAAGATAAATATCTTAAAATTAATCTTTAAATACCATGAATATTAAATTATTACTGATATAAAATATAATAGTGGTATTACATACACCACACACAAGACAAAGGTGATGAAAATGACTTATATCTCACGAAAATTAAAAGTGAGATGAAATTACCTTACCTTAGGTCTGATACTCTCCATACATGTTTGAAACTTATTTATAATGGTATTAAACATATTATTAGATTCTAAAATAATCATAATAATATTTATGATATAATATTAGACTCATATATAACTTTATATTACTCGTTTATTAATAATTTCTAAGATAAAGCAACATTTGGGGCAATAATCCTTTTCTTTATCGTAGGTGTTTCGACTTTTTATTCTTGATCGTATTACTTAGATCATGATTAAATTACAACCATAATGTGTAACATGATTTATATATCATATATATTCAGAATATACATATAAATAATAGATAGATATATGAAATGGAGTGCACCGTTCATGGAGACGATATGTCGTACGTACGCATGAACACTGTTTCTGTTTTCTTATCGTATTGAATGGAAGTAAGTGAATGAAATATATGTACATATATATATATATATATATATTATTATAGTATCATTTTTATTTCATATATTTCATACTTATTAATAATATGTATTTTGATAATCATTCTTGACAGGTGAATGTGGAAGATGAATCTCATCGTGTTGTGGAGACGGTATGTCGTACATACACATGAGTGACGGTATCATTTGATTAATGGTTCAATGGTTTGGAATTAGATTGAATATGAATTTTATAGAAACAATATCATGTTATATTTATTATTTACATCCTTTATATTCATCATTATATACATATAAATAAAGTGTTCGTGAAAAATAGTTTACACCACGGTGTGGAGACGATATGCCATATGCATGCACACAAGGTGATATTGTTTTTTGAAGGATGGGTAAAAGGATGGATATGGTTGTTATATAATAGAAAAAACATATAATAATATATTATATTATGGATTTATTAATTTAGTGTGGATACAACATAGTAATAGGAAGTTGAAGAAGAAAAGAACTTTGAAAGAGGTGATAAAACAATAACCTCGTTTCTGGGTATCTCCATTTGATTTTCACAAAAGAACTTTTAGGATGGATTTATGACCAAAGTATGCCTTATAGGATTTAGTGACTGATTTTGGTAGAGGAAATGGGTAGGTTTTGTCTAAGAAAAAGTGCATTGTAGGTGTGAATTAAAGAGAAGGATAAGTTACCTTTTATAAGAGAGGCGAGGGGAACTTTTGGAAGATCTTAAAATATTAATTAATTATAAATTTATTTTTGGTTTCAAATATACCAAAAGTGATTTATTTATATTTTAAAAAGATTATGGGTCGAAATAAACTCACACAATTAATTCTATACATTTTTATATCATAAAATTAACCTTATCTTTTGGATTTAACACATAGTTAGGAAGTTTAACTCTTACGGTGTCTTCTTGTATTTTTACACTATAGGGTTAATATAGTTAATATAAAATTAAAAAATAATCATGATTGGATCATTTATGAAATATTTTAGACTATAAATATTATTTAACATAACCCTATATTTTAAGGACTTTTATATCATTTAATAAAATAGTATTTATTTTAAAATATCATTTATGTTAATTTTAATACTATTAAATAATTTTATTCTTTAAAATATAAAAGAATCATTATAACTTCTAAAAAATACGTAAAATATGTCACTAACATGTATAAGTTATCTATAAAATTATTTTATATCATTAATTAATTAATATTAAATTTCTTTTAATATTTTTAATATCATTTGTTTGATATCTCAATTAATTAAACAATTATTTCATCATCACTGTGTCACGATTTAACTTATTTATTTAATTTATAAAAATTATAAATAAATTATAATAATTTAGATAGATTTATTATATTTCTAAATACTATTTATAGTCTACCATATCACTTATATAACCTCATATTAAAAATAAAATAGTTATTTAAATTTGAATATGACATTTTTTACTCTTCTTACAATAAAATATAATAAATTTCATAATCTAACACAAGTTTCTTAAAAAGAATAATATTTCTTACCTAATATTTATTTGGGTCTAAAAATAATTATCTAATAAAATTAGGACATGTTTTAGGGTAATTTTATATTACTATAATATTATTTTTACCTTTAATTACCCTATTTATCTTTAATAAAATTCAAAAGTAACTATTAAAAAAATTATTTTGATCCTATTAGAACAAATATTTCATAGTTCTTAAAACCATGTATGTCATTTTTTTTAAATTCAATTCACAAAAGTGTTAAAATATAGAAACCCAACCTTTTATTAAATTACTATTACATCATTTTAAAGATAAAAAACATAATAGTATTATGCATAGAGGATCCAACGGTTTTGTGTCTTGGGAAAACTAGGACCATACATAACAATTACAACATAGAGCATACACTTTTTTTTCATTTCTCCTTCTCTAGATTCTTGTTGTCACTTGACCTCCCATTAGTACATGTACCCACCTAAGTATATACATCAAGGGTTGATCTAGAATCCTAGTAAGAGGATATATAAGAAAAATATAGCATGGGGTGAGCATATTCATAACATAGGCAAAGAATCAAGAACATGATAGGAATCATTGATAAGAGACTTGAAATGTTGCAATGCATAAAAATAAAACATCATGTCTTAGTTGTTAACTACCACACATGCTTGTGAACAAATATAGAATCTTGTTCACACATCATTTCACAATTAATCATAGGATTAATCACTTTACCCAATGCATTGGAGCACTATATAATTTCAGGTGCACCCGTCACATTTAAACATTCATATTGTGCTATATAATTCCGAGCGCACCCATCACATCATAATATTATCATTTATCATGCATTCCACAATGAACATATAACATAAATTAACATAACTAACCCATGAAAAGTAATTAGTTTCATCTCATAAGGACACATTCATAAACATTGGGTTCCCAGAAGAAAGAGGGAATAACATACTTGATATAAGAACCGTCAATCTTGAATGGGAAGTAAAAGTTGTGTTCTTGAAAGAAGAGTTATTTTGGAAAACATTTGGTTTGAAATAAATTCTAGTGAAAAACATGTATATCCCAGAAAAATAAATACAATGATGAAAAAAAAAATTTAAGGAGTAACCATATCAAAAAAGAGTAAAAGAGGGAAAACCCGAAGGATGAAAGTTAGGTTGGAGAATTTCCCCTTACCTTGTATCCGAATGCTTCCTTCTCTTTAATGTCCTGTTTAATGACATTATATTCATTAATTAGAAATTATAAAACCTTTTATACATTAATAGGTCTCATTTTGGTTTCATTATGTTATTTTATGGGCCTTTTGATGAGTTATTGAGTTTAAAAACATTGTTCAGGAATGTTCGTTTTTATGGTTTCATTAGAGTTTCACATGTATTCATGAATTGAAGCTTGTGTATAACGTGGGTAAACATCCAGAACATATATTACATGTTATTAATGATATTAAAAAAGTTAAAATGATCTTAATATGAATTACATTTTATACCATGTGTATGAATCACTAGATCGGAATTTAATGATGATCGTTTGGGTTAATTTGGGCGGTTTTTCAACCACAACGAACTTGTTTTGTTTAATCATCTAGTAATATGTACATAAGTTAGTTTCATTAATTAAAATAAGACATAATACATATATAATATTTTGGTTCAACCATAAAAATGGTTTCATGACCAGATCTGTAGGTAGAAATGGAAAAATAAAACACGTCGTTCTTAAAGGTGGTAGATTAACACCTTACGAACAACATTTTTTTATAAAATAAAAGGAAGAAGAGAAGGGTTTGGATGATATAATATCCCATTAGTATCATACAATTCCAGTATATGTATGATAATAGATTTACCATACCATTTGGACAAATATAGGTTGGGAGATAATAAGAAAAGGAGTTGAAATTGAAAAGGAATTAAAGGAAAGAGGAAGAGAAATTACCTCTTGAATCCTCCTCTTGAGATCCTCCTTAAGAGGCCTAGGCTTGGTCTTTTGATGAGACCAAAAGCTCTTAGACATGGGGAAGGGGAAAGGGAAGATTCTTGGTCAGATTTTAGACAATTATTTAATCTTGAGAGGTGTGGTTTGGTAAGGGGAGGGGAGGGGTTATTTATACATGAGGAGGGAGGTGTTTTTAGAATAAAAAATTAAATAAAATAATAAATCAAAAGTTAGACTTGTAATAGTAGTTTTTGGACAAATTAAATCATATATTAATATAATGTAATTCGTTTTAGGATTTAATTCATCTTTATAATTCGAATTAATTAATCTATTAAAAGGAAAGTGAAAGAAAGAGAAAAAGACACTTTAAGAAATCACCTTTTGACTTTAGGCTTTGGAAAGTTCTTTTTAGGTTTGAAAATTGAGTTTATTGTATTTTAAAGAACCAATTATGAAATTTAATATAAATTGGCCGAACCTAAAGTTCTAGAATGTTTATTTCATCATTACATAATTAATGATGCAATTTAGGTTACACAGGTTATGTGAAAAATTGTATTTTTACTATTCACCTGAAAGTTGAAGTATTTCAGAAAAATACCAAAATTTCACCCTAACCATTTTTCGATGTGTAGAATCTAAAAATGAATTCCATTTATCAAAAATAATTTTCTAAATATTATTAATTTAATATTTAATTAAAATAATAATTTACTTCAAAAATACATTTTTCAAAATTAAAACTAATTTTATAATTCTTCCAAAAATTACGTAGGGTATTATAAAATTATCTAAAAACTAGAAGAAATATATTTGATAATTTATGAACACATTTTAAGAAAATTAATTAATTAATTATTTATAACTTACAAAAATACCAAAACGTTTACTCTGGTCAAATTGTCACTTTTTAAGATGCCTAAATTTTATTTAATTATTCATGGGTAAGGTTAATATTAATTAGATGATGTAATATTCATATGGGTCATACTAATATTCATAAGGGTAGGTTAATATTCACCAAAAATTATTTTTTTCTTATTCGTCCCCAAAAACATCTTGAACACAACCATATATGTTGGATTTTCAAAATTACAAACAAAAAAGTGACAAACTTACGTTTTAAGGACTCTTAGCACTTAGTAGTTAATTATGTTGTGTTTTCATGTGATTTAATGACATATTTTTAAGAAGGTAATTTCTATTGAAATACTTTGGGTCATTACATTCTTCCCCCCTTATGAAATTTCACCCTCAAAATTTCACTTTACACAAACAGGTGAGGGTACTTCTCCTTCATCACCTCCTCTGGTTCCCAAGTAGCTTATTAAAACTTATGGTTCCACCATAACACTTTGACAAGGTGGGTTTTCTTGTTGCGTAGAACATTATCTCTCTGGTCCAAAATCTCTAATGGATGCTCCTCATAAGATAGATCATCTTCTAAATGCACCACCTCAGAGTTTAGTACATGAGAGGGATCAGGTATGTACTTCCTCAGGAGTGATACGTGAAAAAAATCATGAACATGAGCCACATTTAGTTGAAGTGAAACCCGATAGGCCATGAATCCTATACGGTCAAGGATTTCAAAGGGAGAAATGTACCTTGGTCTTAACTTACCTTTCTTTCCAAATCACATGACTCTCTTCCATGGTGATATTCGAAGGAAGAATTTATCTCCAACGTCGAACTCCAAATCCCTTCGACAGTTGTCAGCATAGCTCTTTTGCCGACTTTGAGCAGCTTTGATGTGTTTCTGGATGACTTAAACCTTCTCTGTCATCTCTTGCACATGATCTAGCCCAATTAGCTTTCTTTCTCCAACTTCATCCCAAAAGGTTGGAGTTATACATCACTTTCCATACAGAGCATCATATAGAGCCATCTGAATACTCTAGTGGAAGCTATTGTTGTAAGAGAACTCAACCAATGGGAGATTCTGATCCCATACACCTTTGGATTCTAGTGAGCAAGCTCTTCGAATATCATCAAGCGTCTAAATAGTCTTCTTAGATTTTCCATCAGTTTGGGGGTGATAGGCCATGATTAAATTTAATTCAGTACTAAAAGTATGTTGAAGGCTTCTCCCGAATTTATATGTGAACCTTGGATCACGGTCAGAGACAATTGAGAGTGGAACACCATGCAGTCTCACCACTTCCTTCACATATATCATTGCAAGTTGTTCAAGCGACAGATCTTCCTGAATAGAGATAAAATGGGAAGTCTTTGTTAGTCGATCAACCACAACCCATATCACATTATTTCCCTTTGACGTCTTCAGGAGACCTGTGACAAAGTCCATAGTAACATTTTCCCATTTCCACATGGGTATAAACAATGGCTGCATCAACCCTTTGGACTTTTGTCTCTCAGCTTTAACTTGCTGACATACCAAACACCTTGAGATATATTCTGCGGTCTCCTTTTTCTTGTTATCCCACCAGAAGTGTTCTTGGAGATCATGATACATCTTGGTTCTACCAGGATGGATAGAGAATTTTGAGCTATGTGCATTTTCCAATAGCTTCTTCTTTATCCCGGGTGATGAAGGCACACAAATCCGCGTTCCAAACCAAATCACACCATCATCATTGATAAGGAACTCATGCAACTTCCCTTCCTTTAATGCATTCACCCTCTTTTGTATCTCCACATCATCCATTTGGGCTTCTTTAATATTTCCTTGGATGGATGATTGCACAATCATTTTGGAAAGGTAGGATGTATCCCATACCCTTATGATTTATAAATCCATGCTTTTCATATCAAAGAAGATAGGGTCTTTCTCAATTCATAACATGGATAGAGTGGCAGGTTCTTTTCTTCTTAGAGCATCAGCTACCTTGTTCTCCTTTCCAAGATGGTAGTGAATAGAGAAATTGTAATCCTTGATTACCTCTGACCATATTTTTTTATTCTTGTTGATCTCCTTTTGTGTGAATATATACTTTAGGCTCTTGTGGTCGGTGTATATGTCACACTTCTCACCACAAAGGTAGTGCCGCCAGATTTTCAAGGCAAAAATCATGGATTCCAGCTCTAGATCATGCGTCGAGTAGTTCTGCTCATGGATCTACAACTGTCGTGAGGCATAGGCTATCACATTATCATTTTTCATGAGTATGCAATCCAAGCATTTATTTTAATCATCACTGTATATCACAAAACTTTCTCCACTTTTCGATAGTGTGAGTACAGGTGCAGTGATCAGCCTTCTCATTAGATCCTTAAAGCTTCCCTCATAGTCTTTCGTCCAGACATACATTACTCCTTTCCTTGTTAACTTAGTTAGAGGTCTTCAAAATCGTGAGATGTTTCTCACAAAACATTGGTAGTACCCATCTAATCCAAGAAAACTATGGATTTTGGTGATATTAGAGGGCCTGGGCCATTCCTCAATCACCTTTTTCTTTAAAGGTTCCATAGAAATTCCCTCACTTGTGATCACATGTCCCAAGAACGTGACTTTCTTCATCCAAAAGTCACACTTTCTGAACTTGGCATATAACTTCTCCTTTCTCAATGTCGCCAACACAAGTCTTAGATGTTCTTCATGTTCCTCCTTTCTCTTGGAGTAGATGAGAATATCATCGATAAACACTACCCCAAATTTGTTGAGGTAATGTCTAAAGACTCTATTCAACAAATCCATGAAGATTTCAGGTGCATTATTAAGTCCTAAGGGCATCACTAGAAACTCATAGTTCCCATACATTGTACAAAATACCTTCTTCTAAATATCCTCCTTCTTCAGCATTAACTGATGATATCTAGAAAGAAGATCCACCTTTAAGATGTATTTAGCTTCTCTTAACTGATCGAACAAGTCTTTAATCCTTGGAAGAGGATACTTGTTCTTTATGGTGATCTTGTTGAGTTCCCGATAGTCGATACGCAACCGCATTGTTCCATCCTTCTTCTTCACAAAGAGAACTGGCACACCCCAAGGTGATGCCCTAAGGTGTATAAACCCTTTGTCCAGATGCTCTTGAAGATTTTTCTTTAACTCCTCCAGTTCGATAGGATCCATCCTATAGGGACACTTTGAGATCGGAGTTGCTCTGGGTATGAGTTCTATTGAAAACTCTACCTCACTATCTGGGGTAATTCTATGTAACTCTTCAGGAAATACATCATCATATTCCCTCGCGATGGGCATTTCAGTAAGGTTGGCACCTTCCTTTGACTCAACCATTTGGGAGAGGTATGCTTCTTTTTAGGGAATCAACACCCACACAGATGAAGGATTTTTCAAAGGAGATTCATGATCTTCCCTGCATTTGTAGAGGATCATGGGATAGTTTAGAATATAAAAAGATATTTCCTTTTCCTGACAGTTGATATGTTCTCTATATAATGAGATCCAATCTATTCCCATTATAGCATCGAATTCCACCAAGGGAAGTATTACGAGATTCACTGGAAAAATCTTCCCACATATGCCAACAGAAGAAGAGTCAAACACTTGGGTTGCAATGATTACACCACTTAGTGTTTTTACAGATATCTCTACTTCAAGGTTTTAGGCTTCGATTATATAGTTCTATCAAACTTACAATATATAAAGGAATGCATTAAAGAAAAATCAAAAAATACTTTTTCCATTCTAGATTGAATAAGAAGTGTACCTTGTATAAATTCATTATCTTGCTACACTTCTACAGTAGTGATGGCATAATTCTTCCCTTGTTCCTTTGGATTTAGTGGCTGCTGATGCTGATTACCCTCGAGAACCTGAGGTTTAGTGCATTTTCTTGCATAGTTCCCTTGCTCCCTAAAGTTGTAGCATTGAACCATGAATGGTCATCTCCTTTATTCTACCACATTCAACATCCTTTTTATGTATTTCCCACACTCTTAATCAAGGTGTCCTTTATTCCCACACTTAAAACATTTCCCCGTCCCTTTGAGGAAGTTCCCATGGTGCAACTTCCCACATTTTTGGCATGTGGGTCGTTGAGTTTTCTTCCCACCTTTGTCAATAGATCCGCTGTCTTGAAACGTCCCCTTTCTTTTCTTATCACCGTATCTAGGGGACCATTCTCTAAACTCCATATACACTTTGAGAGCACACCAAACAACTTCTTCATAACTCCCAAAGTCTCGAAATGAAAGAGACTTTCAAAGGTGTGGTTTTAATCTACTAAAGAATATATCAATTTTGCTATCATTGTTGATAACAAAACCGGAAGTGTACCTTGCAAGCCTTGTGAAATTTGCTTCATAGGTTGTGACCGATTCTCCTTTTTTCTTGAGATATATGAATTCTCTCTCTATATTTGTACAAAGAGTTCTTTGGAAATACTTGTTAAGAAACATGATCTTAAAGTCTTCCCATTCCATCTCTTCAATTTCCTCCCTTGGCTTGGTGTTCTTAATCAAAGCCCACCATTGATTGGTATCTCCATATAGACGATAAAAAAGCTAGTGTCACCTTATCTATCTCATATTAGTGAAGAATATAAAAGATATTCTCCATGGAGTTGACCCACTGTTCCACAACTAGTGGATTGGATGATCCACTAAACGTCAGTGGTCGTTGCCACATAAAACATTCGATAGCCAGTTTCTCTCTCTTTGGTGAAGGACAAAGTTCCCCATTATTATGGTTATTGTTTATAACCTGAGATAATTGGGTAAGCATCTCCATTAAGTTTTTAACTCCACCTCTCAAATTATTAGGGATTTCGTTTGGGCAATCGTTGCATTGGCCCTTGCACGTGTTGTTGGCTTGGTTTCTCCTGGTTCCCACCATTTTCTAAAGTAGAAAAGATTAGAACAAAACATAAGTCAAAAAGTCATGAATAACTTATTCATTTAAACAAAGCATAACATATGGTATCCCTATGTAAATATTCTTGTGTGCATATTTGTACTTAGACTCATGCTTGTTTTTTTCTAGGGTTCACTAATCCTAATTCCCAAATTAACTAAACTTTTCCTTTGATACCAACTATAGCGACCCAAAATTTTCATACATTACTATTACATAATTTTAAAGATAAAAATCATAATAGTATTATGAATAGAGTATCCAATGGTTTATTTTCTCGGGAGAACTAGGACCATATATAACATTTACAACATCAAGCATAAACTTTTTTTTACATTTCTTCTTCTCTAGCTTGTTATTGGAACTTGACCTCTCCTTAGTACATGTAGACACCAGAGGATATACATCAAAAGGGGTGAGCTAGAATACTAGTAAGAGGATAGATAAGAACAATATAGCATGGGGTGAGCATATTCATAACATAGGCAAAGAATCAAGAACATGAGAGGAAGCATTAATAAGAGACTTGAAATGTGGCAATGCATACAAATGAAACATCATGTCTTAGTGGTTAACTACCAAACATGATTGTGAACAAACATAGATTCTTTTTCACACATAATTTCACATTTACTCAATAGATTCATCACTTTAACCAATGAATTTGATCACTGTATAATTCCAGGTGCACCCGTCACATTTAAACATTTATATTGCGCTATATAATTCCGGGCGCACCCGTCACATCATAACATTATCATTTATCATGCATGTCACAATGAAAATATAACATAAATGACATAAAAACCCATGAAAATTAATGGGTTTCATCTCATAAGGACACATTCATAAATTCTGGGTTCCCAAAAGAAATAGGGAATTACATACTTGATACAAGAACCGTCAATCTTGAATGAGAAGTAAAAGGTGTGTTCTTGAAAGAAGAGTTATTTTAGAAAGAATTTGGTTTGACATAATTGCCAGTGAAAAAAATGTATATCCCACAAAATGAAATACAATGATGAAAAAAATATTTTTAAGGAGTAACCATATCAAAAAAAAAGTGAAAGAGGGAGAACCCGGAGGATGAAAGTTGGGTTTGAGAATTTCCCCTTACCTTGTATACGAATTCTTCCTTCTCTTTAATGTCTTGTATAATGACATTATATTAATTAGTTATAAATTAAATAGCCTTTTATACATTAATAGGGGTCATTTTTGTTTCATTATATTATTTTATGTCCCTTTTGATGAGTTATAGTGTTTAAAAACATTGTTTGGGAATGTTTTTTTATGGTTTTCTTGAGAGTTTCACATGTATTCATGAATTGAAGCTTGTACAGAACGTGGGAAAACATCCATAACATAAATTACATGTTATTAATGATATTAAAGAATTTAAAATGATCTTAATATGAATTACATTTTATACCTTGTGGATGAATCACTGGATTGGAATTTAATGATGACTGTTTGGGTTAATTTGGGTAGTTTTTCGACCACAACGAACTTTTTTTGTTTAATCATCTAGTAATATGTACATAAGTTAGTTCTATAACATAAAATAGGACATAATACATATATAATATTCTGTTTCAACCCTAAAAATTGTTTCATTCCTATATCTGTAGGTAGAAATGGAAAAATAAAACATGTCGTTTTCAAGGTGATAGATTAACACCTTATGAACAACGTTTTATTTTATAAAATAAAAGAAATAGAAGAAGGGAATTGGATGGTATAATATCCCCTTAGTATCATAAAATTACAGTATATGTGTGATACTGGAGTCACTATACCATTTGGACAAATATAGGTTCGGAGATAATAAGAAAATGACTTGAACTTGAAAAGGAATTAAAGGAAAGAGGAAGAGAAATTACCTGTTGAATCCTCCTCTTGAGATCCTCCTTAAGGGGCCTATGCTTGGTCTTTTGATGAGACTAGAAGCTCTTGGACGTCGGGAAGGGGCTAGGGAAGATTCTTGGGTAGAGTTTAGAAAATTCTTGAAGCCTAAGAGGTGTGGTTTGGCAAGGGAAGGGGGAGGGGTTATTTATACATGAGGAGGGAGGTGTTTTTAGAATAAAAAATTAAATAAAATAATATATCAAAAGTTAGACTTGTAATGTTAATTTTTTGACAACATAAATCATATTTTAATATAATATAATTCGTTTTAGGCTTTAATTCATCTTTATAATTTGAATTCATTAATTTATTAAAAGGAAAGTGAAAGAATGAGAAAAGGACACTTTAAGATATCACCTTTTGACTTTAGCCTTTAGAAAGTTCTTTTTAGGTTTGAAAATTGAGTTTATTGTATTTTAAGGAAAAATTTGTGAAATTTAATATAGTTTTTTTGAACCTAACGTTATAGAATTTTTATGTCATAATTATATCATTAATTATGCAATTTATGATACACCAGTTATGTGAAAAACTGTATTTTTATTATTCACCTAAAAATTGAAGTATTTCAAAAAAATCCCAAAATTTCACCCTAACTATTTTTGTACGTGTAGAATAAAAAAATGAATTCCATTTTTCAAAAATAATTTTCTAAATATTATTAATTTAATATTTAATTAAAATCATAATTTACTTCAAAAATACAGTTTTTAAAATTAAAACTGATTTTATAATGCTTTCAAAAATTACGTAGGGTGTTATAAAATTATCTAAGAACTAGAAGAAATAGATTTTATTATTTATGAATACATTTTAAGAATATAAATTAATAAATTAATTATAATTAATTATTTATAACTTACAAAAATATGAAAATGTTTACTATGGTCAAATTGCCACTTTCTAAGATGCCTAAATTTTATTTAATTATTCAAGGGTAAGGTTACTCTTAATTGGACGATGTAATATTAATAAGGTTCATACTAATATTAATAAGGGTAGGTTATTTTTCACTAAAAATTATGTTTTTCTTATTGGTCCCCAAAAACATCTTGAACACAACCGTGTATGTCGGAATTTCAAAATTCCAAACACAGAAGTGACAAACTTATGTTTAAAGTTCACTTAGCACTTATTAGTTCATTATGTTTTGTTTTCATGTGATTTAGTGAAATATTTTTAAGAAGGTAATTTCCATTTAAATACTTTGGGTCGTTACATAAAATTACATTTAATGCTAATCTGCAAATGTGGCTAGAAGGTGGGTAAAAAGGTGTTAAAAAATTCAATGAATTTTTAAATCTAATTATATTATAAAAATGATTCCAATGACATAGATTGGGTTAATATATTTATTATTTATATATTGTGAATTTAAAAAAAATTAATGTAAAATGATTATTTAAATGAAAATTCATTTTTTAACAATAATGCAGTGTTTTTCACTATTCATCAAAAATTAAAAGATTTCAGAAAAATACCAAAAAATCACCCTAAGATAATTTTGATATTAAAAACTCAAAAATGAAATATTTTTTACCACATAAAATGTCTTAGAGTGTCTAAAATTATTTTTATTATTGTTCACAAAAGGACATAAAAAGTTTTTCCTTTAAGAAAATAGTAGTTCTAAACAGATAACTATTTTACCAAAACTTATATATTTCATTATAATTATTTTTTATTTATGTGAAAATATTACAAATAATATATGAAAATTATTTATTACTTTTTATAACACTATATTTAAAATATACGTTATAAATATATGATTTAAATAATTTTATCACTAAAGTGTTGTTTTACAGAAACACAATCTTGAATGTTATGGAAGCCAAGTCAGTGTTGCGTGAAACACAAGCTATTGAAGATAAATAACCATGAAATATTGGGGTTTTACATATGTTTTGGTATTATTTATAGACTTTTATAGATAATGGAATTCTCTCATTATAGAATCTCAAGCCATGCTTAACCGACTCACCTTGTAAAAACTATATAAATTTTTATGGGATTAGGTTGAAACTAGATCTCCCTTGGTGGTTAAATCCTTATTAGGGTATTTTCATACTCATTTTTACATTTCATACTATATCAATTATTTTACACTTTTTTTTGAAATATGTGGAGGTTATTTATACATAGTGGGATGGTAACATTCCTGCATATATCCTATTTTATAAATAACAAAAAATAAGTGCCTCTTAGAATTTACTCAGTAATATGTTCACTTCCCTAAGATTGTAATGTTATTATATAAGGGTATTCCCTATATCTCCCTAATAATATAACTAAATGAATTTTTTTTATTATTGGCGTTATTGGGGGCTTTAATCCTTTAATAAAAATTTCTAATTTTGACTGAGTAAACTTATATTGAATTTCAATTAAATTGAAAAAAAACACCCCCACCATTGAGGTCAAATTGAGGAAGTGGGAGGGTAAGATATTTTTGAATGGAACTATCTCAATTCCACACTTCCATAAATCATGACAGTTTATGAACATGAATATATTGGTTGGTCCCTGATTAAAAAATTGAAAAGTGGTTTATCATGGTATGACCCAATGTGATTCTCAAAGCTATGTTCAAGTAACTATGTGACAAAAGGGGTCATGATGATACACTACACCCATAAAAACCCCTGAAAATGGGTTCCCACTTATCTTAGTGTGGTGAAACTCTCCCAAGAATAACTACATATCTTTTGGCTATGCTATCGTTGTGTGTCCTCCTCCCTTTAAAGAGAAATGACCACGCACAGATAGGTTTCATAGCATGTCTCTCTCACAATGATCCTCATCACGGAGGTAACCCTTGGGGTTACCCATGACTATCCTTCCTTGTGAAATTTATTAAATGTATACTTAAAGTATTTTCTATAGAATGACACCCTCCATAATGACATGATCGTTACATGTGTGTGTTTACCGTAACATGATATTGACTACCATGGTGTGTATGGGAGATACTTTTCATTAACCATAAACCAAATACATAACTATTAACATCAATAAATGACACCAATGAACATAATGTGACTTATCTTGAAACTTATGTATGCACACCCCATACAAAATCCATGATGCCATGAAACCCATTTGTTAAGGTGTGACCTTTTTCCTTTATATCATTATGCCTACCAAGCTATGACATTATTCCTTGATCAGCCCCTCACTATGACATTAATCTCACCCTTCACATCTTAGTGAGCCATCCACATCCAAAATCAATGAAGGGGATACCCATACCCCACTCTAAAACCAAAAAATTTAATTTCTCTTATAAACAGTGACCCATAAATCCATGGTTCATTCAAATTAAATCTATGAAACATTAGAAATCAGTGCTAGGAAATACTTTTTTCATGGTTTTTATGTTTTCCACTGAAATTTTTTAACATATATGATTTTAAGTTGATTTAGTGTATACTCGATAAGATTTATTATTTTTTGATATTTTTAGCATGAAAATTTCCATTTTCTTAATCATCCAAGAAACTTATATTCTTTATTTCAATTTTATAGGATGAAATATAGAAAGGTATAGGTACATACACATTATTTTAATAGTAAAATGTATTAAAATTAATCCTTTCCCTTTTTAGTGATCATGTATTGGTCATAATAATACTGAGTGAAGAATTATACTTGAAAATAAAATTAGTTATATAGCCCTTTTACCCATCAATCACATTTATCATCCCTCATTACCACATACTAACACTTGAATTAATTTTAGTTTTCATTTTTTTTAGGAAAAAATATATAAAAATCCATTAACTACACTTACCATATTCTTTTCGATGTTATCCCAATGTTTTTTACTATTTTATTAGGTAATAACTATGTTTTATGTTCCTCATTTATGGGAATGAATTTTCAAATCTCTCATTGAGCTATCCAAAATATGTTATTCTAATAATTATATAAAATTTTATGATGAAAAAATTTAAAAATTTCATGTTTGGATTCTTTTAGAATGATATATCGTAAGATGTATTGACCAAATTTAAATGAATTAATCACTAGTTGAGAATGTAGAAATGTTTCTTTCATGGATTTAATCTAAGAAAATATTGAATTGTGATGCATCAATAACATGGTTGTCCACATTTTTGCTAAAATTTTGTCCATTCTTTATTTTACTCTATTTTTTGGGTAGTGTATCAAGAAATATATCCATTTTTTCTTAATTCTAAATATATTATTAAAAACATTCATTATTTTACTCAGATCCACTATAGAATAAAAAAATTTATATCATTCCCTAATTGATTTTCACACATCATTTAATATTATTAAACTTCATAGGGTTATGAGATTTAATCAACTTGAAATGAAAATAATTTATATGTGTAAAATATCTTGTGTTTGTGGTATACATTACAAAAAAATATTTTATCATTATTTAACATTCGTAGATTTATCATTGAATAATAGTATAAATGTTTTTTATACTTATTCTGGCATAAATAGATATTTATTTCATACTAAATCTCATTCACTTCCTTTACACACATGTATTAATTAGTTAGACTAATTAAAATTTGAAATTGATAGATTATAGTTTTAAGTCCATTAATTATGATAGATTCATCCATTTAACTAATAATATGATATCTATTCCACTATAAAATCATGTCATTCCTATTTTTCCAATGTTTAGAAACACTAAAGAGATTATGTGTTAGCCTATACATAATGAGAATATCACTAAATTCAAAATGACACCAATTTTGAATCATTTCACGCCTTATATATTTAAAAAACCATAATTTTTAGAAGATATATATCCTCTATAAAATTTATAATTTTCCTTTAATAATTTTTTTGTTCCAATTATGTGTGATAATGAATCCAACATAAAAATTACAATGTTTTTCACTATTCAAATATTTGTTTACCACCTTAACCACTATAACTTATTCATGATAACTCTATTATATAATAGATTTATAGTTCTTATTATACTTTAATTTCATTAGTATTAATGTGAGGAACTTATCGGTGTATGTCAAGATTGATCACAAATTCCACAATTTTCCTTAAGAGTACAATTGTTTTTCCAATTTTAATCATTTTATTAATTTTTATCTTAGTTTTACACTATCATATTCAACTTTCCTCTTCAAAAAATCAAAGAATATTTTTTCTATGAGGAGGTATTTCTATACCAACTAATAAATTCAAGTACATATACTTCCCAAAAATGATGTATTCTTTCAAATACAAATTTTCTTAAAGATTTGGAATTTATCTTTTCAAAATCCATTATTTCCTTCATATTTGAGATATGTTATAATTAACCATCTCCCTAAAAAAATTTGTTCATTCTTTCTCCATTAATTTTTCCTCAGGCTGATACTGAACATCCCACTTTCTCTAGACCTCACTATTTTTATGATTTTCTACACAAAAACTTATTTTTTTACACTCTTTCATCAATGGGTATATATTTCAATATTAATTTTTTTAATATTTAATTTTATCCACGTGATTTTAGTTATTTATTCTGATGCATCAATATTCTCATCTTTCATTATTCTTAACATAACTTAATTTGACATCTTGGAGCATCAAGAAATGAAACCTTATCCAATGATGAATGAACCTTTAAAAGATCATTATAGATCACTATTTGGTATCATTTATAATTATTATTATTGAATATTTTCATGGGTTTATATTGATTATATATTTTGTTTTATGAAATTTCATGGAGTTTATGAATTATATCAAAAACACTCATGTTCTCATGTTTGCGAGAATTTTGTTTAGTTGTAGAAAGAGAGGATGAATTTATCTTTTATAAGATGTTTTGGATATTCATATCATCATCAATAATTTCATACACATAAAAAAGTATGGATCAACATTTAAATTATAGGAAAATAATAATATTAAATTATGTGATTGTGTGTATAATTTTTTACATTTTCCCTAATATATAAATGAATTTACATGAGTAATGGGATTTAAAACATTGAATTCCATATAGGTAAAATTTGAGGATATTTATTAAGGTTACAATAAAATAAAAGTGTTAACATTGAAAGCATTTCATGCATATTTTTTTGGATATTTTAAAAGTAGAATTTGAGTTTTTAAATGAGTTCTCAATTTTTATGAACACTGCTTTTAGGTAATTTAGATGTTACAAGGTGATTTTTGACGAAATTACCAATATAAAGATATTAATTTGAATCCCATAATACAAGTTTGAATAAAAAAAATTCTACTTTAGATAATAAATAAATGGATGAGTTTACCATTGAAAAGATAAATAATACCTTGATAGCCTATGTATTTAATGAGTTTATATAATTTTTATCTAAATCCATGAAAAAATAGTGTAATGAAAAACTAGAATTTATGTTAATTGTTTAAGGAATGAATTAACACTTTTTATCTAGATTCCTTGAGAAGGATAAAAAAGAATAAGATGATGATCTAATAAAAATTCCTCTAATGGGGAAAATAGTGGAAGGTATTTAGAGTATTGTGAAATTAATATAAGGGGAAATAATAAAGTTCAATACATTATAATGAATTCAATTTATTAATGAATTTGGTGTAACATTTAAGGACGAAAAATATTAATATCACATACCAATAATCAAGCAAAATGTTGATCATAGAGAGATAAACTATGAGTATGTTTCAATGCTAGATTATGATATAGATATTTAGAAAATTAGCTTAAAAACTGTCTTTTCCATCACTTTAGGGTGTTGTTAGTAGTATATTATATGCAAAAATACCTAATATATCATTTTGTTATTTTCCCACTTTCATTTAATTTAATTTCATTATAAATGGGGGGAATATTTTGGGATAACTTCAAGAAATATGGGGAGAAATAATAATTTTTATAAGAGAATACAATGGGGTAAAATATGTTCATGGAGAGTCACTTTGTTAGGGAATGTATTTGGTGGTCATATCTAAAGACTTCAAAATGATCTGAAAATTTTTATAGCATGTCTCTAAAAAAATAGAGTAAATTGATGATAACTTGGTGATTGATAAATCTGAATAAAGTAATTTGATAATGAGGGAGATGAAATTACATCAATTTATAATTTGTCAATTTAGTATTTATATTTACTCTAATGGTTAGAGAACTATCATAAACATAAATAAATCCCATGGTGTGGTGTTTATATAAATTTTACAATCAGATCTTGTCATGAATAGTTTCTCAATAAAACCATCCATGTGTATTAATACTTCATTTCATATTGTATTTTTTTAGTTGGATCATAGGATTAAATGATATTATTTAGATAAGGGTATATTTTATAAGAAATCAAAAATTTAGAGGAATAATAAATCACATCATGGTTCTGGAAAAAACTACCCATGTTAGTGTTCAATAAGATAACCTATGAAGATTTGAAGAAAAATAATCATGGTACTACTCATGGTTATCTAAAAGTCATGTTTGGGGTCACGTGGAATGAAAAATGGGTGTGATATTCATATTATTAGGTCATGGTTCATAGGAGAATGATCATTTTTTGGTTGGTCATCATTTTGGATATTGGTAAGGTGATGTAGAAGTACCACCATGAGAAGACGAACCAATCATGGTTCTTTTATTAAAAAAAATAAAGAAAAATAAAAATGGTATATGTCATTGATTAACTATAGTTTTTCTAAAATCCATGGACACTCTGTTTTGATGGAAAATTATCGTGGATGGTTGATAATAGAGTTATAGTTGAGGAAACCATGTTTTTTGTCTTATATACTACGTAATTGTAGTATGAAATTATTTTATTAAAAGAGGAGAAATGGTTTAGTATATTTTATGTGATATATATATATATATATTCATGGGCGTTTACCATTTGTTTTATCAAAAACTCTGTGTTATGGTCCAATATCACCAAATCAATGTTTTTAAAACATTATATAAGTGTTATTTATTTCCTATAAAAGTGTTTCAAATAATTGAGATAGCCACAATAACATTTCAACATGTATTCTTAAGAGAATATAGCTAAGTTTGACGATAATAATAAGAGTTCACAATTGATATATACATTTAGGTACTTGAAGGTTATTGAGGAAGATTGATAATCTTGGTTAAAATTACATTTAATAATTATTATATCAATGTTCAAGACTATATTATTATACCATTATTATCTTCCTTATTGATAATATGATAAGCATGTGTATATTAGGATCACAACCATAAAATTCCACAGTTTATCCATAGGATAAAATGATTTTGTGAGACCTATAAAAATATATTATGTTGTGTGTTATTTAATTATATTGATCTATCTCTCATTGTTTGTATTATTTATTTTTTAGATCCTATAATTTATACTAAAATAATATAAAATTGAGATTTCAAGATTTTTTTATTAACTATTACCCCACCATCTAAGTGCATCTCACTATGCTTTCTTAGTGTACTTTACAATGAGAAATAAAAACATACTAGATAACACCAGTTTGATAATGGACGTTGTTCCATTGTGTACCACGTACTAGGGTCCACTAAGAGTAGACTATGTGATTTATGGTTTGGGGATGGGTTAATATAGTTGGATGTGGTTGGTGAAGGAGATAATATATGTTCCATGGACCTTGTATACTAACCTATGTGATGGTATCTAGGGATGGTTTCTAAGAGTCCCTATAATTCCAAATGAAATCAAGAGGAATTTTCCATAGATAATGAACAAATGGGTTGAACACATAATTAATGTTTCACCTAAGGGTCTACATGATTGAATGGATTGGTGGTCGACATCAAGAAATTTAAAATTAAAATGGGGTGATCATGTGGATGTGGTGAGACTAAGTATGGTTCCATGTGACTATATCATATAATCTATCATGGGTAAGAGGGTTAGAAAAATATTTAGTGTATGTGGTGATGAAAACCCATGGAATATGAGCTTGTGTTTATCTTAAGGATGATCATTGGACATTATGAGTTGTATACAAGATGGACAATGTTATAGTAGAATGTATTAGGATTCACAAACCACGATATTTTATTATTCTTGGTTGCGATTTAGTAGAGATACATCAGGATATGATGCACATGATATGTACAAGTTGATATCCAATGGATATTATATTAGATTATACAGTAACATGTTATTTTTTATGTTATAAGTACCCACATTTATGTAATGTAGGGTGTATTTATGATATTTATCATAATGGTTTAGCTTATAGGAGAAGGGATATCATGTCTGTTGTGGCACCCCATGATGTGAATGGGTACGCTGACATGGGGGTTGTATGTTAAAGAAAAATATAGTTTGGATTATGACAATTGAGATGGTTTGTATTTCATGGAACCCTATGATGTGGATTATTACATGGGATGTTGTTGTATGTCATGATGTATCATGGGGTGGATATTACTATGGAAAGGTAGGAAGTTTTATGAAGCAATGTCTTAGGATATTGATTATGAAAAAGGGATTGGATTGTGTTTTGTGGATCCCCAAAGTATAGAATATGACAAAGAAATTGACTCATGTTTGTGGTATGATGTGGTGTTGATATTTTGATTACTGGTGTGGATTAGTTATACTAGCCAAAATTGGTAGGTTCGAGCATCATGGTGTCCTTGTTAGAAAATGATGACTTAGATTTTTTGTTTTATAATGAGTGTTGTAGGCTTGAATAAAATATTATATATGAGCCTACATATTACGTTATGGTATATATTAGGCTACTAGAGGTGGTGTTATACTAAATTTTATACTGACACCTTTCATGTGCACCTTGGTGGATGTGTTGAAATTATGTTTTGTATAGGATTTGGGAAGGAATCAATGTATATGTTATTTAATTGGAGTATCTTGATAGAGATGACAAAATGATTTTGAGGTAAGGATAAGGAAATTTTGGACATAGAGTGGCATTTTATTTTTATTTTTATTATATTATCTTACAATATATATGATTAGCCTTCTAATAATAATCATTTTATGTGCGACTTTCATGATATGACATGGGTTCATCTCTTATTTCATTGTGATTTATGTTATTATTACTATTTGATTTTCACTATGATAATATATATTTTATGTCGAACCTTTTGATTTAGGGATGTTTAGTCGTTTATTGTTTATTATAGTAATCTAATTGAGTGTAATGTCTCCCTATGACAAGGATAGGACCTTCACTGCTAGTCAGTAGATACTAGCATATGAAAAGGTGCACCAAAGGTCATGTGGTGATCCAAGGGTTGAGTCATACAATAATTAATTGGATGAGGAATGTTATAAAATTCATAAATTCAATAACTCAGTGAATCTCACTAAAATTTAAATTCAAAATCCTATGATTATTTGAAATTTTGAGAAAATCACTATAAAAAATGGTATTTAGTGACGATTTGGAAAACCAATGCTAAATGATTCATTTTATTTTCTAGTGGTGGTTTTAGAAAATCAAAGCCAAGTTGTAACAGTTTATTAATGTCATTGTTAAATAAAATCAGTTAAAACCATCATTAAATTTGATATTTTATTTTATCAGTTTTTTCTCAGAACTTTTAAAAAACCACTAAGAAATTAGTAACACATAATAATAATTATTGTTAATTAAAACATTAATTAATTATTAATAATTATTTGATAATAATTTTTAAATTAATAAATATTAGTTACTGTTTATTATTATTTATTATTTAAAATTTTAAATAAATTTTAATTGTTTATTATCAATTATTAATTTTTATTTATTAATTAATTATAAAATTTTAGTTGGTAATTATTTATACCTGTATATATTCACAAATAAATAAATTAAGATAAATAGAAGTATATTTATTTTTTATGTTTATTTTTATATAATTTATTTAATTATATATATATATATAATTATTTATATATATTTTTTGTAAATATGTAAATATTTATATATATTTAAGAATAATAAAATGTATAATTAAAAAAGAAAACTTTATAAACTATTAAATATCATATTTAAGTATATACATACATTTATATTGATATATATATATATATATATATTATTTTATTAAATATGATTAATATCATATTGTAGTATATACGTAAACTTATATTAGTATATATATATATGTAATATTTTATTAATTTATTCACTATCAGTAGGAATACATCATGCTACAATCCCCCAACCTCAAGAAAAAGACTCTCAACCTAGGTAGTGAGCTTACCCAGTTTCCGAAGAATTGTCCCTACAAGACCTTCCCAAATATCCCATTCCCCATGAAAATCATACATGTTACCATCATGAGACATAAAGGTAACTATACTATGGTAAAAATTGATGTTATATCGATACAATACCAACCACTTCATTCTCAAGATTAGGTAAAAATTGACATTTCAAGCATGTACAAGTTCAAATGAAAATGGCACTCACCAACCTCAAGGGTACAACCTTTACAAAGATATATTCCCTCTGATCACACCCCCAATGACGTGTCGATCAACATAAATCCACATGATATTTCCAACGCTAGACCCAAACTGTTTACCAACCATGTAGATATAAAATAATGTGAGGCTCCTATGTCAAAAAAAAAAGAAATAGAAAGCATATAAGCTATAAGGATCATACCTCAAATAGTCATAAACCCAGTATCACTACCAAAGGGTGCAGGACGAATTGAATGAAGTTGGATTTTCCTTATACTCTATTATCATTCATGATCCATATGTGTTTGACCACTATACGAAAATAGATTCTCTTACCTCAGAGTACCTCATCCTCCACCCCAATCGGTAGGACCATTATAACTCATACTACCAGACTGATATGGGGAAATAGATCCTTTTCTAGTGATATTTTATCAGACTAGGTTATCTATAACTACCCATATAGTATGGTTTCCTATCGAACCTCTACATGTTCCCCATTCTTCCCCAATCTCATCACTCTACTGGTGGTCAATGAAACTGACCTCACATGTGACCTGGCATGCCACCTAGATAGTAAAACACTCAATTGCTACCCAAGGATGTTGATCCTCTCCCATAGTTTCTCTTTTGACCACCACTTTAGTGAAAGATATCATGATGATACTTACTACTATAAGAAGATGCTCCATAGGATTACCTGACTAAAACTGCCTTCCCGCCACTAGAAGTATCTTACATGTTACCTTCAAAAATGAGATTTTGATTCCCTATATCACCGATATTCTTGAAATGAAATATATTCACCTGGTACATGATCTCAAAACTAAGTCCATCCTAAATAAATCTTTTTGTATCGAACCATCTCCAGTTCTCATTGGAGAAAAATGTTTCAAATTAGTGAAGCATTTAACATAATCCATCACTAACATACTTACTTAGGTCAATCACATACACTCCACAACTTCCTCTTACCTTAAGGTATCTGGATTAATGTTTTTTTCATCTTCTCCTAGAAATACTTCCGTACCATTCCCCGTAACATATTATCTTGAGCCAGCATATCCCATTGGTGATTAAATGACCCTTGTAATATTTATGCTACTAAATTGACCATCTTCTCTGAAGAAGTATCCATGTGATCGAGAATCATCTGGATAGAGTCAATCGAAAACTCAACTGCCTCAGGCCCACCCTCTCTAGAAAAAGATAAAGGATTTTTTAGTTGAAACTCTCTTTTTAGATCAAAAATACCAGAAAAAACGTTCCCTGTGTCTATTTCCATAAATTGCACAAAATAATTAAAGTTCTCAAAAAACTATCCTTCTGCCCCATCCCTCAGTACCAACGAGGGATCCAATATTGATACTAGAGGCACATTCTAATGAATTTCTTACTATCTCCCTATTATAATTATTCACCATGGTGGAATCTCTATTCCATTCCAAACACACATACTAGAGAACAAAAAATATAGTTTTCATATTTACACAAAATAGGGATCACAAATAGCCCAAAAAAGAGTCACTCTACATAAAATATCCATTTAACCATAACCACAACAACATCACTACCCTCAACAATCCATATCCTGGTACATGGTTAACTAAGGGTAAACCAAACTTCCATGATTTCAAACTTTTCATTTGATACCATTTAATAAATTTATATTTACATCTTTCAATTTATACAATTTCAATATCCTTATTAGTAACTCTTATCAATTGAACCATAAAATAACAAAGAATCAATTTATTCCCCACAAACCATCCATATCTATCATTTTATGCATTACTAATACGATCCAAGACTCAGAAATCCCTAAGTTCCTAAAATTAAACCTGTATATGAAACCTCATGCCATTATATCCCATGATTAAAATATTAGAAAATAAATAACCGCACACAAAAATTGTCACCCAGGGTTAATTAATGTTCAACTATAACAAGAGAACATCAAGAACAAAAATCCCACCCTAGGAACATGGGGTTTTCCCCGCACAAGGGTTAGCTAATCCCATAAAAGATCTCATTTACAAGTCTTCAAACATTCTAGTTGTAACGGTTCATCCCTTAGGGCCCATGTTGTGACTACCCCAAGCCTGCTTTATATAGTCCAGGGATTGGAGACTAGCCCGGGAAAGGTGTATCCCTAATACGGGAAGGCATTTCCATTTAACCTGTATAGACACACAGTCCAAGAACACAATAAGAAAAAACCACGAAGTATACTACTGTAGTAAAAGTGTGATGAAAGTAAGATAATGTTGAAATTAAAAGGTATGGAATACAATCCCAACTGAAAAAAGGTACAAATACAACTAATAAGTACAAAACATCTCCTAGATCATCCACTGAGGATGCTACCTAATGGGTAGGTACAGATTGTGTCCACAGCACTCCACGTCAGCCCAAATAGTCCACCTCCGAGCACCATCTGGTCCTGGATCCCTCAGCCTCGATCAACATTGTACGTCATCTACACATGACAAAAAAAGGTATGGGCATATCCTGTGTATAGGTGAGTATAATGATACTCAGTAGGGATTTCGAGACCCCAAGTAGGTCACCTAAGGTTCCAAAAAGGAAAAACCAAAAATCATGACATCAACTCTACTTAGGTATATGCCAATAAATATACCTATGTTATCAAGATATAATCATCTCATACATGAGGAAATAATACCACAAAGGTAACACCATGAATGTAGAAATAGCACATAGGTACCACCACGAAGATAGAAGAACAACACAGGTAATACCACAAAGACAACACCACAAAGGTAGAAGTACGACATATGTAACACCACGAAGCTTAAAGTACCACACATGTAACACCACAAAGGTAGAAGTAAAACACAGGTAACACCATGAATCTAGAAGTACCACACAGGTAACACCATGAAGACAACACCACAAAGGTAGAAGTACCACTCAGGTAACACCATGAAGCTAGAAGTACCACATAGGTAACACATGAATATTGAAGTACCGCATAGGTAAAAGACTCATATAACACTTAGTTATAACTTAAGTACAAAAGTACAGATGATTAGTCATAAGCTATATCATCTTACTCAGTTAAGAGACACTACTTCTGACCCACATAGGATAGATAGGTAACTAACCCCCCGCTGACCCACACAGGATCTGACCCACACATGAACGGTATGCTCTGAACCACACAAGATTGCAGAGTACTGACCCACACAAGATCTGATAGAAGATAACTGACACAGGATCGATAGATACTGACCCATAGAGTATTGATGTTCTTTCTTCACGTTACAACCTACCACTAGACTCCTCACACATGGTGCGCTCGAGTTCCATGGAATCTACCTCTTGAGATATCGGTCATACCTCGACCACCACTATGCTTCAAAAAGGAGTAACCCAAAGGACAACCATGTTGTTAGGGTTCCAATGCGATAGACGGTGTGTCAATCAGAATCTTGGTCTATGAGTTATAAGCGTTTTAGATACAAGGGCCTAGTCGGATTCAGGTTCGATCCAACCCGATTGTTCTCAAACTATCTCCAAAACTCAAGTAGAGTATACCAAAAGTACCATATCAACCCAAGGATCCCAACACCGTAAACTATTCATGAAACAAACATCTGGTTCTAAAGATATAACCCTTTGAGTGTTTCTAGGCCCGAGTTCGGTCTGACCCGGTCGGACTGACTCGAACCACAAGGGGGGCGGCCCACAAGGGGTGGCCTGACCCGCAAGGGGGAACCTGACCCACAAGGGGGAGGCCCATGGGGCTTGTGCGGCCCAACCCATGGAGAAGCGTGGCCCGAACCATGGCAGAGCATGGCCCGCTGGCTTGCGCAGCCTGCTGGAGCGGGGTCTGCTCGGGATGGCACTGGAGGGGAGTGGTCCCCCCATTTGGAAACTAAAGTGGCAGTTCCTAATGGTGCTCCCATGTAACTCGGGACCTGCCACCATGGCTGAGGAGCCGTGGACCGCACCCTCTGGCGGCACACTGGTCGTGCTGGTCGTGCCGCCCTCCTCATCCGCGGTCGGCCGGTGGGCTGACTACCTCCTCCAACCGGCACGACTGATGAGTTGTCGCTAGTTCCTCCAGCGGTGTGGGTGATCCGCCTCCTCCCTCACGGTCGTACAACGCCGACCGCTACCTTAGTCCCAACTGGTGTCGGTACCGCCACGCCGAAAATCTTCCACAGAGAACGCATGAGGTAAACATGGTTGTGAAGGGTTCGTGCCATGTTCATTAGGCCTTCTCCCTCCGCATTACCTCTAAAACGTGAGGGAGGATTAAAGGATTCAACAATCACCTTGAAAAATAATAAAATTAAACCCTACCTCAAGAACAATGGAGAAACACTCGTGGTTGAGGAAGTGGGTCAGTGTTCACCATCCTTTCCAATAGCCTCCAATGACATCGCTTGACCGTTTATCTTCAGTATGGGGTTTCTGTGTCGCTCATCACTGCTCTCCGGATCTAGCTCTATCCTCTAAGGGTTTTGCGTCTCAGAACTTTTCTATCACTTCGTTGCTTGGTGATTCCATGATGATACCTCTCCCCAAGCACTATATAAATAGAAGAGGGGGGTGGTGTCTATCGTTCATGGGATTTAATGGGGGCTCATTAATTAGGGACCTTCCTAATTCCCCAATAGTGCAGTTACATAGGATTGAAAGGTCAAGACATTTATTGTCTTGACACATCAATGGTCCCACATTTCCACTTGTCAGTGGGAGGAAAATATAAAAGAGGAAATAAAAATTAACCAAGTTATTTTTATTATTCTTTTCAAAGTCCGAAAACTTAACTTTTTCTCCAAACCTACTACAGTCAAAGTGAAGCCTCCCTTAAGTGAATCCCAGTACTACGAATTCAACGGAACCCTCATATTTTTAATCAGATCATTGGTTCAAATGTTAGAAAATGTCGCTCGTGCGTTTACTGAACGTACCTAAAAAAAGTTCATAAATTTGTTTCGGGTACATCGGGCCTCAGAATCACACGTCGTCAATTTTTGTAGACTCTTAATAATTCTATTTAATTAAAAAAATTACATGGAAAATCTATGTCATTATATTCTACCCACCTTAAGGATTTTTGTCCCAAAAATCCACAACATAGACTAAAAAAACAAATTGTGGTACTGAGTAAGAATTTGAGCTTCTTGCTCCCATGTTCTCTCCTAGAGGTTCTCGTGCTACCATAGAATGAGAACTAGAGGTATAAATAATCCATGAAGGACCTGCTCCTTTCGATCCTCAATATATACTAGAACCTCTGTAAACGTCACCCCATCATCAAAGTCAAGATCACTGTGGCCGATGACGTGAGATGGGTCATGCACATATCTCTTCAACTGGGATATGTGGAAGACGTCGTGAACCCTCTATAACTACGGTCGTATTTCCTAGTGGTATGACACCTCGCATATCCTCTGAAGTATCAGAAATGGTCCGATAAACCTCAGTGATAACATGACGCCTCATCCAAATCTCCATAATCTCTATCGAGGAGAGACCCACAAGAATATGTGGTCACCCTCCTAGAACTCCAATGGTATCCATCTCCTGTCAGCATAAGACTTCCGTATACTCTGTGCAGTCATCATCCACTCCTAGATGACTTGCACCATCTCAGTGGTAGCCTGTAACAACTTTGGACCCATAAGTACTGACTCCCCAGGGTCCATCCATCATAGGGATGATCTGTAATGTTGATCGTACAAAGCCTCAAATGGTTCCATACCGATGGTGTAATTATAACTGTTTTTGTATGAAAACTCCACCAAGGGAAAGTGATCCTCCCAACTGCATCCAAAATATAGGACGCAATCACGAAGCATGTCCTCCAGCGTTTGAATGGTCCTCTCTGTCTAACCATCCATTTGAGGATGAAAGTTGGTTCTCAAACATAGGTGAGTCCTGAATGACTCCAACAATCCCTTCCATAGCCAGGATGTGGAATGTGTGTCATGCTCATAGACTATTTTCAATGGAACCCAATGAAGTTTCAAAATCTCTTGTACATAGAGGAATCGCAAGCCCTCTACTTATCCCGACTCTTGGATGGGTAGGATGTGGGCCGGATTGGTGAGTTGGTCAATGACCACCCCGATGGAATCATGTCCCTTGGATGTATGTGGAAGCCCTGTCACAATGTAAATGAAGATTCCATCCCACTTCCACTATGTCACCTCTAGTGTTTGTGCTAAGCCTGCTAAAACCTGATGCTCGACCTTCACTTACTAACAAGTGAGGTATCATGAAACAAACTCTACCACTACTTTCTTCATCCCTGACCACCAGTACTGATGCCGGAGGTCCTGGTCCATCTTCTCTAGACTAGGATGTACTGCCATAGGAGACGTATGAAACTCCCTCAAAACCTCCTCCCATATCACCATTGGTACCATGGTACATCATCTTAAGATGATGATGTGCTACCCACCTTTAGAAAATCCATCAGGTGCCTGTCCTCATGATATCTGAGCACGTCGAGCCTCACAGTCAATGTCCCCAAGCTACGTCTCCCTGAATCGCTGAAGGACTCAGGGAGTGACTATCATAGACTGGAGGTATGATGCTCCATCTTTATCCATGAATGATATCTACAATGTTGATATCTGCTCTGTCTCCTTACTCAAAAAATGTAGACCAGACCTCCTATTGAGTGCATCTTCTACCATGTTCCCTTCCCATGAGTATAGACTATCTCAAATTCATATTCCTGGGGGAACTCTAGCCATCAATTCTTTCTCAGGTTCAAGTCCTTCTAAGAGAATATATACCTGATACTCTTGTGAGCGGAGTAGAATGTAAAACGTTCACCCATCATTTAATGTCACCACATCTTCAAGGAAAAGACAACTGCTACTAACACCAGGTCATGGGTAGTGTTGTTCTTCTCATGATGTACTAGATTTCGTGAGATGTAGGAGATCACTACTTTCTCCTACATCATGACACACCCATGTTCAGTCCCTGATGTATCTTGGTATACTATATACCCTACACCATCTTCTGGTAGCCTCAAGATGGGGGAATTCGTCAGTCTCTGCCTCAGCTCCTAAAAACTCTATTAGAATCTCTCCATCCACATGAAGTTCTGTCCATTCTTCATCAACACTGAAAAGGGTTCCATAACTCTAGAAAATTCAGGCACAAATCTTAGGTAGTTTCCAGCCAACCCCAGGAAACTCCGCACCTCAGTCACACTCCTGGGTGGAACCTTTCCAAGTAGAACATCTATATTCACTGGATCCACTGAAACTCTAGCCTGCGAGATAATGTGTCCCAGAATGTGGAACTCTCTTATCTAGAAATGGAAATTCGAGAGATTACCATAAAGATGTTTCTCCTGGAGTGTATCTAGAACTCTCTACAGATGATAGGCATGCTCCTCCTCTGATGCTGAGTAAATCAAGATGTTGTCGATGAAGACCACCACAAAGCGATCGAGGTATGGATGGATGATCATGTTCATGAGTCCCATGAACACTGCTAGGGCATTGGTCACACCGAATGGAATAACCAAGAACTCATAGTGGCCATACTGACATCTGAAGGTCATCTTCTTCACATCCTCATCTCATACCCTAAGCTGATGATAGCATGATCTGAGGTCTATCTTCAAAAAGAAACGATCTCCCTTAAGATGATCTAAAAGATCACCAATCCTTGGAAGTGGATACTTGTTCTTCATGGTCACCTGGTTCAGTCACCAGTAGTCCACAAAGAGTCTCAAACTCCCATATGCCTTCTTGGAAAACAAAACCAGGGCTGCCCATGGAGAAATGATGGGCCTTCAGAACCCATTTTTCTGCAAGTCATCCAACTATTCCCATAACTCACAAAGCTCCGCGGGAGCTATCCAATTTGTTTGTGTTTATATCGTTGTCGTCCTAGGGTACAAGTCGATGTAAAAGTATACATATCTGAATGGAGGTATTCCCAGAACATCATCAGGAAATACATTAGCATATTGGTCCACCACTACAGGATATCTTGGACTCCCAACATCTATTTCTTTGAAGGTAATGCTAGCCAACTGGTGTGTGATCGGCTGCACCCTCCTCCAGGAAAGTCCATCCTGTGTTGTAAAGGTTCCCTTATCACTGGTGAAGGAAGACCTGGTCCCATCCTTGCGAACACACCGAACTTTGTGCCTAATACCGTAAATTTGGGCATGGACTGTGGATAACCAGTCCATACCCAAGATGACATTGTAAGGCCTCGATGCCGCTACTAGAAGATCCCATCCAAATAACTCGCCTCCTAGAGTAATCTCACAATACCGGCACCAGTGTGTAATCATTGAATCCTCTTTCGTGGGAGTCTCTATCTATAAGGATCTAGCCAATGGATCCACTAGAATCTATGAGCCCTAAACAATGGCCATGATAATAAAAGAGTGACTGGAACCTGTGTTAATAAGTACTACAACTAAGGTGGAGTAGAAACAGATCATACCTCTAATCATCTCCAGAGCACCGTGGTCGTAGGCCGCAGTGGCCTAGAGCTAAGCTCGCCCTTTTCCACCTGCTCCCTCTGGTCGGGGTGGACCACCTGGAGGTGGTGGAGGTAAAACCTCAAATCACTGCCCACCATCTACTGCACGGCTAGCTCCATTGCCACGTCTGGATGATGCCTGCAGACCTCCCCGATCAAATTTGTGCCTCTACCTTTGTGGTCCCTTGACCGTCTGCTGGTCATCCGCGTGGCGGGTCGAGCAGTCACGAGCCATGTGACCCTACCCGCCGCACGAGTAGCACTGCCTGCTCCTAAGCTATCCTCCTCTATCCCGTGAGCCCCTCACCACTGACCCTGTATCCTAATGTCATCCACCAGAGGGTTTTCCCATCTTGGGCCCCTGTGTCATCGTATACTACCTGTTGCGGATGACCCTTCTACCTGACATCTGGTGATGGATCTCATTGTTGGTGCTTGCTCAGCTTGGAAGCTCTCAACCAAAAGTGCTCTCTCTAGCACCCCAACCTACGTTGGTCCGCTAATAGATATCATCGATGCTCTGATCTCTTTTCGGAGACTTTGCTCAAAGGTCTGGGACCTGAAGAAAGGGTCTTGTACCATGTTAGTGGAGTAGCAGGAAAGATCAGTGAACCTCTCTTAGTACTGGACCATAGTCATGTTGCGCTGCTGTAAGTGCAGCAGCTCATGTATACACACAGAGCGTAAGGTTGCTGGGATGAACTTTTCCTTGAAAAGGCTCTCAAAGTCCTCCCAGATGAGGTTCACCTCATCATGTATCTGTAGAATCATGCTCCACCATCTCCCTGCTTCTGCCTGAAAATGGCTGGCTTCTAGGATCACCATAAGGTCAGCTGGTGTCCCAACCAGGTAGAAAACTCTAGCCACAACCTCCAGTGAGTCCTCAGTTGCCTGCGGATCCATCTCACCTCAGAACCTTTGAGGCCTCTTCCACTAAAACTCGTGAAATACGCTCAGTCAGTGTGCATGCTCTACTGATGGGGATGGTGGCAACGACTTCCATACAGGTATTAGTGCGACCGATACACCATCTGAAGGTGTTAACGCCTTAAGAGGGCCCTGGACAGAGGCTTCATCTCTCGGTGGGCCGTCATCGTGTACTCTCTCAGAAATTGTAATGACCCTCTTATCCTCATTGGCTTGAGAATACAACAAGTCATTACTTGGCCTTAAGTGATATCCCCAAGGCACCAAAGGCTGGCAATAAATGCCTAAGAGTTTAAAGAAATTGGGGGACAATTTACCCTTTTTGAAGATACCACAGATCCAACAACCATAACCAAACAAATCAACAAAATGATGCATGATAAAAGCTAAGACAACTCAACCATTTATTTTATCATAAACCAACCAAGATTACCACAGTGGAAACCAACACTAAATCAGAGTAAATAGTGGAATGACAAACTAAAAGACTACAAGATGACAACCCAACTCCATGCTCCACAATCTCCATGATCCAACATCACGAACCAACCCACGTATCACGAAGTAGTGCTATAAACATGCGACACTTTACCTTTTCCAACATCCCGGTATATGACATCTGCAAAAGCACAAACGTGCCAAAGCAAGGGGTGAGTGATGAAACTCAGTAGGTTTTCCCCGATGACTTCCCAACCCATGCCTCTTGGATAAAACATGTTAGCACATTTATATAAAACAATTTATATAAAATAATTCCAAAATAGTTCACAATATAAAAAGTTCCATGTCAAAACCATTTTCCAAAAAATACCATCTTTCTCAAGAAAATGAACAAAGAAAAGTTTCCAATCAAATTCACATTTCCACTTTGGAATAACCATTCCATTTCACAAATCCACACAACCAACCATTTCAAAACCCATGAAATCAACTATGCATGCATCGTTATGACAGTTCCATACTCATGAGCGGTCTCTCATCGATCTACCAAGTCATCACAAGGTAATTATTCCTCATGTTCCATTACACTTTTGGAACTGAGAAAAAGGTCATATTTCAACCAAGCCTTGTAAATGAAATATGAACCCACACACCCAGTACGCCCAAAAACAACACCATTTCAATATGCCCAAAACCATTTCAATAAAACATCCCTTTTTTGAAAACTTTTTTCCTGTAAACCATTTTCCAAATCCAGAAAATCCATATTTTAAAATCACCATTTTAAAATCAAGAAACAAAAATACTTTGCACAAACCATTATTTCATTTTCCATAATTCCATCAAAACCCATAAATCATCACTAAAGAAGATTTATAACATGATTTGCACCACAATTTCACAATTAAAACCAAGCAATTTAATCAATTTAAACTAAGACTTCATGTTATAAGAAAGATGAATAGAGAGTGAAGCCTACTACCACAACAAATTAGGCAAAACCAACCAATGACCGAAGAACGCTCACGAAACCCAGGTCGATTCACCAATGATCCTCCTTAGATCTCTTCTCCTAACACAACCGAGACCAAAAACTCATTATTTTTGGCATCCACACACTTAGATCTACCCATAACGGGTTTATATCTAAGAAACCGAGTGAATAGGAGAAGTAGATCTAAGTAGATCTAAGAAAACGACCAAGAACGAAGTAGAAAAATCACATACCTCAAGAATTCGGCTTTGATTCGCTAAGAGAAGCCTTTAGATTGCCTCCAGAATGCTTGGGAGAAGTTTTCCAACCTTCAAGGGAGAGTAATCCTGAGTTATGGCTGATTAAGAGATTTAATGAAGCAATTGGAGAAAAAAAAGAGTTAGATCCACAATTTAAGGATTTAATTTAAGTGGTCGCATGGTTAGTTTGCACGGTTTGACAAAACGTGCGCTAACCGTGCATTAGCTACTGACTTGGCCACCCTTCTCGTATGATTTGGCCACACAGTTAGACAAACCGTACGCCACCCATGCAGAAACTGCTGCCTCTAATACCAACTCTGCACTATTTGGCTGTACGGTTTAGACAAACTGTGCGCCTCCCGTGCGACATCCCTTTTTTCCCCAAAACTCATTCCAAGTTCTCCCGACTCTCCCATTCGTCACCCTTAACATTGTAACCATTAAAATAATCAAGAAAGGGTAACATACCAGAAACTGGGGGTACTACATTCTCCCCACCATTGGCCTTTCCATCCCCAGAAAGTACAAAACCATCGCATTCCTGAAAGAGTTATGGCCACTGCTCTTTCATCTCTTTCTGGCGTTCCAAAGTCTCTTCCTAAATCTGACCATGTTGCCACAAAACCTGCACTAGACCGATGCTTTTTCCATTCAAGACTTTATCTTGCCTATCCATAATCCACACCGGGATATGTACCAACGAAGAATCCGTCTCTAGGTCAACGTGATCCCATTTGATCACATACTCAGGATCGGGCGGATACTTCTTCAACTGAGATACATGGAACACATTATGCACCAAACTGAACCATGGTTGTAATGCCAACCGATATTCCACCTCTACAACCCATTCTAGTATCTCAAAAGGGCTAATGTAACTAAGAGATAACTTGACCTGCTTCCCGAAAGAACAATGTCCAAGTCTTGCAGAGATCCTCAAGAAGACATGATCACCCACAGCGAATGACAATAGTCTTCGACAGTGATCAGCATAAGATTTTTGACGACTCTGTGCCATCTCCATCCTCTTTTTTATCAACTGAATATTCTTTGTTGTCTCTTGGACAAGGCTTGGACCGACTAGTAAAGTTTCACTTATTTCCACCCAACAAACTATAGAACGACAAGGACACCCATACAATGATTCAAATGGAGCCATGCGTATCGAGGCTTGATAGCTGTTATTTTATGAGAACTCAACTAAGGGTATATGCTCCTCCCATGAGCCACTAAAATCCATTACACAAGCCTGCAACATGTCTTCCAACGTCTGTATCGTCCTTTCGGATTGTCCGTCCATCTGAGGATGATACGTCGTACTCATATTCGACTGAGTTCCTAGGGATTTCTGTAAGGATCGCTAGAAACAAGATGTGAACCTCATATCTTTGTCTAGCACAATTGAAAATGGTATGCCATGTCTCTTTACCACTTCTCAGATATAGTTTTTTGAAAGATATTCCACCGTATGAGTTTCACGAATAGGGATAAAATTGGCCGACTTGGATAGATGAGCCACTATCATTCAAATGGCATCATGTTTCCAGACCATTCTTGGAAGAACTATAAAAAAATATATTTCTATCTGATCCCATTTCTACACTGGGATAGGTAAAGACTGTAACATACCCACTGGCCACTGATGTTCTGCTTTAACTTGCTGACAAGTTAAACACCTTGAAGCAAATTCAGCTACCTTCCGTTTCATACCGCTCCACCAAAACTGCACCTTCAAAGCCTTATACATCTTTTGTGTACCCAGATGTATAGCCCATATCGAATGGTGGTAAGCATGAATAAGTTGTTTTTGAGCAGTTAAAGGTACAACCATATGATCTCGAAACCGCAAAAGTGAACTCCCATCCAGTTTCCATCCCTCAATGGTCTCCCCACCATTGAGTTTTTAACTCATTTCAATACAGTCTACATCAGATTACTATGCCTCCTTTACTATCTCCACCAAATCAGGAACAAGCATAACTGAAAATAAAACTGTAATATCACCTCGGTCATCACATTCCACATGCATGTCAGCTAATACCGACATCAACTGCCATTCGTCTGAAGCTTCTTTCGCCAATTGAGCATTCAACTTTCTACTTAATGCATCAACCACCGAATTGCCCTTACCTAGTGTATACATCAAGTCAAAGTCAAAAATCTGGAGATAATCCATCCATCTCCTCTGCCTTATATTCAAATATCGTTGTGATAAAATGTGTTTCAAGATTTTGTGATCCGTAAACATAGTAAATTTCTCACCAAAGTGATAATGACACCAAGTATTCAAGGCATGGACAATTGTAGTTAACTCCAAATCATGTGTTGGGTAATTCATCTCATGCACCCTCAACTGCCTTGAACCATAAGCAACAACATTGTTTTCTTGCATGAAAACACATCCCAACCCTGTTCCCGAAGCATCACAATACACAACATACCCTTGTCCTGATTCAAGAAAGATCAAGATGGGTGCTGATGTAAGGCGAAGTTTCAACTCTTGAAAATATATCTAACATTCCTCAGTCCATTGAAAAATAGCATTCTTATTTTTCAATACTGTCATAGGGGAAGCTAGTTGTTAGAAGTCATGCACAAAGCATCGGTAATAACCATTTCGACCAAGAAATCTTCGTATTTCAAAGACATTCTTCAGTGGTTTCCAAGAAAGAACAACTTATATCTTTTCTGGATCCACTAAAACACCATTCTCAGAAACAACATGGCCCAGAAAGCATACATCTTGTATCCAAAAATCACACTTTGATAATTTGGCATACAACTGATGGTCTCTCAATATTTCCAACACTATCGTCAAGTGTTGCTCATGCTCAGCCCTTGTTCTTGAATACACCAGTATGTCGTCCAAAAATACCACAACAAAAAAATATAGATATCAATTAAATATATGATTCATCAATTCCATAAATACTTTAGGTTCATTCGTAAGACCAAAAGGCATGACTACATATTCGTAGTGGTCATATTTGCTTCTGAAGGCTATATCCTCCTTCTGAACTCACAACTGGTGATATCCTGACCACAAGTCAATCTTAGGGAACCACTGAGATCCCCTCAATTTATAAAACAGGTCATTAATGCGAGGAAGTGGATATCTATTATTTATCGTAACTTGGTTAAGTTTACGATAATCCACACATAGTCTTAAAGTTCCATCTTCTTTCGTTACAAAAAAACTGGTGCTGCCCACAGAGACATGGTTGGCTGAATAAAACCTTTGTTTTCCAGTTATTCCAACAATAATTTAAATTCCTTTACCTCCGTTGGTTCCATCCTATAATATGGAAGTGGGATAGGACTAGTCCCCGGAAGAAGATCAATCATAAAATCCACTTCTCTTACAGGTGGAAACCCATAGAAGTTTTCAGGAAAAACATCATGAAATTGATCCACGACTACTGGAAAACTGTTATTTGGGATCTCGTCCATCTATTCCAAGTTTAACGTAGCCAACTGGTAAGAGATTGTTGCCACTAATGGATCCAAAAATCCTGTTGCACCTTCCTTAACCACTCTTTCTTCTCTAAAGAGATGCCTAACACCATCCTCAGTCGCGGAACTGACTGTTTTGCTATAACAGTCGATGTGAGCCCTAAACTCTGTCAACCAATTTATACTCAGGATTATATCATAGATATCCATCTACAGCCCAGAGAAATCCCATTTCATCTTAACTCCATCAACAGTTATAGAACATGCTCTACACACGAAGGCTCTATATTCTCTTTCACCGAGAGGAGTTTGAAGTTTTATCACAGAAGGAATCATTTAAAGTTTTAAGTTAAGAAAATTAGTAATACGAGAATCAAGAAAAGAATGTGATGTTATAGTATCAAACAACACTTACATGAGGGTAGAATTTAAAAGAATCATACCTCTCACCATAGACAGTCCAGATTGGTCTTCCATAATTTCTTGTTCCGCTCCATACACTTGCTTTGTTGCTGCACTTTTCTCCTTATTTCATTTTTGAGATTTCCCTACCTGAGGAGTCATGGTATTTCTGGAATCACCATGGATAGCTATGTTCTTCTGAAGAGGATGATTTTGTTGTCCTCACTCTATCGAAGCATAAGATGCTTGTGACACCTGAGAAGTGTCACGAACACCTGACCGTGGAGCACTGTGACAATATCATTGAAGATGCCCTATCTTATTGAAATTGTGGCATGCTCTCGGTGGTGTTGTACATTCTCATTTCATGTGATCAATCATGCCACATTAAAAACACCCATCTTTCATCATGGGTTGTGGAGGAAGATTCATCGATCCAGTTGTGTGATTTTGATTCGCACTCCCACCTTGGAAGTAGGTATCCCTCTTCTGCTTGTTCCCAGCATTACAGTTCCCACCCGTTCCCATGGGTATAATCATACTTCCTCCTCCCATAACTCCTGATATGTCTCTATTAGCTACTCTTTCTCTATTTACCATCTCTGTATAATCCATAATATAGAGCACATCTATCTTCAATCGAATCTCCTGTTTTAAACCTGATTCAAAGATGCATTCCTTCAGCGATGCACTTCCAGCAACATCAGGTGAAAAGTGCACTAAATTCATGAATTTATCTGCATACTTCGTGACAGAAAGATTCTCCTACTTCAGGCTGAAAAAGTCTATTGTCCTCTGGATCTTGAATGTGTGAGGATAGAATTGTTTATTAAACAATTCCTCAAATTCATTCCATCCCAGGCCTTGATCCACCTTATCCTGCACCACTAGCTCCCACCACTATCATGAAAGATCCTCCAGCATATACATCACCAACATGACTATCAGCTATGCTGGTGTGCCGATGAAATCTAAGATACGATTCATCCTACTCAGCCACACCTCCACCCTTTCTAGTTCATAATCACCCCGAAAGATGGGTGGATTCTGATTTTGAAACTGGACGAAATGGTCTACATGCCTTGACTCATCCCTTTGATTCCCCATGTCCACAGCCTGGAATGCTTGAACT
Organism: Viscum album; assembly: GCA_963277665.1. Lineage (NCBI taxonomy): Eukaryota > Viridiplantae > Streptophyta > Magnoliopsida > Santalales > Viscaceae > Viscum > Viscum album. The sequence continues at coordinate 1,932,263,674 of OY728142.1, forward strand.
ATACTTTGGACTAGTTGCTGGTTCACATGTGGCTCAGTTGCGACCACATTCTCCACAGCCTCTTCTGTTTAGTTTCTACGATGCCTAATGGGTGCCATTTTCTATACAAACAACGCATGCCATTAGTTTCACTTCCTAGAAACTAAAGGCTTAGCATTTCAAATTCTATCACATCACTATCACAACATTGATTTCCAACCATCAAGTTTTTCCATATTCACCCATTTCTAAAAAAAATATTTTCTTTCTTTTGAAAATCAATCTATTTTCAAAATACATCAACCATTCTCTTTTCAAAATATTTTATTTGAAATCAAGTTTAAAATTTTCAGAAATCAAAAATTTGCATCAACCCATAATCCATTTCTGAAAATTATATATGCACTCCTAGTGGGAATTCATTAATCTACAATGAATTTCATGCTTATCTCATTGGCTAAACCCATGACAATGTGATTTCCAACATTTTATAAGTGTATCCAAAACACTTATGTACCCAACAGCCTGGTAACTTAAATTTCAGAATAAACGGGTTAGCTACGTCCTTTTTTGCTATAAATTTCAAGTTCTGACAATCCTACTCCTGTCTAAGATGACCACCCAAGGAATAGACAAGAAGGAATTTCATCTCCAAGACCAAGAACATAGATGACCACTTGTTAGGAAAGGACTGAACAAGCTGATACCATTTGTAATGACCTACTTATCCTCATTGGCTTGAGAATACAACAAGTCATTACTTGGCCTTAAGCGACATCCCCAATGTGCCAAAGGCTGGCAATAAATGCCAAAGAGTTTCAAAGCAATTGGGGTACGATTTACCCTTTTTGAACATACCATAGATCCAACAACCATAACCAAAAAAATCAACTAAATAATGGATGATAAAAGCTAAGACAACTCAACCATTTATTTTATCATAAACCAACCAAGAGTACCAAAGTGGAAACCAACACTAAATCAGAGTAAATAGTGAAAAGAAAAACTAAAAGACTACAAGATGACAACCCAACTACATGCTCCACAAGCTCCAAGCTCCAACATCACGAACAAGCCCACGTATCTTGAAGTAGTGATATAAACATGCGACACTTTACCTTTTCCAACATCCCGGTATATGACATATGCAAAAGCACAAATGTGCCAAAGCATGGGGCGAGTAATAAAACTCATTAGGTTTTCTTTGATGACTTCCCAACCCATGCCTCTAGGATAAAACATGTTAACACATTTATATAAAACAATTTATATAAAACAATTCCAAAACAGTTCTCAATATAACAAGTTCCATGTCAAAACCATTTTCCAACAAAAACCATATTTCTCAAGAAAATAAACCAACCAATGCTTCCAATCAAATTCACATTTCCACTTTGGAATAACCATTCCATTTCACAAATCCACACAACCAACCATTTCACAATCCGTGAAATCAACTATGCATGCATCGTTATGACAGTTCCACACTCATGAGGGGTCTCTCATTGATCTACTAAGTCATCACAAGGTAATTATTCCCCATGTTCCATTATAATTTTTGGCACTGAGCACAAGGTTATATTTCAACCAATCCTCGTAAATTAAATATGAACGCACACACCCAGTATGCCCAAAAACCACACCATTCCAACATGCCCAAAACCATTTCAATAAAATAGCCCTTTATTGAAATCCTTTTCCCCGTAAACCATTTTCCAAATCCAGCAGATCTTTATTTTAAAATCGCCATTTTATAATCAAGAAACCAAAACACTTTTCATAAACCATTCTTTCATTTTCCATAATTCCATCAAAACTGATAAATCATCACTAAAGAAGATTTATAACAGGCTTGGAACCACAATTTCACAATTAAAACCAAGAAATTTAATCAATTTGAACTAATCCTTCAAGTTCTAAGAAAGAGGAATCGAGAGTGAAGCCACCTACCTCAACAAATTAGGCGAAACCAACCAATAGTAAAAGAACACTCAAGAAACCCAGGTCGATTCACCAAGGATCCTCCTTAGATCTCTTCTCCTAACACAACAGAGACCAAAACTCATTATGTTTGGCATCCACACACTTAAATCTACCCATAACAGGTGTATATCTAAGAAACTGATTGAAGAGGAGAAGTAGATCTAATTAGATATGAGAAAACGATCAAGAATGAAGGAGAACGATCACATACCTCAAGAATCCGGATTCGATTCGCCAAGAGAAGCCTTTAGATCACCTCCAGAATGCTTGGTAGATGTTTTGCAGCCTTCAAGGGAGAGTAATCCCGAGTTATGGTTTCTTAAGATCTTTAATGAAGCAACTAGAGGCAAAAACGAGTTAGATCCACAATTTAAGGATATAATTTAAGTGGTCACATGGTTAGTTCACATGGTTTGACAAACCGTGCGCTAACTGTGCGTTAGCTATTTCCTTGGACACCCTTCTTGCTTGGTTTGGCCACACAGTTAGGCAAACCGTGTTCCACCCGTGCGGAAACTGTTGCCTCCAATACCAACTCTGAACGGTTTGGCCGCACGGTTTAGACAAACTGTGCACCTCCCGTGCGAATTCCCTTTTTTCCCCAAAACTCATTCCATGTTCTCCCGACTCTCCCATTCGTCACCCTTAACTTTATAACCATTAAAAGAATTACGAAAGGGTTACATACTAGAAACCGGGGGTACTACAGAAATCCTGGAAAGCTATCTATGTGGTGGAATCCTAGAAGAAAATAGGTGTGCCATAGTCAATAAGTTATACCTAGTGAGCTAACTCAAAGAGATCATAAGAAAAACTTTTCAAAAACACACTCAATTAGTGTTTCCATTTACTGATTCAAAAATTAGAATTCAGGGTCCTAGTTTATGGATACGTCAACCGCCACACTAATACTACATTCACCAAACTGAAAACCACACTCATAACACTTAACACTATTTCCACATAGGAAATATCAGAGTGCTAGTTATTCAGTAGAACTAACTCCTATGATACCACTTTTTCAAGTCCCGTCCCTCGAGGCCCGTGTTCTGACTACCCCAATCCCACCTTCCATAGGCCATGGGTTGGCCATTGGCATCGGAAAGTCATATCCCTAATACGGGAAGGCATTGAATTTTAACTTGTATAGAGACACAGTATAAGAACACAACAAGAAGAAACCATGAAGTATATATCTGTAGTAAAAGCGCGCTAATAGTAAAAGAGCGTTGAAAGAAAAAGGTCCGGAATACAAGCCCAACTAAAAAAGGTACAAGTAGAACTAAGAAGTAAAAAATAGCTCATGGTTCTTCCAACGAGGATCCTACCTAAATTGTAGGTATAGATTGTCTCCATAGCACTCCACGTAATCCCAAATAGTAAACCTCTGAGCACCGTCCGATCCTGGCTCCCCCAACCTCGATCAACGCTATACACCATCTACACAAGACACAATAAGGTGTGGGCATAGCCCATGTAGGGGTGAGTATAACGATACTCAGTAGGGACCCCAAGACCCCTGTAGGTCTCCTAGAGTTTCAAAAAGGAAAACCCCAAAATAAAAATATCAACTCTACTTAAGTATATGCCCATACATAAACCTAATTTTTCAAGATATACTCATCTTATACATGAGGAAATAATACCACAAAGGTAACACTACAAAAGTATAAATACCACACAGGTAACACCACAGAGATAGAAGAACCACATAGGTAACACCATGAAGACAACACCACAATGGTAGAAGTACCACGTAGTTAACACCACGAAGCTAGAAGTACCACATAGGTAACACCACAAATAAAACACCACAAAGGTATAAGTACCACACAGGTAACACCACGAAGCTAGAGGTACCACACAAGTAACACCATGAAGACAACACCACAAAGGTAGAAGTACCACTTAGGTAACACCACGAAGCTAGAATTACCACACATGTAACACCATGAATATTGAAGTACCAAACTGGAAAAAGACTCAGCTCACACTCAGGTATAAATTAAGTATATAAGTACAGATGATTAGTCGTAAGCTAGATCATCTTATTCTGTTAAGAGGCACTACTTCTGACCCACACATGATCGATAGGTAACTAACCGCCCGCTGACCGACACAGGATCTGACCCACATAGGATCAGTATGTGCTGACCCACATAGGATCGTTGATCACTGACCCATATAGGATCTGATATAATCTAACCCACATAGGATTGATATATTCTTCCCCACACAGGATCAATTTTCCTTCCTCATGTTAAAGTCTTCCACATGATTCCTTGCACTTGGTGTGCTCGAGTTCCATAGTATCTACCACTCAAGATTCCAGTCATACCTTTACCACCACTAATCTCCACAAAGGAGTAACCCAAAGTACATCCATTTCATAAGGGTTCCAACGCAGCAGACGGTGCATCAATCGTATGCCCGGTCTGTGAGTTAAAAGTGTTTTAGTTCTGAGGGCCTGGTTGGATTCAGGTTCGATCCAAACCACCCATACTCCAAATATATCCAAAATTCAAGTGAAGTATACCAAAAGGACAGTCTCAAACTAAGGATCCCAACTCCACAGACAGTTTTTCAAACAGATGTCTGGTTCTCAAGATATGGCCCTTTAGGTGTTTCTAGGTCCGGTGGGGCCCAGGTCTGGTCTGACCTGGTTGGACCGACCCAGCCTGACCCAGTCTGGGCTGGGATAGGGAAGGCCCGTCCACTGGGCTGAGGTCTGACCCAGATCCCATGTGGGCGGCCCAACCTATATGGAGGGGGGGGGGGGGGGGGGGTGGGCCATCTGGCAAGGGGCGGCCCAGCCCGCAAGGGGGCGCCAAGGCCGCAAGGGACGGCCCGCTGGGCTCACGCAGCCCGGCCCATGGCGAAGCACGGCCCATACCATGGAGGAGAATGGTCCACTAGCTTGCACTTTCCGCTGTAGTGGGGTCCGCTAATCCTAGCATAGGAAAGGAGCGGTCCCCCCCCCCCATTTGGAAATCGAAGCGGCAGCGCCTAAGGGCGCTGCCAAGTCACGCGGGACCCACGGTGGGTCCCACCACCGTGGTTGACAAGTCGTAGCCCACGTCCTCTAGTGGCGTTTTGGTCGCGCCTCCCTCTTCATCCGCAACTGGCCGGTGTTCCGGCCACCTCCTATGACTGCCTCGGCCGGTTTCTCCGGCGGAACGGGTGCACCGCCTCCTCTGACTGTCGCGGATGACGAGCTGTGACCAGTTCCTCCGGTGGCACGGGGGTGCCACTTCCTCCCTCACGGTTGACTGGTGCCAGCCACCTCATTGGTCCACGCTGGAGCCGGATGCCAGTACCGTTGTGTCGATAGTGTTCCATAGAGAACGCATGGGGTAAACAAGGTTGTGAAGGGTTTATGCCATGTTTGTTAGGCCCGCGCCCTATAAGTTAGATCGAAATCGTGGGAGAGGATTAAAGGATTCAACAATAACTTTGAAAAATAACAAAATTAATCCTTACATCAACAACTATGGAGAAATTCCCATGGTTGAGGAAGTGGGTCGGTGTTCTCCGTCCTCACAACTAGCCTCCAATGACATCGCTTGATCGTCGATCTTCGGTTCGAGGTTTCGGTTTCACTCGTCACCACTTGCCGGAACTGGCTTCATCCTCCAAGGGTTTGGCATCTCCGCACATTTCCAGAACTTCGTTTGTTGGTGAAGAAGTTCTGATACCTCTCCCTAAGCTCTATATAAATAGGATAGGGGGAGGGTGTCTAACGTTCGTGGAATTTAATGGGGGATCATTAATTAAGAACCTTTCCAATTCCCCAATGGTGTAGTTGTATAGGATTGAAAGGTCAAGACATTTATTGGCATGACACGTCATCGGTCCCACGTTATCGCTTTTCCATTGGATAAAAAGATAAAAGAGAAAATAAAAATTAACTATGTTATTTGTATTATTATTTTAAAAGTCCCAAAACATAACATTTTCTCCAGACCTACTGCGGTCAAAGTGAAGTCTCCCTTAAGAAAATCCCAGCACTGTGGATTCAATGGTGACATCATATTTTTAATCTGAGTACCATTTCAAAAGTTAGAAAATTCCATGCATACGTTTACTGAGCGTACCTAAAAAAAGTTCAGAAATTCATTTCGGGCACACCGGGCCTCATAATCACGCACCGTCATTTTTTGCAGACTACTAATAATTTAATTTAATTAAAAAATAACATGTAAAAACCGGGTCTTTATACTAGTCTATTGAATACCTATCCTAAATAGTAAAGTAACATAAAATAAATACCCCTATCTAATACCTCTTCATAACATCCCGACCCTGGTGCCACTAAATTGGTTCCACAAACTAGGTCCTCAAATGGCCTCAGGTGCACCTCTCTATATAAAAGAGGCTGCCAAGTAGCAGTGAGAATCTAATGAGGTATGTGGGGAGACTATAACCTCTATTAAAAATTAAGACAAAAAAATCAATATAAGAAATAACCAAACTAGTACTAATCAAAAACCAACAATAATCATGCATCTTATAGAAAAACCACAAAATTGAGTAAATACCCACAAACCAAAAAAATAAACATGTTCTGTCATAGTAATGCAATGTTTCAAAGTAAACCCAAAATAAAATCGATAAAAATCCCCCAAATGGGTCATGACATCCTGTATAGTTATCTCATCCATGTTCCTCCCCGAAATTATGACTCAACCATCTATCATATGGACTTTTTTGTTATTTAAATATACAACCATGATATCTAGACAAGTACCAAAGGTGGACTGAGTAGGGTGAAAGTACAACTCATGAGGCTACCACTAGTAATGTCTAAAGAAATATCCAGTCCAGTAATAGTGTATATGTAATTATAAAAGAATAATATACAATTAATGAATAAAATAGGATTCATAATCAAACAATGGTTAATTATCCCCATGGGATCTCAGGCCACACAATAACACCCAACTCCTAAAACAACTTCAGTCCACACCAGAAGTCTAACCCATAACCATGAGGTGCTAAACACTTTAAGTCATAAGTGAATTCATTAATCAATTCCTTGTAAATATTTTACCTTGGATGCTAATTCCAAGTACCCATACCATGTCCAACCACATGAACTTGTAGTATCAATCCAACATCCAAGACTTGCAATGCATCAGTGGGGCCTAGGATGTAATTCTAGACAAAACATGTAATACATTGGTGTTGCGTAGTGCATCAGTCTTCCCGATCCTAAGGATTAGGACCCTAAATAAAACATCCAACCCATACCATGAGTCCACATTTTTTATGTTTTATAATCAATGACCTTTTTATAAAATAATAAAAAAGGGTACACCTTTTCATTTATCATCATTTACATTGTTTATTCAATATGACACTTTGAAATCAATTCTACAACTAGTCCATTTACTATTTCATCAAAACCACAACCATTAAACCTTAATTCCAAAAAATTAGCAATATGTACATACCCCTTAACCATTTATCACTTTTACACTTAATCATCTCGTAACTCATTTAACATTTCCATTTTAAGAAAAAAACAACCCGTAAGACCTTTTTTACATTCCAAACTCAAGTACAAACAGTTTAATTATAAAACCCCTGTAATTTTTCATTTAACAACTAACTTCCCCATTCTCAAGGAAGTGGAACACCCTGTGGGTGGCCATAGGCCTGGTCTTTTGATCATTAATAGACCAAAAATGGTTCATGAAGGGTCTCACACTCCATTTAAAGGATCAAATTACCTCTCTTAGTCAATGAAATAATTACGTTTCAATAGAGAATTATGAAACAACTAAATACAAAATAATAACAACAAGAATATGGGATAAATCTTATAGATCACTTACCTCAATATCATAAACAAGCAAACTCCCATGTTTATCCCTTAATTATAACTAAATTAGCTAAAAACACCAAAGCTAAGGATTAAATCAAAAAACAGGGGTTTAGAGATTTAGAGGAAGAGAAAACAACCAACCCTGATGATTTTGGGAAAAAAATAAGACTCATAGACTTAACAAGAGATTTGGTTTTTACTAAATGACACTTCAAATGCCTAAGAATTTAAGGAGATTGATCTTATGAAGTGAGTGGAGATCCTAGTTCTCATCCCTATATATTGAAGAATAAATAGGTAAAAATTAGGGAATAAAAATTTAATACAAAGAGGGAAAACCATAATTTTCTCACTTTTAATGGGGAAAATAGTTTGGCCACACAATTTTCCTAACCGTGGTCCAACTGTGTAGTTTCCTTTATCCAAGAGGAAGCTGAGTCACATGTTTTTTTAGGGATCCTACATGGGTAGGAAAAAAATGCAGATGTTTTTTGGTGGTCTCTATACAAGTTCACATAGTTTCCAGGACCCCCTATCATAATTTACAAACCATTCACTCCTAACCTCTAGGACACATGGTTATGGTGCAAAGTTTGTTCTAATCATGTGCCAAGGATTTTCTCTACATAGTGTGAATCTTTTCCATTCTTTTTCATATTTCGAACCATCAGGATATAGAGAAGTCTTTTCCTACTGCCAGGAACCATTCCATCAACCATTAAAAGTGAGTTTAACCAAAATTAAAACTAAAAACTCCATCATAAAAGTTTGAGATCTTGTAGGAACCTTGGTTACTTAGGTGGAAGTTGCAGTACTTCACCTCATCCATTGGTATTATAAGGAGGATCACTTTCTAAGGTGCCCCTCCATTCTAAGATCATAGATAATTTGGATATAGTAACTTTATAAACATTGTAGGGGTTCACTTTCTTGGTAATTTCTCTATTCCATAAAATTTGATGCATAGATCTAGGTACTTGAGTGCACACTAGTTTTTTATTGACATTGAGTTATGAGTGAACTAGCTATCCTGACCTTATGTTATCCTTTGGGTGATTTTCCTTTTCATTTTGGATTTGTACTACTTTGCTTGAAATGATATGATACATTCTTTTATTGATTTAAATGGTTATTTGAAATTATGATTTGAAACTTAATTTACTTTTTTTTGAATGATTTAGAAAAAGGTAATTGTTTATCATGATTATGATATTAAATTGTTTAACTACTGATCAAGACTGGTTTTCTATCAATCGGAGTATATTGGGATTATTATATAGAGACTTGAAATGGAACACATGAGTGGTATACTATTGAGTTTGTTTATCTCACACCTTGTATACTCCCTTGGGGGTGTGCAGACCTTATTTTACCTGATGCAGGAAAAGGAAATGCATCATTGTGTGGAAACATGGTTAATTGTTTACCACACTTCAGTGAACTATCCTTAGTGAATGTTTTTCAATCAAAACTGAGGATATGATCTGTTTTTTAATGGATAAGAGTATCATCTATCCTTTACAATTTTTGGGACTTTAGTTGATTAATAGAGGCAATGTATCCACTACTTTCACCCATATACACATAGAGTAGTATAAAAATGATACTGAATGGGAAAAAAATGAGATTAATGAATTGAAAAATGCACAGACATAAAAGTGATGAAAAGAAAAGAACAGAAGAAGAAATTAATGCATTTCTATCTGATTTTCATAAAAATGTTTATCCTACCATGTTCAAAGAAAACAATTCAAAAAAATTAAATAATTTCATTGAAAAAGTTTTAGAATAGAAAAAACAAGACATAGAAGAAGACGTATTATTTGTAGAAGTCAATTTATCCTCCATCTCAAACTTTTTTTGGTTTGTCAGTGTTCTTTTGCTCCCATTCTGGTCTGCCACTACTCTCTCCTACAAAATATTCTTTCAAAATTTATCCCCCTAAAAAATTTCCATGTCTATCAAAAATATATATCAATGTATTTAATTTCATAAGATTATGTTAAATTTTTAGTGTAATATTTTCATTCAAAACACAACTCACTAACATGCCTATAACAAAAACATTCCCCTACAACAAATTAAAGTATGCACATGCTCCAGGTCAACATGCACCTATACACACTTTCATCATTCATTATTACCTATTATCATTATAAATTTTGCTGACTAAAGTCCATATAGTATCCTAAAACAACCTAGTCAGTACCGATATATTCTTCATGGAAGCTTCAAAAGTTCTCAGTTTGTTCAATGAGCTCAGAAATAGAAAAAATTCATTGTGGTTCATATTCCTACATCAAAGCTCAATAAGATCCAGATCATGATCATCATGAATCATCCCTAATTCATCCAACCTTGAACTAGAGATTCAAACTCGACAACATTTTGATACATAGGGTTCGACGGTAATGACTCATGAAAGCTTCGATGACATGCCTTCATCATCTTCCACAAGCTCAATGTCATCTTCCTTTGGATTCTGGTTTCATAGGAAACAACTTCTCATAGAAGCCACATCTTAATCCTCATCTCGTCATCCTTGAATGGATTCCCTTAGGTAGCAAAGTAAAAGGGATACATGAATTCATGTAACAAATTAATCAGATACATTATTCATTCCAGTAATTTAGCTATGTGATCCTGCCTATAAATTTGTTGTGTGGCATCATTTATCCAACCACATATGTTAATTCTTGAAAAATTAGATATGTGGGAAGCACTTCAAATCTATCTACGTGGGAAACACAAGAAATTTTTCTACATCACTACTACTTCCAAAAAAATAAAAAACACTAAATTTAAAATTAATCAAAGATAACATTTATTAAATAATTAATAAAAAACTAAATATTTAAATAAAATTAATTCAAACTAAATATTGTTTTTATTGAAAATTGAATGATTAAAAATTAAAATAAAAACAACATGCTAAAAATAATTAGATTATTAATTAATTAAATGAATTAACTAATGGTAAAAATTATAAAAGAATTTAATTTAAAATTAAATTTATAAATTATTATATTATTAATGTTAAAAAAATTATAAATTAAATTAATATTTAATTAACTAATTTGTTAACTGATACAAAAAATAATAAATATAAACTAAAATAATTGAAATAAAAATTTAAAGGAAAAAAATTTGTTAAATTATTTAAAGATAAAAAATAAAAAATAAAACATTAATTAACTGATTAAACTTTTAATACTAAAATATCAATAAATATAATCTACATAGAACACATAAATAAATAATAATCAAAGAAATAATAAAACATAACAATTATAATTTTGATAAATAAAATATAGATTAATAAATCATTTAAAGAATGAAAAAATGACAAATTAAACATTTAAGAAAACATTATTATTATAAAAAGTAATAATTTTCTAATTTCACCATAAATTAACCATAAAGTGTTAATTAACCAATTTAATTTAACATCAAGAACTAAATAAATAATAAATCCCCCGAAAATGGTGTAGAAAAAAGTAATGAATATTGTCCACATCATAAATCATTCAATTTGGTTGTTACTAAATGATTGGGTTATAGTCATAAGCCTTTGGGAATCGAGAATACCCCAAACCTTGTCATGGTTTGGTTTAGAGCCTAGTTAGATGGGTTTTCCATTCAGAATTGTGATAGTTTGGTATTAAAGGAGGAACCCATCCAGAAGTGTGGTGGCATTACCAGGGTTGAGATGTAGGGTCCACACTAAGGATTGTGTGTTCTAAAGGGGTGAGGGGTGGGGGGTGAATTCAACACCCTATATTGTTAAAGTATTAAAATGATAAATTTTACAACCCATGTAAACAAGGTGCACCTTTTTTGGTAGCATAACTGATTAGAACTCCATGGTTAATGAGGCTTGGTCTGGAGTAGTGCTTAGGATTTGTGAACTATTGGGATGTTTCCCAGGGTGTGTGTGACTGTGGTACAACACACTAGAAAGAACATGTTTGGTCATGTGGGAACATTAATTAGTGTGATGACCCAATCAGGGATATGGGTGGGACCTAGGGAGGGGACAACACATGTCTTCCTGGTAACAAGGGTTCCTATAGGGCCGAGTTGTTACATTGGAATCATATAAAGGTTTTTCCTCACATAACCTTATCTTCGGACTTCTGGTAGGTAGAAGATAGGATTTTTGGGACTTGATAGGTAGGTTTTAGTGAGTTCCTAGAAATATCTTTCTTTGATGATCCTTAAGTCACCATGAGGTGTTGGGATGTGTGTCTCCTATGTTGGGTTTTGACCATGATCTCAGTTTCTCCATGCATTTTTTTGGTATAAGATGGTATTATCATTTAGTTAGATTATTTACTTCAATTTTATGTATATAGAAATCATTCCTCTGAGATGTTTTCCCCGCATGAGGTTTTATTGGGAGACTCTCCTCAAGGGTATCCTTTTTAGGATCATAATCCCTTAGAAGCTTTCAAATAGGCAGTTCTTGTCATGGAACAAAATGACATGTGAGTTCAAGACCATGTTGTTAAAGCACAACCAAGAGCTGGAGGAGAAAAAGATCGAGCACAAGAGTTCATAGATGATAATACCTCATAAATTAAGTGTGAATATTAACCTCAAGATGATTACTACTAGATGGAAAATATTGATCATGTATTTGATTTTCTGGATACACCTTAGGCTATCAAGGTGAAATGTGAAATGTCTAATCTCGAGGGTCCCAATAAGAGGTGGTGGGATTCTATAGTATAAGAAAACTGGCACATGGTTTTGGATTGGAAGGGTTTCTAGACACTCTAATTTCATAATTTATTTCTATATTCTATGATGGTAGATAATTATTTGGAGTTCACATCCTTGTAGTAGGGAGAGGGTTCAATGTTAGAGAACACCAATTGTTTTGTGGAGTCGGTTCGTTTCTCCTAGGAGGTGGTGAAGAATGATCAGATGAAATATCATAAATACCTAAAGGTATTGATGAATAAACATATGATCCTAGGTATACATTGTGAATATTCCCACCCATTCAAATATAGTTGATTGGGCTATGATGGAAGAAATAGATATATCAGGAAAGTTTGGCTACTCCGCCTCTTCCCTTCCACCCAATGGTAGTTTTGATGCTATCAAGTGAAAGAATAGTATGCAATATGATAATCGAAAGGGTGGTGGATGTGGTTCTTAGTAGTGGTACTCCTTTTCACCATCAGTAGAATCTATAATTATTCCCCTTAGTTTCTACCATGGTGGAAAGGTAGGGCACACTTGATGTTATTTGACTACATCTATGAAGATTTCTAGTGCTTGTGGTTGTTGAGGCCATCTATAGAGGTTCTATCAGGATATATATACACCACATCATGGTCCGAGATCTTCATCTCCAAATGACACTATGGCGTATACAAAAGATTCCAAATCCATAAGTATCCAGTCGTAGGCCTCAGTAGTAAATAACCTTCACACAATGGATGAGTTTATGATAGAGGTTTATGTAGATACCACAACAGTAATAAGTTCCATATTTGATTCATATTCTATAGAAAAAACTCGAGTTGATATAGGTGTATCACACTCATTTATATATTCATGTTTTGTTTATATGATAAACCTTATGATGGAGCTTACACACTTTGTTATAGGGCTAGTGATGCCTCTTGGAAAGAGGAAAGAGTAAGGATTTTATTATCCTATGTGTTATCTATCGATAGATGATGAAAAGTTAGTCTGGGATTTCTTAGTTCTTCATCTAGATCTATTCGACATCATAATCAAGATAGAATGGATAGTTCTGCATCATGATGATAAGGCTTGTTATAAGCATCATGTTTCATTCTCTACCACTTATGGAAGCTCTTGGGTGTTTCAGGGAGAGTGGGACCCAAGGTACGATCATGTACGAACATCATGAATAGAGCTCAAGATTTCATCATCTATTGTTTTAGTGGAACTCGATGATGTTTTACCTCTTTTTGATATTCCCTTGATTGTTCAGGGCTTCCCTGATGTTTTACCATATGAATTATCCAGTATTCCTTCATAAAGGGTGGTATATTTCTTGATCAATCTTGTCCTGGTTATGAAACTTATTTCTATACCCTCTTATAATATGGAACCATATGAGATGAATGATATCAGGATTCAGCTGGTAGAACTTATTGAGAATGGATTTATTCATCCCAGTTTTTCACTATAGGAAGCCCCTATACTATTTTACAAGAAGGATGATGGTTCTTTACTTCTCTGTGTAGACTATCAAAAATTGAAACATGTGTCTGTTAATAATAATCACCCTATTACCTATGTGGATAACCATTTAGTTTAGTTAAAAAAAGACAAGTTGTTTTCAAAAATTGATCTTCACTTGGGTTATCATCATCTCAGGTTTGGGAGTTTGATATCATGAATACTACATTTTGGATTAAGTATGTCCATTATTAATATATTGTGATGACTTTTCGCCCGAATAAAAATCCTTTAGTTTTTATGGATTTGGGGAACCAAATATTCCATTAGTATCTCAACACATTTTTCATGGTATTGATGGATGGAATCCCTATTTATTAGAGATATGACTATAATCATGAGAACTATCTTAATCTAGTTTTGGAAATCTTGAAGATTCACCACCTATATGAGAAGTTATAAAAATTAATTTTATAGATATATGAAGTGATGTTTTTGGGGTATGTGATTTCCAAACATGTTATTTCTATAAAAACTTATAAGGAAAAGGATTTCTTATCTTCGGAAGAACTGTGGAATGCCATTAAGATATAGAGCGTCCTAGTTATGTTTGTATATTATCAGTGCGTTTTCAAATATTTTTCAAATCTATCATCCCCTTTGACTTCTCTTACTAAGAAATGGGTGAAATTCACTTGGGATACTAAGTTTAAAAATTATTTTGAGTAAATTAAATGAATTTTGGAAATAAATCCTATTTTTATCTTTCTTGAGCCTAGTAAGGGGTATTTTGGGTTGTTTTATTTTATAGGATGATAATTTAATGAATTATGACAATCGTTATATTCAATCAAATTAGAAAAATTACCCCCTCATGATTTATAGTTTTCATATATTATGCATGAACATAATTATTGATGACACTATCATTTTGGGGAGATGTTCATGGTCTTTTCTGATCATAATAGTTTGATATATATATATATATATATTCTCTTCAACGTAATTGAATCATTAACAAAGGAAGCGGGTGGGATATCTCCCGATGTTTGTCTTAGACATCGCCTACACCCTGGGGAATAGTAATTTAATTATTTTCACTCCTATTAGGAATGTTATACCACTTCCAGTTTATAATTGAATAAGGAGTGATAAAATATGGGGATTTTCACTCAATTGCATCTCGATACATAAGTCGATGATTTAGGGGTATGGTTCTGACCAGTGTTTAGTTTTCATAGTATCTCCTTGAGTTTATTTAGTAGGACCTATAGCAGGATGAAATTTAATGAGGACTTAAGGAAACCTTATATGCTGTGGAGACCATTTCTAGTTGTTCTATCACATTGAATGATATTATTTTCTTCATAGATTGGTTTTTCATTCCATCATCTATGAGGAACTCAGTGTTTCATTATTTATAAAATTATTTATGGTATATTCACCATGTTACTATAAATATGTATTATGACATAGGATAACATTTCTAGTGGTTGGGTATAAAGAAAGATATTTCTGATTGTGTGTCCCACTATTACACTTCATATCAGATAAAGGCATATCACCTAAAACCTTTGATCCTACTCCAACTTTTTTTAGCATGGGTTTGTAAATTGGATGAGTTTCCCAAGTACTTTATTATTATATTACCATAGAACCCATGAGGGAATAATTCTATCTTAGTAGTGATTGAGTGGTTGATGAAATTAGATAATTTTATTTTGATCAGGGACACCCCTAAAGTTGAATATTGTGGAAATCTATAGTAGAAGAAGATCCTGAGGTTTCATGAGGTACCCTCTACTATTTTAATTGATAGGGATCCCATGTTTACTTATATATTCTTTGATAGTTTCTATGAGTAAATGGGGACATATTTCATATTGAGTAAAACATCCTATCCCTAGATACATGGATGTACATATCATTCTCTTTAGATTCTAGAGGAGATGCTCTGTTCTTATGTCTTGGATTTTGGTGGATCATGGGGAAACCATATAGGATTTTTTGAGTTCACTTATAATAATAGTTATCAGTAATCAATTATAATGTATCCCTTTCATGAACAATATGGTTTCCTATGCAATTTACATCTTTGTAGGGAAGAGGTGACTAAGGCCTCTTTCATAGGACATAGTCCTATTCGAGAGATATAATCAAGGATTTAGGATATACTTTGATTCCTGATTATAAATAAAATTAGGAAGAAATAGTATTCAGATCATCGATTTTATCCTTTTTATTTTTCTATTGGTGTCCATATTTTCTTGAATGGTTATCCTTAGTTAGGTTATTTCCATCTTGGGAATCAAGGGAAATGAGCTCTGAGATATTCTAAACTGTTTGATATCACTGATTGACTTAGTCAGGTTGATTATCAGTTGGAATTACTAGATTAGTTGAAAGGTATGCATGATGTTTTTGACATATCTCATCTTAAGAAGTATCATCCAAATCCTTCCCATATTCTGAGTTGGGAGGAGATTGAGTTGCATCCATTTGTTTCTCTTGTATAGAAACCCATAGATATCATTGATTCTAAGATGAATGTCTTGTGTGGGAAATCAATTCCATTGGTCAAAGTGTTGTGGATACATTGATCAGATTATCACAAGACTTGGGAGTATGAATCATTGGTGAGGGGGTAGTGGACTCACCTCTTTCCAGATAATCCTTATCCAAAGTAACTTTATTGGGATATAAAGTCCTATGGTGGGGAAAATTGAAATATCCTTGGTTAGGGAAACTCTAATTATAATATTTAACAAGATTTTTCGGTTTTGAGATGTGTTCAAGGAGATCAGGGATATTTAAAAAATGACTTGGGATGAATGCTAGTTATAGGAGTATATACATGCCTCAAATCATACATTTACGATGGAAATTACTTCTGGGTAGAATCCATGATTTTTATTTGTAGGATGTGATAATAATTCATGATTTAAAATTATATTCACACTATGAAACTGGTTTTTATATTTTTAAATTAAAGCTACACAATTTTTGGAATACAATCTATCCCAGAAGTTCACGTTGGGAATTTTTAATTCAGAACATGAAATTCTTCTATCAAGAAGAATTATATGTGTTGAGAAACCTAATCATTTCTAATTCCCCTTCCCCCTCTCATCTATAAACCCTAGGTCTACTATAGGTGATTTTGGTTAATCTATATATTTGGAGATTCTCTTTTTGTCTCTTTCATCTCTAGGTTGATTGGGTGTTCCTCATTTGGTAAGTGTGACCATTTTATTCTCGTTTTATTAATTTCTCATGGAAATGGAAGAAGTGCTGGGATTTTTTTGGGGGATATTTTTATAATGTTTTGCTCCTTATCCAATAAAT
Organism: Viscum album; assembly: GCA_963277665.1. Lineage (NCBI taxonomy): Eukaryota > Viridiplantae > Streptophyta > Magnoliopsida > Santalales > Viscaceae > Viscum > Viscum album. Next base: position 1,932,280,973 of record OY728142.1, read on the forward strand.
TCTAGATCCCCTATGTGATTTTTTTCCGAAGTCTGTATCTTGTGTTGGATGTGGAGTAGTGTATGAGATTATTAAGGTATGTATTGATCTAACTTCTCCCTCATCCCTTTTTCTTATGGGATTAGATTATAATATGTGAGATTCTATGTTAGGACCTCTGCTCATTTCTATTATGTACTCTTCCCTTTTCGGTGTGTGGATCCTATTTCAGGTGGTGTGCGACCCATGATTAAGGTAGGTGGTTCCATATCTATCCTATATTAGAGGAACCTTGAATGATATTGATTTATTAAAAGGCATTATAAATTAATTTTCCTGAAACTTGATAAATTTATTTGTGTTTGTGAAAAGTTATTTTGAGAGATGATGGGGTTTCCTCCAATTTTGGTAAGAGAAAGGTGGTTTTCAAAGCATTGTAAAATGGGGTTTCAACACATATTTTTGATGAATAAAGGGTTCTTTGTATTATTATTTTTGAAATGTGAAATCCCTTTAAAATTGAATTGATATATTCCACACATGGGATCCTTGGGTATTTATGTGGAAGGTATATTATTGGGCCATATCCATTGGTATTGTAAGGGGGTTAACTTTTCAAGGTGCTCCTATGTTCGTAGATAATAAATACTTTATCTCTAGAAACATGATTGAAATTTTAGGGTGGATTACAATCTAGGGTGATCTATTGTTTCGTAAACATTGATTTATGGGACATAAGGACTTGAGTACACACTAGTCTTTGATTGAGATTGAGGTATGAGTAACTTATAAATCCTAACCTTATGTTATCCTTATGGAGGTTTTCCTTTATGTGTTGGATTTTTACTTCTTGGTTTGATAAGAGATGATACATGGTTTGAATAATATAAATGGTTATTTGAAATTATGCTTTGAAATTGTTTTACCTAGTTTTCTGAAAGATTCCGGAATGGGGAACAATTTTCCATGATTTTGATATAAAACTATTTAACTTCTTATCATGACTTATTTTCTATCGATCTGAGAATATTGGTATTATTGTACATAGACTTGATAAGGAACACCTGAGTGGGATCCTACTAATATTGTTTATTTCACACCCTGCACACTCCCTTGGGGTATGTAGACCTTGTTTTATCTGATGAAGGAATGGGAAATGAACTATAGTGAGGTGATGTGGTTTATTTCATCTAGGTACATGTAGTTGGTGATGAGATAGTGGGACTTTCCCCACACATCACATAGAGTAGCTATTGGATATTTTGAGTTTCCATTCTAGTTATTCTTTGACATGTACTTGGGTTTTTTTCTGGATACTTTTGGGGTGTACCAATACCACTATCTTAATTTATAATGAAATATTTATTTTATGGTTTTCTTTATATATATATATATATAATGTCTCTTATTTTAGGTTGGGTAAATAATTAATTTATATTGTTGTTGGATTATTGAGTGCTAGACTCTAGCCAGTGGGGATCAAGAATATTGTTTGAGTGTTGTCGTAGTATAGTTCAGATCCCAGTTGGATGTTTTTTCTGGGCAAGGTCATGATAGATAACATCACTCCTTATAATTGAATATCAAACATTTATTAGTATATGCCAAAACCATTTATGCAATACACACAAAAATAAGAATAGACTCACATAGAAAGATATACAAAATTGTAAATATATTTTTCAAAAGACTCATCCCTATTATTTAGAGGATGAAAATAGAGGTGTATATTCAAAAACATAATTAAAATTATTTATAATTCAACATTATAGAACTTATAAATTAAAATCAGAAAAAGAATATATTGGATATGAATCCAATTAAACTCACATTAAAAATTGTGATATAATATAAAATAATAGATTTATATATTATGTAAAAGTATATTTGAAGTTAAAATATATCATAATTTAATTTTAGAGTCGAAAATTTTTATTTACGTTACTTTCTATTCAGGTTAACCTCACTTTCAACTTGTTTATCATTAAAACCCACTTATAAAATATTATATGATTATTTAAACATATAACATGGCCACTATATTATTTTAAAAAATTTAAATTTTAATAAATATTTTATTATTTATATAATACTTTTTATTTGGTTTATTTCTTATTCAAATTTATATTCCATTTTATTTCAAAAAAAAGCTATCAATAAATGTAATGTTTAAATCATTGGGAATGGTTTTACGTGTTTTAAGCATACCCATTACCTGGACAAATTATGATTAAGTGAATAATGATTCATAAAATCATATTTATCCCTATAGAACATTTCACAATCATTATGGGGAATGGTAAATAAAAGTGTAATAATTTAAATGTTTAATTATCATTTCATTTATGAAAATGAATTAATGATAATTTTAAGGCAATAATTTGTCATGGTTATATTTAATTTTAATATATTATTCATATAGCAATGATATTAAATAGTAAACTTAGGGTTAGTATTGTGATAATAAATGGTTCTTAAAGTCATTATAATTTTATAATACTTGAGAGAAAATGTCAAAATATGTTGAAAAATTAGATATATATATCAAGTAGCCTAAACATTATTATTATTATTATTATTATTATTATTATTATTATGAATGTAATAATTTTTTAATACTCAAACTTAAGGTGGAGTGAAATCATACAAATACAAAGGTGATAGTAGCCAAAAATTGATACACCTCATAAACCATTCCCTAGTGATCCCATGCCAAGGGCATAAAAAACACTCAATAAATATTTTTAAGGAAAACATTATTGAAATAGAATGGGAATTAATAGTTTATAATGAGAAACTAACATGAAAAATAGATATGTACGGTGAGAAAATTTTGATGAATTACTTTACTGGAATTGAATTCTTTAAAAAATATTTAGAGGATATGTCGACATCATTGTCAATTAATAATTTTTCAATAATGGAGTTACTAAACTATTAAGGTAAATCATATTGAAGATTTTATAGGTGAAAAGGTGTGATCCATTGGATACAATGATCTTCTTAGTTTCATATCAGTAAAAAAAATTACTTCATTAATATTATGGTAATAAGTAAAGTGGAAGTGATATGGGGATATCACTTTGGTGAGATAAATTAAATTATAAAATAGATTGGGACACTCAATAGGTTGATTATTTTAAATTTTAATGATATAGTTATAATTATATACTATAACACAAAATAAGATTCTTATGGTGTAGGGTCAACTAAGGCACATGTTTGATCCATTACCTTATAACGATCATATGAAAAATTAATTAGTAACAAGTGAAGTATTGGACGAGTGTCCATAGGGATAACCAAAAAATTATGTGGAATATTAATAAAAGGAAATTTGTTGATTTAAAGAGATGGTTCAAAGACTATTTAACTAACCAAATGTAAAAAATCTAAAGTATATAGAGAATTAGCACCCAAATTAACCACAAATAAAGAATCCACCTTCGATGAATTCTTGGAAATATTGTGCTAAATTCCAAAAATATTATAAGTTGATGGTTAATGGGATTATTAACATAGATATATGCTTGTTCTATTAAATAATAACATACAAAAATTTACTCATACACTTATGCATGTGTTCATCTAATGATTTAGGTGAAACCCTTATAGTCATGAACTAAAAATATCATGGTAGTATGTTCTTATACATCATGAATCTATTTATTTGATATTAGAATATGAAACTAAGTAAATATTAGAATCTTAATATAATCATTTTTTAGATATTCCCCACTTCCAATCATGGAAATAATCTTGTTAGTGGAAAAAATTAAAATATTCATTTTTATGAAAATTCTAGACGAAATCTCATTTTTAACTTCAACTTTTTTTTGGAATAAACCCATGGGAATTAATCCATGTGATTTAAAAATGCTTCTAATATACTATGTATATAACACAATAGAGTCACAATCAAAAAAATATATAGACATACATGATGTGTGAATCTTTCTATTTAGTGAAGTTTTTTAAACACCACATCATTTAGGAAAATCAATTTAAAAAACATAAGACTCATTATACATATAAAAGAAGATTATGAATATTAATAAAGGTGGATATTAATACGGGATATATCAAGAAGGATCATGATAGTTGGTAAACCAAGGATCCATTTAAAATTGATATGTCATGTAAAATTATCAATCATAATCCTTTAAGACTTAAACATCAAAATCAATGTTAAACAAATAAAATTTATTTTCTAAATTATATTCACCTACATATTGGAAATGTTATGGAATTTAATTGTTATAAGACACCATTTTTAGGTTGACATTTATACATGAAATATTTAGTATGGAATTGAAATGGAAAAATATAGAACAAATAAATGATTGATATGAAGTCTTATCATATGATCCCACATCCTACCATCTATCCCACTCTTATGGATGGAGGGACACTAAAATCTCTATGAAATCACCTCCAACTTAGGTTTTATATAATCACACTGCATGATGGATGATAATATAATTTAATCAAAGTAAAAAAATGTTCATTAAAATAAAAAAACAAACCAAATATGGTACGAATTTAGGGACAAATAGATGATTAATCATGTGATTTTTTTGCTTAGAAAAGTTATAATCAACCATTTTTAATTGATGATTTTTTTATTTTAGAAGTTTATGATAATTTAAATATAATGTCACTTAAAAATGATAGGTTAATTTTGATATAATTTTTTTTACCTCTAAATATCTTTGGATACTCTATAACTGAAAAGGATAATTATCTTGCATGAGTTCCATTAAAACTACCCAACATCATTATTGTAGTTCCATCATAAAAATATGGTTTAATAATGAACAAATACCAATCACGTACCCTTTCTCAATACAAATCACAATCCCCAAACCAAGCTTCCACATAAAATAACAACTGGAAGATATCTCATTATCCACACCCTTTATTTCATCTTGACTATCCGACATATGGGGGGTTTCAACCACATATATCTCATACTAATTTGTAATTAACAATTAAAAAAAGTGAACATAATGTATTATTTTAAATTTAATAATTAAAAAAATCTATCCCTGACCTGTCGATGTATCTCTTTAACAACTTACCCAGTAATATGGTCTACATACATCCTCCCATACACATAAAATGCCATAAAATTAATATCAACAACAATATATATAAATGTAACACATAATATTTTTTATAAAAACTATATATAAATTAATAATAAATTTTACATACCATCTCCCAATAAAATATCGTAAATTTATGACCCCCAACTCTATGTAGGACATCCTTCCTCCATTGACTCAGTCCAACTACTATAGATGTCCTCCTAGAATTATCGCCTATCTAGTAGCTTCTCAATTCCCCCCAATAAAAAGGAATGATGTAATTATGTTTGTGATGTACAAAAGTTTCATTAGTGGCAATAGAAAAATCTATCTACACAGATCAATATTAAATGTTCTATAAATATTGATAGAAATAATCACACATACAATTATCCCTTATATCCCAGATAGAGGATCCCATGATATCATCAATAGGAGACAATAAACCATTAAAATATTTAATAATAGTTAAGAGAGAAATTATTTTTTTAAAAATAAAATATATTACTTATTATGTACCATCCAGTAATAACTGACTGAAAATTAACTTTTTTTTATTATGAAAACACTTATGAGGAAAAAGTGAGAAACCGCAAGATCCAACCATTACAGATAACCCAAGTCAAGAATACATGATCTGCCCCTTCCTAGTGAATACAACGAGATGACAAGCCTTCACCATCGCATGACCACTCGGCTAGCTGTCTCGTGCATAGTTTCACGGGCCTGGTACCGATGACAGAGATCTATACCCTCTCGAACTTTCAAATCCAAATGGTATGCAAGGTGAAGCAGACCCATGTATTATACTAGTTACAAACACACCCAAAATTCAATAGAAAACCAAGAAGCATCTTCAACAATGAATGTGGATCCAATGAACTGAACTTATTGCTGCCAACCACTCCAAGAAATGTAGCACAAATAAGCACTGCAATTGCATCCTCATGAGCTTTCTGTAGACATTGAGAATTACAACTTCTTCATCTTGATTCCAACATAACTCAACATGGGCTTAGTTGCAGGGACACGTCCAAAGTTGCAGAATCATCCAAAAACAGTAGAATGACACACAAACAGCAAACCCCAATCAAGTGAATGAGTTTCACAACACCAATCGTGCCAGACCCCGCAGAAAACCAGATCCAAGAGCAGAAATTACAAGTAAAAAAACTGCAGACCCCAAGCCGACACACGAACAACAACAACCAAAGCCAAAATCAAACAATGAATGCAATAAATGAAGTTCAAGAAACATCACCAAATCACCGGACACAAGAGCTCCATAGATCACCGGAAAGGCCCTGCCGAAGAAGGCCGGAATAATAAGAAAATCCAGAATAGCCGAGTCCCCAAGGTCGCACGCCGCCGCCGTGGATCACCAAAAGCCACCGAGCCAACGCCGAGGGGAACCGCAGAGCCATCCCGAGGTAAGAGAGGTAGGCGGCGATGAGAGAAAAACCCTAGAGGAGACTCCCCTTACGGGCTCATCACTCTGTACCATCCAGTAATAGAATATGCGATTACACATATTGATGATGACCGAATCCAATGACACTGATGGAGTAGAAAAGTAATTCTTTAGAATGAAAGTTTCTTGGCGAATGACAAGAAGTGAATAAATATACAAATAACAAACAAATAATAGAAGAATGAAATAAATTTAACAAAAACAGATTCATATTTTTTACTTCCTTCCACAAATGTGGATTGAATTTGAGACTGAAAATTATCAATAATAGAGTTTGGAATCATTAATCTTATAGGTAATTGAGCCATAAAAGTCACTATTGTAGTGGTATCAACCCTACTATGCATCTCAGAAGTTGGAACATGAGGTTCATCACCAGGTATCTCAAACATAGCCGAGCTATGCATCATAATAATGAAATCACCTCCAGGCATATAAAATATCAATATAATAATCAATATAAATAATGTTAATTATAGGAATAAAATATTATTAATTGATAAATTTCTATAAAAAATTAATATATAATCATCACAAATCTATGTTGAATATAATACCTCATACACCATCTTCATCTTTACATTCATTACAACAATCGCCTTGTTCTTCTTCCCCAACACCCCCAATTTCTATAGGATCTTAAAGTTCATCTTCTTTCATTGTTCAATTCTTTTAGCTATTACATAATCCACATTATCACCATAATAATACTTTAATTGAAACGATTCATTATTTAAATATATATCTCTTCATGTAAGGGATATATTCAGTGATATTTTTTTTTTGAAAAATATCAATTTTTTATAACGTTACGGAACCATTTTATTTTTTAATTGAGAAATTGTCATGATAGTTCATTTTTATGACACTCCACAATGTTTTTAAATAACTCATAGAAGCATAATACTTTTTGAAATAAATGTGATGTCCTAGATTTATTAATAAAAAAGTCTCATTTATTATAAGATGACTTCTATAAAAAATTTCAATGAGTCCATCGTGTTGATTAATTGAAATGCCCTAGGTTTTAGGGGACACTATTAATAATTATAATATTATTATTTCTAAAATTTTATATAACATTTATTTATTCTTAAAAAAGTATTTAAACATGTTTTGAAAATGTTCCCTCTAAGATATGAACCAAAATAAAGACACATTATTCATTCCTAAGCATTACATTACAACAAATGAACATAAAACTAAATAATACACACCATGGATTATTACCCCCCATGGATAACATACATCTATTAAAAGTTCATAGTTCAATAGGGGATAAAGATAGAAAAGAATAAAATCATCACGACTAAGAAATCTCCTGGATCATATTCAACCTTGAGGATCACTACTAGCCAAACAAAACTTATAATGAGGAAAAGCACCATCAAAGTAGAAATCATTATGAAAAATCTATATTATGAAATAAGAACCATTCCTTATGAAGTGATAGTAGAATGAAGGAATTATTTATTAAGTCTATATATAGGAATAAAATCTAGTCAAGATAAATATGGCCATTATAAATATGGTCATTGGAAATATGTTCATTTCTCATATATCAAATAAGTATGCTAAAATTATATATTGGGAAATAGTAAATTTAAAATAATATAAGTCACAATGAAATACAAAAATTATATTAAAATATTATATATATATATATATACATATATATATATATATTTATGAGTCACATATGAATGTTAATAATAATATTTTTAAAGAAGGATATGATGTGTGTTTATATATATATTTCAATAAAATATTTTAATTTCAAATGAGTAGTAAAATTTATTTTTTGTATATAAATAAATAATTTTAATTTGTTTAGGAATATTTAATATAAAAGTAAAAAAAAATTCAAAGATTTTTATTATTAAGTATACAATATTTCATCCTAATAGATTAAATTGTTTTTTTTAAATATTATTACACATGAACTAAAAAATTAACATCTTTCAAATAATAAATTTATATGAAATAATGGTAAGAACACTTGATGGTTAAAAACTCAATTTTTCAATAAAATAAGTTTTTATTTTTTTTATTTTGAAATGTGAATTTATAAATTATATAATCTTTATTAGATTAATATAGATTCATCTTTTATTTAGAATGTAATAATTATCTTATCATGAATTTCATAGATGTTTCTATAAAAGCATTTTAGGATAATTGAGTAATATACCGATACTATGTCTTTTAGGATATTATTGAAGGTACTAGGGCACACAGTGAAAGCTGGTGGGTTGACTATTTTAAAATTTCATCACCAAAGCGATGTGACTTCATCATCTCCAACAATATAAGCTCTGGTAGAGGTATGCAGATATCATTTTAATTAAATAAGAACAAAATAAAATAATAAACATGTACCTTGTTTTATTTGGTGGTGCATTCAGTTGAATCTTGTTACCAGTGATCTTTGCTTGAAGGATTTGAAGCCGAACCAATCTAGACCATCCACACATGCTTCTAGAATATATACAAACATTGAACATCAAATTAATGGATCTAGCAGAGAGCTCTGATTATTCCTTTGACATTGTGATGATCACCATGACTCTGTTCCAACTGTTGGGACCATGTTGGATAGAGAAGGAAGTAAGAAGAGTTTTTCATTTGTAGAGTGTTGTCTTTTGTTGTCATATAAGATAAATCAACTCACTTTGTAAAAGAATTGTAAAACCAGATGTTTCTTTGATGAGTTGTATTTCTTGGTATGTTGCGCGCAAGTAGAGTTCCAAGATCCAAACATCAAAATTTGTCAAAGGAAATACCTGCATGAATGATTGGTTTTTGCATATAAAATTGAAGGGAGTTTTCAATGTTACACAAAAGGCATGATTCAAGGTCAAAACTTCGAAAAATGGAAAAGGCATAATGTGTGTGAAAGATTCAATATGTTCATGAAATATCAGGTTGGCACAAAAGAGACTTATGCACATAATGAAACATCAAAATGGGTTTTTCATGATGCGTCGGGATCTTGCGTGACACGTTAGGGTTTTTGTGCATGGGGGTTGGTGATGCCTATAAATAAGAGGTTACCCCCTCTCATTTGAGTAGCTCTATGCTTAGATAAATCACGAGCTCTAAAGCATGGAATAATTTTAAGTAAATATAATTGCGTAAAAGAAATAGAGTAGTATGTAATAAAGAGAAGTTTCATGCAAGATTGTTGTTGCATGAAAGAGGTGTTTCATGAAAAAAGTCAAATCTTCAATGCATGCATTAATGCTGCTCAAAAGACACCTAAAATGGTGCACAAAATATTTGAGTTCAGTACAAGCAGTAAGTTGTGCGCAAGGTAGTTCTTACCAGCTTCCGTGTAGGAAAGAGAAGAATTGTTTTGAGTGATCGGGTTTGTGAAAGTTTTTCAAGAAGCATTAAAAATTTGTTTTTCCCTATTTTTTCTAAGAGGGTGCAATCTCACTTTTGGATTATAATACAAGTTCTAGACGAGTGTAAGGGTATATCCTACTCATTGTATTCCACATAAAAGGATTGTTTTATAGTGGATTGTGTGGTATTGGATTGTTTCTATACCATATCAACGACGTAGCCACTCTTGTTGTGAAGTGAAACTTGTAAATTCTGGTGTTCTTGTGGATGTGTGTTTGGATTGTGTTCTGTAGGGCAAAAACTCTTTGATAGAAGGAAAAGGTTGTTTCAAAAATACGGAAACATATAAGAAAAATATATCACCCGTTCACCCTCCCCCTCTCAGTGATACTTGGATCCTAACTGGGCAACTTGAGCTACAATCTGAGAAGATGTACTTGGATCGATTAATTAGAAGACATCTCTCTATCTCAAGGATGTAGGAGGGTAGATGATCTCTCAATCCATTGGGATGAGTTTCTAACCATGCACACCAGAAAATGATCTCATCGTCAACTTATATAGTGGATGTGAAAATACCCATTTAGTATTCCTAGCCCCCATATATCTGTCATCCACTTAAATTAGTAATGAATAAATAATCATGAAGAACAAAATAAATAATTTGTATTATTTATATTTTATCACATACCTGCAATCTATATTACATATATTACATGATAAACCAGAGTCATTAACTCAACTCATAATTCTTGCTAATATTAAATGAACCTTGAAAATACAATATTTGTTTATATAATATAATTCCATGTATTTACATAAGTAGTTATAAATACTTTTATAAAATAAATAAAACTCAATTATTCTATAATAAAATAATAATTTATTTATTTATTTATACGTGATCGATAATTCTTGGAGAAAGATCGAACCCTGTGGTGGGGCCCCCATGTCCTATATACCTATAGATTATAATAGAGCCCAATCATCAATGTGATATTATGTGTGACCCTCTAGTCACTTATCTCAATAGTAGTGAATAATATTCACAGAACAATAGTGAAATCTATTCATCCATCATGACCCCTAAAAATGAATAATTATTTATGTTATTATTTCTTGGAAAAAATTACTTATAAAGCAATTAATTGTTTACTCTATACTTTTACTTTTTTAATCTTAAATAAAGTGGAGAAAATTGGTGAAAATGATATAAGAATAGGATTTATTAAAATTATAGTTTCATCATTCAATTTATATGTAGTAGGTGTAACCATCACCTATTCATATCTTTCTTCACTTTCTCCTTATAAAATTCTCAGAGATGAGAGTACATGTGAAATCACCTATGTCCCGTTGTTATATCCACAAATCGCAAAGTATTTTGATGATAGAATTATGACATAACCATCATATGATTCATACATGACTCTCCTATAATCCTTTTTAATACCCTTTCTTCCTAAGGTGGATTAGCAGGTATTGGGGCACTACAACATTGAATTTTCTATATCGTAGTGTTGTGTGCAAGCATCTATACTAATGTTTGAAACTTTTTCTAGATAAGACATTAGAATTTTCGAAAATTAGTCATAATTTAAATATATGGAATTTCATTCCATTTTATATAAAAAAAATCAAGCAGATTAGTAATTTTATCTTGATTACCAATTAGACATTATTGGTTAATTAAATTATCAAATGTCACCCACTATTTTATTGAATTATAACAACCCACTATACTAGAATTAGAATTATATATAGCTTTTATTATTCTAGTGTAAATGATCCTTGAACCTCAATCATAGTCTACAAGATATATATATAACACTACCTGAAGAGATCAGGTTTGGAATATGACTGGACAACCGCATTAACTCGTAGCCACTTAATTTGTTTGAGTGAAGTCCCAGCTTCTAAAATCATAAATATGATTTACTCAACGCTTTCCTCTAAAGTTACAAAAATATAGATATGCATACTAATTTTCTACCAAATTTACTTACGATAACCCATTAGTCTCATAAGAACGCCCCAGTAGTAGGATGCACCCTCAACTATAGATGACTGAGCACCCCATAGACTTGGTTTTGTCCAAATTTAAATGATGGAAGGTTTTTACAACTTACAATTTCTTTGAAGGTTTTATATTTTTCAATAAATCTAATCCATTTCAATTAATATTTTTATATTGTGTTATTATGCTCGAAATTGAACATTAACATAAAAATATTCACCTTGTCTTTATATATTTTTATTTTTTGTTATTCTATGATTTTTCCCAGCAAAAATGAAAATGCATAGAATAATAAACAATGATAAAGAAAATAATTAACCCACTGCTCTTGATCATCTAAAAATGGTTGATCCATTTAAACTCAATGGATAAAACATGGAATAGGGGTATCCTACCTATGTCAAATATTGAATCCTGATACAGGTCACCCCATTTCAGTATGTACACTTTTCGTTTGAGGTATAGCCTCATCTTGGCAGGGTCTGCACCTTATAACATCATCATCAAATGCACAAATACATACTCACATGTAGGAAAGGGGGTCTAGGGTCAAAGTATAAAATAGATAAATTGGGTGTTCATTACCTAATACATATTTAATTTAATGATAAAGATACATAGACCATCTTATATTAACTACTTATTTCAAAAATCACACATAGTAATAAATAGTTAATTGAAAATAACCAGACATACAATGGTTTTGTCAGTTGCTTAAGACTAGTCGGCATGAAAAGTAAATGCACAATAAAATAAAATTAAATAAATTTAAATTTGAGAGCTATAATACATAAATTAATTTAATTATACAATTTAAATAATATATTTTCCTTCAATCCCAAAATTAATTTAATTCTAAACTCCAAAAAATAAATTAATAAATTCATTTACCTTAACACCAAAAATAAATTAATTATTTTAAATAATAATATTATTATTATTTTAAACAAATAAATTAATATTTCATTAATAAAATTTAATATTAAAATAAATTAATTTATTGATGGATTAAAAAATTCCATGCGAACAAATCTTACTTTGGCCTAATTCGGGGTAGGCCGAACCCGTGCAGGTATGTTCTAGGTAGAGAATATCCTACTTAGGGCCTTTACAGGTAATGCATACCTCGTTTATGGTAGTTATGGGTTGTGGAGATCAATTTAAGATTATTCTAGACCCACTTCATCAGCAAGTAGCCCAATTTGGGCAAGAAAACCACACTAGGGGTGTGGTCTAATTACTTGTTTCGGGATCCGACAGCATAACCGACCGCGAAAAAGGTGTGAAGATGATGAGATAATATCTAGTGAGCTACACGATATTGCAAGTAACCGAGGATGAAAATGATAGTGGCTAGGTGGCGGCTTATCCTTGTTTTCCAAGGATGTAGTTTCATGGGGTGTATCGGCTGAAGGTGGGGAGAAGGAAGTCCCACTGTAGTGTTGGTTTAGGTAAGAGGGGAAGGGGGGAGGTGGTCGGATTATATTAGAATCCATATTTTTTTCCCTTCTATGGGAAGCATTTAGTTGGACAACCGACCCATTATCTGTTTTTCCTTTTTTCTATTTATGACCTTTATAAAAGTTTATATTTAAGATTTTCAACCCCCCCCCCCTTTTACTTTTTTTAAAAACCAAGTCTTTCTAAGGAATCCAAGTGAAGGGACACCCCTTTTTTGTCAAAAAAGTTAAGACATAGAATTTTAAAAAATATATTTTAGATTTTATTTTAAATTTAAGCTTCCATGGGAAGCAATAAATTTGCTCCCAAAGATTCTATTCGAAGCAACTCTCACCGAAAAAAACAATCCCGTCCGGTGGAACTATGGAAATCAAATACCGATCAAATATTGATCAGAAATGGATCGTCTAAAAAATAAAATTACAAAAAGATATATGTTTAAACTCTTATTAAAATTTTAAAGGCACAACATCAAAATTTCGGACCCTTACAAAAAACATTGGATGAACATAACATGGGAATATGGAATTAGATCGATGTGCGGTCCATTTTGTTGGTACAAATTTAATAGTAACAACATAATATAAACAAATTTATTATTTTATTAGCTCAAAAAATTCACACAATCCCAATAATATCAAATCAAGGTATCATAGAATGCAGAAGTAGTTGGTGGGATGGGTATTTTAAAATTTCATCACTGGAGTGATGTGAATTCATGTCTCTGGAAATCCGAGCCCTGGTAGAGGATCCACAATCTCGTGTGAATTAAAAATACATGAAATAAATAAATAGAAATGTACCTTGTTTGATTTGGTGGCATGTTCGACTATATCTCATCATCAATAATTTTTTCTTGAGGTATCCAAATCCAAACCCCTCTAGATCTTACATACATTCTTTAAGAATATTTTCGAACGTCAATCATCATATTTTGAGTGTTATAACTGAGATCCAACGATTCCTTTGATTTCATGATGATGACCTCTTCTTCATTCCTACGATCTGAAAAGACGTCCTTAGATCGATTTCCTAGCCGATGACTTACTCTATCAAGGATGTGGGAGGATAAAAGATCTATCAATCCATTGGAATGAGTTTATTACATTTCATAACAAAAAATGAGGACCTCATCTACTTCTGTAGTGGATGTGAAAAATACCCGGTTAGGGTTTTTGACCCCCACATATCTATCATCCACTTAGATAAGTAATGAATAAATAATCATAACAAATTAATAAAATTATTTATATTATTTATATGTTATCAGAAACTGTTAATATATATTAAATATATTATGTGATAAACTTAAGTCATTAACTCAACTTATAATTACTATTAATATTAAATGAACCTTTATTATAAAATATTCGTTTATATAATATTATTATATGTATTTACTTAAAAAATTGTAAAAACTTTTATTAAATAAATCCAACTCAATTATTATATACTAAAATAATCTCTTTGTCATAAGATATCTCATAAAGTAGGACACCCATTTGTTTCATCTTCCATTAAATGGTTTATTATTTTCTGATCTAAATGGATAGACTTTTCTTTGACTACCATTGACATGGATTTAATAAAGGCACTACCATCCCGATCAACCAGGCCAGAGATATCACTTCCTAAAATTAAAAGAAAAAAATTATATCATGATAATTCAACCAATATCATTCCACCAATGACACACCACACAAAAACAAACTCACTGTGAATTCATTGTTGTGTTTTTTTCATTTTCATCAATATACATGATCAAATGGTACACATTGATAATGATCTAAATTCCATACACCAATACACATGTCTTATAATGTCCCAGACCTCTCCAGCCCATTCCTTTGTCAAAGAGAAGGTCATGAAGTGTTTTGAAAGGTGAAATGGACTTTTCCCCCACTTTTTAGAATTTTGAAACTACACGCCGTGTAGTGTGAGTACCCTCCATGTACCCCCTCATCGGGTATACCCCGTGTTGAAGGTTGTGTCCTTGCCGTGTGAAATAAATTAGTACACACCGTGTATCCAATACTACATGCCGTGTAGTCCCTCCCCACGTTCGCGTTACCCTCAAACCTTGTGTTGACCAGTCAACGACCATGTGCCGTGTTGGAGCCGTGTCCTTGCCATGTGAAATAAATGAGTACACTCCGTGTATCCAATACTACACGCCGTGTAGTCCCTCCCCGTGTATACATTACCTTCAAACTGTGTTTTGACCAGTCAACGGCCGCGTTCCACGTTGAAGGCCGTGTTGGACGCCGCGTGGTGACCGTGTGAAATGGCCAAGTACACGCCATGTCCCATTAAGCACACGCCGTGTAATTTTGGTTTTCACACCTATAAAGGAGGGGTCCTCTCCTCCTTTTCAAATCACCCCTCTCCTCCCCATTCCTCTTAGCAGAGCTCTCCCAAGTGACTCGAAGGCTCTTTTTCTTCCATAACTTCTTCGTCCGAGCTCCGATTTACGATCCATCAACGACCATGGGATCTTAACGATGAGTCGGAACTTCTGAACATGGATCCATTTTATTTCCTTCATCCTTTCCTTACTATCTTCCACCTGAGGTGGTTTTTATGGGTTTTTCCAGAAGCGACGGATGCCGACGGATGTCGTCTAAATTTGATCCGGGGGGAGCATTGTTATTAGATCATGTTGAGGTAGGGATATTACCTTTGTCTCTCTAAATTGTGCATCATGCGGGGTGGGTATCCTCTTTTTTTCATGAAAAACAGTTGAACCATTAAACGAAGATAATAACTGGTTAAAGAACGGGGATGGTGAAGTTATTATGTTTATATTTGTTTATCCGGTTGTTATGTTGTGAATTGAATAGGCTTATGCCTAATGAAAATCATGGTCGTTGGGGGCCTTTGCTTGTGCAATTAAATGTTTCAGTATCTTTCTAGACCGTTTTTGTGAATGGAACTTTGTTGAATGTGGAATTTGGTTAATCACGTAAAGTTGGCTGATTTAATATCTGGAACCCTTGTGTGATCACCCCGATTGAACAAAATGAAATAATGAACATGTGGGTGTTGGCTTGGATACATGGCATGTGATGGGGGTGTTTTGTGGGTTGTTGTGGATCAGGCAAGTAGCGGGGCTGCGGTTGGCTTGGTTGTGGGTTGGTGTGAATACTATGTTGATGATGGGCAGTGGGGCTGTGATAAATGGTATTAAAGGGATAATGATGTACGGTGTGGTTGTGGTTATGGTGGTTGGTATCAGGGTTGCAGGGATGGGCTTGAATGTGAACAAACTATGGGTTGTGAATAATAAATAAAAAGTGTAAGAGTTAATAAATGGTAGGGCATGGTAATGGAATGAGAATAATAATCAACGGGTTGGATGGTTAATAAGAAGGACTTGGTTGTGTTTCTTGTGTTTTACTAACTTGATTTGTGGATGGCAAGGATATGCTTTACGAACGATCGATGTGGTTGGTTGTGTATAGTTGCCCAGTAGTTAAGGAACTAATAAACTGATTCTGTTGAAACATGAAATTGTAAATGGGGTTGGGGTTGTTTGTGGTATTTATGATTCGTAGTGGTAGTGCTGAGGCACATTCTCAGTTCTCTGATTAGATACCATAGGTTGGGATGAGTGTTTTGTATATATATATATCTGTATCTTTGTGTTTTATTGCACCCCACCCATGTTGAGCACTTAGTGTCGAACACTCCCATTTCATGGGAGAGGGTGTTTTCCCCTTAGTTACTAGCTCCTTACTGCTCCTTCTTCCCTAGGTTGTGATGGCTTGAGATGACCTTACACCCAAGACTCTTCGGGTAGGTTTCATTTGGGGTGGTTTTAGCCCAAGACTCTTCAGGCATGTTTTACTATTTCCCAAGAACCTTCGGGATGAGGCCCAGGTGTGTGCAAGCGGGATACGAGGTTGTGAGGCCTAGGTGTGTGAGGACGGGATACGTGGTTGTGAGGCCCAGGTGTGTGCGGGCGGGATATGTGGTTCTTGAGGCCCAGGTGTGTGCGGGCAGGAAGAGTGTGGTAGCGTCAGGACGTTCACCGTTAAGAAGAGAAGTTAACTAGTGGGAAATGGTGTGGGGTACCTAATAATCTTGTTCTTATATACTATTACCTGTTGTGATTGTATTTTTGGTGAGTGTGGCTGGTGAGGTTGGGTGGATAGAATTCCTTGCTAGGTTTCTTCTATTATTCTCATGGGACATTAGGATGTCTCCCCACTTGTGCATGAGAGCTTTAGGTTTCCCTACTAAGTATACTTGTATACTCACCCTATGTTTACTTTCAGGTTTCTAGGAGGACTACCAGGGCCGTGTGGGACCCTACTAGTCCGGACAGTTGGAGTTGTTGCAGTTTATGTACTCTTGTTTCTTTTGGTATTGTACTTTTTAGATTTCTTGTACTTGTACCTTGTTTCAGAACTATTTAAACATGCATGTGGGATTGGTTTGGGTTTATTTCTATACACATGGTGGTTGACTTGTCCTATTTCCCGATCTTAAATAATAAAAAGGGTAATGCCTCCCATATTTTTGAAAACTCATACCCTTAGTGCTAGTCGCCACCCTGGGGCTTACTGGAGGCGGGAATCGGGGGTCATTATCTCCCTTTCACCATTGCCAGCTCAGGAGGGGCATCTTTGGTGGGAGGGGGACATGATAGAATGGTATTAGAGGTGATGGTTGAGAGATAGGATGGAGTCTGGAGTTAGGCACAGTGAGGATTTTATGGGTTGGTAGGGAAATAGTGTTGGTAAATCTTGGTGTTTGACATAGGCTAGGGAAGACCGGCTAGGACACAGGATTTTAGGGCCCCCCGTGATCCGATGCAAGGAATCTGAGCCTACCGAACGACCAAGTGAGACTACATTGATTGCAGGGTAGAGACACTAGGGAAGGTACATGCATCATCATGATTGTGTTTTACTTGATTTGGGTGTTCTGGGAATGAAATTGAATAAAATGATAAAATGAAACCCTGATAAATTTCCTTACTACTTGGGCTTAGACGATCATTGTTTACCGTACAACTATAGAACCTGGACGTCATCCCCAGGTGGCTCAGACGGCCGAGGCCCAGCAGATTCAGGCGGTCGATCAATTGAGGATTGACCAAGCAGAGGAAGATGAGCAGTGGCAGAGGACTCTCCATTCTTTCCAGAGACAGACCCTCAAGAAGTACAAGGGTAGTACTTCAGATATGGAGATGGAGGGGTGGATTGAGGAGCTAGGGATAACTTTTACCTTGATCCATTATCTGAGGGAGTACTGGGTTCCCCTAGTAGTTAGTCAGCTGAGAGGTGCGGTGCGACAGTGGTGGACGCTCTACCTCGGATAGAGGATAGAGACAGAGGTTCTGTGGGATGAATTTGAGAAGGAATTCTGAGAGAAATTCCTTTCTTCCATGATCATGGCGGAGAATCAGCAGGAGTTACTCTCCCTTCAGCAGGGGAGTATGTCAGTACGAGAGTTGGGGATCAAGTTCAAGGATCTCCGGTGCTTTGATCCGGATCTCTTTCCAGATGAGGAGTCTCGGGCGAGATGATTGGCGGAGGCACTTCGTCCTTCGCTCCGGTATGCTGTCACCCCCTTCACCCTTCCGACGTACTTGGCAGTGCAGAATAAGGCAGAGGTTGTAGAGAGGATGCACTCGCTGGGAGGTGCACCACGAGAGGGGATCCCGCCAGGTTCGTCGAAGGGGATGGAAGTCAGCAACAGGTCTCCTGCGACGGGACCTTCCAGGTTCAGGCCAGTAGGGAGCAGGCCCCTGCAGTTCCAGTTCAGATCTTTGGGTCCTCGTCCTTTTTTCACGAGCCCAGGACCGAAGTGTTTTTCTTGTGGAGGTTTCTGGCACGTTCAGAGTTGGTGCCCGACCCGAGCTCAGTATGGTGGTGGTGGGAAGGTTCAGTGTCCGCCTCAGTAGCACCAGTTGCTGGCGAGGCCCTTCCAGCAGCAGCGGGACCCTGCTCCCTGAAGGGAAGACTTTGTAGGAGGAGGCCGACCTCAGGGTGCTCCTCAGGGACCTCGACCAGGACGTGGTTGGGGAGGAGGTCGACATCAGAGAGGCAGAAGAGATAGGCGTGGAAAGTTGCACGCAACTGAGTTGATATCTCCAGCAGGACCAGAGGTGGTGCGAGGTACGATTTGTTTGTTCAGCACTCTTGTTTCTGCTTTGTTCGATTCGGGAGATTCACACTCCTTTGTTGCACCTGGTCTCGCCCAAGCTTTGGGACTAGATGTAGAGATACATTCCATACCATTGGTGCTGAGTACACCAGTTGGAGGCCAGACCAGCGTATCTTGTGTTTTTCGGGGATGTGGGCTGATATTGGGACTGCATCGATCAAGTGGGGACCTCCTTCTGTTACAGATGCATCCATACGATGTCATCCTAGTCATCAATTGGTTGCTTTCCGTTTGTGCCATTATCTACTGCTTCCGAAGAAGGGTCGTGTTCTCCGATGTGGATGGGCAACGTGTAGCTTTTATTGGTGAGAGGAGCTATCAGGTGGGAAGCCGGCATGTGGAGCCTCTCCTTTCCTTGTTAGGCGGGTTATCAGTGGTTCCAGCTGATACAGAGATGATGGATGTCCCAGAGGTTGTTGGGGAATTCCTCGATGTTTTTCCCGAGGAGGTTGTGAATCTACCCCCTGATGTGACATTGATTTTGGGATAGACTTACATCCTGGTGCTCGTCCGATTTCGATGGCCCCTTATCGGATGGCACCTTCGGAGTTGCGGGAGTTGCGGATTCAGATTGACGATCTGATGGAGAAGGGTTTTGTTCGACCCAGCATATCGCCATGTGGTGCTCCAGTTTTGTTCATAAAGAAGGCAGGTGGTGGTCTCAGGATATGCATAGACTACCTAAGGTTGAACCAGGTAACGGTCAAGAACGGTTACACCCTTCCAAGGATAGATGATCTCTTCGACCAATTGAGGGGAGCAGGTTGGTTTTCTAAGATTGATCTACGATCTGGATATCATCAGCTGAGGGTAAAGGACAATGACATCTCAAAGATGACTTTCAGGTGCATGTATGGGCACTTCGAGTTTGTAGTGATGCCGTTTGGAGTTACAAATGCACCGGCTGTGTTCATGGGACTTATGAACTTTTTCTTCTGAGAGTTTATAGATCGGTTCATTGTTGTGTTTATCGATGACATCCTGATCTACTCAAGATCAGAGGAGGAGCACATTGAGCATCTCAGGGTAGTCTTGGAAGTCCTTCGACACCACCATCTTTACGGGAAATTGTCAAAGTGTAAGTTCTTGACATAAGAAATACACTTCCTTGGGCACGTAGTGTCTCAGCATGGAGTGTCAGTGGACCCGTCGAAGGTGGAGGCAGTTGTTTCTTGGGTGGCACCCAAGAGTGTGGTGGAAGTTCATAGTTTCCTAGGGTTGGCAAGTTACTATCAGAGGTTCGTTTCAGACTTCTCTCGAGTTGCTGCTCCATTGATAGCTTTGACTTGGAAGAACCAAGTCTTCCTATGGGGTGAGAATTGCCAGAAATATTTTGAATACTTGAAGGAGATGTTGGTCAGTGCTCCCGTACTCAGGTTTCCAGAGGAAGGGTTGTTGTATGAGGTGTTTTGTGATGCTTCTAGCCGTGGTCTGGGGTGCGTGCTGATGCAGAAGAAGGGAGTGATCTGTTATGGGTCTAGGAAATTATGCCCTCACGAGCGTAACTATGCCACCCATGACCTAGAGCTTGCAGTAGTAGTGTTCGCACTAAATTTGTGGTGAAATTACCTCTTTGGGGAGCTCTTTCTGGTCTTCTCAGATCACAAGAGCCTGCATTATATCTTCTCTCAGCATGACCTGAACTTACGACAGTGGAGATGGGTCGAGTTCCTCCAAGACTATGACTTAGAGATCTCTTACACTGAAGGTAAGGGCAACGTTGGGGCTGATTCCCTGAGCAGGAAGTCACATAAAAAAGTGGTTCAGGAATCCGCTGATGCTTGGAAAGCGATGGGAGAATTGGCTGCCTTGCACTTGGATGACAGGGTAGAAGGTGTTAGAGGCTGTTTGTTTCAGATGACGGCGCAGTCCTCCTTGTTACAATAGGTGGAAGAGTCTTAGTGGGGGGACTCCGAGGCAGAAGTAATGCGGGATCGTGTCGATCAGGGAAACACTCCATAAGGATGGTCATAGGATAGCCTACATCAGATGCTTTTCCATGGAAGGTTGTTTGTTCCGGAGGCAATGCGTGAGGGAGTTCTCCGTGAGTTCCATAGCTCAGCCTTGGCGATACATCTGGGAGTTTCAAAAATGTACCGAGGCCTGAGGAAACAGTTTTGGTGGCCCAGGGTGAAACGGGCAGTGGATGAGTTTGTGGCTATGTGCCTAGTGTGTCAGCAAGAAAAGGCTGGACACCGTGTTCCCAGTGGTTTGTTGCATCCATTAGATGTCCCCGAGTGGAAGTGGGATGACATCTCTATGGAATTCATCACAGGACTACCCAGAGATCCGGGAGGTTATGATGCTATCTGGGTGGTGGTGGATTGTCTGACGAAATCAGCTAACTTCTTAGCAATTAAGGAGTCGGGCCTGGTGAGTACCTTAGCACAGAGGTACGTAGACGAGGTGGTACGTTTTCATGGAGTTCCGAAGACTATCGTCTCAGATCGGGATACTCGGTTTACCTCACGAGTCTGGAGGGGGTTACAACATTGCTTTTGGCACCCAGCTATGCCTTAGCATTGCTTCCCACCCCCAGACCGATGGGCAGATAGAGTGGACTATCTAGACATTGGAGGACATGTTGCGAGCATACGTTCTGGATTTCGGAGGATCATGGGTACGACACTTTCCTTTAGTAGAGTTTACTTACAATAAAAGCTTCCACTCTACTATTGGCATGCCACCGTTTGAGGATTTGTATGGAAGACCATGTCATTCACCCATTTGCTGGGCAGAGGTTGGTGAGACAGGTGATCTTGGGCCAGAGGTAGTGTAGAGCACCACAGAGAAAGTCTATATTGTATGTGAGAGGATGAAAGCAGCTCATGACCGACAAAAGCCTTATGTTGATCGTCGGAGGAGGCATTTGGTGTTTGAGGTGGGAGACCATGTGTTCTTGAAATTTTCCCCTCGACGGGGGCAGAGGAGGTTCGAGAAGGGGAGTAAGCTCTCCCCTAGGTTCATCAGACCTTTCAAGATGCTGAGGTTAGTCGGTGAGGTGGCATATCAGCTGGCCCTTCCACCTCAGTTGGAGAAGGTTCACGACGTCTTCCATGTCTCCCAGCTTCGTCGGTACTTACACGACGACTCTCACCTTATCGACTGGGGAGAGTAAGATATGGGAGATGATGGGAACTTCAAGGAACGACCAGTCAGAATCAAAGATCGTAAAGAGAAGGTGCTCTGTGGATGAAACATCGCATTGGTTCGTGTGTTGTGGAGGCATGGCGGCCTCGAGGAGAGCACTTGGGAGCAGGAGACCCAGATGCACGCTCAGTACCTGGAGTTGTTTTGACTTGTGTTTTTCCTTGTTCTTCTGAGCTTTTTTATGATGTTGTACTCTATATCTTTGATATATGGAATGCTTGGCTTGTCGGTTGTGAGACCTTTTGTTTCCTTGTTCTCTGGAAGTGTGTAGCGTGTCCGGATGTGTGGGAAAAAGGGGAAGAAACTGATCATTAATCAAGACGCATTAATGCGGATGCGATTGAACCCGTGCGGGCAAGTCAGTTCCGCCTAAAGCGGATAATATCTCTACATAGTAAAAGGAATTTTCCCCAAACCACGTGTTCATGCAGTGTGTGGGTGTGCAGTGTTGGGGGCAGTACGAGTTGAAAATCCTAATGTATGGAAGTGGGAAGACCCAATTCTTAATCGAGATGCATTAATGAGGATGCGATTGAACCTGTGCAGGCGAGTCAGTGCCACCTAAAGCGGATAATATCTCGACATAGGAGAAGGAATTCCTAACACCTATAATTAGGGTTGATGGTTGGGTTCTTGTTATAACAAGAACCCTAAGAGGTATCTTGTTGGGTTCCTCTGGGTTGTTTTTTGAATTCTCGGGGATGATAATGTTTTAAGAGGTATCTGATGTAATGGCCCAGACCTCTCCGGCCCATTCCTTTGTCAAAAAGAAGGTCACGAAGTGTTCTGGAGGGTGAAATGGACTTTTCCCACACTTTTCAGAATTTTGAAACTACACGCCGTGTAGTGTGAGTACACGCCGTGTACACCCTTGCCGGGTATACCCCATGTTAAAGGTCATGTCCTTACCATGTGAAATAAATGAGTACACACCGTGTATCCAATACTACACGTCGTGTAGTCCCTCCCCGCGTACGCGTTACACTCAAACCGTGTGTTGACCAGTCAACGACTGTGTGCCGTGTTGGAGATGTGTCCTTGCCGTGTGAAATAAATGAGTACACACTATGTATCCAATACTACACATCGTGTAGTCCCTCCCTGCATATGCGTTACCTTCAAACCGTGTGTTGACCAGTCAACGGCCGCATTCCGCGTTGAAGGCTGTGTTGGAATCCACGTGGTGACCGTGTGAAATGGCCAAGTACACGCCATGTACCATAAAGTACATGCCGTGTACTTTTGTTTTTGACACCTATAAAAGGAGGGGTCCTCTCCTACTTTTCAACTCACCCCTCTCCTACCCATTCCTCTAATCAGAGCTCTCCCAAGAGACTCGAAGGCTCTTTTTCTTCCATAACATCTTTGTCCAAGATCCGATTTACTATCTGTCAGCGGCCATAGGATCGTAATGACGAGGCAGAACTTCTGATCTTGGATCTGTTGTCTTTCCATCAGCCTTTCCTTCCCAGCTTCCACCAGAGGAGGTTTTTTTGGGTTTTTACAGAAGTGACGGACACCAAAGAACGTCTTCTAAAGTTGATCTGGGGGGAGCGTTGTTATCAGAACCTGTTGAGGTAGGGATCTTACCTTCGTCTCTCTAAATTGTGCATCATGTGGGGTGGGTATCCTCTTGTTTTCATGAGAAACGGTTGAACCATTAAACGAAGATAATAACTGGTTAAAGAACGGGGATGGTGAATTTGTTATTTTTATCTTCGTTTATCCTATTGTTATGTTGTGAATTGAATAGCCTTATGCCTACTAAAAATCACGGTCGTTGGGGTCCTTTTCTTGCGCAATTAAATGCTGCCCTATCTTTCTAGACCGTTTTTGTGAATGGAGCTTTGTTGAATGTGGAATTTGGTTAATCATGTAAAGTTGGCTGATTTAAAATCTGGAACCCTTGTGTGATCACCCCGGTTGAACAAAATGAAATAATGAACATGTTGGTGTTGGCTTGGATATGTGGCATGTGATGGGGGTGTTTTGTGGGTTGTTGAGGATCGGGAAAGTAGCGGGGCTTCGGTTGGCTTGGTTGTGGGTTGGTGTGAATACTATGTGGGTGATAGGAAGCGGGGCTGCGATAAATGGTATTAAAGGGATAATGATGTACAGTGTGGTTGTGGTTATGGTGGTTGGCAGCATGGCTGTAGGGATGTCCTTGAATGTGAATGAACTATGGGTTGTGAATACTAAATTAAAAGTGGAAGAGTTAATAAATGGTGGGGAATGGTAATGGAATGGGAATAATAATCAACGGGTTGGATGGTTAATAAGAAGGACTTGGTTGTGTTTCTTGTGTTTTCCTAACTTGATTTTTGGATGACAGGGATATGCTTTATGAACGATCGATGTGGTTGGTTGTGGATAGTTTCACATTAGTTAAGGAACTAACAAACTGATTCTGTTGAAACATGGAAACCTAAATGGGGTTGGGGTTGTTTGTGGTATGCATGCTTCGTAGTGCCAGTGCCGAGGCACATGCTCAGTTCTCTGATTAGAAGCCATAGGTTGGGATGAGTGTTTTGTATATATATATATATATATCTATATCTTTGTGTTTTATCACACCCCACCCATGTTTGAGCACTTAGTGCCGAACACTCCCATTTCATGGGAGAGGGTGTTTTCCCCTTAGTTACTAGCTCCTTCCTGCTCCTTCTTCCCTAGGCTGTGATGGCTTGAGGTGAACTTACACTCAAGACTCTTCAGGTAGGTTTCTTTTGGGGTGGTTTTATCCCAAGACTCTTTGGGAAAGTTTTACTATTTCCCAAGAACCTTCAGGATGAGGCCCAGGTGTGTGCAGGCTGGATACTTGGTTGTGAGGCCCAGGTGTGTGCGGGCGGGATACGCGGTTGTGAGGTCCATGTGAGTGCGGGTGGGATATGTGGTTTTTGGGGCCCAGGTGTGTGCGGGCGAGAAGAGTGTGGTAGTTTTAGGACGTCCGCCATTAGGAAGAGCAGCTAACTAGTGGGAAATGGTTGAGGGTACCCAATAATCTTGTTCTTATATACTACTACCTGTTGTGATTGTGTTTTTGGTGAGTGTGGCTGGTGAGGTTGGGTGGATAGAATTCCTTGCTAGGTTTATTTTGTTGTTGTCACGGGACATTAGGATGTCTCCCCACTTGTGCACGAGAGCTTTAGGTTTCCCTACTGAGTATACTTGTATGCTCACCCTACGTTTACTTTCAGGTTTCCAGGAGGACTACCAGGGCCGTGCGAGACCCTACTAGTCGGGACAGTTGGAGTTGTTGGAGTTTCTGCACTTTTGTTTCTTTTGGTACTGTACTTTTGAGCTTTCTTGTAGTTGTACCTTGTTTCAGAACTATTTAAACATGCATGTGGGATTGGTTTGGGTTTATTTCTTTACACTTGTTCTTTTTCTTTTTGGTGGTTGACTTGTCCTATTTCCCGATCTTAAATAATAAAAAGGGTAATGCCTCCCATAATTGTGAATACTCATACCCTTGGTGCTAGTCACCACCCCAAGGCCTACTAGTGGCCGGACTCAGGGGTCATTATCTCCCTTTCACCATTTCCAGCCCAGGAGGGGCATCATTGGTGGGAGGGGGTCATGACATGTCTGTAGATAAGAACTACCAATAACACCCAAAATATGTGGTGTACCTTTTAGAGGGTTTATTATGCTAATATCACAACAAGAGATCACCAAGTGAGAAATTCATGAGAAAAAGCCTCAATTATTATGATCCACCATCACCTAATATACTAACATCAACTATGTCCAGTAGATATGATGTATCAAGACCATGCGATATATATTTTAGATTAATGTCATAGTATATCAAGATTCTAATTATAGCCTGTGATCAGCTATAACCTTTTGATATGAAAATTAAACTATGGAAATTACCATTTAAATAATGGTCATAGAAATATCTACACTATAATGGTATGAGTACATCATGTATAACTCACTGTACACCTGGAATGGTAATCAAAATTATTTATAAAAGTAGGTCCAGGGGACCCACTTTTACAATAATTATAATTATTTATGATTCAATTAGAAATTAAAGAAGAATTTTTATTAGACTAAATATGTATTTTAAACATGATGTTATTATTATATGAAGTTGTATTCTAATTTATAAACCCATATTTTACATTTTAGAATTTAAGTTATATTTTTCAAACAAAAGTTTCTATTTTATTATACATTTTTTATTTTGAAATAAAATTTTATTAAAAATTAAAAAAAAGGGATTTAAAATTTTGAAAAGTTAGGATAAAATTATATATTCACTACGATTTTAAATTTGTTCAAAAAGGTTAAATTACCTTGATAAAAACTAGTTACCGTGGTGAAATCCAAAATGGTGAAAATGAGAAACCTAAGAGGAAAAAGGCCAAACATGCTAAAAATGTTTTAATTGAGTGGTTTAGGCATGGATAAGACATATATACTCTAATATATATTATTTCTTAGTTTTGGATCCATTTTAATTAAGAGTGACTTTCCATTATTAATTTATATTGGATATTTAATAAAATGACTCTTTATTTTACTTATTAAAGGGACCTCACCTCTCCACAATTCCCTCTGCACCAAAACGACCTTATTTGGGTAGAAAATATACCCAAAAATATCTTTAAAAATCATATATACATTTAGGGGTTTTTTTATTCTCAAAATACCATCCTTCAAATTTCTAACCCCCTTTTCAAAAGAGATAACCCAAGTAGTGAGGTATATATTTCTAACAACTTCTTCCTATTTTCTTTTTTTCCTTATGTGCATTTATTATTTCTCAAATAATTTTCACCATATACAAAATATAACATAAGTACACTTATTTAAATGTTAATTTATTATAATTATTGTACAATCATTAACCATCCTTCCCTTTTTACCTAAGAAAAGAAAAATGACATTTGATTATGTGCGGACTACCACCACTAAAAAACGTCTTGTTATGTTTTACGTAACCACCATTCATGGATGGTCCTAATTGTTAGTTTAATAACGAAATATTATATTTATATCATATTTTAGATTCTAAAATGATAAAACATCTTATTCATTTATACCGTTCTATGGAAAATGAATTCGTCAACCATACGTATGTGTGGACTACCGCCTCCATGGGACAATTGATTTCCATTTTTATTTTCATCACCACCATACAAGGATGGTCCTGAGAATGGGTTTAATGGATAATTATTATTTTTTAGATATAATTTATATTCTATTATGAAAAATTGGGTAACCTATTAATGATATGATCAATAAATAATTATTGTTAACTCAATCGTTTAAAACAAGCGTACCAAGTGGAAAATATTTAATTCAAATCTTGTAATATTTTCATATTTTTAATATTATAAATCCTTTATAATTATGATATATCACACTAATGAACACTAAATTGTATCATTATTATACCATTGCAATGATATTTTAACTAAATAACCTCATAGTCATCAATAATAATTGTATGTTCATGTTTTGGTCGGTTAGACAACTTACTTAAACACTCGTAAGAAATTATATCAGGGATGATTATAGAATTTTAATTACTGGTATAATATTAAATAAATATGTATATAATAATTTTCTATCTCTATAAAATATATATTGATATTTAAATCATTAATTATGAAAACAACCTTTGTATGTTGAAAATCACCGAAAAATATTCATTGTCGATTTCATCTTCTAGGATAAATACTAAAGTGATCATTAAAGGATATTAAAACATCATAAATCATAATAATTAAAAAATGAAATTAGATTTTATGAAATTTAAATGACAAACTTTGTATATAGAATTAATACTGGAACCTCTCTTAAAAAACTAGATCAAACCCATGAAGATTACCCGAACCCAGCATTAAAAATAGGCAATAACTAACTAATATAAATGAATAGAATAATTATAATTTAATTTTATAAAATGTTATACTATGAAAATAGTTATTAAATAGGTGATAAATATATTTATGTTTCTTATATAGGACATTATAGTGCATTCGACTAATCTGGGAAACAAGGTAAGGGGTTCTTTGCCTCAAATTTAATTTCCTCAGGTATATTTATAAATGTTTACAATGATACCTTAATACGGTGTAATTAATTTCTAATGAATTTATTTTACTATATTTATGGGGTTTTAAGATCCATATCATGTACATTTTTTTAAATTTCCATCGAATCAAAACATACCCAGCTTGAAAGTGGTTTTGATCAAAATGTTACTCAAACCATAAGGGTTTTGTTCCCAATATTATTTTCATATCAAGATTTTTAAAAAATATTAAATATTGATAATTTTTATTCTTTATAAAAACATTAAAATTTTCACATTATATTCTTGGGGTTTTATATTTTTCCTCAATATTTCATATCCCCATGGATCATATTTCACCAGAAGTGTTTCTTATAACTAAAAACAACCCCATATGTACTTTTTGGTAAGGAACCTTCCCTTTTCCATGTGCTAATTCATTAGATTATTCTGAAAATGCAGTTACCTATACAGTAATAATTGATTTGAATCATTTTCTACTACACGATCTTCTTCAAAAAAATTAACAATTTTTTAACATTTTAACTATGTATTATTTTCATCAATGTCAAAAAATAACCACTTTTTAACATATTCCATGTGAACACATTTTTCTTACAAGTTTTATATTTTGTATGATATTTAATTTTTTAATATTTAATTATTTTATAAATGGAAATATTATTTTGATTTATTTATAAAATATCACTTTCTAAAACGGTTTAAAAAAGATAATGGATGTTTCTTATTTCTAAAGATATTTTTCCTGATAAATTTAAAAATGGTTTCCATATAAATCCAAATCCATTGACATACATTCTGATTTATCAAGGATATTCTTCTAATGTGACAATTAAACTTCTTTCTATGGATTACCTATGTAATGTAATTATCTTTTGGATAAAGGATCCATCACTACCTTTTTCTGAACTTATCATCCACTATGTATGATCTGAAATTTTCACCCAATGCATTTACTTTGTTAATACCCTATTTTTGATTCATTGGTTGAGGGGTGTTCACTAGGATTCCATGCATTAGTTGACTTAGGGAAATTATTGACTTAAACATATACTCTTTATCTATATGGTGTAAATACCATACAAATTATTGTCTTGATTGGGGGTATTTACAAAGAATGTTACATGTTGTCATAAAATAAACATTTATTTTCCATGGGTTTATCATGTTATGATTATTTATGTAATTAATAAAGATATCCTTATATTGACCCTTATTAAAACCATTTTATTTCCATGGGTTCATTATGATTTTTTAAATAAAACCCATTTTCATTCCATGGGTAATTTATTCTATAAAAGTAAATATTTTTAAATTGAAAACTTTTATAAAACCCATTTTATTTCTATGGGTTCTTAATTATGTGATAAGTTATTTATTTCAAGTGGAACTCATAAGTATAGATGACGATGGGAGGGGTCATATATCACTCTCAAATGAATTGGTTTAATGTTTATTACTCATGAGTTAAGTATTCACAAGCACATTTTAAATTCCCATAATCCTGAGCACTAATACTATACTTCATGAGGGAAATGTTACCAATACTATTATTTATTACAAATTTGAAATATGTTTCATAGTTTTATTCTTATTATCGTGAATATTTTTTGAACTCAGGCTTGTGTTTCTTTACTCATGTTTCCACACTCTTTTGATTCATCTAAAATGATATTACACATCATATTCCATGATTAATGATCTACTCTTTGATGGATATAAATTCTATTATGTATTTTTATCATACACATATGCTCATATTATTCTTACTTATGATATTTTATTTTTATAACTTCTATTTACCCTTATTGTGAATTTGATCTCTCAAATTTCCTATATTTCCATTTCCATTAGTTTTGAAGATGATTATAATTTATAATAATTATAAGAGGGAGTCTTGTGTGTCTCAATTATAGGGAAATGTTCACAGTATTTTTCAAATATTTTTATTAGGTAACTAGTCCTCAAAGACACTAAAACTTTATTTCTTTGTATTGTGCAATTATTTGTGAAATGTAATGATTAACTTATAAAAATATTTTGAAATAAAGGCATTTATAGCCTTGTTTTATATCTGAATTCACAACCATTGATCAATATCAAACTAGTAATATTTAAAAAAAATTATATAATTATATCCTAGATAAAAACACACAATTATATTATCTAGTATTCCAAAAAATCCAATTTTAATTTTCTTATGACATATTCTTTTGAAACAAATAACACTATTCATACATTTCTTTGGAGTAATCATATCATGAACCACCCAAAATAGAACCCCTAATAGGAAAATATTGATGACAAGTTTGAACCATGAATCCAGACTCTAATAATCAATGGTTAGGAGACAAGCACTGAGGGCATATAACATGCATGATAGAGGCACTGCAAACAATAATCTCAAGAGTAATGGAATAAAAAATGATCAACTCCATAAGATAAAATAAATCTGATCCCATAATGTATTAAATGTCATTCACCATAAAAGTTCTCAAAAATAATTCACCAAGGTGAAATTCTTCTAACATCAAACCAATGAACACTAAGTAACACCAAACACCACCATGAGTTAGTAATGTCTAGCCCATTTGAGAACATTGTCTTGCAGACCTAAAAAAAAGATATATATATATATATATTGGTATTAGTAAACAATAATTAATATAATCCTCTCCAAAACCACTCATGAAAATTTGTAAGAGGAATACTATTTCATTAGTGAGACCAACTCATTACCTATACTTGTCAACAAATTCCCCATTCATACAAAGGTTTACTCCCCAAATGTCACATGAAAGAGTAGTAAAAAATGATATATATAAAAATGGGTACCCCATATCTACTTCCCCACATAAATTGTTTCCTTCATGCTCTAGTATAATATTTTTGGGTTCTTTCATTCCCTTAATTAATTATACCACGACATACCATATAACTTCATATCCACATTATATTTATAACCATACAATCATAACCACATCACTACCACATTAATAAATCATCTTAGGTTAGGGTACATAATCATGAAATACATCAAACTCACCCCCTCCATCCATGTATTCCCCCACTATACACCAATATCATATCATAA
This sequence comes from Viscum album, assembly GCA_963277665.1. NCBI lineage: Eukaryota > Viridiplantae > Streptophyta > Magnoliopsida > Santalales > Viscaceae > Viscum > Viscum album. Next base: position 1,932,312,812 of record OY728142.1, read on the forward strand.
TATACCATCAAACCATTCAGTAGAATATGGAAGAATATTGAAAATGAGTAACCTAAGAGGCAAAAAGGCCAAACATGAAAAAAGTTTTTATTGAGTGTTTTAGGTGAAGATCATCCATATTTACTCTCATATATATTATTTTTCAATTTTGGATCCATTTTAATTTAGATTGACTTTCCATTATTAATATTTTTTTGGATATTTAAAAAATTATTTATCCATTTCACTTATAAAAGGGACATATCCTATCCTCAGTTCCCTTTACACAAAAACTACCTTATTTTGCTCCAAAATATACCCAAAAATCTATTTAAAACTCATATATAAATTAATGGGTTTTTTAAATCTCAAAATACCATCCTTAAATGGTTTAACCCCCTTTTCAAAATAGATAACCCTAGTAGTGAGATATAGATTTCTAACAGCTTCTTCATTTTTTCCTTTTTCCTTATGTGCATTTCTTCATTCTAAAATTATTTTCACCATATATAAATTATAACATAAGTATCCTTATTTAACTGTTATTTTATTATAATTATTGAAAAATATTTAATCTCCCTTCCCTTTTCCCTAACAAAAGAGAAAATGACATTTGAGCGTGTGCGGACTACCACCTCTATAAGACGTCTTGTTACGTTTTATTTGACCACACTACCTAGATGGTACTAATGGTTAATTTAATAAATTAATATTATATTAATAACGTATTTTAGATTATTAAATGATATAAAATATTATTCATATATCTCGTTCTATGGAAAATGAAATCATCAACCATGGGTGCCTGTGGACTACAACCTCCATGGGAAAATTGATTTCTATTTTTCTTTTCATCAACACCTTAAATGGATGTTCATGAGAATGGGTTTAATGTATAAATTTTATTTTTAATATATATTTTATATTAAATTATGAAAAATTTAATAACCTATTAATGATATAATAAATAAATTATTATCGTTAACTAAATTGTTTGAAACAAGTGTACCAAGGGGAAAATATTTAATTTAAATTATGTAATATTTTTCTATCCATTAATTATTCATATAAATAATTTATAAATATGATATATAACACTAAATGAAACTAAATGATATCATTATTATACTTATGTAATGATATTTTAACTAAACCACCTCATGGTCATCAATAATCATGGTATGTTCATGTTTGGGTCGATTAGACCACCTACTTGAACACTGATACAAAATTATATCATGGATGACTATGGAATATTAATTAATAATATAATATCAAAGAAATATGTATATCATTATTTTTTTTCTTTGTAAAATATACATAGACATTTAACTCATTAATTAAGAAAACACCCTTCATTAGTTGGAAATCACAGAAAAATATTCATTTTTGATTTTATATTCTAGGATAAAGACTAAAGTGATAATTAAAGGATATTAAAACTTCATAAAACATGATAATTAAAAAACTAAATTAAAATTTATGAAATTTAAATGATGAATTTTGGATATATAATCAATACAGGCCCCTCTCATATGAAACTAGTTCAGAGTGATCAAGATTACCTGCACCCGACATTGAAAATAGGTAATAACTAAAAAATATAAATGTAGAGAGTAATTATCAGTGAATTTTACAAAAGGTTATACTATGAAAAAGGTTATTAAATCATATATATATAAATATATATATGTTTTCATATAGGATATTATAGTGCATTCCACTATGTGGGGAAACAAGGTAAGGGGTTCTCTATCTCAAATTTAATTTCTAGAGACATATTTTATAATTTTCACAAAGATAACGTAATACGGTGTGATTAATTTATATTTAAATTATTTTACTAAATTTATGGGGTTTTAATATCCAAATCATGTAAATTTTTCTGAATTTCCATCGATTCAAAACATACCTAGCTTGAAAGAGGGTTTGATCAAAATGTTAAAGAAACCATAATGGTTTTGTTGAAAATATTATTTTCCAATCAAGTTGTTTTTTTAAAAATAATACATATGGATAATTTTTATTATTTATTAAACCTCTAATAATTTTAGTTATATGTTCATGGGGTTTTATATTCTTCCTTAATATTTCATTTCCCCTTGGCTCATATTTCCCCATAAGTGTTTCTTGTAAGTGAAACCAACCCCATGTCTACATTTATTACAGAATATTTCATTTTCCATGTGATAATTCGTTAGAACATTTTAAAAATTTAGTTACCTATACATGAATAATTTATTTGGGTAATTTTATACTACATGGTCTAGTTCAAAAAAAAGTAAGGAATTTTTTAACATTTTATGTATGTATCATTTTCATCAAAGTCAAAAAATGACCAATTTTTTTCATCTTCCATGTGAACACATTTTTACTCAATGTTTTCCATTTTCTATGATACTTAATTTTTAATCATTAATTATTTTATAAAAGAAAATATTATTTTGTTTTATTTATAAAATATTTATTTCTAATTGTTTTTCAAAAATATCATGGATTCTTCTTATTTCCAATGATATTTTTTCTAATGAATCTAAAAATGATTTATTTCTAAATCCAAATACTTTGACATACATTTTTATTAATCAGTGATATTATTGTAATGTGACAATACACATTCTTTATATGGATGACCTATGTAATTTCCTTATATTTGGGATGAATGATTCACCACAACCATTTTTTACCAAATCATCCACTATGTAGGATCCTAACTTTTCACCCAAAGCATTTCCTTTCTTAATAGCCTATTTCTAGTTTATTGATTAAATGGTTTTCACCATTACTCCATACATAATTTTTTTGGAAATTATTGACATAACCACATACTCTTCATCTATACAGTGTGAATACAATATAATTTATTATACTGATTTACTGGTACCTGCCTATAAAGTTTCATGATGTCATTTGATACCCATTTATTTTCCACGTGTTTATCATGTTATGGTTATTTATGTAATTTTTAATTATTTCATTATATTAATCCATATTAAACTTGTTTTACTTCCATGGGTTCATTATGGTTTGTTAAACAAAACTAATTTTCTCTCCATGGGTTCTTTATTCTATAAAAGTAAATGATTTTTATTTGAAATTTTTTATAAACCCCATTTTATTTCCATAGGTTCTTAATGATGTGATAAGTGATTTATTTCAAGTTGAACTCATAAGTATGGATTATGATAGTAGGGGAATTATATCACTTTTAAATTTAGGGGTTTAAATTTTATTTCTTATGAGTTATGTTTTCAAAATCTCATTTTAAGTTCTCATAATCTTGAGCACTGATTGCGTGGTAAATGAATGAAATTTTCCCTATACTAATGTTTACACAAAATTTGAACAATGTTTCTTTTTTTTCTTTTCTTCATGAATTTGTTAAGAACTCATAGCTCATGTTTTTTGACTAATGTTTCTATACTATTTTGATTCATGTCCCATGATATTCCACATCATATTACATGATTAATGATCTATTATTTGATGGGTATAAATTTTATTATCTATTCTTATGATACCTATATGTTCATATTATGTTAACTTATGATATTTGATTGTTATCACTTATATTTACCCTTATTGTTCATCTAATCTCTCATATTTCCTATATTAACATTTCCCTTAGTTTTGATGATGATTATAATTTATAAGATGTATAATGGGGAGTCTTGTGTGGATCAATTATAGATAAATTTTCACAAGGGTTGTAAAATATTTTTCTTATATAGCTAGTTCTCAAGGACACTAAAACACTATTTCTTCGGATTTTTTGATTATTTGTGAAATGTAATGTTTACCTTATAGAAACATTTTAAAATAAAGACATTTTTATGTTGGGTTTTTTATATGAATTCACAACCATTGATCAATACCAAACTAAAAATATTTAAACATTTTTTACATAATTATATCATAGATGAAAACACTCAATTATTTTATATAGTATTCCATAAAAGTCAATTTAACTTTCCCTATGATGGATTCCTTTAAAACAAATAACATTATTCTTATATTTCATTTAACTCATCATGTCACAAACCACCACAAATAGAACCCCTAATAGGAAAATATTGATAACAAGCATGACCCCTGAATACGGCCACTAATAATACATGGTTAGGTGCTAGGAACTGATGGTATATAACATGAACATTAGAGTAATTATCCACATTAATCTTAGGAGTAATGGAAGAATCACTGATCAAATCCTCAAGATAAAACAAAATTAATCCCATAATGGATGTAATGTAATTTACAAACAAAGGTCACTAAAATAATTTACCTAGGTGAAATTATTTTGACATCAAACCTATAAACAATATTTAACAATAAACACCACCCTGAGTTTGTAATGTCTCCCCCATTCAGCAAAATTGTCTTGGATACCTGAAAAAAAAATATATACATACACACACACAGACATAAGGATTAGTATATAATACTTAATAAAATCATCTCTATAAAATCTCATGAAAATTTGGAATAATAATACTAAATTTTTAGTGAAACAAACTCATTACCTATAATAGGTCAACAAATTCTCCATTCTTACAAAGGTCCACTCCCTAAATTTCGAATGAAATAATAGTAATAAAAAAATTAAATGATTAATAAGAAAATTGGTACCTCATATCTAGTTCCCCTCTAAACATGTTTACTTCATGATCTAATTGAATATGTTTGGCTAATATCATTTCCTTCATAAATTATATCACCACATAACACATAGCCTCATATACACATTATATATATAACCATATAATCAAAACCAAGTCACTACGACATCCATAAATCATCTCATTTTATGGTACATAATCATGAAATATATCAACCCCATTCCCCCTCCAACCATATATACCCCCACTATGCACCCACATTAAATCATATCATAACATTGAACCATTCCATTATATATATATAACATTAACTTAAGCCACTATAACTCATACATGTATGTACAATACAGCCATAAGATAATACATCTTGTAGATATATATAACAACATAATCCATTAAAACTTATATATATATATATATATGTCATAACCATAATCCTATAAAACTTTAATTTATTAATTTTTTCTTTTAAAAGGTTATGATAATTTTAATACAAAGTCACTAAAATATTCTAGATTACTTTTGATGGACTAATTTTTGAACTCTCAGTATCTATGGATACACTATAACTGGAAAGGATAATGATCTTGTATGAGGTCCCTTTAAACTACCCAACATCATTATTTTAGTTCCATAGTAAAAATAAAGTTTAATCATGAACAAATACCAATCAACTACCCTTTCCCAATACATCTCATAATCCCCATATCCAAGATTCAACATCAAAGAACGACTGGAAGAAATATCATTAGCCACACCCTTTATTTCATCTTCACTATCCTACATGTGAGGGGTTTCAACCATATATGTCTCATCATAATGTGTAATTAAAAATAAAAAAAGTGAAAATCATGTATTATTTTAAATTTAATAATTCAAAAAACTATCCCTAACTTATCAGTGTCTCTATCTAATAGCATTCCCCATAGTACAATCAACATACATCCTATTATAAACATAAAATTTCATAACATTAAGATCAAAAAAATATTATAAATTTAACACATATTAAAAAAAACAATATTTAAATTAATAATAAATTTTACATACCATCTCCCGATAATATAGAGTAAATTTATAACTCCCAACCCTATGTAGGATATTCGTCCTCCCTTGCCTCAGTCGACCTACTATATATTCCCTCATAGTATTATCACCTATCTAGTAGGTTCTCAATTCCTATAAATCCAAGGAAACAATGTAATTATGTATGTGATGTACCAAAGTGTCATTAGAGGTAGCCAAAAAATATCTCTACATAGCTCTATATTGAATGTTCTATAAAAATTGATAGAAATAATCACACATACAGGAATCCCATATATATCCCAAATAGATAATCACATGCTATAATCAATATGGGATAATAAACTATGAAAATATATAATAATAGTTAGTGAGAAATTATTTTTTTTAAAATAAAATATATTACTTATTATGTAATATCTAGTAATAGAATATGTGATTACACATATCATGATGACCTAATATAATGATGGTTATTGGAGTAGAAAATCCATTCCTTAGAATTAAAGTTTTGTGGCGAATGACTAGAATTGATAAAAATGAAAATAAGAAATCATAGTTAAAAAAATAATATATGAACGAAATAACTATAAAAAAGAGATACATATTTTAACTTCCTTCATCAAATGAGGATTGATTTTAAGAGACTGAAAAATATCAGTAATAAAGTTTTGAATCATTAATCTAGTTGGAAATTGACCCCTCAGAGTTACTAGTGTAGTGGTAACATCCCTACTATGCATCTCAGAATATGGAACATGAGGTCTATTACCGACAAGCTCTTCCTTAGCTGAGCTATGCATCATAATAATGAAATCATATCCCGACACATGAAACATTAAGATAATAATAAATATAAATAATATTTATTATAAGAATAAAATATTATTAATTAATTAATTTCTATATAAATTAATATATAATCATCATAAATATTAGTTGAAGATAACACCCCATTCACTATCTTTATCTTCATATTAATTACAACAATCACCTTCATCTTCTCCCTTATCACCCCCAATTTCTAAAGGATCTTAATGATCATATTCTTTCATTGTTTAATTTTTTTAACTATTACATCATACACATTATCAACATAAGAATCCTTTAATTGAAAATATTCATCATTGAAATCTATATATCCATGAGTAAGCGATATAGTAGGTGATATGTTTTTGAAAAAAATCAATTTTTTATTACTCTACAAAACCATTTTAAAATTTAATAGATAAATTTTCATGATATTTTTTTTATCACACTCCACAAAGTGTTTAATTGAATCATAAAAGAACAATACATTGTGAAATAAATGTGATGTTCTTGATATACAAATAAAAATGGTTCATTTATTATAATATGGATTTAATACATAATGTTAATGACTCCATCACGTGGATGAATTGTAATTCCCTAAGTTTTAGGAGCCACTATTATTATTATTATTGTTGTTGTTTATATAATTTTAATGAACATTAATCTATTATTTCAAAAGGATTTAAACATGATTAGAAAATGTTCCCTATAATATATGAAACAAAAATTAAATACACATTATTCATTCAGAGGAGTTATGTTACAACAAAAGAATAAAAAAAATAATAATCCACACTATAGATTGTTGTACCCCAAGGATAAATTAAATATTTTAAAAGTTCACAGAATAATAGGGAACAATAGATATAAAAGAATAAAATCTTCCTGAATAAGAAATATCCTGGATCATCTTTAACCTTGAGGATCACTAATTGATAAACATAACCTATAATTAGAAAAAGCACCATAAAATAAGAAATAATTATGAAAAATCTATAATATTAAGTAAGAACCATGCCTTGCAAAGAGAGAGTGTAATGAATGAATGATTTATTATGTATATATAAGGAAATTAAATATAGTCACTCTAAATATGGTTATTGAAAATATGGTCATTGGTCATATATCTAATAAGTATAATAAAGTCTTGTATTATTAAATAGTACATTTAAAATCATATAAATCACAATGAAATAAAAATATGATATATATATATATTTGTGATTTACATATAAATGTAAATGATAATATTAGTAAAGCATGATATAATGTGTATATATATATTTCAATTAAATAATTTAATTTCATGGGAGTAGTAAAAATATTTTTTTTGTATATAAACAATTAATTTTGAATTGTTTAATCATATTTAGTATCAAATTAATACTTTTTTTCAAATACATTGATTATTAAGTATATAAAGTTTTATCATAATATATTAAATTAAAAAATTTAAAATATTATTAAATATGAACTAACATATTGACATCTTTTAAATAATAAATTTATATGAAATAATTTTACGAACCCTTGATGGTTAAAAACTCCATTTTTCAATAAAATAAGTTTTTATTTTAATTTTGAAATGATAAATTTATAAATTTTAGAATATTAATTAGATTAAAATACCTTCATTTTTGGATTTAGAATATAAAAATTATCTTATCATGAAATTTTTATATCATTCTAAAAAAATATTTTTTAGGTGAATTGTGAAATATTCTGATACTATGTCTTTTATGATATTGTTGAATGAAATGGGACACATAAAGGAAGGAGGTGGCCTAGTTATTTTAAAATTAAATTACTAGAGTGATGTGAATTCACCATCTCCTGTGATCCAAGATCTGGTAAAGGTATGAGGAACTCGTGTGAATTAAATAATCACAAAAGAAATAAATAAACATATAGCCTGTTTGATTTGGTGGCATAGTCGACTACATATTGTCGTCAAAAATCATTTCTTGAAGTATTTAAAGTAAAACCAAAGTATAACTTCCAAAAATTATTAAATAATATACACAAACATTTAACGTTGAATTACTAGTGCTACCGTAGATCTCCAGAGATTCCTTTAACATTGCGACAATCACCTTAACTCTGTTACTATAATACGTGAATATTTCCTTGGATAGATTAATTGGAAGACATATTTATATCTCAAGGATGCAAGAGTATATAAGAGATATCAATATATTGGTATTTGTTTCTTACCTTGAACACCATAAAATGAGCTCCTCATCTACTTATATAGTGGATGTGAAAAATACATGGTTAGGATTCCCAACCCTAGTATAACAGTCATCCACTTAAATTTTTAATGACTAAATAATTATGAAGAACTTACTATGTCATTAATATTATTTATATTTTATCACATACATGTAATATATATTAAATATATTACATCATAAACCTGAGTCATTAACTCAACTCATAATTCCTACTAATATTAAATGAACATTGAAAATATAATATTCGTTCATATTATATAATATTATGTATTTACTTATAAACACTTATAAATAAATTTTAAAAAAAATTAAACTCAATTATTCTACACTCAAATAATAATTTATTTATCATTGATCGATAATTCTTGGATAATGCTCAGACCCTATGGTTTTTCCCACCATGTCCTGTATACATATTAATTAGAAATGAGCACAATCTTGAATGTGCTATTGTGTGTGACCCTCTGGGACCATATTTCAATAGCAGTGAATAATATTCATAGATCAATAGAGAAATATAATAATCCATCATGAACCCTAAAGGGATAAGGAGTGGTCATAGAAATTACCACCAACCAACATACATACACTGTGTAATATAACCTCTTTATCATATGATATATCATAAAGGAGGGTGCACACTTGTGTCATCATCATTTCCTTGCTTTATTATTTCTTTATCCAACTATATGGAATCACCATAAACTATTATGGAAATGGATTTAATGAAGGTACTTCCATCCCAATCAACCATGCCATATATATCACTTCTTCAATTTGGAAGCAAAAAATTCTATCTTGATCACTAAACTAATGTCATAGAACCAATGAAACACCCACCACAAATGACCTCACCATCACTTTATTATTGTGGTTTTATCATTGCATAAAATTTCATGATAAAATGGTACATATTGACAATGATCTAAATTATGGAGACCAATACACAGGTACATAGATAGGAACTATTAATGACACTTGAAACATGTGGTGTTCCTATTGGCAGTTCTTTCCACATGATCTCACTACTAGAGATCACCAAGTGAGAACTTCATGAGAACATGTCTCAATGTTTATGATCCCACAGAACCTCATAGTCTAACATCAACAATGTCTAGTCATTATGATGTATCTAGACTATAGTAAATATAGTTATGATTAATTTCATAGTATCTGTAGATTCTCATTATAGCCTTAAATATGTTATAACCTTTTGGTATGACAATTAAACTATGGACATTACCATTTTAATAGTGGATGTAGAAATGTATACAATATAATGTTAAGTGTAAATCATTCATAACTCACTATACATATGAAATAGTAATCAAATGTATGGATAAAGTTGGGTCTGGGTCACCCACTTTTATAAAAATTCCACTTGCACTCAATCCTACTTGTTAACCATCTCTATTAGCTCTCACATAATGAAGATCATGTTTCTGCTAAGTCACAACTTTAGCTATTGGATATTTAAAATCTATACTACATGGCTATTATGCTATGTGGGACCTCACCCCATTAGGTAAAAACTTCTCAAGAGATGATATCCCTAATTATTTCACTTTTTTCGAATGTAAAAACTTGAAATCTTCGATAGTACTGGAAGTAGAATTACCATAATTTATATTATGAAAAAACTTTACTTACTAGGTACAATTACAAGAAATGGAATTAAAATTTTCATATTATATATCCCTTATTTAGATAACACTGATGTTGTAACACACTCAATATTTTTAGATCTGTCTACCATTGAATTATATGAGCTTGCCTCACTCATCACCTTAGCCTAACCATGATATTAGATCATATTGATCAAATGAATTCTAGTTTATTTCCCCTCAGAAATAGTATCCCTTTATCCCTACATACCAGGTATGTCCTTTGTATTTTCTCTTGTAAAATTGAATAGTTCTGACTGCATCCTATGTTTTTCTCTTGTATATAAATGATATTTTTCTACTATAAATTATATTTTGGCAATATCATTTCTTGTACATTACAAGACATATGTGATTGATCCATCGCTGAAGTATATGAAATTCAACTTACCACATTAATCTATTACTATGTTACACACATGTATTCTTGTAGATATTTATTCCATGTGACATTGGTAACAATTTAATCTTGAAATGTTCCATATTGTATTTTTAATAACTTGTGAGTATATGTACAATTGAGCAGGTTCAAGAAACCATTAGATCTAACTCATTAGATAATGTTACTTTTAAATTAGGTGGCTACTTTAAGTCAATATATAGATAAATAGTTTCATTCTGGTCTTAACTAATTGTAAGACAAATATTTGTTTTCCATATGTTTCCAAACATATTTTACTTAGAAAACAATAGTGCTCCCACTAACCTCTATTAGACACATGGCAGAGATTCATTCCAAATGAACATTCTTGGATTTTTTTCTCCATTAATGAACTATTTTTTTTTAACTTTCACACTTATTGGAATTCCATGATGTCAACAACCATTTCTTGTTTCATTGTATCTAAACCTTCCTTGAATGTTGGTCTTGACATCCAATTCACAAAACAAATTATCATATAAATTACCCATGAAAAGTAAAGGTTTGAAAAATTTAGGAACAATGACTTGTTATAACCAACAAAGCCTTATTGGTTATATTATTGTACCATCCATGTATAATTTCACTTGAATACCCACCAAAATATTCAAAATAATAATCCCCCTGTACTTGGATACATAGAATCCATTATTGAATTTTAATTGATCTTGTTAATTTTGCTAATTGCCGCATACTGCTTACTTTCATGATTTATTATTCTCAATGAATAATGTATCACCAATCACAATGAATAAAAACCAATACGATGGGTTTAATATTCCTATATATTAAGTATCTCTAGAATGTTACCTTGCCTCCTGCTCTTGTGAAACTTGTTAGTATGTCAACTATTCATGCATCTCTAGCATCAACTTAATCCAAGTGGATCTTGGTCCTATTATATCATATAGAGTTTTTAAACCTTTTATATAAATATATACTAACACTTTACTATAAATATTATATGATAGTAACATAAATAATATCTGATATGAACTTTTGGATATTAAGTGACATGAAAATTGTGTTTTTCTTGATTCAAGTTTTTCCATTTTCATAACGAACTCTTTACATCCAAACAGATGTTCTTATGAAATAATGGGTTTACATAATACTATGACTCACATAATATCCATTTTTCATTATAGTTGGAATATGGTAATGGGATAATGATGTTATTTATGTTTCATATATTTAAAGATATAATTATTTTCAATGCATGAGTTATAATATTGATGCTCCTCTTACAAACATCATGAATCTAACGCGTATAAAGAAATCTACATTTTGTAATTATTACATGCTAATTTTTCTTGATAAATTTTAACATGTAATACTTATGACTGATCCTCCATATTTTCCTCAATTTAGTGATACGGGTAAGGTAATATGCATTTAACAATTACTCCACACTACATTATATGGATCAATGAGTGCTTGTCCAAGATATTCATCCACACACCAACCTGAAGAAACATATATATTCTTACCATGAATATTTTAAACTCTAGTTTGATATATATTAAACACTAAAATGAATATAATGATTTATACTTACCACTATATTACCCTTGGAATAGTTCATGCTCTCTAAATGAACTAATTTTGAAAGCTTTGTAGATTACCTTTATTTCTACAGTTTTCTTTGTCCAAAACTTAGTATGTCGATAATTCCTAGGGTAATTAACTCCAAAATTATATAACAATACAGGTTACATCATTGAAAACTACTTAGTTTTTTCATTAAAAATTATTATCTTTCTAGAACTGGTTATATAATTATTAATTTTTATATTCACCAGGTATTGCCTTGGATTCATGAATTACTGAACTATTGGTTGAGTATTAAACACCACAAAAAACATTCATTCTAAAACATGGACCAATTTCTCCTTATGTCCAAAGTACACATGATATTAGTTTCTTGAAAATATTTAACAACATTTCATCTAGAATCATTAAACATGTAAATTTGAAGTTGTGCGACTCTCAACACTGACTTAGGAACAACCATTTTCAGCCACTTGGAGAACAAACATTAATTCTTGTAATATTTCTATTCATACTTGGTTACTATATTTGAATACACATGTTAAAGAACTATTTTATTTAATACCCAAGAAGTAAAATAGAGACATTCTTATAATAATGATTATATTTGATGGAAAAGTGATTAATTCTTAAATTTAGATCACTGTATTTAATGTTCCATAGATTTATTTCGTTATATGAGAAGAAAATAACCTATTGTTTAATAAACAAACTATTTTATTTGAAGGAAATTGTGAAGTTTCATTTGGAGTCTCTCTTTACACATTTTCTTTCAACTCGTTCTCCATAATAATAGAAAATGAATCTTTATTTATGTTCTTGTTTCTTATAGAACCTTACTTATAATGTAATGAAGTTTTTAATCCATACATTTCATTTTTTAATAATAAAAAAGTTTAAAAACATTGTGAAAATGTTATAAGAATGGTATTTAATGAAAATATAGTTCCATATTTCAATTTACATGTACTAGGTGTAATCATTACCTATTAATATCTTGCTTCACTTTCTCCTCACAAGATTCTCAGAGATGAGACTAAATGTGAAATCATCTATGCCCCGATGTTGTATCCAAACATCACAAAGGAATTTGGTTATATAATTATGACATAAACATCATATTCTTTATACATGAGTGTCACATCCCAACCTGACACTTTGTGGGTATTTTATTTAGTTCTGATTTCCTAAGTAATTTTATTCTTTTCGATTTTTTTTAAAATTAAATCAATTGAATAATAATAAAAATAAAAGTAAGATAATAATAATAAAAACTCATAAAATACACTCTTCCCCCTCCCCTTACCTCGTGGGTCACCCCCTTCCTCCTTTCTCCTGACACATACCCCCCTTGATCCCCTCTCGGCCGCACGTGCTCCCCCTTCCAGTGAACTCTCCTTCATCGGCTGATCCTACTCCCTCTCCTTGTATGGAACATCCTTTCTTATGTGACACCTCCAGCCAAATCCCTCCCCTGTCATGTGACCCCAACCGGTTTAGGCTCACTAGAAAGTCACTCCCTCTTTCTTGAAATCCCCCCCTCTCCACGGTATCTCCTTCAGCTCACCTGGGTAAGGTCACTGCTCCCCTATCCTTATGTTTTTTGTCGATTTCCCCCTCCCTATTTCACTTCTTATATCATCTAAAACCCTTGTCCATGTTTGATTATATTTTGGTTCCTTATTCCTTTTTAGGGCATACGGTGGGTCTCCTGGGTCTTCCTCATTTAGGTTTCGGTTTACATCATCAAGGGAAAAGTGCTTCAGTATATTCTAGTTCATCCGCCGCCATTTTATGTCGATTGATTTTACCCCATTGTTTTTTTTGTAAATTTTAATGTGTTATAAATTTTATTTTCATAGTGATAAGTGTGATTTGGTACTATTTTAACATTCTTATGGGTTAGAAATTATTTTTGACTAAATAAGTGGTTATTTTTTGTGAATATTGTGTTATAATGTTTCTTGAAAAGAGTTTTATGCATTGTTTGGAGTGTGAGAATTGTAATTTCAGAGCGACATGTGGTGCATAATTTTTCTAAATGAGTTTCTATTAAAAAATAGAGTAGTGAGGGAATATAATCCTTGTTGTGTATTTTTATGTATGAATTGTAAATTGTTTTATCATAAAAGAAATTTTTTGGAAATGATTATGGGTTGTGTTTGGATTTATAAAAAGTGCATTTCCATGGAATTGGTTGAGAAATTGTTTGTTCTTATTGTGTTAGTAAAAAAGGGAATTTTATGAATTGTGTAGGTGATGATAAAAGAATTGAAAATGATTTTTTGTGTGAGTAAAATGGAAAATGGATTAGTATTCGTACATAGGCCCTTTTGATCAATTTTAGAATGATTTTTGAATTTTTTATATAATCAAGAAATATATTTTTTAAATGAACTTATTTTATGTGTGGATTCAAACATGGGGTCGTAGCCCAAGGGTTTGAGTGAGAAATTTTGCGCCTTTCAATTATGTCTTTCAAAATATTGTTTTATGAATTTTAAATGTTTTTGAAAAAGGGTTTCAGAATGTGTAAAAGGAAAAGTGGTATGTTCAGGAAATGGTTATTTTTGGTTCCCTATAGGTTAATTAAATTTTTTATGGCTTCTCAAATAGTAGTAAACACATACATAGGTACGTATAAATATACACGCACAAAAACATGTACCTATACACCTTGCACATATTCCCTCATGTCTTGGGGAATATGCACATTTTATTAAAGGGTATATATATAAGAGTGTATGTGTGTGAAATTGTGGAGAGATCTTCATCAAAGACATCATGTGCCAAATTGTTTGCCTTAGTTCTATCCTTTTTAGGTAGGATCTCAGATCATTAAACTTTAAATTTATGAGTTGTTTATTTATCTCATTTCACACCATGTTTTTATATTAATTATTAATAGAGAAATTTTATTAAAATTTTCTATCTTTAATTGGAGTGGTTTCTTTCTTGTAATGTATTGAAATAAATGGTTAGATTTCATTTTTCACATCAAGTGCTTGAAAAAATGTACAAATGGCCTTTATAAATGTGTTTCAGATTTAAAATACTAGTTTTGGATTCCAAAATATGATTCGAAGTGTGTTTCTGGTTTTCAAAGTGGCGTGTGTTTGATTCTTTATGAAAAGGTTTAACATGTGATGGTTGTGTGAGGAACATTTGGAACTTCAAATTAAATGGTTTTATCAGAAAACCCTATTTGGAATTAGTTATCACCTTGTTGGTTGAAAAATGATGGTATCTTCTTTGTTTTGTGGATTCCCTTGTGTTATGATGGTTAAAAGGAGAGAGACTTGTTCCTTGGGGTGAGTAGGGGTAACCATGTGGTGTGTGTTGACTGTGTGTGATGAATGTACTTGTTACTGGATAATTATTTGACATTATTGGATCACCCCCTTTTCAGTATAAACATGGGAACCTAGAATAGTGAGTGAATTTTTGTGAATGATTATTGAACTAGGTTAGATTTTAGACAGGCTAGTGGCCCATAGCAGGGGGTTAATTTGTTTTTATTGCTATGGGGTTTGGCTCCTTAGTCAGGCCAGGGAGGGAGATAATCATGATTTTGGGTGTTATGATTTCATAGAGTAGGGAATGCCTTCGAGATGAGTCACGTGTATAGTATGTTATAGATTATTCATGAGATACTAGTTTTCCCATGTATTTCAGCACTTAGTTATCTACATGAGATGATTAAGGTGCATTGTTTTGTTGGTATCTTGTACTTTTTATTTTCTATTTCCCTTGTGTGGTCATTTATTTTTCCATTACGTATGGTGCGTCTCTTTGCTAAAGGGAATAAAATGGTTTTTCAAAAGTTTTTGGAAAAAGGTTTTTAAAATATTCTATACTTCTCTATCCCTATTTCTTTAAAAAGGATAAAGATTTATTCTGGGTAAAAAAATTTGTTTAAAAGAAAAATTGAAATGGACTATGATATGCTTTAAAGAAAAAATGCGTGAAAAAAATATTTTATATAATATATTTGAAACTTGAAGTTGATTTTCTTCATTTAAATGGAATGCATTTGGAATAGATTACTTGGGAATGCCTACCGAGTTTTAATACTCCCACCTATAATTATTTATTTTTTTAGTCTCAACTTTCAATTTCATCTTTATATCGATAATCTTGGTTGATGTTGAGTCTTGGAATCAGAGAGTAAGCTGCAGGGTCACTTGGAGTTCAGTGTTCATCAGTTTCGATTTGTTTTGTTATTTTTATTATTTAGTCATTTTGTTTTGTTTCTTAATTTTGGTATGCTCTTTTATTAATTTGTTGATTTATATTTATTTATATTTAGAAAAATCAATCCCATCGTCACATTGTTGATGAACTTGGAACTTGTCACTAGCCTTGGAGTATAGGTAACACCTTTTAGGACTTTTCATGGGTCGTCTCGATTGACCAGTTCTGTGTTGACCCACGTTGGTTCATGATAAAATGGTATTAGATCATATGTTATTTAGAGGACCTAGCTTTCAGAGCACCCTTTGTTATTTGGGATGTCAAGGTAGAAGGAGTAGTACTATCAGAGCTTGGGGTGTAGGTCTGGGGGAGTGTTTTTCAACACTTTTTGGACTAAACCTAGAGTTCCCTGGGAATTCTGGGTTTTCTTGGTTTGTTTGGTTCTGGTGGGTTGCTTGGTATATGATGTAATGAAATGAGAGTCAGGATTGTTTTCTCAATGGTCTTACAAGGCCAGGATAACCATGTGGAGCTATGGGAATGGTTCTGAAAGACTCTCTGTAATGGTGGTTTGATTTTCATATGGCCACCAACTATATGACCAAGTCACCAATCGACACTGTTTCCCTAGTGTGTTTTTTGGGGTAATTTTAAGATTTTGAGATTTTGACACCTTGAGTGGTAAGTTGTTTCTGTTTGTACATTAGGTTTTCTTGGGATGGTTCTGGGGTGTTTTTTTTAGATTTTAAAATTTTGTTTTTTTTTCTGAAAAATGTTTATTGGTTTATCAAAGGTGAGATTTCCAAAACAAAAAAAATTGAATCATTTTGAGAGTAAAAAGGGTTATTTTGAAAATGAGAGATTTTTTTGGGAAATGTTTTTTAGGTATTTGAAATGTTCTTGGAAGGATTTATAATACATGAAATTGGAAGATGAATATGTAAATTTAAATTTTTTTTCTTTGATGATGATGTGTGGTTATAAAATTGGTTGGGGTATTTTTTTAATGTGTTTTTTGAAAGTGATATGTTTCTATTATCATACTCATGGTATTCCTATGAATGCTCACTTATATGTATGTCGATTCTTATATGTGGTAAGTGGATGGGTGATTGAGCTTTAAAATGAATATATATATATATGTGAGACTTCCAGGAATATTAATGGCGGGTGTTTGGTTTGTAAGGCTTGTTATGTTTTCTGAAAATATTATTTAATAAGGAAGGGAATTTCAATTATTTTAAAAATGGGAGAGTATGATACTAAATTTTTATGTCTGGAGTATTTATTTTTCTTTTGGACTTTGGATTTGATGTGTTGATGGTGTTACTGGGATGATGTTTTGAGTTTTGGTTTTTTATTTGAAAATGAGATGTGAAATTTCAATTTGTGATTTGTTTTTATTTTCTTTCGTTCTCCACATTTTCAGGTTATGTCCCCATTGAGTTCTACAAAATTATTAAAAGAATCTGCTGGTCGTTTGTTCATTGTGTGTCTTTTAGTTGATCAAGTCATTCTTAAGATGTTTGGTGTGTCCATTTAGGAAATAGAGCCTGCTGGTTATCAATATCAGGAGTACCTCCAGAGAATTCAAGGATCGAACCCTCCTCATTTCATTGGTCAACTAGAACCAGGGAAAGCTAAGGAATGGATGCGAAATATTGACGATATCTTTTTGCAGCTTGAATCTCCTGGGCCTCTCAATCTTGTGATTTCCAAATCCATGCTAGAAGGCCTAAGTAAAAAATGTTGGAAATTCATTATTCAAGAAGAACCTTAGAATAATTACTTGTGGTAATATATTAAAGTTTTGTTCATCTAATAGTACCTCCCCAATGACGTGAATATACTGATGGGTTCAAGGTTGTATGGTCTCGAGAAGGGAAATTTAACAGTTTTGGAGTATGCTAAGAGCTTCACCAAGCTGGTACCTTATCTCACAGACCTCTCCAAGGATGTATTTTTCAAGGCTTGATTCTTTGAAAGGGGTCTAAAATCATAATTCCTTCAGACTGTTCCTTCATTCACTGATCATTATAAAGAAATTATGAGGTGGGTAGTTCAAGTCAAATGGAATTTAGCTGTGTCTGGACAATTAAGAAGAGGTATAAAAATCCCATTGTTTTCCACCTCTCCAGATTCATCTAAGAGAAAGTTCTAGATGTTTTTTTTGTTTTGGAAGCCAGGGAATAGGATGTTTTCATGTCATGAAAAACCTAATATCTCTCATACATGTGTCCGTTTAGGTTATTTTCAAAGGATTTCCAAGGGAGGTGCTATGAATTTATGTGGAGGTAGATCCAATCCCTGGGAGGAACTTCCAACTTAGATGGATGAATGTAATACTAACACAAGATCGATCAAAATCATCTTTTTATGTGGATTCTCCTATTGTTGTAATTAATGTAATATGTGGTGCTGTCTCATTTTGGGTGTGAAAAATGTTGTTTTTGGGCCTTTTGGAATTTTTTTTAATTGGAATGTCTTTGAAATTTTTATAATGTTGTTGATGTAGGATTGTGGTGTTTTCTGTACCATGTTTCATTTCATTGGGGATTTTCTGGATTTAGTTTGGATTTGAGAGTTATTATGGCTTGTGAAATCAATGTTTGTCTGGAGCCCTAATACGGTGGAGAGACCACTATGGGAAGATCTTGTGATGAACCCAACATTTAGGTGTTCTTGATGAAGCACTTTCTTATTCTTTTCTCTGCCCGACCCTGATCATTGTAGTTGGTTAGATTGGATAGTGGGTCATTTAATAGTTGCTAATAGAGATCCCAAATAGACAATGATGACTTTTCTTCGATGGTTTCTATGCTAGGGTTCAGGATGTTCCTTGTTGGGTTGTGTATAAAAAGGGGTCTCTTATTTGTAATATATTTTCTATTTTTTTGATCTCCTGGGTCATGTGAGTTTTCTTTCATGGGTGTATGGATTCTTTTGAGGATGGTCTTGTAGTTTCTTTTTGGAATATATAGTTTTGTGTTTTGAACAGACACAGGTGTTGGTTCATTGGTCATTGAGTTTTCATGTTTTTTTATGGGGTTTAGTTCATCTTTTCCTTGGTCCTAATAAACTAAATCTCTTGGGAATTTCTGGGGGAAGAATGTTTCATGGGGGGGATAATTGTCACACCCCAACCTAAACACATTGTGGTTATTTTATTTATTTTTGAGTTCTTATTTAAATTTATTCCTTTCTAAGTATTTATAAAAATTAATTGAATTAAAATCAAAATCAAAATAAAATAATAATAATAATAATCTAAACTATCCTCTTCCCA
This sequence comes from Viscum album, assembly GCA_963277665.1. NCBI lineage: Eukaryota > Viridiplantae > Streptophyta > Magnoliopsida > Santalales > Viscaceae > Viscum > Viscum album. The sequence goes on from OY728142.1 coordinate 1,932,332,599, forward strand.
CTCCCCCTTACCTCAAATGTCTCCCCCTTTCTTCTGTCGCACAATGTAGACCCCCCTGATCCTCACTTGGTCAGGCGCGCCTCCCTTTCCTTACGTGATGCATCAATACTCATGCAACACCTATGGATGAATCCCCCCCTCCTGCACAACCCCAACTAACCAAGGATATTAATCTAGTTATTCCCTCTTTCTGGAGAGCCTCCATTATCCATGAATTATCCCTCAGCTTGCCAAGTTAAGGTCGCTTCTCCCCTCTCCTTGTGTTTTCTAGAGATTTACCCCTCCCCATTTCCTATATTTTCTCGTCTGAAACCCTTGGCCATGGATGATCAACTTTTTTTTTCCTTCTTCCATTTTTAGGGTATGCACTGGATCTCCCAGGTCTTCATCGTGCGGGTTTCGTTATTCACCGCCGAAAGCGAAGTACTTCGGTCATTTTCGGTTCATTCGTTACCATTTGAGGTTGAATTATTTTACCCTCTTGTTTGTTTAATTAAATTTAATGTGTTCTAAATTTTATTTGGATAGTGAGAAGAGTGTTTTGGTACTGCTTTAACATGATTATGGGTTAAAAATTCCGTTTTTCAAAATCAATGGTTACATATTGTGCATATTCTATTGTAATTTTTCATGAAAATGGTCTTATGCCTTATTTGAAAAGTGAAAATTGTAATTTCAAAGGAACTTGAGGACATTATTTGTTTGAAATGATTTTTTGTTGAATAATGGAGTATTGTTGGAATATAGGTCTTATCGTGTATTTTTATGTCCGAATTTTAAATTGTTTAATCATAAAAGGATTATTTTATGAATGATTATGGGTTGTGTTTGGATTTATAAAAATGTTCTTGTCATGGAATTGGTTAAAAAATGGTGTGTTCTTATTATGTTTGTAAAAGGGGAATTTTATGAATTGTGTTGATGGTGGTAAAAGAATTGAAAATGTTTTTTTTGTGGGAGTAAAATGTAAAATAGATTAGTATTGTAATGTTGGCCCGTTCAGCCACATTTAGTATGATTTTTTAATTGTTTAAAGAATGAGAATATTTTTTTAGGAAATGAACTTATTTTATGTGTGGATTAAAACATGGGGTATTATCACATGGTTTTGAGTGAGAAATTATGTTCCTTTCTCTTGTGTCTTAAAAAATTTAGTATTATGAATTGTAAATGTTTTTGAAAAATGGGTTTGTATGTGTATAAGGAAAAGTGGTTTGTTCATGAAATTGTTATTTGTTTCCCTATAGGTTAATTAAACCGTTAGGTGTCTCCTTGAAGTGTTGTACACACATACATAGGAATGTATATATATACACAATCCTTGAAAATATTCCTTCTTGGCATGGGGAATATGTGCATTAGATTAAGGGGTATATATATAGGAGTGTATATGCATGTAATTTTGGAGCGATATTCGTCAAAGGCCTCAAGTGCCATTTTTTTTGGATTGTTTCTCTTTTTTTGAGGTGGGATCTATATGTATTGACCATTAAATTTAAGAATAATTTATTTCATTAATTTTACAACAAGTGTTTAATCAATTATTGATATATAATTGTTAGAAAAATTTTCTGTCTAGAATTGGAGTGGTTTCTTTATTTTAACTTACTGCAATAAATGGTTTGATTGATTTTTTTTTACATTGAGTGCTTGATGAAATTCCTCGTTGGCCTTTATAAATGTGTTTTGGATATAAAATGATGGTCTCAGTTTCTTAAAAGAGTTTTTAAGAGTTTTTATGGTTTTCAAAGTGGTGTGCATGTGGTTCTTTAAGAAATGGTTTAACATATGATGGTTGTGCGTGACCTGTTTGGAAAATGAAATAAAATGGTTTTATCAAAAAACCTCCTTTGAATGGGTCATCAACTTTTTGGATGATGAAATATTAGAGCTTCCTTGGTTTGGTAATTCCCTTATATTACGATGGTTTAAAGGTGAGAGACTTGTTCCTTGGGGTGACTTGGGGGTAACCATGTGGTGTGTGTTGAATGTGTGTGATGAATGTACTTGTAACTAGGTTTTTTTTGACATTGCTGGATCACACACTTTTTAGTCTGAACATGTGAACCTAGTATAGTGAGTGAATTTTGAGTGAACGATTACTGCAGTAGTTTAGATTACTCACTGGCTAGTGGCCCATAGTAAGGGGATTATTTTTTTATCATTGATATGGGATTGGACCCCTCAGTGAGGCTAGGTGGGGTGACGATCAAGTGTTTTGGAATTATGAAATCATTAGGTAGGGAATTACTTTGGAATGAGTCACATGTATATTATTTTTTAGATTATTCACAAGCTCCTAGGTTTTCCCATCTGTTTTAGCACATAGTTATCTATGACGAATGATTGAGGTAAATTGTTTGGTTGGTCTCTCTTGCTTGTTATTTTCCATTTACCTTGTGTGATCATTGCTTTTGACTTCATTTATGGTGAATATATTTTCTAAAGTGGTTAAATTTTTTTTTCAAATGTTTTTGGAAAAATGGTTTTAAAAATATTTTATACTTATCAATCCCACATTCTTATAAAGGGTAAAACATCATTCTTGGAAAAGAAATTAGTTTAAAATAAAAAAGGAAATGGAAATTTATTTTCTTGAAAGGAAAAATGGGTGAAAAACTTATTTTATATATTGTAGTTCAATCTTGAAATTAATGTTCTTTATTTACAGGAAATGCATTGGGAACATATTACTTGGGAATGCCTACTGAGTTTTTAATACTCACACATATACTTAATTCTTATTTTTTGTCTTAGGTTCCAGTTTCATCTTGATCTTGATCGTCATGGGAGATGTTGAGTCTTTGGATCAGAGAGTGACCTATGAGGTTATATAGAGTTTAGTGGTCATCACGTTAGTTAGTTTTATTTTTTAAGTTCCTGATTAGCCATTTTGTTTGGATTCTTTATTTTGGGATGCTCTTTTATTACTCCGCTACTTTATTTTTATTTATTTTTGGAGAAATCATTCCCATCGTAACTCTATTTATTCACTTGGTGATTGTATCCATCTCGGGAGGATTGGGAACAACTCTCGAGTCTTTTCATAGGCCATATCGGGTGACCAGTTTAGGGTCGACCCGGGTTGGACTGTGACAATGAGTCTCCTATAATCCTTTTTAACACCGTTTCTTCTTTTGGTATTGGGACACTAGAACCATGAATTTCTTATATCATAGTGTTTTGTGGAAGTGCATGTACTACTTTTTGGAAGCTTTTTCTAGATAAGACATTGAGTTTGTACAAAATTAGATGCAATATAAATATATGGTATTTCGTTCCATTTTTTATGAAATTAAAATATAGTAGATTAGTACTTTTATATTGATTACCAATTAGACATTATTTTTTAATTAAATTATAAAATTTCACACACTATTTTGTCAAACTCGAACAACCCTATATACTAGAATTGGAATACTCTGTCTCTTGAGTATTATAGTGGAAAGGATTCTTCAGCACCCCTTATAGTCTACAAGCTATGGATATACAACTATTTGAAGAGAACTAGGTAGGAATTTCACTGGACAACCGCATTAATTGATAACACCTTAATTTATTTTAGTGAAGTCTCAGCTTCTAAAATCATAAATATGATTTACTCAACTTTTTCCTCTAAAGTAACAACAAGATAGCTATGACTACTCCTTTGCTGCCATATTTAGTTATGTTAACCCATAGATGTCATAATAACTCCCTAGTAGTAGGAGGCACCTAAAAATATGGCTAACCAAGAATCCCTTAGATATGGTTTTCTCCAAATACAAATGATGTAAGGTATTTACGACTTACTATTTCTTTGAGGGTTTTATATTTTTCAACGAAGGTAATCCATTTATATTAATATGTTCATATTATATTTCCATGCTCACAACTAAACATTAATAGAAAAATATTCATCATGTATTTATATATTTTTATTGTTTTTTATTCTATTTTTTAAAAGAAAAAAAAGACATTCATAAAATAATAAAGAAATCATAAAGAAAATAATTACCTGATTGGTCTTGAGCATCTAATAATGGATGATCCATTTGAAATCAATGGATCTACCCTGATCTAGGTGTATCATACCCGAGTCAATTCTTGAATATTGATACAACTCACTCCCTTTCAGTATTTCCACATTTCATCTGAGGTATAGCCTCATCTTGGTGGGGTCTAGGCCTTAAAACATCATCATAAAATGTAAAAAAAAATCCTCTCACACAAGTGAAGGGGTCTACGGTCACAATATAAAATAGATAAATTGGGCATGCGTGACCTTATACATATCTAATGAAAAGATGATGATACATAGGCCATCTAAAATTAACTACATATTACAAACATCACATGTAGTAATAAATAACTAATTCAAAATAACTAGACTGTCATAGGTTTGGTCAATTGCTAAAAACCATTTAGTTTGAAAAGTAAATGTGAAATAAACTTAAATGAAATAAATTTGAAGTTGAGAGCAATTAAATATAATTTAAATTAATTATACAATTCAAATAATCTATTTTTCTTCGATCCGTAAATTAATTTAATTTTAAACTACCAAAATTAAATTAATCAATTAATTTAATTTCATACCAAAAATAAAATAATTATTTAAAATAATAAAATTATTATTATTTTAAACCAATAAATTTTTATTTCATTAATTTAATTTAATATTAAGATAAAATTAATTTATGGCTGAATTAAAAAAAATTTCGGGCCCAAAAATCCCACTCAAGTCTGATGTGGGTCAGGCCAAACTTGTGAAGGTCTGTTCTAACCAGGGATGATCCCATCCAGGGTATTTACAAGTCATAGATACCCCATAAATGGATTTTTTGGGTGAGGAAGACCCATTTTAGATTGGTCTATATCTACTTAACCAGTGGGTAACCCAATTTGGGCTTGGAAACCACGATAAGAATGTGGTCCAATTAGCTGTGTCAGGATCTAGTAGCATAACCAGCCACGATAAAGGGGTTTTACTAATGAGAAAAGATATGGTGAGCTGGAAGATGGTGTGATTGACTGAGTCGAATGATTTTTATGACTATAAAGGACACTAGACAAGGAAGGAGACGTCTATGGTTTGGGACAAGCCACAGTGGTTAGCGAACAGGTCGTTAGAACATGGGAGACCAAATGATGGGTTAAGGTATTGCAATGGAGGGGGTAAGACTAGGGGATGACGCCAATGATTGGTCATGTAAGAGGGTCATGGGAAGTGAAGTGGATACTCCGGTGGAGTGTGGTCGGCACTCGGTACTGGTGCAACGACCTCAGCCACGGTAGGTGGCACTCAAGCATATCAGAGAAGAATATAGCGGTGACTAGGTGTTGGATCATCCCGGTTTTCCAAGGATGAGGCAGCTTGGGGTTTCTCAGTCAAAGGTTGGGAGAAGGAATGACCATTTTAGTCATGGTCCAGGGAAGAGGGTAAGGGAGGAGGTGGTTAGATTCCTTTAGAGGCCATGATTTTTTTATTTTCTTCCTTCAATGGGAATCATTTAGATTGACATCGAATCCCTTCTTAATTATTTTATTTTGTTTATTTTTGACCTTTATAAAAGTCTATAAGTAGTAGTTTTAATACCTAACCCCCTTATAAAAAAATAAGACCATGGATTTCTTAGGAAGCCTAGTGAAGGGAAACCCTTTTATTTTTATCAAAAAGGCTAAGACATAGACTTAAATAAATATTGTATTTTAAATTCAATATTCCACGAGAAGAAATACAATTGATACCAAAATCCTATGTTGGAAGCAACTCCTACTGGGAAAAAACAATCCCGACTGATGGAACTTCAAAAATTGAATACCGATCAAAAATTGACCAAAAATGGATCGTTCGAAAATAAAATTACAAAAAATATATTTTTAAACTGTTATTCAGTTTTTAAAGGTCTAAAATTTGTATTTATGATCCAATACCAATAAATTCGGATTACCATAACCTAGGAATCACATTGAGACCAATTTAATGTTCACTACTTAATATAATGAAATTTAATATTTTACTGGCTCAAAAATTCACACAATCCATATGATATCAATTGAAGGTACCAGGGAATATAGCGGAAGTTGGTGGGATGGGTTTTTTATAATCTCATCACCAGAGTGATGTGACAACATCATCTATGGAGATCTTAGCCTCAATTGAGGTCCCATGATATTGTGTGAATTAAACAAGCACAAAATAAATAAATAAACATGTACCTTGTTTGATTCGATAGCGCGTTCGATTGTAGATTTTCATCAGTGATTATTTCTTGAGGGATCCAAAGCCAAAACCCTCTAAATCTTCCCTGCATTCTTCAAGAATCTGTGCTTTTTTCGATCATCATATTTTTAGTGTTAGAGCTGAGCTTCAAGGATTTCCTTAATGTAATGATGATTACCTCGAATTCATTCCTACGACCCGCAACAATGTCCATGGAATGATTTCTTGGATGATATAATCTTCTCTCAACGATGTGGGATGATAGAGGATATATCAATCCTTTAGAATGAGTTTCATACCTTTCAAAATACAAAATAATCACCTCATATACATATATAGTGGATGTGGAAAATACCTGGTTAGGGTTCCCGACTCCCATATATATTTCATCCACTTAAATAATTAATGAATAAATAATATTTAATAACTAACTGCATAATTTATATTATTTAAATTTTATCAAAAATTTTTAATATATATTAGATAAATTGTGTGACAAAGCCGATTCATTAACCCAAATGTTAATTTCTTCTAATATAAAATGAACATTGAATTAAAAATATTCGTTTATATAATATTATTCCATGTATTTACGTAAAAACTTGTAAACAGTTTTATTAAATAAATTCAATTCAATTATTCTATACACTAATAATATTGAATTTATTTATTTATCGGTGATTGATAATTCCTGGACAACACTCGGACCCTGTGGTGGGGCCCACCATGTCCTATATACCCATTCAGTAGAATAGGGTAGAATATTGAATGTTTTATTGTGTGTGAACCTCTAAGAACATATCTCAATAATAGTAAGTAATATTCACATACTAAGTGTAACACCCTGAAATTCTAATGTACAAATTTGTATTTGATATCATGCATGACATGCGACACCAAGCGCATAAGGGAATATAATATCAGTATAAATTATCATATATTTACTATTTAAAATAAATTCTATATATTTCAATGCATGAAACATAAATTTATCTTTCATTGTACGCAAGTGAGACCTTCCTCAATAGCTTTTTTTACACGCAAGAGATACCTTTCTTAAGAGCTTGTGTTACACACAAGACCAAGTTTTACCAAACAAAAACAAATTATTGAAATATTATTATTTAAAATAATATTATTTAAAATAATATGATATAACCTAGCCATTATGTTAGTGGTTATTAATATTATTATCTAACTTATGAAAATTTATGGTGCATATAAATATAAAATTAATTCATGGGTTACCAATTAATGAGAAACAAAAATAAAAACCAATTCGATATAAAAAAAATATTATTATATTTATGATTCCAAGAAATTTGGGTCTTAATAAAAATAAATAATTAAAATTAGTTAATTATTTTAATGAAATATATATTTTTTATATCCAATAAAATATTTTTTTATATTTATCCATTAGGTTTGATATGCATAAGGTTAGAATAAACCCAATTTTACACATAAAAACCTATATTTTTATAAAGGTTATTTTACCACCTTCTAATAGAAAACCCATTTTAAAATTTTATTTTGTCCCTTTAATTGATTTAATATGTAAATATAAACATCATATTTTAAATAGAAACATAAAAATTATATTAAGGTAAATTTTTCATATTTTTCAGAAACATATCATTGTTAATGAATAGTTAAAAATACTGAATGTTAGTTTAAAGCTTCTTTTTTTTATATTTTATTTGTTGGTTTATATTATGTTTTATATTGATTTTAAAGTTTAATTAGATCATATTTTTACAAATTAATAAAATTTAGGTCATTTTAATTAATTTTACCTTGAAATTGAATGTAAAAACTTACCAAACTTTTGGACCCTCTTTACTGTATAAACCAGCATTGTCGTCCTGCCTACGAGATGAATTTTAAATTACATTCAGCTTATAATTTGATTCGGATTTTGAAAAATGGATGCCATATTTTTAATAATAATAATTTATAATTTCTAATGAGGTCAACTTAGTTTTTGGCCAAAAATATTAGTTAAAGTGATTGAAATTAATTATAATTATTAAGGAAAAATTAATCTAAATAAAGGAATAAACCTTTCACATAAGGGGCCAATTGACCTATCCATTTCTTAGATACTAATTTTATGGAAATATCTCACAAATTGACCTTCTATTCTATAGTTTTTTTGTTTTTTTATGTTTTTTTTGGTTAAGAGCATGTGTACACCTAACTTGTTTCCAAAAAATTCATGCGAGTCATTTTCCTTCCCTATAAAAGGCCACCAACTCTCACCATTCCTCACTCCTCCAAAAACTCTTAGGTTCAGATAAGTCCTTCCCAAATAGTCTCATGATATCCATCCTCTCTACCTATAATCCTTTATTTTTTCATAAATCAATCCATAGAAGCTATTTTTTTAACCAAATGATGTTACTTGATTAAGATGTAACGCCTTCTCTCAAGGTTTTTGGTTTCATTTCCATTCCCCAACCCCTAAAATATTTTTATTATATTATAGTATAAAAACAACAGTATCCTAAATGTTCTAGTAAATTTTTATGCTAATGGTTCAACCAAAACTTACACACAACTCTATATAATGGTATTGAATATTATGTTTCTGTGTACGACGAACTAATGCCTCATGAAACAATGATTGTTCATGTTTCCATCACCAACTTTGATGGTTGGAAATTATGATGTAAAATTTATTTTTTAATGTTATATATGATATTTATTATTTATTTATAATTATTTAATACTTTTATAACCCATTAATTTAATACTTTTCGTTTTACGTTAATACGAGAACATCATTTGGGAAAGTGTGGACTACTTCCCCCTCAAAATGATGTGTTTCGATCACATGATACATGGAATGTATAAATTATGGTTATAATTAAACATATGAGACATAAACCACATCTATATGATATTTATTACATAATTACCTTTCTGTAAATATATATATCATTTTCTTTATTACCATTTCAAACACTTAAAAAGTGATAATGTTATTCATGATGTGTGGACTATCGCCTCCTCAACATGATGTGATTCCTTTTTTATCATAATAATTATATATATTAGTATGTATGATTAAATAATTTGGTATTTAGTATATAATTATATTTATGAAAATATATGGTGTTACTTTCCTTCTTTCCATAACGATCATTGAGAAATTGGAACGTTACTCATGTGTACGTACGACCTACCGTCTCCTAGATTGTAACATTGGTTCATTTTTCATAACCATATTAAATGATTTATTTTAAAAGTATAATTGATGTATAAATATGGTAATTATGTCATGATTATTATTTAATAGAAGTTATATAATCACCCCTTTACCATATTTGACCAATGGAATTTTTTTTTGACACATAAACTGAATTTGGTCAAAACACCTGACGTAAACATAATTATAAAATAAGTTGTATACAACATGATAAAAAGGAAAATAAAAGTATTTATAATCATGAAAAATGATATTAATCATGTAAAATACTTAAAATATGTATATTTTACAGGATGTTAATATAATTTCACTTGAAAGGAAACTCAAGATAAAAACACTTTTTTCACTTTTCTTTCCATGAAGCATACTTTATTGGTGTGCACCTAATTTATTATATATGGTGTAAATACTGACACATTGTCATGTAATACCATGAGTTATTTTATCTTCATGGTATTTATATGTTTAAATTTATGATTATTACTTTTGGGTCATTTGATTCATGTGTAAGGGATTCTCCTCTCACTTTTTACATATGCAAGATAAATGTCATGTTAACCTTCTAAATATTTTGTGTGGTGTATCTAATACCCATTTATATAAATTATATAATGAATTAATTCATATTTATGGTATTTAAGGATTTAATTTAATATCAATACTTTATGAGTTTTATGATTCAAAATGTTTCAAAGTGGTATGGGATACTTTTAAATGTATAAATATTAATTTCCTCAACAATAAATTTAATGATATTTCAATGGTATTTCTATTCAAGGTAATTATATAACAATTTTTAAATAAAAAATTTCATTATTATCTAGTTATTCATGACAATTTTCATGTATTACTAACTTTTATCCACTCTTTGGTACTAAGATGTTTTAGAAAATGTTTTTTCGAAAACACGACTTTATGTCTCTACTTAATAGGAGTACCTATGTTATTCTAAAAACCATGTTTTACTAAAATGTTTTCAAACATGTTTTTAAAATGATTTGGTAAATAAATTTTTCCCTTATTTGATTTTACCAATTTATTCAAAGTAATCATTTTTTTACTTTCTGAATGAGGCATTTTCTAACCTTTTTCCATAAAAAAGGAATATTATTTTTACCTCATACAACATGTATAGATTTATCCTCCGTTATTTATTTGAAGCATCCTTTTCAAGTTCAAAAGGATTATTTTTAAAGAAATTGTCTTTAAAAGGTATTTTCAAAAAAACAAAATCAAAATATTTTTCAAACAAAAATGATATTGTCTTAAAGAATATTATTAGAATCTATTATATTATTTTAAGAATGGAAACAACCCTTTATTTTAGTCTACTTTTGGGTATGTTGTTTGGATACCATCCTTAATCTTCTTCTAGATTGTTTATGTTTGATTTGTCAAAGTATAGTATTCAAATTCTATTCCTTGACCCATTTTCCATTCCCCTTGAAATATTAAATATCTTATGATCATTGAACACTGAATTCGCCCTAAATTATCCATTTTATTTGTCATAGATATTACTATTGAGTAAACCATATATCATTTTACAAATGGTGTCTACTTTGATAGTTGTTTGATTATTTGGTGAAATATTGATAAACTAGTATCCTTTATTCAATAAGGATATTTTATAAGGAACCCTGTTTGTTTAGATGATTTGGACATGCAATATATCGGTTGGGAACTGGTTAATGCAAGACCTACGATTTAGATACTGGTTAATGAAATCTTTACGGGATGATGACCAGTTAATGAAAACCTCTATATTCATTGGTAGTCTCATTGGATGAATTGGTTACGAAAATTAGTAAAGTTTAAACTGTCTTTTTATGGTAATGGTATCATGTTCATGGGAAACATGATGTTCAGTAATTTATCATTATACCTCATTTAGTTTTAGTTATAATTTATCCATGGTATTTTTCATCGACAAATCTTTGGATACATTTTATTTTCAATTCATTGATTAATTGGAATGTTTTTTAGTTTCTTACCTTTATATATCTATGTTTCCTTATCTAGTTATTTTAATCGCATGTGTTTCTAGTTAATACCATTCCATGTTTATTATTCATTTACTTAACAATTTATTGTTTATATGTCATGTGAGTTCAGTTATTACCAGGTCATAATTATTATTCTCATTTATTCATTATTTCTCCCACTATATTATTCCCTTAATGGTCATTTGAGCTCACAATTTTTATGTTTCTTTACCTATGAATCTAATAAGTGTACAATTAATGGTATGCGGGTATTTACTATACGGATTAGAGATACCCACTATGTTTTTTATTATGTTTAGATGAAAAAAATGTTGTAATTATCCTATTCATTTATAATACAAGTCTAATTTATGTATCTGGTTTACCAAGACTACTAAATTGATCAGTCCTTTAGGGATTGATTCCTTGTGATCATGCCAATGTAATTTATACCAGTCAATAGATTCAGGGATTAGGGGTTGGTGGACTATATTTTTTATCAGAGAAAGTTTAGCAGCAACCTTGCGAACTATATTTAAGAAAACATAGGTTAGAGAACATAACCCTAAGGTAGAATTTGAGGATAAGTATAGAAAAACACCATAATTTTTTTTTGAAAATAATATTTTATGTGGGTATTACTAGAAATACATCTCTTTATAGATACTACAATTGGATGTGGTTCTGGTATATTCTTTGGATAATACACTTTTTCTTTAAAAACCATTAATAAATATTTGAATAGTCAATGAAAATGAATATCCTAGGTTAATACTAAGGTGTTTTACATTGAAGATAAGGTGTCAGGATATATAAATCCTGTAAATGTTGTTCTGGATAAACTATAGGCTAAGGAAGGATCTATGTGGAGATAAGTGGATAAAGTATTTATTTATTGGGGTTGTATTAAAAAAATTATTCAAAAGGATATTAATGGATTATCATTATTCCAAGGATTTATATCATATTTATTTTGGAAATTATACTAATTTGGTTTTAGAAAAGGACAATATGTATGCTAGGTGACAACCAATCAAATCTGGAAAGGCCACGGGACTTGAACTCATGACCAAAGGAAAATAAATGTTTGACACGAACCACTAACCTAGACAATGACATAGTTAATTTTTCGTTGTTTTTAGTTAAATAATTTGGTGAATAAATATTAAGTATGAATCAGTAGTGTAACTTTTAAGGTTTAGAGATTAATGTAGTAACTATGTTGGTTTTGGAAGATATTTAAAGACAAATAGTTATACCTTTCACTCTTTTATTGGTTGTACGATATTTTAAAAGTTTATTTTAGTGCTTTAGGAATAAGTTTTTTTGTTGGTAATTAATTTTTGAGAGTAAAGGGATGAATAAGAATTTGATTAAAGCCCAATGAAAAGTTATAATTGTCCCAATGAAATTTAAACCGATAATGTATGAATATTTCTCTAAACTCTTGGTCCATAAAATAATTACGCAACATTAATAAATTGACTTAGAAACCAAATTTTGTCCTAATACCATATTTTTTTTTGAATCGGTGGTCTTCTAAATCAGCTTGGATTTATGGATTTGAGACCCTCAACTTTCCATTGATCAATCACTTGTTTTTGTTTGATGACCTAATTCACTCTATATAAAAATTTATGCATTTCCACCAAGTTAGTATCTCTACTTTCCACTAATTTATTCCAACTTAGAGACCACGTTACATGGTAGTATATGTGACCTATTTACTTCACATTATCTCCTTTCTATAGGGTATTTTACAAACCCTTCTCATGATGTGGGAATTAAACATTGAAAAAATTAATAAATATATCACCAAAATCAAGGTTCAATTTCAAGGACACAATATTATTAAGGTGGGGAAAATATAACACTCTAAAATTATAATGTAAAACTTTGTATTTGATGGCATGCATGACATGAGCCACCAAGTGCATAAGGGAATATAATATCTAGATAATTTATAATATATTTAATATTTAAAATAGACGATATATATTTTAATACATTCAACACCAAGTTATATTATGTTACACGCAAGAGTGACCTTCCTCGAAAGCTTGTGTTACATGTAAGAGTGTCCTTTGTCGGTAGCTTGCGTTACACGCAAGACCAAGTTTCACCAAATAACAATGTATTATTAAAATATTATTATTATATATAATATAATATAACCTAGAATTTATGTTAGAAGTTATGAATAGTATTATCTAACTTGAAAAAATTTATTGTTTATATAAATATAAAATGAATTCATGGGTTACCAATTAATGAGAAATGAAAATAAAAACCAATTGGATAAAAACAAATATTGTTATATTTTTTCTTCCAAAGGAGTTATGTATTAATAAAAATAATTAATGATAATTATTAACAAATTTTAATGAAATAAATATGTTATATATCCAATAAAACATTTTTTATATTGATCAATTAGGTTTAATATGAATAATATTACAACAAACCCTATTTTACAAAAAAACCTATATTTTTGTAAAGGCAATTTTACCACCTTTTATGGAGAACCCATTTTAAATATGAATTTTGAAATTTTGATTGATTTAATATGTCAAAATAAACTTAATATTTGAATTATAAACATATAAAATATGTTTGGGTAAATTTTTACTATTTTTCAGAAACATATCAATTTTTAATGAATAGTAAAAATACTGAATTTTAGTTCAAAACTACTTTTTTTCTAATTCACTTATAAGGTTGAATTATGTATTATATTTTTTAATGTTTAATTATATAATATTTTTATCAATAAATACAATTTAGGTTATTGGGAACAACTTAACCATGAAATTGAATATAAAAACTTACAAAACTTTTGGACCCTTTTTTCATTTAAAACCTCGCATTGTCGTCCTGCCTGTGGGATGAATTTTAAATTAATTAATACCACATATGTGATTTTACTTTTTCAAAATTTATTAAAATTTTTGAATAAAAATAATTTATATTTTCTAATAAGTCAAACTTTGTTTTTTGTCAAAAATATTAGTGAAAGTGATTGAAAATAATTACAATTGTTAAAGCAAAATTGACATTAATAAAGGAATAAACCTTTAACTTAAGGGCCCAATTTTACTAGAAACTTATCCAACACAAATGTTTTGGACATATATCAGTAATTAACCTTCAATTATGGATTTGAGTTTTTTTTATGACTTTTTTATGTAAAATCATGTGTGCACCTATCTTGTTCCCAAAACATCCATGTGACTCATTTTCCTTCCCTATAAAAGGCCACCACCTTTCTCCATTCCTCATACCTCTAATAAATAATAGGTTCAGCCATTACCCAACCAAATATTATACCAAAATACCTCAACTCTACTTATAATCCAACCTTTTTGAAGAAATAAACCAATTGAATATTTTGGTTCAAACCAGAAGAAGTTACCGATTAAGAGGTAGTGCCTTCTCTTAATATTTTTAGTTTCATTTCCCTTCTCCAACCCCTAAAATTTTCTTATTGTATTATTGGATAAAACCCCAGTATCTTAAATATAATAGGATTTTTTATGAAAATTTTAATACATACACTTACACACACCTCTATCTAATGGGTAACAGACATATTGTTTCAGTGTACGACGAACTAATGACTCACAAAATGATGATTGCTCATTTTTTCCTTTACCAACATTCATGGTTGACCATTATGATGTAAAATATATTGTTTAATTTTATATATGATATTTAGTATTTATTTATAATTATATAATCCTTTTATAACACATACATTTAATAATTTCCATATCATGTTAATACAATAACATTGTTTGAGGAAGTGTGGACTACCACCCCCTCAAATCGATGTGATTCATTCACACGATACATGGAATGTATAGATGATGGTTATAATTAAAAATAAGAGACATAAAAAAAATATATTATGTTCGTTAAATAATTAATTTTTTGGATATATATATATATCATTTTATTTATTACCATTTCACACACTTAAAAAGTGATAATGTTATTTTTGGACATGTGAAATACCGACTCCTCGACATGATGTGATTTCTTTTTAATCAAAATAACTATAAATATAAGTATTTATGATTAAATAGTATAGTATTTATTATATAATTATAATTCTGTAATGATTTGGTGTTACTTACCTTCTTTTCATAATGATCATTGAAAAATGGAACGTTGCTCATGTGTACCCATGACCTACCATCTCCATTATTGCAACGTCAATTCATTTTTCATAAAAAATATTCAATGATTGGTTTTAAAATTATAATTTATGTATAAATATTATTATTATATAATTATTTTTATTCTCTAGATGTTATATAATGACCCTTTGACCATAGTTGACCTACGAAAGTTGTTTTTGACACATAAACCAAATTTGGTCAAAACACCCGAGGTAAAATTAATTTTCTGTGTAGTTGTATAAAAAATGGTAATAATTGAAATAAAATTAATTATAAACATGAAAAATTATATTAATAAATTATAAAAATTAACATAAGTTTATTATATACGATGTTAATGGACGTTCACCTGAAATAAATCTCAAGGTAAGGGACTCTTGTCTCACATTTATTTTCACGAGGCATACTTTATTGTTGTGCACCTAATTTCATATATATAGTGTACATACTGAAATATGAACATATAATATCATGAATTATTTTATATTCATGTTATTTATATATTTCATTTGATGATTATTACTTTTGGGTCTTTCTATTCATATGTAAGGGATTCTCGTCTCCCTTTTTACATCCATGATATTAATGCCATGTTCACCTCCTACATCTTTTGTGTGGTGTATCTACTACCCAATTTAATATATTATATCATCAACTACTTAATATTCAAGTCATTTAAGGCTTTAACTTAATATTATTATTTCATGAGGTTTATGATTCAATAAAATTCAATGTGCTATGGGACACATTCAAATGATTAAAGATTATTTTCCTCAACATTGACTTTAATGATCTTTCAATTGTATTTCAATTAAATGAAATTATATAACCATTATTTAATAAAACATTTAATTCTTATATGTTTATTCATCACCATTTTAAATTATTATTACCATTTATCTACTATTTGGTACTAATATGTTTTTGATTTCTTTTTTAGAAAACCTGACTTTAAATATCTCTTTAGTCAAAGTACTTATTTTCTTATAAAAACAATATTTTAATAAATGATATACATGGATTTACTATGAATGATATACATGTATTTACTATATGGTTTAGATACAACAATTTTTTTTAATTTTTTTTAGAATAAAAAATATATTGTAATTGGTCTATTTATTTTTAATACAAGACTCATTTATGTATCTAGTTCACTGAGACTATAAAACTAATCGGTCCTTCAAGGCTTGATTCCTTGTGATAATGCCAATGTAATTGATAAAAGTCACTGGCTATGGGGATTTTGAGGTTAGGTTCAAAAAACAAGAGTGGAATCTTGTAACCCATCTTAGACCTTAAAGAAATAATGAGTATCCATAGAAATGTAAACCATCCTACGTACACGAACAATGTAATATAATATATTTATCATACGATATCTCATAAAGTTGAATGCACACTTGTGTCATCATACTTTCCTTACCTTATTATTTGTTGATCTAAATGGACAAAAATACCTTTTACTACCATTGAAATTGATTTATTAAAGGTACTACCATCCCGATCAAACAGTCTAGAGATATCACTTCCTCATCTTATAATCAAAAAATTATATCTTGATCATTCAAACAATGTCATGAAACCAATGAAACACCAAACAAAAACTAACTCACCATGAAGTCATTTTCATGATTTTTTCCTTCCATAAAAGTACATGGTCAAATTATACACATTGATAATGATCTAATGTAAGGAGACCAATACACACATCTATATATAGGAACTACCAATGACAAACGAAACATGTAGTGTTCCTATTGAAGGGTCTATCATCATGATATCACTACTAGGGATCACCAAGTAAGAGCATCATGAGAATAAGTCTCAATGAATATGATCCCCCAAAACCTGATAGTCTAACATCAATTGTGTCTAGTCATATGATGTATCTAGACCATGGGATCTATATTTAAGATTAATGTCAGAGTATGCAAAGGTTCTCATTATAGCAAGAGATCTACTATAACATTTTTATATGAAAATTAAAAAATAGAAATTAATATTTCAACAATGGACATAGAAATATCATCACTATAAAGGTAAGTGTACATCATGCATAACTCACTGTACACTTGGAATAGTAATCAAAATTACTAGTAATGTTGGGTATAGGGGACCCCCTTTTACAATAATTATAAGTTTGTATGTTTTAATTAGGAATTCGGGATACCTTTTTCTAAGACTAAATATGTATTTTATACATGAATTTATTATTTTATGAATTTATATTTTTTTATAAACCCATATTTTACATTTTATAATTTATGTTATATTTTTCAAAAAAAATGTTTCAATTAAATTATACATTTTGTATTTTAAAATATAAATTTAACAATTTTAAAAATTGAAGATAAAAATAGATTTAAATTTTTTTATCATTATTTTAAAATTACATATTAATTATCATTTTATTTTTTTTTGAATAAAGGAAAAATTACCTTGATAAAAACTAGTTACCGTAGTGAAATCCAAAATAGTAAAAATGAGTAACTTAAGTGGTAAACTGCCAAAATGTAAAAAAAAGGTTTAATTAATTTGTTTAGGTGTGGATCATCCCTATATATTTTTTCATATATATATTTTTTGAATTTGGATCCATTTTCCTTTAGAGTGACTTTCCATTATTGAATGGTTTTATGTATTTACAAAAATTCCACTTCATTTCACTTATAGTGGGAGCTATCCTCTCCTCAATTCACCTTACACCAAAACTGACTTATTTTGGTCCAAAACTTTCCCAAACCTCTCCTTAACACTTCTATATACATTAAAAGGTTTTTTTTATTTTCAAAATACTATCCTAAAATGTTTAAACCCCTTTGAAAAAGAGATAACCCAAGTAGTGAGGTATAGATTTCTAATAACTTCTTCCTATTTTCTTTTTTACTTATGTGAATTTCATATTTATAAAATTATTTTCACCATATAAAAATTATAAAATAAGTATCCTTATTGAGATGTTATGTTATTATAATTATGGTACAATCTTTAACCTCCCTTCCCTCTTTCCCTAGGAAAAGTGAAAATGACATTTGAGTGTGTGTGGACTACCACCACTAATATACTTCTTATTATGTTTTCCTTAACCAAACTACATGGATGTTCTTAATGGTTAATTTAATAAATAAATATGATATTTATAACATATTTTATATCCTAAAATTATAAAACATATTATTTATTTATCCCGTTATATAGAAAATGAAATCATCCACCATGCGTATGTGTGAACTACCGCCTCCATGGGACAATTGATTTCCATTTTTCTTTTCATCACCACCATACATGGATGGTCATGATAATGGGTTTAATGGATAATTATTATTTTTAAGATATGATTTATATTATATTATAAAAAATTGGATAGCCTATTAATGATATGATCAATAAAGGATTATCGTTACCTCAATAATTTAAAACAAGCATACTAATTTGAAAATATTTAATTCAAATAATGTAATATTTTCATATCAATTACTTGTTATTATAAATACTTTATAATTATGATATATCACTATAATAAACACTAATTAATATCATTATTATACCGGTGAAATGATATTTTAGCTAAATCAGCCCATTGTCATCAATAATCCTAGTATGTTCATGTTTGGGTCGGCTAGACTACCTACATGAACACTAATACGAAATTATATCATGGATGATTATGGAATATTAATTACTGGAATAATATTTAATAAATACGTATATAATTATTTTCTGTCTCTATAAATGATATATTTATATTTAAATCATTAATTAAGAAAACACCCTTTATAAGTTGAAAATCACAGTAAAATATTCATTGCGGATTTCATCTTCTAGGATAAAGACTAAAGTGATAATTAAAGGATATTAAAACTTCATAAATAATAATAATTAAAAAATTAAATAAAAATTTAACGAAATTTAAATGATGAACTTTTGATTTAGAATTAATACTGGAACCTCTCTAATGAAACCAGTTCAAAGTGATCAAGATTACTTGCACCTGACATTGAAAATAGGTAATAATTAACTAATATAAATGTATAGAATAATTATAAATGAATTTTATAAAATTTTATACTATGAAAACAGTTATTAAATAGGTGTTAAATATTTTTATGTCTTTAATATATGATATTATAGCACATTTGATTAAGTGGGAAAACAAGGTAGGGGGTTATTTGTCTGAAATTTAATTTCCTCAAACATATTTCTTAATGTTCACACTGATACCTTAATATTGTTTTATTAATTTCTAACGAATTTATTTTACTATATTTATGGGGATTTAAGATCGATATCATGCACATTTTTTAAATGTCTATTGATTCAAAACATACCTATCTTGAAAGTGGTTTTGATAAAAATGTTACTCAAACCATAATGGTTTTGTTGACAATATTATTTTCAAATCAATATTTTTTTGAAAAATAATAAATATGGATAATTTTGATTCTTTATAAAACCATTAATAATTTTCATTGTATATTCATGGGGTTTTATATGTTTCCTCAATATTACATATTCGCTTGGATCATATTTCACCAGAAGTGTTTCTTGTAATTGAAACCAACCCCATATATATTTTTTAGTCTGGAACCTTCCCTTTTACATGTTCTAATTCATTATATTATTTTGAAAATTAGTTACATATACATAAATAATTGATTTAAATCATTTTATACTACTTGATCTTCTTCAAAAAAAATTAATGATTTTTTAACATTTTCATCAAAGTCAAAAAAATAATCACATTTTAACATATTCCATTTGAACACATTTGTGTTCCGTGTTTTATATTTTCTATGATACATAACTTTTAATATTTAATGATTTTATTAATGAAAATATTATTCGGATTTATTTATAAAATATCTCTTTCTAAAATGTTTTAAAAAAGATAATGGATACTTATTATTTCCAATGATATTTTTCTTAATGAATCTAAAAAATGTTTCCACCTAAATCTAAATCCCTTGATACATTTTTATTGATAAAGGATATTAGAATAATGTGATAATCCAACTTGTTTATATGGATTACCTATGTAATGTACTTATCTATTGTATGAATGATCCATAACTACCTTTTTCATACCTTATCACCCACTATGTATTACCCTAACTTTTCACCCAATGCAATTACTTTGTTAATACCATAATTTTGATTCATTGATTGAAGGGTGTTCACCAAGATTCTATACATCGGTTGATTTAAGGAAATTATTTAATTAAAGATATAATCTTTATCTATATGGTTTAAATACCATATAATTTATTCTCTTGATTGAGTGGTATTTTCAGAGATGGTTACATGTTGTCATTGGATTCCCATTTATTTTACATAATTTTATCATGTTATGATTATTTATGGAATTACTATTGATTTACTTATATTAATCCATATTAAATTCATTTTATTTTAATGGGTTCATAATGATGTGTTAAATAAACCCCATTTTATTTCCATGGGTAATTTAGTCTATAAAAGTAAATGGGTTTCAATTGAAAAGTTTTATAAAAATAATTTTATTTATACGGGTTCATAATTATGTGATAAGTGATTGATTTCAAGTGTAACTCATATGTATGGATGATGATGAGAGGGGTCCTATATCACTCTCAAATAAATTATTTTATATTTTATTACTCATGAGTTAAGTATTCACAAGAAAATTTTAACTACCCATAATCATGATCACTAATATTGTTCTTCATGAATGAAATGTTCCCAATACTTTTGTTTATGCCATATTTGAAAGATGTTTCACAGTTTTATGCTTATTATCATGAATATGTTAAGAAGTCATGGCTCTTGTTTGTTTACTCATGTTTCCACTATTTTAATTCACGTTCTATGATATTATACATCATATTCCATTATTAATGATCTATTCTATGATAAGTATAATTTTTTTATGTATTTTTATCATACCTATATTATCATATTATGATCACTTATGATATTTGATTTTTATCACATATATTTACCCTTATTTTTCATCTGATCTCTCAAATTTCTTATATTTCCATTTTCATTAGTTTTGAATATCATTATAATTTATAAGAAGTATAAGAGGGAGTCATATGTGGACCAATTATAGAGAAAGCTTAAAAAGATTTTCCAAATATGTTTCTTAGGTAACTAGTCCTCAAAGTCACTAAAACTTTATTTGTTGGGATTGTGAGATTATTTGTGAAATGTAATGATTACCTTATAGAAATATTTTGAAATAAATTCCTTTATAACGTTAGTAGCTATATGAATGCACAACCATTGATCAATATAATACTAATAATATTTAAACATATTTCCATAATTATATCCTAGATAAAAATTCAAAATTATTTTGTCTAGTATTCTATAAAAGTCAATTTTAATTTTCCTATGACAGATTATTTTTGAAATAAATAACACAATTAATATATTTCATTTGACTAATCATTTCACGAACCACCCCAAATAGAACCCCTAATAGGAAAATATGGATGAAAACATGGCCCATGAATCCAGCCTCTAATAATCGATAGTTGGGAGACACGCATAGAGGGAATATAACATGAATAATATAGGCACTACCCACAGTATTCATCAGATTAATGGAAGAAGAAATGGTCAACTACATAACATAAAACAAAATTGACCCCATAATGCATGACATTTCATTCATAAACAAAGGTCGCTAAAATAATTTACCAAGGTGAAATTCTTCTAACATCAAACCTATGAACAGTATGTAACAAAAAACAACACCATGAGTTAGTAATGTCTAGCCCATTCAGCAACATTGTCTTGCAGACCTGGAAAATAGATTTATACACACACACACACACACACACATAGTAATTAGTATAAAATACTTAATAGAATCATCTCCAAAACCTCTCATGAAAATGATGAGGAGGAATACCATTGCATTAGTTATACCAACTCATTAAGTATACTAGGTCAACCAATTCCCCATTCCTATGAAGGTTCCTCCACAAATGTCACATAAAAGAATAGTAATAAAAAAATTAAATGATATATACGAAAATGGGTACCCTGTATCTACATCCCCACTGATCTTGTTTGTTTCATGATCTAATAGAATATTTTTGTGTTCTATCATTACCTTTATAAATTATATCACCACATACCACATAGAATCATATCCACATTATATTCATAACCATATAATTTTAACCTCATCACTAACTTATTCATAAATCATTTCATTTTTTGGTATATAATCATGCAATACATCAACCTCATGACCCCTCCATCCTTGTATGCCCCCCACTATACACCAAAATCATATCATATCATAACATTGAACTATTCCATCATATATATATATATATATATTACATTACATTAATCCATTATAACTCATACATGTATGTACACCACATCCATAAGAAATTAAATCCTATAGATACATATAATAACCATAATTCATTAAAACTTATATATCTATGAATATATGTCATAACCATGAGATATAATATCCCATACTACATATGCAGTGATAGTGGGGAAGGGGGTTTAGTTATCCATTTGTATCATCTACAATATTGTTGTTGGGTAAAACACTAAGAATCTAAAATCTCATACGAGTGTCGGTCACATTACCCAACTCCATTGGTAATGAGTATATAATAACAAAAATATAATGAAAATATAATAACACAAAATCCATAACTAGGGTTAACTACATAATTATAAGACACCATTCTTTGACTATAATTACTATACAACAACACAATTTCCAACACTATCAATAAAATAAACAAACATTACAACATCATAAATCTACCTTCCAAAAAAAGAAACTTTAACCCATTTAAAATTCACATAATAAAAAAAATATCTCACATTGATCAATTATTGACACTTAAATATTTCATTATTCATTCATTTTAAAGTACGTTCCATTTCCACTTTATTATGAACAATGTTAACATTAATCATCCATAATATATTCATTAAGACAAAGAGATATTTTCACCCTTCACATTTAAATATTATCATTAAAATTACATTAATTATGCCACATGGAATCCAACCATAAAAAATTTAATCACATTTACCATGAACATTATTATTTCATATGCAACATAACATCTATCAACTATTTCATTCATAATAATACAAAACCATTTTACCATACTCACCTCCATTACCAATCAATCAATTTATCACTTTAAAAAATCCCCATTACTATTAAATTAAATTATATTCAATTATTAATTAATCTCATCCATCATTTCATGTTATCAAAACCAATTCCTGTAACATTACATTTTTTTACCATTATATATCTGGGGAAACTATAACACAACAATGTCCACTTATAGGAATAACCACTGTAACCGTCGATCCAAAAAACAATATCATCACCATCATTACCAAAACAATAACCAATAAACCATATACCGGCCTCCTAAATAAAATCCCATCACCATCACCATCTTCATCCACACAAACCGCCATTATAACAACACATCATCATCAAATTCTATTCTGAAATAGCAAGATATGAACAATGTTGTAACATTATAATAATGAAAATTATTTAACTGTGATAATTAAAATGGGTATTAACATTAATAAACTAAAACTGTAGTATATATCTTACATTTAAAACATGATTTAGTAATATTAAACAATTCTATGCATAAAAAATATAGATTACAAATTCCATATTTTTTTATTTCATTTATTTGTTTAATTAATTTAGTCAATTACAATATGATTTATTAAAAAACTATGCAAAAGTGATCATACAATTAGTACATATATCACATTATTACAAACATATTAACAAAGAAACATAATCTAGGTAAACAATCATAGTAATATATTAACTAAGGAAAGTAGAGTAAAAAAATATAACTTATATAACATGGATAATTTGTTTTATCAAACTTCATTCCCATTAAATTCATCATGAAAATTATATATAATTATCAACTATTCTACTTCATTTCATTATAATATAATCACCAAATGATAAGGAAATTATGATAGTTCCACAATCAAATATAATAATAAAAGATAATTTCTGAATCGCTTACCTAAAATGAAGCTTCAATAATTAGTAGATCAAAATAATTACTAAACATCACCAATATCCAAAGACAAACCACTAACAACCAATGATTCATCAATATTAATAAAAAAACTTGATAATGATTAGTGAAAAAAGATAATACTTGCTACTATAGAGTCTTAGAAGGGAAATAATAAGAATGGTTATCAGAGAAATATTAGAAGATCATTGTGAATTCATGATGGATTGATTAAAAAAATTTATGGCTAAGAATCATCCAAAAAGGTTGAAGGTTTGAAAGAGAGTACCAATAATAATATATGGATTGAATAAGGTTAAACGATAATAAGTGAAATTGTCACAAATCCACCTCCTTTGTCCATAAAACTAGTTATCTGACCCCATGGTCATTTTTGTAATACATTAGTTTCTTTCCTAGAACACCATAAGATATTAACCATGAGGGTCACCAATACGACAAATGAATATCCCCATAATACAACACAAGTTATTTTAGTTATATTTTTACACACTCACTCACACCCTAGGAAATTTCCCAAGTGGTAGCCTATCCTATCACTACACCAGACCAAGTAAACATAACATTGGAGTTTCAATCAAGTAGGATCCTTAGAAGAAAGGTTCACCTTATTTAAATGAGTAGGAACATTTAGTTGTTTAATTATAACATTTCAAGGGGTGTTAAAATACCCCCTAGAATAAAAACTCCCTAATTGTGGAACCCACACCTCAAACCCAGGTAGTGCTATAACACTTCTACTTGGGTATTGGATCTGGTACAATTTGTCATGACCTTAGCTTTTTTGGCCATGAACCTAGTTATATAACCCAATGAAACTCCTCAAATACCATGGTTTTCTTTCCAACACACCAAAAGATATTACCCACCATGGTCACCTATTAAACCAATGACACTGCCCAAATGACAATATAAGTTATTTCTATGTAATTTTTCATCACTCACACACAACATGGGAAACTTCCTAAGAGGTCACCCAATTGGTCACTACTCCAAGAAAAAACATTGAACCACAGAAATCTAAAAAGGTAGGCTCCCAAAAAGAAATATTCCCCTTTTTGAAATTGGTAATAAAAATTAGTCTTTTAAGTCTAACTTTTCTGATGGTGTTATAGAAATATAAAATCAAACTTAATTTATAAAAAAATAGGGATTAAAAATAAATAAATGACCTAATACATCACAACACAACACAGGTAAAATCTAGTAATCATGACATAATCTCCCCATATCTTCTTATTTAAATTTTATGTAACACCATTTAAAATTTATATGATTGAGGAATATCACAATGTAATAAGGAATTACTTAACGTCATTCTAAAACCTAAAAAATCACAAAATAATCCTTATATTCCACCCTTATACATGATTATATCTATGAAAATCCATCGAACAATAATAGATCATCCCGGTGTAACACTCATGTCAGATTAAAATAAATCTATATAAGATTTAATTAGGTAAAAAATGATACTCTTTCATTTTAAAATCTATAATAATATAGAATAAAGAATTTTCACGACATAAATAGAGGGAAAAAATAATATGCCCCAAACTTCATGCTATGATCCCATGCCTCATAGAAAAACATAGTAAATCATAGTTGAACCAGAATAATTCTTCTTTTTGATCTCTAATTCTCAACATAACATAGAACAAAAAAACAAGCCATGTCATGATATCTAAATTCAGATAAAATATCAAATTAATTTCTTCTCCAAATGAATATCCAACATAATAAACACCTCAATCCTATAATATAGAGAACTAAAAAATTAATGGACACTACACATCATGTAACACCCTATAATGTTAAAGGGTTAAAAGGATGACTGTTATAAAAAATGTCCACAATGTCAATTTTTCTTTTTGAGATCCTACCTAATTATAACTCTATAGTTAAAGCGGTTTGTCTCAGAGTAGTGAAAATGATTGGTGACCTATAAATAAGTTTCCCATAGTGTTTATGAGTGAAGATAAAACACATTGAATGAAAATTTATTGGCCTATGGGGATATTAATTAGTCTGATGACCCATTTGTGAATGTGGGTGGGACCTAGGGATGGGAAAACATATTTATTCATGGAAACAAGGGTGCTTGTTGTGTTCATATATTACATTGGTATCAAAGGAGGAACTCGAGAGGATGTTTGGTGGCACTTACTAGGTTGAGATTTAGGTTCCAAAATAAAAAATTGTTCTTTAGGTGGTGGGTGGGGGTGAATGTAACATCGTGGAATGTTAAATGGTTAAAAGGTTAAATGTTACTACCCATGTCAAAAAGGTGCATATTTAATTTTTGGAGCCTACCAAATTTGAACTCCATAGTTAAAGAGGTTAGTAATGGATTAATGATCAGGATGGGTGACCTCTTAGGAATTTTCCCAGGGTGTGTGTGAGTAAGAAAGAAACACACTGAAAGAGAATGTGTTGGCTTGTGGGGACAATAATTAGTCTAATGACCAGTTCATTCATATGGGTGGGCCCCAGTGAGGGGACAACATGTGTTTTTGGAGAAACCTGGGTTCCCACATGGCCTAGTTATTACAAATCATATGTGAATGCAAGAAATTGAAATACATTAACCACATAAGAATTATTGGTTTTTGCAATTTAGATGGTTGTGTACTTAGTGAACATAATCAAATATGAATTATATTTATAGGTTATAATACCTATAAATTTTTAAATCTATTATTATTAAATTTAATAGTGTATTGATTTATTATGTGTTGTCATAAAAAACATTACTTACTAATATTTGAATTTTGAACATCAGATTTCATTATTAATTTTATTAAATAGTAGGCTAAGTAATTTGTTTTATTTTTTATATAATCATCATATAATGTAAAAAATAAGAAATAATAATTTTAATAAGAAAAATATTTTATAAAATAAATGAAATACTTATTGTATAAATCGTGTTGTTTCTTTACAATTTATTAGTATATATGTATAAAATATGTATTATTTATCATAAAAAACCAATTGTTCTTGTTCACCAAAAAATAAATTTATAGTTTTATTAAATATTTAAAATAAATTTTGTTTGAAATCATTTAAATTTTCCTCATTATGGATTATTTGATTATATTTTGAGGAATATTAGGATTTAAAATAATAAAATCCTAAAATTGAATTTTTTTTCTATATATATACCTCAACAATTGAACCTTTGACTAATTATTTATTGTATAATTTTTTCTTCAATTTATATAAATATATATTAATCGGTTATGTGACAACCATATATTTCATGATATATTTTAATTTAAATAAATTGGATTTGTTTGATAGCTATATTTACATATAACACTAAGATTAAATGAACCATAATACACTATTTAAATATTATTATTTCATGTGATTATTATCGCCCATTTGTTTGATTAGAGGGTATGAATCAGACTAACTGAATTATGGAAAGTACGTAATTTTTTTTCCTTAATGATTTTTTTTGATTAATTCCTATTAAACAAGTTCTCAATTTTAATTTTTATAAATAACAACGTTTTACGTTAAATGATCAATTATTCAATGTATTATATTTATATGTATAATATTTGTCTTAATAACTAATTAACATGTATTTTTATGATATAAATTAGTATTTAATGTGAAAAAATTAATAACCATTCATATATTTATTATCATATGGTAAACAATTAAGAAAAAAAATTTTAAGGTAAAAGGATAAAAAACATTATAAAACCATTTTTATTGTGTGCAATGTATTTTACTATATGGTTTAGATACAACATAGATGTTTTTTATTTTGTTTAGAAGAAAAAATATGTTGTAATTGGTCTATTTATTTTTAATACAAGACTCATTTATGTATCTAGTTCACTGAGACTATAAAACTAATCGGTCCTTCAAGGCTTGATTCCTTGTGATAATGCCAATGTAATTGATAACAGTCACTAGCTACGGGGACTTTGAGGTTAGGGTCAAAAAACAAGAGAGGAATCTAGTAACCCATCTTAGAACTTAAAGACATAATGAGTATCCATAGAAATGTAAACCATCCTACGTACACGAAAAATGTAATATAATCTATTTATTATACGATATCTCATAAAATAGAATGCACCCTTGTGTCATCATACTTTACTTACCTTATTATTTGTTGATCTAAATGGACAAAAATACCTTTTACTACCATTGAAATTGATTTATTAAAGGTACTACCATCCCGATAAACCAGTCTAGAGATATCACTTCCTCAACTTATAATCGATAAATTATATCTTGATCATTCAAACAATGTCATGCAACCAATGAAACACCAAACAAAAACTAACTCACCATGAATTCATTTTCATGATTTTTTCCTTCCATAAAAGTACATGGTCAAATTATACACATTGATAATGATCTAATGTAAGGAGACCAATATACACGTCTATATATAAAAACTACCAATGACAAATGAAACATGTGGTGTTCATATTGAAGGGTCTATCATCATGATATCACTACTAGGGATCACTAAGTAAGAATATCATCAGAAGAAGTATCAATGAATATGATCCCCCAAAACCTGATAGTCTAACATCAATTGTGTCTAGTCGTATGATGTATCTAGACCATGGGATCTATATTTAAGATTAATGTCACAGTATGACAAGGTTCTCATTATAGCAAGAGATCTACTATAACCTTTTTATATGAATATTAAAAAATAGAAATTAATATTTCAACAATGGACATAGAAATATCATCACTATAAAGGTAAGTGTACATCAGGCATAACTCACTGTACACTTGGAATGGTAATCAAAAGTACTGGTAATGTTGGGTATAGGGGACCCCCTTTTACAACAATTATAAGTTTGTATGTTTTAATTAGTAATTCATGATACCTTTTTCTAAGACTAAATATGTATTTTATACATGAATTTATTATTTTATGAATTTAATTTTTTTTATAAACCCATATTTTACATTTTATAATTTATGTTTTATTTTTCAAAAAAAAATGTTTCTATTAAATTATACATTTTGAATTTTGAAATGAAAATTTAACAATTTTAAAAATTTAAGATAAAAATGAATTTAAACTTTTTTATCATTATTTTAAAATTACATATTAATTATCATTTTAATTTTTTTGCATAAAGGTAAAATTACCTTGATAAAAACTAGTTACCGTAGTGAAATCCAAAATAGTGAAAATGAGTAACTTAAGTGGTAAACTGCCAAAATGTAAAAAAAGGTTTAATTAATTTGTTTAGGTGTGGATCATCCGTATATATTTTTTCATATAAATTTTTTCTGAATTTGGATCCATTTTCCTTTAGAGTGACTTTCCATTATTGAATGGTTTTAGGTATTTAAAAAAATGCCACTTCATTTCACTTATATTGGGAGCTATCCTCTCCTCAATTCACCTTACACCAAAACTGACTTATTTTGGTCCAAAATTTTCCCAAACCTCTCCTTAACACTACTATATACATTAAAAGGTTTTTTTATTTTCAAAATACTATCCTAAAATGTTTAACCCCCTTTTAAAAATAGATAACCCAAGTAGTGAGGTATAGATTTCTAATAGCTTCTTCCTATTTTATTTTTTCCTTATGTGCATTTCTTATTTATAAAATTATTTTCACCATATAAAAATTATAAAATAAGTATCCTTATTGAGATGTTATGTTATTATAATTATGGTGCAATCTTTAACCTCCCTTCCCTCTTTCCTTAAGAAAAGTTAAAAATGACATTTGAGTGTGTGCGGACTACCACCACTAAAATACTTCTTATTATGTTTTCCTTAACCAACCTACATGGATGGTCTTAATGGTTAATTTAAAAAATAAATATGATATTTATAACATATTTTATATTCTAAAATTATAAAACATATTATTCATTTATCCCGTTCTATAGAAAATGAAATCATCAACCATGCGTATGTGTGGACTACCGCCTCCATGGGACAATTGATTTCCATTTTTCTTTTCATCACCACCATACATGTATGGTCATGATAATGGGTTTAATGGATAATTATTATTTTTAAGATATGATTTATATTATATTATGAAAAATTGGATAGCCTATTAATGATATGATCAATAAAGGATTATCGTTACCTCAATCGTTTAAAACAAGCATACTAATTTGAAAATATTTAATTCAAATCATGTAATATTTTCATATCAATTACTTATTATTATGAATCATTTATAATTATGATATATCACAATAATAAACACTAAATTATATCATTATTATACCGGTGTAATGATATTTCAACTAAATCAGCCCATTGTCATCAATAATCTTAGTATGTTCATGTTTGGGTCGGCTTGACCACCTACATGAACACTACTACGAAATTATATCATGGATGATTATGGAATCTTAATTACTGGTATAAGATTAAATAAATATGTATATAATTATTATCTGTCTCTATAAATGATATATTTATATTCAAATAATTAATTAAGAAAACACCCTTTATAAGTTTAAAATCACAGTAAAATATTCATTGCGGATTTCATCTTCTAGGTTAAAGGCTAAAGTGATAATTAAAGGATATTAAAACATCATAAATAATAATAATTAAAAAAATTAAATAAAAATTTAATGAAATTTAAATGATGAACTTTGGATTTAGAATTAATACTGGAACCTCTCTAATGAAACTAGTTCAATGTGATCAAGATTACTTGCACCTGACATTGAAAATAGGTAATAACTAACTAATATAAATGTAGAGAATAATTATAAATGAATTTTATAAAATTTTATACTATGAAAATGGTTATTAAATAGGTGTTAAATATTTTTATGTATTTAATATATGATATTATATTACATTTAATTAAGTGGGGAAATAAGGTAGGGGGTTCTTTGTCTAAAATTTAATTTCCTCAAACACATTTCTTAATGTTCACACTGATACCTTAATATTGTTTTATTAATTCCTAATGAATTTATTTTTCTATATTTATGGGGATTTATGATCCATATCATGCACATTTTTTAAATGTCTATTGATTCAAAACATACGCATCTTGAAAGTGGTTTTGATAAAAATGTTACTCAAACCATAAAGGTTTTGTTGCCAATATTATTTTCAAATCAATATTTTTTTGAAAAATAATAAATATGGATAATGTTGAATCTTTATAAAACCATTAATAATTTTCATTGTATATTCATGGGGTTTTATATGTTTCCTTAATATTACATATCCCCTTGGATCATATTTCACCAGAAGTGTTTCTTGTAATTAAAACCAACCCCATATATACTTTTTAGTCTGGAACCTTCCATTTTACATGTTCTAATTCATTATATTAATTTGAAAATTAGTTACATATACATAAATAATTTATTCAAATCATTTTATACTACTTGATCTTCTTCAAAAAAAATTAATGATTTTTAACATTTTCATCCAAGTCAAAAAAATAATCACATTTTAACATATTCCATGTGAAAACATTTTTCTTCCATGTTTTATATTTTCTATGATACATAACTTCTAATATTTAATGATTTTATAAATGAAAATATTATTCGGATTTATTTATAAAATATCTCTTTCTAAAATGTTTTAAAAAATATAATGAATGCTTCTTATTTCTAATGATATTTTTCTTAATGAATCTAAAAATGGTTTCCACCTAAATCTAAATCCTCTGATAAATTTTTATTGATAAAGGATATTCGAATAATGTGATAATCCACCTTCTTTATATGGATTACCTATGTAATGTACTTATCTATTTTATGAATGATCCATAACTACCTTTTTCATACCTTATCATCCACTATGTATTACCCTAACTTTTCTCCCAATGCAATTACTTTGTTAATACCATAATTTTGATTCATTGATTGAAGGTTGTTCACCATGATTCTATACATCGGTTGATTTAAGGAAATTATTGAATTAAAGATATAATCTTTATCAATATGGTTTAAATACCATATAATTTATTCTCTAGATTGAGTGGTATTTACAGAGAAACTTAAATGTTGTCATTGGATACCCATTTATTTTCCATAAGTTTATCATGTTATGATTATTTATGGAATTACTATTTATTTCCATATATTAATCCATATTAAATTCATTTTATTTTAATGGGTTCATAATGATGTGTTAAATAAACCCCATTTTATTTCCATGGGTAATTTATTCTATAAAAAGTAAATGGGTTTCAATTGAAAAGTTTTATAAAAATAATTTTATTTATATGGGTTCATAATTATGTGATAAGTGATTGATTTCAAGTGTAACTCATATATATGGATGATGATGGGAGGGGTCCTATATCACTCTCAAATACATTGGTTCATATTTTATTACTCATGAGTTAAGTATTCACAAGAACATTTTAACTACCTGTAATCTTGATCACTAATATTGTGCTTCATGAATGAAATGTTCCCAATACTATTGTTTATTCCATATTTGAAAGATGTTTCACAGTTTTATGCTTATTATCATGAATATGTTAAGAACTCATGGATCATGTTTGTTTACTCATGTTTCCACTATTTTAATTCATATTCTATGATATTATACATCATATTCCATTATTAATGATCTATTCTTTGATAAGCATAATTTTTTTATGTATTTTTATCATTCCTATATTCTCATATTATGTTCACTTTTGACATTTGATTTTTATTACATATATTTACCCTTATTGTGCATCTAATCTCTCAAATTTCCAATATTTCCATTTTCATTAGTTTTGATGATCATTATAATTTATAAGAAGTATAAGAGGGAGTCTTATGTGGACCAATTATAGAGAAATTTTAAAAAGAGTTTTCAAATATGTTTCTTAGGTAACTAGTCCTCAAAGTCACTAAAACATTATTTCTTGGGATTGTGAGATTATTTGTGAAATTTAATTATTACCTTATAGAAATATTTTGAAATAAAGGCCTTTATAACCTCAGTTTTTATATGAATGCACAAACATTGATCAATATAATACTAATAATATTTAAACATTTTTCCATAATTATGTCCTAGACAAAAATACAAAATTATTTTGTCTAGTATTCTATAAAAGTCAATTTTAATTTTCCTATGATAGATTATTTTGAATTAAATAACACTATTAATATATTTAATTTGACTAATAATTTCATGAACCACCCCAAATAGAACCCCTAATAGGAAAATATGGATGGAAAGCTTGGCCCATGAATCCAGCCTCTAATAATCGATAGTTGGGAGACACTCATAGAGGGAATATAACATGAATAATATAGGCACTACCCACAATATTCATCGGATTAATGGAAGAACAAATGGTCAACTACATGACATAAAACAAAATTGACCCCATAATGCATGACATTTCTTTCATAAACAAAGGTCTCTAAAATAATTTACCAAGGTGAAATTCTTCTGACATCAAACCTAAGAATAATATGTAACAAAAAAAACACCATGAGTTAGTAATGTCTAGCCCGTTCAGCAACATTGTCCTGCAAACCTGAAAAATAGATTTACACACACACACATAGTAATTAGTATAAAATACATAATATAATCTTCTCCAAAACCTCTCATGAAAATGTTGAAGAGGAATACCATTGCATTATTTATACCAACTCATTAAGTATACTAGGTCAACTGATTCCCCATTTATACGAAGGTTCGCTCCACAAATGTTACATAAAAGAATAGCAGTAAAAAAAATAAATGATATATATGAAAATGGGTACCCTGTATCTACTTCCCCACTGAGCTTGTTTGCTTCATGATCTAATAGAATATTTTTGTGTTCTATCATTCCCTTTATAAATTATATCACCACATACCACATAGAATCATATCCACATTATATTCATAACCATATAATCCTAACCACATCACTAACTCATTCATAAATCACTTCATTTTTGGTTATATAATCATGCTATACATCAACCTCATGACCCCTCCATCCTTGTATTCCCCCACTATACACCAAAATCATATCATATCATAACATTGAACTATTCCATCATATATATATATAGTATCAATTTAATCCATTATAACTCATACATGTATGTACACAACATCCATAAGACATTAAATCCTATAGATACATATAATAACCATAATCCATTAAAACTTATATATCTATGAATATATATCATAACCATGAGATATAATATCCCATACTACATCTGCAGTGATAGTGGGGAAGGGGGTTTAGTTATCCATTTGTATCATCTACAATATTCTTGTTGGATAAAACACCAAGAATCTAAAATCTCATACGGGTTTCGGTCACATTACCAAACTCCATTGGTAATGAGTATATAATAACAAAAATATAATGAAAATATAATAACACAAATTCCATAACTAGGGTTAACTACATAATTCTAAGACACCATGCTTTGACTATAATTACTATACAACAACACAATTTCCAACACTATCCATAAAATGAACCAACCTTACTACACCATAAATCTACCTTCCAAAAAAGAAACTTTAACCCATTTAAAATTCACATAATAAAAAAATATCTCACATTGATCAATTATTGACACTTAAATATTTCATTATTCATTCATTTTAAAGTACGTTCTATTTCCACTTTATTATGAACAATGTTAACATTAATCATCCATAATATATTCATTAAGATAAAGAGATATTTTCACCCTTCACATTTAAATACTATCATTCAAATTACATTAATTATGCCACATGGAATCCAACTATAAAAACATTAATCACATTTACCATCAACATTATTATTTTGTATACAACATAACATCTATCGAATATTTCATTCATAATAATACAAAACCATTTTACCATACTCACCTCCATTACCAATCAATCAATTTATCCCTTTAAAAAGTCCCCATTACTATTCAATTAAATTATATTCAATTATTAATTAATCTCATCCATCATTTCTTGTTATCACAACCCATTCCCATAACTTTACATTTTTTTACCATTCTATATCTGGGGAAACTATTACACAACAATGTCCACTTATAGGAATGACCACTGTAACCGTCGATCCAAAAACAAAAATATCATCATCATCATTACCAAAACAATAACCACTAAACCATATACCAACCTCCTCAATAAAATCCCATCACCATCGCCATATTCATCCACACAAACCACGAATATAACAACACATCATCATAAAATTCTCTACTGAAAAAGCAGGATATGGACCATGTTGTAACATTATAATAATGAAAATTATTTAACTGTGATAATTAAAATGGGTATTAACATTAATAAACTACAACTTTAGTATATATCTTACATTTAAAACATTATTTAGTAATATTAAACAATTCTATGCATAAAAAATATAGATTACAAATTTCATATTTTTTTATTTCATTGATTTTTTTAATTAATTTAGTCAATTACAATATGATTTATTCAAAAACTATGCAAAATTGATCATACTATTAGTACATATATCACATTATTACAAACATATTAACAAAGAAACATAATCTAGGTAAACAATCATAGTAATATATTAACTAAAGAAACTAGAGTAAAAATATATAACTTATATAACATGGATACTTTATTTTATCAAACTTCATTCCCATTTAATTCATAATGAAAATTATATATAATTATCAACTATTATCCTTCATTTAATTACAATATAATCACCAAATGATAAGGAAATTATGATAGTTCCACAATCAAACATAATAATAAAAGATTATTTCTGAATCTCTTACCTAAAATGAAGCTTCAATAATTAGTAGATCAAAATAATTACTAAACATCACCAATATCCAAAGAAAAACCACTAACAACCAATGATTCATCAATATTAATAAAAAATCATGATGATGATTAGTGAAAAAAGATAATACTTACTACTATAGAGTCTTAGAAGGGAAATAATAAGAAAGGTTATAAGAAAAATATTAGAAGATCATTGTGAATTCATGATGGATTGATTAAAAGCATTTATGGATAAGAATAAAACAAAAAGGTCCAAGGTTTACAAGAGAGTACCAATAATAATATATGGTTTGAATAAGGTTAAAGTATAATAAGTGAAATTGTCACAAATCCACCTCCTTTGGCCATAAAACTAGTTATTTGACCCCATGGGTTTTTTCTAATACACTGGTTTCCTTCCTAGAACACCATAAGATATTAACCATGAGGGTCACCAATATGACAAATGAATATCCCCATAGGAAAACACAAGTTATTTTAGTTATATTTTTACACACTCACTCACACCATAGGAAATTTACCAAGTGGTAGCCTATCCTATCACTACACCAGGCCAAGTAAACATAACATTGGAGTTTAAATCAAGTAGGATCCTTAATAGAAAGTTTCACCTTATTGAAATGAGAAGGAACATTTAGTTGTTTAATTCTAACATTTCATGGGGTGTTACAATACCCCCTAGAATAAAAAATCTCTAATTGTGGAACCCACACCTCAAACCCAGGTAGTGCTATAACACTTCTACTTGGGTATTGGCTCCGGTACAATTTGTCATGACCTTACCTTTTTTGGCCATGAACCTAGTTATATGACCCCACGAAACTCCTGAAATACCTTGGTTTTCTTCCCAACACACAAAAAGATATTACCCACCATGGTCACCTATTAGACCAATGACACTCCCCAAATGAAAATATAAGTTATTTCTATGTAATTTTTCATCACTCACACACACCATGGGAAACTTCCTAAGAGGTCACCCATATGGTCACTACTCCAAGAAAAAACATTGAACCACAGAAATCTAAAAAGGTAGGCTCACAAAAAAAATATTCCCCTTTTTGAAATTGGTAATAATATTTAGTCTTTTAAGTATAACTTTTCTAATGGTGTTATATAAATATAAAATCAAACTTAATTTATAAAAAAATAGGGATAAAAAATCAATAAATGACCTAATACATCACAACACAACACCTGTAAAATCTAGTAATCATGACATAATCTACCCATATCTTCTTATTTAAATATTTTGTAACACCATTTAAAATTTATATGATTGAGGAATATCACAATGTAATAAGGAATTACTTAAAGTAATTCTAAAACCTAAAAAATCACAAAATAATCCTTAGATTCCTCCCTTAAACATGATTATATCTAAGAAAATCAATCGAACAATAATATATCATCATGGTGTAACACTCATGTCAGATTAAAATCTATAATAATATAGAATAAAGAATTTTCATGACATAAATAAAGGGGAAAAAATAATATGCCCCAAACTTCATGCTATGATCCCATGCCTAAAAGAAAAACATAGTAAATCATAGTTGAACCAGAATAATTCTTCTTTTTGATCTCTAATTATCAACATAACATAGAAAAAAAAACAAGTCAAGTCATGATATCTAAATTTAGATAAAATATCAAATTAATTTCTTCGCCAAATGAATCTCCAACATAATAAACACCTCAATCTTATATTATAGAGAACTAAAAAATTCATGCACACTACACATCATGTAACACCCTATAATGTTAAAGGGTTAAAAGGATGAATGTTACAAAAAATGTCCACAATGTCAATTTTTATTTTCGATATCCTACCTGATTATAACTCTATAGTTTAAGAGGTTTGTCTCAGAGTAGTTAAAATGATTTGTGACCTATAAAGAAGTTTCCCACAGTGTTTATGAGTGAAGATAAAACACATTGAATGAAAATTTTTTGGCCTACGGGGATATTCATTAGTCTGATGACCCATTTGGGAATGTGGGTGGGACCTAGGGATGGGAAAACATATTTATTCATGGAAACAAGGGTGCTTACTATGTACAACTATTACATTCCTATCAAAGGAGGAACCCGAGAGGATGTTTGGTGGCACTTACTGGGTTGAGATGTAGGTTCCAAAATAAAAATTGTTCTTTAGGTGGTGGGTGGGGGTGAATGTAACACCGTGCAATGTTAAATGGTTAAAAAAATAAATGTTACTACCCATGTCAAAAAGTTGCATATTTAATTTTTGGAGCCTACCAGATTTGAACTCCATAGTTAAATAGGTTAGTAATGTATTAATGATCAGGATGGGGGACCTCTTAGGAATTTTCCCAAGGTGTGTGTGAGTAAGAAATAAACACACTGAAATAGAATGTGTTGGCTTGAGGGGACAATCATTAGTCTGATGACCAGTTCATTCATATGGGTGGGCCCCAGTGAGGGGACAACATGTGTTTTTGGAGAAACCCGGGAGCCTACATGGCCTAGTTATTACAAATCATATGTGAATGCATGAAATTGAAATCCATTAACTAGATAAGAATTATTGGTTTTTGTAATTTAGATGGTTGTGTACTTAGTGAAAATAATCAAATATGAATTATATTTATAGGTTATAATACCTATAAATTTTTAAATATATTATTTTTAAATTTAATAGTGTATTGATTTATTATGAGTTGTCATAAAAAACATTACTTACTAATATTTGAATTTTGAACATCAAATTTCATTATTAATTTTATTAAATATTAGGGTAAGTAATTTGTTTTATTTTTTTATATAATCATCATATAATGTAAAAAACAAAAAATAATTATTTTAATAAGAAAAATAATATATAAAATAAATGAAATACTTATTGTATGAATCATGTTGTTTCTTTACAATTGATTAGAATATATGTATAAAATATATATTATTTATCATAAAAAACCAATTGTTCTTGTTCACCAAAAACTAAATTTATAGTATTATTAAACATTTGAAATCAATTTTGTTTGAAATCATTTAAATTTTCCTCATTATGGATTATTTGATTATATTTTGAGGAATATTAGGATTTAAAATAATAAAATCCTAAAATTGAAATTTCTTTCTATATATATACCTCAACAATTGAACCTTTGACTAATTATTTATTGTATAAATATTTCTTCAATTTATATAAATATATATTAATCGGTTATGTGACAACCATATATTTCATGATATATTTTAATTTAAATAAATTGGATATGTTTGATAGCTATATTTACATATAACACTAAGATTAAATGAACCATAATACACTATTTAAATATTATTATTTCATGTGATTATTATCACCCATTTCCTTGATTAGAGGGTATGAATCAGACTAACTAAATTATGGAAAGTACGTAACTTTTTTTCCTTAATGAAATATTTTTGATTAATTCCTATTAAACAAGTTCTCAATTTTAAATTTTATAAATAAAAACATTTTACGTTAAATGATCAATTATTCAACGTATTATATTTTTATATATAATATTTGTCATAATAACTAATTAACATATATTTTTATGATATAAATTAGTATTTAATGTGATAAAATTAATAATCATTCATAAATTTATTATCATATGGTAAAAAATTAAGAAAAAAGATTTTAAGGTAAAAGGATAAAAAAAATTTATAAAACCATTTTTATTGTGTGCAATTTATTTTACTATATGGTTTAGATACAACATAGATGTTTTTTATTTTGTTTAGAAGAAAAAATATGTTGTAATTGGTCTATTTATTTTTAATAAAAGACTCATTTATGTATCTAGTTCACTGATACTATAAAACTAATCGGTCCTTCAAGGCTTTATTCCTTGTGATAATGCCAATATAATTGATAACAGTCACTGGCTACGGGGATTTTGAGGTTAGGGTCAAAAAACAAGAGTGGAATCTAGTAACCCATCTTAGACCTTAAAGACATAATGAGTATCCATAGAAATGTAAACCATCCTACGTAAACGAACAATGTAATATAATCTATTTATCATATGATATCTCATAAAGTAGAATGCACACTTGTGTCATCATAATTTCCTTACCTTATTATTTGTTGATCTAAATGGACAAACATACCTTTTACTACCATTGAAATTGATTTATTAAAGGTACTACCGTCCTGATCAACCAGTCTAGAGATATCAATTCCTCAACTTATAATCAAAAAATTATATCTTGATCATTCAAACAATGTCATGCAACCAATGAAACACCAAACAAAAACTAACTCACCATGAATTCATTTTCATGATTTTTTCCTTCCATAAAATTACATGGTCAAATTATACACATTGATAAAGATCTAATGTAAGGAGACCAATACAGACGTCTATATATAGGAACTACCAATGACAAAAGAAACATGTGGTGTTCCTATTGAAGGGTCTATCATCATGATATCACTACTAGGGATCACCAAGTAAGAACATCATGAGATGAAGTCTCAATGAATATGATCCCCCAAAACCTGATAGTCTAACATCAATTGTGTCTAGTCATATGATGTATCTAGACCATGGGATCTATATTTAAGATTAATGTCACAGTATGCAAAGGTTCTCATTATATCAAGAGATCTACTATAACCTTTTTATATGAAAATTAAAAAATAGAAATTAATATTTCAACAATGGACATAGAAATATCATCACTATAAAGGTAAGTGTACATCATGCATAACTCACTGTACACTTGGAATGGTAATCAAAAGTACTGGTAATGTTGGGTATAGGGGACCCCCTTTTACAACAATTATAAGTTTGTATGTTTTAATTAGGAATTCATGATACCTTTTTCTAAGACTAAATATGTATTTTATACATGAATATATTAATTTATGAATTTATATTTTTTTATAAACCCATATTTTACATTTTATAATTTATGTTATATTTTTCAAAAAAAATGTTTCTATTATATTATACATTTTGTATTTTGAAATGAAAATTTAACAATTTTAAAAATTTAAGATAAAAATGGATTTAAATTTTTTTATCATTAATTTAAAATTACATATTAATTATAATTATAATTTTTTTGAATAAAGGTAAAATTACCTTGATAAAAAGTAGTTACCGTAGTGAAATCCAAAATAGTGAAAATGAGTAACTTAAGTGGTAAACTGCCAAAATGTAAAAAAAGGTTTAATTAATTTGTTTAGGTGTGGATCATCCATATATATTTTTTCATATATATTTTTTCTGAATTTGGATCCATTTTCCTTTAGAGTG
This sequence comes from Viscum album, assembly GCA_963277665.1. Taxonomy (NCBI): domain Eukaryota; kingdom Viridiplantae; phylum Streptophyta; class Magnoliopsida; order Santalales; family Viscaceae; genus Viscum; species Viscum album. The sequence continues at coordinate 1,932,374,247 of OY728142.1, forward strand.
ACTTTCCATTATTGAATGGTTTTAGGTATTTACAAAAATGACACTTCATTTCACTTATATTGGGAGCCATACTCTCCTCAATTCACCTTACACCAAAACTGACTTATTTTGGTCCAAAATTTTCCCAAACCTCTCTTTAACACTACTATATACATTAAAATGTTTTTTTTATTTTCAAAATACTATCCTAAAATGATTAACCCCCTTTGAAAAAGAGATAACCCAAGTAGTGATGTATAGATTTCTAATAGCTTCTTCCTATTTTCTTTTTTCCTGATGTGCATTTCTTATTTATAAAATTATTTTCACCATATAAAAATTATAAAATAAGTATCCTTATTGAGTTGTTATGTTATTATAATTATGGTACAATCTTTAACCTCCCTTCCCTCTTTCCCTAAGAAAAGTTAAAATTACTTTTGAGTGTGTGCGAACTACCACCACCAAAATACTTCTTATTATGTTTTCCTTAACCAACCTACATGGATGGTCTTAATGGTTAATTTAATAAATAAATATGATATTTATAACATATTTTAGATTCTAAAATTATAAAAAATATTATTCATTTATCCCGTTCTATAGAAAATGAAATCATCAACCATGCGTATGTGTGGACTACCGCCTCCATGGGACAATTGATTTCCATTTTTCTTTTCATCACCACCATACATGGATGGTCATGATAATGGGTTTAATGTATAATTATTATTTTTAAGATATTATTTATATTATATTATGAAAAATTGGATAGCCTATTAATGATATGATCAATAAAGGATTATCGTTACCTCAATCGTTTAAAACAAGAATACTAATTTCAAAATATTTAATTCAAATCATGTAATATTTTCATATCAATTAATTATTATTATGAATCCTTTATAATTATAATATATCACAATAATAAACACTAAATTATGTCATTATTATACCGGTGCAATGATATTTCAACTAAATCAACCCATTGTCATTAATAATCTTAGTATGTTCTTGTTTGGGTCGGCTAGACCACCCACATGAACACTACTATGAAATTATATCATGGATGATTATGGAATCTTAATTACTGGTATAATATTAAATAAATATGTATATAATTATTTTTTGTCTCTATAAATGATATATTTATATTTAAATCATTGATTAATAAAACGCCCTTTATAAGTTGAAAATCACAGTAAAATATTCATTGCAGATTTCATCTTCTAGGATAAAGACTAAAGTGATAATTAAAGGATATTAAAACATCATAAATAATAATAATTAAAAAATTAAATAAAAATTTAATGAAATTTAAATTATGAACTTTGGATTAAGAATTAATACTAGAACCTCTCTAATGAAACTAGTTCAAAGTGATCAAGATTACTTGCACCTGACATTGAAAATAGGTAATAACTAACTAATATAAATGTAGAGAATAATTATAAATGAATTTTATAAAATTTTATACTATTAAAATAGTTATTAAATAGGTGTTAAATATTTTTATGTCTTTAATATATGATATTATAGTGCATTCGATTAAGTGGGGAAACAAGGTAGGGGGTTTTTTGTCTCAAATTTAATTTCCTCAATCATATTTCTTAATGTTCACACTGATACCTTAATATTGTCATATTAATTCCTAATGAATTTATTTTACTATATTTATGGGGATTTAAGATCCATATCATGCACATTTTTTAAATGTCTATCGATTCAAAACATTCCCATCTTGAAAGTTGTTTTGATAAAAATGTTACTCAAACCATAATAGTTTTGTTGCCAATATTATTTTCAAATCAATATTTTTTTGAAAAATAATAAATATGGATAATTTGGATTCTTTATAAAACCATTAATAATTATCATTTTATATTCATGGGGTTTTATATGTTTCCTTAATATTACATATCCCCTTGGATCATATTTCACCAGAAGTGTTTCTTGTAATTGAAACCAACCCCATATATACATTTTAGTCTGGAACCTTCCCTTTTACATGTTATAATTCATTATATTATTTTGAAAATTAGTTACATATACATAAATAATTGATTAAAATCATTTTATACTACTTGATCTTCTTCAAAAAAAATTAATGACTTTTTAACATTTTCATCAAAGTCAAAAAAATAATCACATTTTAACATATTCCATGTGAACACATTTTTCTTCCATGTTTTATATTTTCTATGATACATAACTTTTAATATTTAATGATTTTATAAATGAAAATATTATTCAGATTTATTTATAAACTATCTCTTTCTAAAATGTTTTAAAAAAGATAACGGATGCTTCTTATTTCTAATGATATTTTTCTTAATGAATCTAAAAATGGTTTCCACCTAAATCTAAATCCTCTGATACATTTTTATTGATAAAGGATATTCGAATAATTTGATAATCCACCTTCTTTATATGGATTACCTATGTAATGTACTTGTCTATTGTATGAATGATCCAAAACTACCTTTTTCATACCTTATCATCTATTATGTATTACCCTAACTTTTCACCCACTGCAATTACTTTGTTAATACCATAATTTTGATTCATTGATTGAAGGGTGTTCACCAAGATTCTATGCATCAGTTGATTTAAGGAAATTATTGAATTAAATATATAATCTTTATCTATATGGTTTAAATACCATATAATTTATTCTCTTGATTGAGTGGTATTTACATAGAATGTTACATGTTGTCATTGGATACCCATTTATTTTCCATAAGTTTATCATGTTATGATTATTTATGGAATTACAATTGATTTCCTTATATTAATCCATATTAAATTCATTTTATTTTAATGGGTTCATAATGATGTGTTAAATAAACCCCATTTTATTTCCATGGGTAATTTATTCTATAAAAGTAAATGGGTTTCAATTGAAAAGTTTTATAAAAATAATTTTATTTATATGGGTTCATAATGATGTGATAAGTGATTGATTTCAAGTGTAACTCATATGTATGGATGATGATGGGAGGGGTCCTATATCACTCTCAAATACATTGTTTTATATTTTATTACTCATGAGTTATGTATTCACAAGAACATTTTAACTACCCATAATCTTGATCACTAATGTTGTGCTTCATGAATTAAATGTTCCCAATACTATTGTTTATGCCATATTTGAAAGATGTTTCACAGTTTTATGCTTATTATCGTGAATATGTTAAGAACTCATGGCTCATGTTTGTTTACTCATGTTTCCACTATTTTAATTCATGTTCTATGATATTATACATCATATTCCATTATTAATGATATATTGTTTGATAAGTATAATTTTTTATGTATTTTTATCATACCTATATTCTCATATTATGTTCACTTATGATATTTGATTTTGATCACATATATTTACCCTTATTGTGCATATGATCTCTCAAATTTCCTATATTTCCATTTTCATTAGTTTTTCAGATCATTATAATTTATAAGAAGTATAAGAGGGAGTCTTATGTGGACCAATTATAGAGAAATTTTAAAAAGATTTTTCAAATATGTTTCTTAGGTAACTAGTCCTCAAAGTCACTAAAACTTTATTTCTTGGGATTGTGAGATTATTTGTGAAATGTAATGATTACCATATAGAAATATTTTGAAATAAAGGCCTTTATAACCTCAGTTTCTATATGAATTCACAACCATTGATCAATATAATACTAATAATATTTAAACATTTTTCCATAATTATATCCTAGATAAAAATACAAAATTATTTTGTCTAGTATTCTATAAAAGTCAATTTTAATTTTCCAATGATAGATTATTTTGAATTAAATAACACTATTAATATATTTCTAACACTATCTATAAAATGAACCAACCTTACTACACTAAAATCTACCTTCCAAAAAAAACATTAACCCATTTTAAATTCATATAATAAAAAAAATATCTCACATTGATCAATTATTGACACTTAAATATTTCATTATTCATTCATTTTAAAGTACGTTCCATTTCCACTTTATTATGAACAATGTTAACATTAATCATCCATAATATATTCATTAAGACAATGAGATATTTTCACCCTTCACATTTAAATATTATCATTCAAATTACATTAATTATGCCACATGGAATCCAACCATAAAAAATTTAATCACATTTACCATCAACATTATTATTTCGTATACAACATAACATCTATCAACTATATCATTCATAATAATACAAAACCATTTTACCATACTCACCTCCATTACCAATCAATCAATTTATCCCTTTAAAAAATCCCCATTACTATTCAATTAAATTATATTCAATTATTAATTAATCTCATCCATCATTTCATGTTATCACAACCCATTCCCATAACTTTACATTTTTTTACCATTCTATATCTGGGGAAACTATAACACAACAATGTACAATTATAGAAATCACCACTGTAACCGTCGATCCAAAAAAAATATCATCACCATCATTACCAAAACAATAACCACTAAACCATATACCAGCCTCCCCAATAAAATCCCATCACTATCACCATCTTCATCAACACAAACTACCACTATAACAACACATCATCATAAAATTCTCTACTAAAATAGAAAGATATGAACCGTGTTGTAACATTATAATAATGAAAATTATTTAACTGTGATAATTAAAATGGATATTAACATTAATAAAATACAACTGTAGTATATATCTTACATTTAAAACATGATTTAGTAATATTAAACAATTCTATGCATAAAAAATATAGATTAAAAATTCCAGATTTTATATTTCATTTATTTGTTTAATTAATTTATTCAATTAAAATATGATTTATTCAACAAGTATGCAAAAGTGATCATACTATTAGTACATATATCACATCATTATTGACCTATTAACAAAGAAACATAATCTAGGTAAACAATCATAGTAATATATTAACTAAGGAAACTAGAGTAAAAAAATATAACTTATATAACATTGATAATTTATTTTATCAAACATCATTACCATTCAATTAATCATGAAAATTATATATAATTATCAACTATTCTCCTTCATTTCATTACAATATAATCACCAAATGATAAGGAAATTATGATAGTTCCACAATCAAACATAATAATAAAAGATAATTTCTGAATCTCTTACCTAAAATGATGCTTCAATAATTATTAGATCAAAATAATGACTAAACATCACCAATATCCAAATCCAAACCACTAAAACCCAATGATTCATCAATATTAATAAAAAACATTGATTATGATTAGTGAAAAAAGATAATACTTGCTACTATAGAGTCTTAGAAGGGAAATAATAAGAAAGGTTATAAGAAAAATATTAGAAGATCATTGTGAATTCTTGATGGATTTATTAAAAACAATTTGGCTAAGAATCGACCAAAAAGGTAGAAGGTTTGCAAAAGAGTACCAATAATAATATATGGTTTGAATAAGGTTAAAGTATAATAAGTGAAATTGTCACAAATCCACCTCCTTTGGCCATAAAACTAGTTATCTGACCCCATGGTTTTTATTGTAATACACTAGTTTCCTTCCTAGAACACCATATGATATTAACCATGAGGGTCACCAATAAGACAAATGAATATCCCCATAGGACAAAAAAAGTTATTTTAGTTATATTTTTACACACTCACTCACACCCTAGGAAATTTACCAAGTGGTAGCCTATCCTTTCACTTCACCAGGCCATGTAAACATAACATTGGAGTTTCAATGAAGTAGGATCCTTAAAAGAAAGGTTCACCTTATTAAAATGAGTAGGAACATTTAGTTGTTTAATTCTAACATTTCAAGGGGTATTACAATACCCCCTAGAATCAAAACTCCCTAATTGTGGAACCCACACCTCAAACCAAGGTAGTACTATAAAAATTCTACTTGGGTATTGGCTCTGGTACAATTTTTCATGACCTTACCTTTTTTGGCCATGAACCTAGTTATATGACCCCATGAAACTCCTGAAATACCTTGGTTTTCTTGCCAACAAACCAAAAGATATTACCCACCATGGTCACCTATTAGACGAATGAAACTCCACAAATGACAATATTAGTTATTTCTATGTAATATTTCATCACTCACACACACCATGGGAAACTTCCTAAGAGGTCACCCATTTGGTCACTACTCCAAGAAAAAACATTGAACCACAGAATTCTAAAAAGGTAGGCTCCCAAAAAGAAATATTCCCCTTTTTGAAATTGGTAATAAAATTTAGTCATTTAAGTATAACTTTTCTAATGGTGTTATATAAATATAAAATCAAACTTAATTTATATAAAAATAGGGATAAAAAATCAATAAATGACCTAACACATCACAACACAACACACGTAAAATCTAGTAATCATAACATAATCTCCCCATATCTTCTTATTTAAATTTTATTTAACACCATTTAAAATTTATATGATTGAGGAATATCACAATGTAATAAGGAATTCCTTATCATAATTCTAAAACCTAAAAAATCACAAAATAATCCTTAGATTCCTCCCTTAAACATGATTATATCTAAGAAAATCCATCGAACAATAATAGATCATCATGGTGTAACACTCATGTCAGATTAAAATAAATCTATATAAGATTTAATTAGGTAAAAAATGAGAGTCTTCCATTTTAAAATCTATAATAATATAGAATAAATAATTTTCACGACATAAATAGAGGGAAAAAATAATATGCCCCAAACTTCATGCTATGATCCCATGCCTCATAGAAAAACATAGTAAATCATAGTTAAACCAGAATAATTCTTCTTTTTGATATCTAATTCTCAACATAACATAGAACAAAAAAACAAGTCATGTCATGATATCTAAATTTAGATAAAATATCAAACTAATTTCTTCTCCAAATGAATCTCCAACATAATAAACACCTCAATCCTATAATATAGAGAACTAAAAAATTCATGGACACTACACATCATGTAACACCCTATAATGTTAAAGGGTTAAAAGGATGAATGTTACAAAAAATGTCTACAATGTCAATTTTTATTTTTGAGATCCTACCTGATTATAACTCTATAGTTAAAGAGGTTTGTCTCGGAGTAGTGAACATGATTGGTGACCTATGAATAAGTTTCCCACAATGTTTATGAGTGAAGATAAAACACATTGAATGAAAATTTGTTGGCCTATGGGGATATTAATTAGTCTGATGACCCATTTGGGAATGTGGGTGGGACCTAGGGATGGGAAAACATATTTATTCATGGAAACAAGGGTTCTTGCTGTGTTCATCTATTACATTGGTATCAAATGAGGAACCCAAGAGGATGTTTGGTGGCACTTACTGGGTTGAGATGTAGGTTCCATAATAAGAAATTGTTCTTTAGGTGGTGAGTGGGGGTGAATGTAACACTATGGAATGTTAAATGGTTAAAAGGATAAATGTTACTACCCATGTCAAAAAGGTTCATATTTAATTTTTGGAGCCTAACAGGTTTGAACTCCATAGTTAAAGAGGTTTGTAATGGATTAATGATCAGTATGGGTGACCTCTTAGGAATTTTTCCCAGGGTGTGTGTGAGTAAGAAAGAAACACACTAAAAGAGAATGTGTTGGTTTGTGGGGACAATCATTAGTCGGATGACCAGTTCATTCATATGGGTGGGCCCCAGTGAGGGGACAACATGTGTTTTTGGAGAAACCTGGGTGCCTACATGGACTAGTTATTGAAAATCATATGTGAATGCATGAAATTAAAATCCATTAACCAGATAAGAATTACTGGTTTTTGTAATTTATATGGTTGTGTACTTAGTGAACATAATCAAATATGAATTATATTTATAGGTTATAATACCTATAAATTTTTAATTCTATTATTATTAAATTTAATAGTGTATTGATTTATTATGTATTGTCATAAAAAACATTACTTACTAATATTTGAATTTTGAACATCAAATTTCATTATTAATATTATTAAATAGTAGGCTATGCAATTTGTTTTATTTTTTTATATAAACATCATATAATGTAAAAAATAATAAATAATAATTTTAATAAGAAAAATATTATATAAAATAAATGAAATACTTATTGTATGAATCATGTTGTTTCTTTAAAATTGATTAGAATATATGTATAAAATATATATTATTTATCATAAAAAACCAATTGTTCTTGTTCACCAAAAAATAAATTTATAGTTTTATTAAATATTTAAAATCAATTTTGTTTGAAATCATTTAAATTTTACTCATTATGGATTATTTGATTATATTTTGAGGAATATTAGGATTTAAAATAATAAAATCCTAAAATTGAAATTTCTTTCTATATATATACCTCAACAATTGAACCTTTGAATAATTATTTATTGTATAAATTTATCTTCAATTTATATAAATATATATTAATCAGTTATGTGACAACCATATATTTCATGATATATTTTAAATTAAATAATTTGGATTTGTTTGATAGCTATATTTACATATAACACTAAGATTAAATTAACCATAATACACTATTTAAATATTATTATTTCATGTGATTATTATCGCCCATTTGTTTGATTAGAGGGTATGAATCAGACTAACTGAATTATGGAAAGTACGTAATTTTTTTCCTTAATGAAATATTTTTGATTTTTTCTTATTAAACAAGTTCTTGATTTTAAATTTTATAAATAACAACGTTTTACGTTAAATGATCAATTATTCAATGTATTATATTTTTATGTATAGTATTTGTATTAATAACTAATTAACATGTATTTTTATGTTATAAATTAGTATTTAATGTGAAAAAATTAATAATCATTCATAAATTTATTATCAAATAGTTAAAAATTAAAAAAAAAACATTTTAATGTAAAAAGATAAAAAACTTTATAAAACCATTTTTATTGTGTGAAATTTATTTTACCATAATAAATTGAATTAATAAGTATTAAAAAATTATTTTAAAATAATTTTTAGATAATTTATTGAATAAAATATATTATCATTCATTTAATGGTTTCTAATAGGCATGAAATAAGAAAAAAATCCATTTTATACATAAAAATACATTTGTCTAAAAATAGTTTACATTGCTTTTTGTGAACTTATTTTAAAATTAATTTATTCCAATTATATAAATTTAAAAAAATAATTTTTTTTCTATATTTTTATTAATATTTTCATTTCTTTAATGTGTTCAATTTCATTTTTGGTCATTAAGAATAGTAATAGTGGTAAAAATTTCTTATTACGGTAAATGTTAAAAGGGTTATCGAGGGGTTAAAGTAAAGAGATGAGTGTAAAAAAATCTAAAAATAAGAAAAAATTATTTCTTAGGAATTTATTTAGATCTTATCTCATATAACATTATAATTTTATATAATTTTGTGACAATTCACCTTGATATTAACCATATTATCTTTCAATATTTCTAATAACTATAAGTGGGACACTCCCATCACTTAAAAAAAGAACCCCATCTACTCTCTTATAAACACAAATATTTCATTATATATAGACTAATATCTACCAAAATATTTTCCCAATAAACTCATCCATGATCTTGAGGTGATTTTCTTCCCAAAATACACATACAAGAAGCCTTGAGGTTCTTTTAAAAAGAGGATACCCAAAAAAGAGGTATATGTTCTTACTGATATTTTTCGTGTTTAATTCTTCTTAAACCTCATAATAATGTAATATAAAATTATATAAATGTTTTAATAATTATATTTAATATATTTATATGTTTTTATGTTAATGGAATATCCATTTTAAATCACATTCCCATCTGTTGAAAAATGACAATGTCGCTCATGCACACGTGTGGACTACCACCTTCACAAAGCTACATGATTTGTTTTTATTTTAGATTTACATAGATGTTAATAAGGATATATTTATTTAATATATATTACATTAGTTATATAATTATAATTGTAGAAATTTGAATTATCAAATACCTTTATTTCATTCCATCCATCGTAAAGTGAAAACATCACCCGTGCAAATGTATGAACTATCATCTCTATAATGTGATGTAATTAATTTTTATAACTAATTTATATGAATCATTAAAAAATAGAATATATTTAATAAATATGATAACTATTACATGATTAAAATTATTTATTTTATGAATCAATGACAAATGTGGAAGGTCTAGAACCGTCGAATTGAAACATTAATGTAAAACAAACAAGTTTTCACTTGAATATTCATTTTAATAATGAATTATTAATAAAATAATTGTTATAAATTATAAGAGAATAATATATAGTGATATATATATGAATATGGTTCTATAAAATATTTATTAGAAATTAATATTTATTTTATATGAGTTTTTAAAGTGTAAAAATAAATATGGGACCTATGGTAAGGGTTTATTATACAATCCAATTTCTTTCTGGGATTTCTATGTTAAATTTAAATTAAGGGAAAATATATGATACATATATTTTTTACACCTTATAATTACTATATTTTCAAGTATTAATACAATTTTCCTGTCTTTGTTACTTAAAATGATATGGAAAATAAATTAATGAATATTTGACCTTATTTCCTCTTTGGTTGATGAAAATTTTCTTCAATGTCCCTATTGATAAAAAAAATTATAGAATTTTTTATCTATAAATAAATGTGTAAGATAGTTTAATTTTATTACCTTTTAGTTTATTTATAAATTATTAAAATTAATCTTTTCATTTTTTTACGTATGACTCACTTTTTAATTTTTATAAAAGTGTGAATAGAATGTTATCGTTTAATATATATGAAATGTATAGATTTTACCACCATCATAAACATTATTTTATTTTAATAATACTTTATAACTTTCTATTTTTTTTGAGAAAATATTTTTCTCAAGATTCTGGAATTTTTTAGTTTTTAAAGATGCTTAATGAAAAGGGTATTTTCACTATTTTCATATAAACGTTCAAATTCTATTTAAAAGGTACTTTACATCTATGTAAATATATTTTAAGGATTATTGTACTTCACTGTGGATATTATATTTTAATTATATCCACTTTCTTTCTCTGGAAGGATTATTATGATTTGGTTTTAAGGATGATTCTATAAACCTTTTACATTCCCATGGGTTAATTAATTTATGATGAGATCAGTATGAATTTTTTTATTTCCCACTTGTTCTTTTATAATGAAATATTGAATTTATTTTATGATATTTTGCAACACTTTTTTTCATTATGTGATGGGTGGGCCTGGGATTATACTCCCCATTAATGCATTGGGTAGATCTTTATATCTAATGAGATAACTATGTTATTTGTGAAATAGATTTCACAATCACAATATTTAGCATGGACCTGTTCATATTATGAAATGCACAAAATTTTATGCATAAAACTAGTTTCATGTCCACAATTTTATACAAGGAGTTGATTACATGTCTTTAATATGATGAGTAGAATTTTTGGTATTAATACATGTTCAAAATGCTGTGATTTTTTATGTTTATTCTTGTTCCACATTCCTATTCTATACGACCATATTATAATCCATGGCTCATGAATTTGAATTAAATATTATTCACATGTCTTAAATTAATCCAAAATTTGTATTCCATGACTCAAGATTTATAATATTAAATGATTGGGTATGAATTTTATAAGTTATGATCATATTCTCACACCCTTTTCCTTAAATTATTTCCATTTATGATCATTGACCAATAATTACCAAGTTTAACCTTACTAAGCATTTGAGATCACTCTATATGGTTCCACTTTCCTCGAGTTATAAAGAAGGATTTTAAAAATCATAATCCTATAAGGATACTATATGTGAAAAATGATGTGGTAGATTTGGAAGATAATTATTGAATGTAAAATTTTTATGTATTTAGTCTTCAAAGACACTAATACTTTACCATCCTTAGATATGTGTTTTTATAAGATATATTAATTGTTCATTTAAAAATACATTCTTAAAAACATAAAATTGGAATATGTTTTTTAAATTCAGAATATAGGTAATGTTGAGACCTAAATATATCGGTCACTTTGAGATTCTTAATCATATCGGCATGGTAGCTTATTGCTTGGTACTTCCACTGAACCTATCTCAAGTTCATGATATGTTATATTAAATGATTTTGTAGAATTACATACATGATGCTTAATGTGTACTAAATTCATAGGTTGTAATACTAGATAAACATCTTTCTTATGAGAAATAATCAATTTAAATATTGGTTTATAAAGAAAAATTTCAATCGAACAAGACTACTCACCTGGTTAAAGTTCCGTGGAGGAATCAAAAAATTGAGGAAGCTATGTGGGAACCCAAGGATGTGATAAGGTAAAAGTATACTTAATTGATTGAGTTGAAGTGATGTAATTTTATTATAGAAACTATTTTAAGGGGGTATAATGTAACACCCTGATATTTTATGATATATCACTTTTTAAATAAATATCATGTGTTTTATATTTTTCATTAGACTCAACACTGATCTTAAACAAAGCGTAATATACTATTGAAATGTTATTATTTAATGTAACTATTATCACCAAAAAATTGGATTGGTTTTTATGAATAAGATTACTTATATTATGAAAATTTTGTATAAAATTTTTCAATAATTAAAATTTAATGATTAATTCATAATATATAAGTACACATTTTTATATGTTACAAATAATATCGTTTTATGTTTAAAGACTAATTTTTCAAAGAATTATATTTTTGTATACATTATGTTCCTTGATCACTAATTGATGAGGATATTAATTAAATATATTGGGATTTAATTTTATAAAATTAATAATCATTTATATATTTATTATCAATTGGTTAGAAATGAATATAAAAGAAATTAAAGGTAGAAAGAGTTATTTTCTTTCAAAAAATAATTATCATTATGCGTATAATATTTAATGTTAATAAATTGAATTAATGAGAATTCATGAATATTTTTAATAAAAGATTTATATAAGATATTCAATTAAATATATTATCATTCATGAAATTTATTTTACTAAAAAAATAATTAGAATAAATTTATTTATTTGTTTAAAAATTCATTTGTCTAAAAACAATTATCATTGTGTTTTGTGCACTTATTTTAAAATTAATTTCTATGAGTTAGAAAAATTTAATCTGATAAAATTGATTCAATTTTTGAAATAACCTTTTCTAAATATAATATTGAGTTTATTTTAATTTTTATTCCATATAAATTGGAATAGAGGTTGAAATTCATTAATATAGTAAAGGATAAAAAGGTTAATGAGGGGTTAAACTAAAGAGATAACTGTTAAAATAACCTAAACAACATTCTTAAATCATATAATATTGGTTTATTTCAATATTGAATCATCCAATATTTTATCATTATCCAATTTTATCCAATTTCCCTTGATATTTCCCTTATTATATTTTAATATTCTTAATAATTACTAGTGTTCCAATCCCCAAATTATAAAAGGGAACCTACTCTCCTATCTTATACATAACACATGATACATTTAGATAAAAAAATATCTTCCCAAATACTCTCCCAATATACTTACCCATTACCTTGAGGTTTTGGTCTTCCTAAAAGACCCATCCAATAATCCTTAAGGTGATTTTATGAGGGTGATACCCCAAGAAGAGGTATATGTTCTTACCAATCATTTTCATATTTATTTCTTTATAAAACTAATACAAATGATCTATAACAATATTAACATGATGTAAAAAAGTATAATTACTACACCTATATTTTTTTATATTAATTTTATATCCACTTTCTATCTATTTCCCATCATTTGGAATGTGTTAACATCACTCGTCCATATGTGTGGACTACCACCTCCACTAAGCGGTGTAATTAATTTTTCATTTCCTATTTAAATGGATGGTAATAAGGATAGATTTATGAAATATATATGATTATATATAGGTGAATAATTATTTATCTTGTTTTTTATATCCATGTGAAAACATTACCCGTGCATACGTACAAACTATCGTCTCCTGGAAATATTGTAATTCATTTTCCATAAAAAAATTTATATAAATGGTTATAAAAGTGTATATAGTGAATAAATATAACACTTATATAATTATTAATATTCTATATATTGTTAAACCATTACCAAGGTTCCCATATGGGAACCGTCAGACCGAAACACGCATGTAAAATGAACCAATTTTCTCTAAAATATCCATTTTAATGTGTAATTATTAATGAATGGGTAATTAGAAATTATATGGTAATGATATATTATGATATGTATATGAATATGAATCTATAATATATTTATAATAAATTAATATTTATTATACATGAGTTTTAAATTCTTATGAATCCATATGGGACCTGAGGTAAGGGTTTATGTTACAATCTCATCTCTTTTTTGGGATTGTCTTTGTGAAATTTATATTAAGGGAAACTATATAATTATTATCCTTTAAACCCAATATATTTTTCATATTATGTTTATTCCTATAATTTTTAATAAATTATTACTATTCTCCTCTATTTGGTATATAAAATTATTAATAAAATGTTTTTTTAAAAAATTTACCTTATTTATTCTTTAGTCAAAAAACGTTTTCTCCAATATCCATGTTTTCAAAATGTTTTATAAAATTTATTATCTATAAATAAATGTTTGTGAATTATTATTTTTCCTGCCTTTTAGTTTCTTAAAAAATTATTAAAATTAATATTTTCAAATGTTGTACACGTGACTCACTTTTGACATTTTACAAAAGTGTGAAAATAATATTTTATTTTAATATATATGCTTTGAGAATATTTTCCCACTGTCATGACCATTTTTTCATTAAATAATAATTTAAAATTTTCAATGGTAATTTTTAATTTAAATATTTTTATCAATATTTTATGAATTTTCAGTTTTTAAAAATTCCAAAAGAAAAGGTAATTTAACATGTTTTCAATGAAATGTTCAAATACTATTTTAAAGGTATTTTCCTTGTACATCGACATCATTTAAAGATTTTTATGCCTCTATGGGGATATGATCATATGATACCACACACTTTATTTATTTGGATGCCTTTTGATGGTGATGTTTTGTGGATTATTTTATGAAACCAATTACTTTCCCATTTGTTAATTAATCTATGATAAAATATTTAGGAAACTTATTTCCCTTCCATGGATTATACTATGATGAAATTATGAATGATTTTATGATATTTCTATAACATGATGTATGGTTTTCATTATGTGGTTGATGGGGCTAAAATTATATATCCCACTAATTCATTAGATAAAGTTTTATATATTATGAGATAACTATTCCATAAATGAACCCAATTTCATGTTCAAAACATTACGCATGATATTGATTTGTATATTATGAGATAAATATGTTATGATTATTCCACACTCCTATGTTATATGAAAATTTTATAATCCATGACTCATAATTTTGACTTCATGATTATATACATGTATTATACTATGATAAAATTCTTATGATACAGCTCATGATTTTGGACATTGATTGATTGGGAATGGTTTTTATAAGTTGTGATCATGTTACCATACCCTCACACTTACCTTATAGAATCTTATGTTCATTAATAGTGTAGATCCTATATGGACAATGTTGGGACACTAAAGGGGTGGGGGTTCTGTCGAGAGGTGGTGGGGTCGGTTGAATCAGTGTACCCAATATTTTAATAAATTTAATTTCATTCCAATTACCCTCTCTTACTCTCAAACATATTCCTCAGTTAAGAGGAATGGATCTATTGTGTGCTCTTAACAATTATATATATATAAAATACAGATAATAAAAGAGAAAACAACACAGAAGGATTTTTACAAGGTTTTATACTAAGACCTACTTCTTATCATGATAAATCTGTGGTTGTTTTATGGATTCTATTATCACTATATCTTATAGTGATTAAAATTGCATGGAATTATAACTTAATTTTTAGGCAAGAAATTTCCATTATTCCTGAGTGAGTGGCATTCCTTATACTATCATAACCAGTCTTTAGTGGTGTTTTTTATAATGGAACCATTGGTTAATCAAATATATTCAATAAACACATCGAACAAGATCTCCCTACTACACTGGATGACTTTTCATCAACTAGATAAACATGTTTCTCTACTAAAGATCTTCAACTATTACTGAATCAACATGATAATATACATGTCATCCTTATAAACTATAATAAGTGGAAGATGATACTTCCACTTAAACTTACTATATTTTATAATGATCAAATGGTGAATCTTTCAAGACTTTAAAGTTATCTTATTTCTCACTATATCATTTTCTTGGGCAGATAATCCTTCTATCAATAATGTTCCCATCCTCAATCAAATGTGTGAAAAGGAGGCACACACTATATCTTTTATTATTTTATGAAAGATAAAACACACACAAACCAATCATACTATCTACTTGAAACCCTTGAACATATTATTTTAGGTGTTATCTCATAGATTCTCATTGCTTAGTCATGTGTTCTTGTAAGTATGCATTAACCTCCTCTATTTACAATCTAGTGAATGAACCTGAATGGGTGTGTAATATATTTAATGGACTTATTTATCCCTATATATTTCATTATACTTTATGAAACAAACATTGTCTAGATGGAACCTCCACCTTCACACAAACATCCACTTCATGAAAATCTTTTTCATATAGATCTAGTTTTTTACAATCTCTATAGATCATTCACAAAGTAATATTAACACTCTTCATAAAATGGAAGCACAATTCTCCTCTCTTTTATTATTTTTGTAATATAGTGGAGTTATATTCACTGATTCATGGAATAGGTTTCTTTATCAAAAAACCACGATGGTTCTCAATAATGATCAAACCTTCATTGGATCAAAATATTTGTGACCAAAGAGTCTTGTAGATCTATTCTCCGCACAAGTGAATATTCCCTTGCATAGCGAATTCGATCATGGTTTATCCTTGAACAAAGGATGAGCTCATAACTCTTTCTCTTCATCAATGAGTGGTTTCATAGTGGCTCTATTTCATTGGATGTGAGATATCTCCCATAATCAGCAATAACTTTTCAGCCTCAGTGCATCAAATATTTATAGGTGATGAGAACTATATTAGATCCAAAAAATATACTATATATTTATTCATTCAGAATCCAAAAATAATTCCATGTCAATAAATTTTGAATGCCTGAAGATCTTTAAATTTATCAAATTCATGTTTCCTATTATCATGCGGCTTTGTGCTGTTGACAATGGTGGTGTATTCATGTAGCTCCTCACTGAGTCTTCACATGCATGTGAGAAGGATTTAATTCCCTTCATCTTATGAAATATTGAAATCCTCCATAGTGATTAGTTTGTTCAAGAGGCATACTGAAATTGCATTTTTATTTCATCTATATCACACTCTTCAAATATCAGCACACATGAAAACCATAATTTTATGCATGATATCAAGAGGATCAAATGAAACACATCATGCAGACATCATCTTGGAATATAGACTAAAATGGTGAATATTTGATTATCTATGATCTAGTGTACTGGAGATCTCAGATAAAGGGAAAGGATGAATACTATCAATGAGAGTGATCAGATGGATGAGATTAGCCACATTATATGACTATTATTCTATCTATCATTTATGTTATGGAGGAATAATATCGCACACCCCTATTTAAAATATAATCCAACATCATTGTTCGGTATGGTTTATCAATCAAGGTATGACTTATAATCCCTAAGATGTCTACTGGGGATCAAAACTAGTTACACATCACACATGCCATACAAACACACTCACATGTGTGGTCACCAGCACTGTGCAGTTGTACTCCATGCACCCATACTCTCTTACGGTCCTTATACATGGGCCCTAATAGGGCTTATACATGACCCTCTATGACACCCATGGGCATTATTGGGATGATTCTTCGGGCGTGGTTGACCTCCAGCCCCCACATGTGCCTGAGTAGAGCTAGCCTGGGAATCCCCTTGGATTGGTTTATATTTTTTAAGTAAGGCCATGATAAAGTATTAGAAGAATGACAAGTGTAGAATACAGATACCTCAATTCAATCCAACTTAAAATATATTCTTCAAATATTCTTCATGAAACGTGTATATATATATATTTCATGGAATATATATTTTTCTTGGCAATTAAACACCCCATTATTATCTTTTTACAAATTGAGGATTTTCATGATCTTAAAATAATTCTCTTAAAATAATTTCCTTATGAAATTTAATATTATAATAGTGTTGATCCAATTAGAATCCCCTCATACAATAATTTTTATATTTCATGGTCTCTACTTTTTTCTTCAGATGTTTTATCAATTTGAAATCTCTAAAAACACTTGGACGGGGATTCAAAAATAGGAATAGTTCAACAATCATCTATTTTTTAGAATAATTGATCAAGCATGAAATCCAATTCCATTAGATGAATCCATAATAATTCTCTAGGAATCGTCACCAATAATGGATAATTGTCTTACCAAATTACCACCAATGAGTCCATAAAACTTCTCCAAGCATCATCACCAATCTTACATTGAATTTTTATTCCTTATTATATTTTGACAATAAATACAACCATACTCATCAACCATACACATAATATTTTCAATATCACCTTTTTATTTATTGTAATTACAATGTTAAAGTAATTTTCCCTTCCCATCTTATTGAAAATAAATGTAAAGGATTAATGGAGGGTTTTTTCCTTTCAAAACATTTGATAATTACTTATTATTTTTAGGAAATAGAGATGATTCCACATAGTTTACTTGAAAAATAGACTTTAGTTGATCTACTCTAATTATATGTGGACTAACCTGACGTAGAAAACAAGAGATATATAACAACATTTGACTACGAGATCCATTAAAAATTATGCATGTATTCTCACGATCGTATTTATTTTTCAACTAGGGGACTGTATAAAATTGATTTATCAATTAGTATATTCTCCTACATACTTTATTAAAAATACCATATATTTTATGTGTAAATATATTTCACTCCCCTCTCAATGATATTACTCATCAACACACAATCCCACTTGATGCACATATTTTGATATAATTCAGACAAGGGAAAGAAGTTTAATTGGATTACCTTTGTCTTCAATGATTTTACCCATCAACCAACACTTCCCCTTTCATCAACAATTTCTTGTGTTGAAAATGAACTTCACCTTAAATTCCCTAAAATATAAACAAAAATACTACAAAATAATAATATAATAATGTAAAACACTTGTGAGATTCTTAATAAGTGAAAAAGGGCAGATAATTTCGTCTCAATCCAAAGACTCCTATCCTTGTAGCTCTAAAGTGTCTGGTACTCTTCATGATTCTGTCTCCTTTACATTTACATTTTTTTCTTTATTTTAAAGCATATAAATTTTACTTCCATTAAACATCATATTGTATGGATTTTTTATCCCCACTTCTTCTAGTAGTGAAGTAACTTCCCCTGGTGCTTGTTTTTCTATCTCCAATACCTCTATTTGAGCTGGTAAAATAGTTATACAATTATTTTCATTATGTCCATACTGTATGAACCTTCCAAATAATTTTTGTGAGACACTAGAGATGTTATGGGTTGAAAAAATCTGATGAAATTCTAGATATTTAGGTGGAATGACTTGTTTTCATTTTTCCATGTCTCCAGCAAGTGAATCATCGTCACCATTTTGCATTTATCTAGAGGATTGAAATTTCTCAGGAAATTTTTTTAGGAATTCCTTCATAGAATATTCTATTATATAACGTCCACATAGATATTGTAATGTTTTTGAGTTACCTTTATTGTGTAAATTGTTAAAGTATTATTTAATAATGTCTTCAATAAATTCTATTTATTTCTCTCCAAGATTGATTTTCCTCTTGATTTTATCTTGATTTTATTAATTTCCATGACATGTTTGGATTGGTTTATGGTATGACCTCTATTTTAATAGAAGAATCATATTTTAATTAATGACATTACAATATTGGAATCGAACTTATCATTCTCCTTGGGTGTAGTCTGCTTCACATTGTTCTTTACTACCTTCTTATGCTTATTCTGTCAGGAAGACTTTTAAACTTTTATTATTTTATTTTTCACATGTTGTGTTCTTTTATTTTCATAATCATATGTATAGTTCATGGTTGGTATATAAATTTACTCATCGAAATCATGAAAAATTATATTACAATAATAAAATAATTATTAAAGACACAGAAATATATTCTTGATAGATATATTCTTCATCATTTTTGTAATATCCTTCAAATTTTCAAGTTTTTTTATTTCTTTATATATTTTCCACTTGAATGAAGGCCTTATGAAATTTTCATATTATGAATCACTATTCCAAAAATCAATGGTCAGATTCCCAAATTTCAAAAAGCACTAACAATATCCATCAGATCTCTTTCTTTTGGTTATAGTACTAGTCTGGCTAGATTTATTGCATTATTATTTTTGGGTGTGTCTTTCCCATGTTGGAACATATATTTTGGAGTTATTTTAATTGATATTTTCAATATCAACCCTTGGAGTTTTGGTGGATGTATTATAATTTTTATCAAAAAATATTTTTCTAGCCGTTATCATTGAATCTATAATAGAAGATGAGACTATATTAGTAGAAATCAAAATAACTAGTTTATGGGTAACCTTCTTCCATGATACTGTAAAATTTTGATCGATATATGATTTTGAGTTATTATTTTCATATATATGAGTCTCTTTAGAGAAATTATTCTCATCCATAGTTTTTTTGTAAAAATATCTTCTAGTAACATGACTCTCTTCATATTTTTTGGTAGATGAATTCATCTTTTCAATAACTTTGGTATGTCTATAATGTGTCTCCTTTAAATTTCTCAATTCAAGATCAAGTTAAAGACACTTCATTTTGAAGGAAAACCAATCATTTTCAATTAATATATGGCTACCTCCCAATCACTTTTTAGTTTAATAATCTAATCATTATGGGTTTCACAACCATTAATCACTAACTTTTTATGTTATTTGATTCTTAGGGATTTAACATCCAATTCGGCTACCTTGGACGGTGATAGTATCTTTATAATATTCTTCCAAATAATGGATCTTATGAAAATAATCATCATGTAACTTGTTCTTTTCTTCCAATAACATATTAATATCTTTAAACATACCTGTTTTTTCTTCATGTTGAGAATTTATAGAATTCATGGAAACATCAAAATATATTTCATGTGTATAGATTACTTCTACAGAAAATTGTTTACTCACAGTTCTTTAATAATTATTCCATTATAATTATACTTAATTTATTAAAATATTTTTATTGTAAAGTTTTATAGATTTAAGCTTTTCTCCAATGAGTTCTGTGAGAACATTGTTGCTTTTGAATTTCATTTCTTGTACATCCTATTATTTATTGATTTATTTTTCAAGATGTTCTTTTTAATAAAAAAGACATTTGATTGAGAAAATTATATGTGGAATCAATTCTTTAGGAATATTCATCATATATATTTCAAATTGAGAGTATAATCCTTCAACAATTTGGATAGATTCAACTTATTCATACTCTCCACAATAAGAAGTAGTTTCTTTATAAGAATCATTATCAATTGATTTAACAAGTGAGAATTTGTCCTTCATGTATTTCTTTAAGAGTTTTCTCAATTTTCTTGATTCCCTCTTATTCTAATTTTTCAGAGTCTTGTTATATAAATTCTTGTTTTATTTAACATGACTGGGGATTAAATTTCCATATATGGTATATGAGTATCATATTCAAAACTACACTTCATATGTACATTTAAAAAAACGAGGACAAAAAATTTGATCCAATGAGAGGAATAACTATACTGAGCATGTAGAGCCCATATGGATCATAAAAGAACACTAAGGGGGGGGGGGGTGAATCAGTGTGACCAAATTTCTACTAAATTTATTTTAATTTCATTTTTACTCTCTTACTCTCGAACCTATTTCCGAGTTAAGAGGAATAGATATATTGTGTGGTCTACAAAATTAAAAAAACATGAAATGCAGATATTAAAAGGGATAATATATACATAGATTTTTAGAAGTTTCAATACTAATACCTACACCTTTCCATGATCAATAAGTGTCCGTTTCAGGAATTCTATTTTCATTATATCTTGTAGTGATTAAAAATGCCTAGAATTGGAATTAAATTTTCATATAGAAAAATATCAATATTCCTGATTTAGTGGTGTTCATTATACTAGTACCACCTGATTTCAGTGAAATTTTTTATACTAAAACCACCAGTTCTTTAATGATATTAAATAAAAACACCGGACAAGATATTTTTACTATAGTGAATGATGTTTCATTAATGAGATAATATGTTTCTCTTACTGAATGTATTAGACTATTAATGAATCCATAAGATAATATGAATTTCATCCTTAAAATATTTAATTAGTGGGAGATGATACTTCCACCTAAACTTACCACCTTTTAGAATGATCAATTGATGAATCTTTCAAGACACAACCTATTTTCATCTACTTGTTCACTAAATTAATTGTTTGGGAATATTATACTTATTTCAATGAAGTTATTAGCCTCAATAAATTCTGTTCAATGTAGGAACACACTATATCCTTTATTATTTTATTCATTATGAAACTTACACAACCCAAAAAGTTTGTCTTATAGAAATACTTTCACACATTATTTTATGTGATATCTCACTATTTGAGGTTTCTCAATCATGTGTACATGGTGGAATAAACTACCCTAATTTCTTTACAATCATGTTCACAAACCTAAATGGGCATGAAAAATAGTGTACACACTTATTTCTTCCTATATCATTCACTATAATTCGTGTAATCCACACTATCTAGATGAAACCTCTTCCTTCATGAAAATAGCCACTTCATGAAAATTATTTTACATATCGATTGGGTGTTCCACTATCTACGTAGAGATTGTGGAAACCAGGTGGAACTGACACTTCACACAATGTAAGTGTGATTCTCTTCTCCTTATTCTTTTCATAACACAGTGGAGTAATATATACATCGGAATGAAGAATACGTTTCTTCATGAAACACTATGAGGGTTCCCAACATCGATTGAGTGTTGATGGGATCAATAGATTCATGAACAGAGAGGCTCACTGATCACTTCATCATGAAAGTTTGTAGTTCCCTATATAGACAAGTGGATCAAAATTTTCCCTTGTGAAATGGATGAGCATGAAACTCATCCTCTTCATGAAAGAGTGGTTTTTCAATTTATGTTTTTCTTAATAAATGGTAGATTTCTCACAATCCCTAGAAACTTCACAGCATTGGTTCATATGATATTTGTAGATGATGTAAATTTGATTATATATGAAAAATATTCCACATAGATCTTAATTTTAAATCCCAAAAATTATACCATGTCAATGCATTTTGAATTCAAAAATATCTTTGCATTTACAAAAAAGTGTTTCCATTTAGTATGAAGGTTAGTGACACTAAGAATGGTGGTGTCTTCATATAACTACTTATTGAGTCTTCATGTGAATCTGAGAGGGATCACATTACTTTCATCTCTTAAAAGCTATAACTCAACCATAGTGATCAGTTAGTTCAAGAGGCCTCCTAAAACTGCATTTTCAGTTTAGTCATAGAATGTTCTACAAAAATTGGAATGCATGAAAAACATTGTTGCATGCATTATATCAGGTTGATCATAAAAACCTCATCCCATTGGTATCATCACGAAAGATAGATGGAAATGATCAATGGTGGCTTAGCTATTAACCAGGGAACAAGATATCTCAAGGGAAAGATGAGGTTAAAGAATATCATCAGGATCGATCAGACATCCATGATCAGCCAGATCGTGTAGACTGTGTTATATCTATCATTTATGTAAAAAAGGAACATTATCATGAACCCCCTATCCCACGTTATATCCACAATTAGTATCTAATGTGGTTTATCAATCAAGGTGTGACTACCACTACCAAAACTATCTACCAAGGATCAGCACCGATTACACTTCACCCATGCCACATGACCATACTCACATGTGTGTCCATCGATACCATGTGGGTGAACTCCATGATATCATCCTCTCCTATGGGCCTTATACACAAGCTTGTTGAGTTATTATACATAGACCACCATGTCTCCTATAGGATTTCAGGATATGGTTCCTCAGTCATGGTTAAACTCTGGGTCTTACATGAGCCAAAGTCGAGCTGTCCTAGGAATCGCCTTGGCTTGGTTGATATTTTTTACTTTATCCCACAATAAATGCTTATAAAAATTATATGTATAGAAAATAAATATTTAAAGACAATCCCACTTAAAATTCCTTCTTTAAATATTCTTCATGAAAATTATATATATATATTTTTTCATGGAATATATTTTTTAGGGAAATAAAAAATCCCCCTTTTCTCTTCATTCAAATTGATGATTTTCATGATATTCAAATATTTATATCAAAACATTTTCCTTAGGAAAATTAATATTTTAATGGTAATGATCCAAATTAAATACCCTCATACAATAATGTTTATATTTTATGATGTTGACTTATTTCTTTAAATGTTGTAAAAAATTTAAATCTCTAAACAAATGTTTCATATGGCTTTAGAAACAAAAATAGTTCAACAATCATCTGGTTTAAAAGTATAATTCTTCAAGTGTGACATACAATGCCATTATATGAATACATAGAAATTCTATAGTAATCAAACCAATCATAGATAATTTTCAACACAAATGACAACCACCGAGTACATAACAATTCTCCACGAATCATCACCAATCTTACATTGACTTTTGGATCCTAATTATATATTGATAAAAAATAAAAACATATTTATCAACCATCTACATGGTATTTTTAGAATGTCATCTCCCAATATATCCCTTAATGATCATATATGATCATACCTTATTATGTTATCAATTATTATGATTATGAAGATGGATATTAATTATGATAATCTTAGATGGGTACTAGAAGAGAATAATTTTTTGGGAGATATTGAAGATATTTCTTAGAAATAATCTGGTTAAGAATTTGGTATCTAAAGGCACAAAACCTAGTGGTCCTGAGGCATGTATATTTATTGGATATATTGAATATTTATATAAAAATATGTAATATTTATCTAAAAAATGATCACATCTCCAAAGGACACATCCTTAAAAAAATTACTAGATGTACACATTTTCTTCATGCAAAAAAATTAATATTAATTTTTTCATGGAATCAAAGATGGTTTATAGAAATATTTCATCCATTTTATATAAAATTACAAAAATATCATCTTAATGATTACCAAATATATCATAATCTGATGTTAAAGTAAATATTTATTGGAAAGTTTTTGAAATTTCAGTCATAACACTATTAATTGATGAATTAAATAACACTATGCTACCAATAAGTAATAGCCTTTCAATTATAACATGTAAATCATGAATTTTATCCTTGAAATGTGATTGTTTCTAACAAAACCTAAAATTTTTTACTATAAGATATATAGGAACCTAAAATATGTAATCAAAAAATAGAATAATTATTTTCTTTATAATGTGAATAAGTTGTTTTTAACTTAACTAAATTTGGTGATATTTTATTTTCAGACAAATCTGGTTTAGCGAACCTGAAATTTTAAGAAAGATCTATCCATATTTTTATGATATCTTTAGTTTTCCCTGATGAGTCTAACACAGTATAAGAGATAGTATCAAAATAATGTTTCTCAATATACATTACAACTTGATTCTTATAGACAAAAAATGTGTCCAATATAATAAATCCTGAAAAATACTCTTCATTATCTATTTTGTATCTCTCTATAAACCATCAATATTTTTGGTTTATAATTTTTCTAAAAGTAATATAAAGTAATGGAGGGAATTAATAGTGGGCTATCTCATTCATCTGAATACCTGAAGGGATTTATGTATATATATATCATTCAATGATACCATTTAAAAAATTATAACTATTTAATTAAAATTTGTTCTAGAAATATGAAATCGTGGATTACAGTTACAAAACAAGGGTTAATTCCACTAATAAGAAATAAATGCATTATTTTCACCTATGAAGTATGTAATAGATTTAGGACCATTTGTACTCAAACCGAATATCTTATAAACCACTAGAAAGTTACAAATTGACCCTAAAAAATATACTTTCAGTATAAAATATTATTATAAAACTATATCAAATGTAGTTACTGCATCACTCCATAACTACTTTCTCACCCAAATCAATGATTTATAATAATGTACGATATTTTTATTTGTATGAACATGAATTAATGATGCTAAATAGATATTTAGTTCCTTAATTAAAATCTAAGGATTAATTTGTATGGAGTTATGAAAATAAACTAATAATAATAATCAATATCATAAACACTAAATGGATAAAAACATCTATAAAAGGACCTAAACATACATTATGAGGTCCTGAAGAAAATGATGAATAGATGTAATAAAATCATTTCTAGGAATAAGTCTTACATATATGATTTAAAAATCCATTTATAGAAATATTAAATCAATTAATTGTCATGAATGTAGTTTTATTGTGAGATTAAAATTGATTTTGTGATTTATGTGTAATCAAAATATACAAAAAACTATTTGTAGGAACTAGTATGGATTTTCCATGTTGAATGTATTTATACATTGATATTAAACACATCGGAAAACTAACTAAATATTCATAATCAACATAATAAAATATGAAATAAATTTTACTTAAAATAATATTTTTATAACTAAGACCCATATTGTAGACTGAATCCTTTATTTTAATTGAAATTTAATCCCAATGTATCTCCCACAAGAGATAGAGATTTAATAAAATAATCTCTATAATCAAAAAATTGTCATATATTAAAAAATATTAATTAACGGTAATAAATATTAAAAAATATTATAATTTTATTATAATTCATACATGTTATAAATAATACATAACATACTTCCAAAATTCATAAAATTTATATGGATATAATTGAGAATTATAATCATCATTATATGTTTCTATTAATTGAAAAGATTGAATACCATACACATGACCTAAATTTTAAAATTATATATATTAGGAACCCACAAATTTTAATTTCTATTTGAATTTCATTTAGCATGTGGATCATAGGAAATATAATATGTTTGGAAAAAAATGCACACCGCTGAAATGAATAACTATACCAATGGTTTCAAAATGTTGGTATAAAATATAAAACCATTAATATAGAATATTCCATGGGATTTACAAACCATTGGGATTTTTTGTGTTATTAGGATATACCAATGGTTTTGAGAAATCATTAGTATGTATTCCCATAAAAATGATTTTTCCAAACCTCTATTATATCCCATTACAAATATTGTTGGAAAATATTGGTATAACCATACCACCAAACTAGAAAAACCAACTTATTTAGTCATCTGTCATACCAATCAACCTGCATAGATACTTATAATAGTCAACGAAAAATATAATCAATGCATTAGTTCCAATCACATCCTTAAAAATAAGAAAAATTATGTTATACATTTAACAAATTAATAACCTGAAAATGAAATGATAACATATATAATGAATTTATTTTATAAAAACCCAACTGTCAAAAAAAATGTCATTAAAATGATTTTAGAAATGAAAAATATCAATACAACCCACCAAAAAAATATTATTGATCTATAATTCCATATTGGTCATCAATAACATCACCCTTATTATGATGAACATCACTAGCTTCATTATCTTCAATAACTTCATCACCATCACCACCCTTATGGTCATCACCCTAATCACCACTAGGATTATAATTTATATCCCTCAAATCATTATAAAAATAGTACGTCGTCAATATACATGAAACAAAAGCTATAAAAACATCTTTTTATAGTGATGGAACTATATCATTGATGAAGTTCATTAAATTCTCAATTATATTTTGACCTCTTTCACAAACCAAATAAACAAAATTTTACCTCTATAACTTTTGAATGGTCCTCTTGAAACTCTTTTCTAGTAGCGGTGTTTCAAATTAGGACAATAACTATTGAAAATTATAGTCTTATTAGGATGATATAAAACAATACCTTAGTGTTAATCACCCAAAATATGCCATAAATGATCATTTGGGTCAAAGTTGTAATCTTTTTTCTCATTAAGGCCATTGAGAGAATGCAGTTTTAAATAAGAGTAACATATTTATTTATAAAATACATATTAAAATTTTAATTCATTTAATAATAATTATAAAATTACTTTCTTTAATATTATCATTAATATCACCTCATATTTTTTTATTCTCTATGGAAACTATTTTTCTTGTGCTTCAAACCATTAAATGTTCAAATGTCCTTGCTACAAAGGAAAATAAATGTAATAAAAAATACAAAAAATATTTTATGAATAAAAAAATTAATTTAACATAACCCAAACAAAAACCCATTGTTTTGTATCCTTTATAACTAAAATCCTAAGAAAATTTATTAACATAACATTTATTTGAAAAATACATAGTTTATCATTGGTTCTTGTATTATATTATATCCTAAATTTTTCACATAATTCATATCACCCATATTTGTTTTTTTTCAATGAGAGGAATCATAAAAAACCAATTATAAAAATAATACTATTAATACAAATCATAATCATATTAAAAAACCATTAAATTTGAATAATACTTTAATCTAGTCACTATTACAATAGGGTATCATCTCTATGTATTGTGTAACTAGACAACTGTTGAGTGTTGGTACACCCTCTCTCATTGTTCCATGCATATTAGTCCAACCAACATATATTTTATGCCTATAAGCTCTATACAGTTCCATTAATTTTAATAACTATAAAATCATCAGAAATTGATCATCTATAAAGTTGAAGTTAAGTAATAAGAAAAATATTATTTTATAAAAGAATAATAATAATGTTCATTTTAATTTAACATATTTTCTTAACCATATTTTTCCCACATATTATTCATGATTTTATCACAGATGGGCCTCCACGTGATTGGTTTTACTATATTAATGTTTTTATATTATTCCATAATCTCCATAAAATTTCTAAATTACCTCAATTGTTTTACAATTATTTGATTTTACTTATTGAAATCTACCAGGACTTGTGCATGGCTTATATAACACTCAATATTTTTAATTTATATTTTATTGACTTTTCACCCTAAAATTTATATATTTATATGATAAGTGAATTAATATTATTTTGTTTTCAATGATATGAGATTAAAATTTATATTAATATTAAAAAAATATTTCTGAAAAAATTTAAACAATGTATAATGGAATTTAACAATATAAAATTATTTATTTAAATTGTTTTATAAATTGACTTTTAATGAATTCATTATTATTTTTACACATATAATTTTATTGGTTAACTACGTTACTCATACCAATAGTTTTATTTTATTATGGTCATTTTATTGGTAAGGTTTCCATTGAGATATAATTTTTAACATATTATTATATATTTTTGAGTACTTTTATAATTGTAAACTATAACCAATAAAAGTAATATAATAAATCTTAAGGACAAGAAACATTTTATTTATTTAATTTTTTCAAAGAAATATCTAAATATTATTCTTACACTAATTTTTTTTATGATGGAATAATTATTTAAATGAAAAAATTTAATTATTATGATAATCTATGTTAATGATTAAATGATTAAAAAATTCCTTTCTAAAAATGTAAAAAAACATGTTTTATAGTAAAAATAAAATTATGAAGTATTTATTAATTTCTTGTTAAAATTTAATTGCACATATTTATAGTCTCTCATTACAACAAAATATTTTTTAAATTTTTATAATGTTTTTACTAAAAAAATAAAAACAATCATTGATATAACACTATAATCGTAGTGTATAAAGCTTGTCATACAAAACTATTTTCTTATATATGAATTAAATAAATTAATTCATCTTAAATAAAAAATGTATTTAATGTAATATATTTTTAACAAGTATATATAATTAATTCTCAAACATATAATTGTTTATAAATTATAACAAATTGAAATATACTCACTATTTTTTGGGTTTTTTTGAAAAAGTTTTTTTTGGGTCAATAACAAATTTTTTTTATGAATACCATAACATTTTTTTCATAATCATGAAATAAAAATAATATAAAAATTAAAAAAACATTTATCTAGACATGAAATATTTTTAAAAATTATAATAATTCTTTTAAAAATAATGATTTGAATTTATAGACAAATATTTGAAATTTTGATCTTGGGTTATATTTTATTCAAATAAATAATTATTTTCTATTATTTACCCTTAATTAAGAATCTCCAAGATTCTATATAGTTTTTCATTGGTTTTAATGTCAAATAACCCTATATTGTTTGATAATAAACCAAAAAAGTTCTTGGTAATCAATATAATTCGTTGTCATTAGACTAAATGAAAAATAATGAATAATTTATTCGATGATACCCCTCCCACTTAGATGTATAAATAACCCTCCCCAAACCATTTATCCTTAGTCCCAAAATTCCGTCCATTATTAAAACACTACACATATCCCTCTCTATAGTTCTATTAGCTTATACATAATACCCAGTTGTAACAGCATGACCCGAACCACTAGGTTTGAGCTGGTGATCCACATGACCTCAAGCACCCCTCTCTATATGAAAGTGTCTGCTGACTAGAAATGAGGGTTTGGAAATCATCAATAGGGATTCTATACCCTCAAATATTATGACCAGCACCAAAAAATATAAATATAAATATAAAATCAACCCATAATACCAAGGCAGGATATAAAGCATCATAATGTAAAAATAGATGGAACACAACTAATCTTATAATTTGGCAAGCCAAAACAGAGTATAAGTGAAATAAAATAAATAAGTGAAGCTCTACGGAAGTACTCTAGAGTATGTCTTGATTCCACCACCATCTATATACTCTAAAACGTAGCTATCTATCATAGGATTCTTTTCATCACCTGAATCCCGGACCATTAAATTTTCATTCACATCGAGATGCCCATGAATGTTGTGAGTAATAATTCCAGTAAGACACCACCCATACATCCTTAAAAAGTTTTAATAGGTATAACATGTGTATTCTATGATAATAATAAATTTTCAAGAAACCATAAAAAATCATATTTTGAGCATTCATGTGCCAACCAATCCACCATGAACCTTGGGAATACCTACTCATCTCTATTCTAGAAGAATAATAAAATTTGTTGGAAGTTATCAAGAACAACCCATGATTATGGTGAAAATATTACCTATAATACTCAAGGTATCATGTTGAAATTCTACTAGGCAACCACTATGCATTTAGTGAACAAAGTACTTGTAATAAACTAGGAATCAAGTGCACATGCTACTCAACATCTACTTGGAATAAAGTAAACATTATACTATGAATCCACAAGGAATAGAGTTTACATGATACTAGGAATACACTAGGAATCAAGTAAACAAGAAACTCCATGTCCAATAAGAATTCAGATACCCATACCTTTTACTTAGGTCGATCATTTTTTTAATTTGTTTTCATGTATACACATTCCCTCTAAAGGATAATCATGTCTTGATGGTCCAACTATTTCAATTACTAAGAAAAATACCTCAAAAGGAATGGTAATAACACATAATAGGGTAGAAAATACAATGGCCAAAAATAACATGGAACCATGAGAATCTATAGAATGATACATAACATGTGATCAACACCTAACATAGAGAAAGTCAATGTAAGAATACTCATGGAGTCAAGCATGATAAACGGGTCTCATAGATACAAACCCAACCACATTATATCACTATCAGGAAAGGTCATACAATCTATGCTACACAAGTATCACACCAAGGAAACAAGATTACACAGGAGTCTAAAATGATAAGGAACTTCCCACCTCAATCTCATTGATAAGGAACTGTTCAGTCAAAAGTAACCTTATAAATTTTTATATTCCATTATGCTATGGAAATCACAAACACATTTCTTAAAAATACTTTCTATCTATAAGAAAATTTATATGCAAGTATTTTTTTCATTTTATATCCATGTCTAACATAATTTTTCTTAATATTGAATATCTAATTCAATAAATCAGATCTTTAATAAAACAAAAAATTCTTCACTTTCTCAATTCTGAATCATCCAAAATTTTTGAATCCGATGTATGTTTCTCAATTCCAATTCACCTAAAATTTAGAATCCAATTAATCTTATTTATCAAATCAAAATAGAATAGTAAATTTAATTATATTCACTTTCTCAATTCTGAATCATCCAGAATTCTGATTCTAATTTTATGTTTCTCAATTCCTAATCATCCATACTTATGATTATGAGTTTATGTATCTCAATTATGAATCTCAAAAATTTGTGATTCTGATTATCACTTTCTAAATTATATTTCACAAAGTTTCTTGAATCTAATTTACTATGTTTCTCAATTATGATTCTTAATATTTTCCAAATCTAATTCTCTTAGTTCTTTATCTGAGTCTCATTTTTTAAGAATACAATTTTATAAATTTATTAAAGTTACTATATTTCCTTAATGTAATTATTTCATAACATTTATAAATTTACTATTTTTATTTAACATAATATTTTATAAAAACATATTCATAGAAACTTAATGTTTCTCATGATATTTTTTTATACTAAATGATGCCTTCTAATCTATTATTTTGTGACCTCTGTAAGTGCCAAATTTACAGATCCCTCCGAATTTAAAGTAAAAATAAGGTCGTTGGAGGAAAATTGGACCGTTGGAGATCTCACCGATAAATACACAATCATTTGAAAGTGTTTGATGATGTGAAATTTTAAGATAATTTATACTATACGATATCTATTCTAATCGTTTTTTGGAAAAATCCTTGAAGAGATTAAGTTTTGAATATCATGTTCAATATTCTTAAGATCTTCAACAAGATTTGTTCTTGTTTATGAGACACCAATCATTGGTGATTACTATTGAGGTATTCAAACCTAAAGGAAGAAATAGGTATTCATTAACTACTTATTCGAGGGCTTCTAGATGAAGGAAGACAATGGTACCGATCAATGTACAGATCAAGGGCTTGTAGGAATATCATGACAAACACTGATCTATATATCATGGGATTACCCTAGTGTGGGTAGGAGAGACATTCCTAAAATTATAAATCAAGGGACCTTTATCCAAGGTGTTTGGATACCCTAATCTTTAGGTTAAATGATTTTTATTCTTTTATATATACTTTTAATTTCCACTGCAATTTTTAATAATAAGAAAGTGTTTCTTATACTTTATTTTTTGTTGTAGCTTTGATTTAAGATTCTATATGATTTAAAGTAGAATCATGTTTAAGTATACTTATGTACCTATTTCATTTCACTTATTTTTCAAACCAAAGGTGATTTTTTATTAACCTTACAAAAGAGGTATTAGTGAATCCAATTTGTTTAACATTGTTAAATAGATATTTCCTTATGGTTAAAAACAAAATTTTTTAACTTAAAATTCACCCACCTCTTTTATCTGAGCATCTACATCTACATTCCAATCCTAGAATTGGTATCAGATACTGTCTCTAAGATATTGATACTTACACTTTTTATCAAAGTCATATTTTCATTTCTTATTTAACTTACACATTGTTTAATTCTTCATGTTTTTTATAAATTATTTTGTAAAATTTTTGTTAATAAACATATGTTACACTAAGTTGTGTTATGGAAAAACAATTTTATTTATTATGTTAAATATAGAAGGAATGGATTTCGCATCTTTAGATAATTTGAACCCTACAACAACACATATCTTTGATGGGAAATATTATTAATACTAGATGGATATAATGAATAATTTTGTAATATATATTAGTTTGGATAATTTTTTCATTCTTACTAGTGATTATAAGATACCTAAAAATGAAGTCATAACTTTTACTAGTCAAGAAAACAAATAATATCAGTTAAACTCTAAGGTATATAATAAATTTATTTTTTCCATTAATAGGAATATATACATCCAAATATCTTCTTATGATGTAGCTAACAACATTTAGAAGAAACGTGATGTCACACATTTTGGAACAACTAATATTTTGAAGACTAGAAGATCCATGCTTCGATCATACTATCATGGGTTTATTATTAACTATGGATAACATATAGTTAAATTTCAATAGAAATTTATTATTATCATAAATAATATACAGTCAATGGGAGAAAAATGGAAAGATGATGATATTCTTGTAGATAAGATTATTGACAGCATGCCTAATGAATTGGAAGTGAAGAGAAATGCTATTGATGAGTCAAGGAAAGTTAAAAATGTTACTCTTGATTAGCTATTTGGAAATCTCTTACAATATGATAATATATTAATGAGAGATGATGAGAATATAAAGAATAAAAATAGGAGTGTTTATTTTACTATTACATCAAATTAGATAAAATCCAAAACTCCTGAGAAAGTTTTTAAGTCAACAAAGTCTAAGAAAGATGTTATTCCGTCAGATTCATATAATACAAATTTCTCAGATAATGAGTAATAAAATCTTGCTCGAAGGATGAAAAAAATATTATTATAAAGAAGGATTTTCAATACAGATATAAGAAAAAATATAGGTAATATAAAAAAAGATTCTAAAGTCACATGTTATTAATGAAAGAATGCATATCAGACCAGATTGTATTAAGAATAAAAGAAAGTACATGAAAGATATATATTCATAGAGGAATCATAAAATATATTACAATCCTATAGTGAATAAATTATTTATGGAAAATAACTCTTAGAGTGAAAGTGTTAGATACTCATTTGATGAAAAATCAGATATTGAATCTTATGGATAGAATAATATTGATCTTATTCCCATGATACATATTTAAATTCAATGTTTCATGGATAATGTACACACTACTAAATCTATGAAAAATATATCTTTATGTGATAATTATCCCAATTAAAAACATTCTACATATATAGATAAAGAATATTCCTCATCAGAAGATAACACTTTACCTTATTTTGAAGAATTATCTAGCTTTTCCAAGTTTCGTAAATATTAAAATAGTAATTTCAAAAAGAAACTTGATAAGGAATGTTCTAGAATCAATTTTTTAACCAAAGAAGCATCAGATCAGTATAAATATCATGATGAAAAATATTTTGAAATTGTTTCTACTTTAAAAAACATTGAGGATGTTAATTCTAAAAAGGATATACTTTCAACAGATTTCAAAAAAATTATTTCTGTGAAAAATGTTTTAGAAACACACTCTAATTCTAAGATCATTGACTGTGAGGATAAGAATATAATCATTATACTAAAATCATAAATATTTTCCCTAAAGAAATTTTTTTAAAACCTTACTTATGGTAAGGAATATTTTGATAAAATATCTTCAAAACTTCATCCTCTTAAGAATAGTTCTGAAATAGGATATACTCACTAGAAACATGTTTTCAGTCATAACTGTTTTGTTCCTCAAAGTGACCCTTTTTGAAAACAGTGTCAATGTAGTGGAAACCGGGAGAAACAAATTTCTTTAAACAAAATTCAATCTATATGATTTAATTAATCTCACTTTTCTAAGAAAATGTGGATTTTTAATAGTTTAATTTCAAAAATATTTAGATCCAAGTATGTTTTTATTTTGAATGTATAACTATTTTATTTTCAATAACACATAGTAGGTACCAAGAAACATACATGGTACATATATATTGGATGTTCCAAACACATTTTTGGTAAAAAAACTTCTTTGAAAGGATTATTAAAATTAAAGGTGGAAGATTCAATTTTAGAGACAATTCTCAAGGAGTAATTCTTGGTATATATGACATTGTTCTTCAGGGAAAATCCTTCATTTCAAATGTTTTATTTTTTAAAGGTCTTAAGTACAAAATTAAGGGCATAATTCAATTATGTGATTAAGTTTCCCTAATGAATTTTAGGAGTGATAAATAATTAGTATACAATTACAAGGATGAGTTTATTATTTCTATTCATCAGCATGAGAATGTTTATACACATAACTTATAATAACTTAAGAGCCATGATGTACCTTGCCTTAGTGAAATAGAAGACCAATATTGGTTATAGAATAAAAGGCTAGGAAACTGGAACCGAAGGAACTTTTGTAAACTATTAAAGAAAAGACGTTTTAACGATCTACCGAATCCTAGATTTGATTCTTCAAAAGTCTGTGACCCTTATCAATATGTCAAGAAAAATAAGTCAAGATTTAAGTCTCTTAGTGCAGTCTCAACATCTGATATATTATAGTAAGTTCACATGTACTTGTTTGATCCTACACAAACTGGAAGTATTGGATGAAAATAATACATATTTGTTTTATTATATGATTAAACTAGATTTACATGGGTCTTTTTTATAGAAAAGAATTATAAATCCAATTCTTATTTCAAATAATTCTCATCTAAAGTCTAAAATTAGAAAATCCTTTCATTGATAACTATTCATAGTGATCATGGTGAAGAATTTGAAAATTCATATTTTGAAACCTTTTGTAATAATAATGTGATTACTCATAACTTCTCACCTCATAGAACTCCTCAAAAAACATTGTTGTTGAAAGAATAAATTGAATTCTTTAAGAGATAATAAGAACCATGTTGAGTGAATACTCAACTGTGAAACATTTTTGAGGTTAAGATGTGAGCACTTCTTGTTATATTATAAAATGATTTTTAATATGGTCATTTATTAATAAAAAACCATATGAGTTGTGGAGAGTATGAAAAAAAAAGTCTCATACTTCATAGTTTTTGGATGAAAAGTATTCATTTTTAAAACAGGAGATAACTTACACAAATTCGTACCCAAATTCAATGAATAAATTTTCAAAGGCTATTCCACTACCTCTAAGACTTATAGTGTTTTTAATAAAAAATATTATACTGTTGAGGAAACATTACATGTTAAATTTGATGAAAGTGATCCTTTTTTTAAGAAACCTCAACCTACATATTCTGAGGTGTTTTCAAAAACTGATTATCAAACATTGATTGAATATTCTTCTAATCAAGATAATACTTAAAAAAATGTTTCATATGTATTCACTATAGAATAATGTTTACCCTATGTTGATGAATAGATTTTAAAAAACCCATGGTATTTGTTTCTAATGAATCATCCTACTGATAGTATCATCAGTGATGTACATAAACTAGTAAGGACTATAAGTTCTTTAAGAAATTAAGTATAACATCTATCATTTCTTTCCCAATTAGAACCTAAAAGATATTATGATGCTTTAGGTGATGATGATTTGATTAAATCTATACAAGATTAATAAATTAATATTAATGAAACAAATTCTGGACCTTAGTTGATAGACTTAATGAAACGTCCATAATTGGAGTAAAATGGGTTTTTTTAGAAATAAATGTGATGAATATGGA
This sequence comes from Viscum album, assembly GCA_963277665.1. Classification (NCBI taxonomy): domain Eukaryota; kingdom Viridiplantae; phylum Streptophyta; class Magnoliopsida; order Santalales; family Viscaceae; genus Viscum; species Viscum album. The sequence goes on from OY728142.1 coordinate 1,932,411,639, forward strand.
ATAAAATTAAAAAATAAAGAAATATTAGTTGTTAAAGTATATAATAAACAATAAGGAATAGATTTTGAAGAAACCTATTCTCCCGTAGAAAGACTTTAATATATTATAATTCTCTTCGCATTTGTAGAATTATTTAAATTAAAACTTTTTCAAATGGATGTGAAGTGTTCTTTCTTTAATGGATATGTTCAAGTGGAATTTTATTTTGAAAAAAACATCCTAAACATGTTTTTAAAATTAACAATGATTTATATGGTCTTAAAAAAGCCCCTGGAGCCTGGTATGATAGACTTATAGTATTTTTGTTACAAAAAATTATGTTAAGGGAAATGATGATCCATTAATATTTATAACGAATAAAAAGAAAAAAGTTTAATCGTTCAAATTTATTTTGATGAAATTATATTCAGATCAAATCAGAAAATCTTAACTGATTCATTTGAAAATCTAATGAAATATGACTTTTAAATGAGTATTATGGGTGAGTTGACATTTTTCTCTGGTTTTCAAATTTCTAAAAAACAAGAAGGAACCTATATATATAAACATAATTAAACTAAATATATTATTAAAAAGTAGTATTTTGACATAACTAAAAGTATATGTACTCCAATTGGAACCTCGAATACCCTTAATCTTGATGAAGCTGGGAAATAAGTGGATCAAACATCTTTTAGATGTATGATAGGAAGTTTACTATACTTAATATCTAGTCATGCAGAAATAATTTTTTAGTATGATTTTTTATAAGATACCAATATAATCCAAAATAATCCCATTTATAAGTAGTGAAAATAATTTTTCACTATTTAAGGGAACTATGGATTTAGCAAATTTATATTATTATGGAAATGATTTTGTTTTAAAAATATTTTCATATGCTGACTTTGATAGTTGTATAATGCATAAAAAAAGTACATGGAAAACATATCATTTCTTAGTAGATTCATTAGTTTCCTAGTCATGTATGAAACAAAACTCTATAGAACTTTCCATTACTAAATATGATTATGGAAGCATGAGTTGTTTATCTTAAGTGTTGTGGATGCAACACACACTCACTAATTATGACATTATTTTTACTAAAACTTATATACTATGTGATAACACTAGTGTCATATCCTTAATTAAAAACCTGAAAAATCACTCTTGTAATACAAACATAGATATTAGGAATCACTTCCTTATAAATCACACACTTAAAAGAGATATTATTCTATAATTCATTATAATTCAAGAATAACTTGTGGATATTTTTACAAAATAATTACCTTCTGATAGATATGAATACATTAAAAAAATTTATTAATGATAACTGTAAGGTAATAACTCACATATAATTTTTGTTTAAATAATTTCATAATATTAAGATGCTTATTTTCAAAGGGGGCGTACACTTATGTTCATTAAAAATAATTTTTTCAGAAACTAATAAATTTTTTTCCTTCATAATTCTAAGAAAAGATTTTGGAACCTAACAAAAGTTTCTGGACTCTAATAGAAATTTTTAAAATCTATGATTTCTAAGAAAAATATTGAATACTAGAAAATTTTATAAGAACCCAAAATGGTATATATTATTAATTATTACTTCTTATTATCATTTATATTTTTTTGGTATTTTAATCTTGTTTTAAGAAACGTTCTATTAGATTCATCTTTCCTTCAATCCTGTTTATTTTCTTAAAAACTCAAAATATCAGAATCTTTAAAACATTATCTGGTTTAGTATTAGTCGTAAGATAAAATATGTTTGTTTACAACCGTTTGATTAATCATGTAAACTAAACTATTAATGAAATTCCTATATAAAGGAGGGTACCCCTTGTGTCCCGCATTGTTTTCCAGAGATTTTCACCTTAGTTGTTACCACCCTTCATAGGCTCTGTTATGTTTTCTAGATCACTTTATTATGTTCTGAATGTATCTGTCAATCTCCTCTTAGACTTTAATGCATGCGAATAAGGATCTTAAATATTATTTGATCTTTAGAGAGGGGTTAGTTGATTAGGATTACATTCATAAGTATAATTCTTTAATAATAAATATTATAATGATTCAAGGATGGGAAATTATTTTAATTTCAAAAAATAAGGGAGAACAATATCTTATATATGTGGATTTGGTAATTTAATTCTATCAATCAGTCGAGTTTTTAAATGAAGGTGGAAAGGATAAGTTTCAGTTTAACAGTTATGGTGAAACTTATTCTTTTTCTTATAATAAAGCTATAAATATCCTTAAGATAAAATATGATGGTTAAGATAACTATTTCTCACATATGCTTCCAGATGCAGAAGTAACCTACAACAGAGTTAAGGCAATTGATGACTTAGGTCTTAAGGGAGTAAAGAAGCCAAATATTTCCAAACATTCTGAAAACATTAGAATCGTTCCATTATATATGCAAGGCCTTTTAATACCAATAAAAGTATAAAAGGATACCTTTAAAATAACTTACATATTCACGATGGATTTAATCATAAATCTAAGGAAGATTAAAATGGTGAAGTACTTATTTATAACTATCAGTAAGACTAAGGATAAGTTAATAAAATCTCATATTTTGATGTATCCAACAACCTTGTCTAGGATTACTATATATTTTTTGAACTTATTAAATATTCCTTTAATTTCAAAGGAAAATATATTCAAGATTATTCATTTAAGTGATGACACACTTAAAATAATGATATATTATATTAGTGATAAAAAATGAGTTTTTTTAATTATCTATAAAGTAAAAGTAAGTTGGAGAAAGCTAAAATAAATAGTTAGTGGAGTCTAAGAAAATAAATTCACAAACCTCAAAACAACAAAAAACAAATCATGCTTCCAAACCCCCAAAATCAAATAAAAAAAATCCTTCCTAGAGGAAGTTATAGAAATGTGTAGATAAGATAAAGAGATAATGAAAGAAGGAGATATACTGTTTAGATTAGATCCAGAAGAATATAAATCATTTAAAATTAGATAATATGAATATCTTGAGAAACATGAAACGAGATGAATCTTATGAAAAAGTTAACTGAATCTGAGATAGTTCAATCCTGGTTTAAATATTCCGAAAGATCCTCATAACAAATTGAAGTTACATAATCCTTTTGTTCAAGGAAATAAACCTACTCTCAATCCAAACGATTTGTAGTAGAGGTGATCCAATTAGTAGAAGGAAATTATGTTGGTTCAAGATTAGATTCAATTATTCATGAAAAGTATTAAGAAGAAAAAGAAGAAGTTAGGAGCCAATATAAATAGTGTGATGTTGAGATAAAACAAATTGGAGAAACACATAGGCAGATCTAATACAACAGGTTATCTTTAATAGAATGTCAATTATTTTCATAAAAAATTTCTTAGAAGGAAAATCATTCCAAAAATCCCCAGCTTATAAACACAATGTTTTTGAAAGTGACGTTTAAAAAATACATTCTGATGATGAAGTTGATGAATATGATAATGATGGTGGTGGAAATGATGAAAATAAAGAAGATTATTATGGTGATGATAATGCTAAAATAATTTAAGTTTCTGATGATATTAAATAAATTCATAGGTCAGGAAAAATAGAATCTATGAAGGAAAAAGATAAAAAAGAAGATGTTGTCACATATAACCAAGATGGTTTAGAAACAAAAATATCTTCATCATCCTTATGAGAAGACTTTGTTGTTCAATATTTGAAACAGTTGGTGAACTCTATTTCTCACTTTCTGAACCTCGAGTCAATATATCAGCTTATTCTTCAATCCATTAATCAGAAATCATAATAAAAAACCCTTTTCATGGATATGCTCATAAATCTTAAATCCAATTTCAAAACCATTGTGCAGAATTATGATTCTCATAGAAATTCTTACTGAGATATGAAAAATTTGTAAAATCAAATCAATATTGATCTTATATCTTTCGATGATATGTTTTAGATATTAAATGGTGCCTTCAAATAATAAAAATTAAAATTCAAAACTCTTTCAAACTACTTCCTAAAAAGTATAAACGAAGAACAAGATATTCTGTTACAAGCAGACATGGATTTATTTGGGACACTGAATTCTCTTTCTTAAGAATTGAATAGAGTAAAATATTATAAAGATGACGTAGATGAAAATATTACATTCCAGGAATAAATTATTTAGATCTTGTAATTAAATATTCAAAAAATTGAGATGAATATTCGGGATTAGGAAGTACTTCTAGTGAAGTCTCAAGATGATCACAAGGAGATGAAAAAGTTCAAGTCCATTGTCAAAACCTTATTTCCAAAGAAAGATTGATCTTTCTTATATTTATGACCTATTGTTGAAAATCACAAAGGGGAGAAGAATGTTCTAAAAAGAATATTAGGCTAAGGAGGAAAATTTAATAGGGAGAATACTTAAATAATACATCCTTAAGTAAGGGGGATATATTTACTTAAAAAAATAAGATAAATATAAAAATTAAGAATATGATCCTTAGGGGGATTTCATAACCTAAGGGGGAGTTAGTCGTATTCATATTGAGTCATAAACTAAGGGGTAGATTAGTTTTATTTTAAGTTCAAATATGAAGTATTTGAGTCTTAATATTCTTTTCTTAAATTAATTATTTGTGCTTTCCAAAAAGGGGGATATTGTTAAGTGAAAATTTTCCTTATGAATTTTTCCAATCCATTATGTTTTGAAAATTATAAACATATCTTCTTACAAATACTTTCTATCTATAAGGAAATTTATATGAATGTTTTTTTTCATTTTATAGTTAAGTTTAACATTATCTTTCCTATGATAGAATAGCTACTAGAATAGATAATATCCTTAATAAAGCTATAAATCCTTCACTTTATGAATTCTAAATAATCTTGAAACTTCAAATCCAACTTATTTTTCTCAATTCCTATTCACCTCCAATTTCGAACCTCATTCATCCTATTTCTCAAATCTGAATTACAAAAAAAATTGAATCTAATTAACTTTCTAAATTCTGAATCATCCAAAATCATGATTCTAATGTTAAGTTTCTCAATTTTTAATTATCCATATTTTTTATTACTATTTTATGTTTCTCAATTCTGAATCTCAGAAATGTTTTATTTTGATTCTGACTTTCTCAATTCTATTTCACACTATTTTGTTAATATTGTTTAATATGTTTCTCAATTCTGATTCTTAATATTTTTTAGATGTTATTATCATATCTCCTTACCTAATTATCTTTTGTTCATGAATACGATTTTATAATTTTATTAATGTTACTATATTTCATTCATGTAATCATTTCATAACTTTTTAAAATTTATTATTTTTACTTAATATAATGTTATATATAAATAGATTTATTCAAACATAATGTGTCTCATGATATTTTTTTATTCTAAACTATGACGTGTAATATATTTTTATATTATTTTTGTAAGTTCTATATGTAAAGGTCCCTCTAAATTTTCAAGAAAAATTAGACTATTAGAGAAAAATTTAACCATTATAAATGTCATCTATAAATACCCAATCATTTAAATGTGTTCGATGCTATACAATTTTGGGAGAATTGATACTCTGTGAGTGCTCTGTAAAACATTCGTTGTGAAAAAGTATTTAAGACATTAAGTTGTGAACAACTAGTTCAACATATTTAAGATCTTAAAAAATATTTGTTCTACACTGTGAAACAACAATCATTGGTGATTATGACTGAGGGTTTCTAAGCTAATGGAACACAGCGGTGCCGATTACCTACTTAATTGAGGGCTTCCAACTGAAGGAAGATATAGGTAACGATCACCTGTCAAATCGATGTCTTGAAAGGATAGCAAGACAACCAACACTCATTATATCGAGGGCTTACCCTAGTGTGGATAAGAAAGAGTTGATTGAAAGTATAGATCAAGGGACCATTATCCAAGCTGTTTGGATACCATACTCTTTGGGTTAAAAGTTTTTTACTATTTTATATTTAATTTTAATTTCTATTGAAAATTTTAACAATAAAAAAGTGTTTATAATACTTTCTCTTTTGTTGTAACTCTAATTTAAGATTCTATATGATTTAAGGTAGAATCATGTTTATGTATACTTGTGTACTTATTTCATTACACTTAATTATCAAACCTAAGGTGATTTCTATTTAACATACAAAGGAAGTCTTAATCAATCCAATTTTTTAACTTTGTTATTCAAAAAATTCCTTATGGTTAAAAACGAAAGTTTTTAAACATACAATTCACCCCCCCTATTGTATCTGAGCATTTACATATACATTTAAATACTAAATGGACTCCAATATTCATCAAAGGATCGAACATATAATCTTGTTTCACACCCAAAGATAACTATATCACACATCAAGGATGCTTATCTCGGGTTTTGTTTCATAAATAAGAATGTTTATAAAGATACCTAAGGAGATTCCATGCCATGAAGGGTTGATATATAATCACATACCTCATGGATTCCACAAAAAAACTAGTTCTAAAATATATAGAATAAGAGGAATCCAATTCACCAAATTCATTATTTATTCTAGAATGGATTAGGGTTAACTCATCATTTCTAGAAAAGAACCTATGTTCTACCTAATGAACATTGATCCACCATCAAACTGTCATTAGAAAATATATCCAAAATGATATTCAAGAACAAGAGAGTCTAAATATGATCAATCTATGGAAACATACTTAGAAACATCTATAGTTCATGAGGGATTTAGATCCAGTCAAGGGGATGTCATTGTCACATCTAAAACCACCATATTTATATCAATGATAAAGTAATTCACTGATAGATGGAATTTCAATATATAGATTGGGTGACACCATGTTGGATATGTGAATATTCTCAAGATAAAATAGGTATATCTTGAAGAAAATTGAAGAACATATGATTTTATATAAAATTACACAATCTACAATTATTAACTCACATATATCCATTGAAATATCCCTTTTTAGGAGTGGAATTCATCAGAGAATGTTATATGAGTCTCAAGGTTTGAGAAGGATTCCTATATAAATAAGAACTGGTCCAAACATGTTATAAATGGATATTTGATGGGATTTTAATATCATTAAATTCATGAACTCATAGTTTGATCACATGTTTTGGAAATCCATATTACAAACATGCAAGTAATTATACCTTACTTGGGCACCTGCATAGTTTGGGTGCACAGTTTTTCAAACCATGCACCAACCATGCTATTGGAACTAGAGGGTGTCACTATGGGTTTTCAAGGGGGGAAACATGGTTTTTCAAATTGTGTTCCTTAATTGTGTGCCACCCAAGGTACTAGTTCTACATGGATCATGGTTTCTTGTAGAATCATCACAATTTAGAAAATCTATGCTCAAACTGTACACATTTAAAAAGATTCTAAAAACTATAAAACCCAACATAAACTGCTTGAAATAATCCCAATCAATTGATAGTTCCGAAAATGATTTAAAGATTAAATTAAACAATAATTTACATAAAAATATGATTCTATTACAACCCCCCCTCCAAAGACTTATCATCCTTGATAAGTGTATGTAGGCATATTTCTCAACCAACTCAGTCTAATAAACCTACATATCTGCCTCCTGCTACCAATTATTCTCTCAGATCTATCCATATCACCATAAAATCTAAATAAGTGCTATCTTTTTCCCTCCTATGACTTTCTCACGTGATTCTATAATCTAAGATGATATTTCCTTATATAATGCATCAAGATCTAATTCAACTTCCTTATAGTTGATGACACATGTAGGATCAATCACATTCCTCCATATATGAGACACATGAAAATCATCATGCATACATCGGTAGTGAGAAGGATGATCTAGATGATACACCACTCTTCAAATCTTGTTAGTGATCTGAAAGGGTCCAACATATCACAACACTTTCTTCACTAGGTTCCTCAAAAATCTATGGCATAATCTAGGATCCACTCTCAGAAAAACCTAGCTACTAATTTAAAACTCATATGGTCTTATCCTATAGTCAGCAAATGACTTCTGTTTACTTTGAGATATGATCAACATCTTCTTAATTATATACACTTTATTAGAGGTCTCCATTACAATAATGGTCCCCACAACTACTGCCTCACTAGACCCATTCCTATTATAAATAGTCTCATAAGGTTCAATCTAAATCAATATCTGGTAACTATTATTGTATTCAAACTCAACCAATGATAAGTTTCATTACATGCACACATAAAATCTCATGGGCATACATCTTCCCCAACACATATATTTAGTGAGTCTTGTGGATCGATAAAAAATGAGAAAATTTCATTAGTTGATCTATAATCATCAATAAAATAAAATGACTCACCAGGGTCCAAGGTAACCTCATAAAATAGTTCATCCGGATGTAATACCACTTTATCATGGGTACAATAAGTGGTTAGATAAATTCAATAGGATGTTGGTTCCCAACCTATATCCTCTAGTAGGTGAAGCATCATGGGAAAAAACAATCAATATCCCTCCTTATACATGGCCACAAGAACTACCACCTTAATTAATGGTACATATTTATCACTCTAAGATGAACATCCTGCTTAGAGGTTTGTAAGTCTCTCATTAGATCTTCTCTGATATAAGCAACAAATAAAAATCTCCTAGATACTAAGATCACATCATCATTGTTCAATGTCCATAGAAGTGTTGGGTCACCACTTTCTAGATTTTCCCGCAAAACAAGGTTCTCTGTGTCAGATTCATGAATAAATTTAATCCCATAAACAAAAGAAGATATTGTAACAAATGTCGAACATTCCAATAATCCATAGTCCTCATAAGCATCCATCCTCAAATTTTCCTATAAGCTTATCTAGAGTCACTATTACTTCATAGGTCATTCACCAAGCTCCTAATCTTCCCACTTCTTACATTTAATAGAACATACAATGAATTTACCTTTACCTAGTTCATTTCCCATCTCAAATACGAACATATATAGGTACTCTACCCAATGCCTCTACCTCAAATTCATATCCCATTTTTAGAATCTATAGCAGAGGATATTATGGTCTGTTTGGACAAAAAACCTCTCACTAAAGAGTTAATTCCATAAAAACATCAAAACATGGACCATGGATTCCATATTTAAGTCACAATTAGGATATTTTAGCTCATGCGGTCACAGCTGATGTGACCCATAAGTTATTACCTACTCTATCTGCATCATAACCCCCTAGAAAAATCTTAATACATCGTAATATATGAAATTTATGATTCTAGGATTATGAATAATAAATACTAAATATATTGTCAACCTATAATTATGCTAAAAAAATACTCCTCACACTAGTCCAACCACATGAATGTCGACCATTTTTTCTTTAACACGACTGTAGGTGGTCATAAATAGGAGAAATCATGGATAAAACATTGATAATATCCTGCTAAAACCATTAATAACATATTCTCAAAAACATTAAAAAGATGTGTCTAGGACATAACCACCACTAATTTTTCTAGGTCCATTAATATAATAGTATCATAAACCACATGATCCAATAATTACACCTCTTGAATCAAAAACTAAAACATTGACAACTTGGTATAAAGATTATGTGCTCGAAGTATACTCATGATAATATCAATATGTCTGGAATGCTTATCTTGGGTTTGTGATTAAATGAGGATATCTTCAATAAATACCATGGAAAAAGAGTGAATTTATTGGTATAAGATCACATTTATGATATCCATAAACACATAAGGTGTATTCATTAGTCTAAAAAAAACACACCAAGTACTCATGTAGTCTATACAAATCCATAATGTCGTCTTAAGGATTCCATCATCTCTAACCCAAAACTAATGATAACTTGTTTATATATCATTCATTGAGAACCACCTATCTCACCATAACTTATCAAAGAGATTTAAAATCTTAGGAAGAGGATATCTATTCTGGATGGTCACCTAATTCATCTTCCTATAATCCATGTAGAGTCAAATAATATCATCTACATTCTTGGAAAACAAGATCGGTTCACCCCATAGTGATGTACATTCTCTAATAAAACCCTTATATTCCAAGTCATTGAGTTGTAATTTGATCTCTTTAAAAATAACTAACACTATATGATTAGGGGTATAAAATGGGTTATACAATTAGCTCAAGTCCTATCCCAAAATCAACTCTTCTATCTAGGGAAGGAATATGAATTCATCCAAAAATAAATCATGATAGATATCCCCAATTGAAGAAAAGGATGAGGGTGTACCACTAATCCTACTAAAAAAGAGATATTGGAAATATATTTCATTATCATCCTAAGATTACTCATGTCTGGAATCAATGTACATATTCCCAATTCCTACTCACTGGTCATCCTAAAATTCTCTTCCTTTGGTGAGGTAAAATATTAATATCCATGATAGTAATAAATGTGAGCTCAGACGTTGTTTTTTAGTCCATGTTAAGAATCCCATAAAATATCTTAATCTCTAGAATCATGAAGTCACATAGGTTTCCATCACTATAAACGACTATAGAAAACTCTAATCATCATTAAATATTGTCCAAATTCATACCAAATGGTGTATCAGAGGAACATAGCTCATAAGATATTTTGATAGGTAATTCATGTCTAGTAATAACATTTATAGATATAAAGTAGTGGGGATAATGAGTATCAAAGAAAAAAGTTGAAAATATATAAGTGAATAATACCATTCCTAAAATAGTAGATTGTCCCTCACCACTATCTATTGGAGTCTGATCCACTACATATACTTGACCCTCCTCTATTTTTTGACCCTATACCTTAGGTACATGACTCACTCAAGTCATTTTCACATGAGACTACTACAAAGAACCCTGGATGGATCCTTGGGTGGTTGATCATGCATGTACTACACCCTTTCACTATTTTGGATCATTTCCATTGATCTGGCATGAAACCAATGACTTTATTTTCATAATATCAAAATTATTATTGGAAATTCTATTGAAGTCTAAGTGAATACCCTATATCTTTACTCGACATTCCCTGTGAGTGTCTAATATTTCGAGTATTTCTTTGATGATGCAAATCTGGTCCTTAGAATCCCAATGACCTTCATAGACCCAAAATGATATAGGAAACTATAGTTGAATGCCTTGAGCATAATCGACCACAATATTGGAATCTCTTCTACCTTGAATAGAAACTAACTGAATGACCCATTGGTAAAGTGATACTTTCACCTAAACCACTAGAATGGGTGTGGGATCATGATTAGATATATTCTCCTACACGACTAGTGGTATTACTAGAATTTCATCCTTGAAGACCATTCTAGAATACTTCACAAAGTGGTCTAGTGATTTTTCTATAAGGTTGTATTTTTCTGAAATAAGAGGGGAACATTTAGGCAGTATAAAGTCATTAGTACATATCCTAATCTATATATGAGATCATACAAATGTTATTTTTGGAGGATATCCATAAAACAAGGCATATCCCTCCTAGAGCTAACTATGGTCTTCATACCTATATGTTATTAACAATCACACAGATATATATATATATATATATATATATATATAATAAAACAACATTCTCAATTTCAACAAATTAATGATAATATATATATCACAATAGCATGGGAAATAGATATATCACTCAATCAAATAATAAAGGCCTATCCTGAATAGATATGAAAAATCAAGTCATTAAATTAAAGAACTATTATGAAGAATAATATATATATATATGAAATGTGATCCCATATTCCTACTCATGATGCATAAAAACACTCAAATCCAATAAATATATATAAATGATCCTGGCAATGGTAACTCAGATGTCATTTACACATGACTTTTTTAGGCATATGAAAAATTTCTTAGCCATGTCCCATACAGAATATCTCCTTTCTACTGTGTACTGTGTTGGTCTAAAGGAAAAAAATTAAACTCCCCTATTTCTATTTTTTAATTCCATGACCCAAACCACTAGGTTCAAGATAGAGAGCCACAAGAATTCATGCATGCTTCCCCATACACAAGAGGATGCTGAATAGCAGCTAGGGTTAAATCATCATTAATGGGGAGACTATACCCTTCAATATCATAGTCATACACAAAAAATAAAAATAAAAATATAAAAGACACTTAGTGTATCAAGGTGGAAGGTAAAGAATCATAAGTTAACAACAAATAGAAAACATTTCATAAAAAATAATAACTATAATCTTAGTGTGACATAAAAAAAAGAGTATAATTGACAAAATAATAAGTAAAAATCTACATATATCCTTTTAAGTCCATATATTTTCTTCCAATAGCTTTTTACTCGATAAATAAGTCATCTAACATGAGACCCTTGTCCTTAACTATATATATGATCATGAATTCTGCATGAACATCGATATTCCCATACAGGGTGTGAGTAATAAACCTAGTAGGAAACCACCAATGAATCCATAACTAGTGTGAACATGTATAACATGTGTAATATCTAATAATAAATCAAATACAATCATATATCAATAATTTATGTACTAACCAAGACACCACAATCCTTGAATGTACTTTATTCAGTTCCATGTTGGAAGGATAATCAGTGATATAAGAAATGATTAAGAACTAGAAAAAATGATTTTGAACATGTTACTCTACATCCTCAAAGAATCTAGTTGACATGCTACATGGAAACCACCAAGCATTGAGTGGAAATGCTATTTGGAATACACTAGACATGAAGTGTACATGGTACTCAATATCCACTAGGAATCAAGTAAAGATGTTACTTAACATACGCTAGGAATAGAGTATACATGCTACTCTGAATTGACTGGGCATGAAGTAAAAAATTATACTCGGTATCCACAAGGAGTAGATATTATTCTACCCTATTCTAAGGTCTATCGTCATTATCATCACATGTCATGTGCACACTTCTTCTATAATGGATAACCATATTCGGATGATCTACTTATTTTGAGTTCCAAGAACAATACCTCCAAATCCATGTAATTACACATAATAATGTAGAGCATAAAAAGGAAAATCATATAATGGAATCATGAGAATTAATACCAAGATACATAATATGTTATCAATATCAAATATGGAAATGAGATATATAAGAACACTCATGTAATCATGCATCATAGACGGGTCTCACTACTATGAACCCACCCACATGTGATAACTATCAATAAAATTCATGAAATCTATGCCAAAATAGTATCAAATCAGAGAAAAAAGAGTATACAGGATCCTAAAATGTAACTGGAGTTCATTTCTGAAGCTCTTTGAGTAGGAAATTGAATATTCATTAGAGTACCCAAGCATGAATCATGGTACACATCCACAGAAAACTAGCTCTCACATCAAGGATTATTATCGTGGGTTCTAATTCATCATAGAGGAGGTTTAAAAAGATAATTGAGGAGATTAAATAATAATAAGGTTAGTTCTGGAATCATATACCTCATAGAGTCCATCGGTAAAACTAATTCAAAAATATGTCAAAGAAGAGAATGTCAATTCACCAGATCCATTGTTGATTCATGAATAAATTGTGATTTCATAATAAATTTTAGAATATAAACTTATTTATAGTCTATAAACATCAATCCATCATTGGAAATGAGATCCAAGATGAGATTAAAGAAAATAGTCCCTCAAAATGATCGACCAATAGCAAATTTTCTGGAAACATGAACCATTCATGAGAGATCTAGATTTGGTCAAGGGGATGTCGTTGTAACATTAAAAACTAACTATATTCTATCAATAATAAATGAATTCATCAATATATGGAATTTCAATTTATAGATAATTCAATGATGATCCTAATATATGAATCAAATCAAAGGAAAAGAGATAGATCTAGAACACGCATGGAGAGGAGAGGGTTTTTCAACACATACCTCAATTATTGATCATAAATTCACTTTGATCCACTAGAATATAGTTTTTGAGGAGATTATACCTTTAAACAAGGATATTATAGTTTCATTTTTTGAGAATTCATCGTATATAAATAATCTATAGGAAGCTTGATCAAGAAAATCATCTCATTGAGCCTGAACATCTTCCTCCCAATCCCAAGTTCCCTCCTAGATACATCCATGTTTCTATTGAATATGAAAATGTGGTATTGTATTCCCATATAAGAATGACTTGCTCTAACCTATAATCCCCACTTGGAATTACTTGTATTATGAATCTAGATATAGCTTAATATCCTCACAGTCGATAACATATATAAGATCCATAATGTACCTCCTGAGATGAGACACATGAAACCCATAATGCATACCTCAATATAGATAAGGAAGATCCAGATGGTATTCCATTGTTTCAATACACCTAGTGATCTTAAATGGTCTTACATATCATTATTCTAACTTACCTTTATTCCTCAAACATCAGTGTCCAAACTGAGGAGTCACTCTCAATTGATATCATCAATAGAGTTTAATTGTTTATCGAAAATTTCTTACGTATAAATTGATACCACACTCCTATTTACTTCATATTTCATGGAAAAAAAGGATAAAAACTGAAATGAATGTTTGATAAGAATGGATGATACAATAAATGAATAGAAGAACATATATTAACATATCATTTAAAAGGTATCACAAACAGATACAAACGGGAGCTTTTTTTAGCCCAAGGATTACATTTTTATAAATAATACCTATTTAATGACATATTATTTAATCCCATTCAAGAATAATCATATTTGTATGAGATATTAATTTTGGTATCTTTTTCAACATTCTTCACTTATCTCCCATTTAATGATACTCTCTACTAAAATTAATGGGGATTTATAGACTTGAAAAATTCTTATATTATTAATTTCACCCAATAAAACCATTATTCACCTTCAATTTAATATATTTTTAGCACAAAAATATAATTCAAATATAAGTGAATATGGAAGAACATTATCCTAATCAAAACTAATAATAAAATTTAGAGTTAATTCTCAACTAGGTTGCCCTATTTTTAATGTCTCCATCCTTGAAAAATAGGTAATAAAATCTACTTTATCATTTAGAAACAAAATAATTTTAAAATATTTAACCTATTTGGTTTATTATCCTTTAATTTCACAAGCCTTTATGCTTAAGACACTCCTAATTATTTTTAAGGCTACCTCTTATGGTGGAAAAACTATTAGAAATGCTATAGAATTGTGACCAACTTCTATACATATCCCATCAAAATTTATCTTTAACACAAGGGTTGTATTTTGTTAATAAACTCTTAGGAAATTAAGTATCTTATTTTGGAATCCATTCTTTTACATTGGTATGGGATTTTACTTGTACCACATCCAAATTTATTTCTCTTTCCAAAATTTCTATCAAAATGACTAAAATAACATATGGTAGCTTGGAATATTGTTTCAGTATACTAAATGGAATCTTTTGGGTACCTTTTTCTCATCAAATATTTTACCTAATGCAATCTTCTTGAACCTCTTGGGTTTATTACGCACGTATGAACTATTATCCTTTTTTATAATATTCCTGAGAGTAACTAGATTTTTTTTCCCTTGAACTTATTTTCCATAGCTGAAACGTATTTTTTCACCTTATTCTATGGTCTTATTTTCCCATTTTCATTAGATACATGTTGACATAAAATTTCATCACTTTTATAACCAGAACAATTATAAGCATCATATAAATATTCTAGTGCATTGAATATGTTTTTAGAAAAAAAGTTTATATTTTATCATATGTGGATATTTCTTCCTCTCAAGATTTGCCCCCTTAAAAATGGATTCATTTATACTTTTGTAATTTATAGATTTAAAAAAAATGTGTTATACCTAAAAACAATTCTACACTAACAAAACCCCACAAACTAGGTCTTTCTTCCCTGATATACTTATAGTTCTAAAATCCCATTTTTATTAAAAAAAACTAATATTTCCTTTACAATTTTTGGGATATTTTTGGGGAACCAACACTCATAGTTCATATTTTATCCACCATGGACATGGTGGTAGCATCCTCATCACTACTCCTCGCCCATTTTTTGTACAGGTTTAAATTTGAACCCCGAATTATTTTCTGAAATAGATTTAGCATGATAAATGTAATTTCCAATGTTGGTATATGGTATTGTAATTTTTTCGGGATTGATTATGTCATGATCCCAATGTCTTACTTCCAAATAATATATAATTTTCAAAACCAAATCAATCCTCTGAGCACTTTGTGGTATAATCATTTTTTTCCTCATCTTCATGTGATGACATCAAATGACTATTTTTATGATTTTATAATGTAACCTCATGCACCTGATGTCTCATATTGAGAAAATTATTCTCATCCGCAAACAATCTTATTCATTATTCTCCTTTCAAATAAAATATTTTAACATTTTCATCATGAATTTTATCCTTTTTTAACAATGTTTCTAGAATAATAATCCTTTAGGACTCAAACACTAGTTATGAATTCTTGACATCCTTGATGGTTTTATAATTTACTCAATTTCATGGATATTACGTTAAAATTATTTTTTCCCACATCCTTTTCATGGATTGCATTAAGCCACTTTTTTTATACCTAGACTATATTTCATCAAAATATATCTTTATTGATTCAATAGTACTAACTTTTCTGGATAGATTTATACAAATAAGAACCTTCTCCTTTAAATAATTCTATATATTGCTTCCTCTACTTAAAGATGATTTATGTATTTCTTTGTGCTTTCAAAACTTTTACAATTTAATGAAACTATTTATTTGGGAAAACTATTCATCATATCTTTTAATTCTCTAAAATATATATCTTATAAATCAAAAAATTTACAATCACTCTCATTGAGTACTTCCTGTGTATAAGTATGTTCACATACCTGATGATTAGATAACTTCATCGATCCTATTGAGGTCGAAGGGATTCATAATATCATAGTGGTATAATGAAACCACATGTCACTTGTTCTTCCTATTTTAATCTAGATATATTTTATTTATCATTATTTCACAATGAATCTAGAGATTATTATTTGTTTGACAAGAGGGATAAATTTTTCATATTCTTTTTCTCTTTCTTTCTCTTTTTAAACGTGTTCTTGGAAAAAATTGAATTTTTATTTTATATATATAATTCTCCACAAAAACTAAACATCATAATAAATTTATAAAATATAAAACAATCTTCAATAAACAATAACATCTAATATAGAGAGCCTAATTAGAGGTGAAGTGAGATTTGATACAAAATGAAAGTATTGGTTAGGGATGTTTTACCCATTAAAAGGGGGATGAATTAGTGTTAGTAACTTTTAATATAATTTTTTATCCATTTAACTTTTTATCCATGCAACTTGTTAATGTTAATTATTATCCCGTTCAATTTTCTCATGAAAAAAAGAGATAGTTATTTACAAGGTAACCTTTTAAATAAAAATTATATTACTTGGTGTGAATGGGAAAAAAATGATCACAAAACACACTTGTAATAACATTTTTAGCTATAAATGGGAAGGGTATTTCCTTGATACTTTTGTTTTAACATAGTCTCTTAGTAGTGATTTAGTGAGTATTGAACAGTGTTGTCTCCTACACCTTATAGTGATCGATGATGTACTACTAATATTTTTTTCATCATCTTTAATTAATCAAATAACAATATGGAATATTTGTATCTTTTTTCATGAATGAAACATATATTCTTCTTATGATGAAGTTTATGGAAAACTCAGTTGACTCTTCTTCTTTCACTTCTCTTTACTTCCTATTTCTTAATTATTTAGTGCATAAGGATTAAACTAGTTCTCTTCAAACATATTTATTATTATTTCATTTGTTCATATGACCAAAAACAACGGTACTCAACATATCACTTTTATTTAATACTTTTATTTATGTAATTGGGGTGAAATATAGACACTTATCTTTAACAAAGGGAACTTTCATCCAACATTTATGCATGAATAATGTTTCCATTTTTTTATAATATTGAATGGAAGTAAGTGAATGTCATATATGTAAACAGAGATATATATATATATATATATATATATATATATATATTATTCTAGTATAAATATTATGTCATATATTTAATACTTATTAATAATATATATTTTTATAATAACGGTTGAACGGTGAATGTGGAAGATGAATCTCATCGTGTCGTGGAGATGGTAATCCATACATACACACGCATGGTGGTACTATTTTTCATAAAATGGGTAAAAGGAGGAATATGGTTGTCGCATAATAATAAAAAAAATATCATAATATAGTATATTTTGGAGTTATTACTTTAGTATGGAAAAAACATTGGAAGAGGAAGTTGAATAAGAAAAAAACTTTGAAAGAGGTGATAAAACAATTACCCCTTGGGTATCCCCTTTTTATTTTCATAAAAAGACTTTATATGATGAATTTATTCCCAAATTATGACCTCTATGATGTATTGAAATACTTTTGTGGAGGAAATGCGCATATTTTGTCTTAGTCAAAGATCTTTGGAGGTGTGAATTAAATAGAATGAGATGATCCCTTGGATAAGAGAGGTGAGGGGTACTTTTGGAGGATTTTAAAATATAAATTTATCATAAATTTATTTTCAGTTTCAAATAGATATAAAGTGATTTATTTCAAGGTTTATAAGAGGATGGGTATAAATCCTCTCATAAAATAAATTTTAGACATGATTAGGTCATAAAATTAACCTTATCCTTTGAATTTAACCCTTAGTTAAATAGTTTACTCCGTAACATGTCTTCTTGTATATTTACGCTATAGGGTTAATATGTTTATTATAAATTTCAAAAAGAACTCTTTTATGGATAATTTAAGAAATAATTGACATTACCGATGTTATTTATCTGACCTTATATTTTTATGACTTTTATATCATTTAATAAAACATTATTTAGTTTAAAAGAACATTTATGTCAATTTTAATACTATTCAAAATTTTCATTTTTAAAAATATTGAACCAACATGATAACTATGATAAAATACTTAAAATATGTCACTAATATGTATATGTAATCTATAAAATTAATTTGTGTCATTAATTAACTCAAATTATATTTATTTTAATATTTTTAATATCATTTATTTGATATCTCTTTTAATTAAATAATTATTGTATTATCATCGTGTCGATATTGAATTTATTTATTTAATGTATAAAAATTATAAATAAATTATCATGATCTAGATATATTTATTATTTTTCTAAATTAAATTTATAGTCGACCATATCACATATATAACCTCATATTAAAAAATAAAATAGTTATTAAAATTTGAATATGACATTTTTAACTCTTCTTTAAATAAAATATAATAAATGTAATAATCAAAGAAACGAGGCCAAAAAAGGATCATATTTTTTACCTAAGGTTGATTTTGGTCTAAAAATAATTATCCAATGAAATTATGACAAGTTTTATGGTAATTTTATATTATTATAATTTTGTTTTTACCATTAATTACCATATTTACCTTTAACTTTGGTAAATAAAATTCAAAAGTTACTAGTCCAAAAAAATATTTTGATCTTATTAGACTAAATTTTTCATTCGTATTATAACCATGCATGTCATATTTTCAAAATTCAACTCACAGAAGTGGTAAAATTACATTTAATGATAATCTGCAAATGTGTTTAGATGGCGGATAAAAATAAGATAAATGAGATAAATGAATTTTTATATTTATTTATATTATAAAAATGATTATAATGACCTAAATTGAGTTAATATATGAATTATTTATTTATGTTGTCTTTAAAATCAATTTAATGCAAAATACTTATTTAAATGAGGTGGATTTTTTAATAGTAATGCAGTGTTTTTCAGTATTCATCAAAAGTTGAATGTTTTTAGAAAAATAAAAAAAAATTACAGTAAGATAATTTTGATATTTAAAATTAAAAAATATTGTCTATTTTACCAAATTAAATTTCTACGACTATCAAAAATTAATTTTATTATTGTTCATAAAAGGAAATAAAAAGTAGTTCCCTTAAGAAAATAGTATGTTATAAACATATAACTATTTTACCGTAACTTATAAATTTCATTATAAATATGTTTTATTTATATGAAAACATTATAAATAAAATTTAAAAATTATTTATTACTATTTATATTACTATATTTAATTGATAAGTTATAAATATATCATTTAAATAATTTTAACACTAAATTTTAGTTTCTTAGAGACTCAATCTTGCATGTTACGCAAGCCAAGTAGGTGTTGCATGAAAAAAGTTATTAAAGATAACATACCATGAAATATTAGGGTGTGACAACCTCCCTTCCTCCAATAAATTTCATCCTCATAATTGAAACTCAAAATCAAGAACTATGGGTTTGACTTTTCAAAGTATCTTTATTGAAATCTCACATCAGAAAATGGATTAATGAGACCACCATTTTAAAATAATGAAAGGGAAGTAAGATGGTCACCAGAGATAACACATACTAGGGTTCCATATAAAAAACATGGATGCAGAAGATAACCCTAAACATTCTGTTCAAATATAGAGTGATAGCGAACATGGTTAAGAAAAAGTTAACAATCACAAAGCTAGAAGTTGGTGATGATCTAAGGGACCATTGGATTCATCTGAAAAGAAAGTACAAGGAAATGTTTTATTGGATTTATGATAATTTACCTATAGTTTAAGAATTAATTTACCTCATATAATATGAACAAAAAGAATAATACTTACTAGAAAAGTAGAGTTTCATCCTTTATCTAATTTCTAACACAAACTCTTCTTTCTTTACAAATAATAATATTCTAAAATATTATATTTATCTTAAATTTAAATGGTTCTAAAAATGAATTTATTTTTCATCTTTTAAACCATTTAAATATGAAAACTAAATTTTACAGACTAGGACATCACATAGTCCAGTGGTAGGTGATAAATCCATGTTGCACCTTGATTTTGGGTTTGATTCCCGCAACCTTTTCCAATGCAACGGGTTGTCACACAACCTGTAGGTTTTCTATTACTGAAAAAATATTATTATAACTTTTAAAAAATAATATTATGAAATGTTTTAACCTTAAAAAGTATTATCCAATGTTCAACACAATCAATTCTAACCATTAGTATTATCCAAAATACATCTATCCAAACTCACAGTCCAAAAATTTATAAGGAAGGTTACTAGATTTCTAAAATCAACACAACATAATTTATATATCTTTTTTCACATAAAAAACATGTGAACTACTTCATCATGTATCCTCTTAAATCATGGTAATACCCGGAATGACCTTAAATCCTTTTTGAATACGTTCATTATTTCTTATTCCTTCCATAAATCATAGAATATTCGATATAATACATAAATAAAAAAATGTTGTAAACATCAACACCGATGGAATAAAAAACTGTTCTCCAGTTCCAAGGTAGCTGATAATATCCAATATAAATTATAAAAATAAATCATCTCTTTATTATAACATCATAGTCTCAGTATCGGAAACATATTAAGGGTTATATCTCCCTCAAATATATATTTTCCAAAAATGTTAACTTGAAACTCTATCACTATACTTGGTATCACACAATCTCAAATCAATAATGAAATACTACTACAATATAATCCTTATTTATTTCCATAATTCATATAACCAATACATTATTTATACAATACTCAAATGACACAATTATTCAATCCCAATATAAGCACGTTAATTATTACTCTTCATCTATGGTAGAAGCGTAATATTAATTGTTATCCATTAGAATATTTTTGGGTATGTTCCATTAATTCTTGGGGTATTCTCTTACATACTTCCCTATATGATTACATTTGAAGCATTGAAAATTGGATAATTCTTTTCTTCCCTTGAAATCATGAGTATGGTGTACATTTTCTCCATACATAAATCCAACACTTTTTCCTCTCAAGAAAGCATTGGGTATTTCCTTCCACAATTATCACAAGTGGGAAAAATACTTCTTTCCCTTCTTCTCTTTATCAGATTTTTTTATGGCTATACTTTTATACTCATTCTCCCGTATTAATCCATAATACTTAGGGTATTCTTTACATATATTGCTATCACTTGATATTATGTCCTCACATGATGATAATTGTTAGGAGATTATCTCCCTTTGAAATATTGGTTTAAGAATAGGAAAGATATGATCTTTCTTAATCTTTGGATCATGTGAATCAGTGGGGTTCACATTAGTTCTAATAGGTGCCATTTCTAAATGATGGCATATATTAGGATAGATCATATCATAATGTATAATCCAAAAAATACATAAAATAATTAAAATAAATTGAATATTTACATATATCTAGTATCATAATCATAAAAATGGTTTTATTGGGGAAAAATTTTCTCATAAATCCTTCCTAAAAGTTTGTAAAGAAAATGTGTATTATCCTAAGCAAGTATCCTCGGAGTGTCAAACTAGGTGCTCTGTAAGGCCCGTTGTCATGTACCCAGTTACCCGGAGTCAAGCCCAGAACACCTTATTGGTGTTATTACTCCAAGGTACATCTGATCTAGAACTATTTCCACTAGTATTGTCTATAGAAGGATGTATGTTCTAGTAATACACACATAATCTCTACATATTCAAAATTTTAAGATGTTCCTCTATACTTATCCACTAAATCCATCTTAGGATTCTGATCCCTAATCTAGGTTTTCAAAATCTAGTTTCCATGGATGTTGCTAAAATCCCTTTGATACCAATTGTAATGCCTAGATCCCAGATGCTCAGAGCCAGTGCATAATTTTAAAACATTGGAATGATTACAATGAATTAAATCCTAAAGGACCAATCAGTTTAACATCCTTAGAAAGTAGATTACATATATAAACATTACATTACAATTAAAAACATAAAATACAACATTGATAATTCTTTTAGAATTCCATTACTCTTCTCGATCAACCCTACATATAAATCATAATACACTTCTTGGCATCATAGGAAAATAAAACATAATAAAGGGGTGATCTAATATGCTCAGTAAGGTTAAACAATATAGCATAAGCTTTCATAAATATGCATAAAATTTTATGGTAAGGTATAAATTTAAAACAAAGTCCTTTTAAACATTACCTAATACATAACATGGAAATAATAAATCAAATAACTCCATTTAAACTTTCACACTGATATTCTACTTGTTGAATAATCACATATAATATTAATAACTAATCTCATAATTAGGGAATGCATAATGTCGGACATCATAACCGTACTGTTGAGGCCTTATGCTAGAACCATACATAAATATACCAATAAGTCATTATTCCAAGGCACTTGTTTGTGTCAGGAGACCTACTTATGCATCAAGGGGTTGTAACGGGCCCCACCCATCACTTACTAAGTCCAATGCATTCCTCTTATAAAAGGGGTAAAACAGAACATAAACACTTTTATTAAAACTATCATACAAAATGTCAATACTTTAACTATAAACCATGAATGGTATAAAAATATCACATCCATAGTAAACCTTTTCATAAACCCTTAAATACAATATTTACGGTTTTATCATAATAAATCATCCTCTATTAAGCATAAAATCCATCAAAGTATGTTGACATAGATGAAAATAAACTAATAAATTCATTAAAACTATTTGAGAGAAATAACCTTATTTTACGTTGAAATTATATAAAAGTTGTACAATTATAAAATAAAAAAATTGTTATGAAAATAGCCTTATAAATTTTTAAGGTAATATTAAAAATGGTAAGGTTCCCTAATAGTGGAAAATAGCTCCTCACACTATATAAGTTAAAAAATCATTCCTTAATTTGATGAAAAGGGTAATAAAGAACCTCATTTGGAAAAATATTTAAATATTACTTTCAAAAAAATTATAAAGATTCAAACATGGATAAAAATTACTTTAAATAATTTTCGATAATATTTTTAAAAATATTTTATGAAACAATGATATGGATGATAAAGATTCCAAAGTAGATACTTAAGTATAAACAACCTTGGATAATAATGAGATTATTAAATTGACCCTTACGTAAAAAACTTAAAAGAATTATTTTTTGAAAAAATGTGACTGAACTTAAAAATATTCAATTTTTTTAATCCTTTATATACATATAAAAAAATTTGTCTGATAATATCAAGAATATTGAAAAGGATAAAGGATTAATTCTTTAAACATTCAAAGTGTCCCATACCACTTTGAACATTTAAATAATATGCCCAATATATTTAAATGAATATCTAAATAACATGAAGATAAATTTATTCATGATATAATATATAATTGGAGAATTACATACACCACACACAAGAAATTGGTGGTGAACAGGTCTTATATCTCACAAAAATTAAAAGTTATATGAAATTCCACTACCTTAAGTCTCATACTCTCCGTATGTGTTTGAAACTCCTTTATAATGGATTTAAACATATTGTGAACTTATAATTGAATATTATTAATATTTATGGTATCATATATAATTATTTTCTGTCTTTATATTATCCATTATTTAATAATTTCCAATTTAAATCAATATTTCAATTAATATTCTCTTTCTTTATCGTACGTGTTTTGACTTGTTATTCTTGATCATATTAGTTAGATAATGATTTAATTACTTCCATAATGTATAAAATTATTTTTATATCATATATATTAAGAATATAAATATATATAATAGATACATATATGAAATGCAATACACCTTTCATGGAGAGTGTAGGTCATACGTACGCATGAAAGTTGTTTTCATTTTCTTATCGTATTGAAAAGAAGTGAATGACAGATTTGGAAATACATACATATATGTATATATATATATATTATTATAGTATAATTATTATTTTATATATTTAATACTTATTAATATTATATATTTTTATAATCCTTCTTTAATGGTGAATGTGGAAGATGAATCCCATCACGTCGTGGAGACGGTAAGCCGTACATACGCACACATTGAGATATTGTTTTTCATAGGATGAGTAAAATGAGGAACATGGTTGTACCATAATAAAACAAATCTAGGAATATATTATATTCTATAGTTATTACTTTAGTATCGAAACAACATAGGATTAGTAAGCAGAAGAAGAAAAGAATTTTTAAAGAGGTGATAAAACAATTACCTCGTTTTCAGGTATCTCTATTTGATTTGCAGAAAAGGACACCTTAGGATGGATTTATGCCCAAATATGGTATCTATGATGTATTGAGGGAAGTTTGGGAAGTAAAAAAGGAGGTTTTAGCTGACTAAAAGGGCTTTGGGGGTGTGGATTAAAAAGAAGGGGAAGTACCATTTTATAAGAGAGGTGATGGATACTTTTGGAAGATCTTAAAATATTAGTTTGTTATAAAATTAATTTCGGTTTAAAATAGCTCTGAAGTGATATATTTAGAATAAAATATAAATATGGGTTGAAATAATATCAACCATTGAATTTTATATATGTTTAGGATATAAAATTATCCTTATCTTTTGGATTTAATCCCTAGTTAAACTGTTTAACTCTTACCGTGTCTTCTTATATTTTTACGCTATTGGGTAAATACAGTTACAATAAAATTCTGAAAAAACCTAATTGGATAATTTATGAAATATTTGTCATTATCCAAATTATTTGTATGGAACATATATTTTTATGACTTTTATATCATTTAATAAAATAGTATTTATTTTAGAATAACATTTAAGTCAATTTTAATACTATTCAATATTTTTATTTTTAAAATTATCAAACCAATATGATAGCTTTGAGAACATAATTCAAATATGTCACTAACATGTCTAAGTTATCAATAAAAGTAGTTTATGTCCTTAATTAAGTAAAATTATATTTATTTAAATATTTATAATATCATTTATTTGATATCTCTATTAATTAAATAATTACTCCATCATCATTATGTCACCAATTAATTTATTTATTTAATGTCTAAGAATTTTAAATAAAAAATAATTATGTAGATAAATTTATTATATTTATAAATACTATATATAGTTGACCATAAAACTTATATAACATCATCTTAAAAATAAAATAGTCATTAAAATTTGAATATTACTTTTTTAACTATTCTGTAAATAAAATATATTAAATTCCCTAAACAAACATATGTGGATTTTAAAGGATAATATTTTTTTACCTAAGGTTGATTTTGGTCGAAAAATACTTATCCAATTACATTAGAACAAGTGTTAGCTTAATTTTATATTATTATAATATCATTTTTACCGTTAATTACCCTATTAACCTTTAGACGTGGTAAATAAAATTCGAAAAGTTACTATTCACTATAACTATATTGATCCTATTAGACCAAATTATTAATACTTATTACAAACATGTATTTTTTATTTTGTAAATTAAATTAATAGAAGTGGTAAAAATAAATTTAATGCTAATCTACATATGTGGCTAGAAGGTAGAAAAAAGAAGTTAAAAAAGATCAATGAATATTTATATCTCTTTATATTATAAAAATGATTCCAATGAAATAAATTAGGTTAATATATTCGTTATTTATATTTTGTGACTTTAAAAATAAATTTAAATTAAAATAATTATATAAATCAAAAAGTCAGTTTCTATCAATAATGGATTTTTTTCACAATTCATCGAAAATTCAATGTTTTCAGAAAAATACAAAAAATTCACCCTAAGAAAATTTTGATATTATAAATTAAAAAATGAAGTCTATTTTATCAAATTAAATTTATAATAGTATCTAAAATAAATTTATTATTATTCACAAAATAACATAAAAATTAGTTCCTTTAAGAATATAATATTTTCAAAACATATATCTACTCCACCAAAACTTATACATTTCATTATAAATATGTTTTATATATGTGAAAACATTATTAATAAAATTTAAAAATTATTTATTACTATTAAAATTACTATATCTAATGGATAAGTTATGAATATATCATTTAAATAATTTTAACAATAAAGTGTTGTTTCACAGATACTCAATCTTGTGTGTTGCGCAAGAAAAGTAGGTTCTATGTGCAATAAATGTTTTTGAAGATAACGTACCATGAAAAATTGGGGTGTAACATCAAATCACCTCAAGCTAGTAGTTCCTGCATCACAACACACTCTAGGTCAGTTTATTGTCCAGCCTGTACCTGGTCCACCAGAGAAGATATGTCCACCAATGGAGAACAATTCACGGATCCCTAATAAATAGAAGAATCGATCCTCCAATTTTTAAATAATATCATTTGGTTTCACTGCTCCTCAAAGGTTCACCTACCATGATCATGAGATACTTGCATCTCATGACTAAGAGAATATTCTATGACATTACCTTTCCTATGTGAATACACCATCACAGTTTCAAACATCTATAGATACTATACCCAGTACCTTTTCCTCATATCTAGGTCTCTATTTGTGAAGATCTAACAAATACCTTTTGGTTAGTGAAGAAAAAAATCCTCTTATCAAAGAGATAATGTCATTAATAATTCAATTAATGGGCTAAAATTTCTTGCTCAAAGTCATGGGTAGGGTAGTTCTGCTCATGGGGTCGCACACATAAGCCACTACCTTCTCTCACTATATCAGTACTTCTCACAGAACAATGCTTGATGAATCACATTATACTACATATCTGATCCCTAGTTTATGGAGAATAAGTACTAGCTCTATATTAAACCTCCACTTCATCTCAATAAACACCAGTTCATGCTAGTCAAAACACTAGAACATTACTCCATTCTTCTTCAACATAATCATAGGTTCTGATAAATGATATAATTAAAAAATAAAACATCAATAATTTCTTGATAATACTAAGAATATATTGATCTCAAACACATTCCAGGGACATGTTCAGGATATCACTACCTCTTGTTGATCTAGGATCATAGATATAACTTTCTGCAAAACCACATTCCATATGAAATTATCCTAAAAATTAGTGAAATTACACTTCAACAACAATGCCTAAAGATTATATTCTTGAAGAATAATAAAGACTATATTGAGGTGTCTAGTTTGCTGCACTATATTTGATGAGTAGATGAGGATGTGTTCAACAAACACCATGATAAAAAAGTCTAGGCTACAGTGGAAGATCTTATTCATGATATCCATGAACACTACCAGTGTATTTTTCAAACCAAACAACATCACCAAATAATCTCATAGCCCATAACTTATCTTCTACTCTGTCTTTATGACTTTCTCATCTCTAACATGCAATCAGTGATAACTCAATCAATGATCAATCATGGAGAACCATAGGGCTCCCTATAACCGGTCAAAAATATTTTTTATCCTAGTAAAAGGATATATGTTACTCATAATCACATGTTGCATATTCTAGTAGTCAACACGAAGACAAAAACTACTATCTACAAAATTATGGAATAAGAAAGGTTCACCCCACATTGAGTAACTCTTCCTGATAAATCCCATATGATCTAAGTAATGAAGATGTACCCTGAGATGATTCTTATCATTTGGAAACATATGATAAAGGGGTATTGAAATGGGATGTGAATATGGAACAAGTTATATGTCAATGTTAAGAACTATATTAAGAGATGTCCTTTGGATTCATCTAAAAATACATCCTGAAAGAGATACATGATTGTAGGTGTCATGACCCGTCCTCGGGGCCCGTGTCGTGACTACCCCAAGCCCATCTTCCATAGGCCAGGGGCTGGCGACAAGAACTAAGGTGAAATTCCCGATAAAGAGGGAAGTCATTGCCTTTATAAAGTAAACAGACAAACTGAGTAAGCCAGCAAAAGTAAACACTAAGTAAACTGAGTACAAGTAAGTGCGGAAAGTAAATGGGCCAGAATACAAATCCAAACTGAAGTAAAGTACAACTGGAATGAAAGTACAGTAACTGAAAGAAAGGAAGCAACATCGAGCCGTCCACTGGTAGCCCCACTTGAAGGGTGGGTACAGATATCCACCTCAGCTCCTCGGGTCCAGTCACCCGCTCCATGTACGTCTCGCCCAATGGTCCACCTCCAGGTACCGACTTCTTCACTAGCCTCTACCACGATCAGTGCTGTCCATCATCTGCATCCAACACAATATAGTGCGGGCATAGCCCGTGCAGGGGTGAGTATAAGATACTCAGTAGGGACCCCGAGACCCCAAAGGTCTCCCAGAATCCACAAAGGATAATCCAAAAAAGAGAGATACAATCACAAAGTAAAAAACAACACTACTTAGGTATATGCCCATACATATACCTAAGTCATTAATTCCAATTCAGCTCCAGCATCCGAGCCCAAGTTCGATCACGTCCACACAGGATAACACAACACAAACCACATAGGAAAGAAAGTCAATCATATCGAAGAATATGATTTTACGTCAAGACTCAGCTCACACAGGTAAACTTCTTCGTAAGATGATAGAGATGATTAGATGTAGCCACTGATTCATCTAAGCCTTCGGACCCACACAGGATCGATAGGTACTAACCACCGCAATGACCCACACAGGACTGATAGGTACTAAGCCCCACAATGACCCACACAGGACCGATAGGTACTAAGCCCCACAATGACCCACACATGATCGGACCCACATAGGATCGGTATGTGCTGGCCCACACAGGATCGCTGAGCGCTGAACCACACAGGATCGATAGGCACTGATCCACACAGGATCGCTGAGTGTTGTAGTCGTCGCTGTCGAACCCAAGGAGGGTTTCTGTATAGTCGTCATCATCATCGTAGTCGCAGCCAGCTCTAGGGTTCCCGCACATAACAAGCTCGTTCGGGGAGGGTCCGCTCCACGAGCCGAGGGCTGATACATCAATTGACACGAAGTCCAGAGTTGATGTATCCAAAAGATTCGTATCGTCAACAGGAACTCAACGTCACAGACGGCGCATCAATCGGACGTCCGGTCGGAGAGTTATTGGCTTTTTTGTCCCATGGGCCCGATTGGTTTTTAAGTCAAAACCAACCCGACCATACTCTAATTGCATCCAAACCTTGATCGGAGTAAGCCAAAAGGTCTGTCTCACTAAGAGGAATCCATCAAAGTCGACGGAACGTCAATTGGATGTCCGGAGCTCAAGTTATAAGCGTTTCCGCTCCGAGGGCTCGGTTGGTTTCGTGTTCGAACCAACCCAGCCGAACCCAAATTTCTCCGAAAAAATGAGTGTAGTATACCGAAACGACCGTCTCGAATCAAGGATCTCATCGTAGAAGATGGTGCGTCGATCGGAGGACTGTAGCCCAAGTTATGGGAAAAAGACCGAAAGAGGTCCGGAAATAGGGGGTTCGGGCCCGGTTCGACCCGGCCCGATACCTCCTAGGTCGGCCTGAACCGGGGCGACTTGACTCGGGTCCGGGTCCGGCCCATTAGGGTGCGGCCCAGCCTGGGCACGGCGCGGCGCGGACTGGGCGCGACCCGGCCCGGCCTGGGGGCCGCCAGGCCGGGCCCGGAGGCGGCTCGGCCGAAACGGCCGAGCGGAGGGGGGGGGGGGGCTTGCTTCCCCCCTGTTGTGAAACAGCGGCCCCCATGTGGGGGGCCTCTCCTTCGGCCAGCCGAGGGTTACAACCCTAGGCTTCTTGGAAGCTGGCCGGCCTGGTCCGGTAGGCAGGTTGCTGCTACCGTGGGACCACCGGGGTCCCGCCCTCCTGCTCCGGCGCCGGCGTCCAGAAGTCGGCCACCGCTTCCTGCTCCGCTGCAGCCTCGGTCCGACCGGCGTAGCGCGATGGCGCCGTGCCCCTCCGCCACAGCCCAGATCCGGCGGCGGCCTCTTCGAGGTTCTCTGGCGCCGCGTGACGACGCCTCGACTTTGTTCATCTTTAACAGCTCGGCGTGACGACGCCACGCTTCTTCGCCCATTCCTTATTATTTCTGTGTAGTGCAACGACACCGAGCTGCCTTTCTCTTTCCACAAACAATTCAAACAAACAAGGGGGGGAGGAGGGTCGGCCGTGTTCATGCAGTCCGACCTCCTCCCATTATTTCGATAACAGGCGGCTCAATTAGAGACGATGATCAGCGATGAATGTATTCACGAACATAAACAAAAAATAATCCCCTACCTCAAGCGTTGTCATCAAGCGAGGTTTGTCGCAAAAAGGGATGTCACGGAAGGAGACTCTGTAAGTGTCGCGGAAGGAGGATCGTCAGCGTTGAGTCATCGATCTCCGAGGATGGCGTCTCTCAACGGCTGTGGTGAGGGAAGAAGATGGTATGACGAACTCCCTGTTGAGTCAATAAGGTTTTCCTTATGTCTTTTCCATTCCATCTTGTTTTTAAAATCACAAACACCTTATCTTTAAGTAAAATTGATTTTATAAGGAAAATTGCTTTTATAAGAAAAATTGCTTTTATAAGGAAAATTTCTTTTATAAGAAAAATTATCCTTATTATATTTCCATCCAGATTTTTCTTAAGTATGAGATTAGGATTCATTTCTATTTTCTCGGAATTGTTTTAAACTTTGATATGAAGTATTCTGTTTTAGGATCCGAATTCTGGATAAGAACTGTAATAATGTTTCACTCCGAAATCCAGATGAGAACTGTAATAAAGTCTCTTTTTGAACTCCAGATACAAACTCTAATTAATTTCTACACCAGATTCAGGATACGAATCCTTATGAAGTTCAACAACGAATTCTCATTACAAATTCTAATGATAAATTCTCATTACGAATTCTGATGACGAATTCTCATTACGAATTCTAACGATGAATTCTCATTATGAATTCTGATGACAAATTCTCATTACGAATTCTGATGATGAATTCTCATTGCGAATTCTCATTCCGAATTCTCATTCCGAATTCACCTATTAAACAGAATATGATCATCTTTGTTTTATACACTTTGAATTTATTCAGACTCCGAAAATTATTTTTGGTTAGACTCCGAACTTTCATTTTGTTTATGCCTTTATATTTTGTCTACTCTTTATTATTTTCCTTACACTCCGAATTTTTCATTCCGAAAATTTGAGTTATATTTTAAACGGTGTCGTACATTCTGTTACACTTGTTTTGTTATAAAATTATGTAGTCTATTCTGTTATAAACTAACCGTTGGCTAAGTTACACGTGTACATGTCCCTCCGATTTTTAAGGAAAATATGACCGTTGGGAAGGAGGCCGACCTTACCTATAAATAGGAGCCCATTTGAAAGAACATGATACTGAATAACAACTTGGTTTTTTGCATACATGCTGTTGAAGTGATTTCTAGAGAGAGAGGCTCTTATTAACTCTCAAAGCTTCGTGCGACTCCAATTGTTGGTGATTACATTCGAGGACTTCCGGGGATAGGAAAACAGAGGTGCTGTCTACCTTGAAGATGAGGGCTTCCTTGCTGAGGAAGACATAGGTTGCCAACTACCTTAAAGTTGAGGGCTTGCGAGGATAGAAAGACAGAGACTCCGATCTTCGTATCGAGGGCTTACCCTGGTGTGGGTAAGACAGACTTTCTTGAAAGTATAAATCAGGGGACCTTTATCCAAGGTTGTTGGATACCCTTCTCTTTGGGTTAAAATACTTATATCTTGTTACTTGTAGTTCAACTACTTGTTTATTTTCCGCTGCATATTGTATTGTAAGGAAAGTATAACTTTATTATACTTACTTACTTGTACTCTGTTTCATTTAGATTCTATACGCTTTAAGGCAGAATCTCATATTGTAATCTTTTATTAAGTTTCAATTTCTGGAACCATATTTCCGAAACCTACTTTCGGAATCTCTTTCCAAGTTTTATTTGGTGTTAGAGGTGTTGTGAATTTGCTTAGTTTAACTTTGTTAAACTTAGCCCTTTCCTTTTCTTAAGGAAAACATAGTTATTTGTAAATAACATTAAAGGTTCCAAAGGAATTTTTAAAGTATAAAATTCACCCCCATCTTGTATATTGAGCATCTACATAATTATTTAGATCCTACACTCCCCTTTGTGGTGACAGAGTTCTTCATCGAAGGCTCAGTGTTCTTTGCGTTCTTCAACGAGAAAGAAGATGTTCTTCAAGAGTTAGAGAAAATCCTCTCCCAAAATCCTCTCACACAACAAAACCACCCTAATAAAATAGGCGTTGCCTTATTTTATTACTCAAGCCAAAGTCTCTTGAAATTAAAAACGAATAATTCAATTAATTGAATTAATTGAAGAGTTTTTAACCGCCCAATTAAAGAGGAATTTAATACATAGATAAACGTGAGAGTTGAATTTCAATTAATGGGGGTGTGGGTTCATTACCTAAATAAAATAGGGGGTTTGAGGAAGTTAAATGGGTGGTGTCATGTGGGCCCACCCCACAAATATCCTACCTAGTGGAGTAGGATATAGTGGGTCCCACTCCAACCACTTCGCTTAGGTTAAACTACTTAAAATAAAATAAAATTGGTTGCACCATTTTATTTTATTCTTTTACTTAACCCAAAATTTTAATTACCAAACCTGTGAAAATGCAACTCCAGAAAAGGTGTTCCTAAGAAATTACCGGTGGTGCGGTTCCATCAGTGTCCTCAGATTTCGATTCCGAGCACTGGTTCAAAAGTTTGGAAAACCCACTCCTTCGTTCACTGAATGTACCTGACCTAAACTTCGGAAAATTATTCCGGGCTCACTGGGCCTCAGAATCAGGTGCCGTCAGAAACTGCGTTCTTGTAAACTCCCAAAGAAAATTAAGAAAAAAAAGAAATTTCCCTTGATTTTTATGGGTCTTTACATTACTCCCACCTCAGGGATTTAGGTCCCCATAAAGATACATCATAAACTAGGGGAACAAAAGTGGGTACTGAGCACGCATCTGAGCCTCCCGCTCCTAAGTGCTCTCCTGGAGGTTCCCGTGCTGCCATCTGATGCGCACTAGAGAAATCGACCATCCACGTAGGACCCACTCCAGTCGATCCTTAATCTCCACTGAGACTTTCGCAAAATTCACCCCATCATCAATGTCCAGCTCCCCATGGTTGATGATATGCATCGGGTCGTGCACGTATCTCCTTAGTTGAGATACGTGAAAGATGTCGTGCACCCGCTGTAACTGAGATGGTAGAGCTAGGTGATAATCCACCTCGCCAATCCTGCTGAGGACCTGGAATGGTCTGATGAAGGGTGGAGATAACTTCCCGCCCCAGCCAAATCTCCGTAATCCACGTCGAGGTGAGACCCACAAGAAGACGTGGTCGCCATCCTCGAACTCTAGTGGACTCCACCTCCTGTCAGCATAAGACTTTTGCCGGCTCTGAGCTGTCCTCATCTGCTCCTGGATGACCTGGACCTTCTCTGTCATGGCCTGGACCATCTCTGGTCCCACAAGTGCTGACTCCCCAGGGTCTGTCCGGCACAGAGGTGATCTGCAAGGTCGACCATACAACGCCTCATATGGTGCCATCCCGATGGTGGAGTGGTAGCTATTGTTGTATGCGAACTACACCAAGGGTAGGTGATCCTCCCAGCTGCGACCAATGTCGAGGACACATGCACGGAGCATGTCTTCGAGAGTCTGAATGGTCCTCTCCGTCTGACCATCCGTCTGAGGGTGAAAGGCGTTGCTCAGACGTAGCTGCATCCCAAAAGCCTCCTGAAACCCCTTCCATAGATGGGAAGTAAAGAGAGAATCTTGATCAGAGACGATAGATGATGGCACACCATGAATCCGCAAAATCTTCTGAACGTAGAGGAATCCCAATCTCTCTACTGAGCCCTGCTCTCTGATGGGTAAGAAGTGGGCCGACATGGTGAGTTGGTCGACAATCACCCAAATGGAGTCGTGACCTCTGGATGTACGTGGAAGTCCAGTCATGAAGTCCATAGGTATGTCATCCCACTTTCACTTCAGGACCTCCAAGGGCTGTACCAAGCCTGCTGGTACCTGGTGCTCTGTCTTCACCTGCTGGAAGGTGAGGCATTGTGAAACGAACTCTGCTACAACCTTCTTCATACCCAGCCACCAATGCTGTCGCTTGAGATCCTGGTACATCTTCGCCTCTCCTGGGTGTACCGCTAAAGGGGAAGTGTGAAACTCTCTCATCACCTCCTCCCATAAAGCAGATGGTTCCATGGTACATTCTCTGAAAAGGATGACGTGCTCTCCTCCCACATAGAATCCTTTAGGTGCCTGTCCTGAGGATATCTGTGCACGCCGCATCTCACAGTCATCATCCCCACGCTGCGCCTCTCTGACCTGCTGTAGTAGTGGAGGAGTGACTGTGAGTGACTAAAGAAAGGCTGCTCCATCACTATCCACGAAGGATATATACAAAGTGTCTAGCTGCTCTGTCACCT
The DNA here is from genome assembly GCA_963277665.1 of Viscum album. NCBI lineage: Eukaryota > Viridiplantae > Streptophyta > Magnoliopsida > Santalales > Viscaceae > Viscum > Viscum album. The sequence goes on from OY728142.1 coordinate 1,932,446,824, forward strand.
CCCCAAGTAGCTGAATTCCCGTCCTCCTGCAGAGAGAATCGACTACTACGTTCCCCTTTCCAGGAGTATAGACTATCTCAAAGTCATAGTCCTAGAGGAACTTGATCCATTGCCGCTGTCTCAGGTTCAGGTCCTTCTGTGAGAAGATGTACCTGAGACTCGGGTGGTCAGAGTATACTATAAAGTGCTCGCCCATCAGGTAGTGCCACCACATCTTCAGAGCGAAGACAACTACTGCTAACTCCAGGTCATGGGTAGCATAGTTCTGCTCATCCTGCCTCAACTGACGTGATCCATAAGAGATCATGGCCCATTGCTACATCAGGACATATCCGAGTCCAGTCCCTAATGCATCGCAGTAGACTACGTACCCTACTCCCTCCTCCGGTAGCCTCAAGATAGGCACGCTGGTCAATCTCTGTCTCAGCTCCTGGAAGCTCAGCTGACATCTGTCTGACCACAAAAAGGGTTTCCCCTTCTTCGTCAAAGATGAGAGTAGTTCCGTAACTCTGGAAAAGTCTGTAACGAATCTCCGGTAGTACCCAGGTAGTCCCAAGAAACTCCGCACCTCCATCATGCTCCTAGGTGGCTCCCAATCTAGCACTGCCTCGATCTTCACAGGATCCACCACAACTCCCGCCTCAGAGATGATGTGTCTCAAGAAGTGGACCACACGTATCTAGAACTGACACTTCGAGAGATTACCATAAATATGGTGCTCTCGAAGTGTGTCCAGTAAAACCTGCAAGTGGCAGGCGTTCTCCTCCTCAGTCGTCGAGTATATCAAAATGTCGTCAATGAAGACCACGAAAAATCGATTGAGGTAAGGCTGGAAGATCCTGTTCATGAGGCCCATGAACACTGCTAGAGCATTGGTTACACCGAATGGCATAAACAAGAACTCATAATAGTCATACCGACATCTGAAGGCCATATTCTGCACGTCCTCATCCTGAACTCTGAGATGATGATAGCCTGACCTGAGGTCTATCTTCGAGAACCACCGTGCTCCCTTGAGCTGATCGAATAGGTCGTCAATCCCCGGTAGCGGATACTTGTTCATCATGGTCACCTGGTTTAGGAAACGGTAATCGACACACAGTCGCAAGCACCCGTCCGCCTTCTTGGTGAACAAAATCGGGGAAGCCCATGGTGAAACACTGGGTCAAATGAATCCCTTTCCATGCAAGTCCTCCAGCTGTACCTGTAGCTGTCGAAGCTCGGAAGGAGCCATCCGATATGCTGGAGTGGATATCGGGGCTGTCTCGGGGTACATTTCAATATAAAAGTCTACCTATCTGTGAGGAGGTAGTCCTGTAACGTCGTCGGGAAAAACATCAGCATATTGATCCACCACTGCAGGTAAACTCGGACTCCAGACGTCAGCTACTCCTAGGATGAGGCTAGCCAACTGATGAGTGATGGGCTGTCCTCTCCTCTGCGTGAGTTCATCCTGCGCTGCAAAGGTTCCCTTCTCGCCGGTGAAGGTGAACCTACTCCCATCGGTGCGAAAACATCACACCTTGAGCCTAATGCAGTCGATCTGAGCATGAACTGTAGATAACCAATCCATGCACAAGATGATGTCGTAAGGCCTCAACGCCGCTGCAAGAATATCCCAGCCAAAGATATCGCCTCCTAGAGTAAGCTCACACTGCCGGCACCAGTGCGTAATCATCGAGTCTGCTCCTGTAGGAGTCTCTAGCTGTAAGGATCGATCCAACGAATCCGTCAGAATCTCCAATATCTGAACAAGGGAAGCGACAATGAATGAATGACTCGCTCCTGTGTATATAATAATTGCAGCAAGGGTGGAATAGACACAGATAGTACCTAGAATCATCTCGGGTGCGCCGTGGTCGTAGGCCTCCGCTACCTGAAGCTGTGCTTGCCTCTTCCCGACAGCTCCCTGTGGTTAGGGTGGACCTCCTGGTGGTGGTGGTGGTAGAGCCTCAAAGCATCACCCACCACCTGCTGCTCAGCCATCTCCTCTGCCTCGTCCGCCTACTCCTTGTGGACCGCCACGGTCGACCCTCTGCTTCTACCTAGGTGGTCCCTCAACCGTCTGCTGCTCCTACACACGACGGGTTGGGTAGTCACGAGCCATGTGGCCCTACCTACTGGATGCGTAGCACTATCTGCCTCTCGAAAGACTGGCTCTACGCTGTGATCCCCGCACCTCTGAGCCAGTGTCCTGAGGTCGTCCGCCTAAGGGTCTGGTCCACCTGGACCCATGTGTCATCCATCGACTGCCTAATGTAGAAGACTCTGCTACGTGCCGCCCTGCGGTAGGTCTCGCTGCTGGTGTAGGCTCATCAAGAAAGCTCTCAATGAGAAGGGCTCGCTCCAGTACCCCTGCCTGTGTCGGAATACTGAGGGAGATCAGCGATGCCCTGATCTCATGCCTCAATCCCTGCTCGAAGGTTCGGGCCTGGAAGAATGGGTCCCGTCCCATGTTATTCGAATAGCGTGAGAGATAGGTAAATCTTGCCGAGTACTGGGTGACCGACAAGCTGCCCTGCCGTAGCTATAGTAGCTCCTGGAATGCGCACTGCATGGAGGGTGGCTGGGATGAACTCCGAGCGGAAGAGGCTCTCAAATCCATCCAGAGGAGATATGCCTCGTCGTGCACCTGGAACATCAAGCTCCACCATCTACCTACTGCCGCGTGCAGGAGACTCGCTGAAAGGATCACCATGAGGTCTGCTGGTGTCCCCACCAATTAGAAAACTCAGACAACTACCTCCAGCCAATCCTTGGCTGCCTGAGGGTCCGTCTCCTCGTGGAACCTGGGCGGTCTCTGACGCTGAAACTCGTGCAGTGCACTAAGGCGACGTGCACTCTCAGCGGCTGGAGCTGGTAGCATCGGTGGCTCGGCGGGTAGTGGTTCCACCGGTGCCTCTGTAGTTATAGGGCCCTACACTGAGGCCTCGTCGCTCGGTGGGTTGTCATCACGTATAAAACTCGGAACCCTAGCTGGCTACCGTCGTGGGGCCATCCTGAAAAGAGAAAGTTGCACCATGTTCAACACAGTATAACTGGTGAGCTGACACAAAGTAATCATAAATAAAACTTGAAACACACATGCAATAAATTTTTTCGTTCACTAAGTCGGAAATCAGAAGTCAGGGTCCTCATGTACGGATACGTCGGCCGCCGCATCAACACTGGACTCCCTGGACTGATAACCACACTCAATACTCTTAACACTATTACTTCACATAGAAAAAGATCAGAGTGTTGAGTTCTGCGGTTGAACCGAACTCCTCTGATACCAATTTGTCACGACCCATCCTCGGGGCCCGTGCTGTGACTACCCCAAGCCCGCCTTCTATAGGCCAGGGGCTGGCGACTAACACCAAGGCAAAATTCCCAATAATGAGGGAAGTCATTGCCTTTATAAAGGAAACAAACACACAGAGTAAGCCCACAAAAGTAAACACTAAGTAAACTGAGTACAAGTAAGTGCAGAAAGTAAATGGTCCAGAATACAAACCCAAACTAAAGTAAAGTACAACTGGAAAGAAAGTACAACAACTGAAAGAAAAGAAGCAACGTCGAGACGCCCACTAGTAGCCCCACCTGAAGGGTGGGTACAGATAGCCACCTCAGCTCCTCGGGTCCAGCTGCCCGCTCCGTGTACGTCCCGCCCAGTGATCCACCTCTAGGTACCGACTGCTTCACTAGCCTCTACCATGATCAGCGATGTCCATCGTCTGCATCCAACACAACGTAGTGCGGGCATAACCCGTGAAGGGGTGAGTATAAGTTACTCAGTAGGGACCTCGAGACCCCCGAAGGTCTCCCAGAATCCACAAAGGATAATCCACCAAAGAAATATACAATCACGAAGTAACAACCAACACTACTTAGGTATATGCCCATACATATACCTAAGTCATCAATTCCAATTTGGCTCCAGCATCCGAGCCCAAGTTCGATCACGTCGACACAGGATAGAACAACACAAACCACATAGGAAAGCAAGTCAATCATATCGAAGATAATGATTGTAAGTCAAGACTCAGCTCACATAGGTAAACTTTTTCATAAGACGATAGAGATGATTAGATGTAGCCACTGATTCATCTAAGCCGTCGGACCCACACAGGATCGATAGGTACTAACCGCCGCAATGACCCACACATGATCGATAGGTACTGACCCCCGCAATGACCCACACAGGATCGGTATGCGCTGGCCCACACAGGACCGCTGAGCACTGACCCACACAGGATCGGTAGGCACTAATCCAAACAGGATCGCTGAGTGCTGTAGGCATCACTGTCGAACCCATGGAGGGTTTCTGTACAGTCGTCATCGTCGTCGTAGTCGCAACCAGCTCTAGGGTTCACGCACATAGCAAGCTCGTTCGGGGAGGGTCTGCTCCACGAGCCGAGGGCTGATACATCAACTAACACAAAGTTCGGAGTTGATGTATCCAAAAGATCAGTATCGTCAACAAGAACTCAACGTCACAGACGACACATCAATCGGACGTCCGGTCTAAGAGTTATTGGCTTTTTCGTCCCAGGGGACCGATTTGTTTTTAAGTCAAATGCAACCCGACTATACTCCATATGTGTCCAAACCTCGAGTGGAGTAAGCCAAAAGGTCCATCTCACTATGAGGAATCCATCAAAGTCGACGACACCTCAATCGGACGTCCGGAGCTCAAGTTATAAGCATTTCCGCTCCAATGGCCCGGTTGGTTTCGTGTTCGAACCAACCCGGCCGAACTCAAAGTTCTCCTAAACCATGAGGGTAGTATACCAAACCGACCGTCTCAATCCAAGGATCGCATCGCAGAAGACGGTGCATTGATCAGAGGTCCGCAACCCAAGTTATGGGAAAAATACCGAAAGAGGTCCGGAAATAAGGGGTTCGGGGCCGGTCCGACCCAGCCCGATACCTCCTGGGTCGGCCCATTAGGGCGCGGCCCGGCCCGGTGGGTGCGGCCCGTCCTAGCCGGCATAGCCCAGCCCAACCTGGGCGTGGCCCGACCCGGCCTGGGCGAGAGCCGGCCCGGCCTGGGCGCGACCCGGCCCGGCATGGGCGGCCCGGCCTGGCGTGCTCGGCTTGGCCAGCGTGGCCAGGTGGCTCGGCCGAAACATCTGAGCGTAGGGGGGGGGGTCTCACTGCCCCACTTTTGTAAAACAGCGGCCCCCATTTGGGGGGCATCTTCTTCAGCCAACCGGGGGTTACGACCCCCGACTTCTTGGAAGCTGGCCGGCCCGGTCCGGCCGGCCGGTTGCTGCTACCGCGGGACCACCGGGGTCCCGCCCTCCTGCTCCAGTGCCGGCGGACGGTAGCCGGCCACCGCTTCCTGCTCCACCGTGGCCTCGGTCTGACCGGCGCGGCACGACAGCGCCACACCCCTCCACCGCGGCGCCGCTCCGGCCGCGGCCCCGCCCCGGTCGCGGCCTCTTCGAGGTTCTCCGGCGCGACGCGACGGCGCTGCAGATTTGTTCGTCTTTAACAGAGCGTCGCGACGGTGCCACGCTTCTCCGTGCATTCCTTATTATTTCCGCGCGGTGCAATGGCACGACGCTGCCTTGCTCGTACCACAAACAATTCAAACAAAGAAGGGGGGAGGAGGGTCGACCGAGTTCGTGCGGTCCGACCTCCTCCCGTTATTGCGATAACAGGAGGCTCAATTAGAGACGATGATCGACGATGAAAGTATCCACGAACAGAAACAAAAAATAATCCCCTACCTCAAGCGTTGTCGTCGAGCGAGGTTTGTCGTGGAAAGGGACGTCTCAGAAGGAGACACCATAAGAGTCGCAGAAGGAGGATCGTCGCCGTCGAGTTGTCGATCTCCGAGGATGGCGTATCTCACCGGCTGCGGAGAGGGAAGAAGATGGTATGACGAACTCCTCTTTGCAGTGATGGAGTTCTTTGTCGAAGGCTCGGTGTTCTTCGCGTTCTTCGACGAGAAAGAAGATGTTCTTCAAGAGTTAGAGAAAATTCTCTCCCAAAATCTTCTCGCACAACAAAACCAACCTAATAAAATAAGCATTGCCTTATTTTATTACTCATGCCAAAGGTTTTTGAAATTCAAAACGAATCATTCAATTAATTGAATTAATTGAAGAGTTTTTAACCACCCAATTAAAGAGGCATTTAATACTTATATAAATGCGACAGTTGAATTTCAATTAATGGGGGTGTGGGTGGATTACATAATTAAAAGAGGTGGTTTGAGGAAGTTAAATGGGTGGGTCATGTGGGACCCATCCCACAAATATCCTACCTATTGGAGTAGGATATAGTGGGTCCCACTCCAACCACATAGCTTAGGTTAAACTACTTTAAATAAAATAAAATTGGTTGCACCATTTTATTTTATTCTTTTACTTAACCCAAAATTTTAATTACCACACCCAAGAAAACACAACTCCAGAAAAGGTGTTCCTAAGAAATTACCGGTGCTGTGGTTCCATCGGTGTCCTCGGATTTCAATTCCGAGCACCGGTTCAAAAGTTAGGAAAACCCGCTCGTTCGTTCACTGAACGTACCCGAGCTAAACTTCGGAAAATTATTCAGGGCTCACTGGGCCTCGGAATCAGGTGCCGTCAGAAACTGTGTTCTTGTAAAATCCAAAAAAAATTAAGAAAAAAAAATTCCCTTGAATTTTATGGGTCTTTACAGTAGGAAAAGTAAAAGGGGTTTCCACTAATTCCACTGATAGAGCCAAGATCTCCATCTATGTTGTGATCATCCTAAGATGAATCATGTCTTCACCTACTATACCTTCTCATAGTTTCAAATCTCAATTTATCATGAACTTATCTCCCTTTTCTGAAGTGAATGACAGATGTATCCAGTAGAAATCAATGTGAGCTCTGAATTTTATCATCCAGTCTATGTCAAGAATCACATCGAATCTCATCATCTACAGAATCAAGAAGCACCATAGATTTCCCTAACTGAAAATAACTACATAACATTGTGGGAATAACTTAATATGGTCCACTTTCATTCCCAATTGTTTACAAATGGAAATTAACCTAGATATTAACTTGACCGGTAATTAAAGTCCAACAATGTCTTGTGTAGATATGAAGGAATGGGAAGCATCGATATTAAAAAAGGTATTAGATACAATAGAAATTTTCAAGGTCATACCTCATATATAATATGTTACCTCATATCCATATGCTAGATTCTAATATACTGGATATACACGTCCAAACTCAGATCTATGAACCTATACCTAATACACATGACTTTCCCAAGTCGTTAACATTCGGTCCTACCTCTATGGAACTTTTCTGAATCCCTGGTTCCCTGAACACATATTCCTCAACCCTCTATGAAAGCCCGACCTCATTTATTTGGATATAAAATGCTAAAGATTCCACTTATTTAAAATTTTATGACACAACATCTAAGGTTCTGTGTAGACTCTATACTAATGATCGATATTACCATAGTTAAAACAGTTTGGCACTACTCCTGAGTAAACTGATAAAGATGATCCATACTACACTATCATACCAATTCCCAGTTATACATTCTGAATCATTCTATTTATGATACTAGAGGTTACAGTAATGAAAATATTAGGATCTCCACCCATATAAGTATTGAAGGATAAAAGAAAACCATCCACCAAATCCTCCTCCAGAGCCTTCTCTATCATCAGGGATTAATGAAGCACCAGAGTATAAGTTATTAGATTAATGTTCCAGACCTGTCATCTCAACTCTGGATGAATCCAAATATTGAATTACTTGGACTAATTTGCCTCATATCCCGTCAAGAGAGGATCAAAGAGAAGAAGATATGTGAATTATTCCAAATAAGTAGACACTATCATCAATCCTTAATGAAGATCTATGAATTCTTGTGTTTGGTCCAACTTCATCATACTAATAAAGAAATATTTAAAGAAGTGGTCTTTTAGTGTCACCCACATGAGACCCTCTCACCTTTCATATTGGATCATAACACCCCACCATTGTCTAATAGTTACCAACAATATAAGCTTCACAAGATTCAGTTTATGATCATATAAGGTCTCTACCAAGTAAAATTTCTTCTCAAAAATCCTAATTGAGTCCTCCAAATTATGAGAGACACTAGTTCCTTAAACATATAGAGGATTATTGAGTTGAAAGTATTGAGCACAGTTAACTATATTCCTAATAATTCCCACACCTTTGATGGGAATTAAGTAGAAAAATAATAGATAAAGTGTTCCTTACACCTAAACTTCAAGATAGGGTAAAGGGAAATTATATGTAGCACCATCCAACATAGTAAATAGTCCCACCAGTCATCTATGTAGAAGAATCCTTAGAACCATGAAGACAATATTTAAGGAAAATCAGAATCAAGAGGATAAAATCTTATTAGTTTATGAGATCACATAATGTTTCCCTATTAGTCTAACCATGACCCAATGTACAACCCTCATATAACTAACCATGGTCCCATCCCTACATGTTACTCACAATAATCATAATTAGAAAAAAACATTCTTGGTTCAGCTAACTAATTTCAAAAAATATATTCTACAAAATCTTCAATTATCACACCACATAGAAAAAACTTCTATGTATAATAGATTAAAATATTCAAGGCACAATATTAAATTACTAATATGTAAGAAAATAGTATATATATATATATAGAATGTGGGAATATTTTCATAGTCATGATGCATGAATTCTCCAGAAACCACCTAAAAATATGAATAAAATTCTTGTTAATGGTAACTAATAGGTCTATTAAACTTGGGATGGAAATGAACATAGAAACTCCCCTCATAAATTCTCACAAAACCATATCCTTCCTACCATATTGTAGATTAATCCAAAAATAAAAGGAGTAAAATTTTCTCTGATGGCACCTTTTTATTCCTCGACTCAAACCACTAGCACTGAATTGGAGATCCACATGACCTCATGCTTGCCTCCCTATATGAAAGTGTCTACCGACTAGAAACTAGGTTCAATGTCCATTAATGGGGAGACTACACCATCAATATCATGTCATAGAAAAAATAATAAATAAAAAAATGATATAATAAATAATCAGATTTACATGTTGAAATTGAACGATAACACACATGTCATATAATAAAAAAAATGGGATCCCATGAAAGAAATCCAATCCATAGTATTTTTAGTAGATAAATAAATAAATAATTACTATGGAATCTTCCAAAGTTCATCATTTTCCATCACTATCTCCTTGATACTCTACTCATCCTTCAACCATGGGACCCTTACCAGTTCTTGGATCCCTAAACAGGAATTCTGTACACATATCGAAATTAATGTATATGGTGTGTGTAATAAAACCCAGTATAAACCCACTAATGCATCATTAATAAGTGTTATCATGTAAAAAAGTGTATTCCATAAGAAAATAATAAATTTTCAAGTATCAAAAAAATCCAAAAACTGAGCACTTTTGTTCTAACCAATCCACCATGAGCCTTTGATGTACCCAATTCATCTCCATGATGCAATGAATTTGATGATATAGGGTGTAATCAAGAAATATCCATGATTCTAGTGATCATACTTCTCATAATCATGTGTAAATGCTACTCAGAATCCACTAGGCATTGAGTGATCATGCCACTCGGCATCCACTAGGCATCCAGTAACATGCTCCATAGAATCTGATAGGCATTGATTATATGAAATGGCATCCATGAGCCATCTTCTTATCCATACACTATTCTTAATTCCATCATAGCGATCATCATAAATCACACATATTTCCCCTATAAGGGATAGTCATATCATGAAGGTCCTCCTCCTTTGGAAACTAAGAAATATACCTCCAATGGAACTCATAACATATTAGAAAAAAATGAGGAAGCATAAAATAACATCATTTGTAAGTTATAAACATATAATAAATGTGATAAATATAAAACATGAAAAAAAGTTATGACCATGCTCATGGAAACTAGTACTATATAAGGTTCTCACCAGATTTTCACACACCCACATGCTGTCATAATCAAGAATAAATATCAATTTTTCCAACAATATAATTGTATTATTGTAACATGTGTAAACAAGATCACCCAAAAAGAAAGGAACTTACTACATCAAGTTTTGATGGTGATAACGTTAAGGTCCATTAAGGTGTCATCATCTAAATATTTATTTCACACCAATCAAAACACCTTGCATTTCAAGGACTCATAGAATTAGTTACAATCCAACATGAAATGTGTTATGGAGAAAGGAAAAAAGAAATAATCCAAAGGGTAGTGTTAATTCTTACCCAAGGTAAATCATCTTTAAAATAAGCCTTCATGTTTGGTTAGAATAAGGTAAATAACATCACTCCCAAAATGATGATAAAGGAATAAGTATCCTCAGAATCCTGGGAGGGAACATTAAACAATTATTTTATTGTGTCATGATTGAGTACTAGAAATAACCAGTATGGTACATACCATGGTGTAGAGGTGTCATAAATAAGAACACCACAATTTAGGATGAACAACTATGGTGTGGGCATCTTATCTATGAACTACCACGACATAGAATAGACTACTGTAGAATAGAGAGTACTATATGTTGACCACTATGGAAAAAATGGGAAATTGCATCATAGAAATACATATACCCTCAAACTACTATGGCGTAAGGAAAGCACTATTTCATGGAATTGTCTCTATATCCCATCATAACCCTAGAATGATGCTAAAATTTTGAGGAAGATAGGTATTTTTAGGGGATATTCAGAGAGTAAATCCACATGAAAACCACATTCTAAATATATCTTAAATATTAGAAACATTTTACAATTCAAATACAAAATAGTACATTTAAATTTATAACTCTTTAATACCCAATAACTAGACCAACTATCTGTAACTGATACAGAGAGGGAATTACGACATGGTCTAATATACCACAACCAAAACTCCTTGAACAACCATCCATGATAAATGCTAAAACATATCACTACTCATCTAATTCACCATGAAACAACCCATTTCCTATGTGGTGTGGACTTAACTCTATAGTACAACTATGATATAGCCACCTTTACTATGACGTGGTGCAACCTTTTTTGCTAAAAAGGCTAACAAACACACTTTTATGACTATATAAGATTACCAATTACCAAAATCTATTATCTAGACATAGGTCATCCCAAAAAATAAAATGTGAAGGCAGAAGAATCCTTTTCACATTTTAAAAAAAGATATATAACATTACATAATTGTCTTTTATATAATATTATCATAAAAAAGATTGCGTTAAAAACACCAAATAAACACAACTCCTGAAAAATTAAAATAAACCACTAGTAAATAGAATTATAGATAATGAATTATGATACTTACATTATTTTTTTAATTGATTAAATTTAATGATTAAAGAATAAATTATTAAATAAACAAATATTAAAATCATTAAATGTTTAAATGAGGTTCTTTTAAAAGGATTTTTTTCCAAGACTTATATATTTTAATAAATTTATCACTTTTAAAAACCATTAATGTTTGAACTAATAAATTAAAATGAAATTAATAAAAAAATTATATAATATAATATTTAAACAATTGAAGTTTAAAAGGTTCAATATTCTATAAATTAAGTTTCTCTATATAATTTTCATTTTTAGTTAAAATATAATTGTCTGAAATTTCAAATATTAATTTAATTAAATGAGACTAATTTTTTAATACATATTTTTAAAACTCTCATAGTGTGAATGATTATTTTTTTAATGAAAATTATGGGTTTTAGGTGAATATTGAAATAAACTATTTTACAAATCTATTTATTTTATCACATTATCTTAATTTGATAATGAATTTAATGTTCATGAAACCACTTTATAGAAAAAATATTTATCATTAAGGATTAAAATATTTTATTTAAAAATATAATTTTTATCTTATAAAAAATTGTTTTACATTTTTTACTTTTATATAATGATTTATTCTAATAGAATAATTATTTTTGATCATTTTATTTAATTGAGTAATTACAAGGTTAATTTCTATTTTAGATTGGTTTTAAAGTTACCTACCAGTTATTTTTTTAATAATAATACAAAAAATCCCATAATAATGAATTATATAAAATATTTTATTATAATTACACCAATATTCTTAAACAACATTTTTCAAAAAACTTTTTCCCATTTCACTATGCTTACTTATATTAAAATTAATTTTTACCACCTCGATAAATTAAATATTTTAAAATGGATAACATATTTTGAATCGGAATAAAAAAATATTAGATAATATTTCTAACTTAGTTTTTGGTCATAAAAATGATTTCGTATGGTAAAATATTTTATAACATCCTGAGTTTTTAAAATGAAACGCTATGTTCAATAGCATATATGATACGTCACATCAAACTTAAACAAACAACAAAATATTATTATTTAATATGAGAGTTGTCGAATTTCTATTAAAATGGAAAGAAATAACATGATAAAATTAATTACGAAAATATTGTTTACACAATTTTATGTAGTTAATTATTTGGTGACCAATTAATTATAAGTGAAATAAAACCTGTTTTAAAATAAAAAGAAATCATTTTTTAAAAAACTATTGAAATGTGAACAATTCTGTTTATAAAATAATTAAATAACCCTTGTTGGCATATATTAATGATATATATAAATATAATATATTCAATCTAATATTTAAAATTCTTATTTTTTATTTTCTAGACATGATATAAGAATAAATCAAATTTTAGGCCTAAAAGAATAATTTTTCAAAAAAATACAGTTTTGTTGCCTTTTGATGGCGCACTTGTTTTAAATTTAGTTTTTAAAAGTTTTGTAAAATATATTTGAAAAAATAACCTTCTTATTTTAAATTTAAATATAAAAATTTTCTTTAGTTGAATTTATTATATTTTTATTATAAGTTTAAGTTTTTTAGGATTAGTGAAAAAATATTAAATATTAATTGAAAATTGCTTTTTAAAAAAATCATTTAGAGTGAAAAATTATATATTTGAGTAGATTTAAAGTATAATTAGATATTTTTTGTTTCAATTAATCCAATTTAGGTCATTGGATTCAATTTAACAATGAATTTGGATATAAAAACATTTCAATATGGTGAATTTTTTTACTTTAAAAACCTATTTTCTCATTCCATCAATGGGATTAATTTTTAATTAATTCCTATCAATTATATGTTTCAAATTTGGGAAAATGGATTCAATATTTTTAATCAAAAGTTACATATTTTTTAAATAGGTGCCTTTTATTTTGGTATAATATTAATAGTAACATTATTTATTTTTTATTAACACGGTTAAAGGTAAATCGAGTAATTAAGGGTAAACATAATATTATCAATATTTAAAAAATTACTATAAAACATTTCATAATTTCATTTGATGAGTATTTTTTCAACATAAATCATCATTTGGAATAAATTATGACCTTTGGAAGCCACATATATGAGAGCATGACATTTATAATATTATATTCAATGAAAAGTCAATTTTGTCTCACTTTTGGTTTTAACAAGTGAAATATTTTTAATATAGGGTTATACAAAGTATATGTTAGACTATAAATAGTATTTTAAAATATAAAATATTTTATCTACATCATGGTAATTTATTTATAATTTTTAGTGATAAAATAATTAATTTAAATGGTGACACAATGATTATGTAGTAATTGTTTAATTAATGTAAATAATAAATAAATTGTATTAAAATATTATAATAAATATAATTTAATATAATTAATGTCATCCACTGATTTTATGGAGGAATTTTACATGTTAGTTATGATTTAAAATAATTAATTCAAAGATATAATGTTGTTATGATATTTTTAAAAAGTCATGTAAAGAATATTGTCAAAATTGACAATAATGATATTTTAAAATAAATGATATCAAATTAAATGAGGTAAAATTAATAAAAACTTAAACTTAGTAAAACTGAAAGGTATAAGTCTTAAAAGTTTATAAATGACTCATTTATTGGAATTTTTTCACTTTATTTTAATTATATTAACATTCAAAGTGTAAATTACATTATATCACAGTAAGTAGTAAAAAGGATAAATAACGGTTAAAACAAAAATATAAGAATTAAAAAAAGTCAAAATTTATCTAATTTTCATTGTATGAATTTATTAAGACCCATAGTCATCCTATATTTAAAATTAATTATTTTTTATCCATTTTTAAGAGAATAATACATTATATTGATTTAATAATTTGAAGAATTACAAGAGTTCCCATCCCTCTCCTATAAAAAGGAACCCATTATTCTCATTTAAATAAATGTCAAATAGTATCTGGTTCTTCCAATATCTTCCCAAATAACTTTATAGAACCCCTCTACACATTTTAGAGCCCTTAATTTATGTATAACAACCTCCTTAGATGTGTTAAGGTGTTAATAAAAGGAGATCATCCAAATTAGAGAAAGATAAAGATTGTACATGACAAGTGAGACTCATGGTAATTGACTCTTTAACGAAAACATCATTTTAAATGATTTAAAATTTTATTCTTCTAAATATTTCCATTTCACATCCATTTTTATTAAAAAAACTATGAATATATTTACATGGACATGGATTTTTTTAAAATTGTAATCTTTGAGTTTCATTCAAATGATTCCTAGTGGAATGATACACTTTGATTTAAAAATCTCTTTTTAAATGTTTAAAATGGGTTTTGAAAATGGGTTGGTTATTAGAATAACCGGGAATGTTTTTTTGAATGATTTTTTGCGTTATAAATATATAATGGTTCTTGGAAAATTGATGGATGGGTTCATAAAAAACCAAGGATGGGTGGTTATATTATAACATCCAATGCATTGGGAATAGAAATCATCTGGATGGATATTCCATTTATAAGAGTTACAAGTGTGGAAGATAACCATGTGGTTTTTCCACTTATAAGAGTGAAATATATGGAATTTGAACTCATTTTTATTTCATTTTTTTTGTAATTATGTACCAAGCTACCTATTTTAATTTTATATGCTTTCTTATGAGTTTTCATGAAAATAATTTGATTTTCAAATGAGAAGAAAATGAACTTTTTGAAATAATTATCACTTTTAGGCTAAAAGGGTATGTTTTTAATGAGATTGTATATGGGTTTTCATTTGAATAATGTTTTTCTTTATTTTAAGCCTCTTACTGATCTTTTATTCTCATCCCATGTTTTAAAATATTTTTCCTAGGGTTTAAGTTAATGTTAATTCAAGGATGACATAAAGATAAAATTGTGAAGACATATTAGAATATGAAATCATGATATATTTTAAGGATTATTGTTTTATTGAAAAATGGATACTAAGTATAAGTTTTCACATGTAATGTATGGGTTACTATACAAGATCATTCCTTAATTATCTAATGCTATAAACCTAAAAGATATTTGTGAAAAGAAAGTGATTTCTAGTTTTAAAATAACTATAATAAAGTATGTCTAATGACGGGTCTTTACAGTTGATATCAAAGTATATTATAGAAAACATTAGAGATTAGAACATAATATTATGAGTTAGGGATATCTTCATAGGTTTATAATTTTATGGTTGATCATAAGTTCATTTTCTTAGAAACCCTTTTGAGGATTTATGTTATGAAATTTTATGGCGTCTAATGGTATTTTGTAAACATTAATGTTTGAGTTAATTATGGTTTATTACATTTTGAGATGCAAAATGAAAGGTATGAGATACAATTTATGGTTAAAACAAGTTATGGTTATTTTTTAAGACTTTATCATATTTTGGTATTGTTGTAAGAATTATATATTTACAGAAAAAGGATAACTCATAGGATGGGTAACAACCCATTGTGTCCTGTAAGGCTGTGAGAATTGAACCCACAAATTAATGACGACAAGGGTTCATCACCAACAAATGTCCTACAAGAAGCCCCGGTTAGTATGATTTTTTATTTTTAGTTAATTTTTTTTATCGATTAATTATATGTTTATTTTTGAAACATATGTTTTATCGAATATATTTCCATGGGATTGGAAAATTATTTGGTTATTAAGAGATTAATGTTATTTCGGAAGAAGTTCATTATTTTGGGAACCCTATGTAATCATGGTGAATATAATATTATGAGATTTTATTTTATAAGTAAAGGTTGAATTATATTTTAGAATAATCTATGATTTTATTGTGGACTTATGGTGATTCATGTTATTTCTAGAAATTATTAACCTATCGTGGAGAATATGTGATTAGAAAAATTACTTTTTAGCATCATACTTCAAGAGTAATTTATTTTATTTGGAGATAAATGTTAAAATTTATCTAGGAAGAATACGCGATCTAATCCTTCTAATTATTTAAGATTTAATCATAGTCTATAATATTTTGAGGAATTTTGAGGATAGTTATTTTTGGAATGGTCTATGTTGAACTTTGGGTATTACCAATGAGTTTTGGAGATTGAAGTAGTTTTTTTTCATATAAGGTTTATTATTTTTGGTTAATTGCCATATTTTTTAATAAATGTTTTTTTGAAATATTTATAAATATATTATAAATAGATATTTAATCTTTTTTCTGTTATGAGATTCTCTAGAAGTTGATTCTAGGGTTTCAAGCATGGAAAATTCTTCGTGAATACTCATCATTTGGAGAAAAATTTGAGTTTGTGGTGGAAGTTTATTAAATGATGAAAATATAATTTTCATGTAAGTATAAATGATTATTTTATTAATATAAGTATTAAAATAATTCCTCAACTTTATAAAATTTGATCTTAAAATTAAAAAATTATCTGTTTACTTTTCTTACTAAGAGATTAATGACCATTTTAACCCATCACATGTTTATGGTTATATGATTGTTAAATTTCTCAAGAACATGTTCTCTATCAATATCCACCACAACATGATATTTGGTTTTCTATTATATGTCCACGTTTTACAAAATTAAACACTAGTATATGTTATCTTATGTGACCTTGATACTTCCATTCATTTATTTTAAAGTGGAAGTTTCAATAATCATTTTTTCATTGTGGGATTTCAAAAAGGTATTATAAAATGAAAAACCCTTATTTTTTTTATCCCAAGTGAAAATTACGAGGAACAAATTTATTAAGGGGTGGAAAAAGTAACATCCTGATTTTTTAAAAGGAAACACTATGTTTTATAGGGTACATGATACACCACATCAAACTTAAACGAACAACTAAATATTATTATTTAATATGGTAGTTATATCATAGCCCTTATAATGTAAAAAATTAACATGATTAAATTTATTATTAAAATAAGGTTTACATATATTTATATAATTAATTATTTAGTGAAAAATTAATTATAAATGAAATCAACCTGTTTTGAATATTGAAGTAAATCATTTTCTAAAAAACTATTTACATGCAAACTAGTGTTTTTATAAAATAATTAAATCACCCTTGTTGGATTATATTAATGAAATATATATATATAATATTCAATATAATGTTTAAAATTCATCTTATTTGATTTATAGCCATGATATAATAAAATATTCAATTTTAGGTATAAAAGAAGTATTTTTCAAAAAAGGATATTTTTTCACCTTTTGATGACACACTTGTTTTAAATCTATTTATTAAGAATTATATAAATTATATTTTAAAAATAAAATTCTTATTTGAAATGATAATATAAAAATTTAATTTGGTATAATTTTTAATATTTTTGTGATATGTTTAATTTTTTTATGAATAGTGGAAAAATACTGCATTCAAATTGAAAATGTTGGAGTCTGCATCCCACATCGAACTTGAGGTCCGGTGTGGTTTTTAATATTCATTATAAATACACCCCAAGGGCTCCTTAGGAGAAATCTCTTGGGGGTTCGGGTCTCCTATTTTGTTCTTCTACATGGTATCAGAGGGATTTACTCCCGACCCTCACTTCGGATTTTTTTTCTCTCCCTTCGTTTAGGGTTTCCCCGTCCGGGGGGGGGGGAGGCTCCAATCCAGATATCCGCCCCTCCCCCCTCTGTGACTTCATCCGCGCGCGGTGACCCCTCTCCAGCGCGGCTCTTCTCCCGGCAGTGATTCTCCCCGCGCGTCGGCCTCGTCTTTCCGGCCTCCCGGTTCTGCCCGGATCGCTTCCATCCCCGGATTCTCCGTCGTGCGCTCGAACTCCTGCCTGGCGTGGCTCCCCGGCGGCCCTCCGCCTCGTGTCAAGCCTCTGCCCTGCGCGGCTCCTCGGCAGCTCTCCCTACCGACGCGACAGCCTCCCGCGAGGCAGCCTTCCGCTCCGGCTCTGTCCGGCGACACTTCTCCCTGGCACGGCTCCGTCCCGGCGGCCCTTCCTTTGCGCCACAGCGCCCTCGCCCCGACGCCTCGCCCTCGGCGTGCCTCGCCCTCGGCGCGCCTCGCCCCGGCTCCTGGCGTCTCCTCCCGGCGCGCGATCCTCCCGGCAGCTCCGTCCTACGCGCGACTCCAGCCGGTTCTCGCTCTGTCCGGCGGCCGATCCTGCCTGGTGCGCCTCCAGCCCTCAGCGGTTCTTCCCATCGGCGTCCAAGCCCCGACGGCCTCCCGCTGCTCCCGGCGCCTCCCGCTGCTCCAGCGCCTCCGGCACCTCCCGCTGCTCTAGCGCCTCCCGCGCCTCCCGCTTCTCCCGCGCGGTCCCAGCGAGCCCTCTCCGGCGGCTTCTTTCGTCCCGCTCCCCTCCCGGCGACCTTGCCTAATTCTCTCCGGCGGCCAGATCCGGACAGCTCCAGCCGGCTCCAGCCAGATCCAGGCTACTCCGGCCGGCTCCGGCCTGATCCAGGCTCCTCCGGCCAGATTCGGCGCTTTTCAGCCAGATCCGGCCTGCTCCGGCCTGATACAGGCTACTCCGGCCAGATCCGGCGATTTTCGGCCAGATCCGGCCAGATCTGGTGATATCCGGACTGTTCCGGGCAGATCCGGGCAGATCCAGACTGTTCCGGCCAGCAACCGGCCTCCACCCGTGCTGGCCGCTCCACGCAGGTGGCCTCCTCCGGCTTCCAGCACCGCCTCCCGGCCTCCTGCACCCTCGCTGGCCTCCTCCTGCGGCATCCCCGCCTCGCCGACATCTCCCGGAACCTCCCGGCACCCGCATCTCTGTCCGCCAGCACGTCCATTCGCTGGCGCAGTAGCTCGACATCCTCGGATTTGGGTCCGTTGGCGCCGCCAGTCCCGCAACAATTCTGCGGAATCCCCGCCTCCCGTCGCCGGCCCCGCAAGTGCGGTTTTCTCGGTGCTAGTTTGGATTTCCCGGAGTTTCAACGACCGGCCCCACTAGTGCAGCATTCCTGGCGCTCCGTCAACCAGCCGATCTGAGTGGTTTCTACTGCTGCGCCCGCAACCTCATCCATCCATCATCCTGCGGAGGAGCTTTGATCGTGAAGGGGAGCAGCAACTTTTGCAGCTTTCTTTTTATTTCTTCATGTTTTGTCATCAAGCTGGGTATGTCCAGCTTGAGGGGGAGTGTTAGCGTCTGTTTTATTGTTTTCTTTTCATTATGTGTCCAAGCTAGGTACACCTAGATTGAGGCGGAGTGTTGGAGTCTGCATCCCACATCGGACTTGAGGTCCGGTGAGGTTTTTAATATTCATTATAAATACACCCCAAGGGCTCCTTAGGAGAAATCTCTTGGGGGTTCGGGTCTCCTATTTTGTTCTTCTATAGAAAAATATTTTTTAAACAATTTTTTTATAGTATTAAATTATAAATTTGAGTGTTTTTAAAGTATAATTAGATATTTTTTATCATTCAATCCAATTTAATTCATTTTAATAAATTTCACATTGAATTTGGATGTAAAAACATTTCAATATTTTGAACGTTTTTACTTTAAAAACATGTTTTCTTGTTTTGTCAACGACATTAATTTTTAAATAATTTATGCCAATTATATATTTTTAATTTGAAAAAATTTATTTCATATTTTTAATAAGAAGTTAAAAATTATTTTTATAGTTCTACATTATTTTTGGACAATATGAAAAGAATCATTAGTATTTTTTTATTAACATAGTTAAAGGTAATTCAGGTAATTGAGGGTAAAAACATTATAATAAATATTATAATATTGCCCAAATACTTTTAATAATTTCATTGGATGAGATTTTTTCGACCATAATCTTCCTTGGGATGAAATTATGACTTTTTGATGTCACTTGGATGATAGTATGACATTTATAATTTTATATAAAAAGAAACATCTATTTTGTCATACATTTATTTTTAACAAGTGAAATATTTGTAATATGGGGTTTTATAAGGGATATTTTCTACTATAAATACTATTTTGAAATATAAAATATTTATCTACATCATGGTGATTTATTTATAAATTTTATTGATAAAATTATTTTCATAAATGGCGACACAATGATGATGTAGTAATTGTTTATTTAAAGGAAATAAAAAATAAATTATATTAAAAATACTAAAATAAAATATTTTGATATAATTATTGTCACCCACGAATCTCATTGATTAATTTGACTTTTTAGTGGTTATTTAAAATAGTTTTTTGAAGATATCATGTTATTATGATATTTTTGAAAAGTCAAGTAATGAATAGTGTAAAAATAGACATTAATGATATTTTAAAACAAATAATATTTAATTAAATCATATAAAATTAATATAAATATAAAATTTTTCCAAATAATTGAGATATGTCCTAAATTTTTTTTAATGACTCATTTT
Source organism: Viscum album (assembly GCA_963277665.1). Classification (NCBI taxonomy): domain Eukaryota; kingdom Viridiplantae; phylum Streptophyta; class Magnoliopsida; order Santalales; family Viscaceae; genus Viscum; species Viscum album. The sequence goes on from OY728142.1 coordinate 1,932,467,485, forward strand.
TTAGTATTTAGGAATTTTATTTTAATTATATTAATCCTCATTTTGTAAATTACATGATATCGTAGTAAGAATTAAGAGGGTTGAATAAGGGTTAAAATAAAAAAAGAAGGATTAAAAAATTGTCATAACTTATCTAATTTTCATTTTATGAATTTAATTTGATCAATAATTATCATATATTTGAATTCAATTAGTTTTAATCTATTTTTTTAAAAAAATTATTTTATACAAAAGTAATATTTTGAAGAATTCTAAGAGGGCCCTTGTTCTCATATAAAAGAGAACCCATTATTATAATTTCAATACTCTTAGAAAAACTCATTGGATAAAAAAATAACATTCCAAATATATTATAATAATCCATCCCCATATTATAGAGCCCTTAGTTTAGGTATAACACCCTCTTTAGATGTGTCACGATGTTAATCAAAGTATATCGTCTGAAGAATAAGAAGATAAATTATACGTGATGAGTTGGAATCAATGAAAGAGAATCATTAACCAAAACAACATTTTAAATGTTTTAAAGATTTATTAATCTAAATATTTCTCTTTCATGTCCATGTTTTCAAAATAGTTTTTACGAATGTATTTATATCGACATGAATGTTTTAGAATGATAATTTTTTAGTTTCTTTCAAATGATTCAAAGTGGTATAGGACCCTTTGATTTAAAAATATCTTTTTAAACATTTAAAATTATTTTTTAAAATGTATTTTTCATTAAAAATAAATTTAAATGTTTTATTATTTATTGAAATTTATTTTATGATTTTCATATTGAGATTTGAATTCTTTAATGTGTTATGATTATATAATCGTTCTTGGACATTTGATGGTTGGTTCTATGATAAAAAAGGATAGGTGGTTACGTTATAACCTCCAATGAATTGGGTATGTAATTAATCCATATAACTAGTCCATTTTTAAGAGTTAAATGTATGAAAATCAAACATATGGTTATTCCATTTGTAAGAGTGACATGTAATGAATTTGACAGTATGGTTATTCCATTTTAGTGAAATTATTCCCCAAGTTAACTAATTTTCTTTTATATTATTTCTTTTGAGTATTCATGATAATATTTTTATTTTCAAAAGTAAATAAAGTGATATATTTTAAATCATGATCCCTTTTTAGGGTAAAAGGTATTTTTTTATAGAAATATTTTTTGGGTTTTCATGGGATTAATGATTTCTTTTCTTTTATGTCTCTTACTGATATTTTGTGCTCATCCCAAATTATAAAAATATTTTCACACTATTTAAGGAAGATTTGGTTTAATGATGATATCGAGGGAAAATTTTGATGATATATAAATATAATAAATCATATTCTATTATAAATATTATGGGTTTTTAGAAAAAATGGATACTGAGTATAAGTGTCCACTTGTAACATATGGGTTTACTATGTAAGATTTTAACCTAAACATGTAAAACTATAAAACTAAAATATATATTTGAAAATAAATATATTTCTAGTTTTAAAATAACTTGAATAAGTTATGTTTATGGCCATATCCTTACAGATTTTCACCATTGTAAATGGTAAAAAGGGATAAAAGGGAAGATAACATTAGAGATAAACTCAAAATTATCCTTAAAAATTATCTAAATTTGATTTTTTGTTTGTATTTAAAACTTAAATCATTATATATTTGAATCTTTGGAAATTTTGTAACAATTTACATTGAAATAAATTTATATTATTTTAATGTAAAGGTAATGTACAAGTGTGCCACAACCCTCACTTATAAAAGGGAACATCCTCTTCTCACTTCTAAACACCACTTGAGAACCTTAACTAAATCAAGATATTAACAAATACCATACCATTACCCTTTTAAACTACCTATATGTTTTGGTCTTCCTCAAATACCCATCCAAGAAGTCTTAATGTTTTTTTCAATGAAGATTATTCAAGGAAGAGGTATACGTTCTTACCGACCTTTTTTATATTTATTTCTTATTTATCCTGCACTAAATTTTCCATAACCATATTAAAATAACCAAATAATAACATTTATAATACTTAAATTATTTTGTTTTATTGGTAAAACTATTTTATATCTCCTTTCCATCTAATGGAAAATGAACACATCACTCATGCATATGTGTGGTCTACCGCCTCTATAAAGTGATGTGATAAATTTTCATCAATACATATAATATAGGTTTATATAGATGGATTAAATAATATATATTATATTTATTAAATATTTATTATTATTTAAAGTTAAATTAATATTTAACTTCCTTTATTTACAACTATTGAAAAATGATAAGATCACACGTTTGTATGTGCGGGCTACCACCTTCATGAAATGACGTAGATTAATAATCTAATCTACTTATAAGAACGGTCTTAAAAAATTATTTTATGAATATATATTATTTGTAGATTAATTAATTTCATGAATATAATTATGTATGGATAAAATAATAATTAACAATCCATATAAATTTTCCAGTTGATATTGCTAAATTACTTGGAATTTAGCTCAATAATGATTTCATCTTCAAGAATCATAAATAAAACTCTAATGGAATAAAATTAAAAAATTATTAATCATTATTAAACATATATTACAATAACTAAAATTATCTTAAAATTATGAATTTTTTATCCTTTAAAGAGGTCAGACATCACCCCTATGAAACATGTACAAAACAATCAAAATTATTAACAACTGATGATGAAAATAAACATTAACAAGCTAATTAATGGTTACTGAATAATTATAAATAATGATTATAAAAGATAATATATAAGAATAATGTTATGAAATAAGTTATTAATATTGTTATTTTTATTATATACGGTGTTAATTCACAGTTCCTCAAAGGTGATAGTTAAGGTAGGGGTTTCTCATCTCAAACAACCTTCTTTGAGACAAGTTTTGAATTGCACAAATATTTCCATTATAGGGTGCATATGATGATTATATGATCTATTATAAGACAATAAAATATTTAATAATAATAATTAATTTTAAATTTCATTTTTTCTCTTTCAATTTTTTTGATTCGTGTTTTATAAAATTCATTAGGCTTTATTATAAAATGTTACTCCTTATCAGAATTTTCTTTGATACAAATTCCATTAGGGGTTGTATATTTTTACTCTCATAAACCCCATATATTTTATTCTAATATGATTTTATATATGTTTTCAAGTATTTATTCCATTTTTTACTCTCTCTGGTACTCAAATCAATCGGAAGAATGGTATTAAGAAAAGATGAACTTTTTTCTCATTTTTTGTTGAGAACCATTCACTTTGATATATATATTCTTTATTTAGTTTAAAATTTTTTATAGTTAAATGATATATTAAGGTAAATTTATATTAAATTTTAATTTCTATATGAATGTTTAAAATGACTCTTTTTATTATTTTATGAAACAAACCATTTTTTCCTTTTTGTATAAAATTATGAAAAATATATCTTTTAAAAATCTTCCCACATCAATATGCTTTCCCACCCTCATGATAAATCTTAATTATTTATCTTCATTTTTATGTTTTGAAATATTTTATAGTTAATATATATTATCATTATTCTAGTAATTTTTTCCACTTTAAAATTTACTAAAAATAAAGGTATATAATTTTCTTAAAATATATATAAGGGGGGTTTCATTTAATTATTTTTTTATATTCCACTATAAATTTTCATAAAGAATAATAGTTCATTTTAAAGAATATGTTTCTGTAAATTATTTTAAAAATAATTTTTAAAAGTCTCTTTGAAACATTTTTAAAAGATTTTTGGAAGTGGTTTATAAAATTTTTTTTATAAAAAAGATACCAAAGTAGTAAGGATGTTATTTTTATTGTTTTGATTTCATTTTTCTCTATAATGTTTTAAATACATGAATTTACCATAATGATTTAATTATGATTAATTTATTATCTAATCTATCATGGATATATTTTGTATCATTTCTAGTACTGAATTAACATTATACTCATTCCCCTAAATGGTGTAAACAAGCTATCGTATAAAAATAAGATTGAATCGTGATTATATAAAATGATAGTTTAGTTATTTATTGAAGAAATATTGATAAATCATATATATTTTAGTTCTACATATAGGAGTATTGTCTAAAAATGTATGTTCATTATGAACTGGGAAATGTTGACATATAGTATAATTGACTCAATATAGATATTTTTTGATTACTGAGGAATGTTTGTTATGTATTGTATTTTTTATTGACTCATTTATATGATTAATTAATTGTAACTTTTAATCTATTGGTTGGGAATCATATTATATATCCCTTGATTCATCAATTGTTCTCATTACACAAATTATCCATGTTATTTAGTGTATTCACACCTAATTATTTATAATGTCTTGACATGATTCCTTGATGATATGGTTATGATTTGTTGCCACAAGGGATTTTCGTTAATATTATGATGTATGGTATTATGCAATCCATCATTATAAAATCAATTATTATATTACATGTAAATATTTAAATTTTTATCCTTGGATATTTTTTTCTCATGTTGGTGAATATATGGAATATTATTTTATTATTCATCCATCCATATTATCTACGAATTATGTATTCATAAAATCTTCCATAATATACTTTATCTTGTTGAATGTTTGAGCACAACATTATTTTTTTTTATTTTCAAAAGTTATTGTGAATATTAAAAAATGTGATCTATCAAGATGGTCATAATATGTGGATAATTTTGTGGGATGTCTTGAAGAATTAATATGGAACACGAAAATATGGGAATAAGGGAAAAACATTCCATTGGATGAGAAATATATGAGTTTTTATTTATCTAAAATTATTTTAAATCTATAATACTATAATCATAAAAGGTATTTGGTATGTAAGTGATTCATTATTTTTTATTTATATTGTAATTATGGATGTTAAAATTTGGGTTTCTTCTGTTGATATCAAGTCTAGTATGTAAAAAATATTTTTTATCATGGGATTCAGGTGTAAGGGTATTGGGAGAAACAACCTTTATTCTACAATTTTATGAGACATATATATTGACACTTTGGAAGAATATTGAACAATTTTACAATTATTTGTGACCATTACAATATACTTAAGTAGTTTTAGATATTAACTGAACTACCTAAAAATTACTGATGTGAACAATACAAATTCGATAAATTGATGAAACATGATAATATAGAAATTAAAAGGAAAAATAATAAGGATATATTAATTAAAATAGTACTAATGAAAGTAAATAGTTTATGTAACTTAGTTATTCATAAGGTTAGCGGATATATGAAATAAGTTAGGACATGAGGTAGGTATTTCTTTACCCACCTCCATTATTTTAAAGCATTGTTCCTGTAGTTCCTATCCTATCTTATATGTATCATAAAATGGTCTTCAACGTATAACTTTATATTTTACCTCCATCTCTGATGATTTTATTATCCCTCTCCCTCCCTTATAGATCATTTTCAATCCATAAATTGTCAAAAAGGGACCATTCTCATTCTTTCTCATTCTTGAGGTTATATTCTCTATTACTCTCTACCTCTTTCACTTTTTATTTCCATATTTATAATATACTTACTTTATTTTCTTTATTATTCCCCCTAATTCATTTTATGGGGAATCTTATTCCCTTTCCAATGCTTCCCTTAATACAACTCCTATGATAAGTATAAAGAAAATTTTTAATTTTACATTTTTTCCTCTCCACATTTCATAAATGTTAAATATTTTTTCTTTAAATGGATATATTTTTATTATATTTTAGTATTAAAATAATATTTAAAAATATATTAAATATTCTTTTATTTTTTTAATTAAATTTACTAATTTATCCATTTTTTTAAAACAACAAAAAAATTCTGGAAACTATTTTCATGGTTTCTCTATAAATTTACAATTTATTTATATAATAATTTTATTCTAAAGACTTTACTTACTTGATATTAATTATTCATTATTTATTTTTAAAGCATACATTTTCTTATAATTTTTTTTATATTTATGTACATCTTAGAAAATTATGTTTTCCTTATTTACATTAACATTTTATAAAAAAAGTAATTGTTTTCTTAATACTTTTATAATTTATCATCTTACAAATAAGTTCTTTCCCCTATGTAAATACTCTTTCATGTAATAATGTTTTTAAATTTTAATTTCCTATTTCTAGGATTGTTATCTTTCTCATAAATTGAAACTATGTCAAAATATTCCTCTAATTAATTATCTATACTATTGTATTTATCTATTTTTGTGGAATTAAATCTCTATAAGAGAAAGCATCCATCAATTCATTTGTATATTATTATCATAAATTATGCATAAATTTAACCTTTTATCAAATGCCTTTTCTTTGTGAACACTCTCACTTCCATCTTTTCACCAAAGGGTCCTCACCATGATTCCCTTAAATTAGATATACTTGGGAAATTATTAACTACACCATATATCCTTTATTATATATGTTATAAATAACTCATGATTCATTATTTTAATTAAAGGTTAATTACGACCATTACTACATTATTCCATTGTATACCTATTTTATTTTCATAGGTTAATCATGTTATCATTTTTGATTTTTTTTTGTATTCATGTTCATGAGGCACACATATTTGTAATTTTTTAGGATGATATGGGTGGGTTAACAATTATATACCCACTATATTAATTTGGTAATTATTTTAATATCATTATATCCTTATGAATGGTCATGATTTAGTAAGGTTTTTCATAATTTTTTATGTTTCCATAAAGAAGTTATCATTTTCCACTATCTTACATATAGGAATGATTTAGTTAGATTTTTAATAAATATTATGTTATCTTAGTGGTGATCCTAGAATTATTATTTTTACATGACTTATGTTTATGGAATATTTTATGTTTTATCATGTTTACCATATTGATATGATATTTTTATATTATTTCTTATTTTTATGTGATGGTTAATAATTGTTATAACATTTTTTATACTATGATTATTAACTCTCAAGATATCTCACCCTATTTTTATGAAATGATTTTATGATAAATATATCATGCCTCATTTTTAATTATTATGATTCTATTATCTTATTATATTAATCATTCTATTTCTCCCATGATCAAGTATCTAAATTACCATGAACCCCTATCCAAATTATTCCATCTTAAGCTAATAATGAATAAAGAGAGATAATTCCCCCCTAAGCCAACCTCTAATAGGTCATAGTTTGGATGCTAACACTGAGGGTATATAAATCAAAAAAATGGGAGGAATTACCCTTATAAATATTTAAATATTAATAGATATGATGTAAAATTCACAAAACAACAACATTCTAAAATAAAATAATAGATCCCAATACATTACAAGTTGTCATACATAACTGGATAAAATTGAAAATAAAAATACATAAGATAATTTTATTAATAGTGAACATGAAGCTTCAATAGTTCCTAAAAACATCTTAGGGATAATACTACCTATATTGATCCAAATACAACTACTACATTGTGATGTCATGGCTCTGATCAATCGATAATAATAGCTGAAATGGTAGCCACATAGCCTCAATATTACCTCCTCGTAAACTAGAGGATTTTGACTAGTAGTGGGGGTCTATAAGAGTATAGTGGGGATACTATACACTCATGATCAGAGTGTGGAACAACCAAGTCATAATAGTAATTAATATCATAAGAATAATAAATAAATAAGTATTATCGGAATAAGTAAGTCAACCAGATACCGTAAAAAAACTTATAAAAACCATATCCAATGACATATACAAAATGATGTTGATCATGTCATTCTATAAAAAAGGGAATACATGGGAGACAAAAGAGAAGAAAAAAAATTATATAAAAATAAAAAAAGATAAAATTATATCTACCATATCATCATAAGAATGAGCTTAATCCTCTACTCCCAAACACTATCCTAGCATAGATAAATCAACCGTCCATAACAGGACACTTTCCATTATACATAACTATATCCATGAAGTCTCTTTGAATTCCAATCGAAGACCTGAAAAGGGTGTGAGATAAACTCATATTAAACATATTGATAACTATAATAAATTTATAACATTCCATGTATGATGTAATACATACTATTTTTAAAATTCTTTTTAACAAGTTAATATCAAAATTAATCACTTTAATGATGGAGAATTGAATCCACACATAATATGAATAATAGATAGAACATGAGGTTGAAACAATCCAATTTATTTAACAATATTTTTTTCGTCATTGTTAGAAAACATTAATTTATCAAGAATAAACTTAATAAATAACACAACTTATTTAATGTTTCAACATATTTATTGTTTATATTATAACAATATAATATTCCTTAATAAATACATGTACTTAGATCAATGTAAATAGATTTTCTATGAGAATATAAATTATGTAAACCCATCCACTATGCCATGATACTATCAGCTTTAGGAGGCACTCACTCACCCATATTACTTAAAAATACATCCTGAAAAATCACACATCATGATGGATAAGGTTTCTCCATATTAATATATTTCAGTCCATAACAATGTTAAAAGAAAATAGAAATCCTTATTTAAATTAAAGCATATAAAGTCCCAAAAACATCATAAATAAAGTCACCCCCAGAACAATTTGAAATAGTTTATGTGTACATAGGGTGATAATAAAATATATACTTAGTAAGATCCTCCCATAAACCTTCGATGAAAAATTTGAAATAAGCATACTAAAGCACAATAAATCAATGAATGTTTCTATAATGTCACTAAAATAGGTATAATTTTATTTTACCATACTCAATATGGACCATTCACCAAGTAATGAATATAATTATATAATTATATATTAGAAACATATATATAAATAAAGGTACCATACTTCCACTTCTCCACTAGTTTTTCAACCTCATGACCTAATGGTTACATCCTTTGATCACCCCCATTGAATAATCTCAAACCTCGTGAAATATTATCACAACCATTATTGCCAAATGAAAAGCCTGAAAAATCTCACAATTATCATATCCTATTCGTAAAAATGTGTATGGCTAGAAGAAACTATAACATGTTTACATGCGTCATACCTCAATCCATCATATCCCATGCATGTACACCCATGAGAAGATGAAACCACCACATTTGGATTCATGTATGTGATTAAACACAATCCATTATAGCCTATATATAAATTTGTAACAAAACTACGTGGAATTATAGTCATGGTAGGAACACACATTATACCGTAATACATTGTAGCCCCAGATACACATACTCATAAATTTCTAGAGGGAGACTTGGGGTGAGGGAAAAGTAATCCATCAGTTCCCTCACTATCCTAGATGTTGGAGACCCCCCCAGTATTTTTGTTTTTATTGACCTAATTATGCAGGCTGGGGAGTGTATGAAATTATAAAACATTAATAATATAAAAAAATAAACACACTAAAGGAAACTACTTAGCCTTAAACTCATCATTCATTATCATCACATAAGACACACGACTACCACAGCTAAGGACATGATATCAAATAAACACACAAGATTCAATTTCAACATTAATTAATATTATTTCATACCCATTTCCAAGATTAATATTGTGATCTTCTCATCCGGGTTCCTTAGACACCATAAATTTTCATCTCTATATTCCCAAGTAATTATTTATCATCTTTGAACACCATAAACCAAGACCATTCATTTATTATTTCAATTATAATTTCTTGGTAATTTAGTTACTCTAAGATATAACCAAACCTGCCACTTCAAAGATTCACTAACGGTACATGACATCAAACCATTCCAAGTAGTTGGAAACTGATCATATAAATAACATATCACCATTATTCCATCAAATAATAATAAATAATTAGATAAACATTGATATGAAATCCCCACCCAAAACTAATTCTGACCACCCCAATGTCATTCCCACACTATTTCACATAAGTACAATCACTCTTGACATTAACAAAATTGACCATAATAGCATTCCAGGCTCCCAAAAAATTGGTTTCCAATATCTAATCATTAATATTATCTCAGACCTCCATTTAATTGTTCATAAAATATTACAACCATATCAGGTTATAAATAATGTTATCAAGGATCAAATTTCCTAGAACTTATATACACATAATAATGGTATTTTTTTCCACATATAGGATAATGAACTAAGGCCATGGAATCAAGATAGTTACTCCTACTACAAATAAGGATATCCTCATTTATTCACAAACAATATTCTTTAGAAAACATCTATTTTGATTAAATCATGAATTAACTGGTTTATTATTAATAGGTTCAAGAAATAAACTACCTATAATAGTAGTTAATAATAGTTATAAATAATAATATCATGATATAAGTATTATTTTCATCACATAATAATTAGATCCATGATGAAAAAAATTAATCTATTTGTACCTCTTCATTTAATAAAGAAAGAAAACATGTTTTATATTTTTTATCAATTTCTATGAATTTTAATCATTCTACATAACATCAATAATAAAACCACATAGATAAAAAAATTCCCTAGTAAATATCAAGAGGTAATATAAAACACATTCGATCACAATTTCCTAAGAAATAACTAAAACTCCACATCATGAAATATTAAATTATATAAACATTCGATAATTCCCATTTTTATTCTCAATTATCCAAAATTATCTAAAAAACATAATGTTTTACAGAATTGAATTATATTAATATTATAAAATAATATATTTACACTAATCATGTGATTATATTATTTAAAATCTATTAGATAATATCTATACTATCAAATATTATTAATCAAATTCATGAGTAACATTATTTAATTTAAAATTTTGACTTCCATGAAGTAAAAAATTAATAATAACCAACATAAATTTTACAATACATCCACTACTTATGAAGTGAATAAGAGTTTAATTTGTTTAAATGAGAATTCAGTATGTGAATGAAAGGTTTTGATGAAGAATTTGGTGAATCCTTGCAGAATTTTTGTTTATTCAAAGCATTGAATGCTACACTAGATCAATTCTCTCAGTGTATAAAATTCAGAAGATTGTAGAATTGATCTTAAGTTCCAAAACATGTGTTAAAGTATGAGACATTGTTACAAAATTTGAATAACCCCATAAAATACTTTATTTCATAATGAACATTGAAGATTCATCCAATGGTTTCTAATTAGATGAAGGTTGTGAACAAATTCAGACGATTGACGAAGTGGTCCAATATTCCAAGACATATGTCACTGGAAGAAACTTTGTTGCAACATTATAAGAATTCCATGTAATAATTAATTTCATGATGAATTTATAATATCCACCCAATAGTTTCTAATTGGATAAAGATGGTGAACCAAATCAGACAATTGTTTGTGATGATCCTCAAACAAGAAGGCATGTGTTTTAAAGAGATCACATCACTTAGTACAACATTGAAAACCATGCATTATTCTTTAATGACTGAGGAAATAAGAAATATTTCATGCATCATATATTATTGAATCAAAGGAGAAATATTTAAGGTCTTGGATTTGTTATTCCAAAAAGAAAAGATGGATGATGTTTGAAGATGGAGAAGAGAAGAGGAAGGGGCTTTTGGTATTTATTTAGGGAATATAATCTTGGTTATACTTTGTTTTTAACCAAGTAAATTTGTTTTATGAATTTGCAAAAAAATATGGGCCAACATACAAGGCCAGCCGAGGACCTCAGGACTTAGGAATATGCGGGACCCAAGGGTCTACTGCACCCCAGGGAAGACCTCAAGGCCATCCCACAAGAGGCGCATTGGGGCCATGTATAGCCCCCTGAGTATGTATAGGGGGTGCTCGGTTCACACCCGAGGAGGAAGAGTGGGAGCTAAGAGTGTGCCTGTAACACCCCGAACCCAGTTACCCAGATTCGGTGCATTATTACGTAACATTGGCATGATCACAAAAGTTCAAGCCTCGAAAGACCGATTAGTTTAGTAGCCTTGGAAACACTAGATACATTCATAAGTCTTACATTACATCATAAAGTAAAACAAAACTACAACAATATCTTGTCTTAAAATCCCCTCATACTATCCCTATAGTTCATTCATAATATACTTCTTCACATCCTGGATAAATTAAAACATTGGAAGGGGTGAGCACAGATTCTCAGTAAGGATAACAATATAGCGGAAGATCTCATAAATAAACATAAACATATAAGGCAATGTATAACTAAAAAAAGTCTTTTAAATGTGAAATTTAGCATAATATGGAAAAAGTAAAATGAAATAATGCCATTTACTTATTCACATGGATATTCTATTGGTCGAATAATCACATGTAATATCAAAAACAACTTTCATAATGATGGAATGCATAATGCCAGACTATCATAACCACGTAGCCAAGGCCTTGTGCCAAGACTACAAATAATTTTTTGTCAAGGCCTCATGCCAAGACACTAGTTTGTCCCATGAGACCTGCCGATGCATCAAGGATCTATAGCAGGCTCCACCTGTCATTTATTAAGTCCAATGCATTCTTTATATGAATAGGTTTAAACATATCATAAACCATAACGTAATTGTATAACATAAAACATGCATAAAGGAAACATAACATTTCCACATTTCAATCACAAGATATCAATAAAACACAATTATATAATAAAAAACACTTTCAAAACAATTTTCAATACCAAAATAAAATAAAACTAAAACTTTCTATTTATTTTTTTATTTTAAAAAAATGTTATGGCTTGTAGAGGTAGCTGAAACTCAAATAATGATCACGGTGGAAGAGAAGTCGTTATCACCGCATACCTATGAAAAGAAAAACATTCCATTTTTTCATTTAGTAAAATGCTTCGTATAAAAAGACTCCTTTTGAATAAACGTAAAAGTCAAAGGGGTTTATACACCGTATAAACAAATTTGTGTATAAAACAAAATATGCCTCAATGAATGGAGATTGAGACGAAGTCCCTTAAAAAGATCATTTTTAAATAAAATAGAACTATTATGTGTATTAACTATATGTAAACATAAAGAAATTATAAATAAAAGATATTAAAACAATAATATCATGACATAATTTGAAAATAAGAGATTAACCCAAAGAATAGAAATTGGGTTAAGAAGTTCCCTTACCCCGTGTCCGACTTGACTCGATCGTTCTTTAATATCCTGAATAATAAACTAGAGTTAATTTATAATTTCTTAAGAACCTTTTTGAATTTTATTATTCCTTTTATATCACTTATTACCATGTTATTAACATTATGTAATTATTTAAGTTAATAATGGTCGTTTTGTCGATCTTTGGTACTTGAGTAAAAATAAACTTCTTATAATTACAATTTGTTCATGTGGAGAAAGATCCATTATATCCAGAATTATATTCATGATGTAGATATCATATATATCATATATATCCAGTATATACATGCATTTATAATATTACATAACATTTAGAGGTAAGGAATGAAATGCACCGTTCATAGAGATGGTAAGCCGTACGTACGCATGAATGCTATTTTCATTTCTATTTTGTATTTAATGGAATTAAATTATAATTATATAAATTTATACTATAATTCCAGTATAATATAATGTATAATACCATTTACTCCATCCTTTATACATCCCACAAATGGCATTAACGTTTCAAATCACTTTGAGGGGGCGGTAGTCCGCACTTCCTAAAATGAAATTATCACGTTTACCCATAATGGAAATAATAAAGGTATGCCATAGATGAAAAATACAGAATCATAAGAAAAAAAACATAATATATATCATATATAAAAATATTGTCATCATAATGGCCACCATGAGAGGTGTTAAAAGAAGATTGAACAATCATCGTTTCATGAGGCAGTAATTCGCCACCCACAGAAACAGTATGTTCTTTAACCATTAGACAAAGGTGTGTGTAAGTTTAAATAAAATAATTCTCATAAAACATCCAAGTATATTTAGGATACTGGTGTTGTTACAAAATAAAATAATAAAAAAATTTTAGGGGGTTGGAGAAGCAAAATAATACAAAAGAACACAAGAGAAGACATTACCTTAAAATCAGATAACTCTTTTTGATTTGAGCCAAAGGCTTCCTTGGGAAGACTTCTTCCCAAAGTGAGGCTTCTAGGAGTAGGAGAGGGAAGTTTAGAGAGTATTTTGGAAGAGTTTGGCTGAGACAAATGGCTTGGAAGGTGTGAATAAGGTGGTAGAGGTGGGGGCCTTTTATAAGAGGAGAGGAGGGGCACACTTGGAAAGTAATGAAATGTTACTATATTATATAATGAGTTTCGGATTTTAATGGTCCCAAACTTATATATTTCGAGGCTAAGGTGAAATGGGTTCTAAATATACTCATACAATAGGTTTTTTACTTGTGTAAGTCTTTGATTTTACATTATCTTTTCATTTTATTTAAATCGTTAATTAATGAGGTAATCGTTGCATCATCATGGTGTCATATAAAAATTTAATTTATTTAATTTCTAAAAATTATAAAAAAATATAATGATTTAGGAAATATCTTTATCTTTCCAATGAATATTTATAGTCTAAAATTTAACTTATATAACCCCATGTAATAATTGTTTTAGTAAAACAACACAAGTTTGTGACAATTTTATTTTTACTTTAAATAAAACGTTATTAATGTCATTTTCTTACCCAAGTGGCTCCATGGGGTCCCCAAGTTTACCCATGGATTTTATTGGTTGGCCATGACTCATAAAATAAGTGTAGGACAAGTTTAAGGTTATTTTCATATTTTTATAATGTCATTTTTACCTTAAATTTCACTAATTACCTTTAATCGCGATTAATAAAACTTAAAAGTTACTATTCACCAAAAAATTATTTTAATCCCATTGAACCAAATTTTTCTTCCTAATGACAACCATGTATGTCGGATTTTTGAAAATCAAATCACAGAAGTGGTAAAATTTCATTTAAATGAAAAATCAGTTTTTTAACTACCACTTAGTGGTTTCACTATTCATCAAAAATTGAAGTTTTTCAGAACAATGCCAAAATTTCACCCTAAGATATAATTGATATGCCGAATTCAAAAATGATGTCTATTTTACAAAATTACAAACATATAAGTTTCATTAATTAATTTTATAATTAATTCCCGCTGTCACAAGAAATAGCATGTTTTTATGAAACAATATATATCAAAAGATTGACAATTTTTTATGTCCAATTTCAAAGTGAAATTAATTATAATGAACACCATTGGATGAAATGGTAAAAGTATATTATAATTATACTCTAAAAACACTCAATAGAATAATTTATCACTATAATTTATTTTGATTAAAAAAGTTGTTTTTAAGTATCTCTCACTATTCATAAAAAATTGGAAGTTCTCAGAAAATTACAAAAAATTCAACATAGGTTAATTTCGATATTACGAATACAAAAATGAAGTCCATTTTTAAATATAAAATTCATTTAATTTCAAAAAGTGGGTATTACTATTCATAAAAGCTACTTTTATTTGTCACAATGTGTTAGAACTCGAGGTTGCGTACAACACATGCTGCTCTATTATTCAAAGAGAAGTGTACCATGGAAGCTTGGGGTGTTACATTCTCCCATCCTTCAATAAATTGTGTCCTCGCAATTTGAAAATTGTATTTGAATATGAATGGTTGAAAAAAGAAAATACCTTTGTAGAAACCCACATCAAAAATAAGTTTAATAAAAATGTAACATTAAAAGAAAGAAAGAGAAGTACAAAGGTCACCCGAGATTGCCCATACAAGGATTCTATGAAAATATGGATATGGAGGAAAAACAAACCATCAAGGTCTGATAGAGAGTTGTAGAAAATAGGATTAGGAGAAAGTTAACCATAAGAAAATCAAAAACTTGTGTTGGTTAAACGGTTATTGAATCCCCAGTTGGAAAAGTTAACCGACAACGTTTTCCCTTTATGTTACCTTTTATAAAGTTGAGGAATTTATTTAGGAGATTTACTAAGAATGTAATGGAATATACATACTTTTCATGTAGACTTTCATTCTTTAATATTTTTTTTACCACAAACCCATCTTTCACTCAAAAATATAAGAGAAAATATTATATTTTTCCTATTCGTACAAGGTTCCAAATATTAACACATACCATTTAGATTAGGTAAAATATTTTGTAATAACCAGGGACTTCCTGTAGGCTAGTGGTAGGTAATAAAGGCATGTCTCATTACGGTTGTGGGTTCGATTCCTGCAGCTTTGTCTGACACGACGGGTTATCCCCCGACCTGCAGGTTGTTCTTTTTTCTAAAACTATAGTATTATAATATTACATAAATAATCTTAAAAAATGTTTTAACCTTAAACAATACGATCCAAATATCAACTTAATCTATTCCAACCTTTATAGTTATCAAAAATACCTCTGTCCAGACTTTCTCTAAAAGGTCTCTAAATTCCAAAATCAATTGTAACATCAGATTCACCAAAAAAATTAAAGTTTCTCTTATTTTCACATACTAAAAATATGATTACCTTCATCATATTAAAACCTTAATAAAACAACAAGTACTACAGTACTATCCTTATATATATCACATTATTCTTATAACCAGAATATAATCCTTGAGTCCAAAAGCACCAATACATTAATTATTCCACTTCAACTGTAGTAATAGCATAAGATTGGCCTTGATCCCTTGTCCTTTTCTGAGTTAAGTTTCCCTGACACATAGGACATTAATTTTCATAATTCCCCATTTCCATACAATTTTAGCATTCAACATTGATAGCCTCTTTCTTTCCCTTGCAATCACGAGCCTGGTGACCTTTTTCTCCAAATTTATAACAAACTCCCATTCCTTTTAGGCAAGCACCGGGGTGATTCTTCCCACAATTATCTCATAATAGAAAATCCTTATTTCCCTTTTTCCCTTTATCTATCTCTTGTTCCACCATTCTATTCTTCTCTTGCTTGACTTTATTGTCATAAGATTTAGAGAATTCCTTTTCTGTCTTGATAGCACATGAGACAATATCTTCGTATGGAGAGAAGGTTTGTGAGACTAATGCAAGACAGAGAATTGGTTTTAACCCATCAAAGAAACGATCTATCTTACTTCTTGGGTTACGTATATAATCTATATCATTCCTCGCTAACCGTGTAAAGTTAGACTCATACGTTGTGACATTCTCTTCCTCCTTTTTCCTCAGACTCAGAAATTGCCTTTCTATATCTGCTCGATGGCCACGAGGAAAGTATTTTTCTAAGAAAAGCTCTTTGAAATCTCTTCATTCCATATTTGATACTTCATCATCTTCCTTGGTGTTTTGAATCAGCGACCACCATTGATCAGCATCTCCAGTGAGGCGGTAAACTGCCATGACAACATTCTCCCTTTCGCTACTTCCCAAGGCGTGGAATATTTCCCCCAAAGAATTTATCCATTGCTCAGATACTAAGGGATTTGTACTCCCATTGAATGTTGGTGGTTGTTTCCTCATGAAGCGGTCTAACATTGATCCTCCACGTTGTAGATCAGGGTGCTCTATACGAGTAATGTTATTATTCATAACCTGAGTGAGTTGTCCCAGTATGGTGATAAGCTGATTATCACCATTTGTATCACCAATTCCATTATAATTATCTTGAGCAGGAGGGAAATCCCTACATGGAGTGCGTGCATTGATGCAGTTCCCATTCCTTCCACTAGGCACTATTTCTAAAAAATGTCATTAACTAGATTAGTTTATGAATCGAAATACATAATTCCATACTTGTAAAAACACTTTACATAAATTGAACTATTTATGGATATAATCCATAAATAAATGTTTTCTTTGAAGAAGTATATACTCATAAACCCTTCATAATGGTTTGTAAAGAAAATGAGAATAATCCTATGCATATCCCCCAGGAGGGTCATAACCAAGAGTGCAGCAAGACCCATTTTCGTGCACTAGTTCCCATTCAAGTCTAGCTCAAAGCGATGTTTTCAGGTTTTACCCCTAGGTACATCGGTGCCAGAGCCGCCTCTACCTACTCGTATCCAGAGAGGGATGCATTGTTCAGAAAACTCACAAAATCTCTATAATATCAAAATTCTAGGAAGTTATTCTATACTAATCCTCAAAGTCTATCTTAGGGCTATGTGATCTAATCATAGTTTATCTAAATCTAGCTTCCAAGGTTAGTAGTAAACTACCTCTGATACCAACTGTAATTCCCCGAACCCAGTTACCCAAAGTCGGTGCATTATTACGTAACATTGGCATGATCACAAAAGATCATGTCTCAAAATACCGATTAGTTTAGTAGCCTTGGAAACACTAGATACATTCATAAGTCTTACATTACATCATAAAGTAAAACAAAATTACAACAACATCTTGTCTTCATATCCCCTCATACTATCCCTACAGGTCATTCATAATATACTTCTTCACATCCTAGAAAAATTAAAACATTTGAAGGGGTGAGATCAGATGCTCAGTAAGGATAACAATATAGCGGAAGCTTTTATAAATAAAAGAAAACATTTAAGTCAATATATAACTAAAACAAAATCCTTTTAAACGTGAACTTTAGCATAATATGGAAAAATTAAAATGAAATAATTCCATTTACTTATTCACATGGATATTCTACTGGTTGAATAATCACATGCAATATCAACAACCACTTTCATAATGATGGAATGCATAATGCCAGACTATCATAACAATGTAGCTAATGCCTCATGCCAAGACTACAAATAATATTTTTTCAAGGCCTCGTGCCAAGACACTAGTTTGTCTCATGAGACCTGCCGATGCATTGAGGAGCTGTAGCGGGCTCCACCCTTCACATATTAAGTCCAATGCATTTCTCATATGAATAGGTTTAAACATATCATAAACCATAACATAATCGTATAACATAAAACATGCATAAAGGAAACATAAAATTTCCACATTTCAATCAGAAGATATCAATACAACACATTTATATAATAAAAAACACTTTCAAAACCATTTGAAATACCAAAATAAAAGAAAATTAAAACTTTGTATTTATTTTTTTATTTAAAAAAAGTTATGGCTTGTAGAGGAAGCTGAAACTCAAATAATGATCACAGCGGCAGAGAATTCGTTGTCGCTGCATACGTATGACAAGAAAAACATTCCTTTTTGTCATTTAGTAAAACGCTTCGTATAAAAAGATTCCTTTTTAGTAAACGTAAAAGTTAAAGGGGTTTGTACACCGTATAAAAGAAATTTGTGTATAAAACAAAATATGCCTCAATGAATGGAGATTGAGACGAAGTCCCTTACAAAGATCATTTTTAAATAAAATAAATCTATTATGTGTATTCACTATATGTACACATAAATAAATTATAAATACAAGATAGTAAAAAATAATATCATGACATAATTTGAAAATAAGAGATTAACCCAAATAATAGAAATTGGGTTAAGAAGTTCCCTTAACTTGTGTCTGAATTGAATCGATAGTTATTTAATCTCCTGAATAATAAACTAGAGTTAATTTCTAATTTATTAAGATCCTTATTCAATTTCATTATTCCTTTTATATCACTTATTACCATGTTATGAACATTATGTAATTATTTAAGTTAATAATGGTCGTTTTGTCAATCTTTGGTACTTGAGTCAAAAATAAACTTCTTGTAATTACATGTTGTTCATGTGGCGAAATACCCATTATATCCAGAATTATATTCATGATGTAGATATCATATATATCATATATATCCATTATATACATGAATTTATAATATTACATAACATTTAGAGGTATGAAATGAAATGCACCGTTCATGGAGATGGTAAGCCGTACGTACGCATGAACACTACTTTCATTTCTATTTCATATTTAATGGAATGAAATTATAATTATATAGATGTATACTATAATTATAGTATAATATAATTTATAATACCATTTAATCCATCCTTTATATATCCCACATATGGAATTAATGATTCAAATCACTTCGAGGGGGCGGTAGTCCGCACTTCCTAAAATGAAATTATTGCGTTTACCCATAATTGAAATCATAAAGGTATACCATAAATGAAAAATACAGAATCATAAGGAAAAAAAACATAATATATATCATATATAAAAATAGTGTCATCATAATGGCCACCATGAGAGGTGTTAAAAGAAGATTGAACAATCATTGTTTCGTGAGGCAGTAATTCGCCACCCACAGAAACAGTATGTTCTTTAACCATTAGATGAAGGTGTGTGTAAGTTTAAAAAAAATCCTTCTCATAAAAACATCCAAGTATATTTATGATACTGGTGTTGTTACAAAAAAAATTAATAAAAATATTTTAGGGGGTTGGAGAAGCAAAATAATATAAAAGAACACAAGAGAAGACATTACCTTAAAATCAGGTAACTCTTTTTGATTTGAGCCAAAGGCTTCCTTGGGAAGAATTCGGCCCAAAGTGAGGATTCCAAGAGTAGGAGAGGGATGTTTAGAGATTATTTGGGAAGAGTTTGGTGGAACCAAATGGCTTGAAAGGTGTGAACAAGGTGGTAGAGGTGGGGGCCTTTTATAAGAGGAGAGGAGGGGCACTCTTGGAAAGTCATGAAATGTTACTTTATTATATAATGAGTTTCAGATTTTAAAGGTCCCACACTTATATATTTCGAGGATAAGGTGATAAGGGTTAGAAATATACTCATCCAATAGGTTTTTGACATGTGTAAGTCTTAGAGTTTACATTATCATTTCATTTTATTTAAATCGTTAATTAATGAGGTAATCACTGCATCATCATGGTGTCATAGAAAATTTTAGTTTATTTATTGTCTAAAAATTATAAAAAAATATAATGTTGTAGGAAATATTTTTATCTTTCCAATTAATATTTATAGTCTAAAAGTTAACTTATATAATCCCATGTAATAATTTTTTTAGTAAAACAACACATGTTTGTGACAATTTTATTTTTACTTTAAATAAAAAGTTATTAATGTCATTTTCTTACCCAAGTGGCTCCATGGGGTCCCCAAGTTGACTCATGGATTGTAGTGGTTGGCCATGACTCATCAAATAAGGGTAGGACAAGTGTAATGGTATTTTAAAATTTTTATAATGTCATTTTTACCTTAAATTTCACTAATTAACTTTAATCACGATTAATAAAACTTTAAAGTTACTATTCACCAAAAAATTATTTTAATCCCATTTAAAAAAAATTTTCTTCCTAATGACAACCATGTATGTTTTATTTTTGAAAATCAAATCACAGATGTGGTAAAATTTCATTTAAATGAAAAATCAGTTTTTAACTACCACTTAGTGGTTTCACTATTCATCAAAATTGAAGTTTTTCAGAACAATGCCAAAATTTCACCCTAAGATATAATTGATATTCCGAATTCAAAATTGATTTATATTTTAAAAAAATTCAAAACATATAAGTTTCATTAACTAATTTTATAATTAATTCCCACTGTCACAACAAATAGCGTGTTTTTAAGAAACAATATATATCAAAAGATTGACAATTGTTTATGTCCAATTTCAAAGTGAAATTAATTATAATGAACACCATTGGATGAAATGGTTAAAATATATTCTAATTATACTCTAAAACCACTCAATAGAATAATTTATCATGATAATTTATTTTGATTAAAGAAGTTGTTTTTAAGTATTTTTCACTATTTATAAAAAATTGGAAGTTCTCAGAAAATTACAAAAAATTCAACATAAGTTAATTTCAATATTCGAAATACAACAATGAAGTCCATTTTGAAATATAAAATTTATTTAATTTCAAAAAGTGGGTATTACTTTTCATCACTACTACTTTGATTGGTCACAGTGCGTTAGAACTCGAGGTTGCGTACAACACACACTGCTCTATTATTCAAAGAGAAGCGTACCATGGAAGCTTGGGGAGTTACATTTACCACATAGAACTAGTGTGGGGAGACACCGGAGGAAGGAGAGATGTAATCTGGTGCTAAGGCTACATGCCTTGATTTATATACCGCTCCTCTCCCGCATCTCCCTTTCGCTGAGGGATAGCCTATAATTCTCTGGAATAAATCTCAACCATTTGATGCATCGCAGACACAATATCCACTATTCGATCAATTGTGGGATTGAACGTGAACATCCAGGACATCCATTTGATCTCTATGGTTTGAGATTGATGTAGGGTCATTTGATATCCTCCATTAAGGTTTTCATCAACCTCCAGCCACCCCGGCTACACCCGCAAACAAACACTCGAGCCGAAAGAAACTATCACCACTCTGAAAATCATTTGATCCCATCACAATCCCACAACGATCGTTAGGGTGTAACTAACACATGAATGAAATTTCATTTTCATTCATGCATCAAAATAAAGGAACTTGAACATGGATAAATAAAAAAAAGTTTCAAGGCTACGTCAAGATGCTCGATGCATTTGGGTGATTATTTTCATGCATTCAAAAATTCATGCACGTGAGGATTGAACTGAAAAATTAGGAGTTTATGTTGAACAAAAAGAAACCAAGACATGAAGCCATATATTGATCCACTTTTGAAAATATTCATAGCTGAAGATCTCGGACATTCAAATAATGATCTCCATATCATATCTTGAGGATTTTTAATATGGAAGGAGGATTCAACCTCTCCTATAAAATAAGGATCTTGAGATGAGAAAAGTTAATTCCATTCTCATAGGATATATCATTTCTTTGATGATATAGAGACACTGTGAACCCCTATGGTTCATGAAAGCTAGAAGGGTTTCCATGATGATCTTATATGTGAATGAGAAGAGGATCCCACTACCCTTTGAAAAGTTCTACGTACTCTCTAAGGGTCTCACAAAGAATAATTCCCGTAAACCCATTGCGTTAAGGAGAGTCACGCACCATTCGTGGTTTGCGAAGTGAATAACCACGAAACCCTTTTGTTCGTGAATGAAACCGTGCTCTTTTTGTGAATATAATCCCAAAACGTGATAGGTTTCTCAAACCCTCGCCTATGTTTCATGAAGAAGATACCATGGGTAAAAAACTAGTGCACAAGCACCCTTGTTATACCTTTGAGAAGATAGAACCATGAATCACCCTCGGTTCTGGGAAGGAGATCCTCAAGAATCCTTTACGTGAAGAAGAAGAACTCGAGGCATTCAGTTTCACGAACAAAAGAAGAAGGGGATTGCAACATGAGGGAATTATGTGTTGGGATGCAGTCATATACTTGATATTAGGAAGCTTGGGGTCATTGTGTGAATGTGAGAAGAATAATAACCATGAGGTAAGAGGAAATACATGCACACATGCACTCATATGTGAGAAGAAAATATGAAGTGCATGTAAAAAGAACTCTATACACTCATGTTCACAATAACAAAGCCAACTCATGGACTAAAACCATTCATGTTTGAATAGGAACATTCAAAAAACATAAACACGCCCGAACCATGTGTATGAAAAGAGAGGGGAAGAGAAGAAGATAAAGAAGATATAGTGAGTTGCACCATGAAGGGAATACATGCACATACATAACACACATTGACACCAAATCAAAATAATAAGTGTGTGTGCAAAAGATCAAAACAAAAGGAAAGTGAATGTGTTCATGTTAAGAATGAAGATATTGTATGTGTAATTGGATGACCCATACTCATTGAACAAATATTAATACGAAAGAATAGTGTGTGATCAGGTTGAAAAGATACATATAATTCATGCATGTATTCAAGCATAATCACATGCACATGTGAGAAGTCTTTGAGATATCCAAAAACAATAAGTAAGGATTCCATGAAATCTATGCATGAAGTGAATGAGTATTGAGACTGAAGCCATACAGAGTTATAGAAGATATTTTATCTGAGTTGAAAGTGTTTGAGAATCCCAAAAGAGAGATAATGTTGATATTTTGAAAGATAATTCTTGAATATTATATTATTGAAGAAGTTGTGTGCACCATTGGAACAAATATAAGTGATATAAGGTCTTCATCAGAAGAAGAGAGAAGTTCCCGAGCATTTTTGAGACTAACAAATGATCAAAAAAGTTATCAGAGTTATTGAGCAAGACCAACAGACCATACCAAAGGCTGTTGAAGTTTCTTTAAGAGATACATAGGCAAGTGTTATTCAGAAATCATATGTGGGAAGAGCATAAGATCAATATATATTGAATCAAGATAACTCAAATAAGGAAGCTGCTCATGTGATTCGAGAGCTAGAAAAAACCCTGTAAGATTAAGGGAGCAGAAGAAGACATTAGTGAGACTCTAGAGCAGAACAGTGGGACTCTGGTAACACTGTAAGAAGCAGTATAATGAACCTCCTGTCAGACTCAGGAGAGATACAGTGTGACTCTATATCAACCATTGTAATTACTCATCTGATTATAGTGTAGAATATTTATTGGGGAGAATAACCAATATACCACGGAATAAGTCTTTGAATCGAACCTTGTAAATCCTTGTGTTCAGTGCCTTTAAATTTAAAGCATCATTCGAGGTAAGGCTGAGAGACACAAGAAGAGTGGATTGAAGCTTTAACCATCCATTGAGGTTTAATTGAAAATAATTAATTAGTAAAAATATTAAATTGGATCACTGATTTACCCCCCCCCCTCTGTGATTCACACTAATCTGGGAACTTCAATTGGTATTATAGGTAAGGGTTCCTCTAAAATATCCAAGGGAGTCTTTATGAAGTGATGATTTGAGTAAATGAGTCAGAAATCTCAAATGGATATTTCTTCCAAGACATATAAAAATAGAAATAAGAAACATGAATGGAAGATGAAGAAGAAGCTTACTGCTAATGGAGAGACACCTTCTACTGAAGGTAATAAGAAAGGTACAACATGTGATAATTCTTTTTATTATTATGACTCTTATGATGAAGCATATTAAAGCTTTGATTATTATAGATCAATTAGTGATCTTCAAACTAAATTCAAATATCATCTAAATAAATCCCTTAGGGAAGTAGAAAGACATATTTCTATAAGCATTAGTA
This sequence comes from Viscum album, assembly GCA_963277665.1. Classification (NCBI taxonomy): domain Eukaryota; kingdom Viridiplantae; phylum Streptophyta; class Magnoliopsida; order Santalales; family Viscaceae; genus Viscum; species Viscum album. Next base: position 1,932,492,472 of record OY728142.1, read on the forward strand.
CTCTTTAAGATGAAATTTATTTTATAAAAGAAGAAGTTTATTCCATGGAATATGCATTGGCTAAAAGGGTTGGCATATCCAAAAATCTCACAAATTTTTTGAAAGAAAATAGTGAAAACTTTTCTCTTTTCAATGAATGATTTGATGAAGTTACTGAATAATTTTAATGAAGTATTTGTGAGAAGGAATTATTTGATATTTTATTTATAGAATCTTTCCATGCACTTGAAAAGTTTCACAAAGTCTCTATGGTTTTCAAAGCTGTTAAACTAGAAGACAAATCCAACAAGGTAAAGGGGAGTGACATCGCTTTGAAACAATTAAGAAATGTGCATGAAGAACAAATAAAAAAGCTAAAGGAGAACTTGGAAAGAAAGATGAGATCATTTGAGGATGATAAGATCTCCCTCAACATGAAGTATTTATATCTAGAGGTGAAATTGAATAATCAACAATTACTCCATGCTAGAACATCCCAAAAAAATGAAAGAAGATATTTTTCCACTCAATGTTGCATTAAAGGGTATGATTAAAAGAGTAATATCAAATCACCATCTAATCCAATGGAAACATACTCCAAGAATAAGGTATCCCATAAACCGGTTATTTTGGTTTCTACTAATGTAGTGTCATATGTAAGTAGAGGTTCATAGCTAAAATATGGGGAGATGTGGATTGATAATGATGATAATACATACATCAAAATTTCAAGGATGGATATTGGGATGATTAAGTAGAACAACTCCCAAATTTTTTCTCCAAATAAAGAAAGAAAATTCTAGAAAAAATAAAGCACTGAATCTAGCCAGTAAAATACTACAAGAAAAGAAAGGAGACTTATTGTCTACTGTTGGTGCTTTTGGGAGTTTGGGCATTATTCCAATGATTTTTGGAATAATATGTTAGCATATAAAAATTATGAAAGGCCTGCATTCGGGGAAAGTACATGGGAAGAAATGAAGAACCCTATAAAGTAAAGGTATATAAAAAAGATGAAGACGAATCTGTCTATCCAGAATAGATTTGAATATCTTGAAGACTTCTATGATAATTTCAACAGAAGTGGTCATAGTTATAATGAGTTCTGGTTTAGTACTACCATGCCTTGTGCATATTTTGATAAGAAGTATAAACCACAAAAAGGTAGGAGAAAGCAAAAAGGGATGAAAAGTATTCCGTTGATAATATGAAAAAAAATTAAATTAAGAAAATAGTGATTGAAATTATTCCCAAGTGTAATTTAAAGAAGGATTCCAAGAATTTTATCTCAACCAAGAAAATATTCTTCTACTAAGGAAATAAAGATCATTCCAGGGATCACTATAAACAAGACATGGAAATGAATGGAAGCAATCTGAAAATAAAAGTAGAATCAATCCAGAACAATATGGGATTGACTGAAGACATTCCTGAAGATAATTTTAATAAGTTTTCTAAGAAAGTTAACTTGAAGACAATGAAGAATCCATGTGGAAGCTCCAAATCAGAAAATGTTAAGAAGGATATTTTAGTTATCTTTCTTAATCAATTGCAAATTTCTAGAGAAATGAAAAGATTAGAAGATGAAGTACTAGCTAAAACAAAGGAAAAGTGTAAACATGTCATTCTATATGATGGATAATTCTAATTTCATGAGAGTTTGTCAAAACATGACAACCCAAGTGTCTCAAATCTACTGTGTGGAAGTTGAAAGAAGGTTGGATATCATGAAAATAAATGTATATCTATTTTACCAGGCCAAATGAAGATGTTAAAATTTTAAAAACATGCACCATTGAAAGCTACTTCACTATTGGAAGAAGTAAGAACAAACAATAAACACAAGATGAAGGTGAATGTAAGTAAAGGGTCCATGCTAACAATGAAATTTCAAAATGTTAAATAGAGAGTAGACACTAGAATGAAGAGTAGAAGACACATTAGAGCAACAAGGAAATTAGTTCTTGGGTTCAGATAAAATTCCCGCCCCTATTTCTCCCATTAAGATGCTCACATGTGTTCCATCTTATTCCCTTAAATTTTTGTTGTATATGTGTAATTACATTACATGTAATTGAATAATAAGGTCATTATCAAGAAGATAGTTTAATGAGAAAAGTGTTGAACAATAAGTTGGACTCATCATTCATGATTTGATAATAACATAATGTATTCCACAGTGGAAGACAATCAATATGAATATCTTGAATAATATGTGATGATATTTTCCACCATGATGAATCAAAGGGATTTCACCCCTTGAGGGGGAGAAAATGTGAAGGACATGATATCAAAGATTATGTAATGAAAAACCTTGAAATTCATATCTTCTCAAGAAGTTGAAACTTGAGATATTCCAATCACACTTTCATCCCTTGTTCTTAATTGTATTTATCATGTCAATTAATGGGGAGTGCTTGATTGATGACAATATGGGATGAAAGGGAGAGCTTTATCTTTTCACTTGATATTTTTAACATGTTTGGTGATGTATGTGTAGGATTTAGAATTTCATTGATAAATCTGATGATTTTTAACCCCTTGGTTAAGAGTTGATACATACTGAGCATGATTTCTCATGAATGGTTGTTTATGGATATACTTGAAAACCTTGGTCATGTCTATCTTGTTTTATACATTGGGTTATCTCAAGTAGACTTAGAGTTTATTAACTAAATTCTCTTTTCATAGTGAACCATGTGACATCATACCTATACTAGAAATATTCAAGATGATATTTTTTAAAGGGTGGAGAGTAAGTTATTGACAACTCCCCATCAAACCTTTGAATTTGTTTGACAATATGGGGGAAAAATATTGGCACACATATTGACCCATACAAAGTATTCTTAGGTGATACTTTTAACAAAATAAAAAGGGTTATATTGAAGTGAAAAATATTTTCAAGTGATGTCAATGAGAAGTCAATATGTGAATGAAAGTTATTCATGAAGAAGTTGTTGAAGCCTTGGAGAATTGTTGTTTATTCAAAAAATTTAATGATACACTTGATCAATTCTCCAAGAGGATAAAATTTATATGATTTTAGAACTGATCTTAAGTTCCAAATCATGTGTTAGAGAATGAAACCGTGTTACAACATTTGAAGAACCCCATGAAATACTTTATTGAATGATGAAAGTGGAAGATCCATACAATGGATCCTAATTTGATGAAGGTTGTAAAATAATTCAGATGATTGTTGAAATGACCCTAATTTCCAAGACATGTGTCACCGGAATAAACTTTGTTATAACATTGGAAGAAGGCCATGAAATACTTAATTGCATGATGACTTTAGAAGATCCATCCAATAGCTTCTAATTGGATGAAGATGGTGAACCAAATCACACAATTGTTTGTGTTGATCCTAAAAAAAAGACATGTGTTTTAAAAAGAACACATCACTCATTACAACATTGAAAACCATTCATTATGATGTAATTCACGAGGAATTAAGAAATGTTCCATACATCATCTATTATTTAATAAAAGGAGGAATATTGAATATCTTGGATTTCTTATTCAAAAAAGAAAAGAAGGATGATGTTTGAAGATGAAGAAGATAAGAGGAAGGGGTTTTTGGTATTTTTTAAGGAATATAATCTTTTTTATACATTTTTTTAACAAATTATTTTGTTCTATTCCTTTTCTAAAAATATGGACCAACATACAAGGTCAGCCGAGGACCTCAGACCTTAGTAGTATGTGGGATCCGAGGGTCTACCGCGCCCAAGGGAATACCTCAAACCCAGCCCACAAGAGGCACATGGGGGACATGTATATACCACTGAGTATTCATAGGGGGTGCCAGGATCATACCCTAGGAGGCATAGTGGTCACTAAGAGTGTGATCACAGAGATGCGGTGTGAGGCAGCACTAGAGGTGGGAGAGGAGTAATCTGTTGCTACGACCCCACCCCTTGATTGATATAACAATCTTCACCCACATATCCATTTCAATGTTGGAAAAACTAAAATTCTCAGGAAGTGATCTCAGTTGTATTATGCATTACAGAAATGTGGTCCTCCGTCCCATCAATCAGGGGATTGATCGCGCGCATCTGAGCCATTCATTTGATCTCCGCAGTTTGAGAATGAAGTAGGGTTGTCCAATCTCTTCCACCAAGGTTGTCATCTACCTCCGTCCACCCCTACTGCACCCAAAAACGAGTACTAAAGCCAAATGAAAATCTCACCACTCTAGGAATCATTTGATATCTTCTCAATCCCATAATTATTATTAGTATGTAATGAACACATGCATGCTATTTAATTTTCATGCATTCATTGAAATAGGGGAACTCAAACGTGGTCGAAGAAAAAGATGTTGTGAGGCCATGTCAGAACGCTCAATGCATTGAGGAGATGATTTTAATGTGTTTGAAAACACATTCACATGAGTATTGCACCAAAAAATAAGGAGTTTACATTGAACTAAAAGAAACTAATACTTATGACCATATCTTGATCCGCATTAGAAAATATTCAATGTTGAAGATCACATTCATTAAAATCTTGATCTCTATGGTATACCTCGAGGATTATGAATGTGGAAGGAGGAGTCACCCATTCCTATAAAAGAAGGATCTCAAGAAGAGAAAATTTGTTTCCATTATCATAAAAAGGATATCTCTTTCCTCTGATGAAACAGAGACACTGCGAACCCCTCTAGTTTTTGAAAGGTAGAAGGGTTTCCGCGTATCTTTTCTATGCAAAGGATAATAGGATCCCTATACCCTTATACAAGTGTTTTTCACTCTCAAAGGGTCTCACAAAGATGAAGTCACGTGAACCCCTTCCACGAAGAGAGTCACGCACCATTTGTGGTTTGCGAAGAGAAGAAATGTGAACCCCTTGGTTCGCAAAAGAAACTTCAATCTCTGTGAGAAAATAATCACAAAAACGTGATAGGTTTCTCAAAGCCTCTCCTCTATTTAATGAAGAAGATACCACATGTAAACAACCATTGAACATGAACCCTTGTTATACATTTGTGAAGACAGAACCAAGAATCACCCTCGGTTCATTGAAGGAGATCCTTGAGCACCCTTTGCATGAAGAAGAAGAAATAGAGTCATTCAATTTCCTAAACAAAAGAAGAAGAGGATTGAATGATAAGGGCAGTACATTTTGGGATACAATAATATTCTTGATATGAGGAATCCTAATCCCTTTGTGTGAGTGTGTGAAGGAGAATACCCTTGAGGGAAGAGGGAATACATGCACATATACACTCATTTGTGTGAAGAAAATAGGAAGTGCATGTACAAAGGACTACATCCATTCAAGTGAACAAGATCAAAGCCAAAACGTGGACTACAACCATTTAGGTTTAGAGAATAACATAAAAATAACATAAAGACACCTGAACCATGTTGACGGAAAGAGAAAGGAAGAGAAGAAGATAAATAAGAGATAGTGAGTTGAACCAAGAAGGGAATACGTGCACATACATAACACACATTGAACCCAAATCTAAATAATAATTTTTTGTGCAAAAGATCAAAAAAAAGGAAAGTGAATGTGTGCATATTGAGAAATAAGACAGTGCATGTGTAATTGGATGACCCACACTCATTGAAGAAATATTGATACAAAATAATAGTGTGTGCTCTAGTAGACAAGACACATATCATACATGCATGTAATCATGCATAATAACATGCATGTGTGTGAATTAATTTAGATATTAAAAAAATAAGTTTATATTCAATGAAATACATGCATGAAGTGGATGCCTATTAAAACTAAAGCTAGACAGAGTTAAAGAAGATATTTTATCTAATTTGACACTGTTTAAGAATCAAAGAAGAGAGACAGTTCTAATATTATGCAAGATCACTCTTTCATGTTATATTCTTGAAGAAGTTGTGTGCACCATTGTAACCCATATATGTGAGGCTGGGTCTTCATCAGAAGAAGAAATAATATCCTGAGCATTGTTGAGACCATGGAATGGTCATAAAAGTGATCAGTGTTATCGATCAAGGCCAACAAACTATACTAAAGGATATTGAAGATTCTTGAAGAGATACATAGTAAAGTGTCAATCATAAAGAAATTGTGGGAAGAGAATAAGATAAATCTATAGTGAATCAAGAAAACTAAAATAAGGAAGTTGTTTGTGTGACTCGAGATATATAATAACCCTGTGAGAATCAGGGAGGAGAAGAAGACTTCAATGAGACACTAGATAAGACCATTGGGACTCTGGTAACACTATGGGAAGTAGTATAAAGAACCTCCTATGGGAATCAGGAGAGATAGAGTGTTACTTTGTGTCAAGCATTGTAATTACTCATCTAATTATAGTGGAGAATCTTTATTGGGGAGAATAACCAACACAGTAAGGAGAATATTTTTGAACCAAACCTTGTAAATCCTTGTGTTCAGTGCCTTTACATTTAAATAATCATTCAAGGTAAGGCTGAGAGATACAACAAGAGTGGATCAAGGCTTTAACCATCCATATAGGTTTAATTGAAAAAAATCAATTATTAAAAAGATTGAAAGGGATCACTAATTCACCCCTCCCCTCTTAGTGATTCACACTGATCTAGGAACTTTAACTTAAATTCTATAATTTTAAAATCATAAAATAATAATATTCAACAACATGAATTACCACTTTCATTATTCTAATTAATCCCATATTATTATTATAAAATAATAATCTATTGCTTGTTATAGTACTTCTATATTATTTCATTAATTTTTCACACTATGATATAATAACATGAAATGACATGAAATGATATTTTATAGATTTTAATTATTTTCTTTCAATAAATAAAATAATGTTATTAATATGAAATATTAAAAAGTCTTTTTCTCTTATTCCCTTTTAATTTTCATATCATAAAACAATAATCAATAAAAAAATCATGCAATTATTCTCTAAAAATTATCAAATAATTTTGATGCTCTTAGTAGTAATTTATATATTATTAAATATTTTCTAAGTAGCATGTTATTTTCATATTATCAAATATTATTTACAATTTACAAAATAATCTGTCTTTATTATTCCATAATTATCATATTGTAAAATAATAACAAAAAGTATTCTACATGAAATTATTAATCTTCTAATATTTTTATATTGTTATAATTTTATGTTCAATGAAATAAATTAATCCAATGGAATCTAAAGGATGAAAAAAACACTTAAAAATAGTAAAATAGGGATTTCATATCCACTATATGGTGAAAAATGTTCCAGGAACATGTTATATCAAAAAAACAGAGGATAGAGAAAGAGATAATAATCACTGGTCTAAAAACTATTGATAAGACTTGAAAAATGAATAAGGCTATTTGGACTCGAATGGAGAAGCTAATACCATCACATCTTTGAAGAAAATCATTACAACTCGAACAAAAGGAAGAACTCCATTTTTTAGAAACATAGATATGTTAATACATATTTTACTAAAAAACTCAGTTATATATTACAAATTAAACCATTTTAAATTTATCATTGGTTTTTTAAATAAATACATTATAAGAAATTCTATTTTAATTAGAATTTAAAAAAATAGAGAATTTTCCAATTTAAGTATTCTTAAATTTTTAAATAAAATTTATATGAGTTAAAAGATATTTAAGCCCTTGATTCATAGTGAATATAGTCATTAAAATCATAAAAAGGAACAAGTGTTAAATATTAGGAAAATTATGAAAATATTGGAAAAAATGATACCCTTACACAAGTCATAGGTTCATCTTAAGGGTAAACTTGTTTACAATTTGGTAGAACCAGTAGAAGATCTCACCTTTACAAATGTATAAGAAAAACCAAATTAACTTTACACAGCCTAAAAGAAACAATGAATAACATTACATAGATAATATATACATTTTTATGGCATATAAAGTCTTATATTTACCTTTACACACATAGAATAAAATCTTGCTTAGCCTTACACAGATTATAGAAAAACCATATTACCCCTACTCAAGAATGTGTGTAAACATAAGGGAAAGGTTTTGACTAAAAATAATAAAATTATGATGAGAAAAATAATAATAAATTAAACATATTCTTCTAAAATCATTTTAGAAATAACTTATACTATAAAAATTTGGAAATTATTTCAAATTTAACCAAAATTTTCAAAATCACAACAATGTATTATTTTATATAGTAAAATATTTTTTCCCATTATTTTAAATTATTTCTAAAACTATTATTGAATAAATTAATAACTCCCAAAATAAATTATAAACATTAAAATAACTTTCATAATTTGAAAAACAATATTTTAAAGAAATATTTTAAATTTACAAAAAATCTTTTTGAACAACTAAACACCTAAAAATGACAAAGGAAGGATCATGGGAAATCTATAAGCTTGCATAAAAGATTTATAATATATGTCTAATGGTTATTTTTTATCCCTTACTATGTTTTTGAGTTCAATACTTTTTTATGTTTCCCTAATTCTCTCTGGATATTATAGATGAATATAAAATTTTGATATGTTTATAAGGGATCTGTGATGATGTATTGATTAGGATTTATAGATTGGCGATGTAATATTTAACTAGTTCCTATAGTAACCTACATTTTTATATTTTTAGTTTGTTTTAATTCATTTGATGTATAAAAATTATATATGTTTAGCACTATATTTGGAAGTGAGGGCTGGGGATGTCTTAGTAGTTGTATACATCACACTTGTGAGTACACCCACTCTACCTGATAATATATCTAGTTGATGGAAAAATAATTATGACAAATTACAGCTTAAACAAAATTATTATGATTAAATTTAATGAACTAGTGAACATATAAATGATATAATATATTCAATGGTCTCTGATGGGTCTGTAGGCCCTAAATGATCAATGCTATATATAGAATCAGTGGGATAAAATGTTTCCTCATGGTGATCAATATATTCTTGATTATAAAAAATATGTGGAGAATATATCTCAAGAGCATGATCAAAAAACCCAGGATCCATTGGAGTTATGGAAAACATATAATGAATTGAAGTGGGTGGAGAATTATATAAAGGATGAAGAGGCATATTGAGATATAGAAATGGTATATTATAAGAGTATTTAGTCTAAACTGATAGCAATATTATAGGAGGGAGGAATATCCCTAGTTCCTTGAGTGGACCTATTGAATGACATGTTGTGTTTAATTGGATATACACATGTGATTTTAGGTGTAATATTGTGTGATAAATGATTTAATTACCTCTAGTACCACTACCCTTAAATTTATCATGATGATCGCTACTATTAATAGTCATATTGGAGAACATATGTGTTTTGGATGGTTATTATTAAATGAAATTTTTATATGATTTTAAAATTTTTATTTAATGTTATGAAATTGATATATATATATATATTTATGATTTCACACACACCAACAAATAAATAAATAAATAAATATATATATATATATATATATATATATATTATAAATATTACAATTGTAGTGGGCAGTATATGATGAATTCCCATCTCTCATATTCATTGATCATTATCAAATATCTTCTTCCTATGTAATTATTCAACATTTTTCCTATTTTTTACAGGAAAATTAAATTTATATTATATTTTAAATAAAATACTTATGGGAAATATAAACGTGACATAATAGTTTGCAATAAATTATTTGGGAATAACAATTGGAATGGAAAACAATAAATAAGGTGTGATATAACATAATCATGACATTCTATTTTCCAAGAAAATAAGGCATAAATGATGGAATAACATAATCAATGAATACTAATTAAAAAAATTAAACAAGGCATAAAATATGACATAACATAATAAAGACAGACTAATTAACGTATTAAACAAGTCAGTAGAGGTGGAATAACAAAATCAATAGTTGAAACCATGATTTGGGATAAATCTCGGTTCAATTTTATATTTTAAGTCATGGAATGGTTGAGCTAAGTCTCAATAATTTTTTGGGTTTTTCGGAATGTTTTTAATTTGTTTTTAAGGGTTCATGGTTTGAGCATAGTTAGTGTAAACTATAAAACTTCTCTAGGAAACCATGTGGGGTCAATATGGGGGTTTCTATGTAGGTGAATGGTTTTTCTACCCATGTGGCCCAATAGCATGTTTTGGAAGTTATAAGACTATGGTGATTCACATGGTTAGCTCATGATTTTATTATCCATGAAATATAACCATGAAACTTGGAAATTCTTAGATACTGGTGATCATAAGGTTGGTGCATGGTTTTTCCGAACCTTGGAGTCTAATCATGTGATGTTATTATTCAATTTTGAAAATTAGATATAAATTCTGAAACTCTCCCAAAACCCATAATTCTTTTTTTCATGATTTAGGTTCTCAACTCTTGGCCTTACTCTAGGTTATTTTTTATGATAATCGACTTAAAGAACCCATTATCAATGATTCTTCAAGCATTGGATCTTGGAAACTAAAGGTAATGGATATGTTCTTCCCTTCTATTCTAGATCCACTCCTTTCTATTGAAAATAACCCTAGACTTGGTCTATTGTGAATAGATTTATGGAATGTGACATGTTTTTAAGTATTCTTGTGATTCATTAGATAAACATAACAATTTTATAGATCTTTGAGATCATGTGACGATTTATCATGTCAATCATTTTTGAGGTAGGTGGCTTTTCCCATTTTCCACATTCCCAGGAATGCGAAGGATTTTATATTTCTAAAAAAATCATTCTTCATGGTAGGTTGATTTCCCATTTTCCCGCATTACCCTTTTTCTACTCTCCTTGGAATGTGATGGATTTCAACACTTGGATGCTTCTTGGTTCTAAGAGAATTCTGATAACGCCCAAAAGCTTCAAAAGGTTGATCAAGAGATCCAACACCTAGAAGAACAGAAGAATGGGCGTTACTCATTCATTACCACTCAATAAAAATGTGGCATAATATTGAGGGTCTTGCTTGAGGAATTTCAAGAGAATATAATACATGCATCACAATAAGTGGTTTATCTCCTTTCCGAACTAAACCAGGCATAATCAAGGAAGATGAACTCCCCCATCTGACAGATAATGAGAAAATGGATCACATAAGGTGACAGAAGACCCTAGAGACCACTCTCTAAAAGGTGGCATAGCTGAAGTGATATAATAAAGGGTAAAATCAATAGGGTGATCCTACAAAAACTCATGAGATGCTCTTAAATGTGGATGACCATACTGCTCTCACAATCCTTTATATGCTTTGAAATTTTTTATCTATGGACACATTTTTTACCTTCTTTAATTATCACACATCAATCACCTCTGTGAAAAAAATAATGACTAATCCCTAAGATCTGGTGTTCCCTTCCCAATGTGATAAACATGTGAAGACTATATAATTGTTCACTTTGTATGAGAGTATCATATAAACTTCAAAAACTCAGGGTCTTCTATTTTTTACAAACCACCGAGAGTGTTCAGGCTGAGATAGGGTGTGACTGGAGATCAAGGCTATTATAGACGCCAAATTACTTATCCCAATGTGCACTAATGAAATAACGTGATAACACTAGGGGCACTGCAACCTATTTTAAAAAAGGATAATAGGAAATTTTAATCACAATTACCCAAATTGAAGAACACAATGGGGGTGGCATCACGATATAAGAAAACTATTTAATGTGTTCGAAACACAGTGTCCATATCGCTTAGATTGAAATGGGGACAAGCAAACAAGGTTCAACTGGTAACCTTGTTCTAAAACACGATACCTATCTCTAAATGTAATCCAAAGTCTTCAGGAATATTGGTCTGGTATGGTAGGTGAGGATTATCTAGACAACATTTCAGTAGGGGGTCCCTTCATACATGGAAGTGGATATGGATCTAAATAAAGAGGCACACAAATCATAGAGATGGAGTGGTGAAATGTGAAAAGGGATTCCAACACTCTTGTAATTATGCCACCATGGCATAGAACACATCAGGGTAAGTGTACTAGTGTAAACAAAGATCAAACACATCTTCCTGGGGAGCATAATCTTAGATACCATAAAACAACAGAAGATGCGAAAAATGCAGTAGATGACCAACATTGGGAGAGGACCTCTTAGTTGAGGGATTAAGATTCCTTTTCATTTTACATCATTAAACTGAAGATTATTAACACATATTTCAACATCATATGATAGGGATGATACATGGTACTGTTTCACATCATGGGATCAAGATGCATCCGATTGTTTAACATCATGTGACTAGGAAATTGTCCATTGTTTAAAGTAATTCTTCTTGGACCATGAAAAAATGGTCAAAGTCATGTTTCATGAACTAAGAATATCAATTATTAGAATATTTTTGTGGAACAAAGGAAGTGAAACCGACATTGATGAGCCAAAGAGGCTTGTGTATCCCACATGTATTAGGGAATATATGGGAAAGTGGGCATTTGAGATGTGGTAAGAGAGAAAACCAATGTGAATGAGGCCCAATGGGGGACAAAATCACACCGTATAACCCATTGAGGATCTTAGTTTATGGGTATATAGTTTGGAATGAGTGTCCTTTGTATGGATCAACCACATCTGTACTCAGCCTACCAAAACTCCTAAACCCGCATGGGCCATGCATAGTGTGAGAATCAAGAAAGGGTGCAAGGGGGTTTACATATAATGTGGGAGAGAATATTATGAGTGAAACTAAGACTATAATCCCACCATGATAAATAAACATGGAAAGGGGGTAAGTTGAGATTTTCAAGGTCCGGATGAAGAGTCAATTGTTGACCATTTTTAAAACACAGGGACCATAACCATACTAATCATGAGTGGGGAGAGAAAATGCATGGTCAACTGTTGACAAAATTCAAAACATTGGATCCTCTATTTGCTGCCATATATCTATTAGGGTGTTGGAAAAAGATGATAGGTCAGCGTAATATGTTATGAGACCATCAACATTAGGGGTTCATCTGGATATGAAAGATGGTGGGTATCCGAAATTGGAAATACTCGAAGTGTGGAATGGAAGTATCAGGGAGTGGGAATAAAACATGGGATTTGCAAACAGTTTATGTTTTTATTGTAGGTACTGTGGTAGAAAGTTTAATTTCGCGTTGCATGGAAAACAAACTCTCAGTTTATGGTCATAGAATTCAGACCCCACTTTCATACAGTATTTAGTCATAATGCATGGACTATAAGAGGAATTTTTCTTTGAAGGGTATATATTGTAGCACCCCAGTAATTTGTTTAATAATTTTAAATAATCTAAAATTATGTTTTTTAATTAAAAATAATACTTATAAATAATTATAATTATATCTTTTAAATTAATTAATTACTGTTATAAAAAAACAAATACAATTGTTTTGTGTAAAATAATATTTTAATATGAATATACATATTTGATCAGTAAGTTATATAATTAAATATTTTAATGAATAATATATATATTTACTATTATAAGTATTTGGATAAAAACTAAATTATGTTATGAATATATTCACTATTAATATGACACCCTATGATTTTATGGAATGTTCTTAAATAATTTCAATTCACTAGATAGCTTATGTGTGCAAAATACTATGTCACTGTGAAACAACCCTTTGTTTTATACTAGACAATGAACATAATTTTTCCCCTTATGTGATTTCAATTTCTAAAAATGGACATACACCATTGCAATCATTACTTTTTTCAAATTCTAATATGATCAACATAATTTTTTGGTGAATAGTAACTTGACCCTTATGAATAGTAATACACCCTTTTAAATAGTGACATGACCCATATGAAAAGTAATGTACCCTTATGAATAATAACATAACCCATTTATATATAAATAAAAATTAGGTACCTTATAAATAAATTTAAATATTTTAAACATTAATAATTAAATGTTTATATTTTTTGTGAGCAATAAATATTTAATTACAATTTTTTAATTAATAAATAAATTTAAAATATAATTAATAAATTTTTTTCATAAATAAATATTTTTTTCCTTTGATTTTGGGATAATTTAATGAGAGCTTATTTAATTTTTTAGGGTATTATAAAAATAGTTATAATTTTAAAAACAATATTTTTTGAGTAAATGGTAATTGTAATTTAAAAAATAAATTTCTCTTATTTAGAAAATTATTTTCATAAAATGGAGGTCTTTTTTGATTCTATATATTGAAAAACATTTAGGGGGAAATTTTGGGATTTTTCTAAAATACTTGAATTATTGGTGAATGGTGAAAATACGTTAATTTACGAAATATGGTAAATAAATGAATTTCTACACCATGATTGAGTCATGGATGATGCAAATGGAAATATTTTAGAACTCACATGAAATTATTTCTATTTTTATTCACAATAATATAGACTAGTCATAGTTTTGAGCAAAAATAATTATATAATGATTAAAATAATGGAATAATCCCCCACTCCTCCACTATAAAACCCACCCCTCACCCCTTCATCCTCTCACACCACTAAAGATTTTATCCTAGAAGAAGTTATAAAAAATAATCTTACCAAGCCATTTATTTACTTCTAATACCTACTGGTCTCACCAAAATTCCAAAACCAAAGGCATTAAGGAGATTCTCACGGAGGATTACTCGAGAGGTAAACCTCTCTTCCTTTTTCTTTCAACTTATTTTATAAGTTCTATTCTTCTATTTATCTCTTATCACCTCCCCTCTTAAAAATTCTATAAAAATTACACTACCTTACATGTATGTAATTTTATTATTCTAATGTAATATTTCATCATCATCTCTTTTCCCCCTCCTCTTATACTAAAAATTAAAACATCGATCGAGATGTGTAAATTTATCACATTCTAGGAAGATAGGTTTTCCATTTCTATTATTGTATCCAATTATGGTCATGAAACCATTTTTATGGGTGAAAAATATCATTATATTTTTAACAAATCCTATTTAATGTTACATATTATTCTTTACACATGGTATTTAATTATAAAACAATATGAGTTCATGGTGATCAATAAACAATAAAAATAATCCAAGTGTTTATCATTAAAATTTTATATAATGAGTCATCCTATCCAAAAATAACCAAAGTATTTATATGAGAATTTACCTTTATATATGATAATTATTAACACATAACTTAAACTTTGTATTTAAATTTACATTTTACCCAAACATCCATACTCTTATAAAAACGAACTGAACATGAAAACTAAGAAAACATGAACTCCCAAAAGATGAAATTGAATCTCTTAACCCATATAAAAGAACATAGATGAACATAATGAAGGTATAATAAATAAATTAAATGTATATTAGTTTATTTACTTCATAATTAATTAATCTATTTTGATTATTCTATATATCAAGATCAAGTACAGAATACATTCAGACATAAGTTAAGTGTTTCCTCATCTCACTTCCATTTTTGTGAGATATTCATTATTCACTAATATTAGTTGTGTATGGTGTATGTATATTTCCCATTGATGTATCATATCATGAATATATTTATTTTCATTGTATTAAATGTATAATTTTATGATTATTAATTTTGGGGTATATGATTCTATTGATTACAATGTGGTAAGGATTTTCTACCTGAACCTCCACTTTCATTCGGGTTACTCTTATTCTATACTTACCTCAATGAAATTATTATTTATTTTTATTTAATCATAATAAATTTTGTGTGAATGTTCTATAAATTTTTACCAATTATAATCCTTATTTATTATTGGGAGTTACATGTTTTAAAATAATCTTTTAAAAATTATTCCCGAAATACATGCCCGATTCATGGGAACTTCTCGAATTCTTACCCATTTTCAAGTACATTGTATATTATATTTTAATTAAAATTTATTTATTTAAAATAAAAAATTTTATCATGAAAAAAATTTAGGTTTATTTTTTGTTTTATCAAAACAAACATTCCTTTCCTTCTTAAAATCTCATCATTATTTTTCATAAACCGCACAAATATTTCTTATTTCAAAAGATTCTTAAAAACTCTTTATACATGATTTCACATCAATGGACTGAATTTATTCCTCAAATATAATCTCAATGTCCTTACCATTTATTTTATAGGATATAAATTATTATAATATTATTTTTATTATTAATATAAATGATTTTAAAAAAGAACTCTTAATTCCAGAGTAAAAAAGGATTTTTGTCATCTCACTTTAACTTTTATGAGATATATGCCTTGTTAACCACTAATTAATCGCATGTTATGTATCTTCTAACCCTTTTATATCATATAAAGGGTATCCTTATTTTCATAATATTATTAAGGGATTTTATTTGAATTTTTCCAGGTGGTATGGGACACTTTGGAATATTTATGGATTATTTCCAAAAGAATTTTTCAATAGTCTCATTTAATATTATCTTCACCTATGTCAACATCCTTCATTGAATCTTATATTTCATTGAGGTTGATATACTAAGATATAATATACAATAGGTTGTTTAAGTTTTTCTGATTAGTTTGACTGTGGATGTGCTATCTTGAAACCATTCACTATATTACTCTGAATTGTTAGTGTTTATGTTTGGGGAAATTTATTTAAATTCATTTGTTAGTCTCAATATGAATGTATATATTATTTAAGTTTATACCAATTCATTTTAAGAATTAATTGGACTTGATAATTGATCTGTAGGTCCTTCCATATCCCCTTTATGCATTAGTAGGTCTCATGAGACAAACATATATGGACATGGCTAAGGCCTTTCCCATTTTCAGATATGGTTTTGGCGAAGGCCTTAATCATTTTTAGATTTCTTGGCTGAGGCCTTGATAGTATGTTTCAAAATTTATTTCATATGAATTTACCTAATTATGATATTAGTTATTGATAAATCATGTGATTATTCAACTTGTATAATATCCATGGTAGATTTTTATGCGATCAATTATATGGATTTATTTACCCAGCTTTCATTCATGTCATATTATGCTCAAGTTTATTCTTTTAAAGGCATGTGTTTTAGGTTATTAACCATGAATAATGATTATGTTTATGATAACATCCATTTTATTACATAACATTACTAAGAATCATATCTCACCCCTTTCTTATGTTTCCTTTTCCCATGTTATGAAGCATAAAACAATGAATAAGCTTTAAAAGAAGAAGTTTATTTGATTTTGTATCATGTTTTATTTTCTTTTTCCAAATTATTATGGGTATAATGACTAAAAGTTGGTATTATAAGAATTCTAAAATGATCAGTACTTCATTATTTTATTCCTTTTAATCTTTCCAATGTATTAAAATAATGAACTTGCTCCGGGATTCTGGGGTCAGGGCGTTATAGTTGGTATCAAATGAAGTTTTGCAGCAACCTTGAGAACTAGATTTAAAAAATATATGTTAGGGAACATAACCCTATGATATAATTTGAGGATAAGAATATAATATCATCCTAGAATTTGGTTAAGGTTTAGATTTTGTGGAACTTCCTAGAAAATGCATCCCTGTCTGGACATTACAAGTGGAACTGGTTCTAGCACAAATGTACCTAGGTGTAACAAATCTGACAAGGTCTTCTGAGTTTGACTTGAGGTAACTTGGTACATGAAAATGTGCCTTACTGTGTACCTATTTTGACACTCCTATTGTAAATTCTTTGGATACTTCACATTTTTATTACATACCATTATGAAGGATTTGTGCCTCAAAAGTAAACAAAGTATATTGTTATAGGATTTATGATGCATAAATTTATATTATGTGATATAACATGATTAGAGTAAAATAATTTTTACAATTTTATGTGCTAATATATTATAAAGAAATTTTTATAAATGGCACCAAGTAGAAGGAATGTGAACTCCGCCAATGCACATGATGAAAAGTGGAAGAAGGATCGTATCGTTCATGGTCTTAATAAAAAAGTGAAATAATCTCTAAGGTATCCTCATCATATGAGGAAATAATAAAATGTGTTAAAAAGATAGGTAAATAATTCTGCAAGTCCTATGGATTTGAAGGGAATAAAGAGAAGAAAAATATGGAATATGAGAATATGGATAAAAGGGAAGAAGGGAATGAAGGGTTTTCCCACATGTGATAACTATGGAAAGAATCACCATAAAAAAGATTGAAGGGAATGTGAGTTTGTTATATGTGTGGAGAAAAAGGACACTATGTTTGTGATTTAAAGGGTAAGAAAAAGGTTTCCAATGTACAATGCTTCAACTTTGAGGATATGGGACACTATGTGAATAAATGTCCTAAGTATTAAAGAAATATACCCCAAATGATGCTATTGTATAATGATCAAGTTATTATACTACCACAGATGCAGAAAAATAATTAATATGTATATTAGTGATTTATTTTATTTTAATATTTTATCAACAATGTACTGGTTATAATAATTACGGAATATACAAGGACTGTACTGTGGTACTTTTTCATTAAGGATTTGAGACTATATGTTGAATGGTACCAAGAAAAGATATTCAGTAGAAAGTTAATTTTTTTAGAAAATGCGTGATTAAGGTAAAGAAAACCCTTAATATATTGTTTTATATTGAGATGATGATTAAGAAATGATTGATTTTGAAAAGTACTCACTACCCTGTAATTGATTATTGGCTTGTCGACAAGTGGTCTTTGCTATCATTGATGGATTTTACAACACTTTTGGATTTTTGGAATACATCCAATAACATTTATCCAACTTAAGGAAAATTAAAGAATAGATGTTTACAATAAGGTTTTATGGTAATTTGAGTTATTAACATATTTCAATAGGATACATAATTATGTTATTCACATGTTTGGAATGTGAAAATTTATAGTTTCATCATGGCTAAGTTCATCTTGCAAATTCAGTGACCTTATTTCTAAAGTGTTGAATCATTATATTTTGAAAATTTTCACCATTTATTAATGGTTTAAGTTGATCATTATATAAGGATTTATAGGTTAACATATTACATCACCACATGATGCAACCTATGCTAAGAGATTATGTATATATAGTTCAAGTCACAATCAATGGATATGAGTGTGTTTATGAAAAAAAAACATATAATTATACTCTTATAGAGTGGAATAATTCCTCAACTCAAGGAAAAGAGTATTAAATAAAATTTTGTATTTGTTAACACAATATTTGATTATATCAATGATTTTTTAAAGAATTTTATAACTTTGTAGTAATCAAATTTTATTTGAACATGTTCTCTATAACTTTTCATCAGAACTTAATAGTTTGATTTTTATTCCGTGTCCAAGTTTTTACTTGCAAATAATGTCACCACATTAGAGAGCATAATTTTTTTGGCGACCACCTAATTTCTCTTAACGTATCTATTATTATGACATTTTATTAACATTATTTCTGATGTGGCTTTCCCACAAGGGAATTTTCAAGCATCAACATTTTACTTTCGGAGTGCAGTTTTGAATTGTTAGGACGTAATTATATTGAGGGAGGAATAATGTAACACCCCAATAATTCTTTTTTATAATTTTAAATAATTTCAAATTATGTTTTTTTAGTTAATAATAATATTTATAAATAATTATAATTTATATCATTCAAATTAATTAATTAATGTTCTAAAAATGAAAATTATATTATTTTGCATAAAAGAATATTTTAATATAAATATTGGTATTTTATCAATAAATTATTTAATTAAATATTTTAAATAATAATAAATATATTTTCTATTATAATTATTTTGATAAATACAAAATAATGTTACTAATATATTCATTATTCATATTAAATCCCAAGATTTTATGGAATGTTCTTCTTCAATAATATCAATTCATTGGATAGATTATATGCACAAAACACTAAGTGGTTGTGGAAAAATACTTTTTTATAACCTATCCAATGAAAATAATTTTTCTACTTTGGTGGTTTCAATTTTTAAAAACAGACATCCACTATTACGATCAGTAAGTTTTTTGGAGTCTAATGGGATCAAATTAATTTTTTTGGTGAATAGTAACATGACACTTATGAATAGTAATATACCCTTTTGAATATTAACATGACCCATAGGAATATTAATTTGACCTTATTAATAGTAAACTCACCCATTTATGTATAGATAAAATTTAGGCACTATATAAATGAAAGTAAATATTTTAAACATTAATAATTAAGTGTTTGATTTTTGTGAGCAATAAATATTTAATTACAATTTTATAATTAATAAATTAATGTAAAATATTATTCATAAAATTTATTCATAAATCAATATTTTTTCCCTATGATATTGGGATAATTTAATGAGACCTTAGTTTATTTATCACTATATTACAAAACCGTTATAATTTTAAAAACCGTATTTTTTGAGTATATGGTGATTGTAATTAAATATTAAATTTCTTTTATATAGAAAATTATTTTCATAAAATAGAGTTCATTTTTGGATTCTAAAAATCAAAAAATGGTAACGGTGATTTGTTGGGATTTTTCTCAAATACTTGAATTTTTTTGAATAGTGAAAATTTGTTAATTTACGAAATATGCAAAATAAATGAATTTTTTTTCTTCATGATTGAGTCATGGATGATGAAAATGGAAATTGGTTAGAACTAAAAATCACTTATTTATATTTTCTGTTATATTAATTAGGAATATTCATAGTCTTGGGACAAAATAATTAAATAATGATTAAAATAATGGAAAACCCTCCTCTCCTCCACAATCAAAACCATATCTCACCCCCTTTACCTCTTAAATAACATGAGCTTTGATATTTGATTATGTTTCTCCAAATACTCCTCCAAATACCCTTACTCAAATCCAAGACCTTATGGTTTCACCAAAAGGTCAAAACTAAAGGCCTTAAAGAGATTCTCAAGGAGGATTACTCAAGAGGTAAACCTCTCTTCCTTTTTCTTTCAACTTCATTTACAAGTTCCATTTATTTCTTCCCTCTACTCACCTAAAATCATTAAAATCATATTATAATCCCATTACCTTAAATATACTGTAATTTTATTATTCTAATGGAATATTTCATCATCATCTCTTTTCTCCCTCCTCTTATACTAAAAATGAAAACACTCTCTAAGATGTGTTAATTTATCACATTGAAGGATGATGGGATTCCAATTTCTATTATTTTAACCAAATCTGGTCATGAAACCATTTTTATGGTTTAAACATATCATAATATATTTAATATATCCCATTTAATGTTCTTTAATCATTTTTTAAACATGGTATTTAATTATAAATCAAATGAGTTCGTGCTTATCGAAAAACCATAAAAATAATCCAAGTGTTTATCATTAAAATTTTATATAATGATTCATCCCCTCCCAAAATAACCAAAGGATTTATTTCATTATTTAACCTTATATATGATCATTAATAACTCAAAACATAAATTTTGTATTTCTATTTCTATTTTACACGAACTTCCATACTCTTATACAAGAAAACAGAATATGAAAACTAAGAAAATGAGCACTCCCAAAAGATGATATTGAATCTATTAACACATATAAAAGGACATACATGAACATAATAAAGATATAATAAATCAATTAAATGTAGATAATGTTTTTTAATTTGTTATTAGTGAATATAATTTGATTATTCAGGACATGAAGATCAAGTGCAGAATACATTTGGACATATGTTATGGGTTTCCTCATCTCACTTCCATTTTGTCAAATATTCCTCATTCACTAATACTAGTTATTTATTGTGTATTTATACTGACCGTTGATGTATAATATCATGAATATATTTATTTTCATGGTGTTAAATTTATCATGTTATGATTATTAATTTTGGGGCACATGATTTGATTGATTACAAAGTGGTAAGGATTTTCTACCTGAACCTCCACATTGATTAGGGTTAACCTTATACTCTACTTACCTCAATTAAATTATTATTTATTTTTATATACACCTCATAAATTCTATGTGAATGTTATATAAATTTTTTCCAATCATAATCCTTTTTTATTATGGGATGTTATATGTTTTAAATGAATCATTCTAAAATTATTCCCGAAATACAAGCCCAATTCAAGGGAACTTCTTGAATCCTTACCCATTTTTAAGTGCATTATACGTTCTATTTTAATACAAAATTATTTTTGTATAATAAAAAATTTTATAATTAAAAAAAAAATTTAATCATTTATGTTTTTATGAAAACTAACATTTCTTTCTTTTTTAAAATATCTTCAATATTTTCCATAAACAACACAAAAATGTTTTATTAATAAAGCGTATTAAAAACTCTTTTTACATGATTAAACTTCAATGGGAAAAAAATTATTCCTAAAATATAATATCAATATCCTTCCCTTTTATTTTATAGGATATACATATTTATAATCTTATTTTTATGAAAAATATAAAGGATTTTCCAAAATAACTCTTCTTTCCAAAGTAAAAAAGGATTTTTCTCATCTCACTTTAACTTTTATGTGATATATTCCTTGTTAACCAATTATTACTTTCACGAGGTGTATGTAATTCCATTTTTTATATCATATAAATAGTATCCTTATTCTCAAGATATTCTAATGGATTATTATTTTAATGTTTCAAGGTTGTATGAGACACTTTGGTATATTTAAGTATTATTTCCTCAATAATTTTTCAATAGTCTCATTTAATAGTATCTTCACCATGTAAACATAAATTTTTGAATCTTGTACTTCATTGATGATTATATATTATGATATCATGGACAATATATTGTTTACTTTTTTTTATTAATTTGATTGTGGATGTGCTATCTTGTAACCATTCACCATATCAATCTGAATGGTTAATGTTTCTATTTGGGGAATGTTATTGACATTTCATTTGTTAGTCTCAATATGAATGTATATATTGTTTAATTTTATCCCCATTACTATTATGAATGAATTTTGCTTAGTAAGTAATGAGTGGGGACTAATATAACCCCTCTATTCATTGGTAGGTCTCAGGAGACAAAGAGATATGGACTTGGCCGAGGCCTTTCCCATTTTCAGATATGGTTTTGGCCGAGCCCTTAATTATTTTTAGATGTCTTTTCCGAGGCCTTGATAGTATGTTTCAAAATTTCTTACTTATTCATTTACCTCATTGTGATATTATTAATTGGTAAATCATATGATTATTTGACTGTTATAATATCCATGGTAGTGTTTTATTGGATCAGTTATATGTATTTATTTACTCAGCTTTCATTCATGCCATATTATGATCATGTTTATATTGTTAAAGGCATGTGTTTTCAGTTATTTGCAATGAAAAATGTTTTTGTTTATGACATCATCCATTGTATTACATGCCCATACTAAGCATCTGAGCTAACCCATTTCTTATGTTTCCTTTTCCTAGGTTATGAAGAAGAAAACTTTGAATATGGTTTCATGGATATAGTTTATTCCATATTGTATCATGCTTTATTTTTTTCTATGTATTATGGGTATCAGGACTGTATTATTTTCTTCTAAAACTTCTAAACTTATTGGTCCTTTTCTACTAGTTCCTTGTAATCATTTCAATGTATTAAAATAATTCACTGAATCCAAGATTCTAGGGTCAAGGCATTACATATATGTGGCCCACAAGAGATAAAACCAAAAATAAATGAGGACTACAGAGGCCAAAATACCATATAGATACAATAAGGTGAATTTCATATAGTTTAATTCCATATAGGGACTATAGTTGAGGCCAAGGGGTGGAAGTTTTGAAGGAGTTTGCGGATGGTCCCAACGATGAAATGTATGGGCGTCGCTATATATCCTATAAGTATGGGAATCAAGAAACATGTATTTATAGATATCCCATTAATTTTAAAATCACACAGTAAGGATGAAGATGAAAAGAATTAAAAGATGTAAATATCACATATGGACCTGAGATTGGAGATCTGAGCATCACTGCGTATCTTTATAAAACAAGAACCAAGCCACATGTAGTTCTTGAACAGAATGTGGTAGAAGGCCGAAACGGGAAGAGGAAATCCTCTCTGGTGAGGGAACTGAGGAATTCCACAATTAATGTGAGGTGTCTTGAAAAAATTTAGGGCATATCTAGAGTTCAACGTCATGCAATGAGGATGTTGGTTCATAGTTTAAGGTCATAGAGATATTACCATATTAAATGGGATCTCAAATGGGTATGTTTTGTGTGGTGTCATAAAAAACTTTACATGAATGATGGAAAAGGGGGTACAAAACCACACAACACATCCCAAAAGAAACCTGTATACAGTTTAAAGTTGTAATGATTGGAATTTAGGCTCCTAGTTGAAGGTCATGGGGTTCGAACTATGGGAAGGAGGCTCCCCAAAATTGGACTATTTTTTGTGGCCTAGTAATGAATTCGTCATGAAAGATGAACTAGGAGGACTTATGATGAACCGAATTTTATTTTCTCTACTGAAATCTAAGAAAAAGAAATCAATATGAAATGGATGAAAAGAACATCTGACATGAGAAATCCAAGGAGGATCATGTTCCATTAATGGGGCCTAAGGGTGATGCAAAAAAGGGGATGGGAATTTATGGTTGAGCCTAAAGATAAAGTGTTTGGGATTATCTATTTATCCCATGAGGATTTCAATCAATCCACACGTAGTTCATAAAGAGAGGATCTTTATACATAGGTATGACCCATACACACACAGAGAGACATTTTTTTTTGTTTTTTTTTGTTCTTTTTTTGAGTTGATAGATTAGGATAGAAAAATTGAGTTCCTATACATATCTTATGTGGATAGAATTCAAGACATATTTATTTATTTAAAGTTGTCATGGTGGATGACCAGTTACGAAGGTGATGTCCTCTCAGGAGAGATTACCAAAATGTTGTGCCATTTTCCTCATGCGGCTAGGACGACGATGTCGTAGTTTAAGGTCATGTGAAATGATTGGTCCATACAGTTTATGGAAAGGACACTGGTTTCTATTCCTTTTATTATTGTATGAATTGAAATTTTATTATAACATAGTTTATCATCATTCCACTAGGACGTTGAGGAGGAGGAGTGTTCCCAAGGGAGATGCATGGAGTGACTTTTATAACCAGATGTGGATGAAGACCGAGAATGAATCATACCCCAACACATACTCCCAATGGAAACATAGGAAAAGAGGCCATAATATTGAATTTATATCCAGTCCCAAAGATTAAATATTCGGGTGTTCCTTTGTATATCATAAGGATGGGAATCAAGCCACATATAGTTCTATAACATGACATGGTAGATAACTAGTTGAGGAGGTGATTTCTTTTCTGGCGAGAACAACATGGAGTTTAGACCATGGGGATCTTACTTTATGTTCATAGAGTTCAGACCTTATGGTTCTTAAATTAAGGTCATAGAATTCAGACATGTGGGGCTGTACAACTCGACTATGAAGGTACAAACCCTTCCACGACTCGCAAGACCACATGATTCATTCTCGGTGTGAGAAATAGAGAGTGGTGTAATACTTTCCTTATCACATAGAAGTGCATATCAAGGGTAATGATATTCTAGGTGGGAAAGTACCAATGATATTTACATTCATCCTCAATGTTCATAGATGCATGGAGGGGTAACACCAATGGTGTTAGGGTTCCACCAAAACATAAGGAGGTTGAAAAGAGGAAAATCGAGACTTCGGAGATCTGAATCATGAAAGGCATGATTGATGGGTAGGGACCACTTATGACCAAATTTGAAACACTATATCCAAAACTATACCATTCAAGGATAGGTCATGAAAATGAAGAATCAATTGTTGACCATGTTCAAAACATAGGATCCACTATTTTCCACAAAAGGTATGTGTAGGGGTTTCCCAATGTAGGAGGTGATCCACATTGGATAGGCATCATATACAGGTGGGGAACCCTTTATAATTGGAAGACTATACGAATATGGACTGAGAAAGATTTAAAGTATGGTAATGGATTATGTAAGTGTCCTTGTGGAACCTAGAACTTTAGGTTTCACACCCCAATGCATCAAAGCAGGTCAGTGATAAGACACAACTAGAATCATGGTAATTGAACCTAGTGTGGCAAATAGTTTAGGGTCATATTTCCTAGACTAGATGTCCCTAGTGTATGTTTATAGATTATTTACCTTCAATTATTATTTTAAGGTCCTAGAAATAGGATATGTGGTTCTTAGTTTAATTTTAGTCATAGTTATAATTGAGATAAATGAAATCGACTAAAATGCTCTGCTCCCAACCGTTGCTCCAGTAATTTCTTGGAATGCCTCTCCTGTAGTTCTAGGGCCTTAGGTGCCTGGAGGTGGATCAAATTGTCCACCCCTACTTTTCATCAAGTATTTTCTTCTACTTTCACCTCATATATGAATTCAATGTCATGAATGGTTGAAAGAGGATCCCTTGGTTATATCATAGTTCTCAAAAAATGGTTGCCTCATCCTCGTGGTTTTTTATGGTGTCCTTTGAGGCGGTAGTGAGGAATCTTCATTGGACCCTGATTGTGAGATTAGGTGCTGACAAACCTCTACTCTCATTTTTCCGGGACCGCGTTAAATGGTGGGGCCTTGACTTTTTTTCCACAGTGTCGATCTTGGATCGGAAGGTGTTTAACATCCCCTAGCCTCTACAGTGGACTTTGTTAGAGCATGGAGCAGGTCCCCTCACTGGGTGGGGTGATGGAACTTTTCTCTCACTCGATGATTGATGGATGTTCACTGTGGGAGGGACATCCCCCTCGCGGTGGTTGGTATCTCTCTCATTTTGATCCCCTTCCCCTTATGAGTGAGTATTTCCTAATGGTGATAGGGGATTCACTGGGGACTTAACTTTTTGTAGATGATCAAACGATTCAATTGGAGGAGTCATCGGTTGAGCAGATCTATGTCGAGATGGGAATTTCATGGCCGATCCCAGACTATGTCATGCTCTAGATTGAAGGTATGAAGGATCATCATTAGGATTTGATATACCCCTCTTATCCCCATTTCTGCTTGTTCTGTCACATCTCAGGTCACACTCTGCAGGTTTTCTTCAAGGTCTAGGGGTAGGTGCCTCAGGAGTATCCAAGGCCTTCTGGGAGCAACCCTACCTCACTATCCTCTTCGAAGAGAAATGATCGAGGAAAAGGGTTGGTTGTCTCCCCTCCTGATCAGGTATCTGAGGAATCCTCATCCAAGATGTTTCTCTTCAGACAAGAGTCCTCTAGTACGGATCCGATTTTGTTCAACCAAGGCATGGGTGGTAAAATTCCTTTTCAAATTAGAGAAGTTTTTCCACCTCCGAACAAGATGTTCCTTATAATTCCTATCACGATCAGTCCTCTAGTCGCGTGGGTTACTTCCCTCATCTACATTATATTGATTCCCCAAACAGATCCTGGTACTAAAGAATCCATAGCTGCTATTAATTCCTCTTCTAGTGAGGACCTCTCTCTGCCTTCGTCTTCTTTGTCGATGGTGACATCCCCTCCTGAATTGTATTCACCGAAGGTGGTGTCATCCCATCTAATATCACCTCCATCATCTCCTATTAGAAGTTTGGAAGACCCTAAGTGCCTCGTATCTCATGTGGACGCACATAGGGATTGGCCTAGTGGAGGTCTCACTCCAAAGGCTGCTAGAACAAAGGTCTAGGGTCGCATGCACACCCATTCTCAGTACAAATCTTGTGTGATAACCTCCATGAAGTCATCTCTTCCGACCAAGGGCCATGAGTCTGGGTTCAAAACCATACACCCACAGTTCAATGTTTAGAGTTTTAATCTGGAACGCTTGAGGGATAGGGGCATAGGTGATGTCCGAATTCATATTTAACAAATTATTTAATCGCTCGGTATCTATAGAGGCAATTGTTAAACCAAAAAAGGCATCATGAAAAATAAAGAAGTATGATTAGAGGCTTAGATTGCATGGATTCATGCACGGGAACCCTCCCAACTCCCAAATATGCATGTCCTGAAAGGACTATATCACGATCAAAATGATCAATGTGTCAGACCAATACCTCTCCACTAATATTTCAATACATACTGAAGGTTTTTTATTCTCCTTCTTGTATGCTAAATTTAATGCCCAAGACAGAGAGGTTCAATGGTGTAACTTAGAAGGCCTTATCGATGATAATACCCCTTTGATTATGAAGGTGATTTTAATACTATAGAATCTCTATTGGAGAAAAATGTGGGAGGTTCTTTACTAAGTAGTGAAATTCAAGCTATTGTTTTGTTCCTGCCTATAACATGCCTTATGGATGCGGTATTTGTGCGATACCACTTCACCTGTGTAATAATAAATGGTGAGGAAGGCACACTTGGTGTTGTCTTAACTGGTTCTTGATGAACTATGCCGCTATTTATCTCTTCCCGGACGCAAACGTCTCTCACCTAGTGAGGTTCTTATTCAAACACTCTTTTTTGTGGATTTCTCTGAGCTCTAGAACTTAGAGAGATGATCACACTCAGTTTTCTAGGAAGTTTTTGGAAGATCCTGGTTTCAATGACATGGTCAAGAAAGCTTGGAATTTTACTCACTCGGGAAACCCATGGATATCATTCCATAATAAGATCAGGATACTCAAACATCTATTATGAAGGTGGTGGAGGATTTTTCCAACCCGTGATCAGGACCTGCTTGTGATCAGTAAGGAGGTTGAATACATGGAGGCTATCTTGGAACAAAAATTGTATGAAAATTTATTTAATGAACTAATGGACAAGAAGGGTCTTCTCACTGATATTATGTTATGGAAGGAGAGGATTTCTAGTGATGGATCTAGAGAATTATGGCGTTGCAAGGGAGACCGGAATACTGGCTCATTCAATGCATGCATTAAAGAGAGTCCCTATATTCACAGGACAAATATTATCAGTGAGTATGGATCTTACTCCCCAAGATAATGTTGGGGAAATGGCCAATGAAAACATAAAAGGATTAATGGAAATATCCAATACTAACATGTCATAAGGATATCCAAGTGAGGCCATGGAGATTTTTTAGGACATCCCAAGTAGTGTTAAAGAGGATATTGATGAGTGCTTAAAGAGGCCTCCAGAAGAGAATAAAGGGCAACAGGTTGTTTGGAATTTGAACCCAGATAGTGCACCAGGTTCGGACGACATACCTGGTTCATTTTAAAGGGATACATGGGATACTATAAAAGGGGATTCAGTGAGATTGTTGCGAGATGAATTCCAGGGAGGACACCTTCCTTTCATAGACAGTGTAACCAAGATGGTTCTGATACCAAAAGTGTGTAACCCCTAGTCCATTATGCAGTATCAGCCTATAAGCATGGGCAACATACCATACAAGGTTCTAGCTAGCATCATCAGAAAAAGGTTAGTGCCTCACTTAAAAACATGGATGGAAGTAGAGAATCACAACTTCATCAAAGGGAAATCAATATAGGGTTATATTGTAGTGGTGAACAAAATGATTAGTGGGATCAACAAAAATACCATCGGGAATAACTTGGAAATAAAATTAGACATTAGAAATTCCTATGACTTGATAGAATGGGGTTTTATTTTAAATGTTTTGGCCTCCATGGGTTTCTCCAACTGGACTTGTGACCTACCATTATATAGCTTCATCTCGGCGTGGATCTCCCCTTCGTTTATAGGTAAGAAGTTCGGGTTCTTCAAGGCCTTATGAGTTCTATGTCAAGGGGATTCCCTATCCCCCACTATCTTTATTATCACTCAAAATGTGCTAAGATACTATATAAAAAGGGGTCTTCGCATAGGGAATGTTCTTACATATATGGATAGGCATTCTATGAAGGGTATCTCACAGTTGATGTTTGCGGAAGATACAATTCTCTTTATTAATGAAAGTAAGATATTAGTGAATGTATTGAATGGTATTCTATAAGAATATTGTAAATGGAGCGGGAAGCTGGTGGATAGGGAGAAAATCCTCTACTAAACTACTATGAAACTATCAGATTGGAGGGTTGGGACTCTGGATGACAACTTGAATATGAGGAGAGGTTCCTTCCCTATGGAGTATCTTAGAGCGCCGATTAGTCATAACTCCCTTCATGTTCATCATTTTGATAATATTGTGGCCAAGATTACGGGGCTCATTTTCAATTGGAAAAATAGGTTCCTATCTTTTGGAGGGCACATTACTTTGGTAGATAGTGTAATTGTTTCTATCCTCATGCATCTCTTATCCACCATGAAGTTTCCCAAAGGAATGATTTCAAATATGGAGAGTATAATTCATTATTTCATATAGGATGGATATATGGAATGAAGAAATCACTGGGCCTCAGGGAAGAATCTAGAAAGACCAATAGCTGAAGGGGGAATCAATTTGAGGAGTGTTTCCTCGACCATGAAACAGTTAAATGCTAATCTTTCTTGGGAGGCTATAGAAGGTCGAACTCTATAGGGAATGCTCATGAATTTTAAATATTTCCTAGATGTTGCAGTTCATAGGTATCGTCTTCTGAGGATATGGAAGTTTATTCATCCGTACATGGAGGTCTTGCGTCCTCATGACAGGTGGCTGGTGGGTAGAGGAGAAGGGAACTTCTGGCATCAATATTGGGGGGAAGGTTGTGGTTTCCTTGTTTTCCCACACCAGATGTGTCATTCAGAGAACCATGTGGAAACCTTGTTTTTATTCACACCATACTTGAAGAGAATCAATGTGCCACCTTCAATGAGATTTTTCTTAGTGAGGATCATGTCAGTCTCATCTTCACGAGCTCCACGTCAGGTGAGTTCTAAATTAAGACATATGCCTGCGTGAGCAAGGAACCAAATACTGATGACCTGTGGGGGGAAACATTGTGGTGCTAGGGTATTCCCCTCATATTTAACCTCCTGATGTGGAGATTGAGGAATAAATCTATTCCCAATGATGAAAACATCCAACGCATGGGCATGACCATGGACTCTGGCTATTGGTGTTGAAAAAATATCAAACAAGAAATGGTGGAGCACCTCTTCTTCGACAGAAAATGGGCTCACTGGATATGGAATGTGTACGAAGCTTTATTAAGGTGGCATGATCAATGAGGGATGTAGGATAATGTTTTCATTTGGTGGTTTAATAGAATAGGTGATCATGGTCTTGAGAGGAAAGGTTGGGAAATCATCATAGTGGAAGGATGTTGGACCACTTGGATAGCCAAGAACGATGTTCACCAAAATAATATCATCATCACTAGAACCAATATAATTTTCAATATAAATAACACATTGATAGACTTGGTTAGTTTGTGCACAGAATTCCAAGGATCTCCGTCAGTAAGGCCTCTCAACCCAGGTGCATCCAACCAGATAGGTAGGATGGGACAGGGGCATTTGGTACATTGGTGACCCCTAAGAAGAGGGTCCAAAATCAACTCCAACAGGTCCCTCCTAATGGGGGATATAAGATATGGAGGTGTTATAAGGGACCAGAGGGGGTTCGTCGTTGCAAATTTCTCATACATTTATAGAATATGTGAATCCTTTCATCCTTAGGAAAATGTGATGGGTACATGGTTGGAGTTAAGTGAGAAAAGACATATCAATCTGAAGGTCATAGAGATGGATTCTTTGATCCTCTAGAAAGCACTATAAGGTAGTGGAATTTGTACTTGGATCATAGAATATTATATTCGCAAGTGGAAATAGATAATGGGCACCCAAATTGAGATCACTCACATGTGGCGTGAGGGGAATAAGGATGTGGAATAATTGGTGTCCCAGGCTTCCCCAAACCAAAATGTATCCCCTTTCCTTAACTTAGTATCGTTTCCTCCTAGTGGAATCAATTTTGTTATTAATGATGCATTGGGCCTCAACTACTTTATACCTCTGTGATGTACCTATTGTGTGTTATGTTTTGTGTGTTTCCAAAATCAATAAAAATGACAGTGTTCAATCAGTCAGTTTAATGTCATAAAATTCAGACCTATGGTTCTTTGTTTAACGTCATTGAATTGAGACCTAAATCCTAGTTTTACATCATGTTCTTGGGATTAATAACTCATCATGTAGAATACTTCTTAAGAAAATTTTCATTAGTTGGAGGAGTGAGGTGATTCCCATATATGGTGATTAGGTTCTATGTTTATGGTTATACCATTTGGACATAATGAAAAGTTTTATATCATATTATTGGGATGAATAACTCCTCATGAAAATTATTGCTTGAAAATCTTGGAATTAGTTGGAGGAGTGATGTTCTCTTTATCCATTGTGGACAAAGAGTATGCACCTTTGGGATAGACCTTGTGGATTATGTATGATCCTTCCCACACGGGTTATAACTTTGGAGGCTTCTAACAAGGTACCATTGGCATTCAGAGAGCCAAAACTGTATCACCTTCATAGAAATTTTAACTCACCGACCCCAATTACCCAGAGTCAGTACTGGATTACATAACATTGGCATGATAAAATTAATGATGTCCTAAAAGACCGATCAGTTTAGTATCCTTTGAAATAATAGATACATTCATAAGTTTTACATTACACCATGAAATGAGAAATGACAACAACATTGTCTTAATTAACCACATTCATATCCCATAGGCTATCCCTGCAGGTTATTCATAAATTACTTCTACACATCTTGGAAAAAATAAAACATAGAAATGGGTGAGTTTGGATGCTCAGTAAGGATAACAATATAGCAGAAACTTTCATAAATAAGCACAAACATTTAAGTCAATGTATAATACTAAAATAAAATCCTTTTAAACTTGAACTTCTGCATAATATGGTAAAGATAAAATCAAATAATTCCATTTACTTATTCACATGGATATTCTACTATTCGAATAATCACATGCAATATCAATAGCCACTTTCATAATGATGGAATGCATAATACCAGACTTCATAACCACATAGTCAAGGCCTTGTGCCAAGCCTACAAATAAAATTTTTTCAAAGCCTTGTGCCAAAACACTAGTTTGTCTCATGAGACCTACCGATGCATCGATGAGGTATAGAGGGCTCCATCCGTCACATACTAAGTCCAATGCATTCCTCATACGAAAAGGGTAAAACATAACATAAACATTCGTATTAAAAGTAGCATATGAAATGTAAATACCTTATCCATAAACCATGAATGGTATAAAAATAAAACATCCATTGTCAAACACATCACAAAACATTCAATATAATATGTAAGTTTTGTATCATAACAAATCAACTTCAAATAAGCATAAAATCCATCAAAGGATGTTGACATAGATGAAATCAAAACTTTTCTTAAGAAAATGTATATTTCTATTTTGAAATCATTTAAAAATCATATAATTATAAAAGAAAACCTTTATTTTGAAAATATTCTTATAATCTCATAAGGAAACCTTCGATGATGTTATAACGGCGGAAAATATCCACACCTTCCGTATAAGTTAAAAAAACATTCTTACCTAAATTTTTTCGAAAAGGTCATAAAGAGATTGTGAAATAAACCCTTACATTGTACTTTTCCGTGGTTGAGGGTATTTTAACCTCCTGTATAATAGTTAAATAATGTTTTTTTAAATTATACAAGAATCATATACATAAATATTATATCATATATTATCTTCTAATATTGCTTTGTTAGTAATATTTTAGTATTATCGTCGTTTCGGGTGTAAACTGATTCGTTCTCCTTTATATGATTGGTTACGTAAGGCATGTTTTTTATGAATATAATATATTTTATTTATATACAAAATGATATTATGTCTTTAAAAAATATTTTTAACCGTCAAATGAAAATTATTGTTGAATGGATACGATGGGGAATGAATCTCATCGCGTTCGTGGATACGGTAATCCGTACGTACGCATAAGGGAAAATATCATTCTTTTGATATTAAAATAATATATA
This sequence comes from Viscum album, assembly GCA_963277665.1. Classification (NCBI taxonomy): domain Eukaryota; kingdom Viridiplantae; phylum Streptophyta; class Magnoliopsida; order Santalales; family Viscaceae; genus Viscum; species Viscum album. The sequence continues at coordinate 1,932,526,189 of OY728142.1, forward strand.
ATTGGATTTTATATCATATATAAAGAATAATTATCATTTTATATTTATTATTTACATCAATTATAAATCATTATTATACCCATCCAAATAATAATGTATTGAATAACAACTACACCACGACGTAGAGATGGTAAGCCGTACGTACGCACGTATGGTGACATGTCATTCAAATGATGGATATAATAATGAATATGGTTGTACCATATTTATAATAACATCAAAAAATATAGAATATACAATAGTTATTATTTTAGAATGGAAACAACAAGGAAAGAAGATGTGGAAGAAGAAAAGAACTTGGGAGAGGTGATGAAATATTTACCTCTTCTTCGGGTTCTTCCTTTTGATTTGATCAAAAGTGCTTCTTAAGTTGGCTTTATGACTTAAGGAATGCCTCTAGGATGAAGGGAAGACATTTTAGAGGATATTTTGGTAGGTTTTGGGCGATCCAAATGGCTTTAGAGGTGTGAATATGAGATAAAGGATGTGCCCTTTTATAAGAGGGGTAAGGAGAACCTTAGGAAAATATTGAAATATTATTTTTATAATAAAAACATTTTCGGTTTATAATGGCTCCAAAATGATTTCTTTCGAGTCTAAGGTCAGTATGGGTAAACAAACTCAAAACAATTGGTTTTAGATAGGTTTGGGTCACTATATTAACATTATATTTTAGATTTAACTCTTAGTTAATCAGTTTGACATTTACCATGTCTCTTTGTATTTTTATATTATATTGTTAATAAACCTACTATAACAATCCAAGATAACCCCAAGTGGTTCATTATTAATATATATAACCTTATCTAAGTCATTTGGTAGAAAATTATAATTTTAGGAATATAATATCAATTAATAATATAATATTTGTTTTTAAAACCCTTCTATGTCAATTTTGACACTATTTGGTATTTTGTTTTTTTCTAAATTCCTAATTGAATTATTACTTCGAAAAAAATTCATTTAATCAACCCTAACATGTCATATTAACCTATAAAATTAGTGAAATTCATAAAAAGTCTCAAATTACATTTACATGGTATTTATAATATCAATTATTTTAATATTTAATTAATAAGGTAATTACTGCATCATCATTGTGTCATAAATAAATTAAATTATTTAATGTCTAAAATTTATAAATAAAATAACATTATATAGGAAATCTTTTTAGATCTCTAATGAATATTTATAGTCAAATTTATCTTATGATTAAACCTATATTAAAAATGGTTTAGTTATTAAACATTGAATTTTACACTTTTAACTCTTCTTTGAATTAAATAATAATAAATGTCCTAATCTAATCCAGGTGGACCTAAAGGATAATATTTTATTTATGAGGTTTTTTGGTCTAATTACACGTATCCAATAGAATTAGGACATGTGCTGGGGTAATAATAATATCATTTTTACCTTTAATTACCCTATTTACTTTTAACCGTGGTAAATAAAAGTAAAAAGTTACTATTCAACAAAAATTATTTTTATCTTATTGAACCACATTTTAATTAATGATATCAACCATTTCTCTCATATTTTTGAAATTCAATTCATAGATGTGGTAAAATTAAGTTTTATGCAAATTTGTAAATGCTCCTAGGAGGTGGGTAAAAGATGGTAAAAAGTTCAATAAAATTTTTATATATCTAAACTTATTATAAAGTGACTCCAATTAATTACATTGAAATTATATAGGTATTATGTATCTATTTGGACCTAAAATAAATTTATATAAATAAATAATTTTTAAATAAAAATTCGGTTTTAAATAATAACTCAGTGTTTTCACTATTCATCAAAAATTGTATGTTTTCAGAAAAATACAAAAAATTCTCCCAAAGCTAATTTTGATATTCTGAATCCAAAAATGAAGTCAATTTTGAAAGATAAAATTTAAAAAAACTTCATAAAGTGGGTTTTACTATTCATAACTGCTAGTCTGATTGGTTGTGGTGTGTTTGAACTCAAAGTTGCGTACGACACAAGCTATTGTATTATTCAAAGGAAAATGTATTGTGGGAGCTTGAGGTGTTACATTCTCCCCTCATTCCAATAATTTTGTCCTAGAAATTTCTAAAATATTACTGTATAAAAATATTTGGATGGTTCTTCATCATAAGTTTTTCAGGTTCCCACGTTGCCTCTTCCATCTTATGGTTTCTCCATAGAACGTTTACCAGACGAGTCGTCCAGTTTCTCAATGCTCGTTCTCTTGTATCGAGAATCTTTATGGGATCTTCGCAATAAGATATATTGGGTTCCATTTCTAATTCCTCATAGGTGAGTTCATGTGTTGGGTCAAGCATGTGTTTTCTCAACAGTGATACGTGGAAAACATCATGAACTTTGGAGAGACTTGGCGGAATTTCTAAATGGTAATCTATAGCCCCAATTTGTTCTAAAATTTCGATAGGTCTAATGTACCTGGGAATCAATTTACCCTTCTTACCAAATCGTATAATTCCCTTCCATGGAGATACCTTCAAGAAAACATGATCTGCTACCTAAAATTCCAAATCCTTCCTTTAGTTATCGGCATAGATATTCTGCCTACTTTGAGTTGATTTGATGTGGGTTTGGATTATCTTCACCTTTTCCACCATTTTCCTCAACAATTTCTGCGCCTAGGAGTTTTCTTTCACCAACATCACCCCAACAGGTTGGTGTGCGACATCTCTTTCCATATAACGCCTCACATGGTTCCATCTAAATACATGAATGGAAGATATTGATATATGAAAATTATACCAGAGGTAGATATTGATCCCATATACCTTGAAAGTCAAGTGAGAAAGATCTCAACATGTCTTCTACGGTTTGAATTTTCCATTCTGATTGTCCATCAATTTGAGGGTGGTATGCAGTGCTCAAACGAAGTTCAATATCCAGGGATTTCTGAAGACTTTTCCATAATCTTTATATAAAATGGGGATCACGATCACAAACAATCTATAGGGGTACTCCCTAAAGTCTTAGAACTTCGTTAATATACAGTCTTTCTAAACGTTCAAGTGGTAAATCTTCTCTTATATCAAGAAAATGTGCTGAATTGGTAAGACAATCAACAATGAACCATATTGATTCATTCCATCTAAGAGTATTTGGTAGTACCATGAAAAATTCCAGCATAATATTATCCCATTTCTACTCAGGTATGGGAAGAGGCTCCATGACTCCTCCAGGCTGTTTCCTTCCACCTTTCATTTGTTGAAAAACCATACATATTGACACAAAATCAGCAATCTACCTCTTCATGTTGTCCCACCAAAAATATTCCTTCAAATATCTATACATCTTAGTGCCACCATGGTGTATAGAGACATTGGATATATGAGCATCATCTAAAAATTCCCTTTTCAGATCAGGTATATTGGGAACACAAAGTCTCTTCCCAAATTTCAAAATCTCTTCTTCATATATGAAGTTGATCAATATTCCATCGTTCACATATTTAATCTTCTTTTGAAATTCCTCATCATCAGCCTGAGAACTTTTTATCCATTATAGTAAAGATGATTGGGAAACCATTTAGAAAATAATTGATGTTTCCCCTTCCATGATTATTCCCATATCCATCTTTACTAGATCCATGAAAAAGTATCCCTTTCAACTCTAATATTGTTCAAAACTCCATACTCCTTTCTAATCAAATCATATGCCACCTTATTTTCCTTCCCTGGGTGGTAGTGTATAGTGAAATCATAATATTTGAGTAGTTCAAGCCATCTCCTTGGCCTCATGTTGAGTTCATTCTATGAGAAAATATACTTCAAACTCTTGTGATTGGTATATATATCTCACATTTTTCACCATAGAGATAATGTCTTTATATCTTCAAAGAAAATAATACAACTTCTAACTCAAGATCATGTGTAGGATAGTTTTTCTCATTAATTTTTTGTTGCTGTGATGCATAGGCAATAACCCTATCATTCTGCAAAAGGAACAACCATGTCCTCTCATTGATGCATCAATATAAATAACAAACCCATCATTACCCGATGGTAGAGTCAAGATAGAAGCATTGAATAATCTTCTATTAAATTCTTCAAAACATTATTCACACTCTTTTGTCCAAAAAAATTTAACCCCTTTATATGTGAGCTTGGTTAATGGGTTAGCCAATCGGGAAAAATTCTGGGCGAAATGCCGATAATAACCTGCTGAGACAATAAAACTATGTACCTCAGTTACACTCATCGGTGCTATCCATTCTTGAATTTATCTTTCCATAGAAGGATCAACGGAGATTCCATCCATAAAGAGACAATATGGCCAATAAAAGAAATCTCCTGAAGCCAGAATTCACACTTGCTAAACTTCCCGTATAATTCATTTCTTCCACGAGTTTTCAGAATGGTGCGCAAGTGATTTTTATGATCTTTATAGCTTTTGGAGTATACCAGGATATCATTAATAAATTCCACTATAAATTCATCAAGATATTCCTTGAAAACTCTGTTCATTAGATCCATGAAAACATAGGGTGCATTAGTCATCCCAGAAGGCATTACTGTAAACTCGTAATCCCCGTACCTGGTTTGAAATTCTATCATTATAATTTCTTCCTTCATCACACACAACTGATGATATCCAGATCGAAGTTCAATCTTTGAAAAATATTGAGCTCCATGAAGTTGGTCGAATAAATCATCAATGTGAGGTAGGGGATACTTGTTATTTATTGTTATAGCATTGATCTCCCTATAGTCAATGCATAACCACATAGATCCATCTTTCTTCTTAACAAATAGAACAGGGGATCCCCAGGGAGAAACCTTAGTGGGAATAAATATCTTATTACTAAATAAATCTAGTTGTTTATTTAGTTCCACTAATTCCACAGTGGCCATTTTATAAGGGGTCTTCGATATGGGCCTTGAACCAATAATTAAATCAATGGAAAACTCAATTTCTCGTTCTAGAGGTTTTCCAAGTAAATCTTCTAGAAGCACATCATCATATTCTTGCACAATAGGTACATCCTCTATTAGAACATTATTTTCCTAACCCATAGTTATTTCATTATATTTATCCCCAATAATTGAATTTAGTTGAGCTACTGGGGGTGGATCTAGATAAGAATCAGGTGGTGACATTTCTACTCTAAAGATAAGGTACTCCATATCATCATTGAAAATTGTAACCTCCTTCTTCTTATAATAAATTTTTGAATCATGGTCTGAAAACCAATCCGTTCTGTGGATTATATCAAATTCAATCATGGGTATGACAATGAGATCAGCAGATAAAGAACATTTATATGCCCTAATGGGAACTAATTCACAAAACACTATTGCAATGATACTTCCCTTAAGAGTTTTTACTAACAAATCCCTTGTTAAATATTATTGTAAATATATAATTTTCCTATCAAATTGGGAAGATATGAAACAATGTGATGATTCGGAATCAAATAAAGCATTTTTAAAACTTGAGGAAACCATTAAATTACCTACCACCATGTCTTTAGAAGATTCAACCTCATCAGTAGTGATATCATAAGCTTGGACTTGATCCCTTGGCCTTGTATGAGGTAAGTTTAATTGGATCTTAAGAAAATGATTTGAATAATTCCCCCTTTATCTACAATTTTATCATTCAACACTGACAACCTCTTTCTTCCCCATGCAATCACGATCTTGGTGACCTTTTTCACCACACTTGTAATAGACTCCCATTCCCTTCAAGAAGGTACTGGTGTGTTTCTTCCCACATTTATTATAGGATGGATACTCAAATTTTCCCTTATTTACCTTGTTTCCATTTCTAGAGTGTTCATTAGATCTCTTTTTCTCTTTCTTTTCTTTAATGTCATAAGACTTAGAGAATTCCTTTTATATCTTGATAGCACATGAGACAATATATTCGTATGACGAGAAGGATTGTGAGACTAATTATCGATCGATAAATTGTTTTAACCCATCAAAAAATGATCAATCCTACTTCTTGGATTACGTATATAATCTGCAGCATTCCTTGCTAACCTTGTAAAGTTAGCCTCATACTTTGCGACATTCTCATCCTCCTTTTTCCTTAGACTCAAAAATTTCTTTTCCTTATCCGCTCGATGGTCATGAGGAAAGTATTTTTCTAAGAAAATATCTTTAAACTCTCTCCATTCAATATTTTATACATCATCATATTCCTTTGTGTTTTGAATCAATGACCACCATTGATCAGCATCTCTAGTGAGGTGATAAACTGCCATGACAACTTTTTCCCATTTGCTACTCCCCAAAGCATGAAATATTTTCTTTAAGGAATTTTTCCATTGCTCAGCTACTAATGGATTTTTACTCCCATTGAATGTTGGTGGTTTCTACCTCATGAAGTGGTCTAACATTGATCCTCCATGTTGTGGATCAGGGTGCTCCATACGGGTAAGGTTATTATTCATAACTTGGGTGAGTTATCCTAGTATGGTGATAATCTTATCAGAACCAGTTGATTCACCAGCTCTACTATAATTATCTTGAGTAGGAGGGAAATCCCTACATGGATTACATGCATTGATACAGTTTCCATTCCTTCCACTAGGCATCATTTCTAAATAATGGCATAAACTAGATTAGTTTATGAATCGAAATACATAATTCCAAACTTATAAAATAGTTAACATAAAATGAACAGTTTATGGACATAATCCATAATCCTAAAAAACTTATTTGAGGAATTATATACTCTAAAACCCTTTATAAAGTTTTTTAAAGAAAATTATAATTATCCTAAATATGTCCCCCCGGGAGTGTCGTACCCAATAGTGCAGCAAGGCGTGTTGTTGTGCACCAGTTCCCATTCGAGTCAAGCTCTAAGAGGTGTTTTCAGGTTTTAACTCATGGTACATTTGTGGCAGAGCTACCTCTATCTGCTCGTATCCATACAGGGATTTATTTCATGGAAAACTCTCAAAATCAAAACATTACCAAAATTCTAGGAAGTTCTTCTATACTAATCCTCAAAATCTATATTAGGATAATGTACTCTAATCAGAGTTTATATAAATCTAGTTTCCAATGTTTGTACTAAAATTCCTCTAATACCAACTATAACACCCCACCCCAGTTACCCAGAGTCGGTGCTGGATTACATAACATTAACATGATACAAGGAATCATGTCTCGAAAGACAGGTCAGTTTAGTATCCTTGGAAATACTAGATACATTCATAAGTTTTAAATTACCCCATGAAATGAAAAACAACAACAACATTGTCTTCATTAGCAACATTCATATCCCAAAGACTATCCCAACAGGTTATTTTTAAAATACTTCTTCACATCCTGGGAAAAATAAGATATTGAATGGGGTGAGCTCAAATGTTCGGTAAGGATAAAAATATAGAGGAAACTTTCATAAATAAGAATAAAAATTTAAGACAATGTATAAGACTAAAAAAAAATACTTTTAAACTTGAACTTCAGAATAATATGTCAAAGATAAAATCAAATAATTCCATTTACTTATTCACCAGGACATACTAATAGTTAAATAATCACATGCAATATCAATAGCCACTTTTATAATGATGAAATTCATAATTCCGGACTTCATAACCACATATTCAAGGCCTTGTGCCAAGACTAAAAATAAGATTTTGTCAAGGCTTTGTGGCAAGACACTAGTTTGTCTCATGTGACCTACCGATGCATCGACGAGCTACATCAGGCTCCACCCGTCACAAACTAAGACCAATTCATTCTTCATGTGAAAAGGTTAAAACATAACATAAACATTCGTATTAAAACTAGCATACGAAATGTCAATACCTTATACATAAACCTTGAATGGTATAAAAATAACACATCCACAGTCAAACACATCAAAAAACATTCAATACAATTTAAAAGTTTTGTATCATAGTAAATCAACTTCAAATAAGCTTAAAATCCATCAAAGGATATTGACATAGATGAAATCAAAACTTTTATTAGAGAAATATATATTTCTATTTTGAAATCATTTAAAATTATTATAAATATAAAAGAAAACATTTATTTTAAAAATAATCTTATAAGATCGTAAGGGAAGCTTCGACGATGTTATAATGGCGGAAAATAGTTGCACCAACTGTATAAGTTAAAAAAAAATTCTTACCTAAATTTTTTCGTAAAGGTCATAAAGTACTTTGTTTGGAAAATGATGGAAAGATTACTTTAAAAACATATAAGGTAAAATAAGGGTATAAATTATTTTAACCCATTATCTAGTAAATAGTAAAAATGTTTTGAAATTTATTTTTAAGAAACATGGATATGGATGATAAAGAGGTCCCAGTAGATAATTACGTATAAACAAACTCGGATAATAAAGAGATTGTGAAATAAACCCTTACCTTGTTCTTTTCCATGGTCGAGGGTACGTTAAACTCTTGTATAATAGTTAAATAATTTTTATTAAATTATACAAGAACCATATACATATATATAATATCATATAAGATCTTCTAATATTTCTTTGTTAGTAATATTTTAGTATTATCATCGTTTCAGGTGTTAACTGATTCATTCTCGTTTATATGCTTGGTTACATAAGCCATATTTTTTACGAATAGGATATATTTGATTTATATATAGAATTATATTACGTCTTTAAAAATTATTTTTAACCGTCAAATGAAAATTAGTCTTGAATGGATACAATGGGGAATGAATCTCATCGCATTCATGGAGACAGTAATCCGTACGTACACATGAGCGACAATATCATTATTTTGATATTAAAATCATATATAATTGGATGTTATATAATATATAAAGAATAATTATCATGTTATATTTATTATTTAAATCAATTATACATCATTATTATACCCATCCGAATAATAATGTATTGAATAACAACTACACCACGACGTGGAGATGGTAAGCTGTACGTATGCATGTATGGTGACATGTCATTTAAAGGATGGATAAAATAATTAATATGGTTGTACCATATTTATAATAAAATCACAGAATATATAAGATACTATAGTTATTATTTTATATTGGAAACAATAAGGAAAGAATAAGTGGAAGTAGAAAAGAACTTGAAAGAGGTGATGAAATATTTACCTCTTCTTCGGGTTCTTCATTTTGATTTGCCCAAAAGGGATACTTAGGATGGATTTATGACTAAATTAAGACCTCTAAAATGAAGGGAAGACAGTTGAGAGGATATTTGGTTAGTTTTTGGCCATTCCAAATGGCATTGGAGGTGTGAATATGAGAGAAGGGGAAGTGACCTTTTATAAGAGGGGTGAGGGGCACCTTAGGAAAAGATTGAAATATTATTTTATAATAAAATAATTTTCTGTTTATAATTGCTCCAAAAAATTTTACTTCGAGACTAGGTCTTTATGGGATGAAAAACACCCAAAATATAATTTTCAGGTAGGTTGGGGTCACTCTATTAACCTTATCTTTTAGATTTAACTCTTAGTTAATTAGTTTGACATTTACCTTGTCTCTTTGTATTTTTATAGTATATGGTTAATAAACCCACTATAAAAATCCAAGAGAACCCCAAAGTGGTTAATTATAAATATATATAACCTTATCTAAGTCATTTGGAAGAACCTAATATTTTTAAGAATATAGTATCAATCAATAATATAATATTTATTTTAAAAACCCTTTTATGTCAATTTTGAAACTATTTGGTATTTTGTTTTTTCTAAATTTATAACAGCATTATTACTTATAAAAAAATTCATTTAATCAACTCTAACATGTCATATTAACCTATAAAATTAGTGAAATTCAGAAAAAGTCTCAAATAACATTTTTTGGGTATTTATAATATCCATTATTTTAATATTTCATTAATAAGGTAAATACTGCATCATCATTGTGTCATAAATAAATTAAATTATTTAAAGTCTAAAAATTATAAATAAAATTCCATTATGCATAAAATCTTCTTATATTTATAATGAATATTTATAGCCTAATTTATCTTATGTGTAACACTATATTAAAAATGGTTTAGTTATTAAACTTTGAATTTAACTCATTTAACTCTTTTTTGAATTAAATAATAATAAATGTCCTAATATAATCCAAGTGGACATAAAGGATCATATTTTATTTCTAAGGTTGTTTTTGGTCAAATTAAACTTATCCAATAGAATTAGGACATGTGTTAGGGTAATAATAATATCATTTTTACCTTTAATTTCCATATTTATTTTTAACCGTGGTAAATAAAAGTTAAAAGTCAATATTCACCAAATATTATTTTTATCTTATTGAACCACATTTTACTTACTGATGTCAACCATGTCTCTCATATTTTTTAAATTCAATGCACAAAAGTGATAAAATTATGTTTTATACAAATTTGCAAATGCTCCTAGGAGGTGGGTAAAAGACAGTAAAACGTTCAATAAAATTTTTATATATCTAAAATTATTATAAAATTACTCCAATGAATTAAATTGAACTTATATAGGTATTATGTATCTATTTTGACCTAAAATAAATTTAAATAAAATAAATAATTATTTAAATAAAAAATCGGTTTTAAACAGTAACTCAGTGTTTTTCACTATTCATCAAAAATTGAAGTTTTTTCAGAAAAATACCATAAATTTACCTTAAGCTAATTTTAATATTCCAAATACAAGTCCATTTTGAAAGATAAAATTTATAAAATTTCAAAAAAGTGGGTATTACTATTCATAACGACTTGAATTTGCATACAACACATGCTATTGTATTATTCAAAGGAAAAAATACCGTGGAAGCTTGAGGTGTTACAGAAATAGTGGTGATAGAACTTCATGTAGAAATCTTGGGATATCTTGTCCTAGGGCCTCTCAAGATAATAAAAGTCCCATAGCCTATTTTCTTTGAGGGATTACAGTTTATCCAGATAGACTTCTGCTATCTTTTCTAACATCCGTTGATCATAGATAGCTTATCGATACGAAGGTAGCTGAATCTCAAAGCATAGGATTGCTTCTATTCTATACACTAAGGAATATGGGGTCACCTAGTTGGAATTCGGATTAATCATCCAATAATCCCAATGATAATTTAAGATCTTGTCTGGCTAACATTTCTTGTTCTAGCCCAACATCTTCTACAAAATGTTAGAGAGTGTTTTGTTCAATGCCTCAATCGTTCCATTCACCTGTGCATGGTAGTAGGATGTGTGGTTGGAATAGATGTTTTACTTAGTGTACAACTTATTCATCTCAACTACTCGTAAGTTGGTGTCGTTGTCGGTGAGAATGGCACGATGGGATCTGAATCGATAAATGACATGAGAGCTCACAAAATCAACAACTGATATGGATTTCACTTTTTTAAGAGAAACTAATTATACCTAATTAGAGAAGAAAAATTTCACGGTCAAATTGAACCTATACTTTTGAGTTTTTTCTGGTAGATATGGTCTCAAAACATTGATTCCCATAATATAAAGGGACATGAATAATTTGTAGTTTGGAGGGATATAGTGGTCTATGCATGAATGTTTCACGAATCTAACATTCATGGATCCTCTTGGATAACTCGATACATAGAATCTGGTGGGAGATCTTCAAACCTACCTGATGAGCACCATAAGATCCATCATAAAATTCCTACATAACCTATGTAATCTCATATCATTGAATAAAATAGAGGATAATTCCATCAAAACCATGTTTTTAGAGAGTCTTTTTGAGGTTTGGCCCACTATGGAGGGTGAACTATGCTGTGTGATGAAATATTCTCTCACTTTTGGATTTTTTCGGTGGAAAAGTGCCATGTTGGAGATACTCAACAAAGGAGTTGTCTAATAAGATATTTCTTCAAATATAGGGGGTATAGAGATCCGGATTTGGATGCACAGGAGATTAGGTGGTTTACATGTTTTATTACATCATCCTTTGGGATGAACGGAGTGATAAACCTTTGGGGTTCCATATTAATGAATAGATCATCCATGTTTGTCTTTGTGAGAGAAGAGGATAGACTTTCAAAGCCATATACTTGACCATTCCTTGACCAGGGAATGTGATTTAACTTTAGATGTGATGGGAACTGATCTATCAACTGATGATTTCACTATAGAAAGGGCATGAGATCTGTTTTCCTGATGACAATATCACCATTGATCTAATTGATGAACCACTGGATGAATTACTTGATGTGAATTTTGGGAACATCAATCTTGAGGTACAAATCAAGACCAGTAATGAGAGACTAATAATCTGCCACATTGTTGGCACATCCTTATGATAGTAGGAATGAATAGGGTAAGACAATCTATGTCGAGTTGATGAAGATAATCCTTAGGCCTACCCTATTATGTATGAGATCGTTGATCCTTATATAGGTTATGATCCGGGAGGCACCATCGAAATTCATATTCCAATATGGAACAAACTGATCCACTGAGAGGATCTCTTCATCTAGTAAATCAAGATCGAGGGACTGCTCTATGCGGCATAGATGGGTAGAAAAAAAGTCTTCCAATGCCTGACCCTTGACAGCCTTCTACATGATGAATTTGATGTTGAGTTACTAAATAATTATTTCCCATCATGCTAAAAGGACTATCAACATAGGATAGTTTATGATGTACTTTATTAGATCCATGAAGGATACCATCTATATCACATGGTGCTACAGGTAGTTCCATAACTTCTACAGTGCTAAAACCATCATGAGTAAAATCTTCTTGATAGGAGAGTATCTTGACTCTATGTTGATAATCATGATACTGAGATAGTATAAATTATTCTATTTCCCTTCATTATTCTTATTATCTTGTAGGGTGCCAATGGACTATTCCAGGGCATATTGGTTTAGAGGATTCTTGTAAATGGGTATAATCAGAACTGGAGGATGTAGCCGATATTTATTTATATCCTTAAACATGATATTTCACTCCTCATCCCATTAGTAGAAATAACCTTTATTCATGAGCTTGGAAAAGTGATTACACTTTCCAAACAGATTCACAATGAATTAGCGTATATAGGCTAAGTGGTATTGAAGACCTCAAAGAGCCCAGAGATTGATCAGAGGTGGCATCTGGATGATGACCATGATCTTCATCAAGTCAATCTCAATGCCTCTATATCGATAAATGATGCCTAGAAACTTCCTAGAGGTATCACCGAATGAACACTTCAAAGGGGTTATCTTTAGATGATGGGAATAGAGGAAGAATAACACCTTCTCAAGATCTATGAGATGGTACTAACACTAGTGGTATTTGACAAAAAAATATTCCACATATCATTCCACTAATGTCTTGGGGATTGGTTTGAAAATGTGTTGCACAAATCGTTTATAGGTGGATCTTTCATTCTTCAAAACAAAATTCACTACCTGATAGTATAAGGTTCCTTATGGTTCCCTAAAGGCAGTAAAATCATCATCTTTGGGGGCTATTCCAATCTAATTTTTTTAGAATACCCATAAATGAAGGATAGATACTGGAACCTATCTATGACATTGATCAATATATTTATCACTAAAAGGGGGAAATCATCCTTCAGGCAGTGAATATTGAGGTCTTGGAAGTCGATACAGACTCTGATCTGTCTGTTTTTCTTCCTAACGGGAATGATGTTAGCCAACCATCTGGGGTACTAAACTTCATTGACGAAGTTGGAATTGATGAGTTTATCAACATCAGATTCATCAATAGAACCATCAGAGGGTGTATTTTTTGGGAGGCTTCTTCAACCCATGAATATTCACTAGGAGACTAAGATGTTTGACGACGACGTAAGGGTCTAATCCTAGCATTTTATTTTAGTTCTAGGATAATACATCATGATGCAGCTTTTGAAAATTCATGTACAAATGTTGTTCGTCTATCGTCATGGATACACTAATCAGTGTTGGACTTGGATGTACCTCAGTGCCAAGATTCAATTGAACCAACTCATCGACCAAGGTGGAGATTCCATCTTTGAATATGGGAGGAGAATATTAAATATACTCTTCATCATCTGAGGTACAGGAATACGTGGGAGGAGAGAGTTCATCCAAGACAAATGATCTCAGGGTAACACTGGTACCCACATGGGAAGATACATAATACTTTTTGGGGAACTCCTACTTTTATAAAACCACAGTGATGGTAGTTGTCGACCCAATTCCATCAAACCTTTGACTGAGGGGTCCATGCTTGATCTAAAAGTAGTTCTAATGGGTAATCTTGTGTTGGATCAACCCGAATTAAAGGAACAAAAAATTATGGCATACAATTGTGTCCACGGAGTGAACATCCCAATACCTCACATGGATAGGTGGTTTTGGTATCACTCAAGTCTGCTCTATGTAAGAGTACGAGGAGATCATACAATGTTCCATTTACTAGGGGACACGTCTTCCTTACCACTCAGAAATGATGGAGAAATGTACCATTTCTGTAATTGTGTCTTCCAACCGATGAATTGGGAGGATGAAAGAATCATATATGTCTGTCCACGGGCTGGCCACAGTGGTAGTGTGCTCAAATTTATTGGTTTGAATCAATTTGAACCTACTCTTATAATATTCATCATCCAGATAGTGGGATTTACAAGAGGCGAATGGAGACACGTCACCTTAGAGAATTCCCACTCAACCATTGAGGGAGTATTTTAGGCATTGGCGACACATGGAGGGAAATGTTTCATGAAGATTAAGCTAGGTTCTACCCATCAAAACATTTTAAGCGTTATCCTGTAAGACAACTATAAATTTATTGTTCTCTACCAAAACCCAATACTGGGTATTGAAGCGGTTTCTTCCGCATGGTATCTATTCGGCCCTATCATAACTCTATATCTTCATATAAAAGGAAATCAGATATCCTTTAGTGATTCATGTTTTTTGTAGTGTCCAGGTCAGGATGTGACTGAACCCATAACCTTTGTACACTAGACAGTGGTGGACTTTTACACCAATGAACGTCTTGGTGATGTACAGTGGGAAGATGTGCCCCTATCTGAGTGATACATAATCTTCTCTTAAAAATTAGATAATGGATTTACATTTTTCTCGCTCATCTCTCTCAGTATATAAGGCCTATGTGGCTGCTAACTATGTCTCAAACAGGAGGTGTATTCTCAATGATTCTTAGAGGGATTATCTCGTGTCTTATGATTGGTGAAAGGAATCAAGAATTGAGATATTTTCTGGAATTCTTGAGAAGTGGTTGTCCACATCATAATTTCATGATTGGTGAAATTTTTTACTCGTGGGGGTTGTTCTTTGGAAGAAGGTACAATAGAAACTTCTGGTTAAACTAGTGGATTCTAACTGATGGTAGAACTTTCTTATTTTCCATCAGAAAAATCGCTGAGGGTCACTACTGGCTGACTATCAGATGGATGAGGGTTGGAAACAGCTAAATGCGGCTAAACATGGTGTGGCTGAGACGATTATTTGTAGTTGAGTAGCACGATCGGAAAAGATAGTGTGTTTGATAAGATGGGATGAGAAGACTTTTTCTACAAGGTCCTCTGAGGAGCCTTCTATTTTGTCTTAGTATCATGCACAGATTGGATTGAAGCACTGGCATGAGCATCTAGACAATTCTCATATCCTCGTTTCCTTCGACGATGGCATCAACTTGGGACATTCGGAGGATTCACTTAATACTATTTTTTACTGTGAACCATATAGGAATCCACTAACTTGACTGTATTTATAGAGGAATACTTATAGTCATCATCAGAAGAATATTACAGTACTGGGAGGACTCTAGGGGTGATTACCATCTCCATAGTCATGAAATCTACAAGAGTGCAGGATGACATTGGTGATATTGGGGGTATTTAATTCCCCTTTCACTGTCACTTCTTACTCTTCTGAGATGTGGATTGCTTCTATAGGGACAGAGAGGTGGTATATGGAGTAGGAAAAACGATTGTAAGAGGCTCGAGCTAATTCAAGTGATCACAAATTACATCATGGGTGTGTTGGACTACTTTACAAGCCAAACAATCATCATATTTCTGATTCTAATTTCTAGAAACTTGCTACCGCTCACCTCCAATGTCATTGTAAATCTTCGTAGAAATGCTTCCTACCTATGTCCAGTAAGGCCCAATCTGACTAAATTGTTATGTTCATGGTACTGGAGCCAATACGTGAATACATAACATCATTTGATGGTATGTACAATGATATTATTATAATGGGAGTATTCATGGTGATCAGTGATATCAGCCACCTTAGTTTTCCTAGATTTATGTAGCTTCAGAACTCATATCTGTAGGGAACATTAGAAATAACCAATAACCAAAGCCTCATTGAATGATTAGCTCCAATTTCTCCTATCTAGGAAATGAGTTCTGATAGTATGGGCCTAACGAGGTTATGGTGCCTGATGAGGGTATGGAGCCTGATTCACTTTCCTAGGTGGCGGTGGTGCGTTACGTGGTGGTGACTTTTGATTCTTTACTTTGTTTTGCTGATATTGAGGTTGGGACTAAGGATATTTCCATCAGTGAGGATATGGATGAGGCTCTTTTGGTAACAACTCTAATGGCCTGGGGGCCTCTATCTTTGCAACTGCAATAGTCTCTTCCTTGGCATCTCTTCTTGCATGTACTGGAGGAGGAAACAGACTTGCCGGTTTAGTTTTATTCAAGGATTTTTCTAGGTCCTAGTCCTTATCAGAAAAATATTGAAATCCAACTGGGAAATTTTTAATGATTTGGGAGTGAAATAGCTTAGTATTGACATTCCTCATGCACATTTTCCACAGTTTCCCTTGAGTTAGTGGAATGTCATCTGAATATTTGAGGACATTCAACCAAGAAAAAAATTCTGCAATGCACTCATCCGGTGATTTATTGTACATTAAGAGGTTGGAAATACTAGTACTAAGGGTGGTATAGTTGAACTAGTAACGAAAAATCCTTCAAATATATCCATAACAAGAAATGAACCTGATGAGTAACTAGATATACTAGAAAAATGTGGGTCATTCCAAGGATTGCACAAAACATCAGAGATTAGTGGCCTCTGACTGCTCTTGGCTTTCCAACATGGGACCATACCAGGAGATTAAGTGGGCTAGATTCTATAGTGTCTCTCTCATCCCATTGAAGTGGGTGAAGATAGGATTCCTTGAATCTAGGGGTGTTCGCATGTCGTCCACCCACACTGGATACAACTTTCCATCAGGTGGGATTACCACCTGCTGCATCTCTAGGGATTCGAGGAAATAAGTGAGAGTAGCTATCAAATCGTCTTAGTGAGGATTTCAATAATTATGAAGATTTATAACCACAAATTCATTAACATACTAATCAAAATGATAGGAGGTCTGAGCATCTCATGGAGTGGCCTATGGAATGACTATAGGAGAATCCTAATGAGTATCAAAATATGGGTCCTGAGGAGGGTTTTCACACTTCTCGAGAAGATTCAGTGACATGTACCACTGCAATTTTCTATATACTCTGGTCTCTAACCTATCATGATGCATAGGATCATCAAGATCGATTAGAGGTGGATGACTGAGAAGGACATTTTGTTTCCCCTACTACCATATTGCATTAGGGACATGAATGGGTTGAAGATCACCATAGTTATGGTGCCCCTTGATAAGACACTCGGAAAAGAGCTCATCGATGAGCCTCCTTTGATCTATGATCTACTAGATCAAGGAAGATATGGAAGGATCAACCTCTATCTATTATGAAACATCGGATGGGTTAGGTGGATTGGATGTCCCAATCTATCCTTTACCCTTTTTGGTATTCATACCAATGGGTGATGATGTAGAGTGGTTTCCAAGGTCATGTTCCAAACATTTCAGGCAAGTGATAAAACCTATGGGGACCACCTGATGATGTGCTTCCCTAAGGAGTGGGTTCTCTCCATCAAATCCCATGCTGATGTCCCCATCTATATTTATCTCAGAGAAAACCATGTTCATTGTGATGGTTCCCAAAGTGATATCCTTGATGTCTCTAGGAAATTTATGCTATCGTAGGATAGTAATGAAGTGTAGAGTAGCATACTACCCCTATCCCCAAATAATCACATGTGGGGTTTCCTCTTCAATAATTATATGGATAACCTTGAAGCTCTGAATGCATATTTTTTGAAGGGTTTTATGAAATCCTGGTGATTCAGGGTAAATAGACACTAGAAGAACTTCCCACTAAACCATGGAGAACTACTGCTTGATGTCATCATAATTTTTCCCACTCTTTTGGTAGACCACTTGATGGTCACAGAGGAAAAAATGTGTTTTACAAATGGTTTGGTTAACGAAAGTAACCTTAACTTGGGTGAGGGACTCTAGAATGTCTAAGTCAGGAACTTCAATAAACCAGAACATCCCCAAAAAATGATCTATGGATAGAATGTCCCATAGGTTTATCTATTTGGAAATGGTGTCAGACTCTTCACTCTCCAAAGATTCAACTAGTGCTAGATGATGAACTGATGAGGTCACTGGTGTGGACCATTGTTATGGTGGACTAACCAATGGAGAATCTGCTACGTAGGTTGCTTGACTTCCATATTATGGTTCATTACATGGTGGATGTACCAACCACATCATCATATCCCTATAGGATTAGTTATTTAGCACTGCATCATGAGTGTGGGAAGAGGCTCTTGGTGGTGAGTTTGGTTGGTTATCATCATCTATCAAAACTCCAGGAAAAATATTTATGATCTCTGGTGGAGGTAGAGAATGAAACCAATGATGATATATAGGACTTCACCACAAGACCCTTGAAGGGGGACAAGCCTTCCTCCTCTTTCTTGTACATGTGAAGGGAATTGGGAATCTTGTGGATGTCACCTTCCGGGATGATGAACCTCACATAGAGGTGTCTTTCCGTAGACTATTATTTTGAGTACTAGGGAGAAGGATCCATCAAATAATCATATTTATCTTTAGAATATGAGAAGAAAACATGATTGATAATGACTTGGTGCTTCTTGTAGTTCTTCATTTGGTAGAGATAGTTCACCCTTCTACCCCAAAACGACTCTTCAGATTGAGGAAGTGATTTTGAATGAGGAGGACCTTCATGATGGTTGGTTCTGGAGTGAGGAAGACCTATTCATGAGTTTAGTGTGATATAGGGAGGACCTCAATATTGGAATCCATTGGAGGAGGGAGTACCTCCACTCAGACTTCTGTGAGAGTAGGGGTGGCCTCCACTATAGGTGTAAATGTAGTAGGGATGACCTCTTCATGAGTTAGCAGGAAAATACAGAGGACCTCCTTGTTGTTTATAAGAATGTGTAGGGACTCTTGTTTGGTTATTTGAGGTTCAAGGAGGGACTTTTCATATATCAAATGGGAAACAGCGAGTACCACTATATTGGGAAACATTAGTATTGGGAGGACCCCTGTACTGGTTATTGGATGCATAGGTAGGACCTCCACAGTGGTGAGTGTTAGAGCATAGAGGACCTCCGCTTAATCAAATAGAAACTTGGGGTGGAACTCCATGTTGGATGCATGTGGTATGAGGTGGATCTCTTTGATGGGTGGAAATGATGACACGAGGAGGACCATCATAATGATTAATGATAAAGTGAGGAGGGACTTCATTTTGATCAATACTACCACATGGAGGACCTCTACTAGAGATTTAAATTGAATGAGGATAAAATTTGTGTTGATGATCTGTGACATGGGGAGGACCTTAGTATCGGTATCCATAGGTATGGGGAGGACCTCCATGCTGGGTGTCAATGATGCGGGGAGGACCTACACTTTTATCGATGATGAGAACATGCAGAGTGCCTCCATGCTGGATGAGAGAGAAGGGAGGACCCCCACTCTAGATGGTGATGGTATAAGTAGGACCTCAATACTGGATCTCACCATCATAAGTCAACCCAAAATGGTTACTGGTGGTGTCGATGACCGAAATAGTCAACTCAAACTTCCTATGGGGTGGTTTAGGTCATGATTCTGATTAGGAATTTATGAGTCCCTACTCTATAATGGTAGGGATATAGTGGAATTAAATGGGGGTTTCATGGTCCAATGAAGCCATGGAAGATGATTCCCCCTAATAGGAATCCTCCTGATCTTGTTCCCCATATTGGCATCGGGTGATCCAGACCATGGGTGATAGATTAGGGGTGTAGACCACATATTCCTCATCCCGAGGGACCGATCATTGGTGGTGTCGACAAGGCTTGGTGGGATCCCTCCTTGGTGGATCCTGGGTAGTATTCATAGCTTGGGTGACCCGGGCATCCCCTAACTCATCGGCGTAGGGGATAGAGTTATAAGAATGCACTGGGGAGAGGCTCTCAAAGCCATTGGTCATTGGAGTTGGGAGTAGTGGATCCCTATGTGGCCCTTCGGGGAGGTTTAGTTGGTGAGGAAAAGAAGCATCCAGGTCTTTAAGGGCCATATCCCTCATAGGAATGACCCCTTACTAATCGTACAGAAATATGAGGGTGTATATCACCCTCATCTAGATGATGTTTGAGGGTGAGATGGGTTCTGGGAGCCCGATAGGCATAGTCCTAGATGAAGTTTTGGTAGTTTTAAAGACTTTTGGGATTGTCTAATTGTTATTTATACTACCCCAACATCTGCAGATGAGGGTGATTGATTTCCTGTAGATTGGGTCCTATAAAGTCGGAAGATTCAACTTTTCAATATGGATACTAGGAAAGAAGTACCAAATGCCCTAGCGTCATCCAATAATAGATGTATAGATAGAGGGATCCATGCTGATGATGTCACAAACCAGAATAACCAATGATTAACTACCCTAGTCTCTTATGAGTTCCACACATGGACCACTAATTTATTTATGGGACATGGCACCAAATATATTAATCTAGTGAAGTGCTTATCTACTGATGTATCGAATGATACTCGTCCTCGTGTTGAGGATAAGATATTCATGTCAGGTTCACCATTTATTTTTCTGACATGTTCATTGGGTAATGCTGCCTCATGTGTTATTGTTCGCTGGTGTTGCACTATTTCCCTGCATTCCCACTTTCCAAAGGTGAGTGGCATTCATCACATATTTAGTGATGTCCGCTATATAATCAAAATAAGATGATGGGATATATATCTCTCCTTCAATTGATTTCTCATCAGAACGTTTTTCCTAGTAAGGGTCATCCTCAAAGATTGTCATGTGTTTGTGAAAATCATTCTCGGTTCAATCTCTTTGTGTATTCCGATTAATTACGCTGCTTCTGTTTGGAAATTCTAAGGGGTTTGACAGGGCAAAAACCTTCAGTCAAGGGAGTAGACACATTGGTCATCACTGGCGTGTTTGGACACTAGACTATTGGTCACCCATATTTTTCCTCATTGGAGGTTATCTCAAAAGCATGAAACCTGAGGCATCCCATGTTGATAATAGTATTCCTAATCTTATATCTTCAAAATTATTTATCCAGAATCCCATTTTTAGAATGGGGAAGTAGTTATAGTTTGTGAGTTTAACATCTTTAGAAGATAAACTAGAACTAATCATAATTATTCATGAAGGAAGACCATTTAGGTATTTTCCTGGGAGGGAATACCTAGAAGGTTTACCATATGGATGGTTCAGAATTCCTTATAAGAGAGGACCTAGGGGGTGTCTCATAAAGAGATGGTTTCACACTGTGACGGGGTAAATGCCTATAAGGGAGGAACCAAGGTTTACCATTGGTTAGGATTAAACCCCCAGGAGGCATCTTACATACCCTATTTAGAATATATAGATGAAAACCCGCGTAGCTTGATGGATGGTGTGGGTGTATTCATGGGAGCTATTTGGGTGATTCTAGGGGTAGTGATGATGTGGATGGGGCTTACAAGTAGGTACAACACATTTGGGTGGAATGATTCTTCTAGGATGTGGCATCCTAGATGATAATTAGGATGGATTATGGACGGATTGGATAAAATTGATGGATTGGATGGATTACTGAGGGTGTTCAGCTTGAAATTCATGTATTCTTCTTACATACCCCAATAATCTAGGTATCAAAGTCTATATAGTTCTTTAAGGCGTGAATTAGATATTACACCTAAGAAGGTATCCCAATGGGAGTGAAGTATGTGGTTGGGGCTTACACATGGAAGTTTCCCATTGGATGGTACATGTGGGGATTGTGTGTAGGAATAGACCATCATGAGATAAAGACTGGGGTTACTCCAAGAGGGATGAACATTAGGGTATTGGATGGATTTCATAGTTTTTACTAGCCTCTAATCCCATGCGATTCATGATCAGTGTAAGAAACAAGAAGAATAACTAGACTTGATGCTCATGTCATGAAAGAGGCATCAAAAAAGATGTTTTTGGGATTGCACATGAAATTTTACCAATGAGGATGTCATTATATATGAGTAGTATATCATTCCAAGTGAGAAAGATCTCATTCTTTTTCGATCACACACAGAGCATCCTATCAAGGGTATTCTGGGGATTACATGTGGAGACTACCTAAGGCACACATGGAAACAAAACCCAAATAGAAAAGGGCATGAGAGGGATATTTTTCCAATCACCCCTCTAATCCTATGTGGTGATTTTACTCCATGAGAGGAGGATCTCATTCCCTATTTGTCATACTCTATTACGTCTTGGGCTTACCACATAGGGTTGGATCACAGTTTAATGTCGTGTTTGAGGATGTTGGTACTGGGAATTTTTACATCTTGTAGTATGGATGTAGGGGAATCACTCCTCACCCCTTTGAATTAAATAACCAGTACCTATAATCCATTGGTTATGCGAAGTCATAGAAAATTTTAGAAGGCATGGGTGTGGAGGAGTGGTCGATCATGAGGTCTACATTAGCGTAGCTATATTGTAGAGAAAAATCCATTAGCTTACCTATGATGAAAAGAGAAGGTAATGAAACATGATAGAGGAAACCTTGCGAGGGACCAAGAAATCACTATGTGCAATCATGTAAGGTTTCACATAAGAGGGTCTTGTGCAGTAGGGGGCCTCACTGAGAAGTGATTTCTAATGCTTGGGTGTTTCCTAGAGGATAGGTGGTTCGCGGAGGAAAGATATTTTCAAAGCATGGTGACCCTGCCTTAGAATGAAGTCGGGATATGGACATGGAGTGCTTCATGAAGGTTGAGTGCTCTGTGAAACCTCACGTTCCCTTGGGGGCCCTATTTCATGGTGAAGGGTGTAGGTCTCTACAAAAGAAATCACCACATTAGGTGGAGGTAAAGAGAACAAGGAAAAGGGGATTTTATGATTCTCCAGTACCTTGGATGATTCATTTTTGGTTTGGGATCACAGTGATCAGGGGCTTCACCAAATAAGAGATCATAAGTTGAAAGTTCTTTTTATCCATGACCTTGAGGTGGAGGGTGTTGGGTATTTATAGGAAACAGGGAGTCATGATGCTCAAAAGCACACGGTGAAGAAAAGGGGGATCTGCAAGTGACCGAGGCTCCGTCAGACTCATGGGAGTACCATCAACATTACCTAGAATAGTCATGGAGCTCATCAGACTCATGGGAGTCCTACTAGTGCGTCATTCACTTGCAGTGGACAGGGAACTCCAAAACTCTGCTTCATGAGGTAGACTCTTTGGATGATTTTGGGGCCATTTGAGCTTGGATTTCATCATAAATGGTTGTGGTCCCCAACAACATACCCTGATGCATGTATTTCAATTCCAAAATTAATACTCGTATAGAATTTTAAAGGGTTCTAAATATAAAGTTTTTCTTCAACATAGGGATTATTCTTTTCGTAAAAATATTAATGACATTTAGTTAGTATTTTTTGGCTATTTTACCATCTATCATGAACTAAATTGATTTTATTTACATAAATGATTATTTAAACATTAAACTCATTAAATAAGCTATATTATGCTTTTTATCATTTTATTTTATACTGATAATATTTTTATATCCATCCTTGTAGGTGGTAGCCAAAAATGAAGTACATTGTTCATATAGGTGGTGAACCAACCATATTGAAAAAAGGAAATTTAGTCAAGAAAAAAAATAAGGGAGGGTAGAAGATGAATATTACATTAAAAAAATAAAATTCAAGTATATATGTGATATTAGATTCATTTTTTCATATTGGATGAGATATTTGTAAATAATGTAGAATAATAAATGAATTTAAAATAGGTAAATCTAGATTATTACCTCTTAAGTATCATCTCGTTGAAATAATTCTTAATGCACTTGTAATTGGTCTTTTAGTGAGACAAAAATAACTAGGATGTGTGTAAAAGTATTGTGAAGATACTTGGAAATAAATTTTGAGGGATAAAATGCTTATAAGGATTGAGGAGAAGGGGTGGTTTTTATAAGGGGGAGAGTTGTTTTGAATATTATATCCATTATATTATTATTTTTTCTCAAGACTATCAATTGTATTAATTATTGTGACTATATATAGTAAATGGTGTAGATTATTTGATAATAGTGTTTTATTACATCATCCATGTCTAAAAAATTTATTTTTTAGCTTATAATGTTAAATAGCATATTTTACCATATTTAACTATTCATAAAAAATCAACTATTTAAAAAAAATCATCCAAAACATTTTTTGATGTATTGATTTCAAAAATAAAATCCATTTTATAAAAATATGTTTCTAAATATCATAAATTTAATTTTTGAATAAAATCCAAATTTATTCAAAAAATACCAGGTTTTATAATATGATAAATTTTTTGACCCTTTGAAAAATTAATTATGGTATCATAAAAGTATCTGGTCATAATAATATAAATTAATGTTAATTAATAAAACAATTTAATGAAGATAAAACTTCTTTTAAATCATTACATTTTTTTTAAATTCTAATTAAAACAATTTTACTTTACAAAAAATACAAACACTTAATTTTTCATTTTAAAATATTTATTTACTTGTGGCATGGTATGCATATATCCCAATTTTATTTTATTATACATAAAAATATTATTTTACCCTTACATAGTTTATGATACTATTCTAATAGTCCTGTCACTATCCCTAACATGAAGATTATTATTCCAACGGTCATGTTACTATTCCAACTATTAGATTACTATTCTAATAGTTAGATTTCTAATGTTCATATTAGTTCCTTAATTTATATAAATATATATCATTTCATTAATTATTCATTAAAATCTATTTTCCCTCAATGTTAAATGTATTTTCATTTTCAATTTGAATATTGTATTACTAAATTTTTTTCTCATTTCTACAGTGTGGTTTATGAATAAAATTGTTTTGTTGGATCAAGAAGATCGAAATTTTCACATTTCAATTATCATATTTTCTAATTTTTATTACATTGTAATATTTTCAATTCTTATGTCCATTTTTTTCATGAAATTTAATTTTCAAATTATAATAAAATGTTTTTGTATAATCATTTTTTAATGTGATTTATACTACATTATAAAATATTACACAATTATAAAAAGGTAAATTCCATTGATAAGATTCTAGGACATTAAAATGATAGTAGTTTAATCTTGAGTAACTTATACCAATGGTTTCAAAAAAACCATTTGTATAAGGAAAAACTATACCAAATTTTTTTAAATATCATTGGTATATGTCTATTGGTATTGAAAATATTTTCCATTATGGTAATATATGAACTCTAATAGTATCAGATGATTGAAATCTTTGGAGATCAAATGGGTAAACACATCAACTCCATCAATAAAGGCAATATTTATATCATAACCAAGTGTATTTTAAACTATGACTTATCCAATCCTGATTCATAATAGAAATAATTATCTATTTTATCTACCAAATATTTTCAATAAAAACAACATCAATTTAGTTATATAAAAAATGGGTAGATTTTTTAAAAAATTAATAATTAAAATATATTTTATTATCATTATTAGTTCTTTTCCCTTGGATTTGGAGAATTGCTATCATTCGTTTCGATAGTGGTATAATTATTCTCACCACACTAATTACTATCTTCCCAATCCCCCTTATGAAGATTTTCCCAAGAATTATAAGAGAGACCACATGATATAACATAATTCCATTATGCAATTGATATTCCAGATGAGTTGTGGGTTTCAACCACTTGCTACTTACCAGAAAAAAATAGCACCAAGAAACTCATC
Organism: Viscum album; assembly: GCA_963277665.1. Classification (NCBI taxonomy): domain Eukaryota; kingdom Viridiplantae; phylum Streptophyta; class Magnoliopsida; order Santalales; family Viscaceae; genus Viscum; species Viscum album. Next base: position 1,932,552,201 of record OY728142.1, read on the forward strand.
TATTTTCCCAACCACCTTCTCATAGGAATTGGAGTCATTCAAGTCCATGATATTAGTAAGGATAATTATGAGTTCATTAATTTTTTAATTGTTCACAATATTAAAATGATCCTTTTGGGGATGTGTCAGGGCTAAAGATATTAACTTCATCTCTAACTAATAACAAAATTAGATCCTTTATTTCAGTTTTTTCTTAAGAACTGAGATGGAGTCTGATATCTATATGTATAAATATTACTATATTTCTTTGATTTTATTACCCTTAGCCTTAAAATGAATTGAAAAATTTATCCCCATAAAATATTTTTTTTCCTTTACTGGCACTAGAATATATAAATCTACTATCCTATAGATCTGCAGAGTTCATTCCATGTTCACATTCGAAAAAACACTTCTCAATGGTAGTGAATTCATCATTTCCATTACAAGATGAGGGACATGGCCTTGTATGGATAATATTTTTGGAACCTATCTTTTCAACCTTACCTGTTTTGTGATCATTATGATCATTTCCTTTATAATGTTTCAAATAAAAATAAAAATTTTGAGTATCAAATGTAAAAAAAATTTCCATTTGAATCTATGTATTTACCTTCTCTAGGAACATGGGGGGTCTATGAGAGGTTTTTCATCATGGGTATTTAACTAAAAATTATCATTAACCATGTATAGGGCATCGCGATATTGTACTTTCATCTTGAATTTACCAATAAAATATCCTTTCCTCCCATAATAATTACAATATTGTATTTTATTACAATGCTCAAGAGTATGTACTATATTATTGATGTATGGACCCGTCCCCCCGGGGCCCATGCCATGACTACCCCAAGACCGTATTCCATAGGCCAGGGATTTTTGATTAGCACCAAAAAAGTGTATCCCTAAAATAGGAAGGAGTTGTCTTTAAACCTGTACAAACACACAATCCAAGAACACAACAAGAAGAAACCATGAACTATGACTACAGTAGTAAAGGTGTGTACTGAAAGTAAAGGGGTCAAAATAAAAGCCCAACTAAAAGGTACAACTACAACTAAAAAATAGAAAACATCTCCTGGAATATCTCACCGACGATCCAACCTGATGGGTAGTTACAGATCGCCTCAACTAATCTCCTCGTCATCCAATCACCTCCGTGTACAACCTGGTCTGGGCTCCCCCAAGTCTCATCCAAGCTGTTTTCCGTTTTCACTAGACACAACAATGTGCGGGTGAAGACCATGTAGGGGTGAGTATAACAATACCCATAAGGGATCCTGAGACCCCCGAAGGACCCTCATAATTCCAATAATGAAAAACAAAAACAATGAAATCAATCACAATGCCCAAAGAAAAAGACTCAGCTCAAAACAGGTATACAACTTAGAGTTCAAGAATAAATCTGATCGCCTAAATCTATATTATTTTATTCTGTTAGGAAGTTTCCACTACTAAACCACAAGGGATTTGTTCCATTTTCTATCCACACAATTTCATATATCTCTAATCCACGACGGGCCGTTCTAAAGACGGTCCTCGTTGGGTCATGCACTGCAGATCCAAATAGGGTCTCTATAATATTGATCCACACAGGGTCTCTATGATGTTGATCCACACAGAGTTTCTATATAGTGATCTACACACATCCACTATGATGCTAATCCACATGGGGTCTCTATGATGCTGATATACACAGGGTCTCTAGATGCTGATCCACACAGGGTCGCTATGATGATGACCCGCATAGGGTCGCTACATCAAATACTATCGGTCATAGGATTCCCGCTCATATCACGCTTGATTATAGAGAACCTCTTCTGAAGACATCTGTCATATTTCAACAGTTTTGAAGCCTCACAAAATGCATACACAAGGGACCAAACTATCATAGGGGTCCCAACATGACAGACGATGCATCGATCAAATGCCCGGTCTTTGAGATATGGGAACTTTTGTAAAAAGGTCCTGGTTGAGTTCATGTATGATCAAACCCAACTCTCACATCAAACTCCTTGAAAACTAACTTATTTTATCTCCAATGTATCGCCTTATCACAAGGGTCCTTATGCCATAGACGGCGTGTCGATCGGATGCCTGGTCTGTTAGTTACATCCCTTTCCGTGAAATGGGGGTAATCGCACCTCCGTCCGACCCGGATTGGTAAGCCTCACCAGAATATGCCAAAGGGACTGCTTCCCAAAATGGGTCCCAATGCCACTGATGGCATGCCAAAAAGGTACATGATTCGTCAGGTACATACATTTATTTATTCAGGGTCTGGTTGTGTCTGGGCCCGGTGCGACTCGGTCCGACCCGCCCGACGCAATGGTTCCTGGGGTCTACCTATGCCCCCCCCAAGTTTCGACCCGCTGGGGTCATCCCATTGGTTGCAGGTCCAGTCCGCGGTTGGCTTAGCCCGCTGGGTGGGGCTCAGACCACCCGCACTGGCTCGTAGGTCTGCGGGTCCCGCATGGCCCGTTGGTGGGTCTGGCCCGCATCCAGCACAGCCCTCCAGAAGTTAGACCACCTTCTCTGCTGGCCCCGCAGTTGTAGGGTCGCTTTGCCCTGATGGTGGGGTGCTACCCCACTGTATGAAACCGTCAGCCATTTAGACAACCGGATTTCTCCAACACAGTGTGGCGTGGGGTTGTGCCGCACAATCTTTTCATGGATGATGTTTCCAGCAGCGCCTACGAGCACCTCCCTTATCCCACTCAGCCAGCTTGGGCCAGCCACCGCAGCACACGACGACGTGCCGCTCCCCACCACCCATGGCTAGTCACTATGGGTCTCCTCCGGCCACCGTCAGCCACCGATGACATGGCACATCGGCGGTTTTTTCCATGGGCCACCGGGCACGCTCCAATGGTCTGTTTTAGGTACGTCAGCACCTAAAAGGCACTCGTGTCACCTTCGCCACTACGTGTCCTCTGGTTTCATATTTCCACTTCATTTGGAAAACTGTTCTAGAATAACGATAAAAATACTGAAGAGGCGGAGGTTCTGGGACTTTTCATTTAGCCTGCGCCCTCTGCTTTAGCATCATATCAGGGAGTCAAAAAGTAATATCATAACGATGAACTTTACAACAATACCCCATCCTGGAAAATATTTCTACAGATTATGATAAACAGAACTACCTTTGTCCTTGTTGTGGGTCTGTGATTCGGCGGAACTTGTCACCACTCGCTGAAACCAGTTTGGTTCTCCAAGTTGTTCGCGTCGTGATACTTTGTTGGAGCTTCATCACTAGGTGAATCCATGCCAACACCCCACCCTGAGCTCCATATAAATAAGTGGTGGAAGTGGTGGGTAATGCTCAGAGGAATTTATGAGGTTCATTTAATTAATAGACCACCCAAATTCCCAATATGTGGTAACAAGTGATGGAGAATCAATCCATTTAATGGTTTGACATGTCGTCGATCCCTCTACTGCTGCTCTTCCATTGGAGGAAATAAAAAAGAGAAATAAAATAACATTGCTATTTTATTATTATTTTAAATGTCCAAAAACTATATTTTTCTCCTAATCTTCTATGGTCGAAGTGAAGCCTCCCTTAAGAGAATCTCGGTGCTATGGATTCAACGGTTCCCTCATATTTTTTATCTGAGCACTGGTTCAAAAGATAGAAAAATCAGCCCACGTGTTTACTGAACATACCCTAAAAAGGTTCATAAAATCATTCTTGGCACAATGGGGCTCAGAATCAGGCGTCGAAAATTTTTTTAGACTCGTTATAATCCCAAATAAATAAAAAAATACATGGAAAATCTAGGTCATTACATTCTCCCCACCTCAAGGATTTTCATCTGCAAAAGCCACAACATAGACTAAGGAAACAAAATGGGGTACTGAGCACGAATTTGAGCCTCCCGCCCCCATGTTCTCTCCTAGAGGTTCTCATGATGTAGAAAACGCACACTAGAGGGATCGATCATCCATGAAGGACCTTCTCCTAGTGATCCTTAATATCCACTGGAACCTCCATAAATGTTTCCCCTTCATCAATGTACAGCTCACCCTAGTCAATAACGTCTGATGGATCACGGACATACTTCCTGAGCTATGCCACGTGGAAAATGTCATGCACCTGATGCATCTGTGGGGGAAGATCTAGAAGATACACCACCTCGACAACTCTGTTGGGAACCTGAAAGGGTCTGATTAACCTCAAATACATCTTGTCACCCCAGCAAAATCTCTACAAACCTCATTGAGGTGAGACCCATAGGAAGACATGGTCTCACTCCTCGAACACCGAAGGTCTCTGTCTCTTGTCAGCATAGGACTTCTGTATGCTCTGTGCAATCTTTATCTGCTCCTAGATGATCTATACCTTCTTAGTGGTAGCTCGTACCATCTATGGACCCATAAGTGCAGACTCCCTCGGGTCTATTCAACATAGAGTTGATATGCATGGTCAACCGTAAAAGGCCTCAAATGGTACCATACCGATGGTGGAGTGATAGCTTTTGTTGTGCGCAAAATCCACCAAGGTCAAGTGATCCTCCCAACAATGGAAAAAATCTAGTACACAAGCACGAAGCATGTCCTCCAATGTCTAAATGGTCTGCTCTATCTAACCATCCCTTTGTGGATGAAAGGAATAACTCAAACTTAGCTGAGTCCTGAACTACTCCCATAATCCCTTCCAAAAACGGGATGTAAAATGTGCGTCGCGGTCAGAGACGGTTGTCTATGGCACCCCATGAAGCTGTACAATCTCTTGTACGTAGAGGCTTCTCAAGCCTTCTACTGATACCTGCTCTTGGATGGGTATAAAGTGGGATGAATTGGTGATTCGGTCAATGATCACCTAGATGGAATCGTGGCTCCTAGACGTAGGTGGTAGCCCTGTAATGAAATCCATGGAAATAACATCCCAATTCCACTCCAGTACATCTAATGGCAGTGATAATCCTGCTGAAACCTAATGTTCGACCTTCACTTGCTAAAAAGTCAGCCATTGTAAAACAAACTGTCCCACTGCTGCTATATCTTGTTCATGGGTAGCATAGTTCTATTGATGTTTCCTCAGCTGTTGTGAACCATAAGCGGTCACTTCTCGCTCCTACATCAGGACACATCCCAGTCTGGTCCTTGATGCATCATAGTAAACTATATACCCAATGCCCTCTTCTGATAGACTCAAGATGGGGTCACTCATCAGTCCCTTCCACATATAACGACCCATACTTTACATACATTGTGATTACTTTAGAATTGAAGCATACTTATTACAACATATAACAAAACAATGAATGGACCGTATAGGTATAATGTCTTTAGAAACTGGGAAACATAAACAACTGGTTCATAAAGCATCTACATTGTCTCTTGTTTATTTCATCAAATTTAGAGTCCCTTTTGGCATAATACTTAATACCCTTCTTCCTGACCTAGGGAATAGAAAACATACGAAAGGGTGAGCTCAAATGCTCAGTAAGGGTAAACAAAAGAAATATCAATCATATCATATTCATAAGAACATACAATTTTGAAAATCTTAACCTACAAAAGAGATCATAATATCATAACGTGGGATAAATCAAAGTAGGTAAATGTAATCCCAATAATCATAGCATAAAACATGAAACATTGTGGCATACACACATAATCATAGGAAATCATTTCATAGTAGTCAAAACTCATTTCTAAGACTATCATAGCGGACAAAGTCCATTTCTGAACTGAGTTCACTCCTTGTTCCAGTCCTGTATCACTGAACCAGATAAACCTGCCATTCCAGCCATGTCTATCTCATGAGATATAAATCTTTAACCAATGCATTGGAGGGATATATAGGTCCCACCCATCTCATAATGAATCCATTCTTATGTGTTCCACAAAATCATATATCATAGCATAACCCATGTAATAAAAATGGGATTCTTAAACATCATGCCATCATAACATAATCCATATAAGATAAAAGAACTTCATAAAAATTATTCAATCACAACATAATCAAATCAATGTAAAAATAGGGATATAAACAAAACCTTATATTATCTTAGATGGAAAATAATTTTGATAAAACACTTGAACTCCATTATTGAGGAAAATATCCTTTCTACTTCAAAAACCTTTTTTTCCTTTCTTAACATGTCATAAAAATATAAACTAAAAGAAGTTAAATAAAAATAAACTTGAAAACTTTTAATGGAAGATTCATGGAAATAATGTTCTATGAAATCATAAAAATCCATTCATGCCGTATAAGTTAAAAAAAATTCTTCCCGTACTTTGGCCAGAAAAGTCAAAAAGTACCTCGTACTAAAAATGACAAAAGAATCATTTAATATCTTTCACTAAAAACTCACAAATGGGTAAAATTGGATTTAATCAATTGTAGGAGGATAGAAATAATATTACATATTGAGGAAACATGGATGTGGATGACAAATATGCCCCCAGTAAATTCTGATGTATAAAAAATCTCAGATAAAAATGAGATTTTGAAATTTTCCCTTACCTTTGGTCCGATATGACTTATTCGTATACAAAACTCCTATATAATGATTTAAATAATTTCATTGACTTATTACATAATGATATCATATATGGTTATATTCTTATCTTCTTATTAGTAATATTGCTACTTGTTATTCGGGTGTTCATTGCTTTATGTTCTTATGCATGTTTTGTCGAATAAATTCTTGTTACTCTTTTTAGGTTATATATACCTCATTTACAAAATGGTGTTAGTGTAATATATATCATATTTATTAATTCAATTTATTTATATAATCATTATTCAATGAATATCATGTAGAACGAATCGCATCACATCGTGGAGACGGTAGGCCGTACGTACGCACGAGCGATGATATCATTCCCATGATCATGGAATTGTATTGAAGTGTATGGTATATAATATTTACTAATAAATATTAATTTAAAATGATCATATATAGTTATTTCTTCCATCATATACCCATCCACTTATGTTAGTGATGAAATAAAAGATTTCACCATAGCGTGGAGACGGTAGGTCGTACGTACGCACACGTGGTGATTTCTTTTATTTCATAGGATGGATAAAAGATAGAACATTGTTGTTTAATATTCATAATAAAATATCAGTATAAAATTGATATTGTATTTATTAATTAATAATGAAAAAACTCATATAGAGGACGTAGAAGAAGAAATAAGTTTGAAAGAATAGGTAAAAGATATTACCTCTTCTTCGACCCGCCTCTTCTTAACCGCCTCTTAAGGAACTAAATTTGGTCTTGGAACAAGACCAGTACCTCTAGTATGTTTCTAAAGAAGTGTAGAAGAGATATTGTTAGGGGTTGGCCGAGCATGAAGGCTAAAAATGGTGTGAGTAGGAGAGGGAGGAGGTGTCCTTTTATAAGGGAGGAGAGGGGCACTTTTGGAAACCTCTAAAATATTAATTTATAATAAACCCTAACCCCACTTAAAAACGTCCAAAGTGACTAAAATTAGGATATTAGATAATATAGGGTTTTAATCTCATCAACCAATTAAATTTAGACATATTTTGATTTTATGTTAAACCTTATCATTTTGATTCATCCTTATTTAGTCTATTTAATTTTATTTGTGGTAAAAAATTTATAAATTTTATATGGTTATAAATACTTACTTATGTGTTCTTAGTTATACACAATTTGACACTTTATGAAATATTAGATCATATGAATTTTAATTTGTAATTTTTAAAATAATTTTGTCATTTTTAAACAATTTAATAATATAAAATATCAATAGTGTCAATTTTGACACAATTCATTTATTTGAATTTAAATAAAATACACATAGAAGATATATTTGAAAAAAAATATTTAATAGATTCCTAAAAAATCATATTTATCTTTAAAATTAATGGAGCACATTAATTAGTTCATATAATATTTATTTTAATATTTTTAAAACCATTTATTTGATATTTCAATCATTGAAATAAATTCAACATCACTATTGTGTCCTCATTAATGATAATTATTTTATCCCTAAAAATTATAAATAAATTTTTAGGATTTAGATAATTTTATTAGATTTCTGGAGACTATTCATGTTCAAATTTTCATGAAGTTTATCACCAGATTAAAATTATTATACTTATAAGATTTAAGAGAGTGGCATGTTGTCACTTTCTTTGGTTTTAATAATAATTAAATCATTTTAATTTTCAAAAGTTCATAAAATGAATCTATTCCAACCTTTATGTGATATGGGTAAACTGTTAGGCATCCAATAGAATTTTGGCAGGTTTCATGGTAATTTTATAATCTTATTTTTAACCTTAATTACCCGATTTACCTTTAACTGTAGTAATGAAAAGTTACCGTAGTTACTATTCATAATATCAAAAAAATTAAATTAACCTATTAAAATAATTTTGAACCACTGAATTAAAATATGGAATCCATTTTTCAAAATTCAAAACACAGAAATTTCCATAATTAATTTAAAATTAATCCCGTTGTTTAGAAAATGAGTTTTAAAAGATAAAACATTGCCAAAGATTGAAATGTTTTTACCTATGAATTCAATGTAAAATTAATGGTAATGACACAAATCATATTAAATGGTAAAAATATATTATATTTATACTTTAAAACCATTAAATATTATAATTTAACCATATAAATTATTGCGATGAAAAAAGTTGTCTTTAATTAAAATATAGCGTGTTTTTACAATTCATTAAAATATGAAAGTTATCAGAATAATATGAAAAATTTATCCAATGTAAATTTTTATATCCTGATTCCAAAGAAGAATTTTATTTTGTCAAATTGAACTTATAAACAAGTTAAAAACTAGATTTTATGTGGGTGCGCCATCAAAAAGCGGCAAAACTACATTTTTGAAAAAATACTTATTTTACCCGAAAAATTTATTTTATTCTCATACCATGTTCTAGAAAATGTTTAAGATGAATAATAATGTTATAAAATTAAAAATTTAGTTATTACTATTCATAACGGCTAGTCCATAATAATATTATAACAATATATCATTGTTTATTGAAACCCGGTATTGCGTACTACACACGCTTTCGAGGAAGGCCGTGATTGCGTGTAACACAAGGCAATCCAGTGTTGTGTGTAGTGAAAGATTCCTTTGGTGTAGCGTATAACATAAGACATAGAAAAAATATTTTTCATAAAATCTGAGGGTGTTACATTCTACCCCCCTTAAAATGAATGTCGGCCTCGAAATTTGTCATTTCATAACAAACAGATAAGGATACCTCTCCCTCATTATATCCTCATGTTCCCATGTAACTTCTTCTAATTGGTGGTTATTCTTTAAAAATTTAACCAATAGAGTGGTCTTGTTTCGTATAACTTTTTCACTATGATCTAGAATCTCTATCGGCTGTTCTTCATAAGAAAGATCTTGCTCCAGTGGTACAACTTCTGAACTTAGTACATGTGAAGGATTAGATATGTACTTTCTCAGGAGAGATACATGGAACACATCATGAACTTGAGAGAGATTTGGTGGAAGTATCAATTGGTAAGCTACCATCCCAACACGATCCAATATTTCAAAAGGACTAATATACATAGGGACCAGCTTTCCCTTCTTTCCAAATCTCATTACTCTCTTCCAAGGAGATATTTGTAAGAACACTTTATAACCCACTTCAAACTCTAGGTATTTTCTTCGGTTATCGACATAACTTTTTTGTTGACTCTGAGCTGCTCTTATGTGTTGTTGAATAGATCAGACCTTTTCTGCCATCTCATCAACAAGATCAGGTCCTAATAGCTTTCTTTCCCAAACATCATCCCTGAAAGTTGCAGTTCGGAATTTCTTTCCATAGAGAGCTTTATAAGGATCCATCTGAATACTAGAGTGAAGGCTATTATTATAAGAAAATTACCCCAAAGGTAGGTGTTGATCCCAAACACCTTTGAAATCCATAGAGCAAGATCTCAACATGTTTTCTAGAGTTTTAATTGTCCTCTCAGACTGACCGTTTGTCTAAGGATGATAAGCATTACTGAAACTCAACTCTGTATCCAAAGTATGATGGAGACTTTTCCAAAACATCGAGGTAAACCTAGGATCCCGATCAGATATAATGGAAAGTGGTACTCTATGAAATCTTACCACTTCCTTTACATATATCCTGTCAAGCTGATCAAGAGATAAATCCTCTCTAATAGCAATGAAGTGTGCCAACTTCGTAAGATGATCAACTATAACCCAGATAGCATTATTACCTTTGGATTTTTTTGGAAGTCTAGTGGCAAAGTCCATAGTGATGTTTTACCATTTCCATTGTGGTATGGGTAATGGTTGTAACATCCCCTCATACTTCTGTCTCTTAGCTTTCACTTGCTGAAAAACCAAGCATCGAGAGACATATTCAGTAACATCTCTTTTAATTCCATCCCACCAGAAGTACTCTTTCAGATCCCTACACATCTTCGTTCTTCTAGTGTGAATAGAGAATTAAGGACTATGAGCTTCATCCAATATTTCCATCACTAATTATAGGATGGGATGATCACAAATTTGACTCTTGAACCTTATTATTTCATCACAATCAAAGTGGAATTTAGGAACGTTTCTCACCTTCTTTTGTAACTCTACATCTTCTTTCTGTGCCTCTTTAATCTTCACATGTATAGATGGTTGAATATTCATTTGAGAAAGATAAGATTTTTCCCTTCCACAATAATTCCAAGATCCAACCTTTGTAAATCCATAAATATTGGATCTTTTATGATCTTTATCATGGATAAGCTAGCATGGTCTTCTCGACTTAATGCATCTGCCACCTTGTTCACTTTCCCTGGGTGGTAATGAATTGAGAAGTCATAATCCTTAATCAGCTCCAACCATCTTCTTTGGCACATATTCTGCTCCTTTTGTGTGAAAATATAATTTAAACTTTTTTGATCAATATAAATATCACACCTTTCACCATAAAGATAATTCCTCCAATTATTTAATGCAAAGATTACTGTAGCTAACTCCAAATCACGAGTTGGGTAATTTTTCTCATGGATTTTCAACTGTCGTGAGGCATAAGATATCACCATATCATTTTTCATTATAACACACCCCAACCCCTTCTTGGATGCATCACTAAAATTGCAAACCTTTCCCCACTACAATGCAGTGTGAGTACAGGTGCACTGGATAACCTTCTTTTTAAATCCTTGAAATTCTATTCACACTCCTCTGTTCAAACGAACTTAACTCCATTTCGAGTCAACATGGTGAGTGGATTAGATAATCATAAAAAATATTTGACAAAACATCGATAATATCTATCCAAACCAAGATAACATCGGATCTCATTTACTGTTGTTAGTTTCAACCATCTTTTGATAACCTCTGTTTTTCCTGGATCCACATATATCCCCTCTTTTGGGATTATGTGACCCAAAAATTAAACTTTTTAAGCCAAAATTCACACTTGGTAAATTTGGCATAAAGCTTCTCCTTTCTTAGGGTCTTCAATAAAATTATCAAGTGATATTCATGTTATTCCTTTCTCTTTGAATAGACAAGAATATCATCTATAACGACTATCACAAATAGATCGAGATAGTCTCTAAATAATCTATTCATTAGATCCATGAAGATAACATGGGAATTAGTAAGACCAAATGGCATCACTACAAATTCATAGTGTCCATACCTTTTACGGAAAGCCTTCTTTGGTATATCCTCCCTTTTGAACCTAAATTAATGATACAGTAAACAAAGATCAATCTTGGAAAACTATTTAGCTCCACGTAGTTGGTCAAATAAGTCATCAATACGTGGGAGAGGATATTTGTTTTTGATAGTGATCTTGTTAAGTTCTTGATAATCAATGTAGAGTCTCATTGATCCATCTTTCTTCTTAAAAAATAGAACATGTTCTCCTCAATGTGATGCACTAGGGAATATGAATCCCTTATCCAGATTCTCTTGGAGTTTCTTCTTCAATTCCTGCAACTCAATTGGAACCATTCTATAAGGTGTCTTTGAAATAGGTAAAGCACCCGGTACGAGTTCTATTGAAAACTCAACTACACAATTTTATGGAAGACCTGGAAATTCTTCTGAAAATAAATCATCAAACTCCCGTAAAATGGGTACATTCCTAATCATGATTTTCTCTCCAACCATTTGAGATAAATAACCTTCATTTATTGGAATCAAGACCCTGAGGATGGACGAAATTTCCACAGGAAGGTTATATTCATCCTTTCATCGATATATGATCATAGATTGATCAGAAGTATGAAATTTGACTCCCCTTATTTGGAAATTGATATGAGATCCATATAATTAAATCCAATCCATGCCAAGAATCACATCAAATTCCACTATAGAAAGGATCACAAGATTTGCAGGAAGCACTTTCCCACAAACTTCAATTGGAGAAGAATTGTAAACTTTTGATGTGATTATTGTGCCATTAGGGGTTGTTACAGCTAACTCAACATCTAATTATTGAGGTAATATGGTGATACCCTTAGAAAATTCTTCAGAAATAAAAGAGTGGGTGGATCCAGAATATAATAAAACATTTTCTACTTTAGAGTGGATGGTAAGTGTACCTTTCACCACTTTTTTATCCTACTCCATATTGCCGATATAAATTGCATGTGACTTTCCTTTGTCTTTGGCATTAAGAGTTTTTTGTCTTCGATCATCATCAACAACCTTTGGATTAGGGAATTGATTAGAATAATTCCCCATTTCCTTGCACTTGTTTCATTGAAGTGTAGGAGGTGCATTCTGTGTAGCCTTTTCTTTGTTTGCATCACTAGACATATTTTACCATCATTATAGCATTAAATTCCCGATGACCTTCTTTTCCACATTTGAAACATTTACTTGTCCTTTTAAGGCAATTCCTTCCATGTTTCATTCCACACTTTGAGCATAAGGGAAAACTCATCTTTTTTTTAGTGTGCTCTTTATATTTCCCTTTGAATTCCATTTTCCTCTTCTTATAAAACCCATAAGACCGATGGGTTACTCCAATATCCATCTAAAAATTGAGATCATATCAAACAATTTCCTCGTATCTATTAAAGTCCCTTATGGATAACACCCTTTGAAGACTTGGTTTTAATCCACTAAAGAATAAATCGATCTTACTATCAGGTTGGATAATAATCCCAGAAGCGTACCTTGAAAGCCTTGTAAAATTTTCTTTGTAGATACCAACAGATTCATCATACTTTTGATTTAGTTCAAGAAAATCATTCTCCATCTTTGCTTGAATAATATGAGGGAAGTACATATTGAAAAATAATTTCTTGAAATTGTTCCATTCCATGGACTCAATTTCAACTCTTTGCCTCATATTCTTGATAAGATTCCACCATTGACCAGCTTCACCTTCCAAATGATATACTGCTAAGATTACTTTATCATGTTCAGAACATTGATGAACTGAAAATATCTTTTCAGTGGTACTGATCCATTGTTCATCCACTAATGGATCAGTAGACCCGCTGAATGAGGATGGATGCTGCCTCATGATAGATTTAACAGAATGTTGCTCCTTCCTTTGCTCGTTTAGAAGTCCTACATGGTTCATATCTTGAGAAAGTTGTGTGAGAATGGCTACAATATTTTTCATTCCAGCTCCCATAACATTTGGTTGCTTAGGGGGACAATCATTGCATTAACTGTCACATTCAGCATTAACACGGTTCCTTTGGGTTCCAGCCATTGACTAAAACCAATAAGCATAGTACAAGAAACAGTAATCATAATAGGAAAACCACATAATTAAGAATACTTAAGGTCTTATCATATATTATTCATGGCCATTTCTAAAACACTTAGATTTTTTCATATACTTAGACATATCCTTAGGGTTCTTACTAAGGCTTTCACATCATTGTTTCCAAAGGTTGACTATACCTTTCCTCTGATACCAAATACAATGAACCATAATTTACATACATTGTTATTAATTCAAAATTTAAGCATACTTATTACAACATATAACAAAACCATGAAAGGACCGTATAAGTATAATGTCTTTAGAAACTGGGAAACATAAACAACTGGTTCATAAAGCATCTACATTGTCTCCCATTTATTTCATCATATTTAGAGTCCCTTTTGTCATAACCTACTTAATACCCTTCTTCCTGACCGGAGGAAAAGAAAACAATACAAAAGTGTGAGCTCAAATTCTCATTAAGGGTAAAAAAAATAAATATCAATCATATCATATTAATAAGAACATAACATTTTGAAAATATTAACCTGCAAAAGAGATCATAATATCATAACGTGGGATAAATCATATTAGTGAAATGTAATCCAAATAATTATAACATAAAACATGAAACTTTGTGGGATACACACATAATCATAGGAAATCATTTCATAGAAGCCAAGACTCATTTCGAAGACTATCCTAGTGGACAAAGTCCATTTCTGAACCGAGTTCTCTCCTCGTTCCAGACCTATATCACTGAACCGGATTAATCTGTCATTCCAGCCATGTCTATCTCATGAGATATAAATCATTACCCAATTAATTGGAGGGAGATATAGGTCCCACCCATCTCATAATGAAACCATTCTTATGTGTTCCACAAAATCCTATATCATATCATAACCCATGTAATAAAAATGGGATTATTGAACATCATGCCATCATAACATAATCTATATAAGATAAAACGACTTAATAAAAATAATTCCATCATAACATAGTCAAATAAATTTAAAAATAGGTATAGAAATATAACCTTATATTATCTTATACGGAAAATAATTTTGATAAAACACTTGAACTCCATTCTTGAGGAAATATCCTTTCAACTTCAAAAACATTTTTTCCTTTCTTAACATGTCATACAATTTTAAAATAAAAGAAGTTAATTAAAAATAAACTTGAAAACTTGTAAAGGAAGATTCATGGAAATAATGTTCTATGAAATCATAAAAACCATTCATGTTGTATAAGTTAAAAAAACATTCTTCCCGTACATTGGACAGAAAAGTCAAAAATCACCTCGTACTAAAAACGACATAAGAATCCTTTCAAATCTTTTACTAAAAACTCACCAATTGGTAAAATTTTATTTAAAAACTTGTAGGAGGATTGAAATAATATTACATATTGAGTAAAAATGGATGTGGATGATAAATATGCCCCCAGTTAATTCTGAAGTATAAACAATCTCGGATAAAAAGGAGATTATGATATTTTTCCTTACCTTAGGTCTGATATCATTTGTATGTATTCGAACCTCCTGTATAATAATTTAAATAATTCCATTGACTTATTACATAATTATATCATATATGGTCATATTATTATCTTCTTATCATTAATATTGCCACTTGTTATTCGGGTGTTCGCTGCTTTATGTTCTTATGCATGTTTTGTCGAATAAATTCTCATTCCTCTTTTTAGGTTATAAATACCACATTTACATAATTTTTTTAGTGTAATATATATCATATTTATTAATTCAATTCATTTATATAATCATTATTCAATTAAAATCATATAGAACGAGTCACATCACATCGTGGAGACGGTAGGCCGTACGCACGTACGAGCGATGATATCGTTCCCATGATCTTGGAATTGTATTGAAGTGTATGGTGTATAATATTTAAGAATAAATATTACTTTGAAAGGATCATATATAGTTATTTCTTCCATCATATACCCATCCAAGTATGTTAGTGATGAAATAAAATATTACACCATAGCGTGGGGACGGTAGGTTGTACGTACGCACACGTGGTGATTTAATTTCTTTCATAGGATAAATAGAAGATATAACATGATTGTTTCATATTAATAATAACATATCAGTATAAAATTGATACTGGAGTTATTACTTAAAAATTAAACAACTCATATAGAGTAAGTAGAAGAAGAAAGAAGTTTGAAAGAATCGGTAAAGGATATTACCTCTTCTTCGACGCGCCTCTTCTTAACCTCCTCTTAGGGCACTAAAGCTGGTCTTGGACGAAGACCAAGACCACTAGTATTTTTCTAGGGAAGTGGAGAAGATAAATTGGCAGGGTTTTTCCAATTTTGAAGGCTCAAAATGGTGTGAGGAGGAGAGGGAGGAGGTGCCCTTTTATAAGGGAGGAGATAGGCACTTTTGGAAACCTCTAAAATATTAATTTATAATAAACACTAACTCCACATAAAAACATCCAAAGTTACTAAAATTAAGATATTATATAATATAGGGCTGTAATATCATCCTTAAATTAAATTTACACATGTTTTGATTTTATTTTAAACCTTATCATTTTGATTTAAACTTATTTAATCTATTTAATTTTATTTGTCGTAATAATGTTATAAATTTTATATGGTTATAAATACTTACTTATGTGTTCTTAATTATACATAATTTGATAATTTATTAAATGTTAGATCATATAATTTTTAATTTTTAATTTTTAAAATATTTTTATGATTTTTAATCTATTTAATAATATAAAATATCAATAGTGTCAATTTTGACACAATTCATTTATTTGAATTTAAATAAAGTCGACATAGAATATATGTTCGAAAAAAATATTTAATAGATTTATAACATGTAATATTTTTCTATAAAATTAATGGATCACGTTAATTAGTTAATATAATATTTATTAAAATATTTTTAAAATCATTTATTTGATATTTCAATCAATGAAATAATTTCTACATCACTATTGTGTCCTCATTAATGATAATTATTTTATCCCTAAAAATTCTAAATAAATTCTCATAATGTAGATAATTTTATTATATTTCTGGATACTATTCATGTTAGAATTTTCCTGAAGTTTTTCACTAAATTAAAATTATTATACTTATAAGATTTAAGATAGTGACATGTTGTCACATTCTTTGATTTTAATAATAATTAAATTATTTTCATGATCAATAGTTTATAAAATGAATCTATTCTGAACCTTAGGTGATATGGGTCGACTTTTATTCATCTAATAGAATTTTGGTAGGTGTTAGGTTAATTTTATAATTTTTTGTTTATCCTTAATTACCCGATTTACCTTTAACTGTAGTAAAGAAAAATTACCGTAGTTACTATTCATAATATCAAAAAAATAAAAGCAACCTATTAACATAATTTTCACCCACTGAATTCAAATATGGAATCCATTTTTCAAAATTCAAAACAAATAATTTTCAGTAATTAATTTAAAATTAATCCTGTTGTTTAGAAAGCGGGTTTTAAAATTTAAAACATTACCAAAGATTGAAATGTTTTTACCTATGAATTCAATGTAAAATTAATGGAAATGACATAAATTATATTAAATGGTAAAAATATATTCTATTTATAATTTAAAACCATTCAGTATTATAATTTAACCATATAAATTATTTCAATGAAAAAAGTTGTTTTTAATTAAAATATAACATGTTTTTACTATTCATTAAAATATGAAAGTTATCAGAATAATATAAAAAATGTATCCAAAGTAAATTTTTATATCCTCACTCCAAAAAAGAATTTTATTTATTTAAAATTGAACTTATAAAAATGTTAAAAACTTGATTTAATGTGGGTGCGCCATCAAAAAGCGGCAAAAATACATTTTTGGAAAAATACTTATTTTACCCATTTTTTTTGTTCGCATACCATGTTCTATAAAATGTGTAAGATGAATAATAATGTTATAAAATTAAAAATTTATTTAATAATGTTCATAAAGTCTAGTCTATAATAATATTATAATAATATATCATTGTTTAGTGAAACCCGGTATTGCGTACTACACACGCTATCGAGGAAGGTCGTGATTGCGTGTAACGCAAGCCAAGACAGTGTTGTGTGTATTGAAAGATTCCATTGGTGTTGTGTATAAAATAAGACATAAAAAAAAAATTCTCATAAAATCTCAGGGTGTTACAGCACAGATCCTAAAAACTCTACTGGATTCTATCCGTCCACATGATGGGGTTTCCTTTATTCTTCAACGATGACAAGGGTTCCGCAACTCTAGAAAATTTATGTACGAATCTCTAGTAGTACCCAGCCAACCTGAGGAAACTCTGAAACTTGGTCACACTCTTGGGTGGATCCCAAGCTAGCACAACCTTTATCTTTGCTGAATCCACTGGAACTCAAGTCTCCGAGATAACATGTCCCAGAATGTGGACCTCCCGTATCTAGAACTAGAACTTCTAGAGCTTACCATAAAGATGGTGATCTTGAAGTGTATCTAGAACTATCTGCAGATGATAGGAATTATCCTCCTCTTAATCTTAGTATATCAAGATGTCGTCGATTAAGACAACAATAAAGAGATCGAGGTATGGCTGAAAGATCGTGTTCATGAGTCCCATGAACACTGTAGGGAATTTTGTCACGCCGAATGGCATAAAAAAGAACTCATAGTGGCCATACCGATATCTGAAGGTCATCTTATGCATATCCTCATCTCGTACCCTGAGTTGATGATAGCCTGACCTGAGTTCTATCTTCGAAAACCAAAGAGATCCCTTCAGATGATCAAAGAGAACATCAATCCTTAGTAGTGAATACTTGTTCTTCATGGTCACCTGATTTTTGTGACAATAATATACACAGATCCTCAAACACCCATTTCCCTTTTTGGCAAACAAAATCGGTGCTTCCCATAGAGAAACACCAGGCCTTATAATCCCCATCCTCTACAAGTCCTCTAGCTGTACCCGAACTCACAAAGCTCTGCGAGAGCCATATGATATGCTTGAGTAGATATGACAGTCGTCCCAGGGCACATGTCGATATAGAAGTCCATCTCTCTGTGAAAAGGTCACCCCAGAACATCATTTGGGAATACATCATCATTTTGGTCAACCACTACAGGATATCTCATACTCTCAACATAAACTGATCTGTGGGTAAGGCTAGCGAACTAATGTGTGATCGTCTTCACCATCCTCTGGGTAAATCCATCTTGTACTGCAATGGTTCCCTTCTCGCCAGTGAAGGAAAACCTGTTCCCATACTCACAGACACACTGCACTTTGTGCCTAATGTATTCAATCTGAGAATGGACTGTGGATAACCAGTCTATACCCAAGATGATGTTGTAAGGCCACGACACCGCTACTAGATGGTCCCGGCCAAATATCTTGCCTCCTAGAGTAATCTTTCACTGTCAGCCCCAGTGCGTAATCGTACAATTTTCTCTCATATGACTCTCTAATATCAAGGATCAAGACAACGACTCTACAAGAATCTCCGAGCTCCGAACGTGGGCTGTGAAAATGAATGAGTGATTGGCATCTCTGTCTATAAGTACTGAACCTATGGTGGAGTAAACACAGATCGTACCTTGAATCATCTCTAGAGTACTATGGTCGTAGGCCTCAACTTCCTGGAGCTGATCTCATTCCTTTCCACCTGCTCCCTGTGGTCGGTGTGGACCACCTGGAGGTGTTGGCGGTAGAACCTCGACCGTCGTTCATAACTTGTTGCATGAACTGCTCCTATTCCATGTCTGCCACCCTATGGACCTCACTAAAATCTATTCCTCTACCTTGGTGGTCCCTCGACCATGTGCGGGTCGTCAGTGCGGCCATTCAGGCAGTCACGAGCCATGTGACCCTGCCCACCACATTTTAAGCACAGTCTGCTCCTCTACTGGCCTAATCTACCTTGTGAGCCTTGTACCTTTGACCCTACATCCTGGGGTCATCCACTAGATTGTCTGGCTCACTTGGACCTCTATTTCATCTGCCTAATACCAGCCACAGATGAATCTGCTCCGTGTTTCCCAGGGGTGGGTCTCGCTGTCGGTGTCTTCTCAGGAAGGAAACTCTCCACCAAGAGTGCTCTGTCCAGAACTCCAGCATGCATCGGTATGCTGAGAGATACCATCTAATCTCTGATATCCTGTCAAAGTCCATACTCGAAGGTCTGATCCCTGAATAAAGGGTCCCACACCATGTCGCTAGAGTTTTGTGAGAGGTCGATGAACCTCACCAAGTACTGGTCCACGGTCAGGATGCCCTGCTGTAAATGTATCATCTCTTGTATACGCACAAAGCATAGAGTCGATGGAACAAACTCTACCCTGAAGAGGCCCTCGAAATTATCCCAGGTGAGGGTTGCCTCATTATGTGTTTGGAGCATCAGACTCCACCATCTCCCTAATGCTCCCTTGAAAAGACTTGTAGCTAGGATCATCATTTAGTCGCCTGGTGTCCCAATGAGGAAAAAACTATAGCCCCAGCCTCCAAGTAGTCCTCAGGCACCTACAGATCCATCTCGCCTCGGAACCTCATTAGCCTCTGCCCCTGAAACTCGTGCAACACGCTCAGTTGGCGTACACCATCTACATGTGGGGTAGGTGGAAACGAATGCTGATAAAAACACATTTTTATTGAATATTTTATTGATAAAAATTTTCACATTGTGTTAAATATGTTTATTTATAAAATATTTGATATTAGATCATTTATTTGAAAATTTGATAGAAATTTCAGTTTTACCCTTTATAGTACACTTTTTCATTTCAAAGGTAAATATTTTTATGTTTATTAAATGAAAATTATATTTATTAAATGTATTCCTAACTTAATGGTATACAACTTTAGTTAAGGACATTGGAGCTAAATCTTTCATTTGGTTGGACTAAATGAACCATGAAGGCAAAGGTGGGCGGGACCCGCAAATAGGACATCACTTCTCTATTTGGGCCACAACTTCTTCATCCATGCTTTTATTAGGCCCAAATATTGAGAGTATTTAGAAACCTGATTTTGAAAAAATTATTATTCTGGAAGAACAGCTAGTTCATGCGTTTTTGAGGTCAAATGGGCGGTGAAATTTTCTTAAAATATTTGGTTGAGATTCCTCATTCACACTTGAAACCTCGATAAACCTAGCCTCCCCTCCACTCTATAAATTAGTGTTTTTCTCATTTGGATGGGTTGAGAAGTTAATTAAGAAGTTGAGGGAAGAGTATCAGTGGATACACATTTATTATCCAACCATTTCAACAAGGGTATATCTTGAAGTAAGGATCCCTTTGACGAAGTTGTCTTCTTCTTCGTGTTGTAATTCCTTTTTTTGTGTAATAAACTTATTTTTTTCTTATTTTATTTATTCTATTATCTTCAATTTTTTTTTCAAATTTATTCTTCTATTAATCTTCCTAATTGGGCGGGAATAAAGTGTAGAAATGATATTGGGTTCTACCCTCTCTAAACCTTTGCAAATGCAAAACTTTTCTACAATGACTACAACAACCATGGAAGAGTAGTTCTTTTTAGTAACCGATCTAACAATCACCTCTTTCATTAATTTATTTTGAATAAATGAGGTAATTTAATTCACATAATATGATATATTAATTTAATTTAAACTAATAAGGAAATTTAACAAAAAACAAAAAACACAAGAGGTCAATAATTGTGTGAATTGTGAGAGCGCGAACTTAATTGGTAATTCAAAACCACAAAGGATCAATTTGTAGTGTTCAAATATAATCCACAAAACTCAATTAATTCTAATTTACAAAGAGGATATGTGACTTAATTTACCACTGACCATAAACTAACCTTATAACATCAATCAAATTAGAGTGTTGCGATTTTATGTTCCGACGTTTTCCTATGGTCAAATTCACTTCATCTTTGTGGTAAAGTTAATTCTCATAGGGTTTAGGATTTAAAAAATTAAGAGATCATAATTAAGAGGATATTAATTTAAATTAAAAGGATTAATAAATGATTGAAAAGGTAGAGTTATATCGATTTCACTTTCTAAAAAAAGGTTTCTAAAAAACATCTTCTCATTGTGCTTTGTTAATCAACTTTCATTTCAAAACGAAAAAAATACAATCTTATTGAAGAGAACTTCTTCGAGATTTATAAATGATAAACGAAACCCATCATTTTAATTAATTTTCTCATTTAATTTTATTTTATTTTCAAAATACCTTTAATATGTTGTTAAATTTAATTCCTCCTCTGAGAGATGACCTTGGTCATCCACTCTGCTGCACCTAAGTACCCAACAATCACATAAAATTTGAGGGTGCCCATCGAAGCACCTTTAAAATTGGAACCATTTACTAGGAGGAAATTAATTATTTCAACTTATTAGAGGTTTATTTTATTTTACATTTTATTCTATTCTTCTCCACTTTCTTCCTTCTATAACTAATCTATGTTTTCTCCTCTTTTGTTTTCTTCTTCTGATTCTTTTTGGACCATCAACTCAAACTTCTCATATTTTATTTTATTATGGTCTAATTTTCTTCTATTAATTTATATTTCATTTATGAAATGAACTAATACTGAATATCTCTAAGATATTTACCTTGATATTGAACGTAGCCTTCGGGCTCGAATCATACATTCTCATTATATGGGATGTTTCAACATTCAATCAGTTGGATAATTCCTCCACTCTCAGAACATTGAAATTAGAAGAATTTCAAATTCAAACATAAAACAAGAACAAATGGCTGAATATAATGGAAATGGTCTTAATAGAACCATTCGGGAATTTGTTTCACCTGATATTAATTATCTACCAAATTTCACTACATACCCAAATCTCAAATCAGACTTTGAAATGAAATCTGGGTTAATCCACCTACTTCCAAAATTTCATGGCCTCTCTGGTTAGGATCCTAATAAACATTTAAAATAATTTAATGTGGTATTATCAACCTTAAAACCAATAAATGTTTCTGAAGATCAAATAAAACTATGAGCATTCCAATTTTCACTTGATGGAGCTGAAATGGATGGGATGTATTATTTACAACCTGAAGATGTAACTTGTTGGAATGATTTGAAACGTCTGTTCTTGCAGGGATTTTTTCCATCATCAAGGAAAACTTCCATTTGTAAGGAGATATATGGGAACCTGAAATTCCAAGGGGATTAAACGTATGAGTTCTAGGTGCGATTCATGAAGTTTTGTGCAAGCTTCAAATATCCCCAAATCATTGAGAAAATCCTCATCCAATACATATATGACAGACTCACACCTATGGGGAGGATAATGGTGCATGTCACGGCTAGAGGAGCATTGGTGTACAAGACACCAGTAGCTGCATGCTCATTGATTGACAAGATGGCCCAAAACTCCCAACAATTTGGCGATCGAGGTACACCACATGTTAGGGGGGTAAATCAGTTAGGTCCACATTCTCTTGAAAGTCATTTGATTGATAATATGTTAGAATAATTAGAAACTATGGTGAGGAAAATTTCATTGGCTCAAAATAAATCCCAACCCCCTATTTCAAGACCTTGTTGCATTTTCTTTGAGACAAGCCACCCAACTGATTGTTTCCCCCTACTACAAGAAACAGAAGATTGTGCAGTAGTGTTTCCTAGGAGACCATATCAGCATAAACAACAACCACATCCCCAAAATAAATTTGAATCATTTTCTCTAACATATAACCAGGGGTGCAAGGATCAATTGGACATGAGTTATGGCTCTAGACAATAACAAAGTCCCACTTTTCAACAAAACTTCCAATATCATCGACCTTTCCAATAGGGTTTCCAAAAACCTCAAAAGATATTTGAAACCCAGGAACTAACAAGCCAACAACAAGGGAATCCCACACCCAAGGTAGATTCTAACACTGCTGAACTTTTGAAGCAAATTGTTCTTAATCAACATAATGAGTTGAAGAGTCTAGCTTTGGAGCTAAGGGAGTTGAAGACACAAATGAGCCAGATTTCAACTGCCTTACATGAATTGGTAAGAAAGAATTCTAGAAATATACCTTCCCAAACTACTCCAAATATCAAGGGTAATGTTAGTGCCATCACATCGAGAAGTGTGAAGCAAATGAATGATACATTTGTACCTACCATTCCACCATGATTCACCTCAACTCTGGAGAAGCCCCATTCCATACCAACTAATGAACAACCCAAGTAGAATGATAAAGGAAAGAGAAAGATTAAAGGTGTTCCTCCTAAACCCCTTCCATTTCCAAATGGAGTTGTACAAACCAAAAAGATGGCTGAAGTGAAGATGCAAAAAAAAATGGAAAAATTCAAGCGTGTGGAGATCAACATCTCTTTTCTTGAATCCATTAAGAAAATCCCAAGGTATGCTAAATTTTTAAATGAAAATTGTACCAATCGAAGAGGGATCAAGGGAAATGATAAGATCAATCTTGGATGGAATGTGTCAGCACTTCTTACACCAACTCTATTAATGCCTAAAAAGTGAAAGGATCCCGGGACATTCACTATCCCATTCACCATAGGGGATTTACACTTTTCTGATGCTCTTTGTGATTTAGGAGCTTCCATAAATGTGATTCCTCACTCTGTATTCTCTTCTTTGAAGGTTGGTGAGTTGAAACCAACGAGAGTAGTAGTGCAGTCGGAAAATAGAGCTACGACATGTCCAGCAAGAGTCCTTGAGGATGTACTTGTCTAGTTAAGAGACCTGATCTTACCAACATATTTATATGTTCTTAACATTGAGGATGATCAGGTAAGTTCTCATGCTACCATTATCTTAGGTAGACCCTTCCTCAAAACTAAAAAAACTATCATAAATGTTAATGAGGGTACACTTTCCATGGAGTTTGGAGATGAAGTTGTGATATTTAATGTCCTGGAATCCATGAAGTACCCCTCATAAGACCATTCTGCTTTTGATATCTCCCATTTTGAACCACCAAGTAAAAACCCCATGGATTTTTATTTTCCTATGATTCAGGATATTATGATCATTGGTTCTAGTTTGATGTCTAAAATTACCTCCACACCTATTTATAATGCACAAAACTCACATAGATTTGATTTTGAAATGGATTATTATTATGTTTTTTATCATGTGAACTCTGATTATGACTTGGCTGTTGAGTATTCTGATGGATTTGATGGTTTATTCTCTAATTGTGCTGAATTTTATTCTGATACTGATGCTCTTTGTGCACATATTTTAGTTCCTTCGATGTCTTCATCCATACACCACCCCCCTACATTGGAACACAATCCATTACAACCAAATCTCAAATACTCATACTTGTTAAGTGGTGAGAAATTACCTATTATAATTTCTATCAATATCCCTTTTGAACATGAAGGAATTTTTTTGAATATTTTGAGGGAGAACCTATGGGAAGTCGGGTGGACCATGGATGACATATCAGGTATTATCCCCTCTATTTTCATGCATAGGATTCTTTTGGAGTATGAGGATAAACTGGGTAGACAACCACAAAAGAGACTCAATCCAACCCTTCTAGAAGTTGTTAAAAAAGTGGTTGAAAAAATGCTCAAGGAAAGTATAATTTATCCCATTTCATATTCTCAGTGGGTGAGTCCCATTCGGGTTGTTCCTAAGAAAAGTGGTGTTATAATTGTTAAAAATGAGAAAGATGAGTTACTTCCAATTAGGGTGAAAAATAGATGGTGTGTGTGTATTTATTATTGGAAAATAAATCAAACCAGTCGCAAGGACCATTTCCCCCTCCCATTTATTGATCAAATGATTGAGAGACTAGCTGGGAAGACACATTATTGTTTCTTGGATGGATTTTTTGGTTATATTCAGGTTCTTATAGCTCTGGAGGATTATGATAAGACAACATTCATTTTTCCATTCAGCACAATTGCCTACTGGAGTATGCCATTTGGACTTTTCAATTCCCCAAGTTATTTCCAAAGATGCATGGTGAGTATTTTTTCTGATTTTATTGTGACCTGCATGGAGTTATTTATGGATGAATTTATCGTATATGGATCCTCAATTGATTAATGTCTAAGTAGTTTTGAATAGGTGTTGAAATGTTGTATTGAGAAGAATATGGTCTTGAACTTTGAAAAGAGTAATTTTATGGTAGAGAATGGCATTGTATTAGGGAATTTAGAGTCAAAAAGGGCTACATGTTGATGGATCTAAGGTAGATATTATTTCATCCTTACAATATCCTTCATGTGTTAATGATGTTTGATCTTTCCTAGGGAATGTAGGATTTTATCGGCGCTTCATCAAATATTTTAGTAATATTTCTCTACCTATGTCATGATTACTTCAAAAGGATTATGATTTTCTATTTGATGATTCTTATATGACTTCCTTTGATGAGCTAATGAAGTGTTTGATCACTCCACTCATCATACATCCCCCAAGATGGGAGATTCTTTTTGAGCTTATGTGTGACGCATCCAAATTTGTGGTCGAAGCTGTCTTATCTCATAGGGTGGAGGGGAATTCACATGTGATTTAATATGCATCAAAAATATTGGATTCAGCCCAATCAAACTACACAACCACAGAAAATGAGTTTTTTGATGTTATACTTTCTTTAGATAAATTTCGTTTATATTTATTGGGCTCTATAGTAGTCTTTTTATTACCATGCAGTTGTGAGGTACCTATTGAAGAAGATAGATGCAAAGCCGAGGCTAATCTGATGGATGCTCCTTCTTCAAGAATTTGACATTGAGATAAAGGACAAGAAGGGGTCTGAAAACCTAGTGCCGAACCACATGAGTAGTCTTACTCCCACACTAGAGGATGAATCCTTAGACCAGGTACCAATTCTGGACACTTTCCCCGATGAGCATCTTTATTCCATCTCTAGTACGCATCCTTGGTATGCTGATTTAGTGAACTACCTTGTTTCATATGAAATTAATGCAAATTTAAAGAAACATCAAGTCCAAATGTTAAAGAGTGAGTCTAGATTTTATGTGTGGGATGATCCCTACATATGGAGAATGTGTAGTTACCAAGTTATTAAGAGATGGGTTCCTGATCATGAGTTTTAGTCTGTTCTACAATTCTGTCATACACTTGCTTGTGGTGGACACATTGGACCCCAATGGACTTCTACGAATGTTTTGGTCTCTCGATTGTATTGGAATAGTTTATTCCATGATTCTCATGTGTTTTTTATGTCATTCTCACATGTCCAACACATTAGTAATATTTCTTGGAGACGAGATATGCCCCAACAACCGATATTATTCTATGAGATTTTGGATGTATGGGGAATTGATTTTATGGGTTTTTTTCCTAGTTCATTTGGTTTCCTATATATATTGGTTTTCATTGATTATGTGAGAAAATGGGTGGAGGCTAAGGCCACCATGACTTATGATTCTCATGTTTTTGTGGAATTATTCAAAGTACAGATTTTTTGCAAGTTTGAAGTACTGATGGCCATCATCAGTGACCAAGGGAAACACTTTTTCAATCAGAATTTGGATTCCCTCCTTCGGATGTATGGGGTGACACACAAAACATCAACACCATAACCCCCCCAAACAAATGGCCAGGATTAGGTTTCAAATAGTGTGTTGAATATTTTTTTGAGAAAAATATGAAGTGGAATAGGAAGGATTGGAGCAAGAACATGGACGATGCTCTATGGTCATATAGGAAGGCATACAAAACTCCCATTAGTATGTCCCCATTTCTGATTGTTTTTTGGAAATACTATTATCTACCCGTAGAGGTTGAGCATCAAGATTATTGGGCTATAAAGAAATGAAACATGGATTTTTTCCAAGATTGAATTCAACAGAAACTAAAAATTCAAGATATTGAAGATATTTGGTTATCTTTATTTGAGAACTCAAGGATCTATAAGGAAATATCCAAAGCATCTCATGACAAAATGATCTAGAAAAGGGAATTTCATGTTGGAGAGAAAGTTCTAGTTTATAGTTCATGAATTAAGCTGATGCCTGGTAAGTTTCATTCTAGATGGTTAGGTCCTTACATTGTATCTAATGTTTTTACTCATGGTGCAGGGGAGATATCACATGAGGACACCAGTCAACAGACAATGTTTGAAGAAATACATTGAGGGACTTCCTACTGATGTAGTGGATTACATTACACTGCAGTACCCCATCATCACATAAGAATGTCAGGTTGTTCCTAACCCTTCTACTTTTATATTATTTTTCCTAATTAAAGTTATAAATTTAATGTGCATATATCATCTCATAAGTTCACATTGAGGACAATGCAATATTTTAAGTGTGGGGGAGGGGAAACCATTTTACAGTAGATATTTTGGATTTTAATTTGTGTGTTTTATGTGTATTTTCTATTATGTTTTTGGTTAATGTAATAAAAAAACAAAATAAAACAAAAAATCAATAAAAAAGAAACAAATATATCATATAACATTCTCATTTCAAATATAGGGAAAATGAATGTTTTCAAAATTCATTGGTGAAAATTTAATCATTAGTAAGATTTCATCATCAAGTGTTGAATTTTAGAAAAATTGAAGTCTTCCATGATATGAATGGTTGTGTCATTATAAAACCTTTTATATTTTGATATAATTACTTGGGATATTTGTTCATGGTAATTTTTTTGATTGATTTTTCCACATAATTTTTCACACAATCATGACTTTTGAGTTTCTCTTACCCAATTGAATGTATATTCAAGGTAAGTAATTATTTTTAGCTTATAACATGGTCTTTCTATACGTTCATTCCCCTTCTGATCATTTCCATCACTGTACCAGATTGACCTATGTGTGTGCACCTAATATTCAACAACTGTATGCCCTCTATAAAATTAAAAAAAATCCAAAGATAAAAAAATAATCAATAAAAAGTGGAGTGATGAAATTTACAACATGCGGGGATATTTAGGTTAGGAGCTCATGGTTTGACTTCTGGGAATGCTTAAATTACTGAGTTTTGGAATTTGATTGCAAATGACGTTGAACTGGTTTGGTGGAATAGAATCAGGTTTGAAGAAAAATTTCTATTGACCTTAATATACTAGATATTGGGTGGAGATACAATCATGGAATGGTTGGAAAACACACACGTGGAGAACTAGTGGCCTGGTATACCCCAGACTTGTTTCGCTATGATTACTATTACGAATCACACTGGATTTTGTTTTAACATAATTTACGAGACAATGAATTTAAAATTTATTGATATTGACTCTTGATGGGATTCCTAATTTTCCTATATTTTCATTTTGGATTTAGAAATGTGAATATCCATATCTTGTCATAATTTTTTCGAATACATGATATGAGGTTTTTCCAAGGAGTGAAAAAGGGTAAGTGAGGGGGAGTTAATAAAACAATTTTTTATTGAAAATTTTATTGATAATAAATGATAAAATTCCTCACATTTTTTTAAATATGTTTAATTTTAAAATATTTTAGATTAGATCATTTATTTGAAATTTTGATGGAAATTCTAGTTTTATGTTTTATAGTGCACTGTAGAATTTCAGAGATAAATATTTTTAAATTTATTATTTGAACTTGAAATTTTGTAAATTTGTTGATGAATTCATGGGATAAAACTATTATTCAAGAAATTGGAGCTAAATCTTTCATCTAGTTGGACCAAATGGACCATGAAGGCAAAGGTGGGCTGGACCCGCAGATATGACACCAGTTCTGTATTTGGGACATAACTTCTTCATAAATTTTTGGATTTGGCCCAAATTTTGGGAAGATTTAGAAAACCAAATTTTGAAAAAATTATTATTGCTGAAGAACATATGGTTCATTCGTTTTGGAGGTCAAATGGGCAGTGAAATGTGGATTAAAATATTTGGCCGAGATTCCCCATTCACACTTGATACCTTTTTAAACCTAGACTACCCTCCACTCTATAAATTAGTGTTTTTTATCATTTGGATGGGTTGGGGAGTAAATTAAGAAGTTTAGGGAAGAGTATAATTGGATAAACCTTAATTATCCAACCATTTCAACAAGGGTAGATCTTGAAGTAAGGATCCCTTCGACGAAGCCGTATTCTTCTTCTTTGTGTTCCAATGCTTTTATTTGTGTAATAATATTTTTTTATTATTTTATTTATTCTATTTTATTCAATTTTGTTCAAATTTATTCTTCTATTAATCTTCTTAATTGGTCTGGAATCAAGATTATAAATGATATTGGGTTCTACCCTATCTAAACCTTTTCAAATGCAAAACGTTTATATGATGACTACACCGCCCATGGAAGAGTAGTTATTTTTATTAATCGACCTACCACTGTGACGCCCCAGGTTTTATGAACTGGTTTATGTAAGAAGTGTTATGTCCTTATTAATGTCTCTTGTTTTATTCGTTTTGCGAATAAGGAATTAGAAATGAAATAAAACATAGAGAATAAGGTAAACTGACATTTATTAAAACATTACTCTACAACAAGACCCATCTAATTAAAAGTGCCCTCCACAAGACCTAACACGGCCACAGCAAGACTACAAAGAACCACAACACGGGCAATCGGATAGTCGTCATCTTCAGGATCCAACAGTGTGAAAAGTATAACCGCCAGAATCACCGCGCACGCACTCAGCACCAGAGGTATGAGGAGAGCCATCCGCCAAGGGTCCGGTGTTTTGAAAATATAAAACAACCTACCCCTTGCTTTTATAATGGACCTCTAAAAGGAATATGACCGTTTTTTTGGACCGTTGGGTTCCAAGGGATAAAGTGCACCTTTTTATAAAAATTTGTCTTTATAATGCTTTTATAATATTATGGTATTTCATTTTCTTTTATACAAAATATTAGAGTTATATCTTCAAGTATTAAAAATAAAATATTATTGAAAATGAATCTATTTTTATGACGGTATTTATGTGGTGAAAAACATGATATTTTAAAATGTGTCGAACGGGGTATCAGCAATAATTGAAAAATGTCTCTTTTCGGATCTCTAAAACTATGTGTTTTGAATTAGAGAAAAACTATGGTTCCTTTAAACATAATTTTATAAATCAACAAGTGAAGTAATTTATAAATTGGATTTTTAATGGTTATTAGATCCTAGTTTTTATAAAAGTGTTGTATTAAAAATGTATTATATTTTTTTTAAAGAAAATAATAGTTATGTCAAATAGTATAAATTGTTTACACAAACTAAAATGGGATTTTAGTTTTATGAGTTAAAAAGTACTTATTAAATTTTATACAAATTCCAAATTTACCGGTTATATATATATATTGCTAAGTAGAATGGTTTTAGCATTTATTAAACTGTTTTTTTATATACTACATATAACCCAGGCCATCCCGATTTCTCGCATGGATCTCCTCCCCCGCGGTTTATCCTTGACCGTCCGATCTCGCATAGGAAGAATCCCGGCCTTTGATGCATTTTAAAACGCTCAATTCCTTTCGGCCGTCCGATCTCATGATGTCGGATCCCGACCGTCGCCTTTTTTTTCTCAGCCTTCACGTCGTCTTCTTCTACCTCGCGCGAGGGACCCGCGAACCAGCTGGTTTTTTTGCCCGAGACGCCTCCCCTCTCCACTGCTCACGTCGACCCTCGCACACCCCACCTACATAGGACACCATAGGCTCGGCCTAACCTCCCTCGGACCGTCTTCCTTTAAGAACCGAGAAACCCCATTGTGAAATCGGGACCTCCGGAGGCAAGCCGCGCTACCGCGACACCAGCCTTGCCGCTGCCTCGCCGTCGCCTTGCCACCACGAACCACCCCCAGTTTCGCACCTCACCCTCACGCACGACCACACTGCTTCCGGCGCTACACTGCTGGACACCGGGACGTCGCCTCGCAGCTTCTCCAAGTGGCCACAACCTCTCCGGCCACCAAAGCTCCTCCCGATTTCTCCAGCTGAACCAGTAGGCCTCTCTGAGTCGGAGTGTCCTCCACAGCAAGGTAAGGGTGCCACGGTTATGTTTTTTTTCCACCCCTGGTTCTCGGTTCAAGATTATTTTTTTTATGTATATGAGTTTATATATATATACACCTAATGGTTAAAGGTTTATATATATATAACGTTATATACATATATATTCCATGCAAACCATACAAAATTAAGATTTTAAGACTTCCTTATAATTTAGTATTTTATGATAAGAATTATGACCATGAAAGGGGTTATTTTAAAACAAGTCCTAACATGTACTATATGTAAGTAAGCCTTATATATATGTAATTATATAATTTTATTAGTTACGTATTCCAATGAAAATCAGTTTTTGATTTTTACTTCGTCTATGAATAACATTAGATGCGGACCAGGTCTTTGTTTTAAGTGCAAACATGTAATAGTTGAAGTCGAAGTTTTATGTATATTTACAGTTTCTTGAACACTAAAAACCCATAAGGTTTTGTTCATTTTCTTTTAAACTGAATAAATGATATATTGTTAGTGGATTTAGATTTCATGTGAACCATGTTTAATTTATGAGAAGCCCTATTTATATACATTGTGTATACATAACCCTGTGTACGTATGTGTTTTTAAGATTAACATCTGAAAACCCTAGTTTCAAGAAATGGTTATGCATGCAGAATTTTAGCGCTTGCCTATGCTGTTTTATTTTTGGGTCTAAGTATATAGCAATGAACTTGTTTAATGTCGCCCTTGAGCTGACATGTGTGCTTTTTTTAAGGATATGCTTATGCCTGTTTTAATCTCATTTTAAAAGGATATGGATTTAAGGGTTATGTTAATATGTTGAAATCCTCTATTATTTTTATACCAAACTCGTAGCAATGATTTTTAGCGGGCAGAGTGTGACATCAAATTCTATGACCAGAGAAGAATAATAATTAATGAAAGGTATTATTTTTAAAGTGGTTTATTTCCAAGTGTCAGAATTTTAAAGATTGCATGTGTTAATTATTTTTATACCAAGTATGTCGCAGTAATTGTTAGCGGATGGAGATTTGTTGCAAGAACTATGACCTGTGAAGTACAATATTTAATGCCAAGTAGTTCTTTTCCATGCACTGTAATTTTAGTAACTCATCATTTAATAACCCTTGGGAGCAAGTCTCTCACATTCATCATTTCATGTGCTTAAATAATTTTTCTACACACATAGTATTCTTGCTTAACCATGCCTTCTTTTATTCCATATTTATCTGTCATATCATGTAAACCAGATATGTAATTGTTACCTTGTTAATATTATTCATGCATATGACCCAACATGAAGAGGAACTAAGAACTAATTACCCAAAGTGGTATGGGACACCTTGGGTAATATGAAATGAAAATCTAATTTACCCAAAGTGGTATGGGACACCTTGGGAAATGAATGATTTCAGTAAAGAATGAACGATGTGGCTCACATGATAATAAAGGAAAATTTAAGGGTGCGCCCTGATAGCGCTCCAATGCATTGGGTAATGATGTAACCACTAGAGATTACAATCTTCACGATACCTTGGTGAATAACCTTGGTAATTTTCAAATGACACCTTGGGGATGGACCTTGGTGAAACGAAACGATTGTCAATATTAAAATGTTGATGCCACATAATTCAAGTCATGTAACAGGTTTTTCCAAGATAAAGTTCTTTCATGACTGATGCCTTTAATGTTTGTATAAAGTTCATAATTCCCTAGTTTTAAGCTTGAAGCATGCCTAGTGTTATCACTTAATAGAATAGTAACCAGCATATGAACGTTTAGCTGTTTCTTTGTGCGCAACTCTGATTATGCATTACTTTTAACTGTTTAAATTTTATGCTCAAGTAAATCACAGGTAGTACTTGTTTATATCAACCATTATCACTCCTTCAAGAATTAACGTATTCGTTTCATGTTTGTTGTGAAAACTTTGATTAAAGCATTGTTATGTTTGTGGTGTTAAAATCTTTCTTAGTGGACGCTCAAACTTATTTAAAAGAATGTTTTCAAATGTTACTGTATTTTAAATTATTTTAAAACCCCCTTACTGAGTATTTCAATGCTCACCCTATGTTTTGGTTTAAAATTTTCAGGCGCCAGCTTTTTTAAGATGGATGGTTTCAGAAGTTTCCGGTTTCTCAGAACCCGAACCGCACACGATCCTCTGTATGGGACATGATGTGTTGCTAACAAAGTGTATTTTATTTTAAAATAACACATCATGTTCAGAAGGCACCGGCTCCTATGGTTATCTGGGGTCGGGGTCTCTACAGTTGGTATCAGAGGTTCGGTTTGGATAACTCTGGAAAGCCAGAAACTAAAACAAAAATATATATGTATAAGTATTTCAATTTTATTAAAAAACTTGGTTTTCTTAAATTTCAGATGGAAAATGAAGGCACAAATCTCTTATCTCTCCCCACAGAGGCCCTAGAGACCATCATGTCTTTAGCAAGCCGTGAGGACTTTCTAAACTATGCCCATATCCGTATGACATGAAAATACCTTTACGATGTATCCAACTCACCTCGAGTGCTTAGTATGCACCAAGGGTTGGGATTGGATTACCTCCTTATGATAATAACCCAATTTCCCTCCTATGTACGTCGAGGAAGGTACTACGAGGGACTTTTCCGGATTTTCACGGCGGGTGAAAACTTTGGCACTATTCTCGATAACCCCTTTCAAGAAGCTGCTACTGACGGAGACCTCCGAGCGGGCTACCTTTGTCAGATTTTAAACTATGGCTTCTGGGGTCAGTTGTTGGACTTCGGAAGGTTAGAAGACGAGTCCACCCGATTGTCTTACAGACGACAAGTGTATGAAGATGTCTCTCAACTTCACGTCCCCCATGCAAGACTCATAAGACGTCATAGGTGTCCTCATGAGTTTTTCCCTGAATGCTCGGCCTGTGTTTGGTTCGAGGAGTTAGGGAGTTTTGCTTCTCTGTGTGGAGTTTGTTTAGTCAATGAGTAAGGGAAACTCAAGCACTAACAATAATGAACGTATGTTTATTGAAATGTTATCTTCCTCCTTTCCTTGTCCGTACCATGTTTTTGCCCTTGTATGTCTTTCAAGTAATGGAACTCCTGTCTTTAAACTTTCAGATGGAAGGACAAACCCACCTGTTATCTCTTCCCACCGAGATTTTGGAAATCATTGCGATCAAAACGTGTGAGGACGAGTATGACCCCTTCGCAAATTTGCGAAGAACGTGCAAGCAATGGTTTGAGATAACAAACGGTCCGGAGATTCTCCGCACCTGCCAGGGGAATGCCTCTATCTATTACCGCATTGGCTCTGCTCAGCTAGCCGGACGTGAACGACGAGGAAGTTACCACGAGGGGCTCTTTCTTTGTTTCACCCTAGGCCGAAACTTCACGGCCAGAGTGAAATTCCAGGAGGCTGCGTTAGAGGGAAATCTTTATGCAGCTTATATGCTCCAACTTCTCAGCTTTAGCCTGTTTGACCATATCTATGGCATCGATATCCTCGACCGAGACATAATTCGGAAAGTTGTTCGAACGTTGGTCTGCAAAGACATTTCAGAACTTTGTACGGTTCGAGCTTCCCTTTGGAGGCCTGAAAGCCCGGAGCATAAGTGCTACCCCTCCCGTCTTAGGTGTGTGTGGATTAGGGAGCTGGATGAAGTGAGCTTCGCTACGGGGATCCCTCTAAATATACCGGTTGACCCTTATCGTTGGTGGAGGTGGTAGGAACTTTTCTGAACCTTGTAATGTCGTGAAATAAATTGCAAGGACGCAATTTTCTAAAGGGGGGAATACTGTGACGCCCCAGGTTTTATGAACTGGTTTATGTAAGAAGTGTTATGTCCTTATTAATGTCTCTTGTTTTATTCGTTTTGCTAATAAGGAATTAGAAATGAAATAAAACATAGAGAATAAGGTAAACTGACATTTATTAAAACCTTACTCTACAACAAGACCCATCTAATTAAAAGTGCCCTGCACAAGACCTAACACGGCCATAGCAAGACTACAAAGAACCACAACACGGGCAATCGAATAGTCGTCATCTTCAGGATCCAACAGTGTGAAAAGTATAACCGCCAGAATCACCGCGCACGCACTCAGCACCAGAGGTATGAGGAGAGCCATCCGCCAAGGGTCCGGTGTTTTGAAAATATAAAACAACCTACCCCTTGCTTTTATAATGGACCTCTAAAAGGAATATGACCGTTTTTTTTGGACCGTTGGGTTCCAAGGGATAAAGTGCACCTTTTTATAAAAATTTGTCTTTATAATGCTTTTATAATATTATGGTATTTCATTTTCTTTTATACAAAATATTAGAGTTATATCTTCAAGTATTAAATATAAAATATTATTGAAAATGAATCTATTTTTATGACGGTATTTATGTGGTGAAAAACATGATATTTTAAAATGTGTCGAACGGGGTATCAGCAATAATTGAAAAATGTCTCTTTTCGGATCTCTAAAACTATGTGTTTTGAATTAGAGAAAAACTATGGTTCCTTTAAACATAATTTTATAAATCAACAAGTGAAGTAATTTATAAATTGGATTTTTAATGGTTATTAGATCCTAGTTTTTATAAGTGTTGTATTAAAAATGTATTATATTTTTTTAAAAGAAAATAATAGTTATGTCAAATAGTATAAATTGTTTACACAAACTAAAATGGGATTTTAGTTTTATGAGTTAAAAAGTACTTATTAAATTTTATACAAATTCCAAATTTACCGGTTATATATATATATTGCTAAGTAGAATGGTTTTAGCATTTATTAAACTGTTTTTTTATATACTACATATAACCCAGGCCATCCCGATTTCTCGCATGGATCTCCTCCCCCGCGGTTTATCCTTGACCGTCCGATCTCGCATAGGAAGAATCCCGACCTTTGATGCATTTTAAAACGCTCAATTCCTTTCGGCCGTCCGATCTCGTGATGTCGGATCCCGACCGTCGCCTTTTTTTTTCTCAGCCTTCACGTCGTCTTCTTCTACCTCGCGCGAGGGACCCGCGAACCAGCTGGTTTTTTTGCCCGAGACGCCTCCCCTCTCCACTGCTCACGTCGACCCTCGCACACCCCACCTACATAGGACACCATAGGCTCGGCCTAACCTCCCTCGGACCGTCTTCCTTTAAGAACCGAGAAACCCCATTGTGAAATCTGGACCTCCGGAGGCAAGCCGCGCTACCGCGACACCAGCCTTGCCGCTGCCTCGCCGTCGCCTTGCCACCACGAACCACCCCCAGTTTCGCACCTCACCCTCACGCACGACCACACTGCTTCCGGCGCTACACTGCTGGACACCGGGACGTCGCCTCGCAGCTTCTCCAAGTGGCCACAACCTCTCCGGCCCCCAAAGCTCCTCCCGATTTCTCCAGCTGAACCAGTAGGCCTCTCTGAGTCGGAGTGTCCTCCACAGCAAGGTAAGGGTGCCACGGTTATGTTTTTTTTTCCACCCCTGGTTCTCGGTTCAAGATTTTTTTTTTATGTATATGAGTTTATATATATATACACCTAATGGTTAAAGGTTTATATATATATAACGTTATATACATATATATTCCATGCAAACCATACAAAATTAAGATTTTAAGACTTCCTTATAATTTAGTATTTTATGATAAGAATTATGACCATGAAAGGGGTTATTTTAAAACAAGTCCTAACATGTACTATATGTAAGTAATCCTTATATATATGTAATTATATAATTTTATTAGTTACGTATTCCAATGAAAATCAGTTTTTGATTTTTGATTCGTCTATGAATAACATTAGATGCGGACCAGGTCTTTGTTTTAAGTGCAAACATGTAATAGTTGAAGTCGAAGTTTTATGTATATTTACAGTTTCTTGAACACTAAAAACCCATAAGGTTTTGTTCATTTTCTTTTAAACTGAATAAATGATATATTGTTAGTGGATTTAGATTTCAAGTGAACCATGTTTAATTTATGAGAAGCCCTATTTATATACATTGTGTATATATAACCCTATGTACGTATGTGTTTTTAAGATTAACATCTGAAAACCCTAGTTTCAAGAAATGGTTATGCATGCAGAATTTTAGCGCTTGCCTATGCTGTTTTATTTTTGGGTCTATGTATACAGCAATGAACTTGTTTAATGTCGCCCTTGAGCTGACATGTGTGCTTTTTTTAAGGATATGCTTATGCCTGTTTTAATCACATTTTAAAAGGATATGGATTTAAGGGTTATGTTAATTTGTTGAAATCCTCTATTATTTTTATACCAAACTCGTTGCAATGATTTTTAGCGGGCAGAGTGTGACATCAAATTCTATGACCAGAGAAGAATAATAATTAATGAAAGGTATTATTTTTAAAGTGGTTTATTTCCAAGTGTCGGAATTTTAAAGATTGCATCTGTTAATTATTTTTATACCAAGTATGTCGCAGTAATTGTTAGCAGATGGAGATTTGTTACAAGAACTATGACCTGTGAAGTACAATATTTAATGCCAATTAGTTCTTTTCCTTGCACTGGAATTTTAGTAACTCATCATTTAATAACCCTTGGGAGCAAGTCTCTCACATTCATCATTTTATGTGCTTAAATAATTTTTCTACACACATAGTATGCTTGCTTAACCATGCCTTCTTTTATTCCATATTTATCTATCTTATCATGTAAACCAGATATGTAATTGTTACCTTGTTAATATTATTCATGCATATGACCCAACATGAAGAGTAACTAAGAACTAATTACCCAAAGTGGTATGCGACACCTGGGGTAATATGAAATGAAAATCTAATTTACCCAAAGTGGTATGGGACACCTTGGGAAATGAATGATTTCAGTAAAGAATGAACGATGTGGCTCACATGATAATAAAGGCAAATTTAAGGGTGCGCCCTGATAGCGCTCCAATGCATTGGGTAATGATGTAACCACTAGAGATTACAATCTTCACGATACCTTGGTGAATAACCTTGGTAATTTTCAAATGACACCTTGGGGATGGACCTTGGTGAAACGAAACGATTGTCAATATTAAAATGTTGATGCCACATAATTCAAGTCATGTAACAAGTTTTTCCAAGATAAAGTTCTTTCATGACTGATGCCTTAAATGTTTTTATAAAGTTCATAATTCCCTAGTTTTAAGCTTGAAGCATGCCTAGTGTTATCACTTAACAGAATAGTAACCAGCATATGAACGTTTAGCTGTTTCTTTGTGCGCAACTCTGATTATGCATTACTTTTAACTGTTTAAATTTTATGCTCAAGTAAATCACAGGTAGTACTTGTTTATATCAACCATTATCACTCCTTCAAGAATTAACGTATTCGTTTCATGTTTGTTGTGAAAACTTTGATTAAAGCATTGTTATGTTTGTGGTGTTAAAATCTTTCTTAGTGGACGCTCAAACTTCTTTAAAAGAATGTTTTCAAATGTTACTGTATTTTAAATTATTTTAAAACCCCCTTACTGAGTATTTCAATGCTCACCCTATGTTTTGGTTTAAAATTTTCAGGCGCCAGCTTTTTTAAGATGGATGGTTTCAGAAGTTTCCGGTTTCCCAGAACCCGAACCGCACACGATCCTCTGTATGGGACATGATGTGTTGCTAACAAAGTGTATTTTATTTTAAAATAACACATCATGTTCAGAAGGCACCGGCTCCTATGGTTATCTGGGGTCAGGGTCTCTACAGTTGGTATCAGAGGTTCGGTTTGGATAACTCTGGAAAGCCAGAAACTAAAACAAAAATATATATGTATATGTATTTCAATTTTATTAAAAAACTTGGTTTTCTTAAATTTCAGATGGAAAATGAAGGCACAAATCTCTTATCTCTCCCCACAGAGGCCCTAGAGACCATCGTGTCTTTAGCAAGCCGTGAGGACTTTCTACACTATGCCCATATCCGTATGACATGAAAATACCTTTACGATGTATCCAACTCACCTCGAGTGCTTAGTCTGCACCAAGGGTTGGGATTGGATTACCTCCTTATGATAATAACCCAATTTCCCTCCTATGTACGTCGAGGAAGGTACTACGAGGGACTTTTCCGGATTTTCACGGCGGGTGAAAACTTTGGCACTATGCTCGATAACCCCTTTCAAGAAGCTGCTACTGACGGAGACCTCCGAGCGGGCTACCTTTGTCAGATTTTAAACTATGGCTTCTGGGGTCAGTTGTTGGACTTCGGAAGGTTAGAAGACGAGTCCACCCGATTGTCTTACAGACGACAAGTGTATGAAGATGTCTCTCAACTTCACGTCCCCCATGCAAGACTCATAAGACGTCATAGGTGTCCTCATGAGTTTTTCCCTGAATGCTCGGCCTGTGTTTGGTTCGAGGAGTTAGGGAGTTTTGCTTCTCTGTGTGGAGTTCGTTTAGTCAATGAGTAAGGGAAACTCAAGCACTAACAATAATGAACGTATGTTTATTGAAATGTTATCTTCCTCCTTTCCTTGTCCGTACCATGTTTTTGCCCTTGTATGTCTTTCAAGTAATGGAACTCCTGTCTTTAAACTTTCAGATGGAAGGACAAACCCACCTGTTATCTCTTCCCACCGAGATTTTGGAAATCATTGCGATCAAAACGTGTGAGGACGAGTATGACCCCTTCACAAATTTGCGAAGAACGTGCAAGCAATGGTTTGAGATAACAAACGGTCCGGAGATTCTCCGCACCTGCCAGGGGAATGCCTCTATCTATTACCGCATTGGCTCTGCTCAGCTAGCCGGACGTGAACGACGAGGAAGTTACCACGAGGGGCTCTTTCTTTGTTTCACCCTAGGCCGAAACTTCACGGCCAGAGTGAAATTCCAGGAGGCTGCGTTAGAGGGAAATCTTTATGCAGCTTATATGCTCCAACTTCTCAGCTTTAGCCTGTTTGACCATATCTATGGCATCGATATCCTCGACCGAGACATAATTCGGAAAGTTCTTCGAACGTTGGTCTGCAAAGACATTTCAGAACTTTGTACGGTTCGAGCTTCCCTTTGGAGGCCTGAAAGCCCGGAGCATAAGTGCTACCCCTCCTGTCTTAGGTGTGTGTTGATTAGGGAGCTGGATGAAGTGAGCTTCGCTACGGGGATCCCTCTAAATATACCGGTTGACCCTTATCGTTGGTGGAGGTGGTAGGAACTTTTCTGAACCTTGTAATGTCGTGAAATAAATTGCGAGGACACAATTTTCTAAAGGGGGGAATACTGTGACGCCCCAGGTTTTATGAACTGGTTTATGTAAGAAGTGTTATGTCCTTATTAATGTCTCTTGTTTTATTCATTTTGCTAATAAGGAATTAGAAATGAAATAAAACATAGAGAATAAGGTAAACTGACATTTATTAAAAATTACTCTACAACAAGACCCATCTAATTAAAAGTGCCCTTTACAAGACCTAACACGGCCACAGCAAGACTACAAAGAACCACAACACGGGCAATCGGATAGTCGTCATCTTCAGGATCCAACAGTGTGGAAAGTATAACCGCCAGAATCACCGCGCACGCACTCAGCACCAGAGGTATGAGGAGAGCCATCCGCCAAGGGTCCGGTGTTTTGAAAATATAAAACAACCTACACCTTGCTTTTATAATGGACCTCTAAAAGGAATATGACCGTTTTTTTTGGACCGTTGGGTTCCAAGGGATAAAGTGCACATTTTTATAAAAATTTGTCTTTATAATGCTTTTATAATATTATGGTATTTCATTTTCTTTTATACAAAATATTAGAGTTATATCTTCAAGTATTAAAAATAAAATATTATTGAAAATGAATCTATTTTTATGACGGTATTTATGTGGTGAAAAACATGATATTTTAAAATGTGTCGAACGGGGTATCAGCAATAATTGAAAAATGTCTCTTTTCGGATCTCTAAAACTATGTGTTTTGAATTAGAGAAAAACTATGGTTCCTTTAAACATAATTTTATAAATCAACAAGTGAAGTAATTTATAAATTGGATTTTTAATGGTTATTAGATCCTAGTTTTTATAAAAGTGTTGTATTAAAAATGTATTATATTTTTTTAAAAGAAAATAATAGTTATGTCAAATAGTATAAATTGTTTACACAAACTAAAATGGGATTTTAGTTTTATGAGTTAAAAAGTACTTATTAAATTTTATACAAATTCCAAATTTTCCAGTTATATATATATATTGCTAAGTAGAATGGTTTTAGCATTTATTAAACTGTTTTTTTTATATACTACATATAACCCAGGCCATCCCGATTTCTCGCATGGATCTCCTCCCCCGCGGTTTATCCTTGACCGTCTGATCTCGCATAGGAAGAATCCCGACCTTTGATGCATTTTAAAATGCTCAATTCCTTTCGGCCGTCCGATCTCGTGATGTCGGATCCCGACCGTCACCTTTTTTTTTCTCAGCCTTCACGTCGTCTTCTTCTACCTCGCGCGAGGGACCCGCGAACCAGCTGGTTTTTTTGCCCGAGACGCCTCCCCTCTCCACTGCTCACGTCGACCCTCGCACACCCCACCTACATAGGACACCATAGGCTCGGCCTAACCTCCCTCGGACCGTCTTCCTTTAAGAACCGAGAAACCCCATTGTGAAATCGGGACCTCCGGAGGCAAGCCGCGCTACCGCGACACCAGCCTTGCCGCTGCCTCGCCGTCGCCTTGCCACCACGAACCACCCCCAGTTTCGCACCTCACCCTCACGCACGACCACACTGCTTCCGGCACTACACTGCTGGACACCGGGACGTCGCCTCGCAGCTTCTCCAAGTGTCCACAACCTCTCCGGCCACCAAAGCTCCTCCCGATTTCTCCAGCTGAACCAGTAGGCCTCTCTGAGTCGGAGTGTCCTCCACAACAAGGTAAGGGTGCCACGGTTATGTTTTTTTTTTCCACCCCTGGTTCTCGGTTCAAGATTTTTTTTTATGTATATGAGTTTATATATATATACACCTAATGGTTAAAGGTTTATATATATATAATGTTATATACATATATATTCCATGCAAACCATACAAAATTAAGATTTTAAGACTTCCTTATAATTTAGTATTTTATGATAAGAATTATGACCATGAAAGGGGTTATTTTAAAACAAGTCCTAACATGTACTATATGTAAGTAAGCCTTATATATATGTAATTATATAATTTTATTAGTTACGTATTCCAATGAAAATCAGTTTTTGATTTTTACTTCGTCTATGAATAACATTAGATGCGGACCAGGTCTTTGTTTTAAGTGCAAACATGTAATAGTTGAAGTCGAAGTTTTATGTATATTTACAGTTTCTTGAACACTAAAAACCCATAAGGTTTTGTTCATTTTCTTTTAAACTGAATAAATGATATATTGTTAGTGGATTTAGATTTCAAGTGAACCATGTTTAATTTATGAGAAGCCCTATTTATATACATTGTGTATATATAACCCTATGTACGTATGTGTTTTTAAGATTAACATCTGAAAACCCTAGTTTCAAGAAATGGTTATGCATGCAGAATTTTAGCGCTTGCCTATACTGTTTTATTTTTGGGTCTAAGTATACAGCAATGAACTTGTTTAATGTCGCCCTTGAGCTGACATGTGTGCTTTTTTTAAGGATATGCTTATGCCTGTTTTAATCTCATTTTAAAAGGATATGGATTTAAGGGTTATGTTAATATGTTGAAATCCTCTATTATTTTTATACCAAACTCGTTGCAATGATTTTTAGCGGGCAGAGTGTGACATCAAATTCTATGACCAGAGAAGAATAATAATTAATGAAAGGTATTATTTTTAAAGTGGTTTATTTCCAAGTGTCGGAATTTTAAAGATTGCATGTGTTAATTATTTTTATACCAAGTATGTCACAGTAATTGTTAGTGAATGGAGATTTGTTGCAAGAACTATGACCTGTGAAGTACAATATTTAATGCCAAGTAGTTCTTTTCCATGCACTGGAATTTTAGTAACTCATCATTTAATAACCCTTGGGAGCAAGTCTCTCACATTCATCATTTTATGTGCTTAAATAATTTTTCTACACACATAGTATGCTTGCTTAACCATGCCTTCTTTTATTCCACATTTATCTTTCATATCATGTAAACCAGATATGTAATTGTTACCTTGTTAATATTATTCATGCATATGACCCAACATGAAGAGGAACTAAGAACTAATTACCCAAAGTGGTATGGGACACCTTGGGTAATATGAAATGAAAATCTAATTTACCCAAAGTGGTATGGGACACCTTGGGAAATGAATGATTTCAGTAAAGAATGAACGATGTGGCTCACATGATAATAAAGGAAAATTTAAGGGTGTGCCCTGATAGCGCTCCAATGCATTGGGTAATGATGTAACCACTAGAGATTACAATCTTCACGATACCTTGGTGAATAACCTTGGTAATTTTCAAATGACACCTTGGGGATGGTCCTTGGTGAAACGAAACGATTGTCAATATTAAAATGTTGATGCCACATAATTCAAGTCATGTAACAAGTTTTTCCAAGATAAAGTTATTTCATGACTGATGCCTTTAATGTTTGTATAAAGTTCATAATTCCCTAGTTTTAAGCTTGAAGCATGCCTAGTGTTATCACTTAATAGAATAGTAACCAGCATATGAACGTTTAGCTGTTTCTTTGTGCGCAACTCTGATTATGCATTACTTTTAACTGTTTAAATTTTATGCTCAAGTAAATCACAGGTAGTACTTGTTTATTTCAACCGTTATCACTCCATCAAGAATTAACGTATTCGTTTCATGTTTGTTGTGAAAACTTTGATTAAAGCATTGTTATGTTTGTGGTGTTAAAATCTTTCTTAGTGGACGCTCAAACTTCTTTAAAAGAATGTTTTAAAATGTTACTGAATTTTAAATTATTTTAAAACCCCCTTACTGAGTATTTCAATGCTCACCCTATGTTTTGGTTTAAAATTTTCAGGCGCCAGCTTTTTTAAGATGGATGGTTTCAGAAGTTTCCGGTTTCCCAGAACCCGAACCGCACACGATCCTCTGTATGGG
Organism: Viscum album; assembly: GCA_963277665.1. Lineage (NCBI taxonomy): Eukaryota > Viridiplantae > Streptophyta > Magnoliopsida > Santalales > Viscaceae > Viscum > Viscum album. The sequence continues at coordinate 1,932,596,749 of OY728142.1, forward strand.
ACATGATGTGTTTCTAACAAAGTGTATTTTATTTTAAAATAACACATCATGTTCAGAAGGCACCGGCTCCTATGGTTATCTGGGGTCGGGGTCTCTACAACCACTCACCTCTTTCATTAATTTATTTTGAATAAATGAGATAATGTAATTAAAATAACATGATATATTAATTTACTTTTAATTTAATTTATACTAAGAAAGAAATTGAACAATAAAGATAAATCACGTGAGGTCAAGAATTGTGTGAATTGTGAGAGCGCGAACTTAATTGGTAATTCAAAACCACACAAGATGAATTTGTAGTGTTCAAATATAATCCCAAAAACTCAATTAATTATAATTTCTAGAGAGGATATGTTACTTAATTTACCACTAACCATAATCTAACCTTATAACATCAATCAAATCAGGGTGCTCGATTGCTTGTTCCGAAGTTAGCCTAGGGTTAAATTCATTTCATCTTTGTGGTAAAGTTAATTCTCATAGGGTCCAGGATTTAACAAATTATGGGATCATAATTAAGTGGATATTAATTTAAATTAAAATTATTAATAAATGATTGAAAAGGTAGATTTATATCTATTACACTTTCTAAAAAAAGTTTTCTAAAAAAACATCTTCTCGTTGTGCTTTGTTAATCAACTTTCATTTCAAAATTAAAAACAAAAAAAATACAATATTATTCAAGATAACTTCTTCTAGATTTATAGACAATAAAATACCCCAATAATTTTAATTAATTTTCTCATTTAATTTTATTTTATTTTCAAAATACCTTTAAAAAGTTGTTAAATTTACTTCCTCCTTTGAGAGACGACCTTGGTCAGCCACTCTACAGCACCTAGGTACCCAACAATCACATATCATTTGAGGGTGCCCATTGAAACACCATTAAAATTGGCATTGTTTCCTAGGAGGAAAGTAATTATTTCAACAAATTAGAGGTATTTATTATATTTTAAAATTTATTCTATTATTATCTTTTTTCTTCATTCTTTACCCAATCTATGTTTTTCTCCTCCTTTTTCTTCTGCTTCTTCTTCTTTTTGGACCATCAACTCAAACTTCTCATCTTTTATTTTATTATGGTCCAATTTTCTTCTTTTAATTTCTATTTGATTTATGACACAAACTAATACCAAATATCTCTTAGATATTGACACTGAAATTGAATGTATCCTTCGGGTTCGAATCAGACATTCTCAGTGTAGGATCGAAATAATGATGTAGATGCTCAATTTACAAGAGGGGGGGGGGGGTGAATTGTACACTTTAAAAATTCATTTGAAACCTTTAAAGTTAGTTATTAATAACTATGTTTTCATTAAGCAAAGGAAAGGTCTAAGTTTAACAAAGTTAAACTAAGCAAATACACAACACCTCTAACACCAAATAAAACTTTGAAAGAGATTCTAAAAGTAGGATCTGGAAGTATGGTTCCGGAAATTGAAACTTAACAAGAGTTTACAATATGATATTCTACCTTAAAGCGTATAGAATATTAATGAAACAAAGTACAAGTAATAAAGTATAAGAAAGTTATACTATACTTATAATACAAAATGAAGTGGAAATAAATAAGTCGTAAAACTACATGTAACAAGATATAAGTCTTTTAACCCAAAGAGAAGGGTATCCAACAACCTTGGATAAAGGCCCCGTGATTTATACTTTCAAGAAAGTCTGTCTTACCCACACCAGGTTAAGCCCTCGATACGAAGATCGGAGTCTCTGTCTTGCTATCCCCGCAAGCCCTCAACTTCAAGGTAGTTGGCAACCTCTTTCTTCCTCAGCAAGGAAGCCCTCAACTTCAAGGTAGTCGACACCTCTGTCTTCCTATCCCCGGAAGTCCTCGAATGTAATCACCAACATTCGGAGTCACACAAAGCAAAAAAACTGAACGAGCGATTCAGTATGCACAAGGCATGAAAAGCTTTCTCTCTATAGAAATAACCTTAGCAGCGTGTGGTTTCTAGATTGATCAACTTCATTGTTGTCTTGAGATCTTTCAAATGAGCTCATATTTATAGGCAAATTTCCAACGGTCTGCTCCCTCCTCCAACGGTCATATTTTCCATAAAACTCGGAGGGACCTGTACACATGTAACTCAACCAACGGTTAATAAGAAATATAATAGATGACATCATTTTATAACAAACTATATATAACTGAATGTACGAAATCGTTTTGGAATGAATCATATGTATGTAAAAGCTAATTAATAGTTCGGAGTGTAACCAAAATGAAGTTCGGAGTATCTGTTAAGAAATGTTCGGATTCTGTTTTATAGGAATTCAGAGTCTGGTTTCACCAGAGATTGGATTCTAAATCTGTAGAGTTTGGAGTTGAACTTCTTAAGAGTTCAGAGTCGAACTGCTTAAAATTTCGGAGTCGAACTTCTTAAGAGTCTGGAGTTGAATTTCTTAAAAGTTCAGAGTCGAACTTCTTAAGAGTTCGGAGTCGAACTTCTTAAGAGTTCGAAGTCGAAATACTTAAGAGTTCGGAGTCGAACTACTTAAAAGTTCGGAGTCGAACTTCTTAAGAGTTTGGAGTTGAACTACATAAAAGTTCGGAGTCAAACTTCTTAAGAGTTTCAAGTTGAACTGCTTAAAAGTTCGGAGTCCAGAATTCGGATTAAAACTATATTACAGATCACATCCAGAATTTGGATCCTAAAAATAGAATGCTCCAACTTTTTCATTTTAAGGCTCCGGAAATTTGGTTATGATTCCAGTTTTTTGAATTTAAGAAAATGATACCTATGTATAAGAAAATCTAGGTTAAGGTAAATTTCCTTAAAGAAGTAAATTTTCCTTATTTGAGTAAAAATAATATTTCCTTAAGTATAAGGTGTTTGTGGTTTTCAAAACAAGAAGGAATGGAAAAGTCATAAGGAAAACCTTATTGACTCAATAATCTCCCCCTTTTTGGAAAGCACAAACATCCTTTTGAAAAAGTATATAAGGATTTTGAAAAATTTCATTAGACTATGAAAATTTAAACTTATCACCCTTTGTTCATGAATAGAAGTGAATACAACTAACTCCCCCTTAGGCATTGAAACTCTAAGGATTGTATTCTGGGTTTCTGGAGTACAGTTTTCATTATTGTAAGAATGAAAAAAAAACTTCGTAGTGGAAAACTCCCCCTTTCTTTAAGGATATTTCTCTTAGAAATTTTTCTTTCTCCTCCTTAAGAATAGTTCTTTTTCCTTCTCCCCCTTTGTGATTTTCAAAAATAATTGAAGGGAATGGAAAACATATTATGCTACTTGAATCATTAGTATATAACAAGATACAAACCAACCAGATAACCATTTCATTAGAGTTGGGAAAAAAATTACAAGGAAAGACAACTTCAACGAAAGATCGGAGTGGGTTCATTTGACTTCCTTTTCCTTCAAAATGAGCTGGTTCAACAAGGCTTTGATTTTCTTCAAATCTCTTTGATATTCCTCTCATTGCCTCTCCAAGGCTTTTACCTTTTATTCTTGAGATTTTAACGCCTCTGCTTGAGCCTCCAAGGCTTCTTTTTGCAGCTTCAACAACTCATCCTGCTTTTCCATCTTCTGCTGATACTCAATCCGAAAATCTCTTTCCGTTTTACAATTTTGAGATACTAAGTTAATCTTGCCATTCAGATCCCTGACCTGTTGATTCCGGAAATTTTTCTCCTGGGCCAACTTCTTAGAAATTTCATTAACCTTTTTATCCTCCATTTCAAAAGCACTTTGAACTTCAGCCTGAAAATTTTTAAAGTGATCTAAATCTTCGTCAACTCTCTTAGAACACTTGGTTACTTTACTACAATATTTCCTATGCACGTCATAATCGATCAAAAAACTATTCTGTTCAGCTTCAAATCTCACAAACTTTTCCATTACCATGGATAAAGAATCTGATTTTTGATTCAGAGATTGTTGCAGCAACTAGAATCTAGAATCTATTGTTGGAAGAATCAGAATAGTGTCCACCAACATTCTCAGAGATTGAACCACAAAATCATGCCCATGGGATGATTATTCCAAATCAGACACTTATTTTTGAGATTCCTCTTCTTCAACTAGAATCAGCTTCCTTCTAGAGGTACCCCCAACCTCTTTCTTTCTGATGATATCTTTAATAGGTGTCTCCATTAATGTTTTATTAACTTTATCGGATTTTGGAATGGATTGCATATTTGGAGAAACTTCCTCAGATTCAGAAACTTGAACAATCTGATCTTCATCTGGTTGCTGTCTTTCTTGTCCTTCTTCATGAAAGTTCCCCTGATAGGATTCTTCTTCATCAAACAACTCATTCTATTCTTCTTCTTCTTGAGGTTGCTTGCTGGCCTCCTCATCTCCCTTCCCTGGAGATATTAATTTTTTCGGATTCAGCCTTATAATTCTGAATTTGTTCGATCAAGGTATCCAGATCTTCAATCTCCTCCTCCTCTTCTTATTCTACTTCTTCCTCAACTGTTTTAGGAACCTCCTTCTCAGCTTCTACTACAGGTTCTTTACCCTTGTAATTTTTCGGAGTGACATAATTTTTCGCTGGTGTTTCTGGTAAATAAGGTTCGACTCCGAAATTTTCCGGAACTGGAAGCCTTTCAGAAGCCAACTCTGTACCTTTTAGAAAATATTGTACTAGTTCAGCTTCAGTCATCTTCTTCCTCAACTTCTTTTCCCTCTCTTGTCTTTCCAGCTCGTCAGCAGCTTTTTCTTTTAATGCCTTTGCCTCAGCAGGGTCGAGTCCGAATTGAGGATCCCCTTCCTTCCTCATTTCTTTATCTTTCCTCTACTTTGATGCTACTTCATCTATATAGATTTTATGCTTCTTCGGCTTGGGTGGTGCGGAATCAGTTTCCTTAGGATGAGGAACTTCTTCATCAGTAACTACTTCCTTAGACTTTCTCTTTTTCCTTTGATTTTTAAAGGTTCCGGAGATTGTGTTTCTTTTTCAGCTGCCTCAAATTCCTCCACAGATATGGGGTAAAATTCTCCGGATTCACTAGAAAATCCCATCTTCATTCTATTAAGCGTATCATCACTGACAACAATGAGCTTGAAATTCCGGATCATTGATTTGCAGGCAACTTTGAAAGATTCAAAGCATCGAACAATCAAATTAGACAATAAGGCAGAAAACATTATAATCTGATCTCTCAAATTTCCTTCTTTTATATTCTTTATCGTAACCAAGACATGCCTTATCAGATTTATCTTCCTTAGATTTACCAGAAAATATAAGACATAGATATCACTTTTCTTCAGATTGTCTTTGTCTCCTCTTCTCAGAACTAGAAAACCTTGCACCCATAGTTGCATTATTCTATTATTCGGAGTGAGCCGAGCAATCTTAGTAGTTGAATCATACTTATTCCCAAGGCACTTCAGTGCCTTTTCCTTATTAAAACTTCCTTGCACATCGGGAAGTTTGTGAGAATAGAACTCAGCTTCTCCCTCATATGCTATACCAACCAGGCTTGCTGCCTCAGTGTAAGAAAGTTTATAGGTCTTCCCATAAGACTTAAAAAAACCTTTCTCTGCCATCTTCCACCAGGAAGGAAACAGACTCATAAAACTCAATCAACAAGTCAGTATAAACGGGATCCTGTTTATCTGACTTAGCTATGAAAACGTCTTCCCATCCATTCAGTCTAATATTTTTCTAAATAATAGAATCAAGCTTGTAAAAATCCGGATGAACTATCCTTTCTCTGTAAACTAACCACTTTGAAATTGGTTTCACAGTTGACATATCTTGTGAAGTTGCTTCAATAGACATTCAGAGTGAAGTAAACTGTAAGATTCAGATCATCTTCACACGGTTCAGAACTGGCCTTAAGAGGAGGAGCATGACTTCGAGACGCAAAATCTTGAAAAACCGATGTGGGACGAGTTTCGGGACCCCCTTTTTATAGGCAAAGAAATTGACCGTTGGTCTTCCAATAGTCATCCAATGCTTGAAAATAGTTTGATCTGATCTGACGGTTGAGATTAATTTCGAAACAAAATTGACTCCGATCTTTTGAGGTTTTTAAAGAAAACATTCGGATTTGAGGAAAAAACTATAATCCGAACTAAACAAGGAAGATATCAGTAAGCAAAATTTTGTTACAAAACTAAAAGTAAGAAAATCATGACTTATAGATTGAAAAGAAATATTATTTGAAATTGGTAATATTCTTCTTAAAAAAAACTTTATTATGAAAAGTCTTGTACGAAAAACAACGTTACGAAAACCCCAGTCCGAAAATTTCCATTCCGAAAATTATCAATACGAAAATTCAATTCAGGAAGTTTTTAGTACGAAAAATTTCCATTCCGGAAAATTTCAGTTCCGAAAATTTCCATTCCAGAAATATTAGTTCCGAAAAGTTTGAAAACATACTTTTAAAAACTTTGTTATTCTAACAAACAAATGTACTCCCCCTATGAAAAGGAGTTTATTACTGTAAGGAGATTTTTTCAATAAAAAGTTAATTAATAAGTATTACCTTACGGTTATCATTCCTAAATTATTTTTAATGTATTCAAATCTATCAGAAGACAAAGATTTTGTGAAAATATCAACAAGTTGATCTTGTGTTTGATAAATTGAAGAATGATACCTCCTTTAAGTGTGTGATCCATAAGAATGTGATTCCTAATATCTATATGCTTTGCACGAGAGTGATGTTCATTGTTCTTACTAAGGGCAATGGCACTTGTGTTATCACCCAAAATTTGAGTTTTAGTAAAACTCAAGCCATAGTCTGTGAGTGTGTGTTGAATCCACAATACTTGAGCACAACAACTTCCAGCTACTACATATTCAGCTTCAGGAGTGGAGAGTGCTACAGAATGTTGCTTCATGCAGGACCAAGAAACTAATGAATCTCCTAAGAAATGAAAAGTTCTGGATGTACTCTTTCTATCCATTCTACATCCACCAAATTCAGCATTAGAAAATCTTTTTAGAACAAAATCATTTCCATAAGAATAAAATAATCCTAGATCCACGGTTCCCTTAAGGTAGCGAAAAATTATTTTTACTGCCTTTAAGTGAGATTCCTTAGGATTGGATTGATATCTTGCACATAAGCATTCTGAGAACATTAAGTCTGGTCGACTAGCTGTTAAGTAAAGTAAACTTCCTATCATACCTCTAAAAGATGTTTTATCTACTGGTTTCCCAGCTTTATCAAGATCTAGAGAGTTTGAGGTACCAATGGGAGTACTTATACTCTTAGTGTTGTAATAACCATACTTTTTAAGAAGATCTTTAATATATTTATGTTGAGATATGTAGGTTCCTGCTGGTTTTTGAGAAATTTGAAAACCAAGGAAAAATGTTAACTCACCCATCATACTCATTTCAAACTCAGATTTCATTAGACTTGCAAAAGTGTCTTTCACAGATTGCTGAGTTGAACCAAATATTATGTCATCAACATAAATTTGAACAATCAAAACATTTTTCATATATTTCTTTATAAAAAGGGTTGGATCTGTATTTCCCTTAACATAGTTATTTTGAATCAAAAATCCAGTGAGTCTATCATACCATGCTCGTGGGGCTTGTTTAAGACCATACAAAGCTTTTGTAAGTCTAAAAACATGATCAGGATTTTTGGTATCTTCAGAGCCAGGAAGCTGTTCAACAAAAACTTCTTCTTGAACATAACCGTTAAGAAAGGCACATTTTACATCCATTTGGAAAAGTTTAAAATTAAAAAATGCTGTAAAGGCAAGTAGAATACGGATATATTCAAGTCTGGCTACTGGAGTATAGGTTTCTTAATAGTCTATTCCATCTTGCTGATTTTATCCTTTAGCAACAAGTCTAGCTTTATTTCTTACTATGACTCTATTTTCATCACATTTATTTCTGAAAACCCATTTTACTCCAATAACAGAAGTTTCCTTAGGTCTTTCAACCAAGGTCCAGACTTTATTCCTTTCGAATTCATTTAGTTAATCTTGCATGGCTTTGATCCAATCATCACCACCTAAAGATTCAACAGTGCTTTTAGGTTCTAATTGGGAAAGAAATGCTAGATGTTCTACTTCATTTCTTAAGGAACTTCTAGTCCATACAGGTTGATTTACATCACCAATGATACTATAACTGGGATGATTCTTAAGAAACACCTGATTTGGGTTTTTTAAAACCTGTTCATCAACATAGGGTAGAAAGTCTTCTGGGGTAAATGTTTCAGAATTATCTTCTTGAAAAATTTCCTTATCATAATGTTCTTCTATCAAAGGTTGACAATCAGTTTTTCAAAACACATTCGAGGATATAGGTTGGGATGGTTTAAAAACAAAAGGATCTGATTCATCAAATTTTACATGTACTGTTTCTTCAACAGTACAAGTATTTTTATTAAAAACTCTTTAAGCCTTAGAAGTTGTGGAATAACCTAAGAAAATTCCTTCATCGGATTTTGGTGCGAATTTATGTAGGTTATCTTTAGTATTTAGGATAAATACTTTGCAACCAAAAACCATGAAGTAGGATAGTCTTGGTTTTCTACCATTCCATAACTCATAAGGAGTTTTATTAAGAAAAGGTCTAATCAAAACTCGATTTATAGTATAACAAGCAGTACTTACAGCTTCAGCCCAGAAATGTCTGGCTATAGAATATTCACTCAACATGGTTCTAGTTATCTCTTGAAGAATTCTATTTCTTCTTTTAACTACACCATTCTGTTGAGGAGTTCTAGGTGCTGAGAAATTGTGAGTAATACCTTTTCTACTACAAAAAGTTTCAAAATCAGAATTTTGAAATTCTCCTCCATGATCACTAGGAATAGTTTTTAATGGAAGGTTTTTTTCATTTTTAACTTGAGCTCTAAAATTTTTGAAATAAGAAAAATCATGAGACTTCTTTTATAGAAAATAAACCCAAGTAAATATAGTGTAATCATCAACTAGAACAAATACATAGTATTTGACTCCAATACTTCCAGTTTGTGTTGGACCAAAAAGATCCATGTGCACTAACTGTAATGCATCAGTTGTTGAGACTTCACTGATTGATTTAAAACTAGATTTATGTTGCTTTCCATACTGACAAGGATCACAAACTTTAGAAGAATCAAATCTACGCTCCGGTAGATCCTTAACTAGTTTCTTCTTAGAGAGTTTACATAAGTTTCTAAGGATACAGTGACCTAGTCTTCTATGCCATAACCAGAAATGATCTTCCATTGCACTTAGGCAAGGTAAATCTTGACTCCTGAGTTCTTCTAGGTTCAAAGTGTAAACATTCTCTTGCCTAATGGCTGAGAGAATACATTTTTCCTTGGAATTGTGAACTAAACACTTATCATTCCTAAAATTGACAAGGTAACCTTCATCAAAAAACTGACTTATTCTAATGATGTTGTGCTTAAGAACCATAACAAAAAGAACAATTGAAATCAAGGTTTTACCGAGAAAAACAATATTACCAATACCAAAAATATCTCCCTTAGCATTATCTCCGAAAGTTACCTTTCCTCCTTTAGTTTTGATAATCTTTTCAAAATAGCTTTTGTTACCAGTCATGTGTCGGGAACATCCACTATCCATGTACCATGCATTTTTGCTGGTACTCTCTTTATTTTCCTGAAATCAATAAGACAATTAGACTTTCGGAATCCAAACTTGTTTGGATCCGAGATTTCCAGATAATAAAATTTTAGGTACCCACATCTTTTTAGAAAAGTAAACTTTGTGAAGCCCTAAAGATTGGGTTTTGTTTAAGGAACAATTCTTTTCCCAGTGACCACCACATTGACACTTGGTACAAAATGGAGCAATTTGAGGGACAAAATAATTGTTACTGAAAATTGGTTTTGCATGGGTATAACCAAATCAAGATTTATTTCTTAAAAGTCGTATTTGGGAATAAATTTTATCAAAATTTCCCTTACCATGGGTAAAGTTTTATAAACATTTCTTTAAGGAAAAAATTTCAGACATGAGTTTTACAACCATGTTTTTATTCTCAAAATCATTAGTTTTATAACTAGAGCCAGGCTTGAAAACATTTTTCTTAGAAATTACTTTTTCTAATTCTTTAGAAAGTTTTTTCTTCTCAGAACTTACTTCCCTAAGATTTTTTTAAATACTTTCAAAATCATCATTTTTATTATCAAGATCTTTAGAAAGATCTGATATCTCTTTTGTAAGAATTGAATTTCTAGAGTTTTCTTTATTATGTTTTTTATTGAGTTTGGAATTCTCAATCTCAAGAAGTTCAGCAAACCTAGAGACTTCTTCATAGGTAGGTAAAGTATTTTCTTCATCAGAAGAGGATTCTTCATCAGAAGGGTTATAATACTTACTAGCATTAGGATTTAAAGAAACATTGGTTAATAATTCAGAATTTCATACCTTAGCCATAAAACAATGATTTTCAATAGGTAATCTAGCTATAAGACCAAGATTCTTCTGTCCTGAAGATTCATAATCAGAAGATTCATTTGAAGAGTCACCACCACTGGCACTCCAGGTGTCATTAGCTTTCAGAACTTTCTTAGCTTTGGCTTTATAATATTTCTTTCTGTTCCTGTCTGAATTCCTTTCTTTTCTTTCTTTCTTTTTGAGCAAAGGGAAATCTGGTCTAATGTGTCCAGCTCTCTTGAATTCATAACAAGTAACTTCTCCATCTTTCTTATCTTTCCTTTCCTTTTTCTTATACTTGGATTGGAAATTTCTTTGGACAACTATCTTGTTCATCCTTCAAGAAAGATTTGCTAATTCATTTTCTGATATTTCACTCTCACTAGATTCAGATTGGAAAATACATTTCTTAGACTTGGATCTGGTTACTCTCTCAGGAGTCTTAGATTTCATCTGATTTGATGTTGTTGTAAAAGCAATAGTGCCATTTCCATTATTCTTCTTAATGTTGTCAGCATCTCTCTTCATTCAGGTTTCATGTTGTAGAAGAGTTCGAAATAACTCATCAAGAGAAATTTGAGTGACCTTCCTGTTCTCATCTATATCTGTTCTTTTGGATTCCCACTCATTGGGTATAATATCAATTATCTTATCCACAAGTGCTTCATCATCTAAACCTTTCTCTCCCATTTACTGTAGGCTGTTGACGATAGTCATAAATCTCTGTTGAACTTTACATATTGTTTCTCCATAAGGAATGTTGAAGCTATGATATTCAGCTCTAAGCATAGCTCTCCTTGTCTCAATCACTTTAGAAGTTCCAAAGTGTGTAACCTCTAACTTCTTCCAGATACAATTAGCTACTTCACAAGATGAAATTTGGCTATATATATTTCTGGTCATTGAACACAGTAAAGTATTTCATACCTTATAATTGAGTTGATATTCTTTCTTTTCTTGGTTAGTGAATGTTCTGACTTCCTTATCAGGAATTTTATAATCACCAGTAAGCGTAACAAAGTTTTCCACTCCAGTATTGATAACGAAAGTCTTTATTCGATCTCTCCAATACTCATAATCATTACCATCAAAGATTGGCGGTCTTGTAGGATTTAGATTATCAATTGAACCAACATTAATTCCTACCATACTTAAGAAATACCTTCGCACACAAACTTGTTAGGAGAAAAATTTTGGAATCACAAAGTTCGGAATGAGAAAGTTCGGAATGGGAAAGTTCGGAATGATAAAATGAGCAAGAAAAACTTATTCGTGAGTATAAGTATTTCAGAGACCTCCTTTGATACCAATTGTAGGATCGAAATAATGATGTAGATGCCCAATTTAGAAGAGGGGGGGGGGGTGAATTTTACACTTTAAAAATTCCTTTTAAACCTTTAAAGTTAGTTACAAATAACTATGTTTTCCTTAAGAAAAGGAAAGGGCTAAGTTTAACAAAGATAAACTAAGAAAATTCACAACACCTCTAACACCAAATAAAACTTGGAAAGAGATTTCGAAAGTAGGATCCGGAAGTATGGTTCCGGAAATTGAAACTTAACAAAAGATTACAATATGAGATTCTACCTTAAAGCATATAGAATATTAATGAAACAATGTACAAGTAAGGAAGTATAGGAATGTTATACTTTCCTTATAATACAAAATGCAGCGGAAATAAACAAGTAGTAAAACTACAAGTAACAAGATATAAGTCATTTAACCCAATGATAAGGGTATCCAACAACCTTGGATAAAGGTCCCTTGATTTATACTTTCAAGAAAGTATGTCTTACCCACACCAGGGTAAGCCCTCGATTCGAAGATTGGAGTCTCTGTCTTGCTATCCCCGCAAGCCATAAACTTCTAGGTAGTTGGCAACCTCTGTCTTCCTCAGCAAGGAATCCCTTAACTTCAAGGTAGTCGGAACCTCTGTCTTCCTATCCCCGGAAGTCCTAGAATGTAATCACCAACATTCAGAGTCGCACGAAGCAAAATACTGAACGATCGGTTCAGTACACACAAGGCATGAAAAGATTTCTCTCTCTAGAAATCACCTTAGCAGCATGTGGTTTCTATATTGATCAACTTCATTGTTGTCATGAGCTCTTTCAAATGAGCTCCTATTTATAGGAAAATTTCCAACGGTCTTCCCCCTCCTCCAACGGTCATATTTTCCATAAAACTCGGAGGGACCTGTACATGTGTAACTCAACCAATGGTTAATAAGAAACAGAATAGACGACATTGTTTTATAACAAACTATATATAACTGAATGTACGACATCGTTTTGGAATGAAGCATATGTAAGTAAAAGCTAATTAATAGTTCGGAGTGTAACCAAAATGAAGTTTAGAGTCTATGTTAAGAAATGTTCGGATTCTGTTTTATAGAAATTCATAGTCTGGTTTCACCAGAGATTGGATTCTAAATTTGTAGAGTTCGGAGTCGAACTTCTTAAGAGTTAGGAGTCTAACTGCTTATAAGTTCGGAGTCGAAATTCTTAAGAGTTCGGAGTTGAACTGCTTAAAAGTTCGGAGTCGAACTTCTTAAGAGTTCAGAGTCGAACTTCTTAAGAGATCGGAGTCAAACTAATTAAGAGTTCGGAGTCAAACTGCTTAAAAGTTCGGAGTCGAACTTCTTAAGAGTTTGGAGTTGAACTGCTTAAAAGTTCGGAGTTGAACTTCTTAAGAGTTTGGAGTTGAACTGCTTAAAAGTTCGGAGTCCAGAATTCGGATTAAAACTCTATTACAGATCACATCTAGAATTTGGATCCTAAAAATAGAATGTTCCAACTTTTTCATTATAAGGCTCCAGAAATTTGGTTATGATTCCGGTTTTTGAATTTAAGAAAAAGATAGCTATGTATAAGAAAATCTAGGTTAAGGTAAATTTCTTTAAAGAAGTAAATTTTCTTTATTTGAGTAAAAATAATATTTTCTTAAGTATAAGGTGTTTTTGGTTTTCAAAACAAGAAGGAATGGAAAAGTCATAAGAAAACCCTTATTGACTCAACACTCAGTCTACGAGAAGTTTCAACATTCAATCAGTTGGAAAATTCCTCCACTCTCAGAACATTGAAATTCGAAGCAATTAAAATTCAAACCTAAAATAAGAAAAAATGGGTGAGTATAATGGAAATGATCTTAATTGAACCATTCAAGAATTGGATGCACCTGATATTAATTATCTACCAAATTTCATTACATACACAAATCTCAAATCAGACTTTGAAATGAAATCTGGGTTAATCCACTTGCTTTCAAAATTTCATAGCCTCTCTAGTGAGGATCCCAATAAACATTTAATAGAATTTAATATTATTTTCTCAACCTTAAAACCAATAAATGTTTCTGATGATCAAATAAAACTAAGATAATTCCAATTTTCACTTGATGGAGTTGTAAAGGATGGGATGTATTATTTACAACCTAAAGATGTAACTTGTTGGAATGATTTGAAATGTCTTATCTTGGAGCGATTTTTTCCAGCATCAAGGACCACTTCCATTTGTAAGGAGATATCAGGGATCAAAAAATCCCAAGGGCAGTAAACGTATGATTACTAGGTGCAATTCAAGAAGTTGTGTGCAAGCTACCAACACCCCCAAATCATTGAGAAACTCTTCATCCAATACTTCTATGAAGGACTCACACCTATGGGGAGAATCATGTTGGATGTCCTAGATGGAGGGGCGTTGGTGTACAAGACACCAGCACCTGAACTCTCATTGATTGAAAATATTTCCAAAAAAACTCAACAATTTGGTGTTTGAGGTACACCACTTGTTAGGGGAGTACATCGGGTAATTACACATTCTCTTTAAAGTCACTTGATTGATAATAAGTTAGAATAATTGACCAATATGGTGAGGAAGATTTCATGGGCTCAAAATAAATCCCAACCCCCTCCATCAAGGAATTGTGGCATTTTCACTGAGACAAGTCACCCAAATGATTGTTTCCCCCAACTACAAGAAACACAAGATTGTGCAGTAGTGTTTCCTGTGAGAGCATATCGGTAGAAACAACAGCCACATCCCCAAAAGAAGTTTGATTCATTTTCTCCAACATACAACCAAGGGTGAAAGGATCAATTAGACATGAGGTATGGCTCTGTACAGCAAAAAATTCCCCCTTTTCAACAAAAATTCCTGTATCCTCTACCATACCAACAGGGTTTCCAACAACCCCAACGGATATTTGAATCCCAGGCACCAACAAGCCGACAACAAGGGAATCCCCTACCCAACGTAGATTCTAACACTGCAGACCTTTTGAAACAAATTGTTCTTAATAAACATAATGATATAAAGAGTCAAGCTTTGGAGCTGAGGGAGTTAAATACCCAAATGAGATAGATTTCAATTGCTCTCCATGAATTGGTAAGAAAGAATTCTAGAAATGTACCTTCCCAACCTACTCTAAATCAAAACGGTAATGTTAGTGCCATCACATTGAGAGGTTGGAAGAAAATTAATGATACATTCGTACCTACCATTCAACCATGATTCACCTTAACTCTAGATAATCCCAATTCCATACCAACTAATGAAAAACCCAAGGAGAAACATAAAGGCAAGAAAAAGATTGATGGTGTTCCTCCTAAACCCCTTCCACTTCCAAATAGAGTTGTACAAACCAAGAAGAAGGCTGAAGTGGAGAAGAAAAAAAATTAGACACATTCAAGCATGTGGAGATCAACATCCCTTTAATTTAATCCATTAATAAAATCCCAATGTATTCCAAATTTTTATAAGAACATTGTACCAATCGAAGAGGGACCAAGGGAAATGATAGGATCAATCTTGGAAGGAATGTTTCAGCACTCATTACATCAACTCTATTATTTCCAAAAAAGCGAAAGGATCATGAGACATTCACCATCCCATGAACCATAGTGGAGTTACACTTTTCTGATTCTATTTGTGATTTAGAAGCTCCCATAAATGTGATGTATCACTCGATATTCTCTTCTTTCCAAGTTGGTGAGTTGAAACCAATGAGAGTAGTGGAGAAGTTAAAAAATAGATCTACTATATATCCTGCCAGATCCTTGAGGATATACTTGTCTGGGTAAGAGACATGATCTTCCCAACAAATTTATAAATGCTTAACATGGAGGATGATCAAGTAAGTTCTCATGATCCCATTATCTTTGGTAGACCATTCCTCAAAACTGAAAAAACTATCATAAATGTCAATGAGGGTACACTTTCCATGGATTTTGGAGATGAAGTTGTGATATTTAATGTCTTGGAATCCCTGAAGTATCTCTTATAAGACCATTATGCTTTTTTATCTCTCATTTTGAACCACTAAGTAAAAACCCCATGGTTTTTTGTTGTCCTATGATTAAGGAAATTATGAGCATTGGTTCTAGTTTGATTTCAAAAATCACTTCCACACCTGTTTATAATTCATTAAACTCTCTTAGATTTGATTTTTAAATGGATTATTATTATTATTGTTATCATGTGAACATTGATTATGACTTGTCTATTGAGTATTCTGATGGATTTGATTGTTTATTCTCTGATTGTACTGACTTTTATTCTGATATTGATGCTCTTTGTGCACATATTTTAGTTCCTTTGATGTCTCCATCCATACACCACCCCCTACATTGGAACTCAAGCCATTACCACCAAATCTAAAATACTCATACTTGTTAAGTGGTGAGAAATTACCTATTATAATTTCTAACAATATCCCTCTTGAACATGAAGAAAAACTTCTGAATCTTTTGAGGGAGAACCTCAGGGAAATTGGGTGGACCTTGGATGACATATCAGGTATTAGCCCCTCCATTTTCATGCATAGGAATTTTTTAGAGGATGAGGATAAACCGGTTAGGAATCCACAAAATAGACGCAATCCAACCCTTCTAGAGGTTGTTAAAGAAATAGGTTGAAAATTTTCTCGAGGAATGTATAATTTACCCCATTTCATGTTCTCAGTGGGTGAGTCCCATTCAGGTTGTGCCTAAGAAAAGATGTGTTACAGTTGTTAAAAATGAGAAAGATGAGTTAGTTTCAATTAGGTTGAAAAACTATTGGTGTGTGTGTGTTGATTATAGGAAACTAAATCAATCCACTAGCAAGGACCATTTACCTCTCCAATTTATTGATCAAATGCATTAGAGACTACCTTGGAAGACACATTATTGTTTCATGGATGGATTTTCTGGTTATTTTCAAGTTCCTATAACTCTGTAGGATTAGGAGAAGACAACATTCACTTTTCCATTCGGCACATTTGCCTATTGGAGTATGCCATATGGACTTTTCAATGCCTCATGTTCCTTCCAAAGATGAATGGTGAGTATTTTTTCTAATTTTATTAAGACTTTCATGGGGTTATTTATGGATGACTTTACAGTATATGGATCCTCATTTGATGAATGTCTAAGTAGTTTGGGAAAGGTGTTGAAACATTGAATTGAGAAGAATCTGATCATGAACTTTGAAGTGTGTCATTTTATGGTAGAGCATGGTATTGTATTAGGGAATGTAGTGTCAAAAAAGGGGTACATGTCCATGGATCTAAGGTAGATATTATTTCCTCCTTACCATATCCTTCATGTGTTCGTGATGTTAGATCTTTCCTAGGGCATGTAGGATTTTATTAGTGCTTCATCAAATATATTAGTAAGATTTCTCTTCCAATGTCATGATTACTTCAAAAGTATTATGATTTTATGTTTGATGATTCATATAGGACTTCCTTTAATGAGCTAAAGAAGTGTCAGTTCACTCCACCGATTATACATCCCCCACAGTGGGAGATTATTGTTGAGATTATGTGTGATGCCTCCAACATTATAGTCGGAGCTATCTTATCTAAGAGGGTAGAGGTACATTCACATGTGATTTCATATGCATCAAGGACATTGGATTCGACCTAATCAAACTACACAACCATAGAAAATGAGTTTCTTTTTGTTATATTTTCTTTAGATAAATTCTCTTCATAATAATTGGGCTTTAATGTAGTCTTGTTTTCTCACCATGCAGCTCTGAGGTACATATTGATGAAGAAAAATGAAAATCCGAGGCTAATCTGATGGATGCTCCTTCTTCAAGAATTTGACATTGAGATAAATGACCCGAATGGGTCGGAAAACCTAGTGGAGGACCACACGAGTAGGCTTTCCCACACACTAGAGGATGACACCTTAGTCCAGGTACCACTTCAGGACACTTTCCCCGATGAGAATCTTTATTCCATCTCAGGCACGCATCCTTGGTATGCTGATTTAGTGAACTACATTTTCGCATATAAAATTCCTTTAAATTTAACGAAACATAAAGTCCAAAAGATAAAGATTGAGTCCAAATATTATGTGTGGGATGATCCCTGCTTATGGCGCATGTGTAGTGACCAAGTTATTAGGAGTTGTGTTCCTGATCTTAAGTTTGAGTCTGTTATACAATTCTATCATACACTTGCTTTTGGTAGAAACTTTAGACCCCAACAGATAGCTAGGAATGTTTTGGACTCTGGATTATATTGGCCTAGTTTATTCCATGATGTTCATGTGTTTTGTAAGTCGTTCTCACAATTCCAACACACTATTAATGTTTATAGGAGATGCTATATGCCCCAACAACCTATATTATTATGTGATATTTTTGATGTATGAGGCATTGATTTTATGGGTCTTTTTCCTAGTTCATTTGGTTTCCTATATATTTATGTTTCCGTTGATTATGTGAGAAAATGGGTGGAGGATAAGGCCACCAAGACTTATGATTCTCATGTTGTTGTGGACATCGTCAAAGAAAAGATTTTTTGCAGGTTTGGAGTACTGAATGCCATCATCAGTGACGAATTGAAACACTTTTACAATTAGAATTTGGATTCCCTCCATTGTAAGTATGGGGTGACACTCAAAACATCAACAACATACCCCCCAAACAAATGACCAGGATGAGGTTTCAAATTGGGTGTTGATTTTTTTTTGACAAAACTATGAATCCGAATAGGAAGGATTAGAGAAAGCACTTGGCTGATGTGCTATGGGAATATAGGAAATCATACAAAACTCCCATAGGTATGTCCCCATTTTAGATTGTTTTTGGGAAAGCCTATCATCTTCCAATGGAGGCTGAGCATCAGGATTATTGGGCTATAAAGAAATGCTACATGGATTTGGCCCAAGCTGGAATTCAATAGAAACTAAAAATTCAAGGGATTGAAGATAATCAATTATCTTCATATGAGAACTCAAGTCTTTATAAGGAAATATCCAAAGAATATCATGACAAAATTATCTAGAAAAGTGAATTTCATGTTGGAGAGAATGTTGTTATTTATAGTTCACGTCATAAAATAATGCCTAGTAAGTTGTGTTCCAGATGGTTAGGTCCATATATTGTCTCTAATGTTTTTCCATATGGTGCAGTGGAGATCTCACATGAGGACACCAGTCAACAGACAATTTTTGAAGAAATACATTGAGGGAATTCCTACTGATGCAGTGGATTTCATCACACTGCACGACCTCATCATCACTCTAGCATATCAGGCTGTTCCTAACCCTTCTACTTTTATATTATTTTTCCTAATTAAATTTATACATTTCATGTACATATATCATATCATTGGTTCACATTGAGGACAATTTAATATATTATGTGCAGGGGAGGACAAAATATTTTATGGTAGATATTTAGGATTTTTATTTGTGTGGTTTATGTGTACTTTATATTATGTTTTTGGTTAATGTTTTTAAAAAATAAAACAAAAAAATCAACAAAAAAAGAAAAAAATATATCATGTAACATTCTCATGTGGAACATATAGAAAATGAATGTTTTCAAAATTCATTGAAAAAAATTTAATCATTAGTAAGATTTCATCATCAAGGGTTGAATTTTAGAAAAATTGAAGTCTTATATGATATGAATGGTTGTGTCATTATAGAACCTTTTAGATTTTGACATAATTATTTGTGATATTCATTCATGGTAAATTGTTTGATTGATTTCTCCACACAATTTTTCACACAATAATGACTTGTGAGTTTCTCTTACCCAATTTAATGTATATTTTGGGTAAGTAATTATTTTCATATTAAAAGATGGTCTTTACATACATTCATTTCTCTTCCGATCGTTTCCATCACTGTACCAGATTGACCTATTCGTGTGAACATAACATCGGACTGCTGTACGCCCTCTAAAAAAATTTAAAAAAAAATCTAAAGATAAAAAACAATCAATAAATAGGGGAGTGAATAAATGTACAATATGTGGGGATATTTTGGTCTTGAGCTCATGGTTTGACTTCTGGGAATTCTTAAACGAGTGAGTTTTAGAATTTGATTGCAAATGATGTTGAACTGGTTTGGTTGAATAGAATGGGGTAAGAAGAAAATTTTTTATTGACATTAATATACTAGATATAGGGTTTAGAACCAAGCATGTAATGGTTATCACGCACACCCGTGGAGAATTAGTTGCATGGTATACCCATGACTTGTTTCGCTATGATTAGTGTTATGAATCTCACTAGATTTTTTTTCACACAATTTATGAGACAATGAATTTAAAATTTATTGACATTCACTCTTTATGAGATTCTTAAGTTTCCTATATTTTCATTGTGGATTTAGAAATGTTAATATTCATATCTTATCACAATTTTTTCGAATACATGATATGAGGTTTTTCCCAGGAGTGATAAAGGTTAAGTGTGGGGGAGTTGATGAAATAAATTTTTATTGAATATTTTATTGATTATAAATGATAAAATTTCCTCACATTGTGTTAAATATGTTTAATTTTAAAATATTTTAGATTAGATCGTTTATTTGAAATTTTGATGGAAATTTTAGTTTTACACTCTATAGTGAATTGTAGCATTTTAGAGATAAATATTTTTATATTTATTATTTTAAAATGAAATTTTGTAACTGTGTTTCTGACTTCATGGGATACAACTGTTGTTCAAGAAATTGAAGAAAAATATTTCATTTGGTTAGACTAAATTGGCCATCAATGCAAAGGTGGGTTGGACCCAGCAGATTGGACATCAGTTCTGTATTTGGGCCATAACATCTTCATTTGTGCTTGGATTATGCCCAAAGATTAAGAGGATCTCAAAAACCAATTTTAAATAAATTATTCTTCTCGATGAATAGATGGTTCACGTGTTGTGGTGGCGAAATGGGTGGTGAACGTGGGATTAAAATATTTGGTCGAGATTCCTCATTCACACTTGAAACCTCTTTAAACCTAGAATACCCTCCACTCTATAAATTATTGTTTTTCAAATTTGGAGGGGTCAGGACGTGAATTAGGAAGTTGAGGTAAGAGTATAAGTGGATCCACTCCAATTATCCATCCATTTCAACAAGGTTTTCTCTTGAAGCACGGATCCCTTCAACGAAGCCTTCTTCTTCTTCTTTGTGTTGTAATGCTTTTGTTTTTGTAATAAAATTCTTTTTTCTTATTTTAATTATTCTATTTTATTCCATTTTTTCTCAAATTTATTCTTCTATTAATCTTCTTAATTGGGATGGAATCAGGAGTAAAAAACATATTGAGTTCTACCCTCTCTAAACCTTTTCAAAGAAAAAACGTTTCTACGATGACTACACCACCCATGGAAGAGTAGTTATTTTTAGTAATAGATCTAACTCTCACCTACTTCATTCATTTATTTTGAATAAAGGATATACTATAATTCAAATAATATGATCTATTAATTGAGTTTTTAATTTAAATGAAACTAATAATGCAATTAAACAATAAACACAAATCATATGAGGTCGAGAATTGTGTGAATTGTGAGAGCACAGACATAATTGGTAATTCAAAACCACACGAGATAAATTTTTAGTGCTCAAATATAATCCATAAAATAAATCAATTATAATTTCCAGAGAGAATATGTGACTTAATATACCAATGACCATAAGCTAACCTTATAACATCAGTCAAAGTAGGGTTCTATGATTGAATGTTCTGAAGTTAGCCTATGGTTAAATTCACTTCATTTTTGTGTTAAAGTTAATTCTTGAAGGGTTCGAGATTAAAAAAATTAAGGGATTATAATTAATTGGATATTAATTTAAATGATATTGATTAATAAATGATTGATTATATAGATTTATATCGACTACACTTTCTAAATATAGTTTTCTAAAAAAACATCTTTATGTGGTGCTCTATTAATCAAATTTCATTTCATAACAAAAACAAATACAATCTTCTTCCAGAAAACTACTGATAGATTTATATAATATAAACTACCCCCATAATTTGAATTAATTTTTTTATTTTATTTTATTTTATTTTCAAAATACATTTAATAGGTTGTTAAATTTACTTCCTCATTTGAGAGATGACCTTGGTCAGCCACTCTGTTGTACCAAAGTACCGTACAATCACATATCATTTGAGGGTGCCTATGAAAACACCTTTTAGATGCCCATCGGGTAGTGGTGCTGCTGGTACACCACTCGTTGGTACTATCACCGTAATAGGGCCTTGCACCGAGGCATCATCTCTTGGTGGGCCATCATCATAAACTCTCATTGGAATCTTGACTCGTTGTCTATGTGGTGGCATCCTGAAAGAAAACAGGTGCCCAACAGTCAATAAGTTATACCTGGTGAGATGACTCAAAGAGATCAAAAATAAAACACTTCCAAAACACATGCAATCATTGTTTTTGTGCACCAAGTCAGAAATCATAATTCAAGGTCCTGGTGTTGGGATATGTCGGTCGCCGCACCAACACTAGACTCCCCGAACTAAAAACCACATTCAGAACACTTAACGCTATTGCTCTATTAAAATATCAGATTCATAGTTCTTTGATAGAACTGAATCCTTTGATACCAAATTGTCACGACTCGTCCCCCAGGGCCCATGTTGTGACAACCCCAATCCCACCTTCCATAGGCCAGGGGTTGGCGACTAGCACTAAAAAGGTGTATCTCTAAAACGGGAAGGAAATTTCTTTAAACCTGTATGAACACACAATCCAAGAACAAAACAAGAAGAAACCATGAAGTAGAATAATAGTAGTAAAGGTATGTACTGAAAGTAAAGGGGCTGGAATACAAGCCCAATTGAAAGGTACTATTACAAATGAAAAACTATAAAACATCTCCTAGAATCGTTCACCAAGGATCCAACCTCAGGGGTAGGTACACCATGTCTCCACTACTTTCCTCATTATCCAATCACCTCTGTGTACTGCCTGGTCCTGGCTCCTCCAAGTCTCAGCCTAGCTACTCATCATCTTCAAAACACATAAAATCATGGAGGCGAAACCCGTGAAGGTGAGTATAACAATACCCATTAGGGACCCCAAGACCGCCGAAGGTCTCTTAGAATTCCACAAAGGAAAAGCACAAAGCATGACCTCAATCAAATAGCACGAAGAAAAAGACTCATCTCAAACCAGGTATACAACTCAGAGTTCAGGAATAAAGAGGATAAACCTAAATCTATATCATTTTTTCTATTAGGATGTTTTCACAACTAAACCACGAGATATTTTCTTCATTGTAGATCCACATAGGGTCGTATATCGTTGATCCATGACGGGCTATTCTAAGGCTGGTCCTCATCGAGTCACGCACTGTTGATCCACACAAGGTCACTAGAATGATAATCCACACAAGGTTGTTGTGATGCTGATCTAAACAAGGTCATTGGATTCTGATCCACACAGGGTATCTATGATGATGATCCACACAGGGTCGTTATGATGCTGATTCACACAGGGTCACTAGATGCTGATCCACATAGGGTCTCTAGAATGCCTCTCCACACAGGGTCGCTATGATGTTGATCTACATAGTATTGCTAGATTTTGATCCACACATGGTCTCTAGTATTCTTATACACATAGGGTCTCTATGATGCTGATCCACATAAGGTCACTACATGTTGATCCACACAGGGTCGTTATGATGCTGACCCACACAGGGTCGCTACTTCAAATACATCCAATCACATGATTCCTGATCATAGCACGCTTGATAATGGGAGAACTGCCCCTCAAGAAAACAGTCATATCGCAACTAGTAAGAAGTCCTACAAAAATATTACCCAAGGGTATACCACGTCATAGGGGTCCCAACGTGAAATATGATGCATCGATCGGATGCCCGGTCTATGAGATATGGGAACTTTTGTAAAAAGGGCCTGGTTAGGTTCAAGTCTGATCCAAACCATGTCACATATCAAACTTCATAAAAACTAACATGGAGTATCTCCAAAGTAATTTCTTGTCCCAAGGGTCCTTATTCCATAGAAGGCGCTTCGATCAGACACCTGGTCTGTTAGTTACATCCCTTTACCTGAAACGGGGGGTGATCACACCTCGATCCCACCTGTCTTGGTCAGCCCCCCCCCCCAGAATATTCCAAAGAGACTGCTTCCCAAAAGGGGTCCCAATTCCACTGATGGTGTGTCAAACGGACACCTGGTTCGTCATTTATGGGTGTTTATTAATTCGGTGGCCGATTGGGTCTGGGACCGGTCGGATCCGGTATGACCGGCCCGACGCAACAGTTCCCGGGGTCTACCTGAACCAACCCAGGTCTGGCCCACATCCAGCCCGATCCGCTAGAAGGCGGCCCGGCTTCTCGTCTAGCCTCGCGGTTGCGAGGCTGTTTTTCCCAACCAGTGGACCGCTAACCCCCCACATGAAATGGTCGGTTGTTGGGTCGATCAGCTTCTTCCAATGTATCATGGCGTAGGGTCGTGCCACACCCTCTTGTCACGACCTTCTGGATATGGCTACTACCTCCTACGGCCCCTGTGGGAACCGCCCTTGTCCCGCGTGACGTCGCTCTGCTTTCCACCACCCACAGCCGGTTTCCACGGGTCTCCTCAGGCCACCACTAGCCGCCGCCGACATGGCACAATGGTAGTTTCTTCCACATGCCACCAGACACACTCTGATGGTCCGTTTTTTGTCCATCAGCACCTATGAGGCTCTCAGGTCACTGTCACCATTGTGTGTCCTCTGGTTTCATCCTGCCTCTCTGTTTGGAAAACTATTCCAGAAAAACTAGACAAATACCGAAGAGGCAAAGGTTCCAAGCCTGGTACATTTGTCTCGCACCCTCCGCATTAGCATCGTATGAGGCGGTCGACAAGTTATCTCATAAAGATAAACTTTACAACAATCCCCCGACCTGGATAATACGTCTGTTAACGACGATCAATAGAACTTCCTTCGTCATTGTCATCGGTTCATGATTCAGTGGCATTTTCCACCACTCGCTGAAACCGGTCTCATCCTCCAGGTGGTTGGCGTTGTGGTACATTGTCAGAGCTTCATCGCTTGGTGAAGCTGTACCAAAACCCCACCCCGGTCTCTATATAAATAAGAGGGGTAAGAGGTGGGTAATGCTCCAACGAATTTATGAGGTTATTTAATTAATTGACCACCCAAATTCCCAATGGTGTGGTTACATGTAAAAGAGAGTCAAGACATTTAATGGCCTGACATGTGGTAGGTCCCGCCATCGATGCTCGTCCGATGGAGGAAAGTAAGAAAGAGAAATAAAATAAAACTGTTATTTTATAATTCTTTTAAATGTCCAAAAACTATCTTTTTCTCCCGACCTTTTGCGATTAAAGTGAAGCCCCACATAAGATAATCTTGATGCTGCAGATTCAATAGTGCCCTCGATTTTTTTAATCTGAGCACCAGTTCAAAAGATAGAAAATGACACCCCTGCGTTTACTGAACATACCCTAAAAAAAGTTTAGAAATTAATTTCGGGCACACCAGGCCTTAGAATCATGCGCTTTCAATTTTTGTAGGCTTGTAATAATCCCAAATAATTAAAAAAATTACTTGGAAAATCTGGGTATTTATAGTTGAAAGCATTACAAAAGGCATATACTTTTTCATAATCAATTAGGAGATCAAAACAATAATCAGTAGTTGACAACCCAATTGTTTTGATTTTGGAGGAACATATGTCAACTTGTACTAGCAGCCTATCAAAGTGGCTATTTCTATTCCTTTTAGTTTTTATCCATATTAATTGGAACTCACTTTGCTGATGTAATATCCCATAGGATTTTGGGGTTCCAAAACAACCAACTCAAACCCTTTATTCAAATCCATTTTTGAGTTTCATAACTTTTATCATTAATATGATTAAAAGATAGATCCAAATCGTATATTTTAAAAAATACATGCTTCAAATTGAAAAATCCATCCTCTCAAGCATTTTATTTTGAATTCAATGAATATAAAATAATGTGGAAATTGTTTTTACCTAAATAGGTCATACACCAATTATTAGAACCCCATATTCCTAGATATCCCTTATTAATTTTATGCACACTCCACCTATTTTTATTATCTTTTAAATATAGGTGATCAATCAAAGAGTGCTTACATTAATTTAGCCTTTCTGAAAAAATTACATATGGTGCATTAATGATCAATGAATTCCCCTTCTTATTTATCTTATGAGATAGAAAATTGGAATCTCTTTGATTCCCAAAAAAAAAATTATTCAAAAAAACTCAACATCATGTAAAATACCTACATATGAGGGAGCCTTAACATGAACATTAGATTAATCCCTAACTTAGAATGACTCAAGAATATAAGGATTAATAGAATATTATGTATATGAAGCATGAATTATCGATTTAGAGTCATTTTTAGAAATAAAATATTTCCGTAAAGAAATTGAATCATCGACTCCTGAGTTGAACAAATTAGGTCGACCCCTAGTAACCTACTGATCACCTCTTTCTGAAATAAGGGCCATCAAAAAAAGAAAAAAGAAAAAACAAAACTAATAGCTATGGAATTCCCTGAGTTCCACTCTCTATAGTCTCTCCTCTATCATCCCTCACTTACAAAAATGTATTTTACTTATTATAATAATAGTAAATTATTTCGATTATTTTATCTAGTAATTTTTATTATTTTATTATGTTGAATTTTTTTAAAAATTATATTGTATTTATTATAATCATGATATATTATATTATTAATTATGGCATTATTGTTTTTAATATTTTAATAATTCTTTTAATCCTCAATAATTTATTATAAGATTTATGATTTTTCTAATTTTTAAATTTATAAATTATTACCATTTTTAAAAATTTAATAAAATATTTATAACTTATTATATTTTATATATTTTTAATTAATATCAATACTTGAACCATAGTCGACATTCAATAATTTTTTTATTTTTTCATAAATATTTAATTTTTTTTATTTTTTTAATAATCTCCCATAATTTATTATTTTACTAATTATGTTTAATTATTTATAAACTATAAAATTTATTATTTTATAAAAATAATTTTATCTTCTAATACTAAATAAATTAATTTAAATGTTATTTTATGTTTTGTTATGTTATATATATGTGTGTTTGTGTGTTTAAATATGTATATGAAAATTTCTCTAAATAACTAAATAACATAAAATAATGTTTTTCTTTCTAATTTTCAAAAAGTATCATATCCTTAATATAAGAAATATTTAATATTTTTATATTTTTTAGTACTAAATAATATTATTTATATTATGTTTCTATTTTTAATAATTTATTTCAATTTCTATATTTTTTATATTTTTTTGTTTAATTTAATTTTCCATTTTTTATATAATTTAGGATAACACTTGTAAATATTTTATTATTATATTTATTAAAATAACATTTATCTATTTTTTTTATAAATATGTAATATTCTAATTATTTTAATTTTTTATGATTTATTAATTTATTTACTTTAATAATAACATTAAATTATTTTGATTGTTTAATAATGAATTTTTTATAATATTAAATCTATTTTTCATAAATATATGACCCAATAAAATTATTTCATCACATATATTATAATAAAATTTTCCTAAATAGTACATAAATTTTATATAAAAATGAATACTTTAAAATCAATTTATTATTTTAAATTTTATGATTTAAATTGTCTTCACAATAATCATAGTAAATTATTTTTCTAATTTCTAAATTTATATTTTATTATTTATATTATTTCACTAATTAAAAAAAACTACCAAGAAATTAAAAATTTATAAAAATAGTAATTAATCTAATTTAAATAGACATATTGTATAAATAGAAAATAAATACTATTATTTCAAAATTCGAAAAAACTGACTAATAAAACAGTAAATAAAATTTTAAGATAAACACTTTCTGGACAGGGTAAAATTAATTGGATCTTGATCTAGTAATAACATGACCTCACTCATGGGGGCACCACTTAGGTTTATGGTATTATGAGTGTACCACCCCAGCCTACTTTGAATCGGCTAAGGGAGAGAGATTTACACCACGAATGAACAATATTACATGGGAGGTCTTACTCTACAATAAGTGATAATTTAAATTAAACTTTAATAGAAAATAATACAGAACAACACTAGAAATATATAATCAACTAAACTGTAAAAAAATGTATGCATGGAACAACAATTATCCAGTACAAATCCATAATAGAAAAACCCCAAAAATTAATAAACATAGAGGAGAAAAAAACAAGTGCTGACGCCAAATCTAGCATGGTAAGACACCTCCTTGTTGTTAAGACTAGTGGAATGCACACCTTCATCAATGACCACCCATTGTATACCACCATTAGTCACATGCATCAACTCCATCAATGACTGCCAACTCCTAATCCAACAAGGTCATCTTCGGGTTGTGCAATGTCTGCATAGACATACATGTGTGGGCATGATCCCTCTGTATTAGTGATAAAAATATACCTAGTAGGATACCCCTAAATTTTTTAAATAAAAATCAATATTCCAGGATTAACCCATGACCAAGGGGGAAATAGGAAAGATAATCCAAAAGAAAAACATAAATATTATCTAAGGTCAAGTCAATCACATAAAAGGTAGAAACCCAATCATAACAACTGAACTTTATTAAGTATAATATCTCACAAAAAATAAATATAGTATATTAATAATTCCTATAAATCCCGATGTCAGAATGTAGTTTTACGAAATCTCTATAAAGATAAGCATAATGACATGGCGTGACACTTATAAATTGAATAGATCCAAAAAAATAGAGGTATCATAATATCCATAACACTCAATCAATCCAACAGCAGTCACATTCATATTATCCCTCAATAAAAGAAGTAATAGGAATCCCATTCCCCACTAAAGAAATATGTCAAGTGGGTTACTATACCATATGGATGACCATAACCCCACCATGTATAATGTTCATCAGTTATGAGGGTTACCTAGTCCATGATTGGAGGACCAAAACCCATTCACTATGATATTGTTACTTACTCCACAAAATATAGAATCTCAATCCTTTTACACATATTATTACATGATTTTTAATATAAATATCCATTAAATAAAACCAAAGGACCAAAATCCCTAGTGTCTTTGGATGATTAGTTACATAAAACAACAACATAAAACTGAAATAAAACTTCATTATTTTAATCTTTACAATGAGATCTTAAATAAATTTGATCTCCTAAAACTACATAGGATTGCCTAGTGAATAATTAATGGAATGTGGTGAGAAATAAACCCATGTAAGGGAATAAAAATAATGGAGAATCATAACATATAATTAAAATGTAATAAAATGATATCATAAAGAAGAAAGAATCATGAATAACCTATGGAACCATAACATAAATTTCATGGTATCATAAGATCATGTCATCATGGGAATGTGTAATAAATATAAAACATGACATAAGAATAAGTCAAGACTAACCATCGAGATAAAATCACATGGGGTAAAGAGATATATTGTGGATTAGGTTTACTCTCTAATACCATACATACCATCTAATGAGAAAACAAAATTACCCAATGCATTGAAGTGCTATCTAGGTGCACCCATCATAACTATATAAGCTTATGTGTTCAACAAAAAGGCAATAAATCATATGGTATTTGGAAAATGTACTTAAGGTATGTATACCCTGTCAAAGGAAGGGAGAATAAGCTAAGTATACATGTAAGAGATATATATACTGAATTTAGAATCATTTCATGACAACAAATAGTGAGGGAATGGGAGTTTGAGAGAGAAAGGTCATAACCCAAAGGAAAATGATGGTTCAGACAGATCTTGTACCATTTATTCTAAAATCGCTCTGCACTTGCACTTAACATCATAGATAAACCAAATTTGATTCAATAATTTCATTTTTTTAGAAACTTTTACATCTATATTTGATTTATTATAGTTTTAGTTTGTTAATTTATAATCATTTCAATGAGAAGTAATATTTAATTTTGTTGTTTTGGGAGAGTTCATTTCATGGTTCGATGGTGTGGTCACTTACAGATAATTGTTGATGTTATTGTAAAATTTGGATGAAACTCTAGAAGTGAAATGAAATGATATTGATATACTTAGATAAATTGAAATGGCCCCAAATATCCTTATTTGTTTTGATATATGGACTATTATTTTAGTAAAAACATTAATGATATTTACTTAGTTAATTTAGATAGATTTAGCGACCATCATGAACTAAATTCAATTTTTTTAATTGAATGATCATTAAAATATTACACAACTTGAAATCAGTTATTTTATACTTAATGTATTTTTATTTGAGAATAATAGTATTTTTATGACTGATGTGGCCTTTATTTATTAACTTTTTTTCTGATCAATTTTAACTTTTTATTGCCTTTTTATTATTAAAATAATGTATTTTAGTTAACAATTAAAAATTGTTATATTTTGTATATTTAATTGTAAAAAATATGTTATTGTGTTAAAATTATTTATTTTAGTGTTTTTTTTATTTTGAATAATAAAATTTTTTTATTCATTTTTATTTTTTACTTTCATTTTTTTGTCAATTTTTTTCAATAATAAAAATTCTATTTATTTAATTATTTTAAAATTTTATATTATTTATGTTATTAGATTTCTTTCTTTCTTATGTTTTCATAACATTATGATTAAATCTTTAATTTAATTAATTAATATGAAAATAAATAAAATATAACTTTTTTTGATAATTTAAATAATTAAACTAAATATAACAATTTATTTCAATTCTTTAATATTATTTATACTTAGTATTATTTAATTTTAATTTAATTATTTGATTTCGTTAATTATTTTAATTATTTAATTAGTTTATTTATACAATTGAATTTTAATATTCTATATTTCTATAAATTTATTTTTCTATAATAATTGTAATTTAAAATTTTCAGTTTGTTGAATAAATTGTAATTCAAATTATTTTGTTTTTAACAATGTTTTATGATTAATTAGATTTTTAAATTCATCTGTTATTATAATTTAATGATTAATTTATCGCTTGTTTTTTGTTAATTTTTCTTTGTTCCAGGTGCCACCGTCAGAGTGACACCCACCGTCACAAATCTTCTAATGGTGAGTTTCACTCACCTTGCCTTTGCGAACCACCATGGTATCTAAAGTCGTATGAGATGCGGGACAGAGCCGCCCCACCCCTATTTATGCCTCCCAAATCAGCTTGTTCCTACATCTCCACTACAAATAACTGCACTTGAATCCATCACAAACTACCTAGAGATGCTGAGTCGCCTCTGCTGGTTGCTGACACCAAACCACCTCCCTCCTCACCTGGTGTCATCCAAGCCATTTGTGAGCTGCCTTTTCAGCTGTTTACTGCTGTCGCAACCCACCTTAATCCTCTTCTTTCTTCTTCATTTTTTATATAACATAATATATATATTTAATAATAAATAAATACTAATAAAATTAGGTGTATTTTAATTAATAAATACTTTTTTATATTTCATTAAATTAATATATTTCTATAAGTGTAATTATATATATAAATATATTTATAATATTATTAATAATATTAATTGTTTTTATCAATATTTCCATAATTATTATTTTTCCTTTAAATAGTTTTTTAAATATATATTTTAATATAGTAAATTTTATTTTAATATAATCTTGTTACATTTATTTATTTTGAACTACTTGTTTGTTTTCTATTTTAGTGGGGATCTTGGTGCATGGCAGAGACATTCAATCTATTGGGAGGCATTTTCTGTGACCAATGAAGAGGAATTGGAAAACTCAATGTGCCACATAGAGGCTAGTTTAGTGATTCGTGATGTAGTGGGAAATTCGTGCAAGGTGGATTCGATTACTCTAGAAGTAATAATAGCCCAGAGAATTCTGTTTCCCCAGACCCACATTAAAAATGTATCCCTAAATACATTGATAACTACAGTAAACTAATAAAATTGATGTCCATTTCAGTTTATTTTCTTTCTTTCTTGTGTGTTTCCCTATCCCATGGGATCTTTGGGCTTTCCCTCGGGCCGACCCTATATAGAAGGAAGAGGGAATTGGAGGGAACTATTTTTCACAAATTCATTCAAGAGAGTTCTAGGGGGAAGCTGAAGGATTCACCAATTACCACTTCCGGGAGAAGATCACATGGTGGATCAATCCCATTGTTACTACTCACACACTTTTCCATCCACCCATCCTAGACGCATCCACTCGAACCATCCATTCCGTACCACCTAATCGTCCTTCACCATCCATTTCTCCGCACTGACCATCATACGATCATCCATCCATTCTTTGGGACAAAGAGAATAAAAATTGACAACCGAGGTTGGAGTATGGAGTAGGAGCTCAAGATTGTGGAAACATGCTTCCATAGATATTTCTTCATTACTTCTTTGTTGTTTTCGTTTTTGTTTTCCCAAAAATGAGTAGTTAATTAGATTAGGGGAATCAGGATGTTATGGATTGATTTGTAGGTTTAATTTTTTGTTGCATCTTTTATGTTCTATGTTATGTTCCTTTTAATTATGCACATCAATTAACACTATGTAATAACCGACTGGTAATTTTAGCGAATCAATACCCCTTGGATCATTGACCGAAGTACTATAAATTGAAAAAGGTCAAAAAATCTATTATTTATATTGAACGGATTAATTAAAGGGTTAAGATCGAATGATCAAGCCTCTAGAATATTCATCGAGTTGTGGAAGTCCACTAACGTGAAAACTCAATGATTTTCAACATTTTTTCCAAGAACTAAATAATTTAATAATTTAAGTAGGATCGACGAACATCATTTTTAATCAGTTTAAAGTGGTCTCATGACCCTAATTTCATCATTGTTTTCTGCTATCTATTTATGTCTTAGAAATCACTGCATCACACCATCTCACCCTCATTTTTACACTCAATGCCTTCCATTTCATTATTTTTCATTTTAGTTATTCTCTTTAGTTTTTATTTTGTTTGGGTTGGCCTGCACAACATAAATCCTTCTCTAGGGTTCAACACTCTTTATACCA
This sequence comes from Viscum album, assembly GCA_963277665.1. Lineage (NCBI taxonomy): Eukaryota > Viridiplantae > Streptophyta > Magnoliopsida > Santalales > Viscaceae > Viscum > Viscum album. Next base: position 1,932,629,436 of record OY728142.1, read on the forward strand.
TTGCACTAGTAGATAATAGGGTTATATAAATTTAAATTTCTGTGCGCTCAATGACCATCCATCAATGACCATCCTTGAAGGTGGGGGATAAAATAAATTACATTTTTCATTGACGTGGTCAACCAACTATAGTGTAAACATCATTTTTGTTTTAGAAATGGAAGAAGGGAGGGTATCAGTACCCCAAAATCAGTGTTTAGAAGAGGTTTAGTAAACCGCTGCTAACACTTATTTTTTTCTTCAAAAACCTGACATTTCTCTCTTGAACCCCCCACTCCCCCAACCCTTGAGACCCCCCGAATCCCTACCATCACCGCACCTTACCGTCGGTCCCGAGCCTCACCTCCAGTATAATATTGATGTTTCTTGATTTTTTGATATTGTTTTTGTATTTTGGAGTTATTCATTAGAGGTGTACTATAAAATTAAGGGTATTTATCAATGTGATAGTTTTTGATGTTTAAGTGTTTATTTTTGTAAGGAGTTAGGTTTTATTTGGGAGCTATGACATAGAAATGGGATAGATGAATTGGGATATGGTTTGAGGTGTGTTTAAAATTATGTATAATTAATATGATATTTGTTTACTTATTTGGGTTATGTAGATGGTTAGTTTTGGAGATTTTATATGTGTTTCAAAGATTATTATTATTGATATAATGTATTCATCAGTTCATTTATTTCCAATATAGAGGAAATGAGTCTTTAGATAGATGTTTCTTGAGGCTTATCTATATTTAAAAGTGATATTTTTGGTAGGACATAATGTTTTTACCTTATTACCTTGATTATGGTGTCATTAAGGTCTTATGTTGGAAATTTGAGTGGAAAAAACATTGGATAGTTTCAATTTTTGATTTTGAATGAGGGGTATTTTTGGATAATGGATTAAAAATTGATTTTTTGTTGATTTTACATTATATTTTATTTTTTAATGAGGTTTGTGGTTTGGTGGGTGAATTGGGGATTTAGGGTATCAAAAACAGGTTTCCACATATAATTTACAATTACAGGTGACATTGGGTACCTGGTGGGAGTTAAATAGTCAACGTTGGACTTGTATGAGTCTCAGGTATCCTAAGAGTGATGTAATGTCCTAGAATTTCTGTATAATGTTTTTAATTATATGGAATTATTTTGAGACCAGGCACTGAGATGGTGTGCGATTCTGAGGCTCGGATTGCCCGGAAGGATCCATCCAAAAATGTTATGATTTAAATAGCAGGTGCCAGCAATTTTCTGGAAAAAGATGAATAAATATTACACGTGTACCCTTATCAAAAATCTGATGGCGCTATTACATTCAGGATGGTGGGTTTACCCCATGCATGACTTATGTTTAGTCAGCACATGCCTCTAGTGAGAAAACCTGAAAATGGAACAACCATAAATAAAATTATTAAATAAAATTATTTTAATTTTCAAATTCTTATAACTCATGAATGGTGACTCATATTAAAAACCTGAGACCACCGCTGAGCTTATGAGGTTATAATTTTCTTAGGCAGATCCTAGCATTGGCCAGTGCGGTCCAATAATGAAAGTTATTTTTTGGCCATAAATAAAATAATTAAGTTACAATTATTTTTTTTTCAAATCCTTATAACTCCTAAACAGTAACTCAGATTTGAAATCCGAGAGTACCATTGAGCTCATAAGGCCTTGTTCTCTTTAGGAGGAGCCTATCCATGCCTGAAACGGGTTCAAGGTGAATGTTAATTATTGATCTTTTTTTTAATGTTCATTTAAATTAACGTACAAGAGGGTTTTTCTAACATTTAAACCAGTAATTGGATCAAAAATATGAGGGCACCGTTAAATTGAGAATGCTGAGATTTGCCTAAAAAGGACTAAGCCTCGGCTGACAAGGGATGAACATAAAATTTAATTTTCACAATTCTTGAAAAATAAAAAAATAACTTTCATGTTTTTTGTTTTCTTTCCTCATCTATTGAGAGACGGATAGTGACATTGTGGTGCACTGATGAGGCGCTTTGATGAGGCTCATTAATGGCTTCTTAACACGTAGTGTAACGACACATTAATGACCCGTAATAGTGGTGTTGTTTCATAAATGAAACAGTCTAACAGTGCGACATCACTGCGTAACCGAAGAACTGCGATGTGTTTTCATTTTTTTTGTTTGACATGTTGATGGAATGAGGAATTAAACTGTGAGGATTCTCTGAAAAACCTCCGAAAAACATCCTATCCAACAAAGAATGACAAATGTTGAAGAACGTCAAACATCTTCGAGGCGCCTCGAAGAACATAGCCAGAAGCAACGAACGACATTGACATCTTGAAACCTCGAGGATGTAATGTTGCGGAAACAAACATCAAAGAGGTAGGGGTTTAATTTGTGAAAGTTCTTCCCCGTTATTATTCTAGAATCGACGAACATAGACCAACCCCAAAATAGGTCGACCTGCTAATCATGTGTTTATGCCGGAGAGTGAATTTAATTTAGGGAGTTATTAACTGAGATTAGTTTATCACTAGTTTGATTGAGCCAAAATCCCTTAGCCTGCCTATTATTATAAACTTCTAAGGTGGAGGGTGTGGGCCGACATAAATAGGTCCTGAGGACCTCCCCTGTGTGCATTCTCTGTGGTCGCACCCTCAAAGTGACGACAAGATGATTCTGGGACCTTTGCGGTGATGAAGACGTTCCTTGGAGAGCACGAGTGCAGGTGGTGTGAATAATGGATCATTGGAGTGCGTCTGGTGGTCTTCCAAACATCTACCGGCCGCGGACCATGGCAGCGGCTATAGGTGGAGGTGGCAGCACACCCGACAGCGTGCCGCGACAGTAACGGGGTGATGCGGCGCTCCCCTAGCGCCGCGTGAGGGAGTGCCTCTGTCCGGGCCATCTGGGGGGATCAGTGAGCCACGGTCGGTCGACCACTACAGGAGGGACCCGCACATCTACAGAGCTAGCGGGGGCCGGACACGACAACCGGCCGCGTCCTGGCTAGGAGGTGCACCACTGGCCCGTACCGTGCGGTTCGAGCTTCGAGCTGGCGGGCCACGCCCCAAGCCAGTGGGCTGAACCCAAGACCCTATGGGCCAGACCTGCACCCCATGGTCCGGACCCGCACTGGCAGGCTAGAACCATGCCCTTCGGGCTAGGCTAGACTATACCGAGTCGTAGGGCGACCAGACAACATGGACCCCTGTCCAACCCGGGTCGGGTCCATCAAGCCCCATTTGACCTGGCCCACTATCCAGGCCAGACCGGAGTAACCCAGAACCAAACCAGGTCTGGTTGAGTTGATCAATTTAAACAAGGGGATGTGGGACTCTTGGTCCGGGTTTTTCGGTTCGGTCCGACCGGATTGGACCAGGCCTATAAGCAATCATTCCATGTTTACTAAAATGCCCATATCCTGCAAACTGAGCATCCTATTGACGAGTAGTTTATGGAATTGGGACCCTCTCATTGAGACGGATATTATGAAATTCCCTTAAGAGGATTTCATGGAAGTTGAGATGCGACGAATGGCTTGAGAAGTTTTACCAGGCGCGCTACGTACGGAACCCTGCGGTTGGATGAGACCTGAGGACTGCGGACTTCTGACGCTATGAGACTCCACTATGGCCTAGTGGGAAGCACTTCTTTGGGAATTTCCAGGGAGACAGTGGGAAGCACATCTATATGACTTTTCAGGCCCATGGTACGCGATGAGGTGGTGTACCAAAGAAGTCCAATGTTAGTGGGAAACTCTTCTGTGTGACTTGGAAGACCCACTGTACTCAATAGAGGAGGACTTCTCCAGAAGCTGAGGTGTTTGATGATGTGACTGATGATTCTTCTATCACTACTGTATATTTACACATTGTGTGAGGTGTCTTACTCTTTATACTTATACTTCGTGATTTTCTATGAGGATTGCTTTGTGGTCATTCCTTTGTGTTTTGGGGTCCCCTACTAAGTATTTTGTTACTCACCCCTACACGAGCTTCGCCCGCACATGTTGTGTTTGGTGCAGATGATCCATGCTGCGACGGTGGACTTGGTAGCCTAGGACCAAGTGGGGCCCAGTAAGATCGGGTGGATAGGATGTTCTACTTCAACATCCAGTAGCTACACTACTCTCACGATCATGTGCAGTTTTCCACAGATGTTCATCAGTGTTTCCTTTTTGAACCTTGCTATTTTCAGTTCTTTTGTTGGGTTTGTATTCTAACCCACTTATTTGATTTACTTGTACTCAGTGGTTTTATGGTAGCACCTTGTTTCCTTTTTTAGTGTGTGGGAATTGCTTGGGAGTTTGTGTGCATATAAGTACTCAAGGAAATGCCTCCCACTTGTAGGATTATTCCTTCGGTGCTAGTCGCCATTCCCTGGCCTGCGGGAGGTGGGCTTGGGGTAGTCACAACACAGTCCCCAGGGGACGGGTCGTGACAGGTGAAACCGGAGTCCCCATGGCCCATAAAATGTACTTGATAAAGTTTATATATATATATATATTTAATGTGAGGATTTTTGGTTAATTACCCCATCTTGATCCTTTTCACCCATTCTCCCATAATCCCACTCTTATATAGCCACATAAGAGGCCCCTTTAAAATGTAGTATTGTGAATGCAGAAATATCATTTATATGTTTATTCTATTGATGAATTTTTTGTGCTTTATGTGGTCCCTGTGGGGATTTTAGCAATATTGGTGGTAATTGGGTTTGAGTTAGAGTGTGTTGTTTAGTGAAAAATGGCTGGTTGGAATGAGATGTGATGTTGGATGATGTGTGATATAGTTGTGTGACGATCATGGTTGTGGTGATGATGCATAATGTAGGAGCATGGAGTTGGTATGTGAATTATGTTTGGGGTTTTGTATTGTCTTTGTTGTTTCCTAGATGTTATTGATTGAAATAAAAGACTCATTCTTAAATTAAATGAACTTCAAATGTATTAAGTTTATTTGAGATAAAAATAAATGGATGATAAAATAAAATATATTGCACATAATGAAGGTGAATTATATTTTCCTCTGGAGAATGTTTATTTTTTTATATGAATAAATTATAATAATTTATAGTTTTGATATTAAACATGTAAAATAATTTAATATAGGGAATGTTTATTTTTTTGATATGAAAAATGTCTATGGTTATGATGTAGATTATGTTTAGTGTGTATATATGGAAAACATTGTGTTTCTCTATCATTAATTGATTTCATTGTGATTACCTTAGGATATATTATTTTAAATTTCACATGTATAACCTTGATTTTTTTTATAAATATCATATAAAACATTTGGGAATTATCTTATAGGTTTCATCTTGAAACTTCTCTACAAGAATCTATGTTGGGTCATCATGTGTTAACCAGGTTACCCCAACACAAAACCTCACATGTTTCGATCAATTCCCGTGATACATCTATTGTTGCCACAATTCATTAGAGTTCTATCAGACAATGTAATTTCAATATATAATACTAACCATAATAAAAATCATTAGGGAAGGTTATCACAATAGCCAGTGCTAATCATATAGAAAATCCATTACATATAACATGATATTTAATGATAGAGTTTCAATATCCAAACTCTCTCACAAGTTGAATTTTTGGAATTATATGTTCTGAATATAATTTTATCTGATTAAATGGAAGTAATGCCAAGGAGTAATCACTATACTATTCCATTGTCCTCACCGAAAAATGACGATCCATCGGTCTCCGTCCCTATATCATCTGAGACACCGTCTATTTTCCCCTTGAACCATCTCCCACACCCTCCGTGAGGGTCCCATTGGTAGATCAGTTGATGCCTTCCATTCAGCAGCCTCAACAGTGAGTGAGTAAGGCACCACTCCTATTTCTTCATGGGTATACTGTAGAGTTACTGTTATAGTTACAAATTTTGATATAAATAAATTTATTGCACTTATTTATACTAACTGTTTGTTCATAAAAGACAGAAAAAATGAATCTATGGAGAAAAATATAAAATTTTCATATGTGTGGAATCTGAATGGAATAAAGATAGTTTTCCCATGTGATTTCTATGGGGTCCTTACAGATGAAGACGTAGGATTAAGTAGCCATATTCTAGGCTAGCTAATCACGAAGCTGATTTCCCATCCGATTATGTATGATGATTGGAGGCATATGCATTCATCTTGGAAAAATTATGTTTTTGATTCACAAATAAAGGTAATTGCATTATATTATGGTGTAATTGAATATCAGTATTTTATGAAATTCTAATACTTTTTAAATTAATTTCTGTGTACATATTTTTTTTTCTACTGTACGGTTTCTGATGTGCTAGCATGAAAGTGGATATTGAAAAATCTAGGCAAGAAATTCAAATAATTTAAATGGTGAATATGGGGTGATGTCAATGATACTTTGTTGAGACCCCAACAGATGTATGACAAGGTACCCAATGGGGTACCTAGAGAGAAATGGATTGTTTACGGTGAAAGACATCTCGATGAGAAGAACGTGGTATTTAAATATATATTATTATTTTAAAATAATATTACATTCATACATGTATATGAAAACGATATTACATTACATACATTACTATTAAATTACAATTTATTTATTTAAGGATCTTTTAAGGAAAGATGCATTTAACGGGACTAAGCAAATCATCCCTCACACTACGGGGGTCAAAGAGTTTACATATAAGTCGATTGACTCTGGAAATATTTTCATTAGTTTAAATATTTATAAGTGAATATTATCTATTTGATATATTAAATTTTTTATTTATCTTTATTTAATGCAGTCTCAATGTTTAGGGTACTAAGCATCTCGAACATGAGTGTGTTTGGATGTTCATAAAAATATGATGGGAGTTTTGTTAATGAACTTTCCAAAGAAGTTGGGGTATGAATTCATTTTTCATTATAATAAAATTTTAATATTTATCACTATGTTAATATATATTTCTTATAATATGACTGATATTTTATTTATAGGTATAAATTAAATAACTACGGGATGCCAATCCTGTGCATTCCAACTCAGTATCCCAGGATGACCCAATTGGTAATGTTTTTTGGAAGGAGCATCCTATTTGAGTGAGTGGGATGGGTTTGGGACCCTTAACATCTAATGTTTTTAGTAGGAAATTAGGGATTGAAGCTGCATATAATCCTGGTTGTATTCGAGATACATAGAGATATTATATTTCTATTAAAAACAAAATTTAGGAACATGGGGCTCATATATCTGCTTTGTAGAAAGCATTGGTTGATTTATATCAGAAGACAACCAGATTTTTCTTGGGTGATACTTTATCGATGATGGGTGGTGAGCCGGTAAATCACAAAACTTCAAAATCATTTAGTTTGCAAACATCTTTTTGTTTTTATGTATAAATATAAATATATAACATTATTTAACTTTCAATATAATTTTCCTACAGGTGCCGATAGATGGAAGTATAGATGGAGGTGGAGTGGGTGACAAGCAGTGTTCATCATCGGACAATGATTAGTAGTCTTGTTGATATGTTGGAAAAATATGGAAATAGATGGTTTGTTCATGTATCATGTATCTTGTATCATGAATCATGTATCAAGTATCATGTGTGGCATAGAGTATTCACCTAACATTTTCATGACTGAACATTTTCTTGATACCCCATGTTTACTAAAGGCATTGGAATTTTAAATGGCTTGATGATTTAGTAAGTTATTGAGTCTAGAATTGGTGAAGTATGAAGTTGGTGGAGTATGACATAATCTATGTTCCACATGTAAGATGGAGATATTTAATAGTTTCATTTACATTATGTTAGGATGTGTATATTAGTATTTTGGAATAACTACTATATTGTTTATTTGATTCATTTTATTCATGTTAGAGACACAAGCCCCACATCCGTGTCATTCAAGGATGGCCCCCACAAATGTTTTGTCGACCATTGACCACATTAGAAACATGGTAATGATCAATTCTCACAAGATATACTTTGAGGTGTGTGACCTTGATGGTATGAGATCCTATTCTAGCCATGTGTTATTACTATAGGGGAGAATAATACTTGGAGGATGATGAAGATCCAAATTGGGAGCTACACCACTGTGTGCTTGAGCACATAGAGTGAGCCTATATATAATAGATATGATCATGTAATCACCCTATTATCATCTAGAATATAGATATACCCACAATAAATTTTAAATTTTAATGGTCACTTAGGAGTTGGGATACTCCCACTATCACAATTTCCTCTTTATGCAAGACCTCAATGTCCTAACGGTGCTGCCAACATATTTAATATGTTACATAGGAGGATATTACCCATGGTACTCAATTTTTTTAAAATGTTTGAAATCCAATTGACCAAGATCATACCATTTACATTATATTTTCCTTTAAAATCTCTCATAAACCATGAAAATGCACCTGTCTCAACCCACTATGTTCCTAAAGTGGTTCCTCACTGACAACATACTTATTTTAGATATTAATCATATTGAAATTCTTTTGGTTGAGTATTTTTCTAGAATAATAAAATTTAACACATGACATCTCTAAATCCATATTCTGATACCTTTTATCCAAGATACCCCAATATCACTTTGGGAATACTCACCACTACTTGTAACCAACTTCCAGTGACATCTCTTGATCTTTCCCAATCCTACTCGTTTATGTCACCATTCCAAAAAAACATTCTAGTGCATTCCCGATCCAACACACCTAGATAATCAAAAGGTATCCCAATACTAATTTATAAACTCGAGCTTATCCAATGTAAGTATTTTAACCATTACCTAGAATTCACCATGGACAACAATAGTACCAGATACCAGTTATCAAGAAACTAAAAAAATAAAACAACCATCCAATGACATGTCCAACACTCACATGAGTGTTACCCTCCAATATTTTACATTTATAATCCATATCTCAAGGATTTCTATAAATCAATCCATGTGTAAAACTCCCATTGATTCATTCTATCCAAACAAAAAGGTATTGGATTTAATTATTTATCTTGGAATATATGCGCTCTCCCAACATACTTAGTATGGTGTCATAATATTGTGAATGACTAAATATAGAATAGGAGTGCACAAAGTTGCTAAACATTACCCATTGTTGGTCTAAAAATAAAAACATCTTTATATTTAAAAAAAATATATTGATAGGCCTGTTTAGATCTTTTAATACATGCTCCACCAAAACATGTTATACTTGTCTTGAACCAACCCTTGAGGCCTCATCTCTCGATGATGTATGACTAGGTCTAAAAATGGGTCAACCACCTCAGTTAACCCTAAAACCCTCACTGTACTTCTACATTATATCTTTAATGTGTTACACACAAAAAATGTCACATATTATTTGACATGATTCATAGATGGAAGGATCAACTCCCCTTCAAAATTTTATCACTGAAGCATCAATCAATCTTATTCGGACATACTTGTTTAAGATATTCCTATATTAATAGCTAGTGTTTTTATTAAGGTATTGATCACACAAACTTAGATCCCAATGATACCATGTTATTTCATGCATAACCAAATTTTTTTACAAATAATCTAATCATTCATCAATGGTTGGGTAATAAACCAACCACCTTTCTATTTTGTTTCTATGATTTAATAGACACACTACCAACTAGTAAACTCATGGATCACTTATTTATCTTGAGCATGAACCTATCATCACAAATTAGTTTAAACTCAAACCTATGTTTTAAAAGTCATAATTATGTTTATGATATGAAATATTGAATATACCAACTCATCAGCTTCAAGAAGTTATTCTGACAATTTCCAACTGGTCCATTACAATTTTTTTCCTCTACATGAAAGGAAATTGTTTCCATAATACCCATCATTCTCCCCACCTTACAAATTTCCTGGGAAACATTTTATTGAAATAAAAAACTTTCCATGGCACATGCTTCATCCACTACTAAATGTGGTTCCAAAACAAGGATAACACACTTATCTTAATCATCAACCTGAATTGAAAAAACACCATCCTCTTACAAGTGTTATAGTATAGGTTTTCTTGTAGATGCATGCATGATGCTCCAACCAATCCATATTTGAGAACTTCATATATATCAAACATAAATTCCAAACTAAAACTAATCTATAGTGTTGTTGGATCCAATTATTTTTACAATGTTATCCTGAGCACTGGGATAAATAATTCTTATTAGGATGGCTTAGGGATACATCTTATTAGTTCATGTTATATAGTTTGAAGGATTACATCTCAGATGATGGTTCTATATAGTTTAATGTATTAGATTTTGATCTATGAAACATTGTTAGATGGTTGAGATGTTATTGTTTTTATTATTCTGTTACATGTTCTTTGTACATGGTTTTTTAGGAAACATTGTTAGACTACTGACTACTAAACATTGTTATATGGTTTAGATTATTATGTTTTATGTTCTCTGGACATGGTTTTTCTTTCAGCATACTGGTACTGGGGCTGCAGAATCTACTATATTTTTTTACTTGTAAATCTATATTTAGCGGCAGTTTAAATCGCCGCTAACAAAATAAACCATATTTTTTGGTGGATTAAACTGTTGATATATATTGATATTCTATTATCGATGGTGGTTAAAACGACTTCCAAATAAATGTGAATTATTTTTAGTGGCGATTATATTGGTTTAGTGGTTGTTAAAACCGCCTCTAAATATGCCAATATTTTCACATGAAATCGCCATTAAAACCACCAAAACCATGGCTAATTATTCTTACTAGGAAACTTCCCAAAAACTATAGCTAAATTAAATAAACAGATATATGTTGAATGTCGATATCCAATTTAGTGGAAGCTTTATGAAACCATTGTAGAATCATATAGTAGCAGTATAAACAACCACCATATTAAAAAAAACTACCACTATGAGGCAATTTTCTTGTAGTGTATAAGATGATAATCAAAATAAAAAAATATTAAAGGATATTTATAATAATTAATTCATCATGTTATGTTGGATGATGGTGGTGAGGAGAAGGTATAAGAAGAAAATAATTTTAACAGAGAAACATGGAGAATTTTACCTCTTGAATGTCGTCTCCTTGAGAAAATCATTAAGAAACTTAGAATTAGCCTTATAGTGATAACAGTAGTAGTAGGATATGGGGGAGGGAAAGATAAAGGAAATTGGAAATAATTTTTTAAATCTCCCAAGTTTAGAATTTTTGAGGAGAAGGGGTTGTGAGGGGTGATATTTATAAGGGGAGGAGAGGGGTGTGTTTGAATATTATATTCATTAGTTTATTATTTTAGCTAAAGACTACCAATAATATTGATTAATATGAATATATAAAGTAAATGGTGCATGATATTTAAAAATAATTGGGTATTATATAATCCATGACTTAAAATCCCATGTATTTATAAAATAATGTTAAATACCATATTTTACGTATTTCACTATTCACAAAAAATTCAACTATTTTATAAAAATACAAAATATTCACCCTATCCATTTTTTGATGTGTAGATTCAGAAAATGAAATAAATTTTATGAAAATAATATTTTGAATATGATAAATTTAATTTTTAAATAAAATTCTCATTTATTTGAAAAATAGAACTTCTAATATTATGTTCAATTTCTTGAACCTTTGAATAATTAGTTAATGTATCATAAAATTAACTTATTTTTTTAACAAAACATAATATAAATTTAAAATAAAATTTATTTTAGATCATTATATTTTTTAAAAAAGTTTAATTAAATGACATATGTTTTTAAAAAATAAAACCAGTTAATTTTTCATTTTTAAAACAATTATTTACTTGAAAAATGTTATAAATATATGGTTTTTTAATTTTATAAGTGAACTAATATTATTTTACCGCACTATAGGTGAAAATACTATTCTAATGGTTAGGTTACTATTCCTAACAGTCATATTACTATTCCAATGATAAGAATACTATTCCAATAGTCAAAATTTATAACGACCATATAAGATACTAACATTATATAAATACCTTATATTCCATTAATTCTTAATTCAATTAAATTTTCTCTCAAGGTTAAATATATTCTCATTTTCAAAATGAACATTGAATTACATACATTCTTCTTCATTTCTATAGTGTTGTGTGTGAGTGTGATTATTCTGGGGGATCGAGAAGATCCAAATTTTCCAATTATTGGTATCTTATTTTCTATTTTTACCATTTTAATACTTTATATTCTTATGGAAATTTGTATTCTCTAAATGTAATTATAATGTTAATAAATGATTATATGTTTAATCATGTGGTACATGTTCTTTATACTATATTAATAAATATGGAACAATTATAAGAAGGGAAATTCCATTTTAAAAAGTATAGTCACTACGCTAAATGCATGGTGGACCTTCACCAAGGAGATGATATAAAACGAAGAGGGTTAAAACCCAATTGTTTTTAAATAATCATCCAACTACTCTCATCATTATATATACACATATATGGATCAACTTATTCTCAAACTACCCAAATATAAACCATACATGAAAATTTTATATATACCATCATGTTTTATGTGGAAAAAGACTCAAATTATTTTACCCATTCATCCAAAATGAGAACTTAGTATGGATGATATTAAAAAATTGGTAACTGTTCAATACATAGTGTGTCCATATAGGGTACACAATGTGTAAGACACTGAGGTAAGGATTTGTTTTCTACTATCTTGAGTATCTATATCATCTGTGAAAGTAAACAGAACATACTTGTTTCTACAATATGTGTATACGTAGTTTGGAAAAGTGTGTACTATTGGTGCTTTCCTAATTTTCTCTCCCTCTATACAAGGAATCACCATGAAATACAAGATTTTTATATTCTCTATGACTACATAGAGTGTAAATCAAGTATAATAATCAGGATTTTTAATACAAGGTTTTCATTATAAATTAAAATATATAACTAGTATAAAATAAAAAATAAACAGTTTTTAATTAATGGTATAAGATTACATATTAATGATGAATACACTATATAAGATCAATTTTAATACAATAGGAGAATAAAAAATGTATACAAAAATACTGCATAGATGAAATATTCATCATCGTGATCTCTTATATGAATAAACCATCAAAATATAACCTTATAAAGAACAATAGAAAAGGAAAATATGGAAGTAATTTTGAAGATAAAATAAATTATTTTTCAAGAAATAAGGTTATATATAGAAAATATATAATCATTGAGGGAATTCATTAAATATCAGTTTCAGAAACTATTATGGGAATCTATTATATGATTAGTAAAATTTAGAGACATTATATGATTAGGTAAATTTAAAATAAATAATTAGGTATGTGTAATCAATTGTATACACAATCACTATTGAAAAATAAAATTATAATTATGTTATAGAATATGTTCGATTTATGTTTATGTATATTTTAACATAAGTTATGAATTTTTAATGTATATTTGTGTTAATTCTATAGGATTTATAGTCATATTTACTTTTATGGTAATATTAGAACTTCTTATTATTAAATAATGATAGAAAAATGTGATTTATATTATAAAAAGAAATATCTATTATGGAAACAAATATCTCTAATATATTTCTAAATAGGTTTATAATAGGTTCACACCATCTATTGATATAAAAACGACATAGAAATAGATAAACCTTCATACTACCTTGTAATATCATCACATACATTATGGAATGAAACACTAAACCATGATCCCACCATTATTCATTATATTTATCATATCATTTTCAATAACCGGCCATGCCAAAATATCGCCAGATTAAAATTTTCATAATCCTCTTCTATCATTATGAAATAACCCTGACAATACGGAACATTATTTCACGGAACTCAATCATTTTTTCATACATGTATGTGACCATATGAAAATGATTCAAATAATTTATCAATGATTTTCTTTAAAATAAAATTACATGGCCTGATAATATTATTTGTGGATATATTTAATCTGATGTGGCTTGTATCCCTACATATTGTTTTACACACAATAAGTATTTTAATCTTAATTGGGTTGGGTTTAATCATATGTGAGACCTAATATCATGATGTTCTTCATAGGGAAGCCCAACCCTTTGACTTAATCGTTTGTATGTCAGTTGCTGATGAGACAATTCTCAACAAATCTATAAAAATAGACATTTACACTAATGTATCTACAAAATGCTTTTGTTATTCTAATATTGCCCATTGTCTTATAATTTCATTCCTACATTATTATGAATTCACAAATTTTAATCCAACATAACTATCATTATATCATTTTAATCCCATGTTTCCTAGTTTTAATTGGTTTTTTTATTTATCTATAAAACACCTATAGATTCATCTAAATTCATTAATATACATTAATATTACCATTTAATAATAAAAATAGTAAAAATATATATGTAATAAAATATTAATCAATAAACCTAATTAAAAAAATAATTTTTTATAGGTTGAGTCACACGTAATTGGGAGTTCAAATTGAATTTGATTTCATATGAATATGTTTTTTTCTAAAATGTTTCAAAATATTGTATAAATCCAGGTAATTTTTCATACATGATAATATATTCAAAATAAAATTATTTATTACAAAATAATTTTTATGTCATGAGAAATATTAATTTTTATTCAATATTTTAATATCTAAAGAGAATCCAAAATCTTATCTTAATAAGGATATCATAAAACAAGAATAAATAAATAAATATATGGATTATTTTAGAATTTATATGAATAATAAATTTTAATAATTTATTAAAGTTGACATAGTGTGGGAAAATGGTTATGTGAAATGGATTTAAAATATTTATGGTGATAGGGTTAGAATGAATTGTGGTGTTGATGGAATTTTACTAATTGTAATTAATTATATTAAAATTTAATTCTATTGAATAAAATTATGAACTACCCAATGGTTTTTTATTGTTTTATTTTTTTTTAATTTTAATTTTAAATTAATCAAAAATTTTAAAATGAGCTTGTCGATATGTATGTCTTGGAGTGTGGGTGATGGAGGAAGAATCCACACAATAAAAAAGATGAAGAATCTTCCCATGAATAGATGAGAAAATAATATTGACCCATTAAAAGTATTAATAAAATTTATTCATATGATGGTAAAGGATAAATGTTTATAATGCTACCTTAGAAAAATTATTTTGAAAAATTATAGGTATCAACTATTTAAATCAAATGTTTTTTGAACTGGACTTTATTATGAGGAATGTAAAATTCTGAAGATGATGAAATTTTCCTAAAGTACTAACTTTTACATAAGGATAAATTATTTGGGAAAGGAAAATATTAGAGGTGAATAAAAAATTTTCCAACCCTCATACTAGAACCACCTCAAAAACCAACCATTAATAAGATAGTGGTCATGATAAAAGGAATTTCCACTAAAATAGGAATAAAATAGTAGAATGATAATACAGGTTAATGTGGTGGGAAGGTAGTGACCATAGTGTGGGATAAAACAACATGAGACCACATTCCAAGTATAGATAATTGAGTATGTTATATAAGTATTTTCAGAATGAAAAAATAGACATGGGAGAATCATTGTATGGGAAATGTTTAATGTAAAAGTAAAATGAAAGGTAATTTTTATGATAGAGTGGGCCACACCAGGGATTAGTGAAACATGACCATGGTGATTGAAAAAACATACAAAGGTTTTTTACTATGTCATTGAACTTGGCATATCACCATGGTAATCTCGATATGTGAAACAAGGAATAATAACCCAAGAATTATAAAAAACCTTGTCAAATGAGTTTGTAAAAAATTTAAAAGGACTAAAATACTTATAAATTTAGATATATGAAGACCCAAATATTTAGCAAATCAGATCACAATGTTCACCGTGTGGGATGCACAAAGTTCCCAGGGACATCAGAAGGGTACCAGAAGACATTAGAAAAGTACCAGAGGCCTTGTAAAAGTAATGAAAAAAAATTTAAAATAGTATGTTCTTGAGTTTTTAAGAGTCTTTTAAACTATGAAATTAATAAATTTTCTAAGGCATGAAAACATTTAATGAAATGAACTATGATGAATGAAAATAAATTTGACGATGTTTGTGCTAAATATCATTGACTTAAACATCCCAATATAAATTTTTAATCATGAAAATAATGATAAGATGATATTTAGGTTTTGAAAAATAATATAAGGTTTAAAATGAAGACTGTTTCACTATGGTAAGGTGTGACACACCATGAATTAATTTGAGAGATAAATTCAACCAATGCCATTACTGATATTCAGTGATTCCAATATCTTTAAATTATCTTTGGATAAAGATTTATTTGATGTGAAATTTGAAGTAGTTAGTTTTGATATCTAACATGTGACCATGATGTGAATAATATTTGTATGTGATGGTGACTATGGATTGGGTATATGATGAGTACAAAACCAAAATTGTAGATAATTGCAGGGAAATGTTTCCCTTTGATAAATTAGAAGCACAAAATATATTATATTTAATAATTGAAACCA
Source organism: Viscum album (assembly GCA_963277665.1). Taxonomy (NCBI): domain Eukaryota; kingdom Viridiplantae; phylum Streptophyta; class Magnoliopsida; order Santalales; family Viscaceae; genus Viscum; species Viscum album. The sequence continues at coordinate 1,932,645,916 of OY728142.1, forward strand.
TACATGTAGTTTATTCATACTATAATAGATTAAATGAGGATAAATTAAATAATTTCACTCCATGAAATGTAATGGATAAAATTGGTTGATTAAAAATAAATATTCACATCATGGGAATACTACCATGTTAAAAAAGTTGATGAAAATTAGAAGAGAAACCCTATTCTTTTTTAATATAAATGTTCTACATAAAATATATAGGAACTATATTCCATGATTCAAGAAATGTAAATTACGATAAGAATAAGATATTGGTGTAAAATATCTAGAAAAAAACAATAGACCTTGATACAGTCGAGTAACAAAATATCCTTCTGTATATTGAGGAAAAAGAATAAAAAAGTCTACTTTTTTGTTGATCAAATATTATTAGCTCATTAAAAAATAGGTAATGAATAGGTATTGTGCTACCCGTTATTATAAAAGAATTGAGAAATAAATAATAAAAAGATATTTTATAGAGCTACTAACACATAAACCATTGTTCTCGATTAGGGTGTTGAGGCTACTTGATTGAGGAGCTAGTATGTTATTAAAGTTAATTGAAGATAATGTTTGAGAGAACCTAGGGAGAAGTTTCTGAGAAGGATTTTGGAATTCTATTGTGTATTATAGAATGATACTCATTCATATTACTTTAAAATTTTATGGTGTTTGAAGAATCTATGAGATAAATAAAATTAGAATAATTGATGTTGCATAAACCAGTGTTGACTTGAGACATACATTAAGATGTTGGTGGAATTTTAAAATAATATTCACGAGGATTAGAGGTTGTGGGATAAAGTTTAAATACACTGTAATACTTAAATACAAATAGAAATGTTATGTATGTGTGAGATGCACAATGGATTTAGGATCATAAATTCCCATATCACATGTAATTAGTAATACGATTATTAGAAGAAAAAATAATATTAGAGCGAATAACTTATCAAAAAAAGTAGTGGGTTTCCCATGATGGGGCCAAACCATGCAAAAATACTTTGTGTTTTTCATATCATTATAATCTTAATTTCATGTTTTTGTTTCATGTTGGGTTACAAATAAACATATTCATTTTTATCCTAATCTGTAATAGAGGATTGAATTCTGAGAATAATTTAAAAGGTTAAATGTTTTAATAGATCATGAAACATGTAAAATTAGTGACACCAAATTCACCCCAATCTTAATTGACTATATTATCATGTGACCTTATCATGTGGTATCTGAAAAAAGGTTCACTATGTTTGGATCCATTTTAAAACTTCCAATTTTTTAAATAAAAATTTTCTGAATTTCTATTCGGAAGGTATTTTATAGAATCCCATTATGGAAAATTCACTACCCATATTTATCAGCACTAACATAGAGGGTTAAATAATGATCTTGAAGAAAAAATAAAAGAAATACAAAATTAAATTGAAGAATAACTCAATGAATAATGAGGATCCACCACTATTAGAAGTTATTCAATATTATATTTCATCACGTAAATATATTTAGAATCATCCTTATGATGAATCAAGTTCTAATTGTGAAGAATATGAATCTACTTAATCAGTTTAATACTTCTACTATAAGGTTTAGTATTATATAAACAATGTTCATTGGTATGGACCACTCATATATTTGATTTTCAGGAGCTAGATGATTAGAACACACAGTTAATAATAGATTCAAAATCTCTACAAAAATTCTTGGCTAAGATGCTACAAGAGTGAAACACTCTCAATTGTTTTTAATGTTATAGACTATTATAAATAATTCATTCATGAAAAATATCCTCTAGATAATGAATATTTAGAAAGGTACACTAATAAGAATAATTACATAAGTAAATATTTGGTTACTAATATCCATTCATTTAAGTAATCACTTAAATATACTCATGGTGTCAAGGAAGTATGATTTCCTAATGGGATTTGTTAAATTATATAGGGAAATCAATTTAAAAATTATAATATACTCTTACTACTATTAACTATTAGAAGTGTTGTATGTGGTAGTATATAGTAAAAAAATAAAGATTATTTAGAAAACTACATAGAATGATCAAGAATGAATGAAAATAATAATATAATATTGTGATTTCAATCAAAATAAAATGTACCAAGCATAAGTAAATCCATGTTCAAGAACTAGTGATGTAAATGAAAATGCCTAATAGCGATGTCATTGGAATTTGGTTTAAGTGAATCCCCAACACTGGTCATCACTGTCTATCCTTGTAATAAAACTTTTATTATGGAAAAGTAATTCAATTAATCAATAGAATTGGTTACCAAAAACCACATAAAAACTTAACTACCCTAACCAAAATATTTTCAATGTGTGATAATATGTATCTTGTTAATGCATTAAAATTATATCAATATAAACATGAAATTACCATTCATGAGAATATAAGATAATATTAAGAACATGAAATAAATGAAAAACCCATATCGAATAAATCATGAAAAATAACATCACTATCTATAATACCCTCTCATTATATATTTGGAACTAAAAGCATCACCCCATTATGCTAGTCATGGGACAGTAAAAAAATACATAAACATTATAATAAAAACACACCAGTGGATTGTACTCACAATGTAGGATTTATCCACCAAAATTGATGTCAATATCTATATCATCCCTCTTAATTTATAGATAGAAATCACCATCCCATATATTATCATATCATTACCCTGTATCATTATATATTTAGCACTTAAATTTTAACTAAAATCCCACATGGAAAGGTTTTAGGATCACATGTAGCCTCACTTGTATCCATTTTGATGATCATCTATATATCTATCTATATATTTTTATATCTCATAAACATAAACTTGAACATTAATTATGATGATATGCAGTGAAACCATGTGTCAATATCTACCAATATCTCCTTTAAATAAATCATCAACTATATTATATCTATCACCATGGAATAAATGATAAATTAGTCTTTCCCTACTAACAAATTATTGATGTGGAATGACTCCTACATCATAGCCTACACTAACCAAAACATGATCCATTGACTATTTAACACCCTCCATGACACAAGAAAATAATCATTCCACTTTATATGCATTTCATGAAGATAATTTTCACCTTCACGTCTCATATATGACAAAAATGAAAACATCACGACGATATTACCTCTTAATGAACTCTTATTAAATTTTTTCACAACAGTAGACCACATCATATGGATTTAATTCACGGTATGATCTCTCGTAACACACACATACACACACATCCATGATTAAAAATAAATGACCATGGTGTCACAAATCAAATGTGGTCTCCACTAATACCAGAACAAAATCCATCCCATGAAAAGTCCCGAAGGGTGTTCCCTATCCCCACAGGCTGTAACAAGTTCCCAAGTATCAATAAATTAGGTTTTGGAATGATTTACCTGAGTATGAAAGTATAAAACTGTAAAAAACAATCTATAATATGAATCTGAAATTTTCATGTCAAACAAGACTTATGAAAATTCCATATCTGAATACATAGTTTTAAATTAATTAAAAGAGGTAAAATAATAACTTAAAATAGTAGAGAAACAGACCCAAATAATCCACATGACAAGGGGTCCTCACCCCTGAGCTGTCTCCACAACACCACACCATAGGAGGGGACTAATTACCTGAACTGCCTTCACCCAAGGAGTTACCTTTATCTGTGTCAAATATAATAATGTATAATTACACCCAAAGAGTTTAAGTAGGTTTTGAGAGTACTCCCAATAGGATACCACCCAAATATTCCAAATAGTATGCAATAAAAGGTGAAAAAGCAAGCAGTTTTAATATGTAAGGAAAAGCGGCAACAAATTCAAGAAATGAAACTATCAATTAAAATGGTTTTCAAACTAAAACATTCAAAATATTAACACATTTTAATAATTAATGTTATATAATGAAAATTACATCCAAACACACCCTAATACAAGAGTAAATACCACAAATTCAATGAGCACCAAAACCGAGAACACCCCTAGGCACTAGTTAGTCTCGGGCCCAATGTACCTCATACCTCAGTGTAAAGTATCCAAGTCACAATCCTTTCCCGTGAACAATCCACTAGTATAGAACATAAAAATAACCTATTTGTACCAAAAAATAATCCACATAGTTTATTTAGAGTTTCCATTATCCATTTTCTTAGTGAAACAGGGACAAAACCCATTCGGATCACTAGCCGTACTAGTACATATCCACCCATCTAGGTACCTTCCCTTCCCCCTTTGTGCTCAAAAAATTTCAACATGACAAGTAAATCCATTTTTATATAAAACAACACTAATGGTCATATAAAAACAATAAATTTATTATACACACTTTATACCACTTAAAACACAGAACAAAAGATTTTGATTTTTAATAAAACAACTTCTAAAAATCATGCATTATTTTGCAACCAAAACTCTTTGAAATCCACAATTTTCACACCATGTGAACACTAAAAAGTCACCAAAATTTTTTTTAATCCCAATAACTTTTAATGAAGCCAAAATATAATTTTTTGTGCCTCCCTATATTATCCATGAGGTGATATATTAATAAAACTTCTATTTTCACACAAACATGACCCCTAAAAATTAATGTGTTTCACAAACACCATTAAAATTTTTTTTAGTAGAAAAAACCAAATGATATAAACATTAAAAATAGTCTATTCAGCCCTAATAAACTTTAATAAAATAAACTAAGAAATTATAGAGTAGTCCCAAATGAACCAACAAGAAATTTCTAAGAAAATCCCTCGATTTCACAAAAAAAAATGGCACTAAAAATTTAGTTTCATTAGAAACACCACTAAAACCAATTTTCATAGAAATAATAAAATGAGATAAACATAAAAATAGTATAAAAAATAAATATAAGTGACAAGTATTTCATACACAATGAAGGCACATACCAAAATGGTTAAAACCTTGAATCTTTTTTGTGAAAACTGAATAGCACCACCACCGCAACTCAAGGAGGGTATATCAAGACTAAAAATAGAATATTGCACCAAATAATCCAAGGTTAAACCCTAGGTTCAAAACCCTACCCTATTGTAAGTTGTGACTTAAATTATAATGTAAAAAACCTAATAAAATTGAATGAAACCTTAAGAAAATTGAAGGAAAAATGAAAGAGATCCACTTACTTGAGGGATCTTGAAGAAATCTCCCCAAATACACAATTAGATGAATTTTCAAATATCGAAAAATGAAATTGAGGTTGGAATAGGGAAGAGAATGATAATTTAGAACTGAATTATGGGGAAAGAGTGAAAAATGAAGGAGCTATGAAGGAATAAAATTACCCTTTTAAATCCTGGATGAATTGTGAAGGCTTCAGATGTTTCAACCTAATCTATGAAGAAAATGAGGTGCAAATAGGGGGAGAAGAGAATGGGGGCATGCCTAGGTTCAGTGGGATCTGTGAGAGGTGGAATCACCCAAAAATTATTAAAATTGAATATGATATTAAATAAACAAATTTTTTAAAACTAGAAATGGGCTTATGGGCTGGCCCAATTCCTTAAATAAAAACCCAAATACACCATGATTATGGATTTATAATGGGTAAAAATTGACATGGTGGTGTTAATAGGTCATGGGAAGCCATGTAGGAATTGGAATTGATGAATAATGTTAAAAATGGAGGATTTATAAAATAAAAAAACATTTATTTTTAAATTTGGAATTGGGATCATGGTTTGGCCCAAATTTTGAAAGCCCACCATTTCCACCAAAATTAATGGGAAACACCCAAAATAAAGAAAGAGTGGAAATTAAATGAAAAATACCTTTAAAATAGGTTATATATGTGACAATTTTCCCCACCATGAAAAATTTACATCCCTAAATGTCAACCTGAATCTTGATCAGAAAACATGAAAAAATACTCTTCCTCAACCCATGACTTCTGCTACCATGAATCATGTGTATCATTTCCATGATTCCAAAGATCATGGACTAGTGGAATAGACTTTACCCAAAGCACGGTTTCTTGGAAGTCCGTTATTCTAAATGGTCGCTCAAAAAAAGATAAATCAGGCTCTATATCAAACTCCTCCCAATTCAGTACATGGGATGGATCTGGGTTTTATTTCATCAACTGGGATACATGGAAGATATCTTGGATGGATGTCAAATGAGAAGGTAAGTCCATCATGTACTCCAAATCGCCAATATGCTCGGTGATCTCAAAACATCTGATATATCACGATGTCATCTTCCCTTTCTTTCCCATATGAGGGGTCACTTTCCAAAATACCCTGGCACCCACAGAAAAATCGAGGTATTGACACCTATGGTCAGCATATGATTTATGGAGACTCTCAGTTGTCAATAAGCACCGCCTTATCAACATGACCTTCTTCGATATCTCCTGCACCAGACTCAACCCCAGTAGTGAGGTCTCACCAACCTCAACCTAACATAGGGGTGACCGATATGGCCGAACATAGAGAACCTCAAATGGATCCATTCGAATCGAGTATTGGAAACTATTATTTTAAGAAAACTCAAACAATACCAAATGGCCATCGAAGGAACCTCCAAAGTTCAGAACACATGCACGGAGCATGTCCTCCAAAATCTGATTCGACCGCTCTGTCTGACCATCCGTTTGAGGATGGTATGCTATGATCATCTTAATTTGAGAACCCAAGGCCTTCTGAAGGCCTTACCAAAACTGAAAAGTTAAACGGGTTTTTTTATCTTAGACTACTAATGATGGAACACCATGGAGCCTTACCACCTCTTGAAGATTCAAAAGCCCGAACTCATCCACTTTCGTTGTATCTTTGATTGGAGTAAAGTGGGATGATTTTTTCAGATGATCAACCACCACCAAAATGGAATTCATACCCCGATGTGTACAAGTCAAGACAATAATGAAGTCCATTGGGGCCTCTTCCCACTTCCAGGTGGGAATGGGTAATGGATGGGGAAAACTGAAGGTCCTTTGATGCTATGGTTTCACCTGCTGGATTGTGTAGCATCTCGACACGAGGTCCACAATGTCTCATCTAATACTAGGCCCCTGGAACTACCTATAGACAACATAATATATCTTGGTGGAACTCGGATGGACAGCTCACTGAGACTGGTGGATATCCTACATCACCACCTTCCACAGAGATAACAATACTACTGAATGGTCATCAAAGCATAGGATGCCCTCAGGAGATGATGACCAATCAGAGGATGTCACCCCACCATGAAGAAACTACTTTCTCTATCAAAGAATATCATCACTAGTCTATTACCATTGAATTAACTCCAATAAAGAAGGATTCAACTGAACTCTCGCCAAGAATGTGCCCCCATTTTTCCCACTGGTCTCCACATGCATCTTAGAAAAGCACCCCATCAAAGTCCACTCATCACTAGACTTTATAAAATTATGTGCTGGAACTCTTCTTCTCAAGGCGTCGGCCACCATGTTACCCATGCCTGGATTATAGAAAATGTCAATGTCAAACCCCTACAATTACTCAATCCAACAACACCACCACAAGTTGAGGTCCTTCTTCAAGAAGATATATGCCAAACTTTTTTGATCATAGTAGACCATAAACTTCTCCCCAAAGAGGCATTGACACCATGTATTCAAATTTTGCATCACATATGATAACTCCAAGTTATGGGTAGGGTAATTCTATTCTTTTTGTCGGATTTAGAGAGATCCATGTGCCACCACGTGATCATCCTGGATTAGCACTCACCCAAGACCCATACCTAAAGCATCATAATACACCACATACCCCTTTCCAGCCTATGGAAAAATCATAAGGGGGGTGGTAGTGAACCGCCTATTTAGCTCCCCGAATTATGCCTTCCATTATGGGGCCCATATAAACTTCACCCCTTTCTAGGTGAGTGTGGTCATTGGTGATGAAAGCTGAGAGAAATCCCGAAAGAATCACCTATAATAACTAGATAGGCCTAAGAAACTCATGATCTCAAACACATTCTTCGGTTTCTCTCATGAAATGACCACACTGATCTTCTCAGGGTCTATTAAAACCCATTGCTATGAGATCACATTCCCCAGAAATTTCACTTCCCTGATCCAGAAAGCGCACTTTGACAACTTTCCATAAAGGCGATGCTCTCGCAAAGTGCCCAGAACAACACGCATGTGATTCTCATGTTCCTCCTCAGATCCTAAACAAACTAGGATTTAATCCAAAAATACCATGATAAAAGAATCAAGATAATGATGGAACACCTATTCATGAGTTCTATAAATACCATTAGAGCATTGGTTAATCTGAAAGGCAAACCCAAGTACTCAAAGTGGTTTTACTTGCTTCGGAAGGCTGTCTTTGGGATATCTATCTCTTTCACCATGAAATTATGATAGCACGAATGCAAGTCGATTTTAGAAAACCAATTTAACCCCTTAAAGTGATAGAAAAAGTCATCTATTCAGGGAAAATGATATTTTATCTATATTGTTACCTTATTCAATACCTGGTAGACAATACACAATTGGAGGGATCTGTCAGCCATTTTCACAAAAAACATAGGAGGAGAGATGCTCGGGCGAATGAATCATTTGGATTCTATGTCGTCACGCTATATAAATAATTCCCTCAGCTCGGTGGGGTCCATACGATATGAGAAAAGAGATGTAGGATGTGTTCCCGATGCTTGATCAATCACGAACTCCACATCCTGCTCTAGGGGAAAACCTGAAAAAATCAACCGGGAATACCTCTGGAAACACATTCACCACGTGAGGTAGTGAACCTTCAGGGGAAAGAATATAATCCTCTTGCATGATTGATGATAAATGTAAGATAAGACTTCCCAACTTTGGTAGTGGAGGTCCTTCGTGACATGACCGAAGATCCCATTCTCCATGAAAAAACTAACGACTCCCATCAGGTGCCGTGAAACTGACCCGCTGCATATAGCAATCGATGTGTGATAGGAAGTGTACTAGCTAATCCATGCTATGTATTATGTAAAATAGTTCCATATCTAAGAACAAGAGGTCCCACTCTATCTCAACCCCTGACATGGAATGCACACATGATGGGAACCTGAGACCGCGCTCCTTCTACTTTCCTAGCAGCATCACCAACTCCATCGCCAAAGACAAGAACTCGATTGGAAAATTAAGTGTGTTCATGCTTCCTTAAGAAGTAGGAGGTTTATTTTTCAGGAAATCCTAAGGATTTTCCTTCCTAGGATCAGTCTCATATTCCATAAAAAGAGATTTAATAGGAACTAGTCCATGTCCTAGTGCTTGTACAGTCTGAACCTCAACCTCTACTAGCCTCTGATCAAGCGCCGAGGGAGAACACTCTCTGGCATCCTCCTGTGGGTGTGTGGGAGATTTTCCAGGAGGAATGGTGCAAAAAAAAGGAAACATTCACAAGAGAGAAAATCAGTACAAAAGTTTTGAAAAAATCCATCAATATCATCAAATATAATGAAGAAAAAACATTATAATAAGAAAATAAACCACTACTTCACCACCGCCGGATGTCCATGTCTAGTCTGCAGCCTACACGTCACACCTGGAAGTGAAGTAAAACAAAAAATTCCATTGTTCCATGGTGAATCGTGGTCTACCAAGAGAGGTGTGGGATAAGAACCTTACTCATGACCAAAACATTGATTCCCAACATTCCTTTCTCATTTATATCCTGACTCATACCAAAATAATAATATAACCCAAACAATTAACCACCTTTGATACCATTTTTTCACGAACCGAATCTGGTCGCCACTAATACCAGCCCAAATCTAGCCCATGACAATTCCCAAAGGTAATTACCTATCCCCATAGGCTGGAACAAGTGCCTGGGTATCAATAAATAAGGTTTGGGAATGATTTACCCGAGTATGAAATCATAAAACCTTAAAAACAATCAATAATATGAATATGAAATTTTCATGCCAAACAAGACTTATGAAAAATACATATATGAATATATGGATATAAATAAATTAAAAGAGGTCCAAACATTAATTAAAACAATATAAAAACAACCATAAAGACTCCACCCAACAAGGGGTCATCACCCCTGAGTTGTCTCCACAACACCACACCATAGGACGAGACTAACAACCTGAACCGCCTTCACCCGAGGATTTACCTTTACCTGTGTCAAACATAATGAAGTCTAATTACACCCAAAGGGTGTAAGTAGGGTCTGACCCTAATCCTAACAGGATACCAAACAAATATTCCAAATAGAATGCAATACAAGTTGAAAAAGTTGTCAGTTTTAATATGTTAGAAAAAACGGCAATAAATTCAAGAAATGAAACCTTCAATTGAAAAACGTTTTCACACTAAAACATTCAGAATGTTAAAATATTGAAATAAGACATGTTAGAAACTATAATATACATCAAAACAAACCCTATGGAAAGGGTAAATTCCATAAATCTAAGGAGCACCAAAACTGGGAAAACCCCTAGGCACTAGATAGTATCAGGCCCTATGTACCTCGTACCACAGTGTAATGTATCCAAGTCACAATACTATACCATGCACGAGCCACTAGTAGGGAACATACCCATAACCTATTTGACCCCAAACATCATCCAAATATTTTATCTTGAGTTTTCGTTATCCAGTTTCTCAGTGAAACAAGGACAAAACCCATCCATATCAATAGTTGTACTAGTACATATCCGCCCACCTAGGTACCTAGGCTCCCCCATTTGTGCTAGAACAATTTAATCATGACATATAAATCCATATGAATATAAAACACCACTAATAGTAACATAAAAAAATACAGTAGCTATACACACTTTATACCACTTAACACGCAGAACAAAAGAGTTTGATTTTCAATAAATCAGCTTCTCAAAATCCTGCATTGTTTTGCACCCAAAACTCCTTGAAATCCCCATATTGAACACCATGTGCACAGTCAAAAGTCGCCAAAACTAAAATTTAAGCCCAATAACTTTAAATTAAACCAGAAAAATCAGTTTTGGTCATCCCTACATGATCCATGAAGTGATATCTTTATAAAACCTCCATTTTCACACAAACATGACACTTAAAAAATAATATCTTCCACAAAAACCATTATTTTTTTCTCAACAATATCCAAAGGATATAAAAATTAAAAAAAATATTTTCAGACATAATACACTTCAATAAATTCAACTTAGAAATTATAGGGTATCCCCAAATGAACCAACAAGATATTTCTATGAAAACCCCTGATTTCACATAAAAATGGCACCAAAAATTCATTTTCATTACAAACACCACTAAAACCAATTTTCACAGAAATAATAAAATTAGATAAACATGAAAATACTATAGACACTACAAAATAATTCATAAGTATTTCATACATAATGGAATAACCTACCAAAACGGTTAAAACCTTGAATCCTTTGTGTGAAAACTCAATCGCACCATCGCCGCACCTCAAGGTGGGTAGATCAAGCCTAAAAATAGAATATTAGACAAAGAAACCCCCTGGTTAAACCCTAGATTAAAATATATACCCTCTGTTAATTTTTTAATTCATGTATATCAGAGGAAACCCTATGAAAATTTAATGAATCCCAAATAAAATTAAAAGAAGAATGAAAGAGACACACTTACTTGAGGGATCTTGAACAAATCGCCCCAAACACACCAGTAGATGAATTTTCAAACAGAAAAAATGAAATTGAGGATGGAATAAGGAATATATGGTTAATTTAGAACTTAAATGGGGGGAAAAGAGATAAAAATTAAGGATTTATGATGGAATCAAATTACCTTTTAAAATCTAGATGAATTGTGAAGTTTCATATGTTTCAACCTAATCCAAGAAGAAAATGATCTCCAAAGAGGGTGATAAGAGAATGGGGGCGCACCTAGGATCAGTTGTATATGGTGATAGGGGGAATCAGAAAAAAATAATTACAATTGAATATGATATTTAATAAACAATTTTTTTAACTAGAAATGGGCTTCTGGGCTGGCCTAATTTCTTAAATAAAAACCCAAATACACCATGATAATGGATTTATAAAGGGTATACATTGACATGGTGGTGTTAATAGGTCATGGGAGGCCAAGTAGGAATTTGAATGGATGAAAAATGTTGACATATTAAGGAGTTATACAAAAATTTTATTTTTAAATTTGGAATTGGGATCACGGTTTGGACTAAATTTTGAAAACCCACCATTTCCACCAAAATGCATGGGAAACACCCAAAACAAAGAAGGAATGAAAATTAAATGAAAAATATATTTAAAATAAGTCATTTATGTGACACACGGAGTATTACCTTATTTTTATTAGTCACTCTGGAGGGATATGGTGTAGCCTCTTGGGTGTGGTGTGTTCAAACTGAAAAGGAAGTGCAATGTCGATCCCTATAGTTCATTAATGGGGATCAAATATGAAAATTGTTAGAAAAAACTCCTCCTTCATAATAACTATCTTTAGATCCAAAGACATAGTCATGGTTGTTATATGGAACAAGTCAATCTCCCAATTTTCACACAAAAAATTAACTGTTTCTATATAAGAGGATGGATTGCATTAAGCTGGATAATACCATATTTGTTTATGGAAGTGGCCCAGTGAAAGGTTGTAACTTATAAATTTTTCATTCATATATATTATCGGTAATATATATGGATTTTCTAGGTACAACCTAGATGAGAACCACCAGTCATACCCTATACAGGTCCTCATTCCCAACACTGACCAACATCGAGCTCTACACCATTCCTCTCTTACCAGCACCATCCTTCCATAGTGACATACTCCATGATCCCCTTGTATGTTGACCATGCCAATTATTTGGGTTCGAGGGTTTATTAATTGTGGCTTACCAAACATCTCTGGTCTAGATAATGGTTAACCTATTTTTTACATTTTCAATGGTAATTACATTTCCCAAAATTTTCCCTCATGCGAGATTTAATATTCTAATCCTTCTTCATTAAAAAATTACTCTCTTTTGATCCAAACACCACTAGAGTAAAAATTTACCTTAAGATAAATAAAAACAATGAAAATTAATTAAAAAACTATATAAATAAAAAACTAAATGAATTTAATATTTAAAATATATGAATGAATTCTGACCATCAAATTCCCTAATACATAGAGCTTTGCATGTCCTCAAGAAAACACTTCCACATGATATAATGTTATCACATATTACCATGCTTTAAATGTCACATTAAATGAAATGAAATAATCATTAATGGGATAATAGACATTAAATATTCACAAAATAGGCATATCATCAAATCCCTATTCATTAAAGTAATTAATTAGTCATGTATTTTATTTTTCTACTAGGAAATTGATGAAGGTTCTTTTAAATTCCATTCAAATTCCTCAATTAATTTTTACCATGCATCCAAATTTATGATTTTACATACAATTATTTCTTCTCTCATCAGTAATGGTAAAAATTTACATGAGTTTTTTTCATACCTCCAATACATGCTCCAAACATTAGGCATGTAATGAATCACAAATATATAAAATATAACGAAAAATACCATTATTAATCATAAGGAATCCCCAATAAGAATCAAATGAATTTAAGGCTTTGATTTGATAATAATTTTATTTAAAAAAAATTAAATCTCAATATGGAGGTAAATCTGAAAAGTATATTTCACAATAAACAATGGATAATCACAATGAAAAATCTCCTAGTCTATGAATAACCTCACCCACATTCCCAAACATAATGTATTTGTTTATAAACCATAGAAGCTAAATAATATTTATAATTCCATATATTACAACACTAATTTTTTAAAGTCATTATTTTTCAAGTGTTTCTCCAATAATGATTTTTTATTTCTTCCTCTCATTTTCCAAAAATATCTTTTTTCCTTTCTAAAGGGAAATAATTTAGTACAATTAAAATTAAACCTATAGAAATTTCCCCAAAATAACTAGTGAAACAACCCATATCCTAACCTCAATATGAGAAACCTCTTTTTTATAATAGATAACATACACCCCCCACATAACCAATTGAATTTCATGAAAAATTACCAAGAGTAAGGTAGAAAGGAAAAAATAATCATGTAATGCTTTTAATCTCTATCAAGGTAATCCCTAGATTAAATGGTCAAAAATGAAAATTTAAAATTATATGGTATATCTCAAGGATATAGGGTCTTAAAAAAATACTTCATTCTAATTAAATTGAATTTTTTCTTTCATATATTTGATAAGATTCAATGGATTTTGTCTAATTAAACACATCATATGTATCTCTCAAGAAATGGATAATAGAAATAATATAAAAAATATGGATTAGAGCTCTCTTGGGAATTTGAAACATATCAATTAATACAATCACTCTTGAGATAAATAATTGTAAAAAACTAATCAACATGAAATTAAAAAAAATAAAATCATGAACATGTGTGATGGGAATTTCATTTTCATAAATCAACTAGTCCCCCAAAATAATGATTCAATAAATCAATACCCTCATACTCAAGTCTAATCATTCACCCACATATAATCTATTGAATATCATTATCAATTAGATACATAATAAGACATCATGAAGTTCCTAATTAAATTTTATTCATAGATAAAAAGGTGGAATGAATTTAAGAGCGATGTTTATATTTTTCTTGGAAAAATGAAAAAAAAATATTTGAAACACGTAGAGTAGTGAATGTTAAAAAATTAAAGTAACAATACCCTATAATTTTATATTATTTACTATCCGTTCTTTATTTTAATTTTCATAATATAGCTATAAAATAAAAAATTACAAGTGAAAGCATAAAGTATATGCATTTAAGCTCAAAATAATAGGTGTATTGAAACTATATCCTAGAATAATTTCCTAAATCCTAGATACTAAATCCTAAATATTCCTAAAAAAATAAAAAATATGGGTTTCTTCATGAAATATATTTTTAATGTCATTTATCTCAACCATAATTATTTTATTTTATGTGATAGAGTTTTGGAAGAAAGATACCAAATCTGAAATGATGAATAGTGAAAGATGTGGTTCCACTATATAGATGGATATTTTTTTACATTTTATGATGCTATAATATCTTTATCATGAGGTAAAATTTTATCCATATTTATGGGTTTAATCCATCAGTTCATGGTAAATCTAAAAAAGTGAAATTCTAAGTCGTTGACTAATCAAACCTAATGTCCTTCATTGAATATTCCAAGTTCAACATTACCTATGATATCCTCTATCTTTTCTAGAAATATTATATCCTACTTTTCATCATTTTCAGATCATTATTTCTTATCAATAGTATAAACTTATTCTATTTTTATGGAAACTATATCTTCAACTCTTTACCTGATTCCCTCACTTAAATCCTCATCCTTTTTATCAAAACATTTCATATCCAGGGGAATATTGAAATTTAAATTCTCACCACCAATCCTTAAAGATAGCTCCCCAATTTTGCCATCTATTAAGGCCCTCCCCATATCTAATAATGGAATTTCAAATAATAGGGGTTACTTATACTAATATATTTCATTCAAAATAAAATCTACTGAAAAATATAATTTATCCCCTTTAACTATGGATTCCTCAATCATACGTTGTCGTTATATCACCGATGAGTCTTACAATTAAATAGAAAATATTATGGGCTTCATCCCAAAAACCATCATATATTACCCAACTATCCATAACCCATAGATAGTCTTTACATGGATTTAAGTTCATTCCCAATATCCATGTGATAAATATAAGTTCTAGGGTATTAAAAACTACCTTTGGGAAGGATTTTCCCCTAAAGGACTTGGAACATGGTTATATAGATAAAGAAAATGTTTGTATTACTATTTCCGATGATTTTTCTAGGGTTCACGTCCGTCTATCGAGGACATTCTGATTTTCCCCACATTCCCACCTTCCAAAGGCGAGTGGCATCCGTTCCTTATTCAGGGGTTTTTTCTCCTTTATTGAAACGAGATGATAGGATGTCGGTTCCTCCTTCCATGGATTCCATCTCGGAACTCGTTACATAGTCCGTGTCTCACATATAGATTAAGTCATGGTTTGTGAATCTCATTCTTAGTGCCATATCATTGTGGACGCCGGTTAATTACAATACATCCGTCAAGACATTCCATGGGGTCTTGAAGTGGTAGAAACCTTCAGTCAAATTAGATTACAACATCCGGTGTGTCGGGGCGTCTTTGGATGCGTGGACATTGGGGAACCTATATTTTGACTCATAAGAGGGCATCTCAAGGGTGCATAACTCAAGGAATCCCATGTTATTCATGGGTTATCTTATGACAGAGGCATGTCTCTGAGTTTTCCTCAGCTTCCCATGTTTAGTACGGGGTATGCCGTAAGTTTAACATCTAGAGGATACGGTTACGCCAAAGTTGTGTCTTCCGAGGTTTTCCTCAGGCATCTCATGTTTAACACGAGGTAGGACACAAGTTTAACGTCTTGTGGAGATGTAATGAGGGCGAATAGAATGTCTCATTGAGATGGATCATATTGGTAAATCACTAGGAGGGAACACCAGGAAGTTTTACCAGATGGATGGATCAGAACACCCAATGAGGATGGATCCGAGATGGTGTGTCCCACAAAGGGAAGATATCAAACCATGATGGATGATCTGGACACCACTGAGGGTGGATTAGAAAGAGTTCACCCCAGAAATGGGGGAAAAAAAGTTTTCAATTTGCTGGGATTAAACCTCGGGGAGGTTTCCTACGTACCTTGTGTAGATGATAGGGATCAAAACCCACATAGTTCAAAGGGGTGATGAATCAGAGTGTTCAAAAAGAACAACGACCCGGATACATGCTGAGGATTATGTATGGAAAGAGGCCCATCAAAAGAGGGATACTCTTGGGTGGATGGTTATGGATGTTGTGGGACTTATGCATGGTTAGCTGCACGGGTTCCATAAGGAGCGGTGCTGGGATTAGTGTCATGATCTCATCGGGATGTGGTGTCCCAAGTGAGAATCTTGATGGATGATGGAGAGTGGAATGAATTAGTGGGGGGATGAGATGGAGTTGATTCTAGGGCGATAGTGAAGTTGGGCTTGAGCCTCGAAGAGACTTCCTACGTATCCCTATGGTAGGGAATCAAAGTTCGCATAGCTCAGTGGAAGGATGGGAATCGACGTGAAGGGGGTCGAAACCAGTGGTAGTTGGGCTTGAACCTCAGGGAGGCTTCCTACGTACCTTTCCTTTGTAAGGATAAAAGTCCACGTAGTTCCGGATGGCGTTGGTGATCTGACATGAAGATGGTCCGGACCAATGTATGGTGGGATTGAACCTTAGTAAGGCTTCCTACATACCTGGCCTTGGAAAGGATCAAAGTCCGTGTAGTTCAAGGTATGATGGGAACTGATGTGAAGGGGGTCAGAAATAGTGGTTGTTGGGCTTGAACCTAAGGGAGGCTTCCCACGTACCTTTCCTTGTCAAGGATCAATGTCCACGTACTTCAGGGATGGGGTCGGTGAACCGATGTGAATATGGACCTGGGATCCAGGTGTATTTGTGGGCTTGGACCTCAGGGAGGATTTCTATATACCATGCTTTGGAAAGGATCAAAGTCCATGTAGTTCGGATGGCATTAGTGAACCGACGTGAAGATGGTCGGGACCAATGTTTGGTGGGCTTGAACCTCAGGAAGGCTTCCTACGTACCTTGCCTTGCTAAGGATCAAAGTACGCGTTGTTTGGGGAATGGTGGGAACTGACATGAAGGTGGTCAGAACTAGTGGTTGTTGGGATTAAACCTCAGGGAGGAATCCTACGTACGTTTCCTTGGAATGGATCAAAGTCCATATAGTTAAAGATTGAGGTGAAACGACGTGAAGGGGGTCAGAACGACCGATTTTTGGGCATGATCCTTAGGGAGGTTTCTTACGTACCATGCCTTGGAATGGATAAAAGTCTATGCAGTTCTAGAAGGGGTGTGTGGGGATTACACACTAGGATATCTAGGGGAGGATGTCAGGGTCGCTTTTTACTCTTACCTCACATGATTTGTACTCGGCGTGAGAAAAAATAGGCAATAACAGAACATGAGATCATGGTGCAATGTTGCATCCATGAAGGGTGTTGGATGGGGCTTACACAAGGAAGCTGCCTGGGTGCCACTATGGAGCGGCAATGGTGGATGGGGATTACGCAAGGAATCTACCCAAATGCCACTATGGGGCGGCAATGATGGATGTGTCTTACGCAAGGAATTTTCCCTGGTGCCACTATAGAGCCGCAATGGTGGATGAGGCTTACACAAGGAAGCAGCCTGTGTGACACTATGGAGAGGTAATAGTGAATGGGGCTTACGCAAGGAAGTTTCCCGGGTTCCGTTATGGAGTGGAAATGGTGGATGGGGCTTACGCAAGGAAGCTTTCCTGGTGCCGCTATGGAGCAGCAGTTGTGGATGGGGCTTATGCATGGAAGCTGCCCGGGTGAAGCTTTGGAGTGGAAATGGTGCATGGGACTTATGTGAGGATGTTTCATGGGTCCCGCTATGGACTAGAAATTGTGAATGGGGATTATGCAAGGAAGCAGATCAGGTGGTAGTATGGAGCAGAAATGGTGGATGGGGCTTATGCAAGGAAGAAGCCTGTGTGCCCTATTGAGCGGCAATGGTATTTTGGGCTTATGTAAGGATGCTGCCCGTGTGCCGCTATTGAGCGGGAATGGTGAATGGGGATTATGCAAGGAAGTTGACCTGTTGCCACTGTGGAGCGACAATGGTGAATGGTGCTTATGTTGGGATGCAGCCCGGGTGCCAATATGGAGCGGCAATGCTGAATGGGGCTTACGCAGGGAAACTGCCCCGATGCCGCTATGGAGCGACAATGGTGAATGGGGCTTAGGCAAGGAAGCTGCACGGGAGCAGCTATGGAGAGACAATGGTGGATGGGGCTTACACAAGGAACCTGCCAAGGTGCTGCTATGGAGCATAAATGTGGTATGGGGATTATGAAAAGATGCATCCCGAGTGCCGCTATGGAGCGACAATGGTGAATGGGGCATACTCAATGAAGCTGGGCAGGTGCCTCTATGGATTGACAATGGTGAATGGGGATTACGCAAGGATGCATCCTGGGTGCCGCTATGGAGCGATATTAATGAATGTGAATTATGCAAGGAAGATGCCCGGGTGCTGCTATGGAGGGGAAATGGGGTATGGGGTTACGCATGGATACTGCCCTGGGTGCCGCTATAGAGAATAAACGGTGAAGTGGTTTATGCAAGGAAGTTGTCCAGGTGATGCCATGGAGCATTAATGGTGAATGGGGCTTACACAAGGATGCAACTCGGGTGCCGCTATAGAGAGGTAATGATGAATGGGGATTATGCAAGGAAGCTTCCCCAGTGCCGCTATGGTGCATCAATGGTGAATGGGTCTTATGCAAGGAAGTTGCCCAGGTCCCGCTATGGAGCACCATTGGTGGATGGGGCTTACAGAGGGAAGTTTCCTAGGTCCCATTTTGGAGCAGAAATGGTGTATGAGGCTTACGTAAGGATGCTCACCAGGTGCCGCTATGGAGCAATAATGGTGAATGGGGCTTACTCAAGGAAGCTTCCTCGGTGCCGTTATGGAGCAACAATGGTGAATGCATCTTTCACAAGGATGCAACCCAGGTGCCACTATGGAGAGGAAATGATGAATGTGTCTTATGCAAGGAAGCTACCCAAAATGTCTTCCTCATGTCTGGCCATGACGGAATCCCAAATCACTGGTGGGTCGAGGTATATAATTGGGGCCAACACCTATGCATGTGTGCACAAGTGGGATAACACCAAGGGGCATTGGAATCAGTCCGAACAAAGGGAGATGAAAAGTGTGAAGCAAATGCCCAACATTCGAAATGCAGCGAGGGCGACATGACGATTAAGGATAACTGTTGACCCTTTTCAAAACACTGAATCCATATCACGTTAGCCTGAAATAGGGGCATACAAACGAGGGTTAACTGTTGAACGTTTTAAAAACATAGGACCTGACTTGAAGTGATGTCCAAATTCTTCCAGGGCGTTGGACCAGGACGGTAGGTGAGTCGATGCGGCATGGGACCAGGCTGTTAGGGAGTCCATTCAGATAGGGAGGAGGATGAGGATCTGAATGAAGGACACAAAAATAATGAGGTGGAGTAAGGGAATGTTTTAACGGATTCCAGTGCTCGTGAAATTATGCAACTATAATCATGGAATGAGGTATCTTATGCTTTTCATGTAAGCCACCTCTTATTTGGAAGAAGAGGCATCCTATTATTGAATTATAGGGCATGATACAGTTTAAAGTCATGTAGAGAGGACTATTGGTATCTTATTCTTGGATCATAAGGAATCTCTTGTTTGGAGTAAGAGGCATCCCATATTTGGCACATAGGGTGTACTATTGTTTATAGTCATGTAGAGAGGACTATTGTCATCTTATTCTTGAAGCATAAGTCATCTCTTGTTTGGAGTAAGAGGCATCCTATATTTGGAACATAGGGTGTACTACAATTTATAGTCATGTAGAGAGGACTGTTGGCATCTTATGCTTGGAGCACAGGGCATCTCTTGTTTGGAGTAAGAGGCATCCTTTGTTTGGCACATAGGGTGCACTATATTTTATATTCGTGTAGAGAGGATTGTAGGAATATTATTCTTGGAACACAATGAATATCTTGTTTGGAGTAAGAGGCATCCTATACTTGGAAAATAGTGTGCACTACAGTTTATAGTCGTGTAGAGAGGGATGTTGGAATAAGTCATATGGCAATGGAAGATGTCGGGACTTACGCAGGAGTGACCCTTTCTAGTTCAACCTGGCATAGGAGTCAGGTGATGGGGTTTTTATGATCTCCTTGAGGAATTGTTCAACTGAAGGTAATCGGGAAACTGATGATGATAATTTTAAATCATGACATTAAAAATGAACCAAGAGGAATATTTCCACTCAAGGTGTTTCATGGTGTGCGGAGGAGTATCTCAAATCATGGTATTATGATGGTGGATGGTGGCTACGCATAAGGGTGCAATGGGAAATGTAGACGTCTCATCCTGGAAAGTTCACGGTTCAGATCTCTATTTTTCATGGAGGCCAGTGAAGAATGCGACCACAACCAGGAAGTGATCCCGAGGGGGGGGGTGTGGGGGTGCAACCCCTATGGTATGGACCAGTGGGCGTGAAGGTAGGAGTGTCGCAAAGGATTGGTCCTCGCAAAGTGGCTTCATGAAGGAAAGGTTCTCGTGGGTCATGGGGTCCCGCAAAGAAGAATCGTGAAGGAAGGTTGCTCACAAAGCATGTGGTCTCGCAGAGTATCTTCACGAAGGAAATCTTCTCACGGAGAATGGAATCAAGGATAAAAGACTCATGTAGCAAGGACTCATGGATCCTGCACTCGCAGAGCATGGACTCATGGAGCATGGACTCACTGAGCAAAGGGGGGATCGTGGAGCCTCGAGCAACCCAAAGGTGATCCCTCTTTCCCAAAGGGAATCACATCGTGGAGCTCGTGAGCTCCACAAAATAGGAGTGGTCGGCCTCCCAAGGGGAGGCGTAACTGTTCGTACAAAGGGGGGTGAGCTAGGTATTTATAGGCAAGAGGCACCGCGAAGCGGCGTAAAGAAAAAGCTTTCTTCGCGGTGGGTTCGTGAATGTCAAAGGGGCTCGTGAAGCATCCTGCCTCCTTGATCCGCGGAAGGTTCGCGAATGACAAATGGGTTCAAGAAGCATCTCACCTCCTTGCTCTGAGGAGGTTTCACGAAGGCGGAGTATCACGAATGGGCTCTACAAACTAGTTTTCCATCCCAACATGAAATACCCATAACTCCTAATCCGTAACTCCATTCATGCCCTATGACCTATAAAATAGAAGCTTGAAAAATGGTATATGACCTTGGATCATGTATGGAATCATTTTAAAAATTTTGTTGATGCGTTTTCTAGTGCCAACAAATTCCCCCCTTAGAATGGGGTCCAATTAGGATAAGGAGGGAAAGCCAGACCGCATTCTGAGGAAATGACTAAGGAAAATTCATGCCTTGGGGTCCATTGTATCTCGATTGAATTCAAGTAATAGCTGACTGAATCTCCAAACACTCATGATCCAGGATCAGTGCGGGAAAAAAGAGATAATAGGAGGTCATTCACTGGTACGAGAGTAATAAACAATGGAAGGTGTGAGGGGATCAGAAAGGGTCATCGATCACCATTAGGATCATCCTAAAGGATGGATTTAAGTTGGAGAATGGGGATCTCTAAACAACTGATTAGGATTTCTAGGAAGAAAGAGGGAGGCCTTGTTGGATAATGAAGCTCTTAAAATAGTCGAATTGATGTTTTCACAATGTGCTCTACTGAACGAGTAGGGTAACACAAGGGGCATTGGAATTAATCCGAACAAAGGGGAATGGAAGTTCTGATTCATGATACCCAAGATTCAAAACATTGTGGGGGTGGTGTGACAATGAAGGATAACTGTTGACCGTGTTTGAAACATAGTATCCTTATTGTGTTAGCCAAAAATGGAGATAACAAACAACGACCGACCACTGACCATGTTCGAAACACGGGGCCTGAACCAAAATGTCACCCTTTTGTCTTCCAAAAACATTGGCCCAGGATAGCAGGCAAGCCATAGGATGAGGATCCACACTATTAGGGGGTTCTTTTTTAGACATGAAAGAGGACGAGGTCCTGAATAAAGGGCATGCCAAGCATGGAGTGTGGAGTGATGGGTTATTCGAATGGAGTTCAACACTCTTGAAATTATGCCACCATGGTGGAAAGACAATAGGTGGACATATCATTCATATTAGGGATCAAACATTCTTCTGAATAGGACTTATTTAGAAAGGATCTAGAAGGACCTGTATTTTTACGTAATACTGTAAAGATGATGCACAATGTTTAAAGGTCATACTGACTGGACCTAGATCGGGCCCAAGGGGCCAGGAGGGTTAATGACCCTGAGGCTGGGCCCAAGGCGAGATTCCTGGGCATCATTATGTATCCCATAAGGATTAGAATCATGATGAACGTAGTTCTTAAAGAACAACATGACCGGAGGCCAATGCCGATAGGGGAAATCCTATCTGGCAGGGGATCTGGTGCAACCCATGACTAACATGGGGCATCCTGAAATTGTTCAGGGTAGGAACGCAATTTAGTTTCATGTGTGGAGAACATATGGATTCAAGTATTTTAATGTCATGCGATAGGACAAGGACTAAAAGGGATGATATTGGGAAGGGAGTATGTGGTGTGGTAGGTATAATCCCAATGTGAATGAGGTCATACAGAGCCCGCACCACACCACGTATCCCCAGAAGAAGTACTTTAGGTCAAGGGACAAAAAGTGGAATCTGTGCTGGGCCCAATGCGAAGTGCTCTGGTGTTACTACTTACACTATTAGGATGGAAATCAAGTAGTACGTAGGTATAGAAGATGTCGGGTAGTTCGATGTCTTGCAACAAGGGGAATGTGGGATGGTAGGGAATGTGGGAGACACATAATGATGTAATTACACAACCTGACGTCACTGAGGACCTGGAGTCCAGATCACCGTGCACTTCTTGGGGGAGGTTTTAGTTTGAGAGACCGAAAATGAAAGTTAGGTTGGGCCCGAGACAAGTTGCATGAGCATTCCTACGTATCCCATGAGGATGGGAATCAAGCCATACACAGTTCTAGAAGGTGCCTTTTAATGTCATGTAGGACAGAAAGAAGAAGGGACTAACTCCTGGAAGGGGGTGTACATGGTGTGGCTATTTCAACCCTGATGTTAATGTGGGAATAAGCCCACATGCGCCACACCATGTGGTATTATATGGTCTAGATCCCAAAAGGAAGAACAGAAGAGAGGAACCATAAAGAGATCTTAGTTTATGGTATTAGAGTTAAAACCATGTGGAGAGACTCTTCCAAATGTGCAAAATACTTAACTGAATACCTAATCCAATATGAGCTATGCTCGTTGTGGGAAACAAGGGAGAATAAGGTCGTTGAAACACATGGAATACACATAGAGGGGAAATCGGTGCAGACCCCTCAATAACGCCTCACAGTGGCTTGTCCTCCTATCGTGCAAACACGCACTAAGGGATAGAACCATGAGTATCAAAATTCCATCTTGATATAATGGAGTAGAAAATGATGTGAATCATTCAACCAGTATTTAAGGCTCGATGGGATTTGTGTGAAGATGGAGAATAACTGTTGACCGTGTTAGAAAAACAGTATTCATATCGTGTGAACTGAAATTAGGACAACAAATGAGTGTCAACCGCTAACCATATTTGCAACATGGGACGTGTATCAATTTTTCATTCGAGATAATCGAGGACATTGGCCTGAAAAGATAAGAGTTCCCTTAGGCTAAGTATCTGTATCATTTGGGGGCCCTTTTGGATGTGAAAGATGATGGAAACCCAAATGAAGGGGAGCATGAAGCCTGAGTATGGGTGACAACATGTCCATGCCGGATTCAACACTCTAGGTGCTGAACCAGAGTGCTTATGGGCACATTGGAGAACATCCACTGTGGGGGAGGTACATGGCATGGCTATTAAAATACCAACATGAATGTGGAAATAAGACCATACAACACCATATTCCTTTCCTCCTAGAGGACTCATGCCAAGGGGCTAGAGAGATGAGGTTTCTAAGAAGCAGGGATGGTCCTGAAGATGAATTTTTCAGTCGTTCCTACATATCCCATGAGGATGAAAATCAATACATACATAGTTCTGGGGTGTCACATAGTTTAACATCATACGGTAAGGACAAAGATAGGGGAAAAGTATCTCAATGAGGGACATGTACAACACGTCGAGTAACCTGATGTGAATGAGGACATAATCCCATACCACATCGTACAATCCTAAGTGAGAACTTGGGCTAGGGGAGTGAAAAGGCAGACAGACCTGAGGCTGGGCCAAGGATGGAATGTCACATTCAGTTTACAGTTTATTGTCATGCGGGAAAAGTGCTGAGTGGTTTTACGTTCTTCAGTTTGGACGGATCACACAGTTTAATGTCGTGCGATGAGGATGGTGGCGATCTTAGTTTATGGTCATAGAGCCCAGACCATTTTCTAGTTTATTGTCATCCGGGAAGATAATGAGTAGTTTAACATCATGACAGACATGATGTAGTTTGACATCATGCGAGAAAATAATGAGCAGTTTAACGTCATGAGGGACGATGATACATTTTAACATCATGGGGGATGAAGATGAATAGTTTAACGTCATGCAGGATGATCATGCAGTCTAACATCATGCAGGATGAAGATGTGTATTTTAAAGTCATGTAAGACAATGATGAGTATTTTATTATCATGACAGATGAAGATGAATAGTTTAATGTTATTCAAGACGATGATGTGGTTTAAAGTCATGCAGAACGATAATGAGTAGTTTGACTTCCTGATGGAAGAAGATGAATAGTTTAACATCATGCAGGATGATGATGTAGTTTTAAGTCATGCGGGATGATGATGCAGTTTAACATCATGCAGGACGAAGATGAACAGTTTAACATCACGCAGGAGGATGATGTAGTTTAACGTCATGCATGACTAATGTTAGTAGTTTAATGTCATGCAGGATGATGATATATTTTAAATTCATACAGGAAGATAATGAGCAGTTTAATGTCATACATGATGATGATGTAGTTTAACGTCATGACAGACAAAGATGAACAATTTAACTTCATGTAGGACGATGATGTAGTTTAATGTCATACAGGATGAAAATGAGCAGTTTAACGTCATGACGAACGGAGATGAACAATTTAACATCATTTTGCACGATGATTCCACTTAAAGTCTTGTAGGATGATGATGTAGTTTAACTTCATGTAGGATGAAGATGTTGTTTAACGTCACGCAGGACAAAGATAAATAGTTTTAAGTCATGCAGGACGATCCTACAGTTTAACATCATGCGGGATGAAGATGAGTAGTTTAACATCATACAGGACAATGATTACTAACATTTAAGGTCACATAGATTTGACCATGGTTGTTACATTTTTATGTCACGTATCTTTGACCATGGTTTCCGTTTTTAGGTGTCATAGATTTGATAAAAATGTTGTACAACTTTTCTTCATGTGACTGAGACGTTGTCCCGCTGTTTAAAATCATGTGATCGAGATGATGGTTGTTATGCAGTTTAACGTCATTCAACTAGGATGTGAAACCACACCAATTTTGTCGTTAGAGGGATGGTCATCTCTACCCCCACTGTACTAGGTTGGGATGAAGGGGGAATCTATATGATGGGATTTCCCTAAAATTCCCCAAGCATAATCATGGTAGTTCTTCATGCGTGATCTGGGATACCTCACAATGGACATTCCACATGCTGGTGTCATGGCCATAGGGAGGACCTCTGTGGTTGATGCAATGTGGTAGTTGGGATGACATAGAGTGTCATAAGGGTAGAAAGGATGATAGAAACCCTATTGTCTTGAAAGGTGGTGAATCATGGAAGGTGTCGATGCCTGGAAAGTCAGAACAACGGGGGAGAGGGAGCCCAGAAGGCGTGGAAGCCTGGAGTGTTAGTACGATGGGGGCGATGGAGCACAAAAGGTGTGGAATCCTGGATCGTCGGTACGACAGGGGCAATGGAGCCCTGAAGGCGTGGTATCCTATATCATTAGTACGACGATGGCGATTGATATTGGAAGACGTGGAATCCTGGAGAGTTGGTATGATTGGGGAGATGGATCCCAGATGGAGTGGAATCCTGGAGCATCGGTAGGACGAGGGATATGGAGCACGGAAGGCATGGAATCCTGTAGCGTCGGTATGCTGGGGGTGATGGAACCTAGAAGGCGTGGAATCATGGATAGTCGATACGATGGGGGTGATGGAGCCTGAAAGGTGTAGAAGCTTGGAGGGTCGGTACAATGGGGGCGATGGAGCCCGGATGGCATGGAAGCCTGGATCGTCAGTACGATGGGGCCGATGGAGCCCTGAAGGTGTGGAAGCCTGCATCATCGGTATTATGGGGGGAATGGAGCCCAAAATGAATAGAATCCTGCATCGTCAGCACGAGAGAAGCGATGGAGCCCAGAAGGTGTGGAAGCCTCGATCTTCAGTACGACGAGGGCGATGAATCCCGGAAGGCGTGGAATCCTGGATCATCGGTATGACAGGGGTGAAAGAGCCTGGAAGGCATGGAAGCCTGGATCATCAAATGGTAGTAGTGTGGGGAAAACCTCCATGGTCGCTGTTGGTGCTGTTGGAGATGCTTCACTGGATTGGGGGTGTTTTTTCCCAGCTTTCCCTATGAGGGAAGTGGAGTCGGCAAGGATCCGATTGAGTCTGGGGGCGGATGCCACATGTGCGACCTCTTGCGGTGGCGGAGTCGGCGAGGAGTCAATGGAGTCAGGTAGCAGACGCCACCTATGCAGACTCTTACAGTGGTGGAGTTAGCGAAGAGTCGATGGAGTCAGGGGAGGATTTCCCCTACGCAACCTCTTAAGGTGGAAGAGTCGGTGAGGAGCCGATGGAGTCTGGGGAGGATTCCCCCTGCACGGCCTCTTAAGGAGGCGGTGTCAGCGAGTAGCCGATGGAGTCGGGGGAGGATTCCCCTTGCGCTGCCTCTTAAGGTGGTAGATTCGGTGAGGAGCCGATGGAATTGGGTGGCGGATTCCACCTGCACGGTCTCTTGAGGCGGCTGAGATAGCGATGAGCCGATGGATTCTCATGGGGAATGCCACCTGTGTGGCCTCTTGAGGCAATAGAGTCAATGAGGAGAAAATGTAGGTGAGTGGAAAATGCCACCTGCGGGGCCTCTTAAAGTGACAGACTCGGTGAGAGGCAGATGGAGTCAGGGAAGGATTCCCCCTGCGCGACCTCTTAAGGCGGTGGAGTCGGCGAGGAGAATATTGAGTTGGGTGGTGGATGCCACCTATGCGACCTCTTAAGGTGGCGATGTCAGTGAGGAGCTGATGGAGTTGGTGGGGGATTCCCCCTATGCGGCCTCTTAAGGCAGCAGATTCAGCGAGGAGCCGATGGAGTCGGGGGAGGATTCCCCCTTCGCAACCTCTTATGGTGGCGGATTCCACGAGGAGCAGATGGAGTAAGGGGAGGATTCCCACTGCACGACCTCTTAAGGCGGCGGAGTCAGACAGTAGCCGATGGATTCGGGGGAGGATTCTAATGTGTTACCTCTTAAGGTGGTGGAGTCGGTGAGGCGTTGATAGAGTTAGGGTAGGATTCCCCCTACATGGCCTCTTGAGGTGGTGAGGTCAACAACGAGACGATGGAGTTGGGTGGCTGATGCCACCTATGCAGCCTATTGAAGCGGTGGAGTCGGTGAGGAGCCAATGGATTCAGGGGAAGATGCCCCCTGTATGGCCTCTTGAGGTGGCGGGGTCAGCGACGAGCCGATGGAGTTGGGTGGTGGATGCCACATGCGCGGCCTCTTGAGGTGGCAGAGACGGAGAGGAGACGATGGAGTCGGGTGGCGGATGCCACCTGTGCTGTCTCATCAGGCAGTAGAGTCGGTGATGAGCCGAGGGAGTCGGGGGAGGATTCCCCCTGTTCAGCCTCTTAAGGCGGTGGAGTCGGCATAGAGCTGATGGATTCGAAGGATGATTCCCCCAACACAACCTCTTAAAGAGGTAGAGTTGTCGAGGAGCTGATGGAGTCGGGTGGCGGATGCCACCTGCGTGGCCTCTTATGGTGATGGATTCAGCAAGGAGATGATGGAGTCGGGGGAGGATTCCCCCTATGCTGCCTCTTAAGGCGGCTGAGTCGGCGAGGAGACGATGGAGTTGGGGGAGGATTCCCCCTCCGCGGCCTCTTAAGGCGATGTAGTCAGTGAGAAGCCTATAGAGTTGGGGAGGATTCCCCCTGTATGGCTACTTAAGGAAACAGAGTTGGTGAGGAGCCGAAGGAGTCGTGAGATGATTCCCCCTGCGTGGCCTCTTAAGGTGGTAGAGTTGGCGAGGATCCGATGGAGTCGGGGGAGGATTCCCCCTGCACGACCACTTGAGGCGGCGGAGTCGGCGAGGAGTCGATGGAGTCGAGGGTGGATTACCCCTGTGCGGCCTCTTTATGCGGCAGGGTCAACAACAAGCCAATGAATTTGGGTGGAAGATGCCACTTGCATGGCCTCTTGAAGCGGCAGATTCAGTGAGGAGCGAATGGAGTTGGGGGTGGATGCCCCCGACGCGGCCTCTTGAGGCGGCAAGGTTGGCGACGAGCTGATGGAGTTGGGTGGTGGATGCCACCTACGCAGCCTCTTGAGGTGGCGATGTCGGTGAGGAGCCTATGGAGTTGGGTGGTGGATCCAACCTGCACGGCCTCTTAAGGCAGCAGAGTCAGCGAGGAGACGATGGAGTCAGGGGTGGATGCCCCCTGGGTCGACTCTTAAGGCAGTAGGGTCGGTGATGAGACGATGGAGTTGGGTGGTGGATGCTACATGAACGAACTCTTGAGGAGGCATAGTTGGTGAGGAGCCGATGGAGTTGGGTGGCAGGTGCCATCTGTGTGGCTTCTTGAGGTGGAGGATTCAGCGAGGAGCTGATGGATTCGGGGGTGGATTCCCCCTGCGCGGATTCTTGAGGCAATAGGGTCGGCGATGAACTGATGGAGTTGGGTGGTGGATGCCACCTGCGCGACCTCTTGAGGAGGCAGAGTCGGCGAGGAGCCGATGGAATCGGGTGGCAGATGCCACATGCGCGACCTCTTGAGGTGGCAGAGTCTGTGAGGAGCTGAAGGAGTCTGGTGCTGGATGCCACATGCACGACCTCTTGAGGCAGCAGAGTCGGTGAGGAGCCGATGGAGTCGGGTGGCGGATGCCACCTGTGCGTCCTCTTAAGGCAGTAGAGTTGGCAAGGATCTGATGGAGTCGGAGGGGGATTCTCCCAGCACGTCATCCTAAGGCGGTAGAGTCGGCGAGGAGACGATGGAGTCGGGGGAGGATTCCCCTTGTGCAGCCTCTTAAGGTGGAAGAGTCAGGGAGGAGCCGATGGAGTCAGGGGAGGATTCCCCCTACACGACCTCATAAAGCGGCAGATTCATTGAGGAGCCCATGGAGTCGAAGGAGGATTCCCCCTACGTGGCCTCTTTAGGCGGCAGAGTCGGCGAGGAGCTGATGGAGTCCGGGGAGGATTCCCCCAGCGCAACCTCTTGAGGCGGCGGAGCCGGTGAGGAGCCGATGGAGTCGTGGGTGGATGCCCCCTGTCTGGCCTCTTGAGGTGGTAGGGTCAGCGATGATCCAATGGAGTTGGGTGGTAGAATCCACTTGAACAACCTCTTGCGGCGGCGGTGTCAGTGAGGAGCTGATGGAGTCAGGGGAAGATACCCCCTGCGTGGTCTATTGATGTGGAGGGGTCGGCGATGAGATGATGGAGTTGGGTGGGGGATCCAACCTACAAGGCCTCTTGAGGCGGTGGAGTCGGTGAGGAGCCGATGGAGTCGTGTGGCAGATTCCACCTGCGCGACCTCTTTAGGCGGCGAAGTCGGCAAGGAGCCGATGGAGTCGGGGGAAGAATCTCCCATGCGCAGCCTCTTAAGGCGGCAGAGTCAGCGAGGAGAAGATGGAGTCTAGGGAGGATACCCCCTACGTAGCCTCTTATGGCGGCGAAGTCGGTGAGGAGCCGATGGATTCAAGTGGAGGATGCCACCTGCGTGACCTCTTAAGGTGGTAGAGTCAGCGAGGAGCTGATGGAGTCAGGGGAGGATTCCCCCTACGCTGCCTCTTAAGGTGGAAGAGTCAGTGAGGAGCCGATGGAGTCATTGGAGGCTTCCCCCAATGTGGCCTCTTAAGGCGGCAGAGTCAGTGAGGAGCCGATGGAGTCCGGGGAGGTTTCCCCATGCACGCCCTCTTAAGGTGGTGGAGTCGGCGAGGAGCCTATGGAGTTAGTGGATCATTCCCCCTGCATGGCATCTTAAGTCACCAGAGTCGGCGAGAAGACGATGGTGTCAGGGGAGGATTCACCCAGTGCGGCCTCTTGAGGCGATGGAGTTGGTGAGGATCCAATGGAGTCAGGGGTGAATGCCCCGTGCATGACATAATGAGGCGGCGAGGGCAGCGACGAGCTGTTGGATTTGGGTGGCGGATGCCACCTGCGTGGAGATGATGGGAACAGACCTGAAGGGGGTCGGAACTAGTGGTTTTTGGGCTTGAACCTCAGTGAGGCTTCCTATGTACCATTCCTTGGAAAAGATCAAAGTCTACATAGAATATTATTGGGGTGAACCAACATGAAGGGGGTCGGAATGACCAGGTGTTGGGATTGATCCTCAGGGAGGCTTCCTACGTACCTTTACTTCACTAGGATCAATGTCCGTGTAGATCCAAAAGTGGTGTGTGGGGATTACAGTCTAGGCTGCCCAGGGGATGATGTCATGGTTTCTGTTTACTATAAGTTCACACGAGTCATGCTCAGCATGAGAAAAAAGAGGCAACAATAGACTTGGAGATCATGGCGCAAAGGTGTGTCCATGAAGGGAGTTGGATGGGGATTATGTAAGGAAGCTTCATGGGTGCCACTATGGAGCGGAAATAGTGGATTGGGCTTATGGAAGGAAGTTGCTCGGGTGCCGCCATTGAGCAGAAATGGTGGATGTGGATTACGCGAGGAAGTCGCCTGGGTGCCGCTATGGAGAGGGAATGGTGGATGGGGCTTACGCAAGGAAGCAGCCCGTGTACCGCTATGGAGCGACAATGGTGGATGTGGCTTATAGAAGGAAGCTTCCCTGGTGCTACTATAGAGGGACATTGCTGGATGGGGCATACACAAAGAAGCTGTCCGGGTGCCGCTATGAAGCAGCAATGGTGGATGGGGATCACGCAAGGAAGCTACATGTGTGACGATTTGGAGCGGCAATGGTACATGGGTCTTACGTGAGGATGCTTCTTGTGTGCCGCTATGGAGAGACAATGGTGAATGCGGCTTACGCAAGGAAGCTGCCCGGGTGCCGGTATGCAGCGCCAATGGTGGATGGGGCTTATAGAAGGAAGCATCCCGTGTGCCCTATGGAGCGACAACGGTATATGGGGCTTACACAAGGATGTATCCCAGGTCCCGCTATAGAGGGGCAATGGTGAATGGGGTTAGGCAAGGAAGCTTCCTAGGTGTCGCTATGGAGCGATAATGGTGAATGGGGCTTACGCAAGGATGCAACCCGGGTGCCGCTATGGAGTGAAAATAATGAATGTGGGCTTACACAAGGAAGCTACCTGGGTGCCTCTATGGAGCATCAATGGTGAATGGGTCTTTCGCAAGGAAGGTTCCTGGGTTCCGCTATGGAGGGGAAATGGTGGATGGGGCTTACGCAAGGAAGCTGCCCAGGTGCCGCTATGGAGCGTCAATGGTGTATGGGGCTTACACAAGGATGCTGCCCTGGGTGCCGCTATGGAGCATCAATGGTGATTGGGGATTATGAAAGGAAGCTTCATAAGTGCTATTATGGAGCGAAAATAGTGAATGGGGCTTACGCAAGGATGCAGCCCGGGTGCAGCTATGGAGCGACAATGATGAATGGGGATTACGCAAGGAAGTTTACCGGGTTCCTCTATGAAGAATAAATAGTGTATGGGGCTTACTCAAGGATGCTTCCCAGGTGCCTCTATGGAGCAGAAATGGTGAATGGTTCTTACGCAAGAAAGCTGGACATGTGCCGCTATGAAGCGACAATGGTGAATGGGGCTTACGCAAGGATGCAGCCCAGGTGCCGCTATGAAGCAGAAATGATGAATGGGGATTACGCAAGGAAGCTACCCCAGTGCCGCTATGGAGGGGCAATGGTGAATGGGGCTTATTCAAGGAAGCTACCCAGGTGCTGCTATGGAGCACCAAAGGTGGATGGGGCTTACTCAAGGAAGCTGGCCGGGTGCCGCTATGGAGCAGCAATGGTGTATGGGGCTTACACAAGGATGCTTCCTGGGTGACCCTATGGAGTGGAAATGGTGAATGGGTCTTACGCAAATAAGTTTCCTAGGTGCCTCTATGGAGAGACAATGGTGAATGGGGCTTAAGCAAGGATGCAACCTGGGTGTCGCTGTGGAGAGAAAATGATGAATGTGGTTATGCAAGGAAGCATCCCATAATGTCTTCCTCATGTTTGGACATAAGAGAATCCCAACATACTAGTGGGTTGAGGTATATAATTGGGGCCAACACCTATGTGCATGTGCACATGTGGGATAACACCAATGGGCGTTGGAATCAGTCCAAACAAAGGGAGATACAAATTTTTAATCACATGTCTGACATTCGGAATGCGGTGAGGGTGGCGTGAAGATTGAGGATAAATATTGACCATGTTCTAAACACAGTATCCATATCGTGTTAACCTGAAATGGGGAAAAACAATTGAGGGTCGACAGTTGAACGTGTTCAAAACACAGGACCTGACTCGATGTGTTGTCCAAAGTATTCCGGGGTGTTGGGAAAGGATGGTAGGGGAGCCGATGTGGCATGGGACTAGGCTGTTAGGGGGTCCCTTCAGATAGGGAAGAGGATGAGGATCCGAGTGAGGGACACACAAAGCATGAGGTGGAGTGAGGGAATTTTTGAACGGATTCCAAAGCTCGTGAAATTATGCAACTGTAAACCTGGAATGAGGTATCTTATGCTTTTCACATAACCCATCTCTTATTTGGAAGAAGAGGCATCCTATTATTGAATGATAGTGCATGGTATAGTTTAAAGTCATGTAGAGAGGACTATTGGAATCTTATGGTTGGAGCATAAGGAATCTCTTATTTGGAGTAAGAGTTATCCTATATTTTTCACATAGGCTGTACTACTATTTATAGTTGTGTAGAGAGGACTCTTGGAATATTATGCTTGGAGAATAGGGCATCTCTTGTTTAGAGTATGAGGCATCCTATATTTGGAACATAGGGTGTACTACAGTTTATAGTCGTGTAGAGAGGACTGTTGGAATCTTATGTTTGGAGCACAAGGAATATCTTGTTTGGAGTAAGAGGCATCCTATATTTTTCACATAGGGTGCACTACAGTTTATAGTCATGCTGAGTGGACTATTGGCATATTATGGTTTAAGCACAAGTAATCTTCTGTTTGGAGTAAGAGGCATCCTATGTTTGGCACATGGGGTGCACTACAGTTTATAGTCATGTAGAGAGGACTGTTGGTGTAAGGCAACTAGTAATGGATTGTGTTGAGACTTACACAAGAGAATCCCTTTCTAGTTCAACCTGGAATAAGAGTCAGGTGATGGTGTTTGTAAGAGTTTCTTTAGGAATGGTTTGACTCAATCTACTCGGGGAATTGATGATGAGAATCTCCACTCACGACAAGATAAATGAACCAAGAGGAATATGTCGACTCAATGTGTTTCATGGTGTGTGGAGGAGTACCTCAAATCAAGGTACTGAGATGGTGAAAGGTGGATGCACATAAGGGCGCAACGGAAAATGTCGATGTCCTGGCCCGAAAAGTTCACGGTGCGACTCTCCATTTTTCATGGGTGTCAGTGATGAGAGAGACCGCATCTGGGTAGTGGTCTTGAGGGGGGGGGGGGGGTGCGGGGGTGCAGTCCCCGTGCTATGGACTGGTGGGTACGAAGGTAGGAGCCTCGAAAAGGATAGGTCCCCAAGAAGTAGCTTCGTGAAGGAAAGGTGCTCGCGGAACATGATGTCTCTCAAAGAAGATTCGTGAGTGAAGGCTACTCACAATGCATGTGGTCTCGCAAAGCATCTTCATGAAGGAAACATGCTTCATGAAGGAAATATGCTCGCATAGCATAGACTCATGGACCATGGAATCGCGAATCATGGAATGACAGAGCAGGGAAATTTAAACCCAAAGTGGAAAGGAATATCCAAAATCTCAAAGAGGATTCTCCTAGGTTGTGATACTAATCCACCAGAAGAATAATTAGGCCAAATATAAGTGCTTTATATTTTAAAAATAAAAATAACATTAATAAAATCACATCACATGGTTTGGAAATCCATTTTCCAACCATGTTTCCCTTTTTGATAAACAAGATAAGACACATCGATTGGCCCCATGGTTTGAAAATTCATTTTTCCATCATAACAAATTCCATTACCCAAACTGTGTGGTTTGGATTAACCATGTACTTAACTATGAAACCTCCTTTGGTACTCTATTATAAGATTCATGGTGATGGGGATACCCTCATAATTTTCCCAAACCATACCCCATTCATGATGAATCCCATAAAAACTAAAAATATCAAAAAGTTTTACAAAACTACTTGAGTGAAGACCAAAATGAAATATAGATAAAAAAATGGATGAAAGTACCTAAAAGAAACACAATGATTTGAAAATTCTCACCACTATATTATTTTTATCCCACAAAAATATTGCTCAAAGAAGGTTAGTACAAAAATATATGAGTATACTACTTCATATTCTTTAAATCTCTCCCCCATGTCTCATGTGATTTTGACCCATTATACCATAAAAATCAAATAAATATTATAGAATTTCCATGCAGATCCTTTACTTGAGAATAAAAAACTAACAATAGTTTCTCGATCACACAGATATAAAGTTCTATATCGAGTTCTTCTAAATTCAAAATGTGTGATATGTTAGGATGATACCTCTTGATTTGGGATGCATAATAAAATGACAAGGATGAAAGAATATTGAGGTGGTAAAGCCAAGAAATTACTCCTCTCCAAGATGTTTAACGACCTTAAATGGTCTCACATACCAAGGAGCAAGGTACTTTTTTTTGATAAATTGGTGACCCAACTAGGGTGATAATTTCAAGAACAAATTATCAAGTACTATAATATTTAAAGGATAATGACATCAGTCCACATAATACTTGTACGTGCTTTGATTCATTACAAAATGATGAAAAATTATCTGGATATTCACTATTATCTCCTGAACCAAACTCAACCCTACCAAGGAAGATTCTACCACCATAGACCAACATAGAGAGTTGAAAGGATGATTATATAAATCATAAAAAAGTGAAATTATGATGGATAATTTATAACGATTATTATAATAAAAATCAACCTATACCTATTAGATATCCCATGCACCTCTAAAATCCAAAAACCTGATACATTACATATCTTATATAATTTTATTAAGAATTTTTATCTACCTATTAATCAGAGGATGAAATTGAATATTCATCATGATTAAAGTTTTTATAGTCTCATTGAGGATCTTAAAATATCAAGAGGCAAAGAGAGGGTATTTGTTAATGAAAATGGTCATATGAATCCATTTAGTCCTTAAGATCTACCATACATGCATCTTTCTCATGTATTCTTCTTTAGTGGTGTCACACGTTAGTATGAAATGTGCCGATTTATTCAAATGATCAATCATATACAAAATAGTGTTCTCACATTAGGGATTTTTATGTAAAACAATAATGATTTCTAGAGAAATTTCATTCCATTTCCATGCTTTCATGGGGTGAAGATGATGAAAACCAAAGGAATTTTGTTTCATAGATATAATATGTTTACACATATAACATCCTAATACAAACTCAGCTATACCTTATTTTATACTATAAAACCAAAATTAATGCTCAATATCATAAAAAATATTTTTGGTTCCAGGGTGGAAAACCAAAAAACAATGTTGAAAATATTATAATATTGTATTATCATATATAATGTGTCAAAATATCTATTCCTAAAGTGAAAAATATGATATAAGGAGAGATACCACCTAATAATAGTCTCCCACCATTTAAATTATACCTAATACATTAGAACTCTTCATCTTGTTGTTTCTCTAATAGAATCACCTCAAGGATTGGGGATGTAAAAATAATGATTTCCACAACAAAACTATAATCCTATTATATAAATCCTTAGTGCATATTAGGAACAAACCCCATGATGTCCCATTCACCCATCTCTTGATTTATATCATGATAAGAAAACTTCTCTCTATGGGACACAAAAACCTCATTACCCTTTCCTAGGGTATATGAAATTTAAAATTAAAATGACTCCATGTATTCCCCCATCATCCCTATTATAGGTTCAGCTAATTTTAGGAAATTATAGAACCTAATACTTTATAGTTTGTGTAAACATTAAAAAATTCCCCAAACAATATAGTCACATCAACTTTTAAGGGAATTCAAAATGAATTCATGTTCCAAATTCATGGGTGGGATAATTCCTCATATGAGTTCGAAGATGGCATGGGACATAAGAAAATATATTATCTCTTTACATAAGGACACAATACAAATTTGTACTCGAATCATCATAGTAAACCACATAACCACATATAGACTTTGTTGGGGTTAGAATCTGTGCTGAAGTTAAATGCCTCTTTAGTTAATTGATGGAATCATGACACTTCGAGCCCGATAAGAACTTCACTCCCTTCTAGGTGAGAGATGTCAAAGTTGATGAAATATTAGAGAAAGACTTTTCAAATCTCTAATAATATCTCATGAAACATAGGATTCATTGAATCAAGATGAGATTCTTTGTTTTTTTCATGAAATGGCAACTTTCAGTTTTTTAGGATCAAATCAGATACCATATTTTGAGATCACAGGTCCTAAGAAATTAACTTATTGATAATAAAATTATCATTTTGATAGGTTTTCATACATTTAGTTATTCTTAATGGTTACCAAAACATTCCTCAATAATGAACGTGATCTTCCTTAGTCTCATAGTACACTGGGATGTCATCCAGAAATACCACAATATAGGTCATGATATTGAAGGAAAATCTAGTTCATTAGTTCCAAAAATACTGCTGGAGCATTAGTTAGATCAAATGATATTAAAAGGTACTCAAAGTGTCCATAACTGATTTTAAAGGAATTATTTTCAATATCCACTTATTTTGTTTAGAGTTGATGATAATAAAAACTCAATTAAATTTTAGAAAACTAATTTTTCACTTTCAATTGAAAAAAATCATCAATATGAGGTATGAAATATTTTTCCTTGACCTTTAATCAATTGATATTTTTTATAGTCCATGAATAAGAGGAGTGTTCCATCAAACTTTTGTTGAATAGAACATGGGATGTTCAATATTACACAATAATATATATAAATCCATTGGATATAAAATCATATAACTATAATTTCATCTATTTAAACTCATATAGAGATTTATAGTAAGATAACAATGATATTTTATAAGTTCTTGGTACCAATTCTATCAAGAATTCCATCTCTCTCTTTGAGGAAAAACAAAAAAAGTCATCTAGAAAAATTTAATAAACTCATTGTCTACCAGAGTAAGTTCACCACTAATATTTTTTTTCATGTTCTACTATAGAAAAAAAGTTCACTTACCAAACATCGGAAGAGGTGGTATCCCCCTATCCGGACCTCATATCCCATTATCCTCAAAGAACACATGAGTTCCCATTCGGGTAGTAATGTACACCATATGATGATAAAAATAAATCCAAACATTATGATCAAGAAAACAATCAATCCAAATAATATCATAAAAAAGGTTCAATTTGAGAAAAAAAACTAGCTCTATGTTTAGGAAAATAAAGAGTGTGTAGGAAATTAGAAACCATGTTCATTATTTTTTCCATGAGGTATCACTAGTTCAACTCTAAAATTAATGAGTTATTTTGTAATTTTTAGAAGATAAAACATAATATTTGAAATGAGGAGTGAGATGAAAATTTATAAAATAATGTAGTTGTTAAGGTAGAAGAAAAAGAAATGGTACCTATTATAGTAATAGGAATAGTATCAACATCCTTTGGAGACTCTACCACTTCAGGTGACTTTTTTTATTCCATATGCATATGGATAGAACCCTATATTCCATGAAGTATCTGAGTACACCAAATATCCTCTAGTTATCAATGATGATATGCTGAATTAAAGAAAATAAATATCCTAAAAAAACAAGTTACCACCATTCCCACATGAGCTACAAAACTTTAGAGGTACGTGGGAAAAGTACCTTGTGTTTATAATCTATCCACAATAGTAACAAGTAAATACACAAATTATATATGATTGTGTAAGAAAATGATTTTGAGAAGGACCACCATTGCTTCCTCTACGAAACTCACTATACTTCCTATTTCCATTTTATAAACCAGAGGAGCTACCACTAGAAGTAAATGGATGTTTGACCATATCTACATTCCCCTCAAGGTCAATCTCTATAATCCATTCCATATCCACCCAATTAGAATTGGTTGTCAAATTTAATATAAATAATTATTGCTAAATATCATATTGAAGAACCATTTGAAAACTATGGGCCTTTATTTTCCCATTAGATACGTCCTTAGGAGAAAACATAGGGAGATTAGTGAAACAATGAGTGTAATCCATCAAAAACTAGTTTTCTGGTTCAAGGCTGAGGAACTCCATATATTTCTCCATAGTCACAAACTCCAAGTAATGGTTATTATAAAAAATATCCTCAAGTATTTCCACTACCAGGCCTCGTGATTCTTATCCAAGACAATAAAGTCTCACTAACATCCACTTAGACATTACTTCTGGATGATAAAAACCTCACCTTTAATGAATCAAGAGTCTCTAAGAATTAAAAAAATTCTTTTTACATTTTCCAACCAATCATTCACCTAATATGGATCATTCATCCCTTGGAAAGATGACTATTTATGGTGAAAAAACTACTGATAATAATTCATTTCCTCATCCCTTTAATGTTCTGTCTCTCTTACAAGGATTATGGAAGGCACCACACATTGGTTCATATCTGGAACCATGCACAAAATTTCTTTGATTATATTTTGAACAACTAGAGGGTTTCCCTATAATGATTCATTACTAAAACCCTTCTAATGAATCACTAGAAATATTCTTGGTTGGGGAAATAATACTACACATCAAAATAGAAATAGACACAAGAACATGAGATCCCCAAATCAATTATGATGTAAAATAGTAAAAGTCAATAAAAAAATAAATGGATATACAAAAAGTAATACTGGGATTAAGAAACTCTAAATCTCAAAAGAAAAAATTCATGACCACTATAACGACAAGAAAAATATACTTCTTTTAATAAAATATCTATTTTATCCAACTAAATTTTATTATTATTACAATATAAGAAAATACCAATAATTTTAATTTCTATAAGAACTATGAAAATCATGTGTTATTATGAACTAGTATTTCTATGAATAGTAAAGGTATAGAAAACACATACTAGAAGCCAACAGCAATTTATTTGTTATTTAAGAATATTACATTCAGTCTTAAAAACACCCAATATCAAACCAAATATTACCATGGGAATAAAAATAGACAAAACATAAAGTGAAATATATAAATATAGGCCTCTTTGACCCCTAGAATTGTGTCCACCACAAACATCAATATCATAGAGGAATAGAGATCTTGTAATACAAAATTAATGTTGGAAGTGATATTGAACCTTGATTTAAATTGAAGTGAACAATTAAGTGTAATTATGATGGTGTATTTATAGAGAAATATGATCATATCCCATTATATTTTTTAGATGATACAGTTGATCAACATTATGGACATTAGTTAGTAAAATAGTTGGTCATTATTATGGTTTTGTTATGTAGAAACATTTAAATGATTGTCGTGATTATTTATTGATATAATATAAATTTTATTATTTTCAGAGTCTTTAAAAATATTATATTTTAGAAATTTTTTATGTAGTGGTTTCAAATAAAATTTATTTCAGGAAATAGCATTATATTTTTTTTCTAAATAATAATATATTTTAACAATGTCCTAAGTAAATTTTATAATGGTTAGAATGATTATTTTTCTATTAATATTTTAATTTCTATTAAAATAATGATTTATAATTAAAAGTTAAAAATATTATAATTATAGTATTATTTTTATTAAATACAATTCATTTTGGACTCATCATGTAAAAAATTTCTTAAGGTAATTTTCTGTGAATTTTATAAAAAAGATAAATTTTTGGCGAAAAAGTGAAAATTGTTGCTTTATAGGCACTACAATTTTATGGAATCTTTTTAATGTAAGAATGATTAAAAAAATTATAAAAAATATTATTCAATAAAAATTGAATTTAATATGTATTAAAATTAATTTATAAATATTAATATTAATTTAGAAATTTATAATTTATATTTTGAACCAAAAATTTCATTTTTGAAATAAATTTATTTTTTTGATTTTATGCATTAATTGTATTTTCGAGAAGGTATGGTTTTGTTTTTGAAGGACTTAAACATCCAACCACATTTTCCCACTCATCAATAGAAAATAAAATTATGTTTAATTTATTTCACGCACAAGTGGTCATCTAATATAAAAAACAATCAATATTTAATCCTTTAAAACCCACCCCTCCTCAAGTATAAATACCACTCATTCACCATTACTCTTCAATATAAATTCATAAGCCACACATTTATGGTTGTTTTACTCTCATATAACCCCTCTATGGTTACATCATGGTGTTATGGTTCCATCCTCATGTTTTATTAAGGAAATCTTCAAGGTAAGGTAATTATCCTAGTCTTCCTTTTCATTCAAGTCCCCCTTTTTTGAATCTTATTAATGACAAGGATTCATTATTTTCATGAAATTTTCATCTTCCCATCACTAACCAAATTATATTTTATCAATAGTAGTAGCCTATTCTCTCTTATTATTCATTCTCCATAATACACGGTTTATAATGTTGTGCTGCCAAAATCATTTCTTCAAATCTTCTCTTTTCATGAAATATATACTTATTTTTTGAATACCCAAACAACTTCCTTACACATTGTGCAATGAACTAACCTTGTTTGACCTAACTTCTCACCCAATATGGATTTTCACAAGACCTAAAGTGAAAATCTCTGAACACCAGAGGCTACCAACCAGCAGTGAGGGTCAAAAAGGTGAAGAGAGGAGACTATACCATATGTTCAGAGTGAAACAACACTGAAAATAGTCAAAAAATATAAGATAATAAACATCAGAGTATGTACAATAAATATATTAAAATAAGGGCATGCTAGAATAGATGTGATATTTCATAAAATTATAAATACTCAATGAATGAAAAACATACAATAGACAGTCACCCACTAGGACAACCACATAAAAAAATAATGATATATAAAATAAATATAACACGATCTTTTAGAAACCATGAGACAAACCACAGAACCATTATCCATGATTCTCAAGCTTCATCAGCCCAATCGTGAGTCTCCACATGATGGTCTCCACATGATCAATAAAACCTAGTCATAGACCCCATCCACTTCAAAACCAATTCTTTAACTTTAATGTAGCAATCAGGTCCTCACACAAACTAATGAGAACATTCATGGGGTGAGAAATAAATCTCAGTAGGACACCATAATGGTGAACCTATTAATTTTCTATAATAACAAGTTCATTCAACACAAAAATTTTCTAGACTATCCAAATGTGTCTATCTGCATACAAAAATATAGAAAAGGAAAAGATTCAAGCATTGGTTCCAACCAAACAACCGAGATAAATCTATACCCACACCAACCCCCATCAAAGGACTTACAGAATTTGGACCACTGAACCACATGGAAAACAATGAATCCCCATGATATACATATGATATCTAATACATCTAAACATAATAGTCATGAATAATGGACACCATGGTGTAACTGAAGGACCCTAGACCACCCTGATAGGGGGGGGGGGGGTGGGGGGTAAAATCAGGGTGTCAAATTTTTCTCTTCTTTACTAGATCTTCTTCCCACATTTCTAAGAACTTGTTTAAACTTATATGATGGATATGTGCAGTAATTAAAACATGTATAAGGAAAGCACAACACTTTTCACATGGTTCACCACTAAGGGCTACGTCTAAGGACCATACACTGAAAGGCTTACAGTCATACCAAATTCCACTAATCTTCAGAAGATGTGGATTAAAAAGGTTCGAGAACAGTCACATTTTCCCAGGAACACTACCTTTACAAAGGTTGAGGGATAGCCCGTTGCTTTCCTCAGATCGCTTCTATTGACTCCCTGTGGTTCAATTCCCTATGAGACGTCTCACTCGGTTTATCGACTTGAAGGTCACTTCAACAGATTGAAATGAATGTTGATTGTCTCTATTCAGTACAAGACACTACTTTCATCAACGTCTCGAATTTATTATCTTTTATATTAAAAATTTATCCTTTAGTGCAATTACTGATGGCAATAGGACATATTCCATTTGTATTAACTAGAATCAAAACACCATTTATGATGTATTCATTTCTGTGAATTTTCCCTGATTCTGTGGATTGTATCCAATATGAGTACCATGACTGCTCTACATACCTCACCTATTTTTCATTCTATAAATATTCCACATACCACCCCTGCTCTGTGTGCCATGCCTGCTTTGCGTACTGCCCCTTCTTGGCATACCGTGCCTGCTCGGCATACCGGATTTTCTCTCCATACTTCCTTTGATCCGCTTACCATGCCTGCGCTACGTACCGTGCCAGCTCTGTGCACGGTGCTTGCTCTGTGCACCGCACATGATCCATGCACCGTGCCTGCTCCGGGCACAACCTCTACATACCGCCTTCACGTACCACCTTCACATACCGCCTTGACGTACCACCTTCACATTGCGCCTTCACGTACCACCTTCATGTACTGCCTCTATGTACTACCTTCATGTACTACCTTCATATACCGCTATGGAGTACCATTTCATCCTTTCGCGGACTTCTTCATCAAATACTGTGAATTATTTAATCTTCTGCATACCATTTTTTTATAAAAAATCTCTTTCATAGAATTCTCCTTCCAATTTCGTGAACTGTTTTGTCTTTCATGTACCACTTCATCATACACATAATCTTTCTTGGATACCACTTTTGAACTTCTACGTGATCATCCACAATGATGATATTTTCTTATCAAATTCACTCTATCTTAATGATGGGATTAACACTCTTTATATAGGGAAATAGCTTCGTAAATTTTGAAAATATGTTTTACCCAAAATTTCAACGTGGGACAATCTTCACCGCGTACTTTTCTTATTCCACATACTGTGATCCTCCGCCGTGTACTGTGACCCTCTAGTGAACTGCGAACCTTCACCATGTACCATGTGTCTGTCGGTCTACATACTGCATCTCTTCCACCAATGACGAGACATTTTTCATACCTAAACTCCTTCCATGGAGAAACATTTTCAATACCATGACCCATTCCATGAACCGTTTCACGTACCATTCCTAGGTACCGTCACTGCAAACCATTTTCGGTTCTTCAGACTACTCCACGTACCATTTTATCTACCATGTACTCAGCCGCGAACTATTCCCATAACATGGTACACGGTCCATATTCCAAGGTACATAGTTTTCATCCTTTTATTATTTCTTTCTCCCTTCCATATCTCATTAACTCTTATGCAGAAATCCTTCCACTGCCAAAAAAATCCCGATTTTGAGGTCCAACAATTTGGGAAACTCTAGGAAACAACTCCACCTTAAACATTTGCTTTGGTAAGAACATAAATTCTAATTAACTAACATATTTCTTCTTCAATAGTTAGTATATTTCATCATTAACTACTTCTAACATGACATATACTCTCTGAAGGATCAGTTCCAGCATCGTTAGATTCTCTAGGAAATGCACTATAACTTACCAAATTCCCTATCTTTTAACAAAATAGTCTTTCCATCCAACACTAATTATGAATCACATTATCTTCTATGATTTTTTTGTTCATTCATAAATATTCAAATCTCCCTCTGATCCCTCATACAGTAATGAATGTCTCTTCAAGTAGGCTCTTGCATGCTCTCTTTGAACAGTGATATTTTTCATGATCACTTTATAATATGAATCCCTTTATTTAC
Organism: Viscum album; assembly: GCA_963277665.1. Classification (NCBI taxonomy): domain Eukaryota; kingdom Viridiplantae; phylum Streptophyta; class Magnoliopsida; order Santalales; family Viscaceae; genus Viscum; species Viscum album. The sequence goes on from OY728142.1 coordinate 1,932,690,676, forward strand.
TTCTTCATTTTGACCTTCATTGAAAACTAATGAAAATCAATACAACCTTATACACAAAATGGTCCCAAAAACCTCCCCCTTTGTATTTTGTTTTCAATATCGTAATTTCCTCCTCAAATTAATGTGTTAATATCAAAATGGGAATATTCTCTCTCCCCTTTTTCTTTTTCTTTATTTCTCACTTTTCGAACATTCATTTCACTTTATCTCCCCCGTATTTTCATGAAATAAAATGTTCCTGGGAAAATGGTATCAGTCCTTTCATATGAAATGTTCCATCAATAATTTCACTCTAAGGCTTATTTAGCAATTCATGGTGTAGAAAACAAGAGGATTTGATTTATACAACAAGGTTGTCCATCATTCCCGGATCATGATACCTCATGATATTAGAACTCACGTGGTTTGTCGTCAAGGGTTTTCTACTTTCATTCTAGGATGAAGAAATTGAATGTGATTGGGGATAATCAACCTGAAACTCTTGAACACACTTCAACAAATAGATCAAAAAAATTCAAGTGCAATTGGATGGATAAGTGGCCTTCGAGATCATCCATTATTCTCATGTCACTGATTAATTCAGTTACTCCTACATTATAAAATGATCTTTATTCTGGGTAACCAATAATGAGAGATTTAAAAATGACATACCATTTCCAATGACATGTTATTCAAGAAATTTATATAGTAATTGAATTTAATACCAACTGAAGTTGATACTGATTCAAATAAATATTTCTGTAGCTTTTTCATTTGTATCCCCCTCAAGGGAAAAAATACTCATCATCTTCATCAAGGGAGATCATTCATCATTTAATTATTGAATACCAATTAAATAATCTTCTACGGATGGAAAATTATTAATATTAGCTATCAAGAGTTGACAACATTCACTACTTCTCAGGTTCTCCCCCTGAGAGAATTCTTCACCTTCAATTCCTTTTATTATCAGCACAAATAGAATACAATAATTATTAAGAGAATAAGGATGTTCCTTTTGTCTTTATCAATATGAGATTCATGGATGAGATTATTTTCTCAACCATGTTCCTCCATTTACTACAGTCTTCATGATTTCACATCTGAACATCTTTTCTGATCCGTGTTGATGTGGAATGGATATGTTCATATTCACTTATGCATAGCATGTAGAATTGTTCTTCTTATTAATATCCATCATGGATGATACATTCTTACTCCCCTTAATGATTTCTTCTTGCTCTATTATTCAGGTTTGTAAAACTTTTTCAATGTGACCATATTTTATACATCTACCACATTGAGCTTCTTTAACACATGTGTTTCTTTTGGTTTTAATTATCTCATGTACTTTATCTTAATCACGTGAATGTTTTTCTTCTCCTTTACCACCAAAAATGGCCTATTCATTTTCATGTTTCCTAATTCTTTTAAAAACTTCTGACCAGATGAACAACATGTCATTTTGAACTATTATAACAATTTTGGATCATCCACATGGTTTCATTTGATTTTCATAACTCTTAGTTTTTATTTTGGATGAATTTCACTTCAATTCCAGGGATCTAAAATCTAGAGTCTTCTTAGCTTCCCTACTTGAGATCTTCTTGGGGATGTGTGTGTTCACATTATTCTTCTGATTTATTCCCAAGGTAGCTGATTTACACTTAGCCGACATTGGAGGTTTTCTTTTCTTATCAACAGTGAATGCATGTTGAGATGGACATGTACCTACCTTGTGACCATTGTCATTGTATACATAACAAATGTTATCAAGCATTCCAAATATGTTGGTGGTAAACATATTCTTCTTGGACTTGCGGTTGATTCTTCTTCTTCTTCTCTAGCTTTCATCCCTATAATATAGGATTTCTCTGTACTTTTTCATTTAAGGGATTGTACCAACAATCTAGTTCACAATTCCCAAATATATTTCATCACCAACATTGAACCAAAAATCCTATCTTCTTGATATCTTATGTATATGGTTGTTGGGCCTTTTTTTTAACATGATGTGCTCAATGTGGGGAACCATACTCATGTTTCTTCTTCCTATCCACCCTAGCCATTGTGGTGGGATTCTTCTCATCACCTTTCCTCATCAAAAATTGTTTATAATTTTTCTTCCAACCTACACTTTTTGTAGAAACATAATTAGAAACAATAATATAAGTTGTTATGGATGGTACCTTCACTTTATCAAGTTATGGTGATAGATTAGTTAGTGGAGTCATAGTCTTCTTATCACTTTTTGGAGGTCTCTTGAAAGTATAATCTTCCAGTGATCATTGAATACCCACAACAACTGATTCATTATTTTTTGAAGTCTCAATAAGTGTCTTCTCAAGATTGGTCAACTGAGAATCCAATTATAGACATTGCCTATTGATAATGACTTTCTGATATTCAATCGTAATCTCTTCTCTTCACAAGAGTTATTCATTCTATCAAATTATTCCTCATGCATCATTATTTTATTCTGTATCAAGGAGTAATGTTGCATGATATTCTTGGATATACCTTCCAATTTTAGACCCTTGACATCAGTGTAATATTTGTTTCTTAAAATGAATCAATTTTTCTAGAGAGATTATAACATTATGACACATTATTTACTAAGACTTCCTCTATATTATCAGATTCTCTTCCTAGTCAGGTGATCTCAACCTGTATACATTGAAATATTATACAAATAGTAGAAACTCTTTCTTCAGGAATATCATGAAGATAAGTTCTTTATTTCTGCTGATCACGTGAAAATGAAATTGAAGTGTCTTCCTTTACTGTGGTAGAAACCAGATCCACCTGCTCTTTACATTCCATACATGGTATTTCTTCATTATTGAAAGGTCATGGAGAACCAAACACAGAATCTTATTTGGAGATGAGGGTATTCTTCAAATGTCTATTCTCTTTCTTTTTCTTATTTGTCATGGTCTTTTTGGATGTAGACTTCTGCTCAGAAATGAATGAATCTTCATAAATACAACACTTCATTATTGAATTTAGGAAAGAAACTCAAATCCTCTTCTGAATAGAATTTCTGAAGAGTATCCAAAATACGTAAACCTTTGTCTCTGATACCAATTGAAGGACCATAGACCACCCTTAGGGGGGGGGGGTAAATTAGGGTGTTAAATTTCTCTCTTCTTTACTGGGTCTTGTTCCCACATTAGTATGAACCTGTTTAAACCTGTATGATGGATATGTGATGTAATTAAAACATGAAGAAGGAAAACACTCCACTTTTTTTCTTGGTTCCCCACTAATGTCTACGTTCAAGGAGCATATGCCGATAGGTTGCTGGTCATACCAAACTCCACTAATCTTCACTAGTTATGGATTACAAAGGATTGGGCACAGTCACTCTATCTCATGCACACTACCATTACAAAGGTTTAGGGATAACCCAAAAATTCCCTCAGACCACTTCCGTTGACTCCCCCTGGCTCACTGCTCGGGGAGATGTCACACTCAATTTATCAACATGAAGGTCACTTAAAGATATTGGAATGAATGTTCTTTTTCTATATTTATCACGAGACACATAAATCATCAAATCCTCCAATTGATTCTCATTTATATTTAATTTTCCTCATTTTAGTGTAATTACTGAATGAACTAGAACTTATTCCATTTTTATTCAATAGAATCACAAACTCCCTTTATGATTTATTCTTTTCCGTGAACAATCCCTAATTTTGTGGACAATCTCTTTTCTTCATACCATTCCTTCTCTGCATGCCCACGCCTATTCCATGTACAACCCCTGCTCATCATATCGTGCCTACTCTACGTACTGCCCCTGTTCGGTGTACCGTTCTTGCTCTGCATTCCGGAAATGCTCCGTATACTTCCTCATCTCTAGCATACCGTGCCTACTCCACATACCACACCTAATCCATGTACCATGATTTCTCCATGCACCGCACCATATCCACACACCGCGCCTACTCCGTGCACTGCCTCTGTGTACCACCTTTGTGTACTGCCTTCACGTACTGCTTTCACATATCTCTTTCGCTTATCGCCTTCACATTGAGCCTTCACATACTGCCTTTGAGTACTGACTCTACATACCGTCTTTGCATACTGCCTTCATGTATCACCTTTGAATATATCCTTAGCGTACCATGTCTTCCTTTCGCGGACTTCGTCTTCAAATTCTGCGAATTATTTCATCTCCTGCATACTATTTTTTTCTTACTCAAAATCTATTTCTCGGACATCTCCATCCTATTTGATGAGTAGTTTTGTCTTTCACGTACCACTTCATCCTACACAAAATCTCTCATGCATACCACTTTTGTACTTAGTCAATATCTTCCACAGTGATGATGTATTCTTATCAAATTCTCTCTCTCTTAATGATAGGATTAACACTCTTTATATAGGAAAATAACGACGATAATTTTGTGGATCATTTTTACCCAAATTTTCAATGTGGGAAAATCTTCACTACGGACTATTCTCAATCCATGTACTATGAGCCTCCACCGCATACTGCGACCCTCTAGAGAACTATGAAACTTCACTGCATACCGTGTGTATGTCAGTTCGCATTCTGCATCTCTTCTTCTAATGACGATCCATTCCTCATACTACAAATCCTTCCACGACAAACCATTTTTAGTACCAAAGCCCATTCTGTGAACCGTTCCACATACTTTTCCCACTTACCGCATGCCTTCACCGCATACCATCTCAACTAACCATTTTCGGTACTCTAGAATGCCCCAGATTACGTTTCCGCTGCTAGGTACGTGGCCACGAACCATTCTGAAAACATGGGATGTGGTCCATGTTCTGAGGTACGCAATTTTCTTCCTTTCCGGATTTCCTTCACCATTCTATATACCGTTCACTCCTATGCAGAAATCCTTCCATTTATAATAACACAATCTCGATTTTGAGGTCTAACAATTCGGGAAACACTAGGAAATGGCACCACCTTAAACACCTTCTTCAAGAAGTACATGCATTCTAATTCACTTTCATCGTTCTTTTTGAATAGTTAGCGGCTTTCATCACAAAATCATTCCATTGTGATATATACTCTATGAAAGATCAGTTCCAGTATCATCAAAATCTCTCGGGAATGTTCTGAAACTTACCAACTTCACTATCTTCTAAGAACATCAATATTTCTAGTCAAAACTAAATATGACTATCTTTATCTTCTCAGCTTTGTGTGATTATTATTAAATATTCAAATATCTACATGATATCCCTTACAATAAGGAATTTCTCTTCAAGTACGCTCCTTCATTCTCTCTTTGAACATTGAGATGTTGCATGATCACATTATAACATGAATCCCTTCAACTCCTTCTTCATTTTGATCTACATTGAAAACAATTTACAATAAATAAATCCTTATAAACAAATTTGTCCCAACAGTAACCATATGTGTCAACACAAATAATGTAAATCTACCATGAACAAGGGCTCTAATAGCATGATCTGAACTATTGATAGGGACATCAATATCGACACAACTAGAGAACTCGTTAGTCCCATGAGTCCAAGAGAACAAATTGGGCACTAACTATGGATCCAATAATGTGGGATCCATAAAAAATTAGAATCCCACAATATCCAAAACCCTGTGAGAACAATGACATTCACAACACATAAAACACCACTCTATGAGTGCCGAGACACCTCATGATCCCAAAGACAAAATAGTCTCGTCTATCAATCAATTATATGGGGGTTGAACTAATCTAGATCATACATTATCTCCCTAACCCATCTAACAAAACCCAAACAATGGAGAATATAACCAGATCAAAAATCAAGGCCAATTCTAGATCCAGAATATCCCAAGGGTCTCCTCCTCAAACCAAATTCACGAGATAAAAATTCCTCAATAGTCATAGCCTAAGGAAAACAAAATGTGGGATGATTCATCCTCAACCCCACATTATGAATAGTTGAACAAGAAGTGATGATAAAAACTTGTTTAACAAATAATGTGGATTATTTTATCACCCCAGACTGAGCATCTAACAAATTATTCACCATGTGCTATCCACAACCCACCTCTGGTGAAAATAAAAAATCTAGGCTACCAAGGTCTCTAGGGTCACAACAGAAAGTGACACCCAATTAGGGGACTCCCCTGATGCACCCAAGAACTTGGGATATACCATCATAATTAACCTTGAATAGATAAAAGGTGTCAACAAGAGCAGAAAACCCAACGAGGGTTCATATTTCTCGTCAAAAGGCCTAGAAAATTCCTAGTGCATAAACATCCCAAGCATCCCTTAGTGACCTCCAATAGATCCTTAATAAACAACACATGCAAAAGAAATCTAAAACGAAATTCCATTAATTATATATTTCATAATGATCCTCATGAACACCTTAGTGTAGGAAATCCTTCACCCTGGTTCCTCAACATAATACAAAACTCAATAAAAATCCCACATAAGAAAAACCTTATTCAGTCATCCTAGAAAACAACCAACCCATTGCTTCCAAGTCTCCCACAAGGGAATCCAAGGAAACACAATAGAACTCATAAATCCTCAACAATAGTCTATGGTAACTACTAATCACTCGATTTTTATCATACCCAATAGAGAATACTTAATATTCAATATGAATTCTCTTAGTAGTTCAATGACACCCGACCATAACCACCATCCCATAGTGCAAACCCATCCCAAAGGCTCTAATAAAGATGGTCTTCAAAAACCCAAGATCAAAACCTCAAATACTGTAACATCAAGCAACCATTAGCATAAAAGTTGGGACAAACTATGATCTCCTCAGAGATACCATTATATATTGTATTCTAGAATCTGTAAAAAATAATACTAAATGGGTCTCTATGCGACACTAGATCCAGGCTGACCACTGTGCTCACAATCGTCACTCAAGTTTCATAGATCAGAAACCAACCAATAGGAGGATATAAAAATAAAAATGTGAAAAAAACCTCTTAGTAAACTCTCAGAGTTGAGAACACTATCTTGATAGCCTATAAACACCAAACAAATTATATCATCATGTTCCACATGAAAAAATGCCCAGAAGGGAATGCTCACAATTATAATTATGACATCACAATGGAAAATAAGTAAAACAAACTAGAGTAGGGAAAGTACATGAAATGTACTTAGGGTACATAATGTGTAACCCCATAGGTCCTCTCATACCATGTTCCCCATGCCACTCAATGTGTAAAATGACCAAGTGTATGATGTGTAATTTCTATACACGACATGTAACCCATTATGGGTACCCTTATGTATTCCAGGACATGTACCCCACCTATCCGTATACTCATACATGATGTGTGACCAAATTAGGGTCTATCCATGTACCCTATAGAGACAACTACCCTCGCACATGGTTTTTGGTTGAGCCCTCAACCAGACGACCAAGCTCGCTACATGGAACATACCTTGAGTACATGCAGTTAAGTCCCAAAATCCTTATCTTTGTTGAACAATAATAACACCTGACATGTGTTAATTAAATTTTTTTTGTGTACATGGGTTTCCCCAAATGAGAAGCCCCTAAAATACCCCGTAACCACATAATTTATCCTAAAAGTCATTGGTAGACCAATTATGGGTCCCCAACAACCCCCAAGTAGGGTTAAAACATTAAATAACATTAAATATGTGGATTTTCAGGAAACAAATGTGAAACAATCATACCTATGAGCAAAAATTATTGATGATTTGGTTCGATTAGTGATTCACAGCTGCCACACAATGATCTGGTGTGATCGGGACTCCACGACGACAAATCCTTCTCTCCCTCTCCCCATAATTCACTAACCCCATAATCCCACGGTATATGCATTATTTTATCACATTGGGATGATTAAAATTAATCAAATATGGAAGTACTGATATTTTAAGTTGTTTTGGAAATCCAAATTACATACATGATACCCATACTCATTGTAAAATAGAAAATATAGTCATTATTCATAAAAATAAATAAATGTCATCCTTGAAAATCATTCAACGAATTCATCTTCATAACACGGGATAAGGAAAAATAATAAGGGTGAGCTCAAATGCTTGGTAAGAGTAACTAAATCACAAGTAATAATGAATCAATGAGAATAAATTAACATGTAAAGGTAAATAATTGATAACACATTCCATTGAAATAACAAGATAAGGAACAATCAATATGTGAAGAAAATAAACTGAAAACACATTTCTTATAATAAATAAACTAAGAATGAAATGAATAAATAAATTTTATCATATGAAAACCTCATGGATAATAACAATGATAATTGAAATATATATGAACGTAATGATTAATTATTTTATTTCATGTCTAAGTCACATGAAAACCTATACCATCAAGACCTTTCACAAGAAGTTTTAAAACTAAAAATAGAGACCCATTTAATTTGGAAAAATTATTTGCCTCATAAGAGCCTATCGATGAATCAAGGGGATATATAAATTTTAGGCCCCATGCATCATTTCATGTCCAAATAATTATTCATATCAAATAATATAAATAGACAATATACCTTACCAAATACAAATATTAAATAAATAATACAATTTTATAAATATTTCCATGATAACCAAATAACTATCAAATTAAAAATAGAATGTAAAAATGGTATATGGTTTAGGAAATAATAATATCCATCACTAAATAATGTATATAGTTAAGGATATATGTAATGAAAATTATTAAAATAAAGTTATTATCTCAATAGAAAGTTAATTATTACAAAATAATGTGAGATTGTAAATATAACTTTTACCACATGGTAACTTTTATGATTAACCCCTTAGGTGAGGTAATTCAATGTGAACCATAATATACCATGAAAATAAAATAATTCATGATATAATATATCAATATTGGCAGTAGATACACCAAAAAATAATTATGTGGTGAAAATGATGTATGCCTCATGAAATGAAAAGTGAGACAAGAATCATTTACCTTGCATTTCCATTTGGATGGCTATACATTATCCTACTATATAATGGTATTAGTACTATAATGAAATTATTAAATAACCATATTAATATATATTATTTCATATATGATCATCTCATAATATCTTAGTACTCTTTTGTTAACATTTTTTCATTATTTTCACAATTTTGGTTGTTAATTGCCCAGTTTCATGAGTATGTTTTGACTCTTTATTTGTAGTTCATATTACATAGATCATGATTTATTCATCTAAAATATTTAAAAAATGATATAATTATCATTTATTTTCATTACATATGTATTGTTAATAATCTTTAATATTTGGAGGTAAGAAATTAAATGAATTGCACCATTCATGGAGACGATAGGCTTTATGTACACATGAACACTTCTTTCTTTTCTTTATCATATTAGATGAATTAAAAATAAATTATATAATTTTATATTATAATATAAGTATCATTTTTATTTAAAAATTATCACAAATTTTTATTAATATAATACTTGATACGTTCCATGAATAGTGTGAACGAACCACATTGCTTTGATGAGGTAGTAGTCCACAGTTCCACCAATGATGTTATCGTACTTACACAAATGGAAAGTATAATGGTATGTGTGATAAAATAATTACCATATCATAAATACATAATAAATATAACAAATATAATATATATCATATATATATTTATAGTGTTTTCATCATAATTACAAACCATTAATTGAGGTAATGCAAAAATGAACGACTATGCTTCATGAGGCGGTAGTTCCCCCTACACATAAATAGTAAGTTTATTACAAATTATATAGAAGTGTGTATATGTTTAGGAAAAAATAATAATTTTAAAAAATATAATTATATTGATAATAGTTATTTTATTATATAATTATGTAATAATAATAAATTAATTGGTGGAGAAACAAATAAAAAAAAAATCATGAGGAAGGATGTTACCTCTTCTGTGGGTAAATCCTTTTTGTTTGTAGCAAAGGGCTTACTTGGATGAATTTATGACTAAGGTGATGTGTCCAGGTTATGGAGAATGATTTTTAGGATATATTTGGGTATATTTTTGTCTATATAATGTGTATTGAGAGGTGTGAGGGAGTGGGAGGTGTGAGTTTCTTTTTATAGAGGGGGAGTGTCGATCAAGAATTTTTTTGAAAGGGCATTACACCCATGTTTTTCACATGTAAATTGGGTCAAATAATTTTAAAAATTATATAAGTGTTATCATAGGCTGGAAATATGGCTATAAAATATCTTTTGGAATAGTTTCTAGGTTATTTGGGCCTTCAGTTTAAGTTTTAGTCCTTTGTAATGCTAATTTTTATCTTAATTGTTGTAATTAATTTTAATTTATTTTAGTAATATTTTTTAAAAAAAACTAATTGGAACTAATTAAATATTATAAATTACACAAATTCCAAATATGGAACCCATTTTTTGTAATTCTTTGATTATTATTGTAAGAAATTAATTTAAATTTAATCCTTTTGATGAGATGAAAATGTGTGGGATTAGAGTAAAAAAGTTGAAATGGTTTCTAAGTGTTTATATGAAATTTAAATGTACAATTGATTCTAAATACATAAAATGAATTAATTTATATATAATCTATATAATGTTAATTGAAAATTAATTTAAAATATAATCTAACATTATAATTAAATTAAATGATAAAATAGTTTCGAATTAAAATTCAATATTTTTATCTTTTATTAAAAAATTAATCTTCAAAACAAAATACCAAAAGTTCAACCGAAGATATTTTTTTGTTTATATTTTAAATATAAATTTTATTTTGACTTATCAGATTTATAAAATTTCCAAAAAATGAATTCAAAATAGGTTCTTTATTAAAATGAGGTACATTTCTTTATAAAAATATATATTTTAAGCATAGAATTGGGTTTGTTCTTATTTTAATCTTAAAATATATATTTAATGAATTTAAGAATATTTAATTGGATATAAAAAATATAAATTTAATATATAAATTATCTAAATGGTTTATAATATAGTGTACCAGGAAAAACATGACTAAATAGTGTTTTTTAAACCTAGTGTTCCGTGAATTGAAAAATTACTCAATATTGTATCTTTTGTAGGATATCAAAAAAATTATTCTAAAAGGGAAATAGTGTAATGTATTGGGGTTCTACATTTTTCCCTCTTACAAAAACGTTTTTCTGAAATTTTTAGGGGTATTACCTTAGAAAATATTTGGGTAGTTCTCACTCATATAATCATATGCTTCCCATATTGTTTCCTCTATTTTGCGATTTCTCCAGAGAACCTTTACTATTTGAGTCATCTGATTCCTCAATAATTGGTCACTGGTATCAAGAATCTATATGTGTTCCTTACAATATGAAAGGTTATGTTCCAACTTTTTCTCATTAGAGATTATCACATGTGTTGGTTATGACATGTACTTCCTTAGCATAAATATATAGAACCCATCATGTTCCTTTGTGATATTTGGTAGCATTGAAAAATAATTAGATACAACTTCAATCCCTTAATGAATTTCAAATGGTATGACGTAACTGGAACTCAACTTCCCTTTATTAATTAATATGATAACACCCTTCCATGGATATACTTTCAAGAAAACATTTTCTCCCACTTGGAACTCAAAATATTTCATTCATTTATCGACATAAATCCTTTTCATAATTTGAGATTATTTAATACTATACAAATTAGCCTTTACATTTGTCATTGTCTATTCAAAAAGTTATGGTCCTATGAGTTTCCTTTCAGAAACATAATCCCAACAAGTTAGAGTATGATATCTCCTACCATATAACGGTTCATACAATTCCATTTTAATAATTTAATGGGAAATATTATTATAGGAAACCTCTACCAATGATATATACTAATCCCACATAACATGAAAGTCTTGTAATCATGAAAACAATATTTCTTCCATTTTTTGAATAGTTCTTTCAGAATGTCCATCAGTTTTAGGATGGTAGGCAGTACTGAACTAATGCTCAACATCAAGGGACTTTGGAAGACTCTTCCATAATTATTATTTAAAGGAGGATATTGATTATAAAAAAATGTTATAGGTCCACCATGAAGTCTTAAAAAATCCTTAATATAGAGCCTTGCAAGATGACCAAGATGAAGGTCTTCTCTTAAAGTAAGGAAATGAGATGTTTGGGTTATTCGATCCACAATAATCCATATTGTGTCATTACATCGAGGAGTATTTGGTAGTCCCACTAAAAATCCTATAGTAATCTCATACCATTTACACCTAGAAATAGGAAGAGGTTGTAGGAATCCTTTAGGATGCTTCCTCACATCCTTAAAGTATTCATAAACTAAACATCTAGACACATAATAATCTATTTCCCACATCATGTTATCTCACAAAAAATGTTCCTTTATGTATATATACATCCAACTAATCATAGGGTGTACAATGAAAATTGATTTATGAGCATCATCCAATAAATCCATTTTTAGTTTCGGTATATATGGAACTCATGTACTCTTTCTAAATTTGAGAACACCATCTTCCCATTTTTCCGCTAATTTTCCTTCGTTTGTGCCTTTAATTTTCTTATGGAATTCCTCATCATTATATTAATAATTATTTATCCTTTATAATAAATATGGTTTCTAAATAATTTGAGAAATTATTCATTTACACCATTTATTTGAAATTCCTATAATCATATTTCCTAAATCCCTGAAAATATTATCCTTCTCAGTCCTCATTTGGGTTATAACTCCATTATCCTTCCTACTCAAAGAATCTACTAACTTATTCGATATTCCAAGGTGGTAGTGTATAGTGAAATTTTAATATTTAAGTAGCTCAATCAATATCCTTTGTCTTATATTGAGATATTTCTATGAGAAGATGTATTTCAGGCTCTTATGATTCATGTATATATCACATCTTTTTCCATAGAGATAATGCCTCCATATTTTCAAAGATAATATTACTGCAGCTAACTGAAGATCATGGTTTGGATAGTTCAATTCATGAGGCATAAATTTCCTTGATTTATAAGTAATTATTTTATTAGTTTTCATAAGTAAATAACCAAGTCCCTTCTTCGATGCATCACTATATATGAAAAACCCATCACAACTAGATGGTAGAGTCAAAATTGGAGCATTGAGAAATATTAACCTTAGTTGGTTATAGTATTATTAATAATCCTTTCTCCAGATAAACATAAACCCTATACGTGTAATATTTTTTAATACGTTAGCTAATCAAGAATAATTCTCAATGAATCGCCAATATTACCCTACCAAACAAAAGAAACTATGTACATAAATTATGTTTGTTGGAATAGGCCATTCTATGAATACCATTGTCTTTGTAGGATCAACTAATATTATATACTTAGAGACAATATTTCCAAGAAAATAAACATCTTGATGCTGGAAAGTACATTTACAGAATTTTTCCTATAAAAACTCCCTTTTATGAGTCTTAATAATGATCCTCAAGTGATTTTAATATTCCTCGTAGCTTTTAGAATACACCAGAAGATCATCAATGAACACCAAAACAAAATTTTCAAGATTTTCCTTGAATAATTTATTCATTAAGTACATAAAAATATAGGGTTAATTAGTTAATCTAAATGGAATTACTATAAAATCATAATTCCCATACCTCATCGGAAAAGATGTCTTCAAAATGTTGTCCTTCTTCACTCAAATTTGGTGATACCCGGAATGAAGATCAATCTAGGAAAAATATTGGGCTCCATGATGTTGATAAAAAAAGTAATCAATGTGAGTTAAAGGATACTACTATATTATTATAATGGATTTGATTTTCCAATAATGAATTCACAAACTCATGGATCCATCTTTATTTTTATAAGGAGGACATGGGCTCCCCACGTTGAAACAATAGGGAGAATAAATCCCTTATAACCCAAATCCTCTAGTTGTTTCTTCAATTAAACTATTCCCACATTGGCCATTATATAGGTAGTCCTTGATATTGAACATGAGTCAAGGATTAAATAAATGAAAAATTAAAATTCACACCCTGAGGGATGTATAGGGAACTCTTTAGAAAATACATCAATGTATTGATGTACAAAAGATTCATACTCAATTTGTAGATTACCTTATTCCTCAAAAGATGTTTCTTTATTTTCATCCACAATAATTTAATTTAGCATATCTAATGGATGTCTATATAGATAAGAATTAGGCGAGGACGATTCTTCTCTAAAGACGAGGGATTCTACATCCTCCTCACAAATTCTAATTTTTTTCATCTTTCAATAATTCATTTCATTATATTTTGAGATACATTTCCTAATAAAGATTATACCAATGTCAATCATAGGTATAATAACAAGGTTAACATGTAATGAAAATTTATGTGTCCTAATGAGGACTGCTCGACACATATTCGTTGCAATGATAATTCCCTTAGGAGTTTTTACTGACAACTCTATTATTAAATGAAAAGGGAAATGTTTAATTTTCCTAAAGAACAGGGTAGATATAAAATAGTGAGATGACCCCGAATCAAATAACACATTTTTTAAATTTGAAGATTGGATTAACGTACCTACCACCACATTATTTAGTACTTTTACCACCGTTGTAGTAATCAAATAATCATGGACATATCCTCTGAAAATATTATATGGTAGATTCCCATGAATCTTTGGGAATTAATTTTCATAATGTCCCATATATTAAAAATTGTAGAACCAAACACCATTGATCGGATACTTCCCCTTCCATACATGATCATGGTGAACGCTATCAATAAATTTATAGAAAAATAAAAATCCTTTAAAAAATTTCACATGGTGGTTTTCTCATAGTTTTCAAATCATGGAAATCGATTAATATTCTTCTACTTATTTGATGAATTAAATTTTTAATGGTTCTCTGATGGACTCTTATATTCTTTGTTTCCTTTGAATATATTGATTCTATAAAGTTCCTTCTCTTTCTTGATGGTACATAACATTATTCCATCATATGATTATTTTTTGGGATACTAGTTCCATTTGAATACATAGATTAATCCATTCAAAAAATGATCAATTTTGAATTCTCTATTGCATACGTAATCCATATCATAATAGAATAATATTGTTAAGGTTGATTCAAAATCCATAACACTATATTATTCACTTTTCGTTAATATATTTAAATTTATCTTCATCAAAAAGGTTTGATCATGAGGGAGGTATTTATAGAAGAATGTTTCCTTTAAGGTTCTCTTTTCCATGAGTTATATTTCTTCTTCCTCCTTAGTATTTTGGATCATGGTCCACCATGGATCTACATAACTTTTAATTAAATAGGATGAAAGTTTAAAATTTTCCATTTCCTTTTATCCTAAGGCCACAAATATCTTCTATAGAGATTAAATCCATCGCTCAGATACTATTGGATTAGTAGTCCCACAGAATGAGGGGGATTTTGTCACATAAAGAGATCCAACATAAGAGATTCTCTATATGGAATAGGTTTCTCTATTCAGGAATGGTTATTTTTCATAACCTAATTATGTTTCACTCATTTATAAAGAATTTACATTCTTCCAATACCTACTATATTTGCTTCCTTAAAAAAGAAATCACTAAATTTTCCACAAGTATTGATACCATTTTTCCTTCCAAGATCTATTTATAAACATGGTAATAAACTATATTTGATCATAAAATTATGAACATTGTATAATTATAAATATATATTAACACTTATCATAAATTGAAAAATGTAGGTATAACTAATCTCATTATCATAAAAATGGTTTCTTTGGGGATATCATAAATTATAAATCCATCATAATGGTTTGTAAAGAAAATGATAATTGTTCTAAGCATATACTCAAGTGTATAAAACTATGTGAATTGTAAGTCCCGTTGTTGTGCACTAGGTTACAAGGATCCAATAACGAAACACATTGTTAGAGTTGTTACTCGTAGGTATATCTATGCCAAAACCCTGTCCACTTATAGTATATATAAAAGGATGTATTAATAGGAATACCCAAAAAATATATACCTTACCAACATTCGAGGATGTTCTTATATACTTATCCTCAAAATATATCTTAGGGTTATGTTCCTTAATCTATGTTTTCATAATACAATTTCCATGGTTTCTAAAAAAAATCCTTTGATACAAACTATAATGACCAAAATCCAGAAGCCTAGAGTCGATGCATTATTTTATTATATTAGCATGCTTACAGGGAATCAAATCCTAAAGTACCAATCATTTTAGTAGTTTTGAAAATATATATTACTTATATAATTACCCTAATACATTAATAAATATAAAATATAATCATTATTCATAATAATATATGATAAAAAGATCCTCGAAACTCAATCAAATGATTATCTTCATAACCTAGGGAAAGAAAACATAATAAGGGTGATATCAAATGATTATTAAGGGTAAGGAAAGTGGAAGAAATAACGAAACAATGAGAATAAATCAACATAGAAAGGTAAATAACTTATAACACATTCCATTTAAATTATTAGATATTGAATAATCAATATTACATGTCAAGAAACTGAAAATACAAGCCATTTAATCAATAAACTAAGAGTTAAATACATCTATAGATTTTATCAAATGAAAAAACTCTTGGATCATAAAAATAATAACTCAAATATCTATGAATTAAATTCTTAATTACTGGAAGTAATCTTCTAAGAACATGATAACCTATTCCATGAGGACCATTCACTAGATGGTTTAAAACTACGAATAGAAACCTGTTTAATTTGGACAATTTATTTGTCTTGTGAGAACCTGTCAATGCATTGGGGGTATATAATGTCTGGTCCCACCCTTTATTTCTAGTCAAACACATTACTCATATCTTATAATTTAAAAATATAATATGTGTTATCAAATATCCATATTGAATAAAGAATATGGTATTATCAATATTTATCATATAATTATATAACTATAAAAGTAAACACTATATGTAAAAACGGTATATGATTTAGAAAATAATAATATCCATTACCCAAGAATTTTGATATTTAAAGAAATATCTAACTAAAATTATTGAAATAAATTTATTATCTCAAAATGAAGTTAATAATCACAAAAGAAAGTGATATTGTAAAGATAATTTTTACCACATGGTAATTTTAAAGTTGAAACACTTAAGTGAGGTAATTAAAAGTAAAAGAAAACATACCATGAATATAAAATAATAAATGATTTAATATTTCAATATGGGTGGTTTATACACCACACAAAATAAATAAGTTATGAAAATGATGTATGCCTTATAGAAAGAAAAGTGAGACAAGAATCCCTTACATTGTATTTCATTTTTGGTGGTCATCCTTTAACCTTAGGTATAATTGTTCCAAGAGTGTTAATATCATATTAAATAATCGTATTATTATTTATTATATCATATATTATCATTTTATAATATCTTATTACTCTTTTTTCACCATTTATTCTTTATTTTATCTATTTGAGGTATTAATTTGCTTATTTCTTGAGTGTGTTTGCACTTGTTATTTTTTGTTTCTATTTTTTTGATCACGATTTAAACATATACATAATGTAAAACATGATTTAATAATGTTACATATTCAGTACATATGTATCCATAACTACCCATAATATTTTTAGATAAAAATGAAATTCACTGTTAATGGAGACGATGGACCATACGTACGCATGGACAATACTTTCATTTATTTATCATATTAAAATATGAAAAATTATATGATATATCTGTATATTATAATTAAATTATAATATTTTTTTCATATATATAACTTATTTTTTTTAAATCATCACTAATACATTCCATGTATTGCGTGAATGGATCACATTGATTTGAGGAGGTGGTTTTCCACACTTCTACAAACTATGTTATAATATTTACTCAAAATGGAAAGTAAAAAAGAAATACGAAATAAAAGAATTAAAAAAGAATAAATTCATAATAAATATCATATATATCATATATATGTGTATTCTACATCATAATTATTTACCATTAAATGTGGTAAATGGAAAATGAATGACGTCGTTTGGTGAGGCGGTACATCACCATACACATAAACAGTAAGCTCATTACCCATTAAATGGATGTGTTTGTAAGTGTAGGTAGAAAAAATAATATAAAAAAGTCTATGTATATTTAGGATACTGGTTTTATTATATATTTTTGGAATAATAATATATTAAGGGGTGGAGAAACAAATAAAATAAAAGAGCACGAGGAAAGAGGTTACCTCTTCTTTGGGTAACTCCTTTTGGTTTGCACCAATGGGATTACATGGATGTATTTATAGATAATTTTAGACTTATAGTTTTAGGGAATGTATTTTAAAAATCTATTTAGTCATAGTTTGGTTGATCCAATGTATCTTGAGTGGTGTGAGGGAGGGGGAGGGTTGAGTACGTTTTTATAGTGGAGGAGGAGTCTCACTCTTGTAAATTTTTGGAATGGTAATTCAACACACATTTTTAGCATATAAAGTGGATCAAATAAAGGTCCCTATTAAATAAAATGTATTATGTAGTCTAAATATGTCAATGAAAAAATTGTTGGTCAAATTTATAGTTCATTTTGGGCCATAAGTTTAAGGTTTAGTCCTTTGTTAAGCTATTTTTTTTATCTTAATCACTGTAATTAATTTTAAATACTTTAACTAATCTTTTTGGTGAAAAAATAGGTTGAAACAATTATATATTATAATATATGATTATTAAAAACATGGAATCTATTTTTCCAAATTTAAATAAAATAATATGATTAAGTGTCATTAAATTTAATATCGTAGAGAGGACGCCAATGCAGGTTTGTAGATTAAAAATGTTAACAATTTTGATAATTTGTTATATATATTTTCAATATAAAATTGATTAAAATTAAATTTTTTTATTAATTTATATATAATTGATATTAATGTAACACTAAAAATAAATTAGAAAAAATATTTTTGAATTACAATTCAGTATTTTTACTGTACATTAAAAAATGAAACTTGAGAGGAAAATACCAAAAAATCACCCTAAGATAATTTTTATGTTTTTATTTCAAATATGATGTTTATTTTTACATATAAGATTTATAAAAGTTAAAATAATTTTATTTAAAATAGGTTCTTCATTAGAAGGTGGTAAATGTGCCTTTATAATAATATAGTTTTGTATGTGTAAAATTAGGTTTGTTATTTTCTTAAGCATATAAAATATATTGAATGAATGTAATAATGTTTTATTGAATATATAAAATATAAATTAACTATATAAATTATATTAAAGTTTTAGAGTATATCATACCACAAAAAATGTGACTAAATAGCGTTTCGCTTAAACTGGGTGTTTAGTGCATTGAAAACTAACTCAGTATTGCATGTTTTGAAGGATATAAAAAACAAAATTTATTCTAAAATGGAAATAGGATAATGTTTATTGGTGATATACTCTCTCTCTCTTTTCTCTCCCCACTCTCTCTCTCTCCCTTAGATGAGAGACAACCAAAGAGTGCGATATCGTCATAAGAGATAGTCCAACCGAGTAAGGGGAAAAGAAAAGGAGAATAAAGATAATGGAAGAAAAAAAGAAAAAGAAAAATAAAGTAAAAGGGTTCTGAGCCCATCCTTGGTTCCTAATACAAGGTTATGTCTTTCCTAATAAAACTCCCCATTCTGGACTCAACTACGATGAAACAATCTCAATATAAAACATTATTTAAAAGATACAACTGAATGATAATGAACTAATAAATTAGTAATTAATTATTTAAATATTAAATATTCCATAAGAATTACAATGAATCTAAATTCCACCAAAATTATGTCCTAGGTTGAACACTATTTTTAAGTACAATAGAGTGGTTTAAAAAATTATATGATATAATCTCATAAGAGAAATTAATATTTTCCCTTAAAAACACCAAGTAATAAAGAGGTTCACATTTCACCAGATTTTCCCAACCCATGATGATTTTGGTAATCACAAATATCCCCACCACAAATTCTTTTCATCCCCATGAATCCTCAATGGACATATAAAAGCAAAGATACCCTTAAATTAGTGGGGCAGCTAATGTTATCTCGACCGTTGAATGACTGGTCTTACAGCTTCCGCAACTCTCTCCTAACATGAGAGATAATCATTAACAACCAATTTTATGATCATCACCATAGAAGTATCCTTATAATTTCACCTATACTTAATAAAACAAATACCAGTACTATACTACATACATTATCAAATGTAATGGATAGATGTGGGAAAAACTTTTCACACATAAGCACCACCATGAAAAACCTCATAAACACTCTAAAAACCACTTAAATGAGTCTGACGACCTATGACAAACTATGGCGAACCTACAACACAATTATTTCCAAAAAATACAGTAAAATGCAAAACAAGTCTCATGCTCACATAGAATGATCACTAACGAAAATAGACTAATAGTCTTAAAATTGGTGACCAAGCTCCTCACAATGGACATTTCTATCAAACTAGAGCACCCTAGACACTCCTATTCAACATAAAAACATACCCACCATTCCATGAATAACCACAAACACCCCCATTCATGCATTTATCCAAATACACATTTATCAAACCATACTATCACTGTGTTACCAAAGCACAAACAAAACATGTTGGGTCAGGGGTCCAACAAGACCATCCCTCTCAAGACATCCCTGAGATATGAATCACCCCCAACACTACACATCTCAAAAAACAAGAATCCTCATACCTAAAAATATCATAGTGACAAAAAACCTCAACAAACCCACCAATAATGAACCACCATACCCCACCCATGTCCTCAGTGATAATAGCCACACATTCCCACCATAGGATATGGTAGAAAACACTATACAAGAATGGGTCCCTCCCATGGAAAAAAACCTAAGAATTTAGTGTGAAAGCAACCTCATGGAATCTCGATCCCAATCCGAAGACCCCCCATGCATCCTTTCCCTCATTAAGCCACCAACAAGGTTCTGAGATCACATTTCAATCCTAGAAGGGTTTCCTTGCATCCCCAATCAAAGGGAATATACCTTCAAAACCAAAAAACATCATTCCAAATGACCCAAATAAATTTTCATTAGAATATGATATATAGTAAAAAAATAAAATTAAGGAAGATGTCATGTGAATATTATGAAAGAAACCATAAATCAATAAACATAAGTGCATAAATTTTGGTGATGTTATAAAACTACAAAAATTTAATCTAATAACAATAATCACATGCACTAGAAATGTTTAATTTCTATCAAAAATGGTGTTTACCACACACTACTATGATATCCATTGCATGTATTGACACATTCTTAGACCACCTATTTACCAACTCCCCAAATAAATAAACCAATAACCCCTTTTATACCATTTTGTAATGAACCAACCTAGGTTGACCTAACATGTCACTTTCACTGGCCCAAAACAAGGACACAAGCATGAAACCCTAAATTCCAGAGGTTTCTAACCAACTAAAATGATCTAAATGGAGGTTGGGAAGACTATACCCTCTGGTTAGAGTGAAACAATAGTGTAAATATCCAAAAACACACATAAGGATAATCATTAGAGTGCATATAATAAATAAATTAAAACAAGGTCATGATATAATAATTATAATAAAACATACAGTTATACAAACATAGAGAATGAAATGTATAAAAAATATGATCACCCAATGGGCAGACCACATATAAAAATTAAACAAACTAAAAATAAATACAATAGGATTTATTCCAAACTCCTAGAAAAACCACGTACCTTGTCTCCACAATGCTTCAGCTGCACCAGACTGATCTTGAGGCTCTACACGAGTGACTCCACTTGATCAAGAATCCTTGGTCCTCAGTCCCATCCAACATGAAACTTGTGTTCTGTCATGAACATAGTAAGAGACCCTAAACTAGGGCTACTCAATATAAGACAATCCTTAAGGAAAATACCACAGAAGAAAAACCTCACCAAGATTTCTCGATAAACATGAAACCCATGATTATGAACACTCCCACCAAGGACTCATTGGAAACTCCATTCTACTATATCTTCCTCAAAATACGACTATGAAAACAACTAATCACTATATGAGAAAGCAACCCACTAGGTAATCCATGAGAGTCCCTCAGAATCCTATTAGGAGATCAATAACACCTAGAAATAACCTCCATCCCACGACGTCAACCCATTCTATTGTTTCTAATATCTCCAGTCTCCTTAAATTTAGGATCTAAACCACAACTATTCTAACCTCAAGCAACCGGTCTCGTAAAAAAGGAAAAAACCATGATTTCCTATAAGATACCACTTGATAACATCTTACAAAAGCTATAAAAAATAACTTCTAACTGACCTACATGGAACACTCTATCAATGATTACCACCAAGCTCACAACCCTCACTCGTGCCTCACAGCTCAGAACCAAACCTCTAAGAGGATAAAAAAATAAAACCTCAATAAAAACCCCAATATAAATTCTCATAGTCCCAAACACCATCCAAATGGTCTCTAAATTCATAAAGGATTCCACCATTTCAATATAAATGAAAAAACTCTCAGAATGGACTACTCACAAGTCTAATTCTTATATAAGGGAAAGCAATAGTGAAAATGGACCAGGGTAGGAAAAGTACACATCATGTACATGGGGTACACGATGTGTAAGCGAAAAATTCCTCCCTAGTTGTGCGACTTAGAAAATTTAGCATGTAAAACACCCAATTACATAACGTTTAACCCAACATGGGTACCTTATTATGTACCTGGCCATGTACCCCACCTATTCGTGTACTCTTACATAGTTTGTGCCTAACCTAATGTGTGGTTGTGTAACCTACATAGCCATACGACATGTCTAGTGGAGTAATCAACCATACTACCACGTCCACAACCTAGAATGCACCCTTAGTATATTGTGTATAGTCCTAAAAATATCATATTCCCCAAAACTGGAATAATAAAAGATATGTTCTCTCTAAAACACATGCTATGTACAAAAATTTCCCTGAATGGGATATCCCCAAACACCTAGAAATACGTGATTTCTCTATAAAAGTCACAAATTGACCCTCTAGGGGTCCCTAAAAAAACCGTAAAATGATGTTAAAACATTAAAAAACATAAAATATGGGGATATGTAGAATCAAATTTAAAATAGGACTACCTCCATGTGGGAAATTTCAATGCTTAGGTCTGATCCATGAACCACAATGTTTGTAATACAATCTGGTGCGAACCAATCTCTATAGATGAACCTCAAAATTTCCCTATCCCATAATTATCTACCTCTACCTATCATAGATGAGATACATACATGGAGGTATCAACATATTATACAATCACAAGGATCAAGGGAAAAAGAAAAATAGAAAAAATGAAACAAGAAAGAAAAAGAAATAGAAAAAGAAAAAGAAAAGAAAAATAAAAAGAAAAAGAAAAAGAAAATAAATGGGGCTTGGGCCCAACCCCAGTTCCTGATTTAATGTTATACCTATCCTAAGAAACCCCTCAATTTTTTATGGAACTATGGAGAAAAAATAACCATATGAAGCTTATTTTAAATGATACAACCAAATGAGTATGTGCGAATAAATTAATATTTAATTATTTAAATATTAAATATTCGATGAAAAATCAAAATACTCATACTTCTAGAAAAATCTTTTAATAGAGTAAAAAAATTTCCAAGATCATTGGAGCTTGAAAAAATATCATATGAGATTATATTATAAGGGAAATTACCATTTACCCCTAAAATACTTCTAGGAACAAAATGTTCAAACTTCCCCTGATTTTCACAACCCATAAAGATGATAGTCATCACTCATGGGAACTATCATAGATGTAAATATAATATATTTATTTATGGATTTACATTTATGAAACTCATATCACATTTGCATGTGTTAAAAATAAATTAATGTTTAATTCATTAATCACATTTTTACTCAATGTTTTCATATGAATCTAATTATTTATTCTCCCCACTTTAATGATGAAATGATTTATCATGATCAATGTGGATCGTATGAATTATGAAATTTTATGGGTGTTCCTTGATATAACTCTAACGAATTAGTAATAGAATTAATCTCTAAAGATGAAATGTTTTGTGATACCCTGATTAATAACCTTAGTAATTATGATTTATCACACCCTGGTGATAATCCTTGGGGATATTATTATGAATTTCTTAATTTTATGATGTATCCTCTTTTTCATGTTATGAATCATGTTATTTATATTATGATATGAATCATGTTCATTTGATCATGCCTTATTGATACGACTCTTTGTCACATGCTAAGTATCTTAATTGTTTATTCCCTTATTGGTCTTTATGCTCACCCCTTTCTTTGATGTAAGTCCCCAGGATATGATATGTCATAAAAGTAACTTAGGATGATCCTATGATGAATTATATCAATTGTATTAAAATAAATCATATGTTTTTTGTGTTTTATGATCCCAATTTTCTATACACTAAACCGAAAAATACCCTCTATATTTTTAAAATTTGTACCATGTAATAAATTTTTTATGAAAAAATGGAGGGTTTTTTTAATTGGCATCAAAGGATGATTTAGTTATTTAAGGAAATAAGGATTTTAAAATATTAGTAAAAACCTTAGGAATAAGTTTAAATATTAAAAAACATCCTAGTATTTTAGTAAATTATTAAGTAAGTTGTTTCTAGGAAAATACATCCCTTTTAGGAAACTATAAGTGTATGTGGATTTAGAATAAGATTTCCTAGGGGTAAAAACATCAACAAAAAAATCGAGTTAGACATAATGATGAACTAGTGTAGAACAATGGTCCTTGATGCACACCTTTTTTGAATATCTTAGGGGATATTCTTTGGTTAATCACATGCATGTACAAACCACTATGAAGGATATATAAATAATATAAACCTTTTACTAAGATTGTTGTATGTAATCCTAGAGGCATGATACAAGAAAATTGTAAAATTAATTTTTCATTTATAAATGTTATTTTATTATTCCTAATAGTGACAAATATTTCACTTAGGTTTTCTCGTTCTAGAAATATGAAAGGAAATATTAGGACTCTTGGAAATAATAGATGTACTAGAAAATGTAATAATGACCTTCTTGATATGGGGTGATATGGATTTGAAAAATTCATGATGATGTTGAATCAGATAACTTGTGTCATGAAAAAAAATAAAACAATTTAGAGCATCCTGCTACACCAAAAAATGTAACACCATTAAGTTAAAACCTTTATGTGTCAATGAAAACCAGTTTTTAGTAAAACCACGGATCCACTAAACATAGAAATATTGATTAACACTATAAAAATTATATTTTATATGCCCCATTTTCTAAACAAGAAAATGTTACATTGGAAGTATATCACTTAGAGGGATAATCTGATCAGTGGTGGCCACTGATGAAAAATACAAAGCTAAGGGATGAGGTGGATTCTATGGGATGGGAAGACATCAAAAAGGTCTTTTTCATTAATTATTTTTCTAATACCCTTTATAAAAAATAGAGAGGGAATTACTTGAGTTGAAATAGATATAAAATTAATAAGTGTGGAATTATGATATGAACTTTAAAAGTATTTCATGTTATTATTCAATCTTTGT
Organism: Viscum album; assembly: GCA_963277665.1. Taxonomy (NCBI): domain Eukaryota; kingdom Viridiplantae; phylum Streptophyta; class Magnoliopsida; order Santalales; family Viscaceae; genus Viscum; species Viscum album. The sequence goes on from OY728142.1 coordinate 1,932,716,233, forward strand.
CATCGATTCTAACTGGATGAATAATTGATTATTTGGCAGACTAAGACCCATCTATGGAAATATTTAGAAATCTGAGACTATGAGTGTTATGAACAGATAGTTCAATGTGATATCATAGTTGAAATGGAGTTATGAGTTTCACATTGGAATCACGGAAAGAATTAAATGAAGGGAAATATAGAACAAAATTTTAGGATTAATCCGAATGAGTAGAAAGTACAACATCCATTGTGAAAAAAATACGTGAAAAAAAAATTGGTGAATTTTTTAGATGGATGTGGAAGGTGATACAAGTGTCAAAGAGATAGACATATATCTCAAAACTTTCATGGATATGTACTTCATCAACATATAAATATTAATGTAAACAAGAATATGGTTCAAGAACAACCTTCTATGCAATGCTACACGTGTGGGGAACTGGGTTATTTCACTACCCAATGTCCAAATCAGAATACAATGTATATAAAACACCATGAACCCCAAGAGAGGAAAAGGGAGAAAGGTTGTACTTTTGAAATTAAAATAGTTGATGTCGAGGATCCAATTGATGTTTTTTTAGGTTGAATCATTGTAAACTCAATTCTAGAAACAACATTGTTTGATTCTGGTTCTATTCACTCTTTTATTTATTTTATGTTTGTGAAGGGAATCATGTTAAACGCTAAACTACTAGTAGTATATTTGTTTATTAAAACTCTCATAGGTTCCATTAAAACATAAAAGATATATAGGGATCCCATTATTATCTTTTGCGAGTAAAATATATCTCAAAACATGGAAGTCATTTAGATGGTGGAGTTTGAAATAATTCATTGGATGAATTTGTTATCAATGTATAATGATAATATAAATTATAGAAGAATGGATATTTATTTAGTCTTTAAGGGAAAACCTCTGATCATTTTTAGGGAAGAGATTTCCCATCTTCTGTCTTTCTAAGAACAACCTCCTATTTTCTTCTTTATGTAAATAATTGGATAAGAATAAGAAGAAAGACAAAGACAAATCAAAGGTGATGTTATCGTTGTTAAAGAATAAATTGATTTATACCCTAACTAGTTATTGGGACCTCCTCTAAAAAGAGGCGTATATCTCTCAGTTAAACCCATACCTGGATCCAAGCCAACATAGAAGAACCCATTTAGAGTGGAATTCCAAGAGTTTTAGGGATTAAATAAAAAACATCAAGATATATTAGATAACGGTTTTGTTTTACCAATGGTGCCTCTTTGGGAGAACCTATTCTATTTCAAATGAATAAGAATGGATTAATGTGGTTGTGCATTTATTATAGAGAAATTATTAAGATCACATTGAATAAAAAATACCATCTTCTAAGGAATGAATGTTTGTTCAACCAACTATGTGGAGATTTAGTCTTTCATAATATGATCATCAATCTGGTTATCCTCAAATACAGGTGAAAAAAAAGATATAACAAACAATGAATTCTAAATAAGACATGAGAATTACTAGTTTTTTGTTATTCCCTTTGGTTTGACTAATTCTACTACTATATTAATGCATTTGATGAATAAATTTTTTATGGTCTACATTGAGAATTTTATAATGTATTTATTCATGATTTCTTGAAATATTCCAATATCCATGAGGAGAATGAAAATCATATAAAGGTAATATTATAAACTCAAAGGAAGGAGAATTTATTTAAAAAATTCAAAAAATAAGAGTTATGGTTATGTAATGTTTCATTCTTCAGACATATTGTGTCTATTAAAGGAATCTCATTGGATAAAAAAAATAAAAAATTCTATGGAAGAGTGGAAACATCCTACAATAGTAACTAATATTCATAGATTCTATGGACTAGTAGGATAATATAATGTTTGGGAAAAAAATTTCGTTAATTTCTAATATAATAACTATATTAACTAAAAATGGAGTTATGTTTATCTATATAATGTATTGTATGAATGTTTTCATTAACTGAAGAAGAGGTTGTTTAGAACACCTTTTCTAAATTTTATCTATAATAAGGAAGGATTTATATTTTAATGTGATGCATCCTTAAGAGGACTTATAAGTTGAATCAAGAAAAATGAAAAGGTAATATCGTATGTATCATGATAGTTAAAACCTCATGAATATAATTATCCTACCCATGATATAATCAATTATCTTTTCATAAATGATATAGAGACACTATCTTGATAGAAACAATATGATATATACAAATACCATCAATGCTTGCAGTATATATCCACACATAAGGTGGTCAATATGTGTCAAAAAATATGGTTAGATATACTCAAGGACTAGGATTATAATATTCAATACCATCCTAGAATGTAGAATAAGGTCACTCATGCAGTTATTATAATAGAAACTATTACTCTATCTGTGATGCGAATTGGAAAAAGACCCTACCTTTATGGATATAAAAAGGATGGATCCAGAAATCATAATAGCAGGGAATAAATCCTATCTGGCCTAAATGATTCACCAACTATATATCAAAGAGAAAATAAAGGAGTCATAAAGGGATGATATATTACTTCAAAATAATGTGAAAATAGTAAAATAGGGTAAGCTTCAGGATTTTGACATCGATGAAGATTTTTCATTATGGTTTGGACCTATAATTTCCATGCCTTCATCATTAGAGGTAAAGAAATAGATATTGTACAATACACATAGCTCATCATGATTTATCCATCCAACATATACCAAGATATACTGTGATATTTGAGATAGGTTATGTTGGTAAAACATAAAGAGACAGATCAATGAGTATAGCTTTTAGTGTTTGGTATATCAAAAAGTTAATGTAGAGTGGAAGAACTATAGGGGGACGATTCAACCATTTACTATATCCACATAGAAATAGGATACCATCAATATATAATTTTTCATTGTTCTCCTGAATACTACAAAATGATGCTTTGTGATATGGTTTGTGGTGGATTGACTCACCAAGACTACCCAATTCATTTCTATTCAATAATATTTCTCCCATCAGCAAATTTCCATGGTATAAATATTGGACATGGTGAGGCTGCCTGGGGAACCAATGACAATTATTTCTAATCATGATCCAACGTTAAAATATAAAATCTAGAGTAGCCATAAACATGCTCTAAATACTAAATTGAATTTTAGTATGGCCAATCACCACTAAACAAATGTCCAATCTAAAAGGACAATTCAGGCACTTGAAGACATGGCGAAATCCTACTTAATGAAATTTAATGGTTGAGGGGATAAAAATATCTCATTAGTTAAGTTATCATACAATAAAATCTTTCACTAAAGTATTAAAATGGATACATGTTAATCTATATTTGGGAATCAATGTAGAACTCATAGTGGTTAGGATGAAGTTAGTGAAAAGAAGAATCATAGACCCGATCTTGTGCAAGATATGACATAAATGATCCAATATATCCAACAACACATAAAAGTTTCTCAATGATGACATACAATATTATGTTGAAAACCATCAAGGGGACTTGTAGTTTGATGATAAGAGATAAACTTTCTCTTCGAATATCACCATTGAAGATATTCATGTATCTTTTAAAGAAAGTAAAGCATAGCCATAGGCTTATTAACCTATTTGAGATCCTTAGTCCGATAATAGTGGTGGATTATCTATTATAACTTCCACAATCAATGGATCATGTTTATGATCTGTTCCACATGTAATCATTAAAGAAATACATACCTAATATACACATGTAATGAATCAAAAAGAGATTCAATGAGAGAATGTCCTTTCTTATTAGGAGGATCAAGTGAAGATCTTGGAACTTAAGAAAAAAATTTATGAAATAAAAAAATCACCATGTTAAAGTGCTTTGGTATAACCATAAGTATGAATAGGTGACATAGGAACTATTGGAAACAATGAGACTGAAGTACCCTAATATTTTATTAACTAATAATATGATATAAATTTTTTAGGATCAAATTATTTTAACTAGGGAGGAATGTAATGACCTAAAAAATGTTCTTAATTTAATAAATCATCTCTTGCCTCTCAATACCTTTTTCTTATGTTTTACAATATAATAACATATAAGGAATTTTAATTTCTATAAGAACATTGAACATTGTTTTTTATTCTCCAAAGTAAATATTTATTTCATTTTCAAAAGATACCACCTAGGGTAAATCGTTATACCTTACAAAGGAATCAAACCACTGCAACAAAAAACAACCAGAATACTAAAACAAAGTATACCTCAATTGATAGGATGCCTAGTGGGATCAGCCTAATACTTTCACACTATGTATTTGAATTTGGTATTTGGGTGTGAGGCCAGAACACCCTCTAGCTTGATTGAAATAAAATCCATCCACTCCAGGAATGAGTCCATATCAACAGAAGAGACAAAATACAGGAAAAAGACATCTTGTTGAGATGTGTACCACACCATATATTCTAGGATGAGATTTTCTAGATACCTCCCCTGCTCGATTCTATCCCACTCCTGTACTATCAAGGCATAATCTCCAAGTATTGAACTGCTAATCTCTTATTTTTTAGCCTTCTTGAACATACTGAACGCTTCTATCATCTTGCCATTAAGAACCAGGGGTCTCACAGTATCTCTGTTACGATCACCCGAAGATACACCCACCTCAAAGGGGATGAAGTCTGGGATAGATTTTCCAGTAATTATTCCCTCACAACATTAGCTCATGGATCCCTAGTAAGTTCCCTTACTTATCACTACTCTAGTCAACATTGGTTTAGGAAGGTAGGAATAGTCTTTCCTTTTCTTGATCATCTTCTTTGCAAGGGATGGAATGTCCCCAGAATACGCATAGTATTTTTTCCCTTTCTACCTGCCTGTGAAAAAAAACCATTAACAAGGACATCGACTTCCTAGTCATAAGATGAAGTATATACTTCATCAATATCTCTGCCATTAATTGAAAACTTTTTGGGAGAAAAAGCATATCCATCACCTGACATTCTTCCACACCTCCAACTTGCTTCGTATTCTTTTTGGATCTTGCTGATATCCAACCATTTTCTTTTTTGAAGTTAGGGACAACCTCTCCTAGGGGCCCAAATTAGTTAAATTGGACCACTGAGGTTCCCTCTACTCTTGGTTTTACATTAGGACATACATTTTCTATGACCTTGTTTTATTTTATGTTTGGAGGGCTTAACACCTCCCCTTGGGAGTTACTTAGCTCATACTGACCCCTAACTATTGGAACCCAATCCATACTTGTAGTCCTCGCTTGACATTTATTGTTCTTAGGATGATCATCTTTCTCACCCTAATCCAATACTTGACCAATAAATATTCTAGACACCCTAGGTTCCCCTTGGTCATGTCGAGAAGCTGTTGGAATCATTATCCTACTAATCACCACTTCACTCTCTTGGTGATCACTACCCACTTGTTGAGGGTTGGAATATCCACATGAACCAAAACAAAACTTAGGATGAAATTCACCTATAGGGAGATAGTTTTTTGGTTGGGAAGCACCTGAGACGTCTCCAACCTCACTGGCAGGACAACCTCGCTGCACTTCCGCCATCTGGGGTGTGGCCTATGTATTACTGCAAACCACCATTCGACATAATGATGTAGTGTTTCCTTTCCAGCAGCATATTTCACATAAAGGAGGATGCACTTCAAAAATCACCTATTGTTTTAAAAGTTATTCCCCTACAATAATTATCCAGATGAAATCAAGGATACATTTTGATATTTCAGCTTCCACACACACGTGCGCATAAGAGGGATGCTACAATGATATTGAACATATATTCATGCACAAGAATCTACCACAAGCATTCCCTACCATGCATAAAAGTTTTAGATTGAAAAAAGGGAGGGGTAAACCTGGAAGGCGCACCCACACCGTAGTTGTAGGTGGATCTTGACCCCTGTGATAGTCAATTGACCATCGAAATAGAAGGAATAAAAAAGAACCGAAAACTTGGAATTCACGTGACCAAGCCCCCAGAAAATCTTCCTCCCCTTGAAATAGTAGCAAGAATCATTTCGAATCTAGAAGACCGATCAAGACAAATCTCTTCCGGCCCCAAGATGACCTGACATGCAGTGTGAAGTCATAAAAAACTGGACATCTTCGATCAAAGCAAGAAACCATCACCAAGACAAGTTGATCCGAGGTGAGGGAAAGCACCAATTCTGATTAGGAAGACGGAACTAAGCAGTAGGAGATCCCCCCTCCCCTGTCGGCGGGGGAGGGGCGGTTGCGGTCGACATTGGCAAGCTAGGTCTTCTTTGGGATATCATGGCGGTGAGAAGATAGTCTTCTGCTCCTTTAATTCTAAGAGTTATTGAATCCCATATTCACCATTGAAAATTCTTTTTGATATGAACTAATTCAACTTTAAACAGTATAGGGATAGAGAACACATACTAAAAACCAACAACAATTAATTTCATTATTTAAGAACATTACATTCAGTCTAAAAACTCCTAATATCATACCAAATCTTACAATAGTAAAAATAGAGGATAAATAAATATCAATATAAAAATATGGTCCACCTCAATTTCCTAGAATCATTACACTCACAAAAATCACTATAATATAGGAATATAGATTCAGTTATACAATAATAATTTTGGAAATGATATTGAACCATGATTCGAATTGAAGTGAATACTAAAGTTTAAAAAAGATAGTGTATTTATCGAGAAATATGATCATTTTATATTATGTTTTTTTCTATTATGGTTAATTAAAAGTGTTAACATTAGTTAATAAAATAGTTTGTTATTATAATTTTTTGTTATGTTGATGCATTTCAACGATCGTTAGGATTATTTTATTAATATAATTAAAATTGGATTATTTTCAGAGATTATAAAAATATTATTTTAAAAATAAGTTTTTATAAAAGTTCTAAGTTAATGTTATTTCATGAAATAATATTATATAATTATTTTTAAATGCTAATATTTTCTAACGAAACCCTAAGTAATTTTTATAATGTTCAGAATGCTTATTTTTCTATTAAATTGTTAATTTTCACTAAAATATTGTTTTTTGTTAAAAATTAAAAATTATCATAAATAGAGAATTATTTTTATGAAATAAACATCATTTTTATACTCATCATGTAAAAATTATATTAAGGTGATTTTTGGGATTATTATGAACAGGATGATTTTTGGTGAAAAAGGTAATATTTCCATTTTATAGCACTATGATTTTATGACATCATTTTAAGTCAACATGATTTAATTCTTTTGAAAAATTTTATTAAATAAAAATTGAAATTAATAATTTTAAAAATAAATTTATAAATATTAATATTAATTTATAAATTTATAATTGACCTTTTTTAAATAAAAATTGGATTATTTTATATAAAATTTATTTTTTGGATTCTGCACATTAATCAAGTTGGATAGAGGGTATGGTTTGGTTTTTAAACTCCTTTAACTAAAAAAAACTCCACCAATAATTATTTATATAGAAAATTGATTGGAATTTATTTCACTCACTATTTTATAAATTATATAATAAAATAACTATATTTAATCCTTTAAAACCTACCCACCTCAAGTATAAATACCTTCAATTCCCCATTCATCTTCACTAAAAATTCACAATCATATATATTCTATTAATGTTTCGACCAAAGAGTTACTCCAAGGTTCCCTCAAGGTTTCAAGGTTCCATCCTAATGTTTTATTCATAAAATCTTCTAGGTAAGGGAATTCTCATCTTCTTTAATTTTATTCAAGTAACTCCATTTTGTGAATCATTTTAAGGAAAAAGATTCATTATTTTCAATCACTTTTGACCATAAAATTATTGAACAACTGATGTTTTATTAATTTCACACCTCCATTATCTATCATTATTCCTTTTCCATAATACATGTTATATATCGTTATGCCACCATGATCATTTCTTGAGATTTTATAATTTCTTAAAATATTTATATATTGTGAATACCCAAAACTTTTACTTATAGTCAAAAATTCACCTAGATTTAAATATATTATATTTATTCAGTTATTTACATGTATGAGAATCACATTATTTTTTTTGGGTTAAAATTTATGTAATGTTCAATCCATTAAGTACTTATGTGCTTAATATTTTCATTTGAAACCAATTCTTTATTCTCCTCGGGTTATTGATGAAATGATTTATTTTGATCAATGTAGCACACATTAAATAATATGTTTGAATAGTTCACCCTCATAGCACTAAATTGAATTGGGTAAATAATTAATCTCTAGAGATGACATTTTTTATGTTACATTGCTGGATAAGCTTGATAATTTTAATTTAGGACACCTTGGTGATAAACCTTTGTGATATTCTTTTGAATGTTTTAATTTTATGTTGTATACACATTTAAAAGTCAAGATTCATGTTATTTATTTTATGCTATGCCTAATTTCCATATGATCGTGCGTTATTAATATACCTCTTTGTCACATGTTAAGTATCTCCATTGTTTATTCGCACATTGGGATTTATGATTTACCCTGTCATTGGTGTACGTACCTAGGATACAAGATGCATTGAAAGTAACTTAGGATAAAACTATGAAGAATTATTTTAAGTTTATTAGATGAAGGATTATTTTTTTAGGTTTTGTGTTCCTTATTATCACGACACTATACCTTAACTATACTCGGTATTGTTAGATTTTGTACACTGTAACGAGTGTTTAATGAAATAAAAGGAGGTTTTCCATTACCATTGTGATAAATTAAGGTCAGTCATGATGAGATCTTGCTAGGTCTTTACTTCTAATCTACCCCTTATGTACCCCACATTCCTATCTCATATCTACCAATACATCCCAATATGCATGCTAACAATGGAAATGCAAAAATAACCATTTGATACATTACTTTTTATAGACCAACCTAAATTACCCAACTATAAAAAATATGAGTCCATCCTGACATGGACATAAGGGTGTTCCCGATCCCCATTGGTTGGTGAAAAGTTCATGGGCATTAAGAACTACCTTTGGGAATGGTTTTCCTTCAATGAATCCAAATCATGGTGAAATAGATAAAGAAAATATATATTTAAAAATTAGAAAATTTATAAAAATTTATAACAATTACAAAATATAGATTCCAAAGTCTATAAATACAACCAAACTCTCCAGGTGCTATGAACATCCAACTCCATGTGACATGACACCATCTCAAGGCTCTCACTACTACAAAAACGACCAAGGGAAGCACTGACCATTATCAACGATTTTTTCCTTGCACTGATAAAATTTATATTTTAAAAAAAATTCATGAAAAATAATATATTTTAATATAAGTATATTTATATTGATATAAATATAAAATAAATTTTTTAAATATGTTTTAGATAAGCATAAAAAGACTATTACATTTAATTTTTAAAAAATTTATTGAAAATCGATTTAAAATATTTTAAAAAATATTATTAATTAAAACTATCCTAATTATCATCGATTAATAATCATTTAATAACAATCTGAAGGCACACAAAATCAAAAAAAATGAATAAAATATCAAAAATAAGTTAAAAATGTAACTCAAACTTCAAATGGGCGTAACATTTGATCCGGGTGTCCGTTTATGCTCTACAACATATCAAATCAAATCTTGCGATGATATCTATGCGATATTGACTGTAGAGAACATTATATCACATTTTTCAAGGCAAAAAAAGGCCTAGATAGCCTCCAAAATGGAGTTTTTAATCGGGATACCCTGATTTTTTAACATTAAAACGAATATAACTTCTGATCCAGATGTATTCTAGGCCTGTACCACATATCATATAGAAGATTGTTTCATTTTCATCTATTTGACTGATTGTGGAGTTGAAACAGACTTTTGGATTAAAAGTTATGGTCATTTTAACATTTTATGGCTTTTCAAATACACATATATGTGTATTTATTTGTATATATATATATATATATATTTGTGTTTGTGCGTGTCTCTCTGTGTTTGTGTGGGTTTTGTATATATGTATGTATGTATGTATTTAATTATTTATAAACACAGATAAAAAAAATATTTTATAAATGTATTTAAAACTAATCTTATAAATATATATTAATATACAAATAAATGTATGGATAATAAATTATAACTAAATATATATATATAAATAAATATAAATATAAATATATATATATATACAAATATATGAATAAATATATACATATTAATATAACTAAATTTATTTATATTTATATGAATCTATATTAATATTAGAATAAATATAACTATATATATAAATAAATATAAAAATATATTAATATATGAATAAATAAATAAATATATATATTAATAAATTAATATATATATGTATTAATATAACTAAATATATTTATATTAACATGAATCTATATTAATATACAAATAAATATAAGTATATATATATATATCATTAAATAGAGAAAAAACAAAATGGCTTAGTGGTAAAGGTGCAGGCCCACAAGGGGGGAGGTCATGAGTTTGAGTTCTAGTGGAAGCAAGGAGGTGCATATGGGAATGTTGGGCGATGCGCGAGCAAGGGCAATGCGCGGGAGAGTGCGAGGGGTCTGCCTAGCGCTGATAGGGGGGGTGAAGCACAGTTAAAAGATCCCCCCACATTATATATTCTTTTTTATTTTTAATTTTTAATTTTTTTAACTTTTATTAGTTCTTTCTAAAAGTACTGTTACAAGGTTTCCTTTATGAGGGCTAAAAAAAGCACTGATAAAGGACCCATTTTATCTGTGCTTTTTTAGCACTGATAAAGGGGTCTTTTATAATTGCTTTTTAGCGCTGATAAAATGGGCTTTTATCCGCTCTTTTCTGAGTGCTGATAAAAGGGACCCCCCTTTAACTTCTCCTTTATTAACAACAGTTTTATTTAGCACTGTTAATGTACTATTCTAGCACTGATAAAGGCCATATTTGTAGTAGAGTCTTACACCCTGTTAACGAACTAATCCATCACCCCATGTGATGACATACCCATAACTTAATTACATAATAAACTAATTATTATCATGTAAAATAAATCAAGGCATGAGATATATTATGACACATTAAAATTTATAACATAGATAAATTGATCTTTTTAAAATTATTAAAATGACACCAGTATCCCGGGTTTCAATGAAAATTTAATAAAATTACAAACATACTTTTCAAATATTATCAATAGAGAAAATAATCCATTGAGTCACATTAGTTCTAGTATAGTGAATATTTCCATAACATTATCATTATTATTAGGCCACTGACTGTGCACATTATCATAGCAGATCATGCCTAAGAGCTAATATGTCACTCTCGAGAGAATCCTTTCCATAACAAAAGCAAACCAATATACACATTACCCTGAATGAACATATCTATAGGTATAGAGTTTATCCTAGAGGATATATCTCTACCTCATCGTTTATTACATCATGGTTTAACATATTTTAATCATTAATTGAGGATTTGTTCTTTTAAACCACACAAATCATGATTTAAAATAACTTTTTACCACCAAAAAATGAGAAATCCCTTTTAAAAAATGTTACCTAAAAGAAATCAATTATCAAAATATTTCTCATTATTTATAGAAACATTTCAAATCCATATCAAATATAAATCCTTAAATATTTTACAACCATTTTAGAAACAAAATTCAATGTGAAATCAAGAACGGTTTATAGAATAATGCTAAATCATGCAACCACCTACCTTAAAAAACATGGAATATCAACACCCATGTGGAACTATAAGACAATATAGTTTGAGGATACTATAAATTAAGAAAGTAACCCAAATATTTAATTCCAAAATAAAAATGTGAAATTCATCAATTTATAGAACAAATTTAAAGAGAGAAAACACATACCTCAATAATTCCTGAAGAAAACACAACAATAATTGAAGATCCAGACAATGACCCCCAAATACATGATGGATCTTTAATAAACCCAATTATATACTGAATGAGATATTGGATCTTTCATAAAAAAACATAGATCTAATGTTCCATTTGATAGAATTACTAAAGATCTAATGTCCAACAAATACAAATGAATAATTGAGCCGTACCTTTGAGCAAATAAATCCAAAACCTAAGGATCTATCAAAATAAAACACAAAGAGGAATGAAATATAAAAAATATCTAAAACGAGACTCCAAGGATGTGAATCTAATCTAAAAAATGAATAATTAGGACAAATAGAGATGTTCACGATTTTAAAAATAAAAATCATATTTAGTAAGTCATGTCACATGGGTTAGCTACATATCGTAGAAATCCACATTCCCCTTTCTATGATATTAGAGAAGTTACACGATTTGAAAACCCATATACTAAACATATGACATGCCTTTTTCCCAAGATGTGTAGTTTTAGGTGAAGGCTACTTGATTTGGATAAGTAGTGCACCAAATCATGAACACTATTCTTCGAATCCAACAAAAGATACACAATTTTTGGGGCAGAACCACTAGCTTTTCTATAACCTTGAACCAACACTTCACAGGCCAAAAAACCTCTAAAAACTATCAAATTTTACGCAAAACAACCAAATCGATGACCCAAATGAACAATAGTGAAAAGAAATTGTAGTGTAAACCAAAAAGAAACACTGAGATATGAATCTTCATCTTTTTTAATCCCATGATTTTGAAAGTTGAGTATTTCATGATTTACGCATTTAGTTGTAGATCACATAAATATTTTCTAAACTCATAATACCCAATGAAAAATATAATTTAAAAATTACCAAAATCTTATTCCATATTTTTTATACTCCCTGAGAACACCATAAAACACTCCCCTATGAGTGGTATGGTTCCCATATCTTTAAGTTTTTTCTTGTTTGATACTATTTCTTTCAGAAAAATACTATACATGCTATGTTTAATAATTCTTTAGTAAAAGGGATATTAATATGAAATCTCATAAAATTTCCCGAAATATACATCAATTTTCTTCCATCTTCCCTAGATTCATATTTCCCTAGATTGGTAGAGGTGGATTTTATGGTTGTAGGGCATCCCCTCTAGTTTATTATTAAACCTTATTATCCTTTACCTTTTAATCTAACTTCATATTTTACACAATTTTCATTTTTTATTATATATATATATTTTTTATATTTTCATCATTATTAAAAACTATCTTTTATAGTTTTCCAAATTATCCTGGAGATGCCTTTCGATTATCTATACTATAAGACCTCCATTTCACCAAGAATCACCCCTCATTGTATGTATTTGAGTTTGTTAGTGATTTTTTCCACATATAATTACATATTCCAAATTTAAGTCTTATGATCCCTTAAATATTCTTTCAAATCATTGATGTCATCCAAATTGTTTTCATAAATTTAGACATTGTATCATTTAATGATTTCATTTGGATTTTTAGAGAACCCATTATTGTGGTTGGAACCCTGGTTCTCTTTATTGGTGCCCTTGACTATATTTTTGTGGCCTCCACCCATAAAAGTTATTTCAATGGTTATAATGAATATAATTTTTCTATTCGGTATACATACCTTGGGGTTGATTCATGGGAATCATTAAATCCATATTATTGAGCATGCTTTCCATTTGTGAAACCATCCAACTATTATTATCTACCATGTGTACTCTTATATTTTTTATTATATTAAATCCCCATTGAAAACTATTTCTAGTAATTTTATCTAATAGTCCATATATATCCTATGGATGTTTCTTTATTAGCGACCCTCTAGCTGCAACATCCACTATAGATTTATTACCCAGGGAGAGACCCTAGTAAAATTATTGAATTAGTAACCACATATCTATACCATAAATAGTAAAATTCATAATCATTTCCTTAAACCTCTCCTATACATTTTATAATGACACATAATTGTGCATATTTAAATTTAATATATTAATTAAAGAATAAAAATATTCTGTTGGAAGAAAAAAACATGTTTTGAATTTCCCTACAAACTCATCCCATTTGGTTATGGAATGTAGGGATAGACTTTGGATTCATTCACAATATTTTTTATTTAAGGAAAAATAGAATAATCAAAGTCATAACTTATTGATAGGTATGTTTTTATACTTGAAAATGTCACAAATCTTTAGGATTCTACTAAGTTTGGTGTTCAGGTCTTCATGTGGCAACCTAGAAAATTAAACGGAATTTTAGATCATTTGAATTCCCACTTGATTTATTTTAATTTGATTTATAGCTACTCGTGGTACCAGGATCCATGGGAACACCCCCAAAGATGGAGGGGGAGGGGGATTCGATCATATTACATTAATTTTTGTAGTCCTACATCTCCCCCTTGTAATCCATGGCCTATTACTTTATCTATTTGATCTATTGTAACAACACCAAACCTAGATTGTTTCTTCATTTTTCTTTACTATTCTTATTTCCATCAAAGTATCATTATCAATAATCATCATTTCTTTTCTTTGAGTGGTGTAATAAAGTATAAAATGTGTGATATGAAATTCACAAAACGGAAATTCCAAGAATAATCAATAAAAATAACTACTAAAAAATTATACTAATTAAATTCTAAAAATTTAATATTTCCCAAAAACCATCCATAGAAACAAAACCAAAAACATGATCATTTATAGGGTGTATGTAACACCCCAAGATTTTATGAAAAATATTCTTTTTATTTTTGTTGATGTCTTGTGTTGTACGCTACAACAAAGGAGTCTTGCACAACACGCAACCCTAACTTCGCTGCATTACACACAATCGAAACCTTCCTCGATAGCGTGTGTTGTATGCAATACCGAGTTTCACTAAACAATGATATGCTATTAAAATATTATTAAAACTAGCCGTTATGAATAGTAATAACCACTTTTTGAAATTTTTAAAATTTCATCATTCAAATTGGACTTCATTTTTGGATTTGTAATATAGAATTTAGCCTAGGGTTAAATTTTGGTATTTTTTTGAAAACATTCAATTTTTGATGAATAGTGAAAACACTGGGTTACTATTTAAAAAATGACTTTTTATTTAAATAATTATTTATTTTATTTAAATTTATTTTAGGTCAAAACTGAATCATAATACCTATATAAGTTCAATGTAATTCATTGGAGTCATTTTATAATAATTTTAGATATATAAAAATTTTATTAAACTTTTGACCATCTTTTACCCACCTCCTAGGAGAATTTGCAAATTTACATAAAACACAATTTTACCACTTCTGTGAATGAAATTTCAAAAATCCGAGAGACACGATTGATGTCAATAAGTAAAATGTGGTTCAATGAGATGAAAATAATTTTTAGTGAATAGTAACTTTTTTCTTTTATTTACCACGGTTAAAAGTAAATCGGGTAATTAAGGTTAAAAATTATATTATTATTACCCTAACACATGCCCTCATTCTATTGGCTAAGTGTAATTCGACCAAAAACAACCTTATGAAAAAAATAAGACCATTTATGCCCACTTGGATTAGATTAGGACATTTATTATTAATTTATTTAAAGAAGGGTTAAAATAGTTAACATCTATGTTTAATAAGTAAATCATTTTTAATATAGGGTTATACATAAGATAAATTCAACTATAAATATTCATTATAAATATAAAAATATTTCCTACATAATGGTAGTTTATATGTAATTTTTATACTTTAAATAATTTAATTTACTTATGACACAATGGGGATACAGAAATAATATTATTAATGAAATATTGACATAATTGATGTTATAACTACCCAAATAAATGTAATTTGAGACTTTTAATGAATTAAAATAATTTTCTATGTTAATATGACATGTTATTATTTATTTAATTAACTTTTTTCTAACTAATATTTCTGTTCTGATTTTCACAAAAATCAATTACCAAATAGTGTCAAAATTGACATAAAATAGTTTTTAAAAAGAATATTATATTATTAATTGTTATTTTATTCCTAAAAATCTAAGGTTCGACCATATGACATAGATAAGGTTATATATATTAATAATAAACATCTTGGGGTTCTTTTGGCTTTTTATAGTATGTTTATTAACCATATAGTTTAAGAAAACAAGAAGACATGGTAAAAGAAAAATTATTTAACTTAAAGATAAATCTAAATGATAAGGTTAAAAGGGAAAACTAAACATGTCTAAATTCTATTGGATGAGGTGATTTGGACCCATCCCCACATTATATTCTAAATAACTCAATTTGGAGCAATTAAAAACCGAATATGACTTTATAATAAAATAATATTTTTAGTTATTCCAAAGGTGCCCCTCTCCTCCGTTATAAAAGGTCACCTCCTCCCTCTCTTCCTCACACCACTTTGAGCCTTCAATAACGGCCAAAACCTCAAAAATTCTCTTCTCCACTTCCCTAGAAACATTATAGAGGTCTTGGTCCTCTTCAAAGACCAATATTTGTGCCCTAAGAGGAGGCCTCAAAGAGGCGCTTCAAAGAAGAGGTAATGTCCGTTACCGATTCTTTCAACTTTATTTCTTCTCCCACTTATTCTTATTTAGTTGTTTCATTATGAAGTAATAACATCAGTATCACTCATATACTGATATGTTATTATAATTATGAAGAAACCCTATTTCACCATTTATCCATCCTACAGAAAACGAAATCACCGCGTGTGCGTACGTACGGAATACCGTCTCCACGCCGTGGTGTAATTTATTTTCCACCACCACCTTACTTGGATGGGTATAATGGTGTAAATAATAACTATATATTATTATTTTAAGGTGATATTGATTCTGAAATAGTATACATACACTCCAATACAATTCTATGATCATGGGAACGATATCATCGCTCGTGCGTATGTACGGAATACCGTCTCCACGACGCGATGAGATTCATTCTCCATGTTAACCATTAATGAATGATTATAAAGTATATCTAATAAGTAATAATAAAATATATGACATAATAATGATACTGTATTTATGTGTATATATATGTATGTCATCTACTTAATTTCATTCAATTCAATAAGGAAACAAAAACAGCGTTCATGCGTACGTACGGCCTACCGTCTCCATGAACGGTGTATTTCATTTCATTTAATTGATCTATCATATATATATATGTATATAATGAAATATATATTATATGTAAATCATGTTTTACATTCTGGAATTAAGTAAATCAGGATATAAGTAATAATATCAAGAACAACAAGTTCAAACACGTATGATAAATAAAATGATTTAACCCAAAACGCTTCTTTAACATGGAACTTACAAAAGAACGGGTAATATAAAGTCATAAGTGAACCATATATGATATCATAACAATGAATATGATTCTATAATAAGTAAATGACATTATTTAAATCATTATACAAGAGTTTTGGGAACATACGAAGCATATCAGACCTAAGGTAAGGGATAATTTTGCAAATCTCATTTATGTCTGAGATTGCTTATTCGTAAGTATTTACTGGGGTTATTTATATCATATATGTCCATGTTTTATAAAAATGTTTTCATGTATGTTTAAATTCCTTTTACCCATTTTTGACTTTTACTACGTGGTATGTAAGGAATCTCATTTTTGTTTACCATACGAGGTACTTTTTGACTTTTCCGACAAAAGTACGAGAAAAATGTTTTTTTTAAATTATACGGCACGAATGGATTTTTATGGTTTTATAAAGCCTTATTTTCATGAAGCTTCCTCCAAAAGATTTCATGACTATTTTCAACAAAATCTTTTTCTTTTAAAATTTCATGATGTTTTGTGAAAAGAAATTGATTTTGGAGAAGAAAGGATATTTTCCTCAAAAATTCATTTCATGTGTTTTATCAAAACCATTTTCCATCTAAGATGACATTATTTCATATGTGTATGTTTGAAGTATAATGTCTCTATGATTTACGTGGTTTCACTTTTCTTATGATGAAATGATATCCATTTTTTATGGATTATGTTATGATGGGATAATGTTTATGAAACCCATTTTATTATTTGGGTTATGATGAATGATTTATGTTTATGTTGTGACGTAAGTAAGAATGATTTTCATTATGAGCTGGGTGGGACCTATATCTCCCTCCAATGAATTATGTATAGATTTATATCTCATGAGATAGACATGGCTGGAACGGTAAGTTAATTCGGTTCAGTGTTACAGGACTGAAACGAGGAGTGAACTCGATTCAGAAAGGGACTTTGTCCACTACGATGGTCTTGGTAGCAATTCCTTGGCTACTATGGAAATCATAACATGTCTTGAATGGTTTCCACAATTAAATGTTTTATTCCCATTATATTTAATCATGGTTGATGTTCTATTATGATATATTCCTTACGTACTTCCATGAATTATGTCTTTGCTCAAGATTTTGTTGTTTAAATTTCATGTTCAAGTTTTTTCTTCCAAATGTTTATGGATTGTTTTATGTTATCTATGTTTTCCCTTACTGAGCATTTTAGATCACCCTTTTTATGTTTTATTTACCCCAGGAAATAAAGAAAGGTTTTAGGTAAGGAAACAAAAAGGGGAAGATCATTATGGGTGTTTTTGAAGATATTTCAACATGATTAGAAGTTTATATTCCGAGTTTCCAAAGACACTAAACTATTATGGTCTTAGTGTGTATGTTTTTGTTATATACTAACTATTCTACAAAAGTAATGTATTGTCCATGTACATCAAGCTTCGGGTGTCTACATTTGGTATCATAGGAAAGGTTTAGTCAACCTTTTTAAACTAGGATGCGAAAACGTTAGTGAGATCCCTAGAGATATTTCTAAGGTATGTCTAGGGATGTCCCTAAGGATAAGTATACATATAGGATATAGTCCTAGAACTACAGTAACGATCTTATAATTTAACCTAAGATGTTAGATATTTAAGGTACTCCCCCTTTATTATGTTGTTTTCCCTAGCATGATTTATGCCTCTCACACTATTTTTTTTGGGTTTTAGATGATGACTGGAACCCGAAGGAACCGTGTTGATCAATGTAATGGACAATGTAATGATTGTCCTCCTGAACAAACAAATGTTATGGGAGATGGAGTGAAAAATATTATTGCTATACTTACACAAGCTATGAATCATTCTGGACTTCCAAATGAGCAGAGAAGGGAACAATATTCTATTGAGTCCTTCATGAGGCAACATCCACCTTCTTTCTGTGGGTATTCTAATCCACTTGTTGCAGAACAATGGATCAGTACCACTGAAAAGATATTTTCAGTTCTTCAATATTCTGAACATGATAAAGTCATCTTATCAGTATATCGTTTGGAACGTGAAGCTGATCAATGGTGGAATGTTATCAAGAATACAAGGAAAAGAGATGAAATTGAGTCCATGGAATGGGACGAGTTCAAGAACTTATTTTTCAATAAGTACTCTCCTAGTATCCTTCGAACAAAGATGGAGAAAGAGTTTCTTGAACTAAAGAAAAAGGATGATGAATCTGTAGGTATATACGAAGCGAATTTTACAAGGCTTGCAAGGTATGAATCTAGCATTATCATCCAACCTGAAAGTAAAATTGATCGATTCTTCACTGGCTTAAAAACAAATCTTCGAAGGGCATTAGCTATAAGAGAATTCAGTAGCTATGAAGAAATTGTGCGTTGTGCTATTAAGGTAGAAATGGAAGTTGGTTTTACATATCCATCTCAGGGTTTTGACAAGAAATGAAAGATGGAGTCCAAGGAGAAATCTCAGAATAATGGGGAAAAGAAGATGAATGTTTCCTTATGGTCAAAGTGTGGAAAAGAAGCATGGTGGAGATTGACTTAAAGGGACTAGAAAATTTTTTAAGTGTGGAAAAGAAGGTCATCGAGAAACTGAGTGTCAAAGTAATGAAAAAAGGGTTGCTAATGGTGTGAATAAAGAAAAGACTGCAGAGAACGCACCACCAACACTTCGATGCTTCAAGTGTAATGAAATGGGGCATTATTCTAATCAATTCCCTAATCCAAGGGTTAATGATGATTGACATGAGAAACCACTTAAGGAAAAGGAAAAAGGGAAGTCACATGCGATCACTATTGGCGATTTTGAATATGACAACGATGTGGTGGAATGATTAAGTGTTTATGTAATGGGATTCCAAAATAATGTTGTATATAGTATCATGGAATATTGGAATATTTATGTATTGGTCTATTGTGGTTTTCAATAATTTGATGGTACCGGTAACCATGGAAAGTGATTGAGATATTTTTGGAAAGAAGATTATATGCGAATAATGAAGGGATAAAGAGAAAATGAAATGTTTGACAGTATTAATGGGCTCATGACTGATATAAGGTAATAGTTATATCATGGTTTGAGTATATAGAATTTTGTGGTTTTGGTATGTGGAAAGAATTAACTTTTGATAACACTCATGTTTTCACTAAGATTCAATGGTAGTCATTTTTCAAGAGAATACATGATTAAGTCCGTCGAATGTTTGGTATGTGACCTACAAGACATATCTTTTGATATATGGGGATCAACCATGGTATTAACATGTTTGTTATATGAAATCTTTGGTAATCGTTTTCACTATATTATGAGAGTGGACTGTAGTATTATGGATAAGCCTAAAGATTGGAATGGATTATGATGGACATAAGTTAGTATTGTTTAAGGATAGAAGTTTTTTCGATATTATTTATGGGATGTTATAGTAATGCAGTTTTAGAAAAATGACAACCTGCAGGATGGGCGCCAGCCCATCACGTCAGACAAGGCTGTGGGAATCAAACCCACAACTGAAATACGACTAGCCTTTATCGCCTACCACTGGCCTACAGTATGTCCCTGGTTAGTAGAAACTAGTTTTATTTTATTACGCGGTATGATATATGAAGTATAAGTTCATTTTTTGAAGAATATACGATTAATCTAAACATAAGATGGAATTAAAACTTTTGCTAACCTTTTGTTTGAAATACATGGAATGACCCATCATTCTATCACATGATCTGCTAACACATCACAAATAACAAATTCAACTTCATTTCTTTAAGGGATGTAGTGGAAATTGTTCAATTCACGAACAACAGTGAAATTGTACCAAAATCATGTATGTATTTCTTTTAATTCATCAACTTTAGGGAAATGATATTGAAAACAAAAAATGTTGTCCTAGTTACCTAATATCAGATGAATCAGATGGTACCTTAGATCATCACAAATCTATGGATTTGTGATTGTTGTATTTTTCATAGCCAAGTTCTCTACCACTCTCCATCAGAACATGATGGTTAGGTTTCTCTTCCATATCCATATTTTTAGCAATGTTCTCCTATGTGGAAACCCTATGATTAGTTAATTTGGGTAACCATTATGTTTCGTACTTTAGTTTTTAATGATTGGTTTTGTTATTCCTTTTTACAATGTGGGTTTCTATTAAAGAAACTTTCAACTAGTAAACCATTTATAACCCCGACGAATTTCAAGGGTGAAATTCATTTTAAGGGGGGTAGAATGTAACACCCCGAGATTTTATGAAAAATATTCTTTTTAATTTTATTGATGTCTTGTGTTTTACGCTACAATAAAGGAGTCTTGCACAACACGCAACCCTAACTTGGCTTCATTACACGCAATCACGACCTTCCTCGATAGCGTGTGTTGTACACAATACCGAGTTTCACTAAACAACGATATGCTATTAAAATATTATTAAAACTAACCGTTATGAATAGTAATAACCACTTTTTTAAATTTTGTAATTCTCATCTTTCAAAATGGACTTTATTTTTGGATTTGGAATATCGAAATTAGCCTATGGTAAAATTTTGGTATTTTTTTTGAAAACATTCAATTTTTGATGAATAGTGAAAACACTGGGTTACTATTTAAAAACCGACTTTTTATTTAAATAATTATTTATTTTATTTAAATTTATTTTAGGTCCAAAATGAAACATAATACCTATATATGTTCAATGTAATTCATTGGAGTCATTTTATAATAATTTTAGATATATAAAAATTTTATTGAACTTTTGACCATTTTTTACCCACCTCCTAGGAGAATTTACAAATTTACATAAAACTTAATTTTACCGCCTTTGTGAATGGAATTTCAAAAATCCGAGAGACATGGTTGATGTTAGTAAGTAAAATGTGGTTCAATGAGATGAAAATAATTTTTGGTGAATAGTAACTTTTTACTTTTATTTACCCCGGTTAAAAGTAAATAGGGTAATTAAGGGTAAAAATGATATTATTATTACCCTAACACATGTCCTAATTCTATTGTATAAATTTAATTCGACCAAAAACAACCTTAGAAATAAAATATGACCATTTAGGCCCACATGGATTAGATTAGGACATTTATTATTAATTTATTTAAAGAAGGGTTAAAATAGTTAAAATCAATGTTTAATAAGTATATCATTTTTAATATAGGGTAATACATAAGATAAATTCTACTATAAATATTCATTAGAAATCTAAAATGCTTTCCTACATTTTGGTATTTTATTTGTAATTTTTAAACTTTAAATAATTTAATTTATTTATGACATAATGATGATACAATAATTATATTATTAATGAAATATTGACATAATTGATGTTATAAATATCCAAATAAATGTAATTTGAGACTTTTTATGAATTAAAATAATTTTATATGTTAATATGACATGTTAGTATTGATTTAATTAACTTTGTTTGAACTAATCTTTCTGTTCTGATTTTCACAAAAATCAATTACCAAATAGTGTCAAAATTGACATAAAATAGTTTTTAAAACAAGTATTATATTATTAATTTTTATTTTATTCCTAAAAATCTATGGTTCGGAAAAATGAGTTATATAAGGTTATATATATTAATAATAAACAACTTCGGGTTATTTTGGCTTGTATAGTAAGTTTATTAACCTTATAGTGTAAGAAAACAAGAAGACACAGCAAAAGAAAAATTATTTAACTTAAAGTTAAATCTAAATGATAAGGTTAAACGAGAAACCTAAACTTGTCTAAATTCTATTGGATGAGAGGATTTGGACCCATCCTGTCACGAAACAACCCGGGTCGACCCCGAACCGGTCACCCGAGTCGGTCCGCGACATGGCTCGAGAGGCGTTCCCGATCCTCCCGGGCTGGCGACAAGCACCAGGGCATCACAGAGTGCACGTGGGAACA
This sequence comes from Viscum album, assembly GCA_963277665.1. Taxonomy (NCBI): domain Eukaryota; kingdom Viridiplantae; phylum Streptophyta; class Magnoliopsida; order Santalales; family Viscaceae; genus Viscum; species Viscum album. The sequence goes on from OY728142.1 coordinate 1,932,739,300, forward strand.
ATTTCGCCCAATAAAATTTACTAAGAAGAAGAAATAAAGAAATGACAATAAAATAAAATAACCAAAAACATAACTAACCTGTCCTCGAACCAAACTCCTTGCGACCCCGAGAGTCGATCGTCAAACTACAACCAACTCTCGTCCACGGCGAGCAAGCTCGAGTCAAACCTGCAACAGAAACTAAAAACAAGAAAACACTATAGGCGTGAGTATTAAAACTCAGTAGGCTAGCCCGATAAATCTATTCCCAAAGCACTACCATTAAAAGAAGAATCTACCAACTTCAATTTTGAACTACATTATATAAAATATGGGGTTTCACACACACACGCTTTCCATCTTGAAAACAAGTAACAGTCTATTGCCCTTTTTAATTTAGAACAAGTTTAATGTTGAAAGAAACATGTGAATTGCATTTTAAAACATTTTGCGAACAATTAGAAAACCAAACTTTAGTTGTTAGTAAAAAATAAAATCACACACAACACAAGCTAAGGGCAATGGGAAAAAGTGGAACACAAGGTTCGGGACCCAAACTCGACCTCTCAATCATCTGCAATATACAAATAAACACTAAAAGAGACATGGGTCGAACCTAGGAGATCGTGAACAAACCAGAAAGTACTATACATGTGACTCATCCTGAAAACATGCCCTAACTCGATGACGTCATAACGCCCTAACGCCTGGCACAGCCTTGCATGGCCTAACCGAGGGGCCGAATCCCCATAGCAGCAATAACTCGGTATTCCCCTGCTATGGGGCCACTAGCCAGTGCGTGATCTAAACTAGTGAAGCAATCGTTCTCAGAAAATTCACTCAATATGCCTGGTTCCCATGTCAACACATATAATAAAAGAGGAGTGCATCCATAATGTAAATCTATTCAAGATGCACAAGAATCACATACTCAGCTCGCCAAATCAACAAACACAAAAGATCACTCCCAAGAGACTTTTCAAAACATAGATTTCATTAAAAGTACCAAACGGGCCTCATGTACTTATTCAATACCAAATCAATTCCAAGAGAAGGATCAGACGTCGTCACGTTTAAAAGCAGAAAACACATTTAAAATCTCATTTAGGTAGACCAAATCACCATTTTAATACTGAAGCGCAAACATAAGGGCCAAAGGGGCATTTTCACTATTGCGCAACAATTAATCATGAAAAAGCTTTCGGTACGATGCAGAGAAAGAAGGAGTTCCAATTCCAGCAATATAACTACTCTAAAAATAGTAATATTTTAATACTACTTCCAATTTGATGAAAATTAAATAAATGAAAAGAAATAAGTAAATTCTAAATTCAAAGGCATGTGCAGTGGGGACCTACCTCAACTCGCTTCTCAATCACAACGACGTGACACGCCTCGCACTAGCAAACAAGAAACACATGTCGACAGTTCCGATATCACGGGATTACCTCGCCAGCGCGCTACAACAAAAGTAAAACATTTAAAAACACATAAACACTGAATTAAAATAACTCTAATGATTAATCAATGAAAAACCATCCCGACTCATTTTCAAAACATAACTTGCAGCAATTTCATTATTTACTAAACCGCCTCAAAGTTTATAAAACAATTCCAAAGAATAACATATAAAAAACCACTTTTCACACCCACGCGTCATTTTGAGACAATTCGCACACCAAGGTACCCCCAAAACACAATCTGCACCTCATTTATAAGTCAAAAAATCATTAAAACATTTTATAAAACAATTATAACTAACAAGGGGAGACTTTCGTATCAAGAACACTCCTAGAGACAGCTTCAACAATCAAACGCACACCAAAACACCATTTTCACAATTAAAATCACAAATTGCACAATTTAATAAAATTGTTAAAAATTATATAACCGATTTCCATAAAAACGAACCTCATTTCATAAGATAAAATTCATTCCAACGATATCAAATGTCTAATTAACAAACAAGAACGGTGCAAACAACACGCAATCAAAGGAAACTAAATTTAAAGAATATACGCCATGGGCTACTACCTCAATTGACGATAAAATTCTGGAAATTGGTGCAAAACACCATTTGCACCTCAATCGCACCCAAGGAAGATTAAATCGAACCTAAAACAACCATACCGGACCATCAATTTTATGATCAAATCCAAAAATAAAATAAACCCCAACAAGGGTTTGGGTAAAATAGAACCCTACCAAAGAAGGAAGACTTCTGGGGAGGAGGGGGGGGGGGGTTGTCGTCGGAAGGAGGACACCGGTAAACAGTGGCGCCGGCGAGGGGGAAGGTGTGACTCGGCTAGGGCGCACGTGGAAGGAGCAGGGGAGGACGAGACGCTGGCCGAGAGGAGGCGCAGCGGCTGGCTGTCGGCTGGGGCGCTCGCGGCAGGAGCGGGGGAGACCGGGACGCCGGCTGGGAGGTGGCGCGGCGGTCGGCGGTTGGGAAGGGTGACGGTGGCAGGCCGACGACGGGGAGAATCACGCACAGCCAGGGGAGGGGAGAAGCGGCTTGCGCGAGACAGGGAGGGGGAGCGCGTAGGGTTAGAGGAGAAGGAAGAAAAAAAAGAAAAGAAAAGGAAAAGAAGAAAAAGAATAAAAAAATGAGAATAAAATAAAAGGGAAAATAAAATTAAGAAAAAACAATATGAAACAATTTAACTTAATAATAATACTAATAATAATTTTGTTAATTAATTATAATGGAAATAGTTATTATAAATATACATACACATATTTACATATAACTAAACATATATAAAACATGTGAACGTATATATAAACCTATATAATTATATATAAATATAAATACATAAATATATTGATAATATTAATATTAATAATAGTTATTATTATTATAATTACAAACATATATACATATATATATAAACCCACATGAAAAAATTTATAAACATACATATATGAATATACATGACATATTATAACCATATATGCATATATATATACTCATATGCATAATCACATTTACGCATAAACATATAATGTTAATAAATATATATGCATCAGCATACATGTATATATACACATATATACATACATATATGCATATTACGTTAAAAATAATAATAATAATATATGAACATATATACCCATATACATACACATATATAATCATATATATATGTACATATATATATATTAATCCACTCTACGAGCGAATTTAATAACGTTACAACTAAAAGACCACAGGGTACGCGTGCACCGTACGGTACCCAAGTGGACTGCAAACGGGCTGCACAACACAACCGTATGGTGTTCGCGCATTATCCCAAACCATAAACTCATCCAAACATTAAAATTTCCAACCGGGACTCGCCCGCACACATGAAAAAATACCCGACGCCATGATAAATAAAATAAATAAAGTAAAATAAAAACCGGTGTGACACATCCCAACCTTAGCTTCTAAATAACTCAATTTGGAGCTATTGAAAACTGAATATGACTTTATAATAAAATAATATTTTTTGTTATTCCAAAGGTGCCCCTCTCCTCCCATATAAAAGGGAACTTCCTCCCTCTCTTCCTCAAACAACATTGAGCCTTGAAGCTCGCCCAAACCCTTGAAAATTCTCTTCTCCACTTCCCTAGAAACATCCTAGAGGTCCCGGTCTTCTTCAAAGACCAATTTTGGTGCCCTAAGAGGAGGTCTCAAAGAGGCGCTTCAAAGAAGAGGTAATGTCCGTTACCGATTATTTCAACTTTATTTCTTCTTCCACTTCTTCTTCTTTAGTTGTTTCATTATGAAGTAATAACATCAGTATCACTAATATACTGATATGTTTTTATATGTATGAAAAAACCCTATTTCACCATCTATCCGTCCTACGGAAAATGAAATCCCCGTGCGTGCATACGTACGGAATACCGTCTCCACGCCGTGGTGTAATCTATTTTCCACCACCACCTTACATGGATGGGTATAATGGTGTAAATAATAATTATATATTATTATTGTAAAGTGATATTGATTGTGAAATAGTATAAATACACTCCAATACAATTCCATGATCATGGGAATGATATCATCGCTCGTGCGTACGTACGGACTGCCGTCTCCACGACGCGATGAGAATAATTCTCCATGTTAACCATTCATGAATGATTATAAAGTATATCTAATAATTAATAATGAAATATATGACATAATAATGATACTAGATTTATGTTTATATATATGTATGTAATCTACTTAATTTCTTTCAATTCAATAAGGAAACGAAAACAGCGTTCATGCGTACGTACGACCTACTATCTCCATGAACGGCGTATTTCATTTTATTTAATCGATCTATCATATATATATGTATATACTGAAATATATATTATATTTAAATCATGTTTTACATTCTGGAATTAATTAAATCAGTATATAAGTAATAATATCAAGAACAACAAGTCCAAACACGTACGATAAATAAAACGATTTAACCCAAAACACTGCTTTAACATGGAACTTACAAAAGAACGGGTAATATAAAGTCATAAGTGAACCATATATGATATCATAACAATGAATATGATTATTTAATAAGTCCATGACATTATTTAAATCATTATACAGGAGGTTTGGAAACCTACGAAGCATATCAGACCTAAGGTAAGGGATAATTTTGAAAATCTCATTTTTGTCCAAGATTGCTTATTCATAAGTATTTACTGGGGTTATTTCTATCATCCATGTCCATGTTTTATAAAAGTGTTTTCATTTATGTTTAAATTCCTTTTACCCTTTTTTGACTTTTACTACATGGTATTTAATGAATCTTTTTTTTTGTTTACCATACGAGGTAGTTTTTGACTTTTCTGAGAAAAGTACGAGAAATTTTTTTTAACTTATACGGCACAAATGGATTTATATGGTTTTATAAAGACTTTTTTTTGAGATGATTCCTCCAAAATATTTCATGACTATTTTCAAAAAACTCTTTTTCTTTTAAAATTTCATGATGTTTTGTGAAAAGAAATTGATTTTGAAGAAGAAAGGATATTTTCCTCAAGAATTCATTCCAAGTGTTTTATCAAAACCATTTTCCATCTAAGATGACATTATTTCATATGTGTATGTTTCAAGTATAATGTCTCTATTATTTACATGGTTTCACTTTTCCTATGATGAAATGATATCCATTTTTTTGTATGTATTATGTTATGATGGGATGATGGTTATGAAACCCATTTTATTCTTTGGGTTATGATGAATGATTTATGTTTATGTTATGGCACAAGTAATAATAATTTTCATTATGATATGGGTGGGACCTATATCTCCCTCCAATGCATTGGGTATAGATTTATATCTCATGAGGTAAACATGGATGGAACGGTAAGTTAATTCGGTTCAGTGTTACAGGACTGAAACGAGGAGTGAACTCGATTTAGAAAGGGACTTTGTCCACTAAGATGGTCTTGGCAGAAATGCCTTGGCTACTATGGAAATCATAACATGTGTTGAATGGTTTCCACAATTACATGTTTTATTCCCATTATATTTTATCATGGTTGATATTCTATTATGATATATGCCTTACGTACTTCCATGATTTATGTCTTTGCTCAAGATTTTGATGTTTAAATTTCATGTTCAAGTTTTTGCTTCCAAATGTTTATGGATTGTTTTATGTTATCTATGTTTTCCCTTACTGAGCATTTGAGCTCACCCTTTTTATTTTTTATTTACCCATAGGAAATAAATAAAGGTTTTAGGTAAGGAAACAAAAAGGGGAAGATCGTTATGGGAGTTGTTGAAGATATTTCGACATGATTTGAAGTTTATATTCTGAGTTTCCAAAGACACTAAACTATTGTAGTCCTTGTGTGTATGTTTTTGTTGTGTACTAAGTATTCCGAAAAAGTAATGTATTGTCCATGTACGTCAAGCTTCGGGTCTCTACAGTGTAATTAAATACTAAGGGGTAATTAGTTAAAAATATATAATATAATCTTAATATAAAAAACTATCAAGGGTCTAGTATGTGGTTTTCTATAGTCAAACCCATAGAGATAATTTGGAATAAAATATAGAGTGATCAAGAATGAATAAAAAATAATTGAAATTAATGTTTTGATTTCAATAAAAATAGAATATACCAATTACATGAAAATACAAGTACCTAAACTCGTGATGTAAAGTATAATGAATAATCAATACTTCTTCATAATTAGGTCTAATATAGTCCTTGGTCATGGTCATCACTCACTATCATTGTAACAATCCTTTTATTTTGATCAAGTAATTTGGTAAATTAATATAATAGGTCACACAAAACTATATTTAAAATTAACGACCCTAGACTACACAATGGTTATTCATGTGAGTTAGTTGGAGATTAATGCATCAAAATCATAACAAACATAAAATGTAGTATCCATGCATGATAAACAATAATAAGATTACGAAGAATGAAATAACTGAAAAAACACATCTCAAATTCATTAAAAATTAACAACTTCACTAGATATAATCCCTTATCATTAAATTATTTGAACTAAAAGACTCACCCATCATCCTAGTTATAAGAGAGGGTAAAAATAAGAGAAACATACATCAGAAACACTCCATATGAAATCACTCCCAATGTAGGGTTTATACTCCAAAATTGATGTCAGTTTCCATAGAATTCCTTTTAATTTATTGATAGACATCACCAAATCATATCCTATCATATCATTATCTAATATCTACATACCCTTCACACTATAAATTCAACATAATCCACCATTTTATAGGATATAGGAGTCACATGCATCCAAACTTGAATATCTTTATATCAATATCTATCTCATTATCTATGTGTTATTATATCTCATATATATGAAATTTATAATCAACTATCATGATATTCATCAGCATGCCATGGAAATTTCCACCATATCCCATTTAAATAAATCATCAACCACTCTTTATCACTCACTAAGAAATATATGGGAAATTTGGTTTTCTTATTAACCAACTTTTAAATGGAACTACTCCTATAATGGTGCATCCTCTAACAAAAAATTGATCTACATCTCCTTTGACCTAATCTATAATGAAAATGGAGCATCATTACTCAACTATATGTTATTCTCAGTCCTCTTATTCATCCATGACATAACACTATACATTACCATATGGAATCTATGAAATCTATAAGTTCTCCTCACACATTCACACTTATATAAAACAAAATGAACAACCATGGTATAATCTATTCAGTTTAATTCATCCTGTTTTTGATATAGAAAAACCTATTGGTTGAGGTGTGCATGATATCAAAAATGAAGTGTAATTTCGAGACCCAAAGTCCCCTCATGGTTATCCATGATTCAATGATGTAAACCATGAGAAATTCTAATATCGTTGATGCTAGAATTATCTCACCAATAGTGGTTATGTAGGTTCTACATCATAGGTACATATTTCACAATACACATGACAAAAAATACTAGCCATTTGGGAGGACATTGATAAGAGAGTGTGATGATGTCGTTTGTGAAATTAGAAGTTCCCAAGTGAATGTTATACCAAATTGAATTTTCTTTCAGAAAAAAACTAATTAATATATTAAAATATAGTAGACACTCCAAATATGATAACCCCAAAGTCTCATAATATAGCAACCATCATTCCCAATGCTGACCAATGCCATGATTTCATATATTGCTCCCTCACCAACTTTCACCTATGATAGAACTATGACTCATTATTCCCTAAATACCCATCCATGCGTCTATTTTTTGTTGGATGGATAATTTATTTTGGTTAGCTGAACTTCTTCAGTCTGGCTAGTGGGTGTCCTATTATATATATTTCCATAAAAAATTTATTATTTCAAAAATTTTCCACAAGAAATATTTCCTATTACAATCTTCCATCCTCCAATCATTATTATTTTACCCCATTCTCAACTAATGAAATTATTTTCTTTAGGTTACATAAAAATATGGTTTAAAACAAACTACTGTCCATAGTATTCATAAGACATTTTATGGAATACTTGGTTACAAAATAGAAGTGATTGTTTCAAACTAATTTCTTCTCATGAGACTACAGATGCATTAAGGGGATTATAAAAAAAGGTACCCAACTCATGTTTTACCAGTCCATAAAAATCCTCATATATATAATAATGGATTTAATATATAAAAAATTTTCCTTATAAATATCCATATTGATTAAAGGATATGGATTTATCAATATTTTCCTAATTAATAAAATAACTATCAAGTAAGAACAATATTTAAAAATGATATATAGTTCAAAAAATAAATTTATCCATGATAAATAATATTGACATTGAGGGAAAATTTAATGTCCATAGGAAAGTGAATATTTTATGATAATGTTAACAAAAACAATATTAACTGAATTAAGGAAGTGAATAGGAAATACTTTCCTTGGGTAATTTTATCATAAAAAATTTAAAGGGATATTAAGGATTATATCAATAAAATATATTTACATCGATGTAAGAATAAAGGTTTGTAATAATTTATAAATAGAAATACAATAAAATGATATCTAAAAACATTATTGGGGAAAATATCATTTAAATTTTGTTTTTATAAATATACATTTATTTAAAAATAACCTTTGAAAATTATAAAATAATATTGAAAACACTTCAGTGTTCATGGAGAATGTAAATTTTGTTCATATCATAAAACAAAAAAAGTTTACTTTAATGTTTTTAGTAAAATCAAAACTGTCATTTTTTTGAAAATTACATAAGATTCCATTTAAAACACTTTTCAAAGATTAAAAATGGATTTAAAATAATATATAAAATTATTTTTGAAAAGGTTGATTTTTTTTTGAAAAACACCAATAAAATTGAATCAAGGAAGTGAATTTAAAAATTTTAATAGGTCAATGTGATAATAAAACATTAAATGGGTGATTTTAGATGGTATCGATGCATAATATATATCAATTTGATTAAGAATAAAGGGTATATTTCATTGATGAGTAGAAGTACCATAAAAAAGTTTTTTTAAAATATATTGAGGAAAACATCCTTTTAATTTTTATTTTTTTCATGAAAATATTTCTTTTTGAAAATAACCTATAAAAATTATAAAATACAACTGAAAAAATTTTATTGTTCAGGAAGGATGTAAATTCTGTTCATCTCGTAAACATTAAGACAAAGTTTCCCTTTTTGTTTTTCAGTAAAAGGCAATCAGTCATTGTTTTGAAAATTACATAATATTCCTTTTAAAAAAAATTAATGAGTAAATTTTTTTGTATAATAATATGATAAATTATTTTTTAAAGGTTATAAACATTATGAATTTTTTTTAGAAAAACAATGCTTTTGAAGAAAACATATTTTTGACCAAAGAGATAAATGACGTTGGGTTTTCATCAGAACATTTTATAAAACATCTACCAAAGAGTAAAATAATAGTACTAATACTTGAAAAATATCACAAATAACCATAATATAATAATATAAAATTATTTATTAAAAAATTATCAAATAATTTCCTTTAATTTAAATTCAAGGGTAAACAATCTAAATTATAATGGGATTGTGAAATAAACACTGAAAATTATCACAATGTTGAATTGATAATTACTAAATGAATAAATTATGTGTATCAACTATAAATACACATAAAATTTTGAAATACCCCATAATATTAAAAAAATTCATTATACAAATAATATTATCATGGAATAATAAACAAAATATAAGTGTAACCCAATGAGTGAAAATTGAATTAAGAAATACTTTACCTAATGATTCCTTTTGGTTGAAGGTGATTCAAACCAATTTACTTTGGTTTTAAAAATGTTATATACTTATTACATTAGCATATAAATATTTATTATATCATATATTATATATTTACAACATCTTATCACTTATTCATTAATAATACATTATTATTTTCATTTTTTTGTTAATTTCATTGTTTTATCACTTACATTTCATTATGAAGGATATAGTTATTGTAAATATTATATACTTGCATCATCTCCTGAATAATGATCTTGAAATTATAATGATATTTATATGTAAATTTTAATTTTAAAACCAGTCTTGAATTATGGATACAAACATTGAGCAATGTTATGATCATGGTGATGATATGCCATAATTACACATGACTAATGTTTTCCATTTTTCAATGTTCGTTTTGGAAAGAAGGTATATAATGATTTATCTTTGAATAATTATAAAAATAAAATTAATACCATATTATATGATTATATATATATATCATTAATGTTGTGTGGTGATGAAAATAGAGTCACATCACTTCGTGAATGCAGTTGTCCACACGTACATGAACGACATTATAATCATTCATTGAGTGAAAAGTAATAAAATAAAATGATATATTATCCTTATAGAATCATAAATATGTCTAGACTATCATAAAAATGTTATTAATATCACAAAAAATTATTCCTTATATCCTTCAACGTAAAGCATTAGTGAAAGATGAATCATAATGCTTCATAAGGAGGTAGTCCGCCGTACACAAAAGTGACGTTATTGTATATCCTACGAAATGAAAGGTAACATGATATATATGGTATAATGACTTTAAAGGTATAAATATGTTATAAATATAATATTTATCATATATAAACTATAAATACATATATATTACCATCCATTAGTGTTGGCAATTGAAAAAAAACGACATCTTTTCGTGAGGTGGTAGTCCATCGTACACACAAATATTGATTTTGTTACCCATTTAATCCAAGTGTATGTAGTTTTAGGTCACAACCATAGAATAAAAAATCTCATTATCTTTAATATATTTATGATATTATATAATCATGATATAATTATAATTAAACGAGGTCAAGGATGAAAATAAGATGAAGATGCTTGTTGAAGAACATTACTTCTTCTTCATGTGTCTTCCAGTTGTTTTCACTAAAACCTTTCTATTTTAGGTTTTTAGGAAAAATAATGATTTTAGGATGTGGGTAGTGCGTTTTATTTGTTATTTGAGTAGTTCTTGGTTGAACCAATGTGGTTTGAATGTGTGAATATGGGGGGGGTGAGAGTTCCCTTTTATTGTTGAGGAGGAGTGTCATTCTTTAAAATACTCAAATGTATTCACTATTGGGAGGTCTACCTTACCTCTCATGGATAAAAAATTTTATAATTATTGATGGTATGGTTTATGTGGTCCATAAAAACCTCCACTTGAAAAAAAACATTTATATAATTTTCTCTATTATATACTAAGTTTCTCTAATTTTACCAAATTGGTTTTTAACTATGGTAACTAGTTTTTTAACCTAGGTAATATATCCTTTTAGAAAAAACATAATAAATAATTATTATAAAATTTATTCCCTATGATTATAAATAAGTTATATAATTTATAAAATAACAATCTTATGTGTTTTGGAAATCAATTTTAACAGAAGTTCATGAAATCTGTAAAAACAATTCCTCAACCCTTACCACACGAACAAAGTTTTTACTATTTAGGGGTATTTATGTTCATTATAAAAGACAAGTTGGTCCATAAATTGACCATATATTAACTTTTTTGACATTTAATAATCACTTGGTAGAATAAAGTATTTTTAGTAATTTTAATCATTTAATAAAATATCATTTATTATAAAATAACCTTAATGTCTATTTTGACATTATTTATTTAACATGGTTTAAAAAATAAAATAATAGTAATTTAATTTTAATTTATTATGTTAAAACATGTGTAAAACAATATATTAATTTAAAAAATTAACTGGATGTAATAATTTATTAAATTTAATTCACTCTTAACATTTTTAGTATCTTTTATTTTACTTGATTATGAACTAAGTAATTATTGCATTAGAGTTTCTTAAGAATTTAAAGTAATTATTTAAAATATAAAAAATTAAAATAAATTATCATGATACAAAAAATTATTTAAATTTAAAATAATATTTATATCTGAATATATTCTGTTTTTTACCTTTCCCAAATTATTATAATTATTAAATGCAAGGAAGTATAATTTTTTATCCTTTTCTATACATAAATTATTTTATAAGCCACCTTCATAAAATATTATCCCACTAACTCATAAAAATATATACTAAGGTGTTAAAGGTTTAATTATGTCCAACCAATGGATTTTGGACCAGTTGGTTGGTCATTTTACAGCTTATATTCTATGTTTATCCACAATGTAATCTCATTTTTACCTTAGTCACTTTAATTAATTATAACTGGTTTCACTAATAATTATGGTAAAAAATTAAGTTTAACTTGTTAGATAATATAAATTATTATTATTCAAAATATAGAATCCATTTTTCCAAATCCAGTTCACATAAGATGCATAATTATATTTAAAATTAATCTTGCGCAAGTAATGAAAAAACGAGTTTTAATGTGAAAATGTTCGAAGGATTACAATGTTTTTATATTTAAATAAAATATAAAAATTATTATAATAAACTAAATTTTAATAAATGATATAAAATTTAATTAATTTGATATTAAAACCTATTAAAAATATAATTGATCATTTTAAATAATTTAAAATAAAGGTGAGTTTTCAATTAAAAATTAGTAATTTTCACTATTTGTCAAAAATGGAACTTCTCAGAAAAATCCCAAAAAAATAACCCTATGATAATTTTGATATTAATATTTCAAAAAAAACGTTCATTTTTTTAATAAATATTCAGAAAGTGGTAAAATTTAGTTTTAAATTATGTGTGCCAAACACGATCAGACTATCTTTTAGAAATAAAAACTGTATTTCAGAAATATTTTTTTCTATTAAATGATTATTATTTTATTTTTAATAAATATATAAAATGAAAAAATATATTTTTCCCTAAGTTATGTAAAACATTTCATTCCCACCGTTACAATGCCTATATGATAACTATCAAAATAAATAATATTATTTATAATGTATTGTTGTTTGGTAAAAACTCATTTTTGTGTGTAACAAAAGCTATCAAAGGAACTCATTGATGCATGTATCAAAATATAAACACTAAAATGTGTGTAATGAATGACAAATAATCACTTCATGTAAAATATTCTATCAAATAAAATTTCATTCTTTTATGATTATCATGGTGTCATATTCGAACCACTTTAAATAAATTACATCCTCGCAATTTAAACTTTATCATAGAAAACATGGGTTTGAAATTAGATAATTATTTTATTAAAAACCACATCTTATAAGAGTTTATAGAAAATAATTTTAATAAGAGAGAAATGGTAGTATAAATTTCATTTTGAATAATCACATAACTATGTTTTCTTATATCAGAACATAGGGAGGAAATTAAAACATAGACATTGAATATAAAACTAACACCCAAATATTGAGGGAGAATGAAGAACATGTTTAGGAGTATGATAAGGACCATAATTACATAAAAAATAGGTGTGAAAAATGTCATTTATATCAAAAAAAATGATGATAATAAGATAATTTTTTCAAGACCCTTTTCATAGTGTTTAAAAATTTATTTAATGTTTAAGAATATAAAAAAATATATTTATTTGATAAATTTATATTTTATAAGAAAAATTTAAACATTTGGTTGTTCTTAAGAAAATTCATATTCATCCCTTACACTATTAAAGGAATATCTAAAAATGAAATTTTAATCCTGATGCACTAAAATTAACCTTTAACGGATCATATGTTCCTTAAAAGTGTAAAAACATATTCCAATTGTATATAATAAAACCAAAATTGTTTGAAAAAGTTTTCCAAAAATAATTGAAGTTCCACTTTATCTATTCCATAAATAGTTAACCTTAAATATATTCTAAAATATGTTTTAAAAATTTTATATGGAAGGTAACAAAATAAAAATTATATTTCTTAAAAAAAATAAAGAGGCTCTTAATCATCATATACCAAACACGTGAATACATTAATCATGTATTATCTTGAGTCATTAAAAAACATTAATTACCATAAAAATTATTTATATCAATAATTATTCTTTATTACTTAAAATAAAAAACAAATTATTGGATATATTAATTAAATCCAAAAAATGTTTTAGACTACACCAATGATAACATAACATTGTTTTTCCAAAAAAAAAATAGTTCTAAAGTAGTCATTACTATATTATTAACTTATTTAATATAAATCATCTATTTAACTCAACATAATTATCTCAAAATTAAGAATATATTAAGGGTTATATTTTCTTTAATCACATTTTTTCCAAGAAGTTCATGTTTCTACTAATTCATTTTCCTTGGTTATCAATACAATTAAAGATATCCGTCCCAATACTTAATGAGAATGTATTATTTTTCAATACTTATACATTTCATAATTTCTATAATAATGATATTATTGATAAAATAGTCAAATGAATTAATTCATGGATACAAAAATGAGAAAAATAATCATTCCTCTTCAGTTATATCAATATCATAAGCTTGACCATGATTTATTAGCTTCTTAAGAGGTGTATTCCATTGACTCTTTGAAGATTCATTTTCATAGTTCTTCATATTTCCATATTTTATGCACTCTACATTGGAAACATTTTTCATACCCTTGAAATCAAAATTATGGTGGCGTTTCTCTCCACACTTATATCAAACTCTCATTCCTTTTATGTATGTATGAGGTTATTTCATTATACTGTTATACCACTTGAGAAAATACTTCTTTTCCTTCTTCAATTTATCCATCATTTTTCCAAATTTTCTAGGATTCTTGTTCCTCCCTCGGAGGCCATAATAATTAAAAAATATATCCATTTTTAGTGTATGATACCTTGTCCTTATTTGATGAGAATGTTTGGTATATTATTTCCCTTTTAAATATTGGTTTAATACAATAAAAGACACTACCATTCTTACTCATTAGATCATGTGCATTGGTGAGGTTTTCACTCTTCTGATAGGCACCATTTATAAGAAAAAACACTAGATTATATCATTTCATTATGATACGCAAAGTATAAACCCAAATATAATGAAATAATTTACAAAAAATGATTAATGTTTGAATATAAAATTTCATAATAATAAAAATAGTTTTTTGGGATGTTATTATATACTTTTCCACAAATTATATCATAGGGTAGTTTTTTCTAATATATTTTTCCATAACTCTAGTTCCATGGTTTATACTAAACATCCATTTATATAAACTATAATGACCTTGACCCCAGAAGACTAAAGTCAATTCAAGATACCATTACATTATCATAAGATACAAGAAATTTCTTCATGAAGGTCTGAATAGTATAGTAGTCTTAGTAAAATAGATACACACATGAGTCTGAAATTACAATGGAATACACAATTCAAAAAAATTTTTTTGATAATAAAATAATTCCCTCTAGAATATCCTTACATATCAAACATAATATTCTTCATAGAATCCTAGTAAAAAGAAACAAAACAACAGTGATTTAAAATGATCTATAAGGGTTATGTATAGAGTAATTAATCATTAATAAATATTTCAATGTAAATAATTAAGTACACCTAAAAATTTAAAAAACATAAATATCATTACATGATAATTTATAATCAAAATGTAATGGTAAACAAATAAGAGAACATTCCATTAAGTCAATAAATTTATAATGAAATACATCCATAGATTTTATCATAGTAAAAATATCATGCATAATAAGAAATAGATTTTGAATGAACATAATGATTTATTTTTGGACTTCATGTTTTCCAGGTACATGATACCTTTTCCTTTATGACTTTTTACACGATGGTTTATAACATACAACTTTATAGACCTTTCATAATATAGTTTAGAACATGCTTTGTTAAAAACATGAAGTGTCTGTTTTAAAATTATTATTGTCTAATGAGAATACTAATTCATCAATGAGATTACAATAACTAGTCCCTAATATAATTCATATTTGTCTAAACCATTCTTCATATATCAAATAATTTATTTAATTCACAAACAATGTACTTTAATAAACATATTTTTTGAGTAAAGGATATATATTTATCAATACATCCCCAATTGACCAAATATTATCATGTAATCACCATTTGTAAAAATGGAATATGGTTCAGGTAATTACAATATCCATGATAAATAATATTTACATTTAGAATAAATGTAATGTCCATAGGGAAGAGAAAAATTAATGGTAACATTAAATAAAAAAATAAAATAAATAAAGGAAGTGAATTTCAATAATTCCCTATTTCAAAGTGACCATAAACCATTCAATGTAAGATTAATGATGGAATCAACACAATATATACCCATTGGAGTAATAATAATGGGTTGTTATCATTGATGAATACAAATACTGTGAAACGTTATTTAAAAACATTCATGAGGAAAATATACTTTTCATTTTGAAAAACATTTTGAAAATAATTTTTTATGAGAATAAACATTAAACTAAAAATAATATTCTTTATAAAATTTGAGTGCTCATGACAGATGGAAATTCTATTCATGATATATATGTTAAAAAGTGTTTTCCATTCATGTTTTTGAAAAAAGACAAATATGAATTGTTTAGAAAATGAAATAAGATTAATTTTAATTTTTTTAAAATAATAAACATATTTGAAAAAAATTTAATAAATATTTCATAAAATGATAAAAAATGTTTTGAAAATATTTTTAGAAAACTATTTTTTAGAAGAAAACATATTTTTTGAATGAAGAGAGAAATGAAATCAGGTCTTTTTGAAAATATTTTATAAAAAATATTAGTAACAAAGGGTGAAAAATTGTAATATTACTTGAAAAATATCATGAATAACTAGAGTATAATAAAATTAAAATTTTTAATAAAAAATTTAATAATATTTTCCTTTAATTGAAATTCAGGGGTAACCAATTTCAATTATAAATAGATTGTGAAATAAATAATTAAAATGATCATAAATTTGAAGTGAGAATTTATAAATGGATTTATTATGTATATAATTAATTCCACACATATTATTAGCATTACACAATCAACAAAGTAGAAGTTTAATGAAATGAGTGGAAATTTATTTGATAAATCTCTTACGTCACATGTCCTTTTGGTTGAATGTTATTTAACCCACACTATAATGGTTTAAAAAAAGGTACTAACTTATTTTAGAACCATATTAGTATTAGTGATATCATAGATGATCATTTAATAACATCTTATCACCCTTTCATTAATAATCCTTCATTATTTTCATTGCTTTAGGTGTTAATTCACTACAACATAAATAGTGTTTAATGGTGATTTTGTTTAGGCGGTTCACAAAACCGCCACAAAATGTTTTCCAAAAAATATTTCACGGTGGTTTTTAACAAACCACCGCTAAACCCATATTTTTTTTAAAAATTCCCGACCCTTCCTTACCCCCGACCACCGTTTCCCCCAACCCTCCTGACCCCTCGTGCTCCCTTCTTCCCACAACCCCCCCCCCCCCCCCCCCCCCGACGACCCCGCGGCGTCTCTGGAGAATGAGCGACCTCCGTCTCCTGCGACCCCGTGACCAACATCTACGGCAGAACCTGCGACCCGTGACCCCAGTGACCCATGACCCCCCTTCTCCTGGCAACCCTTCTCACTATGACCAAGACCCCAAAGTGTGTTTTCCACTGTGATTACATTTTTCATCTTTTTTTACAAGATTTTGTGCAATATATGATTATTATTTGATTATAATGTCTGTTACTCCAAGTTTTAGCATGTTAATTTGAAGAAAATTGTTAATTTGATACCTAATTTAAGTTAAATTGAAATTGTTATTCCATGTGTTAATGGAATTGGATAAAGAAAATGAATCTGGAAATACTTATTAATGATAATAATAAAGAGGTATGTTAATGGAAATTTTCATCCTTAAAATTCAATGAAACATGATGTTTTGATTGAAATAATATTTAAATAATTAATAGGTTATAGTAGCTAATTAAATAGGTTTATCATAGTTTTAACCTATGATAAATGAATCAGTTAATCCAAAATAGAAATAAAACTGGTTGTTTGATAAAGATAACTATTTGGGGTCGAGCGAGCCTATTTTCCTGTGATGTTCAGATACATTATTTCTAGGGCCTATATGCCCTATTGAATATTTTTATTTTTTATTTACTTATATATATACTTTTTGATTGAGTATTTTTATATGATTCTTTTTGATCTTGGGTCGGATGAAGATTGAAGGTATATGATTAATAAGGATTTGGTTTTTGGTTGTAGTTAGCACCTGATATGGTGGATGCATGGTGATATTCATGGTATATCAGGATTGATGGAATGGGTAGAACATGTGATTTCCCATTATTATGTTAAAATATAGTATAATTTATTATGAAAAAAACTTATTTAAATTCGGTTTGTGATTTCCCATTATTTATTCGAAATGGAACCTTTAGTGGTGTCCTTGGTAGATACTCTTATGTAAGGGTAGCATGGGACTTTTTTGAGTTGCCTTGGAATAAAACCACATGCTTTCTCTATAGACCTCCTTTTTAATGGTGGATTAGTTGATTGGTTTTTGAGCCTAGTGAATTTTGAAATCATAAAATGGTGTTAGGTTTGATGCATTCTCATTTTAAGTTGATATACTTTGGTAGGTAGGGCCCTTGGAACATTAATACCTTTATATTACAAGGAGTTTTCTGATGCTCAGTTTTGTTTAGGTGTCGTTGCCCCTCATAGGACTCTTTACTTCTAATTAAACCCTTTTTTGGGTGGTTATTGTGTTTTGGCCATTTTTATTTTCAAGAGTATCGGGAAATGCTCAGTTTCAGTAGGATAGGCTTACCTCAAGCATTTTCATATACATTTCAGGTCGCATGACCCTTTATTTTCCTCAGTGTTGGACAACATTGAATGCTTTAATTCATGTGGATGGTCTTATGAGCCAATATGATATTGGTTTAAATCTATTTTATGTACCTTCTAATTATTTAATGCATAGAGTGGACAAACTATGTATAGTAATCATGATGTGCCAATTTCTTATGGAACCTATAGTAACATACTTAAATCTATGTTTTTTCTGTCAAGTTCTAAATGTTGTAATGAATGTATGGAGTTCGATTAAATCATTGAACCATGGACTATTTTTTAAGGTTTTGGGTCATCTATGGAGTTGAGTGACTTATGAATTAAATAATCAACTATGTCTCAAAGCATTGGAGGACTTGGAAATGAATAAGGTGTTTTGCCATACTGGTCGGTTTGGTTTTGGCCCTCTTTATTATTGTTATTATGCAATGAGTGTACTTGAGGGGATAATCAAATGTATTTTTGATGTGAATATAATATAGATAACTTATTAGTGGCTGATATATCTCTAATTTTGATAACTAGGACACTCCAAAGGTGGGGAGAATCTTTTCATTTTTGTTAAACATGTGTCATTCCCGATAGAATGAACACAACCTAGGATGTCAATTGAAAAATGGTAATTTTTTCTAGAATTTCTTTTGAGCTCTCATGTCTTAAATATATTTAGTTATTGCTTGGAAATATGACTTTGATATGGTTGGTTGTGTATGAAACCATTGAGAAACAACATTCCTCTTGGAGGACATCTAAGGTCAAGCCTAAACAATCACATAATGTCTCAGGTTTAAAATGAATTATGATTGGTTTCGATCACATGACAATGGGGTGTTGTTTGAGGCAACATAAATGTGTGATCGACAGTGTTATGATAAGTGTGTAACCCAATATTCTTACTACACTTCAATGAGGTGTTGACACTGTCTCCTATGGACCAGACTTGTTCGGTTGGTCTGAAGTGGTAAATGTGATCAATGAATCATCTTTATTATATTATGCATACATTATGACCAATGGGTCATCTTTATTATATTATGTTTCTGTAATCATACAAAATTGTATATTTTGTGTAGGCACATTGTGAAATACATGGATAAAAGCTAGATCACATTACCAAGGAACACACCTCAGTATGTTAAGGGATTGAATGAGTATTTAGATTTTTAAATTTCCAATCGATCCGTTGAAGGGAGTATAAAATGTCCACGTCCTAAATATAAATTCAGAACATGTTTGAAGAGAGATGAAGTTAATGAACATTTAATACGGAAGAAATTCCCTGGTTAATATTTGTGTTAGATTTGGCATGGAGAATCGTACATTACAGAAAGATTGAGCACTGATGTTAATCCATAGAATGAGGTCCCATGTTCATAGAAAATAGAAAATGAAATGAAAAACCTCATAAATGATGCATTCAGCATTGAAAGACTCCACCATCAGCATCAAAATATATCAGAACAACTAGAAGAGGGAGCTACAAATTGAAACGTGACAAGTTATGTTTTTGAGACTATAACACATGCAGATCAGGATTGTAACAGATCATTGGATCCTCCTCTTAATTCTATGGAGCCAAATGTAAGAGAAAACTTCACTGAGGAAAATGTGTTTCATGATTTAGTTGACGATGGAAATCACGAGTTGTATAGTGGGTGTTGGAAATATTCAAAGCTTTCATTTCTTCTGAAGTCATACCATATCAAATTTCTATGTGGAATTACAAATAAGGAAATGTCCATGATATTGTAATTGATTCATGATGCATTTCCTGAAGAAAAAATCCAAGAATCTTTTTATGAAATGAAAAAAGTTGTTAACAAGCTTGGTCTGAATTATAAAAAAATACATGTGTGTCCCAATGATTGTATGCTTTATTGGGGAGAGGATTTAAGTAGACAGAATTGCAAGAAATGTTCTTCTTCTAGATGGAAGGAAAATACTGATGTTGGAAGTCTGAATGAACATAATTTCATGGAGAAGAAGAAAAGGAACACACCTGCAAAGGTTTTACGTTAATTTCCTTTGAAGCCTCGATTGCAATGGTTATTCATGACATCAAAAACCACTGAATACATGAAGTGGCATTCTGTAGATAATAAAAATGATGGGTTAATGAGACATCCACGAGATTCTAAATCATGGAAGACATTTCATTCATTACATCTTGATTTCTCAGCTGATCCTAGGAATGTTCGATTGGGATTGGCTGCCGACAGATTCAACCCATTTGGGACTTTGAGTACTAGTTATATCATTGGGCCAGTTATTTTGATCCCTTATAATATGCCTCTGTGGATGTGTATGCAATGAAAATCTGTTATCCTTTCGATGATTATTCTAGGAAAATAAATACCTGGAAATGATATTATTGTATACTTGCTGCCTTTGATTGACAAATTGCAGGAGTTATGGAGCAATGGTGTTGATACATTTAATGCTTCTTCTAAAACAATGTTCAAAATGTAGGCTGCTTTAATGTGGACCACTAGTGGCTTCCCGGGGCATGGGAATTTATCTGGTTGGAACACATACATGGTTTTATCTTTTCCCTTTTGTAACTTTGATTTTGAGCCCAAATGGGTACCTCACATTAGAAAATGGCGCTTCTTGTGTCATCGAAGATTTCTCGATGTATATCATAGATTTCGGCTGAACAGATCAAAATTTAATGGTTCCATTGATCTTAGACCACCAAAAAATTTGTTAACTTGTTCTGAAAAATTGACCCAGCTTGAATATGTTGAAACAGAATTTGGGAAGGATCATTATTTAAATGATAGTGGAAAACGGGTCTGAAGTGCATCATCACGTGAAATCAGAATGCAACAATGGAAGAAAAAATGTGTATTCTTCAAACTTCCGTATTGGGAATTTAATTTGTTGCAGCATAATCTTGATGTGATGCATATTGAGGAAAATGTCTGTGAAAATTTGATTTTCACATTTCTTAATGAGCATGGAAAGTCGACCGATCATCTCAAGGATCGTAAAGACTCACAAGCAATGAACATAAAACGCGATCTCTAGCTAGATGAAAATGAAAAGTATCCTCCAGTAATGTTTGCAATGAAAAATAGGGATAAAGATACATTCCTTAGAATTTTAATTAATGTTAAGGTATCTGATGGGGATTCAAGTAACATCTCGTGGTGTATTGATTTGAATAATCATATGTTACATGGATTGAAAAGTCATGATTCACATATTTTGTTACAACAGTTACTACCATTGGCATTGCATACATTATTTCCTGAAAACATTACTGCTATTGTACTCCAATTCTGTACATTTTTTAAACAACTATGTGAGAAATCTCTATATCCATTTTAGCTTGACAACCGCCAAGAGAGGTTTTTGTTGACCCTTTGTGAAATAGAGATGATCTTTCCTCGGTCAGTTTTTATAGTAATGATGCATTTAACTGTGCATTTGGTCGAGTAAGCTAAATTAGGAGGCCCCGTTCATTATCGATGGATCTATCCAATTTAGAGGTACTTTATTTATATGTTTTTTAGTAAACTAAAAAATTTTTGGTACTTAATTAAATGCATAATTATGTTTATTTTATTTCATAGATATCTTGGGCATTTGAAATCATATGTGAGAAATAAAGCTCAAGCAGAAGGCTCTATTACTGGAGGCTATTTGGCTGAGGAGTGTCTTACCTTTTGTGCTCGATACTTGGATGATATTGAGACATGATTTAATTGAGTTCGACATGTTGACGACACATCGAATCAATATCAAATACATCAGAAATACAAAATATTTCCTGCTATTGGCCGATCAGTTTTGAGGACCTCAAATGTAACACTGACTGAATTTAAATTTTTAGTCACATAGATATGTGATGATGAATAGTGAAATTTCATATCCATTTATTGATGAGTTGAGGATAAAAACAAAGAGACGAATGAGAGGCTGAACATGAAATGAGAAAGATATAACGAAATTTGTTAATAAAGAGTTTGTAGAATGGTTTGCACGATGTGTATGTTCATAAATATTGCCATAAGTACGAATATTAGTTTAACAAATAAATTTTGTAAATCTAATAAAGTATATTTCTTTTCTCATATCATGAATACTGATACTCAAGCATAGGTGTCATAAGATTTGAGTTTTCTTACTAGAGTTCTTCTAAAACAAGTTAGAATGTTCGATGCCTATAATGTGAATGGCTTTAGATTTCATACAGTGGACTGGGTAGTGGGTTTGAAAACACATAATAGTGGTATATTTACATTTGATAAAGTGGAATACTATAGAAAGCTACATAATATTATTGAATTAAAATACCACAGACATTTTTCTATTGTTTTATTCAAATTCAAATGGTTCCATATTATCAGAGGTGTTAAAAGATATTCCTTGCAATTTACTTATGTGAACTTCACTCGCTTGATGGATGTTGGT
Source organism: Viscum album (assembly GCA_963277665.1). Taxonomy (NCBI): domain Eukaryota; kingdom Viridiplantae; phylum Streptophyta; class Magnoliopsida; order Santalales; family Viscaceae; genus Viscum; species Viscum album. The sequence goes on from OY728142.1 coordinate 1,932,762,464, forward strand.
GATCGTGAACTGCATGATCCATATATCGTAGCATCACAAGCAAAAATGGAATATTATGTGAATTATGTTGCCGATGAAGGGTGGAGGGTAGTTACTCACATAATACACAAATATTTGTATGATATGGGTGATGAAGTGAATAATTTGACCTCTGAAATTGAATTTAATCAACAACAGAAAGCATAATTGTTTGTCCATCATGATATTGAAAATGTTATTCTAGAAAGGATGAATCATGTGGATGAAGCAATGGAGCAAGAAAACAACATTATTGAAGGGTAAACTGATTGTACGTACAATTATTTATTTATTCAGCAACCACTTGTTTCATTTCTACAGTCATTCATTATCAATGTTATATATATTTTGTCTATTAGTACTGGGCATCTATTATCATTTTTAATTTTTTTCTGTATTATAAAAACCTAATATGACACTCTTTGTGGCAATTCTTAGAAAAATTCACATGATCATTAAAAATCATTTTAAGGGAAAAAATTACCATATGATTTTATGATTGGAAATTGATCATGTATAACATATATTGAAGCCTATAAATTCATCAGTTATGGAATATATATTATTTATGAGTTATCCATTCAATATTTTCTTTCAATTTATAAGTTTAATATTTTTAAAATTATAATTCCTATGGATACATTTGATTAATTAAATTATTAGAACCAAATAAATAATGAATGGTAGGAATATCATATATGTTTCTATATATTATTTTGTATATCATACGAATAATACACATATTAAAACACCACCATAATAAATGGATGTGGAGACTTTATGGAAAATGTAAAAGGGTGCAATTACTGAATCCCATGTATAGAACTCCTCCCATATAAAAATTTGGGGCCATACATCCCAGTGATCCTTGTGATACCACTTTTTTTAGAATTTGATGAAATTATAGTTATGTATTTAATTACCTTATATAGATCTAAATTAAATTGTTGATAGAAGGAAATCACCCTCTATATCACGAATCTCCCTCCAATTTTATACAAGTGTAATGAGGATGATAAATATTATTTATTACAATCCTTTTAAGAATAAATATAATTTACTTGTGAGGGAGTGTATCTTGATCAAATTATTGAGTCTAATGAAATTATCTTCGTTGAAGACATTCCCATTTTTAGAGAATATGTAGATATTTTTTCTATTCAACAATCTAGTCTTTCTCTTGACCATGAGGCAGAATTTTAAATTAAGATTATACCTAGATATTTTCCAATATCAATGACTAGGTTGAGAATGGTGATTATAGAACTCAATGAACTGAAGAAACAAAAATCAAAGGTTTGTTCTGTCAATTTCATTAGAATATGGTGAACAATCCCACGTCATCATGAAGAACGACATGCAAATATATTTATTATCATAAGATCAACATGATCATGATAAAGAACATGAATCCTCTTCCACATATAGATAAAGTTATTGATCATTTATGTAGAGCCCAACATTTATTTAAGATATATACTTTTTTAGAATATAACCTATTAATGAATAGGAAGGAGGATATCACCAAGAATTATTTTCATACAAGGTGCATGCACTATGAGATAATATTAATTCCATTTTGACTAATAATTCCCTAGTATTATTGATGGATTTTATGAACAATGTCCGTATGAATTACCTTAAAAAATTTATGGTAGTCTTAATTAATGATATTATTATATAATAAAAAAATAAAAATGTAGATGAGTAATATTTTAGTATTGTACTGAGGAAATTTTAGAAAGAAAATATGCATTGAAAATATATTAAATCTGTGTTCAAGTTGGAAAAAGTGACATTCATAGGGAATGTCATCCCCAACAAATGAATTTATAATAAAAAATTGAGATGAGTAAAGGGTGGCCAAAAATAACCTCTATGAGAAGAATTCATAGATTCATTGGATTATCTGGGTATTTTCAAAGATCTTTTAGAATCCTATAATGATATTCAATCCAACTAATAAAGATAAATTAGAGAGGAATTAATTTTTCCCGTATTGAACAAGTGAGGGATGTTTTATATATATGAAGAAGAGGTCAATCACAGAAATTATGATCACACTACAAAATAATTTAGGAGTATATGTGATTGTTAATGATGCATAAAAAATGGTTTTGGGTTTTATTATAATGAGAAATAAAAAATTAATACCATATACATCCATCTGACTAATGATCCTTAAGTTGAAATACCCAACTCATTATTTAGAATAGGGTGATGTGATACTCACATTAAATAATTGAATACATTATCTCTATTGGGGGAAGTGTGATATATTTATATGGCACATAAATTCAACAAGTGTATATTCAAAAAATTGTAGAATCACATTCCCTAATGGTGGTGGTAATATTTGATCCAAGATTACAATTGTTCAATCCATTACTATACTGGAAAAGAGAAAAAGTGTTAGACTCTACTAATAGAAAGGATCCCAGAACTATTGACATAATGAATATTGAAAGATATGAAATATTCATAAACATTAAAAAGATGCATATATGAATAATAAAAGAGCCCCCATACCACCTTTCTAAAATAACTAGCCAACCATATATTCATGACTGAATTAATTAGGATCAAAATGTTGATTCTTGAAGTTCATGACTGATTAATATTGAGTTATATGGTGTGGAACTCATATACATTTCTTATAAAAACGAGTATTTAAGAGGGTACTTCCCAATAATGTGCACATATCATCCCTATCTATTTATCATTGATGAACTATCATGTAAAAATATTTCAAGAAAAATTTCTTATGGAATAACATAAAGAGAGATATTATGGAATTCGTATCTTGATTCTTGATATTACACTAAGATAAAGATAAAAAATTTAGGTCTAACAGTATGATGAAAAATTTTCTTATACCAGTATGAAAATGGGAAATCATAAAAAATGATTTTTTAACTAGACTCTAAACATAATCTATTTGAAATAATTCCATATGGGTGGTGTTATATCACTTTAAAAACTCTGTGATTTTAATTTCTAAAAATGATGATTGATGTCTTGGCTGACATGAATAGATATTCATAAGAGAATTTATAATATTATATGGAGGCTCATTCTCTGTTGCATCTAATTGTGATCCAAGGATTACACTGAGGTTCGGTATATTCCATTTTCAATAATTGAATATTGAATTGTGATTCAGAATTTCATATCACCCATATATAAATGGATAGTTTGAATGTAACATTCATACACTTTAGGATATACCGAGTTTGTGTTCAATGGATTTCCAATGATTTTGGGATCAACACCTTACCCTAGTGGAGATCTTATATTACAACAGTTTCCATTAAACAATTCATATGGAACCTTATATGTCTCTTTATGGGAAGAGGTGTAACACAATAACCTATTGGAATGATGTTCGAGAGTGGAGTGGTTTGATAAATTATCTTTTTTATGAGATAAAGGAAAAGGTTCAAACCATTCATAACTATATCAATTATTCAAAAATTAAGTAAATAATCTATTTTGACAATCGTCGACGATACCCAGAGTTTAATGTTAGTGAAAAAGTGTTCCTTTATATATCTCCATGGATGAAATTCATGCGGTTTTAAAAGAATGTAATTTTGAGTTCTAAATACAAAAATCCCATTAATATCCTTTATCACATTAGATATTTTGACTATCAACGTGCACCCCCACCCTACCTATCTAAAGTAAATGATATGTACCATGTATCCCTCTGATGAAAGTACATAACATATCACTCACATGTACTAAATCCATATGTGGTACCATAGTAAAATTAACAATCATATGAGGAGTAATCATTGATGATATAAGATTATGGATACAATGTTATATGAACAAGACAAATCTTCTGGTCAAAGAGTTGCGGTGGAACCAAATGTTTGAGGAATCGACAAGGAAACCAAAAGAGACAATGAAATTTAATTACCCTCCTAAATTTTATTACATGAAATAGAAATTTTTATGATGAAATTTTTGAAGGGGGTAATAATGTAACAAACATAATTTTTATAAATGATATTCCATTTTTAATTGAATAAATTCTATATTTACATAATGGGGTTATATAATACACAATAACATATTTTGTATTATTATACCATTATATGTTATGAACTACTAAATTAAAAATAAAATTAATCATAAAAAACTTGAGAATATTTATTTCAGTAGTGATCATATGATTAGTATATATTAATGGTAATAATAAAGTTCTATAGGCAGAGATCAAAGAAGTGATGACCTCAACCAATAAGACCATACCCTAAGATGCCCATTCATCAGAGCATCCAAGGAAGATAGAATCTCTAGGATATTAACATGAAAAGTTACAATATGAGATTCAATAACTAAACCATGATGAAAACATTTTATAGGATAATTTCATCCTCATCAAGATCACGACCTAAACTAGGATCGTCATAGAACCCCATGGGAATCTCACTGTCATGCACTGCACCCATATGCCATTGACTAGTGTAAAAAATTCCAATGTATTTCAACCCTAATAGTATGAAAATTTATATTTTAATTTTTTTAAAAAATAATGTATTTGTCTCTTTTTAAATTTAAATTATAAATTATTAATTAATGTGATTGATAAAAATTAGATTTTAATATGATAAAACTCGAATTGTATTTTTTGTTAATATGAAATGATAATTAAGACATTTCTTTTGATGAAATAATGAAATAAATTTTAGTTTAAAAACTTTTGTAATTAAATATTGTATATATAATCTAAATGATAATAAAATTTTCCAATTTTAAAATGAAATTTTTATAAGGGTCAAGACAAATTTAAAGTCAAAAATAGAATTTTTCAATAAATATGGATTTTAATTTAAAAGTTTAATCGATAAAATTTATATAATATTTTGAAAAAAGTGGAATTATTTTTTAATGATCATGTCTAAATTATCCAATGGATAATTTTTCATAATTTTTAAGGCATATGAATTTTTGGGTTAAAATTAAATAAGATATAAATATACAGTATGTATTATGAGTTAATAATGACCAGAAAGTGATGTAATATATGCCATAAAAGGTATAAAATTTCAAATACACATATACCTATTAAAATAATGTGTTTTTTGGTTATTTTTATTAAATTATAAACACATCATGAAACCCCAAAAAACCTATATTACATTTTTCGGGTTTAAAATAATTTCATTGTAAACAGGACTCACAAACACAAAATGAAGTGTAATATTTTAATTTAATCAATTATATGAATTATAAAGTTATAAAAAAATCCCCATTGGTATAAACCATGGTAAAAACCAATGGGAATGGTTTTTTTGATAAATTTACTTTATAGAGTCCAAAATCGATGTTAATAAAATAATAAAGAACTCCCATATATATCCCTATATAAACACATCAAATATCTAATTTATCTTCAATAAAATCCATTATATAATGACTATACTTTTACATTTACTGTATACATCCATCCAAAGGTTCCCCTAATATCTCAAGAATCTTTTTCTAGGCATTTAGAACCACTCCATCAAGATAAGGGATCTTTGTCTCTTATTTTCCATTGAAAAACCTTATTTCTAATTAAACATTTAAATCCCTATATTTTAAATTTTAATGCCATTATAAACATCACTTTACTATCCAATTTATTTTATAGTAATTATATATAATTAATCCACTATCATTATGACTAATATATAAGATGTTACAATGAGGAATTCAATGGATCATCTCCTTCCCCTCTTAGTTTAAGAACCTTCTTTTTGTAAATCTTTTTGTATTCTAATTAATATTTTTGGGATATTATTCTACACATCCCTCATAAATACATTATTATTTCAATGTGATGAGATACCCCTTTCACTATCATTAATCCATATCATGATTGATTATGTACCCAAATTATTTGGCTGAAATTATCATGTGATTATTCCATGTCATACATGATTATTTTGAATACCATCTTTATTTCCACTCAACAGTATTCACCTAGATATACCTATCATTATTTATTTAAGGAAATCCTTTTATTTATTCCACACTCCTTAATCATGGGATTATAATTTTGAAATATCATTATATGTTGAATGATTTATGTGGTACACTTATGCATGAACATGATATGAAAATGACAGGTGTGCCCAAAATTATATAGAACTCTAAAGTATTGGGTAATTTTTAAGGCTCATTATAATTCATATTTGGCATTATGGAGAAAACAAAATTAATTTTGGGAATTTTTCCACTATATCATGTTTTATTGGAAGTATCCAATTATCTATGATTATGATTTTAGGTTTATTATTGTTGCCACCTTTTCATGTTTCCTTTATTTCGTCATCATATATCACAATTTTATGATCATGTTTATGATTATAAAAAATTTAATTTTCCATTGATATTACTATTTAATAACATTTAATTGTTTCATCATGTTATTATTTTTTTATTCCCTTAGTAGGATTTATAGCTCATCCCTTTTATATTTATGTCACTTGGTAAACCCATGGATTTTTAAAATGTATGGAATATTTGAAACATGATAGCGAATATTTCAGAAATGTTTTTGTATCCATGTATCAATTTGATGTTCTATGTACCTAATTTCTGAAGTAAACTAGGCTTGAAGAATTTATGTGTTGTAGTATGTGTGTTTTTATTTAATAAATCATGAGATAAATCATATTTTAAAAAATGGTTTTTAAGTTCATTATTTGTTTCTTAGATCGTAAATTTAATGATAATTCATAATAATTATTATGGGTAATGAAAAAGTGGTATAATTCTTATTGGGGGTGTAACATGATGTCTTTATTTAGTATTTATTGTCTTAAATTATTATTGTGATGTTTCGAATAAATATAATGGGGGACTGAAGATCCCTAACGAATTGACTATATAAAGGAGGATTTCAGAAGACCTTAATTTAGACATAGAGAGTTAAAATCTACCTTTACACCAATGGTTGATGAAATATAAAAAACACCATTTTATCTAATTTTTTTTAGAATTATCTCACTATGAATGCTTACCATGAATATTTTCTTTAACAGTTTCATTCATTTAATTAAATGCTAGTATCATTTTATATTTATAATCAACATGTTTGCGGTTGAGTTAGAGAATGATTGGAGTTGGGTTGGTATAAATGAATTTTTTTTAGAAAATAAAAATAAAAATATAATATATTGTTCATTGTATCATTATTATTGAAGATATAAGAAACTTTTATGATAAATTATAATCAAACTACATTACACACTAGTTTAACCAAAGTGATGATTTATAGAATAATGATTTTTATCATAGGCAGTGGCTACATTGTAGTAATCTGTCCCTTAAAATTGTGGTTTAAAATCTAAATTATGAAGTGATCTATGTGGACTAATTCAGTTTTGGATGTCTCAAGCACTTCTCATTATGGGTGGTTTGATATTCCATAATTTTAAGGGCTACTCTACGATGGTTTATATCATGATACAATGTTCTATATCACATATATTTATTCAATAATATCTATAAACTTATGAAACCAATAATTTTAAAATTTATACTTTTTTGGAAGTGTTGGGAGAATGAATTAGGAGATGGAGATGAAATTTTATTTTCAAATATTCATTTTTATGTCCTATTTCACTACATTATAGAAATTTTTCTATGCGTGAGAGTATTTTTAAATTTGGTTGTATTATTATAATGATAATTGGGTTGTGGTGTGGTCATTTTGTTGTAGTGCAGGTTGTTATTTGTTATAGTTTGGTGTAATTTTGTTTCAAGGATGAGGTCTATTTATGGGGAGAAGAGGTGTTATTATGACTTAGAGGTCCCCTAGTTTTTATATAATGGTTGATTAATTAGTTTATTCTAAAATGAGGAATTTTATGATTTTCTAATAGGTGATATGTTATGCATTGTGGGAAATTATTCTATCATGATTATATTATGGTGTTTTGAGTTATCATTTTATGATATAGTTGTTGTGTGGGGTTTCTTTCTCTATTCTTATAACATCATTTTTAGTTCATATGATGAAGTATCTCTAATGATATGGGGGATATTAATTAGTGTAATCCATATTATTGAGTTTATTCTAATATAAATAATACCTTTTGTCCAATAAATGTTCAATCCAATCAAATATGAATTCATATTATCACTTGAACATACAAAAAATGAATGTGCAATGAAAATAATAATTTTTTCATATTTATTCCCCTTCAATGGATAGCTACTCACGGTTATGGTTGGTTAGTCTCCCCAAAAGAAGATTCTTTAATGTAAGGACACCTTATAAAATCATACAGATTGACTATAATGTTGTACTATGTCTATCTAGAATCACACCAAACTGAGCATTTTCACAATGAAAAAACACATATATTTAGACTTGAATAAGTAAGATATATTTAATATTATTTTATAAAAAATAATAAATCTTTATTTAACACAATGTGCTATAGAGATACCTAAAACCAATTTCTCACTTATTTCTACATTTGATGTAGATATGATTCATGATTATCAAAAATTGATGTGATTATCATAATTCTCATGTTTAATTAGATATAGATGATTTCTTCTAAACTATGGACATTAGAATCTATTCTTGTCATAATTTTTTGATTATCTGCTTAAAAAATGTACTATATGGTCTCACATGGACTACTGCCCATTTAGAAAAAGATATAAAATAAAATAATTATAATAAATAAAGAATAATTATTTACAACTTATCATTCTATGAGACAATTCTCAACAGAATTCTAAAATATGATCCTCTTATTTTTTTCATTTTCTTAAGCTCACCAACATGAATTATTATATTGGAATAATTTGAACATTTTAAAACATATCACCCTAACAGAGTACCATAAATACCCTTCTTCTATTTCATAGCTCAGAAAAAACCATCTAATAAACATATCTATATTCAATGAATATGAAAGAATAATTCACAGATGAAAAAAATTTTGAATACCAAAAATACCAACTATCTTTTTCTTTTTTTTTCAACTAGATTATCTTCATTTCTCATCGTCATCAATATACTTCGGGTATGAGGAACTTATCTCTAGGAAAAAAGTTTAAAACTCAGCATCTTGAAAATTTTCACTTGAAAACACTGCTATTATAAATTAAAAACAAATTGTAAAAGATTATTTAAACATTATAATATAACAACATCATCAAAATAAAATACCATAATCATTCTCTAATGATCCTTCTTTAGGAAACTCATATTCAAACTGAATGGCTATTTTAGATAAACCATACTGAAAATTTAAGCATATATACATAGAGATCACCCATTTTTTTTTATATGTGACATATTAAATCAAATTTTTATGTAATGTTTTAACATTGATGATCTGATTCATCATCGTAGGATTGGTCTCTTTAGAATATTCATTATTCTAGAACATTCATATTTTTATTTTTAGGACACCTCAAATATTCTTATTTGATGATACTTGTACTAATGGAATTTTACATATGTAGAAAAATTAATTCATACAATGAAGATTAGAATGTTTACCTAGATTATTCTTATGGATATTGGATAATTTTTAGACAATAAATGATTAATTATTAAATTGAATTAAATTTCCTGAAAAAACATTTTTACGATATAGAGACTATTGATTATTTGCGACTTCAGGCTTATGAGACTGGTCATGGATACGATGATCATGCTTATGTACTTGGAAATCCATTTGATGATAAACCTTATGAGGATGTCATGATTTCACACATTAATCTCTATATGGGACACAATTATTCTTACAATTTAATTTTCATTAGATACAAAATAATATTTATGGGATAAATTATTCATATATAAAAAATACTTTTCCTAAATCAAAATATAAATATGATCAAAAACTATATTAAAACATCTACATATACAATTCAAATCATATCAAAATATTTTCTATGAATCTCAAAAACATACATCAAAGATTAAAACATTATCTTATAAATCTCCAATGATTCCAAACAATGATTGAAAAAAGCTCCATCCAAAAAATTAGAGGTCCGCTTTGGGATATACTCAATAATGAGAGGAGTTGATTCACTGTTTAGAAATATGTAATCAATTTTTTTATCCCATTTCCCATTATACCTATTAAGAACATGTTTCTCCTATCCAATTTTCCTTATTGTATGCATGTATATAAAAGTAATTAAAATATAGAGCATGATATTTACTCGGGGTTCACTACTCAATAATAGTATGTAGTTCATTCAATGTATGAATATTACTAGCACATGGATTATATACAATAATGTTATAATATTTATAGTGGGTTGGATAGAAAAAAATATGTTTCCAATGTTTTGGTTCCTATGAATTAGGAGGGGGATGAATATAAACCAAAATCCCTAGACTAGTGAGGAATTCATGAAACTTATAGAATCTATCTGGTTCTTTACCCTTTCTATATAGACAATATATGAATTATAAATTAAATTATTTGGAACACCAATAATATATTTCACCAATTGATAAATCGAATGAAAGATACAATGTTTCATTAATCTTCACTTCCCATATCATTACATGTTACTTTCATAGTAATGGGCATGTATGTTTCCTTAATATTTTTCCTTCATCCAAAACTTATTTTGTTAAATACTCTATCCAATCCTATTAGATTGAAATTTTCTTTCTAATGATATTTGTCCGGTGATGGTTATCCCAATGAATTTTCTTCTGATCACTCTTCTTCATCATTTTCTGCTGATAGTTAATGGATATAAAAACTCGTTATGGTATCTGGTAGATCCATTCTTCTACAAGATCATATAAAACCTATACATTTGGTGATTAATCTCTATCTATTTACTTTTTCTCTTTTAGGCACCTATTTTCACATGGATTAATTATAAATAAAAATTTATTTTATGATTCATGGATAACACTTTTTTATAAAATATACATTATTCAGAATAACATATACTCTCACAAGTCCCTACTTCATCATATACATTACAATGCATGAACACCCCTTTATATAAGAATTGTTCCCCCATGTCTATAACTAGAAACACATACTCAATATTCAATCTCAATTTTTATTCTATGAGAATCCAAATCAAATATTTCGATGTTTTTGACCACCATAAAACATCCAAAAATATGGGAGTCAACCAATCTTGATAAGAAAATTCCTTAAATCCCCAAACCAATGTTATTATTAAAATTTTGTAAATTATTTATAGATTCATGCCCATACCATCATAATTATTGAGACATTAATTGTCCATTTCAGCATCTACAAAATTATCAACATTATAAAATTTCATAAAACTTTAAAAAATGTCATCTAGTACACCATTATAACACACCTTTCTTCTAGTGAGGATTTATTTGGTGTTTCCTTCTCATATTATAGTGTAATATTGAAATATTTCAAAATATTATTACTCTAATCAATGACATTATTCAAAACCATTCATCAATTTTCATTCCTTAGAAACCATTGACCAATGAACTTCATTTGAGACTATTTTCTGGTGAACCAATAAATGTTTATTCTTTAAAAGAAAAACCATTATTCTTCATTAAATATTTTTTTATAATACAACAGATGGGAAACGTTAGTATGATGGTTTTAAATCATAAATAATTGTGTCATGACTTCATATGGGAACATTAGTCTGATATAATTAATCAAAAACACTATTAAACTCTGACTGATGATCCCCACATCCATCCTCTAACTATTGTTATGAAAACATTATATGGACATTCAAAAATCATTATCAATGAATAGTTTTTCATTCATTCATTGAATCATCCTCATATCACATATTGATATATGTAAAATTACATTTAATTTAATTCACACAAAATAAGAAATTATTCTGACTGAGGAAGTCTGTTTGATGAGCCACCAATTTCATGAACATGACTTCATAATTCGTTTTGAAAACTAAAACCATGTTAGAGGATTTATTCATTCATTCTACATAACATATTAACTATGAATTAAGAATATTTTAGAATTCCATCATATGGACTTTGTAAAAATCTTCATTAAACATCAATAATAAATTCACAATGTTTTGGAATCATAGTTACACTAAGTTCCATTGCACATTTAATACCATCATAACTTCAACATTTCAAAATAACTCTATTAGACTTATGCTAATTAAAATTTATCTCAAAAACCATTTCTTATTATAAATTTTAGTTTGAATCATATCCATTTTTTTTGATGTTTCATAAATAAATAACACAACACATACCAATGGAAAATATTGTTTTTATGATCATTATCCTATCAATATAGATTTGAAAATAATCTTTCAATCATACATTTAGACCAATTTTTTGATCTAACCGCTCCATTTACATCTATATAATTTCATTATAAATGTTCGTTCAGTGGAATCCCTAACATTATTCTATCTGATTTGAATTTACATCTTGGTATGTCTGATGAAAATTGTTAGTTGAATTTTTAAAGTTTTATCTTATGGAATCTATGATGAATTTATAAAATTTTGTTCCTTGGGAACTATATATAATTAGTAAATAAACAAAACCCCATATAATAATCATTTTCAGATCAACACGATATGTTCACCATGATATTCTATCCTCTATCTTATCATCATCACCATTTTTGACACTTCAGTTGTGCCTCCTCCATTAGATGACATGTTTCTCCGTCAGTTATTAAGGAACATCCTAAAGGAAAACTTCATAACGTCCATAACAATAATGCTTCACCATACATCAAAAACATATTTGTGACATTAAATATATCTCTTTAATCATCATAATTATACTAAATTTCATTAGATTATCATTATCCTTTCTTGAGATTATATTACTTAAATACTTCCTTTCTTCTTAATTATTTAATCCAAGCTATGCCAACTTTTTTCCATGATTGGATTGTTAAACTGAACTTTCAACAACATTATAAATTATATTTTATTCACCTATTTGAATCAATTGAATATTTTAATTTTACTGAAAAACCTTTACAACCAATAACAACCATTGAAAACAAATACCACTAACATACAATGTGGTCTAGTTAATCACATAATATTTTTTAGAAATCCACTAAAAGTTCCTTCCAAATAAATCATTCAATATATATATATTTATTTACCTTTATTAGAAAAATTTCTATCCCATTGACTTTTCCAAAATTTCATTCATTTCACTTTTTATCCCCCTTATTTAAAATAGTTACAAAGTTCAAGGGATTATGATATCAGTTCATTTTTAAGAAAATCATCATCAATATATTCATTATATACCTATATAATCCATGATTAGTGTCAAAAAGAAGAGGTATTTATTATAAAATAAAGAATTCCTTTATCAAATAATATTTATACATCATTGAATGACAACCAAAAAACTTGTCTTAAATTATTATCCACATTAATTCCAAGATGATGAAACTAATTGAGAAATAAGAAAATTAATATAGATCAACCTGAAACTTGAATAATAACCAATAAAATTGTCTTAAATTATTATCCATATTAATTCCAGGATGTTAAAACTAATTGAGAAATAAGAAAATTAATATAGATCAACCTGAAAATCCTACAATCACATAAACAATTAGATCAAAACAATTAATGTGGAATAAGTAGTATAAGTGTCCTTGGTGTACTTTTATACTTCTATTTTTCGTAATTCCCTGATTAATTTAATTTCACCACCTTTGGATAAGACATTATCTTGAATAACCAAGGATGTGAGATTAAGGAAACACACACCTTTTTAATGAATATACTTATGGTATTAATAATGGTGAATATATTCAATATATATACTTAATTATATTCTTATTGATAATCCCCCTAAATATATATTTTCTGGGTAGGATATCCAAACATTAAAATTTATACAACTTCACTAAGGTTGATTTTTTTATAAATTCTTCAGTGAAATTATATTGGAAACAATTCAGTATAAAAACATCATTATCTTGGAAATACAAGTATTTTTATCCATTTCTATAACATATTTTCTCCTTGAGATTGAACCTATAATTAAATTCCATATTTTTTAAGTTAAATACAAAAAACAATGGTTAAGGGAAAATATAGACTATTCTTTCTCTATAATGAGAAAAACAAAATTTATATTATTTTTCCCACCATGTTTCTATATTTCTTAAATATTTTATAGTTACATATATGAAATTAATTTATTATTAGAGATGCATGGGTATTATATATCCTTTAATTTTTTTGTGTGTGAAATTTCTTCACACAATAAATTTTATAGAATTTTTATCACCAGAGGAAAATTTCATATTCATTGAGAACTATTAATATTATATAATTATTGTAAAAATTTCATTAGGAGTGTTTCCATCCATTTTTCACCTCAGTGAAATAATTATTTCCATTTATGTGGAATCTATTACTTTCATTTTTCACTAGCAATTTCTTGTGCTTCTTCCATTTTCCTATTTCATTATTAATATTTTTGATAGATAATTCATATATAATTAGTAACATTAGATGTCGGTATTTATTTTTCAAAATGAATATTATAAGTTTCATCCTTCTAATTATTCTTGCTGGATTTTATACATCTCTCTAACTTCTTGGTTTTTTAATCCATCTTCTTCTCACTTTTCCTCTTGTTTTTATTCTTCTGAAAATTTTATTTCAACATTTTTCAATTTACATACCATGGATATTTCATATTTATCAAAAAAACATATATGGTTTCCTTTTGGTAAAATATTTGGATACATGTTTAGAAAATAATACACCAATTGTGTGAAAACACTATTTTTTAAAGACCACAACCCTAGTTTCCCATAGCTAGTGGTTACATAATTATATTGTCACTAGATACTAGAAATCTAATCCGAAACGAACCGAATAGTTTAGTAGTCTTGAAAAACTAGATTCGATCATAAAATTCACTAAACATATTAAAATCGTAATTTAAACATTGTGTTTCATTTGATAATACAATTATTCACCTTAACATATCCCTACATTTCAATCCCATAACACTTCTCTATATCTAGGAAAAATAAAATATAAGTTATTGGGGAGATTAGATGCTATATAATCAAATACATATATTATATGATATAAATAATAAATAATAACAATAAATATATCATTGTAACTAAAAGAAAAATATTTCATATAAATAATAACATGATCATAATATGAAAGGAATAAAGGTTGGTCAAATAAATATATATAAATAACCACATATGATTGAAACTTATCCATGTATATTTTGACTAATAAAATAATCACATGCACATAAAAAATGATCTAATAATAAGAGGATTTATAATTTTAAACATCATTAATATATTTTAAAGACATTTGACAAGGAATCATAAAACTATGGTTAATATCCCATTTAATTTGGCCAACTGATTTTTCTCATGATGCCAACCAATACATCGATGGGCTATATAATTATGGGGCATACCCATCACTTAATAATTCCAACATATATTACTCATATAAAAGTACTGATACATAATCAACATAATCATTTTTTTAATACTAAATTTTTAAATGTTAAAACATACAATAATCATTAATCGTAAACTATACAGAATGATATAGTGAATGGTAAAAAATACTACAAACCATGTCACAATTATCACAACTCTCATGGGTAAATAATAATGATGGATTCATTAAAACATATCCCTAGTCAATAATAGGTAAAATAATGTTTTTCTACAAGGATAAAAATAAATTCCATCAAAATATACATAAAAACATTCTCAAGGAAGATAATGTTTTCAAATTGAAAATAAACATTCAAAACAAAAAGATTACATAAAATTTTGAAAATAATTTCATTTCAAAATAATCATGTATTATCTTAGAACAAGATTTATATATTGTTTTTTCATCTTTAGGGAAAATTACATAAATACAATATAGGTTAGAAAACAGTCCATTCATATTATTTTAAAGTGGGTTAAAAGGTATGTCATTCAAAAAACAATAATCAATTTACTTTTAAAACGTTTTTTATAATGAAAATAATGAGTAAAAATTTATTTATTAAATAATTAATATGATTCTTAAAACACTATTAAAAACATTTTAAAAAATGGTTTTTGAAATAATAGATATCTGATTAATGAGGGAAAGGAAGTCCACTTTTTTAAAAACATTTTCTCAATTATTTTATTTAAGAACAATTAAAAAATTGTAATATTACCTAAAAATATGATGAATAATCATAGGATAATGAAATTTAATAGTTTTTATAAATAAATAAAAAATTAATTCCCTCATAGGAAACATAAACCTAAGCATTATATAATGATGATGATATTATGAAAAATAACCTTACAACTTTGGTATCTTTTTAATCCTAAACCCCATTAAAGAATTAACATAAAATGAAAATTTAACTAAAATGAATATAAATTTATTAATGATATAAAATACTGAAATTGGAATTATATACACCACATAAAGTTATAATTTTTGAATATGGAATATGTCTCAAAGAAGTAACAGTGAGACATGAAACCCTTATATTAGGATCGAAATCATTCATATATATCCAAAAATCCTATATAAAAAATACATGTTCATTATACATATATTAAATTAACATAATATCATATCTCATTAGACATTTTATATATTTTTATTCTTTTAAAATCGAGTTATTAATAAACCATTGTTAAAATCCCCATTTTAGGTGATAATTGTTTCATTTTTCATGAATGTTTTGCTTTAGTAATGTGTTATTTTTTTATATTGATAATGATTATAATATATATAAGGATAAAAATGATATAAATATCTAAAAATTTCATTATATTTATTTTATATTAATTAATAAAATCAATACATATAAAATAAATTACACAATTCATTGAGATGGTAAGTTGTACGTACACACGAATGCTACCTCATTTTTTATAAATAGTGGGATGGAAAGGAAGGTAAACAATATATCACATTTTCATAGGTGATCATTATGTACTATATATCATATATATTAACTAAATTTATCTATATTTCCTTCCATTTAAATTTTTGTTGAAAACGGAGTCGTATCGCTTTGTCAAGAGGTAGTTCGCTGTACACACGAGTGGCATTATCGCATATCCAATAAATGGAAGGTAAGAAGGTAGATATGATATTATAATTTCAGAATAATATTAATTTCATAAATATATTTTACAAATGATAAATATATTATCATATCATTTAAAGACCTTGAATTTTCCATGTATTTTTTTTAATTATATCAAAATATTACGATTATATGAAAATTGATGGCGTGTGATTCTGAGACCCGATGTGCCTGAAGTGATTTCTAGACTTTTTATAGGTACATTCAGTGAATGTGTGAGTGAGTTTTTGTAACATTTGATATGTTTCTTGGAATTCAAATCTAAGTACACCGTTGAACTCCTAGTGAAGGTATTCTCTTATGGATACTTTCACCTCGATGGCAGTAGGACGAGCGTGAAAGTTAGTTTTCGTGTTTTTCATGTAAATAAAAAATAAAATAAAGATCAAAATTTTATTTGATTTTAGAAACCTCTATATATGATTTATGGAGTCGGGGACCACCAGAACTAGAAACACTTAAATTGAATTCTACTGGTGGGGTCCACCTAAACCCATCTTTAATGTGGGAAAGTCTCTTGGATTCCTCACATTTAATTGTTCCAATGTTATGATTTTAATTAAATAAGCATTATCATAGTTAATGGCCAACATTAATTTAATAATTTGGATATTCATTTTGTATGGTTGGTGAAAATCATTAGCAAAGGGTTGAAAAAGCCTTGGAGAAATTTGGAGAGACATTTCCCTCTCCAATGATGAAATTTGACCAATGAAGAATAAGGAAATGACCCTGAGTCCAGATCGGAAGTGTCTGGCGGGAGTGATTAACACTGATATTCTTCAACAACTTCATCTTCTACCTCTCAAATCCTCCATTGAACCGACGTATGTCCTTCTCTCCTCACCAACATCAGAGAACCTTCAAGGTAGGGGTGTGATTTTGATTTATCTTCGTTAATTTTTCTTTTATGTTGAACCTATCCCCATGATCCATTTTCTACAGCTCTAACGTAGAGGGTTTGGGCCAAACATACATTGCACGTCCTCTATGCAACCTTTTTTGTTTTGTAGCATTCCTTGCGATGGATGAGGACGACGACTGGTGTTGGCTATTGGCACCAGTGGGACTCGAGAAAGATGACTGGCACCACAGATGGCCGCAAAAATGGTAGTGGGATGACCACGCCACTGTATAAGGGGCGTGGCCCCTCAGTCGCGGTATCAAATGGTGGGTGGAAGGCCGAGCATGCAACTGGTGATGGAGAGGAATGCGACCGCGCAACATGGAAATAGATGACCAACTAGCATGCTGAGGAGCCGAGCGGTCCTCCCTAGCAGACCGCACCACAGGTCACAGCACCACAGGCTGCCGCACAATTGTGGACTTCTGCAATGTGGGTCACCCCACCATGTTCCGCCCTCTGGTCTGGTCCATGCTAGAGTGTTGGGCCAGACCCAGTGGCTGGGCTGGGTCGTAACTAGGTTCGTACCTGGGCCGAGCCGAGTCGACCCGAAGTGGGTCAAGTTGGCCCGACCGGGTCGAACCGGACCTGGGAAAACATCAGCGCTTTTCATTTGTTCGACCATATATTGAGCTCTAGGAGTTCATTTGATGAACTGTCTATGGCTCCAGAAACCTTGGATCAATATGGTACTTTTGGTATACACCACATGATTATTGGATAATGTCATGGTATGGCCGGGTTAGATCGAACGCGAATCCAACCAGGCCCTCGGGACTAAAAGGACAATAACATATAGACCGGGCGTCTGATTGACACACCATATATCATGTTGAGACCCCTTTTTCAAGGAGGTTCTTTGTAATTCTTCTTTTTGGGAATTTTTGGCTGTTGGAGTATTGACTTGTGGCTTGAAAAGCGGACCCTCTTGGAATCAAGCGAGCATAATGAGGGAACCTTGTAGTTGGATGTAACATGAGAAAGGGATCATAGTGGGACTATAATTTGGGATCCTATGTGGGTCTGTGTTAAATATTCTCACTTCTATCCACTATAAAAATCAACATGGGACTTCTCTAGCATCCTATGTGGGCCTGATGTACTAGGATCCTCTGTAATTTTGATGACTTAGGATCCTATATGGGTCTGATGATTTAGGATCCTACTTGGGTCTGCCTTATAACAGAGTATGGGGATTTTTTAGTTACATCTAATCATTATTACTACCAAACCTAAGTTATAACTGGTTTGAGGTGAGTTTTACAATTATGGTATTCTTCGGTGTGGCATACCTTTGTGGTACATACCTTCATGCTGAAACCTTTCTGGTGATATATTAGTGGTATTCTTTTGTGTGGCGTACCTTTATGGTACATACCTTCAGGGAATTGTTCTGTGCGGCTTTAATTTTGTGGTACTTACCCTTGGGGTATTACCATCATGTTATTCATTCCATCGTGGGACAGTTGATCTTTGTCTAAGATTTGGGCATATTGTTTCTTCATGATTGAGAGGGGTATACTTGAAAACATAGGTATATGTATGGGCAGATACCTAAGTAGGTTTTTCAGTTGTTTTCATCCATTGTGGTCTATCCTTTGTAGATTTTTTGAGTCCATTGAGGGTCTCAGGGACCCTACTCAGGATCGTTCTATTCAACCCTGCATGAGTTACACCCACACCTTTTTGTGTAGGGTAAAGATGACGGCCATCGCTGAATGAGGAAGAGAGTTCCAAAAATTGATGTAGCTCGAAGGTGGACATTAGATGAGGCATAACATAGTGGCGACCATTCGAGATCTGTACCTACACTTCAGGTAGGGTCCTTGGTGGGTGTTTACAAGAGCAATTTCAGTTTAACTATAAGTTTCAGTTTTCTTGTACATTCCAATTGGGCTTTTTTATGGCCCATTTTTCTTACTATGAAAAAACATTTTACTATACTATTTACTGGTGTCTGTATCTTGTTTTGTGGTTGGTTGGGGGTTTTTATTGGATACAAAGGTAATGCCTTCTCAGTTTTAGGGAATATGCCTTTCGGTGCTAGTCGTTATCCCATGGCCTATGGGAGGCGGGCATGGGGTTATCACGGAACGGGCCCCAGGGGACAGGTCATGAAAAATTGGTATTGGAGGAGTGAGTTCTACCGTAGAACAACAGACTCCTATATTTTTAACGAAAATAGTGTTATGTTTTGTGAGTGTGGTTATCAGTTTATGGAATCCAATGTTGGTGCAGTGGCCAACGTATCCATACACCAGGACCCTGACATCTGATTTCTGACTCAGTGCATGAAAACACTGATTGTGTGTGTTTTTATAAAATTATTCGTTGTGGTCTTTTTGAGTTGTCTCACAAGGTATAACATATTTGATCATGTTGCACCTGTTTTCTTTCATGATGCCTCCACACAGACAACCAGATAGGGTTCCAGGTATAGTACTCGATGAAATCCCACCGAGCAACGTGGCCTCAGTGTAGGGTCCTCTTTCAATAGAGGACCTGATGAGGAACCATCGGTAGCATTACCTGTTGTGCCACCAAGGACACCAACCCCAGCCACAAAGAGTGCATGCCGCTTGAGCGCGTTGAATGAGTTACAGCACCAGAGGCCACCCAGGTTCAGTGGTGAGATGGACCCACAGGCAACTGAGGATTGGTTGGATGTCGTGGTGATATTCTTTCGACTAGTAGGGACAACAACAAATCTCATGGTGATCCTTGCTGCCAGTCTTTTATATAAAACAGTAGGATGATGATGGAGCAATATTCTCCAAGTTCATAACAAGGTGACACTTTTCTGGGAAAACATCGAGAGCCTGTTTCTTGCATATTTTGTCCCAGTGACCCTTCGTGTAGTGCACATACAGGAGCTTCTTCATCTACATTAGGGAAGCATGATAGTGGATAAATACTCATCTAGGTTCACTGACCTATCACACTACTCCACTGATATGGTGCATGACCCAT
Organism: Viscum album; assembly: GCA_963277665.1. Taxonomy (NCBI): domain Eukaryota; kingdom Viridiplantae; phylum Streptophyta; class Magnoliopsida; order Santalales; family Viscaceae; genus Viscum; species Viscum album. The sequence goes on from OY728142.1 coordinate 1,932,783,478, forward strand.
TCTTTGGGACCTAGTCCTTCGAGCAGGGACTCAAGCAGAAAATCATGGATTCAATGTTTTCTCTCAGCATCCCAATGTAGGTGGGGGTGTTAGATCGAGCCCTAAAAGTAATGATTTTTCTTGCTGAGTAGTCAGCAGTAGTGAGACCACCACTAGACATCACGTAGTAGAGTCTTCTGCAACTAGAAGCAGACAGATTTCACTGAGGTCCAAGAGGACCAGACCTACAAGTGGATGACCATAGGATTCTAAGTCGGTTGTGTGGGTCACTAGATACAGATCCAGTCAATTGAGGAGTAGGAAATATTACATATGCAGCAGGAAGGGTCACATGGCTCGTGACTACCAAAACATTCGTACAGATGATCAGTAGACGGTCAAAGGATTTCCCAGGAAAAGATTGAGGTTCAATCGAGGAGGTCTGCCGGGAGTAGGAGGACATGGTAGAGGAGTCAGTCGTGCTGATGGTGGTGGGTGACGATTCAACATGTTACCACCACCACCACAAGGTGGTTCACCATTACCATAAGGAGCAGGTGGATAGGGGAGAGCTCAGTTCCTGGTAGTTAAGGCCTACGACCAAGGTGCTTCAGAGATGACAGGAGGCACGATCTTGGTCTACTCCACATTAGCTGAAGTACATATAGACACAGGTTTTTGTCATTCATTAATTTCCACTTAGCTCATTCAGAGCATGGAGATTCCAGTGGAGCCGTTGGCTTGATCCATACTACTAGAGACTCCTATGAGAGAGGATTCAATGATTACACACTAGTACCGGTAGTGAGAGCTTACTCAAGATGGCGAGAACATCTGTTTGGATCTTCTAGAGTTCGAGTCGAGGCCATACGACATCATCTTGTGTTTGAAATAGTTATCTACAGTCCATGTTCGGATTTACTATATTAGGCGCAAAGTGTGGTGTGTCCGTACGGATGGGACTAGGTTTAAATTTAACGATGAGAAGGGAGCCTTTATGGCACTAGATGGACTTACCTGGAGGAGAGTGCAGACGATCACTCATCATTTTTCTATCCTTACCCTTGGAGCGGTTAATGTGGGGAGCTCGAGCTATCCTGTAGTGGTGAATCTGTAAGAACCTGGATCTTCGTTAGAGGTATGTTTTTCCATTTCAGGTCGTTTTTGAGAAAAAGATGAAATTTTGGAAATTTTCTATGTACACGCCATGTACATTATAAGTACACACCGTGTACTTTTATGCAGAGCCAGGACATGTGTTGCCCATGTACGGGACACACACACTGTGTGTAGGGACGATGTGGAGGCCTCTTAAAGCAGAGTACGGAAAGGCCAAGTACACAACGTGTAACCCAAAAGTACACACCATGTACTTTTTTCCCTTAAACGGTCTGGGGTCATTCCTAACAGACAGAACTAGATTCTTCTTCAGGTTCTATGTCCGGGAGAACCCGTACGGCCGCGGAACAACACTGAGCCCTAAAGCCTCCGTCCTTTCTATGAATCGACCGCCATCAATTGTGTTGGAACTGCAACCGTAATCCATTCCTTCTCCTAGATCTTGTTTTACAATTCCTCTTATTTCACAAGATATTTTGGGTTGAGAATTTTGTTTGTTTTTGTAGATCTACACCGTTCTTAGGGGAATCAAGCCTCATGGTTCAAGTATACCGATCACCTAGAATCGAGGTAGTTGGTTTGTGCCTTTATGTATGACGTATTTTAATATTTTGTTCAATTCCACCAATTCCAATGAACGGGGTATTGTGTGTTTCCAATTTTTTCCAATGTTGTTTTTCTGCTTTTCATGATTTCTTGAGTGGAGTTCAATGCTTGTGAATAGGGTAATTTTTACTGTGCTTTGGATGTTTTCCCATGCATGTTTTTATGATTAGGTGTTTTTCAATTTTCCATGCCTAGTTGTATAATAGTGTAACTATTGTACTGTTATGCTTTTGTGCCTTAGAATGATATCCAAGTAGTTCTTGAGGTTTACATGGGACGATACGCGCACTATGCATGTTTATTTTAAATAGGGATGTGAGAACCTATTGTAGTGGACCATAGAAAGAATGGACGTAAGGGCTTCTCTAGAGTGTCTTATTAATTCTATGTGAGTCCAAAGTGGGAATTAATGATGTGTGATTCCTCATAGAGTCTGTAATTCCTCGACGTGGGCCACAGGGGGAATGAGACACTGAGTGCTTCCCCAGAGATCCTTTAGTACGATACGATACTATATTGGAAATTGACAGTGATTGATTACATAGAGAGTCTATTCTTTAGCTGAGACAGAGGTGTGAGACTGTGTTGGCCTCCTAGAGGGCTACTAGTACTTGTAGGTTGAACCATACGGGTTAGGCTATGATAACTACCCAAGGGGTTACCCGTTGTTCTACTTATTGATTGGTTGTTACTTGTGTACATTATATGCTTGACACTTTGGATTGTAGCTGATGTGTGATTTCCTATTTACTGCTTCCTGTACTATTACATGCCATGTATTCACTGACTGTTAGGCACAAATCTTTGGGTGGTTGCCTACTGGGACCAGGTCTCAAACCCTATTTGGCCAATGATTTTGGGCCTAAGAAGACTATATTGTTTTAGGTATAGATAAGGGAAATCTCCTTTCAACCTCAGGTACTTGACTTGCTATGGAGCTGGAGAGAATGGGACCAATCTATGGCTTGCGATGCTGAGGAGTTTACCTGTTTTCTTTTGTACTTTGGTTTAGAAATTTATTCATCATTGTGACTTGTTTGGCTACATTACAAGACATATGTATAATTCCTCATTTTATATACATGTGTGTGTGCTCCAGTTTATTAATGTTAGTCTTCCGCTGTTTATCATTTACTATTGTATGGATGGTTACAGTTTCTGCTGTCGTCTATTTTTTTTCATCCGATGTGTACACTGCCAATGAGGGAATAATTTCCCCATTATCGCACCCAAGGACCTCGCCGCTAGTCGGCAGCCTCTTGAGTTTGGGGAAATTTTTTTGAGGCCATGTGACTAATCGGGTACGGGGTGCCTCTGTGTGGCTTCCGGAACCGGGATGTTACATGATCAGTACACGGATACCTTCCCTAATGATGTCCAAGGTCTAACTCCTCATAGAGAGGTGGAATTTTACATTGACTTGTACCCCAGGATCGTACCGATATCATCTCCAGCATATTGTATAGCTCCAATAGAGTTTCGTGAGCTGCGAGTACAACTGGAGGACTCTGATGGAAATGGGTTCATCTGGCCCAGTGTTTCTCCTTGGGAAACCCCAATTTTGTTCACCAAGAAGGGGGATGGGAGCTTGAGACTTTGTGTAGACTATCAGCACCTAAACCAAGTGACCGTAAAGAACATATACCCACTCCTGAGTATTGATGATCTCTTTTATCAGCTGAAGAGATCACATTAGTTCTCAAAGCTAAACCTCAGATCAGGCTACCACCATCTCAGAGTACGTGATGGGGATGTTAAGAAGACAACTTTAAGATTTCGGTACAACCATTATGATTTTTTGGTCATGTCGTTCGGCATGACCAACGCTTTAGAAGTGTTCATGGGACACATGAACAGGATCTTCCAGCCAAACCTTGATCACTTTTTAGTAGATTATATCGACAACATTCTGATCTACACGACTACTGAGGAGGTACATGCCTATCATTTGCAGACTGTTCTGGAAACACTCTGAGAGAACCAGCTCTATGGTAAGCTCTCGAAGTGTGAGTTCTGGATCAGATAGGTTCACTTTATAGAGAATGTCCTCTCAGATGCTGGAGTTGAGGTGGATCCAGTGTAAATTGAGGCGATACTTGCTTGGGAGCCTCGGGGGAGTGTGGAAGAGGTACACAGTTTCCTAGGATTGTCCAGATACTACCGATGATTTGTGCTAGATTTATCCAGAGTGGCGGAATCTTTATAATCCCTGACAAAGAAGGGGAAACCCTTCGTGTGGTTGGAGAAATGCCAGTGATGTTTTCAGGAGCTGAGGAAGAGGAATACTAGTGCCCCCCATCTTGAGGCTTCAAGAAGAGGGTGTTGGGTATGTAGTCTACTATGAAGCATTAGGGATTATGCTCGGATGTGTCCTGATGTAAGTGCGACTAGTTATCACATATGGTTCTTGAAAATCCAAACATCATGAGCCGAAATATTGTACCCATGACCTGGAGTTAGCAGTAGTGGTCTTATCTTTGAATATATGGTGACATTACATGATGGGAAAGCATTTTACAGTATACTCGTATCACAAGAGTCTCAAGTATATCTTCTCATTGAAGGACATGAACCTAAGGAAGCATCATTGTCTTGAGTTCATCCATTAATATGACTTTGAGATGGTTTATACTCCTAGGAAGGAAAACATTGTAGCAGATGCACTCAGTAGGAGATCTGGTATTCAACTGCTAGTTGAGGTGACAGAACAGCTGGCCGCTTTGCAGATATCCGTTGTGGTTCGAGATGGAGCAAATTGTATTCAGTCTCTAACAGTCACTCCCACACTTCTTTAGTGAGTTAGGGAGGTGCAACATGGGGACACTGATTGCGAGTCTAAATGTGCTCAGATATCCACATGATAGGAACCTAATAGATTTTCTGAAGGTGGAGAGAAAATCATCCTCTCTAGAGGATGTTCCAAGTTATGAGTGTCACCTCAGAAGTAAGTTTTAAGGGAGTGACACAAATACCTACTAGAGGTACATCTAAGAGAGGTGATGATTTGCCAGGATCTCCGAGGACAACACTGGTGCCTGGGAATCAAGAAAGCAGTAATATGGTTTGTCTCTCGGTGCCTCTCTTGTAAGCAAGTGAAGGCGGAGTAGCAGGTACCAGCAGGCTTAGTTCAACATTTAGAGGTCTGAGATTGAAAGTGGGATGAGACATCCATGGAATTTATGAAAGAAAATCCTCATACATCTGGGGTCATAATTCATTATAGGTGATCATCGACCGACTCACCAAGTCAGACCTCTTCCTACCGATCAGAGATCAGGGTTCAGTAGAGAGCCTGGGATGCCTCTATTTTCCAGAGATTGTGTGGCTACATTGATTACCCTCCAAGATTGTCTATGATCAAGATTCTTGTTCCACTTCCTGGATATGGAAGGGTTTTTAGGAGTATTTCAGTACCCATCTTTGTTTGAGCATCACCTTCCATATTAAGATGGATGGCCAGATTGAGTGGACCATTAAGACCCTTGAAGACATGATGTGTGCTTGTGTCCTTGACATCGGTCATAGCTGGGAGGATCACTTTATCTTGGTGGAGTTTTCATTCAACAACATCTATAACTCCACCATTGGGATGGCACCTTGTGAGGCATTGTACCACTGACAATGAAAATCATCTTTGTGTTGGACTAACCTAGGGGAGTCATCAGTATTGGGTCCAAATATGGTATGGGAAACCACAAAAATGGTGCATATCATCCAAGAGTTGATGAAGACTGCACATAGTAGGCAAAGGTCTTATGCCAATAGTATACGGAGACCTCTGGTGTTCAAGGAGGGTGACCAAGTCTTTCTACGGGTCCCACCCCGACAAGGATTACAGTGATTTGATCGGGGCGGCATGTTATCTCTGAGATTAATTGGACACTTTCAGGTCCATAGAAGTGTGGGAGAGGTGGATTACTACATAGCTCTTCTACCTCTGTTTCACCAGGTGCACAAAGTATTCCATGTATCCCATATGAGGAGATACGTGCATGTCCCTTCACACATCATTGAGTAGGGCGATCTGTACATTGATGATGGGGAAACCTTTATGAAGGTTCCAGTGGAGTTTGAGGATTGATAGATTTTGGTACTTTGTGGGTGGTGAAACCTTTAGTGCATGTACATTGTTTGCACAAGAACCTTTAGGAGAGCACATGAGAGTGGGAGGCTTAGATTCGTGCTCTGTACCCCATTTGTTTTCCTAGTTTTTGTGATGTTGATTTCGGGGACGCAAAGCCCTAATGTGGAGAGAATGTAAATACATAGAATTTTACATGTAATTGTTTTTAATTATATAAAAATATTATGAGTCCAAGAAAATTGACAGCGTGTGATTCCAAGGCTTGCTATGACCGGACTGATTTTCTGAACATGGTTTTTGGTATGTTTAGTGAACGTGCAAGTGGGTTTTTGTAACTTTTGAAGTGGTACTCAGAATTGAAAACTGAGGACATCGTTGAACTCGCAGCACTGAAATTCACTTGAGGATACATTCACCTCGATGGTAGTAAGATGAGGGTGAAATTAAGTTTTCATGTTTTTCATGTAAATAAAAAATAAAATAAATATCAAAATTTTATTTTATTTTTGAAAACTCTATATATGAGTTATGGAGGGGGGACCTACTAAACTAGAAAACCCCCGAATTGAATTATAGTGATGGAGGACAACCAAACCCCACTTTAATTTGAGGAAGTCTCTTGGAATCCTCCCATTTAGTTGTTCCAACGTAATTCGTATAATTACGTGAAAATCATCATAGTTAATGGCCATATTTAATTTAATAAGTGTGATATTCTTTTTCTTGGTTTGGGGAAAATCATTGGAAAAGAGTTGGAAAAGCCTTGGAAAACTTTGAGGAAACATTTCCCTCTCCATAGAAGATCTTGCTTCAATGAAGAATGAGGAACCGGCCCAGAGCCCAGATCAGAAGCACCTTGCGGGAGCGATGAACACCGATGTTCTTCAATGACTTCATCTTCTAACTCTAGACTCCTCCAATGAACTGACATCCATCCTCCCTCCTAATGAAGTCAATGAACATTCGAGGTAGGGGTATGATTTTGATTTATCTTCATTAATTTTTAATTCAGGTTGAACCTCTCCCCAAGAGCCACTTTCTATCACTCTAACGTAGAGGGTGCGGACCAAACGAACATCACTTGACCTCTCTGCAACCGTTGTGGTTTTTTTTGTGTTCCTTACAATAGAGGAGGAAGGCAACCGGTGCTGGCGATTGGCACTGGTCGGACTCGGGAGTGGCAGCGGGCACCATGGTCAGCTGCGACGACGACGGTGGCATGACGGTGACACTAGAGAGTGGTCGCGACCCGTCGACCGTAGTGGAGCAAGGGTAGAGGCCCGCCATGCGATGGGGAGATGGTTGCGTGCGTCTGCACCACCCGACATTCATGAGTGACATCCATGCGCCGCAGAGCTGAAGGGAGGGCGGCCGGTGAAGCCAGCTGCCGGTGATCTCGTGGCACGCGAGCACGCCACACGGAAGAGGCTGGCCATCTGGCCAGCCAGGTTGCCGAGAGGTACGCCGTAGCGGACCACACCGTGGCACGCCACACCATAGGCCACAACACCAATGGTCGCCACACCGTGGGATGCCGCACCGATGGCCGCCGCACCAAGGTCCAATTCAGGTCGGACACAGGACCGGACCCAGGTCGGGCCGGGTCGATATGACCAGGTCGGACCGGACTTGGACCAACTTTGACCCATTTCGTTATTTCAGCCATATCATGAGCATCAGCCGTCCATTTGACGAACCATCAGTGGCATCAGAAACCTTGGAACGAGACAATCCTTTTGGAATACCCAACATGAGTTTCAGATAAAGTCCGGGAATGACTGGGTTGGATCGAACATGAATCCAACTTGGCCCTCAGGACTAAAAGGCTAATAACTTACAGACCTAAAATCCGAATGAAGCACTGGCTATCACATTGAGACCACTTTTTCATGTCTGTCCTTTAGAATACTTATTTGTGGGACTTCATGGAAGTTGGTTTATCGACCAATGGCTTGAAGAGTGGCCCTCCGGGAATCAAGCGAGCATAGAGGGGGAACCCTGTAGCTGGTTGTAAAATGAGAATGGGATTCTATGTGGGTATGTTCATTGAGATCCTATGTGGGTCTGTTTTCGAGAGTATCACTTGAATTTGCTCTAGGAATCTATATGGGGATACCCTAGGATCCTATGTGGGTCTGATGTACTCCGATCCTATATGGGTCTTATGATTTAGGATCCTACGTGGGTCTGATGATTTAGGATCCTACCTGAGTCAGCCTATTAACAAAGTAAGATGATTAAGTAGTTACATTTAATTGTTTGTACTACCGTATCTATGTTATACCTGGTGTGAGATGAGTCTTTAATTTTGTGGTATTCTTCTTTGTGGCAAACATTTGTGTTACTTACCTTCGTGGTGAAACATTTGTGGTGAGACATTAGTGGTATTCTTCTGTTCATAGTACCTTTGTGGTACTTACCATAGTGGTGATACCTTCGTGGTAATCTTCTATGTGGTGTTATCTTAGTGTTACATACCCTTGAGGTCATACCTTCCTGGTATTCTTTCCTTTGTGGGACAGTTGAGCTTTGGATAAGGGTTCGGCCTTGTGCTTCCGCATGAATGAGATTGGTATACTTGATAACATAGGTATATGTATGGGAATAAACCTATGTAGGGTTGTGAGTTTTTTTCATCCTTTGTGGATTTTATAAGAACTTTGAGGGTATCAGGGTCCCTACTGAGTATTTTTATACTCAACAATATACAGGCTACGCCCTCACCTTATTGTATTTGGTGCCGACGATGGACATCGCTGACTGAGGACGAGAGTACCATGACTAGAGGTAGCTCGGAGGTGGACATTATACGAGGCGTAACACAATGATGACTGATTAAGAGCTGTACCTACCCTTCAGGTTGGGGCCTTGGTGGGTGTTCACAGGAGCTGTTTCAATTTACTTGTACCTTTATGTTTTCTTGAAATTTTCAGTTGGGCATGTATTCTGTCCCGTTTTTCTTACAATACACACTCTTTTTACTATACAGATTACTTGTGTTTCTATCCTGTTTTGTGCCTGGTTGTGTGTGTTTACAGGATATAAAGGCAATGCCTTCCCAGTTTTAGGGAATGTGCCATTCGGTACTAGTCCCCATCCCCTGACCTATGGAAGGCGGGCTTGGGGTATTCACGACATGGGTCTCGAGGGATGGGTCGTGACATTTCAAACCATGATAGGTTGTAATTGATGATGAATTATATTAATTATCATGAATAAAGTCTATTGTACACATGATCAATGGTTTTGATTCCCATTTGATGCAAGGGGATATAGATATAGTTCATAAAATTGACCTCCTGAAATATAATAATATATTATATACTGATATTAATATATTATATTAGTTTATGAATCTTTTTTGTTGGTGGAACAAGAATAAAAATAGAAACACACATTTATGAATTTTACCTCTTCTTCTGGTATGTAACACCCCAAGCTTCCACGGTACGTTTCCCTTCGAATAACGCGATAGCGTGTGTTGTACGCAACCTCGAGTTCTAACACACACCACAACTAATTAAAATAGCCGTTGTGAATAGTAATACCTACTTTTTGAAATCATATATATTTTATGGATTTGGAATATCAAAATTAGCCTAGGGTGAAATTTTGGTACTTTTCGGATAACTTTTATATTTTGATGAATAGTGAAAATTACTAAATTTTAATTAAAAACAACTTTTTTAATCAAAATAATTAATAGTTATAAATTATGAATTTTAGTGGTTTTAAAGTATATTTAGAATATATTTTTACCATTTAATATAATGTTGGTCATTGGACATAATTTTACAATTAAACCGAACATAAACAAGTGTCAATCTTTTGATAGTTATTATCTCTTAAAAACACGCTTTTTGTTTTGACAGCGGGAATTAATTTTAAATTAATTTCTTCCACTTCTGTGTTTTGAATTTAGGAAAATGGATTCCATATTTGGAATCAGGATGTTAAAATTGTGTAAATAGGTAACTTTTATTTTTAGACATTTTGAATAATTACTGCGGTAAATATTTTATTTACCATGGTTAAGGGTAAATCCGGTAAATAAGGGTTAAAAAATAATATTATAATAATAATAAATTACCCTAAAACGTGTCTTAACCCTATTGGTTGATACATGGTCGACCATGGGCATCTTTGGGTCAATTTTGGGACCCCATGGATCCACTTGTAAGTGATAATGACACTTTATTTTAATTAAGTTAAAATAAATACAAAAATGACACAAGCATATATATTTTAGCAAAACAATTGTTACATAGGGTTATATATGTTTGATTTTAGATTATAAATATTCATTAGAAAGATAAAAAGAATTCCTACATAATTTTATTTTATTTATAATTTTTAGACATTAAATAATTTATTTTATTTATGACACAATGATGATGCAGTAATTACTATAATAGTGAAAAATTAAAATAATTGATATTATAAATACCCAAATAAATATAATATGAAACTTTTAATGAATTAAACTAATTTTCTAGGATAATAAGATATACTAGGATTTATTTAATTGACTTTATTCGAAGTAATCAATCTGTTATGAGTTTCACAAAAATCAACTATTGAATAGTGTCAAAATTGACATAAAAGAGTTCTTAAAACAAATATTATATTATTAATTGATATTAAATTCCTAAAAATCTAAGGTTCAGCCAAGAGACTTATATCATGATAGGTACATCATTAATGGACCACTTGGGGGTCGTTTGGATGTATATAGTAAGTTTATTAACCATATTATATAAAAATACAAAGAGACATTGTAAAAGTGAAACTAATTAACTTAGAGTTAATACTTAAAGATAAGGTTAATATAAGTACCAAAACCAGTCTAAATTCTATTTATTGAGTTGTTTTCGACCCATCCCCACCTTAACCTTTTAATAGACAACTTTGGAGCCATTACAAACCGAATATGAATTTATTATAAATTAATATTTCTAGCTTTTCCAAAGGTGCCCCTCACCCCTCTTATAAAAGGGCACTCCTCCTTCTCATTTCTTCACACCTTCAAATCCCTTTGGTTCGGCCAAACCCTGCCCCAATACTCTCCCAACTTCCCTCACTACAACCTAGGGGCCTTAGTTTGATCAGAAAGCCAACCTAAATATCCCTTTTGATCAAATCAAAAGGAAGAACCCGAAGAAGAGGTAATGATTTCACCACCCTTCTCCAAGTTCATTTCTTCTTCCACTTATTCTTCCTTTGTTCTTACCATTCTAAAATAATAACTCTAGTATATCTCATATACTATGATGTTATTATAAATATGGTACAACCATATTCAGTATTCTATCCACCCTTTGAATAACATGTCACCATACGTGCGTACGTACGGCTTACCGTCTCCATGTCGTGGTGTAATTATTATTCAATATATTATTATTTGGATGGGTATAATAATGATGTGTAACTCATGTAAATAATAAATATAACATGTTAATGATTCTGTATATATGATATACCATCCATCTATATATTATTTTAATATCAAAAGAATGATATTGTCGCTCGTGCGTACGTACAGACTACCGTCTCCACGAACTTGATGAGATTCATTCTCCATCGTATCCATTCAAGTATAATTATCATTTGATGATTTAAAAATGATGTTTAGGGACTTGATATCATTCTGGATATGAATAAGACACAACAAACATGGCTTATGTAACAAAACATATAAAACAAAATGACTAAGTTAACACCCGAAACGACGATAATTCTAAGATATTATTAACAAATCAATGTTAAAAGATCATATATGATATCATATTAATATATATGATTCTTGTATAATTTAATAACAATTATTTCACCATTATACAGGATGTTAACCTACCCCAACCAAGGAAAAGTACAAGGTAAGGGATTTTCTTATCTCACTTTCAATTCCGTGAGATTTCTATTGTTCGCCACTAAATTATTGAAAGTGGTGTATTGTGTACTACCATTTGATATATATTATCATGATTCTCTTTATATTCATTTTATTCTGGAAATCATTTGGTGGTTATTAGCTTTTGTCCATATGACTCAGTTTATTAACGGGGTAAGGGGTTTTCATGTCACTCCTTATTCCCGTGAGATTCATGCCATATTGCCACCATCACCTTTTGTGTGGTGTGTGTACTGCCCATAATTATATTCTTTGTGTAATACACCTTAATTTATCTGTATTTACATATTCATTGTATGATACCTCTTTCATTGGTTGTATGTTTCATAAGTTACCAAATTGGTAAGGTTTATTTCACAATCTCTCCATTATCCGAGGTTGTTTATACGTAATAATCTACTGGGATCTCTTTATCATCCACATCCATGTTTCATAAAAATGTATTTCAAAACATTTTTACTATTTACTAGAATATGAGTTAAAGTCATTTATACCCTTTTTGACTTTTATAAGTGGTTTATAAAGGAATCTTTCGGTCGTTTTCAAAACAAAGTCCTTTTTAACCTTTTCGACAGAATTAAGGTAAGAATGTTTTTTTAACTTATACGGCGGGTGCGGCTATTTTCCGCCGTTATAAAATCATAAAAGCTTCCCTTACAATCTTATAAGAATATTTTCAAAGAAGATGTTTTATTTTATATGGATCTTAAATGATTTCAAAATAAAAGGAGATATTTCTTTAGAAAGAATTTTGATTTCATCTATGTCAACATCCTTTGATGGATTTTAAGAATATTTGAAGTTGATTTATTATGATACAAAAGTTCTATATTGTATTGAAGGTTTTGTGATATGTTTGACTGTGGATGTGCTATTTTTATACCATTCATAGTTTATGGTGAAATTATTGACATTTCGTATGCTAGTTTTAATACGAATGTTTATGTTATGTTTAAACCTTTTCATATGGGAATGCATTGGACTTAGTAAGTGACGGGTGGAGCCCGCTATAGCTCCTCGATGCATCTGTAGGTCTCATGAGACAAACTAGTGTCTTGGCACAAGGCCTTGACAAAATCTTATTTGTAGTCTTGGCACGAGGCCTTGACTATGTGGTTATGATAGTCTTGCATTATGCATTCCAACATTATGAAAGTGGTTATTGATTTTTGCATGTGATTATTCGATTAGTAGAATATCCATGTGAATAAGTAAATGGAATTATTTCATTTTATTTATGTCATACCATGTTAAAAGTTCATGTTTAAAACGATTTTGTTTTAGTTATACATTGCCTTAAATGTTTATCCTTATTTATGAAAGTTTCCGCTATATTGTTATCCTTATTGGGCATTTGAGCTCACCCCTTTTTTATGTTTTATTTTTCCCAGGAAGTGAAGAAGTAAATTATGAATGACCTGCAGGGATATTATGAGGGGATTATAGTGTGGACTGTAGAAACATTATGTTGTTGGAGTAGTTTTTCATTTTATGATGTAATGTAAAACTTATGAATATATCTAGTGTTTCCAAGGCTAGTAACCAATCGGTCTTTCGAGATTTGATCTTTCTTGTGATCATGGCAATGTTATGTAATAATGCACCGACTCTGGGTAACTGGGGTCGGGGCGTTACAGTTGGTATCAGAGGAAGTTTAGTACAAACCTTGGAAGCTAGATTTAGATAAACTCTGATTAGAGCACGTAGACCTAAGATGAACTTTGAGGATTAGTATAGAAGAACTTCTTAGAATTTTGGTATTGTAGAGATTTTGTGAGTTTTCCGAGAAATATATCCCTTTCTGGATACAAGAAGGTAGAGGCGGCTCCGGCACAGATGTACCTAGGGGTAAAACCCGAAAACACCGCTTTGAGCTAGACTCGAACGGGAACTGGTGCACGACAACGGGCCTTGCTGCACTCTTGGTTACGACACTCCCGAGGGATATTCTTAGGATAACTCTCATTTTATTTACAAATCATTATGAAGGGTTTATGAGTATATAATTCCTCAAAGAAAACATTTTTATGATTATGGATTATATCCATAAATGGTTCAATTTATGTTAAGTGTTTTATAAGTATGGTATTATGTATTTTGATTCATAAACTGATCTAGTTTATGCCATTGTTTAGAAATGGCGCCTAGTGGAAGAAATGGAAACCGTATCAATGCACGCACTCCATGTAGGGATTTCCCTCCTGCTCAAGATAATTATAGTGGGGCTGGTGATTCAATTGGTGACGATCAGCTAATCACCATACTGGGACAACTTACTCAGGTTATGAATAATAACCATACCCGTATAGATCACCCTAATCCGCAGTGTGGAGGATCAATGTTAGATCGATTCATGAGGCAACAACCACCAACGTTCAATGGGAGTACAAGTCCCTTAGTAGCCGAGCAGTGGATAAATTCCCTAGAGAAAATATTTCAGGCTTTGGGGAGCAGTGAAAGGGAAAAGGTTATCATGGCAGTTTACCGCCTCACTGGAGATGCTGATCAATGGTGGTCATTGATTCAAAACATGAAGGAAGATGATGAAGTATAAAATATGGAATGGAGAGAGTTCAAAGATCTGTTTTTAGAAAAATACTTTCCTCGCGACCATAGAGCGGATATGGAAAGGCAATTTCTGGGTCTGAGACAAAAGGAGGATGAGAATGTCACAAAGTATGAGGCTAAATTTACAAGGTTAGCGAGGTATGCTGGAGATTATATTCAAAACCCAAGAAGTAAGATTGATCGTTTCTTTGATGGGTTAAAACCATTTCTCCGTCGAGCATTAGTCTCACAATCCTTTTCATCGTACGAAGACATTGTCTCATGTGCTATCAAGACCGAAAACGAATTCTCTAAGACTTATGACTTTAAAGCAAAGCAAGAGAAGAAGAGACCTGCTGATCAATCTGGGAATGGAAATAAGGGGAAGAAGGGAAAGGTTGAATATCCATCTTGTGGTAAATGCGGGAAGAAACATCCTGGTAATTGCTTGAAGGGAATGGGAGTCTGTTACAAGTGTGGTGAAAAAGGCCACCAAGCTCATGATTGCAAAGGGAAGAAGGAAGATACCAACGTTCAGTGATACAATTGCAGGGAGATGGGGAATTATGCAAATGCATGTCCTAAGCGTCAGGAGAACTTACCTCAAAAAAGGCCAAGGGATCAAGGCCAGGGTTATGCTATCACTACTGCAGAGGTAGAAGCTCCAAAAGACGTGGTGGCAGGTAATTTAATGGTTTCCTCAAGTTTAGAAAATGAATTATTTGACTCTGGATCGTCGCATTGTTTCATATCTTCCCAGTTTTCTAAGAAAATTAGATATTTCCAATTTGATTTAATAAGGGAGTTGTCAGTTAAAACTCCTAAGGGAAGTATCATTGCAATAAAGTTTTGTGAATCAGTCCCCATTAGAGCACATAAATTTTCTTTATCTGCTGATCTCATCGTCATACCTATGATTGAGTTTGATATAATCCTCGGTATGGACTGGCTTTCGGACTATGATGCGAAGATTTATTGTAAGAAGAAAGAGGTTACGATTCTTGATGATAATGATAAGGAACACCTTATCTTTAGAGCAGAATCGTCACCACCTAATTCTTATTTAGATCCACCCCCAGTAGCTCAACTTAATTCAATTATTGGGGAGGAAGAGAATGAAATAACTGTCGGTGAGGAAAGGAATGTTCAAATAGAGGATGTACATGTTGTGAAAGAATTTGTAGATGTATTTCCAGAAGATTTACCTGGACATCCTCCAGAACGAGAAGTTGAGTTTTCCATTGATTTGATTCCTGGATCAAGGCCTATATCGAATACCCCTTATAGAATGGCCACTGTAGAGTTAGTCCAACTAAAGAAACAACTAGTGGAATTGAGTAATAAGGTATTTATTCGCCCTAGTGTTTCTCCATGGGGAGCCCCTGTTCTTTTTGTTAAAAGGAAAGATGGATCTATGAGGTTATGTATCGACTACAGGGAGATCAATGCTATAACGATAAAGAAAAAGTATCCCCTACCTCGTATTGATGATTTATTCGACCAACTACATGGAGCTCAATACTTTTCAAAGATTGACCTTCGATCTGGATACCATCAGTTGTGTGTGAAGAAGGAAGACATTCCGAAGACAGCATTTCGAACCAGGTACGGGCATTACGAGTTTACCGTAATGCCGTTTGGATTGACTAATGCACCCTCTGTATTCATGGATCTGATGAATAGAGTTTTCAAGGAGTATGTCGATGAATTTGTGGTGTTATTTATTGATGATATCTTGGTATACTCCAAAACCTACGAAGATCATGAAAATCACTTGCGCATTATCTTGAAGACTCTGAGGAGGCATGAATTGTATGGGAAGTTTAGCAAGTGTGAATTCTGGCTTCAAGAGATTTCTTTTCTTGGCCATATTGTCTCTAAAGATGGAATCTCTATTGATCCTTCTAAGACCAAGGCAATCCAAGAATGTCCAGCACCTACGAGTATAACTGAGGTACGTAGTTTTATTGGTTTGGCAGGTTATTATCGACGTTTCGTCCAGAATTTTGCCCGATTGGCTAACCCATTAACGAAGCTCACACGTAAAGGGGTTAAATTTGTTTGGACAAAAGAGTGTGAAGAATGTTTTGAAGAACTGAAGAAAAGATTAGTCAATGCTCCTATATTGACTCTACCATCGGGGAATGATGGGTTCGTTATTTATAGTGATGCATCAAAGAAAGGACTTGGTTGTGTCCTTATGCAGAATGATAGAGTTATTTCCTATGTATCACGATAGTTGAAAATTCATGAACAAAACTATCCTACTCATGATCTCGAGTTAGAAACTGTGATCTTTGCTTTAAAGATATGGAGGCACTACCTCTATGGTGAAAAATGTGAGATTTATACTGATCACAAGAGTTTGAAGTATATTTTCTCACAAAAAGAACTCAACATGAGGCAAAGGAGATGGCTTGAATTACTCAAGGATTATGATTGTACGATACACTACCACCCGGGGAAGGAAAACAAGGTGGCAGATGCTTTGAGTAGAAAAGACCATGGAGTTTTGAACAATATGAGAATTTAAAGGGATCCAATTTTCATGGATCTAGTGAAGATGGACATGGGAATAACCAGGGAAGGCGAAACATCATTTCTTTTTCAAATGGTTGCCAAACCATCTTTAATAGAAAGGATTAAGAGTTCTCAGACCGATGATGAAGAATTCCAAAAGAAGATTAAAGCTGTGAATGATGTGGAATTGAGAGACTTTGTGTATGAAGATGGAATTTTGAAATTCGGGAAGAGACTTTGTGTTCCCGATTTACCTGATCTAAAAAGGGAATTGCTGGATGATGCTCATAGTTCCAATTTCTCTATACACCATGGGAGCACCAAAATGTATAGAGATTTTAAGGAACATTTTTGGTGGGACAACATGAAGAGGGAGATTGCTGATTTTGTGTCAAGATGTATGGTTTGTCAACAAGTGAAACCTGGAAGGCAACAGCCCGGAGGAGTCATGCAACCTCTTCCCATACCGGAGTGGAAATGGGACAATATTACGATGGACTTTGTCATGGGGATACCAAAGACTCCTAGAAGGAATGATGCAATATGGGTGATTGTTGATCGTCTTACCAAGTCAGCACATTTTCTTGCTATAAGAGATGATCTACCCCTGGAACGTCTAGCAAGACTATATATTAATGAAGTTGTGAGACTTCATGGAGTACCCTTATCAATTGTTTCTGATATTGATCCCCGTTTTACTTCAAGATTCTGGAAAAGTCTTCAGAAATCCCTGGATACAGAACTTCATTTGAGCACTGCATACCACCCTCAGACAGACGGACAATCAGAACGGACTATTCAAACCTTAGAAGACATGTTGAGATCTTGCTCACTTGACTTTCAGGGTATGTGGGATCAATATTTACCTCTGGTAGAATTTTCCTATAACAATAGCTTCCATTAGAGTATTCAGATGACACCATATGAAGCGTTATATGGAAATAGATGTCGTACACCAACCTGTTGGGATGACGTTGGTAAAAGAAAACTTGTAGGCCCAGAACTGGTGGAGGAAACGGTGGAAAAGGTGAAGGTAATCCAAAATCACATCAAAGCAGCCCAAAGTAGGCAGAAGAGCTATGCCGATAATCGAAGGAAGGATTTGGAATTTCAAGTCGGTGATCATGTTTTCCTGAAGGTATCTCCATGGAAGGGAGTCATATGTTTTGGTAAGAAAGGTAAATTGAGTCCCAGGTACATCGGACCTTTCGAAATTCTAGAACGAATTGGGGTCGTAGCTTACCGATTGGCAATGCCGCCAAGTCTCTCCAAAGTTCACGATGTGTTCCACGTATCTTTGTTAAGAAAATACATGCCTGACCCAATGCATGTACTCACCTATGAGGAATTAGAACTGGAACCCGATCTGTCTTATTGTGAAGAGCCTGTCAGGATTCTTGATACAAGAGAACAAGTACTGAGAAACCGGACGACACGTCTGGTAAAAGTTTTATGGAGAAATCATAAGATGGAAGAGGCAACGTGGGAACCCGAGGAACTTATGATGAAGAACCACCCGAGTCTTTTTATGCAGTAATACCCTAGAAATTGCGAGGACGCAATTATTTGAAGGAGGGGAGAATGTAACACCCCAAGCTTCCACGGTACGTTTCCCTTCGAATAATGCGATAGCGTGTGTTGTACGCAACCTCGAGTTCTAACACACCACAACTAATTAAAATAGCCATTGTGAATAGTAATACCTACTTTTTGAAATCATATATATTTTATGGATTCGGAATATCGAAATTAGCCTAGGGTGAAATTTTGGTACTTTTCGGATAACTTTTATATTTTGATAAATAGTGAAAATTACTAAATTTTAATTAAAAACAACTTTTTTAATCAAAATAATTAATAGTGATAAATTATGAATTTTAGTGGTTTTAAAGTATATTTACAATATATTTTTACCATTTAATATAATGTTGGTCATTGGACATAATTTTACAATTAAACCGAATATAAACAAGTGTCAATCTTTTGATAGTTATTATCTCTTAAAAACACGCTTTTTGTTTTGACAGCGGGAATTAATTTTAAATTAATTTCTGCCACTTCTGTGTTTTGAATTTAGGAAAATGGATTCCATATTTGGAATCAGGATGTTCAAATTGTGTAAATAGGTAACTTTTTTTAGACATTTTGAATAATTACTGCGGTAAATATTTTATTTACCAGGGTTAAGGGTAAATCCGGTAAATAAGGGTTAAAAAATAATATTATAATAATAATAAATTACCCTAAAACGTGTCGTAACCCTATTGGTTGATAAATGGTAGACCATGGGCATCTTTGGGTCAATTTTGGGACCCCATGGATCCACTTGTAAGTGATAATGACACTTTATTTTAATTAAGTTAAAATAAATACAAAAATGACACAAGCATATATATTTTAGCAAA
Organism: Viscum album; assembly: GCA_963277665.1. Taxonomy (NCBI): domain Eukaryota; kingdom Viridiplantae; phylum Streptophyta; class Magnoliopsida; order Santalales; family Viscaceae; genus Viscum; species Viscum album. The sequence goes on from OY728142.1 coordinate 1,932,802,649, forward strand.
ACAATTGTTACATAGGGTTATATATGTTGGATTTTAGATTATAAATATTCATTAGAAAGATAAAAATATTTCCTACATAATGATATTTTATTTATAATTTTTAGACATTAAATAATTTATTTTATTTATGACACAATGATGATGCAGTAATTACTATAATAGTGAAAAATTAAAATAATTGATATTATAAATACCCAAATAAATATAATATGAAACTTTTAATGAATTAAACTAATTTTATAGGATAATATGATATATTAGGATTGATTTAATTGACTTTATTCGAAGTAATCAATCTGTTATGAGTTTCACAAAAATCAACTATTGAATAGTGTCAAAATTGACATAAAAGAGTTCTTAAAACAAATATTATATTATTAATTGATATTAAATTCCTAAAAATATAAGGATCGGCCAAGAGACTTATATAATGATAGGTACATCATTAATGGACCACTTGGGGGTCTTTTGGATGTATATAGTAAGTTTATTAACCATATTATATAAAAATACAAACAGACATTGTAAAAGTGAAACTAATTAACTTAGAGTTAATACTTAATGATAAGGTTAATATAAGTACCCAAACCTGTCTAAATTCTATTGGTTGAGTTGTTTTAGACCCATCACCACCTTAACCTTTGAATAGTCAACTTTGGAGCCATTAGAAACCTAATACGAATTTATTATAAATTAATATTTCTAGCTTTTCCAAAGGTTCCCCTCACCCCTCTTATAAAAGGGCACTCCTCCTCATTTCTTCACACCTTCAAATCACTTTGGTTCGGCCAAACATTGCCCAAATACTCTCCCAACTTCCCTCACTATAACCTAGGGGCCTTAGTTTAATCAGAAAGCCAACCTAAAGAGCCCTTTTGATCAAATCAAAAAGAAGAACCCGAAGAAGAGGTAATGATTTCACCACCCTTCTCCAAGTTCATTTCTTCTTCCACTTCTTCTTCCTTTGTTATTAACATTCTAAAATAATAAATCCAGTATATCACATATACTATTATGTTATTATAAATATGTTACAACCATATTCAGTATTCTATCCACCCTTTGAATAACATGTCACCATACGTGCGTGCGTACGGCTTACCGTCTCCACGTCGTGGTGTAATTGTTATTCAATATATTATTATTTGGATGGGTATAATAATGATGTGTAACTCATGTAAATAATAAATATAACATGTTAATGATTCTGTATATATGATATACCATCCATTTATATGTTATTTTAATATCAAAAGAATGATATTGTCGCTCGTGCGTACGTACGGACTACCGTCTCCACGAACGTGATGAGATTCATTCTCCATCGTATCCATTCAAGTATAATTATCATTTGATGATTTAAAAATGATGTTTAGGGACTTGATATCATTCTGGATATGAATAAGACACAACAAACATGGCTTATGTAACAAAACATATAAAAGAAAATGAGTAAGTTAACACCCGAAATGACGATAATTCTAAGATATTATTAACAAATCAATGTTAAAAGATCATATATGATATCATATTAATATATATGATTCCTGTATAATTTAATAACAATTATTTCACCATTATACAGGAGTTTAACCTACCCCAACCAAGGAAAAGTACAAGGTAAGGGATTTTCTTATCTCACTTTCAATTCCGTGAGATTTCTATTATTCGCCACTAAATTATTGAAAGTGGTGTATTGTGTACTACCATTTGATATATATTATCATGATTCTCTTTATATTAATTTTATTCTGGAAATCATTTGGTGGTTATTAACTTTTTTCCATATGACTCAGTTGATTAACGGGGTAAGGGGTTTTCATCTCACTCCTTATTCCTGTGAGCTTCATGCCATATTGCCACCATCACCTTTTGTGTGGTGTGTGTACTGCCCATAATTATATTCTTTGTGTAATACACCTTAATTTATGTGTATTTACATATTGATTGTATGATACCTCTTTCATTGGTTGTATGTTTCATAAGTTACCAAATTGGTAAGGTTTATTTCACAATCTCTCCATTATTCGAGGTTGTTTATACGTAATAATCTATTGGGATCTCTTTATCATCCACATCCATGTTTCTTAAAAATGTATTTCAAAACATTTTCACTATTTACTAGAATATGAGTTAAAGTCATTTATACCCTTTTTGACTTTTATAAGTGGTTTATAAAGGAATCTTTCGGTCGTTTTCAAAACAAAGTCCTTTTTAACCTTTTCGACAGAATTAAGGTAAGAATGTATTTTTTAACTTATACGGCGGGTGCGGCTATTTTCCGCCGTTATAAAATCTTCAAAGCTTCCCTTACAAGCTTATAAGAATATTTTCAAAGAAAATGTTTTATTTTATATGGATCTTAAATGATTTCAAAATAAAAGGAGATATTTCTTTAAAAAGAATTTTTATTTCATCTATGTCAACATCCTTTGATGGATTTTAAGATTATTTGAAGTTGATTTATTATGATACAAAACTTCTATATTGTATTGAAGGTTTTGTGATATGTTTGACTATGGATGTGCTATTTTTATACCATTCATAGTTTATGGTGAAATTATAGACATTTCGTATGCTAGTTTTAATACGAATGTTTATGTTATGTTTAAACCTTTTCATATGGGAATGCATTGGACTTAGTAAGTGACGGGTGGAGCCCGCTATAGCTCCTCGATGCATCGGTAGGTCTCATGAGACAAACTAGTGTCTTGGCACAAGGCCTTGACAAAATCTTATTTGTAATCTTGGCACGAGGCCTTGACTATGTGGTTATGATAGTCTGGCATTATGCATTCCAACATTATGAAAGTGGTTATTGATTTTTGCATGTGATTATTCGATTAGTAGAATATCCATGTGAATAAGTAAATGGAATTATTTCATTTTATTTATGCCATACCATGTTGAATGTTCATGTTTAAAAGGAATTTTTTTAGTTATACATTGCCTTAAATGTTTATTCTTATTTATGAAAGTTTCCGCTATATTGTTATCCTTACTGGGCATTTGAGCTCACCCCTTTTTTATGTTTTATTTTTCCCAGGAAGTGAAGAAGTAAATTATGAATGACCTGCAGGGATATTATGAGGGGATTATAGTGTGGACTGTAGAAACATTATGTTGTTGTAGTAGTTTTTCATTTTATGATGTAATGTAAAACTTATGAATATATCTAGTGTTTCCAAGGCTACTAAACCAATCGGTCTTTCGAGATTTGATCTTTCTTGTGATCATGCCAATGTTATGTAATAATGCACCGACTCTAGGTAACTGGGGTCGGGGCGTTACAGTTGGTATCAGAGGAAGTTTAGTACAAACCTTGGAAGCTAGATTTAGATAAACTCTGATTAGAGCACGTAGACCTAAGATAAACTTTGAGGATTAGTATAGAAGAACTTCCTAGAATTTTGGTATTGTAGAGATTTTGTGAGTTTTCCAAGCAATACATCCCTGTCTGGATACGAGCAGGTAGAGGCGGCTCTGGCACAGATGTACCTAGGGGTAAGCCCCGAAAACACCGCTTTGAGATAGACTCGAACGGGAACTGGTGCACGACAACGGGCCTTGCTTCACTCTTGGTTACGACACTCCCGGGGGATATGCTTAGGATAGCTCTCATTTTCTTTACAAATCATTATGAAGGTTTTATGAGTATATACTTCCTCAAAGAAATTTTTTTTATGATTATGGATTATATCGATATATGGTTCAATTTATGTTAAGTGTTTTATAAGTATGGTATTATGTATTTTGATTCATAAACTGATCTAGTTTATGCCATTGTTTAGAAATGGCACCTAGTGGAAGAAATGGAAACTGTATCAATGCACGCACTCAATGTAGGGATTTCCCTCCTGATCAAGATAATTATAGTGGGGCTGGTGATGCAACTGGTGTCGATCAGCTAATCACCATACTGGGACAACTTACTCAGGTTATGAATAATAACCTTACCCGTATGGAGCACCCTGATCCGCAGGGTGGAGGATCAATGTTAGATCGATTCATGAGGCAACAACCACCAAAGTTCAATGGGAGTACAAATCCCTTAGTAGCCGAGCAGTGGATAAATTCCCTAGAGAAAATATTTCAGGCTTTGGGGAGCAGTGAAAGGGAAAAAGTTATAATGGCAGTTTACCGACTCACTGGAGATGCTGATCAATGGTGGTCATTGATTCAAAACATGAAGGAAGATGATGAAGTATCAAATATGGAATGGAGGGAGTTCAAAGATCTCTTTTTAGAAAAATACTTTCCTCATGACCATAGAGCGGATATGGAAAGCCAATTTCTGGGTCTGAGACAAAAGGAGGATGAGAATGTCACAAAGTATGAGGCTAGCATTACAAGGTTAGCGAGGTATGCTGGAGATTATATTCGCAACCCAAGAAGTAAGATTGATCGTTTCTATGATGGGTTAAAACCATTTCTCCGTCGAGCATTAGTCTCACAATCATTTTCATCGTACGAAGACATTGTCTCATGTGCTATCAAGACCGAAAAGGAATTCTCTAAGTCTTATGACTTTAAAGCAAATCAAGAGAAGAAGAGACCTGCTAATCAATCTGGGAATGGAAAAAAGGGGAAGAAGGGAATGGTTGAATATCCATCTTGTGGTAAATGCGGGAAGAAACATCCTGGTACTTGCTTGAAGGGAATGGGAGTCTGTTACAAGTGAGGTGAAAAAGGCCACCAAGCTCGTGATTGCAAGGGGAAGAAGGAAGATACCAACGTTCAGTGCTACAATTGCAGGGAGATGGGGCATTATGAAAATTCATGTCCTAAGCGTCAGGAGAACTTACCTCAGAAAAGGCCAAGGGATCAAGGCCAGGCTTATGCTATCACTACTGCAGAGGTAGAAGCTCCAAAAGACGTGGTGGCAGGTAATTTAATGGTTTCCTCAAGTTTAGCAAATGTATTATTTGACTCTGGATCGTCGCATTGTTTCATATCTTCCCAGTTTGCTAAGAAAAATAGATATTACCAATTTGATTTAATAAGGGAGTTGTCAGTTAAAGCTTCTAAGGGAAGTATCATTGCAACAAAGTTTTGTGAATCAGTCCCCATTAGAGCACATAAATTTTCTTTATCTGCTGATCTCATCATCATACCTATGATTGAGTTTGATATAATCCTCCGTATGGACTGGCTTTCGGACTATGATGCGAAGATTTATTGTACAATAGTGCAGAAAACGTTTTTTACGTCACCATTTTTTACGTCGGTTATATAAAACCGACGTCATAATATGTAAAACGAGGTTTTTTACGTCGGTTATTTCATAACCGACGTAAAAACCTGTGTTCGTTACACCTTTAACGTCGGTTATTTTTATAACCGACGTTATTAATCACGCGGCTTCATTTTTTACGTCGGTTATACCTTAACCGCTGTAAAAAACAGAAGCGGGGGGTGTTTGTTACGTCGGTTATTAAATAACCGACGTAAAAAACGCGGTTTTTGAAGGCCTTTTTACGTCGGTTATAAAATAACCGACGTAAAAAAAGAATCCGCAGATGTTTTTGACATCGGTTATGGAATAACCGAAGTAAAAAAACGCGGATTTTGAGCCCTTTATAACGTCGGTTATAAAATAACCGACATCAAAAAAGAATCGGAGGAAGGTTTTTACGTCGGTTATTGAATAACCGACGTTATAAATGTTTTTAAATCAATTATAACGTCAGTTATTGAATAACCGACGTGATAACTCATTTAAAAAAATTCCCAGACCCGTGGATTGTCATTCGCGAGTTTACCTTCGACAGTCGCGACTCGTCTCTCTCGCGCGTAAACCCGAATCGGCTCGTCCATTTCGTTGGTTTAGATTCTTTTTGCGATCATCGTTTCTCATATTTAATCTCCTCGGATCAATCATCTAAACTCGCAGCACTCAGGTAATCCTCCCACTCGTTCGTTTTTTTTCGCGGATAGTATATATATATGTGTTGTGATTTTTTTGTTGAAACTAGCTAAGATTCTTCGATTGCGAACCCTTTTAACTCGTTTTGGCACCATAATCTTATTTATAATCCCTAGATCTATTAGTTCGACTTGCAATATTGACTAATTTTATGATTTCACTAATTTTTCATCGTTTTCTATAAATCCCCGAGAGGGTTGGGGCGTGTCCATTTGGATGGGTTGCCCTTTTACAGTTGTTACTACTTTATTCACACACAACCATGGAATAGGGTGTGGGGGGTGGTGTCCAGGGGGGTGTCCAAGGGGGTAGGGTGTGGGGGGTGGTGTCCAGGAGGGGTGGGGGCTGTCCAGAGGGGTCGGGGGGTGTCCAGGGGGGTTTACAAGGGGGTGGGTGGGTGTGGGGGGCTGTCCAAGGGTGTGGGTGGGTGTTGGGGAGTGTCCAGGGGGGTGTCCAAGGGGGTATGGGGTGGGGGTGGTGTTTAGGAGGGGTGGGGGGGGGGCTGTCCAGAGGGTTGGGGGGTGTCCAGGGGGGTGTCCAAGCAGGTCGGGGGTGGGGGGTTGTGTTTAGGAGGGGTGGGGGTGCTTTCTAGAGGGGTCGGGGCTGTCCAGAGGGGTCATGGGGTGTCCAGGGTGGTGTCCAAGGGGATGGGTGGGTGTGGGGGGCTGTCCAAGGGGGTGGCGGCCTGTCCAGAGGGGTCGGTGGGGTATCCAGGGCGGTGTCCAAGGGGTTGGATGGGTGTGGGGGGCTGTCCAAGTGGGTGGCGGCCTCTCCAGAGGGTATTTGGGGTTGTCCGGGTGGGTGGGGGGCTGTCCAGAGGGTTGGGGGATGTCCAGGGGGGTTTCCAAGGGGGTAGGGGGTGGGGGTGGTGTCCAGGAGGGGCGGGGGGTTGTCCAGAGGGGTCGGGGGGTGTCCAGGGGGGTTTACAAGGGGGTGGGTGGGTGTGGGGGGGCTGTCCAAGGGTGTGGGTGGGTGTTGGGGGTGTCCAGGGGGGTGTCCAAGGGGGTAGGGGGTGGGGGTGGTGTTTAGGAGGGGTGGGGGGCTGTCCAGAGGGTTGGGGGGTGTCCAGGGGGGTGTCCAAGCAGGTCGGGGGTGGGGGGTTGTGTCCAGGAGGAGTGGGGGTGCTTTCTAGAGGGGTCGGGGGCTGTCCAGAGGGGTCGGGGGGTGTCCAGGGTGGTGTCCAAGGGGATGGGTGGGTGTGGGGGGCTGTCCAAGGGGGTGGCGGCCTGTCCAGAGGGGTCGGTAGGGTGTGTCCAGGGGGGTGTCCAAGGGGGTGGATGGGTGTGGGGGGCTGTCCAAGTGGGTGGAGGCCTCTCCAGAGGGTATTTGGGGTTGTCCGGGTGGGTGGGGGGGCTGCCCAGAGGGTTGGGGGATGTCCAGGGGGGTGTCCAAGTGGGTAGGGGGTGGGGGTGGTTTCCAGGAGGGGTGGGGGGCTGTCTAGAGGGGTCGGGGGGTGTCCAGGGGGGTTTACAAGGGGGTGGGTGGGTGTTGGGGGCTGTCCAAGGGTGTGGGTGGGTGTTGGGGGGTGTCCAGGGGGGTGTCCAAGGGGGTAGGGGGTGGGGGTGGTGTTTTGGAGGGGTGGGGGGGCTGTCCAGAGTGTTGGGGGTGTCCAGGGGTGTGTCCAAGCAGGTCGGGGTGGGGGGTTGTGTCCAGGAGGGGTGGGGGTGCTTTCTAGAGGGGTCAGGGGCTGTCCAGAGGGGTCGGGGGGGTGTCCAGGGTGGTGTCCAAGGGGATGGGTGGGTGTGGGGGGCTGTCCAAGGGGGTGGCGGCCTGTCCAGAGGGGTCGGTGGGGTGTCCAGGGGGGTGTCCAAGGGGGTGGATGGGTGTGGGGGGCTGTCCAAGTGGGTGGCGGCCTCTCCAGAGGGTATTTGGGGTTGTCCGGGTGGGTGGGGGGGCTGCCCATAGGGTTGGGGGATGTCCAGGGGGTTTCCAAGGGGGTAGGGGGTGGGGGGTGGTGTCCAGGAGGGGTGGGGGGCTGTCCAGAGGGGTCGGGGGGTGTCTAGGGGGGTTTACAAGGGGGTGGGTGTGTGTGTGTGTGAGGGGGGGGGGGGGTTGTCCAAGGGTGTGGGTGGGTGTTGGGGGGTGTCCAGGGGGGTGTCCAAGGGGGTAGGGGGTGGGGGTGGTGTTTAGGAGGGGTGGGGGGGGGGGGCTGTCCAGAGGGTTGGGGGTGTCCAGGGGGGTTTCCAAGCAGGTCGGGGGTGGGGGGTTGTGTCCAGGGGGGGTGGGGGTGCTTTCTAGAGGGGCCGGGGGCTGTCCAGAGGGGTCGAGGGGTGTCCAGGGTGGTGTCCAAGGGGATGTGTGGGTGTGGGGGGCTGTCCAAGGGGGTGGCGGCCTGTCCAGAGGGGTCGGTGGGGTGTCCAAAGGGGTGTCCAAGGGGGTGGATGGGTGTGGGGGGCTGTCCAAGTGGGTGGCGGCCTCTCTAGAGGGTATTTGGGGTTGTCCGGGTGGGTGGGGGGGGGGGGCTGTCCAGAGGGTTGGGGGATGTCCAGGGGGGTGTCCAAGGGGGTAGGGGGTGGGTGGTGGTGTCCAGGAGGGGCGGGGAGCTGTCCAGAGGGGTCGGGGGGTGTCCAGGGGGGTGTTATATCTTACTATATTTTGTTTAAAAAATAATATTCAAGCATATTTTTTTTCATATAATGTTAGATATTGTAAATTTTTTACTTATTAAAACATGTATCAAACCAAAATGATAAAACAATAAAAACCGTAAAGAGGAGAAGTCCTGGGCGCACCGGCCGGCCGATGGTGGATCACCGGGGGGTGGTGGTCGAGACAGCAAAGCTGTCTGGTCCACCGGCCGGCCGGTGATGAGCCAGCGGCCGGCCGGTGGTGATCCAGCGGCCGACCGGTGGTCCAAACAGAGCAAGGCTGTCTGGTCCACCGGCCTGCCGGAGGTGAGCCAGCGGCCGGCCGGTGGTGAGCCACCGGCCGGCCGGTGACACCAGGCAGTGGGCAAGTCTACTGCCTGGGTCCTCCGGCTGGCCGGTGAGCTCACACCGGCTGACCGGTGGACTCAGTGAGTCCACTTTTCAGCTTTCTTGGGCAAACTCCTTGGCAACCTTTTGCCTATCAACAAAAACACTTGAAAACAAGTTAGAACATAATAAGAGTGATTGTGATCATTAAAATCCAAGAGAGAGGGGTACAACAGACTGTGTTTACCATGTTTATCATTGTTTAACATGCTTACCATACTACCAATGTTTAATATTATGTAATTTAGAACACTTTTCTATTTTTTGATTAAGTAGTATTACAATATTTGAATTTGTATATTTGTGAACTAATGTTTGTTTTTTTGATTTGAAGGAAAATGACAGATCAATCAGTTGATCAGCCACATGATTCTGGAGATGAGCATATTGGTCATACATCTGGGGAGGAACATTCACATGCTCCTATTACGAAAAAGAGTTCAAAGGTTGGTAAGCGTGGGTGCACACGTTTACCAAAATTATCACTTGCCCGTACGAAGGAGGAGAGGATAGTCGTGGAGTTTGATGATGATGATCTTCCTAGAGGTCCAAATGCTAATGATTTTAAGGGATTTGTAGAAACTCGGGCTAAGAGCAAAGTAAGCATTCTCTATGATGATTGGAGAAGTGTGGATAAGGTGATAATTTCTCAGATGTGGGAGACCATTTTGGTAAGATCTTTTGCTATTGTTTGACTGTTCTTTAAATGTTTCTAGTATATATAATATTTTTAACCTCTTTTTTATCAGATGACATTTGATATTCTTGACACTGGAGGAGTCAGGAAGAAATGCTTATCGTTGGCTGCTAGGAGATGGAGGGATTTCAAATCAACCCTCTAATCTGATTTCATTTATGGTCATAGGAGTCGTGAGAATCCATGTCGTATATATCCTTTTATAGATGAAGACACATGGAGACAATTTTTTGAAAGTAGAAGAAAAGAATCATTTTTGGTAAGGGAAATGTAAACTTTTATAAGCTTTCTTATATAAATGATCTTATTATTGTTTTGTTAATGATTACCTATTCTTAATTTATAGCAAACAATGAAAGCTCATCAAGAGATCCAATCTAAAAATGTATACCCTCATAGTTTATCTCGGGGAGGGTATGCATTATTGGAAGAACAAATGATGGAAGAAAAATTTCAACAACTAAGAGATGAGTCTTCAAGCTCTGGAGAGGTGGCCCCTCCATCCCCTCCATCTAGACATGAGAAATGGAAAAGAGCTCGGAAGGGCAAAAAAGGACAATATCTTTCGGAAGAATCGAGACTCGTAGTTGAGAGGATTCTAAGATATCTATTTTATTTATTTAAGTTTACTATTTTCGTCATATATTTCCAATCATTATAGAAATGTTCACTTAATTATTACAGGACTCTCTTGAGGAGCAGAGTTCACAGGGGACATTTACACCATCTGGGAGGGAAGATATTTTATCTGTGGCATTGGGAAAGCCTGAACATCCTGGCCGTGTAAGAGGATATCCGGCAGGTGTATCTGTAAGAAAAGTGTTGCCACGTTCCTCAATGTCTAACGTTGAGGGAGTTTATAAAAAAAATAGAATCCTTGGAGGCTGAAGTCCATAATATTAATGCGACAATGGAGGACAAGATTAGAGCATCGGTGCAGTTTATGTTTGCAGACTTGCAAAGACAATTTCAGGGTGCAGCTCCCACTCCACCTCTCCCAGTAGCTCCCACTCCCCCACCTCAGCCTGCGGACCCCATTTTTGATCCTCCTCCTCCGCCGCAGCTACCTACTTATTGTGAGTTGTATGTTGATGATCCTCAACATCATATAGTTGCATATGGGATGGTATATTGTATAGGAGATACAGTTCATCATCAACAGTTAGAGGTAGAGAATCAGAGGGTCACTGTACAGGATATTATAGACAGATCAGCTCGGATACCATTACCTACAGATGAGGTGAAGACAGTTGGACATAGTATCGGCCATTTTTTACTTTGTCCATCCAGACTTCTTCGACTCATTACCATAGAGGTATGGGTGTTATATCTTTTATTTTATATTTTTATTAATGTTTTATCATTTGAAAACTAATATATTTTTCAATTTATTTTTAAAAGAATACTTCAAAGGTAAAGAAATACTGTATAGACAACAACAAAGACAGATAGCTATGACATCAGATGCAGATACTAGCAGTCTTGACAAATTGTCATGATATTCAAATCTGTTGGCCGATCATTATGACTTTACAATGGAAGCTCATGTCTGTGGATGTGAACTAAGTGTGGGGATTATGAAAACTGATATCATGGAGTTTGTCACTGGAGATAAGTTGGGCATCAACGTGGTGAAAATTTTTATCATGTAAGTCTTAACACCTTTTCCTTGCGTTATATTTATTAAAAATGTATACTTATGTCTGCTTTGTATTAGGTATCTGTATAAAATTTGTGAGAGGAATGAGCTGACAGAAGTATATGGATTCGTGGACCCACAATTGATTTCCCCTGAAGCATGTGCATTGGATGAGGAACAAAGAATGATTTATATTGCTGATAGATTTGAAAAGAATGTAATCACACAGTGTTGGATGATGCCTTTTTGTGAGAGGTATGAAACACATCCCTCTCAAAGAGTTAATTATTTTTAACATAAAAAACCACTAACGTTAAATTTCCTTTTATCTGGGATCATTGGATGTTGGGGGTTTTTTGCCTTAGGGAGAAAGCACTTTATTGGATATGCTCTCTCCATGATGATGTGCGAGAAAGTTTTACGAATATATTGGAAACGTATGTTTCAATTTCACAATAGTTTTATATATAATAATGAATTTTAAATTTACCCCATTCGTATTATTTTCTAACAGGGCATGGGTCCACTTTCGAAAATGCGCAAAGAAAAGGAATTTCAAGATCAAATCTGTACATGCGAAGGTAAATATACATTTATAATTTGTACATTTTGATTTATTACATAAAAATAATATATTGAATTTACACTCATTCAAACAGAAATGTCATGAGCAACAAGGCATCATCGAATGCGGATATTACATGTTAAGATTTATGTATGAAATAATAACAACTGGGACAGTTCTGAGTTTTGACCTGGTAAGATTTCCTCTTTCTCATAATATTTCAATTTGATTTATTCATTATACACGTTGACTACTATCCTTTTCCTTTGTATCTTTTTGATGACCCTCAACCCTTTACTGCTGAAGATATCAAACACTTACAAGTGGAGTGGTCAAATTATTTTACAGGTTTGATTGACTTTTAGTTGTTTGTAATGTAAAATCTAATTTTGATTATTGTCAATGTAATTGTGTATTTCGTAGTCGTTTAGGTTGGATTTAGTTTTTTTTTGAAGTTGACAGTGTAAGTTTTGAATGTTATATAAGTGAATCATTAATTTTTCTCTACTTCTTGTTTTGGTCTACTGTTGATGGTTTTTCTGGTCTGGATTTTGGTATGGGGGAGAGGTTCCAAGGGGGTGGGTGGGTGTTTGGGGGGTGTACAAGGGATATGGTAGGGGTGTCCAAGGTGTGTTTGGGGCTGTCCTAGGGGTCGGGGGGTGTAAATGAGGGTGGGGGGTGTCCAAGGGGTGGGGGTGTCCAAGGGATATGGGAGGGGGTGTCCAAGGTGTGTTTGGGGCTGTCCAAGGGGTCGGTTGGGTGTAAATGAGGGTGGGGGGGGGGGGGTGTCCAAGGGGTGGGGGGTGTCCAAGTGGTGGGTGGGTGTCCAAGGGATATAGGAGGGGTGTCCAAGGGGTGTTTGGGGCTGTCCAAGGGGATGGGGGGGGGGGGGGGTTCCAAGGGGTCGGGGGGGTTTCCAAGGGGTCGGGGGGGGGGGGGGGTGTCCAGGGGGTGGGGGGGCTGTCCAAGGGGTGGGGGGTGTCCAAGGGGTGGGGGGGGGGGTGTCCAAGGGATATGGGAGGGGTTTCCAAGGGGTGTTTGGGGCTGTCCTAGAGTTTGGGGGGTGTAAATGAGGGTGGGGGGCTGTCGAAGGGGTGGGGGGTGTCCAAGGGGTGGGGGGTGTCCAAGGGATATGGGAGTGGTGTCCAAGGTGTCTGGGAGTTCTGTCCAAGGGGCCGGTTGGGTGTAAATGAGGGTGGGGGCTGTCCAAGGGGTGGGGGTGTCCAAGGGGTGGGGGGGGGTGTCCAAGGGATATGGGAGGGGTGTCCAAGGGGTGTTTGGGGCTGTCCAAGGGCTCGGGGGGGGGGGGGGGGGTGTCCAAGGGGTCTGGGAGGGCTGTCAAGGTGTGGGGGTGTCCAATGGGTGTTTGAGGCTGTACTAGGGGTATTGGGGGTGTAAATGAGGATGGGGGGGCTGTCCGAGGGGTGGGGGGTGTCCAAGGGGTGGGGGGTGTCCAAGGGATATGGGAGGGGTGTCCAATGGGTGTTTGAGGCTGTACTAGGGGTCGTGGGGGTGTAAATGAGGGTGGGGGGGGGCTGTCCAAGGGGTGGGGGGTGTCCAAGGGTTGTGGTGGGGCTCCAATGTGGTGGGGGAGGGCTGGCCAGGTTGTTAGGTGTGTATAGATGAGGGTGGGGTTCAGTTGGGGCTTGTGGGAGGGCTGGCATGGTTATTTTTGTTGTTTGGTTTCTGGTTGCTTTTTGGTGAGAGCAGTGCAATTATTTTAAAAAAATATATATATCGCTTTCACGTCGGTTATTTTATAACCGACGTTGTAAATATATCGGTAGGGGTTTATCACGTCGGTTTTTTCGAGAACCGACATGATAAACCATTCCCGGGCCTTTTATCAGGTCGGTTCTTAATATAACCGACGTGCTAAAAGTCCTGGGAATCGATTTACCACGTCGGTTATTGGATAACCGACGTGCTAAAACGTTTCCCAGACCTTTTTATCACTTGGGTTATTTAAGAAAAGGACGTGATAATAGGCCCGGGGAAGGGTTAATCACGTCGGTTATTAATGAACCGACGTGATAAACACCGTGATGTTAGGGATGTTACGTCGGGTTTTAAATAACCGACGTAAAAAACGTTATTTATAACGTCGTCCGTATTAACGTCGCCTAAAAACCGACGTAAATAATGAAAAATAACCAACGTAAAAAATGTTTTCTGCACTAGTGGTAAGAAGAAAGAGGTTACGATTCTTGATGATAATGATAAAAAACACCTTATCTTTAGAGCAGAATCGTCACCACCTAATTCTTATTTAGATCCACCCCCAGTAGCTCAACTTAATTCAATTATTGGGGAGGAAGAGAATGAAATAACTGTCGGTGAGGAAAGAAATGTTCAAATAGAGGATGTACCTGTTGTGAAAGAATTTGTAGATGTATTTCCGGAAGATTTACCTGAACATCCTCCAGAACGAGAAGTTGAGTTTTCCATTGATTTGATTCCTGGATCAAGGCCTATATCGAAGACCCCTTATAGAATGGCCACTGTAGAGTTAGTAGAACTAAAGAAAAAACTAGAGGAATTGATTAATAAGGGATTTATTCGCCCTAGTGTTTCTCCATGGGGAGCCCCTGTTCTTTTTGTTAAAAAGAAAGATGGATCTATGAGGTTATGTATCGACTACAGGGAGATTAATGCTATAACGATAAAGAACAAGTATCCCCTACCTCGTATTGATGATTTATTCGACCAAATGCATGGAGCTCAATACTTTTAAAAGATTGATCTTCGATCTGGATACCATCAGTTGTGTGTGAAGAAGGAAGACATTCCGAAGATAGCATTTCGAACCAGGTACGGGCATTACGAGTTTACCGTAATGCCGTTTGGATTGACTAATGCACCCTCTGTATTCATGGATCTGATGAATAGAGTTTTCAAGGAGTATGTCGATGAATTTGTGGTGGTATTTATTGATGATATCTTGGTATACTCCAAAACCTACGAAGATCATGAAAATCACTTGCGCATTATCTTGAAGACTCTGAGGAGGCATGAATTATATGGGAAGTTTAGCAAGTGTGAATTCTGGCTTCAGGAGATTTCTTTTCTTGGCCATATTGTCTCTAAAGATGGAATCTCTATTGATCCTTCTAAGACCAAGGCAATCCAAGAATGGCTAGCACCTATGAGTATAACTGAGGTACGTAGTTTTATTGGTTTGGCAGGTTATTATTGACGTTTCGTCCAGAATTTTGCCCGATTGGCTAACCCATTAACGAAGCTCACACGTAAAGGGGTTAAATTTGTTTGGACAAAAGAGTGTGAAGAATGTTTTGAAGAACTGATGAAAATATTAGTCAATGCTCCTATATTGACTCTACCATCGGGGAATGATGGGTTCATTATTTATAGTGATGCATCAAAGAAAGGACTTGGCTGTGTCCTAATGCAGAATGATAGAGTTATTGCCTATGCATCACGACAGTTGAAAATTCATGAACAAAACTATCCTACTCATGATCTCGAGTTAGCAGCTGTGATCTTTTCTTTAAAGATATGGAGGCACTACCTCTATGGTAAAAAATGTGAGATTTATACTCATCACAAGAGTTTGAAGTATATTTTCTCACAAAAAGAACTCAACATGAGGCAATGGAGATGGCTTGAATTACTCAAGGATTATGATTGTACGATACACTACCACCCGGGGAAGGCAAACAAGGTGGCATATGCTTTGAGTAGAAAAGACCATGGAGTTTTGAACAATATGAGAATTGAAAGGGATCCAATTTTCATGGATCTAGTGATGATGGACATGGGAATAACCAGGGAAGGCAAAACATCATTTCTTTTTCAAATGGTTGCCAAACCATCTTTAATAGAAAGGATTAAGAGGTCTCAGACCGATGATGAAGAATTCCAAAAGAAGATTAAAGCTGTGAATGATGGGAAATTGAGAGACTTTGTGTAAGAAGATGGAATTTTGAAATTCGGGAAGAGACTTTGTGTTCCCGATTTACCTGATCTAAAAAGGGAATTGCTGGATGATGATCATAGTTCCAATTTCTCTATACACCCCGGGAGCACCAAAATGTATAGAGATTTGAAGGAACATTTTTGGTGGGACAACATGAAGAGGGAGATTAGTGATTTTGTGTCAAGATGTATGGTTTGTCAACAAGTGAAAGTTGGAAGGCAACAGCCTGGAGGAGTCATGCAACCTCTTCCCATACCAGAGTGGAAATGGGACAATATTACGATGGAATTTGTCATGGGGCTACCAAAGACTCTTAGAAGGAATGATGCAATATGGGTGATTGTTTATCGTCTTACCAAGTCAGCACATTTTCTTGCTATAAGAGAAGATCTACCCCTGGAACGTCTAGCAAGACTATATATTAATGAAGTTGTGAGACTTCATGGAGTACCCTTATCAATTGTTTCTGATCGTGATCCCCGTTTTAATTCAAGATTCTGGAAAAGTCTTCAGAAATCCCTGGATACAGAACTTCATTTGAGCACTGCATACAACCCTCAGACAGACGGACAATCAGAACGGTCTATTCATACCTTAGAAGACATGTTGAGATCTTGCTCACTAGACTTTCAGGGTATGTGGGATCAATATTTACCTCTGGTAGAATTTTCCTATAACAATAGCTTCCATTCGAGTATTCAGATGGCACCATATGAAGAGTTTTATGGAAAGAGATGTCGTACACCAACCTGTTGGGATAACGTTGGTGAAAGAAAACTTGTAGGCCCAGAACTGGTGGAGGAAACGGTGGAAAAGGTGAAGGTAATCCAAAATCACATCAAAGCAGCCCAAAGTAGGCAGAAGAGCTATGCCGATAATCGAAGGAAGGATTTGGAATTTCAAGTCGGTGATCATGTTTTCCTGAAGGTATCTCCATGGAAGGGAGTCATACGTTTTGGTAAGAAAGGTAAATTGAGTCCCAGGTAAATCGGACATTTCGAAATTCTAGAACGAATTGGGGTCGTAGCTTACCGATTGGAAATGCCGCCAAGTCTCTCCAAAGTTCACGATGTGTTCCACGAATATTTTTTGAGAAAATACATGCCGGACCCAACGCATGTACTCACCTATGAGGAATTAGAACTGGAACCCGATCTGTCTTATTGTGAAGAGCCTGTCAGGATTCTTGATACAAGAGAACAAGTACTGAGAAACCGGACGACGCGTCTGGTAAAAGTTTTTTGGAGAAATCATAAGATGGAAGAGGCAACGTGGGAACCCGAGGAACTTATGATGAAGAACCAGCCGAGTCTTTTTATGCAGTAATACCCTAGAAATTGCGAGGACGCAATTATTTTAAGGAGGGGAGAATGTAACACCCCATGCTTCCACGGTACGTTTCCCTTCGAATAATGTGATAGCGTGTGTTGTACGCAACCTCGAGTTCTAACACACACCACAACTAATTAAAATAGCCATTGTGAATAGTAATACCTACTTTTTGAAATCATATATATTTTATGGATTCAGAATATCGAAATTAGCCTAGGGTGAAATTTTGGTACTTTCCGGATAACTTTTATATTTTTGATGAATAGTGAAAATTACTAAATTATAATTAAAAACAACTTTTTTAATCAAAATAATTAATAGTGATAAATTATGAATTTTAGTGGTTTTAAAGTATATATAGAATATATTTTTACCATTTAATATAATTTTGGTCATTGGACATAATTTTACAATTAAACCGAACATAAACAAGTGTCAATCTTTTGATAGTTATTATCTCTTAAAAACATGCTTTTTGTTTTGACAGCGGGAATTAATTTTAAATTAATTTCTGCCACTTCTATGTTTTGAATTTAGGAAAATGGATTCCATATTTGGAATCCGGATGTTCAAATTGTGTAAATAGGTAACTTTTATTTTTAGAAATTTTGAATAATTACTGCGGTAAATATTTTATTTACCATGGTTAAGGGTAAATCCGGTAAATAAGGGTTAAAAAATTATATTATAATAATAATAAATTACCCAAAAACGTGTCTTCACCCTATTGGTTGATACATGGTCGACCATGGGCATCTTTGGGTCAATTTAGGGACCCCATGGATCCACTTGTAAGTGATAATGACACTTTATTTTAATTAAGTTAAAATAAATACAAATATGACACAAGCATATATATTTTAGCAAAACAATTGTTACATAGGGTTTTATATGTTGGATTTTAGATTATAAATATTCATTAGAAATATAAAAAGATTTCCTACATAATGATATTTTATTTATAATTTTTAGACATTATATAATTTATTTTATTTATGACACAATGATGATGCAGTAATTACTATAATAGTGAAAAATTAAAATAATTGATATTATAAATACCCAAATAAATATAATATGAAACTTTTAAGGAATTAAACTAATTTTCTAGGATAATATGATATATTAGGATTGATTTAATCGACTTTATTATAAGTAATCAATCTGTTATGAGTTTCACAAAAATCAACTATTGAATAGTGTCAAAATTGACATAAAAGAGTTCTTAAAACAAATATTATATTATTAATTGATATTAAATTCTTAAAAATCTAAGGTTCGGCCAAGAGACTTATATCATGATAGTTCCATCATTAATGGACCACTTGGGGGTCGTTTGGATGTATATAGTAAGTTTATTAACCATATTATATAAAAATACAAAGAGACATTGTAAAAGTGAAACTAATTAACTTAGAGTTAATACTTAAAGATAAGGTTAATATAAGTACCCAAACCTGTCTAAATTCTTTTGGTTGAGTTGTTTTTGACCCATCCCCACCTTAAACTTTCAATAGTCAACTTTGGAGCAATTAGAAACCGAATTTGAATTTATTATAAATTAATATTTCTAGCTTTTCTAAAGGTGCCCCTCACCCCTCTTATAAAAGGGCACTCCTCCTTCTCATTTCTTCACACCTTAAAATCCCTTTGGTTCGGCCAAACCCTGCCCAAATACTCTCCCAACTTCCCTCACTACAACCTAGGGGCCTTAGTTTGATCAGAAAGCCAACCTAAAGAGCCCTTTTGATCAAATCAAAAGGAAGAACCCGAAGAAGAGGTAATGATTTCACCACCCTTCTCCAAGTTCATTTCTTCTTCCACTTCTTCTTCCTTTGTTCTTACCATTATAAAATAATAACTCCAGTATATCACATATACTATGATGTTATTATAAATATGGTACAACCATATTCAGTATTCTATCCACCTTTTGAATAACATGTCACCATACGTGCGTACGTACAGCTTACCGTCTCCACGTCATGGTGTAATTGTTATTCAATATATTATTATTTGGATGGGTATAATAATGATGTGTAACTCTTGTAAATAATAAATATAACATGTTAATTATTCTGTATATATGATATAACATCCATTTATATATTATTTTAATATCAAAAGAATGATATTGTCGCCCGTGCGTACGTACGGACTACCGTCTCCACGAACGTGATGAGATTCATTCTCCATCGTATCCATTCAAGTATAATTATCATTTGATGATTTAAAAATGATTTTTAGGGACTTGATATCATTCTGGATATGAATAAGACACAACAAACATGTCTTATGTAACAAAACATATAAAAGAAAATGAGGAAGTTAACACCCGAAACGACGATAATTCTAAGATATTATTAACAAATCAATGTTAAAAGATCATATATGATATCATATTAATATATATGATTCTTTTATAATATAATAACAATTATTTCACCATTATACAGGAGGTTAACCTACCCCAACCAAGGAAAAGAACAAGGTAAGGGATTTTTTTATCTCACTTTCAATTCCGTGAGATTTTTATTGTTCGCCACTAAATTATTGAAAGTGGTGTATTGTGTACTACCATTTGATATATATTATCATGATTCTCTTTATATTCATTTTATTCTGGAAATCATTTGGTGTTTATTAACTTTTGTCCATATGACTCAGTTGATTAACGGGGTAAGGGGTTTTCATCTCACTCCTTATTCCCGTGAGATTAATGCCATATTGCCACCATCACCTTTTGTGTGGTGTGTGTACTGCCCATAATTATATTCTTTGTGTAATACACCTTAATTTATGTGTATTTACATATTGATTGTATGATACCTCTTTCATTGGTTGTATGTTTCATAAGTTACCAAATTGGTAAGGTTTATTTCACAATCTCTCCATTATCCGAGGTTGTTTATACGTAATAATCTACTGGGATCTCTTTATCATCCACATCCATGTTTCTTAAAAATGTATTTCAAAACATTTTTACTATTTACTAGAATATGAGTTAAAGTCATTTATACCCTTTTTGACTTTTATAAGTGGTTTATAAAGGAATCTTTCAGTCGTTTTCAAAACAAAGTCATTTTTAACCTTTTCGACAGAATTAAGGTAAAATTTTTTTTTTTAACTTATACGGCAGGTGCGGCTATTTTCCACCGTTATAAAATATTCAAAGCTTCCCTTACAAGCTTATAAGAATATTTTCAAAGAAAATGTTTTATTTTATATGTATCTTAAATGATTTCAAAATAAAAGGAGATATTTCTTTAAAAAGAATTTTGATTTCATCTATGTCAACATCCTTTGATGGATTTTAAGATTATTTGAAGTTGATTTATTATGATACAAAACTTCTATATTGTATTGAAGTTTTTGTGATATGTTTGACTGTGGATGTGCTATTTTTATACCATTCATAGTTTATGGTGAAATTATTGACATTTTGTATGCTAGATTTAATACGAATGTTTATGTTATGTTTAAACCTTTTCATATGGGAATGCATTGGACTTAGTAAGTGACGGGTGGAGCCCGCTATATCTCCTCGATGCATCGGTAGGTCTCATGAGACAAACTAGTGTCTTGGAACAAGGCCTTGACAAAATCTTATTTGTAGTCTTTGCACGACGCCTTGACTATGTGGTTATGATAGTCTGGCATTATGCATTCCAACATTATGAAAGTGGTTATTGATTTTTGCATGTGATTATTCGATTAGTAGAATATCCATGTGAATAAGTAAATGGCATTTTTTTTAGTTTATTTATTCCATACCATGTTGAAAGTTCATGTTTAAAAGGATTTTGTTTTAGTTATACATTTCCTTAAATATTTAATCTTATTTATGAAAGTTTCCGCTATATTGTTATCCTTACTGGGCATTTGAGCTCACCCCTTTTTTATGTTTTATTTTTCCCAGGAAGTGAAGAAGTAAATTATGAATGACCTGCAGGGATATTATGAGGGGATTATAGTGTGGACTGTAGAAACATTATGTTGTTGTAGTAGTTTTTCATTTTATGATGTAATGTAAAACTTATGAATATATCTAGTGTTTCCAAGGCTACTAAACCAATCGGTCTTTCGAGATTTGATCTTTCTTGTGATCATGCCAATGTTATGTAATAATGCACCGACTCTGGGTAACTTGGGTCGGGGTGTTATAGTTGGTATCAGAGGAAGTTTAGTACAAACCTAGGAAGCTAGATTTAGAAAAACTCTAATTAGAGCACGTAGACCTAAGATGAACTTTGAGGATTAGTATAGAAGAACTTCCTAGAATTTTGGTATTGTAGAGATTTTGTGAGTTTTCCGAGCAATACATCCTTGTCTGGATACGAGCAGGTAGAGGCGGCTCTGGTACTGATGTACCTAGGGGTAAAACCCGAAAACACCGCTTTGAGCTAGACTCGAACGGGAACTGGTGCACGACAACGGGCCTTGCTGCACTCTTGGTTACGACACTCCCGGGGGATATGCTTAGGATAACTCTCATTTTCTTTACAAATCATTATGAAGGGTTTATGAGTATATACATCCTCAAAGAAAACATTTTTATGATTATGGATTATATCCATAAATGGATCAATTTATGTTAAGTGTTTTATAAGTATGGGATTATGTATTTTGATTCATAAACTGATCTAGTTTATGCCATTGTTTAAAAATGGCGCCTAGTGGAAGAAATGGAAACCGTATCAATGAACGCACTCCATGTAGGGATTGCCCTCCTGCTCAAGATAATTATAGTGGGGCTGGTGATGCAACTGGTGCCGATCTGCTAATCACCATACTGAGACAACTTACTCAGGTTATGAATAATAACCTTACCCGTATGGAGCACCCTGATCTGCAGCGTGGAGGATCAATGTTAGATCGATTCATGAGGCAACAACCACCAACGTTCAATGGGAGTACAAATCCCTTAGTAGCCGAGCAGTGGATAAATTCCCTAGAGAAAATATTTCAGGCTTTGAGGAGCAGCGAAAGGGAAAAAGTTATCATGGCAGTTTACCGCCTCACGGAAGATGCTGATCAGTGGTGGTCTTTGATTCAAAACATGAAGGAAGATGATGAAGTATCAAATATGGAATGGAGGGAGTTCAAAGATCTGTTTTTAGAAAAATACTTTCCTCGCGACCATAGAGCGGATATGGAAAGGCAATTTCTGGGTCTGAGACAAAAGGAGGATGAGAATGTCACAAAGTATGAGGCTAACATTACAAGGTTAGCGAGGTATGCTGGAGATTATATTCACAACCCAAGAAGTAAGATTGATCGTTTCTTTGATTGGTTAAAACCATTTATCCGTCGAGCATTAGTCTCACAATCCTTTTCATCGTACGAAGACATTGTCTCATGTGCTATCAAGACCGAAAAGAAATTCTCTAAGTCTTATGACTTTAAAGCAAATCAAGAGAAGAAGAGACCTGCTGATCAATCTGGGAATGGAAATAAGGGGAAGAAGGGAATGGTTGAATATCCATCTTGTGGTAAATGCGGGAAGAAACATCCTGGTACTTGCTTGAAGGGAATGGGAGTCTGTTACAAGTGTGGTGAAAAAGGCCACCAAGCTCGTGATTGCAAGGGGAAGAAGGAAGATACCAACGTTTAGTGCTACAATTGTAGGGAGATGGGGCATTATGCAAATTCATGTCCTAAGCGTCAAGAGAACTTACCTCAGAAAAGGCCAAGGGATCAAGGCCAGGCTTATGCTATCACTACTGCAGAGGTAGAAGCTCCAAAAGACATGGTGGCAGGTAATTTAATGGTTTCTTCAAGTTTAGCAAATGCATTATTTGACTCTGGATCGTCGCATTGTTTCATATCTTCCCAGATTGCTAAGAAAATTAGATATTTCCAATTTGATTTAATAAGGGAGTTGTCAGTTAAAACTCATAAGGGAAGTATCATTGCAACCAAGTTTTGTGAATCAGTCCCCATTAGAGCACATAAATTTTCTTTATCTGCTGATCTCATCGTCATACCTATGATTGAGTTTGATATAATCCTCGGTATGGACTGGCTTTCAGACTATGATGCGAAGATTTATTGTAAGAAGAAAGAGGTTACGATTCTTGATGATAATGATAAGGAACACCTTATCTTTAGAGCAGAATCGCCACCACCTAATTCTTATTTAGATCCACCCTCAGTAGCTCAACTGAATTCAATTATTGGGGAGGAAGAGAATGAAATAACTGTCGGTGAGGAAAGGAATGTTCAAATAGAGGATGTACCTGTTGTGAAAGAATTTGAAGATGTATTTCCGGAAGATTTACCTGGACATCCTCCAGAACGAGAAGTTGAGTTTTCCATTGATTTGATTCCTGGATCAAGGCCTATATCGAAGACACCTTATAGAATGGACACTGTAGAGTTAGTCGAACTAAAGAAAAAACTAGAGGAATTGAGTAATAAGGGATTTATTCGCCCTAGTTTTACTCCATGGGGAGCCCCTGTTCTTTTTGTTAAAAAGAAAGATGGATCTATGAGGTTATGTATCGACTACAGGGAGATCAATGCTATAACGATAAAGAACAAGTATCCCCTACCTCGTATTGATGATTTATTCGACCAACTGCATGGAGCTCAATACTTTTCAAAGATTGACCTTCGATCTGGATACCATCAGTTGTGTGTGAAGAAGGAAGACATTCTGAAGACAGCATTTCGAACCAGGTACGGGCATTACGAGTTTACCGTAATGCGGTTTGGATTGACTAATGCACCCTCTGTATTCATGGATCTGATGAATAGAGTTTTCAAGGAGTATGTCGATGAATTTGTGGTGGTATTTATTGATGATATCTTGGTATACTCTAAAACCTACGAAGATCATGAAAATCACTTGCGCATTATCTTGAATACTCTAAGGAGGCATGAATTATATGGGAAGTTTAGAAAGTGTGAATTCTGGCTTCCGGAGATTTCTTTTCTTGGCCATATTGTCTCTAAAGATGGAATCTCTATTGATCCTTCTAAGACCAAGGCAATCCAAGAATGGCCAGCACCTACGAGTATAACTGAGGTACGTAGTTTTATTGGTTTGGCAGGTTATTATCGACGTTTCGTCCAGAATTTTGCCCGATTGGCTAACCCATTAACGAAGCTCACACGTAAAGGGGTTAAATTTGTTTGGACAAAAGAGTGTGAAGAATGTTTTGAAGAACTGAAAAAAATATTAGTCAATGCTCCTATATTGACTCTACCATCGGGGAATGATGGGTTCGTTATTTATAGTGATGCATCAAAGAAAGGACTTGGTTGTGTCCTTATGCAGAATGATAGAGTTATTGCCTATGCATCACGATAGTTTAAAATTCATGAAAAAAACTATCCTACTCATGATCTCGAGTTAGCAGCTGTGATCTTTGCTTTAATGATATAGAGGCACTACCTCTATGGTGAAAAATGTGAGATTTATACTGATCACAAGAGTTTGAAGTATATTTTCTCACAAAAAGAAATCAACATGAGGCAAAGGAGATGGCTTGAATTACTCAAGGATTATGATTGTACGATACACTACCACCCGGGGAAGGAAAAAAAGGTGGCAGATGCTTTGAGTAGAAAAGACCATGGAGTTTTGAAAAATATGAGAATTGAAAGGGATCCAATTTTCATGGATCTAGTGAAGATGGACATGGGAATAACCAGGGAAGGCGAAACATCATTTCTTTTTCAAATGGTTACCAAACCATCTTTAATAGAAAGGATTAAGAGTTCTCAGACTGATGATGAAGATTTCCAAAAGAAGATTAAAGCTGTGAATGATGGGAAATTGAGAGACTTTGTGTATGAAGATGGAATTTTGAAATTCGGGAAAAGACTTTGTGTTCCTGATTTACCTGATCTAAAAAGGGAATTGTTGGATGATGCTCATAGTTCCAATTTCTCTATACACCCTGGGAGCACCAAAATGTATAGAGATTCGAAGGAACATTTTTGGTGGGACAACATGAAGAGGGAGATTGCTGATTTTGTGTCAAGATGTATGGTTTGTCAACAAGTGAAAGCTGGAAGGCAATAGCCGGGAGGAGTCATGCAACCTCTTCCCATACCGGAGTGGAAATGGGACAATATTACGATGGACTTTGTCATGGGGATACCAAAGACTCCTAGAAGGAATGATGCAATATGGGTGATTGTTGATCGTCTTACCAAGTCAGCACATTTTCTTGCTATAAGAGATGATCTACCCCTGGAACGTCTAGCAAGACTATATATTAATGAAGTTGTGAGACTTCATGGAGTACCCTTATCAATTGTTTCTGATCGTGATCCCCGTTTTACTTCAAGATTTTGGAAAAGTCTTCAGAAATCCCTGGATACAGAACTTCATTTGAGCACTGCATACCACCCTCAGACAGACGGACAATCAGAACGGACTATTCAAACCTTAGAAGACATGTTGAGATCTTGCTCACGTGACTTTCAGGGTATGTGGGATCAATATTTACCTCTGGTAGAATTTTCCTATAACAATAGATTCCATTCGAGTTTTCAGATGGCACCATATGAAGCGTTATATGGAAAGAGATGTCGTACACCAACCTGTTGGGATGACGTTGGTGAAAGAAAACTTGTAGGCCCAGAACTGGTGGAGGAAATGGTGGAAAATGTGAAGGTAATCCAAAATCACATCAAAGCAGCCCAAAGTAGGCAGAAGAGCTATGCCGATAATCGAAGGAAGGATTTGGAATTTCAAGTCAGTGATCATGTTTTCCTGAAGGTATCTCCATGGAAGGGAGTCATACGTTTTGGTAAGAAAGGTAAATTGAGTCCCAGGTACATCGGACCTTTCGAAATTCTAGAACGAATTGGGGTCGTAGCTTACCGATTGGCAATGCCGCCAAGTCTCTCCAAAGTTCACGATGTGTTCCACGTATATTTGTTGAGAAAATAAATTCCTGACCCAACGCATGTACTCACCTATGAGGAATTAGAACTGGAACCCGATCTGTCTTATTGTGAAGAGCCTGTCAGGTTTCTTGATACAATAGAACAGGTACTGAGAAACCGGACGACGTGTCTGGTAAAAGTTTTGTGGAAAAATCATAAGATGGAAGAGGCAACGTGGGAACCCGAGGAACTTATGATGAAGAACCACCCGAGTCTTTTTATGCAGTAATACCCTAGAAATTGCGAGGATGCAATTATTTGAAGGAGGGGAGAATGTAACACCCCAAGCTTCCACGGTACGTTTCCCTTCGAATAATGCGATAGCGTGTGTTGTACGCAACCTCGAGTTCTAACACACACCACAACTAATTAAAATAGCCGTTGTGAATAGTAATACCTACATTTTGAAATCATATATATTTTATGGATTCGGAATATCGAAATTATCCTAGGGTGATGTTTTGGTACTTTTCGGATAACTTTTATATTTTGATGAATAGTGAAAATTACTAAATTTTAATTAAAAACAATTTTTTAATCAAAATAATTAATAGTGATAAATTATGAATTTTAGTGGTTTTAAAGTATATTTAGAATATATTTTTACCATTTAATATAATGTTGTTCATTGGACATAATTTTACAATTAAACCGAACATAAACAAGTGTCAATCTTTCGATAGTTATTATCTCTTAAAAACACGCTTTTTGTTTTGACAGCGGGAATTAATTTTAAATTAATTTCTGCCACTTCTGTGTTTTTAATTTAGGAAAATGGATTCTATATTTGGAATCAGGATGTTCAAATTGTGTAAATAGGTAACTTTTATTTTTAGACATTTTGAATAATTACTGCGGTAAATATTTTATTTACCATGGTTAAGGGTAAATCCGGTAAATAAGGGTTAAAAAATAATTTTATAATAATAATAAATTACCCTAAAACGTGTCTTAACCCTATTGGTTGATACATGGTCGACCATGGGCATCTTTGGGTCAATTTTGGGACCCCATGGATCCACTTGTAAGTGATAATGACACTTTATTTTAATTAAGTTAAAATAAATACAAAAATGACACAAGCATATATATTTTAGCAAAACAATTGTTACATAGGGTTATATATTTTGGATTTTAGATTATAAATATTCATTAGAAAGATAAAAAGATTTCCTACATAATGATATTTTATTTATAATTTTTAGACATTAAATAATTTATTTTATTTATGTCACAATGATGATGCAGTAATTACTATAATAGTGAAAAATTAAAATAATTGATATTATAAATACCCAAATAAATATAATATGAAACTTTTAATGAATTAAACTAATTTTCTAGGATAATATGATATATTAGGATTGATTTAATTGACTTTATTCTAAGTAATAAATCTGTTATGAGTTTCACAAAAATCAACTATTGAATAGTGTCAAAATTGACATAAAAGAGTTATTAAAACAAATATTATATTATTAATTGATATTAAATTCCTAAAAATCTAAGGTTCGGACAAGAGACTTATATCATGATAGGTACATCATTAATGGACCACTTGGGGGTCGTTTGGATGTATATAGTACGTTTATTAACCATATTATATAAAAATACAAAGAGACATTGTAAAAGTGAAACTAATTAACTTAGAGTTAATACTTAAAGATAAGGTTAATATAAGTACCCAAACCAGTCTAAATTCTATTGGTTGAGTTGTTTTAGACCCATAACCACCTTAACCTTTTAATAGTCAACTTTGGAGCCATTAGAAACCGAATATGAATTTATTATAAATTAATATTTCTAGCTTTTCCAAAGGTGCCCCTCACCCCTCTTATAAAAGGGCACTCCTCCTTCTCATTTCTTCACACCTTAAAATCCCTTTGGTTCGGCCAAAACCTGCCCAAATACTCTCCCAACTTCCCTCAATACAACCTAGTGGGCTTAGTTTGATCATAAAGCCAACCTAAAGAGCCCTTTTGATCAAATCAAAAGGAAGAACCCGAAGAAGAGGTAATGATTTCACCACCTTTCTCCAAGTTCATTTCTTCTTCCACTTCTTCTTTCTTTGTTCTTACCATTCTAAAATAATAACTTCAGTATATCACATATAATATGATGTTATTATAAATATGGTACAACCATATTCAGTATTATATCCACCTTTTGAATAACATGTCACCATACGTGCGTACGTACGGCTTACCATCTCCACGTCGTGGTGTAATTGTTATTCAATATATTATTATTTGGATAGGTATAATAATGATGTGTAACTCAGGTAAATAATAAATATAACATGTTAATGATTCTGTATATATTATATAACATCCATTTATATATTATTTTAATATCAAAAGAATGATATTGTCGCTCGTGCGTACGTACGGACTACCGTCTCCACGAACGTGATGAGATTCATTCTCCATCATATCCATTCAAATATAATTATCATTTGATGATTTAAAAATGATGTTTAGGGACTTGATATCATTCTGGATATGAATAAGACACAACAATCATGGCTTATGTAACAAACCATAGAAAATAAAATGAGTAAGTTAACACCCGAAACGACGATAATTCTAAGATATTATTAACAAATCAATGTTAAAAGATCATATATGATATCATATTAATATATATGATTCTTGTATAATTTAATAACTATTATTTCACCATTATACAGGAGGTTAACCTACCCCAACCAAGGAAAAGTACAAGGTAAGGGATTTTCTTATCTCACTTTCAATTCTGTGAGATTTCTATTGTTCGCCACTAAATTATTGAAAGTGGTGTATTGTGTACTACCATTTGATATATATTATCATGATTCTCTTTATATTCATTTTATTATGGAAATAATTTAGTGGTTATTAACTTTTGTCCATATGACTCAGTTGATTAACGGGGTAAGGGGTTTTCATCTCACTCCTTATTCCCGTGAGATTCATCCCATATTGCCACCATCACCTTTTGTGTGGTGTGTGTACTGCCCATAATTATATTCTTTGTGTAATACACCTTAATTTATGTGTATTTACATATTAATTGTATGATACCTCTTTCATTGGTTGTATGTTTCATAAGTTACCAAATTTGTAAGGTTTATTTCACAATCTCTCCATTATCCGAGGTTGTTTATACGTAATAATCTACTGGGATCTCTTTATCATCCACATCCATGTTTCTTAAAAATGTATTTCAAAACATTTTTACTATTTACTAGAATATGAGTTAAAGTCATTTATACCCTTTTTGACTTTTATAAGTGGTTTATAAAGGAATCTTTCGGTTGTTTTCAAAACAAAGTCCTTTTTAACCTTTTCGACAGAATTAAGGTAAGAATGTTTTTTTAACTTATACGGCGGGTGCGGCTATTTTCCGCCGTTATAAAATCTTCAAAGCTTCCCTTACAATCATATAAGAATATTTTCAAAGAAAATGTTTTATTTTATATGGATCTTAAATGATTTTAAAATAAAAGGTGATATTTCATTAAAAAGAATTTTGATTTCATCTATGTCAACATCCTTTGATGGATTTTAAGATTATTTGAAGTTGATTTATTATGATATAAAACTTCTATATTGTATTGAAGGTTTTGTGATATGTTTGACTGTGGATGTGCTATTTTTATACCATTCATAGTTTATGGTGAAATTATTGACATTTCGTATGCTAGTTTTAATACGAATGTTTATGTTATGTTTAAACCTTTTCATATGGGAATGCATTGGACTTAGTAAGTGACGGGTGGAGCCCGCTATAGCTCCTTGATGCATCGGTAGGTCTCATGAGACAAACTAGTGTCTTGGCACAAGGCCTTGACAAAATATTATTTGTAGTCTTGGCACGAGGCCTTGACTATGTGGTTATGATAGTCTGGCATTATGCATTCCAACATTATGAAAGTGGTTATTGATTTTTGCATGTGATTATTCGATTAGTAGAATATCCATGTGAATAAGTAAATGGCATTATTTTATTTTATTTATTCCATACCATGTTGAAAGTTCATGTTTAAAAGGATTTTGTTTTAGTTATACATTTCCTTAAATATTTAATCTTATTTATGAAAGTTTCCACTATATTGTTATCCTTACTGGGCATTTGAGCTCACCCCTTTTTTATGTTTTATTTTTCCCAGGAAGTGAAGAAGTAAATTATGAATGACCTGCAGGGATATTATGAGGGGATTATAGTGTGGACTGTAGAAACATTATGTTGTTGTAGTAGTTTTTCATTTTATGATGTAATGCAAAACTTATGAATATATCTAGTGTTTCCAAGGCTACTAAACCAATCGGTCTTTCGAGATTTGATCTTTCTTGTGATCATGCCAATGTTATGTAATAATGCACCGACTCTGGGTAACTTGGGTCGGAGTGTTATAGTTGGTATCAGAGGAAGTTTAGTACAAACCTAGGAAGCTAGATTTAGAAAAACTCTAATTAGAGAACGTTGACCTAAGATGAACTTTGAGGATTAGTATAGAAGAACTTCCTAGAATTTTGGTATTGTAGAGATTTTGTGAGTTTTCCGAGCAATACATCCTTGTCTGGATACGAGCAGGTAGAGGCGGCTCTGGCACAGATGTACCTAGGGGTAAAACCCGAAAACACCGCTTTGAGCTAGACTCGAACGGGAACTGGTGCACGACAACGGGCCTTGCTGCACTCTTGGTTACGACACTCCCGGGGGATATGCTTAGGATAACTCTCATTTTCTTTACAAATCATTATGAAGGGTTTATGAGTATATACATCCTCAAAGAAAACATTTTTATGATTATGGATTATATCCATAAATGGATCAATTTATGTTAAGTGTTTTATAAGTATGGGATTATGTATTTTGATTCATAAACTGATCTAGTTTATGCCATTGTTTAGAAATGGCGCCTAGTGGAAGAAATGGAAACCGTATCAATGAACGCACTCCATGTAGGGATTGCCCTCCTGCTCAAGATAATTATAGTGGGGCTGGTGATGCAACTGGTGCCGATCTGCTAATCACCATACTGAGACAACTTACTCAGGTTATGAATAATAACCTTACCCGTATGGAGCACCCTGATCTGCAGCGTGGAGGATCAATGTTAGATCGATTCATGAGGCAACAACCACCAACGTTCAATGGGAGTACAAATCCCTTAGTAGCCGAGCAGTGGATAAATTCCCTAGAGAAAATATTTCAGGCTTTGGGGAGCAGCGAAAGGGAAAAAGTTATCATGGCAGTTTACCGCCTCACGGGAGATGCTGATCAATGGTGGTCATTGATTCAAAACATGAAGGAAGATGATGAAGTATCAAATATGGAATGGAGGGAGTTCAAAGATCTGTTTTTAGAAAAATACTTTCCTCGCGACCATAGAGCGGATATGGAAAGGCAATTTCTGGGTCTGAGACAAAAGGAGGATGAGAATGTCACAAAGTATGAGGCTAACATTACAAGGTTAGCGAGGTATGCTGGAGATTATATTCACAACCCAAGAAGTAAGATTGATCATTTCTTTGATGGGTTAAAACCATTTATCCGTCGAGCATTAGTCTCACAATCCTTTTCATCGTACGAAGACATTGTCTCATGTGCTATCAAGACCGAAAAGAAATTCTCTAAGTCTTATGACTTTAAAGCAAATCAAGAGAAGAAGAGACCTGCTGATCAATCTGGGAATGGAAATAAGGGGAAGAAGGGAATGGTTGAATATCCATCTTGTGGTAAATGCGGGAAGAAACATCCTGGTACTTGCTTGAAGGGAATGGGAGTCTGTTACAAGTGTGGTGAAAAAGGCCACCAAGCTCGTGATTGCAAGGGGAAGAAGGAAGATACCAACGTTTAGTGCTACAATTGTAGGGAGATGGGGCATTATGCAAATTCATGTCCTAAGCGTCAAGAGAACTTACCTCAAAAAAGGCCAAGGGATCAAGGCCAGGCTTATGCTATCACTACTGCAGAGGTAGAAGCTCCAAAAGACATGGTGGCAGGTAATTTAATGGTTTCTTCAAGTTTAGCAAATGCATTATTTGACTCTGGATCGTCGCATTGTTTCATATCTTCCCAGATTGCTAAGAAAATTAGATATTTCCAATTTGATTTAATAAGGGAGTTGTCAGTTAAAACTCATAAGGGAAGTATCATTGCAACCAAGTTTTGTGAATCAGTCCCCATTAGAGCACATAAATTTTCTTTATCTGCTGATCTCATCGTCATACCTATGATTGAGTTTGATATAATCCTCGGTATGGACTGGCTTTCAGACTATGATGCGAAGATTTATTGTAAGAAGAAAGAGGTTACGATTCTTGATGATAATGATAAGGAACACCTTATCTTTAGAGCAGAATCGCCACCACCTAATTCTTATTTAGATCCACCCTCAGTAGCTCAACTGAATTCAATTATTGGGGAGGAAGAGAATGAAATAACTGTCGGTGAGGAAAGGAATGTTCAAATAGAGGATGTACCTGTTGTGAAAGAATTTGAAGATGTATTTCCGGAAGATTTACCTGGACATCCTCCAGAACGAGAAGTTGAGTTTTCCATTGATTTGATTCCTGGATCAAGGCCTATATCGAAGACACCTTATAGAATGGACACTGTAGAGTTAGTCGAACTAAAGAAAAAACTAGAGGAATTGAGTAATAAGGGATTTATTCGCCCTAGTTTTACTCCATGGGGAGCCCCTGTTCTTTTTGTTAAAAAGAAAGATGGATCTATGAGGTTATGTATCGACTACAGGGAGATCAATGCTATAACGATAAAGAACAAGTATCCCCTACCTCGTATTGATGATTTATTCGACCAACTGCATGGAGCTCAATACTTTTCAAAGATTGACCTTCGATCTGGATACCATCAGTTGTGTGTGAAGAAGGAAGACATTCTGAAGACAGCATTTCGAACCAGGTACGGGCATTACGAGTTTACCGTAATGCGGTTTGGATTGACTAATGCACCCTCTGTATTCATGGATCTGATGAATAGAGTTTTCAAGGAGTATGTCGATGAATTTGTGGTGGTATTTATTGATGATATCTTGGTATACTCTAAAACCTACGAAGATCATGAAAATCACTTGCGCATTATCTTGAAGACTCTAAGGAGGCATGAATTATATGGGAAGTTTAGAAAGTGTGAATTCTGGCTTCTGGAGATTTCTTTTCTTGGCCATATTGTCTCTAAAGATGGAATCTCTATTGATCCTTCTAAGACCAAGGCAATCCAAGAATGGCCAGCACCTACGAGTATAACTGAGGTACGTAGTTTTATTGGTTTGGCAGGTTATTATCGACGTTTCGTCCAGAATTTTGCCCGATTGGCTAACCCATTAACGAAGCTCACACGTAAAGGGGTTAAATTTGTTTGGACAAAAGAGTGTGAAGAATGTTTTGAAGAACTGAAAAAAAATATTAGTCAATGCTCCTATATTGACTCTACCATCGGGGAATGATGGGTTCGTTATTTATAGTGATGCATCAAAGAAAGGACTTGGTTGTGTCCTTATGCAGAATGATAGAGTTATTGCCTATGCATCACGATAGTTTAAAATTCATGAAAAAAACTATCCTACTCATGATCTCGAGTTAGCAGCTGTGATCTTTGCTTTAAAGATATAGAGGCACTACCTCTATGGTGAAAAATGTGAGATTTATACTGATCACAAGAGTTTGAAGTATATTTTCTCACAAAAAGAACTCAACATGAGGCAAAGGAGATGGCTTGAGTTACTCAAGGATTATGATTGTACGATACACTACCACCCGGGGAAGGAAAAAAAGGTGGCAGATGCTTTGAGTAGAAAAGACCATGGAGTTTTGAAAAATATGAGAATTGAAAGGGATCCAATTTTCATGGATCTAGTGAAGATGGACATGGGAATAACCAGGGAAGGCGAAACATCATTTCTTTTTCAAATGGTTACCAAACCATCTTTAATAGAAAGGATTAAGAGTTCTCAGACTGATGATGAAGAATTCCAAAAGAAGATTAAAGCTGTGAATGATGGGAAATTGAGAGACTTTGTGTATGAAGATGGAATTTTGAAATTCGGGAAGAGACTTTGTGTTCCTGATTTACCTGATCTAAAAAGGGAATTGCTGGATGATGCTCATAGTTCCAATTTCTCTATACACCCTGGGAGCACCAAAATTTATAGAGATTCGAAGGAACATTTTTGGTGGGACAACATGAAGAGGGAGATTGCTGATTTTGTGTCAAGATGTATGGTTTGTCAACAAGTGAAAGCTGGAAGGCAATAGCCGGGAGGAGTCATGCAACCTCTTCTCATACCGGAGTGGAAATGGGACAATATTACGATGGACTTTGTCATGGGGATACCAAAGACTCCTAGAAGGAATGATGCAATATGGGTGATTGTTGATCGTCTTACCAAGTCAGCACATTTTCTTGCTATAAGAGATGATCTACCCCTGGAACGTCTAGCAAGACTATATATTAATGAAGTTGTGAGACTTCATGGAGTACCCTTATCAATTGTTTCTGATCGTGATCCCCGTTTTACTTCAAGATTTTGGAAAAGTCTTCAGAAATCCCTGGATACAGAACTTCATTTGAGCACTGCATACCACCCTCAGACAGACGGACAATCAGAACGGACTATTCAAACCTTAGAAGACATGTTGAGATCTTGCTCACGTGACTTTCAGGGTATGTGGGATCAATATTTACCTCTGGTAGAATTTTCCTATAACAATAGATTCCATTCGAGTATTCAGATGGCACCATATAAAGCGTTATATGGAAAGAGATGTCGTACACCAACCTGTTGGGATGACGTTGGTGAAAGAAAACTTGTAGGCCCAGAACTGGTGGAGGAAATGGTGGAAAATGTGAA
This sequence comes from Viscum album, assembly GCA_963277665.1. Lineage (NCBI taxonomy): Eukaryota > Viridiplantae > Streptophyta > Magnoliopsida > Santalales > Viscaceae > Viscum > Viscum album. The sequence goes on from OY728142.1 coordinate 1,932,837,484, forward strand.
GGTAATCCAAAATCACATCAAAGCAGCCCAATGTAGGCAGAAGAGCTATGCCGATAATCGAAGGAAGGATTTGGAATTTCAAGTTAGTGATCATGTTTTCCTGAAGGTATCTCCATGGAAGGGAGTCATACGTTTTGGTAAGAAAGGTAAATTGAGTCCCAGGTACATCGGACCTTTCGAAATTCTAGAACGAATTGGGGTCGTAGCTTACCGATTGGCAATGCCGCCAAGTCTCTCCAAAGTTCACGATGTGTTCCACGTATATTTGTTGAGAAAATAAATTCCTGACCCAACGCATGTACTCACCTATGAGGAATTAGAACTGGAACCCGATCTGTCTTATTGTGAAGAGCCTGTCAGGTTTCTTGATACAATAGAACAGGTACTGAGAAACCGGACGACGTGTCTGGTAAAAGTTTTGTGGAAAAATCATAAGATGAAAGAGGCAACGTGGGAACCCGAGGAACTTATGATGAAGAACCACCCGAGTCTTTTTATGCAGTAATACCCTAGAAATTGCGAGGATGCAATTATTTGAAGGAGGGGAGAATGTAACACCCCAAGCTTCCACAGTACGTTTCCCTTCGAATAATGCGATAGCGTGTGTTGTACGCAACCTCGAGTTCTAACACACACCACAACTAATTAAAATAGCCATTGTGAATAGTAATACCTACATTTTGAAATCATATATATTTTATGGATTCGGAATATCGAAATTATCCTAGGGAGAAGTTTTGGTACTTTTCGGATAACTTTTATATTTTGATGAATAGTGAAAATTACTAAATTTTAATTAAAAACAATTTTTTAATCAAAATAATTAATAGTGATAAATTATGAATTTTAGTGGTTTTAAAGTATATTTAGAATATATTTTTACCATTTAATATAATGTTGGTCATTGGACATAATTTTACAATTAAACCGAACATAAACAAGTGTCAATCTTTCGATAGTTATTATCTCTTAAAAACACGCTTTTTGTTTTGACAGCGGGAATTAATTTTAAATTAATTTCTGCCACTTCTGTGTTTTTAATTTAGGAAAATGGATTCCATATTTGGAATCAGGATGTTCAAATTGTGTAAATAGGTAACTTTTATTTTTAGACATTTTGAATAATTACTGCGGTAAATATTTTATTTACCATGGTTAAGGGTAAATCCGGTAAATAAGGGTTAAAAAATAATTTTATAATAATAATAAATTACCCTAAAACGTGTCTTAACCCTATTGGTTGATACATGGTCGACCATGGGCATCTTTGGGTCAATTTTGGGACCCCATGGATCCACTTGTAAGTGATAATGACACTTTATTTTAATTAAGTTAAAATAAATACAAAAATGACACAAGCATATATATTTTAGAAAAACAATTGTTACATAGGGTTATATATTTTGGATTTTAGATTATAAATATTCATTAGAAAGATATAAAGATTTCCTACATAATGATATTTTATTTATAATTTTTAGACATTAAATAATTTATTTTATTTATGACACAATGATGATGCAGTAATTACTATAATAGTGAAAAATTAAAATAATTGATATTATAAATACCCAAATAAATATAATATGAAACTTTTAATGAATTAAACTAATTTTCTAGGATAATATGATATATTAGGATTGATTTAATTGACTTTATTCTAAGTAATAAATCTGTTATGAGTTTCACAAAAATCAACTATTGAATAGTGTCAAAATTGACATAAAAGAGTTCTTAAAACAAATATTATATTATTAATTGATATTAAATTCCTAAAAATCTAAGGTTCGGACAAGAGACTTATATCATGATAGGTACATCATTAATGGACCACTTGGGGGTCGTTTGGATGTATATAGTACGTTTATTAACCATATTATATAAAAATACAAAGAGACATTGTAAAAGTGAAACTAATTAACTTAGAGTTAATACTTAAAGATAAGGTTAATATAAGTACCCAAACCAGTCTAAATTCTATTGGTTGAGTTGTTTTCGAACCATCCCCACCTTAACCTTTTAATAGTCAACTTTGGAGCCATTAGAAACCGAATATGAATTTATTATAAATTAATATTTCTAGCTTTTCCAAAGGTGCCCCTCACCCCTCTTATAAAAGGGCACTCCTCCTTCTCATTTCTTTACACCTTCAAATCCCTTTGGTTCGGCCAAAACCTGCCCAAATACTCTCCCAAATTCCCTCAATACAACCTAGGGGCCTTAGTTTGATCATAAAGCCAACCTAAAGAGCCCTTTTGATCAAATCAAAAGGAAGAACCCGAAGAAGAGGTAATGATTTCACCACCCTTCTCCAAGTTCATTTCTTCTTCCACTTCTTCTTTCTTTGTTCTTACCATTATAAAATAATAACTTCAGTATATCACATATACTATGATGTTATTATAAATATGTTACAACCATATTCAGTATTATATCCACCTTTTGAATAACATGTCACCATACGTGCGTACGTACGGCTTACCATCTCCACGTCGTGGTGTAATTGTTATTCAATATATTATTATTTGGATAGGTATAATAATGATGTGTAACTCAGGTAAATAATAAATATAACATGTTAATGATTCTGTATATATTATATAACATCCATTTATATATTATTTTAATATCAAAAGAATGATATTGTCGCTCGTGCGTACGTACGGACTACCGTCTCCACGAACGTGATGAGATTCATTCTCCATCATATCCATTCAAATATAATTATCATTTGATGATTTAAAAATGATGTTTAGGGACTTGATATCATTCTGGATATGAATAAGACCCAACAATCATGGCTTATGTAACAAACCATAGAAAATAAAATGAGTAAGTTAACACCCGAAACGACGATAATTCTAAGATATTATTAACAAATCAATGTTAAAAGATCATATATGATATCATATTAATATATATGATTCTTGTATAATTTAATAACTATTATTTCACCATTATACAGGAGGTTAACCTACCCCAACCAAGGAAAAGTACAAGGTAAGGGATTTTCTTATCTCACTTTCAATTCTGTGAGATTTCTATTGTTCGCCACTAAATTATTGAAAGTGGTGTATTGTGTACTACCATTTGATATATATTATCATGATTCTCTTTATATTCATTTTATTATGGAAATCATTTAGTGGTTATTAACTTTTGTCCATATGACTCAGTTGATTAACGGGGTAAGGGGTTTTCATCTCACTCCTTATTCCCGTGAGATTCATCCCATATTGCCACCATCACCTTTTGTGTGGTGTGTGTACTGCCCATAATTATATTCTTTGTGTAATACACCTTAATTTATGTGTATTTACATATTAATTGTATGATACCTCTTTCATTGGTTGTATGTTTCTTAAGTTACCAAATTTGTAAGGTTTATTTCACAATCTCTCCATTATCCGAGGTTGTTTATACGTAATAATCTACTGGGATCTCTTTATCATCCACATCCATGTTTCTTAAAAATGTATTTCAAAACATTTTTACTATTTACTAGAATATGAGTTAAAGTCATTTATACCCTTTTTGACTTTTATAAGTGGTTTATAAAGGAATCTTTCGGTCGTTTTCAAAACAAAGTCCTTTTTAACCTTTTCGACAGAATTAAGGTAAGAATGTTTTTTTTAACTTATACGGCGGGTGCGGCTATTTTCCGCCGTTATAAAATCTTCAAAGCTTCCCTTACAATCATATAAGAATATTTTCAAAGAAAATGTTTTATTTTTTATGGATCTTAAATGATTTTAAAATAAAAGGTGATATTTCTTTAAAAAGAATTTTGATTTCATCTATGTCAACATCCTTTGATGGATTTTAAGATTATTTGAAGTTGATTTATTATGATACAAAACTTCTATATTGTATTGAAGGTTTTGTGATATGTTTGACTGTGGATGTGCTATTTTTATACCATTCATAGTTTATGGTGAAATTATTGAAATTTCGTATGCTAGTTTTAATACGAATGTTTATGTTATGTTTAAACCTTTTCATATGGGAATGCATTGGACTTAGTAAGTGACGGGTGGAGCCCGCTATAGCTCCTCGATTCATCGGTAGGTCTCATGAGACAAACTAGTGTCTTGGCACAAGGCCTTGACAAAATATTATTTGTAGTCTTGGCACGAGGCCTTGACTATGTGGTTATGATAGTCTGGCATTATGCATTCCAACATTATGAAAGTGGTTATTGATTTTTGCATGTGATTATTCGATTAGTAGAATATCCATGTGAATAAGTAAATGGCATTATTTCATTATATTTACGCCATACCATGTTGAACGTTCATGTTTAAAAGGCTTTTGTTTTAGTTATACATTGCCTTAAATGTTTATTCTTATTTATGAAAGTTTCCGCTATATTGTTATCCTTATTGGGCATTTGAGCTCACCCCTTTTTTATGTTTTATTTTTCCCAGGAAGTGAAGAAGTAAATTATGAATGACCTGCAGGGATATTATGAGGGGATTATAGTGTGGACTGTAGAAACATTATGTTGTTGTAGTAGTTTTTCATTTTATGATGTAATGTAAAACTTATGAATATATCTAGTGTTTCCAAGGCTACTAAACCAATCGGTCTTTCGAGATTTGATCTTTCTTTTGATCATGCCAATGTTATGTAATAATGCACCGACTCTGGGTAACTGGGGTCGGGGCGTTACATGGTAGCTTCTTTAGGGTTTCTCTACAAGACTTTAAAGATATAATTTATGTTAAATACAAGGTCTATACGATTTTTGGAGGGATTCAAACAATATATTTTTTTGGTTGATAATGAACCAAATGGATTTCATAATTTGAATAGGATATAATATGGGTTAGACTTTTATAATTAGGGGATGGGACATCGTTGGAATTTTTGAGAACAAATAGTTATAACCACATTTTCCACTTATCAAGAGCCTATATAATTGAAAATTACTTAAAAATGGAAAGTATAAAAACAAAATATTTATATAAAATAAAATTTATACATTTATTGGGACATTTTTAACAATATTTTTTTAGTGTTACCCTGGATCAACCTATTGTAAACCAAGATGTAGTAAATGTGTTTTACAATTTTCACTATTAATTACGTTCAAAAACAATAATAATATTTTTTATAAAACATGAATTATTATTATTCAAAATAAAGAATCAATTTTTTAAAAATAAATTCATTTAATTGGAAGAATTAAATTTAATATTTAACCAGTAGAGGTGTCAAAATAATGGTTATTTCCAATGAAAAACATTCAAAAGTTTAAAATTATTTATAATGGGATTCAATATGAAATATATTCAAAAGATCTTAATTAGTTATATTTTACTATAATATAGCTAATATTAATTTTACAACAATTTAAATTATAATTTAATATTTTTTAATAATTTTACGAAAAATGCATTTTTAAATAAAAATCAATATATTTCATTATTCATCAAAAAATTAATATTTTTAAAAAAATTATGAAAATTGAGCCAAAGATAATTTTGAAATGTTGATTTCAAAATTTAAATTATTTATTCAAATATATTTTATAAAATTTGTAAAAAAACAATTTTATATTAGTATTTAAAATAAGGACAAAAAACCTTTTAAAAAAATATATATTTTCAGAAAATAATTCATTTCCATTAATATTATTCTTATTTTATTAATAATTAATAAGATACCATTATTTTTATTTTAAACATATGTAAAAATTCTAATTTTATTAATTTAATTAGTCTTATTCTGAATCTCTAACTTAATAGTTGTGTCTTAATGGACATGCTTAAATAATAACATTTTTTTAATGAATGATGTTTTATATAAACATGTTGTTGCATTCATAGTAAGCTATCTAAGAGATGTAATTTGTTTTAAATATATATATATCATAATGTCTTGGGGTGTTACATTATTTTATAATAATGTTCGTTTGTTTCATATATTATATCAAATATGATTTTACTCATTTAAAATCATTGAGAGTTACACTCTACCCCTTGTTAATAAATTACATCCCCACAATTCAATCATGTTATCTATAATCAAGGATTTTACATTTGAAAATATCTTTTCTAGAAACCCACATAATATTAATAGTTAACAAAATTCCTCTTGATAATTCATAATGATAAGTATGAATGTCACAATACAGGTATTCCCAATAAGAAAACAATGGTTTGAAGTGATGATATGGTCATTTAAGAAATTATTAAATAATTGGGGAGAGTGATTGAGGTAATTGATAAAAATAAAGTGAATTATCTAGAAAACCAAATGTAAAAGACACCATAAATAATAAAATTAGTAAAAATACCATTTGATTCATCATAATCAAATATACTAGGATAAATATTCTATTTCAATAACTTTTTCCAAATGTTGAAGAATTTCATTTCCATCTATAATGAAGATAGAAAATGTAATTACATGATATCATTCTATATCCTAGAAACAATTTAGTCATTTTAATGTTCTTATATCAACTCTCACTTCATTTCTTACCCCATGAACTGATTATCCAAAATAAATTTTTCTAACTGAAGCACTTAAATAAAATCATAATGGATATTAAAAATAATGAAAAGTCCATCCTACTATCTCTATATGACTTCCAATTCCAAAATTGTTAGAAAAGGTTATTAAATTATGCATTATTTTATAAAACATCAAAAATGACCCCAAGGTTTAACATAACCCATTTTAGAAATTGTTATTCTTAAGACACATCAAAAATATGTAAATCAGAATTCAATGTCCAAAACATTAGATACAAATTCACTGAATTTGCAAAATAAACATAAAATTAGATTCCCCAAACAACATAACGCTGCCCTGAATGTCACATACCAAATATTTTAAATCATGGATTGCCTAAAAACAATAATTAAGAGTTTCATGATTCCTATAATTATTTTTCTCTCAATTCTTTAAATAAAATCTGAATTTATCAAATTTATCCCATAATTCCCAAAATTTAGTAAATTCCAACAATGATGACATAATCCATCAAATCAATCACACTGTTAAAGCTCACTAATATTATCCCATAAAGATACCATTAACATTATTATCTCAAAATCAGTAATATATTGTAATCTTTACATCCTCTATCATGTTTTCTCCCAAAAAAATTAACTTTCCACAATATCACTTTTCTTATTCAACGATACCATTAAACATTCGTCTTCAAATTATTATATAATTACTTTTGTAGTACAATCATTAACCATTTTATGTATCTTATAATGATAATTTAATTGATAAAATAATTATATAATATGTTTATTGAATCCAAATACACAATTACATTAATCATTCCACTTTGGTCATTGATATAGCACAATCAAAACCTCGATCCCTTAGCTTTTCATGGGTATATTATTTATAAACATGTGAAATTCATTTTCATTGTTCCTAGATTCCATGTAGTTGAATCATTGAACATTAAGTACTTATATTATACATGTTAAATCAGTAGATTGGTTCAATTTTCCTCCAAATATTTATAAAACTCCCATTACCTTTAAGCAAGATCCAGGGTGTTTCTTTCTACAATTATCACATGGTGGTGAAATCTTAATTTCCATTCCTCCAATTATATATCATTTTCTCTTCCATATTTTCCATTTTTTCTTATCATATAAAACATAATAAATGGTTAATTATTTCATTTCCTTGATATTGAATGGCACCATGTCTTCATATGAATATAATTTTTGTGAAAATAGACTCCCTCTGCGAATTTTCTTATCCCATAAATGAAACGTTCAATAATAGTCTTTATATTATAGAAAATCTTTTTATAAAACCTATATAACTATGTTATGTTGTATTTATTCTTATAAACATTTTCATCCTAATTTTTACTTAATCCCAAGAATTATCTCTCCATATCCACCCTTTGATCATGAGGAAAATACATTACCATCAATAGTATCATAAAAGTATTTCATTCCAAGTTTGTTATTTATTCATCATCCTTAGTGTTTTAAATCATTGACCTCCATTTATTTGTATATAATGAGAGAGAAAAAATATTCCATTGCAACATAATCCATATAATTTTTTTGAGAAGTAAAAAATACATCTCTAAAGAACTAGTCTATTGCTCAAATTCAAATTGATTTATTTTACTATTAAATAATTGATGTTAATGACCAATAATGTTTTCCAACATTATTCAACCACATGGTGGATAAACTGGTTTCTATATACGATAATGGTTATTTCCCATAGCCCGAGTCAACTACCCCAATATGGTTATATTTTTTTCAGTTCCATCTTTAGCTACATCTCTAGCTTCACTACTTTACCAAAAAAGTGAAATACATATATATGGTATGTTAATTTATATGGTTTTCATTACTTATAAAAGGAATGATTTCATAAAAATAGAATAGATCATATTAAATAATAACATTATGAAACATAATGTATATTCCAAAACAATTTATAAAATAAAATAAATAGAGAACTTTGTGCATGGATAATATTATAGTCATATAGAATGTTTATTTCAGAATGTTTTAAAATAATTAATATATTTTCAAATCCATAATTATTATTTTTAAAATAAACATTTATTAATCCAAGCATATACCATAGTATTTTTAAACCATGTGCAAAATAGGGCTCGTTTACAAGCATGAGGTAATGATCCAGTTAGGATCGATGTGTGTTTTTCAGCATTGTTACCCCTTGGTACATCTATGAAAAAAAAATATATATGTAGTATCCAAATATTGATGTATTTGTAAGAGAACCTCATAATAACTTACATACCAAAACATTATATTGTTATTCTATGCATATAATTATCTTTAAATTAATTCAATGGGTTATATTCCTTAACCTATGTTTTTATAAATATAGTTCCCAAGGATTAAACGAAACTCACTTAGATACCAACTATAAAGACCCCCACCCTAGTATCCCATTTTCAATGTTTAATTTATTTAATGGAACTAGATACAAGAAATCAAAAACCAAAGGGCTGAAAAGTTTGGTAGTTTAGTTAAACTTGATTAATACATGAAATTCAGAATACACTTTAAAATATAAATAACAGACAATTTTTTATTTTATAATCAAATCGTTCCCCATAGTTATCCCTATATATCAATCAAAAAACACATCATAGTATCCGAGGGGAATTAAAACCGAAGGGGTGAGATCAAATTATCTGTAAGGGTATGAGTAAAAAATAATTTTTCTAAAATAATTAATCTTAATCAATATGTTACGTTAAATAACTAAAACCCATTCAATTTAAACAATATGTTCCGTATAATATGGATCAAATAAAGAATGATCTAATTAATTAATCTAATCAATAACATGTTATTAATTCTAATACATGGATATAATAACTAATAGAATATTAAAATAGACATATAAATTAATCTTATAATGATGGAATTCATAATTTCTGACATCATAATCATATATTCAAAACCTATCCCAAGAAAATATAAATCTATGGGAAAAAACTGCTTTATTTGGAAAACTAAATTTCTCATGAGACCAAACAAAATATCAAGGGTCTATATAATTCTAGTCCCCATTCATCACTATATATGACTAATAAATTCATCATATTAAAGGGGAAAACCAAAATATAGATACACATTTTTACTGATAAACTGACATATAAAATGTCAATATATACCCAATAAATAATCATAAACCATCCATAGTAATATTGTGAGTGGCACTAAAATAGTACATACCCAGTATGAATTATAATTAACTATCCATATAAATAATAAGTATGGTTTCATTACAACATATAACTAGTATCGAATAATTTGGATAAGAATTTTTTTCATTGATGAATATAAAATCAGTTAAAATAGATTTAAAAAAAATCATGAGGAAATTATTTATTTCCCTTTAAAAATATCCTTTTAAAACAATAAGTTCACAAAAAAATTTGAAAATAATTTTCTTGGAAAATAAACTGGGATAATTTAAAAACAATATTTAAAACATTGGTTTTACATGATTTCATGTAATTTCTTACATGCTTTACAAGTTAAAAAACATTCTATTATCATTTTTGTAAAAAGGGTTAAAATTAATTATTAGAAAAAAATAAGATTCCTTTCAGTCAATTTTTCTAAAAGTCAAGCATGGATAAATTTTTATTTAATAAATCAATTTTAAAATTTTATAACATTAAAAAAATTAAAGAAATCATGACATTGGAAGAAAAATGATTTCCAATCAAATAGAGAAACTAGGTTATCTTTTCTCATTTACAATATCTCAATCATTTTAAGTAAAAATAGATTTGTAAAATTGTATTATTACATAAAAAAATCATTAATTGCCATAGGATATGTTAATAAATTGTTTTCTAGATTGAAATTCAAGATAATTCTCCCAATCTAGACCTAGAGATAAACAATCCTGAATAATGATGAGATTGTGAAGAAACCCATTACTATAGTGAAATCATTTGAATCATATAGATGATCAAATAAATAAACTAAATTGATAAATTAAATACCATAATGTTAAATATATTAATGATATAAAATATCTAATGATTAATTTCATTCACCACAAAATGGAATAACTTATGAATATGGAATTTTTCTCATGGAATTAAAAGTTAGGCAAGAAACCCTTAACTCAGGTTGGGATTCCTTTATATTTGGTATAACCTCCTGTAAAAAAAATTTAGGTTTATTGTAAATATAATAAATATAAAAATTCTTATATTCCATTTCAAATATTATTTCCTTATAGTCTTTTAACCACCATTTATTATCAATTATTTGTTAAAATATCTATTTTTGGTGATAATTGCTTTGTTTTAAGTGAATGTTTTCATTTGCTAATTTCTGTGTTTTAAATTTGGTAATTTTCATGTCCTGTCAAGAATTTTATACATGATATTAATATCTTATATTTTCACTATATATTTATTTATATTAATCAATAAAATTTACAAATATAAAATAGACTACACCATTCATTGAAATGGTATGTCGTACTTTTGTATGAATATTGTTTCCATTTTTCATAAAATATTGAATAAAAGGAAGTTAAATTATATTTAAACTTCTAAAAAGTAATTATTATTTCTTATATATCATATATATTAATTAAATTTATCATTATAATCTTCGATGTAAAGTGTTAGTGAAAAATGATCCACATCGCTTCCTAAGGCGGTAGTTCGGCGTACATAGAAGAGACATTATTATATCCCCCACAAAATAGAATATAAGTGTTTTGGTGTGATATTTTAATTAAATAATGATAAAAAGTTTATAAATATCATATAAATATGTTATATTAATCATTATATCCATTTATGTGATGTGGTAATTGAAATCGAATTACATTGGTTTGTGAGGCAGAAGTCCACCGTTCAGATGATCAGTTGTTTTGATTCTCATTTGATGGAGGAGGGGAATGATATAGGTTATGAAAATAACATAAAAGTATATAATAATTTTATAATATACTTATTTTATTATATAATAATGGTTAAATAAGATTTTATGGAGTTTTAAGAAGAAATAAAAATAAAAATGATTGTTTAAAAATGTTACCTCTTATTCAAAAGTCATCTTTTGGGATTCTCTGAAATACATCATAGGAAGGTTTTCAGATCAAACCAAGGACTCTACAATATTTCGATAAATTTAGGTATGAAATTGTTTCAGGTATTTTATGATCCCTCTGGATTTTGGAAGGTGAATATGATAGGATATGGGGTGGCCTTGTACAATTGGGGAAGATGACACACTTCTAATTTTAAAAAAGAAATACTTATTCCCATGTTTTTTCTCATGAATGAATAAAAACAAAGCGAAATTAGATAATCATGAATGATATATGTTTTAAATATTTGAAAAAAATATAATTTAGACCATTTTGGGTAATTTTTACCATTTTTTTTAGCCTTACCCCTAGTAAAACATTTTTAACCCTAACCATGGTAAATACATTTTAATGTTTTTACTGTTCATTATGACCCAAAATTATGTTTACCAAAATTTAATATAAATTATAGTTATTAAAAATAAAAAAATCCAATTAATCTAATTCACTTAACATAATTTGATGCATTCAATTTTAAATCAAACCAGTAGACACATCGAAAAAATTGGGTTTTCAAAGAAAAATAATGAAAATTTTAAAAAGATTTTATATTAGAATAAAATATTAAATTTATTAGAGTAAAATAAATTTATAAATTTGAATAAAATTTTTCTAATTTTATTTTGAAAGACTACTAAATATAATGTATCTTTTTAAATAATTTATACAAAAAAATGTAGTTTTCAATAAATATCAGTATTTTCCACTATTCTTTAAAAAATTAATCCTTTAAATAAATTCTAAAAAATTAATCTAAATATTATTTTTTAATATTGATAGAAACCAATCTCCCCCTAAAGATTTTTGGGATGGAGGAATGTCAATGTGAAAACCCAAAATACCCACCAACTCATTGACATCATCCACAACTATGGATACTTGGTTCCCATGCTACATATCACCATCATAGATCATGTAAAGGAGGGTGAAAGACACCCTTTTCATCTATATGAGTATGAGGGGTTCATTCCCACATGGGACATGGACAACCAGAACATGGAGAAGTTTTCCTATTCCCATCACTATCTCCCACATGGGTGATGCAGGGAGCCACTACTCCCCACCCCCACGTTCATCTACTTTTGGGGAATCACTCTGGAATTATCCTATGACTCCCTCTCATACGTTGATACGGTAAGGGATATCTATGTCATCTTGTCTATAAATACTAATTAGTAATTTCTATTAAGGGAACCCAATAGGCCACATCAACTACACCAGTAACCAGTCCCTCAGGATGATAAAAATCTCTATATCCCTACACTGTCGGCCCCTATCCCGATTACCAGATGCCAACACTGGGAACATGATCATGAAGATGTCTGTCCAGGGGCATCTTCTTTAATATCTCATGTGACCCATGCCACCATAGGTGTATTCTACCAGATCCTTTCCACTACATAACAACGATTCACTAGTGTCCGATCAGAATGGAGGACTCGGCTAACCCATGGACAAGTTGGGATGACTCATTAAATCAAAAGAACCACCACCATCTGTCATGGGCCAACCCACAATGATTATATCTAATATGGTATCCTTCCCAATAAAATCACCAGTTAGAGTGGAGGTCTTCCCCACTCTCATATTCAATTTAATGGTCCTCCCCATGTTCTTAACATCTCTCCATGTAGAGGTCCTCCCTGACTTGTTGAAGTCTGGTGAGGAGTTCTTCCCCATTTCACCTACCAGAAATGTGGAGGTCCTCTTCACATCACTTTTATCTCATGAATAGGTCCTCCCCGAATCAACTTTGACCCAAGTTAAGGCACTCCTCGATTCGACATCACTCTATGTGGAGGACCTATATATACTATTTCCAGCTCTAGCGGATGTCCTCCCCATGTGTTTACTAACCAGTATGGAGGCGCTCAACATACCCACTCTACTCAACACAAAGCTCCCCCATGTGTCTCATTTGACATATTCACTGGTTCTCCTCACACCACATCTTTTCTAAGTGGATGTTATTCTCACTCTTATAAAATTACATGAAAAGGAATTGACCACATTAATGATAATAGGAACATAGGTACTCCTCATATCCCAAACAAATCAAACTGGTGGTCCTCCCTAGGAAATCAACCAACAACATGAAGGTCATCACCATGTCATGAAATTTCTATATCCTAATATACCATCATAGGGTAAAAGTGAATGTTTTCACCACTAAAGGAATAACTTGTAGAGGCCCCATGTTTTCATTAATCTCATTCGCTTCTCTGATTCTAAAGCTAAGTTGGACCCACTATAAGGCCCCAGCCTTAAACCTTACTTAATCTTGAGTTATTACAAGATTACACATTGAGGATCTTTTCAGGTTTAGAGTTTTAGAGAATTAGATCATAAAACTTGCATTACATTCCACATATAAACAAAGTGGTTACATAAAGATAGTATTCTTCATTCCCATCAATGGAAACACATTTAAAATAAAACATGGATTATTTCTTGACACATCCTTGACTCTATCATCTTATCATGTACCTTTCCCTTGACCTGTGAAAAACATTTCAAAAACTTGGGATGAGCATAAAAACTCAGTATGGGTTATAAAAAAAACATGGAAAGGAAACATGAGTTCATATATACATAAGAATGAAATCATACTTTACCCATAAAACATAGGCACTTTAACATACCTCATAAAATCATGAATAAATCATAGAAATCATAAGACATAAAGGTAACTTGAGGCATTCATAACATTCTTACGTAGGGAGTAACCCTCTTGGTTACATTTGGAATACACATCACAGTATATTCCCTAAAATCTCTTCGGAGAAACTTTAACGTTTCACTCCTTTGCGTTACCCAATGCATTGGAGAGCTATAACGGGCTCACCCGCCCTTAGTTTATCACGGAACCCCCCGTCTTCATAATAATGCCCAAGAACCATAACATAATCATATCACATAAAACATGCATAAAGGAAACATAAAATTTCCACATTTCAATCACGAGATATCAATACAACACATTGATAGAAAAACATTATGAAAACCATTTCCAATACTAAAATAAAAGAAAAGTAAAACATGATATTTATTTTTCTTTTTTTAAAAAAGGTATGGCTTGTAGTGGAAGCTGAAACTCAAATAACGGTCACGACGGCGGAGAAGTCGTTGTCGCCGCATACGTACGACAAAAACATTCCCTTTTGTCATTTATTAAATGCTTCGTATAAAAAAGATTCATTTTAAATAAACGTAAAAGTCAAAGGGGTTTATACACCGTATAAAAGAAAGTTGTGTATAAAATAAAATATGCCTCAACGAAAGGTGATTGAGACGAAGTCCCATACCTCGTATCCGACTTGACCCGACCGTTCTTTAATCTCCTGAATAATAAACTTGAGTTAATCTATACTTGCTTAAGAACCTTTTTCAAGTTCATTATTCCTTTTATACCATGTTATGAACATCATGTAATCTGTTAAGTTAACAATGTTCATTTTGTCGGTATTTGGTTCTTAAGTCAAAAATTGACTTCTTACACTTACATGTTGTTAATTTGGTCAAAGGTTCATTATATCCAGAATGGTATTCATGATGTAGATATCATATATGTCATATATATCCAGTACATACATGCATTTATAATATTACATAATCATTTAGAGGTAAGAAATGAAATGCACCGTTCATGGAGACGGTAAGCCGTACGTACGCATGAACGCTACTTTCATTTCTATTTCGTATTTTATAGAATGGAATCATAATGATATAAAGGTATATTATAATTCCATTATAATATCATATATAATATCATATTTCCATCCTTTACATGTCCCACATATGGTATTTAACGAATCAAATCACTTTGAGGGGGCGGTAGTCCGCATTTCCTAAAATGAAGATATCGTGTTTACCCATAATGGAAACCGTAAAGGTATGCCCAAAATGAAAAAAACAGAAGCTTAAGGAAACAATAAACATATTATATATCATATATAAAAATAGTGACATCATAATGGCCACCTTTGAAGGTGTTAAATGAGTATTGAACAATCATCGTTTCGGGAGGCAGAATTTCGCCATCCACGGAAACCGTATGTTCTTTAACAATTTGATGCAGTTGTGTGAGAGTTTAGCTCAAATAAATCTTATAACAACATCCTAGTATATTTAAGATACTGTTGTTGTTACAAAAGAATTAAATAAAAAGAGTTTAGGGGGTTGGAGAAGAAAAATAAAACAAATGAACATGAGAGAATGAATTACCTTAAAAAGTGTAACTCCTTTTGATTTGAGCCTAAAGGCTTCCTTTGAAAGGATTCCTCCCAAAGGGAATCCTCTAGGATGAGGAGAGGGATGTGGGGAGAGTAAATGGGCAGGGGTTGGCCGAGCCAAAGGCTTGAGTAGTGTGTGAAATGAGGTAGAGGTGGGGGCCTTTTATAAGAGGAGAGGAGGGGCACTTTTGTAAAGTAAAGAAATATTACATTATTTGAAAATGTGTTTCGGTTTTAAAAGGTCCCACATTGATAGAATTAGTGGATAAGGTGATAAGGGTTCGAAATACACTCATCAAATTGGTTTTGGACATGTGTAGTTCATAGATTTTACATTATCTTTCTATTTTATTTAAATCGTCAAATAATGATGTCATCGCTGCATCATTATTATGTCATAAATAATTAAATTTATTTAATGTATAAAAATTATAAAACAAATACTATGATATAGGAAATCGTTTTAGCTTTCAAATTACTATTTATAATCAAATTTTGGACTTGTATAACCCCACTTAAAAATTGTTTTCGTAAAACATATTATGTTTGTGTCATTTTCACTTTAACATTAAATAAAAAGTAATTTATGTCATTTCCCAACAAAAGTGGATCAATGGCGTCCCCAAGTTGACCCATGGCATGTCATGGTCGGCCATGACACAACCAATGAGGTTGGGATATGTGTCTAGGTCATTTCATTTTATTAAAGTATTATTTATACCTTAAACTACCCTAATTACCACTAATCGTGATTAAGAACTTAATAAGTTACTATTCACCAAAATATTATTATAATCTCATTGAACCAAATTTTACTTCTTAATGACAACCATGTATGTCGGATTTTCAAAATTCAATACACATTAGTGGTAAACTTTCATTTAACTGAAAAATCAGTTTTCTTGATTATCACTTAGTGGTTTCACTATTCATCAAAAATTGAAGTTTTTTCAGAAAATTACCAAAAAATCACCCTAAGCTATATTTGATATTCCGAATTCAAAAATGAAGTCTATTTTACAAAATTCAAATCATATTAGTGACATTAATTAATTTAATAATTAATTCCCGCTGCCAGAGCAAATAGCGTGTTTTTACAAAACAATAAGTATCAAAAGATTGACACCAGTTTAAGTCTAATTTAAAGTGAAATTGATTCCAATGACCACAATTAGATAAAATGGTAAAAATATATTCTAATTTCACTTCAAAACCAATTGAAAACATAATCTAATCATATAAATAAATTAGATTAAAAAGCAGTTTTGATGTAAAATGCGGTATTTTTCACTATTCATTAAAAAATGAACATTGTCAGAAAAATACCAAAAATTCATACAAGGTAAATTTTGATGTCACAATCATAAAGAATAGTTTATTTTGACAAACATAGTCTATAAAATTGTCAAAATATAGATTCAAAAATGGTTTTCCATCAAAAGGCACTAAAACAATCTTTTAAGAATATTAGTGTATTCCATGCATAAGATTGTATATATTTTCATTTTAAGACTCTATAACACTATCTTAATCATTAATAGACATAGATAAAATTATCTATTATTCATTACTTACTTGGGATGTTACATCCTTCCCCCCTTTAGAAAATTGCGTCCCCGCAATTTATTTACTTATCGAATAAATGGGGGTACTTATCCCTCATTGCATTTTCAGATTCCCATGTTGCCTCTTCAATCATGTGGTTTTTCCACAAAACCCTTACCTGATGAATCACCTTATTCCGTAACACTTGCTCCCTGTGGTCAAGAATCTGGACTGGTTGTTCCTTATAAGATAGGTTCTCTTCCAGCTGAACTACCTCTGGGCTCAATACATGAGATGGATCTGGCATATACTTTCTCAACATCGAAACGTGAAAAACATTGTGTACCTGAGATAAACTCGGAGGTAAAGCCACTCGGTATGCAACTGATCCAACTCTCTCCAGAATTTCGTATGGTCCAACAAACCTTGGACTCAACTTTCCTTTCTTACCAAATCTCATCACGCTTTTCCAAGGAGAAACCTTGAGAAATACATGATCACCTACCTCGAAAGATAGATCCTTCCTTCGGTTATCTGCATAACTCTTCTGCCTGCTCTGAGCTGTTCTCATGTGTTTCTGAATCAGCTAAACTTTTTCTGCCATATCTTCTACCAATTCTGGTCCCATATACTTCCTTTCACCCACTTCATCCCAGAAAGCTGGAGTTCGACACCGCTTCCCATATAATTCCTGAAATGGTGCCATCTGTATACTAGAATGGAAACTGTTATTATATGAAAATTCAACCAAAGAAAGATGTTGGTCCCAACTTCCCTGATAATCCATAGAATAAGATCGTATCATATCCTCCAATGTCTGAATTGTTCGTTCTGACTGCCCATCTGATTGAGGATGAAAAGCTGTACTAAAATTTAATTCTGTACCCAACGACTTCTAAAGGCCTTTCCAAAAGTTAGAAGTAAACCTTGGATCACGATCCGATACAATGGAGAGAGGAACTCCATGTAACCTGACTATCTCTTTAAGATACAAACGAGAAAGTTGATCAAGAGAGAAAGTATCTCGTATAGCAAGGAAATGAGCAGATTTGTTCAAGCGATCAACAATAACCCAGATTGCATTATTACCTCGAGATGTCCTCGGTAATCCAACAACAAAGTCCCTGGATATATTCTCCCATTTCCACTCTGTCACTGGTAAAGGCTGAAGCATCCCTTTCGGTAGCTGCCGCTCTGCTTTAACCTGATGACAAGTCAAACACTTCACAGTAAAATCAGCAATGTCTCTTTTCATTCCATCCCACCAGTAATACTCCCGCAGATCTCTATACATCTTAGTACTACCCGGATGAACTGAAAACGGAGAACTATGAGATTCACATAACAGCTCTCTCTTCAACTGTGAATCACAAGGCACACACAATCTCTTCCCAAATCTCAAAACACAATCACTATCAATGATGAATTCAGGCAACTTACCTTTCTGAACCAGCTCTACCTTTTTCTGCAACTCACTGTCTTGCTTCTGGGCTTTCTTGATTCTATCTGATAGAGAAGATCTCACTGATACCTGAAACAATACAGAAGGAATCCCTGCACCAACAACTTCTATGCCAAATTTCATCAAATCCTTAACCAAAGGATCACGTTCCAAACGCAACATTGTTAATGAAGCATTACTTTTTCGACTCAAAGCATCAGCCACTTTATTTGCTTTTCCCGGATGGTAATGAATTGTACAATCATAATCCTTGATTAATTCCATCCATCTCCTTTGTCTCATGTTTAACTCTTTCTGAGTGAATATATACTTTAAACTTTTGTGATCGGTATATATTTCACACTTTACTCCATACAAATGATGCCTCCAAATTTTTAAAGCAAAAACAACAGCAGCTAGTTCCAAATCATGTGTAGGGTAATTTACCTCATGAGTTTTCAACTGTCGTGAAGCATAAGCAATTACCTGATCATTCTGCATTAGGACGAAACCAAGTCCTTTCAATGAAGCATCACTGTATATAACAAACTCACCATTCCTGGAAGGTAGTGCCAAAACTGGAGCATTCACCAATCTTCTTTTCAATTCCTGAAAACAATCATCACATTCTTTTGTCCAGATAAACTTAACACCCTTTCGAGTTAGCTTAGTCATTGGACTAGATAACCGTTAAAAATTTCTAACAAACCTTCGGTAATAGCCCGCCAACCCAAGGAAGCTACGAATCTCGGTTACATTTGTGGGTCATGGCCATTCTTCAACAACTTTTGTTTTTGCAGGATCAACAGTTATTCCATCTTTAGAAACAATGTGACCAAGGAATGAAATTTGTTGTAACCAAAACTCACACTTTCTGAATTTCCCATACAGTTTCTTTTCTTTTAAGGTTTGCAAGATAACCCTTATATGTTTTTCATGCTCCTCTTTACTTTTAGAAAACACCAAAATATCATCAATGAAAACCACCACAAACTTATCCAAGAACTCATGGAAAATTCTATTCATTAAGTCCATGAATACATCAGGTGCATTGGTTAGCCCAAAAGGCATTACTACAAATTCATAATGGCCATATCTCGTACGGAACGCGGTCTTCGGAATATCTGCCTCCATAACCTTCAGCTGATGGTACCCCGTTTTCAAGTCAATCATTGAAAAAAACTGAGCTCCCTGGAGATGATCAAACAAATCATCGATATGAGGCAAAGGATATTTTTTCTTAACAGTGATATTATTCAAGGCTCTATAATCAATGCAAAGTCTCATAGAACCATCTTTCTTTTTAACAAATAAAACAGGAGCACCCCATGGTGATGTGCTAAGTCTAATGAAACCTTTCTCTAATAAATCTTGCAATTGCTCCTTCAACTCTAAAAGTTCAATTTGTGCCATTCGATAAGGGGGTTTTGAAATTGGCTTAGCATCAGGAACTAAGTCAACAGTAAACTCAACTTCCCGATATGGTATTATTCCAGGAAACTCATCAGGAAAAACATCAGGATACTCATTTAGAACAGGAACATCATTAATCTGAACAGTTCCTTTATTTTTAACGACGTGTGCAAGGTAACATTCATTTCCATCTTTTACAAGTTTCTCGGCCTCTTGATATGTTATCAAAAGTAAGGGTTCATTCTTGTAAACAAACTGAAAGTCTTTCTGAAAATAAACTTCTTTAGCTCTACAGTCAATCTTAGCATGGTAAATAGAGAGCCAATCCATACCCAGGATAACATTAAACTCTACTAGAGGTAGAACAATAAGGATTGAAAGTAGGTTCTTTCCACAGATAAGGATAGGAAGATTCTTATAAATTCTTTTTGCCTCGACACTTCCCCCAGGTGTTTTTGCCAAAAGTTCAGGAGTCATTTCTTGAGATGGTATTCCCATTTTACTAGAAAAGGTTTCAAAGATGAAAGAATGTGTAGACCCCGAATCAAACAACACACTGGCATAATCTGAAAAAACAAACAATGTACCTGATACAACTTCATTTGATGGCCCGACATCTGCTGAAGTAGTTGCAAAGGATTTCACCACCCCTTTCTGCTTGTAGTCTAACTACTTCCCATCACTCAAGCTCCTTGTCAGACACTCGTTTGCATAGTGACCCATCTCATTGCACTTATAACACTTCACTAACTGTAAATAAAATTTGTTATTACCTTCAGCTTGATCCTTTTCAGTGCAATCACGAGCCTTATGTCCCATCTTACCACATCGGTAGCACTTTCCAGAATTCAGAAGACATTCCCCAGCATGCCTTTTGCCACATTTATCACAAACTGGAAAATTAGTTTTCTTACCATCAGACTTTTTTGAAGAATTCTTACCTTTCTCCTGCAACCTCGGTCTCTTCTTCAGCTGGTTGTTATAGAAAACTTGGTCATCGGCAAACTCCATTTCCACATTCTCAGCACATCGAACAAGATTTTCATAACTTTTAAACTCACGAGAAGATAATTCCCTTCAATATTTTGGCTTTAATCCTGAGTAAAAACGATTTATTTTACTATCAATGTCCCAGATAAAATTTGGATCATACCTTGCCAATCGAGTGAACCTTTCTTCATAGGCAGCCACTGAGTCTTCCTCTTGCCTCAATTCCAAGAATTGCTTTTCCATCCTAAGTCGAACAGCCTTAGGAAAATACTTCTCAAGAAACATACCTTTGAATTCATCCCAGTCAAGAGCATCAATCTCATCGGCGTCCCTGATATTTTTAACCATAGACCACCACTGATCTGCTTCTCCCTCCAAACGGTAAATAGAAAGACTAACCTTTTGATTGTCTGAACACCCCATGACATCAAAAATCTTCTCCAGTGCTTTAATCCACCCTTCAGCTGGCACAGGGTCAGATGATCCTCTGAATGATGGTGGATGTTGCCTCGTGAAATGTTCCACCACTGACATGTTCCTCTGCGGTTGATCTGGCTGATCTCGTGCATGGATACCACCGCCATTTATCGCTTGAGTCAACTGCGCCATTACTGCAACAAACTGTTCAGTTCCAATTCCGACCATTTCTGGATGCTGATTCGGAAGGTTATTTCCTTCTGTATGCCTTCCTAGCACTGCTTCCCTGTTTCCTCTGCGGAAAACCATTCTGAACAAACATGTCTTAGATGAAGCAACATGGTAATCTTTAAATGCTATATCATTTCGAAAAAAAAATATTTTTGGATAATCATTTAATATAATTCTAACTCCTAAAGTTATCTAAACCGACCTCTGATACCAACTATAAGGCCCCAACCTTAAACCTTACTTAATCTTGAGTTTTTACAAGATTACACATTGAGGATCTTTTCAGGTTTAGAGTTTTAGAGAATTAGATCATAAAACTTGCATTACATTCCACATATAAACAAAGTGGTTACATAAAGATAGTATTCTTCATTCCCATCAATGGAAACACATTTAAAATAAAACATGGATTATTTCGTGACACATCCTTGACTCTATCATCTTATCATGTACCTTTCCCATGACCTGTGAAAAACATTTCAAAAACTTGGGATGAGCATAAAAACTCAGTATGGGTTATAAAAAACATGGAAAGGAAACATGAGTTCATATATACATAAGAATGAAATCATACTTTACCCATAAAACATAGGCACTTCAACATACGTCATAAAATCATGAATAAATCATAGAAATCATAAGACATAAAGGTAACTTGAGGCATTCATAACATTCTTACGTAGGGAGTAACCCTCTTGGTTACGTTTGGAATACCCATCATAGTATATTCCCTAAAATCTCTTCGGAGAAACCTTAACGTTTCACTCCTTCGCGTTACCCAATGCATTGGAGAGCTATAACGGGCTCACCCGCCCTTATTTTATCACGGAACCACCCGTCTTCATAATAATGCCCAAGAACCATAACATAATCATATCACATAAAACATGCATAAAGGAAACATAAAATTTCCACATTTCAATCACGAGATATCAATACAACACATTGATATAAAAACATTATGAAAACCATTTCCAATACTAAAATAAAAGAAAAGTAAAACATGGTATTTATTTTTCTTTTAAAAAAAGGTATGGCTTGTAGAGGAAGCCGAAACTCAAATAACGGTCACGACGGCGGAGAAGTCATTGTCGCCGCATACGTACGACAAAAACATTCCCTTTTGTCGTTTAGTAAACGCTTCATATAAAAATGATTCCTTTTGAATAAACGTAAAAGTCAAAGGGGTTTATACACCGTATAAAAGAAAGTTGTGTATAAAATAAAATATGCCTCAACGAAAGGTGATTGAGACGAAGTCCCATACCTCGTATCCGACTTGACCCGACTGTTCTTTAATATCCTGAATAATAAACTTGAGTTAATCTATACTTGCTTAAGAACCTTTTTCAAGTTCATTATTCCTTTTATACCATGTTATGAACATCATGTAATCTGTTAAGTTAACAATGTTCATTTTGTCGGTATTTGGTTCTTAAGTCAAAAATTGACTTCTTACACTTACATGTTGTTAATTTGGTCAAAGGTTCATTATATCCAGAACGGTATTCATGATGTAGATATCATATATGTCATATATATCTAGTACATACATGCATTTATAATATTACATAATCATTTAGAGGTAAGAAATGAAATGCACCGTTCATGGAGACGGTAAGCCGTATGTACGCATGAACGCTACTTTCATTTCTATTTCGTATTTTATAGAATGGAATCATAATTATATAAAGGTATATTATAATTCCAGTATAATATCATATATAATATCATATTTCCATCCTTTACATGTCCCACATATGGTATTTAAGGAATCAAATCACTTTGAGGGGGCGGTAGTCCGCACTTCCAAAAATGAAGATATCGTGTTTTCCCATAATGGAAACCATAAAGGTATGCCCAAAATGAAAAAAACAGAAGTTTAAGGAAACCATAAACATATTATATATCATATATAAAAATATTTACATCACAATGGCCACCTTTGAAGGTGTTAAATGAGTATTGAACAATCATCGTTTCGGGAGGCAGAATTTCGCCATCCACGGAAACCGTATGTTCTTTAACCATTTGATGCAGTTGTGTGAGAGTGTATCTCAAATAAATATTATAAAAACATCCTAGTATATTTAAGATACTGGTGTTGTTACAAAATACGTAAATAAAAAGAGTTTAGGGGGTTGGAGAAGCAAAATAAAACAAATGAACATAAGAGAATGAATTACCTTAAAAAGTGTAACTCCTTTTTATTTGAGCCTAAAGGCTTCCTTTCAAAAGATTCTTCCCAAAGGGAATCCTCTAGGATGAGGAGAGGGATGTGGAGAGAGTAAATGGGCAGGGGTTGGCCAGGCAAAAGGCTTGAGTAGTGTGTGAAATGAGGTAGAGGTGGGGGCCTTCTATAAGAGGAGAGGAGGGGCACTTTTGGAAAGTAAAGAAATATTACATTATTTGAAAATGTGTTTCGGTTTTAAAAGGTCCCACATTGATATAATTCGTGGATAAGGTGATAAGGGTTCGAAATCCACTCATCCAATTGGTTTTGGACATGTGTAGTTCATAGAGTTTACATTATCTTTCTATTTTATTTAAATCGTCAAATAATGATGTCATCGCTGCATCATTATTATGTCATAAATAATTAAATTTATTTAATGTCTAAAAATTATAAACAAATACTATGATATAGGAAATCGTTTTAGATTTCCAATGACTATTTATAATTGAATTTTGGACTTGTATAACCCCACTTAAAAATTGTTTTCGTAAAACATATTATGTTTGTGTCATTTTCACTTTAACATTAAATAAAAAGTAATTTATGTCATTTCCCAACAAAAGTGGATCCATGGGGTCCCCAAGTTGACCCATGGCATGTCATGGTCGGCCATGACACAAAGAATGAGGTTGGGACATGTGTCTAGGTCATTTCATTTTATTAAAGTATTATTTATACCTTAAACTACCCTAATTACCACTAATCGTGATTAAGAACTTAATAAGTTACTATTCACCAAAAAATTATTATAATCTCATTGAACCAAATTTTACTTCTTAATGACAACCATGTATGTCTGATTTTCAAAATTCAATACACATTAGTGGTAAACTTTCATTTAACTAAAAAATCAGTTTGCTTGATTATCACTTAGTGGTTTCACTATTCATCAAAAATTGAAGTTTTTCAGAAAATTACCAAAAAATCACCCTAAGCTATATTTGATATTACGAATTCAAAAATTAAGTCTATTTTAGAAAATTCAAATCATATAAGTCTCATAAATTAATTTAATAATTAATTCCCGCTGCGAGAGCAAATAACGTGTTTTTACAAAACAATAAGTATCAAAAGATTGACACCAGTTTAAGTCTAATTTCAAAGTGAAATTGATTCCAATGACCACCATTGGATAAAATGGTAAAAATATATTCTAATTTCACTTCAAAACCAATTCAAAACATAATCTAATCATATAAATAAATTAGATTAAAAAGCAGTTTTGATGTAAAATGCAGTATTTTTCACTATTCATTAAAAAATGAACATTGTCAGAAAAATACCAAAAATTCATACAAGGTAAATTTTGATGTCCCAATAATAAAGAATAAGTTTATTTTGACAAAAATAGTCTATAAAATTTTCAAAATATAGATTCAAAAATGTTTTTCCATCAAAAGGCACTAAAACAATCTTTTAGGAATATTAGTGTATTCCATGCATAAGATTGTATTTATTTTCATTTTAAGCCTCTATAACACTATCTTAATCATTAATAGACATAGATAAAATTATCTATTATTCATTACTTACTTGGGATGTTACACCCACTGATGGAGCTTTCCCCCCAATCATCAAAATTAAAGTATGGGGAAGGAACCTGGTTTGTGAATTTCTTCATCCTAGAAGGATAGATTCATCATATCCTTGAATCCCTTTGTAGGTACATGCAAGTGGGGTAAGGTTTGGATCCCTTCTAGATCCACCCAATGTATCCCTCCATATCATCGCTAGTTTAATTCTCTACCTCAACATGATATCATGGAGAGTTGTCATCGGGAATGATAGATAGTGATCACCCACCTGGTTCACTAATGATAGTCATTTTCTTTGTACATGTGGTAGTGGAAGAAAACTATCCTATCGGGACATGATTATGTGGTCAACACCATCTCCCTGAGACAACCTAGCCAGTAGCGGACAGTCAGCTGACATAGAATATTTTGCACTGACATGTCTACCATCACAATGGTCCATATTAATTTTGTTGGCAGTTCCTTAGCCAGCCTCAATGAAAGAGTGTGGTAATGAGGAGCCATATATTACAGCCAAAAAGAGAATACTATTGGAACATCTTGTCCTAGATTAGTTTCTCTAGATGTATTGGATGATCGCTACTCCTAACATCAAAATTTTAGGGTTTATCACTTAGGATGCGGGTTTATTTATTTTTGTAGATTATGGGTGATGAATGTCCACCTACATGTCCATCAGTTGGCTTAAAAAAAGCCTTCAAAATTTCAATGAAATTTTCATGAATTTTCACATGGTTGAGTTAGTAGTGCTTCTCATGGCTCAACATCCTGCATCACCAGGTTATTACCATACCCTTCAATAATGATGCACTGTGATCTTCACTGTACTCAATAGAATTATTAGAGTGGTTAACCCACATGTTAATATCTATTGATGGGTGGAGTGTGATTCCATTCACATCAGTCATGTCCTACGGTAGTCAGGCCTACCAGGTATCATTGAGGATATGCCATTGGGCATTGTCGTAGTGGACATTGTTGTCCCCAAGATACACTCGAAAGGGGGATCATTTCAAAACAGGGTGGAGATAACTTGACCCCTAGGGTAGCAGAACAAATTTTGGACTCCCCAAATGTTGTACTGGGATATAAAATCCAGACACTTTCCCTTGTAGATCCCTCAGAGTTATTTCCATTGGATCAAGAACCTAATAAGGGAAAATGACTTACCAAGACAACTTAAGCCTCCAACCAATCCGGTTTTGAAAAAAATATAGTTTGATCTTGTCAAGTCCACATTAATCTAGTATCTCGTACAACATAATATGTTAATTGATGAGATTCTTGATGAGCATGTTTTAGAGCACCATTTGAACTATACTAATCCTCGATGCAATCATGTTCCACCTCCACTGGAGTTCAAGGGTAGCACAGGTCCACCCTGTCCAGTTCCCTCTCATTGATCATGATAATCACATATATCCCAAGCGGATATAGATAATAGACTATAAAAAAGGAATGTGGTATTTTTTTACTGAATCCACTTGATTAGTGTGAGATCCCTTACTGACACCTAGTTCAGATCAATCCTCCAATGTATCCACAAAACACTCTAGCCAGTCTACAAGTTTATAAGCCTTATTATTGTGTTGATGATCCCTTCAATACACTAGTGGTTAGGGATCCATACCTAAATAGGAAATTCCACTATGATGATCGTATTTATTCTCTCATATCCCATCTCAAGTATCTTGAAACACAATAGGTGGTGATCGTAAAAGATGTTAATCCCTATTTGTAATTATTGGATATTATAAAGGCACCCCCCCAATTTATGAATACTACCTTATCCCATTTCAATGAGGGTGGCCATCCTATCACAGCATCTGAACCATATTATTTCAAGGTGGGGACCCAAATTGGCGACTCCAAATATTGTAGGAAGCAGCCATGATCCTATGATTCTTGTAGACATTGGAAGAGACTATGTTATTCTGGTACAATAATTTTCCCATTGGGTATATCATTGGTTGGGAATATATTCTTGAGCGGTTTATTTATCATTTCAGCTCCACTACGCACAAGATAAGTATATTTGACTTCTTTAAGTTCATACAATAGAAAGATAATCATGTCATAATATTTGTCTCTAGGTCAAACGATCTCCCATATTCACTTGACATTACACTAACTCAATAGTAGTTGTTGAAGATGTGTGTGGGGAATGAAAAGATTTAATTGGTTCCCCCTTTCATCACTAAGAATTTAGAATGTAACATTCGAGCCATTTCTAACAATGATTAGCACCGAGGTGAGGCCTTGCAATAGGATAAGGAGGCACATTAGTTTCCATCATCTCCTATAATTAGTGCCAATAAGGTTGATACTACTTTCATCGCAGTGATTATATCCCCCAAGTTGCAAGAGTTCTTAGAAGAAGAGGCTCACCACTAACCACTCCAAGGGAAATAACCATAGGTTTTGCCTCAGGCTCAGCATCACTCGAAATAGAATCAGTAGGCATTACCATATAATATGTAACCACCACCATCTAGGTAGGATAATCAAGTTCCATCTCACCATTAGGATACATTAACTCGATATGGAAATTCATCTAGATTTCCCTTTTTTGGATAGGAAAACTAGACCTACTCATTTAAATATGAATAATTCTTCAATTATTTTTGTAATTCCTTTGGTTAGTGGAGTATAAATATTCAAGAATGCAGCATACTTGAAGAGGTTTATCTCATTGATCGCCCTAACAACTTCCCGTATCACTGTTTACATGAAAATTCCACCAAGAAGGTCTATATATTCAAGAAATATCTCCAAGGTAATTTTGATAAAAATATCATTGGATTGGGACCCACCTGAATATAGGTAGCATTCATTTCAACAAATCCTAACACTGATAGTGAAGATGGGTGGTAGCAGGTCTCCAAACATGGGTCATAGAAGTATGAATATTTTATTCCTAGTTTGGAAGTTTTTTATGCCCATTTTATCATTTGTACCGTTTTAAATCGGTCCAAGCCTCGTGATTCTATTTTTTTCATCCTTTTGCCAATTCTGTATCCACATCTGAGCCTTCAACCCCCTATAAGAGAAAGTGATGACGCTGCAAGGGAATGCAAGTTCCATCACCAATGTTGAATTCATCTCTCACCCTTAGTTATTTTATTCCCCTATATATTGTAATCACTCCTATAATATTAACATTATTTTGATATTTCTCAACTGATGTGGAAGAGTATGCCTATGTGGATACCATTGAGCTGGTATACCCTTACATGATTCTTGATGAGGAAGAGTTTTAGGTAGGTTATCATAATGTTCTCAGTCGACGCCATCGTTGATAAGGCAAGGGAAATGTGAATCATCAAGAAACTCAAGCTAGTTCTTCAAGACAATTCATTCATACTACCTACACCTGGAATCAAGCTCATCATAGAAACTAACATACATCATCTTTTCTTCTAGTCTTGTAATATTCATTACCATCACCATTCATGCTACTCATCCTCGTAGATCAATTTTGATTGTATTATAATTATTCACACTCTGTTGTGGCTAGACCTCAGTCATCCAATTATTACCTGATAATAATTTTATGTGGCTGAGTTAGTGATATGTTAGAGATCCTTAACACCATCTAGTATTTTTTGGTTTGGCAGGAAATGCCCATCATACCTAGTGTCCAAGTGAAAATTAAACTAGGAAGAAATGTATGCCCAGTATGAAAATATGGCATGCTTATGTATCTTTTTATAATTCCTAAAAATCTCTCCATTCTCATGGCCCTCTTCCCACATAATTGATTTATTAATCCCTCACATAGGCGTAGACCCCCCCCCCCACCCAGTTTGAGATAGTGGTAACGGTTTTAGAGGACTTCCATGCTAAAAAAGTCGAACATGCTGAATTCTAATACACCATTTCATTATCAACAGAATATAATGGTTATCCCATATATGGGAACACTCATCCACTATAAATTACAAGACATCTAAATGGAATTTATGTCTACCATTGTCTCATTGGTATACTTTCTAGGATAATTCTCAACCCAACCCAAACACTGGAAAATCTATGACTGGCTGAAACAGACATGAGTCCCTCTAACTTGATTATTCCTGGTTATTCTAGGAGAAAGAAGATTTCATGTGGAAAACTTCATCTAAATACCTAGTTTGGTAGCCTAATTGCAGGAAATTTATTTATTTTTGTCTCATAGGATACCATAGACAATGCCCTGATGGGTAGACCTTCAATTCATCTATTTGCAGTAGATTCCTCCTCATATCACCAATTCCTCAAGTACTCCATCAATGGTCGAGTGGGAATGCACAAAGGAGCTTCATATCCTTTTTCAACATGTGAATCCTATTATTTGGATGCTTATTATTACAGTAGTAAGGAGAATTAGGTTCATACCAATGATGTTGAGTACACTACTACTGTCGTTGGCTGCTAGATGGACATGGATAATCCTTTCATCCTCACAACTCACTAGTTTGAGTCTACAACACTAGACATTGAAATATTCATATTAATCTATTAAATGATTGGAATACACCTTCCCAAGTAAAAGTAATGTCAAAATATTAACTCATACTCCTATAATAGATATTCACGAGTGTTAAGAGATCATCTTACCCCTATGAGGTATCAGGATGTTCTCCCAATTTCTACCGTAGTACAACAAACATATCTATTTTGTTGGTACTATCTATGTAGACATAGTCTAACCCACCACCACTACTTTGACCTCATCATGTATGGACCCCTTGGTTGAAGGTCGGCTGGAATCAGGTCCACAACTATGGTTGTCATGGGTTCAATAGTGCATGTGTCTTCGGATGAACATTCCACTACAACTCAAGCTAGAACCAACATTCCTCCAAGGTCAGATAATTAAAAAGAATTTCCTCATCCTGATGAACCTATTTCCTTGGATGTTGATGATAATTTGGAATAATATCCTGCTACCTTCAAAGAGGGTGTCTCCACCACCATTGATGATTTTATACAGGTCATTCATAGATCAGAGACAGATGTAGACTTACACTGATCAGTGTGGCAAACATGCGTAGGAACAAAAGATGTATGTTGACTTCTTGAAGAAGCATCGAGATGTTTTTTACTAGAGATATGATGATTTCTAAGTGCAATAACCTCATTTCTCCATCCATTTAATGGGTCTCCTGGTGAGTCATCATGGGTTCAAGTAGCCTCTCTAGAAGATATACCCGTCTCATTATGCTATTATTGGGGCTGAGTTTGATATGCTCATCAAGGATGACTTCATCAAAGGAAATTAATTACAATGGATGGTTGGACAAGAAAATTCCCATTTGGATGATGAATATATAGATATGAGTTTTTATCGACTTACATGATCTCAATTGTCACTTCCTGAAGATGATTTTATCCTTTTGGTGATGAATGTGCTGATTGATATCACCACTAGATTCCAAGATCCATCCTTAATATATGGATATTGAAGATATAATAATATCTAAATGGCCTATGAATATTAGGAATCTATTACTTTTATAGAATCGTAGGCTAACTTTTATTATCAGTTCACACCGTTTTTCCAGAAGAATGCAATATACACCTATCTACATTCTATGCTCTATATCTTCAAGATTATCCTCAAGACACATATGGATTGATATGTGGATAACAAGGTGCTCAACTCCCTCCAGAATTAGATCCATACAAGAGATATTGTACAAGTTTTTTGCTACCTCCGCTCCCTTTATCTAAATATGAAATCCATTAAGTGTACTTTTGGGAAGACCTCTATAAAGATCCTATGTTTCACTGTCATATAAAAAATAATTGAGATCATCCTAGAGAATATCAAGGCAATCGACCAGATTCCCCCGCTGAGAAATCTCCGAGAGATTTGAGGATTTCATAGAAACTTATCCTATACACACAAATTCATTGTAAATATTGCCGACCAGTGTAATATGCCTTCCAAAATAATGAAGAAAGGCAATGTCTATCAATGTGATGAATAATATTAGACCTCTATTGATGATATAAAGATGTATATAATGTATCCTTTAGTCATGATTCCACCAATATTTGGTGATCCACTATTCCTTTATGTGACCTCCTTGGATAGATCAATATGTTCCCTTCTCACCTTGATGAACAACGAAGGTATAGAGAACAGTTTTTACAATCTTAGTCACATGATCATTTGCAATGATTATATATATTATCTACTTGAGAGGAGATATCTCACACTAGTTTTTGTAGTGAAGAACCAATGACGCTACCTGCAACATCATGAGATATAGATTGATTTATATGTGGATCCAATAAAATACATTATGAAACACTCTAACTCGATAGGGTATCTAGCATGATGGGTGGTGATTCAGTAGTAATTTGGCATTATATTTATTATGTAAATGGTCTTAATGGCTCAAACATTGGAAGATTTTATAGCCACTATTCCGGCCCCCATATATCAGTCTCTATTTCGTGATTTTATAGATGACGACATCCTATCATTGGATCAGGTTGTTCCATGTTGGAAAATGAATTTTGATGGTTCCTACCAGAGTCCCAGTAGTATAAGTCTCAATTATCCAAGGCTCAACATTGTTGAAATGGGGATTGTCTTCATCAAGCCTATTTTTTCTATCCTTCCCAATTAATTATTTCTTTTAGAGGGCCGCACCTTCAATTAGAAAAAGTGTCAGTAACACACCATTGGCCTCATGTTGGATCTTTATATTGATGTTACCCACCAGAATTTAAAGGGGGTACTCTGATCTAGTCATCAATAAAATTAATAGTGACTATATCATTAAGAAGCTCGAGCTCGTGCCATTACTCATACATCCTCTCCCGTTTAGGGCCCAGTTCCCTTCTTAGGAAATGGTTACTCAGGTTCCCTAAACATAGAATGGTTGAGATGATTCTAGGGATATTATATCCCTTTTACTCATAGATCCTGGCTAGGATGATCTATTTATTCATGTGGCACGTCGATGATTTATCGCCCTAGTCAGTGTAGATGACGACGACACCCAATAGTTAAACCACCAACTATTGATGCTTCTACATCAGGTCCATTGGATTTTCTTATAGCTGAATAAGCTTCTGGTTGGATGAATTCTTTCATCTATTATCTCCGTCATGCCAATATCCCATCAGACAAATCCAAACATGAGTGAATCGATAATAGTGCAGTTAAATGCGGTCTCTAGAGCGGTCCCATCTCGGAGAATACTCTAAACAAAATTGGGTTTTATGGATTTATCCCCTATTATATATAAATATAAATGATTCCCCAGATAATATAAAAAATATAAATGCGATCTTGTATTTCCCATGAGGCATGTATGATTTTTTCCCACCAGATTTAAATGTTGTGCTACTTTGGCCCACCACGGTCCATGACTGTATCGATCTTGCAAAGTGGTTCTGAATCTGTTAGATCTGTGTCTGCTTTATGCATTGAATTCTAAACTACCTAAACACTATAAATTTATCTTATTACTCTATTTTCGAGGTACTCAATGTTGTGGGACCATACGCACAAGCAATAGATTTCTAGTAAAGGTTTATTTTTATTCCAATGCATTGATTTTCCATGTAGGAAAAAGTGATTTTCCAAAAGGAATTAAAAGTCTATATATCATTGAATTAGTGAGATATAACATCTTTCATCAATTTGGTTTGCCCCATGCTATTCCCAATGAATAAAGCACTCACTTCTTGGTAGTTGAGTTGAATCAATTGTACACCAAGTATGGCATCTGGTCTAACCACACTTTTCAATACAAAGTACAAGAAAATGGTTTGATTGAGGCATTCTATAAGAACCTCTCCAACAATTTGAATGATATGGTTGGTAAAAAAACAAATTTGGTTTGAAAATCCTTCCAACACTCTCTAGGCTTGTCATATGATGACATCTAATTCCACCCAGGTTACTCCATATTCCATTGTACATGGAATAAGGGTATTCCTCTCCATTGAGATTAAATTTCCATCACTCCATTAATCTTTTTATTATTATAAGACATAATATAGTGTATTATAATCCTATCTAGATGAACTAAAGGATATTTAAGAGAATATGATATGGGAATTTCATAATATAGATAGGCACTATAACAAGATAGTAAAAGATTTTAACTATAGATTTCATATCAATTCCTTCTGTCAATGTGACACGGTTTTGTCTCTAAAGACATCGATGATACATGGAAGGAAACAACAAACGCTGGAGACCAAATGGGAAGGAACTTATATCATACACCTGGTATATACTCTGGGTGTATACTCCTTGGTTACTATGGATAGTGTGAAAATAACTACTCCCACCAATGCCACATTTCTCGCGGAGTAATTTTCCTGAATTCTCCCATGGTCTGAGCACTATGACCTTAAACAACGATATATTTCTTCCCACATGATGTTAATTTTCTATTTTTTCCTACATGGTGTTAAAATACTACCTCCAATCTAGAACAACATTACACTACCACATTATCCTTTCCAGCTGATGTTAAACTGCATGGAACACATCCTCATAGAATTATGTTAAAGAGAAAATAGTTCGTATTACATGACATTAAACATCCACACCATCCTACATGATAATAAAATAAAAAATGAAAATTTAATCTCTGTTTTATGACTATAAAATAAGATCTCTATTGTACTATAATCCATTAAACCTCATAACATTGACAGTACTTTCTACATGACCATAAATGGAATGTTCTATTTGTCCTGCATGACACTAAAATACTCTATCTGATATAACATTAAACTATTCCATGCATCATTCCCCTATGATGTTATACTCCCCTAAATTATCAGTACCAGTCCAATGACCACAGACTGTGGGATTGTTTATTTATGATGTGACATGTATTTGAGTATCCTTCTTCAATATCATGTGATATGATGTGAAACTCTTTGGCCTCATTCATTTTTGGTTATACAATCTGTCTCTAAATAATTTTATGGGTTATATGTTTTACCCCTCTTCGTCCTTGAAAAATGATGTTAAAATATAAGGGATCTAATAAATATGTATTTCTTGGTTCTCATCCTTAGGGTATACATACCGAATCCCAAAAACATTTTCCTTGCGACCAGCCACCAAAACCTTTTCAAACCTTTTTCATCATCCCCCGTGAGGTTAAACAGTGTGTGAGATATTTTTTTGAATGTGTTGTACAATGCGAAACCCTTGGTTTCTCATTCATACCAGGTTTCTTAATGGAATCGCACAACATATTTCTTCTTTAGAAACATCATCTTATCGTATGAGCTCTACTACATTAAACGAAAACCCCTCAAATATTTGTTTTACAATGAAAAACTGCATAACAACCATCATTATAATTGTATGATGTTAAACTATACATCATGCATCGTGGTGGTATGATGGTAAACTACATAGTTCTATAAGGCACTCAACTAAGAAGAAATATACAATTGGAATTGGCAATTTTTTCATTCCATATTTCAACACTAAATATGGATGGATTCCCATCCTTATGTGATATATAGTGATGCCTATAAGTTTTGCCTTCGGGCCCCACCAAACAATCACAATATCTCCCCTTTGGATCCTTCCGATGAGTATCATTTCGGAAGGTGTGGTGTGTCATGAAATCCTAATTATCCCTAATCTATGTTGGGTTTCCTCATAGAACCACACTATACATTTCTCCAATAATTTTTCTAAATGTTATTATCTTAAACTAATATTTTTAGTGTAATATTTACATGTCAATAATCTTAATACTAAGCTTTATATTCTCATTTAAGAGAATATATCCACCATTATGGAACTGGACATAATCCATGGAACATTGAAGAACTATGTGTTGCTTGATTCCCATCCCTATCATATATTTCGTGATGTCTAGTCCATTTGACACTAGGCCCATCCATAGAATCAAAAACATTTTCCTCTTGGTTTAGGATTCCTCCTCAGAAATTTGTGGTGTGTTGTGGATCTCGTCAGTCCTCATTCGTGTTGGGATATAGTGGTCACACCATAAATTCACTTTTTGAATAACCCCTGCCATTTGCATACTTACCTCATGATGTTAAAATGCATGGATCTCTAGAAACATATATGGAGAAATTCCCATATTTACGGGATATGTAGCGATGCTTGAAATGTCCTTCCTTGATCCTACCTGTATAACCACTAATTCACCATTTTGGCCATTTGGCCTAGGTTATCCTTTGTGAATGTGTGGTATGGTGGGAATATCATAGTTCCTCAGTCATGTTGGGTCATTTTCCACCCCATTCCCTTATCCTATGGGATTCATATGTCATAGTCGCATGATGATAAACTTTGTGACATTTTTATCCTATTGTATGACATTAAAGTGCATGGATATATCTCAAAAACATGGTAGTAAACAAAGAACATATAGTCCAAAATAAACTAACATAAAAAGAGAGATTTAGGTAAGATTAACATGAACAATAATCATTTCCCTATACCATACCATGGGACATAATCCTTGAAGTCATATCTAATCCTACATGGAGATATTCCACACAGACATGATTTAATGTGGTGTGGCCTGAGACCAAGAGTATTGGATCCTACAAGAACATTACCCCAACTCATTTCCATTCATCATGTGTCCCTTTTTCTAGTTTTCCATCCATGTTTCTGTCTATAGGGGACCAAATAATTGTTGGGCTATTCCACATCATCTCATCTATCATTTTGGACAACACCCTAGGGGACCTTGGAAGACATTTTGAGACATGTCACGTGTTCCGAGCATAGTCAGTGAACATTTCTCATATCTATCCCTCACCCTAGAAATGATATGGATGATGTGTTTTGTAAAAATGAAATTGGTATCTTTCTTTTTCATGCCACAAACACAAAGATCTATAAATCGGTAGTGGTGATTCACATTTTTCACCTCCATATGTTCTACTAGATCCCCAACACCCCTTTTATTGTCCATGAGTGTAGCCACATTTCTTTTGTGAGGAAATTTGTGTAGTTGGGAATTTCACAGTTTAAATTTAATTACCAATGTTTTGAACTCTCATATGATAGGGAATCCAAATATCACTCCTTTTTCCCACACTAATCATGGATCATGTGGGATTAAGAGTCTTTGTAGGGTTTGTACCCACATAGATTAGATGCACAACCCTTAGATAAATACACTATGAACATAGACTAAGATACTATACATTGTTTTTTGGGAATACATGGTTTGGTATGGGCTCTTTGGTCTTACTCAAGTAGGGATTATTTTTCCATGCCACACACTTCTTCTCTAGGATACCTCTTTTCACCTAAGGTCCTCATCACTCCATGATACATTGGGTGACATTTTCATCATTACCACATGAAATAAAATTTATGGATACCTCTTAGGTAAATGACATTAAAATGGGCATCCATCTTCACGAAATATTATCTTTAACTATTTTCTATCATGGGTTTGATTGCTTCCTACCACTCGATTTCCCTAATTCACTCGGGAATGATCTCAAAAGTTCCATGTTCTATGAGAATATCACCCCAACACATATCCTCACTTTGAGTCTTTCTGTTTTGGAGTGAACCCATATTTTACTTTCAAAAAGATCTCGTAATGGTGAAAGTCTCAAGCACCAAAGGATCACCTCTAGTTGTTGGGTAATCTCCAAATAGATTTCACTTGAAAAAACATCAGTTCATATTTTTCAAAGTTGGGTTACAGTCAATTATATGTTTTCACACACCATATTTGATTGGTGTAGTTTGGATCATGTTTTTTGAATATGGTAAATAGTGTTCCTACTCATCTATCACCCCTCCCATAATCTGGACCCTAGATGTTTTAATTAATAGCCTTTCTGCTTCCCTATATTCTAGTGGAACTCTAACACCCATGGTTTTTCCCAATCGTTCATCTATGCACAGCGAGTGTGAAGATCCTCTGCACGTTCCAACATGTGTTTGGGAAATCCTGACATCACTCCTCGATTAACACATCGGTCAAGGATCACATGGACTTATGAGTGGTTATAGGGTTTGTACCCTTATATAGTATCATTAAGAAGCTGTGGTCCAAACATTATGGACTTAAACGTGGAGACCAATAGTCCTAACTCTAGTTACACAAACTAGGTCCCATATCTTCCAAACTCTATAACCATAAAATAAAATCCTTTTCATTGTGTTCTAAAATTTTTGTGGTTTTATATGGACCTAATTGGTT
Organism: Viscum album; assembly: GCA_963277665.1. Lineage (NCBI taxonomy): Eukaryota > Viridiplantae > Streptophyta > Magnoliopsida > Santalales > Viscaceae > Viscum > Viscum album. The sequence goes on from OY728142.1 coordinate 1,932,875,316, forward strand.
CCCTTTCATATTGGTCATCTACTATCCACTCAATACACACCCATTATAAGACACATCCTCCATCATCCTTATAGAAAGACATTAAAAAGCATGGGTGGGTCCTATCATATGACCATAAAACTGTGACATCATTTTCCTAGACACGTGATGTAAAATGGTGTCACCTTGTCGGGTTATTATTTAAGAGGGAATGACCATTGGTAGTGGTCATCCATTTTTACACCTATCATTCCTACACATATCTTGATTATGGTGGTGACACCTAATCTTTTCATCCTGGTCCAACCACTCAATAAATGAATTCATATAAAATATTTAATGACTACTCTTTGTGTGTATGGGTCATACCTACCCATGGAAATAATCCTTCTAGAACTAATTTTGGATTGATTCTCATCCTTATGGGATACGTAGTGATTCCCAGTTTATTTATCATGGTTTTAGATACAATATTATTGTTCCTTTTAATGTCAAATCATCTTAGTCATTTCCACATGAACATAAACTACATGGGATCTCAAAACTATGTGAGGCTTGATTCCCATCATTATGGGATATGTTGTGAATTCCATGAGCTTCCTATTTTTTCCAAACCACAAACTCCTTCAAATATTTGGCTCTTTGGCCTCACCCATAGTCCACGATCTATTAACTTAAAATGTATGAAGTTCAACATGAGGCATCTATGTGGCACATGGGACCAATTAACCCTCATTTACATCATATTTTACCTATATTGTTTCATATATGTACCCCTGAGATGACAGTTTGTTAGTATAGTCCCATTTAATGACTTTAAAGTATATAAATACTTCCTCAATAATGCATATGTTGTGTCTTTAGGCTACATTGGCCTCATTCATTTCAGATATATCATAATGCATCACCTCACATACCCAATTTAGATACCATCACTCTGGTTTCATACTATACTAACATAAAATAAGAGCCTATCATCCTCAATTTAATATAGAAAAGTATTACCACACCCTGAGCATGTTCAAGATGCACCATTATTATCACGAGAAATATCTGGTTCCTCACCAAAGAGGACTACCCCTCCAAGTGTTTGTCTCCAACTACATTGTGCTCAATAACTATGTATGGATATATCACTTCTCTTATGGGATATGTAGCGATGTCTGATCATTTTTTATAGGCCCATACATAGGTTCATAAGTCTTTTTGGTCCCCTCTCTCATATTTTTCATCCAAAAATTATGACCTTAAACTGAAAGCTTTTGTGTGATTTAACCCCTTGTCATAACACATGTGCTTACTTATTTCTTATACCCTAATAATTGTGTTCATCTATTTGGACCCCATTCACATCAAATATGTTTCCTTCATTCCATATAGGTGACCTAGGAATAGTCCTTCCCACAGTCTATGCATCATGGCCCTATTCTATTACTCAGGGTCCAAGCAATATAACCTTAAACTATGTTCAATGTCCCTTTCACATGACATTGAATAATGAGATACACCCTAACAATATGATGTTAATCTATGTTTTTATCATCATTACCATCATGAAATAAAATTGTATGCCACCCCCAGCCATCAATAGATAGTTCATTTACAAGAAATAATTTTGACCTTTCTTCATCCGAATGCTCTTACATAGATGTGATTTAATCATGGTGGTGTAATTTTTGGATTATTGGATTCCTTTATAACATTCTATAACAATACTCCAAGCATTGTGTACCCCTCATTTGTATCCTCATATCATTTCATGTTTTAAGTACCCACTAACGATTTGGATATGACACTTTGGCTCACCTACTCCCCTAGGCTATTTCCCTAGAAGATATCCAAAAAAAATTGAGTTAGGTCTTGTGTTTTGGATACAGTCAGTGGTCAAACATCTTCTATTTATCCCCATTTCAACCTAAAATTATGAATACATTGTCATCGATATGGTCAGTAGTTTTATTGTACTGAAATCCATCCTCTACATGATTCTAAATAATGGGAATTGTGATTGACACTTCTAATTTCCCCTTTGTTCGGATTTTTTCCAACTCCCTTAGTGTTATCATTCTCTTGTACTAGCACACATTGGTAAAGGTATGGCGGTTGTTCTTATAGAACTATACTCTCTCCACAACCATTAATAGTATGAATACTCTTGGTTCTCATTCAAAAATAGTAATCCCTATGTATTTTATGATAATTTGGAACTCTCATGAAAAGTGAATGGTTATGAGATATTCCCATATTTCTCTCACCATTCATGAACCATATAATATTAGGGATTGATCCTTAGTTGTTTCACAAATATGATTTAAATTCATAAATTAAAGAAAGTAAGAATATGTACATGCACAATGATCTGTTTGGGAAAGTAAACAAATATACAATTTTGGACAAAACACCACCCTTATGGATTGGCCCCATCAAATGAGTTCTTAGGCTCCACCACATCCAATTGTGTGTCCTCTAAGGCTTGTAATCACCTTTCAATCCCTCATTTTTTCATCTGTTTCTCAAAATAATACTCATTAACCATAATTTGTTCATGGTATGGTTTTATTTAGATGTCGTCCACCTGGAATAATGCATGCATTTATTATCTTGGATTCCCACCAGTTTGGTCCTATGTTTTTCAGGGAACCATATATTAGTGAAAATGAATGGGAGAAGTTTGTTATACCATTAATCAAGACATTTTATTCCTTGTTAATCTTTTTGAGGATTATGAGTAATGAAATACATTTCCTAGAACCAAGTGACATGAATAATGGGACTGCACTCTGGTAACTTTTTTGTGAGGTATTCATCCACCTACATGTGAAATCCCCAGTCATATATCCCTATTTTATAAAAATTGCGAGCCAATGGTAGAGTGATCCCATCTATGTTAGGAAAATTGTCACCGTGGGTTTTATTTATTGGAGATGGTCGACTGAGATTCATGGTGAACATTTACTACCTAAGATTTACAGTGTGTCATGCTCTGCTTGCCTCATGAGCTATTTTCATGACCAAACATGTTTCCAGTGATAGACCCTCAGAATCATACACACTATTATCATGAGATCTAATTATGAGGGGGGATTTTTTGGCACAAAAAAATCATTCTACTAAAGACTTGAATGAATTCATGACTGGTTTGAAACTAATTTAGATACCAACAGACCCAATATATATCAAAGTATTTTGCCTCACAAATCCTCAACATAGAGGACTTTGCTTTAAATAATAAATTTAGGATTCGACCCCAACCATTAAAAAAATCACCAACATAGAGACTCATCGTGACCGCACACACAAAGGAGGATGATGATACCTCCCTATGTCTGATGATCAATATGCCCGCATGAGCATCTTTGATGATACCTCCATGACTTCGATGGAGCCCATTCACTTAACAGGATCCATTTTTTCTTTGTGATGCATCCCACGAGAATGAGGAGGTTCATTTCATACCAATACTCATCCCCCAACATTAATTGGATTGTGACATAGACCTTTCGACTTCTAGTATCCCTTATTGCGAAGCTTTTGAGAACCATGTACCAGACATACATAATGGAGTTCCTAAGGTAAATGAGAATCATGACAAGTTCCTTACATTGTTACCCAAATCCCTTAACTATGTTAGGGATTCCTTTCATCAAGACCTCTTCCCTTCATGAAGTTGGGAGCCCTATTAGGTTTCTCAAGAATATGTGAAGCATCAAGACTCTATGGATAACTCTCTAATTATACTATATGATAAATAAAATGACCCATAGTCCATTAGGATACATTCATCATGAGGAACCATTCCTTCATGAAGAACCTTTCATTATTGAAGAATCTTTTCCTCATAAAGCACCCATGATTTGTGAATCTTATTTTAGTGAGTTTTATTTCTTTTTATGCTCCTCTCTCATGTGTCCCTCCAAAATTATATGAAGTGACTTCATGGTTTCTCATGTTGTATCCCTTATTGTGATTACATACCTCTCTTTTTTTGGCCTAGATATGATAATAGATTTTTTTTACAATAGTTATGCTAATATGTACTCCATGAGGGACCATTCCACCACATCCTCTAATTAACCAAGAATCATGTACATGGACATTAAATTACATTTTCAGAATAATTAATACATGACACAAATTGACACCAATGATTTTCATCATATCCCATAAAGTCTTCTCCTTTTTTTCCTACCTAAAATTATTCTATATATCCTAGGAAAAGGAAACTAAAAAGGTTGAGCTCATATAATAAGTATTTGTAAACATTGAGAAAGTAAAACAAACCATAAACCTATTAATGTAAAAAAAATCATAATATTTAAATATCATAATCTTGAGTCATGAAATTAATATTGGTAGTTCGTAAGGAATAGATCATAATGGAACATTAGCCATGATAAAGTAACATTGGGATAAAGCATGGAATTGTGGAAAACAATTAATCACATAATTTTATTTCAATATTATATAATTCATTATTTCTATGACTATCATAGTGGAAAAACTTCATTATGAAACCAGGTTTACATTCCATTCAAGGCATGTATTACTGAATCGGATTTTCTGGTTGTTCCAGCACTGTATTACTGAACTATATTTTCTTTCCATTACAGTCATGTCTATCTCATGAGAAATAAATATTTACCCAATTAATTTGATAGAGATATAGGTCCAACTCATATCATAATCAAATCATTCTTAAATGTTCCATAAAAACAAAAATCATTCATCATAGTATAACCCATGAAATAAAATGGGTTTCATTAAACATTTTTCTATCATACCATAATCCATATAACATACCATTAAATAATTAAAAAATTAAAATCGTAGTATTAATAGGGATAGAAACATAAGTCTTTTTAAATAGAATCATCTTATATGGAAATTAATTTTGATAAACCACGTGAACTTAGTTCTTGAAGAACATATCTTTTCTTCTGCTAAAATGTTTACTTTTGTCAAAATTCTGAGCAATTTTAAATAAATGAATTTTATAAAAAAATATACTTGAGATAGTGTATAAAAAGAATCATGTAAATAAGGCATCATGAAGCTGTAAAAATTCATTCATTTTGTATAAGTTAAAAAACATTATCCTCATAATTTATCCAGAAAAGTCAAAAAGTACATTATATGGTAAAAAAAGAATTATTCCTTTAAAACCATGTTGTAAAAGTCAAAAATGTGTAAATAATCCCTTAAAAAATAAATATAATAATATTAAACATTTTATGAAATAATTATTAGAAAACATAGACATGGATGACAGTATATCCCCAGTAAATACTTATGAATAAACAATTTTGGATAAAAATGAGATTGTAAAATTATCCCTTACCTTTGGTCTTAAATGATTATTATGTTTTTGAAACTCTAGTATAATGATTTAAATAAATTTAATGATTTATTATGTAATCAAAATAATTTTTATGATAACTTTTATTGTCATATTTTCATCTGTTTGTTTTTAACATTTCATTGTTACTCGTTATTCATGTATTAAGTACTTTATGTTCTCATGCATGTTTTGTTGGATATGATCTTATTAATCATTGTATGTTATTGTTATATCATTTAAAGAATGGTATTATTATAATATAAAAAATATTTATTCATTAAATTCAATTATATAATCATTCTTTATTAAATATTAAGAAAAACGAATCATATCCCACTGTGGAGACGGTAAACAGTATGTACGCACGAGCGACGATATTATTCCCATATTTGATGAATGGTAAGGAATTGGATGGTCTATAGTTTCTAATAATCAATTGATGTTTTTATTAATAACATATATATATATATTCCATCAGTATACCCATCAATGTAAGATAGTGGTGAAAAATAGATTACACAACAACATGGAGAGAGTAAGTCGTACATACGCACACGCGGTGGTTTCATTTTTTATAATATGGAATGAAGGTGGAATATGGTTGTTTAATAATCATAATATCCTCAAATTATTTTATTATTAATGGATTTATTACTTTATAATTAAAAAATCATGAGGTGGAAGTTGAAGAATAATGATGTTTCTAAGAATCAGTAAATGATATTACATCTTCTTCAACATGCCTCCTCTAAATATTCGCTTAGAGAACTAGAGATTTGTTATAATGATGACAAGGACCTATATAATTTTCATTGGAAGTTTATAAGTTAAATTGGGAGGTTATAGACAATATTTAAAGCTTAATTATTTGTGGAGAAGAGAGAGAGGGTTTTTCGTTTTATAATTGGGGGATGGATGCTTTTGGAATTTCTAAAAATATAAAATTATAATAATTTTAAAATCAATCCAAATAACTCATGAATGAGATATATTAGAATCTTAGATATGATAAGATTTAAATCTCATCATCCAATTGAATTTAGTAATGTTTTTTTTGTCATTTCATACATTATCATTTTAATTAATAATTAGTTATCCAATATAATTTTACTTAAGATAACAAATGTTTCAGAATAAAATGGTTGAAATATTTACTTATTTGATTTCAATTATAACATAAATGAAAAATTTAGAAACATATATAAAATATAATAATTATTCTATTTTTTAAAATTGTTTTATGATTATTAAATATCATTATAAAAAATTATTTTAAGAACATATCAATTGTGTCAATTTTGACACTATTAATTTCATGGATTTTTAGAAATATCAATATTAGGATTTATCCTCAAAAAAATATTTAATTACATATATAATGGGTCACGGTAATATATTAAATTAATTATGGAAATTAGTTATAGAAAAATATATTTAATTATATCTTTTTAATAACATATATTTGATTTCTCCATCATAAAAATAATCTCTACATTAATAATGTGTAATTATTTAATATAATTATTTTTTGAATAAAAATATTAAATAAAATACTATGATGTACATTAATTTACTAAATTTATTAAAAATATATGTAGTCTATTTTCTCTTCTTGAAAATACTACATTAGAAATGTTATAATTATTGATCAATGAATGTGAAAACATTAACATCACATTAAATAAAATTAAATAAATGTCATAATTTTTTTAATAAATCTCCAAATGGTAAATTTCTCATCTCTTGGATTATTATGGTATATACGTAATTGACCAAAATTATTTTTTCATGTGTGTGATCTTTTTTATGTTTATTTTTTGTATTATAAAAATTGTTTTATGGATTTCTCATCAATTAATTAATTTTTACATCATCAAACTAAAAGGATTTTAATTAATTATTATTTTCCGAAAAATTAAAATTAAATTACAAATATTCAGGTAATTCATTAATCTTTCCATGTATTATTTATGTTTTACTATAACATGTAGTTATCCCTATATTAAAATTTTTACACCTATAAGATATGTGATCTTGACATTTTTTCACTTTCATTGGTTATATAAATATATGTGTCATTTTTATTGTCAAGTATCCCTTAAATGACTATGTTTCGAACCTAAGATGTCATGGGTTTAATTTGATTCAAAAAAATATATTTTGGTAGGTTTTAGGATCATTTTAGTCTCCTTCTACTATTGTTTGTTACATTAATTTACAAGATTTATCTTTAACCACGTTAAATAAAAAATACCATAGTTATGATTCATAATATCCAAAAATAAATAAAAATAAAAATAAAAGTAAAATATTGACATAATTTGGACCCACTAATTTCAAATATGGAATCCATTTTTCATAATTCAAACACATAATTGGAAAATTTTAATTTAAAATTAATTAATCTTTTAAAAACCAAAATCATGTTTTGAAGAAGAAAAAACATTTCAAAAGATTCACATGTGCTTATTTTTTTAAGAAACTTGACATGAAGTGATATCCAATCCATTCCAATGAAATTTATTAAATTAAAAGTGTAAAATGTATTCTCGAGGTTCAAATTCCTTAAACCGTCACAAATTTATAGTAATAGTTAGATAAACAATAAAAGACCGAAGAGACAAATATATAAAAAAAAGATTCACAAGTGTTTATGTCCAATTTAAAAGTTAAATTACATCAATCAACCAACATTGGATTAAATGATAAAATTATATTTCTTTTAAACTTTTAAACTATTAAATAATATGATCTAACTATATAAATTCTTTTTGATGGAAAAAGTTGTTTTAGGTTAATGTTTTTTGTATTTTTACAATTAATTAAAGCATGATAATTATAAGAAAAATATATAAAATTCAAAAAAAAATAATTATTTTTTTCCCACTTATAAAATATAAGATTATTTTTTCAAATAAAACATTTAATTGTTTCAGAAACTAAATTTAAAAAAGGTTCTCCATCGAATGGTGATAAAAATACATTTGTAGAAAAATAATTTATTTATTCAAAAATTTGAATTTGTTCATATATAATATCTAGAAAACAAATAAGATGAATTTTATAAATTATATTGAATATATAACATATATTTTTCATTAAATATAAATAATTGGTGATATGGTTTTATAAAAACAATTATTATCTTTTTAAATAGGTTTTCAGAGAAAGAATTCATTTTTATTCAATTGGTTTTTATTTACATTTATAATAAAATTGGAAACCAATTAATCATTATTTAGTCATTTTTAACCGATTTCTTCATAATTTAGTTGATATAATTATTTACGCCTTGTTTATAGACTATAATAAAAATATTTTAAAAGTACATCATTGTTTAGTAAAACAGGTAATTACATACAATGAAAAATATTGAGGAAGGTCTCTAATGGGTGCAATGAACGACAAGTTAGTATTGTTTTTAGTGTAAGATTCTCTTGTTGTTGAATATAACATAATCCAAACGTATTTATTTTATACATTGTAAAAAAAATATTCAGTGCTTCATGATATTAATTCTATCAATTGAACATGAAATTGTGTGTAAAAAAAGCCAAGTGTAGTGTTGTGTATATGAAAAGATGATATAATGTCTTTATAGTGCAAGATAATGTTGGTGCATCATAAAACACAAGAAATCACAAAAGTTAAAATGAAAATATCTAATAAAATGTAGGGGTGTTAAATTCTACCCACCATAAAATGAGTTTATCCCTCTAAATGTTTCTCGGTTAAAAATGGTTTACTACTTGAAATATTATTTCATAGAAACCGACATCGTAAAATGGAATAATAAAAAATCATTTTAAAAATTAATGTTAGAAACATAATACTTTTCAAAAGTAATTAATCGCTGGGTTTCCACATAAAAGAACATTTTCGAGATGCGAAAACAAGGGTATATAAGAAAAATATAACCATCATGTTCTGATGGATAGTGAAAAAGAACAATGTTTCATGAAAGGTAACAACTAGATTTCCAAAAATATTTGATGATTTATGAGACCGTATGTTTCATTGAATAAGAAGGTACAAGGATATCATTTTTGATTTTCTAGGTCTTTTTCCTAATGTTGAATACTTTTTTCCCGAGAAAAAAATACTTATATGGTTTTAGTAAAAATCCACCATTTTTTGTGCATTGAAATATTTACACATCATGATGAATTTAATTTAATGAAGTGGAATTTTTCATTCATAAAGTGTTAGCACCTCATGCGATATAATGAATTGTTATTCCATATGTCACAAGCAATCAAATATGGATAAGTCCTCAAGTAGTGAGATTAATACGATATGGTATGAAAAATGGACTTATACTTCATCTATCATACAGCTTAAACAAAATAAAACATATTTATACTATCCATGGACTTCTTGTATTCTAATGGTTGGAGATAAAGGCATGTCGCACTTCAGTGGTGGGTTCGATTCCCATAGCATTTTCCAATGCAACAAGTTTTTCCCATCCTCTAGTTTTTCATTATCAAAAAATACACTATTATAACATTCTAGAAATAATATTAAAAAAATGATTCAGACATAAAAAATACTACATGATGTCCAACTTAATCCATTCCAACCATTAGACTTATACAAAATACTTCTTTCCAAAATAACATTACAAAAAAACATTAAAAGAAAGGTTGTATAACAAGCATGTGAATGCCATCATTTATCCCCCATAAATCATAAGATATACCGTATTGCTCACTTTCCAAGCCTATGAATGACTTCATCATGCATTCTCTTGAATCATGGTAATTACCTAAATTACCATATATATTTATTTAAAACATTATTGTTTTCATATTCCAAAATATATTGGATATATTCCTTAATCCACAAAATGTTGTATACTTCATCCCTGATAGATTAACCTAGTTTTCAATAACATCATAATTATTTTCCAAAAAACTAAAATCATCCAATTTACTTATTCAAATTAAACATATATTTATCCAAACATCAATATATAAATCTACGGGACATATTAAGGGCTATATTCCCTTAAATAATTTGTTCTCCAAATATGTCATCATACCCTTAAATCAATTTACAGTATCTATATAACTATTCAATATATCCATTCCAATCCTTAATTACATTCTTTTACTCAAAACTGTTATATATTTCATGATTAATTTTTTTTTAAATATGAAATATTTACACCCCAATCATCCAATTATTTTTATAAACCATTACTCAAGATCCTTCTTCTTGTATTTCCTAAAATATGAATCAGGTCTTAAGGTTTTTGAAACATAAGATTCATAGGATTAATGTAAACAATAATTGAAGAACATCACATACCTATCACATGTTTTTTACAATCTCTTTATCATCAATGTCATGACAAATAATCGTTCCATATTCCTGATTCTCTTCATGATATTTACACATAATAAATTTATCATCATTATTTCCATAATTTCTATATCTGAATCTATGTCCTATGTTGTTTCGGTTATTAACTACTACTATAAAGATAAGTTTAATAAATATATATCAGAGATTAAAAACACATAAGTAAGGTAAATTACTTATAAAATTTATATATATGATTTATTTTGTTTAATATTAGGTTATTATTGACTATCAAAAAACACTATAGGATTGTAACTTATAATTGAGTTATCATTATTAAATCTCTATACATTTCATAGAAATATCTATAGGGATCCCACTAATGTTTTTGTATCCATGTTTCGAAAGGTTCAATAAACCTTCTCTCTGATACCAACTATTAAAACCCATTCATTATATACATGGAAATTACATTACTTTTTTTCAATACTTAATAAATGAACCAAATATATTCCAAAACACCATATTAGTTTAGTTATTTTTAAAACATAGAACATAATATTATAAATTATTGAAATATTTTCAACATATCTATAATGATCTTTGCCTTTTGTTTTCCTACCAAAAACCATTAATTATATCATGAGGAAAATAAAACCGAAAAAGGGTGAGATAAAATACATATTAAGGGTAAAAAATTATAAAATAAAACAAAACATAAATATTAGAATGTAAACACATGAACATAATGTTGAAATATTAAAATATTGAGTCATGAAATAAATCATAGAAGTTCGTAAGTCAAAGTTCATAATATTATATTAACCAAGATAAAATAAAATTATCATAAAAAATGGAATTGTAGAAAAATAATTATGAACATAATATGATTCCATTGTATCTAAGGAATTCTTCCCAAGACCATAATTGTTTGTATAGTCAATTACTGAATTGGGTTTACTTGTCATTCCAGTCATGTATTACTGAACTGGATTTACATGCCATTCTATCCCGGTATTACTGAACTATATTTATATTCCATTCCATTAATGTATATATCATGAGATATAAATCATTACTCAATTCATTTAAGGGAGATATAGGTCCCACTAATCTCTTAATGAAATCATTTTTACAAGTTCCACAAAAACATAAATCATTAATCATATCATTACCCAAAAAATAAAAACGGTTTTCTTAAACATCATTCCATCATAAAATAATCCATATAAAATACTATTATATCATTTACACAATAAAATAATATTAATAATAGGTAGATAAACATAACCCTATTTCAATATAATCATATTTGATGAAAAGTAATTTTTCTAAACCACTTGAACTTAGTTCTTGGGGAAAATATCATTTCTTCTTCAATTTTTTTTCTTTTTTAAATATTACAGGAAATTTTAAAAGAAATAAATTTAGTTGATGATAAACATGATATAGTGTATATGAATAAAAATTTAATTAATCCTTTTTAAAAATGTAATAATCCATTCATGTCATCTAAGATAAAAAACTATTTTCTCATACTTTTCCTAGAAAAGTAAAAAAGAAATTCATAGGGTAAACAAAATAAAGATTCCTCCCATACCATGTAGTAAAAGTCAAAAAATGTTTAAAAATGACATTATAAAAAAAATATTATTAATAAAAATTTTATGAAAACATTTTTAGAAAACATGGATCTGGATGCTAAATATATACCTTGTAAATACTTACGTATAAATAATTTTAGACAAAAATTATATTACAAAATTATCCCATACCATAGTTCTAAACTGCTTCATATTTATCTAAACCTTCAACATATTGATTATATAATGTTAATGATTAATTAAATAATAATTATAATTTTTATTATAACATTTATTATAATATTTTCATCCGTTTTTAGTAACATTTCATATTTACTCGTTATTCGGGTATTACCTGCTTTGTGTTCATATGCATGTTTTTTCAGATAAGTTCCTATTCCTCTATTTATTTTATAGTTATATAATTTAAAACATCTTATTAGTATAATATATATCACATTTATACATTAAATTAATTTATATAATCAATCATTTTTGAAAATAATGTAGAACAAATCAAATCACAGAGTGGAGATGGTTTGTCATACGTACAAACGAGCAAAGATATATTTCCTATAATGGTTGAATGGTACCAAACATGATGATTTATATTATCTTATAATCAATATCACTTTATATTAATCATATATATATTTATTAATACTATCATTATATCCATCCATGAAAGGTGGTGGTGATAACAGAATACACCACTTTGTGGGATGGTAAGTCGAATGTACGCACGTGTGGTGATTTCATTTTTTATAGGATTGGTAGAAGGTGAAATATGGTTGTTTCATAATAATAATAAACTCACGGTATAAAATTATTATTGGAGTTATTTATTATAATTAAACAACTCATGATGTGGATTTAGAAGAAGAACAATGTTTGAAAGAATCATAAATGATATTACCTATTCTTAAATGTGCCTCCTCTGAACCACACAAAGAGCACTAGAGTTGGTCTTTAAAGAATACAAGGACCACTATAATGTTACTAGATACGTTTATAAGATAAATTTTCAGGGTATAGATGAAATTTAAAGCCAAATTAATTTTGGATAAAAGTGGGAGGAGTAGTCCTTTTATAATAGGGGTCATGGACATAATTGGAATTTCATAACCTATTAAATAATAAATATTTCAAAATCTATCAAAATACCACAAAAATGTTATATTTTTGAATAAAAGATAAGATAAGAGTGAAATATAATTAAAAAAATGTAATTTATATTTGTTTTGATGTCAATTTAAATATTATTATTTTAATTAGCAATTAGATATAACATTTAACATTAATTATTATAACAAATGTTTCAATATTAATAATATGGGTGAAATATTTAAATATTATACTTAAATTATATCATAATTTAAAAATAACAATTAAGACTATATAATAATAATTATATATTTATAAAATTGTATATCATTTTTAATTAATTTTATAAAACATTATTTTAAAAAAATATCAATTGTGTCAATTTTTAAACTATTCAATTCATGGATTTTTAGAAATATCAATATAAGAATTTTTCCACAAAAAAATATTTTGATATATACCTAATGGGTCATGGTCATCTATGAAATTCATTGAACAAGTTAATGTGACAAAATTATATTTATTTTGATATTTTTAAAAACATTTATTTGAAATCTCCATAATAAAAATAATCACAACATCAATATTGTGTATTTATTTAATATACATATTTTTGTAATAACCATTTTTAATAAAGTAATATTATAAACATAAATTTAATATATTTTATAATTATATATGTAGTATTATTTATATTCTATAAAATTCAAGAATAAAAATTTTATACTTATTAATGTATTAAAGTGACAACTTTCACATTACTTTAAATAAAATAATATAAATTTCATAATATCTTCTATAAATATTTAAGTTGAAAAAACCTCATCACATGGATTATTATGGTCGAGATATAGCCTACCAATATTATATGGCCAGGTTTTTAGGCCTTTAATGGTCATTAGTATTCTAAAAATAATTGTTTTATGGATTTCTCATCAATTAATTAATTTTTAAATCATTAATGTACATGGAATTAATGTAATTATTAGGTTCATAAAAACTAAAATTAAATTACCATGATTTAGGTAATAAATTTATCATTCCATTTACTATTTATTTTCAACGATATCACATGTTTATCGCTATATTAAAATTTTTATGTTTCTAAGAACAGTGAGTTTTACATTTTGTCTCCTTGATTGGTGTGATTAATATCGATGTCATTTCCATTTTTATGTGGCCTTTAAATGAATATTTTTCTAACCTAATAAGTCATTGGTAGAATTTCATTCATCAAAAAATATTTTGGTAGGCTTTATGATCATCTTATTCTCTTTATAATATTATCTGTTACACACACATACCAAATTTACATTTAATGCCGTTAAATAATTTTTTTTTGTTTCTATTCATAATATCCTAATAAAGTAACATATTAACATAATTTTTATCCGCTAATTATATATATGGAATACATTTTTCATAATTCAAAAAACATAATTGGAAAAAATTAATTTAAAATAAATTCTCTTTGTCATAATTCAAAAGCGGGTTTTTATGAAGAACAAACTTTTCAAAATATTTACATGTGTTTATGTCAAATATAAAAGTTAAATTACTTCCAATGACCAAAATTGGATAAAGTGATAAAAATATATTCCATATATAATATAAAAACCATTTAATAATATGATTTATCCTTATAAATTAGTTTTATTGAAAAATATGTTTTCAATTGAAATTTATCATGTTTTTACTATTCATCAATGCATGATAATTATCAGAAAAATATCAAAAATTAATCTAAAGAATGTTTTAATATCCTTCTTCTAAAAATAAGTTTATTTTTTCAAATAAATCATATAATGGTGATAAAAAAAATTTTAAAAAGCTTCTCCATCAAAAGGCGAAAAAACTTCATTTTTTGAAAAATACTTTTTTATCCAAAAAATGGAATTTTTTTTATATCATATCTAGAAATAAAAAAATATGAATTTCAAAAAACTTATTAAATTTATAACATATATTATTTATTAGAAATAAATTATGGGTGATATGGTTATATAAAAACAATTATTCTATTTTTTATATAGATTTCCATAGAAACAAATCCTTTATATTAAATTGGTTTTTATTTACATTTCTAATAAATTTGGTAACCAATGAATCATTATTTTAAGATTTATAACCCATTTTTTCACAATTCAATTTATATTATTTGTAATTGTTAGTTTATATCCAATAATAATAATATTTTATAGTGTAACGGTGTTTAGTAAATCTCGGTATTATGTACAACACAAGCTATCAAGGAAGGTGACTCTTGTGTGTAATACAAGACATGACAGTGTTGTGTTTTGTGAAATCTTCCTTTGGTGTTGTGTATAACATAATACAAACATATTTATTTTATAAATTGAACAAAATATGTACTCAGTGTTTCCTGAAATGAATTATATCAAAAAGACCATGAAATTGTGTATAACACAAGTAAAGTATTGTGTTCTATATACGATAAGAAAATACATTGTTTCTTATATGGAATGATAATCATGGTGAAACATACAAAACAAGACATCAATGAAAATATATATAATCAATCTCATAAAATCTCTGGGTGTTACACATCCTTCATTTTGGGTTTTTGGGTCATGCACCACTCAAATGTGAATGACTTACAACTATTTAATTTATAGGGGTAAATAATGAACCCTCCCTATCCGAGCTGCAGGACGTTAAACTACCAAGCCTCATTTATCTCATTACATGATGTTATACTCTAGTCTTTACACATGTGAGGCACATGGGGTGTTCCACCTCAACAATATCTCCTAGAGTACCCCACCAATCTCTATCTCCTTGGGATGCTAGCCAAGCATAAGCCCCACATTATCTCTCATGGACCCAGCTTTTGTGACACTCTCATGAAATCAACTAATGATTCCTGTTTCTCACACCATTCATGACCCACATGGTATTAGAGTTTAATTGTTACCATGAAACTCGATCCTGAGTTATTAAATATGGGTAATCCCCATTCTCCAAAATTATGAACTATGTGGGGTATGATCATTGTCTTATACACCACATACCTAGAAATCCTCCATTAGGTTAAAGCCCTATAATCAATCTATTTTGTCCGTTTCATGCCAGTTCACTATTTACCTCATAGTATAACCTTTGACTATATAACCTTCCAAACTAAATTTATTTTGACCCTTTTCTCTATACAGAGAACATAGGAACCATCCCTAAGGCTTAATCCCAACCAACGGTAAACTCTGGTACTCCCTAATGGGTACATTCCCTCTTTAGGATACTAACCATGCGTAAGCCCCATCATATCAAAGAGAAGCTATCCATGTGTTAGACCTAATTAAATCCTGATCTACGTAAAAATTGACCTCTATATCCTAAATAGGATACATAGGAATCCTCTCTGAGGTTCAATCCTATCATCCATTTCTATCTATGTCCTGCCCTCTAATCACTATATTTGTGGAGGTTCATTCCCTAAAAAAGGATACTCTTACGTAGGGTCTATATCCATGCACTCTAATTTGTGGGTAGCCTCCTCACTTGTCTCAAAACCCCATCCTGAACTATGAAAAGTTTGACTCTTATACACTGTGATATGTAGAAATCCTCCCAAAGGTTCAATCTCATCACTATCCACACTCCATCATTCCATCATCACTTCCTCCATTTCCATCCAGATTCCTACTCAAGCCACCACATCTCTGTGTTATTACGTCATCCACATCCTCACTTCTCCTATAATAACAATGGTAGATGACCATAAATAATTCCCACACAATCCATAAAAATCTATCTAAGAGTGATCTTCATGTTAAGGGTAGTTATACCTATGTAAGCCATAGAAAACCCATTTGTACAATATGGGTTTTGATCCATATCCCTAAAACAGCGTACATAAAAATACTCTATATGGTTCAAATCAAAACAATGTTAAACCATGGTGTCCCCATCCCATTGGGTGGAACCTCCCTGATCAACCCTTATTGGGGTCCAGATCATCCTTCATTGTGTGACATCTTCCCTTTTGTGACACATCACTCGGGCATTCTGATCTATCATTCTCACTAATACAATGGTAAAACTAAGTGCTTCACTCTTAGGGATGCACCCAATAATGGTAGAAATATTCCATTTACAGGATGCACCACCTTAGGACTCCTCTCATTGGGCATTCTGGTCCATCCCTCTGGTAAATTTTTTGGTGACCCCTCATTGGGATCCAAATCTCTGGTCAATCTCAATGGGATATTTTTATCAATCTCATACCATATTATCAAGATGTTAAACTCATGACCCTTCATCTCTGCCAAATATTAAACACATAGACTTACTCATGTTAAACATAAGATACCTAAGGAAAACCTCTGGGGACATGACACTAACAGAAGATACCCTAAAATAGATATAATATGCCTCTAGTTTCTTCACCACTGAGAAGCCCTCTTATGAGGAATAATATCGGTGGTCCATTTTCCAATGTCCTTACATGCTCAGTGATGCCCAACGTGACTTCTTCCATTACCAATGGTTGATGCCCTGACATTACCCCTTTGAATGTCTAGACAGAAGCAACATAATTAACCAGTATCCATAAAGATATTTCCCTGATAATGTGGTTCACGAACAATGTCTTAATCCATAAGGGATACCCGGACTAGGGGATGAATAGTTAGGAGGAATATATTGATGTAGGAAATGAAATTACATCATCTTATATTGTTCAAGGAGATGACATCACTAATGATCTGATGAATTTCACCCTCCATTGGAAGGCAGGAATGTGGGGAAACAATTCAAACCATTCATCAAGTAAATGATGATGTAGGACTACCTCGATTGATGGAATTGGAAATGGGGTCTCAATGAACAATTCCATCCAATATGCTCAGATATCTAATTACCTCCCCTGAGTTTTCCCCCAAACATTCCCAATATTCCACTACCCTCAAAACAAATGTATAGTCCTAACATGGGCATACATATCACTATGGTAAAAAATCTGTATCAGATTCTCCTTAAAAGATAAATCAGCAAATATTTCCATATACTCGACCTCTACCACAAGAGAAGCATTATGATAATATCTATAAATCTAATACATGTTAAACATGTCATTCATGGAATTTTAGCACAATTTAAAGGATAATAGGTACAACACATGACTGAACCTATCCAATGTCTCAAGTGGCCTAAAATATCTAGGAGTTTGGTTTCTTAGTTTCCTAATATGGTGTTTCAACAAAGTATGTGATAACCTAAGGAACAAATCATGACCAACCTTCAACTGTAGAGGTCATATCTAGTGGGTAACATATAAATTATGTCTTATCTATGTAGTCACCAACCACCTTTTGATCAATTGAACCTACTCCAATGTCCCATATAGAAGACTAGGCCCAACAAGTATTGACTCACCTACCTACAACCACCAAAAGGATCCTGAAAAATCATTCCATAAAAATTCTTAAAAGGATCCACCTAGATTGATTCCTAGAATCATTTAGTATATGAAAAAATAATGACTGCCATATGTTGCTCACATGAACCACTTAAGTCCAAAAAACAACATCAAAACATATCGTTTAGAACATAAATAGTCTGTTTAGATTGATTGTTGTTGTAATGATGATATGTTGTGATCAAAAGAAACTTTGAATTTAAAGATTTTTGGAGACCCTTCCATAACAACAATGTTAAATGAGGATCTCTATGTGAAACAATACTCACTAAGTCACCATGAAACTGAACTAACTCAACCATGTACATACTACATAGATCATCAATGGTGAAGGTCCCCATGATAAGAAATAAGTGGGATACATTCATTAGGTGATCCATAATAAACCATACTATATCATTATTATGAGTTGTCATTGGTAATACTGTCACAATATATATAGTGACATCTTACCATTTCCAATTAGGAATCAATGGTGGCTTCAAAAACCCAATTGGCCTATAATGCCCAGATTTCACATTATGATAGATGAACCATCTCACCATAAATCCCAAACAATCTTCTTCATTATTGTAAAACATTATTATATATAAATATAGTGATATATATTTTTCAAACCAGGATGTAATGCCCGAATATAAATATTAAACTATTTCATTATCTATGGACACAAGCCTGTAGAACCCATACTCAACCACAAAAAAGAAGATACTTTTCCCTACCAATATACCATCCTGATGGCCTCTCCCCACATTATAACATTTCTCTCTAATCTAATCCCTTGGTATTAAATTTATCTTATTCTATTGATTGGATATAAAATAATAGGTATGACTAACGTAAAATTCATAGATACTCATCCTTGATAATCCTAATCATCCAGATGCATGTTGGAAAAGAGGTTCATCATCTTCCACTGACTGAAAGACTCCAAAACATCTTTTATCTACATCTTCCATCTCAAATAATTATCAATTATGTTACTATTTACCATTTTATAAGTCAAATCAATTGCCAAAGACTACAGATACATGACCCACCTTCTCTATCGAATGCTCAGGTCTCACTGAGAACAGATGTATTTGAGGCTCTTGTGACACCCTGAGATGTTATTATATGGATTATTTTTAATTTCATTGATTTCTAGTGTTGTATGATACACCAATAATATCTTGTTATATACGAAACATTTTATTCTCTTACATAATACACAACACTATTCATGGATTGTGTTACACGCAAAACTTACGTTCCTTGATAGCTTGTGTAGTGTGCAATATCGAGTTTCACTAAACAACTATATATTATTAAAATATTATTATTTAATTGGAATAAACTAGATATTATTAATAATATTAACCAAATTTTTAATTTTATAAAACATTAACATTCATATTATATATTTTCTTGACATGACATTAGAACAAATTTAAATTTTCTCATAAAAGAAGTGTTTTTCAAAAAATGCAGTTTCTCCGCCTTTTGATGGACCACACATTTTAAACTTAGTTTTAAACACTTATATATTCTATTTTAAGATATAAAATTTATATTTGGAAGATTAACACAAAAATTTACTTTTTTGGAATTTTTGGCCATTTCTTGCTAATATTCATATTTTAATGAATAGTGAATTATATTGCATTTTAATTCAATGATTCCTTTTTATCAAATTTATTTATTTAGATAGATTATCTTTTTAATTGGTTTTAAAGTGTAATTGGATTATTATTTTATCAATTATACAAAAGTTGGTCATTGGATTTAATTTCACATTTAAATTGGATGTAAACAGATGACAATATTTTGATAAGTTTTCATTTTATAAAAACTCACTATTTGGTTTTAACAATAATAAATTAGTTTTAAATTAATTTCTTCCAAATATTTGTTTTTTATGGAAAATGTATTACATATTTGGAATCTTTTGGTCCAAATTATGTTAATATGTTACTTTTATTTTTAGGCATTATGAATAGTAGCTTTAGTAATTATTTTTATTACATTGGTTAATGGTATGTCGGGTAATTAATGGTAAAAATAATATTATAATATTTAATTAACACCTGTAGAAATACAATTGTATGAATAAATTCAAACTGTATCATCTATATTTCAATATTTAATCACTTCATGGACACTTTCCAATGAATATGACATGAATATATAAAAAACAATGAATGTGAAAAAATGACACACTCTCATTTTAAATAAGTATATAAATATTAATTTAGGGATTTTCATTGAATAGAATCAACTATAGGTAGTATCTATAAATATAATAGAATTACATAGATTATATAAATTTAGTATTAATTTTTAGAGATTAAAAAATTATCATTAAAGATGAACCAATAGTGATGCAAAAATTATTTTAATAATGGAAATATCAAATTATGTTATTAAAAATATTAAAATAATTATAATTTGAGTGAATTAATGTAATATACTAATTTTATGGATGACTTTGACATGATATTTTTGTTTTAAAGTAGTTTTTTTATCATATATCAATGTTATGATATTTAATAAAAGTCAACAGATGAATAGTGTCTACATTAACACTATTGACATTTTAAATAAATAATAATTTATTAAATTATATAAAAATTATAAAAATATAAAATTCAGATAAATAATTTTAATAGTGTTAAATATGTCGGCAATGCTTCATTTATGGCTCCTTTGGAATTTTTGATAGAATATCTTAACACTTGGTATATAAAAATACATTTTGCCCAGGTAAGTGTTAAAATAATTAATTAAGGCTAAATATAAATTATTAGGTTAAAAATACATCCAAAAAAAGTAAAAATATAATTGTATGAATAAGGTTAAATAATTATCATAATATGATAGATTTTTATTTTTTAATGGACACTTGTACATGAAAATAAATTAAATATTATTTAAATAATAGATTGATAAAATATATTACTCTATTGTATTTTAATATTATTTTTGTCCGCATAGGTCCAAAATCATGCTATGAACGAATATAAATGATTATATAGATATAAATGAACCCATTTTGATTATATAAATTTATTTTGTAATTTTTGGATGTTATTTAATTATAGTAAATGCCTCTTCTATTCTAAAACAATATTTATTCAATATACATAAAATTTGAATAAATAATTTTATTAATATTAATTTTGTTGTATTTTGGATTAGTTAATGTGTCTAAAATATTTACAAATATCTATAATATATTATCTATATGTGTGAAATCATTATATTTTAATTCCCACATTATCATATTGTATTTTAAGTCAAATTTAGTGAATATTATTAAATTTGAAATAAAAATTTCAGATTGAATTAATTTATTATTAAATTATTTAAAAATAAAAAATGTTAAATAATCACAACGGAAAAATATATGGTCGAACATGTATTATAAATTTCATTCATGGTATATTTATAAATATATAGATCTAGAATAGTCTTATTATATTTTAATATTATTGGAGTTTCTTAAAGATCCCATCACATGTCTAATAAAAAGGAATCTCCTCCCACATTTCCTCAAACCACTAATACTCTTATATCTCAATCAATACCTTATAAATTATTCTATAAAAATTTTTAGTTCACTTTTGGAGGTCCTAGTTTTGCAAAAATCCCATCACTAGTGTCCCTAAGAGGGGATCCAATGGAAGTCTAACGAAGAAGAGGTAATTTCTTTACCAATTCAATTCCATTTATTTTCTTCATCTACCTCTTATTTATATGTTGATTCTATAATAATTTAATAAATCCAATATATTAAACATGCTTAGTTGTTATTATAATTATGGGATAACCTTATAACTCATTTTATCCTTCCTACAAATAACAATATCACCATGTGTGTGTACGTACAACCTACCATCTCCAGGTTGTGGTGTAATTTTTTATGAAAACATTTCTTATAATGACATGTATAATGATTAGTATAATGAATTTAAACTATAAATATAAAATTATAATGATTCTTTTAATTAATAAACCATCAAATTACATATAATTTAACCATCAAGAGAATGATATAATCGCTCGTGCGTACGTAAGTCCTACCGTATCCATGTGGCGAAGATATTTTTTCTCCTTGATAATAATTAATGAATGATTATAAAATTTATATGATGATTAAAATTAATAATTATGAATATAATTTCATGAATAAAATACATCCTATTAATAGAAAACATTACTTACACATCATAACAGAAATGAAAAAATGAAGTAGTTAACACCCAATGTAATGGTAATATAGAGATTCTATAAAGAAAATTATATAATAGGATCATATATGATATCATAAATATCGATATGGTCCTGATATAATTTAATAACATTATTTAATCATTATATAAGAGTTGACCAGATCCTTAACTTATGAAAAGTACAAGGAATGGGAAAATATTTCTATCTCATTGTTATCCGAGATTGTTTATACCTAATTATTTATCAGGGATATATTTGTCATCCATGTCCATGTTTTCTATAAATGTTATAATAATATGTTTTTTATTATTTTATGTATTATTGATTTCATTTTTACCCATTTTTTACTTTCACTACATGGTATGGATGGAATCTTTCTTTTGTTTACCATACGTGGTACATTTTGACTTTTCTGACAAAAGTACGAGGAGAATGTTTCTATCTTTTACGGCATGAATGGATTTTTTTAGTTTCATTACACCTTATTTTTAAGAATCTTACTCAACACAATTTCAAGATTATTTTCAACTAAATTATATTTTTTTCAAAAATTCAGTGGCATTTGGGGGAAATAAATCATTTTTGGAAAAAAGTATATTTTCCTCATTAATTAAGTTCAATTATTTTATCAAAATTATTTTCCATGTAATATGGCATAGGGTTATGGTTCTATCCATATTGTTACATGGGTTTTATGGTATTTATTATGGGATTATGTTTTATAAATAAATTTATTTTACATTGATTACGGTCGAATGATATTTAAGAAACCCATTTTATTTCATGGGATATGCTATGAGGAATTATTTATGTTTCTCTGGAACATATAAGAAATATTTAATTATGTGTTGGGTGAGACCTATATCTACCTTAAATTAATTGTGTATATTTTTATATCTCATGAGATAGACATGACTAGAATCAAAGGTAAATCCAGTTTAGTAATACATGGCTAGAATGATATGTAAACCTCGTTCAGTAATGGAAATTCCCTACTATTGTGGTCTTGGAAACAGTTCCGTTAATGCTATTGCAATAAAATTATGTGTTCAATTTTTTTTCACAATACCAAGATTTGTGAACATATAATTTTACAATGGATAATTTTCATTTGTGTTCTATGATTTATGAACAACCATGATTTTTTTCATGGATCGTGTTTTGGATATTTAAACATTATGTTCATGTTTTTACATTCGTATGTTTATATATTTTTCTATTTTCTACATGAATAAAAATATTGAGAATTGGATATCACCCTTATTATTTTATCTTTTTCCCATGATATAAAGATTGGTTTTAGGTACAAAAAAATTGGATGATATTTATGGAATATGTTGAAGATTATTCATCATGTTAGAAGATTATGTTCCATGTTTCCAAAGGAACTAAAGTAATACAGTAGTGGGTGTCAATTTATGTCATGTATTAAGTATTCCTCAAAATAAATGTTAGGTCTATGTATGTCATGCTTGGGTCATTATAGTTGGTATAAGATTGAAGTTTTATTTATCAATTGGAAACTATGAGGCGAAAACTATAGTGATATCCCTATATATATTTCGAAGATATGCATCGGGTTGTCCATCGGGTTATGTCGCACTATAGGTCACAAACCTATAATTATAGTAAATATCGTGAATATTCTAGTATTAAACCTATGATATTTTTTTGAAAGTACAACCCCATGATTATATTATTTTACTAGTATAATTTTTTCCTCTGACAATATTCTTTTGGGGGTTTAGATAATGGTTGGAAGCTGAAGGAAACATTATAATTATCAATTCACTGGGAAATGGATTACATTTCCTCCAAAACAACAAAATGTTATGAAAGGTGGAATTAAAATTCTTATTTATATACTTGTACAAGATATGAATAATTATAGACATCCAAATGAGAAGAGAAGGTATCAACGTTCTATTAAGTCCTTCAAGAGGAAACATCCACCTTATTCAAGTGTCTCTTCTGATCCACATGTTCCAAAATAATGTATCGGTACAATCGAAAATCTATTTTCCATCCTTCATTGTTGGGAACATGAAGAATATGTTTTTGGATGTTTATCGTTTATATGGAGAAGTAAACCAGTTGTTGACTCTAATTAATTCTAAAAGGCTGTAAGATGAAATTGAATACATGGAATGGGATGAGTTCATGAACTTGTTTTTCAATAATTACTTCCCTAATATTCTTTGAAATGATATGTAAAATTAGTTCATTGAGCATAATAAAAAGGATGACGAATCTCTTGCCACATAAGAGGCAAATTTTACAAGACGTGCAAGGAATGATTCTAACTTTATCATCCAACCTGAATGTATGGTTGATTGATTCATCAGTGTCTTAAAACCAAGCCTTCGAAGGGAATTTGATATAAGAGACCGTAGTAGATATGGAGAGATTTTTCAATGAGCTATCAAAGTAGAAATGAATGTTTCTATTACATACCCATCATTTGGTTCTAACAAGATATAAATGATGGAGTTTAAGGAAAAATATAAAAACAATGGTGGAATAAATATAAATGTTTCCTTATGCTCATGGTGTGGAAAGAAGCATCATGTATATTTTCATAAAGGGAATATAAAATGTTTTATATGTGTAAAATATGTTCATTGAGTAGTTGAATGGAAAATTAATAGGAAAATATTGCTAAAAATGAGAATAGGTAAAAGAATACAGAGAATGCACCACCCACACTTCAATGATACTAGTGCAAGGAAATGGGGAATGATGGTAACTAATGCCCTAATCCAAAGGACAATAATGATCGATGTCAATAACCTATAAAGGCCAAATAAAATGGAAAATCACATGCAGTCACTATTAGTAATGTATAGTATGACAATAAAATTGTGGAATGATTATGTGTTTAGGAAATTGGAATCCAAAATGAAGTTTTGGGATCTCTTTTATTATATTATGGAATATTAGAATATATATGTATTGTTATATTATGGTTTTCTATAAATATATGGTACCTTTAACCATGAAAAGTGATTGAATAATTTTTTGAATGAATGTGATATGAAAATAATGAAGCGATAAATAGATCTTGAGATGTTTGATAGTGATATCAGGGACTGTGTATATATATTTTTTTGGTATTTTTGGTGTGTTGAAAGAGTTAATTTTGATAGAATTGCTGTTTTAATTATGTTTCTATGGTAATTCATGTCATTAACATGTTTTCATAGAATACATTAATACGGTATTCACTTGACTGAAATGTGACAACGATGGAATTCCAAATGCGATATGGGAGTCAAATATTATGTTGATTTAGTTTACATCATTATAATATTTTATATTTTCAGTTTTTGGAAGGACATTAATGTTATACACTTCTGGATAGTAGACGTTATATTATAGTTGATGTTTATTGCATTAATGTATTATCTTATTAAAGGTGTACTTCGGTATATTTGATAACATATTCTAACCATTTTGTTGAGATAGATGGAATGACTTATCATTCTATCTCATGATATGATAAAACATTATGAATGAAAAATTAAAATTCATTACTTTAAATAAGTGATGAATTAGAATTTGTTCAGTGAATGACCAATGGTGGGATTTTTTTTGAAATCATGTAAGTATTTATTCTCATGAAAAAAATTCATCATTGTTAGTAACATTATCGTGAAAATAAAAATTTTATCCTAGTACCATCATTTTGGATGAATTATATGGTCCCTTAAATCATCACATATTTTTTGATTTATTGTAATCAACATTCCAAAAATCTATTCTCTATCACTATCCATCATAACTTTATGGTTATATTTCTCTTTAGTATCCATGTTGTCACTTCTCACTTATATTCTCTTATGTGGAAACTTGGTAAAGAGTTAATTTGGGTAACTAATATGTTTTTATCATTCCCATTTATTATGATGTATTAGTATTAATTTTCACCATATCTGTTTCCATGATAGAAACATTAGAGTAGTAAAACATTTATAACCCTAACTATTTTCTTTTTGGAAATTCATTTTAAGGGGGTAGAATGTTACACCCCTAAATTTTTTGAGATTGATTATTTTTAATTTCATTTATTTCATTTGTTGTACACTACACCATTATTAGAATGCTCTATACAAGAAAATGTATTGACTTGTTTTATATGAAATAGTATTATTGAATTTAGTTACACACAAAAGCGTCCTTCCTAAACATCTCATGTTTTACACAATACCGAGTTTCACTAAACAATAATATATTATTTGGAAGTTATTATTTAATTAGATATAAACTAGATATTAGGAATATTATTAACCACATTTTTAATATTATAAAATGGTAAAATTCATCTTATGTATTTTATTAACATGATATAATAACAAATTCAATTTTTTAAATAAAAGAAGTATTTTTAAAAAAATGTTATTTTTCTGCCTTTTAATGGTGCACTAATTTTAAAATTTGTTTTTTACACATTTATATATTCTATTTGAAAAATAAACATCTTATTTCTATGTGGAACATAAAAATTTACTTTTCTTGAATATTTTATAATTTTTTGATAAAATTCATATTTTAGTGAATAGAGAAAATACTAAATTTTAATTCAAAACATCCTTTTCATATAATTTATTCATATAATTAGATTATCATTTTTATTGGTTTTAATGTTTTATTGGAATATATTTTTTTTATTTAATCCAATGTTAGTCATTAGATGTAATTTCACATTTATATTGGACATAAAAACATGGCAATTATTTGATAATTATTTCTGCATAAAAACTAGCTTTTTGGTTTTTACAATGATAATTAATTATATATTAATTTCTTCCAATTATATGTTTGTAATTATGAAAAATTGTTTCCGTATATAGAATCAGTGGGACTAAATTATTTTAATATGATACTTCTGTGGGCCTTATCAATAGAAACATTAGTAATTATTTATATTACCATTATTATAGGAAATTGGTGTAATTAAAGGTAAAAATGATATTATAAAATTACAATAATTGGAATGCCCCGAACCTAGTTACCCAGAGACGGTGAATAATTACATAACATTGGCATGATCATAAAATATCATGTCTCGAAAAACAGATTAGTTTAGTAGCTATGGAAATACAATATACATTCATAAGTTTTACATTACATTATTAAATGAAAAAATAAAACAACATAGTCTCCATAGGCCACACTCATATCCATTTGATTATCCCTGTAGGTTAGTCATTATAAACTTCTTTGCATCCTAGGGAAAAATATAACATAGAAAGGGGTGAGCTCAGATGCTATGTAAGGATAACAGTATAGAAGAAACTTTCATAAATAAGCATAAACATTTAAGGAAATTTATAAGACTAATACGAAATTATTTTTAAATTGATATTTAGAATAATATGGGAAAAATAAAATAAAATAATTCCATTTACTTATTCACATTAATATTCTACAAGTTGAATAATCACATGCAATTTCAATAACCACTTTCATAATGATGGAATGAGTAATTGCAGACTTCATAACCACATTGTCATGACCCTGTGCCAAGAGTACAAATAATATTTTTTCAAGGCCTTGTTCTAAGATAGTAGTTTGTCTCATGAGACCTACTAACGCCTCAAGGAGCTATAGTGGGATCCACCCGTCACTTACTAAGTCCAATTAATTCCTCATATGAAAAGGTATAAAAATAACATAAATATTCATATTAAAACTAGCATACGAAATTTCAATACATTATCCATAAACCATGAATGGTGTAAAAATGTCACATCCATAGTTAAACATATCAAAAAACCGTCAATACAATATGGAACTTTTTTATCATAATAAATCAACTTCAAATAAGATTAAAATCCATCAAAGGATGCAGACATAGATGAAATGAATACTTTTTTAGAGAAATATATCTTTTTATTTTGAAATTATTTAATAGTAATATAATTAAATAAGAAATCATTTATTTTGAAGATATTCATATAATATTTTATGGGAAGCTTCATAGATGTTTTAACGGTGGAAAATAGGTACACCCATTGTATAAGTTAGAAAACATTCTTACATTAATTTTTTTAAAAATGTAAAAATATACCTTGTTTGGAAAACAATGATATGATTCCTTTAAAAACATAGACAGTCAAATAAGGGTATAAATGAATTTAACTCATTGTCTAGTAAATAGTAAAACTATTTTGAAATACATTTTTTTAAGAAAACACGGATGTGGTTGATAAAGAGGTACTATTAGATATTTACGTAAAAACAACCTCAGATAATAATGTGATTGTGAAATTAACCCTTACCTTGTACTTTCCCTTGGTAGAGGGTAAATTAATCTCCTGTATAATTGTTGAATTATTGTTATTAAATTATAAAATACCTATATACATAAATATGTCATCGTATATGATCATCTAATATTGATTTGTTAATGATATTTCAGTAGTATCATCGTTTCTTGTGTTTACTGATTCGTTTTCCTTTATATAATTTGTTACGTAAGTAATTTTTTTATGTGTAAGATTTATCTTATTAATATTCATAATGATATTATGTCTCTAAAAATTATTTTTAATCATCAAATGATAATTAGTCTTGAATCGATACGATGTAGAATGAATCTCATCGCGTTTGTGGAGACAAATATCTGTACATACGCATGTATAATGACTTTGTCATTTTTAGGATAGAGAGAATAATGATCATTATTATACCATTTTTATAATAACATCACAGTATATAGAAGATAATGGATTTATTATTTTATAATGTAAACAATAAATAAAGAGGAAGTTGAAGAAAAAAATAACATGGAAGAGGTAATGAAATATTTACTACTTTTTCGGGTCCTTCCTTTTCATTTGATCAAAAGGGATCCTTAGGTGGGCTTTCTGACTAAAGTATTTCCTCTAAGATGAAAAGGGGATTGTTGGGAGGACATTATGGTAGGGGTTAACCGATCCAAATGGATTTTATGGTGTGAATTTGAGATAAGGGGAAGTGACCTTTTATAAGAGAGGTGAGGGTCACTTTAAGAAAAGCTTGAAATGTTATTTTATAATAAAATAATTTTTAGTTTCTAATCGATCCGAAATTAATTATTTAAAAAATAAAATAGGTATCGTTCGAAAAACTCTCCATAAATTTGTTTTATACAGGTTTATGGAATCATATTAACCTTATCCTTTAGATTTAACTCTTAGTTAAATAGTTTGACATATACCATGTCTCTATGTATTTGTATATTATATGGTTAATAGACATACAATAAACTTCCAAGTGAACCCCAAGTGGTTAATTAATGAAATATATAATATTATTTAATACCTTTGGAATATTCTTTGACTTATAGAAATATAATACCAATTAATAATATATTATTATTTTTTAAACTCTTTTATGTCAACTTTGACACAATTTGGTATTTAGTTTTTGTTAAATTCATAACAGAATTATTACCTCGAAAAAATATAATTTAATAAACCCTAACATGTCATATTAACCTATAAATTACTAGAATTAATTAAAAGTCTCAATTTATATTTATTTGGATATTTATAATATCAATTATTTTAATCATTCATTAATAAGGTAATTACTGCATCATCAATATGTCATAAATAAATTTAATTATTTAATATCTAAAAAATATAAATAAAATATCATTATTTATGAAACATTTTTTTATTTTGAATGAATATTTATAGTGTAATTTATCTTATGTATAACCTTATATTAAAAATGGGTTTCTTATTAAACATTTATTTTAACATTTTTAACTCTTCATTAAATAAATTAATAATAAATGTCCTAATCTAGTCCAAGTGGACCTAAAGGATTATATTATATTCATAGGGTGGTTTTTGGTCGAATTTAACATATCCAATAGAATTAGTAAATGTGTTATGTTAATTATGTTATCATTTTTCCCCTTAATTACCCTATTTACTTTTAACTATGGTAAATAAAAGAAAAAATTTGTCATTCATGAAAATTTATTTTCATCTTATTGAACCACATTTTACTTACTGATATTAATCGTGTCTCTTTGAGTTTTGAAATTCAACTCACAGAAGCGGAAAAAGTAATTTTTATACAAATTTGAAAATGCTCTTAGGCGGGGGTAAAAGACGGTAAGAAGTTCAATAAAATTTCATATATCGAAACTTATTATAAAATGACTCCAATGAATTGTGTTGAAAATATATAGGTATTATGTATCTTTTTTTACATAAAATAAATTTTAATAAAATAATTATATATTTAATTAAAAAGTTGTTTTTAAGCAATAATGTAGTGTTTTTCACTCTGCATCAAAAATTGAATGTTTTCAGAAAAATACAAAAAATTCAACATAAGCTAATTCTAAAATTCGGAATCAAAAAATGAACTCTATTTTGAATGATAAAATTTATAAAATTTCAAAAAGATGGTATTTCTATTCATAAAATATAGTTTGATTGGTTGCGGTGTGTTAGAATCTTGATGATGCGTACTATGAAAGCTATTGCATTATTCAAAGGAAAACATACTTTGCAAGCATGGGGTGTTAAAATATTTCCTCATTCAAATAATTTAATCCTTGAAATTTCTATAATACTAACATACAAAAATATTCTGGTGGTTCTTCATCCAATGATCTTCAGGTTCCCACGTCGCCTCATCCATCTTATGGTTTCTCCTTACAACTTTTACCAGAAGAGTCGTCTGGTTTCACATCACATGTTCTCTTGTATCAAGAATTTTGATAAGATCTTCACAGTAAGATAGATCAGGATCTAGTTCAATTTCTCCATAGGTGAGTACATGCATTGGGTCAAGCAAGTATTTTCTCAACAGTGATACGTGGAACACATTTTGAACATTGGAGAGACTTGGCAGAATTGCCAAATGGTAAGCTATAACCCCAATTCATTCTATAATTTTTAAAGGTCCAATGTACATGGAACTCAATTTACCATTCTTACTGAATCCTATAATTC
Source organism: Viscum album (assembly GCA_963277665.1). Taxonomy (NCBI): domain Eukaryota; kingdom Viridiplantae; phylum Streptophyta; class Magnoliopsida; order Santalales; family Viscaceae; genus Viscum; species Viscum album. Next base: position 1,932,907,236 of record OY728142.1, read on the forward strand.
CCTTCCATGGATATACCTTCATGAAAACATGATCTCTTAACTAAAATTCTAAATCCTTCCTTCAGATATTTTCATAGATCTTGTGGCTACTTTGTGCTCCATTGATGTGGGTTTGGATAACCATCACCTTTTCCGTTGTTTCCTCAACAACTTCTAGGCCTATGAGTTTTCTTTCACCAACATCATCCTAAATAGTTGGTGTGCGACATATCTTCCCATGTAACGCTTCATATGGAGCCATCTGAATACTTGAATGGAAGATATTGTTATAGGAAAATTCTACCAGAGGTAAATATTGATCCCACATACCGTGAAAGTCAAGTGAGAAAGATATTAAATTGTCTTCTAAGGTATGAATAGTCCTGTTTAATTTTCCATCAGTTTGAGGGTGGTAGTCAGTGCTTAAACGAAGTACAGTATCCATGGATTTTTGAATACTTTTCCGGAATCATGATGTAAAACGGGGATCATGGTCAGAAACAATCGATAAGGGTACTCCATTAAGCCTTACAACTTCATTAAAATATAGTCTTTCTATACATTCAAGTGGTAAATCTTCTCTTATAGCATGAAAATGTGCTGAATTATTTAGACGATAAAAAATGACTGATATTTCATCATTCCTTTTAGGAGTCTTTGGTATCCTGATGACAAATTCCATCGAAATATTATTCCATTAACACTCAGGTATGAGAAGAGGTTGCATGATCCTCCAGGCTGTTGCCTTCCAACTTTCCCTTGTTGAAAAACCATAAATCTTGACACCAAATTACCAATCTCTCTCTTCATGTTGTCCCACCAAAATTGTTCCATAAAAAATCTTTACATCTTAGTGCTACCAGGGTGTATAGTGAAATTGGAGCTATGAACATCATCTAACAATTCCATTTTTAGATCTGGTATATCATGAACACAAAGCCTCTTCCAAATTTTCATAATCCCATCTTCATATATAAAGTCACTCAATGTCCCTTCATTTACAGCTTTAATCATCTTTTGTAACTCCTCATCATCGGCCTGGAAACTTTATAACCATTATAGTAAAGATGGTCAGGCAACCATTTCAAAATGTATTGATGTTTCACCATCCTTGATTATTCCCATATCAATATTTACTAGATCCATGAATATAGGATCCCTTTTAACTCTCATCTTGTTCAAAACTCCATGATCCATTCGACTCAAAGAATCTTCCACCATATTTTCATTCTTTGGGTGGTAGTGTATTTTTCAATCATAATAAATTAGTTGTTCAAGCCTTTAATATTGCCTCATGTTGAGTTCTTTTTATGAGATAATATATTTCCAACACTTGTTATTAGTATAAATCTCACATTTTTCACCATAGAGATAATGTATCTATATCATCATAGAAAATATTACAAATTCTAACTCAAGATCATAAGTAGGATATTTTTTCACATAAAGATTTAGTTGTCGTGATGCATTGGCAATAACTCAATCATTCTGCATAAAGACACAAAAAAGTTCATTATTTGAAGCATCACCAAAAAAAGAAACCCATCATTCCCCCATGGTTGAGTCATGATTGGAGAATTGACTAATCTACTCTTCAGTTATTCAAAACATTCTTCACACTCTTTTTTCCAAACAAATTTAACACCTTTACATGTGAACTTTGTTAATGGATTAGGGAACCAGGCAGAATTTTTGATGAAACATTGCTAATAACCTGTTAACCAATAAAACTGTGTACCATAGTTATACTTGTCGGTGTTGGCCATTATTGGATTTCCTTGGTCTTTGAAGGATCGATTGAGATTCCATCCTTAGAGACAATATGGCCAAAAAAATTAATCTCTTGAAGCCAGAATTCACACATGCTAATTTTTTGATATAATTCATTTCATCTAAGAGTATTTAGAATAATGCACAAGTGATTTTGATGATCTCTGTATCTTTTTGAGTATACCAAGATATAATCAATAAATACCACTTAAAATTCATCAAGATATTTCATGAAAGCTCTATTCATTAGATCCATTTACACGGAGCATGAATTAGTCAATTCAAAAGGCATTACTGTGAACTGATAATGCCCATACCTAGTTTGAAATGATTTTTTCAGAATTTCTTCCTTTCTCACACACAACTGATGATATCCAGATCGAATTTCAATCATTGAAAACTATTTATCTCCATGAAGTTGGTCAAATAAGCCATCAACGTGAGGTAGGGAATACATGTTCTTTATTGTTATAACATTGATTTCCCTGTAGTCAATGCACAACCTCATAGATCTGTCTTTCTTTGTAAAAAAATGAACAGGGGATCTCCATAGAGAAACATAGGGTTGAATAAATCCCTTGTTTCTCAATTCATCTAGTTTTTTTAGTTCCAATAATTCCATAGTGGACATTCTATAAGGGGTCTTCGATATGGGCCTTGAAACATGAATTAAATCAATGGAAATCTCAATTTCTCATTCTGGATAATGTTTAGGTAAATATTTTAGAAACACAACAACATATTCTTGAACAATAGGTATGTCCTCTATTTTAACATTCATTTCCCCACACTTAGTTATTTCATTCTCTTCCTCCCCAATAATTGAATTCAGTTGAGCTACTGGGGGTGGATCTAGATAAGAATTAGGTGGTCATGTTTCTACTCTAAAGAAAAGGTACTCCGTATCATCATTGAGAATTGCAACCTCCTTCTTCATACAAGAAATATTCACATCATGGACTGAAAGCCAATCAATACCATGTATTATATCAAAATCAATCATGGGTATGATAACGAGATCATCAAATAAAGAACATGTATATACCCTAATGGGAACTGATTCAAAAAACCTTATTGCAATGGTACTTCCCTTAGGTGTTCTAACTGACAACTCCTTTGTAAAGTCAAATTTAAAATATCTAAATTTCATAGAAAACCGGGAATATATGAAATAATGTGATGATACAAAATCAAATAAACAATTTTCTGAACTTGATAAAACCATTAAATTACCTTCCACCGCGTCTTTTGAAGCTTCAACCTCAGTAGTAGATGAAGAAGAAGATTGGCCTTGATGCCTTTTCCTTTTTCGAAGTATTTTTCCATGGCGTAGTCCTTGGACTATGGTGTTTATGCAACAAAAACTTCCCAGTATTGTTTTCGGTTTGTGGGTTTTGTTTCGTGTTTCTTCGTCATGCCATCGGTGATGTTTTTTAGGTTTTTTTTTCATTTTTGATTCAATGAGATACTGATTTGCTTCTGGTCTTTGGTCATGCCTGTATCTGGTTTTGGTGGAGGTCATGTGATTTATCTTCGATGGTGAGTTGATGATGGTCGCATTTTGATAAGGTTTGTTCATCTGTGTTGGTGGTTTGATGAATCGATGACTTCTAGTTATATTGTTTCTGATTTGCTTTATTTTTCGGCATTTATTCCTCACAACCGTGTTACAGTTGATGATGGTGAGACGATGTTGACGACATTATTCAGATTGATATGATGATGATATGGTGTTTAAATGATGACAAGGATTACGGTTTTTTTTGTTTGAATTTGTGGCGGTGATGGTCGGTGTGTTCTCACTGGAGATGTATGATGAAGGTGATTAAGATGTCAGGGGCATGTCTCGAGGAGCCTCACTGACTGAGGATGTGTGTTTCAAGGCGTCCTGTGATATTTTTAATTATGTATGGATGTGGATTTCATCTTTGGTGTCTTATGATTTTGGTGATCCGATAATCTATTGTATGGCCTGGTTCCCGCTCACCCAAAAAGTGGCTTTTGAAATCAAATAAAAATACAATTTACAGTCAGTCATAATGCCCGTTTTCACTATAATTGTGGCACTCAACATTGACAACCCCTTTTTTCCTCTTACAATGACGAGCTTGGTGTCCTTTTTCACTACACTTGTAACAGACTCCCATTCCCATCAGGCAAGTAACAGGGGGTTTCTTCCTAAATTTACTGTAGGATGGATATTCAAATTTTCCCTTCTTCCGCTTATTTTAATTTCTAGAGTGATCATCAGATCTCTTGTTCTACTGCTTGTCTTTATAGTCAATAGTCTGGGAGAATTATTTTTCTGTATTGATAGCACATGAGACAATATCTTTCTACGATGAGAATGATTTTGAGACTAATGCTCGATAGAGAAATGGTTTTAATCCATCAAAGAAATGATTAATCTTACTTCTTGGGATACGTATATAATCTGCATCATGCCTTTCTTAACTTGAAAATATAGCCTTCTATTTTGTGACATTCTCATCCTCCTATTGTCTCAGTCTCGAAAATTATATTTCCATATCTACTCGATGGTAACAAGTAAAATATATTTCTTTGAAAATATCTTTAAAGTCCCTCTATTCCATATTTACTTCATCATCTTCCTTTGTGTTCTAAAACAATGACTACCATTGATCTGCATCTCCCGTGAGGCAATAAACTTCCATGACAACTTTTTTCCTTTTCCTACTCCCCAAATCATGAAATATTTTCTCAATAGATCTTATCCATTTCATAGATACCAATGGATTTGTAGTCCCATTGAATTTTTGTGGTTTTTCCTCATGAATCTATCTAGCATTGTTCCTACGCATTGTGGATCAGGGTGATCCATACGAGTAATATTATTATTCATAACCTGGGTGCGTTGTCTAGTATGGTGAAAAGATGATCAGCACCAGTTTCATCAACAACTCCACTATAATTATCTTGAGTAAGAGGAAAATCCCTACACAGATTACATGTGTTGATACTGTTTCTATTCCTTCCACTAAGCGCCATTTCTAAACAATTGCATACACTATATTAGTTTATGAATCACAATACATAATTCCAAACTTGTAAAACAGTTAACATAAATTGAATATTTTATGGATATAATACACAATCATAAAAATGTTTTCTTGGTGGAAGTATATAATCATAAACCCTTCATAATGTTTTGTAATCAAAATTTGAATTATCCTAAACATATCCCTCAGGAGCGTTATAACAAAGAGTGCAGCAAGGCCCGTTGTCATGAACCAATTCTTGTTCGAGTCTAGCTCAAAGAGGTGTTTTCGTGTTTTACCCCTACATACAATTGTGCCAGAGCCGCCTCTACCATCTTGTATCTAGACAGAGATGTATTTATTGGAAAAATCACAAAATCTTTACAATACCAAAATTCTAAGATGTTCTTCTATACTAAACCTCAACGTATATCTTAGGGTAATGTTCTCTAATCAGAGTATTTCTAAATATACCTTCCATGATTTTTACTAATCATCCTCTAATACCAACTATAACGGCCAGAACCTAGTTACCCATAGTCGGTGCATTATTACATAACATTGGAATGATCACAAAATATTAAGTCTCGAATGAACAATTAGTTTAGTAGCCTTGGAAATACTAGATACATTCATAAATTTTACTTTACATAATAAAATGAAATACTATAACAACATAGTCCCATATTCCACACTCATATCCCTTACACTATCCTTGCAGGTCAATCATAATATACTTATTACCATCGTTGGAAAAAAAAAACATAGAAATGGGTGAGCTTAGATTCTTCGTAAGGATAACAATATAGGGAAAACCTTTATAAATAAGCTTAATCATTTATTGAAATGTATATGACTAAAACAAAAACCTTTTAAACTTAAAATTCAGTATAATATAGAGAAGTTAAAATCAAATAATTCCATTTAATTATTCAAATGGATACTCTACAAGTTGAATAATCACTTGAAATATAAATAGCCACTTTCATAATGATGGATTGCATAGTGCCAGACTTCATAAACACTTTGTCAAGGCCTTATTCTAAGACTAAAAATAAGATTTTTTCAAGGCCTTATGCCAAGACACTAGTTTTTCTCATGAGACCTACCAATTCATTGAGGAGCTATAGCGGTCTCCACTCATCACTTACTAAGTCCAGTGCATTACTCATATGAAAATGATTAAACATCACATTACAATTTGTATTAAAACTAACTTAAAAAATATCAATACTTTATCCATAATCCATGAATGGTTTAAAAATAACACATCCACAATACAACATATCAAAAAACATTCAATACAATATGTATTTTTTGAATCATAATAAATCAACTTCAAATATTCTTAAAATCCACCAAAGGATATTGAAATAGATGAAATCCAAACTTTTTTCAGAGAAATATCTCTTTCTATTTTGAAATCATTTAAAAGTCATATAATTATAAAATAAAACATTTATTTTGAAAATATTCTAATAAAATTGTAAGTGATGCTTTGACGATGTTATAATGGCAAAAAATAGACACACCAGCAATATAATTTTAAAAAACATTCTTACTTTAATTTTTTTCGAAAAGGTCATAAAGTACATTGTTTGGAAAAACACAGGAAAATTACATTCAAAACAAATAAGGTCAAATAATGGTATAAATGGATTTAACCCATTGTATGGAAAATAGTAAAAAAATTTGGAAAGATTTTTTTTGAATAAATCACGGATGTGGATGATAAAGAATTCCCAGTAGATACATATGTAAAAACAACTCGGATAATAAAGATATTGTAAAATTAATCATTACCTTGTACATCTCCTTGTTTGAGGGTACGCTATCCTCCTGCATAATAGTTAAACAATTATTATTAAATTATTAGTCAAATATATACATAAATAATATATCATATATGATATTCTAATATTGATTTGTTAGTGATATTTTAGTAGTATCATCGTTTTGGGTGTTAAATGATTCGTTTTCCATTTTATTTTTTGTAACGTATGTAATATTTGTTATGAATAAGATGTATATTATTCATATTAATAATTATATTAAGTCTTTAAAAATAATTTTTAATCATCAAATGAAATTTAGTCTTGAATGGATACGATGGGGAATGAATCTCATCACGTTCTTGGAGATGTTTATCCGTACGTACGCATGAATGGTGACATTTTCTTTTATAGGATGGATAGAACAGAGAATATGATTATACCAATTTTATAATAACATCCCTCTATATATAAGATACAAGATATATTATTTTATAATGCAATCGACAAGTAAATAGGAATAGGAAGAAGAAAATAACATGAAATGGGTGATGAAATATTTACCTACTCTTTAGTTTCTTCCTTTTTATTTAATCAAAAGGGATCCTTAAGGTGGATTTATGATTACATTAAGGCCACTAAGATGAAGGTAGGAAAGGTGGGGGGATATTTTTGTAGGGGTTGGCCGAGCCAAATGTCTTTGAATGTGTGAATTTGAGAGAAGGTGAAGTTCCCTTCTATAAAAGGGGTGAGGGTCACTTTAGGAAAGGTTAGAAATATTATTTTATTATAAAATATGTTATGGATTCTAAAGGGTACAAAATAAATTATTTAAAGGATAAGGTGGTTATGGGTCTAAAACCCATCAACCAATACGTTTTATACAAGTTTAGGTCATCAAAGGAACCTTATATTTTACATTAAACTCTTAGTTAAATAGTTCGACATTTACCATGTCTCTATGTATTTTTAAATTATATGGTTAATAAAAATAAAATAAACTTCCAAGAGAACCCCAAGTGTTTCATTAATGACATATATAATAATATTTTATCCTTTTGGAAGAACCATATACTTTTTGGAATAGAATACTTATTAATAATATAATATTTGTTTAAAAAACTTTATTATATCAATTTCGACACTATTTGGTATTTTGTTTTTGTTAAATTTATAACAGCATTACTAATTTGAAACAAATTCATTTAATAAATAATAAAATATCATATTAGCCTAAAAAATTAGTTCAATTTATTAAAAGTCTCAAATTTGGTTTATTTTGATTTTTATAATATCAATAAATTTAATATTTCATTAATAAGGTAATTGGTGTATTATCATTGTGTCATAAATAAATTTAATTATAAAATGATAAATAAAATAGAATTATGTAGGAAATATTTTTAGATTTCTAATGAATATTTATAGTCTAATTTATCTTATTTATAACCCTATATTAAAAATGTTTTAGTTATTAAACATTGATTTTAACTCTTTTAACACTTCTTTAAATAAAATAATAATAAATGTCCTAATCTTATCCAAGTTGACCTAAAATATCATATATTATTCCTAATGTATTTTTGGTCTAATTAATCTTATTCAATAGAATTAATACATGTGTTAGTGTAATTATGTTATCATTTTTGTCTTTAATTAACATATTTTGTTTTAATCGTGGCAAATAAAAGTAAAAAGTTACTATTCACCGAAAATTATTTTCATCTTATTAAACCACATTTTATATACTAGTATTAACCGTGTCTCTTGAATTTTTGAAATTATACTAAAAAAAGCGGTAAAATTATGTTTTATTCTAATTTGCAAATGCTCCTAAGAGGTGAGTAAAAGACGATAAAAAGTTCGATAAAAATTTTATATCTAAAATTATAATAAAATGACTCCAATGAATTAAGTTGAACATGTATAGGTATTATGTATCTATTTTGATCTAAAATAAATTTAAATAAAATAATTAAAAATTTAATTAAAAATTCTTTTTAAGAAATAATGCATTATTTTTAGCTATTAATCAAAAATTGAATGTTTTCATACAAATACCAAAAATTCACCCTAAGCTAATTTCTATATTAAGAATTAAAAAATGAAGTACATTTTGAAAGATAAAATTTACAAAATTTCTGAAATGGGGTATTACCATTCACAATGGCGAGTTTGATTGGTCGTAGTGTGTTAGAATCTTTATGTTGCGTACAATGCAAGCTGTTGCATTATTCGAAGAGAAACATATCATGGAAGCTTGTGGTGTTACAATAACTCCTATAAAAATATTATTGGATTAATAAATTAGACCATTATAATATATTTTTAGAAATGGAATCACATAATGGACATTTTCCCATGTATAATGCATGAATATAAATAAAATTAATGATTTCGACAAAATGTAACACTCTCATTTTATATAAGTAGATTAATTTTATATTATTGATTTTGATTGGATAAAATCAACTATAGGTAGTCTCCAATAACATAATATAATAACCTCCATAATATATATTTATTTATAATTTTTAAAGGATATATAATAATCATTAATGATGACTCAATAGTGATGTAGAAATTATTTTATTTATAGAAATATCCAATAAATTATATTAATATTATTAATATATATATAATATAATTAAATTAATATCATTAAATAATTTATTAGAGGAAATTGATATGTTATTTATCGTTTAAATAAGTTTTTTCGAACCCATATTTTTGTTATGATATTTATACAAATTAAATTAATAAATAGTATCAAAATTAATACTATTGATATTTTAAATAAATAATATTTTATTAAGTTATATAAAATTCAAAAAAATATTGAATTTGGGAAAATAATTGTTATGAAGTTAAATATATTACCAATGGACCATTTTTGTCTCCTTTGGAATTTTAGAGTGTTAAAAGTACACCATATTAAATAAAAAGACATTTTTCCATTTTATGATCTAATGAAATTAATTAAGGGAAAATCGAAATGATAAAGTTTATAATTAAACAAAAACATGTCCAAAAAATTATTGGATTAATAAGATTCAATAATTATCACAATATTACAATTTTTTAGTTATTTACTAGACACATATACATGAAAATAAATTGTATACTATTTAAATCAACGATAGTTACCAAATATCACTATCTTTTATTGTAATATATTTTAACAATTCACGTAGGTCCTAAATAAATATATTAACAAATATAAATATTTATATTGAAAATAAAGAATCGAATTTGATTATATTATATTATTTTAATTTTTAGAATTTATATAAAAAACTTAAAAGTCTCTTCAATTCTAAAACAATATTTATTCAATTAAAATAAAAATATAATTAATTATTTTAATAAAATTAATTTTGTTATATTTTGTATTAGTAAATGTGTATGAAGAAATTAAAAGATATATAAGATATATTATATATGTTTTAATTCATTATATCTGAATTCCCACTTTGTATTATTGTATTTTAGGTCAAATTAAATGATTAATCTTAATTTTGGGAAAAATAATATCTTATTCAATTAATTACTATTAAATTATTTACCAATGATAGAAAAGATAAATTAGTAAAACTGGGTATTATGTGGTATAAAATGTATTATAAATTACATTTATGCGTAATTTTTAAATATTTATATCTGGAATAGTCTTATTATATTTTAATGTTTTTAGACTTTCCAAAAGTGCCCCCTCCTCGCTTATAAAAAGTAATCTCCTCCCACATTTTGTCACACCTATATGAGGAATATATATATACCAAAACCTACCCAATTCACATATAAACATTCTTAGATAACGTATGGATGTATTTTTTCCCAAAAAAGTCCACCCCAAGTGTCCATAAGAAGAGATCTGAAGGAAGTCCAATAAAGAATAGGTAATTATTTTACTAATTAAATTCAGTATATTTTATTCTTATACATCCAATTTCTATGTTGATTACATACTGAAGTAATAAATCCCATATATTATAAAGTCTTATTTGTTATTACAATTATGGTACAACCTTATACCTCATTTTATTCATCCTATGAATAATAATATCTCAATGCGTGTGTACGTACGGCTTAACGTCTCCACGCAATGATGTAATGTGTTATTCAAAAATAATTTATTTGGATGGGTATAATGACGAGTTTAATGGATTTAAATAATGATTATAACATGATAATTATTATGTAAAGTTAATATACTGTGTAATTACATACCATTTAACCATCAAGAGAATGATATCATCACTCGTGCATATGTATGGCCTACAATCTCCACAACGCCTCAAGATTTTTTATCCGCGTTTAAATTTCAAGAATGATTATAAAATATATATGATTAGTAAAAATTATAATTATGAACAAAATTTCATGAATAAAATGCATCTTATTCATAAAAAACATGAGTGACATGGGAAAACAGGAATTAGAAAATGATGTAGTTAACACCCGAAATAATGGTAATATTTAAATAATATAAAAAAAATGATATAATAGGATCATATATGATATCATAAATGTGGATATGATCAATTGATAATTTAATGAAACTATTTAACCATTATAAAAAATGTTAATACACTGTCAACTAATAAAATGTAAAGGAATGTGATAAATATTCAATATCATTTTAATCTGAGATTGTTTCTAAGTAAGTATTTATTAGGGTTATCTTTTCCATCCACATCAATGTTTTCTAAAAATGTTTTCATAAACTTTTTACTATTCATATATGTCTGTTTAATTTATTTTTTACCCATTTTTTTGAATTTTACTCTATTGAACGGAAAGAATCTTTCTTTTTTTACTATATATGTACTTTATGACTTTACCGACTGTAGTATGTGGATAATGTTTTTAAAATATATGGCATGGATGGATTTTTATTATTTTATGAATCCTTATTTCCTTGAATATTGATATACATGATTTCATGATTATTTTCGGAAAAATATTTTTATTTTAAAATTTAGTAGAATTTTGAGTAAAGAAAACATTTGTTAAAATGAAAAGATAATTTCCTCTGAAATTATTTTCATCTATTTTCTAAAAATTATTTTCTATATAATATAACATAGGGTTATGTTTCTATCCATATTATTACATTGATTTTAATGTGTTTATGATGGAATTATTGTTATAAAGTCTATTTATTTTATATGTATTGTGATTTAATGATGTTTAAGAAACCCATTTTACATAATGTGTTATGTTATGATGAATGATTTATGTTCTTGTAAAACATTTGATAATGATTTAATTATGAGATTTGTGGGACCAATATTTAAATCCAATGAATTGTGTAAAGATTTATATCTCATGAGAGAGACTTGACTAGTACAACTGGTAAATTTGGTTCAGTAATACACAGTTGGACCAGAATGTAAAACCAATTTAGTAATGTACATTGGCCACTATGATGGTCTTGGAAATAATGCCTTTTATACTATGGTAATAAAATTAGGTGCTTAAGTGTTTTCTGAAGCTCCATGTTTTGGGAAAATCATTTTTATCATGGACAATGTTTCTTTATGATCTATGATTTACTCACTACGAAGATTTATTTCATGACACATGATTTTTATATTTAATCTGTATGTTCAGGTTTTTATATAATTATGTTTATGGATTGTTTTACATTCTCCAATGTTTACCCTTATTGATCATTTACGCTCCACCATGTTATGTTTTCTTTTCCCTAGGATACAATGAAATGTTTTAGGTAGGAAAAAAGGGAAAATCACTATGGGAGATATTGAAGATATTTCATCATGTTATATTATTATGTTCCATGTTTCCAAAGACGCTAAACTAATAGTATCTTAGGCATCAATTTGTGTCATGTATTACGTATTCTGTAAAACAAATGTAATTTCCATGTACGTCAAGATTATTTCATTATAGTTCTTGTGTTCTATGAATATAATAAACCACTCACTAATAATAATGTTTCTCTAACATCTCTGGGCATGTACCACCATAACTAAATCTAGATCATGAGTAGAATAAATTATATCATGTGGTATTAGCTATCTGAAAACACAAGAAACCACTCCATCCACCTGAATCAAAACTACTCTGAGTATAACATTGGATAAATCATAGTATATATAATAACCATTAAACATGATAGAAAATGGGTAGATAGATATGTAATATTTCATTTATATTATATTAATTTTCCTTCCATGATATAAATAATGGATATTTTAATGATTATTTTCCTTTAAAAAATGCACATAATACATGAAAACAAAAAACATTCTTATATTCCACATGACATAATACATCGAGGTTCATCCTAAGTACATTTATCACATCCCATAACATGGGGTACATACATCAAATGAATTTTTGATCATAGGGACCACTAAGGGAAAATAATGGAAACAATTTACTTTTCATCTTGAGAAATATTAATGAAAACTAGACAAAATATATAAAATAATGATAAAGAGGTATATAATTATAATTATAAACTGAATAAAAACTTTTAAATGTTGATATAAAAATTAACTGAGTCATTCATAAGAATATCATCATGTTTTATTGTAATGATTTAATAAAAACTACCAAGGTTATTCACCAAGGAATCGTAAACATGTTATCGCTATATATTAAATTAATTGCCCAATTCTTTAGATCTATATCAAGGAAAACACTTCATATGTTTTTATTAATATTATCAACATATATTTTAATAAAATATTTCAAAAAAAGGAATAATAGAAATGGGTTTCATAAAAAAATAATATCACTCTAAAAACAGTAATTAAAGACATGATGTTTATATCATTACTATCCCACGAAAAAGAAATTTGAGGTAATGTTCACTAATAATAAATTAATGTATATTATTTTCTAAATCTAGTTTAATACCCTAATAAATGAATGTTTTTTGGGTATTAACAAATGAAAATAAGAGAATTTATTGTGGAAATAGGGAAATTTTGAGAAGACATTATTACAACATAATGGTTAAGAAACATGGCTTCAGAAAACATTTAACTGAGAGGGTACACATATCAACCATTCATAAAATTCTCCTGATATAGTATATATATATATATTAAAATGGAGAGAATAACATAATATGTAAATTTGAATGATATACCACAAAAAGGGGAACGTGACAGGAAAAAAGAATCTGAGAGTTCCCTTACCTTGAAGAGTAACAACTAGAAATAGAATATTGGGACATTGGGCGTTTGAGGACACCTCGGGAGGACTCCCTGAGAGGTAAAACTATCAGATACTTGTGGAGGGTGAATTTTTTATGAAGGAAAATGGTAAAATGGATTGATATTTGTAGAAAAAGTTGGGTATTTTTTATTGATTTTTTAGAGACCACGGTAGTGTTATTTGAAAAATTGTGGTCTTTCCCCTTGTATTTTCTCATGGTAATGGACAAAAGGGACACCTATTTTCTTATTATAATCTACATGAGACAAAAATAATTTTATATTACATACTAAATCATTATGATTTTCATTAAACATACCAAAAACTCATAAATGTATTTTTTATATTAACCAAAAAAAGATATAGAAAATTATAATATGTTCACCCTATCCTAATTTTGGTGTGATTAATTAAAAATTTATTATTATTTTATTATAATAATTTTTAAATTAGGAGATATTTGGTTTTTTAAATATAAATATCCATATTTATTAAAAATAGTAGTGGATAGAAAATGAATAGTAAAATTTCTAACACTTGAAAAAAATTATTTTATCATTTATATTTAAATAAGAGTTTTTTAATCATAAAATTTCATTAAAATAATATTATTAATAATAATTTATCTTGTTATAATAATTATATCTTTTTTGAAAAGTATAATTTTTGACATAAATATCAATTTATCAAATTCATCGTATTTTTAAGGAAAACTAAACTCAAAACAGAATTTATGGAACAAAAATTTTATTTATACCAAGTTATTATACAATAAGTAAATAAGGCATCAATAAATAACCCATTACAACACCCACATATGACCTAATGGTGAGGTGTGTGATGTTGATTGACTCCTTTCACTACTTGGATAACATCTCTAGAGTTGTAATATCCACCAACATGAACTTTTCTTATAGGAGATTTCATTGAGGCTTAACAAGCTAAAGCTCGATTTGGGATTGGGAAAGGGATAATCTTAGTGACAATACCTTCCTCTCATGTTCTGAAAAATGGTATTCGTATGGAATGTCTCTACTGTATGAGGACTTCAACTCTTATTTTTTTAATTAATTTTCCAATTTTATTCTTACTCATAAATAATAAATATAACATTTAAATTATTGGTAAGAGTATTGTTTCACATGGTCATATTGATGAATTTTTATAATTGAAAAATAGTCATATAATGGTCAAAACAAAATGGTCACATTTCAAAATATACTCACTTCATTATTTGAGAGATATAATATAATCTATCACAAATTTTTTGAGGATAATTGTCATTCAAAAAGTATGGGTTGTTACATCATTACACCCCTACCCTAATGAAATTTTTCCCAAAAATTTCACATCCTTACCTCTATTGAGAAAATTTGTCAAAAAGATTTTCTGTATTGTTTCATCTAGTTCCAACATGTCTTCTTCATATTCAGGGTTCCTCCATAACACCTTATCATGGTGGGTAATCTTATTGGTTTAAAAATTTTGTCTACAGTCTAAGATCTCAACCGGCAACTTCTCATAAGAGAAGTTTATTCTATTTGTAACACATTACAATTAAGAACATGTGAATGGTTAGGTATGTACCTACTCAAGAGAGATTTGTGGAATACATCATGAAAATGAGCTAGATTTGGAAGAAGTACAAGTTGATACCCCACTACTCTTATGCGGTCAAGGATTTCATGGGGTCCTATATACCAGGGGTTATGCTTCCCTTTAATCCTAGATCACATGAATATCATCCAAGGTATAATGTTAAGGATTGATTTTTATGCAACAAAAAACACTAATAACCTTCGGTGGTGGTCAAAATAGCTCTTCTACTAGCTCTGAGCAACATTCATGTGTTTTTGGATGGAATGAACCTTTTATTTCATCTCTTGTAAAATTTTATACCCAAGAAGCCTTCACAAAGCATATTCATCCCAACAAGTAAGAGTTATACAATGATTTACATATAGAACATTATAGGGTTCCATTTTAATAATCAATTTGAAGCTATTTTTTATGAGAACTCAACTAATATGAGATGTTGATCCCATCCACCATTAAATTCCATTGTGAAATTTATCAGTAATTCCATTAGTTTTTTAATAGACTTTTCAAATTTTTCATAATTGGGGGGGGATTGGTCATACTGAAATTCAATTCAATATTCATATCATATTTAATACTTCTCGAAAATCTTGATTTATCCTTGGAACATTATCTGAAGCAGTATAATGTTTCACTCCATGCATCCTTATCAATTCCTTTATATATATTTGGGAATGCTTGTAAAGAGAGGAAACATCCCAAATAGACATAAAATAGAAGTCTTGGTGAGACAAATCGTTATATCCCATATTGAAATATCATTGTTGGTTATTTTTAGGAGATGAATAACAACATCAGTAGTGATATTATCCCACTACCATGCTGATATGTGTAGTCCTTGTAATAAACCATTAGAAATTTGTCTCTCTTCCTTCACCTATTGACACACCAAGAACCATGTAGTATAGTTGGGAATCTCCATTTTCATGTTATCCCAACAATAATGATCCCGAATATACCTATACATTTTCATGCATCTATAATGTATTTGAAAAGAATATCTTTGAGCTTTATCCATAAAATCCTTCTTTATTTCAGGAATAAATGAAACACATATCCTTTTACAAAATTTCACTACACCTTGTTGATCTATATTGAACATAATAAACTTTCCATTCCTTAAAGTCTATAACTTCATCTATAAAAAAAGAAATTATCTTTGATATTTATTGATCTAATCTAGTAATTATTTTTGAGAGATAATATGGGATGGGGTTGATTATTTCTCTTTCCCTTATAATTATTATCTTCAGTTTTACTACTAATTGGTCCAAGAATCTCTTTGAATCTTGGTTATTAGAAGCTCAACATGGAATTTCCTAATTAATTCATTAACAACTTTTTTTTCTCATCCGGGATGTTAATTAATCGAATAATCATAGTATTTACAATGTTTCAACTATCTACTTTATCCCATTTCAATTATTTTATTGGAATATATGAATCTAATATTGATTTTATAGGTATATATCACATTTCTACATGAAAATATAGTGTCGTCATAACTTCAGAAAAAAATCCCTACAACGAACATTCAGTCATGCGTAGGATAGTTCTTCCCAAGAGGCTTCAATTGTTGAGATGCATAAACAATCACCTTCTCGTATTTCATGTACATACATCCATTCCCATTTATTGATGAATCTATAAAAACAAAAAATCATTATTCTATAGGGGGAATTTTTTACATGGGTGAGTTAAGAAATCTCTTCTTTAGATATTAGAAAAATTCTTCATTCTCCTTTGATAAGGTGAACTATACCTCTTTTTGAGTTAAAATTGTAGTGCATTAGAAATCATTATTTTTAAAAAAAATGCCTATTATATCATATTAATACAAGAAATCTATGAATATATTTTATTATTATAGGATGTGGAAACTCCTCGATAACACTTGTCTTTATAGGATCAACTGAGATTTCATCATTGGTTTAAATGTCCCCAAATAAAGAAACTTTTTGTAACCAAAATCCCCATTTCATGAACCTTACAAATATCATATCCTTCCTAATTGTTTTCAATATTACACATAGATGATATTTATGATCACCACATGTATTAGAATATATTATAATATCATCAATGAATACTACCACAAATTTATCAAAGTAGTCCTTAAATACTCTATTAATCAAATACATAATAAATAGCAGAATTATTAGTTAATCCAAATGCCATAAAAACACTCATAAATCTTTTATCTTGATCAAAAGTAGGTATTATAAGTATATTTTTTTATCCACCCTCAATTGATGTTAACTACAATAATGATCGATATTATAGAAGAATTGTGCTCCATGAAACTGGTCAAATAAATCATCAATTCATGGAAGAGGGTAATTTTTTCCCCATGATCACATTAAGTTATCCATAATAAATTCATAACTACATTGGTCAATCATTATTATTCACAAAGAGAACATGTTCTCCCAAATTAGACACACTTGGTTGGATAATCTCCTTCTAAAAAATATCATGGTGTTGTTTATTTAATATCTCCAGCTCAACATTTTCCATTCTATATGTGTCTTTCAATATAGATTTGGATACATGAATGAGAAAACTGGAGAACTCAACATATCATTATATGGGAGTTATGGGTAACTCATCTATAAATACATCATTGTATTCCTAAATTATGGGAAAACATTCTATTAATAGACCTTTATTTCCTTCTTAATCTTCACCAATCATCTTCATAAAGAAGGATAGTTGTGATACTTCAGGAAAATGATCCGGACATGATGTCTCTCCTTTGAAAACAACTATAGTATTTCCATTCAAGACTACTAATATTTCTTTGATTATGTTCTTAATGTTATAATTATACTTTGAGAGCCAATGTATTCTTAATATGATTTCAAATTCTAACATGGGAATGACTACTATATTTTTTATGTGATTTTTATCACCAAAGTGAATGCTAGTGTTTTTATACAGTGTTTAATCTTCGATAACCCTTCCAAAACTCGTGAATGATAGTTCTACTTCGAGATATTCAAGGATTGATTCAAATATTATTTGAAAACATGTACAAAATAATGGAATGTGTATAATTATAATCAATCAAAGTGCATGATAAATTTGTGTGAGCAATGAGAGTACCTAAAAACACATGATTCGGAACATCAAATTCCTCTATCGTGATAGAAAAAGCACGACCATGCTACTGTGGTGTATGTGGAGGTTTATTTTGATTCCCCTCCATTAAAATTGAATTCCTAAAGGTATTGTAAAATTTCCCAAGATTTCCACACATGATGCATTATACATCATGATGTGACTGCACCATTTTCCCATTGTCATTAGTGTAGGGAAGTTGATGCTTCAACTCACTATGATAGTTATATACCATATGGACACCTCTTTCAATCTTTTCACATTTCTGACTCCATGTATTACCTCAAATTCTTCTTCCAACATTTGATGTATGTGGAAAAATTTACTAAATTTCATCCTCTTCCATGATTGAATCTCCTCCCAATGTTTGGATCCAATGAATTATTATTTACATTCAGTCTATGGGACCATTACATATCGTTGAACTCCAGTTCCACATTCATAGCACTCCTCACAATATTTTCATCGTTTTCATAGTTTGGTTGGGTAGACTCATCCTAGATTAGTTCTTAGTCCACTGAAGAATCTATCATCCTTCTATTTTGGATCCATGATAACAATATATGTGTGTAGGGAATGTCTTATGAAGTTCATATCATAGCTTCCCACATATTCATTTTCTTTCTAATTCAGCTCTATAAGTTCCACATCAATTTTTGTTCTCATTGAACGAGGGAAAATTTTTTTTTTGAAAAGGTTCCCATGAACGTTTCTCACTCAATAGATTCAATATATCATCTTAGAATTGTGTTTTTTAACCAATGTCCACCAGTGATCAGCTTCTCTCTCTATACGGGTCATACCCATGGTGACATTATCTTATTCTACACAATGAAGTATAGGGAAGATATTTTCTATACAGATTATTCATTGTTGAACTATCAATTGGTTGGTAGATCCATTGAATGGATAAGGGTATTGAAACATATATGACTCAAGGAATAGTAATCCCCTTTAAGGTGAATCAGGTCTCTTAACTTGATTAATGTTATTGTTCATAACTCAAGTCGGTTGATTCATCATTATCGTGATGTTTTCAATTATATAATCCATTTAAAGGTCATTAACTCTAGGTCTGTTACACTCACCATTTATGTGGTTTCACATATTTCCCACCATTTTATAAAATAAAGAAACCTTATTGTGTCTTTATTTTAATAATATTATAATTTTATATAAATTCTTATTTTAAAACATAATTCTTAATGATATTACTATTTAAAACAATTAAATTTTCTATAAATCCTTTATAATGTTTAATAAAAATCCTATTATTAAAAAAATAATATCCCCTGAGAGGTTCAATCCAAAAGTGTGGCAAAGGCCTGCTTTCATGTACATGGTTACACTGAGTGGGGCCTGACGAACAATGTCAGAATTGTTTATTTGATAGATGAGATTTATTCACATGTTACTACGTTATAGATGGTTAAAAATATTACAAATGGTGATATTATTGTTTGTTTAAAATAAATTAAAGTGTGTTTAATTAAAAATTTATTATTTTTTATAGTTTGAATTTAGTTAAATTTTGGTGGTTCATAACTAATATTATTATACTTTTTGTTAATTCATTTAATGTGATATTTTATTTTTTTATATTAGTTTTTTGATAATATTATTACATCTATTTGAATTAAAAAATTGATTGAATTTATTTTGAAAGGATAGTGGGGATGTGAATTATTTTTGATAAAAACTGGCATTTGAAATAAGAAAAATATGATTGGATCAATATATAAAAAGCAATGGAAGAGAAAAAATTATAAAATAAATAATGAAAAAAATAATATAGAGAGATAGGGTGTGAATGTAAATGCAGTGTGGGATTATTATAAGAGGTTTGGGGAGTGGACATAATGTGATGTGCATGAGAGAAGAGAAAAAATGGATTAGTAAATAAGAAACAATAATAACATTAATAAAAATAATACCTAAAAGGTAGAGTGGGAATATTCATTGTGGACAGGGGTGAAGCATATGGGATATAGAACCTCTCTCTCCCTTAACCATCTCTTCCCCCACTCTCCCCTTTCTGACCCTTATTCTATAAATCGTTTCTCTTCAATATATCTGTCAATTTTTTTTTCAAAACATTGCATCATTTTTGTAGGTATATTTTCCTATGCGAATATATGTTATGATATAAATTTGTTTCCTTAGGAAGAGAAATATCTTGCATGTATTTCATTAAATATTAATCTCAATTTTTTTTTCAATATGTTGTTATTTATGATTTAATCTTTAATTGACATCATCTTATTGGTGATATAACACCAAACATATGAGTTCACTATGTTTGAGGTAGGTGTCTCAATGTTACTCCTTTTCTATGACAATCTATGTTACAAATGAGTTCCCAATATTAAATTTCTATAGTATTATTTTCAGTATGTTTGAATGTATGTGCCAATAAAATTTTATTATAATTATTTGAATTTGTGAATATGTTTTTCAGTTATATTCAGTTTCTACAAAAAATGATTTATACTTTATAAATGGTTATTATTTGGGATTTGATTCTTGGTGGCAATTTATTTGATTTTTAAATTTTTCCTGTATTTTTTATGGTTATACATATTTATAAATTTTATATGTTTTTTTAAAAAATGTGTTCGTTTCATCCTATTATTTAATAGATTTTATGAAAATTATTTTAGATCATACTGATTTGTTTGAAAACATGAATTTATATATCCTTTGATGCCTCTATCTTTAACTTTAATATTAACTGGAAAGATGTCCTTAGTATGCCTCAAATACATTAGGATATTCCTGACTATCATCCAGTGTTGGTCACCTATGTTAGTTTATTATATTCTGATCACAATTAATTAATAAGAATGATCTAACTTGGTACATTTCATAACATGCATGAACAACCCTATAACTGAAACATTTGGATTCTTACATATCCCTTATTTGTCTACATATGTACATGAAAAAAAAATTATTGGATAGAATAATTCCATATGAAAATAGAAATAATATGCTATTGTATTTTTCAATACTAAATATCATTAGTATCTTGTCAACTTATGTACTTCTACCTAGTACAAGTAGCCTCTTAGATCTACAAGGAAGGATCATGATCCCAGGAATAGATATTGAATGACATATGAAATTTATAGAGAAGCATTAATTCAAACTGGATTTAAAAACTATTAGGAAACTATTTATTTTCCATAAAATATTATGTCCCCAATATAAACTATTTTGTAAAAGAGTACACTATTTCTAAACCACATATAGATACAAGGATAACAATCATTATTTATAAAATAATTTTTTTATGGATCAATTATAAATTTTTTTTATGACCTCAATAGATGATTTAATAAATATTTATATATATCTTCAATGTGAATACCTTTTTTGAATCCTTTTGAATTAAATTTCAGAAAATAATAATAGATTCCCCTACATCAGGTACATGATCTATCCTTGGAGAAAGATCAATGGGTGTCCCCCATCCCCATGGACTAGAACAAGTGAATAGGGATAATAAAACCCCACTTTTGAATTTATTCACCCATTAAATATATAAGAAAATTTGCATTGTAAAATTAATAAATTTATGGAATGACATGTCCATACATCAGACATCTATGCCAGAGAAAAATAAAATACCAAAAAACTAATAACAAAACATATAACATAAAGAAGGTAAAAAATGTTTATAAATTAAGAAATAAGAATGAAAATAAGTATACTTAAATAATGGGGTATGGTTCTACAAAATAAGAAGAAATATTACTAGAATTATAGTTAGCATGTCATGAAATGAATCGGGATTCAATCCAATCCAACACCATGTCCAATTAATAGAATGTATCGAAGGGTTTTCCTTGTGCCCATGGACTGGAAACTATTTACTATGGAATCAAAAATATCACATGGGAATGATTTCACCCAATTTCATAATCATAATAAACAAATAAATATAAACATAACAATGACTGATAACTATAATGAAATAAGGTACAATAATTATCAAATTTACTATTTTAACACATTTACCCAAATAAAAAATAATACAAACAAAAAGGGAACATTAAAAGAAGACAACGAAATCCATATAATAAATGGGGCATTAGACTCATGAAACCACCACCAGCACTTGAAATATGTGGAACACTAGCTACCAGTTTCACCATCAACTTTGTGACACATATTTCCTTTACCTATGTCTTATATAACATTGTTTTCATACACTGAAATGTGTACAAAAGGTGTGATACTAATCCCCTTAGGATTAATCCCAAAAGAAAATATTTGATCCTATAAAATTAGTAGAAAAATTAACATTAATATTTTCATAAGGATAATAAAAAAATTTCCATGAAATCATTTTGAGGTAAAATTTCTAATGATATACTTTTTATGAAAAATCCTTTTTTAAAAAAATTCTTGAAAACAAAAAATATACCCATGGTCTATGCCAACAGCTGGCAACATATAACATAAAATTTATTTCACAAGAGATCACAATGTGGAAATCTTTATAGGTTACAAGATCTAATGGGACTCTAGAAACCTCTTCCCTCAATGATCAAAAACCACCCCAAAGATACCAACAACATTCCCATGCATTGTCCATTCGAGGGAATCATATCCCAAGGTCCAATGTCCCCATATCAAAATCCAAAACCAACAATGTTTGTATACATGAGCCACTAGAGGGGAACACATCCAAAGGTCTAATGGCCTCTGATCGTATGACTTGTTTAGTTAGTGTTGAAACAATCAATCATAAAAGATGATCCTGAGCCTCATCTACATCTCAATCAACAAGGATACTAGTTCTAGTACACACTCCAAGATACTCATGATTCCCATTATGGTCAAATTATGTTTCACCTATCACATAAATCATCAATTATACATACACATTCCAAGCATCAAAAGAATATAAGAGAATCACCTATTTCACAAATCATTACATAGAAACCACCATTTTACATAATCAAAACCAATTCCACTTCACACACAACCAAACCAATTAAGAATACATTTCACACCACCTTCACAAACTAGGAAACTCTTTTAGAAACACTAAAATAGTAAAACACACTTAATAGTTCCATTTTTATGGTCTATTCCCATTTAAAATCCACACATAATCCAAATTCATTTTCAAATTGTTCTTACCATCACTTTCAAAATTGACAAATAACATTAAAGGTGAAAAATACGGTATCCAACATTCCACAAAAACCCATTCCTCTTGAAAACCACACATTCAACAAATTATCACCTCATGTTCCTTTTAAAACATATTTCACACCATTAACACAATTAATCTACCATTTTCAAGAATCACAACTATAACGACCCAAACATTCATTAATGGATATCCCTCTTGATCTAATTAAATTTATCGTCATGTAAAATGCCTATATAAAAAGTCAATTACGTTGGTTTTATGTTTTTAGATTTAAGAATACTCTTAAGAATGGTGACCATTGAAAATCTATCCATTCAACAGTGATCACATGATTAGTATAAATATAGGGATTTAACAAATCCAAATTACAATGAAAAAAAGGAAGTGATGGCCTCATCCAGTAGATGTGCCCCCTACGAAGCCCATTTCTCAAAGCTCGGAAATGAGGTTGTGTCTTTGGTCTTCTCTCTTGACCAAGGCCATACCGAGCTAGAATATGTTAAGCTAGAGTGGGACCGCCTATGAGAGAAGTGGTAGTTGATATAGATTACCACCCAAGAAATGTTATTTGAGCCACCGCAAGAGTCTGTCACCATCGCACACCTTACTCACCAGTCTTATACGAGTGTTATAAGGGGTTATGTAACAAGACACTGTTAATATAGATATTTGTATTATTTTTGTATCTAATAAGGTATATACGTTCATTTTCTTATTTTTACCTTTTAAATAGATTTGAAAGCACATATAGTATTTTTATTTAATGTTGAACTAAGAAATATATTTTGATAAATTAATGGATTTTTGAGTTAAATAATATTTTATTAAATTATTATTATTATTAAATTAATTTTTATTAAATATAAATGATCTTATAATTTTATGAATTCCATTGTAACTTTTATTATAGTTTAGAATCCATTTTTGTCAAAACCCCTGAATTTTCGATAAATGTCATATTTTATTTCAAAAGTGAAAATTAAAATATTTAGAAAACTATTCAGATAAAATAAATATTATTTTTGGAATCAGAATGTCGAAATTATCCAATGGTGAATTTTTAATAATTTAATGAGACAATCATATTTTTGGGTAAAAAATAAATATTGTTTAAATATATAATGTGTTCTATGACAACGTAATGAACCAATAGTGATGTAATAAAATACTAAAAATGATATTTTCGTAAAATATATGTTTTCCCATTAAAATAATGTGATTTTAGGTTTATTTGATATATTTTACAATAAAGTAGTGGACCTTACAAGATTTATAAATCATTTTAACTTTTTAAATGAATTTCCTTGAGAGTGTGACTCACCTCCACATACGCAAACCTATTATTTTAAGATGTTATGACTTTGGAAATATAAAATATTTTTTTCCTCTTCCCTTTTCCAAAAGACAATGGCAAAACACATGTCTGGTTTTTGTTTTCGATTAGTTTAATGTGAGGTGTCTCATACATAAATAATAATAAAATCCCTCGCCTTTCCTATATAATCCCACCCATGCTCCCAATTCCTCCTCATTAAAAGACTTTGGAGTTCATAAAAAATCAATCTTCATCTCTCTAGAATACTCCCAAGGTTCCCCAAACTCCCAATAAGCCTCTCTCAAGCCTCTAAAAGCACACATCCATGTAAGGGTTTTTCTTCCTTTATCATTTTTCCAATATTATTTAAATTTTTATGCCATATTAATATCAATTATAAATTTTGGGGTAAAAATTTTCACCTCCCCCATACTTCCATATTTATGTTTTAATGATAGGAGACCCCTTTCCCTCTCATTAAATTCCTCCCATGTACACCCGTTTCTATAACGAAATTATGAAAATAATTTCTCTCTCCTCATTTACATTAAAGAAATTATTTTTTATCATGAATCTATATTCCATTACATTTTTTGTTACATGTATATATATTACCCACATAATGTACATTTCGTGTAAATATGATGATAAACCCCTTTCTGTATCATCAACTATTTTTATGAGTTCTTATGTCACGCCGTTATGGTGCCGGAATTGCACCACGCTTTTCCAAGCCAAAGTCATTGTGTAGTGAATACCATGCCAATTTCTATATCAAGGGTATTCAACTTTATGAAAATTTACTTATTTTTTAAATAGTTTCATGTATTTATTCCACATTTTTTTATTGTATAATAAAATATTATGTAGAATGATTCAATAATTTATTATCTATGTCACACACATATGTATGAAATGAAATGTTTAAGGAGGGGACACCCTGATAGCACTCCAATACATTTGGTGATGTATAGTATAATGAAAACTCATGTGAAATTGTTTTTTCTCATGCTAATTAATGTGAAATGAGGTTTTACTCATGATTCATATGCAATGAGGTTTTACTCATGATCCATGTGCAATGAGCATTGGCTTGTGCTAATTCCATGTTAAATGTTGTTGCCACATTTTCATGTAAGGATTATCATGATTTATCATTCTTTTAATATTATGCTTCTCTTGTTCCCTATTGATATGCCAATTTTCTAACTTTTATTGTATTCCTCATGTTATTTCATGATTATTCCCTTACGTGGCTTTATAGCTCACCACTTTCTTAAGCATGTCCTCAGGTTATCCCACGCAGTGCTAAGTACTAGGGAATATTGTGGCCTTGAAAAGGAAGTTTTCAAGAATGATTTTTTATTTCATGTTTTAAGTTGTTATGTAATGATCTTAATCCCAAAAGTCATTATACTTCTCAATATTCTACGTGGGATCAAGTAATGTATATGTAATAAATTATGTTTCATTATTTAATAAAAATCATGGTTTTCATAGTTGGTATCAGATGATATGTTTAGTTATTTTTGGGATTAGGAATAGAAAACCACAGTAAATCCTTAGAGACAAGAATATGTTTAATAAAAACATCCCTATGTTTTGGTTTGTATTGAGTAATTGGTTTATCAAGAAAATGCATCCCTGTTTGGATACGACCAGGTAGAGGAAGCTCTGGAACAGATGTATCCTAGGTGTAAAACCAGAAATAAAAGCTTTGAGCTAGAATTGAATGTGAACTGGTGCACGAGAACAAGATTTTCTTTACTCTTGGTTACTAAACTCTCAGGATATATTCTTTGGTTAATTCACAAGATTACTATAAACCATTACTAAGGAAAAAATGCCCTAAAAATATATGTTATAAAGTAGATCATGGATAACATAGACTGAAGCCTATAGATTCAGATGTTAAGGAAATAAAATTTATTCATATTTCATCAGTTTTGTCCTTATATTACCATTTATGTGTTACCCTTAACTATCCTTTTATTCCAGCCAATGGTCGGTAATAGGAGGACTCGGGCTAACAACTGATGTGAAGATCAATGTGATGACTGCACTAATGAGATGCCAAATACAATAGGAGATAGAATCACCAACATAGTCACACTTCTCTCTCAACTAACTCAATATTTGAATAGAATCATGGATAAATAGGAATGTTCAACCCCACTAAGAAAGAACATGTCACTATCAATACCTTTGTGAGACAAATGACTCTTACTTTTAATGGATCATCTAATCCCTGAATCACTGAAAAATGGATCAACCCCATTTAAAAGATCTTTTCCATCCTTCAATGTTCTGAACTAGAGAAGGGTATCCTTGATTATTATCGTATGGAGGGTGAATCTGATCAGTGGGGGACAATGATCAAAAATAAAAATCCTGAGGAGGTGATCGAGGCATTGGAATGGAATGATTTCTGAAAGATGTTTTACGATAAATATTTTCTGATCACCCTCTGACATAAGATAGAAAGGGACATCCTTTCCCTTATGAAAAAACGATGAATCTATTAGATCATATGAGGAAAAATTCTCGAGGCTTGCACGATATTCCTATGGACTTTTCATTACCCCCGAATGTACTTTTGAACGCTTCTTTGGTGGGCTGAAACTTAGCCTACAGAAAGTGCCAACGATCTGTGACTTCGACAGCTATGAAGAAATTGTCTGATGTTCCCTCAATGTCGAAACAGAGATCAGATAATTTTAGGGGTGTCATGGGGATAATAATCATAAGTTCGACATCAATGTTAGAGGTCCGATGGATAAATCCAATGGTGCTAAGAAGATCCAGCACCCCACTTCCCAAAGGTCTAGAAAGAAGCACCCTAGAAATTTCCAAAAGGGGATGAGGAAATGCTTAAGGTGTGTAAGGGAAGAGAAATAATGTTTTTACTATTGGTAAGAAAGACCCATGTTTGTGAAAAAAGATAGGAATCCTCTGTTCGAACATCAACACATGGTTCATTGCTACAACTACAATGAACCAGGGCATCCTACAAATCAGTGCCCCAAGACAAGGGTTTTCCGAGGCAACCAACAACCTCCAAGCCAGCAAGGGTGAGCTTTTACCATCACTACCGCCATAGTGAACCTTGACAATGAAGAGGCGACAATAACACTATTTATTCATTCATGAATAATTAATTCACTTTTTGACTCAGGTTTTATGCATTCTTTTATAACTCGAATGTTTAGTAGAACAATCATAGCACTACAAAATAATCCTGGAAGTGAAGATGTCAATGTGTACGAAAAACGGAACAATCATTATATCTCATGAATATAACTTCTCCCCTATCATAATGTATGGATTAAACGTCCTGGTGAACCTCTTCATAATACCTCTGGTGGAATTTTATGCAATTCTTGGCATGGATTGGATTTCCTTATATAGAACCTACATAAATTTCCGTGAGAGTGAAATCAATCTCCATGTGGTTAATCGACCCCTGATTCTTTACAAGTGCAATGAGGGAGATGAACCTTTTTCATCTCCATCATCTTAGGAGTGGATATTACTGCCCTATGAGCACGTTTATTTGACTTAGATGATTGACTCTAAAGAGACAACCATCTTTGAAGACATGCATATTATGAGGGAATTCGCTGAAGTGTTTCCTAAGGAATTGCATGGTCTTCCTCCTAGAAGAGATGTTGAATTATCTATTGATCTTATACCTAGGGAAATACCAATATCTAAGACTCTGTATAGAATGGATATTGTGGAGCATGTGGAGAAGAGTAAAAAACAACAGTAGAATCCAGATAAAGGGTTTATACACCCAAGTGCTTCACCATGGGGTGCACCAGTCCTCTTAGTCAAGAGGAATGATGGGTCAATGCGCCTTTACATCGATTATCATGAGCCTAAAAAAATCATAACAATGAACAAGTATCCTCTGCAATGACTTGATGACTTGTTTGATCAGCTACGTGGAACACAATACTTCTCCATGGTGGATTTGAAGTCAGGATATTATCAAGTAATGGTGAAGAATGAATATACCCCCAAGACTACTTTTCGTACAAGATACGAGCACTATAAATTCATATTAATGCCTTTAGAACTCCTTAATTCACCAGAAATATTCATGGAAATGATTAATATAGTCTTTAGGGATTACCTCGGCCAATTTGTGGTAGTCTTTATAGATGATATTCTTATATACTCCAAAAACAAGGAGGATCATGAGGATTATCTAAGAACTGTACTAGAGACCTTGCTGAAGGAGAAGCTCTATGAAATGTACAGTAAGTGTTAGTTCTGGTTGAAGGAGATCTCATTCATAAGACATATCATCACAAGGAATGGGATATCTATGGATCCCTCCAAGACAGCTACAATAGAGGGATGGATGAGGTCAACATCAGTAATAGATATCCATAGCTTTTTGAGATTTACTGAATATTATCGACGATTTTTGAGAAATTTCCCTCGATTTTCCAACCCTCTTATAAAGTAGACACTGAAGGGAGTAATGTTTTCTTATAGGGATGAGTTTGAAGAATGCTTCAAGGATTTGAAAATGTGGCTTATCACTGCACCCGTTCTCACTTTACCCACAATTGGAGAAATTTTTTTGGTATTAAATGATGCTTCAAAGAAGGGATTGGGATGTTTCTTGATGTAAAATTACAAAGTTATTACCTATGCTTCATGGAAATTTAATGTTCATGAAATGAATTATCGAACAAATGACCTTGAGTTGGCTGTAGTGGTCTTCGCTTTGAAAATTTGGCAGCATTATCACTTTGGGGAGAAGTGTGAAATATATACGGACCACAAAAGCCTCAACTATATATTCACAAAGAATGAGTTGAACATTCTCCAATGAAGATGCATAGAGATGTCAAAAGACTCTGATTGTTCAATCCATTACCACCCTAGGATAGCGAAGGAGGTGGCAGATTCAATAAGTAAAAAGGGCCCAATGATTTTACCAATGATTAGAATTTAAAAGGATCCAATCATCATAGATTTGATGAAGATGGACTAGGGACTCATAAAAAAGGGAACATAATCAATCCTTTCACAAATGATTTCTCAACCATCACTTTTTTAAGGGTTAAAGGATACTCAAAAGAATTATGTGGGAATTCACGAGATGGTTGAAGCTATCAGAAATGGGAAATCCTCAAGGAATAATGTTAGTGAAGAATGAATTGTGGGATTTGGGAAAATGCTATGTGTTCCATCAAGTACAGAGCTAAAGAAAGAACTTTTGGATGATGCACATAGTTCAAATTTCATTACTCTCCCTAGAAACACATAGATGTATCGAGATCTCTGGGAGCATTATTGGTGGGATAATAAGAAGAAGGAGATTGCTGAATGTACATCAAAGTGCCCGGTGTGTCAGCTAGTGAATGAAGAGAGGATGAAGTTTATGGGGATGATGCAATAATTTCCCATACCATAATGAAAACGGGATAACATCACCATGGAATTCATCACCAGACATCCGAAGATATCCTAAGGCAACAATGCAATATGGGATGTTGTGGATCATCTTACAAAGGTTGCTCACCTCATTGAAATTCAGGAGGATTTCTCCTTGGATAAAATGGCACAAATATATCTGGGAAGTGGTAAGGCTTCATGGAGTACCACTATCTATTGTGTCTGATTGAGATCTATGATTCACCTCTATGTTTAGAAAGAGTCTTCAGCATGCTTTGAAAACTGAACTAAACTTCATTATGGGCTATCATCCTCAAACTGATGGCCAATCCGATCAGACTATCCAAACACTTGAGGATATGTTGAGAGCGATCTCAATGGACATTAAAGGAGGATGGTATCAACACCTTCCTCTGGTTTAGTTCTCTTATAATAACATTTTCCAATCAATCATCCAAATGGAACAATATGAAGTATTTTATGGGAAAAGGTGCATAACATTAGTGTGTTGGGATGAGGTTGTTGAGCATAATCTTCTTGGACAATAAATGGTCAAAAAAATGGTGAAGAAGGTGAAAACCATTCAATAGCATAATAAGGATGCCGAGAGTCGATAGAAAAGTTATGAAGATAACTGTCGACGATACCATGATATTAATGTGGGAGACATTTTATTTCTACGCATATCTCCGTGGAAGAAGCTCATGTGTTTTGGAATGAAAGGGAAGTTAGGTCTAAGGTAAATTAACCCATTCGAGATTATTGATCGTGTCGGGGTTGTGGCCTATCATCTTGCACTTCCACCTACCATGGACAAATTACCTGATGTCCATCATGTATCCCTATTATGGAAGTACATACCAGATCCATCACATGTACTATCTTTCGAGGTGGTACAGTTTGAGGATGATCATTCTTACGAGGAGAAACCATTGGAGATCTTAGATCATAGAGAAAAAGTTCTATGAAATAAGACAATTCCCCTCATCAAGGTGTTGTGGAAAAATCACAAGTTTGAAGAAGCAGTGAGGGAATCAACGGAAATGATGAAGCATAGTTACCCACCACTAATTTAGTGTGGGAAAATGAAATTTCAAGGGAATTTTTTAAGGGGGTATGATTATAATGATCTAAAAATTCATTATTTAAAATCCCTCTTGATCTAATTAAATGTCTCTTTATATAAAATGTTTATATAAAATGTCAACATCATTGGTTTTTTGTTTTTGGAATTTAAAATACTATTTATAAATGTGATTGTTTCTAATATATCAATTGAATAGTGATCACAATATTTGTATAAATATAAGGCATAACAAATCCAATTTACTCAGACAAAGGAAGTGATGACCTCATCCAGTAGACGTGCCCCAAACGAAGCCCATTTCTCAGAACTCGGAAATGAGCTTGTGTCTTTGGGCTTCTCTCTTGACCAAACCCATTCTGATATTGAATATGATAAGATCTAGCGGGACTGCCTATGAGATAAGTGGAAGTTGATAGAGATTAACACTCGATAAATGTTATCCAAGCCACCCCATGAATTTGTCTCCATTGCACACCTTGCATTTCGGTCTTATGGTGGTGTTATAAGGGGTTATATAAAAATACTCTAGTACTATGGTTACATACATTATTTTTGTGTATAATTATGAATATACATTCCTTTTATTATCGTTACCTTGAAAATAGTTCTTAAATCACAAATAGTATTTTCAGTTAATGTCCACCTAAATTTTTTTTAATGAATTAATGGATTTTTGAAAGAAATAATCTTTTAAGAAAATATTATTAATATGAAATTATTTTTTATTTAGAATAAATGATCGTATAATTTTATGAATGAAATTATAATTTTTATTTAGGATTGAATGCCATTTTTGTCCAAACCCAATAATTTTTTATAAATGTAAGTGTTTATTTTTTAAAATGAAAACATAAAAACATAAAAAATTATTTAGATAAAATGAGTATTATTTTTGGTATCAGGTCATAAAAATTATCCAATAGTGAATATTTAATTATTTTATGAGATAGTCAAATTTTTGGGTAAAAAATAAATACTGATTAAATATACAATTTGTTTTATGACATCATAATGACCCTATAGTGATTTAATATAAACTATAAATGATATGTTCTGAAAATATATGCTTTCCCACTAAAATTATGTGATTTTAGTTTTATTTTATTTATTTTACAAAACATTAGTGGACCATCCAAGAGTTATAAAACATTTTAACTTTTTAAATGAATTTCATTGAGAGTGTGACTCATCACCACATAAGCAACCCCATTTTTTTAAGAAGTTTAGACTTTGGCCTTATAAAATATTTTTTTACACATTAATTTTCCAAAACCATGGGCAATAACCATGGGATGGTTTGTGGTTTGGATTAGATTAATGTGATGTGTCCCAAACCTAAATAATAAAGGATTCCCTCATCTTTTCTAAATAATCCAAACCAAGTTCCCACTTCCCCCTCACTAAAAGCCTTTGGAGTTCATCCAACCTCTACCCTACTCTCTATAGAATCCTCCCAAGATTCCCCAGTCTCCCAATAAGCCTCTCTCAATCCTCTCTCAAGCCTTTTTTTGCACACTTGCATGTAAGGGTTTTTGTTCCTTTCTCATTTTGGACCAATATTCTATAAATTGTTGTGCCCTTTTAATTTTAATTATAAATGTTGGGGTATGGATTCCAACCTCCCCCGTAATTCCCTTTTTATGTTATAATTATGGGATACCCCTTTCACTCTCATTAAATGTCTCCAATGTACACATGTTACTATGCTGAAATTCAGAAAGAAATTTCTCTCTCCTCATTTACATTCAAGAAATTATTTTGTATCATGAATATAAATAGCATTACATTTGTTGGGAAAAATATTTATATGAACCCCTTAATTTCCATGTAATTTAAATATTATGAGACACCCATTTCTCTCTCATTAACCATATCTATGAGTTCTTAGGCAACACCGTTATGCTGCCAAAGTTGCACCATGCTTTTCCATGCCAAAGTCATTCTATAGTGAATACCATGCCTATTTCTCGATCAATGGTATTCACCTTTATGCACATTTAATTATTTTTAAAGTGTTTCATGTATTTATTCAACATTATTTTATCGTGTAATAAAATATTATGTTGAATGATTCAATGTTTTAGGATTTATGTGGCACACTTATGCATGAAATGAAATGTTTGAGAAGGGTGCGCCTTGATAGTGCTCAAATGCATTTGGTAACATATATTATCATGATACGTCATGTGCAAAGGGTGTTTACTAATACT
Source organism: Viscum album (assembly GCA_963277665.1). Lineage (NCBI taxonomy): Eukaryota > Viridiplantae > Streptophyta > Magnoliopsida > Santalales > Viscaceae > Viscum > Viscum album. The sequence continues at coordinate 1,932,940,863 of OY728142.1, forward strand.
TTTTCATGTGAAACAAGGGTGTAATTGTGATTCATGAGAAATGAGGTTTTACTCATGCTCCATGTACAATGAGCCTTGGCACATGATAATTTTATGTTAAGTGTTGTTGCCACATTTCCATGTTATGATTATCATGATTTATCATGCCTTTATGTTTATGATTTTATTATGCTCTATTGATATTCATTTTGTCTAACATATATTGTATTCCTCGAGTTATTCCATGATTATTCCCTTACTAGGATTTATAGCTCACCCTTTTCTTACGCATGTACTCAGGTTATACCATGCATTGCTATGTATGAGGGAAGTTAGTGGTCATGTAGAAGATGTTTTCAATAAAGATGTTGTATTTCATGTTTTATGTAGTTATATAATGATCCAAATCCCAAAAGACACTAGATCTCTCGATCATGTTCATTGTGTCAAGTGAATTTTAGGTAATAAATTATGTTTAATTGTGTAATAAAATGTAGGGTTGTCATAACAACAACGAATCACACAAGAAAAAAGAAACCATTTTTCTTTAGAAAATACATTTCAAGACATGTTCGTGTTAAATTCCTTACAAAACATGTTTTTCACCACATATGTAATCCACATAATATATTTATAAACACAATAAATCAATACAAACTCATCTAATAATTTAAAATCATAGAACCGCCTACCTCAAACTTGGAATCTTCCAAAATTGGTACAAAACTACAAACACAGAACCTTAATTCCCTTTAAAGTAATGATAGAACATTAATCATAAATACCTCACTAAACATGATAAGTTCAAACCCTACTTAGTATAATCTACCTGATGGAAAATAGGAACTCAAGAACATGGGTTGAAGAACCCTAAAAGTTTGGAGGAATCAATGGGAAATGGACTTACAAGATGATTCCTTAATTTTTCCACATTGAATACACCCATGGAATGATGCTAAAAAGGTACAAGGAATCTTGGTGGTGTCCCACAGGGCATAGAATTTCTAGTGGGGTGGAATAGAGTTGATTTAGGGTTAAATATAAAAATATATCTATGGTAATTTTACCCTTATTAATGACCTGGATAGGTTGCACGATTTTCCCACATGATTCTCCAAAACATGAAGAAACTTTGCATCCCATGATATCCAAGAATGAAAATCCACATAGTTACACCACATGGTTTGAAAATCCATGTGCTAACCATGCGGTCTCCCCTATTTGAAATTTCCCTTGGCTATACAGTTTCCTGGAGAAGAGGGTATAGTTTTCTCTAATTATTCACCAACCATGCACCATGTAGTGTTAAGACAAAATTCTCCATTTTTTCAAAAAAAATACATGGGTAACCGATGGGACAAAATAAAAAAATCCTCATAAAAAAATCTCAACAAACATTGATTAGATAATTCTATCCACCTTAAAAACGTTCCATCCCATGAAAGTCACTCCAAAGTCAGATCAAAAAATAAAATATGATTAATCCCCCTCTACATAAGAGTCTTCATCACAAGTATAATGCAGACCATTACCATGATTCCAAATAACTCGAACTAGAAGAATGGAATTAATTTGATGCACATTCTCTGGACAATCCATAATCTGCACTGGCCTCTCAAAAACGGATATATCAGGTTCTAAATCGAAAATCCTACCGTTTTAGCTCATGGGACATGTCCAAATTATAATTTTTCAACAGGGGGACATAAAAAACATCATATGCAGACATACATTCAAAAGGAAAAGCTAACATATATTCCACCTTACTAATCCTCCTGATAATCTCAAATGGTCTAACATACATCTGTGTTTGCTTCACCTTTCATACCTAAAGGATAATGAACCAAGAAAGGTTCCACTTTTAGGAACACCCAGTCACCCACATAAAATCCAAAGCACAACACCTCTGGTCTGCATAAGATCTATGATGACTATGAGTTATCATCAACAACTTCTTTATTAGTATTTCATTACCATAACTCTCTTGCACAAGGCACTGTCCCAATAGTGAGGTCTCACCCACCTCAATCCATTAAAAGGTTGTTAAAACAAAAAACACTAGAGAACCTCAAATGGATCCATTAGAATAAATTATTGGTAACTATTGTTATATATATAATCAACTGATCCCAAATGGAAATCCCCTTAACCTCTAAATGCCAACACCCATTCCCAAATAATGTCTCCCAAAATCAAATTTCCCAATCCATCTGATCTTCCATTTGAGGATGGAATATAATTATAAACTTGACCAGAAACCCCATAACCTTTGGAAGGACTTCCCAAAACAATGAGGTTAAATAGTGGTCCCTCTCAGAAACAATTGGCAATGACACACCATGAATCCTCACAACATCCCAAACATACAACTAACCCAACTCATACACCTTATCTAAATCACTAATCTGAATGAAATTGGATAATTAGGTTAGATGATCAATTACTACCAAATGGAATTCCTCCCATGGTGTGTATGAGAAAACCAATAAATAAAATCCATAACGTTCTCATCCAACTTTCAAGTATGATTAGGTAGCGGCTTATGAAAACTGGAAGGCATTTGGTACTATACTTTAACCTTCTAACATAAATAACATAATAATATAATGTCAGATAGCTATCGCCTCATACATGGACACCAAAACTATTGACACGCATAATCTTACATCTTTTTAGCACTAGGATGTACGACCCACAAATACTAGTGGCTATCTTGCATCACCACCATCCTCATTGACAATTTCACCAAAAAGAAAACCATAATGAACAAGAATCCCTTAATGGAAAAATGTCCATTCATAATTCACCTCCCCACCATTAACGAACTACATAGATTGTTGGCATAAATTATATCTTGGATGTTCCTAGTAAATAAATTCCAAAAGGGAAGATGTCAACTGAACAACCAATAACAAACCTCCACTTTTTTTCTTTGGTCTCTTTATGTATCTGAGAAAAGATCTCCATAAAAGCGCACTCATAAATGGAATCTTTCAACACCTACATTGGAACATTCTTGATAAAATCATCAATGACCACATTAACATTTCATGGGGTATAGACTATATCGAAATCAAAACACTGAAGGTACACAAACCTATTAGTATTCCTAAAATTCAAATGATTATATGAGAAAATTTAGTCTTAGATCTGGAGACCTGATACAACTAAAAAAATCTCCCCAAAAAGATAATAGTGCCACATCATCAGGGCATGAATCACTGATGCTAACTACAGGTCATGGGTTGGGAAATTCATTTCATCTGTTCTGGGTTGGTGTGAACTATTTTCCACCACATGATCATGCTATATCAGACCACACCCTTGTACCATACCCAAGGTATTAATATAGACCACATATCCATTTCCAGATTCTGATAAGATCAAAATAGTCAAAATTTTAAAAAACTAATTATTATTCTCAAAGGATGCTTGGAACACTGGGTTACTATAAGGCCCCGACCTTAAACCTTACTTAATATTGAGTTATTACAAGATTACTCCTTGAGGATCTTTTCAGGTTTAGAGTTTTAGAGAATTAGATCATAAAACATGCATTACATTCCACATTTAAACAAAGGGGTTACATAAAATATAATATTCATTTTTCCCATCAATGGAAACCTATTTAAAATAAAACATGGGTTCTTTCTTGAAACTTCCTTGACACTATCATCATATCATGTACCTTTCCCTTGACATGTGAAAAACATTTCAAAAACATGGGATGAGCATAAAAAGATCAGTAAGGGATATAAAAATATGGAAAGGAAACAAGGGTACATATATACATAAGAATGAAATCATACTTTACCCATATAACATAATCACTTTAACATACCTGATGAAATCATGAATAAATCATATAAATCATAAGACATAAAGGTAACTTGAGGCATTCATAACATTCTTACATAGGGAGTAACCCTCTTGGATACGTTTGGAATACCCATCATAGTATATTCCCTAAATATCTTTGGAGAAACCTTAACATTTCACTCCTTCATGTTACCTAATGCATTGGACAACTATATCGGGCTCACCCGCCCTTAGTTTATCACGGAACCACCCATCTTCATAATAATTCCCATGAACCATAACATAATCGTATCACATAAAAAATGCATAAAGGAAGCATAACATTTCCACGTTTCAATCACAAGATATCAATACAACACATTGATATAATAAAAACATTATGAAAACCATTTTCAATACCAAAATAAAATAAAAGTAAAACATGGTATTTATTTTTCTTTTAAAAAAAGTTATGGCTTGTAAAGGAAGCCGAAAATCAAATAATGGTCACAATGGCGGAGAAGTCATTGTCGCCGCATACGTACGACAAAAACATTCCCTTTTGTCTTTTAGTAAAATTCTTCGTAAAAAACATTCCTTTTGGAGAGACGTAAATTTAAAGGGGTTTATACACCGTATAAAAAAGGTTGTGTATAAAATAAAATATGCCTCAATGAAAGGAAATTGAGACGAAGTACCATACCTCGGGTTCAACTTGACTCGGTCGTTCCTTAATCTCCTGAATAATAAACTTGAGTTAATTTCTACTTGTTTAAGAACCTTTTTCATTTTCATTATTCCTTTTATATCACTTATTGCCATTTCATGAACACTATGTAATTATTTAAGTTAATAACGGTCGTTTTAACGATCATTGGTACTTGAGTCAAAAATAAACCCTTTATAATTACAAGTTGTTCATGTATCCATTATATACAGAATGGTATTCATGATGTAGATATCATATATGTCAAATATATCCAGTACATGCATGCATTTATAATATTACATAATCATTTAGAGGTAAGAAATGAAATGCACCGTTTAAAGAGACGGTAAGTCGTACGTACGCACGAACGCTACTTTCATTTCTATTTTGTATTTTATAGAATGGAATCATAATGATAAAAAGGTATATTATAATTCCAGTGTAATATCATATATAATATCATAACTCCATCCTTTATATGTCCCACATATGGTATTAACGAATCAAATCACTTTGAGGGGGCGGTAGTCCGCACTTCCTTAAATGAAGATACCGCGTTTACCCATAATGGAAACCATAAAGGTATGCCCAAAAAGAAAAATACAGAAGCTTAAGGAAAACATAAACATATTATATATCATATATAAATATAGTATCATCTTAATGTCCACCTTTGAAGGTGTTAAAAGATTTTTGAACAATCATCGTTTCGGGAGGCACAAATTCACCATCCACGGAAATAGTATGTTCCTTAACCATTAGATGTAGGTGTGTGTAAGTGTAGCTCGAATAATTCTTATAACAACATCCTAGTATATTGACGATACTGGAGTTTTTACAAAAGAAATGAATAAAAAGAGTTTAGGGGGTTGGAGAAGAAAAATAAAACAAAAGGACTCAAGTGAAGACATTACCTTAAAATCGGGTAACTCACTTTGGTTTGAGCTCAAAGGCTTCCTTGGAAAGACTTAATCCCAAAGTGAGGCTTCAAGGAGTAATATAAGGAAGTTTAGAGACAAAATGGGCTGGGTTTGGGCGAGCCAAATGCTTTGGAAGTTTGGGTAAGGAGGTATAGGTGGGGGCCTTTTATAAGAGGAGAGAAGGGGCACTCTTGGAATGTAAGGAAATGTTACTTTATTTTAAAATGAGTTTCGGATTAAAAAGGTCCCACATTAATATAATTATAGGGTAAGGTGATAAGGGTTCTAAATCTACCCATAAATTAGGTTTTGTACATGTGTAGGTCTTAGATTTTACATTATCACTTCATTTTATTTAAATCCTTTATTAATGAGGTAATCGCTGCAGTGTCATGATGTCATAAATAATTTAATTTATTTAAAGTCTAAAAATTATATAAATAAATAATATGATGTAGGAAATATTTTTATATTTCCAATGACTATTTATAATCAAAAATATGACTTTTATAACCCCATGTAAAAATTGTTTTAGTAAAACATCTCATGTTTGTGTCATTTTTACTTTTACATTAAATAAAAAGTTATATATGTCATTTCCCAACCAAAGTGGCTCCATGGAGTCCCCAAGATGATCCATGTAATGTATTTGTCGGCCATGACACATCCAATGAGGGTAGGACATGTGTCAAGATCATCTCATATTATTAAAACATTATTTTTACCTTAAACTACACTAATTACCACTAATCGCGATTAAAAACATAAAAGTTACTATTCACCAAAAAAAATTATTTTAATCCCATTGAACCACATTTTACTTCTTAATGACAACCATGTATGTTGTATTTTTGAAATTCAAAACACAGAGGTGGTAAAATTTCATTTAAACGAAATATCAATTTTTTAAGTACCACTTAGTGGTTTTACTATTAATCAAAAATTGAAGTTTTTCAGAAAAATACTAAAACTTCACCCTAAGATATATTTGATATTCTGAACTCAAAAATGTTTTCTATTATAAAAAATTCAAAACATATAAGTTGAATTAATTAATTTAATAATTAATTCCTGCTGTCAGAGAAAATAGTGTGTTTTTATGAAATAATAAGTATCAAAAGATTGACACTAGTTTAAGTCCAATTTCAAAGTGAAGTTAATTCCAATGACCACTATTGGATTAAATGGTAAAAATATATTATAATTTAACTTTAAAACCAATTCAAAAGATAATCTAATCAAATAAATAAATTAGATTAAAAACTTGTTTTGATGTAAAATGCAGTATTTTTCACTATTCATTAAAAAATGAACATTGTCAGAAAAATACAAAAAATTCACACAAAGTAAATTTTGATATCCCAATCATAAAGAATAAGTTTATTTTGACAAAAATAGCTCATAAAATTTTCAAAAGATATATTTAAAAAAAATTTTCCATCAAAAGGGAGTAAAACAATCTTTTTAAAATATTAGTGTATTCCATGCTTAAGATTGGATTTATTATAATTTAAAGCCTCTAAAACACTATCCCATTCATTAATAGACATAGATAAAAATATATATTATTCATTACATACTTGGGATGATACATACTTCCCCCTTTTGAAAATTGCATCCCCTCAATTTATTTACATATCGAATAAATGGGGGTACTTATCCCTCATTGCATTTTCAGATTCCCATGTTGCCTCATCCATCATGTGGTTTTTACAAAAAACCTTTACCTGATTAATCACCTTATTCCGTAACACTTGCTCCCTGTTGTCATGAATCTTGACCGGTTGTCCCTCATATGATAGGTTCTCTTCTAGCTGAACTTCCTCTGGACTCAAAACATGAGATGGATCTGGCATATACTTTCTCAACATCGAAACGTGAAAAACATTGAGTACCTGAGATAAACTCAGAGGTAAAGCCGCACGGTATGCAACTGATCCAACTCTCTCCAGAATTTCATATGGTCCAATGAACCTTGGACTCAGCTTTCCTTTCGTACCAAATCGTATCACACTTTTCCATGGTGATACTTTGAGAAAAACATGATCACCTACCTCAAAAGATAGATCCTTCCTCCTGTTGTCTTTATAACTCTTCTGCCTGCTCTAAGCTGTTCTCATGTGTTTTAGTATCAGCTGAACTCTCTATGCCAACTCTTCTACCAATTCTGTTCCCATCAACTTCCTTTCACCCACTTCATCCCAGAAGGTTGGAGTTCGACACCGCTTCCCATATAATGCCTGAAATAGTGCCATCTGTATACTAGAATGAAAACAGTTATTATATGAAAATTCAACCAAAGAAAGATATTGGTCCCAACTTCCCTGATAATCCATCGAACAAGCTCGTAGCATATCCTCCAAGGTCTGAATTGTTCATTCTTACTATCCATCTGATTGAGGATGAAAAGCTGTACTAAAATTTAATTCAGTACCCAACGACTTCTGAAGGCCTTTCCAAACGTTAGAAGTGAACCTGGGATCACGGTCGGATAAAATGGAGAGAGGAACTCCATGAAACCTGACTATCTCATTAAGATACAAACAGGAAAGTTTATCTAGAGATAAAGTATCTCATATATCAAGGAAATGAGCAGATTTAGTCAAGCGATCAATAATAATCCAGATTGCATTATTACCTCGAGGGGTCTTCGGTAATCCCACAACGAAGTCCATGGATATATTCTCCCATTTCCACTCTGGCACTGGTAAAGGCTGAAGTATCCCTTTCGGTAACTTCTAATCTGCTTTAACCAGTTGACATGTCAAACACTTCACAGTAAAATTAGCAATATCTCTTTTCATTCCATCCCACCAGTAATACTCCCGCATATCTCTGTACATCATAGTACTGCCAGGATGAACTGAAAATGGAGAACTATGAGCTTCACATAACAACTCTCTCTTCAACTGTGAATAAAAAGGCACACACAATATATTCCCAAATCTCAAAACATAATCATTACCAATGATGAATTCAGGCAACTTACCTTTCTGAACCATCTCTATCTTTTTATGCAACTCACTGTCTTGCTTCTGTGCTTGCTTGATTCTGCCTGATAGAGAAAATTTTACTCATACCGGAAACAAAACAGAAGAACATCCTACACCAACAACTTCTATGCCAAATTTCATCAAATCCTTAAACAATGTATCACGTTCCAATCACAACATTGCTAATGAAGCATTACTTTTTGACTCAAAGCATCAGCCACTTTATTTTCTTTTCCCGGATGGTAATGAATTGTACAATCATAATCCTTGATTAATTCCAACCATCTCCTCTGTCTCATTTTTAACTCTTTCTGAGTGAATATATACTTTAAACTTTTGTGATCAGTATATATTTCACACTTTACTCCATACAAATGATGCCTCCAAATTTTTAAAGCGAAAACAACAGCAACTAATTCCAAATCATGTGTAGGGTAATTTACCTTATGAGTTTTCAACTGTCGTGAAGCATAAGAAATTACCTGATCATTTTTCATTAGGATGCAACCATGTCCTTTCAATGAAGAATCACTGTATATAAAGAACTCACCATTCCTGGAAGGAAGTGCCAAAACTGGAGCATTCAACAATCTTCTTTTCAACTCTTGAAAACAATCATCACATTCTTTTGTCCAGATAAACTTAACACCCTTTCGATTTAGCATAGTAATTGGACTAGATAACCGTGAAAACTTTATAACAAACCTTCGGTAATAGCCTGCCAAACCAAGGAAACTACGAATCTATATTACATTTGTGGGTCTTGGCCATTCTTCAACAACCATTGTTTTTGCAGGATCAACAGTTATCCCGTCTTTAGAAACAATTTGACCAAGGAATGAAATTATTTGCAACCAAAACTCACACTTGATAAATTTCCCATACAATTTCTTTTCTTTTAAGTTTTGAAAAATAACCCTTAAGTGTCTTTCATGCTCCTCTTTACATTTAGAAAACACCAAATTATAATCAATGAAAACCACCAAAAACATATCCAAGAACTCATGGAAAATTCTATTAATTAAGTCCATGAATACAACATGTGCATTGGTTATCCCAAAAGTCATTACTACAAATTCATAATGGACATATCTTGTACGAAATGCAGTCTTCGGAACATCTGCTTCCTTTACCTTCAGCTGATGGTACCCCGATCTCAGGTCAATCTTTGAAAAATACTGAGCTCCCTGGAGCTGATCAAACAAATCATCGATATGAGGCAAAGGATATTTGTTCTTAACAGTGATGGTATTCAAGGCTCTATAATCAATGGAAAGTCTCATTGAACCATCTTTATTTTTAAAAAATAAAACAGGATCACCCCATGGTGATGTGCTAGGTCGAATGAAACCTTTCTCTAATAAATCATGCAATTGATCCTTCAACTCTAAAAGTTCAATTTGAGCCATTCGATAAGCGGGTTTAGAAATTGGCTTAGCATCAGGAACTATGTCAATAGGAAATTCATCTTCCTGATCTGGTATTATTCCAGGTAACTCATCAAGAAAAACATCAGGACACTCATTTACCACTGGCACATCATTAACTTGAACAGTTCCTTTGTTTTCAACGATATGTTCAACGTGACATTCATTTCCATCTTTTACAAGTTTCTTGGCCTCTTGATAAGTTATCAACTGTAAGGGTTCATTCTTGTACACAAACTGAAATCCTTTATGAAAAGAAACTTCTTTAGCTCTACAATCAATCATTTCATGGTAAATAGAGAGCCAATCCATACCCAGGATAACATCAAACTCTACTAGAGGTAGAACAATAAGGATTTCAAGTAGGTTATTTCAATAGATAAGGATAGGAAGATTATTATAAATTCTTTTTGCCTCAACATTCCGCCTAGGTGATTTTACCAAAATTTCAGGAGTCATTTCTTGAGATGGTATTCCCATTTTACTAGAAAAGTTTTCAGAGATGAAAGAATTTGTAGACCCCGAATCAAACAACACACTAGCATAATCTGAAAAAACAAACAATGTACCTGATACAACTTCATTTTATGGCCCGACATCTGCTGAAGTAGTTTCAAAGGATTTCACCACCCCTTTATTCTTTTAGTCTAACTGCTTCACATCACTCAGGCTCTTTGTCGGACACTCATTTTCATAGTGACTCATCTCATTGCACTTAAAACATTTCACTAACTATAAGTCAAATTTGGTCTTACCTTCACCTTGATCTTTTTCAGTGCAATCACGAGCCTTATGTCCCATCTTACCACATCGGTAGCACTTTCCAGAAATCAGAAGACATTCCCCAGCATGCCTTTTACCACATTTATCACAAACTGGAATCTTAGTTTTCTTACCATCCGACTTTTTTGAAGAATTCTTCCCTTTCTCCTACCACCTCGGTCTCTTCTTCTGTTGGTTGTTATAGAACACTTGATCATCGGCAAAATCCATTTCCACCTTCTCAGAACATCGAACAAGCTTTTCATAAATTTTAAACTCACGAGAAGCTAATGCCCTTCGGTATTTTGGTTTTAATCCTGAGTAAAAACGATTGATTTTACTATCAAGGTCTCAGTTAAAATTTGGAGCATACCTTGCCAATCGAGTGATCCTTTCTTCATAGGCAGCCACTGAGTCTTCCTCTTGCCTCAATTCCAAGAATTTATTTTCCATCCTAAGTCGAAGAGCCTTAGGAAAATACTTCTCAAGAAACATACCTCTGAATTTATCCCAGTCAAGAGAATCAATCTCATCAGCGTCCCTGATATTTTTAACCATCGACCAACACTGATCTGTTTCACCCTCCAAATGGTAAATAGCAAGACTAACATTTTGATTTTCTGAACACCCCATGACATCGAAAATCTTCTCCAGTTCTTTAATCCACCCTTCAGCTAGCACAGGGTCAGATGATCCTCTGAATGATGGGGGATGTTGCCTCATGAAATGTTCCACCACTGACATGTTCCTCTGTGGTTGATCTGGCTAATCTCGTGCATTGATACCACCGCCATTTATCGCTTGAGTGAACAAAACCATTACTGAGACAAACTATTTAATTCCAATTCCTACCATCTCAGGATGCTGATTCGGAAGGTTATTTCCTTATTTATGCCTTCCTAGCACTGCTTCCCTGTTTCCTCTGTGGAAAACCATTCTGAACAAACATGTATTAGATGAAGCAACATGGTAATCTTCAAATTCTATATAATTTCAATTTGACCATAAAAAAATATTTTTGGATAATCATTTAATAGAATTCTAACTCCTAAAGTTATCTAATACGACCTTTGATACCAACTATAAAGCCCCAACCTTAAACCTTAATAAATCTTGAGTTATTAAAAAATTACACCTTGAGGATCTTTTCAGGTTTAGAGTTTTAGAGAATTAGATCATAAAACATCCATTACATTCCAAATTTAAACAAAGTGTTTACATAAAAGATAGTATTCATTTTTCCTATCAATGGAAACATATTTAAAATAAAACATTGATTCTTTTCTTGACACTTCCTTGACACTATCATCATATCATGTACCTTTCCCTTGACCTGTGAAAAACATTTAAAAAACTTGGGATGAGCATAAAAAGCTCAGTAATGGATATAAAAATATGGAAAGGAAACATGGGTACATATATACATAAGAATGAAATCATACTTTACCCACAAAACATGAGCACTTTAACATAACTCATAAAATCATGAATAAATCATAGAAATCATAAGACATAAAGGTAACTTGGGGCATTCATAACAATCTTACGTAGGGAGTAACCCTCTTGTTTACGTTTGGAATACCCATCACAGTATATTCCCTAAATATCTTCGGAGAAACCATAAAGTTTCACTCCTTCACGTTAACCAATGCATTGGAGAGCTGTATCGGGCTCACCCGCCCTTAGTTTATCATGGAACCACCCGTCTTCATAATAATGCCCAAGAACCATAACATAATCGTATCACATAAAACATGCATAAAGGAAACATAACATTTCCACGTTTCAATCACAAGATATCAATACAACACAATTATATAATAAAATCATTATGAAAACCATTTTCAATACCAAAATAAAAGAAAAGTAAAACATGGCATTTATTTTTCTTTTTAAAAGAAGGTATGGCTTGTAGAGGAAGCCGAAACACAAATAATGGTCATGGTGGCGGAGAAGTCGTTGTCGCCACATACGTACGAAAAAAACATTTCCTTTTGTCGTTTAGTAAACAACTTTGTAAAAAAGATTCCTTTTGGATAAACATAAAATTCAAATGGGTTTATACACCGTATAAAAGAAGGTTGTGTATAGAATAATATATGCCTCAATGAATGGAGATTGAGACGAAGTCCCATACCTTGGGTCCGACTTGACTCGGTCGTTCTATAATCTCCTGAATAATAAACTTGAGTTAATTTCTACTTGTTTAAGTACCTTTTTCTAGTTCATTATTCCTTTTATATCACTTATTTCCATGTCATGAACACTATTTAATTATTTAAGTTAATAACGGTCGTTTTAACGATCATTAGTACTTGAGTCAAAAATAAACCCTTTATAATTACAATTTGTTCATGTATCTATTTTATCCAAAATGGTATTCATGATGTAGATATAATATATTTCATATATATCTAGTACATGCATGCATTTATAATATTTCATAATCATTTAGAGGTAAGAAATGAAATGCGCCGTTCATGGAGACAGTAAGCCGTACATAAGCATGAACGCTACTTTCATTTCTATTTCATATTTTATAGAATGGAATCATAATGATATAAAGGTATATTATAATTCCAGTGTAATATCGTATATAATATCATAACTCCATCCTTTATACATCCCACATATGGTATTAACGAATCAAATCACTTTGAGGGGGCGGTAGTCCGCACTTCCTTAAATGAAGATATCGTGTTTACCCATAATGGAAACCATAAAGGTATGCCCAAAATGAAAAATACAGAAGCTTATAGAAAACATAACCATATTATATATCATATATAAATATAGTGTCATCTTAATGGCCACCTTTGAAGGTGTTAAAAGAATTTTGACCAATCATCATTTCGGGAGGCATAAATTCAGCATCCACGGAAACAGTATGTTCTTTAACCATTAGATGTAGGGGTTTGTAAGTGTAGCTCGAATCCTTCTTATAAAAACATCCTAATATATTTAATATACTGGAGTTGTAACAAAAGATATGAATAAAAATAGTTTAGGGGTTGGTGAAGCAAAATAAAACAGAAGGACTCAAGTGAAGACATTACCTTAAAATCGGGTAACTCCCTTTGGTTTGAGCTCAATAGCTTCCTTGGGAAGACTTCTGCCCAATGTGAGGCCTCAAGGAGTAAGAGAGGGAAGTGGAGAGAGAAAATGGGCAGGTTTTGGCCGAGACAGAGGCTTTGGAAGTGTGGGTAAGGAGGTAGAGGTGGGGGGCTTTTATAAGAGGAGAGGAGGGGCACACTTGGAAAGTAAAGAAATGTTAATTTATTTTAAAATGATTTTCGGATTCAAAAGGTCCCACATTGACATAATTCGAGGGTAAGGTGATAAGGGTTCAAAATCCACCCATCCAATAGGTTTTTGACATGTTTAGGTCATAGATATTACATTATCATTTCATTTCATTTAAATCATTTATTAATGAGGTAATCGATGCATCATCATGATGTCATAAATAATTTAATTTATTTAAAGTCTAAAAATTATTAAAAAAAACTATGATGTAGGATATCTTTTTAACTTTCCAATGATATTTATAATAAAAAATCTGTCTTGTATAACCCCATGTAAAAAATTTTTTAGTAAAACATCTCATGTTTGTGTCATTTTTTACTTTTACATTAAATAAAAAGTTATTTATGTCATTTCCCAACCAAAGTGGATCCATGGGGTCCCCAAGTTGATAGATGGATTTTCTTGGTCGGACATGACACATCCAATGAGGTTAGGACATTTTTCAAGCTCATATCATATTATTAAAACATTATTTTTACATTAAACTACACTAATTACCACTAACCGTGATTAAAAACATAAAAGTTACTATTCACCAAAAAATTATTTTAATCCCATTGAACCAAATTTTAATTCTTAATGACAACCATGTATGTCGGATTTTTTAAATTCAAAACACAGAGGTGGTAAAATTTCATTTAAACGAAAAATCTGTTTTTTAAGTACCACTTAGTGGTTTCACTATTCAAAAAAAAATTGAAGTTTTTCAGAAAAATACCAAAACATCACCCTAAGCTATATTTGATATTATGAATTCAAAAATTTTGTCTATTTTAAAAAATTCAAAACATATAAGTTGCATTAATTAATTTAATAATTAATTCCCATTGTCAGAGCAAATAGCGTGTTTTTATGAAACAATAAGTATCAAAAGATTGACACTAGTTTAAGTCCAATTTCAAAGTGAAATTAATTCCAATGAACACTATTGGATTAAATGGTAAAAATATATTCTAATTTCACTTTAAAACCAATTCAGAAAAAAATCTAATCATATAAATAAATTATATTAAAAAGCAGTTTTGATGTAAAATGCAGTATTTGTCAGTATTCATTAAAGAATGAACATTGTGAGAAAAATACCAAAAAATCACACAAAGTAAATTTTGATGTCCCAATCATAAAGAATAAGTTTATTTTGACAAAAATAGCTTATAAAATTGTCAAAAGTTAGATTTAAAAATGGTTTTCCATTAAAAGGCAGTAAAACAATCTTTAAAAAATATTAGTGTATTCCATGCTTAAGATTGGATTTATTTTCATTTTAAGCCTCTAAAACACTATCCAATTAATTAATAGACATAGATAAAATATCTATTATTCATTACTTACTTGGGATGTTACAGTTACATTCAAACACTAACCATTTCTGAGTAATCAGGTTCATGGATGAATCCATCCAAGAGAAATCTTGAACAATGTGCATGTCATATCCCGTGAGGCTCAACAATATTATGATCTAAAAAACATTAATTAGTTTATTCCATGATAACACTACACTAATCTCTTTTGAGTCCACCAAAAATCCTCATTATGAAATAACATGTCCCCAAAACATTACATCAAATATCAAGAAGGTGCACTAATAAATATTCGCCTAGAGATGATGATCCCAAAGAGTTCCTAGATCATGTCTCATATATTTTTCATGATCATCCCCTATCCTAGAATGGACCGTGAATTCATCGACAAATATGGAAACAAAATATTCAAGATAATGATGTAAAACACTATTCTTGAGTTCTATTAAGTCCTCTAGATCATTTTTTAACCTAAAGGGAATGACCAAGTTCTCATAGGGGTCATACATACTTCATGAATCCATTTTCGAAACAACTGGCTTAATAATTATGAAATTATGATATCGATAATTCCAAAAATATTTAAGCAACTCCTTTTCCCCCTTAATATGATCTAATAATTCTTCAGAATGGGGAAAGTGTAATTGTTCTTAATCGTTACCTTATTCAGATTCTGGTAATCAATGCAGAATGAGGGGGATCATTCAACTTTTATTAAAAATAGAACTAGGGTATCGTAAGGTGAGATGATATTGAGATTAAAATTCTTTGGTTTCTAAAATGTATAGGTATAGATTTTATTCACCCAAATTTGTGGGGGTTATATGGTATGGGGGAAGAGATATCAATTGTTTTCTCTGTGAGAATTCTATAGTGAACTTCATATCCTGGTATAGAGGAAATCCCAAGATATCCTCTAGGAACACCAATTATAACTCATCCACTACAAGCGGTAATCCACTCTCATGATAACTATCATTATTCTCTAATGAGATCGATGATATCTGATAAGAAATATTTCCCATTTCCATAAGTGGAAGTATAGCATGTCCCGACTGAGGATCCTACTTACTATGAAAAACACGGGTACTTCAATTAGGTGACATGAAACTCACTCTTCACCTATACCAATCTATGTGATCCAAAAAAACTCCATATCCCACCCATACTAAGGATCCATCCAAAGAGGTCCATCTCCAAAACAATAAAATATCATTCCCACTTTTCCCCTAACATGGCGGGTGTACAATACGGACTCTTGAAACCCAAATCCTACTACATGCAATGTGGGGTTACCAACTCCATCTCACATGGAATAAACATATTTGGAAATGTTAACTCATCCCAAAGATGAGTATAAATAATTTAAATTGAAGAACCAGTATCAAAGAAATTAATAGATAATGATGGTGCAATAAGAATAACTCCTCAATCTATTTTAGGCCTTGTATCTAATTCAACAGGCACATGAACCACCACATGTTGTTGTATCATCTTAGATTGATCATGTGAACTACCATTTCTAGGGGTCTATTCCCTAATCTAACAATTCCCATAATATGATCCAACCCTACCACCATGACCTCAAAATGGAAATATCTTTGTCCGGGATGGTGCTGGTTGACCAGATATCCCAAAAAGTGATGCTAATATTTCACAACAATGATATGAGCATGCTACCTTGTTGAATCACTATAAGTCCCCCATATCTCCACACTAGTGATAAGTTCTTCGTAGAGATAAATATGAAAATCACATTTTCCTTCCCTTTCACACAAATGGCACACAACTATTTCAGTGTCATAAGCCATAGACAAAAACATCTTGGAATGGTGTCTTAATCAACTACATCCCTTAATAGAATACTCATCTCTATTTCCCTCATTCTCAGAAAAAAACCACTTCCCATTCCTTCTAATTCTTTAGAAAAACCATACATTCATCCACTATGAATTTCTACAATCATCTCACGATCGTCCACTTCTGTATAAGATTTCTTCTTTTATATGAAATCTTAAGATATGATTTCTAATGGAAACCCCCTCTAAATCTTTTTAAATTTCATCATATTTCTGAAAAAAAAGCTCTGTTGTGTGTGAAACTAGATCTTTGAAATTGTTAGCATACAAGATCACTGAACGATCACCCAATTTAAGCTACATAAACTCTTGAGATATATAGATGGTAGAAACATCAGATAAATACTCCTCATTGAAAATGACCATGAAGTCTTTCTAACCCATATTATTGTGCTTTCAAGATTTCACCACTGAGTCCCACCACATCCAACTAGGAACTTCCAACATTAATGAATCACATTTCACTCTGACGACCTTATGAGTATCAAGAAACAAACACATAATCACTATCTTATCATGCCACTCTAATTCTTCTTATGGTTCAATGATACCTTAAGAAGGAGGTTTATTCTTGATGAATTATTAATCCTAGTCCTTTTTAAGACCCGATTCATCTTTCTGAGATGGGCAAGACCAAAGACTACTCCATTTCCAAATTCTTGGACAGTTGGAATCATAGGATCCACTAACCTCGATCAATTTGTTACGGGGAACTACCTCTAGCCTCATCCTAGTGTTTCATAGGAATTCTCCAAGGATTCATTTTTTCAATAAAAAGAAACAACCATAAGGAATAACAATCAAAAAATGTTCTAGAAATATTCATCAATAATTAAAATTCTCAAAAACCTCCACAAACCTAAACAGAAGCCATCCCATCATAATAAAAAATCTATCAAAACAACTCTACCCACACCTAGTGTCCTCTAAAATTTGTATCCTATATGTGTCTCCTGGAGGAGAAGTGAAAATAAATCCCAACCACCCATAGAGACTCGATTCGTGTAACAAGGTGTGTTGGAAAGGAACCCCACTCACAACCATAACCACAAGCCCTAATAATCCTAGATCAATTAGATATATAATATTTTCTATATAGGATAACCCAAAAGTGATTAACCACCACTGATACTATTTTTTCATGAACCGGGCGGCGAATCCATCCAACCTAAAACTCGACCATATTTAGGATATGAAAAAAAGGGCATTCCCACTTTTTATTGGCTAGAAACTAGTGTATGGGTAATGAAAATATGCTTTCAGAATGATTTTATCTGTTAACATAATCATAAACTACCCACAATAATAAAATTCACAATGACTGATAACCATAACCCGATGAGGTGCATCCATTTTCAGATTCAATGTTTTACAACATTAAACAAAACTAAGAAAAATACACTGGAAATGGAACAATAAAACTATCCCAGAATTTGCTTGAAACAAGAAGCACATAACCCTCAAGCATCCACCATTAGAAATGACAAGAAGTGGAATGCTAAGAACTGAATCCACAATCACCTTCATGATACATCTTTTATTTACCTAGGTCATACATAACAAAGTCTACATATACCTAGTGGTGTATGCATGATGTGATCCAATGAAAATTAGGATTCCATACAAAATAAAATATTAAATTTTATAATATTAGAATATAAATAGACATTCACATATTCATATGGATAACTAAAACATTTACAAGAAATCATTTTGAGGAAATCATTTTAAATAAATTCTTACTAAAAAACCATTTTTCAAATGATCTTTCTTGAAAATAAAAATGAACACAATGCCTACCATATTTTTTTTATCACCACATAACATAAATGTTAGGCCACAAGAGAGTATCATGGGAATATCCCTATACGTAATTATTTTTAATTATACTTTATAAACCTTTTACCTTGTTGATAAAAATCCTCCACTAAACTTCCCACAACATTTTTGTACATGAGTCATTGGAGGGGATCACATCCTAAGGTCCAATGGAAACTATACCACAATCAAATAAAAAAAGAGTTCTAGTGCATGAGACACTAGATGGGGAACACATTTCAAGGTCTAGTGGCCTCTGATCATATCACACATTTAATTATTGTTGTAATCAACAATCCAACTAGATGAAAATGGGCCAAGCCATTGTGGAATAAACTATCATACTTGTTCTATTTCTCCCACCTAGAAACCCAGGATTCCCTATGTGGTCTAATTCTATTTCAAATATCACATAAATCGTCAGTTTCACATACACATGTCCGGCATAAAAATCACACAAGGATATAAATACTTTCAAATATCAACAAATGTAAACCACTATTTTCCATAATCAAAACAACCATCAACTTCACAAACACGAAAACCATTTAAAAATACATTTCTCACCAATTGAAAAAATCGTGAAACATATTTGGAAACACTAAAATACACACAAATAATACAACCATTTACATGTTTATATGCCCCATTTAGATCCACGTATAAGAAAAATTCATTTTTAAAATGTGATTCTTATCATTTACATAATTAAAAAATAACATAAATGGTTCACAAGAAGGAATCCAACATCCCATAAAATCCAATCCTCATGAAAAAACTCACTTTTAAAAAATTATCATCTCATGTGAATTTGAGAACAAATATTTCAACTTTCACACAATTTATATAACATTTTAGATAAGTAAAAAAAATTAATCACACATAAAAACTCTTCCATTTTAATTTAGGAAGACCACTTTATTCAATATTAATGTAAAAAAAATTCCAAAACATGTTCCTCAGTACATAAGTTATCCATATAACAAATTTACAAACTCGTGCAAAGAATCTGAACTCAACTAATAATGTAAAATCATTGAACCACCGACCTCACAGTTGGAAACATCCAAAAATCGGTGTATAATAACAACCACAGTACAAAAAGATGCCATAATATAAATATTAAACAATAATATTCATGATCTAAAGTAAAATACACAATATTAAACAATTACTAGGTCAAACATCCTGTTGGAAAATAGGAACTCAATAAAGAGCGAAGAAAAAACCTAAAAAGAGGGAGGAAGCAATGGTAAATAGGCTTAATTTATGATTCCTTGATGTTACCATACTAAAAATACCTTAGTAATAATGCTTAAGAGGTTTTATGAATATTTTAGGAGGGTCACATGGATAAAATTTAGAGGTGTTTGAATAGAGGTTATTTAGGGGTTAAAATAAATAGAACACAAAAGTAATTTTACACTATTTAAAGATATAGATAGGTCACAGGTATTTATATTAATGTTTTCTAAACTGTGCAGGAAATGTGTTCCCCACACTATCCATGAGGGATAGGTATCATGATCATACCACACAATTTGAATTTTTTTCCAACCATGTGGTCCAAACTTTTCATAACGGAACTTGGCCACACACTGTCTTGGGAAAGGGGGCCTGATTTCCCCTAAATATGTTCCATCCATAAACCACCTCAAATTAAGACCAAATTATCTATTTTCACTAAAAAGACATGGCGAACTCATGGGAAACAATCCAAACAGAAAATAAACTGGGAATTATCAGAAAACAAAAACACATATATGACATTCCATGAGAGTTCCTTAACACCATATAAATAGACATTATATGGAAATGGTTCTGAGACATTTGTTTGTGTATGATGTGGTCCATAGTCAATTAGTGAACTGGTAACTCTCAACCATCCTCACTGGTGGAACAACCCACCCTGACAATTCATCTACTATAGAGATATAGCATGACTCATTGGGAACTTGATAACAATCATCCCTCAACCCTCTAGATAAAATGTAATATCCCATTACAGTAGTAAAGGGGATGTAAATGTGTTCATTACATGATTTATATTAACTATAACCCACATATTTTAATTTTCATTCCATTCTCACATTCCTTACACCGTCAATATGAATTCCCAATCAACCGCTGGACTTCCATTGGGGTATACATCACTCATAATAATTTTCAAGTTCCAACATTTCCTGAGAATTTTGTCTATTACAAATAAATTCTAAGAAAAAATAATTCTTATCAAAGCTATTTCTAAAAAAAATAAAATCACTCAGAAAAATTTTCAAGGTGTAAACTATGCACTCAAATTTGGAAAAAATATTTATCATTTCAATGATGGATTTTAAACAATAGATTAGAAAATTCCAAATCCACTATTTACAGTTAGTCTCGTAAAAACCCTAATATATATATATACATATAAATACCCTCAGTACCATTGTAAATACACACCCAACTATGTGTTAATATGCACAACAAGGGTGAGGTATATATGTGTGTGTGTTTGTGTGGAAATGTGAGTAAGTCATATTTTTTAAATAAAGTAAGAGGGTTGTAATCATTTTTGATATTTTGTGTAAACTAAACATGCCAATAAGATTGTTTGAAAACTAGAAAAAAGACCACAATATTATTATCATTTACAAACTGACACATTTAAAACATGTTGTGTTATAAAAAACACCCACGGTTCATGATTTTCCAAATATGTATAAAAACATTTTTTATTCATGGAAAACCAAAGAAGAATATTAACAAAATTATTATTTCCAGTGATAACAAAATTCAAATAAAAACACTCACATATATATATATATATATTCCTTATAAAAAAATTAAAACAACCACGAAAACCACAAGTAATTATAGTTATTAAATTAGTGAATTAGACACAGGGTAACCTACCTCAATATGTAGAATAAATCACTTCCTTTATTTCACGATTGACAATCTCATCATAATTGAGTCCATGGAACCCTGTAAAATTCAATGAAACCCAAGATATAAAAAAATCAACCAAAATAAAACCATTATAACACCCATGTTAGGGATAATGGTGATGCAAACTATGTATCATTTGTGTAGCAAGTTTTACAGAACATTTTTATTTGGTCACACAGGTTGTGCATAGTTTCTACTAACTATGAGATAGTAGTGTGCATTTGGAAAAAATCCACATTTTTTAAAATTTAAATAATTGTTCCTCGCAAAAAAATTATTAATTGAAAATATAAATAAATAATTTAATATTATTAACAAATCATGGTCATGGTGTAAAAATTCTCCCATCCATAAAAGTTTCTTACCCTATAAAGTGTAAAGTGATTAAACTAAAAAAAAGAAGTGCTAGGATAGACTAGAACCCATGAAAAGTCACTAAACCCCTAATATTGAAGAACTAACTCTCACATTGGTTTCAAAACCCAAATATCTAATGTTCCCATAATAGGAAAATTTATAATTCTAAAAATTGATCCATCATACCAATATTTATACAATTATATAAAAAACCTATCTATCAAATTGATTAATAAATTGAGAGACAAACACACACACATTTCTACGCAAATTCTGAAAATAATGAACACCCTAACCTCTAACATAGAAATCTCTCAAAATATTTATCAAGGATTATTTTTGATGTCCACAAGAAACCTTCACAAGACCTGTGGCCATGGAGAACCTAATTACTATGATTGGGGTTTGGTGGGGTGGGAAATAAAGAATAACACCACCAAATATGCTCAAATACCATGTTCATCATGACCTCCTTCTATAGTGGTATCCCTATAACACTGGTTGAATATGGACCCCCCCATATTGAAACAATCTCAATAATATTAAATTTATGAAAAAGTATAAAAAAATGTAATGGAATGTGAAATACCATCAATCAACAACAAAAAATCTTAATTTCCAAAATTATATTTCCATAACAACTAAAATTCCCCAAAGAGGAAAATTGATGGAATTCCACTTAATCAAAAATTAGTGGCACCAAATTGGAAACCCAATGTAATAATAAATGGGAAAATATCACAAGTATCCTAATAGAAACCACTAACATCTAACCGTCCACAAAACTATTACCAACTTTTCATAGTATCTCAAACAAAGAACTACTCAAAAAACCAAAAAAACTAGCTAGAACCATGTAATTAAAGGACTACCATCTACAATGATGTCAACCCAGACATACATAATGGATTATAAATACAAAAAATGCAGGGTCATTATATCCAAAAAAATAAATTCATCAAACAAGTATTCTTGGACAATATAACATGGGATGAAGTCCCAGGTTAAGGGAGGAAAACCTGGGACCAATTCTCAGAACACCAACACTCACTAAACCCAACTAGTTAGAAATACAAATCACCCTTACTAGCCATCCAAACAAATCACCCAATAATATATTACTCTAAGAAGTAATAACAAGACTAATACCTTC
This sequence comes from Viscum album, assembly GCA_963277665.1. Classification (NCBI taxonomy): domain Eukaryota; kingdom Viridiplantae; phylum Streptophyta; class Magnoliopsida; order Santalales; family Viscaceae; genus Viscum; species Viscum album. The sequence goes on from OY728142.1 coordinate 1,932,964,179, forward strand.
ACCCCCATCAAAATAGGTGATCAAAAAAACAATTGATGCACTCTATGGTGTTTTCATAGGGGAAAACCTAGAGAGAAACTTAATGATAATTTCATGAAAGATTCCAACTCTCTCAAACATGACAATATAAAACCACTATATAGTGAGCATCAAAAATTTTCAAAACTAACCATTTTATATACACAGGGGATGATATAACAAGAACATCATAGGGATTACAAGAATCACATGAAATAGTAATCCATCAATTGAAGCTTCCAAAATAGAATTAAAATAGTCCCACCATGAATGATAAACTAAAAATATAAACACAATTCATTAAAATGAAAACATCATTACAAAATTTTTATTCTACCTTCAAAAATACAAATAATTTTATTTAAAATGTAAAGAATGATTTTTTGAAAAAAAATTCCCAACACAGTTCATTACCTTTTTAAAATTCCAACCAACATTAATTCAATTATTTTTCTAAACTTTTATTTAAAATAATTCAAACAACATTATATTTATAAATTCTACTTCATAAAAAACCACACTACAAAATAAATGTTAATTTTTATCTTAATACATTATTAAAAAAATAATTTAATTCATCAACATATTTTTATGTCACCCATTTCCAAAAAATAATTCCATAATTTTACACCAATATTTTCAATAAAAAAACATTAAAAATCCTTTTTTAGATTTTTTACACATAAGAAAAGTCACCTGTTGAAATTATATTCTTATTTTAACCACATAAACCCATTTTTAAACATAGGCATGCATATTAAAAATATAAATACTTTACTAGAATAAAACTAAAAACCACAATATTCAACATTCATTTGTCATAACTCAATTGACCGATAACATAGAACATAAAACCATCCATGAAGGGACTAGTGATTGTGAATGAATTAATTGTATGGATTGGTGACTATGTTTCAACAACTCAACCATCATTAAGAGTACACCAAACCATGTTCTTGGGATCCTTATAGGTTACCAATCCATGTGATCTCACCATTAACCACTAGCTGAACTATCTTTTCATCCCAAAAAAATCAAAAATCAAAATCCCAACATACCCTTATAACCCAGATTCCATCAGAAGTTGTTGTGATCATCTGCGGAACCCTGAAATACCTCTTAATCACCGATAATATTATATCTATATACTATATACCCCAACTAACAATGGTTACTTAATAGAGAGCTATGGTTCCATTGGATAATAGAACTCAACCCCTGCTCTGATAACATATATCATGACATGTCCTACCTTAGGGCACAAACCTTGTCACCTAGAACCAAATGTATCTAGTAATACCATGTTTGCTTCCACATCACACCACAATATATTACCCACTGAGGAAACATATCAAACTAATTATTATTCTAATAGTACAACACATGTTTTTACTATTTTCCTTTTCCTCACTCACACACACCCTAGGAAACATTCGAGGAGGCCACCCATCCCAATCGCTAATTCTGGGTATAAAAACATTAATGAAAATATTTAATTAGGTAGTATCTTAAAAACTAAACAAGATGTGGATTCCTTTTTGATATCTTGGTTGATTATAACTCCACATTTATTTGTTCTTTTCATTTAGTAGTGATCATTATGGGTGACCACTTGATATGTTTCTTGGATGTATATGTGAGTGATAGAAAAATAAAACTAGAAAGAAAATTTGTTAACTTGTGATCATATTGATTAGTTTAATGTCTTATGGGAGAATGTGGGTGGGACCCAGGGAGGGGACCATGAGTATGTGGAGAAACTAGAGGCACCTAGAAATCCACGATCTGATAGTTATGTTATGTTGGGGTGCTTTTTCATCAGTGGGTTCAAATAGTTAGATGATAAATTAAGTAAATAAAATAGATCACAAATAATCTCACTCACCCTCTAATCAACTCGTGTATGGAAAATACACCCCTCTAGTTGATTTTCTCGTGACAGTAGCTATTATATCTACCCTCCATCCATAAAAAGTGATAAAAGAGAAAGTGGAAAATTTAATAAATGAATTTGAAATAAATAATAAAATAAAAACATTATATCTTCCCTGTGACTATTAAATTCACCTTCCAACAACCAATAATTATGACACCCCATGGGTGAGACTAAAATATTATCCAAAAACTAATTCTAAAAAGCGATAGAGATATAACCTTGAGTAAAAAAATTCCAAATAGTGATGGGAAAATAAAAATTATTCCATATACATTAAATTTAAAAATGAATACATTTAAATATATTTTCAAATATTAATATATAAAAATAGGGGTTTCTATTTATTTTAAAATTATTAACAAGATGATTCTAGTGAAAAAAAAATTCCCTTTATATTTTCTAAAACACATTCCAAATAATGAAAAACATTCAAAAACCAAATTATAATAATAATAATGTTATGAATGAATCATTTTGATCGAAATCATTAAAATATAATATATATATATATATATTATTTATATAAAATAATGGATTTTAGAGAAGTTATAAATAGGTTCCAATTTATGAGTTTCTCGTCAAAAGCATCGTAGTGAAATCATAGTATAATGTTCTAGAAATGAATAGAAATCAAAGAATAATATAAATATTTAACATGGGAGTTACTTGACACCAAATTAAGAGAAAATATATTTAATTGGTTTGGAACTCACTTCAAACATTTTATTTGGTCAATAATATATCACCAACCTAGCTACTCTCAATCAAAATGTCCAATGGAACATCCCAACATGGTCATTCATCAACCATGTGGATATAGCCTCTTTCACAAAGAACTAGATATTAACCAAATCTCAACCCTCTTGATGAAACCATGGATTACATGAATACATTAAACGTGTAAGTTAGGTTATCACCACATTCCTAGAATTAACTATAACCCAAAAAAATAAAATTTGAGTATCATTCCAACATTCCCAACATCATCATTGTGAAGACCCTATAAATTGGTGGACACGAATAGTGGTTTCTATCAACAAAAAATATTTTACGTGTTCCAATTGGAAATAATCATCTTGAGTATTATAAATATATTCCATGAAAATATAATTTTTTCAAAGATAATTAAAAAAATAATTAATAAAAAAATACATAATTCCATGGAGTAGATTGAGCCTTCTTATTTTTAAAACAATATTGATCATTTAGAAAATAGATTTTAAAACATAGCTTGTAATATTGAAAACCCACCCTTCAAAAATATTTCACATAAAAATATTTATACCTATAAATCATTTGTTGAGATTTACATATTCACCCAACCATGTATTAATATATAAAAAGAGGGTACATATATCTGTGTGTGTGTGGGTGTGTCTATTTGTGTTTGTGTTTGTGTGTTACCCCTCCCTCCTTATTTAATCTGATTTAGAGGTTGTCCCATTAAAATATTCCTACTGATAATTTTCTATAGATGTGTGGAATATCCCCATACTACTTGTGTGTTCTCTATCAGCCACACTATTAATGCCTGGATTACTTGTTCATTAGATGAGTTATAGCTTCATCCATGTGGAAGTTTGTCTTTGATATATTTGAATTTTGAATTCTATGAACTGATTCTATTTGGGACTTCATCGAAAGTTAGTTAGGTATTCTACTCTCTTCTCATCTTTTTCTTCTCCTTCATGCCACAATATCTAAACTAGTGGGTATCATATGGATATCAATAAATAGATGCCTTTATAGTGGGGTTTCATTTAATCCATAGGACACCTTGTCTATTTTCATTAGTGTTATTAGAAATGTATAAATTCCACATAAAGATTATTTCCCGAACTCATTTCATTAAATTTATATTCTTAAGAAGATCTAAATTAATGGTAATTTCCATAATATTTTGGGTAAAATGTAGGCTCATTAGTAACCTCCATATTTTGGTTGGATTAAAATCAATACAATTTAATCCTCAAGACATAAATCAGATCCATTAATTTATATGGATGTCATTATGAACAGCCTAAGAAATTTTTTAGGTTGTTTACATGGTAAATCTGGCATTATTTCTTCCATTGAATATGATATTCTTATGGTTATCACTATAGTGGATCATGATAAATAGATGGGTTATAAATTTTTATGTTTTAATGTGATTCTCCCATAGTTTTTCATTCTTTTATAACATGATATATACATAACCTTTGGAGACTTTTCAAATGATGGATCAATTTTTTGTTGTTTCTCTCATCCATTTATACATAATTAATCATGTTTTTTTGAGAGGGAAATACATTTTCTGATAGTGATGATAACAAGTTTGATGATGGGAAGAACCTCACCAAGGCTGATCATATTCATATTTATTTAATTCCGATTTTTCAGAGAGATAAATGTAATATTATGTATTTTATACTGGTTTTAACTATTGGTTTTTTTCTAATAATGCAGCCCAATTTTATAGAAGTTTCTCATCTTACCAAGAAAATTAAAACCAATTAGACGACAAAATGAACTCCCAAGGAGATTTTAATTCCTTATAGTTAAAAAAATGATTTAATTATGGAAAACCAAGGCGTAAACATAGAAAAATTATAAATATAAAGGGAAAACTATTCCTATCATAAAAACCATTTGAAAAAATATATTAGTATTATAATATAATTAAAACACCTATCATGCCAAATAAAAATTATATTTATCAAATTAATGGTTTATACATATCGTAAACTACCTCATAGCTGGTGAATGACTCCCTAAAATTGACGTGTGAGGCTCAATAACATCTCAATCAAGTCCAATGAACCCAAAAATAGAAAATAAACCATATCTGTAAAGAAATTCAAAAAACATTGACCATATAAACACACTATGGTTTGAATAACGTCACACCATAATGAGAGAAAGGAATTATAGGTGGAATAAAGCGGAAGAGAAAAGGAAATAAAAACTTTGGTTGATCTGATAATGAATCAAACAAGAATATAGCCTACAATGAAGGGAGGGGAGGGGGAGCTCAAAACTAAGATCCCCCATTTGTGAGAAACATGAGTGGGAGAGAATGATGGGGCGAGATAACTATTATGGTTTTTATTTTTATTAAGGTAAAAATGGTAATTTTTTTAAAAAAAACCCCTAGACACGGCACACATTTGACGAAATTGGGCCTCAATAGTGTCCCTATAATGTATGCTTTTGGACACCCCTCATGGGAAATATACATGAATAGGGAAATTTTCAGTAATCATGCATTCTGTTATATGAAAATTACATATGTTCTATCATGATTTTGGAATATTTTCTACTAACTGGGCACAAACAATGAACCTATGAAAAAAAAATCCAATTTTTTTAAATTTAAATATATGTTTGACCCTAAACTCTATGAAATGTTATTATTGTTAAATAATTAAAAATAATAATAAAATTCTGGTCTAGGTGTGATAAAAAACCAATTCTAATTGTATTATATACACATCTTCTGAAATAATACCATCAAGGAAAGTATCATTGACATCCATATACCAAATCTCATTTTCATTGTATGGTGTTATGGAGAACATAATTATAATTAATTGTATCATGGTAACTGGTGAAATAATCCATCATAATCTATGGTATAATGATTATTATACCCTTTTTTAACTAATTAGGATTTATAGGTACTTAATTCTTTATCCATTTAGTGTTTCATCTTAAATATGCATTAAAAAAATGGGATTTACATCCAGAGGTGGATATAACAAAACCCTAACTTGGTTTGGGTATGTGGAATACATTTCCAAATTAAAATATTCATTCCTCTTAACATCTTTTTCCCACATTCTATATCTTTTTAGGATACATGATCATTATTATATACTAATAATTAGTCACCATCCTTGGTGAGTATAAAAAAATATCATTATAGTTCTCTAACCACACTCATTATTCTATGTAATAATTTTATCTCGGGAAATTCAATTTCCATAGGGAATTGTAGAAAAGATCATGTCCCAACACATATGTATCTTAATCCTAGACTAAATCAATGTCTATATTGCTCCAAATATCTCATTTATATATGTTACCCCATTCTAGAAATGTGGGATTTCTATTATCACAAATATTATTATCATATGTGTTATATAGGTAATATCACCCATTTTCCCTTAGGATGTCCTATAAAGACACTATAAGTAACTCACCATGTAAGTTTGTTCGTAGAAATATCCTTAGAAATGATTTCCAACTCCACACTAATAATTTTTACAACAATTATTTTTTCCACATAAAATTTCAAAGAATATATTTTAATAACTTATTTGGAATGTAGTTTAGTATGTGTGTCGCTTTCTACAAAACATATCAACAAATGGATAATGGAATACTCACATAACCAACTGTTAAAATCATTGTGCATAATTAGGTGTGGGTAATAAAATAACTTACAACATTATATTTTTTTTATAAAGATAAGTGATTTGGGATAGAATCCCAAGCAACTTTAAATAATCAACGATGTAATCATTAAGATATTCTCTGACATGGTCTGAGTAGAGGTTTTTAATCTACATACCAAGCTAGTTCTCACATTTATTATTATATTACATGAATATATCAATTAATCCGACTTATACCACATTATGTAGATATATCCATATATACTAAAGTAAATATAAAAAGATATATTGTATGAGTACCCACCAATGGATTGAATTTGAAATGGTTCAAACACATTAGCATGAATACATTCAAGAAGCTATGTTGCCCTTTCTTCATTACCACTAAATAGAGATTTAGTCATGTTTCCTTGAAAACACAAGTCAAATACATGAAGTGGTTTTCTTTAAAATGAATTTATATAACCATATGGGCGTAATATAGTCAAACACATTCAATTTATATAACCTAATCCATGATTTCATTGTTGGGTGTTGTAAGAGTCATGTAAACTATTATCATTATCAATTTTTATTCCATGGATAACAAAATACAACATATAAATACTATCATTTTAATATGTATTACCATAAAAAGTAAATCATTAAAAAAGAAGCAATAATTACTTTTACAATTTTAAAATAAATCCATTAGTATCAAGTCTAGGAAAAAAAATTCATGAAGACGCATGATAGAAATATTTCAAATCCAAGATTATTCAAGTCAACAATATGAGGTGGGAATATTAAATATCCATAGTATCATGTTTAAATATGTTGGTTTCTCATAGATCCACCTCACAATGAGAAATATTTGAAATTCACTTGGTTTATATATTTTAATAAATATTAGAGCACTGAATTCTATATCTAATAATCAATTCATGGAAATAGATAAATTTAACTTGATAAAAAATACACATAAATACTCCCCTTACTTCTTTGTCTGGGGAAATTTTTCTTCTAGTGTCCCTTCATTCAACGTTATAATAAGACATCAACAAGTTTCATTATTTTCCCCTTGTCCTCCACTTATTGAAAGGTCATTGGAATGATGATTTACAATATGAGTTGGTCTTGTATATCTACTCCAAGATTTACTTTTATTTATAAACATTATTGATTGTTTTCAATAAATATACTTATATACTTGGATAAGTAGAGTGATATAATATTGGAGATATTCCCTATGTTGTTCTTATTAAAATTTACAAAAAAAACTGGAGAATCTATGATATAGGGATGGATAAATGAGATAATAATACCATTATTCGGGTAACATAAATTATAGAACTTCTATGTGCTCAATGTAGCCAATGAGTTTGAATACGTGAGTCCATGATAGTACCACTTATATAATTATTCTTAGGAAGATCACATAGGATATCTCATATTATTACTATCATTCTCTATCCAAATAAATTTCATGAATATAATAGAGTAGGCTATAGGCATCTAGGTTCTCATGTAACTTCATGAGTTAACTAAATGTGGATGAAAGTATCAAAAACTAAAAATATAGTACATAATTAAAGTATTTGTCATCGGAAATGTGCTCCTTTTAACTATCTTAGTTGGAATGTAGATTATGTTCTGAATATTATAGCGCATAATACATTCGTTCATCATGAAACACTACCTGTAGGCCTTAGACCATTACCAGATGTCACAAGGAGTTATGATATTTTATTCCTCCAAAATTGATAACAGTAAAAAAGTGGATCCTGAAGGTGTCCTTATTAAATAATATAATGATATAATATTATTAGTACTTACCTTGTTTACAAATTAACTGAGGCATAATAACATAAATTTTATTATGTTTCACTTTATATTATCAAGTCTTAAAATCCCTCACCATTGAAATTGGAATATTAAATCACTTTAACAATACTATTAGAAAGGATCCATATTTTCATTATTATAATCCAAATAAAATCCAAGAAAAATCTATGAAAATTTTAAAGTAGGGATTCTTACTAACTGTAGGAATTTTTCTCCATGTATTATTGAGTAGACTCCCCAATCCTTAAATCAATAATGTGATTTAATTAACACTTTCCACTATAATTATTATTTAATATAAAGTAGTTATTTATATATAAAATATCTTTATTTATGTCAACGCATCATCTTTTTTCATATTTCATGATAATTAAATGTTCATTGAATAATGACCTGAACCAATTTATTAAATATGGGTTCATCTTCAATCAGATAATCGAATTCACAATGAATTTATATTATCTTGAGTGTTTTTTTAATTATAGATATATTTTCATATTTATCTTCTACATTTTTTATAATATATGGTGGATTTTACTTTAGTGATTTACTATATACCGATAAAATATTCAATAATATTTATTTTAAATTAATTAAATATTTAGATATTAATATTTTTACTAATGTGATTGCAGTCATTCATCCATAAAAAATCATGCAATATAAATAAATAAAATATATAAAACATCACATGATCATGATATTAACCTGTGGTTTTTTTATTGACTAGACAATAAGTAAACAATTTACCCTTTTGGGAAGACTCCCTTGGGCCAATTTGGGCTTGTGTTAGTATAATTCTACATTTTTCATGTGTATTTACTTGGTTGGGTCTCACCATGACTCACTCATGATCCAAATCCATGTGAATGGGACCTCTATCGTTAAAATGATTTTACTTCAATTGCAGGTGAAGGGAACCTATAAAGGGGTTTACATAAAATAAATTATTTACCATCATGATTATACATAATAAAAACATAAGGATGACTCAGGGGCCATTAATTTAATTTTAAAATAATTATTAGAAAATCTCATGTAATAATTATATTAAAAGAAACCATAAACATAAAAAAGGTGTTCTATGATAATTTTCCTCCATTGGTTCAATGCATGTTCATTTAAAATAATTATATATCATTCATTTTAATTCATTATTTTATTATCATAAGCATGCATGAATTAATCAAAATAATTAACTAATTAATCAGTTAATTAAATTTGTCTCAATATCCATGAAATTTATCCTATAGATGCACACCCAGTATGTTTTTATATATATAAAATTAATTAATTTTATTTAAAATTTAATAAAATAAGTATGTATCTGGTACTCAGAAATAACATGAAAAGTACATGTCTAAACTACTCGACATGTATTAAGAGTGTACCCATTCTACACATGTGACATAAAGGATAATAATTTTTTATATAATTAAATAGCGTGTATGGGTAAATAAATGATATATGGAACACATGTTAATTAACATTATTCTAATTTATTTTATTGAATATGGAGTATTCATTTTATTATAAAGATACATGGTATGTAGTTTATAATTTTTTGAATAAATTAATTAATAATATTATATATATATATATATGAAATATCACATGGGGAGTAATTGGTGATAAATGTAACAAAAAAGACTCTTGAGATTTAAAGGATTAATAAATTAAATTTTAATTTTATATATAACTGGGTTTGGAGAAAATCCTTCACATGTTGCTACACATCTTGTATCATTCTCATCATATGCCAATAAAACACTCCTAATGGAATGAAATATATTCCAATATTGGAATTTGTGGTGTATATGACATTTATAGTTAGTACATAGTATGTGACCTCCTTTTTACATGTATGTTAGTCCCTATATGATGTGTAATTTTTACTCAATGCATATTTGACTATGAATTTCCTACTATGAAAACATGTTAAATACACAGTGTGTAATAAGGTTAAATGGGGTGTAGTCCCATATATCATGTTCCAAACTATCTTGGTAAATATGTGAAAATTTTAATACGCTATTTTTTATTCATTTCAAGATGTTTTTAATTAATTTTTTCTATGTCCCGATGCAATGAGTTGGGTTGCATAACATGTATGCCATATAAATTGTGTGTTATTCCATATTGTCCGTCCCAAATTCCTTGAAACACCGAAAATTTTATACAGATGTTCCACATTAAAATTTAAATGTATATAGAAAAAATGAGTGATAAATTAAGTGACTAATAATAGATCTAAATGATTATATTAGATAGTACATTGAATGAAATGAATAATAACTTTAATTTTGTATAAACATCAACAAATATCAAAATAATTATAAAATTTAGCACAACCACTCGATTTCCACTTGTTTTGTCTCAGAACAAAAAATGTTCACATTTGGACCTATGTAAAAATGATATTTAATTGGAGTCAAATGATAATTAACAATATATGTGATGTGAAATCCATAATCATTGAAACTTTTTTATGAAGAATATTGAGAAATAATTTTTCTGGAACCAAGATAGAGGTTTTTTGACATTAATTTTAAATTATTTTTTTACAGAAAGAAAAATTATTACCTTGGTATATATATACATATTTCTTTTTTAATGATTTTGATTACCCTAACTCAATCAGTGTATCGTTGTTATTTTGTTAGAACCAAAAATAGGGCCTTTCTAGAGGTGATCCACACATGATCCTTAGATCATTGAATAGCATTGATAAAATATTTGGTGTTACCTTGTCTGATTGATCATTTTTCATTTTTCTCCTTGATCGATTCATGTTTCTTTATGTATTAAAATTTTATTATTAACATATTCAATCATGGGAGAATGGAGGAGTGGGGAGATCTTGAGTGGAAATTTTTATGCTTAATGATTAACCTTTCTTGGATTGACATAGAAATTTATTTATATACTAATTGTTAGGGTTTAATATTTAATTAAGTGTATAAATTATATTAATAAAATATTAAATCCAAAACCTACCTAATTCCATGTAATAAAATAATAATATATTTTTTTATTTTACAGTATTCACTACCCCATGAAATGATAAATATTTATTTTACAATATCGTAAATAAATATTTAATATAGGAAAAATTTGGTTATCTCATCCACAAAAAAATTAAGCGAATTTGGAAATAGATATTTAACTAAATATTATTCAATCAACAAATTAATAAATATTTTATTCCCAGTCCTGTGAATAAATATTTTTTTTATATTTACATAACTAAAATAATTATTTACATAATAAATATATAAATATTTATTACAATTTGAATATAAGATGATAAATAAATATTATGTATACATGAAATTACTTAATTAACCTATAGAAAAATATTTATTTATTATTTTTGATTATTTAATAATAATGAAATAAATATTACATACTATTTTTAAGGATAATATTTATTACAATTATTAAATAGAAAATAATATTCTACTAATATCAAAGGAAAACTTTGTGTGTGACCCTCTAGGAATCTTCCCAAGTAAAATTGGGTGGCCTTTCCTAAAGTCCAATAGTACTATCAAGCAATGGGTCATGTAACCCACAGAGGAAGAAGATATGTCACAAAAAAAACCACATATGAATACACATTATGTAATATAATCCCTTTATTAGTATATCTCATCAAATTAGTTTTACACTCGTGTCATCATCCAAATGATTGATACATCTATCATTGATTTTCAAAAATAAACTCATCATTATACCATGGCCTTGGAACCTAATATGATAGTTCCCCTTCAATAAAAGGTATATATATCAACTTATATAATGATATAAGGGATATATCCTTCATTAAATAATTCATTAAGAACATATTATACATGAGACACTCAATTGATCCAAACTCATCATGATCATATGTCATCTAGGATTATTTAATATATAAAAAATGTTGATTAATGACATTAATCAATAATAATCATAATGTACATGGATTATTACACATTCATGTGTACTATAATATCCAATGATGTATAAACATGTAGAATTATTATAGTATAGTATCTTCTCATAATCTCTCATCTAGGAGATTTCCAAGTGTGAACATCATGAGATAAAGTCTCATCTTCTTATGAGTACTCACGCAAGACAATAAACATACTATGTATCCCATATAAGAGTGTAATCCAACAATAGAAGAAGATTTAATATTATCCTAATTGAATTTTTTAGGTAATCATCATAGCATGGAACTATTATTCTATTTTAAACGTGACAAATACTATAGAAAAATATTACATCAAATTCATGTAGATCTATAAACAATATATATTAATATTTTTTAAATTAATATTCACTTATATTAATATACTTGTAATCTTAAGTAAAAAAAATTTAATAGTTCTAAATATTCTAAAATATATATTCTATTGAGGTAAGGGATTCAATTCTTATACTTTTTAAATTAATTTAATATTTTTGACTTATAGTTATTTTAATTTAATGAGTAGGTGGTATCGATTATCCGAATAAAGATAATTAATTTTTAATAATTAAATTAAATGTATGGGGGTGATTAACAGGTGCTTTATGAAACCCCATTTTTATTTCTTATATGTTGATGATTTTGTTGATACATACAATTGAAATTTACATTTTTTCTTATGATATGTGTATTTCATCTGGATCGATATGTTGTAATCACCTTTCATATTAGGTTAATTATTAAAATATGGAATCATGTTGGTTGTGTGAAAAAATATAGTTATTGTATAGATATTTGAATATAAAATTCATCTCTTATATGAAATTTTTTTCAATGAGAAGATCTATATTGTGATTATTTGATATATTACCATTTCTTCATATATATGGTATTTATTTTATTGATGTAAGAGATAATGGTTGATTGTTATGTAATGATGTATTTATATGATGTGGATTATTTTTGGTCGTTTTGGATAGTATATCATGTAATAATGGTTCTGTAGGTACATATATTTATATAGAAAGGATGTGTTTTTTTTGATATTGCGGTGGATCACAATAGGTGTTGTGGGGCCGTTTGTGCATTGGTTGGTTTGGATGTTATGGGGTTGTGTTATAATTTCTTTTTGGAATAGAAAATTATTAGAATTAATGAAATTAAAAATAGGTTATGGGGTTTAAATTATTAATTATAATTGTTGGAAAGGTTAAAATTAATAAGTGTTAAATGATGGAATAAATATGATTAATTATTAACAAAATAATTAGTGACTAGACAAAGTGGGATTAAATGAATGAAATAATGAATGTTATAATATTTATAAATGGAAAATTTTTAATCTAATGAATGATGTAATATAATTGGAAATTAAGAATGTTTAATGGTTATTATATATGTATATACAGGGTTGGTTGTGTTGTAGTTATGGATATGGTTTTCAGTCAAAGATAGTTATAGTGAATCATTTATTTTGAGTTGTTTTTCTATTCCTTTGAATATGAAACCATAGGATTGGAATGTGTGTAAGAACTATATTCTTGAATTTTATTTTTATTTATTATGTATTTACTCCTAATTCATAAAGTCATTTTGAAACCCACGTGTTTAGGGGTTTTGGGTTTTTTTATTTTTCCACAATATCGAGGTTGTTAAGGGAATATTTGGAGGACTACTCCCTTGTTCCCACACTCTCTAATAAAAATTGTTTTGGTTATTATATCTTATGGAAAGTATGTTCATATGTGATGAAATTTCTTAAGGATTTAGTATGATAAATACTAGTCTTCATGGTCTTTCGGTTGTGGTGATAATATATGTTGGGTAATGTGCATTGTAGGATGAAGGAATTACGTTAGTGTTTTTTATTCACATTACCGTAATTTAATAAGTCTCTAATGTGTAGCTTTTTTTTATGTGGTGATTATACAATAATAGAAATGGGTTGTTATATTTTGGTGGATATGTTATGATTATGATCATTATGATTATATGGGTTTTCTATGTGGTATATATTTTTGATTTGTGGCATGATGTGTGATGCCATAGATGAAAAAGAGATCAATGAACTAGGGCATTTTTCCTTAGGGTGATAATGTGAAAAACTAGTAGGGAATAGTTTCTAGGGTAACATAGTAACATATATTCATATAAGTATATATTAATATACTTTTATATGATATTGCATGAGTAATACATGGTAATGTTACAAGATAGTTAAACTAATACATGTGAAAGCGGATTCTATTGTTTATTCTCTAGGGTATTAGTATGTTTAAAAAGATATTTCATGAGAGGTTTTAGGGAGGATCTTATTGATTATACCTATATTCTAAATCCTATATATATATAAAACCTTTGGCATCCTGGAGGGAGTTAGTGATAGAGGTAGATATTACTGCCTTGAGGCATGAAGTTTATGTCATTGTTTCTACTATAGAAGATCCCTTTTGGAAATTTATTTTGATGAACCTACTTATGTATAACATTTACATGAATTTTGAATTTTGTTTTATAATATATTATATGGTATTAATTGATGGTTTATATTTATTTGGGTTTTATGAGGGTCATTCCTATCATTCGTTTTTCCTCGTGATGCTATTCGCAGACCAATGATTATTGGATGCTAGCTTCAGTATCTCATATTCATCACCACTATTAAGATGGTAGGTTATTACATGGGAATGGGTCATGAAATAGTGGGGGATATTTTTTGTTAAAAGTTATGATAGAGTTTAGATATATTCATTAACAATTAATACATTGTCTTGGTTGAGAAAAAATTGAAGTAGACATTATATGTGACATAGCAATGGAGACCTTCTAAGACAGAAGTGATTATGGCCCCCTTTGATATGACTTAAGGACCTTGAGATTATTTAACATAATAAATTATTTTAATATAATTATAGGGTATTGGATGAGGTGAGGTACATGGATCAATCATTATTGTTATTATGGATGAATTTGGATGATTATATGCAATTTAAAGTGAATCTAATTAAATAAATTAATGAATTACATATTCATAGGTTGAAGAGTTTTCATTTTTCAGTTGTGGATGAAGGTTTTGGTATTCATTCATGTAATATTTAGATTGAATATCTATAGTTGGATGTTCTAGATACCTGATGTTGGTATGATCTAAAATAGTAGGATGGTTTCGGGAGAAAGATGATGCATGGGTTTTATTATTTGAAATTATATAAGGAAAATTTGAGTTTGTTAGACTTGGAGATGGATCACTGTATAGATGATTTATAGATTTTTTTTCACTAATACATGATAATAATAATCATTGGGTTTTATTTTATTTTATTCAAATGTTTGGATTTATACTTTAGTGTTGTTTTTTATTTTCGGGAGCGAAACAGGTCAAATATTTCATGGGCTGATTTCAAAATTAATTTCGAGAGATATTTTTTCAACAGAAACCAAGTTACTAATCTATTAGAATATTATTTCATATCATAAGGTGAGTATGATCATATGGGTGATCATAATTGGATTCAATAACCTTATCTATTTTATACCCCAAACTTTTATTCGGGGAGGAGGCTATAGTGTGGCACATTGCACATGTATTTTGTCAATCCATTTAGAAATAGGTTTCACTATTTTTATTGTATATTTCTATAGGGGTTATAAAAATTTTATAGGTTCATTATATGATACATGTCTATTAAAAATGGTACTATTATGGTTGTAATCATAACACAAAAATTAGATGATTTATAGAGAGATGTTATCAAATGTATGATCATAGAAGCTTCCAACTAGAAGGGATTCAATCTTAGTGGACTTTTTCGTGATTTTTTTGGATCTTTTAGTTCATAAACTACCAGATTATGTGGTATAGTGTTTTTTCATAGATATTTCATGTTCTTTTGATCCCTATTTTTCAGACATCTCTACTTTTTAGCATATCATTGGTGATCATCTTCTTATTAAAATTTCATAACATATAAATGTGAGCACTAACTAGTATCATGTTTAGAGGAATTTT
The DNA here is from genome assembly GCA_963277665.1 of Viscum album. Lineage (NCBI taxonomy): Eukaryota > Viridiplantae > Streptophyta > Magnoliopsida > Santalales > Viscaceae > Viscum > Viscum album. The sequence goes on from OY728142.1 coordinate 1,932,980,303, forward strand.
TTTGAATAAATTGGAGATGGAGTATAAAGAGGTTATACCCAATATTTTCCTCTTCCTTAGGTATATAAGTTTGAGTGAATTCATAGAAGTGTCTGTCTGTATGGCAAGTAATGTAGAGCAGTAATATTTGTTCTGTTCCATACCAAGGTTATTTCTGTGCAACATGGGGAAAAGACTAATCATGTTACAATATACTGATATTCTAAATTGGTCTCTAATTTTTGGGACATTGAAGATTAAAATTCAATTATTTCACCCACCATAGTTATTTATTTGGGACATAAGGTAGAAAGTATTCTTTTTTTCTTTGGTGTTGACTATTCTAGTAAGAGGTTAATCTAGTTAATTGGATGTGTAGTGGGGTTTTTTAACTAATTCTATTTCAACAGAGATCATTTGGGGATCTCTTATTATTATAGATACAACCATTTAATTTTATTCTTAGAATGGGATGGTTATAAAATGTGGGTGTATTCATCTATTTCATCCTTTGGAGAGTTGAGTTCATGGATGTGAAAGGCCAGTGTACAATATTAATTGACAAGAAAAATCCTTATATAGGTTATTGGTATTTGGGTCTCTTTTCTTCATATATAGTAGATATGGTTTCTTTCTAATTATAGGTTCAAGTAGATGTCTTCCCTATGGCTATGAAGGATTTTCCTAAAAAATTTCCTAAATAGGTTGTTACACTAACCCCTATATTTTATATCATGTTCATGATAGAGATACAACCCCATGTTCAACCAAGTTTGATTCCACATTTCTAGATGAAATATTTTATATTGAAGGAGATGAGGATTATTATGAATGATTTGATATAGAAGGGTTTCATCTATCCAAGTGTGTCCACAAAGGATGGTATAGTGTTATTCACTAAGAAAGAATATTGTATTTTTTTTATTTGTGCAGTAGACTACAGGTGGATTAATATTGTCATAGTGAAGAACTATCACATCATTATGAGGATAGATGATCTATTTGATCAGTTGAATAAATAAATTCAATTTTGATATTTTGATTTTTAATATGAATTTCATCAAAATATGGAAATTAAGAACAATATCCTAATGAATGGTTTCAAATATCATAATGGTAAATTCAATTTAATAGTTATGTCATTTAGTGTAATCAATGACCAAGATATTTCTATGGGAATTGTTATCTATATTTTTTGTGATTTCCTGTATCAGTTCATTATAGTGTTCATTAATGACATTCTATTCTACTAAATGATGGAAAAGAATCATGCTGAGTATCTATGTAATGTTTTTTAGATCCTTTAACATCATCATCATTGTGAGAATTTTTCCATGTGTAATTTTTATAAATTTAATGATTATTTTATTATGCTTGATGTTTCTCAGAAAATAGTAGCAATAAACCCTTAGAAGTTTGAGGTAGGTATTTCGAAGACAACATCTAATAATGTTGTAGAATTTTGTAGCTTCCATGGTCTCAAGATATATTATTGGATGTTCATATCGGATTTATCTTGGGATTTGGCCCAATTTATAACCATTAATGGGATGGTCTATACGTTTTTGTAGACATATCAGTGTTTGGTACTTTTCTATTTCCTATATGAGAGGTTTCTTAGTGATCTCGTTCATGGATTTCTATAGGATGGAGTTATTTTGAGGGTATTCTGTGACTCTTCTAATAACAAATTTTGTTGTGTATTGATCTATCATATGGTGGTGGGTTTTTATGTTTATATTCATTTATGTCCACAAGAGAATAACTATACCTCCCATGATCTTTAGTTACAATTCATCTAATCTTCTCTAAATATATAATGATATTACCTCATTGATCCACACATTTTGATCTTCACATATCATAAAATATTCTCATATGACTTCTCTTAGTAGGATTTGTATCCATGAATGTTACTGTGGATGGATCTATTTCAAGACTATTATTTTAATATCACTAATATTTTTGGTAAAATTAATATAGTTGTTTATGTTTTGAGTAGGAATTCATAGGGAGATATTTTTTGGTGGTTTAGAGATTCATAGAGAGCGATGAATGATATTTTATTGATGAATATATATACAGAGAAGGTTGGTAGTAGAGGATTCTTGTACCATATATTATTGAAGTCATAATTTTTTATGTTGGTTTAGTAATTTTATTTTTTATATCTTGAATAAGAGGTTTTCTTGATCATTTCATGTGTGGTTATGCTCCCGAGGGATGTTTAGATGATGATGGAAATTGGGTGTCATTTTAATGAAGGTTTTTGTTTTTGTTGGTGGTGTAGTAGGTGGTTCTTTGTGAGTTTCCTACATCACAATGGTCTATGAATCCAAGTATATCCTATATGTATCATTAATTTAGTAATCAGTTTTTATATTCAAGGATGAATTGGTTTTTGGGAATGTTTGTGTTTCATTGTATAATTTTTCAGTAGATCAAAGAAATGAACCATGTTCTCTGATGGTTATTTTTGCAATTAGATGTTACAAATAGAAATGAAGGAAATTTTGATGTATTTCAAAACTATATTACATAAAAATAAAAGATGAATCATTTTTCTTTGGGTGGTTATTAATTGGTTGATGAAATATTCACATTTCATGGTAATGAAGCGGTGGATTATTGTTGAAGCTCTAAAAACATGGTATTTGAATGATATTGTGAATCATCAAGGGGTGTCAAAGACCATCATATCTTATTTGGATCCATGTTTTTCCTCATGATATTTAGAAAACCTTAATTAGGAATTTTTATGTCAATGTATCATTAGCACAACATTCCATCCTCATATGGATGGTGACACCAAGCATACTATTCATAAATTGTTGGAAATTTTGTGTGAAAGTGTTATAGGTTTTGGAGGATCATAGGTGAAGCACCTACCATTGGTCATTTTTTCTTATAATAATATATTCCACTATTCTATTTATATAAATTTTTTCAATATGTTGTATGGGAGACCATATAGATATCTGTTATGCTGAACTGAGGTTGCAGAGCTATAAATCCATAGATTGGATAAAATGTTGAACATGACTAGGAAATTTTAGATAATTTAATTGTTTTTTAAGATTGTGTAGAAATATTATATGTCATATAATTAATTTAGGATGGATCCTCAATATTTTTAGGTGAGATACCATGTATTCATGAAATATTCTTATCATCATGGTTATTGGAGGTTTCTTCATTGGAGTATGTTGTCACCCTAATTTGTCTGGCTTTTTGAAGATTAATAGCATGTAAAAGATGTGGAATATAAACAATTATTGAGTATAATCCATCACATTTAAATATCTAGGTTTTTGAGTTTTTATATTTTATGAAAAAGGTAAGTAGAAAAGGGTTTAGTGGTTTCTCATAAAAATCATTCAATGGTGTCCACAATTCATAGTGTTTTGAAAAAAATTTCTTATAAATATTATAGGCAAAGGGTTGTTACCATTTAATATTCATGTGGACCTCGAAAGAATATTAAATATACTATGAAAGGATAATCATTTTTATGATGAAAGGAGGATTAATTGGATTGTCTAAGAGCATCAAATGACTATGAAATAATCCCTTAATACGGGGATTGAAGTCATTGATTATTTTTGGTAAACAAAACACATTATTCAAAAGGAAAATCACATGATTTTTTGATAAATACATTTTTTAAGTATAAGTGATGGGGATTTCATCTACCACATGTATGATTATGAGAATGGACATAATGTTTTATAGCATAATGTGGTGTTGTCAGAGGATGTATTGATTCATTGTCAAAAGGAATAATGCATTTCACTAATTGGTTTTTATTAAAAGGGTGAATAATAAATTTTCATTAGATTATTTTCAGACCCCTTGTCTGTATAATGACCATATACACACTACATTTGGACTAATAAAAATTAATTAGAAAAAACTATTTGATAGTAAATTACTATTATTTGAAAATGTCCTACATGGGGATTAATAAAAATGTAATGAAACATAGATTGGCATATTACATAAGACAATTAATTATGTAAGAGTACACAAGGCCACTCATGGAAGACATTGTGTCGTGTCATCACATGGTGAATAGTGAGTGTGTGATGGAATTTATGATAGTATAATACATGAGTATATCATGTAAAATATGATGTGGTGATCATCACATATTGATATTATAGGGGAAATCAAATGGTATATCATGTGGTGGAAATCACACATAGAACACCATCTGGAGTACATCACAAGGTGAATAGTAAACCTTGTAAAGTGAAAAGAATTTTGAAAAGAAGGTTTTTAATGGATGAAATATGTGGTGGAAAGTATGATTTTATATCATAGATAATAAATATTATTGACACACTTATGTATGTGTGCATCAAATTTTAGATGATTCAGAACAACAGAAGAATACCATAAAGGCAGAGTGTGTTCACTTCAATAGTGAGAGAGAGAGAAGTGATTGTAAAATGTATGGCTGGTATTAATATTTTTGGTACAGTGAGTCTAAATGGATATTGTAATAGTAGTGATCTATTTTATATTTAGAACATTGTCACATTATTTGGGTATTCTACTATGAGTAGCCTGATTTGGGAAAAGTCTATAAATTTTCCCCCTGTTTTATACTATTATATATTTATATATACATTGTTGTGAGAAGAATAAAAAAGATTTTTTTAGAAACAAAAAAAGTTTAAAAAATACATACCATGATTCACCCCCTGGTAGGAAATTTACACATGTTGGTCTAATAATTGGTACTAGAGTCTAAAATTAATGTAAGTTACTCTATCTCAATTGAATCCATAAAATCCATTCATCATAAATAGATTATGATCATCAAGGGAACAAATTTATAACTATGGATGAATAAGATGAAATAATAATTATGTTATTTTGGAAAGTGATTGTATATTGTTTTTATTCATGGGGACATAGTTAGTGTTATAGAGAGGCATTATCATATGTTAAACGAAGATAGTGTGATGTTTATGCAAGAGAATTTAATTATTTTAGGGGAGAATTATATAATATAATCTATATGATGGTTTTTTATGTAAGTCAACTATTGAATTATTTTAAAAATTTATAAAATCTATTTACGGTTATACAAAAGCTAATGATAAAAAATTTTATGTCCTATGGAACAATTATGAAGAATTGAGAATGCACATAAATGAATCTGTTGGTACATTCATTGATGAAGTTAATATGACTGTGGATGAACTGAAAGGCCTTATACAAACCCCTGATTATGTTAACTTTTTTAAACTCATCATAGGAATATTTCTACCAACGTTCAATCCAAAATTCATTATACTTGAGGATAATGACTCGATGTTAGAAACCATAGCTGGTTGACAGAGTACTCATGTCATATAATGGGTGTGAAATAATGATAATGAGGTTGTAGAAAAGGAGAAACAAATAAGTTAGCATTCATGGAACATAAATTATAAAAATAAAGGATGTCACAGTATGTAAAAAAATGGATCAATTCATATCATTCCATTCATTAAAAAATTAAAAGAGTACAAATAAAGTTTTAAGTGAAACATAATTTTCATTTTTTTAATGAATAATTTTTGGGAACCTTACTGTAATGTGTTTGAAAAACATTCAAGATGAAATTTAGGATAATGAAATTCATACAAATAAGTCATCTACTAATTTGAAGCGTTGGAAAATAAAAAAAATGAAACTACTTCATGAGGAAAAAAATTGTTTCAAATTAAATAGATGGTTTAAAATAAAATAAGGAAGAAGTAATGGAATACGATGAAAATAATATATAAGATGTTAGGTTGTGGTAGTGGGAATTCCCTGTTCATGTGAAGATAATGAAAATGATAAAGGATAAGTGATAGTGAGATTAAATATCTAATATTAGTTTGAATAGATTATTGAATAATATATTTTTTTAGAGTTAATAAAAGAAAAATAATATAGTTTTTTGTGATTCCAAACACTATATGTTAAAACAAGGGGAATATTAGTCTTATATAATGGAATTAAATAAAAAATATCATATTTACAGAGATAGAAATATGAATTATGGTTAGTGATTACACACTCAAACTTGAATAATAGAACAATGTGAATGATTTTTTGACCAATATAAATAAATATTCGGTTAACCATATTGAATTTTTTGAAGAATAAGTTATTGGGATAAAATGTAATATTAGAGATTAGGATATAATTTTGAATTCTTATATGATTATGGGAAATATTATTACATATGTGATAAAAAAGGGAATTTTGAGAAAAGGGGTTGAAAAAATTATATAAAAGAGTATAAATAAAAGAAAAAGTCATTTCCAAATGACATTCCTGGTATAGGGGTGGATTTTAAATATAATGTAGTGATGGATGATTTAAAAATGCATGATTTTTCATTAATGATTGAGGTTGATTTGTTAATTTCTCAGAACATATATATTCATAGAACCCAATGAATAAGTGGTGATTCAATAATAACACACAAGATTTTTCCTCTTATCATGCATTGTATTATAAGGAGGTGGGATATTCCTAGAATTCCTATTCTATAACAAAAAGGTACAAAATGGATCAAGAACAATAGAGGTGGAAAAATAGTATTAAACACCTCAAAAATATATTTCATGATTATTGTTTTTGGTGTGGAAGATTTTGAAATATGTCTAGATATTTTAAATTGTAGGGTAATGTTCCAATCAAGGCTTAAATTGGGAGTATACAGTATATCAAGTATGTATAAAATAGAATAAAAAAGAAAAAATTAATTAATTTATTTTCAAGATGATTTTATCCTTGCATATTGTGTGGAAGATGAAGAATAATAGTAAATATTTGTTATAAATATGAAGTGAATATTCAAAAATAAAACATTTGATCATGAATTAGTTGATGAACTTTTTATTGAATATTAAAATAATCATTGTATTTAGATCATCGATAGTTTATTCACATCCCACATGAATTTAAATAAGAATCTAGTGACAGAAATTGAATATGACATGTATGGTTTAATCAAATTATGATGTGATGAAGGCCTAAATATTGTTGTCTTAGAAAAATTCAATTTTATGGGAAAATATATGAGACGTGTTGATGACTAGGTTTTTTCACATCCTAATCTCTATATTCTATGTTTCAGTCAATTTTTTGATATGGAGAATACGTTATGTTTTACCAAGATGTTGTATATCAAAATATTAAAATATTTTACCATGTAAATTTAGGTAATGTTCACAAAGATAAACCTATAATATATGAGTAGAGAATAATATATTTACTTTCTATCCCGGGAAGATAAAAATGTGTTTTTTTCATAAATAACATGGAATTCGAGCCAACCATCCATGTAATTTAATTTACTGTGGGATGAAACTTGAGAACATTATAAGAAAAAACATGATATTACTCCCATGTATAATTCTTGAAAACAAGGGAATGTCACTTCAAAATCATTCAAGTTTAAAAGGTCAAAATTGAATAAGAGTGTTTAAACTGGTGCATATTGATGTGTGTGGACCTATATCAACAAAATCCATTAATGAAAAGAGATCATATATTCTATTAGTATATTAATATTTTTGGGATATAATCGATTGTGTTCATCACTGACATGACTGGGGAGTTCAGTTGTTTATCACATTGTTTGTGGAAATTCAAAAAAAAAATGATAGAAAATAAAAAATAATAATGGATGAGAGTTTACCACAATCTAAGTGGAATATTATATTAAGAACCAAAAGTCGTGGAATAAATTCTATGTTATATATATTTTATAATAAAATTTAGTGGTTGATAGATGAAGGAAGATAATAAACAACATGTCCATAATGATGCGTATTAAAAAGGACATTCCATGGAAGTTTTGAAGAGAAGCGGTCTTGAATTCGGTTTATATTTCCAATAGAAATTTATTTAGTTTTAAATGGGAGAAGAATTCATATCATATGTGTAATTTCATGAACATGACACTGAGGTACTTTTTAATCTTATAAATAAGGTGTTTCATTCAAATAAATGAGAAATAAGTCAAAATTGAATCTTATGGAGATGAAGGGGAATTCCTTGGATACTTAATAAAAATAAAATTGAAAAAACTATTCAATTAGTGTTTTGGAAGGGTCATTGAAATTAATTATATAATTTTAGTGAGAAAATAGAATAATTATGGTTAATATAATGAATAGTGATTGGAATTGATGAACAACTGAGGAGAACATGGGGATAACACACATGTGATATGGATTTTGAAGAGCATTAATATGAAAATATGGAAGGGAATCAACTCGTATTTTCATAGAAGAAAAATATATGAAATTAAATCGATATGTAGAATATATATAGACATTTTACATCACTTATGAATACAAGTAGAATGAATCCACTATAGAAAACATATTTCATATAATACGTAAAGGGAAAATGTTTTGATGAATCTTCCAAATATTAGAATTGGGTTTAGTTAATGAATGAAGAGAATGACAAAATTTAAAAGAATGATAATTGGGGGGATTTATTCAATGATAATGTAATATATAATCATTAGGACGAGATTGGTTTCCTATAAAAAATAAAATGAATATTGAATAGGGATTTAAAAAATTATGTACAGTATGAAAGGGGTACTCTTGGACCATGGGAATTGATACTAATGAGATGGTCATTAAAATGATGGAGACAATTTCACTATTATTAGTTGTTGTAGTGTGAAATAAAATTCAATTATATACATATGGATTTTAAGTGATCATTTCTAAATGAACATCTATAGAAAGATGTTTACATCAAAAAATATTATTTTTTCTTTTCCAAAAATATGTTAGATATGTCTATTGGATGAAGTAGGCAATGCATGGGTTGAATTAGGCACAAAAAGATCAGTATTCATGACTTGACCAATACTAGAAAAAAATTTGTTTGTAGAATTGTGGATTTATTAAAAAAATAAATGTATATTACGAGAGTATTTAAATAATATTTATTGAAATGTATATGGATGGCATAATAATTAGTGGAGTAGATGAAACATATTTCAAATACTTTGTAGTATTCATCAAGTAAAAGTTTAAAACATAAACTATAAGAAAGATGATTCTTTTTCTTAGACTATAGTTAACATAATAAAAGAATGGAACATTCATTTCAAAAAAAATACTCTAAATATTTTTTTAGATGATTTGGAATAGATAAAAAATGGATATGAAAACATTGTTTTCTATGTATATGAATTTTTTAATGGATAATTTGGGTAACACAATAAATTTCATAGAATACTAGTATATTATTTGAAGCTTTTAATACTTAATAGTGACATGACCTAATTTTTTTTAACACATGCCAGACATAATATTATCAACCTAATAAAAAATTAATGCACATGATTATAGTGAAAATGATACTATGATATATCAAAGTAAGAGTTTATATTAGTCTAAATAACAATGAAACATTATAAAAGGAGTTATTGGGATATATAGACATTAATTGGGTTAGTTCAATAGAGGATTGAAAGTAAACATTATGAGGTTTATTCAATCCTATAGGATTATATATATCATGGATGACTAAAAAATAAGATTTTATTTCTCTAATAACATAAGAAAAAGAATATATTATGGAAACTCAATCCTGTAAAAAAATTTTGTAGATAATTCAACAACCTGAAGACATTTATATTGAAGTGATGTTTTTTACTATAATCCATTGTGATAAATAAATTACTAATGATTTTAGAAAAAATAACATCCTTCTATCAAGAATGAATCACATTGAATTCTATTATCATTTTATCAATGAGAATGTGGATCAAGGGTTGGTGAATTTGTAGTATGTGTCTATATAAAAACATGTTGTAGATATCCTTACAAAATATTTACCCAAAGAATCATGTGAATTTCATTTGAGGGATCATGGAGTCTAGTTCACTCCTCGCACTTGATCAATGGGGACATGGTACCCCCACAACTTAAGGCACAATGCCTATTTTCAATGAGATAATCATTGTTCTAATCATTAATTAAAATCACAAATTAGTGACAATGGGGTTCATTGAGAAGGGGTGAATTGTGTTGATAAATGAAAGAAATATTATTTACAGGGGGGATATCTACTGCATGAAGAATTAGTGGGAGAAAAGAAACATGGGGAGTTTTTAAATTTGCTAATGTTTAGTGAACACATATCATGAAAGGGTGATTTTGGGATTATTATGAAATAAGCTACTGATTGTGGTAGAAGAATAGGGTTTCCCAAGAGTCAATTTCACCAACCATTGAAATATTTTGTATAAAGAATTAAATTTTTTTATGAAAATTTAATGTCACTCATTATTTCTCACACCGATCATTCTCATATAATCATAGGTTACATGTTGGTTTAGTCTTTGATCACTATTTAATGTATCTGTATGGATGAATTTTGAAAAAGTAAGTGAAAAAGATTTTTCATTGAAATGGAATCAAAATATTTTGAATGGTTATGAATAATTTTGAATAAAATAAAACTGGGATCTTATTGGAAAAAAATAAATCTTATCAAGATTTCAGAATTTTTGGGATGTTTTTTGAATGATTCATCATAACAATTGTTTAGTTGATTCCTAAACAAATGTTTTAATGATGGATATGTTTCCTAATGATTAATAAATTTTTGGGTACAAAAAAATTGGGGAAAAAATATTTCCATTTTATAATCATGTATACCAAAAAAATGAGATCTTATGGAAAATGGAGAATAACACTACCATGAAAGGAATATTAAAATGATTTTTTAAGATAATCATACACCCAATTGATAATCCAACCATTTTAGGCTAGATTTAGGTGGTTATTTGTGGGCCATGAAATAGATTACATGGAAGTATAATCATCTGACAATGTGAAATGTTAATTAATTATAGATATGATATGGGGATTTTTCTATGTGCATTGAATATAATATGAACAGAGATTACATGGTGAAGTATCAAGTCGTTCCATGAGAGGAGGTTTTCATTCCTCATAAAAATTTGGAAGGAATTTCAATGATGTGTATTTCCATAGATTGAATAGTAACTATAGATTTTTATATTTTTTAGATCAATTTTTAATATAGGTGCTTACTAATCATTCAATTAGTAATAATCATATATTAATAAGATAATTTCATTTGTTGAGAATTTCAACTAATTCATAATGGTGTTACACAGTGATTAGAAACTGCATAAGACAATACAAGTAGGCCAATCACATAAGATAATTTTCAAAGTGGGACTAAGTGAGTCTACTCACACAAGGCATCTCATGGGGGAATAAAATGGTAAATAGTGACTGTGTGAGGTAGTTCGTGAAAGTAGAATACATGAGGTGTATCTTGTAATACATCACATGGTGGTATTCATGTGGTGATCTAATAATGGATATAAAGTGGGGGTATCAAATGGTGGATATCACATTCTGAGGATCACATGGTGGAAAATGAGGTAAATAGTAAACCCTGTTATGTGAATATCATTTCATGAAAAATTTAATTTTTTGGAATAAATATTATATGGCACAGAGGGTTTCATCTCTTTAATGAAAATTGATCTTCATGACACATTAAAAAATGTGTGAAAAAAATTTGAATCGATTTAAAAAAACATAATAATCACTTAAAGGAAAAGTGAATTCACTTCAATAGAGAAAGAATTATGATCATTCAAAATGTGAATGGACTTCATGAAAGAGGGATAGTGATTCTACTCCTAATATTGTAATAATTGTTCCCTATAACTGATTTGATATATTGGAAAATTTCATTTGTATGATCCTTTTAATAACCAAATTTTTTAGAACCAAGTAAAATATTTATGCCTATTTCCTTTTTTTATTTCTATATAAATATATATATATTACTTTGATAATAAGGGAGAATGGGTTTTTTTAAACAAAACAAGATCAAAATAGGTGATTGTTTTAATTATCTATACTTTGGTTCTCCACCCCCACTCCCACGTGGTATATAACCTAGATGGGGAAATAGTCATCACTTACTACAAAGATATATTGGATCTATAAAATATTTCATGTGTCTCTTATTTATTGATATTTTTCTATTTAATCCCTCGTATTTGATTTGGGTGAGTTCGATGTGATGGTCAAAATAATGTTCTTGGAGTGGTGGGTTTAGATATAGGATTGTCAAGAGGGGGTTTTGGGAGGTCATGAAATTCACTTGGACATTCAATATATCTATCTATTTTGAGCCTTGTGTTTTCTTCATATTTTTATTATTTATTTCATATAAATTGATAGATATTGATTATGTAATTACTATATTGTGTTTTGGTGATGGATTTATTCTTTTTTAGAGATATATCTCATCGGTGTATTGGTTTTTTTAACCATTATTTTCATTTTTAGGATAAGTTTAGTTATAAAGTATTCGAAACATTTGAAAAGTATCTAATTAAATTGATATATCCATCTCAAATCAATATTTTTATATTTTTGGGTGTTGGGGCATTGGGAAATAGAATTAAGAGTTGGATATGAAATTTCAGTTGGTAGTATTCCATATAGAACATCATAATTTTATGTGTTATAGAAATTTGTATGAAAATAGAGACCTATAATGTTTTTTGTATCACTTTGTGAACCATTGTGTTTTGAAATTATCATGGTGTTGATGATTTTGGTTTGAAGTGTGAGAGTTCGGTGCCATTTTATTTCACTAAGGGGTCTTGTTCTGTTGAAAATTGGTTTTGATGTGGTGTGGAGTTTATCAATTATTTCATACATGGAAGAGACTATTGTTTATAATAACATTAGGGCTTCAATGTTTATCATATGCGATATATGTTATTTCATGATTGGTAATGTTATTGTGTGACGGTCTTAAGGATTTTCATGTTTATTTTTAGATGATTCAATTGTTGAGTGAGGTTTCATAGGTTATTATAATATAATCCATTTTAATTATTCATTCCTGAATTGTATAGTAATGTGGTTTTACTTTCTATGATTTTAAGTCCTGTGATTTTGATTGATGAGTTATTCTTTTACTTTTTTAATTGTGTCTTTGTTCTTTTTGTCATTACACTATTTGATTGGTGTTCATCGATATTGATGTGTGGAGGTTGGGGTTTTCATCATCCACTTTAGTGGATATAATATTATTGTGTGTTATATATGGTTGATTCATGACCATTATTAAATATTTCTATTTTAAATTGTTTTAACCATGGGATTCTGGTATAGACGAGGGAGATCACAACCTGATATTTAGTGGTGTGATCAATTTCTCATAATTGTGGCATAGTGACCCCATTTCACCATGCTTATTTATCTTCCAATGATTACTATAAATTTAAGCCTTCTCTAAATTTTTCCCTTATTTCAAAAACATAATTCTAATCCTAGTAGACAACTTGTGTGTTTTTGGATATATCTAGTCATCCACTGATTGGTTTTGGCACTGATCTTGAAAAGATCAATTAATTTAAATCTAATTTGATTTTAATTCCCTTATCCTTGGTTATATTATTATCCTATAATTAATGGGAGGATATGAAAGTTGTGATGATTCGGTTTTGGATTTTTAGTACTTTAGATTTTATGGGGATTGTTCATGTACATAGATTGTGGATGATATTTTTGTTTTAGGTGGTGTTTGATTTATAGTTTATTTATTATATAGTTAAGTGATTATTAGAGATTAGTTTTATGTGTAATAAAGAAATATCCTTCTTAAATTTTTTAAAAATAGTGCATTGGTTATTCTTTTACATTAATTGAATATATATAAAAGATTAACCTATTAAGGATAAAGAATTAGACTATAAGAAATTAAAGGGATTTCGGTGATTCACACATTCTTTATGAAACCTATTTTTTATTTATTATATGATGATGGTTTTGGGGATATTGTTCTATGAGATTCATGTTTATATATATATATATATATATATTAAATTTTGAGTGATATACTAGAATTTCCTTAAATAATGATTTAATCATTTAATGATGGTACTTAATTGGTTGGGTGGAGAACTATAATTCTAGTTGTAACATTTGAAATTAAAAATATTATTTGATATGAAATAATTTTCAAGTAAAATATTAATAATCTGGATTATAATTATGTTTCAATATTTTTGTTATAATATATGGGACCTTTATTGTTTTATTTTTTAGGGATAACGAATGGGTGTTGTGTCTTGTTGTATTCTTAGAATGAGGATTGGTTCATGTAGTAATGGATGTCCTATTGTGTGATTAAATTTGTGGTGGTATAATTGATTATATAAAAATGAAGGGTTTTTTTGGTTCTTATAATGTTTGTTAGCGTGTTTTGTGGGGCCCTTTATGTTGCTGATGGTTTTGGTTGTTGTGGAGTTGTGTTAATGTTTCTTGGTGCCATTGAATATGGTTGTAATTAATGAAATTTATAATGGAATAATAGTTATAATTGATAAATTATTGGAGTTGAATAAATAATGATCATTTTTTGAATGGATGAAATTAATACATGGAAAAGGATGATATAAATGTTATTGATGATTAAAAAAATAGTTAGTTACTGAAAATAATGGGGGAATAAATGAACAACATAATAAATTTAATAATTCTAGTAAATGGTAAATCTGAAGTCTAATTATTGATTTGGTGAAATAAGAAATTAAAATGTTATTTTGGTTTTTTACTATTTATAAATTGTTATAGTTGTGTTATAGTTATGATAGAGGTTATCCGTCAAATATGGTGGTAGTACAGTGTTTCTTATAGGATATTATTGTATTTCTTTTAATAAAACCCCTTATGTTTGGGAAACTATGTGACTAATTTTTTTTCATTCCCATTCTTACACACCACCACCTAAGTCATATAATCGTAATTATGGCAATATGGTTTTTGGATAAAGGTGTTTTTTACCAACATCTAAGATGGTGAGGGAATGGATGAATAACTGAACCCTCTTCTCCAATCTCTTATACATGTGAAATAATATTCAATATAGATTATGTTATATATATGAATATATATTATAATGGATTAATGATTTAGTATATAATTTAATGAATGAATTGGATGTGCATTTTTGATATCAATATATGTTGTAGGATATCCATGGTAGAATGAGGGCGTGAGTTTGATTTCATTCATGTTCACAATAACCTATTGTAAAAATGTTGTGATGTGTGAATGTAGTGCATTACATGATGTTTATGATATTATAGCTATGTGGTGGTATGTTATGGTGGAAATGTGATGGTGATGCTGATTATATAGTTATGGTACATTTTAAATGGTTATTATATGGGAAAAGATATGTAATGGACTGACTATGGAAGGTATAAAAGTATTAGGATGTTTTATATTATGGAGTGAGAGAAAAATCAAGAGGGGAAGTGGTTGTGGGGTACCTTTGTGACATATTTTATTTTTATGCAATGTTACTATACATGGATGAAATTTTTTTTGAGTGATCCTTGGTATGTTTGGGTGATACTTGACTTAATGTAGGTGTTATGTGGTTTATATATTTACCTGTTATAGAATTAATATACATATTTTTTTCTGATAAATATTGAGTAGTATACTTCTAGGTATACATATATTCTCACCCATATATATATATATATATATATTCCAGTTTATAGGTGGGAGTTAGTGGATGAGCTGGGTGTTAATATCTCAAGGCATGGAGTTACTATCATAGTTATTATTGTATGTGTATTATTTTTGGATTTTATTTTTTATGAATTGTTTATGAATGTATTTGAATGCCTTATGTTTTGGGTTTAATTTTTTTTATATGGATTTTATATGTAAATTATATTATATTAATGGGATTTTTGTGGTTAATACCTCAAATTGATTTGTTTTTACCCATGGTTCTAGTCACATTCCGTTGACCTATTATAAGTGGTATTTATGGGGTCAAAATCAACATAACCTTTAGTATTAGAGGGATTTCAATTTGAGGTGGGTTGTCACATTTTTTTTACTCTAAATTACTTCCAAAGTTTCTTATCATTATATTTTTTATCCTAATATTTTGGATAGGTATTTCAATGAAAAATTGATGACTGAAAATAAAATGTTGTGATGGTCATAATGGTATCATTATATATTAAAAAACATGTTTATTTAGTATATATCCTTCATTCTATAAGAGTTTTTTATGATTGATTTCATCCATAAATATTGTATCTAAGGTTAAAAAAATATTAGACCACATCCCAAGTCATCAATATATGATTATTTATAGGTATTTAAAAAAGGAAATTAACATATAGATGGATTAAAATACATGATGATATATATCCATATATTACATAGCTCATTATAGAGTGGATATTTTTTGTGTTGAAGAATATAATAAAGTTTCACACTTGATGTAACCTTAATGACACTTCAGGTGGACTAAAGAAGATTGATCAAATATTGATGCATTTTTTTATCATTTTCTACATACACTTAAGAATCATATTCATGATAAATTTCAATTATTAATTATGTATAATAAAAAAAGTACATGTGAAATGGGATCACAACAACTAGTCACCAAGGATTAAACACTTGATAAAAAGAGTATGTGAAAATAGAAAAAATATATTATGTTGTGTCCAATATTTATAACCCTTTCTTTCTCATAACTATCATTTATTTTAATATTATGATTCTATATTAAACTATAATGGTAATAATAATTTTGAAATATTAGTTTATGGTGACCATTAATTTACCCCCTCCTCCCCTCAGTCATTTGGTTTTTTCCATGTGGTCTCATGTTATTTAGAAATTTCAATTTACATTATTTTTTCTATGGTTTTAAAAATAAATAATATTAATAAAATAAATCATATCATAACCAAAACTAATTGAACAACCTTTATAAACATCAATATAGTATTTCAATATTAGTAGAGTACAATCTGTTAGTAAATTTCAATATTAACAATTTGTATCAAAACATAATTTTAACAGTATTGATATTAAAATTTCATAGTTAAAATAAAAAAATATTAAAAATTATATAAAATGAACAAAATCATAATTAAAAATTTTACATAATTACCTCATTCTATACAAAATTTATTTACCTATTTTAAATAAAATGATTGATAATTATTAAAATAGATAAAAAAAATAAAAACAAAATGTTTAATATTTATTCATAATATATTATTATAACAAATAAAAGGGAAAATTATTACAAAAACATGTCTTTTTGAAATATTCAATTTCTATTGGTGGATTTATTTCATACATAAATATCATTACATAAGAACCATATTTGATATTTCCTTGTTGATGATGACACTACAATTTCCAACAATGTTTAAAATTGAATATAAAATTCTAATTTGTTTGTAAACTAAACTATTTATAAAATAAGTCACATCGACACAAAAATAATTGATATTTTCTAATATTTCTAGGATAAATTATGGCATTAATTCCATATCCTTTTGAAAAAAAATATAAAAAATTAAATTAAATGTTTCAATAATGTATGATAATAAAAATAATAAAACATACCACACTAATACTTATTTTATTTTTTCATGCACATCACTATATATGAAGCATACTAATAAGTGTGATTTATTATAGATGTAGAACATGTAACATCCAATAAGTTTCTATATGAATAAAGAAATTATAATTTTATTAATTTTATGATAAATAGTGGAAAAAATTATTACACTATAATAAAATAGTTTTTCATAACTGTCAGTATAAAGAAGTGATAAATATTTACCTTCTTCATCTTTAATTATTTTATAATCATATGGTATTATTCGATTATCTTAAATAGTCCTCACTATTGGAGAAATAAATTAGTAGTCCTTGAATGAATATAATAATGTTGTATAATATTAAATACATCTTTTATGAAGATTCCCAATAAAAAATTGGCATTTGTTGTAGGTTTAATTAAAAGCATAAAATTGAAATAAATGTGGTAATTGGCTTACATGATAAAATGTGCACACTCTACGGACTATTAAACCCATATATAAAAGTTTCCTAATATATTTCTCAAATAATATTACTAAATAGTCACATTTATAAACTTCAAAACTCATTTAACACTCATAGTTTTCCACCAATATAAAGGAACACACCGATTGATTAAAAATTATATCAGATATATGAAAAAATTTCTTATGGTGTAGTAACTCATTTTTTATCTCAATATATAATTTATTTATCATTCAGGTATTTTTAAAACACCCACACACACACACATATATATATATATGTGTGTGTGTGTGTGTGTGTGTGTGAAAATTTTAGAATAAATTTAGAAACAACATAAAATAATTCATATAATCTATACATACGTAAATGGTTATTTATTATAAAAGCCTATATTTCCATGGTAAGAAATATTTTTCACTCAATACAACTATATCCTCCTCATAAATAGTTAATTACACTCTAGTTGATGCATATATAATATCCTATAACACAATTCATTAGTGATGTATGGTTTACACAATATAATGTATAATATTATATAATATAATATGATTTTGGGGATCTTTGACATTTATACCATGGTATATAGTCAATTACTGAGGACATAGAGGAGTGAGATATGCAAGAAAAAACTCTCTCTACATGTTGAAAAATATAAACTATGACAATAACAAAATCCTACACTCTATTGACTAAAACATCTCTAAAAAAATATGATTTTATGGAATCTATTTCTACCTTATGTATTTCCTATCATGAATAAGAACTAAAAAATTAATCAATTCTAACAGATCCAAAAAAATAATACCTTAATATGAAACTCAATTTCAATACCTTTCATAATATAGTCTTTAAAATTATTTCCTTCCCTCGAATATAAAGTCCCCCTCTATACTGTACCTCTGATAGGAATCCTATAAAGATTATTTTAGAAAAAATTTAATTTAGAATAATTATATATTAGAGAAATAATATAAATTGATTCTCATAATATTATCTTTATAAAAATTGAATATTTTGTAACATATTTCCAACTTTCATTCATATAGTCTTTTTTTCATTTTTCAGGGTGATCTAGGGGGATGTGGTTAAATCTATATAGATCCTTATTACTAATTTCTAATTTAGAAAATATTACAATAATCATTTATACTTGTTGTTATAATATTTGGTTCACAAGAAACAACCGACATGGTAATTTAGACTACATAAAAATAAATAAACATATTATTAGATATTGATGATTCAGTTTCATAAAATTAATGTTATAATTTTGATAGAGAAATTATCACATAGAAAGGTTATAGTTGTTCTTCAATATAATTAGAACATGGAGATGTTATGCTAATATAATTAAACAGATATCATATGGTCTAGATATCTTCTATATGAAAGAAAAAAATGATGTTTGAATATTAGATGTTGGAGGCTCATAAGACATTGAGGCTTCTTCTCATCATTTTTTCACATGGTGATCTTCAACTAGGGAGGGCGTGAGGAAATTTCCACCAATAATAATTCTATATAGTTTATATATTAATCTATATTCTCATATATGAACATGTGTATTGTTCCACATACTTGAGATTATTTTAATGTGCTTCATGAATCACATACATTGATATAAGAGAAAAATTGTGACCACATAAACTCATAGAAAGGTCATATATTTTCTATGCATCACAGGTGATATGGTATTAATTAAATAATTCTTGTTGGGATTTTCCCTTCCATATAAATTGAAAAATATATATGTTAATTTTTTTTGAAATGAAACGTTTAGATAAAATCCATTGACATGGTACATTACTGAGGAGTACATTTTATAATATCAAAGAAATACAACTCAATCACATTGGGTGATAAAACAAGAATTCATCCAATTTGATGAGATGTCTATAGAAAAAAAAATTAAAAATGGTATAAATCATTGGAAATATTTTTTAATTTCTATATTAACTTCATTATGAATGGGTGATATTTTGTGTTGGTATATTTTAATCTCGAACTTTAAATAAGATTACTTAATGTCATTGAGTAAAGGGGCCTAAAGCATTACACATTATGTGTATGTATAATCTAATTAAATTCTTTTGAATGTAATATTATAAAGAATTATTATTCTTGAAACATTGAATAATTATTATTTAGGTAAAGTTTATAATATAAATTTAATCATGGGATATTCGAGTATAGAATATTTGAGGTTAATTTGATCTCTTTGACAATTAATCATAAGGTAATAAATAATTATTTATTTATTCAGGTGTTTACCTAATATATTAATATAAATATTAATTTATTTACATGCATAATAAAATATATATTTATTATGTTGTTTATTAGATATAATATTTCTTTATATAGTTATAAATAGATAATAATTATTTAAATAAATATTTCATATTTCATGGTTTGATAAATTCCATGGGAGGATAAATGAGAAAATATAATGGTTCAATGAAAATAATATATATATATATATATCATTAATATTTATACATTTGATATCATTAAGATAAACACATGCCAATGAAATAGTTTAATTATTATTATTTCACTTACGAGGTTTTAAATAGATTAAATCTTTATATATGACCCAATTTGATGTTATAAAATGTTTAACATTAAGTGTAAAATAAAAAATAATTTAATTTTTTAGTTGATGTTGTTCTACAAAAAAAAGATACATTATCTCTAGAATTCACTCAATTCCTAGGGAGATTCATCATCTCATTCTCCCTCTCAAGAATAAAGTGAGATACATAAATCTTGGTATTGAAATAAATGGATAACATCATAAATAACTAGGTTCATCTATATTAGAACATGGAACAATAAGAATACCCCTATGATATTCATGTATAATGTTTGGATACACCTATAGAATTACTCACTTTGATTCTCCATCATAACAGCAACATGAAAAGGAAGCAATGGAAATTGACAAAGAAGGTTATCATGTTCAGAATAATTATATTTCTAAATTAATTATAACTTGAATTTCTAAGATCTTATCAAGAATATTATTTGGGTTTTTCATCATGTTTTTCCATTATTATCTGATGATATTGAAAAGAAGTAGGCACCCATTGAATACTTTTTCTTTAACCCAAAACCATTAAGTAGTATCAGAGTGGTAACATTATAATTTATAATAATTTAAATTTTTTAATTATTTTTATGTGTTTTATTGTTATTTTTTAATATTTATTTTTTCATTTTTAATTAAATTGTCAAGAAAACATGTTAATACATGTTCATATGGATATGAATAGGTCAAATAATCATTATAATTACTTGAAGATCCTATCAGGTGGTGCCAATGTTTCTAGCTACATGACAGAGTTACACGATGTGTAGTGGTAAATTCAATGATGTGTATACATTGTTAACCTCATAAGAAGAGTTCTATATAAATGTCAAAATTCTATAAGACTTGATGTGTGGTGTCATTACAAGTTTCATATTGATCACCAATAGAACACATGGTTCTATAGGTAGTACACGATATATAGCATGTATATATACTCCATAAAAAAGCGATTGATTTTGATTTAGTTTAAATCATGATGCATTGTGTGGACCGATATGTGGTGTATTGATACATTATTTATTGACTACAAACCGAGTATTGTTGTGAGACACAGACTTAAAAGTTAGCGGAAGGCATATACATGCTATGTAACATGTTTCATCCCACAAAATGTACACACTAAATATTATTTTGACAAGTGATGTGGGTCAGTATGTAATGTTTGAAACGTCTTATAAAATCCACAACTACATGATGTGTAATGGCCATCGTACTTATCACGTACTTTACAGGGATAATTATAAAAACAATCCATGTCTATCATAGTGTTTCATGTATTCATACTTTCTATGAAGTATACATGGACTGGACCAACGAACGACATGCTATATTTATTACATCATTAAATTTAAGTTTATATGACATGTACATACATGATACTTGAAAATGACCATACACATTGTGTGTCACATGGAATGTTGAGGGAAAATACATGTCATGTATCTATTAATTCCACAAAATTTGATTTTATTATATTTCAATGGCACATAGAATTTTTTCTCCAAAGAACATGTTGTGTATTTAAATAATTTTATACATTTTTTTATCTCATTTATTTAAAATTATAAAGGAAGGGATTCTTATCCAACCAAGATTTTTTGTATAGAATACTAGGATAAGAAATTATTTAATTAATTATATTATTTGATTATTAATTCATGATATTTTTTTAATTATAAATAATGTCAATGAATACTATAAATACTAAATGTGCTTTACGTTGCATGATGTGGTTGATCATGACATTGAACAATCTATGCCTAAATTTGATATATTTATTAAATTGAATTATTTATTGCATGGTTTTCTGAGATAATTTATTAATAAAATAAATATTATGATACTTAAAAAATCCACCCCTACATTATAATTTTTTGTATTATATAATAATGGATTATTTTTTGTAACCCTTAACCCTTTTTAAACCTCACACATGTGTGAGTAAACAGTTGTAATAAGTATGGTTCCTAGTTAGAGTGGAAGGATTAGGAATGGAGTCTAGTTGAATCTAATCCTGGACATGAATATGATAATTCAGAATGTTATAACTTAATTAATGTTTCTTTACAAGGAGTTATTTCTCCTAGGGTTGAGGTTGTGTTATCACGGCTCGATAAAACAACAATTATATAAAACATCATGGTCATATCACATATTTATATTGTTTTGTTTATGAATGGTTATTTCTTAAATTATAAAATGCATATTTTAATTATTTATTATTTTATTAATTATCAAATTCTGTAAATGAATTTTCAGGAATAAATTTTTAAAATAAAATAAATGTAATGATAAATAATATATCATTAGGAGTTATTTAATTTTATAAATTCTCACACGAAGTATTAACTGTTATGCAATGATAAAATAAAATATCTGATACTAGTATTTGAATAAATTATTTTTTTATCTAGGGTTAATTAATTATATAATATACTCATCATATTAACAGGATTGTGAAGAATGAAATAGAGAATACATGAGGTTAAGATAAAAAAGTCCATGAACTAAAATATTAATCATAGAAACACCTTCCATTATATTTGATAAGATGAAACCATAGTTAAAGTGTTAGAATAGACAGAGTTGGGGGAACATTCAATAATCAATGATCATTAATAAATATGATGTATTGAATAAACCTAATTTGTGTTTAGGGTAATGAATATAATGAACTTAATAAAATTTGGAGACTAGCATTGATTAAATATAAATATAGGATTAAATGATTTGGTATTCCCCTAGATATATCAGGGAGTATATTGTTTATTCAGTTAGAATTAAAGGAGTCCCAAAATGAAATTAATTAATTTTCACTTTCATAATCTTGTTTATGTAAAGGGAAATATGTGTCATTTCCTCTATAATTTATGAGTTACTATATATTCTGAATTCAAGGGGAAGGGTTGTTGGGATTTGATAAAATTTTAGGGGGCTAAATGATTCATTAAATAATTATTCATTATTTAAAATCAAGAT
This sequence comes from Viscum album, assembly GCA_963277665.1. Classification (NCBI taxonomy): domain Eukaryota; kingdom Viridiplantae; phylum Streptophyta; class Magnoliopsida; order Santalales; family Viscaceae; genus Viscum; species Viscum album. The sequence goes on from OY728142.1 coordinate 1,933,003,793, forward strand.
TATGTAGAAAAACATTATTTAATTTTTTTTAGAAAATGGTAATCAAATCATCCTCGTCAATTTCCCTATGGTCCTTCTTAGACAAATATAATATTTTAATTGTTTTAAACATACAAGAGTTTTATATGAGCCTTGTATTATTTAACACTAAGTGGGGAATTTTTATAACTCGAAATCTCTTATTCATGAGAAACATTTTGGAGAGGCGTGTAGGGATGAGAAATGTGTCTTATGTAATTATATGAAAGATGCATTGGATATCTAATTAATCCTCATGTCATCATCCGTGAATAATGAGATATAGAAGTTTCATGAAGATATAGACGCTTATTCCATGATTCATTGTTCCTGTGTTCTCTAAGATGAGAAATAAAGACAAGAAATATATGAAATATACAAGGAAGTCATTACAATAAATTTAAGATAAATATTTATAGTTAGAAATATGGTAGTTAATATGATTGGATAAATTTAGAATTTGAAACTTTTGGGATTCAAAATGCACAAATAACTTACCAAAAACCTCTACCACTCTCCACCTCCTTCGAGCTTCTAAATCATTGTTTTGATTTTACACCTGAACATGTAGATATGTTTTTATTGGAGATTCTATCCTTGATTTAAAAAATTAAAAAATACAAGTGGAATAAAAAATTCTCTATCCTTGTGGTGAATAAAAGGAAATGAGTGGTAAAAATGTATAAATATTTTTCAAAAACTATGGATCCTTTATAAGTCCCTTATAATAATCTAAATAACCAATAAATTATAAATTGTAGGAAGATTTATGTTTTTATTATAGAATGATGGGGAATTTGAATAATAACCATACCATTGTGAAGAATTAGAGAAAGTATTTCAGAATAATCATTTTTGATTGAAATCATCATATTTATATGAATTGGAAAAAAGATACATCTTGAAGATATAATATTTGTATCCAAAGAAAAGAACCTCCTATAATTAAAAATATTACTAAAGTCAATGTGGATATTTGATATTCCAATGAAGAAAGACTCTCTATGAAACGTAGAAGATAAAACAATCTTATATTGACAAATATATTGGTTTTAGTTTTAAAGTATAATTATTATGTTCATATTGTAACCATCAACATCATTTATGTGTCCAATTTAGATATGAATGGATTTATTTTTATAATCAAAAATAAATATTTCTACTTTTATAATGATACTAGAAGTTATGCTATGGTACATATGAATAATATACTTTATATATTGGAGTATGTAAATCATGTCATTAAATAGATAATTAATCACATTCAAGAGACTCATATCATGCAAAGTTGTGTCATCAACAAATTTTTCATTTAAATGAGATGCATTTGAAAATAATTATACTAATAATGGTATCATGATTATTTCTAGCTAAAAAACAGTGATATGTGTCTTACATTTTTATAATAAAAAGTGACCAATGATCTATCTAGTGTAACATGTGGGATATACAAAAACATTCAATAATTATTTCATAAATATGTGTATAAAAATTTTCTAGTATAATATAGTGGTAAAAACTATTAATTAATTATTATAGATGAGGATTTGAGTAGATATGGATAAACCAACCTAATGATGTATATGTTTGAATATATTGATATATATAAGGAATACATGTATGAAGAAAAAAAAATTCTTGGGAGAATGTCAATGAAAATTTATAAAATATATGTATAGAATATTTTAACAAAGAGTTAATTGATTTTCAAAAACAGTTTATGATATTATATCAACACACATTTACTTATGAACCATTGTAGAATTATGTATTTAAAGGAGGAATCACTCTTTATTATACATGTTGATATCTATGAGGAGTCATATCGATCATCTATTATCATTTTTAGGATTATAAATAAATATTATCACATTAATATTAATCTATGCACCAGCTAATGTGATAAGAGATATCCTATATGAGTTATATGATAGAAATAAAACCACTTTTTCACACAATAGTATATGGGAATATAAGACATTTGTATGGAAAAATAAAGGAAACATTGTAGAATCATCAGGCATGGAGTGAATCTTTATAGGGAATACTAAAGAAACTAAAGTAAAATTTCTATAGAACCCATTACATAAAGGGATAATAGTTCACATATGTGAAACATTTAAAAAAAGGAAAACATATCCAAAATTAATGGTAGGATCACAAAAAATATCATTGAAAATTATTCTATAGATGCACAATAGTTAGTATGACAACAAATTCCATAAGAACAAATGGAAGAAGATATTATAGAGACATAATTGATACATAAGAGTATTATAGAATTTAAATACACACATAGATATTGTTTTCTTATCAGTAAGTAAGGTGATTGGTTATTTTAAGAGAATAATAATCCTCAATCCTATAAGATCGTAGTAGATATCTTAGAAGTTAGAAAATGGAAAGAAGTTATATATTTAGAAATGGATTCCATTTACCAAAGACATGTTTTCTTTTTAGTAGATCTCTAAATTTATGAAAATATTATTGGGTGTATGTTTTATTAAGCATTAAACTATAAATGGTTTTGAGTTTTAGTACCTCTAAGGATCAATTGGTTTTTAATTGTTTTATTCAATGTTATATAAAATACTCTGTGAAAACCTTCTCACAATCACTATGATGAAATATATTATAATTATACTTGAAATTATACTATTCCACTATTATGAAATTTGAAAAATGGATTTCGATATAACTTTCCATGGAAATATTTTTGACGAATTTTATATGACACATACATAATTGTTTCTCACACTAAATGATTATGATAAGGGATTCTAGTTACAAAAATCCATTTATTTGTTTTAGAAGGAATCAAGAGCATAGAACATTCATTTCAGTGAATCCATAAGAGAATTTGGTTTTATTCAGAATGAATGGGAGCCCTATGTCAATATGAGGTTTATTAAGAGTTTTATATTATTCCTACAATTATATATTGGTGATATATTACTAATAAAATATGAGATACTAGTATTACATTCAATTCATTCATGGTTGAATAAATGCTTCTCCATTAATGTTATAGGTTAATAATATTATATTTTATGGAAAACGATACATCAAGATAAATCTAAGAGACTTATTGGAATAATTTAATGTATATTACTTGAAAAAGTATTTAGAATTTACTAGTTATAATAATACAAGAGATGATTGTTTCCCATGTCAGGTGGTATTCACCTCTCCAAGAAAATGTATCCTTGGGTACAAGAAGATATACAAGGATGGTTGTAATTTCATATGCATCAAGGAATGGATGTAACATGTATGCCATGCAATGAAGTAGGCTTGATTTTGTATACTGCTTGATCATTGTTGGAATATATCAATAAATGGTAGGAGAACTATATTGTTTAATTACAAATTCAACCCTAAAGTACCCATGTCACACATAGGATATGTTCCTAGTTTATGGAAGAGATGAAAAACTTGGTGTGAGGAGATACATATATTCTAGTTTCCAAATAGATCAGAATTTTTTAAAATTATAGTTGTGTATTTATTTTTCCATAATAGAGAATTTATGATCTATAATAGTTATAATAATCCAATGGTCATTGTTTTAAAAGTATTGTCTTAGTATATTTTGGCTTCTAATTGAACTGAATAAGCATTGTGGATACCCAAATTCATCCAATATATTCTTGTTATACCTAATGGTATAGATCATGTTACTCTATATTGTGATAAAAATGAAATATTAGTTCTATACAAGGATCATAGATCACATAAATGAAAAAATATATACTTCATAGGTATCATACGATAAAGGGGCTTTTCTCAGAGTGGTGAAGTCGTAATAAAGAAAAATTACCACATAAGATAAATTGTTTGGTCTATTGACAAAAACCTTTTCTCAACTAAAGAATGAATACCTTAAAAGATAATGTGAATTAAAATTAGGATCTGTTGGTCCTAGTTGAAGTAGTAGTTTTTTGGAGTTACTTCAGAAGAACTACCCTAAATTGTTACTATTGATTACAAGAATATAAAGATATATTTTTTCATAATGATTTTATTTATGAATAGAATTAATGTAATAATTTCCTTAAAGTAATTAATCCATAAAAGGTTATAATAATTCCTTATTATAATGATAATGAATAGATGAAATGAAAATATTATTAAACATAAATCCACTAGTATAGAAAACACACATGGGATATAGATGATGTTTTGCTACTAGATAATGGTGGATGATAAGATATTGAAACATATTATTATGAATATTTCCTTAAATGACATCTCTGTAGGGAGGTCATGACGATAGGTATAATAATAATAATTCCACATGTTTCATGCGTCATTGGGTAGTCTTATCTATGAACATTTGTATTGGTCTTTATATTTGATATTATTTTTTTCATATATCATGAGTCATAGAATTCAATGTAGGGATCATAATGTGAGAACATATGGTATAGAAATGTTATCAGGTTTTCTCAATTTCATAAGTAATATGGAATAAATTCAACTAGTTATAAAAGGAATGTTGAAATCTATATTAATGGAACAATAAATCTCATTGAATTTGATTTAAATGGACTAAATGAACAAAATCCATTACCATAATAGATTATAGAAGAGTTAATTTTAGAAGGTAAAAGAATGATAAATCAATCATATAAGGTGATTCGAGAAGTGAAAATCCCACTGATGAGATATCAGTAGAAAAAATGTTGTATTACACCATAATGTTCATATGATGGTCGTAATATTTTCTACATATGTTTATTTCTCTATGGGTTCCATGATTTTTTGTTAGTCATTGAACTTATAATTTTGGTATGTTAACTTACTACCATTGAGAAAAGGGTCTTGAGGTTCATACACTATGTGTATCTAGAATTTCAATAATATTTATTGAATTTCATATTAATAATAAATATTATTCTTTCTTTATAGAATAATAATTATTTAATTAAATTTGATAACATAAATTAAATCGTAGGATATTCAGATGTAAAATAGATCTGTTGATTTTTTTTCCTATGAAATTAATCATGAAGTAGTATATATATATATATATATATATATATTAACTCACCAGTTTAACGAAAATATTAATTTAGACATTTATTTAGTCACATGTATATTAAAAATAAAAGTTCATTCATGGGTGTCATGAATATAATATATATTTATTTACTTATTTAACGAATTATATTTGTTTAAATAAAGTTTTTATTATTAAAGGATTATTAAATTCCATGGAAGGATAAATGATCTAAGTTAATGGTTCAATGGAAATGATAAATATAATATAATTTAAATAAAAATTAATTAATTTAGTAAATTTTATTTAAATAAACAATTTTCTAGGAATTAATAAAATTATTATTCTTATTTTAATTGGAGGTTTTACTAAGCTTAAAGATTTACCTAAGGAAAATTGTGAAAATATGAAATATGTAACCTTAAGTATAAAATCAATGAAATAACATTTTTCATGTGGGGTTATTGTACACAATATATACATTCTATAAAAAATTATATTAACCCTAGATATATTAAACCTCCCATATTAACTCCTAATATCAAACTGAGGAAAATAGAATGACTTGTTAAAATCAACTATGTCATGAACCCCCCACCCCCACCCCCACAAATTACCCAACTACTGAGAACCCGAGCAAGACCTGACCTGGTTGGAAGGGAATTCATTATCGCAATGATCAGAAAAAAAGGGTCACGTCATTAAGAACTACCAGTGATAATGTTTTTTTTCAAAAGCAGACATTGAGAAGGATAATAACCCCAAACCAATGTAAGAAAAATAGGCACAAAAATCTATAACACCAAACCAAATTACAAGTATAGTAAAAATACCATCTCTATGTTTCATGTATTCACCATAAGACTCCCATACACTACTAACAAAAAACCCACTTCCACCCTACATTGCCTTGCCTATACCTATGTAAGATCAAATAAGATCTACATGATCCCAAAAGTGGTTACAGAGTGTGATAAAAAATAACAATAGGATCCCACTATGTTTTTTATAATAGGAAATAGTAAGTTAACCAAATTACACACATGTAATTAATTTAATTAGATGAAATAAAATTTGACATGGTTTTTAATGACAAATGGAAAACTACCCTTCTCATAGCATGTGAAAAATTTTAATATTCTAATTTTTGATGAATTTTCATAACCATTCAAAACATAAATTTTAATGAATTTCAATAAATAAAATCATCCCATGGAGTAACATTAAGTCTATTTTAGTGAAGATCCTCTTATAATTTCATTGAATGATAGGCCTCCCAGTGTATGTTTTACCCTTGTAAAATTTGCCTATGTGTAATATTTCACTCTTGATAGTTCCTCAATACAACATATTAGGCCTCCTAGTGTACACATTACCCTAGAAAAATAGATCTATGGGGGTATGAGTTCATCCTTCGGGATGGATCCATGCCTCATTTTAAATCACTAATGTGTTTACCCTATTAGAATCATTGAAAAGAAATTTCATCTTTTAATATACATAAATGAATCTTCTATGAAATTTTCTTTGAAAATGATAAAGGGTAGTTTTCCATTTTCATCAACACAAACACACCCCAAAGTATATAAAAGCATTTATTATTATAATTACCAATTTTAGGAAATAATTTTAATGAGAAAGAAACCAAAGATTCTAAAATAATTTCAATTCATGAAACCACTGACCTGGAAATAGGTAGAATATCATCCCCACAAAGAAATAAATATCCACGTTTTACTGAGGGATATTGGTACTAAGGAAGGATGATATACCATGGATTCACTACACTGGGTATCCATTGTTCCAACTTCTTCCATAAAGTAAATTAATGTATCCACTTTCCACAGTAATAACTAAACAATTCACTAGGATGATTTTATATTTAATTGGTATCCCTCAATTATATAATATATCTATAATAAAAACAATTAATAACCTATATATGACATATTCACATTGATTTTATAGACCTTGGGAAAGATAAATATTAAGAGGATAATAAACCATGCTAAAAAAATGATACAGTAACCTTGAGTAAATCACAGATTTGATTGGCATATCTGGCAACCATGAATTTGAGTTTTAATAGACAATGAAATATAAGGAGAAAACAAAATTTATCTGAATAAAATTTATGATAAGGTATAATGAATAATATATATTAGTTAATTTTTGACGTAAATTATAAATAAACCCTTACTGATCCCAGAAACGAGCAGTACCATCGCCCATTTTGTTGAGCCCACCTGCTAGACGATGTTTATAAAATAATAGCTTATCCACTCCCATAACAAATGAATAGTTTAGGGACCTCACTATCTAGCCAGTAGACCACCGTTAGATTTTATATTTAAGTGACTATAACTATACCTCACCAACCCCTTACGACGGCCCCCTAGAACACTAAAACTATCAGGGACAATATGATATTAACTCGAAGAAGAAAAAATGAGGTAAATTTCAATCCTAAAAATAAAACTGAGATGATACAGTTTTTTCCTCCATATTAATTTATTCTCCAAGAAAACTAAGATTAAGTAGGTTGTTTACAATGTGGTGATGCAATTTATCCCTCATCGTAGAATCCCCTTATCACATTTCTTGCGATTCTGATCCATGATTACACATAACATGAAAGGATATTATATAATTTCCATGTAAAACAATTATATGAGTGTTAGAAACACAATAGTATTTCACAATAAAAATTATTTCAGGTTCCATGTTGAGGTATTCCCAATTTAGATCAATATATGGTTTATGATGATATTTCATGGGATAAGGAACATAACGGACATTGTGAAATAAAATTAACTATGGTGGTAAATCCATGTGACATTTCACCTTGTAATGTTTTTTAGAAAACCCAAATAGTCTCATAGTCCCAGGAGTGAGATTCACTTTTTTTAGTTCTCAGTTACCTAATGAGGTGATACCTTTAACAAAACGTTTTCATCAACTAAAAACTCCAATAAATGATAATGAAGACATGAATGTGACTTATATACACCTTGATCATTTAAAATATGCTGACAAATAATCTAAACCATTATCATTGTTTCATAAACCATGGTCAGTCATATCATGTAAGTTTTACCAATCTTCAAACAACAGATAAGTGAGTTGCAAGGTCGTCAATATAAAGCATCAAAAAGTGTTATCAAGATAATGGATTGTTAGTTTTTATTGATAAAAAACTAAACCAGTACTAAATGGTTTTACCAAGACCTTATAAATTCCAAAATATCATAATGGATTATATATTCTAGAATTTTATTTAAAATTTATGTATACCCATTAATATTGTGATGTAATGATGTGATCAACTAGACATGAATTTCTATTGCCTCATAGAGGCCCTCCCAAATAAATGAGGTAAAATGAGGGTCCCTATCCAAAATTTTAGTGATATTAATCCCATAAAACATATTATTACTTTAAAATATAACATCCCCAGTTCTTCCACGTTAGTGAAATCATGATTTAAAATGAAATGATCCAACAAAGTCAACCAGTTAATAACCATCCAAATTGAATTATTACTTCATGAAGTACAAGGTAAGACAAAAACTAAATACATTGACATAAAATTTCATTTCCATATTGTAATAGGAAAAAGATAAGAAATATAATGGAATTTTGATGCATATAATTAATCTATTAGCATGTTGCACATCATGATACATTGATGACTATTTCTAATTTCATACCAGACAACCAGAACCAATGCTTCATTTCAAAAAACACCATTTTAATTTTTTTGGTTGAAATGCAATTAATAATGATAAAATTTTCCCAACATATCCTTCCCCATAGTTTATGGGAAAACATACCAGTTTCTAAAACTATTGATACCATTCATAGAGATAGACCACTCACTAACGGTCTCCCAACCATATAAAGAATCTATGATAAACTGGTACTCATTATCTTATTATTTATTTTGAAGATAGGTTATCATATGAACACTTTATATAATATTTCTATAATCTACACCCTAGACGACCAATTAAATCTATGTAATTTGTCTCATAAACATTCATTCATCCTTCACTTCTTTTATAAATAGAGAATGAATATTTAGTCTAAGAGCATTAATAACCACATTACCCTTTCTTAATGTGTAGGAACATTTATTTATAAATGACCATAGGTATTCCAATCATCATATTTAAAATATATTAAATTTTTTTAGAAATTATTTATCCCAACCTATAATAGAGATAGTAAAACATAATGTTATCCACAAAGAGATAGATTCACATACATTTAAGGGAGTGAATAAACATTTTGATTTCTAAATCATGGCAGGGATAATTCCAATCATGTAGTAAAATCTAAAATGATCCATAATCCATTACATTATATATTTGATTAAGGAAACAACTAAATCCTATACCAAAAGTATAAAAATAATATGAATTTATCTAAATGGAATCTATTATTGTTAGAATATATTCAAAGATTAAATATCATTTTAGTTCACCAAAAGATTTCAAATGATTTGTACCACACAAAAACATCATTCCCTTATTGGTGAGAGTCGCCAATGGTCATGCAAGTCTTGAGTAATCCATTTTGAACATATTATAATATATTACCAATCTCAGGATGTTTTGAATGATCAAGTGATTTCATAGTTCTTCCGATTACAAAATAACCATGGACATTTTTGTTTCATGTATTATACCATTTTTTGAAATTTTTGTATCCAAAGAACATAAGTTATCAATTCTATAATTGAATTTTATATTTTTTATTCTTATAGGAAGTGATTCCCTAGGACTCCCAAAACATGTACCAATGGATTTATGAGATCCCATTAATCCTTTGAGAACACAACAATTTCATACCTAAACACCATAATCACATACCTTGATATTGGTTGAAAATATGATTCATCAGTTCCACGAAGATATCAAGAGAATTGGTTAGTCTAAATCATATCATGATGTACTAAAATGGTTATTACTTATATGAAATTTTGTTTTTAGAATAGATGAATTATTGAATCTGGGATTTTGGTAACCAGATAGATGATAAACATTTGAGAACAACATTACCTCTTTTATCTAATTAATCCAATATAAAATTTGTAGAAAGGGGTATTTTTTATTGACTTTTAATTAATTTAGATTTTGATAGTAAATGAATAAGAGTATAGTTCTATAAATGTTACTATAAAAGATAAATGGGGCTACCCAAGGTGAAAAACTCAGAAGTATAAATCTATTGGATCTCAAATAATTAAATTTATTTTTTATCTCTATCAACTTAGTTGATGCCGTAAGTAAGATATCATCGGTATCCACAAAGTTCTCATAAATATGTTAATGAAGAACTCTACATCATTATTAAATGGAAATCTAGAAATTTTTTATTGAAATGTTTTATAATATATATTGAATACCATATGAATCCAACATCTAAAATAGTATTGAATTGGTTCTATCATAGTTAAATACACCAACATACAAAGCATTGGAAGAGGAGTTCATGTCTGACTAGACCTCAATTCCCATTCTCCCTAATTCAAATAGTTGTTCTCGTCTAGGGAATTTAAGGATAACCATCAATGATAACAATCAATTGAGTATTTTTTAGAAATCAACCAATCCATCCAATTAAAATCGTTAAATATTACCAAGTTAAGAACTCGAAAATACAAAACCATATCAACGTCACATATAAAGTAAGAGTATATGGGAATCATAGAAACATCTCCTTATGTATTCCTAAAGGAGTCACTAATTTTATAGTGAATAGAATGAGTTCATGTGGCTGTTTTAAATGATAAAAAATTTGTGTCCTTTAATTGGAGTGAGAGGATCCAATTCCAAATTAAGAAGTCACTAAAGATTAAGAAATAAGAAATGTACCTCTCACAGTTGCAGGAACCTCTTTAAATTCCAGAAGAGACTCCTCCATTGTATATATCTACATCGTTTTTGTATTCAAGGGTAGGATCCTTATTTTATAAGAATCATTTTATAGAAGTAAAGATCCTATATGAGTCAATAATCCTATGTCGAAACAAGGAGAAGAAAAATCATAACATAAATTCATTGAGTCAACAAGATTCCGCATGGATTTTTGATCATTTGAGATGAAAAATGAAATCATTTTTCGTACACTACATGGCCTCAGTGGATTAATTTCAGGCCACTAAATACTGATACTAATGCACAAAATGTATTCTATGAACTACCACAAATGTTTTCTTTATGAAACTCATCATACTTCTTTTCCCATTATAACAAACTCTGAATCTACCAGAATAGTTATTAGGAATTCTCTCCATCCCTAACATAGATGCCAAGTAAATCTATTCCATCAACACACAATTCACCACCTCATCATTAGTATACATCATTAACAAGAAGACATAAAACTTGATGTAAATTTGAACACCCATATGAAACCATTTAGGCGTTATCTTCACATAAGAAACATCCTACGGAGAAACTAAGTAGATATCGACGAAGTGATTAGCATACCCCAATATGGTCTTATTCCATTTATCAATGGTGAGGAAATAAATTTATTTTTACAAAGACCATAAAATTTAAATTTATTTATTTATCAATGATTTCCATGAATTCATTCCACTGCAGTCCATTATTTTTTTTTCTAATACAAATGAGTCCCACCATATTTTACTAGATCCTTCAAGATTGAAGACATCATAACTATCATTTATGGAATCATGGGTCTCTATAAATTCAAATATTATTTCTATAAATACTATCTAATCCTACAACATCTAAGGATCATTATTCCCATGAAAATATAGGGTTTTCTAATGATGAAACTCCTAGGATTATTTCTTATTCTATTCCCTTCATGTTTTTACCTCTCCATCCTAAAAAGGGCTGGTGATGCACTTTCATCTATATCTCAGACTATATGAATTAATTCTTCAATGAAATTTTGAATGAGTGGGGGGGTCACTATATTGGTTAGACATAATAACCCTATTAAGGATTCACTAGATGCCATATGGGGGTGGAATGGTTATACGAGTCACTAGAAAAGGAGACACAAGAACATGAGATCTAATAGTCATTTTCAACTAAAAATAATTACATTGAATTGGAATTAAAAAATTACATGGAAAAAATATTGTTCTCAAAACTCTATACGTAACACCCCGGGTAAATAAAGAATATGACATTTTTATATTTATCCATATTTGTGGATAAAATATTAATATTACTTTAAAGGGGATACTATGCTCGATGGCGTACCCAATACGCAACAACGAGTTTCTTGGGAATCTTACATTGCACTCTAATAATAAAATAATATTATTTTAAATAGTAGTTAAAGCCTAGATATTGTAATGGAGGGAATGAACAGAACTAACTACAAAATGATTATATATGTGTGTAAAATAGTTTTACTCTTTACAATAAATGTTAGAGGATTAAAAATGCGAATGAATCCAATTTTAAGCGTAGACATTCTATTATTCTTTAAAAGGTCGATTAACCGCCTTTTGAAGGCGAACCTCTTTTAAATCCACTTTTTGACAATTACATGGGTTATATTTGACAAAATAAAATTATTCTTTATAATCGGGACATAATTATTCACTTTGTGTAAATTTTTGGTATTTTTCCGAAAAAGTTCAATTTTTAATGAGTAGTGAAAAATGTTGTATTTTAATTCAAAACCACTTTTTAATCTAATTTATTTATATGATTAAATTATCTTTTTAATTGTTTTTAAAGTGTAAATAGAATATATTTTTACCATTTAATCCAATGGTGGTCATTTTAATTAGTATCAATTTAAGATTGGACATAAACGAGTGTCAATCTTTTGAAAGATATTGTTTCATAAAAACACGCTATTTGTTTTAATAATGGGATTTAATTATAAAATTAATTAATAAAACTTCTATGTTATGAATTTGGTAAAATAGACATCATTTTTGAATTCGGAATATCAAATATAGCTTAGGGTGAATTTTTTGTATTTTTCTGAAAAACATCAATTTTTGATGAATAGTGAAACCACAATGTGGTGGTTACAAAATTTGATTTTTCGTTTAAATGGGACTTTTCCACTTCTGTGATTTGAATTTCAAAAATAAAATTTAAATGATTTTAATTGTTAAGTAAAATGTGGTTAAATTGGATGAAAATAATTTTTGATGAAAAGTAACTTTTAAGTTTTATTAATCGCGATTAATGGTAATTAGTGTGATTTAAGGTAAAAATGATATTATAATAAAATGTAAATATATTGACACATTTCCTAACCCTATTGGATGAGTTATGTCCGATCAAGAAAACTCATGGGCCGATTTTTGGTACCACATGGAGCCACTTGGGTATGATAATGACATTTATGCCTTTTATTTAAAGTTAAAATAAAAATGACACAAACATGAGATGTTTTACTAAAACAATTTTTACATGGTGTTATACACGTCATATTGTTTACTATATATATTAATTAGAATGATAAAAAGATTTCCTACATCATAGTATTTTTTTTATAATTTTTAGACATTATATATATTAAATTATTTATGACATCATGATGATGAAGCGAAAACCTCATTATTTAACGATATAAATAAAATTGAATGATAATAAAAAATATAGGACCTACACATGTAAAAATGACATTGGATGGGTGTATTTCGAACCCTTATCACCTTATCCTCGAAAAAAATCAATGTGGGACCATTAAAATCCGAAAACCATTTGAAAATAAAGTAACATTTTATACTTTTCCAAGAGTGCCCCTCCTCTCCTCTTATAAAAGGCCCCCACCTCTACCACCCTTCCCACACATCTAAAGCCTTTGGTTCAGAAAAGATCTGATAATTTTGTCTCTACACATATCTCTCCTCATCCTAGAAGCCTTAACTTAGGCAGTAAGCTCTTCCAGAAACCCCTTTGGTTCAAACCCAAGGGAGTTACCTGATTTTAAGGTAACGTCTTCACTTGTGCTCTTTTGTTTTATTTTGCTTCTCCAACCCCCTAAACTCTTTTTATTCATTTATTTTGTAAACAATCCAGTATATTAAATATACTGGGATGTTTTTATAATATGGATTCGAGCTACACTTACACACACCTTCATCTAATGGTTAAAGAACATACTGTTTCTGTGGATGGCGAATTTCCGCCTCACGAAATGATGATTGTTCAACACTCATATAACACCTTCAATGGTGGCCATTAAGATGTAACTATGTTTATATATGATATATAATATTTTTATGTTTTACTTAAGCTTCTGTATTTTTCATTTGTGGCATACCTTTATGGCTTCCATTATGGGTATACGTGATATCTTCATTTTAGGAAGTGCGGGCTACCGCACCCTCAAAGTGATTTGATTCTTTAATACCATATGTGGGATTGTATAAAGGATGGATTTAAAGTTATTATATATGATGTTACACTGGAATTATAATATACCTTTATATCATTATTGATTTATTTCCATTAAAATATGATATAGAAATGAAAGTAGTGTTCATGCGTACGTACTTCTTACCATCTCCATGAACGGTGCATTTCATTTCATATAATCAAATTTAATGTACTATTATATGTACATATAATGGATATATATATGATGTATGATAAATATAAAAGATGAATATAATTCTGGAATTAAAAATATACATATCTCTCATTTAGTTTTAATTCCATTAATATGACATAGAAATGAAAGTAGCGTTCATGCGTACGTACGGCTTACCGTCTCCATGAACGGTTCATTTCATTTCTTACCTCTAAATGATTATGTAATAATATAAATACATTTATATTCTTGATATATATGATATATATGATAACCAAATCATTAATATCATTCTGGATATAATGAAACTTTGACCACACGAACAACATGTAATTGTAGGAAGTCCACTTTTGACTTAAGAACCAAATATCGACAAAACAACCATTATTAACTTAAATGATTACATAATGTTTATAACATGTCAATAATTAATATAAAAGTAATAATTAACTTGAAAAATGTTCTTAAACAAGTATAAATTAACTCAAGTTTATTATTCAGGACGTTAAAGAACGATTGAGTCAAGTCGGACCCGAGGTAAGGGATCCTACTCCTCTATTTCTTTTTAAGTATGATCTTTTATGTCATTCCCTTTAAAGATCATATTTCTTGTTATTGGGATGTTATTTTATATTTATCTTACTGTAATTTTTATTTTCATATGATGAGAGACCCTATTCTCTCTCATCAATCCATTTTGGATGTTTTGAGTGGCGTTGTTAGGCTGCCTAATTTTCCTAAGAGATCTAACCTCTCTTTTTTAAGTACTATTCTTTATGTCACTTCTTTTAATCTTATCTTTGTTATGTTGGGGGATGTTCTTTTATATTACTCTTTATGTAAACATTATGTTCATACGATGAGAGACCCTATTTGAGCTCATCAATCCATTTTCGTAAGTTCTAAGTGGCGCTGTTAGGCTGCCGAGTTTTCGTAAGGGATTTTTCATCTCACTTTTATTCCCGTGGGAGTTATGCTAAATTTGCCACAATTTCCTTTGTGTGGTGTATGTACTGCCCATTATTTTACTCATTGAGTATTATAATTTCATTTATGAGTATTTACATCAATGTTGTATTGTCCTTCTTTCACTGGGTGTATGTTTCGAAAGATATCCATGTCGGTAAGGGAACCTTCACCCTCCTATTTTTAAAAGACTTATTTTGTCATGTCTTTTAATTCACATGATATTATGTTGGGATATGTTCTTATATATCCTTATTGATTTAAATTTTATTTCCATTTGATGAGATAATATTTTTATCTCTCATCAACTCATGTTCTGAATTTTGTAGTGACGCCATTAGGATGTCATATTTTAGCAAGGGAACTTCTTAACCCAAATTTGATTCTTTGGGATAAACTTATACGCCTTTAATGTGTCGTTCTATGAATATGTGTGAATAACCTCTGATTTGTTTACACTTAATATCCACTTATATTTGGTGTATTCATTTGTCACACATAATTATGTAATTGATTTATCCTTAAACCAAGTATACTGTCTTTGTAAGGGACTTCGTCTCAATCACCTTTCATTGAGGATTTTTTAGTTTTATACAAAAATTTCTTTTATACAATGTATAAACCCCTTTTAATTTTAGGTTTATTGAAAAAGAATCTTTTTATACAAAGCATTTCACTAAACGACAAAGGGGAATGTTTTTTTCGTATGTATGCAGTGACAACGACTTCTCTGCCGCCGTGACCATTATTTGATATTCGGATTCCTCTACAAGCCATTACCTTTTAATGAAAATTAAATACCATGTTTTTATTTTTTTTATTTTGATATTGAAAACTGTTTTTATAATGGATTTGTTATGTCAATATATTTAACTGATATATTGTGATCAAAGTGTGGAAATGTTTTCTTTCCATTAAATTTGTTTTATGTCTTATGATTTTATAATGGTACTTGGACATTTTACGGGTGGTTATGTGATAAACCATATGATGGGTGGTGCCGTGAATACTATGACGGTTTGTTACGTTATAACCTCCAATGCATTGGGTATGGAAGTCGGGCGTATGGCTATTCCATTAAGTGTGTATGGAAGTTGGCCGAATGGCTATTCCATTAAGTGATATGTGTGGAAGTTGACCTTATGGTTATTCCACTTAAGTATGTTTATGTCCCAAGTTACCTTTATTTGTTATATGATCTTTATATGGGTTTTATGGTAATATTTTGGTTACATAAGGGTAAGTAATGAACTTTTATTCAGTGAAGAGTTTTTACTATTTCGGAAAGGTGAAAAGTATTACTTTGATAAAGTGTACATGGTTTACTTGTTGTTTTGAAAAACTAATAGTTTTCATTCTTTGTGTAACCCTTACTGAACTTTTTATGCTCATCCCATGTTTTTGAAATGTTTTTCACAGGACTTAACGTGGAATAGGGTCAAGGATGGGATCAAGGGAAAGTCATGCAACCTAAAAACATGGAACTGGACATGTTTCTTTTTAAGAGTTTTTATTTTATGGAAACGTAGTAAAAGTTTCTAATTTGTAATCATTTGAGATGTAATAGTTATGTCCAAATTCTCTATAACTCTAAACCTGAAAATATCCTCAATGTGAATTTTTCATTTAATTCAATGTTATGTAAGGTTTAAGGCCGGGGCCTTATAGTAGGTATCAGAGGTCGGTTTAGATAACTTTAGAGGTTATGGTATTCTTTAAGCATAAGTGACATGACCATAATGGTTAGGATTTCATAAAAAGTACTTGTTTTAGATAATGTAAATGAGTAAGTATATCTTAGTGTTTATCTTCCTCATTAGTACATGATGGTTTTGTTGATATACTCACACTAACCTTTTTGTTTTTAGTAAATGGCTAGACATAGCAGGCACCAAAGTAACAGTGGATGTGAAGGAAACTGTGACAGTTTTCTGAGTGAGCAACTGAATGATATGGGAGCTGTAATGAGAACTCTTGTGTATATCCTCAACCAACTATCTGGAGTCATGATTTACCACCTAAACCTTGGTAATTTCTATAAGGCATCATATCTGCGACAAAAAAATCCTTACGGAACTGCAGGTAATAATCATAATGGTAAGTGTGTTCAAAAACCTATGTGTCCATGATGTGGAAATAAACACCTTGGAAAATGTTTCAAAGGGACAGAAATGTGCTATAGATGTGGAAAAGAAGGTCATAAAGCAAGAACCTACCATGGAAAAAGGAAGCATCCAGTTGACTCGAGGAAAGGGAAATAAGTTCTTTCTGAGGGATCAACTGAATGTTTTAAATGTGGTGTGCATGGTTATTATGAAAACACATGTCCTATGAAGAGGTTTTGTGAATGGGATCACCAAGATCGTACAAATACTCGTTTACCAATACCTAATACCATTCCAATTGAGGATGAAGAAACTGACAATGACCAATCAATGGTATGGATTATTTCATACCTTTTGTTTCCTATTTTGGAATCTCAGGATATGATTCATGATTTTGTTTGTAAGAAAGAAGTATTTCAGAATAAGTTGTAAAGGAATGGTTAATGGATCATGAAGAATGTTGAAGGAGTATGAAGTCAACATATAAGGGCTTCAAGAGTTATGGTGAAATTCTTAAGAGTATTAAGTCTCTTTTGATGATGGGGTACATTAGAAGACTTTTTAAAGTATGTGTAACACTGACGTTTGATATATATAAATTTTATTCAAAGAATAGTAATCTGTTATTTTTTGGACATAGTTATAATGAACCATTTGAGGTTTATATTATCCATACATTTGAGGTAATTATGGGTTACTATATGTAATAATGGAAAGTGAAAGTCATGAGATAAAATTGAGGTTAAATTACATTATGGTTATTTTTGAAGATTTTATCTCGTTATTGGGGAATGATTTAATAATTATGTAGTTTTGGAAAAAGGACAACACACAGACCGTGTGACAACCCGTTGAGTCGGACAAAGCTGCATGAATAGAACCCACAACCAAAGTGCAATGGGTATTTATCGCCTACCACTGGACTACGTGAAGTCCCTGGTTAGTATGACTTATTCTTTTTAGTTATGTGACTTTATGAATTAAGAGTAAGTTGATTTTGGGTATTTATGAAAATGATTAACTTATCATGGAGGATATGTGATTAGGTTAATTACTTTTCAATGCGAGACTTTAGGAGCAACTGATGTTTTTTTTGGAGATAAATGTTAAGACTTAACTTGGAAGACTATGTGACTAAATCTTTCAAATATTTGGGATTCAATCTTAGTTTAGTTTACTTTGAAGAATTTTTTTGGACAAATTGTTTATCGAATGGTCCTCGTTGAACTTTGGGATTTGTTGGGCAAATTTTGGAGATTAAGAATAGATTTTCATTTTATAAAGGGTTATCCTTTTCTGGATTATCTGATCTTGTACTAACCGTTTTGGTTTTGGTTATGGTTAGAGTCTAAAGACATGGGAAGTATATAGTTCTCTTTTCTGGATTAGGCGATTCTCTAGAAATTGATTATAGTACACTTAATGCAAACAAGTCTTCCTAAATACTCACCTTTTAGAGAAAATATGATTTTGATTAAGGAATCTAGTAAAAGTTGGAAGTCTACGTGAAAAGTAAGTATGTTTCATTATGATTTAGTTAAGCTCAATAATAAATTCCTCATTGAAAAGTAACTTAAAACAAAAATGTTGTCTGTTATCTTTTCCTACATGGGAATCAAATACCGTTTAACTCATCACAAGTTTGTGATTTTCTTATGGTTAACTTTCTTCTAGACATGTTTACTATCAATCTCCATCAGAACATGACCCTTTTTTTTCCTCCATGTCCATATTTTCATACTTGGAATCCTAGTATTGGTTAACTCGGGTGACCTCTGTACTTATCTTTCTTTATTTTAAAGTGATTGTTTTACCGATTCTTGTTCCAATGTGGGACAATCAAGGATATTTCCAAGCCCAATTTTAAAATTGCGAGGACGTAATTCACAAAAGGGGGGATGGATGTAACACCCCAGGTAAATAAAGAATATGACATTTTTATATTTATCCATATTTGTGGATAAAATATTAATATTACTTTAAAGGGGATGCTATGCTCAATGGCGTACCCAATATGCAACAATGAGTTTCTTGGGAATCTTATGTTGCACTCTAATAATAAAATAATATTATTTTAAATAGTAGTTAACTCCTAGCCATTGTAATGGCGGGAATGAACAGAAATAACTACAAAATAATTATATATGTGTGTAAAATAGTTTTACTCTTTACAATAAATTTTATAGGATTAAAAATGCGAATGAATCCAATTTTAAGCGTAGACATTGTAATATTCTTTAAAAGGTCGATTAACCGCCTTTTGAAGGAGAACCTCTTTTAAATACACATTATGAATATGTTATGTGTTATATTTGACAAAATAAAATTCTTCTTTATAATCGGGACATCAAAATTTACTTTGTGTATATTTTTGGTATTTTTCCGAAAAAGTTCAATTTTTAATGAGTAGTGAAAAATGTTGTATTTTAATTCAAAACATCCTTTTAATCAAATTTATTTATATGATTAGATTATATTTTTAATTGGTTTTAAAGTGTAAATTGATTATAATTTTACCATTTAATCCAATGGTGGTCATTGTAATTAATATTACTTTAAGATTGGACATAAACAGGCGTCAATCTTTTGAAAGATATTATTTCATAAAAACACGCTATTTGTTTTAACAGCGGGATTTAATTATAAAATTAAATAATGAAACTTCTATGTTATTAATTTGGTAAAATAGAATTCATTTTTGAATTCAGAATATCAAATATAACTTAGGGTGATTTTTTGGTATTTTTCTGAAAAACATCAATTTTTGATGAATAGTGAAACCACAAAGTGGTGGTTACAAAATTTGATTTTTTGTTTAAATGGGACTTTACCACTTCTGTGATTTGAATTTCAAAAATCCAATTTAAATGATTTTAATTGTTAAGTAATATTTGGTTCAATGGGATGCAAATAATTTTTGATGAAAAGTGTCTTTTAAGTGATATTAATCGCGATTAAAGGTAATTAGTGTTATTTAGGGTAAAAATGATATTATAAAAAAATAAAAATATATTTACACTTGTCCTAACCCTATTGGATGAGTTATGGACGACCAAGAAAACCCATGGTTCGATTTTTGGTACCCCATGGAGCCACTTGGGTATGATAATGACATTTATTCCTTTTATTTAAAGTTAAAATAAAAATGACACAGACATGAGATGTTTTACTAAAACAATTTTTACATGGGGTTATAAAAGTCATATTTTTGACTATAAATATTCATTGGAAATATAAAAATATTTCCAAAATCATAGTATTTTTTTATAATTTTTAGATAATATATATAGTAAATTATATATGACATCATGATGATGCAGCGATGACCTCATTATTTAACGATTTAAATAAAATTGAACGATAATGCAAAATATAGGACCTACACATGTCAAAAACCTATTGGATGGGTGGATTTATAACCCTTATAACCGTATCCTCAAAACACATCAATGTGCGACCATTAAAATTCAAAAACCATTTGAAAATAAAGTAACATTTTAAACATTTCCAAGAGTGCCCCTCCTCTCCTCTTATAAAAGGCCCTCACCTCTACCTCCTTACCCACACCTCTCAAGCCTTTGGATCGGACAAGATCTGATCATTTTGTCTCTCCACATCCTTCTTCTCATCCTAGAAGCCTTAACTTAGGCAAGAATCTCTTCAAGAAACCCCTTTGGTTCAAACCAAATGGAGTTACCCGATTTTAAGGTAACGTCTTCACTTGTGCTCTTTTGTTTTATTTTGTTTCTCCAACCCCCTAAACTCTTTTTATTCATTTATTTTGTGACAGCTCCAGTATCTTAAATATACTGGGATGTTTTTATAATAATTATTCAAGCTACACATACACACACCTTCATCTAATGGTTAAAGAACATATTGTCTCTGTGGATGGAGAATTTCCGCCGCACGAAATGATGATTGTTCAACACTCATATAACACCTTCAAAGGTGGACATTAAGATGTCACTATGTTTATATATGATATATAATATTTTTATGTTTTACTTAAGCTTCTTTATTTTTCATTTGTGGCATACCTTTATGGATTCCATTATGGGTATACGCGATATCTTCATTTTAGGAAGTGCGGACTACCGCCCCCTCAAAGTGATTTGATTCGTTAATACCATATGTGGGATGTATAAAGGATGGATTTAAAGTTATTATATATGATTTTATACTAGAATGATAATATACCTTTATATCATTATTTTTTTATTTCCATTATAGAATGAGATTGAAATGAAAGGAGCGTTCATGCGTACGTACGGCTTACCGTCTCCATGAACGGAGCATTTCATTTCTTATCCTCAAATGTAATGTACTATTATAAGTACATATAGTGGATATATATGATTTATGATACATCTAAAGGATGAATATAATTCTGGAATTAAAAATATACATATCTCTCATTTATTTTTAATTCCATTAATATGACATAGAATTGAAAGTAGCGTTCATGCCTACGTACGGCTTACCATCTCCATGAACGGTGCATTTCATTTCTTACCTCTAAATGATTATGTAATAATATAAATACAAGTATATTCTGGATATATATTATATATATGATAACCAAATAATTATGATCATTCTGTATATAATGAACCTTTGAACACACGAACTATATGTAATTGTAAGAAGTCCACTTTTGACTTAAGAACCAAATATCGACAAAACAGACATTATTAACTTAAATGATTACATAATGTTTATAACATTTAAATAATTGATATAAATGCAACAATGAACATGAAAAATGTTCTTAAGAAAGTATAAATTAACTCATGTTTATTATTCATGATGTTAAAGAACGATCGACTCAAGTTGGACCCGAGGTAAGGGATCCTACTCCTCTCTTTCTTTTTAAGTACGTTCTTTTATGTCATTACTTTTAAAGATCATATTTCTTGTTATTGGGATGTTATTTTATATTAATATTAATTTAATTTTTATGTTCATATGATGATAGACCCTATTATCTCTCAACAATCCATTTTGGATGTTTTGAGTGGCGTCGTTAGGTTGCCGAATTTTCGTAAGAGATCTAACCTCTCTCTTTTTTAAGTACTCTTCTTTATGTCACTTCTTTTAATATTCTCTTTGTTATGTTGGGGGATGTTATTTTATATTCCTCTTTATATAAAATTTATGTTAATATGATGAGAGACCCTATTTTATCTCATCAATCTATTTTTTTATGTTCTAAGTGGCGCCATTGGGCTGCTGAGTTTTCGTAAGGGATTTTTCATCTCACTTTTATTCCCGTGGGATTTATGCTACATTTGCCACAATTTCCTTTGAGTGGTGTATGTACTGCCCATTATTTTACTCATTGTGTATTATACTTTCATTTATGAGTATTTACATCAATGTTGTATTGTCTTTCTTTCACTGGGTGTATGTTTCGAAAGATATCCATGTCGGTAAGGGGACCTTTCACCCTCTTATTTTTAAAAGACTTCTTTTGTCATGTCTTGCAATTCACATAATATTATGTTGGGATATGTTCTTATATATCCTTATTGATTTAAATTCTATTTCCATGTGATGAGATACCCTTTTTATCTCTCATCAACTCATTTTCTGAATTTTTTAGTGACGCCATTAGGCTGTCAAATTTTAGAAAGGGAACTTCTTAACCAAAATTTGATTCTTTGGGATAAACTTATACTCCTTGAATATGTTGTTCTATGAATATGTGTGAATAACCTCTGATTGTTTTACAATTAATATCCACTTATATTTTGTGTATTCATTTGTCACACATAATTATGTAATTGATTTATCCTTAAACCAAGTATACTATCGTTGTAAGGCACTTCGTCTCAATCACCTTTAATTGAGGAATTTTTCATTTTATAAACAAATTTCGTTTATATGGATTATAAATCCCTTTGACTTTTATGTTTATTCAAAAGGAATATTTTTATACAAAGAGTTTTACTAAACGACAATGGGGAATGTTTTTGTCGTACGTATGCGGCGACAACGACTTCTCCGCCGCCGTGACCATTATTTGAGATTCAGCTTCCTCTACAAGCCATTACCTTTTAATGAAAAATAAATACAATGTTTTTATTTTATTTTATTTTGATATTGAAAATGGTTTTTATAATTGATTTGTTATGTCAATATATTTAAGTGATATATTTTGATCAAAGTGTGGAAATGTTTTCTTTCCACTATATTTGTTTTATGTCTTATGATTTTATAATGGTACTTGGACATTTTACGGGTGGTTACATGATAAACCATATGATGGGTGGTGCCGTGAATACCAGGATGGGTGGTTACGTTATAACCTCCAATGCATTGGGTATGGAAGTCGGTCGTATGGCTATTCCATTAAGTATGTATGGAAGTTGGCCGACTGGCTATTCCATTAAGTGATATGTGTGGAAGTCGACCTTATGTTTCTTCCACTTATGTATGTTTATGTCCCAAGTTACCATTATATGTTATGTGATCTTTATATGGTTTTTATGGTAATATTTTGGTTACATAAGGGTAATTAATGAAATTTTATTCTGTGAAGTATTTTTACTACTTCGAAAAGGTGAAAAGTATTACTTTGATAAAGTGTACATGGTTTACTTGTTGTTTTGAAAAACTAACAGTTTTCATTCGTTGTGTATCCCATACTGAGCTATTTATGCTCATCCCAAGTTTTTGAAATGTTTTTCACAGTACTTAAAGTGGAATAAGGTCAAGGATGGGATCAAGGTAAAGTCATGCAAACTAAAAAAATGAAACTGGCCATGTTTCTTTTTAAGAGTTTTTATTTTATGGAATCTTAGTAAAAGTTTCTACTTTATAATCTTTTGAGATGTAATAGTTATGTCCTAATTCTCTAAAACTCTAAACCTAAAAAGATCCTCAATGTGAATTATTCATTTAATTCAATATTAAGTATGTTTTAAGGTCGGGGCCTTATACTATAAATCCTAAAAGACACATTTTTAGACCTCTAATGGTATATTAAGGCTCATAATAGTGATATGTTCCTAGAACACCCTAAAAAAACCCTTATGTCCTAAAATTTTTATATTATATCATCCAATACATCCCAAGATGAAAATAATGATAAAAACCAAAAAACTCCAATGATACTATTTTTTTACGAACCAACCCAAATTAAATAGGAACCGAGAACCCAAACATTTTCAAACATGGCTTGATGGGAATTATAGATCCTCATGGGCATACAAAAATTTTTTGGAATCAAGAACTACCCTTGGGAATGATTTTTCCATAGGAGAATAAAGAACTGGATAACATAAATATAATATTATTGGTATCATAACACAAAAAAACAATATTAAACAGTCAAATTTAAAGAAAAATAAAGTTCCCTAAATAAAAATAAAAAACCAAATTACATGTAAAAAAACCCTTATCCATGTGACATGTATTCACCACTAGAAACCCACACCCTTCTAATGAAAAAATCCACATCCACTCAGTGGTGCCTTTCCTTGACTTTCATAAAACTAAGTAAGGTTTAAATACATCCAAACCTGTATGAATTGTGTGATAAAAAAAATCCCAATGGGATCTCACCAGATGTTTCATAATAAAACATTATATTTTAAACTAATTATTCCCAACTAAATAAATATAAGCCCTGAAATATAATTTTACAGAGAGCTTTATGAAACATGGAAAACGAACCCATTCAATTTTTTAGAACATAATATTAATTTTGTTTCAAACCATTTCCTTAACCATTATAAACATAAATTTCAAATAATATAAATATGGTAAACAATCCTATGGGGTAATATTAATTCTAAATTAGTAAGTATATTCATATAATTCATTTTATTGATATGCCACATGGTGTGCCCATTAAAAAAGTAGAACAATCCTAGGGGTTAAGAGTTCACTTCAATGATTGGATACCTAACACATATTAGGCCACTTGGGAGACACATTAACCTTGAAAAATAGGCCAAAGTGGTAAGAGATTATACCTAAGGAATGATATGTTCCTCATAATTTATAACCAAATTGATAACCATGTCATAATAATCAAAACACAATTTCATCATTCAAACTTCATAAATCATGATAAAAAACTACTTTCAATAAATAATACAGAAGGTATTATTAAATTTTTTTAAATTCATCCAAAACTTCATATTTCATCTAAATAAGTATCATTAAATTAGTCAATTATAGTAATTAATTTCAATGATAATGTAAGAAATTTTTTAGATTAATTAAAATACATGAAACCATCATCCTCGAAAGAAATGAAATATCAACAGCTGTGTGAAAATTATAAGACAAGATGGAATGAGAACTCTAGGAATTGGTGAAGTATTCTAACATTTTAATTTTCAATCATGAGTCTCTACATTACCAACTTCTAGTAGAAATGAAATAAAAGGAACCACTTCCCAAAAAAAATTCCAAAACAATGTACCAAGTGGATAGGAAATCCAGAATAAAACCCTCAATTTCTTGAAGAATTTATAAGAAATATAATTATGAACCAATATAAAACTTATTCACAAGTATTTCATAGCCTTTTGGAAAGAGGAAAAAATAGTAAGATGATCCATGATCAAAATAGATATAGAATTACCATGAATAGATCACAAATTCGATCAGCACTTCAATGTTTAAGGAGTTATGTTAAAGTGAAAAAAGACATCCAAGGTGATCTACAAAATTTTTAGGGATCAATTTAACGTTAAAGGAGAATTATAAATAAATAAAATGACGTTTTCAGGTGAGAAAAAATACCCATACTAATCCTCGAGCATAGTAGTGCCATTGTGAAGCCAGTGCCTACAAAAGAATGTTATACCCACTACCAGTCACACCAGCTAGCCGATGGGCCTCACTAGCAAGTTAGTGGACCACCTATTGCCTCATTAGGAAAAAAATTTGGTCAACACCTATTCAACTACACAAGGCACACTTCATATGTAATAACATGATTGTTCACACAAGTATGAATCTTCAATATTTTTGTTTATATCATTATTTTGGACCTCATAGACAATAATAATGATTTTGTGATGGACTGGAGGGTTTCCAGGGATTTTTCAAAGCATTGAACCTGTATTTTTTAGAGGAAAATTCATGTCTTATAGTTATAATAAACCTTGTGAGGTAGGCACCATAGTTTTTTAACCCATGTGAGGATAGAAAACGAGGTCATATAGAGATTTTTTTTACCTTATACATAAAAATTGGTCCACATGGCCATGAAAAAAGTTTTAGAGGAATTTTTCATGGATGGAAAACTATATATAACTATGTATCCTAACAATGTGTATGCCACTACGTATAGCTTCTCGTGCCCAATTTATGCATGGTTTGTCCAAAATCGTGCTACCTAACTAAGCGAAGGGAACATTTTGTTTGAAATTGTGGGTTTTACCTTATATCATTTATTGATTCAATCCTTATTCTCAATTGGATTTATAGTGAACAACAAACTTGTTTTCACCTTTGGAATCCAAAAACCCTTTTATTCTAGGAATTGAGATCTAGCTTCCGTCCGAAGTCTGAATTGATCATCATTCATCTCATTGGATCTACACTGGTAGGTTCTCGATTCCTTCTTCATATTTCATCATTATTCTTTCTATCAATGAAACTACATTGACTCATGCTCATATGCTACAATTTCTCTATATTGATACACTCATTATATCTACACTAATCTAGGCCCAACAAAATGACGACACTTGAATACAAGAGTTGTATAAGTCTATGGATGTTTTCCTATAACTCATTTCAAAATTTCCTTCATTTTATAAATTGTTGTGTATTTATGCCGATTTATTCAAGAATCATTAGTTAAATAAAGGTGTCTTTCATGTAGTTATTAAGGGTGTTTCTATGAGCCTTTTGATATATATAATTCATAATTGGTGGTTACATCCACAACTCTAACCAACCCAATTAGAGTATTATTCATAATTGAGATTTTATGGTTTTGACACCTTGGAGCCACCATTTAGGTGTTCTTGTGACTGAAAAATATAATGGTAAGACTATTTATATTAAATTTCTATTGAAATGATGAATGGATAGATTATTTTTGTTCCACTTGACCACCCTAAGGTAAGTACTACAATTTTATTAAACAATGTTAAATGTAATGTAAAGTACATCATAAATATATGAAGTGTCATATTTTATAATAAATGAAATGAATGTGGTTACTCTGACATAGAACGGAAATTACCTATTATTAAAGGGTAAGGGGATTAAAAGTAATTGAATATCAAATAACATAAATGGATTCATACCCCATGGCATTGTCACACTAATGAAAGACATGGATTGAAAATTCATCATATTAAATGGGGTGAATATCATGTGGTTTTATTAATTAAATGAATTAAATGTAATGTCCCTGGTTACATATTGAAATATACAACATAATAGGGTTGGTTTGACTTAGGTTAGCTTTTGGATTTCCAAGGAAATGCCTTGATAACTAGAGGATTCCATTCCAATTCAAGGATGTCATTTTCAATAGTTTAGACCCAACGTGGTACCCGGTCCTCATATATCTGTGGATATCTAGTATGACATTATTGAATCCCTTCATTTCTATTAAATTATTCTCTAGAGACACTTTTTGGATCAATCCTGGATTTTATGGACATGTGGTTCCTTGGTTATATCCTTGGTCCTAGCTATAACGTATCCCATTTTACCTTGGATGTATTACATGGACTTAGTAAGAACATCTATGGAATTAATCAGATCAATCTCCTTGGATTACACCCTTACCCATTAACCGTGATTTATTTATTACTAATTCAGTGAACCTCATGGTCGAGGTTACCTTTTTTGTTACCTTGGATCCATTATATATTATAATCATCAGGGTTTCCTTGGAATATCTCTGAACCAATACTACAATTATCAAAAGGTGATGTCAATTATGCAAATGCCTAATGTGAAATAAAAATATTCTTAAAAAAATTAAATTAATTATCCATATTCATGATTAGACACCATCTGAGGGATAAAGCATTTACTTGGGTATTAATGTTACTTTAATACATTATTTTTATATATTCATACTTTCACACCTTTTAGTTTATAAAACAAAAAAAGAACATTATAGGAAATTTTTGTGGTGGACTAATGGGATTTATATCACACCCTATCTGGGCCTTCATTGGTATTCAGACATACTATATGTTTCTAGGTGTTGATAAAGGGAAGCATTTGACTTCAAACACTTGATTTCTTTTATTTTTGGATGGATCTGTTAGCATATCACCGAGTTAGAGTTTGATATTTTAGGGATATATTTTGTATTCCATTTTTCAAATTATTTATTTCATTCTTATATGATGATTTATTTTCATGTTTTCCATATTTCAAGGTATATGACAAATATCAACATATCATTATTAGTTGTTGTGTATTTTCACAAGTTGATTGGTAGTTTTTTAATGAAATCTGATTACGTTTTGTTGTATACTATTACACTACCACTTATATATATATATTCATCTTATGTTATTATAGTCACTGAATATGCTACACATTGTTAATGAGGGAATAGTCTTCCCACTAACAAACCTTAATCGCTTTTTTCTAGTCAACAACCTCTGACATTTGTGGAGATGCACATGAAGCCATGTGTCCAACTGAGCTCGAGCCACACCATTAGTGGAATCCGGGATCAGGACATCACAATGTGGTATCATAGGTTTAATTTTTTTTCATAATATTTTTTAAAATGGTCAAGAGAATAGGAATTCTTGAAAATTAGTCATAATATATGCTTGGGCATTGTGAAACCATGTTTTGGGTAAAGGATGGGTTTCCTAATTTACTTTTTCTGTTCTTCTTTTTCCAATTATAGTTGATAAAATTTCACTATTGGGTGATGAGCATGCAATGTGGTGTTTTTGATATTTTTTGGATGATTTTTCACTTCATCCTTAGCCTGGTTATATGAGGGAAAGGATCATTGTTACATGTATCCTCATAGGCCCCTATAATTCGAATTCCATGCATAGTTCCATGGTATATTAGTACATTTCACTACATGTTATTGCTTAATATGTTTATGAATTTTGAGTGATGTTTTATAAGATAGATTATTCATGTGATTTTACATGGATATAATTTTTTAATTATTTTTTTCAATTACTGAGGTGTTATGGGACCTCAAGGGGTTCGAATTGGTAATTTATCGAGTCGAACCATATGATTAAAATAAAATGGGTGATGTTTTAGGTGATAAAAATCTTTGTACCTAATTCACTAAGAATGGATATCCATTCCATAAAAAACATTGTATTTGGAAATAATAAAATTAAACAAGTCAATGAAAATTTACTTTTAAAATGTAATGTCTTCCAGTCCAAATCTCACATTAAAATTTTTATGAATAGTAAAGGAGTTATCCTTATTGAATAAATATGAAATCAGTGAAATGGTTTCTAGTAAATGATTAGACAAGCTACTATTGACCCACCTCCCACTAGACCCCATATATTTTGTAGTTGAGAACATTCTGGTACATAGCCTTGTATGTCAGTGGTTGGGGTATAATTCTTTTTGATTTGAGTCATTATTATGTTAATCTTATACTAATGTTTTTATCTATCTATTTCTATATTTTTATAAGGATTTTACATGGAATTTTTAGACCAATGTCTCTATAGAATCCTTATGTCATGATCTTGGAGGGTGGTGATGACCATTCTCTAGACATGGTCATCCCTAAGATGCTAGTTTACATCTATACATTCCACTTGAGGCACCACAAATTGTTCCTGATTAGGGCACATAAACTCACATTTGATATAGATTCCTATGTCAAATGGAGTTCAAAAATGGTGCTTCCTGAGATTCACATACCATGGTAGATCTAACGTTCAAGTATCAGTAGTAGCATCTTACTACTTTATTAGGTGATGGAGGTCCATAGGTTTTTGAATCATGGATAGATTCCACCTTTTATTTCTTTGAGCATTTGGAGATGCCTCCATAGTGAAGGGTCAATAATGCTCCATAAATTCAACCTAATTTGACTAAAAACTAGTGAGATGTAGTTACACAGAATGGTCACCATCAGGGTAATGTATGGGATGATTTTCATACTCATTTTTATTATTAGTTATTTCCTCATATAAAGAGAGCTGACAGAGCCAGAGATTTCATGCATCTCGAGTAGGGTTCTATGTTATTGATGGAGTATTCATCATGTTTAACTGAGTTAAATCATTTTTCAGAACTTCTATCTGGTGATGAGCTTTCGAATGTTAGACAATAAAAATTTGGGATTTAGTATGTTG
Organism: Viscum album; assembly: GCA_963277665.1. NCBI lineage: Eukaryota > Viridiplantae > Streptophyta > Magnoliopsida > Santalales > Viscaceae > Viscum > Viscum album. The sequence continues at coordinate 1,933,034,734 of OY728142.1, forward strand.
TCCATACATAGGTGAATGACTTTCTCCTATATACCTTTTCTAAAATAAAATACAATTCCCTCATCACTGAATGAAACCTAAGGGATAGTGATTGTACCAAGGATAGAGGATCATTGTTGAAGAAGGACAGTAGTTCCATTGGTAGTAGGAAGCAATCTGTCGAGGTTTTTTCTCAAGGGAGTACTAGCCAGAGTACCTATGTTGGTAGCTAAAATGTATGTCACAGGAGTATATGACAAGGTCACTTAAATCCACAGTATCATAGAGACTCTCTAGAGTGTCGGTATTTGTGTCTGTTAAGGGAATACTCATAGGTTTCTTTAGAACATTCCATAATTTTCTTGTAGAATAAGATATGCACTAGTTCCATCATTAGTAGAAGGTTATTTACGCCATGTTATGCAGGGAGTTGGCGTAGCAATGGACGGACTGGATGAGGAGGAGTTCGTGGTCATGTTAGCTAAACTCCTAATCACCAGAAACACCAACGTATAATATTTTATCATGGTAGCCTATTTGTTTCCTAGGTTCATGGATTTAGTCAGTTTCATGCATTAAATCGTATACCCTAGGATCTGGATATGAGACTATCAATAATACGAGGTACTACTATAGTATCCTCTATTATATTATCTATTTATTTTATAAATTTGTGTCACACTCTTTCATTAGATTATCTGGTGTTGTAATTATCAGATAGAAAATACAATATTTTCTATGTTCTAATGATCTTGGATACACTATTAGAAGTATGTTCAGTAGAAATACACAAATGTAGGGACAAACCGCTTGAGATAGGAAGTTATCCATTATTATAGGACCAATTTGTTGTTAAGATGATTGGATTTGATTCCATAATCCAAATGGATTCGTGGGTTTCATATTAATCATTTTAAGACTAATTTCACCATATGGTATCTATTACATCACCTAAGGGTAGCTGTTATCTACATAAGGTTGAGTGGGATGCCTAGTCCAATAGTGAAATACTAGAGTATCATGGGATTGGGGAAGTGACTTCCATAAATCTATTCTATTTAAGGAGGATTATAGTTTACTTTAAGATGTATTCCCTCCACTAGTAGATCATTTCAGGGATGTATTTCGAAATAATTTTTCCAGATTACCTCCTAGGAGAGAGGTTGATTTTACGATTCAAATCTTTCTAGGAGAATATTTGGTGTCAATTACTATGTACATGATTGAACCAATTGATATCCAACAACTCATGTAGTAGTTTTTGGAACTATAGGATAATGGTTTTATGTATCCCAATACATCTTATTTCGTTTTACCCATGCTATTCTTCAAGAAGTCAGATGGGACCCTATGTCTATATGTTGATTAAAAATGGTTGAACTAGCTTACGGTCAAGAACCGGTATCCACTACCTAAAATGGATAATTTATTTTACAAGCTCTGAGGAGCTAGTTTCTATTATAAGATCGGTCTAAGATCAGGGCTATCATCAGGTGAAATTCATTCCATCAATCATTCCTCATACAACATTACATATTATTTATGGTTGGAAATAGTACCTCATAATATCATTCAGTCATACATAAATACCCTCAATTTTCATGGATTTTATAAATAGGTGTTTAATAGATATCTGGATTCATTTGTAGTAGTATTTGTGGGTGAAATCTCGGTGTATTATCACACTAAAAGTGTCCATGATAATCACCTTGAGATCATTATGAGTACCCTAAGAGAGAATCATCTTTATTCCATGATTGATAAGTGACACATTTTAATAAACAATGTATACTTTTTCAGTCACATTATCTCAGAACTTGGATTTTTTATTAACCTACATAAGGTTAATGTTGTGGTCTTATAAGAACATTCTACGACCATGTTTATTATTCTGTGTTTATTGGGGATTGTTAGTTATTATAAGTGTTTCATACAGGAATTATCACACCTTGTTTCACCTCATATTGGTCTTACCAAGAAGGCTGTGAAATGTCTTTGATTGGAAATAAGTGAGAAATCCTTTTAGGTTATGAAATGGATGATTGTCTTAGAACATAATATGATTCTACCATAGAAAGGAAGAGGCTATATAGTGATCTATGTTGCATCAAGAATTCACCTAGGATCATTTTTGATGAAAGAGATAGGGTAATTACATATTATTATTAGTATATGAGAATTCATGATAGAAATTACATAACACATGAACTTGATCTAGTAGCAGTTGTCAATGCCTTTTGTTGATGGATACATTTTCTGTTAAGTGCGCACTTTGTGGGGTATATGTTCCATAAGATCCTTAAATATATCTTTTCATAGTGTGAAATGAATCTATGAAAGTGAATATGGGTCATATATCTTCATTCCTTCAATTTATATCTTTCCTGTACACCTGGAATGGAAAATGTGGTTGCAGATGTGAAAAGTTAGAAAAATTATGCATATTCCATATGGGAATCCAATGATATATTAAATTAAAGGCCCTATTTTCTAATATGCATCTGGAATTTCATGAGAGAAAGGAGCAGCCCTATCTCTTAAACTTGTCTATTAATTGTTCCCTCCTTGGGAAGTTGATTATTGGGTAATTTTCCGATCCTAATGTCCTTGTTCTCTATGTCCATTTTTTGGGAGCTGATCCCCTTCGAATAGGTCTATCGATAAGGAAAACAACATTCATATAAATGGATATTTCTGGGTTTCTACATATATTATAGAGGAGTTTATGTGAGAGTCCCACACATCTCAATGTCAAGTTAATCCAATCAAAAAATGATGTATTAAGACATGTGATGCAAGTATGGGTGACCTAAAATGAAACATACAATAGCATGCTTCATTACTTGGCGTTCCACCTGTCAGAAGGATAAGGTAGAGAACCAGAGACCTGTAGGATTATTAACTTCAATTTCAATATCATAATGTAAATTCGAAGATATTTATTCAAATTTCATATTCGATTCACTTATGCTTCATAGAGGCACTAATGTTTTTGGTTTTTCATTGATAGACTAAAGCATGTATCCCATTTCATTCTTATCTCGGTGATTTTAACAGTTAATGTGCATGGAAGACTATATGTCTATGAGATCATATAACTTTATAGGGTACCTTGTCAATAATTTTATACAGGGATTCTTGGATCACATCATAGTTCTGGCAGGGGTTACAGAAAACTATAGACACGTAAGTGATTCTATGTATATCCTTTCAGCCTTAGACCGATTGACGGTCAGAACGAATGATACAAGTTCTAGAGGACACGGTCTAGGAAGGAATACATTACATTGGGGGTTCTTGGGACAACCATATCCCTCTCATCAAGTTCTCCTACAATAATAGCTTCCTGGAAACAATACATATGTATCCTTTTAAGGTCATTTAAGGTTGGTTGTTCTTTTCACCCCTATTCTTGCTAGACGCATGTTAGATATCCATACAAAATCATTATCTCATGCATGAGACTTCAAAGTATGTTCAAATGATTAGGATGTAATTGTAGACTTCTCAGTCTATATAGAAATCATATGTTTATTTCCACAAAAACCAATACATTTTGTGGTGAGGGATTGTGTTTTCATGCACTTATCGCCCAGTCTGTGGCATAAATGGGTACAGAGGCAACAGAAGCTATTGCCACATTTTGTCAAGCCATTTGAGAGCATGGATATAGTCGGTCTGGTAGCCTATTAGATTCTACTAACATAGTGGTATTTTTCCATGCATGACATACTCCATGTTTCACAACTTCACCTGTATCATTCAGACATGTTTCATACTTTTTATCCCATGGAAGTTGATCTAGATGACAACACAACCATTGAAGAGTATCATATATGCATCATCGATCAGAGAATGAAGGCTATCATAGGATGATCAGTCCCTCTATAATGGGTACTATGGTAGCACAACAATGTGTAGGATGCGACTTGAGAGATGAAGGACATCGTATATGCCAAATAGCCGGAGTAGTTTTCATACAGTGTATCACCACCCATGGAGGGTGAACTCAAGGATAAGTTCTTTTACAGGGTAAGACTATATGAACCTAGTTTTTCACTCAATTATGGATGCATTAAATATTGGTTTTTTTATTTTGGACCAAAACATATTTTTATGTGTTATTAAATGTATTGGGGGTTTTTGGTGCATGATCAGAACTTCAAACCCATTATTTAGAGAAAAAGACATATCACATGGTTAGTTTAAACCATGTGAGGTAGGAAAAAAGGTTTATTTAAAATGTATGAGTCTGGATAGTGGGTTTATATGGGGAACATGGTTTTCCATAACCATGACACTATGGCTTCATGGTATTCTTAAATGTTGTAGAAAATTTTACAGCCATTTCACATGATTTGTACATAGTTTATCTTATAGTGAAACATAACTTCGTGTATTCCCCTACCAAAAAAATCTCATTCATGTTTTCAGTATGGTTTGGACAAACTATGTTGTTACACCATGAGAAGGGTATATTTTGGTTGCAATTGATATTTTATCCTTAGGTCAAGTGTAACTTCAACTGCTATTCACTATTGTCTTTCTTGTAGAAAAAAACCTTTTCATTACTCATTTTAAAGGAAAAACCCATATATTCTAAGAAAAGATATCTAGATTTCATCTAGAGTTTTAATTGATCAGAATTAATCTCATTAGATCATCAAAAGTACTTTTTTGTTTTATTTTTTATCTTTAATTATTATTATTTATAGCGATGATGCTATTTAGATGCAGGCTAATATGCCCCAATTTCAGACCATTGATCTATTCTTCATATCAACTCCAATCAAAGATGAACTAAAGGGTAAAACTATATGAGGATAGTTATGAAACCCTAAGGTAGATGGTATATAACTCATTCCGCAATTTATTTCATTTTATAAATTTTCATATCGTCATACTGATTTAATCTGGAATCATCTATTTAATTTATATTCCTTGCTTACATTCATTAGGATTGTGTTCTAGGACCCTTTTTAAATATGTAATTTATAGTTATGTATTATGACCACATTTTAGAGGACCCCATGTAGGGTTTTATTCTTAACTAATAATCTTGGGTTTTGAAACATTTGAGCCACCATTTTGGTGTGCTTGAAATTGACCAATCTAATGGTAATCCTCATTATATTAAATGGATATTGAATTATTTAATGGCTAGTACCTTGTTGTTCCACTTGACCTAACTACGTTATGTGATTAAATTTTATTATCCAATGTTAAATTAAATGTACGTATATCATACATATATAACTTGGAATAGTTTATGATAAATAAAATAGATGTGGTTTCTCATCCTTAGTAAATCCTTATCTTGCTTTGAAAGGTAATGAAGAGAACCAAGTAATTGAATATCAAACAGATTAAATGGTTTCATTACCATTGGCCTTATCACACTAACAAAATTCAAGGCTTAAACCTTTATATTATTAAATGGTATGATGATCACTTGGCTTAATTAATTAAATTAATTACATGTAATCTTACTAGTTACATATGGACCTTGACATAATTATAGCAGCAATTTGATGTAGTTTGGATTTCTAATTCATAAGGGAATGACTTCAACACTCTAGTACTCCATTATTATTCAAGGATTCAATTTTCCATAGTTTAGAACCACCTTGGATCCTAATAATCTTTTATCAGTGTATTTCTAGTTTAACAACATCATATCCCTTAATTACTATTATAGGATTATTTAGATTCACCCCTTGGATCCATTATTGATTTTGTGGACATGAGGTTACATAGTTATATCCTTGTACCTAGGCATGACTTTTTCTATTTAACGTGGATGTATTCCATGGACTCAGATAGATCATATTATTGTAGAATTCCTTGGATGATGTTCATTTCATTAAAAACATACCCCTTAGAAAGGATGTATTTATTAACAAGTTGTTGACCCTTGAGGTCTAGTTTTCCTTGGTTATTACCCTGGAACCATTTTATATTATAATGATAATGGTTTCATTGTTAAATCTTGGATCCACTATTACTGCAATCACAAGTTAATGTTAGTATTGGCTATGGATCATGTGACTTAAATATATAAACACATCATAATTAAATTAATAAACTATTTACATGTTCAGACACCAACAAAGGGCTGATGTAGGTACTTGGTTATTTATGTTACTATACTACATTACATTTATATATGCATTCCATCACACCTTTCGGTTAATATTATTCTGACTATATTTTATAGAAACTATTTATGGTGGCCTAATAAGATTTATCTCACACCATTTCTGGGATAGTATTTGTACCCAGGAAGACTATACATATGGATGTGTTAATAAGGGAAGTGTTTAGAATCAGAAACTTGATTTCATCCTATTTTTGGATGGATCTGGTAGTATATGACAATGTTGGAGCTCAATACTCTAGGGATATATTTTTTTATTCCATTTTATAATTTTTTATATCATTATTGTATAATTATGTGTATTCATGTTTTATAGATTTCAATATACATGAAATATATCATCATAACATCATCATTTGTTGGGAATTTTGACCAATCGTTTTGTTAGTGGTTACTCCAATCTAATTATGCAATACTATTTACTATTACAATACTTCTACAATTTACTTTCTTACCTATTGTTATTTTGTTAATTTTTTTGTGAAATAGTAAAGTACTGAGCGTGTGGTCTCCCCACAGACACACCCTAGGCCCTCACTACTAGCTGGAAGGCTATGGAATTTAGAGAGATGTGCTTGGGTTTATGTGACTAACTGTTCTTGAGGAACAACTTATGTGGTATCTGAGGTTGGGATGGCACATCAGACCCCTCTTATACCTCTAAAACAACCAAATAGAATCTATTATTGATGATAATAAGACAAAAAAAGGAAGAGTCCATACCTGGAAAAAATACTCGGAATTTACAAATAGTGATCAACATAACACACATAGATCCATTATTCTATAATTAAGAACACAAAGAAAATGTCTCAAATATTCATTGAGAACATATGGATGATTCAAGATTAATCCAAAATTTTATTCTCTATTGTATCGACAACATGATAACATTGGAAACTCCAATTTATCAGTATGATTATTTCATATGAGGTGATATGGTTTTAAAATATTTATAGATTCAATATTCAAGATCATATAAAAATACTTTAGGGTGGTTTATCTTTTTCATTATATTTTATCCACGAATAAAAAATGGTCATTTTTTCAACACTTCTATTTTGTGCCCATGACTTCAACAGTAACATGTGACCTCCCAGATATAAAAAATCAAGGTATAAATTTTACCCTAGATCTCCTGATGAGATCTCCTCAATGAAATTTCATTTAGTAAAAACTAATCATTAATAATTATTTTTAATAATTATGAAAAGGATCACTTTATATAGTTGAAAATACACATACAAAAAATTGATTTATGTTGGTTGTTTTAGAAATATTGTTTTATGTATCTTCATATAAAAACACATTAATTTTGAAATCGATTTGAATTTTTTTATTTCACTAAAAATGAAATCTGAAGGTAATGTTGATTTAAAGACCCTCCATATCATTATCGAAAAATGAAATAACATTATGGATTTTTTTTTGTATCTAAAAAATTTATTATATTCTAAAAGTCATAGGGAAATTATTTTTCAATATCTAAATTGATATATATATATTAATAATAATTAATGAATAAAAGTTTATTTATAAATATGTTCTCTCATAATTGCATGATGTTTTCTAGTCAACTCTACATTAATTATAAATTAAATTTTTTATTTTCACTTACACTTATTAAGCCAAAACATGCCCTTTTGTCAATTTGAACCAGTAGGGTTTATGATAGCGTCAAAATCAATAATTTTTTTTGTATTCCTTTCTATGAGTAACTGTTAATCAAGGTGGATGTTTTCTACCTCATTATTTTACCTTATTATTTTTAACATTAACTATAGAAGGGGGAGGCTCCTATTTAGAATCATGATAAAAAACATCAATAGTAGAATGTGGAGGACAATGTGACGGCCCGTCCCATGGGTCCAGGACGTGACTACCCCAAGCCCGCATTCCATTGGCCAGGGGTTGGTGACTAGAACTTGAAATATTTTCCCGAACAGGAAATCCATTGCTTAAGAGATCTGTATACAATCATAAATAGAAACTGAAGTAAAAAAACCAACAAAAATAATGTACAACCACAAGAGTACAGTACATCCACAAGTACAACTGTAAACTGAAAATAGTGGGCTGGAATACAGTCCCTAGAAACTGAAGGAATGACAACAACTATTACATATACCCTGGAGCTCTACCTAGAGGTTAGTAGGTGTAAGTCTGAAGTCAATGAAGAGGATCTCAACTGCTCCCATCACACCAAGCTCCACCATGTCCTGAACCTCTAATGTTTTCCAAAAAGCATCAATATTATGTACCAGACACACACGTACGGGCAGAGCCCATTAAAGGGGTGAGTATAGCAACTTATTAGGGGGCTCTGAGACACCTATGGTCTCTCATTAATCTATAAAGGAAAACATCACAATAAATACCACAATATTAATATCACAAGTATTATCTAAATCATGAATCACACACCAAAAGAGAAAGCTCACTCTAAGAGTATATCTTCAATGTTACATGGACAGAGATGACTAGTCATAAATCCATATCATATTATCTATTTTAACTCTACTATTGACCCATATAGGCCACTGTATGCTGACCCATATTGGTCGCTAGATGGTGACCCATATTAGTTGTTGGTGTTGATCCGTATTGGTCGCTCAATTCTAACCTGTATTGGTCTCTGGTGCTGTCCCATATTGGTCAACGGTGTTGACCCATATTGGTTGCTGGTGTTGACCCATAATGGTCATTTATTTAGAGGTAGGGATTATTAGTCGCACATCTATATTATCCCACACTAGATTTTAGGATGCTAACCCGCATTGGTCACTCTTCTCATGTTAGAGCCAGCGACAGGATTCCTGCACGAAGCATGCCAGATCTCTGGATGACTCTGCTCCTCAAATCGTTAGTCATTTTTCAACTGGTATGAAGTATGTAAAAAATAATACCCAAGGTCCATACCCATAATAGGGGTCCCAACATGATAGAAAACACATCGCTCAGACCCCTGGTCTTTGATATATCGATGCTTTTGTAAAAAGACCCGAGATGGATTCAATTTTAATATAACCTAGGTCCCATGTAAAACACTATCAAAACTCACTTATATTATATCCAAATGACCTCCTTTTCACAAGGGTCATTATTCCATAGACAGTGCATCTATCGGACGCATGGTTTGTTAGTTACACACCCTTCCGGGATACGAGGTTGATTACACCTCGGTCTGTCATGGCTCAGTCAAGCCCGCAATAAAATTCCAAAGGGACCTCTTTTCAAATAGGGGTTACAACGCCATTGAAGACATGTAAAACAAAAACTCTTTTCATCAATTACTAGAATTTCTTTATTTGGGGGTCGGTTGGGTATGGGCCCTTTCCGACTCGGTCAGGCCCACCAGATGCAATGGGTCACGATGTCTACCTGACCTTGCCTAGGTCTGGACCTTTAAGGGTTGGATCGGTTACACTGGGACTGGCCCATCTGGTTTGTCCCGATAGGTTCGCAGGCCCGGGTCGGGATTGGACCCCATGCTAGGTGGGGTTCGTCCCACATGCGTTGGCCCACTACGCTTTGAATCCGGCTCGTTCGGCTGACCCTGTCCACATGAAAGCATACGAGTTCTCCCGGATCGAATTGGGAATAACTTCCATGAAGAACATGAAAACAATATAAGCAGCAAAGGATATGTGATTTATTTGTTTGGAATGAACCCTCTACATTAGCGTTATAATAAGAGAGATGTAATTATTCATCATAAATAATAATTTTAAACCCCATTCAAATCCCCCACAATAACCTCCCAAAAAAACAAATGATTCACGAATCAACCTGTTATTTGATTAATCCGCGTTCTTCGTATTAATCACGAATGAAGAGAGAAAATAATTTAAACGCATAAAAAAATTAAACAACCTACCTTTTATGATGTCTGTCGCCGCACATTCATCATCACAAGTTTACGACATTGATGACGCTGCCCAATTCAAACAATCAAAAGGCATTCTTCGTTGTTCATCATTCTTCGCTGGGGTGAAATTCCATCAGAGCTTCTCTTGAGAATCCCCCAAATCATTCCTCATTATTTTTTCCAGCAATTCAAACTATTTATAGAACCGCATTGCAACATTTCCATAATGATGTGAAACATCATCATTACACTATTTCATTTATGAAATAAAGGTGTTGTATTTCCCTATTAAATTCACTATTATGTGGTGGAATAAAATTCACCCTTGTGTTTCATTAATGTTCCTCATCGTCGCAACATCGCTGCCCCACATCGTCGTTGTCTTCTATGCAACGGATAGAAAAGAATAAAATAATTATTTTAAATTATTTTATTATTTTTCTAGAAAAGTATAGAAATTATCTTTTCTATTTGAACTTTTAAATCAGATTTTATGTCTTTTATAGTTGAATCACATCATTCCAAGTCCAATGGTACCCACATATTTTTAATCTGAGCACCGGTTCAAATAATAGAAAACACCGCCCACACATTTAATGAATATGCCTTCAAAAAGATCATAAATTCACTCTGAGCACACCATGAATCGAAATAAAATGCTGTAATTCTTAGAATACTATTAAAAATCCCAAATAATTTTAAAAAACATTACATACAATTTTTTAGTCTTTACGTTCTCTCGACCATAGGGATTTAGGTCATCGAAATACAAACAAATCTACAAAAAAAAGAGGGGTATTTAGAACGTATATGAGCCTCTTGCTCCCATGTTCTCTCCTGGAGATTTTCATGGTTCAAAAAAACTCATACCATAGGAATCAACCGCCCACGAAGGACCCGCTCATATCGATCCTCTATCTCCACTGAGAACTCCATGAAATTATTCATATCATCAATATGCATCTCTCCATTTTTGATGACGTGAGATGGGTCATGCATGTATCTCCTCAGCAAGGATGCATGGAAGACGTCGTGATCCCTCTCCAACTGAAATCATAGTGCCAAGCGGTATGCCACCTTTCCAATCCTCTGATGTTTAAGGAATTGTCTGTTAAAGCACAATGAGTGTTTTCCGCCTCAGCCAATTTCCTGTAGTCCCCTTCAAGGAGAGACTCACAATAATATGTTTTCCCCATCCTAGAACTCCAATGGTCTTTGTCTCCTATCAGCATAGGAATTCTATCAGCTATGTGCAGTATTAATCTTCTATTGGATGACCTGCACCTTCCACGTGGTAGCCTGTACCATCTCTGGGCCCACGAGTGCTGGTTCACTTGGATCTGTCCTACACAAAGGAAATCTGCATGGTCGTCTATACAATGCCTCAAAAGGGACCATTCCAAATGGGGAGTGAAAGCTATTATTGTACGCGAACTCCACCAATGGTAGGTGGTCCTCCCAAATGTGAAACAAATATAGGACACATGCATGAAGCATGTCTTTGATGTTTTGGATGGTTCACTCAGTCATAACATGATTCTGTAGGTGAGAATATGTGCTCAAGTGGAGTTGAGTCTCGAAAGCCTCCTGCAATCCTTTCCACATCCAGGATTTGAAGCATGTGTCATGGTCCGAGACTATAGTGTAAGGAACCTCGTAAAGTCACATGATATCCTAAACGTAATGAAGTTTCAACCACTCTACCTAACGCTTCTCCCAAATAGCATGGATTTTGGATGACTTGGTAAGTCTTTCAACGATCACGCAGATGGCATCGTTCCCTCTAGATGTACGCGGTTCCCCAATAAATAAGTCCATCAATATTCCTTCCCACTTCCACTCTGTTATATCAAGTGGTTGGGTCTAGACTACCTGTACATGGTGCTCAGCATTCACTTGCTAGCAAGTGAGGCATCTAGAAACAAACTCTTCCGCATCTTTCTTCATACATAGCCACTAGTGATGATGCCAGAGGTCAAGGTAAATCTTCATCACACATATATGTACTACCCAGGGGGGTGTATAGAACTTCCTCAGCTCCTCCCCTCATAGTGCCACTAGTACAAATTTACCTCCTTTGAAAAGGATAGTGTGCTCCCCACATACAGAATATCTATTAGGTGCGTGGCCTAGGATATCTGAGCACGTGTAGTCTCATATATAATTTCTCTCTGTTGCGCCTCCTTGACTCACTGGAACAATGGAGGAGCAAATACCATTGACTGGAGGAAGAATTTCTCATCACTATCCATATAGGATATCTGATGTAAGGCTGGATTCTCTGAAGCCTTGTTCATTAGATGTGAACTTGATCTATGGCTAGGTGCTTATGACACTACATTCCCCTTCCCAAGAGTATAGACTATCTTAATTTCAATGTCCTAGAAGAACTATATTTAGCATCTCTATCTAAAATTTAGATCTTTCTATGTAAAGATATATCTGTGAATCCTGTGGTCTGAGTAAACAATTAACTACTCTCCCATCAAGTAGTGTCACCACAACTTCTGTGAGAAGTCTAATACTGCCAACTCCATGTCACGAGTGGCATACATATTCTCATAAGGCCTTAGTTGTAAAACCATATGCAATCAATGCATCATCCTGCATCAGGAAGCAATTGAGTCTAATCCCTAACGGATCTTATTAAACCACGTAGTCAGTGCCCTCTTCCAGCAACCTCTGGATTGGAGCACTACTCAATCTCTGCCTTAGCTATCGAATGTTTTGCTAGCATTTTTATGAACATAGGAAGGGTTTACCATTCTTCATTAAGGAAGTCATTGGTGGTGCTACACTGAAGAAATTGGGTACAAAAATCCAATAGTAGACTTCTAATCCAAGAATGATTCGCACCTCAATAACACTCATGGGAGGCTTCCATGAAAGTTATGACTCGATCATCGCTGAATCCACTAAAACACCGGCCTCTGAGATGAAGTGCCCCATGATGTATACCCTCTATATCTAGAACTCACACATCGAGAGATTACCATACAACAGGTGGTCCTAAAGGGTGTGCAAAACTATCTTCAATTGTATAGCATGATCTTCCTCAGATGCTTAGTACACCAAGGTGTCGTCGATTAAGACCACCACAATGTTATCGAGGTACGGATGAAATACCCTATTCATGATCCCCATGAAAACTGTTGGAGCATTGGTTATGGAAAAAGGCATCACCAAGAACTTGTAATAGCCATACTAACATCTGAAGGCTATCTTCGGTACATCCTCATCCCATAACCTGAGATGATGATATCATGATCTAAGGTCTATCTTCATGCACCACATCGCTTTTTCAACTGATGAAATAGGTCATCAATCCTCAGTAGAGGATACTTTTTCTTCACAGTCTCTTGGTATAGGTGCTAGAAGTCCACGCATAGCCTCAAACATCTGTCTTCCATCTTGTCAAACAACATCGGGGATATCCATAGAGAAACACTAGGTCTTATGAATCACATACTCTATAAGTCCTCCAATTGTACCCTCAGCTCCCAGAGCTCCGTAGGGGCCATCCGATTTGCTGGATTAGATATCAGTGCTGTTCTTGGGTACAAGTCCATGTGGTAGTCTACCTCTAAATGAAAAGGATGTCCTGAGAAATCATCTGGACGGACATCCTCATACTCATCCACCCCTACTAAAAAATGTGGACATGCCATATCCACTATGTCTAAGGTCATGCAATCCATCTGATATGTAATCAGCTACACCCTCCTCGGAATAAGTCCATCTCATGCAGCCCTATTTTCCTTCGCTACAAAAAAGGAGAACTAGACTCTATATATGCATATACAATGCATTGTACGTCTCATGTATTCAATCTGTTTATGAACTACTGATAGCAAGTCCATTCCTAGAATGAAGTCATAGGGATTCAACGCTGTTACAAGAAGATCCCATCTAAAAATCTCTCCATTGAGAGATAGATCAGACTATCAGCACCAGTGTGTGACCGATGAATCTCCTCACATAGGAGTATCCAAACACAATGATCAATCTAAAAGCTTAGTCTGAATCTCAGAGTCCCAAACTAAGTCCATGGAAAGGAAATAATGGTTGCACCTATGTCGATAAGCAAAATTTCTAAAGTATAGAAGATACAAGTCATAACTCGTATCATCTGAGAGACATCAGGATTGTGAGTCTCAACTACCTAAAGATAGGACTATCCCTATCAACCTGCTTAATGAGCATGTGGTGGACCGCCTAGGGGTGGTGGTGGTAGTTCATGGTGACCCCAACCATCCCCCACTGCACCTCTTGCTCCCCTGCCACATTTAGTGCCTATATGAGGGTCATTATCCTACCAATGTTGCAAGCTCGGTGGCCACTCCACCATCTAATGATCATCCATGTGGGGAGTCAGTCAGTCATGACCTCTATCGCCCTATCCCACACAGTAAAAACAAATCATGCCTCGTTGGTGGCACCCTTGGACTCTCGAGCCGAACACCTCTGACCATGTGTGTCGTGTTTCCCTCTAGAGGGTCGAGGCCTCTTGGGATTCTGCATCATCTGGCTACTGTTAGATGAAGATGACTCTTCTAAATATTGTCTGATAGGGGCTCCCACTGTCAGTTCCAGATCGGCAAGGATCTTTTCCTTAGAAAATCACACTTTATCACCCAATCCCATGTCAGGATGCTGAGAGAAATTATTGCATCATTGATCCTTCATCAGATCCCCTTCTCAAAGGCCTTGGACCAAATGTAAGGGTCATGTACCATGTCGGTGGAGTATTAGGAGTAGTCAGTAAATCACTTTGAGTACTAATCCATAGTCTGGCTACCCTGTTGTAGATGCAACATCTCATTAATACGCACAGAGTGTAGTGTCACTTACACGAAATCTTCCCAAAATAGAATCATAATGTTAAGACAGGTGAAGGTCGTCTCCTCATGAACTGCAGAATCATGCTCCACCATAGTCCATCTGAGCCCTGAAGAAGGCTATCGGTCATGATCACCATCTTCTCGGAGGGTATATCCACTATGTTAAAGACTCATGAAACCACCTCAGGCGAGTCCTCTGCTGCCAGGGGGTCCATCTCAACTCGAAACCTAATTGACCGCTACCTCTGGAAATCATACAATGCACTAATCTGACGTTCATGATCCAATTGTAGAATCTAATTCTCAAAGGGTCTTGGTGCTTCTATTACACATCCCGAATGTACCATCATAATGATTGGTCCCTGTACCGACGCCTCATCACAAGGTGGGCCACTATCATGATCTCTAACCAGAATCCTGATTGGAATTATTCATCGAGGATTCCTATATGAAATATATGTTCTGTGGTCAATAATTTATCATAAGTGAGGTGAATCAAGAATGATCAGGAAAACCATTCAAAACACTAGCAACTAGTGTTTTCATGTACCGTGATAGAAAACAGAATTTAGGACCCTAGAGTATGGATACGTCGGCCGCCACACCAACCCAAGACTCCCAAAAAAACTGAACACAATACAATTTTTTCTATTTCCTGATTAACGGTAGACTCTTAGTTTTTATCGAATAATCAACAAACCTCTGATACCACTTTTTCATGACCCGTCCCATGGAGCCCGAACAAGAATACCCCTATCCCTCCTTCCATAGGCCAGGGGTTGGTGACTATCACATAATGCTTTTCCCGAATGGAGAAGGCATTTCCTTAAATATTAGTACACACTCAAAAAATGAATCTTATGTAAACACCAAAAAAGTAATGTACAACATCGATATTAATGTACCTAAATAAGTACAACTGCAAACTCAAAATAGTGTGCCAGAATACCAGCCCTAGAAACTGAAGAAAAGTAAGTAGTTTTCACATATTCCCTAGTGCTCTACCTGGATGGTTGTAGCTCTATGTATGATGACGAAGAAGGGGATCTCACCTGATCTCGTCACACCATTCTCAACCAAGTCCCAAACCTCCAAAGTCTTCCTCAGAGCGTCAATAGTCTACCTCAGACACACACATGCAGGCAGAGCCCATGCAGGCGATGAGTATGAAAACTCATTATGGGACCCTGAGACCCACAAAGGCCTCTCAATAATTCACAATGGAAAACATCACAACAAATTACACAAAGGTAATATCAAATGAATGAAATAAATCATGAAGCACAAATCAAAAGAGACAACTAACTCTAATTGTATCACTTCATGGTTATTGGGATAGGGATGAATAATCGTAAAGTCAGATCATCCTATCTGTAGTAACTATATTGCTAACCCATATAGGTCACTGTAGGCTGGCCTATATTGGTCGCTAGATGATGATCTATATTCATCGCTGGTGCTGACATGTATTGGACAATAGATGATAACCTGTATTGGTCGCTGGTGATGACCCCTATTGGTCACTGGTGCGGACCCATCATGGTCTCTGAAGCAGAGGTATGGATGATTAGTCTTAAAGCTAGATCATTCCACTATGGTTTTTTTGATTCTATCCCGCATTGGTCTCTCTTCTTCCTCATGTCATAGCCAGGCAGTGGATTCCAGCACGAAGCACCCCTAACCTCCGAATGACTCTAATCCTCAAGACATCAGTCCTTTTTCAACTGGTACAATGTCCTGAAAAAAACAGCATACCCAAGGGTCTTCCCCATTGTTGGGGTCACAACGTGATCGATGGCATGTTGATCACATGCCCGGTCTGTGAGATATGAGAACTTTTATAAAAAGGGCCCAATTGGATTCAAATCTAATCAAACCCAAGTTTCTTGTCAAACTCTGTAAAAACTCACTTAGATTATATACAAAGTACCAACTTATCACAAGGGTCCTTATTCCATAGAAGTTGCATCGATCGAGAACACAGTCTGTTAGTTACAACTCTTTTCTGGAAATGAGGGCAATCACACCTCGGTTAGGCCTGACTCGGTCAGGACCACCTAAAAATTCCCAAAGGACCAATTTATAAAATGGGATCCCAAAGCCAATAACGAAGTGTCAAACATATACTCGGTTCCTCAGTTATGGGTGTTTCTTTATTTGGGGGTCGGTTGGGTCTGGGCTCGGTCCGACTCGGCCAGGTCAGCCCAACGCAACGCGTCCCGGGGTCTACCTGACCTTGACCGGGTCTAGCCCCTTAAGGGTCGGCCCAGTTCCATGCGGTCCAGCCCATCGGGGTCAGCCCGACAGGTTCTTAGGCATGGGCTGCTGTTGGTCCGGCCCATCGGGTGGGGCTCGTCCCACACGCACTGGGCCACTGGGTCGTGGGTCCGGCCTGCATCTAGCCTAGTCTTCATGAAGGCGGACTGGTTCTCCCAGCTGGCCACACAGATACAGGGCTGTTTTATACAATGCAATGGGGCATGGTGCAAGGTCTGCACCACCCCATCATGCCGTTGTTAATGCCGCCTACGGGTGCTTCCCATCTCTTGCGTGGCCTGCTCGGGCCTACCGCCGCTGGCCACTACGGCACGTGACAGTGTGTCGCCTTCCCACCGCCCTCATCCAGTTTTCGTGGGCCTTCTCCCGCCAATGACATCACACACCAACGATTTTTTTTTTCACAGGCCACCAGACGTGGTCCAGTGGTCCTTTATTGGTGTCATCTGTTCTTAAGGGCCTTCTGGATCATCATCGCCCCTGCGAGACCTTCTGTCTCGTGTTGCGATCAATTTGGGCAAACAGTCACAGAAGAATGAAACAAAAAGACAAGCGGTAGAGGGTCCAGACCATGTTCATTTGGCCCACACCCTCCGCATTATCGTTATAACAATGTGGAGGTAATTATTCATCATATTTCATAATGTTGAACCTCGTTAAGATCCACTGCAAAAACCTCTTGAAAAAATTATTGAGTCGCAGATTGACCCATTAGTTAGTTGATCTACATTCTTCATATTAATCAAGAATGAAGAGATAAATTAATTTAAATGCATAAAAAATTTAAATACCCTACTTTTTATGATGTTCATTTCCACACGTTCATCCTGAAGAGTTTACGACATTCACGACGCTTCCCGGTTCTGACCTTCAAATGGTGTTCTTCATCATTTTTTGTTCTTCACTGGGGTGGAAGTGCATCAGTGATTCGCCCAATAATCCCCCAAATCGTTCCTCTCTTTTTTTCTGACACAACGAACTATATATAGAACAACACTGAAGTGTTTCCCTAATGACGTGATGTCGCGTCATTAGGTTTTTTCATTAATGAAACAATGATGCTATTTTACACCATTAATTTCACTTTTACATTGCAGAACATGGGCCGTATATGGGTTTCTTTAATGTGCCCCATTTCCGTGTCATTGTTGTTCCACAGTGTCTCCATCCGACATGCAACAAAGAAAGAAGAATAAAATAATTATTTTAAATTATTTTATTATTTTTATAAAAAATTCCATAAATTATCTTTTCCACTCATCGCTCGCCGGTTGAAGCTAAGTAATTTCTAGGAAAATCTATGAGTTCCGGATTCAATAGTGCTCTATGATTTTCAATCTAAGCACATGTTCAAAAGATCGAAAACACCACCCACACGTTTACAAAAAGTATCTAAAAATGTATATAAATTCATTCTAGGAACTCTAGGTCTCAAAATCATGAACAGTAAATTTTCTCAGACTCGTAAAAATCCAAAATAATTTTAAAAAATAAAGAATGGAATTTTTTCATTTACAGTTCATGTATAAAATATTGAGATCACTTAAAAAGTTTTATATGATAGGTTTCGTAAATTAAAATTAATAAAAACTACTTATAATGTGACATGAAATGAATTTAAATAAACCGGTAGACATATAAAATTGAATAGAAATTGAAAAATGGTACTATGAAATAAAAATAGACACAAAATTTATCGTATTTGTAAAAATATTTAACTTAAATAATAATATAAATATAAAAAATATATATGAGACATGAAATGATATAGATGAAAAAATACTTGACATAATTGATATTTAAAATGATATAAATATAGAAATTAATATGATCTCTATATTTAATAAAATTTCATTGTAAAAAAAGTTATCATATTTTTTGAAATTGATAAATTAGTTAAAAATACTAATATAAACATTATCTTTCATATTTTTTATAAAATTAAAATTTAAAGTAGAAATAATCATTTAGTATATACACAAATAAGTGATTATTTAAAAAAAATCCTTATATTCCTTCTCCATGATCATTACATATAGTGTGAACAATGTCTATTCCATTATTATAAATATAAATTTATAATATTTTCATGAATGTAGGGATATCAAATAATTAGTTATCACTATCATGTTTTCATCAATAATATACTCTTTTTTTTCTTAAAAAATAATAAATTAATTATCATTTTATGGATCAACAACATTTACTTTTTTTTCTTTTATTTTCATGACATAAAATTCATTTCTGTGTCTTAATCTATTCGAATCTACATGTGTCATTTTGAATACATCATATTTAACATTACTTTTTATTAAAATCTAATTTACCCTTGAATATTAGATATTTGAATTTCATGAAATAAATTTCTCTTAAATCATTAATTGTTATGATATTGACTTGAGGAATATATTTTATTTTATATTTATCACTAGAAAAAACAATTGCATTAAAAAATTCCAATATAAAACTATTCTCAAAGAAAATTTTATTATCATGTTCATTGGTAAAAAATATATCAATATTGATTCCATATGTTTACCATTATATCATATTTAAAAATCACCCACCAAAAAACCATCACAATAAAACGACCCAAAAATTCATTAGTGAAAATTCAACTTGGTCTATTAAAATGTCTTATTATGGTTATGTAAAACGTATGCACTTATTGGTTCTATGTTTTGGATTTTCAAATACCTTTATGAATTTTTACAGTTTTTAATATAGCTATTGAACAGTGATCATATGATTAGTATATATATACAGCTTTAACCAATCCAATTTATAAAATCAAAGGAATTGATGGCCTCATCTAGTAGAATTTCCCCGTACGAAGCCCATTTTAGAGCTCAAAATGGAGGTGGTTTCATTGAGATTAGATCTTGACCAAGCCCAATACGAGCTTCAACATGTTATGCTTGAACGGGACCACCCACAAGAGAAGTGGAATTTGATAGGGATTATCACTCGAGCGATGTAATCTGAGCCACCCCAAGAGTCGAGCACCATCGCAATCCTTACCCTTCAGTATTATGAGGGTGTTATAAGAGTTTATGTAACAAGATATTAGCACTATTATTATATGAATTATTATATTTATATAATAAAAAATATACATTCATTTTTTTATTGTTACATTGTAAATAGTTTTTAAACCGCAAATAGTATTTTTATTTAATATTCAGCTAAGAAAAATATTTTGATAAATTAATGGAATATGGAAATAAATTATATTTTAATAAAATATTATTATTATTATTAAATTAATTTTTTTGAAATATTTTTGTTCCTATAATTTTATTTTCAATTGTAATTTTTATTATGGTTTGAAATATATTTTTGTCAAAAACCATGAATTTTCGATAAATGCCGGTTTCTTATTTTTAAAGTAAAAAATGACATACATAGAAAATTATATATATATAATTAATATTATTTTTTGAATCTGGATGTCGAAATTATCCAATGGTGATGCTTTCATAATTTTCTGATACAGCTGAATTTTTGGGAAAAAATTAAATACCGTTTAATTATATATTTTGTTTTATGAAATCATAATGACCCAATAGTGATGTAATAAAATACTATAAACATTAATTTATGCGAATAGTTGTTTTAAAATAAAAATAATGTGATTTTGGGTTTTTTTATTTATTTTACAAAGATTTATTAGACATTTCAAGGATTATAAAACATTTTGTCTTTTTAAATTTTTTTCATTGAGAGTGTGAACCACCTAAACATAAGAAACTATATTATTTTACGAAGTTACGACATTGGACGTATAAAATATTTTTTTTCACTCCCCTTTAGAAAAAACCATGTGCAAACTTCATGGAATGGTTTGTGGTTTAGATTAGTTTAATGAGTGGTGTCCCAACCTAAATAATAAAAAATTCCCTCTCCTCTCTTATATAATCACACGAAAGATCTGACTTACTCTTCAATCAATGCATTTTGAGATCATAAAAAATATTTCATATTCTCCCTATAATTCTCCCGAGGCTCCCCAAGTTCCAAATATGCCTCCCACAATCCTATCATTGTCCTTTGGGGTCACACTTCCAAGTAAGGGATTCCTACCTTTTTCTTTTTATCAATGTTTCTTAATATTGTTGTGCCATTTTATTTTCAATTTTAAATGTTGGGGTATGATTTTTATCCTCCCACATACTGCCCTATTTTTTTTAATTACGAGAGACCCATTTCCCTCTCATTAAATTCCTCCCATGTTCACTCGTTACTATGCTGAAATTCCAAAAGGATTTTCACTCACCTCATTTTCATTCAATCAATTATTTTGTATCATGATTATACATACGAATAAAATTGTTGGGACATGTATCTATATGGTCCCCCATAATTTACATTTCATGTACTTATGATGAGACCCCCTTTTCTCCTTCAACAACCATTTTTTTATGAATTCATATGTAACGCTGTTATGCTTTCGAAATTGCACCATGTTTTTACAAGCCAATGTCTTTGTGTAATGAATACCATTCCAATTTCTATATCAAGGGTATTCAACTCTATGTGAATTTAATTTTTTATTATAGAGTTTCATGTATGAATTCTAAAATCCTTTATCATGTAATATATGATGATTTTTAATGAATCTATGTTTTATGATCCATGTGTCACACTTATGCAGGAAATTAAATGTTTAAGAAGGGTGAGCCCTGATAACATTCCAATGGATTGGTTAATGTATAGTATCATGATAATTAATGTGAAACAAGTGTTGAATCATGCTAATTCATGTGAAACATATGATTACTCGTGCCTCATGTGCAATGAGGGTTCACTCATGCACCATGTGCAATGAGCCTTAGCTCAAGCTAATTCTATGTTAAGTGTTGTTGCCTCATTTCCATGTTATGATTATCATGATTTATCATGACTTTATGTTCATGTTTATATTGTTCTCCATTGGTATTACTATTTCCTTACATGTATTTTTATCCTCATGTTATTCCATTTTTATTCCCGTACTGGGCTTTATAGCTATCCCTTTTCTTATGCATGTCCTCAGGTTATCATATGCAATGCTAAGTACAATGGAATGTAGTGGTCATGTAAAGGAATTTTTCAATAAGATTTTGTATTTTATGATTTATGTTTTTATGTAATGTTCCTAAGACACAAAGACACTAGACATCTCAATATCTTATGTTATATCAACTGAATTTTTTAGGTAATAAATCATGTTTAAGTATGTAATAGAGAACAAGGTTGTTATAGTTGGTATGAGAGGGAGGTTTAGTTATTTTTGGGATTATGATTAGAAAACCATAGTGATGCCTTAGATGATAGACTAAGTATTAAAAAACATCCCTATGTTTTGGTGAGTATTGATTAATTTTTTTATCAAGAAAACACATCCACGTCTTGATACGAGCAGGTAGAGGCAACATTGGAATAGATCTGCCAAAGAGTGAATACTCTGATAATAAGTTTTGGGCTTGACACGGGGTATCCCGGTACATGAAAACGGGTCTTGAATCATTCCTGGTTATGAAACTCTTAGGGGATATGCATTGGTAAATTTACAAACTTAGTATGAACCATTATTAAGGGAATTTAAATAAATGACTCTAAGAGTACATGTTATACTGTAGATAAAGGATAACATAGATTGAATCTTATAGATTCATATGTTAAGGAAATATAAGAAATTTATATATCATCAATTTTTGTCTTTGATTACCCTTTATTTGCTACCCTTAACTTTACTTTTATTCCTGCCAATGGTTGGTAATAGGAGGACTCAGGCTAACAACTGATGTGAAGGTGAATGTGATGATTGTGCTAAATAGATGCCAAATCCGATGGGAGTGGGATTCGAGAACTTTGTCAAGATTCTCTCTCAATTAGCTCAATATTTTGATAGAAACATGGTTCACGAGGTACTTTCAACCCCCCCCCCCCATCTGAAAGAATAGGTCACTATAGAGTGCTTCACGAGAAAAAGGCCTCATTCTTTTAATGGATCATCAGATCCCTTAATTTTGGATCAATGGATAAACTCCATTGAAAAAATATTCTCCATCATTCTATGTTCCATAAAAGAGATGGTTCTTCAAGTTGTTTATCTTATGGAGGGTGAAACTGATCATTGGTGGACATTGATCAAAAATAAGAAGCCTTAGGAGGAGAGCGAGGAGTTGGAATGGAAGGATTTATGGAAGATGTTTTTTGATAAATATTTTACATGCACCCTCTATATTAAGATGGAATGGTACTTCCTTTACCTCAACCAAAAATATGATGAATCCATCAGAGCGTATGAGGAAACATTCACAAGTCTTTCACCATACATCTCTTGCTTTGTCATTACCCCTGAATGCAAGGTTGAACTATTCTTTGGTGAGCTGAATCCAAGCCTGCGGAAAGCCCTCGCAATCCATGACTTCGGTAGCTATGTGGAAATTGTTGGATTTCCCTCAAGGGAAAAATGGAAATTGACAAATCTCGGGGTTATCATGGGGATAAGAAGGGTAAGGTGGATTTAAATTATGTCAGTCTGATGGATAAATCCAACAGTGCTAAGAAAATATAGCATCCCACTGACCAATGTTGTGGAATGAAGCAGCCATGAAATTTCATGAAGGTGATGAGGAATTGTTTTAGGTGTGGAAGAGATGGACGCCATTATATTAAATATCAAAAAGAATAACCTACAGCTTTGATAGAGTATAATAACACTATGTTCAACTCTCAACTCACTATTCATTGCTTCATCTTCAAGGAACCCTTGTATCTTGCAAATAAGTACCCTAAGACAACATGTTTTCAGAGGAAAACAAAAATCTCCAAGGTATCAAGGAAGAGCTTTTTCCATCACTACCGCTGAGGTGAACCCCAACAATGAAGTGGTGATAGGTACGCTAATTATTCATTCAAGAATAGCGAACATAATTTTTTATTTAGGTTTTAAAAATTCTTCTATGTCCTGAATGTTTAATAGAACAATCCAAACACCACAACAAATCATGGAAGTAAAGATGACAGTGAGTACGGAAAATGGTAAAATCACTCCATCTCATAAATATTACCCCTCCCCTATTATATTCATTGGATTGAACTTCTCAAAGAACCACATCATACTCCCTATGGTGTAATTTGATGCAATTATTAGCATGGAATGGATTTTCCTATATTTAGCCAACATAAATTGTTGTGAGAGGGAAATCAATGTATATATGGAGAATCGACCCCCGATTATGTACAAGTTCTAGGAGGAGGATGAATCTTCTTTAGTTCCATCATCTCATGTGTGGATATTACGTCCCTATGAGAATTCATATATATCTCAGATGATTGTTTATATTGAGGAAACCATCCTTGAAGATGTGCCTATTGTGATGGAATTCGCTGACGTTTTTTCCAAGGAATTATCTGGTCTTCCTCCTAGAATATATGTTGAATTATCAATTAATCTTATACCTAGGGCCTTGAAAATTTCAAAGAAACCGTATAGAATGTCTATTTTTGAACTTGAAGAGCTGGAGAAACAACTGCATGTGAATCTGGATAAAGGGTTTATACATCCAAGTGCATCTTTATGAGGTGTACCAGTCTTCTTCATCAAGAAGAATGATTGGTCAATGCGCCTATTCAATGATTATCGTGATCTTAAAAAAATCATGATAAAGAACAAGTATCATCTCCGATGAATTATTGACATATTTGATCATCTGTGTGGGGCACATTACTTATCCAAAGTAGATTTTCGATCAGGACATTATCATGTAATGCTAAATGAGGAAGATATACCATGATTGCTTTTCGTACAAGATATGGGCACTATGAATTCATGGTAATGCCTTTCGAACTCACTAATGGTCCCACAATCATCATGGAATTGATGAATAGTGTCTCTAGAGATTACCTATACAAATTTGTGGAAGTCTTTATAGGTGATATTATAATATACTACAAAACCAACGAGGATCATGTGGAGCATCTAAGAAGTGTATTAGAGACATTGCAAAAGGAGAAAATCTATGAAAAGTATAGAAAGTGTATGTTCTGTTTGATAGAGGTCTCATTATTGGGCTATATCGTCACAAGCAATGGTATATCTATGGATCCCTTGAAGATATCTACAATAGAGGGATGTCTAAGGCCAACATCGGTAAAGAATATCTGTATCTTTTTGGGGTTGGTTGGATATATTCGACGATTTTTGAGAAATTAATCAGGATTGTCCAATACACTTACCATGATAACATGGAAGGAAGTAAAGTTTTCATGGAGTAATGAATGTGAAGAAATCTTCAAGGAGTTAAAAATGAGGCTTACCACTACGCTCGTGCTCACATTACCCACAAGTGGAACTTTTTGAGGTATTCAATGATGCTTTGATGAAGGGAATGGACTGCATGTTGATGAAAAATGACTATGATATTTATTAGGATTCAAGGAAATTGAATGTTCATGAGTAGAATTATCCAACACATGATCTTGAGTTAGCAGAAGTGACCTTTTCTTTAAAATTTAGGTGTTATTATCTATTTGGGGATAAGTGTGAAATATATATGAAAAACAAAAGCCTCAAGTATATTTTCATACAGAAAGAGTTAAACATGCGCCAAAGAAGATGGTTAGATCTGATAAATGACTATGACTACTTCATCCATTACCTCTTTGGGAAAGAGAACAAGGTGGAATATGCTCTAAGTAGAAAGGACCCAGTGATTCTATCATTGATGAGAATTGAGAAGGATCTAATATTCATTGATTTGATGAAGATAGACATGTGAATCATAAAGAAGGAAACATCATCAATACTTTCACAAATTATTCCTCAATAATATATTTTATAAAGGTTAATGGATGCTAAAAAGAATGATGTGGGAGTTCAGATGAATGTGGAAGCTAACAGAGAAGGGAAATTCTTGGATTTCAATGTTAATGATGAAAAAATTGTGAGATTTGGGAAAATACTATGTGTTCCATCAAGTCCAGAGCTAAAGAAAGAGCTTTTGGATAAAGAACATAGTTCAAATTTCTCTCGTCACCAAGGAAACAAAAATATGTATAGATATCTCCAATAGAGTTATTTGTGGGATTATATGATGAAGTAGATCACTTAGTATACATCAAAGTGCCTAGTGTGTTAGCAAGTGATGTATAGATTCAGATGTCTAAGGGGAGGATGCAACTGTTGCTCATATGTGTATAGAAATGGGAGAACATCACCATGGACTTTCTCACCAGACATCCAAAGACATCCAAAAGCAACAATCTAATATTTGGATTTTTTGGATCGTCTTATAAAGTCTGCTCACTTCATTCTAATTTTGGAGGATTTCTAATTTGATCTACTAGCACGACTATATTATAGGGAAGTGGTAAGGCTATATGGAGTACCACTATCTATTGTATCTGATCGAGATCCAAGATTGACCTCTATGTTTTTATGAGTCTTCAACATGATTTGGATAATGAACAGAAATTTAGTACAACCTATCATCCTCAAACTGATGGCCAATCTGAGAAAACTATTCATACACTAGAAGATATGTTAAGATCATGCTCTATGGAATTTAAAGGAGGATATGATCAACACCATTTTCTGGTCTAGTTATCTTATAATAACTCATTCCACTCGAGAATATGAATGGAACCTTATGAACATCTGTATGGGAAGTGGTCCAGAACACCAACATATTGTGATGAAGTCGGTGAGAGTAAGCTGCTAGGACTAGACATGGTCAATGAAATGGTGGAGAAGGTGAAAACGATTTAGCAGCAAATCAAGGCAGCCCTAAGTCTACAGAAGAATGATGAGGATAATCGTCGACAAGATCATGAGATGAATGTTGGAGACATGGGGTTTCTATTAATCTCTATGTGTAAGAAGTTCATGAGGTATGGAATGAATGGGAAGTTAAGTCCTAGGTACAATGGACCCTTCGAGATTATTGATCGTTTTGGGGTTGTGGCCTATAGACTAACACTTCTAACTAATATTTCCAAAGTACATGATGTCTTTCATGTATCCCTCTTAAGAATGTATATACTAGACCCATCCCATGTACTCTCTTTAAAGGTAGTACAACAAGAGGATGATATTTCTTACGAGGAGAAAGCAGTAAAGATCTTAGATCGTAGAGAAAAACATCTACGAAATAGGATAATTTCCCTCGTCATGGTATTGTCGAAAAACCACGTGTTTGAAGAAGCGGCATGGGAATCATATGAAATGATGAGGCATATTTACACACATCTAGTTTAGTGTGGGAAATGTAAATTACGAGGGATAAATTTCTTAAGGGTGGAAGATTGTAATGACCCAAAAACTCATTAATTAAAATTCTTCTTGGTCTATTTAAATGTATTCTTATGGTTATGTAAAACATCATCAATTATTTGGTTTTATATTTTGGATTTTAAAATACTCTTATGAATAGTTACCATTGCTAATATAGTCATTGAATAGTTATCAAATGATTAGTATAAATATAGGGCATTAACAAATCCAATTTACTAAGACAAAAGAATCGATGGCCTCATCCAGAAGACTTTCCTTGTACGAAGCCCATTTCTCGGTGCACAGAAATGAGGTGGCATCATTGGTCTTCACTCTCGACCAAGCCCAATATGAGCTTCAACTAGTTAATCTTGAAAAGAACCTTCTACGAGGGAAGTTGAAGTTTATAGAGATTACCACTCGAGGGATGTTATCCACGCCACCCCAAGAGTCTGACACCATCGCACACCGTACCCTTCGGTCTTATGCGGGTGTTAAAAGAGGTTATGTAACAAGACCTTAACACTATGATTATGTGCATTATTTTTTTTATATAATAAAAAATATACATTCATTTTATTATTGTTACTTTGTAAATGGTTTGTACAGCGCAAATAGTTTTTTTAATTAGTATTCAACTAAGAAATCAATTTTAATAAATTAATTGATTTTTAATTAAATATTATTTAAATAAAATATTATTATTATTACTATTAAATTACTTTTTATTAAATATAAATGATTGTATAATTTTATGAATTCAATTGTACTTTTTATTACGGGTTGAAAGCTATTTTTGTCAAAACCGTTGAATACTTCATAAATGTCAGTTTTCATTTTAAAAGAAAAAATTCCCATATATGGAAAATTATTGAGATAAAAAAAATATTATATTTGGAATCATGAAGTATAAATTATACAATGGTTAATTTTTCATTATTTTCTTATAAAGCCGAATTTATTTGTAAAAATTAAATAACATTTAAATATATAATGTTTTTTATGAAATCATAATGTCTCATTAGTGATGTATAAAAATAATATAAACATTATGTCTAGCCAATATATGTTTTACCATTAATATAATGTGATTTTGGGTTTGTTTGATTTATTTTACAATGCTTTAGTGGACCCATCATGTCTTATAAAACATTTTATCTTTTAAAATTATTTTCCATGAGAGTGTGACTCAACTCCACATAAGAAACCCTGTTATTTTAAGAAATTAGCCCATTGGTCATACAAAATAGTTTTTTCCACTCCCATTTTCCAAAAACCATTGGAAAAACCATTTTATTGTTTGTGGTTTAGATTAGTTTAATGTGTGTGTCCCAAACCTAAATAATAAATAATTCTCTCTCCTTTCCTCTATAAACCAACCCAAGATCACACATCCTCTTCACTAAAAGCCTTTTTAGTTCATCCAAACTCTTTCCTCCTCTCCCTATAGACCTCCCAAGGTGTCCAAAGCACCAAATAAACCTCTCTCAATCCTTTCCCATGCCTCTGGGATCATACTTCCCAGTAACGGATTCCTACCTTTCTCTTTTTATCCATGTTTATTTAATATTGTCCTCCAATTTTATTTTCAATTATAAATGTTGGGGTATGATTTTCCACCTCCCCCAAACATCCCTCTTTATGTTTTAATGATGACATACACCTTTCTCTCTCATTAAATTCCCCCATGTAAACCTGTTAATATGTTGGATTTCCAAACGGAATTTCTCTCTCCTCATTTACATTCAAGCAATTATTTTGAATCACGAATACAAATTCAATTTAAATTGTTGGGGAATGTATCTATATGACCCCCTTACCATCCATTTTATGTACATATGATTAAATTCCCATTTCTATCTCATAATCCTTTTTAAGAATTCTTATTTCATGACGTTATACTGCCGAAATTTCACCACGTTGTTCCAAGCCAAAGTCATTGTGTAGTGAATAACATGCACATTTCTCTGTCAAGGGTATTCACCTTTATGGACATTTACATATTTATTAAAGAGATATAATTATGAAATACAAATTCCTTTATCATGTAATAAATTATGATTTTTTTTATGAATCCATGTTTTATGATCAATGTGGCACAATTATGCATGAAAGGAAATGATTAAGAAGTGTGTTCCCAGATAGCACTCCAATTCATTTGGTGAAGTATAGTATCAGGATACTTTATGTGCAATGATTTTTGAGTCAGGGTATTTGAAGTGAAATTTGGGATTACTTGTTCTTCATGTGGAATGAGGGATTACTCATAATCCTTGTACAATGAGCCTTAAATCGTGATAATTTCGTATTAAGTGTGGTTGACACATTTCCACGTTAGGTTTATCATGTTATATCATGAATTTATGATCATGTGTCTATTTTCCTCCATTTATATGCCTATTGTCTAAAATTAATTATGTTCATCATTTAATTCCATGTTTATTCCCTTATTGGGATTTACATCTCACCCTTTTCTTATGCATGTCCTCAAGTTATCCTATTCAATTCTAAGTATGAGGGAATGTAGAAGTAATGTAAAGAATGTTTTGAATAATATGTTGTGTTATATGCTTTAGATTGTTATGTAATGTTCCTAATACCAAAATCCACTAGAACTATCAATCTTATATGTTGTATCAAGTGAATGTTTTTATGAAATAAATCATGTTTATGGATGTAATAAATAACGGAGTTGTTATACTCAATATTTTAGATATAGCTGAGTCACGAGAAATGTTCTCATTAAACAATGTAATAAATGTTTTTTATGCTCATTGTGTACCCACATATCATTATTTGTTAGATACTATTGTTTTAATTTCATAATGTGAAATGTTATTTATGATTTAAACCTATTCATTTTATTCATTATGTATAAATATGGTTATATTATTTTCTCACCTATCAATGAAATTATTTTTATGATATGGAGTCCATTTACCCTAATATTGATCCTTTCATAGAGGACCTTAGAAAAATGACATGCTCAACATCATATATTGAGAAAACACAGAACCATTTCACCCACTCATAAATATAATTCTCAATAACAGAGTCATATGTTCAATATGTATTCTTAACATAAACACTCAATATATTTATATACATTTCAAAAATATACATCAAATAAATTTATATGGGTCTATATAAAATTATTTTTCACATAAACTAAACCCTTAAATGTACAGTAATATAAAACAATCTTGCCAAATGTAATATTCGAGTGGAAACGGTGTATCGACTAATTTTTTCTTTAATATTTTTTAACAAATTATGATCCATCACTTCGCTATAAATAAAAATGATAAAACAACAAACCATAGTAATTTTCATTATGATATGGATTGGTACTCTTTAATGTTATGCAACTAGTAGTGGTTATTTCATCATAAGAATAAAACCATTTTATTCCATGAT
Source organism: Viscum album (assembly GCA_963277665.1). Taxonomy (NCBI): domain Eukaryota; kingdom Viridiplantae; phylum Streptophyta; class Magnoliopsida; order Santalales; family Viscaceae; genus Viscum; species Viscum album. The sequence continues at coordinate 1,933,065,534 of OY728142.1, forward strand.
ATTTAACATCAAATCTTTTGATGGAAAATAATCTTTTACATTGAAACAAAAAACTAAGGTACCTTAACAATGTTTAGGAATTGAAAAAAGTTATTTTCTCTCTATTATATAATGTTTAACATTCCACAAGAATGAATATTCATTTTAATTTAGGAGTGGAAGCTAAGTCTGACTGTTTTATTATTTATAGTAAGTATAATTTTCCATTCAAACCATCCTTAACACTTTATTTTAATATCACTCAATTTTTTAATAAAAGTTTCATTTATATTCTCCTTAACAAGCATTACAAAAAACATTTGGTTGATTTCATCATTTCTATAATATGTAATCTAAATAATGATCTACTTTTTTTACACATATATATATATTTCATCAACATATCTTTTTTTCTTTCCAAATTTGAAATTATTTATTTTTACCCCCTCAAAATAATTTTTTGAATGATTAATGATTTATAGAAATATCAAATTCTTTTGATTTTTTTAGTTCCTTTTTATTTTTTCATATGAGTGATCCATACACATAAACCATAAATGGATCTTGTAAAAAATATTTATAACATGTTGTAGTTGATAAAATGAATTCATATATTCACAAATTAGATGTTATTTAAAAACCTTAACCCTAAATATTTAAGGATTTATAAATATTGGAAATTATTTTATTGTGAACAATATCATTGCATGTAATTGAGAATATTCATTTTATAAGAATCAACCACTTGGATTTATATCTCTCATAATATTTTAAATCATTAATTAATAGTGAAAAGTAAACATCAAAATAAATTCATTATTGTTTTAGAATAGAAATCATTATACATGACATAATATATTTCAAATTTATGACTTTTTTTGAAAAAGTTATCAATTTAAAATATAATAGTCCATGAAATAGTAATTCTACTATGGATCGAATATAAAATTATTCAATTTATGCATGGTCCAAGTCTAATATTCATAACCTTATTTCCAAATTTAGGAAACATTTTATATTCTTCATTCATTATAGAGAATAAAATCCATAAAGTAATTGTTTATCCTATATTCTGTCATATGTATGTCATCTAGAACATTTTACAATATTTTTATTTTCAACCATGATTTTTAAATAAAGGATTATTTTAAGATACTAAATTTTATTAACTAATTTTAGTTATCTAGGATAATAGACAAATAAACTTATGATATTTCATTCAACTATTACCATATTTTCCAATATATATAACACTATGAAATAACATATAATTCCATTATATACAAGACGTAGTTATTTGGAATTCATGCATCTTCTTTTACCTCAATACCATTAGATGTAATATGTTTCTCATTATTATTTAATGTTAGAAGACTAGATTATTCTGAAAGTATAGATTTCAAAAAACCATGTATTTAATTAAAAGTATTTTCTCTTTATCCATTTATTGATTCATTTTTACTAATATCAACACCGTTAATAATACCATAAATTTTATACAAGCTGGATACATTGGTTTTTCATTACCATGTTATTTTTTCTAAATGTTTAGTGTCTTTAAATGATTTTAATTTAATATCATTATTAGTTTCTTCTTTTTTATTAGAATTATCAATTTAAAAATTTCCAATATCATTAGAACTTTATTTCATCACCATTTCAGCATTCCATATCCAAAAACTATAAATTATAATTAAAAAAATTATAATATAATGATCATTTATTTATCTAAATATATGTTTTATCAAATTTAAACACTTAAATCATGGATAGTAAAATGGGTCTCTGGTCGAAAAATTACATTTCAATGATTCTAAAAAATAATTAACCCATTCCAGATATTTTTCACTTGTTCATCATGTAATAATCTAACAATTATTAAATATAATATGTCGTAACTATTAAATAAAGAAAATATTTTCTTTGTTACGATAAATTCAAGTTTACTTTTAAAAAAAATTTATTAAATAATAAATTTTAAAAATAATAAATAATATTCGTAAAAAAAAACTAAACCAATAATATATGATGGTCTGAGAAATGGGACAAAGTCCGACTCTAATAAACATTATTTAATCAATATAAATAGTTAAAATATGGGGGATTAAATTCTATTGTACATAGCACCCCGAAAATTTGAGGGATGAAATTGATTAAAATAATCATCAAGGAAAAAGGAACAAAATGAGCATTCATCATCCACATCATGCTTCAAAATGGCATCATCAACCATGTTATCATCAGTATATATGTGCCATCTCAAATGAATCATTTCATTCTAGGTCAAATAAGACATCAATTCGTTAAATATTTTCCATGGTACTCGATTGGAATGGTTTTGGAAAAGAGTACACACTAAATTGATTCACTTTTGATTCAGATATCTCCAGATTAAAAGTTTTAAGAATAGATTATTGAATGATTAACGACTCAAATCATAGATTAAAAGGCAATAAAGGTGGAAAGGAAGTGTTGAAATCATCGCTTCAAAAAACCCGTATGGGTTCTAGAAAAAACCACATCCAGTAAGTCCAATCACTCCATAAGATACTATATCCATATTAACATTAATTTATTATGTGAGTGGTTAGATCCACCAGAGTAATTTTAGTATGATTGGATTACATGGAACTCTAACAAGACTAATAATTTTAATTGTGACAATGTCACCAATGGGGTTATTCATACACACAATTGGCAACTTGAAAGACTTTTGAACATACATAATGATTCCAATGAGTAGATCCCTTAATTTTGGATTTGAACCCTCAATCCGTAGGCCATTTATTTTCAACCATATATAATTAAATTCTATATAAATTTAGAATTAAAAAAATTAACCTATGAGATGAAGAATAGATGGGTATTGTTCCCTAAGAAATTTTTTAGACTAACATTTTCTTGACAGTATTACTTAAATATTTCTTCACCATGAGTCTGAATATTCTAATAAAAAGTAAATTCAAATTAGAAATGTTGAGTAGTTTCACATTCATTTATATAGAGGGGTAAATATTATGTTGATTGAAATCCATCCACTAGAATCCTTTCATTAATTAGAATCCCTTTATGCCAAAGTTCTTATATTAATAAATTTAGTAATTGTAATTAAGGTTCTTATAAAGGATTTCATCAATCTAGGTGTTCATCAATATCACTATATATAAAATGGAAGGGATCTTCTATTTCAGGATTACCAATCTGACCAGGTTCTAGAGAAATATATCATGATACTGGAAAATAAAAAAAATTCTATTCCATTTTTAATCTCTAAGGTCAATAGGTGTTCATCATATTCAAAATTATAAAGTGAATTAGGAATTGAAATTTTTTTTGGCAGACAGTGGATAACAAGCTTCATCAAATTGAGTACTAAGAGAAGGTGTTGTCCAAATATTCTGATTGGGAAATTTAGAATCGGCCCATTTTGTATGTATCATAATAACTTAATATTGATCTCTAATGGAAAGACAAACTAAATATCTCAGTAATAATTTTCAACCCTATGAGGCCTCTCAATAATAGTAGTGTGAATGAAAGTATTTGAGGCCTAATTAGACTTGATTTTGGGCCACAAGTATGTATCCACCTGAGAAGGATTAAAAATCATGATGTTTTTAATATCAGATCCCCCCATATCAATTCTATTCACATACTTGATACAAGAAACAATAAAGAAATTCCTCTCATAAATGGAACCATCCAATCTAAAAATTTTAATCTAATTGTCTAGATTATTGAACAGAACCATGGTTCGTATGTAAACATAAAAATAGTACACAAACATTGAGGTGATAATAGTATACAAAAGATATATTCTACTCTATTACGATAGGTTCTTCATTTTCCATAAAGATAGATAAGAGGAAATTATTCATGAAATTCCATCCAATTAGATGGATCTAACCCTACCTTATAATAGACGTATACCCAATTAGGTAATGGGATTCTCCTTTAGTTTAACATTCAAGATATTAATGAAAAAAATATACCCACCAAAACTATTAGAAATAATTCAAGAAGATAAATACTTTTCTAAGATGTGTTATAATAAAACATTACACATATATAAAGAATATTTACTTAAAATTTTAAAATTTTAAAAAAAGTGATAATTAGTTAATATAGATTAATGATCATCCATAAATGAAGTCAATATATTCAATATTCATATTTAAAAACAAAAAATACAAAATAATTGACAAAAAATCAGTCAGAAACCAATAAATTGCACATAAATTTAGTAATACAATATTATATATATATATAGAAATTTCTTCATAGAGTCTGTATAGTGAAAATAAACTAATGGGGGATAAACAATGGTAGTATAGGTGTTTCAAAAGGGGGAGATAAATCTAGTATGAAAACATAGGGGGCCAGGTTTACAAATAAAGATCACATGATGATGGATGATAAATGGAAATAAAGAAGACCCAATGAATTGTAGGTTTCCATGGATGATATTAGTTTTATAGTATAGTGAGTGAGAAATCATTTTGGTATTTAGAAAGATTGGGGATATTACTCAGCTAATGAAATTTCAATTTTTTTATGGTTTTAGACATCGGCTATTATAATAATAAATGTCGAAAACTAGTTTTTAACATTACTTGTAGAATAAACTATGTTAAAAAAAATTTCATTACCTTTTAATGCTGGTTATAAAATAACCAATGATAAAAAATTACCAAAAGTTATTTCATGATATATATTAATGTATGAATGATTAAATATTTTTATTAATGAATAGTTGAATGGAAGCCATATGGATTGGTGGGAATGGGGTGAACCATGTTATAAGAGCATGTAACTTCAAAAATAAATATTATATAGAGGTTTATATAGGGGATATATACATTAAAAATTGGTTTCTACATAAGAAAAATATGTTTAATAAACCAAATGAGATATGGCTTTGGAAGAATCCTAACATGAATTTACATAAGGTGTTTACTATTATTACTATCATAGGTTGACAATCTTTATATTTTCCTACTATAAGAAATTTTGGAGTCCATTTTATGATGTTTTAGATGAGTGAAGTAGGATTTGTTAAGCATGTTTATGAAAGATGAAATTATTTGAACATATTGATATTATATAAAGAGATCATTCTACAGTATCATGTTTCATGACATGGTTATAAATGATGTTTTAAAATTGTTAAATTCTATTTTAATATGTTTTTTATTTTGGATTCGGGATATATATTGTTTGTGATTATAAGGCATTATACTTTTAAAAATTTTATTAAATGGGTAAGTCAAACAATGAGGATTATCCATTCCATGTCATACAGGTTATGAAATGTTTATATGTATTGAAGAACACAAAAATTCATATGATTAAAGGTATTTTTCATAAGGTTAATTTGGTGTCATAAATGTTTCATTTGGATGAAATGTAAGACTCATTACTTTTATATAATATGGTTTTTATGTTACACGATTTGCATCTATGGGTGATACTGAAAAAGATACATTTTTCAATTTGAGTGATTCTGTTTCTTAAAGTGTTCATTCAATTAAAAGATAGGTTTTCCAGGATGGGTTTAATTGTAAAAATTGATTTACGAGTTTTCAATATTACTACTAGTCACATAAAATCTATAGTGATTTTTTTATTGAGAACGTTAAAATTTTTAAAATTAAAATAGAATATTCATCACGAATCCTTATTATACCTCCAAAATCATCTAGAAGTTGAAGATAATTAAAATATAAACAATCATGTCACACTTGGAATATGTATCTAATTCCATTTCTTTCAAACTGGTGAAATTTTATAGGTTGCATTATGTGTATTTATACAGTATTTTTGGATGTTAATGGAATTTCTATTAACTTACATTAATAATTTATATACTATATATTTAATGGGAATTAATTTATTTTCTTAGATTTGGATTAAAAGAATTTTGAACATGATTATGGTCTGAATTTAATATTCTAAATTGAAATATTTTTAGGATTATAGAGGTAGTTTTTAAAAAAAGGAAGAGGTATCGTTCATAGAAATGAAATATAGAAATATATATGATTCGGAAATAGAGAATCAATATCAAAGTTCATAAAATACCTAGAATTATAAAGTAAATTATGAAAAATCTATGTTCCATTTAAAAATAATAATAAAAGATTAATTTTGGATAAATATAATTGAATATCTAGAAATGGAGATTGGAAAATAATATTAAACACCCATTAAACATTGTTTTTAAATACTTTATATATAAGTTTTTATGTTTGACATGTGTATCAATAATATATTTGTATTCTTCTTTATAGTAATGAGTGTAAGAGAGAAAGAGGTCATGAACCACCGATGATTAGTGAGTTTTTTCTTATTCAATAATCATATACTATTTTATTAGTGGTTAATTTTCATATCAACACATCATTGATATACGATTATTGGATATATCTTAGTATAGTTGAACCAAGTAAACATGTTTTTCATTGTGTGAAATTACTTATAGATTTAGATTGTGCCTGTGTTTGATTGTTGAAATAGATTCAAGGTGTATTTTACATTACAAATACAGGATCAAATTATTTTTAAGATAATAATTATTTTACATGACACCCTAAATTAGCCCCCACCCTCCTCATAGGGTGTACAATGGGACCACATGTCACAATAAGTGGTATCAGTGCCACTGGTAATTCCATATAGAATATTTCAAATGAAAAGTGAGTAACCTTATTTGATGGCTGTAATAGTCATATATGTAGTAACATTATGATATCACATTTATGATCTTTTGGGTATAATGTCAATATGGTAGTAGTATGTTATTTCATTATACGTTTAATTATTGAAACCAATAAGATATTATTGAAATATGATGCTAAGCCTCAATATGATTTGTAATGAGATTTCTCCTATCAAATTTATATGAAGTTGATGGAATCTCTCATATAAAAAGATGTTTGGGATAAATATTCTAATATAATTAAAGTGAATGTGAGGTGAAAGAAGCTATTGTAAGTTTTAAAAAATAACATTGATGATTTGAATACGAATTCAAGTCAACATGTGGATGGATTATTTAACCACATAACTAAAATTGTTAGAATCATATATGGACTCGATCATGAGATCAATAACGTTGATATTTGAATGAAAATAATCATATGGTTACCCCTAATGATTATACAAAAATTTTATTCACTTAAATATATAAACCTTTGGGAATTATGAAATGATTATTTACAACATAAACTGGCCACATATGAAATAAAATTTAGGCTGAATATCCCTTTAAAACATTAATATAAACATATTGGATTCAAAGAAGATTATATTTAATTTGATTATGATCCATAAAAGAGATATGAAGTTAGTAATATGTTTTTATCACTGGTGGTAAGAAAATTTAAAATAAGAAAATGAATATTTGATGATAGATTTCCCCTCATATGTTTCTATTGTTAAAATATTGGACACATAATTCCAAGATGTCTGAAGAGGTTTTAAGACATGAATGACGAGATTGAATACTCAAAAAAATAAAAGAATAAATTCCCCATAGAATGAATTTTAATTTTAGAAATTGAAGTAACATGATTTTTTAGAAAAACAATTTGGATATAAAAATGAATAAGTTGGTAAGGAAGTATCATTGGATGGTATTTAAACTAATCATATCTCAGATATATATTATACTATAATAAAATCAGTTGAAAACAAAATGTTATAGCTATAGCAGATTTTCAACCTGAAATAATGATCGATATATATGTGTAATTTCAATGGGATCTTATAGATATTAATAAATAACTAAATGAGAATATTAAAATTTGAGGTTCATTATAGTGATTGAAAATAAATATATCATTAATTTAAATCATTAAAAAAAGTAAGGCAACACATCTAATAAAAATCACACACATATCAGAGAACCCTTTTGTTTGGTTTCCTTGAAGACTAGTTACATATGTAAATTATTTAACAAAACATGTTGATATTTCATCAACATGGACCATACTACAGTACCATAAATATTTCTCATAATTTACAATCATCATCATAACCTATGGGATGGAAATATATTAATGGGTGAGATTAAATTCACATTAATGGAATAAATATATAAATTTCATCAAGGGTTTGATTATAATTATATGAAAAAAATTGAAATGGGATAAATTTAATATTTAAAATAAAGTGGTCCATTAATATTTATCCATAAACTAAGAATAAAAGAAAATGTAATCTCAAAATAAAAAATATATAACATGAAATATGAGTCTATGATAAGTATGTAATAGTAGAACTAGTAAAAATTATATCATAATATCATGGAGTAATGAATATAAGGAATTAATATAGAGTATGGAATCATAATTTCTTGTCAAGGTTCACTCCCAAGAACTTCACAAAATAGTGAAAAAATTACCATAGTGGACTCGGTCCACACCTTATCCCTATAGACATAGTAGACAGAATATCATAGTGGATTGGGTTCACACCCCATTTCTATAAGCATAGTATAAAAATATCCATAACATCTCACGAGACAACATCCAAATGGAAAACATAAAACCAATCAAATAACATAAAAATGGTTTACCAAATTCATAACATCTCATTATATATAAAACATTACCAAATGAATTGTAGATATTTTTAATTATGGTCCCACTGATCACATAACATAATGTTCTTAGGATAACTACCTTTGAACCATATATGGTATCCCTTGAAATGAAAATATTACTCAATATATTATATAGATATAAAATTCATGTACCTCCCATAAAATAATTAAAATAATAATATGTAAACGCATAAAGGTTCAAAATTAAGAAAAGAACCCATATATAAATCATAATCATGATAAAACTCTTGAAAAAAATTGTGTTTCATAATCACATATCAAAGAATAATTTAGGGTTGTACCAAAAGGGTTCCTAAGAGAAGAAGGAAGTAAATAATTTTGGATTTTTATATTCAAATAATGAAAACATATATCTATACCATTTAGTTCAAATTTTGGAAAATTTATGGAAAGGTTCAAGGATAAGTAATAATAAAAAACAATTTGAATATGTGATTGTTTTAAAATTTAGAAAAGTGTCTTTTAAGGATGAAAAAGATCATTATTTTCATTTTAAAAATAATTTAACTATCATAGTTTTAAATAAAATATTTTTTTTTCAGAAGCATATTCATTGTGGAAAAAATACAAAGGGGGTAATTTTCATGAAATTAGAAATCAGAGTGTTCCATAAATTTGGGTTTATGTAAATGTGATAATTTATAATAGAACATAAGAAATAAATTTACCCCCAAAAAATTAAATTTATAGTAATTTAGTCATAAATTTAAATAATTAACAAACATAATATGTAATAAATTCATGATAATGACACTGAGAAAGAGGGAGAAAAAGATAGAGAATTTGTAAAACAATAGAAATGAGGGTGGTTTCGAATGACCTCTTTTTATATTTTATAACACCTTTGATGAAATCAAAATACATAAAATGGTAACATTAGATGCCAAAAAAATTGGTTTCTAACTAAAATATAGAAATTGTTTTGGAAGGTAAAACATGTACACAGAGGAAAAACCATCGTTAATTAGTATGAGAATTATTCATAACAATGATGTACATTTTAAAAAATATATTCATCTATGAATTATTTTTATATAAAATAATTTTACATAAAGTGAAATTTAATCTAAAATATAAAATTTTATGGTGGATGAATCCAGGAATAGAATTTGGATGTTTAAGATTAAAAATAATAACTCTGATAAAGGGGGTTTGAATAAAATACAAACCATACAAAATTTTAGTCATTCAACCTGAAAATCTGAGGAAGGTGAAATATGAGATGTACATTTTAATACCCAATATTTCATTAATGTATATAAAATAAAAATCCATTTACAATATATACATCGAAAAGAAGAAATAAGTGGTGAATATAAATCAAATCTTAAAGAAATAAAACTGAGATCCAAAAACCATACTTTTATATTGACTCCCCAAAAAAACACTAACATCCTATATAAAAAACATAACTCATGTAATAACTTGTTTAATAACCTTATTAATAACAATTGACATTTATACTCCTCATTAAAAATCATTATTCATGTTTATAGGAATTATTCACTATCTATTTTCAATATCAGGTGTGATTATTCATGATTGTTTTGATATAGTTTTGTGACAGAATTTTTTGTATTCGTACTTATCCCAACATTAATCATTATGATATAAGTCAAGGTATCAGAATTTATAATTTTTATTTCTTAAAAAATATTTAAAATCATTATATTCTAGTTTTGTATATGATCCATGAAGATGAACTCAATGATGACCATGTTTCATAGATTTTTAACAAACGAGTTGTGGTGTCTTAGTGAATGAGTATAATTTTTGTATTAATATTATATAACCAGAATAAAATAAATATTTCCTTATTTATATAATATTTTATTATTATTCATTCTCTCATAGTCATTAATTATATTATTTTATAGCATTGTTCAAGTTGGCGGTCAAACTGACCTAATCATGATTATACCATAATTAATGGACGACGATGATTATGAAAGTGGTATATTTTTTGGAATACAATCATTAATAAATAATAATAATTATATTTTTTAGATACTTCTATTTTGATGAAAATTATTTGAATATATTTTAAAAAATAACAATGAAACAAAATGGAAAAAATAATATATGATACTTCATGGAGCTGGTAGACTACAAAATGAATGGTTAATGTTTTCATTTCTCATAGAATGAGATAGGTTGATAGTGGAACATATTTTATATATTAATAATAATTAATAGCATCTATATTTCATATTTATTATTCAATTTTACCCTTATAATCAGTGAATAATTTCAGTGGTGAAAAATATTAGTCGTCACTTTGTGGAGGCGGTATTCGACATATTGCACGAATGACGATTTGATTTTTAGTAATGAAAATTGTGAATGGGTTTTAATAGTTATTTCTGTTTTATTATAAAATTATATATTATAAATAGTTATTTTATGATATATTAATTAGAAATTTAAAATTTAAAAAATTATATAGAAATGAATAAACAATAGGATAAATGAGTACTCACATTGAAAAATTTGAATTTCCCATTGAGAATTCTACGAAAATTGAGGGATTATGATAATTCTCTATGAATAAATGATTATTTAAGTGAATTTTGATTCTATGATAATGTAAAATGGTTTTTTTGGAAGAGGAATTCTAAATTTTGGAGTTCTAGGAAGGGGTGGTGGAAGTCTCCTTTTATAGGTGGTGAGACTGAGCATTTTTTAAAATACACATTACATTACAACAATGGGAATACATTATTCATTGGTAAAGGCTCCAAAAAATAATAATAATAAAGTTTAGAGGATGATAAGGCGGATCTTCATTCAAACATCCATTATCACAAAAAAAATTTAAATTCTTTATTTTTTTACTAGGTTTAACCCTTAATTACACATACCATAGTAACTCCATTTTACCCATGAAAACCAATTTTAATAACCAAAATTGAAAATTTAATTTAAAATATAATGAAAAAAATTATTTCGAAAATTTATATAATATTATCAAATACATATTATATAAGTGATAAAATTTATTTTTAGAATTACTTCACAAACACATAAAACTCTTTTTTGAGAAAGTTAATTTTTAAGCATTAAATTTAGGCTTAGTACATATCAGTGTTGATGATTTATATTTGATTCATTTTTTTACTATAAAACAATTAAAATTTATTTTAGTTTTGCTAAATTCTAAAACCAAATTTTAGAAAACATTATTTAATTCATAGAAAATACCAAAAAAATGTTTTTGTTGGAATATAATACTTCAATTTCTAAAATTCAAATCATAAGTTTTTAAAAATCATCATATTATTTTTTTAAAAATTAAATTTACACATTAAACATATCTTTTATTAGATAAAATAGTAATAAACTTTTTTAAATATCATATAAAATTATTATGTATCAGTATTAGTAAAAATATTTTTACTATTCACCTAAAAATAATCTATTTTAGAAAAATACAAAACAATTATACTAAAACAATATAGATTTTCTACATCCAAAAAAATATATTTAATTTTTTTGAATTAAAATTTTAAATTTTTTGATTCTATCCTTTAAATAATGTCATAAATATAATAAAAAATACATTTTTATGAATATAAATTTTCCAAAAAATTACATTCATATTCATATTTATTATCAACTAAAAATAAAAGTAGTGTTAAAATATCACTCTTATATAAAATTATATTATTCATAAAAACCAACTACAATATCTATAATATATTTATTTTCATTATATAAAGTACATAAAAATCCAGTTTTTGAAGAAAATATATTTCTATCATAAAAATATCTTATTAAGTATTTAGACATATTAATATTTTCAACGAATTATTATTAAAAATAACCTCTATTTTATTTATAACTGAATTTTATAATGAGGTTAACACTATTTTTACCCTCAAATTGAAGATCTACATTTCAATATTTATATATTGTTTTTTGATTCATTTTGGTTTGATGTTTCTTGTGAAGAAATCAATCGACATAGTATTTATTTAAGAGAGAATTTATACAGTAACATATTTGTGAGTAAATACTCCCCCAAACCCACTAAATTAAATTTCTTCCCCACAATATTTATTATTGCCTACTAATGGAGGTATCTAACTGTATCTAAAAGAAAAACATATCTTGAAATATATTTTATAAGGATATATCAACCTTGAAATCATAGGGAACATTGAGTTTTGCTTCATATTAGTCTCAAACTTAATATTGAGTTTTTAATCCAACTATTTAAGTCGGTATTTTATAATTAATTGGTATCAAAATAAATAGTATATATTTTCATCATTAGGGTGTTGATAATTATCTTGTCATTAGACTATCATAAGTTGATATAAAATATGATTTCTTAAAAAAAATTAGTAATGTGAATAAATCCATTTAAAAAAACAATTAAATTTATCTAAAAATGGATAATAAGAATTTCATGAATCATTATACCTAAAACCTTGATGAATATCCATATACATTGGATACAATAATGACTTACCTAGTAATGTTTATTTCAACAACTAATAGTAGCTGAATACTCAGATTAAATAAAAAATATTAAAATCTAGAGAGATGAATATATCTACCTAGAACCACATAATTATCTCCATCCATTTCAATAGTATTTTTTTCAGAGTATTTTACTTATTCATGTTGACTAGGAGATTGTTCGTCTGTATTTTCATCTTAATCCCTTGGATTAGAATACTGGTTTTCATAGTTCCCAAATTTCACAAATATAAAACATCCATTTGCTAGAGGATCCATTGGAATAATATTATTTTAACCCATCATGTTAACTGAACTCTTTTTTTTCTCAGGATGTTATTCTTTGATTCCTTCCTTTACTATAGATGAAACTTCTTTTATTTCCTATAATATATTCACCCAGGTGTATCTCCCGACATATGAGTATGAAGGAGATTGATTCTTCACTCCTTAATCATCTTCTTCACCAGAAATTAGAAGTGTCTCAGATGATATTCATATCATGGGGCATATAGAAAAAATATTAACTCAAATAATTGTATTAATAGTGGAAATGAATTTTCTCTAAAGTGTAAAGTGTTACAATTTTAGGTTTCTGGAACAATGGAAGAATATGATGAGTTTTACCCAACCTTTAATTTTTTTCTTGGTTGATGATTAATAATATATTTTACACACTAATGAATTACATCCCTAATCGAATTGAATGAAAGAAAACAGACAGGGTATAGAACATAAGAAAAAATTACAATATCATCACAAATAATTTATAATTAATTTAATCAATCAAATAATTACCTAGTGATGTTTATTTCCTTGTTGAAGGATTTGAAAACAGAGCTGTATTTTATCATTATTTCATTATAATAATCAAGAAAATATTCTCTCTCTAGTGGTGATCCACATCTATTCCCTAAATATATGTACGTCTTCATAGGGTTTTCTGGTTCCTAGCATCATAGATCCTATCACATGTGACATTATCCTATTATCGCAATGAGAATTTATTCCAAAGTGTTCTCCTTGAACTCCCTAGAATCTAGAATGGATGGTGGAAGAATATTTCACTATATTATTGGGAGTGTTCACAGATAAGTGATCCCTCTAGAGCTTGAGATTATTCTTTGGCTTCTATATGCACAACCAAAAAAAATGGGTTGGCTCTATCTGAAAAAAATAAATTTGGGATTATATAATACTAGGGTTAGAAATAAATAAATTTTTCATTTTACTTTATTATATATTCAATCCCTTATGAAATTCCTTGTCTATAATAATAATAATATTATTATTTCTCAATATGTAATTAACATGAGAATTTATATTAAATATTATTTATTCAAATAAAATTTAATATATATTATTTCTCGCTAAATCATTAATAGCATTACTCGATTCCTCAAAAATATTTAGTTTTCCATAAATAATGTATATTTATTTATTAAATAAATATCACATAATAATTCTACAATAAATAAATAAATATTATATTCCATAAATAGAAAATAATTATTTACTAAATAATTTTCTCACATAATATTCTCTCAAATAACTTGTGACAGAATATTTGTGATCAATAAAATATGAATAATTATTAAACAAAATGTGGGAATAATAGTTATTCAACTTATTAAATAATAAATAATATTATATTATGTAACTGAGAATCCAAATACTCAAAGTGTGCGACACTATAGGCCTCTTTCCCACTGGCATTAGGTGAAACAACCTAAATTCCAATGTTCATATCTAAAAACATGAAAATGAACCCATAGATAAATAATTAAATCTCTTAATTACATAATACATCATACATATTCTTTCTATGTAATATGATACATTTACAATGTCATATTTAATCAAATATTTTGCATGTTGGTACCACCAACCTATGTTTTTAGTGTCTCTTCCTTTAACTTCTCAGATATCAAAAATTCGTATAGAACACCATGGCCATGTATTTATTTAGTATATATCATTTACATCACAAGGACTAAAATTTCAGCTTTTATAAATAATATACGGGAATGTCATTTCAAAAAATATTCATTAATCCAATATTACTTGTAACGCACCCAATATATCATAACCTGTCGGGAACATATGGCATCATAGTTTTCATTAATATATAAATGTAAGAGACTAATAATACTCATAAATAATAATTTTAATGTCTAAGCATCAATGAAAGTGATTACATATGTGAACATAAAATGCCACATATAAATGGGGATTTCATTCTCATGGGTCTCATACTCATAATATCATACAGTGGATATTACCAAGGACGTACACTGTGAGAAGGTGCTTGAAAGTCCTATATGTCTCCACCCATGATAACTTTTATCATGTTTGTCCCGAAAATGATATCATCTTCTATAGAGAATATACATAAAAATAGTTTCATTGTAATTCTAGGTTATTATCATAGTGGGGAACTACTATGACCTTTCAGTGTTACAACTACTCTTGGGACATTATAACTTACTATATTATGTAGAAGAAAAATAATGATTAGATAAGGAGTTTTTTAATATTAAAAACAATGAATACCAGTTAACATATATTAAATAGATCTTGGTTCTAGGGAAATAATTCTAATAGTCTCCCTCTTTCACTAGATCTTACATCTAACAATCGTTATTTTGTTATCTCTCAAATTATACTCATGATTATACAGAGATAATACTTTAGTCATGGGTTACAAAACATTATATTCCATTGGTACTCTACTTAATACAATGTCACCCCATTGATATAAATCCCTATAGATATGATACCTCTTGATGAAGTGACTTTCCGATTAGTGTGATCGTGAATCTTTAACAAGATCCACAACTATAGTTTTATCACAATACATTGTGAAATGTTATTTACTTTTAGTTTCACAATTAAGATCATGTACAAAGATTCGTATCCAAAATGATTCCTTAGCTACCTCAAAAGTTAACATATACAAAGACTCCATTATATAATCAGGGAAAATTAGATGCTTTGATCTCTTCCAGCTTAAAACAACTCCATTGAGATAGAAAACATTTCTTGATTGTGAGCTCAGATTATATTTATCTATTTCAGAATTGCTTCAGTATTACCCTTGATGACCAAATCCTTGACTCTTTTATAAATCAGTAACATGTCCTTAGATATTCTCAAATACTTAAGGATAGTTTTTATCAGTTTCATAACTATCATTTTTTCTCTAGGATCATATAGATATACACATAATATTCTTAATGCATAGGCAACATCAATTATTTTATATAACATGGAATACATAATTGATCTTTACTTTGAATCATACAAGATCCTTCTAATTCTCTCTTTATCCTGTTATGTTTGAGGAATTTTTTTTATAAATATGTAAAATATGTGACACTAGAAACAATCCCCTATAATGTTGTTCTATAATAAATATATCATGTATCTAGTTAATATATGAACTTTTATATAGTTCAAGAAGCATCTTGGATTTGTTGTGAATGGTCTCGATCCCTGAAATATTGATTGTGTCACTAAATTCATTCATTGATAAAATTATTGTAACCAGTCCTCAATATACCATGAGGCTGGTATGTCATTTCTAATGAATAATATTTCAAAAATCTATAAAACTAGGTTAATGACAAAATTTACACTAAAATGATTATAATCACATGGGTCAAATTTATTTTTAATGAAACCAAATTTTTTTATAGCTTCATCGAATCAAATATTTAATGACATAGAATTTTTATTCAATCCATAAATGGATCTTTGTAACATGAAATTCTTTTTGGAATCACTTAATGTCACCAAGCCTTCTATTTTTTTCCTTTAGACATCTTGTGGAAGCTTCCGATTAAGGAAAGAAGTTTTGAAATCCATTTAAAAAATTCCGTAGTCACGGTAAGCATTTAAATCCTGTAAAATTATTATATATTTAAACAAAGAAACTAGGGTAACAGTTTCATCATAGAAAATTCCATGATTTTGTTCATACCCTTTAGTTAATTTCATTCTTTTATAGGTATTTACTTTTCCTTCCTTGGACAATTTTCTCTTCAATACACAATTTCACCATATAATCATTACATCAACGAGCACATAAACATGAACACAAACTTCATTTTGATACATGAAATCCATTTAATAATTCATTGCTTCATTCCTCTTTGCATATTTTATGCTATATACTATCTATTTTTAGGAATTTTGATCATCATTTTCCACCAATAATTAGTCACCAACTATAGTGAATAGAAAACCATATCTCTTTGGTTTTTTTAACTCTCTCATGATCCTACTTAATACTTTTGTTTTATGATGAAATTATTTTAAGGGGACTATTGGAATATTTTCCTACACCAACTTTAGTGTATGTAGAGCTTAAACATCATCAATGTTAGTCTTTTTCCCTCAACACTTTTTGAGGAAGTTCACTCTATAAAGAAATATGGTTGCTCTAGTGATAGTAACTTTCTTTTTCGAGGGATTTTATAGGTAATATCCATTTAGTTCATTAGGATACCCAATAAATATACACTTTTTGCCCCAAGGTGCTGATTTGTTTCCTGAGAAGGCCATAAAAATACCTCACATCCATATACATGTGTATGGGACAAAACATATTTCCATACACTCTATAACATGAATGGAATTCCATTTTATTCATTAAATGGTACTCAATTTAATGTTTGTCCCACAATTTATAATGAATATCCCTAGAAGGATAATGGAAGATCATAATGACTCATTATCGACCTTATCAGGTCAAACATGGTAAAATTTTTCCTTTCACTAAAACCATTACACATTGGTGTGCAAGGTTGATTGAGTTTATATATAATCCCAAACTCCCACGGAAAATCAGTATAGTCGTGGTCAATATATTCCCCAAAGTAATATGATAAAAGAATCTTTATCTTCTTTCCATGTTGATTATATACTTCTTTCATTATGATTTTTAATCTATTGATAGAATCATACATATGCATCATCAAGTAGGAATAACCATATCTACTCTAATTTATTAGTAAAAGGGATGGAGTAGGAATATTAACCTCTACCTTCTAATAGAAATGATCCCCAAACATCATTTTGTACTAATCCTAGATGTTTTTTGACCCTTTTCACCATATCTACCAAATAGATTTTTTGTCATTTTTTATTAGTAAAAAGAACTATATATTTTAATTGGTTTTATCTTATAAGAGTCTAAATAACCTTATTTATAGAGCTCTTTCAAACACTTATCATTTTTCTATCCAATTTGGTGATGTCATTTATATGTTTTATAATAGTATTGTTATTATGATTCTTTATCAATTTTTAATAGTTTATTTATAAATAAAGACAAAATGACCAGTATTTAAATGTCACACTAAATATCATGTTTTTTCATTTTAAAAGAAACAAAATTTCCACAAACTTAAAAATAAAACCAACTGCATCTATAAATGATAAAAAAATTATGCTCTTGGTAACCATTGGTACATAATAAAAACCCTTTCAAACCAAAGTCATTATCATTATCAATGAATGTTTGTAGTCACCAAAGGATAAAGAAACAAGTGTGACACCAATAGAAGCTCTGTAATCCACCTCTCCTTTAGCAATATTTTGGAATCTTCTAGGCTCCTGCATTTTCATACAGATGTTAGAACACTAAGATGTATCTAATACCTAATGTATAGATATTTAAAGATTACACTTGATCACGAATAGAATTCGTCATGGCTGATATCATGAAACACTGAACATCTGTAGAATCATTCAATTTTTTTTTCAAAGAGCGAAAAGTCTTCATCACTAGCCTCATTGCAAGGCACATTAGAAAATTATTTCCTAGAAAATAATATATCCAATCGTGGATTATGATAATTCATAACTTCATTCTACACGCATGTAAATTTTTTCCATTGAGATTGTTGTCCTTATGGATCGATGTGATATGTTTTAATTTATTTTATTCTTGTTTCTACGAATAAGAAGTGTAGAATTTTATTACTTTATCTGATAAAATTCAGACAAATAAATAAATATTATATTTACTAATCATTTACTTCTTTATCAAAAACCAATATCCCTCAACATTGGCTTTAGAATATGTAATTTTCTAGACATTCTAGTTTCAAGGATCCATTTTTTCCTTCATGATACCCCAACCTTGTTTGTTCAAAAAACATTGATGGTTTTAGGTAGGTTTTCAAAATTACCAATACATTAACGAATAATTCCTTGATCTATTTAGTGGAATCCCCAATTATGATATCCTTAAATTGGATTTTGACATCCCTTTCCTCTCAGATACACTAATCCCAACATTTCCATTCAACTTTTGATGTGAACAAAGTTATGTCAACCAAAAACATAATGTCAGAATTCCCCAATAATTAAAAACACCCCAAATTTGGATGCTCCAACACTATTATGTATGGTTTGATTTAAACTGATGTAGTGTAAGGCTATACCGAATTAATATATATTATTGTGGGATTTTATAATTTTATAGATAAACATATTAATATTATCTTTATTACATTCTTCTTACTATTAAGTTGATTTTCTTATGTGGTTACCCGTATGTTAAATAATATTTATGAATAATGCACTTTATTTTAGAACTATATTGCTACCTGTTAATTAAATAAATAATGTGATCGTGAGAAAATATCCATAATGAAATCATCATCATACTTAATAGATATAAAATATTTAAGTGGAATGATCATGATATTTTACTAATGGATATTTTATCTTGATGATGATAAATTGACTCTCAAACTAGGGTAAAACACAATTAACCTACTACGATTCATGTTATATCTTTCCACCTATCAGCTTATGAATCTCTTTCGGATTGGATTTATCTGGGCTCTACTCATGAACCACCCCACAATCATGGGAGATATGTCCATTACATATTCATTACCTCACACACTGGTGAGGGGAAAAGGGTTTACGTTAGAGAAACCATGGTCACTCATGCCATTACATAATAAGAGGAGAGACAACACACATGAAAAAATTTAATTTAATAATAAATTAAATACAATACATCACCTACAATGGTCCAATATAGAATCATGATTATCTACATGCATGCAACGAAATTTTTTTTCATAAAACAAGAATTTAATTCTTAATTTTTCTTCTTTAAGATAAATCATACTCGAATCAATTAATTATATTTTATGATTTATCTATTAATTTATCTTAATTATCAGATGAATTCCCTTGAGGTTTTCATCCACATAATTTTAAAAAAAATAATTAAATTTATTAAAAATTTATTATATATATAAATTTACCTTGGAGGAAAAATGGTGAATACCCATCTAAATTTAACCATCATGTATTATATGAATGTACTATTTACTCTTGTGACATATGGCATAAATGACTTATCATTAAATTTCACGATGTATACTATCGATATAATTATTACAAGAATGAATTGATTTTTATTTCACGTGTAATGCTTCAATGGACACAGAATAATAAATATAATATGACTCACAATTGATATATAGATCTAAAAATTATGTAGAATTTAATTAAAATTATATATATATTTATATTAAAAACCATCACATGGTATTTTATCTCAACTTTATTTCCAGAAGGAAGTAAATGATGATTGTTTATTCTGGTATAATAAATTAATATAAATTCTGTATAATTTTTCATAAGTACACAACAGGTAGAAACGAGCTCCATTGCATGTATGTTTATCGATGATTATGTGATTCATGGGATTGGGGACTCAATGTGTAAATTTTTCCTCGATAAAAAAAATTGAGAACATAGAATATAGATGGGTTTCACGATATGTAGTCTCTTAGATACATTGTAACTAGTCCGGTAGGTTGTGTAAATTGATAAATGGACCATCTGTGACTGCAGTAATACATATCATGTATGTTTCCTCTGTGGTGCTTACACATGATTAATATGTTCTAGGCTAGCTTGGACAAAACATGGTGTAAAACTAAATGGACAACATCTTTTCAATTCACATTGTTTGAATTAATTCCTAGTTCATTAAACATAAGTACACATTGTGTAGTTCTAATTACATGGCATGTACTCATGTGTTTTTTTGGATAGAATCCATGGAACCTCTGGATGAGTTCTATAAATTATTTTATTCCTAAATATATTTAATTTGATTAGATCTATAAGAAATAATTTACAAAGAAGTATATATTGAAATTATGTTTAACAAATGATTGCACCTATATTGAAATAAAAATGAAAAATGATTAAATCAATAAATTATTTTTACATAATTATAAATAAATATATAATCCTTCTAATACCCCTTGTATGTTTCAAACATAGTGAAAACATGTGATGGGTGTTACCCAACTTATATTTTTTCATGATTGATGACTAATTTGATATTTTACATAATGATTACTGTTGTAATCAATAAAATTGAATCAATGACAACATACAAGGGATGGATGATCAGAACCAAGAACAAGATCATCGTATATTATTTATATTTAATTTTATCTATTAATGAATAACCTTGTGATAGTTCTTTCATTCATTATGGGTCGAGAAAATAAATCATGTTTTGGATCATCATTGAATTGTATGAATCAAGAGATTTTTCCCTCTAGCGGTGATCCATACTTGTTTCCCAAATCTACAAATGTAGTAGTATGAATCTTCGAGCAGTAGCCTAGAAAATCCATTCCCTTGCTCTATTATCCTTTGGTATCCACAATAATTTCCTACAATGTTCTCTTTATGATCTATCTAGACATGATTTTGAATAGTGGTGGAAGATATCTCTCCATTCAAGGGAGAATTCTTGGTAAAAGGAGATCTATAGGGATTGAGAGGATTCATCAGATTTATTGGGAATAACCAATAAAAAATTAATTGGATATATTTTAAAATAATATATTTGTGTTCATATTTCGCTATGGTTATAAATAAATAATATTACATGTTCCCTTTATAAATTATTTAATCCTTTGTGGAACTCCATGTCTATAATAATAATATAATTATTATTTCTCTATAAACTCTTCACATAGAAATAAAAATTAAATATTATTTATTTGAATTATATTTAATATATATTATTTCTCATAAAACCATTAAAGTAATATCTCTATTCCTCCAGAATATTTATTGGGTCTCGAATAATAGAAATTATTTTATTAAGTAAATATCACTACATTATTCACCAATAAATAAATAAATATTATATTCAAAAATTATAAAATAAGTAGTTATTAAATATTATACTCTCACAATATTATCAAGAGAAACTAGTGAAAAAATAAATGAGATCAAAAAAATATGATTAATTAATAAACCCCTTGTTGGAATAATGTTTATTTAGCTATTTAAAAAATTATAATTTAATTATGATTTTGGATACACTTAATGTTTGACCCTCTAGGGTTCTTTCGATGTGGCATTAGGAAAAGTAGTCTAAAAGTCCAAGTTTACCATCTAGAAACACTTAATGTAGCCAATATAGATAGAATTTATTCTAGAAATATAATAATACCACATAAATATTCTTACTATTTAGTTTAATCCCTTTATCAAGCTATCTCTAATAAAACATTATTTATGCCACTGCCATTAACCTATGCCCTTGATTTCTCTTTCTTGGAATTCCTAGAAATCGAACAAAACAATATAATTTCATGGTCATATATTTATTTAGGAGATATCTTTTCCATCAAAGGTCTTCAGATATCAACTTATTTTAAAGAATATTGTGGGAAAATAATTTATCACATTATTTATTTATGAAATATTTCTCGTGATGCACCCAATGTATCATGCCTCACCATGAACATATATCGCCATGGTTTTAATCATTACATAAAAGTATCCAGCTTAAAATAATAATAATAAATAATAATAATATTCTTTAAGGATCAATAGAAACATTCAAAAATTGGAACATCCAATTACACATATAACTGGGGATTTCTTATCGGTGGGTCTCATTATAATAATATCCTACAATGAATATTGACAAGGATATAAACTAAGAATAAGTAAACCAATGTATTATGAGTCTCTACACCAGATATCATGTTTCTATTGTATCCTAGAAATAATATCATCTATTCATATAACATATATTTGAGAATTGTATTGTAGCACTTCTAGATTCTCATCATAGAGGCGAACTAATATGACTTTTCAGTGCGACAAATGCTCTGGAAAAATTATCATATATTATGTTATGTGGATGATCCAACATAATTTTATAAATAGTTTATATATATTCAACAAAATGAATACAGATTATCGTAAAGTACACACAAGTTGTTTTTGGGACACCGAATCCAAAAATAGACGTGTTTTTATTTATTAGGTGGGTTCATTGTGTGAAAAAAATGTGAGTTTAAACTGGATTAGTTTTAATTCATTTTTCAATGAATTTTTATCATCATGGGAATCTATTTACCTTTCATATAAAATAATTATTCATATTTGTACTCTCTCTTTTACATTAAATCAAGATAAGTATTAGTTGATTGTAGTCAGTTGGAAATTTTAGGTTAATATGTGGTTTCCAAGAGCCATTAAAACCTTTAATATTTCCAACACTAATAATCACGGATCTCCGATTTCCTTCAATTCAACCAACTACTCATGGTCATAAGAAATAGAGAGGACTTAAGTGTCAAGTGTCTAAAATAAAATGAAGAAGGGAATATAAATTAAAAAACTAGTAAATACGGAAATCACATGACATATATTTTCCAACTAAATCTACTGATTAATATTAGGAAATAAACTATTTATTTTTCTAATTCATTAACTATTGTGAAATGTTCATTGATAAATGATTTTAAAACTTTAATTTTGTAAAATCTTCAGAGTATGATATATGGAAAATTGTTGTTCATAAAAATATTTTTTACTAATTTTGTTGTAATTGTAATGGTCTTGGAATTGAAATGAATTTGGTATTGGAATGGTTTGTCCATGTTTTTATATGCATGGTTTTTCGACATACATGGTTGTTTGGGATCATATTTTTTTATGAGTATTGGGTGAAATATGAAATTTTGATTGGTAATAAATGTGTAACATCACATGGGATTAAATTACATTGAAAAACAATTTTATATCTATGATAAACCTCTCATTAGTATGGAACCATCATAATGAATCATGCATGTGTAGATGTGTGGATTTGTGTATTGGAATGAGATATTCTAAAACAACTAAATAAAATAGTTTTTGAGCTATATCAGTTTCATTCCTTGGAAATTTTTATTGTTTTGAGGGAAATATTTTCATGTGGAATAGGTTTATATTTATTTATATAATAATTTTAGAATTGTTTTTTTATAAAATGCTTTATGTAAATGTGTTAACTTGTTGTATCCTAGTGGGGTGAGTGGGAAATTAATTAGAGAAAATATATTTTGATTTATTACACACCCCTATATTGGTATGTTGATTCTTTTACAGATGTTGTATATAGAGACATGCTAAAAGGAAAATTATCACACATATTTAGAAGTACTACCCGATACTTGGGTTGTTTTGTGGAGTTAGAGCATGGAGCATGTTCATATCTTGGAGCTCTCATTAGAGTCCTTGTGTTTAGTCGTCTTCTAGGTACTTTGACATTTTAGACATCATCTATTGTACTTGGTTTTAGTTTGATTTTAATATAAATAATTTTATTTTATATTTCTTTCATTGATATCATGCATCATGTTGGGGTTCTTTAGGTTTTGGCTTGTTCGTTTGGGTTTTTATTTTCAAAGGGAAAATTTTCCCCAATCTTTTAATTATTACCTTTGTTTTTATTACAATCCTTTAAAATATTGGGGGTGTTCTTTAAGGCCATGTAATATTCCTCTTCATTATCAATACAATGATAATATTATGTATATTATAAGTGATATGAGGTTTTTTGTTCCATAAATCTTTTTGAGACAAGTAGTATTAGCATGGTCCTTCTGATATTTTTTGAACAAATGGTAGTAGTCTTAGTTGTTCTTTGGATGGGTATTGGTTTTAGGTCTTTGTGTTTTATTCATTTTTTTCTATTCATTATGTTTAGATCACATATTGGAGTAGGATTTTTAGACTTGATATGTGGAGAACAAAAATAAAAATCAGTCATTCTTTATGTTTAACCTCATGTTACCTAAGATTTTGCTAAATATGTTTTTCAGAGACACTTATTTGATTTGTGATCTCATTTTCATGGGCATAGACAATGAGATTTTCATGAAATGAATTCAAATAATGACTTCCCACTAGGATTTAACACACCATTTGGAGTATTGATTTATGATTTGATGTTAAATATTTTATTTTATATATGTTGGGTTAAAATTATAAGGCCCCAGCCATTAACATTACTTATTCTTGAGTTACATCAAGAATACACGGTGAGGATCTTTTCAGGTTTATAGGTTTAGAGAATTAGATCATAAAACATGCATTACATTCCACATTTAAACAAAGTGGTTAAATAAAAGATAGTTTTCATTTTTCCCATCAACGGAAACATATATAAAATAAAACATGGATTCCTTCTTGACACTTCCTTGACACTATCATCATATCCTGTACCTTTTCCTTGACCTGTGAAAAACATTTAAAAAACAGGGGATGAGCATAAAAAGCTCAGTAAGGGATATAAAAATATGGAAAGGAAACATGAGTACATATATACATAAGAGTGAAATCATATTTTACCCATAAAACATAATCACTTTAACATACCTCATCAAATCATTAATAAATCATATAAATCATAAGACATAACGGTAACTTGAGTAATTAATAACATTCATACGTAGGGAGTAACCCTCTTGGTTACATTTAGAATACCCATCACAGTATATTCCCTCAATCTCGTCAGAGAAACCTTAACGTTTAACCCCTTCGCGTTACCCAATGCATTGGAGAGCTATAACGGGATCACCCGCCATTAGTTTATCACGGAACCACCCTTCTTCATAATAATGCCCAAGAACCATAACATAATCGTATTACATAAAACTTGCATAAAGGAAACATAACATTTCCACATTTCAATCACAAGATATCAATAACATAGTGATATAATAAAAAAATTATCCAAACCATTTTAAATACCAAAATAAATGAAAATTAAAACATGGTATTTATTTTTCTTTAAAAAATGTATTGTTTATAGAGGAAGCTGAAACTCAAATAATGGTCACGGCGGAGGAGAAGTCGTTGTCGCCGCATACGTACGACAAAAAAACATTCCCTTTTGTCCTTTAGTAAACGCTTCGTATAAAAAGATTCCTTTTGAATAAACATAAAAGTAAAAGTGGTTTATACACCGTATAAAAGAAGGTTGTGTATAAAATAAAATATTCATCAATGAAGGGAGATTGAGACGAAGTCCCTTACCTCAGGTCTAACTTGATTCGATCGTTCTTTAATGTCCTTAATAATAAACTTGAGTTAATTTCTACTTTCTTATGAACCATTTTGAAGTTCATTATTCTTTTTATATCACTTATTACCATGTTATGAACATTATGTAGTCATTTATGTTAATAACGGTCGTTTGGTCGTTATTTGGGACTTGAGTCAATAATGAACTTGTTATATTTACAAGTTGTTCACGTAGTCAAATATCCATTATCTCAAGAATTATATTCATGATGTATATGCCATATATTTAATATATATCCATTATATACATGCATTTATAATATTACATAATCATTTAGAGGTAAGAAATGAAATGCATCGTTCATGGAGACGGTAAGCCGTACGTACGCATGAACGCTACTTTCATTTATATTTCCTATTTTAGGGAATGGAATCATAATGATATAAAGTTATATTATAATTAAATTATAATATCATATATAATATCATTAATTACATCCCTTATAAATCCCACATATGTCATTAATGAATCAAATCACTTTGAGGGGGTGGTAGTCCGCACTTCCTAAAATGAAGATATCACGTTTACCCATAATGGAAACCATAAAGGTATGCCATAAATGAAAAATACAGAAGATTAAGTAAAACATAAACATATTATATATCATATATAAATATAGTGACATCTTAATGGCCACCTTTGAAGGTGTTATATGAGTGTTGAACAATCATCGTTTCGTGAGGCATAAATTCGCCATCCCCAGAAACAGTATGTTCTTTAACCATTAGATGTAGGTGTGTGTAAGTGTATCTCGAATACTTATTATAAGAACATACTAGTATATTTAAGATACTTTTGTTTTTACAAAATAAATGAATAAAAAGGGTTTAGTGGGTTGGAGAAGCAAAATAAAACAAATGGACTCAAGTGAAGACATTACCTTAAAATCGGGTAACTCCCTTTGGTTTGAGCTCAAAGGCTTCCTTTGTAACACCCCAGGTAAATAAAGAATATGACATTTCATATTTATCCATATTTGTGAATAAAATATTTAAATGACTTTAAAGGGGACGCTATACTCGATGGCGTACCCAACACGCAACAACGAGTTTCTTGGGAATCTTACGTTGCACTCTAATAATAAAATAATATTATTGTAAATGGTAGTTAACATGTAGCCATTGTATTGGCGGGAATGGATATAAATAACTAAAATATGAATATATATGTTTTTTTTAAATGTTTTTACATCTATCCAAAGGCTTAAAATACGGAAAGAATTCAATTTTAGGCTTTTATAACCTAATTTTCACTAAAGGTTCACTTATCGCCTTCTGATGGAGAACTGTCATTAAATATAGTTTTGATCACTATTATACATTCTTTTGGACCAAATAAAACTCTTCTTTAGAATCGAGACATTAAATTTTACTTTGTGTAAATTTTTGGTATTTTTCTGATAAAGTTCATTTTTTAATAAATAGTGTAAAATGTTGTATTTTAATTCAAAACATCTTTTTAATATAATTTATTTATATGATTAGATTATCTTTTGAATTTGTTTTAATGTGAAATTAGAATATATTTTTACCATTAAATCCAATAGTGGTCGTTGGAATTAATTTCACTTTGAAATTGGACTTAAACTAGCATCAATCTTTTGATACTTATTGTTTCATAAAAACACGCTATTTGCTCTGACAGCGGGAATTAATTATTAAATTAATTAATGTGACTTATATGTTTTGAATTTTTTAAAATAGACTTCATTTTTGAATTCGGAATATCAAATATAGCTTAGGGTGAATTTTTGGTAATTTTCTGAAAAACTTCAATTTTTGATGAATAGTGAAACCACTAAGTGGTACTTATAAAGACTGATTTTCCGTTTAAATGAAATTTTTCCATCATTGTGTTTTGAATTTCAAAAATCTGACATACATGGTTGTCAATAAGAAGTAAAATGTGGTTCAATGAGATTATAATATTTTTTTGGTGAATAGTAACTTATTAAGTTCTTAATCGCGATTAGTGGTAATTAGTGTAGTTTAAGGTAAAAATGATATTATAAGAATGTGAAAACACCATGACACTTTTCCTACACCTATTGGGTGAGTCATGGCCGACCAAGACAAGCCATGGTCCAACTTGGGTACCCCATGGAGCCACTTTAGTTGGAAAATGACAATAATATATTTTTTATTTAATGTTAAAATTAAATTGACACAAGCATAAGCTGTTTTACTAAAACAGTTTTTAAGTGGGGTTACACAAGACCAAATTTTGATTATAAATAGTCATTGGAAAGATAAAAAGATTTCCTACATCATAGTTATTTTTTTATAATTTTTAGAAATTAAATAAAATAAATTATTTATGACATAATAATGATGCAGCGATGACATCATTATTTGACGATTTAAATAAATTGGAAAGATAATGTAAAATCTATGAACTACACATGTCCAAAACTTATTGGATGGGTGTATTTCGAACCCTTATCACCTTATACACTAATTATATCAATTTGGGTCCTTTTTAAACCGAAAAACAGTTTCAAATAAAGCAATATTTCTTGCTTTCCAAAAGTGCCCCTCCTCTCCTCTTATAAAAGGCCCCCACCTCTACCTCATTTCACACACTCCACAAGCCTTTGGCTCGGCCAACCCATGCCCATTTACTCTCACCACATACCTCTACTCATCCTAGAGGATTCCCTTTGGGCAGAATCATTTAAAAGGAAGCCTTTAGGCTCAAATCAAAAGGAGTTACACTTTTAAAGGTAATTCATTCTCTCATGTTCATTTGTTTTATTTTGCTTCTCCAGCCCCCTAAACTCTTTTTATTTATTTCTTTTGTAACAACATCAGTATATTCAATATACTAGGATGTTGTTATAATATTTATTCGAGCTACACTCTCACACAACTACATCTAATGGTTAAAGAACATACGGTTTCCGTGGATGGCGAAATTGTGCCTCCCGAAACGATGATTGTTCAATACTCATTTAACACCTTCAAAGGTGGCCATTATGATGTCACTATTTTTATATATGATATATAATATGTTTATGTTTTACTGATGCTTCTTTATTTTTCATTTGTGTCTTACCTTTATGGCTTCCATTATGGGAATACACGATATCTTTATTTTAGGAAGTGCGGACTGCCGCCCCCTCAAAGTGATGTGATTCGTTAATGCCATACGAGGGACGTATAAAGGATGGATTTAATGTTATTATATATGATTTTATAATGGAATTATTATTTACCTCTATATAATTATTATTTCTTTCCATTAAAGTATGATATAGAAATGAAAGTAGCGTTCATGCGTACGTAC
Source organism: Viscum album (assembly GCA_963277665.1). NCBI lineage: Eukaryota > Viridiplantae > Streptophyta > Magnoliopsida > Santalales > Viscaceae > Viscum > Viscum album. The sequence goes on from OY728142.1 coordinate 1,933,095,320, forward strand.
GGCTTACCGTCTCAATGAACGGTGCATTTCATTTCTTATCCCCAAATGTAATGTACTATTATAAGTACATATATATAATAGATATATATGATGTATACTACATCTAAATGATTAATATAATTCTGGAATTAAAATATACATACCTCTTAGATAGTTTAATTCCATTAATACGACATAGAAATGAAAGTAGCGTTCATGCGTACGTACGGCTTACCGTCTCCATGAACAGTGCATTTCATTTCTTTCCTCTAAATGATTATATGATTTTATAAATACATGTATATGCTGGATATATATGATATATATGATATCCAAATCAGTAATGTCATTTTTGGATATGACGAACCTTTGACCACACGAACAACATGTAATTGTAAGAAGTCCACATTCGACTTAAGAACCAAATATCGACAAAACAAACATGATTAACTTAAATGATTAAATAATGTTTATAACATGGTAATAAGTGATATAAAAGGAATAATTAACTTTAAAAAGGTTCTTAAGGAAGTATAAATTAAATCAATTTTATTATTCAGGAGATTAAAGAACGATCGAGTCAAGTCGGACCCGAGGTAAGGGATCTTACTCCTCTCTTTCTTTTTAAGTACACTCTTTTATGTAATTCCCTCTAAAGATCATCTTTCTTGTTATTGGGATGTTATTATATATTACACATAATTTAATTTTTATGTTCATGTGATGAGAGACCCTATTCTCTCTCATCAATCCATTTTGGAAGTTTTGAGTGGCGTCGTTAGGCTGCCGAATTTTCGTAAGAGATCTAACCTCTCTCTTCCTTTTTAAGTACTCCCCTTTATGTCACTTCTTTTATGCCCCTATTTGTTATGATGGGGGATGTTATTTCATATTCCTCTTGCTGTAAATTTTGTTGTAATGTGATGAGATACCCTATTTGATCTCATCAATCCATTATTTTGGAAGTGTTAAGTGACGCCATTAGGCTGCGGAGTTTTCGTAAGTGATTTTTCATCTCACTTTTATTCCCGTGAGATTTATGCTACATTTGCCACAATTTCCTTTGAGTGGTGTATGTACTGACCATTATTTTACTCATTGTGTAATATTCCTTCATTTATGAGTATTTACATCAATGATGTATTGTCCTTCTTTCACGGGTCGTATGTTTCGAAAGATACCCAAGTCGGTAAGGGAACCTTTCACCCTCCTCTTTTTTAAAAGACTTATTTTGTTGGGTCTTTTAATTTACATATTGTTATGTTGGGATATGTTATAATATATCCTTATTGATGTAAATTTTATGTCCAAGTGATGAGATACACTTTTTATCTCTCATCAACTCATTTTGATGTGATGTCGTTTGGCTGTCAAGGGAACTTTTTAACCCAATTTCGATTTCTTTGGGTTCAACATGTAGTCATTGAATATTTCATCCATTGAATATGTGTGAATTAAATTTGATTTTTTTACACTTAATATCAACTTATATTGGGTGTATTTATATTTGTCACACATATTTTTGAGATTGATTTGTCCTTAATTTAAGGATACCTTCTTTATAAGTGATTTCATCACATTTGACATTTCTATTGAGGGTTCACTGTTGTTATACACCAATTCACTCTTATATGGTATATATAATGTCCTTTGGAGTATTATATCATGAATACATTTATTCTCATGATATTATAAAGTTCTGACTAAATGTTATTCCTCAATTATTGTATTCAAGTGTCTCTAATTTTGGTAAAACCCCTTTAACCAAATTGCAATTTTAAATGTTTTAATTATTTGTTCTTATTAATATCCATGTTTTCAAAATGGTTTTAATGATTTATTTATATGGATATTAATGGTTTAAAATTTTAAGCTTCAAGGTGGTATGGGACACTTTGATTCAAAAATCTCTTTATTAAATGTTTTAAATGGTTTTGAAAATGGTTTTGATAAAGGATTCTATTATGATATATTGTTATGTGGAAATGTTATCATTCCCTTATATTGGTTTTATGTTTTATGATTTTATATTGGTATTGGAGATTTTAACGGGTGGTTACGTTATAAACCATATGACGGGTGGTGCCGTGAATACCAGGGCGGGTGGTTACGTTATAACCTCCAATGCATTGGGTATGGAAGTCGGCCGTATGGCTATTCCATTAAGTATGTATGGAAATTTGCCGTATGGCTATTCCATTAAGGGATATGTGTGGGAGTCGACCGTATGGTTATTCAACATAAGTATGTTTATGTCCCAAGTTACCTATATATATGTTATATGTTCTTTATATGTGTTTTATGGTAATACTTTGAGGTAAGTAATGATATTTTATTCAGTGAAGAGTTTTTACTACTTCATAAAGGTGAAAAGAATTACCTTGATAAAGTATACACGGTTTACTATTTGTTTTGATAAACTAACAGTTTTTATTCTTTGTGTATCTCTTACTGAGTTTTTATGCTCATCCCAAGTTTTTGAAATGTTTTTCACAGGACTTAGAATGGAATAGGGTCAAGGATGGGATCAAGGGAATGTCATGCTACCTAGAACATGAAACTATACATGTTTCTTTTTAAGAATTTTTATTTTATGGAAATTTAGTAGAAGAGACTGTTGAGATGTAATAGTTATGTCCTAATTCTCTAAAACTCTAAACCTGAAAAGATCCTAAATGTGAATTATTCATTTAATGCAATTTTAAGTAAGGTTTAAGGCTGGGGCCTTATAGTTGGTATCAAAGGCCGGTTTAGATAACTTTAGAGGTTAGGTTATTCTTTAAGAATAAGTGACATTACCATAATGGTTAGGATTTCAGAAAGAGTCCTAGTTTTAGATAATGTGAATGAGTAAGTGTATCTTAGTGTTTACCTTCTTCATTAGTACATGATGGTTTTTTTGATATACTCACACTGACATTTCTATTTTTAGTGAATGGATGGATCTAGCAGGCACCAAAGAGACAACAGGTTTGAAGGAAACTGTGGTGGTTCTCTGATTAAGATACTAGATAAAATGGAGGATTCAATGAGGAATCTCGTGGTTGTTCTAAACCAAATATCAAGGAGTCATGATCAACCACTTCAACGTTGGTGAGTTCTCTAACGCATCATGTACGAGATGGCCAACCCGATGTGGAAATTCAGGTAATAATTATTAAGGTAACCATTAGGGTTTATATGATACTTAATTTTTAGGTAATTATGGATTACTCTATGATATGATGGAAAATGAAAGGAATGAGATAAACTTGAGGTTAAAATATGTTATGATTATTCTTGAAGATTTTATCTCATTTTGGGGAATGTTTTAAGAATTATATAGTTTTGGAAAAAGGACAACACGTAGACCGTGTGACATCCCGTCGCGTTGGACAAAGCTGCGGGAATCGAACCCACAACCAATGTGCGACTGGTATTTATCGCCTACCACTAGACTACGTGAAGTCCCTGGTTAGTTTGACTGATTCATTCTAGTTATATGATTTTATGAATTAAGAGTAATTTTATTTTGGGTTATTTATGAAAATGATTGACCTATCATGGAGGATATGTGATTTGGTTAATTACTTTTCAAAACGAGACTTTAGGAGCAACTAATATTGTTTGGAGATAAATGTTACGATTTATCTTGGAAGACTATGCGACTAAATCCTTCAAATATTTGGGTTTCAATCTTATATTGGTTTACTTTGAAGAATTTTATGGAAAAATTGATTATAGAATGGTCCTCGTTGAACTTTGGGTTTTGTTGGACAAATTTTGGAGATTAAGAATAGATTTTCTTTTTATAAAGGGTTATCCTTTTCTGGATTATCTGATATTGTACTAGCCTTTTTGGTATTGGTTTTGGTTAAAGTCTAAATACATGGGAAGTATATAGTTCTATTTTGTGGATTAGGTGATTCTCTAGAAGTTGATTATAGTACTCTTAATGTGAACAAGTCTTCCTAAATACTCGTCTTTTGGAGAAAATATGAGTTTGTGTAAGGATCTAATAAAAGTTGAAAGTCAATATGATAAGTGATTATGTTTCCTTATGAATAAATTCCTCAATAAAAAGTAACTTAAAACAAAAATGTTGTCTATTAACTTTTCCTATTGGGGAATCGAATACCATTTAACCCATCACAAGTTTGTGATTTTATCGTGGTTAACTTTCTCCTAAACATGTTTTCTATCACTCTCCATTAGAACATGACCCTTTGTTTTTTCCTCCATGTACATATTTTCATACTTGGAATCCTAGTATGGGTTAACTAGGGTGACCACTGTACTTATCTCTCTTTATTTTAAAGTGTTTGTTTTACCGAATTTTGTTCGGATGTGGGACTTTCAAGGATGTTTCCAAGCGCAATTTTAAAATAGCGAGGACGCAATTCCCAAAAGGGGGGAAGGATGTAACACCCCAGGTAAATAAAGAATATGACATTTCATATTTATCCATATTTGTGAATAAAATATTTAAATTACTTTAAAGGGGACGCTATGCTCGTTGGCGTACCCAACACGCAACAACGAGTTTCTTGGGAATCTTACGTTGCACTCTAATAGTAAAATAATATTATTTTAAATGGTAGTTAACATGTAGTCGTTGTATTGGCGGGAAAGGATATAAATAACTAAAATATGAATATATATGTTTTTTTAAATGTTTTTACATCTATCCAAAGGCTTAAAATACGGAAAGAATTCAATTTTAGGCTTTTATAACCTAATTTTCACTAAAGGTTCACTTATCGCCTTCTGATGGCGAACTGTCATTAAATATAATTTTGATCACTATTATACATTCTTTTGGACCAAATAAAATTCTTCTTTAGAATCGGGACATTAAATTTTACTTTGTGTAAATTTTTGGTATTTTTCTGATAAAGTTCATTTTTTAATGAATAGTGTAAAATGTTGTATTTTAATTCAAAACATCTTTTTAATATAATTTATTTATATGATTAGATTATCTTTTGAATTGGTTTTAATGTGAAATTAGAATATATTTTTACCATTAAATCCAATAGTGGTCGTTGGAATTAATTTCACATTGAAATCTGACTTAAACTAGTATCAACCTTTTGATACTTATTGTTTCATAAAAACACGCTATTTGCCCTGACAGCGGGAATTATTTATTAAATTAATTAATGTGACTTATATGTTTTGAATTTTGTAAAATAGACTTCATTTTTGAATTCGGAATATCAAATATAGCTTAGGGTTAATTTTTGGTAATTTTCTGAAAAACTTCAATTTTTGATGAATAGTGAAACCACTAAGTGGTACTTATAAAGACTGATTTTCCGTTTAAATGAAATTTTGCCATCATTGTGTTTTGAATTTCAAAAATCCGACATACATGGTTTTCAATAAGAAGTAAAATGTGGTTCAATGAGATTATAATATTTTTTTGGTGAATAGTAACTTATTAAGTTCTTAATCGCGATTAGTGGTAATTAGTGTAGTTTAAGGTAAAAATGATATTATAAGAATGTGAAAACACCATGAAACATGTCCTACACCTATTGGGTGAGTCATGGCCGACCAAGACAAGCCATGGGACTACTTGGGGACCCCATGGAGCGACTTTAGTTGGAAAATGACAATAATATATTTTTTATTTAATGTTAAAATTAAATTGACACAAGCATAAGCTGTTTTACTAAAACAGTTTTTAAGTGGGGTTACACAAGTCCAAATTTTGATTATAAATAGTCCTTGTAAAGATAAAAATATTTCCTACATCATAGTGGTTTTTTTATAATTTTTATACATTAAATATGATAAATTATTTATGACATAATAATGATGCAGCGATGACATCATTATTTGACGATTTAAATAAAATGGAAAGATAATGTAAAATATATGAACTACACATGTCCAAAACTTATTGTATGGGTGGATTTCGAACCCTTATCACCTTATACACGAATTAAATCAATTTGGGACCTTTTAAAACCGAAACACATTTTCAAATAAAGCAATATTCCTTACTTTCCAAAAGTGCCCCTCCTCTCCTCTTATAAAAGGCCCCCACCTCTACCTCATTTCACACACTCCTCAAGCCTTTGGCTCGGCAAACCCATGCCCATTTACTCTCTCCACATCCCTCTCCTAATCCTAGAGGATTCCCTTTGGGCAGAATCCTTTCAAAGGAAGCCTTTAGGCTCAAATCAAAAGGAGTTACACTTTTAAAGGTAATTCATATTCTCATGTTCATTTGTTTTATTTTGCTTCTCCAACCCCCTAAACTCTTTTTATTTATTTCTTTTGTAACAACACCAGTATCTTCAATATACTAGGATGTTGTTATAAGATTTATTCGAGCTACACTCTCACACAACTACATCAAATGGTTAAAGAACGTACGGTTTCCGTGGATGGCGAAATTGTGCCTCCCGAAACGATGATTGTTCAATACTCATTTAACATCTTCAAAGGTGGCCATTATGATGTCACTATTTTTATATATGATATATAATATGTTTATGTTTTACTTATGCTTCTTTATTTTTCATTTGTGTCTTACCATTATGGATTCCATTATGGGAATACACGATATCTTCATTTTAGGAAGTGCGGACTACCGCCCCCTCAAAGTGATGTGATTCGTTAATGCCATACGTGGGACGTATAAAGGATGGATTTAATGTTATTATATATGATTTTATACTGGAATTATTATTTACCTCTATATCATTATTATTTCTTTCCCATAATGTATGAGATAGAAATGAAAGTAGCGTTCATGCGTACGTACGGCTTACCGTCTCCATTAACGATGCATTTCATTTCTTATCCCCAAATGTAATGTACTATTATAAGTACATATATATAATGGATATATATGATGTATGATACATCTAAATGATTAATATAATTCTGGAATTAAAATATACATACCTCTTAGATAGTTTAATTCCATTAATACGACATAGAAATGAAAGTAGCGTTCATGCGTACGTACGGCTTACCGTCTCCATGAACGATGCATTTCATTTCTTTCCTCTAAATGATTATATGATTTTATAAATAAATGTATATGCTGGATATATATGATATATATGATATCCAAATCAGGAATGTCATTTTTGGATATGAAGAACCTTTGACCACACGAACAACATGTAATTGTAAGAAGTCCACTTTCGACTTAAGAACCAAATATCGACAAAACAAACATGATTAACTTAAATGATTAAATAATGTTTATAACATGGTAATAAGTGATATAAAAGGAATAATGAACTTTAAAAAGGTTCTTAAGGAAGTATAAATTAACAAAATTTTATTATTCAGGAGATTAAAGAACGATCGAGTCAAGTCGGACCCGAGGTAAGGGATCTTACTCCTCTCTTTCTTTTTAAGTACACTCTTTTATGTCATTCCCTCTAAAGATCATCTTTCTTGTTATTGGGATGTTATTATATATTACACATAATTTAATTTTTATGTTCATGTGATGAGAGACCCTATTCTCTCTCATCAATCCATTTTGGATGTTTTGAGTGGCGCCGTTAGGCTGCCGAATTTTCGTAAGAGATCTAACCTCTCTCTTCCTTTTTAAGTACTCCCATTTATGTCACTTCTTTTATGATCCTATTTGTTATGATGGGGGATGTTATTTCATATTACTCTTTCTGTAAATTTTGTTGTAATGTGATGAGATACCCTATTTGATCTCATCAATCCATTTTTTGGAAGTTTTAAGTGGCGCCGTTAGGCTGCCGAGTTTTCGTAAGTGATTTTTCATCTCACTTTTATTCCCGTGAGATTTATGCTACATTTGCCACAATATCCTTTGATTGGTGTATGTACTGACCATTATTTTACTCATTGTGTAATATTCCTTCATTTATGAGTATTTACATCAATGATGTATTGTCCTTCTTTCACGAGTCGTATGTTTCGAAAGATACCCAAGTCGGTAAGGGAACCTTTCACCCTCCTCTTTTTTAAAAGACTTATTTTGTTGGGTCTTTTAATTTACATATTGTTATGTTGGGATATGTTATCATATATCCTTATTGATGTAAATTTTATGTCCATGTGATGAGATACACTTTTTATCTCTCATCAACTCATTTTGATGTGAGGCTGTTTGGCTGTCAAGGGAACTTTTTAACCCAATTTCGATTTCTTTGGGTTCAACATGTAGTCATTGAATATTTCATCCATTGAATATGTGTGAATTAAATTTGATTTCTTTACACTTAATATAAACTTATAATGGGTGTATTTATATTTTTCACACATATTTTTGAGATTGATTTGTCCTTAATTTAAGGATACCTTCTTTATAAGTGATTTCATCACATTTGACATTTCTATTGAGGGTTCACTATTGTTATACACCAATTCACTCTTATTTGGTGTATACAATGTCCTTTGGAGTATTATATCATGAATCCATTTATTCTCATGATATTATAAAGTTCTGACTAAATTTTATTCCTCAATTATTGTATTCAAGTGTCTCTAATTTTGGTAAAACCCCTTTAACCAAAATGCAATTTTAAATGTTTTAATTATTTGTTCTTATTAATATCCATGTTTTCAAAATGGTTTTAAGGATTTATTTATATGGATATTAATGGTTTAAAATTTTAAGCTTCAAGGTGGTATGGGACACTTTGATTCAAAAATCTCTTTATTAAATGTTTTAAATGGTTTTGAAAATGGTTTTGATAAAGGATTCTATTATGATATATTGTGATGTTGAAATGTTATCATTCCTTTATATTGGTTTTATGTTTTATGATTTTATATTGGTACATGGACATTTTAACGGGTGGTTACGTTATAAACCATATGACGGGTGGTGCCGTGAATACCAGGACGGGTGGTTACGTTATAACCTCCAATGAATTGGGTATGGAAGTCGGCCGTATGGCTATTCCATTAAGTATGTATGGAAATTGGCCGTATGGCTATTCCATTAAGTGATATGTGTGGGAGTCGACCGTATGGTTATTCCACTTAAGTATGTTTATGTCCCAAGTTACCTATATATATGTTATGTGTTCTTTATATGGGTTTTATGGTAATACTTTGAGGTAAGTAATGATATTTTATTAAGTGAAGAGTTTTTACTACTTCATAAAGGTGAAAAGTATTACCTTGATAAAGTATACACGGTTTACTATTTGTTTTGATAAACTAACAGTTTTTATTCTTTGTGTATCCCTTACTGAGTTTTTATCCTCATCCCAAGTTTTTGAAATGTTTTTCACAGGACTTAGCATGGAATAGGGTCAAGGATGGGATCAAGGGAAAGTCATGCTACCTAAAACATGAAACTATACATGTTTCTTTTTAAGAATTTTTATTTTATGGAAATTTAGTAGAAGAGACTACTTTGTAATCTGTTGAGATGTAATAGTTATGTCCTTATTCTATAAAACTCTAAACCTGAAAAGATCCTCAATGTGAATTATTCATTTAATTCAATTTTAAGAAAGGTTTAAGGCTAGGGCCTTATAGTTGGTATCAAAGGTCGGTTTAGATAACTTTAGAGGTTTGGGTATTCTTTAAGAATAAGTGACATTACCATAATGGTTAGGATTTCAGAAAGAGTACGAGTTTTAGATAAAGTGAATGAGTAAGTGTATCTTAGTGTTTACCTTCCTCATTAGTACATGATGGTTTTGTTGATATACTCACACTGACATTTCTATTTTTAGTGAATGGATGGATCTAGCAGGCACCAAAGAGACAACAAGTTTGAAGGAAACTGTGGTGGTTCTCTGATTAAGATACTAGATAAAATGGAGGATTCAATGAGGAAACTCGTGGTTGTTCTAAACCAAATATCAAGGAGTCATGATCAACCACTTCAACCTTGGTGAGTTCTCTAACACATCATGTACGAGATGGCCAACCCGATGTGGAAATTCAGGTAATAATTATTAAGGTAACCATTAGGGTTTATATGATACTTAATTTTTAGGTAATTATGGGTTACTCTATGATATGATGGAAAATGAAAGGAATAAGATAAACTTGAGGTTAAAATATGTTATGATTATTCTTGAAGATTTTATCTCATTTTGGGGAATGTTTTAAGAATTATATAGTTTTGGAAAAAGGAAAACACGTAGACCGTGTGACATCCCGTCGCGTCGGACAAAGCTACGGGAATCGAACCCACAACCAATGTGTGACTGGTATTTATCGCCTACCACTGGACTACGTGAAGTCCCTGGTTAGTTTGAATGATTCATTCTAGTTATATGATTTTATGAATTAAGAGTAATTTGATTTTGTGTTATTTATGAAAATGTTTGACCTATCATGGAGGATATGTGATTAGGTTAATTACTTTTCAAAATGAGACTTTAGGAGCAACTGATATTGTTTGGAGATAAATGTTACGATTTATCTTGGAAGACTATGCGACTAAATCCTTCAAATATTTGGGTTTCAATCTTATATTGGTTTACTTTGAATAATTTTATGGACAAATTGATTATAGAATGGTCCTCGTTGAACTTTGGGTTTTGTTGGACAAATTTTGGAGATTAAAGAATAGATTTTCTTTTTATAAAGGGTTATCCTTTTCTGGATTATCTGATATTGTACTAGCCTTTTTGGTTTTGGTTTTGGTTAAAGTCTAAAGACATGGGAAGTATATAGTTCTATTTTGTGGATTAGGTGATTCTCTAGAAGTTGATTATATTACTCTTAATGTGAACAAGTCTTCCTAAATACTCGTCTTTTGGAGAAAATATGAGTTTGTGTAAGGAATCTAATAAAAGTTGAAAGTCAATATGATAAGTGATTATGTTTCCTTATGAATAAATTCCTCAATAAAAAGTAACTTAAAACAAAAATGTTGTCTATTAACGTTTCCTATTGGGGAATCGAATACCGTTTAACCCATCACAAGTTTGTGATTTTCTCGTGGTTAACTTTCTCCTAAACATGTTTTCTATCACTCTCCATCAGAACATGACCCTTTGTTTTTTCCTCCATGTCCATATTTTCATACTTGGAATCCTAGTATGGGTTAACTCGGGTGACCTTTGTACTTATCTCTCTTTATTTTAAAGTGTTTGTTTTACCGACTTTTGTTCGGATGTGGGACTTTCAAGGATGTTTCCAAGCGCAATTTTAAAATTGCGAGGACGCAATTCCCAAAAGGGGGGAAGGATGTAACACCCCAGCTAAATAAAGAATATGACATTTCATATTTATCCATATTTGTGAATAAAATATTTAAATGACTTTAAAGGGGATGCTATGCTCGATGGCGTACCCAACACGCAACAACGAGTTTCTTGGGAATCTTACGTTGCACTCTAATAGTAAAATAATATTATTTTAAATGGTAGTTAACATGTAGTCGTTGTATTGGCGGGAAAGGATATAAATAACTAAAATATGAATATATATGTTTTTTTAAATGTTTTTACATCTATCCAAAGGCTTAAAATACGGAAAGAATTCAATTTTAGGCTTTTATAACCTAATTTTCACTAAAGGTTCACTTATCGCCTTCTGATGGCGAACTGTCATTAAATATAATTTTGATCACTATTATACATTCTTTTGGACCAAATAAAATTCTTCTTTAGAATCGGGACATTAAATTTTACTTTGTGTAAATTTTTGGTATTTTTCTGATAAAGTTCATTTTTTAATGAATAGTGTAAAATGTTGTATTTTAATTCAAAACATCTTTTTAATATAATTTATTTATATGATTAGATTATCTTTTGAATTGGTTTTAATGTGAAATTAGAATATATTTTTACCATTAAATCCAATAGTGGTCGTTGGAATTAATTTCACATTGAAATCTGACTTAAACTAGTATCAACCTTTTGATACTTATTGTTTCATAAAAACACGCTATTTGCCCTGACAGCGGGAATTATTTATTAAATTAATTAATGTGACTTATATGTTTTGAATTTTGTAAAATAGACTTCATTTTTGAATTCGGAATATCAAATATAGCTTAGGGTTAATTTTTGGTAATTTTCTGAAAAACTTCAATTTTTGATGAATAGTGAAACCACTAAGTGGTACTTATAAAGACTGATTTTCCGTTTAAATGAAATTTTGCCATCATTGTGTTTTGAATTTCAAAAATCCGACATACATGGTTTTCAATAAGAAGTAAAATGTGGTTCAATGAGATTATAATATTTTTTTGGTGAATAGTAACTTATTAAGTTCTTAATCGCGATTAGTGGTAATTAGTGTAGTTTAAGGTAAATATGATATTATAAGAATGTGAAAACACCATGAAACATGTCCTACACCTATTGGGTGAGTCATGGCCGACCAAGACAAGCCATGGGACTACTTGGGGACCCCATGGAGCGACTTTAGTTGGAAAATGACAATAATATATTTTTTATTTAATGTTAAAATTAAATTGACACAAGCATAAGCTGTTTTACTAAAACAGTTTTTAAGTGGGGTTACACAAGTCCAAATTTTGATTATAAATAGTCCTTTTAAAGATAAAAATATTTCCTACATCATAGTGGTTTTTTTATAATTTTTATACATTAAATATGATAAATTATTTATGACATAATAATGATGCAGCGATGACATCATTATTTGACGATTTAAATAAAATGGAAAGATAATGTAAAATATATGAACTACACATGTCCAAAACTTATTGTATGGGTGGATTTCGAACCCTTATCACCTTATACACGAATTAAATCAATTTGGGACCTTTTAAAACCGAAACACATTTTCAAATAAAGCAATATTCCTTACTTTCCAAAAGTGCCCCTCCTCTCCTCTTATAAAAGGCCCCCACCTCTACCTCATTTCACACACTCCTCAAGCCTTTGGCTCGGCAAACCCATGCCCATTTACTCTCTCCACATCCCTCTCCTAATCCTAGAGGATTCCCTTTGGGCATAATCCTTTCAAAGGAAGCCTTTAGGCTCAAATCAAAAGGAGTTACACTTTTAAAGGTAATTCATTCTCTCATGTTCATTTGTTTTATTTTGCTTCTCCAACCCCCTAAACTCTTTTTATTTATTTCTTTTGTAACAACACCAGTATCTTCAATATACTAGGATGTTGTTATAAGATTTATTCGAGCTACACTCTCACACAACTACATCAAATGGTTAAAGAACGTACGGTTTCCGTGGATGGCGAAATTGTGCCTCCCGAAACGATGATTGTTCAATACTCATTTAACATCTTCAAAGGTGGCCATTATGATGTCACTATTTTTATATATGATATATAATATGTTTATGTTTTACTTATGCTTCTTTATTTTTCATTTGTGTCTTACCATTATGGATTCCATTATGGGAATACACGATATCTTCATTTTAGGAAGTGCGGACTACCGCCCCCTCAAAGTGATGTGATTCGTTAATGCCATACGTGGGACGTATAAAGGATGGATTTAATGTTATTATATATGATTTTATACTGGAATTATTATTTACCTCTATATCATTATTATTTCTTTCCCATAAAGTATGAGATAGAAATGAAAGTAGCGTTCATGCGTACGTACGGCTTACCGTCTCCATTAACGATGCATTTCATTTCTTATCCCCAAATGTAATGTACTATTATAAGTACATATATATAATGGATATATATGATGTATGATACATCTAAATGATTAATATAATTCTGGAATTAAAATATACATACCTCTTAGATAGTTTAATTCCATTAATACGACATAGAAATGAAAGTAGCGTTCATGCGTACGTACGGCTTACCGTCTCCATGAACGATGCATTTCATTTCTTTCCTCTAAATGATTATATGATTTTATAAATAAATGTATATGCTGGATATATATGATATATATGATATCCAAATCAGGAATGTCATTTTTGGATATGAAGAACCTTTGACCACACGAACAACATGTAATTGTAAGAAGTCCACTTTCGACTTAAGAACCAAATATCGACAAAACAAACATGATTAACTTAAATGATTAAATAATGTTTATAACATGGTAATAAGTGATATAAAAGGAATAATGAACTTTAAAAAGGTTCTTAAGGAAGTATAAATTAACAAAATTTTATTATTCAGGAGATTAAAGAACGATCGAGTCAAGTCGGACCCGAGGTAAGGGATCTTACTCCTCTCTTTCTTTTTAAGTACACTCTTTTATGTCATTCCCTCTAAAGATCATCTTTCTTGTTATTGGGATGTTATTATATATTACACATAATTTAATTTTTATGTTCATGTGATGAGAGACCCTATTCTCTCTCATCAATCCATTTTGGATGTTTTGAGTGGCGCCGTTAGGCTGCCGAATTTTCGTAAGAGATCTAACCTCTCTCTTCCTTTTTAAGTACTCCCATTTATGTCACTTCTTTTATGATCCTATTTGTTATGATGGGGGATGTTATTTCATATTACTCTTGCTGTAAATTTTGTTGTAATGTGATGAGATACCCTATTTGATCTCATCAATCCATTTTTTGGAAGTTTTAAGTGGCGCCGTTAGGCTGCCGAGTTTTCGTAAGTGATTTTTCATCTCACTTTTATTCCCGTGAGATTTATGCTACATTTGCCACAATATCCTTTGAGTGGTGTATGTACTGACCATTATTTTACTCATTGTGTAATATTCCTTCATTTATGAGTATTTACATCAATGATGTATTGTCCTTCTTTCACGAGTCGTATGTTTCGAAAGATACCCAAGTCGGTAAGGGAACCTTTCACCCTCCTCTTTTTTAAAAGACTTATTTTGTTGGGTCTTTTAATTTACATATTGTTATGTTGGGATATGTTATCATATATCCTTATTGATGTAAATTTTATGTCCATGTGATGAGATACACTTTTTATCTCTCATCAACTCATTTTGATGTGAGGCTGTTTGGCTGTCAAGGGAACTTTTTAACCCAATTTCGATTTCTTTGGGTTCAACATGTAGTCATTGAATATTTCATCCATTGAATATGTGTGAATTAAATTTGATTTCTTTACACTTAATATAAACTTATAATGGGTGTATTTATATTTTTCACACATATTTTTGAGATTGATTTGTCCTTAATTTAAGGATACCTTCTTTATAAGTGATTTCATCACATTTGACATTTCTATTGAGGGTTCACTATTGTTATACACCAATTCACTCTTATTTGGTGTATACAATGTCCTTTGGAGTATTATATCATGAATCCATTTATTCTCATGATATTATAAAGTTCTGACTAAATTTTATTCCTCAATTATTGTATTCAAGTGTCTCTAATTTTGGTAAAACCCCTTTAACCAAAATGCAATTTTAAATGTTTTAATTATTTGTTCTTATTAATATCCATGTTTTCAAAATGGTTTTAAGGATTTATTTATATGGATATTAATGGTTTAAAATTTTAAGCTTCAAGGTGGTATGGGACACTTTGATTCAAAAATCTCTTTATTAAATGTTTTAAATGGTTTTGAAAATGGTTTTGATAAAGGATTCTATTATGATATATTGTGATGTTGAAATGTTATCATTCCTTTATATTGGTTTTATGTTTTATGATTTTATATTGGTACATGGACATTTTAACGGGTGGTTACGTTATAAACCATATGACGGATGGTGCCGTGAATACCAGGACGGGTGGTTACGTTATAACCTCCAATGAATTGGGTATGGAAGTCGGCCGTATGGCTATTCCATTAAGTATGTATGGAAATTGGCCGTATGGCTATTCCATTAAGTGATATGTGTGGGAGTCGACCGTATGGTTATTCCACTTAAGTATGTTTATGTCCCAAGTTACCTATATATATGTTATGTGTTCTTTATATGGGTTTTATGGTAATACTTTGAGGTAAGTAATGATATTTTATTAAGTGAAGAGTTTTTACTACTTCATAAAGGTGAAAAGTATTACCTTGATAAAGTATACACGGTTTACTATTTGTTTTGATAAACTAACAGTTTTTATTCTTTGTGTATCCCTTACTGAGTTTTTATCCTCATCCCAAGTTTTTGAAATGTTTTTCACAGGACTTAGCATGGAATAGGGTCAAGGATGGGATCAAGGGAAAGTCATGCTACCTAAAACATGAAACTATACATGTTTCTTTTTAAGAATTTTTATTTTATGGAAATTTAGTAGAAGAGACTACTTTGTAATCTGTTGAGATGTAATAGTTATGTCCTTATTCTATAAAACTCTAAACCTGAAAAGATCCTCAATGTGAATTATTCATTTAATTCAATTTTAAGAAAGGTTTAAGGCTAGGGCCTTATAGTTGGTATCAAAGGTCGGTTTAGATAACTTTAGAGGTTTGGGTATTCTTTAAGAATAAGTGACATTACCATAATGGTTAGGATTTCAGAAAGAGTACGAGTTTTAGATAAAGTGAATGAGTAAGTGTATCTTAGTGTTTACCTTCCTCATTAGTACATGATGGTTTTGTTGATATACTCACACTGACATTTCTATTTTTAGTGAATGGATGGATCTAGCAGGCACCAAAGAGACAACAAGTTTGAAGGAAACTGTGGTGGTTCTCTGATTAAGATACTAGATAAAATGGAGGATTCAATGAGGAAACTCGTGGTTGTTCTAAACCAAATATCAAGGAGTCATGATCAACCACTTCAACCTTGGTGAGTTCTCTAACACATCATGTACGAGATGGCCAACCCGATGTGGAAATTCAGGTAATAATTATTAAGGTAACCATTAGGGTTTATATGATACTTAATTTTTAGGTAATTATGGGTTACTCTATGATATGATGGAAAATGAAAGGAATAAGATAAACTTGAGGTTAAAATATGTTATGATTATTCTTGAAGATTTTATCTCATTTTGGGGAATGTTTTAAGAATTATATAGTTTTGGAAAAAGGAAAACACGTAGACCGTGTGACATCCCGTCGCGTCGGACAAAGCTACGGGAATCGAACCCACAACCAATGTGTGACTGGTATTTATCGCCTACCACTGGACTACGTGAAGTCCCTGGTTAGTTTGAATGATTCATTCTAGTTATATGATTTTATGAATTAAGAGTAATTTGATTTTGTGTTATTTATGAAAATGTTTGACCTATCATGGAGGATATGTGATTAGGTTAATTACTTTTCAAAATGAGACTTTAGGAGCAACTGATATTGTTTGGAGATAAATGTTACGATTTATCTTGGAAGACTATGCGACTAAATCCTTCAAATATTTGGGTTTCAATCTTATATTGGTTTACTTTGAATAATTTTATGGACAAATTGATTATAGAATGGTCCTCGTTGAACTTTGGGTTTTGTTGGACAAATTTTGGAGATTAAAGAATAGATTTTCTTTTTATAAAGGGTTATCCTTTTCTGGATTATCTGATATTGTACTAGCCTTTTTGGTTTTGGTTTTGGTAAAAGTCTAAAGACATGGGAAGTATATAGTTCTATTTTGTGGATTAGGTGATTCTCTAGAAGTTGATTATATTACTCTTAATGTGAACAAGTCTTCCTAAATACTCGTCTTTTGGAGAAAATATGAGTTTGTGTAAGGAATCTAATAAAAGTTGAAAGTCAATATGATAAGTGATTATGTTTCCTTATGAATAAATTCCTCAATAAAAAGTAACTTAAAACAAAAATGTTGTCTATTAACGTTTCCTATTGGGGAATCGAATACCGTTTAACCCATCACAAGTTTGTGATTTTCTCGTGGTTAACTTTCTCCTAAACATGTTTTCTATCACTCTCCATCAGAACATGACCCTTTGTTTTTTCCTCCATGTCCATATTTTCATACTTGGAATCCTAGTGTGGGTTAACTCGGGTGACCTTTGTACTTATCTCTCTTTATTTTAAAGTGTTTGTTTTACCGACTTTTGTTCGGATGTGGGACTTTCAAGGATGTTTCCAAGCGCAATTTTAAAATTGCGAGGACGCAATTCCCAAAAGGGGGGAAGGATGTAACACCCCAGCTAAATAAAGAATATGACATTTCATATTTATCCATATTTGTGAATAAAATATTTAAATGACTTTAAAGGGGATGCTATGCTCGATGGCGTACCCAACACGCAACAACGAGTTTCTTGGGAATCTTACGTTGCACTCTAATAATAAAATAATATTATTTTAAATGGTAGTTAACATGTAGCCGTTGTATTGGCGGGAATGGATATAAATAACTAAAATATGAATATATATGTTTTTTTTAAATGTTTTTACATCTATCCAAAGGCTTAAAATATGGAAAGAATTCAATTTTAGGCTTTTATAACCTAATTTTCACTAAAGGTTCACTTATCGCCTTCTGATGGCGAACTGTCATTAAATATAGTTTTGATCACTATTATACATTCTTTTGGACCAAATAAAACTCTTCTTTAGAATCGGGACATTAAATTTTACTTTGTGTAAATTTTTGGTATTTTTCTGATAAAGTTCTTTTTTTAATGAATAGTGTAAAATGTTGTATTTTAATTCAAAACATATTTTTAATATAATTTATTTATATTATTAGATTATATTTTGAATTGGTTTTAATGTGAAATTAGAATATATTTTTACCATTAAATACAATAGTGGTCGTTGGAATTAATTTCACTTTGAAATCGGACTTAAACTAGTATCAATCTTTTGATACTTATTGTTTCAAAAAAACACGCTATTTGCTCTGACAACGGGAATTAATTATTAAATTAATTAATGTGACTTATATGTTTTGAATTTTTTAAAATAGACTTCATTTTTGAATTCGGAATATCAAATATAGCTTAGGGTGAATTTTTGGTAATTTTCTGAAAAACTTCAATTTTTGATGAATAGTGAAACCACTGAGTGGTACTTATAAAATCTGATTTTCCGTTTAAATGAAATTTTGCCATCATTGTGTTTTGAATTTCAAAAATCCGACATACATGGTTGTCAATAAGAAGTAAAATGTGGTTCAATGAGATTATAATATTTTTTTGGTGAATAGTAACTTATTAAGTTCTTAATCGCGATTAGTGGTAATTAGTGTAGTTTAAGGTAAAAATGATATTATAAGAATGTGAAAACACCATGACACTTGTCCTACACCTATTGGGTGAGTCCTGGACGACCAAGACAAGCCATGGGCCAACTTGGGGACCCCATGGAGCCACTTTAGTTGGAAAATGACAATAATTTATTTTTTATTTAATGTTACAATTAAATTGACACAAGCATAAGCTGTTTTACTAAAACAGTTTTTAATTGGGGTTAAACAAGTCCAAATTTTGATTATAAATAGTCATTGGAAAGATAAAAAGATTTCCTAAATCATAGTGATTTTTTTATAATTTTTAGACATTAAATAAAATAAATTATTTATGACATAATAATGATGCAGCGATGACATCATTATTTGACGATTTAAATAATATGGAAAGATAATGTAAAATCTATGAACTAAACATGTCCAAAACTTATTGGATGGGTGTATTTCGAACCCTTATCACCTTATCCACTAATTATATCAATGTGGGACCTTTTAAAACCGAAACACATTTTCAAATAAAGCAATATTTCTTACTTTCCAAAAGTGCCCCTCCTCTCCTCTTATAAAAGGCCCCCACCTCTACCTCATTTCACACACTCCTCATGCCTTTGGATCGGCCAACCCATGCCCATTTACTCTCTCCACATCCCACTCCTCATCCTAGAGGATTTCCATTGGGCAGAATCTTTTCAAAGGAAGCCTTTAGGCTCAAATCAAAAGGAGCTACACTTTTAAAGGTAATTCATTCTCTCATGTTCATTTGTTTTATTTTGCTTCTCCAACCCCCTAAACTCTTTTTATTTATTTCTTTTGTAACAACACCAGTATCTTCAATATAATAGGATGTTGTTATAAGATTTATTCGAGCTACATCTCACACAACTACATCAAATGGTTAAAGAACATACGGTTTCCGTGGATGGCGAAATTATGCCTCCCGAAACGATGATTGTTCAATACTCATTTAACACCTTCAAAGGTGGCCATTATGATGTCACTATTTTTATATATGATATATAATATGTTTATGTTTTACTTATGCTTCTTTATCTTTCATTTGTGTCTTACCTTTATGGCTTCCATTATGGGAATATACGATATCTTCATTTTAGGAAGTGCGGACTACCGCCCCCTCAAAGTGATGTGATTCATTAATTCCATACGTGGGACGTATAAAGGATAGATTTAATGTTATTATATATGATGTTATACTGGAATTATTATTTACCTCTATATCATTATTATTTCTTTCCATTAAAGTATGAGATAGAAATGAAAGAAGCGTTCATGCGTACGTACGGCTTACCTTCTCCATGAACGGTGCATTTCATTTCTTATCCCCAAATGTAATGTACTATTATAAGTACATATATATAATGGATATATATGATGTATGATACATCTAAATGATTAATATAATTCTGGAATTAAAATATACATACCTCTTAGATAGTTTAATTCCATTAATACGACATAGAAATGAAAGTAGCGTTCATGCGTACGTACGGCTTACCGTCTCCATGAACGGTGCATTTAATTTCTTTCCTCTAAATGATTATATGATTTTATAAATACATGAATATGCTGGATATATATGATATATATGATATCCAAATCAGGAATTTCATTTTTGGATATGAAGAACCTTTGACCACACGAACAACATGTAATTGTAAGAAGTCCACTTTCGACATAAGAACCAAATATCGACAAAACAAACATGATTAACTTAAATGATTAAATAATGTTTATAACATGGTAATAAGTGATATAAAAGGAATAATGAAATTTAAAACGGTTCTTAAAGAAGTATAAATTAACTCAATTTTATTATTCAGGAGATTAAAGAACGATCGAGTCAAGTCGGACCCAAGGTAAGGGATCTTACTCCTCTTTTTCTTTTTAAGTACACTCTTTTATGTCATTCCCTCTAAAGATCATCTTTCTTGTTATTGGGATGTTATTATATATTACACATAATGTAATTTTTATGTTCATGTGATGAGAGACCGTATTCTCTCTCATCAATCCATTTTGGAAGTTTTGAGTGGCGCCGTTAGGCTGCCGAATTTTCGTAAGAGATCTAACCTCTCTCTTCCTTTTTAAGTACTCCCCTTTATGTCACTTCTTTTATGCTCCTATTTGTTATGATGGGGGATGTGATTTCATATTCCTCTTGCTGTAAATTTTGTTTTAATGTGATTAGATACCCTATTTGATATCATCAATCCATTTTTTGGAATTTTTAAGTGGCGCCGTTAGGCTGCCGAGTTTTCGTAAGTGATTTTTCATCTCTCTTTTATTCCCGTGAGATTTATGCTAAATTTGCCACAATTTCCTTTGATTGGTGTATGTACTGACCATTATTTTACTCATTGTGTAATATTCCTTCATTTATGAGTATTTACATCAATGATGTATTGTCCTTCTTTCACGGGTCGTATGTTTCGGAAGATACCCAAGTCGGTAAGGGATCCTTTCACCCTCCTCTTTTTTAAAAGACTTATTTTGTTGGGTCTTTTAATTTACATATTGTTATGTTGGGATATGTTATCATATATCCTTATTGATGTAAATTTTATGTCCAAGTGATGAGATACACTTTTTATCTCTCATCAACTCATTTTGATGTGATGTCGTTTGGCTGTCAAGGGAACTTTTTAACCAAATTTCGATTTCTTTGGGTTCAACATGTAGTCATTGAATATTTCATCCATTGAATATGTGTGAATTAAATTTGATTGTTTTACACTTAATATAAACTTATATTGGGTGTATTTATATTTTTCACACATATTTTTGAGATTGATTTGTCCTTAATTTAAGGATACCTTCTTTATAAGTGATTTCATCACATTTGACATTTCTATTGAGGGTTCACTGTTGTTATACACCAATTCACTCTTATATGGTGTATATAATGTCCTTTGGAGTATTATATCAGGAATCCATTTATTCTCATGATATTATAAAGTTTTGACTAAATGTTATTCCTCAATTATTGTATTCAAGTGTCTCTAATTTTGGTAAAACCCCTTTAACCAAAATGCAATTTTAAATGTTTTAATTATTTGTTCTTATTAATATCCATGTTTTCAAAATGGTTTTAAGGATTTATTTATATGGATATTAATGGTTTAAAATTTTAAGCTTCATGGTGGTATGGGACACTTTGATTCAAAAATCTCTTTATTAAATGTTTTAAATGGTTTTGAAAATGGTTTTGATAAAGGATTCTATTATGATATATCGTGATGTGGAAATGTTATCATTCCCTTATATTGATTTTATGTTTTATGATTTTATATTGGTACTTGGACATTTTAACGGGTGGTTACGTTATAAACCATATGACGGGTGGTTCCGTGAATACCAGGACGGGTGGTTACGTTATAACCTCCAATGCATTGGGTATGGAAGTCGGCCGTATGGCTATTCCATTAAGTATGTATGGAAATTTGCCGTATGGCTATTCCATTAAGTGATATGTGTGGGAGTCGACCGTATGGTTATTCCACTTAAGTATGTTTATGTCCCAAGTTACCTATATATATGTTATGTGTTCTTTATATGGGTTTTATGGTAATACTTTGAGGTAAGTAATGATATTTTATTCAGTGAAGAGTTTTTACTACTTCATAAAGGTGAAAAGTATTACCTTGATAAAGTATACACGGTTTACTATTTGTTTTGATAAACTAACAGTTTTTATTCTTTGTGTATCCCTTACTGAGTTTTTATGCTCATCCCAAGTTTTTGAAATGTTTTTCACAGGACTTAGCATGGAATAGGGTCAAGGATGGGATCAAGGGAAAGTCATGCTACCTAAAACATGAAACTATACATGTTTCTTTTTAAGAATTTTTCTTTTATGGAAATTTAGTAGAAGAGACTACTTTGTAATATGTTGAGATGTAATAGTTATGTCCTAATTCTCTAAAACTCTAAACCTAAAAAGATCCTCAATGTGAATTATTCATTTAATTCAATTTTAAGTAAGGTTTAAGGCTGGGGCCTTATATCCTTGGGAAGACTTATGCCCAAATTGAGGCTTCATGGAGTAAGAGAGGGATGTGGAGAGACATAATGGGCAGGTGTTGGCGAGCCAAAGGCTTTGGAAGTGTGGGTAAAGAGGTAGAGGTGGGGGCCTTTTATAAGAGGAGAGGAGGGGCACTCTTGGAACGTAAGGAAATTTTACTTTATTTGAACATGAGTTTCGGATTTAAAATGTCCCACATTGATATAATTCAAGGATAAGGTGATAAGGTTTCGAAATATACTCATCCAATAGATTTTTGAAAAGTTTAGGTCTTAGATTTTACATTATCATTTTATTTTATTTAAATCGTTAAATAATGAGGTAATCGCTGCATCATCATGAAGTAATAAATAATTTAATTTATTTAATGTATAAATATTATTAAAAAAATACTATGATGTATGAAATATTTTTATATTTTCAATGAATATTTATAGTCTAAAATATCATCTATGTATACAAAATTAAAAAAAATATAATCAGGTGATACATTCTTTGTTATATTTACTTTCATTAAAAAAAATAACAAGTCACTTTCCACAAAAGTGATTCCATGGGGTCCCCAAGTTTGGAACAAGGCATCCCATGGTCGGAAATGAGAAAACCAGTAGCATTAGGACACATGTTGGTGTCATTTTTTATTATTATGATATTATTATATTATCCTTAACTACCTGATTACTCGTTAATCAAGATAATTAAAGATAATTACCGTCGTTACTATTCATTTTGTCCAAAAAACAAAAGAGTATTGATTGCATAATTTGGACCTTCTGATTCCAAATATGAAATCCATTTTAACAAATTCCAAACACAGAAATTGAAATAATTGATTTAAAAATAATTCCCATTGTCAAAACAAATAGCGGGTTTTTTTGAAGCAATATCTATGAAAAGTTTGGCATTAGTTTATGCACAATTCCAATGTGAAATTAATCCTAATGACCACCATTGTATTAAATGGTAAACATATATTAATATCACACTTTAAGAAAAAGTAAAAAAGATAATCTATCCATATAATTAAATTAGATGAAAAATCAGTTTTGATGTAAAATGCCGTATTTTTCACAATTCATTAAAAAATGAACATTGTCAGAAAAATACCAAAAATTTATCCAATGTAAATTTCAATGTCCCAATCATAAAGAATATGTTTATTTTGAAAAATAAAGATTATAAAACTTTCAAAAGTTTTATTTAAAAAAAGTTTTCCATCAAAATGAAGTAAAACAATCTTTTAATAATATTAGTGTATTCCATGATTATGATTGGATTTATTCTCATTTTAAGCCTCTAAAACACTATCTAATTCATAAATAGACATAGATAAAAATATCTATTATTCATCACTTACTTGGGATGTTACATCCTTCCCCCCTTTATAAAATTGTGTCCCTACAATTTATTTACTTATCGAATAAGTGGGGGTATTTATCCCTCATTGCATTTTCAGATTCCCATGTTGCCTCTTCCATCATATGGTTCTTCCACAAAACCTTTACCTGATGAATCACCTTATTCCATAACACTTTCTCCCTGTGGTCAAGAATCTGGACCGGTTGTTCCTCATAAGATAGGTTCTCTTCCAGCTGAACTACCTTTGGACTCAAAACATGAGATGGATCTGGCATGTACTTCCTTAACATTGAAACATGAAAAACATTGTGTACCTGAGATAAAATCTGAGGTAAAGACACTCTGTATGTAACTGATCCAACTCTCTCCAAAATTTCATATGGTTCAATGAACCTTGGACTCAGCTTTCCTTTCTTACCAAATCACATCACACATTTCCATTGTGATACTTTGAGAAAAACATGATCACCTACCTCAAAAGAGAGATCATGCCTCCTGTTGTCCGCATAACTTTTCTGCCTGCTCTGACCTATTCTCATGTCTTTCTGTATCAGTTGAACTTTTTCTGCCAACTCTTCTACCAATTCTGGTCCCATCAGCTTCCTTTCACCCACTTCATCCCAAAAATCTGGAGTTCGACACTACTTCCCATTTAACGCCTCAAATGGTGCAATTTGTATACGGGAATGAAAACTGTTATTATATGAAAACTCAACCAACGAAAGATGTTGGTCCCAACTTCCCTGATAATCCATCGAACAAGAACGTAGCATATCATCCAAAGTCTGAATTATTCGTTCTGATTGCCCATCTGATTGAGGATGAAAAGATGTACTAAAATTTAATTCAGTACCCAATGAATTCTGAAGGCCTTTCCAAAAGTTAGACGTAAACCTGAGATTAC
This sequence comes from Viscum album, assembly GCA_963277665.1. Taxonomy (NCBI): domain Eukaryota; kingdom Viridiplantae; phylum Streptophyta; class Magnoliopsida; order Santalales; family Viscaceae; genus Viscum; species Viscum album. Next base: position 1,933,120,559 of record OY728142.1, read on the forward strand.
GGTCAGATACAATGGATAGAGGAACTCCATGCAACCTGACTATCTCTTTAAGGTACAATCAAGAAAGTTAATCTAGAGAGAATGTATCTCGAATAGGAAGGAATTGAGCAGATTTAGTCAAGCGATCAACAATAACCCAGATTGAATTATTACCTCAATATGTCTTCGGTAATCCCACAACAAAGTCCATGGATATACTCTCTCATTTCCACCCAGGAAATGGTAAAGGATGAAGCATCCCTTTCGGTAACTGCCGCTCTGCTTTAACCTGATGACAAGTAAAACACTTCAATGTAAAATCATCAATATCTCTTTTCATTCCATCCCACCAGTGATACTCTCGAAGATCTCTATACATCTTAGTACTGCAAGGATGAACTGAAAACAGAGAACTATGAGCTTCAAATAACAACTCTCTCTTCAAATATGAATCACAAGGCACACACAATCTCTTCCCAAATCTCAAAACTAAATCACTATCAATGTTGAATTCATGCAACATACCATTCTAAACCAGCTCTACATTTTTCTGTGACTCACTGTCTTGCTTCTGTGCTTTCTTGATTCTATCTGATAGAGAAGATTTCACTGATACCTGAAATAAAACAGAAGGACATCCTGCACCTACAACTTCTATTCCAAAGTTCATCAAATCCTTAACCAAAGGATCACGTTCCAAACACAACATTGTTAATGAAGCATTACATTTTCGACTCAAAGCATCAACCACTTTATTTTCTTTTCCCGGATGGTAATTAATTGTACAATCATAATCCTTGATTAATTATAGACGTCTCCTCTATCTCATGATCAATTATATACTTTAAACTTTTGTGATCGGTATATATTTCACACTTTACTCCAAACAAATGATGCCTCCAAATTTTTAATGCAAAAACAGTAACAGCTAATTCCTAATCATGTGTAGGGTAATTTACATCATGGGTTTTCAACTGTCGTGAAGCATAAGCAATTACCTGATGATTCTGCATAAGGAAACAACCAAGTCCTTTCAATGATGCATCACTATAGATAAAAAACTCGCCAATCCTGGAAGGTAGTGCCAAAACTGGAGCATTCCCCAATCTTCTTTTCAGTTCCTGAAAACAATCATCACATTCTTTTGTCCTGATAAACATAACACCCTTCCGAGTTAGCTTTTTCATTGGACCAGATAACCGTGAATCATTTCTAACAATCCTTCAGTAATAGCCTTCCAAACCAAGGAATCTATGAATCTTAGTTACATTTGTGGGTCTTGGCCAATCTTCAACAACCTTTGTTTTTGCAGGATCCATTATTATTCCATCTTTAGAAAAAATTTGACCATGGAATGAAATTTTTTGCAACCAAAACTCACACTTGCTGAATTTCCCATACAATATATTTTCTTTAAAGGTTTGAAAAATAAACCTTAAATGTCATTCATGCTCCTCTTTACTTTTAGAAAATACCAAAATATCATCAATAAAAACAACCAACATTTTTCACCTTAGTCAACTGAGCCATCACTGCAAAAAACTATTTAGTTCTGATTCTGACCATCTCAGGATACTGATTTGAAAGGTCATTTCCCTCTGTGTGCCTTCCTAGAAATTCTTTTCTGTTTCCTCAATGAAAAACCATTCTTCGCACAAAAATATCGTAGGAGAAGAAAAATGGAAATCTTAAAATGCTATATCATATCAATCATAACATAAATTAATTTATAATTTAATCATTCTCTAACTCCTAATTTTGTCTAAACCGACCTCTGATACCAACTATAATGCCCCAACCATAAACATTAATTATTCTTGAGTTACTTCAAGAATACACGTTGAGGATCTTTTCAGGTTTAGATTTTTAGAGAATTTGATCATAAAACATGCATTACATTCCACATTTAAACAAAGTGGTTACATAAAAGATAGTATTCATTTTTTCAATCAATGGAAACATATTTAAAATAAAACATGGATTCCTTCTTGACACTTACTTGAAACTATCATCATATCATGTACCTTTCCCTTGACCTGTGAAAAACATTTCAAAAATGTGGGATGAGCATAAAGAGCTCAGTAAGGGATATAAAAATATGGAAAGGAAACATGAGTACATATATAATAAGAGTGAAATCATACTTTACCCATAAAACATAAGCACTTTAACATACCTCATCAAATCATGAATAAATCAAAGAAATCATAAGACATAAAGCTAACTTGAGGCATTCATAACATTCTTACGTAGGGAGTAACCCTCTTGGTTATGTTTGGAATACTCATCACAGTATATTCCCTAAATCTCTTCAGAGAAACCTTAATTTTTAACCCCTTCATGTTACCCAATGCATTGGAGAGCTATATCGGGCTCACCCGCCCTTAGTTTATCACGGAACCACTCGTCTTCACAAAAAATTCCCATGAACCATAACATAATCTTATCACATAAAACATGCATAAAAGAAAACATAACATTTCCACATTTCAATCACAAGATATAAATAACATAGTGATATAATAAAAACATTATCTAGACCATTTTAAATAAAAAAAATTAAAAGAAAAGTAAAACATGGTATTTATTTTTGTTTAAAAAAATGTATGGCTTGTAGAGGAAGCCGAAACTCAAATAATGGTCACGGCGGCAGAGAAGTCATTGTCGCCACATACATACGACAAAAAAAACATTCCCTTTTGTCGTTTAGTAAACGCTTCATATAAAAATATTCCTATTGAGTAAACGTAATAGTTAAAGGGGTTTTAACACCGTATAATAGAAGGTTGTGTATAAAATAAAATATACCTCAATGAAGGGAGATTGAGACGAAGTCCCTTACCTTGGGTCTGACTTGACTCGATCATTCTTTAATGTCCTGAATAATAAACTTGATATAATTTATACTTGATTAAGAACCTTTTTCAAGTTCATTATTCCTTTTATATAACTTATTACCATGTTATGTACATTATTTAGTCATTTAAGTTAATAACGGTCGTTTTGTCGTTATTTGGTACTTGAGTCAAAAGTGAACTTCTTATATTTACAAGTTGTTCATGTAGTAAAATATCCATTATCTCAAGAATGATATTCATCATGTATATTCCATATATTTAATATATATCCATTATATACAAGCATTTATAATATTACATAATCATTTAGAGGTAATAAATGAAATGCACCGTTCATGGAGACGGAAAGCCGTACGTACGCATGAACGCTACTTTCATTTCTATTTACTATTTTATGGAATGGAATAATAATGATATAAAGGTATATTATAATTAAATAATAATATCATATATAATATCATTAATTACATCCCTTATACATCGCACATATGGCATTAATGAATCAAATCACTTTGAGGGGGCGGTAGTCCGCACTTCCTAAAATGAAGATATCACGTTTATCCATAATGGAAACCATAAAGGTATGCCATAAATAGAAAATACAGAAGCTTATGTAAAACAGAAACATATTATTTATTATATATAAATATACTGACATATTAATGGCCACCTTTGAAGGTGTTATATGAGTGTTGAACAATCATCGTTTCGTGAGGTAGAAATTCTCCATCCACAGAAACAGTATGTTCTTTAACCATTAGATGAAGTTGTTTGTTAGTGTTGCTCGAATACTTCTTATAAAAACATCCTAGTATATTAAAAATACTGTATCTTTTACAAAAGAAATGAATAAAAAGGGTTAAGGGGGTTGGAGAAGCAAAATAAAACAAAAGGACTCAAGTGAAGACATTACCTTAAATTCGGGTAACTCCCTTTGGTTTGAGCTCAAAGGCTTCCTTGGGAAGACTTCTGCCCAAAGTGAGGCTTCATGGAGTAAGATATGGATGTGGAGAGACAAAATGGGGAGGGGTTGGCCGAGCCAAATGATTTGGAAGTGTTGGTAAAGAGGTAGATGTGGGGGCCTTTTATAAAAGGAGAGGAGGGGCACTCTTGGAACGTAAAGAAATGTTACTTTATTTGAAAATGAGTTTCGAATTTAAAATGTCCCACATTGATATAATTCGAGGATAAGGTGATAAGGTTTCTAAATATACTCTTCCAATAGGTTTTTGACAAGTGTAGGTCTTAGATTTTACATTATCTTTTTATTTTATTTAAATCGTTAAATAATGAGGTAATCGCTGCATCAACATGATGTCATAAATAATTTAATTTATTTAATGTATAAAAATTATGAAAAAAAATAATATGATTTAGGAAATATTTTTAGATTTACAATGAATATTTATAGTCTAAAATATCATCTATTTAGAAAAAATTAATTTTTTTTTACTCAGGTGATACATTCTTTGTTATATTTACTTTCTTTAAAAAAAAGATAACAAGTCACTTTCTACAAAAGTGATTCCATGGGGTCCCCAAGATTGGCACAAGGCATCCCATGGTCGGAAATGAGACAACCAGTAGCATTAGGACACATTCTGGTGTCATTTTTTATTATTATGATATTATTTTATTGTCTTTAACTACATGATTACTCATTAATCAAGATAATTAAAGATAATTACCATCGTTACTATTCATAGTGTCCACAAACAAAAGAGTATTGACTACATAGTTTTGACCTTCTGATTAAAAATATGAAATCCATTTTACCAAATTCTAAACACAAAAATTGAAATAATTGATTTAAAAATAATTCCCATTGTCAAAACAAATTGCATGGTTTTTTGAAACAATATCTATAAAATGTTTGGCATTATTTTATGCCCAATTCCAAAGTGAAATTAATCCTAATGACCATCATTGGATTAAATGGAAAAAATATATTCAGATTAAACTTTAATACCAATTAAAAAGATAATCTATCCATATAATTAAATTAGAAGAAAAAGTAGGTTTGATGTAAAATGCAGTATTTTTCACTATTCATTAAAAATGAACACTGTCAGAAAAATACCAAAAATTTATCCAATGTAAATTTCAATGTCTCAATCATAAAGAATATGTTTATTTTGAAAAATAAAGATTATAAAATTTTCAATAGTTTTATTTAACAATGGTTTGCCATCAAAAGGCAGTAAAATAATCTTTCAAAAATATTAGTGTATTCCATGCTTATGATTATATTTATTCTCATTTTAAGCCTCAAAAACACTATCTAATTCATAAATAGACATATATAAAAATATCTATTATTCATTACTTACTTGGGATGTTACAGTTTTTTTTTCAAATATGATATTTTGATAAAAGGGCATGGTTGTAGAATTTTTAAAATAGTATGATTTTCAATGAATGTATATATTTTTAAAAATGGATGAACATGAAATAATATTGATTTTGGGAAACACTATAGAAATGGTATGTTTTGGTATATTTTTAAATGGTAAGCTGTCTGTTGCTAGAATGTGAGACTTATGGTGTCTGTTGTTTTTAAACAAAATGGATCCCAGTAGCCATCATCGAATCAAATTGGAAGAAGCTATTGAGATTCACATTCCACTTGATCTATGGGTGAACCGACATTTTTTTAAATTATAGTCTACGATTCTCAAGAATTTAATATATGGACCCTGAAGGATGATCCAAGTTAAATGGATTATTCTATCTAATTATAGAAGTAGAATCCACCCATCATTCAAGGTGATTCGGAACTATAAAAGGCAGAGGTGTGGATAAATTGGATGAATCACATCTTCAATTTAATCAACTCATTTGTAAAGCTAAAATTGAATATGGAAATTTCAATCCTGGAAGATCTTGGATGATAGTGGGGGGATTTATCTATTAATGCTAAATTTTACTATGGCCTTTCATTGTAGGATTTTAAGGAATTATTCAAAAAAGATTATATAAACATGCATTCAGAATTCAAATAATCGTGGAATTGTTCCACGTCAAGCATGATAATATCCTTATCATGTATTAGGAGTGTAAATTTATGAATTTAGTGTTCTTTTCACTATAGGTTAATGATAGTAAATCCTTAAAGGCACACATCATTGAATTCGGAATGAGGCAATAGATTCTCTTGAGGAATTCTATGCAATAAATTAATGATTATAAATAGATTGTAAATAGAATTATGGTTGCTAAAAAAGTAATCTCAATAGATATTGTTGGAGTAATTATGATTGTTCAATTGGGGAATGTTGGGAACTCTAATTCTGGGAGAAAGTTGAGGAGGGAAATCTATTTCTAAGGTGGAAGAATAAATCAAAATCATAAGGATGTATCAATGGATCTTCTTCCGAGACCCACGACTAAATATGGATGTTTCTAATGGAGTTACTTCAACCACATGAATAAAGAGTGTAAAACACCACAATGGGAATGCAAAAATTACAACAATATTGGGCATCTTCAAACCTATTATGATAGTGCTCTGAGGTAAGGTGTTCGGGACACTTCTCAGGTGTCACATGTGTCATATGCTTCAAAAATATTAGGGAAGAAGAATCAATATCATCAGTTGAAAAGATATAGACGTGGTTATTTCAAGAATACTATGACTCCTTAGTTTGTTCAATATCAATAGACCAATAAGGAAAAAGTGCAGTGCTGATGAAATTTTATGGTGATCAGCAGATTATTATGGATGATCAGTCTAAACCATCGACCATGGGAGGTATGATTGTTTTGAACTACACCCTTATAAATACATTATTTGATATGGGTGTGTCTCATTCATTTATTGCCACTTATCCTATTTATTTTCTATGTTTTCAACTTCTGAAGATTCCTTCTTTGATAAAACATTATAATCTTCTTGGTAAAAGAAAATATCTATTAGTTGTTTATTAAACATTTTCTAAAACCATTTAAGGATCTGAGATGACATTGGATTTTTATGTTCTTGATATGTAGGTATTTGATATAAACTTGGGTATGTATTGGTTGAGAACATATAAGAATCACTTTGATTGTTATAGTAGAAATGTCATTTTTACAACTGAAGATGGTATCAAACATATATTTCAAGGAGACCGGAATATAATAGCAGGTGAAACAAGGTTGGTGAAACTACTAGTTTGAATGATCTCATCTCAATTTGAAGAATTATTTTTATCATCATTAAATGATATCAATATGAATAGTTTTCAAGAAATGGATAATTACTTTCCAGATGAGTTTCTTGAAATTTTCTAATGGTTTCCACCTAATATAGAAGTGGAGTTTATAATTGATTTCATTCCAAGGACCATAAATATTTCAATTTCATATTATAGGATAGATCCAATTGAATTAAGGGATTTGAAATTGTTGTTGGAATATTTATAAAGAAATTTTTCATTCACCCTAATACATATCTAGGGGAAACAACAATCTTGTTTATCAAAAGGGTGGTTGAAATCTACAATAGTGTGTGAATTATCGTACGCTTAAGTATGTTATGATAAGGAATCATTATCCACTTACATCCATTGATGATATGTTCAATTAATTATGAGTAACTCAGTGGTTCTATAATATTGATTTGTGATAAAGATATCACTAATTGTTGGTTTAGAAGGAGGATATTCGGAACCCATCCTTTGCAAGCCGATATAACCATTCTGATCATGGTTATCCCTTTCGGTCTTATGAATGAACCTACAGACTTTATAGAATTGATGAATAAAATATTTTAATGTTTTTTAAATTCATTTGTGCTGGTGTTTGTTGATGAAATATTGGTCCTCATACGCCTTGGCAGCTAACTCAACCTGGGTTTCTCAATAGACAAAAAGAAAAATAGTTGGTTGTTTGCAACCATATTCTGCCATAATGATTGTAAGTTGAGTAGAATCATAAAAATTAGTGTTATTGAAAAATTATTAACATATTATACAATTATCCCAAGATAATATATAATTAGATGTAAAATAATTTAGCTACACCCATAAACATTTATTTAGATTCATAGATTTCCCATCGTTTTTTTTGGATGGTAATAAGGACTCATCCATAATTTGTATATACCAAACTGAATATATCCTTCCAAAAATTACTATGAATTATTGGATATCTATCATAAATTATCATACTATGAACTCCATGTAAATGTACTATCTCCTTGACAAAAATAATATCCACCACATTTCTGTATAAAGAGGATGTAGCAAGATAATGTGGTCATAAATGGAGAGTCATTCCACAACCACTAAAATAACACAAAATTGATAAGACATATATTAACCCAAAACTAAGCCCATCAAAAAAATTTCCCATTCAACAGTTGGAATTTTTAGGGGTTCTAACACCCTAGCAAGTTGTATTTCCTAGGGATTTTCATGAACAAGTACATAATTCACAGAATCCTTTCTAAACAGTCAGTTACATTATATTATAATAATATACCCCATCCATCATTTTATATCTTTTAAGATAGTTATCATGGAATAAAATGGTAGAATAATCGTAATGGTGAGAAAACATATTATTAATGTCAATTTTATAGATAACTAAAGTGACCCATTATAAAACAATAATCCCTCATCGAATATAAATACTCATTTGGGTGCTGGTTTCTGTGAAATATGAATAATAATTAATTGGAGTTCCTTATACTACATGAGTTCACTCTTAAATATATCTAACTCCATACAAGATGGACTCGTGATAGAAAAATATAAATTCATATTACTATCAGGAGAAGGATACTATCATTAGTTATTTTGGATAAGGAAATTGTTTCTTTACAAACACTTATCAACTTGAAAATCACTTCAAAATATAGTCCCGATAATTTGAACTGCCAACACTAATTTTTTAATAATGAAACTGCTGAAAAAGAAAATATTGATGTTCCATATGGACACTATATAAGATAAAATTCATACAAAAAATATTGTTTTCAATAGGTGAGAATAATAAAAATATTCATAATTTCCTTTTTCATAAACTTATTTGGAATGGTTTTTGTCAACCAAATATTAACTAAAATAATAAATTGGTTTTCCCTCTTGTATTAGAATATCTCTAAGGTAAACTTTTAATGTATCAAACTTTAATTTAAACAGTTTCTAAAATTCTAATAGAGATAATAATGGGGTGGTAACCATACAAAGTTTCTATTATTGAAATGCATGTGCAGCTCTAGGATTCCAATAAAATCCATTTTTCCTAGTCATGTTAGTTAAGGGCTTAGAAATTTTTCCATATTCATGAATAAATTTCTACTAGTAAACATTTATGCGTATAAACCCACACACTCTTATTAAAGTATGTGGTCTTAAATACCCTATTACTTGAAATAATTTGTCCCATGTATTCAATAGAAGTTTGAGAAAAAAACAAATTCATGTTTAGAAACAACTTGTTAGTCTAAGAAAACCATAATATTATAGTCAAAATATAGAAGTGGTTAGTATAATATTTTTTATACAATAATATCATTAAAAACAAAAACAAAACTCTCTAAAATTCATCAAATCAAGTAGTTAATTGTTTATAGAGATGTATTTTGAGTGTTCATTTTTCCAAAAAGCATCATAAGAAAGAAGTAGTGGCCTTCATGTATTTGAAATTAAATTTTCCAAATTTATTTTGAAAAAAGTCTTAATATTATGAAAACCTAAATTTAAATTGATTTTAGTGATAATCCTTTCCCTATGTGGCTTATCAAAATGTCCCACTATGATTTTTCTCCATAATAGATCTAATAACAACAACAAGGTAAGATCCCTATTATTGATACACATATGTAAACCACCATATTTTTCATAACTAAAATAATAGGGATTTCATATGGGATGGTGTTCTGTTAGATCAACGAAATGGAAAGCAACTCAAATACCATATTTTAGACTTCATTTTTAAGTTGGTGTCCAAACTTATATAACATTATATTAACATTTAATGCATCATCCATCAAAGTAATTATATGGTTTTTACCTCTATATTAAGGTATCCCCCCTAAGTTCCTCAAATAGGGGTTGATGTAGTAGTAAAAACTCTTTTAGAAACCATTTTCTTCGACCATAACCTAGTCTATCACCCCTAGTAGGATGCTCAATTTTAGCTTTCTAAACCCTGCACCTTTGTAAATATTTCTTCATTATACATCTACAACCTTTATAAATATTTTTAACTTGTTAGCCACACCAGTAAGTAAAAATTATTCTCCATACACATAAATTTTGTAGTATTATGACTCTAATTAGTCAACCTAGAACATAGATTTTTTACCAATTTCATTACAAGAACTAAATGAAGCACAATTATTTCAAAAACATATTATTATATTATAAACATAATTTGTTTTTAATTTTATCTATAACCCAAGGTAAATTCCTTAAGATATAGTTATATTTCCATCACTTAGTTTTATTGCAAAGGGTTTGGTAGCACAAACTTTCATACTAAAAATCTCAATAAAAGGATTTAACCCAATGTTATGGCTAGATACACTATCAAAAAAATAATGAATTGAGCACTAAAAATGTAGCCTAATAGTATTAGTGAATCAACCTTCATTCCTCTCATGCATCTAAATTTCATATTCTACCATATTTATTCTCTATTGGATTATACTTCCTCTATAATCTTCTCTCTATCTTTCATCATCTCCTCCAACCTTACGTATCTTCTAAATCCAAAATTAAAAGATTCATATTTTTATCCAAATAACTATACATAAAGCTAAAAGGTTTTCTATAATAGAAACAAAGTCCTTTAAGTCTTCTCTTATCCCTCTCTTGTTGAGTAATCAAACGTAATCAATTATACTATTCATATCCACCCACACCTCATGTCAACTCTTATTTCAATGTCTAATATTTTTTTGACTTATTTGGAAAGTAATTTGGCACCACTAAAACAAAATATCATGTATCTCAAGGTGGATGAAAATTCCATTTTACTCCCCTAATAACCCCTTCACCTAACAACTCACTTTCAACCATTCTTTTCTATGAAATCATATTAAACATATTCATTGGTTCATGAGTGTAAATGTGATTCATAGTCTCATCACATAGATCACACATGAATAAACTCATATACCTAGAATTTGATGAATATGGAATATATAGGGCCACTTATTTATAATCATATATACCTAGATTATTTGATTCTACCATTGTTTTCTTCATAAATCTTCCCATTGGGGTTCATTTAAACTTGTCCCATTATTGAATGGTATTCATTATCATCCAAGAGAAGAAACAATATAAATATATGGGTATAATGGTAAAATAAAAATAATGAAACTCCATCCTCGCTAGTGTTTTTTAAATATGTAATATTTCTCCATCTTATAAATCTACCGAAACAAGTCTTATCTAATGAAAACAATGGTGTCAACTATCTTCATCGAATTATGCATGCCATGCGTTCAAGATTAATCATATGGGTTCATGCTTCCAACTAGATTAGTATTATTTCCCTACTCAATTCTACCACAAGCATAGGGAATACAATTAACTTCTTGACACCACTTCCCAGCTTCTGTCCATCTAATTTCATATGACTCTAAACCCATGATACCCTTAATCATCATTTCATCTAAATCATGAATCTGATGAGCCAAATGAATCTAAGATGTTGAGTAGTCCTTAAACAACTTTGCCTTTTGATAATTATAATTAAACAATTGTTTTATTTACTTTAATAATTTTAATACATTTAATTGTATATTGATTAGAGTATGTTTTACTCTGATCATATAAAAATATTTATTTACTTAATATTCATTTATATTTTATGCTTTGACTTTTCATAACAACTTCCATAAGTATATATTTATTTATAAATTTAAATAAGTAATTTGATATCTTAAGATATTATTTATAAATTTTTCACTATTCTCATTTAGTAAATCTATTGTACATATTGTATCCAAATAGTCATCCATGTATCCAATTCAAAATTCACATAACCTTCTTTTAATCCACATAAATAATTTTTCATAATCAGGAAACCTATGTATTTTGACAATATATAGATATAAATAACTCAAAATTGGTTGATAATTTTTAATTGTAGATAAAATAATGTTTCCAAAATATAATTACAATATATAAACTTCTTAGTAAATATCTATAATTTCAAAATTAATTTTTCAATTTACTGTATATTTTCATTCTGATTTATTCTATTTTGTTGATCTATTTTGGTACTTTTTATTATTATAAAATTATTTATATAAATAAGATTAATTTAATTATATATTATTTAAGAATGTAATGAAAATTTATAACTATAATTTATAAGTTCCCAAATTTAATATTTCTATTTTGATGTTTTGTTTTAGTTATAATATTTATAAAAGAAATCTTTTTTAGTGATCTAGAATTCAGATACCTGAATCAATTATTTGATGAATTACCCATTATTAATCCCTTACAATATTATAATACATTGATTTTACTTAACTAAATTACATATGTATATTCCATTATATATATATTTTTAAAATAATCACTTTTGTCAACTACCCGATACGTTTTTTCCATATTTGGAAATTTCAATGTAGTTCAGGGAAAACCCTTTAAGAGACTATACATTGTTGTTTGTAGTGACCATGGATTTTAAGACCCACTTTGTTGTGAGTTATTATTTAAACATAATATTATATTTGAATGTTTTCCAACTACCACGAATCCTATTATCTCTATACAAAATTAATTAAACTACCTGTCATTGGTAATTTTTACCATTCAAGTGTTATTCGGAGAGCTTTCCATGAAGCCATGTGATTACACTATCCTCACATGGTTAACATAATGACTACATGACATGGTTATTATACCAACCACATGACCACCAGGTGCACATGATCAGTTCTTTCATTTTATTATTTTTTATTCAATATATAATTTTTATTCATTCTATTTTTTTCATTGTGTTTTATATAACAATTTTCTACTAAATTATTTATTATGTTTAAATTGTTCTAATAACATTATAAAATTTAATTAATTATGTAGAACATATGTGAAGTGAATTTCATTATTTTAAGCATGTTTTTATGAATATATTATACTATTTTATCTTCATTCAGGAAACATGCAACATGAAAACTCAAATTTCATTCTTAATATTTAATGTTTTTTTCATCAATTTAATGGTTTATAAATTAAAATTAGATGATATTTATGAAAACCGTGCATTTTATTACACACTTATCAATGATTTATTACATAAAACTGCACATAAGACTACTCTGAGGATATATATGTCTAGTGTATTGGGATCTTAGTGTCATTACATTCCAGCTTAGAACATAAAACACAACATCTTTATTGTAAACTTCTTTTACATGAAAACAAAATTCATTTATACTTTGGATTTCATGGGATTACCTAAGGACATGCATAATAAAAGGGAGAGATATAAAGCCCGATAAGGGTGTAAACAAGTTATATAATGAAAAATATTGTACATGATAGTTAATAGTCATACCAATGGAGCGCATGAGATACATGAACATAAAGGCATGATATAACATTATTATCATAACAATGAAATGGGGAAAAACTTTTCACATGATATTTGCATGATCAATGGCTCATTGCACATGGAGAATGAGTAAAACCTCTTTTCACATGGCTTACCAAGATTAAAACTTCATTTCACTTGATGTATCATGACACTAATCTTTACCCAATTCATTAATTTCTATCAGGGTGCACCATTTTTAGTCATTTCATTTCATGCATAAGTGTGCCACTTGATCATATAACAAGGGGTCATTAAAAATAATCATTTATTCTATGATAAAGTAATGTGTAATTAATACACGAAACACTATAATAGATAATTGAATGTTCATAATGGTGAATTCCATTGATAGATAAATGTTAATGGTATTCAATACAAAATTACTTAGGCTTGGAAAATCGTGGTGCAATTTCGGTAGCATAATAGTGTGACATAAGAATTTATAAAATGGTTGATGATATAAGAAGGGGTGTCTCATCATATTTACATGATGTAGATAGTAATGATATCATATATATACATGTCCCATCATATATAATGGAATTTAGATTTATAATACAAAATAATTTCTTGAACGTAAATGAGAAGAGGAAAATTCCTTACAGAATTTTGGCAATGTAATAGGTGTACATGGGACGCATTAATGAGAGTGAAAGAGGTCAATTTTCATTTAAAAATAGTGATAAATGTATGGGGGATATTCTAAATCATACTCCAGAATTTTTAATTGGAAAAAATGGTATAACAACATAATGAAATTTAGACAAAATGAGAAATGAAGAAATCCCTTACATGGAAGTGGGATCCCAAATGTTTGGGATGGGCATGAGTGGAACTTATAGGGAGCATGGGAAACCTTGGGAAGATTATAGAGATATGAGTGTTGGGTTGTTCAATCTTCAAAGTTATGTAGTGAGGAGACGTGGGATCTTGGGTGGGATTATATAGGAAAGAGAGTAAATTATTTGTTATTTATGTTTTGAAAACTACAGATTAAACTAATAAGAGAACCATCCAATGGTGTTCTAACATGGTATTTTCCAAATGGTAGTATAAGAAATTATTTTATAATGCCAATAGACGATCTTATAAAAATATTAGGCTTTCTAATGTAGAGGTGAGTCACACTCTCAAGGAAATCAATTTAAAAACATAAAATGTTTTATAAGCCTTGGAGTGTCCACTAATGCACCATAAAATTAAATAAACACATATAAAATAACATTTTTTTATTTTAAAACATATATTAGCCGAAAGTATAATTTATAGTATTTTATTATATCACTACTGTGTAACTATGATGTCATAAAACACATTATATAATTAAATGTTATTTATTTTTTACCCAAAATATCTACTATCTATGAAAAATATGAAAAATTCACTATTGGATAATTTCAACGTACTACTTCAAAAATTACATTCATTTTATCTAAATAATATTTTAAATATGTGAGTTTTTACTTTAAAAAATCATTATTTATAGAAAAAATCTTGGGTTTTGAAAAAAAAATTAATCAAAACATAATAAAAATTACAATTGTATTCATAAAAATTATATGTTTATTTTTATTTAATAAAAAGTTACATAGTAATAATATTTCATTAAAATATTTTTTAATTAAAAAATCTATTAATTCTTCAAAATATATTTCTTAATTGAATACTAATAAATTATAATATTGTTATTTAAAAAGTATTTACAAAGTCTCCAAAATAAAATTAATGTATATTCTATATACAAAAATAATGTTCCTAATTAATGTTAGAGGGGTTTGTTACATAACCCCTTATAACACCCACATATGACCTAAGGGAAAGGAATATGATGATGACAAGATCTTGAGGTTGCTTGGATAACATCGCTCGGGTGTTAATCTCTATCAACTTCCGCTTCTCTTGCAGGTGGTTCCGTTCGAACATAATGTGTTGAAGTTCGTCTTGGTCTTGGTCAAGAGAAAATCCCAATGATGCCACCTATTTTATGATCTCTGATAAATGGGATTTGTATAGAGAAAATCTAATGGGATCATGCTATCACGTCCATTTTCAGATTAAATTGGATTTGATAATGCCTGAAATTTATACTAATCATGTGAACACTGTTCAATGGCTATATCAGTAATGGTAAAAAAAAATAATGGTATTTTGAAATCAAATAACATAACCACAAGGAAGTTCATATAATGATTTTTTATAATATGAAATTTAATTAGATTAAGGGTAATTTTCATTAATAAAAGTTTGGGTCATTACAATCTCCCCCCTTAAGAAATGTCACCCTCGTAATTTGCTTTTCTCACACAAAAATAGACATGGTAAACTCTACTTCATAACTTCCACTAATTCCCATGTTTCCTATTTAAACATGTTGTTTCTCCACAACTCCAAGATGAGAGGCATTTTCTTATTTCATAATAATATTTTCCCATTGATTTTTGTTCTTTAACTATTTTTCTAAATTGGAGTGGAAATTCTCTAATTGTACCACCTAAGGATTGAGTAAATTCAATGATTATGGTATGTAATTCATCAAGAGTGATACATGGAACACATCATGTACTTGTTATAGGATTGGCGGGAGTGCTAGTCGATATGCCACTGCTCTAATGCGATCAAGGATCTCAAATGGTCTAATGTCAATGGATTAAGCTTTCCCTTCTTAACAAATCTCATAACTCTCTTCCACGGTGATATGTGGAAAATACCATGTCTCTGACATCAAACTATAGGTCTCATCAATGATTATCAGCATAGCTCTATTGTTGACTCAGAGAAGCTATAATGTGATGGTGGATGGTCTTAACTTTATCCACCATTTCTTTGACAATTTCTACACCTATGAGTTTTTATTCCCAATATCACCCCAACATGTCAGTGTTCATCACCTCTTCCCATAATGTTCTTAATAAGGATCCATTTGGATACTTGAATGGAAACTATGGTTGTAAGAGAAATCAACTAGAGGAAGATGTAGATCCCATACTTCTTTTAAGTCCATAGAGCATTCTCTCAACATGTACTCAAGTGTTTGGATAGACCTCTCAGATTGGCTAACATTATGGGGGATGATAAGCCATACTGAAGATCCTCTCAGTATTCAGAGCATGTTGAAAACTCTTCCAAAATTTAGAAGAAAAACATAGATCACGATCATATACAATATATAGTGGTACTCCATATAGCCTTACCACATATCTAATTTATATCCATGCCATTTGATCCTGTGAGAAATCTTCCGACATTGCAATGAAGTTTTATGTCTTTGTAAGACAATTCACTACAACGCGGATATCATTATTTCCTTTGGATTTCTTCAGAAGTCCAATAACAATTTACGTGGTGATGTTCTCTCAATTCCTTGCTGGTTTGGGTAATTGTTGCATCATCCCTTTTGACTTATACCTCCCATCCTTCACCTGCTGACATACCAGTCACTTTGATGTATACAAATCTATCTCCTTCATCATGTTATCCTAAAAATAATTCTCTCGAATATATCAATACATTTTTGTGTTTCATGGGTGATTAGAGAAATTCGAACTATGTTCATCATCCAAAGTTCATTCTTCATCCTTGTATTTGATGGAACACATAGTCCTGACCCAAATACAACAATTCATTCTTTATTATCATTGAACTCCGAGGATTTCCTTTTTCTGATAGTTTCCACTCTCTTCTGAATTCCCACATTATCATTATGAGTGTGATATATCCTTTCCCAAAGAGATATTTGAGAAATCATTTGTGAAATTATTTATTGTGTACTTTTCTTTATGATCCCCATGTCTATATTCATATAATAGAAGAAGATCATATCCTTTTAAATTATCATCAATTATTGAATCACTGGTTCCTTTCTACAAAGAGTACGTTCAACCTTGTTCACTTTCCCAGGGTTGTAAGGGATTGAGTAGTCATAGTCATTGATCACCTCTAACTCCCCTTTTAGCGAATGTTCAACTCTTTCTAATTGAATATATTCTTGATGATTTTGTGGTCTGTATATATTTCACATTTCTCACCAAAGTGGTAATGTCACAAATGAATTTTGAATCAATTTTATAATGTATCAAGTCAATCTGAGCATTTTTATTTGCTTTTCAGTGAGTAACACATATTTTTAACAAAAATACCATTTTTCAATGGATAATAAATTGTTTGAAACATACAAGAGACACTATGTATCAGATTTAGGTGCGGATAATTTCTATATATCAAAAATTATTTATGGATAATTTTCCTAAGGTATCAAAACAATTAAATTATTTTTTCTCATTTTTAGTATGTTACTTGTTTGTTGAACTAAAATATTAATTATAAATAAAAAATACAATTTGATTCAGAACAATCACACCAGGTGTCTAATAAATTTTTAGGTTATTCCTACATATAGTAAATCACTTAAGGATCATTTTCCTAAAGTATAAAAAATATGAGTGTTTTTTTTCAGTTTTATGTATGATAGGTTCCTTTTTTATTTAAATGAAAATTTAAACTAAAAACATGTACTCTATGCCCGACTGGTCACAAAGTGTGTTGGTTTGACAAGTGACTACTTTATGCTAATAAAAAATGACATATGAGTCATTAACCTAATCTGTCAAGACAATATGAGTGATTGTTTTTAGTGAGTGACATGTGTTTTGAAGTAAAATGTCCACTTTTACCTGATAAGACTCATTTTCAGTTATATCAGGAACACTATGTATTATATTGAGGTGTATTTGATTCCTACACAACATAATTGACTTATGGAATATTTTCATAATGTTCCAAAAATTTCATAATTCATTTGATCAATTTTGAGTATGTGGAATTGGTTTTGAACTAAAAATTCAATTTCAAATAAAAACACTAATTGATTCATATAGGTCCCACCATTTTTCGGATTGAAAATCAGTTGTTTCCTACACATCAAAAATTCCTTCAGGATTACTATCCAAAAGTATCAAAACAATTTGAAGGAATTTATCAATTTTTAGTACGTGATGTGTGTACTGATCTAAAATGTCAATTATAAACTAAATACTTAAAATTGGATTCTTACTAGACATAACAGGTATTGGAGTGATGTTTAGTTCATTCTTACCCAACAGAATGTTAATTTTTATTATTTAATGCATTCGGATTTCAGGTGTATCTAATAAAATTACTGTTTGATAACAGAGAATGTCAAATTCATTGAAAAATAAAATGACAAGTGTATCATTGTGAGTGTATCGTCCTTGTTAAGTGAATTATCTCACTCTCAACTATTCATGATGTTTGTGTACAATATAACACCATGTATTCCTCCCATTCATTTCAAAAAATAAATAAATTTCATCTTATGAATATGAGGACTATTGATAATCTGGGTAGTAATAGAAAAATATTAGAAAATATATGATTAAAAAATATTTTAAATGAAATTGTAATTATCTTTAGAGATACATCATTAGAGATGGAAGTTTTTTGATGGAAATTGATATATTTCATAAATCTCAAAACATAATAACCAAAATATTTACCATTATTTTTTTGCACTGTAGAAACATTTATTAATAGAAATGATTTGTTTTGATATATGTTCATATTGTAGAATTTTATTATATATAGCCTAATACTAATACATTTATAGACGTTGGTAGGTTTTTTTTTCACTGACACCATATCCATTCCATGATGATAATAGTATTTAAACACCACCTTATTATAATATAATTTTCATTAAAACATAACATAAAATATATAATATAACTCCCATATTTTTCGGAATATGCTAATGCATGACATATTATCATAATTTTAATTTAATTCCCTAGTACCTGATATCTGAATCAGATCAGTTAAAAGTGTAACTCCACTATTTTTCATTGTACTACATTCATCATGTTCATTTGTAAATAACATTTAACTATTAATTGCGTAACCATTATAAGATAACTCATGCAGATTTGGTCGTCTAGATATCCATAAAATTAGTTGGAAAATTGAATCTCAATTTTTAGTTTCCACGTTAAACATATGGTCTAAAAAACGTCTTATAAACTGTTGATTTTTTGTATTTGACATCCATATTTCAACCCTTGATGTATCCAAATGATAAGGAATTTTGGTTTCTTTTTCAACATGTATTGGAAGCTCTAATAAATTATGAAAAATGTAAAGTTGATCATCCTCCAACATTATAATATTAATTGTGAAAACATATATTCTGGAAATTCCTTCTCCTAAAATCCACATAGTGTGATGAAATTTGGGTTGAATAATGAATTCCAAATTATATAGGTATTAAAAATATAATTCATTGTCTTCATCCCCAGCATATCACTCTACAATACAGTATTCTATACAAAATTTATTTTTTACACACCCTTTCAAAATCGTCATATATTTTTCAATGGGATATATTCATATCTAATGTATAGAACCACATAGTCAAATAACTTATAACAATTGAAAAATCATATAAAATAATTTTGGTGGGAAGACCATTTGTAATTACCATAATATGATAATAATTTCTTTTCCCACATTTAGAAATGCTTCTTTATCTTTAAATCTTCTATAGAGATCATTGAAATGTAAAGAGAGATCGGTATATGTATATCATATATTCTTGAAAAAAAATTATATTTAGTGTTATTAGCATTAGATCTTGCCTAAAAACATGACATTCATGTGATTTAAACCCATTTAACTTTAAATAAGTCCTTGGTATTATATTATTTAAAATTGTGGAATAACACTCTACAACATTAACATCATTCAAGTTGTTCAAAAATAAATCTCTCTAATTTTTTGAAAGAGTGTATATAGAAAGAGGAAGAAAATATTATTTTTCACACTTCATTGACGCCAAATATTCATATATCCCCAAGTCAATCATGTACAATGTATACTTAATTCCATTATATTCTTTTTTGGATCCATTTACTATTATTCTAATGACACTATTACTTAAACGTTTTATCACATGAATAACATTATGAAAATTATTAATATACAAATAATTTCATTATGGTAATTCAAAAAAACTGATAAGATTTTCTAATCTATTTTTATAAGTGTTTTCAAAAAAGAATTATCAAAAGTAGTGTCAATATATTATTCTCTCTAAAACAATTGATCAAATGCTTTTTGTTATAGTGTTGTAAATTATTATTATCTCCCATTGAATGATGTAATACAATATCAATACCTATGTCACTAGGGTAGAAATTTATTATGTATTATAAACAAATTATTTGATTAATGTTTTAACCTAATTGACGGTGTACCTTATTTAAAAATGGGAAACCCTTGAGTTCCTTTATTATTATATCCTGAAAATTTTAATTATAAATAAAGTCAATTATCAGTTCATAAATCCTAGATCACATTGTAAAATCTTCATTTTTTAATAATTACACTACGTCACCCAATAATGTCATAATAATTTCAAATATCCAATCAATAGATCCAAATAAACAGTAATATCATTAAGTGGTTGTTTTGGTATTGACATATATAGAGATAAAATAATGTATTTTTTCTTCATGAATATGCAGAGTGTAATGTTATAAATTACCGACATAACTGATAATGTACTAAGATTGTCTATTTGAAAACAAAAAGGATTAATTCCATTTATAGATAGAACAACATGAAGGCTTCTCATATTTTTTAAAAATTCATGATACTCGTGATTAATTTTCTTCTACTACGAAGATTCTATTGAGTGACGAAGTATCCCATAATTAATTTTTATATTTACATGCGTCATCAATTTCCATATAGTCTTCTCACTTCAACATAATCACCTAAATGGTTTAATGATTGGGATGTACCTTAAAACTTTTGTAGGACATGATTCACCTTTATTATATCAAGAAGAAGAACACATTAGAAGTTTTTATGTTATTTTAGGTCCTTAAAAAGTAGTATATATACATTTTGATAGTCATGTAATATTTAAGATATCATACAAATAAAATATTGAATTAATTTAGAATCATATTTTGTTCAAAGAAGCTCATTACCATTTTGAGAAAATCATTCAAGAGAAAATGTAGTTTAGTAAAACTGGAATCAATCCATCCATTTACAATTTTAAAATTATATAGTTTTTGTATGGATGAAAATTCTGTAGATTGAGTACAACCAGCTTACAGTGTTGTCTTTTAAGAAATATTTAGGTCCTCAAACAATTTTATGCAATCACGAAGTTCATCTTCAACTTCCCTTATCATTTCCTTAATATTATCTTCATCATAGCTCTCACTTTTAATTATATCTCAGATATAGTCTTCATCATTTTTCACACTTGTAATCATATTAGGTGATCCATAAAATGAAATATTATCTAGATTGCAAGCTAAATTATGTTATTTCATATGTTTAGTCTAACATTTGTTTCTTCGATCTATTCTATAGTAGATTAATTGTTCTTATGAATACTCTAGAGTAATTATTTTTGGATAACAATTTAAAAAAGAAAAAATGATTTGTGAAGGTTCAGATGCATTATATTTTGAAAAAATAATGATCTATTTCACCCCATCATTATACTATTTTATCATACGATGTGTATCCATCCATTTTCGATTCATGCCCATACTATTTGATTCTATAAAATTAATATTTTACAAAAAAAATACACCAAAATCGTAAGCATGGATCCCATAAAATCTCAATATTAATGAATACTTTAAGCTACATGAATTTATTTTGATATGATACTAATAACTGAATAATTTGTAATGGTATTGTTTTTTAGTGGTAGAAATCATTGAAAGAATGGAAGTCATGATATCTATAAAGTGAAAAAATATATAATTAAATTTTCATCTATTAAAAACATATAGAACAAGGATGGTTTCTGTAACATTTTTAGGTGGGAGTAAAATATAAGGCCTGTGTTGATGTTTATTCATTTCTTCACTTAGTATGTGTTAGGACAGGTGTTGTTTAAGTTATAGGATGATTATGGGCCAAAGTTGTTATTTTTTGAAATGATAAAAATTGTGATAGTGCCCAATCACATGATCATGAGGGCCCAATATTTGAATAAAATCATGAATTCAAATCAAATGAACCAAAAGTCTCAAGATACAGTTCTCATGGTATTTGAAAAACTAAAGAACAATCTAATTGGGGTTTCATGAATGATTTAAATTTAAAAAAATTTTGTGTCTTGAATGAAGCCTAAAAGAACAATAATGATAAAATAAAAAATATATATAGAATCCATCCTAAATTTTTTGACATGTGTTATAAAGAATATTATAAATGAAAGAAGAAAATTTGTAATATAAAATCCAATTCATGTTATTTATATTTTAATATATTTTACATTCCACTACCAATTTTCCAATTTATTTAGGAAAATAATGTAAAAATGAATACGATAGGACAAGTGGTTCACATTTTAATAAAACTAAAACTTTTATAAACATAAATTTTTACTCAAATTGAATAGATAATACATTCTAGGAACTCAAAAACATATATATATTATCATAATTAAATGAAGGGGAATGTGGTGATGAAGATACTATAGATAAAAAGTTATTTAAATTAGAGTAAGAGTCATAGATTTAATAAGTGAATGATGATGAGTTACCAAGTGATAAAAATAATTGGGATAAAAATGATGAAAAATATAATATGATGAGTTCCCAATGGGGACAACAAATGTTTATAGTAATAAAAATATTAAATAGAATGGGGTTTTTGTCAATTAATGGATGAAAATTTGTATATTTTTTGTTTTGATACATTAGACAATGATGAATGCATGGATCTTGTATTCTTCTACCTCATATTTGAATTTTGATCCAATAACTCACACAAAAATTATCCAATGATATAAGGAGAGACAAACATTGGTTGACGAACAATTTTTGATGGAGAAATTAATTATGTCGAAATAACTAACCACTCACACATTCAAACTCATTATATATGCTGAGGTGAACCAGGTGATACAATGTATTGTGTGATGGTGGTGTCATATCAGGTATTCAAGGGAGGTAATGTGCGTTCAAATCCTTAGAGAAAATAAAAAACACACAAGGAAAAAAATTATGAAAGCATGAATGATGGATAAGAAGTTACAAACAATGGGATATAAAACTATCAATTCATTTGAGGAAGAGCGGTGGTGAGAGAGAGAGAGAGCACAACAGTGAGGGAGAGAATGTGGTGATGAGGGAGAGAACACCACAATGGGAAAGAGTTATAGTGAGGGTTCATGGTGGAGAGGGGGAGTGATGGAGTGTGTGCGTTGGTAAGGGATAACCTATAGGGGAATGGGAGAGTGTGCGGTAGTGAGGGAGGAAGAGCTGAGATGATGGAGGGCGGTGGTGAGGGACCACGGGATTGAGGTAACGCGATAACAAAGTAGAGCTACAGATAATGACATAGGTGTGGGAGAGCACCGGTATGGTAAAGTAGTGGTGATTATTGAATTCCATGAGAGTTTGAATGTTGTGATAAAATTGGTTCACTTGTGTTAGGATTTATAAGAAAGTGAACGGTTTTATCACTGCTTCTAAAAATGAACTAATAGAGAGATGTTTTAGCAGTGTTTTTCTAATGGAGATAAATACCTTATAGGAAAACGACGATAAATATATAATAATATAATTAATAAAAAAAATTATAAAATTATGAATAAATATAAATGTATATAATAATAAATAAATATTTATATAATTATAAATATATTTAAGGAATCATAATTTTAAATTTTTAAATATAAAAATTCATACCTATAAATAAGTATTTATTTATATAATTATAAAAATATTAAAATAAATGTGAATATGTGTTGATAAATGTAATTATAGATAAATAATTATAATTATAATTACAAATAAATAAATTTTAAAATATTTTTATATAATTGAATATATATATATATTTCATTATTAATATAATAAATATATTTATTATTATTCTATAATTATATATATGTATATATTTTTTATTATTATTTATAATTATATTTGTATATTTTTAAATATTTAAATATAATTTAATGATTTTTATATAATTAAAAATAAATAATTATTTATATAATTATAAATATATTAAAAAGATTAAAAATATGTATTTTTAAATATAATTATAGATATATATTTATAAATATTTGAATATAATTATAATTATAATTATATAATTACAAATATATTTATAAAATTATAAATATATTTTTTAACATATATATATATATATATATAAACATAAAAAATATACTTACTATAATTTTCTAAATATATAAATAAATAAATATTTATATTTATTTATTTTAATATAGTTATACAAATATTTTAGGTGTTTATACATATTTTTATTTATTATAAAAAATTAATTATTTATATAATTATAATTAGATGGTTCAAGTGGCACGCAAGCCTGCTCTTAAAAGTTTTGTTAGAAATGTAAAAGTAACAAGAGTAAAATGTTAAGGTATTTTTAAAAAAGAAGGTATGTAAATAACCACATGCATCTACTTTAACTGAAACTGAACAAAAATCTGGGGTCACAAAATACTATCGCGAACTGGACGCTATAATTTCTCTCTCAGAGAGAGCATCTACAACCAGATTTAAATCCATATAAACATGTGTAATATCAAGATAGATATGATCCACTAGTTGAAGTTAATTAATCCAAGATGGTAACATTATCCATGAGACTTTATGGGAATGGGCTTCAAGAACATCCAATATTAATAGGCTTCATTTAGACTCTACCCATAGAGACTGCCATCCATGGTGGTTATCATACCTAACTATCTTGATCAAAGATGTAGTTCTTCCTTAATTACAAAACCATTCCCAATGAAATAGTAAAAATAGCCCATAACAAGACCCCATTGAATGCAAAAGTCACCACCACAAACCTGAGGGCACTGTTACACATCAAGCCGCCCTATACAAATTAACATCCATCCACCCAGGGATCGGCGGAATCCAAATAATATATATTTTCACCAATGGTTCCTTTTATCCTTCTATTAATACTAACATACCTCGATATAACTGGGTCACAAGTTTCATTGTTCATCAATCAAGTTTGAATTTTTGATGAAATCATTATTTCCCTATGAATTGCGTCGATTCTAGTATATATCGAGGGAAACAAATAATTAAAATCCAGCATATTCCTTGCCCTCCATGTGTAAGATATAACAACAGAAACAACAATCCAGAGATGTTCTTGGACATTCTCACAATATCCATCCTTGTTGATGGACATTACCAACTCCTCAAATTTACCAAGACTATGATTGGACCGGAAAACGTCCTGTATATAACCCCACAATCACTATTTAAGTTGAAATTATAAAAACGGACTCAATGATTCTTCATCGTTCAGTCAGAGATGACATACTGGGGAAATTCTGGACCCTGTATTCTAGAGTAGCCTATATAGTGGCATCCACAGCCTCTATATCCTCCAATGTTATAGAAAAGTAGCTGGATAAATACAATTATTCTTAAATCACATAATCCATGAAGTCATATTGGTTAAATCATCAAATTTTTGCCAATATAATTCCATGGTGTTAATTTACGATTAAATTTTGTGCCTATATATGAATTCCCCGATTAGTATAATGATATCAGCTCAACTCTATACTAAGCAGATGTGATAGTAGTTCATATGCACTGAAATTATACTAAAAATCACCAATTGATACATATTTCATGGATTCATGGATACCAAAATCTTACTTGTGTGTCTTTTAAATACATTGAGTACTCCAAGAGTTCAAAGATGATTTCTTATATACCATCCACATTGAGCATTGCATTATATCATGATAAACATGCTTGATAGCTGGATAGAAAGATGACATAATGTGCCTGAAATAATGATTCTACATTTTAGTTATAAATCTAGGAGAAATAAGAAAAGTCTCATTGAAGAGCCTTAAGGTCTTTTATTTTTATCCCTCCCATATCAACTAGTTTAACACCTTATTTCCATCAAACAATAACCAACATCTTTTCATGAATTGAAAACTTCCAAAAAAAATTAAAAAACATATTCTGCATCTTTTTTATGAGATTTATAGTCCATAGATAAAATGAGAAAGCAAATAAAAACATACAGGTTTTCATATATTTGGAAAAACACGTTATCCCTTTTTGGTACATAGATTTTTTTATCCATGTTTCTATTTTATTTATTATTTTTGAGTAAATATTCACCATATAAAACCTTTTGAACATACCCTAAAAAGGGTCACCCAATGTAGGTAAAGGGAAGGGGGCGTATCTTAACACCTTGACCCTGTCCATTTTTTTATTATATATTGTCTCCCTTTATCCAAACACTATTGAATATTTATTCATGATAATAACATGACCATTAACTTCTTCATAATCCCAAAAAATGAATTTAATTTAAGATATGGTAGTTCTATCATCATGAACATATTCCTGAATAGTATCATCATATATGAAGTGTGAGGGAAAAAATAACACTCGTGTAACCACTTATTTATTTTAGAGTGATGCATAGACAAGATCCTTATGATATTAAATGAAATGATCTTTAGTTGTAGTAAAGAGAAGCACAAGGAGTGGATCCCCTTTCCTTAATACTCTAGAGCAATGAAAGAATCCAATGGGGGACACATTAACCCGAATGGAGGGCCTATAACTCTTAAGCATAATATTTACCAAATCGATAAATTTAGTGGAAATCTGACGCAATCTAATAATTGAAAAACAATAAGATCTATTTTATTTTGTCAAAATACATGGATATATTAATTTTAGGATCTAAATTACCATCATTAACCATTTTCCTAAAAATGTGGATACATTGTGATCTAGTGTAAATTAAATACTATATGTTCCTTCAGGTAAAAAATCCAAAATCATTTGTTGTAATAAAACCCTATGAAATCTCCTCCAGTATTAGATTTATAATCATGATAATTAATTTTGGGGATCAATTTTCAAATAATAATAGTCTTGGAATCATTAATATCAACAAAATTATACGTAATTGGAATATATTCAATGAATTTATAATTAAATCCATATATAATAATGTGTGATTTAATAATTCTGTCACAACATTAATGACCTTAATGTTCACAGTGTCCCATTTGAACATGAATAATTATTGCTAAAACCATCTGGTCCGGTAAAAGTTTCAATATTTAGAGAAAATTGCACTTCCATAATTTATCCTTCACTATGTACTTCAATAATCCCACTATTTTGAAAATAATAAATACATGGAATAATGTTATTGATAATTTTATGAGTGATTTCATTCCCTTTCACCACATAAAAATCCTCAAAATAATTGCTCACAATAACGGATATTTCATTTTCAGAACTGTAAAAAATCTCGTTGATATTTGTAGGAAGTAACCCCTCTTTAAGAAATCATATACATATACATAAAATGAAATTATTTGGAATTTTTATCTCCATCCTTTAGACAGTTTTTGACAAATTGGTTATAATAAATATTCACCTTATTGTCCAAAAGAACATCAAGATTATAGAGGTATTTCATCTCATCCTGAGAGGGAACTTATTGATTCACATTAAAATCATGACACTGTTCTAGATTATTTATAGCATCCATTATATCATGAAAAACATTTAGGTAAGTATGTTTTATCCATTCTTTAAGCCTTTATTTATTATTTTTTATTTTAGTGGCCATAATATGTTAGGGGGTTCCATAACATTCATCCTTCAAATAATCCATAATAATTTCCTTATAACATGGCACAAAATACTATGAATTGTTGAATATGAAATGTAAATTGGATGACCACGATTTATTGATACAAATGTCAAAAAAGATGATTATAATAAGAGTGTAACCTGGATAAAATAAGACTAAGTATGTTAACAGTATCATTTCATAATCCACTTATAGAAAAAATCTATCCAATTTAATAGGTTTCTCCCCATTTGGGGTGTATCTACTCCATGTGTAATCATTTACAACTATATGTACTTCACCACATCCACAATTGTGTTTGTAAGAAGAGAATTCATAGGTTGATGGCCTATAAAAAATACATCCTATATTTATATTGGTCTTACCACAATATTCAAGTCTCACAAAATGACATATCTTGACATGTATTATTAAAGATACATTCCAGGCTACTCCAATGGGATATCCATCTTATATATAAGTTAAAAGAATAGTGGAAATTCAGAGAAACTTTATCACCATTCATAAAAAATAGAAACTCTGACTGACTAATGATTTTCACTATATGAATTATGATATATTCTATCATGTTTAAAAACCCAAAGAGCGTCTACGAAACCTTTTTAATGATTATATAAATAAAATAATAAAAAAAAGGAAGCCCATTTAAAATCCCTTCGACTCTCAAATCTCATTTTTGGTTTAGAATTACCAATACGAATGGGTTTTTTGTTCACAAAGAAATGCCTATGTGTTTTTGACATTGGAGAGTTTCCAATCCCTTGACAGTTCCAGAAAAGGACCTCCATTTGATGAAGAGATCTAATCCTTGTCTTAGGCATATCCAGTTGTTGCTTCATCAATTGATCAATTTCAGCTGTCCTTTTTCTTAGTTCGATTATTTATTTTACATTCCTACGATACACACTCACCAGTAATTTGTATAATTTCAACATAATTTTCATTAGATGAAGATAAATCGTCATCATCCTTAACCCAAAAAACACCACCTAAAGGGGTGACCTCATTAATGGATTTAACATGCTCCTAATTTACATTCTCAGGAACCCTCCTTCTTAGATATCTCAAATTCCCCTTCATTTCTAATGACAGAAATTCCCCTCTTGTACCAACATGTCCATGGGTCTCCACGCCTTGCTTGTATCACACCTGCATCACCACCACCAATGTCAGTGCCTATGTTAGTGCGTGCATCATAAATATATTAAATAGAAAATTTTAAATATATTGATATATAAATATATATATATATATAATTTTTTTAAATAAATATATTTTTATAGATATATTTTTAACACTATGAATAAATATATAATAATAAATGAGTTAATATTAAAAATGTGTAAATAAAATTAAATAAATTAAAAAATATTAAAAAGATAATTCATATTATTTACATAAATTACAGAAACATAAATAATTATAAAACATATGATATTTATTATATTTAAAAAATAATTTTAAATTAAATATATTAACTTTAAAAAATACTTATAATTAAATTAAATCAAATTAAATTAAATAAAATTAAATTCAACACAGAAAAGTATATTCATGATGAATAGTTAATAATTAATATAAATAAAAAATGAATAAATATAAAATACTAAAAATGGAGAGATATTAAAAATAATAAATAATATTAAATCAATAAATGGACTTGCGCACACACATACATGTACACATGACATACATGCATATATACACATGCATATCTACACACACACATATGAAAACACACACAGATATATACATACATACACATACATACATATAGTTATAAAGTGACATATATTTCAAATTATTTTATATTAATATTAATATATATATTTAATTATATATTATTTTATATATTATATAATTTTAAAAATTAAAATTTAAATATTATATATATTTTTATTTATATACACATTTTGTAATCAATGTATATAAATAATCTATTAAACATTTTGACTAGAATAAATCCGATAATTTTATATTTATATAATTACAAAAATTATATTCATTATTTAATAGATTTTTTATAAATCATATTTATGTGTTATATTTAAAAATGTATACACTTATTATAATATAATTTTAATTTTAACAAATACAAGTATTTAAATACATATTATATTACTCACTATGACCTTTATCATCACTAAATAAAAAAGCGCTAATAAAGGTGTCACTTTTATCAGTGAGAAAAATGATTATAACCTAATAAACATGTTGACTAGTCTAAATTTGATAATTTTATATATATATATATATATAATTAAATAAATTAGATTCATTATTTATTAAAAGTTATATAAATCATATTTATATATTGTATTTACATATATATATTCTTATTATAATAGAAAAATTATTTTAACAAATATAAATATCTAAATATATATTAAATTATTCATTATGACCATTATCCTTACTAAATTAAAATGTAGTGATAAAAGTGTTACTTTTATTAGTGATAATGGATTCCCTTTTCTAAAAAAAATCACAATGATAAAAGTTAATTTTATCAGTGAATTTTATGATATCAGATAAAAATCCCACTCTTTTTCAGTCCTTTTTATCAAGCACTGGTAATGGTTAAAACTAAATATCGTTTATTATATGGTAGTAAACCTTAATCATGGTTAAAAAAAATTCAATCATAAAGGGTTATAATTTTACTTATATGGTAAAAAATGTCTCAAATGTAAAAAGGATAAATTTTTTGATTATATATTATTCTTAATTGAATTATTTCAAGATTTTTATTATTTGAAAATATTTTAATTAAATATATTTTCCTTAAAATAATATTAATATCATTTTTTTGACAAAATTCATTTATTTTAACTTCAAAGACATTGATATGGTAATTTAATTGAAATATAAACCATTAAATCATCGACAACATTTTTTATTCATCTATAACATTTTTCAATCACTATAAATCACTAAAAATTATTAATTATAGGTTTTTCAAATTCATTTACATTATTTTTCTACATCTTGAACAAGAATGGTTTCAGTGTTGTGTAAGCATTTTAGGTTATTATATCATAGATAAAAATAAAATACAAATTCATGACAAAAAATTCATTCATATTTCATTTAAAAATTAATAATTGAACCTAAGATGTCTTTATCCTTTTCAAGAAAATATTATAGATATTAAAGAAATAAAATGAAATTTTTTACTTTTTATTTTATGTCATGGCCCATCCCCCAAGGCCCGTGCAGTGACTAACACCAAGACTGTCTTTCATGGGCCAGGGGCTTGCGACTAGCACCAACGAGTAATCCATAAATTTTTTAAGGAATTTCTTTTATAACCTGTAAACACACACAACCATGAAAACAACATGATAAAAACACAAGTCAACTATATAGAAAAAAGAGTTCTGAATGTAAAAAGGGATTGGAAAACTAGCCTAACAGAAATAGTATAAGTACAACTAAAATACAACACAACTGTAGAAAAACAATGGTATCTAATAGGTCATCCTCTGGGTTCCTACCTGAATTGTAGGTACAGATCGCCTCCATAGCACTCCAATTCCACTCGTCTCCTCTGCATACCGACGCGCCGTATGGTCCACCTCTAAGCACCATTCGGTCCTGGTACTCCCAACCTTGATCAACATTGTCTGTCGTCTATATCCAACACAATGATGTGCGAGCATAGCTCATACAGAGGTGACTATAATGATACTCAGTAGGGACCCCGACACCCTCACGGTCTCAAAAAATCCACAAAGGATAAACATCAAAACATGAAGTTAATTGTCAACATTACTTAGGTATATTCCCATACATATATATCTAAGATAACAAGTACAACCATCTCAATCATGAGGAAATATAAAGCCCAACCAAAACCCCCAAAGCTCAACTATTACACAATGGAATTAAAACCACATAGGAAAGTACCACACAGGTACGCCACATAGCAGAATACCACCAAGGTATTTCCACAAAGAAAAGTATCACACGAGTACGAACACAGCTCACACTAGGTATTTATTTTGGTACTTTAGTAGATATGATTAGATGTAACTACTAAATCATCCTAATATTTTAAGAGGCTATGCTGCTAAACTACACAGAATCTCTATGAGATGACCCATATATGATCACTGGACCAGACCCACATAGGATCACTAGAAGCTGACTAATAGAGGATCGCGAGGAGCTGACCCAAACAGGATCACTACGAGATGACCCACACATCATTTCTACGAGCTGACCCAAATATGATCGCTTGGAGATGACCCACACATGATCACTGGAGCTGACTAAAAAGGATCTCATGGAGTTGACCCATATAGGATCGCTAGGAGCTGACCAGGATATGATCCACCCAGAATCGCTAGGAGCTGAGCCACACAGGATCTCTAGAGCTGACCCACAGAGGATCACTTTCAGCTGACCCTCACAAGATCTCTTGAGATAACCCACACATGATAGCTAGGCGTTGACCTTCACAAGATAGCTAGGAGCACTCTTCTCGTCACAACCACCTACTAGGTTTTCGCACTAGGCTTGCTCGTTTCCAGGAGTGTCCACTCCCCAAGCCACTGTTCAATTCTACAAATGCCATGATATCCCACAAAGAAATATCTCAAAGAACCACCACGTCATAGGGGTCTCAAAGCAACATATGGCGCGTCAATCGGATGCCCGGTCTGTGAGTTATTAGCTTTTTAGTCCCGAGGGCCCGGTGGGATTCATGCTCGATCTAACCTGATCGTACCCCAAAATAATAAAAGTCTCTAGTGGGGTATAATTAAAGGAAAAACCTCGCTCCATGGTATCCATCACCGATGAAGGTTTTTCAAACATACATCTGGTGCCAATGTTGTGGCCAAAAAGCGTAAATGGGTCATAGTGGGCCCGACTCTGGACCGACTCGGTCGAACTGACCTGGCATGACCAACTGTGTCTAACCCGAACCGCTGGGTATCCTGACCCTTTGGGTTTATCCTGGCCCATTGGGCAGCCTTACTATCGGCGATGGGTCTTGAAGGTCCATGGGTTGCTGCGAGGCCGCATAACGGCTCGATTGTGGTCGTTCGTCTGGAAGGCTATTGGCGGTTTAGGTGGCGGCTAGGCTCGGGTGGCGGAGACATATCAGAAGGAGGTGGCCACTCAGGCGGTGGCTCAGCCAGGATGGCGGCGGCGGGTCAGATCGGACAGTGGCGTTGACTAGACACGGATGGCGACGACGGCTCAGATGACGGCAAGAAAACGGACGACGGCGGTTCGGCCCAGATGGAAGCAGCTCGACCTCGATGGTGGCGGTTTGGCCTAGAAAACGGTGGTGGCGGCGGCTAGACGACAACGGCGGCTCGGCCCAGTCAGCGGCATGGCGGGCTGTGGGTGGCGCGGGTAGACCGCGGGTGGCACGGTGAGGCAGCGGCGGTGGTGCAGTGGGGCGGCGCGGCCGGACCGCAGTTGGAGCGACGAGGGTGGGGCGGTGGCGTCAGTACCGCGGGGGCAGCGGCAGCGGTGCCACGGGGTGTCATGGCAAGGTCGTAGGTAGTAGAGTGTTGCAGAGCGCGTAGGCCTCCGGCAGTAGAGTCGGTTCCTTCATCGCCCCGTTGCCTTCGCCTATTACGAAGACCACACCAATGAAGCAGAACAACAGAGGGGTCGAGAAATGTTTGTTTAGCCCACAACCTCTGCGTTAGAGTAGTAGCAAGCGGCTCAACAGAAAAATCAAGAGTCATGAATACAAACTCTATAATTTAATACGAATTGTGGTTCAACTAATTTTGGTTGATCCACATTTTCCAGGATTTTCAAGAAAAAGATAATTAATCGAGAGAATTCAAGAACTAACAAAACCCTACATCATTTGATTCATCGATGGAGGCCTCGAGAAAGATATCAATGAAAACTGAGAGGGGTGCCAATGATTGTTTCTTCTGAAACCACGCTTCAATGAAGGGCTCGTACATCGTCCTTGTCCTTGATTTCCAAAGAACAGTCTTCGATTTAGTTCTTTGTTGGCATTCTTCATTGGAGAGATTTCTCCCAAGGCTCCAAGTTTCTCCCATTTGCCAAGAGTTTCCACGAATTCTACCAAAAATGAATTATCCATAATTATAGAATACATAGGATAAATTTTAAATTGGGATAATTAGTTACATAGGTTGGAATAATTAATTATTTATTGGGTTGGCCCAATTATGGTTGGAGGGTGTCCAAGAGGATTCTCACACTAATGAGTGTAGTACAAGAGTTTTCAAGCCTCAAGTGGTCCCCACCATCATAACCTCTCATGGGAGGTTAGTTCGAGTAGTCCCCACCACCAAAACCTCTCAAGGGAGGTTTAGTTCTAGGGGTCCCCACTTCTCAACATCCACATGTGGGGGGTTTTAACAAATAAAATAAAATGTTACACGTATTTTATTTTATTTTATTCTTTTTTGAATATGTGAAAAGCTAACTTCCACCCTCGACCTAATGTGGTTGAGGTGAAGGTCTCCTTACGAGAATACTGACGCTGTGAGGTCAACAGTGTCCTCAGAATTCAATTCTGAGCACTGGTTCAAAAGTAACAAAACACCTCTTGTGCGTTTAATGAATGCACTCGAAATAAGATTGGAAAATTATTTACTGTCATGGTCGACCAGTGTCGGTCGAGGTTTGGCTCTTCCCAAGTGAAAAACGCCCCTATATACCCAACGGTACTCTCATATTTATAATCCGAGTTACCATTTAAAAGTTATCGATTTTACTATAAAATAATTGTCACTTAATTATTTTATTTATGGCCAATAACTAACATTCACTGGTGGCCTGTGCCGGACAAAGTCCGTTTCTGCATAAATAAAGCATGCCATCATGGTGGTCTCATATTTATAATCTGAGGTAGAATTTGTGAGTTATTAGAATTTGATAAATAAAATAATTTATTTAATTATTTTATTTACAGTTATGAGAATTTTGGATATTCTCACAGGAGGCTCGCACCGACTACACATAAGTCGCGCTAGGGTAAAACCGACCTCCTAAGCGCAATGGTGCCTGAAAATTTCTAATCTGATTATCCTTTTAAGAGTTATTTTAAATTTTTAGGAAAACAACTTATGTGCGCTCATTAAAGATTAACAAAACTTCGACAGATCATTCCGGGCACTCCGGGCCTCGGAATTGTGCCCCGTTAGATTTACCAGTCTTGATAAATTTCCATATAATTAAAAAAACAACGTGGAATTTCTGGGTAATTACATTCTCCCCACCTCAGAGCTTTGCATCCCTAAAATCCATATTACAAAAAACTGGAAAAATAGTGTGGGTACTGGGCATGAAACTGAGCCTCCCTCTCGCATGTGATCTCCTGGAGGTTCCCATGCTACCAAGACACATGTTCTAAAGTTATCGATCGCCCATGAAGGAATCTCTCCTGTAAATCATCAATCTCTACTGGAACATACGTAAAGGTTACCCAATCATCGAATTCTAGCTCCCCATGGTCGATGATGTGGGGTGGGTCATGGATGTATCTCCTCAGCAGGGATACATTGATGAGATCGTGCACCCTCTTCAACTGAGGTGGAATATCCAAGAGGTATTCTACCTCTCCTATCCTCCGATGTATCAGAAAAGGACTGATAAACCATGGTGATAACTTTCCGCCTAAGCCAAATCATCATAGTCCATGTCGAGGAGAGACTCACAAGAATACATGGCCGCCTTTCCCAGAACTCCAAGGGTTTATGTATCTTTTCGGTATAATATTTCTACCAACTCTGTGATGTCTTCACATGCTGTCAGGTGAGACATCGTGATAAAAACTCTTCCAGTACTTCTTTCATCCTGAACCTTCAGTACTAACATCAGAGATCTTATTACATCTTCACCACACAAGGATGTGCCGTTAGAGGGGACGTATGGGACTCCCTCAACACCTCCTCTTATTGCGCTACTAGTCCCATGGTACGTCGTCTAAAAAGGGTTACGTGATCCCCACCTTCAACAAATCCATCATGTGGCTACCCTGAGGATATCTGAACATGTCGAGCCTTGTATTTAGTGGTCCCACACTGTGCCTCCTGGACTAATTGAAGAAGTGTGGGATTGACTGTAAGAGACTAAAGAAAAAAATCATCATCTCTATCCACAAAGGATATGTAACACCCCAATCTTCCATGGTACACTTCTCTTTTAATAATAGATCAGCGTGTGTTGTACGCAACCTCGAGTTCTAAAACACCGCGATCAAATAAAATTAGCTGTTATGAATAGTAATACCCACTTTTTGAAATTATATAAATTTTATATTTCATAATGTATTTAATTTTTGGATTCAGAATTTCGAAATTAGACTATGTCAAATGTTTTGGTATTTTTCTAATAATGTTCATTTTTTAATGAATAGTGAAAAATGTTGTATTTAAATTCAACACTTCCTTTTCATCCAATTTATTTATATAGATATATTTTCATTTTAATTGGTTTTAATGTATAATTTAATTATGTTTTTATCACTTAATAATTTTTTTTCATTAGATGTTATTTCACTTTTCAATTGGATGTAAAAACAAGTCAATCTTTTGATAGATTTTATTTCTTAAAAACTCATCTTTGGGTTTGACAACAAGATTTATTTTTTAATTAATTACTGAAATTTCTGTGTTTAGAATTTGTTAAAATGGATTCTATATTTGGAATCAGAATTTCCAAATTATGTAATTAAGACTCTTCTGTTTTTGGACATTATAAATAGTAACGATGACAATTATCTTTAATTATCATGATTAATTAGTAATCAGATAGTAAAGGGTAATAAAATAATATCATAATAATATAATATTACCCCAAAATGTGTCTTAATGATACTGGTTGTGTCATGGACAACAATGGGATTCCTTGTGCCAAACTTTGGGAACCCATGGAATCTCTTTTGGGTGATAGTGACATTTTATTATATTATTTTTTAAAGGGAAAGTATAACCAAAGTATGTATCACCCAAGTAAAACAATTTCTGTTTTGTCTGTGTAAATGATATATTAGACTATAAATAATCATTTTAAATAAAAACTTATTTCCTAAATCATGATATTTTTTTATAATTTTTATACATTAAATAAATTAAATTTTTTATGACACCATGATGATACAACGATTACCTCATTAATTAACGATTTAAATAAAATGAAAAGATAATGTAAAATCTAAGACTTACACTTGTCAAAAACCTACTGGATGAGTAGATTTAGAACCCTTATCACCTTATCCTTGAAATATATAATTGTGGGTCCTTTTAAATCCGAAACTCATTATATAATAATTTAACATTTCATGACTTTCCAAGAGTTCCCCTCCTCTCCTTTTATAAAAGGCCCCCACATCTACCACTTTATTCACACCTATCAAGCCATTAGATCAGCCAAAATCTAATCATTCTATCTCAAAAAGTCCCTCTAATTATCATAGACGCCTTACCATAGGAATAAATCTCTTCAAGAAAACCCTTTTGGTTCAAACCAAGAGGAGTTACCCGATTTAAAGGTAATGTCTTCACTGGTGTTATTTTGTTTTCTTTTACTTCTCCAACCCCCAATACAATTTTTCATCCTATATTTTGTAACAAAACCAGTATATTAATTATACTAATATGTTTTTGTGTGATTTATTTGATTTACAATTACACACACCTCTGTCTAATGGTTAAATAACATACTGTTTCTGTGGGTGGAAAATTACTGCCTCACGAAACGATGATTGTTCAATCTTATTTTAACACCTTTCATGGTGGCCATTAAGATGTCACTATATTTATATATTATATATAATATGTCTATGTTTTGATTATGCTTATTTATTTTTCATTTATGTCATACCTTTATGATTTTCAATCTTGGTAAACACGATAATATCATTTTAGGAAGTGTGGACTACCGCCCCCTCAAAGTGATTTGAATCATTAATGCCATATGTGGGACGTAAAAAGGATGGAGTAAATGATAATATATATGATTTATACTGTAATTATAATATACCTTTATATAATTATGATTTCATTCCATTTAATACGAAATATAAATGGAAGTAGCGTTCATCCGTACGTACGACTTACCGTCTCCATGAACGGTGCATTTCATTTCTTACCTCTAAATGTTATGTAATATTATAAATGAATGTATATACTGAATATATATGATATATATGATATCTAAATCATGAATATAATTCTGGATATAATGGATATTTTACCACATGATCAACTTTTAATTATAAGAGGTCTATTGTTGACTCAAGTACCAAAGATCAACAAAACGACCGTTATTAACTTAAATGACTACATAATGTTCATAACATGGTAATAAGTGATATACAAGGAATAATGAACTTGAAAAAGGTTCTTAAGAAAATAGAAATTAACTCTTGTATATTATTAAGGAGTATAAAGAATGATCGAGTCAAGTCGGACACGAGGTAAGGAACTTCGTCTCAATCTCCTTTCATTGAGGCATATTTTATTTTATACACAACATTATTTTATATGGTGTATAAACCCCTTTGACATTTACATTTATTAAAAAGGAGTATTTTTATACGAATCATTTTTACTAAAAAACAAAAGGAATGCTTTGTCTTACGTATGCGGCGACAACGACTTCTCCACAACCGTGACCATTAATTGAGTTTTGGCTTCCTATACAAGCCATAAATTTTTCTAAATGAAAAATAAATACAATTCTTTACTTTTCATTTATTTTTGTATTGAAAATGGTTTTGATAATTTTTTGATTATATAATGGTTTTGTATTGATATCATTTGATTAAATGTGGAAATGTTATGTTTAATTTATGGATGTTTTATATGATACGATTATGTAATGGTTTATGATATATTTAATCCATTTCATATAAGGAATGGATTAGAATTAGTATGTGACGGGTGGAGGCCGATATAGATCCTCGATTCATCAGTAGGTCTCATGAGACAAACTAGTGTCTTGGCACAAGGCCTTGAAAAAATCCTATTTGTAGTCTTGGCACAAGGCCTTGACTATGTGGTTATGATAGTCTGGCATTATACATTCCATCATTATGAAAGTGGGTATTGATATTGAATGTGAATATTCGACTAGTTGAATATCCATGTGAATAAGTAAATGGAATTATTTAATTTTATTTTTGCCATATTATGCTGAAGTTAATTTTTAAAAGGATTTTGTTTTAGTTATACATTTCCTTAAATGTTTATGTTTATTTATGAAAGTTTCCGCTATATTGTTATCCTTACTGAGCATCTGAGCTCACCCCTTTCTATGTTTTATTTTTTCCAGAATGTGAAGAAATATTTTATGACTAACCTGCAGGTATAGTCTAAAGGGAATATGAGTGTGGACTATGGAGACTATGTTATTTTAGATTTTCACTTTATTATGTAATGTAACATTTATGAATGTATCTAGTGTTATGAAGGATACTAAACTAATTGTTCTTTCGAGACCTGATCTTTTTTGATCATTCCAATTTTACGTAATAATGCACCGAATCTGGGTAATTGGGTTCGGGGCATTACATTTGGTATCATAGGCCGTTTAGTACTAACCATGGAAGCTATATTTAGATAAACTATGATTAGTGCACATATCCCTAGGATAGACATTGAGGATTAGTATAGAAGAACATCCTAGAATTTTTGTAATGTATAGATTTTGTGTATTTTCTGAGCAATACATCCCTGTGTGGATACGATCAGGTAGAGGCATCTCTGGCACAGATGTATCTAGGGGTAAACCCCTAAAACACCGCTTTGAGATAGACTCGAACGAGAATTTGTGCACGACAACGGTCCTTGCTGCACTCTTAGTTATGACAATCCTGGGGGATATGCTTAGGATAATTATCATTTTCCTTTACAAACAATATGAATGGTTTATGAGTATATACATCCTCAACGAAAACATTTTTTTATGATTACGAATTATATCCAAAAATTGTTCAATTTATGTTAAGTGTTTTACAATTATGGAATAATGTATTTTGTTTCATAAACGGATCTAGTTTATGCCATTGTTTATAAATGGTGCCTAGTTGTAGGAATGGAAACCATATCAATGCACACACTCTATATAGGGATTTACCTTCTACTCATGAAAATTATAATGGAGCTGGTGATAAAACTAGTGCTGATTAGCTTTTCACCATACTGGGACAACTCACTCAAGATATGAATAATAACCTTACTCATATGGAGCACCCTGATCCGTAATGTGGATGATCAATGTTAGATCTCTTCATGAGGAAACAACCACCAACATTCAATGGGATTAAAAATCCCTTAGTAGCTGAGCAATGGATAAATTCCTTAGAGAAAATGTATCATGCCTTAGGGAGTAGTGAAAGGGAAAAGGTTATCATGGAAGTGTACTGCCTCACTAGATATTCTGATCAATGGTGGACATTGATTCAAAATAAAAAGGAAGATGAAGAAGTATCAAATATGTAATTGAGGGAGTTCAAAGATATTTTCATAGAAAAATACTTTTCTCGTGACCATCGAGCAGATATGGAAAGAAAATTTCTTAGTCTGAGACAAAAGGAGGATGAGAATGTTGCAATGTATGAGGCCAACTTTACAAGGTTAGCGAGGTATTCAGCAGAATATATACGTAACCGAAGAAGTAATATTGATCATTTCATTGATGGGTTAAAACCATTTCTCCATCGAGGCTTAGTCTCAAAATCTTTCTCGTCATACGAAGATATTGTCTCTTATGCTATCAAGACAAAAAAGTAATTTTCAAAATATTATGACAATAAAGTAAAGAAAGAGAATAGGAGAACGGTGGAACAAGAGATAGATAAAGGGATAAGGGGAAAGAAGTATTTTTCCATTAGGCGATAATTGTGAGATGAATCACCCCAGTACTTGCCTAAAAGGAATGGTAGTTTTTTATTAATGTGGAGAAAAAGGTCACCAGGCTCATGATTGCAAGGGAAAGGAAGAGGCTATCAATGTTGAATGCTATAATTATAGGTAAATAGGGCATTTTGCAAATGAATGTCCTAATCATCAGGGAAACATACCTCATAAAAGGCCAAGAGATCAAGGCCAATATTATGCTGTTACTATAGTTGAAGTGGAATAATTAATGTATTAGTGCTTTTGGACTCAAGGATTATATCCTGGTTATAAGAATAATGTGATATATATAAGGATTGTACTGAAGTAGTTATTTTTTTCATTAAGGATTCAATATGATGAAGGTAATATTATTTTTAGTCTGTGACAATAAGAGAAACATTACTTTGTTTGGGGAATTTGATGAAATGATTTTGGAATTTAGAGACTTTTTAGAGAAAGTATGGACAGAGGTATTTTGGATAACTATAAAAGTTAGAATGGCTTATGTTGAACTTTGGATAGTATTGTTTATGGTTAAAACATTTCTAAATATTATTTTTGGAATATTATAATACTGTAGTTTTAGGAAAAGGACAACCTGTAAGTTGGGGGATAACCCATCGTGTTGGACAAAGTTGCAGGAATCAAACCCACAAATATAGTACGAGAGGCCTTTATTTCCTACCACTAGCCTACATGAAGTACCTGTTTATTACACAATAGTTTTCCTAATCTAAATGGTATGTGTTAATATTTTTAATATTGTACGATTAGGATAAATATGATATTTTTGAGTTCTGTTATCTTTTTGAGTGAAAGACGAGTTTGTGGTAGAAATTAGTTAAAGGTTGAAACTCTACTTGTCAAGAATATATATATATATATATACCAAGCTCTTATTCTATGAATAAATTAATTCTTAAACATTAGGAATGGGATATTAAAACAAAAAAATGTGTTATCCTAATACCTTATGTTTTTCTGAATTGATGATATTTTAAATAACCATTGATTGAAGGCTTTGAGGCCCTCAATTTTACACATGTTTGTGATTGATGACCTCAATAGCTCCCTACCAATATTTACGTTTTCCAACTAATTATTTGTCTCTAATTTCCACCAATGTTCTCCTAATCGAGATTACAATTTGGTGGTGAATTTTTCATTTCCCTTTCCCTCTTATTAAGGATAAATTTTATTAACCTTATTTCAAATGTGAGTTTTTCACAAATGTATTTTCTATCTTCAACCTATTATTTTTGAAGAAAAATTTCAAATTGTGAGGATGAAATTTATTAAATGAGGGTATAATGTAACACCCCAAGCTTCCATGGTACGCTTCTCTTTAAATAATAGAGCAGTGTGTGTTGTACGCAACCTCGAGTTCTAACACACCACGACCAAATCAAAGTATCGGTTATGAATATAAATACCCACATTTTGAAATTATATAAATTTTATATTTCATAATGGATTTCTTTTTTTTTGATTTTGAATATAGAAATTATCCTATGTTGAATTTTTGGTACTTTTTTGATAATGTCCAATTTCTAATGAATAGTGAAAAATGTTGTATTTTAATTCAAAACTACCTTTTCATCCAATTTATTTATATAGTTAGATAATCATTTTAATTGGTTTTAAAGTATACTTGAATTATGATTTTATCAATTAATTCAGTTTTTTTTATTTGATGTTATTTCACTTTTAAATTGTATGTAACAACAAGTCAATCTTTTAATAGATTTTATTTCGTAAAAACCCATCTTTGGTTTTGACAACGAGAATTATTTATAAATTAATTACTAAAATATTTGTGTTTAGAAGTTGGTAAAATGGATTAAATATTTGGAATCAGAAGTTCCAAATTATGTAATTAAGACTCTTTTTTATGGACATTATGAATAGTAACGACAACAATTATCTTTAATTATCATGATTAATTAGTAATCGGGTAGTTAAGGGTAATAAAATAATTTCATAATAATATATAATTATCCCAAAATGTGTCATAATGATACTATGTGTTTCATGGCCGACCATGGGATTCCTTGTGCCAAACTTTGGGACCCCATGAAATCACTTTTGGGTGATAGTGACATTTTATAATATTATTTTTTTGAAGGGAATGTTTAACCAAAGTATGTATCACCCAAATAAAACAATTTTATATTTGTCTGTGTAAATGATCTCTTAGACTATAAATATTCATTGGAAATCTAGAACTATTTCCTACATCATTATATTTTTTTAT
Source organism: Viscum album (assembly GCA_963277665.1). Taxonomy (NCBI): domain Eukaryota; kingdom Viridiplantae; phylum Streptophyta; class Magnoliopsida; order Santalales; family Viscaceae; genus Viscum; species Viscum album. The sequence goes on from OY728142.1 coordinate 1,933,163,743, forward strand.
AATTTCTATACATTAAATTAATTAAATTTTTTATGACACCATGGCGATGGAGTGATTACTTCATTAATTAACGATTTAAATAAAATGAAAAGATAATGTAATATATAAGAATTACATTTTTCAAAAACCTATTAAATGAGTATATTTAGAACCCTCCTCACCTTATCCTTGCAATATAAAATTGTCGAAACTTTAAAATCCATAAATCATTATATAATAAAGTAACATTTCATGACTTTCCAACAGTTCCCCTCCTCTCCTCTTATAAAATGCCCCCACCTCTACCAACTTATTCACACCTCTCAAGCCATTGTCTCGGCCAAAATCTTCTCATTATATCTCTACAAATCCCTCTATTAATCATATAAGCCTTACCTTAGGCATAAATCTCTTCAAGAAACCCTTTTGTTTCAAACCAAGAGGAGTTACCCGATTTAAAGGTAATGTCTTCACCTGTGTTCTTTTGTTTTATTTTGCTTCTCCAACCCCCTAAAATCTTTTTATTCCTATATTTTGTAACAAAACCAGTATATCAAATTTACTAAGATTTTTTTTTGAGAATTATTTTATTTATACATACACACACCTCAGTCTAATGGTTAAAGAACATACTGTTTCTGGGGGTGGAAAATTACTGCCTCACGAAACGATGATTGTTCAAACTTCTTTTAACACATGTCATGGTGACCATTAAGATGCCACTATATTTATATATGATATATATTATGTTTATGTTTTCCTTATGCTTATCTATTTTTCATTTATGGCATACTATTATGATTTACAATATGGGTAAACACGATAATTTCATTTTAGGAAGTGCGGACTACCGCCCCCTCAAAGTTATTTGAATCGTTAATTCCATATGAGATATGTATAAAGGATGGAGTAAACGATATTATACATGATATTATACTGGAATTATAATTTACATTTATATAATTTTGATTTCATTCCAATAAATATGAAATAGAAATGAAAGTAGCGTTCATGCGTACGTATGGCTTACCGTCTCCATGAATGGTGCATTTAATTTCTTACCTCTAAATGTTATGTAATATTATAAATGAATGTATATACTGGATATATATGATATATATGATATCTACATAATTAATTTAATTCTGGAGATAATGGATATTTTACCACATGAGCAACATTTAATTATAAGAAGTTTATTGTTGACTCAATTACCAAAGATCAACAAAACAACCATTATTAACTTAAATGACTACATAATGTTCATAACATGGTAATATGTAATATAAAAGGAATAATGTACTTTAAAATGGTTCTTAATAAAGTAGAAATTAAATCTAGTTTATTATTCAGGAGGTTAAAGAATGATCGAGTCAAGTCGTACATGAGTTAAGGGACTTCGTCTCAATCTCCATTCGTTGAGGCATATGCTATTTTATAGAAAACTTTATTTTATATGGTGTATAAAACCCTTTGAATTTTACTTTTATTCAAAAGGAATATTTTTATATGAATTATTTTTACTAAACAACAAAAGAAATGTTTTTTCATACGTATGCGGCGACAACGACTTCTCCACCACCGTGACCATTATTTGAGTTTTGGATTCCTATACAAGCCGTAATTTTTTAAATGAAAAATAAATACCAAATTTTACTTTTCTTTTATTATGGTATTGAAAATGGTTTTGATAATAGTTTGACTATATTAATGTGTGGTATTGATATCTTTTGATTGAAATGTGGAAATGTTATGTTTCATTTATGCATGTTTTATATGATACGATTATGTTGTGGTTTATGATATGTTTAAGCCATTTCATATAAGAAATGCTTTGGACTTAGTATGTGACATGTGGAGCCCGCTGTAGCTTCTCGATGCATCGGTAGGTCCCATTAGACAAACTAGTGTCTTGGCACAATGCCTTGACAAAAACTTATTTTTAGTCTTGGCACAAGGCCTTGACTATGTGGTTATGATAGTCTGGAATTATGAATTCCATCTTTATGAAAGTGGTTATTGATATTGTATGTAAATATTCGACAAGTAGAATATCCATTTGAATAAGTAAATGGAAATATTTCATTTAATTTTTTCCATATTATGCTAAAGTTCAAGTTTAAAAGGCTTTTGTTTTAGTTATACATTGCCTTAAATTTTTATGTTTATTTATGAAATTTTCCGCTATATTGTTATACTTACTTAGCATCTAAGATCACCCCTTTCTATGTTTTATTTTTCCCAGGATGTGAAGAAATATTTTATGACTAACCTGTTGGGATTGTCTGAAGGGGATATGAGTGTGGAATATGGAGACTATGTTATTGTAGTTTTTCACTTTATGATGCAATGTAACATTTAAGAATGTATATAGTGTTTCCAAGGCTACTAAAATAATCAGTCTTTCAAGACTGGATCTTTTGTGATCATTCCAATGTTACATAATAATGCACCGACTCTGGGTAACTGGGGTTTGGGAGTAATAGGATATCTGCAAAGTGGCCACCTGATCTGTCGCCTCACCTAGTAGTTTTATACCAGATCTCTTGCTGAGTGCATTTGCTACAATGTTTCCCTTCCTAAGAGTATAGACTATCTTGAAGTCATAGTCATGTAGGAACTCAATCCAATGTTGATGTTTTAGATTCAGGTCTTTTTTAGGGAAGATATACTCGAGACTCTTATGATCAGAGTACACCGCAAAGCATTCTCCCATCAGATACTGCTGCCACATCTTCAAGACAAAGACCATTGATTCTAACTCCAGATCATAGGTAGCATAGTTTTTCTCATGTTATCTTAGCTATCGAGATACATATGAAATCAATGCTCACTCCTGCATCAGGACACATCTAATTTTGGTCCCTAATGCGTCACAGTAGACTACGTACCCTACGTTGTCCCCTGAAATCCTCAAGATGTCGGAACTCGTCAACCTCTGCCTCAGCTCATGAAAATGCAGCTGTCATCTCTCTAACCTCACAAAGGGTTGCCCCGTCTTCATAAATTATGGTAGTGGTGATGAAAATTAGGAGAATTATAGCACAAATCTCCAGTAGTATCCGACCAATGTAGACATCCCTCTCCCTTCTGGGATATAATCCTAGAACCATATTTTGAAAAGATGTCCCCATGCTCTGCCACTCCTATTTGGAACTAAAAACTAAAAACTCCTACCACCACAAGTTATATCTATTTAAATCATGAGTGATCGTTAGGAGTTGACCAACATTGGATCGCTAAGAGTTGACCCACACATGATCACTGGAGCTGATCCACACAGGATCGCATGAATCTGACCCACACTGGATCGTTCGAAGCTAACCCACATAGGATCTCTAGGAGCTGACCCACACTGGATCGCTGGAGCTGACCCACATAGGATCTCTAGGAGCTAACACACACATGATCGCTAAGAGTTTACCCACACATGATTTCTATAGATGTCCCACACATGATCCCTTAATGATGACCCACACAGGATCTCTAAGAGCTGACCCACATAGGATTTCTAGGAGCATACCTGCACAGGATTACAAGGAGCACTCTTCTCGTCACAGCCAGATACTGTGTGTCTGCACTTGGCTTGCTCGTCTCTGGGAGAGTCGACTCCCCAAGCCACTAGTTGATTCTCCAACTAAAATGATTTCCCATGAAAAATTATCTAAAAGGACCGCCATGTCATATGGGTCTCAACGCAATAGACGATGTGTCAATAGGACGCTCGGTCTGTGAGTTATTAACCATTTAATCTCGAGGGTACGGTTGGATTACTGCTTGATCCAACCTGACCATAATCCAACATAATCCAAATCTCTAGTGGGTTATACGTAAAGGGACTATCTCGCTCCATGATACCCAGCGACAGTGACAGTTCGTCAAACGAATGTCCGGTACCAATGTTATGGTCAAAAGAGCATATATGGATCATACTGGGATTGGGTCTAATCCAAACTATTCAGACCGACCCAGATCATCCCATTGGGAGGCACGACCCATTGGGTTCAGCCCAGCCCGTTGGGCATCTCGGCAAGTCGTGAAGGGTCGCGGAGGGCCGCGGGTGGCCACGAGGCTGTGGAGGGTCACGGAAGGTGCCCATAGTGCATGAGACCGTAGAGCGGCTCGATCGGGAAGGTTTGGCTAGAAGGGCAGTGACAGTTCGGGTGGCGGCTCAGAATGGCCGGCAGCGGGATAGGGGCAACGGCTTGGCCCAGACGTCGACAGCAGATTAGGTTGGATGGCGGCAGCGGCTTGGAAAGCAGCCGCGGCTCGGGCCGCCGCTCGGCTCAGACGCCGACAACAACTCGGCCCAGACTGTGGCGGTGGCTGTTGAGCCCAGATGGCAGCGGTTCAGCCCAGACGGTGGTAGTTCGGCCCAGACTATGGTGGCAGCTCAAACGGCGGTAACTCAGATGGCAGTAGGAGCTCGAACCGTGGTGATGGCTTGGGGGGGGGGGGGTGGCTCGGTCAGGACAGCGGTGTGGCGGGATAGCGCAGCGGGCCGCGAACAGCTTGTCGGGGTGGCGATGGTGGTGTGACGGGCAGCGACGGCGGTCCGGTGAGGCCGCCGACAGCGAAGCGCCTCAAGGCAAGGAGGTAGCGGGCGGCGGCGGTGTTTCCTTCGTCGTTGTCATCCATTGTGAAAAACTAACCAAAGAAGCAAAAATGAACAATGGTCGGGCCATGTTTGTTTGGCCCGCACCCTCCTTGTTAGGGCGGTAGGAAGCAGCTCAATGGAAAAATCAAGAGGCATGAAGGCAAACTCTGCAATTTAATTTGAATCGTGAATCACTTCATTTTAGTTTATTCACATTCTCTTTGCTTTCCAAGAATGAGAAATTAATCGAGAAATTCAAGATTTCAAAAAAAACCCTACCTCGTTTGATTCGTCGACATAGGACGTGAGAAAGAAGTCGAAGAAAATGAAGGGGGGTGCGAATGATCATTGCATCCGAAACCACACATCAATGATGGGATCATACGTCATACTCTTTCTTGATTTCCAAAGAATATTCTTCGATGGAATTCTTCAGTTCCATTCTTCGTTGGAATTCTTCGTTGGAGATCTTTATCCCAAGGCTCCAAGTTTCTCCATTTTGCCAAGAGTTTCCCCCAATTCCACCAAAAATGAATTAACCAACATTATGGAATACGATGGAATAATTTTATATTGGGATAATTAATTATAGAGGTTGTCATAATTAATTATTTTTTGGGTTGGCACATTAAAGTATGGAGGGAGTCTAAGAGGTTTCTCACACTTATGAGGGGAGTTCAAGAGGTTTCAATGCTCTAGTGGTCCCCACTATCATAACCTCTCAATGGAGGTTAGCTCAGGTGGTCCCCACCACAATAACCTCTCTTGAGAGTTTTAGGTCTGCTGGTACCCCCTTCTCAACATTGACATGTGGGATGTTTTAACAAATAAAATAAAATGTTACATAGATTTAATTTATTTTTATTCTTCCATGAATATGTGAAAAGATAACTTCCACACAAGATCTGCTGTGGTTGAGGTGAAGTTCTCCTTAAGAGAATACCGACGATGAGAGCTCAACGGTGTCCTCAGATATTAATTCCGATCACTGGTTCAAATGTTACAAAACGTCGTTTTCTTGTTTACTGAATGTACCTAAAAAAAGTTCGAAAAATTATTAACAGTCACCCTCGGCCCGTGCCGGTCGAGGTTAGGCTCATCCCAAGTGAAAAAACCCCCAACAAACACAATGGTACTTCCAGATTTCAAATCATAGTTACCATTTAAATGTTACAAAGTTTATAATAAAATAATTTTCAATTAATTATTTTATTTACGACCAAAAACTAACTTTCACTGGTGGCTCGTGCTGGCCAAAGTTAGTTTCTGCTTAAATAAACCACTCCTTTATGAGTTTAATTGTGGTCTCAGATATTCAATTTGTGCTACCGTTTCAGAGTTATATGCATTTGAAAAGTTGAATAATTTATTTAATTATTTTATTTATGGTTTTTCAATTTTGAGTTTTCTCACATGAGGCCCACATCGACTGAAATTAAGTCTCACATAGGGTAATCCCACCATCCTGAGCACAACGATGCCTTCAGATTTCTAATACATGTAACTATTTAAGATTTTTTCCACTTTTTCAGGAAAACAGCTTATTTGAGATAATTAAAGGTTAAAAAAACATAGCCGGATCATTCTGGGTGCTCCAGGCCTCAGAATCGTGAACTGTTAGATTTTGCAGTCTCGAAATATTCCCATATATTTAAAAAAAATTCATGGAATTTCTGGGTCTTTACATTTTACTTAAATATTATATAGGTCAAAAACTATTGTTAAATGGGATCAAAGGTCGTATTTTCTAATTTTTGATGATTATAGATGAAATAGACACATCAAATGTAATAAATGAAAATTTTTAATGAATTTTTTTCCTAATAACAATACATTTGACACAAGTTAACTCATTTTACCTTTACCATGGTAATAAAAATTTTCTATGGTTACTATTCATAGTGAACAAAAATAAAAGGAACCTATTTTACAAATTTGGACTTCCTGATTCGTAATATGAAGTCTATTTTTCGTGATTTAGTTTCTAAAAGTGGAAAAAATTAATTTTTTATAAAAATTCAAAGCACAAAGAAAAAACTGTTTTAAAAAAAATCCATTTTTATATAAAAATGTTTGTTTACAAAATTCAACAACAAAAATTATTCTAGTGAATATAATTGGTTTATTAATAATACAATATAACTTATTTTTCTATGAAAACATTTTATAAAAGTAAATAAGAAATTCATAAAACAAAAATAAAGTTTAGAAAAATAGTATTTTTCACAATTCAATAGAAAATTCATATTTTATAAAAATCTCAAAAAATAAAAGTAAAATAATTTTTAGTATATTATTTTAAAAATTAATTTAATTTTTTTAAAAAGTTTCTAAACATTCAATTAATTATTTATAATAGTTTCTCATAATATAAATAAAATCATTTATTATGAAAATTCACTTTTGAAGCATAAAATGAAGTCATTCTTCTTTATGTTTTAATAAATATAATTAAATTAATGATAATTTATTAAATTGAATTCTTAATATAATCAATTAATTAAATAAATATATAAATCGTGATAAATTTAATTTATTATGTTAAAAATAAATTGTAAACATAAAAATATGTTTATTGAATATATATCTTTTACCTTGAAATATTTTTATCTTCATTTCAATAAAAATAATATTTAAATATACCTAATATCTATATATAAACGATGAATATGTATCCAAAAACCACATATATATTTTTCATGTTATATTCCTTTATATAATATTACATGCTTCACTAAAATTCATTAATCTTCTATTCTTTGATCAGGTATATTGGCTTCCAAATTGGTTACCTTATTTCCATAATTACAAATTGGGTCACGGTTTTCATGGAAAACCCTAAGGATAATGAATTTAGGTTTTGGGTTTCCATGTGTGTGTGTATTTACTTACTCCACTGTTAATTTTCATCTTCTTGTTTCATATTTATCCTCATATTGTATTAGTGTTTATTTTTCAATGTAATAATTTAGTAAAACAAAAGTATCATGGTTAATTTTAGTTTTATACTGCATGTATCGCATGATATAAAACATAGTATTATTTTAAAATCATGAGGTGTTATCTCCCCCCATAACAAATTTATTCCTCACAATTTAAACATGTTCTTGATAAGAGTAACATACACTTACACAAATAGTAACACATGATGTGTGGGAGTCTATCAGTTAGTTGAATTTTTAGTGTTATATTATCTATATGGATGACTATTGAAATATAATATATGAATTATATATTGTAATAAAACTAAAAAATAGGGTACTTGTGAGAACTATGATGACCAAACTATATAAAGGGTTTAGTAATTAATTTTTATGATGCTACACTCTTATTTATTTGAATCAAACATCGTAAAAATTAAAGAGATCAATTGAGATTCAAGTTTATTTGATTTAGTAAATCTATGGAGGGATTCAGTTATAGAAAAAAGATAGTAGTATTCTATTAATAACGATCATATGATTATTCTTGTGTCTAACGAAATGGATGTTATGATGGTTTATGTTAAGTCATCCAGAAGTTAGGAATATCATATGAGTGGATGTTACAAATTATATATTTAGGTAGTAATGTTTTGAGTTGATCATTAATTATGAAGATTGAGGTATGAAGACATTAAAATATATGATTGATCGAAATTTATGATGTTGAGGAAAAAAATTATAAATTTAATAGTATACTAATGAAATAGATGTTATGTAATTGAAATCCATTAAGGTATGATAGATTGAATTCAATGAAATCATATGACACATGATATGGATATTGAAAGAAAATGGAAGAATTAAATATGGAATCAATGTAAAATTTTATGTCAAGTGTGATATAAGTTATGATTCCATAAGATATTTTAATGAAAATTTCAAGTTGGATTTAAAATATATTTTATTCATAAAGAGTGAGGCCATGATTATAGATCAGATTTGTGGATGTCTTGGAGATTTTTTTAGGATTTTATGAGCATTTTATGAAGTCAATATTTGATATATTTAGAAGTGTTGAAGGTGTTTGACTTATGTATAAAAGAGGAAGATACGGAACATGAAGACTGATTTCATCAGATAATGTTGTTAATATAAATGGTACAATAATTCAGATCTCAGTAATGATAAATTTGAGAGCATAAGTTATAGTGATATTGGACTATAAGGTTTGAAGGAAATGCATAGTCAGAGAAGAAGGGAGGTGAGTATAAAACATCAGAAGTTGCGTGTTCTGGTATCGAAAGATCCAAATGTTTTATTTTTCTAAAAATTTATATCATTACCAGAAGCTAATTTTATAATTTATAAGGCTTGGAGGAAGATCATATTTGTTACGAAAAGATCTAGAGGTGAAAGAAATCTTACTCACATTGGATAGAAGAAACAATACAACAAATCAGATCTTTTCTAATTTCCTATCAGGGGATATGGGAGGATTATCTGAACATATACTTGTGTATTAACTTTTTTTATAATGTGTATTTATGTATCATAGATAATAATTAAATTTAGTATTTATTAGTGTAGTAACTTGAGACACTGTGACTAGGGGGTAAATACGGGCGTAGGTAAATTTAAAATTTTCTTCTAAATCCCTTCCCCTTTGTGATGTATTCCATTACTAGAAGGAACATTATTCATCCTTTATTTACTTAACTATTTGTTATATTCATCTAGATAATATATTAAGCATAAATATAAAATGTGAAACATGCATGAAAATTTTGATTTTACATAGTTCATCTTTGAAAGGATACCCAAAGGAACACATATCAACAAAGTGTTGATATTCCCAAACAACCATTACGTCACTATTAAGTAATTAAAAACTATATAATGATCTCACTACTTAAGCAAGGTTATTAACATATTTCTCTCTTCCACTCACTGGTTCTTAGTGGTATAAAATATCAGTTTTTATATTTTTCTGTCTCTTCTAAGTTTATTGACGTAAATTTCATTTGAAGATCAATATAAGTAACAAATAAGACATTCTTCTTCATCCTTTAAATATAATCTCTAATTAATTCCAAAAACTTGTTCCAAATCAACTTATAGATATATGAAACCCTTTATGAGAAAAGTTGAGTCTCTCTTCTTAAAATAATATTTACACGGTAGTAATAAAATTATTCCATAATTAATAATTCTATAATATGTATTATCATAATGTCTATTCAGTGATTATCTCTTTATTAATACATATGTATCTATGTTAGTCCATAAATAATTTCTTTTTATATTTTCATAGAAACATCTTTCTCTGAGACTGATCATCAATAAAATTTAATTCAATGAAAACCCTATCGTTTTTAATTTAGGTATTCAATATAAACCCATGTTTTCATTACCTTACTCCTATATATACACATCTCAACATCTATATATGATCTTATTCTTCTTAATTTAAAATTTCCATTTTATACTATCTTAAATTATACACATTTAATCTAAATAAATATATATTTTTTGAATTTAAAATTATAAATTCAAATAATAATTAACATCCAACCTCTTCTACATCAAATTTTTCCCTTGAAACATCTTCTAAAAACTCACCACCATTAAATTTGAATTTGATAGTTATTTTTTACATAAAAACTACTAATTCCACTTTTTACTACCACATTTGAACTTCTATTTAATTCATTAGGAAACACAAATCGCATAACATTATACCACTTGGCAGTGTTATGATCCAATTTCACCTTAATCATACTCATCATCATGATCTATTAGGGTATAGAACAATCATTCACGATGCAACATCCTATAAATTTAATATCCAAAATTCCATTATTAGTCTAAAAATACCCTCCAGCACACCAAAAAATATGTTTTGACATGGTTCTTCATCAACCTCATCCAATTAGAGTGTGGTTATTTTCTCCGTAGTGTAATGTCATATAGGTTTAAAAAACTATATTTCCCAATCTTTCTAATTTACAGTCTCTATATCACAAACCCTTTCAGTCACATAAAAGTATATAGATCTAATATTTATATGGCATGGTATCATCTCCATGGCATAGGCATCACAAATTCTCTAGTGAATATGAAACATAACTAATAAACATTACTGTATTATTTCCATTGATGTTTCGTAGAACATAGTCTTCCTTAAATAAATTCATACAATTGAACTTTTTTTAGGGAATATTATTGTGTGTATTTTTCTATATAATCTTTTGTACCACATAAATATATAATTTTATGACCACTACATTATATTCATCTTATCTGTATTCATGACTCATGAATTTTCATAGATTCTCCACAGGCTATATCCAGTCTTCCCCATAGTATCGACTATCACTTCCCTTTATCTACTGATCATGAATATAAATGACCTATGATGGGATATCCTCTCCACATCCACTACATAGTACTAGATATGGTGTGAATGGTTAGATACCTCTTGAGGGATTGATTCTTATTTGGATAGTTAAATGATGGATATATGTTATGAACTTCATAACTAGTTTCGGTGTGATATCGTATAATACAGTATGTTGTTTGTCAAATATAAGATCTAAAGAGGGGTATTAACTTTTTAAAGAAAATTAGAATGATTTTATAAACTAAAATCAATATTCATATAGTTATATTATATTATAATAAATTAATCAAAGTTAAGGTGAACATTGTGGAAATTAAAAACTATAAATATAGAGGAAACTAAATTTTAGAAATTAATATATAACACTTTGATAAAGGGGTTCAAATATATCTCAATAATTTTCTCTTAAATCACATCCCCCAAAAAAATTATTTAATGGGTTATATTTATCCCTTGTTTTTAATATAAAATAATAAGTAGAGGATAAAGGAATAAATCTCTTATTTTAAATAGAAACAAAGAACTAAAAGAATACTCTTGGTTTTAATCAAAATAAATAACCAAGACCTCTCACATAAATGGTGGTGAGAACCTAAAGAATATTATGAATAAGGTAGAGGTTTTTTAATTACCATTTAAATAGAACTCAACACTATCAATAATATTCATATGAAATTTAAAGATGGTGAGATAGAGAAGGTTTAATAAAAGAATTTAATAACTATAATAAGAGAGAACGAGTTTCTCAAATAACATGGTAAAAAATAAATTGGGTTGAATATGACGAGTCTCAATTTTCCTTTTGAGAAATAGATGGTTCTTGGAGATCTCTTAAAAATCATGTTGTGGATAGATACATAATTTTCTAGGGGATTTAGTTGATGTGAATATTAATGTATGATATCCAAGAATAACTTGATGACTATTTATATTCATCATATTTGTTGTGGGTGTCATAAGTCATGAAAAGAATTTTATGATCCAATTTAATTCCTTAAATCCATCATTTAATACACTTTCAAATGTCTATATTCAATTTACTAAGTAGATAGTACAATTCCATTAGGTAGATGGTAGGATTTATACTTCTCATTAATTATTCTTAGACATTAAAAGTTAAGTGATAATCCACTTGGTGGTATACGACTTTTATCTAATTTTATCGGTTGGTTGGTGGGATCCAATCAGGAAGGTGGAATAGCCATGCAGTGCGGACCTTGGAAATTTTCCTCCAAGCTACTCTTTATGTCTTCTCGTAGTCCACTGATTTTTGAAGATAAATTATAAACACTATATCCAAGAAATTCTCAATAAGGTAATAAAAATTATAAGTGGTTTGGACCATAAGAACATCTATGAGAATCAATAATCTCCCCCTTTAATATTATAAATAATAATCCATCAATAAAAAAATAAAAGACAAGAGGTATGTGAAAAAGAAATAGGAAATATGAAGAATGATAATATTTTTTTTATAAATACTAATATTCCAGAAATAATACATCTCCCCATTGAAACATGATTGATTTTTTTTTGAATTTTTTTTTTAAAATATATCTCCCCTTAATTTTTAAACTATTATAATTACCTCCACCTAAACATTATATATCCCCCCAATAATCACTAATATTTTCTCCTCTTTTGTGATTAGAAAATGTACTTATAATTTGAAAGGGTTAGATAAATTATATGTGTAATATAATATAATCAAGGTGATTATCAAAATGTGATTTTAAAAAGATGAACTAGATTTTTTAAAAATATTATATTAAACAATTCTCAAAAATAACAATGATTTAAAAAAATAAATGTGAATAAATGAGAAAAATATTTACAAGCATGTCATTCTTATATTCCTTGTAATAAAGTTAAAATTATATAAAGGTATGGTTTTTTTTATGATTTTAGATAATTTAATATCTTGGATAATATATTCTAACACGATATCCATTTTTTAAAAGTGTTGCCTCAAAATGCTATGTGAAATATTGATGTGCTTAGTGTGTGCGTCCTAAACATGATTTCCTTAGATTATTATTGTTCTAAAACTATCAAATTTAATTTGAATGTGATGAAATATATCCTAAAATCTAATAGAGTTTGTTTTGTCAAAATAATTTAGAAAATAAAACTCCCTTGATTTATATAATATCAATAAACTATGGAAAAAGAATAAAAATGTTTCAATTCTCTATGTGATTGAGTAATGTCTAAAAAGTTTACAAGTCCCACTTGTACTTTTCCATTCTATTTGAAATCTTCCGAAATCAATATTTTAAATACATAAGACATTAATATAATTTTTTTCTGGACACAATAAATCATTATTTTTAAATCATATTAAAAAATAAAATATCATTTTTAGAAATTTTAAATCTGATGCTTTATAATTATACTAAAAATGAGAAAAAAAAGACAACCACTAAGCATTATTTCAGGTTGAGAATATTAAATTAATAAAGAATCTAAATAATACATATATACATCTTTTTATCAATTGGAGTACCAGATTTATCCAATGTTATCCTATAAGAAACTTTCTAAGGTGTATTAATTTCTTTAGCTTCATCCAATCCAAAACAATTTATATGTTCATCAGCGATTTTTATTCTGACTTTAAAAGGTCCATCCATTTTTTAATAGCTTTTAAAATGGAGAAATAATTTTAACTCACCAATGAAACTCATATACAATTCATTTCATATAAGATTTTAAAATTCATGATAATGTGAAATATTATTATCCAAAAATTATGTCATCGACATGTATTTGAGTAATTAAAATATCATTATAAACATTTTTGAAGAATAAAAATTAATCTGATTTTTTCATTATGAAATCATTTAATAAAATAATTCTTTATAAATATTCATACCCTGATTGAAGGGATTATTTTAAACCATACAAATCATTGGATAACTAAAAAATGAATTATATAATTTTAGATTTTCAAAATCTAGAGTTTCATTCACAAAAATAATCTGAAATAAAACCATTTAAATAATAAATTTTATAACACATTTGATTGAATTTTTAATTTATATGGTCATAAAACAAAAAAATATATTTATATAGGCTCTATATGAGATACATGGATAGAGTTTTCAATATAATCAATACATTTTTCTTGATTATAGTCATTGGATATGATTCAAACATTTTTATGTGTGACGATAACCTACCCGCCTTATTTATTTCAAAATACCCATTTTGTATCAATAATTTAATTATTGTAAGATCATTTGATAAAATTAATAACATTATTATAGTAAAAATTATATATCTCTTATATAATAAGAAAACCATTTTCATCATTAATAGAAACATCATGGTTTTTATGGTCTAGAAATGAAATAAAATAATGATGGTCAAAATTATTTATGACTGAACTTATAGTATGAGTATAGGCTAACTAATCATTGATAAATTTTCAAGGGATGGTCTTTTGATTTTTTTCAAATATTTATGAAAATTACTATATGGAAATTAGTATATGATATTCTTTTTATGATAATGTGTATCAACTAAATTCAAAGATACAAGGTTAACCACATTTTCAAATTATAATACTTTTAATAGGATTTTTTTTAAATTTGATATGAATATTATATATAAAGATTATTTTTCATTTTGTGGACGACTATATAGGATTTAAATGACAATGAGAACCAATGAAATATTCCATCATATAATTTTGGATCAATGTCCCCAAGTTATTTTTATTATAATATTAAATTTACATCGATACAAAATAAAAAACAGAAATTCTGGAGTTTTATTTTTCCAATGATCAAAAGTTGGCTCTTTGAGGATGGGCATTATAGGAAAATTTTTTATGATATACCAATTTTTATTGACCTCCTCAACCCAAAATTATTGAGGGATTTTAAAATCATTCATGAGGAATGTTGATATTTCATGAAGAGTTAAATTGGATATTTCTATTATACCATTTATTTTTAGGTCCATATGAGTCAAAAGTTATCATTAAAACCTTATGAAGTACAAAGTTCATAAAAATCATCATTATAAAACACAACCTCATGATAAATTCAAAAGGAATTTTTTTTAAATTTCTTACCATTTTTTTGAAACATATGAAGTTTCTACGTGCCTCTTTTTTTAGTGCAAAGAAAAATAACTAGTCATATCTTGTATAATCATTGAAAATCACAAAATATTATGATTTTCCTTTGATAAATTTAACTTTATTTGGTATAAAAAATATTAGTGTTAAAAATATTAAGGTACTTAGAGGTAAACACAATTTATTTAGGATTCAAATAGTTTCTTTGTACTTACCAATTATGATGTTTTGGAAACCACAATATCTATGAAAAGGATTTTTGGAAAATATTTTACTAGTTGATGTTAAGTGAGATTAATGAGCTTGAGTGTGCTATAATTACCAAGTAATCTATTCTAAGTCCATAAATCACTAACTTTAATGATTAAATTTTTATTATTTTTAGAATAATGTAATTTTAAATAAAAAATATAAACATTTTGAAAATGAAACATTGAAAATAAATTTTTTACATTATGATAAAATCTATGGGAAAAATAAATTGTGAATTTTATTTTAAAAAAATATTGTATAATTAGATAATTATTATAAAACTATTCTTACACCATAAATTAATAAAAAAATATTTTATATTTTTTTTAATTAATAAAACCAATTCTACCTATACCGAACGTTTTTAGTTCTTGAATTGTCACAGAAATCCATGAATCTTCCATCAATTTTTTCAAGATGATCAAAATTGGAAGGGTCACCAAGCATGTTTCAATAGTATAATATTTCCATATAACACCCTTATTAATGGAATTTATTCTTTACTCATGTTTTTCATAAAATTATGAAGTTTATATATTTGGTACCTAGATGTTGTGTGTATATATGTTATCCAAGACGGATTTTGCTACCAATTTTTTGGTAAATTAATTTTGAGAAGACATATGAGATGAAAGATTGATAATTTTTGGTCAACCGTATAAATAATTATTTCTATTAAATTAATTAATTAAATTCCTAGTTTTATGAAAATAATTACAAAAAATTGATTGAAAATTACCTATTACCAAATTCCTTTTATTGGAAGAACTATAATTATTTGAAAATCAAGAAATAAAATTATTTTTTTGGCATCATAAATAATTCTATATTTTATTTATATTTTTGTATCCTTAAATTAATTTCATGATATATATTTTGAGGTAATTGGTATTCAATTATAAGTCATGAAAATTTATATTATCATTTAATTTTTCCAACAATTCTTCCTTTTTTATATTTATATAATTTTTTTCAATACGATCTTGATTATACTTCATTTTTATATATTTTTATATTGATGTTAATTGAAAAAATATTTCTTCTAGTAGATCATGAGAATATTTTAGATCGTCATAGATTATGTGATTCTAAAATGATGAAAAATCTAAAGAGGAGTAGGAGGAAGAGCATGAGTTTGAGGAGTAAGAGGAAGGGGTGTTTCAGTTTATATCATTACTAAACTCAAATCCAGACATGAGAAAAGTGGTAATTTTATGGATTTATGCGATTAAATAGAGGTAATCATCACATACATGCCATTTTGAAACAATGAAAGCTTTCGTGTTTTTATTCTGCTAATCTTTGTTCCTATTTTTCATAAACTATGTTTCACGCCTTTTGTGTCTCTTGATTTTCTACTCAAGTAATGTCACTACTTGTTCACATTAATCAACCTATTTTTTGGATCATTTATATGATTCCATTCATTTGATGACTTTTTTCACCTTCTTCGATAGATTAACCATTTTCCCCCTCACAATAGATTTCATTAAATTCATTGAAGGCAATTTTTTTTCCTTGGACTTTTTTTCATTAATTTTTAATTGTCGCTTTGTTGTGGTTTTAAAGGTCATGATAGATCAAATTAAATATTTTACAACCATTTTATTTATATCCTCTACTTCTTGTATTATCATCACCTTGGATTCCCAATTGATAAGAAATTCCCATAGAATCATTTTCACAAAAGAATATATAGAATACTAATCAACAATATACATTTAACTTTTGAAAATATCAATAAAATTAATAAACATATATTTAATAGATTCATTTGGATGAATATTAATGCTTTCAAAATCTACTATAAACATATAAATACTATTATCTATAATTTTATTCATTCTTTAATGTTCTTCATATATAAATTTAATGATTTCATGATCATTTTTACAACTACAAATTTGATAAAAATCGTTATGATCTAAAAAATAATATAAATGATTTATCGGTTATTATTAATTTCAAAACTGATTATGGTGTCTGAAGTAAATTTTTTCCAAATTATTTAGAGGGTGTAAATCCATGAATGAAAACATTACAAAATTATATATTATTCAAAAAAAAATTGGACAAGCGATTTTTACATGAATAATAATATGAACCATTAAAAATGTGTATTCCCAATAAAGTGTCCTTCGAGATCACTAATGATTTTTGAAAAAAAATTCATCTAAAAAAGATCATACATTGAAATTGTTTTAGATATTAAAAATTAAAAATAACTTTTTAAAATAATGAAATTCGTTGAACAATTAAAAGATATACACTAATATAAAATATAGGTTGGAGAGAATATGGAAAAAATGGATGCTGAATATACTTTAAAACCAAATATAAAATGATACTATAAAATAAAATTTATTTTAATAAAATATAAAAATTTAAGAAAACAATAATCAAAGTATATGTGTAGAAATATATAAATTAGAAACATTAAGAATAAAAAACAAGTTTTTTAATTTAAAGGGGAAAATTTTGGTAATGTTTTTTGAAAATATATTGAAAATGATCCCTTAATTATCCTCCCCTTAATAATTATTGAGATGGTTATATTGATCCATTGGATTCAATGGAAAGCAATAACCAAATAAGAATGTAAATAATACATTGGTTTAATGGAAACCAAGAAAAAAATAAGACACATAGTTTAAATATAAACAAGACACCAACAAAACTCACTTTAACCCTGGTGTGAACATAAATAAAAAGGATAATTAAAATAAAGGGTTATAAAAAACCCCATTATAAATAAGTGAAATCTATCTAGAATATTTAGATGAAAATAAAATATGAAGAGGGAGAGGTAAAGAGTGAATTATTGTGATAAGACAGAAGAAATGACTTTAGGAATTACAACAAGGGAAACGATAATGGATAAAATAGAATAGGGTAAGATAAATTGCATTGATTTTATTAAAGATCTATTTACCTTTTGATAATTGGAATATTTTATTGATATCTATTGAAAACATATGTCATGGATCGATCAATAATTGTTCACAAAAATGTAGTCAATATATATGTTCATGGATGTGTCTATGAATCACTTGATGTATATTTATAGCCTTAGTAGGTGTAGCGTTGTCTTGGATTAATACATAGATTTAATTATCCAATTAAAAACATTAAATCCATTATTAAATGCACTTTTTCATATCTGGATCGAGGCCACTAGGTAGCCAGTCTGATGTCATCGGGTTGTTGGTAATCTTGTTACAACTCACTAGTTCATTTTGTACTACACTAGTATGCCAATGAGATCCTATGGGTAGGCTAAGATCAACCTAGATTTATTATACTATTTTTAAATTCCACCACATTGCTAGATGGATCCTACCACATAGCTGCTGCATCAAAATAGTGATGACCTTAGAAATGGTCCTCCAAGATCCTCTTAATGTATTCTCTTTGTCTGATGATTCCTTATGAAAAGTGATAAACATTATATCCCAAAACACAAAAAATAAAATGGTTAGAAACACTTAAAGTGGTTGTGACCATAATAACACAGAAGTGGTTAATCACATGTGACTCTAACTTCCACATCCAAAAATTTGGAATACACCAGGAAATATCTTCATTTTCTTTGATTCTAGTTCTATCCATATCATATCACATTTCATATACATAATTATCTTCTATTTACACTTCCTCTCAACTCCTTCATTCTTCAAAAACATCAGTTTCATTACATATAGATATATCATGGTACTATTAGAATCCCCATGCACTATATCTCTCATAATGTTTCATGAAAATCCATTAAGACTAAGTATTCTAAGTATTTTGTAATAAATACACTTCATTTAATATAAAACTATGAAATAATTATTTAATCATTATAAACTAATAATTATTCAACACAGAACATCTTTAACACTTATCAAGAAACATCACCAGTTGTTATTAACAGAACCTACACAAACAACCTCTTAGTAGAAAAATTATCCCCTTTTGGATTTTATTGAAAATACTACCAAAAATCATTATTATTTTTATTTCATCTTGTTATAAAACATATAATTGTATTTATGGTGTATTAATCCTATCATCAACATATAGAGTTACTTTCTCTCTCCCATTAGGTATCTCTAAAATCGACATTATGATCACTCCCCCATTCTATAAATATTTTACAAGAGTATATCATCATCTTTCGCTCACCCTTTTTTCAAGAAATTTATTGTACTAATTCATCAATGACCTCAAAAAATATTTTGGGTTATGCTAATTCCAAAAATCTAGATTTAACATCCTTTAGATTATAAACCTTTTCAAAAATCCTTGATTTAATATACCTATATATTTTAGTATGTAAATTTACCACTTGGAATTTGAATTATCAAAAAATATTTCAGATCAAATGAGTTATGGATATGTGTAGGAAACAATAGTCTAAGTTAACAATCATAAAATACATTCATGTAAATTACGTACATTAAATTAATTCAAAATATTCATATTCTTCAACAAAAAATCTAAAAAAATCAATTACACTTACCCCAAACCATCAATGAATATTAATTAAATAAAAATTTTATTTGAAAAACATCATATGTGATCAATTGATACCACTAGTTTGTAGAAAAATCATTGTATGAATTAATATTCATGTACTCTAAGCATCATGGGACACCATTATATTCCTATAACATTAATAAACATCTGAGTTCTCATAAAAATATCCCCTAGATAACTTTGTCTATGGATAGACACCAATTGTTAGACTAGTCTTTTGAATGGGGATCCACATTCTAGAATTTTTTATTTTAAATCAAGAATCACTTTAGTATCAAAAAATATAATAATTTTATAAAAAAATTTTGGTATAATAACACATGAATATGATAAATACAAGTGTTTTAGCTTCATATCTAAATCTATATTCTCATTATTATAATCGTAAGATTCCAATTATAAATGAAATTGATGTATCTTATTGATCTTCAATAGTGTATTGACACTACTAGACCTTTCAAATTAATCTTATAATCATCTTTAATATTAGATCAATATTCATAAAAAATCAATTTAATCAAAGAAACAATATATGTTCCTTGGTTTAAATTGAAACTAATAAGCAATAACCCTCACATTAACAGTGGTGACCACTAAAATAAAAATATGTAGAAGATATGGGTTTTGTTTTACAAACCCATTATGAATAACTGAACTATATATTTGTGATTTAGAAGAAAATAAAACATGGGGAGAAGGATATGGTAGAAGAAGAGCCTTTAATAATTAAAACAAGTAAGAATGAATGGATCAAAGATATATATATAAAATAAATTGGATTGACGTTATTAATTTTTGGTTTCCCTATTGGGAATTGGAATTTTCATGGATATCTCTTGAAAAGTTCATTGTGGATGAATTGAAAATTATTATGGGGAATTTAATTAATGTAGATGTTTTTATATGAGATACAATCATCCATTGATGTCTATTTATAAAAAAATTTGTTTTTTGGGTTTCTTATATTGGTATAAGTATTTAATGAGCCGATTTATCACTTCAAATCTAGCATTTAATATACTTTGGCATATCCGGATCAAAGAAACTAGGTCGCCAGTCTGTTTCCACTAGGCAGCCTACAGGATTTTAGACAATTTCCAGTTGTATTCTGACTTCACTAGGTAGATAATGAGATCTATTGGGTATCATAAGAGACACCTATATGCATTCTTCTTCTACATAATTCCACGTGTTGGCCGGTGGGATACTACCCAATAGCCAATGTATCTAGGAAGTGAAGGCCTTAGAAATGATCTTACAAGATCCTATAAATGTATTCTGATGGTCTAATTAATAAAAAGTATAATTTTAAACACTATAAACAAAAAACACTCAAAAATAAATGTTATAAATACTTTATGTGATTATAGTTGTAAAAACACATTATATGTTCAACATATGTAACATAAAATTCCACACCAATTTTTTTTTGAAAAAAATAGGAAATCTTGTAATTTTATTTGATCCAAATTATATTATTTGTAGAGAAAATTTTCAATGCATCATGTTCTTATATTTGAACTTTCTCTCAACTCCAACCATCAATAACAACTCCTTGCCAATGATATATAGTAATATAATAAGGATTCCATTTATTTCAACCATAGTGCCTCCATAAGAAGTATCTCACTCCAAATCTTTTATGAACATAAAACAACACTATGTATTAAATTTCATTACCAATAAAAGCTCTTCATATTTTTTTAAAGAACACAAAAAATGTTCAAACTATAACCACATATCATTATAAAAAACACCATATATTTATCACTTATTAATCATCTTCCCCAATTATTTTTAACAGATCCAACACACACGACCTATTGGTTGAAACATTCTACCCATTAAGATTTTGATTACAATAATAACATATATATTTCATCTTTTTATTTTTCCAATAAATACAAAACATGAAATACTTTTTTATTTTCTCAACTCTTTATTACCCATTTGAAATATAATATAAAGGGTAATCTCATTGAGATTTTGATTTATATTATCTCTCTATTTAGTTATCCCCAAAAATATCATTATTTCCACTCTACATTTCTCCCGAGATTTCATATGGGTACTTTATTAGGATTCAATCACTATTTTTCAAGAAATATGTTGCATGAATTCATCAATTATGTAAAAAATCGGTTGGGTTATTCCCATTTTTCAAATCCAGACTCATCAACCATTAAACTGAAAAAACATCTCTAAACATTGGTATAATAAACTTAAAAAATTTGGCAAGTAAATTTACAACATGGGGTTTTTGTCATCATAAAATACTTCAAGCCGATTGATTTAGGCCTTGGTGTAGGAAATAATAATCTATTTTTAAAAAATAAAATATATTATGTTTTCGACCCTATTGATGTTTCATTTTTGTTTTTCCAAGCCATGGTGGAGACAATAGGGAGTTTGGAGTCTTCTTGGAGGCTAAAGAGGTGTTTTGGCCTTTTAAAGTGACATTTCTCCATGGTGATGTTATGGTGGAGGTTTTTTTTATCTGGTCTCATGGTTTTGGTGCACCACAACGAGTAGCATAGCATTTTTAGCCTTTTTGGAGTACATTTTGTACCTCATGACCTCCTGTCTGAAATAGGAAATAAGAAATGCCCAAGAGAGAGTATGGATATTTGAATGACACCTTGGAGAAACACATATTCAAACTGGAAAGAATACACCACGACGTATTTGATGATACATGTGGTGACGAAAAAAATCAATGTTTTTTCCCAACATGACCCATCGAGAGCTGTTTTGAGAAGACGCACTAAAGAACATAGCCATGGCCATTCTATAATGAAAGCCATGATAGTTTTCATATTGGTATTGAATAGGATAAATGAACACTGAGATTCATGTATATAGGAATGTTTGAAAGGGTAAATGCAAGAAGAGTTAACATGGGTCTTGAATGTTGTTTTAATTTGATTATCCCCTTTATTAAATAATCCATTCTTTACTTATTAAAATTCCTTCAACTTCCAGATGCTCCATAACAATTATGGATTGTTTGAGAATTTTCTCGCATAGAGGATTTTTTATATAAGTTTATTATAGGAAGGTTTTCCTTATACCCCATTCTTTTCCAAAGGATTATATTCATGAAGGTTATATCCCCTAGTTTGGGGTGAATATAACACCCTTGGTTCTAGGTAAACTCCCTTACTCACTTTTTAAAATTTTCATAGTTTTTTCTTTTTAGGAAAGAATGCATACACAGGAGGAACTAATTTGGTTTTTTTTACTTTGGTGTTTTGATAGTTTTCATATTATAGGTTTTAACTAGTACTCCTTTACCTCAGTGGTGTTTCTTATAGTTGCAGTTGTACCTACATCATCCATTATTTAGTAAAGAACTTTTAACTTCTTAATTAAGGTAGGGTATTGGTTTCTGATCCAAGTATACCATGTAAAATGATAAATTTATAATGATTTATCTCTTTTGATAATGGTTGAATTATCCATAATTATGATGAAACTAGACTAATTATATAATATCCTTTTGTTCTTAGTGATCACATTTGTTTTCTCCAATATAAATGTCTTCCTCTTGTTTTTATAAATAATGTGATATTTATGTTTAAGATTGAGTTTAGCATGTTTGTTTATGAGTTTTTTAGAATATTTTTAGGAATAAATTTATTAAAAAACATAATGATGGAATTTATTGTTAGATAATAAAAAAATAATCTAGTAATGAATATGGATTAAAAATATCAAATTATAGTGTTTAATAAAACATTTCCTTATAACATGAATGAAATATAATGAAATCCTGATGAATGATATAATGGTATTGTTCTTCATTATAGTTTTCTAATACATGACTTTATGCTGGAAATTGTGTTCAGATATATTGTAGCTATATAATGATAATTCATGTGGCGGCATGTGATTGTAACTTATGATAAATGAAATTGTTAATAAAAGATAGAAGATAATAGATTTTTTAGCCAATATTATTTCATAGGGTCGAGAGATCCTTTTCTCCTATAAATGATATATTATATAGTTTTAGGGACCAGATTCCATTTTGATTTTTTCTTTTATCTTTCTACCTTGTGTGATTACTCTAGATGATGGGTCTTGTTATGTGATGTGACGTAAGGATGGGATGGCTGATGGTGTGGTGATTTATAGGTATGAATTCCTAGGATTTTGGTATTAGTTAGTCTCTATGATTATGGGTTGTTGAGAGATATACATGGTGGTTTTGGGGATGACATCAATGTTTCTGGATCGTATTGAAGGTTGGATTTATAATTTTTATTTTGATGAAATCATTGAAGATTTATTGTTATGAGTATTATTAAAGGGTCATATGGTCTGGTTTATTGTTTTCATATACTTCTATTCACACTTCCTGAAAAAACATGTTGTTCATTGTTTAGGATTCTGTTTATTAGTAGCCTGAGATGATTTCTAGTGTACCAAGAATTTATGAATGTTAATGAATAATAAATTTTTATCCCATGGGGTTGGATCCATAATGTAATTCTAATTGAAAAATATTTTGGAATCGTGGTATCGGTCAATTATTTCCATGAGGGTACTCCTTTTTTTCATTATACCTTGAGGGAATGGTCCTCGATTGTGGGAATAGAATAACATTAAAAAAATTTAATTGAATTAAATAATATTTTTATTAAATGTTAAAAATAAATATCTAAATTAAATCGTATTGAAATTTTTGTGTTCTTATATGATATATAGTCTTTGGAAATGGTAACTAGGTATCCGATAGATGATGGTAGTGGATGAGTCTAAGGTTAGTTTGTTTCCTATACTCTGGTTGTGTGAGATTTATATATATCCTATATGTTTTGTGATTTCATATTCTACCCCACCCATATTGAAAGGGATAAGGACACCCAATAAACATTGGGTGGTTTTTTCCCAAAAATTTATGTTGGTGAAGAATAGATGGATGATTACCCCATTTTCCCTAATCTCTTGTCCTAATAGATTTATATAATGGTAGCATAATTTTTAAAATTCACTTATATGAATGCAGAGGGATGTTATGGATTGTAGTAATTTTATAAACATGTATCTCTAGATATATTATGATAAGGAATATTATAGGTATATTCCATATGGGTTGTGATGGATTTAGGTATAATACACGACACATGGGCTATAGTGGCTTCATAAAATTAATCAGTTACAATCTGGAGATATGGAATGGAATTATTAGATTATATGATGCATGAGATGAATGGTATATGTTTATTAGATGATAGGATTCATGTGGTTCAAGTTATGATAAATAATATGGGGTTTCTGGATTAAGACAGAAACATGGAGATAGATAACTTAGGATATGCAATGTTAGGGTAAAGCAGAAACTAGTTGGGAGGTTGTAAGGAGTGTTTTCTTGATATTGAATTTGATATTTTATGACTTGTTGTACGATATAACTAGTGAGATATCCAAAATAGGAAGTGGATATAACCACTCTAATGGTATTGAGATTAGTGAGGGAAAAATACAATGGTTTTAGAAAACAAACCCTACTTTAAAATATTTTAGGCCAACTCACTGTAGATCAAGGCCATGTCCAAGCTACAGTTGATGATATGGGGGTTATTGGGCTTATTTTTATTGGAAAAAATAGTTACAGATATTTTTGGTTCGTTTCTAGTATGAAATTATAAATTTTTAAGGAGTTAAGATGTGTATTGAATGAAGTGTTAACTGGATTAAGCTCATTATTAATTGATCTACACTCCACTTCTGGGATTTCTTTTTATTTCCTAATTTAATATATAAATTAAGGATTAGGCGAGTGTTTTATCTTTTTGAGGATTCATCAGTAGACGATTATTCAAGGTTGGAGTTCATTCTACACCCTTAAACACCCTATGATTGACTTATTTTTTGTTTTATTCCATGGTTTATAGAAAATAGGACACACTTGGTTCATGATATAATCCCCTAATCTCTTTTTCTTGTTTTGGAAGGTTCTTCTTTTTTTAAGTGAATATTAAAATAGGAGGCCATACATTGGGTGTTGTTTTAGCATGTTTTTTGGTGTTTTAAAGATTATAGTTTCTAGCTAGTATCCCTTTCATTTTAGTGGTATTTTTTGGAGTATTTTAAACCTCTATTATCTATTATTGTTTGAAGAATGTTGAAATAAATAATCTATGTATGTTATTTCTTGTTTATATTATTAGTTCATCTGAAATTATCATGGTATCATAATTTATCACTTTCGAAAATAATGGAATTAACCCTAATAAATATGAAACTATATTAATGAAATAATATTATTTGATTTTTAGTGATTGTATTAATTTTCACCATGATAATGGATTGACTCATGCCTTTTTTGATAATGTGTTATCTATAATTATTCTTGGTTTTAGAAGGTTTTTTTGTGCTATGAATTATAATTTTGTAATGATGAAATTGTATAAAGAACAAAATGTAGTAACTAATTGTTGGATAAATAATAAAAAATATAGTAATTGTTAACGATTAAAAATATCAAAGAGGGGATTTTAATAAAATTATTCCTTAAAATTTTATATAAATAAAAAGTATTCTTTATGTGAACTTAAATGATATTAGTCTTCATTGTTGTTTTTTAAAAATGGAATAGATAATAGAAAGAATCTTTAAAACTTTTTGTACTTGTTTTTAGCTAATTCTGTATATTTCTTGTGGTTTTAAACTATGATAAATTAATTAATTAGTACAAAATGGTAATTAATTTTATATTTGATAAGGGTAATTTATCAAGGATGAGTGAGCACATTTTTTACTACAAGTTTGATGTATTGGTTTTAGGGCCTATATTCTCCATTAAAATTTATTGTTTTATTATTTCCTTGTGTGATTCCATTAGATGAGGGGAATATCTATGAAATGGGAAGTGAGAATGGTATGTTAATAGTTTGGAAACGTTTGACAATGGATGCCTAGGATTATGGAATAAGTTAATGATTACTATAGAAAGATGCATGGTGATATTAATGGTAGTATGCTTGGTGGTGCGGAGAATGAAACTGAGAATGTTGGAGTGGGTTGACTATGGTGTTGGATGTTATTTCTCTACTAAAATATAGGGTGTTTTCTTTTCATGAATCATCTTAATGGGTTTTGTGGTTGTGTTTCTTTTTTTCTTTAATTCCTTTCCCCACATATTAATGGAACTGGATGTGCATGGTTTATGAATATCTTTTATGGTATCATAGTATGATTCCTATAGTACCTATAATTATTGAATGCTAATAAATAAAAAATATTATAACCAAAGGGTTTGGTTCTGGAGTTTAATTATAATTTATAATTCTTTAGGAAGTATGGATAAACATTAATTAATGAATTATTAATTAATTAATTAACATATTAAATAAAAAAACAGTTAATTAATGATTCTTGAAAAGTTTGTGTGCTTATATAATATATAATACTTAGTAGTGGCAGTCGGGTGTCTGAAAGATGATAACTGGAGACGATTCTAAGGCTAGGGTGTTTACCATGTAATAGATTTGATATATATATATAAATATATATCTTTTATGTTTTTTGATTTCATATATTACCCCACCCACTTTCATAGGGCCGAGTGACACCCAATAAACTCTAAGAAGGTGTTTTCTCCAATATCTAGGTTAGCGAGGAATGGATGACAGACTCCCTACTCATTCCCCGCTCTATTCTCATAGTAATTTAATGTATTGATGTGAATGGTAGTTACAAATCCAATATATTTATGTAAAGAACTATAATTACTTGTTTTTATGTCACACAAATGTACCTCAAGATATATTAACATAAGGATTAATTTATGTATTTATTGTATGAACTATGATGGATTGAGTTATACAACACAATATAAAAGATAGAGTGGGTCCTTGAATCTACTTAGTTACTAAATGGTTATGTGTAATGGGATGATGAGATGATGGGGTGAAAGAGGTACATGGTATGCATTGATGATATGATTTGATTCGTTGGGTTGACGGTGTGATACAATATGACAGGTTCCTTATGCAGGCTTTCATTTGGAGAGAGATGGAATAAGATGTGAAACATTGGGGAGGATTGTCAATATAGTGGGGATGTGTTAGTAGATTTCCTTCCTCATATTATATTGTAAATTATATGTTATATTGTATATGAGACTTTATGTGAGAGCCTTGGTGTGGCTAGGAACTAGGTTTACCAAATGAGGTGATATGTTCATTGCAGTTTTTGTTCACTGAGATTTAGTGTGATTTCATTATCTTTATCATGGGAGGCTCTAGGGAAGATACTATTATATTTACTTATTATGATCAACCAACATATATATATATTTATATATATATATTGTTTAGTACTGTAGGATCTAGAAGGATATCATGCTATTTATTACTAGTTTGTGGAGTTCTTTCAGAGTTTTTTGGGATTTGAGGACACTACTGTGGATTTTCATTTGGCAGTTGTAGTGTTTTTCAATTGATTAATTTTTTATAAAATTACATGCATGTGTTTGGGATATTTTATTTTATATTGAGAAGGATTTATATGGTTGTTTTATCTTATCTCTCTTTCCTTATGTTCCTCTAAAAGGAAAATGCCTCCCATCTATGAGTATGTTCTTTAATCAGTAC
The DNA here is from genome assembly GCA_963277665.1 of Viscum album. NCBI lineage: Eukaryota > Viridiplantae > Streptophyta > Magnoliopsida > Santalales > Viscaceae > Viscum > Viscum album. The sequence continues at coordinate 1,933,192,106 of OY728142.1, forward strand.
TTGTCACTAACCCATCGCCTACTAGAGTTGGGATTCAGCTGTCATTATCTCTTTTCTATCATTTTCATCCAATAATAGGAACTTTTGGGGGTTGGTGACCAGGAAAAAATCTATCTCTACCACTTAGTTACATTTAATTAAGTCTAGAATCTTGATATTCTTTAAAAAAACAACCAACAATATCAATTTCACTTACACCAAACAATTAGCGAATAATAAATAAATCACAATTGAGTAATAAAAAAATCATGTTGTATTAATTAATACCACTAGTTTTTATCATACTTATGGTATGACATGATAATCCTGTACTCTAAACATCAAATGTAAAATTAATTTTCCATTTGAGGATAAGATGTATCTGAGTACTCATTAGTAACTCCACATTATATCTCCATCTTTTTGATTAATACCAATATTCATTCTTTTATTTATAATTGGGAAACACTTTTTGGTAATGTTTTTTCCGTTATGAATATATTCGGTATCATAAAATACACATATTTTGTTCTACATTGATAATATAATCAAATATAAACATAATAAACAAAAATGTTTCATCTTTATCTCTAAATTTATCTTCTCCTTTTTTTGGTTGTTAGTTTCCACTGGTAAAATAGAATAACGTATATTGTTTTATCATTAATAGTGTGTTTACACTACTATATATTTTAAATGCTTCTTTGAACCTATTAAACTTTAGGTAATGCATCATACCATTTAAAATCTTATATTATAACATGAAACATTCAAATTCATCATTGAAATCCAAAGTGGTTTCTTACCACCAATTTTTTATTCTGGGACTACCTCCACTTCGTATGGTCCAATAGAATAAATTTTAATTGAAATATTGGATTAATACCATATAGAAATCATTTATTCATCCTTGAATCCCTTTTTCTTCAAATCAGGATCTGTATCATTGTCACTTTAACATCATAGTGTAAATAACCAGATTCAGTATGGATTCTTCATGGTTACTACTTGGCATCACTATTGATACCACTTGTAGATAATATTTGGCCTTCAAAATACTTGAAATTATTCATTGCTATAAATATCTAAAGATTCAAATAATTTTTTCATCAATCTATTTTAAACTTATTTGTAGTCTAATCAATTATTTATTTTATCACTAGTGATAGAACATGTAAAAATAGATTTTATCTTTTTTCTTCTTCATCCATAAATCATTATATTATTTTAATGTAAACACAACCTTTATTTTTCATTTATAAAATAATAATGGTTCACTATAAATATATCTATTGGGAATTAATATACCACATGAAGCATATCTCCCCCTTAATAATGAATCACTCCAATGTTCAGATAAATACATTATGTCTAAGGGTATAGGTGTACCTCCAACATATTTAAAAAAAGAGTGTGGTTTCCCATGACAACATAACCCATTCATTTTATATTATTTTCAATAATTCATAGTGTTATTACATTTATTGAACCCAATAATTAATTTTTCTTCATGATTAATTTCGATCCAATACATCTTCTGCTTTTACATAATATATATTCCCTATGAGGTAATATTTTTAAGGATTCCACATGTTCTTGATTCTTTCTTTTTAATAATGGGATATCATGAATTCTTCTAAAATGGACTAGTATTTATTTCATTAGTGATAATCATCCCACTAGAATAAATTTATTTCTTTAATAAACCATATACATATTATTTACCACATTTCTATCTCCATGAAGGGATAACTCCGTAAATCTTTTTGTTTTGTTTGGTAGTGGTGTGAATGAAACATATTAAGCATGCCTCTTTCTTGTGTTACATGACTATCATGTGAACAACCTATTAGTTATTATTTTACCTCCACGCTTTTCTATTTTATTTCAATGAGGGTTGATGTGGGTATACAACCATTAGTACATAATATACACTCTATTTCCATGCATTATTTTTGTCTTCAAAAAACATGAATTTTTTATCCAATGAGATATATTTTTCTAACTTATGAATTATTATTTTCTTTGATATAGTATTCTTTTATCTACAAGATAGTTATAGTGAATAAATCACAAATAACACATGAAATATCCAATCATTACTTCAATCCTCATAATCATCCATCTTGATAAATCTATTTTTGAGTTTAATGTATTGTTCATTAATCATTTTTGAACTCCTAGGTTTTATATGAGTGGGGGAACTCATCTGTCCATAACTATTACCTTTGTTGTCACAATACCAATCCATTGGTACATGTTTATCCCAATTAAAACTTATTTTGATTAAATTTTAAACCCTTTAAATAAAAATCCAAATGTGTGTTTTATGAGGTGATACTATTTGATTATAAATCTTCAATTTCACCCTACACATATCTATTGTGTGTCTAAGGAACTTAGAGAAATAAAACTTCATAAAAATTAAACATTGAGAATTTTTCATTCCAAATATTTTGTTATGGTACTTCTTCTTTAATAAATCCTAATTTATATTATCTTTTAAATTGACTAAAGCCTTCATGTTTGAAACATAATTGTTCAAATTCTTTTTTTTAGTATGAATTTATCATTCAATTATCCCAACCATTGAATCATTATTTATTATTGGTACTTTTAAATTCCCCCTTTGAGAATTATTTTCACAATGTATAACCTTTACAATTTGTTTAATTTTTTTCATTAGTAAAATACATAAAATTCATGAAATTAAATTTATTACATCCTTTAATCTAACTCAAGAAAAAATTTATTCAACTCTATCACATTGTTACTTAATTTTATTCTTCATTATTGACATTAATTATTTCGAGTCCATCTCTACCTCCATTAATTTTTTGTTATATTTTTTTAAATCCTCTATATAAACAGATTTATTTCAGCAATCAATTTTCTTGAATTCTGCTTCAACCCAATAATCTTGTATCAACTTTTGTTGTTACAAAAACAATCTCTAAATTTACCATGTGGTATGTTTACCTATTTTTTACTATAAACCTCCAACAATTTGGGTGATATATAATATCCTTGAGAATAATTAATTTCATAGAATAATTAATTTTTTAGTATTCTTCTTCCTTTTAAACAAATAATGTTAATTAATTGGTTCACATTTTAAACATGTAAAAGAAACATGGTATTATTCTTTTAACACAAATTCTTCATATTTCCTTATAAGAATTATAGTTGGATATCTTCATGAATATAATTTATAATACATTACAAATTAATTTCTTCCAAGTATAGGTATAAATATCCAAATTTATTTGATCTATATCATAATCTATTCCAAGATGACTACTCAAAACAAATCCAATAACCAAATATTATGACGGATTCTAACATATAATTCCAAATAGTACATGGACTCCTTCAATTGATGAAAAAAACTTCCATCAAATATGGGAATATTCACTAATGTATCCATCTCTTTCATATTATTCATATATCTATATGGTATGAATATATTAGGATGAGTCCATGATAGAACCTATTGGCATGGATACCCCATTTAGTACTCTTGGATTCATTGAGGGGGATGTGAATAAGGATGTAATAAGATTTAACATTTTATAGTAAATATCATTCCCTTTAAATCATTTTCCATTTTTAGAATGAATATTAATAAACCATTAATTAACCAAGAAATTATCATATTCATCCAAATTATATATTAACAATAAGTGTAGAATTTGAAACATGGAAGGACATATAGAATTTATTGTGTTCACCTCAAAAAGCCTACTACAAGGAGAACTAATCAACATTGTGTTTATATTCTTATTACCCACAAATTCACTAGTAATATTTTTTTCAATTATTAGGAGTCATCCACAACACAACCTTGGTTTATAGAGACTTCTTCTCTTCCATTCACTGCTTCTAAGAAGGTTAAAAATATAATTTTATATACTTGTAGGTCTCCCCTCCGTTTAATGATGTGAAGATAAATTAATGATCAGTATAAATAACTAATATTCTCTGTATCATTATCTTATAAATATATTCTCTAAACAATTTAATGTGTAACTTCTAAATATTTTTCCAAGGATACAAAACTCAATATTATTACAGATGATTCTTTCTTCTTCAAAAAATATTTACACAACGATAATATATGTTCATTAAATAGAATAATTCTAGTATATAAATTATAATAAAGAGTTTTTATTCTTTCCCAATTTAATAATCCATTTGTATTGATGTTAATCCACTAAATTTATCTTCATAGAATTTAATGAAATTTTTTTTCTCTAAGATAAATCTTTAAAAAATTCCATTCAACAACATTATTTTCATAAATTATCAATCCAACATAATCCCATGGTTTGGTAACTTTCTTACATAGATCACATATCTCATCTTCTCAATATGACCTTATTCCACTCTATTTTATATTTTATATGTATCTTCTATTAAAATTTTCACGACAGATCTAATATAACTAGATAATTCTTGAATTTAATATTTGAAAATCAAATAATACTTAACTTCCAACTTCTTCTCATTCAAAACCTACCCTTGGATTATCATATATAAAATTTCCACCATCACATTTAAATTATATAGTTATTTTTTACCCAAATAACTAGAAAAAAATTAAGTGACATTCAAATAGACACTTCTAATTTAATTTAATTTAGAAACAAAAAAAATCACACATACCTCATTGTGGTGTGATGAATCAGTTTCACATTAGCTATTATCAACTACCATATTTTTGTAGTGTGTAATATTTCTTCATGATGTAGCCTCCCAAAAATATAATATTCAATCATTCATTGATATTCCAAAAAAATACCATCCACGGTGCAATAACATTTTAATGGTAAATTTGTTTTTTAGCTTCGACACATTTTTGGTGTAGTAATTTTATCCATGGTTCAATGACCTATAAGTTCGGAAAACTTATTTCTATCGATCATTAAAATGCACACCCTCCACGGTAGATACCCCTTCTACGGTGTATAATTTTTCAGCTCCAATATTTCCACAGTATTTTACTACCTCCATTTATATAGAATAGGTATCACTAATTATCTTTTGGCACTAAAACACAATTGGTCACTATTGCAGTGTGATTTAAACTGGTGTATTATGGAACATGATATCCCTTACATACATTAAAACATTTATAAACTTTTTTTCACTTCTGTTTCAGAATATTATATATAATTCATTATCTCACATCAGAATTTCATTTAGTTATCCTTTATATTATCAACCTCAATGATGCATCAATGACTTAGATATTCATATGGGACCACCATTCACTATGAAAATTGTTCCATACCACACCACCATAAGATTCCCTTTATCTACCGTTCAAGACATGCATTAACCTGTTCAAGTATCTCTTATCCTACTCCACCACCTTGCACAATGTGCAGTTGAACCTATATAGTTACCTTGTGACATGTTTCTTTTACTATAGCTAGTTTAAGTCTAACCATATTCTTTTAAAATGGTCAATTTTTTTCATGATAGAACACACTGTGTTTTGTAACTCTAACATTAATACCCAAAAATTTGGAAAAGACATTGAAAAATTTCCATTTTCATCAATTTCAATTCCATCCACAACATAAAAAAATTTCTATGTCTCATTGTCCTGTCCTTATACTTCCACTGAACTTTAACCCTATTCAAAAACATAATGTCCATGATGTAAAAAGTTATCATTTTGTTCCCTTTCATTTCAAAAAAAATTAAACCATGTGTACCATCCCTCTCTAGATCAATTTTGAACATTTAATAATACTATGTATTCAATTTTTTTACCAATATAACCATGTCAGTTATTATCAAACCATATGAAACTTATTAGATCTTTATCTTCTACTTATTCAAAAACATAATATTATTAGATATAATCAAATATCTTCATTGGTTATTATAAAATAATCCAAAAAACATAACTTATTATTGATAATATTCTCAACCATTTTATTTTAATGACAATGATTCAAAAAACATTGTACTTTTTATTATTCCATGTTATAGAACACCTAAAGGTATTTATGGTTCCTTTATCTCAATTTACCAATTTGTTAATAAAATGAAATGTTCATTCTAATAATGATATACCATTATGTTATGTCTCCCTTTTGGTGTATCCAAATGTTTATTTATTTCCAATCCCCATTTCTCTCAGAATTTAGTAGTGGAACTTCATCAACAACCACTCCACCTTTTTTAAGAAAAAACATATACAAATTCATCAATGATCTATAAAATGTGACGGGTTAAGAATATTACAAAATCCAGATTAATAAAAATTTGAAATATAATATTTTTCTCCACACATGATTGAAATATACCCATATATTTCAGAATGTGATCTTACCATATAGAATTTGAGTCATAAAAAATCATTTAAACATACCGAGTTAGGGGTTTTGGTACGAAAAAATAGTCTATGTTAAGAAACAAAAGATTCATCAATCTCACTCACTCACATTAAATTATTTCCAGAAGAAAGAATTTATTCAACAAACCAACATTTGACGTCTATTATAATTAATCTAATTACCCAACACTGCCAAACATGGAAAATAAATTTCATTTGTGGAATACATAATACATTACACAAATGGACACCTAAAGATCATATTAGTTTAGTGACTTTGGAAACATGGATCACATTCATCTATCTTGGTGAAAGGTATTTAACATCCCCCATAAATATCTTCCAAACAATTTATCAATACTAAAATATTTATTTATATAATGGGGAAATTAAATCATAAAAATCTTGGGCACAAATGCTCAATAAGGGTAAGCATGATGAACATAAACCAAAACATAAAAATAATAATGTAAAAACATGAACAAAAATCTTGAATATAAAAATAATGAGTCATGTAATTAATCTTGGAAGTATATAAGGAATAAATTATAAATGAACATGAACCATGATAAAATAACATTGGCATAAAACATGAAATTATGGAAAACAAATAAGCACTTAATATGATTTCCATAGTAGCCAAACACATTTCTCCAGAGACCATTAATGTGGAAAGAGTTCATTTTAAACTCAGTATACCTGTCGTCCCATCCATGTATTTTTGAAAAAGATTTAATTATCCTTCTTACTCGGTATTACTGAACAAGACTTACATGTCGTCCATCCTTATATTACTAAACCCAGTTTACTTGTCATTCTAGCCCTGTAATACTGATCCAGATTAACTTATTGATCCAGTCATTTATATCCCATGATATATAAATATTTAGCCAATTATTTGGATGGAGATATATATCCCACCATTCACATTGGGAAATAATTCTAACGTGTTCCAAAAAAAATAAATCATTAATAATAGCATAACCCATGATATAAATTAGGTTTCTTAAACATTATTACATTATAATCCATATAAAATAAATGGATTTCATAAAAATAATTCCATAAAAAATGAAATCAAATCAATGTAATAATTGGGATGTAAATATGCTCCTCTTTCATTTTAGTTGTAAAATAATTTTTATAAAACACATGAACATGTTTCTTAAAGAAAATATCCTTTCTTCTTCAAAAATGTTTTATTTTCTCAAAATTCTATGTAGTTTTAAAAGAATTGAATTATGTAGAAAATAAACATGAAATCATGTATAAAACTATTCATAAAAATTAGGCTTTATGAATATATAAAAATCCATTCATATTATATATGTTAAAAAAACATATTTCTTGTACTTTTGCTGGAAAAGAACAAAAGTACCTCGTATGAAAAAAAACAAAGATTCATTCCATAACGTTTAATAAAAACTAACCAATGGGTAAAATTTAATTTTAAAATAGTATAAGAATATAAATTACATTATATATAAATGAAATTTTTTTCTTGTATGATAAATATACCCAAGTAAATACACAAGAATAAATAATATCAGATAACAATGAGATTGAAAAATTATCCCTTACCCTAGGATTGACTCCTTTAGTATGTGTATGAAACTATTGTATAGTGGGTTTAAACATATTACTTTATTTTAATAGAGAAATAATAATTTTTATTATTTCATATATGTTTCCCCTATTACATTATATTACCCGTTTATTTACCAATTCAATGTAAATGGAATGTTTTGGGTATTAATCTTTTTATATATTTTATGTGTTTCGATTTGTTATTCTTGATCATATTATATAGACCATCATTCTTTTACATGAGTAATATAAAACATTATTTCTATATCATAAGAATTCATTATAGAAATTTGTATAATAGATATATAAATGAAATGGAATACACCGTTCATGAAGATGGTAGGTTATACGTATGCATGAACAATGTTTACCTTTCCTTTTTGAATTGAATGGAAGTAAATAAATTTTTTATATATAAATAAATACATTATAATTATCATGTCATATATTTCTTAATTTTTTTTATATATACCTTATAATCATTTTTTAATGGTTAACGTGGTGAATTAATCTCATCATGTGGTGGAGATTGTAAGTCATACATACGCACGAGCGAAAATATCATTCCCTTGATTGTTAAATGGTATTGAAATGGATGGTATATAAATTGTAAGGAAATAATATTTTATTATATATAATATATAGTTCATTTAAATTCTTCATTATACCCATTGAAATATAGTATATATGAAAAACAGTTTACACCATGACATGGATACGGTTAGTCGTACCAATGCACGCATGGGGATGTTGTTTTTCATAGGATGGGTAAAAGTAGGAATAAAGTTGTCCAATATTAATAAAACATATAAGAATATATTAGATGTTGTATTTATTACTTTATTATGGTATCAACTTAGTAAGAGGATTTAGAAGAAAAAAAGAACAATTATCTCTTCTTTGGCTGTCTCTTTTTGATTGGCACAGAAGGACTCTGAAAGATGGTTATCTTCCAAAAGGGTGGCCACATGGATTAATTTAGGGATTTTTGGAGGAGATTTGGGCATCAATATTCCTATTAATATGTTTTTGGATGTGTGATGAAAAGATAAGGGGAAGTTCCCTTTTATAGGATTAGTTGGGGGAACTTTATGAAAGTCTTTAAAATGTTAATTTATTATAAATTAATATTAATTTTATAATTTATCCAAAATAATTAATTTCATGGATAAGATTATTATTGATCTAAATACTCTAAAAAATTATGTTTTAGTCAAGTTTAGATAAAAAAATTAAATCTACTTTTTTTCATTAACCCTTAGTAAAAAAACATTAACCCTTACCATGTCTTCTTGAAATTTCATAATATATGGTTATTATAGTAACTATAAAATGACAATAGAACATCAAGGTGATCATGATTTTAATATTTTACATTATATAAGTCATTTTTGAAATCAAATATTTTAGGATAGTTATATCTTTAAAAAAATATTATTTTAAAAAAAACTAATTTATGTCTATTTTGACACTATTTAGTAATTGATTTTTTTAAAGTCAGAACAACTTGATTCCTTCAGAATAAATCCCATTACACATACCCCACATGTAAATTTCTACAAAGAAATAATTTTATGGCATCAAAATTTTAAAATTAAATTTATTTTAATATTTATATTATCATTTTTTTGTATAATTCATTAATAAGGTAATCCCTACATCTTTATTGTGTCATAAATAAATTTATTTATATAATGTATAAAAATTATAAATAAAATACCTTGATTTTGTAAATATTTATATATTTTTGAAGACTATTTATCATTAAATATTTCAATTTTATAACCCCACCTTAAAAATTCATTATTAAAAAAATAAATGTTTATTTTATATTTCCCTTTACATTAAATTAATTTTTATAACACGTTATTTCACACCCATGTGGTTATAAAATGATGAAATTTCTGCCTAAGGATTTTTTTGGTCGCAAATGAGTCATCCAATAGGATTATGACATGTTTTAGTGTAGTTTTATATTATTATAATATTACTTTTTTAGTCTTATTTATCTGATTTACTCTTTAACCAGTGTAAATGAAAATAATTAATGAAGTTACTATTAATAATGTACAAAAACAAAAGTGAAAAATTTTCATAATTTTTAAATTATGATTCCAAATATGGAATAACTTTTTCAAAATTACAAACACCTAATTGGAAAAAATTAATTTAAAATTAATTCCAAATGTCAAAACCTGAAAGCATTTGTTTAATAAGTAAAACTATCAAAGGAATGACATGTCTCTATGTCAATTTTAAATTAAAAATTACTTCAAATGACCAAAATTGTTCTAAGTGATAAAATAATAATCCAATTACACTTTAAAATAAATTAAATATATAATCTAACACTATAATTAAATTAGAAAAAAAAGTCATCTTATAATTAAAATGTAGTATTTTTTTACTATTTATTGAAATATAAATTTCATTAGAAAAATTCCAATATTTGATCCCTGGTAAATTTTGATGTCCTTCTTCAAAATAAAAATATTACTATGTCAAATAAAACTTATAAATATTCCAATAACTAGTCTAAAAAGGGGTTTCCATCAAAAGGGGGTAAAACAGTTTTTTTAATACTTCTTCTATCCAAAAAATTAAATTCCTTGTTAGATAATATCATTAAAATAAAAAATGAATTTCAAATAATATATTTTATATATTACACATATATTTCATTAATAAAATCCCAAAATTGTAATTTTATTATATTATAGCCTCACTTATTTTTATTTAAATATTTTTTTAGAAACAAATTTAAACTATTAATACCCAACTTTATAATGAATAGATAGTAATATTTAGTTATCACATTTACTCAGTCTTGTGTGAAATCAGTTAATTAAAATGAACTTGAAAATGTGTGTATCACAATCTATGAATTGTGTTTTTTATACTACAATATAATACGGTCTTTTTGTTAGTGAAAGAAAATCATGGTATAGTGTAAAACACTTGACATCAATGAAAATTAAAGAAACATTCTCATAAAATCTTGGGGTGTCACATTATACCCTCATTAAAATTAATTTATTTCTCGGAATTCATTGGGGTTATAAATTGGTTACTACATGAATGATTCTTCAATAAAACCCCACTTCATAAAAAGGATTACTAAAACATCAAGTAAAAAACATAATTGATACCCAAAGTAACTCATCAATGAGTTTCGACATAGGAGAATATAGGTGGGAAGTAAAACATGGATATATAAAAAAATATTACCATCATGTCCTAATGGATAATGATATAGAACATGGTCTTGAGAAAGATAACATCCAGAAAGCCATAAATATGTGATGATTTAAAATAACATATGATTTATCGGAGTAGAAGATAAAAATATAATACTTTTCATTTTCAAGATCATTTCCCTAATGATTATGTACACGGTAAAGAATACTTGCATGAATTTATTACAATCTCATCAGTGGTCGTTCCATGAACAATTTCCCCATTATCTCTTATATAAATAAATGAATTATAATTTGTCATTCATAAAGTGTTAGTAGGTCGCACTATCCATAAATTTAATGATAGATCGTTCCATATATCTTTATAAAAAAAGGTTTTCATAGGTTATCAAAAATGATAATGTTCATATATGGTGAGATAATACTATATTCTAACAAAAAACATCTTATTTTTAACTTAATCTATCCAAATAATTGAAAACATTAAAATCCTTTTGAAATTTGAAAATCCAAAACAATAGAAAAAGTTTTACAAAAATTTATTAACATTTATCCACCATATATCATAATATATATTTGGTTGGTCACATTCCAAAAATGTGAACACATTCAACATTTATTCTCTTGAGTCATTGTAAAAACCTAAATTATAATACATCCTTATTGAGAACATGCATGTTTCCTTATTCCAAAACATTTTGGACATATTTGTTAAGTCCCAAAATTTTTTATACTTCATCCATGATAGAATAAACCTCTTATCAATAAATCCATAATTAGATCTTAATAAACTACGCTAATAAAATTTAATTATTCATATCAAACATATCTTTAGGCATGCATCATCATCTTAACAAAAGTGAAATATTAAGGGTTATCTTCCCCTTAATCATGTTTTCTCCAAGTATATCACCTTACTATTAAATAACTTTTCTATCTCCGTAAACTATTAATATATCCTTTCCAATCCTTAATTAAAAATATATATTGAAAGAACTGGTATATTTCATGATTCATATAACATAATATTTGAAACCCAAAACATAAACTGTCAAATCATCCAATTTTATTCTTAAACCATTAGCTAGGATCCATAGTCTTCATCTTTCCAAAAATATGAATCATGTATTATGGTTTCTCAACCAAATTCATCATTTTTTTAATGTGAAAAATATATAAGAACACCACAAACCATTCACATGTCATATACAATCTCTTTATCCTCAATAGTATGAACAATACTCGTACCATAGTTATTATGAACATAATGATATTTCCACTTAAGAAATATATCTTCATTATTCCCATAATTTCCACATCTAAAATATTCAATGGTTAACAATGTTATATATTTTTCTAGATATTGACTAATTCTTGAATGATAATTATGATATATAAATATCAGATATTAAAAACAAATTATTAAGGTAAATTAATTAATATATTTCAATCTATGAAACCTTTTCATTAGCGCTAGGTTATTCAAAATGATAAAAAAACTATAAGATTGTAACCTATACAAGGTATTACCTTTTAACATCCCTAGTCAAATACATATAAAACCTCTAGGTATCTCACATATGTTTTTCGCATCCTTTTTTCAAAAGGATGACTAATCCTTCGCTCTGATACAAACTCTAACAAGACAACCACAACATATTATGATAAACTGGGTTTCATTGACATCATTCTATCATAGTCTATATAACATAAATGGATTTATCTGAAAATAATTCTATAATAAAAATAATCAAATAAAATTAATTATAGGGATTGAAATATAACCCTATGTCATATAAGATGAAAAATATTTTTGATAAAGAACATGAACTCAATTCTTGAGTAAAATATCATTTCTTCTTTAAAAATGTTTTATTTTATAAAAATGACATTAAATTTTAAAATATAATAATTTAGTTGAAAAAAAACATGAAATCATATATACGAATCATAATTGAAATAAAGAATTATAAATACATAAATTATTTTCATGTCGTATAAGTTGAAAAAACATTCTTCTAGTACTCTGTCTAGATAAAAAAGTACCTCGTATGGAAAAGGAAAGAAACATTCATTCATTAACGTTAAATAAAAATTCACTGATGGATAAAATTGACTTAAAAAAGTATATGAATTAAAATAATATTATATACATAGTAAACATGGATTTTGATGATTAATATACCCCATTAAATACTTAGGAAACAATCTCAGACCATAATGAAATTGCAAAATTATCCCTTACCTTAGACCTAATTTCATTCTTATGTTCCCAAAACTCTTATATAGTGTGTTTAAACATATTATTAACTTGTTATAGAACCATAATAATATTTATTATATTTTATATGATTCACTGATGACTTTATATTACCATTTTATTTATCAATTCTAATTTAAAACAACATATTTGGTAATAATCATTTTATTTATCGTATATGATTTGAATTGTTATTATTAATCTTACTAATTATACAATGATTTATATACATAAATTAGGTAAAAATGATATATATATAATTAATATTCAGAATATATATATATATATATATAATTGATAGATAAATGAAATGGAATACACCATTCATGGAGTTGGAATATAGTACGTACACATGAACATTTTTTCAGTTTCCTTGTTGAATTGAAAGAAAAAAAGTAAATGACATATATATATACACAGACACACACAGATATATATATAAATATTTAAAGTAGAATTATTATTTCATATATTTTATTATTATTTATTATATTTACTTTATAACAACTCTTGAATGGTTAATGTTGATAATAAATCTCATTGCATCATGGAGACGGTAAGTCTTACGTACGCAAGAGAAACAATATCATTCCATTGATGGTTAAATGGTATGGAATTTGATTTTATATGAATTTAACTGAAATTATATCATGTTATATTTGTTATTTAAGTCATTTAATATAATCATTATACCCTTTAAAATAAATTATAGATGAAAAACATTTTACACCACATCGTAGAGACGGTATATCGTACGTATGCATGCATGTTGATATTTTTTATAGGATTTTTAAAATGGGCAATACAGTTGTAGCATAATCATAATAAAATCTCTTAATATAGTAGATTCTGGATTTATTAATTTTTTATAGAAACAACTTAGGATGAGGAAGTTGAAGTTGGAAATAACTTTGCAATAAGGGATAAAATGATTACCTCTTTTTCAGGTGTCCCCTATTAATTTAAATACATGACTCTTTAAGTTGGTTTTAATCCCAATGGGTGGACTCTATAATGAATTTCTGGAATTTTGAAAGTGATTTGGGTAGTTTTTAATTTATAATAATCGATTTTATTGAATTAATAAAAGGGAAGGAGAAGTACCTTTTTATTGGAGAGGTGAGGGGCACTGTATAAAAATCATTGAATATTAATTTATTATAATTTTTTTCTATATCTAATGTCTCAATAGTGATTAATTTAGAGTATAAAAAGATTATAGGTTCCAATACACTCAATAAATTAGTTTTATACAATGGTAGGTTACAAATTTTACCTTATATTTTAGCATTACCCCTTAGTTAAAATCATTAACTCTTACCATGTCTTCTTGTGTTTTCATAATATATGGTTACAATAGTTACTATGAAATTCCCAATTTATCAAAATTGGATCAATAATGAAATTTAAAACTTTATATAAGTCTTTTGGATGAATCTTATATTTTTAGGACTATTAAAGAATTCAATAATATTGTATTTTTCTTAAAAACTATTTTATGTCATTTTGAAAATATATAGTAATTGATTTTTCAAAGCCATAACAACTTCAATAATTCTACCCAAAGGCATTAAATCGTCCCTCACATGTCAATTTCATCCCAAAAATTATTTTATGGCATGAAAATGTGAAAAATACTTTTATTTTAATAATTATAATATCATTTATTTAAATATTTCATCAATAAGGTAATCACTACATCATCCTTGTGTCATAAATATATTTATTTATTTATTGTCTAAAAATTAAAAATAAAATACAATCACATATTAAATGTTTTTATATTTAAGAGTATGATTTATAAAAATTATATCCATTGTATAACCCCCAACATAAATATGTTTTAGTAAAAAGATATATGTTTATGTTATATTTCACATTACTTTAAATTAATTATTATATAATTTCATTTTCACATCCAAGTGGTTCTCAAACTCCAAAATTTCTGCCTAAGGGATTTTTTTCTCATCAATGACTCATCCAATTGTAAAAGTACACATTTTAGGGTATTTATATATTATTATAATATAAATTTTTTACCCTTATTTACCATTTTTACCCTTAACTATGGTAAATATAAATAATTACTAAAGGTATTATTCATAATGTCCAAAAATAAAATGGTCATGTTTAAATAATTTGGACCTTATGATTATAAATATGGAATACATATTTCTGAACTTAAAACATAGAATTGGAAGAAATTAATTTAAAAGTCATTCTTGTTCTCTAATCCTATCAATGAGGGTTTTACAAAGTAAAAACTACCAAAATATTGACATGTGTTTATATGCAATTAAATTCCAAATTACAGTAAATAAATAAAATTAGATTAAATTATAAAAACATAATCTACTGACACTTTAAACCAATTAAAAATTTAATCAATCTATATCGATAAATTAGTTGAAAAAGTAGTTCAGAATTTAAATACAGTATTTTTCACTAATAATTAAAATGTGAATTTCTTCAAAAATATTAAAAATTTAATACAAGGTAATTTTTTATGTCCCACTTCCAAATAATATGTTTATTATGTAAAATAAAGCATATAAAATTGCAAAATACTATATTTAAAATTTTTTCACCATTAAAAAGTTGTACAAATATATTTTAATACTTATTTCTTTCAGAAAAAATTTTATGGGTTCTTATATAATATATAAAACATAAAAACGGAATTTGAAAAAATTAAAATGAATATATTACATATATAATTCATTAATTAAATTAATTATCAGTGATTTTATTATTTTATAGGCCCACTTATTATAATTTTAATATACATCTATAAGGAATGTTATACTTTTTATACCCACTATTACAAGGACTATGTTATAATGTATAGTTATCAGTTATTCTTAGTCTTGTGTGAAATCATTTCAATCAAAATAACTCAAAATTGTGTGTATCATGAGACAAAAATAGTGTTGCATCTACAACAAGATAATACAGTATTGTGTATTGAGCAAGATTACCTCAGTGTAGCGTACAACTCAAGACATTAATGAAATTAGAAGCATATACCTCATACAATATTAGGGTGTTACAATTACACTAAAACATCAGTGAATAATCTGTAAATAATAACTATGAGAGAAATAGCACATGTCGAATCAATTAATACCAATAGTTTGTGTCAAACTCATGGTATGAATTGATATCAATGTACATCAAACATCATAGGAAAATCCCATATTCATATAAGTCTAATAATCCTTTGATTTCTCATCTCCATTTACCATTGATTTCATTAACATTGGATTGATACTAATAGTTATACTAGTCTTATGAATATAGAACCACTTGATGGTAATGTTTTTGTATCCAACCATTCATTGGTACCATAATAATCACTCATATGATACACATTGTTCGAATAATAACATACAATCCTATTAAAAATGCATGATGTTTACTCATATCTAGATCTATATTCCCCTTTTTGTATTATTTCGATTCCACATATAAAATAGAATTTGGTCACATATTGATCTCTAATGGTGTCATGGCACAATGAATCTTTTATATACAACTGTAACACCTCATCAACATTAGATCATTATTTATTCAATTTAAACTTCTTAAATAAATAATGAAACTTCCATATTTATTATTTAAGTTAAAGGATGTTTTTTCCACCACATGTTGATTCATGAATATACACTACTTGTTATGGCCTCATTACATTAGTTTCAATTCAAAAAATAATATGATACAATATGGAAAACAATTATTTTTCTTTCCCACCACATTTACTCCAAATTAGACTTAGTACCATCCTCAATTCAGAATATCACCATGAATAACAATATTCATTGTTGTTTTTTCATGGTTATAACATAACATCACTAATTGTACTAATTTTATATATTATTTTTCATTAACACCACATGAATTTATTTATTACTACATGAATCTCTCGACTAAATATAATTTTTCATCCAATCTCTGACATATCATTTTTTGTCTAAACCTTTGTTTATTTAAGTGTATATAATACCACATCTAGAAATATATTTCTTTTTTTAATTTATCAATGAAAATATATTAATTCACACATAGTGTATATTCCTCTTATATTAAATAATACACAATATTATTATACGTCCATCTCTTTTTAAATGCATATATCTCAAGGATCATATCTCCCCCTTAATAATACACCACTAATAATACAGTAAATAAATTAAATGCATGGGAAGAGGGGTATATAAAACAACCTCAGCTAGAGGAGTGTGGTTGGCTATGAAAATACAACTCTTTCATTTCATGATCCTTGAAAGTCATGTTATTGGTATTTATTTCATTTAACCCAA
Organism: Viscum album; assembly: GCA_963277665.1. Classification (NCBI taxonomy): domain Eukaryota; kingdom Viridiplantae; phylum Streptophyta; class Magnoliopsida; order Santalales; family Viscaceae; genus Viscum; species Viscum album. Next base: position 1,933,209,797 of record OY728142.1, read on the forward strand.
TAATGCATTTCTCTCCAAAAAATGTTATATATCATATTTTATTTCCTTTAAAATAATATATATTCATTATGTGGAAAAAATTTCAATGATTCCACTTGTAAAGGTACCTAATATTTTGATAATAGGAAATCCTGAATTCTTCTTTCATGGTTTATTATTAATTTCCATAGTGAGAATTATATTACAATGATCGTTCTTTAATACAACTTCTATGAATTATTTTCAAAGATTTTTTCTCCATGCAAGAGGAACTCTATAAATATTTTTTTATTTTCTTGAATGAATATATTTATTATAATAATGTTCTTGAGAGGGGGTGAATTGAGTATGAAAAAAAAATTATGTTTAAATCAATTTATAAATAATCACCAGTATAGAATTCACCAATTTAACTAATATAATATGTATATATAATTTAAATCGTTTAAATAACCTCAATGAAGTCTAATATAAACTTAGTTAAAATAATTTCAATATAGTTCTATAATTTATCTATTACTCTACTTTCATTAAATATTATCCATATCACGTTTAAAATCTATCTATAAATGTGAATTTTTTCTAAAAACTATTTTTAAAAATAAATTAAAAATTATACTAAGAAAAAAATGAATGCATATGGTGGAATATAGAAGTACCATATGATTAGTCTAAAGATTATACATAATCCTCTCTACATTATAGTCAACAACTACCAATAACGTTTAATAAAATTAAACAGATAACCACAAACCTGGAACAGGTATAGGTTATGATAGCACACTTGGTATGAAGGATAATACACCGACTATTCCACAGTAGTAATGGGAGTATAAATATGTAGGAAATAATGTGATAGTATCTATGTAATCTGATAGTCTCTACTAGATTTTTTTATTTAAAATATTTACAGAAAATTCAATGTCATGACTCTTCCCTTAGGGCTCATTCAATGACTACCCCAAGCCCGCACCCATAGACCAGTGGTTAAAGACCATCACCGAGTAGGTATATCCCACAAGTGGGAGTCATTTCCCATAGTAACTATACGCACACACATGTCTCCAAACAAAAAAATGAAACTGAAAACCCTAATTACGCATTGATGAAAACTACTAAGAAAATTCACTCAGAGAATGTTACAATACTGAATGAAAAAAGATCTAGAATACAAACACATATAAAATGGAATAGTAGAAGCTTGTGGATATCATCTGCCAAACAATATCTGACTGATAGGTACAATTATATATCTTAATGTCACTAAAGTGTAATAAGTCCATCAATTCAACATGAAGAACCCCTCTGCCCCTCCCCCTAATGACTCTCTCAAATATGTCAATCATTTTCACAAGACACGACACTAATGGGTGAATCCCAATCCAAGGTTGGTAAAACAATACTCAGTAGGGACCCCAAACAACAAATAAATGACAATAATTATACAAGAAATAATATCACTAAAAAATACACCAATTATACTACCAATGAGATACATGAAGTGTAGCCACAAAGAATTATATTAAATATAGTCATTAGAGTCATCTTACGCCTTGTATAGGTATATGGTACATAAATATGATTTTCATAAGATTATAATGTACCCTCATGTAATAAATATGTGGATCATTGGTAACACGCATAATGTAGGAAACACATGGGGTTTTAGTAACACGTAGAGTATGGGTAACACACAGAGTGTAGATAACACACATATTGTTGGTAACACATGGAGTGTAGGTAACAAACGGAGTGTCCTAAATGACTAGAGGACCAACACCCTAGTGGGGAAGGGGTGTACCAAATTATTTTTGGGAATACACAAATTCTACATAAGGAAAATAGTCTAGGTAATACATGTATTCTAGGTAATCACATTGCTTCTAGGATTCAACAAGTCCCGAGATTTCATACTTTTCAAGATCATTTAGGGAGAACCTACTCCTTGAGAAAGAAAGTCCATTTCTACGATTCTACAAAAACTCACATAGATTATCTCGAAATAATCATATCATCGTGAGGGACCCAATGCCACAAACAGATTTTCAAACAGACTCACGGTCGGAGAGTTATGGGAATTTATGTAAAAAGAGGTTGGTTGGGTCTGGACCCCATCCAACCTTGTCGGACCGACCTGACCAGACACACCAGCTTTGACCAAACCTACCGGGTCTAACCCAACTCAATCGACCATGTCAACAATTTCTCCATTCATGCAAACTTTCCTACAAATCTTTTCTATGTAAAGCGGATTCATGCTGTGTCCAGCCGAGCCTGCCATCGTTCGTCGAACCAGCAGCCATGTCCACCGCCATTGGCTGCTATGTTGTGGGTCCTCTACCACCATTGTTGAGCCGATGACCTCCAACATTCAGGTAGACTCACCAATGTGCGACCATATGAGAGTCATCACACGCTGGTGGCATCCCTCCTTCTCCAGGTTAACAGTCACACTATAGTGATTTGTTTTTTAACGAAAGCATAAATGTGACCCCCAGGCCATGTTTTTAGTCACCAGGGGATCGAACTCATCTTTTCGTCACTCTGGGGGTTCAGACATGTTCAAAACCACCCTGAGAAGACCGAAACGACCACGGGGGTTCATCAATAAAGAACACAAGGACTAGGGATAGAAATATCACAAGAATACCCTAAGACAAGACCATGTTCTTTTAAATTTTGTCCTTTATTAATTTCAATGAGAAAAAAGAGGAAAAATAGAATATTTAAATCGATTTATCCCATTTAATCTCGCGTTTTTAACAATCTCTTATGAATGATCAAAATGAAGATTAACGTGTTCTTGGTTCGGTCCATGTTCATCATTAGAAACAATAAAAGGGAAAAGAATAACTAAGAATAAATAATAAAACACCTATCTAGAGATTGGATCAGTTGAAGAAGAGGAATCTTCATTGATGTCAATCCGTCTATAAGTGATCTTGATCCATCGTTTTTTGTCATTATCCAATGGGAAGGTTCCTCCTCCGTACATCATGAAAACCCTAGGGTGATGTTGATAACCATGGATTTCTTAAATAGGATCAATTAAAAAGAAAACCAATAATGTGTTACCATGTTATATCAATTAAAAATATTTATATTAAAAAGTTTAAAGACATTCACGTCCATAAATTAACATTTTCCATTGACCCGTGCCGATCAAATTTAGGTTTCTGCTACGGAAAAATCCATATTACGTACTCAATGGTTGTATCAACTTTCTAATTTGATTTTAAAATTTTCATTTATTAGTATTTAAAAATAAAATAAGTTTATTTAATAATTTGATTTATGGCTAAATCATTTTTAGGATATCAAATAAGAGGCTCATTCTGATTAATGTTAAGTAATTCCTAGGGTAAAGAAATCACCCTAAACATAACGTTTCATGAATATTTATAATCCTATCATTCATTTTCATGTTACTAAAACCACACACTCGATAATTTTTAATGAAGAAAAAAAATATTTCAAACATTTATTCTAGGAACCTCGGGCCACAGAATCATGTGTCGTATCATCACCAAGTCTCAATATAATACCATATAATCTTAAAAAAATTACATGGATAATCCAAGATGTTAAATTCTCCACGCCTTATGGATTTATGTTCCTGAAAGCCAAAACAATGGATAAAAAAACAAATGGGTATACTGAGCAGGAATCTAAGCCTCCTTCTCTTAAGTGATTTCCTTGAGATTCCCATGCTGCCACTGAACATGAAACAGAGGAATCGACTATCCATGAAGGATCCTATCTTATCAATCCTCAATATCCACTGAGTACATAGTGGATGTTTCCCTTTCGTTGTGGTACAACTCACCCTAGTCAACATTGTGCGGATGAGTGTGTACATATTTCTTCAGCTTGGATTCATGAAAGATTTCATGCACCCACTCTAACTGCGGTGTTATACCCAAGTTTTACACCATCACACCCACTATATGATTTAATATAAAAGGCCACATAAACATTAGAGATCACTTTCCACCCTGGGAATATCATCATATCCCATTATGGGGAGAAACCTGATCTAACACATTGTCTCCCTCATCGAACTCTAAGGATCTATATAGACTATCATCATAAGAATTATGATGGATTTTTTCTATATTAATCACCTCTTGGATTACCTTTACCATCTCTGCAGTGGCATGTACCAACTCCAGGCACATAAGTGCTGACTCTCAAGGGTCATTCTAGAAAAGTGCCAGCCTGGAGTGTTTCCTATAGAAGGCCTCAAACTGTTCCATACCGATGGTGGAGTAGTAGTTGTTTTTGTACAAAAAACTCACCATGGGTAGTTGATCTGCCCAACTATAGGAAAAGTTGTGGATACAATCGTGTAGCATGTCCTTGAGGACCTGAATGGTATACTTCTTCTGGTCATCTTTCTGTAGGTGGAAATCTATGCTCAAGCACAGTTGAGACCTAAATGCCTCCTACAAACTATTCCAAAAATATGATGTTAATTTTGTATCTCGATCTGAGACTATATTTTATGGGACCCCATATTAAAACTATCTATTTTATGTAGAGGTGTCCCATGCTCTCAACTGAACCATGTTCCCAAAATGCGAGGAAGTGGGATGACATGATGAGTCGGTCAATGATCACCCAGATGATATCATGCCCTCAGGAAATATCTGGTAGAACCATCCGGAATTCTATTGATATTATATCCCAGTTCCTTCCTGGCACCTCAAGAGGATCAGTCAAACCCATTTGAACATGGTGTTATTCCATCACTTCCTTAAAATGAGGCATCTAGAGGCCAACTCGTCCAACACCTTCATTATCTCGTACCCTAAGACTGTGTTAGTCCTCCCCTATCCCACTATGGTTTGGGTACTAAACTCTTTTATGAAACTCTTTTTTAGCTACACTCCATCTGTTACGAACATTGAATCTGTTATCTGTACTCTTTGTGTTAGCTACACTCCGTGTGATACCTACACTCCATGTGTTACGTACACTCGGTATTTTACCAACATTCCCCGTGTTTTCTACTTGAGGGTGTTATGTATTCATACAAAAATCATGTTTATAAACCATAGACCTGTGCTTGGTGTGAGCTGAATCTAGTGACCTTATTCATTTTTCTTCATAGAGGCTACACTTCTTGTACCTCATAGGTATTCTACTTTTTGTACATCATAATGATCTTCATTAATGTATATTTGTGTGATTCCATTTTGGATTGGGGTCACTAATGAGTATTGTCATACTCACCCCTATACACGGGCTTTTACCAGATGTGTCATGTTATGTAATGAAAATCATTAGCATTGAAGGAGTCATTGGTGGGACATAGGCATGGGTGCTTCGGGGTGACCCAACAGACGTGGTATGCTTCACTGAAATTTAGTAAGGTTACTGTACCTACCCATCAGGTATATTTTTTGTAGATAAGATCTAGATACATGTTATTTTATATTTCAGTTGGGATTATATTATAGCCCCTTTTTCTTTCATATGTGTACCTTACTCTGAGTGGGTTTTCATAGTTGATTTCATCCGTGTTTACATAGTGTTTTTAAATTTATCTTTTTGTTGGAAATGGATAAGTCTGAATAGTTAAAATGGAAAATGCCTCCCACTTTTGGGATATTCCGACTCGGTGATAGTTTCCAGGCCCTGGCCGATGGGAGGCAGGCTTGGGGTAGTCATGGAATCAGCCCTGGGAGATGGGGCATGATAGATTGGTATTAAATGGAGGTACTAAATGTGATCCGCACCCAATAGCAATAAAAATATGAGTTCAATCCCATGGTAATGAATAACGTGACTTGGGGGTTGCATGCATGCTTTTGTTTTGAAAAAAGAGCATCAAAGTGTGACCAGAGATCTATAGAAGGACGGATTGTGGCGACGACATATGGGAGCACCATAGGGGGTGCACGACGATGTGGCCACCTAGTAGCAGGAGGTCGTCTGCTCTACATCCTAAAGAGGAGTACATGTGGCACAACGACCATGAGAGGTGGACAAGACCGTCAGTGGGATCGAACAGACCCATCACGAAGCCATTTCACACGACAAGAAGCTACTGTCTAGCTGGACTGAGGAGAGACCACACAATAACCACCCCAGGGTAGTTCATGAAGTATCCAACTGTATTGAATGTGATCAAACCTTTTTGACCAAGCAGGGATGTAACGCTCGCTGCATCCAGGTCGGATGAATCAGCCTGCTCGAGCAGGCCGAGCTGGTAGCGAGTTGGACCCCACCTGGCGGGGAATGGCCCAGTGGGCGGGGTGGACCTAACGGGACCCATGTCATGTCCATTTAACCAGGCCGGACTGGACTCAGACCTATCCTGTCTCATTTTACATAAATTCCCATTAATCTAAAACCATGTGTCTATTTGAAGAGTAGTTTTCGGGGTTGGGACCCTCATGATGAGGTGTTCCTTTTAGAATACACTAAGTGATTTTTTGTGAATGTTTTCATACGAGCTTTTTTTCTTGATGACTTAGTGATCCCCGAACGAGTATGCTAATGAAATAATCCTGCGAGTGGCTGCAACCATGATGTTATGTGATTACCTAGATAGATTATTTTATCTTGACTATGTCTCTTATCTGTAAATTGTTTCATACCGAGATAGATATGTTACCCCCTATCCTACCAGGGTATAAGTCCTCTAGTCATTAACAAAACTACATGTGTTACCAACACTCCATGTGTTAACTACACTTTTTATGTTACCTACACTCTGTGAGTTACCATAATCTATTTGTTACCTATAATCCATTTACTACCAACACTCTTCATATTTACCACATTAGGGTACTATAGATTCTTTCAAAAATAATGTTTGCATACCATAGACCTATATTTAGTGTGATCTGACTCTAGTGACTCTCTTTATTATACTTGTTAGAGGATACACTTCGTGTACCACTTTGGTAGCCTATATGGTGTATTTCATAGTGATATAAATTATGGTATTCTTTGTCTGATTCCATTGTGATTTGGGGTCCCTACAGAGTAATGTTTTACTCACCCCGAAAGGGGATTTTCTTTCCCATGTCATGCCTTGTAAATATTGTTAGCATATTTGATTGAGTACTTGGTGGGCCAGAGATGGGGGTGCTTCAGGATGACTCGACAGCCGTGGTAAACCTCAATGACATTCATATAGATTGTGGTACCTAAACATCATGTTGTGTTTTTGCAGATGCGGTCAAGGATTTTTTACATTTCTATTAATGTTGGACTCATATTAAGGCCCATTTTCATTCCGTTTTTTACTTTAAATTGAATGGGTTTTCATAGTGGTATTCATACAGGTTTTCATTGTTTTTTAGGTTCAAAATTTTATTAGAAACGAGTGTGTGTGTACATGTACTTGGGAAGATGCCTCCCAATTGTGGGTTATGCCTACTACGTGCTAGTCGCCATCCCCTTAGCAATGGGACGAGGCTTGGGGTCATCACGATATGGTCCCTAGGAGAAAGATCATGAAATTTATGAAAAATTAATCGTAATAAAAAATAGTGAGATGGGGGAGAGAATGATTGGTTTTAAAAAATCTCAAAGTTCGATTGTTCTATAGATGTCTCTTTTCTTTTTAATATTTTTTCTCAGTCCTGAAAGTGTGATGCGAGGACTTGAGAATCTATTAGTTATTTTTATAATGTTCAAATGAAAAAATAGTATCATATTATTGGTAATATATAATTGGTTCATGTATTTCACTATTATTATGACTCACATAATTTTTCTTACATTATTCTTCTTTTAAATGTAATCATTTTCCAAAAATATCTATTGGAAAATGATCATTAAAAACCCTCATACATAATGTTCAGTCTTAATGAAATAAAAACCTCTAACCAGAAATTTAATATAGTTCAAAATCATGTTTTAATATATTATATTAAAATATAATTACTAATTTTAGACACTATTTCTTGATGTTTTCAATGTCGGATCGTCCATGGTGGGATCAAAACATTATAAAAATTATATTTGGATTGCCTTGATAATTTCTGGGTTCCTTTCCTCTAAACATATAGTCCATCCAATACATAGAATATTTTACACATTCTCATATAGTCATATCACTTTAATGTGTCGTCACATGATTTCATATGGAAGCTCCAAGAATTTTAAAAAATCCTGACATTTTCATAAGATCACTTTACATCATCATAAAGGTGATTGGATAAAGCACGTGGTTGGTCCAACACATGTGATTTTATAAAAAATATGATATATAATTTATTCAGTGGAAATATTGTGATGCCACTTAAATAGTTTATGAGAAATACCCCATGGTTGACTGGATATAAATGAATTCAATCCACTTAGTCATGCGTTTAATTCAATACATAGTAATAATTTTGTGATCATTACATTAGATATAATATATTACATGAAGATTTATTGATTAGTCCTATGGTCACATTATTACTTGGTGAGATGTTCTTAAGAGTGTGGTTGGCGAAGCTTGATAGGATGTATCTCTATGAAATAACAATTTCACCCAGGACATATACATATTATACTCCTCATTCTTTCATTTTTTCCATCTATGAGGTTCCTGATCGAATATTTATGCATGAGGAAATCCAAATTCTGCTAGACAGAGTTAAAGATATATGTAATAAAGTGCAGATTGTTGTTTCTGCTAATGGAGAATGATTTGTCACATAGTTAAAGAAAATAATGATGTATATAATGGAAAGAGATGTCATTAAGGGTTATATAAAGTATCATCCTCATATTATTTTGAACATTTAATATTTAAAGACTCATTTTATATACTTAGTCAGAGACCCGAAGATGCCTCCCTTAACTATATCCCTCAAAACTATTGTGGAAAATATTTTGATCATGGAACCTCTTCTATATTAGTTTTTTAACAGAATTATGAGTTTTTTTAGTGTATAAGGAATGATTATAAATATTTGTTATACATTTATAGGCTCAGGGATCCTTATGTGTATGTTTATAATGCTTCAATTCTATCACATCGGGCTCTACTTATACCAAACATTTTTCATACCCCAGCTTCTACATCAACATCTTCTTCTACCCCTATATCATTATTTACACATAATAAAAGAAATTTTTGCCTCATACTTCTCCAATACCTACACCATTCCTTATCAACTTCCAAAACCATGTGATTCTAGGAGGTGATTATTTTCCTTCCACAATTTCTGGAAAATTAAAATTCATTATTGATCCTTAATCCATCAGAGACAATGATGACTCTTGTTTTGATTAGGGACTTTGATAAATCCTTTTATACATAATTATACATATATTATCTCTTTATTTATGAAAATTATTTATTTAATGTCTTCATTTACTTTCTAACTAATTTTTACTATATTTTTTATAACCTCAAAAGGTGGAGTAAAGTATTTCATTTTAGTACACTATAAGATTGTATGTAATAAATTTTTGTAATATTTATTTGGATTGTTAAAATAAAGGTAGTAGCATCTAATTTTGGTGGATCATACATAGCTTGAGAAGAAAATTTTAGATTGGGTTGGGAGTTAATTATCTGGTATCTAACTCAAAATTCATTAAAATATTGCCCTCGTTATATAAGGATTAATACTAAGTCTTCTCAATCTCTTGATCTAAATAATCAGAAATCATTCAGAACCATGACGTATGTCTGAGGAGAGGAATGAAAGATTTGATCACCTTAAAAAATATTATCCAACTCTTATCAAGGAGGAGAATTTTTGAGAGGTTCTGTGGTGGTTTATACAAACAAACTCTAAAGTATTTCATCAATATAAAACTCAAGCATACCATTTTATTCTAGAACATTCAAAGTAGATTTATACAGAACAAGATAAAGAATGTTTGAAACAATAGGTATGTAATGTCCATATGATATCGGTGAATTATCATCATCCTTTTCATCCTTATTTGCATCATCACTAGGATCATGTAGATCCAAGACAATAAGAGGGTTTGTAGTAGATTAATACTCTCATGGAGGTGTATAATAAATAATTTTAACTCCCACAACATAAAAATTATGAGGATTTTCTAGAATAAAAACCTCATACTCTTTACTCACATAGTAAGTAAAAAATTTTATAAGGATATGAGATCCTATATTTTACCCCCTTATAGGTTATAACCCCATACACAGTTCCTTCAATCCTTTCAATCAAATAAGACAAGGTTTAAAAAACGTCAGATGAATTTAAGGTTTCCTCCATTAGATCCACTTAAACATCATCATCACTCTCTTCTAAAGAGTAATCGTCCATAACTACATTTTTAGGTTCTAAACCTAGATAAATTAAATTTTTAGGCCAAATTGGGTTTATTTGAGGATTTTAGTTCTCATACTATTTCTTTTCATCAATAACCCATTTTTTAAAGTGTTTCACCCTACCTTCATCCTTTTACAAGTGGTTGGGTTTAAACAAACCCAACATGAGGTAGTAAACACTTCTTCCACTTGAGAAAATAAAATATTAAGATGAAGAAAGGTGTAAATAAACATCATATGGTTCATTGAATTAAAATATATGAACTCTTACTAAGATCTAACATGAGCCTCATGATAAATAAAAGAAGACTTATCTACACTCAGATCATTGTCAAATAACGAAAATACAAATCATGATGCCTAACAAGATAAAAGTCCCCTATTATGGGATACATAAAATGTTTTATGAACATGAGTAATATATATAAATCTCCACTAATCTATATTACACTCATCATTTTATAAGACTTATTTCTATAAAATATTAAAAGACATGATCAAAATCAAAATTTTGATATTTTATGGTGTATCATCTTTTTCAATCATTAATCATGTTTCTATAAGGTTCCTTGAAAGTTACTAACCATAAATTCAAAGGAATTGTTTCCTCTGTATCATCAATACTCATCAGCGTGTGGTCTCATATTTCCCCATTATGAAGGTTCATTCTTAGATAAAAAATTTACAAAACATGGTTATAAGGGAATATAAATGTACATAAACCACTTCATCCTTACCTACATTAGTACAACACACCTCAAAAGAAAAAAACATGATATATACTACTTTGAGTCTACTTTATACTTTGTAAATACTTTTTATGATAAAATATATTTCTTAAACATATTACAAATCAACTATTACTAGATTTCGTCATTTTTGAATCTTTAGAAGCATCCAGAGAATATTCCTTGAAATATCACTCCATATCGACCATTCACAAGTAATATTTAGGGGTCAAAAGAATTGGGTATGGTAATGGAAGGATCAAAAGATGAATTAACATAAGGTTTTAGAAATGAAGTTTGAGATATAGTCTAATTTGTGGTATAAAAATAATTTAGGGATCAATGCACAAGAAAGAGTAAAATAACATAAAATATATCTACAATACCTAAAACCACAAATGGTAGAATTAAAAAAAATTAAAAATGACATTATATTTAATATAAGTATAAACTATAATTATATAAAAATTAAAAAATGTATCATTAAACAATAACATAAATAAAATAAATATAATATATGAAAAATTTGGAATAATTTTTTTTTACTATTTATTAATTCATAACTTAGGCCAGATATAATTCAGTCTCTCACAATTTATTTGCATAGTAAAAATTTCAGCAAGCTGATGTTATATACCAATGAATTCTACATTAATATCCACTTTTTGAAAATTATCTCTGAGATTTTGATGTTTTATATAAATATGTTTTGTCTTAGAATAATATAAAGTATTTTATACATGTTAATAGATCTTTTGTTATTACAGTTTATATGGAAAAGTATGAATTAATATCAATAGTATAGTAATTTGTGACTCATATAAATAATTAATTCCCAATGACTACCTATGCCTGTGTACTAATATGTTGTAGTGGTTAATTAAATATAATTACTCTATTAAATACACCATGTTTCTATATATTTTCTTAAAAAGTGATATGTTCCATTCGTTCTATTTATATCTAACTTATATCTATGAATATCCACATCAAAATATCTATTTAGGTCAATATATTTTCCTATAGAATAGAAAAGTTCTAAATTAAATATACTTCTGAGGTATTTATATATTCTTTTATTAGTATTACAATGTGATTATGATGGTTTTTATTCAAAATGTGCACACATACACACACTAAACATAATTTCAGGAAATATAGCTATTAATTAAAGTAAACAATCAATCACACCTCTATAAATGTTTTTGTTAAGTAGTTTTATAGTTTCACCATGATCTAATTTATAGCTATCCATAATTGATGTGTCACTTCCTTGTGAGTTATTCATGGCAAAAAAAATTAAATATCATTAGTTTACCAAATGGTGTTTAAAATAATTCCTTCTTTTTTTGAAAAATATGAAACCCATGGAAGAATTTTAGTTCTCCCATAAAACTAATTTGGAAATCATTTTTCATTATATATTAATTTTTTCTACAAAAATAATTTCTTAAATAACAATAATTAATTTCATCAACATATATTTGTGTAACCTAAATATCATTTGTTGTTATTTTGATAAATACTATCGGATAAGTATCACATTTTGTAAAATCATTTGAAAAAAAATGTGTTCAGCCTATCATACGATGATTCAAGTGATTGTTTTAAACAATAACATTCAATATTAAATTAAAAAAATATTTGGAAGATTAATATTTGAAAATTATACAATGTATTCAAAAAACATCCTAAAAATATAACAATTAACAAAATCACCAATTTCATCCAATTCATATAATTTGAAATTTAGATGGGTTCTATATTAAAGTAGTATCATAATGGTTTCTAGTTTAGCTACAGATACAATTCTTTCCTCTTAATCAATTCCTTATTCTTAACTATAATCATTTGATACCAATAATGTTTTAATTATTATAATATTTCCAGATATGTCAATATTGTTTCTATATTCCCATTTATATTCAACAGTCAAATACTTCTCATACTATATTCAATTCCTCTTGTGTATCCATCACCGAATGTTAATCAATAATTTCCTCATTAATATTCATGGGATCAATATATGATCAAAAGACTTGATGTTAAACCTAGTTTCTAAGGGATGATGTGTATGACTTCTTATATTTAGATAATCAACAACAGTATCTAAAGGACAGTCAATATGAGTTATAATAGTTATAGGTATACTATATTGCTTTATGTTTTCCAGGGGGTATGGTTTCACAATGTGGTCTTTGTTGGGATATTTTTCAATAGAATCAATTGCAATGTCAATATTATTGGATGAATTATTGAAATTTAAATTAGAAATAATATTGTCCATATTTTTTAAGGAAATATTAGGTTATCTAGATCTGTTTCATCAAATGTGATATGAACAAATTCTTCCAAAATATTTTTTCATTAACTATGAAATCTATATGATTTACTGGATGAAGAATAACCAAGTTAAATTATCACATCACTCTTGGATACCAACTTATCCAAGTTATCATTTATATTAATAATATAACCTTTTCCTCTAATAACATTGAAAAAATTTAACATAGACTTTTCCCCATTATATAATTCATATTTAGTGTTATTGAAAAAGAGTTCTTCTCATGACTTCATTAATTTCATAAAAAGTTGTATTTATAGATTCAACCCAAAAATAGACTATTAGGACATATTCACTAACCATGTTTATGTGTATTTATTGAAGGGTAATATTACTTATTTCAATCACATCCTTCTATTAAGGTGTTCAAGAAGTTGATAAATTATAATTATATCTATGTTGTGAGTATAAGGACTCATAATCATTAATTATAAACTCATGGATATGATTTCTTATCATACTCTTAATGGTAACTTTTCTATAGTTCTCTATAAAATTTATATACATTTCAAAACAACTATAATACTCACATTTTTTAGTGGGGAAATATGCCCTTGAAATCTGTGAATTTTTGTCAACAATTAAATAATAATTATTTTTACTGCAAATCTAAAAAACTCTAGTTTTTCAAAAAAAAATATCTAGTTTATCCAATTCAAGTGGTTGAGTGGTAGAAACATATTTCTTTGGATTCGAGGAATCCTTATGTTACTTATCTCAGGGATATGGTTTTAACATGTTTTCTTTTGGAAGATTTAGTTTAATTATATACTAAACTAAGGACTTTTTGACTAATTTTCCGATAATGTATATTTTATAGTGGCATAATCCCTTATTCTACAACCATGATTCATGATGAAAAGTATTTAAACCTGAATTTATTAGGAAAATACATAATTCAAATCAAATTCATAAACATTTCCATTTATTAAGTCAATAAACACTATATTAAACATAAACCAATAAATAATATAAGAATTTTTTCGAATCATTACATGAAAATAATAATCAAATAATTGATATATTCTTATAATATTAATCTTTAAGACCTAAAAAACTAATCTTTATAAATTGAATAGGACTTAAAATTATAACCTTGTCCAAGGCTAATAATTTTTCATTTTTCATTATCACTAAAGGTGAAATGAACAATATCTACATTATTCAAACATTTAAAGCCTATGAAGTCTCATGTCATGTGCCTAGGGAACTCAATATCTAGATATTGTTTCTATATATAGGATCTATTCATGTAGGTTTACTATAATCAATAAAATACACAATGATTTTGTACCCAAATCTATTTGGGTCCGAAATTGTTAGTGGTAAAAATTTTGGTAATCCAAATGTTTTGAATAGATATATTACATGATATATGAATTCATTTTAATGAATTTGAAAAATAATATATTTTTTGGCTGACTATATTATTTCAAATTTAGATTCTCCAGATATATTATTTACTAAATATTTATCTACATCATTTTTACTAGGAATAACATAGTTTTTATAATTATTTTTCATGAATCAAATCTAATAACCATAAGCATATCATAGTTTGTTATAACATGAATAACTATAATTTTATTAAAGGATAAAATTTTTACTATAAAACAATCTCTATCATTATATGGTGGCCTATTTACTAATTTTAACTAATAATTTTCTTTGTGAAGTAATTTTTTCGTCACATTTTCAATAACAATAACAAATTTAATAATTGTAGAAACATATTTTATTTTCTTTAATTTATTATTTTTATATTTAATCGAATTAAATGTATCTTCCATTATAATATAATAATAAATGGAATTTTCAATGTAAATATAATTTTCATCATGAATTTCATGCATAGAGTGATATGAGATATCAGTAAATGAAATAGGTTGTACCTCTAGATTAGAATCCATAAATCATAGATTTTATTTTTTTCATTTGCATTTTCCTGGCTAGTGTCTAAGTCACATGAGCTATACATATAATTACTCCATGTTTCCTTCAATTATTTCACCTATTTTTTTCCATAATTACTCATACTTTTCAGGTATTTCATATTTAAAAAACCTATTTTGATATGACCTTTTCATTTACGCACATAACCATAAACAACAATATTTCTATCCACCATATAGTATTCTCTCTTATCGTATTTTCCCTTGAAGTTGATCCATCTAAATTAATTATTTTTTCCACAATTTATTGAATCATATTTCCAAATGGTTTATCGCTTCTTCCCTATCAGAATCAACGTTACATATGATGGTTGTTTGTTATTTGATTAGTTTTTTATATTATGATTGGGGTCATTTGAATATAATTGATTTCATTGGCTCAACATTATCATAATTTACTTCATGTTCTTACTCGTAAGTAATTATTTTCTTATTATCTCATTTAATGGTAGCATACTCAAATTATATGATTCTGAAACAAATATGGTTGTGCCTCTCCATCTATTAGGTAAGCATATTACAATCTTCAGTATATGAGACAAATTCTGAATAGTCATTCCCAATGAATGAATAATATTTTTAATAATATTAATCCTAAGATAAATATGAGAAATATACTCATTATAATTAATGTTAAATATATAATACATAATATTATAAGTGATTAAATTCATCTTTTTGACTTTAGAAGTGCATTCATGAGCCACAAATATTGTGTCCCAAATTTCGATTTTTTTGCACATGATGATATTATGTTGTTTTAATATTATCCTAGTGCACTGTATAAACGTGCATTACTTTACAATTATATCCATAGGTATCCATAGTTTCATAACTCTATTTATCTCTATTATCTTTTGGTTTTTATATTGATATTTAATTACTATCCAATCATCAAAATCAATACATTCAAGATATATTTTCATATTTATTTTCCATTGGGCACATTTTTTACCATTATAATTTTTATGTATATTTGTAGTACACCCATCAAGTCTATTATTATCCATAAATATTGAAATTTACAATTGACAGAAATCTAGACTTTTTTGTTAAAAAATTTATCATAGATAAAAATAGATAAATAAAAATAAGAAAGAAATAGAATTTTTTTAAAACAAATATTGTTCAAAATGGATTACATAAGATAGGAGTGAATTATTCATCCAATAAAAAATTATCATTCAAAAAATTTATAGAAAAATTCTACAATTTCAAATTCACCTAGTAATCTAATCCTATAGTTACATCCAATTTAATGATCTTAAATAGCATCTTTGAAGATTGATCAAAACATTGTTATAATAAATTTGATATTCGAATAATATTTTGATATTACTATACACATATTAAATATTATAAATATCACATGTAAAATTATTCTATCAATGTACAGTTTTGAAAAATGGTTTTTTTAAATAGTTTTAAAGAATATTTAGATAAAAAAAGATAATAAGATCATTTAAATTTAAAAATAAAAGAGAATTTCTAGCAAGATAATATATAATCCACACTAATTTATAGTCACTTAGTCAATAGGATATTTATTGAAAATAAATAGATTGTCTATAACTTGTATTGGGTATCGGCTATAACAATGCATATGGAAATCTATGACAATAGAAAACCTCTTACACAATTTTTGTGGGAGTATAAATATGAATTAAATGAAGTTATATTGTATTGGTACTCGTATATACACTATAAGAGTCATTTACTTTAACATTTATTTAGAAAATTCAAGAATAACCCAAATGTAATAAAAATAGCGGGAGAAAGAGAGATAATTAAAATCCTGATGCAATAAAATCTTGATGTTTTGTTGTTCAAAAAAATTCACTTATATTGTTGATGAATTCCTTTAGTTCTAAATATCATATGTAAATACTAGATATGTACTTAGATAATATGATGAAGAACACATTAAAATAGAGTATTGTATTGTTGAGAATAGTGAATAGGTTCATGTTTGTCAGTCGTATAATGAATAGTTTTTTTAATTTGGTCTTATTTTATAATAAATCTATTTAAAAAATGATCCATTGGAAAAACATCATTGTAGACCCTCATACACACTAAAAAATCATGATGAATTAAATGTCTTAGGAAGATAATTTAATTCATCATAGAATGTGGTTGGAATATATTATATTAAAATATAATTCCCACTTTTAGACATGGTCATATAATGTGTTCCACATTGAATCATCCATGGAATCTCAAATACATAGTGAAAATTCTGGATGGAATCCCTTAGTAAGTTACAAAACGTATTTCTCAAAAATTGAGTTTCATCAAATAATTAGTTTATTCTCAACATTCTTGTGCAGTTAAATCAGTTTAACAAGTGGTATCCTGATGACATGTAATAGCTTTTGTAGTTTTCTAGAATCTTAATATTTTCATACTATCACATTACATAATCATACTATTAATTGGATGCAATGTGTGGTTGATCAATAATGGTGATTTTATAAAATAAAGTATATAACATGTTGTAGGTTGGAATAGTGTTTGGTCACTTGAATATTTTATTGGAAATCCAACATGGTTGATCGGATAGTCATGTTGTGAATCCACTTCTTCTAGAGGTAACTTCAATAATTAGTAAACATTATTAGATAATTAATGTCACTCTGAGATATAACATGCAGTTTATCTAATTTAACATGTATTTTCTTGAGTGCATTATGATATCTCTATCATTTTTGATCCGATAGGCATATGATCGATGCATTTACCATGCATTCTATTTAGTACTTCATGAATTTCATCGAATTTTTATTCATTTATACGGTCAATAGAATGTTTAAATGTTGTCGATCGAGTCACTATGATCACTTGTTCTCTTAGATAATTTTTCATGACTCATGGTAGTTCTTATAGCTATCTTGTCTTTATGATTGATCATATAGTTAGGATGTACTCATGGTAACTTTTTGGGGTTAGTCTATCTTTATATTTTATCAGACATTTTAACTTTTCCATATTTTTCAGAAAACTATTTAACATCCATGAAACATATAATTGATTATAAGTAACATAAAATTTATTTATAGTTGTTAAAATAATTAATTTTTATAATAATCCAACAAAAACCATTTATTTTTTCCTCTTACAAGGGTTTCATGTATTTAATGAGATAAACCTATTCATTCTTCTTTTCTATCTATGCTTCCATGAATTCTTTTAGGGAGGGTTGATGTGAGTAACCAAACATTGATTATTGATACACTCTCTGTTAAATTTCATTATTGTTTACATTAAAAAACATGAATCTATTCTCCAATGAGTCATATTTATCTAACTTTTTAATTATTCTTTCCATAGGCATTGTCTTAATTTCTATCCACGATGGTGGTAAGGAATACATTTTCAATGAAACATGATACATCCTCTCTTTAATTTTAATTTTATAATCATCAAACTTATTAAATATATTTTTTAGTTGAATATAATATTTTGTATTCCTTCCATAATTACTTTTTTCCATAGGAGTGGTGGAACTCATCACGGAACCATTATTACTTTTATTGATATAATACCTTTCCATTTAACAAAGGATATAATAAATAAAACATATCATGATTAAATATTCAATCCCATTAAAAGAAATTTTTGGGTATTATTTATGATAATATCTCCTTTGATTTCACATCTTCAATTTCTACCTACATACATCCATTGTGTATGATGTGATCCCATAGAAATGAAACATCTTCACCAATTTACATTGAGAGTTTTTTTCATTAAAAATATTTCATTTGGGATCTTTTTATCTACAGAATTTATATAATATATCTATTTTCCATTTAATGAAGTCAACATGTGTGATTTTTTTAACTTATTCTTTATAGAATGATGTTCTCCTTTAATCATCTCAATCCTCAAATACATGTTATTTAGTTTTCATTTTATATTCTCAAGTTGATAATTATTTTCATCATTTATAACCTTCACTTCCTCTTTAAATTTTTCTCTCTAGGATGATAATTATGTATTATGTTAATTTAGTTTACATGCTTAACATTTACTCATGAACAAGCTCTTCAATTATATCAAATTATTCCTTCATTTTATTTTCCATTTTTCAATAAAATCATTCGACGGCTTATATTCCTCAATAAAATTTAATTTCAATTATTCCAAATTGACTATATAAGTAGTGTTATTTTTACCTTCATGTTTCATGAATTTTTCTATTGCCCTAAAAGCTTGTATAAAGTCTTTTCTATTACGCAAATAATCTACAGATTCACCAAATAATGTAATTACCTACTTTTTACGATCATCCTCCAATAATTTTTGTGATATATAATCTGCATGGAAATAGTTAATTTTTTGGATTAATTCTTTTTTGTTCTTATTTTTTTATTTCAAGACACTAAAAATTATTCTTATTCTATATTTATATTCATATTTTAAATAGGTTCATGTTCGACACATGTGGAAGAAACCTAGTTTTCATCTTTCAAAGTTGACTCTACACCAAACCACTCTTCCAACATTATCCATATTGCATTATATTTCTTATAGTGGTATAGCTTATTCAATGCAAATTAATAAATTTTATCATGTAATACATTCTTTGAAATTTATTTATTTAATTGATCAATATCATAAACTATTTTACGGAAACTTCTTAATACAAATCCAGTAACAAAAATATTATATGTGACTCAAAAATATACTATCAAGAAAAACATGAACATCATATTACATTTATAAAAATGAATTTCATAAAATAGAGTACAATTCAAAAATAGTGCCACATCATTTATATTATTTGTATATTTTAACAATATAAATCAATTACGTCGAATTCACAACAGGGACTATTAGATATAATACCACTCGTAGTACCCTTGGACACCCAGAAGGGACAGGTGAATTAGGGATTAGATAGATTTAAAATTTTCTCTTAAATCCAGTCCCTTAAGATCATGTCACCTTATTATAAGGAACACTATTCAAACATTAATTGCATACTACTTTATCAAATTCATCCACATCAAATATTAAGAATTAGTGTAGAATGTAATGTATACAATAACACTAATATTTTACTTGGTCAACCTACAAAAGGATACTCAACATGGTACATATTAATAATGTGTTAACATTCCTAATTAACCACTATTTTACCAAATATTTATTAGATTCTTTGAGAGTAGCATAATGATCAACCAAGGCCCATGACCTCTTCCTATCATCCACTTACTACATCTATGAGGGTTAAAATAGGAGTTTATTGACTTGTAGGTATCTTATTGGTTTATTGACATGAACTTCATTTCATTATAAGTTTAAGTAACTAATATTACTTTCATAATTATCATCCAAATAGGTGATATGATGAATTCAAAGAATAGTTTCTAAGTCCTCTTCAAGTTATAAAAAACTTATTATGAGAATAGTGGAGTATTTTTTCACGAAATAGAAATTACATATTAGAAATAAGCATTATCCATATGAAATAATTTAAACATATTAACAATCTTTGAGAGTATTTAGTATTTCTCACTTAAGTAATTCATATTTTGCAATATTAATCCACTAATCTAATCATACAAAATTTTCATAGTGACTTCCTCTTCCAATAATAATATTCAATAAAATTTCATTTAGCAGCAACTATACCTTCATAAATTAGATATTCAATATAGTCTCTTGTTGTTGTCACCTTTTATATAGGAACACATATTTATCAAAATCTATATTCTATTCTTCCTTTGTATTTACTCTTCTACATGAATCTTCCCTTATATGCTTCATAGTAAAGCAAATATAACTAGAAGACATATGAATTTCAAATTTCAAATTAAAAATTTTCATTAAACTCCTACTTTATCTACATCAAATACCACCCTTAGAATTTATTATATAAAATCCCCACCGTTAAATTTGAATTTCATAGTTATTGGTTACCCAAATAACGACCAATGAATAATGTGAGTTCCATAAGGACAACTGTGTTTGATTTATTCAGTAAAAAAATTATATCACAACATAACAAACTGTGGAATAGTGAATCAGTTTCACTTAACTGTACTCAACTGCCATATATTTTGTTGTGTGAAATAATACATTGTGGTGTAGCCTCCCATGACATTAATATTCAGACTTCCTCTGACCTTCTAAAAACATACCCTCAATGGACATGAAAAATATTTATAATGTGGTCCTTTTATAGCCTCATCCAATTATAGTGTAGTGATTTCATCCATAGTACAATATCCAATATGCTTAGAAAACTCATTAATCTCAGTATTCTATAGGTATACCATCCATGGTGAAAATATATTTTCTAGTATATATGTTTTCAGCTATAGTAATTTTTTAGTTTGAAATGTCCTCCATGGTGTATACTATAATGTCATAATTTTTTCATGTAATTTTTTTTAAATAATATTGGATTTTTTTTCGAGACAAGGTGTTGATACGACACATGACTCCAATGACTGAGATGCTGGAATAAAATTTTGAACCATTTTTATGTTTATTAAAAATATAGCATGTTTTCTATTTTAGTAATTCTAAATGTGTACCTGGATCAAAAATTCATGGGAAGAGTTGAGCTCAGAACAGTGAGTTTACCTCAGGTTGGGCCTTACATCGCTCAGGACAGGTTAGCTACAATAGTTAATTTATGGGTGTTTTAAGAGAAAAATAAAATATAAAAAAGGATTAATTTTATTCTATTTCTTCAATTTTACATAGAGGCTCAGCAACACTCTGATGCAGAAAATCAGAGACACTAAAAACTAACGTCGTGCAACAGTTAAATATGTTTAAAATTGTTAAATGTGTTAATAAGTTTTATTGAATAAACAAAGGTAGGGATCAGTGAAAGAATTCATAACACTGGATAATTTTCCATAGAGCCCTAAATTTTTCATGATCTCATGAGAAGGAATCTCTCTTTCCAGCAATGATGGTTTGGAGATCGGAGGTCAAATCAAGCATCAACGAATGATGAACACCGACGACTGACGGATTGAGGATGTTTGTGGATGGATCGACATAAATGATGAATTATATCCTCCAACTAAACCTATTTATTGGTAGGGGGTTTATTTCAAAGTGAACTATTTCACAATTGTTGTTTCCCAATGATGAACGTGGACCAAACCCTAAATAGGTTGATCTGCGGATCAATCGTTGATGTGGGATGGATTATCAAATGAAATGTTTTGAATGGTTAAAAACACGGTATTGATCCTATTGTTGAATTGCATTTTAAAATAGGATTAACAATGTCTGAAATTAAAAACTCCAACATTAACACCACATGTGTTATTGGGGCCTTTCCTACCCTCGTATTTGAGTTCATCACCGACAGACCCACGTGGTCCCATTGGGCTTTGTTAAGAAGTGTAAAACATGACTGCACCCCTGAAGCGGTGGTAAAATGATCTTGAGAACATTTAAGTGATGGGGATGAAATAATGTTTGAAATAAATTCCGAGATTGAGGAACAAACCACAGCATCAATGGTGGTGGCCCACAGACGAGGGAGCCATCAGTGATAGTGCGTAGTGGAGATGGTGGTGGTGCGTTGTAGTGGCGGCAGTGGAGGGTGGAGGCATGGTGGTGCAACCCCCTGGTGTGACGAACCCATGACACTGTGTCTGCGGGTAGAGGATAGTTCCATGGTAGTCTAATAGGTCCAAGGGTGGGAGATAGGGTTTCCGCCTCGATGATGGGTATTGGCCTCAGCTAGACGTGGAAGGAGGGGGCATCATGTAGTAGAGGGTCACAATCCAGCTAAACCACAACAGTGGCCCCGCGTTGATTGGTTGGGTACATGGCATTTACTTCCTACTGGGCAGATGAACTAGACCACTCAAGTGGGTTGGGCTGACAGCAGAATGACAACAATTTTGGCCAGCAGTATGCCATGTCATCCTGGTGGGTCGGGTTTGGAGGGACCCAGGTCAATTCAGGTCTGTCCTACTGGGTCGGATCATACCCAAGACCAACTACCCCTTTTTACATAAATTTCCATAACATCCAATCCATATTCCTTACTTATGAGTCCATTTTATCGTTGGGAACCTCACGATGTGGTGTTTCTTTTGGGATACTCTACATTACCATTCTATGATATTAATGTATAGTCAATTAGAATGAAGATTATTTGCTCCCATAACGAGCATTCTAAGGACAGAATCCTATGAGTAGTTATAGAAAAGACGTAGAGTAGGTCACCTTCAATGATGTATACCTATTCTCCTATGAAAACACATAGTTGGCCTCCCACGAATACGGGGAGTTGGTCTCTAAAGAAGGCGTGGTGCTAGTCTCATCTGAGGGTTCATATAAGGTCTCCTGTGAGGGCGTGGAATAGATATCCTGCAAAGACACGTAGTAGGTCCAATACGAAGACTGAATGTTTTCTTTAGTTTTTTATAATCGTATATTTTATTAGTATATATATATTTGTGTGATCTAAATCTTGTGACTCACTTGATTGTTCTTCTTATAATCTAAAAATCATGCACCTCTTTTTTAGTATGTATTTTTTCTTTCATTGTGGTTTAATTTTTTGGTTTAGGGTACCTACTGAGTTATGTTTTACTCACCCATGAATGGGATTCACCTGTATATGTTGTGTCTTGTGCAGATGATCGAGGAATTTGATTGAGACCTGGGTGTCTAGGAAACTGGTGGTTCTTCTGGGTGACATGACAGCATGGCACTCTTCAATGACATCATGAAAACTTTCTATAACTACCCATCATGTTCAGTTTTCTACAAATAAGATCAAGGATCTAGTACCTTTCTATTTTAGTCGGTATTTTATTATGGCCCGTCTATTTTATGTTTTGTACTATTAATCTCTGTGGTTTTCCTAGTGGGATTCATACCTTTTAACCTAGTGTTTTCTGTTTCCGCCCATTTTCATGGAGACGTGTTCTTGTGTATAGGTACATAAGAACAAGCCTTCCCTTTGATGGATAAACCTACTTAGCACTATCCTCCAGACCCTACCCTATGTTAGGTAGGCATAGGGTAGTCAAAGCATGGGACCCAGGGGATGGCTCTTGATAGAATGGAATCCTAGGAAGTCAGTTTTACTTTTGTTTTGAGGCAATTTTTTAGGTGTTTTGAGATCAAATTTTAGGCCAGGAAACCCTGTGTTGGTGCGGAGGTTGACATAGCCATACAAAAATACCATGAATTATACTTTCTGAATAGATAGATAAAAACAGAAGTTTTATGGAAATCAATTTTTCATGCATTATATATGAATTGAGTGAGTTCACATATCCTTTATGAGTTAGATTCATCTCAGCAGGTATACTCTATTGACTGAGGTATATCATGTTCTCTTTCTGGATGCTTCCACATCAGCATCAAGTAATGATTCCAGGGTGTGATGACATGAATTGTATGTTGAATGATGAGGCATTAGTGCAGGGGCCATTACTAGAGATTGCACCGCTATGTGGTGTACTAGTGATACCAGCACCTAGATAGTAGAAGTTCAAATCATTTGTACTAGTAGATGATGCATGATTTTTTAGTGCGTTTCACAAGTTTTAGAGATTGAGACCCACCAGGTTATATGTATAGATTTCTAATCAGGCAGCTGAGGATTGGTTGGAGGATATTATACTAGTTTTATAATTATTGATGTCACCTATTGAACTGATGGAGGTCATAGACACAGGTATTAAATAGGGATCTGTAGGGAGATGGTGTAGATTGAAGATCCAGAACCACAAGGACATGTAACTATCTTGTAAAGACTATGAGAATTTCTTCATGGAGAAGTTATTTCTTGCAATGTTATGCTCTGTACATATACATGATCTCCTGCATCTACATCTGGGAAGCTAGATGGTTACAGGGTACTCAATGGGATTCACAGATCATTCATGCTACTATAAAATCATGGAGTGATACCCTATATTCATGGCCCATACCTTCGATCAGGGACTACGTCCGGAGATCAAGGAATCGGTGACATCTCTTATCTAACCTACATATAATGGGGTTCATGGAGAGATATCTACTAGTAGAGAGCTTTCTTGCGTATAAGGGACAAACAATGGGATCAACTATTGGGCATCTGGCGACTGCGTTTTCAGATGTGTGTAGTTGATAGTTGACCCAGTGGTCCAGGAAGACCAAACAGTCTGGGATATGATCCCAGAACTTGGGATCAACTATGATGGGATTCCTGGCAAGATCATGTCTATTGAAAGAATGGTTGTGCTACACGTGTGGCGGCCAGGGACATATGGTTAGATATTGTACGACTAGCCATACAACCAGACATGATATAGTTGATAGAACACTGAGTTAGTAGTGGAGGCATGTGTAGTCTGGTATTCTATGAGGTAGAAATGGATGAGGAGTAGGATGAGTGGCAGGAGGTGGACAGAGGTTTGGGGAACCACCACCACCACCACTAGGTTTTCCACTATGAGCTCATAGAGCTAGTGGAAATGGGTGAGACAAGCTGCAAGTGATGGAGGCTTGCCATCCTGAGAATATTAGGATTACCAGAGGTAAAATCTGTGTCTTTTCAACCCTATATACAGTTTTTAAAAATACATTTTCTTGTCACTCTTTATGTCCATTACATATGATTGAGACATGAAGATTCCAGTGGAACCATTGACTCAATCCCTACGCATAGATCCCCCCTACGGGAGAAATTTCGATGATAACAAACTAATACATACATTATTCCCTAACTCTTCTTGGTGACAGTTTTGGTTGGGATCTCAGGATAGTAGGTTTGAGGCATTATAATGGCATTGTAGTTATGGACTAGTTATCCATATTTCTTTCCCAAATCGGTTGTTTTAGGCTCACAATGTGATGTATCAATAAATACGGAACAATGTTTTCCATTATCAGATAATAGGAAACCAGAGTAGTGTATGATGGTTTTCCACATATGATGGTGTAGTCAATCACACATCAGTTTTCTAGTATGAACCAATGTGTTGTGGGTGATACAATTCCTCAGTTTCCTCCATAGGTGGATGATTACGCAGACAACTTTACAGAAAATGTTCAAGTAGTACCTCCTCACATGTTGTTATATTGCGGCATTGACATGGACACTGGGATGGAACCGTAATCTATACCAGCATATTAGATGGATCCTACAAATATTTGTGAATTTAGGGTATTGTTGTAGGACATTCAGAGGAAGGGATTCACGAGAACAAGTGCTTCACCATGTACAACTGTAGTATTGTTTGCAAAGAAGGAAGATAAGACCTTGAGGTTATGTGTGAATATCTGGTGCCTGAATCAGGTGAATGTGAAGATTAAATATCCAATACCCAATATTGATGACCTCGTTAATTAGTTGAAGGGATCGATATGGTTCTTGAAGATAGACCTCAGATCAGGCTTTCACATGTATGAGGAAGTTTTGTCAATGATTTTTAGATGCCACTACGGCCACTACGGGTACATTGTGATTCTGTATGGTATAAAAAACACCTCAGTAGTTTTCATTCCACTAATGAATATGATATTCCTTCCATACTTAAAATTATTTTTAGTGTAAATTATTGATGACATGTTGGTTTACTCTGCATCCGAGGATGATCATGCAGTACACATGGGGATGGTCCTGACCATACTTTAAGAGAACCAGCTTTACAGGAATCTATTGAACTATTAGTTGTAGATATAAGAGGCCCAATATCTAAGACATGTCATTTCAGAGGCAGGATTTTCATTAGATCTCATGAAGATATTGGCGGTGCATTCTTAGGAGCCACCCAAGAAAGTTATTTAGGTGCATAGTTTACTTGTGATCGTTGGGTACTATTGGATTTTCATTCCAAAAAACTCCAATGAACCTGCATTCATTACATTATTGACACTAAAATGGAACCCATTAGTGTTGGTGGAGAAGTGATAGGAGATACTTCAATATCTAAGTTAGAGTTCGACTAGAACTTTGATACTGAGTTTTCCATAGTAGGGTCTCTAGTACATGGTTTTTTGTGGTGCATCGGGGACTAGTGTTGGATGTGTCCTGATGTAGGGGTGTGTAGTGATTTCCTATGGTTCATGGTTTTTGATAACACATGAGTAGAACAACGTGACCCATGATTTGGATTTGGTAGTGGTAGTTTTCTCATTGAATATGTGGCAACACTACATTATGGGCGAGTATTTTATCATCCAGTCAGACCACAAAAGTCTTAGGTATTTCTTTCCATAGAGGGATCTATAATTGAGAAAGTAAAGATGGGTATATTTTCTCTTGGAAAATGAATTCATGATATTCTATACTCTTGGGAAGGGGAATGTGGTGGATGATGAACTCAGGTGAAGATCGACTTCACACCCACTGAACAAGGATTCAATGTAGTAAGAATCACTTTTGATATCCTTTGTAGATTGGTATAGACCATCTTATCTCCATACTATGGTAGTTACGCCTCAAATATATTAGATATTTAGGGAGGAACATCTCAAATATTCAAGCTATGATACTGAAAGTGATCGTATGTCCACAAGGAATTCCCTATATGTATATTTAAAAGGTGGGGAGCATGTCATTCTTTTTAGAGAACACACAGTTGTACCGACTATGTTACAAGAGTATGTGTTGAAAAAGTTCCATAAATCACCTATGGTAGTACCTAGAGGTTTTCCAATAATGTACAAGGACCACTGGTATTAGTTTTTGAGGCTAGGGTTGTAGAAGATTATTTCAGATCTTGCCTTTAGATTCTTCACTTTTTTGCAAGTGAATACCGAGAACTAGTTTCTAGATTGATTAGCTCAACCCCTTGAGGTTTCTGAGTGTAAGTGGGAAAAATATCAATGAATTTTTTTATGGTTTTACCATGTATGTCCAGGGGGCATGATTCCATCTGGGTGATCATTGTCCAAATCACCATGTCATCTCACTTCCTAGAGATTTCGGAACAGGGTTCGGTAGAGAGCCAAAGTCAACTCTACACACTGGAGATAGTTCGACTCCATGGAGTCCCATCTATGATAATTTCAGATCATGATGTAGAAGTTGTATCTTGGGTGTGTGATGGATTAAAGGAGGTGTTTGGGACTCATCTACGATTGATCACAATATTCCACCCATAGCTAGATGGCCAGATGGATCAGACCATTAAGGTCATAGAAGAATTCTATGTTCTTGCATAATCGATTTTGGTTGTGGTTGGGAGGATCACAAACATCAATTGAAGTTTTCATATAACAATAGCTACCATGAAACCATAATTATGGAACCATTATAGGTCTTTATAAGGGACCTTTCAGGTTGCCACATTGTTAGAATGACCCAATAGAGTCATCACTTATGGGCCTGAAGTTGGTGTAGGATACTATAGAGAAGGATCAAGTAATCAAGGAGCATATTATGACTGCACTGATCTATCAAATTACTTATGTTGATAGTCGATGGAGATCCTTGATTTTTTTATTAGGGAGACTATGTTTTCCTTATGCTCTCTCCTCAACGTGTGATAAAGAAATTTGGATGGGGTGACAAGTTATCTCTGAGGATCATTTGGAATTTTATAGTACTATGTACAGTGGGGAATTTGGAATACTACTTGGCTTTATAAATATAGTAACATAAGGTGAGGGGAATATTCTATGTGTCCTAGAAATGGATATATGTATATAAATCATCACACAACATTGACTGGGGTGAGTTGGACATTGAGGACGGGGTGAATTTTGCGGAGTGCCAGATTGAGATCAAGCATCAACAGGAGAGGACCACATGTGGTTAATCAATTTCTCTAGTGTGTGTTTGGTGGTAGTATAGGAATCTATAGGAGAGAAAATTTGAGATGAATTCTCAAATTAATAATTAGTATCCCCATTTTTTATCCATTGTTTTGAATTTCGGGGACGTAAATCCTTAATCATGAAGGAATTTAATATCTCATATTTTACATGTAAAATTTTTGCAAAGTACATGTGATTTGTTTTTTTTTCAAGAACATACACTGATATGAAATGTGATTCTGAGGCCTGAGGTTCCTATAATAAGTGGTCCAACTATTTATATATTGATTAAAAAAATGATCGTGTGTGGTTTTAGTAACTTCTAAACGAGTTCCCAGATCTGAAATAGAAGGGAAATGTTGAGATAAGAATAACGAGTTTATCCTATGTGTGGCCTTAAATCGGTCGATATAGGTCGACTATAAATGATAATTAATTGATGTTTTAAGATAAAATTAAAATATGCATAAAATGTTATATTATTTTATTTCATCAATGTTACGCAGCGACTCAGCAACACTGCGATGCGGCGATGCGGCATCACATTATCATGGAAATGAGGAAACATGTTTTAAATGAAAGGACACATTAATGTGTTTCCAAGATTTAATAGTGTTAGGTACCAATGTTATAATTCATAACACCAGATTATTTTCCCTAGAGACCTGCTATTTCCCTGAGGCACGAAAAAGGAGGATCTCTCGTAGGTGATGACAATTTGGAGATCGGATCTCATATCATGCATTGAAGAATGATGAATGCAGTGGAATGATGGATCAAGGATGTTTGTAGAATGATCACCATAAATGATTTATTCTCTCATCCAACTAATCGTCATTCTATGTTGCTGCTTTATTCATAAGAAATTTATTCCCCCGTTCTTGTTTACCAATGAAAAATGTATACCTACACACAAATAGGTTGATCTGTGGGTGGATCATTCAAGATGTATGGATGATTTACTAAAGGGATTTGAAGTGTAAAAAAATAGTTTTAATCTCGTTATTCATTTCTATTGATTTAATGGGGTGAAAAAAAAGAATAAATGAGAATGGCGATCATTCGTCCCTTGGGTGTTTATGGTTCCTTTCTTAACCCTATCTATTCAATCTTTACCGATGAATCTACATGGTCATGTCAGGAATTTCCATGAGGTTTCAAACCGAACCAGACCCCCAAAGTGATGACTATAAAATCTTGATCTCATGATAATGATGGTGACGAGTTATGTTTTGAAATGGTGTTCATGGTTCGAAGAACGGACCGCCACAACAAAGTTGGCGGCCCGTAAAAGAGGGAGATACCAGTGGTTCAGGTGGAGGCATAGAAAATTGGTGGGAGGAACCCAAAATACAATGGCCACTTTCTTAATGGTCAGAGGTGGCCTTGGCCACATGTAGATGGATTACACATCACACAGATGAGTGTCGCCATCCTGATGAATTTTGGGAAGAACAC
This sequence comes from Viscum album, assembly GCA_963277665.1. NCBI lineage: Eukaryota > Viridiplantae > Streptophyta > Magnoliopsida > Santalales > Viscaceae > Viscum > Viscum album. Next base: position 1,933,240,265 of record OY728142.1, read on the forward strand.
TGTGGCAACCGCCACGGGGAAGTCACATTGTGGGCGTCCCTCATTAATCAGGAAGAGATGCGGCACCATCCTCATCCTATGTAGACAAACATACCCCTTTGAGAGTGTTAGGTCAGGTGGTACCCAGTTCATGTTGAGTAAGACGAAACCCTAACCTAACATGTCCCTATTTACTTAAATGCCCATAACATCAAAACTATATGTCCATTCGACGACCCATTTGAGGCATTGGAAAACTTGAGATAAGGAGGTCCTTTTGGGATACACTATGCGAACTTTTGTGAAGGTTGAAGTATGACCTATTGGATTATGTTTTATGTTCTCCTAGAATGAGTGCGTTAAGGGTGTGATTTAGTGATTGGTGGTGGAAAAGATGTGATGTTGGTCTTCTGTGAAGATGTGAATTTTGTCTCCTATGAAGACACAAATTTGGTTTGCTATGAGGGTGAATAGTTGGTATCTTGTGAGGGAATAGATTAGGTATCCTCTGAGGGCACATAGTAGGTCTCATATGACAACATGGATTAGGTATCCTGTGATGACTGTATGTCTAGTTGTATTTGTATATGACTGGACATTCCAAAAATATGTATCCTGGTGTGAGTTTAGTATAGTGACTCTCTTGACTATACATCATAGAGGCTACATTTCTTGTACCTATTTGGGATTATACCATTTGTGTTTCCTTGTGGTTTAACTTTGCTGGTTTGGGTCCATACTATTTATTGTTTTACTCACCCATGCCCGGGATTTTCCTACATGTGTTGTGTCATGTTTAGACGATTGATGGATTTGACATAGACCATAGTGGCCCAAAGACAGGTGTTGACTCACCATGGAACGATGGCATGTTACACTTCAGTGAAATCCAAATAGATTACTATACCTACCCTTCAAGTGGTATTTTAAATGGATGAGATCTTGGAGCTTGTACTTTTCTGTTTTAGTTGGGCTTGAATTCATTCCTGTTTACTTTTCTGTTTTATACTGTTACTCTTTCTGGTAGTCTTAGTGGGACGCATGTCTTTTTACTCAATGTTTTCAATTTATCCATTTTACATGGAGATGTGTGTGTGTTTAAATGTACTTATTTAAATTCCTCAACTTTGTGGGATATTCCTACTCAGCGGTAGTCGAAATCCCTTGGCATGTGAGAGGCATGTTTGGGGTAGTCATGGAATAAGCCCTAGTGGATAGGTAATGTCCTAGGCATCAAAAAATATCTAGTGGAACTAAAACTCAAATAATCACTATTGTTCCAATATTTTATCTACTGTGGTGTAGAATAGAGTATTCTTTACAAGATTTGATGACATTGAGCATTACAGTGTTCCCATTTTTTATATGACATGTTCTATAGAAGTCATTTCCCCACATCAAAAGTTCCTTTGGGTTTCCTTGAATATATCAACCATAATTTTATATTTATGGCTCAAAAATTATCATGTCATCATCCCACACTATGATCACTCTTCACCACAGTGCCACCCTGTGATGCCCTTTGTCTACCACTCTCTCATAGAATCAACCTATGATGGGATTTTTAATCCTCCCTCACCACCTAGACATGGATGTAGTTGAGCATAGTTATCTACCTCAATGATTTTGGATACTCTTAGTTTTTTCCATATCCTGTCCATATTCTTATAATTTTAATACCATTTGCAGCATGATATCATATACTGTGACATGTAAATCCATCTTTAACAACAAAAAATTTGTAAAAATAAAAGAAATGTTTCTGTTTTCTTAAATTCAATTTTGATCCAAGATGTGGAAAATCTATTATGTTTCATGATCATCTCCTATAACTTATTATAAACGAAAAACTTCTTCAAAATTTACATAACCATGATATATAGTGATATCAGAGTGTTTCCATTCATTTGAACACAATTTCTTCTATGTGAACCACCTCTCTAAAAATACTTCACAAACCTCCAAAAAGAGTATATTATCAAATTATTCAGATATAAAACATATTCATCTATTATCAAACTAAACAAATATTATTCAACATTTATCAGATCCCCTTTATTAAATAGACAACATATTCCGCTCCTATAAAACATCTTCAAAAGTTATTTTCATCAAATATATCACAAAAACCTAATCTCCAAAACAACTATGTATCCACATTGGGACAAAACCTGGAATTAATCATGTGTTCCTTAAATTTATTACTATTAGTATTGTAGATGGGAAAGTGTGGGATATAAATATTATAAGATCCAAATTTTATCATGTTAGAGCGGTTAGTTTCATGTTAAAATATATTATATAACACGAATTATTTGACTTCCCCTCCCCCCAATTAGTGAGAAATATATTCCTAGGAACATAAAAGGTATATAAATTGAAAGTTATATTAAAACTACTATACAGAATAATTCAGGAGGGAATTTTTTTCCTATGTAACATGGAATAAATATTCCAAAGAAAACATGTATTATACAGATGAGGATATTAAGATGATGAGTAAAATTCCATATGATTCAGTTGTAGATTAATCTCATATATTATACAATGTACTAGATTTGATATTTCCAATGCATATTTTATAAATGAGATGTTCCGAATAAATCTTGATGAATTTCATAGTCATGAAGATAGATAAATCCAATACTACTTGAGGAATTACAAGGGATAAGTTTCGGGTACTTAAAGATGAGGGAACAGTAGTTAAAAATGGTGTACAAGATATTCTTCCTACATATAAATTGATTTATTATCATGGTTATTGTTATGTAATAAGAATGAGTAAATCATTAAATCTAGTGGTATCCATATCAACATATATAATGTATATTTTAGATTATGGCATTACTAAATATGTACTTAAAATACACAATTATTTGTTACAGTTCATATAATTGTACAAAAAAGTAATTTACTATCATAATATACATTGTGATAATATTAAAATGGTGGAAATATCAAATATGCCAATGCTATTTTAGGGAAAAAAGCTAATATAATATGGGATATCATCTTGCTTGAGAGTTTTTTTAAGGAAGTGAAGTAACCAATAATAGAGTATACACATTATAAAGTATGGAAGGCCCAATGACTAAATCCATAACATAGAAAAATCATGATCATATCATGTGAGAGAAAACATGTTGATTGTTAGAAATTTATTTATAGTAAAATTTGGAGTGTGGTAAAAGTGGATTCCCTAGACCTAACTTGAGAAATAAATTTTGATTAATGTGTCATGTGTATAGAGAGTTAAGAATGATGTATTCTTTCCATAATACTATTATTATGTCAAAATACACCATTTATGTTGTAATTTTCACGGATTTATTTTTAGAATGAAAATTTATATTAGTTTCTAGATATGAAATGAAATTAAATATAATATTGTAGTAATCTTAAAAATATATTCAAATTTCTAAATATATCATACTTGTAGGACACAAATAATGTCACACTATTAGGTTTTGGGGGATCATAATCATTGAATCATTATCTCATGAAGTTCAATCTTGGTGATGTTGAGTATAAGAGATCATGAGTACTAACCCACCATTATAAATACCATGTGTTTTGGGTTTCATTGGATATTCCAATCTATTTGATAGTACATTGTTATCTCAACATGATATCAGTATAAGTTTGTATCATTTGATCATGAACATTTATGAATTATTAAAACCATTAAAATTAATTTAATGGTGTGATTACATGAATTAGGGGAATCATTGGTGGAATGGAATTTATGGATTGATCAATAAAGAAATTTTTTTATTTCTTATAGAAATAATATATATTAGGCCACTTTAATAAGAAGTAAATGCATTAATAAATTCTTGTACATGGTAAATGAAGGAAATTCCTTCCAATAACAGTCAATTAAGATAAATATATCGATACTGGATAATATCACAGAGTATGCATCCTGCTTATAAGATATCAAGGGATGAAGAGATTATATTAAAAGGTGTGTGATCATAAGAGGTTATCATAGCTATAACATATAATTATCATTTCAGGGTTGATGATGTGTTGCTAGATACTTCTCTTGGTATGTGATTATGACTGATTACAATTGAGATATGGTCATATTGGGTCATACACAATGTTTATCCACATGTTCCACAAATTAGAATTAATTCAAGATTAAGAAGAACTGAGCCCTGTATGGGGGAGATATGAACATTTGGGTGGGAATAATGTAATTTTATTAGTTTAATTATGTTATTTCAGTTTATAATAATTATAATTGAATTTATTTCTCAATATATTCATGAATTATTTATTTTAAAATAATTCGATAAGAGAAAATAATTTTTCAGATAAATATTATTTATTCAAGGTACATTAAAGAAATATGGGAGTAATGGTGAGATTTAATGTCTCACATATTATCCAGATACATATTTGAGTGTTAAATGTGAGTGATAAAATATTCATGATATTTATGGTTAGATAAAATGTTGTTGGTGATGTTTTTTTGATTATTTTATAGGTTATCTTTTATATATAGTAAAATAAAATTTATAGAAGTTTAACTAAAGTGTAAATGGTAATATTACACAAAATATTCATACAAAGATTCCCCTTAAATGAATATGAGTTCTCCATTCCTCTCTCTCATGTCCTGGAGAGATAAATTTAAATAATAAAGAGATCTTACTTATCCCACATTATCAGATTAATTCTGTATTCTTCTTGTGTTCATACATTCAACATAATGATCTTGATTCCTCAATTATTTTATATGAAGGTCTTAAAATAGAATAACCTAATATTTAGGTGTATTTGTGAATGATCTTGACATTTCCTCACCTGGTGCCCTCACGCTATGACAATCTATTGATGAGTGTTGTATACTAAGATCACATCATTCCACCAAGGTGTGGTTTGATTTAGTTATTGATACATAAATTCAATTTCATGAGATGTGTGGAAAAATAATGGAATTGGTTTTCTATATTCCATATTATGGAATATATTTGGCTTAGAAAATTTAAAAATATCAATTAAAAATTCATTTACGATGCTTGAGATCCTTCATAATGAGTGTTTCATCATCATGTTTCATTCCATCAATTTGTTCTTTAGTTCATCTTAGTAATTTCCCATTGGTCAACTTACTAGGATGTCATTGTGTGAAATTAATTTAATCATACAACAATATGTCAAGTGACTTTCAAAAATTTTAGTAGATTCATATAATAAAATATTATAAGAAACACATAAATTCAAACTTAATTGAAATCCATGCAAAATATTCTATATAAATTGAAATTATATTGTAATGTAATAGTTTATAGCGGGAATAATGGTCATGGAATACCATGGTATCCTCTCCTAGAAAATAAATTACATCACAATGATTTTAATTGTGTCATAAATATTAGATAATTTGAAGTTTGAGTTTCATGATAAAATTGGATACTATAATGGTCACATTGAAGACATTATAGAAGAACACTTCAATGTCTAAAAAAATATCCACATCATTTAAAAACATAATACTACATGGTAATACTATTCCATAACATTATATATTTGGGAAGAGTTTTGTTTTTTTGATGATATAGTGGTGTCTGATTTCCTAGAATTGAAATATGATATGTTATTTGAGATGTTAGATTTTTTAAGGAATTATTATTTTAAAATCAATATTAGTAAATCAACCAAGATTATATGTGATCAAAATGTGGTAATGGATTTGAGTAATTGAGGGAAATGAGTGAAATGCATTACCGAAATTTACTGTAGAAAATAAATAAAAGAATAGGAATAGATGTTAAGATAATTATTATTGTGACTAAGGAATATAATAAATCAATACATTTACCCAATATCTAACATTATCTAGCTAAATTTAATTGGATTAGAGTAGTAATTTATTATGTTTTTATAATTATAATATTGTAAATTTATAAACAAATGTTGTAATGTAATATATTCAAACATCCAACATATCCCATTGACATTCATCATGAATTTGACAATTTTATTCAATAATATATTCTTTATTTCTATCCCAAATAAACTATAAAATCCTTGGAACAAGCATATTTTGTATTTATAATTTAGAGAAATCTTTTTAATAACATTTTTTATCATAAAAATAATTGGGGATATTATATTTACTAATTAGTCATGAACAATTCTCATATCATAGAAATCTCATTATTTGAAATTCCACATATGAAATTGATATGGTATGACTTCAGTAGAAAATAATGTTTTGAATATTTCAAACATCCACCATACAATTCGTTCCTTACATCATCCACTAAATCATAAACTACAGTTTTCTACTCAGTAAAGTTATCTCTTACATTTTTCTCCATTGAATCAATGGGGGGATCCAATGATATATTAAAATCTTATTTTAGTTTTCATTAATGGCCCAATACATCACTTGTTATATTCCTATTTGTATCACCCTCAACTGGTTGTTCTGATATGTTTTGATGTTTATATAACTATATTTCAATTCCCAACCCATCATTTATATTGGATTTCTCTTCATTATACATTGTTTATGAATTGGGGTGATCATTCAATTTATTTACATCAGTGATAAATCTTTATATAATATTCAATTCTACATCATAAATCCATCAAAAATATTAAGCAGGAAATTACATCAATTTCAAGTGATCCTAAACATAATGTCTCTTCAACCATCTTCTAAATATATATATAGGGGATCAAAATATTTTTGTCTCATCAATGGATCGATTGAAAATTTTAAAATCTGAAAACTCTTCCAAAATAATAGTATACCAAAGTGTGTTTCTAGATAATGTGATCTAAATTTTATCCATACATATCAAAATGTGCCTACATTTATTTAATTAAAATTGAAACACATAAGTAAAAATATGTAGGAAAAGACATAAATAGAAGTTAAAAAAACACAACCCATGTAGTTATAAGAAGATTCATATAAGTACAAAAATGTCACTGTAAAAAAGGAAACCAGTTATTTTTTGTATAATTTAAAATAAATGAAAGAGAAAAACATATAATCATAATTTAAATTATTCTTAATGGGAGAAACACTCTAGTATCACAAAGTCCAAATTTGTGCCAAAATTAATTTTTTATTACCTGTTTGTATTTTTATTTAAATTGTAAAGTGAAAATAAAATTTATATTTAAAATATATGTTGATAATAATAAAGAATATAACTATAGTATCATCTGACTTGTTGCATTTATAATTTCAAATGTTTTTTATTATATACTAATATTAATATGTCAAAGTATTTTTACATTATAAATATTTATATAAGATATTTTTACTAACTTCATAAAAATTCTAGAAAGAAATTATTTTCAATTCAAGGAAATTATGTGACCTGTATCATTTATAATTTTAGAAATTATTTAATATTATAATAATATTTTTTTTATTAAATGGAATAATATATTATTGAAAATAATTAATAATTAATAATTTCATGGGATATGAATTAGTTTCAAGAAGTGTGTTCCTTTTTTCATGCCCCACGTCGTATCCCTTGGTAGCATTATTTCTTTATTATGTTGTGGGAATTTGACAACACTAATAAATATAGTCACATATAACATGTGAATAAATTTTGAAATTAACTCTCACCTCACCTCCTACACCATACCAAGAAATAGTCCCAATCAAATCCATTATTAAGAATCACACAATGATTGAGAAATAAAAATTATCCCCTCATTGGATCAGAAGCCCAATTTGGAATAAATATAGTCACATATGTCTCAAGAGGGTCTCCAAAATTTATGAAAAAACATTACTTAATGATTCCATAATGCTTTAATAAAGAGCTTATGGAGACAATATTATTTCACACCACTTGATAACTATATTTCAAATTTTCTTTTAAAATAATTTATCAAAATATCATTTGTTTTTTTATAAATACACCTATTTCTATAAAATCACATTTTATGGAAAGGGACCCCTATTTAAAGTAATAAAAATGGATTCAAGAACCCATTATTAAATATCAAACAATCCATTTTTTTAGAAAATTTAAATCCACCAAGAGACTCATGTCCTCAAAACCATTTAGAAATGAAAAAAAATTAACTACATTCAATTTCTAATACTTCCCTATAAAACAACACACACACACCTTTTTAGGAAACATCTAGTATGGAACACCACTTTAAATGTTTAATTACCTTTAATAAAGATACTAGGGGTTTTAACATCCAATTAGAATTTGAATAAGTTATATTCCATGTTATTAAACCATTTATCTATCAAAATGTTTTTATTGTACAAGTAAATTTCAAGAGGAACCAATTTTAGGAGGGCCACTCTACTATTTTCACAAGATCATCGCATGTGACATGTCCATGTGAAGCACAAAATCCGTATGTAAATCATGTATATCCTTCAATGGTATTATAAAATTCTTATAAAAACCTAATAAATCATTTTAGATCATCCACAGATAATAAAACATGTACTATGATGTAATTCCATACATGTTTGTACCTCTTGTCAAGTGTAACCCTCTTAAACATATCACCATTTATGGAAAATGCATAATCGATCCAATAAAAAATATCCTCTAACTAGAGAACCAAAATATAAAACATTACAACCTCCCAAATTCTTAATACGAATCCAATCATTTGTTAGGGTTTTTAAGAGTGAAAAAAATTAGAGATGGGTAAAGGGAATAAACAAGGAGAATAAAAGAGTAATTGAGGAGGTATTGCCACTTGAAACTTCATAAACTCTATGGGAAAAGGTGAAATTGAGGGAGAAAGGAGGAAATGGGACTAGTTAAAATGGATCAAGGGAGAAGGGGGAGTCAGAAGAAAGGTTGATCGCATGATCTCGAAGAGTTTTTTCTTGGAGGGATTGGGGGAGATGGGTTGGGGTGGGGAGAAGGGGAGGTCAGATATGATGACATGAGTGAGAGGGGGGTATGGAAGAAAGGGTGAGGGATTAGTCTCCAGGGGATTGGGGAGAAGGGGGTTGGGAGGGGAAAAGGGGAAGAAGTTATTTTTAATGAAATAAAAAAGTTAGCAGTGTTTTTCCATAAACATCTAATAAATGCTTATAATTGGTTTAGATATTGTTTAAGAAACCGCTAAAAAAATCCCTCTATTAGATTCCTAATTTGGTGTAGTGTTTAAACTGATATGTCATATTTATGATCAAAACAAACTTTTTGAGACATACTTGTAACACTATGTATCAAAATAAGGTGTGTTTAATTCCTACACATCAAAAATTATTTATGTAATTTATTCCAAATTTATCTAAACAATACCAAAGTGATTTCTTAGTTATGAGTATGTGACTTATGTTTTGAATAAAAATTTCATTTATAAATAAAAACACACATTGAGTCATGAAAATCACACCATGAAATTGATTTATATATGATCAATTGATAAATATCAAAAATAAAATAAAGATATTATTCCTGAATTATAAAAAAATTACAAATGAATTTTCTCAATTTTGTGTATGACGTGTGTATTTTCTACTAAAATGTAAATTTAAAATGAAAAAAAAATAAACATTTAGTCCTACTGATCACATCATTTGTCAGTTTTATATGTTATTTGTTCCATCATGTCAGAAATTTATTAGGAATACTTATCCTAAATTATCTAAAACATCTGATCATGTGTTCTTGTCTTTTTGTTATTAACACAACTTTTCAACTAAAAAGTCATTTCAAAACCGAATACAGGTATTTTTAGTTTTACCGAGAACACTATGAGTAAGATTGATTTGTGGGTAATTCATAAACATCAAAAAGGATTTTTGAATATTTTTCCAGAAGTATAAAAATCCAAAAGCATTTTCTCAGTTTTTAGAAGGTGACTTGTGTTTTGAATTAAATAACTTTCTTATATAAAAACACAAACTAATTTGTACCAGTAAATAAGTGAATTGGATGACATATGGTTGATTCTTATTTGTCAAAAATGACTTTAGAATCCTTTTCTTAATTTTTAAAACAAATTAATTAATTTTCTTGGTTTTGAGTATGTCACATGTCATTTATTGTGAAAATATCAAATAAAATTTAAAAAATGTACTTTGAGTAGTAAGTGTTAAATCATGTGTCAATCTAATGATAGGCTAATTCCTAAAATTGAAAAATAAATCCTGAATTTTCCCAAATTATGATGACAATGAATGTATGTTTTTTAAGTTTATAGTGAGTGACATAGGTATTAAACCAAAATGTCAACTTTAACTTGATAACAGACACTTTGAGTTATACATGGGAAACCATAAATTTTTTTTGAGGTTTGGTTGATTAATATATATCACAAATTATTTATGGATATTTTACTAACTTATCAAAAAAAGCTGAAGGTTTTTTCTCGGTTTAGATTATGTGATGTTTGTTTTGAGGTAAAATTTTATTATATTGAAAATACATTTTGATTAATACCAGCCACATCATTTTTTGGATTGACAAGATGCATATTCCCATATATCATGAAGGAAATTATGATTATTTTCCTAATGTTTCAAAATAATATAATTGTGTTTTATTTGTTTTGAGTATGTCACTTATCTTTTTCCCAAAAATGTCAAATTAATTTAAAAACACACAATATGATATATATACAAGAGACATCGTTTATTAGTTTGATATGAAACTAATTCCTACATGTCACAAATGAATTTTTAATCAATTTTCTAATGTATGAAGACAATCTGAGCATTGTTATTTGGTTTTCAGTGAGTATCACATATTTTGAACTAAAATGCCATTTTAAATGGATAATAAATGGTATGAGACATACAGGAGACACTATGTATCAGATTGAGGTGCTGATAATTTCTATATATCAAAAATTATTTATGAATAATTTTCCAAAGGTATCAAAACAATTAAATTATTTTTTTCTCATTTTTAGTATCTGAATTGTTTGTTGAACTAAAATATTAATTATAAATAAAAATAAAATTTGATTTATACCAATCACACCACATGTCTACTGAATTTTTTGGTTATTCCTACATAGAGTAAATTACAGAAGGATTATTTTCTTAAAGTATAAAAAAATATGAATGTGTTTTTTAAGTTTTAAGTATAATAGATTCCTTTTTTATTTAAATGATAATTTAAACTAAAAACATGTAATCTGAGTCCTACTGGTCACATCGTGTGTTGGTTTGACAAGTGACAACTTTATGCATATAAAAATGACATATGAATCATTAACCTAATCTGTCAAAACAAGATGACTTATTTTTTTTAGTGAGTGACATGTGTTTTGAAGTAAAATGTCCATTTTTAACTGATAATACTCATTTTCAGTTATATCAGGAACATTATGTCTCATATTGAGGATTGTTTGATTCTTACACATCATAAATGACATATGGAATATTTTTATAATGTTCCAAAAATTTATGAATTCATTTGATAAATTTTGAGAATGTGGAATTGGTTTTAAACTAAAAATTAATTTTCCAATAAAAACACACATTGAATCATATAGGTCCCACTATGTGTCGAATTTACAATTAGTTGATTCTTACACATCAAAAATAACTTCAAGATCATTATCCAAAAGTATCAAAACAATTTGACGGCCTTTTATCAATTTCTTATTATGTGATGTGTGTACTGATCTATAATGTAAATTATAAACTAAATACGTAAAATCTGATCCATACTAGACATAACATGTATTGGAGTGAGGTTTAGATAATTCATACCCAACAAAATGTGTATTATTATTCTTTAATGCATTCAGAATAGAAGTGTATCTAATAAAATTACTATTTGATAACCCATAATGTCAAATTCATTGAAAAATAAAATGAAAGGTGTATCATTGTGAGTGTATCATCCTTGTTATGTGAATGATCTCACTATCAACTGTTCATGATGTTTTTATACAATATAACACCATGTATTCCTCCTATTCATTTCTAAAAAAATACATTTCATCTTGTGAATATAAGGACTATTGAAAATATTTTTAGTAATAGAAAAATATTAGAAAATATATGATTTATAAATATTATAAATGAAATTGCAATTATCTTCAGAAATACATCGTCAGAGATGGATGTTTGTTGATGGAAAATGATATATTTCATAAATTTTAAAACATAATAAGAAAAATATTTACCATTATTTTTTTTGTGCACTCTAGAAACATTTATTAAAAGAAGTGATTTGTTTTGATATATGTTTATATTGTGGAATTTTATTATATACAACCTAATACTAACACAAATGTAGAAGTTGGTAGGATTTTTTTTCACTGACACGATATCCATTCCATGATTTTTACAATATTTAAACACCGCCTTATTATAATATAATTTTAATTAAAACATAACATAAAATATATAATCTAACTCCCATATTTTTTAGATTATTCTAATGTATGACATATTATCATAATTTTAATTTCATTCCATAGTACCTGATATATGAATAAACTCAGTTATCAGTGTAACTCCGCTATTTTTCATTGTACTAAATTCATCATGTTCATTTGTAAATAACATTTAACTATTAATTGTGTAACCATTATAAGATAACTCATGCAGATTTGGTCATCTAGGTATCCATCAAATTAGTTTTAAAATTGAATATCAATTTTTTGTTTACACCATAAACATCTGGTCTAAAAACCATCTTATAAACTCTTGATTTTATGTATTTGACATCCATATTTAAACCCTTGATGTATTCAAAAGAAAATGTATTTTTTTTTTGAGTTTTAACATATATTGGAAGCTCAAATAAGTTATGAAAAATGTAATGTTGACCATCCTCCCACCCTATAATAGTAATTGTGAAAACATATATTCTGGAAATTCCTTCTCTTAAAATCCACATAGTGTGATGAAATTTGGGTTGAAAAATAAATTCCAATTTATAAAGGTATTAACATTATAATTCAGTGTCTTCTTCCCTAGAATATCACTCTACAATAGAACATTCTATACAACATTTATTTTTTACACACCCTTTCAAAATAATCATATATTTTTCAATGGGATATATTCATATCTAATGTATGGGACCACATAGTCATATATCTTATAACAAATGAACCATCATATAAAATAATTTTGGTGGGAAGACCATTTGTAATTACCATAATATTATAATAATTTCATTTCCCACATTTATAAATGTTTCTATATCTTTATATCTTCTATAGAGATCATTGATATGGAAAGAGAGTTTGGAATTTTTTTATCATATATTTTTTCAAAAATATTATATTTAATGATATTGGCATTAGATCTTTCCTAAAAACATGACATTCATGTGATTTAATCCCCTTTAACATTAAATAAATTGTTGGTATTATATTATTTATAATTGTGGAATAAAACTCTATAACTTTAACATCATTCAATATGTTGAAAAATAAATATCTCTAATTCATTGAATGGGTTTATATAGAAAGAGGAAGAAAATATTGTCTTTCACACTTCATTGATGCCAAATCTTCATATATCCCCAGTGTCAATCATGTCCAATGTATACTTAATTCCATTATTTTCTTTTTTTGATCCATTTACTAATATTATAATGACACAATGACATAAACGTTTTATCACATGCATAACATCATGAAAATTATTATTATACAAATAATTTCATTATAGTAATTCAAAAAAACTGATCACTTTTTTTAATCTATTTTTATAAGGTTTTTCAAAAAAGAATTATCAAAAGTAGTGTCAATATATTATTATCTCTAAAACAATTGATCAAATGTTTTTGGATATATTGTTGTAAATTATTCTTATCTCCCATTGAATGATGTAATACAATATCAGTACCTATGTCACCCGGGTAGAAATTTATTTTGTCTTATAAACAAATTATTTGATTAATGTTTTAACCTAATTGACGGTGTAACTTATTTAAAAATGGGAAACCCTTGAGCTCTTTTATTATTTTATCCTGAAAATTTTTAATTAGCAATAAAGTAATTTATCATTTCATAAATCCTAGATCTCAATGTATAAAATTCTATTTTTAATCATTATACTACTTCACCCATTAATGTCATAATAATTTCAAATATCCGATCAATAGAGCCAAATCAACATTAATATAATTACTTGGTTGTTTTGGTATTGACATATATAGAGATATCATAATGTATTTTTTCTTCATGCATAAGCACAGTGGAATGTTATAAATTACCAACATAAGTGATCATGTAATATGATTGTCTATTTGAAAACAAAAAGGATTAACTCCTTTTATAGATAGAACAACAAGAAGGACTTCTCATATTTTTAAAAAAATTCATGATACTCGTGATTAGTTTTCTTATAATACGGAGATTCTATCAAGTGATGATGTATCCCATAATTAATTTTTATATTTACATGCCACATCAATTTCTATATAGTCTACTCACTTCAACAAAATCACTTAAATTTTATAATGATTGGGAAGTACCTTACAACTTTTGTAGGACATGATTCACCTTTATTATATCAAGAATAACTACACATTAGATTTTTTTATGTTATTTTAGGTTTTTAAGAAGTAATATACATCCATTTTGATAGTCATGTATTATTTAAGATATCATACAAATAAAACATTGAATTAATTTAGAAAATTATTTTGGTCAAAGAAGCTCATTACCATTTTGAGAAAATCATTCAAGAGAAAATGTAGTTTAGTAAAACTGGAATCAATCCATCCATTTAAAATTATAAAATTATATAGTTTTTTTATGGATGAAAATTCTATAGATTTGGTAAAACGAGCTTACAATGTTGTCTTTTAAGAAATATTTAGCTTCTCAAACAATTTGATGCAATCATGAAGTTCATATTCAACTTCCCTTATCATTTCTTTAATATTATCTTCATCATAGATCTCACTTGTAATTATATCTATGATATAGTCTTCATCATTTTTCACACTTGTAATCATATTAGGTGATCCATAAAATGAAATATTATCTAGATTTCTAGCTAAATTATTTTTTTACACATGTTTAGTCTAACATTTGTTTCTTCTATCTATTATGTAGTAGATCAATTGTTCTTATGAAAACTATAGACTAATTATTATTGAATAACAACGTAAACAATGAAAAATGATTTTTGAAGGTTTAGATGCATTATATTTTGAAAAAATAATGAACTATTTCCCCCCATAATTATACTATTTTCTCATATGATGGGAATTCATCCAGTTTCGATTAATGTCCATACAATTTGATTCTATAAAATTATTATTTAACAAAAAAATTCACCAAAATTGTATTCATGAAACCCATAAAAGCTCAATATTAATGAATAATTTAAGCTACATGAATTTATTTTGATATGATACTAATAACTGAATGATTTGTAATAGTATTGTTTTTTAGTGGTGGAAATCATTGAAAGAATGGAATGTCTGATATCTATAAAGTGACAAAATATATAATTAAATGTTCATATATTATAAACATAGAGAACAAGGATGGTTTCTATAACCTTTTTAGGTGGGAGTAAAATATAAGAGAGGTGTTGATGATTATTCATTTCTTCACTTTGTATGTGTTAGGCCAGGTGGTGTTTCAGCTATAGGATGATTAGGATCCAGAGTTGATATTTTCTCAAATGATAAAAATTGTGATATTGCCCAATCACATGATCATGAGGGCCCAACATTTGAATAAAATCATGAATTCAAATCTAATGAACCAAAAGACCAAATATAGAGTTCTCAACAAATTTGAAAAACTAAATAACTGTCTAATTGGGGTTTCATGATTGCTTTAAATTTAAAAAATTTATGTGTCTTGAATGAAGCCTTAGAGAACAATAATGATAAAATAAAAAATATATATAGAATCCATCCTCAAATGTTTGACATGTGTTATAAAGAATATTATAAATTAACAAATAAAATTTGTAAAATAAAATCTGATTCATGTGATTTATATTTTAATATATTTTACTTTCCACTACCAATATTCCAATTTATTTAGAAAAATAAAGAAAAAATGAATATGATAGGACAAGAGGTTCACATTTTAATAAAACTAAAACTTTTATAAACTTAAATTTTTACTCACATTGAATAGATAATACATTCTAAGAACTCAAAAACATATATATATTATCTAAATTAAATGAAGGGTAATGTGTTGATGAAGATACTATAGATGAAAATTTATGTAAATTAGAGTAAGAGTCATAGATTTAATAAGTGAATGATGATGAGTTACCTAGCGATAAAAACAATTGGGATAGAAATGATGAAAAATATAAAATGATGAGTTCCCAATGGGGACAACGGATATTTACATTAATAAAAATATTAAATGGAATGGGGTTTTTGTCTATTAATGGATGAAAATTGGTAGATTTGTTTTTGTTTTAATACATTACATCATGAAGAATGCATGGATCTTGGCTTCATCTAACCCATATTTGAATATTGATCCAATTACTGACACAAAAATTACCCAATGATAGAGGTACTGTTTAACATTGGTTGATGAACAATTTTCGAAGGAGAAATTAATTATGTCGAAATAAATAATCACCCACACATTCACACTCATTCTATATGCTAAGGTGAACCAGGCGATGCCATGTATTGTGTGATGGTGGTGTCATATCAGGTATTCAAGGGAGGTGATGTGCGTTCAAATCCTTAGAGAAAATTAAAAACACACAAAGAAAAACTAAAAATTATAAAAGTATGAATGATGGGTAAGAAGTTACAAACAATGGGATTTGAAACTATCAATTCATTTGAGCAAGTGCGGTGGTGAGAGAGAAAGAGAGAGTGTGCAGCGGTGAGGGATATAATGGGGTAATCAGGGAGAGCATACCACAACGGTAAAGAGTTGTAGTGAGGGTTCATGGTGGAGAGGGGGAGTGATGGAGAGTGTGTGGTGGTGAGGGAAAACCTATAGGGGAATGGGAGAATGTGCGGTAGTGAGGGAGGAAGAGCTGAGATGGTGGAGAGCGGTGGTGAGCGCCCATGGGATTAAGGGAACACGATAGCGAAGTAGAGCTATGGATAATGACATAGGAGTGGGAGAGTACCGGTAAGGGAAAGCGGTGGTGAGGTTTCAATTCCATGAGAGTTTGAATGTTGTGATGAAATTGGTTCAGTTGTGTTAAGATTTATAAGACCGCGAAGGGTTTTATCCCTACTTCTAAAAATGAACTAATAAAGAGATGTTTTAGTAGTGTTTTTCTAATGGAGATAAATAACATATAGGAAAGTGATGATAAATATCTAGTAATATAATTAATAAAATAAAAATTTTCTAAAATTATTAATTAATATAAATTTATATACTAATAAATAAATATTTATATAATTATAAATATATTTAATGAATCATATTTTTGAATTTTTAAATACAAAAATACATACCTATAAATAAATAATTATTAATATAATTATAAAAATATTAATATAATTGTAAATATTTATTTATAAGTTTAACTATAGATATATAATTATAATTATAATTACAAATAAATAAATTTGTAAATATTTTTATATAATTGAATATATATATATATATGACATTATAAATATAATACATATATTTATTATAATTGTATATTTATTTATATATATAAATTTTTATTTATAAATATATTTATATAATTATAAATATATTAAAATGATTGTAAATATGTTTTTGTAAATATAATTATATATATATATTTATAAATATTTGACTATAATTATAATTATAATTATATAATTACAAAAATATTTATATAATTATAAATATATTTATTAATATATATATATATATATATATATTTACATATTTATATATTTATATATTTATAAACATAAAAAATGTACTTTTTATAATTTTCTAACTATTTAAATAAAAAAATATTTACCTTTTATTATTTAATTATATTTATACAAATATTTTACGTGATTATAAATATTTTTATTCAATTATAAAAAATTAATTATTTATATAATTAAAATCAGATGGTTCAGGTGGCAGGAAAGCCAGCTCTTAAATGTTTTGTTAGAAATGTAAAATTAACAAAAGTGAAATCTTAAGGGATTTTTTAAAAAGAAGTTATCTAAATCACCACATGCATCTACTTTAACTAAAACTGAACAAAAATCTGGGGTCACAAAATACTATCGCGAACTGGACTCTATAATTTCTCACAAAGAGAGAGTGTCTACAACCAGATTTAAATCCATGTAAACATGTGTATTATCAAGATAGATATGATCCACATGTTGATGTTAATAAATCCAAGATGATAACATTATCCATGGGACTATCTAGGAATGGGCTTCAAGAAAATCCAATATTTATAGGATTGAGTTATACTCTACCCATAGAGACTGCCATCCATGGTGGATATCATACATGACTACCTTTATCAAAGACACAGTTCGGCCTTAATTGGAAAACCATTCCCAATGAAATAGTAAAAATAGCCCATAAAGAGACCCCAATGAATGAAAAATTCACCACCACAAACCTAAGGTCACTGTTACACATGAAGCCACCCCATACAAATTAACATTCATCCACCCGGGGATCGGCAGAATCAACATAATATACTTTTTCTCAAATGGTTCCTTTTATCCTGCTATTAACACTAACATACCTCGATATAACTGGGTCACAAGTTTCATTGTTCATCAATCCTGTATGTATTTTTGACAGAATCATTATTTACCTATGAATTTCTTCAATTATAGTATATATAGAGGGAACCAAATAATTAAAATCCAGCATATTCCTTTCCCTCCATGTGTAAGATATAACAATAGCAACAACAATCCACAGAAGTTCTTGGGCATTCTCACAATAGCCAGTCATGATGATGGAGATTACCAACTCCTCAAATTTACCAAGACCATGATTGGACCAGAAAACATCATGTATATAACCCCACAATCAATATTTAAAATTAATTATAAAAATTGACTCAATGATTCTTCATCATTCAGTCAGAGATAACATACTGAGTCAATGTTGGACCCTATACGCTAGAGTAGCATATATAGTGGCAACCACTGCCTTTAGATCCTCCAATGTTATAGAAAAGCAGCTGGAGAAATACAATTATTTTTAAATCATATCATCCATGAAGTCAGATTGGTTAAATCACCAAATTTATGCCTATAGAATTCCATGGTGTTTAATTTACGATTGAATTTGGTGCCTATATATGAATGCTCCGATTAATATAATGATATCTGCTATACTCCATACTAAGAAGATGTGATAGTAGTTCATATGCACTGAAATTATTCTACAAATCACCAATTTTAACATATTTAATGGATTCATGGATACCAAAATCTTCCTTGAGTGTATTTTAAATACATGGAGTACTCCAAGAGTTCAAAGATGATTTCTTACATACCATCCACATTGAGCATTGCACTATATCCTGATAAGCATGCTTGATAGCTGGATAGAAATATGACACAATGTACCTGAAATAATGATTCTACATTTTAGTTATAAATCTGGGAGAAATAAGAAATGTCTCCTTAAAGAGCCTTAAGGTCTTTTATTTTTATCCCTCTCATGCCAATTAGTTTAATACATTATTTTCGTCAAACTATAACCAACATATTTTCATGAATTGAAAGCATCAAAAACAAATTAAAAATCATATTCCGGAAATTTTTTTATAATATTTATAGTCCATTGATACATTGAAAATGCAAATAAAATATTATAGGTTTTCATAGATTTGGAAAAACAAGTTTTCTCTTTTTGGTACATAGAATTTCCTATCTATGTTTTGATTTTATTAATTAGTTTTGTTTAAATATTCCCCATATAAAACCTTTTGAACATACACTAAAAAGTGTCTCCCAAATTAGGTAAAGGTAAGGGGGCATATCTTAACACCCTGACCCTATCCATTTTATTTTGATTATATATTGTCACCCTTTATCCAAACACTATTGAATATTTATTCGAGCTAATAACATGACCATTATCTTATTAATAATTCAAAAAAATGAATTTAATTTATGATATGGTAGTTCTATCAGCATGAACATATACCTGAATAGTACCATCATATAAGAAGTTTGAGGGAAAAAATAACAACCTTGTAACCATTTATTTATTATAGAGTGAGAAATTCACAATATCCTTAAGATATTAAATGAAATGATCTTTAGTTGTAGTAAAGAGAAGCCCAAGTAGTGGACCACCATTCCATACTCCTCCAGAGCACTAAAAGAATCTCCTAGGCGGCCCATTAACTCGAATGGAGGGCCTATACCTCTTAAGGATACTATTAACCAAATTGATAAATTTAGAGGAAATTTGATGCATTATAATAATTGAAAAAAATAATATCTATTTTATTTTTTCAAAATACATGGATATATCAATTTCATTATACAAATTACTAGCATTCGCCATTTTCCTAATAATGTGGACACATTATAATCTAGTGTAAATGAAATACAAGATGTTACTTCTGGTAAAAATTCCAAACTTATTTGTAGTAACAAAACACTAAGCAATCTCCCCCATTCATAGATTCATAATCATGGTGATTAATTTTTGGTATCAAATTTCCAATAATAATAGACATGGAATCATTAATATCAACATAATTATATTTAATTGGATTATATTCAATGAATTTACAAATAAATCCATATATAATATATGTGTGATTGAATAATTCTCTCACAGCATTAATGACCATAAAGTGCACAATGTCCCATTTGAACATGAATAATTATTGCTAAATCCATCTAGTCCGGTAACAATATCAATATTTAGAGAAAACAGATCTTCCATAATTTATCCTTCACTGGGTACTTCAATAAGCCTCATATTTTGAAAATAATAAATACTTGGAATAATGTTATTGATAATTTTTTTAGTGATTTCATTCCCTTTCACCACATAATAATCCTCAAAATAATTTGTCACAATAAATGACATTTCATTTTCAGAACTGTAAAAAATATCGTCGATATTGTAGGAAGTAACCGCTCTTCTAGACATCATGTCCATATACATAAAATGAAATTATTTGGAATTTATATCTACATCCTTTAGCCAGCTGTTGATAAATTGGTTATAATAGACATTCACCTTATTTTCCAAAAGAACATCATGATTGTAGAGGTATTCCATCTCATCCTGAGAGGGGAATTATTGATTCACATTAAAATCATGGCACTATTCAAGATTATTTATAGCATCCATTATATCATGGCAATTTTTAGGTAAGTATGTTTTATCCATTCTTTGATCCTTTATTTATTATTTTTTTAGTGTCCATAATATGTTAGGTACTTCCATAACATTCATCCTTAAAATAATCCGTAATAATTTCCCTATAAATTTGCACAAAAAGATATGAATTGTTGAATATGAAATGTAAATTGGATGACCATGATTTATTGATAAAAATGTCCACAAAAAAGGATTATAATAAGAGTGTATCCTGGATAAAATAAGAGTAGATATGTTAATAGCATCATTTCATAATCCACTTATAGAAAAAATCAATCTAATTTAATATATTTCTCCACATTAGGGGTGTATCTACTCTATGTGTAATCATTTACAACTATATATACTTCACTACATCCACAATTGTGTTTGTAAGAAGAGAATTCAAAGGCTGTTGGCCTATAAAAATTACTTGCAGTTTTTATTTTGCAATATTCAAGTCCCCAAAAATGACACATCTATGACATGTATTATTAATGATACATTACATGTACCTCCAATGGGATATTCTTCTTATATATATGGTAAATGAATAGTGAAAATTCAGAGAAATGTTAGCACCATTCATAAAAAATAGAAATAGTGACTAACTAATGATCTTCTCTACATGAATTAAGATATATTCTATCATGATTAAAAACCCAAAGAGCATCCAAAAAACCTTTGTAATGATTATATAAATAAAAGAATAACCAAGGGAATCCCATTTAAAATCCCTTCGACTCTCAAATCTCATTTTTTTGTTTAGAAATACAAATAAGAATAGGTTTTTTTTTCACAAATAAATTCCTAGGTGTTGTGGACATAAGAGAGTTTTCAATCCCTGGAAAATTCCAAAAAAGGTCCTCCATTTGATGAAGAGATCTAATCCTTCTCTTAGTCCTATCCAGTTGTTTCTTCATCATTTGATCATTTTTCAGCTATCCTTTTTCTTAGTTCAATTATTTATATTACATTCCTCAGATTCACACTCACCAGCAATTAGTATAATTTCACAATAATTTTGATTAGATGAAGTTAAATCGTCAGCATCCATAACCCAAAAAACACCCCCTAAAGGGGTGAACTCATTAATGGATCTAACAGGCTCCTAATTTACATTCTCAGGAACCCTCCTTCTTAGATTGCTCAAATTCCCCTTCATTTCTAATGACCGAGATTCCCCTATTGTACCATCATGTCCATAGGTCTCCACTCCTTGCTTGCATCATGCCTGCATCACCACCACAAATGTCAGTGCATGTGTCAGTGCGTGCATCATTAATATATTAAATAGAAAATTATAAATATATTGATATATAAATCTATATATACAAATTTTTTAAAAAATTATATTTTTATAAATATATTTTTAACATTATGAATAAATATATAATATTAAATGAGTTAATATTAAAAATGTATAAATAAAATTATATAAATTAAAAAATATTAAAAAGATAATTCCTATTATTTACACAAATTACAGAAACATAAATAATTATAAAACATATGATATTTATTATGTTAAAAAATTATTTAAAATTAATTATATTAACTAAAAAAATATTGATAATTAAATTCAATCAAATTAAATTAAATAAACTAAAATTCAACACACACAAGTATATTCATGATGAATAGTTTATAATTTATTTAAATAAAAAATTCATAAATATAAAATACTAAAAATGAAGAGATATTAAAAAATAATAAATAATATTAAATTAGTAAATGGACTTGCGCACACACATACATGTACAGATGGAATACATACATATATAAACATGTGTATCTACACACACACAAATATGCACACACACACATATATATACATTCATACACATACATACATATAGTTATACAATTACATATATTTTAAATTATTATATAATAATATTAAAATATATAATTAAACAAATATATTATTTTATATATTATATAGTTTTAAAAATAGAAATTTAAATATTATATATATTTTTATTTATATACACATTTTGTAATCAATGTGTATAAATAATCTAATAAACATCTTGACTAGAATAAATCCGATAAATTTTTTTTATATAATTAACAAAATTATATTCATTATTTAATAGATTTTTTAGAAAGTATATTTATATGTTATATTTACATATGTATATACTTATTATAATAGAATTTTTATTTTAACAAATATAATTATTTAAATATATATTATATTAATCACTATGACCTTTATCATCACTAAATAAAAAAGCACTAATAAAGGTGTCACTTTTATCATTTATAAAAATGATTATAAACTAATAAACATGTTGACTAGTATAAATTTGATAATTCATTATATGTATAATTAAAAAAATTAGATTCATTATTTATTAAGAGATATATAAATCCTATTTATATATTATATTTACATATGTATATTCTTATTATAATATAAAATTTATTTCAACAAATATTAATATCTAAATATATATTAAATTACTCACTATGACCTTTATCCGCACTAAATAAAAATGCAGTGATAAAAGTGTTACTTTTATCTGTGAGAGAGGGTTCCCTTTTCTAAAAAAAAATTTAATGATAAAAGTTAATTTTATCAGTGAATTTTATGATAGCAGATAAAAATACCACCCTTTGTCAGTCCTTTTTATCAAGCAATGATAATGGTTAGAACTAAATAGTGTTTATTATGTGGTAGTAAACCTTAATCACGGTTAAAAAAATTCAATCATAAAGGGTTATAATTTTACTTATATGGTAAAAAATGGCTCAAATGTAAAAAAGAATTAAATTTTTTATTATATATTATTATTAATTGACTTCATTAAATATTTTTATTTTTTGAATATATTTTAATTAAATATAACTTTCTTTAAAATAATACTAATATTAATTTTTGACAAAATTCATTTAATTGAAATTCAAAGTCATTGAGATGGTAATTTAATTGAAATATAAACCATTAAATCATCCACGACAATTTTTATTCATCTAAAAAACATTTCTATCACTATAAATCATTGAAAATTATTAATTATTGGTTTTTGAAATTCATTTAAATTATTTTTCTACTACTTGAACAAGAATGGTTTCAGTGTTGTGTAAGTATTTTATGTAATTATATCATCACTAAAAATAAAATAAAAATTCATGACAAAAAATTCATTCATATTTCAATAAAAAATTTATAATTTAAGATATGATGTTTTTATCATTTTCATAAAATATTATAGATATTAAAATAAATAAATTGACATTTTTGACTTTTTATTTTATGTCACGACCCATCCCCTGGGTCCCGTGCCGTGACTAACACAAAGACTGCCTTTCGTAGGCCAGGGGCTTGCAACTAGCACCAAAGAGTACTCCCTAAATCTGGTAAGTTATTGCCTTTATAACCTGTAAACACACGCAACCACGAACACAACAAGATACAAACACAAGTCTACTATATAAAAAAAGAGTGCGGAATGTAAAAAGGGGATGGAATACTAGACCAACAGTAATAGTATAAGTAAAACTGAAATACAACACCACTGAAGAAGAAGAATGGTATCTACTAGGTCGTCCTCCGGGTTCCTACCTGAATTGTAGGTACATATTGCCTCCACAACACTCCAATTCCACCCATCTCCTCTGCATATTGACCCACCATATGGTCCACCTATGAGCACCATCAAGTCCTAGTACTCTCAACCTTGATCCGCATTGTCTGTCATCTGTATCCAACATAACGATATGCGGGCATAGCTCATACAAAGGTGAGTATAACGATACACAGTAGGGACCCCGAGACCCTCAAGGTCTCAACAAATCCACAAAGGATAAACCTCACAGCATGAAGTTTATTGTCAACACTACTTATGTATATGCCCATACATATACCTAAGATAACAATTACAACCATCTCAATCATGAAGAAATATAGGGTCCAGCCCAAAAACCAAAAGCTCAACTATTACACAAATGAAGGAAAACCACAAAGGAAAGCACCACACAGTTACGCCACACCACATAATAACACTAAGGTATTTCAACAATGGAAAGTACCACACACGTACAAACTCATCTCACACTAGGTATATATTTTGGTACTATAGAAGAGATGATTAGATGTAACTACTAAAACATCCTAATTTGTTAATAGGATCTACTGCTAAACTGCACAGAATCACTAGGAGATGACCCATATAGGATCACTGGAGCTGACCCACATAGGATCACTTGGAGCTGACCCATAGAGGACCGCTAGGAGATGACCCAAATAAGATCTCTAGGAGATGACCCACACGTGATTTCTAGGAGCTGACCCAAATATGATCGCTAAGAGTTGAACCACACATGATCACTGGAGCTGACTGACACAAGATCTCCAAGAGCTGACCCATACAAGATCGCTAGGAGCTGACAAAGTTATGACTCACCCAGAATCGCTAGGAGCTGAGCCACACAGGATTGCTGGAGCAGACCCACACAAGATCACTAGGATCTGACAATCACTGGATTGTTAGGAGATGACCCACACATGATCTCTATAGGTAACCCATAGAGGATCGCTTACACATGACCCACAAATATATCTCTAGGAGATAACCCGCACAAGATATCTAGGAGCTGACCAGCACCAGATAGCTAGGAGCACTCTTCTCTTCATAGCCACCTACTAGGTTTCCACACTAGGCTTGCTCGTATCCAGGAGAGTCTACTACCCAAGCCGCTGTTTAATTCTACAACTGACCAGATGTCCTAGGAAGAAATATCTCAAAGAACCACCATGTCATATGGGTCTCAATGAAACAGATGACGCGTCAATCGGACACCCGGTCTATGAGTTATTTGCCTTTTAGTCCAGAGGTCCCGGTGGGATTCGTGATCGATCTAACCTGATCATACCCCAATATAATAAAAATCTTTTGTGGGGTATAATTAAAGGGAAAATATCACTCCAAGGTATCCAATACCGATGACGGTTTCTTAAACAGACATCTGGTGCCAATGTTATGGCCAAAAGAGCGTAAATGGGTCGTAGTGGGCCCGGCTCCGGTCCGACTCGGTCGGACTGACAAGGCCTGACCAGCTGTGTCCGGCCCGACCCGCAGGGCGGCCCAACCCTTTAGGATCATTCTAGACCATTGGGCGGAACAAGTGACGGTGATTTGTCTCGAAGGGCCCTGGGTGGCCATGAGGCCGCGGAGGGTCGCAGAGGATGCCGGTAGGGCGCGAGGCCATAGAGCGGCTCGACTGCGGCGGTTAGTCTGGAAGGGTAGTGGCGGTTCGGGTGGCGGCACATCCCGGATGGCGGAGAAATCTCAGAAGGAGGCAGCCACTCGGGCGGTGGCTCAGCCAGGATGGCGGCGGCAACTCAGCTCGGACAGTGGCGTCGGCTCGACACGAACGGAGGCGACGGCTCCGCCTAGACGGCGGCAACAACTCGGACGGCGGCGACTGAATGGATGACGATGGTTTGGCCGAGACGGCAGCAGTTCGTCCTTGATGGTGGCAGTTTAGCCTGGACGACGGTGGTGGAGGCGGCCATATGGCAATGGCGTCTCGGCCCGGACGGCAGCGCGATGTACTGTGAGCGGTGTGGTAGGACCGCAAGTGGTGGGACGGGGCAGCGGCGGCTGTGCCAAGGGCGGCGTGGCTAGACCGGGGGCAGAGCGGCGAGGGCGGTGTGGCGGCAACATTAACACGGGGCAGCGAAAATGGTGTCGTGGGGAGGCATTTCAAGGCCTTAGGCAGTAGAGCATTGCGAAATACATAGGCCTCCAGCGGCAGAGTCGGTTCCTTCATCACCTTTGTCACCTTCGTCCATTGCAAAGAACACACCAAATAAAAATAACAACAGAGGGATTGGGAAATGTTTGTTTTTCCCACAACCTCCGCGTTAGAGTAGTTGCAAGCGTCTCATCATGAAAAATCAAGAGACATGAATACAAACTCTAAATTTTAATACAAATTGTGGATCAACTCATTTTGGTTGATCCACATTTTCCAAGCTTTTCAAGAACAAGGTAATTAATCGAGAGAATTTATGAACTAAAAAAACTCTACCTCGTTTGATTCATCAATGGAGGACGTGAGAAAGATATTGATGAAAACTGAGGTGGGTGACAACGATTGTTGCTTCTGAAACCAGGAATCGATGACGGGTTCATACATCGTCTGGTTCAATGATTTCCAAAGAACATTCTTCGATTATGTTCTTCGTTGGCATTCTTCATTCGAGATCTTTCTCCCAAGGCTCCATGTTTCTCCCTATTGCCAAGAGTTTCCCCCAATTATACCAAAAATGAATTATCCATCATTATAGAATACTTAGGAAAATTTTAAATTTGGATAATTAATTAGATAGGTTGGCATAATTAATTATTTATTGGGTTCGCACAATTAAGTTTGGAGGGAGTCCAAGAGGTTTCTCACACTTATGAGTGGAGTAAAAGAGGTTTCTAGCCTCGGGTGGTCCCCACCATCATAACCTCTCATGGGAGGTTAGTTCGAGTGGTCCCCACCACCATAACCTCTCATGGGAGGTTTAGTTCTAGTGGTCCCCACTTCTCAACATCCACTTGTGGGAGGTTTTAATAAATAAAATAAAATGTTACACAGATTTTATTTTATTTTATTCTTTTGTGAATATGTGAAAAGATAACTTCCACCCTCATCCTAATGCAGTCGAGGTGAAGGTCTCCTTAATTGAATACCGATGCTGGGAGGTCAACAGTGTCCTCAAAATTCAATTCCGAGCACTAGTTCGAATGTAACAAAACACCTCTTGCACGTTTAATGAATGTAATCGAAAAAAGATTGGAAAATTATTAACAGTCATGCTCGACCCATGCCGGTTGTGGTAAGGCTATGCCCAAGTGAAAAACGGCACAAAATACCCAACAGTACTCTCATATTTCTAATATGAGTTACCATTTAAATGTTATAGATTATACAATAAAATAATTGTCACTTAAATATTTTATTTATGGACAAAAACTAACATTCATTGTTGGCCCGCGCCGGAAAAAGTCTGTTTCTGCTTAAATAAAGCATTCCATCACGAGTTCAATGGTGGTCTCATATTTATAATTCGAGTTAACATTTGTGAGTTATAAGAATTTGAAAAATAAAATATATTATTTTATTATTTTATTTAAAGTTATGAGATTTTTGGATATTCTCACAGGAGGCTCGCGCCGACTAAACTTAAGTCACGCCTAGGGTAAAACTGAACTCCTGAGCGTAACGGTGCGTGAAAATATCTAATTCGAGAATCCTTTTAAGAGTTATTTTACGTTTTTAGGAAAAAACTTATGTGTGCTAATTAAAGATTACGAAAACTTAGATGGATCATTCCGGGCACTCAGGGGCTCGGAATTGTGCACTGTTAGATTTACCAGTCTCGAAAAATTCCAATATAATTAAAAAAACTACATGGAATTTCTGGGTCTTTACATTCTCCCCACCTCTGGGCTTTGCATCCTTGAAATCCACATTAAAAAAACTAGGAAAAGTATTGTGGTTACTGAGCATGAATCTGAGCCTCCCTCTCCCATGTGCTCTCCTAGAGGTTCACGTGCTACAAATACACATGTTCTAAAGGTATTGATCACCCATGAAGGTCTCTCTCCTGTCAATCATCAATCTCGACTAGAACCTACGTAAACGTCACCCAATCATCGAATTACAGCTCACCATGGTCGATGATGCAGATTGGTTCGTGGACATATCTCTTCAGCAGGGATACATGGATGAATTCGTGCACCCTCTACAACTACGGTGGAAGATCCGATAGGTATTTTACCTCGCCTATCCCACGATATATCAAAAAAGAACCAATAAACCTCAGAAATAACTTTACTCCCTGGCCAAATCATCATAGTCCATGTCATAGAGAGACTCACAAGAATATGTGGCCCCTTTCCCGGGACTCCAAGGGTTTACCTATCTTTTCGGTATAAGATATATGCTAACTTTCTGCTGTCCTTACATGCTGACAAGTGAGACATCGTGATACAAACTCTTCCACTACATCTTTCATCCCGGACCATCTGTACTAATGTCAGAGATCTTATTACATCTTCACTACACAAAGACGTACCGTCAGAGGGGACGTATGGGACTCCCTCAACACCTCCTTATATTGCAGTACTAGTCCCATGTTACGTCATCTGAAGAGGATGACATTCTCCCCACCTTCATAAAATCCATCAAGTGGCTACCCTGAGGATATCTGAACATTATTAGCATTGTTGTTTGTGTTCCCACAATGCGCCTTCCAGACTCGCTGAAGAAGTGTGGGGGTGACTATAAGAAACTAAGAAAAAACATCTACATCTCTATCTACAAAGGATATGTAACACCCCAAGCATCCATGGTACACTTCTCTTTGAATAATAGAGCAGCATGTGTTGTACGCAACCTCGAGTTCTAACACACTACGACCAAATCAAAGTAGCCATTATGAATAGTAATACCCACTTTTTGAAATTATATAAATTATATATTTCATAAAGTATTTCATTTTTGAACTCTAAATATTGAAATTATCCTATTTCAAATTTTTGGTATTTTTCTGATAATGATAATTTTTTAATGAATAGTGAAAAATGTTGTATTTTAATTCAAAACTGCCTTTTCATACAATTTATTAATATAGTTCTATTTTCATTTTAATGGTTTTTAAAGTATAATTGAATTATTTTTTTATCACTTAATACAACTTTGTTCATTGGAAGTTATTTCACTTTTCAATTGGATGTAAAAACAAGTCAATCTTTTGATAGATTTTATTTCTTAAAAACTAATATTTGTTTTTGACAACGATAATTATTTTTTAATTAATTTGTGAAATTTCTATGTTTATAATTTGGTAAAATTGATTCCATATTTGGAATCAGAAGGTCCAAATTATTTAATTAAGGCTCTTTTGTTTTTGGACATTATGAATAGTAACGACGACAATTATCTCTAATTATCAGGATTAATTAGTAATCGGATAGTTAAGGGTAATTAAATAATATCATAATAATATAAAATTACCCCAAAATGTGTCCTAATGATACTGTTTGTGTCATGTAAGATCATGGTATTCCTTGTGCTAAACTTTGGGACCCCATAGAATCACTTTTGGGTGATAGTGACATTTTATTATATTAATTTTTTAAGGGAAAGTATAACGAAAGTATGTATCACACAAGTAAAACAATTTTATTTTTGTCTATGTAAATGATCTCTGAGACAATAAGTATTCAATTGAAATATATAATTATTTCCTACATCATGATATTTTTTTTTATAATTTTTAGACTTTAAATAAATTAAATTTTTTATGACACCATGATTATGCATCGATTAACTCATTAATTAACGATTTAAATAAAATGAAAAGATAATGTAAAATATAAGACTTACACATGTCAAAAACCTATTAGAAGAGTATATTTATAACCCTTATCATCTTATCCTCTAAATATATAATTTTGGGACCTTGAAAATCCTAAACACATTATATAATAATGTAACATTTCATGACGTTCCAAGAGTGTCCCTCCTCTCCTCTTATAAAAGGCCCCCACCTCTACCACCTTATTCACACCTATCAAGCCATTGGATCGGCCAAAATATGCTCATTGTATCTCTACAATTCCCTCTCTTAATTATAGAATCCTTCCCGTATGTATAAATCTCTTCAAGAAACCCTTTTTGTTCAAACCAAGAAGAGTTACCCGATTTAAAGGTAATGTCTTCACTTGTGTTCTTTTGTTTTATTTTGCTTCTCCAACCCCCTAAACACTTTTCATTCCTATATTTTGTAACAACACCAGTATATATAATATACTATCATTTTGTTGTGAGAATTATTTGATTTACACTTACACACACCTCTGTCTAATGGTTATGGAACATATTGTTTCTGTGGGTGGTGAATTATTACCTCACGAAACGATGATTGTTCAATCTTATTTTAACAACTTTCATGGTGGCCATTAATATGTCACTATATTTATATATGATCTATATAATGTTTATGTTTTCCTTATGATAATTTATTTTTCATTTATGACATACCTTTATGATTTCCAATATGGGTAAACACGATAATTTTATTTTAGGAAGTGCAGACTACCGCCCCCTCAAAGTGATTTGAATCTTTAAAGAAACATGTGGGATGTATAAAGGATGTAGTAAATGATATTATATATGATATTATACTGGATTTATAATATACCTTTATATCATTATGATTTCATTCCATTAAATATGAATTAGAAATGAAAGTAGCGTTCATGCGTACGTACAGCTTACCATCTCCATGAACCGTGCATTTCATTTCATACCACTAAATGTAATGTAATATTATAAATGAATGTATATACTGAATATTTATGATATATATGATATCTACATCATGAATATAATTATGGATATAATGGATATTTTATCACATGAACAACTTTTAATTATAAGAAGCTTATTGTTAACTCAAGTACCAAAGATCGAAAAAACGACCATTATTAACTTAAATTACTACATAATGTTCATAACATGGTAATATGTTATATAAAAGGAATAATTATATTGAAAAAGGTTCTTATGAAAATAGAAATTAACTCTAGTTTATTATTCAGAAGGTTAATGAATGATCGAGTCATGTCAGACACGAGATAAGGGACTTAGTCTCAATCTCCTTTCATTGAGGCATATTTTATTTTATACACAACGTTATTTTATATGGTGTATAAAAACCTTTGATATTTACTTTTATTCAAAAGGAATCTTATTATACGAATCATTTTAACAAAAAAAATGGAATGTTTTGTCTTACGTATGCGGTGATAATGACTTCTCCACCACCATGACCATTATTTGAGTTTTGGCTTCCTCTACAAGCCATTATTTTTTTTAAATGAAAAATAAACACCACTTTTTTACTTTTCATTTATTTTTGTATTGAAAATGGTTTTGATAATTTTTTGATTATATTAAGGTGTTGTATTGATATCTTTTTATTGAAATGTGGAAATGTTATGTTTCATTTATGCATGCGATTATGTTATTGTTTATGATATGTTTAAACCTTTTCATATAAGGAATGCATTGGACATTTTATGTGATGGGTGGAGCCAACTATAGCTCCTCGATGCATCGGTAGGTCTCATTAGACAAACTAGTGTTCTGGAAAAAGGCTTTGAAAAAATCTTATTTTTAGTCTTTCCACAAGGCCTTGACTATGTGGTTATGATAGTTTGGCATTATGAACTCCATATTTATGAAAGTGGGTATTGATATTGCTTGTGAATATTATACTAGTAGAATATCAATGTAAATAAGTAAATGAGATTATTTTATTTTATTTTTTCCATATTATATTGAAGTTAATGTTTAAAACGATTTTGTTTTAGTTATACGTTTCCTTAAATGTTTATGTTTATTTATGAATGTTTTCGCTATATTGTTATCCTTACTGAGAATCTGAGATCACCCCATTCTATGTATTATTTTTCACAGGATATGAAGAAATATTTTATGACTAACCTGCAGGGATAGTCTGAAAGGGATATGAGTGTGGACTGTGGAGACTATGTTATTGTAGTTTTTTTACTTTAGGATGTAATGTAACATTTATGAATGTATCTAGTGTTTCCAATGCTACTAAAATAATCAGTCATTCAAGACATGATCTTTTGTGATCATGCCAATGTTACGTAATAATGCACCGACTCTGGGTAACTGGGGTTGGGGTGTTATATTTGGTATCAGAGGCAGTTTAGTACAAACCTTGGAATCTAGATTTAGATAAACTCTAATTATATCACATATCCGTAAGATAGACTTTTATGATTAGTATGGAAGAACATCCTAGAATTTTGGTATAGTATAGATTTTGTGTATTTTCCGAGAAATACATTCATGTCTAGATACGAGCAGGTAGAGGCGGCTCTGGAACAGATGTACTTATGGGTAAAACCCGAAAACACGGTTTTGAGCTAGACTCGAACGGGAACAGTTGCACGACAACAGACCTTTCTGCACACATGGTTACGGCACACCCTGGGGATATGCTTAGGATAATTATCATTTTCCTTTACAAACCATATGAATGATTTATGAGTATATACTTCCTCAAAGAAAACAATTTTTTTATGATTACGAATTATATCCATAAATGTTTCAATTTATGTTAAGTGTTTTACAAGTATGGAATTATGTATTTTGATTCATAAACTGATCTAGTTTATCCAATTGTTTAGAAATGGTTCCTAGTGGAAGGAATGGAAACTGTATCAATGCGCGCACTCCATATAGGGATTTACCTCCTTCTCAAGATAATTATAATGGAGCTGGTGATACAACTAGTATTGATCATCTTATCACCATAGTGGGACAACTCACTCAGGTTATAAATAATATCCTTACTCAAATGGGGCACCATGATCCTTAACATGGAGGATCAATGTTAG
This sequence comes from Viscum album, assembly GCA_963277665.1. NCBI lineage: Eukaryota > Viridiplantae > Streptophyta > Magnoliopsida > Santalales > Viscaceae > Viscum > Viscum album. Next base: position 1,933,273,879 of record OY728142.1, read on the forward strand.
ACCGCTTCATGAGGCAACAACCACCAACATTCTATGGGAGTACAAATCCCTTAGTAGCTGAGAAATGGATAAATTCCTTAGAGAAAATATTCCATTCCCTGTAGAGTAGTGAAAGGGAAAAGGTTATCATGGAAGTTTACCGCCACACTGGAGATGCTGATCAATGGTGTTCATTGATTCAAAATACAAAGGAAGATGAAAAAGTATCAAATATGGAATGGAGAGAGTTCAAAGAGATTTTCTTAGAAAAATACTTTCCTCGTGACCATCGAGCAGATATGGAAAGGCAATTTTTGAGTCTGAGACAAAAGGAAGATGATAATGTTGCAAAGTATGAGGCCGACTTTACAAGGATAGAGAGGTATGCATCAGATTATATACGTAACCCATGAAGTAATATTTATCGTTTATTTGATGGGTTAAAACCATTTCTCCATCAATCCTTAGTCTCACAATATTTCTCGTCGTACGAATATATTGTCTCATGTGATATCAAGAGAGAAAAAGAAATCCATTAAATATTATGACAATAAAGTAAAGCAAGAGAAGAAGAGAATGGTGGAATAAGAGACAGATAAAGGGGAAAAGGGAAAGAAGGATTTTACATTATGCGATAATTGTGGGAAAAATCACCTTGGTACTTGCCTAAAATGAATGGGAGTTTGTTATAAATGTGGAGAAAAAGTTCACCAGTCTCATGATTGGAAGGGAAAGAAAGAGGCTATCAATGTTGAATGCTACAATTGTAGGGAAATGGGTCATTATTCAAAGGAATGTCCTAAGTGTCAGATAAACATATCTCAGAAAAGGCCAAGGGATCAAGGCCAATATTATGCTTTTACTACAGTTGAAGTGGAATAATTAATGTGTTATTGCTTTTCAACTCATATATTATATTCTGTTTATAAGAATAATGTGATATATATAAGGATTGTACTACATTACTTATTGTTTTAATTATGGATTTAATATTATGAAGGTAATCATATTTTTAGTATGTGACAATAAGATAAAATTTACTTTGTTTGGGGAATTTGATGAATTGATATTGTAATTTAGGGACCTTTTATAGAATGTCTAGATAGAGGTATTTTGGATAACTATAAAAGTTGGAATTGATTAAGTTGAACTATGGATAGAATTTTTTATGGTTTAAACATTTCCAAATATTATTTTTGGAATATTATAATACTATAGTCTTAGGAAAAGGACAACCTGCAGGTTGGGGGATAACATGTCGCGTTGGACAAAGCTGTAGGAATCAAACCCACAACCATAGTGCGATAGGCCTTTATTACCTACCACTAGCCTATAGGAAGTCCCTAGTTTTTACAAAATATTTTTCCTAATATAAATGGTATGTGTTAATATTTTGAACCTTGTACGATTAAGATAAATATAATATTTTTGAGTTCTATTATCTTTTTGAGTGAAATATGTGTTTTTGGTAGAAATTAGTTGAAGGTTGAAACTCTACTTTTCTAGCATATATATATATACCTATCTCTTATTCTATGAATAAATTAATTCTTAAACCTTAGGAAAGGTATATTAAAACAAAAAATGTGTTATCCTAATACCTTATGTTTTGTTGAACTGATGATATTTTAAATCACCAAAGATTGAAAGCTATGAGGCCCTCAATTTTACACTTTTTTGTGATTGATTACCTCAATCACTCCCTACAAATATTTATGTTTTCCCTACAATTATTTTTCTCTATTTTCCCCCAATGTTATCTTAATCAAGATCAAAATTTGGTGGTGACTTTTTTATTTCCCTTTCCCACTTATTAAGGCTAAATTTTATTACCCGTATTTCCGATGTGGGTTTTCCACAAAGGTATTTTCTTTATTCAACCTTTTATTTTCGAAGAACAATTTCAATTTGTGAGGACGCAATTTATTGAAGGAGGGTAGAATGTAAAAACCCTATCTTCTGTGGTACGCTTCTATTTGAATAACAGAGAAGCATGTGTTGTACGCAACCTCGAGTTCTAACACACTGCGACCAAATCAAAGTAGCCGTTATGAATAGTAATTCCCACTTTTTGACAATATATAAATTTTATATTTCAGAATGTATTTCATTTTTGGATTCGGAATATCAAAATTATCCTATGTTGAATTTTTGGTATTTTTCTGATAATGTTCATTTTTTAATGAATAGTGAAAAATGTTGTATTTTAATTCAAAACTGCCTTTCCATAAAATTTATTTATATAGTTATATTATCATTTTAATTAGTTTTAAAGTATAATTTAATTATGTTATTATCACTTAGTACAATTTTTTTCATTGGATGTTATTTCACATTTCCATTGGATGTAAAAACAAGTCAATCTTTTGATAGATTTTATTTCTTAAAAACCCATCATTGGTTTTGACAACGAGAATTATTTTTAAATAATTTACTAAAATTTCTGTGTATAGAATTTTGTAAAATGGATTCCATATTTGGAATCAGAATGTCCAAATTATGTAATTAGGACTCTTGTTTTTAGACATTATGAATAGTAACGACGACAATTATCATTAATTATCATGATTAATTAGTAATCGGGTAGTTATGTGTAATAATATAATAACATAATAGTATAAAATTACCCCAACATGTGTCATAATGATACATGTTGTGTCATGGCCAACCATGGGATGCCTTGTGCCAAACTTTGGGACCCATTGAATCACTTTTGGGTGATAGTGATATTTTATTATATTATTTTTTTAAAGGGAAAGTATAACTAAAGTATGTATCACCCAAGTAAAACAATTTTAGTTTTTTCTGTGTAAATGATATCGTAGACTATAAATAGTCATTGGAATGATAATATAATTTCGTTCATTATTATATATTTTCTTTAATTTCAACAAATTTAATAAAAAAAATTTCATGACACCATGATGATGCAGCGATTACTTCATTAATTAACGATTTAAATAAAATGAAATGATAATGTAAACTCTATGAAATAAACTTGTCAAAATCCTATTGGATGAGGAGATTTAGAACCCTTATAACCTTATCCTAGAAATATATAATTGTGGGACCTTTGAAATCTGAAACTCATTATATAACAATGTAACATTTCATGACATTCCAAGAGTGCCCCTCATCTCCTCTAATAAAAGGCCCCCACATCTACCACCTTATTCACACCTCTCAAGCCATTGTATCGACCACAATATTCTCATTATATCTCTACAAATCCCTCTATTCATCATATAATCCTTACCTTAGGAAGAAATCTTATCAAGAAACACTTTTGGTTCAAACCAAGAAGATTTGCCCGATTTAATGGTAATGTCTTCACTTGTTTTCTTTTGTTTTATTTTGCTTCTACAACCCCATAAACTCTTTTTATTCTTAACATTTGTAACACCACCAGTATATAAAATATACTAAGATGTTTTTGTAATTATTTTATTTACAGTTACACACACCTCCGTCTAATGTTTAAAGAACATACTGTTTCTGTGGGTGGCAAATTACTGCCTCACGAAATGATGATTGTTCAATATTCATTAAACACCTTTCATGGTGGCCATTAAGATGTCACTATATTTATATATGACACATATTATGTTTATGCTTTCCTTATAAATCTTTATTTTGAATTTATGGCATACCTTTATGATTTCCAATATGTGTAAACATGATAATTTCATTTAAGCAGTGCTGACTACCGCCCCCTCAAAGTGATTTGAATCATTAATGCCATATGTGGGACATATAAAGGATGGACTAAATGATATTATATATGATATTATACTGTAACTATAATATAAATTTATATCATTGTGATTTCATTCCATTAAATACCAAATAGAAATCAAAGTAGCATTCATGCATACGTACGGCTTACCGTCTCCATGAATGGTGCCTTTCATTTCTTACCTCTAAATGTTATGTAATATTATAAATGAATGTATATACTAGATATATATTATATATATTAAATCTACATAATGAATATAGTTCTGGATATAAATGATATTTTACCAATGAACAAATTTTAATTATAAAAAGTTTATTGTTGACTCAAGTACCAAAGATCGACAAAACGATCGTTATTAACTTAAATGAATACATAATGTCCATAACATGGTAATAAGAGATATAAAAGAATTATTGAACTTGAAAATGGTTCTTAATAAAGTATAAATTAACTCTAGTTTTTAATTAAGGAGGTTAAATAACGATCGAGTCAAGTCGGACACGAGGTAAGGGACCTCGTCTCAATCTCCATTCATTGAGGCATATTTTATTTTATACACAACATTATTTTATACAGTGTATAAACCCCTTTGAATTTTACTTTTATTCAAAATGAATCTTTTTATACGAAGAGTTTTTACTAAACAACAAAATGAATGTTTTTTTTACGTATGTGGCGACAATGACTTCTCCAACGCCATGAGCATTATTTGAGTTTTGGCTTCCTCTACAAGCCATAATTTTTTTGAAATGAAAAATAAATAAAAAGTTTTACTTTTCTTTTATTTTTGTATTGAAAATGGTTTTGATAATTTTTTTGATTATATTAATGTGTTGTATTGATATCTTTTGATTGAAATGTGGAAATTTTCTGTTTCATTTATGCATATTTTATGTGATACGATTATGTTGTGGTTTTATGATATGTTTAAGCCTTTTTATATAAGGAATGCATTGTACTTAGTATGTTATGGGTGGATCCCGCTATAGCTCCTCGATGAATCGGTAGGTCTCATGAGAAACACTAGTGTCTTGGCACAAGGCCTTGAAAAAATCTTAATTGTAGTCTTGGCACAAGGCCTTGACTATGTGGTTATGATAGTCAGGCCATATGCATTCCATCTTTATGAAAATGGTTATTGATATTGCATGTGAATATTCACCAAGTATAATATCCAAGGGAATAAGTAAATGTAATTATTTCATTTTATTTTTTCCATATTATGCTGAAGTTCATGTTTAAAAGGATTTTGTTTTAGTTATACATTGCCTCAAATGTTTATGATTATTTATGAAAGTTTCACCTATAATTTTATCCTTACAGAGCATCTGAGCTTACCCCATTCAATGATTTATTTTTCCTAGGATGTGTAGAAATATTTTATGACTGACATGTAGGAATAGTCTGAAGGGGATATGAGTGTGGACTATGGAGACTATGATTTTTTAGTTTTTCACTTTACGATGAAATGTAACATTTATGAATGTATCTAGTGTTTCCATGGCTACTAAAATATTTGGTCTTTTGAGACATGATCTTTTGCGATCATGCCAATGTTACGTAATAATGAAATGACTCTGGGTAATTGGGGTCAGGGCATTACAGGATTTCTGCAAAGTGGCCAGCTGATCCATCACCTCGCCTAGTAGTTTTATACAAGATCTCTTGATGAGTGCATTTGCTATAATGTTTCCCTTCCCATGAGTATAGACTATCATTAAATCATAGTCCTAAAGGAACTCAAGCCAATGAAGATGTCTTATATTCAAGTATTTTTGAGAGATGATATACCTGAGACTCTTGTGATCAGAGTACACCGTAAAGCATTCTACCATCAGATAGTGCTGCCACATCTTCAAGATGAAGACAACTGCTGATAACTCCAGGTCATGGGTAGCATAGTTCTGATTATGTTGTCTTAGCTGTCGAGATCCATATGCAATCAATGCTCACTCCTGCATTAGGACACATCTGAGTCTGGTCCCTAATGCATCACAGTAGACTACGTACCCTACGCTATCCCCAAAAATCATCAAGATGGGAGAACTCGTCAGCCTCTGCCTCAGCTCCTGAAAACACAGCTGGCATCTCTCTAACCACATGAAGGTTTACCCCTTCTTCATCAATTCTCGTAGTGATGATGCAAATTTGGATAAGTCTGGCACAAATATCATGTAGTATCCGACCAATGTAGGCGTCCCTCTCCCTTTAGGGAGATAATCCTAGAAATGTATTTTGAAATGATGTCCCCAAGCTCTGCCACTCTTATTTGGAACTAAAAACTAAAAACACCTACCACCACAAGTTTATGTCTAGCCGACTCATGAGTGATCGGTTGCACCCTCCTATGCATGAGTTTAACCTATGCTGAATGGGGTTCCTTTTCTCCAACCAAGGAAAACCCCATTCCAAAGTTGTAGAGAAACCACAACCTTTTTGCCTAATACAGTCACACTGAGTATGAACAGTGGATGTCCAGTCATACCCAAACTAATGTCGTAGGGCCTCGACACTGCCACCAAGATCATCCAAATGAAACACTCACCGCAAGGGTCAGATCACACCATCATCGTAAGTTTGATTATCGGGTCCCCTCTTAATGGCACCTCCAGGCGTGAGGGTAATGTCAATGGTTTAACCGGACACTCTAGGTCTTGGAAAAGATTCTTGGAGGGATGAAATGATTGGTACCTATTTTTATTGATACGAAAGCTAGCAATAGACACATAACATACCTCTAATCATTCCTAGAGACCATTGGTTGCACTCCTTGACCGAATGCAGCTACTCTCTTTCCATGTCCTCCAATTCCCTGATCCTGGCGGGGACCACATAGGGGGTGGTTGTGACATGGGTAAATGTACACCACCTCATGCTTCTCTCCTAGCTCTGATTCCACATCTACATCCCTCCATTTTCGTTTTTCTCTATCACATCCTCTTCTTGAACTATTTTACATGCCCAAGTTGCTGTGACTGGTGGTAGTTTTCTGTTTTCCCCCTGCTAACATTCACTGGGTGTATTTGCTCTTCCAAATAACATTCGACCAAAAAGGTTCTTTTTAGCACCCTAACATATGTAGTAATGCATAGGGGAATGGTTCTAGCTTGGATTTACATAAACATACCCCACTAGGAAATCCAAGCCTCGATGCACTGATCGTATCATATTCATCATGCCCTAGGAATGGATGGTAAGCCTCGATGAATATTCAGCTATTGACATGATATCCTACCAATGCTATAAAAGCTCGAGGGAACTCTCATACACCTCCTCAAGATAGTCCTCATCCATCTGTGAGTCGGGATCGTCGTGGAACCTGAGGGGTATCTGATGCTGAAACTCCTCTAAGGCACTAATCCTATATGTGACCTCAACCGGTATACCCAGTTTTAACTGCAGACCAATGGGAAATGATGTAGCTGACACACTACATGAAGGATCTATATCGGGTAACGGTATACATACCGAAGCCTGATCACTATGCAGACCATCCTCATGGTAACTCGCTGAAAAAGACTAGTAGCTAAGAACACCATCTACTGTTCTGGTGTCTCAATTAGGAAGAAAAATCTAGCAATCACCTCCAGCCAGCCCTCAACTGCATGGGAATCTGTCTCGCCTAGAAACCTTGGAGGCCTCTCCAACTAGACCTCATGCAATTAACTCAGTCAATGTGCACCATCTGCCAGTCTAGTAGGTGGTAACAGCTACCCAACGGGTGGTGGTGCTGCTGGTATACCACCCAAAGGTGCCAACATAGTAAGAGGGCCCTACCCTGGATCCATGTCGCTCGGTGGGCCATCATTGTGTACTCTCATGGGTATTCTAGATGGATGTCTACAAAACGTAATACCGATAAAGAACAAGTGTTCCATGATAATTTAGTTATACCTGGTGAGATGACTCAATAAGACATAAGAAAACTTTTCAAAACACAAACCCAATTAGTGTTTTCGCGCACTGAGTCAGATATCAGAAGTCAGGGTCCTGGTGTATTGATACATCGGCTGCAGCACCAACACAAGATTTTCTAAACTGATAACCACACTCACTACACATAAAACTATTGGTGTTAAAAATATCGGAGTGCAATGTTCTATAGTAGAACTGACTCCTCTGATACCAATTTTTCCTGACCCATCCCCCGAGGCCCGTGTCGTGACTAACCCCACACCAACCTTCCATAGGCCAGGTGCTGGAAACTATAACCAATGGGGAACTCCCTAAATATGTGGAAGAATTACCATTATAACCTGTAAACACAAGAAACTATGCACACAATAAGATATGAATAGAAGTCAACTGTATAGAAAAAAAGTGTTGAACGTAAAAAAGGGGATGAATTACAAGCCCAATAGTAATAGTTCATGTACAAATAAAATACAACACAAATGAACAAAATGAAAGGCATCTAATGGATCTTCTTCTGGGTTTCTAACTGAAGGGTAGGTACAGATCGCCTCCACAACACTCCATGTCCACCCATCTCTTCTGCATACCGACACGCCGTACGATCCACGTCTGAGCACCATCCAGTCCTGGTACTCTCAACCTCGATCATTGTTGTCCATCATCATCATCCAACACAACGACGTGCGATCATAGACTGTGCAAGAGTGAGTATAAAGATACTCAGTTGGAACCCTGAGACCCTCAAGGTCTCACAATATCCACAAAGGATAAACCTCAAATCATGAAGTCTACTGTCAACCCTTCTTTGGTATATTCCCATAAATATACCTAAGTTAACAAGTATACACATCTCAATCATGAGGAAACATAGGGTCTAACCCAAAATCCCAAATCTCAAATTTTTCACAAAGGAAGGAACACCACAAAGGCAAGTACCACATAGGTATGCCACACAGAAGAATAACACCAATGTATTACCATGATGAAAAGTACCACACATGTAAGAACTAAACTCACACAAGGTATATCATTTGGTACAATAGTAGAGATGATTATATGTAACTAATAAATCATGGTACTCCGTTAAGAGGATTTCATACTAAGCTACATAGAATGTCTATGAGATGATCCACACCAGATCGCTGGAGCTGACCCACACATTATCGATAGGAGCTGACCCACAGAGGATCACTCGGAGCTCACGCACAAATGATCACTGGAGATGGCCCACACTGGATCGTTAGTATTTGACCAACACAGGATCACTAATATCTGACCCACACAGGATCGCTGGTGCTGATCCACACAGGATCGCTCGGAGCTGACCCACACACGATTTCTCGGAGCTGACCCACATAGGATCGCTAGGAGCTGACCCACACAAGATCGCTGGAGATCACACACACAAGATCGCTAAGAGCTGACCCACACAGGATCACTTCAGATGACCCAGACATGATCACTTGATGTGTACCCACATAGGATCTCTAGGAGCTGACCCTCACAAGATTTCTAGGAGCTGACCTACATAGGATTCCTAGGAGCACTCTTCTCGTCACAGCCAGCTACTGGGTTTCCGTACCAAGCTTGCTCGTCTCTGGGAGAGTCAACTCCCAAAGCCACTAGTCTATTCTCCAAATACCATGATGTCCCATGATGAATTATCTTAAAGGACCTCCATGTCATAGGTGTCTAAACGAAACAGCCTACACATCAATAGGACGTCCGGTCTATGAGTTATTATCCTTTTAATCTTGAGAGCCCGGTTGGATTAGTCCTTGATCCAACTTGACCATACACCAACATAATCTAAATCTCTAGTGGGTTGTACGTAAAGGGAGTTTCTTGCTCCATGATACCCAGCGACACTGACAGTTCGTGAAACAGTCGTCTGGTACCAAAGATATAGTCAAAACAGCATAAATGGGTCGTACTGGGCATGGGTGTAATCCGAACTAGTCAGACCGACATAGATCGGCCCATTGGGAGGCACGACCCGTTGCGTTCAGCCCAGCCCGTTGGATAGCTCGATAGGCTGTGAAGGGTCGTAGAGGGCCGTAGGTGGCCATGAGGTCGTGGAGGGTAGATGAAGGTGCCCAGAGTGCATGAGGCCGTAGAGCGGCTCGGTCGGGTAGGTTTGGCTATAAGGGAAGCGACAGTTCGGGTGGCGGCTCGGCCTGGCCGGCGGCGGAGGCTCGAAAAGCGGCAGCTGCTCAGGCCGCAGCTCGGCTCAGACGGCTGCGGCAACTCGACCTGGACGACGGCAGCGGCAGTGGCTATTGAGCCCAGATGGCGGCGGTTTGGCCCAGACGGTGGTAGTTCGGCATGGACTACAGCGGTGGCTTGGATGGAAGCAACTCAGATGGCGGTGGGGGCTCAGACAGTGGTGATGGATCGGGGTGGGGGTGGCTAGGTCAGGACGGTGGAGCGGCGGGCCGAGAGCAGCGCGTTGGGGCCACGACGGTGTTGTGACGGGGTAGCGACGGCGACACGGAAAGGCCGTCGGCAACGGAGCACCGTAAGGCGCGGAGCCAGTGGGCGATGGTGGTGTTTCCTTCGTCGATGTCATCCATTGCGAAGAAAAAACCAAATAAGCTGAACTGCAAAGGGGTCGGGCCTTGTTTGTTTGTCCCGCACCCTCCGCGTTAGGGCGGTAGAAAGCGGCTCAACAGAAAAATCAAGAGGCAAGAAGGCTAACTGTACAATTTAATTTGAATCTTGGATCACTTCGTTTTTGTTGATTCACGTTCTCTATGCTTTTCAAGAATGATAAATTAACCGAGAAATTCATGAATTCAAAAAAACCCATACCTCGTTTGATTCGTTGAAGGAGGTCGTGAGAAAGAAGTCGAAGAAAACGAAGGGGGTGCCGATGATCGTTGCATCCGAAACCACACTTCAATGATGGGATCCTACTTCATCCTCTTCCTTGATTTATGAAGAATATTCTTTGATGGCATTATTCATTTCCATTCTTCGTTGGCATTCTTCGTTGGAGATCATTCTCCGAAGGCTCCAAGTTTCTCTATATTGCCAAGAGTTTCCTCCAATTCCACAAAAAATGAATTAACCAACATTATAGAATACAACATCATAATTTAATATTTAGATAATTAATTTCATAGTTTGTCATAATTAATTTTTTTGGGATGGCACAATTAAACTTGGAGGGATTCCAAGTGGTTTCTCACACTTATAAGGGGAGTTCAAGAGGTTACAATGCTCGAGTGGTCCCTACTATCATAACCTCTCAATGGAGGTTAGTTTAGGTGGTCCCCACAAAAAAAAAACCTCTCATGGGAGTTTTAGGTCTTCTTGTACCCACTTCTCAAAATCGACATGTGGGAAGTTTTAACAAATAAGATAAAATGTTACACATATATAATTTTATTTTATTCGTTCATGAATATGTGAAAAGATAAATTCAACCCTCGACCTACTGTGGTTGAGGTGAAGGTCTCCTTAAGAGAATACCGGAGATTCGAGTTCAACGGTGTCCTCATATTTTAATTCTGATCACCGGTTCAATAGTTAAAAAATTTCATTTTCTTATATACTGAAAGTACCTTAAAAAAAGTTTGGAAATTTATTATCAGTCACCCTTGGCCCATGCCGGTCGAGGTTAGGCTCTTCCCAAGTGAAAAAACACCCAACGTACCCAACTGTGCTCCTAGATTTCAAATCCTAGTTACCATTTAAATGTTACAAAGATTACAATAAAATAATTGGCAATTAATTATTTTATTTATTACCAAAAACTAACTTTCACTAGTGGCCCGTGCCGGACAAAGTTATTTTTTGCTCAAATAAAGCATTCCCTTATGAGTTTAATGGTGGTCTCAGATTTTCAATCTGTGCTACCGTTTCTGAGTAATAAGCATTTGAAAAGTTGAATAATTTATTTAATTATTTTATTTTGCTTTTTCCATTTTGATTTTTCTTAGAGGAGGCCCGTGCCGACTGAAATTATGTCACACATAGGGTAATCCCGCCATCCTGAGCGCAACGGTGCCTTCAGATTTCTAATCTATGTAACTATTTAATATTTTTTCCACATTTTCAGTAAAACAGCTTATATGCAATAATTAAAGCTTAAAAAAACTCGACAGATCATTCCCCGCACTCTGGGCCTCGGAATCGTGAACCGTTAGCTTTTTTAATCTCAAAAAATTCCCATACAACAAAAAAATACAGGGAATTTCTGGGTATTTACATTTTACTTAAATATAATATAGGTCAAAACAATTGTTAAATGGGAACAATGGACGTATTTTCAAATTTCTGATGATTATAGATGAAATAGACACATCTAATGTAATAAATGCAAATTTTTAATGAATTTTAGGCCTAATAAGAATTTATTTCACACAAGTTAACTCATTTTACCATTACCATGGTAATAAAAATTTACTATGGTTACTATTCATAATGATCAAAATTAAAAGGAACCTAGTTTACATATTTGGACATCCTGATTCGTAATATGAAGTCTATTTTTCATGATTTACTTTCTAAAAATGGAAAAAATTAATTTATAATAAAAATTCAAAGGACAAAGAAAAAATAGTTTTTAAAAAAAACATTTTTATATAAAAATGTGTGTTTACTAAATTCAACAATAAAAATGATTCTAGTGAATATAATCAATTTATTAATAATACATGATAACTTATTTTACATTGAAAAAAAATTTAAAAGAAAATATGTAATTCATAAAAAAAATTAAGGTTTAAAAAAATAGTGTTTTTCACAATTCAATAGAAAATCCATATTTTAGAAAAATCACAAAAAATCAATGTAATACAATTTTGATAATATTATTTTAAAAATATATTTAATTATTTCAAAAAAAAATTCTAAAATTTTCATTATTTATTTATAATAGTTTCTCATAATATAAATAAAAATCATTCACTATAAAAATGCAATTTTGAATCATAAAATGAAATCATTCTTCTTTATGTTTTAATAATAATAATTGAATGAATGATAATTTATTACATTTAATTCCTAATATAATCAATTAATTAAATAAATATATAAATTGTGATTAATTTAATTTATTATGTTAAAAATAAATTGTGATCATAAAAATAGGTTTATTGAATATATCTCTTTTACCTTCAAATATTTTTATCTTCATTTCCATAAAAATAATATTTAAATATACCTAATATCTATATATATACAATGAATATGTATCCAAAAACCACATATATATTTTTCATGTTATATTCTTTCATATAACCTTACATGATTCAGTAAAATTCATTCATCTTCTATTCATTGATCATGTCTATTGGCTTCCAAATTGGTTACCTTATTTCCATAATTACAAATTGGGACACAGTTTTCATGGAAATCCATCAGGATCATGATTTTAGGTTTTTGGTTTGTGTGTGTGTGTGTGAATTTATTTACTCTGCTTTTAATTTTCATCATTTTGTTTCATATTTATCCTCATATTGTTTTAGTGTTTATTTTTCAATGTAATAATTTAGTAAAACAAAATTATCATGGTTTATTTTCGTTTTACACTGCATGTATTGCATGATAAAACATAGTATTCTTTTAAAATCAGGAGGTGTTATATCCCCCCATAACGAATTTATTCCTCAAAATTTGAACATGTTCTTGATAATCATTGGTTTGATATTTTAAAAATAATTTTTTTTAAAACCCACATATAATAACAGTTAATAAAAATGTTTCTCAATAAAAGGGAAATGGAAATAGAATGGTCATCTAGAATAAAACATAACTAGTTTTTCAAAAATGATAACATTAGTGGGAAGAAAACTATGGACATAAAGGTAAAATTAATGTCCAAATAAAGACAGATAATGACTATGAACATTGATCACAATAAAGTGAATAGTCATGAGAAAGTTAAAAAACCATAAATCAATGTGGTTTGAAGAATACCATTAATTCATTGGAAAAGAGTTTAATGGGGTAAAAAATCCTTCATGATTTTTTTTCTATAGTTAATATGTTCTTATACCATATTAACAAAGAAAATACAGGAATGTAATTACCTCACCTGTATAATTTCACCCATTAATAAATTTTCAACATGATATCATCATTTTCCCCAAATGATGAGTATTCAAGGTGAATATTTTTCATGTTTGAAGAATATAAATCAAATTAAAACATATCACATAATCCATTGAAGGGTAAATAATTATTCCTCATATCATTAATCATTAAAAAACCAAAAATTCTTAGCACAAGGTAAGATAATATCAAAAAATTATAAACCATGAGAAGAATAAATAATACATTTTACTTGAAAATCATCATAATAACACCAAAATTTAAAAATTGATTATTCCAAATACAATTGACTTGGCATCTTAATTATCATCAATAACTTCATCAAAAAAATTTTTTTAACCTAAATGGTGATCTCATTCCTTTCAACTTACATAACAAAAAATTTAAATTTCATTACTCTCAAACAATGTTTCAGTTTAAAGTACATTTTAATCCTAAGGGTTGCATATACATCTAATTGATAACGAATCTGCCAAAAATATTTTTAATCACCATAATAAATGACAATATATTATTATAATTTAATTTAATTCACCAAAATATCTCTAATAATATTTATATACTAACATGAAAGGAAATCCTTACATTGACCATAAATATATCCAAAAATATCACATTATCGATGAATCACATTTAAACCATAATGATTATCTATACCCCACTATCTAATAGACCATAATTAAAATAACATAAAATAATATATTTACTCAAAGGTTATTTAAATATCAATACATCATTCTTAATAAAAACAAAAAAAATCAAGTCGCCTCTGAATATCATCACATAAGACCCCTCTAAATACATAAATTCTAACAAACATTCCAATATAGACCATAAATCCAAAAAGAATCTGTAAACATAACCAAAGTTCACATACATCACTTTTTCACTGAATCATCGATACATTACAAGGATATAAATATTACCCAATTTACTTCATTGTCTCTTTATCGCAACTAAAACTAATTTTATGAAAATCAAGAACATATTATGGGTTGTTTTTACCTCAATAATGTTCCTCCCAAAAATAACCCTTATCTCTAAATATGATTTCAAATACTTAATGAAAATTTATTTTGGAATAATCCTTAGATGTTTCATAATTATTATAATAAATATCATTGATATAACACTTCTACAACATAATTTTTGAATCCCAATATAGAAACACATTAATCCTTTAACTTCAATGATTGGAATTGTGTTGGTTCTTCCTTGTTCTATGATTAAACCATTGGATTTGGAAATTAGATAAGATAATTCCCATATTATATTCACATAATACATTGAACAAAAAATATTACCTTAAGAATATATTAATATACCTCCATTGAATTATTCATTTTTCATATATAATTACTTATTCTATGCCCTTATTTTTCACTCATAAAACATTTTCTAACTCTTATGAGATAGTTCCCGGAGTTATTATTCAAAAATACATGACATGTATAAAAATAAATATTCATTCCTCTATTGTATTCATGATACTCCATATCAATCTCATTAGGTTTATTAGGAAACTCTCTCATGTTGATAATTATAATCATATAACAATATAATTGATCAGACATAATCAAAAGAATTCTCATTATATCTCCTCTTAAATTTTTTTTCTAATGAATTACAGCATTCCATTTTCTGTCACATTCATTAATAACATGAATCCTCCAGGTCCCATCATTTGAATAAATCCAAAATGTATAGTTTTAGATACAATAGTCTTCGTTAGAAATCATATAATAATTAAAAAAATTAATTGGATGTATATATCCTTACACCTTATTTTCAATCTATTTCATAATATATTTAACATATGTCCTCATTAGTTATCATCTATTCATATCCTTTATTATGGGATACATGTAAAATGTGAGTTAACCCATGGATATCCTCATAGAGTGAAAAACTAGGTGTTTAGTAAGGGAATACTCGTCATGCACTAGAATTATGGTAGAGATATACTCTATAAACACTTTTATTATTAACCATAGATAATATTTTTTCACAACCATATTTATTTGTAGTATACATAAAAGGATATTTTTCTTGGAAGACAACACTCATTCTGTTAACATAACGTTGGATGTTCTTCAACATATATGAGTATCTTAGAGTTTTTCACTAAAATTTTCTCATCAACGATTTTAAATATAACTAAACTTTTCTTTGATACAATCTTTATAAATTGATATCTTTATAACATAAATAATAAATCTTATTAGAATAATAATCATTAAATTAAATTTTGATTCATGTTGGAACTATAAAAGTTTTGTGTCTTTAGAAACATTCATACATAAAGAAATAGATTGTAAACAATATTCATCATCTCCCAATTACATATTACTAACATTCACCCTTGTTAGACACATAATACATAAAAATTTTATTCATATACTACTGATTATTAAACATAATAATGGGTGAGCACAGATGATCAGTGAGGGTAAAAAGGGACATATATATGATAATTAGAACATAACATGAGCATAATGTGTATGATAACATGAGTTGTACATTTTAAAATCATAACCAATGATTCTTAGAACATAAACATGAGTCATGGAATAATGTTTGGTAGTTTATAAGATATAAATCATTAAGTAATTAAAGAAGACGAGCCATATGAACAAAATGTTGGCATAAGATAAAGTCATAAATGATAGGAAGAAGTTAAAAATAATCATAATCATAGAAAATAATATATAAAGGATACCCATAATGGAATACATAACATGTTATGATAGGTATAAGAACTCATGTACCTACATTGGTTATGAGATAACCTCCTGTGTACCCTCGATCGGGATTCGGATAACCTCATTTTTACCATTTTTCAGGCTTCGGATGACCTCCCATGTATCCTCTATGATCATATAACATTAATCATTACAACATTCAATGTAATTCCATATAAATTTAGTCTAAAAAATCATGTAATCTTAAATCTATTCATATATATACACCAGAAGATCATCAAACTATTCATTATATTTTAACCCATGGAAAATAAAACGGTTTTCATTGATATTTCATCATCGTAATCATAAAACATCATGATAAATAATAATTATGGCTTAATTGGATCATATCCTCATTAAATATTAATTAAAATTATATGATGATGTCATATATAAAAATCTTTTATAATAAAACTAGAATATTGGTTGAGAAAAAATCCATTTTCATTTTTAAATCATATACTTAAAATGAAAAAACACCAATGTTTTTAGAAAACATATTCCTTGAAAATAACCTTGGGGACATCTGACGTAATATTAAAATCATTGGTCAATCATTGTGGAGGAATATTATTTGCATGTTTCCTACTTTAAACAAAATTATTCATTTCACATTTATTACAGAATTACAAAATTACCTTGTTTAGAAAATGAAAAGAAGTTTCATCATAAAACATTTTTTAAAAATATATTTTTAAAAAGACATTAAATAGTCATAGAAGAATAAAAAATCATTTTTGAAAACATGGATATAGAAGAAAAGGATTCATGACTGAATATAGAAATAGATTAATTTTTCCTTAAAAATATTATTTCAGTCTATTATGTACATAACATGAAGGGAATGAAAGGAAAAATTTTATTCTAATGAAAAAACTATATTAGAAAAAATTTAAATAATTATATCAAGAAAGGATCATATAATTTCCAACAATATAAAATCAAACATAAATAATCCTTATTAAAATGAGATTAAAACATAAATCACTTACCTCAAGTTCGACTAGTTTTGAAGGTTCTATAAACATCAATATAATAAATTTATATTTATTATAATTCTATTATAAAGTCATGAAAATTAATTTAATATAATATATTATCCACTTATAAAATACCAACACCAATTTATTAATAATTCCTTATTAATATTATCATTTATCAGTGTTAACTATTTCATTTATCATGGATGTTTCAATTATGCAATTCTAATCCTTATACTATGATTTTGGTTCAAAAAACTAAATAATTTTAACCATGATATAAACATAATATATATTTATTATATATATATAGAATCATCCATAAAATATCAATATAAAACACTGAATTACATTGTTTATGGAGACGTTATGTCATACATTAGCATGAAAGTTGATTCCATTTTTCAATGGATAGAATGAATGAAAGGTAAACAATAATTAAAATTCATAGATTATATATTATATATTGTATATCATATATATTAATTAAATTTATTATTTTTACCATCACTATAAAATGGATTTGATAAATGAATAACATTGCTTCATGGTAGTGGTACTCCAGACATACACATGAGTGATGTTATAATTCTAAAATAGATATTAAGGTAAGAAGGTAGATATGATATTATAATTTCAACAGTATAATAATATTATAATTATAATATATAAATATTAAAACCATCATAATAAAAATCTATGAAATACGATGATATAATACTAATTGTATCTCTATGAGGAGGTGGTAGTCCACACATACTTGTAAGCAATAATATCAAATTCCATTTGATAGAAAATAGGTTGATAATTGTGTTTTATGTAGAATTCTATTTCTTAATGGTGGAAGTTCAAATTTAAATTTTAACCTTTCATTTTTTCGATGGTCTTAATTTTAAACTGAGCTTCGGAATGGAATTCATAGAGTTGGAACACATAAAACGGTTTTTTAGATGAGGATTATGGTTTGAGATGCATCCCAAGTGTTTCATTGGGTTTTTGGAGCACCATTCTTTGAAGACCTATTTTTTATAAATGCAAATTTAGGTGAATTGTTAGCACATGATTAACACTAACCATCCACCTCAACCATTTGGGGAGTGTATGGTGTCACATGTTTTGTCAAACTGTGTCCCCAAGATTCATGATCTTGTGAGACATTTTCAAAAAACAATAGTGTTGAACCAAATCAGTTTCACATGGTTATACCCACCATGTTACTAGCCCTCAGGGGTAGTGATAGTTAGGTAGTTGGTGTGAACTATTTCCCATAATTTTGGCCATAAAATATGGTCAAACTATCTTCCTCTTTTAAATGGGTGAAATTATCCTTTTCAGATTCATTCTTTTACTCTTTTTATACCCCTTCTCCCTGTTGTATCACAGTCATAGTAGTCCACCTATGCACTGTATTATCTCCCTTGTCATGGATGGTTCTCCTTCAATATGAGATCAAAATCATTTATCATTTGTTGCATTGGAAGCCCCTTTATGGATCCATGATTCCCGGTTTTTCCATTACTAGCTTACCACTCTATATTTAATTCAATAAAATTGGGTTCTAATAATCCCTATTTTCAAGGATTGTGATAATTTTTTGGATTTATCTCAAACTATCTTGAATTAAGTATTGATAATTGAGTGGTGAAGCATCGTAAGATTGAGGTAGGTGGTAAATATATTTTCCCCTAAAGTATCATTGTTTTATAAAATATAGAATTGTGTCACATATTGAATTATACATGTATTGCTCATAAAATATAAAATAACTAAAATTAATTTTCTAAAACACCAACTAGACCATTTTTTAGACCCATTGACATGGTTGAAGGTTAGTGACCTCAACTTGGTCCACCCCTTTGGGTGTATCTCATTAATTTACCTCATTGGATATCATTGTAAATAGACATAGAATAAAATTATATTATTTAAATATAAATGAATTTATTAAATTAAAAATGGTTATGTATTTTTCCCATGATATTATAAGAAGTATGCCTATGTTAAAAAGGGATAATAAAATGGTGATATTTGAAATCATTAAAGGTGTGGAACTTCCTATATCCTTCTTAGATACTTATAAATAGAAAGGGTAAAATTGTATAATGGAGTCGTGTTAAGTAATGCTCATGGACATTGACTTCTTAACTGGTCATGATTAAATTCTAGTAAATCATGCTTACATATATGGACATCCTTTTTACTCATGCTTGAATTGAATCTATGGTCATATTCCTAATCATTAAATTCATGTTACTGTTTATGTTATAAATCATGATAATCATGAATGAAATCCCATTTACATTTTGATTCATGTTAATTTAATGCCTTACACATTCGGATACTTAGGCATGTCGTCCCAAATATAGAGTGATAATTGGGCATGTAATCCCTTAAAAACTGTGATACTCTGGTCTGGCGTCCCATATAGATTTTGATACTCGATCATGGAATCCCTTTAAAAATTTTGATACTTGAGAATGGAATCTGACCTTATTCCATGAGGTTTATGGTCATGGTGACCATTATCTAAATATATAACTTTTTTGATTATGCATGAACACCTGAGTTTCACCTTAGGTATTGGTTGAAAATTTGTATCTATATTAATTATTATATATATGTTATTACATATATAGTATATAAATATAAATATATATATATATGTGTGTGTGTGTGTGTGTGTGTGTGTCTAACTATACTCATGTTGACCCATCATTGGATATATTTTGGATTAGGCTAAATAAAGTATTGTTGGTTGGGTTTCCTTTGCGGAACCCAGGTCCAGATTTTTTATATTCATTTGTTTACTTCCTTATTTAGAATAAATGAACAACGTTGTATTGTATACTATTGATTTATTAGCATTATAAATTATCGTTTGAGGCCTACTGAGATTATGTAATACCCTATTTGAGCCATAGGTCAATTTCTTGACATACCTCATGGATGTAGGGTTGGGATATGAATAAATGTTTCCTGTTGTTATACGTTGATACAAGTGATTAGGGGTACATGAATAAGATACTGATTATGATTCTCTTGGGGTTAAACTTTGGGATCTAATTCTTTTTAATATGTGGGTATTGTCAATTTATTACCATGTCTGTCAATTTTACATTGGGTATTAAAATGAAATCATTATTATATGATATTGTTTATGGATTTGTGCATTTATTATTATAGGGATGATTTATTTTTGTTTTCATTAAATTATGCCTCTTTTTTGTTGATTTGTTTTTTTTCATTATAATATTCCTCTTTTATTGTTGATTTATTAATTATATACTATTGTTATACTCTGATCATGAGGGTATGATATTTATAATTTACAATCATTAGACCATTGATGCTAATCATAAACCTTTGGTGTATATTGAGGTTTTCTTGAGGCCATGTGGTGATTGCCCTGAAATTTATTTATAGATTGAATTTGGTTAGTAAATTAAAAAGTGTTATCAAAGCCTGTTTTCCTATTTTTTTTACAATTTGGGGTTAGTAGATAGGATACTAAGAATGTTATGGAACTTGTAAATAAGCATTATTGGGAGTGATCGACACACACATGAGTTTAAGACTATGTATCTAGGGAATGGATTTTTTTTCTATTGTTCTTTATTATAGTTTATTGTTAATTTACAATAAGTTATTTTTTAACTTTCTACTACTTATTGATTTATGATATTTTCAGAATTTACCATTGGCTTTTGGGGGAAGGGAATTATTTTTACATGAATCATTATAGGCACATAAAGATTCAATTTAACTGGATATTTCATTCTATATAGATTTCATTTCATTAATCCATATATACAATGGTTTTCTTTTGTGCGTTTTAACAACATTCTTATTTTTAGTTTAGGGGATTATTTAGAATGATTTTCCTATATTACATTCTTTTATGGTTTCCCATTTTTATATCTATATTCATTAATTCTTAGTGATAGCATGTATTATTATAATTAATATATTAGAATTATTATTAATGAATATATATATAACTAAATGGTTTTCACTATATAGCTTGATGGATGAGCCATAACTAACCAATAAAGACATTTTTGATCCGTGAACCATTGGTGTAATGGGATAAAAAAGTAATGGTTAGGATTCAATGGGTGATAAATACAATTTATAAAGTGTTATGGACTTTATAAATTTGGAAGGGTAACCCATATAATAAAACCATTATATGTAAACTAGTTGTATTCTGACCCCAAAGTTAAAAATATTGTTTTAGATACATGATTTTCAATTTTAACTTATAATGGAATGTGACTTTATAATTTAAAAATGGTAATTATTTATACAAAACCATGATGCTTATAATTATATAGTGAATTATAATTTATATAAAAGAAATGGTTTTTGTAAAATGAAGTGTTATTTTCTATTATATAGGCTTGTATTTCAATAATTTATGCATTATCACCTGTATGACTAAATTCATAAATGAACAAAGGGACCCAAATAGGCTAGTTGAGGAAATTTATATGAGATAATCCCAATAACATTATTTTAATTTTATTTTAAATGATGGTACCCTCAAAGGTCACATATTTTTTATATGATTTAGTACTTTAACCCACATGGGTGTGCTTATGCTACATATTAATGGTTATTTAAGGCGACAAAAACCATTAATAGATTGTTACATATAAATGTATGCTGTAATTTTACTAAGAAATACCCCTTTAAATTAATAATGATATATTATTTTCTTTTGATCTGTATTTATATAAATCATTAATTTATTAAATTTCATATTACTACATATATGGTTTTCCAATATAGCATGGAATATAAATTTTATTTAACTAATCCCATAAGTGACAACTTAATGGATAAAAAATTTGGATAAAACGAATTTATATGGAAATTTTCCATGATTTTGATAGTATAAATGCTAACTAAATAATGATTAAAATAAATTTTTAGATAAATTTCCTATGTATCCTTATAGTATTAGGTATATATAGTACCATGTATCATTATTTTTTTATAAATGGTACTTTATTTTAATAAATATACTCTTTGGAATTAAAAAAAATCAAATGGAAATTTCTTGTAATTCATTAAATTAAACCCCATTTTGGTGTACTTGGTTTTTTTCTTTGTGTAATGGTAGTTTAAAATGATCCCGATGTTCTGAATTATAATGGAATGTCTATGTTTACCATCAGTCTCTGTTGAAAATTTTATTTTATAGTGATCTTAGAGGATAGGTAGAAAATCATTGTGCCCTTTTTTAGTGGGGTCTATTTGTAGGATTGTTGTTTTTTAATTTAGTGTGGTTCTAGCTTGCAGTAGGTAGATCCCTCAGAAATTAAAATATGTGTTAAATTATTTTGAATAGATTTTTATTGGAGGGTTTATTCATGTTACAATTTTCCCAAGTAGAACTATTATTGATGAAACAACACCAACTTGTATATGGTTGGTCGTTTGTTTAACTGAGTCTTAATAAGGATGTAAGCATCATGTGGAGCTTCAGTTCAGCGTGTTAGACATTCCTTGAGCATGTGCAACCTCTTTTTTGTTGTTTGAACCTTATTAATGTTCTAATTTAGTACAAATTGATATTCATCTACTGATTAATATTCATATAGATAATGCTACTCTGGTTGGATCCATGTGTGTGCTATAAATTAACAAGAATGTGTAGTAGTTGATATGGTGTATTGATATTGAGGTGGCATGAAAAGTACATGTGTTTCCCATTATTTTAGAAATGGTACATTAAACCATATGAGTTCAATGATAATGATCTAATAATTGAGATATAATTTTATGTTAATGTGGAATTTTCAGTGTAAGACGACCTAAATGTTAAGAAAAATATTTGTTTTCCCAATAATCGGGATGACACTGCCAAGGAATCTCATGTTGTAACCCTACTGATCTGATTACATTGAGAATCTATGACTGATACAAATAAGGCATGTGTGCACACCTCAATAGAACCTAATTTCAATGTTTAGAGAATATTGGATCTAGTACACTTATAATTAGATAGTTTTCCACTCTATTTCTTTTGGAACATTTTGAAATAATACTGGTCACACTTGTAACCCATGTTCGATAGTGGATTGAGTGTATTCCATGGGATGAGTTCCAATTCTCAATAAACATTGACTAATACACTACTAGGTTTGGGAGAGTCGTGTCATGAATGTTTAGAATATCCATCAAATTTTTTATGAGAAATCAAAAAAGGCCATTTGGACTGGTTATAATTTATTTTGTAAATTCATGAGGTTGGTATGTTTGAGGTTATTGTACATGAAATAATGATCGAAATAAAGACTGATTATGGTTTTGGTTGAGTCAGGATGCTAGATTCGGGCTTGAGGAGCATGATCGACCAGGGAATGTTATTTTTATGATGTCAGTTGGTTCTTGCAAGGTAGCATGATTATTAAAAGGTAGGATGTGTACAATACCTTTGAGGACACCTCGTGTCGAGGTTTTAATTTGGTTGGGGGCTTGAAAAAATCAGGGAATTCTTTAGTAGTATGGGTATCATGGTCTGTTAAAGGTGATGCATTGATAGGTGTAGCCAAAATTACCAAGGAAGTCATGCAGAGGTTGTTTGAATGATATTTTCTATGTGTAGTGGGATATGGTTTATGGGAAACCATACCTAGTACATCATTTTGGATATGATAGGTGTGTCATAGGTATAATTGATAATCATTGATATCTTCCTTGTGTAATAATATTTAAGATATGATCATTCCCTTGATCTGAACATCATCCATTGTATACTAAGAATGAGTTAGTTATATACCAATCTAAATAAAATATTAAATGTCTTGTTGGATCGAAAAATCAAATATTTTGGAGTTGTGCTCGGATAGCGTGGGTAATCATAGTTGCATCAAATATCCTTACTGGTACTAGGATGCCTATATTGGAAGGCCTTGGATAGAATCTCATACAACAATTGATTATTTGACTTGATCTCTATAAGATATTCCACCATCTAGCTCAATAAGTGTTCTTAATAAATTGATTTCTAGGACATGCATTGATATCTCACTTGTGAACTCATGATAATGGACTACCTTGGATAATATCCTTGTAATATTGTAGTTGAATCTGATGTTACCCTAGATTTATAGTTGGTCATGATTAATATAAATAATGTGTGATAGTTCAAGGCTATTGGATCGAGTATACACCTATGTTTATTATAATGAATGACAATAGGAATCACCTATTCAGTTAGAGATGTAACTTGTATATGATTATAGGCTTCTGAGAGCATTCTCATATTGAACTCAGTATACCATGGAATAAAAGAGTCATAATCTAGATTTGGATGTATCATCCTCTCAAGATAGTCATTTTTAGTGATTGTCAGCTTGTAGTGTCTGAACATAATTTTCTCATGTTTGAATGAATGTAGTTGATGAGGAACCATTTTAAGAACAATGTTGAAGTGGGATGAGTACATTACAAGGTCGTTAGAGAATTTCCATGGAAATTGTAATGAAAATAAGAAAAATTAATCAATTAGGAATCAATTGATTGATCATTTTAGAAATCATGCTGAGTGAGTAGTGAAATCATAGAAAGGATTTCCTTTTTTGTAAATTATAATAGTGGGGAATAACATGGCTTGAAAATGGTCATTCAATGTTATGATGTATGGTAGGTAGAATCATAAGATTTTTGTTAAAAGTGGTGATGAAATGATCAATTATTTAGTTGTAAAGGCTCGTGTAAGCATCTAATCAATGTTTTTGTCTTGGTTATGAGCCCTTGGATCATGTTTTAACAAAATATGTACTATATGATTATGTTGATACTTACATGTGAATTTTAAATTTAAAACACAATGTTGCTGTTCTAGTAGGAATTCCTTGACCCAAGTAGGTCATGTGAATATTTTTGTTTCTCACGGCTTCATGGGGATGATACGTTCTATGGTGGGGATATTGTAGCATCCCATGTGTTTTGTCTATGGAGGTTCTAAAGGAATTTTTATCTTTTTAGGTGGTGGATGAGTTTAATTTTATACTCAGAATAAAAATAAAATTCAATGAGTTGGATCTTATAAATATGTTTTTAGATGGTTTTTATGTCCTGAGTGGTCGATCAAGTGTTCCATTGATTTTTTGGAGCATCATGGCTAGAAATCCTACTTTCGTTTTGAAATTCAAAGGGAGGAACATAGTTAGATTACAACTAGTGCTAAATGATTACCTAAACCATTTGTGTCCTAGACGGTGTTGCATGGGTTTTCAAACCATAACCCCTAAGTCACATGGATGTATGAGACATCTGAAAAAATTGTAAAACCATAACCCAGACCATATGGGCTCACATAGTTAGGAAAATTATGCACCTGACCCACTTGGGTAGTGACATATATGTTGTTGGTGGGCATAGTTGGCAGATGAATTGGAAAAATCATGTGCATCATTTAAAGGGGTGAAATTACATCTTTTCCTTTGACTTATTTAACAATTTACTCCCTTATTTTCCCTATTTTCTCCAACACACAAGAAACATATAGATATATCCTCTCCCATCCTAGTTATGGATAGTTCCTCTCTCTATAAGCTCAGAATCACTCATCATATATCACATTGGAATCCACTAGGTGTGTAACGCCCCGACCCCAGCTACCCAGAGTCGGTGCATTACTTCGTAACATTGGCATGATCACAAGAAAGATCAAATCTCGAAAGACCGATTGGTTTAGTAGCCTTGGAAACACTAGATATATTCATAAGTTTTACATTACATCATAAAATGAAAAACTACTACAATAACATAATGTCTCCATAATCCACACTCATATCCCCACATAATATCCCTGCAGGTCATTCATAATTTACTTCTTCACAACCTGGGAAAAATAAAACATAGAAAAGGGGTGAGCTCAAATGCCCAGTAAGGATAACAATATAGAGGAAACTTTCATAAATAAGAATAAACATTTAAGGCAATGCATTACTAAAACAAAAGCCTTTTAAACTTTAACTTCAACATAGTATGACAAAAGTAAAATGAAATAATGCCATTCACTTATTCACATGGATATTCTACTAATCGAATAATCACATGCAAAAATCAATAACCACTTTCATAATGTTGGAATTCATAATGCCAGACTATCATAACCACATAGCCAAGGCCTCGTGCCCAGACTACAAATAAGATTTTGTCAAGGCCTTGTGCCAAGACACTAGTTTGTCTCATGAGACCTACCGATGAAATTTTTTTAAAAGATACTTACGTTTAAAATTGGTAAAATATACTCCAGTGTTTTTCTGAAATCATTATGCAAGCTTATGAAAACAAAATAACTAATTCTGAGACTTCTCGACTAGTTATAGGCCATGATGGGTCCACTCCCAATCCCTTCCTATCTACCACACTCGAGAGTCAGGTTTTCTGAAAACATTTTTAAGCTTGCGTTAAATACGTATACATTTTCAGTGGATTTTCATATTTTTGAGAGAAAAATATATTTTTTTGAAATCATTTAAAAGTCACATAATTATAAAATAAAACATTTAATTTGAAAATATTCTTATAATCTTGTAAAGGAAGCTTTGAAGATTTTATAACGGCGGATAATAGCCGCACCCGCCGTATAAGTTAAAAAAAACATTCTTACCTTATTTTTGTCGAAAAGGATAAAAAGCACCTTGTTTGGAAAACGACGGAAAGATTCCTTTATAAAGCTCTTATAAAAAGTCAAACAATGGTATAAATTACTTTAACCCATATTCTTGAAAATAATAAATATGTTTTGAAGTACATTTTGAAGAAACATGGATGTGGATGATAAAGAGATCCCAGTAGATTATTACGTATAAACAACCTTGGATAATGAAGAGGTTGTAAAGTAAACCCTTCCCTTGTACTTTTCCTTTGTTGGGGTCGGTTAACCTCCTGTATAATGGTGAAATAATTGTTATTAAATTATACAAGAATCATATACATTAATATGATATCATATATGATCTTTTATCATTGCTTTATTAATAATATCTTAGTATTATCGTCGTTTAAGGTGATAATCGATTCGTTCTTCTTAAATGTTTGGTTACGTAAGACATGTTTGTAATGGATAGATTAAATCTTATTCATAATCAGAATGATATTAACATTATTTTTAACCCTAAAATAAGAATAAGACTTGAATGGATACGATGGAGGATGGATCTCACCGCGTTCGTGGAGACGGTAGTCCGTACGTACGCACGAACGCTACTTCCATTTAATTTTTAATTTAAAAGAATTGAATCCAAATGATACATAGGTATATTACTATTCCAGTATAATATAATATTTCATATATGTTACTTAAGGTCATTAACACCATCCTTTATACGTTCCATGTGTGGTATGAACGAGTCATATCATTTTAAGGGGGCGGTAGTCCGCACTTCCTCAAATGAAATTATCGTATGTATATACAACATGAAATGAATAATGGTATGAAATAAAATGGAATTACAGAAGCTTATATATAAAATATATATCATTAATATCATATTTAATTACAGTTCCATCATAATGGCCACCATGAGAGGCGGTAAGATGTATTTGAACAATCATCGTTTCGTGAGGCGTTAGTTTGCCATCCACAGAAACATTATGTTCATCATCCATTAGATGGAGTTGTGTGTATGTGTAGTTTGAATCCGTATTATAAAAACATCCTAGTATATTGAGGATACTGGTGTTGTTACAAAAGAAAGAAAATAAAAAGAGTTTGGGGATTGGAGAAGAAAAATAAAGGAAAATAATTTAAGAGAAATCGTTACCTTTAATTTAGGTAACTCACTTTGGTTGGAACCAAAGGACTTCTTGAAATGATTTCTTCCTAAGGGGAAGCTTCAAGGAGGAGGAGAGGGATGTGGGGAGCTTTGTTGGTCAGAGTTTGGACGAGCCAAGTGGCTTGAGAGGTGTGAGGAATGAGTAGAAGTGGTCTCCTTTTATAAGGGAGAAGAGGGGCTCTTTAGGAAAGAGTGAAAGTATTACTTTATAATATAATTATATTCGGTTTATAATGGTCCAAAAATCGTTGAGGTCGAAGATAATATGACTAAGATTATAAATAACATCAACCAATAAGAATTGGACAGGTTTTAGATAATATTTTAATCATTATAATCTTATTTATTTAAATGATTTATTAATGAGGTAAACATTGCATCATTATTGTGTCATTAATAATTTAAATTATTTGATGTCTAAAAATTATAAATAAAATATCATTATGTAGGAAATCTTTTTATCTTTCTAATGAATATTTATAATCGAAAATCCAACATGTATAACCCTATGTAAAAATTGTTCTTCTAAAAGATGTAAGCTTATGCCATTTTTATTTTTATTTTAACTTTATTAATATAAAGTGTCCCTACCACATACAAGTGGCTCCAAGGGGTCCCCAAATTGACCCAAGGATGCTCATGGTCGTGTATGTGTCCACCAATAAGGTTAGGACACGTTTTAGGGTAATTTTGTATTATTATAATATTATTTTTTTAACCCTTATTTACCGGATTTACCCTTAACCATGGTAAATAAAATATTTACCACAGTAATTATTCGAAATGTCTAAAAATAAAAGTTACCTATTTACACAATTTGGACATCCTGATTCCAAATATGGAATCCATTTTTCTAAATTCAAAACACAGAAGTGACAGAAATTAATTTAAAATTAATTCCCGCTGTCAAAACAAAAAGCGTGTTTTTAAGAGGTAATAACTATCAAAAGATTGACACTTGTTTATGTTCGGTTTAATTGTAAAATTATGTCCAATGACCAACATTATATTAAATGGTAAAAATATATTATAAATATACTTTAAAACCACTCAAATTCACAATTTATCACTATTAATTATTTTGATTAAAAAAGTTGTTTTTAATTAAAATTTAGTAATTTTCACTATTCATCAAAATATTAAAGTTATCCGAAAAGTACCAAAATTTCACCCTAGGCTAATTTCGATATTCCGAATCCAAAAATGAAGTTCATTTTGAAATATAAAATATATATGATTTCAAAAAGTAGGTATTACTATTCATAACGGCTAATTTGATTGGTCACGGTGTGTTAGAACTCGGTGTTGCGTACAACACATGCTATCGCATTATTCGAAGGGAAACGTACCGTAGAAGCTTGGGGTGATAAATTCTCCCCTCCTTCAAATAATTGCATCCTCGCAATTTCTAGGGTATTACTGCATAAAAAGACTCGGGTGGTTCTTCATCATAAGTTCCTCGGGTTCCCACGTTGCCTCTTCTATCTTATGATTTCTCCACAAAACTTTTACCAGACGCGTCGTCCGATTTCTCAGTACTTGTTCTCTTGTATCAAGAATCCTGACGGGCTCTTCACAATAGGAAAGATCAGGTTCCAGTTCTAATTCCTCATAGGTGAGTACATGCGTTGGATCAGGCATGTATTTCCTCAATAGAGATACGTGGAACACATCGTGAACTTTGGAGAGACTTGGCGGCATTGCCAATCGGTAAGCTAGAACCCCAATTCGTTCTAGAATTTCGAAAGGTCCGATGTACCTGGGACTCAATTTACCTTTCTTACCAAAACGTATGACTCCCTTACATGGATATACCTTCATGAAAACATGATCACCGACCTGAAATTCCAAATCCTTCCTTCAATTATCGGCATAGCTCTTCTGCCTACTTTGAGCTGCTTTGATGTGATTTTGGATTACCTTCACCTTTTCCACCGTTTCCTCCACCAGTTCTGGGCCTACAAGTTTTCATTCACCAACGTCATCCCAACAGGTTGGTGTACGACATCTCTTTCTGTATAACGCTTCATATGGTGCCATCTGAATACTTGAATGGAAGCTATTGTTATTGGAAAATTCTACCGGTGGTAAATATTGATCCCACATACCCTGAAAGTCAAGTGACCAAGATCTCAACATGTCTTCTAAGGTTTGAATAGTCCGTTCTGATTGTCCATCTGTCTGAGGGTGGTAAGCAGTGCTCAAATGAAGTTCAGTATCCAGGTATTTCTGAAGACTTTTCCAAAATCTTGAAATAAAACGGGGATCACGATCAGAAACAATCGATAGGGGTACTCCATGAAGTCTCAAAACTTCATTAATGTATAGTCTTGCTAGACGTTCCAGGGGTAGATCTTCTCTTATAGCAAGAAAATGTGCTGTCTTGGTAAGACAATCAACAATAACCCATATTGCATCGTTCCTTCTAGGAGTCTTTGGTATCCCCATGACAAAGTCCATCGTAATATTGTCCCATTTCCACTCCGGTATAGGAAGAGGTTTCATGACTCCTCCAGGCTGTTGCCTTCCAGCTTTCACTTGTTGACAAACCATACATCTTGACACAAAATCAGCAATCTCCCTCTTCATATTGTCCCACCAAAAATGTTCTTTCAAATCTCTATACATTTTGGTGCTCCCAGGGTGTATAGAGAAATTGGAACTATGAGAATCATCCAGCAATTCCGATTTTTAGATCAGGTATATTGGGAACACAAAGTCTCTTCCCGAATTTCAAAATTCCATCTTCACACACAAAGTCTCTCAATCTCCCATCATTCACAGCTTTAATCTTCTTCTGAAATTCTTCATCATTGGTCTGAGAACTCTTAATCCTTTCTAGTAAAGAGGGTTTGGCAACCATTTGAAAAAGCATTGATGTTTCACCTTCCCTGGTTATTCCCATGTCCATATTCACTAGATCCATGAAAATTGGATCCCTTTCAATTCTCATCATGTTCAGAACTCCATGGTATTTTCTGCTCAAAGCATCTGCTACTTTGTTTGCTTTCCCTGGGTGGTAGTGTATCGTACAATCATAATCCTTGAGTAATTCAAGCCATCTCCTTTGCCTCATTTTGAGTTTTTTTGTGAGAAAATATACTTCAAACTATTGTGATCAGTATAAATCTCACATTTTTCACCATAGAGGTAGTGCCTCCATATCTTCAAAGCAAAGATCACTGCTGCTAACTCGAGATCATGAGTAGGATAGTTTTGTTCATGAATTTTCAACTGTCGTGATGCATAGGCAATAACTCTATCATTCTGCATAAGGACACAGCCAAGTCCTTTCTTCGATGCATCACTATAAATAACGAACCCATCATTCCCCGATGGTAGAGTCAATATAGGAGCATTGACTAATCTTCTCTTCAGTTCTTCGAAACATTCTTCACACTCTTTTGTCCAAACAAATTTAACCCCTTTATGTGTGAGCTTCGTTAATGGGTTAGCCAAACAGGCAAAATTCTGGACGAAACGTCGATAATAACCTGCCAAACCAATAAAACTACGTACCTCAGTTATACTCGTAGGTGCTGGCCATTCTTGGATTGCCTTGGTCTTAGAAGGATCAACAGAGATTCCATCTTTAGAGACAATATGGCCAAGAAAAGAAATCTCCTGAAGCAAGAATTCACACTTGCTAAACTTCCCATATAATTCATGCCTCCTCAGAGTCTTCAAGATAATGCGCAAGTGATTTTCATGATCTTCGTAGGTTTTGGAGTATACCAAGATATCATCAATAAATACCACCACAAATTCATCGAGATACTCCTTGAAAACTCTATTCATCAGATCCATGAATACAGAGGGTGCATTAGTCAATCCAAACGGCATTACAGTAAACTCGTAATGCCCGTACCTGGTTCGAAATGCTGTCTTCGGAATGTCTTCCTTCTTCACACAAAACTGATGGTATCCAGATCGAAGGTCAATCTTTGAAAAGTATTGAGCTCCATGCAGTTGGTCAAATAAATCATCAATACAGGGTAGGGTATACTTGTTCTTTATCGTTATAGCATTGATCTCCCTGTAGTCGATACATAACCTCATAGACCCATCTTTCTTTTTAACAAAAAGAACAGGGGCTCCCCATGGAGAAACACTAGGGCGAATAAATCCCTTATTACTCAATTCCTCTAGTTGTTTCTTTAGTTCTACTAACTCTACAGTGGCCATTCTATAAGGGGTCTTTGATATAGGCCTTGATCCAGGAATCAAATCAATGGAAAAATCAACTTCTCGTTCTGGAGGATGTCTAGGTAAATCTTCCGGAAATACATCTACAAATTCTTTCACAACAGGTACATCCTCTATTTGAACATTCCTTTCCTCACCGATAGTTACTTCATTCCTTTCCTCCCCAATAATTGAATTTAGTTGAGCTACTGGGGGTGGATCTAAATAAGAATTAGGTGGTGACGATTCTGCTCTAAAAATAAGGTGTTCCTTATCATTATCATCAAGAATCGTAACCTATTTCTTCTTACAATAAATCTTCGCATCATAGTCCGAAAGCCAGTCCATACCGAGGATTATATCAAACTCAATCATAGGTATGACGATGAGATCAGCAGATAAAGAAAATTTATATGCTCTAATGGGGACTGATTCACAAAACTTTGTTGCAATGATACTTCCCTTAGGAGTTTTAACTGACAAATCCCTTATTAAATCAAATTGGAAATATCTAATTTTCTTAGCAAACTGGGAAGATATGAAACAATGCGATGATCCAGAATCAAATAATGCATTTGCTAAAATTGAGGAAACCATTAAATTACCTGCCACCACGTCTTTTGGAGCTTCTACCTCTGTAGTAGTGATAGCATAAGCCTGGCCTTGATCCCTTGGCCTTTTCTGAGGTAAGTTCTCCGGACGCTTAGGACATGAATTTGCATAATGCCCCATCTCCCTGCAATTATAGCACTGAACGTTGGTAGCTTTCTTCTTCCCCTTGCAATCATGAGCTTGGTGGCATTTTTCACCACACTTGTAACAGACTCCCATTCCCTTCAATCAAGTACCAGGATGTTTCTTCCCGCATTTACCACAAGATGGATATTCAACCTTTCCCTTCTTCCCCTTATTTCCATTCCCAGATTGATCAGCAGGTCTCTTCTTCTCTTGCTTTGCTTTAAAGTCATAAGACTTAGAGAATTTATTTTCGGTCTTGATAGCACATGAGACAATGTCTTCGTACGATGAAAAGGATTGTGAGACTAATGCTCGACGGAGAAATGGTTTTAACCCATAAAAGAAACGATCAATCTTACTTCTTGGGTTGCGAATATAATCTCCAGCATACCTCGCTAACCTTGTAAAGTTAGCCTCATACTTTGTGACATTCTCATCCTCCTTTTGTCTCAGACTCAGAAATTGTCTTTCCATATCTGCTCGATGGTCGCAAGGAAAGTATTTTTCTAAAAACAGATCTTTGAACTCCCTCCATTCCATATTTTATACTTCATCATCTTCCTTCATGTTCTGAATCAATGACCACCATTGATCAGCATCTCCAGTGAGGCGGTAAACTGCCATGATAACTTTTTCCCTTTCACTGCTCCCCAAAGCCTGAAATATTTTCTTTAGGGAAAATATCCATTGCTCAGCTACTAAGGGATTTGTATTCCCATTGAACGTTGGTGGTTGTTGCCTCATGAATCGATCTAACATTGATCCTCCACGCTGCGGATCAGGGTGCTCCATACGGGTAAGGTTATTATTCATAATCTGAGTAAGTTGTCCAAGTATGGTGATTAGCTGATCAGCACCAGTTGCATCACCAGCCCCACTATAATTATCTTGAGCAGGAGGGAAATCCCTACATGGAGTGCATGCATTGATACGGTTTCCATTTCTTCCACTAGGCGCCATTTCTAAACAATGGCATAAACTAGATCAGTTTATGAATCAAAATACATAATCCCATACTTATAAAACACTTAACATAAATTGAACTATTTATGGATATAATCCATAATCATAAGAATTTTTTCTTTGAGGATGTATATACTCATAATCCCTTCAAAATTATTTGTAAAGAAAATGAGAGTTATCCTAAGCATATCCCCCGGGAGTGTCGTAACCAAGAGTGCAGCAAGGCACGTTGTCGTGCACCAGTTCCCGTTCGAGTCTAGCTCAAAGCGGTGTTTTCGGGTTTTACCCCTAGGTACATATGTGCCAGAGCCGCCTCTACCTGCTCGTATCCAGACAGGGATGTATTGCTCGTAAAACTCACAAAATCTCTACAATACCAAAATTCTAGGAAGTTCTTCTATACTAATCCTCAAAGTTCATCTTAGGTCTACGTGCTCTAATCAGAGTTTATCTAAATCTAGCTTCCAAGGTTTGTACTAAACTTCTCTGATACCAACTGTAACACCCCGACCCCAGCTACCCAGAGTCGGTGCATTACTTCGTAACATTGGCATGATCACAAGAAAGATAAAATCTCGAAAGACCGATTGGTTTAGTAGCCTTGGAAGCACTAGATATATTCATAAGTTTTACATTACATCATAAAATGAAAAACTACTACAATAACATAATGTCTCCATAATCCACACTCATATCCCCACATAATATCCCTGCAGGTCATTCATAATTTACTTCTTCACATCCTGGGAAAAATAAAACATAGAAAAGGGGTGAGCTCAAATGCCCAGTAAGGATAACAATATAGAGGAAACTTTCATAAATAAGAATAAACATTTAAGGCAATGTATTACTAAAACAAAAGCCTTTTAAACTTTAACTTCAACATAGTATGACAAAATTAAAATGAAATAATGCCATTTACTTATTCACATGGATATTCTACTAATCGAATAATCACATGCAAAAATCAATAACCACTTTCATAATGTTGGAATGCATAATGCCAGACTATCATAACCACATAGCCAAGGCCTCGTGCCCAGACTACAAATAAGATTTTGTCAAGGCCTTGTGACAAGACACTAGTTTGTCTCATGAGACCTACCGATGCAATTTTTTTAAAAGATACTTACGTTTAAAATTGGTAAAATATACTCCAGTGTTTTTCGGAAATCATTATGAAAGCTTATGAAAACAAAATAACTAATTCTGAGACTGCTCGACTAATTATAGGCAATGATGGGTCCACTCCCAATCCCTTCCTATCTACCACACTCGAGAGTCAGGTTTTCTGAAAACATTTTTAAGCTTGCGTTAAATACGTATACATTTTCACTGGATTTTCATATTTTTGAGAGAAATATATCTTTTTTTGAAATCATTTAAAAGTCACATAATTATAAAATAAAACATTTAATTTGAAAATATTCTTATAATCTTGTAAAGGAAGCTTTGAAGATTTTATAACGGCGGATAATAGCCGCACCCGCCGTATAAGTTAAAAAAAATATTCTTACCTTAATTTTGTCGAAAAGGTTAAAAAGCACCTTGTTTGGAAAACGACGGAAAGATTCTTTATAAACCTCTTATAAAAAGTCAAACAATGGTATAAATGACTTTAACCCATATTCTTGAAAATAATAAATATGTTTTGAAGTACATTTTGAAGAAACATGGATGTGGATGATAAAGAGATCTCAGTAGATTATTACGTATAAACAACCTTGGATAATGAAGAGGTTCTAAAGTAAACCCTTAACTTGTACTTTTCCTTTGTTGGGGTCGGTTAACCTCCTGTATAATGGTGAAATAATTGTTATTAAATTATACAAGAATTATATACATTAATATGATATCATATATGATCTTTTAACATTGCTTTATTAATAATATCTTAGTATTATCGTCGTTTCAGGTGATAATCGATTCGTTCTTCTTAAATGTTTGGTTACATAAGACATGTTTGTAATGGATAGATTAAATCTTATTCATAATCAGAATGATATTAACATTAGTTTTAACCCTAAAATGAGAATAATACTTGAATGGATACGATGGAGGATGGATCTCACCGCGTTCGTGGAGACGGTAGTCCGTACGTACGCACGAATGCTACTTCCATTTAATTTTTATTTTAAAAGAATTGAATCCAAATGATACATAGGTATATTACTATTCCAGTATAATATAATATTTTATATATGTTACTTAAGTTCATTAACACCATACTTTATACGTTCCATGTGTGGTATGAACGAGTCATATCATTTTAAGGGGGCGGTAGTCCGCACTTCCTCAAATGAAATTATCGTATGTATATACAACATGAAACGAATTATGGTATGAAATAAAATGGAATTACAGAAGCTTATATATAAAATATATATCATTAATATTATATTTAATTACAGTGCCATCATAATGGCCACCATGATAGGCGGTAAGATGTATTTGAACAATCATCGTTTCGTGAGGCGTTAGTTTTCCATCCACAGAAACATTATGTTCATCATCCATTAGATGGAGTTGTGTGTATGTGTAGTTTGAATCCTTCTTATAACAACATCCTAGTATATTGAGGATACTGGTGTTGTTACAAAATAAAGGAAATAAAAAGAGTTTGGGGGTTGGAGAAGCAAAATAAAGGAAAATAATTTAAGAGAAATCGTTACCTTTAATTTAGGTAACTCACTTTGGTTGGAACCAAAGGACTTCTTTAAATGATTTCTGCCTAAGGGGAAGCTTCAAGGAGGAGTAGAGGGATGTGGGGAGCTTAGTTGGGCAGAGTTTGGACGAGCCAAGTGGCTTGAGAGGTGTGAGGAATGAGTAGAAGTGGTCTCCTTTTATAAGGGAGAAGAGGGGCTCTTTAGGAAAGAGTGAAAGTATTACTTTATAATATAATTATATTCGGTTTATAATGGTCAAAAAATCATTTAAGTCGAAGATAAGATGACTAATATTCTAAATAACATCAACCAATAATAATTGGACAGGTTTTAGATAATATTTTAATCATTATAATCTTATTTATTTAAATGATTTATTAATGAGGTAAACATTGCATCATTATTGTGTCATTAATAATTTAAAATATTTGATGTCTAAAAATTATAAATAAAATATAATTATGTAGGAAATATTTTTATATTTCTAATGAATATTTATAATCGAAAATCCAACATGTATAACCCTATGTAAAAATTGTTCTTCTAAAAGATGTAAGCTTATGCCATTTTTATTTTTATTTTAACTTTATTAATATAAAGTGTCCCTACCACATACATGTGGCTCCAAGGGGTCCCCAAATTGACCCAAGGATGATCATGGTCGGGTATGTGTCCACCAATAAGGTTAGGACACGTTTTAGGGTAATTTTGTATTGTTATAATATTATTTGTTTAACCCTTATTTACCGGATTTACCCTTAACCATGGTAAATAAAATATTTACCACAGTAATTATTCGAAATGTCTAAAAATAAAAGTGACCTATTTACACAATTTGGACATCCTGATTCCAAATATGGAATCCATTTTTCTAAATTCAAAACACACAAGTGGCAGAAATTAATTTAAAATTAATTCCCGCTGTCAAAACAAAAAGCGTGTTTTTAAGAGGTAATAACTATCAAAAGATTGACACTTGTTTATGTTCGGTTTAATTGTAAAATTATGTCCAATGACCAACATTATATTAAATGGTAAAAATATATTCTAAATATACTTTAAAACCACTTAAATTCACAATTTATCACTATTAATTATTTTGATTAAAAAAGTTGTTTTTAATTAAAATTTAGTAATTTTCACTATTCATCAAAATATTAAAGTTATCCGAAAAGTACCAAAATTTCACCCTAGGCTAATTTCGATATTACGAATCCAAAAATGAAGTTCATTTTGAAATATAAAATATATATGATTTCAAAAAGTAGGTATTACTATTCATAACGGCTAATTTGATTGGTTACAGTGTGTTAGAACTCGGTGTTGCGTACAACACACGCTATCGCATTATTCGAAGGGAAACGTACCGTAGAAGCTTGGGGTGTTACAAGGTGAGTCTTTGATACCTACATTATCCCCTCTAATTTTATCTATCTATATTGAATTATATTTCAATGGATGATAATATTCCCTATTTTCACAGGGTATGTCTATTTCTACCAAAATATATCAATAATGGATGAGTGAAGTTTCATTGTATTGATGTAGGTTTTTATAGATTTTCCCATAACATAACATTATTTTAAAAAACACACCATTGTGGTACCTGACATAATCTCTATGTGTTTCTCCTAAAATGATAAATAACATAAATTAATTATCTAAAATGTGTCTTAGGTTCGTTTATAGACCTATTTACAATGTTAGAGTTTAGTGACATCAACTTGGTCCAACCCTTTGCATGTGTCCTATTAATTTCCCTTACTGTCCATTATTTTAATTATCCCCAGAATGATATTTGGTTATTTATTGATAAAGATCTTCATTAAATTTTAATTGTGTAGGTTCATGGTCTATTATAATATATGAATTATTCCATTTTTATAAGGGGACAATCAGGTTGTGATATTTGAAATAATAAAAGGGGTTCACCTTACCAAGGCCTTCTTAAATACATATAAATGGAATGGAATAAATTACATACATGAGTTATGATATGGAATGCTCATAGGAATAACATTATTAACTATTAATGATTAAATAGTAGTAAGGCTTGTTTATATAAAAGGTTCCATATTATTTAGGCTTGAATTGAGTCTCAAAGAATATTCCTAATCATGAAATTCACATACCTATTTATATTATAAATAATGAAACATGAGCATGGAGTACTATACACATTGATATAGACAGGCATGGTGTCCCTTATACATTTTTATACTCAGGAATGGAATCCCTTATACATTGTTATACTTGATAATATCATCCCTTGTTAATTTTGGTACTCAAACATCAAATTACATATAAATTATGATACTCTGGCATGGTGTCCCATTATAAATTGTGATACCCATGAATATAATACCTCCCTATTTCATGAGGAATATGGTCATGGAAACCCTTCTTCAAATATGTACCCTTTATGATTATTCAAGGACTCATGAGTTACGCCTCAGGTCCTAGCTAGTACTATATATATATCTATATATGGTATTATGTATATAGTACATATATATAAATAATTACCTATACATATATAGACCTATATACATGGTGACCCATCATCAAGGTTATTAGTTATTATGATGAAGCATATACTTTTTTCTAGGTTTCAATTGAGGAACCAGCATTTGATGTATTTATATTCATTTGGTTGCTACCTTCTTTGTTATACCTACCAACATATGTATTTTATACTCAACGATGAGTTACTATTTGACACCATTATTGTTTTCCTACTAAATTAATCTCACACAATGTTTTTTCGACTGTTTAGTACCTGGACATACCTCATAGTTGCAAAGTGGGAATCTATATTCATCTTGAATGATGTTATACTTGGATACATGAGCATAGTAGCATAGGATTGAGTTGGTTCTCAGGATTACCACATAGTTAAACTTTTGTATCATTTTATTTTATTATGGGTGTATTATATACCTAATTCCATGTATTCCTATTTTCCCATTGGTACTGAAATGAAATCATTCTATATATGCTAATTTTTTTGCTTTAGTTATTTTACTATTATTGGGAAGATTTATATCCAATTAATTTCATTTATACTACTTACATTGTTAAATTATTAATTATGAACCATTTTTCTACTATAATCATGGATTAATGTATCCCCACCATTAAATTATCTTACCCTTGCTACTAGTTGATAGCCTCTCTAATATGGGGATTTATTCTTGAGGCTATGTGGTGACCAGTCTATCCGTTGTTAATATAGTGATTTTAGTTGAGAACTTATAGTTTCTTGATTAGAATAACATTTATGTATATTTAGAATAATGAATTTATTATTTTTTGATTAATACCACATATTAATTGGAGGTGAAAGAAGAAATTAATTGAAAGTGGTCGGGTAAGATGGTTGTTACATCGTCAAGGGACCTCACTTAGATACTTTCTTAAGAACCCTTATAATAGTCTTTTGCGAATATAAACCAATCAAATATATATATTGTATATTTGAGAAAAATAATTCCTTTGTTCTTCCTGTTTATTGCAATGATCTTGTTCACATTGATAGAATTGGTACTGTGTTTACAAGGTTGTGTAAAGCTCCCCTTTCTTCAGTGGTTGGTACTATTTAAAATTTTCTGTATTTAATATTATGGGAGCAAGTCTTCACCTGGCTCTCGGACATTTGGGGTATATTTGAGAAAATGAATTTCTATGTTTTATTTGAGATATATGGCTCTATCTAGTGTAATGAAAAGAGAGGAGTGTCCTTTTATAAGGGAGGTAAAATCCACACATGGAAATACAAAAAGTATTTAAATGTAAATAATGTTTTTTATAAAGTATAATGCATCCAAATATACATGAATTCAAAGAAAAAATGTCTTTGGTCAAAATAAAATTATCAAATAAAATTTATAAAGGTTTTGATTATATTTTAATCCTTATTTATTTTAGTAACCAATTTGTTAAATATTTTTAACATTAATCACGAAAAAAAACTATTTCAATCATAAAGGGATATAATTCTAATAATTAGGTAATTAATGGTTGAAAAAAAGACAAATAATGAAATATTAGACCATATATTATTCTTCATGACCTATTTAAATTTTATAATTATTTTAAAATATTATAATAAATTATTATTTTTATTACAATATTGTTAATGTTATTTCTGACAAAATTAATTTAATTGGAGACAAAGGACATCAAGATACCAACTTAATTTTAATATAAACATTAAAACGTCCATAAAATTTTATATTCATCATTAAAATTCATTGTTAACTATAAATCACTGAAACAATATTACTTTTAGAGTTTTAACAAAATTTACATGATATTTATACTACTTGAACAAGCATTGTGTCAGTGTTGTGCATTTAAAGCAATTATTTAATCACTATAAATTTAAAATAAATTTTTGTGAAAAAATTATTTCGATATCAAATAAAAATTTAAAATTGGGAATGATAAATATTTATCCTTGTCACAAAATATTATACATATTATGATCGAATAAGTGACATTTTATACATTACCTTTTACTTAAATATTTTAAAGGTCAAAATCCAAGTTAAGTGGAAAAAGGGTCATATTTTGTTATTTTGGATGAATATGGAAGAAATATAATCATATATTGAAATAAAATAATTTTTCTAAATTAATTTGAAGCTTTATCTCATTTTATTTAACACTAAATAACCAATTAACCTTCACTCAGTTGATACATTTTACAGCGGTTACTATTCATAATGACAAAAAAATAAAAGATCCATATTTACCAAATCATGAAATCATAATTGAAAATATGTAATCAATTTTTAATGATTCAGTTTCTATATGTTTTATAAATTTATTTACAATTATAACTAAAAATATAATCGAAAATATTTATTTCAAAAAAATCATATTATGTTTAAATTTTTAACCTAATTCAATAACAATCTTGATTCTAATAAACATAATTGGATTATTATTAATATGTTATAGATGATCTGACTTGTATAATATACCAAAAAAATTTAACTTTGTGAATGCTTGAATCAAAAATATAGTTTTTAATAAAAATCAATATTTTTTTTCTTTTCACTAGAAAATAAATAATTTCAAAAAAAATTACATATTCACCCAAAAATATTTTTTATGTGATTATATCAAAAGGTAATATAATTTTAGAATATATATTTTCAATTTTTTTGAAATAAATTATAATATTTTCACTTAAAGGCAATAAATATTATTTTTTATAAAATGTAGTTTTGATGAATAAAATAACCTTATTGTCATTTCATTTCTAATAACTATAAAAATTAATATTAATTTAATCAATTGATTATATTATAAAATTATTTCATTAACTAAGATTTTTATTAGTGAGTAATTTATTATATTGAGTTAAAAATACATTGCGAACATAAAAATGGTTTTATTGAAGATATCTCTTTTAACATTAAATGATATTATTTTCATTTCCAACAAAATAAATTTTAAATTAACAACTATATATAAATCTAATGGATATATATATATATATATATATTGGTTATCTATCCCATTTCCATATATATATATATATATATATTGTTCATATTACATTCTAATATATGGACATGCATGCTTTACTAAAATTTATTCATTTTATCCCACCCCATCATGTCTATTATATTCCTAATTATTTCCTTGTTTATATAGTTATAATTGGTTTCATATGATTCATGGTGAACCATGATAAGCTTTTATGTTTTTGGTATTTATAAAATTATATATATTCATTTCCTCCACTTGTAATTATATTCCTATTTTTTCATATTGCAATGTCATCATGTGTTAATGTTTATCTTTCATTATAAAAAAACAATTCAATAAATGAATCATGGTTCATTTCAGTTTTTTGTTGCATGAATTACAAGATATAAATAAATTTTTTAGTTTAAAATATCATAGTGTTATAGGAAACATAGTTTTACAATTGATATATCATGATATCATATGGAAAATAGATATTATTCCTAATGTTAGTTTATAATAAATTACTGAATACCTATCTTAGATTGACATAAATTAACTACAAATTTTTTGTGGAATATGATAAATTGAGAGTGATATCTGGGTTACATAGACCATGTAAAAGTTGAATAAACCATGGTTTAAAATTATTTAATATTTTTTATTTTTTAGCATCATTATGATGTTGAATTTTTTTTGAGTTGAAGGTGAAGATATATCTATATGTACCAAATGATTGAATATGTAAGATGTGATTTTTAGTGATTAGATACTATGAGTAGAATTCATGATGTTTTGTTTCATCAAATAAGCTACACGAAATAAAATATAGGGACCATAAATAGTTATTCCATGGTTTCTTCCCGATGAGTAATGGAATGATGAGAACAAGTGCATTCGAATAATCAGGAGTGGATAAATTTTATAGATTAGAATATCAGTTTCTATAAATTATTAGGGAAATGGTTTTGAAAATTCCATGATATGAACTGGATATATATAGTTGATTTTGTATGAATTTTATGATATTACCATAAGAATCTATAAAAATGTATGAGTTTTTATTCTAATCGTATGATTTGTTAGATGGTAAGATACATGTAAAGAGAAGAGACAAAGAATAAAATTAATGTAAAAATTTTATAAGGGTGGTATTTTATTTTGTAAGGGTTGTTAAGTAAATATATAAGTGTCATTTTCAAAATAGTATGTGTACTTAACACATAGGGAAACTGGTGTTGACTTGGAAAATTGGAAAAGGAGAGAAGACTCACAGAGGTATATAAGAGTAACTTACTCTTACAAAGAGTGTAACACGTGATGTGTGGGTGTCAATATGTTAGTTTAATTTGTAGTGTTATATTATCTATAAGGCTGACTATTGGAATATAAGATATGAATTGTATATTGTAATAAAACTAAAAGATAGGGTACTTTTGTGAACTATGATGATCAAACTATATAAAGGGTTTAGTGATTAATTTTGTTGATGCTACACTATTATTTATTTGAATCAAACATCATAACAATTATATATATCAATTGTGATTCAATTTGAGTTAAATTAGTAAATCTAAAAAGGGATTCAATTATGGAAAACGATAGTAGGATTCTATTAATAACGATCATATGATTATTCTTGTGTCTAATGAAATGGATGCTATGATGGTTTATGTTAATTCATCCCGATGTTAAGAAGATCATATGAGTGGATATTGAAAATTATATATTTAGGTAGTCATGTTTTGAGTTGATCATAAATTATGAATATTGAGGTATGAAGAGATTAAAATATGTTGTTGATCGAAATTTAGGATGTTGAGGAAAAAAATGATAATTTTTGTAGTATATTAATGAAATAAATCATAGGACTCATGATATAGATTGTGATAGAAAATGGAAGAATTAAATATGGAATCAATGTAAAATTTTATGTCATGTATGATATAAGTTATGATTCTAGAATATATCTTAGTGACAATGTCATGTTGGATATAAAATATATAAAATTCATAAAGAGTGAGGCCATGATTATAGATCAGATTTGTGGAAGTCTGGGAGAATATTTGTTTAGGATTTTAAGAGAACTTGATGAAGTCAATATTTGATATATTTAGAAGTGTTGAAGGTGTTTTACTGATAAATAAAAGAGGAAGATATGGAACATGAAGACTGATTTCATCAGATTATAGTTGGTAATATAAATTGTAAAATAATTATGATCATAGTAATGATAAATTTGAGAGCATAAGTCATAGTGAGATTGTACAATATGTTTTGAAGGATATTACTAGTCAGAAAAGAAGGTAGGTGAGTACAAAACATCAGAAGTTGCGTGTTCTAGTATCAGAAGATCCAAATGTTTTAGTTTTATAAAAATTGATATCATTATCAGAAACTAATTTTTTAATTTATAAGGCTTGGATGAAGATAATATTTGTTACTAAAGGATCTAGTGGTGAAAGAAATCATACTCACATTGGATAGAAGAAAAAATACAATAAATCAAAACTTTTTTAATTTCCTATCAGGGGATACAAGAGGATTATCTGAACATATACCTGCATATTAACTATTTTTATAATGTGTATT
Source organism: Viscum album (assembly GCA_963277665.1). NCBI lineage: Eukaryota > Viridiplantae > Streptophyta > Magnoliopsida > Santalales > Viscaceae > Viscum > Viscum album. The sequence goes on from OY728142.1 coordinate 1,933,318,720, forward strand.
TATGTATGTTAGATAATAATTGAATTTAGTATTTAGTAGTGTAGTACCTCGAGACATTGTGACTAGGTGTAAATCCAGGTGTAGGTAAATTTAAAATTTTCTTCTAAATCCCTTCCCCTTTGGGATGTATTCCCTTACTAGAAGGAACATTATTCATCCTTTAATTACTTAACTATTTGTTATATTCATCTAGATAAGATGTGAATCATAAGTTTAAATTGTGAAACATCCAAGAAAATTTTGATTTTACTTTGTTCATCTTTGAAAGGATACCCCAAGGAACACATATCAAAAAAGTGTTGATATTCCAAAATAACAGGTACATCACTATTAAATAATTAAAAACTCTATAAAGAGCTCACTACATAAACAAGACATATTTCTCTCTTCCACTCACTGCTTCCTAGTGGTATAAAACATCTGTTTTTATATTTTTCGGTCTCTTCTAAGGTTATTGATGTAAATTTCATTTGAAGATCAATATAAATAACAAATAAGACATTCATCTTCATCTTTTAAATATATTCTCTAATTAATTCCAAACACTTATTCAAAATCATCTTCTAGATATGAAACTCCTTATAATAAAAGTTGATTCTCTATTCTTAAAATAATCTTTACAAGGTAGTAATAAAATTACACCATACATAATAATTCCATAATATATATTATCATGAAGTATATTCAGTCATTATCAATTTATTAGTACATATGTATCTAGGGTAGTCCATAAATAATATCTTCCTATATTTTCATAGAAACATCTTTCTCTGAGACTGATCATCAATAAAATTTAATTCAATGAAAACCCTATCTTTTATAAATTAGGTATTCAATATAAACCCTTGTTTTCATTACCTTACTCCTAAAAATACACATTTTAACATCTCTATATGATCTTCATCTTCATAATTTAAACTTTTTTTGTATAATCTCTTCAATTATACACATTGAATCTAAATAACTATATATTTTTTGAATTTCAAATTATAAATTCAAATAATAATTAACATCCAACATATTCTACATCAAATTCTGCCCTTGAAGAATCTTCAAAAAACTCTCACCATTAAATTTGAATGTGATAGTTATTTTTTTTACTAAAAACGAATAAATCAAACCTTTACTACCACATTGGAACTTCTATTTAATTCATTAGGAAACACAAATCACATAGCATCATACCACTGTGTAGGGTGATGATTTAATTTCACCTTAATCATAATCATCTTCATGATCTATTAGGGTGTAGAATAATCATTCACGATGCAATGTCCTATAAATTTAATATCCAAAATTTCATTATTATTCTAAAAATACCCTCCAGCAGACCTAAAAATCTATTTTAACATGGTTCTTTTTCAACCTCAGCCACTTATAGTGTGGTTATTTTCTCCGTAGTGCAATGTTATATAGGTTTAAAAAACTATTTTTCCCAATATTCCTAATGTACAGTGCCTATATCACAAACCCCTTCAGTGACATAAATGTATATAGCTCTAATATTTATATGGAATTTTATCTTCCCCATGTCATAGGCATCACAAATTCTCTAGTCAATATGAAACATAACTAGTAAACAGTATTGTATGATTTCCATTGATGTTTCATAGAACATAGTCTTCCTTAAATAAATTCATCCCATCGAACTTTTTTTCAGGGTATATTGTTGTGTGTCTTTTTCTATATAATCTGTTGTACAACACCAATATATAATTTGATGGCCCCTACATTATCAACATCTTCTCTATTTTCATGACTCGTGAATTTTCGTAGTTTCACCACATGCTATATCCAGTCTTCCCCATAGTATCACATCTCACATCCCTTTATCTACTGATCATGAATATAAATGACCTATGATGGGATATCCTCTCCTCTTCCACTACCTAGAACTAGCTATGGTGTGAATGGTTAGCTACCTCTTGGAAAATTGATTCTTATTTGCCTATTTAAAGGATGGATATATTTTTGAACATCATAACTGGTTTCGATGTGATATCGCTTAATACAGTATGGTATTCGTCAAATATAAGATCTAAAGAGGTGTATTATCTTTTTAAAAAAATTTAAAATTATTGTTTAAAATAAAATCAATATTCATATAGTCATATTATATTAGAATAAATCAATCAAAGTTAAGGTGAACGTTGTAGAAATTAAAATCTATAAATATTGAGGAAACTAAATTTTAGAAATTAAAATATAACACATTGATAAAGGGGTTCAAAAATATCTCAATAATTTTATCTTACATATTCTCCCCAAAAAAGTATTTAATGGGTTATATTTATCCATTGTTTTTAATATAAAATAAAAACTAGAGAAGAAAGGAATGAATCCCTTGTTTTAAATAGAAACGATGAACTAAAAGAATATTATTGGATTTAATCAAAACAAATAACCAAGACCTCTCACATTAATGGTGGTGAGAACCTAAAGAATATTATGAATAAGTTAGAGGTTTTTTAATTACCATTTAATTGGAACTAAACACTATCAATAATATTCAGAAGAAAATGAAATATGGAGAGATAGAAAAGGTTTAATAATAGAATTTAAGAACTATAATAAGATAGAAATAGTTTATCAAATAATATGGTGAAAAATAAATTGGGTTGAATATGTTGTGTCTCAATTTTCCTTTTGATATATAGAAGGTTCTTGGAGATCTCTTAAAAATCATGTTTTGGATCGATCAATAATTATATAGGGGATGTAGTTGATGTGAATTTTATTGTATGATATCCAAGAATCCCTTGATGGCTATTTATATTCATCATATTTGTTCTGGGTGTTATAAGTTATGAAAATAATTTTGTGATCCAATTTAATTCTTTAAATCCATCATTTAATTAACATTCAAATGCCTATATTGAACCCACTAAGTAGATAGTACAATTCCATTGGGTAGATGGTAGTATTTATACTTCTCATTAATTATACTTAGACATTACATGTTAGTTGATAATCCACTTGGTGGTATATGACTTCTATCTAATTTCATCAGTTGGTTGGTGGTATCCAATAAGCAAGGTGGAATAGCCATGCAGTGCGGACCATGGAAATTATCATACAAGCTACTCTTGATGTCTTCTCGTAGTCCAATGATTTTTTAAGATAAATTATAAACACTATAACCAAGAAATTATCAAGAAGGTAATAAAAATTATAAGTGGTTTGGACCATAAGAACATATTTGAGGATCAATAATCTCCCCCTTTATTATTATAAAAAATAATCCTTCAATAATAAAAATAAAAATAAAAGATAAGAGGTATGTGAAAAAGAAATATGAAATATAAAGAGAAAAAATAATTTTTTTTATAAATACCAATATCCATGAAATAATAAGTCTCCCCATTGAAACATGATCAATATTTTATTTTTAAAATTTTCTTTTTAAAATATATCTCCCCTTAATTTTTAAACTATTAGAATTCTCTCCACCTAAACATTATATATCCCCCCATTAATCACTAATATTTTCTCCCCTTTTGTGATTAGAAAAAGTACTTATAATCTGAAAGGGTCAGATAAATTATATATGTAATATAATATAATCAATGTGATTATCCAAATGTGATTTTAAAAAGATGAACAAGATTTTTCAAAAATAATATATTAAAAAATTCTCAAAAATAACAAGGATTTGAAAAAAGAAATGTGAATAAATGAGGAAAATAATTACAAGTATTTCATTCTTATATTCCCTTTAATAAAATTAAAATTATATAAAGTAGGGTTTTTTTGATGATTTTAGATAATTGAATATCTTGGATAATATATTCTAACACGATAACCCTTTTTTTAATGTGTTGCCTCAAATTGTTATGTGAAATATAGATGTCCTTGGGGCATGCATCCTAAACATGATTTCTATAAATTATTATTGTTCTAAAACTATCAAATTTAATTTGAATGTGAATAAATAGTATCCTAAAATCTAATAGAAATTTTTTTGTCAAAATAATTTTTAAAAAAAAACTCCCTTGTGCTATATATTATGAATAAACTATTAAAAAACCATCAAAATGTTTCACTTCTCTATGTGATTGAGTGATGTCTAAAATGTTTACAAGTCTCACTGGTACTTTTCCTATCTATTTGACATCTTCTGAAATCAATATTGTAAATACATAAAATATTAATATATGTTTTTTGGATACTATAAAACAATATTTTATAACATATTAAAAAATAAAATATCTTTTTTATAAATTTTAAATCGGATGCATTATAATTATACTGAAAATGAGAAAAAAAGGCAACCAGTAAGCATAATTTCTGGTTGAGAATATTAAATTTTTAATGAATCTAAATAATACTTTTATAAAGATTTTTATCAATTGGATTACAAGATTTATCCAATTTTATCCTATAAGATATTTTATAAGGTGTATTAATTTCATTAGCTTGATCCAATACTATACATTTTATAAGTTCATTAGTGATTTTAATTATGACTTTAAGAGGTCCATCCATGTTATTATGGCTTTTAAAATGGAAAAATAATATTAACTCACCCATGAAACTAATATGAAATTATTTTCATATATGATTTTAAAATTCATGATAATGTGAAATATTTTTATCCAAAAATTATGTCATCGACATGTATTTGAATAATTAAAATATCATTAGAATCATTTTGGAAAATTAAATATGAATTTGATTTTTTCATTTTGAAATCATTTAATAAAATAATTCCTTATAAATATTCATACCATGATTGAGGGGATTATTTTAAACCATACAAATCATAGGTTAACTGAAAAATTTAATATTATAATTTTAGATTTTCAAAATCTAGAGTTTCGTTCCCAAAAATAAACTGAAATAAAACTGTTTAAATAATAAATTTTATCATACATTTGAATGAATTTTTAATTAATATGGTCAAAAAACAAAAAAAAATATTGTTATAGGTCTTATATGAGATACATGGATATATTTTTCACTATAATCAATACATGGTTCTTGATTATTGTCGTTGGATATGATTCAATCATTTTTATGTGTGACGTTAACCTACTCGCCTAGTTTATTTCAAAATACCCATTTTGTATCAATAATTTATTGATTATAAGATCATTTGATAAAATTAATAACAGTATTATAGTAAAAATTATTTATCCTCATAGAATATGAAAATCATTTTCATCATTAATAGAAACATCAAGGTTTTAAATCTCTAGAAATGAAATAAAATAATGATGGTCAAAATTATTTATGACTGAACTTACAGTATGAGTATAGGCTAACTAATCATTGATAAATTTTCAAGGGATGGTCTTTTTATTTTTTTCAAGTATTTATGAAAATTAATATATGGATATTCGTATATGATATTCTTTTTATGAGAATGTTTATCAAATAAATTCAATGATAGAAGGTTAACCACATTTTCAAATTAGAATAATTTTTAGGAGGATTTTCGTCAAATTTGATATGAATATTATATATAATGATTTTTTTCTTTTGTGGAAGACTTTATAGGATTTACATGACAATTCTAACCCATGAAATATTCTATCATATAAATTTGGATCAAATTCCAAATGTTATTTTATTAGAATATTAAATTTACATCCAGACACAATAAAAAAGTGAAATTCTGGAGTTTTATTTTTCCAATGATCAAAAGTGGGCTCTTTGAGGATAGGCATTGTAGGAAAATGTTCTATGATATAACATCTGTTATTGACCTCCTCAACCCAATATTATTGAGGGATTTTAAAATCATTCAAGAGAACTCTTGATATTTCATGAAGAGTTAAATTATATATTTCTATTACACCATTAATTTTTAGGTTTCATAGGAGTAAAAAGTTATGATTACAACCTTATGAAGTACAAAGTTCATCAAAATCTTCATTATAAAACTCAACCTGATGATCAATTCAAAAAGAATTTTTTTAAATTTTTATCATTTTTGTGAAACTTAAGAAGTTTCTACGTGCCTCATTTTTTAGTTCAAAGAAAAATAACTAATCATATCTTGTATAATAATTGAAAATCACAAAATATTATGATTTTCCTTTGATACATTTGACATGATTTGGTATAGAAATATTTAGTGTTAAGAATATTAAGGTACCTAGAGGTAAACACTATTTATTTATGTTTCAAATTGTTTCTATGTACATACCAATTATGATGTTTTGAAAACAACATTATCTATGAAATGGATTTTTGGAAAATATTTTACTAGTTGATGTTAGGTGAGATTAATGAGCTTCTATGTGCTATAATTACCAAGGAATCTATTCTAAGCCCATAAATCACTAACTTTAATGATAAAAATTTTATCATTTTTAGAAAAATGTAATTATAAATATAATATTTAAAAATTTTCAAAATGATACATTGAAATTATATTTTTTACATTATGATAAAAACTAGGGGAAAATAAATTGTGAATTTCATTTTAAAAAATGTTGTATAATTGGATAATTATTATAAAACTACTATTAAAACATAAATTAATAAAAAAAATATTTTATATGATTTTAATTGATAAAACCAATTCTACCTATATAAATGATTTTAGTTCGTGAATTTTCACTGAAATCCATGAATCTTCCAAAAAAAATTCAAGATGATCAACATTGGATGGGTCACCAAGCATGTTTCAATTGTATAATCTGTCCATATACCACCCTTATTAATGTAATTTATTATTTACTTATGTTTGTCATAAAATTATGAAATTTATCTTTTTGGTACCTAAATGTTGGGTGTATATATGTTATCTAAGATGGATTTTGGTACCAATTTTTTTGTAAATGAATTTTGAGAAGAAAAATGAGATGAAATATTGATAATTTTTGGTCTACCGTATAAATAATTGCTTATATTAAATTAATTAATTAAATTCCTAGTTTTATGAAAATAATTACAAAAACATTATTGAAAATTTCCTTTTACCAAATTCCTTTTATTGGAAGAACTATAATTATTTGAAAATCAAAAAATAAAATTATTTTTTCGCCTCATAAATAAACCTATATTTTATTTATATTTTTATATCCTTAAATGAATTTCATGATGTATATTTTGATGTAATTGGTATTCAATTATAACTCATGATAATTTATATTATCATTTAATTTTTCCAATAATTCATCATTTTTTATATTAATATATATTTTTCTTTATGATCTTGATTATACATTAGTTTTATATTTTTTTATATTGATTTTAATTGAAAAAGTATTTCTTCTAGTAGATCATGACAATTTTGTATATATTTATAGATTATTTGATTATAAAATGATGAAAAGTATAAATAGGATTAGGAGGAAGAGCAAGATTTTGAGGATTAATAGGAAGAGGTGTTTCAGTTTACATCATTAATAAAATACAATCCGTACTTGAGAAAAGTGGTACTTTTATGGATTGAAGCGATTAAGTAGAGGTAATAATCACATACATGCCATTTTGAAACAATGAAGGCTTTCATGTTTTTATTCTCCTACTCTTTGTTCTTATTTTTTATAAAGTAACATTCCTGCCTTTTCTGTCTCTTTATTTTCTACTCGAGTGATGTCACTACTTGTTCACATTGATCAACCTATTTTTTGAATCATTTATAAGATTCCATTCATCTGATGATTTTTTTTACATTCTTTGTTAGATTAACCACTTTCCCCCTCACAAGAGATTTCATTTAATTCATTAAAGGTAATTTTTTTCCTTGGACTTATTTTCAATTTTTTTAAATGTCTCTTCATTTTGGTTTTTAAGGTCATGAGAGATCAAATTAAATATTTTACTACCATTTTATTTATATCCTCTACATATTGTATTATCATCACCTTGGATTCCAAATTTATAGGAAATTCGCATAGTATCATTTTCACAAATGATTATATAGAATACTAATCAAAAATAAACATTTAACTTTTGAAAATATCAATAAAATTAATAAACATAACTGTAATAGATTCATTTGGATGAATATTATTGCTTTCAAAATCTAGTATAAACATATAAATACTATTATCTATAATATTATTCATTCTTTAATGAGTTTCTTATATAAATTTTAAGATTTCATGATCATTTTTACAAGTAAAAATTTGATAAAAATCATTATGATCTAAACAATAGTATAAATGATTTATCGGTTGTTATTAATTTAAAAACCGATTATGGAATCTAAAGTCATTTTTTCTTCAAATTATTTATAGGTTGTAAATCCATGAATGAAAACATTACCAAATTATATCTTATTCAAAGAAGAAAATTGGACACGCGAATTTTAAATGAATAATAATATGAACCATTAAAAATTTGTATTTCCAATAAAGTGTCCCACGAGATCACAAATGATTTTTGAAAAAAAAATCATCTTAAAAAGATCATACATTGAAATTGTTTTAGATATTATAAATTATAAATAACATTTTAAAATAATGAATGTTTTTGAAAAATTAAAAGATATACACTAATATCAAATATAGGTTGGAGAGAATATGGAAAAAATTGATGTTGAATATACTTTAAAAACAATTATAAAATGATACTATAAAATAAATGTTATTTTAATAAAATATCAAAATTTAAGAATAAAATAATCAATGTATAAGTGTAGCAATATTGAAATTAAAAACATTAAGAATAAAAAACAAATTTCTGAATTTAAAAGGGTGCATTTTGGTAATGTTTTTTGAAAATATCTTGAAAATGATCCCTTATTTATTCTCCGCTTAATAATTATCGAGATGGTTATATTGATCCCTTGGTTTCAATGGAAACAAATAACCAAATAATACTGTTAATAGTACATTGGTTTAATGGAAACCAAGAACAAAAATAATACACATTGTTTAAATAGAAAAAAGTCACGAAAAACACTCACTTTAACACTAGTGTGAACATAAATAAAAAGGATAATTAAAATAAAGGGTTTTAAAAAATCCTATTATAAATAAGGGAACTCTATCTGGAATATTTAGAAGAAAATAAAATATGAAGAGGGAGAGGTAAAGACAGAATTATTGAGAGAATGTAGAAGAAAACACTTTAAGAATTACAACAAGGGAATAAATAATGGATAAAAGAGAATATTGTAAATTAAATTGCATTAATTTCATTAAAGACCTATTTAACATTCTATAATTAGAATATTATATTGATATCTATTGAAAACATATGTCATGTATCGATCGATAATTGTTCAGGGGAATGTAGTCAATATAGATGTTCGTGGATGGGTCTATGCATCTATTTATGAATATTTATAGCCTTAGTAGGTGTAGGGTTTTCTTTGTTTAATACATGGATTTAATTATCCAATTAAAAACATTGAATCCATTATTGAATGCACTTTTTCACATTTGTATTGACGCCATTAGGTAGCCATTCTGATGACATCGGGTTCTTGGTAATCATGTTACAACTCACTAGTTCATTCCGTACTCCACTGGTATGCCAATGAGATCCAATGGGTAGGATATGATCAACCTAGATGTATTATACATTTTTAAATTCAACCAGATGGCTAGAGGGATCCTACCATGTAGCTGCTGCATCAAAATAGTGATGACCTTAGAAATGGTCATCCATGATCCTCATAATGTATTCTCTTTGTCTGATGATTCCTTGTGAAAAATTATAAACATTATAACGAAAAAATACTCAAAACAAAATGTTTAGAAACAATTTAAGTGTTTGTGACCATAATAACACATAAGTGGTTAATCACATGTAACTCTAACATCCACACCCAAAAATTTGGAATACACCAGGAAATATCGCCATTTTCTTTGATTCTAGTTCAATCCATATCATATAACATTTTATATACATAATAATCTTATATTTACATTCCTCTCAACTATATACTTCTTCACAAAATATAGGTTCATTACATATATAGATATCATGGTACCATTAGTGTATCCCCATGCACTATATCTCTCCAAATGTTTCATGAAAATCCATTAAGACTAAGTATTCTATATATTTTGTTATAAAAACACCTCATTTAATATCAAACTATGAAATAATTATTTAATCATCATCAACTAATAATTATTCAACACAGAACATCTTTAACACTTATCAAGAAACATCACTAGTTATTTTTATCAAAACCAACACACACAACCTCTTAGTAGACACATTATCCCCTATTGAATTTTATTGAAAAATCTACCAAAAATCATTGTTAATTTTATTTAATCTTGTTATAAATTATATAAATGTATTTATGGTGTATTAATCCTATCATCAATATATACAGTTATTTTTTCTCTCCCATTAGGTATCTCTAAAATTGTCATTATGATCACCCCCCTTTTCTCTAAATATTTCACAAGAGTATATCATCATCTTTTTATCCCCCTTTTTTCAAGAAATGTATTGTACTAATTCATCAATGACCTAAAAAATATGTTGGGTTATGGTAATTCCAAAAATCTAGAATTAAAATACTTTAAATTAAAACCCTTTTCAAAAATCCAAGTTTTAATATACCTACATATTTTAGTAATTGAATTTACCACATGGAATTTGAATTATCAACAAATATTTCATATCAGATGAGTTATGGCTTAGTGTAGGAAACAATAGTCTAAGTTAACAAACATAAAATATATTCATGTCAATTAATTAATTTAAATAAATTTAACATCTTCATATTCTTGAGAAAGACATCGTAAAAAGTCAATTACACTTACACCAAACCATCAAGGATTAATAATTAAATAAAAAAAATTATTTGAAAAACACCATGTGGGATCAATTTATACCACTAGAATTTAGAAAAAATCACTGTATGAATTCATATTCATGTACTCTAAGCATCAGGGGAAAACATTATATTCCTATAACATTAAAAAACATGTGAGTTCTCATAACAATATCCCCTAGATAACTTTGTCTTTGGATAGACGCCAATAGTTAGACTAGTCTTTTGAATGGGGATCCACATTCTAGAATTTTTTATTTTAAATTAGCATCACTTTAGTATCAAAAAATATACTCATTGTATACAAAAATTTTGGTATAATAACATATAAATATGATAAAGACAAGTTTTTTAGCTTCATATCTAAATATATATCCTCATTATTATAATGGTTAGATTCCAAATATAAAATAAATTATTTTATCTTATTGATCTTCAATAGTGTCTTGACACTACTAGACCTTTAAAATTATTCTTATAATCATCTTTAATGTTAGATCAGGATTCAAAAAAATAGTGTAATCAAAGAACCAAAATAAGCTGCTTGGTTTAAATTGAAACTAATAACCAATAACCCTCACATTAATAGTGTTGACCACTAAAATAAAAATATGTAGAAGATATGTGTTTGTTTTTACAAACACATTATTAATAATTGAACTATATCATTGTGATTTAGGAGAAAAAAAAAGATGGGGAGAAGGAGATGGTATAAGAAGAGCTTTTAATAATTAAAACAAGGAAGAAAGAATGGATCAAAGATGCATATATAAAAGAAATTTAATTGATGTTATTAATGTTTGGTTTTCCCTATTTGGAATTGGAATATTCTTGGATATCTCTTGAAAAGTTCATTGTGGATGAATTGAAAATAATTATGGGGAATTTAATTGATGTAGATGTTTCTATATGAGATAAAATCCTCCATTGATGTCTATTTATTAAAATAATTTGTTTTTTGGGTTTCTTGGATTGGGTTAAGTATTTAATGAGCCGATTTAGCACTTCAAATCTAGCATTTAATATACATTGGCATATCCGGATCAAAGAAACTCGGTCGCCAGTCTGATTCCACTAGGTAGCCTATAGTATTTCAAACACTTTCCAGTTGTATTCTGACATCACGAGGTAGATAATGAGATCTATTGGGTATCAGATGAGACATTAATAGGCATTCGTCTTCTACACAATTCCACGGGCTGGGTGGTGGGATACTACCATATAGCCAATATATTTAGGAAGTGAAGGCCTTAGAAATGAAATTACACGATCCTATAAATGTATTCTCATGGTTTTAATAATACAACAGATAATGTTTAAAAACTATATCCAAAAAACACTCAAATTATATGTTATAAATACATTAAGTGATTATGGTTGTAAAAACACATTATATGTTCAACATATGTAACATAAAATTCTACACCAATTTTTTTTGAAAACACTTGGAAATTTTAAAATTTCATTTGATCCTAATTATATTATTTGTATAGAACATTTTCAATGCATCATGTTCTTATATTTGAACTTCCTCTCAACTCCAACCATCAATAAAAACTCCTTGACAATGATATATAGTAATATAATAAGGTTTCCATTTATTTCAACCATGGTGCATCCATAAGAAGTATCTTGCTCCAAATATTTTGTGAACATAAGACAACATAATGTATTCAATTTCTTTATCAATAAAACCTCTTCATATTTTGTTAATGAACACAAAAATTATTCAAACTTTAACAACATATATTTATACAAAACACCATATATTTATCACTTATTAATCATCTTCACCAATTATTTTGTATAGATCTAACACACACAACCTATTGGTTGAAACATTATACCCATTAGGATTTTGATTACTATAATAACTTATATCATTCTTCTTATTATTTCTCCAAGCAATACAAAACATAAAATAATTTATTATTTTTTCAACTATTTATCACCCATTTAAAATATAATATAAAGGGTTTTCTCATTGGGATTTAGAGTTATATTATCTCTCTATTTAGTTATCTCCAAAAATATCTTTATTTCCACTCAACATTTCTCCCATTATTTCATATGGGTACTTTATCAAGATTCAATCCCTATTTTTCATGAAATATGATGTACAAATTCCTAAATTATGTAAAAAATATGATCGGTTAATCCAATTTTTCAAATCCAGACTCATCAACCATTGAACTGAAAAAATTTCTCTAAAAATATGTATAATAAACCTAAAAAATTTAGCATGTAAATTTACAACAGGGAATTTTTGTCATAATAAAATACTTCAAGTCGATTGATTTAGGCCATGGTGTAGGAAACAATAATCTATTTTAATAAAAATAAAATATATTATGTTTTCGACCCTATTGATGTTTCATTTATGTTTTTTCAAGGCATGGTGGAGCCATTAGGGAGTTTATAGGATTCTTAGAGGATAAAGAGGTGTTTTGGCCTTTTAAAGGGTCATTTCTCCATGGTGATGTTATAGTGGAGGTTTTTTTGGTCTGGTCTCATGGTTTTGGTGAACCACAACTAGTAGCATGGCATTGGTAGCCGTTTTGGAGTGAATTTTTTACCTCATAACCTCATGTCTTAAATAGAAAATAAGAAATGCCCAAGATAGGGCATGGATATATGAATCAAACCTTGGAGAAACACATATCCAAAATATAAAGAAGAAATCACGACATCTTTGATGTTACATGTGGGGATGAAAAAGTCAATGTTTTTCCCAACATTACCCATCACGTGATGTTTTGAGAAGACTCACTAAAGAACATAGCCATGGCCATGCTATAATGGAAGCCAGGATAGTTTTCATTCTGGTTTTGAAAAGCAGAAATGAACAATGATATTCATGTATATTAGAATGTTTGAGTGGGTAAATGCATGAAGAGATAACATGGCTCTTGAATGTGGTTTTAATTTGATCATACCCTTTATTAAATAATGTATTCTCTATTTATTATAATTCCTTCAACATCGAGATGCTCTATAAAAATTATGGATTGGTTGAGAATATTCTCACATTGAGGATTTGTTTATATAATTTTTTTATAGCAAGGTTTTCATTATACCCCATTCTTTTACCAAGGATTAAATTCATGATAGTTCTATCCCATATTTTTTGGTGAATATATCACCCTTGGTTCTATGTAAAATCCCTTACTCACTTTTTAAATTTTTCTTAGTATCTTCTTTTTAGGAAAGAATGTAGACATAGGATGAACTAATTTAGGTTTTTTTGCTGTGGTTTGTTGATAGTTTTCATATTATAGGTTGTAACTAGTACTCCTTTACCTCAGTGGTGTTTCTTATAGTGGTATTTGTACCCCCATCATCCATTATTTAGTAAAGAACTTTTAACTTCTTAATTAAGGTAGGGTATTTGTTTCTAATCCATGTATACCAAGTGAAACGATAAATTTATAATGATTTATCTATTGTGATAATGGTGAAATTTTCCATAATACTGATAAAACTAGATTAATTATATAATATCATTTTGTTCTTAGTGATCACATTGGTTTTCTCCAAGATAAAAGTTTTCCTCTTGTTTTTATAAATAATTTGATATTTATGTTTTTGATTGACTTTAGCATGTTTGTTTATGATTTTGTATAGAATATTTTTAGGATGAAATTAATTAGATAACATAATGATGGAATTTATTATTAGATACGAAACAAAGAATCTTATAATGCATATTTATTAAAAATATCAAATTGGAGTGCTTAATAAAAAATATCCTTATAACATGATTGAAATATAATGGATGAATGATGAATGATATAATGATATTGTTCCTCATTATAGTTTTCTAAAACATGAATTGATTCTTGAAATTGTGTTCAGATATATTATAGCTATATATAGATAATGCATGTGGTGTCAAGTGATTGTATCCTATGATAAATGAATTTGTTAATACAAGATATAAATTCATCGATTGTTTAGTAATGATTATTTCACATGGTCAATAGATCCTTTTCTCTTATAAAGGATATATTATATAGTTTTAGGGACTAGATTCCATTTTGATTTTTTTTATCTTTATACCTTGTGTGATTACTCTGGATGAGGGGTCGTGTTATGTGATGTCATATAAGGATGGAATGGCTGATGGTTTGGTGATTTATAGGTAGTAATTCCTTGGTTTTTGGTATTAGTTGGCCGCTGTGATTATGGGTTGTTGAGAGATATACATGGTGGTTTTGGGGATGAAATCAGGGTTGATGGATCGTGTTGAAGGTGGGATTTTTAATTTTTATGTTGATGAAATCTTGGAATATTTCTTGTTATGAGTATTATTAAAGGGTCATATGGTCTGGTTTCTTGTTTTCCTGTACTTTTATTCACACTGCTTGAAGAAACATGTTGTTCGTTGTTTAGGATTGTGTTTATTAGTATCCTGAGATGATTTCTAGTGTACCAAGAATTTATGAATATAATTAATAATAAATTATTATCCCGCGGGGTTGGATCCATAATGGAATTCTAATTGACAAATCTTTTGGATTCTTGGTATTGATCAATTATTTCCATGAGGGTACTCCTTTTTTTTATAATACCATTATGGAATGGACTTCGATTGTGGAAATAGAATAATATTAACTAATTGTAATTGAATTAAATTATATTTTTATTAAATGTTAAAAATAAATAACTAAATGAAATCGTATTGATTGTTTCATGTTCTTATATGATATATAGTCCTTGTAAATGGTAACCAGGTATCCTATAGATTATGGTAGTGGATGAGTCTAAGGCTAGTTTGTTTCCAATACTCTGGTTGTGTGGGATTTATATATATCTTATATGTTTTTTTATTTCATATTCTACCCTACCCATGTTGATAGGTACAATGACACCCAATAAACATTGGGTGGGTGTTTTCCCGAACATTTATGTTGGTGAAGAATAGATGGATGATTACTCCCATTTCCCTGATCTCTTGTCCTAATAGATTTATATGTTGTTTTGAATAATGGATAAAATTCTCTTATATGAGTACAAAGGGATGTTATAGATTGTTGTTATTTTATAAACATGTATCTATAGATATATTATTATAAGGAATATTATATGTATCTCCCATATGGGTTGTGATGGATTTAGGTATAATACACAACACATGGGCTATAGTGGCTTCATAAAATTAATCAGTTACAATATGGATATATGGAATGGGATTATTATATGATATGAGGCATGGGGTGAATGGTATTTGTTTATTTGATGATATGATTCATGTGGTTCAAGTTACGATAAAGAATCTATGGTTCCCTGGGTAAGACAGAAACATGGAGATAGATAACTTAGGATGTGCGATGTTAGGGTAAAGAAGAAACTAGATGGGAAGTTGTATGGCGTATCTTATTGATTTTTAATTTGTTATTATATGACTTGTTGTATTATATAACTAGTGAGATATCCAAAATTGGAAGTGGATATAACCACTCTAACTGGTATTGTGATTAGTGAGGTAAAAATACAATTTTTTTTTGAAAACAAACCCTACTTCAATAAATTTTAGGCTGACTCACTATAGATCAAGGTCATATCCTGGCTACAGTGGATGCTATGGGGGTTATTGGGCTTATTATGGTTTGGAAAAAATAGTCATAGATATTTTTTGTTCATTTATAGTTTAAAATGGTAAATTTTTAAGGAGTTAACATGTGTCTAGAATAAAGTTTTAATTAGATTATCCTCATTATTAATTGATCTACACTCCAAATCATGGATTTCATTTTATTTCCTAATGAATAAGATGAATTAAACATTAGTCAAGTGTTTTATCTTTTTGAGGATTCATCAGTAGATGATTCTTCTACGTAGGTGTTCATTCTGCCCACTTAAACACCCTATGATTGGCTTCTTTTGTGTTTTATCCCATTTTTTATAGAGAATACAACACACTTGGATCATTATATAATCCCCTATTCACTTTTCCTTGTTTTGGTAGATTCTTCTTTTTTGAAGGGAATATTAAAATAGGAGGCCATAATTTGGGTGTCTTTTTTGCATGTTTTTTGGTGTTTTAAAGATTATAGTTTCTGGCTAGTATCCCTTCATTTTAGTGGTATTTTTTTGGAGTTGTTTAAACCTATATTAACTATTCTTGTCTGAATAATGTTGAAATTAATAATCTAGGTATGTTATTTGTTGTTTTTAGTATTAGTTCATCTGAAATTGTAATGTTATCATTATTTATCACTTTGGAAAATAATTGAAATAACCCAAATAAATATGAAAATATATTAATGAAATAATATTATTGGATTTTTAGTGATTGTATTAATTTTCACCATTATAATGGATTGAATCATGCCTTTTTTAGATAATGTGTTATATATATTTAATCTTGGTTTTAGAAGGTTTTTTGTGCTATGATTTAGAATTTTGTAATGAGGAAATTGTATAAAGAACACAATGTAGTAACTGATTGTTGGATAAATAAGAAAAAATACAGTAATGGTTAATAATTAAAAATATCAAAGAGGAAATTTTAATAAAATTATTCTATAAAATTTGATATAAATAAAAATTATTATTTATGTGTTCATAAATGATATTATTCTTCATTGCTGTTTTAAAAAAATGGAATTGATACGAGAAAGAATCTATAAAAATTTTATGTACTTGTTTTTAGCTAATTCATTATGTTTCTTGTGGTTTTAAAATAGTATAAATTAATTAATTAGTACAAAATGGTAATTAATTGTAAATTTGATAAGGGTAATTTCTCAAGTATGAGTGAGAATATGTTTTTCTAAAGGCTTGATGGATTGGTTTTAGGGCCTATATTCTCCATTAAAATTTATTGTTTTATTTTTCGCTTGTGTGATTCCATTAGATGAGGGGATTATCTATGATATGGGATGTGAGAATGTTATGTTTATGGTTTGGAAATGTTTGATAATTTAGGCCTAGGATTATAAAAGAAGTTGATGATTTCTATAGCAAGATGCATGGTGATATGAATAGTAGTATGCTTGGTGGTGCGGGGAATGAAACTGAGAATGTTGGAGTGGGTTGAGTATGGTGTTGGATGTTATTTCTCTGCTAAAATATAGAGTGTGTTCTTGTCATGAATCATCTTAATGGGTTTTATGGTTGTGTTTCTTATTTTTTCTTTCATTCCTTTCCCCGCTTATTAAAGGAACTAGTTGTGCATGATTTATGAATATCTATTATGGTATCATAGAACGATTCCTATAGTACCTATAATTATGGAATTCTAATGAATAAAAAATATTATAACCAAAGGGGTTGGTTCTGGAGTTGAATTCTAATTGATAATTCTTTAGAAACTATGGTATTAGTTGATTTATACTAAGAGGGAATGAATTTCATTTAGAGTATACATAGAGGTCATGGAATTTAGTTTGTAATTAATGTAATTTGTAAATGGTTAAACATTAATTAATGAATTCTTAATTAATTAATTACCATATTAAATATAAAACATTTGTTAATTAATGCTTCTTGAAAAGTTTGTGTACTTATATAATATCTAATCCTTAGTAGTGGTAGTCGGGTGTATGAGAGATGATAACTGGATACGATTCTAAGGCAATGATGTTTACCATGTAATAGATGTGATATATATATATATATATATATATATATATCTTTTATGTTTTGTGATTTCATATATTACCCCACCCATGTCTGTAGGGCTGGGTGACACCTAATAAACTCTAGGAAGGTGTTTTCTCTAATATCTAGGTTAGTGAGGAATGGATGACAGACTACCCACTCATTCCCCACTCTATTCTCCTAGTAATTTAATGTATTGATGTGAATGGTAGTTACCATTCCAATATATGTATGTAGAGAACTATAATGACTTGTGTTTATTTCACAGACATGTATCTCTAGATATATTAACATAAGGATTAATTTAGGTATTATTGTATGAACTATGATGGATTGAGTTATACAACACAACATAAAAGATGTATTGGCTCCCAGAAAATACTTATTTACTAAATAGATATGTGGAATGGGATGATGAGATGATGTGATGAATGATGTACATGGTATGTATTGATGATATGATTTGATGCATTAGGTTGATGGTGTGATACAATATGACAAGTGTCTTTAAGAAGGCTTTCATTTGGAGAGAGATGGAATAAGATGTGAAACATTGGGGATGATTGTCAATATAGTGGGGGTGTGTTAGTAGATTACCTTCCTGATATTATATTGGAAATTATATTATATATTGTATATGAGACTCTATGTGAGAGCCTTGGTGTGTCTGGGAAATAGGTTTACCGAATTAGGTGATGGGTTCATTGTAGTTTTTGTTCGCTGAGATTTATTATGATTTCATTATCTTTTTCATGAGAGGCTCTAGGGAAGATACTATTATGTTTACTTATTATGATCACCCTAAATATATATATATATAATTTTTTTAGTTCTGTAGGATGTATAAGGATATCATGCTATTTATTACTAATTTGTGTAGTTCTTTCGGAGTTTTTTGGTATTTGTGGACACTACTATGGATTTTCATTTGGTACTTGTTGTTTTTTTCAAATGATTTATTTTGTATGAAATTACATTCTTGTATTTGGGTTAATTTATTTTATATTGAGCAATATTTATATGGTTGTTTATATTATATCACTTTCATCATGTTCCTCTTAAAGGAAACTGCCTCCCATCTATGTGTATGTTCTTCCCTCAGTGCTTGTCACTAACCCATCGCCTATTAGAGGTGGGATTCAGCTGCCATTATCTCCTTTCTATCATTTTCATCCAATAAGAGGAACTTTTTGGGGGTAGGGGACTAGGAAAAAATCTATCTGTTCCACTTAGTTACATATAATTAATTCTAGAATCTTCATATTCTTCAAAAAAAAACAACCAACAATATCAATTTCACTTACACCAAAAAATTAGTGAATAATCTATAAATCACAATTGAGTAATAAAAACATCATGTTGTATTAATTAATACCACTAGTTTTTAACATACTTATGGTATGACATGATTTCCATGTACTCAAAACATCAAAGGTAAAATTCATTTTCCATTTGAGGCTAAGATGTATCTAAGTACTCATCTGTAACTCCACATTATATCTCCATCTTTTTTACTAATACCAATATTAATTGTATTATTTAGAATTGGGAAACACTTTTTGGAAGTGTTTTTTTCATTAAGAATCTCTTTGGTATCATAAAATACACATAGTTTTTTTTAACATTGTTAATATAATCAAATATAAACATGATAAACAAAAATGTTTATTCCTTATCTCTAAATTTATCTTCTCCTTTTTTGGTTGTTAGATTCCACTGGTAAAATATAATGACATATATTTTTTATCTTTAATAGTGTCTTTACACTACTATAAATTTTAAATTCTTCTTTGAACATCTTAATTTTAGATAATGCATCACACCATTTAAAATCTTATATTATAACATGAAACTTTCAAATTCATCATTGAAATCCAAAGTGGTTTCATACCACCAATTTTTGATTCCGGGACTACCTCTACTTCGTATGGCCTAGTAGCATAAATTTTTATTGAAATATTGGATTAATACCATATGGAAATCATTTATTCATCCTTGAATCCCTTTTTCTTCAAATCAAGTTCTATATCATTGGCACTTTAACATTTTTATGTAAATAACCAGATTCAGTATTGATTCTTTATGGCTACTACTTGGCATCACTATTGATAACACTTGTAGATAATATTTGGCCTTAAAAATACATGGAATTAATCATTGTTACAAATATCTAAAGATTCAAATAATTTTTTCATCAATCTATTTTAAACATTTTGGTAGTCTAAACATTTATTTATTTTATCACTGGTGATAGAACATGTAAAAATAAATTTTTTTTCTTTTTTCTTCTTCTTCCTTCAATAATTATATTCTTTTAATGTAAACACAACCTATATTTTTCTTTTATAAAATAATAAAGGTTCACTATAAATATATCTATTGTGAATTCATTTACCACATGAATCAAATCTCCCCCTTAATAATGTATCACTCCAATGTTCACATAAATAAATCATGTTTAAGGGTATAAGTGTACCTCCAATATATTTAAATAAAGGAGTGTGGTTTACCGTGACAACAAAACCCATTCATTTTATATTCCTTTCAATAATTCATAGTGTTATTAAATTTATTGAACCCAGTAATTAATTTTTATCATGATACATTTCAATCTCATACTTCTTCTGCTTTTACATAAAATACATTCCCTATGAGGTAATATTTTTAAGGATTCCACATGTGCATGATTCTTTATTTTTAATAATGGTATATCATGAATTCTTATTAAATGGACTAGTATTTATGTAATTAGTGATAATCATCCCACTAGAATAAATTTATTTCTTCAATAAACCACATATAGATTATTTTCCCTATTTCTATCTCCATGCAGGGATAACTCCATAAATCCTTTTCTATTGTTTGGTAGTGGTGTGAATGAAACATATTCAGCATTCCTCTTTCTTGTGTTAGACGACTATCATGAGAACAACCTATTAGTTATTATTTTACCTCCAAGATTTTCTATTTTATTTCCATGATGGTTGATGTGGGTATCCAACCATTAGTACCTAATATACACTCTATTTCGATGCATTATTTTTGTATTCATAAAACATGGACTTTTTATCCAATGAGATATATTTTTCAAACTTATGAATTATTATTTTATTTAATATAGTATTATTTTATCTACATGATGGTTATAGTGAATAAAACACTAATAACACATGAAATATCCAATCTTTACTTCTATCCTCATAATCATCCAACTTGATAAATCTATTTTGGAGTTGAATATATTGTTAAATCATCATTTTTGAACTCATAGGTTTTATATGAGTGGGGTAACTCATCTTTCCATATCTATTACCTTTTTTGTTACAATACAAATCCATTGGTACATGTTTATCCCAAATAAAACTTATTTTGATTAAATTTTAAACCCTTTAAATAAACATAAAAATGTGTGTTTTATAAGGTGATACCATTTGATTAAAAATATTCAATTTCACCCTTCACATATCTATTGTGTGTCCAATGAACATAGAGAAATAACACATCATTAAAATTAATCATTGAGAATCTTTCATTCCAAATATTTTATTATGGTTCTACTTTATTACAAAATCATAATTTATATTATCTTTTACATTCACTAAAGACTTAATGTTTGAAACTTCATTGTTTAAATTCTTATTTTCACTATGAATTTCTCCTTCAATTATCCAAACCAATGAATCATTCTTTATTATTTGTCCTTTTAAATTACCCCTTTTTTAATTATTTTCACAATGTATAACCTTTATATTTTGTTTAGTTTTATTCATTAGTAAAATACTAAAAATTCATGAAATTAAAATTTTTACATCCATTAATATAACTCAAGAAAAATATATTCAACTCTATCACATTGTTCCTTAATTTTATTTTTCATTATTTACATTAATTATTTGGACTCCTTCTCTAACTCTATTAATTTATTGTAAAATTATTTGAAATCCTCTATATAAACTGATTTATTTCAATAATCTATTTTCTTGAATTATTATTCAACCCTCAAAGCTTTTATCTACTATTGTTGTTACAAATAAAATCTCTAAATTTACCATATGGTATGTTTACCTTATTTTTACTATAAACCTCCAAGTATTTTGGTGATATATAATCTCCATGAGAATAATTAATTTCATAGATTATGTAATTTTTTAGTATTCTACTTCCTTTTAAACAAATAATGTTCATTAATTGGTTCACATTATAAACATGTAAAAGCAACATGGTATTCTTCTTTCAACACTAATTCTTTATAATTACTTATAAGAATTATAGTTGGACATCAACATGAATATAATTTATAATAATTTATAAATTAATTTCTTCAAAGTATAGGTATAAATATCTAAATTTATTTGATCTATATCATATTCTATTCTATGATGACTACTCAAAACAAATCCAATAACCAAATGTTATGACTGCTTATAACATATAATTACAAATAGTACATGGACTCCTTCTTTTATTGATGAAAACAACTTCCATCAAATATGGTAATATTAACTAATGTATCCATCTATTTCATATTATTAATAAATCTTAATGGAATGAATATATTAGGATGAATACATGATAGAACCTATTAGCATGGATACCCAATTTAGTACTCTTGGATGCCTTGAGGGGGATGTTAATCAAGATGGAATAAGATTTAAACTTTTATAGTAAATATAATTCCCTTTAAATCATTTTCCCTTTTTCGAAGGAACATTATTAAACCATTAATTAATCACGACATTATCATATTCATACACATTATATATTAACGATATGTGTAGAATTTGAAACAGTCAAGGACTTAAAGATTTTATTTTCTTCACCTCAAAAAGGAGAGTACAAGGATAACCAATAAATAATGTGTTTATATTCTTGTTACCCACTTGTTCGCTAGTAATTTTTTTTCAATTGTTAGGATTCGGCCACAACACAACCTAGGTTCATGTAGTCTTCTCCTCTTCCATTAACTGCTTCTATGAAGGTTAAAAATATAATTTTATATACTTGTAGGTCTCCCCTCAGTTTAATGACGTGAAGATAAATTAATGATCAGTATAAATAACTAATATTCTCTGTTTCATTATCTTATAAATATATTCTCTAAAAAATTTCAAGTGTAACTTGTCAATCTTTTTCCAAGTATATACAACTCCATATTATTAGAGACGATTCTTTCTTCTTCAAACAATATTTACAAAATGATAATATATGTTCATTAAATATAATAATTCTAGTATATAAATTACAATAAAGAGTATTTATTCTTTCCCAATTTTATAATCCATTTGTATTGATGTTAATCTACTACTTTTATCTTCATATAATTTCATAAATTTTTTTTTCCCTAAGATAAATCGTTAAAAAAATTCTATTCAACCACATTATTTTCTTAAATTATCTATCCAACATAATCCCATGTTTTTGTCACTTTCTTACTTAGATCACATATCTCATCTTCTCAATAAGAACTTATTCCACTCTATTTTCTATTTTATATGTATCTTCTATTAAAATTATCACGACATATCTAATATAACTAGATAATTCTTGAAATTAATCTTTGAAATTCAAACAATTCTTAACGTCCATGTTCTTCTCATTCAAATCCTACCCTTGGATTATCTTTTATAAAATTTAAACCATTAAATTTAAATTATATTGTTATTTTTTACCCAAATAACTAGAAAATCATTAACTGACATTAAAATAGACACTTCTAATTTAATTGAATTTTGAAACAAAAAACAAATCACATCATACCACATTGTGGGGCAATGAATCTGTTTCACATTAGCTATAATGAACTACCAAATTTCTTGTAGTGTGTAATAATACCTCATGATATAGCCTCCCAAAAATTTAATATTCAATCATTCATTGATATTCCAAAAAAATACCATCCACTGTGCAAAAACTTTTCTATTGAAAATTTGTTTTTTATACACAAAAAATTTTGGTGTAGTAATTTTATCCACGGTTCAATGACCTATAGGTTCGGAAAACTGATTTCTATCGTTCATTCAAATGCACACCCTCCACGGAAAAATTCCCTTCTATGGTGTATAATTTTTCAGCTCCAATATTTCCATAGTATTTTACCACCTCCATTTATATATAATAGGTAGCACTAATAATCATTTGGCACTAAAACTCAATTGGTCACTATTGGAGTGTGATTTAAACTGGTGTTTTTTGGAACATGATATCCCTTACATACATTAAAACATTTGTAATCATTTTTGCACTTCTTTTTCAGAATGTTAAATATAATTTATTATCTCACAACAGAATTTCAATTATTTTCCCTTTACATTATCAAACTCAACGCTGCATCCATGACTTAGAAATTCATATGGGTCCACCATTCACTATAAAATTGTTCCATACCACACCACTATATGATTCCCTTTATCTACCCTTCAATACATGAATTAACCTGTTCAAGTATCTCCTATCCTACTCCACCACCTTTCACTATATGCAGTTGAACCTGTATAGTTACCTCGTGGCAGGTTTCTTTTACTATATCTAGTTGAAGTATAACCATATTTTTTAAAAATAATCAATTTTTTTCATGATATAACACACCGTGTTATGTAACAGTAACATTAAAACCCAAAAATTTGGAAAAGACATTGAAAAATTTCCATTTTCCTCAATTTAAATTCCATCCAAAACATTGGAAATTTTCTATGTCTCATTGTCTTGTCCTTATACTTCCACTGAACATTAACCCTATTCAAAAACCCAATGTCCCTGATATGAAAAGTTATCATTTTGTTCCCTTTCATTTCAAAAAAAATTCATCAATGTGCACCATCACTCTCTAAATCATTTTTGAACGTTTAATAAGACTATGTATTCAAATTTTTTTATCTATAAAACCATTTCAGTTATTATCAAAACATATTAAACTTATTCAATCTTTATCTTCTACTTATTCATCAACACATAATATTATTAGATATAATCAAATATCTACATTGGTTATTATAAAAGAATCCAAAACACACAACTTTTTATTAATAATATTTTGAACCATTTTATTTTAATGATAATGATTCCATAAACAATTCTACTTGTTATTATTACATGTTATAGAAAACCTAGAGGTATTTATGTTTCCTTTATCTCAATTTACCAATTTGTTAATAAAATTAAATGTGTCTTGTAATATTGATATACCTTTATGTTATATCACCCTTTTAGTGCATACAAATGTTTATTTTTATCCAATCCATGTTTCTCCCAGAATTTAGTAGTGGCACAACATCAACTTTCACTCCCCGTTTTTTAAGAATTATCATATACCAATTCATCAATGATCTATAAAATGTGTTGGGTTAAGAATATTATAAAATCCAGATTAATAATCATTTGAAATATAATTCTTTTCTCCAAAAATGATTTAAATATACCCATATATTTCAGAATGTGAACTTACCACATAGAATTTGAGTCATTAAAAAAACATTTAAGCCTACCCAGTTAGGGTTTTTTATATGATAAAATAGTCTTTGTTAAGAAACAAAAAATACTTCAATCTCACTCACTAACATTAAATTATTTCCAGTAGTAAGAATTTATTCAGCAAATTATCATTTGACATCTATTATAATTAATGTAATTACCCAACACTTCCAAACATGGAGAATGCATTTATTTTGTGGAATACATAATACATTACTCAAATAGACACCAAAAGACCATAAAAATTTAGTGTCTTTGGAAAAATGGAACACATCCATCTAGCTTGGTGAAAGATATTCAACATACCCCATAAATATCTTCCACATAGGTTATCAATCATAAAATATTTATTTATATAATGGGGAAATGAAATCATAAAAAGGGTGAGCATAAATGCTCAATAAGGGTAAACATGATGAATATAAGCCAAAAAATAAAAATAATAATGTAAAAACGCAAAAAAAAATGATGAATATAAAAATCATGAGTCATGAAATTAATCTTGGAAGTAAATAAATAATAAATTACAAATGATCACAAACCATGATAAAATAACATTGACATATAACATGAAATTATGGAAAACAAATAAGCACCTAATATGATTTCCATATTTGCCAAAACATTTCTCCAAAGACAATCAAAGTGGAAAACATCCATTTTAAACTAAGTATACCTGTCATCCCATCCATGTATTTCTAAAAAAGATTTAATTTTCCTTCCTGATATGTATTACTAAACCAGACTTACATGTCGTCCATCATTATATTACTAAACCCGGTTTACTTGTCATTCTAGACATATAATAATAATCCAGATTAACTTAGTGATCTAGTCATTTATATCTCACGATATATAAATCATTACCCAACGCATTGGATGGAGATATATATCCCACTCTTCACATTGGGAAATAATTTTAACGTGTTCCACAAAAACATAAATCATTCATAATAGCATAACCCATGAAATAAATTGGGTTTCTTATACATTTTTCCATTACAATCCATATAAAATAAATGGATTTCAGAAAAATAATTCCATCAAAAACGAAATAAAATCAATTTAAAAATTGGGATGTAAACATGCACCTCTTTTATTTTATATGTAAAATAATTTTGATAAAACACTTGAACATGTTTCTTAAGGAAAATATCCTTTATTCTTCAAAAACAATATCTTTTCTCAAAATTCTATATAGTTTTAAAAGAATTCAATTCAGTTGAAAACAAACATGAAATCATGTAGAAGACGATTCATAAAAGTTTGGCTTTATGAATATATAAAAATCCATTCATATTATATATGTTAAAAAAACATCTTTCTCGTACTTTTGCTGGAGAAGACAAAAAGTACCTTGAATGAAAAAAAGAAAGATTCATTCAAGAACATATAATAAAAACTGTCCAATGGGTAAAATTTAATTTTAAAATAGTATAAGAATATAAATTACATTATATATTTATGAAACATTTTTTTGGATGATAAATATTCCCTAGTAAATACACACAAATAAATAATATCAAATAACAATGAGATTGAAAAATTATCCCTTACCCTAGGTTAGATTCCTTTCATATGTGTCTGAAACTCTTGTATAGTGGGTTTAAACTTATTATTTTCTTTTAATAGAGACATAATAATTTTTATTATTTCATATATGTTTCCCCTAAGACATTATATTACCTGTTTATTTACCAATTCAATGTAAATGAAACGTTTTGGGTAATAATATTTTTATATATTTTATGTGTTTCGACTTGTTGTTCTTGATCATATTATATAGACCATCATTAATTTACATGAGGAATATAAAAAATTATTTCTATATCATAAAAATTAATTATTGAAATATGTATAATAGATATATAAATGGAATGGAATTCACCGATCATGAAGATGGTAGGTCATACGTATGCATGAACAATGTTTACGTTTCCTTATTGAATTGAATGGAAGAAAATAAAATTTTTATACATAAATAAATAAATTATCATTAAAAATTTCATATATTTCTTAATTATTTATTATATATACTTTATAATCATTTTTTAATGGTTTATGTGGTTAATGAATATCATCCTGTCGTAGAGACAGTAATGCATACATACGCATGAGCGAAAATATCATTCCCTTGATTGTTAAATGGAATTGAATTGGATGGTATATAAATTGTAAGGAAATAATATTTTATTATATATAATATATAATTCCTTTAAATTCTTCATTATACCCATTGAATAGTATAGATGAAAAATAGTTTACACCATGATATGGATACGGTTAGTCGTACACACGCACACATGGGGATATTGGTTTTAATAGGATGGGTAAAAGTATGAATAATGTTGTCTAATATTAATAAAACATATAAGAATATATTATATTCTAGATTTATTGTTTTATTATGGTATCAACATAGTAAGATGAAGTAGAAGAAGAAAAGAACATTGAAAAATGGAAAGAACAATTAGCACTTCATTGGCTGTCTCTTTTTGAATGGCACAGAAGGACTCTGAAAGATCGTTATCTTACAAAAGGGTGGCCACTAGGATTAATTTAGGGATGTTTGGAGGAGATTTGGGAATCTATTTTCCTATTAATATGTTTTTGGATGTGTGACAAAATGATAAATGTAAGTTCCCTTTTTTAGGATCGGTGGGGGAACTTTATGAAAGTCTTGAAATATTAATTTATTATAAATTAATATTCATTTTATAATTTCTCCAAAATAATTAATTTCAAATAAAAGATGATTATTGGTCTAAATCCTATCAAAAATTATGTTTTAGACAAGTTTATATCAAAAAATTAAATGTATATTTTATCTTCAACTCTTATAAAAAAACATTAACCCTTACCATGTCTTCTTGCATTTTCATAATAGATGGTTATTACAGTAACTATAAAATGACAAAATAACATCAAGGTGATCCAGATTTTAATCTTGTACATTATATAAGTCATTTTCCAAATCATATATTTTAGGATAATAATATATTAAAAAAACTATTTAAAAAAACTAATTTATGACTATTTTGACACTATTTAGTAATTGATTTTTTTGAAGATAGAACAACTTGATTAGTTCCGAATAAAGCCATTTACACATACCTAACATGTAAATTTCTACAAATAAATTATTTTATGCCATCAAAATTTTCAAATTACATTTAATTTATTATTTATAATATCATTTATTTGTATAATTCAATAATAAGGTAATCCCTACATCTTTATTGTGTCATAAATAAATTTATTTATATAATTTATATAAATAATAAATAAAATACCATGATTTTGTTAATCTTATTATATTTTTGAAGAATATTTATCAATAAATATTTCAATTTTATAACCCCACCATAAAATTTCATTATTAAAAAGATACATGTTTATTTTATATTTCCCTATACTTTAAATTAATTTTTCTAACACGTCATTTCACACCCAAGTGGTTATAAAATGACAAAATTTCGGTCTAAGGATTGTTTGGTTCGAAAATGAATCATCCAATAGGATTATGACATGTGTTAGTGTAGTTTTATATTATTATAATATTAATTTTTTATTCTTATTTATCTGATTTACTCTTTAACCAGTGTAAATTAAAATTATTTCTGAAGTTACTATTAATAATGTGCAAAACAAAAGTGACCTATTTACATAATTTAGAACTTATGATTCCAAATATGGAATAATGTTTTCAAAATTAAAAAGTCCTAATCGGAAAAAATTAATTTAAAATGAATTCTAAATGTCAAAACCTGAAAGCGTTTTTAAGAAGTAGAGACTATCAAATGATTGACATTCTCTATGTAAAATTTAAATGAAAAATTACATCAAATTACCAAAATAGGTCTAAATGATAAAATAATAATCCAATTAAACTTTACAATAAATTAAATATATAATCTAACTATATAATTAAATTATAGATAAATTCATCTTATAATTAAAATGTAGTATTTTTTTACTATTTTTTAAAATATGAGTTTCATTAGGAAAATGACAATATTTCAACCAAGGTATATTTTGATGTCCTTCTTAGAAATAAAAAAATTATTATGTCAACTAAAACTTATAAACATTCCAAGAACTAGTCTAAAAAAGGGGTTTCCATCAAAAGGGGGTAAAACTGTTTTTTAATACTTCTTCTATCCAAAAAATTAATTTTCTTCTTAGATAATATCTTTAAAATATATGATGAATTTATAATAATAAATTTAATATATTACACATTCATTTCACTAATAAAATCCAAAAAATTTTGTTTTATTATTTTATAGCCTCACTTATTTTTATTTAAATAGTTTTTTAGAATGAAGTTTAAATTATTCATACCCACAATTTTAATGAATAGATAGTAATATTTAGTTATCACTTATACTCAGTCTTGTGTGAAATGAGTTAAATCAAAAGAACTTGAAATTGTGTGTATCAAAATCTATGAATTGTGTTTTTATACTACAATATAATATGGTGTTGCATTTAGTGATAGAAAATATTGGTATCGTGTAGAACACATGACATCAATGAAAATTGAAGAAACATTCTCATAAAATATTTGGGTGTCACATTATACCCTCCTTAAAATTAATTTCTTTCTCTGAATTCATTGGGGATATAAATCGTTTACTACTTGAATGTTTCATCAATAAAACCTCACATCATAAAAAGTATTACTAAAAAATCAAGTTAAAAACATAACAGTTATGAAAAGTAACTCTTCAATGGGTTTCGAAATAGGAGAATATAGGTGGGAAGTAAAAAATGGATATATATAAAAATATTACCATCGTTTCCTAAGGGATAATTATATAGAACATGGTCTTGAAAAACATAACAACCAGAAAGCCATAAATATGTGATAATTTACAAAAACATATGATTTATCGGAGTAGAAGATAATAAGATAATACTTTTCATTTTCAAGATCCTTTCCCTAATGATTATGAACATGAGAAGGAATACATTCATGAATTTATTACAATCTGATCAGTGGTCGTGCCATGAAAAATTTCCACAATATATTTTATATAAATAAAAGAATTATAATTTGTCATTCATAAAGTGTTACTAGGTCGCGCGATCCATAAATTGAATGATAGATCATTCCATATATCTTTATAAAAAATGGTAGTCATAGGTTACCAAAAATGATAAAGTCCATATAATGTGATATAATATTGTATTCTAACAAACAACATCTGATGTTTAACTTAATCATTCCAAATAATTTATAACATTACAACCCTTTTGAAATATGAAAATCCAAAACTATAGAAAAAGTTTTACAAACATTTATTAACATTTATCCCCTATATATCATAATATATATTTGGTTGGTCACATTCCAAAAATGTGAACACATTCAACATTTATTCTATTGAGTCATGTTAAAAACCTAAATTATAAGATATCCTTATTGAAAACATGCATGTTTCCTTATTCCAAAACCATTTGGAAATATTCATTAAGTCCCAAAAAGTTGTATACTTCATCCATGATAGCATAAACCTCTAATAAATAACTCCATAATTAGATATTAATAAACTACACTAATACAATTTAATTATTCATAACCAATATAACTTTAGACATGCATCATTATCTTAAAAAAAGTAAAATATTATGGGTTATATTCCCCTTAATCATGTGTGTTCCAAGTATATCACCTTACTATTAAATCAATTTTCTATTTCCTTAAACTATTAATATATCCATTAAATTACTTGATTTAATATATTTATTGAAATCACTTATATATTTCATGATTCATATAATATAATATTTGAAACCCAAAACATAAACAGTTAAATCATCCAATTTTATTCTTAAACCATTAGTTAGGATCCATCGTCTTCATCTTTCCTAAAATATGAATCATGTATTATGGTTTCTAAACCTAATGCTTCATTTGTTTAAGGTGAAAAATACATGAAGAACATCACATACCATTCACATGTCATATACAATATCTTTATCCTCAACAGTATGAACAATACTCATACCATCATTATTATTCACTTAATTATATTTCCACTTAATAAATCTATCTTCATTATCCCCCTAATTTCCACATCTAAAATATTCAATGGTTAACAATTTTATATATAGTTCTGGATATTGACTAATTCTTGAATGAAAATTATGAAATATAAATATCAGAGATTAAAAAAACTTATTAAGGCAAATTACTTACAATATTTTAGTCCATGATACCTTTCATTAGCCCTAGGTTAGTCGTAATGATCACAAAAACTATAGTATTGTAACCTATACATGATATTAACATTTAACATCACTAGTCAAATACATATAAAACCCCTAGGGATCTCACATATGTTTTTCGCATCCTATTTTCCAAAGGATGACTAATCCTTCACTGTGATACAAACTCTAACAATACAACCATTGCATACTATGATAAACTGTGTTTCTTAGACATCATTATATCATAGTCTATATAAAGTAAATGGATACCAGGAAAATAATTCTATAATAAACACAATAAAATAAAATTAATTATAGGTATTGAAATATAACCCTATTACATATAAGATGGAAAATAATTTTGATAAAGAACATGAACTTAATTCATGAGGAAAATATCATTTTTTCTTTAAAAACATTTTATTTTCTCAAAATTACATTAAATTTGAAAATATAATAATTTAGTTGAAAATAAACATGAAATCATGTATAGGCATCTTAATTGAAATAATGAATTGTAAAGACATAACAGATTTTCATGTCGTATAAGTTCAAAAAACATTCTGCTAGTACTCTGTCCAGAAAAAGAGAAAAGTACCTCATATTGAAAATGAAAGAAACATTCATTCAATAACGTTAAAAAAATTCATTGATGGGGTAAAATTGAATTAAAAAAAGTGTATGAATTTAAATAATATTATATACATAGTAAACATGGATATGGATGATAAATATACCCCATTAATTACATAGGAAACAATCTCAGACCATAATGAGATTGCAAAATTATCTCTTACCTTAGACCCAATTTCATTCTTATGTTCCCAAAACTCTTATATAGTGTGTTTAAAAATAATATTAACTTGTTATTGAACCATTATAATATTTTTTATATTGTATATGATTCACTGATGACTTTATATTACCATTTTATTTATCAATTGTATGTTAAAACAACATTATTGGTAATAATCATTTTATTATCGTATATGTTTTGAATAGTTTTTATTAATCATACTAATTATACAATGATTTACATATGTAAATTATGTAAAAATGATTTATATATAATTAATATTTAGAATATATATATATATATAATAGATAGATAAATGAAATGGAATACACCGTTCATGGTGTTGTTATATAGTACGTACGCATGAACATTTTTTCAGTTTCCTTATTAAATTGAAAGAGAAAAAGTAAATGACATATATATATACTTAGAAACACACAGATATATATATATATAAATATTTATAGTAGCATTATTATTGCATATATTTTATTATTATTTTTTATGTTTACTTTATAACAACTCTTGAATAGTTAAAGTGGAGAATGAATCTAATCGCATCGTGGAGACGGCAAGTCTTACGTACGCAAGAGCAACAATATCATTCCATTGATGGTTAAATGGTATGGACTGGGATGGTATATGAATTATACCGAAATTATATAATGTTATATTTTTTATTTAAGTAGTTTAAAGTAATCATTATACCCTTCAAAGTAAAGTATAGATGTAAAACAATTTACACCACATTGTGGAGACGGTATGTCATACGTACACATGCATGTTGATATATTTTATAGGATTTGTAAAATGAGTAATATGGTTGTAGCATAATCATAATAAAATATACTAATATAGTAGATTCATGATTTATTAATTTTTTATAGAAACAACATAGGATGAGGAAGTAGAAGATGGAAATATCTTTAAAAGAAGGGATAAAATGATTACCTCTTTTCAGGTGTCTCCTATTAATTTAAATACATGACTCTTTAAGTTGTTTTTCATCCCAATGGGTGGCATATAGGATAACTTTATGGAATTTTGTAATTATTTTGGGTAGTTTTTAATTTATGAAAATCGATTTGTATGAATTAATAAAAGAGAAAGATACGTACCTTTTATAGGAGAGGTGAGAGGAACATTATAAAAATCATTGAATAATAATTTATTATAAAATTATTTTATATTTATAATGTCTAAAAAGTGATTAATTTAGAGTATAAAATGATTATAGGTTCCAATACTCTCAATAAATAAGTTTTATACAAGAGTATGTTTCAAAATTTACCTTATATTTTAGCATTATCCCTTAGTTAAAATCAATAACTCTTACCATGTCTTCTTGTATTTTCATAATATATGGATACAATAGTTACTATGAAATTGAAAATTTATCAAAAGTGGGTCATTACTGAAATTTAAAACATTATATATGTCCTTTGGATGAATTGTATAATTTTAGGACTATTAATGCATTCAATAATATTGTATTTTTCTTAAAAACTCTTTTATGCCAATTTAAAAAAATATATTAATTTGTTTTTTAAAGCCATAACAACTTCATTCATTCTATCCAAAGGAATTAAATCATCCCTCGTATGTCAATTTCATCCCAAAAATTATTGTATGGTATCCAAATGTAAAAAATACATTTATTTTAATATTTATAATATCATTTATTTTAATATTTGATTAATAAGGTAATCACTACATTACCCTTGTGTCATAAATAAATTTCTTTATTTAATGTATAAAAATTATAAATAAAATACCATCACATATTAAATGTTTTTATATTTAAAAATTTGATTTTTAGAAATTGTATCCATTCTATAACCCCCAACATAAATATGTTTAAGTAAAACGATACATGTTTATGTTGTATTTCACATTACTTTAAATTAATTATTATATAATTTCATTTTCACATCCAAGTAGCTCCCAAACTCCAAAATTTCAGCTTAAGTAATTAATTTTGCCAGCAATGACTCATCCAATAGTAATAAGACACATGGTATTTATATATTATTATAATGAAAAAATGATACCCTTATTTACCATATTTACCCTTTAACTATGGTAAATATAAATAATTACTAAAGTTAGTATTCACAATGTTCAAAAATAAAACGGTATTGTTTAAATAATTTTTTCGTTGTGATTATAAATATGGAATACATTTTTCTGAATTGAAAACATATAATTAGAATAAATTACTTTAAAAATCATTCTTATTGTCCAAACCTAACAAAGAGGGTTTTATGAAGTAAAAACTATCAAAATATTGACATGTGTTTATGTCCAATTTAATTGTGAAATTACAGTCAATAACAGAAATTAGAATAAATTATAAAAACATAATCTACTTACACTTTAAACCAATTAAAAATATAATAAATCTATATAGATAAATTAGATGAAAAATATGTTCAGAATTAAAATGCAGTATTTTTCACTCATCATTAAAATATGAATTTCTTCAAAAGAATAAAAAATTTAAGACAAGGTAAATTTTTATGTCCCACGTCCAAATAATATTTTTATTTTGTCAAATAAAACATTAAAATTGTATGGAACTAGATTTAAATGGGTTTCACCATTAAAAGGTAGTACAACTATTTTTTAATACTTATTATTTTCGAAAAATTTTATGGGTTCTTATATAATATATAAAACATACAAGAAGAATTTGAAAAATTAAAATTAATATATTACATATATATTTCATTAATTAAATTAAATATCAGTGTTTTTATTTTTTTTATAGACTCACTTATTTTAATTTTAATAGTTTTCTATATGGAAGGTTGTATTTTTCATACCCGCTATTACAATGACTATGTTGTAATGTATAGTTATCAGTTATTCTTATTCTTGTGTGAAATCAATTCTATCAAAATAACTCAAAATCGTGTGTATCATAAGACAAAAATAGTTTTGCATCTACAACAAGCTAATACAACGTTGTGAATTGAGCAACATTACCCCAGTGTGGCGTACAACACAAGACATCCATGAAATTAGAAGAATATACCTCATACAATTTCAGGGTGTTACAATTACACTAAAACATCACTGAATAATCAGTAAATAATAACTATGTGAGACATACCACATGTCGAATCAATTAATACCAATAGTTTGTAACAAACTCATGGTATGAATTGATATCAATGTACATAAAACATCATAGGAAAATCCAATATTCATATAAATCTAATAATCCTTTGATTTCTCATCTCCATTTACCATTGATTTCATTAATATTGGACAGATACTAATAGTAATACCAGTCTTATGAATATAGAACCACTTGATGGTAATGTTATTCATTGAACCATTCTTTGGTACCACAATAGTAACTCAGATGATACCACGTCGTTCATATGATAACATACAATCTTGATAAACATTCATGATGTTGCTTCATATCTAGATCTATATTCTCATTTTTGTAATTTTCCGATTCCACTTATAAAATGGAATTTGGTCACTTATTAATCTCTAAGGGTGTCATGGCTCAATGAAACTTTTATATACAACTTTAACACCTCTTCAACATTAAATCATTATTTATTCAATTTAAACTTCTTAAATAAAGAATGAAACTTCCAAATTCATTATTTTAGTTAAAGGATGTTTTCCACCACATGTTTATTCTCGAATATACACTACATGGTATGACCTCATTACATTAGTATTAATTCAAAAATTAATATGATAAAATATGGAAAACACTTATTTGTCTTTGCCACCACATTTACTCTATGTTAGGCTTAGTGTCATCCTCAATTCAGAATATCACCATGAAGAAAAATATTTATTGTTGTTTTTTCATGGTTACAACATAACATCACAGCTGATACTACTTTTATAAAATATTTTTCATTAACACCACATGAATTTATTTATCAGTACATGAATCTCTCAACTCAATATAATTTTTACTCCAATCTCTTACATCTCATTATTTGTCTAAACCTTTGTTTATTTCAGTGTATATAATACCTATTATAGAAATATATTTCTGTTTTAAATTTATCAATGAAAATATATTAATTCACACATAGTGCATATTCCTCTTATATTAAATAATACACACTATTACTATACATCCATATCTTTTTAAATGCATATATCTCAATGATTATATCTCCCACTTAATACTACACCACTAATAATACAATAAATAAATTAAATGCATGGGAAGAGGGGTATCTAAAACAACCTTAGCTAGAGGAGTGTGGTTGGCTATGAAAATAAAACTCTTTCATTTCATCATCCTTGAAAGTTGTGTTATTGGTATTTTTTTTCATTTAACCCACTAATGCGTTTCTCTCAACAAAATGATATTTATCATAATTTTTTTGCTTTAAACAAATATATATTCCTTATGTGGAAAATTTTTCAATGATTCCACTTGTAAAGGTACCATATATTTTGATAATACGACATCCTGAATTCTTCTTTCATGGTTTATTATTTATTTCCATAGTGAGAGTTAAATTACAATTAAATTTCATTAATACTCCTTCTATGAATTATTTTCAATGATTTTTCTCCTAGTAAGGGTAACTCTATAAATATGTTTTTTATTTTTTTATATGAATATATTAATTAGAATAATGTACATGAGAGGGGTGAATTGAGTATGAAAAAAACATTTAAGTTTAAAACAATTGATAAATAATCACAAGTATGGAATTCCCTGATTTAACTAATATAATAGGTACACTACGACAAAATCATGATTTAGGGGTGGTTTTTTTCGTTTGGCGGCGGTTTTGAAAAACTGCCGTGAAATCGTGCCTCGAGAAACTATTCACAGCCGTTTTTAAAACCGACGCAGAACCTTTCATGACGATTTTTTAGTGGCGGTTTATTATTTATTTATTTATTTATTTATTTATTTATTTATTTTATTTTATTTTATTTTATTTTATTTATTTTATTTATTTTATTTATTTTATTTATTTTATTTATTTCGTATTACATTATTTACTTTATTAGTCCATGCATGCAAATCCCATGAAAACACCCATGCACACACCCATGCAATAAAAAGAAATACTGCGTTTGGTGAGATTTAAACCCCGACCTCTTGCATATTTTCCAAAGACATACCACTCCAGCAAACTCGTCATATGGTTAATAAACAGAATTTAATATACTTATATATATTAATTGAAAAAACAAATAATATATAAATAATTGAAATAAACTCAATAATAATAAATAATAAATAATAATTAATAAATAATAATTAATAAATAATAAATAAGAAATGAATATAAATAGTAAATGAATATAAATAATAAATAATAAATAAATATAAATAATAAATAATAATTAAATAAAAATAAATATAAATATAAATAATAAGTAATAAATAATAAATAATAAATAATAAATAATAAATACTAAATACTAAATAGTAAATAGTAAATAATAAATAATAAATAATAAATAATAAATAATAAATAATAAATAAATATAAATAATAAATAAATATAAATAATAAATAATAAATGAATATAAATAATAAATAATAAATAAATAGTAAATAATAAATAAATATAATTATAAATAATAAATGAATATCAATAATAAATAATAAATAATAAATTAATATAAATAATAAATAATAAATAAATAATAAATAATAAATAATAAATAAATAATAAATATAAATAATAAATAATAAATAACAAATAATAAATAATAAATGTAAATAAATATAAATAATAAATAATTAATAAATAAAAAATAATTAATAAATATAAATAAATAATAATAAATAAATATAAATAATAAATAATAATTAAATATAAATAATAAATATATATAAATAATAAATAATAAATAATAAATAATAAATAAATAAATAAATATAAATCATAAATATAAATAAATATAAATAAATAATAAATAATACAAAATACAAAATAAAAAATAAAAAATAAATATTATATAAAAAATAAAAAATAAAAAATAAAAAATAAAAAATAATAGAATAATATAAATATTAAATAATCAAAAAATATAAAAAATAAATAATAAATAATAACAATTAAATAAATATAAGAAATAAATAATAAATAAATATAAATAATAAATAATAAATAATAAATAAATATAAATAATAAATAATAAAAAATAAATAAATATAAATAATAAATAATAAGTAAATGTAAATAATAAATAATAAATAATAAATAAATATAAATAATAAATAAATATATATAATAAATAGTAAATATTAAATAATAAATAATAAATAATAAACAGTAAACAATAAACAATAAAAAATAAAAAATAAAAAATAAAAAATAAATAATAAATAAATATAAACAATAATAAATATAAATAATAATAAATAAATAAAAAATTATTATAAATAATAAATAATAAGTAAGTATAAATAATAAAAAATAAAAAATAAATAAATATAAATAATAAATGAATATAAATAATAAATAATAAATAATAAATAATAAATAATAAATAATAAATAATAACTAATAACTAATAACTAAATATAAATAATAAATAGTAAATAATAAATAATCAAAAATAAAAAATAAAAAATAAATACTAAATACTAAATACTAAATAATAAATAATAAATAATAAATAATAAATACTAAATAAATATAAATAATAAATAATAAATAAATATAAATAAATATAAATAATAAATAATAATAAATAATAAATAATAAATAAATATAAATAATAAATAATAAATAAATATAAATAATAAATAAATATAAATAATAAATATAAATAATAATTAATAATTAATAAATAATGAGTAATAATTAATAAATAATAAATAACCACAAAAAATATTTTTATTATTAATATTATTTTATTATTAGTAATAATAAAAAATTAATAATTAATAATAAATAGTAAGTAAATATAAATAATAAATAAATAATAAATTATAAATAAAAAATTATATATAATATATAAATATTAAATATAAATAATAAATATAAATAGTAAATATAAATAATAAATAATAAATAATAAATAATAAATAATAAATAACCAGTAACAAATATTATTATTAATAATAATATTTTATTATTAGTAATACTAAATAATAAATAATAAGTAAATATAAATAATAAATAAATATAAATAATAAATAATAAATAACTAGTTACAAATAATATATAATAAATAAATTAAAATATATTATAAATAATAAATAATAAATAATAAAGGGAACACTTGAAAAAGTATGAAAAGACGTGATAAGGGATGAAAAATCCTGAAAACGCATGAAAACGGATTGAGAAGCATATGAAGAATGAGGCATTAGAAAGAATGAGAACGCATGAAAACTCATGAAAACTCTAAAAAAACCCATAAAAAATTCAACATAATCATCATAATAACCCACAAAAAACAATTGATAAAGATAATAAGTAATGGAAACCCAAATAAACAGTAATAAATGAAGCAACCATTAAAAGCCGTCAAAACGGTCATAATGAGACAAAAACATTGGACTCACATTAATAGAGATAACCTATGATCTGAGAGTCTGTTTTAGATCCGCGACCTATCAAATCAATGATCCTCAAACGATCTTCGATCTGAATGGTGAAAGAGTCCGAATGTACAGGCGGATCGGAAGTTACGACCTTTTAAAAAAAAGCTTACAGGGAACGGGTGTTGGAAACGAGGCATCGAAAAACAAAACAGACCTGATACCCACTAAAAGGCCATAACATATGATCCATTAGTGCATGTGGGTGCCGCGACCAGTCAAACTGAATCTCATGGAACGAGATTTGATCTGGCAGGTCGAGGAGTCCGAACAGACACACGGATCGAAAGTTAGATCTGTTCGAAGACAAGTTCGACGGGACACCAGTGACGGGAACGGGGTTTCGGAGGCCATCAGAGGGTTTTTTGGGGTCAAAACACATGACAAAAGCTTTTTTTGTCGGACTTGTTCGTAGCTCTCTTCGCTGGATTCGATTTGATATGTGGTAGACCCCAAACTGACACCCGGAGCGAAAGTTATGGTCGTTTGAAGTTGTAAAAATGTTTTCAACATTTTTATAACTCTAATATCTTCTGCACCTTATACCGTCTCATAGTTTTGACTATACTTGCATCTATATCTTTTCATGGGCTTCGATTTGATTGGTCGTAGTGCTCCAACGGACGCTTGGATCAAAAGTTATGGTCCATTTAGTGATTTCGGGGTTTCATGTTTTTTTTTGTTTTTTCATTTCATTTCGCGGTGGTTTTACCAAAACCGATGCTATTTTGCGGCGGTTTTTTAAAAACCCGCCCCTAATCCTCGAAAAAAATAAAAAAAAATTATGGCATTTCACGGCAGTTTTTAAACTACCGCGAAATGGCTGCCCGCAACGCATTTATCGGCCCTTTTTAAAACCGCCATGAAAAAACCACCGCTAAATGGAAGTTTTCTTGTATTGGTATATATACTTTAAATATTTTAAATAACCACAAATAAATTTAATAAAAACATATTTAAAATAATTTCAATATAGTTATAATATTTATTTATTACTCTAATTTCATTAAATATTATCCATGTGACGTTTAAATTCTATCTATAAATGTGTATTTTATCAAAAAAATATTTTTTAAAATAAATTAAAAAATATATTAAAAAAATGAAAGCATATGGTGGAATATAAAAGTACCATATGTTTGGTCTCAAGATTATACATAATCCTCTCTACATTATAGTCATCATCTACCAATAACGTTTAATAAATATTAATAGATGACCACAACCTAGACCAGGTATAGGTTGTGATAGCACACTTGATATCTAGGATAATACACAGACTATTCAACAGTAGTAATGGGAGAGTAAATATGTAGGAAATAATGTAATAGTATCTATGTAATATGCTAGTCTCTACTAGAGTTTTTGATTTAAAATATTTATAGAAAATTCAATGTCATGACTCTTCCCTTAGGGCTCATTCTGTGACTACCCCAATCCCGCTCCCATAGACCAGTGGTTGGAGACCAGCACCGAGTCGGTATATCACACAGGTGGGAGTCATTTCCCATAGTAACATTACGCACAAACATGTCTCCAAACAAAAAAAATGAAACTGAAAACACTAAATAGACATTGATGAAAACTACTATGAAAATTCACTCAGAGAATGGTACAATACTGAATGAAAAAAGAGTTAGAATACAATCACATCTGAAATGGAATAGTAGAAGCATGTGGATATCATCTACCAAAAAAATACCTGAATGATAGGTAAAATAATATATCTTAATGTCACTAAAGCGTAATAAGTCCATCAATTCACCATGAAGAACCCCTCTGCCCAGCCCACTAATGACTTTCTAAAATATGTCAATCTTTTTCATAAGACATGACACTAATGGGTGAATTCAATTACAATGATGGTAAAACGATACTCAGTAAGGACCCCAAACAACAAATAAATCACAATAAGTATACAACAAATAATATCACTACCAAATACACCAATTAGACAACCAATGAGATACATGAAGTGTAGCCACTATGAATGATTTTAAATAGAGTCATTAGAGTCATCTCACACCATTTATAGGTATATGGTACATAAAGAAGATTTTCCTAATAATTTAATGCACCCTCAAGTAATAAATATGTGGATCATAGGTAACACACATAAAGTAGGAAACACATGGAGTTTTAGAAACACGTGGAGTATAGGTAACACACAGAGTGTAGATAACACACATATTATTGGTAACACATGGAGTGTAGGTAACAACGAAGTGTCCCAAATGAGTAGAGGACCAACACCCTGGTGGGGAAGGGAAGTACCAAATTACTGTTGGGAATACACAAATTCTAGAGAAGGAAAATTGTCTAGGTAATACATGTAGTCTAGGTAATCACATTTCTTCATGGTTGCAATAAGTCCCAAGATTTCATCCATGGAAAGATCATTAAGGGAGAACCTACTCCATGAGAATGAAATTCTGTTTCAAGGATTATACAAAAACTCACATATATTATCTCAAAAGCATCATCTCATTGTGAGGGACCCAAGGCCACAAACATATTTTCAAAAAGACTCACAGTCGGAGAGTTATGAGAATTTATGTAAAAAGAGGTTGGTTGGGTCTAGGCCCCATCCGACCTGGTCAGACTGACCTGACCCGACACACTAGCTCTGACCCAACCTACCGGGTCTAACCCAAGTCGACCCGCCAGGTTAACAATTTCTCCATCGATGCGATCTTTACTATGTCTCATTGCTATGTGAAGCGGCGTCATGTTGTGTCCAGTCGAGCCTCCCATCGTTCGTCGAACCAGCAGCCCTGTCCACCGCCTGTGGATGCTATGCTACGGGTCCTCTACCACAAGAATTGAGCTGGTGACCTCCTACATTCAAGTAGCCACACAATTGTGCGGTCCGATGAGAGTCTCCACATTCCAGTGGCATCCATCCTTCTATGGGTCAACGGTCACACTCTAGTGATTTGTTTTTTAACGGAAGCATACATGTGACCCCCAGGCCATGTTCTTCGTCGCGACTCATTATTCCATCATTCTGGGGGTTTAGACATGTTAAGAACCACCCAAAGAAGACTAACACGACCACGTGGGTTCATCAGCAAAGAACACAAGGATGAGGGAGAGAAATATCAAAAGAATACCCTAAGACGATACCATGTACTTTTTTATTTTTCCCTTACTCCATTAATTTTAGTGGGAAAAAATGGAAAAATATAATATTTAAATCGATTTATCCCATTTAATCTCACATTTTTAACCTTCTCGTATGAATTATCTAACTGTAGATTAACCTGTTCTTGGTTTGGTCCATGTTCATCATTGGAAACAATAAAAGAGAAAATAATAACTAAGAATAAATAATAAACCCCATATCTGGAGTTTGGATTAGTTGAAGAAGATGATTCTTCATTGATGTCAATCCATCTATGAGTGATCATGATCCATCATTTTTTGTCGTTCTACAATGGGAGGGTTCCTCCTCCGTACATCATGAAAACCCCGGGGTGATGATGATAACCATGGATTTCCTAAAGAGGATCAATTAAAAAGAAAACCAATAATGTGTTACCATGTTACGTCAATTAAAAATACTTATATTAAAAACTTTAAGGACGTTCATGTCCATAAATTAACATTTTACCTTGACCCATGCCGATCAAATTTAGGTTTCTCCTAAGGAAAAATCCATATTATGTACTCTGTAGTTATATCAAATTTATAATCTGAGTTTAAATTTTTGAGTTATTAGTATTTTAAAAATAAAATTAGTTTATTTAATAATTTGATTTATGGTTAAATCATTTTTAGGATATCAAACTAGAGGTTCATGCTGATTAATGTTAAATAATTGTTAGGGTTAAGACGTCACCCTAAACATAACGATTCATGATGATTTATAATCCGATCATTCATTTTTAAG
Organism: Viscum album; assembly: GCA_963277665.1. Lineage (NCBI taxonomy): Eukaryota > Viridiplantae > Streptophyta > Magnoliopsida > Santalales > Viscaceae > Viscum > Viscum album. Next base: position 1,933,362,962 of record OY728142.1, read on the forward strand.
TTACTAAAACGACACACTCTCACTATTTTTAATAAAGAAAAAAAATAGTTCATACAATTATTTTGGGAACCCCAGGCCTCAGAATCATGTATTGTATCATCACCAAGTCTCAATATAATCCCCTATAATTTTCAAAAAAAATATACATGGATATTTTAGGATATTAATATATCCACACCTTTTGGCTTTACCTTCCTGAAAGCCAAAACAATAGATAGACAAAAAAATGGGTATATTGAGTAGGAATCAGATCGTCCTACTCTTAAGTGATTTCCGTGAGATTCTCATGCTGCCACTGAACGTACACTAGAGGAATCTACTGTCCATGAAGGATCCTCTCTTATCGATCCTTGATATCCACTGAGTACATAGTGGATGTTTCCCTTTCGTTGAGGTACATCTCACCCTAGTCAACATTGTGCGAATGAGTGTGTACATATTTCTTCAGCTGAGATTCGTGAAAGATTTCATGCACCCACTCTAACTGCGGTGTTATTCCCAAGTTGTACGCCATCACACCCACTATATGATTTAATATAAAAGTTCAGATAATCCTCGGAGATAACTTGACACCCTGGGAAAATCATCATATCCCATGTTGGGGAGAAACCTGAAGTAACACATTGTCTCCCTTATCGAACTCCAAGGATCTCTATAGGCTATCTTGACAAGAATTATGATGGATTTGTTCTATATTCATCCCCTCTTGGATTACCTTCACCTCATCTGTAGTGGCCTGTACCAACTCCAAGAACATAAGTGCTGACTCTCTGGGGTCAATCCAGTAAAGTGCCAACCAGCAGGGTTTCCTATAGAAGGCCTCAAACTGTTCCATACAGATGGTGGAGTGGTAGTTGTTTTTGTACAATAAACTCACCAGGGGTAGGTGATACAACCGACTATAGACAAATTTGAGGATACAATCGTGTATCATGTCCTCCAGGACCTGAATGGTATACTCCTTCTGGTCTTCTTTCTGTAGGTGGAAAGCTATGCTCAAGCACTGTTGATATTTAAATGCCTCCTACAATCTCTTCCAAAACAATGATGTAAATTTTGTATCTCCATCTGAGACTATATTTAATGGGACCCCATATTAAAACTATCTATTTTATGTAGAGGTGTCCCATGATCTCAACTGAACCATGCTTCCAAAATGCGAGGAAGTGGGATGACATGGTGAGTCAGTCAATGATCACCCAAATGCTATCATGCCCTCGAGACATATGTGGTAGACCCATTATGAATTATATCAATATTCTAACCCAGTTTCTCCCTGGAACCTCATGAGGTTCAGTCAAACCCACTGGAATATGGTGTTAGACCATCACTTGCTGAAAATGAGGCATCTAGAGGCCAACTCGTCCAACACCTTCATTATCTCGTCCACCAAGACTGAGTTAGTTCTCCCCTATCCCGATATGGTTAGGGTACTCAACTCTTTTATGAAACTCTTTTTTTGATACACTCCATCTGTTACTAACATTTCATCTCTTATCTACACTCCATGTGTTACGTACACTCGGTATTTTACCAACATTCTTCGTGTTTACTACTTGAGGGTATTATGTATTCTTACAAAAATCATGTTTATAAACCATAGACCTATGCTTGGTGTGATCTAACTCTAGTGACCCTATTAATTTTTCATCATAGAGGCTACAGTTGTCGTACCTCTTAGGTAGTCTAATTTTTGTACATCATAGTGATATTCTTTAATGTATATTTGTGTGATTCCATTGTGGTTTGGGGACACTAATGAGTATTGTCTTACTCACCCCTATACATGGGTTTTTACAGGATGTGTCGTGTTATGTAATGAAAATCATCATCTTTTAAGGAGTAATTGGTGGGACAGAGGCATGGGTGCTTTAGGGTGTCCTGACCGATGTGGTATGCTTTAGTGAAATTTAGGAACGTTATTGTACCTACCCATCAGGTAGGTTTTTTTGTATATAACTTCTAGAAAAATGTTATTTTATATTTCATTTGGGATTATATTATAGCCCCTTATTCTTTCATTTGTGTACCGTACTCTGAGTTGGTTTACGTAGTAGATTGAATCCGTGTTTACATAGTGTTTTCAAATTTAACATTTTCTTGGAGATGGCTATGTGTGTATAGGTAATATGTAAAATGCCTCCAGTTTTGGGATATGCCGAATCGGTGATAGTTTCCATGCCCTGGCCTATAGGAGGCAGGCTAGGGGTAGTCATGGAATAGGCCCTGGGAGATGGGTCATGATAGATTGGTATTAAATGGAGGTACTAAATGTGATCTGCACCCAAGAGCGATCAAAATATGAGTTTAAACCCATGGTGATGAATAATGTGACCTAGGGGTTGCAGGCATGCTTTTGTTTTGAAAAAAGAGCACCAAAGTGTGACCAAAAATCTATAGAAAGAAGAATAGTGGCAGCGGCATGTGGGAGCACCAAAGGGGGGCATGATGATGTGGCCACCCAGTAGCAGGAGGTCGTCTGCTCTACATACTACAGAGGAGGTCCTCTGGCACAACGACCATGAGAGGAGGACAAGGCCGTCAGTGGGCTCGAACAAACCTGTCACGAAGCCATTTCACACGACAAGGAGCTGATGTCTAGATGGACTGAGGAGAGACCAAACAACAACCACCCCAGGGTAGTTCATGAAGTATCCAACTGCATTGAATGTGATCACAACCTTGTTGACCAAGCAGGGATGTGACGCCCGCCGCATCCAGGTGGGATGGATCAGCCTGCTCGAGCAGGCCGGGCTCATAGCGAGTTCGGCCACACTAGGCTGGGAATGTCCCAGTGGGCCGGGTAGACCTAGTGGGACCCATGTCATGTCCATTTAACCAAGCCAGACTGGACTCTGACCTAACCTGTCTCTTTTTACATAAATTCCCATTAATCTGAAACCATGTGTCTGTTTGAAGAGTCGTTTTCAGAGTTGGGACCCTCAGGATTAGGTGTTCCTTTTAGAATACAAGAAGTGTGTTTTTGTGAATGTTTTCATACGAACTTTATTTCTTGAGGATTTAGTGATCCATGAACGAGTGTGCTAATGAATGAATCCTGCGAGTGGATGCGACCATGATGTTATGTTATTACCTAGATAGTTTATTTAAACATTACTATGTGTTTTATCTGTATATTGTTTCATACCAAGATAGATACATTACCCCTTATCCAATGAGGGTGTCAGTCCTCTACTCTTTAACAAAACTACATGTGTTACCAACACTCCATGTGTTAACTACAATTCGTGTGTTACCTACACTCTGTCTGTTACCAACACTCTGTTTGTTACCTATACTCCATGTACTACCAAAACGCTACATATTTACTACTTTAGGGTAATATAGATTATTTCAAAAATCATTTTTACATATAATAGACCTATACTTAGTGTGAGATGACTCTAGTGACTCTCTTTATTATACTTGTTAGAGGATACACTTCATGTACCTCTTTGGTAGTCTACTTGGTGTATTTTATAATGATATAATTTATGGAATACATTGTCTGATTCCATTGTGATTTGGGGTCCCTATAGAGTAATGTTTTACTCACCCCTGCATGGGATTTTCTTTCACATGTCATTCCTTGTAATGATTGTTAGAATATTTGATTGAGTACTTGGTGGGCCATAGATAAGGGTGATTCAGGGTGACTCGACGACCTTGGTGAACTTCAATGACATTTATGCAGATTGTGGTACCTAAACATCATGTTGTGTTTTTTGCAGATGAGGTCAAGGGTTTTTTACTTTTCAATTTATGTTGGGCTCATATTCAGGACCCTTTTTCATTCTGTTTATTACATTACATTGAGTGGGTTTTCATAGTGGTATTCATACAGGTTTACATAGTTTTTTTAGGTTCAACATTTTTTTAGAAATGAGTCTGTGCGTCCATGTACATGGGAAGATGCCTCCCAATTTTGGGTTATGCCTACAGCGTGCTCGTCGCCATCCCCTTAGCAATGGGAGGAGTCTTGGGGTCATCACGACATGGTCCCTAGGGGAATGTTCATGAAATTCATGAAAAATTAATCGTAATAAAAACTAGTGAGAGGGGGGATTGAAATATCGATTTTAAAAAATCTCAAAGATCGATTGTTCTATAGATGTCTCTTTTCTTTTTGATATTTTTTCTCAGTCCTAAAAGTGAGATGCGAGGACTTGAGAATATCTTAGTTATTTTAATGAAGTTCAAATGAAAAAATAGTTTCATATTATTGATAATATAGAATTGGTTCATGTATTTCACTCTTATTACGAATCACATAATTTTTCTTACATTAGTCATCTTTAAAATGTAATCATTTTCCAAAAATATCTATTGGAAAATCTTCATTAAAACCCATCATACATAGTGTTCAGTCTTAATGAAATAAATACCTCTAATGATAAATTTAATTTAGTTCAAAAGGTTGTTATAATATATTATATTAAAATATAATTACTGATTTTAGACACTATTGCTTGATGTTTTCCATGTCGGATCATCCATGGTTGGACCAAAACATTATAAAAATTATAGTTGGATTGCCTTGATAATTTTTGTGTTCTTTTCCTCTAAACATATAGTCCATACAATACATAGAATATTTTCCACATTCTCATATGGTCATCTCACATTAATGTGCCGTCACATGATTTCATATGGAAGCTCCAATAATTTTAAAAAATCATGACATTGTTATATGATCACTATACATCATCATAATGTTGATTGGATGAAGCACGTGGTTGGTCCAACAGAAGTGATTTTTTAAAATATGATATATAATTTATTCAAAAGAACTATTGTGATGTCACATAAATAGTTTATAAGAAATACCCCATGGTTGACTAGATATAAATGAATTCAATCCACTTATTGATGCGTTTAATTCATTCCTTAGTAAAAATTTTGTGATCTTTACATTAGATATAACATATTACATGATGATTCTTTGATTTGTCCTATGGTCACATAATTACTTGGTGAGATGTTCTTAAGAGTGTGGTTGGAGAATATTGATAGGATGTATCTCTTTGAAATAAAAATTTCTCCCAAGACTTATACATATTATACTCCTCATCCTCTTTCAATTTTTCCATATATGAGGTTACTGATAGAATATTTTTGCATGAGGAAATCCAAATTCTGCTGGACAGAGTTTAGGATATAAGTAATCAAGTGCAGATTGCTGTTTCTACTCATGGGAAATGATTTTTCACATAGTTAAAGAAAAAAATGATGTATATAATGGAAAGAGATGTCATTTTGGGTTAGATAAAGTATCATCTTCATATTATTTTGAACATGTCATATTTGAGGACTAATTTTAGATATGAAGTCAGATACCTGAAGATGCCTCCCTTAACTATAGCCCTCAAAACTATTGTGGAAAAGATTTTGATCATGGAACCTATTCTATATTAGGTTTGTTTAACAGAATTATGAGTTGTTGTTGTGTATAAGGAATGATTATAGATATTTTTTATACATTTATAGGCTCATGGATCCTTATGTGTATGTTTATAATGCTTCAGTTCTATCACATCAGGCTCTACATTTACCAAACATTTTTCATACCCCAGCTTCTACATCAACATCTTCTTCTACCCCTATATCAATTTTTACACATAATAAAGAAAATTTTTGCCTCATACTTCTCCAATACCTCCACCATTCATTATAAACTTCCAAAACCTTGTGATTCTAGGAGAAGATTCTTCTCCGTCCATAATTTTTAGAAAATTAAAAAACATTATTGATCCATAATCCTTCAGATACTTTGATGACTCAGATTTTGATTAGGGACATTGATAAATCATTTTATACATAATTAAACATATCTTATCTCTTTATTTATGCACATTATTTACTTAATGCCTTCATTTTCTTTATTACTATTTTTACTATATTTTTTATAACCTCAAAAGGGGGAGTAAAGTATATCATTTTAGTACACTATAATATTGTATGTTATAAATGTTTTCAATATTAATTTGGATTTTTAGTACATTTTTTAATTTATTCATTCCATGATTTTTTTATCATCCAAATGGGGAATATTTATTGATTAATCCAAAAATTCCTTGTTTTAACAATCATAAATATTTTTATGTTGTTTCTAAACAGTTATATTTTTTATGAATGTTAACTAGTTTTACAGAAAAGGTAACATATTTTTACCAATAATATTAATTATCACTGCTAATACTGAGAAAATATTCTTTCAACCTATCTAGTAGATCACTTGAAAACTGAAAAAAATTGGTTGATGTAATGACTGAAGTTAGAATAAAGGTAGTAGCATCTGATTATGGTGGATCATACATAGCTTGAGAAGACAAATATTATATTGGGTTGGGAGTTAATTATCAGGCATCTAAGTTAAAATTCCTTAAAATATTTCCCTAGTTATATAAATATTAATACTAAGTCTTCTCAATCTCTTGAACTAAATAATATGAAATAATTCAGAACCATGACTTGTGTCTGAGGAGAGAAATAAAAGATATTATCACCTTAAAAAATATTATCAAACTTTTTTCTAGGAGGAGAATTTTTGAGAGGTTCTATGGTGGTTTATACAAAAAAACTCTAAATTATTTCATCAATATAAACCTCAAGAATACCATTTTCTTCTAGAACATTCAAAGTGTATTTATACATAACTAGTTAAAGAATGTTTGAAACAATAGGTATGTAATGTCCATCTGATAATAGTGAATTATCATCATCCTTTTCATCCTTATCTGGATCATCACTAGGATCATGTATATCCAAGATAATACGGGGGTTTTTCGTAGATTCATCCTCTCAAGGAGGTGTATAATCAAAAATTTTAACTCCCCAAATATTAAAATTATGAGGATTTTCTACATTAAAAACCTCATACTCAGTACTCCCATATTAGGTAATATTTCTTATAAGGATATGAGATACTATATTTTTCCCCCTTATGGGTTATAACCCCTTACACAGTTCCTTCAGTCCTGTCAATCAAAGAAGACAAGGGTGAAAAACAATCAGATGAATTTAAGGTTTCCTCCATTACATCCACTTAAACATCTTCATCACTCTATTCTAAAGAGAAATAGTCCTTAACTACATTATTAGGTTCAAAACCTAGATAAATTTTATTTTAAGGCCAAATTGGGTTCATGTGAGGATTTTAGTTCTCATACTAATTCTTTTTACCAATAACCCATGTTTATGAAAGAGTTTCACCGTACCTTCTTCCTTTTACAAGTTGTTGGGTTCAAAAAAACCAAAGATGAGGTAGTAATAACTTCTTCCACTTGATAAAATAAAATTTTAATATGTAGAAAGGTGTAAATAAACATCAGACGGTTCAATGAATTAGAATATATGAACTCTTACTAAGCATTACCATGAGCCTCATGATAAATATAATAAGACCTATCTACACTCACATCATTTTCAAATAACGAAAATAAAAATAATTATTCCTAACAAGATAAAAGTCCCATATTATGGGATAAATAAAATGTTTTATGAACATGAGTAATAAATATAAATCTCCACTAATCTATTTTAAACTCATCATTTTATAAGACTTATTTCTATCAAATATTACAAGACTTGATCAAACTCAAAATTTGGATTTTTAATGTTGTATCATCTTTTTCAATCATTAATAATGTCACTATATGGTACCTTGAGAGTTACTAACCATAAATTCCAAGAAATTAATTCGTCTGTATCATCAATAATCATCAGGGTGTGGTCTCATATTTATCCATTATGAAGGTGCATACTTAGATAAAAAATTTAGAAAACATTGTTAGAAGAGAATATAAATGCAGATAAACCACTTCATTCGTACTTATATTAGTACAACACTCCTCAAAAGGTAAAAACATGATCTATATTAATTTGAGTCTACTTTAAAATTTGTAAATACTTTTATTGACAAAATATATTTCTTAAACATATTAAAACTCAACATGTACTAGATTTCGTCATTTTTGAATCATTATAAGCTTCAATAGAATCTTCCTTGAAATATCACTCCATATAGACCATTGCCATATAATATTGAGGGGTCAAAAGAATTGGGTATGGTAAAGGAAGGTTCAAAATATGAATTAACATAAGGTTTTAGAAATGAAGGTCGAGCTATGGTCTAATTTGATGTATAAAAATCATTTAGGGATCAATGCCCAAGAAATAGTAAAAAAACATAAAATATATCTAGAATACTTAAAACCACATATGGTATCATTTAAAGAAAATAAAAAATGAAATTATATTTAATATAAGTATAAATTATAATTACATAAAAATTATAAAATGAATCATTAAACAATAACATAAATAAATTCAATATAATATATGAACAATTTAGAATAACAAAAATAACTAGATATAAATTCATAACTTAGCGCAGATATAATTTAATCTCTCACAATTTATTTGCATAGTAAAAATTTCAGCAAGCTGATGTTATGTACCAATGAATTCTACATTATTATTCACTTTTTGAAAATAATCTCTGAGAATGTGATGTATTATATCAATATGTATTGTCTTAGAATAATATAAAGTATTTTAGACATGTTAATAGATCTTTTTTTGTTATAATTTATAGGGACATGTGTGAATTAATATCAATAGTATAGTAATTAGTGTTTCATATAAAGAATTAACACATAATGACTACCTATTCCTATGTACTAATATTTAGTAGTGGTTAATTCAATAGAATTATTCTATTAAATACACAATGATTCTATATAATTTCTTAATAAGTGATTGGTTCCATAGGTTCTATTTATACCTAACTTATATATATGAATATCCACATCAAAATATCTAATTTGGTAAAAATAATTTCCTATAGAATAGAAAAGTTCTAAATTTTTTATACTGTTGAGGTATATAAATATTCTTTTAGTAGTATTAAAATGTGATTCCTATGGTTTTTATTGAAAATGTGGACACATACACACACTAAACATAATTTCAGGAAAGATAGCTATTAATTAAAGTAAACTATCAGTCACACCTCTATAAATGGTTTTGTTAACTAGTTTTATAGTTTCACCAAGATCTAATCTATAGCTATCCCTAATTGATGTGTCACTTCCTTTTGAGTTATTCATGCCCAAAAAATTAATTATCATTAGTGTAACAAATGGTGTTTAAAATAATTCCTTCTTTTTTTGAAAAAACTAAAAACCATGGAAGAATTTTAGTTCTCCCATAAAACTAATTTTGAAATCAATTTTCATTATATATTAAAATTTCTTACAAAAATAATTTCTTAATGATCAAAAATTAATTTCATCAACATAAATTTGTGTAACCTAAACATCATTTGTTGTTATTTTGATAAATAATGTTGGAACAGTATCAAATTTTGTAAAACCATTTGAAATAAGAAATGTGTTGAGGCTATCATACAATGATTCAAGTGATTGTTTTAAACAATAACATTCAATATTAAATTAAAAAAAATGTTTGGAAGATGAGTATTTGAACATTCTACGATTTATTCAAAAAAACATCATAAAAATATAACAATTAATAAAATCACCAAGGACATCCAATTGACATAATTTGAAATTTTGATGGGTTCTATATGAAAGTATAATCATAATGAATTCTAGTTTAGCTACAGATACAACGATTTCCTCTTAATCAATTCCTTATTCTTAACTATAATCATTTGATACCAATATTGTTTTAATTATAATAATATTTACAGATATGTCAATATTGTTTCTATATTCCCATTTATATTCAACGGTCAAATACTTCTCATACTATATTCAATTCCTCTTGGGTATCCATCACTGAATGTTTATCAATAATTTCCTCATTAATATTCTTGGGATCAACATATGAACAAAAGTATTGATGTTAAACCTAGATTGTAAGGGATTATGAGTATTACTTCTTATATTTAGATAATCAACCACAATATCTAAAGGACAATCAATATGAGTTATAATAGTTATAGGTACACTATATTGCTTTATGTGTTCTAGGGGGTATGGTTTCACAATGTGGTCTTTGTTAGGATATTTTTCAATAGTAGCAATTGCAATGTCATTATTATTGGATGAATTATTGATATTTAAATTAGAAATATTATTGTCCATGTTTTTTGAGGAAACATTAGGTTATCTAGATCTGTTTCATCAAATGTGATATTATTATGATTATTATAATTTTAACTATAAGGTTGTGGATTTTTGAAAATGTAGGACCTCAAAATTACTCCAATGGATATAAAAGCTATATAGAGGAAGTTAAAATAAATTTTATTCATTTGGGAAATATTTTTACACATTAGTGGATGAATAGTATGACCTCACTACTTATATCGATGTAAATGGGGAGAAACCAATACATGTATCAACCTAATAAAAAATCTCTTGGATGGAAAATAATAAGAGTGTGGTGTAAATGTTAGAAGAAAATTCACTTAATTAAATGAATAATAGAAACACCATGATTCATGATGGTGGGTTCTCATCCTGTATGGCCATAAAGACAAATCTTCATGTATAATATAATGGATGAGTATATAGAAGGAAAGTTTGTAGGAATGATTTAACATTAAATATCAAAGGATTTAGAAATAAAATGTTGGACAGAAATGAATAGAATAATATTATAGTTCTCTATATGGGTGGTCTATGGTAAAATATTTTATGTGTATGTCTACATTGAGACATGAGACATGATGTAACATTCAATATAAATGTATTATTGATCAATGGAATGGAAAAATAATTAATAAAGGGATAATGTAAAAACAAAAACTTTTATGATATGGATATTAACGAGAACATTTTTTACTTAAGGTACAATAAGAAAAATTGTCATTAGAGTAAAATTATTTGGCATAACCATCAAAAAATTAAAGAACCTATCAAAATTGAAAGATATAGTTTACATTTAAAATATAATATGTGATCATGAGTAAAATATTGAGTCATATTTAATGGGGGAAATAGTGATAACCCTCTACGAAACAAAGAATAAATGATAGTTAATTTTATTGGAAATAATTCAAATTGATGTGTGGGTCCAAATAAAGATTAATAGAAGACACGGTGACAGTTAATTTATCTTGTTTGTTGTTGATTATAGTGGAATGGGTTGTATCATTTTCTTGATGGAAAAAATGAAGGTAATTGAATGCATTAAATTGTATTTAAGGAAGATGAAAATACAACTTAAAAAATGATCAACGTTTTTGATCAATTAATAGTATAGAATAAGCTTTAGATGATGTGGAAATTTGTCTATAAAATCCTGTAATCATACGTGAAGTGTCATTAGTTAGATGACCTCAAATGGTGTCATTTGGTGGTGAAAATTGATAGTGAAAAACATGGAAAAAAGTGTTTCACATCGATAGGGGCATCTATTGATACTGTTATAGGGATGAAATAAAAGTTGTGGTGTAAAAAAATATCATGATTTATTAAGACCAGAATATAAGAATACACCATAAGAAATGTGGAATGGGATAAGGATTACACTAAGACACTATAAATTGTTTGAAATAAATAGATACATCTATAATAATGATAGAAATAATAATAAATATGGTGATGATTTGGAGGAAGGGATATTCTTAGGATACTGATTCAAGGGTGAGTCCTATAAGTTCTTTAATAAGAGGTTAAACAATATTTTAGAATGAATAAATATAAATTGTTTTAATGAAATGATTGAAGATAAATATAGAATTCTATATTTGAGTGAATCTTGTGAAGAATAGGAAGAAATTGATAATATTATGGATTCTCACATAATCTTTTGTTCATGAGGATTTTGATATTGAATATATGGATGAATACGATTCTAAATATAATATATCAATAAAACAATAGAGGAATATGCATGTTAAATTCTATGAATCAAATATTATTGGTAATAAATATTATTCTACACAAACTTAGAGGATAATTATTGTCGATATCACTATTATTTTATCTAAAATCGATTCATTATCCTTTTAATAAGTTATGAATGATATGTAATGCATCAAATACAAGAATTATGAGCATGATCAGATAGAGAATAATCAATATTGGGAGCTTATGAAGTTTTCAATAGATCATTATATAGTTGGAAGAAAAATATTGTACAAAAATAAACATGATTATCATGGATAGGTGATTTTTACGAAGTTAATGATTTTGTGAAAAATATATACTCATGTCAAAGTTGTTGAGTAAAATAAATTTTTACACTTGTGGATAGAATAAAATAATTATGATTCTTCATTGATGTGTTGATTTAATTTTTTTGATCTTATCAAATAAATGACTATAGGGTGTTTATGAATGGGTTTATTGAGGAGAAGACAAATAAATATATATATATATATATATATATATATCAATTGATGGGTTTTTTATTGTTGTTGATAAATATAAATTATGTAGTCTAAAATGGATTTTTATGTCTTAGAAAAAGAAATTAGTGCTTTGTAAACCTGATTTTATACGTTCTTAATTAAATTATGATTTAGAATAATTTCTGTAAATCATAATATTATTGTGAAATAAACCATTGATGATCAATTAATTGTTTATATCTATATTTATGATATCATATTTGGGGGCAGAAAATTGAAATTGATCGAAGATTTTTCATGGTTAATGAGTTCAGAGTTTGAAATATTGATGATTAGAGTGATTACAAATTTTCTCAGGATAAGGTATATACATTTTTTATAAGATAAATATGTAAATAAAATATTGACGAAAATTGATATGTAGTATAAAAATATATTTTTCACACCCGTTGTAGTGAGAACCAATCATAGGAAACCTGAAGACAAAAAAATAGTTGATCCCACACTTTACAGGTAGATAAATAGAGGATTGTTGTATCTCATAGTGATAAGGTAATATATAGTCTATGATACATTCTTAGCTTCCCATTATAAAATTTTTACAAAGGGTGAGAATCTCATGGATATTAATCAAATCATGTGGCACATTCCTGATAAATTTAATTACAATTCGATGTATTGTGCTTGAAATGACCAATACTTATATGTCTATTTATATGTGGACTATGTTAGAGATATAGTGTATAGAAAATCCATAAGTGTATAAGAGTCCATTATTGATAAGAAGTATTTGGGTTTTCATAATAAAAAATAAAATTAATTCATTATTCACAACCAAAGAAGATCTTATTTTAACCAAAAAGTCATATATGAAACTATCATATATGAAATGATAACTAGGGGATCTCATAGAAGAACTGAAGCTACCCATTGAGGTCAATTTCAATAATAAGAGTATAATTGAGCTAAAAAATAATATTTTATAACAGTCAAGAAACAATCATATTGACATCCATTATCATGTTATTTAAGAGAATGCAGTGGAAAGAATGATTATGATGAATCATGTTGGTGTAGATAAATAAGTGGCCGACATATACAGAAAACCATTGGCCACACTGGCATATGAGAATCACAACATTAAACTCAATATTCATCAACCTCTCTCACTATGAAGAGGTTTGAAAAATCTTCTTTCCCAATATGTAACTAATTGCCTATATAAATGCTACTATTTTTAGGATATTACCATTTTGGTTTATTTAAAAGGGATAAACATTGTATAAATTATAGATTTCTCTTCATAATGGGGTATAAAATATTAACAGAAGTATTTCTACTCAAGATAATGAATTTTTAGGTATATTTCTATATTTCTTATCAAGTTTCATGAGTGATAAAATATAAAGGTATGCATGGTTAGCATGGATTACTATTTTGTTCTCTTATTTCTATAATGGTTATTTATTTTATATACATAGAATATTGAATGTTTAATTTCATTACTATTGGTATTCATCGGAGTATTGATTAACTGAATTTCAACGATGATAATCCTTATAATGGAATTCATTGACTGTTGTGATTTAGTTTGTTAATATCCAAGGATTGTATTTTTAGTTTGTTTGGAGTCACATGGAGAATATTAGAAAATCGGAAATGGATGAATGATTCATATGGTAAATTATGTAAATTATGGTTTAATATAGAATTTAAATCATGCCTTAATAAATTTACAGAATGATGGGGAGAAATTTTGTAAAATCGTGAATTTTTTAAAAGTAAACTATGTTTTTCACTTTTTCAATATGTTTTAATCATTTTTCTTGACGGATATATAATATGAACTTGGTACAAAGAAAGGAAAAGAATATTAGATTAGAGTTTTTGAATCATGGGTATCATTAAAATGTAATTTTTTAAGATGTATAATATTAAATCAATTTTTTTATTGTAGATCATTGTTTCTAAAGAAATAAATTATTAACTCAGACTACACATAAGAGTAAACAATATTTCTCAATGTTCATGTAAATTTAAATCAAATATCATGTTTGATTAAGATAATTTTTTCAAACACACATATAAGTAATACAGATCCATTAAAGAGTATCATTATACACTAAATGCCCATGTATGATACTAATTAATATTATATAAGATTAAATACAATATATCAATACATCATAATAGTAAACAAGACATAATGTGTGATTAAATAAATTCTAAATATGAGTTTATAAGTAAAATGAATCGCATTTCATATTAAACTCTGGTTTTTATATTTCACGTAATATTAACGTGAATGTGTTCGATGAATTAATCACTAAAATTAAATTAAAAATCCATGCATAATTTTCAATATGAGTTAAATGTATATTTCTGCAGATTATTTCAATGGATAAATATATGGATGTTTTAATGACATATTTTAAGAGAGGTAATAATGGAAATTTCAATATATGTTGACACAATATATATAAATGATTGAATAGAAGAATATTTTTCCATATTTAAAACATATTTATAAGTATTTTATTGGAGGTACTAAAATGAAAAAAATTATATTTTTTTATGGAGATAATATTTTCATATTCTTAGTTATGATTAAATGTAGTAAAAATAATTTTTTTCTGATAAGGGTCATACTATAATTGGATGACCATGTTGTGATCTATTAATTTATAGAGTATATTGAATATTTGTTTTACTTTCGATATATAGAAACATTATATAAGACTTATGGATAACCCATGTTCTCTGTTCAATTACTTGAATATATGAATTTTTAATTAATTAAATGTAAAAAAACAATATTAAATTTAAATATAGGATATTCATCAGATAATTGATGGAAATTTTCATTAAAATTCGTCAATAAACGATATCAATTTTAAGGAATATATATTTATATGGAATTGATAAAGATTGTTGTATATGTTATGTTTTTAAAATTTTGTTTAAGAGATTAATTCAAGAATAAGTGTAATATTATTAATAGACCTAGAATAATTGAGATTACTGTTAATTTTAAAGGATTCATTGATTATAATAAATTTATAAAGAAACAAAATAAGAATGATAACACCTTTCATGGTTTGGTGATTATCACTCATGAATAATTATTATGAGAAACCATTTACGTGTATGTTATTTTTCCACTCTTCTTTGAAGTAGTGAGTGGATAGGTATAAATGTGTTGACAACCATTGATCATTATTTCATCTATCCTAAATATAGTAATTATCAACAAGGTTTAGAAAAATCCACTGGTACATTAACACAATGGTAGTTCATTCACCTTGGATTATCCCATAGTAGTAAACCAAGTAAAATATTTTTTTAATCTATATTTATTTTTTATATTAAAATATTGGATGTGAAAAAGATTGAAAAAATTTAAGGGTTCTTCTTAGTGTGAGAAAAATATCCAATTAAAAATGAGAAAAATTTAACACCTTAATTCACACTAATCTACCCCCTCTTTAGTTATATTTAGTAATTTTTTTGAAACACATTTGAATGTCATATTGATTTTTGATAGTGATAATGAGAATTAAATTATTTTATATTGTGGTAAATAATATAAGTGTCGAGAAGGAAGTTTTTATTGATGGGATGGGTTTTTCCAATTTGGTATGTGTGTGATTCCACATTATGTAAATATTTTCCTATGGGGTGGTATTATATTAAGAGATGTGGCTATGAGTTTTATAGGGGGTCATGTTATATTTTAGTGATGACGAACTATACCCCAATTAAGGAGTCCCAGGTGGTGCATTTTTTACATTGTTTGAACCATGTAGATATAGGTCCATGTTCTTTTATCAAATGAGTAGTGCAACTTTGTGGCTTGTGATTTCCTCACATGTTATTGGGTAGTTTTTAATGAGTAATGATGTGATATATATAGATACATTCTAGGGAGTAGTTTTTCAAATATTATATGAATTGTGAGGTGGTTATATATTAGGAATGTGCCTAAGATTAGAGGAATGCTAGAGACACAGTGATAAATACATAAGGGTCTTTGGTTTGTTATAATTAAGTGGGATGATGGTATATCAAATTATTATAATTATATTTCTTGTATATTTTCAATTTTGAGTGGCCTAAGTGGGAGATAAAATATATGAAGTGGTTTGAAATTCCATTGTAGTGTTTGGTGAAGATGTTGATGTTGATGTGGATAATAATTTATAGTTGGTGATTGAGTCCATTTATGGAACATTTTTGTATTCATATTAATTATGTTTTCTTCATACAATGGTGTTTTTATTATATAGTTGGTATTTTTGTTATAATATAATGGTATTTACAATTCAATTATCATAGGGTGTTTATGGTTTAGGTTACGTAAGAAAGAGTTCTTGTGGGTGTAAACTCGGTAACGGTGAGTCCATACGGCTGAACAACACCAATAATATTATGATATATTGGAGACATTATGATTGTCACTATGTTGATGTGAAACGACATTTCAATTATGATGATATATGTTGAGGTAGAGTTATTTCTCATGGGTGCAGACAAAGAAAAAAATAATATTCTATAAAAGTGAATAAATTCCCAAAAATTATGTTGTAGTTGATATGTGTTGAGGTGGAGAGAGTCCATGTGGATGGACATATGATAATAGTGAGGGTCCATATATATGGAAAATTTATCAACCATTATATGATAGAGGTGATATGAAAAATGGGTCTGTTATTGTAGGGAGAGTTTTCATGGGTAGACATCTAGTAATAATGAGTGTTCTTTTAGGGGAAAATCTACCCAACCTTTATAATTTAAAGTGATTTCCCTACAGGAGGACATTTGGATGAAGTCAATCAGTATTCTGGATTTATGGTATTTTGTGGTCATATATATTTATATGTTATTTTAATATATTATGTGTTTTTATTGTGAGGCATGTTGCATGAGATGGTTGTAAAATGGTGGTTTAAATTTTTGTTTGGATTTTTGATTATCTTTTATAATTTAATTCATTCATGGATGCCTTAGTATTATTTTCTCACATGGACACATAATAGTTTTAGTAAGGAACCTACTAAGTGTATTTATATGCTGAACCCTACTTAGTATCATATTTATCAGGTCATAATTATATAGTTAGTGGTGTTTATGGGTGACCATGTACTTGTACATGGGGGACTTATTATTGATAATATCTTACATTATACGTAACTGTAGGTATAGTGATGTTTTATTGTTTTTTGGTTTTTTACAACTTGTTCATTGATTAAAAGAAACTACACAAATTAAATATATATTTTTTATTTTTCTATGTTTGAGAATATTTTATTGATATTATTTATAGAAATGTAGAGTTTTTCATCAAAAGTGTAATTCCGTCAATAAATTTTTTATGATATACCCTTATTTCTTACCACCAAATGATTTCCTATTGAAGGTGATCTTTAGGGTTTACAATCTATCTTTTTTGTAGCTCGAGTGGAATCATAGAGGGGTTAGCTCACGTCATGGGTGTTGGTTGTATTAAATTAATGGATGGAGCGGGAAATACTTTTAAAAAAGAGGTGTGTCTATTATATTACAATAATATGGATAAAATTTTCAAAATAATAAATTTTTAGTAGGGTAAGATTAATGAAATTAACAATATTTTATAGATTTCATATCCTGAACATAGAGTATAATTTCAAAAATCAGTCATTTCAAATTTTGAATCTTTAATTTCAATCAATCAAAAAATAAAACAAAATTAAATCCAGTAAAGAATGCTTTTGAGTGATAGATGGGAATTTCTAGGATATAATGTAAAGGAAATTACCTTGAGAAGTGAAAGTTAATGATTTTGGGAGTCGTGAAAGAAGCATTAATGGAATTACCAACTCATATTTCTGTCCTGATTGATTATCAATTAGATATTTACCCAATGATAACTATAATGATAAATGTAATTGAATCAAATAATATAGATATTAGAAAAATTGTAGAACCAAAGCGTATGATCATCGCTTATTATTTAAAATTAATTTTAACAATTAAATAATTTCTTTGTTAGAAATTACTTTTTTTTATGGATGATTCAATTACTCTACACCATATGATCATTTCCTTGTAATAATCAGGAATAAGAATCCATAAATCAGTGATCCACACATGTTCTGTAAACCTCCGAACATCATCATAGGAATCTTTGTGTAATAGAACTATAGATCCTAATGATTTTGTAATTTATCTTTCATTACCTTGAGAATCACTTCAAGCAATGATTATCTTCAATGTCTATAGACTATAGAGTGTTAGTGAGGGAGGATCACTCTCCAATCTTCAGAGATCTCATAGAGAGGGGGATCTCTTGGTCTATCAGAGGATTCTCTCCCAATTTCATTGTGCATAACTAATCAAATTGTCTCTTTGAAGAACATAAAATAATTGGGTATATATACCGCTAGGGTTAGAAAATAATAATTTTACATGTTTTCATATTATTTCCATAATCGTTATAGAACCCCATGTCTATGAAAATAATAAATATATTTTTATTTCATGACTTTCACTAAACATGAAAATTTAATGAAATATAAATTATTCAAATAATATTCAATATATATTATTTCATACAAAACCATAATAAATAATCCATTATTTCTCTACATTATTTTTAGGCCTTGAATAATTACTATTTATTTAGAAAATAAATTTCGCTGCATTATCCGCTAATAAAAAAAATATTTGATTTACTAAAGAGAAAATAAATATTTAATAAGTATTATGCCCACATAATATTCTCTTGAATAACTGGTGATTGAATATAAGATATCATGATATCATGTGTGGGAATAATATTTATTCAAATAAATAATATAATAAATAATAATATATTATTTAACAGATATATTGGATATGCTTATTGTGTGGTTCTCTAGGAATCTATCTCAGTGTAATTAGTTAAAGATGCCCAAAGTACAAGGTTATCATCTAGAAACATTCCATGGAACCCATAGATAAATGAGTTAATGGTGAAAAAACATAATACCTCATGCTGACACTTATTAGACAATATAATCCACTTACATTGATATATCTTATTAGAAAGATTTCATGTTGGTGCTATCAACCTATGAGTTTGATGTCTACTTCATTGGTTTTCAAAAATTTAACTGATAGAACACCATGGAAATTGATTTATTTAGGATATACTATTTCCAAAAAAGGTCTTAATATATCAAATTTTATTAACTAAAATCAGGTATAAATCATTTCCCATGTTTGAATTAATGAAATATTACTCACGACACACCCAACATATCCTACCTCACCATGAAAAAATATCAGAATAGTTTTCATCAATTCATCAATGTACATGACTTGTAACATTTAATAATAATAATCTCAAAGTCTAAGGATAAATACACATATCCTCTTATAAGAACAGCCAATGACACATATAAAAGTATATTTCCAAATAGAAGGTCCCATTATCAAAATATCCTATACTAGATGTTACCAAGGGAATACACCATAAGATAGTGCCTAATAGTCCTATGAGTCTCCTCCTATGATATACTATTTTATTTTTGTCCCCCAAATGTTTTACACATATATAAAACATATATTTATGAATATTGTCAGGTCACTTTTGGGCTCTTTTCAGAATGGGGAACTGGCTTTCCCACTTAGTGATACAACTACTCTTATTACATTGTCACATATTACATTATATAAAATAACAAAAATGATGTGATATAGAGTTCATTAATATTCAAATCAATAAATATAGTTTTCTTAAAGCACATAGAAGATGGTTATATGACACTAACTCCAAATGACTCCCACTTTCACTAGAGGAAACTTCTAACAACATGAATTCCACTATCTCTCATATGATACTCGAGATTCTATATATATGGGACATTAGTTAAGGGTTCCACCACATTTTATTCTTTGGGAACTCTTCTTACAACAATTTCACTCATAGGATAATAAATATCTCAAAAGGTGATAATTTTCGATTTTGTAATTTGTCTTCTTATATGACCTTGGGTATTTTTAAAGAGTAACCACTATAGTAGTATCACAATATATTATGACATAGTCTCTATTTATAGGTACCAAATCAAGATCCTAGAAAAATACCAATATCTAAAAAGCTTCTATTTTCGCAATATAATCCACTATATACTTAGACTCTGCTATAGAATTGCCGACAACTAGCTACTTTGAAATCTTACAACTCACATATTCGCTATTTTTATATAAAACATATTATAAATATGACTTTAGATCATTAATATCTATTTAAAAACTAGCATTATTATATCCCATGATGACTGGATCATTATCTCTTCCATACACCAGGAACATATCTTTAGTTATTCGCAAATAGTTAAGGAAAACCATAATATTTGAAAAATTTTGATCTCTTGGATCAACTTGATATCTTTATATCATATTAAAATCATAGGAAACATCAATTATATTATATTAAATGGAATACATGATTAAAACTATTATCAAATCATATGGAATCTTACTCATTCTCTCTTTCTCTTGTGGAATTTTTGGACAGATTTTCTTATAATGATGTATACCATTTGACACTAGAACCATACCCATATTAGATTTTTCTACAATAATTATCTTTAGTATCTAGTAAATGTATTGGATTTTACTTTTTCCAATTTTCCTCTTGGATGTATCCGGGATAATCTTGATCACTATAATATTGGATGCTTTACCTATTTCTGTCATGGAGAATAATTTTTTTAACTAGACCTTAATAGACTATAATACTATTATGTTATTTCCTAATGAAATATGTAATAAACATACACTACTAGGATAATTACTTCTTTCCCACTAAACCACTAGTAAACACATGGAACACATTCATTTTTAATGTCA
Source organism: Viscum album (assembly GCA_963277665.1). NCBI lineage: Eukaryota > Viridiplantae > Streptophyta > Magnoliopsida > Santalales > Viscaceae > Viscum > Viscum album. The sequence goes on from OY728142.1 coordinate 1,933,384,167, forward strand.
CCAAATTAATTTATAGCTTCATCAAATCAAAACATATAAGATTAGGATTCTTGAATAAATCCGTAAATGGATCTTTGTAACATGAACATATTGTTTACAATATCTAGAGTCACAAAACATTTTTGTTGTTCCATATAAGAATCTTCCGGAACATTCCAATTATAGAAAGTATTTTTTATTTCCATCTTTTAAATTTCATAGTCACTGTATGCTGTTATAATATATAGAATTATGATGGATTTAAAAATAGAAATTGGTGAAAATGTTTCATCATGGTAAAATACGTGATGTTTTTAAACCACATCTAGAGGCCTGAATCATGATGTACATGTAAATTACATTACTTTTTAGGATTAATTAATACATAACAAAAACCAACACTCAAGGACCGTAATAGTTTAGTGTCGTTGGAAACTCGGAACATAATCTTCTAATCATGGTGAATGATCTTCAACATCTCCCATAAAGATCTTCCACCTTTTTTTTCTTACCTAAAACCTTTATTTATATCCTGGGGAAAAGAAAACATAAAAAAAGGTGAGCTCAAATGCTCAGTAAGGGTAAACATAGACAACATTGAACAATACATAATCATTTGAATGGAAAAACAAGAACATGAAATTTAAACATCCAAATCATGAGCAATGTCATAAATCTTGAATGTATGTAAGGAACATCAATCTTGATAAAATAGAATGGGAATAAATCATGTAAATGTGGAAACCATTCATCACTTGTTATGATTTCCATAGTAGCCAAGGCATTGCTGCCAATACCATCTTAGTGGACAAAGTCCATTTCTGAATCGAGTTCACTCCTCGTTCCAGACCTGTATCAAAGAACCAGATTAACATACCATTCCAGCAATGTCTATCTCATGAGATATAAATCTTCACCCAATGAATTGGAGGGAGATATAGGTCCCACCCATCTCATAATGAAATCATTCTTATTTCTTCCACAAAATAATCATAAAACATTCATCATAACCAAAAGAATAAAATGGGTTTCATAAACATCATCCCATCATCACATAATAAATATAAAGAAAATGGATATTTCATCATAAGAAAATTGAAACCATGTAAATCATAGATAAATTATACTTGAAACATACACATAAGAAATAATGTCATCTTAGATGTAAAATGATTTTGATAAAACAGTTGAAATTAATTCTTGAGGAAAATATCATTTCATCTTCAAAATCAATTTCTTTTCACAAAACGTCTTGTAATTTTAAAAGAAAAAGATTTTTTTTTTAAAATAGCCAAAAAATGTTTTGGAGGAAGCTTCATAAAAATAAGGCTTTATAAAACCTTATAAATCTTTTCATGCCATATAAGGTAAAAAAACATTCTTCTCGTACTTTGGTTGGAAAAGTCAAAAAAAAGTTCCACGTATGATAAACAAAAGATAGATTCCTTCCGTAAAATAAAGTAAAAATCAAAGACGGTAAAAAATGACTTTTAACATACATGGAAGAAAATTAAACATTTTATGAAAATGTTTTGAGAACATATGGACTTGGATGATAAACACAACCCCAGTAAATACTTACGAATATACAATCTCGGATAAGAATGAGATTGGAATAATTATCCCTTACCTTAGGTCTGATATGCTTCGTATGTATCCGAACCTCCTGTATAATGATTTAAATAATGTCATTGACTTAGTAAAAAATCATATTCATTGTTATGATATAATATATGTTTCACTTATCACTTTATATTACCCATTGTTTTGTAAGTTCCATGTTAAATCAGCGTTTTGGGTTAAATCGTTTTATTTATCATACGTGTTTGGAATTGTTGTTCTTGATATTATTACTTATATAATGATTTAATTAATTACAGAGTGTATAAATGATATATATATAATATATATTCATCATATACATATATATATATATTATAGATCGATAAAAGGAAAGGAATACACTGTTCATGTAGAGGGTAGGTCGTACGTACGCATGAACGCTGTTTTCGTTTCCTTATTGAATTGAATGAAACTAAATAGATGAAATATATATATATATATATATATAAATCCAGTAGAATTATTATTTCATTTATTTCATTATTTTTTATTATATAAACTTTATGATCATTCATGTATGGTTAACATGGAGAATGAATCTCACTGCGTCGTGGAGACGGTAGTCCGTATGTACGCACGAGTGATGATATCGTTCCCATAATTATTGAATAGAATTGGAGTGGATAGTATAATAGATAAGAATCAGTATGATTCTATAATAACCATATATAGTGATTCTTTACACCATTATACCCATCCATGTAAGGTGTTGGTTGAAAAACAGATTTCACTACGTCGTGGAGACGATATTCCGTACGTACGCACGCGTGGTGATTTCGTTTTCCGTAGGATGGATAGATAGTGAAATAGGGGTTTTTCATAATTATAATAACATATAACTATATTATTTATACATATGTTAATACTTAATAATTAAAAAACTAATGAATAATAAGTGGAAGAAGAAATAAAGTTGAATGAATCGGTAACAGACATTACCTCTTCTTTGAAGCGCCTCTTTGAGACCTCCTCTTGGGGCACTAAAATTGGTCTTTGAAGAAGACCAGGACCTCTAGAATGCTTCTATTGAAGTGGAGAAGAGAATTTGGCAGTTTTTGGACGATATTGAAGGCTCAATGTGGTGTGAGGAAGAGAGGAATGAGGTGCCCTTTTATAAGGGAGGAGAGGGGCACCTTTGGAATAACAAAAAATATTATTTTATTATAAAGTCATATTGGGTTTTTAATAGCTCCAAATTGAGTTATTTCGAATATAAGGTGGGGATGGGTCGAAATAATATAATCCAATATAATTTAGACAAGTGTCGGATTCTATTTTAACCTTATCATTTAGATATAACTTTAAGTTAGATAATTTAACTTTTACCGTTTCTTCTTATTTTCTTACACTATAAGGTTAATAAACACACTATAACAAGTTAAATGAACCCCAAGATGTATATTATTAATTTATATCACCTTATCTAAGTCATCTGTCATACCCTTAGATTTTTAGGGACAAAATGACAATTAATAATATAATATTTGTTTTAAAAAAATATATGTCAATTTTGACACTATTTGGTAATTGATTTTTTTGAAAATCATAACAGAATGATCAGTTCGAAAAAAGTTAACTAAATAAATACTAACATGTCATAGTAACCTATAAAATTATTGTAATTCATTAAAAGTCTCAAATTACATTTATTTGGGTATTTATAAAATCAATTATGTCAATATTTCATTACTAAGATAATTACTGCATCATCTTTGTGTCATAAATAAATTAAAATTTTTAATTTCTAAAAATTATAAATAAAATACCATTATGTAGGAAATCTTTTTAGATTTATATGGAATATTAATTGTCTAATTTATATTATGTATAACCCTATATTAAAAATGATTTACTTATTAAACTTTGATTTTAACTATTTTAAACCTTATTTATAAAAATTATTAATAAATGTCCTAATCTAATCCACCTGGGTCTAAATGGTCATATTTTATTACAAAGGTTGTTTTTGGTAGAATTACACTTATCCAATATAATTAGGACATGTTTTAGTTTAATAATAATATTATTTTTATCCTTAATTACCTTATTTACTTTTAACCGTGGTAAAAAAGTAAAAAGTTACTATTCACCAAAAAAAATTTCATCTCATTGAACCATATATTAGTCTGTGATATTAACCGTGTCTCTCGGATTTTTAAAATTAAATTCACATAAGTGGTAGATTTTAATTTAAATGAAAAAGGCAGTTTTTAAACTACCACTAAGTGGTTTCACTATTCATCGAAAATTGATGTTTTTCAGAAAAATAAGAAAAATTCAGACTAAGCATTATTTGATATTCTGAATTCAAAATTGATATATATTTTTCAAAAATCATAACATATAAGTGGAATTAATTAATTTTAAATTTTATTCTCGTTATCAAAACAAATAGCATGTTTTTATGAAACAAAAACAATCAAAAGATTGATAATCTTTTATATCCAATTTCAATGTGAAATTAATTCCAATGAACAACATTGGATTAAATGGTAAAAATATATTATAATTACACTTTTAAACCAATTAAAAAGATAATCTAACCATATAAATTATTTCAATGAAAAAAAGTTGATTTTAATTAAAATATATTGTGTTTTCACTATTCATTAAAATATGAAAGTTATCAGAATAATATGAAAAATTTATCCATAGTAAATTTTTATATCCTGATTCCAAAGAGGAATTTTATTTTATCAAATTGAACTTATAGAAATTTCAAAAACAATATTTATGGTGGGTGCGTCATCAAAAGGCGGGAAAACTGCAATTTTTTAAAAATAAAAATTTTACACAAAAATTTATTTTGTTCTCATACCATATTCTACAAAATGTGTAAGATGTATAATAATGTTATAAAATTCAAAATATAGTTAATAATATTCATAACGGCTAGTCCATAATAATATTATAACTATATATCGTTGTTTAGTGAAACCTGGTATTGCGTACAACACACACTATCGAGGAAGGTCGCGAATGCGTGTAATACACAGCAAGTCAGGGTTGCGTGTTGTGTAAGACTCCTCCGTTGTTTCGTATAACAGAATCCAACCATATTTCATTTATATATTGAATATATATATATACACTCAATGTTTCGTAGAATAACTACTATCAAAATTGTGTGTAACATGATCCAAGAATAGTGTTGTGTATACTGTAGGCTCATACGGTGTTGCGTATAGCGCAAGGAAATCTTGTTGTAGCTTACAACACAAGACATCAATGAAATTAAAAGAATGTTTCTCATAAAATCTTGGGGTGTTACATTCTACCCCCCTTAAAATGAATTTCGCCCTCGAAATTTTTCGGGGTTATAAATCATTTACAATTTATAGAAACCCACATCGTAAAAAGGAATACTAAAATATAATTTTAAAAATACTAAAGTAAGAAATTTAACGATTACCCCAAGTAACTCATCACTGGGTTTCCATATAGGAGAAAATAGGTGAAAATATGGATATGGATGAAATATCTAACCATCATGTTCTGATGGAGAGTTGTAGAGAACATGGCTATGAAAAATCCATCAATCACAAATCCATAAATTTGGGTTGATCTAAGGTACCATCTGATTCATCGGATATAAGAAAACTAGGACAACATTTTCGGTTTTCAATAACATTTCCATAAAGTTGATAATTTTGAATTAGAAGAAATATTTTCTTGAATTTGGTGCAAGCTCACTATTGTTCGTTCTTTGAAGAATTTCCACTTCATCTATTAAAGAAATGAAGTTGAATTTGTTATTTGTGATGTGTTAACAGATCATGTGATAGAATTATGGGTCATTCCATATGTTTCAAACATAAGGTTATAAAAGTTATCAAAAATACATAAGTCCATCTATAGTGAGATTAATAAAATATGTTTTCTAAAATGCACTTATACTTCATATATGATACTGATTAATATAATAAAACTAGTTTCTACTAAACAGGGACTTCCTGTAGGCCAGTGGTAGGCGATAGAGCCATTCACACATCGGTTGTGGGTTCGATTCCCAAAGCCTTGTCCGACGCGATGGGCTGTCGCCCGTCCTGCAGGTTGTCCTTTTTCTAAAACTACATTACTATAACATCCCATCAATAATATCGAAAAAATTTCTATCCTTAAACAATACTAACTTATGTCCAACATAATCCATTCCAATCTTTAGGCTTATCTAAAATACATCGGTCCAAGCTCATAGTAGAAATAAAATGATTACTTGAAATGTCCTCAACCAAGAATGTGAATACCATCATTTATCCCCCATATATCTTGTTGGTCACATTCCAATCATGTGAATACCTTAATCATGTATTCTCTTAAAAAATTAATACCCATTAAGCCTTAGTGAAAACATGAAGGCTGTCAAAAGTTAACTCTTTCCACATACCAAAATCCAAAAATTCTATATACTCAAACCATGATATAACCTTCTCCTTATATCAGTTATGAGCTCATGAATACTATCAAACATTTAATTTTCTCCTCATCCCTTCATTATGCGCATATCATCTACTTTCCAAAAATATATGAATAAACTTTCATGGTTACTGGTACCATTCATCATACACTTTCATAACATAAGGAAATACAATAGAGTAACAATCCTTAGATGTCTCTTTATTCCATAGTACCATGAGATTACTTATACACCATTACACTTGATAAACATGTAATCATTCCACTACCTTCTTAAACTATTGACCAAGCTTCAACAATTCTTTCATCTCACATATCATTCTTAGTCTGTTAATCATAATCAACATAAATACTACCCATACGACCATATTGATTCTCTTCATGATACTTTCCATTAGGGAATTGGTTTTCATAATACCCGTACATTCCAAATTTCAAACATTTAACCATTGCTGATGTCGTAGAAATACCATTATCCTCATCCCTGGTGTTAACTGAAACTTTTCCTTTTCACTTACTGTCTTTGTGTCCTTCTTTTCCACACCCAATGAATCTTCCAGTTCCTTTGAAAAATTCTCCTTGATGTCTCTTCCCACATTATTTACATAGGGGAAATTGAAGGTTCATTCCTCTATGATCATCATGAAACTCCATCTTTCTCTTATTATCTGAGTCGAGAAACTTACCAATGTTGATATTATTGATCATATTATGAGATTTATTATTAGGAATAATAACGATGTTTGGACTTCCAAATCCCGTTTCATTTGGTTTCTCATGAAGAATATCATTCCACTTTCCGTCATATCCTCCATTATCGTGACTCTTCATGTTTCCAGCCATTTTCTAAAACCCAAAAAGAATAGTGTGAGAGGAAAAAATCATGTTAGGGAAAACAACATAGTAAAGGGAGAGTACCGTCAATATCTGACATATTAGGTTAAATTCAATGATCGTTACCATAGTTCTAGGACTATATCCTATGCGTATACGTATCCTTAGGGACATCCCTAGACACACCTTAGAAATTTCTCTAGGGATCTCACTAACGTTTTTGCATCCTAATTTCCAAAGGTTAACTAATCCTTTCCTCTGATACCAACTATAGTGGCCCGAAGCGTGATGTACATGGGAATTACATTACTTTTGTGGAATAATTAATACATAACAAAAAACCAACACTCAATGACCGTAATAGTTTAGTGTTTTTGGAATCACGGAACATAATCATCTAATCGTGGTGAAAGATCTTCAAAATCTCCCATAAAGATCATCCCCCTTTTTTTTCTTACCTAAAAACTTTATTTATATCATGGGGAAAAGAAAACATAAAAAAGGGTGAGCAAAAATCTCAGTGAGGGTAAACATAGATAACATTATACAATCCATAATCATTTGAATGCAACAACTTGAACATGAAATTTAATCATAAAAATCTTGAGCAAAGACATAAATCTAGGAAGTACGTAAGGAACACCAATATTGATAAAATAGAAATGGAATAAATCATGTAATTGTGGAAACCATTCAACACATGTTATGATTTCCTTAGTAGACAAGGCATTTCTGCCAAGACCATCTTAGTGGACAAAGTCCCTTTCTGAATCGAGTTCACTCCTCGTTCCAGTCCTGTATCACTGAACCAGATTAACATACCGTTCCAACAATGTCTATCTCATGAGATATAAATCTTTACCCAATTAATTGGAGGGAGATATAGGTCCCACCCATCTCATAATTAAATCATTCTTACATTTTCCACAAAATAAACATAAAACATTCATCATAACCCAATGAATAAAATTGGTTTCATAATCATCATCCCATCATCACATAATCAATATAAAACAAATGGATATTTCATCATAAGAAAAGTGATACCATGTAAATCATAGATACATTATACTTGAAACATACACATAAGAAATAATGTCATCTTAGATGTAAAATGATTTTGATAAAACACTTAAAATGAATTCATGAGGAAAATATCATTTCTTCTTCAAAATCAATTTCTTTTCACAAAACGTCTTGAAATTTTAAAAGAAAAAGATTTTGTTTAAAATATTCATGAAATGATTTGGAGGAATTTTCATAAATATAAGGCTTTATAAAACCTTAGAAATCCTTTCATTCCGTATAAGTTAAAAAAACATTCTTCTTGAACTTTGGCTGGAAGAGTCAAAAAAAGTTCCACGTATGATAAAGAAAAGAAATATTCCTTCCGTAAAACAAAGAAAAAATGAAAGAGGGGTAAAAATTACTTTAAAAATACATGGATGAAAATTAAACATTTTATGAAAACATTTTGAGAACATATGGACATGGATGATAAGCATAACCCCAGTAAATACTTACGAATAAACAATCTCAGATAAGAATGAGATTGGAATAATTATCCCTTACCTTAGGTCTGATATGCTTCGTACGTATCGGAACCTCCTGTATAATGATTTATATAATTTCATTTACTTATTATAGAATCATATTCATTGTTATGATCTCATATATGTTTCAATTATGACTTTATATTACATATTCTTTTGTAAGTTCCATGTTAAAGCAATGTTTTGGGTTAAATCATTTTATTTATCTTATGTGTTTGGACTCGTTGTTCTTGTTATTATTACATATATCCTAATTTACGTAATTCCAGAATGTAAAAAATGATTTATATATAATTTATATTCATCATATACATATATATATTATAGATCGATAAAAGGAAAGGAATACACCGTCCATGGAGACGGTAGGCCGTACGTACGCATGAACATTGTTTTCATTTCCTTATTTAATTGAATGAAACTAAAGAGATAAAATACACACATATATATATATATATACATAAATTCAGTAGAATTATTATTTCATATATTTCATTATTATTCATTATATAAACATTATGATCATTCATGTATGGTTAACATGGAAATGAATCTCATCACGTCGTGGAGACGGTAGTCCGTACGTACGCACGAGCGATGATATCGTTCCAATAATTATTGAATAGAATTGTAATGGATGGTATAAAATATCAGAATCATTATGATGTTATAATAACCATATATAGTCATTCTTTACACCATTATACCCATCCATGTAAGGTTTTGGTGGAAAAACAGATTTCACCACGGCGTGGAGACGGTATTCCATACGTACGCACACGTGGTGATTTCATTTTCCGTAGGATGGATAGATGGTGAAATAGGGTTTTTTCGTACTTATAATAACATATAATTATATGAGTTATACTGATTTTATTACTTCATATTGAAACAACTAAAGAATAAGAAGTGGAAGAAGAAATAAAGTTGAAAGATTCGATAACTGACATTACATTTTTTTGAAGCGCCTCTTTGAGACCTCCTCTTAGGGCACTAATATTGGTCTTTGAAGAAGACCAGGATCTCAAGGTTGTTTCTATGGAAGTGGAGAAAAAAATTTGTCCGGGGTTGGCCGAGCATTAAGGCTCAATGTGGTGTGAGGAAGAGAGGGAGGAGATGCCATTTTATAAGGGAGGAGAGGGGCACCTTTGGAATAACAAAAAATATTATTTTATTATAAATTCATATTCGATTTTTTAATAGCTCCAAATTGAGTTATTTAGAATCTAAGGTGGGGATGGGTCGAAAGACTCTAATCCCATAGAATTTAGACAAGTTTAGGTTTCTATTTTAACCTTATCATTTAGATTTAACATTAAGTTAGATAATTTAACTTTTACCGTGTCTTCGTGTTTTCTTACACTATAAGGTTAATAAGCTTACTATAACAAGTAAAACGAACCCCAAGTTGTTTATTATTAATATATATAACGTTATCTATGTCATTTGGCCGATACTTATATTTTTAGGAATAAAATAACAATTAATGATATAAAATTTGTTTTAAAAATAATTTTATGTCAATTTTGACACTATTTGGTAATTGATTTTTGGGAAACTTATAACAGAATGAATAGTTCCAAATAAGTTAACTAAATAAATAATAACATGTCATGTTAACCAATAAAATTTGTGGAATTCATAAAAAGTCTCAAATTACATTTATTTGTTTATTTATAACATCAATTATGTCAATATTTCATTAAAAAGATAATTACTGCGTCACCTTTGTGTCATAAATAATTTAAATAATTTAATTTCTAAAAATTATAAATAAAATACCATTATATAGGAAATCGTTTTATATTTCTATGGAATATTTATAGTCTAATTTATCTTCTGTATAGAGTTATATTAAAAATTATTTACTTATTAAACATTGATTTTAACTATTTTAACCCTTATTTAAATAAATTAATAATAAATGCACTAATCAAATCCATGTGGGCCGCAATCGTCATATTTTATTACTATGGTTGTTTTTGGTCGAATGGAACTTGTCCAATATAATTAGGATATGTTTTAGAGTATTAATAATATCATTTCTATCCTTAATTACCCTATTTACTTTTAACCGTGGTAAAAAAAAGTAAAAAGTTACAATTCCTTAAAAATTATTTTCATCTCATTGAACCACATTTAATCCATGATATTAACCATGTCTCTCGTATTTTCAAAATTCAATTCACAGAAGTGGTAAAATTTAATTCAAATGAAAAAGCCAGTTTTTTAACTACCACTATGTGGTTTCACTATTCATCGAAAATTGATGTTTTTCAGAAAAATACAAAAAATTCAGCCTAAGCATTATTTGATATTCTGAATTCAAAATTTATGTCTATTTTTATAAATTCATAACATATAAGTGGAATTAATTATTTTTAAATTTAATTCCTATTATCAAAACAAATAGCATGTTTTTAAGAAACAAAAACAATCAAAAGATTGATACTTGTTTATATACAATTTCAATGTGAAATTAATTCCAATGAAAAACATTGGATTAAATGGTAAAAATATATTGTAATTACACTTTTAAACTAATTAAAAAGATAATCTAACCATATAAATTATTGTGTTGAGAAAAAGCTGTTTTTAATTAAAATATAGAGTGTCTTTACTATTCATTAAAATATGAAATTTATCAGAATAATATGAAAAATTTATCCGAAGTAAATTTTTATATCCTGATTCCGATGAAGAATTTTATTTTTTAAAATTGATTTTATAGACATGTCAAAAACAATATTTAAGGTTGGTGCGTCATCAAAAGGCGGGAAAACTACAATTTTTGAAAATTACATTTTTTACACGAATAATTTATTTTGGTTGAATACCATATTCTAGAAAATTTGTAAGATGAATAATAATGTTATAAAATTCAAAATGTATTTAATACTATTGATAACGACTAGTCCATAATAATATTATAACAATATATCATTGTTTAGTAAAACCTGGTATTGCATACAACACACACTATCGAGGAAGGTCGCAATTGCGAGTAATGCAAGCCAAGTCAGGGTTCCGTGTTGTGCCAGACTCCTCCGTTGTTTTGTATAACAGAATCCAACCATATTTCATTTATACATTGAATATATATATATATATATATACACACTCAATGTTTCATAGAATAACTACTATAAAAATTATGTGTAACATGATCCAAGAATAGTGTTGTGAATAATGCAAGCTCATACATTGTTGCGTATAGCGCAAGGCAATCTTGTTGTAGCTTACAACAAAAGAAATCAATGAAATTAAAAAAAATATTTCCCATAAAATCTCTTGGTGTTACACCACTTAGACACTAGAAATTCTTTATAGGTATTTAATTTACCCTATATGTCCAGTGTTCTCTTGAATATCCATTTTCACCCCACTGGATTTACATCAACTGATTCATAAAAAAAAACCAAAACCTGCATATAATACATGGAATCCATTTCAAAAATAATGTCTTATATCCATGTTTTATATTAATATTTCTTCAATAACTATTATTTTTCGATAGTTTTTTCATTGTTAACAAATAATGAGTCACTATATTCGGTGATTAGAGAACACAACCTCTCTGGTTGTCTTACCACTCCAGTGCTCCTATGCAGTACTTGTGTTTCTAGAACAACTTCTTCCCTAAATACATGTGTAATCTATTCCTCAACCATTTATTATGTATCATGAGAATAAAAATTATATAAGTAAATATTGATACCACTATCCTTTTTGAGAAAGTTCTCCCTTTCATTAAATACAACTGTTCTTGCCAAAATATATTTTTTAGGGGATGTATAGGTCGTTTAACATTGTTTCTTTAAGATACACTATAAATATAATCTTTATTCTATATGGTGATTTTTTGTTTCCTGATAAGACCTTAACAAACTCCTCACAATCCCCTATACATTGATGATGAAAAATCATGTTTCTTTCCACTCTATAATAAGAACGGGATTCTATTTTCTTTTTCAGTTAATACTCAGTTTTGTGTGTATGTCGCAGTTTGTAATTCATATCTCTAGAAAAATAATGGATGATATGAATGAATAATCATTTACCTTACCATGTATAATAAGGTATGATTCAACATTTCTATCACACTATGCCACTATGGTGTGTAATGTAGAGTGAGTTGAGATTAAATCCCGAAATCCCACTGAGATCCTACTAACTCTTGGTTAAGGTATTCACCAACATGATCTAATCAATGTTTCTTTATCATCATTCCATGTTGATTATATACTGTATTCATGAATTATTTGAATTTCTTAAATGAACAATACTTTTACATCATAATTTATACATATCCATCTCTAATCAAATCATAATTAAATGTTATGAAGTCAAAATACCCTCCTATATATTCTACTAGAAATGGTCTACAAACATAAGAGTGTACCAATCAGAAAAGAAATGTGGACTTTTCACCATGTCCACTAAATAGTGGTTTTGTCATTTTTCCTTATTAACAAACATAAAATCATTTATGTAGTTTTAACTCAAACGAGTCAAAATAGCCATATTGATAGGGAACTATCAAACATTTATTGTTAACCTGACTAATACACTCATAATATAGTTTGGTGTTATATGATTCATATTAACAAGATTCTATAGCTATTATCGATACCAAGTTTTAATAATTTAATACATAAAGGCCATTATTTTAAATTTCACATACCATAACATATGTTATCCTTTTAAAATAAACAAATTTTATCTTCAAATCTGAAAATTAAATCATTTATATCTAGCAAGGATGCATAAATTTTGTTCTTGGTAATTATTGATGAAAAATAACAATCCTGTAAATCCAATATCATTCAAGTTTACAATGAAACATGGTAGTCAATATTAGTTAAATGAGCCATCCTCAAACCATTGGAAACTCTAAAATCCACCTCTCTTCTTGAAATATTTAGGAATATACTAGGTTTCATCATTTGGATATATATTTGATCCCAAAAAGTTGAATCTAATACCCATATGCAGATATTGAAATATTACACTTGATAAAGATTGCACCTATCGATTCCCCTTACATAATGGTGTAATTTCTATTAAAGGGGCCATAGTTTCAACGTGTAAACGAAACTGATTAATTTTCATTACCATTCTTATGTATCTTCATATTCATAGAAGGATAGTTCTTGAGAACTGTAGAATTTTTATGAGTCACGGGACCCTTCTAATGGTTCTTCAATTTCTTATTCACCATAAGTATTTTCTGTTCATAATTCCCCATGTCCTTTTCTACATGAAAAATTAGGGAAATATGTTTTTAAAGACTCTTCTCATTGTTTCTCATGTAATAGTTAATATGAAAAAAGATAAGGATTAGGTAGTGAAGAATCTATAACATCTGTTCACAACTCATCTGAGAATTGAATCCATAAGATCTCTAAGAGTTCAATGAAGCAAAAAAGCGTGACTACATGAGTCCCATCCAGTAATAAATATGTAATATTATTTCTAATTGGGGAATTAGATATCTCATATCCTTCTTTTCTTTAATTCTATTTATATTGATCCTAAATGGGAGATATCATGTTATACACATCCATGTCATCATGCTGTTTAACAGTATCATTGGTCATTGATGATTTCATGAAACTATAAAAATATATGGAATATTAAAATGTTTCTCATATAGAGATCACTCATCCTCAATAGCCTCTTTAAAGGGATATTCATGAATAACTTCTTCTATAATTGAAAATTTCCATTCACGGAATATGATATCATGTTGGCGGCATTTTCTACACATGGAAATATTTAATTTTGAGAAGTTTATCGTTTTCATGTATGAATCAAAGAAATATGTTTAATTTCATGTTTATTTTTGATTCTAAAAATAATATGATCTTAGTTTTAGTACTTTGTATGATAAAATTTTGACAAATAAATAAATATTACATTTATTAATCTCCAACTATTTTATCGAAATCCAATTTCCCTTACCATTATATTTCGAATATCCTATTTCATGTATATTATAATTTCAATTATTAATATTATCATTTTCATTACACCATCATCGTACAGTCAAGAAATTTGAGGGTGTGTATGTAGGAATTGAAAATACATATTGTATTAACTCATAGTTCCCAGATCTGTTGAGTATAATCCCCAATCATGAAATAATAAAATTGGATTTCCCGAATATTTGTCACTTAGTTACACCAAATAATTATTAGTATGTCAACCGTTGATGTGAATTAAGTTATGAAAAACCAATAATTCAAGTTTTAATTCCCCAAAGAACCCCAAATTTAGTCAGTAAAGCGCTTTGAAATAAGCTTCCATTTTAACTTATGTAGTGAATGGAAATACTGTTTTAGTATATGTAGTTGAGGGATTTTATCTTTATGAATAAGTTTATTATAATTTTATTTATTTCAATATTTTTAATATTAAGTGGATTTAAATATGTGAATAAACATGTCTTAGATAATGTTTAGGCTTAAGTCATTTTATTTCAGTTTTATCTTGAATTATTGTTAATTCATTTATTCATGTGATCATGACTAAACATCTCTAATAAAATAACCATGAAAATTTACCTAAATAAAATAATAATATGATGTGATCCTGTGATTTTACTCATGACTATTTTATCAAGTATATTATATGCTAGTCATCAAACTCAGGTAAAAACACCTTGAACCATTTATGGTTCATAATTAATCATAACATATTTCCACCAATATATGTATCATTTATTTGATTAAGCTCGGATCTAAACAATAATGGAATATTCTAGATTGGGTGCTCCGAACATTAGATATGATTTCACTGAGTTGAATTTAAGAGGAATGAAATGATTGGTTAAGGGGTTTACAAAAGAGAAACCATGGGCATTCAGACCCTTACATAAGGATAGAAGGGATTACACGTAGACAAACAAATTAATTTAATAATAAATTAAAAGTAAACAATCACATATAATTTTTCGGTATAGTATCATGATCATCTATATGAAGGTAAAAAATTATACATTTAATAAAATTAGCATTTAATTATAGTTATTCAGTTTTATGTAAATCATACAAAAATCAATTAATTAACATCTATAATTAATCAATTATTTTATCTTAATTATCATATAAATTTTCTTTATATTCTCATCCATAAATATTTTAATCAAATTAAATAAATTTATTTATAATGAACTGCGTAAAAAATATATACCTTGGAGGAAACACAGTGAGTACCCATCCAAACAACCCAATGTGTATTGTACTCATATACAATTTACAAATATGAAATGTATAATGCATGAATAAAAATTTAATTTAATTAAATGTACTATCAACTAAATGACCACATAAAACAAATGGTATTTACATATCATGATATGCTTCAATGCTTATAGAATAACAATTGTAATATGACTTATACATGATAGGGGATCTGAGCATTACATTTAAATTAATAAGGAATATGTTTATATATTACCCTTCACATGGTGTGTAATATAAAATTAATGACCAAAATGAACATGTGTTGATATTATTTTAATATTATAATAAATTAATTTTTAATTTTTCCATAATTTCGTAAAATTACATGGAAGGTACCTTGTAGATAAACATCATGTATTATTCTAAAAATCTATTCATGGAACACACGTAGTGACTTGGTGTGTAAGTATTCCATGGAAAATATTTGATTATATGGCATTTAAATGAACTACATGGCGTGTGTTCAATGAGTTACATGTTCACTAGTCATGTAGGCCATATAAGAAGATACATGTCCCGTATGTGACCGAAGGACTACACATCGTGTATAGAATCTAAAAAACATGTACTCAAGAAGAAGGTGTTCCGGGATATCCTATCCAACACATGGTATTTAATTAAATTCAACAATTTTAATAAATAAACCTAGATTGAATTAATTTAGTGTTCATTAAACATGGGTACATGGTGTGTACCTTTGGGATACATGGCATGTACTCATGTGTTTTTTAGCCAAACTCCTCATCACCTACAGAAAATATTTTAAAAATTATTTCATTAATAAAATTAAACAATTTTATTATATTTTATATAAAGAAGAGATAGAATATAAATAACACAATTTGGATTAAAGAGTGATGTATCTACCATTAAAAACAAACAAGAAAATTATAAATAAATGAATGATATTTAATTATTTATAAATAATTATGTGAACCAATCTAATACAATTTAAAGGTTATAGGTGCAGTGGAAGTGGAAGATAGAGAAATCACAACTCATATTTGTTTCATGATCGATGAATAAACATTGATTTACAAAACGATAAACACCTTGATCAAGATAATTAAATCAAAGCATATAGAAAATAAAAAAATTGTTGGAACCAAAGTATATGATCATCATATATTATTAATAATTAATTAAATCAATTAAATAAATGGATTGTGAGATATTATTTATTCATTGATGGATATTTAAACATTTCAATATTATATTTCCATTTCATTGTAGGAATCAATAGTAGATTCCTTACCATGGTTATCCACACAAGTTCCATGATCATCCTATCATCACCACAGGAATCTCACATTTCTGGCATGGTGGATACTAAATATTATGTTATTTGTCTTTGATTACCCTACGAATGGATTCATCGAATTTTTCCCTTCGATCTCTCTAGGTTTTAGAGTGTTGTTGTAGGTGAATTTTTCTCCATTGTTGATAACATTCTTGAAGAGAGATATCTATAGGGATTTAAGAGTATTCCCTCTGCATCTTATTGTTCATAACAAAATGAAATGAATTTGATAATAAAATAATATAATTGGTTTTATATACAGAAAGGGTTATAAAATGATAATTGTATATGTGGCCTTTTTTTTTGCAAACACTACATAACCCCATGCCTATAATAATTATAATAATATTATTATTCCATTACATTTTCTAAACTCATGAATTATATAAAATATTATTGATTCCAATTTTATTCAATATATATTATTTTCCCCTGGACCAAAAAGCATGACGGAAAATTCCCACACAATATTTACTGGGCCGTAAATAATGAGTATTTATATAATTAATATATGTCACTAAATTACTCTCCAATAAGTAAACAAATCTTATAATCACTAAATAGAAAATAAATATTTTTTAAATATATTTCTCAAATAATATTCTCTCGATTGACTAATGACATAAAATACTCGATCATTAAAATATGAATAATTACTAAACCATGTGTGGTAATAATATTTTTTCATCTTTTTAAATAGTAAATAATATATCATTTGACAAAGATTCTATATGCACTATGTGTGTGACCCTTTATACATATTTCAGAATGGAATTAGGTGAAGTGTCCCAATGTCCAATGTTGGAATCTAGAAATATGCCAAATCACCCCTAGAGAGCGAATTTAATTTCTCAACAAAATAATAAATCGTGTGGATTCTTAATGTGTAATACAATAATTTTATGGTGTTGTCTATAATCCATTAGGTTTTATGTTCTGTTAATTAACCTATGTGTTTGATTTAAATTTATTTGAGTTTTTGGAAATCAATATTTCCTAGAGAACATCATAGATATGGAATTATTTATGCTATATCATTTCCATCATCATGAATAAGATATCATCTTATATTTAAGAAAATAAGGGACAAATCCTAAATCGAATTACTCAATAATAAAATATTACTCATGATGCACTCAAAATATCCAATATTACAACGAACATATGTTCTCACAGTTTTCATCAATGCATCAAATGGCATGATATATAATACTCATTAATAATAATTTTGGATTATATGTATCAATACACATGTCAGTTTATAGAAACATCCTATGACATATATAAATTGGGATTTCCTACAAGAGGTCCTAATTCTTGTAATATCATACATTGGATATTACCAAGGTCATATTGATTGAAATGGTTCCTCAATGTTCAATGAGTCTCTACCCGAGAAATCATTTATAATTTTTCCTCCATTTATTTCATCTTGATATAGAAAATATTTTTTAGAAAACTGTTGTGGAACTTCTAGGTTCACATAATAGTAGGTAACTGTTATGGAATTCAATGAAATGAACACTCATTAAAAATTATCACCTACTTTGTTATTCATATTAAAAATCATGATGTGGAAAAGCGTTTATTAATATTCAAATCAATTAAAATAGGTTATCATAATGCACAGTAATGTTGGTTATAGGAATCCAACTCCAATTTGATGAAGCATGGAATAAATCATTATAATAATGGAATCATAATAGAAAGTCCAATATGTAAAATAAAATAAATAATATGAAAAAATAATGATAAAGAAGAGGAATTTTAAAGGATTTTTTGAAAAGAAGGTCTATCCCTATTCAAGGAAAAAAATATTTCTTATGAGTTTATGACAAAAAAATTGAGGAAAGGATAACAAATTTTATAATGTTTTTAAGAAAATTTACCTTAATATTACTGTTACATAATCTTTAGAAAACATTCCATTGTATAGAAAACTAATAAATGAAGTGGTGAAAAATAGAAAACTTGAATGGAAATTGGTATTATTACTCTCATAATTGGATTCTCAATTACGGTGTTGATGATTTTACCAAATAAGAAACGAGATACATGTAGTTTTTATATATCTTGTAATATTGTATCATAAGAGTTTGGATGAAATTTTGGTGGTTTAGGTGCAAGTGTGTATCTCATGTCATAATCAACATTCAAAAGCTTAGTATTTAAGGATCTGAAACCAAAAAAATATCTTCAATTTGAAAATGAAATGGTGGGATTTCCTAAAGTATACATTAGATATTTTTTTGTAAAAAGTGGATAAATTATAATTTTAGTGAATTTAATTTTACTTTAGATGGATAAAGACAAAAACTACTACAAATACGGCCTTTAATATAACTAAAATAGATCATTTTTAGTGCAAAAAATGTTCATAAAATCAGAGAATGGCTAAATGGTATTGAATTTTATTAGTTATTTTATTTATCAATGATATATGTACCTTATATGAGTTATAGAAAAATTATTCATAAAGGGGTATACTAATGCAGCGTTCTATTAAAATCATTTCACAAAACAGTAGAAAAAATGGAAGCAAAAATAGGTTGCAAATATAACATTTAAATGAAATAAAATTTACATCCTAAATAAAAAAACTCTATTGTAGACAATTCAAATATTGAATTTTACAATTACATGAGTAACTAAAAATTGTCACATAAATTCAAAAAAATCAATGTTCTTTTTTTTCTTTGTCCCCTAGCCCCCGATCCGACAATTTCAAAACTAAACAACCCATCTACAGATAAAAAAATTCAGATGTATAAGAAAACAATTATAAAGTTATTAATACTATAAATAAATAAATTAAAAATAAATATTCAATTTTAAACTAAAAACTTAAACATTGAGACATAACAGGCACAATCTATATTATATTGAGTTTTGGATGATTCTAACATGTCATACAATTTATTTCTATTCTAAAAAAAGTTACTATTGAATTTGATATCATTTATGATGATAAAAAACTACCTATAGATGAGATCCAATTCCACCATAATTTTTTTAGAATAATCCTTCAATAGTCACACCATTTATTTTTTTTCATCAAGAATTAAATCTTTGAAAATTAATATAATAATTATATATTTAAAATTATATGGAAATTAATTAAGTAATATAAAATAAAATTATGATAAAATAATCTAATCATGTTCACTCAGATTTTGCCATCGGTGTCATGTTTTAAACTAAAAATGAAAATAGTTTTCGAAAAGACACACTATTGGTAATATTGACCACATAAGGTGTTGGAATAAAATGTGTTAAATTTCTATAAGTCACAAATGAATTTTTGATTGTTTTACTAAATTTATAAATTAATAAAAATTAATTTCCTTTGTTTTGGAAGATGACATGAATTTTAATCTAATATGATACAATTATTTTGAAAATATACAAATCGAGTCATATCAGTCAAATCATGTGTCAGATTGATGTGTAGTAGATTATAGAAAGTAGAAATGAATTATGTTCTGTTTCTCTAATGTCGGAAAATAATATAAGTTCATTTTTTTGGTTTTGTCTATTTGATGTGTGTCTTAAACTAATATGGTACTTTTGAATGGAAAACATGAACATTGAGTAATATCAACCACATCGTGTGTTAGATTGATGTGTGTTCAATTTATAAATATTAAAAATTTATTATGTATTGTTTTTATAAATTTTAAAAAAAATCTAATCTTATTTTCTTATTTTTGGCTATTTTATTTGTGATTTAAACCAAAATGACACATTTGTATTAAAGCCATGTACTTTTGTTAATATCTACTACATAATTTGTTTGAATTATTTTTGGTTAATTAATAAGTGTAAAAATTTAAATATGAATCGTTTTACTGATGTTAGAAAAAAATATGAGTTTTTTCCCAATTCTGTCAATTTGATGTGTGTTTTATACAAAAATGACACTTTTTAAAAAAACATGATATTAGGGTAATATAGACCATATAATGTGATAGATTTATGTGAGGAAAATTCCAATACATGAAAAATAAATTATGGACCATTTTACTAATATTTGAAAATTATCTAAGCTTGTTTTCATTGTTTTGTCTTTCTAATGCCTATTTTAAAATAAAATGACACTATTTTATTGAAAAAGTGAATTTCAAGTTATACCGACTACATCAGGTGTCATATTGATATGTGGTAAATTATTTCATTTCCAAAATGAATTATAGACATTTTTAAAAATGTTTTAAAACAATCTGAACTCATTTTCTTTGTTTTGGATTTGTGATGAATTTTAAACTAAAATAGCAATTATATGTTAAACATGCACAATTCGTGTCATATCGACCACATCATGTGTTATATTGGAATGAGATCATTTATTATGCATAGAAAATAAATTATTGATCATTTACATAATGTTTTAAAGAATATGATATTGTTTTCTCCTTTTTTAGCATGTGACATGTGTTTAAAACTAAAATTGCACTTTAATATTGAAAAAATGTACATAGAGTTATAATTACCTCATCAAGTGTCTGATTAATGTATATTCATTTCATACACAGAAAATATATTATGGGTCATTTTCCTAATGTTTCAAAATAATATGAGCTCATTTCATTGTTTTTTTCTTTGTTATTTGTCATTTAAACTAAAATGAAACTTTTATATTAAAAAATCACTTCAAGTCATATTGACCATAAAATGCATCATATTTATGTTCACTCAATTACTATAAGTAAAAAATTGATTATGTATCATTTCAATAATGTTTATGAACAATATGAGCATCTCATATTTGTTTTGGCCATGTGAGGTGTGTCTTGAACTGAAATGACACTTATATTGAAATCATTCACTTCAAGACGTATCAACCATATCTTGTCTTAGATTGACATATAGTTTATTAATATATATCAAAAATATGTCATGGATAGTTTTCCTACATTTTTAAAGATTTCCAAAATCATTTGATTAGTTTTTTCTATGTTGTATGCTTTTGAAACTGAAATGACACTTCTATATTGAAACATGTACTTTGACTCATAATGACCACATAGTCTATTTAAATGAAATGAAATCAATTCATACACTTTATAAATGAACTATGTATCTCTATCAAAATTTTAAAAACAATACGAGGTGAGTTTCTCAGTTTTGGTTATGTTATGTGAATTCAAAACCCAAATAACACTTTTATATTGTAAACACACATTTTGAGTCATACAGACCACATCATGTGCTAGATTGATGTGTTGTAGATTCCAACACATCATAAATATATAATTTATTTTTTTCAAAAATTTTAAATATTATACATTAATTTTTTCTTACTTTTGGAAATTTGACGTGTGTTTTAAACTAGAATGTATCTTTTATATTGATAACACACACTTCGAGTCATATCCACTGCATCGTGTCTTATATTGATGTGCAGTGAATTAATAAACATGAAAAATTCATAATAGGTATTTTTTTAATTCATGATAATAATATCATCTCATTTTCATAGTTTTTCCTAATTGATGTGTGTTCTAAACTAAAATAGAATTTCCTATTGAAAACATGCACATCGAGTCTTATCGACCACATTATTTGTCGTTTGGATATAAGGTCAATTCATATATATGGTAAAATAATTATGGGAAAATATTCTAAATGTTTAAAATAGTATGAACCTTTTTTCTCATTTTTTGGCTTTTCGATGTTTGTTTGATACTAAATTGGCATTTTTTATTAAAAAAAAGTATTTTGAGTCATACTGACCACATCGAGTTTCAGATTGATGTGTGGTTGATTCCTATATGTAAAAAATTAATTAGTAATAATTTTTCTAACTTTTGAGAACAATATTAAATTATATTATCATTTTTTCCAATATGATGTGTTTTCAACTAAGATGACAGTTTTACTATAAAAACACACCCTTCGAGTCATATCGACTAAATCATGTGTTATATTTTTATGTGGTCAATTCATGCAAGTCAAAAATTAATTACGAATATTTTTCCAAAATTTTGAAAACAATACAAACTCATTTGATTTTTTTAGATTATTTTAAATTCGTTCCAAACTAAAATATCATTTTTATATTTAATACATGTTATTAGAGTCATACTAACCACATTGAGTGTTATATTATAATGATGTCAATTCTTACAAAAAAATATATATTATGGATCATTTTAATAATGTTTAAAAACAATATGATCTGATTTTATTGGTTTTGGATATTTTATCTGTGTTCTAAACTAATATGACACTTATATTAAAAACATACACTTCGAGTCATACCGACCACATAAGGTATCAAATTTATATGTAGATATTTCCTAGATGTTAAAAATGAACTATTAATAATTTTAATATAGTTTAAAAACAATATAATCTTGTTTTATTAGTTTTGGTTATGTGAGTAGCATTTTAAACTAAAATGACTCTTTTATTGAAAACCCAAAATTTCATTCATATAGAGAACATCATGTTTCATATTCATATGCGATCAATTCTAAAATTTCATAAATATATCATGGGTCATTATAATAATTTTGAAAAAATACCACCCTTTTTCATTGGTTTTGGATATGTGAAATGCATTTTAAACTAAAATGACACTTCTATATTAAAAATATACATTTATAGTCATACCGACTAATTTGTAAGTTTTTATAACAAGTGGTGAATTCCTACAAGTCACAAATGAATTATGGATTGATAGAATACTATTTTAAAATAATAAAAGACTTTTTTTGGTAGTTTAATTCACATTTTAAACTAAAATAACACTTTTATATTGTAAACATACACTTTGAGTCGTACCGAAAACATCATGTGTTTGATTATTGTGTGATTAATTACTACTGTAAAAAATGAATTATGGATCATTTTTCTAATCTTTAAAAACAAAATGAGATTATTTTATTAGTTTTTAGATATTTTATGTGTGTTTTATACTAAAGATATAATTATTTTAAAAAACATGTACATTGATCCATACTGAACAAATCATATGTCAGATTGACATGCAGTCGATTCCTACTTGTAGAAAGTGAACTTTGGATAATTTAAGTAATGTTTCAAAGTAATCTGATATTTTTTTATTGGTTTTGGTAATTTGAAATTTATTTTATACTAAAATTACAACTTTCTATTAAAAATGCACACATAGAGTCATACCCACTACTTCATGAATCAAATTGATGTATGAAGGATTTATTATTGCAACCAACGAATTATAGATTGTACAAAAAAAATTAAATCAATATAAGGATGTTTTTTTGTTTTTGATATTTAATTTTTGTTTTAGACTAAAATTGAACTTTTTACAGAAAACACGTACTTTGAGTTGTATGGACTACATTTTTCATCTGATTAACATGTGGTCAACTCCTACTTATGAAAAATGAATTATGGATTATTTTTATAATGTTTCAAAACAATCAAAGATCTTTTGCTCATTTTTGGATATCAGACATGTGTTTTAAAATGACCATATGCATTTATATTGAAATCAAATACATCAGGTCATATTGAACACATAATGCATAACATTGAAAAGTGGTTGATTCATAAATGTGAAAATTTAATTATAGATTGTTTTCCTTACGTATTAAATAAATTTTAGCCCATTTGTTTAGGTATTGAATTTAGAAAATGTGTTTCAAACTAAAATGACACATTTTCTTCAAAAACATGTGCTTTGATTCATACCAATCATATCATGTGTCCGATTGATGTGGGGTCAATTCCTACATATCAAAAATGATGTATAGAATATTTTCCAAAATATCAAAATAATATGAATTTTATTTTTTTAGTCATAATACAATGACATGTTTTTTGAAAAAATGTGTAAATTTAAACAAAATCGTATCATATAAAAATGATAAATAAATTAACAAAAAATTAGATAAAATGATGATATTTTAACTAAATTAGTTGTTGTAATCCAATTGTTCATGATTTAAGTATATTTTCATGACACCAAGTATTATACTCATCTATGTGCTAAAAACTCATTTCCTCTAATATACTTTTTATTGACAAACATATCAAAAAATAGCATATAAGCATTCTCATATTAATTCTTCACTCTCCAAATAAATTTCTAAGGTCATAGCCTATACCAAATCACAAACACTGTAGGTAATCACCTAAATTTGATATCAATAAAAATTATTTCACCATATACATCACCCAATCATCCCTAACAGTTTTACTTCTTCTTTTGAGTATGTGGATTGTGGGAAATCATTGATGTAATAAGAATTTATAGACCAAAAATGATTAATAAATATATTTAATGAAATTTTAATGGCCTACATAAATTAAATCTTTAGTTATGATATTATTTTGATGGTATAGGATATATTTATTAAACTTGAAAACATAATACCCATAATAGTTGATGTTGTAATTCTTCAACAACTAAAAAAAATGACATAAATAAGAATATTGTTTTGAAATATTCTTTTATTGTTAAATATTTCTATATATAATATATTAATATTTGAAGTAATCAGTTGGATTCTTATATTTAGTCACTAGTCACATAAAATGATTTAATATATATTTAGGGATCACTTTATCATAATAAAATTATTGTTAAAACAAAAACTGAAGCATATAATTCAAATTTTATCTATAAAATGTTGATTACAATGCATTACAAATCAACAATAAAAAACTTTTGTGTTCTATTTTTTGGAAATCCATGCATTGGATCCAAGAAAATACACATTTGGTGTCTCTAGATTAATTTCTATTAGTATCTAGTGTTTCATAAAAAAATATGTAAGGGAAAAAATAAAAAAAATGATTATATTACATAGTTTTATCCATGAATTGTATGAATAAAAATTTGACTATCTTCTGTTATTTTCTTCTCAAACGTCTCATTTAGATCATCTTTTTTCATATAAATTCATTTTTACAACAATTAAATTTCATCTGTATAAATGATATAAGGATTGATGAATCCAAACCATACATTTATGGTTTTCACCTTTTATAGTAGTAATATAAATGGATGTAGAAAATATAAATTTTTATTATATTTAAAGAGCATATTATATAATTTTTTTTTGAAGACATATTATGAAATTGTTCCTTATGTTTGTATTCCTAATTTAGACACCCTTCCATTCAAACTTGGAAATAATATTTATACTTTCAAAGCCCACCATGACTATAATGATTATTCCAAATATTTCTTTTTAATATTGACTATATGAAACATATCCATCATTAAATGTGGTGTTCAAATGGAGTTGTAATGATAATATTTGTTTCATTAGAACTAGTAGGGAGAATATACTCTTAAATGGTATTTTTTTCTTTGTCAATTCTATATATTTTCTTGATATGACCTTCCATTTCCCCATTGTATATCATATGTAATACCATACATCACATAAGAAATCATTTCATTAACTAATATAGATTTTTCATTTAAAAATATTTGTTAACGGAAATCATCATTTATATTTATATGATTAAAATTACATGATATAAAATTTACAATAACATCCTTGACCATTGTAATATCCATATCTATAAGTAAAACAAAAAACTCATAACTTGGATCTTGAGATACTTCAATACAAACTCTCATGTGATCTTTTTGGTGTTATCTATTGTGGATAATGTCTTTTGGAACATTATTCACCATACCTTTCCTAACAAGGCATGACATGGGTGTTGATAGATAGAGATCACATAAAACATTACCCTACAGAATTTTAGTAGTATAATGTTATCAGATGTTATTTTATCTAAATTTAGGAGAATGATTAATGAAAAAATTGATTACCTCAGGTAAGTTATATGGATGAGTATAATTACTAGCCTCAAAGCTATTGGGTTCATTTACTTCTCCATGTGGTGATCTTTGTTCCATTCTTTGTTAAATTTGAACCTTTTTCACTTTTCGTTCATCCAAACGAGACTGAAAAATAATATCATGAAAATCATCTAATTGTGCTTGTAATCCTTTCATCATCTGATATGTATCTTCTTGTGGTTTTTTATTATTGAAATGTTTTAGAGGAGACAGTCTGAAACATATACCTCTAACACAACCATATTTTTCTATCCACTTCAAAGCTACTGAATGTTGTTTTTATTCCAGTTTGATTACTATTGATTCTTTTGTCTAATCCATATAAAAACCATATGAACATAAATATATATTTTTATTTGATACATTAATAGTTCACAATGAAGTAACATTATTTAATAATTACACATGTTTCATATTTTTCTTTTTTTTTATTAATTGGTTTACCATTCTTTTTTACTCAACACTTCTTCCATAGAACATGACATTGGAAGGAAGTGACATATGATTTTTATTCATCAATCTGTATAGTATCAAAGAAACATGTTTTATTTCATATAACAACAAAATTGATTTAAAATACATACCATTTTATTCCCTAGTGTAGTGAAACCCATAGTTTCATTCTAATTAATTTACATTAATGTTGATGCATATTGTTTATTATAAACACTACATTTTTGTTTCATAAATACAAAATATATAATGAAAATGATTATAATAAATAATGTCTCATAATAAATTATCGACTACAATGAACCAAAAATTATTTCTCATCATGATGATTAATGATAAAATTTCTTGATTCCTACTTTATAATGTGTTCATAAGTAACTGGTGGGTGAGGATTTAGTTTCCCCAAAAAATCCCTAAGATAAAAAATTGTAAGAATTTTATGAAGCCTATATAGGAATTTTCAACATCCATTATGATATATTTATTTGAAAATTGTCTCAAATGAAAAACTCTACAAGGGATAATGAAAATTAAACCAATTTTTTGTTATATAATATTTTGGTAAAATGGAGAAATTATATTAGAACATTACCTTAATATCACCCCAAAGGATTCCTTTATTATAGGATAGACATGGAAGCATGAATTTTTATCCAGTGTCACATTCATCCACATTGTAACCAAAAAATAACTATTGAACATTGAGTTATTGGGCTCAACAGGTTGGCCAGGTTGATTCCAACCAACGTCTAATTTTATACCCCTAATTATTTCCTTGTTAATTTCAATCTGCACTGAAATGTTGTGTCAGTTTTTTCATCAATATGATGTTGATCCCCTAATAATCTTACAGTTACATCATAAATCACATGTTCTTCCTAGTGATTGGTCAAATTATCATGTACAAAAGTTATTATATATATTATTAGTCAAACATTTAATTTTCATTACGTAAATACATTAGATAGTAAAAAATATTATGAGGCAAATTATACTATATTAAAAATCAATATACAAATTCATTTATCACCCATTATTTTTTGTTAAAGGTTGAAGGGATTTGGATCCTTTATCGAGAATCCAAATCCCCTCTTTGTTGTCCCCTCTAATGAACATGATATTTTATATATTCGGATCACCATAAAATAATTGTTATCACCCAATGAAAGGATCATCCTTGATTGAGTTTTCATCTGAACCTATAGTTTTTTTAGTCACCAATAAAAAAATTGACCAATTCTTGTTTGTTGGATCTACAACATAAAACATATGCATTTCTTGTGATTTCAATAATATTAGATCTTCCTTTTCTTCTTCCACAACAAAATTCACCTTCACAAATCCCGTTTCATAAACATTCGTTGCACTTATGTTATCTTACCATTTGCAGTAGATAATCGGCACATGAAATGTTGTATAATCTGGCTAATATATCTGTTTGAAGAGGCCTAAACATGACATATTAAAATAAAATTTATTTTTATACATGGAACTAGATATGTTAATTTCATCCTCCATAATCATAAATCTACCCTTTTTCATCATACTGTGGTCATCATTTTTTTATATAATGAATAACTATTAATTAAAAAACCTTTGTAAGATATGATATGTTCATATGGATCCCATGATATCCTTTGAAGTCATTCAGAAATTGAATTCAAATTTGCAGATAACACTTTATAAATATGATCTCAAATACATCTTATAAACTATTAATTATGTGTATATGATGTCCATCCCTTAGCCCTTGACGGATTTAAACCTCTATGAATTTATTTGTTTGATTAAATGTATGTGTCAACATATTCACTATTATCTAAAATATAACCACCGGATTTATCCTTCTTTTTTATTGCAATTGTGACAACATCTATTTTGGAAATCCATCAACCCATAGGATGTTTGTTGTGACTAGACTTTGGTAGACTAATGCTATCAACCTCTAACAGAAAATTGCTACAAAATTATGTAACTTCTTCAATGATATATCAATATTCAATACAACTTTCAGTCTAACATCAATTCATGACATACCCATTAAAAATATTCATATATTATTCAGAGGTGTAAATCCATCTATAATGAATCATAACACATAGTTGAACCTCTATAACCAACTAAAAAATCTCGTAGACCATTATATCAATGAATTATGGAATGAAAATCATCTCAAATTCACATAATATGACTACAACCTCCTTATTCATGTTTGGAAACATTATCAAATCTATAACAGTACTATATATGGAATTGAAAAATTATTTGAGTATGGTTAATTTATGTCAAATTTTTTTTATATGAATGCAACGTAATTTGATGGGCATCAAATTTTGCATCAAACTATGGACTTTGTGAAATTTTAGTCCTTATAACTTCAAATTAGTCATTGACATGACATTTTTTAAATCTGATGAATACCCATATAGAAATTTATCATTGTCAATGAAAGTTCATAATTGTAATTTTTTTCATTGGAAAGAGTCTAAGCTGTTGGAGGATGAGAAGTCTAACTTTTACTATTCACTAATTCCATCTCATACCTTACCTCCATGTTGACCATGTCCAAATAATCCTTCGTTCCATAATTTTCTTTTCTGGTAACATTTAGTAACATTATGATAACACTATAAAATGATTTTTCCTAGATGCATGATATTAAAAAAATGTATGATGAATAAAAAATTATAGTACGGTAATTAAAATATTATTGTTCTCTTTTTATAACATGATTTCATCAGGTTTTTTGAAAAGGGTTTACTAAAAATCGTGTCCACATTATTGAAAATTTGATCACTTGTTAGTGGAGATGGTGTTGTTCATTATTTGGTATTCATATTGTACATTTTTATCCAAGATCCGTATTTATTTTATTAAGCTAAAAATTTATTATGTCTTAAAAACATATTCTTTGAAGAATGTTTCATCGAATTGTGTGTGTGCATTATTTAGAAATGGGACACCCCAATATTTCATTAATTTTATATCATGAAATTGTTCTATAATCTATAATGTTATTTATCATCCTATACAAAATTTTCCTCAATATGAATTCCTTACTTCTATGTGAATCATACAATTTAACACCCATATACCAACCCAATTTCATATCTTCAATCAGTGGATCAAAATAGATATCAATATCATTATTGGGTTGTTTTGGTCTAGATATTAGCAGAGACAACATAAGGTATTTTCTCTTTAGGTATAACCCGGAGAATATGTACTATGTGTACAAATTAGTACACTAAATGATTTATTCCATATGTGGATAATGAAGGATGGGAGTTTCTTAGCTCATTTCCAATTTCATCATACTCGTAATCAATTTTATTCTACTGAGAATAGTCTGCTGGTTGGTTTAGTTTCCAGTATTTAATTCATGAATATGTTTTCTATGTCAATTTTCATATAGTTTCCTGAAAACTATATAGTCTTCTAAACCATGGTATCATAGTAATGTACCACATAGATTTCAATTGAATTTATTCATATTTATTGTATCAATTCATGCCACACATAGGGAAGTTTTTGAGTGATTTGCAAACCTTATCAAACAATATGTAATCATTTCGGAAAGTATGAATTTTTTAGAGATCATGACCATTGAACATAACATCTATTTATCATTATATGTTCCACAAGGTATTTCATTTTATTTTTGTATCATATCACATATGAGACCAATTAGTTTTTTAAGGCTAGTTTCACTCCATACAGTGCAATCTTTGAAATTATATATCTTTAATATAGATGAAAATGTTTTATATTTAATATAACTAATATATGATGGTCTCATAGAATATCTATTTAACTTCTCCAAATTCTTTGGATAATTATGCATTTCAGCTTCAATTTACATTATATTTTTTTCCACATGATCACCATCATCATTTACACTTGTATCCCAAACAAATGATCCATAAACCATAGTGTCATCCCAATCATTGTGCATGTTTATTTTTGTCCCAGGTTTACACCAATTTTTTTTGATCTGACCTATTATGAGAGAAGGAAAATGTTATTCAAACTCTCAAAGACTAATTTCTCTAGAATAAAAATAATTTAAACATAAAAAAATGATTTGAGGAGGGTTGTGTGCATGTTGTGTTGAAAACTTTATAAAATCATTAAATTAATCATCATAATATTTTTTCATATTATTTTAATATATCAATTATTATTTATATTCATCTTATAAGAAAAAAATATTGATTTTGTTTGAAAAATAAATAACTATAAAAAACATACTCATAATCAATGGAGAAATTTATTGACAGTTATAAAAAGGTGTACCCAAATTTTGAATGTTATCTATTATGATTCATAAAGAGTGATCATTTTTTCTGATAGGGACATGAAAAGAAAATACATGGGGTTAACATGTGGTTGTTATTCTCTGTCATTGAATTGTTGTTTTTTTGGAAAAAATGTGGTAATAAATATGTTGGTAAACAAAATTTAATTATTCTTACATGGGAAAATTCCCTTAGAAATTCCTATTCTTTTTTTAAATGAATACTGAAATTCTAAATACGTGTAAAACATCTTTCATCAAAATAGGCGTGGTCTTGAATTAAATGAATTATGACATATGATTATGGAGTATGGAATTTCATGAAATTAATGGATGAGATTGTTATTTGATGAAGAAGTGGCGTTGGACTCTATGTTACACATTTTTTATATCGATTATTCTAGACCATGTATTATAAGAATACCAACACATATATTTTTACTATAACTCACCTAAAAACCCATATTTCAAATATAGTAGAGTTATCAATCTTATTTATATTTTACATATCCTACAATATCAAAATCTTCTATTAAATTTTCTATAAAAAACCACACAATTATATTTCGTTATTAAAAATTCTAAAAAAATTAGTTAGCATGTATTTCACATTATAGAGATCCCAAATATTATTATTCCACCACTAACAATAACCCATATTGCTATAAGCCATCTTCCAAATCAAGTAGTTAATACTATCATAGGAATGTTCAAAAGATTATACTCATTATTAATAAAATTCATACCACATGTATTTATAGGGGAGATAATAATAAAATTTCTAATAATTTTCATTTATCTTTTAATATTTTATGTGTCGAAAATAAATGCTTTTTTAAATTATACATTTTTATTAGTGACTCTCAATACATTCGTAAGGATACATAGTAAATCCAAATAATAATAATAATAATGTGTACATGGATTCTATATTAAAAATAATTATAATATTTTTTAAGAACATGTATATTCTATTTTATTTTGAATTATATAATCATGACTTCAAAATATATAATTCTGGAAAACATAATAATACATAAAAATTTAAAATAAAATTAATTCATAGTATATTGATAATGATATAAAAAAATTTATAAAATCCCTTAAAATAAATAAGAAGACCTACATTATTAAATAATCTGGGAATCAACATTCCACTAATATAAAAAAAAAATCTGTTTGTAATGAAACAATATTTCATTATATTTTGGTATCATTAAAATATTACAATAATTAAATATGATACCCTAATGATCACTAAAAATAGAATACATACGGTAATAACTTGTTTATGAAGACATTATTGTTTTAATCCATTGTAGTTGGAGGGATAATTGGATTAAAATGGGAAGAATTGTTTGATATTAAACTACAAGAGTAAGAAGGATAATTGAAACTTGGATCTCATTACTAATTGGTACATCACAAAAAAACTATATATTAGTCAATTATATTCACTATATTAAATCATTATTGGGTAGTGTTTTGTGTTGCATAACTCAAAGATCTACACAATCAGAGTGAGAAATAATGATGAATGAGTGTAAATAAACTTGAATTCATGGTAGAGGGTGAACCAGTAATGGATCTAGGAAAGAGAGATAGGGTGAATAATCATTGAGGTGGATCAAGGACAAATAAGATCACATTTGTGTTCGTTGTTCAACCCATTTGGGAAAATTAAAAACTATCAATTTTGGTCAAGGGAGAGAAATAAATCACAAGTGATCAAATACAATGATTTCAATATATCATTCTAAATTCAATATAACAAAAATAGATAAAATTTAAACCCATAAATATATAATAAAACTCGTTTATTTCTAAGAAAACATTTGAAACCATAGAATCAAAAATATATGCATCATTAAAACCCGTAAAACCATTTTATTCCAAATAAAACATCTTGAACAAGAAATGCAGTCATAAATTTGATTTATAAACACTTAACAACTCATTCAAATATCCTGTTAGATAAAAATTTATGTATATATGAATATAATAATCAGTGTAAAATACACAAATGAGACATTATTAAATAATAATTAATGTACCCCACATTAAATGCACCATTTATAATTTATCTCAAGAGACAACGATCATTAACTCATTCTTCAAAACATTTTATTACATAATAAGAATATTTTGATAAAGAATTTATGTTTTCTGTATACAATAAACTAATAGTTTTCGAACTCAATTTACATGGAAATCTCAAAATATTAATATGTATATGTATATGTATATGAAAACTATAAATTTTAATTAATCAACAACATAAAAAAATTAAAAGAAAAAGCAGGAGAATAACTTATTGTTTCTTAAATCCCTTCGAACATAATAAGATTCTAAAAAAATCCACTAAAATGGAGTTATATGTTAAATTTATTACTTTAAAAATCCACATGAAATGATAACATGATATATTTTCCATTTTTTCCCAAAAAATTATATTATTTAAACATCACAATCCCAATTTGAAAATAAAATATTTTTCAAAATAGATCACCCCGCATGAATGTTTTTGAAATTTAGAATGCGAATATGGAAAAAAATTACCATAAATAAAATAATTATTTTCAAATCCAAATATTATATAAATAAAATTTTAATTTTTAAATGTGACTCAAAAATAAATATTTTTCTTTCTTACACTAATATTAACTGACCCTTTTTCCATTTCTAAACTCCCACTTGAATGTAGTATACCTAGAAATTAACTCTCTTACTCGCTTGATGTTTGTGAAACATGTGTTATAATGGAAATCACAAAGAAAGACTTGACATGATTGATGATGACTTCAATTGTGTTGTACATATTCTACATTTGAGTTGATATTTGGTGACTAAGATTAAAATAATAAATATTTCAAACATAAAATATATTTTTTATTCAATGACTATTAGTAGAAAATAATAAACACTTTATTCAAATGTTTTCTAAGATAGAGTATATAAATTATTTATTAAAATATATTCATACCTTATGAATTCCCTAGGTGATATTCTCTTCCACCGTGAGGCTCTGATCAGGGTCTATCGTAACAAGACTAGGCAACGTATAAGTGGATGAGAACTAGTACGGTGTAGTTATTGATTGCTCATGGGATGGGTGAAACTAAGACCAGGAGGAAACCAATGGTTGTGGAGTTATTTGGAAATAAAAAAACAAGACATAACACTATGAATTGAGAAGGACCAATGTGACAATAGTAGGGTAAAATCAGGAATACATAGACCCACAAACAAAGAACATTCACAGTAGTATGAATGATAGTGGAGACTTCATTAACAGAGCTCATAAATGTGGAACCATGACACCAATGAGAAAATTTGATGCTACACTATCGCACACCCACTAATCTCAAAAAATCAATATATGAGACAATCGAAGAATAAAATGAATTACCTTATATTTTAGAGTAGATTCATCCAGGATAAGATCAAGGGGAGTGATGATAGAGATGAAGTTCCAGGAAATCATGAATGAAATGAAAGAAATCAGTTGGGTTGGGGTTATTTTTGAATGATCAGTGATGGTTTCTTAAGCGCTTCCAAAAAACACTGATAAACACTGGTTTTTTCAGAGATAACATAATAAGAACATATAAAATGCTTCTTTATCAGTGCTTGTTTAGTTTTAATAAAGATTTATGGTTACAATAATAAATAATGGTATTTGTAAATATCTTAAATATATTCATTTGCTTAATATATTTATTATAATTTTTAAACTATTTAAATATATAGTTATTTATATATAATTATACAAATAAATTTTAATTATATATATATATATTTCTAATTATAAAAATATGATTTAATCAATATAGTAAATATACGTTTTAAAATATATTAAAAAGTTATATAATTTGTAAATATATTTATAATTATTTTTTAAAATTATATATATATATATATATATATATCATTATATATATAATATGTATATAGATAAATATTATAGGTGATTAGGGGTATAATTATATAGAAATACACAGAAACACCTCATAGGCCGTTGGGTAGGACATAGCCCCCCTATGGGAAAACCCGCCCATTACAATGACACACAATCCACATTCTTATAGTATATGATCACACATGAATTATTTGTGGTGATCTCATGTATGTCATGTCCCTTGTAGGCCCAACCCTCCTCCTTACTGCACTACTCGTCGTCCTAATCTCTGTTGAATTTTTATTCAAAAAATATTAATATGAGTGTTTTGATTGGTCAAAACACTCCTCACTTGGATTAATGAGGTGTCTTAAAAGAAGGAATCCCACATTGAATAGTACAAATAGAATCCAATAGATCATTTCTTATTTAAGTGAGATTTGTGATTTGTTATATTAATAAAATATATATTTTCCAAAAATAATGTAATGTATTTTTTAAATATATAATTAGTAAATGTTTTGTTATATATATATAAATATAACAAAACAAAACAAAATGAAACAAAACATTTTATTAAAATGAATAATGACTTGATTATTCCTAACCGTAGGGATTTATTTATTCGAATCCCAAATGGGAGCCTCTCTTCTGAAATGGTTAGTACGAACCAGTGTTACATCCACCAATTTAGGTTTATATATTAGAGACGCCAATAAACCTTTTTGTTAACTAATTCAATCCAAGAAATTCTCCAGAAGACTCCCAATATCAGTGCAATGGGGTAATCAGGAATTGGTGTCCGATTTTTCTCAAAACCTTGGTGAAATACTCAAGGGATACTTCCACCGAAAACCCTACACCATCATTGTGGGGGTGGATCAAACAGTTTTGAATAGTGAACCCGATTCACACATCAAGGTTATATCGTTATTCTATTCTACCAACTTATTTATCTATCAATCAAAAGGTTTTGAACAAGTTAGAACCTCGAAGATGGATTCTGAATATCTCAAAGTCATGAACCCAAGATATGGTCAAACATGACCGTTTCGATGGTAATAACTGTTTTCGGTGGAAATACAAGAGGAAATTTCTTCTGACAATGTTTAATATTACATATATTCTGGATCCTAATATTCCTCTCATACCTGATGAGCCTGTTTCATGTGACGACGGTCCAGCCGTTGATATGACTCAAGTCGAGCACATTCAGGAAATGAGGAATAAACAAGATGATGATGAAGTCTTGTGTCGAGGAAGCATTCTGAATACATTATCAATTCGACTTCATGAATAATTCCTCCAAATGAAGACCACTTGAGAGAATTGGGATGCACTCAAATTGATGTATAAAGCGGTGGAAGAAGGTACCAATAAATATCTTATTGCAATGTATCTAAATTATAAGATGGTTGAAAACAATCATATGTTGGAGAAAATTCACGGGCTTCAATTTATAGAAAATAATCTCCTTTCCCTTAAGATAAATATACCAAAAAAATTAAGTGGGTGAAATTATTTCTATATTTCCTCCAATGTGGGAAAATTTTGGTAAGTCACTTATTTGGAAAAGTGATGATATTTCCTTATAGAAATTGCAAAAACATGTTCATAATGAAGAATAGTCTATATTGAGAGACGTGGGTATGGAATCCCAATTTGATACAAATGTTAATATTGATGAGGAAATGAAACAACAAAATTCTTCTTTACATGTCTAGAGGAAGTGTCAATAATTTAAGAAAAAAGGAAATCTTTCCCAGAAGAAAAGATATTGCTTCGTCTATGGAAAGCCGGGGAATTTGGAAAGTGAATGTCTCTATCAAAAGAATGTTGAAAAATCCGCTACAAATATGCTGACTAAAGAAAATATAGTCGCTATGATATCTAAAGTCATCATGACTTGGATGAAGATGGGATGGTGGCTTGATTCTGGAGCAATGGTGCATGTGTGCATGGATCGTTCTATGTTCAAAACAATTGACCATTGTGCTATCTCGAAGGAACTACATCTTGGAAAGAATACATGAATCAATGTTAGTGGACAAGGAATCATAAGGATTGACTTTAGTTCTAGGATAAAGTTGACCCATCTCAAGGAGTAGTATGTTTTCAAAATTCAAAAGAACATTGTTTCTGTTTACCTTTTGTGTAAAAAGGGTTTTCGGGCTTCATTCAAATCAGACAGGGTTATCTTGTCGAAGAGAGGAATGTTTTTGGGAATAAGGTATTCAAATGATGGGTTTTATCAACTGTACATTAATAATATGATTGAATATTCTCATTATTTGATTGAACATTCTAATTTTTAGCATGATCTTTATGACATGTTAATTTTAATTCACTATAAGTAATGAGGAAGTTAAATTTGATTAATTTTGGAAATAATTCTAATAAATGTGAAAAACATGGATAATCTAAAATAGTTTTGAAGCCTTTCCATAGTCTAGAAAAAAATTCTGATATATTAGAGTTAGTGCATTCTTATATTTTTGAATTAAATGGTTTGTTAAGCAATGGAGGGAAAAGACATTTTATTACTTTTTTTGATGACTGCAGTAGATATTTACATATATATTTTTCTAAAACTCAGGATTAAGTCTTTAATGTGTTTAAGTTGTATAAAGAAAAATATTAAAACCAATTAGGCAAAAAGATTGAAAAATTACTCTTATATATAGGTGTTGAATATTTTATGAATCAATTTAATGAATAATTCAAAGAAAATGGTATAATTCACCAAAGATATGATCCATACAAACCTCACAAAAATGGATTAGCGGAAATGAAAAATCAAACATTTGTAGAAAATGTACAATTCATGATTAATACATCTAAGATACCATTAAATTTATGGGGTGGAGATTTATTGGATGCATGTCATATTCATAATAGGATTGCATCTAGAAAATATAAGTTATCTCCTTATGAAATGTGGAAATGAATAAGACCTAATCATTGTTATTTCAAAGTGTGGTGGTGTTTAGCATCTTATAGAGTTCCTGATTCTAAAAGAACTAAAATTGGTCTTAGTGAAATTAAAGGTGTTATTGTTTGATATGCAGAAAATAGTAAAGCATATTGAATTATGGATTTAGGAGCTAATATAATTTTTGAATAAAGGTATGTATGGTTATTTAAAAATAAGATTTTTAAAGATGACGTGGAGGACGTGATTATTCATATCTCAATCTCATGTTCTCCATCTAGTTAAAATATAATTGTAGATATTTATGATGATTCTCGAGTTGAACCTAAACGGATTATAGGAATTAGGAAGGAGAAACATCTACATCTAGATTTTATTTTTCCTAATTCCATAATTTTTCTTATTGAAGGAGATCAAAATAATCAACTTCTTAATAAGTATCAATTGGTTTTGACTATAGAAGATGACCCAAAGACTTATAAAGAGGACATGCCTTCTAGAGATGTTGCTTTTTGGAACAAAGAAATTAGTGATGAAATAGATTATATTATAGGGAATAATACTTGGGTTTTAATGTATTTAACAAGAGGATCAAAACCTATTGGTAGTAAATGGGTATTCAGAAATAAATATGATTCTAATGGTAACATTCAAGCTTTTAATGCTAGATTGGTTGCCAAAGGAGTCGGAAAAAATAAGGGATTGATTATTTTGATACTTATTCCCCGGTAACATGAATTACTTCAATAAGGATATTATTTTATTTTTCTTTAATTAATCTTTTTTATGTTAATGGAATGGATGTCAAAACTGATTTTTAAAATTGTGAATTAAATGAAGATATTTACATGGAACAATAGGAAGGGTTTTGTTTTACAAGGTAATGCAAACAAGGAATGAAAACTAGTTAAATCTCTTTATGGTCTTAATCACGCTCCGAATCAATGGCATGAAAAATTTGATTATATTATTTTATCTAATGGTTTTTTCTCATTATAATGTAGATAAATGTGTTTATTCAAAGGTTACAAAATAATATGGAGTTATTATGTGTTTACATGTGGATGATATGTAAATTTTTAGAACCAATAAGATTGGTATAGTCAAGACAAAGAATTTCCTATCATCTATGTTTAAAATAAAGGAAATTGGAATAGTTGATACTATTCTAGGCATTGAATTTAGAAAACACAGTCGGGGTTATTCTTTTAGTCAGTCTCATTACAATGAATAAATGTTAACAAAATTTTATCATCTTGGTTTCAAGGATGTCAATACTCCATTTGATTCTAGTGTTAATATTTTTATAAATATAGGTAGATCTGTAGCACAACATGAATATTCTAGTTTACTTGGTTATTTAATATATGTGATGCATTGTACTAGACCTGATATTTCTTTTGTGGTATGTAAAATGAGTATATATACTAGTAATCCTTGTTTGGATCTTTGGAGATGTATAAGATGAATTTTTCAATACTTAAAAAAGACCGAAGATTTATGTATATAGTATAATGACTATTCGACTATATTAGAATGATACACCGATTCATGTTGGATTAAATGTATTGGTGATAACCAATCCACTTGTTGATGGGTTTTTACTCTTAGAGGTTGTGTTGTTTCTTAGGTGAGCAAGAAAAAACATGAATTTCACATTCGACCATGGAGTCAGAGTTTACCACCATAGCGGCATGTGGAAAGGAAGCAGAATGGATTAGGAATCTATTATTGGATATTAGATTGTGTCCTAGTTTGATGATCCTATCTCTATCATTGTGATAGTGAATCAACATTATCAAGGAAATATAGTTTCATGTTCAATGGAATGTATAGACATATAAGATTGAGACACGATAATGTGAGACAATTATTACATGATGGTACCATACCAATTGTTTATGTGAGGTCATGTTAAAACATTTCAGATCCATTTACAAAATATCCACTGAGAGAGATTTTTCATGAAACTAATAAAATGATAGGGTTGAAGCCCATATAATAAATCATTTTAGTAATAGAAACCCGACAATTTCCTTATGTAGATCCTAATCAATGTGTTTAAAGGGAAAAAACAAGTTACGAAGATGATTGTTGATATTGAAAATTATAACCCCAATTTTTGTCATCAATATCATTCGTTATGACAAGAGGTTAAGTTTTGAACTCTTAACTAAATATTAAGACTCAATGAGATATGTGCTATAATAAGGGAAGCACATTGAAATATTTTGTCAATGCGATCTTAGAATTGGTGCTTTGTCATACAATAGTAAATGGGTTAGCTCCGTAGTGAGTTAATGAAAAGGATATAAGCACAAGACCTTAAAAGTGATAATAAAAAAGATGTTGGTTGAAGGTTCATTATATTTTTATTTTATCCAGTTTATCTTAAAGGTTAATAAGTTTAATGTTTCGACAACTTATAAATTGGATAAACTTTGAGATATTAATTCTAAGTAGAGGATTAAATCAAATGATACATTTATAATTTATAATAACACACTTGTGATCTAGAGAATTAATATTTATAAATAAAATTAAGGGATTGTTATATTTTTATTCGAAAAATATTAATAGGAGTGTTTTGATTGGTCAAAACACTTCCCACATGGATTGTGAGGTGTTTTAAAATAGGGAATCCCACATTGAAAAGTATAACTAAAATCCCATAGCTCATCTCTTATTTAATGGAGATTTTGGTTTTGGTTTATTAATAAAATATATATTTTTCAAAATGATTTTAAAGTATTTTTTAAATATATATTTATTTAATGTTTATATATATATATATATATTTATTACAAAAATAAAATAAAATATGTTATTAAAAATACTAATGACTTGATTAGTCGTAACCATAGGGATTCGTTTATTCGAAACCCGAAAGGGCACCTCTCTTCTGAAACAGTTAGTATGAACCGATGTATCATCCAAGATTTTGAGTTTATAAATTACCGATGCCGAGATTTCTTTTTTGTAACTGATTAAATCTATGAAATTCTCCAGAATTCTCCCATCATCGGTGCAGCAGGGTAATTGGGAATTGGTGTCTGATTTTCCATGAATCCTTGGTGAAATCTTCGAGGGAAAATTCCACTGACAACCCCACACCATCATCGTGGGGGTGGATCAAACCCTTTTGGACACGTAACCTGATTCAATCATCAAGATTCTCTCCATATTCATTTCTGCCTACTTATTTTTCTAATAGGCTCGTCACCCAAGAACCGTAAAATCCCATCATCCATTTGTCCTTGTAACATAGGAACCGTCGAAGGCCACATTGTCTGCCTGTGTTTTCACCCAAAAATTGTTGAAGCCCTTATTTCTTCCTACGCTTGTCACCCAAGAACTTTCTTTTCCTAATTCTTTCCTTCCCTCATCTCCCACGAATCGTCAAAACTGTCGTAGTTGTCTGGCTATGTTCGACACCCATGCATCGTCGAAGCCCTGTCATCCACCTGCATTCCCCAAGGCACCATCGATTTCTGTTGTCCGCCTGTGCTCATCACCCCGAGACTATTGAAGCCACTTTCATCCACTTTCTTTCATATCCCAGACACCATTGAAGCCATGTCGTCCACCTGCTATCAACCAAGCACCTTTGGAGCCACCCTCTGCCTGGAACAAACACCCCGCCAACTACCATTGTGCCACCTCATTCCACCATGCATTCCAACATTGCGAATCGAAGGCTACCTCCAAAAAATGTTTAATCCATCTTCACATAACATGGAGAGCACCAACTCTTCCATTCGTCGTGCCCCGCCTATAATGAATGATGCCCAACTGACCCTTCCAAGAAGACCCCACCACCCTTACCACAGCTAGAAACCGTGAATCCCTAGTCCAACACCCAATATCATGGCTCAACCATCTGGAATCATTTGACTCTAGCCACACACCCGCCCCTGAAATAAATTGGGCTAAAACCCACCCACGGTATTGAACCCCAACCTAGATAAATTCAGTATTACGGGGTCCTCACACCACCAGGGAAAACCCCAACCCAAATATATATATATATATATATAATTAATATATATAAATATATATATATAGTAAATATATTCATTATTTAAATATATTTTTTCAAATATAATACATATATACAATAAATATAAAT
Source organism: Viscum album (assembly GCA_963277665.1). Lineage (NCBI taxonomy): Eukaryota > Viridiplantae > Streptophyta > Magnoliopsida > Santalales > Viscaceae > Viscum > Viscum album. The sequence continues at coordinate 1,933,426,636 of OY728142.1, forward strand.
ATTAATATAGAAAATATATTCATTATTTGAATATATTTATTTATTTATAATTATAACTATTTAATTTTTAAAACCTAGTAAATAGCGATTTACAAATTTACTTAATTTGGAATATATTATTTTATAGATATTTATTTAAAGATATATTATATTCATTATTAATGAATATATAATCTTAAATGCATAAATTTTAAAAATAATTGATATTGAATAATTAAAAATTATCAGACATCAAAAATATTGAAAAATTGATAGGTTTTATTATTAATACAATTTAATATAAAAATAAATTATGTGTATATATTAAAATGAAGCTGAATATGTACTGAAAATATTAAAAAATAGTAAATAAATATGTATAAATAAAAATTATAAAATGATTAAATCCAAAATAATAATAATTAAATAATATTGAAAATGAATAAATAATACCAAGTGTAATAATATTAGAAATAAATAAATTAAATTTACCTATTATAAATATAATATATTAAATATATTATGTTACCAAATGACATTCTAAAATGAATATCAATATTTGAATAAATTACATAAATATGATGTGTATGCGTTTATATGTAAGATTTCATTAATTACGAAAATGTTTGTGTGTGTAAAATTAATGAGTCTATTTGCCTATGTGTATATAAAAACAAGTTTGATATATGTTAAATTGAACAATAAAATTATATTATATGTTGTCTATATTAATGAAATAAATAATAAAAAGAATTAGTAAATTAAAAAAATGAACAACTATTATTAATTATATAGAGTATTTAATAAAATAAAAATTAATATTTATATATATTAAAATGTGAATTGATACATATTAATTATATAAATTACAACTATACTAAAAACATTAAATGTTTATGAATAAACATATATAGATAAATATTGAACAAGGATAAATTTACAAACATATTGAACAAGGATAATTTAAAATTCATAAATTCCAAAAATTTTAAAAAAAAATATAATTATAAAAGAATAAATAATATTAAAAATGTATAAATTTGAAAAAAATACTAAAAAGTAAAAAATACTATATTGTGAAACGAAATATATAATATTATAAAATTTACTGATTATAAATACAATTTATATTAAATATATTATGTTTATAAATATAATTCTAAAATGAATATTAAAATTTGCATAAATTACAGAAATATTATATGTGGGTGAATTGTATAAAAAATGCATCAATTACATACATGTAGTAATGAAATAAATGTAACATGAGTTTGATATATATTAAATTGAAAAATCAAATGAGATTAAATTAAATTTCCATTACTTGATATAAATAGTCAATATTTTCAATTAATATTAATTTGTAATTATAAATCACTTATCACTAAGTATACGGCTTATATAACGTAACAAAAAAATATTCTATTATATAAAAAATATTTTTGGAAGTATTATATATATGTTGATATATATATGGATATTTTTCTATGATAAAAATATTATATATAATAATAAATAATTATGTAAAAAGCCATTAAAAGTGAATAAGGAAATAATATGTTTTTAATTAATATTTTTTATTCATTTTATCTAAATATATTTAATATATATTATATATTTATATTTATAATATATATATATATTAAACTTATTAATTATTATTCAGCATTATTTCATTAGTAATTTTTTTAATAATTTTTTAATTAATCAATTTTTAATTTTATTTGTATAATTATTAAAAAATTTTAATTATATATAAATATATTTAATATCAAATTTATTTTTAATATCTATAATGTATATATATTTATATTAAATGTATTCATTTTTATTAAAAATTCGCTAGTTGATAATTTTTTTAATATTTTATAAAATTTTCTCATTTTTTATTTGTTTAATTATTTAAATTTATTAGTTATATATATATATATATATATATTTATTTAATATTTATTATTTTTTAATATTTATAATTTATATATATGTATAAAAAATTAATTCATTTTTATTAAAAATTATTAAATTAATAATTTTTTTTAAAATTTACTTATTTTTAGTTTTTATTTGTTTAATTATTTCAATGTATTCATTTTTTATATCTATTATTAATGTATACTATTTATCATTGTTTATAATATGTATGTATACTAATTTTATTAATAATAATTTAATTAATAGAAAAACTGAATAATTTTTAAATGTATTGATTTTTGTTTTTTATTTATTTAATTATTTCAATTACTTTATATTTTTAGTACTTGTATTTTTTATTTGTATATAAAAAAATTAATGATGGCCCACATGGGAATGTTGGGAAAGGCATGTATAGGCCCAAATGGGGTAATAAGTGGGTCGAGTCGTGTAGGACGTCGACCGTGTGTATGTGGGTGTGCACTTAGGGGAGGCTTAAGATGGGCCAAGACCTTAGTGGGAATGTGTGTGTAGGCCCATGTCCATATGGGTGTGTGTGGAGAGTGTATGTGGGAGCCCATCCCCAACAACAAACTTTTGACCTTGGAATGCGGTAGAATTGTATAAAAATATGTAGTTGAACGTCCACTATTTCGATGTGGGACTCACACCCATGATCATGGCTTTTATCAGCATTATAAAATGCTCTGATAAAGATTACCATTTATCATCACAACAAAAAATGTTTTGATAATTTTACCATTTATCAATTCTTTTTTTTCACTGATAAAGTTCAATATTGTATTTTGCATGTTTTGTAATAGTAAAAGACCACTTTAAAAGTGTGTATAATATAGAACACACCATAAATAAATAAGTGTGTATAATATAGTTCATAAATTTAACCCATCAATTTATTTTGTTTTATCACTTCAGAAGCATCACTCGATAAATAAAAAAGTGTGTATAATATAGCACACACCATAAAAGTATATATGGGTCCCCACAAACCTATTCCAACCAACCTAGTCACCGATAGTCCAACTACTGATCCTCATAAAGAACATTAAACTTGTTCCCTCATCTTCGTTATTTCATAAAACACATTTCCTTGCCAGGAATGACATAAAACAAGTGAATTCTTTTTCATGATCATCATAACCAGATATTTATATTATAATCACATTTTTAGGTGGTGAGGGGAATATGTTTACTAATTGGTCATCATAATAACCCATTCACATAGTGTGTATTGGGTCACACTAAACAAAACCATGGGCAAGTTGTGGTTGAGTTGTGATTGGTACTCTTTCCATATGAAATAAAAATATTAAAATAATCAATAAGTCGCATAATCCCATAACCATAATCAATTTACTAACATAATTTATTATTACAACATATATATAACCATAATCAATAATTATTTTATTCATTCCATTAATTTTATTATCATAACATCTACATCATCATCTTTCAACTCATAACTATCACAAGGTCAAGGCGCTCATGCCATTAATCATGAAATTACCCTCCTCATAAGGATATTCCTCTTCGGAGAATCATATACCATTAATCTTTATAATAAATCAAAATTTTCACCACAACATACATCTTAAATAATACACTACCACATATTTGGCTTTACACAGCACCACCCTTTATCAGCATTTTTTAGCACAGTTCAAAGTACCCACATTATTAGTGATTTTTTAGTAGCACTGATAAAGGAGAGTCCTTATCAGTTTTTTTACTAGTGCTGTTAAAGGGTAAATTTCATACAAAACTATAAATCGTTAAATATTATATATTAACATAACAAAATATTTTATTGATATAAATATATATATATATATATTGTTTATTTAATTATGATTTTTATAAGGCTAAATCTGTATTTACACTTAATATATAAGATATTTAGTGAGCAAATTATCATAAAAATTTATAAAAAATAATATTATTTTACAATTTTCTAATTAATATTGATTAATAGAAATTTAATATCAATTTGAAGATATAAAAAATCAAAACAATAATAAAATATCTAAAATAAGTTGAAAACGTGACCCGAAATCAAATGGTCAAAACATTAGATCCAAGTATCTGTTTGTGCCCTACCACATATAAAATCGAAGCTCTCAAAAATATCTACAGCCTAATGATTGAAAAAGGGACATGTCTTTTTAGGACAAAAATAGACTAAAAGGAATCTAAAATAGAGTTTTTAGTTGGGGTATCCTAATTTTTTAAAATTTGATGGAATTTAATTCACTTTTAAGGGGTTTTCTAATCATTTTTCAGTACAGACAAATTTATTTTCCCGGATTACACTCATAAGGATATTATGGTTGTAGAATATATCATTCTTTACAATATACTATTATTTATAATTAATTATATACACATATATACATATTTTTATATAATTAAAGATTGAAATTAAATTTTATAAATAAATATGTAAACATATTTACATATAAAATATCATTATAAAATATAAACCATATCTAAATAAAAATAATTTCCATTTTATTTAAAATTAAAATATATGAATATTTATTTATCTATATAATGTTTGTGTGTGTATTTGTGCATGTCTACATTTACAAACTAATATATATTATCTATATATTTTAATATATGTAAATAAATATTAAAATATAATATATGTAAATAAAATAAAATTAATTATAGTTATATTTATAGATATATGATATATATGTTCATGTTTTATATATGTATGTATTTATTTATTTAATTTTAAATACACAAAAAAACATATTTTATAAATTTATTTAGAAAAAATCATATAAAAAATCATTAATATATGAATAAATACATGGATAAAAAATATAACTATAACTATATATATCATAAAATAAATAACAAATTAACATGAATAAAGGTCATTTGTTTAAATCCAGGAGGAGGTAGTGGTGCACTGGTGGGTTAATTGGATGTGTAGTGCTGTTAAGGGGGCTTCATGTACTGATAAAAGGGGTGGTATCCACCTCTATCTTTATGTGAATTTTTTTGAAATATATATATATATATATAACTTTAATATGAAATTATATTTTATCACTAATAAATGAATGATTTTATCAGGCTTTGTTTAGTGATGATAAATGTCTCATTTTATCAATGTTTTTATAATGTTGATAAAAGATAATATATCAGTTCCTTTATTAGGACAGTTAAACGGGAGCCCCTTTTAATGAAGATTACCTCAACAATGTTTTTTTGGTGCTTTTGATGTCTTTTTCTACCTCTATTAAAAGTTGTTTGTGTGTTATTGATAGAAGCCCCTATATTGATTCTCTAAAACCACATAAGTTGATTAATGAAATATATAATTAGTGTCATATATAATATTTTATATTTTTATTATTACGTAGTGTGAATTATATTATATCCCGCATTTTGAATGCCACACATCTGATACACTACCCTCCCATTATACCAAATTGGAGGGGAAAAAATATCATAATGTTTGATGTTGTATTTTAACACAACACCAAATAAGTTTCAAAGACTAACCACATGATATGACAACCACATGTCATAATTATGAAAAAATTAAAAATATTCTCAATATTCAGTCCAAATATTTTTTTACCGGGAATCCACATCATCCCTACATGAAGGATATCAGGGAATCAATTATCACATCAACTCACATAACCATCACTATATCTAAGAAAATCATTCATTAGATTATAATTGTCACCAAATTATATTGTGTAGAAACACATTTTAATGATAAAACATTCAAATTATTTTATCAAGAATGAGCCACCACAATCATACTCCTTGTTGTGGTTCATCTCAGAATTCTTCATGCACCAGGATTCTCTCAAAATACTTTGGACATCCAATAACTATAATCACATAAAATACTTGTTTGACAATTTTCTTAATCATATGGTCATAAAATGATTCAAATGTATCCACCTTTATGATATACTAATGAATTATAGAAAATTAATATTCTTGTAGGTAATCACACAAACATATATATAGCTCTTAGGGTTTAGCATGCTTGGTGAGGCCCTACAGGGTACCAGCGAGATCTCGGGTTCGAGTCTCACCGAGTACATCCCTATTGAATTAAAGTGGGATTTTTTTATACCCCTCCCCAGAGGTGTTCTAAGATACATATATATATATAATTATAAAAATATGTTATAAAAGGGAGTTCTATGTATGATTCACACTACAATAAAACACGGTCGTGGGCATGACCCCACCACCGACACCCCAAACCCCAAGCCCCCTTACCACCTCATCCACCTATAGCGGGGGATTATAATCATATGTTATAATATATAGGGGTAATGATATTTATATATAAAAGGAGTGGGGTAATTCAGTATAAGGACCATATATTGAGGAAATACCATATGGGTCCTCCATTTATGAGACTGGGAATCCAAATGATGATTATTACCAAAACAATTATCCCCTCTTACAGCTACCCCCATGCACTTCTACTTGACCTCTCCCCCAATTTCGTTCCATTCAAGATCTCCTGCACACAACTCTATACTCACTATGTTTCCCTCCCATCAAACATATTCTCTAGGGCACTACTCTCACCACACAACTAATATGGTGCACAGCTCTTGCGCACTGCTGTCACCACTAATTTACTCCAGCACACTACTCTTTCCAGGCATCATCCTTCGCACTCGTCTTGTAGAGGCCTCTTATCATGGGAACCACTGAATCATCTCCACATTAAGGAATATTTTATCAGTATTTCCTTTCTACCAGATCCATGAATCCATAATTTCTATATGTTATAAGATCCATATATTTGTGATGATTTATTTTGTTAATTGCTGTAAATAATAATTAATAAATTTTTTTAGGATATTATATTCATTAACACTGTACTTTATTTAATATAATATAATGTAAAAACAATCCTGAAGAAATGTTTTGTAATTTTCATTTTGATTGAGAATATTTTGGTGATTCACAAGGAAAATGAATTATTAATGATAAATATCGATGGGTAGATTTATAATAGAAGGAGTTTCAATTGATGAAATATCTAGATTAGAATCATCAATTATGAAGTGTGATGTGACATAATTAGTTTTAAAATACATGATAAGGTATTAAAATGGAACTTTTTTATAACTTATATATGATGAAGGAGTTGAGCAGTTTTTTAGAATCAATTATTGTTTTTTTCATGTCAACATTTTATTGAGGATGTATAAATGATTTAAATTGATAGTGGATATAACTAAAATAGTGGATGTAGATCAAAGTTAATGAATGTTCCAAATTGATTATATTAATATTTTGTTCACATGATATGAACTTAAATTTGATATTTAATTTGTAGTGTTGAATTGCTTAGTGGGAATTAAGAAAAATGTTTATCAGCTGATTTTGATTTTGAAATGATACCTTGTGCAATTAGTAGTGTTCCATTTTTGATCCCATAGATAAATACATAAAAGTTCAGTGAATTTATGGTGGATGTTGGCCAAATTTTTCCATCATTCAAATCATTTAGGGAGACAATTTTCAAGTACATCATTACACATGGGTTTGAATATTAATATGTTTGTAATATCCCTCAAAATATTTTCTTGAAGTGATATGTCAAGAGTTTAATGTAGAAGTAAAGAGCATATGGATTAGGTAACTTGACTCTATTTCTTTGTGTTAAATTTTTTCAAAATTATCATATGCAGTTATCCCATGATGGACTAGAAATTAGTCACAAATAAAGGGTATCATTAGTGTCATATATAATTTATGATGAGGTAAAATCTAAAGTGTAAAAGTATGCCAATTGAAATAATTGATGACTAGTTTATTGACTATGGTATATTAGTTCAATACCTTCAAGCGTTAAGAGACATGTTAAAACAACTTGATGGATTATATAGAGTTTTCGAGCAGTCATATATATTAATACCTTGGATATGTAATATACTAATAGACGTGTCGTCTCAAAATATATATGTATATGCTCAATTACAATATGGGGTTGAATTGTATGTGTAAAATCATTCATATTTATAATTAAGAAAATCTATGTTTAATAACATTAAAAATTATGGATTCACAAACCCTCTTCCATTCATTACTAAGAGACTATACTATTTAGAATCAAAATAATTGATAAGATAAGTAAAAATAATAGTAGTTCACATAGAGAAATATTCAACCTTAACGTGTATATAATCTTATTTATTAGATTATGAAAATATAAGGATGTAAAAGATTGTTATATTTTCTTTCCTTGAAAAAATGCTGAAGATTTAAAATGTGTAACAAAAACAAGTAAAAAAGTGTAGGAAATATTTTAACCCAAAGAGAAGGGTATCCAACAAAATTCTATAAAGTTCCCCTGATTTATAGTTTCAAGAAATTTTTTGTTACCCAAACCAGGGTAGACCATAGGTAAGAGTATCATATTCTCTTTTACTATCCCTAGAAGATCTAAAAATATATTGAAGTTTCCACCTATGTCTTCATATCTTTAAAATCCCTAAATCTTTACTGTAGTCAACACCTCTAACTTCTTATTCTCAGAATCCCTTTATTGATAAACAAAAATCATAATCGTACCAAGCAGGTTGACAATGTTGTTCACATTTGAAAAACAATTCCCAAATTCCACAAGTCATGATAGTCTCTCTCTTTGGAAATAACTTCACAACATTACATCTTATAATATCGAGAATATTTTTTTATTTTGATCATTCAAATGATAGGGTATTTATAGAAAAAAATCCCAATTGTCATCTTCTCCTCCAATGGTCATATTTTTTCAAATATTTCAGAGAGACCTATACACATGTCACTAAGCCATCAGTTAGTTAAAAATAGATTGTTCGACATCATTTCATTTATAAAATCATGAGAATCATTATCACGGGTAAAAAAAATATGTAAGGAAAAAAATTATGCTTAATAAAACATTATCTTGTTTAGGATAAGATAAAATTAAACGTTAAGTTATAGAAATGAGGTAACTATAAGAAAATAATTTAATCAGATTCATATTAAAGAGAGAATCATAGTCTAAAAATAAGAATAAATAGTTTCTGAAATAATAGATAATAACTATCGAAAGTCTGATGAATTCAGAATCTGAGTTAAGAATATTTCAGCGTTGGAAAAAAATGTGTGTTCAGATTTTGATTTAAAGTGAATTCCAAGTCAAATTTTAGAAGAAATCAGAGTTTGATTTCAGAAGAAATGAGAGTATGATTTCAGAAGAAACCCGTGTTTGATTTTAGAAGAAATCAGAGTATGATTTGAGAAGAAATCAGAGTAGGTTTTTAGAAGAAATTAGAGTTTTATTTTTAAAGAAATGGGAGTCTTATTTTAGAAGATATTGGATTAAGATTTTAGAAGTAATCCGAGTATGATTTCCGAATAAATCCATGTCTGATTTAAAAAGAAGTCAGAGTCTGTTTTTGTAATAAATCAGATTTGAATTTCAAAATAAATCAGAATCTAATTTCAGAAGAAATCACATTCACAATTTTGGGTAAATCAGATTCAATGGAACTGTAAGGATCTGAATTTCATAAGGATCATATTTTTGACTTAGGAAAAATATGGTTACTCTTAGTTTGAGAAAATATTTTATTATACAATGAAAACTAATGGTAAGGTTAAAACATTTAATATATAAAGAAAATTTTCCTTATGAAAATAAATCTTAGATAAATAAAATTTTCTTTTAGAAATGTGTTTTTGATTTTCAAAACATAGAGGAACTGAAAAATTATATGGATACATGTTGACAATAAAACATCCCCCATTTTGGAAAGCAAAAAAATAAGTTTCATAAAAGAACATAAGGAATAATAATTTTACCTTTGGACCTTTAAAAGAAATATGAATCTATATTTACATTTATTATGACCCAAAATGAATACAACTAACTCCCCCTTTGGTTTTAAAATCCCTAAGGATCGAATTATTATCTTTAGTAGAGAAGTGGAATCTTCTTTTTTAAGAATATATTCTTTATGTAATCTATTTTTTTACATGGAAATATTTTTTTTAATATTAATTTTGATTATTATTTTATCCCATTTTAGGATTTTAAAAATTGAATATAAGTAATGATGATAAAAATTGTACCTGTAACGTTAGAATTATACAAGGAAAATAATGGAATGATACAAAAATTCATTAAGATGTGTAAAATCTGTTACATTAAAATTACAAAAATATCATAGTTTAAGAAAATAAATTATTCCTCTTTAGATTGAACATTTGGAATAAATTTTCTCATGGTAGCCTGAAACTTTTTCAATTATTTATTGTAATAATTAAAAATTTTAATCAATTGATCTTGATCTTGATTTCTCGTTTTGAGATCTTTGATATTCTTATCATGAGACTTAATAATTTCATGTTGGCACTTTATCACTTCTTCTTGGTCTTTGAATTTTTATTCCATCATTTCCCTATGATACCTTTCTATTTTCAAATTTAAATAAATAGAATTATTCATTCTATTAAAGTATTTATCTTCTTGAATCCGGGTAGCATGATTTTCATTCAGCATCTCTAAAAAACATGTTGAATGGTTCTTGATCTTTTCATCTAACATATCAATGTAATACTTTACTAACTCATTGAAATAATCCATGACATTGAGATCATCAATCACTTACATAGAAAACTTGGTTATCTATTTACATGATACCTGATGAGCATCATAACCAATTTTAATGGCCATAAATTGGCCTCCAGTTTTATAAACATTTCCATGAGAATTTCTGTAGAATCAATCTTTTGATTGAATGTTTTTTGGAGTAGATGAAATCTAGAATCAATTAATGGAAATAACAGTACGGTATTCCTGAGCTTCTTTAATGAACGAACAACAAAATCTTGTCCTAATGAAGATGAAGATTCTAAAGAAGATTAATTTACTAGCGAGGAATCATTATCTTTATCATATTTTATTCCCTTATACGTTACAAAAATAACTTCTCTCTTGTATTTTTTGACATTAGCATTATTAGTTGAGTCAATAACTAATTTCATACCTTTCTCAACTTTAGATATTTTCTTGTCAACTTTTAGAGACTAATGTTTACTATTAGAAATATGAATAATTATATCATCATCATCAATATATGTGTTAATAACATTTTCACCAATTTTTTTATCATCATCAAGATGAAAAAAATCCTGATTACTACTCTCATTATCTGATGGTTTATCAAACTCATCAGGAGAATCATCATTTTTTGGAATTGAATATTCTTCTGAAATTATCTTGGTGGATTCAACATGGTATGTTCTTATTGATATATTATTAGAAGGAATTTATTTCTATTATTACTATTCCACTATTTTTATTACATCATTACATTCCACCTACTCTTCTTATTCTTCCATATGAACTACATCTTCTTAAAATATGGGATCTGGATTCCAAATTACATTCATTCTGTTATCTTCACCTTGAGTTTCAATTTGAACTAATTATTATAAGAAGGATTCTGGTACTTGAATTTATTCCAATTATTTCTCAGTATCATTATGAAAATATTGAACAATCTCAACATCTAACATCTTATTCCTTTACTTATTCTCTTTATCATGCTTATCAATATCTTCAGCTGCTTGAATCTTCTAGGCCATAGCCTCAGTAGGTTCTAACCCAAAAACTATATCTCCCCCTTCATTTTTTTTCTTATTATCTCTCAATTTAGTTACCACTTTATTATAAAATTTCTTTTTCATTGTCATGATGCGTGGAGAAGATATTGATTCATGTACGGGTACATTCTCTTGAGGTTCCGGTTCTTTTTCATTTCATTTATTTGGGGGTTTTTTGGAACATTCCGCTACACCACCTTTCAGGATGAATAATTGATCATCATTACCAGAATGACCAAATAAATATCATGAATTAATACTGAAACCAATTTTCATCCTTTTCAGATTACCATCTCTCCATAACATTATCTTTCAGGGTTTGGGTTTTGAGCTGCAAGGGATTTTGAATGATTTGAGGGAAAGGAAAAAAATCTTCAACAATATTTATGGATAAATTATTGTCAGATACATGAGGGTTCCACTTTCGTTATTGATGATTGTTAAGAGAATGTACATGATGAGGTTTATCTTCCATATATTCACTATGAAATCCATCATGAAGATGTCACATTTATTAATGGAATTTATTAATCATATTCATAGAATCAGAAAACCATGAATCCACATAGTTAACATTCTATAGTTGGTTGAATGATGATTGATGTTCAGTAACTAAAATCCTTTAATCCCGAGGCACTCAATTTTCATAACCTTCTCAAAAGAACCTTCCTTGTCTAGAAGATTGTGATAGAAAATTATATCATCTTCTTCATAAGGAATATCCCGTATATTAGCAGCCTTGTCGAAAGATAATGAATAAGTACTTCCATAGATCTTGAAATAAAAAACTTCTCTTCCCCCTCTACCATAAAAATAAAATGTATTATATAATTCTATTAGAAGATCAGGATTAACCGGATCTAGATTCATTGTCTTAGAAACAAAAATAACATTCCATAAATTTTTCTTAATGATTATTCAAATCAAAGAATCATACTTTACAAATAAATTTGGGTCTACCAAAATTTATGGGTAAATTAACGAATCCATATGTTCCATGTTTTATTCCATCATATTTTTCATAGAAACATCAAGAAAATTTCAAGTAATAAGTAATCATAAGATATTAAATGGATGATTTGATGGGTGGTAGAGCTTCGACACAAAAACCACAAGAAAAATTGATGTGGGATGCAAATAAGGGGTTCTTTATATAGGATTCACAATGACAATTTGTATTAATGAATCAATACAACAGTTGATATTATCTTGATCTGATTTAACAGTTGATATCAATGCTGAAGAAGGATTTTAAGGTTATGATCTTTTGAGGTTTAATGAAAAAAATAAAATTTAATGAAAGGGAATTATATGAAGATTCCATAAAACAAGATAAGAATACCAATAAGATAAAAACAAAAATTATGAATATTTATTTAAGGAAACAAACCTTCCAATTTTCTAATTATTAATATTTAATATTGATAAGGTTATTCTTAAAAAACATAGGTTCTAGAATATTTATTATGTAAAGGAAAAAAATTCTGTTTAGAAAACATTAGATTGTGGAAAAAAATGTTGTAATTGAAAAATTAGAGAATAAAAATATGTACTCCCCCTATAAATGAAGTGATTTAATTTTAGGATATAGTATTAAAAAAAGATAATATGGATGATTATCTTATAGTTATCATTCCAACTTTTTGTTTAATGTATTCAAATCTATCAGAGGGTAAATATTTTCTAAATATGTTAACAGGTTGATCATGTTTTATGATAAATTGTAAAATGATACATCCTTTAATTTTGTTATCCATAAGAATGTGATGACTAATATCTATGTTCTTTTCAAGTGAGTGATTTGAATGTTTTTTCTAAGGGAAATGGAACCAGTATTATCACAAATTATCTTTTTTTTGTAAAACATATGCCATAGTCTTTGAGTGTGTGTTACATCCACAATAATTGAGTACAACAACTCCAGCTAATACATATTTAACTTCAACAGTGGAATGTTCTACTGAGTGTTGATTCCTACATGACCAAGAAACTAATGAATCTCCAATGAAATTAAATTTCTTGGATGTTCATTCAAATCCATTCAATATCCACCAAAACCAGAATCTGAAAAACATTTGTAAAAAAATTATTTCCAGAATAATAGAAAATTTCTAAATCTATTGTTCCCTTTATATATAAAAAAATTCTCTACTTTTAAATTACATTCATTTGAATTATATTTTTATCTTGTACATAATCATATAGTTTACATTATGTCTAGATGGATAGATATTAAGTATAATAATCTTATTATCATACCTGAAACAGATGTTTGATTTACTGGTTTCCCAGCTACATCATGATCAAGGGAGTTTGAGATAATGATTAGAGTTCTTATACATTTAGTATTTTCATATACATTCTTTTTAAGAAGATGTTTTATATACTTATGTTGAGATATATATGTACCTTATGGTTTTTGAGAAATTATAAAACCATGAAAAATGTTAACTCACCCATCATACTAATTTTAAACTAAAACTTCATGATATTTGCAAACAAATCAGCTAAATATTCATGAGTTGATCAAAAAATAATTTCAACGACATAATTTTGAAGACTAAATTTTTTTTATTATCATTATTAATTTTTTTTTGGATTAGTAGTCCGCATTACATAATTTTTTTAAAAAAAAATCATGTAAGTTTGTCATTCAAGGCTCCAGGGGCCTGTTTATGTCTATATAAAGCATTTTTATGTTCAAAATCATCTTTAGGATGTTTTATTTCATCAAAACTAGGAGGTTTTTCAAAATGAACATACTCTTGAAAATTAAAGTTAAGGAAATCACACTACACATCCTTTGAAAAATATTTAAATTGAATAATTACGAAAAGGCTAGTACAATATGAATATATTGAATTATAACTACTGGGGAGTAGGTTTATTCATAGTCTCTTATTTATTTTTGATTATAACCCTTAATAATTAATCTTTATTTATCACAATGATCCCATTTTCAGCACGTCTATTTATAAAGACCCATTCTACACCAATTAAAGAATATTCCTTAGGCCTTTCAACCAAGGTCCAAACATTATTCATTTTGAATTCATTTAGTTCATCTTCTATAGCATTAATCCAATCATCATCATTACCTAAAAGAATGATCAGTTTTTTAAGGTTCTAATTGGGAATGAAATGCTTGATGTTTTACTTCATTTCTTAAAAAACTTTTAGTCCTTATAGTTTGATTTACATCACCAATGATACTATCAGTTGGATAATTCTTAAGAAACAACTTTTTTGGATTTGGTAAAACATGTTCACCAACATAAGGTAAAAAATCATTTGGGGATAATACTTAAGAAACGTTTTCTTGAGTATTTAAATTATTTGAGGAATGGTCTATCAATGTTGGAGAATCAGTTTTTAAAAAAAATACGAAGATGTATGTTGAGGATTTTGAAAATAAAAGTATCAGTTTCATCAAATTTAACATGTATTGATTCTACAACAGTACAATAATTTTTGTTAAAAACCATATAATCCTTAGAAGTAGTGGAGTAGACTAAGAAAATTACTTTATCGTATTTGGGTGGTAATTAATGTATGCTATATTTAGTATTCAATTTTAGTAATTATCATCCCAAAACATTAATGTAAGAAACATTAGGTCTTCATCCAGTCCATAATTCATAAGGTGATTTATTAAGAAAAGGTATGATTAGAACTGGATTTATTTTATAACAACTAGTATTAATAAATTTATCCCAAATCTGTTTAGAAATAGAATCTTTACTAAACCTGGTTCAAGTTATCTCTTGAAGAATTCAATTTATTCTTTTAAGAACACCATTTTGTTGAGGAGTTCATGGAGATGAGAATATATGAGTAATTACATTTATTACTACAAACAGATTCAAAATAATTATTTTCAAATTCTCTCCCATGATCACTATGAATAGTAATAAATGAAAAGATTTTCTCATTATTAAAATTGGATACCAGATATTTATAATAAGAAAATGGTTCGAATTTATTTCATAGAAAATAGAACCATGTAAATCTAGTGTAATCATCACTTAAAACAACTACATAATATTTTCCACCATAACTTCTAGATTATATTGGACTAAAGTTATCCATATTGACTAGTTGTAATTCATTAGACGTTTAGACTTCACTAATTGATTTAAATATTTAATTTTATTGTTTTTCATACTAACAAGGATAAAAACTTTTGAAAAATGAAATCTATGATCTAGGAGATGCTTAAAAAGTTTATTCATTGAGGGTTTTATTAAATTTTTAGGTTATAGTGTCATAGTTTTCAATGTGATAACCATGTATGATCTTTCATTTCACCAAGGAAAGGTAGGTCTTGGCCCTTATGGTCTTCTATGTTTAGTTTATAATCATTCTGATTCATATGGGAAAAGAGAATAACCTCTTCCCTGAAATTTCTTTCTAGAAAATTATCATTCTTAAAATTCTTAAGGTAACCTTAGTTACATAATTGTATTATTCTTATAAGGTTGTTCTTAAGACCTTTAACAATTAAAAAATTTGAAATTAATTATTTTCCTATAATAAAAATGTTATCTATACCAAAAATTTATCTCTGAGCATTATCTTCGAAAGATACATTTCCACCATTTGTATTGATAATCTTTTCAACGAATTTTATGATACCTGTCATGTGTCGAGAACAACCATTATCCACGATCCATGTATTGTTTTTGGAACATCTTTTGATTCCATGAAAAAAAGTTAGACTTTTGGAATCCAAACTTTCTTGGATCCAGAATTTCTAGAAGTAAATTCTTAAGGATTCATTTTTTCATAGAAAATTATGATTTTTGAAAAAGTAGGGATTGTGTTTTATTTAAAGAAAAATGTTTCTACCAATGTACTCTACATTGGATCTTAGTGAAAAAAGATCACTTTTGGGAACAAAATATTTATGACTAGAAATGTTTTGAATGAGTATAACAAGTTAAAAACTATTCCTAAGAGGACAAATTTGTTAATACATTTTATTAAATTCTTTTCCTCCATATGTAAAATTTGATATAAGATTATTCATGGAAAATATTTTAGATTTTATCTTGATATATAAATTATTATCCTCCTATTCAAGAGTCTTAGATATTTAGTTAGTCTAAAAAATAGTTTTCTTATAAATAGAATTTTCACGATCCTTAGAAAGTTTATCCTTCAATGAATTAGCATCCTTATGTTTTTTTATAAATATTATCAAATTCAATAGTTTTTTGAACAAGTTATTTTAAAATATTCTAAAATTCTTTTGTTAAAAAATAAATTCTTCAATTTTTTTTTCTCTAACATCATTTTTGTCTTGTAATTCACATTCTTAGGTAATTTATCAAATCTAGATAATTATTCAGTCAAACATAAGGTATTTTCTTCTTATGAGAATGATTATTGAACTCAAGACTTATATTTTTCATCTTCAGAAAAATTAGAATTTAAATAAATATTGGATAAAGATTCCTCATTGTGTACTGTATCCTTAAGACAATGAGTTTTAATATGTAATCCGACTACATGAACAATATTCTTCTAACTAGAAGATTCATATTCTATGGATTCATATAAAGAGTCACAACCATAGGCACTCTAGCTGTCAGAAACCTTCATCAATTTCTTAGCCTTATATTTATAGTACTTATTTTCGTTCCTTTCAAGATGCATATCCTTCCTATGTTTATCTTGAGAATAGGACAATCTGGTCTAATATGTCCATCCCTATTTCATTCATAACATGTTACTTTTGAGTCTTTATTGTCCTTTCTATCTTTCTTCTTAAATCAAATCAAAAAATATTTATTTCCCTCAATATTGTTCATCCATCGAGTAAAATTGGCTACTTCATTCTAAAATTGATCATTGTCACTTTATTCGAATATCACGACATTTTTCATACCATTATATCTAGTTACCCTTAATGGATTCATGTAATTAGAAGTAGTTGAGAATGAAATTCTTCTTTTACCACTCTTAATGTTATTAAAGTTTTCATCTCTCTTATTTGTTATTTCATGATGATGAAGAGTTCTAAATAACTCATAAAGAGTGATATTATATACTTTCCAATTTTCATCAATAGTTTTCCTTTTATATTCCCACTCTTTTGGAATGATATCAATTATCTTGTCCACAATAATTTCATCATCAATTAGTTTTTCTCATATATGTTGAAGAATATTTAATATAGTAATAACTCATTGCTACACATTGAAAAATAGTCCCCCATAAAGAAATTCAAATCTCTGATATTCTACTCTTAGCATAACTCTTCATGTTTCTATCATTTTTGAAGTTCCACGGTGTATAAAATCATGTTTCTTCTAGATACTATTGTCATCTTTACCAGAAGATATTTGATTGTAGGTATTACTCGTGCTGAAAAAAAAACACTATTGTGTACCTTTTAGTTTAGTTGATTTTATTGTTTTTCCATATTTTTAAATGATATGATTTACTTTTGAAGAATCATATATTCACTAGTGATAAAGACAAATTTTTTCACATCAGTTTTTATAATAAAGGTCTTTATGCTATCTATATATTACTCATAATAGTTACTATAAACTATTGGTGGTCTGGTGGGATTTATATTTTTTATAGAACCAATGTTCATCCTTCCATTTTATAAGAATAGTCAGAATTATGATCAATTGTAGCATCTATGTGGGTCACTCCTGGAGAGTGGGGAATAATTTTCTAGATCACCTTCCTTTGCATAAGTTCATTAGGAGTGACCCGGTATACCTCCACAATGTTCCCACATTGAATCCTGAAGGGGTTAACTTGATTTGTGGAATCATTTGTCCTTTATTATTTTCGACGTTCATATGTGTTTTCCCTTTTAGGGTGGTTATTTTTTTCTAGTTCTTATCATTAACATAACAAAAATTGAAATTATGACGACAACAAGTGGGGGTGTTATATTGATAGTGTAATAAAATTTGATTTTATATTTGAAAAATACTATGTTTAACAAATTTAAACCAGATGGATTCAAAAATCTTATTTAGTTCATATCTAAGAGACTATCATTATTAGGATCCGAAGGATGGATCTGATAAGGAAAATTAATAAAAGTGTACTGATAGAAAGACTATTCCCTAAAGCATATAGAATCGAATTTTTCAAACCTTATAAGTATAAGAAATTATAAGAATTCAATAATTTCATTCATTAAAAATATGAAGTGGAATTATAACATGTAATAATAAAATATAAACAAGTATAAGAAATATTTTATCCCACGTATAATTGAATACAACAACTATAGATAAATATCCCATGATTTATAAATTCCTGAAAGTCTATCTTACCCACACCAAGGTAATCCCTCAATGTGAGTATCAAAATATTTTTTACTATACCTTCAAGACCTTGACCATTAATGTAGTAATACCATCTATCTTTTAATCACAAAAATCGATCAAACATTATAGTAGTTGGATCTTCTATCTTCCTATCCAGAGAATCCATTGATTGATAAACAACAATATGAATCACACTAAGTAGACTGAACAAGTTGATCAAGGCTAAACAAGATGTTCATAGATCACATAAGGAATGAGTTTCTCCCTCGTTAGAAATCACTTCACAACATCACAACATGTAATATCTAGATGTGTGTTGTACTTCGAGCATTCAAATTACATTGTATTTATAGGAGAAAATCCAAAAGGTCAGATCCCTCTCTAATGGTCATATTTTTCCTTATAGTCCAGATACTTCTGTACACGTGTCACTCAGCCAACCGTTAGTTAAAAATAGATTGTATTGAATTATTTCATGTATGAAATTATTGGAAAGATTATCATGTGTCTGAATCAATAATATGTAAGGAAAACATAATTAATCTTACAAAACAATAACATGTTTAGGATATGATAAAATTATATGGTTCCTTATGGATATGAGGTAACTGTATGAAAAGTATTTAATCTATTTTTTATAAAGTGATAATCATAGTTTCAAAACATTAATAAATGGATTGTGAAATATTTGATAATAATAGTATGAATTCTGATCAATTTGGAATATGATTTATTAGGATTTTAGAGTCTTGATAAATTAGAGTTCAGATTCTGATTTCCAATGAATTCAGATTCTGATTTTAGAAAAATTAATAGTTTGATTTCAGAATAAATTGGATTCTTTTTTAGAAGAAATCATTATCTGATTTCAGAATCAGTTTAACTCGGATTTAAGATGAAATCAAAGTCTCATTTAAAAGGAAATCAGAGTCTTATTTCATGAGAAATCAAATTCAAAAGTATTGAGAAATCAGATTCTAAGGAATTGTAAGAATCTAAGTTTGATAGGGATCTGATTTTTGACTATGGAAATTATGTTTAGACTATGTTTGAGAGATACATTAAATATGAAATTTAAAACAAATGGTAAGGATAGTACTTTTCATAGAGAAATATATTTTTCCATAAGAAAATAATTCTTAGAGAAAGATAATTTTCCCAAAGAAATGTGTTTGTGATTTTTATAACATAAAGTAATATAAA
The DNA here is from genome assembly GCA_963277665.1 of Viscum album. Taxonomy (NCBI): domain Eukaryota; kingdom Viridiplantae; phylum Streptophyta; class Magnoliopsida; order Santalales; family Viscaceae; genus Viscum; species Viscum album. Next base: position 1,933,446,696 of record OY728142.1, read on the forward strand.
ATTTATAAGTAATATTATTGACATAATATGAAGTTGATCCAGAAATAATAGCGAAGTGGGTATTTTCAGATAATGGAATATTTGAATAATTCTTCAATTTATATATGTTTTTCGTAAATTTTTTCTTATTAGGTGGTTGGCCTGTGTTTTTAGTGGATCGGTGTGACCTTAGTGGTCCTTAAAAATGTACCTTGTTGGCAGATTTAATATATGATAAAGAAGAGAACATATTTCCATTGGTATATTCAATTGTTTGGGGGAAACATATGATAATTGGACATGATTTTTAAACAAAATAATATAAATTATATTTTCTACACAATTTGTTATTATAGCTGACTGACACCATGTAATTGTAGGAATAGTTAAAATTGTTTTAATGGAGATATACATGAATATTGTTATCATCGTGTGAATGAAAATATAATCTATGAAATTACAATATTCTGTTGGTGAATGAGTATAGTAATGAAGGAAAGGGAATTGAAATTATATGATGTTATTTCTTATTCACGATTGGACTGTGATTTCTATGTTTCTCTAATGAATTTGAGAATATTTTGGTCTTGATTTTTCAACATGGGTTAAAGAGGATGAAGATTTTGATAGGTAGGAAATGTCTTGATTTCCACACCATCGATGAGATAATATTACACTAAATTAATATGAATCATTTAATGCATGGATTGTGAAAGAGAGGAGACAAAATAATTTTGTGTCGATTAATGAACAATGTGAGAAATTTAGTAAGAAATATTTTACCACCAATGATGAAATGAAAAATTGGAGAATGGAGTTAGTCCCAATGTGGAGGAAAAATTGAAAATTGATTTTCTAATGCCTGAGACATAGATTGTAGAGTAATATGAAAATAATGTTTTATTAGTTCGGATTGGTAATTTGGATATCACTATAAAACTAGGAAGTCAAGAATGCACTTGTTAAGAATGGAATATGATGGGATCACTTGTTCTGATGCATGTGCAGAAATAATAAAATTACATGTTAATGTGTATTGATATATAGAAATCTGTTATTTGATCAAAACCCAACATATTCCTAAACATAGAGTTATGATTCTTGTTTTAACCAATGAAATTTTAAATTTTAACCCATTGTCAAATACTATATAACATTTCAATCTTGACATACATGGATATTCCATTTTTTCTTAATAATTAATACAAGACACAAACTGATGCCCAAGACCATTTTATTTTCATTTCGTTAGAATCATGGAACATAATCTTCTAACATGGTGAATTCTCTTCAATATCTCCCATAACGAGGTAATATCCACACGTGTGACAATGATTTGAACAATACATGTTTTCTCATAATGAGGTAATATCCACACGTATGACAATGATTCCATATGGGATTCATCTTCCTCCTTAATCTTTTAATGGATTAAGGGTTTCTTTGGAATTTAAAGAGTGAACTCCCATTCCTGACAGTTGATGTTGGATTTGTTTAAAGATATTTAATCCACAACCATGATAACATTTAACTCCACTGAAGGAAGTATGACAAGATTTAATGGGGGGCTCAGTCCACAAATGATAGTCCAAGAGTATTTATATCCATTATATTCACTAATTCCCCCTTTTTCTATTGCCACGGATAACTCAACCTCACAATATTGAGGTGGAGTTTTGGTAGTTCTAATAAACTAGAATGATATTAAATAATGTTTATAACAAAAATCAAATAGTATGTTTGATATTATTTGTTGGTCGGGGTGGATACTCAAGAGGGGGGTGAATTGAGTTCCAATTAAAATTTCTATTTAAAACATTGTCTATTTAAAATCCTCCAATTTATAAAACAAGTTAAACTGTAGTGAATTTATACATATTGTAAATGTTCACTTAGCTTCTCAAAGATTGACTAGGTCTCAGTTAATTTAACCACAAGATCAAACTATCTTTTGAAGCTAACCTACTGATGTAAGATAACTGTAAACACTTGCTAATTTAACTGTAAAAGTAGATTTAAAATAGTTTTGTATTTCAAAGTAATAGAAGTGGAATATAAAAGATATATATAGTATACTTTAAACTTAAATTGAAGACGCACAACAGATATAATAGGAGGTTCAGTTTCAATCCGAGACTTAGTCCTCTAAAATCTATATAAATTTGATCCACACCCTGGATCGGGGTTAACAGAAGTTTACAAAACCGTCCAGGCCACGCAGAGACCTCTACCACTATTCTAAATGGGAATCAAAACAAATACCAGGCCACACAAGGACCTCTTCCACAGTTGATGTGGGTGAACAATAGTTAGGTGTTTTGTAGTGATGATTTTGATATCCTTCAGTTCAGTGCTGGAGACAGTGTGTCTATAAGATATACAGAGTATACCACACTGCTCGAATGTAAATGAATAAATCACATAGAAAATATAGATAAGAGTTTAGAATGCTCTAGTGATTATCAATGCAACTCTGGACTCGATGGATTCAGCAAGAATTCTTCTGGTTCCTTCTCTAAGTTTTCTATTGAAAAATAGAGTGTCGTAGTTCGTCTTGTACTCTACAGGAGTGAAAATGGTCTCTTGATTGTTCGTTTGTTCTTCAGTGTTTTTCGATTTCACTCATGAGAGATCATTGAATGTATTTCAATCTCCTTCTTTTCCAGGATTGTTCTTTTTCTTCAGAACAATGCTCTCATGTCTATGTATGTTCTTCTTGTTGTTTCATCACACATGCGCACGTGTACTGCATCTCAATCTTCATTATATTCCACGACTTCTGGCAGTAGGAATGATTCACTTTTCATAGGTACGAGATACGGTTTCCTGACATGGAAATAACTATCATTAAATAACATTAAATGCATTAAAAACATCAAATATTAACGTTACCATTATTTAAATAATATTGAAAAAAGGTAAGAAACGGTGTCACAGTGATTAAGTAAACGATGTCTTCTTCATGGTATAGTCTTCACGGTATGTGCTTCAGGGTATGTGCTTCCCGTTATGTACTTCACGGTATGTGGTTGTCACTGTGTCTAGCTCACGGTGTCTGGGTCACGGTTAGTCCTTCACGGTGTCTGGGTCACGGTGAGTCCTTCAAGGTGTCTGGGTCACGGTGAGTCCTTTATGGTGTCTGGGTCACGATGAATCCATCATGGTGACTGGGTCACGGTGAGTCCATCACGGTGTCTGGGTCACGGTGAGTCCTTCACTGTATCTGGGTCATGGTGAGTCCTTCACGGTGTCTCCATACTTAGAAAAATATATGTATTTAGACTTAGACTGTAATATGTAGAATATGGATTAAGTTTAATAATTCGAGAGTAATAGAACATGAATTATAAACATAAAGGCTTTATAATATATGTGAGATTTGGGATCATGCAAAAGACTTGTAAATAATAGAGTAATTAACATCAATAAGATTTGTTATCATTAAAACATGATGTGTAGTTATTATTTAAAGTAATTAATAGTAATTGGATTTGTGATAATTAAAACATGATTAATACATGAGGATTCCAACAATCTCTCCCTTTTTGATAATCACAAATCATGCATGGTCAAAATATAAATGAAATGTAACATTAATGAAACTAACATATTAGAATAGAAAAAATCATTATAGTACTGACACTTGTAGTTTTTCTCCCCCTTTTATACTTGTAGTTTTCTCACCCTTTGGGATTATCAAAAAGTATAGAAAATGAAATGAAACAATGCAGTCTTCATTAAAAAAAGGTTCAGAATAGATCATACAAAATAAATACGAACATGAAACATAAAACGTCATCCCATAAAAAAGAATACAGTCACTGGACTCTTCAGGGATCCACCTTTTCCTTGCCATTATCAGCAGTAGGAGCTGGTGCTGAAGTAGAAGCAGGCATAGATACGGTAGAAAAGGAGGGTAAGGGTAGACCTTCAAAAATTGATGGATCCAATGTGGGAGTAGTAGAAGATCTAGGCTGTGGTTGGTCATGAATGACTGGACAGATCTCAGAAAGAGCTTGGATTACTGACATGGCGGTTGAGGCTAAGGCAGGTAGACCATGTCTAAGGGGTGCATCAGTTGGAGAAACTATAGAAGTACTCTTCACATGAAGATACGGCTTCAAAAGATTGTTGAAATTAGTAATTATTTCACCACCATATTGCATATCCTTTTCAAAATCATCCTTATTCTCCATAAATCTATCCAAAAATCTGGTGAACTCTATATTCTTTTGAACATGAGCTTTAAAAGCTTGAGTTACAGGAATTATTCTCAAATTCTCCACAAGATATCTAAAGTGATCTGTCATATCACTTTTATAGAAAATCCTGTGACATAAAAATCTATTTTCTTAGTGATCTCCTGTTGATCATCATTGGAAATATTATAATGAATTCTAACCAAGTCTAATGATCTATCACTATTCTTAACAACTTCTGATAATGAAGATAGATCCAAGAAACATAAGGCATTCTGATGTTCTTCCTTGATTATGGATCTCAGCAGAGAATCATCCAAAAAAGGTGTGGAGATCTGACCAGAAGCAGGAGAATCCTTGAAATCTTGGGTTCTAACTTTGTGTTGTTTCATAACTTTTTGCAGGCATCTAGTGTATTCATCTGTAAGCTTATTTAAATTTTCCACAAGCTCACTCATGAGTTCCAGCATTTTTTTTTGTCTTTTTCCAATATTCTCATCAAAAGAAAGTAGATATGGATGCATTTGATACACAATCTCACTAGAAAGCATGGAATCAGATTGCTCAGGAGAAGTAGCAACAGGTGTAGGGGAAGAAACAGGAGCAGGCTCAGATCTCAAAGACAACTCATTCTGCAAGTTTTCTAACATATTTTTCTGGTTTGCAACATCAACACTCAACAACATATTTTCTACTCGGACTTCTTGAATTTCTCGGATCATCCTTGATAGAATATTCAATAAAATATTTTCCAAGAGAATTGATGCATCTTCTTGACATAACTAAGTCACTAGACGAGGTTGAGTGGATAGGATCTTCTCAACTTCAGCTAACAGAGTCTCTCCAAAAACATTTAGATCATCTCTAATCACAAAGGAGTGATGCTCGGGTAAGGGTGTAGGTAAAGGTAGTGGTTCAGAATCTGGTTGAGGTTGAGAGTCATCTTCAGACTCAGATTCTGATTTCGATTGAGGATGGGGCTCTGGTTCTGGTTCTGGATGAGCTATAGACTTCAGTTGAAACAGAGAAGAAAGATCCATTCCAGTTGTAGTCTCATTCTGTGACTTATTTACATCAAAAAAGATTGGGAATTCATATTGATTGTACATAGAGTATGAGACAGAAGGTTGAGAAGATTCAGCAGATCCAGGTTCTTTAATATCAAGGTTTTGAAGTTCCTCCCCCTTAAATTGTGCTTCCATTTCAAAGACTATAGGCTCTGCCTGATCAAGATCTACAGGATCATCAGTAATCTCTTTATCAACCTCTTGCCTTTCCATCTGAAAGGAAATTTCCATCCTCTCTTCAGCAAAGGGAATTATCTCAGGAACAGATTGTTCCACTGGTTGAGCTTCAAGACTTGCTTCTTTCTCAACAAGAAGATCCTCTTCAACAAGATATATCTCTATGGTTGCTTGCTGTTCTGAATCAGGAAAAACCAATTTTCTTGCAGTATTAGGATGAGCTACTGGTTTGACATCCGCACTAGAAGAAGGAGCTTCCTCTTCTCTCAAACTAACAAAAACTTACTCTCCTTGAGGTATTTAAGCAGAGACAACAACCGTTTCTTTTTCAAATGGACTTTTTTCCACTAGAGGTATTCCAACTTCTTCTCTAGGTCAAACTTCAGCTACTACTTCCTCTTCTTCTTCTTCTGAATGCTCAGCCTCTGTATATAGTTCCAAACCTAGATCAGATATATTTTTAGGCCTTCATGGATAGTCAACATGATTAAAATTTTGATACAATTGATCATTATCCTCAACCCACTTCTTCTTCCAGGGGTTCCAGCTAATCTTCATCCTTATGATGATAGTCATGGATAGGCATAAATCAAAGTCCTCTAACCTTTCTTCATTCGGTCCAACCATCCCTTTGGCAGCTAACATGGATGAAATCATCCTTGAGTAAAACAGGGAGGTGGATTTGGAAGTGACTTTAATCAGCTCACATATGTGGTTAATAACATACTTGCATAGGTTGATCTTATGTCCATTCATCAACAGGTGAATCAGGAACACATCCTGATACTTCATCACAGAAAAATATCCATTTCTCGGACTAATCAAATTCTGAACAATTTTGAAAAGTAGTCTTGTCTCCCCATCTAAATCAGAAGCTATGGCCCTTTTCTTGGAGCCATTTCTAGTCAGGATTTCCAAAGCATTCTCTAGGTCAATGATGTCAGTTTTTGGAGGAGGGTCTCTATGGTAATCCTCACAAACTCCTTCATGTGGAATCCCTGGGCATGCAACCCACATCCTCAAAGAGAATGAGCACTTCTATCCATTTATCTAGCTGTTTACCATAAATCTTTCTCCGAAATCCAAAGAAAACTGCACATATTGGTAGAATTGAGATAATTATATCAGGTAAATTGGTCTATTTTGTCTAGAGAACCATTCAAGACATCCTTGTTCTCTTAAAACATTCAAAATTAATGATTTTCTAGACATAATCCACTCAGGGAAAACTTCTTTTTCTGGTAAAACAGTACGGCATACCACGTTTGGGTTTAGAGGTCCTTTAGGAGCTATCCTCGGTATCCTCTTCTATTTCTTAGAGCAGCGCTTCTTAGACGAGGGTGAAGATGGATGCTTCAACCATGGCATTCACTGAAGGTTCGGGCGAGAGGGAAGAGAAGGTTCAGGAGAGATTTCGGGTAAGGAATTAAATAAAACCATTAAGTGTTATCATTTGGGAATGTCAAACGTCATAAAAAATACGGGAAAACAAATAGCGGTGAAATAAAAATTAGCACAATACGGGTTAAAATTAGAATAAATAATCTTCACGGTGAGACCGTGAGTAATCATTATGGTGTGATGAAAAACAGTCATCACATTGAGACAGTGAGTTGACAGACTGTGAGCATAAGGTATTGACGGTCAGACCGTGAGCATAAAACAGTAACTTATTACCAGTGACCATGAAACCGTAAAGTAAAATACAGTAATGTATTAAACATTAATATCATCAAGACGTCTATTTATGATTAGTCATACCAAGATCATGTATGATGTAGTCTAATATTTTAGAATTTAATGGTTTAGGCAATATATCAGCAAGTTGATATTCAGTACAAATGAATTCCAAAGTGATATCTCCTTTTTGATAATGATCCCTCAAAAAGTGATGTCTTACATCAATTTGTTTTTTCCTAGAATGAGAAATAGTATTTTTAGAGATATTAATAGCACATGTGTTGTCACTGTATATTGGGACATGACTAAATTGATATCCATAGTCTAGTAATGTGTGTTTTATCCACAAAATTTGTGCACAACAACTTCCAGCAGCTATGTATTCAGCTTCTGCAGTAGATAATGCAACATAATTTTGTTTCTTAGTACACCGTGATAATATTGACTTGCCTAAACGGTGACATATTCCAGAGGTGAATTTTATATCTAACTTACATCCAGTAAGATCATCATCAGAATAACTAACTAATTCAAATGATATTCCTTTGGGATAGAACACTCCTAAATTGTGAGTATTCTTGAGGTATTTTAAAATTCTCTTGAAAGCATTTAAATGTGACTCTTTAGGGTTTTTTGGAAAACGAGCACACATACACACACTAAACATAATATCATGAAAAATAGCAGTCAGGTATAGTAGACTTCCAATCATTCCTCTATAAGTGGTTTGATCAATAGATTTACCATCTATATCATGATCCATCTTACAGGTGGTACTAAAGGGAGTTTCACTAATTTTTGTGATATCCAATCCAACACATTTTAAAAGATATCTAGTATATTTACATAGAGTAAAAATAATTCCATAATCATTTTGAAAGATTTGAAATCCAATAATGAATTTTAGTTCACCCATTAAACTCATTTCAAATTCATTTTGCATCATTTTAGAAAAATTAGTACATAGGGAATTTCTTGAAGATCCAAAAATAATTTCATCTACATAAATTTGTACAACTAAAACATCATTTGAAATATGTTTTATAAAAAGAGTACTGCCAACTATACCTTTTGTAAAACCTTTATAAATTAGAAAAGTACTTAATCTATCATACCAAGCTCTGGGAGATTTCTTTAAACCATATTAAGCTTTTGAAAATTTGAAAATATGAATTGGAAAATAAGGATTTGAGAATCCAGGTGTAACACTCGAGAATTTTTATGAGAAATATTTTGTTTTTATGATATATAAATCATCAAAGGAATCTTTCACTACACACAACACTATCTTGGCTTTCTTTAGATGCAACCGTGGCCTTCCTCGATAGCTTGCGTCGTACACAATACCGAGTTTCACTAAACAACTATATGTTATTAACATATTATTAAAACTAGCCGTTACGAAGAGTAATAAACACTTTTTGAAATTTTTTAAATTTCATCTTTAAAAATTGACTTCATTTTTGGGTTCAGAATATCAAAATTAGCCTAGGGTGAAATTTTGGTATTTTTCTAAAAACATTCTATTATTTATTAATAGTTAAATCACTAGGTTACTATTTAAAAAACGACTTTTTATTTAAAAATTATTTATTTCATTGAAATTTATTTTAGGTAAAAATTGATACATAATACCTATATAAGTTCGAAGTAATTCATTAGAGTCATTTTATAATAATTGTGGATGTATAAAAATTTTATTGAACTTTTCACCGTCTTTAACCCACCTCCTAGGAGAATTTTCAAATTTACATAAAACATAATTTTACCGCTTCTGTGAGTGAAATTTAGAAAATCCGAGAGACACGGTTAATATCAAGGACTAAAATTTGGTTCAATGAGAAGAAAATATTATTTGGTGAATAGTAACTTTTTACTTTTTTTCCACGGTAAAAAGTAAATAAGGTAATTAAGGGTAAAAATGCTATTATTATTACCATAAAACATGTCCTAATTATATTTTATAAGTGTAATTAGACCAAAAACAACCATAGGAATAAAATATGACCATTTAGTCCCACTTGTATTAGATTAGGACATTTAATATTAATTTATTTTAAAAAGGGTTATAATAGTAAAAATCAAAGTTTAATAAGTAAATAATTTTTAATATAGGGTTCTACATAAGATAAATTCGACTATAAATATAAATTATAAATATAAAAAAATTTCTTACATAATGGTATTTTATTTTTAATTTTTATAATTTATATAATTTAATTTATTTATGACACAATGATGATGCAGTAATTATCTTATTAATGAAATATTGACATAATTGGTGTTATAAATACCCAAATAAATGTAATTTGAGAATTTTTATGAATTACAATAATTTTATATATTAATATGACATGTTAGTGTTGATTTGAGTAACTTTTTTTGAACTAATCTTTCTGTTTTGATTTTAACAAAAATCAATAGCCAAATAGTGTCAAAACTGACATAAAATTGTTTTTACAATAAATATTATATTATTAATTGTTATTTTATTCCTAAAAATATAAGGTTCGGACAAATGACTTACATATGGTTATATATATAAATAATAAACAACTTTGGATTCTTTTGTCTTGTTATTTTAATTTTATTAACCTTATAGTGCAAGAAAACAAGAAGACACAGTGAAAGTAAAATTATTTATCTTAAAATTAAATCTAAATGATAAGGTTAAAATAGAAACCTAAACTTGTCTAAATTATATTGGATGAGAGGATTTCGATCCATACCCACTTTATCATAGAAATAAATCAATTTTGAGATATTAAAAACCGAATATGACTTTATAATAAAATAATATTTTTAGTTTTTCCAAAGGTGCCCCACTCCTCCCTTATAAAAGGGAACCTCCTCCCTCTCTTCCTCAAACCACCTTGAGCCTTCAATATCGACCAAACCCTTCCAATTTATATTCTACACTTCCCTAGAAACATATTAGAGGTCATGGTCTTCTTCAAAGACCAATTTTAGTGCCCTAAGTGGAGGTCTCAATGAGGCACATCAAAGAAGAGGTAATGTCCGTTAGCGATTCTTTCAACTTTATTTCTTCTTCCACTTCTTCTTCTTTAGTTTTTTCATTATGAAGTAATAAAAAAGTATTACTAATATACATATATGTCATTATAATTATAAAACAACCCTATTTCACCATCTATCAATCTTACGGAAAATCAAATCATCGCGCGTGCGTACGTACAGAATACCGTCTCCACGCCGTGGTGTAATCTATTTTCCACCACCACCTTACTTGGAAGGGTATAATGGTGTAAATAAAAACTATATATGATTATTTTAAAGTTACATTGTTTCTGAAATAGTATACATACACTCCAATACAATTACACGATCATGGGAATGATATCATCGCTCCTGCGTACGTACAGAATATCGTCTCCATGACGTGATGCGACTCGTTCTACATGATCTTAATTGCATAATAATTATATAAATGAATTGATTTAATGAATATGATATATATATAACTAATAAAATTATTTAAATGAGGTATATATAACCTAAAAATATGAATAAAAATGTATTCAACAAAACACGCATAAGAACAAAAAGAAATAAACACCCGAATTACAAGTAACAATGAAATAATACTAATAAAAAGCTAAGAATATGACCATATATGATATAATAAAAATATTTATGATTCTAGAATAAGTAAAGAAAATTATTTAAATCATTATACATGAGGTTCAGACACTTATGAAGAAAATTAGAGCTAAGGTAAGGGACAGTTTCGCAATCTCAATTTTTATCCGAGATTGTTTATACTTCAGAATTTACTGGGGAATATTTATCATCCACATCCATGTTTCCTCAATATGTAATATTATTTATATCCTCCTACAATTGTTTAAATCCAATTTTACCCTTCGTTTAGTTTTTAGTAAATGATATGAAAGGAATCTTTTGTCGTTTGTCGTACGAGGTACTTTTTGACTTTTCCGACATAAGTATGAGAAGATTGTTTTTTAACATATACGGCATGAATGGAGTTTTAAAACATTATTTCCAAGAGGATTCCTTTACAAATTTTCAAGATTATTTTTAATCCAATTCTTTTAGTTTAAAATTCTATGACATGTTAAGAAAAAAAACTTGTTTTTGAAGTAGAAAGGATATTTTCCTCAATAATGGAGTTCATGTGTTATATCAAACTTATTTTCCATCTAAGATAATATAGGGTTATTTTTCTATCCCTATTATTACATTGATTTGATTATTTTGTGATGGAATTATTTTTATGAATTCCTTTATCTTATATGAATTGTTTTATGATGTCACGATGTTTAAGAATCACATTTTTATTAAATGGGTTATGAAATGATGTATGATTTTTGATTTTTTGGCACACATAAGAATAATTTAATTATGAGATGGGTGGGACCTATATCTCCCTCCAATGAATATGGTAAATATTTATATCTCATGAGATAGACGTGGCTAGAACGTCAGGTTAAACCGGTTCAGTGAAACAAGACTGAAACGAGGTGTGAACTCGGTTCAGAAATGGACTTTGTCCGCTAAGATAGTCTTGGCAATGCGTCTTGACTAATAAGAAATGATGATCTATTATTGTGTGTGTATTCTACAATGTTTCATGTTTTAAGTTATGACTATTTGGATTACATTTCACTACTTTGATTTATCCCATGTTATGAAATTATGATCTCTTTTGCAGGTTAAGATCTCCAAAATGTTAAGTTCTTATAAATATAATGTGATTGATATTTCTTTTGATTACCCTTGCTAAGAATTTGTGCTCAAACTTTTGTATGTCTTCTTTCCCCAGGTCAAGAATAAGGTTATTAAGTATGATATTCCAAAAGGGTCTCTAGATATGATGAAATAAATGGGAGACAACATAGATGATTTATGAACCAGTTGTTTATGTTTCCCAGTTTCTAAAGACACTATACCTATACGGTCCATTCATGGTTTTGTTATATGTTGTAATAAGTGTAATTAAATTGTGAATTAACAACCATGTATGTAAAGTATGGGTCGTTATAGTTGGTATAAGAGGGAAGGTATAGTCAACCTTTGGAAACAAGGATGTGAAAGCCATAGTAAGAACCATAACGATAAATCTAAGAATAGAACACAATCTTAGTGTCTTAAAAATGGCCATGAACAACCTATGATAAGACCTTAAGTATGAAATTTTATTCATGATTATGTGTTTTTTGTATTATTATTAGTGTTTCTCACACTATTCATCTTGGTTTTAGTCAATGGCTGGAACCCGAAGGAACTTTGATAATGCGGAATGCGACGGGCAATGCAATGATTGTCCCCCTGAGCAACCAAACGTTATGGGAGATGGAATGAAAAATCTTGTATCCATACTCACGCTACTTTCTCAAGCTATGAATCCTGAAGGACTTCCAAATGAGAAAAAGAAGGTGCAACATTCAGTTGAATCCTTCATGAGGCAGCGTCCACCCTCATTCAGCGGGTCTGCTGATCCATTAGTGGCTGAACAATGGATCAATACCAATATAAAGATATTTTCGGTTCTTCATTGTTATGAACATGATAAATTCATCTTAGTAGTGTATCGTTTGGACAGAGATGCTGATCAATGGGGTAATCTTATCAAGAATACGAGGCAAAGAGATGAAATTGAGTCCATGGAATGGGACGAGTTCAAGAACTTATTTTTCAATAAGTACTTCCCTCATATTCATCGAACAAAGATGGAGAAGGAGCTTCTTGAACTGATGAAAAAGTATGATGAATCTGTTGGTACCTATGAACCAAATTTTACAAGACTTGCAAGGTATGCTTCTGGTATTATTATTCAACCTGAGAGTAAGATAGATCAATACATTAGTGGCTTAAAACCAATTCTTCGAAGGGCGTTAGCCATAAGGGACTTCAATAGTTACGAGGAAATCGTTCGATGTTCTTTCAAGGTTGAGATGGAGATTACTGTAACCCATCAATTATATGGGTTTGATAAGAAGATGAAAATGGAAATCAAAAGAAAAATATAAGGAGCTCACTGAAAAGAAGATGGGTTTTCCCTTACGCTCAAAGTGTGGAAAGAAACGTGGAGAGAGTTGTCTTAAAGGGACAAGTAAATGTTTCAAATGTGGAAAGGAAGGTCATCGGGAATTTGAATGCCGCAATGATGGGAAGAAGATGTCTAGTGATGCGAACAAAGAAAATGCTACACAGAGTGCACCTCATACACTTCAATGTTACAAGTGAAAGGAAATGGGGTATTATGCCAATAAATTCCCTAATCCAAGGGTTTTTTATGATGATCGACATCAACAAAATCTTAACGCTAAAGACAAAGGAAAGTCACATGAAGTTTCTATTAGCGATGTGGAGTACGATAACAAAGTGGTGAAAGGTACACTTACCATCCACTCTAAAGTAGAAAATGTTTTATTTGATTCTGGATCCACCCACTCATTTATTTCTGAAGAATTTTATAAGGGTATCACCATATTACATCAACAATTAGATATTCAGTTAGCTGTGACAACCCCTAATGACATAACAGTCGCATCAAAGGTTTATAATTTTTCTCTGATTGAAGATTGTGGGAAAGTGCTTCCTACAAATCTAGTGATCCTTCCTATAGTGGAATTTGATGTGATTCTTGTAATGGATTGGATTTATCTATATGGATCTTATATCAAATCCCAAATAAGGGAAGTCACATTTCATATTCCAGATCAATCTATGATCATCTATCGATGCAAGGATGAACATAACTTTCCAGTGGAAATTTCTTCCATATTATGGGTATTGATTCCACTAAATGAGGGTTATTTATCTAAAATGGTTGGAGAGAAACTCACGATTAAGAATATTCCCATTGTATGGGAGTTTGATTATGTCTTTCCAACGGAATTTCTAGGTCTTCCACCAAATCGTGAAGTTGAGTTTTCAATAGAACTCGTACCGTGTTCTTTGCCCATTTCAAAGACACCTTATAGAATGGACCCAATCGAGTTGCAGGAATTGAAGAAACAACTCCAAGAGAATCTTGATAAGGGATTCATATGCCCTAGTGCATCACCTTGGGGAGAACCTATTCTATTTTTTAAGAAGAAATATGGATCAATGAGAATCTGCATTGATTATCAAGAACTTAACAAGATCACTATCAGGAACAAATATCATCTCCCACGCATTGATGACTTATTTGACCAACTACGAAGATCTCAAAACATTTAAAATATTGATCTTCATTCAGGGTATCATCAATTAAGGGTCAAAAGGGAGGATATACCAAAGAAGGATTTTCGTATAAGGTATGGACACTATGAATTTATAGTGATTCCATTTGGTCTTACTAATGCCCCTGCTATCTTCATGGATCTGATGAATAGATTCTTTAGATAATATCTTGATTAGTTTGTGGTAGTCTTTATAAGCGATGTTATTTTCTATTCAAAGATAAAGTAAGAAAATGAAGTTCACTTGAGAATTATATTGAAGACCCTGAGAATGGAGATGAATTATGCCAAATTTACCAAGTGTTAATTTTGGCTTCAAAAAGTTGCATTTTTGGGTTACATAATCTCAAAAGAGGGGATATTTGTGGATCCATCAAAAATAGAGGTTATCGAAAGATGGTCGAGACCAACAAAAGTAACTGAGATCCGAAGTATTCTTGCTTTGGCTGGATATTATCGAAGATTTGTGAAAGATTTTTCATGATTATCTAATCCACTCACCAAGTTGACTCGGAAAGGAGTTAAGTTTGTTTGGATGGAGGAATGTGAAGAGAATTTCAAGGAGTTAAAAAGAAGGTTATCCAGTGCACCTCTTCTCACACTGCCTTGTAGTGGAGAAAGGGTTGTGATCTACAGTGATTCATCCAATAAGGGTCTGGGGTGTGTTCTTATGAAAAATGATATGGTGATAGCTTATGCCTCATGATAGTTGAAAATCCATGAGCAAAATTAACCAACTCATGATTTGGAGTTAGCTGCGGTAATCTTTTAAATAATGATTTGGAGGCATTATATTTATGCAGAATGGTGTGATATTTATACAGATCAAAAAAGTTTAATGTATATTTTCACACAAAAGGAGCTGAATATGCACCAAATAAGATGGTTGGAGCTGATTAAGGATTACGACTGCTCAATTCATTACCACCCTGGGAATGTAAACAAGGTGGCAGATGCATTATGTTGACAATACCATGCTAGATTATCCATGATGATAATCAAAAAAGATCCAATATTTATGGATTTACAAAGGATGGATCTTGGAATTATAATAGAAGGGGAAAATTGTATCTTTCTCAAATGAATGTTTAACCATCTATGCATGTGAAGATTAAAGAGGCATAGAAAGGAGATGTAGAGTTACAAAAGAAGGTGAGAAATGTTCCTGAATCCAACCTTGATTGTGATGGGATAATAATGTTCAGGAATCGGGTTTGTGTTCCTCCCATCCCAGAATTAAAGAAGGAGCTGCTGGATGAGGCTCATAGTTCTTCATTCTCTATTCATCCTGGAAGAACTAATATGTATAGGGACATGAAAGAGTACTTTTGGTGGGATTCCATGAAAAGAGAAGTTGCTAAATATTTCTCTCGTTGCTTGGTTTTTCCACAAGTTAATGCTAAGAGACAGAAGTCTAAGGGGATGTTTCAACCATTACCCATACCAGAATGGAAATGGGAAAACATCACTATGGACTTTGTCACTGGACTTCATAAAACATCCAAAGGAAATAATGCTATCTGGGTCATAGTTGATCGTCTTACAATGTCGGCACACTTCATCGCTATTATAGAAGATTTCTCTCTAGATCATCTTGTCAGGATATTTGTAAAGGGAGTGGTAGGATTTCATGGAGTACCACTGTCAATTATATCTGATCGATATCCGAGATTTACCTCGATGTTCTGGCGAAGTCTTCAGCATACCCTGGATACAGAGTTGAGTTTCAGCACTACTTATCATCCTCAGACAGACGGTCAGTCTGAGAGAACAATTCAAACTCTAGAAGATATGTTGAGAGCTTGCCTTATGGATTTCAAAGGTGGTTGGGATCAGCACTTACCTTTGGTGGAATTTTCTTATAATAATAGCTTTCACTCTAGTATTCAGATGGCTCCTTATTGAATCTCTATATGGAAAGAAATGCAGGACTCCAACTCGCTGGGATGAAGTTGGGGAAAGAAAGCTATTAGTACCTGATCTTGTTGATTAGATGGCAGAAAAGATCAGATCTACTCAACAACACATAAGACAACTCAGAGTCGACAAAAGAGTTATGCCGACAACCAATGAAAAGACCTAGAGATTTAAGTGGGTGATAAAGTGTTCTTACTAATATCTCCTTGGAAGAGAGTAATGAGATTTGGAAAGAATGGAAAGCTGAGCCCTAGGTATATCGGTCCTTTCGAAATACTGGATCGTGTTGGAAATGTTGCTTACCGATTGACACTTCCACCGAATCTCTCTCAAGATCACGATGTGTTCCATGTATCTCTCCTGAGAATGTACATACCTGATCCTTCACATGTACTCAGCTCAGAAGTTGTACCGCTGGAGCATGAACTTTCTTATGAAGAACATCCGATAGAGATTCCAGATCGTAGTGAAAAAGTCCAACAGAACAAGACCACTTTCTTGGTGAAAGTTTTATGGAGGAACCACTAATTAGAAGAAGCTACATGGGAGCTTTAGGATAGGATGAGGGAGAGGTATCCTTATCTTTTTGTTACAAAGTGACAAATTTCGAGGGAGATATTCATTTTAAGGGGGGTAGAATGTAACACATGAGAATTTTTATGAGAAATATTTTGTTTTTATGTTATATAAATCATCAAATGGATCATTCACTACACACAAAACTATCTTGGCTTGGTTTACATGCAACTGCGGCCTTCCTCGATAGCTTGTGGCGTACACAATACTGAGTTTCACTAAACGACGATATGCTATTAAAATATCATAAAAACTAGCCGTTATGAATAGTAATAACCAATTTTTGAATTTTTTTAAATTTCATCTTTCAAAATGGACTTCATTTTTGGGTTAGAATATCAAAATTAGCCTAGGGTAAAATTTTGGTATTTTTCTGAAAACATTCAATTTTTTATGAATAGTGAAAGCACTAGGATACTATTTAAAAACCGACTTTTTATTTAAATAATTATTTATTTCATTTAAATTTATTTTAGGTCAAAACTGATACATAATAACTATATAAGTTAAAAGTAATTCATTTGAGTCATTTTATAATAATTCTAGATGTATAAAAATTTTATTGAACATTTCACCGTCTTTTTCCCACCTCAGAGGAGAATTTGAAAATTTATATAAAACTAAATTTTATCACTTCTCTGAGTGGAATTTCGAAAATCTGAGAGACACGGTTAATAATAAGGACTAAAATTTGGTTCAATGAGATGAAAATAATATTTGGTGAATAGTAACTTTTTACTTTTTTTACCACTGTTAAAAGTAAATAGGGTAATTAAGGGTAAAAATGATATTATTATTACCCTACAAATTTCCTAATTCTATTGGATATGTGTAATTCGACCAAATACAACCTTATGAATAAAATATAACCATTTAGGCCCACATGGATTAGATTAGGACATTTAATATTAATTTATTTACAGTAGTGTTAAAATAGTTAAAATCAATGTTTATTAAGTAAATCATTTTCAATATAGGGTTACACATAAGATAATTCCACTATAAATATTAATTAGAAATATAAAAGGATTTCCTACATAATTTTATTTTATTTGTAATTTTTAGATTTTAAATAATTTAATTTATTTATGACAAAATGATGATGCAGTTATTATCTTATTAATGAAATATTGACATAATTGATGTTATAAATACCAAAATAAATGTAATTTGAGACTTTTTATGAATTCCAATAATTTTCTATGTTAATATGGAATTTTATTATTGATTTAATTAAATTTTATAAAACTAATATTTCTATTTTGATTTTCTCAAAAAATAATTACCAAATAGTGTCAAAATTGACATTAAATATTTTTTAAAACAAATATTATATTATTAATTGTTATATTATTATTAAATATCTAAGGTTCAGAAAATTGACTTAGATAAGGTTATATATATTAATAATAAAAAACTTGGGGTTCGTTTGGCTTTTTATAGTATGTTTATTAACCTTATAGTGTAAGAAAACAAGAATACACGGTGAAAGTAAAATTATTTATCTTAAAGTTAAATCTAAATGATAAGATTAAAATAGAATCCTAAACTTGTCTAAATTCTATTATATGAGAGGATTTCGACCAATACCCACCTTATATTCTAAATAAATTAATTTGGAGCTATTAAATACCGAATATGACTTTATAATAAAATAATATTTTTAGTTTTTTCAAAGGTGCCCCTCTCCTCCCTTATAAAATGGCACCTCCTCCCTCTCTTCCTCACACCACCATGAGCTTTCAATCTCAGAAAAACCCTTCCAATTTCTCTTATCCACTTCCCTAGAAACATCCTATAGGTTCTGGTCTTCTTCAAAGACCAATTTTAGTGCCCTAAGAGGAGTCTCAATGAGGCACTTCAAAGAAGAGGTAATGTCTGTTACCGATTCACTCAAATTTATTTCTTCTTCCACTTCTTCTTCTTTAGTTGTTTCATTATGAAGTAATAACATCAGTATCACTCATATACTTATATGTTATTATACATATAAAACAACCACATTTCACCATCTATCCATCCTATGGAAAACAAAATCACCGTGTGTGCGTACGTACAGAAGACCATCTCCACGTCGTGGTGTAATCTATTTTTCACCACCACCTTACATGGATGGGTATAATGGTGTAAATAATAACTATATATGATTATCTTAATGTGATATTGTTTCTGGAATAGTATAAATACACTCCAATACAATTCCACGATCATGGAAAAGATATTATCGCTCGTGCGTACGTATGGAATACAGTTTCCACGACGTGATGCGACTCGCTCTACATGATATTCATTGCATAGTAATTATATAAATTAATTGAATGAATGAATATGATATTTATTACAGAAATACCATTCTATAAATGAGTTATCTATAACCTAAAATTAAGAATAAAAAATTATTTGACAAAACACGCATAAGAACAAAAATCAATAAACACCTGAATGACAAGTAACAATGAAATATTACTAATAAAGAATCTAAGAATATGACCATATATGATATCATAAAAATAATTATGATTCTGGAATAAGTCAATAACATTATTTAAATAATTATACAGAAGGTTGAGACACTTACGATGAAAATCAGACCTAAGGTAAGGGACAATCTCGCAATCTCAATTTTTATCTGAGATTGTTTATACTTCAGAATTTACTGGGGAATATTTATCATCCACATCCATGTTTACTCAATACGTAATATAATTTATATCCTCCTGCAATTTTTTAAATCCAATTATTACCTTCGTTGAGTTTTTAGTAAAAGATTTGAAATGAATCTTTTTTCATTTGTCGTACGAGGAACATTTTGACTTTTCCGACATAAGTACGAGAAGAATGTTTTTTAACTTATACGGCATGAATGGATTTTTAAAAAATTACTTCCAAGAAGATTTTTTTACAAGTATTAAAGCTTATTTTTCATCAACTTCTTTTAGTTTAATATTGTATGACATGTTAAGAAAGGAAAAATGTTTTTTAAGAAGAAAGGTTATTTTCTTCAAGAATGGAGTTCAAGCATTTTATCAAAATTATTTTCCATCTAAGATAATATAGGGTTCTGTTTCTGTCCCTATTATTTCATTGATTTGATTATGTTGTGATGGAATTATTTTTATGAATTTATTTATCTTATATGAATTGCATTATGATTTCACGATGTTTAAGAATCCCATTTTTATTACATGGGTTATGCAATGATGTATGATTTTTGATTTTGTGGAACACATAAGAATGGTTCAATTATGAGATGGGTGTGACCTATATCTCCCTACAATGCATTGGGTAATGATTTATATCTCATGATATAGACATGGCTAGAATGGCAGGTTAAACTGGTTCAGTGAAACAGGATTGAAATGATGAGTGAACTCGGTTCAGAAATGGACTTTATCCGCTAAGATAGTCTTGGCAATGAGCCTTGACTAATAAGAAATGATTCCTTTTGATTATGTGTGTCTACCACAAAGTTTCATATTTTATGTTATGACTATTGGGATTACATTTCCCTACTATGATTTATCCTATGTTATGAAATTATGATCTCTTTTTCAGGTTATGATCTATAAAATGTTAAGTTCTTATGAATATGATGTGATTGATATTTCTTTTGATTACCCTTACTGAGAATTTGAGCTCACCCTTCTGTAATTTTTCCTTCCCCAAGTCAGGAAGAAAGTTATTAAGTTGGATATGCCAAAAAGGGACTCTATATATGATGAAATAAATGGGAGACAACATAGATGACTTATGAACCAAATTTTTATGTTTCCCAGTTTCTAAAGACCCTATACCTATACGGTCCTTTCATGATTTTGTTATATGTTGTAATAAGTATGCTTCAATTCTGATGTAATAACAAAGTATGTAAAGTATGGGTTGTTATACTAGGTGGTTGTTCAAAAAAAAACATCCTCAACAATATACCCATTTATGAATTAACTCTTGACATCCATTTTATATAGTTTGAAATTTAGATGTGCAACATAGGCAAGTAATATCCTAATAGATTCTAATCTGGCTACAGGAGAAAAAGTATCCCCATATTCAATTCCTTCTTCTTGAATATAGCCTTCTGCAACTAGCGTAGCTTTGTTTCTAACTATGATTCCAGATTCATATACTTTATTTCTAAACACCCATTTCGTTTCCATACCTAAAACCTTTCATTATTTCCTGGGGAAAATAAAACTTAAAAAGGGTGAGCTCAAATGCTCAGTAAGGGTAAGCATGGATAAAGTAAAACATACCATACACATTTGAACTTAAAAACATGAACATAATGTTTAAACATCAAAATATTGAGCAAAAACTTAATACATTGAAGTACATAAGGCATAGATCATAATGGAACATAAATCATGATAACATAGTATGGGAATAAGACATGTAATTGTGTCATCCATTAAGCATATGTAATTATTTCCATATTAGCCAAGGCATTGCTGCCAAGACCATCTTAGTGGACAAAGTCCCCCTCTGAATCGAGTTCACTCCTCGTTCTAGTCCTGTAATACTGAACCATATTAACTTACCGTTCCAACCATGTCTATCTCATGAGATATAAATATTTACCCATTTAATTGGAGGGAGATATAGGTCCCACCCATCTCATAATAAAATCATTCTTACTTGTGCCACAAAATAAACATACATCATTCATAATAACCCAATGAATAAAATGGGTTTCAAAAACATCATCCCATCATCACATAGTCCATATAAAATAAATGGATATCATTTCATAATAATAAAATTGAAACCATGTAAATCATAGATACAATATACTTGAAACATACACATATGAAATAAAGTCATCTTAGATGGAAAAATGGTTTTGATAAAACACTTGAAATGAATTTTTGAGGAAAATATCCTTTCTTATTCAAAATTAATTTTTTTTAGAAAAAATCATGCAATTTTAAAAGAAAGAGATTTTTCTGAAAGTAGTCATGAAATCTTTTTGAGGAAGCTTCATGAAAATAAGGCTTTATAAAACCATAAAAATATGTTCCTGCCGTATAAGTTAAAAAAAGCATTCTTCTCGTACTTTTGACAAAAAAGTCAAAAAAGTACCTCATAGGGTAAACAAAAAAAATATTCCTTCCATACCGTGGGGTAAAAGTCAAAATTGTTACAAAAGGACTTTAAACATACATGAAAACACTTTTATAAAACATGGACATGGATGATAACAATTACCCCAGTAAATCCTTACGAATAAGAAATCTCAGATAAAAATGAGATTTGAAAAATTAACCCTTACCTTAGGTCCGATATGCTTTGTACGTATCCGAACCTCATGTATAACGATTTAAATAATGTCATTGACTTATTAAAAAATAATATTCATTGTTATGATATCATATATATTTCACTTATGTCTTTATATTACACGTTCTTTTGTAAATTTCATGTTGAAGCAGCGTTTTGGGTAAAATAATTTTATTTATCGTATGTGTTTTGAATTGTCGTTCTTGATATTATTTCTTATATCCGGATTTACATAATTCCAGAATGTAAAAAATGGTTTTTATATAATATATATTCATCATATACATATATATTATAGATCGATAAAAAGAATGAAATACACCGTTCATGGAGACGGTAGGTCGTACGTACGCATGAACGCTGTTTTCGTTTCCCTTTTGAATTGAATGTAATTAAGTAAATGACACACACATATATATATATATACATAAATAAATTATCATTATTATGTCATATATTTAATTATTATTCATTATATATAATTTATTATCATTCATGAATGGTTAACATGGAAAGTGAATCTCATAGCGTCGTGGAGACAGTAGTCCGTATGTACGCATGAGCAATGATATCATTCCAAAGATCATGAAATTGTATTAAAGCGTATGTATAATATTACAGAATAAATATAAATTTAAAATAATCATATATATTCACTACTTTCACCATTATACCCATCCATGTAAGGTGGTCGTGGAAAATAGATTACACCACGGCGTGGAGACGGTATTCCGTACGTACGCACGCGCGGTGATTTCGTTTTCCGTTGGTTGGATAGATGGTGAAATATGGTTGTTTCATACTTATAATAACATATCAGTATATTATTTATAATTATGTTATTACCTCAAAATTAAACAACTAAAAAATGAAGTGGAAGAAGAAATAAAGTTGAAAGAATCGGTAATGGACATTACCTCTTCTTTGGAGCGCCTCTTTGAGACCTCCACGTAGGGCACTAAAATTGGTCTTTGAAGAAGACCAAGACCTCTAGGATGTTTATAGGGAAGTGGAGAAGATAATTTTTCAGGGGTTGGCCGAGCATGAAGGCTCAAAGTGGTGTGAGGAAGAGAGAAAGGAGGTTCCCTTTTATAAGGGAGGAGAGGGGCACCTTTGGAATAACAAAAAAATATTATTTTATTATAAAGTCATATTCGTTTTTTAATAGATACAAATTTATTTATTTCGAATCTAAGGTGGGTATGGGTATAAATAATTTCATCCAATAGAATTTAGAAAAGTTTAGGTCATTATATTAACCTTAACTTTTAGTTTTAACTCTTTGATAATTAGATTGGCATTTACCATGTCACTTTGTATTTTTAAATTATATAGTTAATAAAAATACCATATACATCCAAGAGACCCCAAAGTGGTCCATTAATGATACACCTATCATGATATAAGTATCTTGGCCGAAACATAGATTTTTAGGAATAATATAACAATTAATAATATAATATTTGTTTTAAAAAGTATTTTATGTCAATTTTGACACTTTTTGGTAATTGATTTTTGTGGAAATCATAACAGAATGATTAGTTCTAAAACAGTTAATTAAATCAATACTAACATGTCATATTAACATTGAAAATTATTTTAATTCATTAAAAGTCTCAAATTAATTTTTTTTGGGTATTTCTAACATCAATTATGCCAATATTTCATTGATAAGATAATTACCGCATCATCATTTTGCCATAAATAAATTACATTATTTGAAGTTTAAAAATTACAAATAAAATACCAATATGTAGGAAATAATTTTATCTTTCTAATGAATATTTATAGTCGAATTTATCTTATGTATAACTCTATATAAAAAATTATTTACTTATTAAACGTTGATTTTAACTATTTTAACCCTTCTTTAAATAAATAAATAATAAATGTCCTAATATAATCCAAGTGGGCCTAAATGGTCATATTTTATTCCTAAGGTTTTGTTTTGGCCGAATTACACTTATCCAGTAGAATTAGGACATGTTCTAGGGTAATAATAATATCATATTTACCCTTAATTACCCTATTTACTTTTAACCGCGGTAAAAAAAAGTAAAAAGTTACTATTCACAAAAAATTATTTTCATATCATTGAACCACATTTTAGTCCTTTATGTTAACCGTGTCTCTTGGATTTTTGAAATTCCACTCACAGAAGCGGTAAAATTATGTTTTATGAAAAATTCAGTTCTTTTAACTACCACTTAGTGGTTTCACTATTCATCAAAAAATGAAAGTTTCCAGAAAAATACCAAAAATTAGGCCTAAGAAATATTTGATATTATAAATTCAAAAATGATGTTTGTTCTACCAAATTCACAACATATCAGTTACATTAACTAATTTAAAAATTAATTCCCGTCATCAAAACAAATAGTGTGTTTTTAAGAGATAATAACTATCAAAAGATTGACACATGTTTATGTCTGGTTTAAATGTGAAATAACATCCAACGAACAACATTGTATTAAACTGTAAAAATATTTTCTAAATATACTTTAAAACAACTAAAATTAATAATTTATCACTATTAATTATTTTGATTAAAAAAGTTGTTTTTAATTTAAATTTAATATTTTTCACTATTTATCAGAATATGAAAGTTATCCGAAAAGTACCAAAATTTCACCGTAAGCTAATTTTGATATTTCGAATCCAAAAATGAAGTTTATTTTGAAAGATAAAATTTATAAAATTTCAAAAAGTGGGTATTACTATTCATAACGGCTAGTTCATAATAATATTATAATAATATCTCGTTTAGTGAAACTCTGTATTGCATATTACACACGCTATCGAGGAAGGTCGTGATTGCGTGTAAGGCAAGGTAAGTCAGGGATGTGTGTTTTACAATCTCCTTTTGGTGTAGCGTACAACACAAGACATTAATAAAATTAAAAAGAATATATTTCATAAAATCTCGAGGTGCTACAAAGACACTCTGGAAAAGACCTTACGTCTATCCTCCATATGTCTATACACCATGATCTCACAACCCTGTGTAAGTAAAGAAAGTTTAGAAGCACGTAAAAGCCAAGATAATCTTCATGAACTAGTTGGATAGCATTCTACAACACAACAGCCTAACGAAACAACAGTCACACCATCCTACAATACTAGGCATGGGAAATTAAACAGCAGCCTAACAGGAAATCAAGAACCAAAGGTCAAAACAGGAAAAAAATGCATGGTTAATGCATCTGAAGAACAAAAATTCACCCTATTACCAAACAATAAACATCTACTCAGGAATACCAGAATAGAAAAGAAATAATAGGGCCAAAACGGTAAATGTGCAATACTGTATTCACGAGTATTGGAAAATTTTGCACATAAAACTCAATGAATATCTACATAAAGGAACAAACAACCTACCTTGGTCTTGGGAGATCAAGATACTTGAACCACAAGGCTTGAATCATCTTATATCTTCATAGATCTATGAAAACGTAAAAAACGTTCAACCCACGATAACTCACGAAAGAGGAGAAATCATGAAATGGGACTCAAGAAGAAGAGAGAACTCACATATGTGATTCCAACACAACCAACATTGTTTGATTTGGAGGACATATGGAGGCTCTGGGGCTCTTCGAAGATCCACGACTGTACGGACTCTCCCAGACGAACAAGACCAAAATGATGAGTGTTCTGTCCGTCAGACGTTACCCCGGGGTGTTTAATGAAAAAAATACAAGGTGTGTACTTTTTATGTACATGGCGTGTACTTGTGTTTTATGTACTCCACTTTAAGAGGCATTCAGGTCATCCCACATGGTCATGTGCATGGCCGCTACATGGAATGTACTCATAAATTACACGACTATTACTTCAACAATTTCTTGAAACTCCTTTTCCTCAAAAACTACGGAATAAGGAAAAACATACTTGAAAGGATGATCCGAGTTCTTAAAAACATCCCACATGAAGAAATTCTTCCCCAAATTTCCCTAGTAAGGCGGTGTAGAAGAAGAAACCCCGAATAACTCCGGGCACTAGGATCATACATGAGTCTCCCAATCCCAAGTCTCATCTTGTACCAACCCGTGCTGCAATTGCACTCGTACCATAGGAACAGACCAGCCACATAGAACCTTTGTAATACAGTAGATAATCCTGATATGATGCTCCTCGAATAATGCATCCACTTCCAACTCAACCTCCTCAGGTTGAAAGACATGAGATGGATCTATGAAGTAACATCGATGCTAAGAAACATGGACAATGTTGTGAATAGCCTGGTACCTCTGAGGTAACTACCACTGATAGGCAACTGAGGTACCTTTGTCCAACACCTAAAAAAGGCCGACGTACCTCTGATAAAACTTAACCTTCCTCCTAATTCTCTTGTTTCCCAACCATGGTGTGACATGTAGGAAAACCTGATCCCCGACCATGAATTCTAGAGGTAATTTCTACTGATTATCATAAGACTTATGTGGAGACTATGTCGTAGCCATCATCTTCTGAATCATCTCTATCTTCTCGGTGGTCTACTGGACTAGACGAGGTCCTAGTAAAGCTTTCTTTTCTGTCTCCAGCCAACGTTGGGGTGATCATCATGGCCTATCATACAAATCCTCATAAGGTTCCATTTGATTAGTTTCATGAAAACTAATGTTGTAGGAAAACTCCACAAGAGGTATATATTTCCCCAAAAACCTCCAAAATTAAGAATGCATGCTCAAAGCATGTCCTGAAGCACCTGAATCGTACTCTTGGACTGGCCATCTATCGGTGGGTGGTAAGATGTACTCAAATGTACTTGTGTACCCAATGCCTTCTGAATCCCCTACAAAACCTGAGAAGTAAAATGAGCATCCCTGTCTAAAATGATGTAGTGTGGAACTCTAGGTAGATGTACAATCTCTTGGATGTAAAACCGTCCCAGCTTATCAACATTGATGGTCTCCTTGATCAGAATGAAGTGATAATCCTTCGTGATCCTGTCAAAGATAACACATACAACATCATTTCCTTGAGGTGACCTTGGAAAACCAGTCACGAAGTCCACTGTGACATTGTTCCACTTCCACTCTAGAATGGGTAACTACTATAAGAGCCCTACTGGCCACTGATTCTCCACCTTCACCTGCTGACCGGTGGAACACCTCATGTAAAAACCAACAACATCATTCTTCAGACCTAGACACCAATAATGACAGTGTAGATCACGATACATCTTGGTGACACTAGGATGAACTGCCTAAACTATGGAATGAAAGTCCTGCATCATCTCATCGTGTATGTCTGTTTGCACCCATATGTGTCCCTATAAATTAATGTTCTCATCCTTTCCTATGGTCCATCCAGAAATAGGGTCCTCTCCTGAAACAATCTCTTTTAGGAATAGGCCTTCAGAAACGGATAGCTGCCTCATTCGAAATCGATTATGAAGAGTATAGGTAACATCTATGGATGAAAGGAAGGTCTGAATCAGTCTATCATGAACCTCAAAATACATCTATGAGAACATAACAATAAGCTTCCACTTACTACATGACTCCTGAACTGCCTGTATCAGAGTCCTTCTGCTCAGTGTAACAGCCACTGCATTGACCTTCCTAGGCGTATATGCAACCTCAAAGCAAAAGGACTAAAGGTACACAACCCACCTTCACTATCTCAAATTCAGATCACGCTAAGTGAATATTTCCTTGAGACTCTTGTGGTCGGTGAAAACCAAAAAATTATCTCCCAGAAGATAATGTCTCCAACAACGTAAGACATGAACAACTCCAGAAAACTCAAGATTGTGCGTCGAGTTGTTCCTCCCATGTTTTCGCAACTACTGAGACCCATACACAGCGAATCCTTCCCCCTGAATTAGCACTAATCCCATCCTGAGACCTGGATCTTAGTAATAAATAGTATACCTGTTGTCCGGATCTGGAAAGACTAGTATCATTGCTGAAGTAAACCTCCCCTTCAGCTCCAGAAAGGCTACTCACAAGAATATGACCACAAGAACTTCGCACCCTTCTTAGTCAGACCTGTTAGTGGTGCTGCAACGTGTGAGAAGTCATGTATGAAGCGTTTGTAGTATCCAACCATCCCTAGATAACTTTGTACCTCAAAGAAGTTCTTTGTATCCTCCCAGGAAACTACTACTCTCACCTTCATTGGGTCTACTGATACTCCTTCCTCTAAGATGATATGACCTGGGAAGTGATTCTGATCCATCCAAAAGTGGCACATTGAGAGATTATCATATAACTGATTCTCTCGCAGTGTACTCAAAACGATATCATGGTGTGTGTCATGGTCATGTCGAGTTCGAGAGTACACCATGATATCGTCCACGAAGACCACGATGAAGGAATAAAATTATGGATGGAACACTCAGTTCATCAGTTCCATGAACACTGCAGGTGCATTCCAGAAACAGAACGGCAAAACCATATATTTGTATTGACCATAGCTTCTATGAAATGTTGTAAGAGGTATATTATATGGTCTAACACACAAATAATGATAACCATGTCTCATGTAAATCTTAAAAAACAACTGGGATCCTCTATGATGACAAAATAAATCATTAATCCTTGGTAAATGATACCTGTTCTTGACCATCAACTGGTTCAACTTCCAATAATCCACACAAATCCTAAGGGTACCGTCTGCCTTTTTCGGAAACAGGATAGGCGTACCCTAAGGAGACGTACTGGGTCGGATGAAACCCTTTGCCGGAAACTCCTACAACTACATCACGAGCTCCTAAAACTCTGGTGTAGCCATCCAATAAGGAAAACAGGACTCTCGTGCTGCCCCTGGCACAAGCCCAATAGAAAAGTCCACCTCTAGCTCTGGAGAAAAACATGAAAAGTCTTATGGATATACATCCTTGAAATTATCCACCACTAGTGGAGAGTCTAACTATGAAGTCCCCCGATTTTCCAAATATAAATTTGGCATCTGGGTTGTATCTTCTACTAACCCCTGATGCTCTAGTCCCGCTCTGCTTGCCTGGACATTCCACTCACCCTTATGAAGAAACAACACGGCCTCTGGCGAGTTGAAACTCACCATACGACGAAAAGAGTCGACGACTGCCTGGAAGGGAACTGTCTTGTCCATTATAAGTATAACATCATTGCCTGTCATCTCTAGGACATAAGGATCCCATATTAATTGAAACCCACCAACCATAAGAGGGAACTCATTACACTAACATATAGTCTTTGTTCTATTCCCCAACGGAGTGTCCAGTGTCAAGATGTCAACAGAAGAAAAGATGTATAGCCCAAGGCCCTCCACAACTACAACAGATATAAAGTTATGGTAAGACCCTATATTGAGAAGAGAAGAAGATAATACTGAGGAAACTAAAATAGTACCTCAATCTATAAAAGGTCTGGGATCCTAGTTCTTCTAGGTCTACTCCACTACAAAGGTCTGGCCTACTCCATGGAACTATGACCATGCCTGAACGCTATGAGCTGATCCAATCTGTTGTCACTTAAAGATCTGCAATTTACCATCACGACAACAACATCCACCTTGACCAGAACGACCAGAAGAACTCCAGTTCCCTGACTGGTGAGAAACTAGTGGTGATTCTCCCAAACGAGGAGTAATAGAAGAACCCCTATCACATGCTGCTAGTGCGAATATTTGATAGAAGCGCCGATGATGACCCATATTGCTACAATATCAGTACTCCACTGGTTCTCTCGGGCAGTGTGTCCTTGTATGACCACTCTTTCTACCCTAGTAGCACACTAAATGGTTACCCGAAGAAGTGTCCCGCCTCCTTGGATCACTGACCGAAGACTCCATGCGGCTTTTCCCGCTGTTAGTACGAGGAATACTAACCCCAGACATAGATCCTCCCTAGCTCACAAATCCAGAATCCCTCAGATTGTGCTCCGTGATCAGCACATGGTTGACTATAGAAGTGATATACGTCATACGAAAGATGATCACCTGTGATCGGATGTCGTGCCTTAGACCATCCTCGAACTTCCATGCCATGAACAACTTATCAACTTCTTGAAAAGGTGTGAAGTATTGCAGCTCAATAAAGTGGGATTAATACTCCATAAAAAAGATTACCCTACTCAAGACTCATAAATACCTGGGCTCGATCGGCCCTCAGGGTCTCTAGATAGAAGTATTCAAAGAAGATGCACCGAAACTTATCCTGCACCATAACCTGCTAGCGTACCGCCTATGAGATCACATACCACCACTTGTTGGAAAAGCCCCGAAGCATATAGGTAGTGAGCTTGAACCGCCTCACTGGAGGAGTCTCCCGATGCTCAAAGATCGTAAGCATTTCTTCTATCCATGAATCTGCAGCCTAACGTCCTACATCCCATGAGAATGTGGGAGGATGGTGTTGCTTGAATACCTTCTTCAAATCAGTCATCGATTGGACAGGAGGCGACACTCCCTAAATGTTTTTCATCATCCTCATAAAGCCTTCCTGGAACTAAGATATTCACCTATGTTAGGTAAAATGGTAGGTGAAAAAATGGCACAAATGGAGGATCTACAGGTAATCCCTAATCATCCATGCCTAGTGTCTGATCACCGTCTGGCAACTGGCGCCCAACCGGAAGACATCTCGGTGGAATGAATCTACAAGGTCAATCAAACAAAATAGATCATGGATTAAAACAAGAGGTGTATGAAGGGAACATGAGAAATAAATAATTCATGTTTATCAAAACTTGACTAAACGGCGTGTACATTTCCTACACGTCGTGTTCCCTTAAGTCATTCACATGGGCGTGTACTCATGCCAGATCTAGTCATGTAACACACTATACACATGGAATGTTCCCCAAACACATGGAGTGTACTTGAACCCTCTTCCCCTACCTGAGTCCTTCCACATAGTGAAGCCACCCGGCTCTCTTAAGGAAAAGCTACATGGCGTGTTCAAGATGGACACATTGTGTAGTAGACAAGCTTCACCTAGACCGTGTTGTGAGTGACACTTCCTAACACATGACTCATACTACCCGACATGTTCCAGAAAGACACAGTGTGTAAGGGAAGGGATAACACTGACCTCTGTTGTTCGTTAAATGGCCAATTACATGACTAGCACTCCACAGCGTGTTCCAGATAAAAACGGCATGTACAAGAAGGGGTAACACTGACCTATGTTGTTAGTGACATGGTCGGGTATATGGGTTAGAAAACATGGCATGTTCAGTCCCGACACGACGTGTATAGATTATTTTTCCAACCAGCTATGTAGTTTGTCAAATGGGTGGACACATGGTCTCAACACATGGTGTGCACATCTGGTACCCAACGTGTCATACAGAGACTTCTCAACCCCGTGTATCTACCCACACGACCTATGACACAGTAAGAGACTACCTGGTGTGTAAATAGAGTACATGACATGTACTTAAGAAAAACTGTTTCATCCCAAATAAAATAACACATGGCATGTACTCAAAAACTACACGGTGTGTATTGTGTTTTTTTACGGAAAGTAAGCCTTAGAAACTACTCTTGATCCTAGAAAAATACTAAAACAAACATTAAGGTGCCAAAAATTGATCTGTGAGGGCCCATACTATCCACAAATCAAATCTTGGCATCTTATACATGTTATAATAAGAAAAACAAGGCCATGATCTACCAAATTCCGGTCGATGAGGGCCCATAACACCTCAAGAACCAAATTTTTGCATTCATTAAAACATAACCTTACATAAACAATACCCAATGAAACAACATGTATTTTATCAATGCATATATCACTAAAACATGCATATTCTACACAACATTTATCAGTACAACATAAAATTTATAATTCACACTAGATGGCATGGAATGAATGCATGGCATGTGATTTCTATCAAGTGCCTATATGATGCATGAGATGGCATACCCTCATATCATCGGATTGCGACAAAAAAAGAAACTCAATAACATCAAAAATAACAACAAAAATCTTTTGAATCACTCAAGGTGAAATCAATCCAATGAAAACTTGCAAAACCAGAAATTTTCAATAAACGAGGTAGGATCGCATTTCCTTGTACACAGGTTAGCTACTTCTGAGCACAACTTATTACCATGTACCTATTCCATCTGATCCCTAGCTAAAGGATCCAAAAATTATGTAAATAGTAAAGAATTCCTCTAATACCACTTTGTAACATCCCAGTTCCCGATTCCACCCAAGGGATCCCCATTCCTGGTTGGTCACATGGACTCATGTGCATTTCCCCAAAAACTAGAGGCTGCCGACTAGTAGCGAGGGCCTTGGGTGTGATAGTGGGAAAACTATGCCCTCATTGGAAGAGTAAACAATGGTAGTAAACAAATACATACAAGAGTAGAAGAAATAATGATATCATACCAAAAATAAATAGTAGAAAACTAATAAAATAAAATGGAGCACATATATATATATAATAATGCATGACACATATGTCTAAGAAAGAAGCGAAACAATAAACAATCCTGAAATATAGTACTAATCCTATTAAGAAAGAAAAACATTAATCATCTCTACAGCATCGCAAGCCTATGCTTGGTTCTGTGCTCTACATCTCCACAACATGTCAAGTACATTAGGTAGAAGGGAACTTGACCTTGTCTAGACCTGCAATAATATAATCCATTTGGGCCCAAAAGCATGGCCCAAACAGGGTGTGAGACTAATACCAGTAGGAAAAATCAATGAGATCTATGAATAACGGTCCAAGAGTGTATGGTTGGTTAAATTACAGGAACATTAAATAGGAAAATACTCAATAGTAAACAATCCACAGTTCAACATCAAGCAACAACTAAACCAGCAGAAAAACACAACAGGTAACCCTCCGGCCCTACCCAGAAACCCTAGAAAGAGGATAGAAACAAGTTAAACCTCTAGAATGTACTCAAAACATATCCCACATAGCCCTTCTTAACATGTAAAAGCAACCCTTTGGGAAGTACACTTTGTCTAACCCCTATGGTTCAGTTTAAGCATAGACTCTCTGAGGAAGCACAGACCATCAATTCCACATATAGTCTTGTATCATAACTAAATGCTCTCTTGGGAATATCTTATGTCAAATTACCTCTATGGCCTATGTCAATGATCTACAGACACTCTGTGGAAGCACTCAACATTGATTCCCCATGTGGTCTCTCTTCGTAATTTATAAAGACCCTCTGGAGAAGCCCGTTATGTCCATACTCTCTATGGTCTATACAGCAGGTTCTCACGGCCCTGTGTAAGTCAAGAAATTGTAACAGCGTGTAATGGCTAAGGTAAACCTCATGAACTACTTGGCTAGAATTCTACAGCACAACAGCATAATAGAACAATAGTCCCACCATCCTACAATACTAGTAATGGGAATGTAAACAGTAGCCTAACAGGCAATCAAGACCCAAAGGTCCAAACTGGAAAAACATGCATGTGTAATAAATCCAAAGCACAAACATTAAACCTATTAACAAACAATAAACATCTAATCAGGCATACCAGCAGAGAAGAGAAACATTAGGGTCAAAACGGTAAAGGCGCAATACCCTGTTCATGTGTATTGGGTAAATTTGCACTTAAACTCAAGGACTACCTACGGAAAGGCACAAACCACCTACCTTGGTGTTGGGACATCAATATACATGAACCATGAAGCTTGAATCTCCTTATAACACCATAGATCTATGAAAATGTACAATACGTTCAACCCACAATAACTCACGAAAGAGGAGAAATAATGAAACGAGACTCAAGTAGAGGAGAGAACTCACCGATGCGATTACAATGCAACCAATGGTGTTCGATTCGGAGTATAGATGGAGGATCATGGGCTAGTCAAATATCCACAGCCATACGAACTATCTCAGATGAATGAGACTTATAAGATGAGTGTTTTTTCCATCAGACGCGACCCCAGTGAGTTTAATGAAAAAAAGTAAATGGTGTGTACTTTTGAAGTACACAACGTGTACTCATCATTTCTGTACTCTGCTTTAAGAGGCCTCTAGGTCATCCCACAAGGTCGTGTGCTAGGCCAATACATGTGTAAACACCTGGAAATTTCAAGGAAAATTTTTCTTAATTTTAATTGGAATTTTACAAGAACACATTTTCTGACGGCGCCGGATTCTGAGGCCCGGTGTGCCCGAAATTAATTTCCGAAGATTGGCTCGGGTACGTTCAGTGAACGAGCGAGTGGGAATTTTTATCTTTTGAACCGGTGCTCGGAATTGAAATCTGATTGCACCGATGAACTCACAACACCAGTAATCGCTTAAGGGAACCTTTACCGTAGTTGCGTTTGTACGGGAGAAGAAGTTAATTTTTGGGGTTTAATAAAAAAAGTGAATAAAATTGTTAAATAAATTTTATTTCATGTTAAGTGGTTAACTTCTCCCATGGGAAGTTGGTGTTGGGCCCACATCCATCCAACTTCCCATGTGTGGATATTTGAAAGGGTGGTTCCCACACGAACCCCTCCCCATCTCTTCAAATTCCTTAACTTTCCTAACCCCTCTAAACCCCCATTTAAATTTTGATAACTTCTCACCTCCTTAATTTTATAACATCTTATGTTAATAACTTAAGTGAGTTTAATGTTGGTTTTGAATTTTCAAACTCTTGAAATTCAAAACCTATATTGGGTTAATAAAATAAGTGGGAGGATTATTTTATTTTGGGGATAATTGTTCTTGTGGTGGAGACTTGGGAGAGAAAAGGCTATGTTTGAAGTATTCTTCTTCTTCATCATCGACGAAGAATGTGAAGAACACCTCCAACGAAGAACATCTCCGCCGAAGAATGCGACTTCTTCTTCCAACGACGTTTCCCCTTCGAACGCACCTCGACGACAACGGAATCGACGTTCGTTTTCCACGACGCCCGACTTCCACGACGATCGTCATCCGCAATTCGATTGACGTGCACCGTATCTAAATCGAGGTAGGGGAATTTATTTTTGGTATTCATTTATCTTTTGAGAAAAGAACGACGAGCACGGACCAACCAATTCCAGGTTGATCCGAGGATAGTTCGTTCATGTGGATTGATGTTGAAGTTTGTTATTTAATTATATCATTCGTAAATTCTATCTTGTCATCCTTCGTGATTTTACAACAAGTTGTTATCGATTAACGAGAGGGGGCCAGACCGCACAAACAAGACCGACCCTTCTCCATTATTGATATTGTTTCTAATATGGATGAAACAAGATGGTGTGGTGCCGTTGCGCCATGCCGAGAATCCAAACAATAATGCGACGCCGCCGCGCCGTGTTGTAGGAAGTCGAAGGCACCGTGGCCGGAGCGGAGCCGCGGCGAAGGGGCGCGGCGCCAGCACGCCGCGTCGGAGAACCACGAAGACGACACATTTCGTTTTGACATGCGGATTGACGGGCGATGACGAAGAAGGCCATTTGGGCGTTTGAATCCCTTCGCAGTGAAGATCGGGTCCAGGGAGGACCACTGGCGAAGACCGCACACAAAACGGACCACCGGAGCGCGTCCGGTGGCCCGTGGAAACTCCCGCCGGTGCGCCGCCGGCAAAACCCGCCGCGACTTCAACTGCGACGGCGATGCGGTTCCACAGCCGCGCGGAACCAGTTTAGGGACGCGGCCCGATCGCCGCATCCGCTGGAAAGGTGGCCCCAACCGGGTCCGCGACATCTCCAGACTGCGGGAGCAGCAACCCGCGGCGCTCGGCCACTCGTCCGCTCAGCCGAACCGAGCCAGGCCGGTCCGACCGGCCGGGCCGCGCCCTGGCCGGACTGGGCCGGGTCGAGTCGACCCGGTGCGGCCGACCCCCGGGGGGGGGGGGGGGTGGGGGGGGGGGGGTTGCCCGGGCCCGGACCCCCCGTCTTCCGACCTTTTTTGGTCAAATGCCCGTAACATGAGCTACGTGCCTCCGAACGACGTGCCGTCAGTGGCAACACGATCCTTGGATCTAGACGGTCATTTCGGTATATTGCACTCTAGGTTTCGGATTACTTTGAGTTCGGCCGGGTTGGTTCGTACACGAAACCAACCGGGCCCTCGGAGCGGAAACGCTCATATCTTGAGCTACGGACGTCCGATTGACATGCCGTCAGCTTTGTTGAATTCCTCTAAGTGAGACGAATCTTTTGGCTTACTACGCTCGAGGTTTGGATACCGTCGGAGTTTGGTCGGGTTGGTTTTAACTTAAAAAACCAATCGTTCCTCCGGAATGAGAAAGCCAATAACTTCCAGACCGGGCATCTGATTGACGCGCCGTCTGTTGCGTTGCGTTACTATTGACGATACGGAACTTTTGGCATCATTCACTCGAGATTTGGATGCAGTTGGATAGTGGCCGGGTTGGATTGCACCCGAAATCCAACCGGGCCCCTGGAACGGAAAAGCTGATATCTTTCTGACCGGACGTCCGTTTGATGAACCGTCAGCGGCGTTGTTGATCACGATGGGAAACAGTCCCTATGAGTATACCCTATGAGAGTTCGGGGTACAGTTGAGATACGGCCGGGTTG
Source organism: Viscum album (assembly GCA_963277665.1). Taxonomy (NCBI): domain Eukaryota; kingdom Viridiplantae; phylum Streptophyta; class Magnoliopsida; order Santalales; family Viscaceae; genus Viscum; species Viscum album. The sequence goes on from OY728142.1 coordinate 1,933,483,232, forward strand.
GTTCGCTCACGAAACCAATCGGGCCCCTGGGACGAAAATGCTAGTAACTCACAGACCGGGTGTCTGATTGACGGGTCGTCTGTTGCGTTGAGACCCCTATGACGAGGCGGTCCTTTGAGATACTTCTTCGTGGGACTTTGAGATACATGGAGTATCGACCTGTAGCTTGTGGAGAGGACCCTCCCAAAGACGAGTGGGCGGAGTACGGAGACCGTGTAGCCGACTGAGACCTAACGACTGCTTGACCGACTTGACATGGAGTGAGTCGACTAGTCCAGTGGACGGAGCACTACTTTGTTTGGATGCAGACCCATGGAGGACGGAGCACTACCTGTGTGACAGTGCAGACCCGAGGTACTCGTCCGGAGAGTCCCTCAGCAGGCTACTAGGTGGTGTGCATTACTGTGTTTCGGTGACATACCTCAGCGGGAAGCACTACTGTATCTGGGTGGCTGACCTGTGGTACTCGACAGGAGGAGTACCTCAGCAGTCTTAGGTTAGTGAGCAGTACCTCGGAGTCGTGACAGGACCACTGTACACTCCAGAGACGGATCTCTTCAGCAGTTACGGTTTCGATAATGAAAATCCTGGTTTGATCTGAGACTTTTGACCTTGTGTTTACCCCATGATTGAGCTGGGTCACTTGCTAACATAGGTATATGTATGGGCATATACCTGGGTAGTGTTTATCCATTTATTTCACAATCCTTGTGTTTCCTCATGATTGAGATGGGTTATTTGATAACTTAGGTATATGTATGGGAATATACCAAAGTAAAAGGTTATCTGTTGAGATCTTCTTTGTGGTTATCCTTATTGTTTTAGTGAGACCTTGAGGGTCTTGGGGTCCCTACTGAGTATCGTTATACTCACCTCTGCACGGGCTATGCCCTCACCTCGTTGTGTTGGTTGCAAACGACGAGCAGTGCTGACGGAGGCCCAGTGTTCGAGGACGAGTCGGTACCCAGAGGTGGACTACACGACGAGTCAGTACCCAGAGGTGGACTACACGACGAGACGACTCACAGAGGAGGTTGACGGACGAGAGCGTGGAGGAGGCTATCTGTACCTACCCTTCATGTAGGACCCGAGGAGAACGACCAGGAGCTGCGCTATCTGTACCCACACTTCAGGTAGGATCCGAGGAGGACAACCCAGGAGCTGCTTCCTACTTCTAGCTGTTTGTCTTTTTGCTGTTGTACATTGTTCAGTTGTAGTCTTACTTTGTTTTGGGTTTGTATTCTGGCCCATTTACTTTTCAGCATTTCTTTTGTACTTAGTGTTTTGCTTCTGCATGTACTCTGTGGTGCTTGTTTTCTTTTATAAAGGCAATGCCTTCCCAGTTATCGGGATTTTACGCCTTTGGTGCTAGTCGCCAGCCCTTGGCCTATGGAAGGCAGGCTTGGGGTAGTCACGGAACGAGCGCCGAGGAGGGGTCGTGACAACATGGCCATCACATGGCTACCCACTTTAACCAAGTACACACTGTGTACTCATAAAGTACATGACATGCACATCAAAAATTTCTAAAATCTATTTTTTCGTAAAAAACTCTAGAAAAAGTAAAAACATACCTGAAAAGAAGATCTGTTTTCTTACAATTTTGAACATCCAATGAAAATTAGTTCCATTATAGGGGTTTTAATACATACTCATGGGGGTTATTTATTGGAATTGTTTGGGTAGAAACTCAAAATTGAATACCTTCCCCCCATTTAGGAATATCACATTGTATATCATGAGGAGTTATTTTGTATTCCCAAGAATCATGTTGTTGGGTTTTCAATATAAGGCATTCCTTATGCCATGCATATTCAAACAAATCATTATTGAATCAACCCATTTTAGTAATAGGAATTAAAGAATAACGTCCAAGGTAATCTTGAAAGGAGGTTCATATTCCCTAGTGCGCCACCATGGGATGCACCTATTCTTTTGGTAAGAATAATGATGGGTTAATACTTATTCATACTTATTATTTGAAACATAAAAATATAACTATTAAAAAAGTATCCTCTACATTTTAGTGATGTGTTTTTTGATAAACTACATATATCTCAATAAATTTTAACAATTTAATTTCAATATACATATCATCAATTACTTGTCAGAATTGAGAATATACCCAAGATAACCTTCTGTACATGGTATGTACACAATGAATTTATAGTGATTCCCTTTGGACTTCCCAATACCCTTAAATTAATTATATATATTTGTAAATATTAATTTGATATTAACATGATCAATATAAAGTAGTATTTATAGATTATATTGTGATATATTTCAAGAGAAGGAAGAACTTAAAGATCATCTGACGAATGTATTGAATATCTCAAGTAAGAAGAAGATGTATTCAAAATTAATATAATGTTAATTTTGGAAAAAAAATTCCATTTTTAGGACACATATTTATATGATTGGGTATAACTATTGATACTTTAAATATGAAGGATATTGAACAATAGCCCATACCAACCACTACGACTGAGATCTATAGTTTTCCTTGATTGAATATATACTATCGATAATTTGTGAGACATTTATCATGGATATGAAATAGTACATCCATCTTAATATAGATCAGAGCTATGATTCATTTTTTAGATAAATGTGAATAAAATTTCAAGGAGCTAAATATAAGGTGGGTCAGTGCACCTATTCTAACACTAATATACAATATAAAATGGTTTGTGATATATGGTGGTGAATCAAGGTAGAGATCATGGTGTATTGTCATGCATACTTAAATGGTAGTAGAATATGCCACAAACCAATTGATGGTTCATGATTAAAATTATATGAATCATGAATTGGAGAATATAATGATTATATTTTCATTGATAGTATTGTGTCATTATATTTATGGTGAAATTTGTGATATTTAAATTGATCATAAATGCATGAAGTATATATTAACTTAGAATGAGTCTAATATGAATAAAATTATACGGTTTAATATTATTAATGATAACTATTAATGAATATAAAACCACTCTTGGATGTAAAACATGGTTGTTGATGATCTGTGTTGGAAGGAAAATTTTAGCTTATCCATGTCGAGGATTATAAAAGTTACAATAGTTATTAATCTCTATTTAGTGGTCCATGAAATCATGAGGTACATGAAAAAATCATGTATCTATCAAATGAATGTCCAACAATCCTTTCATGTGAATATAAAAGTAGTTCAGAATGAGTATTTTGAATTCAAAATGTATGGAGTGATATATATTTCATTGTTGATCCTAATCGAATGATAATATTAAAGGACTAGATATTTTTCCCTTTAATAACATAATTAATGAAAAATATAGTGGATTAATAACTTTTATCATCATTCCCTATCCATCATAGAATCACAAAAATTTATAAATATCCCAAATATAATTTCAAAAAGGACAATGGGAAAAGGGATATTGTAGAGTATGCATCTCAATGCATGGTATGTAAGTATGTTAAGAATGATGGTAAAACGTAGAGTGTAATAATTCTAGAATCACACATAATCATAAGGGAATGGGAATACATAACCCTATATTTCATCATAGAACTCTCCAAGACATCAAAAGAAAAAAAGGTTTTTTATTGTAGTCGATCACCTTATGAATTCAATGTATTTAATTATCATCAATGAATTTTTTATTCTTGAATAAAATTTCAGGATATAAATTATATAAGTGGCATGGCTTAATGGATTACAATTATCAATTTTATTTAGTCATGATCCACGATATAAATCAATTTTCCGGTGACATATTCAATAAGCATTGAATAAATAGTTAAAGTATAAAACTTTCTATAAAACGTAGAAATATAATTAGAAACAGAGGACCATTGTAACCTTATAAGATATTATAATATCGTTCATTATGGATCCCAATGGGGGTTTGGATAAAATCATTGCTGTAGTAAAATTTTATAAATTCCACATATATCACTCGATAATTCAGATACCAACATATGAAACCTTTATTGAAATAATTGATGAACTCCAACCTAGAGAGATGGAGTTGGAGAGTTAAATATTTTGGTACATGAGCTGGCTGAAGAAATGGAATAGAACGTTATATCCACTCAATAACACATCAATATAACTCAATGATTAAAATTATTTAAATTAAAAAAATACATGGAGATACAGAGTTAGAAGTTAGTGATAAGGAATTCCTTTGAAGATATTCATATTTTAACCTATGAATATATTAAACTAAATGTTTGTAAAGCTAAAGAATGATATTTCTTATGAGGTACAACTAGTGGAGATTTTGGATTGATGATATAAAGTGTTGTTGAAGAAGACCCCTTACCTGATAATTTTTATTATGAAAAAATATGTTTTAAGATGATACCTGAGAGACCATGGGTTTAATAAAGAAAAATAATCCCTATTTGTTCCACAGATTAACATAACATCAAGGTAGAAATTATTATAATTGGGCATAATTTAATACCCATTGATTTTAGAATATATTTTAGCTTTAAATAAATTTGACGTGTTCAATAGCTGATGATGCACAAAAAATAGATCTTAAGTGAGTAGTGATTTAATAAAAAAAGGAATAATTTATGATATAGTGGAATGGGATTGATAAATGGATTACTTTTTTAAATAAAAGGGGGTTAAATTTACTTATAAAAACACAATAGATTATAAAGTGTCTATTTTAAATTGTTTTATTAAATTATACATTTTCATTAAATTTAATACATTTTAAGAACGATATAAATAAAATTTACTTATAAAATTAAATTAATAATTAATTAAATCAATTTATAATATCAATCAATTTTTATGTAATGACAGTGAAAACTAGTCTAAATATTATTTGTTAAATGAAAATGTTTTTTATAGAAATATTCTTATTATATACTATATATGTTTTCTTTGGAAGATAAATTTATAAATTTTAGAATTTCATTTTGATAAAATGAAATCAATTTTCATATTCACAAATAAATAATTATCTTAGACTAAAAATTTGTTATTTTTTAAATGACAAATTTTTTGGTAATTAATTAAAAATACCTTTTTAAAAAAACTTTACTTTTCTGACATCATTATGATATAGGTGCGAATTAAAAATATATGAAACATTTCTACGGACAAAATATTTTTTTAAGGAGTAAAATAATTTATTTAAAAAAATTATATTAAAATTTTAAACCAATTACTAACCATTTGGAACCTTAGTTATATTTTATTTTAATGAAGAAATATTTTGTTCATTTTACTTTATTAAGTATTCAAAATAAACCATTAGTTTTGGGATTTATTTTAAATATATAAAAAAAAATTTATCCTAAAACCAATAATTTCTCAGGGAATAAATTTTACACATGGTATTGGAATAAATTATTTTCTATTCATAAAATTAATATTCATAAAAACGTTTTTATATCATTTTGTATAATTATAATAAAATTAAATTCATCACCTATATAAATTGAATGTTTTAAAATAAATTCCATATCTAGAATCATCATATCAAATTTTTTTATTAGTTTAATTTATTTTGAGTCAAAATGACTGGTTATCATGATAAAATTTTAGTCATCATAATTAAGGGTATAATTGGTAAAAAAGGTTAAACTAAAGTGATATGAATTGAAATAAAAAAATTATTTTTTTGATTGCTTGTTTGGATTTCAACCTATAATAATATTTTCTTTTAAAATGAAATTATTTTGTGCCACTTTTCATTGATAATTTCTATATTATTTTAATATAAAGGGTGTATATTAGGGTGGTACTTATCTCACTTGTAAAAGGGAACAACCCCTCATCACTATTCCAAACTCTTTTAACACCTTAGATCAACCAATATATACCAAAATAATATTTTAAATCTATTACCTTGATCCCTGTGGATCTATTATCTACAAAAAACCAACTTAATAAGTCTTAAAGAATAATCCAAAGGACGGAATTTGAGGAAGGTGTAATTATCTTAACCGAGTTCTGTCATGATTATTTCTCATTCCAAATCCTCTAAAAATTTTATATCCATACTAATATGATGAAACCTATATAATAAATATAAAAATGCATTTATTATGTTGATGGAATATTAATTATCTTCTTTTCATGCATCCAATGGAAAATGAAAACCTCACCCATGCATATGTGTAGACTACCACATTCAAGAAGCGGTGCATTTCATTTTTCATCACCACCATACATGGATTGTAATAAAAGTGATTATAATAAATAAAATTTTTATTTATAACATTATTATAATTCTATAATTACGAAAATGAAATAAGTACTGGAACCATTGAACCAAAACATGGCTATAAAACTGAATATTTAACACCCGAATATTGATATTAATGAAGAATTGTTCATAAAGAGAAAATTATAAATTATAATGGAATTGAAAATATTATTATAGATATTAATATTATTATGGTATATATTTATAATAATTATCAATTTATTATAAATATTTTTAGATCATGTACAAATCATGTCTGGACTTAAGGTAATGGTTTATGTTATACTCTCAATTTTCATGGGGATATTTATGTTTTAATTTAAATTGGGTAAATTTTATGTTATTTATCTCCTAAACATCATATATTTCGTTCTTTAATGGTTATTATTGGTTTATTGAAGTTTCATAAAAATTTACCCTCTTTGAAACTCAAAAACACATAAAAATGTTTTTATTAAAAGTAGACCTCATTTCTCACTATTGGTCAAGAGTCTTTCTCCTCAATATCCATTTTTTGATTTTTTTTATGAAATACTTTATATAATTTTTAATTATTGATAAGTTTAATTATCAGTAATTTTTTAATTTATTCACAAAAATGATAAAGGAATATTCATGTGATTTTTTGAACAGTTCAATTTTTTATTTCATTACAAAAGTGAGAAAACAATGTTTTACTATTTACGGAATGACATAATTTTCCTACTATCATGTAACTTATTTAACATAAATCATACATGAAAAGTTTTTTTTGTTTAGATAAATTATTTTTCCCTTTATTCTTATAGTATTTAGTTTTTCAAATTTAATAAATGAATAAAATGCCTTCTTTTGTTTTTAGAGTATATTTATAAAGCTTTGATAAAATTATTTATCATTTATATTAACATACATTTATGTAAATTTATGAATAACAAGGAATATTATCTAATGACACCATTAAATTTGTTTCTCTATATGGATTAATAATGATTATTTTTTGAGGATGTTTTTATGAAACCCGTTTTTTTCCTACGTGTTAATAAAGATATAATGATCTAATATCAAGACCCGACCCATTGGATAAAAAATGAATAATTTGAAATAACCTTTTGTGAAATTACTTGGTAATAAAAGGATATAAATAAATTTCAATAGTATTTAATAAATTATGGGAGTTATTTGTCTTTAAAAACAAGTTATAAAAACCCTGATAATGAGAAAAAAATATGGCGCACGATATAGATCCCAAATAAACTCCAAAAAAATAAAAAATAATAATATGAGTATAAAAAAATTATAATATATGATCACAAAAAAATTCATATAATACTAAATATATAAATTCTAATGGCACTAAGGTGGAACCACTCTTCACTCTACGACATGAAAATCGCCTCAAGCTCCAAATCCAGACATCCAAACCCAAATCATTACAAATATCCAGTAAAAAAAATGAAACCTTCCCATTACTTGTAACATAGAAAACAATATTTCAATAAACACTATGGTGAATATTCATGGGGTGAGTATACAATGTAGTGGGTAAACCCCAAGACTTTCCCCAAATACCCCTAAAGAAAAAACAGTTTCAATCACATTTTAATTTAATAAAAAATAGATATATGCATGAAATGAAATGAGAAATAAATATATATCGTTACGTAAGTGATTAAATACACACCAAAACACTCCCAAGTCATGGAACTATACACACATTCAAAACACCAAACAATAAAACCACTTCCCAATTGAAACTTCTAAACTATATACATACGAGTGGTATCCATCTCTCTGGTCCAAATTCATCACTTGATGAATTAATTCAATGTCTCAAAAGATTTTAACCATGACCATTTCTTGCCCACATGGAGCTTTCCATATTAATATTAATACATAGCCACTAAATTGATTCTGAGTTCACAATTTCAAAATATATATTTTGATAACCAATTTCATTAAATCATTTAATCAAACATCTTTTTGGTGTCATCCAGAAATATATATTTGAACACCAAGAAATAAAATAGGTTTAAAATAGATATTTCTAAAGGGGTTTCCAACAAAATAAATCAGAAATTTATTTATAAAATAACAAGATTCAATGTTCTAGGAGAATTGTAAAAAAATAAAAGATACCACTTACCTCTGATGCATCGGACAAGGATAATTATCTTAGGATCTTGAAGATACATGCTTCCAAATAGATTCCTTAAAAAATACCAATAAATATTATTAAAACAATATCTAACCAAATATAAGGATTAATGTTTGAAAAGATTAACAAGACTATTACCTTAAAATTTCAAGATCCAACGGTCTTTAATTCCTTGAATTTATACAATGGAAGGAATATGACTACCCAAATATATTATGGGTGTGCTATAATTTTAGAGCCTATATTAGTGGAGAATGTAACACCCTATAATAATAAAGGAGTAAATGAATAAATGATATGACTCATGTCAACAAGGTACTCTTCTCTTCTCAGGAGTCTACCTGATTAGAACACCACAGTTAAGCAATCATGGCCTTAAGTAATGATCCAGATGGGTGACCTATTGTGATGTTTCCCAATATGTGTGTCAGTGAGGAAAAATCATAATGGAAAGAAACTATTTTTTCCAATGGGGACATTAATTAGTCTTATGACCCATTTGGGTATATAGGTGGGACCTAGGAAGGGGACCCCATTTTTTCATTGCAACTGGTGGTACATGGCGGGCCAGAACAAGATGAACATGTTAAGGTGGGGTGTCTGGAGGGATTGGACTCAACAAACATGACAAGGTGGGGTGTCTATGCTATTATGAGGGCCCGATTGTTACATTGTTATTAGAGGGAGGTTACCCAATCTTATGTGTGGTGTCACTGCAAGGGATAAGGTGTAGGTCCACAACTAGTAAATTTTTATCTATGGGGGGTGAATGTAAACCCATGAATGTTAATGGGTTAAATGAATAAATGTTATGACTCATGTCAAAAATGTATTCATTTTTTTGGATCATACCTAATTAAAAATCTATAGTTTAGATTTAATGGCTTGGAGTACTAATCAAGATGGATAACCTTTATGGATGTTTCCCAAGATGTGTGCAAGTGAGGAAAAAGAACATGGGAATGAAAAAGTGTTGGAAAATGGGTATAGTATATAGCTTAATGACTCGTTCAATTGGGGTGTATTTGCTATCTGTAAGGGCCGGTTGTTACATTAGTATTAGAGGGTGGTTAGACTACCTTAATTGGAGCGGTTATACGTGGGCTAAGAAGTAGGGTCCATATATAGGACACTGTGACACTACTTGGATTTTTGCATCATTTATTAGTCTGATGACCCATTTGGGATTGTAGGTGGGCCCTTGTGAAGGTAACATCTGTCAGTGAGGAAAATAGTGGTACCTTATGGGGAAGGACTCAACGACCATGTTATGGTGGTTTTTTGGCAGGACAGAATAGGAAGACCATGATAAGGTGGGGTGTATGTGATGTCAGTAGGGTCTGATTGTTATATTGGTATCAAAGAGAGGAATATCACACAATAAAGAATTTTTTTGTCTTGTGGTGACATTAATAAGTCCGATAAACCATTTGTTCATATAGGTGGGACCTAGGGAGGAGAGGAAATTTTTTCAGTGAAACTGGTGGTACCATGAGTGCCAGGATATGATGACCATGTTAATGTGGGATGTATGGTGGCCTGGGACTCAAAAACCATGTTAAGGTGCGGTGTTTGTGCTGTTAGCAGGGCCCGATTGTTACATTTTAATCATAGGGAGGTTACCCAACCTAATGTTAAATAAAACTTCTTGGGATATGTTTTAGGTCTAAAACTAGAACATTGTCCACTATAGGGGGTGAATGTAACACAATATAATGATAAAGGATTAAATGAATAAATGATATGACTCATGTCAAAAAGGTGCACAATGATTTTTAGGAGGCTACATGATTAGAACTCCATAGTTAATATTTTTTGTCCCTGAGTAGTTATTAGGATGGATTATCTTTGGGGATGTTTCATATGATGTGTGTGAGTGGGTACATAAAATTCTGGAAAAAAGTGTTGGCCTATAGTGATACTCATTAGTCTAATGACTCATCCAGGTGGGGCGTCTGTATTATTAGTGGTGAGTAGTTGTTACATTTGTATCAGCGGGAGTTCACCCAACCATATGTGCGGTAATTCTGATTTGGAAAATATATAGGGTCCACAACAAGGAAATTGTGAGAATACATGGATATTTGGGACATTCATTAGTCTACTGAAACATTTTTGGAATGTAGGTCTTCCCTAGGAAGGGTACCATATGTCTGTGGGGAAATTTTTGGTACATGGTATGGAAATAGTCAATGACCAGGTTATGTTGGGGTGTCAGGAGGGTCAGGACTTGAATACCATGTTAGGTTGGGGGGTTTGTGCTGTCAGTGGTGCCTGATTGTTACATTGGTAATAGAGGGTGGTTACCCATGCATAATTTTAGTGACTGTGATTTGAGATAAGATGTAGGGTCCACAACTAGGACATTGTGATATATGTGGGGGTGAATGCAACACCCCAGAATGATAATGGGATAAATGAATAAATGATATGACTCGTGTAAAATAGGCGACCCTTACTTTTCAGGAGCCTACAAGATTATAACTACATAGTAATGCATGTTTGGTATGGTGTAGTTATCAGGATTAGTGAACTTCTAAGAAGTTTCCCATGATGTGTTTGAGTGAGAAAAACCACAATGGAACAGAAATGTGTTGGAAGATGGGGATATTCATTACTCTCATGACTCGTTCTGGTGGAGTGTCTGTGTTGTCTGTTGGGCCCAAAAGTCACATAAGTATCAGATGGAGGTTACCCATCCTTAAGTGTTGTGACACTGCTTGGGCTAAGATATATGTTCAACAACTATGACTTTGTGATCTGTGGAGGGGTTGGGGGTAATTTATCACCGTATAATGATAGTTTTAAATGAATAAATGATGTGAATCTTATAAAAAAGGTTCACCTTTATTTTAGGAAACCTACTATATTAGAACATCATAGTTAATCGTTCCTGGTCTAGAGTACTGACCAGGATGGGTGACCATATGTGATTTTTTCTAGTATGGGTGACCTTATGGGATGTTTCCTAGTATGGATGACCTTTTGAGATGTTCCCCAAGATGTGTTTGAGTGAGGAAAAATCACACTGTAAAGAAAACACATTGTCTTATGTGGAAAATCATTAGTTTGATGAATCATTCAAGCAAATGGGGGGCCCTATAGAGGGTACCATATGTTTGTGGGAAACTGGTGGTACATGGTGTTCTATGTCACGATGAACATGTCATGATAGTGTGTTTGTGGAGATATCAGGGCCCAAATTTTATAGAGATAGAATGTTGGTTTTTAGGGGAGTTATATGTCATAAAACCAATAGTATAATTTAATTATTTGAAAAAAAAATTTTAACACATGCTTTAGAAAACAACTTTCTAATAATTTATCTTGACTTTGTCAAGAAAAATTAGGAAGTTGAAAAATTTTCACTTGGTGGTTTCAAATCATGCACCAACATTGTGCCTACCCATAAGACCCTTATACAACTCACATGGATTCCAAGATAAAAACACATGATTTCCTTGAACCATTTTCAAACTAAACTCTATATAAAAAATCCTCAAACACAAAAATATATATATAAGAGCTTTGAGATGAATAAACTTACCATCCCATTGCCTAGAATTATGAATAAAATATCTAGATACCTCAAAATGGGGGTGTTATATTCTCCCCAATATGATAATTTTCATACCCTATAAGCAAGAACTTATTGATTCCGTTAAAGATTTCATCTCATTGATTTCCATAAGGTGAAACATTATTTTGGTAGCCTACCTAATTAGAACTCAATAGTTAATAATTCTTTCCCCTAAAGAGTAATCAGGATGGCTGAAAATCCGGGGAGTTTTGGTTCATAACACCTATTTTTAGATATAATTATTCCTATCAAACAATTAATGCACATGGTTTGGAAAACAGCATTCTTATAATTTAGTTTTACTCTGTACTTGGATGTGTGAAAGTGATCAAAAAATAACAATAAAAATAAAAAATTTGCGCCTATAGGGACATTAATTAGTAGAAATACACTTTTATGAACATGGGTGGGCACTTGGGATGTGAACACATGTCTACGGGGAAACTGGTGGTACCGAGAAGGATAGGACATGACAACCATGGTATGGTAGTGTGTATGTTTTATCAACAAATCCCAATTGTTACTTAGAATGAATGATGGTTTTGGGGGAGTTTCAGGTCATAAAACCAATTTTTAGATTTACTTATTTGCATCACTGAATTTAGCCACATGTTATGGAAGACCACATTCTAATAATTTAGCATGAATCTATCTTAAAAAACTTGAAGACACATAATTATCACTTAGTGTTTCAAAATTATACACCATCTGTGTGCCTACATATAAGACCTCCACTGATCTCATATGGTTACCTAGGTAACAAAACATGATTTCCCCTAACCATTTCCTGAACGTAATCCCTCTAAACCCTCTCTAAAACACATTAAAAAAAGTAACAAAACCTTAGAGATGTTTAAAAAACAATTCAATATACTAAAATTGAGAATAAAATAGGTAAATAACTCATACTAAGTGTGTTATATTCTCTCCACTATAGGGATTTACATACCATTGATGTTTGAGGTCAATGTTTCCATGATAGAGTTAAGTACATTGATTTCGATAAGGTGTACCATTGTTTTTGAATGAATACCTGATTAAAACTATAAAGTTATGAATTTCTAGAATGGATTGGTTATCAAGATGATGGAAATTTTGGGGAGTTTCAGGTGTAAAAACCAATCTATAGATTTAATTTTTTCCTTCACACAAATATGCCACATTGTTTGGTAAACAACATTTAAATAATGTAAATTGACTATATCATAAAAAATTTAGACGTCACACCATTATCACATGGGTTTCCCAAATATTTTACTAAACATGTTCCTATATAGAAGAACTCTACAGAACATACATGGTTACTAGGGTAATAATATATGATTTCCCTTAACCATTGTCAAACAATTCTCCCTAAAACCTTTCCAAAACACAGTAAAAACATAAAATACTTTCTTAATTTTAATCAAACTATTCCATAGCCTAAAATTAAGAATAATATTGGGAAATACCACAAAATGAGGTTGTTACATTCTCCCAACTATAGGGATATCTATCCCATATAATCTAGAGGTTAGTGTTTCTCTAAAAGAGTATATGACATTATTCTGACATAATATTCTCTTAATCTTATGTTTCTTCTAAATTAGAACATGATTGTATAATATTCAAACCAAATAGACTCTTCTACCTCACAAATTATTTTCTTTTCTCTCCTGATTAAAATTGGGTCATGAATAAAAAGTGTATCTTGTTTAGGGGTATCATGGTACTAGTAAATTACTAGACTTGAAAAAAGTTGGTACTAATTTAACTGTGATACTTGTAATAAATTATTGCTAACACTGATTGTTAGTGATGATGTTAAATGATATACAACATCTCCATTAAATCCATACTCTAAAATGAATTAATGTAACAAGGATCCAATTTCCCGTTATTTAATAATAATAACTGACCCAGTATCAGGGATAATTTCATGAATATATAGACACCAAACATGAAATAAAATGTTTATTAGAGCTGATCTACATACATTTCTTATCATTTATGGTCCATTTACATTCATTAATTGATCATTATGATGTTGGATATAGTTTCATGGAAAATACATTGTTATTCAATGATGTTTCATCAATATCAACCCAAAAAGGGGATATTATCCTAGATGAACATATAATTCCTCATAGATATCCATTTCTATCATGTCTTAATAAATAGTTTTATATGAAAACTCCACCAAAGTTAATTGTTATTCCCAAGAACCACTAAAATTAATAACATAATACAAAATCATATTTTCTAATGTCTTGATCATAATATATAATAATTTTTTTATTGATATTCCATTACCCTGGCCAATTGAGTTCCTAGGGATTGTTTTAAGGACTACTAAAACCTTTATGTGAATTGAAGGTCATGGTTAAAGATAATGGATACTATAAATATATGTAATTTTAACACATCTTTAATATAGCGATTTTCCGAATATTATACTATATTGGTCTATAAAGTTGGAATTAAATGTTCCAAATTAGTGATTTGGTAGACAATACCCAAATATAATCATTATTTTGATGTTTTTGTGGTAGACTAGTAATAAATTCTATGGAAATCTATTACTATTACAAAATCATTATAGGATTAAAATTTAATATTACTACTCAATGATGGTGGTATTCTAATAAATATTTAAGGGTGAGATATTTTTTAATAAATTATACCAATTTCTATTTCAAACCTGCTCCTTAAAATGGGTCTTTATTTCACTATACATATTTTTAATTCCCCAGTGAACCACCAATTTTAAATAGTGAAAAGGAGAAAGGATTTATTCATGGCATGATGAATGTACAAAAATTTTATTTCAAAATCACAACGTTGATTTTTCATTCCACCTAAAATTATCAATGGTATCTACACTATTTAGTTCGGACCCAATGGTCATGATATTTTTTTATGATTGTTGAGCCTCCATGAGCAAATTGATTAGATCAAGAATTAGAGTAATGGGAAAAACTCCATAATTATTATGTTCCCTAAAATACAAAATAATGTGCTTAATTAATATTTAGTTAACAATGGTAACAAGATTATATGATCACCTCATTATAAATTTTTTGACTCAATGTATCGATCATGGAAATTTATTTACATGGTTTGTATACTGATTCAATGTTGAATGTCTACAGATATTATATCCATTGAAGATTTCTTAGGTCGACATCCCTTTAAGAAAATATGTCTTTAAAGATACTATTATCCATAAACATGGTAAAATTTTCACTTATTAGGTTTTGGATATATGTTTTAATTTGAGGAAAATCACAATTAATTTTAGGCCATCCATCTGATAATTATTTTCATGAGTTTTGTACTGTCTGAATCCATAATAAACAACATGATACATTTACATGAGAGAAAAATACAACACATATCTATTTACATAACAATATACTATAGAGTCTTATCATTTTTTTTGAAAGACCAGGATATGTGTTGATATGAGATGATCCTTATGCACTAGTAAGGATTTATGAAAATAATGAATCTATTTGAATTTAATAAATTTTAAAACTATTTTATTTATATGATAAGTTAATATTTTTATGTCCCAAAAAAAATCTATGATAATATCATGAATATCACGTAAATCACTATATCTCAAATATATTCAAATTTTTACGAATATATCACTACTTTGATTAATCCAGGATAGAACGATCAGCCCCATTCAAGGATTACATGGACAAGGAAATGAACCTCTGTTATCCAAAATTCACCCTCAAAGAATTTATCATGAAGTTAGTTCTAAAAAAATATATCCAATAAAATCTATATGTTCTTATTATGATCATTTAATGTTTTATTGTACCCCAAAATATCACCAAAAAATACAATAAAAATATTTCAGATAAATATGGAATATATGATTCATTAAAACCATAAAAACTACATGGTCATTTATATATCCCCAAGGCATGATTATATACATGTATTGATTGTAACAATTTTAAAAATAGCCTTCAAAATATCCTATTTCTCAACTAGAAGACAGTAATAAATAGACCTTAGATCAATTTTGGAGAAACATTTAACAACCCTTGATTGATTAAAAAGGTAATCAATTCTAAGAAGAGGGTTCCAATTTTTAATCCTCAATTGATTCATTATATGATAGACATCCCACAAATGAAGTGATGAATCATGTATATTTATAAATTGGATAGGGGATTAGAGTATCCTAACATAATGTTCCTGGTCTAATGAGCCCCTTTCTTTGAAGTCCGTATAGTTGTAATTTTAATTCCCATAATTCATCTAGTCCCATTCTATATGATTTAAGGGTAATTGTAATAATTTCTTGAAGTATATTGATAAAAAATGTTGATTCATAATTAATGTGGAATCATAGAAAATTTTTATTTAAATAAATTATTGTTTCAATTTGTTATAGTAGGAAGAATTCTAATCCCATTTTCTTCTATAACACATAAATTTATCACTAAAAGTTTAGAAGATATGGTTCTATATAATATCACAAAAATACATTCTCTACCATTATTCATATACCAATCCCCATTGAATTGTCCAAAAACACCTAACAGGGATATACAATTTACTAGTAATGAGCAACTGTTGATATATAATTGGAATTCCACCATCTAACCCATTCCAAAGATCACATCAAAATATTTACATATATAGGAATTTAAACTCCCAAAAAAATGTTTACAACAACAACAGTAATAGGATCAGATAGACACCTGAATCCTATGAATTCCTACAATCCATGAGGTGTGTTTTATTCCCAATAAATGAGGTATAATTTCCATGGCCAACCCCAATTGGATTATTAGATTAAAATTAAGAAAAGAGAGGTATATACAATTGTTATACAATAAATTAATTATATTGGAGTTGAGAACAATGGTACCTCACACCTTTGAGGGTCCCAGTTGATCAGATTTGTTTTTTAGATCCCCCTTATATAATGACTAGTCAGATCTCAGTAGGTATTATATTATTTCTTATTATGGTGGATTAGGTTGGATGAAAAAGGTATTATTGGAATCAGTTTGGGTTTTCTCAACTCAAAGGTGAGAATGGTTATGATGAGATTTACCCAGTGGAACATTAGATATATGAGACTAATTCAATACATATACACCCATTTTATTCACGGGTCTCATAAAATAACTCATGGTATGTCCTTTGCAAACATAATTTTGATATTCCCATGGGTGTTCTATAAAATATATTTTCTATTGTTTGAATGAGACACATTGGAAACAACCGTATTTTGTACTACAACATGGTGGGAATGACTCCTAGATGGGATTTTGATTCTCAAGAATTCTAATTTCCTATGAGTAGGTTTCCCTCATCTAATATCATTTATTGGAGTTTCAATTGATTTTTGTGTAGAAAAATTTGTTTACTCCACTACCATTCCCAGTTCTATCACTTTCTAACAATATCTCCCTATTAAACATGTATTCATATTTCATGATTAAGAACATTACCACCATAAAATGAATATTTAATTTCACACCTCCCCTAAAGATATGTTTCTTCATGATTTTTCAATATTCTATCTCTATAGAAAAAATAACTAAGTACATAAAATTAACTACATAAAATATCAATAAAAAATTTAAATTCCTGAGACTAATAAAATTAATCAGTTTTATTACTATGAAGGAATGTAGATTAATTTTCTATTTGAATTTTGTTTGAATCCCACCGATGTAATGCCTTTGTGGATATTAACACAAAAGAATAATTTCCACTATTGACATGAATGATCCTCCAACATATATACTACGAGTTTCACCTTTACATAGATTGGTATTTCATAGAAATTAAAATTTCAATAGATCTCATTAATCCATGTTTGAACATGTTTATATCCTAAATATCCCTTAAAAATATGTTGGTTTGGTTTTTGAAACTACTATGTTTGATCCTGATGAATTGGTAATGTAGTTCAAGTCCACTTTTCCATATCCTATAATTCTTGCATAATACTCTAAATAGGTTCATAGTTCAACTGTGGTTCATGTGAAACCACCTTTTTTAGTATTATATCTTATAGGTTTAAAGGTCATCTTACTGGTTAAATTTCTCTAAATCAATAATAACATTATGTAGACAACTATTATAACGTTATTTAATTCTTAGTTATAAATTATATTACTTCATAATAAGAAAGGCCATATTTTCATAATTTAAAAATTAGGTATCTATAATAACATATGAATGATGTAGTCCTAATGGGAAGTCTCCTTACTTGTTCCTGATAGCAGATAAACAATATCTAAACCCACAAAGATGAGTTTAAAAAATGTCTAGAAGATTCTATTTACACTTTTTAAACAGAACAACAATGTTAAATTTATGTTTATCATAATGAAGAAATATAGGTCGTTTAAATATATATATTTCGAGTCTCAAAACATCCTATCTCATTAATACCATCCATGAAGACAAACTGTAATAGACTGATACCATTTGTATCAAATTGGCGTGACCCATTGTCTAAGGATGGACAAAAATTCAACAAACATTTGGTGACATCCCTAGGTCACTAAAGTATTATAATAATTTTCATATCGATTTACCAAATTATGGGGTATGATTTTACCTTAAACAAAAAGCCTATAAAAAATCATGATTTTATAATACCATATGATTCATGATACAAAACTAGAATAAACTCTAAAATAATAAAAAAATAACATGATTACCAATGGAAGAAACAACGTAAAATATAAATTTTCTATCTAGTTCAAATAAAATTTTAAAAAAATACTCAAGGAAACAATGTGGAATCACACATAGAATGATGAATTGATAGTCATGTCATTCTACAACTCCTGACATCCAAGATTTTATTAACATGAATCTCCAATAGAAAAAATAAGAAACCATCCCCTTACTTTTATAATGGTAACAACATATTCATACACACTGTCATTCATATAATGTGGGTGAGTATAAAACCGAGTAGGCTAGCCCCAAGACATACCATACGTTACACTAAAACAAGAAACATTTTTTCTCACCTATTATATAAAATAAAACAGAGTATGAATCATGGGAATTCAAGATAAATAAATTAAATTCAATAAGGAAGTGAAAATATACACACACAAAACACACCTAATGCCAGAACTCACACATACATGAAAAACACAATCCTATACAACCATTTCACTAAGGCCACTTCTGAATAGTCCAAACCATGGTGACATAATATAATGGAACAAAATATTATCTCCATGACAATGTATAACCCACATAGCCTATTCCATTTGCATATAATCACAAACCCACAAAATTCAATCTATGTTACCACATTAAATTCCATTATTTTCAATCCCAATTTCATTTTATCAATCTATAAAAATACATATGGGAATCACCCCGTAATTATAGTTTTGAAAAACAATAATGCAAAAATATTTCCAATGGATATTTAACAATGTTTTTCAATAAAATGTAGTAGCTATTTTTTATAAATTAATGAGCCCTTTCATTCTAAAAGAATGAGGAAAAAGAAGAGAGTCTGCCAACATATAATGAATTTTACATGAATAAATCTCTAATGTTATCGAATATCTAGGATTTCTAATACACCCCTTCTATGAATCCCAAATATTATTTATCAAGACAATATATAACCAATAGATCTAGATAAAGAAATCCTTATATAGGTTTCCTTTATAGAGAAAAAAGAAGGATTATAGAGTGAGAATAAGAATAATCCCCTCACCATTAATTTACTAGATCCAATGACCTCTAATATTTATAAATCAACCACTAAAATGAATGATATCACAGAAATATCCTAAGGGAGTGTTGGAATTTGAGATCCCAGGAAGAGGTGAAGATTAAATGTTTTTATTAGAGTTTAATGTTTAATTTTTAACATTACATGGTTAAGACACATAGATTTTTACAATTTTGACTAACTATTCAAATGATCTCTATCAAAAAAATTATAATGTCACTTGATTATCATAATGTTTGGAAAAACAATTCACCAACTATGAACCAACCCTAAATAACCTTCTATCTCCCAAACAATTACTTTTGGAATACTAGATGGTTTATCCTGATTGTGCTCAAACTATGCTAATTAGAAAACATTTACCAAACACACTAATGACATAAAAATACTTACTTAGGGTTAATAAAACAGTTCCATGACCTAAAACATTGAATTTAATAGATAAATACCTAAAACTGTTGATGTAAGATATGAAATGTTAAAAGATTTTGTGATGCTGTGGAAAAATTTAAATGAATTTAATTTTTTCATGGGTGAAAAAATACTTATACTTCCCTCCAATTAATTGAGGAAATATTTATATCTCATGATATAATATTAAAGGGAATAGGGAGTGAACCCAATTTACTATGAGATTCTATCCCCAATGATGGTATTGGTAGTTATCCTTCACTATAGAAATGAATTTAAATGATTAAGTGTATGCCCAAAAATATGTCTTATTATTATGTATGCTCTCATGATTTATGAATGATTGTTAATAAATCCACCCTCATATAAATCATGTCTATTGTTATGAAAAATCCTTATTCTATGAATCATTATTTATATCTACTAATATGTTGGGTATGTTTCCATAAATTTTGATCATGTTCTTATACCATCATGAATATCTTATTCTTAGTTATGGCCTTTAATTATTATTTATTAATTTCCCCATATTTAGTATGTGAGCTCACTATTTCTTATGTTTCCATTTCCTTAGTCTATGAAGAATGGTTTAAAGTAATATATGTCTACGAAGTGCAATCTCTATGAAACTTTTGGGACATGTTGAACTTCTTTCATGAAATAAGATTATTATGAATATAGAATCCAAAGACACTAATCCATTATAAATATCCAGACTCTATTATTATTACATGTATTATGTTTTCATCTATAATGAGGTAATATTTATGCATGTTATTCTTGGGTATCCAAACAAGGGATGAATATGGAATAATAACTTTTGAGGAAGTGGTGAGTGCTCAACGACCCAATTGCATGGGTAAAAATGGTCTTGTATTTGATTATGGAAAATAAACATACAAGATATAAAATCTGATAAGAAAATAAAAAAAAATATCAAAATGGAATGTTCTCAGCCATCTATAAATTACTGATACTCGATGAGTTATTAAAACACATGAGATTTTTGGAGAGATATAACTGGAAAGACATTTCCTCTAGTGATGTGGAAATTACATGGTTACTTTGATCACACAACACCTTGTTGTGGTGAAGATAAAAGTTACATAATAGGAGAAACAATTATAAACCAATAAAAATGGAAATAAAAATATCCTTCATATTATTATATTAATTTATTCTTTAAATATTATTTCAATTTCAATAATTTTTTGAATAAATGTATCAGTTATATGAAATGTTGTGAAATATTTTCATATGGAATGAAAATAATATTTGATGAAATAAAATCTAATTAAATTTCATTGTGAGACATATTTTTCCTATTATTGGAAAATTAATATTATCTGATATCTTATGTTGGAGAAGATGTGAACATACAAACATATGAATCAACTCATTATAGAATTTCATTAAACTGAAGAATATGATGATGAAAGAGAACAATATTCTCTCTAAGATATATTTAAATGATACAAAGAACCTTAGTCAGTGGATCCATGATAGTAGTCATTCATCCTATATGATGGGAAACCTGAATATACTCATGAATGTGAAATAAAGAGATTATGTAATTTTATAGTTTTGAAATGATGATCTCTAAAAAATAAATGAATTGATAAAACCCATTTGGATAGAGATAGACTGAAGAATACTAATGTTATATATACTGATGGGATTCAATATAATTTACCGAGTGTGATTCAGTTTTGTGAATCATGTTTTGAATTCACATTCAAAAATAAATTTTTAAATATAAAAATAATAGATAGAAATTATCTTATTAAATGATAGATAAATAATTGGATCATATATTACATGGAATTATAGGAGAATAATTAAATCCTTAATATATAATAGGATAATAGTTTATGGAAATAGTGTCTTGGTCATGTTAATCTATTGTGTATTATGAATATACAATGATTATATGTATATATTGATATTCCTTAATTTAATATGAATTCAGAAAATATATACAATTCATGCTTGAAAATAAAGACAGTGAGAAACTCTCTCCATCAAACTAACAAACAAAGATAAAATCTTCCAAATTTGATCTACATTGATGTATGTTATTTAATCAGGTAGGATGGAACTTATGTTGATAAGTATATCATTCAAATGTTGTATGAATAAAATAGGATGAGATGTGCTATGATTATAAAATCAAATAGAGATGTGTTTTTTATAAAAATGTTATGATAAACAACATAAAATGAAATTTGAGGAAAAATAATGATTCTATATTCAAAAGAATATAACTGAATATACTCACAAGTATGTTGACATTTATGTGGAGGAATATAGTATAAACCATGAAGTTTCAGTTGTATGGAATCCATAATAGAATATATATCTGGAAAATAGTAATTTTATTTTAAATAATATTGATACATCATTGTTTATAGAAAGTGTAATTTCATACTATAATTGGAAAGAACTGGTGTAAGTAACTGCATACACATTGAATCGAGCATTGATAATTAATAGACAATTGAAGAATCCATATGAAATGTTTTTCAAAATAAAACATTCACTAAATCATCTCATAGTATTTAATATAAATTTATTCTTTCATAATATAGAGATAAATTTTAAATATTATGGTGATACAATAGATGAAATAATATTTTTGGGATACACACCAATGAGTAACTCCTATAAAAGTTTTAACAAAAGGGTTAAAAATTAAATTAAATTAGTAATGTAATTTTTTAAAAAATAAATCTAAATAGAAATATGGAATTTTGTTTTCTTGATGAAGTGAATAAATAAGATGAAGGGAAATTTTTGGATTCTAGAGAATCCTATAATCCCCTAAGTGATGATGAATTGAAAACCAAATTAGAGGGAACAAATATAAAGTACGGGATTAGTCTTATGACTAAAACAAGAATAAGTGTAGTTGAAATTCATTTAAAAACATTGTTGTGGTTAAATATATTCTAACATAGATCCAAATAATTAGAAGAATGGTTCGCACTACTCTATTATCAAAGGTATAACCAAAATAATTTCATGAATTGGAAATGATGGAATTATGGGTGAAATTCATGCATAATGGTGTGGAAAATTTTGATATGAATAAAAATTATAAACGTCTTGAAAGTCATAGACATAATAATATTATAGGTGCAGAATGGTTATTTAAAAAAACCTTGATAAACATTTAATAGTTTTCAAAAATAATGAGACTTTGGTGTGTAAAGGATATGCCTAGATTAAATTAGTTGATATTTAGAAAAAAATAAATATAGTGGAAATAACAAAACCAATACGAATCTTTCTGGTAGTGGCCTTTCAAATATTTTAAATATATTGACAAAATGTGTGAGAAGATTATATTTTAGAAATTAATCTTGAATAAATATTTATATATCCAAAAAATGATATATTTTCTATTATAAATTGTAAATATAAGGTGTAATATTTGAAAAGGAAAACATAACACCTAATGTAAGCACCTGATACTTGGTATGCATATCTAGACTCATAAAAGAGAATATTGGATATTAAGAGAGGAGTGGCTTCTCAAATCTTCTTTGTGAAAGTCTCAAACGAATATTAGATCATTGATATGGTGCACGCACATGAAAAATGATTTGAAATGAATAAATATAAATCTATTGATAGGTTTGTAAATATGATCAAATTGGAATTTGAGATTTATAAGAATGAAAAAATAAGCTATTTATAGGTCCATGAGTTTATAAAGTCAAATGTTGCACTTTCAACTCATAGGTGAATATGAAATACGGTCATTGAATAAATTCATAATAGAAGAATGACAACCAGTTTTAATGTTGATATTAGTTAGAATCCAATATAGAAAGCATGTGGGAATCGAGGTAATGGAATAAACATTATATAATATATACATTGGAAGTATACTCTATCGTATAGCGATATGTATGGGTCCATTACATGTTACATTCTTGTTAATGAATTGCAAATAATCTATATTGAAATCTCATTTCGTATTAGTATAGAGGATACTGCAGTACATACAAGGTTTATTAAATAACTTTTTGTTTTTTAAAGTAGAGAATATATATATTTTATGGATTATTCTGATACTGACAGGGATGGATATATTTTTTATTAAGAATCCACATGTGGTTGAACATTATTCATTAGATGAATTTTAGGTGGTGGATAAGTAAAAATAAGGATTGTCTAACCTTTATTATAGCATATGAGGAATATAGTTTGGATACCAAGGATTATACTAAGTTGATATGAATGAATCAATAATAGGATTTTTTTCAAAAAGAGGTGTGACAACTTATTTTTGATTAATTTTATAATAATACATCCATTTATTAATCTAAGAATCTAGTACAACACACTCTCATGAAATATATTGTGATCCAAAACCACATTTTAATGGATATGGTCGATAATTTGTTTTATAAAATTATAATTTTTTGGAACTCAAATATAGGTTGTAAATATCTTTACTAAACCTATAACTACACAATTATTCATGAAAAATGGGTTGAACATCATATTTTAAAAAAATACTCAATCTATGGAGGATTCATACCCCCTTTCCGTAATGTATATAATGTTTCATTTGAAAAATGATTTTTCAGAAAAAAATTTATTAGTTGTAGGATTTAAGAAGGTAGGGGCGATACAAACCATGAGGACACGGTATCAATAAGAATATTGGTAAAGATTAATAAATAGAAAAGATTTTAGTCGTTAAGAAAATTTATTGTTTCTTACAATGACCATTACTCATGTTGTGTTAGAAATTTTTTTATGGATCTTTTTATAGTTCATAGTATAATGGATATTTCAGAATACATCTCTATGATCTGATTTTTAGAATACAAAAACTCCGTTGAATTTTAATATCAAATGGAGAGAATTATTGAAGGGGAGATCTAATGGAATAATTAAAGTAAAATTATTTAACCTAGAAGTTTTAGGGTTAAAAAATATAATGATAAAACATGGAATATTCAGGATTGAAAAAAATAGGGGGGGGGGATGTTGAAAGAATAAGTTGTAAAAATAGTATAATTTTTAATTATAATTAAATATGAAGTGGTTTTATGATATTGAAATTTGAGGATATTTTTTATGTAGATATTATTTGGCTAGAGCTATGCATCAGCGTATTTTGAGTTTTTAGGAATAGATGCGGATGTGGGAATGTGGTCTATGCCATGAAGATAGTTACTCAGGTTAGGAGTACAAGAGCTAATTCATGAAAAAATGTTACATATTATATTCTATGATTTAAGAACTATATTAGTAAAATGTGGAAAATAATTCAGTCTCTAAATATGATCAGCTGAGGATATTTTTTACGCAATGCTATAAAGATCACACTGTGACAATTGGAACCACATCATGGAATGTTATTCGTGATAGAATAAGTAAAGTCATGAAGAATGAAAATCATTTTATTTTATAGTAAAAATAAATAACACATTTTGAAGCTCATGTTATGTCATTAGTAGAGAAACTACACTAGACATTGAGATTGTGAGTAAAGATCCAGGAACATAGATATAATGCTTTGGGTTTTTTTGAAACATGAAATGAGGTCATAATACGATCCTCTATGTCACACCATGATTCTACTGACAGTTAATGTAATATATATAATGAACTAATATTTTAAGCAATGATGATAATTTTCATGATGTGAATGATAGAATATAGAGAATTTGAACTAATTAGCTGACTTTTATTTCCAAATAAAAATAGATATTTATTCTGAATTCATCAACTACATTTTTAGATATCAATTGTAGATATGTTCTTGTAAATGATCCAATCGTAATATTTGAAGTAGAGGATTGTGTAAGTTGATTGATGTTTGAATTTTAAATTTCACAATTCCATATATTTAGTAGAATATTATATATATAAGGAGAAAAAAATACGCACAAAGAAAAGGATAGGTAAATGAGAATATCATGAAGAAAATTTTATCAACAACAAACATGATTGAATATTTAGAATTAATAGTGAGGCATGACTTGATTTAATTACATTGAAGACCATGATTATAAATAATGTTTTGTTGTATATATCATTGGAGATATAAAAGTAAATAATATAGATCATGAATAACACACATTATTGTATGGTATTTTATTTACACTCGATATCTGTTTGAGTTTTACATACATGTTAAGATTATCATTTGTAACCATAATGGAATGAAATTATTAGAATAGAGTAAGAAGCTGATATTCTTCTGAATATTATAAACAAATCAGTGGTATAGTGATTATTTTGAATATCAATTCACTATTGATATGTGTTTATTGGATTTATTCCAATACGGTCTAACCATGAAAAATCATTGCATACATTCTTCTTTATTCTCCCATGTTTTTTATTTATTATTTGTGATATTTGTGACAGATTCAAATAATAATTTGTACTCTCACGACATGATCCGACTAATATTCAGATGAGAATAAATTTAAAGATACCCGAATTCACCCTTATTAGTGTGTATAGTAAGACCTAAAGTCAGTATTATATGGTATACTAATTTGGGGAATCATTATAGTCAGTAACAAAAATTTATTATTATTCCATACATACTAAACAAAAATTAATTTCAAGACTAATCACTCTTATATCCTGATTACATAATAATTTTTCCTTTTATAATCATTTACCTCACTACCTTATTGTACATATAAAATCTCACTGTTAGAATTTGTTATCTCATCATTAATATAATTTCAAAAAAGAAAAATTAAAATTCTCCACTAACACTCTTGTGAAAGTTATTTTAGTCATAAAATCTACTAATCACGTGGTTAAATATATCCATTACACAACACACATGTGATTAGTCTCCATAATCATGTAGTTTATTGAGGACTCATAATACAAAAATCTAAACAAAACATGTCCATGTTCTCCCTAAAAATCGGAAAATCTCCACCTTACACCCCAAGAAAGTAAATATTTATACAATTTTACAGAACAGAGACTGAAAAAGCAACCTCCATAGTAAATTAATTATATCTGAATACATTTAAGGTTTTTATCAAAATATCAATCAACCCATATTCACAAAGGGTGTTCTGAACTGGCATGGGTCAATCTGACCCATCACTCCACCTATCATGGAATAAGGTACAAATAATTTTCCCAATCACATTTTATTAAAGATAAGAACTTGGGTATTAATGACAATCAAAGTGAATGATTCCACCCTCATAATCCAATGAACGATGATATGTATTCTACATGAAAATATTAAATAGCATATCCTTACATTATATGCCGACATAAAAAATAAAATGTTTTAATTAAAAAATAACTTGAAAAGTATAAAAAATTAATTAAAAATGAAAATCATTTTATAATTGTGAAGGAAATTTAATATGTCATGATACATGAAACAATTATCTAAAAAAGTCAATGATGACATGGGTCAAACATAAAACCCAAAATCATCCAAAATCAAAGGATCCCTAAAATTGTCCACATGATCCATCTCCATGTGACCAATGGTCACCACTAATCCCATTCCTAGAATGATAATGAAAACATCCTAAAGCCCCACTATAATACATGATTTATTTCCCTTTACCCATTCATATACAACAAAGTCAACATATAACCCATTGGTAAATAAAGGGTGTGAGGACAATACCAATAGAATATCTACAATAATCTATATGATATATTTCTCAATACAAACCATTAGTATTATTATTAAAATGTAATTGTGAAATAAATAACATTGAAAACATTTCAAAAATCCTCTAGGGTTTACGAAAACAAGTCATGTTCTATATATAGCCGAAAAAAGAAAATTATAAATCATGATTGATATTAGCAAGGAATAATCCACATCATTATTTACATATAAATAAGTGGTAAATATATTATAACTAATCTAATCCAAATACAATATATTTAATATGGGGATCTAACATATTGATGTAAGATATCGAGTACATTATAATAGAACATTGGTTGGATAACAAGAACCAAACAATTTTATGAGCTCT
This sequence comes from Viscum album, assembly GCA_963277665.1. Classification (NCBI taxonomy): domain Eukaryota; kingdom Viridiplantae; phylum Streptophyta; class Magnoliopsida; order Santalales; family Viscaceae; genus Viscum; species Viscum album. The sequence goes on from OY728142.1 coordinate 1,933,511,319, forward strand.
GAATTCTTCACAGGGGGTCAAAATCAATCCTATTATCTCACATAGACAAACTAGTTCACTATATCTAGCTTATACATAGTCTTATCAATGTTTGAAACTATCTGGGTAACCAACACAAATCCCATGTCTTCCATGTGTAACCAATAACCATTCAAAATCAAAGAAACATATATAAAAAATAATGGTTTATTTGAATCATTTAATCAAATAACCTTTAGTTATAAAACATATTTATAAAGGAAAACGTTTTAAATAACCATTTTGTCAAACATATATTCATAAAACCATTTAATAAGCCAAGATAATCCCTCAACAAATGATCAAAAATTTAGTTCATCAATAAAACCAATGGAAAACTAAATAACCATAGTTATACCAAATAAAATATACTTCATATAGAGGAACCTAACTCAAATTCATCATAACAACCTTAGTTTTATATAAATACATAATATATAAAGAAAATAGATCCTTATAAACTAGACATCAGATTAATTTAGTTATAAACCCATCTCTAACCCTAGATTTGGGCACTATAGAGGAAAAAGGTTTCTATATGAAAAGAAAATGAATAATTAAGGAACAATGATGAGGGTAGAGGAAAAATACATGTTAAAGCATTGATTAACTTGAAGAAATATACCATGAATGTAAAAATATTACCAAAGAATTATTAAAAGTGAAAGAACCGATTATTGGAGCACCTAGGTTTTGTGAATGGGTATAAATGAATGGGAAAGATGAGTAAAATTATATATGAAAAATATGCCATTTTATATCACTAAAAATTTGGATATATATCGCATGATGTGTCTCCAGTGATCATGATGTGGTTTAACTATCTTGGAATATTATGGTGTGGCCTTCTAGGGTTTGGGAATGGTGATCTTACACTAGGATGATCCATGGGTTTTCAGCATAGACCACTATGGAATGAATATATAATCCAGAGTTTAAATCACTTCTTTTAGGTAATGTAATGAAACGTCACCCCCAGACACCATAATGTGGTTTTAACATTCGATATTGCAATTCATCCTTCTAACCAACTCCCACATCACATCCACCCATTCACCAAAATACCCAGCATCCCCCCACAAAAAGTGGGAAAGGGTCTCACATGATAAAGAAAACTCATCATGCCCTGATTCCTTGTGCCACAGTGTGAAGAAATGTAGAGACTCATAAAGACATCTAAAACCACTAAAAATAGTAAAAATAAGAAAAAATAAAATGAAAATGGATAAAAAGTAAATTACTATACCTAAAAATTAAATGGATTGATATAATTATCTCCACCATACAACTCCCCCCAATGCTCAGTGCTCCACATTAAAGAATAACTATGGCCACTACAATCTCACATTGACCTAAAACTCCCAAATAGCATTACTACAACACCATGATTCCAAAGAAATACAACTAGAGGGATATATCTACCCCATAACACTATAAATGATGAAACATGATATGAAAATGATGTTGAAAGATGATAGTATAGGTTTATAAATGTATACCCCCCCCCCACAAAGCTATGTTGGATGAGGATTTTTGATATTTGCCATCTAGGATATGTGAATGAAAATTTGACTAGATGTTAATTAAGATAGAATGTCCAACCAATATGTAAATTTCCTAAGATGCCCTATATTATCAAATGGATAGATATAACATTTTTTCAACATGACCTTGTTAGACAACTGATTAATTCCCAATCAAGGATGTACTCTAATGAACACCTGATCACCAACCTCAAACATTAATTTATGGTGGTGATGGTTGAATGAAAAAATTAAAAAATTATGTATCTTCACTAACCATTTCTGAATCAACTATATTTTCTCTATCATATTTTCAATTAAGACCAATGATAAAAAGAAACCCTCAATGAATTTTGACCAATATAAATGGAATTAAAATGACCAACCATAAATGTATTTTAAGGGATATATCTTTATCATGTATTGTTAGATGTCATTATATTAAAACTAATTCAATTATAAATTATTATATCAATTCCACCAAAATAAATCACACAATCTTATAGAACATCCTCCAAAATATAAATTTGTCATTCCATATAGAAATCCATTAGTGGATGATAGTCTATTAATAATTTTATTTGTTAAACCATTTCATTAAGAAGAACTTTTAGGAAATGTGGAGTAAATCATAGGTCTTGATCAGTTTGAATCACCAAAGTCACACCATTGAGCTTCAGTACATCTTATAAACATAACCATCCAATAACATCAACCCTCACTTAATACTTTATAAAAACAAAATGTGATGATTTTATCAATTATTCAATAATCACACATATCTCATTCTTTCCACTAAGAGACAGAAGAAAGGCAACCTTAAAATATATATATATTTAATCCCACATCCACTAAAAAAATGGAAAGAGTGTGTAATAAAATAATTTCTTTATATTATTCACCCTTAACCCCATAGTAGGTCATATTACAAGAAATAAAATTAGGAATTAAATATTTCATCCCAAAGCCACAAATTCTGATCCATGAAATTATAAGATATCTTGGAAGCCTTAGGGTGAACATCACAGCTATAAAATTTTCCACCACTCATGAATTACTACCTCAAATTCAAATGAATGAAACATATAATAAATATATATATCAAAAGAATGTGACAAGTCTTCTGAGGGATCCCCACCCTTTAGAATCCCATTAATCTGATAATAATTATTATATGATTCTTGATCAATCCATATTTGATCATCTATGGAGGGTGTTTCTTGAAAAATACCCAATAATAATTTCTCATCCTCCTTTTAACCATCAAAATATAATTTCTAAAATAGATCAACAAACACCATTCATCAAATAATTCATTCACTATATGATTTTTTATTTTTTTTATTAGGTAATCAGCCACAAAATTCCCTTTTCTTGGGTTTTAAGATAGAAAAAATCAAAATGATAGAGATACTCCACCCATATCCTCAGTAGAAGATAAGAATTCCTTTGAATAAAGATATATTTTTTCTTTTTATAATAACAGTATATGGGGTACATTCTGCCAAAAAAGTAATGGTGATATATTTTCAAAGGATGCTTCATAATTAATAACTCAAGGTCATGGGTGGGGTAATTATTCTCATGAAATCATAAAAATAGATAATTATATTCTAAAAATTCTTACCCTACATCAAAATACACCACATCCCCATAACCAAGGCATTACAAACACTATATAGCCATGATCTGGGCAATGAATGATAAAAATTGGAGTTGAAGTTAGTATCCTTTGAAACTCTTCTAAGGATATCTAGTTTTTCTTATTCTAAAAAAACATTCCTTTTTATGTTAAATATATAAAGGGTGATATCAATCTAGAGAAATATTTTATGAACAACCTATAATATCCAGTTTTTTTGTAAAAATATCTTTATCTTAAATACATTATTAGGCCTCTCTAAAGATATCACAAACTATATATTCTCAAGATCCACAAAATTTCATTTCATAGTAACCACATGGTAAAAAAAATGACTTCATGGATCTAATTTTTTTTATAGTTTCAAAATCATAAATATATATTATTCATTCCACCATAAAAAATGAACATAACCTTATGATGTTATTAGTTAAACTAAAATTTAATTCTCACCATAAAATACATACCAAAATTAATATCAATGATATCCAATTATAGAACAATAAGTCCCAAAATAACATCAACATCAGTAATAACTACCTGACCCCAAGGAACTTTAAACCAAAAACTCTCGTGTAATCTAAATTGGAAGATATATCAATTATATATGAGACAATCTCATGTTGTGGCCCCCAAAAATTAATCAATGTTAATAAAATAAAATAATGGGATGTTCTTGCATCATATAATTCCAAATATATAGATTAAGAATTAAACCCTTTACCTGTTATGGTTTCTAGTTTGAAATAAAAAACCTAACACATGATCAACATTATATATACTCTTAGATTTAATCTCATACCTAGATTTCATGGAGGAATGGGTATCCTCTTTTTTATGGGATGAAAGAGTTTCCACCTTATAAACATTAGAAAAAAACTGGGAACCTATATTAAAAGAAAATATAACTCTACTTCTTTCGGAATGGTTTCTAAAAAAGTAGTAAAAATGTCCTAGAATCCACAGTCATGGAGTGTCTTATGTGTATCCTCGTAGTCTTTCTTGGTGTGTCATTTTTTCAAAAACTGGAATAAAGCTTTCAATTTAATCTTTGGGGATTCCATTAGCATTGATTCTAATGAACAATGCACACTCCCACCCCCACATCTATAGGATTGTTCTTTTATCCTATTATTCAAATATGAGTAACTATATCTTCCATCTCTGAAAATATATGCACTATTTAAGCAATAAAATAACACTATATCTGTATTATCCATTATTTTTTATTAATCACTTTAGAATAAATTGAAAATAATAGAATAGTAATCATTAATCTAATCAATGGAATTATCCCCATTTATATGCATCAAGATTTCAGATAACCATTAATGAAATGTTCTAGGTAATGATAACCCAAATAAAAAAATCTAGTGGAATATTACATTATTTATTCATTTCCCTAGTCTAGAGTAATGAATTAATTAGTCTATTTCACCATCAAGGAATTTGGATAGAACTTCTGAATGAATACCTACTGAAAAATGTCATAGGTGATATTATAATGTATATTTTCTTATATGATCGACTCCCATGACTTGTGGATAGACCCTTTTCATATATACATTGAAAAAACAACCTAATATTTCTTTTGTATTTGAAGGAAATTGAATATATTTTCTATATTCTCCATTTATTCAATGAGTTCGTGGTTCTATAAATCACCATGGAATATTGGTTGATTATCATAAGTGAATTTATGCTCTTATTACAATAATATTTATTGAACATTGTCACCTCCTTGGCATAGATATTGGATGGTCCTGATCACTGAACCCATGAAAATGGGGTCTAAAGGGGGGTTAGTCGAGGATGTCTACCCCAAAACTCCCTCTTGATGATTTATTGAAGCCTTTTATTGGTGAAATGGTATAGAAACATAATAAATTTTACTTATTCTAAACATAAATCAACCCCAGTAACATAGATGAATCATAGAAGTTAACCCAAGTACTCATAAACATACATTAATAATAAATCAAAACATATCATATAAAAACCTCCAAGTATAAATCTCAAATCCAAGACTCCAATCTTCACCCCCATGGTAACTATAAGTCCTACTAGAATTATTAATTTCTAGAAACTCCCCACAATCTCCATACACACCACATAAACCCCTATATTCCTATGTTTATATTACCATACATCACTAATAGCATAAGGGAAATTTGATATGATTTTGTAATGAACTTCCCTGGGTGAACCCAACATATCACCCACCCCATATCTTCACATGTTACAAAGTAAATTAAAAATTTAAACATGTTGGAAATAAGCACCAAGGGATTAAATATAATAAATTATAATTATTTCATTATGTCAAATCCAAATAACGATGACAAGTATTGAAATTGGAAATATGGCATGACATATCCCTAAATTTGACATATATGCACAACATAATGATTTTAAATAATAATAGAATGATCAAAGAGAGTATAATGAAAAAATAATAATAATCACACTCATCGTCACATTATTTACTATAATTAAATTGAATATATCATGAAATATGCATAGAAAATCCATGAAATTCAAGGTTTACATGAACAACATAGAATCAAACAACACTGGAGTATCCAAAAAATGATCATCCCAATTCATATCCATCTAAACTATCGTCACCACCAATACCATACCTTAAATGATGAAAACAGAGTCAATAATAACTAATATTTGATATTACCGCTTTCCAATTACCCATATTGTGCATAATCAAGTCTACATATTTCCCATGGGTAGATACAGGGTGTGATGAAAAAAGGGAGTAGGATATCACCATAAATCTAAATAATATATTTCATAATGAAAACTATTATTTATATTTTCAGAACATAATTTTAAATATATTTTTTTGAAGAAATTGTTTAATTTTTTTGGATTTTATAAAAACAATCTGTGTTTCGTAAATAGCATGAATAAGACAACTGTAAACCTTGACCGAATAAAATATGGCATATTTAACATCATAAATTTTATTTAAATAAGTCCTAAATAAGAAAAAACATCAATCCCAAATATGATATATGGATCATGAGGATCTAACCTATGGTTATAATGAAACTAATAATCCCTTAGGGAACACTAGTTGACATACATAAAGCTAAAAATTCTGGGCGATGTTAAGGTTTCACTAGGGAAAAAATTCATCATGTTATCCTAATCTATCTAATTAGGACACAATACCAATACAATGCACAATCAACAATAGGGGTGTACCTATTTAGGTTATTAACACACATCTCATATCTCTACTATGCAACCAATAACAATTAACATTGAAGGATTCACTAATCACAAATAAAAACCTTTCTTTGATACCTTATTTCAAACAACATATTGCTATAAAACTGACTACTAAAGAAAACCATTTGAAATCACTATTTCATCCAATTAATTCTATAACCATAATGAAAAATCACAAAAGGGACCTTAATAAATCTACATAATAACAATTCATCAATAAAACCTATGTAAAATTCATGAACCACATGTCATCCATATGAATGATAGGTTATGTAGAGAAACCTAGTTAAAATTTTTTATAACCTCATTGGTTTTATTGAAATCCACAAGAAAAAAGTATAATAAATCCTCACACCCCTAAAAAACTAATAAATTATATTATACACCCATTCCTAACCATATGTTTGGATCCCATGGATATATATGGTTTCCATAGACAAAGGAAACATAGAAATAAAGAGGATAAATGTGGGTAGTGAATAAATCCTAGTGAAAACATGGATTAACATGAACTGATCCAAAAAAATGCAAGAATATTACTAAGGGAGTTGGAGAAGTGGAAGAAACTATTCATGGATCACATAGGACATATGATTTAGGAGAAGTGAAATGGAATGGCGAGGTAAATTAAATAGGTTAAAAGTGGAAATTTATTTTCCTTAATTTCTTATATACACTTCCCATTGTGTGGACCTATTGGCTACTGTGTGGTGCCACACTATAGGAATCATATCATATGGCCTCTTGAGCTTATGACCTAGTGAACCTTTACCAGGTATATCCAAGGGTCGTAAGTGTGTTTCATCCTATAATGGGCCTATAATTCATGGAATTGAAATCATAATTCATATAAAGCCATGTAATTTAACCCACAACCATCAGGGTGTGGTTACCCACATCAAGGATGAAAAGAACCCTCTAAACAATCTCGCATAATAAAACCTCTTAATATGTGATGTGATCATCTTATCCAACATAATATTGAAAAATATTATCACGAAAAAATCCCATCAGGGCACGATTCCTTGGTCCATGGTGTGAGAACCTATAAAAACACCCAAAAAATGTCTCCAACCACTAAAAAAAGTGAAAATAAGAAAATTTAAATACAATTTTATAAATAGAGAATTTCAAAAACTAAAAATGAAAAAGGGTTCCATATATGATGATATATCACAAATTATATTAATATTCATCACTCAGAATGACAACCTGATATTTTGAATCAATAACATTTACGACATAAATGAACTCCTTTTATATCTGATAACATAAAATTTATGTATATCTACCCAATGATAGTTATAATTTGTAGATGTTTCTAACAATAGATCTCAATTAAATACTCCCCAAAAATTTTTCCATTTCATGTAAATAATATTTTCCACATTTATATAAGTTGAATGAAAATTTCTCTCTATACCCCAGAAAAATAATCATAGTCTAGATCAGATATCATAATATCATGACACATGTCATGAAGTAATATCAACATCAGATATCCTCCAACAATCCATGATCACATCAGTAATCCCTCTAGAATATTGTCACTCATCAACTCTTAAAAAAATAAACAACATCATATTGATAAATATAATTTCCCTATCAATAAAAACATCATAAATCAATCCATTATCATAATCAACAACCACTTTTTATGGAAACAATAATGAAACTCTATATCTAGGTCAATAAACTGATCTATTTAGCACAAAATATCAATTTTTTACATCCAGCAAATCACAAATTAATATTATTTTAAAAAATGAAGTCACATAGATACAAAATTCCTAAAAAGTGAAAATAAAATATATCACCATTATTATCCAGTCATGGTTCCAACATCTAGAATCAAACACACCTCACCATAGATTTAACATTAAGAAAATATATCTCATAGGAAGCCTTGTAAGTATGATCATTCTTCACCTCTATTGTGATATCGTTATCTATAATTTATGAAGGATTATATCATCATACTTCGGTCCCCAGATGATATCCTCATCATTCTCATGAATAATCACATATGAAACTCAGACAAGTGAAATCCTAGACATTTTTAAAACATGAAATTCAATTTTTTGTTCTATATGGTGTGAGAACTTGTTCAAAATCAACCATAACAATTAATATTTTTTTGAACAATGAAGACAATATTTAAGAGTTATAATTCAAAATATTGATTCCCCATCCCATGATAGTTTCGATATCACAAATAAGAATGCACGTAGATCATCTATTATCCACTACATAATGTATATACCAGCTTAATAGTACCCTTGAATAAATGATCTAATTACTCAAGTTATTTAGCAAGAAATAAGTGTTATTACCTAATAATATTTCATCTTCCACTCCGTATTTTTTTTCAATGTCCTATTTGAATGAACTCTAATACCACTAACAATATTGCACTATTTCCCTTAAACCGACCGAAAACTCACATTTTCATAACTCTTTACTCTAAATTAGATCTCAACCAAATATCAAATAATACTATTTAAAAAAACTTTTCTATTTAAGTCAATCAAATTATTTGTAATAATAATTAGAGTAATCTCAAAATCCCTCCTATAATAGGAGATGAATTATAGATTAATGATGCGGGTATAAATATCACAAATTGGAGGGATTTCCCTTAGGAAAACACAATAGAAAACTATAATTGAAAGGAAAAATTATCCATGAACAACAGAACAACCACAATCTAAAATAAATAATGTTATAAATAAATGAATATCATACACTATAACCAAAATTAAGGATTTCTACAATAGGTTAAAATAAAAAATCACCCCAAACTTGTAGAAAAAACCAATATTCCAATATATTTTAGTGGGAGACAAAATTCTCAACATATTCTAAGATAGTGTTATAAGACTCATTAATCAAGCCATCAAAACCCTAAATAAATTCTAAAAACCCCTTTACTAATTTATTAAAAATTTGGGATGAACATATCCACATACATATTAGGTCATCCCAAAATATATATATAACTAATTTAATACCATCCATGAATAACAAAAATATATTAAAAATGGGATATAATCTCATACTCCCATATATGTACTAACCAAGGGTAAACCAGGTAATAAAAATCTAGTAAACTCTCTCATCCTAATTTCCTGATAAATAATATATAAAACACATCCCTTCATATATATATATATACATCATAGTTTGTAGGATTATAGTATTCTATTCCCAAGATCATAAAAAACATCTCTAAACCAATAATAAATTATATATAAAACAACACATTCCATTAAAATATAATGGTTCTCCCTACAAACTCACCCCCACCAACCCATTCTTCCATATTAAAAACACCTCATGTCATAAATTTCTTCAACATCATGCACTCCACGTCATGAAAACATAAAACACATATATTATACCCTCCCCATATCGATTAATTTAAATACGGTCTATGTAGGTCCATAACATATATTAAGATTGATTCACAGTATTCTATAGGCTACTGACTAGTAGAGAGAGATTTAGATGAACTACTCAAAAGAATATATACTCTATATAATGACATAAAATAAAAGACAAATAACTTTCAATTATAATTCATATGAAGAAATTTGAGTATAAAATAGGATTATAGAGGAAGTAATACCATGATAAAATAATACTAATAACAAAATAATGTTATGGAACTAAAATGTTATACATGGATACAAAAAAAGGTCACCTACTAATTCAATCATATAAATGATATATAAAAAATGAAGAAAAAAATAAGGATATATTTCTATAAAACCCATATCATTGACATTCTATTATTTATTAACAGATATTGAGCTATATAAAATTATTTTCCAAAAAATGAACATGTAATATTACTTGCATTCCAAATATAGTGTCAGTATGTCCACCAAGATGAACATAAGATGGGTATGTATGATTCAGGATTTCACAACCTTGGACAAAAGTAAAATTATAAACTCCCTAGATAGATCACAGTGGATATTATAAAGGTCATCTCAGGGAGGTAGTTTATTCATCACATCAATTTTTCAATTTTTTTGGAATATTATATTTTTAAACCAGTTACTAAAACATGAAAAAATAGATGAGTTAAAAGGGAAAAAAATAAATAAGAAAACAAAATATTGGAAAGACCAACAGAAAAGGATAAAAATAAAGTAGACCAATCATAGTATGTTTTAATTTTATATACCTTAATAAAATGATGTATTTACCAGTCAACAAACTACATCACTTATGACATGATTTTTTATTCAATTCATCACCACACTCACCTTTAACAAAGAACACTTATGTACACAATGTTTTCTAATATATGAAGAGATCTTCATACAATGAAAAAATGCACAAAATAGAACCACCACTCCCAAGGAATTATCTTGATATGAAGTGATGTTTATGAGATAATAGAATCACACAACCACTCCAAATACACCATGTCTAGTAAAATAAGAGAAAAGGGGGAATAAATAAATAAAATATCATTACAAATAGATCCATAGAGTGATCGTACTATCACATATCTCCACATCACCATATCATTGTTTTCATGATGAAAGAGAAGGGTGATGATCATCTTGGTATTTTAATCTCAAGAAATATTCAATATTTTATTTCTTTATCTAGTTAGATGGTTTTCCCAATAATTATAGAGGTTAAATAACATCAAAATGAAGTGAATATAAAATATTTGTTTAGAAAAGTTATTTATAAATATATTTTAATGGAAGGGAGTGAGAGAGTCAGAGTCATTGATATAAATATAAAGAATTAAAAAATGTACACAAACCACCAATTTATATATTATGTTCAAATGGATTTTAAAATATTCAAATCATGGAACATCCTCTACATGGAGAGATCATGGGATAACCATCAGCTTCACCTATTCAAGCTCCTATGCTACTAAAAAAATAAAAAAAAAAGAATCATCCTTGAGATTAATAGAGATCTTGGATTGTTTTCTAACATTTGGTTATCAATAAATGAAATACCAACTCTCAATGTAGGACACCTCCTAGAACTAGTTATTATTCCTCTTATCCATCAATGAAACCTAAATAAATGATCCCAATGAATATTACATCCTCTATGCATGCATTTATTTTCTTGTTGTAACACCCCAAGATTTTATGAAAAATATTATTTTAATTTCATTAATGTCTTGTGTTGTATTCTACACCAACATTACCTTGCGCTATACGCAACACCGTATTAGTTTGCAGTATATGAAACACTAGTCTTGGACCGTGTTACACACAATTTTGATAATAGTTATTCTACGCAACATTGAGTATATATATATATATATTAAATGTATAAATAAAATGTGGTTGGATTCTGTTATACGAAACAAAGAATGATTCTTTCAAAACACGCAACCCTGACTTGGCTTGCATTACACGCAATCGTGACCTTCCTCGATAGCGTGTGTTGTACGCAATACCGGGTTTTAATAAACAATGATATATTATTATAATATTGTCAGGAACTAGCCGTTATGAATATTATTAACTAAATTTTGAATTTTATAACATTATTATTCATCTTACACATTTTCTAGAACATGGTATAAGAACAAAATAAATTTTTCGGGTAAAAAAAGTATTTTTCAAAAAATGCAGTTTTGCCGTCTTTTGATGGCGCGCCCACTTTAATTCTATTTTTTGAAATGTTTATATGTTAAATTTGAAAAAATAAAATTCTTCTTTTGAATCAGGATGAAAAAATTTACATTAGATAATGTTTTTATATTTTTCCGATAACTTTCATATTTTAATGAATAGTAAAAACACGCTATATTTTAATTAAAAACAACTTTTTTTCATCATAATATCTTATGTGGTTAAATTATAATATTTAATGGTTTTAAAGTATAAATAGAATATATTTTTACCATTTAATATAATTTATGTCATTATCATTGATTTTACCTTGAATTCGTAGGTTAAATCAATTCAATCTTTTGCAATGTTTTAAACAAAAACCCGTTTTTATTCGACAACGAGATTAATTTTAATTTAATTTATGCAACTTCTGTGTATTGAATTTTAAAAAATGGATTCCATATTTCGAATCAGTGGGTCCAAATTATGTTTATAGGCTACTTTTTATTTTTGGGAATTATGAATAGTAACTACGGTAAATTTTATTTACCATAGTTAAAGGTAAATTGGGTAATTAATGGTAAATGTAATATTATAAAATTACCCTAACACATGCCAAAATTCTATTTTATGGCTAAAAGTAAACTCATATCAACTAAGGGTCGGATTTGATTCATTTTATGGACTTTTGACCATGAAAATAATTTAATTATTATTAAAACCAAAGAAAGTGACAACATGTCACTTTCTTAAATCTTATAAGTATAATAATTTTAACTTAGTGATAAACATCATAAAACACAAAAAATTAATAGTATAAAGAAATCTAACAAAATTATCTACATCATGAGAATTTATTTAGAATTTTTTTGGATTAAATAGTTATCATTAATTGTGACACAATAGTGATGCAGAAATTATTTATCTAGTGAGAAATCAAGAATATAGTTTTTATTAAACTAATAGTGACCATAAAATGCACAAAACCTTGACCAAAACTTATTTTTCATGTAAATTGAAACTATAATCATCCAATGGTCGAATATTTGACCATTTGGAGTCTTATACAAGCAATTATGACACTTATATTATTTTATTTTAAATGATGCCAAAGTTGTCACCTTCATAATTTAATAAATATAACAATTTACATATTGTGATTTTAAGATGATATATTCGATTAAAAGTATTATTGTGAAAGGTAATATATTAATATTAATCATAGGATTTTATTTTATATTTTTTTGCAACAAATAAGTATATTAAATAATTATACAAAAATGACGTAGTAATTATTTTATTAAGAGATAAACCAAATAAATGGTTTTAAAAATAATAAAATAAATATTATATGAATTATTTAAAGTGATACACTAATTTTATAGATACATATGACCTTTTATTAATATATTAAATCTTTTAGTTTGAACATATCTTCTGTATATATTTTATTTAAATTCAAAAAACGAATAGTGTCAAAATTGACACTATTGTTATTTTATAAAAATAACATATTATAAAATTGTTTAAAAATCACAAAAATATTTAAAAATTATAAATTTAAATTTATATGGTCTATAATGTTATAAAGTAAACAATTAAGGAAAATTCACCACAAATAAGTAATTATTTGTTATAATTTAAAATTTAGAATTTTATTACCACAAATAAACATAAATAGATTAAATAAGGATAAATCAAAATGATAAGGTTTACAATAAGATCCAAACATGTATAAATATGATTGTTTGATGATATTACAACCCTATCTCATCTAATATTTGAATATGAGTCATTTTTGGTGGTTTTTAAGTGGGGTTAGATTTATTATAAATTAATATTTTTAAGAATTCCAAAGGTGCCCCTCTCCTCCCTTATAAAAGGGCACCTCCTCCCTCTCTTCCTCACACAACTTTGAGCCTTCAAGCTCGGCCAAACCCTGCCAAATTCTCTTCTCCACTTCCATAGAAACATCCTAGAGGTTCTGGTCTTCCTCAAAGACCAATTTTAGTTCCCTAAGAGGAGGTCTCAAAAAGGCGCTTCAAAGAAGAGGTAATATCCGTTACCGATTCTTTCACCTTTATTTCTTCTTCCACTTCTTCTTCTTAGGTTGTTTCATTATGAAGTAATAACATCAGTATCACTAATATACTGATATGTTATTATAAGTATGAAACAATCCTAATTCACCATCTATCCATCCTACAGAAAACGAAATCACCGCGCGTGCGTACTTACGGAATACCGTCTCCACGCCATGGTGTAATCTGTTTTTCCACCAACACCTTACATGGATTGGTATTATGGTGTAAATAATAACTATACATAGTTATTATAACATCATAATGATTCTGATATGTTGTATCATCCACTCAAATTAAATTCAATAATTATGGAAATGATATCATCGGTCGTGCGTACGAACGGACTACCGTCTCCACGACGCGATGAGATTCATTTTCCATGTTAACCATTTAAGAATGATTAACAAGTATATATAAGCAATAATAATGAAATATATGAAATTATAAAGCTACTGGATTTATGTGTATATATATGTATGTCATCTAATTAATTCCACTCAATTCAATAAGGAAACGAAAACAACATTCATGCGTACGTACGACCTACCGTCTCCATGAACAGTGTATTTCTTTCCATTTATTGATCCATTATATATATGTATATTCTGAATATATATTATATATAAATCATTTTTTAAATTCTATAATTAAGTAATAATGATCTATGTAATCATATGAATAATTACAAGTTAAAACACGAACGACAAATGAGACGATTTTACCCAAAATGCTACTTTAACATGAATTTACAAAAGAACGGGTAATATAAAGTCATAAGTGAACCATATATGATATAATAACAATTAATATGAATCTTTAATAAGTCAATGACATTATTTAAATCATTATACAGGAGGTTCGGACACTTACGAAGCAAATAGGACCTAAGGTAAGGGAAAATATCACAATCTCATTTTTATCCGAGATTGTTTATACGTTGGTATTTACTGGGGTGTATTTTATCATCCACATCCATGTTCCCTCAATATTTCATGTTATTTATATCCACCTACAATTTTTTAAATCCAATTTTACCCTTTGGCGTGTTTTTAGTAAAAGATATGAAATGAATCTTTTGTCGTTTTTCGTACGAGGTACTTTTTGACTTTTTCGACAAAAGTACGAAGAATGTTTTTTTAACTTATACAGCACGAATGGATTTTTACAGTTTTATAAAGCCTTATTTTCATGAATCTTCCTCCAAAAAATTTCATGACTATTTTCAATAAAATCTCTTTCTTTTAAAATAGCATGACGTTTTGTGAAAAGAAATTTATTTTGAAGAAGAAAGGATATTTTCCTCAAGAATTCATTTCAAGTGTTTTATAAAACTTATTTTCCATATAAGATAATAAAGGGTTCTGTTTCTATCCCTATTATTACATGGATTTGATTATTTTGTGATGGAAATATTTTTTATTAATTACTTTATCTTATATGAATTGTTTTATGATGTCACAATGTTTTAGATTCCCATTTTTACTACATGGGTTATGAAATGATTTATGATTTATGATTTTGTGGTACAAATAAGAATGGTATCATTATGAGATGGGTGGGACCTATATCTCCCTCCAATGCATTGGGTAAAGATTTTATATCTCATGATATAGACATGGCTGGAACGGTAGGTTATACCAGTTCAGTTAAATAGGACTGAAACGAGGGTGACTCGGTTCAGAAAGGGACTTTGTCCACTAACATAGTCTTGGAAATGAGTCTTGACTAAGAAGAAATGATTCTCTATGATTATGTGTGTCTGCCACAAAGTTTCATGTTTTATGTTATGATTATTGTGATTACATTTCACTGCCATGATTTATCCCATGTTATGAAATTATGATCTCTTTTCCAGGTTAAGATTTCCAAAAGTTATGTGCTTGTGTATACGATGTGATTGATATTTTTTTTTACCCTTACTGAGCATTTGAACTCATCCTTTTATGTTTACTTTTCCCCAGGATATAAAGAAAGGTTTTAGGTATAAAAAAGAGAAGATCTTTATGGGAGATGTTGAAGATCTTTCACCAGGATTAGAAGATTATATTCCGAGTTTCCAAAGACACTAAACTATTACGATCCTTGTGTGTGTGTTTTTGTTATGTACTAAGTATTCCGAAAATGTAATATAATGTCAATGTACGTCAAGCTTCGTGTCTCTACAGTTGGTATCAGAGGAAAGGTTTAGTCAACCTTTGGAAACTAGGACGCTAAAACGTTAGTGAGATCACTTGAGATATTTCTACGGTATGTCTAGGGATGTCCCTAAGGATAAGTATACATATAGGATATAGTACTAGCACTACGGTAATGATCTTAGAATTTAACCTAAGATGTTATATATTGAAGTTACTCCCCCTTGATTATGATTTTTTTTGCTTCTCACACTATTCTTTTTGGGTTTTAGAAAATGGCTGGAAACAAGATGATTCACGATAATGGAGGATATGATGGAAAATGGAATGATATTATTCATAAGCAATCAAATGAAATTGGATTTGGAATTCCAAACATCATTATTATGCTGAATCAGCAATCTCATAATATGATCAATAAAGTAAAATTTGGTAAGTTTCCTGACTCGGCTAATAAGAGAAAGATGGAGTTTCATGATGATCATAGAGGAAAGAAAGTTCAATTCCCCCTATGTAAATCATGTGGGAAGAGGAATCAAGTAGAATGTTTCAAAGGAACTGGAAGATGCTTTGGGTGTGGAATAGAAGGACACAAAGCCAGTAAGTGCAATGGAAAAGTTTTAGTTAACACCATGGATGAGGTTAATTGTATTGCTACGACATCAAAAATGGATAAATGTTTTAAATGTGGAATGTACGGGAATTATGCAAACCAATTCCGTAAGGGAATGCCTCATGAAGATAATCGGTATGGTCGTATGGGTAGTATTTTTGTTGATGATGATGAAGAGACTACAAATTATATGTGAGATGAAAGAATTGTTGAAGCTCGGTCAATGGTTTAAGAAGGTAGTGGAATGATTACATGTTTATCAAGTGTAATGTTGTACTATAGAATAAAAAGTCATCTAAGGATTGTTACACTGTTGTCTTTCCTTATGTTTTGAATGTTTATGATGAATGGTATGAGTAACAATGAAAGGTTATTCAGATATTTTTTTTTAAAAGTGGATGATATGCGCATAATGAAGGAAAAACTAGAAAATGAAATATTTGAAAGTATTCATGAGCTCATGATTGATATAAGGACTATGTGATATCATGGTTTGAGTATATAGAATTTTGAGGATTTTGATATGTGGAAGGTGTTAACTTTTAACTGCATTCTTCTTTTCACTAAGGTTCAATGGGTATTCAAGAGAATACATGATTAAGGACTTTTAATGTTTGGAATGTGACCAACAAAACATATCTTATGATATATGGGGATCAACGATGGTATTAAATATCTGGTAATCGTTTTCACTATGTTATGAGAGTGGACCAAAGTATTTTAGATAATCCTAAAGATTGGAATGGATTATGTTGGATATAAGTTAGTATTGTTTAAGGATAGAACTTTTTTTTTGATATTATTGATGGGATGTTATAGTAATATAGTTTTAGAAAAAGGACAACCTATCGGACGGGCGACAACCCATCGCGTCGGACAAGGCTGTGGGAATCAAACCCACAACCGAAGTGCGACTGGCATTTATCGCCTACCACTGGCCTACAGGAAGTCCCTGGTTAGTAGAAACTAGTTTTATTTTATTAAGCGGTATGATATATGGAGTATAAGTTCATTTTTGGAACCATATATGATTAAGAATAATATGGACTTATAACTTTTGCTAACCTTTTGTTTGAAAGAGATGGAATGACCCATCATTCTATCACATGATCTGCTAACACTTCACGAATAAAAAATTCAACATCATTTTTTTGAGAGATGAAGTGGAAATTGTTCAAGTCACAAACAACAGTGAGATTGTACCAAAATATAGTAAGTATTTATTCTAATTAAAATTCTTTAACTTTAGGGAAACGATCTTGAAAACCAAAAATGTTGTCCTAGTGCTGTTATATCTGATTAATCATATGGTACCTTAGATCCTCACAAATTTATGGATTTGTGATTGTTGGCTTTTCCATATCCATGTCCTCTACCACTCTCCATCAGAACATGATGGTTAGATATCTCTTCCATGTCCATATTTTCACCTATGTTCTCTTAAGTAATTAGTTAACTTGGGTAACCATTACGTTTTATACTTTAGTTTTTAAAGATAAGTTTTGGTATTCCTTTTTACGATGTGGGTTTCTATCAAAGAAACTTTCAAATTGTAAACCATTTATAACCCCGACGAATTTCGAGGGCGAAATTCATTTTAAGGGGGGTAGAATGTGACACCCCGAGATTTTATGAAAAATATTATTTTAATTTCATTAATGTCTTGTGTTTTATTCTACACCAAGATTACCTTGCGCTATACGCAACACCGTATTAGCTTGCAGTATATGCAACACTAGTCTTGGACCGTGTTACACACAATTTTGATAATAGTTATTCTACGTAACATTGAGTATATATATATATATATTAAATGTATAAATGAAATGTGGTTGGATTCTGTTATATGAAACAACGAAGGATTCTTTCACAACACTCATCCCTGACTTGGCTTGCATTACACGCAATCGCGGCCTTCCTCGATAGCGTGTGTTGTACGCAATACCGGGTTTTAATAAAAATGATATATTATTATAATATTGTCATTAACTAGCCGTTATGAATATTATTAACTAAATTTGGAATTTTATAAAATTATTATTCATCTTACACTTTTTCTAGACCATGGTATAAGAACAAAATAAATTTTTCGGGTAAAATATGTATTTTTCAAAAAATGAAGTTTTTTCTCCTTTTGATGGCGCACCCACATTAAATCTAGTTTTGACATGTTTATATGTTCAATTTGAAAAAATAAAATTCTTCTTTTGAATCAGGATGTAAAAATTTACATTAGATAATGTTTTTATATTTTTCCGATAACTTTCATATTTTAATGAATAGTAAAAACACGCTATATTTTAATTAAAAACAACTTTTTTTCATCATAATATATTATGTGGTTAAATTATAATATTTAATGGTTTTAAAGTATAAATAGAATATATTTTTACCATTTAATATAATTTATGTCATTATCATTGATTTTACATTGAATTCATAGGTTAAATCAATTCAATCTTTTGCAATGTTTTAAACAAAAACCTGTTTTTATTCGACAACGGGATTAATTTTAATTTAATTTCTGAAACTTCTTTGTATTGAATTTTAAAAAATGGATTCCATATTTGGAATCAGTGGGTCCAAATTATGTTAATAGGCTACTTTTTATTTTTTGGAATTATGAATAGTAACTACGGTAAATTTTATTTACCATAGTTAAAGGTAAATCGGGTAATTAAGGGTAAATGTAATATTATAAAATTACCCTAACACATGCAAAAATTCCATTTAATGGCTAAAGGTAAACCCATATCATCTAAGGGTTGGATTAGATTCATTTTATGGACTTTTGACCATGAAAATAATTTAATTATTATTAAAACCAAAGAAAGTGACAACATGTCACTTTCTTAAATCTTATATGTATAATAATTTTAACTTAGTGATAAACATCATAAAACTTCAAACATAAATAGTATCCAGATATCTAAAAAACTTATCTACATCATGAGAATTTATTTATAATTTTTTGGGATTAAATAGTTATCATTAATTGTGACACAATAGTGATGCAGAAATTATTTATCTAGTGAGAAATCAAGAATATAGTTTTTATTAAACTAATAGTGACCATAGAAGGCACAAAACCCTTACCAAAACTTATTTTTCATGTACATTGAAACTATAATCATCCAATGGTCGAATATTTGACCATTTGGAGTCTTATACAAGAAATTATGACACTTATATTATTTTATTTTAAATGATGCCAACGTTGTCACCTTCATAATTTAATAAATATAACAATTTAAATATTGTTATTTTAAGATGATAAATTCGAGTAAAAGTATTATTGTGATATTTAATATATTTATCTTCATCATAGGATTTTATTTTAAATTGTTATGCAACAAAAAGGTATATTAAATAATTATACAAAAATGATGTAGTAATTATTTTATTAAGAGATAAACCAAATAAATGGTTTTAAAAATAATAAAATAAAGATTAAATGAACTATTTAATGTGATACACTAATTTTATAGATACATATGACCTTTTATTAATATATTAAAGCTTTTATTTTGAACATATCGTCTGTATATATTTTATTTAAATTCAAAATAATGAATAGTGTCAAAATTGACACTATTGTTATTTTATAAAAATAACATATTATAAAATTGTTTAAAAATCACAAAAATATTTAAAAATTATAAATTTAATTTTATATGGTCTATAATGTTATAAAGTAAACAATTATGGAAAATTCACAACAAATAAGTAATTATTTGTTATAATTTAAATTTTATAATTTTATTACAACAAATAATCTTAAATAGATTAAATAAGGATAAATCAAAATGATAAGGTTTAAAATATGATCCAAACATGTAAAAATATGATTGGTTGATTATATTAAAACCCTATCTCATCTAAGATTCGAATATGAGTCATTTTAGGAGGTTTTTATGTGGGGTTAGATTTATTATAAATTAATATTTTTAAGAATTCCAAAGGTGCCCCTCTCCTCCCTTATAAAAGGGAACCTCCTCCCTCTCTTCCTCACACAACTTTGAGCCTTCAAGATCGGCCAACCCCTGCCAAATTCTCTTCTCCACTTCCCTAGAAACATCCTAGAGGTTCTGTTCTTCCTCAAAGACCAATTTTAGTTCCCTAAGAGGAGGTCTCAAAAAGGCGCTTCAAAGAAGAGGTAATTTCCGTTACCGATTCCTTCACCTTTATTTCTTCTTCCACTTCTTCTTATTAGGTTGTTTAATTAAGAATTAATAACATCAGTATCAATAATATACTGATATGTTATTATAAGTACAAAACAATCCTAATTCACCATCTATCCATCCTACGGAAAACGAAATCACCACGCGTGCGTACGTACAGAATACCGTCTCCATGCCGTGGTGTAATCTGTTTTCCACCAACACCTTACATGGATGGGTATTATGGTGTAAAGAATAACTATAAATAGTTATTATAACATCATAATGATTATGATATATTGTATCATCCACTCCAATTCAATTCAATAATTATGGAAATGATATCATCACTCGTGCGTACGTACGGACTACCGTCTCCACGACGCGATGAGATACATTCTCCATGTTAACCATTTAAGAATGATTATAAAGTATATATAAGAAATAATAATGAAATATATTACATTTTAAAGATACTGGATTTATGTGTATATATATGTATGTCATCTACTTAATTCCACTCAATTCAATAAGGAAACCAAAACAGCGTTCATGCGTACGTAAGGCCTACCGTCACCATGAACGGTGTATTTCTTTCCATTTATCGATCCATTATATATATGTATATTCTGAATATATATTATATATAAATAATGTTTTATATTCTATAATAAAGTAATAATTATCTAAGTAATCATATGAATAATTACAAGTTAAAACACGAACGATAAATTAGACGATTTTACCCAAAACGCTACTTTAACATGAATTTACAAAAGAACGGGTAATATAAAGTCATAAGTGAACCATATATGATATAATAACAATGAATACGATTCTTTAATAAGTCAATGACATTATTTAAATCATTATACTGGAGGTTAGGACACTTACGAAGAAAATTGGACCTAAGGTAAGGGAAAATATCACAATCTCATTTTTATCCGAGATTGTTTATACGTTGGTATTTACTGGGGTGTATTTTATCATCCACATCCATGTTCCCTCAATATTTCATGTTATTTCCATCCACCTACAATTTTTTAAATCCAATTTTACCCTTTGTTGAGTTTTTAGTAAAAGATATGAAAGGAATATTTTGTCGTTTTTCGTACGAGGTACTTTTTGACTTTTTCGACAAAAGTACGAAGAATGTTTTTTTAACTTATACGGCACGAACAGATTTTTACAGTTTTATAAAGCCTTATTTTCATGAAGCTTCCTTCAAAAGATTTCATGACTATTTTCAATAAAATCTCTTTCTTTTAAAATTGCATGACGTTTTGTGAAAAGAAATTGATTTTGAAGAAGAAAGGATATTTTCCTCAAGAATTCATTTCAAGTGTTTTATCAGACTTATTTTCCATCTAAGATAATAAAGGGTTCTGTTTATATCCTTATTATTACATGGATTTGATTATGTTGTGATGGAAATATTTTTTATGAATTACTTTATCTTATATGAATTGTTTTATGATGTCACAATGTTTAAGATTCCCATTTTTACTACATGGGTTATGCAATGATGTATGATTTATGATTTTGTGGCACACATAAGAATGGTATCATTATGAGATGGGTGGGACCTATATCTCCCTACAATGCATTGGGTAAAGATTTTATATCTCATGAGATAGACATGGCTGGAACAGTAGGTTATACCGGTTCAGTGAAACAGGACTGAAACGAGGGTGACTCAGTTCAGAAAGGGACTTTTTCCACTAAGATAGTCTTGGAAATAAGTCTTGACTATCAAGAAATGATTCTCTATGATTATGCATGTATGCCACAAAGTTTCATGTTTTAAGTTATGATTATTTTGATTACATTTCACTGCCATGATTTATCCCATGTTATGAAATTATTATCTCTTTTTCAGGTTAAGATTTCCAAAAGTTATGTGCTTGTGTATACGATGTGATTGATATTTTTTTTGTTTACCCTTACTGAGCATTTGAGATCACCCTTTTCTGTTTAATTTTCCCCAGGATATAAAGAAAGGTTTTAGGTATAAAAAAAATAAGATCTTTATGGGAGATTTTGAAGATCATTCACCAGGATTAGAAGATTATATTCCGAGTTTCCAAAGACACTAAACTATTACCATCCTTGTGTGTGTGTTTTTGTTATGTACTAAGTATTCCGTAAATGTAATGTAATGTCATTGTACATCAAGCTTCGGGTCTCTACACTTGTAGCATTCAGTAACTGGAGACAACTCCAACTCAAATCCCTTCTCTCAATATCCAAAATAAGTTTCAAGATCATATCATGTGCTAATCTTCGTCAATATTGATCATCCCAGGTTTATTTTACATTTATTTGAGAATATAGGCTCACTACATTAAAATTATTATTTAAAGACCCATTATATATCTTTTTTGAATTGTCAATGATCCTTAAAAACGTTTTAGAATAGTGAAAATACCCTTAAACAATTGGATTAAATCTAGGGTTACCCTGACACAGCTTGGTTTCATACTGAATATCATTTAAATAACTCTCTTTAATATATCATTATCACTACATGATCTAGACCTAACCATTACACAATTCGTTGGTTACCCAAACCTAGGTTATTTAAGATATTACGTTTACTAAATGTGTAGTGTAACTTACATAGGTGTCTATGACCCTTATGTACGTTATTTAAGTATTGAAGTTACCCCTATGTGGGTAAAATGGTTGTTACATTTATAGATATTGACATTTATATATCTGATTCATTTAGAAGTGGCCTCAATGTAGGTCTGTTTGAACATTATGCATCTTGAAATTTTGTAACAACAAAACTGTAATGAAATTATTATGAAAAATAATAGATCCATAAATAAATATTATCATACTAAAGATTTTTCCAACTAATAATATTTAAAATAATAGTAAAGTACAATAAAAAATTTATTCCAAAAAAATTTGACATTTCCATTTTCCAAATATTATATTTCAACTAAATTCCACAAAAAATGAAGATATTTTTTATTAAATCAACAAAAAATATAATATTATACCAGAATACTAAAAATGTAATAACATAATATACTAAAAATTAAATACAAGAATACATCATAAAAATAATCTCTTAACAGCTTGATCATGTTATATATATAATAAACGAATAATACAATGATGATATGGTGCTACAATACCCTCAACATGATCTTGGTAAAATTTTAAAATCCACATCGAGGTATAAAAACCCCTCCAAATATAAATGAACTTATACTCTAACATGCATGCCAAATATAACGTATGCATATCCACTAAGGTTCATATGCCGAATATGAGTACAAAACTCAGTGAGAAACTACTAATGTTATAAATAACATAATCTATTATATATATTAGTTTATAAAATAAAATGAAACATATATATCAGGAAGTACATGTCTAATGATGGTTAATTGTTCACCAATGGAGATCTATAAGCCCTTAGAAAACATCCCTCCCAATGAATGATTTTGGCCATTAGAAATGAAGAAATGTCAAATAAGTGGAGTTAATATCATGTGAAAGGATGAACACCCTAAGATAAATTTATAAATTATTCATGTTCAGTATTCACACCTTTTCAAAAAGTGGAAATAATGTATCACGTACTCTCAAAACCCCTATATATTCAATTTCTCTAAGAACCCTTATATATTACATCATAGGCATCTTCATCAAAAGATGATTCAATATGTAATGTCCAACTAGGACCCTATTAAATTTTTTTTAGAATATATATATAATAATGGTAATGATAACCAATCGAAAACTAAAAATAATCCTATAGGAATTTCCTCCATGGCATGTGATATCTGTGCAAACAGTATAAAAACTGTATTTCTTTATTCCCATTTTTAACCATAGGAAATCTATATATAGTATTAATAATGAAATATATATACGTATAAATATATAATTAACACCATTATAAACTAAAGAAAATAAAATATAGAACCATGCCTAGATCACCATAACAAATAAGTACATAATAAAATCAAAACCATAAATTCATCAATTAATTTTAATGGATATATATTAAAAAATGTTTTTAAATGAAAAATACATTTTCTAAATTAATGCATAATTTATTTCATGCTACTACAAATTTTTATCTTATAGAGGTATACAGAAGTGATAAGGGATTACCCTACCATATCAATTCATCACATAAAAAAACAAGATACTGCCACATTTTGATAAAGAAACCAAACTTGTCTATCATGTCACCTAGTAAAAGAGAACAAAACCCTTTATGGAATAATCATTCATGGGATTGGTTCCCTGTAACCAATATAACTATACCTCATGATAACCTATATTCATATTTTTTAATATTTATAAACTTATTATAAAATCATGGTTTTTCATATGCATAACATTGTATGTGATAATGTCCTATAGGTAGATGTCACACTAAAAGGACATACGAGTTCCCCTATATGATGATAAACTGGATGTGATTTGAAACTATTATTAAATATATAATTTATAGAGAGATTATATGATTTGAGCGAAAAACATGTTACATGATATCATTTGTAGAGACTCATAGTACTTTCTCCCTATTTCTCGTGGTGTATGCCCTTGGTAATATTCCAGGTAGGATATTATTAGAAAGAGACCCTCCAATTAGAAATCCACATTTAAATGTGTCATTTTATGTTCTTATGTGAAGACATGTGTATTCATCCTTAGACTTTATGATTATTAATAATATTTATTATGATACATGTGCATTTATATATTGATAAAATTCATGATAATATATGTTCACAGTGAGGTAGGGTATGTTCGGTGTGTTACGAATAATATTGAAATATTGAATAATGAAATAAATGATTTGTACCGTATGTTCTTCAATAGAATTTGATATCTCAAGCCCATTTATTGAAATTATATAGACTAATTAATTATGTTTCAGTGGTGTTCTGTAGCCATGTTCAAATTATGTAAATTCAAAGAAAGAGTCATCCAGAACATTGGTCAATAACACCAGCATGGAACCTGGTCGATTAGATATGTCATGATAAAGGGATTATATTACATAGTAAGCATCCATTTGATTTATTATTTCATTGAAACATTAAATTCATTCTCTATGGGTTCCTTAGTGTGTTTTTAGATGCTAACCATGGACTTTAGGCTACCTCGCCTAATTCCATTGATAAAGATGCCTAGAGGGCCAGAGAATAAGTTTAACCAGAATTTTTGTAAAATGATATATTATTATTTATTATTTAAAAAGTTGAAATAAAATTATTTCTCCATGAGTTTTAATAATTATTCATGTAGGTATATTTACATATATTCCTTCACAAATAAATTTTAGAGAATATTATGTGAACTGAATATTTAATTAATATTTTTTTCTCTTTATTGAATATAATATTTTTTTATTTATTGGAGAATAATGTAGTGATATTTATTTATTAAAAAAATATTCATGATTTAAGTAATGATAAATATTAGAGATGAATTATAGACTGAGTTATTAGGTCTTGTGAGAAATAATATATATTGAATATTATTTGATTAAATAATATTTAATTTTATTTTCATGCTATGTGAATATAAAATAAATAATAATTATATTATTACGTTAGAAATGGGTTTCCTCAAGGGATTAATTAAATATTAAACATAAATATTGAAAATATTTATTTCAAAACACTATAGGTATTAAAACCCGATTATACTATTTTTACATGATAGATAATTCACTTGTGTTGTTCACAAAAAAATCTAGAGAGATTCCTCTCAATAACTAGAGATCCTCTTCAAGAACTATCACAATAATGTAGAGCGATATTCTTCCATGTATAACATTTAAGTCTAGAGAGATAATGGATAATTCATTAGTTTTTATTCTTGAGGTGATAAAAGGAGAACGATGCAAGCGATTGGATGTGCCATGATAGCACCCATAGATTCATATGGTGACGTTTGGAGATTTGTGGAACATGTGTAGATCACCTCTAGAGGGAATATTATCTAAATTTATGCAACGTAATGATCATACAATGTAGATATGTTGGAAGATCTATCCAAAAATAAATGATTCAGGAAAGATAACTATTTAAATAATTTAATTATTTATAAATAATATATGATGATCTTTCACTTGGTTCTAATATTATATCTCACATATTTTTTCATTAATTCAATTCCATTGATTGTGAAATTTATTATTGTTTAAATATCTAATTATTCATCCATTACGATAAAAGAATAATTTGGCACATCCCATCATATCCTTTAACTATGTCTGGAACCATCACGTGGTATCATAGGGTTCACATAATTACTTATGATTATTTAATGATCACTGATTTATTTATGCATTTTTTATTATGTTTTCAATTAGATATTAATCATTTTTTTTACAAACTTGTGAGATCTACTTCTTCTTATTTAATTTATTATAGATCTAACAGAACTAATCAATTTTCGGAACAAAATAAAATCAAATAAATCATCCATTGGTTTAGAGGATTCTAAAAGGATAACATAGGAGTAAACACAATGTAACCACAGTTACATGTTTTGTACTACTGTTCAATGCAATTGGAATAAATTTATAATTTAATAATATTGTGTGCATTGAAAACACATGGTGAATTTAATTTTCTACTCCATGTGTTCGATGGGCTATCCGGACGTATGGTCATCTATAGTACATGTTGTGTAGCCCATGTACACAACATGTAGTTATTTAAGTCACATATGTACTGTATATTTTCATAAATGGCCTACATGACAGGTGAATATGTAACTCAAAGAAAACACCCCATGTATCTCTTGTACACACCATGTAATCCAATTTATTAAGGCACAATTTACATAAATAGTCCCTAGGTGTGTGCCTCAGATAAACGGTTAGAGACATACACACCATATAGCTCTCTTTTACTC
Organism: Viscum album; assembly: GCA_963277665.1. Lineage (NCBI taxonomy): Eukaryota > Viridiplantae > Streptophyta > Magnoliopsida > Santalales > Viscaceae > Viscum > Viscum album. The sequence goes on from OY728142.1 coordinate 1,933,539,255, forward strand.
ATCCTATACATATTTGAAAATATGAAGAATTAAAATTAATTTTGTATACTATATAATCCTTATCGAAATCTGATTCCATGTGTTCATTAAGTTGATATGACGTATTATGTGACATGTTTTAAATATGTAGATAAATGTTTAAATTATTTCTACATAATGGTCAGATATTCATATCATGTATGATTCAATTTATAATTATTACTCTACATGCATTGATGCATAACACATGACTGAGAAATCATGTAATTTGTGTAATCATTATGTTGATAGTACACATCATGAAAGTACGTTATAAGTCGTGTATTTTATATGTCACAAGAGTAAATATTATATGAGTATAATATATATTGGGAAGATTCAGATGAGTATTCATCGTGTTACCTCAAAAGAACATTTATATACATAGTTAATTTTAAAAAAATATTTAATTTGTTTAAAATTTTCATGGATGAGAATATAAATGAAATTCAAATGATAATTAATAAAAAATATTTTTTTAATTAATGAATGTGATTAGATTATTTGACCATGAATTATATAAAATAGCAGTGATTAGGAATTTAGTTCTAGTTTTATTAAATTCATAATACATTTCATGCATGTGGATGACCATTAACATAAACCATACGTTTTTATGTGATTGGTTTCCTTAAATTTGTTATTAAATTAAATTGTTTTCTACTGTGGCTTCTCTTCTCTTATTATGTAATGGCCTATGTGTATATTATTTATTTTATGTTAACTCCTTACCCCTCACCTGTGTGTTGTTAAAAGCATATGTAATAGATTGACCTCCAAATCTTGTTGATGTGGTTTAATTTTGGAGCCTAGGTGAATCAAATCCATGATAGATACATAGGTAGATATGTTGAAAGATGTAAAAAAGGCATAATTTGTTCAAGGTGGTTTACCCCTTTGTCAAAATTTAGTTTATCAATCATTAGACAAAATAACCATTAATAAAAATATCCCGATCATACAAAATTATTATTTATTTCTACAATGATTAATGGTTATTTCATTGTGGCTATTTTATCACAATCACATGAATTAATGAATTTATCAGAGTACATGATTGATCTAAAGTAAATTGTATTATTAGTGAATATTATCAAAGACATGGTTATTCACTTAAGGAAATCCACATAATATTAACATACATGTGAGAAAGATAATAATTGAAAATTTATGAATAAAAGATAAAACCCCACAATTGTATATTAATTCGGTATATCCTTCCACTACATTAGTTAAAATCGAACTATAGTTCAAAGTGCATGACCAGCCAAAGGAAGGGTTAATTGAATGATTGGGGAATTCTTACATTATTTTTTGAGTTTACGTAACATAGTTCACAATATAGGATGACTTCAAATGTAGTTATTAGTGTAACTGCGTGGAAAGGGTTGAGGAAATAAAATTTTTGGAATTTTGAAATAGGGATTCCAATCTGTAGATCAAGGAATTGTGAGTTAATAGAGTTGGATTTTATAATGCCTACCTAAAACCATTAAATATTCTTGAACAACCATATTTGGGTTAATTATAAGGGAAATATGGTTCTTTTCTACGAGAATGTCCAAGAGCATGATATTTTGAATCCAATGGTGCGATCTATTTGGGTTAGATAAAATAGCGGAAGATTAGTATAATTAATATTTATTTATTTGTCTACATTTTATCAGATAAATTACATAATTTATACTAATATAACATTTATAAAAAATTAAAAATGAAATCAAACATATCAGTTTGATCCATAATTTAGAAGTTTTACCTTCTCATTGCCACAAATTTCCAAGAGTATAAAAGGAGTGTTTGTTATCGAGTTTAATAATTAATGGTCTTCAAATTGAGTATTAGATATAGATTTTGGTGCTAACACATGTATACATATGTAGGAACCATGTAGATTCTGTGATATTTCAATATGAGTGCTAGATTTCTGAGCTCCCAATTATGTGACGATGGATAATCTATCCATTGGTGACTACCACCATTCATTGAAAATAAGAATGAATTTAATTTTAATGAATTTGTTTCTGAGAAAATTCTACCAAGAACATAATTTCTGTATCATTCCTAGATGTATATGGGTGTATATTCAATTTAATAAAAAATTATTTCCATTTTATAGAGACTAAAATTTTTATGGTATGAAAAATTTATATAGTATTCTTTATATATATATTTATGAAAACCAAGTATAGGAAATTGATATTGAATCATGTTCAAATGACTCATAGAACACCTAGCTATGGTATGATCATCATGGAAATATAAACACGAATCACATTAAAAAACTATATCATGATTTTTATTTAGACTCATTTGATATATTACTACTTAAAACATGTTTTTATTTTTTTTACAAGTAAAAATGACTAGTCCACCATTCCGTTGATATCATGAATAGGACACAAAACTTATAGGTTTGGTATACACATATGTTTCTGGAACAATCTTAGTAGAATATAGAATTGGGAATTTTCATGTCATAAATTTTATCGACGACTTGAGTATATTTGTTTATATATTCTTGATGATGTATAAGTTTGATTCCTTTGAGAAATGTAAGGAATTCGACAATGTTGTAGAGTATCAAAATGTAAAGAAGATTATAAAGCTCTGAGAGGATTGATGTAGTTATTTTCTTAATGAAGAGTTTATCAACTTCCAAAAAGTGTTTCAGAGAGTATATCCACTCACTCCACCATACACACCATAGTCAATAATGAGTCATGAAGATCTTTTATTGTCATTTGGGGATTTTCCCTACAAACTGCAATATTATCATTAAAATGAGTAACAATTGAATAGAAAAATTGAATTTCATTTGAGTTATGGAATGAAAAGAAACCTATTCTATTGCATACACATGTATGAGGTTGTGGCGAAATTTTTAATTCATTTGAATGATACAAACTAGCACGATGTGAAAAAATGTGTATCTTTTTAATGTTTCCCATGGAAATAACAGGATACAACATATTCAACCACTCAGTAAAGAATGTAAATATCTCTAGTCAAGTCGCCTCTCTTGAGAGAGATCACCTCCTAAAAAAGGATAGTGAGAGAATTATTGACTTTTATGTTGTTTATTCTCAAGATACACATGTTCTAGTACAAGAAAATGTTCTAAAATTTATACATTTAAGATGTTGTTCTTAAAACCAAAGTACTATATATGAGAGAAAGAGAGGCAAGGGACCTCGAGATATATTGTTTTCTAGACACTGAGGTGGTGACTCATTATTGGTCGACAATGATGAACCTCTCCATAACAAACACATAGTAGAGAGCTCAAAAGAACAAATATGAAAAGAAAACCTGATTTCTAAAATGGAATCCATGTATCAAAAAACGTTTGGGTTCTAGTCGATGTGCCAGTTGATGTAATGACCGAAAGGTGAAAATGGGTATTCAAGAGAAAACCTGACATGGAAGGTAACACAAATACATAAAATGTAAGGCTAGTGGATAAATTTCTTAAAAACAACAAGGGATTAACTATGATGAACATTTTAACCAGTTTCCATGTTTAGGTCCATCAAGATTATACATGGTTTAGTAGCTTACTATGACTACAAGATTGGGTAGATGGACTTCAAAACTGATTTCCTTATTGGGAAATTTCAAGAATATGTATATATTACACAACTAGAAGGGTTTTTGTATCTAGGGGATTCCAAAAGGATTTGAAGGTTACATATATCCATTTTTGGATTGATGCAATCATCTAGTTCAGGGAACGTTTTATTTTATAAAGCAATAAAAGAACTTAGTATCATTAATAAAAAAAGAGCCACATGTTTACAAGATGTTTATTTAGAATGTATTTGATCTCTTATTAGTATATGTTTATGAAATATTATTTATTGTAAATTAAATACCCGTGTTTTAGTCTATTAATTAATTATTGATGACTAGTTTCTCAATGAAGGACTTAGATGAAAGATCCAATATTCTAGGGATCAAGATCAATCATGATAGATCCAAGAGGACCCTTTAAATATGTCAAAGTACATAAATTTACTAGATACTAAATATATTTAGTGTGGTATAATTCAAGAGGTAATTGGTTCTAATGTCACATGGTTTACATATTTATAAAAAAGTGTGTCAACATACACAATAAGAGAAAGAGATAATGAGTAAAATTTCATTTTCATTATTGATAGGATCAATCATGTATTACATTTTATGTACTAGACTTGATGATTCCTATACATTTATCATGGTAGGTAGATTTAAATCTGATCTAGGAGAATAGAATATGTATCTAGTTAAGGTTATCCTTAAGTATCTAAGTTGAACTAAGGATATGTTCCCAGTGTATGTTGGAGATGAAGAGCTGGTCATCAGGTGTTATACATATTATATTTTTCAGATTGATAGAATGATATGAAGTCACATTCAGAATATTTTTTATGTATTAATGGGAGAGTTTTTTGATGTACGATTTCAAAGAAAATACTTTTCCCTGATTTTACAGTGGAGTCCGAGTCTATAGAATCTTATCATGTAGCCATGAAATCTATTTGGAGATGAAATTATTTCCATTATTTTGATTTGTTACTAAGTATTAAATACCCTATCACATTGTATTGTGGTAATATTATGGTGAGGGCTCTTACAAAAGTGCAATGGTCATTCTAATTGAGAAAACATGTACTCAATAAATATCACCTCTTATGGGGTTTTTATAAAAGGGGTGAATGTGTAGTGTGCAGAGTAAACACAGAAGAGAACATGGATAACCCATTGAATAAAGGTCTATCTCAAAATAATCATGAGTATAATATGTGAACTAGAAGAATGAAGGTTGTTAGCAGCTGACTTCAGTGAAAGTGGGATTTTGTTGGTGGTGGTTCATTAGAATCCACTTCTATAAACTTTATGATAACCTTTATTAATTATTTATATTATTAATATACTTCTTATCACATCATGATTATTCTTATATGAAACATAATATTTGATAATATCTTAATATTTTTTGTCGCACTAAAAGGTCATAGTAGTTCCTCGATATGATTAGAGCTTAGAAGTGCTATGAAACTATTCTAAAATATATTTTATATAGATAAATGATATCATAATAGGGAAAAATGATATAATCTATCATAGGGGGATACTCATAATTCTTTGAGGAACCTTCTTAGGGTGTATTCCCTTAGTAATATCCTATGTAGGAATTCATGAGAATGAGACCTACCGATAAGAAATCAAAATTTATATGTGTTAGGGGATGTTAATATCATTGGATTTGTATATCGTTACATAAAATTTAATATTATTATAAATAAGTATTATGTGTTTCATTCCTTGATGTATTGATGAAAACCGTGAAAAAATATGTTCACGATAATTTAGAATAATTTGGGTATGTCATGAGTAATAATGAATTAATGAATATTGAGAGAAATTATTTTGGCCCTATGTTCTTTAACAGAGGCTGATATCTCAGGCCCCTTGATGGATATTATATAGAATAAATAAATCCATGGCCATGGTGTTCTATAGGAAAGGTATATTTATAGAAACTTAAGAAAGAGACATCGAACACATAGGTTGATGTCACAAATATTAAAACTGCTAAACTAGAGATATACTACTAAATGGATTATATTACACAATAAGCATATACATGAGGTGTTATATCTATGCAACATTAAAATAATTATTTACGGGTTCTGTGGAATGTTTGTTGATTCTATCCTAGGACTGTAGGCTACTTCACATAATGCCAATGAGAAATAGGCCTAGACGGTGACACAGAAAGTGTCTACAGAATCTCTGATAAATGAAATATTATTATTTAATATTTATCTAGTTAAATAAATATTATTCTCGCACATGGTCTAATAATTATTCATGTTTTCTTGATTGCATATATCCTACATCCACTTATTCTAGATTATATTATGTGATCGTAATATTTGAAAAATATTTATCTTCTGTTAAGTAATTATAATATTTATTTATTTATTGGTGAATAATATAGTGATATTTATTTATTAAATAAATATTCATTATTAGAGGCTCAATAAACATTAGGGTGTAATGGTTGAACAAATTTTTAGTTATAGTGATAGAAAAAATATATTGAATATTATTTGATAAAATAATATTTAATTTAATTCGTTTGGTTAATGTTTATCAAGGAAATGTTATTATTATTATTATTATTATTAATGACATTGGGTTCCACAAGATATTAAATAAATATTAACGGAAACTGTGAAAATATATATTTAAACCCAAAAGGTATTGAAACCAAAATATATTATTTTTCCAATAGTTCCAATTCATTTGTGTTGTGCACAACGTCAGCTGGAGAGAATCATCTTATTCCCTAGAGATATCCCTCTAGACAAATTAAAAAAAATGTAGAGTGATCTTCCTCCAACTCCTACTCTCGAGTCTAGAAAGATCAAGGGGAACTCTTTAGAATATATTTTAAAGACTATTAATGGAGAAAAAATGAATCGATAGGATTTTCCCAACTACAAACAGGATATTCCTATGAAAACATTCCAATATTTCTAGAGATCATGTGGGTCATCACTTGAAAAAATATGTTCTTGATTCCTACAATTAAATGACCATACAATGTAGATCAATTGTCAAATCCATCAAAAAAGAAATAATTCGTGCATGGTCCTTCCTTAACTAATTAAATTAATTATAATGATTATGTGATGATCTTACACTTAGTTACAATGTTCTATCTCATTATTTTTTCTATGATTCAATTCTGTGGATCATAACATTTATCATTATATAAATCTCAGATTTATCATCGATCATGAGAAAATAAAAATTTGTGCATGACCCATCACATGCTTCCTATATAAACATAACCTTCAATTATACTATTTCTTACTGTAATAGTTAGTCATCCAACTAAAAAGTAACCATGTGAATAGTGGAAAAGCATGTACACTACATTACTCCCCTTTTCATAAATAATAACATAGGTAAAATTATCACTAAATAATCAAAAAAATCTACCATTACTAAACCCCATTTATTAATGAATGAGTCCACATAACCCCACTTATTAACAATTTCACTCATGTATGTAAAGTTCCCCACTAAAGGAATCACTTTATCATAATGATCCTCAATATATCCAAACCAATTAACCAAGGGTTTCTATCCACACCCAATGTAATGAGGAACACTACTCCATGTTACATATTAAAGAAAATATAATAACCATCTAATGGACAGAATCCCTTTATGGCATCTATTTCAAATAATATACAACCATCTATACTGGATATAATTGATGTTGGTGATTATGTAAATGTATACTATATATGAATTGACTCTCGTGGTCTTTAATGTCTATAATCATCAAAACAGGAGTATCCCAATCCATAATAGATCATTTTTTATCTCACATAATCAATTTCCCATACTCTCTAAAACACCATCAATGAATAATGTATATGTAATGAAAAATACGAGGTTCGACCTAAAATATAGTATCAAATTCTTGAAAACACTTGAATGAAATTGTTAAAAAATTATTACACATGAAACATAATAAAATCATGTTTTACCCATTTTGAAAAACAATTCTAAAATACAAGCTCTCAAAATGATATTACAACCATAACGGTAACACTAATCAATGGATACTGCCTCTGTATTATATTATCCAACATTGATAAAACATAGAGTTATAATATCAACGGAATATTTATATTGTCTGCTATTTTAACCAATTTGAAAATAATATAAAAATAGAGTATGAGATAGGTGACTGACACACCAAACCTTATCTTTGTGATGGGAAATGTTGAACTCCCAATGTCAACCTCATATTCTAAAATTTACCCTTTTGAAATTTCTTGGTAAATATATGGAAACTAACCAACTATTGGCCTTTTGTCATCAACATAACCAACCCAATTTTCATCTATTTATACAAACAGATTAAGCATAAAATTTATATCATAATTTATCTCAAAATATATCGATCCATTAAAATTCAGTACAATAATATTTATATAATTGAAATGGGACAAATTTTTTTCACTTTAGTACCTGTCATATAGGGTAATATGAGATAAAAATTTTATTCTTAATTCTTTTAAGTACAATCTCCAATTATTTTTTAGAGCTACCATGGAAAAACATATTTTCCTAGGTAATATTGTAAAAATATTTTTCCACTATAACTTTTTATGAATTAAAATTTAAATATTCCATTCCAAATATTTTCAAAATCTCCCTAGATTAATTTCATTGGGAAATAAAAATTAGATTTTTCTGTTGATAAATTTTTTGCCCCTGAAAGTTCCTTGACTATTTGATATTGTAAATTTCAAATAATCTCTTCATCTCATTATAAAAAATCTCACGAAGTTCTTAGTCATGATATCATATACATAAAAAATAAAATTTATAGATACCTCTTTGTCATATTTATTTTATAGGATGTTGTCTTGTCTTCAATTCCTGAAAATCAAAATCTTCAAGAAGGTGTCATCTTAGAATACTAATAATATATGGCTTTATTCATTCCATATAATGCCTTCTTTAACAGGAATGGATAATTATTATATTCTCCAATTATGAACCCACATTTTTTATCAATGTATACCTCCTCTTCCAAGTAACCATTGAAGAAATAACATTTATCATCCATTTTGAATCACTTGGATTTCATTTGTTCTAAAATAAAATGATAAATTTTAAGGTTTTAAAGCCTTTTAATCTAAGAAAATGTTTCATAAATGTCAAATTATTATATATGTGAATAATATTTACACGCTAATATCACATATTTCCCAAAAATTAACCTTTTACATTAAACTTGTTTTGGAAAACCCACTTTTTCATAATGAAATTCGTCTCATTAGGATTCGGTAAAAATTTCAAAGTGTTCTTATTCTCTATAAATTCAAATTATTAATTCATAGAATCAATAAAATATTGATTAATTATTCTTCAATATATCTTTGTAAGACTTGAGAAAAAATGTTTTATAATTTATTTTTTTCAATATTCTCTTAGTTTTTAAATACATCGATTTTTTCCATTTAATTTTTAGAAATGAAACATCCTTACCAACCTTGAATGAGATGAACTAATATTTTCCTTGTTTCATGAAATCGGTGAATCTTAATATTAAAAATTTTTATAATTAAAATTTTTATCTAAATGTTAAATTTATTCTAGTTATTTAACAAAAATAGCATCAATATCAGATCTAGAAATTTATTCATCTTGTGTAGAATATTTATTTCAATGTTCTAGAAAATTAACATATGCATTATGAATAATTATTCTAACTTATTTGTTATAATAGTTGTATCCTCTTCAATTTGGAGGATATCAAGGGAAAATTAAATCAACGCCTCTCTTTTCAAAATTTTCAATACTTTCACCTTTTAACTTGATAAAAAAGTGTTTTTAAACACATGTAAATTCTTACAGCATTGATATTTTATATAATAAATATTTTATGGATACATATTTGAAATCAGAATATATTAAATATTATTTTTGATTATAAATATTTCCCAAATAGATTTCATATAAAACATATAAGAAGTATCATAATTGACCATCATTGTTCAATCCATCTTCCCCAAATATAATATCTTCTATTCAACCACAAAAAATTTATTATGGTATGTATTGTGTATTGAGTTCATGTTAGATTCCATGATTCGATAGATACTCTTAAATTTTTCAGTTTTTGAACTCAATTCCTTTTATATTTGAATATTCTGGAGAGAAAAAACATAATATATTTATAAAATTCATCCAATAATTTTATGCATTATTATGTAATATAACTTCTGTTTCATAAAAAATGAAATTTAATATTCGTGAAATCATTAATGAAAGTGATTAGTTACTGATATTTATTGGTTGATTTCTTCATAATGGTTTTTTAGATATCTAAATGAATGATATCCAAAGGATGTGTAAACAGAATCTCCATCTTATTATGTGTAAAATTTAAAATATTCCTCTTTTATAATGTTGATAACATAAAATCGGTTTCTAATTATTTAAAAAATAACCTCGCAAACATTACATAATTGGCTGATCATGTTCATGATATTTTTTTCAAGGTGGATAAGTATTTGAGTCCACACACCATGATCTTATTTTTTTCCTATATAATATAAATTTATAGAGTCACCAATTTGAAATAAAATACCTTTAGTCCATTTTCCTATTATCACTACTCATTCATATTTTATATTCATAAATACGAACCCATAAATTCAGAAAACAAATCCATCTACTTAATAAATGTTTTTGAGAAACACTGAAAATTGTGTTTCAATCCATCAACATAACAAGTGGTTCAGATTTAAACATTTCCTTCCCAATAAAATTTTATCTATGTCCTGAGATATTATGTGACCCATAATTTCCAATCGTCACTAATACCTTTTTTCACTCTTAAAAATCTTTTAGATTTTATAAATATATGAAATGAGAATCTAATATATAAAATCCATAGACTCTACCTTTTGGATTCATTGTGTGAAACATCCATAAAAATATTTATACAGACCATTTCACTTATCTTCCTATAGATTTGGAGTTCCGACGTCAATTTTTTAATTGGATGGTATAATTATATGGAATTTATTTTCAACGCGTTTAAGTAGACCACATCATTATTGGACTTTTTCATGGTCTAGAGCATTTTTCTAAGAAATTAATCAAGGATTTTCAATCTATTCATTTTATATCTTCTTTTTGAAAGGAATTAATCCCCCTAAAAACATTCTTCCACATATTCCTAGAAATGTTGTGATATTATTAGTAAACAAAAATAACGTTTTTATTTTCCCAAATCTTACACAATACTAGTCGTATCCATAGAATGTATACTTTTACTTTTGTATAATTAAATTTTCATAAAATGGTACATGTATTCCATCCATATTTTTGTCACCAATCATGGATCATTTTTAACCAGAAAAAAGTTATTTGAAATATTTATATATTCTTCTTTATATTAGTCTTTTTTTAATAATTTTTATATTCATTTGTTTAAATAGTGTTTGATATAATAGTGGGGTTCTTGGAATTTCCTGATTTAAGATTATCCCTATAATTTTCTTTAAATTTTCCATTCATGAAATGATTATCATTCTTTTATTCTTCCAAAAAATATAGATATATTTTTTTATTCTAATTTTTTTTAGTTATTATATACCCTAAGGCTTGTTAAAATGTTTAATAAATTTTGATATATAATATTAAATGATTGACATGAATTTATTTAAATAATCATCAGTTTTGACTAAATTATATTGACCATGGTCAAAATCATTATCCTTATATTCTCCTATTCTTATATATTTATGTTAATATGCTTATAATCATTAATAATACTATTTATATGACCAATATAGTATATAAAATTCTATATTTATTCTAAAACGATAGATTATTTTTTATTGTATGACTATTTATCCTTTTTATGTAATCTGATACATTTCTCCAGTTTAGAGATCCTTGAGGGAAATTATATTCATTATCTATTAAAATAGAACTTCATATTTTTCTATTAATAAATTTTAAAACTGTTTTCAAATCATGAAATATTTTTATCATGAATTTTTAAAATAACATGTTTTTCTCAATTTTTATCACAAAAGTTAAAACATTATCTTTATGATCACTTAATTATCTTTTATTTAGAAAATAAGTATAAATTTTTTAAATATAGATATCCTATTAATCATATAATTAGAATAAACTTTTGAATTATAGAATTTATTATTTGATAATCTAATTGTGTTGACCACTTCCTCATAACTGTCTTCTGCAGTTTTTAATATTCAGTAATTTTAATTGAAGAGCCAAATAAATCAACACCTAAAACAATTTATAGTGATATTTTCCTTGTACCGAACATTAACTCTACTCATTATTAAGTACATAAGGTATATTACATAGTAAAATATATTATCCATTTCATTGGTTGAATATAAAATTCAAAATTATTATTCAAGAAAAATCCTCTTCATCAACTTATTAGGTTGTGTGGAATTAAATGAAATCTATTATTCAACCTCTCACTTATTTTCAATAAAATTATAATTTATCAAATAATATTATATGAAACTACTATGTAAATAATAATTAGGGATATCTCCACGAAAATTATCATACATAATAGATACATTAACATAAAAATTATTTGTTAAAATATACAAGATGATATCTATAATACTAGTCTTTCATCTTATAACCATAACCTTTGATCATGATCAAAACATTATTTACCCATTTAAAATAATAATTCTAATGTATAATCATTATTAGTCTTTATATATTAATATATATGTCTCTATATATGAAAATTCACCCTCTCCACTTGGGTATTTTCTTCATAGACATTCTCCAATTGTTTCGAAATAACTATTAATATTTTTATTCCTTTGAGTTTAAATACAGAACTATCTGATACAAAAGAAAAATTACAATTTTATTTTATGAAAATTATTACTCATATTCTCACTATCTACCATTTTGAATATAGAACCTTTATTAGCATATATGATACCATTTACAATCGAATGTGGTAATCCTATTTTTGTTCATTGATTTTCAAATATCCTTTTATAATAATTGGAATTAGTGACTATATATTAAAATATAGATAAATATAAAAACCAAATCATAAATGAATGCAACATAGTGTTTTTTTACAATTTATTGAATCACCTATATAATTTAAGAGAGATCAATAGGGTTGAATCAATGATATTGATTAGTTTTTATGTTTCTCTAAATAATTGTTCACTAGGTTATGATGAGTGATGTCTTATATATATACACACATTACATCCCAATCCAATATATGGAGCATAATTACTTACAATTTTCAGCGATAAATGTGAGAAAGATATTCTATTTTTTGATATGTATTCTACCATGATCGAACAACCCATAGAATCAGTATTTTGGGAAATGTGAGTAGGGTTTATCCTTTAATCATGAATTTTCATATCCCCCAAATATGATTTGGTGCATCCCATGCACAAGCAAATATCATAATTTATAATAATATATATAATAGTAAAAAATGATATTTCATCCATTAGTGTACCATTATAATGTTTTTGAGTGTGATTAGTGCATTGTATAATATTCATGAATATAAATATGACACCACATAATTTTTTATTCACAATACTACATATGACCATTGATATTTATATCATCACTATGAACGAGATCCTTCAAAATATATGGAAGACACAACATCTCATGTCTTTTTCTTTACTATGAAAATCATGACCAACTCTATAAATATTCATTAAAATATTCTTGATAAATAGCATAATCTATAATCACCAGTAAATCCATAAATCATTTATTTTCTTCATTGAAGTAATATCTTCACAACTACATAAATATTTCCATACTATTACTCTTTATTTTATTGTCTTCCACTTATAAGAAAACTGTTACATATATTTTAATTTAAATAAATTAATACATGGAATTTTTTTCCATAATATTTCAATTATCGTTTTATTATCATTTATTTGAAAATTTAAAAATATCATTTAATAACTATATAGAAAAAATTTGGTCTCTATTTTCCACCATAACTAGTACTTCAATCACTAAAATTGATTTTATTTTATGTCATAAATCCTTATAATTAATTAATAATTATTAGAATCTTAAATAATATATTATCAAAAGAACATGATATTTATTCAAATGTAGAATGATTCATGAAGCATCGCCTGATTTAAATCTATCATAAAAATCTATATATTATAGAAAACTAATATATCTTCCATTAAATTGATTTTTGGAAATTTGATAATGTATTGAATTCAAACAATGGATTTTAATGACTAATGATTTATATTTAACTCTTTTAATATGACATTACATTATCATTAGAATTTACAAGTAATTAAAAATCAAATTGATACACATAAGTCAAACAGAGTCCCCAACGCATTATGTTAAAGACCGTAGATGACCCCAAATTTATAAATATAAGTCCCAACGATCCCTGAATGTCATTAAAATCCTTGTGCAAATTAAATTTTTTTATCAATGTCATTCAAGATCACCATAAGTTTTAAGGATTGTCCAAAGTCATAAAAAACACATACATTTTCCATTTTCAACCTTAACTCAAAAACCACATAGTTCACTAAATTCATAACAAAACCTATTAAAACCATATCCATGAAACTCCAAAAAAACCACTACCTTAAATAAATAATCATTTCAAAATATAAGTTATAATATCATTTAATCATTGAAATAAAAATCCAACATAATAGTCCATATCCACTTTAAAATTCTCCAAACATTCTACTGTAGAAAATTTCCATATTACAATAGGAACTTCTTCAATATCAGAACATAAAAAAAATTCATATCAATTCTTCAAAAATATCCATAGGATAACATTGTTCCAAAAAATTAATTAACTAATGAAATAGACACACTATATAGTGATAAATTTCTTACTATTTTTTATTATTATGAGTTTTAATAACCCAATAACCATATTTGTTTATGAAACAATTCAAATACATACCCTAACCAAGAACTGGATGATGTTGGTATGTGTCGACCACAAGGATGACCTCATAAGAACTATATAATTAAATATGTTTTTTCATGTGATTGGTTATGAATTTCATTTCATTTAGCACAGGAATGTACATAGAATATTATTATTATTATAACCACTGGTTATTGGATGCTAATTTTTATAATAACATACTCCACATTATCCTTGGTCAATTTGTATATCGTTTTAATGGAATATAGGTCGTGATGATAATCCTTGTTGTAGGTAGGTAAGATAGAGGTGGTCAGTGAAGAAGGGAATATATGTTCAAGGTGAGAGTGAGGGTAAGTTTATGTCTCATCACATTTAAATTTCAGTTTGGTAATGTTTTGATCTCTATTTGGATAATTGGGATTATTACCAACATGAGTTATTTTTTACAACATAATATCATTGTTATTATGGTATGAATGACTATGTAATTCTGTATGATATAGTATAATGTTACATTTAATTATATATATTTAAATTTCAAATCAATTTTTTTCAATAATTATACTATGGTTATAATATACCCGTGCATTATTGTCATCCCAAAGTTTCTTTTAGGTAGCTTATAGAATAAGTAGAGGTGTTCCTGATGTGATTAGTTCTTCAAATGGTTTCATTTGGATAATGAATGGGTAAAGAGGATATAAATTAGTATCATCAAATTATTATTTATAATTCTATCAATTTTTTAGACAAGGTATATGGATCCTTTATTGGGTTACAGCTGGTATAGAAGCCATTTTTTTCATTTCAAATACAAATATATGGTGAATTATATGTTAATAATAAAATTGGATGTTTTTTTGTTATTCCATATTAAAATTGATCTATTTTAAACACTATGTTGTTTATTTTATGTTTTCCCAAATTACATATTTATTATTATATTAATTATATAGAGCGATATGTTATTAATTATTACATATGAATCATTGGCCAATGATATTATTGATATGCACATATATGAGAGGACTATAATCCCATAGTGGGTAGCATGGTTATCGAATACATGTATGAGGATAATTACCCTGGAGTGGTTTCATGGCATATTAATTGTATTGTGTTATTGAGATAAAGGAGTATATGTTTATTTATGAGGCCTAAACTTGGTGATATAATTGATATACTAGATGATATATCCTAGTAGTTATGAGATACAACTCAATATAGTTTTAATTCATCAATTTAGTATAATAATATGTTGTTATTCTTATTTAACCTTGGATGGGATATGATATATGATGATAGACTATGAATGGAGTAAAATCTAGTGAAACATTGAGAAATTATGATTTTTCATAAAATAAATTTTATTTATTTGATATATAACATTAAAAGAAACACCAATTCTTAACAAACCATTCTATACTATTCATATTATTATTTAAAAATGTCCATTATGACCTAGACATTAAATATGGATGTATGAATATGAATGAACTTTATAACATACACATTAAATTTGAAAGTATGAATATGAGTAAACACATATTAAAAATTATTTACATTTCTTTTATATAAATAAAATAGACTGAATGAAAAATACATAAGTTTTAGTAAAGTATTTTTATGATTCAAAAATATTGTACTCTCAAAAAAAATAAATAAAAAATAAAATAAAATTTTCAAACTTTTAGAATGATTGATTAGAAAAATGAACGTCAATTTTAGAATCAACATGTATAAATTATATTACAGATAATTGTTATAATTTTTCTTGAAATGATTGTTTTCTCAATGAATAGTGAAAAATATTGATTTTTATTACAAAAATTCTTTTCATTTAAAACATTTAAAAAGCTAAATATTGTTTAATAATGTCTCAAAAGTCATATTATCTAAATTTTATATTTATGAATCCAATTAATTTGATTATAATAAATATTAAATTGAATTTTAATATTGAAACATTCTATACTTAAAAAGATTTTCTCTTTGGAAAACATCTTTTCAATCATGTCTGTGGGTTTAATATTTTCTACTTATGTGAATTAAATTTTAAAAAATGGTATAAATATTTTTAATAATCATAATTATTTTTATTTAATTATCAGAAAATAATTTTTTTTCACAATGAATAACACAAATAGTAAAAACTAATTACAAAGGTGCTGATTAAATCAGGTTTACCGAGGGTTAATATATATATAAATGGGGTAAAGTGATGTATAAACCTTAAATAAATTATTGATATATTTAGACCATAATTAATATAATGATATATAATAAAACATATTGGATCCATTTTTCATGTTTGAAACATGGGTATACATTTTTATTTTTAAACATTTCATGTGTGTCCTCTTCCCCACTTATAAAATAAAGCACCCTATACTATCGTCTTTATAATTTGAAAACAATTTATTTTATCCAATAATTAGCCGAATATTTTCCTTAATTACTAACCCACATGTTAGCATCATTTTTTATTATTATGAAACCCTCTTAATAAGTATTTATGTGTAAACCTAAAGTGTTTCTCTAAAGAAGAGGTATAGTCTTTAACTATGTAATTTCATTTTATTTATTATTCTAACCTATTGACATGTTATTTAACTAAGATTAAATAATAAAATAATTATATAAAATATACTTATATTTTATTTAGTTAATTTCATGATCTAAATATATCTAATCTTTTATCCTGTGGTAAATTAAATTATCGATCATGTGTACGACATATTATTTCCTTGGGAACGAATGTAATTAATTTTTCATAACCACCTATCACGGTAGGATATAATTATGTATAAATTTTTTACTAAAAGGTAATAAGTAAATAATATATTTTATGATACAAATAATAATAAATATTTAATATATTTTTAATAAACATATATTTATTATATAATATTTTTTAACATGTACAAAGGAATTCAAGATTTATGGTAAGGGATTTTGAGGTCACTTTTATTTCTGTGGGATACATGCCTTATACAAAATAAGGTAATTTTTTGTGGTGTATATACTAATCATGAATTTATTTTATGATTATTAACCATATAAATTGTCAGATATAAATATCCATATAATATTATTTATTTCACTGGGCTGATGATTCCAATGATACCAAAGTGTAAATGGTTTTATGATATAATATCATTTTTTTATCCAGGATTTTGATGATTATGTTACTATGATGGAATATTATGATATTAATATTATGAAATTCGTTTATTTTATCCTATTATTATTTCATGAAAATACGTGTTTTAATTTTAATTTCCTCCCTTTATGTACTCTCGAGTCTAAAATATTGTTTTTTTAAATCATCTTTATTTCTCCCTTCAGTAAATTTTTTTTCATACATCTCCATGTTTTATAAAAATTCTTTAAAATATATATATATAACTATTATAATATTATTTTTTATACAAATTTTTACATATGTTTAACTTTTTACAATGTGTCTTACGTGGAATATTTCTATCATCTTTCATACAAGGGACTTTTAAATTTTAACAGAAAATGTGAAAGGAATTTTTATTTTAATGTGTATGACATGAATAATATTTTACACCATTAAAAACTAATTTATTTGAATATTAATTTATAAGTTTTAATGTTTTATTTAAATCGGAATTATTTCTTTAAAATTTTTTATGTTTTCAGATCTCAAAAAAATAATTTCATAGTGAAAATGTTCCTTTCCTAAATAATGGTTTTGTGTGATCATTAAATTAAATTTTTTTATATGATCAAATTATGTTATATAAGTTTTTCTAGGGATATGATCCAATAATACCATCCATATTCATTTTTTGATGATTTATATAGATTATGAGATTTTTTATATGAACCTAATTTCTTTCCCATGTGGTTTACTATGATTAAATGCTTAAGGAACTCATTTTTTAGTGGGTTTCTACATGATTAATGTTTTAATATCTTGTGAAATTAATTTTTATGGTTTTTATTACATGATGGTGGATATGTTTTATCAAAGTATTAATGAGACCTATATCTCCATCAGATTAATTGGGTAAATGTTAATATCTTATGTGATAAACAAGAATAGAATGAGTAGTGAACCTAGTTTTGTATTACAATATTTCCACGTTGATTGTCCTGGGATTGATCCATAATTACTAAAATTATTCAGGGAGTGAAAAAATTACACTACGATTGTTTTTTTAAATAATCCTTGACTATGAAGTCAATTATTTTCCATTCATATATGTATGATGAAAATCTATTTCTTATTCCAATGTTATGATCAAATGACCCATGTTATTTGATTATATTATTATAAATGTCTTAATAACTACCATGATTTATTCCTTTACCTATTCTTATGATCTGTGATATATAGGGTATGATTTTAAAATTTATTTATCTTGTAATCATACCATTCTTCTCATGTTATGTAGATATCTCCATTTTTTACCCACACTAAGAATCTAATATCACCCTTTATAATAATTATTTTCCATAGGTTATGATTAAACTTATTATATATATTATATTTCTAATAGGGGTTCAAGTTATGAAGAACATAATGAGAGATGATATAGTTTATATTTGAACCAATAGATTATGTATCCATGTTTCCAAAAGAACTAGACCTATATCATTCTGACATAGATAATTATATTATTTAATGAATATTCATCTATTAATATGTAATGTATATGTATGATAAGTGATGTTTTTTAAAGTTGATTTCATAACAAGGTTTAATTATCCATTGAAAACAAGTATAAGAAAACATAATTGAGAACACATAGTATAATCCTATGTATAGAATAACATACTATGTTATGGTAATGTATGGAGTGTTTCCTTCTAGAAAACATACGTATATGGATACTAAAACATGATGTCGCATTGAAAAAGTTGTACATAGGGGAAATAACACTAAATGTGTGCAATAAGCTAGAATCAATCGTTACTTGGTGAAAAACTACATTCCTAGCTACACATGTGGTTTGAAACTCCTAACGGATATGATTTTAAAACTCACAAACTCTATAAAAACTATTATAAAATATTTTAATATATTAGGACAGTGAATAACCTATGTTAAACATATAGTATTATTTATTATAAATAATTTATCATTATTTTAACACCATTTTAAATAATTTTCATGATTATGTGGGTTCCCACTATGATGAGTGTTTCTTAAATTATGTTTATTTGGATTTATAAAATGGGGGGAACTGAAATAATTTCGGTCGACAATGATTATGATAGACAATGTTTTGATGATCAACAAAATGGGGTGATTATAAGAGTGAAATATATCATGATTATTTCTAATCAGTTATTGTGATATCTGATTAAAAACTTTTACCTAAACTAACTCTTAATCTAATAGAATAATAGAAGGTTGGTGTTCTCAGATATCATAGGTGGGGGAGACTAAGTAGTAATGATGATTTTTTTTATATATCAATTATTTGGGAAGAATCTGTTAAGAGAATGTCTCAAAGGGATGAGAAGATGTTTTATATGTGCAGAATAAGGGAATTGAGAAAGTAATTGAAAATTAAAAATGAAAAGATCAGTTCACACAATGGATGAGTTTACGTATTTACCTAATTAATAATAAACAATTTAATTTATTAAATGTGTAAATAATGGTTATTATATAGATCGACATCCTTGGGAGAATGATCAAACAAGTGATCAATAAGGTTTCATTAGTAAATGACCATAATTTGATGATCATGAGACTAAAAATGATTTATGAAATGAAGTAGGTATTAAGGAATAAGATTATCAACCCTATTAAATCGTTTAAAAATGAAGTGGAATGATTGATGTATTTATGTCTTGGTATTCCAGAATTGGGAAAAGATGATTTTTACCAATGTAATTTTGGTTATAAAAATCTTGAAACATCAACGGATTGTGTAAAATTTGGAAGTATACATGTATTCAAGTTATTTTGACTTAATATTTATTGATAAAATTGATGGTTTATGATTTTTGGGTTGATAAAAAGTTCAATGTCTAAGACAACCCTTTTTAGTTTCATGTTTTTTGGATTTTAATGAAATTAATGACATTTTAGGAGATATTTTTTAGAATAAATTTTATATGTATCTCTTATGTTCAACATGGATTATTATATGAGGAAGAATGATATTTTCATCTACACAATGGAATTGATGATCTTCTGAGATTATGTAATCTATGAGGATTAAGGTTATTTTTATGAATGTAAAACTTATTTATGTGGACTTTATAAGAGTTATATTAATATTATTTAGGAAAAAGGAAACCTCTTACACCTACTAAGGCAGTAGGGATTGACCCAATAACTAAATAGTGATAATGGTAAAATGAATACGACTAGCCTATATTACGTGTTGGATAATATAAATGATGTGAAAAATAAATATTAAGATAACTTTTGGGAAATATATTTTACTATACAGATAACCAAGCTACAGAAATATGTTATGGTTATAGCTTGTGAATCATGAAAATTGATGGTTTATGAAAAAAAATAAACAACTTGGGATTTAGAGTTACATGTGGTATTTTATGAAAAAAAAATATAAGTCGTAATTATATTTATGGATAGAAGTTAGATATAAATACTAATAAAAATAATTAAAGTATATATTCACACAAAAGGAGTTGAAAATGTTCTAGAGATGTATATGGTTAGAGATAATTAAATATTATCACTATTTAATACATTTCTATCCTAGGAATGTGAACAAGATAGTTACTTCTCTGAGTCCAAATGATTATGCTTGATAATCTATAATGAGGATAAAATAATTCAATATTTCTATATTTTCAATGGATGGATATGGAAATGTTGAAGGAAGTCGTGAAATATTATCATTCTAAAATGATTGTTAAACCAAAAATACATGTGAATATTAATGATGTGTAGAATGATAATTTAGAGTAGGAGAAGAAGATTAAAAAATTTTAGATATTAAGCTATAATGCAATTGATTAATAAGGTTTATGAATCAGTAATGGTTTCCATCCATAAAAAATTTCATGGAATATATTTCAGAGGATTCTCTTATTTATTCATTATTTCTTCAACCTTAATGTATAAATATGTATATATATTTAAAATATTATATATGGGGGGATTTAATGAAGAGTGATATTGATAAATATTTATCTCAATGATTGGTATGTCGGCCAGTTATGTTATAATGATAATAGTCAAATGGGATCTTACGACCATTACCCATGCCCGAATATAATTTGGAAAAATCACTATAGATTTGGTCATAGAACTCCCCAAAAAATATTTAAAGTGATTATTTCTATATGGGTTATAGTATACCACCTTACAGAGTTATCACACATCATCACACTCAATGATGATTCCAATTTTTTTTATCATTATCGGATATAAATTATTGAAATTTTAAGGTTGTATATAGTAAAAATAACACTTTATTTAATTAGAATCCACTGTTTACCTCATAGTTATGGTAAATATTCTAATACTTTTGGATTTAGAGATTAGTTTTAGAACATAATATCACCCATATAAAAATGATCTATCAGGGAGAACCATTAAAAAACTAGAGTATATACTATGATCTCGTTCAATAGAATTCTAAGCTGTTCGGGATCAACACCTTCTTCTGGTTGACTTTTCATAAAATAATAGATTTAACATGAGAATCAATATGGACCCTTATGATGAACTATTTGGAAAGATGTATAGTACTCACACATGATGTGATGATGTTGGAGCAAGATATTTATTGGGACTTAATCTAGATAATGAAATTTCGGAAAAGTTTGGAGCTATTCAACAACACATATGGGTGGTAATAAGTCCAAAGAAAAACCCCCATGAAAATTATTTGTGTGATCATGAATTTGAAGTTGGAAACACAGATTTTCTAAGAATATCTATATGGAAGA
The DNA here is from genome assembly GCA_963277665.1 of Viscum album. Taxonomy (NCBI): domain Eukaryota; kingdom Viridiplantae; phylum Streptophyta; class Magnoliopsida; order Santalales; family Viscaceae; genus Viscum; species Viscum album. The sequence continues at coordinate 1,933,561,714 of OY728142.1, forward strand.
ATGTACTAATATTTTTAATTAAGGAAAAATATACCTAGGTATATCAACCCCTTTAAAATTCATGAACGTATAATGATGGTGGATTATCGATAGATGCTTCCATTGAACATCTTTCATGTGGAAGATGTGTTCTATGTATCTCTTCATAGGATATATGTATCATATCCTTTACATGTACTAAAATAACTACTGGAAACTATCTATATCCCCATGTATTGATACCCATGGTTTAGAGAAACCATGGGCAATAATTTTATAAATAAACCTATAGCCATAATTTTAAAAAACAATTTTTAAATGATCATTTATACCCACAGTTTTTAAAAAAATGTTGCTATACATCATTATATAAGAATTATTGCTCGGGCTCCCCCTCCCCAACTTATTCCAACCATATTTTATTTTGATATCATCTTATTCCCCTTAAGTTATTTTCGTGCCTCCTCACAACCTCAAGAGATATTGGAATCCCCTACCCTCCTTAGGCCACATTGCACACATCAAATAGGTGTTCTTACTCCATTTGTGGATGTATTTTTTTTGCAATATTTTATAGGTAACAATTAGTTCCTTCTTATTATTTCTTCCCTTTTCCCTCCAATTTCATGGCACTAATCACTTTTATAAATATACTTTGAGTAGATAAGTGAGTTGTAATTTTTTTTGGATATTATAAAAATTAATTTTTTTTCTCTATAGATTATTAATATTTTTAAAAGTATTTTACATTAAACATGCATGATTTTCCATTTAGGTATACGTATTTTGTTTATACTATAGTCTTATAGTTTATTATTTTCCATTAAAAATGGATAACTTTTTCACTCAATCATAGTTTTCATCCACTACAGATTAGGTTAGTGTTCTTTGGCGAATTTGAGAACCTAGTTTATGTCTCAAGAATTGGGTCACCAAACTCATTTATTTTAGTCAAGATAGTTTATATTTTCTATGTATTTGATATTGGATATTTTAAAATTTAAATATCAAATAGTTCCCATATATTTATGGTCACTCTTTATAGGGGGTCAAAACCTTCACACTAAAATACTGAATTGAGAGATAAGTTAGGTTAATGACACTAAATCGATCAATTTTTTAGGGTAAACCAAATTTAAGAGTATTTTTAATATTTAAATTATTAATTTTATTTACATGGTTGTATTCCACTACTCATAGAACTAATATTTTACTTTTCAAGGAGAACCAGAATAATCATGAACAACTATTGATTTATTATTCTTTGAGATACACTAGAACTCAATATTTTTTGGTATCTATTATGTATTTGGGAAAATTATTTCCCATATTTCATTTGATTTATTTTTCATAATGAGTTTACAAAGATAAAAGATATAATATCAACGATGTATAGGGGTTATTAAAAGTTTTTTTAAGGGTATTCTTAATTTAATAATGTCATTAGTTTGAATAATATAATCAATGTTAAACATATCTAAAATCATATCATAAAAAAATGTTAATATTAATTATGTTTTCAAATTAGAAGAACCCAAGTGATATGAAATATAATTATTGATTCTCGTATTTCTTAGTAGATAATTATTTCAATACAATCATATTTTTTGGATTTATATGAGTATAATTCTTTTTATGATATGCTTTATTATATTTTGGGTTTAATAGTGGAGAATTCTATAATTTTTACTAACATCATGAATTGTATTCAATGTGGTTTCCTCTTAGTGTTATTAAACTTCCTGAAAAAAATATTTTTATTCTATATTTGAATTTGGATATCATTTTAAATTATTTATAATAGATGATTGGAAGAAAACTATTTTCCCTATAATATAATTTATAGAAGATATATGTATTATACTAATCATATTTCAACAGATTTTCAATTGAATTTGGAAACATTTTTATTTTTTTAATTTAAAAATGCTTCAAATGGAGTCCATATAAAATGTCGATATTAAAATCATGTTAGAAAACTCTGGTCAATATGGGAAGAAGTTAGATACCATATAATGAATGATGTATTTAATACAAAATATTATATCTCATATCACAATGGAGAGACAAGATTTTCTTCTTCTATTCATGAATAGAATAAGAGAAGTGGTATAAAGAATTTTATATTTGATCTGCTTATATTTGTGGTTCACCGAGAGAGCGATATTATGCACGTACAATAAGGCAATGATATCTATAAACACAGGGAATGAAATGAAGATGATGATGTTGAGAAGGAGAAAAATTAATTGGATGATGTCATAACTCCTTTATATCATAAATGTAATAAAATGTAAAACATTAAATTTTTTATATGATTATATTATGGAAAAACCATGTATGGAATTTCTAATACCTCAATTGATTATATTCATAAATTTTTGAAGGATTTCCATCCTAATTGTGTACATTTTCAATCAATTGGCCAAATGGAATGAATTCCTAATGGCTAATGGGATTAATGGAATAAGGGAAAATAGGCCTGATGAACTGATTAACTAATGACCAGTCGGCCTAATGACCTAACATCCAATTGGGAAATTGGAAGAAGGGACTCACAACCAATTAACCTGATGGTCTAACTAAAAATTTTCCTAATGGATTAAAGGCCTAATGGTCAATTGGAATGCTTCATAAATTTTCTAATGGCCTGTTTTCCTAATGGCCTAATTGACTAATGACCTAATGAGTTAATGGTGAATTGTCCTAATTCCCTAATGGAAAAATGGAATATTATCATATTAGATAAATTTAATATTGAACTAATGTCAAATTATACTAATTGGCCTAACCAAATTAGCATAATGACCATTAGGTTATTAACCAATTTGAATTCTTTATGACATAAAAATAAAATATTGTAATTTAATGGTAATGAATTTTTCATAAATATATAATTTTCAATTTTCAATTTTGGGTACTTAAATTAATATTATTGAAGCCACATAAAAATATTTTTTCTGATTTTTTTGATCAAGGATTAAATATTATCAACTATGTTGAAATTTTATTATCTAAATACTTTTTATAATAAATTGAAATATAAAATAAATATATTTAATAAAAATATCATATATATAAAATAAATTCAATATAATGAAAAATAATGAGTTCATATTATGTAATGAATATAATGAATTCATATTTAATATTATATAATGTTCATAATGACTTGGTAAAATTATAATCACTTTATGGTTATCTTTTATTTATGATTTTTTCATCAATGTTTATCACATGATTAAGTTTATGAATTTTTGTTTCATTTAAAAGTAATTCCATTTTATTATTATACAAGATTATGAAATTTTTATATTTTGAATATTCATATACTAATCACTTTAATTTGTAGCAAGCTGTATTGGTCATCAAAGGAACTGTTCCTGGAGATAAATTATTTTTATCATCTAGGAAGAAAAATGGTGGAAGTGAAGTAAATGAACAAGCACAATAAAATTTGTATGTTTTGTTATTTATATTTAATATATTTATATGAAATTTATAATTAATAATCTTTTTTATGTTTTATTTACTATGCCAAGGAGGCATTAGTTGATAAAGAAGACGATAACATCGATACAAATAATCAGTTGACTCAAGTACTAGGTGAGTTGAAACATAAGAGAGATTGATGTTGACCCAAGATATATATTGTCCCTACTAGGTATTGGTCCTCATCAGGCTCCTCTAAAATCTCTAAAACAATCGATCTATAAAGTTTTCATACTAAAATTTTTAATTAAAAAAATAGATTTACAGGATCTTGAAAGAAGTAAATTGGTCACCCATAACTTCTTGAAATCAATATTTGTTGTATGTCAATCAATTTCATCAGTGTGTACTACTACTTTTCATTAATATATTGCATTAGTTTTTTCCATAAATTATTACCCGAGTGATAAAAATGAAGGACCTAGTGGTGGTCTAACCGACTGTGGTGGTGGTGGTGATGATGATGATGATGATGATGATGCTCTAGATAATGCTGTTGGTGATGAGGATGTTGCTGATGGTGACGAGGATGTGGATATTGATGATGGGGGAGATATTGACCCCCTCAATTTTTGATTTAGTAGTCATGAGACATATGGATGTTGTTTAATGAAACAAATTGATTGGTTATATGGATGTATATGTATTCTATAGTATTCTAAATGGTTTTAAATTTTTTACCAGAAGTTGTTTGAATTATAAATATAATATATTTTTATTAAAATTAATTTTTACTATGAATGTTATTTTATTGACAGGTTTAGGGGATAGAATAGATGTTATTGCATCTAAATGGAGACATATAACTATACCCATGATTTGTAAAACCAAGGGTGTATGTTTTCTTCTATGATTAAATTTACCCATGATTTCGGTCAAAAAATGGGTATGATAAAACCCCCCTATGTCTATACTGAGGGCTCGTAATGCCACAGTTCTTAAAACCATATGTATAGTCTATACCCACGGTTCTAAACAACGGGTATAGATTGTTTTTATAGTAGTTACCCTGAGGACCTATTGTGTGAGCATGATCTATCTCATAATAAATTACCACTGTAGTCTCTGGATCCCAGAGAGAATGTGACATGAGATAACACCACTAACATGGTCAAGCATTTATGGTGAAACCAAAATTTTGAAGAAGATAAGTGGGAACATGTGTATATTATGTGGCAGAAGTTCCATTATTTGATTGTACAAGAGAAAATAATTTCAAAGGAAAAATTAATTTTAATGTTATAGAATTTAACACCAGGATAATTTTTTGATCTTTTCTAAATATATTTAATTTATTCAAATGTTTTCATTACATGAAAACTAGTGCATTGATGATATGTGATATACTATTAATATTATTATTTAAAGACAACTATTATAACATTTCAATTTAACATGGAGGTTTAAATAGGAATAATTTTTCTTAAATAATAAATTGTAATGGTTTTATATAAACAAAAGATAATAATAATAAGTACATAATTTTTAGTAAAGTCTTCTTGTGTTTCAAAAATACTATTTTCAAAAAAATGTTATGTTAATAAATAATAAAATTAATTTCTGAAACTTTCACTGAAATTAATTAAAAAATTAATTTAATTTTTTGAATCATCTTGTCAAAATTATTTTAGTTTGAATTTTATATAAGTAGTTTTAAAATATTAATTTCGTAGTGAATAATGAGTAATATTGATTTTTATTAAAATATGTATTTTTATTTAAAGAACAGAAAAAGTTAAAAATCTATAATAAATATTCAAAATAAATATTAGATTAATTTTTATTTTTTAATATTATATATGATAATTAAATCTATTTTATATTGAATTTTTTCATTCAAAAATTCTATACTTGAAGATTTTATTTTCAAAGAACAAATTTTTTGTCTCATTTTCCGATGTATTAATAAAATAAAAAATTTCTATTTCTATGAATTTAGTTTGGAAAAAGGAATTTAATATTTACATTTAAAATAAATATAATTTAATTATATGTTTAACATTATTATTTTTTAGAATTAATAGTTTATATAATAAAAATTAATTACCGTAGTTAAGGATAAAACATATTTACTCGAGAGTTAAACATCAAATATAAATTTAAAAATAAACCATAATCATTTAAAAATAACGTTTTATGACCATACATTGAACATATCTCATATTAGGTTATATAATGAACCCTTACTTTTTCTTCCATCATGATAAAAAAAATTTACATGTTTTTCTTTACAAAACTTCCATGTGTGTCCTCTCCACCCCTTATAAAAGGAAACCACACTCCTCACCTATTCGAACTTCCAAAACCATTTGGTATGTTTAATACCCAAAAAACATATTCCTTACTTAAATTCACAAATATTATATTTATTTATTTATTATAAATTTTTTTAATAAGGCTTAATGCTTAAAACAAAAGGGGATCCTTGAAGAATATGATTAGTCCTTTACTGTGTGTTTTTATTTAATTTCTTTCAGTAACCATTTAAAATATTATTTAAACACGAATATATAATAAAATATATTTATTTTATCTTATTATATGTTATTATGATAATGTAATGACCTATATCTATCTCATATTCTATCGAGTGGGAAATAAAACTGTCGATTTTGTGTACAACAGACGACCACAACACAAATCGATGCAATTCATTTTCCATCACTACCTATAGCGAATGGATATAATGATGGATTTTATATATTTATATGATATTTATGAAATAATTATACTTTATAAATTATAATATCAAATATACCTTCATAATTTACATTCCATCAAAATATGATTACGTTGCTCATGTGTACAGTGAACTACCGCCTCGCGAAGGTATGTGATTCATTCTTCACTTATTATTTAAAATGAAGATTGTAAGGATTAATTAAAAAAATACATGTGATATATTTAAAATAATATGTAATTTTTTAATTTTATCTATTATTTACCATCCTTTTTCCTGCCTTTTAGAAAATGGAAACAGTAATCATTTATACAAAAGACCTATTGTCTCCATGAATGGTGTTATTAAAATTCTATTTATAACTTTTATGGATTTATATAAATATATATTAAAGGATTATATATGATATTAATACTATTATTAATATTCAGGAGATTTTTGAACCATGATCAATGTGTATTGACCAAAAATACCAAATCAAAACATATATGCAAAACAATGAAGTTATCACATGAAATATGATATTAACAAGAAATTTTTAATAAACGTGTAATACAAGGTAATATGTAAGTAATAAATTGTATGATATAAATAATTATTATAAGGTATTATATTTTTAATTAATCAATATTAATTGTACAGTGTTTAGAATATGTACAATATAAGTCAAGACATAATGTAAGATATTTTCATCTAACTTTTATTTCTATGGAACACAAGTTTATACACCACTAGTTACTTTTTTGTGGTGTATATATTACCCATGAATATATTTTATGATTATTCTCATAAAGATTATTATATATATATATATCAATATAATATCATTTCTTTAGAGGGGCTTACTATTAAAAATATATCAAAATGGTAAAGGCTTTATTATACAATATCATTTTTTATCAGGGTTTTTTACGATTAAGTTTCAATGATGAAATCATATGATCAATATATAAATAGTAACATTTATTTTATTATAATCTATTTATTTTAGGAAAATTAAAATTTTCACTTTAATTTTACTCCCTTTACCTACTCAATAGTCCAGAATAATTCTTTTAAGAAAAGACGACATTATTTCTATCTTAGGTTGAAAAAAAAATTCTTTATAGTCCATATTTTCTTATAAAATATTTAAAAAAATATTTTAAATTTATCCTATGATGTTTATTTAAATTTTTACCCATTTTAAAACTTTTAAAAAATGGTTTAAAATGAATATTCATACCATATTCCAAAGGCATATTTTTTAACTTTTTCCCAAAAATATGAAATGAATCATTATTTTAAAATGTAATACATTAACAATATTTTTTCCTATCATGGATTCTCAATAATTAAAATATTAGTTTATATGTCAATAGTTTAGTTCAAGTTTTTTTTAAATTTAGTTAGTTTTCAAATTTCAAATTAGTTCTTTGAAGGTGAAAAGATTATTTTCCCAATGAAAATTTCTGAGTGATCATTCAATATATTTTTTCTTCTAAGATGACATAATTTTAATGTAACCTATGTTTTTCTGGGGATATTATGCAATAATAATATCTTAATTCTTTCACATGATGTGTTTTTTTGTTCACAAGAAGATGTTTATGAGAACTTTTCTTTTCTCTTGAGAAATTCTATGATGAAATGTTTATAAACCCCATTTATTTAAATGGAATCTGATATGATAAATGTTTTATGATCCCATGACACAATTATGTGTGGCATTAATTATGTGAATGTGGTTAAATTTTAACCATGTATGGGTTGGACCTATATATCTCTTTAATATATTGGGAAAAGATAGATATCTAATGAGATAACAAGGAATGGAATAAGGAGTGAATTTATTTTAGTAAGGATATTTGTCCACATTGATAGCCTTGGGAGAGAACCATGACTACTATTAAGGTTTGGGGAGTGAACATTTCCTATTTGGATAGTTTTGTAACTAATACTGGAATACTATGTAAATAATTTTCTATTTATGTATGTATTCAAAAAATATATGTCTTATGACAATGTTATGCTCTCATGGATCATGTTATTTTATTACATTATTATTTATGTCTGATGAACATCCAATATTTATTACATGGCTCATGTTTATCTTATATGATATATATGGCATGGTTTTCAAATGTTATTCATTTTTTATCACACCCTTATAGTCATGCTATGTTGATATCTTCTTTTTTTTACCATTACTAAGTATATAATATCACTCTTTATTATTTTTCTTTTCCCTAGGTTATGACTAATAGTTTTTTAGGATATATCTAAAAATGGTGATAGTTATGACAAACATAGTGGGAGATGATGTATTTCACCAAAGACCCGGGTTTTTTTGTATCCGTGTTTCCAAAGGCACTATAATTATACGACTATAGAATAGATAATTATGTTATTTAATGAATATTCATCTATTAGAAAGTAATATATATTTATGATAAGTGAGGGTCATTATATACTCAGACACACAGATTTCTTCAATATTAGAACCAAAGGTAGATTATTTTTATAAAATTAATGACATATGGGAATAATGTGAGCAGATGATGAGTATATGTATATTGGATGTCTTGAGAATATATTGGTAATGAAATAATGAGTAGTGTTTAATAAGGGGAATTTAATTAACATAAATAATAGGATTTATTAATTTGTTTTAGGGATTATAAGATTAGTATTAATAGAGTATTACTATTTATAAAATTATGTAAGTAAGTACCAGGGTATTATATGGGAATATTAATACTCATTGATATGTTTTTATAAAAAGTATAGTGGGTTTATACCATTATAATAATAGTTTTTTTGTATAATTTTTCACCTTAAGGATAAGGGTGAGTGTATACCAAACAATCTAGGTGGGTGGGTTCAGATGAACTAGGAATGATATTGGAATAATTAACCTATTAACAAGTTATATGTGATCAACCATGGTTATATTGTTTGATATGATGATGAAAGGATTTGATAAAATATCCAATTTAGTAAGATTGTGTTATAATATTTTCATGAATATTAAAGGAAGGTAACTTTTATGAGTGAAAAGCTAGTGATTAAATGCAAGTACATTCTGATGTGGGGTTAGGATGGGCAGGGACATGTATGTGGTCCCTTAAGAACCTTATGTAATGTGGGGCCTCAAGTGGAGAATTAGTTTTTTAGTGGTATATTTTTATTTTCCTCGATTTATTGGTGCCAGGAAGTGATATTCTGGTGTGGATCAATGTATTATCCATACTGGGATATAATTTTGTATGGAATGAAAATGAAAAAAATATAATATCATTGAAATTATTCAAAAATGAATAAGGTTACTATCCTTTGATGGTACATTGTTTGAGAGTAACAACATGTGATTGTTTGTAAATGGAAGGATCCAGTTTGTCTAGTGTGGATCATGGATTGAGTCAGGAACACTATATGAAATAAGGCATTTGTTTTGTAATGTTGAAATGACAAATTAAGAATGAGAATTTATATTTTATATTGTATGGGTAAAAAGGTGACACCTCATAATGAACAAAAATTATGGTGATACAATCTATGGGTTTAATAAAACTTCAAGGGACTATGAATTTTAATGAAATTATATATAATCTATAATGTTACTCAATTAAAATTAGTATTAATTAGTATAATTGATAAAAATACCTTATGGATTTCATTTTAATTTATAATGTGTGATTCATATTGAATTATGTGAGGTAATTTCACTTTTAAAATAACTTCTTCTAATTCGGTGTTGTGATGATTGATCCTCAATGAATTAGATAGTAGTAAAAATTAATTTGATAATTAAATACTTTATATAGATGATTATAGGATGATACTATTATAATATACATGACTTTATCATAAGTGTTTGTTTTTAAGTATTGATATTATTTGAACAATTCAGTTCTTATTGTGTTATTATAAGAGAAATACTATGGCCTGGAGAAGACCATAGGATATTTAAGGGTGTGAACCTTGTTTTTGGATAATTGTGATGAATATTTATTGTGACATGTAAAGAGAACCTATATTGGCATTGTTTGGGCATCATATTTTCTCTTGTATAGATGTGGCCAAAATATTCCATGTTATATTATAAATAACGAATTTTGGTAAGAAAATTTTGTTAATTTGGAATGATTGGAATGTTGGGAAACTATCTTAGTGTTTCATTCATGTAATGATATGGTAGTGTTACTAATTTTGATAATTTTTATACTTCTTGGATAGTATAATGATCTATTTATAATATAGAGGCTTCATAAGAAGATTTATGTCTTTCATAGAACTGTGAATTCTCAATGATGTTGACTAGTAGATAGTCTGGTGTAGTTTCGAGAGATCAGTGGCATGGTACATACCAATTAAATGAATTTATATACTATGAAATATGTGATCAGATATGGAAAGAATATATATAGTATCAAGACATCATCATGTATTTGGTGAATTTAGTTATCATTATAATGTGTGGGAAAATGAGTTTTAGATGTAATCATTTCATTTAGGTTTAAAAATTCATGTTTTAGAATTGATTAAGTATATTAAATCTGAAAATCATTCATAGAACACCATTCAAGTAATGATGGTAAAGGAAACAAGTACCACGAACTAAATAGTAGTGGTAATATTTTACCAAGTGTAGTTTGAGTGGTTCTATATAAAAATGTATATATCATCATGTATATAGTGAGGTTGTACTAGGTAGTTGGTGGAGTATATAGATGTAAGGGTACCCCTTGGAGGACACTAGGTACTCAGTAGACCATATGACTATTTTTCTTAATTTGGGATGAAGGATCACTTTGGGGTCCCAATTTTCAATGAGGTAAAATAGTCATTTTAGGGGGAATGAGTTATTTTATTCAATCCTTTTCAGTTCCCTTAATATAATATCCAAAATTAGGTGAGATGTATCCTATTTTCCCTCTTTCCCATCTATCCATTATAGATTTGGGATATTAGAATAGAGATTCCTTTTAAGAGATATGTCTAATTTATATATTTTATCCCTTATTGCTCTTCCTTCATGTTTATCACAAATGTAGTGTCAATTTAATTAGGGATTTTATGGTTATTACACCATACCATGATTAACCAACATCAAATTAAAAGAGATTATTTTTTGTAGAGTATAAAAGATGTTGGGTGATGTAGATTAAAATATGCTGGATAATATGTCCCTAATGATAAGTGACACATGAAATTATTCAATTAACTTTATTGATTATATGTAAATTTATTATTTATAAAAGTATTATAATTTTAGTATTTTATATATCGTAGGATCAAGAGCATGGAGGGACTCCTCTAGTACATATTTCATGTTGTTTTAATGAGATTAAATTACATGTAGAGAATTTCCCTTATTCTTATTAATAGAATTTATTTTTAAAAATCCATTATGAAAATAATTTTACCTTTTTTTTATTAGTTTTTGAGCCTTAGTATTGAGTCAAAAGCTCATGGATGATGAAGGCGATCAATGTTTCTTTTCCAAGGATAGAGTGGGAATTAGGAGAAGAGGATAACTCCATAATGAGGTAGGTGGTTCATAATTCTACAACATTATATGTAATAACATGTGCTTTATGATATGTGAGTATGTTTAAAAAAGTGAAAATAAACCAAGAAAGAAATGGGTTGGGTTCCTTTGTATGAGATGAGGTAATTGATTCTTATACGGTTTATAACAAGTCCTCTTTGTATTAGTATTTGGTTTCATAACTACTTATGAACATGTTACCTAATAGATAGAATTCGATAGAATGGTATAAGAATCCTAATGGGTTCATAACCTTGAGTAAGGGATCAATTGACATAGGTATGTCCTATATAATGACATGTGATGCTCACCTAGAGCGATGGGCTAAGGGTGAGTATATAGATGTCTTATGGGAGTAACTATACAGAATATGGATTATATAAGAGTGTTGACTTATATATTTTAATTAAAAACATTTTGAATATACTAGAGTTTCTATGATGGGTTGTAAATAATGTTCTACTTAGATTATTTTAGTGAGTGAACCTCTTAACAAATTTTACTCTTCATAGATTAGTGTTCACTATAGGTAATTAGAGAATCATTTTGGCAACATCATTGGTAATGGGTGAACAATGAGTTTTGGATGATATATTTTATAAACCAATGATTGTATTATGTAATTGTGAGTGATGAAATACTAAGGGAAAATTATAAGTATGATTACTAGATGATATATTGACTTTCTAACCCTATCATGTGATATATGTGTTATTTCATAGGGACAGTAAAAAAATCAAAGGTGGTTTTCATAGTTATGGGATAATCAATAACCATATAGTATATTTTCTTAGATATTCTAATAACACATTTAGTGATATTATTCATGTGGTAGGAGTTGGTTTCATGAGGACGAATTCTATACAAGGAGCGGTGGGTTATAATTGAGGGTTAAAATTCAACTAGGGTAACATCCATAGTTTTGATTGTGATTTTCTTGACATGTATATTTTTTTTGAAAAATTAATCAAACTACAATATATAGGTTGTGTGGTATTTATATTTATGATATTTTCATAGTATCATAGATTTAATTTTATAACTAATACAAGGAATTTACTAAATAATATAATTCTATACTCGTTCTTGTGTATGTTTTTTCACTTGAACGTTAATAAATGATCCACCCATATTAATTTTATGACATTAAATAATTCCCCAATTGTTACATTTATGGATATATATTTATAACATATTAATTAGTTTTTCAATGAATAGATATTCACCCATGATTATTTATAAGTTGATAAATCATTCAACTTTTGTTATTTATATGGTGATGCATCATTCACTAATACTTTAGTAATAGGTTGATAAGTCGCTGATACATTTTTATTTATAAAATGATGTATAGATCATATATGTTTATTTATATTCTAATAAATAATTCACCAATGGGTTTTTATATAGTGATACATAATTCATGCATCATTCTTAAAAGGTTCATACATTATTCACCGTTGTTGAGTAATATATAGATAACTTATTCACTTATGGATATTTATATAATAATTAAATATTCACTGACACAGTAGTTATGTATCAACAAGTTATTCACCCATGGATCATATGGTGACAAATCATTGACCCTTATTTCATTTATATCTTGATAACATGTTTACAAAAGTTTATTAATTTTTTTCGGGGTGAAATTTTCACCACCTTTTTTAGGATCAGACCATGGTAATGATCATTCTATTCCTAAATTAGATGAAATGAGTAGCAGATATACATTAGGATTTCATTTTGATCACTTTATGTTATTGATGGAATTTGGTATATTGGTTGTGGCCTTTATTTCATTCATTTCATGCCTAAATATATATTTTTATTATTATAAGGGGATTCATTGGTGGTGGAAGCTTGAGTTTCATAATCATATCATACTCATATGTTGTGAAGGACATGATTACCTTGTATTGACATTCATGTTAGGGATATGACCCATGTAGTGGGTTAACTAACTGAAGGATCTTATAAGGGAGGTGGAGACAAGTCGGAGATGATGAGAAAGTTATATATTAAGCCGTTTTTATATTTATTTTCAATTTGGATTTAAAAATTATATGATTGAAAAATAACATTTTTATAGAAAAAATTTTAGGGGAAAAGAAATAAACCAATAGATCAAGACCTAATGGAAATGACCACACTATTAATGGATAATTTAAGCCTATCTAACTTGATATCCCAGGTTAGTTTCTAAGAGATAGAGAAAACAAGAATATCTGGATTATAATTAAAATGGTGGTTGAAAGGAAAAGACAGCTTCTCCTAAGTCTGAATGTACCTGTCTTAGTTGATCATCCCATCATTGAATCCATTGATTTGTATTAGATCATTGTTTTCAATCCTGTTACTCTGATCCTCATTGGTAACCACCCTTAATGGCCTTCCCATCATACTTTTTTATAATTTTTTAGTATCATTAATTATCAGAACAATTTCAATAATTTATTCTCTATTGAGAAAAATAAAATATAATGAAGGATTGATCACCACACCTAAATCCCACAGCTGGACCGAAGTAACCCTAGGATAGATATGGGGATTGATATCCACCATCTTTCATTTTTGTTTCATAGAAAATATAGTCTCCCTTGTTGGAGGAAAATAAGAATTGTACATTTTTCCTTTTCAAATTCCCCTTTACCCCATACATATAAATGGTATTGATTGATGAACATGAAAAATCTCATATTAAAAATCTCCTGAAAAGGTTTGTGAATCCTAATCAATAGACTCGGTCCCACGGGACCCCCAAGTCACACATTGAGGGCCTAACCAAATATATTTCAACCTCCGGTACTACAATATCGTTAAGAACCCTTGAAAACATATTTACCATCATCATTGAATCCAAGTACTTATTTGTATCACTCACAATCCCCCTGCAGCACATTACAACTAGAAGAATCTCCCTCCCTATGAGCTTTAGAAGCATTTTCCAGACCATTAGCACTTCTACCAGTCCCATAATTCTCTTCCTTGAAGGATGAAGAAACCAAGGGTTTCAACGTGATTAATTCTTCCACCAATTGAGGATCCACTATGTTGATACCACTACTAGGCTTCTCATCATCCACAACATAACCCTCCTACCAAAAAAATGGAGTAAGAGGAGACTAAGGTACATCCTGATCTTTCCTCATGCGACTGAGAACATTAGTAAAACATTTAATCACTTATTGTTACCCAAACATCACATCTATTGCATATTAAAACTCAGAGTCCACACTGACTATATTCTATCCAGACAAGTCTGCCTCAGCAAGAGCCTCTGGTTCCTAACAAATCACTACTCCAATCATTATTGTGAGATTTTTAGACATCCGTCACCTGGTTTCCATTGAATGGTTCAAAAACATACCAATAGAATAAAAATCAGACCATGATTCATACACCGCATGATGTTTTACCCGAAAATCATCACCAATTATAATCCATACATAATTAAAAGGCACTATGGACACATCCACTTCTACATAGACCCACGAGTTAACAGGATGTACAATAGATTCAGTGCAACAATCTAAGCACATGTATCTACCCACTAGGTTCTCAAGAAGTCTAATAACTAAGTGATTTTGAAATGGTACCAAAACATTAGAGAAAATAACCCAAATATCCACTGTAGGAGAACCACACATTATACAAAAGTCATATATCTGTCTATAGAGATAGTGCTCTGATCTGTTAAATCTATGAGGAGAACTAGAATATTCTTTTCATAAATCATCAACTGATTTGAATCATATAATAATATGTTGGTTATCAATCAAGACCACTATCACCTTATCATGTATGTCCCATGTTTTGAAGACATACCTATCAATGAAATAACTATGATCAAAAAACCAAAAAAATTATCTACATAAATCCACTCACCCATGAGTATAAAGGACCAATTTTCACAAACCAACCACTATATATGAATTAATATGATTCATAAAAAAAGTATCATAGCTACAAAAACTATTAATTAAGAAAATAAAACATATTCCTAGTCTCATTTAGCATGGTCTCAACAACCAATAATTGAGATCACCCCACCACACAGTTAGAATCAAGAAATGAATTTCATATTTCACCTCATAAACATGGTCTATCTCAACCTGTATAGTGAGATTAATCCTTTGTATGGTTAATATCATGTAAGGATTCTCTATCAAACTAATTTAAAGTGGAAATATCTATATTTAATGAATATGGATTATGATAATATTTATTATGGTATCTAGTGAAACCCTATATTACCCTAGTCATTTTATGAATTCCTCATTAATTTCAAGATTAATCATGAGTGGAATATGGATAGGATGACACCCACCCATAATTATCTCATTAATTAATATAGAAGTTGTTACATGACATGATTACAAACTAAAAAAAACTACAACCCTTGATTATTTCACACTAGAATGAAGATAATATTTAATATATATCATTGAATCAACTATCTCAATAATATAAATTGATAACAGTGTTAATTTATTGGATTGGAGGTAGTTTTTACCACCCCTAAATTGTTTCACAAATTTTTTTTAAAAATATCCATAACGTAGTGTATCGTTATAAATTTATTGATTTTGTACCCAATGGTTTTGTTTTCGGCTAACTAAATATATATTTTT
This sequence comes from Viscum album, assembly GCA_963277665.1. Classification (NCBI taxonomy): domain Eukaryota; kingdom Viridiplantae; phylum Streptophyta; class Magnoliopsida; order Santalales; family Viscaceae; genus Viscum; species Viscum album. Next base: position 1,933,578,032 of record OY728142.1, read on the forward strand.
ATTGGTGATTTTCTCTAACTTAGAGGTTGATTGTTGTTGTTTAAAATATCCTATAAGATTATTTAATTCGTGGAGGTTATTATTGTTATAAAATATATGAAATGTTTTTAATATATATAAAATATTTACTTACGGTTTTAACCAACATTACATATGCTAAAACTCCAAATTTAATGGGGGTTTAAATAGAAAAATGTTGATAATTAGTGGTTAAAATTGTCACTTATATATTTTGTATGGTGAATACAATCATTAATTTATATATTTAGAAATAAGAAGCATCACTATCTCCACCTATACCAAAAAATAGTAAAAAAATATCCAAAAAATAGAACAATTGTTATATTTTAATAAAAATCATTGCATATTATTCAACGTGATTTCATTAAATAAAAAACCACATTAAATTATGGTATAGATTACAAAATATGAACAAAAATATCAGTGAGGACTCATCCTCTCATGTACATGCCCATAACCTTTCATTGGTTAGTCATGATACTTCTCATTACCTCCCTCCCTAGTTCCCACCTCCCGTACCTAGTTTTAAATTATTTTACTATATACAAGTAATGATAATATTCATTTAATATTAAATTAACTACAATTAAAATGATATATTATTTTCTAAAAATTAAATTTATGTTAGGATAAAAAATGAATAATCTTGTTTGAAGCCATATAAATCATTTTATTAAATCAATATGTACTAAAAGTTAATAAGTATTTTTTCAAAAGAATTATGGAATTTTTAATTGAAAAATAAACATTTATATAACTCAATTTCTCTAAAATTTATGAAATTATACATCAATTATTTTAACTACATCATTTACATTCTATAAGTGGGTAAATCTTTTGGCTACTTCAAGGTAAAAGGTCAATTGAAAATTATTAATTGAAGGAAAAATTTCAAATTAAAATTCATATTATATTAACTATAAATATACCAAAAATGATTAATTTAATTATTGGTTTCTTATTTTATCTTCATCCAGTGGAAGCATGCAGTAATGATCTGGTGTTTTTTTATTTGTAATTGGATTTTTATCTTGAGGGGATATATGTGTTCTAGTTTTATCAAATTTCCTTTATTTTTCAAAGTCTTATGATCAAGTCATTTTTACATTAGTATCGTAGAATAGTTTTTTAAGGTTCAGTTGATTTACAGGATTCAAGAACACTATTTTATTTTGTTTAAAATATTAAGGTAACATAATTTTTATTACTATAGGGGGATGATATGTTATAACCTAAGAAAAATTATAAATCATATAATAATAAATTAATGGGAATGGATGATTCACATGCGTTTACATAAATCATTATTTTTTGATTTATGTTCATTTATCATTATTTATAGAAATAATGTCATTATTTTGATTTATATTATGGTTTCATTGAGATTTGATGATGGAATCACCATTAAAAAAATGGATAATCATGTAATGATAGAACTATCTCAAATGAGTAAAATCTATAATTGAAATTACACTATTTAAGAGTGATATGTTGAATTAATATTATTTAATTTTTAAAAGGGTGGATAAGGATCTATGTGGAAATTAAATATTTTTTTACATGTATGATTTGTTTAGATTTTGAGATTTTGTGGTATCTATGTTGAGAAGCTGTGGATAGAGTTAATGAATTGATGTGCTATGTAAATAGTGGTAAAACAGATGGAATGATTTTATATAGTTATAGAAGGTTTTCAGTGTTACTATGGAGTGTTCTTGAAAGATAGTGATATAGTGGGAATATTTTTGATTTTATAGGGTTGTATGGTTAATAATATGAAAATAGAATATTGGATTTTATGTTATGTGAAAGTGGTGTCCTTTTATATTTCATAGAAACCTACACATAGTTAAATAAATTGACGAATATTATCCCAGACTAAATCACTAATAAAATACTCATTTAAAACATGTTATCTTTAAGGCATTTATTAGCTTCCATTTACTGTTTAAATTGAATGAGATCCAAAAAATAAGTAATACATAAATCCTAAATTTTGTCTTAATCTTACCCAAAAATATATCTTATAACTTATTTATTTTATAATAATGGAAATGAAGTTTACTACGCTTTCAGCCTTGATGAGTGTTTCAATTTGTTCAAGAATACTTCCGATCATCTTTTTGAAACAAAATATCCAGTGGTCTTTCCGATTCCGAGAATTGATCATTTTTTGTATTAATAATTGATTCCTTATCTTTAATGGTATTATTCAATGAATCCATTTAATTTTTTCACCAATACCACCTGAAAAATATTCAACCAACTTACTAACATCATCTATGACAATATATGTACCCAACCAAACACCCTTGATGGTGATGGCACCCAACCGAACCACCTGACATGACCAAATTTCACTTTTCCAAGAGCATGATCTATAGAATCTTTGAGGACACTGAAACTGAGATTGATGTTTTGGGATCCCATGCCTCTTTGATATTACTCTATAAATAGATGAAAATTATATTATAATGTTATTTTGTAATGACAATAAATATTTAAAATAGTAACCCCATATTATTTCTCTAGGGTTTTAACATAACTACCATCTTTTTTTCTATGAACATTAAACAAAAATTATATCATTATGACAGAATGACCTATCTGCAAGGACTATTTAAAAAAATTAAATTAATAATTTTTAGAAAAAATAAATTACATGAAGTATTTTAGAAATATATTATAATAAATTTATTGTCAACTTTCAATATCATTTTCTTGTGAAAATAATTGAGCTAGCAGTTTGGGGAATCAGTTTCTTCTCTCGATTAATATAATTTCCCATCAAAATGATCTAAAAAATTTATATATTAATAAAACATGAAATTTTTTATTGAAATTATTTTATTATTATTAAATCATTTACTAAAATGCAGAATTTTTTTTAATTATGGTCAATGAATGTTTTCCCTTGGTCTTTATTAGCTCCTTATGTGAAATTCTCATATATTTTTTATGATGATAGAGATGTTTCATTGAATTAATGCCATAATATTCACTTTAAATCATTCAATTTTTTATATTTTATAATTTATAGGGACATTATTTGAGATGAGGAATGTCAAAATAGACAATTCACTATAATGAAATACATAAAAATGCATTAAATTATTTACACATTAAATAACAATGATTAATATAATCAAACATGAAATAGTACATTAATTTAATAATCAAAATACTCATTTTAATAGGATAATGGATTGTGTCTCAAATAAACATATTTAATAGGGATATATGATTCTTCGTATGTTAAATACCCTCATATGTACCGAAAAATTCCCATTATATCCTCAGTGGGTGACACATATTTTTTAAAAGGTAGAAACATTATATTCTGAACATTCCAAACTTATTGACTAGTTATATTCATGAATATTTTTTTATTTTCATATGTTTAACATATAAATAATATATAGTAATAATATTTATGAAATTAATATTCTAACATTGAATTACATACAAATGAAAGTGAACCACTAGAAACATGTTGATTGAAGCTGAAAATCAAACAGATTACTAAACAGACCAATAATATGTTTTTTACCTTATTCCTCAACATCATCGATAGAAGTCATACCCATAGATGAATGTTTATTAGTATAATATTACACTGTATCAAAAGGTGTTAAAATTATTTGATATATTATACCATATGTCACATAGGGAAAATGAAAACCATGTGATGTAGAGTGGGTGTTATCACTAAACCACTTCCGGCATGACATACCAGCAAATTAACATGTCATATGTATTTTATTTCCTACGATGTATAATTTAATATATTATTTTATTATTATATATTAATGTAAAATACAGTTAATTTTAAAATTTAAAATATTCGAATTTTTTTAATAAGGATAAACAAATTAAGAATCATAATTTAGTAATTCACATGAAATTTTATTTATAAATTTTTATTAAAATATTATGTTAGCAATATAACATGCAAAAATATATATTATTAGAATTAATTTACACTATTCAAACCCAAATAATTCATCAAAATCCTAAACTAAAAATATTGAACAAGAATTATAATATGTAAATTACCAAACCTAAATATATTATACAATTATTCCCTATAACAGAGCACATAATCAACTGTAGCAGCGGAGGGACTATAGAATATACTGTAGTGGTGGTGGTACTGTAGAGCATACTGTAGCATCATGGGTACTGTAGAAGTAGTTTTCACCGAGGGGTCCTTTGGGAAAAACAAAATGCGATTTCAAGCCTTGTATTCAGGCCACATGGCCTTTGGCCTTTGGACTATGTAATGGGTCACCCTCTACCCAGTCTAAAGAGGTCTCTGCTTTAAAATAATAAAATTGAGGCTTCGGCCCCAACCATTAAAAAAGAGAGCACATAATCAACTACCTATATTAGAACCAAATGAATTTGAAAAATCTCACCATAAATCAAGGTGAGTTTTCAATGGTATAGTGTGAGTGGGATTTGTAATCGAGAAACATTGATGGGGAGGAAAAAAGGGGGTTTGGTGATGAGAAATGCTAAGGGGAAGTTTGAGAGAGGTCTTACATCAAGAAACAAAGAAGAAGAGTTCGTGGATGGTCCGAAGTCCAATGATTATAAGGGGAGGAATGAAGAAATGGTAATAATGGGGAAGCACCGGTGTTGATCATTAGTGAGTGTGACTGTGGGGTTTGGGTGGGTATGGTGGGTGGGGGCCATCCTATGATATGTTATACAATATAGCAGTGTTTTTTCTAAAACAATTAATATAAATTACTTTAAAATTAATTTAGAAGTGGTTATATAAAAAACCACAACGAAATATGGATGATTTAAAAAGTATCACTAAAAAATAGTCATGTTATAATATTTTTAAATCTAGTGGTGGTTTATAGAACAGAAAAAACCAATGAAATTTACTATATTTTTTATACTGTATCTATCTGAGGATAGGTCCCCTATCATATGTATGAATGATTGTAGATCATATTTTTACCAATATACAATGTATATACTATCTTAACAATACTATTGATCAATTTATCTTCGATCTTGAATCTGATGAAATAAACATAGAGTCCTTGTGTATGAATGAATAATCATTTACACCCTATATTGGTTTTAAAACATATTATATTTTACTATATAATTATAAAAATATTTGCATAGTTTATGGAAACCAACCAAAACCTCATATATTCCCAACTCTAAACTTCGACGTTTATCATAATATATGATTTTATACCATTATCTAATAGCACGTTCCCTTAAAAATACCTTTTTAGATCAGTGAAGATAAATAATGTGATATCTGAATCCATCCTTCAACAGGCCATAAGATAGAGACTAACACTAAGGAAATATATATCTAAAAATGGTAGTCGTTTCCCTCTAGGTTACATAATTAAATTATCTAAAACAAATACAAACCAAATCCAAAAATAGCGGAACAATCACAATCCATAATGATAAATATAAAAAAATAAAGAATGTGATACTGCATATATAAAATAAAATATTGATACAATAAGGGAAAAAAATACCAACCATCAATTATATAATAACTCAATAAACAAAAATAAAAAAATGGAATTAAAAAAAGTCACCTTGATTCTACTATTAGATATGGTCAGTAAGATAAGGTCTCCCAAAAAATGGACAAACAAAATCCTACATCAATGTTTGTAAAATTGTGCATTTTTGAATGCACATACATAGAAGGTTATCCCCAATAGATAAGTTAATACTTTGCATCCATACAAATATCAGTAGTAAAATAATAATACAATTTTATTTACTCAAATCTCTATACCTCCCAGGAGAAAATAAGTAAAAAAATATATAGGGAACTATCTCAGGTAAAATGACTCATAAATTTAACATATAATTCTAGATCATTATCTATGTTTTAAAGCCACGTTTCATATGTTTAACTCATCACAGTATGATATTCCCCATCTCTCCATTAGAGTCAATCATGATATATGAATTTATGTATAATATAACAGACACTATGAAAATATATAAGTACCCTTTGAAAACCAACTCCCACTATCTTAGTTATTGATAGTACCAAAACATTACAACATAAAGAATATCAACCTCATTCCTTATTCCTCATTAATACATTAACCATATAGATACATAATAATAGGATCCAACATCATGGAATCATCCTTATGATCATATGAATATCATATATACATTATAAACCCATTAATATGTGGGAAGGGTAATTGGTATACTGGTTATGTATCACATTTTATCATTCACTTATAGTGTGTTGGGTCATACATGGGAAAATTAACCTCATATACTAGATGTGTATAGTTCAACACTAATATCACATGAAATAAATATAATAAAATAAGTAATAAATCATATAATCATATACCCATAAACAATATTATTACATAATAAATTTTCATCATATATATATAAAAATTTCCAACACTCAATTTATTCACACCATCAATTTCATTATACTAATATGCACATAATTTATTTTCAAACACTCAACATTAACCATGTCATTGTTCTCGTGATATTAATCATGATACTACTCTTCTCCATTGAAGACGCTTCTAGGGAGAATTTAATAACCATAGTCTTTATGATAAATTTACATATTTATGAAAAGTATGTCTTACAGAATTAAAATCCTTATTCTATATATATTAAATTGGAAGATGACTGAAGATGTTTTCCTACTTTAACCTAATATAACCCCCTACCAGATTTTATTAGGGTCCATGATCCATTTATACACTTGACCTTGTAGAATCATGGTACAACCGCTAGTTCCACCACCCAATTTAGTGAACATAGCCACCCTAGAATCAAACCAGGCCCCTTATCAACTAACCAGTGCCCCAACTAGTTTAATACAAGAACCACACAAGAAAAACACCAAAAATTACCTATATAAATCTCCATATAGGGGGATTTAAATCCATTACGAAGAGGATTGGAAGCATCACCTAAACTAACAAGCTTTAATAAGTATTCCCAATATCACTCTTATGTATCTACACAAAATTATTAATGTCACATGAAACTAGTTTCATATATAAATATGGATCCTTTCATGGTTATATAGTTACCATTAGATAACCTCCTTCAAATCAATAATACATTCTCAGTTTCCACTACCCTACTATGATATTTAATAAGGGGGAGATATAAATAACATAATTTCAAAAATTGTATCATGAAACAATACCCATGTATATATTCTACACTAAACCACATAATTTGATAATTACACATCATAAAAATGAAAAACTATAATTAATCACAAAACATGATCCACATCTCTATCATGAAAAAACCCACATCATATAATGCCACAGATGCAAGTGAAACACTATCAATTTCCAAATAAAATATGATAAAACATCTAAATATCAATAATAATCACTCCATATATCATAATAGTCATATAAGTTAAATCATGAAATTCTGTTAGAGGTAACATCTTCGAAATCCATTTTCAATCTAGTCACTGATTAGTATGAGTCACCCCAAAAATAATTATAGTAATGGGTACCACTAAATAATTCATCACGAATTATGATCATAAAAAAATTCATCATACCTCATGCACCTAAACTCACATAAAAAATAATTTAAACAATTTAATCTACTTAGGAAATTCGAATGATATAACAAGATCCACTATAGTGATATAATCATTAAAACTGGGTAACATGAATTCAAAGAAATTTTATTGGTCATTTCACTAATAATCAAGGAATAAAATTAAATTTAAAATGGTAAAAAAAAACAAATTAAAAAATCATAATTGGCCTTAAAAATTAACATTATGATAATACTGTAATTTCCATATACACTTGAATAGATTCTAAATATTTTCAAACTAAAAATATACCTGTAATAATATATATTATAAAATACATATCCTATAATATACATATTATTAATATATATTAAAATATAAATAATAATCCTTAGAGATTGGGGGGGGGGCAGAACATAACCTCTCACATTGATTATTATCATTTTAACAGTACATTTAAATAAGATTCATTAGTTTAGTTCAACGTATTAAATATACATCATCTACTAGCTTCATTTTTTTGTCATGTTATATGAAAATAAATATCCTTTAATATTCATGAGAAAATAATTTATTTTTCATTACTTCTATAACACCCCATGCTTCCATGATACAATTTCCTTTGAATAATATAGTAGCGTGTGTTTTACGCAACTTCGAGTTCTAACAAACAGCACGACCAATCAAACTAGCTGTTATGAATAGTAATACCGACTTTTGGAAATTTTATAAATTTCAACTCACAAAATTGACTTCTTTTTTGGATTCGGAATATCAAAAATATACTATGGTATATTTTTTGAACTTTTCAGATAACATTTATATTTTGATGAATAGTGAAAATTAATAATTTTTAATTGAAAATATCATTTTTAATTGAAATAATTAATAGTGATAAATTATGAATTTGAGTCATTTTAAAATATATTTATAATATAATTTTACCATTTAATACAATTTTAGTCATTGGACATTATTTCACAATTAAACCGTACATGAACAAATGTCAATCTTTTGATAGTTATTATCTCATAAAAACACGCTTTTTGTTTTAACAACGAGAATTAATTTTAAATTAATTTCTGCCACTTCTGTGTTTTCAATTTGGAAAAATGGATTCCATATTTGGAATAAGGATTTCTAAATTGTGTCTATAGGTAACTTTTATTTTTAGACATTTTGAAAAATTACTTCGGTAAAAATTTTATTTTCCATGGTTAAAGGGTAAATGCGGTATATAAAGGTAAAAAATTAATATTATTATAATATTAAATTACCCTAAAATGTGTCTTAACCTTATTTGTCGATACATGTCCGACCATGGGAATCTTGGGGTCTATTTCTGGATCCCATGGAGTCACATGTAAGTGATAATGACACTTTTTATTAATTAAGTTAAAAGAAATACAAAAATGACATAAGTATATATCTTTTAGAAAAACAATTTTTACATAAGTTTATATATGTTAGATTTTGGACTATAGTTATTAATTAGAAATATAAAACTATTTCTTACCTAATGGTATTTTATTTATAATTTTTTATACATTTAATAATTAATATTATTTATGACACAATAATGATTCAGTATTTTCCTTATTAATGAAAGAATCAAATAATTGGTATTATAAATGCTTAAATTAATATATTTTTAATGTTTTGATGACATCCATGAATTTTATTGCTTAATACGTCATTATAGGATTGCTAAAATGAATTTTGTTTGAATTAATAATTTTTTAAGACTTTAACAAAAATCAATTATTGAATAGTGTCAAAATTCACATAAAAGAGTTTTTAAAACAAATATTATATTATTAATTTATATTCAATTCATAAAATCTAAGGTTTGTCCAAGAGACTTATATCACGATATTTGTATCATTAATGGACCACTTGGGGGTCACATGGAGGTATATAGTATGTTAATTAACTATATAATATAAAAATTCAAATTGACATGGTAAGTGTCAAACTAATTAACTATGAGTTAAAACTAAAACATATGGTTAATATAATGACCCAAACCTGTCTAAATTCTATTGGTTGAGTTGTTTTCGACCCATCTCTACCTTAATCATTAAATAATCCACTTTGGAGCCATTAGAAACCGATTAATAATTTATTATAAAATAATATTTCTAGCATTTCCAAATGTGCCCATTACCCCTCTTATAAAAGGGAAGTCCCCCTTCTCACTTATTCACACATTAAAATCCTTTTTTTCGGCTAACCCCTTCCCAAATACTCTCTCAACATCTATAACCTCAATCTAGAGGCCTTATTTTGATCAGAAATCAAACCTAAAGAGCCCTTTTGATCATATCAAAAGGAAGACCCTGAAGAAGAGGTAATGTTTTCACCATCCTTTTTCAAGTTCATTTCTTATTCAACTTCTTCTTTCTTTGTTATTCCCATTCTAAAATAATAAATCCAGTATCTCTTATATACTGTGGTATTATTATAATTTTGGTACAACCATATTCTGTAACTCCCCGACCCTAGTTACCCAGAGTCGGTGCATTATTACATAACATTGGCATGATCAAAAGAAAGATCAAATCTTGAAAGACCGATTGGTTTAGTAGCCTTGGAAACAATAGATATATTCATAAGTTTTACATTACATCATTAAATGAAAGACTACTACAACAACATAATGTTTCCACAGTCCACACTAATCCACTCATAATATCCCTGAAGGTCATTCATAACTTACATCTTCACATCCTGGGAAAAATAAAACATAGAAAAGGGGTGAGCTCAAATGCCCAGTAAGGATAACAATATAGCGGAACATTCAAAAATAAGCATAAACATTTACGGCATTGAATTACTAAAACAAAAGCCTTTTAAACTTGAACTTCAACATAGTTTGGCAAAAATAAAATGAAATTATGCCATTTACTTATTCACATGGATATTCTACTAATCTAATAATCACATGCAAAAATCAATAACCACTTTCATAATTTTGGAATGCATAATGCTAAACTTTAATTTCTTTTCAAGGCCTCGTCCCAAGACCTTGGGGCTAACTGTAACCGGAACCCAACCCAGAGTGCCTCTAATAACCGGACACCAACCCGGAGTGCCTCTAATAACTGGAAACCAACCCGGAGTGCCTCTAATAACCGGAGACCAAACCGGAGGGCTTACTTTTACCAGTCCCTAACCTGGAGGGCTTACTTTTACCAGTCCCCAACCTAGAGGGCTTACTTTTACCAGTCCCCAACCTGGAGGGCTTACTTTAACCAGTCCCCAACCTGGAACATACTTGTCCAACACATTCATATGAAGTAAAGGTTGAAATATAACATAAACATTCTTATTGGAACTAGCATACAAAATGTCAATACTTTCACCATAAACTATGAATGGTATAAAAATAGCACATCCACAGTCAAACATATCACAAAACCTTCAATACAATATAGAAGTTTTGTATCATAATAAATCAACTTCAAATAATCTTAAAATCCATCAAAGGATGTTGATATAGATGAAATCAAAATTATTTTTAAAGAAATATCTCCTTTTATTTTGAAATCATTTAAGATCCATATAAAATAAAACATTTTCTTTGAAAATAATCTTATAAGCTTGTAAGGGAAGCTTTGAAGATTTTATAACGGCAGAAAATAGCCGCACCCGCCGTATAAGTTAAAAAAAACATTCTTACCTTAATTTTGTCGAAAAGGTTAAAAAGGACCTTGTTTTGAAAACAATGGAAAGATTCCTTTATAAACCTCTTATAAAAAGTCAAACAAGGGTATAAATGACTTTAACCCATATTCTTGTAAATAATAAATATGAGTTGAAATACATTTTGAAGAAACATGGATGTGGATGATAAAGAGATCCCAGTAGATTATTACATATAAACAACCTCGGATAATGAAGAGATTGTGAAATAACCCTTACCAATTTGGTAACTTATGAAACATACAACCCATGAAAGATGTATCATACAATGAATATGTAAATACACATAAATTAGAGTGTATTACACAAAGAATATAATTATGGGCAGTACATACACCACACAAAAGGTGATGGTGGGAATATGGCACGAATCTCACGGAAATAAGGAGTGAGATGAAAACCCCTTACCTTGTACTTTTCCTTGGTTGGGGTAGGTTAACCTCCTGTATAATGGTGAAATAATTGTTATTAAATTATACAAGATTCATATATATTAATATGATATCATATATGATGTTTTAATATTGATTTGATAATAATATCTTAGTATTATCGTTGTTTCGGGTGTTAACTTACTTGTTTTCCTTTATATGTTTTGTTATATAAGACATGTTTGTAAAGGATAGGTTTTATATTATTAATATCCAGAATGATATAAAGTCCTTAAACATCATTTTTTAAATCATCAAATGATAATTATACTTGAATGGATACGATGGAGAATGAATCTCATCGCGTTCGTGGAGACGGTAGTCCGTACGTACGCACGAGCGACAATATCATTCTTTTGATATTAAAATAATATATAAATGGATGGTATATCTTATATACAGAATCATTAACATGTTATATTTATTATTTACATGAGTTAAACATCATTATTATACCCATCCAAATAATAATATATTGAATAACAATTACACCACGACGTGAAGACGGTAAGCCGTACGTACGCACGTATGGTGACATGTTATTCAAAGGGTGGATAGAATACTGAATATGGTTGTACCATATTTATAATAACATCACAGCATATGTGAGATACTGGAGTTATTATTTTAGAATGGTAAGAACAAAGGAAGAATAAGTGGAAGAAGAAAGGAACTTGAAAAGGGGTGGTGAAAACATTACCTCTTCTTCGGGTTCTTCCTTTTGATTTTATCAAAAGGGATCCTTAGGTTGGATTTCTGATCAAAATAAGGCCCCTATGATGTAGTGAGGGATGTTGGGAGAGTATTTGGGCAGAGTTTGGCCGAACAAAAAGGCTTTGAAGGTGTGAAGAAATGAGAAGGAGGAGTTCCCTTTTATAAGAGGGGTGAGGGGAACCTTTGGAAAAGCTAGAGATATTAGTTTATAATAAATTCATAATCGGTTTCCAATGGCCCAAAGATGACTATTCAAAGGTTAAAGTGGGGATGGGTCGAAAACAACTCAACCAATAGAATTTAGACAGGTTGGTGTACTTATATTAACCTTATCTTTAAGTATTAACTATAAGTTAATTAGTTTCACTTTTACCATGTCTCTTTGTATTTTTATATAATATGGTTAATAAACTTACTATATACATCCAAGCGACCCCCAACTGGTCCATTAATGATGAAACTATCATGATATAAGTCACTTGGCCGAACCATAGATTTTTAGTAATTTAATATCAATTAATAATATAATATTTGTTTTAAGAACTCTTTTATGTCAATTTTGACACTATTCAATAGTTGATTTTTGTGAAACTCATAACAGATTGATTACTTCGAAAAAAGTCAATTAAATCAATCCTAATATATCTAATTATCCTATAAAATTAGTTTAATTCATTAAAAGTTTCATATTATATTTATTTGGGTATTTATAATATCAATTATTTTAATTTTTCACTATTATAGTAATTACTGCATCATCATTGTGTCATAAATAAAATAAATTATTTAATGTCTAAAAATTATAAATAAAATAAAATTATGTAGGAAATATTTTTATCTTTCTAATGAATATTTATAATCTAAAATCCAACATATATAACCCTATGTAACAATTGTTTTTATAAAAGATATATGCTTGTGTCATTTTTGTATTCATTTTAACTTAATTAAAATAAAGTGTCATTATCACTTACAAGTGGATCCATGGGGTCCAAAAATAGACCCAAAGATGCCCATGGTCGACCATGTATCAACCAATAGGGTTCAGACACGTTTTAGGGTAATTTATTATTATTATTATATTATTTTTTAACCCTTATTTACCGGATTTAGCCTTAACCATGGTAAATAAAATATTTACCGCAGTAATTATTCAAAATGCCTAAAAATAAAAGTTACCTATTTACACAATTTGAAAATCCTGATTCTAAATATGGAATCCATTTTCCTAAATTCAAAACACAGAAGTGGCAGAAATTAATTTAAAATTAATTCCCGCTGTCAAAACAAAAAGCGTGTTTTTAAGAGATAATAACTATCAAAAGATTGACACTTGTTTATGTTCGGTTTAATTGTAAAATTATGTCCAATGACAAACATTATATTAAATGGTAAAAATATATTATAAATATAAATTAAAATCACTCAAATTCATAATTTATCAATATTAATTATTTTGATTAAAAAAAGTTTTTTTTAATTAAAATTTAGTAATTTTCACTATTCATCAAAATATAAAAGTTATCCAAAAAGTACTGAAATTTCACCTTAGGATAAATTTGATATTCCGAATCCATAAATGAAGTCCATTTTGAAATATATAATATATATTATTTCAAAAAGTATGTATTACTATTCATAACTGCTAGTTTGATTGGTTGTGGTGTGTGTTAAAACTCAATGTTGCGTACAATACACGCTACTGTATTATTCAAAGAAAGAATACCGTGAAAGCTTGGGATGTTTCATTTTAAATTTTTGATGTCCCCATTTAGTCAAAAAGTTTAAAATATTTTATTAAAAAAAGGTTCACTATTAAAAGTTGATAAAAGTGCAATACTGAAAATAAATTTGTTCTTGCATTATGTATAAGATACTCATAATATGGATTCTAAAATTATATGGTTTATATAAAGTTTAAAATTTAGTTAATACTATTCATAACCTCTTTTGAATGGCTTTTTGGTAATTCATGGTGCAATTTAACTCGGTGTTGCGTGTAGTGCAAGTTATTGAATTATTTTGAAGAAATAACACACTATGAATTCTTGGGGTGTTACATATTCAGTATTCTATCTATCTTTTGAATGACATGTCACCATACGTGCATACGTACGGCTTACCGTCTCCTCGTCGGGGTGTTATTGTTATTCAATATATTAATATTTTTATGGGTATAATATTGAGGTGTAATTCATGTAAATAATTAATATAACATGATAATGATTCTGTATATATTATATACCATCTAATTATATATTATTTTAATATCAAAAGAATGATATTGTCGCTCGTGCGTACGTACGGACTACCATCTCCACGTACGCGATGAGATTCATTCCCCATCATATCCATTCACGACTAATTATCATTTGATGATTGAAATAAAAGTTTAGTAACCTCATATAATTCTGTATATGAATAATATACAACGTATCCATAACAAACACTACTTCTGTTTCAAAACTTATAAAAGAAAACAAGTAAGTTAACACCCAAAACAACGATAATACTAAGATATTATTAACAAATCAATGATAAAAGATCTTTTATGATATCATAACTATGTTTATGGTTATTGTATAATTTAATAACAATGTTTTAACTATTATACAAGAGGTTAAAATACCATCAACTAAGGAAAAGTACAAGTTAAGAGGTTTTCATCTCACTCCTTATTCCCGTGAGATTCATACTATATTGCCACTATTACCTTTTTCTGGTGTATGTACTTCCCATAATTGTATTCTTTGTGTAATACACCTTAATTTATATTTATTTACATATTCATTGTATTATAGCTCATTAATAGGGTGTATGTTTCGTAAGTTACCAAATTGGTAAGGGTTTATTTCACAATCTCTTCATTATCCGAGGTTGTTTATACGTAATTATCTAGTTGGAACTCTTTATCATCCACATCCATGTTTCATAAAAATGTTTTTCAAAAAGTTCTTACTAATTTACAGAATATGGGTTAATGCCATTTATAACCTTGTTTGACTTTTTAGAAGAATTTTATAAAGTAATATTTCCATCATTTTCCAAACAAGGTCCCTTTTATCCTTTTTGACAAAATTAAGTTAAGAATGTCTTTTTTAACTTATACAGCTGGTGTGGTTATTCTCCACCATTATCACACCTTTTAAGCTTCCCTTACACGCTTGTAAGGATATTATCAAAATAATGGCTTTCTTTTAAAATTATGTGATATTTAAAAATTTTCAAAAAAGAGATATTTCTCCCAAATATATTATAATCCAGTGCAAATGTATACGTATTTAACGAAAGCTTAAAAATGTTTTCAGAAAACCCAACTCTCGAGTGTGGTAGACAGGCAGGGATTGGGCGTGGACCCATCATGGCCTGTAAGTAGTCGAGCAGTCTCAGAATTAGTAATTTTGTTTTCAGAAGCATGCATAATGTTTTCAGAAAAACACTACAGTATATTTGAGAAATTTTAAACGTAAGTATATTCTAAAAAATTACATCGGTAGGTCTCATGAGACAAACTAGTTTCTTGGCACGAGTCCTTGACAAAATCTTATTTGTAGTCTTGGCACGAGGCCTTGGATATGTGGTTATGATAGTCTGGCATTACGGATTCCATCTTATGAAAGTGGTTATTGATATTTCATGTGATTATTCGACTAGTAGAATATCCATGTGAATATGAAAATGGAATTATTTCATTTTATTTTTGTCATATTATGTTGAAGTTCATGTTTAAAATTCTTTTGTTTTAGTTATACATTGCCTTAAATGTTTATGCTTTTTTATGAAAGTTTTTGTTGTATTGCTTTCCCTTACTTAGCGTTCGAGCTCACCCCTTTCTATGTTTTATTTTTCCTAGGATTCCAAGAAGTGTATTGTGATTGATATACAGGGATAAGCCAAGGGAATAATGGAATTCATAAATATTATTTATGTTGTTTTGTATGTATTAAAGTGCAATGTAACATTCATATATGTAATCTATTTTCGAAGACTGCTAAACTGATCGGTCCTTTGGGAATTTATTCCTTGTAATCAGGAAAATGTATTAAAATAATGCACCGACTCTGGGTAACTAGGGTCGGGGCATTAAAATTGGTAACAGAGGAAGTTCAGTACAAATCTTGGAAGCTAGATTTATATAAACTCTGATTAGAGCACATAGACCTAAGATGGACTTTGAGGATTAATATATAATAATTTCATAGAATTTTGGTATTGTAGAGATTTTTTGTGTTTTCCGAGCAATACATCCATATCTGGAAACGAGTAGGTAGATGCAGCTCTGGCACAGATGTACCTACGGGTAAAACCCGAAAACACCAATTTGAGCTAGACTCAAACGGGAACTGGTGTACGACAACGGGCCTTGATGCACTCTTGTTTACGACACTCCTGGGGGATATGCTTAGGATAACAATCATTTTCATTATAAACAGTTATGAAGGGTTAATGAGTATATACTTTCTCAAGGAAAACATTTTTATGATTATGGATTATATACATAAATAGTTCAATTTATGTTAAGTGTTTTATAAGTATGGAAGTATGTATTTTGATTCATAAAATGATCTAGTTTATGCCATTGTTTAGAAATGGAACACAGTGGAAGAAATGGAAACCATATCAATGCACGCACTCCATTTAGGTATTTCCCTCCTACTCAAGATAATTATAGTGGAGCTGGTGATGCGACTAGTGCTGATCAGCTAATCCACATACAGGGAGAACTCACTCAGGTTATGAATAATAACCTTATCTGTGTTGATCACCCTGATCAGTAGCATGATGGATCAATGTTAGATCACTTCATGAGGTAAAAACAACCAATGTTCAATTGGGAGTACAAATCCCTTAGTAGCTTAGAAATGGAAAAATTCCCTAGTGAAAATATTTCAGGCTTTGGGGAGTAGTGAACGAGAAAAGGTTATCATTGCAGTTTATCACCTAACATGAGATTCTAATAAATGGTGGTCATTGATTCCAAACACGAAGGAAGACGATGAAGTATAAAATATGGAATGGAGGGAGTTAGAAGAGCTTTTCATAAAAAAATTCTTTCCTCGCGACCATCGAGTAGATATGGAATTGCAATTTCTGAGTGTGAGACAAAAGGAGGATGAGAATGTCACAATGTATGAGGCTAACTTTAGAAGGTTATAAAGGTATGATGGAGATTATATATGTAACCCAAGAAGTAATATTGATCGTTTCTTTGATGTTTTGAAACCATTTCTTCATCAACCATTAGTCTCAAAATCCTTCTCATCGTACGAAGACATTGTCTCATGTGATATCAAGAGAGAAAAATAATTCTCTAAGTCTTACGACCTTAAAGAAAATCAAGAGAAGAAGAGATCTGCTAATCAATATTGGAATGTAAATATATGAAGGAATGTAAAGGTTGAATATCCATCATGTGGTAAATGTGGGAAGAAACACCCCGATACTTTCTTAAAAGTAATTTTGAAATAGTGGATGTACATATTGTGAAAGAATATGTAGATGTGTTTCCGAAAGATTTACCTGGACAACCTACAAAACGAGAAGTTCAGTTTTCCATTGATTTAATTCATAGATCAAGGCCTATATTGAAGACCTCTTATAGAATGACCACTGTGGATTTAGTAGAACTATAGAAACAACTAGAGGAATTGATTAATAAGGTATTTATTCACCCTAGTGTTTATCCATGGGGAGCCCCTATTCTTTTTGTTAAAAATAAATATAGATATATGAGGTTATATATCGACTATAGGGAGATCAATGCTATAAAAATAAAGAACATGTATCCCCTACCTCACATTGATGATTTATTTGACCAACTGCATGGAGCTCAATACTATTCAATGATTGACCTTCTGTCTGGATACCATCAGTTGTGTGTGAAGAAGGAAGACATTCTGAAGACAGCATTTCAAACCAGGTACGGGCATTACAAGTTTACAGTAATGCCTTTTGGGCTGACTAATGCACCCTCTGTATTAATGGATATAATGAATAGAGTATCCAAGGAATATCTAGATGAATTTTTTGTGGTTTTTATTGATGATATCTTGGTATAATCTTAAAGCTATGAAAATCATGAAAATCACTTGCGCATTATCCTGAAGACTCTGAGAAGACATGAATTATATGGGATGTTTAGCAATTGTGAATTCTGGCTTCAAGAAGATTTATTTTCTTGGCCATATTGTATCTAAATATGGAATCTCTGTTGATCCTTCTAAGACCAAGGCAATCCAAGAATGTCCTTCAATGACGAGTATAACTGAGTTATGCAGTTTTATTGGTTTGGCATGTTATTATCAATGTTTCGTCCATAATTTTGCCCGATTGGCTAACCCATTAATGAAGCTAACACGTCAAGCGGTTAAATTTGTCTGGGAAAAAGAGTGTGAAGAATGTTTAGAAGAATTTATGATAAGAAGATTCAATGATCCTATATTGACTCTATCATCGGGGAATGATGGGTTTGTTATTTATAGTGATGCATCGAAGAAAGGACATTGTTGTGTCCTTTTGCAGAATGATAGGGTTATTGCCTATGCATCACGACAGTTGAAAATTCATGAGAAAAAATATCATACTCATGATCTCGAGATAGCAGATATGATCTTTGCATTGATGATATAGAGGCACAACCTCTATGGTGTAAAATGTGAGATTTATACTGATCACAATCGTTTGAAGTGTATTTTCTCACAAAAAGAACTCAACATGAGGCAAATGATATGGCTTGAACTACTCAAAGAATATGATTGCACGATACTCTACAACCTGGGGAAGGAAAATAAGGTGGAAGATGCTTTGAGCAGAAAGGATCATGGTGTTTTGAACGTGATGAGAATTGAAAGGGATCCTATTTTCATGGATCTTGTAAAGATGGATATGGTAATCACCATAGAAGGTGAAACATCAATGCTTTTTCAAATGGTTGACAAACCATCGTTATTAGAAAGGGTAATGAGTTCTCAGAGCAGTGATGAAGAGTTACAAAGGAAGATTAAAGCTGTGAATGATGGGAAATTGAGTGACATTGTGTATGAAGATGGAATTTTGATGTTTGGTAAGAGACTTTGTGTTTCCAATATACCTGATCTAAAAAGAGAATTGTTGGATGATGCTCATAGTTCCAATTTTTCTATATAACCTAGGAGCACCAAAATGTTGAGAGATTTGAAGGAAAATTTTTGGTGGGACAACATGAAGAGGGAGATTGCTGATTTTGTGTCATGATGTATGGTTTCTCAACATGTGAAAGCTGTAAGGAAACTTCCTGGAGGAGTCATGCAACCTCTTCCCATACCTGAGTGGAAATGGGATAATATCACTATGGACTTTGTCATGGGACCACCAAATACTCCTAGAAGGAACGATGCAATATGGGTCATTATTGATCATATAACCAAGTCGACACATTTTCTTGATATAAGATAAGATTTAGAACTTGAACGTCTAGCAAGTCTAGATATAAATGAAGTTGTGAGACTTCATTGAGTACCCCTATCTATTGTTTCTGATCGTTATCCATGTTTTACATCAAGATTCTGGAAGAGTCTTCAAAAAGCCTTGGATACTAAACTTCATTTGATCACTTCTTACCACCCTGAAACAGATGGACAATCAGAATAGACTATTCAATCCTTAGAATACATGTTTATATCATGCTCACTTGACTTTCAGGGTATGTGGGATCAATATTTAACTTTGGTGGAATTTTTCTATAATAATAGCGTCCAATAAAGTAATCAAATGGCATCATATTAAGCGTTATACGGATAGAGACGTCGCACAACAACCTGTTGGGATGATATTGGTGAAAGAAAACTTGTAGGCCCAGAACTGGTGGAGGAAATGATGGAAAAGGTGAAGGTAATCCAAAACCACATCAAAGATGATCAAAGTAGGTAGAAGAGCTATGCTAACAACCGAAGAAAGGATTTGAAATTTTAGGTGGGAGATCATGTTTTCTTGAAGGTATCTCTATAGAAGGGAGTTATGTGTTTTGGTAAGAAAGGTAAATTGAGTCCTAGTTACATCAGTCCTTTCAAAATTTTTGAACGAATTGGGGCTGTAGCTTACCGTTTGGAAATGCCGCCAAATCTCTCCAAAGTTCATGATGTGTTCCATGTATCACTGTTGAGAAAATACATGCCTGAACCAACACATGTACTCACCTATGAGGAATTAGAAATGGAACCCGATATATATTATTGCGAAGAGCACATTAGGATTCTTGATACAAGAGAACAAGTTCTGAGAAACCAAACGACTCGTCTGATAAAATTATATGGAGAAACCATAAGATGGAAGAGGAAATGTGGGAACCCGAGGAACTTATGATGAAGAACCACCTGAGTCTTTTCATGAGGTTGTATTCTAGAAATTTTGAGGATGAAATTATTTTAAGGAGGGGAGAATGTAACACCCCAAGCATCCACGTTATTTTTCTCTTTGAATAATACAGTAGCATGTGTTGTACGCAACTTCGAGTTCTAACACACACCACAACCAATCAAACTAGCCGTTATGAATAGTAATACCCACTTTTTAAAATTTTATAAATTTCATATCTCTAAATTGACTTAATTTTTGGATTCTGAATATCCAAATTATCCTAGGGAAAAATTTTGGAACTTTTCAGATAACATTTATATTTTGATGAATAGTGAATATTACAAAATTTTAATTAAAAACAACTTTTTAAATCAAAATATTTAATAGTTATAAATTATGAATTTGAGTGGATTTAAAGTATATTTAGAATATATTTTTACCATTTAATAAAATTTTTATCATTGTACACAATTTTAAAATTAAACCGGAAATGAACAAGTGTCAATCTTTTGATAGTTATTATCTCTTAAAAACATGCTTTTTGTTTTAACAACAGGAATTAATATCAAATTAATTTATGCCACTTCTGTGTTTTGAATTTGGAAAAATTTATTCCATATTTGGAATCAGGATGTCCATATTTTGTAAATAGGTAACTTTTATTTTTATACATTTTGAAAAATTACTTCGGTAAAATTTTATTTACCACGGTTAAAGGGTAAATTCGGTAAATAAGGGTAATAAAATAATATTATAAGAATAATAAAATACCCTAAAACATGTCATACAATTATTTTTTGATACATGTCCGACCATGGGTATCTTTGGGTCGTTTTTGGGACCCCATTGAGCCACTTGTATGTGATAATGACACGTTATATTAATTATGTTAAAATAAATACAAAAATGACATAAGTATATATCTTTTAAGAAAACATTTTTTACATAGGGTTATATATGTTGGATTTTCGACTATAAATATTCATTAAAAATATAAAAAGATATCCTACATAATTTATTTTATTTATAATTTTTAGATATTTAATAATTAATATTATTTATGACACAATAATGATACAGTATTTTTCTTATTAATGAAAGAATCATAAAATTTGTATCATAAATGTTAAAATTAATATAAATTGAATGTTTTGATGACATCCATGAATTTTATTGATTAATATGACATTATAGTATTTATTAAAGGAATTTGGGTCGAAATAATAATGTTTTTAAAACTTTAAAAAAATAAATTATTGAATAGTGTCAAAATTCATATAAAATAGTTTTTAAAACAAATATTATATTATTAATTTATATTCATTTCCTAAAAATCTAAGGATCAGCCAAGAGACTTATATAATGATACGTGTGTCATTAATGGACCACTTGGGGGTCTCTTTGTGGTTTATTTTATTTTTATAAACAATATAATATAAAAATACAATGCGACATGGTAAGTGTCGAACTAATTAACTAAGAGTTAAAACTAAAACATAAGGATAATATAATGACCCAAACCAGTCTAAATTCTATTTTTTGAGTGGTTTTCTAACCATCCCCACCTTAAACTCTAAATAATCCACCTTGGAACCATTATAAATCGAAAATGAATTTATTATAAAAATAAATTTCTAGTTTTTCCAAAGGTTCCCCTTACCCCTCTTATAAAAGGGCACTCCCACTCCTAAATAATTCACACATTCAAAGCCTTTTGGTTTGGACAAACCCGACCAAAATACTCTCTCAACATCCCTAAATTCAACCTAGAGGCCTTAGTTTGATCAGAAATCCATCCTAAGGATCACTTTTGATCAAATCAAAAGAAAGACCCTGAAGAAGAGGTAATGTTTTCACAATCCTTTTTCATGTTCATTTCTTCTTCAACTTCTTGTTTCATTGTTATTCCAATTATATAATAATAATTCCAGTATCACCTATATACTGTGATATTATTATAAATACATTACAACCATATTCAGTATTCGATTCATCCTCTGAATGACATTTCACCATACGTGTGTACGTACGGCTTACCGTCTACACGTCATGGTGTAATTGTTATTCTATATATTATTATTTTTATGCATATAATAATTATGTGTAATTCATGTAAATAATAATTATAACATGATAATGATTATTTATATATGATATACCATCCAATTATATATTATTTTAATATCAAAATAATGATATTGTCATTCGTGCGTACGTACGGACTACCGTCTCCACGAACGTGATCAGATTCATTCCCCATCGTATCCATTCAAGAATAATTATCATTTGATGAATAAAAGTAATTTTTAAGAACCATATATCAATCTGGATATGAATAATGTTTAACCTATCCATAAGAAACATGACTTATGTAACAAAACATATAAAAGAAAACGAGTAAGTTAACACCTGAAACATTGATAATACTATGATATTATTAACAAATCAATGTTAAAAGATCATATATGGTATCATAATTATGTATATGGTTATTGTATAATTTAATAACAATGTTTGAACTATTATAAAAGAGGTTTACATACCATTGATTAAGGAAATGTACAAGGCAAGGGGTTTTCATCTCACTCCTTATTCCCATGAGATTCATACCATATTGCCACTATTACCATTTGTGTGATGTATGTAAGACTCATAATTGTATTCTTTGTGTAATACACTATAATTTATATTTATTTACATATTCATTGTATGATACCTCTTTCATAGGTTGTATGTTTCGTAAGTTTCCAAATTGTTAAGGGTTTATTTCACAATCTCTTCATTATCTGAGGTTGTTTATATGTAATTATTTATTGGGACCTATTTATCATCCACATCCATGTTTCTTAAAAATTTATTTCAAAACATTCGTACTATTTTACAGAATATTTGTTAAAGTCATTTATACCCTCGTTTGACTTTTTATAAGATGTTTATAAATGAATATTTCCATGGTTTTCCAAACAAGGTCCATTTTATCCATTTCGACAAAAATAAGCTATGAATGTCTTTTTTTAAACTTATACTGCAGGTGCGGTTATTCTCCACCGTTATTACACCTTTGAAGCTTCCCTTACACGCTTATAAGGATATTTTCAAAATAAAGTTTTTCTATTATAAATATGTTATTTTTAAATGATTTCAAAAATGAGATATTTCTCTCAAATATATGAAAATCTAGTGCAAATGTATACACATTTACCGCAAGCATAAAAATGTTTTCAAAAAACCTGACTCTCGAGTGTGGTAGACAGGAAGGGATTGGGTGTGGACCCATCATGGCCTATAATTAGTCGTGCAATCTTAGAATTAGTTATTTTATTTTCACAATCTTGCATAAAGTTTTCATAAAAACAATGGAGTATATTTGATCAATTTTAAACGTAAGTATATTCTAAAAAATTGTTTCGATAGGTCTCATGAGACAAACTTGTGTCTTTCCATGAGGACTTGACAAAATCTTATTTTTAGTCTTGGCACAAGGCCATTGATATGTGGTTATAATAGTCTGGCATTATGCATTCCGTCATTAAGAATGTGGTTATTGATATTTCATGTGATTATTCGACTAGTAGAATATACATTTCAATAAGTAAATGGGATTATTGCATTTTATTTTTGACATATTATGTTGAAGTTCATGTTTAAAAGGATTTTGTTTTATTTATACATTGCCTTAATTGTTTATGCTTATTTATGAATGTTTCCGCTGTATTTCTTACCCATACTGAGCCTTTAAGCTCACCCCTTTCTATGTTTTATTTTCCCCGGATTCCAAGAAGTGTATTGTGATTGATATGCAGGGTCAAGCCAAGGGAATATTGGAGTTCATAAAGATTATTTATGTTGTTTTGTTTTTTTTAAGTGCAATGTAACATTCATATATGTAATCTATTTTCCAAGACTACTAAACTGATCCGTCCTTTGGAACTTGATACCTTGTAATCATCCCAATGT
Organism: Viscum album; assembly: GCA_963277665.1. NCBI lineage: Eukaryota > Viridiplantae > Streptophyta > Magnoliopsida > Santalales > Viscaceae > Viscum > Viscum album. The sequence goes on from OY728142.1 coordinate 1,933,602,752, forward strand.
ATTAAAATAATGCACCGACTCTGGGTAACTGGGGACGGTGCGTTACAACTACTATTGAACATGTCACTATCTAGTCGTATCCTTTTTCGACTTGTAATGCTTTAGTCACTAGACATGATGAAATCCACCCCATTCATCTGTCTGATACACCAAAAACTACAAAAATATCATTTAATTTATAATAACCACTATTAAAATTCATTTATCATCCCTATTAACATCAATCTATCCTAATAAGTCTTTCCAAAGAACCCCTTAGAATTTTCATGTCACTGATGTGGTCTCTATTTACCATTCAATTGAATATGTCACCGCTAGCCACAAACCAACATGACCATATTCTACTTTTCATACTCCTATCTCTCTCTCACTCCCTTTATTCATCAATCTTTACGATTCCTCTCTATATCACTTTTAAATTAGATCTTCCAACACTATGAATAGTGGAACCTCCAGTATAACACACCTAACATCGCACAGCTTCCTCACCTTTATCACTGGAAACAAAGAAACAAATATTTATTTATTCTCAATAAAAACCTCCAAAACACCATAACTTGATCAATTTATAATTAAGAGCCATGTTTTTTAATCCATTTATTAGTTTGATCAGTCATAATAAGTTTCTCACTATATGAAAACCTTAATCCAAACCTCCTAGACATCCTGTTATTTTAATTATATTGTTGGTCTCCACTATTAATGAGGTGAATGATCTAGGCACCATTGATGTGTTGGGTGGGGAAGTACAAAATTATTTTTTTATCATAATCTATGAATTATCTATGATGTATACGATTATGAATCATCATGACAAATAAAATTAATATAAATGTTAACTACAAAGAAATCATCACCATGAAGCTGGGAACTTTTTCATATATAATTTATAATTAATTTATATAATTTAATAACTTTATTTCATTGAACTATTTCTTCATTATAAATGATCAGATAAATTCTTTAAGAACATCTGACCATTATGATATAATACAACATGTTCTATAATGAATACTTATAATGATTCCACTGATCAATGTTGATCATAATTAAATCATTCCAGAGTAGAGGGAAACACTATAGTATAAGAGGAGATATTATCTTCATTCTTCATATCATTTTAAGAGAGTTGTCGATATATATTGAGAGAATCCTATCTATAATTTATTTTGTATAATATAAGAATATTTCTTAGTCGTATGATTATTTCCTAACCATGTTCTAATATAGTTAGGGTTAAAAAAATTAAATTTTCATATTGGCCCTCATTATTTTATTAATCTCTAATTAACCCCATGTATGATAATAATATTATTATTACTATTAACATGATTTGGTCTAAACATTTTATTAAATAATTATCATATTCTTGAAAAAATAAATTTTATTTTATTAAAATAATATTTAAAATGAAATTTCTCACTAGACTATTAATTGGGTCCTCCAATAATCTTCAATATTTATTGTCCCTTGAATAACAATTAATTATTTAATTAAATAAATATCACTACATTATTCAGAAATAAATATAACAATATTATATTAACTGAATTGTATAATAAATATTTATTAAATATTCACATAACCAAATAATTAAAAAAAGTACCTTGTTAGATACCCAAATAAATAAATATTATATATTCATATAATTAAATAAATATTTACATATCGAATAAAATATTTAAAAAATATTCAACTCATATAAGTAAATATTCTCTCAAATAATAGGTGATTGAATATTTGTGATGATAAAATCATGAATAATCATTAAACTATATGCAGGAATAATAATTATCCAACATGTAATATTCATATGGAATTTAACTGAGGATTCAAACACAAATAGTGTGTGATCCTTTAAACCCCTTTTTGGAATTAGGTTACACAACCTAAAGACCAATGTTGACATCTAGATGCACACCATGTCTTAGAAATAAAAAAATGTTAATGTTGTATTGACTTATAACCTTCTATGAATGTATAATATTTAATAAAATACCATTATTATGATATCTACAATTAATCAAATTTCATTCATGTTTCATTAACCTATGTGATCGAAGTTTCTTTCATTGGATTTACTGGAATGAACTTATATAAAACACAGCAATGGAAATGGAAATAATAATGCAGTTCAATTTCCATAATATGGTATGAGAAATAAATATCTATTAATTATTAAAAGGTATAAATCATTTCCCACATTATTCATTAATACAAGATCACTTGTAATGCAACTAACACATCATACCATTTCATGAGAATATGTAGTCACTATTTTCATCAATACATCAATGTAAATGAGACATGAAATTGGTTAATAATAATTTTAAATTTTAAGGATAATTACATATGTCATATGTTTGGAATTTCTAATAAAACATATAAATTAATATTTAATATTAAATGGTCATGTTATTATAATCTCATGCACTAAATATTACCAAGGCCATACACCATGAAAAAGTGTCTCAAATTCTTATATGTCTCCACCCTTAATAGAATGTATCATTTTTCCCATCAAATTATAACATCCTACTATGAAATATATATATAAGAATACAATCATGGAACATCTATATTATCTTTTTTGTAGGGAAATAATATAATCTTTCAGTTTGATATGTACAATTACAGAATTATCACATACAATGTCAAAAAATAATAATAATGGTGTGATAAAGAATATTATTAACACTAAAATACATAAATTCAAGGAATCATAATGTACATTGAAGTCGGTATTATGGAAGCTATTCTAACAGACTCCCACTTCGCTAGATCTTGCTCATAACAACCTTTGGAAAAAAATATCTCACATGTTGTTCATGCTTCAATTAAGATAAGTATTTAATCAAGGTTTCCACCATGTTTTCTTTCATTGAAACTATTCACATAGTTACAGAATTGTTTTATTAATAATCCCTTAAGAGGGGATATTTTCAAAGTATATGAATCATCCATTAATGTGACCTTACTTCCTTGGGGAGAGTTATCGCGGTAGTATTATTAGTATATAATGTGATAGGAACTATAATTCTAGGCACTACATAATTCTATAGGATGATGTTAAAAATCCAAGATATTTATTTAATTGAATTAGAACTTGATTTGTACTTAGTATCTTCCATAGAATCAATGTCAACATGCTTCTTTTATATTTTACATCTCATATATCCACTACTTATTCTCTCTATATATATCATGGAGACTACTATAGACTATTATGATCTATTTAGAAACTAGAATTAAAATATCCTAAGATGAATAGTTTCTAATATCCATTATATACTAAGAACAGATAATATGTACACTATAGATAGTTTAGGATAACTGTAATAATGGACAGATATGTTTATCCTAAATCAGATTGATATCTACGTACGATTACTAAAGCGTAAGAAACATAAATCTCAGAACATAACATGACATACCTAATAAATAATATCACAGAAGTATATGGGATCCTAATCACTCTATATCTCCCTCTCTTGTTATGTATGATGACAGATTTTCTTAAAGAGATGCATACCATGTCACATTTGAAATAATCCCCTCTCAGATTGTTCTTTACTAAATATATTTAGTATTCCGTAAATGTATATACTTTGACTTAGTCCAAGAAACCTTATTGATTTATCATAAATTATTCTGATCCTAAGGATATATGCTATATAATCCAAGACCTTAATTGATAATATTTTTAGTCATTCCTTATGTCACTATATTATTGGTTTTTCAATTCCAACGAGTAATATATCATCAAAATAAAATACCAAGAATATAACTTCACTCCCACTAATCTTATTGTAATCATAATTATCACATGAAATTTTTATGAAACCAAAATATCTTATAGCATTACCGGACTAAATGGTCCATGATCTAGATGCATAAATTAACCAATAAAAATATGTTTGAAACTATTATATCTTATTTTTATTTCAAATAGTTAAAAAACCTTCAAGTTGTGTCATATAGACATCCAACTAAAGGTTACTATTAAGGAAAGATGTTTTCAAATCCATATATTAAATATCAAAACAATGGAAATATATTGTGGAAATTATAATCATATTGGATATATATATGTATTCTGGGGAAAATATTCCATCATATTCAATTACATGGCACTATTTAAACCCTTTAGCCACTACTATTTCATTATAATTTCTCACATTATCTTACCTATCTAGTTTTCCTGGGGATATCCATTTCTACCTAATGGTATTTATATCAACTATTGGATTGACCCAAACCTAGAATTGGTTATGATATATGAAATCCATCTCTAAATTTATGGATTCATTCCATCATGAAGATTATAAGCTCTATAAAATCTCCTTATAGGAAATAAAATAATTATTTTCATCCAATAATGTTTCACCATCTTCTGTGACTAGAAAATCATACATATCTGGTTCTCCAATCTCTCTATTGATCATGTAAAGTACATGTGTTTCAGTAATAACATCTTCTATAGGGACCTACAGAATTTACTCGGGTACAAACTCTTATGTATCTTGAGTATCAACATTATAGATTCCAATCCTTCTCCGAAAATATTTCATAACTATGTGCTTTCTCTCAAGAAACACATATCATCTTGTGACAATTACCTTCTTGTATGAGTGGATTTATAGATATAATAAATTTATTAACATAGGATACACTATAAAGACTCAAAACATGCATTGGAATTCTAGCTTGTTTCACGAGTTATCCTTAACAAATTTTTGGAAACCCCATGGATATGTATATGACAGCAAGAATTTCATTCCATACAATAACTCATATGAAATCAGATTTATGAACTAGTTCACAATCGATTAATTTTTTTTTCAAAAATTAATAATGGATATCCCATAAAGTATAATGGAATATGGTCATAGATTATCAAAAACCATACCATGTCAAGAAAGGTATAAGTACTCTTTTCAATAACACCATTCAACTATAGTGTATAAGATGATCTGATTTCTAATATAATTCCAATTTATTGTAGAAAGTTAATTAATTATTGGTTATGTTACTCACCATATCAATCATATTGAAGCTTTTTTACCTTATTTCCAATATTAATAACTAAGTCATTCTTGGTCTATACAAATTCATAAAATGATTCATACTTATACCTCATCAAGTAGATATATATAGATCTTCATAATTCTTCAGTAGAAGTAATGATGATTGAATTACCACCTTTGGATTCTATTGAAAATGTTTCATACACATTAGTTCCTAATGGAAGGAAGGTATTAGTCCCCAATTAATATATCATCCAAAATGGAAATGGACGGTTGTAGTCCAAAATGGCTTGACCAACCATCCTCCCACAATTAAAAGATGATAAATCCACATCTCCTTTAGAAATATTTTGAAATATATTTGGATCCTTCCTTTGAATATATATTTCAAGACATAAATTTATATCTAATACCCAATGTGTAGATATAAATAGATTTTACTTGATAAAAAATTCACTCGATGCTTCCTCTTGCTTTGTTAATAGGGTTTAATTATTATATAATTGTTCATATTATGACATGAAAAAATATTACATCCTTATCATTTTCCAATATACGGATCTTCCATTTCATAGAAGGATTGTTCTTGGGTTCTTTAAACATGGAATGAGACTTGGTAAATTTTCATTGTTATTCCTTTTTTTATTCATCATAATGAATGTAGGATTTTCATTCCCATGCCTTTTTCAAATTGGGTAATAAGGGCAAGGAGGTGTGAGAGAGACTTACCGCATTTATTGATATTATAATTATCAATGAAAATACAAAATATCTTAGGTAATTAAAACATAATGAGATATCGGTTAAAATCATTATGTATCATAAATCCCAATTTTTCTAATAGATAAATGTTATCAATCCCCATGACTACATTAATCACCAATTTCATGGACTCTACATTTTTTGAAAAGAAAAATGCAATAGATATATCATATTTATATTGTATAGACTTCTCTTGATAAATATTACGAATGTGAGAGATAATTATATAAAAATATATATCCCAATATTTCTTTTAAATATCACTATACATACATGAAAACATGACTTATTGTACATCCTTGGAATCGTCCAAATGTTTTATATGGACATTTAGTTTTCCCTCACTGGCCTCTATGCGAAAATATTTTGAATAGTGTTTTTAACACATATAATTTTGGTTCATGGGGAACTGTAACATCGGGGTTCCTATAACATTATTGAAAAATTTAGATAGTGATATGATTATAAATAATAAATATAGATATCAGTGATATAATCGAGGTCCTATGGGATTCTATTGCTATAATAAATATGATAAAAATTTTAGAACTTCATCTGGATTACTAAATCATATAATAAAATTACGAATTCATTAATCTATAAATATTTTATTGAAATTTAATATATCTAAACATTATATTCAAAATATAATATTGAACAGATGTCATAGTGGAAAGGACACACATGTCCCTTATCATATCCCAAACAGATGTCTGATAAGATACTCCAAGGTATTTACCTAGTAATATGTTTCCAAGGACATTAACATGTAAATCCTATATATATTCAGATGACTTACCAATACTGAAACTCTATATTTGGAATTCCACAACACTTTTCATACTACTTTCACTATGTCTTGTAGAGGTGATCCACCCTTAATGAAAATTAGGTTAAATCGACCCACAACTCCAGATTTATTTTTCTTGATAATTGAAATCACCCCAATGAAGGTTGGAAAATAAAATTGAACTATGTTTTGATTTCTACAAAATTACAGGAATTTTATAATGACATAATAATTTTTTAATTATTATAATAATTATGTGTAAACTACCCATTTTATCCTGTTACATGCTTGTTAATATAAAGTGGAATTTACAATACTGATTATCAATTTAATGATAAGTTTTAAACATATAATATTTTTTTCATATTACATACTTGATAACTGATTAATTGATTAATTTAAACATCCATAATTAATTAACCTTGCAATTGAAAATAAATAAATAAAAAATATATAATGAACAAATTATTTTCTAATGGGTTTTTATATAGCAGATGATAAAGCAATCCTTAACCTTTGGGAATTAACTCCTATAACAAATCATTTTATTAGTTTATATGTTCCACCTTTTTTCCTATGTACCTCATTGATTGGTTTCACCTTAGCTTGAAACATGAACTACCTCCACTCGCCTAAGAGATCCATCCATTACATAATTTTACACAGAAATAGTTGAAAGGAATCAAAGGATTGGTTAAAGGGGTTTATCTAAAAAAATGTGGTGAAGTAGGTCCTTAAATTATGAGGGGATAGGAATCACACACAACAAATTATTTTAATTTATTAAATTATAAAAAATCATTCAATTATAAAAAATAAAATAAACTAATCACATTCATAGAATGGTCTAAGATCATTTCCATCCACACACATGAAAAAAATACATAAAATAACAATATATATCATTAAATTTAATAAATTATTTATTATTAAGATTAATATTATTGAATTAGTTAATTAATTTCCTTTAATATAATGACAATCTGGAGTATCTTGGAGATACCCATCATAAATGAAACCTAGAATATAAATTACATAGAATGTATTTATAGATAATTATATTGAATTAATTAATAATTTATTAATTATGAAAACATTATTATATATTTAAAAAATTACAATTAAATAAAATAGTTATGTTTTTAACTTTGAAATTAATTATTCTTTATTCAATTTAATTATTTTATTTATTGGGTGGAAATAAAGTGTGCATTAAAGGGGTACAAACTAAATTTTCACTTGACGAGTGTATGAGAAAATATCTTTGGAAAAAATTGTGCATACTTTTCAGGATACATGGTGTGTACTAATTAGATACACATTATTGTTTCTTCTTACACTATGTCCCCATAACTCAACGTGTTCTTCATATGTTGGCATTAATGAGTCACATGACAAGTAATCTAGCTTTATTCTATGTATTTCATTAATGATATAGTCTGTCAGTCTAATGTGGTGTATTCCACTTATTTGACCACACTGTTATATTGAATTTCAAAACTAAAACATCTATACATATTGGTGTGTATTCCAGCTACACACCATGTGGTTCGATACACTATGTGACACACTAGCCTAGTAAAAATATAGTGTGCATTATATTCACCATGTTTTATTACTACTAAATGAGTCATTAATCCCATGAAACATCCATTCTCAATGAGATTTGGTACACACTGTGTGCTTTTGGTTACATGCCAGGTTTCCTTTATTACCGGCTATAATCCTTAAAACAATTTTATGGTATATTCTTCCATTCATTATCTATTTAAGAAGATATGAAACTTGATTGAAGAATATTAGTATATCATAAATATTCTAATTAATCATCTAATTATAGAACAAATAAAAATAATGGATAAAATAACAAAAATTGTGTATAATCAATAAAGAAATTTTGAATAATTAAATATTAATATGTGAATACTCTAATACCATTTGAGGGTTCCATGTGAAACAAAAGCACCAAAGGGTAGGTCCCAACTCTAACTTTTATCATAATCTATGAATAATTTGTGATATGTATGCTGATGGATCATAATGAACTATATAATTAATATATATATATATATATTAAATTAAAAGAACCAAGAACCAATAAACCTGGGATTTTATTACATAAATATTATAATTAGTTTACACAACTAACGAATTAACATTTTTTGATTTAATTATTAACTATTGATGATTAGATGAAGAAATATTTTCATAACATCATTGCTTCAATGGAATCAAGGTTAGATTACCTTTAGTGGTGATTCTAATATTATTTGAAAATATATGATCACCACTATAGAATCATTTAGGTGATACCTTATATTGTATTCATATTTTAGGCGATTGATGTTGATCACTATCAAATCTGTAAATAAGGGAGGGATTTTCTTTATTGCGGGAGGAGAAAAGATCTGCACTCTTAAAATTATTATAGGGTATATATCTCTAGTTATTATTGAATACTCTCTATAATTCATTGTAAAAAACAAAAGAATATTCCTCAGTTATTAGAATACATCATTAACTGGTTTAAATAGTGTTAGGGTAAGAAAATAATAAATTATATATGGCCTTAGTTAATTTTATAATACCTCTAGAACAGAATATTTAAAAAAATATAATAATTAATATTTAATCAACATGAGATTAAATTATTGTTAATATAAATATTATTTTCTTGAATAATTACATTAATATTCATTCAAATAATATTTAACTTGACATTTCTCACTAGACCATCAATATTGGTTTTCTGATACTCCTCAATAATAATTGATCCTTGAATAATGGATATTTATATAATTAAATAAGTATCAATACATTATTTATTAATAAATATATAACTATTATATTCACCAAATTGAAAAATAAATATTTATTAAATATTCATGTAACTAAATTAATTATTGTTTTATTACCTTCTGAATAAATCAAAAGTTAATAAATATTATTTATTCACATAATTAAATAAATAATTACCCAGTGAATACAATATTAACTAAATATTAAAATCACATATATATTATCTTGAATAAATGGTTATTGAATAATTTCAATCAAACTAACATGAATCGTCATTAAACCATGTGGGGGGATAACATTTATCCAAATATAATGTTTATGTGGAATTTATTTGAGGTTCTGAATACAATTGATGCTTGACCCTCTAGTCCCCTTTTACAGTGTAATTATTCTACACTATCTATATTCCAAGGTTTTTGACTAGAACCATTCTTATGATCCCATAGAGAAATATATTAAAATGAAAACAACTTGTAACCTCATAAAAATTTACACTGTATAATATTATACATTTATCTTGATATATTTAATCAAGGAGGATGGATGCTAGTGTCATCAACCTATGTTCTTGATGTGTAACAAGCCCCAACAATAGTAACACAGAGTCAGTGTAAACATTATTAGATGACATAAGTATAAGGGATCACATCAAAAAGGATCGATCCATTTAGTATTCCCTAAGAACTAGATATATTCCTTATTCCCTTATAACATAGATAAATAAACATAGAATATAAAAAATAAAAATTTAAACTATATCCTTGAAAATCAATCAAATATTTCATCTTTATAACATGGTGAGAAAAAAGAAAAGGGTGAGAAAAAATTCACAGTAAGGGTTACATAAAGTGGAATATATCATAAATTATTAATAAGTTAAGAATATTAATTATTGATTAATAAATAAATAATATCAATATATCATGGTAATTAACTAGGCACACATTCCGTTTATTCAATAATTTGGAAAGAAAATACATAATGAGAAAATATCAATATGAAAACCTCATGTATAATAATAAAATATTTCTGAATGAAATGATATATTATTGGAGGTCATATATTTGTAAAATGAAACCTTTTCCTTCAGTATATTTCACAAGCTGGTTTACAATTTTATCGGTATAAATCAATTTAATTTATACAACATATTTGCCTAACGAGACACGTCGATTCGTTAAGGGACAATATAATATCGAGATCCAACCATCACCAAAATTAAAAAACCATTCCTTATATATTGAAAAATATATTTAATTAATGAATAAATATTTCTCATCATCAAATATTCCTATAGATTATGGGATTAATATTTGTTAATAATTATCTTATAAATAAAAAAACATTCAATGTTAAAACTGTATATAAAATATTGTATATGATTTAGAAAATACTCATATCCATGATATAAATAATATGAATATTTAAGATAAATTCTATATCAAATAAAAAATAATCTCAAAGGGGTTGTAAAAACATTACTTAAAAAATTGATTAAGTTCACATTACCAAATAAGTCTCAATGATGTGGAAATTGATGTGAAGTCCATTACCTCATGCTTCACATTCGTTGAATGTGTTTTAACATCCAGTATATTGATTATTAAATAATTTATTTAATCTAGTATAGAACCATGTTAATATTTATTATATCATATTTGATCCACTTATAGAATCTTATAACCCATTTCTAATTATACTTTATTATTTCCCTTGGTTAAGATGTTAACAACTTAATTTTCTCATGTTGGTTTTGTCATGTAAGTCCATGTTCTTGTGCATAAGATTGTTCAATTATCTTCATAATTATATTATGGTCATATATATCACATTTATTCATTATATACATTTTTTAGTCATATATTAATTTTGATAATGAAAAATGAATCACATCACATCCTAGAGACAATAAGCTTTACATATGCATGACATACGATACCATTTCATGAATGGGTGAAATGGTAAGGAGGTGGATGATATATTAATTTACAAGAGTCCATATATTTTCATTCTTATCTTTTATATCCATAATTTTTATCATTATACCCTTCCAAGTGAAGTGGTGACAAAAAACCAACTACACCACTGTGTAGAGACTTTCAGTCGTACATACACACGCAAAATACATTCATATTTCATAAGATAGATAAATGGTGTAATATGGTTGTAGAAAATCCATAATAACATATATGAAAATATATGATAATTTAGTTATTTTTTTATGGTATAAATTTTTTTAATAAGATATATAAGAAGAAATAAATAGATATATTTGATTGAAATGAGTACATCATCTTTAGTAGATCTCAATTAGATATCTTCTTTAGGAGTCTATGGTTTGACTTTTTGAAATACACGAATTTAAAAAACATGGATAAGTGTGTTTATAAGAGAAATTTATAGATTTTTTTCAAGTTATATCACCCATACTGGTGAAATTATATGATTTAAGGGGTTGCGTTTTATAATTGAGGTGATGGGAATTTTAATAATTTCTCAAAATATTAAAATATAATAAAAAAATTCTTCATCCGAAATATTAAAAATAGAATATAGTTGTATAAGGTATTTTAAACCATATATTATCCTATATGGTATTATTAAATATATTTATGATTTTTTATTAATTGAAAAAAAATATTTTATTCAAGAAATATCATTATTGTCACATTTGATACTATTCATTACTATGACTTTAGAAACATCCAAAAAAAGGGTCAAATTCAAAAAAATATTTTATTATATATTGATATTTTATATTAATATATATAATTATATTATAATCATAATTATAAAAAATTATATTTATGTTAATATTTTTAATATTATCTATATGATATTTCCAATAATTTAATAATTACCACATCAACATTGTGTAAAAATTTAATGAATTTATTTATTTGCTAAAAATTTAAAATAAAATAATATGAAGTATAAAAATATTTAAAATTTTTAATTACTATTTATAGTTTAACATTTCTCCTCAAATTCCAAATAATAAAAATTTCATACTAATTAAAATACATAGTGTGAAAAGTTTTACCTTCTTTTAAATAAAATAACATATGGGACCTAATGTCGTTTAATTGGGTCAAAAAGGTCCCAAATATGAATAACTAAATATTATTTCATATAATTACCAATTAAATTATATATATTCAATTTTTGGGTTCATTCAATGGTTAATATAATTTTAATTAAAATCGTTTTATTTATTTTTTTCTCTTTGCACAATTACTACATCAGTTTGGTGTGAACAATAATTTTTGTTAAAGGTTGGGGCCGAAGCCTCATTAATTATTAAAGGAAATAAAAGACCTATTTTAACTGGGTATAGGGAGACCCATTACATAGCCCGAAGTCCCAGTGGGCATTTAGCCCATTACATGGCCCGTAGACCCATTTTTTTGGCCCTAAGCCAATTCTGTGAATAGTACTACTACAATACCTTCACTGTTACAGTACTACACAGTACCCGCCGTCTCTATAGTACTCTACCGCCGCTACAGTGCCATGTCGCCGCAACAGTGCTCGCCGTCGCTATAGTACGCAGCTGCTAGAGTCCGCTAAAGTAATGCTACAGTAATCTGCGCCCAATGGGTTTTGAACCCCCATTTTTCATGTAGATTTAAGGGGTGTAAACAATAATGATAATTTAATAATATATAAAAATTAAAATAAATTACTATTATTAAAAAAATTAATTAATCTCATTATAATCATTTTTATTAATTAATTATATATTTTTACTCATATCCATGTCAAAACAGATTATCAAATTTTCTAATTTGACTTTTCCAGCCCCACACATCCATTTCACAATCATTAGGATATGATCGATTTTATATATGTAAAAAAATTAAAACTATATTTCCTAATAATAGTTTATTAATTATATTTAATAATAATGTTGTAAAAAAACTTTTTACCTCTAAATTAATATCTATAAGGCATCAAATTTTACATTTTCAATGTTGTGCAAACACTTTGTTGGCACTGAAAAATATTTTTATATTTATCATGAGATTATTTATATTTAATATGTTCTGAATTGTATTTTATATGATATGATTCTTATATTATAATAAATATATGGTTAAATAAGATTAATTTATCATTATATAATCATAATTTATTGATGACATCACAATATATATTGCATATTATAAAAAAATGATTTTTTACTATTCACAATAATTGAATTTTTATACAGTGATCAAAATTTTACCATATATTAATTTTTTTATAATTATTTCAAAAAAAAATTCATTTTATACACGAAATTTTCTAAAATGATTAAAATTTTATTATACTTATTTTCCCATAGAAAGAAACAAAAGCTCATTTTGATTAAAAGTTATATATGATGAATAAAATGGCATATTTAAAAAAATTAAATGTTTATTTACTATGAATTAATAAATAAATAAATTTCATAGTATATTTATTTCTATTTATACCCTCCAATTCCTTGGTTAGGGTATAACAAGCATGTTATTATTTAAATAATATATTGAAGATTATTTAAACTCGGTGTTATGTGTAAAACAAACTATTTGAAATGATTTATTTTATAAAATATACCTCCCAAAAAATTATTGTGGATGCTTCATTATTCCTTCAAAAATATAATCCTTTTAATTTTTTGAATGGCCCCTCATAAATATATTTGGGTATTTCATTATCATAATTTCCATATATTCCCATGTTTCCTCCTTTATTTTTAAACTTTTCCAATGTACCTTTACTAGCCAAGCCATCTGATTCATCAAACCATGTTCTCTAGTGTCTCTAATATGGATACAACCATCATGGTAATATAAATCAAGTTCTAAATCCATTTTTATATAATTGAGAACATTTTTTGGGTGTGACGTGTACTTTGATAAAAATAAGTTATGGAACATATAATGTAAAGTAGAAAGGATGTGTGAAATAGAAAAATGGTATGTCACATCTTCAATTCTCTCCATAATTTCAAAAGCTTCAATGTATTTGGAGATCATTATCCCATTCATTACAAATCTTATAACATCCTTCAATGGAGAAACTTTCACGAAAATATGATTTCCCAAATGAAATTCCAAATTTTTCCTTCGGCTATCGGCATAGCCCTTTTGTCTAATTTGAGATTCTTTGAGATGGGTTTGAATATTCTTTAACTATTCAATTGTTTCCCCCAAAATTTATGATACTTCAAGATTCCATTCACCAACATCATCAAAAAAGGTGTTCTACGACATCTTTGGCCATATAATGCCTTATACTATTCCATTTGAATAATTGAATGAAAGATATTGTAATATGAAATTTCTACCAATGTTAAATATTGATTATCTATACCATGAATGTCTAGTGTGAATGATATCAATATGTATTATAAATTTTTTGATAGTCCTTTATGACTGACCATTGGTTAGAGGTTGATACATAGTGATTAAAATAATTATAGTATAAAGAGCCAAATATAGATTTTTTCCAAATTCTGATGTAAATCATAGATCACAACCAGAAACAATTATATGAGGTGGACCATGATGTCTTAAAAATTCATTAATATATAGTAATTAATGTCCCTATAAAAGGTAAATAATAGCTTATAGAATGAAAATGTTTCAATTTTTTAAAGTAGCCAACAATGACCCATATCACATCATTCTTTATAGGGGTATTTGGTAATCCAATGAAAAATATTATAGTATTACCAACCAACTTACACATATGAATATGTATAGGTTGCATGAATCCCCTAGGATTCTTTGTCTCAATATTAACTTATTGAAAAAATAAATATGTTGATACATAACTAGAAAAATAAAATTTCACATTATCCAGAAAAATTATTCCTTCAAATATCGATAAATATTGTTGCTACCAGGGTGTAAAATTAATTAAAACTAAATGAAATTTCCAAAAAATATATTTGAAGCTCAATTATTTATAGAACAGATATTTTCTTTCAAAGTTTTATAATTCCATCTCCATATTTGATGAATGATAATTTTCAATCCTTCGAAACATTAATTTTATTTTGAAAATTATCATCATCAGTTTGAGAACATTTTAACCTATCAAATAAATATGGTTCCGAAACCATTTGAATGAGTTGTGGTGAGTCCCCTAAAATAATAATTATTATATCTATATATACTAAATATATAAACATAGGATCTCCCTGAATCCATATTTGGGTTGAAATTCCATTATATTTCATGATTAAAGAACATTCTTCCTTATTTTATTTTTTGGGGAGGTAGTGTATTGAGAAATCACAATCTTTTAAAAACTCAAGCCATCATAATTTCCACATCTAGAGTAATTTCTATGTAAATATATGTTTAGAAATATTGTGATCTATTTATATATCACATATTTTACCATATATATAGTGTGTCCACATCTTCAGAGAAATGATTTTTCATGGCAACCTAAGATCTTGAGTTGGATAATTTATTTCATGATTCATAATCTATCTTGATTAATATATAATAACTTTATCATCATTAATTTGGAGAGAACTGTGTAATTTATTTGATGAATCATTATATGTCACAAACCTATAATTTTTTATGGTAGATTCAAAATTATAGCAGTGACCAATATTATCTTCAATTAGTCAAAACAATATTCACATTACATTTTCCATATGAACTTAACCACTGTACATTTGAGCTTGGTTAATTGGTTGTCCACTTGATAAAAATTGAATAGAATTCCAAAAGTAACCTGCTAATCCAATGGAACTACATTCATTGGTTATGTATTTGGTGTAGGTAATTCTTAGGTTACCTTTAACATTTCCATATCAACTGATATTCCATCTCAGTTAAAAAATGGCCATGAAATAAATTTCACGAAACAAAAATTCACACATTAAAAATTTACAATATAACCATTTCCTTTGAGGAGTCTCCAAAATTATTCACAAGAGATTGTCATGGTCATCATAGCTTTTGGAATAAACCAAAATATCATCAATGAATAACACTACACAATTATCAAGATATTCCTTGAATAATATATTCATTATATCCATGAAATAAATTGGTGCATTATTGATTCTGAATGGTATTACTTTAAAATATTAATGTCCCATCCTTTTCTGAATTATTGTCTTTATAATATGTTATTTGTTTAATCATAATTGATGATAATAAGAACGAAGGTCAATCTTCAAAAATTATTGGGCTCTACATAGCGATAAATTAAATAATCAATGAAAGGAAGAGGATACTTGTTCTTTATTAAAAAATAATTGATTTCTATATAATCAATACACAATCTCCATGGATCAATATTTCTTCTTGAAAAATAATATTGTGGCTCCCATCATTGATACATTTGGAAGAATATATCCCTTACCATTAAAATCATCCAATAAATTCATGAACTCTACTTATTAAATAATAGTGTTTTTATTGGTAATAATTGATATAATTCATGAATCAGGGATTGAATTAATGAAAAATTCAACCTCAAGCTCTAGTGGTTATTTGGGTATGTCCCGAGGAAATAAATCAAGGTATTCATGAAAAATATGTCAATACTTATTTAACAGATTACATTTTCCATTTTACATCCTTTTATCCATTATAATCTAATTCATAAATTTTATCGGAGGTGGATATTGACATGAATCAGAGGACAATGTACCTTCTCTACAGAAAATAAGTTCCACTCCTTTATCATTGATCATGATTTACTTATCTTTAGAATAACGTTTTAACCATGCATTGAAATCCAATGCATATATAAAATTATATCAAACTAAACCATAGGTATGATAATATGGTTAGAAAATAGTGAACATTTATGTGTCACAATGTGAACTACCCCACACATCCTTCTTGTAGTGGGTCATCCATAATGATTGTTGACTATTAAATACTATAATATGGTGAAATGTAAATATCTTATTATCTTAGAAAACATATAAGATATTAAAGAATTCATGTATCAAAAATCAACTTTTACATTCTTCAAAATTTCGGATATGATTGAAGTACCTACGATGACATAGTTGGGAACTTCCACCTCAACTATAGTGATTTTATAAGATTTTCCTTCTCCCCTTATCCCCTTTATTGTATATTCCCATAAAGTGTGGGACATAGGTTTGTATAATGACCCATTTATTTATAGTTAAATCAGTAAACATCATTGATTTATTTCTTCACCATTCATTAATTTTTTCAATGAACATTATCTTCATTATTATAACAAATTTTCAGGAGCTTCAATCATTAGTTGGAATGATTCTGTCATAATTTTTAAATGATATGATTTCACTGTTACCCACTTCTTTGTTTTATGACTTTTCTTTTTAAAAGTTATTAATTATCCACTTCATATATTTATTTCCAAAGAAAATATAGGATCTATAAAATTAATTCTCTATTTTTATGGAAAATAATTCTCTTTCATCGTATGATAAAATGATTGATTAGTCAATTCCCTTTTTTATACAAGCGTTGTGAAATTTAGAGAAAAGATGAATCATGATTTCTAAATTATTTATATAATTCGTAGCTTACATGGATATTATTTTAAAGGTAGCCACATACTGCAAAACACTATATTCATCATTTTTATTTAACATTTGTAATTTTATATTCATCTAAATTAGATGGTGACTTGAGAATTTTTTTTCAAAGAATGTTTGTTTAAAAAAATTCAATTCCATGTGTACTATTTCATCTTCCTCCCCTGTATTATGTATAAATGACCACCAGTGATCATAATTTACCTTCAGATTATATAATTCCATTAGTTCCTTTTCTATTTTATCTCATCCCAACACTAGGAATGTATTTTCTTTTGATTTGATCCATTGCTTAGTGACCATTAGATTTGTAGTCCCAAAAATATATGGGGGATTCTACTGCATTAAATAAACTATAATATTTGTATTATATTGTGATTCATCATTTTTATCCATTAACATAGGTTTATTCTTCATAACCTGACTAGGATATCCATATATGTTCATGATCTGATCAGATCCAACACTAACTATGATGGATTGATCTGTGGGGTAATCCCTACATTGCCATCATGTATTGATTCCCTACCTTTCATTAAGTTCCATCACTAAATAATGGCACACACTGTGTTAGATCAATACCATCATGAGTATTTAGCTAAAAATTAAAAAACATTTTAATATTAAAAATTTTCAAAAACTATAAATAATTATATTAATTATATTGTTAATTAGGATTTTTTAACATCTAGTTCCAAATGTTTCTACCCAACTTGTTCTGATACCAACCATAACTACCGCAAATACAGTAACATGAAGTCAGTGAATTCATTATTATACTGAATAGATAATAGGGGTATAACTACCATGTATTGATCAGTTTAGTAGTCTCAGATTACTGGATTCATACACGGTTCCCTTATTACATCAGTAAATAAACATAGAACATAAGAAAAGAAAAAATTGAACTACAACCTTGAAACTCATCCAATGATTTCATATTTATATCCTAATGAAAGGAAGAAAAATTAAAATGGTGATAAAAATGCCCAGTAAGGGTTATATATAGCATAATATTTCATAAAAAATTAATAAGTAAATCATAAACATTATGGTATAATCAATAAAACATACATAAAAATCAATGTAATTAAAAGGTCACCCATTCCATTTAATCAATACCATGAGAATAAGATACATCCATAGATAATGTCATTGTGATAAATCATGGATAATAATAAAATAACAATGAGAGAAACTATTAATTATTAGACGTCAGGTCTAAGGTACATGATACCACTGCCTTCATGATCATCCAAAATTTGGTTTAAATTTTTTTTGGTAGAAACCCATTTAATTTTTCAAACTGATTTGTCTCATTAGACCTATCGATGAATCGAGGGACTATACATTTTCATGCCCTTCTAATATATAAAAGACTAAATATTTACATCTATATCCAATACTCTATTTAAAAAATTAATCAATATGCCTCCTCATCAAATATCTATATCTATTAGCGTATAAAAATTTGTAAATATTTATCGAGTAAATAAAATAACATTAGATGTATACAATGTGTCTAAAAAATGGTATATAATTTATAAAATACTCATATAAATGATATAAATAATATGCTAATTTAAGAGAAATGTAATTTTTATTGAAAATGATCTCAAAGGGCTATTTAATACACAACTTAAAAAAAATTAATAAGTTCAAAGTACAAAAATATTCTCAATGATGTTGAAATATAGATGAAGTCACTTACCTCATGGTTCCTTTTTGATGATTGTGTTTTTAGATCATATATAATGATTTTTAAATAATTTTATTAATTTATAATAGAACCATATTAATATTTATAATTTTATATATGATCCAATTATATAATCTTATCACACATTAGTTAATAATAAATCATTATTACTGTTGTTTCAGATGTTAAATGCTTCATTTTTTTATGTCTTGTTGTTTGAGTCTATGTTCCTATGAATAGGATAGTTCCATTATTTATAGAACTATATAAAGGTAATAAATATAATAATTAATCATTATAAACAATTTTAAATAAATTTTTGAAAGTTGATCAAGAAAAATGACTCACATTACATTGTTAAGATCGTAGGTTGTACATATACATGAGAGACGATTTCATTACATTAATGGGTGAGATGGTAATGAGGTGGATGGTATATTAATTTTTCAGAATCAATATATTTTCAAAATTATCATGTGTATCCATTAATTTCATCATTATAACCATCCTTGTATTAAAGGATGGGGCCGAAGCCTGAATTTATTATTTAAAGTAAAGACATATTTAGTGTGGGTAGAGGGAGTCCCATTACATAACCTAAAGGCCCAAGGACAAGTAGATGAATAAAAGGCTTCAAAACCCATTTTTGGCCCAAAGGACCCATTGGGGAACAGTTCTACTATCATACCCGCGTTGCTATAGTACCTACAACAGTACCATCACTACTACAGAACCTACTCCAGTACGTCGGCCGCTATAGTCTGCTGCTGCTACAGTTCCGCCACTGCTAATGTTTTCCCGCTGCTGCATTTCCTCTGCTGCTATAGATCTGCTATGTGAAGGGGATATGATAAAAAATTACACCACAGCATAGAGACGATAAGTCTATGTACACACACACACATGCTACTTTCCTTTTTCATAGGATGCTTAAAATCGATAATATGGTTGTCCCAAATTGACAATAAAATATAATAGAATATATGATACATTATATATTACTCTAGGTAATAAACATCATATTATGTTGAAATAGATAATCAAATAAATTGGGAGATTTGATAAAAATATGTATCTCTTATTCAATAGAGCACCTTCAGATCTTCACTTAAGGGGTATAAAGTTGTTCTTTTTGAAAGAATATAACCTCAAAAACATGTATAATGATATTTAAAAGATTAATTTACAAATTTTTTTTGATTTATATGGGTCATGATAGTGAAATGATGTGATTTAGGGGTTAATATTTTATAAATGTGGTGAATGTCACTTTAAAAATTTCTCAAAATATATTAATATACTAAGACTATTATTAAGAAAAAATATGAATAAATCATCTAAATGTACATGGGATGGAATTATAGACCATATAATATCCCAAATGTTTTTATTAAATATATTTATGATTTCTTTATTAATTGAATAGAAAATTATATTCATGAAATATCATAATTATAAAATTTGATACTATTCTGTAAAATGGATTTAAAAATGTCAAAACAATGATTAAATGTCAAAAATATTATTTAATTATATCCCTGAAATTTCATAGTAATCTAAATAATTATTTTATTATCTTAATGGTCACAAAATACTTTTACTTTAATATTTTTAATACCCTTTATTTGATTTTCTATTAATTTATTTATTAGTGGATCAACATTGTGTAAGCATTCATGGTATTTATTTCATCACTAAAATTAAAAAATAAATTTCCATGAAAAATATAAATATTTTATATCTATAAATAATATTTATTATTGATAATTTCTTCTATAATTTCATATATTAAAAATTTAAAAGTAATTAAAAACCACAGTGTGAATAAATTGACATTAAAAACATACTATTAGGGACCTAATATCATCTAAGTGGGTTAAAAAGAAATAAATTATAACCATGTAATATAAATGTCTAAAATTCCCAATACAATAATATTTATTAAACATATTTTTAAATTTAATGGTTTTTGTTATTTTAATTAAAATAATTTCATGGATATTTTCCTCCTTGCACAAGCACTACATCAGCATTGCATTAATATTAATGTTAATTATATCATAATTAGTAATTTAAATAAATTAATTTCAAAAAAAAATAAATTAACTAGTCTCATTATATTCCTTTATATTCATGCATTATTTTTTTACTCATATACATATCAAAACATGTTATTTAATTTGTTAATTTGACTTTTCTAGCCTTGCGCGTAGATTACACAATCATTTGGATATGATTGATGTTATATATGTAATGAATTAAAAATATAATTCATAACAATAATTTATTAATAATATTTAATAACAAATTTTTGAAAAGGATTGTTATGTATAAATTCATTTCTATATGGAACCAAATTTAACTTTTTCAATGCGCGCAGTCACTACTTTGGCACTGGTAATGATTTTTATATTATGATGATATAATTTATAATTTATATGATCTGAATAATTTTTTATGATATTTATATTATATAATAATACATCATTTTATACATAAGTTTAATTAATCATTATATCATACTTATGTTTAGGTGATATCACAATATATACCGTATTTTATAAAAACCTGTATTTATAACTATTCATAAACATTGATTATTTTTATACAATTATCATAACTTCACCTTGTATAATTATTTTATATTTATTACAAAAAATAATTTCATTTTATTCAATAATATTTCAAATAGATTCAAAAATTAAATATACTTATTTTCTCATAGAAATTATTAAAAACTAATTTATTATTAAAACATATATTTAAAGTATGAAATGACTAAACTAAACAATTAAATGATTATTTCATAAGAATGAAAAAATAAATATATTCATGATATGGTTATTCTTATTCAAACCCTCCAATTAATTGTCTATGTTTTTATGGGCATGTTATTATTTTAATAGTATATATCGGTTCGTTTAAACTCGGCGTTATGTGTAAAGCAAGCTATTTGAAATTATTTGTTGAAATAAAGGAATACAATATAATATTTGGGTGTTAAATTTTTCCCTCCTTAAAAAAATTGCTTCCTTGAATTTTATTAATGTCACTTGATAAATTCATTTGAAAAGTTCATCATCACAATTTCATAGATTACAGTGTTTCCCCTTTGATTTTTTTATTTTTCCAAAGTAACATTATTAGAAGAGTCATCTGATTCCTCAATAATTTTTCTCTACTGTCCGAAATATAGATATATTCAATATAGATTGATAAATCGGGTTCCATTTAAAATTCATTATATATGAGATCATGCATTGGGAACGAAATGTACTTTCTTTACAAAGAGATATGGAACACATAATATACTTTAAAAGGATAATTGGCATTGACAAATGGTAAGACACAACTATAATTCTCTCTATAATTTCAAAAGGTCCAATGTACATGGGGTATAGTTCCCCTTTTCATCCAAATATTATAACATCCTTCCATAGAGATACTTTGAAGAAAACACGATCTCCCACTTGAAATTCAAAATATATCCATTGGTTACCAGTATAACCTTTTTGTCTAATTTGGGATTCTATGATATGGGTTTGAATAGACATTACCTTTTCAATTTTCCACAATAATTTCTAAGCCTACAATTTTTCAATTCAATAACATCATCCCATCAAGTTGGTATGCAATATTTCTTTCTATATTATTCTTTATACGGTGTTATTTGAATACTTGAATGAAAGTTATTGTTTTAGGAAAATTCTGCCAAAGGTAAATGATAATCCCATATTCCTTGATGTTATGTGAACATGATCTCAATATGTGTTCTAATGTTTTTGATTGTTTATTAAAACTACCCATTTATTTGAGGGTGATATAAAATGATCAAAAGATGTTCGATATCAAGATACTGATGAGTAATTTTCCAAAATTTTGGTGTAAATCATGGATCATGAAAAAACACAATTTTAAGAGGTGCACCATTTGGTCTTACAACTTCATTAATATTTTTTATTGATATCCCCTATAGAGGTAAATCTTAATTTTTAGCAAGAATATGTGATAAATTGATAAGGCTAACAACAATGACCTATATCACATCATTCATTATGGGTTTATTAGGTAGTCCAATGAATAATACTATAGTAATGTCATCCCTCTTCGCATACGAATAGGTATAGGTTGCCTGACTTCCCAAGGATCTTGTATCTCAGAATTCACTTGTTGACAAATCAAATATAAGGATACATAAATAGAATTTTTTCATTTCATCTTGTCCCAACAAAATGTTCCATAAAATATATATACATGTTGGTGCTTCCAGGGTGTATAGATAAATTTAATATATAAGAAATATCCAACAATTCACTTTTAGAATTATGTATTGATGGAATATATATTATCTTTCTAAATTTTAGAATTCAATCATCACACAAGATGTCTTCTAATTTTCCATCCTTCATTGTTTTAGTTTTCTTTTGAAAATTGCCTTCATTAGATTGAGATATTTATATCATATCTAATAAATATGGTTTATAAACCATTTTAAAAGGTGTGGTGTCTCCCATTAATAAATTGTGTATCCTTATTTACTATATCTATGAACATTGGATCCACCTCAATCCTTATTTGGGCCATATGTCCATGATCTTTCTTGCTTAATGAATTTTATTCCATATTCCCATTTCAATGGTGTTAGTGTATAAAGAAATCATAATATTTGAGTAACTCGAGCCATATTAATACCCTCATGCTGATTTCATTCTACGTAAATATGTTTTTTAAACTATACTAGTCCAAACATATGAAACATTTTTTACCATAGAGAAAGCGTGTCCCTATGTTTTGCGAAAATATTATGGTTTCTAACATAAAATCATGAGTTTTATAATTTTTTATACGATTCCTCAGCTGTCTTAATTCATATATAATAACAATATCATTTTCATAAGGAAATACATATTTCCATTCTCTGATGAAAAATTGTATATCACAAAACAATAAATTCTAGATGGTAGTGTCATAATTGAAGCATTGAAAAATATTTAATTAAATTATTAAAATCATTATTCACATTATTTTGTCCATATTAACTCAACCCATTTACATTTCAGATTGGATAATAAGTTAGGAAATCTAGAAAAATTTAGAATTAAATGTATATTGTAACATTTTAAACTAATGAAACTATGTTCCTCAGTAATGTTTGATGTTGTAGGGCATTATTGGGCATTATTTTCCATCGCAAGATCTACTAATATTCCATCCATATATAAAATATTTCCATGAAAGAAATTTCCTCAATCCCAAATTCACACTTTATAATTTTACCATATTAATATTTCTTTCTATGAATCTCATGAATGATCCCCATGTGATTCTCTTGGTTATCATAGCTTTTTGGATACACCAAGATATCATTAATAAAAAAAATATTACCACGATATTCCTATAAAACCATATTAATTATATCAATGAGTACAAAGAGTTCATTAGTGAGTATAAATGGAATTACTATAAACATATAATGTCTATACCTAATTATAAATGCTATGTTTGGAATATATTATTTATTTAA
Organism: Viscum album; assembly: GCA_963277665.1. NCBI lineage: Eukaryota > Viridiplantae > Streptophyta > Magnoliopsida > Santalales > Viscaceae > Viscum > Viscum album. Next base: position 1,933,627,895 of record OY728142.1, read on the forward strand.
TCATAATTGATGATATCAAGTGTAAATATTGACAATGGAAAATATTTTTCTATCTGGAGTTGATTAAATAAATCATCAATGGATGTTTGATTATACTTTTTATTTATCACAATTTCAATTATTTCACTATAACAATCAATCAACCTAATAGGCGTATATTTATTATTAACAAATAATACTGGGGCTCACCATAGTGATATACTAGGAAGCATAAATCTTGTACCACTCAAGTCTTCCAGTGATTTCATTAACTCTAATAGTTCAATAGTAGCCATTATATTTGGAGTAATTGATACATGTCATGAATGAGGGATTAAATCCATTGAAAAAATCAACCTCATTCTCCAATGGGTATCATGTTATGTCCTTGGGAAATACAACAATTTAATCATTTACAATAGATGCATCCACAATTTGAATATTATCGTTTTCAATTATCTTCTCTTCAAACACTACATTCTCATTCATAAAATATATTGGATGTGGATCTTTAAATTCATTAGATGACGAAGTATATTCTTTAAAGACAAAGATCACACTCCATTATCACTGATCATGGTTAGTTGTTCTTTGGAATAGTTATTTCCACCATAAATTAAAAGCTAACACATACCAAGAATAATATCAAATTCAACAGTAGGTATAATATTATGGTGAGTCAATAGAGCACATTTATGTGTCATAATGGGAACTAACATTAACATCCTTCTTACAATGAGACTTCTCATATGAGTTTTTTATATTAAATACATTCTCATGGTGAAATAGAAATATCAAATTTACATAGAAAACATAGAACATATTAATGAATTCATGTATCCTTCACGAAATATTGAAATGTAAGAATATTTGTACAAGATTAAAGTACCAACCATGACATAGTTGGGAATTTCCACCTCACCTGCATTGATTTCATAATCTTGTTTGTCTCCCCTCGTCCCCTTTTGTTGTTTATTCCTAAAATTTCTCGTACATTTGTTGAAATAATGACCATTTTATTTAATGTTAAATCCAAGTGCATCATTTATTTGTCTCTTACCCTTTAATTCATTAACCCGATAATTATAATATTCATACTCATAACAAACTCACATTCCCTTCAATCATTTACGTGCATGATTCATTCACATTTTTACATGATGTGATTTCATTATTAACCTCTTATTCATTAATGCATTACCATTTTCAAAGATTTCATCCGACCGCTTATTATATTGATTTCCATATAAAATATAGGATCTATTAAATTCATTATCTATTTAGATTTCACATAATAATATTTCATCATGTGATGAATATGTTTTATAAGTAAATGCTCTTCAATGACTTGGATTGAGTCATAAAAATTAATATTCAATATTGATTTATGAATTTTGACTTCAATCTATAGAATACCTGGATATTCTTTTAAGGGATTCCTTATACACCAGAACACTATAGTCTTTGTTTTTCATTAATCTAAATAATTTAATTTTAATTTTAATTTTTTGATCAAAAGGAAATATTTTTTATATATTTTGTCTTGAAATATATCCATTTCACGTGTTTTATTTCATCTTACTACCTCTTATTTGGTATCAATGGCTACCATTGATAAGGATTTCTCTTAAGGAACTATAATTCTAGTAGTACCATTTAATTTTCATCAGATCCCAACACCATGAATATCTTTTTAAGGGTTTTGATCCACTATTAAGCTACCACTGGATTAATATTTCCACTAATAGATATGGGCTTCTACCATATGAAATTATCTACCAAAGGTGTATTATTTTGTGAAGCATCATGTTGCTCAATTCGATTAAGGTTATTCATTAAATCCTGAGTATGTTATCCAAATATGTTCATGATATCCTCTGATCCAACACTAACTATGTTTGATTTCTCAATGGGGTCTATCCTTATATTTTCCTCTAGTATTGATTCCCTTACTTTCATAATGTTCCATCACGAAATAATGGCACGGAATACGTTTTCTAATAATTATCATGAGTATTTAGCTAAAAAATAAAAATCAAGAGAATTGTAAAAGCTTTGAATTACTATTAATAAGTATATTAATTATGATTTTAGCTATGTTTATTTAACATCTTGTTCCCAATGTTTCTAATAAATTTGATCAGATCGCAATAATAACAACCCCAACTCTAGTAACCTGAAGTAGTCGATTACTTTATTACATGGAATAGATACAGGGGATCTTATCACCAAGTATTGACATGTTTAGTGGTCTTGAATATCTAGATACATACATGGATCCCTTATAACATTGGTAAATAATCATAAATAAAAAAAAATCAAAATTCAAACTGCCTCCTTGAAACTCATCCAATATTTCATATTCAGGACTCTAAGAAAGGGAAAAAAGAAAAGGGTGATATCAAATGCTCATTAAGGGTTATATATAGTGGAATATATTATATATCCATAATATGTGAAGCAAATTCAATAATTGATAATCAATAAAGAATAATCAATGTTGGAATGGAATTAATAGGACTCGCATACCATTTAATCAATAACATGGTAATAAAATTACACCTATGGATAATATGACTATAAAAAATTAATGGTTAATAATTAAACTATTATGAAGTATATTTTAAATTATATGATGTCATGTCTCAGGCACATGATGCCTCCACTTTTAAGACCATTCATAATACAGTTTAGAATTTTATAGGTACAAACCCATTAAATTTGGCCAGCTGATTTTTCTAATGAGGCTTATTGATACCTGGAGAGGCTATATAATATTTGGACCCACACTTAATTTCTTGTTTAAAGCACTGAAATTATTTAAAATATTATATTTAATCAATTAATCAGTTTTTCCCATCATAAAATATCATTATTGAATAAGGGATAAGTATTTATCAATATTTATATAGTAATTCAAATAACAACCAAAGATAACACCATATATAAAACATGGTATACGATTTAGAAAATACATATATCCCTGATATAAATAATATGGATATTTAAGAGAAATGTAATTTCAAAAAAAAATTATCTCAAATGTGTAGCTAATAATCTACATTAAAAAACATTATAATTTCACAATACTAAATATGTCACAATGAAGTGGAAATTGAGAAAAAGTCCTTTACCACATGTTTCCCTTTGGTTGAACATGTTATAATGATTTTTAATCATTTTTATTAATTTATTAGAGAACCATTTTTATATTTATGATATCATATATGATCCTCCTCTATAATATTATCACTCATTTGTTAATAATACTTCATTATTATGATTGTTTTAGTTGTTAACTACTTTATTTTATTATGCATGTTTTTTCATGTATGTCAATTTTTGTATACATAAGATAGTTTCATTATATATAGAGTTTTATTAAGGTCATAGATATAAAATTTAATCCTTATATACAATTTTAGAATCATTTATTAATTTTGATCATGAAAAATTAAACGCATCGGATCGTGGAGACAGTAGAATGTACAAATGCATGATCGACGATATCATTCTTGTAATTGGTGAAACAGAAAGGACGTGGTTGGTATATTTAGTTTTAAGAATCTATATCATTTCATAATTATCATTAATATCCATTATTTATATCATCATAACCATCTATGTGATGTGGTTATCAAAAAATATATTATACCACTATGTGGAGACAGTATGTCGTACGTCCACACAAGTGGTACTTTCATTTTTCATAGGATGAATAAAAGATGTAATATGGATTTCCTAAATTCCTATAAACTTATAAGATAATGTATGATACTTTAGTTATTATTTTAGGATGTAAAATACATATTGAGATGAAATATAATAAGAAATAAATTGAGATTTTTGATAAAAATGAGTACCTCTTCTTCGATAGAGCTTTTTTAGATATTCACATAAGGGGTCTAAGGTTGGCCTTTTTGAAAGAAAAAAAACTCAAAATCATGGATAAAGATATTTTAAAGTTAAATTTACATAGTTTTTATAGGCTATATGGATCGTGATGGTGAAATGATGTGATGTATGGGTGTGCCATTTATTATTGATGTGATGGACACTTTTGAAATTTCTCAAAATATTAAAATATAATAAGACTACGGTTGTGCTAGAAGCATACAAAAAGCATATAAGTGTATAAAGGTTGACATTTTTGACCATATGTTATTCCATTTGGTTTTATTAAATATTTTTATGATCTTTTTAAAAATTTCATAAAATATTATATTCATGAAATATCATTACTGTCGAATTTGATACAATTCATTGCTAGGAATTTAAAAACATAAAAAAATTTCAAATTAAAACCAATTATTTTATTATGTCGAAGAAATTATATAGTATTATATACAAATATTTTATTATCATATTTATCACAAAAGTTAGGTATTTTAATATTTTTATTATCATTTATTTTATTTTTTTCATTATTTTAATAATTATTACATCATCATTGTGTGAGCATTCAAGGTATTTTTTTCTTCCCTAATATAATAAAAAATGTTTTATGATGTATATACAAAATTTATATTTATAGGTAATATTTATGGTTGAAATTTTTTTTAGTAATTCAACATATTAAAATTTTTATACTTATTAGAAACCATAATGTTGACAGTTCTACTATCTTTTAATGAAAATACTATAAGCAATGTAATGCAATATAGGTTGGTCAAAAAGATCAAAATTTTGACCAATGTATGATAAATTTTTGAAAATTTTCCATAATATATGATTTATTTAATTTTTGTGTAATATAATGGTTCTTATAATTTTAATTATAATCTTTTATTGATTTAGTTTTCTGCTTGCAGAAGAACCACATCAACATTTCATAACCATTAATGTTAATTTATATATATATATATATATATAAAATAAATTACTATCATAAAAAGTAATTTAGGCTTATAATGATCTTTTATATTATTTCGTTATTCATGTTTATTTATATCTATGTCAAAAAACATAATTAATTTGATAATTTAACATTTATAGACTTGTGGAAACATTACACACGAGTTTGGATAAGAGTAATTTTATATAAATAAAACATTAGAAAATATATTTAAAAATAATCATCAATAAATTATATTTATTAATACTGTCAGTAGATATATTTTTACCTATAAATTCATATATATAAGGCCACAAATTATACATTTTCAATGCTGTGTAGACACTGTGTTGGCAATGAAAATGATTTTTATATTTATTTTGAGATAATTTATAATTTATACATTATGAATTATTTTTGTATGATATTTTTATTATATTACAATAAATGAGTCTTTAAAAAATGTAATTAATTTTTGTATCTTAATTATTTCTTGATGATATCACAAAATATAACTATTTTTTAAAAAATATGTATTTGTTATTATTCATTAAAAATTTAATTGTTTTAAAAAATTATCAAAATTTCACCATAGAATAGTTTTGGAATGATTACATAAATAATAAAGTTTATTTTATAAAATATATTTTCTAAAAGTATAAAAAGTAATGGTACTTATTTTCCCAAAAAAAGAAACAAAAAACACTTTTTGATCAAGAATATATTTGAATAAAAAAATAACTTTACAAAAAAAGTAATTGTTGATTTATTATGTATGGAAAAATAAATATATTTCTTAAGATGGTTATTTCAAGTCATAAAAAAATTCATTTTCTTGGTTTTGATGGTCATGTTATTATTATAATATTATATCATGGTTCATTTAAACTCTTGGTTTCATAAAAAAACAAGCGATTAGAAAATATTTATTTGAAAAAAAGACATGTCTTAGAATATTGTGGTGTTACATGATGTGTCGTTCATTAAATTTATATAAATTAAAATGATAAAGGAACTTACATGGACATGTACTTAATATGGTAGTACAATTCCCATTAAAGATTTAGTGATATCAACATCCATAACGAAAATAATGGACAAATCCTTTCCCGTATTATTCATTAATACAAAATCACTCGTAAAAACCCAACACATCCTGCCTTACTATGAACATATTTTGTCATAATATTTGTCAATTAATAATTTTATGTGACTCGTTAATTAATTAAGAAAATGAAAAAGTCTATAAATTATTACACACATCAACTGATAGAAATATATTATAACATCTTTATCTGTTTATTTCTTATTGGTGTGTCATGTTCTCATAATCATAGACACTAAATATTAGCAATATAACGAATAATGAGAAACATTATCTATGATCTATGAGCCTCCACCCCTGATATCCTATGTCATTATCATCTCATCCAATGATATCATCTGTCTATAAAACATATATTTAAGAATATTGTCATGTAACATCTAGGTTATCATCATAGTGGGAATGTTATATGACATGTCATTGTGATAGGTACCATTAGAACATTACCACATACTATTTCATGTAGAATAACAATAATGATGGTATATTAAATTATATTTATTTATAAATACATGAATACCAATAATAACATTGTATATAGATTATGGATTTTGGGAAACAACTATAACATAATAGTAGAAGTTCCAAATTTATCATGGATAATAACCATAACCAAATACCATAATTATGATTCATAGGCCATGATAGAACCAAAAATCCAAATGACTAGTCATTGGGAATATAATAGACATAGAAGAAAAAAACTAGTAATATTTCTAAAAAAATAAAAATAAAATTGATAATTAATGTTCCTTTATTTAATTCTGTAAACTCATCAGTCATCCATTTTTATATCTAGAACTAATTATTATAAAAAATTATTGGCATTAGTAAAGATACTTAATCATATATTAAGAGTATTATGTAAATCTTTAGAAAATCCATTGATTGGGGATCCCTGATTTGTGTGAAAAAGGGAAATTATTGGGAGAATAATTTATTTAGAGAAAAATGGTCCAATGATGAGCCTAGTGTTTCTTGAAATTTTATATCTTTTTAAAATGGAACACCACATCCAAAAATATAATTTTTTTATTCTTTCTAATGTATGGAATGATTGTAATATATAATAAATATTTATAAAAAACTGAAAAATAGCAACAATTCAATTTTATTATTTAAATAATTAATTAATAAATGTGATGAATATTGAAGAACCATTTATTTATGTGAATATTTTACATTAGTATATATAATCATATTCTATGATAAAAAAACTAGTATAAACATTTTCAAGTGTCATTTTTTAGGTTTTTATCATTTTTCTCCTCTTGGGTGTGAAATAACAAAAATTGTTGTAAAATTTTGAAATAATAAATTCTAATATTTTTAAACCTTAATAATTATTATTGGAGTCATCTCGAGTCATTATTACCTTATTATGAGTTAATATTTAGGAAATATTTGAAAAAAAAATTATAGTATAAGTAATTTTGCTAATCTTTTTTAGTTTTTATAGAATAAACATAATGGTTTCACTTGTTTATTTTTTAAACGTTTATAAAAAGAATAATTTTCAAATTTGAAAGGAGATAGGTATAAAATATATTTAATAGGAGGGATGTTTTGTTTTATATTAAATATATTTCAATGTCTCTCTTTATTTATTGATTTGATTTATTATAAAAAGTGAAAAATAAATTTCATTCCCAGACAAAGATTCATTTATATACTTTTTAATATATGATACAAAATCTTCTTAGGCATACCATTACATATTTTTAAATATATTTTTTAATTAATTTAAATGATTGAAATAATAGGTTTATAAGTAAAGATAATATATAGATATTGGATTGAGTAATCCTGATTTAGATAAATTTATTCATTTATATAAGTGATTTTTTTTAAAATTTAATCTTAAAATGTGTTCTAATATGAGAGTAACATAGATTATTTTTAATATTTGATTAATTATAAAGACTTAATATAATTTTGAGTACATTTTTGGAAAGCTGACTCTTAAAATATAACAATATATTGATATAAGGATTGTAAATATCTACCTATATGTGATAATTATATTAATTATTTTCCATATATGGTTGATTTTGTCTTGTTTATGATCATTGATACATTCCTTAATTCGGGTTTTAACATGTATAATTAGTTTTCTCTTGGTAATTGAGCATGATATGTGAGAATGATGAATGTGACATTTGATCCTTCTATATATTTCATAAAATGACAATAACTAAAATAAAATATATATAAAAGGTGTTGGTGCATGTATTATACTCAATATTAAAATAAAAAAAATATTAATAATAATTTATTAAAAGAATAGATTGATAGTAAATATCAATATATATTTGAGATAAAATTAAGAGAAATGGAAGACTGAATAATTTATTAGTTTTCATAAAAACTAATGTTTGTAAGAGATATGTTGATATGAATCCTAGAAATTAAAATAAATTGTGAACTATTTAATTTAATTATATATTATATTTAATATTAATTGTGATATGATTTTTTAAAAAATTGTTAAGATTTATTCTTGAGGATAATAAAGAGTTTATGTGTAGTTGTATTTTAAATATAGAGGACATCATACACTTTATAGGCGGGTTTTAATCAAAATTATTATTATTTAAACAATTATTCCCTTAGTTTATATATGCATTACTAAAATTAGTAATATTATGTTTATATTAACATTTTTATTAATTTATATGTATTGTGGGACCATACCATTGTTTTCTTATCATATTAATAGAACAAACCATTTTAGAGGGTGACATCAATGAAAGGATGAAACAATGATGTAGTTTTTAGATAGAGAAATCATTTTAATAAATCAAAAGGGAAGAAAACACTATAGGGAAGGAATTAAGAAATTTCATAACAAGATCCTAGATCCCAATGAAGAAAAAATCATTACCTTTTTTAAATATTTCATTTCGTTTTTACATGAAATGTTTCACAAAATAGTGGGTGGCCATGTCATAATTGATGAAGAATTTTTGGGAGGAAGTGATATTTTGATATGATAATGTGAAAAGGGGAATTTTATGATATGTAACATCATATTATAATTGATAAAATAAACTTGACAATCATAATATGTTTTTTTATATCATGGAAAAAATATTATGTCCTTGATTTAGGGTATATTAAAAAGAGATATAACACATATAACAATTTTGATGATGAATACAATTAATTTTTTTATATTTTATTAAAAACATGATAAATTATGGATTATATAGACAGTTACTTGTATATTTTTGTAGAGGGCTGAATTAATAGAATTTTAAAAATTTAGGCATAAACTTGTAAGATATGAGTGCCAGGATTTTTGTGTAGAAATTTGAATCAATCAATCATAAATTTAATATTCATCTCATATTTAATATTTTGGATTTTTGGATTAAAATATTTAACATCCTAGGTAAAGATGTAGTAAATCATTTTCATGAATTATAAATTTATATTCATTACCAAAATATTAGGTAATTGTTTTTCATAAAAAGGGATATAGCTTTAACAAATGTATTTTTTATATGGTATTAATTTAAAAGATAATATAAAAATTTGAGAAATTTAATTTGATAAAATACAATTTATTTTTGATTTAATTATATCAAAATTAAATTTGGGTGATGTTTTGGTATTTTTTGAAAAAATATTGATATTTAGATTAATAGAGAAAAATTATGATTTTGGTAAATAAGTAATTTGTTTTCAATAAATTATGTAAATTAAAGTATAATAATGTGTTTAATATAATTTAATGTAAAATAAGTATTATTTAATAATATTTAGTACAATTAATTAATTGTTAATCATTTATATATTGGATTTTAGTATAAATTTGTTTTTGGGTTTTAGAACGGGGTTTTCTGAAAATTGTTTCAATGTGTACAATGTTTCTAAATTTTAAATAATTAAAATAATATATAATTAAACTTATTTTGAATTAATATTTTATATTTTATATGAATAAATATTAACATATTTCCATATTATTATTATTGTTATTATTGTCACGAACCGTGGCAGAATTCTATCTAGCCTGACACACGACCTGGTACGTGGTATGGCCTGAAGGGAGTTTTTGATACCCATATGCAAAAAAAGTGTATGGGTATCATTAATATGATTTTGGGAATTATTTTACCCTCTTTTATAAGATAACAAGTCAATATAAATAAACAAAAAATGATAAATAACCATATCCAAATAAGGCACAACAATTTTCAGACTCAAATATTTACAATATAAACAAAATACAAAAGTAAAAAATTGTATGTGAAGTTGAATGATTACCCAAAAAACTCTTGGTGACATAAGGGTAATAAACCTCAATCCACTAACACAAACACCTGAAAAAAGATGAACTCTAGAATCTAGAACCACCATCACCATGACACATCATTCCATTACCTATGTCATACATAACATAATCTATATACACCCAAATATGTGTGTATAATGTGAGACAAATCCCCATATGATGTCACAAAAAATAAATGATTCCATTCTACCACATTAGAAGAAAACTAAGAATGGAAATTAACTAATAAACATTTGAATCATTTTTCAGTGAATATTTTATTAACAACCAGTCTCATTGAAAACACTTTAAAGGAAATAGTTTTCTAAAAGATGATTTAAAAACATTATACATAATTTAAAAACCAAAACATATAAATGGTCCACCATACACCGATGGATGAAACCACCTCACATAAGCATCATATCACAATAAAACACCATGGGTAAATCCCCCGGATATCTAGTACAAGTGGAACTCTAGAAACCTTGTACCTCATTAAGACAATTGTCTAGAAACAACAACACATAGCTTTGTCATGTAGAATCCATTTAAATGGAAAATCCTAACGGCCTATTGTTATTCAATCAAAATACATGTTTAGATAGTATTTTAATTGTAAATACTACTATGTGAATCTGTTATTCTCCACTTACGAATGAACTAACATCAATCTGCTAGAAGAATATAGGCCTTCCACTTCTAAATCTCTAGTGTACTAGTTATATTTTCCCAACATAGATACATGGGATTTTTTTTCAGGTATTTCATTATCACATAACCATTAATTTCAAAAAACATTACATACCACATAACAACAAAAATTAATTAAAACTTTACATAAATGTACCATTTCCCATTTTACACACACTAAAACCATTTCAAGTCACTATTCAGACCATTTTTAGAATTCATGAATCCTATTTGGAAAAAAAATTAATCCAACCGTTTTAGGGGAAAATACCCTTCTAAATTCACAGACAATCCATGTTCACAAGAGATGTGATTCACAAGCTTGAACCAATTCTGTAAATCACCTTTTAATGGTGCACAATAAAAATCGACATGTCCAAATAAATCATTTTATTTTAAAAAACCAACTTTTAAAAAATTTAAACCTCAATTTCTCTTAAAAATGCAATTTTTACCTTTAACATATTTATAAAAACACATCAATTACGAACACAAACAAATAACACACAAAACATTCCAATTTTAATTTTAAAATCCCATTTCTATCTGATATTCATGTCAAAATCATTCCAATACACATTTTCCCCACACAAAGAATTGTTGAAAAACATCTATAAATCCAACCAAGCATATTAAAAGCATCTAAAAGTGTTAGATCATGAAACCACCCACCTCACACTAAAAATCATATTAAAATTGATGTGAAACCACATCCACATCATAGAATGATCCAATAAATAAAATATTGGACACTAAAAATTAATAACTTACACACAAAAAAATGAAAAAATCATCCTTAGGTCATATAACCTGTATGAAATTAGGACGACATGAAGGGAAGAATCTAGGTAAAACCACCCATTAAATTATACTCAAGTGGTATAAAAAATATTATAGAGAGCTACAATGGATGAAAATTTCATATGATGCTAATGAGAGGGGTTTAGGGTAAAATTGATAGAAGAATCAAGGGTAATTTTCAGTTTTTTAATGACCAGGACAAGGCATGCAGTTTTCCCGCATGGTTCTCCAAACTATGAGACAATTATGCATCACTCACTAACCAAGAGGGGCTGCCTTAAAAATTATCATATACGATGTACAGACCATGTGATAACCACGCAGTATCCATAGTCCTAAAATGGAACTTCGCTGCATGATTTACTATGTTTAGTGCAGTATTCACCCTGACCATGAGACATGTGCTTTCAAGCCCAAAAAATAACTTTTTTCATTAAAACTAAATGGGTAAACCCACTAGTAAGAGCTAGATTGAAATTCAACAAAAGAAAATACATAAAAATTCAATCCTATCACACTTAAAACTCAATAGAAAAACTGAGATCAAATAATGAACTAAAGTAAAGGAAGAAATCATAAATTTGGGTGTGACAATTATTCCAACCATGAACACTTTCTACCATCATAAAATCATTCCAAGTATTTATTTGAAAACAAAAACCAATAACCCTCCAAAACTCTACGAAATTTCTAACAAAAATAAAGAAAATGAGATATCAAGAACACCATGAATGGGAATAGAGATTCATATGATTAAACCAAGAAATTCAGAATGAACACTCCACCATATGCAAACTACCCAAAGAATTCCACTACACCTCTCGTTGATTATTCAAAATAAAACACACTCTGTATAATATAACCTCTCAAACAAAAAACTCTTCTGACATTTCCAAATAAAATTCATACCTATTACATTAAACGAAAATGATCCCAAACTACATGTGGAATTGCATTCAAAAACTTGAACCACAACTTTTGGAACCCATGGTTAAAAAAATATCATTGGTCACTTTCCAAATTCCCCATCTTTGGTCATAATGGAATCCCATTTCTAAAATTCCCAAGTATAACTGATGAGTTTCAACATGCAGCTGAGACATAACTAGATTATCAGCATTAGGGGGCCTGAACAGACTCCCCACCATGATACCCCCAAACTAAACTAACCATCTAATCCAAAAGTCTTCCCAAAAATGAATAAAGTATTTAATCACATCATTTCAAATGCCTAACATTAGTTTAAATAGATAGGGACTCAAAATTTAAAAAAATATAAAAAGAAATCACCACCCACCAAACCCACAATGAAAATGTAACACCCCATTGTTCTAAAAAAATAAATTTATTTGCATGAAACATTATTTCATTTAGATAGTTTTAACTATCCTTTAAAAAAATTATTCCATTTCTATAATTTTAATTTCAAAAACAGTCATCTATGGTTGTGATCAGTAAGTTAATTGGAGTTTGATAGAACCCACTTGGTTTTTAGTGTATATAGTTACATAACTTTCGGAATACTAATCTGATCCTATTGAAAATTAAATTTTATTATTTTTTTTTTTCGTATGGAGTTAATATAATGACATATTGATTAATTTTTCAAGGTGATTTAGAATGAGTAATGGTTTTAAAATTATAAATTTTTTAATAATTTGTGATTGTATTTTAAAATTAAATTAAACTTATTTAGAAAATTATTTTAGAAAAATGTAGTTCATTTTTTTAATTCTACAGATCAAAAAATTGTTAGGGTGAATTTTTTGGGTTTTTCTGAAATTCATAAATTTATATTGAATAGTGATATACGATCAAATACCATATATTCAATTTATCAGTTAAATATACTATTTTTGACATCATGTATAATTTAGTCGCACCTTTTTCAAACTCACATTCTCTCTTTACTATTTTGATCATGTAACACCCCATGATTTCATAGTATGTTATCTTCTTTAAAGTAATTCAATAGCTTGCGCTACACAAACACCGAGTTTGAGCGCACCCCAACATACCAAAAAAGCCGTTGAAAAAGTTTTTATGAGTAGTATTAACTGAATTTCAAATTTTATATACTACATATAATTTAATATTCCATATTATGTTATTTTTAGACATAATATATGAACAAAATCAATTTTACAGATAAATGATATATTTTTCAAAAAAAAAATTCACCGCCTTTTAATGGTGAACCCTTTTAAATACAATATTCAAAACTTTTATATATTAAATTTGACAAAATAAAATTCTTATTTATAATTGGGACATAAAAAATTTAGTTTCGATAAATTTTTGTTGTTTTTATGATAAATTTCATATTTGGGTGAATAGTGAAAAATACTAAATTTTAATTAAAAACATCTTTTTTAATCAGAATATTTTATAATGATAAATTATACATTTGAATGGTTTGGAAGTATAATTATATTATAATTTTACAATTTAATCCAATGTTGTTCATCGGAATTAATTTCACTTTGAAATTATAAATTAAAAATGTCAATCTATTGATAGTTATTGTTTCTTAAAAACACGCGATTTAATTTGACAATGAGAATTAATTTTAAATTAATTAATAAAACATTTATTTTTTCAATTTGGTAAAATAGAAATCATTTTTAAATTCATAATATAAATTATATCTTAGCTGGATATTTTAGGTATTTTTCTGAAAAACAATAATTTTTTATGAATAATAAATTCACTTAGTAGTAGTTAAAAAATGAAATTTTTGTTTAAATGAACTTTTGGCACTTCTATAAATTGAATTTTGAAAATAAAACATACATGGTTGTTATTAATATGAAAAATTTGGTTCAATAAGATGAAAATTATTTTTTGTGAATAATATCTTTTGACTTTTATTTACCTCAGTTAAAGGTAAATAGGGTAATTCAAGGTAAATGAATATTATAAAAATAAAAAATTATCATAAAACCTATTCTAACATTAATTTATGAGTCATGGATGACCATGGGAATTCTTGGGTTGATTTTGGGACCCCATGGAGCCACTTAAGAATGATAATGACATATTATTTTAATTAACATAAAGTAAAGGCAAAAATGACATTACCAAATCTCTTTTAGTATATCAATTTTTACATGGGGTTTTAAAAATTTTATTTTGGACTATAAATAATAATTTAAAATATAAAAATACTTCATACATTATAGTATTTTTTTAGTTTTTAGATTTCAATTAAATTTAATTTTTTTTGACACGATAATGATGCAGTATTTACATTATTAATAAATGATTTAAATAAATAAGATTATAATAATTAAAAAAATATCCAAAACCTATCCAATTATTATTTTAAGATTTTATTTTGGAACATGAGTAATCTTATCTTTTACTTTATGATTTTTGGTCTTTTTGAAACTGATGATGTGTTTCTAATAAAATAACATTTTCAAACATTCCTAAAGACAACCTCTTCTCCCTTATAAAAGGACACCACTTATAACCCATTCCTCACACCTATATAGCCCCTTAGATATTAAAAACCCTTACCAAATAACCTCTCAAGATCCTTATATTCTATCTAAAATCCTTGCATTAGGAATAAGTCAATTCAAGAAGTCTGTTTGGTTCAAACCAAAGAGAGTTACCCAAATTAAAGGTAATGGTTTCTCTTAACTTCTTTAATTTTATTTTATTTCTCCAACTCCTAACCTCTTTTTATTACATAAATTTATAATAACAATAGTATCCTCAATATACTATGATTTTTTCATGTGAATTATTTTAACTACACTTACATACACCTCCATCTAATGGGTAATGTAAATATTGTTTCTCTGGATGGCAAACTAATGCCTCATGAAATAATGATTGTTCAATAATATCATACGCCTCTCATGGGGTCCTTAAAGATATAACTATATTTATATATTATATATATGATATTGATGTTTTATTTATGATTCAGTATTTTCCATTTATATCATTCATTTTTGGTTTCCATTATGGGTAACGCGATAATTTCATTTGAGGAAGTGTAGACTTCCACCACCTCAAAGTGAAATGACTCTTTAATGACTTATGTGGGACATATAAAGGATGAAGATAATGATATTATATATGATATTATACTATAATTATAATATACCTATGTGTCAGTATGTTTTAATTTTAATAAAATTCAAAATAGAAGTGAAAGTAGTGTTTATTCGTACGTACGACTTACTGTCTCCATGAATGGTGCATTTCAATTCATATCTACAAATGTTATGTACTATTACAAACACATATATTTACTGAATATATAATATATATGTGATATCTAAATCATTTATATCATTTTTTAGATAATTTAATTTTAACCACATTGAAAAATTGTAATTATAACATGGTCATTTCTGACTCAAGTTCCGATCATAGATAAAATATTCAATATGAACTAAAATAATTAACTGATATTTATTCCAAAGTAATAAGTGATATAAAAGGAATAATAAACTTGAAAAATGTTCTTAATAAAGTATAAATTAACTTACATTTATTATTCTTGATGAACAAGGAACATACAAGACAAGTCAGTCTTGAGGTAAGGGGTTTCTTAGCTCACTTTTAATTCCATGAGATTTCTATTGTTCGCCACTTATTTATTGAATGTGGTATATTGGGTACATAAATTTGATATATATTATCATTATTATATTTATATTCATGAAATTAGGTGAATTATTTGGAGGTTATTAACTTTTAGTAATGTGACTCTATTTATTACAACGTGGTAAGGGGATTTCATCTCACTTCTCATTCCCGTGAGAGTCAGTCTGTATTCCCACTATTTCCTTTTTTTGGTGTATGTACTGGACATGATTGTACTCCTCCAGTAATTAAATTTAATATATTTTCAAATAAAACTTCATTTTAAGATCCTACTTTCATGGGGTGTATGTTTCATGAGTTACCAAATCGGTGAAGAAATTTCAAATTTCAATTTCCACTAATTCGGATTTACACATACATCATTTATTATTTTACTCCAAGATTATGTGTGGAATAACTATTTATTATTTATTTAGTAATTTCTACTATCTTTTTTGTGGATGTACTTTTGATAAACATAATCTCTCCATTGATAATTTCTCAATTCATTGTTATGAACTTGATAAGAGTAATCTTAAATCAATTTCAATTAATTTAGTTAAACATCCAAGTCATTGGTGTTGTATTTTCAAGAATATGTGTGAATGTACTATGATTTATTGACACTTAATATCCTATCATATAGAGTTTATTTATATTTTTCCAACATAATTATGTAATTTATTTATCCTTACTCTAAGGATACATTCTTTATATGGGATTTCATCTCAATTTACATTCCACCACGACTTCATTGTTGTTATTGGCCAAATCACTATTATATGGTGTATATAATGTACTTTGACATTGAATATCAGGAATCCCATTATTCTAATGATATTATTATATTTTGATTACCTTAATTATTTTTATTCTAGTATCTTTCAATTGTTTAGGAACTCTAACAAAAATATCATTTTAAATGTTTTAACGATTTATTCTTCTAAGTATTTCTCATTATTGTCCATGTTCTCTAAATAGTTTTAAGGATTTATTAATATGGACAATAATTTATTAAAATTAAAATTTATTTTAAATGTTTCAAAGTGGTATGGGACATAATGATTCAAAAATCTATTTTAAAGGGCTTCTTGATAAATAGTGTGACATTTAAATGTTTTAAAGAAAAGGGGGATATTTATCTCAAATAGTATTGATGATTATTTTCTTCTATGTCAATATACTTAATTATTCTCTATTGTGGATAATTTATTGTAACAAAATCTTCTATATTTTATTTAATGAGTTATGTTTGACTATGGATTTGTTATTCTTATACCATACATGGTTTATGGTTAAAGTATTAACATTTTATATGCTATTTTAATACGAATATTTATGTTATGTTTCAAATTTTTCATATGAGGAATGTATTGGACTAAGTACGTGATGGGTGTAGCCCGCTATAGCTCCTCTATGCATCAGTAGGTCTCATGAGACAAACTAGTGCCTTAGGACAATGACTTGAGAAAATTATATTTGTATTCTTGGAACACTGCCTTGAATATGTGGTTATGATGTTCGGCATTATGCATTCCATCATTATGAGATTAGCTATTGAAATTTCATGTAGTTATTCGACTAGTAGAATACCCATGATTATGTTTTATAATGGTATTATTTACTCATATCATATTTCTACCATAAAGTGTTCATGTTTACTATTTGTAAAGGCATGTGTTTTAAATTATTCACCATGACTAATGTTTATGTTTTCTTCTGATATATTTCTTACTCTTACTGAGCATTTGAGCTCACCCCTTTCTTATGTCTCATTTTACCAATATATGATGAAGTTATTTATGAGTGACTTTCATGAATAATTTTGGATACTTGGATGTTTATAATGGAATAAATTAGCCTTCTTTATTTTCTTGTTGTAACGTTGAACATATGTATGTATCTTGATTCGAGGACTACTAAACTGATCGATCTTTCACGACTATATTCCTTGTAATGATGCCAATATATTAAAATAATTCATCATCTCATGGATTCTAGGGTCAGGGGTTACATTTTGTATCATAGGAAGTTTAATACAAACCTTGGAATCTATATTTAGATCAACACTGATTAGAAAACATTTCTCAAAGATGGACTTTTAGGATTAGTATAGAAGAACTTCCTATAATTTTGGTAATGAAGTTATTTTGTGCATTTTCCAAGAAATACATTCTTATATGGATATGAGCATATAGAGGTGTCTCAAGCATAGATGTTCCAATCTGTGAATACCCGGACAAGTAGTTTCGGGCTTGACCGGGGGTATCCGGGTATACGACAACATGCCTTGCTGCACTCTTGGTTACGACCATCCCGGGTGATATGCTTAGGATAATTTACATTATCATTACGAAAATTTTTAAAGGATTTTAATATAAGATGAGAATAAATGACCTTGGTTAATATTAAAATGTATTTAATAGAATATAAGGTGTCATGATATTCACTAAATTATTTTAAGACTATTTGTTACCCACATAATGATTTCTAGATTTAGTAAATGGATAGATTCCAAGGAATTCATAGTAACATTGATCCTGATGTACATGGTGGTAATGATGGTGGAAAAGAGAATAAAATAGAATTATGATTGGAATAAAAGATATCATCTTCATGCTGAATCCGTTTTCCAAAAATATGATAAACAACATATATATTAACCAACATCCAGACTCAAAAAAGAAGATAAAGGTGAGGAATGAAAAGGGCTCCTGCAGTAGAGACCATAGAGAAAAGAAACCAAAATTTCCATCATGCAGGAAATGTGGAAGGAGACACCTTGGAAAGTATCTCATTGGAACAAATAAAGCCTTTATGTGTGGGAAAGAAGAACATAATGTAAATTATTGTTGCGGAAAAATGAAGAGTACTATGGAAGAAAATAAAAATGGTCCGAAGAATCCATTTAAAGTCATTTATCATAAATGAAGGGGGATTAGCCATTACCTGAGTGAATTCCCAGTTATATAGGATATCTATTTCTACATGGAAGAAGCTATGTGGAAATAAATGGATAGAAAAATATTTAAAATTATTAGAGCTCTTTGTTGATTGGATTACATTGGAAGTCTTTTCTCTTGTATTTGTAACACTACAGTTCGTCATGTGAAAATGACATTTGAGGAAGAATTTTATTTTCTATTGTTGATATAGTTATAAAAACCCATTTGGTTATAAATGGTCATT
Organism: Viscum album; assembly: GCA_963277665.1. Taxonomy (NCBI): domain Eukaryota; kingdom Viridiplantae; phylum Streptophyta; class Magnoliopsida; order Santalales; family Viscaceae; genus Viscum; species Viscum album. The sequence goes on from OY728142.1 coordinate 1,933,647,380, forward strand.
GAGTTTGAGGAAATCAAAATTTATTAAATTTTCGAATGAAAAAGAGAGGTATGAGATAACAGTTGTGGTGAAATTATGTTATGGTTAATTTGAAGAATTTTACTCATTTTGGTAAATTTAAAAAATATAGTTTTTTAAAAAGGACAACATGTAGACCGTTTGACAACCTATCACATCAGAAAAAGATGTGGGAATCGAACCCACAACCAATGTGTGATTGGGATTTATCGCCAACCACTGGACTACATGAAGTCCCTGGTTAGTGTGGCATATTATTTTCAGATAAATGATTTTATTATGTTGATTTGGGAAATTATGTATTATCAAATGGATATCCTTAGTGTAGGAAAACAATTTGGTTATTTAGTGATAAATGTTATTTTGGAATATGTTCACTCTGTTGGGACACAAATATGCCTAAGTAAAATAAAATACTATGGGATTTTATTTGAAATGTAATGTTGGATTTTTATCTATGTTTTTATTGTGGATTTATAGTTATTTGGGTTGTTTATGGAAGTTATTAACCTATCATAGAGAATATGTGATTAGGTTAATTACTTTTAAGTATGTGACTTTAAGAGTAGTCGATGTCCTTTGGAGATACAATTTAACATGGAAGACTACATAACAAAATTCATCTAAGTTTTGGGTTTCAATATTAGTTTTGATTATATTGAAGGATTTTAAGGATAATTGTTTATTGAGTGGTATTTATTTATCTTTGGGGTATTGTTGGTTTAATTTTAGAAATTAATATTAGTATATATTTTCCTAAAGGATTTTCCTTTTTGGGGATCATCTGATCTTGTTATAACCATTTTGGTATTGGTTAGTAACTAAATACAAGGTAAATATATTGTATATCCTTTGTGAATCATGTGATTCTCTAGAAGTTGATTCTAGGTCTTCTGGTGTGACCAAGTCATCTTGAATACTCATCGTTTGAGAAAAAGAGGAGTTAGTGGTATAAATTTATTAAAGAATTAATCTCTAATTAAAAAGTAATTATATCTCTTTATGTTCTTAGTCAATATCATAAATAGATTCCTTAACTTTATGAAATGAAACATAAAACAAGAATACATTGTCCGTTTACTTTTCCTACTGGGAAACTAATGATTGTTTATGCCATCACAGGTTTGTGGTTTCCTTGTGATTAACTTTCTCTTGATAATTTTTTCTATCCATCTCCATCAGAACATGAAACTTATTATATCTTCTATATACATTTTTTTGAAACATGGAATCCTAGAATGGGTTATCTCAGGTGACCATTGTACTTATCTTTCATTATTTTGAAGTGATAGTTTTGTTGACTCCTTTTCTGATGTGGGACTTTTAATAAAATTCCGAAGCCCAATATTAAAAATTACGAGGACACAATTTCCAAAATGGGGGATGAATGTTTCCCCCCATGAGTTCATTGTATGTTATCATCTTTTATGTAATTCAATAGCTTACACTATATGCAACACCGAGATTGAGTGCACCATAACAGAGAAAACTAGCTATTCAAAAAGTGGTTATGAATTTTATTAACTGAATTTTGAATTTTATATACTAAATTTAATTCTAGAATCCATATTATATGTTTTTTAGACATAATATGAGAACAAATTCAATTTATCAGATAAAAGAAGTGTATTTCAAAAATTCAATTTTACCACCTTTTTATGGTGAACCATTTTAAATACAATATTTGACAAATTTATATATTCAATTTTAATCAATAATAATTATATATTTAATTGGGACATAAAACTATTGTTTCAATATATTTTTGTTAGTTTCCTGATAACTTTCATATTGGGTTAATTGTGAAAAACACTAAATTTTAATTGAACAATTTTTTTTAATCAGAATATTTTATAGTGTTAAATTATATATTTTAATGGTTTGTAAGTATAATTAGATTATATTTTTAACATTTAATTCAATTTTGATCATTGTAATTAATTAACCTTTGAAATTATACATAAACAAGTGTCAATCTTTTGATAGTTATTATCTCTTAAAAACCCGCTAATTGTTTTGACGATGATAATTACTTTTAAATTAAATAATACAAACTCTATATTTTGAATTTGGTAAAATCGACATCATTTATAAACTAAGAATATAAAATATATCTTAGGAAGAACTTTTTGGTATTCTTCTGAAAAACATTAATTTTTGATGAATAGTAAAATCACTTAGTAGTAGTTAAAAAAATTGCTTTTCATTTGAGTTAAATTTTACCACTTCTATGAATTGAATATTGAAAATCCGAAATGCATGGATGTTATTAGTAAGAAAAATGTTGTTTAATAAGATGAAAATATTTTTGAGTGAATAGTAATTTTTGACTTTTATTTACTGCGGTTAAAGAAAAATAGGGAAATTCAAGGTAAAAAGAATATTATAATAATAAAAAATCACGTTAACACTTGTGATAACTTTATTGGATGAGGAATGGCTGACAATGGGCATCCTTGGGTCGATATTGGGACCCCATGGAGCCACTTAAGAATGATAATGATAATTTATTTTAATTACCTTAAAGTAATGACAAAAATGACATTAACAAATATCTTTTAGTATATCAATATTTACAGGGGGTTATATAAGTCTTCATTTAGACTATAAATAATCATTGGAAAGCTATAACATTTTTATATATTATCGTTTTATTATAAGTTATATTAATCAAATAAATAAATTTATTTATGACACAATAATGATTCTACACTTACCTCATTAATAAATGATTTAAATAAAAAAGATTATTAATATTAAAACAATATACAAAACCTGTCCAATTTTTATTGGATGATTTTATTTCTAACATTAATCATATTATATTCATCTTTAATTAATTTTTTACCTTTTGAAACAGAAGATAATTTTATAATAAAATTATATTTTCAAACATTCATAAAGAGACCCTCCTCTCCCTTATAAAAGGACGCCACTTCTAACCCATTCCTCACACCATTCATGCCCCATGTATCGTCCAAAACCAACCCAAATATGCTATCATTATCCCTCTATTGCACCTTGATACCTTACCATAGGAAGAAGTCCCTTCCAGAAGTCTATTTGGTTCAAACCAGAGGGAGTTTTCCAAATTAAAGGCAATAGTTTCTCTTAACTTATTTTAATTTATTTTATTTCTATAACCCATAAACTAATTTAATTACATTATTTTATAACAAAACATTTATCCTAAATATAATCAAATGTTTTATTTAAATTATTATAACTAAACATACATACACCTCTATCTAATGGGTAAAAAACATATTGTTTCTGTGGATGGAAAACTAACACCTCACGAAATGATGATTGTTTAATTATATCCTTTCGCTTCAAATGGTGGCCATTAATATTGAAATATATTTATATATGATATATATTACTTTTATGTTTTATTTATGCTCATTAATTTTCTATTTATATCATTTTTTATGGTTTCCATTACGGGTAAAACGCGATAATTTCATTTGAGGAAGTGCGGACTACCGCCCCCTTAAAGTGATATGACTCGTTAATGTCTTATGTGGGATGTATAAAGAATGGAGATAAGGAAATTATATATGATATAATAATGTAATTATGATATACCTATGTATCATTATTTTTTAATTCCATTACAAAAAATGAAACATGTGTTCATGCGTATGTACGGCTTACCGTCTCCATAGACGGTGCATTTCATTTCTTATATCCAAATGTTATGTATTGTTATAAATACATATATATACTAGATATATAATTTATATATGATGTATAAATAATTTATATCATTCTGGAGATTATTTACTTTTGATCCCATGGAAAACTGTAATTATAACAGGTTCATTTTTTACTCATGTTCTGAACATCTATAAAATATCCAATATGAACTCAAATAATTAACTAATTATTGTATAAAGGTAATAAGTGATATAAAAGGAATAATAAAATTCAAAATTTTTCTTAATCAATTATAAATTAACTTATATTTATTATTCTGGAATAACATGTAATATACAAGACATGTTAGACTTGAGGTAAGGGGTTTCTTTTCTCACTCTTAATTCTATGAGATTTCAACTAGTCGCCACTTATTTATTGCACGTGGTTTATTTTTTACTGCCATTTGATATATATAATCATGATTATATTTATATTCATGGTATTCTGGGAATGATTTTGTGGTTATTTACTTGTTCTCATACGACGTGATTGATTAAAATGTGGTAAGGGGATTTTATCTCACTTCTTATTCCTGTGAGATTTATGTTGTATTCCCACTATTTCTTTTTGTGTGGTGTATGTACTGAGAATGAATGTATTTCTTTGTGTAATATAATTGAATATATTGGTATTTACAACTTCATTGTATTATCCTTCATCATGGGGCGTATGTTTCATGACTTACCAAATCGATAAGGAAATTTCAATTATCAATTTCCACTCATTGGGCTTTACGCATACTTTATTTATTATTTTACTCAAAGATTATGTGTGGAATCACTATTTATTATTTATGTAGTAATTTCTACTATAATTTGTGTGGATATACTTTTTATACACAAAATCACTTCATTTATAATTTCACAAGTCATTGATATTAACATGATAAGAGTAATCTTAACACAATTTCCTTTCATTGAGTTAGACATCCAAGTCATTGATGATCTTTTTTCATGAATATGTGTGAATTTCCTCTGATTTATTTATATGGAATATCCAATAATATAGAGTGTATTTGTATTTTTTACACTTAATTATGTCGTTGATTTATCTGTATCCTCAGGATACAGTCATTATAAGAGATTTCATCTAAATTTACATTCCATTGAGACTTATTTGGTTTTATACACCAATTCACTTTTACAAGGTGTATATAATGTACATTGACCTGTAATATCCTGAATACCTTTATAATAATGATATTATACATTTTTGATTAACTCAATTATTTTTATTCACGTGACTCTTATTGGGTTATGAACTCTAACAAATATATAATTTTAAACATTTTAAAGATTTATTCTTCTAAATATTTCTCATTGATAACCATGTTTTAATAATGGATTTATGGATTTACTTATATAGACATTAATTTTTTAAAATTACAATTTCTTTTAAATATTTTAATGTGTTATGGTACACTTTGATTCAAAAATCTATTTTAAATTTCTTCTTGATAAATAATGTGAGATTTTAATATTTTCAAGAAAATGGGGGATATTTCTCTAAAATTGATATGATGATTATTATATTCTATGTCAATTTCCATAATTATTTATTATTGAGGTAAATTTATTATATTACAATCTTAAATATTTTATAGAATTAGTTTTTTTACTGTGGATGTGCTATTTTTTACCATTCATGTTTTATGGTTAATGTATTGACATTTTGTATGCTAGTTTCATATGAATGTTTATGTTATGCATCATCATTATCATATGATGAATTATCTGGACATAGAAAGTTATGGGTGGAACCCTCAATATCTCCTCGATGCATCGTTAGGACTCATGAGAAAAACTAGTGTTTTGGCACAAGGCCGTGACAAAATCTTATTTATAGTCATGGCATAAGGCCATGACTATGTGGTTATGATGTCCTTCATTATTAATTTTATAATTATGAGATTATCTATTGATATTTAATGTGGTTATTAGACTTGTGGAATACCCATTACTATGTTATATTGTGGAATTTTTTACTCTTCTCACATTCCTACCATAATGTGTTCATGTTTACTATTTGTAAAGGAATGTGTTTTCAATTATTCACCCTGCCTAATGTTTATGTTATCTTTTGAAGTATTTCTTACTCTTACTGAGCATTTGAGCTCACCCTATTCTTATATCTCATTTTCCTAGGATATGAAGATGTTTTTTTTGAGTGACTTGCAGGAATAATCTTGGAATCTTAGATGTTTCTAATGGAATTAATTAGTGTTGTTTTTCTTATCAATATGTAATGATTAACAAATATATGTATCTTGTTTCCAAGAATACTAAATGGATCAGTCCTTCTAGACATGACTCCTTGTAATCATGACAGTGTATTATAATAATGCATCACCTCCTAGATTCTAGGGTCGGGGTGTTACAAATCACATAAATGAAGACTATTCATAGTCTTGGATAAAAAAATAAAATAATGCAAAATCCGTCCTCTCCTCAACTATAAATACCACCTTCATTCACCTCTACATCTAACACCCCTCAGTCCATGAACATTATATATTTTCTACATAATAATCTCACCAAGTCTCTTACCCAAATTCAAGACTGATAGTTCTCACCAAAATTCAAAAAACCAAAGGCCTTAAAAGGGATCTAAATGAGAAGAGATAAAGAGGTGAAAATTTACTATCTTGTTCTTGTGTCTTCTATTCAATTCCTTTCCTTTTATTATACTATCTTCTCTTACCAGTATCCAATATTAATAAAATCTCCATAATCATATATATCATGGATGATATCATGTTTATGGAAAACATTCCTCAACATACTTCATCTTCTCCATATCTTATAGAGACATTGTTTGTGATGTGTCATATACCAAAATCATGGATGATGTGTTTGCAATTTCAATTACTTCTTTTAAAATTTTCATAATACCCTTTTAATGGTTGAAACATAATATAATATGTATTTTTTTACCTCATTTTTGATATGGAATAAATTTATAATCCTAAAATTAAATTATACAATGAGAAAAGTTCATCATTATCGAAGAACCACAAAATATGATCTATACAAATATGATTAATGTTTTATCTAATTATTCATCATCATATCTAATAAAAAATGATTTCTGATATAATTATATGTACTAGATACAAGTGAATAACATTTCATTCCAACTATGAAATTTCATTTCTATAAGCCATTAATATCAAATAAAACCAACCATGGAAATCATGTAATGTACCCAAAAATGGGTGAACCAAAATATAAATAATTAAATTGAGAAATGATGTTATTATATGATAATGTAAGGTGTTACAAACATTAGTGATTTTTTGTAAGATATAAAAACACTATTGTAAGAATTATAAAAGAGGTTTAAACAAGTTTAATGTAATAAAAACTCAATTTAAGGGAATTCATAACTGAATTTAAATTCATTGGGTTAACCTTCTATATTATAAATTGTGTGGATTACAGAAAATTTATGGGATTATTTTTTGTTTATATTTCTTTTTATTTATAGTTTATACAGAAATTACTTTCTACCTATTTATTCTCATATCAATTATTGGTTATTTGTAGGAGACTTTTCTTAAAATATCCTATTTTTAAATTTTGTTTTACAAAAATTAAAATCAATATTTTTATGCAATTATTCATGTTTTTGGATTATGATCTAGTTCTTTAGGATTGTTTATAATGAAGGGTGGTACATATATCTCTCTACAATTCATTAAGTATGTGTATATTGTAGGTTAGTCGTATGGTTACTCCAAGTAGAGCTACAATGTTTACACCATAAAAAAGCTGTGGGGGTTACTTTGTAAGGTAGCCATCAGGGTTACAAATAATAAAGAAGTCTCTTGGGTTAAAGTATAAGTAATTATTTCATCAAGATAATTTTTTGGCCCTATTTTTGTTATTTATTTTTTGTGGAAATATTGTGGATATCTCATGTTTCACAAAGTATTTTTATATGGGTGACAAGTATATCTTTTTTAAAAAAAATTCATATGTTCATGGAAAAATATTTTTTCCCTCTTTTTATATCCCTTTTTGAGATTTTTGGTGCTCATTCCATGCTTTCAAATGATTTTCACAGGTTATAAGGATGTGTAATAAAAATAATGAATCCAATTTAATTGATATGATGATTATTCAATGAATTAATGTTTTATTTGAAATGTTTTATATTTTGGATGAAGTAGATAATATTTTATTGGTGTTCACTCTATATAAATGTGAATGTTTATGTGAGAATTATTTCTAGAATTTCTAAAACTTTATACTCAAAAGGATCATCAATGTTAGAGGAATTGATTTCCTTACTATAATTAAATAATATGTAATGTAATTTGTATAGGTGCTTATAAGAAACAAAATAAATTATCAAAACAGGAGGCTAGAATGGACATCCCACCATTAAAGACCCTGCAGCTTCAATAAAAACGAGAATAAACTGCAATGAGACCCATTGTGGGTCCCCCCACAAAAAGAAAAAAACCTGGTTACATCAACCTCTGAATGTTAACAAGGGTAAACCCTAAAATTACCACATATGCAAAAAACCCCACCACAATGGGATGAAACATGATAAGGGAAACAATAACCTGATAAATAGGATAAAATTAGAACATAATCATGGAGGCTAACAGACAATGTAAACCAATAAAAATTCCGCATCTACAAAGGGTCACCATTGGATTTCTGAGAAAATAGAACCCCTACACATCCTGATAACCATGGTAGAACTCCTCAATTCGCAAGTGTCACAATAAGGAAACAAGTTCTATACACCTATTTACATGAAATGGGACCATTAGAGATGAGGAAGTAATAATAGAAGAACTTAAACTATACTCATTACCACACTAGAGGTAGAATCTATACCAGGGTCCCTTAGAATGCGGGCATGCCTGAATATTCCCTAGATTCACTCCAAGGCCAATGTTTGGAGCCCTAATGTTTGAAACATCTAGTTACTCATTGTCAAGAGATAAAAATCCATACTAATAACTCTATCATTCCACTAAAATGGCGATTAAAAATATAAACACTCTTCAAACCATTTCACATTGAATGAGAAATAGCAGAGACAAGATACATGAAAAAACACATTCATTTTAAAATAGAATGATATAGAATTTTACAAAATAAAAACACAATTCCATTGAAAAAGAAGATACCAATATATCCACAACACCCAATTTTACATATTAAGGATAAAAAATCAAAATTACACTACTAGGTACAACCATTACAATCAAATAATTATAAATTGAAAGGGACAATAAATTGATCCCAAAGAGCACACTACTCCTTAAATATGGATCCACATTGCCTCCTAGAAATACCCCTACAAAACTATTTCAAGTGACCTAAGTTTCCACATACATGGAAGGTATTAATAAAATTCAAACATGAAAAAATCTTATGATAATTCTTGCCCACTAATTGTACAACATGACTATATTCCCATAAGAATATAATGAATGATCCAATGAACTTTTTAATACCATATACAACACCAACATCATCATCCCTATTTCCATTACATGAATTCCCAACACTACATCCAGACCGGACCTTCCAGAATAAATGTGTAAAACATCACCTTCAATTACTCATGAACCTCAAGGAAATTATAATTTATAGCAATTTTATACATCAATCTTTTTCTTTGAGAGGATGCTCTTAACATAAAAGTAGAGGAGGACTCAACATTTGAAACTCAAGAAAAAAGTAAATGGGTTGGCCAAATAGACGGTCTGTTGAAGGATAACCACCCATATATACCCATCAAATATGAATCAAATCGTGTAAGAGCATACACTATCCAGTGAATAAAACTGAGAACTCGATTGAACCAATACATACCACAAAAAGCACAGATTACATAGAGAGGACCAACTTAAAGGCTTCCCAATTTTTTTTAAAAAATAAACCATTAACCATTATTTCAAAACTCATTCATCAACATGAATTCCCAAAACACAACACGACACATAAAAACCATACCAAATCACAAGTATACACACCACATCACTAATGGTTATCAAAACATCATATCATATCCTAAAACCTCAATTGAAATAAAAATATTTGGTGGGTTTCACACTCACCAATGGTATTCCATGGAGCCTCACACAAGTATATTCTAATGGTAAACAATGAACCCATCACCTCATGTCATTAAACATCCACATTTGAATGATTATAGATGCATTTGGTCACACATGCAAATATCAAGGATCGAAACCAAAAAATTCCCAAATTCCAAGACAATAATTCAACCAGCACAATGAACTTATAAATTAATATCCAATTTCAAAAAAATTTAATTATTTTCAAAATATCACTCACCATAATGTCAAAATAATATTCAAATAGTGAATATAATGTTATTTCATCTTTTTCATAATAATATTCCAAGGATTTCATAAAAAAATAAATTTTATCTAATTTCAAAACAATTTCAGTAACACACCAATATTCATTCAAAAAATCAAATTTGATTAAAAACTCATTTAATATCGTTTAAAACACTATCAGACACGTTATTATGAATAAAAATATATTTTTAAAATAACAAATTTTAAAAAATCGCCATTTCTTGATTACCAAAACATTATTTTTAAAAAACTCATTCCTTAATTTCCCAAAAATCATTTTTCCAAAATCAAATCTTCTAAGGCTTCTTAGAAAATTTTTTTTCAGAATATCCATTTTTTCGCTTAACAGAATAAAAAATTACCACTTTAAATCAAATTTTTACAATTCCATAATAGGGGATTTCAAAATAATTTCTTGAACCCATGATGACACAAAGAAATTTTGAAAAGAATCTGAATGTCAGTGTGTTACATAGTGATTTGGTTGGAAGCCACATGCCAATAACTCCACCATAAAAAGGGTATACCAAGACTATATCCAAGATCCATGTGGATTTATAGGCCCTACAAGCTCACTGAGACCATTATCCCAACTATCATTCCATTTCCGAAAAACAAAACAACCTTCAAGAACCAAAGAAACTAAAAGAGACATGACATCCAATGGAAACATGAGTCATGCCTTGAGGTGTGTTGGCCAAGAACCCAACCAAAAACGTAAACATTAATAATCAGTAGTCCTTGCTCAAGTGTATTCATAAAATTTCCCAAATACATGAAACAAATGAGTGTGACCTTCATTGATACCATTTTTTCATGAAACAAGCCAATGTTCCATCCAACCCGACACTTGACCCAGTCTGTGGCATGGAATAAATGGTATTCCTAATACCCATGGGCTAGAAACGAGTGCATGGGTATCATTAATAATCTTTAGGAATTATTTCACTAATTTTTATAAGCATAAATAACCAATATAAATAAAAAACACAACATATAATATCAAAAACCAAATAAGGCATAATTATATCCAGATTAAATGTTTTACAATTTAAACCAACACCAATAGTAAATAAATTGAAAGGAAAACATGACAAAATCACAATTTTTTTTGAAACACGAAGTTAATCACATTAAAAGATATAAAACCAACCCCTATAATAAGTGTAACTCTAGAAACTAGATACACCATCACCACGACACATCTTTACATTACCTAGTCTATACATAAAGAAATACATACACCCAGAGGTGTGTGTATGGTGTGAGAAAACACCTAGTAGAATTCCACCTAAATGAAATTATTATATGATATAACATTAGATGAAAAATAAATATGCACATTTATATGAATAAAAATTTAAACATTTTGATGGAAAAATTTAATGAAAACCCACTCTCATGGAAAATAATTTTAGGGAAAACCTTGTATAAAATAATATTACTAAAAAATATACATACATTAAAAATCAAAAAATAAAAAAGGTACCCCATTTACCATGATATGGATCCACATCACATATATTTCGTGTCAGAATAGAACAACATTGGTAAATCTCTAGTGGTAGCTTGTACAAGTGGATCTCTAGAAACCTCTTACATCCTTAAACAAAATCGTATTGTAACCATAAACCACAACATTATCATGATAAATCAAATAGAAGGTAACATAACATGGGGCTAGTGGTATCTGATCTTAATAAGTTTTTATTTTATTTTTTTAAGCATCAATCCTACTATTTGAATCTTGTCTTCTCCACTTCTAAGTTATCTAATATAAATAAACTAGATTAATTCGGGTTCCCACATCCAAATCAATAGCGTACTAGTTATAGTTCTCCCAACTATATACCCATGTATTCATTTGTGATCATATTTCATTATCAAATAACAATAACATTCACAACACATGAAATACCACATATTCACCCAAGGAAATTTTCATTTACTGTAATCAAACCATTTCACATTTTTCACACACCAAAACTATTAAAAACAACTTTTTGAACCATTTTCATTGTTTAGGAAACTCATTTCGAAACAACCCAAAACACACACAATTAATCAAACCATTTTCACGGTCAAATACCCTTCTTAATTAAAACATAAAACATGTTCTCTTAAAAACATTCTTCACATGATTTATATAATTTCAAAAATAGCATTTTAATGGTGAACAATATAAACCAACATGTTCTAATAATCCAATTTCCTTTAAAGCCCCAATTTTAACACATTCACACTTAAATATCCATAAGAAATAAATTTAAAAACATTATCATAATTATAAAAATACATCAAGAATCATCACTATAAATCGCACTCAAACAATAACCATTTTCATTTGTAAATCCCATTTCCTTCTCATATTCATGTCAAACTCTATCCTAAACACATTTTACAGCACATAAGAACATCATAAGACACATTTATATATCCATGAATGATTATCAAAATCATCTAAAAATTTTAGATCATGGAACCACATACCTCACTCTCAGAATCATCTCAAAAATAATTTTAAACCACAACAACATGAACACAAGACCCTATAAAATAAAGGATGAATACAAAACATCAAGATCTTATTCCTTTGCACAGTAAAAAACCTTATTTAGGTCATAAAACTATTTAGAAATTAGGAACTAAATATAGGAGGAATAATGACACTAAAAAAGGTATAAATCAAGGGATAAACCACTTACTCGATCAATATTTGAAGAATCAGTGTCGAAACCTCTGATGAAATGACGCCTAAGAGGTCTAATGAATCTAAGAGGGAGATCCAATGGATGAAAATAACACATGACATAGATGGAAGGGTTTTCGGGTTAAATAATAAGGTAAATAAAGGGTTAATTTTTATTTTTTAATGACCTAGACAAGGCGTACAGTTTTCCCACATGGTTTTCCTAACTGGGCGTTAACTGTGCATCCCTCACTATCCAATGGGGACACTCCACACGATTATTCTTCATGGTTTACACAAAATTCAGTAACTGTACATTAACCATTTTCCAAAATTGAAAATTTTCCTCTCATTTTCTTTGGCTTGTCACATAGTTCCCATAACCATGTGCCACCATATTTTTAGCCAAAAAACACAATTTTTTTTTCAAATCTCAATGGGGAAACCAATGTATAATCACAATTCTGAATGTAAACTATAGAAATACATAATAATTTAAACCCGTAACAATGATAACTCAAAAGAAAATCCATGATCAAATAAATTTTATTGATTAAAGAGTTAAAACAAATGTCCGGGTTTGAAAATTAGTCACATATTGAATATAAAATCAACATTTTCTTAAAAAATTCTCTTCTTAAAAATGTGTTTTTATTGAGAATGTTGGTTGAATTTTATAATAAAATTTTCCACTTAAATTTATTAAATTAGAAAAAATATATTCCATATTCGAAATAAAATTAATTTATATTATCAAACAAGTTAAATTTAATTTTTTTCCAGAATTAATATAGAAAACAATAAAAATTATTTATTGTGGTTAAGGTGAACAGTATTCTTTCATATGGTTTCAGGGAAAAATAAGCGATAAAATGATCAAAAAGGATGTCTTAAATCTATTTTCTAAACATATTTTGACCTTATCATGTATAATTATCTATAGTAGTACATTTTTCCCTTTTATCATATAACAAATATGGATATAGCTTTTTATTTTAAAAAATCACCCATGTGTCACTCACCTCACTTATAAAGATTATCCACTATAATCTACTATTTGTACCTTAAAATACATTTGTTTAATCCAATACCTGAACAAATATCTTTCTAAATACTCAATGAACAACCTAGATCCCTAATTTAGTTAAAAACATCATTCTAATAAAGCATTTAGTGCTAACTTAAGGAGGTTGTTCGAAGAAGAGATATCATGCATAACTGAGTGATTTTATTTTTTTCACTCTTATACATCCTTAAAATATTCTTAAAATTTTATGATATAATAACATGAGAATAATACATATAATAATATTATATTATGTAAATTTCACAACCAAAATCCATCTCCACTTCTATCAAATGGGATTCAAAATCAATATTCGTGTGTTTTACCGACTACCGCCTCACGAACCAACGTCAATCATTTTCCATCATCGTCTATTATGAATTGTTTTAATGGTGGATTTAATGTATATATATATATACAATATTTTTAACATATTATATCTTATTCAGTGATTATTTCATGTATTCTTTCTTACTTTTCATTCCATGTGGGATTCCCTAACATCACTCGTGTGTACGACTGGTTACCGGCTCGGGAAGCAATGTGATTTATTTTTTAATAATTATTTACATGGAAGGTAATAATGATATAGTTATTGAATGTATGTGATAAAAATGAAATTTCAATTTATTCATGAAATATAAATCCTTAATAAATTATAATATGTCTTTTTTATTCTTACACTTAATGACATCAATGTTCGTGTGTCTATGTGGACTACCATCTCCACAAATCGATGCGACTCTTTTTTCAACACAAAATAAAATTGATGTTATGTATATATATACAGAAATAAAATATATAGTATTTATGATATTATTTAAACTATGGAAATATAAATTCGTATATAACTTCTTTACATAATGATCATGGATAAAAGGAAATGTTACCAAGTGTACGTACGACCTACTACCTCTAGAATTGTAACGTAGTTCATTTTTTTTAAAAATATATCATCATTAGTTTGAAAAATTGAAATTTATAAATAAATATGATTAATATTTCATGAATATTATTCATAACTATTCTAAAAAATGACCACTTTGACTATAGTCATCCTACCAAATTAATTATTTACACATAATCCCAATATCGTCGAAACATATCATGTAAAGTAAATTAATAATGTAATTTATATATGAAATATAGATAAGTGAAATAAAAGGAATTATAATCTACAAAAATGTTCTTAATTATGTAATTAATTAACATTAGTTTATTATTTACGAACATAAATAACTTAAGGGCCATGTCAAACTCAATGTAATATATTTCATTCCAATTTACTTTTTTTGAGGCGTATATTGAGGTTATAAAACTATATTTTTTTATGAGGTGTGTAAAAAAACCCATTGATATTTTATATCATCAATATATATATTATAATGGTGCTTAAATCGTTGTTTAATGTTTATATTTTAGAAGCCTAATGATTGAAATGATTTTAAAGTGGTAAGGGAATTTAAAAAAAATCTTTTAAAATTTTCCTCCAAAATCTATTTCTATTAAATGCACATATTTTTGAAATGATTTTATGAATGTAATTATATGGACATCAGAGTATTGTAAATTATATTTTTATCTTTTTTATGTTTTTTTCAAATAAATCATTGCATACGATGTTTTAATTTTATTATATATAACAAATGTAATGTTCTATTTTAATGAGTATTGGGAAAATGACTTTTACTAACACCATAACCATTATTATAAGTTGGTATTAATTTATAATATTTCAACTTTTATTCAATGAAAATCCCGCTTTATTTTTGTAAATTATTTTGGTATTCTAAATGGGGTTTAAAAGGAAATGTTATTTTGGTGTTAAAATCAGTTTAAAAATATTTGGTATTTTAATATCAGAATTATATTTTTATAGAGTATTAAAAGTGTAATTAAAATACTTTATGTTTAAAATTAATGATTACATTTTTTCGGATTATGTTATGGTTTTCGATCAATTTTTATTGTGATGAATGGTTCCATTATAAACCAATGATGGGTGGTTAAATTATATATCGAGGATGGGTGGTTATATTATAAACCGAGGTTGGATGGTTTTGTTATAAACCACAAATTGGTGGTTATGATATTAACCATGCATGGGTGGTTCTATGATAAAAAAAAGGATGTGTCGGTTCATGATATCCCTTCAATACATTGGGTACTCTGGATATGTATTTTTAAAATATGGGTTATTCCATGAGCAACAATAATATGAATGATGATGTCCCGTGTTACATACAACAATAATATGAGATTTCATGATGTTTTAAATTATTTATTGGAGAAAAAAGTGTGTGATATTTAATGTGAAAATGATTTATTTCATTTATTTCAAATAACATGAAGAAATGGAAAAAAATAACTGTTTTTCATGTTTTTTTCTGTACTAATAGACTTCAACTTTTTTATGTCCCTCAATAAGATTTTTTTCTCACATAGTTTTTTAATTTAATTTCATATGGATTATGGAAATGTGAGGGAATGTAAGAGGTCAATTTGAATTTCATTAAGGATAATATGAAAATAAATAATGTGTTATTACAATATTATTATATTATGGAATATAGATACTTATTGGAAGCTTCTAGTTAATATATATATATATATATATATTAGTAATTTATGAGTTATGTCTTAATTATCTAAAACCCTAAACCTGAAAAGATCATGAAATGTAAAATAATAAATACATAACTTAAAAATCATGATTGTTTAATGTTTAAAGATGGGTTCTTAACATTGGTATCAATGTTTATTTAAATAACTTCAGAGTTTATGATAATGATAATGACATACACTTTAATGAAAATAATTTGGGGTTACAATGAAATGATATTGAATTTAAAGATTACCATGTTCATTCTTATAATCTATGTGTGTTCAGAATGTTTTTATAAAAAGGATAAAGTGGAATATATAATACAAATGAACAAGGAAGAAAATATCCTTCCTAATCAGTATCCTTATTTAGATTGAATTGGAGTAATTTTTTTCAGTGATGGATTAGTTGACACACGCTATAAATGGCGGTGGTATCCATGATAGTTAAGAACCCGATCTACCGTGAAGGATCATTTATAAAGGGGAAAATTATATGAGGCCACATGCTATCGGATTCTGAATATCTTCACATATAGTAGTTTCTTAATTATGAATCAATACACTATAGAATAAATATTATATGAAGAGGATGTTCATAACATCCAATGGAAACTCTTTAAATTTATAATTTTAACGGTGGACTAGATCAATGGGTGTATTTGTTTAATAATACCAAAGATAATGATGATCTTAATTCCATGAAATTCAAATGAATTAAAAATATTTTCTTTTTACAATATTTCCCTATGGATGGTCGATTTTATATCGAAAAAAATCATGTAATTGAGGTACAAAATAAATATTCAATGGACGCATATGAATAAAACATTAAAATACTAGATAGGTAGATACATGAATTTTTTGGGACCTTTATAATAAAAATAGTAAATATTACTCATGGTTAAAACCAAGTTTATGATAATCTTTGACCAGTTGGTAATTTAAAATATATGAGAATGTTGATTGGTGTGCTGAGAAAGTGGAGACGAAGTTTACTGAAAATTATGTTTGTGGAAATCAAAATAGTATAAAAACGTTTGGATAGAAGGTAATAGGGATGCACCCAAAAGATAAATATGTAGGTAAGAAAATCATATTCCCATTTTGTGAGAACTGTGTTAAAAAACATCATATATAATGTCTTAGAATGTCTATGATGTGGTTCAAATGTGGAAACATTGGACATATAGAATGTTGTAAAAAGAATGAGTAGATGAATAATGAAAGGTCAATGATAAGATTATTCAGTTAAAATGAGTTATAGAATTATTATATCATGTGTCCAATGTTATCAACATTGGGTATAATTCCCATAGACCAAATGAAAAAGTTGTGGAAATATATTTTTCTACTACTACTTTTTATGTTTGTCCATGAAGTGGAGATGTGATTGGTATGTTACATGTTTATTCAAATTATTCATATACCCTATTTTACAATTGATATTCTAATTCCTTCATTTTGGAGTAATTCGATAGTAACTCGGGAATATCACCTCACGAAATTAAGATGGATATTCTAGTGATGTCATAGAGAAGAAGTATTTAGTCAAACAATATTTATAAGAATGTTCACATTATCATTACTAGGACTGTATTTCCAAAAAATCCTATTGAATTGTCCAGTGTAGAGTTTGATATCATTCATGGAATGGATTGGATTTTTTTATCATGCTATGATTGATTACAGTTCTGGTAGAGTTATGTTCAATGAATTTATGCCTTTGATAACGTAACAATAAGATAAGAAATTTATTAAAGATGGCATTGAAATTTAACTTTATCATGTTTCTGAAAAGAATGAAAATATTCAAATTAGTGATGTGCTAGTAGTAAATGAATACATAGATGTATTTACCGATGATTTTCTTAGTGTTATTATTGTTTGTGAGGTTGATTTTATTGTGTAATTAGTTCCAAATTATTATGCTATTTATAAACCCCTTTATAGAATAAATTTAGTGAAACATTTATAATTGAATAATAAATTACATCATTTTCAAGATAAATATTTCATTCCCCAAAGAAATTCACTATTGTGTTCTCTTATTTTTTTTTAAAATAAAAATAGTTAAAAGAGTTTTTTCAGTGATTACAGATCATTTAATAACATCATTGTTTAATAATAAATATAGTTTGCCTCATATCAATGATTTCTCATCATATATAGAGAGCATTGTATTTTTCAATGATTGATCTAAGGTCAAGGTAACATTATCGAAAGTGACGGAATAAGATGTTTAGATGAATTCATTTTAGACATGATATGAGTATTATGTGTATCTTGTTAGGAATCTTGTTCTATGTAACATATCGGCCTTAAATATATACCATATAATTATAGTTTCTCCTGAGTTTTTTTATAAGTTCAGGGTTGTTATTATTAATTAAATATTTATATATTCTACAAATCTAGATGAACATGAATGTACCATAATTATTTTTTTTCAAACCATAAAAGAAAAAAACCTCCTGGTAAAATTAAATAGTGTGAATTTTTGTTGCAAGATATTTATTTCCTTGGATATATTATTTCTAAAGAGGAAATAACATTTGACCATACTAAAACTAATTTTGTTATAAAGTTGGTAATACCCAAAAATATCAGGTAGACTCCAAATATTCATGGATTATCAGGTTCATTTTTGAAGATTGTTGAAAAAGTATATTGATTGACTAGCCCATTGGCTTTGTCAAATTGAAAAGGAATTAAAGTCGTGTGGAAAAAATATTGTTATAATGGGTTTGATGAACTACAAAAATAATTAATGAAGGCACCCGTTTTATCCTTCTTTTATATATATATATTTATTTTTTCATCTAAAATAAATATTTATTGAAGGGACTTGGTTGTGTAATAGTACATAATGATCAGTTAATTACTTATACTCCACATCAGTTGAATCCTCATGAGATTAATTACCCTATAGATGATCTGGAAATTCTAGTTGGTTGAAAAAGTTAGAAGGGAATAAAAATGATACGAGGGGAATATATAAAAACTTGTTTAATAACTAAATGACGTTTTGAGGATTCAAATTAAAATAGTGGAAAAAATATAAAATAATAGGTAATAATAGAATTAATCAATAACAATAATTAGATAGTTTTATTCATTATAAAATTATTAAGTAATTTTTATATCAAAAATGAAATAGTTTTAACTAAACACTTTTTTATAATGTTTTTATTGAAATTGTTTATTTATAAATATAAAATTTGAATTATAAAATATTAATTTATTTTTTTAAATTAGTATACAAAAATTAAATTTATTTTAAATATTAGGATTTTTTAAGAAATATTTAATTTTCAATGAATATTGTAAAATAACTATTAAAAAAACACATTTCATTTGAATAAATAAAGTAATTTAAAAGTATAAAGAAGTTGTTATATATTTTAAATTAATATATATATTAGTTAGGTATATTTAATGTAATTAATTTGTTTTTAATTAAATTTATATTTTCTTAGTATTTATTAATATTTGGTTTTAAAAATTAGTTTTTATTAACACTATTTGAAAGTACATAATGTTTTTTTATTTTATGTAATTAAAATAATATTCTATGAGGAAAATTGTAAATTAAATTTATATATTGTATATCAATATATATTAATTTATATTCCTATAATTATTATAATTATTCATAATGTTTATATAAAATAACATTTCTCTCGAAAATTACACTTCATGTAAACCCGCTTTTTCAACACAGTTCCAGCTTTAATTTAAAAAAAATTTCCAAAAATTGTGAAAGGAATTTGGTAAAATGTATTCCATATTTTTAATATTAATAATTTATATTCTATAATAATTCCATCTTAATTTATTACCATAATTAATATTAAAAATAATTAAAACTAATTATCGCGGTTATGGAAAAAAATAGGATTACCAGGGCATTAAGCTAAAAAGATATGGGTTAAAATGACTTAAAACATGCCTATAATCTATATTAAGGACATATTTTATCCTTATAATGTCTAAATATCTATAATAGTCCATTTATGAACCATTATAAATGTGAAAAACATGGGACACATTTTCTTTTCAAAAAAACATAGTGCTCTACTCATCTCACTTATAAATTGTCAGACCCTCTATTATCATCATCATGCAATAAAAGACTTCTTATTATATAATAACTGAAAAGATATCATCTAGAAATCCATACCCACTACCTATATCCATTATATTGGTCATAACGCCTTCAAATGAAGGATTTTACATACTAGCTTAAGGAGGTTGTCCAATGAAGAGGTATCATGCTTACCCAAGCATTTTTATTTTATTTACTATTCAAAATTTTTAAAATATTCTTAAATTTTTATGATATAAAAAAGTATATTTAATATAATTATATGATATTATATTAATCTTACAACCTGAATAAATATCTTCACCCATCAAATGGGATGAAAAATCATAATACGTGTGAGCGGTGGACTATCTCCTCCTGAACTATTGTCATTTGTTTTCCATCATCGCCTCCCATGAAATGTAATAATAATGGAATTTTTATGTATTTATATTATATTTTTAACATAATTATACTTATTGAGTTATGATTTCGTATATAACTTCATAATTTCTATTCAATGGGGTATACGATAACATTGATCTTGGGTACGATGAACTACCGCCTCACGAAGCGATGTGATTCTTTTTTCAGTAAAACATTACAAGGTAGATAAAACAGATGATTTTTTTAATTATAAGTTACATACATGAAATTATATTATATTTGTGGCTTATAAATCATTATTAAAAGATAATATATCATTTTATTTCTTAAAATGAAAAATAATGATGACATTCGTGCGTACATGTGGATTGCTGCTTCTACGAAGAGTTGTGAATCTTTTTTCAGTAATAAATATCATCGATCATATATAAATGTATATATGAAAAAAGGTATAGTATTTATGATATTATTATAATTATGAAAATATAAAATAATACATACCTTTTTTCCATATTGATCTTTAGAAAACATAAATGTTACTCATGCGTACGAACAACCTATTGTATCCTTAACCTTAACATAGTTCATTTTTATAAACAAAATTTTATTGTTTTAAAATGATTTATTGATTTATAAATATGATAATTATTCCTTTATTATTATTCTATAATTTTTTAAATAATTACTTATTTGACCATAGTAACCCAACAACCGTATTTTTTGACTTAAAATTTAAACATCATCGAAACATCTGACGTAAACATATTTAATCATGTAATAGAATACAACATGGTGATAAGTGAAATAAAATTATTAATAAATTTTAATTTTTTTTAGAAATTAATTGTATAACATTATTTTATTATTAAATAATTTAATGAACTTATATGATGAATTGCACTTGAGTTAAGGGACTATGTCTTAATATCATTTCATTGAAGAATATTTTAATTTTTTGAACCTATACTATTTAATGAGGTGTATATTCAACCAATTTTTCATGTTTTTCATTAATTTATCTATCATAATTTTATTTAATTATTTATTATCTTATTCTACCATGAAGCATAAAATTAAAATATTTCTATCGTTAAATAATACTTCTTTTAAAAAATATTATTTTTATGTTTTTTTAAACAGGATTTATCTTAAATGTATATATTTTAAAAATTATTTTATAAATTTAATTAAATGATAAATATATTTTTATACTAGAATTTATTTGGTTCATACATTGTTTTTTTAAAGATTCATTTTATAGAATGATTCATTTTTCACAAATGAAAAAAGGAATGTTCTATTTATCGTGCACCATTAAAATAAATTTTCCTTCCATTGTAACCATTATTTGAAGATAATGATCCATTAAAATATTTCATTTTATATTCAAATATGAAATCCATTTCACTTTATCTGAGTATTTTTATATAAAAATTATTTTTAATGAATGGTTATTTTGGTATTGAAAATGGGTTTCTAATGAAATGTGTATTTTGATATCCAATAGTGTTTTTTATTGGGGATTAAAATAGTTTTTAAAGTATTTAATGATGTAAATGAATGAATTAATGATGTATGATTATGTTATTGTCATTGGGATTATTTTATTCTGATAGGTGGTTTTTTCATAAACTACGGATGGGGGGTTTCATTATTAACCAAGAATGGGTGGTTACGTTATAAACCAATGACTGGTTCTTCTGTTAAAAATAAAGGATGGGTGGTAATGTTTTAACAACGAATGGGTGGATCCATGATAATCTACTGATGTATGGGTCTATTGTATCCATTAAATGAATTGGGTACACCATTTATTTAGGTTGACCATATATTTTATTCAATTATTAAGAGAGATATGAATGACGACATTGTAGGTTACCTACCAAATTTTTATATTATTACTATAAGTTTTAAATGGTTTCATTGAGAAAACACGATATATTATTTCATGTGAAAATAATATATTGAATTTCTATCAGAGAACACTGAGATACATGTAAACATTTCATCAACTTTTAATGTTTTTTACTAGAGCAATGAAATTATTCTTTTTTATGTAACATTCTAGTAATTTCATAATGAACCTATATTCTAAGAGGTTCTTTATAGGGGTTAATATTGGGTAAGGTAAATTAAGTGGTAAAGATAAATTTCATGAATAGTTTTCATTAAATGAATTCATGCATTATTTTTTTATGTTCGGGCTGAAGCATCATTTTTATTATTAAAGCAAATACATTTTTTTGACTTGGTAGAGGGAAACCCATTATATAGCCTGAAGGAAAAAAACCATGGGACCTGATTTCATGTCTTGAAAGCCCATTTTTTTCCTAAAGGTGCCATAATTTAATAGTACTACTAGAGTACCTAGGATGCTACATTACCACCATAGATAAAGTACCTAATCTACTACAATACATGATATAGTTCTCCCATAGTGGCTTCGGAATTCCTCCCCTACCCGGATTTGATCCGGGGTAATTTGGATGCCATGTAGGAGCCTCAACCACTTGGGTACGGACTGGTTAGAAAAAAATAATTCATTACATCAAGAGTTTTATATTATGAAAAAATTGAAAATCAATAAGAGTGTCCACTTTGTATGTATATTGTTTTTAATTTATGGGTTATGACCTAATTTTCTAAAACTCTAAAACTAAAAATACACTCAAATGTACTAGAATGAAATCATTAATTAAAAATAATTATAAGATTATGTTTAAGTCTCTTCCAATATAATATTAGCTGATTTATTTAAGTTCCATACCATAATTCGAAAATTTATTTATCATAATGTCCCAACCAGTACTACACTTACATTTTAACGAGGTTGAAGAAATATTTAATATGGATGTACCTTTTGTGGAGGTTTAACCAATAAAATAATTTCCTTTTTTGGGAAAATAAGAAACTAATTACAAGTAAAGATCATAGGAGTTTAATAATAAATTATAGACACGTGAAATAATAACTAAAATTAAAAAGTGAATCCTAATTGATTATGGTAGAATAATCATATAACCATGTTCTTTTTGTCATGCAATATGAAAAAGTTATTTTGGAAATATAATACCATTGATTAAATTTTTTACTCATTTTTTCTATTGATAATTATTTATTAGTTTCAAATTATTCTATTTTTATAGATTAATTATATGTAATAGTCTTCATAAATCGGACTATGATTTTCATACATATATATGACATCATAGTAGATGAAAATTAATTACATCAAAAACAATGAATTAAACAATTGTATATATATAGTGATATTCTAAAATATGATACATGGACACCTAGTTCATAAGTTACCTATATCATCTTCCACTATGTTCTTAATAACTAGAACCCTTCTTAGACATACCATACATAATTTTTTTATTTTTATGCCATTGAATGTAAATATAGTAAATGGTGATATCATATTCTCATTAAGTTTAAATAGGGTAGATATAATCATAATATTATCATAATGTTATGGAAACATTATAATTACATCATGCAACCATAACCTACATATCATAGAGTACAAAACCAAGTTATGTTATAAATCATGGTAGTTAATAAGGAATTAATCATAAAGGATCTAAATGAAATGATCTCTAAGTTCTAATAAAACATCAGACTTTGATTTATAGCATACAAAAATAATTAAAAATATCATGTTAATGATCACTAACAAGAAATTCATAACAAATTTATATTGTGATAAACACCGAATTACATTCTTAGGGATTAGTATAACAATAGATATAACCTATATTGGGATTGAGATATATTCATATCTACCATTTTTTAGGACTAGGATAACCTTTAGAATACCCTCTTTTGGGATTGGGATAACATCCCATGTACCCTTTGATCTCATTGAATAGTAACCATTAACCAATAAGTTGGAGGTATATATAATTATATGAATACTTGTTACATAAATAAACTCATATATATGTTCCAAAAGAACATTAATGTTTCCAAATATCATACCCTATGAAATTAAATGAGTTTCATAAATATTTCATTATGACATAAATTGTGGAAAAGAATGATGTTTCATAAATATTTCATCAATTCATCATAGCATAAACCATGGGAAATTAATGGGTTTTAACAAAATATTTTGTGATTAATAGTAAAACATATATATAAATAACGAATTAAAATAAGATAGAATTGTATCATATCCCCAGTAAATATTATGAAACATAAAATAATTCCATCATATCTAAAAAAATATTTTATATTATCACATGAACAAATTCCTAAGGAAAATACCATTTTCTCGTTAAATGCACTAATTTAAAATTTAAAAATTTTTCATATATAAGAAAATTTTTTATTTAAACATAGCATTGAAAAAATTTAAATTAATATTGAAATCATTAAGTAGTCATAATTTTGGGAAATAATATTCTTGATGTACATGATAAAATGATGATTATTTTCACATTGTTGGTAAAGGTAAAAACTGCCTTATTAATAAAATAATTAAAATATTCCTTTGAAATAATATTTCAACTAAAATTAAAAATATTTATTAAAAAATCATTTGATAATATTAATAATATTCTTGAATATATTTTTATAAATCACGGACATTAAAGAGAAATTATTTTTGACCAAAGATATAAAAACATTCACATTACCATTAAAATTTACTTTGGAATAGTTAGTTATTAAAGAAAAGAAAATGAAATGAAAGTTTTTATTATATAGAAATAAACAAATAAGAATAAAATTCATGTGTTTATTGGGATATATATCATTATATATTATCTCCATAATCATAATCACAAACAATCATGATAAACAATTAGACTGTAATATAAAACCCTTACCACTTTGGTATCATTTTAATAATTAGACCCATGAAATGAATAACCTTATTTGGATATGTATATCCAATAATTTTCATGAGAATAATCATAAAATAAATTCATGGGAATTATATAAATCACATAAAAGAAACAAGTGGTGAATATGTCATGTGTCCCACCAAAATAAAAGTAAGACAAAAATCCCCAACCTCAAGTATCATATTTATTCCTAAATGATGAAACCCCAAGTATAATAAATTAAGGTTTATTAAACATATATTAACAAAATTTAATCAAATATGCCTTACCATTTATGATTTTCTTATAACCATTTACCAGAAATTTAATAACATTTCATTATTAAAATAAGTATTCCTGATGAGAATTTCTTTAATTTTGAAGAATGTTTTGGTCTCATAGTTTTGGTACTTGAACATTTATTATTGTTGAATAATATTTATATAATAATCCTTATATAAATATAGTGTATATTCATTATATATATATTTAGTTTCATCCATAAAATTTTGATATTTGATAATGAATTACACAATTCATTGAGATGATAGACCATACGTATGCACGAATGCTGTTAACATTTTCTCAACAGGTAAAAAAAGAAAGGTAAATAGTATTAAACCTTTCAAGAATCATTTTTATATCAAATATATCACATGTATTAATTAAATGTATCATTATTACAATAAATTTCCAAATAAAATAAAAACTTTATCACATCATTTTATAGAGGTTGTATTCCACATGCACATACAAGAGAATTTATCATTTTCCCCATGAATTTGACGGTAATAAGGTAAATATGATTTCCAAAATAAATAAGTATAATTATTTCATAGATATAATACATATTATTTATATTTGTGAGAGGCGGTGATGAAAAAGTAATGACATAAGTCTGTGAGGTGGTAGTGCAACATACACATGATTGGCGATTTTATTTCATATTTTATGAAATAGGATGTGGATTTAGGTTATTAGATTATCATAATAACACATTAGAATATTATATAAACTAATATAATTATATCTTAATATTTTAATACTAATTTAATATAGTAAAATAACAAATAACTCAAAAAACACATGGTTAAAAACTATACCTCTTATTTGGAAAATCTCTTTAGGTTTACACCTAAAGCATTCCTGGGATAGTTTTATGTTGAAAAATTGGGATTCAGGTCATGAAGAGGGAATTAAAGAAGCTATTTGGGTATTTTTTTCCCTTAAAAATTTCACTTGAATTATATATAGGATAGTATATGGGGTTCTCTATTACAATATTTCTGAGTGGCACACTTGTAATATCTCAAGGTTTTACAATAATTGTTTTTAGAAAATGTCCCTCAACCAAATAGATGAGGAAATTATTCCTAAAGGTAATGAATGTTAAAAGAGACAAAAACGTGGTATGGGATTAAAATCAGCCACATAATGAGGTAGTAGGGTCTTATAATGGTTATACGACTATGTAATAGGCTCAATAACTCCCATGTTCTCAAGACCACCCACAAACATGTTCGCCTCCCGATAAACTTGTGTAATGATAAAGTTGAGGCTCAATGTTTAACAATAATTCCATGTAACTTTCTAGGCAAAATTATTATAAATGGATCATTATAAAATATTAGATTATATATTTTGGAAATATATCCATAAAAAAACTAGTTATATAGGTTTGTATATCATGTTAACCCTTATTCTTTATGTTTCACCGATGATAATGTCAATTTAACCTTAAACATAGTAATTAATTTTTATTAATATTTCTATTCCTTATGAGAAAAAATTAAGCTTACTTATTAACTAATATTAATTATGTGAAAAAATATGTATTCCATTTTTCAATATTATATAAAATAATTTAAAATTCAATTTTATATTAAACACATAGATGTGATAAAAAAATAGGTTTCCCAAGATATTTTTTATTCATTAATATAAAAATAATAATATAAAGTTATAAAAGAAACAAATTTAAATGAAATAAATTTTTACAATAATAAAATAATAATACAAGTGTTTAATTTTAAATTAATTTTAATGAACATATATATGAATATTATATAAAAAAAATCATTTTTTAATAAAAGTCATTATTTTTTAATTATTCTATAGAAATATTAAATATTTTAGAAATTAATAAAAAATTAAATATAATTTCTTTTGATATGATGATTTAAAAAATCAATTTAATTTTTTTGATTAAATTTTCTAAATATTTGAGAAAATAACTATAAAAGAAGTTCCCAAAACATGATGAAACTATTTTTTAGAAAAAAAAATATTTTTAAACATGAAACCAAATTTATTATTATCTCATTCCTAGAAATTTGTTACATAAATGATAAATCATTTGAGTGAATATATTATATATATATTTTTTAAAATCATTCACCAAGACTAGTTAATTTAATTTATTAAGATAAAAATATAATTCATGCAAAAAAATGTTTCTCCTAAAAACATTAATTTTAATTTCAAATGATTTTTATTATAATTTAAAATCATTTAATTCCTAAAAAGTTTGTTTTAAACATGTTTAAACCATATAGTTTTAATAATTTAGTAATGTTTATTCATATCCATCAATTTATTCTCTAGTTTATAAGGGTATATTATATTACAGTTAGTTAAAAATCGATGTTTCATGTAACACATACTATCAACAAAATTAATTTTATTTTAGAAAAAAAACATTTCATAAAATATATGGATCTAATAACATTAAATTTAACTTCACCCTTAAATTACTTAATTTTAAATAGAAAAAATGTGGTTAATTATTGATTATAATATCCTCTTTTTCCATGCATCTTCCTTTTATTGATGGGTTCTCTACAAAACATTATTATGGTCGGTGGTATTGTTTCATTGAATTTTCTCACTTGGATCTATAACCTCCTTAAATTTTTCTTCATAGTAAATTTTATAATAAAATTATACAACCTTTCAATTTAATACTTGTGTGGTATTATGCATGTACATCCTTAAGAGTGATAAATAGAACAAACAATGAACTTGAGAGAGGCTCAGTGGAAACACAAAGAGATAAGATACTATCCCTACACAATCAAGAATATAAAAGAGAAAATATACCAAGGGATCAAATTTCCATTCACCCAAAATATCACAAACTTATTCAATTAAAATACCTATAGGAACACCTTCCTTATAACCTCAAAGATCATATATCACTAATGATTATCAATAAATCTTTTCTATTGACTAGAATCTTCCTTGATGTGATGTTGAATGGAAATGAATTTTCAACCAATTCCTCTTCTTGATTAGGTCCGAATAGATTTATTTATCCAACTTCATCCAAAAAATATAGTATTATACAGTTATTTCAATATAATGATTTATATTATCCATATGAATGTTTGACTGAAATCTATTATTATAGAAAACATAAATAGAGGAAAGTGTTGATCCCAAATACCATTGAAATATATAGAAAACCCCAATATTTCCTCTATTATATGAATGATTCTATCAGAATGACCATTTATCTATATATAATACACATTTTAGAAATATATATATGTATCCTAATCCCATTGAATACATTTCTAGAATTTTTAAGTAAAAAAATAGATCTCGGTCCGATATAAAATAATGTGGTATCCAGGAAAACATTTCACTTCCATAATTTATATTCTTCAATATTGATCATGAGATGAATATTATATGATAGAAACTAACTGTGATTCCTTTGTAATGTGATCGACTAAAACCATATAACATTATGGCATTTGGATGTTTCGGGGAGTTTAATAAATAAATATGGTTTGATATTTTTTTCGTTAACATTTTGGTATGGGTAATGGTTATAACAATGTTTAAAATTATATCTCTTAGCCTTAACTCAATGATGTACCAAGCACCATTATACAAACATTGTAATATTAAACTTCATTCTTTCCCAACAAGAAAAACTCTTTCAGATCTCTATATATTTCTGTACTTCTAGGATAAATAGAGAATGAAAAAAATATAATCCTCATCCAACAACTCATTTAAATTTGTTATTGAAAAAACATATAAAAAATTCGTGATCCTTATTATTCCATCACAATCAATGTTAGTACCGGGAAAATTTTAACCTTTGTTTATAGTTCTACATCTAGTATATATGCATTTTTAATATTCATCTGGATAGATGGATGGACATTTATTTATGAAAGATAATATTTATTATATTCCTTTAATATGTCAACAT
Organism: Viscum album; assembly: GCA_963277665.1. Classification (NCBI taxonomy): domain Eukaryota; kingdom Viridiplantae; phylum Streptophyta; class Magnoliopsida; order Santalales; family Viscaceae; genus Viscum; species Viscum album. The sequence goes on from OY728142.1 coordinate 1,933,677,345, forward strand.
AAATTCTTTAAAAAACCTAAAAAAGTGTGCCTTTGTGATCCTCTTCCTAGATAATATAGTATAATCCTTTTTGACTCAGCGCATTAACCAACTTATTCACTTTCATAGGGTGGTAATTTTTTGGGTAGTGATAAACATTAATCAGATCCAACCACCTTATCTAGTTTACAATAAACTCATTCTTTTTTAATATATTATTTAAATTTTATGATAATTATATATATCACCAATTTCCCTATAATTACAATGAATCTTTATTTTTTATGTAAATACTACCATAACTAACTAAAAATCAAGAGTTTTGTAAATTTCCTCATGAAAATTCAATTGTTGTGAGTCATAAACTATCACCATATCATTCTGCATGAGTATACATCCCAATACTTTGTTCAATGCATCGATATAGATTAAAAAACCATCTCCACACTAGGTTTATTTAATAACATGTTAATGGAGTAACCATCTTTTTAGTTCATTGAAATTTACTTAATATTCATCAATACAAAGTAACATGGATCTATTCCTACTTATTATAGTGAGTGGATTAGTTAGATGTGAGAAATTATCAATAAACTATTTATAATATCCATCCAAAATAAAAAACCTAAGATATTAGTCAGAGTGGTGGGTTTAGGTCTATATTCAATAAATTATTTATTTTATGGATCCATATATATACCCTATCTTGAGATTATTCAACCCAAAAATAATAGTTATTTGACACAATTAAAAAAATATAAATTTTTCATATACTTTCACCTTCTATAGGGTGTTTAGTAAAATTATCAACTACTCATCATGATCTTAACCTTGATCTATATATATAAGAATATATTTAATAAATACTATAAAAAATTTATAATGGTAATATTTAAAGACTCTATTAATCAAATCTAAAAATATAACAAGGAATTAGTTAGACCAAATATATTCACTATATATTCATATTTTTCACAACCTATATGGAATGTTCTCTTCGATATATATTCCTTATTTTCCACTAATTGATGACATCCATTCCAAAGGATAATATTTGAAAATTATTGATCTTTGTGTAGTTTATCTAAGAAGTCAACAATATAGGTGATATGCTACTTGTTCATTACTATTATTTTTTCAGTTCTCAATAATAAATTTAGAGTCATATTAAACAATATTTATTCATAAAAATGAACAGTTTCACCCCAAGGTGACCCACATGGTTAGAAAAATACCTTTTCAATATTTTTATATTTTTTTATTAAATTTACATAACTCAATTGGGGTAATTATTTTGGGATTCTTTGATATAGGCGTAGCACTGGGTATGAGTTCTATTGATAAAGCATGATCGCGATTCATTGAAAGATTAGAAAACTCTTCTAGAAAATCATCTGCAAACACCAACACAATTTGTATATGTTAAATGTTGATTTTATCACAACACATATGAGATAAAAACCAACTTTTAATAGTAATCAAGAATCATGAAATGGATGTTATTTCCCTAAAAATTCCATATTTATAATCTCTTTGATAGAAGATCATAACTTAAATTGTATTGATAAATTTGAATTATCTTCAATGGAAATTGATGTGGGTTTTTTTTTTATAATTACAATTCATACCTAAGATAACATTAGATTCATCCATTGGGAGAATAATAATATCTTTAGGAATCACATTACCATAAAAATAAATTTCAAATGAATAATAGAATAGGAATATAATACTCATTCTATTAGTGGGTTTCACGTCTAATTCAACATATAATAATTGTGTTGGTATTTTGACACCTTTATAAAATAATTTAAATTTAAAATATTCTGTATATATATGGTTAAACAATACATTAATGGTTTTAGAGTGGATGGTATGTGTACATTTAACCATTTCAATTTCATACCCTTGATCAGAAATCATGATCGCCTAAGATTTCTCTTTCTTTCATTACTTAAGAGGTTTTTGATGTTGATCATCATCATTAAAAATCAAATTTGTGTAATGGTTAACATACTTCCCTATATAGCTTAAATTTAAAACACTAGAGTATTGATGTTTCATTATGTGAAGCTTTATCTCTATTCACATCCTTATATAACATATACCCATCACATGATTTTTTTTCCACTGGATATCCATCCTTTTCAAAATTAAATCATTTACTTGTCCCTTATGATAATTCTATCCATTTATTACTTTCAAAATTTTCAAATAAAGGAATCTTTATATTCTTATATCCAAGTATTTTAGACTTTCCATTGAATTATATATTTATTTTATTATAAAAAACATGATATTGATGGGAAAATATAATCTATAATTTCACATTGATAGTACATAAAATGATTTCTTAGTATATATGTATGTCCCTTATAGAAAAAACCCTATATACACTTGGTTTTAATCCCATAAAGACTTTATCAACCATACTTTTTGGTTGGATGTTAATACCAAAATCTTACCTCACTTGGCATATAAAATTTACCACATAACTTCAAATTGATTCTTCATTATTTTGATTTATACCAATGAATTACATCTCAAATATTGTGTGATGATTATGATGAAATAACTTGATGAAAAATATTCTCTTAAACTCATCATTATCCATGGATTCAATTTCATCATGTTGCCTCATATTCTTGATAAGATCCCAATATTGATATGTTTTACATTTTAAATGAAATAAAATCCATATTGAAATTTTTATGATCCAAACATTGAAGAATAAATTATATATTTATAATTTTACCGATCCATTGATCTACAACTAGTTTATTCATAGAACCACTAAAATATGGTGGAAATTTCCACATGAAAGATTTTAAATAATTTTGTTCCATCATTTGTATGTATTTATGTTTAGCATGATTCATAGGTTGAGAAATATTTACGATTATATCAATGAGATTTAATATTACATATCCAATAAAATATAGATTTTTAGGTAGTATATCATTAAATTATATATCACATTCAGGATTAACATGATTCGTTTGGGTTCCCAGCACTGAAAAACAATAAAATCTTAGTGTGTTCAACAATAATCATAGTGGGATACCACATATTCATGAAAAAATCATTTATTCAATTTTTAAATAATGAATCCTTATTTCCAATATGTGTCACCTTACGTTTGTTGTAGTTAATTCATGAAAATAATATATTCAAATTATTCATGTTGGTTTATAAAGAATTTGTAAATTTCTAAAATGAATCCATCAAGAGTGTCAAACTAAGATTCTCACATGATCTATTTGTTGACCCTCGATAACAATTGAATCAATTACCAATGTCCCCTTTTTAGATTTTTTCCCCCAAGGTAAAACTATGATAGATCTATAACCACTTATTTTATTTTGAATGGAATGAAATTATGGGAAACCACTCAATTTATCCTTCTCCAAAATTTCGAGGACATTTTTAAATAATCATATTTTCCTCAGGGTTCTGAATAATGGTTTCTTATCTTATTGTAAAATGGTTAAAAAAACCCATTATTTAATAGTAACTAAAAAACCCCATACATTTCATATATAGATATAACATCTTATTAGAATAATATTTATTTCATAAAATAATAATAAAGTATCGAATCCCATAGTTCTAGTACCATTGGAAATGTGGATACATGGATATATGGTTCATAAGTGGACTACATCATCTCCTATTAATATCGTCATAACTATGACCTTTCTTATACATATCATAGATAATAACTTTCTTTATAACTCACGAAAGGAAACATAATAAAGTGCGATCTTAGATTCTTTATAAGGGTAAATAAGATAGATATCAACATAAAATGATCATATGAGTAAGTAAACATGACAATGAAATATGAAAATCATTATCTACAAATCATACATCATAAACCCTAGTCATGGTATAAATATTGACAATTCATAAGAAATGAATAATTATTGTATCAAAGAGCATGATCCACGAGAGCATAACATATTCATAATATTTGTATTTGTGGTATATATAGATGTATAGAAAATATCTTGTCAAGACCACCCACCATGGAATTCATAAAATGTTAATATTAGGATAACAATCCATGAACATTGTTCAGGTATAGGATAACCTCACTTGTGATCACTTTTATGCTTGGTATAAACTCCCATGTATCATCTCTTAGGATTGGGATAACTTAAAATATACCTAATAGAATTTAAATGTGATTTAATACTTTTTCACTATTATATGTTTTGATAAATTACTCTATATTAATTTTTTATTAAATTGTTATGTGTTTAAATTAATTAATAATTTTCATTACATGTTCTATAAAAAATTATGACTTTCTTTTTAAAATATATATATACAATTTATTTTACAAATGATTATGCAATTTCTATAATTCAACTTAAGTTTCATTATTATTTCTATTTACTCATGTTTAATTTTTCATTAGTAAAATTATTTTCCATCCTTTTTGAGGAACATGGATAACTTCCAACCACATAGGCATCCCATTACGTTAACCCCATGGGAAATATCATAAGAAGAAACCCATAAATAGGGTAGGTGTTAATGGGTCCGTGTTTAAGGCTTGTAGAGTGCACCTGTTGGAATGGTTTTTGGGAATAGATCATTCACTTGGACAATGGGCCCATGTTTATATAATGTAAATAGCTGTTGATCCATGATAACCACTTCAAACCAAGGATCAATGTCAATTTTTTAGCATTTCATTCGCTTGTTACATCTTAAAACTAGTGTGGGTTGTTTATTTGAATTCACAATTCACATGATTTAAAATTCATTGATATAATCACACTGTAGGATTTGTGCATCTTGAGAAATAAAAATAATCTTCGAATACAATTCATAATAATTTTAAATCTTATGTGGATTTTCTCATCCTGAACACAAATGATCCAATCTTGTAATCTTCCTTAGATGTCCATTGATTATCCATTTCATTAAAGAACATAACCAAACATTCAATCAATATATCTAGGCATCTTTATATTCACAGGTTTTTTTCTCTTAGTCTTGGTATCTTCTTCTCACATTATCCTTCATGTTTAACAGTTATCTACTCGATTTATTCTCTTTCCTTCTAGATATCCTTCTAGTTTATTCTAATATCTATGTTAGGTGACCATTATTTTATCTATTGGATGAAAGATGAGTTACTATTGGACACCATCAGTGAGATTATTCACTGTTAGAAACCAATAGTGAGTCATGATTCACCATTACAACCAAAAAGTGATTCATTGGGATACAACTAGATATCAATGGTGAGTTATTTAAATCAATTTTGGACATCAATGATGGGTCATAGTTTTATATCAGTAGTTTTTATTTGTTTTTAATATACAAAAACATGGAATATCCTTCTTCAATCTCTAATATGATCTCTTCATTCTTTTTTTTGTTTGGTGTGGTAGGTTCATTTATTTTATTTCATTTACATTTTACTATCAACATAATAATTTTCTCTATATATTCTTAATATTGGTGATTTTCACATCCAGGGTTAGTGGGTTTGGTTCATGGTATATTCATATGTTCATAATTGTTTTTCACATCACAAGACATATTATCATCCCACAGTTTGGATATAATTTTTTTTCAACCATTGGAAACATCCAATAGTAGGTAATGTTCCCCCATTGGATTTATACATTGGTGTGTCATAATTCAAAAATGGAATTACAATGATATAATTTTTTGATTTTTTCTTCTGATGCACTTTATTTCATAGTGGCACAAAATAATTTTAAGTAGTTTGAAGGTAATATTGGTTCTTTTTTTTCAGAATCGTTCATGTCTGTATAATCTATAAGTTTATATTTGTTTATCACTTATTTTATAATTTTAAAATTAATTAAAATTGTATTAATTAACATATTAATTGTATTATATGAATATTTAATGAATAAATATAAAAACCAATTATATTATATGTTATTAAAACATGGCTGAAACCAATGAAGCTAACATTCACTTTATTTCACTTTTTTGCACAAAAAAGTGTCAAATATATATTGGGAATGAACAATATTCTGTATGATTTTTATTTAAAGATCAGTTAGATATCTTAAATGAAAAAAAACATATACCCATGTAGATAATTTAATAATTATCAAGTGATACAAATTTTAAAATCGACTGCTCAAATAAAATTGTCACAAATTTCAAAAACCACATCATTGTTGTGGTGATCACTGATAGACTTAATCATCAACATTTTTTTCTTTTATGTAATCAATAATAATTAAAAATCAACTTCATCAAAATTCTAATCATTTGTTATATTCTATGTTTTAGTTTTTATTCAAGTAATCTATTTCTTTCTGTTTTTTATTTCATCAATTTTGGATTATTATTTTCCCTAAAAAATCATGTATTTTTTTCTCTAGATATTCCTCTATATAAAAGAATGTTATATTTGTGAGTCTAGATGAAAAATATAGTAAATAGATAAGGGTAAGTAAATTATATAATGACTAGGTTGTGTCTTTGTGTTTTTTAAAAGGTATTATTAGTAAATAAGGTTATCACACCTTAAAATGTCAGATTCCTAGTGGGTACCAGTATCATCAAGGAGTATAGGATATTAAGGAGTAGAATATGATTTTTTTTATAAGAACAACTATAAATCCTTGTATTCTTTCAATTTATTTATATTTACACTCAACTAAAGAAAACTTCACTTACTCATGTATAATATTTTATAAAATTTGATTGTTTATGTAATTAAATTTTAGAACAACAATTCACCCCTCTAGTCAAATTTTACATCAATAGTGATCCAAAAATTTAATTACAACGGGTCACGGATAGCTAATTATATATTTTTTATTATGATACAAAAAATTGTCATCATAGGGTAATACCTTCTGTAATGAACAGTCATCATCTCTAATTATTTTTATGCTTATTTATTACTCTATGGTAACATGTATCCCAGAATTAATAGTCTAAGGAGAAATAGAAGATTTTATTTTATGATTGAAGGTTCTAATACTAATGATGGACAGATACAATAAAACCCCAAATGTTTTTTTAGTAACTATGTCTAATATAAAAAAATGTAAGCCTATTTGAAAAAACTAAGTGTGGATCACTAGACGATAATGGCTAAGCCATATGAGATACCCAATGTTGATCCAGAGACCCTTGATAGTAATTAGATGGTAAAATATTATTTGAATTGCAATGTTAAAAATATTTTATATTGGTCTATATGTAAAAGTTTCTATATCAAGGAATCATCTTGTAAGATGTCTTCTGGTATATAGATGATACATCAAGTAACTCATCATGTGTCTGGAAATATTAAGAGACACAGAATAGAAATTATTCAAGAATAATACATTGACATCAATATGGGAGATGAATAATCTATTAAACAGATGTTCCATCAGTTCACCAGTATCACCAGTGGTATGAATTCTCTTAGATAAGTAATGTAGAATACATATCATGTAAAAAGATTACAGTGAGATATTCCAAAAAAGGTTATGTGTCTGGATGTTGTAAAAAGAGATAAAAATATGTGGGTTAATGGATTCGGTATGAAAATTTAATATTGTTTCACAAACTATCAAAGTATGAATAAATTCTACAACCACCCATTTTTTATACTAGTAAGCACTAAATGTGTTATTCCTATTTAAAATGTAAACAAAAAATGAATGATATGGATTTATAAATGTTACTACTACTACTATATGATTAAAAATAATGCATTTTCTCTTATTATGACCTATAAAATATGCTATTCTGGGTGGTAAATGATATTTATTTATAATTATATACTGTTAAAATTGAGTCTTATAGAATTATTTCTTATCACATAAAAATGGAATTTTTCCTAAATTGAGTGCTTTAAATAATCTTATTCAAAATTTAAAAAATGATTCAATAATATCTTTCATAATATTTATAGGTTTTGAATATGTAAATTTATATTTTTATAAAAAAAATTAATCAAATAGAAGCAATCATTTTTTAGTCCATATGACACTCTAATAGAATGATATGGTATATTTAAAGAACAAATCAATTCTATAAATTTCTAGGTCGAAGAAAATAGAATTTGGTATTCCAAAATGTATTTGTATTGAAGATATAAATATAGATTTCCATGTCTCAAATAGTCTTTCAATAAGAAATATCCGAAACAATACTCCTTATAAAATTTTGAAAGGGATTAATCCTAAAGATGATTTATTCAGGGTATTTGTCTATAAACTGTCCATCATAAATAAAAAACATAATTTTTAAAAACTACGAACCTAAATATAAGTAATTTATATTTTTGGGATATTCTAATACTAGTAAATATGATAGAGTTTTCAATAAGATAAACTTATTTGTTCATGAATTTGTGCATCTAATGTTTAATGAAAACCATTCTAGTAATCTGAATAAGGAATTTTCCTAAATAAAATAATGATTTCTTGGAATTTTAAAATGGTAAGGATAATGACTATGATAATGAAAATTCATCAGTCTATGGGGAGAATATTTATTCTCAAACTGATCCAACAGAATGGAAAACTCATAAAAATCACCCTATTGAAAATGTAATTGGCAATTTAGAATCTGGAATTCAAAATTGAAAATATATTTTACTTTACAATGCATGTAACATCCATAGAAAATAAATAATATGAAAATTTCATATTTATTTATATTTTTTATTTAAATAATATTTTTACTCTAAAAGGGATTCTATATTCAATGGCGTACCTGACACACAACAATGGGTTTCACCGAATTCTTATATTGCACAAAATGCTGAGTCATACTGAAAAATAAGAATATAATATTATTTAAAATGGTAGTTAACGCCTCACTATAGTATTGGCATAAATGAATAGAAATAACTAAAATATTTTTATACATGTTTGTTAAATGATTTTAAAATTATTCAATAAATAGGATTTTATGCAGAAATAGTCTGGTATTCTTTAAAAGGTCAATTTACCAAATTTTAATGGAGAACCCTTCTTAAATCTAGTTTTATTAATTTTTATATGTTCAATTTGAAAAAAAATTCTTCTTTATAATCAGAACATAAAAATTTACTTTTGGTAAATTTTGGAATTTTTCTAATAAAATTCATTTTTTAATGAATGGTGGCTAATATTGTATTTTAATTTGAAACTAATGTCCAATATAATTTATTAATATGGTTATATTGTCTTTTTAATTGGGTTTAAAGTGTAATTAGATTATATTTGTACCATTTAATATAATGTTTCCCATTTGAATTAATTTCACTTTGAAATTGGAAATAAACATGTGACATTCTTTTGATAGTTAATATTTCATAAATACATACTTTTTTGACAATGAGAATTAATTTTAAATTAATTTATGCAAATTATATGTTTTGAATTTAGTAAAATAGTCATCATTTTTTAATTCGGAATATCAAATATATCTTAGGCTGATTTTTGGGTATTTTTCTGATAAACATCAATTTTTAATGAATAATGAAAACAATGAGTAGTAGTTAAAAAACTAACTTCATCATTTAAATTAAATGTTATCATTTCTATTAATGGATTTAAAAAATATTACATATATGTTTATTATTAGTTAGTAAAATTTAGTTCAATAAGATGAAAATAATTTTTGGTTTATAGTATATTTTGACTTTTATTTACTGCGGTTAAAGGTAAATAGGGTAAATATTGGTAAAAAATATTATAATAATATAAAATTACCGTAACACTTATCCTAAGCTTATTTGATGAGTATTGGACGACCAATAAAATCTGTGGATGTGAATTTGGACTTTGAAAGAAACTTGGGTAATATAATTATATTAACAAGTTTTTATTTAAAGTAAAAAATAAAATATCATAAACATGTATTATTTTGCTAAAACTATCATAATGTGGGGTTATATAATTGATATATTAGAATATAAAAATTAATTTGAAATATAAAAATATTTACCACAACATGAAATTTTTTTATAATTTTTTTAAATCAAATAAATAAAATTATTTATGACACAAAAAAGATGCAGTGTTTACCTCGTTAATGAATGATTTAAATAAATAGGATTTTAATGATTAAAACAATATCCAAAACCTGTCCAATTACTATTGTATGATTTTATTTAGAACATTAGTAATCTTATATGCGACTTTAATAAGTTATGGACTTTTATAAATAGAAGATCATTGTATAATAAAATAATATTTTCTAACTTTCATAAAGAGCCCCTCCCCTCCCCTCTTATAACAAGCCCTCACTTCTAACCCATTACTCACACCTCTCAATACACTTGTAAATACCATACTGTACCCAAATAAGCTATAATGATCTCTATATTCTACCTATAATCCTTACCTTAATAATAAGGAACTTCAAGAAATCATTTTGGTTCAAACCAATGGGAGTTACACAATTTAAAGTTGCACATTGTTTTTGGTTCTTTTCATTTCGTTTACTTCTCTGACCCCATAAACTCTTTTTATTCCTTTATTTTATAAAAAAAATTATCCACAACATTATATGTTGTTTTATGTGATGGATTTGAACTACACATACCCAAACATCCATCTAATGGGTAAAGGACATACTATTTCTGTGGACAGCAAACTACTGCCTCACAAAACGATGATTGTTCAATCTTCTCTTACCACCTCTTATAGTGGCCATTAATTTGGAAATTTATTTATATGTGATATATATTATATTTATATTGTTTCTATTCTACTTTATTTTTCATTTATATAATGCCTTTATGGTTTCCATAATGGGTAAATACGATATTTTCATTTGACGAAGTGCATACTACCACCCCCTCAATGTGATATTACTCGTTAAGACATATGTAGAACATATAAAGGACATAGTTAATGAAATTATATATTATATTATATAGTAATTATATTATGACTTTTTATCTTTATGTTTTCTCTCCATTAAATACGATATAGAAATGAAAGTATCATTCATGCTTACATACGGCTTACTGTCTCCATGAAGGGTGTATTTCATATATTATCTCCAAATGTTATGTAATATTATAAATAAATATATATACTAGAAAAATAAAATATATAATATATGTAAATAATTAATATAATTTTTTAGATAATGGACTTCTGACTACATGAACAACTTGTAATTATAAGAAGTTCTTTTTTGACTCAAGTACCAAATATTGACAAAAGAACCATTATTAACATAAATGATTCAATAATGTTTATAACATGATAATAAGTGGTATAAAAGTAACAATAAACTTGAAAATTGTTATTAATCAAATAGAAATTATCTTTAGTTTATTATTCAAGAGATTAAAGAACTAACAGGTCAATTCAAACACAAGATAGGGGGTTTTTTATCTCACATTTAATCCTGTGATATATCCATCGTTCATGACTTATTTATTGCATGTGGTGTGTTTTGAACTTCTATTTTATATATATTATAATTATTATCTTTATAGTCATGGTATTAAGTTATTAATTTAATGATTATTACCTTTTTGTCATACGATTCAATTGATTACAACGTGGTAAGGGGTTTCTTATCTAACTTTTACATCCATGAGATTTCCATTGTTCACCACTTATTTATTACATGTGGTGAATTTTGTACAGAAATTATAAACATATTATCATGATTATATTTATATTAATGGTATTTTGTGATTCATTTGGTTGTTATTAACTTTTTTTATACGACACGATAAATTACAACCTGATAAGGGGTTTTCATCTTACTTTTTATTCCCATGAGATTTATTCTATATTGCCAATATTTACTTTTTTGTGGAGTATGTACTTCAAATGATTGTATTATTTTCTTAATACACATTAACTTATTGGAATTTTAATCTTCATTGTATTGTCTTTCTTTCATGCGGTGTATGTTTCGTAAGTTACCAAATTAGTGAGGGACCCTTTCACCAAGCTCTTTTTAAAAGACTTCTATTTGTTATTTATTTTAATTTACATAATATTATGTTAGCATATGGTATTAAATATCATTATTGATATTAATTTTATGTATAAGTTATTAGATACCTTTTTTTCTCTCATCAACTCATTTTTTGAATTTTAATGTGACGTTGTTAGGCTGTTGATTTTTTGTACGGGAAATTCTTTACCCAATTTCAATTCTTTCAGTTAAACTTATACTTATTGATTATGTGTTTCTATGAATATGTGTGAATGAACTATTATTGTTTTAAAATTAATATCCACTTATATTTTGTGTGTTCTTATTTTTCACACTTTATTATGTCATTGGTTTTTCTTTAATCTAAGGATATAATCTTTGCAAGGGACTTTGTATCAATTTACATTCCATTGAAACCTATTATTTGTTTTACACCAATCCATAATTCTATGGTGTATATACTACTATTTGACGTATTATATTATGAATATTTCTATTCTCATGATATTATAATCTTTGATTAATGTTATTACACTATTATTTTTATTCAAGAATCTCTCATTTGGTTTGGAACTCATTAAATAAAACGTCGTTTTAAATGTTTTAAAGATTTATTGTTATAAATCATTATCATTAATTTCCATGTATTAAAATGGTTTTAATGATTTACTTATATTGATAATAATGTTTTAAAATGAAAATACCTTTAAAATATACAAATTTGTATGGGACACATTGATTCAAAATTCTCATTATTGAATGTCTTGAATGGTTTTTGAAATGGATCGATTATTTAAATATCTTGAAATAATTTCTTATGATTTAAAATGAAATTTTTATATTTATAATATTTTTTTATTTTATAATTGTTCATGGAAAAATAATGGGTGGTGCAACGATAAACCAGGATAGGTTGTTATGTTATAACATCCAATGCATTGGGTATAGAAGTCAGCCATATCACTATTCTATTTAGTGATATGTGTAGAATTCGACCATATGGTTAGTCTATTTAAGTATGTTTATGTTCCAACTTTCCATTTAATGTTATCTGTCCTTTATATGGGATTTATTGTAATATTTTGGTTACAAAAAGGTAAGCAATGATATTTTATTCAGTGAAGAGTATTTACTACTTCATTTAGGTAAAAATTATTACTTATGATAAAGTATTAATGATTTACTTATTGTTTTGAAAAAATAATAGTTTTCCATCATTGTGTAACCCATACTGAGCTTTTTATGCTCATCCTAGTTTTTGAAACTTTTTTCACAATACTGAGAGATGAACAGGGTAATGGGTGGGATCACTGAAAATTCATCTTTTCTAAAACATGGAACTAGAGATGACTCATTTTTTCAAAGAGTTTTTATTTTATGGGAAAAATGGAAACTGAGTGGAAGTGTATACTTTGTAATTTTTGAGATAGAACGTAATAGTTATGGCCTAATTCTATAAGGATATAAATCCAAAAAGGATCCTCAATGTGAATTATTCAATTAATTCAAGATTATTTAATATTTAAGGCCAATTCCAAATAGTTGGAATCAGAGGTCCGTTTAGATAACTTTAATGGTTATGGTGTTATTTAAGAATAAGTGAAATTACAATAATGGTTTTCTTATTAAAAAGAGTGATAATTATTTAACCGGTGATAAATGGTTATTACATTTTGGGGTCAAAAATGAATGGTATTAGATAACCTTTGAGGATAAAATATGTTATAGTTATTTTTTAGGAATTTGTCTCTGTTGTTTTTGGTAATGATATTAAATTTTATAGTTTTTGAAAAATGACAAAATGTAGACTATGTGATAGCCTATCCCGTCAGAAAAAGAAGCGGGAATCGAACCCACAACCAAAGTGTGATTGGGATTTATAGCCTACCACTGGACTACGTGAAGTCCCTTGTTAGTATAATTAATTATTTGTAGTTAAATGATTTTATGGATACAGAATAATTTTATTTTGGACCTTATCATTTATCAAATATACATCCTTAGTATAGGAAAATGATTTGGTGATTAAGTGATAGAGGTTATTTAGGAAGACAATATCTCTTTTGGGAACACTATATGATTAAGGAAAATAGAATACTATACAATCTATTTTGTGGAGTAATGGTTGAAATATTATTTTGGAAGAGTCTATATTTTTGTAGTGGACATAAGATGAAGTGGTTTGTTTATGGAAAGTATTAACCTATCATATATAATATATGATTAAGTTAATTATACTTCAGTATGAGACTTTAAGAGTAGTCTATATTTTTGGAGATAAATGTTATGATTTATTTGGGAAGACTATGTGAGTAAATCCTTCTTTATTTTGGTTTTCAATATTAGTTTGGATTATTTTCATGAATTTTAAGGAAAATTATATATTGAATGGTCTTTCTTGATCTTTCATTACTTATTTGTCAAATTTTGGAGATTAATATTAGTATTTATTTTTATAAAGGATTATCATTTTGTGGATTATCTGATCTCATACTAACTAATTTTTGTTTTGGTTAATGCATAATGATAGGTAAAATATATAGTTTATATTTTTTGGTTCATTTTATTCTCTAGAAGTTGATTCTAGAACTTTTTCTGTTACCAAGTCATCTTGAATACAAATCATTTGGAGAAATGATGAGTTTTTGGTAGAAATTTTTTAAATGATGAAAGTCTACATATCAAGTAAGTAATTTTCCTTATTCTCTTATTCAATCTCATAAATAAATTCCCCAACAATATGAAAAAGAACATAAAAAAAAATTCTGTTTAATTTTCCTATTGGGAAACCAATGTCTGTTTAACCCATCACAAATTAGTGGTTTTCTTATTGTTAACATTCTCCTAATCAGGTTTTATATCACTCTACAAAAAAAAATGAAACTTATTTTCTCCTCCATATCCTTGTTTTCATGGAATTCATGTATGGGTTATCTAAGTTGACCTTTTTTCTTATATTTCTATCTTTTAATGTGATAGTTTAATTTACTCGTTTTCAGATGTGGGACATTCAAAGAAGTTTCCAAGACAAATTTTAAAATTTTGAGGACGCAATTTTCAAAAGGGGGGAAGGATGTAACATATAAGGCCTCGGCCTTAAACCATACTTAACATTGAATTAAAAGAATAACTCAAATTGAGGATATTTTATGGTTTAGTGTTTTTGAGAATTAGGACGTAACTATTACATCTCAAAAGATTACAAAGTAGACACTACTACTAAGTTTCCATAAAAAACTTTTAAAAGAACCATGTATAGTTCCATGTTTTATATTGCATGTCTTTCCTTGATCCCATCCTTGACCCAATTCATCTTTAAGTCATGTGTAAAACATTTCAAAAACATGGGATGAGCATAAAAAGCTCAGTAAGGGATATAAAAATATGGAAAGGAAACATGAGTACATGTATACATAAGAATCAATGAAAAAATACTTTACTCATAAAACATGATCACTTTAACATACCTCATCAAATCATGAATAAAACATAGAAATCATAAGGCATAAAGGTAACTTGAGTAATTCATAACATTCTTACATAGTGAGTAACACTCTTGGTTACATTTGGAATACCCATCACAGTATATTCCGTAAATCTCTTCCGAGAAACCTTAACGTTTAACCCCTTTGCATTACCCAATGCATTGGAGATCTATATCGGGCTCACCCGCCATTAGTTTATCACAGAACCACCCGTTTTCATAACAATGCCCAAGAACCATAACATAAACATATCACATAAAACATGCATAAATGAAACATAAAATTTCCATATTTCAATCACAATATAACATTTTAGGATGTTGAAATAATGAATCCATCCAAAAAAACCATTTTCAAAACCATTTAAAACATTTAATAAAGAGATTTTTGAATCAAATTGTCCTATACCACCTTGAAGATTTTAACATTTTAAACCATTAATATCCATATAAATATATCCTTAAAATAATTTAGAAAACATGGACATTAATAAGAAAAAATCATTAAAACATTTAAAGCGATATTTTGGTTAAAGGGTTTTTACCAAAATTATAGACACTTGAATACAATAATTGAGGAATAACATTTAATCAGAACGTTATAATATCATGAGAATAAATGGATTCATGATATAATATTCCAGAGGATAGTATATACACCATATAAGAGTTAATTAGTGAATAACAACAATGAAGTCTCAATAGAAATTTAAAATGTGATGAAATCCCTTATAAAGAAGGTATCCTTAAATTAAGGATAAATCAATCTCAAAATTATGTGTGACAAATATAAATACACCAAATATAATCGGATATTATGTGTAAAACAATAAAAGGTTAGTCACACATATTCAAATGATGACATATTCAATAACTACATTTTGAACCCAAAGAAATCGAAATTGGGTTAAAAAGTTCCCTTGGTAAAATTCGACAGCCTAACGGCGTCACTTCAATATTAAGAAAATGAGTTGATGAGAGATAAAAAGGGTATCTTGTAATAACCCGAGATTTTATAAGATATATTCTTTTTAATTTCTTTCATATCTTCTGTTGTATGATACACCAAGATTATCTTGCTCTATACGCAACATCGTATTAGCTAGAAGTATATGCAAAATTATTCTTAGATCGTGATACACACAATTTCATGTTTGTTTGATAGTTGTTATTCTACGCAACATTGAGTTTGTATATATATGTATATATATATTCAATGTATAAATGAAATATTGTTGTATTTTGTTATATGAAACAGCAAAGTAGTCGTGCACTACATGTAACCCTGACATGGCTTGCATTACACGCAATCACGACCTTCATTGATAGCGTGTGTTGTACGCAATACCGAGTTTCACTAAATGAGATATTATTATAATATTATTATGAACTAGCAGTTTTGAATAGTAATACCAAATGTTTGAAATTTTATAAATTTTATTTTTCAAAATGGACTTCATTTTTTGATTCGGAATATCGAAATTAGCTTAGGGTGAAATTTTGGTACTTTTCGGGTAACTTTTATATTATGATGAATAGTGATAATTACTAAATATTAATCAAAAAAACTTTTTTAATAGAAATAATTAATAGTGATAATTTATTAATTTGAGTGGTTTTAAATTATATTTAGAATATATTTTTACAATTTAATACAATGTTGGTCATTGGATGTAATTTCACATTTAAAACAGACATAAACAAGTGTCAATCTTTTGATAGTTATTTCTCTTAAAAAACACGCTATTTGTTTTGACCACGGGATTAAATTTTTAAATTAATTATTGTAACTGATATGTTTTGTATTTAGTTAAGTAGACATCATTTTTTAATTCATAATATCAAATATAGCTTAGGAATAATTTTTGGTATTTTTCTGGAAACTTTCATTTTTTGATAAATAGTGAAACCACTAAGTAGTAGTTAAAAAACTGAATTTTTCATAAAACATTATTTTACCACTTTTGTGAGTGGAATTTCGAAAATCCGAGAGACACAGTTAATATCAAGGACTTAAATGTGGTTCAATGAGATAAAAATAATTTTTGGTGAATAGTAACTTTTTACTTTATTTTACCACGGTTAAAAGTAAATAGGGTAATTAAGGGTAAAAATGATATTATTATTACCGTAACACATGTACTAATTCTATTGGATAAGTTTAATTCGACCAATAACAACCTTATTAATAAAATATGACCATTTAGGCCCACTTGGATTAGATTAGGACATTTAATATTAATTTATTTAAAGAAGGGTTAAAATAGTTAAAATCAAGGATTAATAAGTAAATCATTTTTAATATGGGGTTATACATAAGATAAATTAGACTATAAATATTCATTATAAATCTAATGAAATTTCATACATAATGGTATTTTATTTGTAATTTTTATAAATTAAATAATTTAATGTATTTATGACACAACGATGATGGAGTAATTATCTTATTAATGAAATATTGACAGAATTGATGTTATAAATACCCAAATAAATGTAATTTGAGACATTTTATGAATTACACTAATTTTTTAGGTTAATATGACATGTTATTAATGATTTAATAAAATTGTTTTGATCTACTAATTCTTTTATGAGTTTTAAAAAAATCAATTACTAAATAGTGTCAAAATTGACATAAAATAGTTTTTAAAACAAATATTAAATTATTAATTTTTATTATATTCCTAAAAATCTATGGTTTGGTAAAATGACGTAGATAAGGTTATATATATTAATAATAAACAACTTGGGGTTCGTTTGGCTTGTTATAGTATGGTTATTAACCTTATAATGTACGAACACAAGAAGACACGGTAAAAGTAAAATTATTTAACTTTATGTTAAATCTAAATGATAAGGTTAACATAGGAACCTAAACTTGTATAAATTATATTGGATGAGATTATTTTGACCCATCCCCACCTTAGATTCTAAATAAATCAATTTTTAGCTATTTAGAACCTAATTGTGCTTTATAATAATATAATATTTTTAGTTTTTCCAAAGGTGCCCCTCTCCTCCCTTATAAAAGGGCACCTCCTCCCTCTCTTCCTCACACCAATTTGAGACCTCTTTCTCGGCCAACCCCTGCCAAATTCTCTTCTCCACTTCACTAGAAACATCCTACAAGTCCTGGTCTTCTTAAAAGACCAATTTTAGTTCCCTAAAAGGAGGTCTCAAAGAGGCGCTTCAAAGAAGATGTAATGTCTGTTACCGATTCATTCAACTTTATTTCTTCTTCCACTTCTTCTTCATAGGTTGTTTCATTATGAAGTAATAAAATCAGTATCACTCATATACTGATATGTTATTATAAGTATGAAACAACCCTATTTCACCATCTATCCATCCTACGGAAAAAATAAATCACCGCGCGTGCGTACGTACGGAATACCGTCTCCACGCCATGGTGTAATCTATTTTCCACCACCACCTTATATGGATGGGTATAATGGTGTAAATAATAACTATATATGATTATTGTAAAGTAATTTTGATTCTGAAATAGTATACATACACTCCAATACAATTCCACGATCATGAAAACGATATCATCGCTCGTGCGTACGTACGGACTACCGTCTCCACAACGCGATGAGATTCATTCTCCATGTTAAACATTCACGAATGATTATAAAGTATATATAATAAGTAATCATGAAATATATGACATAATAATGATTCTTTATTTATGTGTATATATATGTATGCCATCTACTTAATTCCATTCAACTCAATAAGGAAACGAAAACAGCGTTCATGCGTACGTACGACCTACCGTCTCCATGAACGGTGTATTTCATTCCATTTACTAATTTATTATATATATGTATATTCTGAATATATATTATATATAAATCATGTTTTATATTCTGTAATTAAGTAATAATGATCTAAGTAATCATATGAATAATTACAAGTCAAAGCACGGATGACAAATGAAACGATTTTACCCAAAACGCTCTTTAACATGGAATTTACAAAAGAACAGGTCATATAAAGTCATAAATGAACCATATATAATATCATAACAATGTGTATGATTATGTAATAAGTAAATGACATTATTTAAATCATTATATAGGAGGTTCGGACACTTACGATGCAAATCAGACCTAAGGTATGGAAAATATCACAATCTCATTTTTATCCGAGATTATTTATACTTTGGTATTTACTGGGGTGTATTTTATCAACCACATCCATGTTTCCTCAATATGTAATATTATTTAAATCCTCCTACAATTGTTTAAATCCAATTTTACCCTTCGATGAGTTTTTAGTAAAAGATATGAAGGGAATCTTTTGTCGTTTTTCTTACGAGGTACTTTTTGACTTTTCTGACAAAAGTACGAGAAGAATGTTTTTTTAACTTATAGGAAGGAATGGATTTTTAAAACATTATTTCCAATAAGATTCCATTACATGTTTTCAAGTTTATATTTAATCAACTTATTTTAGTTTATAATTGTATGACATGTTAAGAAAGGAAAAATGTTTTTGAACTAGAAATGATATTTTCCTCAAGAATGGAGTTCAAGTGTTTTATAAAAATTATTTTCCATCTAAGATAATAAAGGGTTATGTTTCTATACCTATTATTACATTTATTTGACTATGTTGTGATGGAATTATTTTTATGAATTCCTTTATCTTATATGAATTGTTTTATGATGTCAGGATGTTTAAGATTCCCATTTTTATTACATGGGTTATGCAATGATGTATGATTTATGATTTTGTGGAACACATAAGAATGGTATAATTATGAGATGGGTGGAACCTATATCTCCATCCAATGAATTTGGTAAATATATTATATCTCATGGGATAGACATGGCTGGAATGGCAGGTTAAACTAGTTCAGTGAAACAGGACTGAAACGAGGAACGAACTTGGTGCAGAAATGGACTTTGTCCACTAAGATAGTCGTCGCAATGAGTCTTGACTAATAAGAAATGATTATCTATGATTATGTTTGTATGCCACAAATGTTCATGTTTTAAGTTATTATTATTGGTATTACATTTCACTATTATGATTTATCCCATGTTATGATATTATGATCTCTTTTGCAGGTTAAGATTTCCAAAATGTTATGTTCTTATGAATATGATGTGATTGATATGTATTTTTTTACCCTTACTGAGCATTTGAGCTCACCCTTTTATATTTTCTTGTCCCCAGGATATAAAAAAGGTTTTAGGTAGAAAAACAAGTATGAACTTTATGAGAGATGTTGAAGATCATTCACCACGATAAGGAGATTACGTTCCGAGTTTCCAAAGACACTAAACTATTACGGTCCTTGTGTGTATGTTTTTGTTATGTATTAAGTATTCCGCAAAAGTAATGTAATGTCCATGTACGTTAAGATTTGGGTCTCTAAAGTTGGTATCAGTGGAAAGGTTTAGTCAACCTTTAGAAACTATGATGCGAGAACTTTAGTGAGATCCATAGAGGTATTTCTAAGGTATGTCTAGGGATTTCCTTAAGGATAAGTATACGTATAGATTATAGTTTTGGAATTCTGCTAATGATCATAGAATTAAACCTAAGATGTTAGATATTGAAGGTACTCCCCCTTTATTATGTTTTTTCCCTAGCATGAATTTTTCCTCTCACAATATTCTTTTTGGGTTTTAGAAAATGGATGGAAACAGGAAGATTCATGAAAATGGAGGATATGGCGGACAATGGAATGATATTCTTCTTGAGAAACCAAATGAAATGGGATTTGGAAGTCCAAACATAATTATTATGCCGAATCATCAATCTCATAATATGATCAATAAACTCAAATTTGGTATGTTTCCTGACTCGGCTAATAAGAGAAAGATGGAGTTTCATGATGATCATAGAGGAAAGAAAGGTCAATTTCCCCTATGTAAATCTTTTGGGAAGAGTCATCAAGGAGAATGTTTCAAAGGAACTGGAAGATGCTTTGGGTGTGGAAAAGAAGGACACAAAGCCAGTAAGTGCAAGGGAAAAATTTCAGTTAACACCATGGATGAGGATAACGGTATTTCTACGACATCAACAATGGTTAAATGTTTTAAATATGGAATGAACTGGAATTATGAAAACCAATGCCCTAAGGGAAAGTCTCATGAAGAGAATCAGTATGGTCGTATGGGAAGTATTTATGTTGATGATGATAAAGAGACTACAAATGATATGTGATATGAAAGAATTGTTGAAGCACGGTCAATGGTTTAAGAAGGTAGTGGAATGATTACATGTTTATCAAGTGTAATGTTGTATAAGTAATCTAATGGTACAATGGAATTAAGAGACATCTAAGGATTGTTACAATGTTGTCTTTCCTTGAGTTTTGAAAGTGTATGATTAATGGTACCAGTATCCATGAAAGGTTATTCAGATATTTTTGGAATGTAGATGACCTGATCATAATAAAGGGATAAGGAGAAAATTAAATGTTTGATAGTATTCATGAGCTCATGACTGATATAAGGAAATAGTTATATCATGGTTTGAGGTTTTGGTATGTGAAAAGAGTTAACTTTTAACTACATTCATGTTTTCACTAAGGCTCAATGGGTATTCATTATTCAAGAGAATACATGATTAAGGTATTCACATGTTTGTAATTTGACCAACAAGATATATCTTATGATATATGGGGGATAAATGATGACATTCACATGATTGTTTTGTGACATTTCAAGTAATAATTTTCTTATACAATGAGCTTGGACCGAAGTATTTAAGATAAGACTAAATATTGGAATGGATTATGTTGAACATAAGTTATTATTGTTTAAGGATATAACTTTTTTTTGATATTATTGATATGATGTTATAGAAATGTAGTTTTAGAAAAAGGACAACATGCAGGACTGGAGACAACCCATCGTGTAGGACAAGTCTGTGGGAATCGAACCCACAACCGAAGTGCGACTGGCCTTTATCGCCTACCACTGTCCTACAGGAAGTCCCTGGTTATTAAAAACTAGTTTTTTTTATTATGCGTTATGATATATGAAGTATAAGTTCATTTTTGGAATTGTATAAGATTAACCACACCATAGATGGACTTATGTATATTTGATAACTTTTGCAAAACTTTTGTTTGAAACAGATGGAATGACCCATCATTCTATCACATGATCTGTTAGAACATCGCAAATAACAAATTCAACTTCATTTCTTTATGAGATGAAGCAAAAACTGTTCAAAGCACGAACAACAGTGAGATAGTACCAAAATCAAGCAAGTATTTCTTCTAATTAAAAATTTTCATCTTTAGGGAAATGATATTGAAAACCAAAAATGTTGTCCTATTGCTCTTATATCCGACGAATCAAATGGTACCTTAGATCATCACAAATCTATGACTTTGTGATTGTTGGATTTTTCATGGCCATGTTCTCTACCAGTCTCCATCAGAACATGATGGTTAGATTTCTCTTCTATATCAATATTTTCACCTATGTTCTCCTATGTGGAATCCGAGTGATTAGCTAATTTGGGTAACCGTTACGTTTCATACATTAGTTTTTATAGTTAAGTTTTGGTATTTCATTTTACGATGTGGGTTTCAATTAAAGAAACTTTCAAGTAGAAAGCCATTTATAACCTCGACAAATTTTGAGGGTGAAATTTATTTTTAGGGGGGTAGAATGTAATAACCCGAGATTTTATAAGATATATTATTTTTAATTTCCTTCATATCTTATGTTGTATGATACACCAAGATTATCTTGCTCAATACGCAACACCGTATTAGCTTGAAGTATACGCAACATTATTCCTGGATCGTGATACACACAATTTCATGTTTGTTTGATAGTTGTTATTCTACGCAACATTGAGTGTGTATATATATTTATATATATTTCAATGTATAAATGAAATATTGTTGTATTTTGTTATATGGAACAACGAAAGAGTCGTGCACTACACGCAACCCTGACATGTCTTTCATTACACGCAATCACGCCCTTCCTCGATAGCGTGTGTTGTACGCAATACCGAGTTTCACTAAATGAGATATTATTATAATATTATTATGAACTAGCCGTTATGAATAGTAACAACCACTTTTTGAAATTTTATAAATTTTATCATTCAAAATGGACTTCATTTTTGGATTCGAAATATCAAAATTAGTTTAGGGTGAAATTTTGGTACTTTTCAGATAACTTTCATTTTCTGATGAATAGTGAAAATTACTAAATTTTAATTAAAAACAACTTTTTTAATCGAAATAATTAATAGTGATAAATTATTAATTTGAGTGGTTTTAAATTATATTTAGAATATATTTTTACAATTTAATACAATGTTTGTCATTGAATGTAATTTCACATTTAAACCAGACATAAACAAGTCTAAATCTTTTGATAGTTATTTCTCTTAAAAAACACGCTATTTGTTTTGACGAAGGGAATAAATTAATCATTTAGTTATTGTAACTGATTTTTTTGAATTTATTAAAATAGAAATCATTTTTTAATTCATGATATCAAATATATCTTAGGACTAATTTTTGGTTTTTTTCTGGAAACTTTCATTTTTTGATGAATAGTGAAACCACTAAGTGGTAGTTAAAAAACTGAATTTTTCATAAAACATAATTTTACTGCTTCTTTGAGTGGAATTTTGAAAATCTGAGAGACACGGTTAGTATCAAGGACTAAAATGTTGTTCAATGAGATGCAAATAATTTTTGGTGAATAGTGACTTTTTACTTTTTTTACCACGGTTAAAAGTAAATAGGATAATTAAGGGTAAAAATGATATTATTATTACCCTAACACATGTCCTAATTCTATTTGATAAGTGTAATTCGACCAAAAACAACCTTCGGAATAATATATGACCATTTAGACCCACTTGGATTAGATTAGGACATTTATTATTAATTTATTTAAAGAAGGGTTAAAATAGTTAAAATCAAGGTTTAATAAGTAAATCATTTTTAATATGGGGATATACATAAGATAAATTCGACTATAAATATTCATTAGAAAGATAAGGAAATTTCATAAATAATTGTATTTTATTTGTAATTTTTAGATATTAAATAATTTAATGTATTTATGACACAACGATGATGCAGTAATTTTCTTATTAATGAAATATTGACATAATTGATGTTATAAATACCCAGATAAATGTAATTTGAGACTCTTATGAATTAAACTAATTTTAAAGATTAATATTACATGTTAGTATAGATTTAATTAACTTTTTTTGAACTAATAATTCTGTTATGATTTTCCATAAAATTAATTAATAAATAGTGTCAAAATGGACATAAAATAGTTTTTAAATCAAATATTATATTATTATTTTTTATTTTATTCCTAAAAATATAAGGTTCGGCCAAATGACTTATATAAGATTATATATATTAATAATAAACAACTTGGGGTTCGTTTAGCTTGTTATAGTAAGTTTATTAACCTTATAGTGTAAGAACACAAGAAGACACGGTAAAAGTAAAATTATTTAACTTAATGTTAAATCTAAATGATAAAGTTACAATAGAAACCTAAACTTGTCTAAATTCTATTTTATGAGATTATATCAACCAATACCCACCTTATATTCTACGTAAATCAATTTGGAGGTATTTAATACCGAATTTGGCTTTATAATAAAATAATATTTTTTGTTTTTCCAAAGGTGCCCCTCTCCTCCCTTATAAAAAGGCACATCCTCCCTCTCCTCCTCACACCACTTCGAGCCTTCATGCTCGTCAAAACCCTGCCAAATTATCTTTTTTACTTCCATAGAAACATCCTACAGGTCCTGGTATTCTTCAAAGACCAATTTTATTGCCCTAAAAGGAGGTCTCAAAGAGGCGCTTCAAAGAAGAGGTAATGTCCGTTACCGATTCTTTCAACATTATTTATTCTTCCACTTCTTCTTCTTAGGTTGTTTCATTATGAAGTAATAAAATCAGTATCACTCATATACTGATATGTTATTATAAGTATGAAACAACCCTATTTCACCATCTATCCATCCTACGGAAAATGAAATCATCGTGCGTGCGTATGTACGAAATACCGTCTCCACGCCATGGTGTAATCTATTTTCCACCACCACCTTACATGGATGGGTATAATGGTGTACATAATAACTATATATGATTATTGTAAAGTGATATTGATTCTGAAATAGTATACATACACTCAAATACAATTCCACGATCATGAGAACGATATCATCGCTTGTGCGTACGTACGGACTACGGTCTCCACGACGCGATGAGATTCATTCTCCACGTTAACCATTAATGAATGATTATAAAGTATATATAATAAGTAATCATGAAATATATTACATAATAATGATACTGGATTTCTTTGTATATATATTTATGTCATCTACTTAATTCCATTCAACTCAAAAAGGAAACGAAAACAACGTTCATGCGTACGTACGGCCTACCGTCTCCATGAACGGTGTATTTCTTTCCATTTACTGATTTATTATATATATGTATATTATGAATATATATTATATATAAATCATGTTTTATATACTGGAATTAAGTAATAATTATCTATGTAATCATATGAATAATTACAAGTCAAAGCACGGACGATAAATGAAACGATTTTACCAAAAATGCTCTTTAACATGGAATTTACAAAAGAACGGGTAATATAATGTCATAAATGAACCATATATAATATAATAACAATTAGTATGATTATGGAATAAGTAAATGACATTATTTAAATCATTATACAGTAGGTTCGGACACTTACGAAGCAAATCAGACTTAAGGTAAGGAAAATATCACAATCTCATTTTTATCTGAGATTGTTTATACTTTGGTATTTACTGGGGTGTATTTTATCATCCACATCCATGTTTCCTCAATATGTAATATTATTTAAATCCAACTACAATTTTTTAAATCCAATTTTACCCTTCGTTTAGTTTTTAGTAAAATATATGAAGGGAATCTTTTGTCATTTTTCGTACGAGATACTTTTTGGCTTTTCGGACAAAAGTACGAGAAGAATGTTTTTTAACTTATATGAAATGAATGGATTTTTAAAAAATCATTTCCAAGAATCTTCCTTTACAAGTTTTCATGTTTATTTTTAATCAACTTATTTTAGTTTATAATTGTATTACATGATAATAAATGAAAAGTGTTTTTGAAGTAGAAAGAATATTTTCCTCAAGAATGGAGTTCAAGTGTTTTATCAAAATTATTTTCCATCTAAGATAATAAGGGGTTCTGTTTCTATCCCTATTATTACATTGATTTGGCTATGTTGTGATGGAATTATTTTTATGAATTCCTTTATCTTATATGAATTGTTTTATGATTTCACAATGTTTAAGATTCCCATTTTTATTACATGGGTTATGCAACGATGTATGATTTATGATTTTGTGGCACACATAAGAATGGTATCATTATGAGATGGGTGGGACATATATCTCCCTCCAATGCATTGGGTAATGATTTTATATCTCATGAGATAGACATGGCTAGAATGGCAGGTTAAACCGGTTCAGTGAAACAGGACTAAAACGAGGAATGAACTTGGTTCAGAAATGGACTTTGTCCACTAAGATAGTCTTGGAAATGAGTCTTGACTAATAAGAAATGATTATCTATGATTATGTTTTTATGCCAAAATGTTTCATGTTTTATGTTATTATTTTTGGTATTACATTTCACTACTATGATTTATCCCATGTTATGATATTATGATCTCTTTTTTAGGTTAAGACTTCCATAATGTTATGTTCTTATGAATATGATGTGATTGATATTTCTTTTGTTTACCCTTAATGATAATTTTGGTTCACCATTTTAGGTTTTCTTTTCCCCAGGATATAATGAAAGGATTTAGGTAGAAAAAAAAAAGAAATATCTTTATGGGAGATGTTGAAGATCTTTCACCACGATTAGGAGATTACGTTCCGAGTTTCCAAAGACATTAAACTATTACGGTCCTTGTGTGTCTGTTTTTGTTATGTATTAAGTATTCCGCACAAGAAATGTAATGTCCATGTACGTTAAGATTCGGGTCTCTACATATATCATCACTTAGACATAATATTTTCATCAATAAGAATATATAAGAACATATCCCAACATAATAGTATGTGAATTAAAAGACATAACAAAAGATGTCTTTTAAAAAGAGGAGGGTGAAAGGTTCCCTTACCGACTTGGGTATCTTTTGAAACGTACACCCCATTGAAGAAGTGTCATAAAATGAATATGTAAATACCCATAAATGGAATTATATTACAAAAGGAGTATAATAATGGGCAGTACATACACCTCTCAAAGGAAATGGTGGCAAATGTAGCATAAATATCACGAGAATAAAAGTGAGATGAAAAATCACTTACGAAAACTCGGCAGCCTAACGACGCCACTTAAAACTTAAAAAATGGATTGATGAGATAAAATAGGGTCTCTAATCATATTAAAATAAAATTTAAATCAAGATTAATATAAAATAACATCCCCCAACATAACAAAGAGGTGATTAAAAGAAGTGACATAAAGGAGAGTACTTAAAAAAATGGAGGGGTGGGATCCCTTACCTCATGTCCGACATGACTCGATCGTTCATTAATCTCCTGAATAATAAAATTTTGTCAATTTATAATATCCTAAGGACCTCCTTTATATATTATTATTCAATTCATATCACATATTATAATGTTATAATAACAAGTTAATAGAGTGAGTATATATCAGATGTTTTTGTCGATGTTTGGTATATGAGTAAAAATTGAACATGTTGGAAAATAATTTTCCATTTGTTATAGGTACATCATATCCAGAATAGTATTGATGTTTTAAATATCCTATGTATCCCTTATATATTAATTTTATACTATTCCATAACATTTGGAGATAAAAAATTAAAAGCACCGTTCATGCAGACGGTAGGTCGTACGTACGCATGAACGCTACTTTCATTTTTTTCATAAAAATGTAATTAAAACAAAAATGAGAGATATATATATTATATTTCCAGAATTATATCCATAATTTATATGTAATATATTCCATATATATCCATTATAAATATGTACTTATAATAGTAATAACATTTGGAGATAAGAAATGAAATGTACCGTTCATGGAGACGGTAAGCCATACGTACGCATGAACGCTTCTTTCATTTCTTTTTTTTTGTATTCAATGGAATGAAATAATAATGATATAAAGGTATATTATAATTCCAGTAGGATATCATATGTAATACCATTAATTAAAACCTTTTTACATCCCACATATGGAATTAACGAATCAAATCACTTTGAGGGGGCGGTAGTCCGCACTTCCTAAAATGAAGATATCGCATTTACCCATAATGGAAACCATAAAGGTATTCCATAAATGAAAAATTCAGAATATAAAGGAAAACATAAACATATCATATATCATATATAAATATAGTGACATCTTAATGGCCACCTTTGAAGGTGTTAAAAGAATATTGAACAATCATCGTTTCGTGAGGCAGGAATTCTCCATCCACAGAAACAGTATGTTATTTAACCATTAGACGAAGGTTTGTGTAAGTGTAGCTAGAATAATTCAAATAAAAACATCCTAGTATATTTAATATACTGTTTTTGTTACAAAATAAATGAATAAAAAGATTTTAGAGGGTTGGAGAAGCAAAATAATACATAAGAAAACAAGAGAGGACACTACCTTTAAATCGGGTAACTCTCTTTGATTTGAGATCAAAGGCATCCTAGGAAAGAATTATGCCCAAAATGAGGCTTCAATTATGAAGAGAGGGATGTGGAGAGATGAAATGGGCAGGGTTTGGCCGAGCCAAAGGCTTGAGAGGTGTGGGTAAGTTGGTATAGGTGGGGGCCTTTTATAAGAGGAGAGGAGGGGCACTCTTGGAAAGTTATAAAATTTTACTTTATTATATTATTATTTTAGGATTTTAATGGTCCCAAAAGAATATATTTCGAATATAAGGTGATAGGGTTTCGAAATAAACCCATCCAATAGGTTTGTGACAAGTTTAGGTCTTAGATATTACATTATCTTTTCATTTTATTTAAATCGTTAAATAATGAGGTAATCGATGCATCATCATGGTGTCAAAAAAAAATTAATTTATATAGTGTCTAAAAATTATAAAAATACTTTAATGATGTAGGAAATATTTATAGCTTTATAATAAATATTTATAGACAAAAATATGACTTGTATAACCCCATGTAAAAATTGTTTAGTAAAACAACTCATGTTTGTGACATTTTAATTTTAAATTTAAATAAAAAGGTATTAATGTCATTTTCCAACCAAAGTGGCTCCATGGGGTCCCCAAGTTGACCCATGGATTATCTTGGTCGTCCTTGACTCATCCTATGAGGGCAGTACATGTGTCTAGGTCATTAAAACATTATTTTTACCTTAAATTACACTAATTACCTCTAATCACGATTAAAACATAAAAGTTACTATTCACCAAAAAAATTATTTTATTCCCATTGAACCACATTTTACTTCTTAATGACAACCATGTATGTTGGTTTTTTTGAAATTCAAAACACATAGGTGGTAAATTTTTATTTAAACGGAAAAACAGTTTTTTAAGTACCACTTAGTGGTTTCACTATTCATTAAAAATTGTAGTTTTCTAGAAAAATACCAAAAATTCACCCAAACCTATATTTGATATTCCGAATTTATAAATGATGTATATTTTACAAAATTAAAAACTTAGAAGTTACATTAATTAATTTAATAATTAATTCCCACTGTCAGAGCAAATAGTGTGTTTTTATGAAACAAGAAGTATCAAAAGATTGACACTAGTTTATGTCCAATTTCAAGATGAAATTAATTCCAATGACAAATATTGGATTAAATGGAAAAAATAAATTCTAATTTAAATTTAAAACCAATTAAAAAGATAATATAATCATATAAATTATTTATTTTAAAAATAGGTTTTGAATTAAAATACAACATTTTTCCCTATTCATTAAAAAATGAACTATATCGGAAAAATACCAAAAATTTACACAGAGTAAATTTTTATGTCCCGATTCTAAAGATGAATTTTATTTTGACAAATATAACATATAAGATTGTCAAAAGGTGGATTTAAAAAAGGTTCTTCATCAATACGTGTTTAATCGACCTTTTAAAGAATATTAGAATGTTTACGCTTAAAATTGGATTCATTCGCATTTTTAATCCTCTAACATTTATTGTAACAAGTTAAAACATTTTTCAAACATGTATAATCGTTTTTTAGTTAGTTCTGTTCATTCCCGCCATTACAACGGCTAGGCATTAACTACAATTTAAAATAATATTATTTTATTATTAGAGTAC
This sequence comes from Viscum album, assembly GCA_963277665.1. NCBI lineage: Eukaryota > Viridiplantae > Streptophyta > Magnoliopsida > Santalales > Viscaceae > Viscum > Viscum album. The sequence continues at coordinate 1,933,708,049 of OY728142.1, forward strand.
AATGTACGATTCCCAAGAAACTCGTTATTGCGTATTGGGTACGCAATCGAGCATAGTGTCCCCTTTAAAGTAATATTATTATTTGATTCACAAATATGGATAAATATGAAACTTTCATATTCATTATTTACCTGGGGTGTTACATCCTTCACCACTTTTGGGAATTGCGTCCTCACAATTTTTAAAATTGGGCTTGGAAACATCTTTGAAAATCCCACATCAAAACAAGAGTCATTAAAACTATCACATTAAAAAAAATAAAGAGAATTACAAAGGTCACCTGAGTTAACCGATACAAGGATTCAATGAAGGAAAACATGGACATGTAAGAAAAAACAAAGGTTCATGTTATGAGGGAGAGTGATAGTAAACATGTCTAGGAGAATGTTAACCATAAGAAAATCACAAAATTGTGGCGGGTTAAATGGTATTCAATTCCCAAGTAGGAAAAGTTAACAGACATCTTTTTTGTTTTAAGTTACATTTCATTGAGGAATTTATTTTTGATCTTAAGGAAACATACTTACATGTCATGTATACTCTCATCTCCTACTAGATTTCTTACACAAACTCATATTCTCTCCAAAAGACGAGTATTTAGGATAACTTGATAATATTAAGAGAGCTATAATCAACTTCTATAGAATCACCTAACTCACAAAAGAGAATAATATATTTCCCTGGTCTTTAGACCTTAACCAAAACCATAATTGTTAGAACAATATCAGATAATCCACAAATGGATAATCCTTTATAAAAAAATGAAAATCTATTCTTAATCTCTAAAATTTGTCCAACAAAACCCTAAGTTCAACGAAGACCATTCAATAAACAATTTGTCCATAAAATTCTTCAATGTAAACCAAACTAAGATTGAAACCCACATATTTGATGGATTTAATCACATAGTATTCCATGATACAAATTAACATTTATCTCTAACTAACATCAGTCGCTCTTAAAATATCATATTGAAAAGTAATTATCCTAATCACATATCCTCCACGATAGTTTATTAATTCCCATAGATAACCCAAAATCCACTCACTCTTAATTCATAAAATTATATAACTAAAAATAATAAGTCATACTAACCTGGGAATTCACGTAGTCCAGTGGAAGGCAATACATACCAGTCGCACTTTGGTTGTGGGATTGATTCTCGCAGCTTTGTCCGACACGACGGGTTGTCACATGGTCTGCAAGTAGTCCTTTTTCTAAAACTATATAATTCATAAAACATTCCCCAAAACGAGATAAAATCTTCAAAAATAATCATAACATATTTTATCCTCAAGTTTATCTCATGCCTTTCATTTTCCATTATATCATAGAGTATGCCATAATTTCCTAAAAAGTAAGGATCATATAAACCCTAATGGTTACCTTTATAATTATTACCTAAACATCCACATCGATTGGTCATCTAGTAAATGATTCATTACAGAACATACCAAGGTTCAAGTGGTTGATCATGACTCCTTGATAGTTGGTTTAGAACAACTACGAGATTTCTCATTTAATCCCCCATTTCATACATTATCTTAATTAGAGAACCACCATAGTTTCCTTCAAACCCAGTGTCACTTTGGATCTTGCTAGATCCATCCATTTACTAAAAATAGAAATGTCAGTGTGAGTATATCAAAAAACCATCATGTACTAATGAGGAAGATAAACACTAAGATATAATTACTCATTCACTTTATCTAAAACTAGCACTCTTTCTGAAATCCTAGCCATTATGGAAATGTCACTTATTCTTAGAGAATACACTAACTTCTAAAGTTATCTAAACCGACCTCTGATACCAACTATAAGGCCCCGGCCTTAAGCCTTACTTAATATTGAACTAAATGAATAATTCACATTGAGGATATTTTCAGGTTTAGTTTTTTAGAGAATTAGGACATAACTATTATATCTCAAAAGATTACAAAGGAGACACTTCTACTAAGTTTCCATAAAAAACTTTTCAAAGAAACATATCTAGTTCCATGTTTTAGATAGCATGTCTTTCCTTGATCCCATCCTTGACACTATTCATCTTTCAGTCCTGTGTAAAACATTTCAAAAACTTGGGATGAGCATAAAAAGCTCAGTAAGGGATATAAAAAGATGGAAAGGAAACATGAGTACATGTATACATAAGAATCAATGAAATCATACTTTACTGATAAAACATAAGCACTTTAACATACCTCATCAAATCATGAATAAAACATCTAAATCATAAGGCATAAAGGTAACATGAGGCATTCATAACATTCTTACGTAGGGATTATCCCTCTTGGTTACGTTTGGAATACCCATTACAGTATATTCCCTAAATCTCTTCGGAGAAACCTTAACGTTTAACCCCTTCGTGTTACCCAATGCAATAGAGAGCTATATTAGGCTCACCCGCCCTTAGTTTATCACAGAACCACCCATTTTCATAAAATTCCCAAGAAACATAACATAAACGTATCACATAAAACATGAATAATGGAAACATAACATTTCCACATTTCAATCACAATATAACATTTTAGGATGTTGAAATAATGAATCCATTCAAAAACCATTTTCAAAACCATTTAAAACATTTAATAAAGAGATTTTTGAATCAAAGTGTCCCATACCACCTTGAATCTATTAAAATTTTAAACCATAAATATCCATATAAATAAATATTTAAAAACATTTTGAAAACATGGATATTAATAAGACCAAATCATTAAAATATTTAAAGGGATATTTTGGTTAAAGGGGTTTTACCAAAATTAGAGACACTTGAATACAATAATTGAGGAATAACATTAAATCAGAACTTTATAATATGATGAGAATAAATGGATTCATGATATAATATTCCAAAGGACAGTTTATACACCATATAAGAGTAAATTGGTTCATAACAACAATTAAGTCTCAATAGAAATGTAAAATTTGATGAAATCCCTTATAAAGAAGGTATCCTTAAATTAAGGATAAATCAATCTCAAAATTATGCGTGAAAAATATAAATACACCCAATATAAGTAGATATTAAGATTAAAACAATAAAAGTTCATTCAAACATATTTAAAGGATGACATATTAAATATCTACATGTTGAACCCAAAGAAATCGAAATTGGGTTAAAAAGTTCCCTTGGTAAATTTCGACAGCCTAACGGCGTCACTTCAAAATTCAGAAAATGAGTTGATGAGAGGTAAAAAGGGTATATCATCAGTTGAACATATAATTTATATCAATAAGTATATATAAGAACATATCCCAACATAATATTATGTGAATTAAAAGAAATAACAAAAGAAGTCTTTTTAAAAGAGGTGGGTGAAAGGTTCCCTTACAGACTTGGTTAACTTTCGAAACGTACACCTCATTGAAGAAGTGTCATACAATGAATATGTAAATACCCATAAATGGAATTATATAATAAAATGAGTATAATAATGGGAACTACATTCACCACTCAAAGGAAATGGTGGAAAATGTAGCATAAATCTCACGAGAATAAAAGTGAGATGAAAAATCCCTTACGAAAACTCGGCAGCCTAACGGTGCCACTTAAAACTTCAAAAATGGATTGATGAGATCAAATAGGGTCTCTAATCATATTTAAAATAAATTTTAAAGCATGATTATTATAATATAACATCCCCCAACATAACAAAGATGTTCTTAAAAGAAGTGACATAAAGGATAGTACTTAAAAAGAAAGGGAGGGGTAGGATCCCATACCTCGTGTCCGACATGACTCGATCGTGATTTAATATCCTGAATAATAAAATTTGGTCAATTTATAATTTCATAAGTACCTCTTTTAAAGATTAATATTCAGTTCATATCACATATTATAATTTTATAATAACTGGTTAATAAAGTGAGTTCATATCATACATTTTTGTCGATGTTCGGTACATGAGTAAAAATTGAAGTTATTGGAAAAGAATTTTCCATGTAGTTATAGGTACATCATATCCAGAATAGTATTGATGTTTTAAATATCATATATATCCCGTATATATTAATTTTATACTATTCCATAAAATTTGGAGATAAAAAATTAAAAGCACCATTAATGGAGACGGTAGGTTGTACGTACGCATGAACGTTACTTTCATTTTTTATCATAATAATTGAATTAAAACAAAAATGAGAGATATATATATTATAATTCCAAAATAATATCCATCATTTAGATTAAATATATTAAATATATATCCATTATATATATGTACTTATAATAGTACATAACATTTGGAGATATGAAATAAAATGTACCGTTCATGGTGACGGTAAGTCGTACGTACGCATGAACGCTACTTTCATTTCTTTTTTTTTTGTATTGAATGGAATGAAATAATAATTATATAAAGGTATATTATAATTACAGTAGGATATCATATGTAATACCATTAATTCCATCCTTTATATGTCCCACATATGGAATTAACTAATCAAATCACTTTGAGGGGGCGGTAGTCCGCACTTCCTAAAATGAAGATATCGCATTTACCCATAATGGAAACCATAAAAGTATGCCATAAATGAAAAATACAGAAGATCAAGGAAAAAATAAAAATATTATATATCATATATAAATATATTTACATCTTAATGGCCACCTTTGAACGTGTTAATAGAATATTGAACAATCATCGTTTCGTGAGGCAGTAATTCGCGATCCACAGAAACAGTATGTTCTTTAACCCTTAGACGAAGGTGTGTGTAAGTGTAGCTCGAATACGTCACATAAAAAAATAATAGTATATTGAGTATACTGGTGTTGTTACAAAATAAAGGAATAAGACGATTTTAGAGGGTTGGAGAAGCAAAATAAAACATAAGAACACAAGAGAGGAAACTACCTTTAAATCGGGTAATTCTCTTTGATTTGAGATCAAGGGCTTCCTTGGAAAGGATTATGCCAAAAGTGAGGTTTAAATGATGAATAGAGGGATTTGGAGAGATGAAATGGGTAGGGGTTGGCCGAGCCAAAGCCTTGAGAAGTGTTGGTAAGTTGGTAGAGGTGGGGGCCATTTATAAGAGGAGAGGAGGGGCACTCTTGGAATGTTATAAAATATTACTATATTATATAATTCTTTTCGGATTTTAAAGGTCCAAAAAAGATATATTTATAGGATAAGGTGATAATGTTTCGAAATAGACCCATAAAATAGGTTTGTGACAAGTTCAGGTCTTAGATTTTACATTATCTTTACATTTTATTTAGATCGTTAAATAATGAGGTAATCGATGCATCATCATGGTGTCATTAATAATTTATTTTATTTAGTGTCTAAAAATTATAAAAAAATATCATGATGTAGGAAATATTTTTATATTTATAATGAATATTTATAGTAAATAATATGACTTGTATAACCACATTTTGAAAATTATTTTAGTAAAACAACACATATTTGTGACATTTTAATTTTAACTTTAAATAAAAAGGAATTAATGTCATTTTAGAACCAAAGTGGCTCCATGGGGTCCCCAAGATGACCAGTGGATTGTATTGGTCTTCCATGACTCATACAATGAGGGTAGGACATGTTTATAGGTCATTAAACATTATTTTTAACTAAACTACACTAATTACCTCTAATCGCGGTTAAAACGAAAAAGTTACTATTCACCAAAAAAATTATTTTAATCCCATTGAACCACATTTTACTTATTAATAAAAACCATGTATGTATTAGTTCTTTAAATACAAAACATAGAGGTGGTAAAATTTCTTTTAAACGAAAAATCAGTTTTATAAGTACTACTTAGTGGTTTCCCTATTCATCAAAAATTGACGTTTTCCAGAAATATACCAAAACTTTACCCTAAGATATATTTGATATTACGAATTCAAAAATGATGTCTATTTTACAAAATTCAAAACATAAAAGTTAAATTAATTAATTTAATAATTAATTCCCGCTGTTAGAGCAAATAGCGTGTGTTTATGAAACAAAAAGTATTAAAAGATTGACACTAGTTTAAGTCCAATTTCAAGATGAAATTAATTCCAACGACCACTATTGGATTAAATGGTAAAAATATATTCTAATTTCACTTTAAAATCAATTAAAAAGATAATATTATCATATAAATAAATTAGATTAAAAATAGGTTTTGAATTAACTTACAACATTTTTACTATTCATTAAAAAATGAACTATATCAGAAAAATACCAAAAATTTACACAAGGTAAATTTTGATGTCCCGATTCTAAAGAAGAATTTTATTTTGTCAAATATAACACATAAAACTGTCAAAAAGTGGATTTAAAAGAGGTTCTTCATCAAATGGCGGTTAATCAACCTTTTAAAGAATATTAGAATGTTTACGCTTAAAATTGGAATCATTCGCATTTTTAATCCTCTAACATTTATTGTAAAAAGTAAAAATATTTGACAAACATATATATTCATTTTTTAGTTAGTTCTGTTCATTCCCGCCATTACAACGTCGAGGCGTTAACTGCAATTTAAAATAATATTATTTTATTATTAAAGTGCAACGTAAGATTCCCAAATATGAATAAATATTAAAATGTCATATTCTTTATTTACCTGGGGTGTTACATAACATCCCTGGAAAATAAAAAATATGTCATTTTCATATTGATTATTTGTTTTTAAATTAAATACTAATTTTATTTTAAAGGATATTAATTATTCAATGGCATACCTTATAGGAAACAATGGGTTTCTTCAGAGTCTTATGTTGCACACAATGTTGAGTCATACTGAAAAAAATTATATAATATTCTTCTATATGGTAGTTAACGCCTAGATATTGTATTTTATAGAATGAAAAAAACTAACTAAAATATTATTATACATGATTCTTAAATTTTTTTACACTTATTCAAAAAATGTTATATGCCTAAAATGTAAATGAATCATATTTTAAGCACAAATAGTCTAGTATTCCTTAAAAGGTCGATTTACCAACTTTTATTGGTGATACATTTTAAAATATAGTTTTGAATACTTTTAAATGTTCTATTTGACAAAATAAAATTCTTCTTTAGAATTAGGACATCAAAATTTACTTTGGGTAATTTTTTGGAAATTTTCTCATAAAATTCATTTTTAATGAATAGTGAAAAATACTGTATTTTAATTCAAAACTAACTTTTAATCTAATTTATTTATATAGATAGATTATATTTTTAATTTGTTTTAATGTGTAATTATATTAAATTTTTTTCATTAAATCTAATGTTGGTCATTGAATGTAATTTCACTTTTAAATTGGACATAAACAAGTGTCAATCTTTTGATAGTTAATATTTTTAAAAACATAGTTTATTGTAAATAGGAATTAATTTTAAATTAATTAATGAAACTTCTATGTTTTTAGTTTTTTTAAAATAGACATCATTTTTTAATTCGGAATATCAAATATAGCCTAGGCAGAATTTTTGTTATTTTTTTAAAAACCTTCAATTTTTGATGAATGGTTAAAACATTGACTAGTAGTTAAAAATCTAACTTTTTCATTTAAATGAAATTTTACTGCTTATGTGAATTAAATTTAAAAAATATTATATACATGTTTGCTATTAATATGTACAATTTGGTTTATTAAGATGAAAATAATTTTTCATGAATAGTAACTTTTGCCTTTTATTTACCGCGGTTAATGGTAAATAAAGTAATTCACAGTAGAACAATATTATAATAACATAAAATTACATTAACATTTGTATTAAACGTTTTGGATGAGTAATGTCTGACCAAGTCAATCATTGGGTGAGAATTTTGTCATATGAAAACCACTTGGGTAAGATAATGATATTAACAACTAATTATTTAAAGTAAAAAAATATTATAAACATGTATTATTTTTCTAAAAAAATTAATGTGTGGTTATATAATTGATATATTCAACTATAAATATTTATTTTAAAGCTAAATACATTTCCTATATAATAATATTTTCTTATAATATTCATACATCATATAAATTAAATTATTTATGACACAATAATGATGCAGTGTTTACCTCGTTAATAAATGATTTCAATAAATAATATTATAAAGAATAAAACAATATCCAAAACCTATAAAATTATTGTTGGATGATTTTATTTCCAACATGATTCATTTTAAATTTGACTGTAAGGATTTTTAGACCTTTAGAAACCAAAAATCATTATATAATAATATAATATTTTAAAATGTTCCCAAAGAGTGCCTCCCCCACCTTATAAAATGCCTTCATCTCTAACCCATTAACCACACCCATCAAGCCCCTTGGCTCGCCCAAACACTACCCAAATAATCTCTCACAATCCCTCTCGTTCAACTAGAATCCTTACCTTAGGTATAAGGTACTTCAAGAAATCATTTTGGTTCAAATGATAGGGAGTTACCCGATTTAAAGGTAACATCTTCTTTAATGTTATTTTCATTTATTTTACATCTCCAACCACATAACCTATTTTTATTAATTTATTTTGTAAAAACACCAGTATCATCAATATACTAGGTTTTTTATGGGAATTATTCGAACTATAGTTACACACACCTCTATCTAATGGGTAAATAACATACTGTTTCTGTAGACGGCGAAGTACTTCCTCACGAAACGATGATTTTTCAATGTTCTCCGAACACCTCTTATGGTGACCGCTAATATAGAACTATATTTATATGTGATATATAATATATTTATATTGTTTTTATGCATCTGTATTTTTCTTTTATATAATACCTTTATGGTTATTATTGTGGGAAAATACGATAATTTCATTTGAGGAAGTGCGGACTACCGCCCCCTCAATGTTATATGACCCATTCATGACATACATGAAATGATTAAATGATATAGATAATGAAATTATATGTGATATTTTACTATAATTATAATATAAATATTTACAATTATGTTTTCATTCCATTAAATATGAAATAGAAATGAAAGTAGCGTTCATGCGTACGTACGACTTACCGTCTCCAGGAACAATGCATTTCATTTATTATCTCCAAATGTTATGTAATATTATAAATACATACATATAATTGATATATATGATATATAACATATCATAATAACGAATATAATTTTGGATATAATGGACTTTTGACAACATGAATAACATGTAATGATAATAAGTTTATTTTTTACTCAAGTACCAAATATTGACAAACCGACCATTATTAACTTAAATGAATGAATAATGCTTATAAAATGGTAATAAGTGATATAAAAAGAATAATCAACATGAAATATGTTCTTAATCAAATATAAATTACCTTTAGTTTATAATTCAAGAGATTAATGAATGAATGGGTCAAGTCGGACACATGGAAAGGGGTTTCTTATCACACTTATAATTCTGTGAGATTTCCATTGTTCGACACTTATTTATTGCATGTGGTGTATTATGAATATAAATTTTATATATATTATCAAGATTATCATTATATTCATGGTATTCTATGATTCAATTGATGGTTGGTAACTTTTGGTCATACGACTTGATTGATTACAACGCCGTAATGGGTTTATTATCTCACTTTTAATTCTGTGAGATTTCCATTGTTCTCCACTTACTTATTAAATGTGGTGTATTGTGTTATACTATTTAGAATATATTATCATTATTCTCATTATATTCATGATATTTTGTGATTCATTTCATAGTTATTATCTTTTTTCATATGACTTGATATATTACAACGTGGTAAAGCATTTTCATCTCACTTCTTATTCCCATGAGATTCATGATATATTGTCACTATTTCCTTTTTTGTGGTGTATGTACTTCCCATTATTGTCTTATTTGTGTAATATAATTTAATTTATTGTTATTTACATCTTAATTTTATGATCCTCATTTCATTGGTTGTATGTTTTGTAAGTTACCAAATCGGTAAGGGAACCTTTCTTCCTCTTATTTTTAAAAGACTTTTCTGTTATGTTTTTAAATATACAACTTCTTATCTTGGGATATGTTTTATATATCCTTATTTTTGTAAATTTTATATACAAGTGATTAGATACCCTTTTTTTCTCATCAACTCATTTTCTAAATTTTAAAGTGACTTCAATAGGCTGTCGTATTTTTGTAAGGAAACTTCGTTACCCAATCTCAATTCTTTGGGTTAAACATATAATTCTTGATTATGACATGATATGAATATTTGTGAATGAAATATGATTTTTTACACATAATATCAACTTATATTGGGCTAATTATTATTTTTCACACATAATTATTTCATTGATTTGTCTTTAATCTATGGATATGTTCTATACAAGGGACTTAGCCTCAATTTACATTCCATTGAATCTTATATGTTGTTTTAGACAAATTCTTATTTATATGGTGTATATAATAACCTTTGATTTATTATATTAGGAATCAAACGATTCTCACGATATTATAAGAATTGATTAATGTTATTCATCAACTATATGTATTCAAGCATCTCTCATTCGTTTAAGAACTCTTTAACTAAAATATCATTTTAAATGTTTTAAAGATTTATTATTCTAAATATTCCTCATTAAAGTAAATGTTTTAAAAACGGTTTTAAGGATTTATTTATATAGATAATAATTTTTTAAAATGTTAATTATTTTAGAAGTGTCAATGTGGGATGAGACACATTGATTCAGAAATCTTTTTATTAAATGTTTTGAATGGTTTTTGAAATGGATTGATTATTTCAATATCTGGAAATTATTTATTGTGATTGAAAATGAAATGTTTATATTTGAAATATTTTATGTTTTTATTATTTTACTTGGTTAAATGACGAGTGGTGCTGTGATAAACAAGGAAAAGTTGTTATGTTATAACATCCAATGCATTGGGTATGGTAGTCAGCCGTATGGCTATTCAATTTAGTGATATGTGTGGAACTCCACTGTTGTGTTATTCCATTTAAGTATGTTTATTTCCCATGTTACAATTATATGTTTTGTGTTATTTATAAGGGTTTTATAGTAATATTTTGTTTACAAATTTGTAAGCATTTATCTTTTATTCATTGAAGTGTATTTATAACTTCATAGAGGTGAAAAGTACTAATTATGATAAATTATTCATGGATTAATAGTTTTTTAGAAAAACCATCAATTTTCCTTATTTGTTTATCCCCTACTAATATTTTTATACCCATCCCATGTTTGAAATTTTTTTAAAGGACATAAATATGAATAGGGTCATGGATGGGATCACAGAAATGTCATGATATCTAAAACATGGAGCTCGACAAGACCCTTTCTTCAACGATTTTTTATTTTTATAAAAAAAAGAAAGTAATTAGAAGTGTGTACTTTTTAATTTTTGAGATATAAATTATTAGTTATGGTTTAATTATCTAAAGCTCTAAACATAAAAATATCTTCGATGTGAATTATTCACATAATTCTCTTGGGCGGAGAAGTGAAGAAGTGATGGCAAGAGGGGGGGTGAATTTCCTTTTAAAAGATAATTAACAATTTAAAAACAAAGTAAAAGTGCAGCGGAAATAAAATAGGCAAGACACAAAACTTGATAACAGAGTTCGGCTTAAACTCAAGCCTACGTCTCTACTCCCAACTCAACCATTGAGAGATTTACTACCGCTTGCTTTTTAATGGTTTTAGCATGAAACCCACTAGACTTTTCAGGTAGTCTAGAACCTATTACAGCTAGCTTTTATTGGTTGAGCAAGAACCCACAAGCCTTCTTACAGGTGAAGGCTTGCTCACCTATGACACAAGCCTTTTAAAGGGAAGGCTTGTCTAACCTCTTCACACCTTGAAGGTGGTGTGAAAACCCAAAAGAGAGGATGAGAGAAAGAGTTGGGGGTTTGTAGGCACAAACCCAATTTGATGGTAAAAATAAATAAAACAATAAAAACCGTAATGGGAGAAGCCTTGGGCGCCAATGGATTGATGAAGTTGATGAAGAGCGCTCCCAAGATTCTATGGTGGTGCTCCTTGGATGTGGAAATGTGTTGGAGAAATTGGGGGTTCTTTGAAGCAATCCGTCGGAGGTTAGCCAAATGATGTAAAATGTGTATCGTGGGCTTCCGTATGTTTCGCTTGTGTTCCGGGGCTTCCTAGTCCTTTATTTATAGAGGGGGAACCCTCAAATGGCCTTTTGGAGGCTTCAGAGCCGTTGGAGAGGCCTTCGGAGCCGTTGGGAGTTGAGTGGACATGCCTGGTCAAAGCCCAACGGCTAGTTTGACAGGCTCCACCGGCTGACCGGTGTTAGGCCACCGGTTGGCCGGTGCTTGCAAAATGGAGAGTCCTTCGGGCTCAGGTACCACCGGCTGGCCGGTGACGAGGCCACCGGTTGGCCGGTGACGAGGCCACCGGTTGGCCGGTGACGAGGCCACCGGTTGGCCGGTGAGAATGCAGTGGGTGTCCCTTCTGCCCAGGGTCCATCGGCTGGCCGGTGGTGAAGCCACCGGTTGGCCGGTGGACTGAAAGACAGTCCACTGTTCTTCCTTTGCCACTTCTTACTCATGAAATCATTCCTATTAACAAAAACACTTGAAAACAAGATTAGATAAAAAGGAGAGTGATTGTGATCATGAAAATTAAACACGAGGGGTACGAGAGGTACAATAATCTCCCCCTATTTTGATGATCACAATCACCAAAACAAGTAATGTAAAAAGACTGAAATGAGAGGCATGCTTTAAAAGATTTTCCCCCAATCAACCAAGAATTTCCCCCCCTTTGTGATTATCAAAATAGCATGGGGCATAAAACTTGATTGAGGGAAACGTTTGAAAAACAAGATAGAGTTTTAAACCAATTGAAATTTTTGAAATTTGAATTGAAAGTTTTGAATTGAAAGTTTTGAATTGAAAGTTTTGAATTGAAAGTTTTGAATTGAATGTTTTGAATTGAAAATTTTGAATTGAGAATTTTTAATTGAATGTTTTGAATCGAAAATTTTGAAATGGAAGTTTTAAAATTGAAATCAAAAAGGCTTAAACGATCCTAACTCCCCCTAAATAAAAACAACAAATCACTGGGGAGAGGTTTTTGAAACCGAGACAAAGTTTGGTCCGGTAAGACTCGCTAAAAGGGATTTTTCAATCCATACTTGTCTAGTGGCGGGTCTTCTCCTATAAAATTCATCGTTAAGGAAAATGGTTTTGGGCCTACCATACCAGGCATTTTTGCAATTTCACTCATAGATTAAGTGCCCGGGTTTTTTACAATAATTGCAAAATTTAAATTGGGAGCTCCCCCTTACTAAAATAGTTGGAGAATGGGAAGAGGAAGCTTGCTTGGAATAGCCAAGCACTTCGGTGGTTCTAGATATGCGTTGGGAACCAAGCAATTTGGTCAAATTTTGTTCACCTTGGGTGAACTTAGCAAGATATTCCCTTAAATCCTTGATTGTTGATTCCATAGAATCAACATCGGGAAGGTTTTGGACTTTGAGGGACAACTCCTCCTTTTCTTTGAGAAGTTGTTCCTTTTCGGAAGAGAGTTTTTCGAAATTCTTTTTTAAAGCAACAAATTTGGAAGAAAGTTCGTGAAAACCTTCCTCCAATTGATCTCTAGCATGTTGGAGATCCTGATATGACAAATGATTAAAAGAATTGGAAGAACTAGAGGAAGAGGAGTCGGAAGAGGTTACCTCATTAAATGCCATTAGACATTTTTTACCATTGTCACTTGAGGAGGAGGATGAGGATGTGGAGCTATCACTCCATGTGGACTTGAATTCCTTCTTCTTTTGCTTTTGCTTGGCCTTTTTCTTATTGAGTGGACAATCGGGCTTGTAATGGCCTTTTTCGCCACACCCATAGCATGTTACCTTGGGCTCGGATTTTTCGTCGTGTTTTTCCTTTCGAGCCTTGCGGGATTTCTTCTTCTTGTGCTTCTTCATGAATTTTTGCATCTTGCGGGCATGATTCACAATTTCGGAATCGCCGCTTGAAGAGGAAGATGATGAGGACCAGGAGCTTTCTTCTTGTTGAACTTTGAAGGCGATGTTCTTTGGAACTTTGATCGGTTTGCCTTCCTTTTCAGCTTCCCTCCTCATGGTGATATCATAGGTCATGAGAGATCTGATGAGCTCTTCTACCGGCATGTTCTTGATGTCTTTTGCTTCTTGGATTGTGGTGACCTTCGGTGCCCATGTGCTTGGTAAGATCCAAAAGATCTTCTTGACCATTGTTTCTGCAGAAACATCATCGCCAAGGGACTTTCTCCCATTGCAAACATCAGTAAAACGCGTAAACATTTCAGTAATATTTTCAGATGGATGCATGGTAAAAGATTCAAAATCTTGACGGTACATGTCCAATCGAGTATCCTTGAGTTTGTTGGTCCCCTCATGGATAACCTCCAAAAGTTTCCAGATTTCGTGTGCTGAGGTGCATGTGGAAAATCGATTGAATTCATTACGATCAAGGCCGCAATGAAGAGCGTTCATGGCTTTGCCATCAAGCTCGAAATTTTTAATATCGGCTTGAGTCCATTTGGATTCATCGGGAGAGGAGAGAGAATAACCATGCATGACGATTTTATAAATAGGATAACCTATTCTTCTAAGAAAAGTGGTCATGCGGGTTTTCCAATAAGTATAGTCGGTTCCATCAAAAAATGGAGCACGGCCCAAAGAATAGCCTTCGGGGGAGAAAGAGGTTGATGCCATCAAAATGGATCTTTAATTTGAAACCGGTTAGGGTATTACTCAAATTTTGCCTCTGATACCAATTCTTGGGCGGAGAAGTGAAGAAGTGATGGCAAGAGGGGGGGTGAATTGCCTTTTAAAAGATAATTAACAATTTAAAAACAAAGTAAAAGTGCAGCGAAAATAAAATAGGCAAGACACAAAACTTGATAACAGAGTTCGGCTTAAACCCAAGCCTACGTCTCCGCTCCCAACTCAACCGTTGAGAGATTTACTACCGCTTGCTTTTTAATGGTTTTAGCAAGAAACCCACTAGACATTTCAGGTAGTCTAGAACCTATTACAGCTTGCTTTTATTGGTTGAGCCAGAACCCACTAGCCTTCTTACAGGTGAAGGCTAGCTCACCTATGACACAAACCATTTAAAGGGAAGGCTTGTCTAACCTCTTCACACCTTGAAGGTGGTGTGAAAACCCAAAAGAGAGGATGAGAGAAAGAGTTGGGGGTTTGTAGGCACAAACCCAATTTGATGCTCAAAATAAATAAAACAACAAAAACCATAATGGGAGAAGCCTTGGGCGCCAATGGATTGATGAAGTTGATGAAGAGAGCTCCCAAGCTTCTATGGTGGTGCTCCTTGGATGTGGAAATGTGTTGGAGTAATTGGGGGTTCTTTGAAGCAATCCACCGGAGGTTAGCCAAATGATGTAAAATGTGTCCCGTGGGCTTCCGTATGTTTCGCTTGTGTTCCGGGGCTTCCTAGTCCTTTATTTATAGAGGGGGAACCCTCAAATGGCCTTTGGGAGGCTTCGGAGCCGTTGGAGAGGCCTTCGGAGCCGTTGGGAGTCAAGTGGACAAGCCTGGTCAAAGCCCAATGGCTAGTTTGACTGGCTCCACCGGCTGACCAGTGCTAGGCCACCGGTTGACCGGTGCTTGCAAAATGGAGAGTCCTTCGGGCTCAGGTACCACCGGCTGGCCGGTGAGTAGGCCACCAGTTGGGCGGTGCTGAGGCAGTAGAAAACACTGTTCTGGTTGGGTGCCACCGGCTGGACGGTGAGGAGGCCACCGGTTGGCCGGTGAGAAGGCAGTGGGTGTCCCTTCTGCCCAGGGTCCATCGGTTGGCCGGTGGTGAAGCCACCGGTTGGCCGGTGGACTAAAAGACAGTCCACTGTTCTTCCTTTGCCACTTCTTGCTCCTGAAATCATGCCTATTAACAAAAACACTTGAAAACAAGATTAGATAAAAAGGAGAGTGATTGTGATCATGAAAATTAAACACGAGGGGTACGAGAGGTACAACAAATTCATGACTATTTAATGTTTAAGGCATGGTCCTTATAATGCCAATTAAACTTTTATTGATGTCTTTGTTCATTTCAATGTTGAAAATGATTTAATTGAATAAATTTGGATAAATTATATGTGGAATGAATTAAATAAATTTTAAGGAACAATTTTTGGGATTTATATTTTCTTCCAAATGATAAACATGAAATAAGAACAAAATGTATTTTTAGTAATAAACTAGATTTTTTTCAATATAGATAAAAATAAATCATACCTACTAGCTCAAGGTTATTCGTATGAATTTTGAATTTTTGTTGAATATTTGTTTCTCCTTTAGTAAGTATGGAATCTATTATAATATATTTATCCATTTCTAGGTTTAAAAACATCAAATTATATCAAAGAGATGTAAAATTTACTTTTGAATGTAATTATTTATGAGTAATTGTATGTTAGAAAACTCTCATGATATGAAAATGATGATTTTGTAGATCTTCTTTTTAAAAATAATATTTTGGTATATGTTCATAAAAAAGTTTCAAGAGATTGGTATGAAATACTTACACAATTTTTAATACAAAATTTATTTTTAATGGTAATTTTGATCCAACCATGCTAATAAAATAATTTGAAGTGATATATTTGTTATAAATTTATAATTTGATGATATAATATTTTTATTTACAAATGATTCAATATATAATGATATTTCTATCCTAATGAAAACTGAAATTTCACATGAGATCAATGGGATAACTAAATTTTTTTCTTGGTTTATAGATTTTTGAAAGGAAATATGGTATTTTCCTATAAAAAATCCAAGAATAATAAAGTACTTGTAAAATTATTGATACTTTATTAAAGTAAATGAATGAAAACACCTATGGGTAGAAATTCAAAAATGGACATATATTAATTTTCTATGTCAATTGATATTAAAATTTATAGAGTCATGATAATAATCACATTCAATCTGACATATTCTAGATCAAACATCCAAACCTATGTTTTCTTATTTGATAGGATTACATTGAATCCCAAATAAAATCACTTTAAATATGTTAAATGAGTAATTATTTATATATCAGGTGTACCATTTGTGTTTGAATACTATTTTATGATAATTAATATTTTGATTTTCTATCATACCCTAATTATGATATTTGAGGTTGTAGACCTGACCATAAAAGAACCACATGTATGTATCATTTTAAAATCATAGATCTCTAAGAAAAAACATTCAGTTGTTTTATAATTAGATATGGGTGAATAATTTTCTTCTACTACTTGTTGTTCATAGAGAATTTATATAAAACAAAAACTATATGATTTTAACATCAGTTTTGATAAAATTACGATCAACTGTAAAAACTCAAATTCTATTTAAATTTATGAAAACCAACTTCAACAATCTAAATATAAACACATAGATTTAATTTTTCATTTTCTATGGTATTATGCACATAAATGATATATATTCATAAAATTTTTTACTATTGAGAAAATCAGAGCTGATATGATCACAAAACCCTTAAAATCTAAAAAATTTGAGAAGAGGGAATTTTAATTTTGGATTTTATATGATTACACTATTTGTTGATATAATCAATATTACTAAATATGATTTTACTTATATTTTATACATGGATATTTTTTTCTCTGAACAAATGGTAATTAGTTCAACCTTTTAAATATTGATTGAAAAATGTAATACTACTTTAATGCTAATTTAAATGAAAATTATATTTGTCTATTTAACTCTTGTGATAAATTTCTATGCTTTTATGTTTATAGTTTTTCATTGTTTTTAAGGGAATAATTTTGTTTATTAATGTATTTTTTTTATATATTTCAAAAAAGGGGATATTTTTTATGGAAAATTTATTAACTTTTTTTGTTTTATTCTTAAAAATTGGATTTTTAAGTTTTTAAAATTGATTTAATTATATTTCACTATTATATGTTTGGAAAAATTTACCTCCCTTGATTTTTTATTAAATTATCAAGGGATTTAATTAATTAATAATTTTTTATTTGATGTTCTAGTAATAGATTTGTAACAGTGAGTCATGAGTTTCCTAGGACTTCCAATGGTAGAATTTTTTTTATTTTGAATCATGAAGCCTTATATTTCTTAGTTTCATAAAATTATTTTATTGGTATTATTTTATTTATTTTTAATTAAATATTTAATGTTATATTCCGTCTTATTCTAGTGACAAGCCATATCTTAATGATATTTGTTTTCAACGGTTGGTCAAGAGCCACCATTAAAATTTTATATTTATAAAATTTTATTTATTATATTTATTGATGTTATGAAAATATATTAATTTTTAAATATTTTATTAATATTTTTTTAAATAATTTTATAGAGATTTTAAAAATATTTGAAACACTATTTTATGTACATTTATTCATGTTGTTTAAATTTCATACCATGCTATATTTTTACCTAATTTTTTAGTATGTATAATCTAAAAGATTATATTTTTTCAATTTTTCTCTAATTATTTTAATATACATATTAATTGTTTTATATTAATATTTTTTGGATGAATTGTATATAATGATTGTATTCTATGTTATTCTAGATCATCGTTACCTAATGAGGGTAATAATAATTTTATGTCATTATTATTAACAAACTGGTGTTGTGTACATATTGTACATGAGAACTCGCCTAAATGATTTTTAATGAACTTATATATCTCTAAAAGTAATAAAAAATATATCAGTATATGTATCTTATTAATTACCATGTTATAAATCTTCGATATTCTATTGATCTCAAAATATTTTCATGAACATATGAAAATTATTCTTTCTTACTATGATAAATGAAATACTATATCTTCAAAAAATTCCTTCCAATTGATTAATGATTTTCTATATTAACTTCATCAAAAAATTTATCATATTATTTTTTCCCGGTATTAGTTAATATTCATGTAATTCGATTCTTTATGTTTTTAATTTCATCATATCAAATTTATGCTTTTCCCATCAAAAAAAATATTTAATTTCAATGGTTATTCCACCACCTAAATGGAAGTTAGGAAAGTGAATCCTGATCACAATTCTGTTCAACATAAAAATATAAATCTCTTTTAAATTTACTATGTTATTCCTCATGGTTGTTTAAAATTTATTTTTTGTAAACTAGGATGTCACACCTATAAATTTGAGGTAGTTAGTGGGTACTATTGTCCTTTAATTTGAGATTATATTAAGGAGTGGGGTACTATCTTTGTGATCAAAATCACTATGAATCCTTATGTTTTTAAATTTATTTCGACTATGACTCATCTCAAGTACACTGAACTCACTACTATTTAATATTTAATAAATATTGATTATTTTTCACACTAAATTTTAAATTGACTATTCACCCCATATATAGTAATATTTTCTTCATGATCCATCAATACCCTTTTTGGGACCTTTGACAACCTCGTGTGTACCATTTTCACTCATATAACATTAATCATTGCCCAATGCAATGGAGGTATATATAATTTCAAGACCAACCATTATATAATGAATATGAAATAGATGTGTTGCAAAAGATTATAAAAAATTAATTATATAATTACCTTTGAATAGAAATGGGTTTTATAAATATTTATCAGTACATAAAAAATGCAAATGAAATGGGGATCATAATCATTTTATCAATTCATCATAACATAACCACTTGAAAAGGAAAATGCTTCATCAATATCTTTTCATCATAATCAGTATTTATCAATATAAAGAAAGAAAAAAAGATGATATCATTATATTTTATCTCTACTAAATATTAATAAACATTAATGGATTCAATTTTAGATGGATAATAATTTTAAAAGACTATTTGAATCATTTCATGAAGAAAATACCTTTATCTATTTGAAATAATTAATTTAAAATATAAAAATTTACTAAATATTAAGGGTACAATTTTATTTAGAAAAAAACGTGGAATATTGTTAAGGAATCATGATATCCTTTAGCAGTCATGATGGTATGAAATACCTTTTATGCAGTACAGGTTAAAACAATGATTCCTATCAGATTTTGATAAAAATTCAAAAGTACCCTGTTAAGAAAAACAAAAAAATATTAATTTCAAAACATTGTAAAATAAACTATATAAAACATAACTAATCATTTCAAATTATTAAAATAATTCATTAAATTTTTTTATAAAACATGGACATGGAAGATGAAAGATTTCTAACCAAATAGAAAAAAAATGATGTTTTTCATTAAAAATAATATTTTGGTATCTTTAGTTTTTTAATTGAGGAAAATGAAAGGGAAAAATTATTCTCCAAAATTTACTTTAGGAATATAAAAGTCATAATTTTCTTGAGAGATAGTTTATAAGATTTCATCATTGGATGTATAATCATAAATAATCCTGAAAAATAATTAGATTGTGACATAAAACTCTTACCACATTAGTAAATTTTTAATTATAATACACATAAACAAAATAAAATTATATGTATAATTATAAATCATAAATTTTATAATAATTATCACAAAATTAATTCATTTAAGTATATACATCACAAAAAATAAACCTGTGATGAATCTGGAACGTGTCCCACTAAAATAAAATAGAGATGAAAATACATTACCTTAAATCAATACATTATTATTATACACTATAAAATAAAATATATAAAATATATAATTATTATATATATATATTAAAAAACAAAACTCATATATATAATTCCATTTATAATTTACTTATAATCTTTTACCACCTGTTGATTAAAAATTCATTAATAAAATTACTGTTCCGGGTGATAATAACATCATTTTTCTTGTATGTTTTGGTTTGATATTATTGGTCCTGGTATTTTTATTATTGTTAAATAATATCCATAATTCTAATAATGATAAAACTATAATTTATATTAATTATATACATATTTATAGCATTCTATAAAAGGTATATATAAAAAATTATATTATATTATTTGTGGAGATGGTTGATCGCACTTGCACATGAACATCGTTTCCATTTTTTTGATGGATGGAATAAAATAAATGAAAAGAATAATTAATCTTTTATAAAATAATTTTTATATACTATATAACATATATAATTATTATATATATCCTTTTTACCATCCATTTTATTTATCAGTCATGATGTTATGAAATACCTTTTATGCAAAACACGTTAAAACAAATATTTTTATCACATTTTGATAAAAATTCAAATGTAAGATGTTTAGAAAAACACAAGAATATTCAAATAAAACCATTATAAAATAAATTCTGGGAGACTAAAATTATCATTTGAAAATATTGAAATCATTATTTAAAAAAATTAGAAATCATTGACAAGGAAGAGGAGGGATTTCTAACCAACGAGATAAAAACAGGAAAATTTTCATTAAAAACATTACATTGGTGTATTTAGTATTTAAATTGAGGGAAATGAAAGGAAAAATTTTATTGTCCATAAATTTCATGTGGAAAATAAAATTCATCAGTTTCTTGAGATCATGTTTATATTATTTTATCACTGGATGTATAATCATAAATAATCTTGATAAACAATGACATTATGACATAAAACCCTTACAACATGGGTAAATTTTTAATTATAATACACATGAAAGAAATAAAATTATATGTATATTTATAAACCATAAATTTTATGATAATAATAAAAAAATAAATTCATTTAGGTATATACATCACACAAAATAAACAAGTGATGAATCTGCCACGTGTCCCACTAAAATAAAATTGAGACAAAAATACCTGTCCTTAAATCTATACTTTATTAATATACATTTGACCATAATATTTTTTAAATATAGGATTATTATACATATATTAGGAAACCAAACTCATATATATAATACCACTTATTATTTACATATAATTATTTACCACATGTTGATTAGTAATTCTTTAATAAAATCACTTTTTTGGGTGATAATAACTTCATTTATCATGTATGTTTTAGTATGAAAATTTTTCACATTGTAAAATTATTATGGTTAACTATTATCTATAATTATTATACTGATATATATATAATATATATTAATTATATACATATTTATATTATTCTATAAAAGTTAGATATATAAAATTAAATTACATTATTCGTGGCGATTGTTGGTCGCACTTACGCATGAACATTGTTTCCATTTTCTTGATGGATGGAATAAAAGAAAGGAAAAAACTATTTAACCTTTTATAAAATAATTTATATATCTTATATATCATATATATATATTAAACATATCCTCTTTACAATCTATTTAAAAATAAAACAAAAAACGTATCTTCTCCGATTGTAGAGGTAGTAGTGCTCATATACGCACAGATAATGTTATTGTTTTCCAATTGATTGGAAGGTAAGAAAGTGAATGTAATATTATAATTATATAAATACAATTGTTTCATTAATATCATATTTATATACATTAATTCCATCATTATATCTATTCTTGAGAGGTAGTGATGATGAACGAACGCCATTGGTTCGGGAGGTGGTAGTCCATCATAAACATGATCAACCGCTTAGTTTCTCATTTGATGGTAGAGGTGATGGATATATGTTATTAAATTAACAAAATAACATATAATAAAATGATATATAATGATTTTATTGTATAATAATAGTTTAGTAATATTTTACATAGTTTGAAAAAGAAATATAAAAAATAATTGTTAAGATCTATACAACATTGAACAATATCATTTTGTTTACACCAATGGAATTACTATAATGGGTTTTTAATAAAAATATGGGATATAGGAAATTATTACTTAAATAAAGAAGAAAATTTTCCATGAATTGGCTGAACTAAAAGTCTTTTCATGTGTGAAGAGGATAAGAGAGGGTTTCTCATTTATAATTGAGGTGAGTGACACACCTGCAAATTTTCAATTCTTTAAAATAATTCCAAGTCACTTTCTTGAAAAAATGATTAAAAATGGTTTATTATTAGAAATTATATGTGATAATGTATAAATATTTCTACAAAATAGGAATTAGATATTTTTTAACACATTTTAATCCTTAACATTTTTAACTGTTGGTAAACATGTTTTAACCATAACTATGATATTTATTTTTTATAATTGCTACCATTCATTATGAAAAAATTACATTGTCCGTACGACCTAATATTTATTATTATAACTAAAAATTTTAAAAATATTTTTCCAAATTAAAATAAAATATGTGGTAGAGTTCAATTTAATATTAAACCCATAGACGTGATTAAAAAACAGGTTTTTAATGAAAATGTTTTTAATAAGAAAAAATTGTTTTCATATAAAAATTCAACATGAAATATGTTCCAATTACCAATATTTGATCAATAAAAATATAAATAAATATGTTTTAATTTTAAAATATTTTAAAACAAAATGGAGCTTTCAAAATTCATTAAGTGAAAAGGAAAATTTTAAATAAAATCTAAATTTTCACTATTCATTGAAAAATATTCATTTTTAGAAAATTGTCAAAAATTAAGCATAAGATATTATGGAAATGATTATTTCAAAAATTTATTATTATTTATTTAAATAAACATTCTTAATGTGACCAAAATTACTTTTAAAATATGTTCCCAAAATGGGATGAAACTCTTTTTAAGAAAAATATAGTTTATAAGTATTAAAATCATTCTTTTCTAGTCCCATGCATAGAAAAATATTATATGAATGACAAAAAATTGGTGGAATATATATAATATATCATTCAATAAATTACTTCAAAAGTATTTAATTCATTAATATATTAATTTAAAAAACATTTTAAACATAATTTTTTTTTCTGAAATGCTATACTTTTACATTCAAATGATTATTATATTCATTTATAAAAAAAGTTATTAAAAAAGTATTTATTATATACATTTGTAAAATCAATAATTTTCATAATTTACTTATTAATATTTATACCCTATAATTTAATGTCTATGTTATAATAGTATTATTTATTATGATATTTTAAAAATCAGTGTTGTGTATAACACAAAATATTTAAGAAATTAAATTTATTTGAAAAATATTTGTCTTACAAACTCAGTGTGTCAGACTTACCACCTAAAATCCATTTATTTTACAATTTAATGATCAATGTTTAATGCCCTCGGTTTTTTTAAATAAGAACATATCTCTTAGTGTGATGAATTAATTTCAATTCCTACATCATTTATGTATATTATGTTGAGGAACTAATTTGATCCTAGGAAAACACATAACAATGCATTAGTTCCTGATAATATATTGGAAGGGATACATAGTCATTTTTATCATGGTAGTTTACATTATACACTTTATTAAGTCTCATAGTTACTGGTTAGAATGTGTTGGAACCTCAATGTTTTGTTGGATCAGATTACACCAAATATACACAAGAGGGGGGTGAATTGTGACTTTTCAAAAATCATTATGAGATTTTTTTCTTCCTTTTAACATTAATTAGATAAAATCATGCATCAGAAATTTAAATAGTAGAAACACAATATGTATAGTGGTTCGGGGAACAGAAGGCCCCTACTCCACTCTACCAACACTCTACTCCACGAGCTTGGTGATTTTCACTATCTGGTCCTCCTTTCAACAGACAGGTTCACAACTGACTACAGGCAGTTGACCCCTTTATAACCCAAGGAAAAATAAATCCTTCTAGTTCAATTACACGAACCTACACAGCTTAGTACGAGAAGTCGATCGCTCAAGAATAGAAAAGAAAAATTTCCATATTCTGGAATACATTCCATATGTTCTTCACAATTGCAATAGCACGCGATTAATAGTAGGTTGATTGTCACCTTCAGAAATAATAATCTTCACATAAGAAATGTTCTGAGTCGATACCGTTGCAGTAAATATATAAAAAATTACAACTTTAGCACAGACATATCCACAATAGATCTTCGATATAGAACAAGTGAAACTTTGATCGTGTTTCTTACTCTTTAACAAACAGAGCTTTGACGCTCCTTTTGAAACAGTAGATCGGTATGTTTCACTATTCTTTGTTTTCCTTTTTTCAGAATAATTAAAAGATCACACATGATCAATAATAATTGTCGATGCTGTTTCAAAAATCCCATATAACTAAAAGAATAATAAGAACTTCTCCTATAAAATTAGATCCACAAAATTCACCTTTTTTACTCATGATATTCAAACATTTGAATTTATAGAGTAGTAATAACTTCTCTGAAGACTCGGCATAAAAATATCTTTCTAATTTGATCAAAACATTGATAAAACAGTTTTGAATCAGTCAAAATTGTAATTTAAAACCATAATAAAATCTGGCTTGAAATCCGCCTAATAATAAGAGTACTGACTGTTGCATAAAAATATCGACTTTAAATTCTATGACGCCAAACGTAAGGTTGAGTTGAAATGTATGCAACCTCTGAACATAAGGTTAATGATGTAGTATTCAAACGTAAGGTTCCCAATGTAATGTTGGTAACGTAAAGTTGAAAAATGTAAACTTGACAACAAATTTAAGGTTCATTCCAAACGTAGGGTTGGCCATCCATACTTTTATCTTCAAATTTCAAACGTATGATAAATGATCCACACTTTTACTTAATCCACACTTTTC
The DNA here is from genome assembly GCA_963277665.1 of Viscum album. NCBI lineage: Eukaryota > Viridiplantae > Streptophyta > Magnoliopsida > Santalales > Viscaceae > Viscum > Viscum album. The sequence goes on from OY728142.1 coordinate 1,933,733,539, forward strand.
CAAAAATGTATGGTTGTTTACAAAAGTAAGGTTGATTAACCATACATTTGAGAAATAAACGTAAGGTTTAATATTTACGTACATCTCCCCTTCCATACTTTTCTGATATCCCAAACGTAGGATTCCTTCCTAATGTAGGGTACTTCTTCCATAATTTTCCAATAACATATCATTGAATAATCATACTTTTTTCTTATCTCAAAACGTATACACTATTTTCATCCTTACACTATGTTTATCCACGTAGAGTATGAACAGTGTTTCCAGAACACACTACATACGAATAATTTACTAATAAATTCCTGTTATTTCCAGAGTAAAATAATATGATAAATTCCTGCAAAATAATTAACAAATAAAATCATTAGAAAATAATTAAGGGTATTTTTGAGCATCGAAATTTTCATAAAGAGATAGAGTAATAATATAAACTCCCCCTTTAAATAAAAATATTATGTATTGTTGAAAACAATACTTTCTCAATAATCTCCCCCTTTTTTATGATCACAAAACCCATAAAATAATTAATGAAATTAACGTGACTTAAAATGAACTACATTTAGTTTTGAAATTTATAAAAGATAAGTTTTGAGTTTTTAAAAGATAAATATCTCCCTTTAATTTATCCATGTTTAAATTTATTCCCCAATAAAATGAATTACTACCCCAAATAAAAAGATGTTTGTGTTTATCAATATTTCTCCCCCTTTTTGTGATATCAAAAAGAATTATAGAATATGGAATAGAACACAGATTAATGTAGCACTGAATAGAAGTAAATGATATCATTAACTGTTAAGTAATAATTCAATCTGATTACTGGCATATAGAAATATGAACAGTAAAAAAAGTACATATAATGAAATAAATTTTCATTAAAAGTACAAAAATAATAAATACACGAATCATGGTTTTGGCATTTAACAGTTAGGGTTTTTCTTCTCTAGACTGTTTACTTGATTTCTGTTAACTGTTCTCTCACCATTTTTATTAATCCATCACTGAGATAAATAATAAGATCTCAGGCCTCTTGAGTCATATGAATATCTTCAATGAGATTGGCTCTAAAAAACTCGTGAGTCATTCTTCTTTCTCCATAAACAAAGATAGATTCTCTGTGAATTTATCTAAGATAGAGTAGGTTCATGGCTCACTGGATGTCAACTGTTCAACAAAGAATTTATGATTATCTAATAGAACAAATAATGGAGCAATGTGGCTCTAAATATCAAGCAACCTATCATTCTTGTTGCACATTTCGGCTAGGATAGCTTGAAATCTTCTGATTAAATAAGGTGATGTACCTGATCCACTTGCAGCATTATTCCCATCTTATGCAAATTGTGTCTCGATAAACAACTTAAGATATGAGAAATATAATTTCATAACCATTTCATATTTTAATTTTGCAACAGAATTTATCATATCCCCTTTAAAAATTTCAACTTCTATCCTTGAAACAGAACTCTCCTTATACTTTTTAAATTTCACCTTTTCTGATGATATGGTGCTTCTAAGAGAATCATTCTCACATTGCAGTTGAGATAACTTTTTGTAAAACTCTTCAACTTCCCTATTACTTGAATCAAAAGCACCCTATGCTTGATTGGCATTCTCAGGCTCTGTGTGATGTAGCAGTACTAAAGGTAATGATTCAACATCAGATTTTTCTTTCTCCTTGTCCTGAGTAGGTTAGTCCAATTTTTTTTCTTCAGCATCCTTTTAAGACTCTTTCATAGAAAGATCAACTTGATGAACTTTTGTGTGATCTTTAGAAGCATGCTCATGACAAAAATCTGCAATTTTTTCTTCCAATGAAATATCTAAAATGATATCATCTGGAGTTTCTAGAGGTCTGGCCACTTCCTCACCAGGCTCTGCCTCCTTTTCTTGTTGAAGTAAAATGACATCATTAGCTATAACCTGTTGTTCTTATCTTTCAACTAAAATTATTTCAGGATTAGGATCTGTAATAGTGACATTCTGTTATGGAGGTTGATCAACAACCTTTTATTTGACAAAGCTGTAAGAGAGTAAATCTCTTGTAGTTATGTCATGGGAAGTATTTTCCTCAAGCACAGGTCTTCTCCTATGAGTCTGAAGTCCCTTGTGACTTCTTCCTTTCTCAGTTTCTTCCACCTCAAATATGATCCTCCTTGACGCAGTGCTGACTCTCGATTCAGCTTTTCCCTCCTCAGACATTACAGATTAAGCTTGAGCACTCTCTAATTCATCATCTGCTCCTACTGTCAAAAGTTTTCTTTTGATAGTACTACAAAAATATCCAATATTTCATAATGTTCTAGCATTAAATACATTACTATGATTAAAACGTACTCTGGCATCCACTTGTCTCACCATGTCCTTTGTAAACAAAAGCTTGGAGATGAATCGACCAAAATGATAAAAGTACATTCGGGAATCACTCTGACAACAATATCTTAGGAGTCTAACTATATACCTAGGAACATTGGGTTTAACATCACTGAGAAAAAGATACATTATATATATATATCAGGATATAATATCTTTCACATTTCAGACATCCTCGGTACAATCCCTGTTTGCAAAAATTTGACCAAAATATTATGATAAGGCTCCAAATACTTGATAAAAAATTTCTTTATAGTCTTAATACCAAATTGAAACGACATTCTGTCCTCTAATTTATGCATATAATCTAAAATAATTTTCAAATTGAAATGAAAAACACCCTCATGAGGGAGTTGAGAATCTAACAAATTTCTACTGATGAGATTGAGAAATCCATATCCTCTATCTTAGCCATCTTACTATCCTCAGTATCTCATATACTGAACTGTACAGATTTTAAGAAGTATCTAAGATCTACCTCGTATGGAAATTTTTTATTCTCACTTTTGAATGTTTGTTCGATATTTTGAAATGACAGTGCTTGTTTCAATAGGAGATTTGTCTGATATAGCCATTCGAGATCAATCTCCTTTCCCTATAAGATTTTTCATCCTTATGAACATTGTTTCTTGGAACTTCTGGTTTCGGATTTATTGGCTCTTTTAGTCTTTGAAAACTTTTCGAGAATCTCTAAATGTTTGAATGTTAGGGTTTTTGAGGTTTTATGATTAGGGTTGACGAGCATAGGTACAGTTTGCAGGTTCGAAAAAGTTTTGGTAGAAATGAAATGGTTTCGAAGACGAAAGGGTTTTTGACAACCTTGATTCCCGTGTTTTTAATTATCAGTACATATATTTAAAAATAAATAAAATAGATTACACTGGGAAAAGAAACATATTCTATTGTAAAAACAAAATAACTAAATAATTTTATGCAGAATTAAAATAAATAACTACTATAGTAAAATAAAATTTTATTTAAAATAAAATAAACCTATATCCCCTATAATAAAATAAAACCTTGAAGAGGGAAGTGGTTTAGTAAATATATCAGTTAATTGAATATCTGTACTTACAAATTCCAATGATATATCCTTTTTAAGAACATGATCTCTTTGAAAATGATGTCTGATATCAATATTCTTGGTTCTAGAATGATTAATAGGATTTTTTGAAATATTTATAGCACTATTATTATCACATAAAATAGGCTTATTATTAAAATTTATTCCAAAGTCCATAAGAGTGTTTTTCCTCTACAACATCTATGCACAACAACTACCATCAGAAACATACTCTGCCTCAACTATTGACGGGGAAACTGAATGTTAATTCTTACTTGACCATAACACTAAATACTTTCCTAAAAAGAGACATGTTCCTGATTTTCTTTTTATATATAATATAAAACATCCAAAGTATGCATCTGAATATGAAATAAAATTAAAATAAGATGTTTTGGGATAAAGATTAGATTAAAAAAAAGTTCGTTTTAAATATCTAAAAAATATTTTAACAGTAGTTAAATGATATTCTTTAGGATTTGATTGATATCATGCACAAAGACATATTGAATACATTATATCTGGTCTGCTAGTAGTAAGATATAATAAACTACTAAACATACCTCTATATAATGTGTTGTCAACTGATTTTCCAGTTTCACCCATATTAGGTTTTATATTAGTGAACATAAGAGTTGTATATGTCTTGTTGTTTTCAAGTCCAAATTCCTTCAATAAATCAGTAATTCGATTTCTTTGATTCAAAACATTTCCAAAATATTTTCAATAAATTTGAAGTCCTAAAAAATTTAGTTATCTTATAATACTCATTTAAAATTATATTCGCATTAACTTGGAAAACTCATGACAAAGGGATTTATTAGTTGATCCAAAAATTACATCATCAACATAAATTTGAACTAATAAAATATTAGAATTCATAGTTTTCTTAAACAGTGTTAGATCTTCCATTCCAATATTAAAATCATTTTTCAAAAGAATAATTCTTAATCTTTCATACCAAGCTCTAGGTTCTTGTTTAAGGCTATATAGAGCTTTAGTATGTTTACAAACAGAATCTGGTTTTTGAGAATTTTCAAAACCAAGAGGTTACAGAACATAAAATTACCCCATTAAATAACCATTTAAAAAGGCAGACTTAACATCCATCTGAAATAATTTAATATTCATATGAGATGCATACACTAAGAGGATTATAATGGATTCTAGTCTAGCTTCAGGTGCAAAGGTCTCATCATAATCTGTAACTTCTTCCTGATTATATCCTTTAGATACAAGTCTAGCTTTATTTCTAGTTATTATTCCTTGATTATCTTGCTTATTTATAAAGACCCATTTGGTTCCTATCACTGGATAGTTCTGTGGTATTTTAACTAATTTCCAAACTTCATTTCTTTTTAACTGGTTTAATTCTTATTGAATTGATATCATCCAGCATTTATCATCTAAAGCATCTTTTATAGACTTGGGTTCTAATTGGGACAGAAAGGCAGAGAATTCTAAAAGATTTCCTACATTTATTCCAGTTTTTATTCCTATATCTAAGTCGCCTATTATAGTTTCTAATGGGTGATTCTTTAGGGCTCTAGTCTGTCTAGGAAACACAGCTATAGGTTCTTCAGTATCATGTTCTTATGAACTGGACATAATTTCATTTATAACTTTTTCAAAATCATTTTTCAAGTTCTAATGCCTCATGTTATGATTCGAGTCAGATTCCTCCATTTGACCTTTCCTTTTCTCAAAGGGATCAGATTCATAAAATTTCACATGAACTAATTCTTCAACAATCCATGATTTCTTATTATAGATTCTATAAGCTTTGGAGGTAGATGAATATCCTAAGAATATTCCTTCATCATATTTTGGATCGAACTCACCAAGATTATCCTTGGTGTTCAAGTTGTAAACCTTCCATCTAAAAACATTAATGTAGTTAACATTAGATTTTTGTTATTCCAATGTTCATAGGGTGTCTTTTTTAAAAGAGGTCTGATTATAACTCTATACATTATATATAAGGTTGTGATTAATGCTTCTACCCAAAATTAGGTAGGAAGACTGTATTCATTTAACATAGTCTTACCCATTTCCTGAATAGTCTTATTTTTTCATTCAACAATTCAGTTTTTTTGAGGTGTTCTAGGTGCAGAGAAGTTGTGTTTAATACGCATATTTGTGCAGAAAGATTTAAATTCCTGATTCTCAAATTATCCACCATTATCACTTCTTAATGAAATTATTTTAAAAACTTTTTCATTTTTAACAGGTTTACAAAAACATTCAAATAGGTAAAATCTTCATTTTTGAATTTCAAAACGAAAATCCATGTAAATTTAGAATAGTCATCAACTAATACAAATACATATAATTTACGATCCAATCTTGCTAATCTTGAAGGTTCAAACAAATCCATATGGATAAGTTCTAGAGGTTTTGATATAGAAGTTTTGTTAACAGATTTGAAGGATTATTTGTGTTTCTTTCTAAGTTGACACGCATCACAGAATCTATCACGTTCATATTTGATACTAGGAAAATCAGAAACTAAATGTTTCAAGGATGACATATTTAAAACATATACATTAAAATGTATAAGTCTCCTATTCTAGATCAAATATTCATTCATTTTAGCTGTTAAGAAATTTACTTGTTGTTTACACAAGGAATTTTAATACATTGTATACACATTATCAGTTCTTGGTGCTCTAAATTTATGAAATTTATTCTTGAAAACAGAACATAAATTGTTAGAAAAATCAACAGCATAACCATCAACACATATTTTATATTTACTTATTAGATTGTGTTTCAGTCCGTGTACATAAAGTACATTATTAATTGAGACAGCTTCTGGGTCTCCACCTGTTCTAATACCAATGATATTTCCTTTGGCACTGTCACCAAAAGTGACTAGTCCACCATCCGTTTGAGTGAGTGTAGAGAAATTCAATGTGTTTCCACTCATATGTCTTGATCATCCACTATCTATATACCATATGTCCTTTTTTCTCTTGTGACCTACCCCCTGATATGAAATTTACACAGATTACATTGGTACCCATATTTTGTTGGGTCCAGTGGTGTTAGATAGCAAGGATCTGGGAATCCAGACTTGCTTTTCTTTTCTAATTTTGCATGAGTCAAATAAATCATTTCATACAAAATCTTTCTTAATGCCACTTGTTTGGGGTTTTCTTAAGAAACAGTTTTTAGAAATATATACCCTTATTCCACAGTAGTTAAAATTTAGTCTTTCTTCACTTGGAATAAAATTGTTTTTGATCATATTGGGTTTTTCACCATTACTGGAAATTCCAAATATTTCTTTTTTATTGACATTTTTTCCAAGGATTTCATCTACTATATTTTCCCCTTTATTCAAAACAAGGGCTACAGTTTTATAATATTCTACTTCAGTTTGCAGTGATTTTATCTTTGATTCATAATTTTTATTGTTAGAATTAATTGAATCAAATTTTTCAGTTAACTCTTGATATTGTTTCATCATTGTATCTCTTTGTCCAGAAACATCCTTATGATCATTTTTTAAGGATTTATGTTTCTTAAATAGAGAGTCAAATTTTTCTTCAAGAATATTATAGTATGCTGCAAGTTTCTCATTATAGTAATTAGATTCAGAACTAGAATCAGAAGAGGAGTAAGACTGTACCTCATCTGTTTTTGCCATAAAACACATCTTGGCTTTCAGATTTGATTCATCCTTCTCTGAGCCTGATTGACATGTACTACTGAAGTCTTCATATACACTCCATGTAGCATTCATGTCTTTCTTGTCCTTATGCTCATAGTAATTTCTTTTGAAAAATTTATTTCTCTTGTCTTTTTTTAGATGAGGATAGTCAGGTCTGATATGCCCCATTTTCTCGCATTCATAGCATTTGACTTCTTTGTCATCCTTTTTGAAGGATTTTTTGAAGCCCTTCTTCTTTCTATATAATTTTGTGAATCTTCGGGCTACCTGAGCCAATTACACATCAGAATTAGATAAATCAGAACACTCTGACTTCTCTTTTACATTTTTCTTCATCTTTCTATTTTTTCTATGTGATGATTTTTTCAAGGCAGTATCATCTCTTTTGATAAGAACTTTCTATTCATTAGATTCATATTCCATCTCAGATTCATACATAATTTATGTTCCTATCATTTCTCACATGGTTAAATCTTTGATAAGTGTCGACAGTCTGATTGCTACAGAGATTCCATTCCATTTTATAGGAAGTACTCTAAATACTTTTAAAGCTTGATCAGCATGTTTAATGGGATCTCCCAAGGAAGTTATGTTATTGAAATTCTCGGTCAATCTTCCATTACTTTGAGTAATACTCTCACCTTCAATCATTCTGAATTTATCAAATTTAATCTTACAGTTTCATATCTCATTTCCCTGATATTGTTAGTTCCATCATAAGCCACAACAATAGTTTTCCACATTTCATATGTGGTTGGGAATTGAGATACTCTGTTAAACTCATCAGGTCATATACCTTATATAATTGCATTCATTGCCTTCGAGTTCATTTCATAATCGTCTTTATTAGCTGCACTCCATGTTGTAGGTTTTTATGGTATTTCATATGGACTCAGAATCATAGAATATACTCTTTATCCAAGGTTTTTCAGATAGATAATCATTTGCGACATCGAGCATCTATAGTTTTCTCCATTGAAGTACGGTGCTCTGACCATAGACATTCCCTCCCTTTTATCAGTCATCTTTCTCTATGTATGATCACTTTCTGCTTGTTAATGCTTTGTCAGAATGCTCAACCTTTTATACCAATTGGTGGATCAAATTACACCAAATATACACAAGAGGGGGGGGGGGGTGAATTGTGACTTTTAAGAAATCTTTACGAGATTGTGTTCTAACTTTTAAATTTATTCAGATAAAATGTTTCAGCATAAATTTAAATAGAATAAACACAAGATGTATAGTGGTTCGGTGAACATAAGGCCCCTAGTACACTTCACCAACACTCTACTCCACGAGCTTGGTGATTTTCACTATATGGTCCACGTTTCAATAGACAGGTTCACAACTGAGTACAGGCAGTTGTCACCTTTACAATCCATGGAAAAACAAATCCTTCAGGTTCACTTACAGAACCTACACAGCTTAGTAGGAGAATTTTATCAATAAATAATAGAAAGGGATGATTTTAATTTTCTGAAAATACATTCCAGATGTTCTTCACAATTGCAACAACACAAAATTGACAGTAGGTAGATTGTCACCTTCAAAAATTATAATATTTACATAAGAGACATTCTGAGTCGATCTGATTGCAGTAAATATATAAAAAAATCACAAATTTAGCAGAGATAGATCCATAGTATATTTTCGATATAGAACAAGTGAACCTTCTATCGTGTTCCTTCCTCTTTAACAAACAGAGATTTGACGCTCCTTTTGAAACAACATATCCGTATGTTTCAGTAGTCTTTGTTTTCCTTTCTTTTAGAATAATCAAAAGATCACACATGATCAATAATAATTGACGATGAAGTTTTAAATAGACCATATAAATAAAATAACGATAAAAACTTCTACTGTAAAATAAGATCCAGAAAAGTTGACTTTTTTACTCACGGTATTCAAACATTTTAATTTACAGAGTAGTCGTAACTTCCCAAAAGGTTCGGCCTAAAAAACTCTTTTTAATTCGATCATAAAATGGATAAAATATTTTTGAAGCAGTCAAAATCGTACTTTAAAATCAGATTTAAATCTGTCTTAAAATCCACCTTATAATCAGCGTACTGACCGTTGCATAAAAATATTGACTTTATATTCTCTAAGGCCTAAAATAAGGTTGGGTTGAACTATATGCATCCTCTGAACGTAAGGTTGATGAAATAGTCTTTAAACATATGGTTCATAATGTATGGTTGACAACGTAATATTGGAAATGTAAACTTGACAACAAACGTAAGGATCGTTCCAAACGTAGGGTTGGTCATCCATAATTTTCTCTTCAACTTTCAAACGTACAATAAAATATCCATAAATTTACTTGATCCATACTTTTCCAAGAATGTATGGTTGTTAACATAAATAATTTTGATGAACCGTACTTTTTATAAATAAATGTAACGTTTAATATTTATGTACGGTTCTCCTTCCATAATTTTCTGATATCCCAAACGTAGGGTTCCTTCTTAACATAGGTTTCTTCTTCAATACTTTCCCGATAACGTATGATTGATTAAAAATACTTTTTCCTTATCTAAAAATGTATACATGCTTTTCATCCTTACATTACGTTTATCCACATAGATTATGAACATTGTTTCCAGAATACGCTCAAGCAGATTCCGAATAAGTAGCGCATGAACATTGTGTCTTGAACACGCTAGATACGAATACATTAGTAATAAATTCCTGTTATTTAAAGTGTAAAATAAAATGATAAATTCTTTCAAAATATTTAACAAATAAAATCATTATAAAATAATTAATGGTATTTGTGAGCATCAATATTTTCATACAGAGATAGAGTATTAATATAAACCCCCCCTTTAAATTACAATTTTATTTATTGTTGAAAAAAACACTTTCTCAACATGCTTAACATGTTAGTGATATGGCCTATGAACTGGTTTAATAATACTGTTCTCTAATAGTTTATCATGATACATTTGTGAAATCAAACCGCCTCATGTAAATCCTTTAGATAACACTATAATGAAACATATCCTTCATTAATTGATCTTTATTAAAATCCCATAATGAACCATATGATAACACTTAATGATTTTTTGTCCTTCCAATGTAATGTTAGCTTATAATATATATTAGGTTTAATGTTTTTATAATATTTACACCTTGTTTTTAAAAATGATGATTTATTATTAGATATTTTGTGGCCTCAACCTCGTGATTATTCATATTTATCAACTAATTTCAAAATTACCAAATCTACGTAGGGTTTCATCATATTTTTCATGTAAATGCACAAAAAGATATATATTCAAAAAAATATTATTAGAATTTAATTCACGATAGATAAAAAATGAATTTTAATGTTACAGTCAAACCAATAATTTATTGAAATAAAATATTATGATCTCTATTACATCCACTTGATACAGTTCCATTGAACTTTGATTCATGTTTCATTGAATATGATGCAGTGAATGCTTTTTATGTAGTTTTTGTTTCCCTATACTCTACAAAAACATTCATCATTATGTAAACATTATTTTTAATGATATGTAGGCTTCTATATTACATTTGAACCAAAATTTTATCTCAGATAGTACACATACATAACCATAAATCTATTCAAAAATTAATCTTTTTATGAATGACAAAGCAAAATATTTATTTATGTAAGAATACTAACATTATTTGATCATGGAAATAATAATCTCACACATTTGGAAAAGGACAACACAATTAATAAATAACTAAACAATGTCAATTAATAGTAGTAAAATATCAAAAATAATATATTAATAATATATAGTAATTAAAACACTCCTACAATGAACAACCATAAAAACATACATTTGTTCTAAAAAATATCATCTACCTTATTATACTAAACAAAAACAAAAACGAATTTTAATTTTAATGTAAAATAAATAATTATATCAAAATGAAAAACAGGTTGCAAGAACCCAAAATTAAAATACAATTAGATATTTTCAACTATTTCCTCAATTATCTCATTCTTTTTAGTAGTAAAATTATCCATTTATCCACTGTTTATTTCATTTTCAACCATATATGTATCTAAATCATCGACTAAAATTTAATCTTTTATATATTTATCTAGAGATATATAAACTGATAGGTATAACTCTAATTTATCAACATCAATTTTTTATGAACTTCGATAACTGAATGTTCGACTTCTATAACAATTGTGTCAGATTTGGAGATATTTTTCAATCTAATATCCACACATTGTGTACTAATTTTTGAATTCATATTTTTTATATCCCTCGATGTACTGTTGTAATCATTGTAACAATGAAGGTTGATTTGACTAAGTCTACAATATTTTTGAGAACTTATTTAGTTATGAATGTTATGTTTTTTATAATAGATTTGATTATATTTCAAGATGCTACTATTAATTATCGTGTTAGCGTCACATCGTAAACTATAATATCTTAATTCGCAAACAAATTATCATCATTATCACTTTCATCTAAAATAAGATCAACTATCAGATTATTTTGACTAACCAAAAACATTACCCTTAGTTCTGATGGCTTTCTTGTTGAACCCTTGTTGTAGTTATATGTATCTTATGTGAACTATTATTTCTAATAATATTAAATATTGGGCTTTTCATTTTCTATGATTCATTTTAGAGTCACACATGTTTTCATATGTTTCTTAATAATCTCTACATTTTGAGATGACATTGATAGTTTCTTATTGATGTGAATCTCTTTTTTGAAATGATATTTATTTTAATAGAATATTATTTACATGGATATGCCTCAAATTTTTTCAAAGACATGATTTGTCTTTGAGATCCCCTAACTTCAGTTATTATTTCTACCTCTGTGTAAGCTCGTGCAACATTATAGATGGATATAATTGTTGATATGGTATCAGTATTATATATTTTTACCTAAATGTGGAAAATATAACATATTGTGATTTAAAAAATAATAAAATATTTGACACCTTACAAGATGCACGACACGAAGAATAAACGAAAAAAGAATTATTGTTATTTAAATGTGATAGTTATAACATAGCTATTAAATTGGAAATAATGGATATTATTAACTATATAATGAAATATATAATGGTCATACTAATTTATAATATATTAATTAATTATTTTTAATGAATTAAATTATATTTATAAAAATATAGTTTTTTATTACAATACATTTTCTTCAAATATTATTTTAATTTCAATAATATGGGTTATTATTATAATTAATGTATAAAATTTTAGAGAATTTAATTTAAAAAATGGAATAAATTTTGATATCCATACTATAAAAATTATCTTCGGATAATTTTTTGAGAATTGTTTTGAAAATATTTTTTTTCCAAGGAATAGTGAAAAATACCGACTTCTGTTGAAAACTAAATTTTATTTTAGAATATTTACATGATAAAATTATTTATTGGATTAGTTTTAAATATTTATTAGTTTAATATTATTTAAAATAATCCATTATGATTTTTAAATTGATTTTATTCTTGATTTTATTATAAAAATATTTTATATTTAAAAATGATTATTTTTGAAAAACCATTTTCCATTGCATTTTTTGCAGTTTATTTTTAAATTAAATAATAAAAATTATTTGATTTTAATTTTTAAATTTTTTTCCATATATTCAATGATTGGATAAAAATATAAAAAATAGGCCCTTTAATTTTTTTGTCGTTATGAATAGTAACATTAGTAATTTTGGTTACCATAGTAATGGATAAATCGGGTAACTATTGTTCTAAATAAATGATAAGAACCATATAAAAACCCTAAAACTTAAATAAATATTATTTTATGATTTATTTTCAACCATAATCATCCAATGGTTGAATTTATGACCTTTTTGGGCTACATGGAAAAGATTATGACCTTTATATTATTTTTTTAATGAAACATCAAACATGTCACACTCTTGTTTTTAATATGTAAAATATTTTTAATATAGTTCCATTTAGAAGATATATCTGAATGTATATATCATTTTGAAATATAATAGAATTATCTTCATCAATGTAATTTTTGACGTTATAATTACCTTAAACGTATTCACAATGCAGATGAAATAACTGTTTTATTAATGGAAAATCAAATAAATGTTATTTAAAATTTGAAAATAAATATTATTTAAGATAATTATTATAATTCATAAATTTTATATATTACCTAAATATTTTGGGGATATAATTATTTTTTAAAATTATATGTTTTCTCGTCATTTTATTAATGTTAATGTAATAAATGGTTCTTAAAAACAACAATATTGATATTTTATTGTAAATAGTGTTTTATTAAATGATATACAATTTATAAAAATATAAAATTAGAAAAATTTATTCGTATAAGGTTTAAAAAATCAATTATGTACAATTTATGGATCTTTTATTAGTTTATTATAATTATATTTACCCTCAATGTGTACAAATCCATATTTCCATTATATGAGTTTTAGAGGTTAAATAGGGGTTATAACCAAAATAAATGGGTTAAAATATAGTCAAAATTTCATAATAGTTATTTTATGAAATTATTTATATGCATATTCATATTACAATTTAAATAACTCAAATTTGAGGCATTTTTAATTAAATATTAATTTATTTAAACTTGTTAATTCTAGAAATGCCTAGAGCGCCCCATATCTTATAAAATGGAACATATTTTCCTCATTAACTCATAATTAATTTTTCTTTTCCAATACCTACCCAAATACATTAATAAAATATTTTATCCCATTCACGAACCTTAGTTGTCTTATGGTGTTAAAAAAGGATATTGTCTGATGAGAAGTTTTCATTTATAATCGAGTGTTTCTGTTTTTTTATTTGTCCACATCATTCAAACCTTCTTCAACCATGAAAAATAATAACTCACTTATTGTTAAAATTAAAATATTTTATTATATTATTTCATTTACCTATATCTATCTACACTTCTATCAAATAGAAAATAATCCATCGTTCATGTGTGTGGCATACTACCTCCCCACAAACCAATGTAATTCATTTTGCATCAAAATCTACCAAGATGGATTATAATGATGGAATAAATTTATAAATATACAATAAATGAAATATTATTCATTATGAAAATGTAATATATAATTTATGTTCTCTCATTCCATGAACATAAAAATGATAGCATTGTTTGTGCGTACATGTGGGTTATCATTTCCATGAAACGATATGATTTTTTTTCATCACCATGTAACATGGATGATATTTAAGTATATATGAAGAATTAATGGGAAATTTATGATATTATTATTTTTATGGAAATATAAAATAATAATTTCCTTATTTTAATAATTATCCTTAAAAAATAGAAACATTTCTCATGTGTATGTACATCCAACCGTCTCCATAGTTGTAACATAGTTCATTTTCCATTACCATATTTAATGGTTTTATTTATAAGTATAATTGATATATTAAATAACTATTATTTAATGATTATTAATTTTAAAATTGTTGAATAATGACCTCTAATAAAACAATCAAATTACCGAAGACATTTTAGACATATGTATCGAATACTATCAAAACACACGGTAAGTAATTAAAGGTTTAAGTATTATATATTTGGATCATAATAAATGATATTAATGGAATATGTTACATAAGAAGGGTCTTAATAATGTATGAAATTACCATGATTTCATAATTCAGAGATATAAATGATATATAAGACGAATCATACTCAAAATAAAAGACTTTATTTTTTAACAATGTTTCTCTTGACAAATTTTTTTTTTCATCCATGTCTATATGATTATTTTCTAAAATAATTAAACATGTTTTTTTATAATATTATATATTTTTTATATTCATTTTACCCCCATTCTTACCAAACATTTTGAAAGGAATCCTTTTTTTGTTTCCCATAGGAGCACTTTGTGACTTTATTATGAAAAAAATATATAAGAAATTTTGTTTAACTTATAAAACATTATCAACTTTTACTACCATAATGATGAATAAATTATTTTAGGATTCCATTATAAATTTTCACTGATATTTTCATTGAAAATGGTTTCCTTATTAGGTTTATATTTTTTATGTTTTAAATGTGATTAAAAAAGTGTATATTAATATCCTGAAGTGTTTCACACATGGGTTTAATAGAGTTTTTAAATGTTTTTTCATTATATGGTCCTTGTAAATAATTTAAAAATAGTTGAAGCATGTTATATCTATATAGAGATATTGTAATATATTATATGATGGGCTCACCTAGATACTGCTCCAATGAATTGGGTTATCTTAAGGGGGAACACGACCATATGATTATTCCATTTTTAAGAGTGAGTATAATAGTAAAATGAAAATGATGTCCTATGGAACCTATATAGATATTATATGATTTATAATGAATTTTTTATCAATATAAGTATATTTCAAAAGGAATATAATGATATTATATTAGGAAAATTGAATATTTTTTTAGATTCAAATGTATGTTTTTAAGAATTTTTTTTCAATGGTTTTCATGTTTTTCATTACTCTAATTGATTTACTATTTTATATTCCAAATTGAGTTTTTCAATTACCCCAATTTTATATTTTTATGTGGTGTAAGGATGGATAACCTCAAATAATATGTTATGTTGAAATTTTTTATGATATGTCATGAGAAGAAAACATGTATCCTTTAAAAAACAAATTGTTCCGAGGAAAATGGATACTGAGTATTACTGTTAACTTGTAATATATGGGTTACTATGTAAGAATTTTAACTGATTATTTAAAACTAAAAATCAAAAAGATATTTTGGAACGAAAGAATGATAAATATAGTCTAAAGTCACTATAATATGTAATTTTTATGATCGGATCCTAATATATATAGTTTTACTGATATGAACTAAATTATTTAGATAATTTATAAAAATACCAATTAGAGAGACATACTATTTCAACTATGAAAATTTCATAAAAATTTCCTCAATATTGAATATGATATGATTAATAATGACATAAACATATTTCCTTAATCTGATGCCTGAAATTACCTAGTTAACTCATATTTCTATAAAACATATAATTAAACTTGATAATACATTCTTAATCATAATTTATACTGATATAAAAGTTATTATTTATAATAATATTATAAGGAACTTTAGGTGCATACTGATTCATCTTATATTGGTATTCCCTTTGATAAATTTTTGTTGAATCCAAAACAAAAGATTGATATTAACTAAGAGGAATCCCTAGTCTAGCATTACTTTTTTGTACTTTATGGTTTAATAAATGATTTTAATACTTGTAAATTACTTATATATAATAAATATAAATATTTATCCTGGTATATTATGATATATACCAGTTGTTCAGTTTCCCTTATCTAATATAATTCTACTCATTTGGAGTCCTCTATGTAATCTCGTTGACTACATTTCCCAGCTTGTGAAGAAATCTATAGATTATTTTTATATATATTAAGGGAATATTTAATCTTTTTTTCTAATATGATGTATAATCAAACAACTTTAGTATAATTCTTTCTATGTTGAATGGTTTAAAGAATATAATTAAATTTAAACAAGTAAATGTCCTTTATATTAAAATGATCATAATAACCGAATTTAAGTGAAACTATTACCTTTATATAATTATTAATGAATATATATTATATATTCCAAATAAAAACCCCAATATCTCAAAACCATATTTTCCGAAAAATATATTATAAATATTATAAAATTAGAATTCCTTCTCTCTAATACTCAATTCTACTATAGAGGTCATAGTGATGATAACGTCTGTGATTATATACTCAGTTACAAAATTTCCTCAAACTCTGGGTTACAAAGATACCGTAAAATAAAAAATTATTATTTATATTAAAATTTAATCATTTTGATTTCTCACATTATTATAAAAGGCATAAAACAAAGTAAGAGTTTCACTCTAATAATCCAGAAAAATGATATTGAAAATATGGTGATATCATCCATGAATTCTTTTATAGTTCTTCCCTCTAAGGTGTATGATTTGAGTTGGTCCATGAAAATAAATATTAGCTACCTGATGTGCCTTAATAATGATCATTTTCATAATCAAATTAATGGAATTATTACCTTTAATTCCATTCATATTTTAATTATAGAATTTATTCTTATTTTCCTTCAAATCAAGAAGCAACAAAACACTTTTTTCCTAAACAACTTAAAAAAATTTATTAATTCAAATTATGAATAAACATAAGCCATATTAATTTATATATAAATTAAAAATACAAAAATAATTTAAAACATTTTTATTTAATCAATTTTAATGATAGACACATTTTTACTGTGGTTATTTGAAAACAAAAAAAATCAATTTTAAAAGTAAAACAAAATCATTTTCAAATTTAGTATAAATTGCTTTATAAAAATAATTAATACATTATAATCAAGTTTTGATGTAATATGATCAACATATAAAACCCAATTAGTTATAATGTAATTATAAATAAACTTCACTAAATCCATTTACTAGGAATTTTTAACTACATCCAAAAGTGATTGTGCCTCAATCCTTTATATTAAATGTTTTGAATTTTGATGGACATCTAGTGATATTTCTTGTGAATCGATTATACATGTAACATATTTAATTTTTAATATATCCAAGGTTATATTCATGAAAATATACATTTATAGAGAGTTTATGCTCCAATGATAATTTTGGTCCAATTAAATTATCCAAACTACATTCAGTTTTCTAGATCAGTTTCACATTTGAAAAAAAGGAATGCTAATAGAAATATATTAATAAATAAATGTTTTTATCACTTCCAAGTACTAATTGAATCTAGAAAAAAAATCAATATTATGGTTGAAATATACATTGCATCTAAATTAATTAAAATTCTATTATAAAAAACAATATATAAGATATTACTTATTTTTTTTAATGAAACCATTTTTATAATTATCACATACAATAAATTATTTAGATAAATCCTTATTCATTATTTCAATTTCATTTTTATGATTCATAAACTCCTCATAATATAAATACCTAATCATATAAGTAAAATTACATAACATCTTATCATATTAAATATCTCAACTACATAATTATAAATCATCTTGAGTTTTTTATACATGTTATAAATATAAGTAATATCCTTTCCTATTTTATTGATATTTTTATTTAACACATATACACTATGATCATCATATTCATAATCATAGTTAGAACCATAATCAAAATCACAACCATAGACACTATCCTTATTTATATTTATACCAAACATAGAATTAATGTATCATTATCTGTATCTGAATCGTCACATGAATAAGAATTTCTACTACATATTAAAGTTGAATCCATTAAATTATTCTCCCATTTTTAATTATTTTATTTTCATTCATTCTTCATCCTTGAGAAATCCTATTTTATGTATCCTTTGTTTCTACATTAAAAATTGGAAAAAAATTAGTATTAAAAATGTAATGACTAAACATTATTATTGTAAGGCCCCAGACTTAATCATTACATAATCTTTAAATTTGTTAATAATTCAAATTGAGGGTATTTTTAGGTTTATATATTTAGATAATTATTCCATAACATAAACATAAAACTTTATTATTACAATTTATTCACTTCTAGTCACTATCCATTTACACTCATAAAACAAATACATTTAAAAAAGAACATGGATATATTTCATGCATAAACATCTAAACTTTTCCCCAATCCATTCATTGACAACATTCACCTATAAATCCTATGAATAACATTTAAAAACATAGGATGAGCATAAAATGATCAGTAAAAGATACAAAATGAATCAAAACTGTTAGTTTTCAAAACAACATGTAAACCATAAATTATTTTTCATAATTTAATACTTTTCATATTAATGAAGAATCAAAAAAAACTTCACTGAATATAATCTACATTAATACCCTTATTATGTAACCAAAATATTATCATCATAACCATAGAAAGAAATATATAGCACAAAATTTTAGACTTTGGACATAATCATAATTAAAAGGAATAACCATACGGTTTACTTTCACAAATAATTCATACAAATAGAATAGCCATATAAAATACTTCCACACCTAATGAATTGGAAATTATAACATAACCACGCAT
Source organism: Viscum album (assembly GCA_963277665.1). Classification (NCBI taxonomy): domain Eukaryota; kingdom Viridiplantae; phylum Streptophyta; class Magnoliopsida; order Santalales; family Viscaceae; genus Viscum; species Viscum album. The sequence continues at coordinate 1,933,752,758 of OY728142.1, forward strand.
CCATGGTTTAAGAAGGAACCACTTATCATTTGGTCTATCATGTTACCACCCATCAAATGTCGAGTTACCATTATATAATAATCACACATAATAGATTGAAAACATCAAAATTTAAATCATTATAATTTCATTTGCAATCACAAGAAATAATTTCAAGATAATTAAATACTAAATCCACATTCAATACCATTTTCAAAATAAATATTTAAAAATAGTATATGGTATTTATTTTCCATTTAAAAACATCACGAACAATTAAGGAAGCCGAATATCAAATAATGCTTGCGGCTATGGAAATGTCATTGTCACAACATATATTAAAAAAATTTCATTTATCTTTTAGTGAAACACTATGTAGAAAAATATTAAATTTGTATCAAATTAAAATTAAAAGTGGTTTATAAACCATATAAATTCTTGTTGTGTATAAATAAAAATATTCCTCAAAGATAAAATATTAAGACAAAGTCCCTTACCTTATGTCTGACTTGACTCATTCATTATTTCATTTCCTAAATAATAAACATAAGTTCATTTCTACATTCTTCATAATTTTTTTCAATTTTATTAATCCTTTTATATCACTTATTAAATTTCTATAACAATTATTTAATTATATGAGTTCATATTGGACATTTTGTCGATGTTTGGAACTTATGTAAAAAATTAACTTGTTGTAATTTTAAATTTTCCATGTTGTGAAAATTAAATTATATCCTGACTTATATTCATGATTTAGATTACATATATATCTTATATATCATGTATATATGTATTTAGACTAGTACTTAACATTTGGATATATGAAATGAAATGTACCGTTCATGGAGACGATAAGTCGTATGTACGCATGAACGCTGCTTTCATTTCTTTTTCATATTTAATGGAATAAAAACTAAATTATTTATATATATATTATATTTTTAGTATAATATATATGTTATATATTTTCCATAAGTTCCTTAATTCCATCTTTTATATGTTTCATGTATAGCATGAATGAGTCATATCACTTTGAGGGGCGATAGTCCGCATTTCCTAAAATGAAATTATCTTATTTATACAACATGAAAAGCATAAAGGTATGTTCTAAATTAGAATTACAGAATCACAGAGAAAAAATAAAAATAATTTATATCATATATAATTATAGTTCCCTCATAATGGACACCATAACAGGTGGTAGGATAAATATTGTACAATCATCGTTTCGTGAGGCAGTAGTTCGCCGTCCACATAAACAATATGTTATATACCAATTAGATAGGGGTGTGTGTAATTTTAATTTAAATAATTCTTATAAAACATAATATATTGAAGATACTGGTTTTTTTATAAAGTAATTGATTAAATAGATTTTATGGTTATGAAGAAGAAAAATAAATAAATGATTCTAGGCAGAAGACATCACCTCAAACTGGGAAACTCCTTTTGATTTAAGCTAAAAGGACTTCTTTATTTGAATTTTGTACAAAATAGACATCAAGGGGAACATATAGTTGTTGGGAGATTATTTTGGCATATTTTGGACGATCCAAGGGGTGTTGAGAGCTATGTGTAAGGTTTGGAAGTTGTTTCATTTTATTAGAGGGAGGAGGAGCACATTTGTAAATATTGAAAATATTATATTATTATTAATTGGTTTTCTAATTTTAATAACACCAAAGTGAAATATTTATATGATGAGATGAGAATGGGTAAAAATCCTCTCATACAATGGATTTTATACAATTTTAGGTCATAATTTTAACCTTATCTTTTAGCTTTAACCCTTAGTAAACTCATTTAACTTTTACCATGTCTTCTTGTAAATTCATAATATATGGTTACAATAGTTACTACAAAATTCCATGTGATGCACAAATGGATCATTAATTAAAATTTTAACATAATATATGTCATTTGGCCAAGTCATATATTTTTAGAACTATTATATCAATTAATAAAATATTAATTGATTTAGAAACTCTTTTATGTAAATTTTTATAATATTCATATCATGACATTTTAAAATTCTATAAAAACAAGATTATTTAGAAAAAATTTAATTAATTAAAATATAACAATTCATACACATCTCTAAAATTTGTGTATGGAATAACTAATTTATAAATAAATTTATTTTAATATTTAAAATATAAATGATTTAATCTTTCATTAATATGTTAATCACTAAATCAGCATTGTGTCACAAATAAATTTATTTATTTGGTTTCTAAAAATTATAAATAAAATACCATGAGGTAGGAAATATTTATATATTTATAATTATATTTTATAGTGGAATATATCACTTATATAACAACATATAAAAGTTTTCTTACTAAAATATAAATGTTTAGGTTATATTATCCTTTAGTAATTAAATGTCATTTTCACACACAAGTAGGATCCATGGGGTCCTAAAATCGACCCAAGGATTACCATGATCATAAATATCTCATAAAATAGTTTCAAGGCATGTGTTAGGTAGTTTAATATTATTATAATATTATTTTTTACCCTTATTTAAAACATTTACTCATTAACCATGGAAAATAAAATATTTACGGAAGTTACTATTCATAATGTCTTAAAATTAAAAGGAACATAAAAACACATTTTTGACATCCTAATAAAAAATATGCAATAAAATTTTCAAATTTCCAAACAAATAATTGGTATAATTTATTTTAAAATTAATTCTCATTGTCAAAACCAAAAAATGATTTTCTAAGAAATAAAAAGTACCAAAAGATTGACATGTGTTTATGTCCAATTTCAATGTGATAATACTTCAAATGAGAAAATTTGTAATAAATGATAGCAATATAATCCCATTAATCTTTAAAATAAATTAAAAGGACAATATAATAATATGAATAAATTATATGAAAAGAAAGTGTTGTCTTAAAATGCAGTATTTTTCACTATTCATTAAAACAAACTTTATCAGGAAAATACTAAAAATTTACCAAAAGTAAATGTTAATGTCCTTATTTAAAAAAAGATTTTTATTTGTTCAAATGGAATATATAAAAGTGAAAAAATTTATATTTAAAAATTGTTCTATATCAGAAGGTGGTAAATCATCTTTTTAATGAATATTAGAGTATCTCATACATAAAATAGGATTCACACTTATTTTATGCCTCTAAACATTATTGGATAAATATAAAGATATTTTGGAAAAAATTAATCTTAAAATAGTTATTTATGTTCATTACCATCAATACAACATCTATGCATTAACTCCCATTTAAAATAATAATAATATTATCTTATTTTTTTGTATAACTCAAATTTTAGCACAACATAATATTTCATATAAACACGGTGTTGCATGTTGATTACCCAATAAAAAAGGTGTAATATTTTACATAAAATTAATATATAAATCATAAATATTAATAGATATGAAAAGGTATTATTCTATATATACATAGTTCAGTACATCCTTCTCTCCTTTTGAAAATTGTGTCCTCACAATTTTAATATTGGGCTCGGTAACCTCATTAAATGTCCCAGATCATAAAAATATTCTGTAAAACGATCACATTAAAAATGAAATACAAGTGAAAAAGGTCACCTAATATAAAACATACTTGTATTCCATTTATTAAAACCATGATATGGAAGAGAAACTAACTCTCATCAATAAATATAGAGTGATAGAGAACATGATCACGAAAATATAACCACCCCAATACCAAAAATTTGTTTTTGTGTAAAAGTATGATGATAAACGCAAGCGTATAATTTTTTTTCTTCCATATAATTTTTATAGAGTTGATGAATTTTATTACTACCTAGAATAAAATCATAAGTACATATAATTATTTGAAAATTTGTGCTTCATCCATTAAAAAAATGTCAACTACAAACTCACCTTCTCTCTAAAAAATGAGTATTCATGATGGAATGGTCACATCTGAAGTGCTAGAATCAACATCAAGAGCATCAATTAATCCAAAAAAATAAATTATAATTTTCACTTTTTCATTATATAGTAACCAAACACAAAATGGTTAGTTTGAGATCAGATAATCCCCAAAAGGATAATCCTATATAAAAGAAAATACTACTCTTAATCTCTAAAAATTTAAAAAATAGTACCCAAAAGACAAAAAATACGAATAAATAAATGATTGTCCTTAAAATTCATAAAATTAATACATAATAATAATAAAACCTAAAACTCAGAAGTATTTAATCACATATTATTCTACATTAAATCTAACATTTATCTCCAAATAACATCAACTATTCTTAATGTCTCATACTGAAGTGTAATAAACCTAATAACATTTTCTTTATGATAGGTTTTTCATTTCTAAAAATAACCCAAATCACCATATATTCATAATAAAAAAATAGATTCTTCGAAAATAAAATTTCAACCATTACTGTACAAATGAGATCCCATGGTATTCTATTTTTTTTAATCAGATTGTGTTCTAAAAAGGGAGAATGTCTTCTAAAATAAAATTTATAACTTAATCACCAAATCATATTCTTATACTGAGGATATCAATTTAATAAAACATAATTTCCCAAAAACAACTTATCCATGACCCATAAAATCATTTAACAAAAAAAAAATTCATAAAAACAAGGGACATGACGTAGTTCAGTGGTATGTGATGAATCCCAATCATGATATGGTTGTTGGTGTGATTCCCATATATTTTTATGATGGGAAGGTTTTTCACACGATCTTTGTGTTTTCCTTTTTCCAAAACTATATAATTTTATAACATTCAAAAAAATGAAATAAATTCCTCAAAAAATACCATAAAATATTTTAACCAAATATGTCATCTCATACCTCACATTTTCATCATAAAATGTAGTGAGCTATAATTCCATCCAATTCATGGACAATATAAAGCTAAATGGTTCTTTATAACTATATTCAAAATATAAATGATAATTCCTCCTTGAATGAAATTTTCACATGTCAAACAGCAGGGTTACAAAAACCAGAAAAATCTATCCAAAGAAATCCTATCATTAATACATTTAAACATATCATCATCCATAGGTCCAACACAACTCTTCAATTCCTAAAATGTAGATATATTTATCCTCAAAATTTATTCATAATCATGTTTCCATGTTTTTACATATTATTATTTTATTCTTCTTCCCTATAATTAATATCATGCATACTTTCATAGATTTTAGTAATTTCAAAACAGGAGCTAAAAGTAAATTCATACCTTTCATTGGTAATTTTAGTTTCTTCATCTTAAATTTGAATGGAATTATGAATTTTAAAACATAAATTTATACGATCCTACTGATCCCACTCCCGATCCTTCTTCGTAAGAAAGAAATCATTATAATGACCATGCACACCACATTTAGAACATTCAATTAATCCTTCAAAATTAAATTTACCATTCCTAGAGTTAACTTGATGCTTTATTTTTACATCGCAGTTTATTTCTTTGTGACCTTCATTACCACATCTGATACATCTTTTAATCCATTTGAATCATTTTTTTGTGTTCAGTGAGTTAATTGGAGTTTGATGGAACCAACATTTTTTGTGAATAGTTACATACCCTTATGAATAGTAATATGAATATTAATATGACCGTAATGAATAGTTAATTGTATTATTATATTAATTTCAAAAGGATTTAAGGTAATAAAATCATTTTTAATTTTTTAATGTGATGTAAAAATAGATATAGAATTTAAATTGTTAATTTCTGAATGATAAATGATTATATTTAAAAATTAAATTAACAATATAAAAAATAAATTTTCAAAAAAATAGATTTCATTTTTGAATTCTACAAATCAATAAATGGTTAAGGCGAATTTTTGGGATTTTTCTGAAATTCATAAAATATTTATGAATAGTTAAATACAGTAAAATACCTTATATTCAAATTGTCAATAAAATACACTATTTGTGACATAATAATTGGTGTAATACCACTTGGTTAGAACTAACATACCATTATTAATATTCTAGATCACATGAATAAAAATTATTCTAAGTTTTGAGAAAAAATAACATAATAATGATTAAAATAATGAAAAATTCCTCCACTACTCTACTACAAATACCACCTCATTCCCTTTTCATCCCACATCTCTCAAGCCTTCAGTATTACCTATGTTCTACCCAATACTCCTCAAAAGGAACTTCCCATGCCCAAGACCAGTTTTTTTTCACTTAAATGACAAAATAAAAGGCATTAACGAGGATCTCAAGGAGAAGAGATGTAGAGGTAATAATTCCTCTAACTTTTCATGGGTTTTCAATTTCATTCCATTTATTTTATTATAGTATATTATCATATTATTATCCAAGTGGAAACTAATATTTATAATTATTTTAAATTCTATATGTTCTCATGTTCCTTGAAAATTTCTCAGGAATATTCTTCTCCTCTGCCACTTATTCAAGGAATAAAAACATTGTCTCTGAAGTGTCAAATTACTGACATAATGGACAATGTAACTTCAATTTGCATTAATTACATCATATAATGTCATAAACCATTTTTTTGTTGAAAAGGATAAAATATATTTACTATTTCTCATCCATTGTTTTGGAATTCTTTTTTACACATGGGTTTAATTTATAAAACAAAATCAGGTCGTTATTATCAAAGAACCACTGAAATGATCTAAATGAACATCATTAATGATTTGACATATGAATCATTATAATTTCAGAATTAACAATAATAAATATTTTAATTTATGGTTTTATAAATATGAAACCACCATTTCATTCTAATTCTGGATTTTCACTCCAAATCAACAAGAAAAACCATAATGAACTGACCATGGAATCCATGTAAAAAATGCACAAGACAAAATGTAAATAACAAAAAATAATTCAAATAAATGTGTCGAATGATGTTATAAAATTATCATATAAGGTGTCATAAACAATAATATGTTTCATTAATATATTAATAACACCCATTTAAATATTATAAAAGAGGTTTAAACACATTTAAAATAAAAAGAACCCGAGGTAAGTGATTTCATAACCCAATTTCCATTCATTGGGTCAACCTTCTTCTTTATTTATTGCGTTGTATTATGATTATTGGTGTGATGAATTTTGTTTATATTATTTTTTATTCTGTTTATTTTAATATATATACATATTCCATTCCATTTTATTAATTCTCACTCCAATTATATTTGAAGGGAAATTCTTTTTAATTTTTTTAAAACTCTCAATAAAAAATTTCAAAATGATTGTTGTTTATGTGTATATAATGAGTGGTTTCTCCTGATTTAATGATACTTTATTACCATGATATGTTCCTTGGAAATTATTTTTGTTGGGTTGAGCCTATTATATCTCATGATATGTTAGTTTGATCCGATTATTTATCAATATATGACGGGTGAGCCCCATTAAAGTTGTCCAATGCATTAGGTACTCTAGAGATGAATGTTGACCAAAAGGCTATTCCACGTGTAGGGTGAATGTAAGAGTCATATAGTAAATTTATCCCGAGGAAACTGCAAGTTGTTTTTATGCATATGAGTTATTATTATTATGTGTTTTTTAATTTTTATTTTATCATTTGACTAACACAATATTTATTTATATACCATATCGAGTTTTATACTTATCCCATGTTTTTTAAAACAAATAACATGATATAAGGATGGGTATGTGAAATAAGGGAGTAGTGATGTTTGATATGAAGTGTTATTATAGAAATCATGTTTTATTTTTTAATGTTTTACAATTAAAAAAAATGGATACTATTTTAATAGTATCCTGTTGTATGAAAGTGGTATGACATGTATGTAAGATATCATACTTCATTAAAAAACTAAACTCGAAAAGATATTTAATGTGTAATAATTTCTAGTCTTGATTAAAATTGAAGATTAGCTAACATTTTAATGTCAGGTCCTTAAAGATGGTATCAAATGATGGTTTAGATGACTTCAGTAGTTAGGATGATGTTAAAAGAATACCATAAATGATGTTTACTATATGATAATTTGAAATTTAATATAAATTAAGGATTACCATGTTGCTTCATCAATGTTGAGTATGCACAAAATGTATTTCCATAGAAGAAATGGGGATGATGATGTAGGAAGATACCAAGAGGCCGATTAATGCCCGAATATGTAGCCTAAAATGGTGGGAATCAGAACCGAGAAGATTTTAATAGAAATAGTTTAGTTGGCTCGACAAATAAATATTGCTATAATCCATGCTAGAGAGGAACATGATCTACAATGAAGAAAAATGTCTTTTGTGGAGAATTTATGAGGAATCATCCTCCAACATTAAGTGGAACAACAAATCCATTGATAGCCGAAGGTTGGATCAATGCTCTAGAAATGATATTTGATGTCATGGGATGTTTGGATCGTCAAAGGTTAATACTATCCATTCATCATTTGGAAGGTGAAGGCAATCAATTTTGGGCTCTAGTAAAGAATACTAGAGAAATAAATGATCATGATAGTCTGAAATGGGATGGTTTTAAGAGTATTTTCTGGAAAAATATTTTCCCAAAACAGGTTGACTCAGAATGTAGAGTCAATTCTTGGAACTGGTGTAGAAAGATGACAATTTTTTTGAATCATATGGAACCAATTTTACAAGACTATCATGATATGTTCCAAATATTACTCAGGATTTATAATGAAAAATTCATAGATATTACCTTGGTTTGAAACTGTGCTTTCAAAGATTTTTGGCTTCATGAGTGCTTAAAATCTATGAGAAGATTTTTCATTATTCTAAAAAAGTATATATAGAGTTTTATAACATGTATGTTCCTTGTGATGATAATAATAGGAAGTGTTTGGGTTGGAATGAAACTGAGAATAACTCATAAATTAATTATGGAGGTAAGAAAATGAATTTCCCTTCTTTTGAAAAGTGTCATAAAAGGCATCTTGGTGATTTTCTTGTAAAATTTGGGAAATTCCACAGTTGTGGAAATTTTGGACACATGTCTCATTAGTTCAAGTAAAATGATCTGAAAATTAATGAGAAACTGGTGGTGAGATGATTTACCTGTATAGAATTGGATCATTTTCTATTGTTTTTCTTAAGCTAGTTATTCAATAAAGAAATAAACAAGATTGGATGTAGAAGGGATTGATAGAATCATTTTCAACCAATTCAACAGATGTTGAGCCATCAAATGAGGTGTTATCAGGTACATTTCTTGTTTTTATTGATTTTACAAGTATGTTGTTTTATTCACAGTCTAGAAATTTATTTATTTATGATAATTTTTTTGTAAAATTGGGGATCTAGCCTCATGAAATGAAACCATATCACCTGGTAAAAACACCTAGGTAAAATATTTTGGAAAAAGTGAATTATATGAATCTACCTATCCTAGTCTATGGAATGTTTTTACATGAAAACCTTGTTGTTTTTTATTTAGTAGAGATTGTTGTTATTATAGATATGGAATGTCTTTCTTTATATCATGCTAAGATATTTTTTAGAGAAAAAGAACAATTTTTTCAAAAAGAAATTAGTGTTTTGTACAAGAATGAACCCATACCAATAATAACATATCAGGAAGCCAGGAAACTGATACTGGAGGTAAATAAAAGAAATTTTCGTCATATTTTTGACCATAAGGGAACTATTCAGATTAATGATGTACTGGTGTAAATTAATAGATTTATGTTTTCTTGATGATTTTCCTGGTGTTATTTCAAATCGATAGGTTGAGTTTACTATTCAATTAGTTCCTAAATCTAATCGAATTTATAAACCTCCTTATCAAATGGACAAAATGCAACTACTTGAATTTAAAACGTTGTTGCAATAATTATTAGATAAAGTCTCCTTCTAACCCGTTACATCACTATAGGGATCTCCATTCTTGTTTGTTAAGTAAAATGATAGTTAAATGAGACTTTGAATCGATAATAGAGTCTTGAATAACATTACTGTTAAAAATATATATCATTTTCCTCATATTGAGGATTTATTTGATCAGCTCCAAGGAGCGTAGTATTTGTCAATGGTTGACCTGAGGTTGGGGTACCATTAGTTTATTGTAAAGGATGAAGACATCTCGAATACAACATTCCATACTAGATATGTTCATTAAGAATTTATAGTTATAACTATTGGGTTAACTAATGCACCTATTTTATTCATGGATCTTATGAATAGAATATTCTATGAGTTATTGGATATGTTTGTATTTTTTTATTGATGACATTCTGGTATATTATATTTGTAAAGGGGATCATGAAAAACATTTAAGGTTGTTTTTTCAAAACTTAAAACAAAAGAAACTGTATGGAAAATTGAGAAAGTGTTATTTTTTTGTTGTAACAAATTTCTCCTCTTTGTCAAATTGAAAATATGGATAGAATTGATCTTGTAAAAAAAGTGGTTTATGAATGTTCAAGATTGAAAAATGTAACAGATATTCATATTTATCTTGGATTAGAAGGTTATTACCAACGATTTGATAAAAAAATCATGGTTATATAGCCCGCTAATTAAGATGACATGAAAAAGTGGTAAAATTTATTTAGACAGAAGAATGAGATGTTAGTCTTCAGGAACTAAAGAAGGGATTCGTGAATGCTTCTGTTTTGGCCTTGCATTCCTGAAATGGTGAGTTTTTCATCTACAATGTTGCTTCACTAAAGGGACTTGGTTGTGTTGTGATTAAGATTGATTAGGTAATTTCTTATGCTTTAGGACAACTAATACCCCATGAGTTAAATTATCTCACAAATGATTTGGAATTGGGAGATGGTGTTTTTTATTTGAATATTTGGAGGAACTATTTATATGGAGCAAAATGTAAAATATATACTTACCATAAAATTATGAAGTATATATTCTCTCAGAAAGAATTAAAAATGAGGTAGTGATGATTCATTAAACTGATAAAGGATTACGATTTCAAGATCAATATCCATAAAGGAATAGAAAATAATGTTGGAGAGGCCTTGAGTCAAAAATATCATGTATCATTAACCATGTATCATTTGGAACATAATCCTTTGATTTATATTTGATGATTTGTTTATTATATTTTTTCGATGGAGAGAATACATTTGTTTTGTTTCAGGTTTTAGTGTAGTCATCATTATCAAATAGAATAATGAATGCTCAAAAAGAAGATTGTGAAATTAAGAAAAATGTAGAATTGGTTAAAAATTTTATGTTTCTAGAATTTAACCTTGATAAATATTATGTGTTAATATTTGGAAAATTGTTGTCTGTGCATTGTGTTTCCTAGTTGAGGAAATATTTTTTTGTTAATCTCATAGTTCTCCATTTTTTAATTCATCTTGGTAGAACATATACATACATAGTCCATTAAGAGTTTTATTGGTGGGATGGAATGAAAAGATATATTGCTTATTTTACAATGAAATAGTTGATATGTCAACAGGTTAATGTAGGGTTTCGGTTACCAAAGTGGATGATTCAGCCTTTCTAGTGGCGTAGTGGAAATTGGAGAATTTATCCAGGGATATTGTGATGGTACTTCCTAATACATCTTGATGTAAGGACATTATTTGTGTTTTTGTTGATCAGATGACTAAATCTACACATTTTCGTTCTATTTGAGATATAATTTCTTTGGATTATATTTCTATATTGGACCTCAACGTGATTTTTAGGTTACATGGATTCATTCTATCCATTTTATCTGATCATAATCCCATGTTCACTTCTATCTTTTGAAAGCACCTTTAATAAATAATTGGGAACAGAATTAAAATTCAACATATCTTTTCATCGTCAATCAGATGGGAAGTTAGAATGAACGATTCCGATATTAGATGATATTCTTAAAGTTAATTCAGTGGACTACTAGGGAAGTTGAGATCATCATATTTCTTTTGATGAGTTTTCTTATTATAAAATTTTTCATTCCATTATACAAATGGATCGTTTTGAGGCATTTTATGGGAATCAATGTTGATCTCCATATTTTTTGAATGATGTCGGTGAAAGAATGTTGATGGATCCAAAATTAGAAGAGGAAGTGGCTGAGAAAGTAATGACTATCCAACATCACATGAAGACTGCTCAGAGAAGGCCGAGAAGTTATGCAGATAATAGATGGAAAAACATCTCTTTTTAGGTAGGATACCATGTTTTCCATAAAATATCTCTTTGGAAATGTGTGATGCGTTTTGGTAAGAAAGGAATGTTATGTTCATGATTAATCGGTCCTTTTGAAATTATGGATAATGTTGGGTCAGTTGCATTCCGGGTATCTTTTCCCCAATTTTTATATCAAGTACATAATTTTTTTCATGTTTTGATGTTGAGAATTTATGTTTCATAATCATCACATGTCTTGAGTCCAGAATTTGTTCAGCTGGAAGAGAACCTTTCTTTTGAAGATACACCATTTTAGATTCTTCATCGAAAGGAACATGTATTTTAGAATAAGTTAATCCACTAGGTATTTATTTTTTTGGATAAACCTCATTGTTTGGGTAGTAACATGGGAGTATGGAAACATTATAAGGGAGAAATACCCTCATATGTTTAATAAGTAAATAAAATTTTGAAGATGAAATTTCCATAAGGTTGGGATAACGTAGCATCCCAAGGTTTTCATAAAATAAATTTACATAAATGAAACATTGTGGTAAGTAGATATTTATAACTCTCCATTAAACAATATTTATCTCCTTTTATGTTTTGAAATTTGAAAAAAATTCTTCTACAATTGTGTTCAAAAAGTTATTTGAAGATCGATGGAACCAACTAGTTTTGTTGTTGAATAGTAACATACCCTTATGAGTAGTAATATTAATTGTAATATGAACCTAATTAATAGTAAAGTGTATTATAATTTTATTTTCTTATGGATTTAAGATAATGAAATATTAGATAATTTTTTTAATGTTAATAAAACCAGTTATAGAATTAAAATTGGAAATTTCACAATGAATTATGATCATGTTTAAAATTTTAATTCATATAATTTAAAAAATTATTTTTTAAAAAATGAGTTCATTTTTGTATTCTACACATACAAAAATAGTTACGGTGAATTTTTGGGATTTTTTTGGAATTCATTATTTTTTATAAACAGTGAAATACTATAAGATACCGTATATTCAAATTATCAGTTAAATACACACATTATGACATCATAAGTGATTTAAAACCACTTGGATCGATCAAAAATGCAATTATTACTATTTAGGGTACCATTAATAATGATTATTCAATGTCTTGAGAAAAAATAATATAATAATTATTAAAATAAGGAAAATATCTCCTCTTCTCCACTATAAATACCACCCTAAATACCCTCTTCCTCCCACGCCTCTCAAGATTTGAGCCATACCTATGTTCTTCCCAATACACTTGAAAACTCTCTTCCCCACGTCCATTTCTATATGGTGTCAACCAAAGGCCAAAATCAATGTCTGTAAAGAGTATCTCAAGGAAAATAGATCTAGTTGTATGAAATCCTCTTCCTTTTCATGTGTACTCAATTCCTTTCATTTTCTGTTATTATATTTAATTCCCCTTCACTTATCCAACAAGAAAGAAAGCTCCAAAAATCATGTATATTCTGGATGTTATCATCTTCTTAGAAAATACTTCATCATCCTTCTTCTCCTCTCCAACATATTCATGGAATAAAAACATTGTCTGCAATGTGTTGAAATACCGACATTGTGGATAATGTGAATTCAATTTGATTTAATTTATCCAATTATGTTCATGAAACCATAATTATGGTTGATCCACGTAATAATATATATATTATTCCTCATCCATTGCTCTAGAATTCTTTTTTTCACGTGGTTTTAATTTATAAAAAGAAATGAGGTCATTATTATTAAAGAATCACTAAAATGATCTAAACAAACATCCTTAATGTTATGACTTCTCAATCATCCTCATTTCATAATTCAAAATTATAAATTGTATAATCACAAGATCATTGGACATATAAAGAAGGGAAGCCCCTCCCCCCGACAAAACTCAATGTGTTGAAGAAAAGAAACATGTTGAAGGGGTTGAGAAGAAGAATATGCCCGGTTGTGAAGATCATGAATCTTCGGTGAAACATAGAGATGCAATTCTGTATAATTCCATTTGAAAATGGGAGATTTAAAAAGAAACTTACCTTTCTATTAAACAATACATTTTCAATGATCGATTGAAGAGAGAGTTTCAAAAATACCCTAATGTTTTATTCATAGCCTCCGCTAGTTGTTTCATTTTTGATTGACATCATCACTACTCTTTTCTCCAATTTATTTCATCTGAGAACTCTATGTATAATGATACTGCTCCTCCTTGGAAGGCTCTATTCTGGATTTCTAGTTTCATCTAACTTTCTTCTCTATGCCTTGAATGTTTTGTTGAAATGGTCTGAATGGTTATTAGAAGCATGATTTTGGGAGGTCCTTTGCGGTTTGCTGGTGGTGGTTTGATTCAGCCTTTTTTCACCTTTCTTCTTCTTCATATTGGATGAATGGGACTTTTCCGCTCTGTTGATTTTTTTTGGAGTGTGGGACTATTTATGAGATTCTGAGGCTGTTTTTTAAGGAAATTTGTGATCTGGTGATCTATTCTAATTTGGTGTTTTTCGGATCTGCTGATTATACTGGTTTTTCTCTATTTGAGTTTCCATGATGGAAGGGTTTTGAAGATCAACCTGCATCGATCAAAGATCATATTTTATCTCCGGATCCCCTGAAAGCATGCCTGGAAAGGTGGGTTTGGTGATCTGGTGGTCTTCACTAGTTTGGATAGGGAGTTTTTCACATGCATAATTTTGCAGTTTGTTTTTTTTTTGAAGAATGGTTTCTTATTCTACTCTGAAATTCTGACATCTGGTCTACTTATGCGCCCTTGGTGTTATCCTAGATTTTTATGCTCGATTTATTTGGACTCTTGTGCTTACTGAAATCCATTGATATATTTCTTTTAAGAACTCCTTTCATGGTTTCTTTGTTTTGTTGAATGTGTATGCCTAGAATGGGGGACCATATGGGGAGCCTTCATGGTGAAGCTTGGGGAATGTTTCCATGATACCAATCCAGAATTCCATAATATCACATTCCATGGATAGTGCAGGACTCTCACTTTAGAAATGCATTTCCTTGAAGGATGGTTATCAGTATGCCACTTGTGTCTTGTTTTTGTTTTGATCTTTTGTGGTGTTTTCAATTGAAAATCATGTTCTAGGTTTGTCATTTGTACCCCCTCTAATCCCATGTTTGTGTAAGTAATTTACACCTCGTGTTTGTACTGTATTTCTTGTTTGTTTTAATAAATTCCTTTAGAGTCATGAACTGGGCAACCAACTCATGTCTCCACACGTCTTAAAAAAATGGAAACCATTTAAAGAATGTACCGTACACAATGTAAATAACAAAATATTAGTAATAAATGTGTCAAATGATATGTAAAATGATTATATAAGGTATGATAAATATTAATATGTTTCATTAAGTTAATAATAACACTCTAATAATCATTATACAAGAAATTTTAACACATTTTAAGTAAGAAGAAACAGGGTTACGAGATTTTATAACACAATTTCCATTCTATGGGTTAACCTTATTAAATATTCATTATGTGGTATTAAAATTATTGGTTTAATGAATTCTGTTTATATTATGTTAAATTATCTATATTTTAAGTTCAAATATATATTCCATTAAATTATATTAATTCCCACTCTAATTATATTTTATGGGATATTTATTTTAATATCTTTTTAAATAGCTCTTTAATAAATTTCAAAAGGATTGTTCTTTATTTGTATGGAATGAGTGGTTTATCAAAATTTATAGATATTTTATTACCATGATATGTTCCTTATAAATTATTTATTTTGTTTTAATCCCATTATATCTCATTATATGTTGTGTTGAGCCCATTATAGCTCAAGACATGATAGGTGAGCCCCATTATAGCTCTCTAATGCATTGGGTACTCTGGAGATAAAAGATTACCAAAAGGATATTCTTTGTATAATAGTGAATGTAACAGTTATATGGTAAATATTTCCTAAGTCAATGACATGATGTTTCAATTCATATTATTTTTTATGATTATGGGTTTTATTTATTTTTATGTTATCACTTGACTAACTCTTTCTGTCATAATATCCATTACTATGATTTATACTCATCCCATGTTTTTAAAAAAAAACACAGGATATACGGATGATTAAGTGAAATAAGTGATTCGTGATGTTTGATTGTGAGTGTTGTTAAAGAAATCATGTTTTTAATATTATTGTTTTAAATTTTGTAAAAAAGGATATTGTTTTAGTAATATCATTTTGAATGAAATTGGTATGACATGTATGCAAGATATTCTAATTATTTAAAAGATAAACCTGAAAATGTCATCATGGTGTAATAATGTATATTATTTAAAATAATTAAATATTATGTAACATTTTAAGGTGGAGTACTTATAACGGATTCCTTAGAAAAATCACAAAGGTTCACCAGGTAAATCATTACTCCAGATTTGTGTTTATGAATAAACACCAGAGTTCTCATTTTAGATTCCATTTTATTCAGTTTCTCATTCAAAAAACCTCCACAATAACCTTCACATCCATTGTTACTTTGGTGCCTTCTAGACCCAACCATTTATTAAAACCCAATTTTTTTGTGTGAGTATATCTATAAAATCGTCATATAATATATTATGAGGGGAGTAAACACTAAGATATGCTTATACATGTTATCTTAAGCTCAATTGATTTATATAAAATAAATATGAATCTTTCTAATATTCTAACCATTACGGTTATGTCAATTATTCTTAAATAACACCCTAACCTACAAAGATATCTAAAATAGCCTATAATACAAACTATAAGGCCATGTCCTTAAACATTACATAATCTTAAATTATGATAATAATACACATTCAGGATATTTTCAGTAATAGATCATTAGAGAATTATGCCATAAAATATACATAATAGCTTTATTATTACAATTTACACACATCTAATCATTATCCATTTACACTCATTAGAAAAAAAAAATTTAAAAACAAAGTGGTTTCATTTCATGCATAAACATATCAAATTTTCTATGATCCCATCATCAACTCTATTCACCTTTAAATCCTAAGAAAAAAATTTCTAAACATGGTATGAGCATAAAAAACTCAGTAAGGGATACACATTGAAGGAAAATTGATATTTTTCAAAAAAAATGTAAATTGTGAATAATTTATCATAAAGAAATGCTTTTCACCTTAATGAATTAGGGAAAACATGTCACTGAATAAAATATCATTACATACCCTTCCTTTATAACCAAAAAATTCTAATCAATCCCATAGAAAGAAACATATATCATATTAATGTAAATTTATGATATAATCATTATTAAATGGAATAACCTTATAGTGTACTTATAGAAATCATTTTTACAAAAGGAATAGCCATACATCAGACTTCCATACCCAATGCATTCGAGGTTATAATGGAACCACCAATCCTTGGTTTATCACAGAACCACCCGACATTTGCCACTTAATAACCCATCGAATTATTAAGTACCATTATATAATCATCACATATAAAAGATTAAAAATATCAACCATTAAATCATAATAATTTTATTTGAAATCACCCTAAATACATTCAAGATATTGAAATAGTAAATCCACTTTCAAAACCATTTTCAATACAAAAATATTTATAAAGGGTAAATGTTATGTGTTTTTCTTTTAAAAACATCACAAATTCTTATGGAATCCAAATATCAAATAATGCTCGGTTCGACAAAAAGGACGTTGACACTGTATACGTTAAAAAGAAACATTACCTTTGTGATGTATTAAAATGCTATGTATAAAAATATTCACTTTGAATTAAATTAAAACTCAAAGGGGTTTATACATCGTACAAAATAATTTTGTTTATTAATCATAATATTCCACAAAGAAAGGATATTGAGACAATGATCCTTACCTCATGTCTGACATGACTCGTTGATTCATTAATTTCCGAAATAATAAACTTTAGGTAATTTATACATGATTTAGAACCTTATTCATGTTTATTATTACTTTTATGTCCCTTATTACCATGCTATAAAAATTAGTTAATTTTCTGAGTTCATATCGGACATTATTTCGTTGTTTGAAACTAGACTCAAAGATGAATTTTTTATAATTAAAAATTTTCCATGTAGTAAAAATTACATTATATCCAAAATGATATAAATGATTTAGAAATAATATATATATATATTATATCCAGTATATATGTACTTATAATAGTCCTTAGCATTTGGATATAATAAATAAACTTCATCATTCATGGAGAAGATAAGCTGTACGTACGAATGAACGCTACATTAATTTATTTTTCATATTTAAAATAATGTAAACAAAATGATACATAGGAATATTTTAATTAAAGTATAATATCTATGTTATATAAGTTTCTTATGTTCCATAATTCTATCATTTATACATTCCATGTGTATAATGAACGTGTCATATAACATTGTGGGGGTAGTTGTCCGCACTACCTAAAATGAGATTATCGTATTTATAAAAAATGAAAACCATAAAGTTATGTTCTAAATGAGAAATGAAAAATAATACAGATAGAATAAATTTCATATATTTCATATATAATTATTGTTCCATCATAATGTCCACCATAAGAGGTGGGTAGGTGAAAATTGAACAATCATCATTTTGTGAGGCAGTAGTTCTCCATCCAGAGAAACAGTAAGTTCTATAGCCACTAGACAGTGGTGTGTGTATGTTTAGTTAAAATAAATCTCATAATAACCTATTATATTTAAGATAATGTTTTTTTATGAAATAATTTAATTAATATATTTTATGGTGTTTGAGATGGAAAATAAATGAAAGAATCTTGAGAAAAATTAATACCTCAAATCGGGTAACTCCTTTTCATTTAAGCATAAATGCCTTATTGAGTTTCCTTCTTCCCAATATAAGTTTTCAAAAAGAAATAGAGGGGTTTTAAGGGATTATTTGGGATGATTTTTGACGAGCCAATGGGTCATGAGAGGTGTAAGTAAGGGTTGGAGGTGGTATCCTTTTATAAGAAGGTGGAGGGGACGTTTAAGAATGCTTGAAAATATTATTTTATTATTAATTGATTTTAGAATTATATTACCAAAAAATTGATATATTTCTAAGATTAAAAGAGGATGGGTCTTAATCTTCATAGACAATGGATATTATACATGTTTTGGTCAAAAAATTAACATTATCTTTTAACTTATACCCTTAGTAATCTCATTTAACTTTTACCATGTCTTTTTGTATATTCATAATATATGGTTACCATAGCTACAATAAAATAAAACGGGAAAAAATGGATCATTAATGAAAATTGTAACATCATATATGTCATTTGTCCAAGTCATAGAATCTTAGGACAATTATAACATTTAATAAAATATCAATTTATTTAAAAACGTATTTATGTTAGTTTTTATACTATTATTATCAGGATATTCTAAAAATACATAACAACATGTTTCATTATAAATAACATCATTAATTCAAATATAGTAATTTATAATCATCCCTAAAAATTATTGAAGTAATAAAAACTTTTAAAAGAAATTTATTTTAATATTTATAATCTCATTTTTTTAAAATCATTCATTAATACGGTAATCACTACATCACCATTGTCTCATACATAAATTTATTTTTTTGATGTCTAAAAATTATAAATCAAATACCATGATGTTGTAATTTTTTTAGATTTATTATTACTATTTATAGTATAATATATCACTTATATAATTCAATATAATTTTTTAGTGAAAGAAACATTTTTAGGTTATATTTTCCTTAACATTAAATAAAAAGTAATTAAATGTCATTGTTACACAGAAATGGCTCTATAGGGTCTTATAATCAACCCAGAATTTTCCAATAGTCGAACTTATATACTAAAATCGGGTTATGAAATATTTTATGGTAATTTAATATTATTATATTTTTCTTTTTTACCCTTATTTACCATGTTTACCATTTAACCATGGTAAATCAAATAGTTACAGAAGTTACTATTCAAAATGCCTAAAAAATAAATGGATCATATTTACAAAATTTAGACCTCCCGATTTTGAATATTGAATCCATTTTCCCAAATTAAAATTGTAGGGGATGAAATGATTAATTTAAAATTAATTCCCATTCTTAACACCAAAAAGCGTGTTTTAAGGTGAAAAAGCTATAAAAATATTAGCATGTGTTTATTTCCAATTTCAAAATTAAATTAATTACAATGATAAAAATTGTATTACATTAGAAAAATTTAATAAAATTACACATTTAAACAATTTTAAAGGACAATCTAATCAAATAAATAAAATACATGAAAAGACAGCTTTGACATAAAATGAATTATTATTCACTATTTATTAAATAAATGAACTTTATAAGAAAAATACCGTGAATTTTCCAAAATTAAATTTTTATTTCCCTATTCTAAATAAGATGTTTATTTTTTAAAATGGAACATATAAAAGTGACAAAAACAAGATTTAAAATGGATTTTCCATCAAAAGGTGGGAAATAATCCTTTTATAGAATACTAGATTATTCATGATTAAAATCATATTTATTCTTATTTTAATCCTCTATAATTTATTGGATAAATTTAAATATATTTAAAAAGCATGTATAATCCAAATTTAGTTAGTTATGTTCATTCCCATCAATACAACATCTATGTGTTAACTACCATTTGAAATAATAATAATATTGTATTACTTTTTGATATAACTCAATGTTGTGTGAAACATATGATTTCAATGAAACTCATTGTTGTAATTTTCATACACTATCGAATTTGTTTCCTTTTTTAACATTAAATTAATATCTTATACATAAAAACTGATAGATTTGAAAAAGTATTATTCTATAAATACTTAGGTTGTTTCAATTATTATCTTTTATTATCATCCATTTTCTTTTCTTTTTTAGGATTCTAATTATAAGTTAAATTTTTATTCATGTATTTTAACATTCCTTTATCGATTTTCCCAACCTAATTATTTTAATTTTTCTATGTTTCGTAATTATTACTGTATGTATAAATAATATATATATATATATATATAATAAATACTATAATTTATAGTAGATTCATCTCCAATAATATTTATTTACTGAATCTTATATTGTAGGAGGTATCCAATCACATTATCTAATTTTTATTCATTAGAATTCATACTTAGGTATGTGGATACCATCTAATCCGGGAACAAATTAATAAAGAATCTATGAAATCATTCTACTATGAAGGAATTCTCTATATTTTCTCACAATATTATCATTCTATTCAAAATGATAGTTAATATATTGAATATTTTATTTATAGTTATGTTTTCTCACATCATAAAGTCCTCATAGGCTACCCATGGAATATCAAGCTTTTTTATCATTAAATTTTTAGTTCCAAAGTGAGTTACTTTAAAAATACTCTAATTTTTGTGAGAAATTTTACATATCGATACATAAAAAAAATATTACTACTAAAAGAAAAATAAATAATTTTATTGAACATATATTTGAGGTTATATATAGCTACACCACTACATATTATTATAGCATGATCTACATCAAGATATTTGTATGTGTTTCAATAAAATTTTATAGATCAAAACTTATATTCTTATGGTATTCAAATATTATTATTTTATTAACATTTATATTCATTTCCATAAATGTATAGTGGATTATAAAGAGTTCATCCATCAATTTTACTTGGATAAACCTAATATAATGATAGTTATGTTAAAGAGTCAATGATATATTCAATAGAAAATATAAATTCAATTGTTTTGGGATTTAATACCAATTATTTTCCCAAATTATTCCATTTCCAAAAGTCTCAGAGGGGTAGTGGAAGAACATAAATTAAAAATTTAATGTAGAATATAGTAAAATATCCACACATGGTATTTATAGTTGTATGGATAAAATGATATCACATCTACTCAAAATAGAAACTATAATTCTTGGGAGGTATGGATCACAACATAACATGGAAATTATAGGGGTGTAATAAAGAAATTAAAAAGTTCCTTTTCTAATGAAAGAACAACCAGTAAGACACTTAAATTTTGATAAAGTTGAAGAACAAAATAAAATTGATTAACCTTTTATGACGGTGTAATTCATAAAATATTTTTTAAGGTAAATGTATAAAATAATTACATTAAAAGTAAGGCGAATAATGAATAAAAAATTCAAACACAAAATAATATAATACAAGATTATAGTAGCTATTTTTGATCGATTATAAAAATTAAATCTCCCAATTTTTTTCAACACACCGTATAAGAAAACTGATTTAAAGAAGTAATTTTTTTGATTGAAATTCATATATCATTTTGATGAAAAATTATTGAATTAATATATATCATACTTATTTTATATATTAATTGTCTGAAATTGTCCTCCCACTTATAAACTAAATAATTTCCAAGTTCATGTTATGTGGAACCTTACCTATTTTTTTCTAGATTATTAAATATCCATTTGAGAGATTAAATAACATCAATTCCAACATATTTGATTGAAAATATTTTTAAATGTTTATATATTCATGAGAAAATAATTAATAATTTTTTACCAATTAATCATTAATCACTTTGTAAAAAATAATATATTGGCAGGGTAACATAGTCAAAATTCAATTTCTTATATTATAATATAAACTTGATGTTTTCCAATAGTGAATCATGAGAATGCACTGGAATCTCATTACATAATGAATTAGTGATCTGGGAAAATATATGGCTAGAAAATGTTTTTATATAATAGTTCCTAATGATAATTTCTCCTAGTATTGTTTTCTCACACAACTCATTAAGTTAGTACTATTATCCAATGTTGCATTAATTATCTTATTACTATTATAATCACAAAAATTCACTCTACGTTCACAGTTAAAGTTATATTGTACTTTTAACAAGGTACATTCTTAACATATATATTTTTAATGATATTTTTATTGGATTGGAACCTTTAATTGATAAAAATTGATTGAATGTGGGCATTTAAACAATCCCTGATCTCGTTATTCTTTATCTAGAATACATAATTTTAGAGTCGCCAAATATCAATAGAGTCTCATTACATCTATCAAGTAAAAAAATAACATATATAAAAATTAGATGATAATAATTCAATTCAGGTTAGATAAATATTGAAATAACTAAGAGATCTGCAAACTAATAATTTTATGAAATAAGGGATCATAATGCATATTAGTCTAACTTGATATTTTTTCATTAACCATTAATGTATACTACATTTGATCTACTGTATAATAATATTCAAACATAACATTATTTTCATTGTCCAATATCTAAACCATCATAATAGTGAAAAATACCCTTTTATAAAATGATAAGATTCTAAATTACTCTCACATTACAATCTAAACTAACAAAATCAAAATATATAACTATAAATCGATTAATAGATTGAAATAAATTATAAATAATAATAATTTGTTCTATCAAATCATTAAAATTATTTCATAATATATTCAACATGTTATGTTATAAAAAGAGGTAAATTTAGAACAAAATAGATATGAATTTTTCGAATAAAAACTGAATGATTATTTTAGATTTTAATCAAACTCAGTATATAAAAAACCATGATTTTAAACTACAAATAGACAATTAAGTAAGTTGAATCAATAAAATGCAGATTTTAGAGATAGACCTAGATATTTCTTAAATGATAAATGATTTTTTATGTTTTTTACTTCCATGATTTGTAAAATATATATAAAGGATAGTTATGTTGTGTTGTTATTGTAATAAAAGGGTGATTATTTTATTTATATTCCTTTAATGATAATTTCAATTTTTTGGTTTATGATTTTTAAAATTTATTTTAGAAAATACTTTATATTCACATTCATGATCACTATTTGGCAACTAAAAAAGTTGTAATTCAATATTTAAATAAGGTTGTTTACAGTTTTTAACAACCTTGTATTAAAGTTGATTATGATTAAATATGGTTTTATGTTACCCAAGTAGTAAATTTATTGAATTACTAGATCAAGGGAAAAAATTGGTTGAATGATTTGATAAAAAATAAGAGACCAAGGGTTTGTTCACATTTAATATAAACACAAAATAAATACATCATAAAAGTATCGGATGCATATTAAATTGATAATCCCAATCATTATATATATATTTTTTAAAAAAAATTAATGTTTATTTAATTTATAAACAAAAATAATTGTGATTTGATCATCTTGATTATTGAATTAAAATATCCATAAAATATTATATTCTCTAGACCAAAATGACTTATTACTAAGAAATATTATATATATATATATACAGTTTATTGATTAGAAATGATAAACATATAAATTTATAAACATTGGTCTTCCATGGAAGTTATAAGTGAATATTTTTTTAATAGGTAACTAACATGTGATATAAAAATGATAATAAAAACATTTTGTGATATATATAAAATTATTAATAGTTAGAAATCCCCATTTGAGGTTCATAAGTTATAAAATAAGAATTAATCAAATAAGGGATAGTAGATGAAAAAATAAATCCATGAAATAAAGTAGCATTAAAATGACGATCTTTTTAAAAGAGAGAATATGGCTGAATAAAAATCAAAAATAAAAATAAATGAAATATTATTAAGAAAAAATCATCTTACTGCCTTTTGAGAATCTTTGATGATAATATCCTAATATAAAATCATGTTTTTGTGTATTATAATTTATTTTAACATCAAATATATTTATCCATAATTAATATATTGTATGATATAGAAATTTTAATTAACCAATTTAATATATTTTTTCCAGTTTATAGTTTTTTGTCATTGGTATTTGAGGTTATAGAAGTCCTATTATCCAAATTGTTTATAATTTCATTATTTCGGAATTTTTTATCATTACTGTTCCAATGTTCTAGCTTCCATATGGTATAAGTAGTCCATTAACATGGGTCTATAAATTTCAAATTGATGTTTTTTAATTTTAGTATTATAAAAATTATAGAATCAATGAGTTATTTATTCATGAAATAATGATTTTATACATTTTATATTTATATCATTAAAAATGAATGTAAGTTTAATAACACTATGGAAATGTAACAAAGATAAGGTGTAATTAATATTATGTAAACATATAAATCCTCTATAGGTGGTGTACCTATGAGAATTTATAACATAAAAAAGGGAATAAACAATTAATGAATTAGTAATATTTATATGTGAGGCTTTAGTTGACCCGTAATGATATATGATTTAATTAAATTATTTTCACAAAGGCGAAAATTTATAATACGAAATTGAATTAATATAAGAGTAAATAAATATTATTAATCAATACCTAAGGGGAACATCCTCCCATATAGTTTCTTATAAATAGAAATAAATAAATAAAAGAATTGATAAGGCAATAGAAGGAAAAATGAAACAAAATAAAATTTTTATTATCATAATGAAATTATTTTTGAATTATTAATTTTAATTAAAATATTAATCGAAAAATTATTTGTATGCATTATAAAAATTCCAGAGATGTATTGGCATCATGGAAAATGAAATAATTATAATTTAAACCAAGCGTAACCAATACTTTCTATCATATTTGATAACTACTAATTTAATTTAGTTTTTGTGGTGTGAATTAATATAGGAAGAATCTTTAAATCATAACGAAAAAAATAATAGATTATGTATTATGTAAAAATAAGATGGATTCATTCCACTAGGTGATGTTTTGAAAAAAAAGAGGAAAAAATATTTTTAAATTATTTGGGCATAATCATGTATGTTCAGTTTAGGTATATTGGGAAAATTGGATAATTTAAATATAATATCTTCATAGTGATTTGATCATTATAATTATCCTACAAAATCATTTAAAACAACATAAACTGTAAAGACCCGGAAATTTCAAGGAAATTTTTTTCTTAATTTCTATGAATTTTACAAGAACACAGTTTCAGACGACACCTGATTCTGAGGCCCGGTGTGCCCGGAATCAATTTCCGAATTTTACCTCGGGTACGTTCAGTGAACGAACAAGCGGGTTTTTCTATATTTTGTACCGGTTCTCGGAATTGAAATCTGAGGGCATCGATGAACTCGCAGCGACGATAATTGCTTAAGGGGATCTTAAGCGTCGTTGCGTTTTTTCGCATGAGGTGGTTAATTTTTGGGGTTTAGTTGAATTAAATAAAAAAAATTCATACACAAATTTTATTCATTGTAAGTGGTTATTTTCAATAAAGGGGGAGTTAGATGTGGGGCCCACACCCACCTAAAATCCCATGGGAGACTTTAGTGTGGTAGGGCCAACACGAGACCCTAACTCCTCACCTCCCCCTCAACTTTCAAAACCCCCCTTTATCACACTTCAAATTAAATTGTAAACTCCTCCTTAATTATGTAGTCTACACACATAATTAATGAAGTGACTCTTTGAATTAATTTGAATGGTTGGCTTTCCTTTAAAAATGGTGGAAATCTCATTTTAATATTTGGTTGGGAAAATATTATGAGGTGAATTCTCGGAAAATTTAGGAGAGCTCCCTCCTTCTGACGAAGAACGTTCTTGACGAAGAACAACGCCTCCGACGAACAATGCCTCCGACGGAGAACGCGAACTCACCGACAACGTTCCTTCTCTTCTTCTTCCTCCGCGTCAAGGGAGTAGACACCACCGCGGGGAACATCATCGTAGACGATAACTCACCCTCCGAAGTCAACGGAATCGGCACCAATCTTCCGTGACGTCCGATCATCACGACGCTTGCCTTTTTCCGCGGCTCCGCGACGTGCGACGTCTTTGCAAGGTAGGGGTTAATTTTTTCTTCGTGAATACTTCAACGCCATTCATCGTTTTCTAAATTGGCCGCCTATTATCGCAATAACGAGAGGGGGTCGGACCGCATGAACATGAATGACCCTCCTCCCCCTTGATGATTATGTTTGGGGTGGTTCGAATGAAGGCAGTGCGGTGCAACGACACCACGTGGTAACATGGGAAAATGTGGTGAAGTTGTGCAACACAGTCACGCCGTGCCGTTGAGGACAAATGAAACAGTGGCCAGAGTCGGGCCGCGGCGAAGGGGCCCGGCGTCGCTGTGCCGCGCCGGAGAACTTCGAAGACACTGCGGCCGGAGTGGGGACACGGCGGAGGGGCATGGTACCGTCGCGTCGCGCCTGTCGAAACAAGGCCGCGACGGAGTAGGGAGCGACGGCCGGACTACCGGCACGCTGGAGCAGGAGGGCGGGACCCTGGCGGTCCCGCGGCAGCAGCACGACCGGCCAGCCGGGCCGTTCAATCGAGGATATCGGGGGTTCGTAACCCCCGACTGGAAGGAGTGCGGCCCCCACGAGGGGGTGGGGTTCATCAATCAGGGGGGCAGCGCGCCCCCCCTGTTCCACTCAGCTCAGCCAGCCGAGCAGGCCACGCGGGCCGGGCCAGCACGGCAGGACAACCAGCCGCCGGGCCGGTCCGGTCCACGCCCAAACGGGCCGAACCCTGACCCGGGTCGGGTGACCCGGTTCGGGCCGACTCAGGGGGTCTCGGGTCCGGTCGGACCGGGCCCGAAACCCCTATTTTCGGACTGTTTTTAGTCATTTGACAATATCTTTGGCTAAGGACCTCTGATCGATGCTCCGTCAGTTGCGATTCAATCCTTGGATAGAGGAGGTAGTTTCTCTATATTACACTCAGGGTTTCGGAGAACATTTCATACATCCGGATTGGTTCGATCACGAAACCAACCGGGCCCTCGGAGAGGAAACGCCTATATCTTGAGCTCCGGACGTCCAATTGATGTGTTGTCGACATTGATGCATTCTTCTTGTTGAGATGGAACTTTTGGCGTACTTCGCCTGATATTTGGACGCAGTTTTATAGTGACTGGGTTGGATTGAACCCGAAATCTAATCGGGCCCCTAGAACAAAAAAGATGATAACTTTCAGACCGGACGTCCATTTGAAGAACCGTCAGTGGCGTTGGTGATCACGTTAAGAAACGGTCCCTATGGGTATACCCTATGAGAGTTCATGGTACTACTGAGATACGGCCGGGTTGTTTTACACACAAAACCAACTAGGCCCTTGGGACGAAAAGGTTAATAACTCACAGACCGGGAGTCCGATTGACGCGCCGTCTATAGCGTTGATACCCCTTTGACGAGGCGGTCCTTTGAGATAATCCTTCATGGGATTGGTAGATACTTGTAGTATCGACCTGTAGCTCGTGGAGTGGACCCTCCCGGAGTAGAGCGTACGGAGTAACGGAGACCGTGTAGCTGGCTGAGACCTGACGACAGCTTGACCGACTCGACTTGGAGTGAGTCGACTAGCCTAGTGGACGGAGCACTAGTTTGTTTGGGTGTAGACCCATGGTGGACGGAGAACTATTGTGTTATAGTGCATACCCACGGTACTCGACCGGAGAGTACCCCTGCAGGCTATTAGGGGTGATGCACTACTGTGTTTGGGTGGCAGACCCCAGTGGGTATCACTGCTGTGTTTGGGTGGATGACCTGTGGTAGTCGACAGAAGGAGTACCTCAGCAGTCTTAGGTTAGTGAGAAGTACCTCAGAGTCGTGACAGGATCATTGTACTCTCCAGAGATGGGGATCTTTAGCAGTTACAGTTTCGATAATGAAAATCATGGTTTGAGATGAGTCTATGACCTTTTTGTTTACCTCATGAATGAGATGGGTCACTTGATAACTTAGGTATATGTATGGGAATATACCTAGGTAGTGGTTATCTGTTGATTTCATAACCTATGTGTTTCCTCCTGAATGAGATGGGTCACTTGATAACTAAGGTATATGTATGGGCATTATAACTAGGTTCTGGTTATCCGTTGATTTCATAACCTTTGTGGTTCCTCATGATTGAGATGAGTTACTTTATAACTTTGGTATATGTATGGGCCTATATCTAATTAAGGGTTATCTATTTAGACCCTTCTTTGTCGTTATCCTTGTTGGATTTTTTGAGACCTTGAGGGTCTCAGGGTCCCTACTGAGTATCGTTATACTCACCCCTGCACGGGATATGCCTGCACCTTGTTGTGCGGGTTGCAGACGATGGACAACACTGATGGAGACCGAGTGTACAAGGAATGGACGGAACCCGGAGCTGGACCTCACGACGAGTCAATACTCGGAGGTGGAACTCACGATGAGTCGGTACCCGGAGGAGTTTGACGGACAACGGAAATGAGGAGGCTATTTGTACCTACCCTTTAGGTAGGATCCATGTATGGAAATCTAGGAGCTGTGCTATCTACACCTACCCTTCAGGTAGGATCCGTGGTGGACGATCCGGGAGCAGCATGTCACCTTCCAGCTATTTTGTCTTTTACCTTGTACTTTACAGTTCGGCTTGTATTTCCGGCCCCATTGCTTTTGGCACTACTTTTGTTTTTAGTTTTACTTAGTGTTTTCTTCTGCATGTACTCTGTGGTGTTTATTTTACTATTATAAAGGCAATTCCTTCCTAGTTATCGGGATTAATGCCTTTCGTGCTAGTCGCCAGCCCCTAGCCTATGGAATGCGGACTTGGGGTAGTCACGGCACAGGCCCCAAGGATGGGTCGTGAAAAATTGGTATCAGAGGAGTCGGTTCTACCGCAGAACTTATAACTCTGATATTCCCTTTCTGTGAAGAAATATATTTAAGGGTACCGAGTGTGGTCTTCATTTCAGGGAGTCCAGTGTTGGTGCAGCAACCGACGTATCCGTACACCATGACCCTGACTACTGATTTCCGACTTTGTGCATGAAAAACACTAATTACATGTTTGTTTCCAAGAGTTTTAAGTCAGCTCAAACCAGGTCAGCTCACCAGGTATAAATCATTGACTGTGTTTCATCTGTTCAGGATGTCTCCATGCAGACAATCCCTTGTAGTACCGAGAGGGTACTTGATGACGGCCCACCGAGCGACGAGGCTCCGGTGCGGGGCCCTTTTACTATGTTTGAACCCTCGGGTGGTGTACTAGAAGCACCACCACCTGTTGGGCAGCAGATGCCACCAGCCATACTAGAAAACTGTACATGCTGGCAGAGCGCGTTGCACGAGTTCCAGCAGCTACGGCCTCCGAGGTTACGAGATGAGGCAGATTCCCATACAGCAGAGCACTGGCTAGAGGTGATTTCTAGAGTTTTCCACCTAACTGAGACATCGGTAGATTGGATGGTGGACTTGGATACTAGTGTTTTCTAGTGAATGACCATGAGGATGGTCCACATAGTGATGAGGCTTCAGTATGTGGACTGATGCCTGAGATAGTTCCATCAGGTAGTGTGTCAGCTATACATCACTACCTGTTTTTCAGCAGTTACATCCAGTGGTACTGGTATGTAAAACTTGTAGACTTACTGCCTTACATGTGTTCCAACATCAGATACCCTCAAGTACCAAGGGGAGTCCGACTCACGAGCAGATGAGGACTGGCTTGAGGAGGTGGCTGAGAGATTTCTTGAGCTTATACAGCTTCGTCAGGACGTCATGTCGGTAGATGAGAATTCATCGGGGCGTACCAAACCATTCCGGGTACTCGATGAATGCAATGTGATCGGTGATTCTGGGATCGAACATCTGAGCCAACACCTTTTCTATATGCATTCCTACTTATGCTAGGGTGCTAGAAAGAACCTTTGTGGTTGATAATTCTTTTGCTGAATGGATGTAGTCAGTGAAGGTTAGTAGTGGGAAATCTGGAAACTGGCGCCAGTCTTAGAGACATGGGCGTGTAAAATGATTCAAGAAGAAGAAGCTTTATAGAGAGATGAGTCAGTGAAGAAGCATACGTGGAGGCAGAGCTAGGAGAGCAGCATGATGTGGTGTACATTTTAACATTCTACAACCACCCGCCTTAGTTTTCCCCACTAGGCTCAGGGAGCTGGAGGGTAGTGAAAGAGTGCGGCTGCATGCGGTCAAGGAGTGTGACCCAATGGCTCTAAAAAAATTATTCAAGGGACAGTCCGTGTCCACTACTAGCTACCATAGTAACAGATGTCGATACGAATCATTCCTTCCTTTCAAAAATATGGTTCCATACCTAGAGTTTCCAGTAATCTGTATACTTGACCCTTACGTCTAGAGATACCTTGGGAGAAGACTTGATAGTCACACTTACGTCGATAGTGTGGTCAGACCCATGAGGAGATTGTTACGGTTGGAATCTCTTGGTGGCAGCGTCGAGGCCTTACGACGTTGTTTTGAGTATGGACTGTACAATCATAGTTCATACACAAATTGACTGTATTAGGAAAAATGGTTGTGGTTTAACTGCGACGTCGGGATGGGTTTTCCTTGGCCGGCGAAAAGGAAACCCCAGGCAGCACATGATAAACTCATGCATAGGAGGGTGCGGCCCATCACTCTTGAGTCGGTCAACCTTACCCTTGTGGCAGTAGTTGTTTTGAGTTTATGTTCTAAACCACAATTGGAGACCTCTAGAGTTCGAGGATGATGATCACGTCCTTATACGGGTCTCACCTCGACGAGGTTTATAGAGATGTGTCCAAGGAGGCAAGTTATCTCTAAGGTTCAGGGGACCTTTTCAAGTCCTCAGCAGGGTAGGCGAGGTGGATTACCATTTTACCCATCCACCTCAGTTGCACCAGGTGCACCGCGACTTCCATGTATCTCAACTGAGGATATACGAGCACGACCCTTCGGATATCATCGACCATGAGGAGATGGACGTTGGCGATGGGTTGACTTTTTCGGGGTTCCAGTAGAGGTTGAGGATCGACAGGAGCGGGTCCTACAAGGATGGTCAATTCCTCTTGTGCGCTTTCGTAGGCAGCACGGGAACCTCCAGGTGAGCACAGGGGAGCGGAATGATCACATGCGTACTCAGTACCACTTTTGTATCCCTAGTTTTGTTAAATCTTTATGAGGACGTAAAGACCTGAGGTGGTAGTAATGTAATGACCTGGAAATTTCAATGAAAAGTTTTTCTTAATTTTTTTGAAATTTTACAAAAATGCAGTTTCTGACGGCACCTAATTCCGAGACCCGGTGTGCCCGGAATCAATTTCAGAAGTTTAGCTTGGGTACGTTTAGTGAATGAATGAGCGGGTTTTTCTATCATTTGAATCGGTGCTCGGAATTGATATCCGAGGGCACTGATGAACTTGTAGTGCCGGTAATTGCTTAAGGGGATCTTATGAGTAGTTGTGTTTTGTTGAATGAGGTGGTTAATTTATGGGGTTTAGTTGAATTAAATAAAATTGGTTGTACACAAATTTTATTCATAGTAAGTGGTTATTTTCAACAAAGGGAATGTTAGAAGTGCGGCCCACACCCACCTAACATCCCATGGGAGAGTATAGTGTGGTAGGGCCCACATGAGACCCTAACTCTTCACCTCCCCCTCAACTCCCAAAACCCCCCTTTATCACTCTTCAAATTAAATTGTAAACTCCTCCTTAATTATGTAGTCTACAAACATAATTAATGAAGTGACTCTTTGAAGTAATTTGAATGGATGGGTTTCCTTTTAAAATGGGGGAAAGATCATTTTAATATTTGGTTGGGCAAATATTATGAGGGGAATTCTTGGAGAATTTAGATGAGCTCCCTCTTTCTGACGAAGAACGTTCTTGATGAAGAACAATGCCTCCGAAGAACAATGCCTCCGACGAAGAATGCCTCCAACGATGAACACGAAGTCACCGAAGACATGCCTTCTCTTCTTCTTCCTCCGCGTCAAGGGAGGAGACACCACCGCGGGGAACGTCGCCATCGACGACGACTTGCCCTCTGACGTCAATGGAATCGACACCAATCTTCCACGACGCCCGATCATCGCGACGATTGCCTCTTTCCGCGGCTCTGAGACGTGCGTCGTCTTTGCAAGGTAGGGGTTATTTTCTTCTTCATGAATACTTCGTCACCATTCATGGTTTTCTAAATAGGCCGCCTTTTATCACAATAACGGGAGGAGGACGGACTGCACGAACATGGTCGAACCTCCTCCCCCTTGATGATTATGTTTGTGCTGGTTTGAAAGAAGGTGGCGTGGTGCAACAACACCACGCGGTAACATGGGAAAATGTGGCGAAGATGCGCGGCACCATAGTGTAGCGCCGTTGAGGACAAACAAACCCGCGGCTAGAGTCGGGCCAAAGCGAAGGGGTGCAGCGTCGTCGCGCCGCGCCAGAGAACTCCGAAGACACCGCGGCTGGAGCGGGGCCACGACGGACGGGCGCGGTGCCGGCGCGCCGTGCCGGTTGAACCAAGGCAGCGGCCTTTCTCTGCGGCGGAGCAGGGAGCAGTGGCCGGACTACTGGTCACCGGTGCGCCGGAGCAGGAGGGAGGGACCCCGGCGGTCCCGTGGCAGCAGCACGGCCAGCCAACCGGGCCGACCAATCAAAGAGACTGGGGGTTCGTAACCCCCAGCTGGAAGGAGAGCGGCCCCCACGTGGGGGGGGGGGGGTTCATCAATCAGAGGTCATCGCGCCCCCCCTGTTCCGCTCAGCTCGGCCAGCCGAGCAGGCCCAGCGGTCCGCGCCAGCGCGGTATGCCAACCGGCAGCCGGGCCGGTCCGGTCCGTACCCGGTTCAGGCCGACCCAGGGGTTCTTGGGTCGGGTCGGACTGGGCCCGAAACCCGTATTTTTGGACTGTTTTCAGTCATTTTCCAATAACATGGGCTACAGTCCTCTGATCAACACACCGTCAGTTGAGATGCGATCCTTGGATCGAGATGGTCGTTTCGGTATATTACACTCAGGTTTTCAGAGAACATTTGGTATGGCCGGGATGGATCGATCCTGAAACCAACTGGGCCCTCGGAGTGGAAACACTTATATCTCGAGCTTCAGACATCTGATTGACGTGTCGTCGACTTTGTTGGATTTCTCTTGTTGAGACGGAACTTTTGGCGTACCTCTCCTGAGTTTTGGACGCAGTTGGGTAGTGGCCGGTTTGGATTGAACCCGAAATCCAACCGAGCCCCTAGAACGGAAAGCTGATAACATTCAGATCGGATGTTCATTTGAAGAACCGTTAGTGGCGATGGTGATCACGTTGAGAAACAGTCCCTTTGAGTATACCCTATGAGAGTTTGGGGTAATGTTGAGATACGGCCAGGTTGGTTTGCACACGAAACCAACCAGACCCTGGTACGAAAAGCTTAATTATCACAGACCGGGCATCCGATTGACTCGCTATCTGTATCGTTGATACCCCTATGACGAGGTAGTCCTTTGAGATACTCCTTCATGGGAATTGGAGATACTTGGAGTATCGACCTGTAGCTCATGGAGCAGACCCTCTTAGAGACGAGCGTACGAAGTAACAGAGACCGTGTAGCCGGCTGAGACCTGAAGAATACTTGACCGACTCGACTTGGAGTGTGTCGACTAGACCAGTGGATGGAGCACAACTTTTTTTGGGTGCAGACCCATGGCGGATGGAGCACTACTGTGTTTGGGTGCAGACCCGCAGTACTCGACCGGAGAGTACCTCTACAGGCTATTAGTGGGGATTCACTACTGTGTTTGGGTGGCAGACCCCGGTGGGTAACACTACTATGTTTGGGTGGCTGACCTGTGGTACTCGACAGGAGGAGTACCTCAGCAGTCTTAGGTTAGTGAGCAGTACCTCGGGGTTGTGACAGGATCAATGTACTCTCAAGAGACGGGGCTCTTCAGAAGTTACAGTTTCAATAATGAAAATCTTGGTTTGAGTTGAGTTTATGACCTTTGTTTTTACCTCACGAATGAGATGGGTCACTTGATAAATTAGGAATATGTATGGTCATATACCTAGGTAGTGGTTATCCATTGATTTCATAACCTTTGTGTTTCCTCATGAACGAGATGTTTCAGTTGATAACTTAGGTATATGTATGAGCATATACCTTGGTAGTGGTTATCCATTGATTTCATAACCTTTGTGTTTCCTCATGATTGATATGGGTTACACGATAACTTAGGTATAAGTATGGGCTTATATATAAGTAAGGTTTATCTGTTGAGATTCTTCATTGTGGATATCCTTGTTGGATTTAGTGAGACCTTGAGGGTCTCGGGGTCCCTTCTGAGTATCGTTATACACCCCCGTGCCCGGACTGTGCCTTCACCTCATTGTGTTGGTTGCAGACGACGAACAACACTGAGAGAGACCGAGTGTACGAGGACTAGACGGAACTCAGAGATGGACCTCACGATGAGTCAGTACCCAGAGGTGGACCTCACGATGAGTCCGTACCCGGAGGAGGTTGACAGACGATGGCACTGAGGAATCTATCTATACCTACCCTTCAGGTAGGATCCAAGCCAGAAAATCTAGGAGCTGTGATTTCTGCACCTACCATTCAGGTAGGATTCGTGGTGGACGATCCAGGAGCTGCATGTCACCTTCCAGCTGTTATGTCTTTTACCGTGTACTTTACAGTTGGGCTTGTATTTCTGGCCCCTTCACTTTTAGCACTACTTTTGTTTTCAGTTTTACTTAGTTTTTGCTTCCTCTTGTACTCTATGGTGTTTAGTTTACTATTATAAAGGCAATTCTTTCCCAGTTATCGGGATTTACGCCTTTGGTGCTAGTTACCATCCCCTAGCCTATGGAAGGCAGGCTTGGGGTAGTCACGACACGGACCCCGAGGACGGGTCATGACATAAACTCATAATATTTTTATTTTACACATGACATAATTTTTAAATCATTATTTTTTTTGATATTATAGATGTGTTGATTTGCCTTCAGATAAAAATGATAGTAATCATTATACTTTATAATTTAATTTTTATAAACGGAATTAATCTCATCAATAAATATTAAATAATTTATTATTTATTCTTTTTAATCAATAAATATTCATTTTCTTTTCTATAATACACTATATATAAAATTACTATAACATAAACAATGTATACTATTTAAGTTGATTAAAACATCATTTAAAAAATACATATTATATAAATGTATATTATATTATTCATTATATAACATATTATTGTATTATATATCATTGTTAATTTATAAAAACATCATTTTTTAATCATATATATTGTATTATGCTATATCTTACAATATTTCTCTAATTTTCACCTTGATTAAAAATTTAAAAAATGAAACATAATATTTACACCATTATTAAATATTGATATCCAGAATTTAAATTTGTAATATTTTTTTAAAAAATTAAATCAAAGATTTATTACACCATCAACTAAACATATAATACTTTTTTAAGTAATTTTTTATAATAGATAATTTATAATGAATATATTATTGATATTATAATATATGTCTAGTTGTCCTTATAATGGATGTTATACCGCAATGATCACTTAATCTTTATACTCATATGATGGAAACCCTTAATAGTCTTATAAAAATTAACCTTTTGAAATTTATATAGTTCTAATTCCAAAATTACGCATTTTTTTATATAAATTAATATTTTATGTTTCTTTCATAATTCTGACACTAATTAAAATAATATTTATTTCAATATAATGTTCCTATGAATTATACCGTTTTTATGTCTCCATAAATAGATCCTATATGTTTCATTGTTATTTTTATTCATTTCATTTATTTTATTTTTTAAATTAATAAAATTATTCATATATATTTTAATCATGAACTCCCCTTTCATAAAATAATATCATGATGTATCTTATACATATTTTACATTTCCCCCTACAAAAAATTTATTAATGAATAGTGATGCATCCAAATTTATCCTCATAATTCTGGTTGAAAATGACAATAAAAACAACAACAATAATAATAATAATAATATATCCATAAAAATAAATCATACATAGAAAATATAAATATTGTTATATATTAGCTCATGTCGGAGGTAATCGAACTCATGAAAATTTAAAATAGATTGTAGAAACTTTTATTTTCTATTAATACATTAAAATTAAATGAAGACATACAGATGAAAAAATAGTGAGATAGAATGTATTAGTTTATTCTAAATATTTCATTATTGAAAAATAATACATAGTCAAAACAACATTGAAGATAATATAACTTTCGAAATATTTTAACTCACATTAAAATCAAAACCTCAATTGTTATTATTAATAAATAGAGTATGATTGTTGATTTTGAAAAAGAGATAACTTTACAAAATAAGAATTAAATAATAACAATTTTCCATTAAAATCAGAAATAATTGGAATGTTGTAAAAAAAATACTTTATAAGTAATTCGTAATATAATGTTAAAATAGTAAACTGAATCATAAATTTTAATATAATGTTAATGGGTTTCCCCCTTATTGATAACAATTTTTAGGTTATTATATATGGATTTATAAATTGTGAATATTTATGATGAAGTTGGAATATTATGATTTCTTATCCTGAACTTTTGATTAATTTATTTTGTAAAAGTGTGAAATTATATCGAATTATTGATATTTTATTTTGGAATGATTTATTGATTTATCAAAAATGAGACTAGATTTATAAAAATAATCTACATATGTTGATTAACTGGGAATTTTATCGACCCATGTAATGTTTTGGATATCTATATATGGTTTTAAACATTTGAAAATAATTATCTAATAACCTATACAAAAGAGTATGAAAACATAGATGTTTCCCCTAACATGATATCACCTTATAACATTTATAACTAATCTGTATATGTTTTTTCAATGCGCATGGGTGATATTTCTCCAACCAAAATATATAATAATAATAACTCATTTATAAGAAACCATACAAAATTATGATAAGATACTACGACCCACATGAGGTACAAGAAGAATTCCAAAAAAACCTAAAATTTAATACCTGGGTATCCAAACTACATAAGGCCTCAAGGGACACTATGGATGTATTTAAATATTGTTATAACCCCATATACATTTCTCTCTATGATCATATAGAATCTTTCCTCAAATTGAAACGAAATTACAGCCACCATTCCTTTTCAAGTATATCAATGTCCTTAACATTAGGGATAATTTCTATCTAAAATACTAACTTGAACAAATTTTATACTATTCAGAAGAAACAATCATGTTTAATTATATAATGAAATCAATACACTTGATTAAATAAAAATTTCACATTTGATAAAATAATATAGTAGTGTCAGTCACATCAACTAACATAAGTGGTAAATAGTTACAAAATTATATCTATAAAGTGCCTCTATATCATTTTAGTATTAAAAAATTTTAAAATATAACTCAATGTAGTTTCAACCATATTATAACATCGAAAATACATAACAATGTTTTCTACCATGGTTTAAATTCCCGATGATCCACAACATATGCTTATTTTATATGTATTGTTTTGAAAATATAACCGATTTCACCCTTGAACATTGTATTTTTATTATTTCATAGTCAAATTATTAGAAATGTCCCATGCATGAGTTGGTGAACCAACTCACACCCTTGAAAATAATTAAAAAAATGGATCTTACAACATGTAAACACGAGGTGAAAGGGTCTTACAGTAACATGGAATTTAAATAATACTTGTTAACGTGATAAAATAAATAATTAATTAATATCAGTAAATGATGAAATAGTATGAATTTTCTTGTATTAATTCAGTATCTATCTAGAGCCCCACTATATTACTATCAAATCAAGGTATCACCACTAAATTACCACACAATATAGTAAGGAGAACTGCTAAAATATCAGAGTTTTGGTCTACATCAATGTATATCTCAATAATAAAATATAATCCAATAAACAAGGAGTTCAAATGATAACCATCAAAAAGTTAAAAGATTTGCACATATATACTACAACATAAACAAAAAAAGAAAAGAATTATTTGGATAAGAGATATGGAATCATCTTTATCCATCATTTGAAATCATTATTCTGTTAATCATTAGGTATCATCAGTTTCATGTTCATCTAAGCATGTGTAGTTGTTAATGAGTGTCAATCAAGACATAACCTGATAATATGTTGGTGATCCATAAAAATAGTAGTACAATACATATTTTATAATGTATTGTAATACTTTTACACAATAATGAATTATTTTAAAAATAAACATCTATTTCATACTCCAAAAAATAAATAGGTTTTGAGAATTTGGAAAATTAGAAATGTAATACCATTAAGTTAAATGAACTATGAACTATTTTATGTCCATATTCAATAATTGATAATAAATATCACCATAATATTATAACTAGATATGTTAACCTTAGGACATAAATAAACGAAGCAGTGATCTATAAAAATCAGTGACATAGAAATATAGGATAAAAATGGCTTTATATATCTCATGAGAATCAACAATCTTACCAGGGAATCAATATGGAAATGATCATAAACTATTACATAAAATCATTGAATATAAGTCAAAATATAATAGGATAATAATACACATTAGAATATTAATATTTTGTATACACATGAAGCATTTCATCAAGAACATAATTGATGGATCACCGCCAATATATCACTACATTATGGATAAAGCTTACTGCATCATTCCCATTCAAAATATTATTGAAAAATATTAATATATCATGTCCTCACATAACATTTTAGGAAAATAATACCATGTCATGACCACACATAATGATTTCATGAAATATAATTCATTACCAAATTTATCGGGGGATATATAATTTTTGTCCATCCATTAATCATAATATTTCATTCATAAGAGTGCAACATATAAAACAGACATATATAAAGTATAAACAGAAAAATGATCCCATGAAAAAGTAATTGGTAACATAATAAATCCCGAAAAAATTAAATTATTAAGTACAAAATAGGATATAAATAAAAGGATGAGTGAAATAGTTTTTGAAAATAACTTTTATGAAAAAAATCACGAGTCATCAATATTAAACACAACGTAAAAGGCAGGTCATATAAAAACATCGGAAATGAGTCATTAAATTAGTTTCCCCTATAAAAATTTAATAAAATTGATTAAATACTATTTTAAAGGGATATGATCTTAGAATCTTACTTAAAAAATAAGTGAACCATAATTTTTAATATTAATACAAGGTTTTTTTGAAAATCATTGAATTATTGTAATATTTATCAGTGTGGAAGCTGAAATGAATGAATTAATGGAAATCCTCCCTTCAAAGGGTTTTAATTTAAAAAAAATGGATGGAAATTGAATTAATAAGACTTCACATTCAAAAAAAATGGTGGAAAGCGAAGCATAAATATCATAAATGTGTTATTAGAGAAATATAAAAATGAATATAGATGGATAGAGGGTAATAGAGAACATAACCACAAGAACAAAAATTGGTGGGATATAACCTTTATCATAAGTATCAGATTGCAAAAATTCGTTACTAACATCCAAAATAGGATTTTATATTTATTAATTACTTGATTTGTAATATTTTTTAAATTTATTTCATCTATTATAATTCATTTTTATCAAGTTTTATTAATTTATTAAATTAATCTTTTTATCATTGGTCCAAGGTTGTTCAGATCATAGTGTCACAACTACCATATTGATGAGTAAATTATTGAAAGAAACTATCAAATGGTTCTTTATGTAATAAAATTTTCAATTTATATGATACATATCATTACAAAGGTGATGGAGTAAAATATATTTGTAGATATCTATAAATTCTGAGAATATTCTTCGGTAAGTTGGTTTTTTACAGTTATAAGAGACTATGATTATTCACATTTAATATCATTCATCCTATGACTATTTTTTCATTATAAAACAATATAATTGAAATTATTTAGTATTTAGGTTATATTAAATCACGAAAAAATTAAAAATATTTATGAAAGGAATTAGTGGAAAATAAAATATTATTATTCACAAAGGTAGCACAAAACTCTCCTAGGTGAATTCGGTTTTT
The DNA here is from genome assembly GCA_963277665.1 of Viscum album. Lineage (NCBI taxonomy): Eukaryota > Viridiplantae > Streptophyta > Magnoliopsida > Santalales > Viscaceae > Viscum > Viscum album. The sequence goes on from OY728142.1 coordinate 1,933,793,605, forward strand.
AAGAGTTTAAAAAGAATGAAATCATAAAAAAAATATAAACCTTTTACTAAATTAAGATAATATTTCAATGTGAAATATAATGGTAAAATATTTTATAGAGTGGGTAATATGAGAATTGAAATTTATCTTTCAGTTTTAAAAACCTTACCTTGTTTCTTGAGCTTCCACCGTTGGATTAAGCCTAAAGCCTTAAGTGGTGGAATTGTTTTTCAAACCATGGAATTACGAACATGGATATGAGAGTTTAGAGATTGATTCAAATAGTTATTCAAAAATGCTAATATTTTTCGTATAATCATAGTGGAGGGTTATTTAATAATAATGTACATATTATTTAATTTTATATGATAAAGACTCTGAATAATGTTGATTTCAATTTATTTTATTAGTGTATAATTAAAAAATAGATATTTTCTATCATATTCATAAATCAGAAACAAAAATTCATTTTTTATTTATTTTAAACAAAGTAAATAATAGAATATAGTTTTCTACTCAATTAAATTTATAACATAGTTTTTGAAAATAGATTTATAGTTTTCTAATAAAATTTATTATTTTTAAATGAATTATTTTACTCATTAAATACTTTTTAATCCCTGAAATATGTTTTATAATTTTTGAGTCATATTTACAAAAATAAATTTCTAACAATGACTGGTTAATATTCGTATTCATTACTTATTTTATGGTTAATAATTAATTATTTATTCATTTAAAACTTAATATTCATTTTATAAATTCATTCATCTAATTATTAAAAATTTATAATTTAGTTCAATATTAATGAATTTATATTTTTTCAATGAACATTTAACATTACTATAACAATTCTAGGTCAGTATCTATTTTTCTTTAATAATGAATAAAATATACAATGGTACTATATATTTTATGATAATAAAACATTATATAAATATAAAATTATTTTTTCAAAAAATAATAATAAATATTTCATAGTATTATTTCAATGTGAAACATATTAGTTGGTATTATTAAATATTATTATAGAATATCAAATTGATAAAAAACTAAACATTTAATTAATTAATATTTAAATTATTATTCCCCATAAATATTATTTCAGTGTAAACGTACTATATAACATTTTATTTTATCATATGTTGTTTATATAATATTTTATGGAAATAAAATCTATTTAATTACTTTCATTTGATGTATATTATAATTATATAACAACTAAACATGTATAATACTATGTAAACAACTAAATTTTAATTAATAATTGATATTTCAGTGAAAATATTAAAATAAAACTATTTATAAAAGTAAATGACAGATAAAATATAATGTGCATATAAGGAACGATAAAATCATTAAAATATTTTTTATAAAAAAGTGTTAATAAAAATTAATTATTCACAAAATTTCATTTGTAACACACCATGCTTCCGCGGTACGTTTCCCTTTGAATAATGAAATTGCTTGCATTGTACGTAGCTTCATGATTTTAACACATCGCAACCAATCAAACTAGCCATTATTAATAGTAATAACAACTTTTTGAAATTTTATCAATTTTATCATTCAAAGTGGACTTAGTTTTTGTGTTCAGAATATCGAAATTAGCTTAGGGTGAATTTTCAGTATTTTTCTGAAAACATTCAGATTTCGATTAATAGTGAAAAATACTAAATTTTAATTAAAAACAACTTTTTAAATAAAAAATAATTAATAGTGAAAAATTATTCTATTTAGTGGTTTTTAAGTATAATTAAATTATATTTTAACAATTTAATCCAATTTTTGTCATTGGACATAATTTCACATTTAAACTGAATATAAGCAAGTGTCAATCTTTTGATAGATATTATTTCTTAAAAACACGCGTTTTGTTTTGACAAGGAGATTAATATTAAATTAATTTTTTCCAGTTCTGTTTTTTGAATTTGGAAAAATGGATTCCATATGTTGAATTAGTTGTTCCAAATTGTTTAAATAGATAACTTTTATTTTCAGACATTTTGAATAAACACTACAGTAAATATTTTATTTACCAAGGTTAAAGGGTAAATCCAGTGAATAAGGGTAAAACAATTATATTTTAATAATATTAAAATACCCAAAAACATGTCCTTACCTGATTGGATAATACATGTTCAACCATTGGCATTCTTTTTTCGATTTTTGGACCCAATGGAGCCACTTGTAAGTGATAATGACACTTTATGTTAATTAAGTTAAAGTAAATAGAAAAATGACACAAGCATATATATTTTAGTAAAACAAAATTTTCATATGGTTATATATGTTATCTCTTAAACTATAAATATTAATTAGAAAGATAAAAATACTTCCTACATAATGTTATTTTATTTATTATTTTTATACATTGTATAATTTAATTTATTTATGACACAATGATGATGCAGTATTTTCCTTATTAATGAAAGAATCAAATAAATGGGATTATATATGTTTAAAAAAATATAATTTGAAATTTTTTATGCCATCCACAAATTTTCATGGTTAATGTGTCCTATTAGGAATTATTAAATGTACTTTTTGATGTAATAATGCTTTTAGGAATTAAAAAAAACAAAATAGAAAATAGTGTCAAATTTGACATAAAAGAGTTTCTAAAACAAATATTATATTATTAATTGATATTCTATTCCAAAAAACTAGTGTTTGGAAAAAGGGCATTACTAATATTACATATATAATTAATGAACTGCTAGGGGTTTTCATGGAATATTATAGTATGTTTATAAACCATATAATATAAAAATACAATGACACATGGTAAATGTCAATCTATTTATATAAGAGTTAAATCTAGAAGATAAGGTTAATATAGTGACCAAAACCAGTCTAAAACCTAATGGGTGAGTTTTTTATACCCATCCATATCTTAGATTTTAAATAATTCATTTTAGAGCCATTATAAATAGAAAATTATTTTATTATAAAAAAATATTTCAATGTGTTCCTAAGGTGCCCCTCACCCCACTTATAAAAGGTAACTTCTCATTCTCTCAAATTCACACCTTCAATTCCATTTGGCTCAGACAAAACCATCCCAAATATCCTCCCAAATATACTCCATTCATTATTGTGGCCTTAATTTAGTCCAAAATCCAACCAATGGAGCCCTTTTGATCAAATCAAAATGAAGAACCCGAAGAAGAGGTAAATAATTCATCACCTCTTTTAAGTTCCTTTCTTCTCCCACGTCCTCTTTGTTTATTGTTTCAATTTTAAAATAATAACTTCAATATATTCTATATACATTGATTTTATTATAAATATGGTACAACCATATTCATTATTCTATCCATCCTTTTAATGACTTCTCACCATACGTGCGTATGTATGACTTACTGTATCCACGTCGTGGTGTAGTTGTTATTTAATACATTATTATTTGGATGGGTATAATAATAATGTATAATTGATTTAAATTATAAATATAACATTATAATTATTCTTTATATATGATATACTAACCAATTATATATTATTTTATTATCCAAAGAATGAAATTGTCGCTCGTACGTACGTATGGATTACCATCTCCATGAACAAGATGAGATTCATTCCCCTTCATATCCATTCAATAGTATATTTCATTTGATGATTAAAAATAATGTATAAATACTTAATATAATTATGAATATGAATAAGATAAATCCAATACAAAAAAACATTACTTATGTAACAAATCATATAAAGGAAAACAAATCAGTTAACACACGAAACAAAGATAATAGTAGAATATTATTTGCAAATCAATATTAGAAGATCATATATGATATCATATTAATGTATATAGTCCTTGAATAATTTAATATAAATTATTTCACAATTATACATGAGGTTAACCTACCCTCGACCAAGACAAAAGTACAAGGTAATGGTTAATTCTACAATATCTCTATTATCTGTGGTTTTTTTTATGTAGGTATCTACTAAGATCTCTTTATCATCCACTTACATGTTTCATAATAATTAATTTCAAAACAATTTACATATTTACTAGAAAATGAGTTAAATTCATTTATATCCTTATTATAACTTATATGTTTTGAAATGAATCTTTCAGTTGTTTTCCAAACAAGGTACTTTACGACCTTTTCGACAAAACTATGGTAATAATTTTTTTAACTTATACGGCTGCTGTAGTTATTCTCTGCCGTTATAAAATCATCAAAGCATACCTTACAAGCTAATAAGAATATTTTCAAAATAAATTTTTTCTTTTATAATTATATAACTCTAAATTATTTTAAAAAAACAAAGTGATATATCTCTCAAATGGGTTTGATTTCATCTGTGTCAACATCCTTTGATGAATTTTATACATTTTTTAAGTCGATTTATTATGATACAAATATTCCATATTTCGTTGAAGGTTTTGAAATATTTTTTCCTGTTCATGTGTTATTTTTATACCATTCATGGTTTATGGTTAATGTATTGACATTTAGTATGTTAGTTTTAATAAGAATGTTTATGTTGTGTTTCATCTATTTCATATGAGGAATGTATTGGACTTAGTAAGTGACAGGTGGAGCCTGCTATAGCTCTTCGATGCATCGGTAGGTCTCATGACACTACTAGACGTAGAATTTCCCAAGGCCTTTCCCAATTTGGTATATGGTTTTGGATGTGGCCTTGATCATTTTTAGACGTCTTGGTCGAGGCCTTGACAAAATGTTTCAGAATGTACGCCATTATGCATTCCCTTTTTATGAAAAAATATATTTTTGGTTCATGTGGTCATTAGACTAGTAGAATACCCATGATTATGTTTTAATATGGAATTATTTACTCCGATCAAATTCATTTCATAAAATTATTAATGTTTATTATTGGTAAAGGGATATGGTTTCAATTATTCAGTATACTTAATATTTATGTTATCTTCCACTGTATTCGATACCCTTACTGAGCATTTGTGCACACCCCTTTCATATGTTTCATTTTCCTAGGATATGAAGAAGTTAGTTATGAGTGACATTCAAGGATATTCTAAGAGGCTTTGATATTTCTAAAGGAACAAATTCGTGGCTATTTCATTCCAAGTTGTAATGTTGAACATATGATTGAATCTTGTTTCTAATAATACTAAACCGATTGGTCTTTCATGACATTATTTCCATGTGATCATGAAAATTCTATGTAATAATGCACCGACTCTGGGTAACTAGGGTGGGGGCATTACAGTTGGTATCAAAGAATGATTAGTAAAAACTGTGGAAACTATATTTAGATAAACTCCGATTAGAGAATATAACCCTAAGATAGACATTGAGGATTAGTATAGAATAACTTCCTATAATTTTGGTAATGTAGAGATTTTGTGAGTTTACCTAGATGTACATCCCTATCTGGATACGAGTAGGTAGAGTTGGCTCTGGCACAGATATACCTAGTGGAAAAAACCGAAAACTCTACTTTGAGCTAGACTTGAACGAAAACCGGTGCACGACAATGGGCCTAGCTATACTCTTGGTTACAACACTCATGGGGGATATTCTTAGGATTCTTCCCCTTTTCATTACAAACCATTATGAAGGGATTATGTGTATGTACTTCCTCAAAGAAAACATTTGTATGATTATGAATTATGTAGATAAAATGTTCAATTTATGTTTACTATTTTAAAAGTTTGTATTTATGTATTGTGATTAATAAACAAATCTTGTATACGAAATTATTTTGAAATTGTGTCTAGCAGAAGAAATGGAAACCATATCAATACACACACTCGAGTTAAGTATTTCCCTCCTACTCAAGATAATTATTATTGAGCTGGTGATACAACTAGTGCTGATCAACTTATCACCATACCTGGACAACTCTCAAAGGTTATGAATAATAAACATACCGGTATGGAGCACCTTGATCCACTATGCAGAGGATAAATGTTAGACTGCTTCATGAGAAAATAAACACCAAAATTAAATGGTGGGAAAATCCATTAGTATCTGAGAAAAGGATAAATTCCATAGAGAAGATATTCAATGCCTTGGGGAGCAGCGAAAGGGAAAAATTCTTCCTGGCAGTTTACTACCTCAATAGAGATTCTGATCAACATTGGTCATTAATTCAAAACACAATGGAAGATGATGAAGTATAAAATATGGAATGGAGGGTGTTTAAAGAAATTTTCTTAGAAAAATACTTTCTTCGTGACCATTGAGTGAATATGGAAAGACAATTTTTGAGTCTGAGGCAAAACGAGGATGAAATTGTCAAAAAGAATAAAGCCAACATTACACGGTTAGCGAGGCATGTTGGAGATTATATACGTAACCCAAAAAGTAATATTGACCATTTCTTTGTTGTGATAAAACCATTTCTCTATCGATCAATAGTATCACAATGCTTCTCATCATACAAATATATTGTCCCATGTGATATCAAGATAGAAAAAGAATTCTATAAGTTTTATGACTTTAAAGAAAATAATGAGAATAATAGATCTGGTAAACACTTTGGGAAAGAAAATAATGAAATAGGTAAGAAGGGAATAATTGGATTTTCACCCAGTGATAATTGTGGAAGTATGCACCATGGTGCCTGTCTAAATGGTAAACGAGTGTGCTACAATTGTGGACAGAAAATCCATCTTGCTGGTGATTGTAAGGGAAAGAGGGACACTACCAATGTTCAATGATACTATTGCAGGGAGATGGGACATTATGCCAATGAATGTTCTATGCGTCAGGGAAACATACCTCAGAAAAGGCTAAGGGATCAAGGCAAAGCATATGAGATCACTACTACTGAGGTTGAAGTCCCGAAAGATGTTGTGGCAGGCAATTTAATGGTCTCCTCAAGTTTATCCAATGCTTTATTTGACTCTAGATCATCCTATTGTTTCATATCATCCCATATTTCTAAGAAAATTAGATATTTACAATTTGATTAACAAGGGATTTGTCAGTAAAAACTCTTGAGTGAATTATCATTACTATAAAGGTTTGTGAACCAGTTCCCATTAGGGAATATAAATGTTCTTTATCTACTGATCTCATCTCCATACCCATGATAGAATTTGATATAATACTCGGTATGAATTTTCTTTCGAACCATGATGAAAAAAATTATTATAATAAGAAGGATGTTACTATTATTGATGATGATGATAACGAACACCTTATTATTAGAGCAGAAATTTCACCACCTCATTCTTATCTAGGTCCACCCCAAGTTGCTCAACTACATTCAATTATTGGATAGGAAGAGAATGAATTAACTATTGGTGAGTAAAATAATGTTAAAATAGAGAATGTACCTATTATGAAATAATATGTTGTTGTGTTTCCAAATGATTTACCTGGACATTCTGTAGAACGATAAATTGAGTTTTAAATTGATTTAATTCATGGTTCAAGTCCCATATCGGAGACCAATTATAGAATGTCCACAGTGTCATTAGTAGAACTAATGAAACAACTAGAGGAATTGAGTAATATGGGATTTATTCACCCTATTGTTTCTCCATTGGGAGCACCTATTCTTTTTAAAGAAGGAAGATGTATCTTTGAGGTTGTGCATTGACAATAGGGAGATCAATTCTATAACAATAAACAACAAGAATCCCCTACCACACATTAATGATTTATTCGACCAACTTCATAGAGCTCAATATTTTTCAATGATTGACCTTTGATCTGGTTATCATCAGTTGTGTGTGAATAAGGAAGACATTATGAAAACATCATTTCGAACCAGGTACAGGAATTACAAGATTAAACTAATGCCTTTTCGGATGACTAATGCACCCTCGGTTTTCATTGAACTAGTGAATATAGTTTTCAAGGAATATCTTGATGCTTTTTAAGTATTATGTATTGATGATATCCTTGTATACTCCAAAAGCTATGAAGATCATGAAAATCACTTGTGATCCTTTCTGAAAACCCTCCAAAGAAATGAATTATACAGGTTGTTTACCCAGTGTGAATTTTGGCTTCAGGAGATTTCTTTTATTGTACATATTGTCTCTATGGATGGAATCTTTGTTGACCCTTATAAGATACAGGCAATCCAAGAATGGCCTTCACCGACAAGTATAACTAAGGTACATAGTTTATTGGTTTAGCAGGTTATTATCGGCATTTCATCCATAACTTTTCTTGATTGGATAACCCATTAATGAAGCTCACATGTAATGTGGATAAATTTTTTTGGACAAAAGAGTGTGAATAATGTTTCGAAGAACTGAAGAGAAGATTAGTTAATGATCCTTTCTCGACTCTACCATCTAGGAATGATGTTTTTATTATTTATAGTGATGCCTCAATGAATGGGATTGGTTGTGTCCTTATGCAAAATTATAGAGTTATTGCCTATGCATCACGACTACTGAAAATTCATGAGGAAAACTATCATACTCATGATCTTGAGTTAGCAGTTTTAATCTTTTCTTTGAATATTTGGAGACACTATCTCTATGATGAGAAATTTGAGATTTATACAGATCACAAGAGTTTGAAGTATATTTTCTCTATGAATGAATTCAACATGAAGAAAAGGAGATGGCTTGAACTACTCAAGAATTATGATTTCGTGATACACTACCACCCGGGGAAGGAAAATAAGGTGGAATATGCATTGATTATAAATGATCATAGAGTTTTGAACAAGATGGTATTTGAAAGGGATTTTATTTTCACGGATCTAGTATAGATGGATATGGGAATAACCATGGAAGGTGAAACATCAATTATTTTTCAAATTATTGTCAAACCATATTTAGTAGAAAGGATAAAAAGTTCTCAGGATGATGATGAGGAATTTCAAAAGAAGATTAAATATATGAAAGATTGGAGATTGATTGGCTACGTATATGAAGATGGGATTTTAAAATTTGTGAAGTGGTTTTGTGTTCTAGATATACCTGATCAAAAATGGGAATTGTTAGATGATTCTAATACTTCCAATTGTTATATACACCCTTGTAGCACTAATATGAATATAGACATGAAGAAACATTTTTTGTTGGGACAACATGAAGAGGGAAATTGTTGATTTTGTGTCAAGATGTATGGTTTGTCAACAAGTTAAATCCAGAAGGAAATAGCTTGAAGAAGTTATGCAACCTCTTCCCATACCTGAGTGGAAATGAGATAATATTACGATGGACGTTGTCATGGGATTACCAAAGACTCCTATAAGGAATTATGCAATATGGGTAATTGTTGATCGTCTTACCAAGTCAGCACTTTTTCATTCTATAAGATAATATTTCCCACTTGAACGTCTAGAAAGACTATATACAATTGATGTTGTGAGACTTATTGGATTACCCCTAATGATTGTCTCTGATCGTGATCCACGTTTTATATCAAGATTATGGAAAAGTCTTCAGAAATCCTTGGATACTAAACTTCGTTTGACGACAGCCTACCACCCTCAAACTAATGCACAATCATAATGGACTATTCAAAACTTATAAGACATGTTGAGATATTTCTCACAAGAATTTTATGGTATGTGGGATAAATATTTACCTCTATTAGAATTTTCCTATAAAAATAGCATCCATTAAAGTATTCAAATAGAAGCATATAAAATGTTATACCGAAAGTGATGTCATAAACCAACTAGTTGGGATGATGTTGGTGAAGGAAAACTCATAGGACCAGAACATATTGAGGAAATGATGGAAAAGTTGAAGGTAATTCATACCCACTTTAATGAATCCAAAGTAGGAAGAAGAGCTATGCTGATAACAGAAGGAAGGATTTGAAATTTCAGGTAGGAGATCATTTTTTTGGAAGTTATATCCGTGGAAAGGAATTATACAGTTCAGTAAGAAGGGTAAATTGAGTCCCAGGTACATCAAACCTTTCAAAATTATAGAACTAACGGGGGATATAGATTACTATTTTAAATGCTTCCAAGCCTATCAAAAGTTCACAATGTGTTCTACGTATCACTATTGAGAAAATACATGTATGACCCAACACATGTACTCACCTATGAACAATTAAATTTGGAACCCAATCTGTCTTATTTCAGAGACCATGTCATGGTTTTTGATACAAGGGAAGAAGTGATGAGAAACCGGACGACTCATCTGGTAATAGTTATATGGAGAAACAATAAGATGAAAGAGGAAATGTTGGAACACGATGAACTTATGATGACGAACAACCTGAGTCTTTTTATGTAGTAATATTTTAGAAATTTCTAGGAAGAAATTATTTGAACGATGGTAGAATGTAACACCCTAAGCATCTGTGGTGTGGTTCCCTATGAATAATGCAATAGCTTGCGTTGTACGGAACTTCGAGATTCTATCACATCGCGACCAATCAAATTAGAGGTTATGAATAATTTTACCCACTTTTTTAAATTTTATCAATTTTATCATTCAAAATGGACTTCATTTTTGGGATAGGAATATCGAAATTATCTTAGGGTTAATTTTTCCTATTTTTCAGAAAACATTCAGTTTTTTGATGAATAGTGATAAATACTAAATTTTATTCAAAAACATCTTTTTTAATAAAAATAATTTATAGTGCTAAATTATATAATTGGGTGTTTTTAAGTATAATATAGATTATATTATTACCATTTAATCCAATGTTGGAAAATGTACATAATTTTTACATTTAAACTGGACATAAGCAAGTGTCAATATTTTCATAGTTATTATTTCTTAAAAACATGCTTTTTATTCTGACAACAGGAATTAATTTTAAATTAATTTCTACCACATCAATGTTTTTAATTTAGAAATATTTATTCTATATTTTGAATCAGTAATTCCAAACTGTGTAAATAGGTAACATTTATTTTTAGACATTTTAAATAATTATTTCGGTAAATATTTTATTTATCATGGTTAAAGGGTAAAGCCGATAAATAAATTTAAAATAATAAAACCATAATAATAATAAATTACTCTAACATTTATCCTAACCCTATTTTATGATACATGTCCGACCATGGGAATCCCTTGGTCGATTTTGGGACCCCATGGAGCCACTTGTATGTTATAATGTCATTATAAATTAATTAAGCTAACGTAAATACAAAAATAACATAAGCATATATCTTTTAGTAAAACAATTTTTATATAGGGTTATATATGTTATATATTAAAATATAAATATTCATTAGAGATATAAAAATAATTCATAAAAATTGGTATTTTATTCATAATTTTTAGACATTCTATAATTTAATTTATTTATGACACAATGATGATGCAATATTTTCCTTATTAATGAAATAATCAATTAAATGGGATTATAGATGTTAAAATAAATATAATTTTAATGTTTTGACACCATCCAAAAAATTTTGAGGTCAATATTAAATGGTAAAATTGATTAAATGAATTTTCTATGATGTAATAATGCTTTTAGGAAATTAAAAAAACAATATAGCAAATAGGGTCCAAATTGTCTTAAAATAGTTTTTAAAAAAAATAGTATATTATTAATGAATATTCAATTTCTGTAAATATATGGTTCAGAAAAAGGGCTTAAATAAAATTATATATGTCATTAATGAACCACTTTGGATTCTTTTGGAAGTTTATAGTATGTTTATTAACCATATAATATAAAAATAGAAAGAGACATGGTAAATGTATAACTATTTAACTAGATGTTAAAATCTAAATGATAAGGTTAATATAGTGACTCAAAAATATCTAGTATCTATTAGTCGAGTGTTTTCCAACCCATCTCCACCTTATCCTAAAAATAAATCTTTTTTGAGACATTATAAATCGAAAATTGTTTTATTATAAAATAATATTTCAATCTTTTCTTAAGAAGCACCTCACCCCTCTTATAAAAGTGCACTTCCCCTTATATAAAATTCACACCGTCAAAACCATTTGGCTCGGCCAACCCCTATCAAAATATCCTCCCAACAACCCTACGTACATCCTAGAGGCCTTCATTTAGTCAGAAATAAATCTTATTAATATGTTTTCATCAAATCAAAAGGAAGAACCCGAAGAAGAGGTAAATATTTCATCACGTATTTCATGTTCCCCTCTTCTTCCACTTCTTAGTTCTTTGTCGCTTCCATTTTAAATTAATAACACCAGTTTCTTCTATATATTGTGATGTTATCATAAATATGGTACAACCATATTATTATTATATCCATACTTTTAATGACATGTCATCATACGTGCGTACGTATGGCTTTCCGTCTCCACATCGTGGTGTAGTTGTTTTTCAATACATTATTATTTGGATGGGTATAATAATGATGTATAATTTCTCTAAATAATAAATATAACATGAAAATTATTTTTTATATTTTATGTACCATCCAATTATATATTATTTTAATATCAAATGAATGAAATTTTCACTCGTGCGAACATACAGATTACCGTCTCCATGAACACGATGAGTTCATTCCCCATCGTATGCATTCAAGACAAATTTTTACATGATGATTAAATTTAAAGACTTAATTTCATTATTAATATGAATAAGATACATCCTATCCATAACAAACATTACTTACATAACAATTCATATAAAGGAAAAGAAATCAGTTAACACTTGAAACGATGATAATACAAAAATGTTATTAACAATGAAATATTAGAAGATCATATATGATATCATATGAATGTATATAGTTATTGAATAATTTTAAATCAATTATTTAACCATTATACAGGATGTTAAACTACCCTTGGCCAAGGAAAATTACAAGGTAAGGGTTAATTCTACAATCTCTCTATTATCCGAGGTTGTTTTTACATAAGTATCTACTAGGACATCCTTATCATACACATCCATGATTCGTAAAAATGTGTATCAAAACATTTTTAATATTTACAAGAAAATAAGTTACTATCATTTATACCCTAATATGAACTTATTTGTTTGGGATGGAATCTTTCAGTTTTTTTTGAAACAAGGTACTTTACGAACATTTCCACAAAATTAAGGTAAGAATGGTTTTTTAACTTATACTGTGGGTGCAGTTATTATCCACCGTTATAAAATTGTCACATCGTCCCTTAAAATATTATAATAATATTTTCAAAATGAATTTTTTCTTTAATAATTCTATAATGTTAAATGATTTCAAAATAAATAAATAGATATTTCTCTCAAATAGCATTTGATTTCATCTATGTCAACATCCTTTGAAGGATACTATACTTGTTTGAAGTAGATTCATTATGTTACAAATCTTCCATATTGTATTGATGGTTTGGTGGTATGTTTGACTATAGATGTGTTATTTTTATTCAATTCATGGTTTATGGTTAAAGTATTGTCATGTCGTATGCTAGTTTTTTTAGGAATGATTATGTTATATAACAACCTTTTCATATGTGGAATGGATTGGACTCAGTAAGTGACAAGTGGAGCCCATTATAGCTCCTAGATGCATTAGTTGGTCTCATGAGATAACTAGACATGGAATTTTCCATGGCCTTTCCCAATTTGATATATGGTTTTGGCCGAGTCCTTAATCATTTTTAGATGTCTTGGCCGAGGACTTCACAAAATTTTTCAGAATGTCTGGAATTATACATTCCCTCGTTATGAATACAATATTAATTGTTCATGTAGTAATTCGTCTAGTTGATTGCCCATGATTATGTTTTATTATGGAATTATTTACTCAAATCATATTCCTACCATAAAAGTATTCAAGTTTATTATTGGTAAAAGAATGTGGTTTCAATTATTCAAAATGTTTAATATTTATTCTATCTTCTGCTATATTGATTAACCTTACTGAGCATTTGAGCTCACACCTTTCATATTTTTCATATTCCCAGGATATAATGAAGTTAGTTACGAGTGACTGTTAGGAATAATCTAGGAGTATTGGATGTTTCCAATGGAATAAATTCGTGTTGAATTTATTTTCAAGTTGTAAAGTTGAACTTATGTATGAATCTTGTTTTCAATAATACTAAACTAATCGGTCTTTAAATACATGATTTCCTTGTGATCATGCCAATGTTATGTAATAATGCACTGACTCTGGGTAAGTAGGTGTGGGTAATTACATTATTTCACTCAAATTAATAATTTATAGAAAAAAATAAATTCAATAAATAGAACTACAGTGGATGACACACCCCAGTGGTAAAAACATATAATCCTATAATAAAAAATAAGTTTTAATCCAAGTAGGGATGAATTATCATGTTACTGAAAGGGACGACATCTGTGTGGATTGACCCGTTGAATGTTTTTTAAGACTGAGGTTCTTGGAGGAGTCTTTAAGAATGTATGGAGGAGTTCAGTCGCTAAGAGATGGAAGAAAGGGAGAATTTCATTGTTTGTGTATTAACATTATTTTAAAGTGGGTTTCACGATGTGTAAAAAATTAAGGATAGAATAATAATTTAAATTAAGATGTGATGCATTTTTTAGTAGAATCCAAACCCTGAGGATTACATGAGGTGGAAAGGGATTGCACGTCATATAATTCCCCGTTGTAGTGTGGTGTTATAAATGATTACTCACACAATTTATTTATAACCCTATGGCTGCATTAGATCTCCCACTCATTTCAGATGACTATGAAACCATAACATTGTTGTTTTGGAGATCCATGTGATGAGAATCAATCATTGGGCTTCTATCTTTGATTAATGGTGACCCGAGTTGACCCAAGGTGTATTTTCATTAATTATACAACAGATTTTTCTATTTCTACCTTTTTTACCTCCCCCTCTTATTTCCATTTCCTAAAGAATTATATACCATGTTTTTAATAGGTTTTCATTTTATTGTTTTTCGATGTGGTTTTGGCGTATCATCTTCTAGTAGATTTATATTATGGGGGAGGAGTGACCAAATATCTGTTTTGTGGTTTTTACCTTAAAATAAACAATGTAGCACTTTTTAAGGTAGGAGATTTATTTTTTCTCTATTAATATATGTTCAATTGTAGAAATTTCATCATTAATCTCCTTATATTGAAACGAAATTATCCTAATAATTATTAGAACTAGATTAATGAATTGGTATCGATCACTTGGTAATGTTTTTGTTTGTATTGTGATAATGGATTCCC
The DNA here is from genome assembly GCA_963277665.1 of Viscum album. NCBI lineage: Eukaryota > Viridiplantae > Streptophyta > Magnoliopsida > Santalales > Viscaceae > Viscum > Viscum album. The sequence goes on from OY728142.1 coordinate 1,933,808,617, forward strand.
TATTTATTTACTATATATTGTGATATCTATGAAGTTCTTGTTATTCTTATTTTAGAATGTCATATTGGTTATAATTAAAAGAAAAAATCAATTGATAATTAATTTTTCAAAATATTATAGTGGTATGTTTAATGAATCCAATTGATGTTATAATTTTATTAGTATCAAATCGATGCAAGTACACATGTTTAAATGAATTAGTCAATGATCATGAATCACATTAATACATATGGATAAAATAATTATATTCATGTTAAAATAATTTTTTAATTAATTCTGATAAATTTTACAACTTGTTACTTATGTTTCCAGCTGTTTGAACATGTAAATCAATATGAAATAATAAATTGTTGTATTATATAATATAATTCCTTGTTGGGCCTGATTATCCCATGTTCCTGTAATGTTCAAGTGCCTTGTGCCATGGGACCATGAGATATCATTGTTTGTAAAGGATGGATGCCTTTTTAGGGCCTAGAGCCGAGTTTCATTTGTTTATTTTCATACTGCTTGGGATATGATGTGAGCATTAAAAGGATGATCATGGAAGGATGTTGTGGTACATGGGGATAGGATTCCCCAATGTGATGGGATCCTCGGACGGTTGATATAGATGTTCTATTGTGGTATGTGGGGTAGAGAGGACTTGTTTTTGTTGGAGAAATTGATTCATGGAGTGGTGAGATACATCGGGATACAGATGTGGATGTAAGGGTGGAATCTAAATAAGATGTAATGGGTTAAATATGGCCTTACCCATTGTTATGAAAATTTTATTCTTGTTTGAATTAATCGTTTATCCAATGACCATGTTTTTTTATCTACCTTCCTTTCCCCACTGCTTGAAGAAAATGGTTTTGGTTACACACTTTCAAAGAGAGGATAATACACATGCGGTTTGACACATTATTTCTCTATTTAGCTTCTCGTGATTGGTTATTTCTATGATCATTAATAAGTGCTGAATACATGACACTTAGTTCTTCTACTCATTGTGTTGAGCCCCTTAAATTTGTATTATATAATTTTTCATCAAAATACATGGTAATATTGATTTTAATGATGATAATAAATGAATAAATGTTTAACCCATGGGGGTGGAAATTGATATATTTAAATGTAGAGTTTTTATATATCTGAAGTTGGGGTCTCACTTTCCTTATTCCTTGAGTGCATGGATATTGTTGTAATGCTAATTTAGTGTAATTTATAAAGTTTTATTGGTTAATTAATGGTTAGTAATTAAAAAATGTAATGAAAAATGATGAAAATAGAATAAAATTAATTAATATATATCTTTAAATGGTTGTGTACTTATATAATATCTAATATTAGAAGTGGAATCTGGGAGTCTAAGAGACATTAGGTATAGTTGAGTATAATACAATGTTATCCCTTTAGTGTAGTTATGAGATATATTATATATTGTAAATTTTTTCTATACTCTGTTCCACACTATTGGTTAGTGCAAGTGATACCCTAGGGTTTTTGGACCTTGGGGTGGGGGTTGTATTCCCTAATATCCCTATGGGGGGGACACATGGATGACTACCCCCATGGGCATGCTCTCTGCTCTTCGTAGTTAATTTTTCTAGTATATAGAATGGTTAATTTTACCATGTATGTGTATAGAGAGCTATAATGGACTATGGATATTTCACACACATGTATTCTAGATATAGTTTCCTAATGACTACTATAGGTATAATTTGAATAGGTTGTGATGGCTTGTGCATCTTTACTCAGTGTATGGGAAATTAAGGATTGAGGTAAAATACATGTTCTATGATACACATTATGCATATTGTGGTGGCTCCCATAAACTATCAGGTTACTTTTGGTTGTTTGGACATGTTGGTGTGTTGCATGAGGTGTATGTTTTGTTGATTTTCCCAAGTTTCAGTGGGATAATCTTTTTGGAGAGAGAGAATTGGGATGTACATTGTTGGGGAAGAGTATTAAAGCTATGGGGAATCATTAGTGGGGTACCATTGATATTATTTATTATATTTATATTCTCTTGTTTGAAATACTAGGTGAGAGTATCCATGGTGAGGCAAGGAACTCAGTATTCCTATTTAAGTGATCGGATAGATTCACTTTTTGCTCACTGTGATTTAACATTCTATCATTAAGGTTTTTACAAGAGGCACTTGGGAGGATCCTTCAATGTATACTATGATACTCACCCTACACATGCATATACTATTTTTTACGTTAGTTGGAGAGGGTTGGAGATCAAGCTGGTTACTACTAGAATGTGGTTTAACATGATGTGTTTGGGCTTCATCATCATGGTCGTCCTTACATTTAGTTTGGTACATTAATTACCTTTTAGTTGTTGTAGTTATTTAATGAAATTTTATATGTTTACTTTTGTGTTTATCAATATTGGAATCTAAGTAGGATTTGGTTAGTGTCATTTTTATCTCTCCCTTTCGCATGTGTTCTCTTAGAGGGTAATGTCTCACATTTGTATGTTTACTATTCCCTTAGATTTATTCACCAACCTTAGACCAATTTGACGTGATACAAAGGTGAAAATATCTCTTTTCTTCCTTTTCTATCCTAAGAGTGGTATATTTTGTGGGTTGGGGGTCCTGATGATGTGGCATAAGAGGTTTAGTTGTGTGATAGGTTGTTGTTTGGAGATAGATAGAGGTGTGTCAATGTGTGATGGTAGAAAAATGATGTAAGCTGATTTTAGCAAGTGTTGTAAACATGGGAGATTGGGTGAGACTTTGGCATATATCCCCCCTTGTGATCTGATGTATGATCCTTTAATATTATATAGTCTTCCAAAAAAGGTGATACTTGTAGCCCAGTAGTGACCAAGGAAAGGATCATGCATCATTCTTCTTTAAACCTCTGTTTCAATGGGAATACAATGGGACAGGTTGAACTAAAATTAAAAAAAAGAAAATAATAAATCTATGTTATGGTCTTCTATATTCCAGTTTTAGGGGTTTTATCAATTTTTTCTTTTATATACATAGCTCCAGGTTTGTTCCCACATCAGGTTCTCTCTGAATATGATTAGTAGGTTATGCAAAAATATCTCTATAGAGTATAGGTTGACGATGTTGACCCTTTGATAAAGACACTCAGAGAGATTCAACACAAGATTATATAGAGGTATGATGGCTCCATTTCATATGAAGACACAAAATAATAGTTGAGGAGGTTGAGATAGCCTTCACTTTGGTCCACACATCAGAGGAGCACTGGGTATCATTGGTTGTGATGATGCTATGTGGGGAAAATATGTAGTGGTGGTTCTTGTTCCTCAAATATCGTGAGGATTTGGATGTATTACGGGAGCTTTTATGATACCAGTTTAAATATGATTTCCTTCATAGACAATGGTAGCCAGTTGTCAGGAGCTTCTTACCCTTCGATAGGGGAGCACCGGTGTGTGAGATTTTGGGATCTATTTTAGGATCCTTCTGTAATATCATTTGAACCTATTACACGATTAGGAGGCCATGGTGATTTATTTCATAGAGTATTTGTATCGAAATATCTATTCCCAAGTCACCCCATTTATATTGAACACATATCATGTTGTACTGGTCAGTGAATATGTCATCATTGGGAAATTTTCTAAAACTAGATCATCTCGAGAGGGGAGTTTTCAGGATTTCCCATGATGTAAAGTTGTGTTCTGTGGTTCCCAATTGTCAGAACATAAGAGATTCAATTAGTCGGGGGTGGTTCCAACCCATTAATTTGTCAATTATATTTGGCAGGAAGATCGTAGGAATATTCCAAGGGATAAGATGCGTGATTTTTTTATAGGGACCGAGGACATCAATAACGAGAGTTCCTGGAATTTCTTAGTGGTCTTAAAGCACTAGTTGTATCGATTTATGTTCCTCCACTAAGGCAGCTCAATATGAGACATTATCAGTAGGTTGATCTAGTTTGGGATCAGTGGAGAGTTGTTGGGGAAGGTATATGATAGCCCTGGGATTCTCCCTATACATAGAGATCAGAGCATGGCCATGGATGCGATTTTCAACATGGTTAGAGAGGTGGTGGAACATGTCGTGGACAACTTAATTCTTTGGAATTTCTATCACTGGGAATTCAATATGTCATTAGAGGTATAGTTTTATTGTTTTATAATTGTGTGCCTGCCTTTGTTTGATCCAGGAGTTACACACTCTTTAATATTACCTTCCCATATCATGATTTGGGAGTTAAGGTAGAGATACTTCTGGTGACCTTAGAGATGACTACATGAGTTGGAGGTCGAGCTAACTTGTTTGATGTATGTAGAGAATGAGAAATACTATTGGGGAATAATCTATCTTGGGTATATTTCCTATGTTTATGGATAGAAACAGAAGACATAATCCTAGTTATGTATTGGTAGAATTTGTTGTCGGATATCATGAATTTCATTAGATGTTAGGTGGTGTTATTTAGTTCTAATGGATAGATAATTGTGTTTGTTCATGAGAAAGAGAATAGAATGGGTCAAAGTCTTGTTCTATTCTTTTCATCCTTGATGGATGTGATGATGCTGATTTTTTCACAAGTTCAGTCATAGGATTTGTGGAATGTCATAAACGAGTACCTTATTTCTTTCCATATGAGGTTGTATTGTTACCCCCCTAACAAGAGATTGAGTGTGAGATCAATCAATATCAAGGTTTGTTTCATATATCAATGTATACATATTCATGGTTCCATTGTGGTTTCAAGACATATATATACATTATGATGATATGTTATGGTGTGGTTTTGGTCAAACAAGCTTGTCAACATAAGGTACACTAGTTTTGCTTGTAAAGAACGTTAATGTTAGTTTGCAAATGTGTATCAATTAACATCACTTAAACCACGTGAAAGTGGAGAACCTATATCTCAATCCACATATTGATGATTTATTTGAATAAATTAAGGATGATATTTGGTTCTAAAAAATTGATTTGTAGTTATGATACCATCAGATGCGTGTTATGAGTAAGGATATCTGAAAGACTTCTTTCCATTGTCATCATGGGAATCAGAAACATTTTTGAAACAGTTTGGTGTGTTGAATTCTTCATATTTATTCATGGGGTTAATGAAAACTGTGTTTTTTGAGTTTCTAGATTTGTTTGTGGTGGTTTTCGTCAATGAAATGCTTGCGTAATCCATGATGGAGGAGGAGCATTCGGAGAATACATGAGTCGTTTAAGGGGTTTTTCGTCTTGATAAGTTGTTTGAGTATATTCCAAAGTGTGCATTTTAGGATCAAGAATTATTTTTTTAGGAAATTTGTGATCTAGTTGGTGGTATCTATGGATTTCTGAAAGATAGACGTATTAGTGTCTTGGGAATTCTTGCAAGATAGAGGAAGAGGTTAAAAGTTTTCTTGGTCCTTCTGAAAATTACAGGTGGTTTGTAGCCAAATTCTCTTGGGATGAGACTCCAATGATAGGATTGATAAGAATGGATCACGATTTCATGTGGACTGATCAGTGTCATAGAACTTTTTAGTATCTAAAGGATAAGTTCTTCAGTGCTATAGTTATTTTTATTCCAGTAAATATAGTTTCGTTTAGATTTTTCTAGGATGATTGGTGTCTTGGATTGTGATGTGTTATGATGTAATTAATATCAATAATATTATTGGTTCTTGATAATTATATCCCCATGAATATCACTATTACACCCAAAATATTGAGTTGGCAATGGTATTGTTTTCCCTGATGTTGTGGAGACATTACAAAATCGATGAGTGTTGTTTGGTCTTCATTGATCATAATAGCACGAGTTATGTTTTCTCCCAATGAAACATGAACATTCTTCAGCATCAGTGGATAGATATCATATATTATTATGACTTTGCGATATCATATAAACCTTTAAGTGGAATGATGAGGTTTTAGCATTATGAAGGAAGTTACGTAGTGATGCATTTCATTAATTAGGTGATTCGTCGAGAGTGGTGAAAGAACATTAAGTGTTTCATCTAGATATGAAAGGATTCATTGGAAGAGGTTGTATTTTTTATATTATGGGGTAGACGTATTTAGTCCAGCAGTTATATGAATACGTGTTTGGGGATATTGTTTTAGAAGTATAGAGAGACTGAGATATTTGGGAAAAGTCGATAGATGGTTTGTCTTAGGATGAATAACACTGAGTGTTGTTTCAGTAAAGGCCTTTATTCATCTTGTTATGCATGATATGGTTATTATGGTGTTCTATAGTTCTCCTATAGTGGTTCATCAATGTGTGAATAAATGTACCAATATTTTAGAGGTCGGTTTTGGGGGTCTGGGATGAAGCATGCAATTGCAAAGATGTGGTCCCAGTGTTTTGTCTTCCAGAAGGTGAAGGCCATGCATCGTGTCCTCGGTGGTTTTCTACATCTGTTAGATGTTCCTTAGTGAATGTGGGATAACATCTTGATTAACTTTTTTATTGGTTTACCTCTAGTTCATGGAGGCTATGATGCTATATTGATGGTAGTGGATCGTTTGATGAAATTATCCCCCTTTATAGTGATCAAGGATTCGAGATCGGTGGAGGTTTTATCTAGGTAGTACCTAGTGGTTGTGGGGAGACTCCACGGGGTCCTGAGGACAATAATTTTTGATCAAGATCAGCATTTTACATTTAGGGTAGGTATATGTCTCGAGTGTTATTTTTGTTCTCAGATTTTTCTTATCACTTCTTTCTATTCGGAGATGGATGTTCATATAGATCAAACCATCTAGACTCTCGATGACATGTTGTTCTCTTGTGTCCTGGATGTGTGATGTTTGTGGATGATGTCACTTCCCTTGGTAGATTTTCCATATAATATATTTTTTCACTCCACTATTGGTATGAAACCATTTGAAGCACTGTATGGACAACCTTTCCAGCCTCCATTGTTCTATACTAGGGGTAGAGAGTCAACAATTATTATGCCAAAACTTGAATATAATATGAAAGAGTTGGTTCAATTGAGTTGCAAGTGGATGAAGGCATCACAAGATCATAATAAATCAATTCCAATATTAGGAGGATACCTATGAGGTTTGATATTGGGGATCATTTGTTATTGAAGGTGACTCCCCATTGTGGTAAGTGGAGTTTTGGTTTTGGTAGAAAGCATTCTCCCTAGTTTGTTGGGCCTTTAAAGTCATTATTGTAAGTTAGAGCTATAGCGTATCAGATAGAGTGTCCACTATAGATAAGCAAGATAAAAAATTCTATTCACAAGGAAAAACTTAATCTTTATCTTTATGGAGACTCCCATACGATAAATCTGGGTGAGATTGATGCTGATGATGATACGAACTTCAAGGAGTAGCCCGTACCGATCTTGGACCCCCAGGGGATGGTGTTGTGTGGGTATATTATCCATTTGGCTCATGTCTTGTAGAGACATGGTGTCATGGAGAATCGTACGTTGGAATGTCAGTTGTAGATACATTATCAGTACCCATATATGTTTTATGCTTATATCATCTCTTGTAAGATTATTTAATTTTTTTAGTTCTTCTGAAGTTTATGAGATGGATTTGTCTTATTTATTGATGTTTATTTATATATTTTGAGAGGTATATCTACTTTGAATTTGTTTAGGAGATGATTTTTGTTATTTAATGGTGTTTATTTATTATCTTTATTTCATCCATATGTTGATGAGAGCCTTGAGAGGATTCTAATAGGGTGGATGTTTAGATAAACCCTTAAATTTTTTCTCTCTGGGCTAGGATTGGATTCTTGAGGATGAGAATGTTTTCACAGGTGTATAATATAATGATATAAATCATCATGGATTGATCCGTTGGATATTTTTGAAGACATATGTTCTAGGAGGAGGCTCGTAGGAAGTCTGGATGAGTTTGGTTGCTAAGAGATGGAAGGAAGGGAGGATTTCACGTCATGAGAAGTTATATGACATGAAATAGAGTTTCATAACATGTAATGAATCAAGGATAAAAAAATAAATTAAATGAATATGTGACACATTTTTTGGTATAAACCAATCATAGAAGATTACATGACATGATTGGGTATCACACATCGTGTAATTACCCATTTATGTATTGTATTAAGTGTTTTCAGCTACTCGGGTTATTCATAACCATATGATAACTTTTCTCTCCCCCTAATTCTATGAAAACCAGAAACCACCTCTTCCTCATTTTGGACATCCCATTGATGAGATTCAATCATCATTCTTACATGTTAAATTTTTGGGGACCCGAGTTGATCCGTGGTGTGTTTTCCTTCATTTTCCATCGGTTTCATCCATTTTGATATCTTTTTATTCTTGTTCAATTTCCATGATATTGATGATGATCTCCTTTTTATCTAATGGGGTTTCTATTGGTTGTTTTTGGAACATTTTTGTAGAATCCTCCTTGGATGGATGTAGTTCTCATGGGAGGAGAGATTAGATATCTGTTTCATGGTTTGCTCTCAGGTGAAAAACATTGACACCCTTTTTATGGTTGGGGATTCAATTCATTTATATTTATTTATGTACATTTATAGTGATAGAATGATTTATCTCCTTGGATCACAATTAAATTTACCGAATAATTACTTAAATTAGATTAAATAATTTGTATCAATATCATGGCAATGATTTTTTTGTAACATTATAACATTTTGCCTCTTGATTTTATACATAGTGTGATATCTATGAAGTGCATGTTGTGCTTGGTTTACCATGCGTTATTGGTAAAAAAAATCTATAATTAATTTATAATTATATAGGTAAAATATTAGAGAGCGAGATTTAATGAATCTAGTTTCTATCGTTGTAATTTCATGATTATTGAATTGATTCAAGTATACATGTTTAATTAAATTTTTATTGATCCTAAATCTTGTTAATTATTCTGGATAAAATAATTAAAGGGATTTAAAATAATTTTTTTAATTAATATTCATAGATTCCTTCATATGTTTCATGTTTTTTGAACTTATGAATAATGAATCGGTTAGTTCAGGATGAAATAATAATTGGTTGTGTGATAAACGATAATGCTCTGTAAGGCCTAAGTTGACCACTAGCTTATAAAGGACAAGTGACTTGTGATCTATAACCATGACATATCATTGCATGTAAATGATATATGATTTTTTAGGGCCAATAGCCTGGTTTCATTGTTTATTTCCTACTGCTTGTCATGTGATGTGAGCCTAGGATGGATGAGTCTGGAGGTCTATTGTAGTATGTGGGGTGGGGAGGCTTGGATGTGTTGTGGGCCTAGGATGGTTATTCCTAGATGGTTCTTGTCTGATGTGGGTAGGAATTCCATGTTCTTATGGTTGATGTCAACATCTAGAGTGGTGAGATACATCATGATATTCGTGTGAGTATCGTGGAGGTCTCCGAAGATGATAAAATGGGATGATAATAGACTTAAAAAAATTTATGAAATATTGATACATGATTGAATCCATTGTTTAGCCAACATCCATATTGTTGTTTATCTAGATATCTTTCCACACTACTAGATCTAGATAGTTTTTTGACACACATTATAAGAGAGTTGATTATGTGGAGGGTATGTGACATAATTTTTATGTTTAGCTTCTTATATTTGGATGATTATATGCTCCAACTATATGTGGTGAAGACTCGATGAGTATTTTATAAACTCACCATGTAGAGCCCCATGTTTTTGGAAGCGCAAAATATTTTCATAGAATACCTGGAAATATAGAAAATAATGTTTCTAATAAATTAATGATTGTTTAACCCATGGGGATGGAGCTTTCTGGGATAAAAAATGACGTGGTTATAATTCTGATAAGTTGTGGTCGCTGTTTTCCCAATTTTTAGAGGGAATGGATCGAGTTTTAATCCTAACATATTGTAATACATACAATTTTAATGGTTAACTAATGGTTAATTTTTAATTAAAATAATGTGCAATTGATTAAAATGAAAAATTATAACTTAATTTATCTCTTTAAATGATTTTCTACTTATAGGATATCTGTAATTAGTATTTGAAGCTGAGAGTCTAAGGGATGTTAACTATAGTTAAGTCTAAGAATATTTCATGCCCATTTTTTGGTTTTGAGTTATATTATATCATGACCTTTTTATGTTTTTATACATTAATCTACCCTTTTGGTTATGGAAATTGAAACCTCGTGGATTCTGATACCTGGGGGTGTTTTCTCAAACATTTTGGTTGCAAGAAGGATAGATGGTTACCAACTATAATCTTCTATCGTATCCCGGTAGTTACATGGTCTAATATGAATAGAGGGGTTTTCCCCATATATGTATGTAGAGGGCTATAATGTCTTGTGTTTATTTCAAAAACATTTATTTTTGATATTGTATAGACCCGAATCTTGACGTACATTGAGATTACATTACATTTGCGGAATACTTAGTACATAACAAAAACACACACACAAGGATCGTAATAGTTTAGTGTCTTTGGAATCTCGGAATGTAATCTTCTAATCCTGGTGAAAGATCTTCAACATATCCCATAAAGATCTTCTTTTTTTATACCTAAAACCTTTCTTTATATCCTGGGGAAAAGAAAACATAAAAGGGTGAGCTCAAATGCTCAGTAAGGGTAAACAAAAAAAATATCAATCACATCGTATACACAAGCACATAACTTTTGGAAATCTTAACCTGTAAAAGAGATCATAATTTCATAACATGGGATAAATCATGGCAGTGAAATGTAATCACAATAATCATAACATAAAACATGAAACATTGTGGCATACACACATAATCATAGATAATCATTTCTTGTTAGTCAAGACTCATTGCCAAGACTATCTTAGTAGACAAAGTCCCTTTCTGAACCGAGTCACCCTCGTTTCTGTCCTGTTTCACTGAACCGGTATAACCTAACGTTCCAGCCATGTCTATCTCATGAGATATAAAATCTTTACCCAATGCATTGGAGGGTGATATAGATCCCACCCATCTCATAATGATACCATTCTTATGTGTGCCACAAAATCATAAATCATACATCATTTCATAACCCATGTAATAAAAATGGGATTCTTAAACATCATGACATCATAAAACAATTCATATAAGATAAATGAATTCATAAAAATAATTCCATCACAACATAATCAAATAAATGTAAGAATATGGATAGAAACAAGACCCTATATTATCTTAGATGGAAAATAATTTTGATAAAACAGTTGAACTCCATTCTTGAGAAAAATATCCTTTCTACTTCAAAAATACATTTCCTTTCTTAACATGTCATACAATTCTAAAATAAAAGAAGTTGATTAAAAATAAACTTGAAAACTTGTAAAGGAAGCTTCTTGGAAATAATGTTTTAAAAATCCATTCATGACGTATAAGTTAAAAAAGATTCTTTGTACTTTTGTCGGAAAAGTCAAAAAGTACCTTATACAAAAAATGACAAGAGATTCCTTACATATTCTTTACTAAAAACTCACCAAAGGGTAAAATTGGATTTAAACAATTGTAGGTGTATGGAAATAATTTTACATATTCTGGAAACATGGATGTGGATGATAAAATACACCCCAGTAAATACTAAAGTATAAACAATCCTGGATAAAAATGAGATTGTGATAATTCCCTTACCTTAGGTCCGACATGATTTGTAAGTGTCCGAAACTCCTGTATAATTATTTAAATAATGTTATTGACTTATTCCAGAATCATATTCATTGTTATGATATCATATATGGTTCACTTATGACTTTATATTACCCGTTCTTTTGTAAATTCCATGTTAAAGAGAATTTTGGGTAAAATTGTTTCATTTGTCATCCGTGTTTTAACTTGTAATTATTCATATGATTACTTAGATCATGATTACTTAATTCCAGAATATAAAACATGATTTATATATATATATTCAGAATATACATATATATAATAAATTAGTAAATGGAAAGAAATGCACCGTTAATGGAGACGGTAGACCGTTCGTACGCATGAACGCTGTTTTCATTTCCTTATTGAGTTGAATGGAATTAAGTAGATGACATAAATATTTATAAACATAAATCCAGTAGCTTTATAATGTCATATATTTCATTATTATTTCTTATATATACATTATAATCATTCTTAAATGGTTAACATGGAGAATAAATCTCATCGCGTCGTGGAGACGGTAGTCTGTACGTACGCACAAGCGATGATATCATTTCCATAATTATTGAATTGAATTGGAGTGTATGATACAATATATCAGAATAATTATTATGTTATAATAACTATGTATAGTTATTTTTTACACCATTATACCCATCCATGTAAGGTGTTGGTGGAAAAGCAGATTACACCACGGCGTGGAGACAGTATTCCGTACGTACGCACGCGCGGTGATTTCCTTTTTCCGTAGGATGGATAGAAGGTTAATTAGAGTTTTTTAATATTTATAATAACATATAAGTATATGAGTGATACTGATTTTATTACTTAATAATGAAACAACCTTATAAGAAGAAGTGGAAGAAGAAATAAAGGTGAAATAATTGGTAACAGAAATTACCTCTTCTTTGAAGCGCCTCTTTGAGACCTCCTATTAGGGTACCAAAATTGGTCTTTGAGGAATACCAGAACCTCTAGGATGTTGAATGGGAAGTGGAGAGGAGAATTTGACAGGGTTTGGCCGAGCTTGAAGGCTCAAAGTTGTGTGAGGAAGAGAGGGAGGAGGTTCCCTTTTATAAGGGAGGAGAGGGGCTCCTTTGGAAAAACTAAAAATATTATTTTATTATAAAGTCATGTTCAGTTTTAAATAGCTCCAAATTAATTTATTTCGAGAATAAGGTGGGGATGGGTCGAAATCCTCTCATCCAATAGAATTTAGACAAGTTTAGGTACCTATTTTAACCATATCATTTATATTTAACATTAAGTTAAATAATTTTACTTTTACCGTGTCTTCTTGTGTTCTTATACTATAAGGTTAATAAACTTACTATAAGAAGCCAAAAGAACCCCAAATTGTTTATTATTAATATATATAGCCTTATATAAGTCATTTTTCAGAACCTTATATTTTTAGGAATAAAATAACAATTAATAATTTAATATTTTATTTAAAAACTATTTTCTGTCAATTTTGACACTATTTGATATATGATTTTTTTTTAAAGTCATAACATAATTATATGTTAGAACCATATTGATTAAATCAACACTAATATATCATAGTAACCTATAAAATTAGTGGAATTCCTAAAAAGTCTTAAATTACATTTATTTTGTTATTATAACATCAATTATGTCAATATTTCATTAATAAGATAATTACTGCATCATCTTTGTGTCATAAATAAATTACATTATTTGATGTCTAAAAATTACGAATAAAATACCATTATGTAGGAAATCTTTTTATTTTTCTGATAAATATTTACAATAGAATTTATCTTATATATAACCCTATATTAAAAATGATTTAGTAAATAAACATTGATTTTAACTCTTTTAACCCTTCTTTAAATAAATTAATAATAAATGTCCTAATCTAATCCAAGTGGGCCTAAATGGTCATATTTTATTCCTAAGTTTGTTTTTGGTCGAATTACACTTGTCCAATAGAATTAGGAAATGTTTTAGGGTAATAATAATATCATTTCTACCCTTAATTACCCTATTTACTTTTAACCATGGTAAATAAAAGTAAAAAGTTACTATTTACCAAAAATTATTTTCATCTCATTGAACCACATTTTACTTACTAACAACAACCATGTCTCTCAGATTTTTGAAATTCCACTCACAGAAGCGGTAAAATTATGTTTTATAAAAAATTCAGTTTTTTTAACTACCACTTAGTGGTTTCACTATTCATCAAAAATTGAAAGTTTTCAGAAAAATACCAAAAATTAGGCCTAATCTATATTTGATATTATGAACTCAAAAATGATTTCTATTTTACCAAATTCAAAACATATCATTTTCATTAATTAATTTAAAAATTAATTCCCATCATCAAAACAAATACCGTGTTCTTAAGAGATAATAACTATCAAAAGATTGGCATTTGTTTATGTCTGGTTTAAATGTGAAATTACATCCAATGACCAAAATTTTATTAAATTGTAAAAATATATTCTAAATATAATTTAAAACCACTCATATTAATAATTTATCACTATTAATTATTTCGATTGAAAAAGTTGGTTTTAATTAAAATTTAGTAATTTTCACTATACATCAAAATATGAAAGTTATCCGAAAATCACCAAAATTTCACCCTAAGCTAATTTTGATATTAAAAATCCAAAAATTAATTCCATTTTGAAAAATAAAATTAAAAAATTTCAAAAGGTGGTTATTACTATTCATAACGGCTAGTTTTAATAATATTTTAATAGCATATTGTTGTTTACTGAAACTCGTTATTGCGTACTACACACGCTATCGAGGAAGGTCGTGATTGCGTGTAATGCAAGGCAAATAAACGATGCGTGTTGTGCAAGCTCCTCTTGGTGTAGCGTAAAACACAAGACATTAGTGAAATTAAAAAGAATATTTTTCATAAAATCTCGGGGTGTTACATTCTACCCCCCATAAAATGAATTTCTCCCTCGAAATTCGTCAGGGTTATAAAAGGTTTACTATTCGAAAGTTTCTTTAATAGAAACCCACATCGTAAAAAGGAATACCAAAACTAATCTTTAAAAACGAAAGTATGAAACGTAACAGTTATCCAAATAAACTAATCACTGGGTTTCCACATAGGTGAAAATATGGATATGGAAGAAAAATCTAACCATCATGTTCTGATGGAGAGTGGTAGAGAACATGGCTATTAAAAATCCAACAATCGCAAAGCCATAAATTTGTGATGATCTAGGGTACCATCTGATTCATCAGATATAAGATCACTAGGACAACATTTTTGGTTTTCAATATCATTTCCCTAAAGTTGAAAATTTTGAATTAGAAGAAATACTTACTTGATTTTGGTACAATCTCACTGTTGTTCATGCTTTGAACAATTTCCACTTCATCTCTTGAAGAAATGAAGTTGAATTTGTTATTCGTGAAGTGTTAACAGATCATGTGATAGAATGATGGGTGATTCCATCTGTTTCAAACAAAAGTTTAGAAATAGTAATCAAATATACATAAGTCTGTCTTTGGTGAGGTTAATCATATATGATTCCAAAAATGAATTTATACTTCATATATCATACCGCTTAATAAAATAAAACTAGTTTCTACTAACCTGGGACTTTCTGTAGGCCAGTGGAATGTGATAAAGGCCCGTCACACTTTAGTTGTGGGTTCGATTCCCCCAGCCTTGGCCGACGCGATGGGTTGTCGCACATCCTGTAGGTTGTCCTTTTTTTAAATCTACATTATTATAACATCACATCAACAATATCAAAAAAAAGTTTTATCCTTAAACAATACTAACTTATGTCCAATATAGTCCATTCCAATCTTTAGGCTTATCTAAAATACTTCGGTCCAAGATCATAGTATAAAGAAAACGATTACTTGAAATGTCATCAACCAAGCATGTTAATACCATCATTTGTCCCCCATATATCTTGTTGGTCACATTCCAATCATGTGAATACATTAATCATGTATTCTGTTGAAAAATTAATACATATTAAACCTTAGTGAAAACATGAATTCTTTCAAACGTTAACTCTTACCACATACCAAAATCCAAAAATTCTATATACTCAAACCATGATATAACCTTCTCCTGATATCAGTCATGAGCTCATGAACACTATCAAACATTTAATTTTCTCCTTATCCCTTCATTATGCGCATATCAACTTCATTCCAAAAATATCTGAATAACCTTTCATGGATTCTGGTGGCATTAATCACACACTTTCAAAACTCAAGGAAAGACAACAATGTAACAATCCTTAGATGTCTCTTTATTCCATAGTACCATGAGATTCTTTACACTTGATAAACATGTAATCATTCCACTACCTTCTTAAACCATTGACCGTGCTTCAACAATTATTTCATCTTACATATCATTTGTAGTCTCTTCATCATCATCAACAAAAATACTACCCATACGACTATACCGATTATCTTCATGAGACATTCCCTTAGGGCATTGGTTTGCATAATGCCCGTACATTCCACATTTAAAACATTTAACCATTTTTGATGTCGTAGCAATACCATTAACCTCATCCATGGTGTTAACTGAAACTTTTCCATTGCACTTACTGGATTTGTGTCCTTCTTTTCCACACCCAAAGCATCTTCCAGTTCCATTGAAACATTCTCCTTGATGCCTCTTCCCACATGATTTTCATAGGGGAAATTGAACTTTCTTTCCTCTATGATCATCATGAAACTCCATCTTTCTCTTATTAGCCGAGTCAGGAAACTTACCAAATTTTACATTATTGATCATATTATGAGATTTCTGATTCGGTATAATAATGATGTTTGGACTTCCAAATCCCATTTCATTTTATTGCTTATGAAGAACATCATTCCATTGTCCATCATATCCTCCATTATCGTGAATCATCTAATACCCAAAAAGAATAGTGTGAGAGGAAAAAATCATGCTAGGGAAAACAACATAATAAAAGGGGGAGTACCCTTAATAGCTAATATCTTAGGTTAAATTCTAATATCGTTAGCGCAATTCTAGGACTATAACCTATATGTATACTTAACCATAGAGACATCGCTAGACATACCTTAGAAATATCTCTAGGAATCTCACTAAAGTTCTTGCATCCTAGTTTCCAAATGTTGAATAAACTTTTCCTCTGATACCAACTGTAGAGACCCGAAGCTTGACATACATTGACATTACATTACATTTTTGGAATACTTAATACATAACAAAAACACACACACAAGGATCGTAATAGTTTAGTGTCTTTGGAAACTCGTAATATAATCTTCTAATACTGGTGAAATATCTTCAACATCTCCCATAAAGATCTTCTTTTTTATATACCTAAAACCTTTATTTATATCCTGGGGAAATGTAAACATAAAAGGTTGAGCTCAAATGCTCAGTAAGGGTAAAAAAATATCAATCACATCGTATACACAAGCACATAACTTTTGGAAATCTTAACCAGCAAAAGAGATCATAATTTCATAACATGGGATAAATCATGGCAGTGAAATGTAATCACAATTATCATTACTTAAAACATGAAACTTTGAGGCATACACACATAATCATAGATAATAATTTCTTGTTTGTCAAAACTCATTGCGAAGACTATCTTAGTGGACAAAGTCCCTTTCTGAACCGAGTCACCCCTGTTTCAGTCCTGTTTCACTGAACCGGTATAACCTACCGTTCCAGCCATGTCTATCTCATGAGATATAAAATCTTTACCCAATGCATTGGAGGGAGATAAAGGTCCCACACATCTCATAATTATACCATTCTTATGTGTGCCACAAAATCATAAATCATACATCATTTCATAACCCATGTAATAAAAATGGGATTCTTAAACATCATGACATCATAAAACAATTCATATAAGATAAAGGAATTCATAAAAATAATTCCATAGCAATATAATCATATCAATGTAATAATAGGGATAGAAATAAGACCCTATATTATCTTAGATGGAAAATAATTTTGATAAAACACTTGAACTCCATTCTTGAGAAAAATATCCTTTCTACATCAAAAATACATTTCCTTTCTTAACATGTCATACAATTCTAAACTAATAGAAGTTGATTAAAAATAAACTTGAAAACATGTAAAGGAAGCTTCTTGGAAATAATGTTTTAAAAATCCATTCATGCCGTATAAGTTAAAAGAAACATTCTTTGTACATTTGTCGGAAAAGTCAAAAAGTACCTCGTACGAAAAACGACAAAAGATTACTTTCATATTCTTTACTAAAAACTCACCGAAGGGTAAAATTGGATTTAAACAATTTTAGGTGGATGGAAATAATATTACATATTATGGAAACATGGATGTGGATGATAAAATACACCCCAGTAAATACTAAAGTATAAACAATCCCGGATAAAAATGAGATTGGGATATTTCCCTTGCCTTAGGTCCGACTTGCTTTGTAAGTGTCCGAACCTCATGTATAATGATTTAAATAATGTTATTTACTTATTCCAGAATCATATTCATTGTTATGATATCATATATGGTTCACTTATGACTTTATATTACCCGTTCTTTTGTAAATTCCACGTTAAATAGCGTTTTGGGTAAAATTGTTTCATTTATCGTCCGTGTTTTGACTTGTAATTATTCATATGATTACTTAGATCATGATTACTTAATTACAGAATATAAAACATGATTTATATATATATATATATATTCAGTATATACATATATATAATAAATCAGTAAATGGAAAGAAATACACCGTTCATGGATACGGTAGACCGTTCGTACGCATGAACGCTGTTTTCGTTTTCTTATTGAGTTGAATGGAATTAAGTAGATGACATACATATATATACACATAAATCTAGTAGCTTTATAATGTAATATATTTCGTTATTATTGCTTATATATACTTTATAATCATTCTTAAATGGTTAACATGGAGAATGAATCTCATCGCGTCGTGGAGATGGTAGTCCGTACGTACGCACGAGCGATGATATCATTTCCATAATTATTGAATTGAATTTGAGTGGATGATAAAATATATCAGAATCATTATTATGTTATAATAACTATGTATAGTTATTTTTTACACCATAATACCTATCCATGTAAGGTGTTGGTGGAAAAGAAGATTACACCACAGCGTGGAGACGGTATTCCGTACGTACGCACGCGCGGTGATTTCCTTTTTCCGTAGGATGGATAGAAGGTTAATTAGAGTTGTTTAATATTTATAATAACATATCAGTATATGAGTGATACTGATGTTATTACTTCATAATGAAACAACCTTACAAGAAGAAGTGGAAGAAGAAATAAAGGTGAAAGAATTGGTAACGGAAATTACCTCTTCTTTGAAGCGCCTCTTTGAGACCTCCTCTTAGGGTACCAAAATTGATCTTTGAGGAAGACCAGAACCTCTAGGATGTTTCTAGGGAAGTGGAGAGGAGAATTTGACAGGGTTTTTTCGAGCTTGAAGGCTCAAAGTTGTGTGAGTAAGAGAGGGAGGAGGTTCCCTTTTATAAGGGAGGAGTGGGGCTCCTTTGGAAAAACTAAAAATATTATTTTATTATAAAGTCAAGTTCGGTTTTAAATAGCTCAAAATTGATTTATTTCGAGGCTAATGTGGGGATGGGTCGAAATACTCTCATCCAATAGAATTTATACATGTTTAGGTTCCTATTTTAACCTTATCATTTAGATTTAACATTAAGTTAAATAATTTTACTTTTACCGTGTCTTCTTGTGTTCTTATACTATAAGGTTAATAAACTTACTATAAGAAGCCAAAAGAACCCTCAAATTGTTTATTACTAATATATATAACCTTATCTAAGTCTTTTGGACGAACCTTAGATTTTTAGGAATTAATTAACAATTAATAATATAATATTTGATTTAAAAACTATTTTGTGTCAATTTTGACACTATTTGATATATGATTTTTGTGAAAGTCGTAACAGAATTATATGTTCTAACCAAGTTGATTAAATCAACAATAATACATCGTATTAACCTATAAAATTAGTGGAATTCATAAAAAGTCTTCAATTACATTTATTTTGGTATTTATAAAATCAATTATGTCAATATTTCATTAATAAGATAATTAATGCATCATCTTTGTGTCATAAATAAATTAAATTATTTGATGTCTAAAAATTACAAATAAAATACAATTATGTAGGAAATATTTTTAGCTTTCTAATGAATATTTACAATCGAATTTATCTTATGTATATCCTTATATTAAAAAAGTTTTAGTAAATAAACGTTGATTTTAACTCTTTTAACCCTTCTTTAAATAAATTAATAATAAATATCCTAATCTAATCCAAGTGGGCCTAAATGGTCATATCATATACCTATGCTTGTTTTTGGTCGAATTAAACTTGTCAAATATAATTAGGACTTGTGTTATGGTAATAATAATATCATTTCTACCCTTAATTACCCTATTTACTTTTAACCATGGTAAATAAAAGTAAAAAGTTACTATTCACCAAAAATTATTTTCATCTCATTGAACCACATTTTACTTACTGACATCAACTGTGTCTCTCGGATTTTTGAAATTCCACTCACAGAAGCGGTAATATTATGTTTTATGAAAAATTCAGTTTTTTTAACTACCACTTAGTGGTTTCACTATTCATGAAAAATTGAAAGTTTTCAGAAAAATACCAAAAATTAGGCCTAAGCTATATTTGATATTATGAACTCAAAAATGATTTCTATTTTACCAAATTCAAAACATATCAGTTGCATTAATTAATTTTAAAATTAATTCTCGTCGTCAAAACAAATAGCGTGTTCTTAAGAGATAATAACTATCAAAAGATTGACATTTGTTTATGTCTCGTTTAAATGTGAAATTACATCCAATGACCAACATTGTATTAAATTGTAAAAATATATTCTAAATATACTTTAAAACCACTCAAATTAATAATTTATCACTATTAATTATTTCGATTGAAAAAGTTGTTTTTAATTAAAATTTAGTAATTTTCACTATTCATCAAAATATGAAAGTTATCCGAAAATCACCAAAATTTCACCCTAAGCTAATTACAATATTACGAATCCAAAAATGAATTCCATTTTGAAAAATAAAATTACAAAATTTCAAATGGTGGTTATTAATATTCACAACGGCTAGTTTTAATAATATTTTAATAGCATATTGTTGTTTAGTGAAACTCGTTATTGCGTACTGCACACGCTATCGAGGAAGGTCGCGATTGCGTGTAATGCAAGGCAAATCAAGGTTGCGTGTTGTGCAAGCTCCTTTTGGTGTAGCGTACAACACAAGACATTAGTTAAATTAAAAAGAATATTTTTCATAAAATCTCAGGGTGTTACAGATATAGTTTCTTATGTAATACAGGTTGTATAACATTTATAGGATGTGATGGATTCTAGATCCTCACCCAGTGTATGGGTTGTGATGGCTTTAGGTATAATATCTGATGTATGATACTTATATGCGGGTAATGGAGGCTCCCCGAAATTATTTGTTTACTTTATTGTTACGTTGACATAGTGGTTTATTTCACTAGGTACATTTTGTGGTCTATTTACCTTATGCATATGAGCTATATTTTATAGATATATATGTTAAAGTCATGAACCGTTGGGGTAATGTGGAAAACCAGTGTGGAAAAGTCGCGGGGTACGCTTTATATTATTTATTATATTATATTATATTGTATGTGATCCTTGGTGATAGTATACACAGTGAGGATGGGATATTGGTATACCAATTTAAGGGATGAGATAGATTCACTTGTTGTTTTCTATGCCTTATCATTTTTTCTTAAAATTTTTCATGATAAGAATCAGGGATGATCCAATAGAGTATACCTATTATACTCACATTATGTATATGAAAATAGTTTTTCAGTTCATTTGGTGAAGCTTGGATACCCCCCAGGTTCTTACCAGCTTGGGGCATTACCTGTTTAGGATTCACGATCACTGTTGTCCCCAACTTTCATTTTGTACTTTCAGTTTTCTTTTAGTTGTAGTAGTTCTTGTGTGAGATTACACATGAAAACATTGGTGTTATTCTATATTAGAGTCTGGGTAGAAATTGGTTGGTGTCTTTCTTTCTCAATGAATTTAATGTGTTCACATAGAGATTAATTATTCAAATCTGTATGTTTACTATACCCTCGATGATAGTTGCCAGCCCGGGTCCTACTTTAGGTGGGAATCGAGTGTCACTATCTCTATACACCCAATTCCATCCAAATGGGGGAACACTTTGTGGTGAGGGGGTACTGTCATTTATAGTAGTAGTACTATATTATTGTTAGAATTATAGAAGGTACTGTAATGGGGTACAATATTATAGGTACCATTCATTCGATTATACTTTTCAAACCACAATTATTTTCATTTAGAACATTGGACCATCTGGATATCATAGGTCTTTAGCCAAATGGGCCTCTAAAACAGCTCTATAGAGTTTAGTGGCTATGAGAAACCTCATCCTGGAGGATATTGACTTAGTATAGATAATCACTGATGATAGACCATGAGGGAACATAAGTCATTCCATTTCATTTAGGCATCATGAATTCTTATTTGGGGTAAAAATAAGACCAACTAAATCATTTGTGGTGAGAAATGCACAAATACTGCAACTACTACATGGGGGATAATTTTTTGATTTGGATAAAAATAATAAAGGCATCTATGACTTTGGGTATTTGCAGATATACACTAGGCTTTGAGGCAATTTAAGGGTCACCTCAAAATGTTTTGAATTTTTTTTATCTAATTAAATAAAAATTCGTAGCCATTGTTAAAGTGTAAAAATAAATAAAATTAATTATTTAAAAAACCTTCATATAATATCAAGGTTTATATAATTAAAATTGTGATAAAGTAAATTAATTTAATATTTGTATATATTGAGATGCATAAAATTATTATTTGATAATATGGATTATTATACGTTTATCTTTTGAGTAAAGAGGAATCAATTTAAACATTATTAATTGAAATTGAATAAAAAATAAGAAAATATTTTATTCAATGTATAAGACACCTGAATAATATAATTTAAATTTCAAAACACAATAAAGATCAAGAGGAATCCATGAAGACTCCATGATTATTACATCAAGTAGATCTTTTTACGAGGGTGGTGGAACAATTTATTTTTTACATGGTATATACTAATAACATCATAAATATATAGATCATGTATGTTGAAACCAATAATCAATTATTAGACTAGTGACCAAAATTCAAGGCAAAATTCAAAATATTTTTATAAAAATATGCAACATTGACTTATTACATTTCATATACATTTTTATATATCTTGTTATTATATTATTATTACGTTGTATTTTAGAATATATTTTTGTTCCTTTTAATTTAGTCTTATAAAGAAGATATGGTAGAAGGGGTTTTTATATTTTGAAGTATATTCATATCACATTTACATCTATTTTTATTTACCTTCTTTAAATTGACTTATTCCATATATTTTTATGTATTTTTGAACCTATATAATGAATAAAATTTTATCTAAAATTTAATTAACTTACCTTATATAGGATAATCTAAAAATTTTAGTTGTTTTATTTAATGATTACTCTGTTATTTTTTTGAAACATTGATGTTGGATTAATTTTAAAATCATAGATCATGTTAATTCTACTATATTTTTTATTATCTAATTTCCATGTTCACTACCTAGGTAATTATAGAAATAGGGGTAAAAACAATATGATTATATAGATTTATTTTGGATTCATTATAAATAGTATAAAAAATATTTTATAAAATATTAAATTTAACAATGTTGTTTTAAAGGAATAATCTAGATTAATTGACTTTCTTAAAAAACTATATCCATATAAAACCAATACATGGTACATAAAAAAATTTAAAGCTAAAATATTGATAAATACATTTAATTTTACAATATATATATTAAAACCAAAATATAACATAAAACATCCTAACATTTTATTTAAAATAGGTTTTTTAATTCACTACAATCACTTTTTATAAAATATTTTTACATATATTTCTATGAACTATAATGCTTATTGAACACCCATTTTGTTCATATGGATAAAAATACTCTACTTGTGACTATGATACTCATTTATTTTAGTAATGATAATTGGTTATATAATAAATTCATATTTTTTCAATAACGTAACTCTTTCCACATTGAATTTTTTTAATAAATATTTAGAAATCCTTATGGGTGTATCTTTTTTGTATCATGGTTTTGTTATTTTATAGATATTATGTTATTCCACATATTATTTATTCTTTTTAATTATTAATTTCACACTTAATTGAATAAATTGATCTATCATATACTCAGAAAATCAACAATATTTTTCATTATTACATTACATGTACTCCCCTTAAACATCAATGTAGTCATAAAAATATACAATATCTATTTCTGAAAAGAAAATAGAATTTTTTACATATAAAATGAAAAATGAAAAATCCCAATAATTTCTTGAGGAAATGTGAAATTCAAATAATGATATAATGTCTTCGTAACCCATCTAATAATAGATATTTCATAGAAATCAATTAAAAAAATGTTATATATAATAATAATTATATTTAAATAAGATATATATGAATGATGAAAAATAGTATAAAATTATTTTAATTACCTAATAAATACATAAATGAAAAAAAATATTTTCTTTCTTTTTTTTCTATTAAAAATAAACAATTATTAGAATATGTTACGAATTTGTGAAATTTTTCCTATTACCTTCGAGATCATGATAAATCTTTATCTGATAACTCTTCTCCCTAAAAACCAAAACCATACTATCTCAAAAAAAATATGGAAATATTCCTTCCAATTTTTACAAAATTTAAACATAGAATAAAATTAAAATATCTGATTAATAAAAAATAAAATTGATTTATTGAGAATAAGATAATTTTTTTATTTTGTTAACATTTTAATTAATATTTATTGATTATAGTGTTGGTTATAATAAAAATATTATTTTTATGGATAGAAAAAAGAAATCTAAATATGGTTGATTACATAGAAGGACATGTATTAATATAGAAAATGTGATAGAAATTTGTGAGATTATAGAGATTATGTTTATAAATAATAACCATTTATAATTCAGGGTTTTGATGAAGATAAAAAAATATTTTTTAATATATAAAATGTGATTAAAGGATCCCAAATACAAGGTCATCATGATTTATAAATGAAACAAGGATCACTGAAATTGAGGAACCTTGTGGACTTGACCTTACACTATATTTTCCACTACACCTTATTCAATCATCACAGTCAGGGTTTGATGAATATCACTAATTGGAATAAAAAATACTCTTTCCACCAAAGTTATCCATGTAAATTTAAATCACTCAATATTTAGGTGGCATTACTCTTCTCAACAAGGTGTGCTATAAAATCATAGTGCATACGTGGAATATGAACTAGTGATTTCAGAAATAAGGAGTTTCCACTGAGGTTCAAGAAGGATTGAAAATGTACCATCTAAATGTAAATTTATAATTACAATACCCTTTAGGTTTCCCCCTATGATTATATAAAATTTATCATGAATTATAATGTATGAGAAAATTCCTCAATGATTTATTATAATTAATTCATGAAGAAATGAAACCATTATCTGTTTGATCTTTTTATAGAAATTTTAATGATATCCATCATGTGAATGATTAACTTGAGTTAATACTATTATCATTCGTCCACCCAAAAAATCAAATACTATGGAATGTACACCACTCTTTACAATATGTAATATTGTAATCTATGAATTTCGTGGGATGAATCCTTACAATATATCCCAATAATAACATACAATTTTCAAAATGAAATAACATGTTTACATTCATTATGATACCCACTTATTCATAATATATAATATATAAAACTTTTATCATATTCAAAGTGGATTTAGGGAATATGTATTTCAATCTCTCATGATCACTAAATCCTAATACACATACACTATATTTGAAGATATATCATATCATTTATGATAAATTGTGATAAAATATCCAAAAATATTTTGAAATTATTCTAAAAATACATTTGGAAAACTATTATAATATTCAATATGCATCACATCATATTAAATACCTTGTGAATACCCCTTCATTAATCATATTGATAAATTACCGTACACTTTTATATCATCTCTTTCAGTAAAACTCAATCATATTCTATCAAAAACAATAATTAATCATACTGACCTTTATTGAATTGAAAAAAATATGAATATCCAGTTCTAAAAATTTGAAAAAAGTGAGGTTTATTGAATAGTTGTAGTACCTGATTGAATTTTTAAATATTGAATATTGTGTTGATCATGTATGTGTGAATAATTAAAAGAAATTTGGAATGATTGTGAGTTTATATTATGTGTTGGTGAAGATTCTGAGATGATTTTAGGTGAGTTTGAATTTTTCTAGAATATAATCATTATGGAGAATTTGAAAAAGAATTTACTTCTTAAGGTTGTTTTTTCCCCTCTATAATTTTTAACATGTATGTATTAAGATTCACCCAATATTTGTAAGGATTAATTAGATATGAAAAATGGTAAATGTTAAAATCATAATGTTCATTCCAAAAATTATGAAGGATCACTAAAAATATAACCAGGCTTACTATTAAGGATTTGAGGTACATTTATAACTTTTTAAATGTCATTCTAGTTATTAATAGACCCTCATAAGGTTTTTTAGTCACATTGAGAAGCTGATTTTAGAATATATTATGTCAATTAATTAATCTTTATAAGAATATAGACTTTGCGAGGTTCAAACATTGTGTATTTCAATGGATAATTTTATGATTGAATGTTTTTATGGTTAAATTAATTATATGAAATTGGAAAAAATTAATATTAAAAAATTATCTGAGGAATGTAAGGTTAAAAACATTATAGTAAATTCTGGAAGAAATAATATATTTGAAAACTAATAAATGATTGATCAATTCATTCCTGTTTTGAACATAAAAACTATTCTTCTGACTTATGATAAATTTTGAGAATTATAAATAAAACTATGATTGAATTGATAATGTAAGAGGCAGTAGCACTATGAGGAGGATTGTCTCAGAAAAAAAATCTATTCATGATTTCATAGATGGAATTTAATATACCCACTTATTATATGGATGATTTTAAATAAGGATTAAATCCTAAATTTAATAGGGTTATTTTATTTGGGTTTAAATGAGAAAAGCAATGAGTTTATTCATGGGAATTTCAAATTAATATATTTTAAATAATTATGGATCATCAAATATTTAACTTTTATTAATCCATTAACCATAATATATCATGAAGTAAATAATAGAGGAGTTTATATATTTGAATATAGAAAAATTATTCACGTATTTCAATGAATATAAAAGTTTCAAATTAATTCAGATTAATTTATTCAAGAAATGAGAACTAATACTATGTGAGGTTATTAAACTATTGTATTAAATAAAGAGAACGAAGATGATAATAATAGGTTCTACGTTTTATGGATTATATTTTAAAGGATGAATGAGGGCTTCTGTGTCAGATGATCCTTTTATATCACTATGGAAATTAAAGTCTTAATATCTAAGAAAAATATTTTATTCATTGATGTTGGGAAATCCAAAAATGCATAGCATATATTATTCATATTAATATTAGGAAAATTAATGTCAAACGGTGTTACTAGTATTATTATTGATCATTGTAGTCAAATAGTGGATAATACATACTCTATGAAGTTTATGGTGTCTGACTAAACATTGTGTATGATTATTAGGCACTTGTAATTACTAGAAAATTGAAATAGTTATATAATAAATGTTCTATAATAAAACAAACATATAATTGAGTTGGTTTACTCATTGTATTGGAGGATTAAAAATTCATATGGGTATTGCATTATTTTCATTTATGTTTCATACAGGTGAGGAAGATATAAATGATGAGTGGATCATAGACATAAATGGAATAAAGAATTATTTATAAAATAACTTGTAAAAAATTTTGTACTATTGAATCACATAATCTTAGTGGTGTATTCACTAGTCATCTGCACATAAATTTGTATTAAATCCAACAATGTTAATTTTACAACCCTACAGTTTTAATGAAGGACCATTGAAATTATGAATTTTTTCAACCCCATTGGACACATTATTTTTTATGGAATGAAAATTCATGTATGAATGAACCATTTAATTCTTTATTTTTAATTTCAATACCATGAGGTCAGTGATTCTGAGACAGTGTTATTTCCACCTCTTTATAGAAATTATATAGTGAAATTTTTAGAAAAAATAAATATGAAGGTTGATGGAATTAATGTAAATGAAATTATATAATTTTTTTCTGAAAATTTTTAAACAAAAGTAATGGGGATAAATATTGTTATAGAAATGAGGGATAAGTTTATGAGTATGTATGAGGATAATTATATAATTATATATTCTAAATTGAATATTTGGAGAGATATATTTCAAAACATTAGGATGTATGAAGATAAGAATATTATGCAATGCCCTGAACATAGATACCCCGAGTCGGTGCATTATTACATAATATTGGAAAGATCAAAAATGATTAGTCTCGAATGAACGAACATTTTAGTATCCTTGGAAATAGTATATGCATTCATAAATTTTAAATTACATTTAAAAATGAAAAAATTAAAACAACATAGTCACCATAGGCCACACTCATATCTCTTAGATCATCCCTATCGGTCAGTCATAATATAATTATTCTCATCCTAGGATAAATAAAACATACAAAGGGGTGAGCTCAGATTCTTAGTAAGGATAACAATATAGTAGAAACTTCAAAAATAACATAAATATGTTAGGAAATGTATAAAACAAAAACAAAATCCAATTAAACATAAACATCAGTATAATATAGAAAAGATAAAATCAAATAATTCCATTTAATTAATCAAATGGATATTATATTATTCTAATTATCACATGCAATATCAATAGCCACTTTTATAATGATGGAATGCATAATTCCATACTTCCTAACCACATAGTCAATTCCTGGTGCCAATACTACAAATAATATTTTTTCAAGCCCTTCTTCCAAGACACTAGTTCGTATCATGATACCTACTGATGCATTGAAGAGCTATAGCAGGCTCCACCCAATACTTACTATGTCCAATGTATTCCACATCTGAAAAGGATTAAACATAACATAAATATTCATTTTAAAACTAGGATACAAAATATAAATAATTTATCCATAAAAATGAATGGTGTAAAAATAACACATCAACAGTCAAACATATCAAAAAAAATTAATACAATATGGATGTTTTTTATTATAATAAATCAACTTAAAATAATCTTACAATCCATAAAAGGATATTGACATAGATGAAATCAAAACTTTTTTTAAAGAAATATCTCTCTCTATTTTGAAAAAATTGAAATGTAAGATAATTATAAAATGAAAACTTTAATTTGAAAATATTCTTATAATATTGTAATGGATGCATCAACGATATTAGAACTACAGAAAATATCAGCACCCGCTGATAAGTTAAAAAAACATTCTTACCTTTATTTTTTCAAAAAGGTCATAAAGTACCTTGTTTGAAAAACAAAGGAAAGATTTTTTCAAAACATATAAGGTCAAATAAGGGTATAAATGACTTTAATATAATTTCTAGTAAATATTGAAAATGTTTTGAAATAAATGTTTTGAGAAAACACAGATGTGGATGATAAATATTTCCTAATAGATACTTTTGTAAAAACCACCTCGAATAACAATGATATTTTGAATTAAGCCTTACCTTGTACCTTTCCTTTGTAGAGGGTATGTTAAACTCCTATATAATAGTTAAATTATTGTAATTAAAATATTAAAAAACAATATATATAAATATGATATTATATATGATCTTCTAATATTGATTTGTTAATGACATTTCAGTAGTATAATCGTTTCGGGTGTTAAAAGATTCATTTTCCATTATATAATTAGTTACGTAAGTAATGATTATTATGGATAAGATGTATCTTATTAATATTCAGAATTATATTATGTTTTTATGCATTATTTTTAATTATAAAAAGAAAACTAGTCTTGAATTGATACGATGGGGAATGAATCCCATCGTGTTTCTGGAGACGATAATTCGTACTTACGCACGAGCGACAATATCATTATTTTGATATTAAAATTCTATATAATTGGATTGAATATCATATATATAGAATCATTATAATTTTATATTTATAATTTAAATCATTTATACTCATTTTTATGCCCATCCAAATGATGAAGTGTTTGATTAAAAAGCTACACCACCACAAGGAGAGAGTAATCCTTATGTACGCATGTATGGTGACATTACCATTTATAGGATGGATTGAATAATAATTATTGTTGTACCATTTTTATAAAAACATCACTTTATATAAATGATATTGGAGTTATTATTTTAGAATCGAAACAACAAAGAATGAGGAAGTGGAAAAAATTACTTGAAAGAGGTGTTGAAATATTTATCTCTTATTTGGGTTCATTCATTTTCATTTGATCAAAATGGCTTATTAGAATGGTTTTATGACTAAATAAAGGCCTCTAATATTACGGTAGGACAGTTGAGATGATATTTGGGTAGGGTTTGGCCGTGTAAAATGGATTTAAAGTTGTGAATTTTAGAGAATGGGAAGTCCACTTTTATTAGAGGGGTGAGGGTAACCTTAAGAAAACATTAAAATATTACTTTATAATAAAACAATTTTCGATTAATAATGGCTAAAAAAGATTTATTTCAAGGATAACGTAGTTATGGGTCGAAATCCACTAAACTAATATTTTTTAGAAATGTTTGAGTCACTATATTAACCTTATCGTTAAGATTTAACAATAACATAAATAGTTTGACATTTATCGTGTCTCTTTGTATTTTTATATTATAGGTTTAATAAACATAAAATAAACATTATTTAGAACCTCAATTAGTTATTTAATTACATATATAATATTATTCAATCCCTTTGGCCAAGAGTTAGATTTTTATAAATATAATGTCAATTATTAATATAATATTTGTTTTAAAAACACTTTTATGTCAATGTAGACACTATTTGGTATTTGGTTTTTGATAAAATTATAACATAAATATTACTTCAAGAAAAATTAATTTAATCAACCCTAGGGTGTCATATTAACCTAGAAAATTAGTGTAATTTGATAAAAGTCCCAAATTAGATTTATTTGGATATTAATAATATCAATTATTTTAATCATTCATTAATAAGGTAATTAATGCATCATCATTGTGTCATAAAAAAATTTAATTATATAATGTCTAAAAATTATAAATACAATACCATTATGTATGAAATCTTTTTAAATTTATAATTAATATTTATAGTCAAATTTATCTTATGTATAACACTATATTAAAAATGGTTTAGTTATTAATCATTGATTTTAACTCTTTTATCTCTTCATTAAATAAAATAATAATAAATGTACTAATATAATCCATGTGTACCAAAGGGGATAATATTTTATTACTAAAGTTGTTTTTAGACAAATTATGCATATAAAATAGAATTGGGAAATGAGTTAGGGTAATTATGATATCATTTTTACCCTTAATTACCCTATTTACTTTTAACCATGGTAAACAAAATTCAAAAGTTAGTATTCACCAAAAAATTATTTTCATCTTATTGAACCACATTTTACTTATTGATATTAACCATTTCTCTCAGAATTTTAAAATTAAACACACATAAGCGGTAAAATTATGTTTTATAAAAAAATTTGAATACTCCTAAGAGGTGGGTAAAAGACAGTAAAAAGATCAATAATCTTTTTATATATCTAAACTCATTATAAAATTACTTCAATGAATTACATTCAACATATATAGGTATTACGTACCTATTTTTACCTCAAATAAATTTATGTAAAATAAATAATTATTTAAATAAAAATTTGGTTTTAAACAATAACTGAGTGTTTTTACTATTTATTACAAATGGACGTTTTCCAAAAAATACCAAAAAATACAAACTAAGATAATTTTCATATACTTAATCCAAAAATGAAGTCCATTTTGAGTGATAAAATTTATATATTTTCAAAAAGTGGGTATTACTATTCATAACGTCTAGTTGATCAGTTGTGGGGTGTTTGACCTCAAAGTTGCATACAACACAAGATATTTTATTATTCAAAGGGAAACGTATTGTGAAATCCTGGAGTGTTACATTCTTTCCTCCTTAAAATAATTTTTTCATAAAATTTTTTAGAATATTACTATATAAAAAGATTTGGGTGGATCTTCATCATAAGTTCCTCGGGTTCCCATGTTGCATCTTCTACCTTATGGTTTCTCCATATAACTTTTACCAGGCGAGTCGTCTGGTTTCATAGCACTTGTGCTCAGGTATCATGAATTTTGATACGCTATTCACAATAAGACAAATCAGTTTCCAGTTCAATTTCCTTATAGGTGAGTACATGCATTGGGTCAGGTGTGTCTTTTCTCAACAGTGATATGTGGACTAAATCGTGAACTTTGGAGAGACTTGTCGGCATTTCCAAATAGTAAGCTACAACCCCAATTCATTATAGAACTTCAAAAGGTCCAATGTACCTGGGACTCAATTTACCCTTCTTACCGAATCGTATAACTCCATTCCATGTATATACCTTCCCGAAAATATGATCTCCACCTGAAATTCAAAATCATTCTTTCAGTTATCAACATAGCTCTTTTGCCTACTTTGTGTTGCTTTTGTGTAGGTTTGGATAACCTTCAATTTTCCATCATTTCCTCAACAAGTTATGGGCCTAAGTGGTTTCATTCAGAAACATCATCCCAATATTTTAGTGTGTGACATCTCTTTCCATATAACGCTTAATATTGTGCCATATTAATTCTTGAATGGAAGCTATTGTTATAGGAAAATTCTACCAAAGATAAATATTGATCCCACGTACCATGAATGTCTAGTGAGAAATATCTCAACATGTCTTCTATGGTTTGAATAGTCTATTCTTATTGTCTATCTATTTCAGGGAGGTAGGTAGTGTGCAAACGAAGTTCAGTATCATAGGCCTTCTCAAGAATTTTCCAAAATCATAATGTAAAATGAGGATCACGATCAGAAAAAATTGATAGGGGTAATCCATGAAGTCTTACAACTTAATTAATATATAGTGTTTCTAAACGTTCATGAGTTAAATCTTCTCTTATTTCCAGAGAATGGGCTGACTTGGTATGACGATCAACAATGACCCATATTTCATCAGTCCTTCTAGGATTCTTTGGTAGCCCCATGACACACTCCACCATAATATTATCCCATTTACACTCATGTAGGGGAAGATGATGCAAGACTTTTCTAGGTTGTTTCCTTCCAGCTTTCACTTATTGACAATCCATAATCCTCATCACAAAATCATAAATCTCTCTCTTCATGTTTTCCCGCCAAAAATGTTCTTTCAAATCTATTTACTTCTTCGTTCTACTAGGGTGTATTGATAAATTGGATCTATGAGAATCATCTAACAATTATCTATTCTGTTCCGTTATATCAAGAACAATATGTCTCTGCCCAAATTACAAATTCCCATCATTGTATATGAATTCGATCAATTTCAAATCATTCAAAGCTTTAATTTTCTTTTGAAAATCCTCATCATTAGCCTAAGAACTATTAATCCTTTCTAGTAACGATTGTTTGGAAACCATTTGAAAAGGTATTGATATTTCACCTTCCATGACTATTCCCATATCCATTATCACTAGATCCATGAAAATAAGATCCCTTTTAACACTTATCGAGTTCATAAATCCATGATACTTTTTGCTCAAAGCATATCCCTCCTTATTTGGCTTCCCTAGGTTATATTGTATTGTTCAATCATAATCCTTGAGTAGTTAAAGCTATTTCTTTTTCCTCATGTTGAATTCATTTTATGAGAAAATATACTTCAAAATCTTGTGATCTGTTTATATCTCACATTTTTTACCATAGAGAAAATGTTTCAATATCATCAAAGAAAAGATTACAACTGCTAACTCAATATCATGAGTAGGATATTTATTTTCCTAAATTTTTAGATATCGTGATGCATTGGTAATAAATCTATAATTTTGCATAAGGAAACAACAAATTCCTTTCATTAAAGCATATCTATAAATATCAAACTCAATGTTCCCAGATGGTAGATTCAATATAGGAGCATTGTCTAATATTATTTTCATTTCATCAAAAAAAATTCACACTCTTTTTTCCAAACAAATTTAACCCCTTTACGTGTGAGCATTGTTAATAGATTTTCCAACCGTGAAAAATTCTGGATGAAGCGTTGATAATAACATGCTAAACCAATAAAATAGGGTACCTCAATTATGCTCGTCGGTGCAGGTCATTCCTGTATTGCCTTAGTCATTGAATGATCAATAAATATTCCATCCATAATGAAAATATTTCCTTGAAATGAAATCTATTGAATTCAGAATTCACAGTTTCTAAATTTCTGATATAATTCATTTCTTTTAAGAGTCTTTAGAATATTGCACAAGTGATTTTTATGATCATCATATATTTTCGAGTATACCAAGATGTCATCAACAAATACCACTATAATGACATCAATATATTCATTGAAAACTCTATTCATAAGATCTGTGAAGATAGAGGGTGCATTAGTTATCCCAAAAGGCATTACGGTAAACTCGTAATGCATATACCTAGTTTGAAATGATGTTTTCAAAATGTATTCCTTCTTTAAAGAAAATTGATTATATCCAGATTATAGGTCAATATTTGAAAAATAATGAACTCTATGAAGTTGGTCAAAAAATCCTCACTGTGATGTAGGGGATTCTTTTTCTTTATTTTTATAGTATTGATCCACCTATACTCAATGCAGAACCTCATAGATCTGTCTTTTTTTAATAAAATAGGATAGGGGCTCCCCATGAAGAAACACTAGGGAGAATAAATCCCTTATTAATCAATTCATTGAGCTATTTTTTAGTTCCACTAATTCCATAGTGGCCATTCTATAATGGGGTCTTCGGTATGGGCCTTGAAATATGAATTAAATCAATGGAAAACTCAATTTCTCATTCTGGAGGATGTCCAAGTAAATATTCTGGAAACACATCAACATATTCTTATATAATAGCTACGTCCTTTATTTGATTATTCCTTTCATCACCCATAGTTATTTCATTCTCTTCCACCCCAATAATTGAATTATGTTTATCTACCAGGGGTGGAACTAGATAAGAATCAAATGGCAACGTTTCTTCTCTAAGGATAAGGTACTCCTTATCATCATCGAAAATTGTAACCTCTTTCTTCTTATAATAGATATTCACATCATTGTCTAAAAGACAATCCATATTGAGGATTATATCAAATTTAATCATGGTTATGATGATGAGATCGGTAGATAAATAACGTTTATATGCCTTAATGGGAACCGATTCACAAAACATTGTTGCAATGATACTTCCCTTAAAATTTTTGAATAACAAATCCCTAGTTATATTAAATTGGAAATATCTAGTTTTTTTAGCAAACTGACAAGATATGAAACAATGTAATGATCTAGAATCAAATGTATCATTTTCTAAACTAGTGAAAACCATTAAATTACCTACCACCAACTCTTTCAGGGCTTCAACCTCAGAAGTAGTGATAACATAAGCTTGGAATTGATCCATTGTCCTTTTATAAGTTATGTTTCCTTGGTGAATAGGAAATTAATTTTCTTAATGAACTTTTATGTACAATTGTAGCATTAAACATTGATAGCCTCTTTCTTCCCATTGCAATCACAAGCTTGGTGGCCTTTTTCACCACACTTGTAACAGACTCCCATTCCCTTCAAGCAAGTACCAGAGTGTTTCTTCCCACATTTACTGCAAGATTGATATTCAACCTGTTCCTTCTTCCCCTTATTTCCATTTTTATAGTTTTCAACAAATATCTTATTCTGTTTCTTTGCATTAAAGTTGTTTGACATAGAGAATTCATTTTCTCTATTGAGAAACATGAGACAATATCATCATACAACGAGAAGGAATGTGAGACTAATTTTCTACATAGAAATGGTTTTAACACACCAAAAGAAATATCAATCTTAATTAGTGGGCTGTTTATATAATTTGCTGCATGTCTTGCTAACCTTGTAATGTTAGCCTCATATTTTGTGACATTCTCATCCTCCTTTTTGTCTTAGACTCAAAAATTTCCTTTCCATACCCGCTCGATGGTCACGAAGAAAACATATTTCTAAGAAAATATCTTTAAACTCCCTCTATTCCTTATTTGATACATAATCATATTCCTTTTTGTTTTGAATCAATGACCACCATTGATCAGTATCTCCCGCGAGGTGACAAACTAACATGACAACTTTTTTCTCTTTCGCTACACCCCAAAACCTAAAATATTTTCACTAAAGAACATATCCATTGCACGACCACAAAATGTTTTGTAGGCCCATTAAATGTTGGTAGTTTTTGCGTCATGAATCGGTCTAAAATTGATCCTCCGCATTCTGGATCAGGGTACCCCATACGGGTAAGGTTATTATTCATAACCTGATTGAGTTGTCCCAGTATGGTGATAAGCTGATCAGCACTAGTTGTTTCACCAGCTCCACTATAATTATCATGATTTTTAGGGAAATTATTAAATGGATTACATGTATTAATATGATTTTCATTCCTTCCCCTAGGATCCATTTCTAAACAATGACATACACTAGATTAGTTTATGAAGTGCAATACATTATTCCAATCTTGTCAAATATTCATCATAAATTGAACAGTTTATAGATATAATCCATAATCATAAAAATATTTTCTTTGAGGGTGTATATATTCATAAACCCTTCATAATTGTTTGTAAAAAAAATGAGAATTACCCTATGCATATCCCCCAAGAGTGTCATAACCAAGAGTGCAGCAAGGCCTGTTGTCATGCACCAGTTCTCGTTAGAGTCTAGATCAAAGCAGTGTTTTCTTGTTTTACCTCTAGGTATTTATATACTAGATCCGCCTATACATGATCATATCCAGAGAGGGATGTATTGCTGTGAATACTCACAAAATCAATACAGTACAAAAATTCTAGTAATTTCATCTATAATAATCCTCAAAGTCTATATTAGGTTAATGTTCTATAATCAGAGTTTTTCTAAATCTAGCTTCCAAGGATTTTACAAAACTTCCTCTGATACCAGATGTAATGACCCGACCCTAGTTACCTAGAGTCGGTGCATTAATACATAATATTATCATGATAAAAAAACATCAAGTCTCGAATGACCAATTAGTTTAGTAGCATTGGAAATACTACATACATTCCTAAGATTCACATTACATTATAAAATGATTAACTACAACAACATAGTCTCAATACGCATCACTCATATCCCTTATACTATCACTATAAGTTGGTAATAATATAATTCTCCACATCTGGGGAAGAATAAGACATAGAAAGGGGCATGCTCAGATTCTCAGTAAGGATAACAATATTGTGGAAACATTCTTAAATAAGCAAAAGCATTTAAGGAAATGTAAAAAACTAAAACAAAATACATTAAAAGATAAACATCATCATAATATGGAAATGATAAAGAAAATAATGAAAATTACATATTCACATTGATATTCTACTTGTCGAATAATCACATGCAATATCAATATCCACTTTTATAATGATGGAATGCATAATTCCAGACTTCATAACCACATAGTCAAGGCCTTGTGCCAAGAATACAAAGAAGATTTTGTCATGGGATTTTTCCAAGAAACTATTTTGTCTCATGAGACCTACCGATGCATCAAGAAGCTATAGCGGGCTCCACCTGTCACATACTAATTCCAATTCATTCCTCATATGAAAAGGTTTAAAAATAAAATAAACATTCGTATTAAAAAAAGCATACGAAATGCCAATAAATTATGTATAAACCATGAATGGTGTAAAAATTACACATACATAGTGAATCATATCACAAATCCATCAATACAATATGGATGTATAGTATCATAATTAATCAACTTCAAATAAGCTTAAAATCCATCAAAGGATGTTGACATAGATGAAATGAAATATTTTTTTAAAGAAATCTATATTTCTATTTTGAAATCATTTAAAAGTCATATATTTATAAATGAAAAAATATATTTTTAAAATATTATTATAATTTTGATAGGTAATCATCGACGATGTTATAACAGTGGAAAATAGTTGCACCCACCGTATAAGTTAAAAAAACATACTTACCTTAATTTTGTCGAAAGGTCATAAAGTTCTTTGTTTGGAAAATGACGAAAATATTCTTTTCCAAACATATATTGTAAAATAAAGGTATAAATGAATTTAACCCATTGTCTAGTAAATAAGATAAATGTTTTAAAATACATTTTTGAAGATGAAACAGATGTGGATGAAAAAGATGTCCTAGTAGATACTTCTGTTAAAACAACCTCAGATTATAAAGAGATTGTTAAATTAACCCTTAACATGTAATTTTCTATGGTCGAGGGTATGGTAACCTCTTATATAATAGTTCAATTTTTTTTATTGAATTATGAAATAACTATATACATAAATACAATGTCATATATGATCTTCTAATATTTCTTTTTTGTGATATTTCAGTAGTATCGTCATTTTAGTTGTTAACTGATTAGTTTTCCTTTATATTCTTTGTTAAGTAAGTAATTTTTTATGGATATGATGTATATTATTTATATTAAGAATTATATTAAGTCATTAAACATTTTTTGTAATCAGAAAATGAATATTAGTCTTGAATGGATACTATGGGGAATGAATCTCATCACGTTCGTGGAGACGGTAATCCATACGTACGCACGAGTGAAAATATCATTCTTTTGATATTAATATAATATATAATTTGATGATATGTCGTATAAAAAGAACCATTATCATGGTATATTTATTATTTACATCATTTATACTCATTATTATACTTATCCAAATGATAAAGTTCTTGAATAATGAACTACACCACGACGTGGATATGGTAATCCATACCTACGCACGTATTGTGACATTGTCATTTATAGGATAGATAGAATAATTAATTTGTTGTAACATTTTAATAATAAAATCACATTATATATAAGATATTGAAGTTATTATTTTAGAATGTAAAAAAACATAGAAATAAGAAGTGGAAGAAGAAATGAACCTAAAAAAGGTGATGAAATATTTAGCTCTTCCTCGGATTCTTCCATCTGATCTGATCAAAAGAGCTCCTTAGTTTGGTGTTATGACTAAATAATTTCCTCTATGAATAAGGGAGGACAGTTTACAGGATATTTGGGCTGAGTTTGGCCGAGTCAAATGGCTTCTAAGATGTTAATTTGAGAGAAGGGTATGTGCCCTTTTATTTGAGGGGTGTGGGGCAACATAGGAAATGATTGAAATATTATTTTATAAAAAAATAAATTTCAGTTTCTAATGGCTCAAAAATAAATTATTTCAAGGATATGGTAGGTATTGGTAGAAAACCACTCAATAAATATGTTTTTTATAGGTTTGGGTCAATATATTGAACCTATCTTTTAGATTTAACTCTTGGTTAAATAGTTTGACATTTTCCACATATCTTTGTATTTTTATATTATATGGTTAATAAATTTACAATAAACATCAAAGAAAACCTCAAGAGGTTAATTAATGACATATATAATATTATTTATGACCTTTTGTTGAATCTTATATTTTTAGGAAAAGAATATCAATTTATAATATAATACTTTTTTAAAACACTTTTTTATCAATTTTGAAACTATTTGGTATTTTTTTTTGTTAAATTCATTAAACCATTATTACATCGAAAAAAATTCATTTAATCAACCCTAACATGTCACAGTAAACTATGAAATTATTGGAATTTATTAAAATTCTCAAATTAGATTTATTTAGATATTTATGATATCAATTATTTTAATATTTCATTAATAAGGTAAATACTGCATCATCATTGTGTCAAAAATAAATTTAATTTTTTAATTCCTAAAAATTATAAATAAAATATAATTATCTAGGAAATATATATATATTTCTACTGAATGTTTATAGTTTAATTTATCTTAGGAATAAAAATATATTATAAAGGATTTAATTATTAAACATTGATTTCAACTCTTTTAACTCTTCGTTAAATAAAATAATAATAAATGTCTTAATATAATTATGATATCATTTTTACCCTTAATTACCCTATTTACTTTTAACCATGCAAAATAAAATTCAAAAGTTACTGCTCACCCAAACAAATATCATATTGGAAAACATTTTACTTACTGATATTAACAATGTCTCTCATATTTATAAAATGAAACTCACATATGCTGTAAAATTAATTTTTATACAAATTTGTAAATGCTCCTAGGAGGTGTGTAAAAGATGTTAAATAGTTCAATAAAATTTTAATATATCTAAACTCATTATAAAATGAATTAAATCAATTACATTAGACTTATATATGTATTATGTATCTATTTTGACCAAAAATAAATTTAAATAAAATAAATAGTTATTTAAATAAAAATTCGTGTCTAAACAATAACTCATTGTTTTTCACTATTCATTTAAAATTGAACATTTTTAGAAATATACCAAAAATTATTCCTAGGATAATTTCAATATTCCAAATGCAATAATGAATTAAATTTTGAAGATAAAATGTATAAAATTTCAAAAGGTGGGTATTACAATTCATAACGTCTAGTTTGATTGGTTGAGGTGTGTTTGAACTCGATGTTTCATAAAACACAAGCTTTTATATTATTCAATGGGAAATGTGATGTGGAAGCATGCAATGTTACATGTTAAGGACTAATTAACTAGGTTGATTGATATTTTACCTAATATTAGGATCTTTTCAAATTATTTAGATGATTCTACAATGTAAATTATGTTTATGTGAAATGTTGCAGATAGATTTGTTAGAAATACATCAGCCATAGACTATAAAAAATCCTTATCTCCCTATGAGTTTTAAAATAATCGTATAATCCAAGACATAATAAACTATTGTATATTTACAAAAATTTATAAGGAGGAAATGAAATTAAAATATATGAATAAAATAAATACCATTAATGTGGAATCTGTGTTCTATAGTGAATCAAAAGATTATGTGGACAGTGATGACGGACACACGTGGATGAAGAATCTTACATCTGAAAAAAAATAAGGGAATGTTTTAGTAGAATATAAAACATCCAATAAAATAGTTTATTTAGGTCTCTAATGGGCACCTCTTATGAAATTATTTAGGAAAATGGAGTTTAGAGTTTTATGATAATGAGATGCCTTGATGGAATGAATCAGAAAAATGATCCGTTGAATACATGAAGTTAGGTAAGAACAAAAGAATAATTCAATGAAGAAATATGATATGTATATATAGTATGTAACAAGGTGACTAATCTTCTTGTACTTTTAATTATTATGAATATTATATTTTAAATATTTGAAACCTCATGGAATGTATTGAATGAAATGAATAAGATATTTTAGTGATGAATGAGGTGAAACCCACATGAATTATATACAGAAAGCTAATTTGAAATCATGTCTTGAATGAAATACTCAACATAATAATTAAATAAAATCCCATAATAAGCATCCTAAAAATTATATTCGATAAAATATGAGTTTCAAAATAGTGTAAACAACCACATTAATAAAATCAATATTCTAAAATTGAATGTTTCCGAGTAAGAGAGAATTATAAAGGAGTTTGAAAAAAATTGCTAAATAAGAAGAACTCAACATGTCTAAATCTAGGTGTTCTATGGATAATAAGACACTAAGAAAAATGATATATGACTACAATAATGATAAATATATAAATTTAGAATCATTATCAAATAATAAGAAATATTTTACAAAAATTATATAAAAATATAAACCTATGATACTTGAAAATGAAAAAACTATTTCAAAAAATAAATTAGGTCATAAAATAAAATCATGAAATGTATTGGTTGATAAAATTTAATAAAAAAATAGTATCTATATAAAATAGATTTAAATACAGCCTTAAAAATAATCTATATCCTAAATGAAGAAAATGAAGAATAAATATATACCAAAATAGTAGTCTAGAACTGAAAGACCGACTCAACTAGTCCATAGAAGAACTAGTTTTAAAGGGTATTTTTATTGATACTTATTTTTAGGGAGTAAATCATATGGTTGTCGATAAATAATTTTACTTCCATGTAATCATAAAATGTATGAATCATGAGAAAGTTAACTAGATAATTAGAGGAAAAATCTAGGAAGAGGTATGAAGTTAATAGAAATATATCATATTTTTCTATCGTATATATGTTTGAATGTTTGGAAGAGAATTTTGGATTTTGAAAGCAATATTTTTACTGTGATGATGAATTTATGTCCTTAATTGTTGTTCAAAATCAATAAGATATTGAAAATAAGAAGTTTCAAGAAAAAACAATGAAAAATGTCACTTCTTGTTGAAGTTTCTCTCAATTTCGATAAAGAGGAGTTAGATACATATTTTTTATAGTGGATACTCATCACATATGAATGGGTATGTCCTTATTCTAATGAAAAAAAAATAACACAATGGTGGTGGTATTACTTTTATTAATTATGGCTATTTGGAAATTAAATTAATTAGTATTAATGTAAATGAACCTATAAAATTTAAAGATGGGTACATCTTGTTTATTAATGGGCTCAAACATAAAATTTTATGTGTATCATAACTATGTAATTAACATGATGATGTTATTTTCAATAGATAAAAAAATCATAAAAATAATTAAATATGTAAGGATTGTCACTAAAGGTGAATTGAAATGTAGATTTTTTTAATATAGGCGGTCAAAGTAATTTCAATTACATCAGTATAAAAGAAGAAAATGGATTTTAGAAAAGAATATTTTTTTTTCTTGGTTAAAAGTTATTGATATAATTTTTAATTAATAAACATTTGAAATATATACCCTAATTATGTAGAATATGAGAATTTATTTTTCAATATTTCCAAAAGGGGAAGATGAATCTATGAAAATATAAGAGAGCGTAAATCCAATCACTCAGGAAATTTAAATTAATCCCCTTATATTTAGGTTTACCCATTAAGAGTCATTAAAATATAGGTGAATTATAATTTATATATTTTTTATTATGAGTTCTCAAAATTTTAAATGTTTTATTTATAAACAATGATCCATAATAATTGGATATATTGAAGATTTTTCCTAGAGAAGTTGAATGGAATTAGGAAATTCCTATCAAAATATTGAAACAAAAATTGGAGTTATTTTATTAGAAATTGTTTTTATTATTAACATGATAAAAATAGATGCACGATAAAATATAATACTCTATACACTCCCCAATATAATGGTCTTATTGAGATAATGAATAGATGTTTTGGGAAATTCTCGAGAACTATGGCTTTATAGTTCAATCGATATATGTATTTATGGGGGGGTGTTTTATGAAAAAATGTGACCATATCGATTAAATTATTATTGATTCCTATATATAACAAACCATTATATGATTTTTGGTATATAATGAAGCCAATTGTTAATTATTTCGATGTTTTTGATAGGCAATTTTTTTATAAAAATTATGTACTTAATACAATAAAAAATTTGATATCAGGGATGGGGGTATATTTATATAATACTAGTCCGATGATAACGTTAATGATGATACATATAATGGTTACATAAAATCATTTATTTTTATAATGTAACAGTTATTGAAATTAAATCTTAGATTGAGGCACATGTTGTATCATATTTTGAAGAAGTTTATGGGAACAAGGTGTTTATTCCAAAGAAAAATAGTGAGGAATAACCTATAAATGAGACACATGTTATAAATATTGACCCAAATATTACTAGTGATTTATAATAGGATAATAATGCTAAAAATTGTATTAGAAACTAATGATATATGTAAAAATTGGTAACATAATTGGAGAGTAAATTACACCAGTTCAAACAAGATGAAGACTGATGCTTGATAATGTAACAACCCGTGTCTCATAAATTAAGCCACATTTAGTGGTTGAAGTTATCATGATTAAATAATGAGTTGGTTATTAGAATTATAAACTATAAATTTTATTGAATAATTCCACTTAAGATATTATCTTTAGACCCAATGAAAAAATCTATTTTGGACGAAGTAGGTGTTCAAGAATAAGATGAATGATATGGGAGATGTTAAATGGAGCATGCCCAAACTTGTTTGAAAGTGTTACTCAAGAGTTAAAAGAGGATTAATTTGAAGATATATTTTCTATTATTATAATAATTGAATCTATATGGATCTTCCAAGATGTTTTTTCTCATTAGATGTATAAACGTTATCAGATGGATATCAAATACACCTTGTTCAATGATTATAAGGAATAATAAGTCTGCATTGAGTAGATTAACATATTTTCTATTATAAATGATACATATATGTTGTAAAATTGAAGAATTATTTATTTAGATATATGTTGGATCCCACATCATAGTTCTCAAATCTAAATAGTTTCCAAAATGAAATGAATTTCATTATGAAACAGTGGAAAAACATTACATAATGAAGATTAATTAATATACTCTTATTTTGAGTGAATATGTTGAGGAAATTATATTTATAGAATATAAATAGGTTTCCTGTAA
This sequence comes from Viscum album, assembly GCA_963277665.1. Lineage (NCBI taxonomy): Eukaryota > Viridiplantae > Streptophyta > Magnoliopsida > Santalales > Viscaceae > Viscum > Viscum album. Next base: position 1,933,852,935 of record OY728142.1, read on the forward strand.
TTTATTTTATATGTATATAAATAAAATAAATTGATGAAAATTCCAGGAGAGTTATGATATTTTCTAGGTTTTTATGTGTTGCAACCAGAATATTTAATTTTCTTTTCCAATGAAATGTATGGAAATGGATTGTAGAATACGTTTAGAATATAAGACTCCAAATTGGTGAACACAACTATAAATGATTTCTAGAAACATGGAATGAATTTTAATTGGAAATTTTTATAGAAAATAGATTTAGAATATTGATTGGATGCCTAATCCACATCACTATATCTTGAGATAATATTATCTTTTCAGTGATATTGTGTCAAATATAACAAATTTATCCTCAGTCATCTAATTTTATTGATGATAATAGGGATTTTAAAAAAGTAATGGGACATTGAGTCATGGGTTGATGAATATTATATAAATGAAACTAAATTCCCCTATTTTTAATAATCCATATGGAGTAGGAAATTGTTAACATAGAAGGTTGACATTTAGTGTAATTTTTCTATTAGAAGAATAAAATAAGTTGTGGCACTACAAGAAGTAAAAATATATAACTTTACGAATAAACGAAACTGAATATATGTCTAACATTCATTCTATCACATATATGATTAGGATAAAAGAACTATTTTGAATGTTTGAGGGTGAGGATTTGGACTCCACTCAAAATTTAAATTGATTATTAATGTAATTTTTATTTTTTAAAACATGTGGATCATTCAAGATCTAAGAATATTGATATTATATTTCCATTCATAAATTATTATGTGGAAAATGGTAACATAAAAATGTAGTTTATTCCTACATGATATAAAAAAAAATTATTTATTCACCAAGGAAATACCCAAATACATATTTGATGCGTTATGTCTGAACATAATTTTTATCCATTTCATATCATTTGAGTTACTTTTGGATAAAACCACCCGGATTTGGATTCGTTTTGAAAGTTGGATAATAGGAATAAATATTCATCTTCCCTATTATGAATCTAGATATTTGATTATCCTAAAAGTTGGAGTAAAATAGAAGAAGTGAGTGCATGATTTGAGAGGGAGTGCATTAAAATTACTTGCCCAAAATATTTAGTCACTGTGGGATAAGAGTATCTCAAAAGACTATTTTATCATATGGTTTTGTATCATGATTCGTCTCACTTATGAAAGTATATGATATAATTATTAATTTATGAGTTGTTTTGTTTTGTTAAGGGTTGAGTGAGATTGAAAAAAAAAATCTAATGGTATAGTTTTAAGTACATAATGGAATTGATTAATATTATATTTATTAATAACTATATATGTTTGTATCATTGGAATATAATATTGAAAAAATTGTGAGTCTATTTTAACTATTAGATAATATTATATGCTGATTTGTGTTTTGTATGAGTTATTATGAAATATACACGTTTTTGTGAATTTGATAATGTATCAATATCATAACATTTCTTTTTAATCTTCATAAGGTTCGACTTTTACTTCATAAGGATAAGATAATATTTATAATTTTAAATCATATGTGAAAAATTGCAAATAAAAACATATAAGGATCATTTTAGGACTTCATTAGTATCACTTAAAAGGTCATAGTATTTTTTGGAACGTTATAATGTTCATTATACTGATAATGGGAACATAGTTAAGTTTCCCATGGACATTTTAATGTTGAGACTAGAGATCATTATTTTTACTACTATAAATTTTGAATGGTACAGTCTTTATATGTTTCAAAAATTACAAATTTCATTGGATGTTTATATGTTTCAATTCTCTTATGGTTCATTTGACCTTATAAAATGTATTAATATCAAAAATATGGAGAGGGATGAAATTTATCTAGGGAACGTAAGGATAATTTTTTAAAAATAAATTAAGATGAATGTGGTATTAAAAAAATATGTTGATTGATCTGTATTTTTATGTTTTAAACAGTAGATGAATTTTGACATGTTATGAATCTTTTTAGGAATGATTAATTGAACCGAGGATGGATTGGTTAATTAAGAGGTAGTTTCACCCTGAGAAGGACATTCATTCAATAAATAAAATCATATTCCAACATAAGAGAATTAAATATTCCCATATATATATAAAATATTTTAAGGAATGATTTAATATAGAAATTTATATGATTATTTGAAATGGGATTAAATGATAATATCATAGAGGTATATTCTTGGTAATTCCTTACTCAAATATTTAAAATTATTATGCAAGATAAAAGATGTAATTTTTGGGATGTAATTGACTAAAAAATATTATATATCTTATAATTATGGGTAGTATCTATATTTTATTTTAGAAATATTATTCACTTAAAATTTATAATATAAAATAATAAAATAATGTATTATAGATTTCATTATGAATTGAAAATTCAATAACGCCTGATGATGGTGAAGAAATGTATCAAAGAATGTGAATGAAGAAAAAAATGAAAAGGTTCATATTGTCATTAATCATCTGTGTCATGCTATGTGATACAATTGATGATAATATTAAGGGTTTCATTTGAGAAGAAATAAGTATAACCCCTACATGAACAATCTCATACACATGTTAACCATTTTGATAATGTGAGAAGGAAGGAAAACCTTGTCGCTATTGTTATTACATATATCTAGAATATGAAATCATATTTTTAAAAAAGGGGATTTTATCCTCTAATGTAATAAAATCCTAAAATAAAATAAAGATATTCTTTATACTAAGAGAAGAATAAATTATTTAAATCTTATGGTACGATTAAAAATAATGCAACATTGTATTTGATAATTTGATGATACCTTCACTGTGAAGTGTATAATACTTACCCAACCATTTTTTGGAATTATGTATCCCGATCATGTGGATGAAGATGGTTCAACTACTAGTCTAAATAATGTTCACTAACAAAACATTTTTTGTATGTTTTGGATAGAAATATAGAGGATAATTTATTACATTGTGATAGTCTGAGTGTTATACATATTGAAAAGTCAGTAGTGTTAATTCCTGGAATATGTATATTTATTTTATGTACCATACTATATAAGGATTAATATAGGATGGTATATTTACATTAATATTGATTCATTTAACTAATAATCTAGAAGACATGTTATCAAAGAAAATTTTGATTGACATGTTGAGGAATTTCCTTTATTGGTGTTCATTGATGAATGGAGGATTAGTGGTAGAACATTGAAGAAAAAATTATGATAATATAAGGTAAATGATATGGTGTTTCCAGAATTAGCAGATTGAAAATGAATTGTTGATTTTAAATCTCCCATTGGTGGGTGAAGAAATGGAGTTCAGATTGTGAAAGTTGTGAAATGATAAAATCTTGGAAGAAGGTTAGTTTTTTGGATCATTATCTAAGTGGTATATTTTTCGAATGGTGTACTTGATACTATAGATGATTTTGGTAAGAATTCCAACAACACAAACCATAGAAATTTTGTCCACAATATTATAACTAACTAGAGACACTGAAAATGGTATTATAGATGTGTAAACTTTGTTTAAATAGTATTATATCATCTTCTAATTTCGTGATAATGGTACTATAGCTATGAATACTTCCTTCATCCATTATTTTAGCATAGTGTACATTCCGTGTGAAATCGGAACAATAAAAAGATTGTTTACTTTAAGACAATAATGAAATATAAGTTCATTTAAATATAACGTTTTGTTACTATGATATTGATTCTTCTATCATTCTCGATGAAATTATTAAATTGTTCGACCTTTTCATGGGAGTATGTATTATTAACAAACCATGTAAATCTTCATGTATTGTGATGTTATTATTTTTATTTTATTTATACCTCTATTTCCTTTTTAGTGAATCAACTATAATTGGAACACAAGATGTTTCCACAATATAATTAGGCACAATTGTTATTCACTTATAATCAATGAAATCATGAAATTGTGATATGATCCATACATAGTAAAAATAAAACATAATAATAATTATAATTATTCCTTGGTGATTAACATTGAAAAATTTATCTTGAATCATTCATTAGTTTTATTTTAGTTATATATGTGTTATTAATTGATATAAGAGGAGTGGATAAATTCGTAAAAATTCATTGTTTTTTATATAAATAATAAATGGTAAAAATGATTGAAACACTAATTCACCCCCTTGAAATAGTGTATCAATTAAACCTAGGAACTTCAAATCCATCATTTCTATTCAAGCTATTAAGGGATCTACCCTGATCTCCATAAAACACATGTATCACTTTACTTATTTCCACTTGTTTCATCACATGATTAATCTCATTATGATACTCTCTCTTTTCCAAATAAATCGAGTGACCATAGAACGCATGGTATGTCAATCCCAAATAACAAACACATTCAATATTGATTCTCTGAGAATAATCTAACAAATTTAATAAATATACCACCTTTAATTCCACATTAATATGATCACATCCCAGGTCACTCATTTGAAAAGATATGAGAATCATATATTTATAAATGTGAGGCTACACACTCCCTAAAATATCTCTATCAAATAACTAGATGTTGTAACCATCATACCATTCAAAAATTCCATATCGGTTAAACTCCAACCAACACCATGTTCAATAATATACCCGACCACCTCATTATTTTCATAGATACAAGGATTTTATAATAAAGTTAGCAACGTTTTAAGGTTCTCATGATTAATATTTCTCTAACTAATCTCCCTGAGAACTCCAAATATTATGCATACACCCTCGTATACCAAATTATTATTATATAGCACTCTATGTGTTATACATAGTGTATCATACATCACACAAAACACATTTTTCTACCATGTGATCATATTATGTATATACTTAATTGAATCATACTCATCCTAACCCGGAATGTTTTTTATATCCTAAAACACTCCATGATGAAAAATCATTCGGTAAACCAAAAATTAATTAATTTAAAGAAAAAATTATATTAAAAATCAAATAATATATATCAATATATACATATATGAAACACATACGAAATAATTATAATAATGAGATTTACTTTTATATGATACACATTATATTCTCAAATTTCTTTATAAAAACCAAACAAAGATCCATATAATAACATATCTAACATATCATATAAGATGTAATGAAAGATCAACATTATGTTTGTTACACATTCTCTTGGCTTGTTAACTCATTGCATCTAAATGTAATTCATGTCATATATTTATGTGGATTTCCAAGAAAACTATATCACAAAACTCTTAAGTTTGTAACAACTATTAAAAATAAGTTTGAATAATGTTGAGTATTAGGAACCATGTTTCTAAAATCAAACTATCTGAAAACATTCATAATTCATAACTCCAAAACATCAAATATTATAATTTAATTTTTTTTATATACGTATAACTATTTATAAATTTAACATCATCATTATTGGATCCATTTTTATCAATATAATCCCTTTGGATCTTAGGGTAATCAATGAAACTATTTTTATTATTATTTTCCAACACATCCTAATCACTTTTATGTTAATCTTAGAGTCACTATTTTACATTAACTAAATCGATCTTTTTAGATTTTTCCTTAGTGATATAACATAAAAAACATTTATTCTAGAAAATCAAATTTTTTCATTTATTTCATTATAATGTTTAAGTGATTATTTTAGTATATAGAAATTGAGGTGATTTGATATTCAGAGGAAATGTGTACTCAGAATTAATTTTTGAAATATAATAAATAAATTAAATATCTATGTATTATTCTTTCAGAAAATTTTAATAACTCTTAGATGGATTCTCAAATCAAAAATATAAGTACACCATTGAGTTTATAGTGTAGGTTTTACCCTATAAGTTGTCCATCCTTCGAGTATATTGGATGTTTGGATTGGGAACGGTCATTGGAGAACATTTAAATAAATAAATCCCTTTAATTAATTTTATAATTTAAAATGTAATGAAATTATTTTTCTTATATGTATTTTTTTATGATGTGATATCATAGTTAATTGTATTAAACATTAATCATAGGGTAGTGAATTATAGCTGCTTTCATGGGAGAATGATGATCGGATCATAGATAATCAATTTTTGTGCCAGTGGAAAGTGTGGATCTCGATAACAGCTACAACATGTGATCATTATTTTATAATGATTGATAAAAATATAGTATTACACATTTATTATTTATATTTAAACACTTTTTATTATCATATGATGAACATAAATCAATCAAACTAAGTATTTATTTCTGGTCTGATTTTACTATGTGTGTGGGTTTATTCTGTAGGTAATATTGAGAGAAATTATTTATTTTTATTATGGATATTTTTTAATCATTATAATGGAAATTATTCATTTAAAACCAAATCAATACCAAGAGTCATTCTTCTTTTGTTTATTTCTTGGTTTTCTATGACCATTCTTGTTGTGTTCATTTCCAGTTTTTTCGTTTGACTGGTTGTTTGACCAAAATACAACGAAATAAATCATTGTGCACCCATTTGTTGGTGAAATTGATTGATATTGTAGATTGAGGAATTTAATGATGTGGTGATTTTGTGATAATGATAAGAAAAGGATATTGGTTTTCATTTTAGGTCATCAGTTACAGTTTTTGACATCTGTAGACCGGGAAATGTGAAAGAGTGATTTTGTCAGGTGATATGGTGGCCTTATTCTGGCGAGGAGTGATGGAGTGGCCCGATTGGACTGGATCTATCATATCAATGTGAGATCAGATATCGAATTATAGGTGATGATAATGTAGGAATATTTGGAGGAAGAACCTATGGTTCTATGAAATCTTGCAGTACAAGACATGTATTCTGGAGTTACACACCACATGGGACCCACTGATGTTGATATAAGATTTTCATGGAGATGATAAATATCATAGATCATGTGACAGCTGTCACATGGACGGTGGCACTTACTAGGTGGCTCATCTTGTACATATATATGTGAATAGACACAACTAGGAGCACACAGGCTCAAACCCAATATGTGCATGGGCACGAACACATCTAGGCCAGGTGTACATGAGATGATCCATGAATTTAGACATGGTTAGGTGTACACATGCTTGGAAACATTTTTTACCCAAACCCAGAAATGCACTTGAGATATGATGCACATGAACGACCTCATTCCAAATAGACACACCATGTATGCATACATGAATATTGGCATATACTGTGATGCACGAGATGGACCAGGTGCTATGGGGAAACACTGTGTACTTCTAGTACATTCTATTTACTCATTATAAGTTATATTGGAACCCTTTTCTATTCATATTGAAGAATATTCATTAGGTTATGTTACCTTGATCATTTTATGAGGGTTTAGTTGGGAATCGAGTCCTATAAATAATATGGTGACCCCTATGAGGTACTTCTGACATGGATAGAGTTTTAGGATCAATTCATGAAAACTGAAGTGATATCCTCTATTATCATTAATACCCTAAGTGAGTATCATGGTATATTCACGACCAACACTACGTGTTCATCGATAACCTACATAACAGGTTAATCCTGATTGACTTTTTGGTTTGCCCCATGGTGTTTGGTGTGATCATTATCTTTGTATCATTCTCTTCATACTCGAACATGTACTTCCATTGGTGAGACATAATGATAAAGTCATATCAAATCGACATTATTAGTGCTATCTGAATCATGGATTATGTTTTCCTAGACGAGTTCAATGTGGAACAATCAAGTAGAAATCCTAGGATGATATTACGGTTGTGAATTTAACATCATACTTTGTGACTATGTTGAGTATATATTGATATTATTGTTATATGTTTTTTTACATGTACTTATAATGAAAAGACTATTATTCATGAGTCTCTATGATTAGTGTTTTCAATGTGTCCTACTACATATTTTAATAATCGCCCCTTCATTGACATTTCCCACATTTGTAGTGTATTATATAGAAGACCAAGGTGTGTTCTTGAAGATTTATTTACAACATTACTCATCCACTTTAAAATTTGGATTTGTTTTGAATTCAATTTGGTGGGATTATATTTGGCCCTTTGTCTTTCAAGTAATCATTTTTATACTCTTATGCTAAGATTTTAGATGTATGCCTCTATGGATATTAACTGTTTTAAATTTTAAAAATTTATGGTCATTGAGATGTGTTCCTTTATATATGTACATTATGTTTATACCAACCATGTGTTTTATATGATTACTCAGTGCTGGTCACTAGCCCTGGCCTATTGGAGGAAATATTTTAGAAGTCACGACATGAACCTCGTTGGGATGGTCTGTGATAGAGTAGTATAAGAGGATTCAGTTCTACCTTTAGACCAGAGTCTATGGTATTGATTTGGGGAAATGGTGTTATGTGTTCTGAGTATAGTTTTTAGACTAGGTATTTTAGTATTGGTACGGTGACCAATGAATCTATACACATAGATTTTGATCAATTTCCTTTCGACTCGGTACTTGTACGATCTGGTTGTAGAGAAAGCATTGGAATAATAATCATATAGGAATGAGTTGTGGATTCCATGTCATTATTGGGTTATATCTTTAGATATACTCATTTATCGTTGTATATATTGTTTATTTTAGTTTTCCTCCATGAAATATGTCATCTTGGATTTAGCAAAATGATCATCAGGATGTTCCCCTCAACAATGATGATTCAATAAAGGGAAATGTTCAATAGGTTTTACCTATAGGCGGCACATTAGCCATGCCACCACATATCATGAAAATTATGGTAAAACATGACTAGTGGATTATCTTCACAATATTATAGCTCTTCATGAGTTTTAGTAACAACAACTTCTTAGGTGGGAAGGTGAGATCGACCAACAGGTGGTGGAGGAATGGATTATAGTATTGATGTGGGTGTGGATTTTTTGAGGACACTAGAAGATTAGGTGAATGTCTTAGAAGCCAGAATTATCTATTTCTATATTGGATGATGGTCGAGATTATTGACCAAATAATATGATGAGGCGACTCTAGTGTGATCATTGTTTGAGTTCCATTTCATAGAGGAATTCTATCTAGACACATTGATGGTTGTTCTCGTCTAGGATCATCTACAACTTCAGCTAGGTTGTATGACTATGGATGGGTATTCATCAAGTTTTACTATACTCTCTAGGTATTCAATTAATATGGTACATGATAAATTTGTTTTGGATCAAACATCAAGGAAAGGAATATGTACATGCACATGTTTTCAGTAGTGGTCACACAAGAGTTGATACTTTGGCAGTAGGTAGTCCATTTATGAATTAGTAACCTCAAAATATGAGATAATTAAAGAGATGATCCCAATATATAGAGTATTTTATTCAAGGATCACATGAAAGATCTAGTCATCCTAGAAAAAGGTGGTTTTAATATTGTGATGGATGATTACATCTTATATGGAATTGTTCAAGCCACTATATGAATGATAGAGATATATTGGAAGGGCTGCCTAGGCTAAGGCAATGGTAGGATGAAGAAGATTTTTATGGTGGAGGATTTGGAAAAGAAGATAAGAGAGAAGCTAGATGTGGTAGACATTTTGAATTATTTCCACCATCACCAACAAGTAGTCCACACTATGATTATGGAGCTAGGGTACATGGGTGAGGACAGCTACATGCAGTCTGGTCTTACAACCCAAATGCTCCGGGGATGATATGAGGTACAATCTATTTCCATTCTATGATAGTTTTAGTACATATAGACTAAGGTGAGAGTAATTTATTTATTTAAACGTATCTAGTTTGAGACATATTGATCCAATTGATCCCTTATATCGATCATTACTCATGGAGACTCCTACTACAAGTGACTTTTCAATCATTTAGTTCTACTGATAGTGATATTTGACACTTCTAGGTTACATATTTTTATGTTATCTCATTCTAGCAGTGATGGGTCCTTAAGAAATTAAATTAGGAATTTATAGATTATCTACAATTAAATCACAGATAGACTATTTCAAGTAGAGGATTCAGTGTTTCCACAGTGATGGGGCAATGATCCATTTTTGGGTGAAAATAAAACCTGTGTAGGGAAAAATTGACTCATTCATATAAGGGTGCAGTTTATTACTCATTGTTTTGGATAATTTAGCAATTTGTGTAGTAGATTCTATGATTTTTTAGTTTCATATAGTGGTGGTGTAGTATGATGACATCTTTCCCAAGGGAATACTAGGATTACCTCCCAACAAATAAATTGACTTCAATATTGACATACACCCAAGAAAATACATGTTATTCATGAAATTATAACATATATCTCTCATAAAAATCATGAGAAAAGGGTATAGTTGGATGAAATGTAGATGAAAGGATTTGTAAAACACAGTGTTTCACCCTTGGCAGAACTCGTTTTGTTCACTAAGAAGGCATAAATGAATGTGATGTTTTATGTGGATTCACATTAAAAAAACGGAGACTGTAAAGAAAAATTTTCCACTATTGTGGATAAATAAACTCTTGGATTAGTTTATAGGGGAATTATTGTTCATTAAGATTGATCTCATATCAGGTTATCAGCATATGTGAGTACAGGAGGAGTATATACCATTGATGGATGTTACATTTTGTTAAATCTAAATGAGTACTTGGTGATTCCATTTTACATGAATAAGTCCCCATTACTTTTCAAGGTATTCATGGATCAAATATTTCATCATTTATTAGACTTGTTTGTTGTAGTATTCATTGATTTTTTATTTATATAATCAATGTTTTTGAAGGAAAATAGGAGACACTAAACGATGATCCTAGATTTACTCTTTGAAAAACAGTATTATTGGATGCTCTAAAAGTTTTAGTTGTGGATTCAAGATATCCACTTTATGGGACATGTTATCTCAGTAATCAATGTAGTAGTGGACCTAGTTATGGTTGTGGTAGTGTTAGCATGAGATCCACTAAAGAGGCTGATGGAGGAATGGAGCATCCCTGTATTGGCAATATACTATTATAGATTCATACATGATTTATATAGGATATCAACTCTTTTGAGATCATTGACCTGAATGTGGAATCATTTCATATATATAGATAGATAACATGAGTATTTCTAGAAGATGAGGTGGAGAATAAATATCACACACATGTTGAGATTTCAAGTGGAGGTTGTTGAGTATGTAGTGTTCCACGATGCATCATGTAATGGGATTGTTTGTGTTCTAATGAAGAATGAGTAGAAGATTGCTCGTGGTTCATGTCATTCGAGACCAAATGAGATGAAAAAAATCAACCCATAACCTTGAGTTCGCAACGGTAGTCAACGCATTGAATATGTTGTGAAGATAAATAAGGGTGGGGGTTAATCACTATTATGACTACAAGAGCATCAAGTATACCTTATCTCAAAAAAATCATAACATGAGATTGTGGAGATGGATAAAGGTCCTCCAAGACTATAACATTGGGATTATATATATACTAAAAAATGTGAAATTTGAAACAGATTCATTTAGTAGGAGATCTTGATTACAGTTTCAAAGTTATGTATTAGAGTAGTTAGCCTATTTTCAACTATACATTGTGGATAGATATGGAGTATCTTATCTCTATTAGGTGGTTGTTACCGCTCTTATTTTACAGTGATTCAGGGATAAAAAACAAGAGGATACCGACTATGAAATACTATGTACACAGATTTCTTCTAGATATGTCCATTATGTATTTTAAAAATTTAGAGAGTGTTTATCTATTTTTAAAGGATGCGTAGTGGAATCCTTGATGTTAATATATGTTGTTATGAGATTGTTTGGTACATCTCCCATGGAAGTACATAAATGTGTGTATAATATGTACTATGGCCTAAAAAGATAGTTTTGGTGTCTAGGTAAGATGAATGTTGTTTTTTTGTTTATCTCTCGTTGTATTACTTTTCAGCAAGTGACGGTTGAGCACCCTGTTACAATTGATTTAACTCAATCCCATATGGTGAGAAAGTGTATATGGGTGGAAAATCCATGGAATTTGTGATGAAATTACTTGTTATTTATAGTGGATATGATATCATTTTGATGATCATTGATCAAATCACCAAGACATCCAACATCATAGTAATCTGAGTGTGGTGTTCAATAGACTTTAGGGAACACATCAACATGTAGATGATAATATATATCCATAGAGTTACCTCGATGATCATTTTAGGCTGTGATGTTCGCTTATCAGCTCAATTATATAAGGGATTGCGTGAGATTTTTAGGACTTAATAGTGTTTGAGCATAGAATTTTACCTATAGACTGACAGCTAGACCGAGTGAACGATTCAGGTCCTGGAGGACATTCTTAGGTCTTAGACATTGGCAATAGATTATAGGTTCATGTACAATTAGTGGATTTTTCACAAAAAAAACTACCAGTACTGCATTAGTATGGCACTATTCGAGTCCTTGTATATACGACCATGTTGGTATAAACTATTCTAAACTGACCTATGAGAGTTATCCAATATGTACCAAAGATAGTGATATCCACTATAGAGAATATGAAGATCATCTAGGAGTAGATGAGGTCTACAAAAAGCCATTCGAAGTCCAATGCGAACCGACGATGGAGGCCTCTAGTTTTTGATGATGGATACCATATGTTCATGACGGTCTCACCATGATGCAGATTATAGGGATTAGGATGGAGTTTTAAGATATCGTTAATATTCATTGAACCATTCTAGATACTGAATATTGTTAGAAAGGTGGATAACCGCATAGCTCTATCATCATAGTATGACCAATAACACAATGAATTCCACATGTCAAAATTCAGGAGGTAAGAGAATGCTCTTCCACATGTTATCAACTATGTTGGGTTGGACAGTGAGGATGATGAAACCTTTGTTGAGAAATCGAAAGAGATCGAAGACCGATAGAAGACGATTCTTCATGGGAAATCGATTTCCCTCGTGCATGTATGGTGGAAGAATCCGAACCCTCTTGAGGGATCCTATGAGTGAGAGACCCAGATGCATTCTCTGTAACCACATATATTTGTCTATCATTTTTATTTTGATGATTAGGATGTAAATCCCCAAGGTGAAGAGAATATAGAGTCCCTAATTTTTCTATTTATTTATTTATAATATTAAATGGATTTTTATAGAGATATGTGCTTTGAAAATATGAGATTCCAAGGCTTGGCGTTCCCAGAATTATTTTTTGAAATATATTCAATATATTAAATATCATGCATTTTTAGTTTTCATGAAAAGTTGAATAACCCATATATAGAGTTTCAGTTCATAAATATTAGGCATATATTATTGTCAGATCATGGTTTTTACCCAATTAAATATCTAAACATGGTATTCATTATACATTCGGGTTCGGTATGATCATGGTAAAATAGTTAAATACAAATTTGATTAAATTTATTTATTTAATTAAAACATCATGAGCTGATTTCTCTCTATAATTATTTTTTATGATGTATTATTTGAGTTATCCATATAAACCTTGATCTTTTGGAGAGAGCATTGGAGGATCTTCTGTGGGAGAATTACTGTCGGATCATGGGTTTTCAATCAATTTACCAACAAAACATATAGATATCACCAACAACAATGACATGTGATTGTTGTTCACCAGGGATTTATCCAATCGAGTTAAGAAATTTTTATTTTGTGAATCTATCCCTATTTTCTTATCATATGATAAATTAAAATCAATAGACCAATAGAATGATATGTGGTTTGATTGTAGTGTAGTTTCATGTTTATTATATCATGATTATTGTGAGAAAATATTTATTTTTATTATGGATCATGGTTCATTGTTCTAATGGAAAATGATTGAGAAAAAAACAAAATAACAGAAATAGTTTTCTTTCTATTTATTGTTTCTTGGATTTCTCCCACTGTTCTTCAGGCGTTCATTTTTTGTATTGTATTTGACCGATGGTTTGACCAATATACCATGAAATCAATAATTGCAGAGCCATTTCTTGGGAAAAAGGATTGATATCATAGACCCAATGTTAGAAATATTTGGTAGTTATGTGAAGATAGTAAATCCAATGGATCATTACATATTATTGGTCACTTTTTATAGCTTTTGACGTGCAGAAATTCAGAGATTCAGCAGAGGGATATTAACATGCGATATAGTGGCCATATTCTAGTGAGTGGTGATAGAGAGGCCTGGTCAGACCAGATATGTGTTCTCTGTATGATATCAAAGAAGTAATCATATGTGATGATGGCATGGTAATACTTATTGGAAGAACCTATGGTTATAAAAAATCCTATAGCCCACAACATTAATTTCAGAGTTACACATCTTAGGGAAAACCCTTATGTGGGTCTATGGATTATGAGGAAAAGATATGTATCACACGACATGTGATAGCTATCACATGGTGTGTGAAACATACATGGAATCTTATTTTGTACCTCAGTGGGTACACATACAAGGCCAGGAGTACACAGGATTGGACACACCTAGTACTTGGACATAGAAACATTTAAGCAAGGTGTACATAGACATATCATATTACTTTTACAAGTTCATGAGTGTATGGGATCAATCACATTTTGTATGCATAAATAGATAGGGGGTGATATGTGATGCATGGGCATGACTCAGTGATGATGTTACATGCTGTATACTTCTAGTACATGCCATGATCTCCTTATTGGTTATATTGGAACCCTTGTAATCTTCATCTTGGAAATGTTTTATTAGGGTACTTTCCCTTGAAACATTACCTGGTGGTTTAATATAGAGTTACACCCTATGAAAAGGATGGTGATCCCCTCTGAGGAAATGTTTACTTGAATAGAGTTGTGAATCACCTTCATGAGGCCTAAAGTGAGATCCTCTAATATCATTATTGGCCATAGTGGTGTTACTTGTAACTTTATGGCCAAAATTACACAGGCGTCTATCCCCAACATACCAAGTCAATATAGATTTAGTTTTTGGTATAACCCATGGAATTAGGTGTGATCCTCATCTATGTATCTTTCTATTTAGACTTATAATGTGTATTAACTATTTTGAGACCTAATGAGAATGACATCTCAGATGGACTCTATCAGTTCTAGCTGAATCATGGAGTGTGTTCTCTAGATTAGTGCTATGTGGAACTCTTGAGTAGGAATCCTTGAATCGAATCACTGCTATAAATATACCTTTATACTGTGTGTCTATGTTGACTATATCGTGATATTGTTGTTTTATATACTACTTAAATATACATGACATGTGATTACTATTATTATTGATGTTATAAGAAATGTCATTTTAGGTTTTTAATGGGTATTTTTATACTCACCCCTATATAGTATTTTCCCACACGTGTCATGTTTTATGAATATGAACAACCATTTAACATAGTCTTAGAGTGACCAAGAATAGGGGGATCATAGTAAATTTGATAGAATGAGGGTTTTTGCTATAGTTTCATTTATAGACTTCATCACAAAAATTACATGTGATATTTTTTTTAATTTATAGTGGGATTTTATTTGGCCTTTTTTCTATCAAATACATGTTGTCATACTCTGATGGAGGGACTCTAGATATATGACTACATGATTATCAGCTGGTTTACATATCATCATTTTATTGGATTAGATATGTGTTCATGTATAAATTTAACATTGGTAATGTCCTCCCATATGCATGAAATGCCTACTCAACATTTCTTTCATGCTCATCTCC
The DNA here is from genome assembly GCA_963277665.1 of Viscum album. Lineage (NCBI taxonomy): Eukaryota > Viridiplantae > Streptophyta > Magnoliopsida > Santalales > Viscaceae > Viscum > Viscum album. The sequence continues at coordinate 1,933,868,580 of OY728142.1, forward strand.
AATTGGTGATGGTCTTGTTATAGTCATTGTAAGAGTCCCATTGGGAAGGGTCATGAAATTTATGATCATAAGTGAAATTAATGTTTTATCTTGACTGGAATTATATTTTTGGAAATAATAATATTCACTTTATCATTATAACAAAATACAACTCTTTATATTTATCTTTATTATAAAATATTTTTAGTCTATTTGTTACATAAATTGGAAATCACTTTATTTTTTGATTGGTATAATATTTTATTTATTATATTTGGACATCTTTAATTCCAAACAAACTACCAATAGTCTCTTAAATGATATATCCACATTATAATGTTAGGATAATATATAAAAACACATTTTCCTCTAAAAAAACACTTATTTCCTTTTAGTTGGAATATTTATAAAATAAACCCTTGTTTCCATTCCAGATATACTATTCATTTTGTTTGAACAATTTTACTAAAACATTATGTCTATTCCATAAATATATCAATGATGGGTAGTAGTAAAATCACCGCTCATATCGTAATAAATAACTAGATAATCATTTTTATAGTAGATAAAAACATATTTAAGGTTTTCTCCATAAAAAATTTTATAACAATTCATGAATCATTAATCATGTGTAATAAATTAATTATCTCATGTTTTTAAAAAAAAAATATTTTTCACATAACAAATTATCTATTTTTATAAGATAATTGAGGTAATTAAACACATAATTTACTTAGACCAATATGATATTTATTTATTCTTTTTAATTCTACTTTTTATTATTTAATACATGATTCGTCACATTAATAAAAACTAAAAGATTGATAAACTATTCCATTTATTTTGAACTCTTGTGTATTTAAATCACATTTCAAGTAAAAATATAGTATCATATACCTGTATAAACGTTATAATTTATTTCTACAACACTAATATCTAACATGGAAATTACATGATGTTTCAGAAACCAATCCAGGTATATTGAAAATTTTATCCAATAGAATTATTACCAATACTTCATAATAACACCTTCATGTTTCATTAAAATCAATAGGAAACTTGAATATTATTTTTTGGAGTATTCAACTAATATTCTACTTCATCTTCATAGATTTACCCACTTATATGTTTCATACAGCACTAGAACCTCGACATTATATTATCATTTAATCTATCGTAAACACTTTAAGAATATCTTGTAAAATTTTCTTAAATTTAAAAACATTTGGAAAAAATTTCGATTAATGATAATTATATGAATTAATTAACATGGATAAGACATAAAAGAAATTTTCATTCTCTCTTGGTAAATATAATTGGTCTAATCAGTGTTTTTTGTATTTCTGGAAAAACATTTATGGGTCATGTGTGAACCCTCACATAAATTTATTCATATATTGGTATTACAAATCATATTGAATATTTGAGACTAAATTATTTTTTTCATTTTGAATCTAAATTTAATGAGACCCGCAATTAGTCATTAAATTCCATGAATAAGAATATTGATTCAACTATTGAAAAATTAAACAATTTGTTTCTGAGAAAGGAGGTTCTCTAACATATAAAATTTCTACTTATACATATATGATCTTTTCATAAGATACTGATCATAGTTTTTTTGTACCTTAAGCTTTTACTTCTTATATTACTAATCATAAAGAGTTGATTGATTATAATGATGTTATTAATACACAATAGAACCATTTATCATATGAGTAACACATTTCACAGAAACATAGTGAGGTATTATATGAAATGGGATACCACTAAAATGATAACACTCTGTAACCCATCAAATCTATTCATTTTCCATTATCTATATTTCACATATAAACAAGTCTGAGTTCGAATTTATCTCACCACCAAATTAATTATTTATAGAATCATCCCAATAATATCACCCATGGGTCTAAGAAAGATGAACATGTAACTGTTGAAAAAAAAATTAAATGGCTAAAATCAACAGTATTATTTGGGTATCCTGATCTTATTAGGTTCTCAATAAAATGCGTAACCCAATGAATTGACAAAGAATATAAAGCCAGTCTAATTAGGGTCACCCATTACATCCAAAACAAAATATAATATGTGAAAACCCATATTTTTCATCACCTAACTAGTTAGATGTTCTCTTTCATGAAAAGTTCCTCTTTGGATAGAATCTAACACTTTGTTACTTTGGAACAAATATAATCCTTTATACGTCAATAAGAATTCCAATATATGTTTTATTATAATTTTTATACAATTCAAAAATTATAAAATTTATTTTTTAATTGAATTTTAGGAAAACAAAATTTCATAACAAATTTTATATAATAATAAAACTAAAATCATAAGAGATGATAAGAATCAATTATAATGAACATAGGGAAATAGTATAATGTAATAGATAGGCCGTGGAAATTATATTTTTTATGAACTATTAGTCATATATTATTATTGATATCCATAGCATCTCTTATAATGTCACATCATATTTAACTATATGTATATAATTCATAATAGAAATATGATGATATTTTTAAAAAAAATACAAAATAGTGAAATATTAGGATATGATATACGGGATTGAACACTATGATTAGTTTACAACCATGGATTTTTTAAGGATTAAGTGTTTACAATATACCATATTAAAAGTCATGATATAATTATCTAGAACAAATCATTGAATAATATTTTATGATTGGAAGTACAACATGAAATATGAAAAAAAAATATTAAATTACTAGGATGATTTCAGGAGTCAAACGGTACATAAATGATTTGATATTGTTACCAGAATTTTAAGGATCCAACAAGTGATGTTTAATACAATGGATCTGACTAATGAAACCTAATTCCAAGATCATCATTCTAGAAAAATGAAACCAGGATTATAGAAAATGAATAACATTCTGAATATGTGACTAATACTATTACTTAAAATGATGAATCTTTAACCATAAAGGTATTGGTTTGATGTATATCATCAAGAGGTATTCGGAATACATCCCTCCCATGAATGTAAGCATGGATTACCAAATCACCTATCATTTTGGTGGGATTTTTATTCTCACCATAACATGTTAATACCTCATAGTTGAATGGTGGAAGAATAAAGGGTTATTTATGTTTTAGAGAGTTTTATAATATGATTTTGATGTCTTTCACACATATAACATAAATTCTAAAAGGATGATCAGTGATTGTACATACATTAACACATGTGTTCTTAGTCATTAGTAATTAACTCGACCAATTCTTGCAACTCTTATAAAATTTCAATGAACACCTATTCATTTTATTATTACAAAATCCATATTAATGAAAGATAAAATGGGAATGTTCTAATTGAATGAAATATATTTTCATTTATCCACCTAAATAATCAATGATAGTGGTATTTATAAAATCATTTATGATATGGAAAATCAAACTCCAAAACATTCATTAGAATTAGAATTATGATATGTCCCAATCAAAACTTATGATTGTAAAAGGATGTAGCATGTTTACATGCCTTAGCACATAATGATTTCAGGTAACTCCATCACAAAATAAACTGATAATGAATTAATTAAGTATAATAACATGATATGACTCCATCACTATTTGTGGTACTCAAAAATATGGTAAAGGATTTTTGATCCGTGAAAATTTCCACCCATAAATTATAATTTTTTAAGGTTTCCATAATTCATTCCCACTATATTGGCTTTAATAGACAGACTTACTAGTTTAGAAATAATATTATTTGGTGTTATATAACTACCCTTACATCTCAGTGAAAAATGATACTGTTTTTTTAAAAGAAGAACATCTTAATAGGACAAACATATTATTTTACATAGTAAAAAATCATTATATTTGTAATTAATTAATTTATAATAATTGGTATCTATGGTATCAACTCCATTAATGAAGGCCTTTAGATAAAAAATAACTCAATGCGCTAGGCATTCCAAATTGATGACCACCACTAATGAACACAGTTAATAAAAAATGAAATATTAAATGAAATATTAATCCATTATATATGTGAAAAATGGGTAAAAAATTCTAAAAACATTAATAATGACTATAAGTAACCATACCATGTAACATTAAAGATAAAAATTATGAGTAGGATAAATGATTCTCTCCACAAAGTTGAAAGAATATTTTCAATAAAGAACTAAAAAGACAAAAAACAGAAATCATGTAAATATGGTATATAATAGATACCAAAAATATAACTAAGTTTTTTTGAAAATATATGAAATTATAGGGATACTAAGTATAGTGACACCATAGTTCTTTCCAAAATCCCAACCATGATGAAATATTTAATATTGATTATTTAATCACATTGATGGACGTTATTAAACATCTCATTGAAGAAAATTGATTCTAATAAGTAAATGACATAGATGAGTTCAATTTAGAATAAATTACATGTTCAATGGATCACATATATAATGGAAAAGATGTGAAATTGATGTCTTCAATTAATCATTACCTTAGTTTGTGATGAAATTGCATATTTAAAATCTATAACATAATTATTTTATATAATTTATAACATTACCAATTTCCATCAAATACAATATAGTATAAAATAATCTTATGTGTCTTATGGAAAAATTGATACATGATTAATTAGAAAATGTACAAAATTAGACACATAAATTTATTAATTTTTACTCAAAAGGGTTTTCTTCAAAAAAATCCAATTCATGTCTCCATTATTAATGGGAAATTACCCTAAAAATTTAATGAAAATTTAATAGGTGGTAGATATCTATATTACTAGTATCATCTTTTCTTTATTTTATTTCTCATGAGCTAATATGTTAAGGTAGTACAAAAACTATGGTATCATAATTATAACCTCTCAGAAAAATGTATTAATAATTACAAGCATTGAAATTGGATGAAATATCTATGTGGATTACTAAATAATTAATGATACTACCTGAAAAACCAATTTCCCACTAAAAAAATAAATTAAATGATCTAAGGAATCATTTTAGATTAATTATTTTTGTAGGTATATTCTAGATATGATTTAATTTCACATACACTTATGATGTACATAAGTTATTTTTTATTTTTTTGAAACACCTTTTCATTATTTATAATGATTCTTAGATTTTATAATTTTATAACTACATTTAAAATATTTAATTTAAATATCACCCATGAAAATTTTAATTCCATAGTTTAATCATTACAATTTGACTTGAACTATAGTACCACAAAACCTCAATGTGATCCCCAATATCTATATTCTTGTAATTGTCACCAATAGTTTATCCACATATTTTTATATATCAACATAACATCAATAAAATATCATACAATAATAAATAACCAATATTTATAAAAATAAATTTAAATAATAATAATTGATTATCGACCAAAAAAGTATATCTATACACATAAAAAATTATATATAATCATGCCTTGATATTTCATATTTTATATATTTCATATATAATACCTATAAAGTATTTTTAAATCATGTAATATATATATATATATATATATATAATTATTCAAATTACATACAATATTCAAGGAGTGTTGATATCATATTTTTTAATAAAATTTGTCCTGATGAATTGGATTATTAAACTAGTTAATAATTCCTAATCATGTGTATTTTTAATTATCAATAATATGATTTTGGTTGAGGAATAGCATAAATATGTTTGGATACATTTGTATACGTTTTGAAATATTAATCAAGAATCATGTTATAGAAATATTTTTTTACAGTTTGTTTATTTTTTTTATAAATAATGATAGAATTACATGATTAATACTATCGTTTAATGAGTAATTAATTCACTTTGTTTGGTAAATATGATTGAATAGTGTAGATTCAAATACGTTTTTATTTTTTGGACAAATGGATAGAATAAATATCTAGGAAAATTTTTGGAAGAAGAATCATTGAATAATGATTGCAGTATAGTATTCCATGTTGTGTTGTAATCATATGAATTATTCCTAAAATATTTAAGAAGTATGAATTTTATATAAGAGGTTGATTTCTTTAAATTAAGATTTGAATGATTTGATAGATGTGATCAAAGGAGAGTTGTGTTATGATTTTATCATGATACACTCTGAGTTTGAACAGAAATATTGAGAATTGAAATGATATAATGACATGGGAAAAATATCATGGAAAAAAATATAGGATATTATAAATGATATTCTAATGATACATATGTTAAAACATTTTGAGGTAATTATGTCATGGTTTAAGTCAGTGATATAAACGAAATTAATATATATAGTGATTTCATGGAGAAATGATCAATAACATGATCGGTAAATTTTGTTAGATATCAAGGAAGAATGAATCTATTTGGTTTTATTTAGATTAATATGTAATTACATTTTTCCATGTATAAAATGATTATATTATGTGATTTCACATAAGGTTGAATTCTTTGTGATAAAATTTATAATGATGTGTGATTAATTGATCGAGTTAATTTTACATTAGTGGTAATTTATGATTGGTTTATGAATTAGTTAATTATTATATATTTTTTATTTGTTATTGATACATAATCATTATTTATTTATTTGGGTATTTGTATTTAATTTATGAACTAGTTACTTGAACTATTTTAGGATCATGAAATGAATTTCTATACACATTTTAAAAAAAATTTATATTACGTAGTTACTAAATTAATTTAAGTGCATGATCTTAAGAAAATATGAATTTAAAAATTTAAGAACAACACCATGATCAAAGACTTTTTTAAATTTAATCCCACTAATAATAAGGTTATTTATTTCGAATATAGTAATTTATAATATTTTATGTCCCTAGATTTATAAATACTCAATTTTATACCACAATTTAATTCGAATATAATTTTTTAGTTTTTTTAATCCATGATATCAATAATAATATAATTTACTCTGGATTTCATGATAAGGATCATAATTCCTTTATCTTCAACAACAAACTTTATCTATAGTATATTTTTTTGTTTTAGTTTTAAGAAGCCAATATTAAAATTTTTAAATTTAATTCTCATGTTAATTTAAAACACCTCACAAGAGATTAATTTTTTGGAAACATTTATGAGGGATTATAATCCTTTAATAATCATTAAATTGATATATTCAAAAAAACTATTTTTTATACCCATTTTTCAATTATTTATTTATTTATTAGGTGTGGTTTATTTTTGATATTATTTTTAGGTTATATATTTTTAATATATCATTATTAAACAAAATATAATGCCCCTAAATTTTTTATGGAAATTCTTGAGTATTATATCTAGACTCAAAACATAAAAAATAAATACAATTAAGAAGAGAGAATTATTTGAGTTAATTAAGTGAATGTAATGAACATAGAAAATAAGTTAAGTTAGTTGAGAAATGGATTATTATTAGTGTGTTGTAAACCAATAGGTGTTAGGGAAAATCCATGTATCATAACAAACATTGTTATGATAAAAAAATATGAGATAAATATATTAATCATTAAAATGATCTCAAATTAAATACGTTTTTATGGAAAACCTCACAAAAATCCAAACACATAAATTAGATGTTTCTTTAATCATTATGAAATATTTTAATTTAATGGTGTATGAATATGCATCATGTATTATTATTCATAAATTTTATATTATTAATAAAGAAAAATAATGGATTCATTTCTTAGAATCATATTTTGTCAAAAATTGGGAATAGAAGGAAATAATATTCCTTACAATATTTTCATCACCCTCAATATCAATAAATAGTTTTCTTATATATGAAGCATTTTATTCTATTTATTTATAAGACTATGTTTTATATCACTGGATAGAATTATTGACTTCTTGAGGAAGTATCCACATCATAGATTTAATATATTATTACTAATTTAAACATTTTATAAAGGTTTTTATAAATATAATAGTTTGATCATAAACACTTCTACTATAAAATTGTTAATCAAAATTTTAACACTATAGGGTAATTATAGGTAAGATTAAATTTCTAGAATAATTTTTTAGTAGAAAATTGATGGATTATAAAAAAAGAAAAAAATTACATGGTAAATTTAAAAGAATCTATGACAACTCAAATAGTGTATTTAATAATGTGGATACAACAATGAAAATGAAATATCATTAGGTTATGTAGATTGAAAATTCAAATTATAGAGATTTCATTTCAAAAAACTATTTATATGAATAGAGGATACATGAAAATCAAGGATAAATTAAGAAAGCATTGCATCAAAGAGGATAGGCACCAAGGTTCCATGCATAATAACATGAACCAGTACGTCAATATAAAATATGTTCATTAAATGAAACCTTATAAAAATTGATGATAATTATTTTTGGTGCTATCCAAAAAGTAAAATATAATTCTAAATATTAGAGAATTACAATGATGAATTTGGAAATTTAGGATAGAGAAACTAAAAATCTTCTTTGTGAAAGCCCATGATGAGTATTATTGGCTTACATAACGGTAAATTCATGTGGAGAGATGAATAATTTCACATAAATAAGTAGAGTAAACCTATATTAAGGTGATTATAGAAGTAGAATATATATATGGAAAAAACTATAGAATTAGAATAAATAATTTAATATTTAGACGGGAGAATGGAATTAGAGAAATAAGTGGGGTAATTTTATAGATATTTTTAAGAAAAATCATCTAAACATTACCTTTATTGAATATTTAAAAAAAAATCCAACCAATATAATGTTAATGATGGAATTAGTTTTAAAAAATATGAAGAAGCATGATATGGGGAAATACCACTTATGAGGGAGTGTTAAACTATGATATCAAGGAATAAACTAAAGAATTATTAATATTTGAGTAGTTTTTATATTCCAATTATTATTAGATGTGTTCAGTTTAGAAATGAATTTTATAGATTTAGGAGAATGTGTGGACATCCTTATATAATTATTAATAATAATATAATAATTATTAGAGAATAATCCCATAATTATTTCTATTCAATTAGTGTATTGAAAGGGAATATTTCCATAAGGTTTTATTCAAAATTTTACGGTTAATGATAATAAATTTTACTTTATAAAAGGTTTATTAATTAAAGATAATGGATAGGATAACCCCCTCTATGTAAAAGTCATTTTTTAGAAATTTTAAGGGTCATAAATAATATAAAATGGGGGGAATTATATTTTTTAGTTTCGGATACTAAATCGAATTTAAATTTTTATTTGGATAGAAATAATTTTAACAATGATGAAGAGGATTTCATCATAGGAAAAGATTTAATTAAATTATTTTTCTACTATTTTCCAGATAAATAATGTGTTTTTTTTGGACAAGGAATAAAATTAGTGAAGTAGTTGTATGTAATTAAAAATGAAGGATAATATAGGGGATAGAATATTACACTTTTTTAATTGAGAAGATAAATGGGGGATTTAAATTTTAATTATTTCAAGAATTAATAATAGATTAATCATGATTAACTAAAGATTAGAGATTTTTTCTAATATAAGTTGTGAAATTTATACTTCGAGCAAGAGTAAAAACAATTAAAGGGAAAGGAATAAGACTCATCGATGTGGAGGAGACTTGACATAGACTATTCATTTATCTATATGGAGAAAATTATTTTTATATTATTGACACTTCACATGGTGAGGTTGTGTAGAGTTTAAATAAATAAAGAAGTAGTTATTATGAGAGGTAAACTATGTTTTTATTACATTATTTTGTTTTTTGTATTATATTTGAAAAAATATTATATGAATATTCTTAATGATTTATAAAATTCAATCACGCAATCGTTTATTGAATTAATTAATCATTGATGAAATATAATGTATATTTTCAAAAAAAAATTGAAATATTTTTATTATATAAATTTATAATTCAAAAGTTTTTTTATTTATTAAGAAATAAAATATTGAATATTTATATATATCACTTAACTTCTATTCATTTTTAAATATATGTATGTCTAAAAAATAACAATCATGTCCTAATGGAATACCATAAATCAATGAAAGAAAAAACATGATAAGATAATATTAATTTTGTATATTCATCATACAAATAACATAATAAAGATAAAAACCCCATAAAACTGAAAATAGTACAGTAGGGTAATTACCAAATGAATATAACATGACTAGAATTATAAATTGTTGTTTGTCACTGACTTTGAGAATTATAATAGACATAAATGACACTATAAACAAAAAAAACTATTATAATTGAGATTATGAATTTTCAATGAAAATATAAAAAAAATTATAACAAATTGAAAGAATTAATAATGAAGTAAATATATGGAATTTATATGTTTATAATTATTGTCTTACCATTGGAATAATGACGAACTATTAAAAATAGGACTTAACATTGAAATAGAAACATAACAATTGAAAGTCTTAAATTTCCCATCAACAAGTATATATATATATATTAAAATAAATATTTATAATTTTCACAATAAAATAAAATGATTTCTAATATTTTATAACTTGAAACATAAATTAGAATAAATTTTAAGGTGGTTTGTTTTAATTTATTTAGTAAAGATATAATTATTATATAAAAACCAGATAAATTAAATTACATAAATTTAGCATTTTTTATTTGAATATATATTACATATTAAAATATTATGTTCAAAATATAAATATATTTAATTTTCAATCTTATAAAAATTTAATAATAAAAAAAATGAAATATAGTCAGTCCTATAAATGAAAAAAAAATTCATGTCAAATTTTTTTTCTATGTATTATATTATTTTATTTAAAAAAATTATAGTTTATAGAAATTTAATTTGCAAAAAAAAGAAAAAAAATTGGAAATCACAATGTTATAATTATTTAATGGTTAATTTATCTTAAAACAATTAATCTTGATAAATAATCAAAAATACATTTTCCCGTTTATTATAAGTTTGGTGACATAATCATGATATAAATATGACAGAAAAATTATCATTTTTTCATGAATTAAAATATAATTAGTCAGTAAAATAACTCATTTACAAGTATTGTAATTAATTTATAAACCAACATATCTGTTTTCTAATCCTATGTTATATTTTTTAATAAAAAAATATTTTTGATTCATTTATTTGAATAAAATATTTATATAATTCATTTTTGTTATGCGGTTATAAGGGATATCAAATAAAAATATGTTTTTAATCATAAAGTAATAAAATCAATATAACAAACAATGCTAAAGTCATTATCATAAACAATAAAATAATAGAAACTTTTTTCTAAAATAACCCTTCACCTTGACTATATAATCATTTATCCTCCATCCCTTTCTCATCATAAACAATATTATTTCCATTTAAAAATATCTACCCAAATACCTCTATAAAATCATATACCCAAGTACCTAAGGCTCTATTCATGCCAAAATACTACCCCTATGATGTCCTTAGACTCAATCAAAAGGAGGGGACATATAAAATAAGGTAAGGGGCCCCATGTCACTCAGTTTTTATTATTTGGGTTCTATTTCCTTAAAATTATTTTCATACTCATATTTTACTTCTTTTTTTATATTCAAACGGTATTGGCTTCCTTTTTTCTATTAATAAATATATATCAAACATTATCTCTCACCAGAACTTTTTTAAGTGATAGTACTATGTCGAAAAATATGTTTCAAAAACCATGTATTCTGATTTGAATTTTACCATAACTACCATTTAGAATATTAGTAATCATTAAAATTATCTGGAAATTATTTTATTGATTATACAATATTTTTCTAGAAACTGATATATTTTTTTACCTTTTTTAATTCATTAAAAAACTTTTCAAAAAGAATCATTATCCATGGTGGTTTGATCTACCAATGTGAAAATTTATGATTTATTTTCACCCATCAATTTTATATCTATTTTTCATAATTGATATCATTATTTTAGATTGTAATGGCACGGAACCTCCTGGACCATTACTTTTCCAAAAGTGAGGCTCCACTAAAATAGTGGCACTATGACGGTGGAATCGTGAGGGTGACACCGTGAGGGTGACACCATGACGGTTGCACCGTGTCCCCTCACCGAGCCTTTTATTCTTTTTTCCAGTACCTGACTTTTCCTCTCCTACAACGTAAGTTTTGATGTAAATTAATTCTTTTACTCTTTTTAAAACCATTTAAAGACCATAATAAATTCCTAAAAATCCAAATAAACCTCCCCGATGGGGGATATTAAATAACACCTTAATATCATGACGTGTAACTGCCCAACCACATGGGAAACCACGATCTGGGTTTCCAGGCTATCAAAATTCCCATATTCCGTAACAACGAGATCTTATCTATATATCGCACAGGAAGTCCTTTTTCCTCTTCTTCCTTTGGCCGGCTTCGTACTTCCCCCTGGTGTTCCTAGAGTCCCTTCTTCCCTTAGCTTGTGGTGCACCTCTGTTGGTGTTTTCTGCACCCCTTGGAGTCAACGGAATTCTTCCCCTACAAGCCGCGCATCCCCTATTCCTGGCTCGTGGAGAGAAACTTTAATCTTTAATCAATTAGGTAGGGTCTCAGCATCATCTCCCTTTTATGTTTATCATATAGGGTGGGTACGCAATTGTTTCTGTAGAATTGGATGAACCAAACATTAATGAAGATAACAAACAGATTCTAAAGAATGAAGGGGAGGGGTGGGATCGATGATTTTGTTCTGTTTTTATCTTCTTTCATGATTAATGATTTATGAATTGTGCAGGCTTACGCCTACGGAAAATCATGGTCCTTTGTGGTCTTTCTCTGTGCACTAATAAACTCTTACCCCTTGTGATGTTTAAATTGATTGTATGTTGGTTGTGAACCTTTTGTTGTGTAAAGTAAATTGGTTAATTACGTACATTCGGCTAAATAAATTGGAAGCACCAGGATCAACTCCTTTTCTACGACAACCCCCGTTTAAGCCTAGTGGAATTGAAATCATGGAGTTTGTTAAATATTTTAAATCTAAAAATACATGTTGAGTCTGCCTTGTGTTGGTGGTATTGGTTTGGTTGTTTCCTCCGGGGACCGAGTATGGGTGACCTTATGGTTTTCATGGATATGGGCTTAGATTGCTGGAGTGATATGGGTGAGGATGGGATCCTTTGTTTGTATCACTAATTGGGGTGGTATCCTCTTCTGTTGTGAGACCTTCTTATTCATAGTTCTCGGAACTTGGGATTGTACCATACATTGACCTGGTTTGGTTCTAATACTTGTAGGGGTCTCACTTGATGTGTTTTTACAAGAGAACCGGGTGTGAATGTTTAAATTGTTGTTGGGTGTACTCTTTCCTTGTCTTGTGCTTATGCTTACTAGTTCCCCAAGTAGGTGCAGAAGCATATTTAAACATTATTAATGAACATGAAAACAAGGATGGGAAAAATGGGGATTTGGTTTGGTGTGACTTGTGGCTTGGGCATTGGTGATGTTCTCTTCTCTTATGAAGGAGTAGTAAGGATAGTGTTCTTTAGGCTGGGTGATGAAAAACCTATATTGGGTTAGTGATTATTACCTCTACGTATACTTGTAGATTTTTGTTTCTTATTCACGCCCCACCCCAGTTGATCACTTAGTGTCGATCACCCCCATTTCATGGAGGAGGATGTTTTTCCCAACACTCGTATGAGTGACTGGTTATTAGCTCCTTTTATGCTCCCTTTCCCGAATAGCCCAAGACTCTACTGGTAGGCTGTGATGTCCTGAAGTCAATTATTAGCCCAAGAATCTTTGGGCGGGGTAGTGTGTTGGTTGGCCCAGGTGTGTGCGGGCATGTGGATTCCCAAGTATCTTCAGGATGAGGCTCAGGTGTCTTCGGGCATGGTAGTGGTTATTCTGTCCTAGCTATTTCCAGGCATGGTTACGTGTGATAGTTGTGGCCCAGTTGTCTGCGGGCGGGTTAGATCTTGTGGCCCAGGTGTTTGCGGGTGGGATGTGTGGTTGTGACCCAGGTGTGTGCGGGCGGGGTATAGTAGTGGGACTACGATGAGAACGGAGGGATTGGTTCGATGCGTAGGATGTCTTCAATTACTAGTGGGAATGTGGCGCGAGGTACCCAAACATCGATGTGCTATTACTATACATTACTTGACTTGTGTTATTTGGGGAGTTTTCCTTGGTGAGTCTTGGGTGGTTAGTTTACTTGTTAGGTGCTTGGTTAACTCTTTTCTCACATGGAATTAGTATGCCTCCCCACTTGGGCATGAGAATTTTTGGTTTTAACCTTCTGAGTATACTTGTTTCCTCACCCTACATATATAAAAATGCTTTCAGGTTTCCAGGGGGACTTCAGGGATCATGCTGGACCACACTAGATCAGACCTTGTGACAGATCATCGTCGATGCTGTTGTTCTTTCGTTTGGTATTTTTCATTGTAGTATCCTTATACATTTTGGATTTGACATTTGTAACATGCATTGGGAATGGTTCTTGGCTTTACTTGTACTTTTAGTTTGGCGTTGTGAGATTCAATTTCTTATCTCCCGATCCTATTAAAAGAAAAAGGGTAATGCCTTCCATTTAGTGTGTGACTTTATACCCCTGGTGCTGGTCACCACTCCGGGATCTATTGTAGGAGGGTTTCGGGGGTCAGTATCTATCCTTTAACTTAAAAAAGGAAGGGCCTGGAAATCTGTTGACCCTTCCCATCTTTTGATGAAGGCGGGTCGTGATAGAATGGTATCAGAGCACCAGTTTGAGATATAGGATGCAGTCTGGAGTTAGGAAGTGTGAGGATTGTATGGGATGGTAGGGAAACAGTGTTGGGTGACCTTGGTGCATGAATTAGGCCAGGGAATACCGGCTAGGACACAAGATTTTAGGGCCCCCCGTGATCCTAAGTAAGTAATCTGGGCCTACTAAACGACCAAGCGAGGCCATGCTGATTGTAGGGTAGAGACCCTAGGGAAGGTACATGCATAATAATGACTTGAGTTCTCGTTTTTCTCAGGTGTTTCAGGAATTTGAAATAAATAAGAAGATGAAGATGTTTTAAAAACAACATTCTGTACTATTTGGTCTTAGTCATTCTTTGTTTACCTTGCAGCTATGGAACCCAGGAGACGACCACGAGTTGTACGGGCGATCGAGGCCCAGGAGGTTGACTTGTCTGATTAGCATAGGGCTGATCGAGAGGAGGAGGATGACCAGTGGCCGAAGATGCTTCGAGCCTACTAGTGACAGACCCTCGAGATGTACAAGGGCGGCACCTCTAACATGAAGACAGAGGGCTGTATAGAGAAGCTGGTGATAGCCTTTGGATTGATTCCGGCCCCAAGCGAGTACTGGGTTCCTCTGGCCGTCAGCCAGATGTGGGGAGTAGCGCACCAGTGGCGGATTCTCTACCAAGGGGAGAAAAGATCGGCTGAGGTGTAATGGGCTGATTTCGAGGAGGAGTTCTAGGCGGAATTCCTCTCTTCTTCTATGAAGGAAGAGAAGATGAATGATCTACTCTCCCTCCAGTAGGGGAGTATTTCAGTATGGGAGCTGGGGATCAAGTTCAAGGATCTCCTCCTCTTTTCTTCGGACCTCTTTCCGGATGAGGAGTCTCAGGCAAGATGTTTAGAGAAGGCACTCTGATGTTCCCTCCAATACGCTTTTACCACCTTCACCTTGCCAACATACTTGGAGGTACAGAAGAAGGAAGAGGTGGTGGAGAGGATGCACAAGTAGGGCAGTGTGTTACGAGTGGGGATTCGGATAGGATCGTCAAAGGGAAATGTCGTGGGCACCAGACCTCTAGCATCAGGACCTTCTAGGTTCCGAGCAGTAGGGAGCAGGCCGCAAGAGATCCAGTTCCGGTCCCCCGGTCGTCTCCCTTTCCCTTCGGGCCCAGGACTGAGGTGCTTCGTCTGTGGGAGACATGTACATCTCCGGAATCAAAGACCGAACCGAGATCATTATGGCAGTGGCAGACAGTCCCAGCACTCGCCTCAGCAACAGCTTCCAGGTAGGCCCTTCCAGCAGCAGTAGTAGGGGAAGCGAGCTCCTGCTCCTCCGAGGGCGGACATTGCAAGGGGAGGCCGACCTCAGGGCACTCCTCAGGGACCTCGACCAGGGCATGGTCGGGGAGGAGGCCGACAACCAAGGGGAAGAAGAGCTGGGCATGGATAGTTTCACGCTGTAGAGGTAGCAGTTCCAGCAGGACCGGAGGTTGTTCGAGGTACGACCAATTTGTCCAATACACTTGCTTACGTCTTGTTCGATGCCAGAGCTTCACACTCCTTTATTGCACCCAGTCTGGCTCATGCTCTGGATCTAGATGCAGAGAGACTTCAAGTTCCCCTGGTGCTGATCACACCATTCGGAGGTCAGACTGACTTGTTATATGTTTGTAGAGGATGCATGCTAATTGTAGGGCCACATCAGTCGGTCAGGGATCTACTACTACTACAGATACAGCCATACGATGTCCTCCTAGGCATCGACTGTTTGTTCTCTGTGTGTGCCATCATCGACTGCATCCGAGGAAGGGTTGTGTTTTCAGACATGGGTGGCCGATGTGTTACTTTTACCGGCGAGCGGAACGGTCAGAAGGGCAGTACCCGAGAGGGACCCCTCCTCTCCTTGTTAGCTGAGTTGTCAGTAGAGTCAGTAGATGCTGAGTTGGTGGAAGTACTAGGGATCTTCAATGAGTTTATGGAAATCTTTCCTGAGTAGGTAATGACTCTACCCCCTCGATGTGATATCGAGTTTGGGATACACTTGCAGCCTGGTGCCTGTCCGATTTTGATGACTCCCTACCGGATGGCACTTTCGGAGCTACAGGAGTTCCAAATCCAGATTGACGATCTGATGAAGAGGGTAATGTTCGACCAAGTGCGTCACCGTGGGGTGCTCTAGTCTTGTTCTCAATGATGGTAGTTGGAGGTCTCAGTTTTTTCATGGATTATAGGAGGCTAAATCAGGTAAAGATCAAAAATCGCTACCCTCTTCCAGGGATAGACGGTCTCTTTGACCAGGTGAAAGGGGCATGATGGTTCTCGAAGATTTACCTAGGGTCTAGATATCACCAGTTGATGGTGAAGGAGGGAGACATCTCGAAGACAGACTTCAAATGTAGATATGGTCACTTTGAGTATGTATTCATGCCTTTCGGCATTACAAATGCTTCAGCTGTGTTCACGGGGCTTCTGAACTCCGTCTTCTGGGAGTACCTATTTTAGTTAATATTTTGGTTCATCGACGACATCCTGATCTACTCCAGATCAGAGGAGGGCCGTGCAGAGCATCTGATGACTGTTTTGGAGGTCCTCTGACAGCACCAACTCTATGGGAAGTTGTCGAAATGCATGTTCTGGATGCGAGAAGTACACTTCCTTGGGCACGTAGTATCCGAGCAAGGGGTATCGGTACACCCATAAAAGGTTGAGGCAGTTGTTTCTTGGGCATCACCTAATAACATGGCAGAGGCTCATAGTTTCCTCAGGCTGGCAGGTTACTACCAGAGGTTCGTACCCAACTTCTCTCGAGCTACGGTACTTTTGATAGCCTTGTCCAAGAAGGACCCGGTTTTCGTATAGATTGAGCAGTGTGAGGAAGCCTTCATCTACCTGAAGGATAAATTGGTTAGTGCCCCATTACTGAGACTACCAGAAAACGTGGCGGTGTATGAGGTGTTCTGTGATGCTTCAGGAAATGTTCTCGGATGTGTTTTGATGTAGCAACAAGGGGTGATCTCTTATGTGACTAGGTAGCTATTCCATCATGAACATAATTATGCCACCCATGATCTTGAACATGCTGCGGTCGTTTTCGCACTGATGTTATGGAATCATTACCTCATCAAAGAACACTTTTTGGTGTTCACAGATCCCAAAATCATGAGGTATGTCTTCTCCCAGCGGGACCTAAACTAACGGAAGTGAAGGTGGATGGACTTTCTCCAGGATTAAAACTTTGAGATTTCATTAACATTGGGAAGATGAATGTAGTGGGTGGTTTTTTGAGAAGGATGTCGCAGAAGGATGTAGTCTGAGAGTCGAAAGACTCCTGGGAGGCAATGGAGGAGTTGGATACCTTGCACCTAGATGCGAGGATGGATAATTGTAGAGGTTGCCTGTATCAGATGAAAGTTTAGTCCTATCTTTTTCATCAAGTTGAGGAGTATTAGTGGGGAGACCCAGAGTGCGAAGTGATGCGTGATCGAGTTGACCGAGGAAATGCTCTGGAAGGGTGGACAGAGGATGGTTAGAACAGGATGCTTTTCCGAGGAAAGTTGTTTGATCCAGAGACGATGCGTGACTAGGTTCTTAGTGAGTTCCACAACTCACCCCTAGCGGTATACCCAAGAGTTTCCAAGATGTACCAGGGTATGAGGAGACAACGCTGGTGGCCCAGAGTAAAGTGAGAAGTGGTATAGTTTGTAGCCATGCGCCTAGTGTTTTAGCAGCTAAAGGTTGAACACCATCTTCTAGGAGGGTTGTTGCAACCTTTAGATGTCCCCGAGTGGAAGTGGGAAGACATCTCGATGTATTTCATCATAGGACTACCCAAGGTGCAAGGGGGGCTACGATGCCATCTGGGTAGTAGTGGACCTCTTGACAAAGTCAGCTCACTTTATGGTGATTAAGGAGTTGACTACAGTGGATGCTCTATCACAGAAGTTTGTGGACGAGGTATTGCGGTTGCATGGAGTTCCAAGTTCTATAATCTCGGACAGGGATGCACGTTTTACCTCACGAGTCTATAGGGGTTTGCAGCATGCTTTTGGAACCTAGCTATGTCTTACCACTGCTTTCTACCCCCAGACAGATGGGTAGACAGAGCGCACAATCCCAATGTTGGAGGACATGTTGCAGGAATGTATTTTAGACTTGGAGGGATCATGGGTGTGACACATGCCTCTGGTAGAGTTTTCTTACAATAATAGATATCACTCTACCATTGTCATGGCTCCGTTTGAAGCCTTGTACTAAACGCAGTGTCGCTCACTGGTGTGATGGACTGAGGTTGGGGAAACGAGTGTTCTTGGCCCAGAGCTGGTGCAGAGCATGATCGAAAAGGTGCAGCATATACGAGAAAGGATGAAGGCGGACCAGGACTGACAGAAGTCGTATGCCAATAGCATGAGCAGGCCCTTGGTGTTTGAGGTTGGAGACCATGTGTTCTTGAAGGTCTCCCCTCGGCGTGGACAACAGAGGTTCGGTAGAGGGAGTAATCTCTCTCCTAGATTCATCATACCCCTTGAAGTGTTGCGACGAGTCAGTGAAGTGGCTTATCATCTAGCACTACCACCACCACTACTAAGGATACATGATGTTTTCCATCTGTCCCATCTCTGTCGGTATCTACACGACGATTCACACGTCCTCGACTGGGGATAACTATATATCGAGGATGACGTGACCTTTGTGGAACCACTTGTGAGGATCGAGGATTGTGAAGAGAAGGTGTTTCGTGGGCGAACCATTCCATTAGTTCAAGTGTTGTGGAAGCATGGTGGGCTTGAGAAGAGTACCTAGGAATGGGAAGCAAAAATGTGCTCCCAGTACGCAGGGCTATTTTGAGTTTTATTTGTTCTATTTATACTTATTTGTGATGGAACCCTTACCATTATTGACTTTGGAATGTGTGGTTTTCCTTATTCTCTGAATGTGTGTGAAAAGTCCTGGATATGGGGAGGGGAGGACCCGATCCCCAATCAAGACGCATTAAGGAGGATGAGATTAAACCTGTATGGGAGAGTCAGTGCCACCCAAAGCATATAGTATCTTGACATGTGGGAAGAGACTCCCCAACCCATTTGACTGGGTAGTTTGACCCTGGTATGTTGCTTGGTTCTTGAGAGGTAGGTGTTTCTAGATAACGATGAGGCTCACTACTGAGAGGTATCTTTCGAGGTGGTTTTTCAGATCCTCTCTTCTCTTCTAGTTTGTTTTGATTATCGAGGGTGAGAATAGTTTGAGAGATATCTAATGTAATCGCTCAGACCCTCATGGGTGGTGAATTTCCTTGGTTTTATCTAAGGTCTCATGTATTGTGGAACCATATATTGAACGATGGTGTGGTAGGGGGTTATTTATATTTAAGGTTGTGAGGCTGGGGTTTGTGACATGTTTCTAATAGTATATATTATTTTGTGTTGTCGGAATTGGTTGTGTTGTGGAATTAATTAAATGCATTGATTGAAGGTTGTTTTGACTATAAGAATATCGGGGAGATAAGGGGAGATTTTTGTTTTATTTTTAGTGATGTGATCATTCTAGCCTCATTTTGTCATGATAAACCTCTATAATGTGGTTGATATATGGAAAATATTTAATATTTTAATTCTAATATGGGTAAATGTTAATTTAATGATCACTTATATCGATTTCTAGTGAGAATACACAAATATAGTTTGTGGTATAGTGATGATTATGGTTATTAGTACTTGATAGTAGTGATGTAAAGGATGTAATGGGTTAAATACATGTTGCATTTATTTAAAAATTGTGTTCGGATTCAATGGTTATATGATATTCCTAATTTTTTTATTCTTTTATTCTTCCATTTTAGTTTGATATAGTTATTGATTCCCATATGGTTTTGAGTTATAGGTGATTTCCCCTAAATCCAGGATGGAATGGGAATGAATAGATGATCACTCACTCTTCTCTTGTCTCCCTTATTATTGTATTATAGGTTATTATGGGTCATGGTAAATATATTTATACATGCTATAATGGATTGAGGTTTTAGTATGTAATATACAAGAAGAAATTGTTATGAAGATGTGATGATAATACATCATGGGGGATGTGCATGGTGGTATGATGGCATGGGGTAGATGTCCTTCATATTTAGGTTATCCTATTATGATAATGTTTTGATATGTAATTATAGAGTGCTATGTAATGATGTGTGTATTATAGGATGATTATATTGATGATGATGTGGATGTGATATTTGGTTGTTATATGGGACATTATTTTGTTTAGCATCATAATGAATGGTATTTAAGATCCATGAGATTTTCTATTGGGTAATGATAGAGATAAACTAGTGGGTATATAATTTTTTGGTACCTTATTGAAATATATTATTTTGATACTATGTTAATAAACATAGATCCAATATTCTGGGAGTGATATTTCATGAGTTTGTATGAAAGATTTCCTAATGTAGGTTCATCTTTGTCCTTTTTTTATTCACTGATGAATTAGTATAATTTTCTGAAATTTACAAAATAAGTTAAGGGGATGATCCAGCTATTTATAATTTTTATCTCTCTCCTATATATATGTATATATATATCTATATTATATTTCCATGCGGTATTTAGCAACTAATTTGTACATCACTAGCTCGAGGTGTGGAGTTGCAGTCAGAGTTACTATTTCCTGAGTTTCTTTTTGGTATTTAATTTAAAATAATTCTATTATGAATTAAATTGAAATTAATTATTGATTTCTTCACATTATATATTTTTTAGTTAATCATTGGTGTGTTTTATATTAATGGTATTATTTGGGAAATTCCGACCATTTATTTGTGATTGTAATGTATATGTTAGTCGGCAACTCATGTCGTAATCGAGGTGAGATTCAAGGAGACATTTGTATCCACTACTTGCTTATGGGGTGATCATAGTTGGGTTTGGTCAAGAATGTTTGGTATTTAGTTTATGGATGTGATTTAAGAAGTAGATCAGAGTTACAACCTAGTAAGGATTGAATTGTTTTGGTGGGTAAATGGTATCAATCAAACATAGTGTGTGAAGTAGTAAGGGAGACTAACCAAGACGCATTAAATTAGAGTCCCCTATGACCTGATGCAATTAACTCTGCATAATGAAAAACCTTAGTGCGGTAATTTTTATTATTTGTTATATATCCTACATAGGTACAATTATCATGTTAAATTATTCTTCATGTTAAATTATGGTGATTCAAAATAAGTTAAAAATAATCTAATTAGATGAACACTAATGATTTCAATTTTCCCTGGATTATGAGAATCATTTTTGTCACATATGGATATGAGTTATGGGCATTATCTATATATGGATCCAACTTATGATGAGTATATATGTGATCTATTTGACCATGTGAGGGTTTACATGAATGAGAAGGACGTTCTGTGTGGGAGGAATATGTTTGAGGTCTATCATAAGATCATGGGAATGTATAAGAGGAGTGTATGTAATGAGAATATAAGGCACTAGATAGAGAAGTTTGATTATAATTTTATCCTGATCGATGAAATTATGTATAACTATATTCTGTTGGATAATTTTTAGATGACATAAGATACATGTTAGTGATGTTTTTTATTTCTTAAGGAGTGTGAGGAGTCAACAGTTCCGTGGGATAATTTTTAGAAGCAGGTGTGCACAAATTATCATTCTTCAACGATGAAATTAATAATGGGAAAAGTGTTTATTTCTATATAGTAGGTAATTATGAGTGTACTATAGATTATGATTCAATTTAAGAGCCTCATTCACATTTCCCCTGATGTTTTTTTTGGGATGAGGAGTCAAATGTGTAACATTTATAAGAGGTAGTGTATCTCACTATCGAATATCATGTTTCACCATTAATGTTGTATTTGTATTTTGAGGTACTCTATAATGAATAAAATATTGATAGGATTCATAATAATTTAATGATATCGTAGGAGAAGATTCACTCAAATAATGATATAAATATGGATATAAATGGAGGGTATTAAATGTCATGAAAGATGGGGTTTAAACTATAGAGTGTTAGTACGAATATTTTTATTTGTACTCTTTTTGAGATGATATTTCCAATGAATATTTTGGGAGATCCAATGTGGATTGAATATAAATTCCATGATCATCATTGATTTTTATTACCAAGCATTCTATATAGGCAATGTGGTGGATTTGACCGTGTTTACATTCATCCTATGTAACAGTTGCATCCAAGGACATATCAATATCCATTTTAGTATGATTTAAATCAATAAAGGGATGATGAATTAGGTTGTGGAAGAAAATGTGAAATCCCATATCCTCTAGGTTATACGGCTGACCATAATCCTATAGGTGTTCATTAATATGGTTAGTGATCTAGATGTGTAAGTAATGATTAATTTCATTCTATAATGATACTACCATTGGGTGGGATGGAGATTTTTTGAGGCACCATATACATAATTTCTTCCCTAGATTTCCCTTTTTTTATTTAGATTCATCAAAATGATTTATTTCACCCTCCCTAGTTTCTGCCATAGGAATCAAGGTGGAGAGGCTTTTAATGCACCTAAGATTGGATATTCTAGGTAAATGTTTGTCTAATGTATTCGATGTTTTAAGGGGTCTTAAATTAATGATGGAAAATTATTATTCATTGATTCTTATCTTATTATTGTAGATATAACCATACACTATCATTATAACAAATTCATGTTTGTACTTTTTGAATGAGATGATAAATTTAGTTTGAAGGACAGTTATGTTCTTGTATTTAAATGTCTAGTGTTTGTTTTTGATTAGAGAGTATGACTATTTGATGGGTTTTATGTGTTTTGTTTCCCTATATTCCTCACTTTTAGTGTTTTTTTATGTCCAGTAGAGGTCAAAGATAAATTGTTTCTGAGGGTTGATGAAGAGTTATTATAATTTATTCCCCAATAGGTTGGGAAACTAACCGCTCGATGTATAATTTATTTCATGATATATGTAAAACCAAATTTATCTCCAATTTTGATGGATTATTATCGAATAACACCTTCCAAGTTATAGAAATTGAGGATTCATGTTTATGATTTGATAAAAAGAGTTTCATTTAAACAAGTGAGTCACCATTAGGGGCTCTATTGTCATCCTCAATGAATGATGGTAATCTAAGTTTGTGTATAGAATAATGAAAGTTGTAGTAGGTGATAGGCTAGATACATTAACCACTCTCAAGGATAGATTATTTATTCAATCAGTTAGTGGGATCTAGATTTTCTTAATTATTAATCTATAGTATAAATACAATCAGATGTTAGTGAATGATTAATATATCTCAAAGACTAATTTTTTCTGACGTTAGGGGCACTAAAAGTTCATAGTTATTCCATCCAGTGTCATGAATACCCTAAAAATATTCATGGGACTAATAAAATCCACATTTTATGAGTTCTTATATAAGTTCTTGGTTGTGTTCATCGATGATATACTCATGTTCTTAGTGTCAAATAACTATATTTAGGGGTATTATAGTACTATTTTACAAGACCTCTGACATAATAATATTTATAAGAAACTATCCAAGTACATGATTGGATTAGATATTTTTATATTCTCATGAATATGGTGTCTTATTCGGGAGTGTTAATAAAAAAAATTAATATCAAATAAGTTATTTCCAATTAAGAAAGCCTGAATATTGAAGGATTTTTAGTTTCCTTTGTCTTAAATGATATTATCAGAGGTTTGTGTCCAATTTCTCTTGGATTTTAACCCTTAATAAAAACATTTATAAGGAGTACCATGCATTAATGTGTAAAAATCAGTGTTCGAAAAATTTTATCCTCCTAAAGGAGAAGTTAATTAATCCTCATATGTTTTTTTGTCAGGATAATTAATTCATGTTTAATGTTTTCTATGATGCTTCTCATTTTACACTGGGGTGTGTTTTAATGAATCATAGAGAGGTGATCCCATATAAGTATAGGAAATTACATATAAAAGTAATTAATTCTAACAATCATGATCTTGAGTTTAGATTGTTAGAGTTTTTTATGAATCCATGATGACATTACATCGTTAGTGAATGATTTGTGGCCTTCCCAAATCCTAAGAGTTTGGGGAATATTTTTTATAAGAAGGATATGAATCTATGTAAGTGATAGTAAATGTAATTATTATAGAACAATGAAATTGAGATCTATTACACCTAATGTAAATGTAATATAGGTTCTTACTTATAGAGTAAGAAGTCATAAGGAGATGTTTTTTCGGAGTATGGAGATAACTAAAGAGTGATGAATAAGATGTAAGTAATGCATCCTGATAAGGGGGTATTAGTGGCAGTGGTTGATTATATCATATGAATTTACAGTCATAGTTATTACATCTAGATAAGGAGTGAAATTTTGGCATGACCATATTGTTTGTGGTGATTCTTCTAAGGGATGGTCAGAGGATGATTGACATTAGATATTAATTCCGTAGATTTAGTTATCTTATTGATTATGTGAGAGGTGTTTCTTCATGAGTTTCATAGTTCATCCTTTTTGGTATGAGATGGTATATTCAAAATTCACCAAGCTATGAAGATTCATTTAGGATGTACAAGGATGAAGTGGACAATGGAAGAAATTATGTCACATTTATTATTCTTAATGTAGTTTAAAGTATAGAATCATGTTCTTGTATGTTTTTTATATACATTAGTTATATCTATGTAGAAATGGTATGACATATTGATGGATTGTTTCAGCATGTTTTATTGAGATCATGGGGGATGTGATGTTATTTTTGTGATTATGAATCTATTGATGAATTCAAATGATTTCATATAGATAATGGAGTCGAGAGGTATTGATATTTCGGAAAGGAAGTATATAGATGAGGCAGTGAACATTCCTAGGTTGTATAGTATCATCATATGGGATAAAGATAATTATATAACATTATGATTTTGTGTAGGTATTCCACATTATTTTGGTTATTATCTAAGCCTTAGAACTCATTTTCTTCATCATAATAATTTTTAGATGGGCCAGTTGACTTGGATGTAGGATGAAATTCTTTACACATTCATTCTAAACTTTTATAAGATATAGATAATGTTCATGAACAAGGATTATTTTCGCTATAATGAAATACATAACTCATCCATTGGTGAGGATATATTATATGTATTGTATGGGTGTCCTTGTAGATCACTATTGTGTTATTCCATGGTTGGGGAGTCCATGATCCTTGGACGACATGTGGTATATAGAATGGTTGATAAGGTCCATAAGATTCAATAGAGGATAAATATGGAAAATTAATTTTGAAATATATATGAATTTTGGTGGATAACACCTTTTCAGATTGGTGTTTATGGTCATGTGTTCTTAAAAGTATCACCTCGATATGGGAAGTAGAGGTTTGGTTGATGTAGTAAGGTTTATAATCATTTTATCTGTTCCAATGAGTTTTTGGAGCATGTTAGAAAGGTGGAGTATTAGTCATTCTATTTATATTGTTTGATATGATCCATGATGTATTTCATGTGTCACAACATTATTGATATATTAATGATAACTCTCATTTCATTGATTAAAATCACATGGACATAAATAATATCATGTAATTAATGGGTAGACTAATTATGATCCATGATCATTGAGAGAAGGGGTTGAGTGCTGTATCATTAACATAGTTCATGTC
Organism: Viscum album; assembly: GCA_963277665.1. NCBI lineage: Eukaryota > Viridiplantae > Streptophyta > Magnoliopsida > Santalales > Viscaceae > Viscum > Viscum album. The sequence goes on from OY728142.1 coordinate 1,933,894,874, forward strand.
AGGTGGAGGAATGATTTCTTAGAGAAATGTATAAAGGAATATGATTTTTTTGATACATACTCAGTTTCCTAACCTTTATTGAACCATTTCTTCATTTTATTTTTAATATATTAATTTTATATTGATTTTATTTAGATTTTTCATCTTATATGATTGGTTATGGTGTTGATCCTGTTTGAGAGGCATCTCTTAGAGATGTTTCAGTTTTTTGCTTACTATTTCCCCTCTCTTAGTAGGTTTTTATTCTTGAGAATAAGAATCATTTGATAGGTATGTAATGTCATGAAAAAAACCTTAAAAGTATATTTATTTATGTATTTTGGGTGATGGAGGTGTAAATATATTTTTGAAATGAAGGGATGAAGAGTTGGAGACTGTTATTTATGAAATGAGTTTCGGTGATTCTTAGTGAATTTCACTATAGTGATTTTGATATAAGAGATATCTTTTATGTATTATGGGGTATCAAATCATGAATAATTGGGCTATGATAGGGTTCTAATGTTGTGAAATGGGGGTATGAACCCTAAGAGTAATATATAATAATGATTTAATGTGGAAGTTTGGTTATTTCCTAAGGGTGTTTTCTTACGGTGTAGTGGTAACTGGGACATTCATACATGGGGAAATCGTTGAATTAATCTGGTATACTACCTCTTGATTTTATATTACACAAACATGGTTGTTTCATAATGTATAACATTGTGTCATGATATTCTTGGACATTTTTTATCACATCTTTCATAGGATAATTATTGTGCAGGTTCATTGGGTTTTAATCATACATGATATTCTGATTAATCTCATAAGAGTAGAATTGTGTCAAGGTTGTCTTTATTATCGAATGATGTTTGAGCTGGTAAATTTCATTATTTCTATCAATCTGAAGTCTATTTCATAATATTTCCTTCCATTATGGAATGGTGTGGATTATAATTCATCAGGATTGAGGTTTAAAGGATGTGGTTTGCAATGAATTTCTTAAAGGATATAGTATTGCATTTTGGGGACCATGGTTAAATCATGTACATCATTTAATGTGTAGAGATATGGCAGTTTTGACGTTGAGATCCAAGTTAAGATAATGGCATTTCACAACCTGATTCTCATTATTATTATAATTTTAGCCTAATTTTATCTTGATGACCCCTTATCACTCTATTATTCATTTATTAATCTAGTTTTTTAATAAATTTGTTCTTGTATCAAATTCTATCTTAATTTTGTCACATCATTAAAACTTATAAAACATTGGTTCTTTTTTTAGATCACTAGCCTTCATTTTATTGGTGTTGGATATCCTATTTGAGATGTCAATTTTTTATTCATGATGAGTTACACTTATATTCTCCTTGATTGGATTCTTATTTTTTTGGAGGAAATAAAAAATAGTGTTTATTTAGTTTTAGTGTTCTTTTGTTCTAAATTCTCTGGGTAATTATTATTCATAGGAACAATAGTTGGATCCCATGTTTTGGGTATATTTTGATTGGAGTTTCATTATCATCTCATGATGAAGATTATGAATCATTGACTGATGTTGGGGTTTACAACTTCTCTTAATATTTATGTATAAACTCAGAAATTATCATGATATTTATCTTTTTTGGTAGATGGTTTAGATTAACCTAAAAATATAATGAACTAGACTAAACTAAATTTATTGGATAATGGTGATTTGTATTATTTTTTGTAATGAATAGATATTTATTATATGTTGATGAATTTTTATGTTTCTTATAAAAAATTATTATTGTTGTTGTGAGAACATTTCTCACAACTATTGATATTCTAAAGTCATCTTTTATAATGGATCAAACACATAATGTTGGTAAATATTTGGTTGCATGGAATTCAGGAATTATGATATTAGTAAAAAATAATAAATTGTCCATTAATATGGAAGGATGAATAAATATTAAGTATGAAGTGTGAATTAATGATATGTAACCGTTGTTACTTTCTAAATGTTGGGTTTTAATTACTATGTTTAGAGTGGTTATGTGGTGTTTTTGTGGATGGTTGTAGTGATTTGGTGTGGTTGTTATTGTAGTTGGGTGGGTGAGTTTTCATTTGATTTTGGTTACAGAGGAATGAATATTTAGGTGGAAAGGAAGATGTTTTGTGAAGGTAATGGTGTATTCGAAAATTTTATTAGGTTGGTTTAAGTGGTGAGTAGTTTTTTTATTATCGTTCTGTTATAGTTTTTTTCTGGCATGCAATATTAATAGAATTAATGATAATAAAAAATGTAATGTGATAAAACTAATAAATTATGGCCTGTAATATGAATAATGGAAGTGACTGGGATGGTAGTAAGTAATAATTGATAAATTATGGAATAAATGGGTGCAATTGAAATGAATGATTAAATATGGAAGTGGTTGTATTAATGGACAGACATTAAATATGGATGAATGAATGGTATAATGAATGTAATCAGGTGAGTAAATTGGTCATCATGATGTATATAATAATAGTAATATTAAATTAAAGTATAATAACTACTATTATAGTGGTCTTATGTGAATAAGTTGGTATTATTTATAGTATAGTAATAATAGAGGTTTTCATAGTGAAATATTAGTGATGTGATGGTCTTTATGGTGGATTAAAGTGATTGTTTGATTTAAAACTCTTAGGTAGGTTCTATGTGGCTATATTTTATTTATATTATTTTAATATTATTTCATACACATTATGACCTAAGTCAAATATCCTTAATTATTCCCAAATGGTTTTTGTAACACCCTGATATTTTAAATGAGGAACATCATGATTGATCATATATATGCCACATAATACCAAAATTATAAGGCAATATAAAACATTAAAACATTATGATATATTTATTTAAATTCAATTTCATTGATATCTTTCTTCTCATGAAACACTGAGTTTATATGAAACTATAAAGTCTATTAAAATATTATTATTCAACTTGACCTTTATAAACTAGATATTAATATATATGGAATAAATAGTGCAAGTTAATTTATAAAAAATATATGGTTTACACATGAATAAATTAAATTAAATGTTTTTCTATTTATGGGAAATAAAATATGAACCCTTTTGAATAAAAATAAATGTTTTATGGAAAAAATATTTTTCCTTAAAGTCAGTATAGTAATTCTTTTCACACACAATTTAAAATTATTATTTAACACTTTTAGAATATTTTTATGAAACAAATTAACATTATTTTATGAAATATAAATTTAAAAATTATCTTTGGGTGAATTTTATAGTATTTATAGAAAATATTTTTTAATGAATAGTAAAAAATAATGAATTTTCTTGAAACCTTCCTTTTTATTTAAATTGTTTAAAAGGTTTAATTATATTAGAAATTGGTTTTAAAGTAAAAAATAATTCACTTATATATCATTTTATCTAATTTATATAATTCGAATAAATTTCAATTGGACGTATGAATTTAAAACATTTTATACTTATAGGGATTTTCTGTTTGGAAAACCATTATTTCCTCATGTTTGTGGTTTAAATTTAAATTTAATGCTACAAATTATATGAATTAAGTTTGGAATAATTTATTAAATATTTTTAATAATAATAAATTATATTATATACTAATTTTTTGATAATTTTATTTACCATAAATAATGGTAAAAAATAATTATAACTATAGTTAAGGTAAAAAATGGTTTTCCAGAGGATCAAAAAAAATATTACTGTTTAAAATGACCTAAAACTTATCAAAAATTACTTTAATGGACATATTTAGACCACATAACCTTTATGGTTCAATAATTATCCATCTTTAGGATTTTTAGTATTAAAATGTGGGTATCACTTTATCATTTCTAAAATCCCATATGTGTCCTCTCTCCCACATATAAAAGGCCACCTTATATCATCCCATATTCAAACTACAAATACCATTTGGTTTGTAAAATAACTTCCTATAAAACTTCCTTATTTGACCAACCATATCCTATTGTCTATATTTTTATTTTTCTTCACGCCAAATATGGTTCTTCTATAAAAATCAAAAGGATCTCTGAATAAGATGTAAGTTTCTTAAGCGTGCATATTTGTTTTAATTCTTATTCCACATACCAAAATCCTTATGAAACCATGATAATATATATCAAATATATATACATTATAATGATATGTTATTTTGTTAATGTCATTACACATATCCATATCCACTTTATAAAATGGGAAACAAAACTGGTGATCATGTGTAAAACCGACTACCGCCTCAAGAACTGATATAATTAATCTTCCATCACCACCATGAAAAGATAGAAATAATTCTGGATTTAACATATTTTTATGATACTAATGAAATTATTTTAATTTTTAATTATCATATCATATATACCTTCTAACTTTTAATTCCACGGGGGATACGATAACATCGCTCATCTATATGGCGGACTACCACCTCGCGAAGAGGTATGATTCAGTTTTTAAATATTATTTACAGGAAACATATTAATCTTAATGTTAATGGTCAAATGTCATATTTATATTATAAAAATATTTATGTTAGTATAATATCATAGCTAACTTCTTACCTTTTAATACATTGGAAAATAATAACATCGCCCGTGCATATCTGTAGACTATCGCCTCCACATTGTGATGCCAAATATTTTCAATTTTGTTTTTATAAGGATTGTAATAAGGATTTATTTGATTAATATCAATTATATATATTTAAAACCAAGCCTTTTTTCATATATTATTTCCCGATTTTAATTATAATAATCCATGAAATACAAACCAAGGTTCTAAAATTCTAGTTCCATTTGAACACTAGGTACATAATTAGAAAACATTAAACAATAAAAAAACATAATTTTTCAAATTTCCATAATGATATACTAATTTCCCATGAGCTCCTATAACTGTATAGGACAACCTAGGGAATACATTAACAAATATGATGTGATAAATTGCACAATAAGGGAATAATCATGAGAATAATTCATACCATATTAGTTTTAAGGAATAACATGATAACATAAAAGGCATGGATCATGAATAGAGATATATTATAATTAAAAATATAACATTTAATCATATTATCATAGAAATAATGAAATGTGGGTGAAACATATATCATGAAATAAACAAGATTCAAAGCTAATTTCTATGAATATATCACATGTTGTAAAAATTACCATAATTGGTTAGGTTTACTCCATAATCTTATACAACAGGTTTCATGATAATAAACATTACCTAATTCATTAGAGAGATAATTTGGCACAACATTCATAATATATTCATGCATATCTGATCTACATAAAGAATCAAAAAATAATAATCATATGGGTAACCCATGGAATGAAATACGTACCATAATAATTTTATACGGCATTACAAAAGGGAATATAATAATAGTATGAATGGATTGAAGGATTTAAATCATACCTGTATATTCATAAAATAAAATATAAGAATATTACATGATAAACTATTTACAAAAAAGTGAAATCATGTAAAAATAGTACTTAAATTACCTTGGAAATGTGCCTCTAATGTAGGGTTTTTATATAAAAGGAAAAATTCTTTAAAATGGGTAATATAATATTCATTTACATAAAAAAAATAATGAAATAAAATGATTTTACAATTAATATTTCTTTTATAAACCATATATGAATAAAAAATTTCATTTTTTGGTACTTTAAAAGATATGAAGAAAATACAGAGTTCATGTTATACTTATTTTAAATTGAATTAAGAATTGAACCATTAATACATGTATATCCCCAAAAAATGTTGATTAAATAAACATTGTATATATATACATATGAGACATATTTACACAATATAATTCTATGAATCCGGATCCTCGTTTTAGGTATGTCTTTCATTTTCTGGAGTTTTTGAGAATTTTTGGAGATTCTGGATATTTTTGATGTACACGCCATGTAATTTCTGTGTACAGGCTGTGTACTCTTCTCCGGCTCGAAGCCATGTGCATTCCATACCAGGGCCGCATACACGGTGTGTAGGGGTGACGTGGAGGCCGTTTTTGGTAGAGTATGGAAAAACCCACTACACGCTGTGTACTTTAAAAATAAACGCAGTGTATTTTTCTTTTTTTCACTAAACAGACCGGGGTCGCGCCTCATCACCATATTTGTCTTCTTCTGGGTCCGGTTCGTCTGAGAGGGACCTGTATGGCCAGATATTCCCCGAGCTCCCGCCTCTCCATCCTTTCTCCGATTCGAGCACGATCGATTGCGTTGGAAGCAGAACTGTGAGTTCCTCTTTATGCTTGAGCCTTGTTTTCCAATTCTTCCTCTTTATCAATTTATCTAAGGTTGAACTTTTTGTGTGTTTTCTCATATCTACGAAGTTCTAGGGGGGAATTAGCTGTCATGGTTCAAGTATATAGATCTCTTATGATTGAGGTAGGTGGTTTGTGCCTTACCATTCAATGTCTCTGAGTTTTATGTGAAAATTCCACCAATACCTGGGAACTAGGTATTGCGTGTTTACCTTTTTTTCCCTCGTTGTTTTACTGCCCTCCTTGTATTCTTGTGTAGAGGTAAATTTACCTTTTTAGAGGATTTTATATTGTGCATGGTTGTATTTTTCCTTTTCTTGTTCTGTTTACGACCTCTAGGTCTCGTTTTCTTTTGGCTGCTACACCTGTTTCATGCCTTGCGGTTATAGGTTGAACGGAAACTCATGACATTTTTGTTGCACTGTATACTATTTATCTACATATCTCTATAGGTGTAATTTGGTTATCCATGTAGCTCTATATGTGAACTTTGGCCTTATATCATTATTATGCACTGACTAACACGAGGCTGAGAGAACCTGGTGCTATAAACTATAAGGGATAGATAGAGTGAGCTTCCCAGAGAGTCTTACATATTATAGACTATAGATGGGATGGTTCGAGTGATCTCTCAGAGAGTCTTGGATTTTATAGACTACATCAGGGTAGACCGAGTGAGCATCCTTAGAGAGTCTTACCTTGTTTTAATATCTTTAAAAACCTTCACAGGCTAGAGGGGGAATTGACCGAGTGAGCTTCCTCAGAGAGTCTGTGGTATATTTGAGGCTATAGGAGGAATTGACTGGGATAGCTTCCCCAGAGAGTCTCTAGACCTTGGGGATAAGAGGTTTAGGCCACGTGAGCTTCCTCAAGAGATTCCTTGACTACCCTAGACTATAAGGGGAACTGACAGAGTGATCTTCTCTAGAGAGTCTCATAAATTCGTATGACCAAGCCAGAGGGGTTAGGCTGATTGCACTACCTAGAGGGTTGTGGTAGTTCTTCGATAGGATCCGAGGGGATGGATGTGAGTACTTCCCAGAGGGTTACAACTTGTTAGTTGTTTTTTTCACTACTGTTGTTTAGTTGTGGATTGATTGCTGCTATATATCATCCTGTTTTACTGCTTGCTGTTTACTGCCTACTGCTTGTTGTTTCTGTTTATTGCTTATTGTACTTTTACCTTCCATATACTCACTGAATGTTAGGCATGGATCTTTGGGTGAATTCCTACTGGGATTTTATCACACACCCTGTTTGGGCCATGCTTTTGGGACTATGAAGGCTATGTTGTTGCAGGTACAGACAAGGACAAGATCCCTTCGTCTTCGGGAACTTGATTGCTTGGAGCAGGAGAGAATGGGACCCAACATTGGCTTGAGATGCTGAGGAGCTGTTTACTTTTCCTTTGTACTTGTTTTTGGTACTGTGGTGTTGCAGCATTGTTACTTGTTTGGATGTTTCCTAGATTTTTATTTTACGCCATTCCATGTATTTGCGCCCGTTTTTTGATTTAGTCTTCTGCTGTTATTATTGTTCGTTATTCACTCCTTCTATTATTGTATGTTTATTCTTCTTCCATTGTGTACTCTACCAATGTGGGCATAGTTTCCCCAATATCACACCCAAGGCCCTCTTTGCAAGTCAGCAGCCTCTGGCGTTTGGGGAAATGCACTTGAATCCATGTGACCAACTGGGTACGGGGCGCCTCTGGGTGTCTTCCGAAACCAGGACGTTACAAAGTGGTATCAGAGGGATTCTTTTCACTTGCTTTACAATTTGGATACATTAGCCAAGGATATGATGGATTCGGTACTTGGTAAAAATCAGTGCCCGGGAGTAGCTAACCTGTGTACAGTGAAAAGCGATACTACCTTATTTATTGCAGTTTTCTGGTTTTGAGATTGTACGGTTGATACAATATCACCTAGAGTGAATCACATGCTTTGTACTGTTATTTTTTGATATTATGGTTCTATTTCTATCGTAACCTGATGACATGAGGGTATTCCATATCATGCATCATATAGGCACTTCTAGATATCACATCCCATGCATTCATTCCATCTTATTTAGGGTGCATTAGTTATTGCATGATGTTGTGATAGAAATTGTGTAGATTATGCATGTTGTTGTGATATATGCTTGATAGAATCTCTACTTCTTGTTAGAGAATTGTTTGTATTGTACTTTTTTTAAATGAATGAAAAATTTTGATTCTTGAGGAGTTATGGGCCCTCTTGAATCAGAAATTGGTGGTTCATGATCCAGTTTTCCCTTGTACATGACTGTAGGGGATGCCATGATTTGATTTTCGGGGAGTATGGGCCCTCACGGATCGAAATTTGGCACCTCTTTGCCTTGTTTTCTGTGTTTGTGGGCTTCTGTGCAGTTTCTAAGCTACTTCCCAGAAAAACCCAGAATACATGGTGTGTACTTTCTGGTTACATGCCATGTACTTTTTAGGCCGTGTTACTGACTGTGTGTGCAAGAACACGGTGTCGTGAAAATAACGTTAGGAGCACACATTGTATGGTATGTACACGCCGTGTGGTGTGTCTTGTACTCGGACGTTTCACTAACAACACAGGTTGGTGAAGCTCAAGTAGAACACATCGTGTTGTAAAGGAACACGCCGTGTAGTTCTATCTAGGTACCCGGCCGTGTCACGGACAACACAGGTCGGCGTGACCTTCTCTAGGACACGTTGTGTTGCTCTTGGAACATGCTGTGTTTTCTTTCCCAGGTACCCGACCGTGTCACGAACAACACGGGATGGTGTCACCTTCTCCTATACACGTCGTGTTTTTTCGGAACATGCCGTGTAAGGGACAGGTGTGTTGACGATTGTGTTTCCAACAACAGGGGCCGCTGAGTCAGGGTCTGGTACATGTCGTGTCCCTAGAGAACACGCCGAGTATTCTGAGGTTATTTTGAACCGTGTGAGTTAGCCGTGTAAAGGGACTTGGGCAGGGGAATATTTTTCAAATACACACCGTGTTTTGGGTCTACACACCATGTAGTTTTAGGTGTTACACGACATTTATGGCAGGGGTACACGCCAATTTTGGTGGTTTAAGAGGACACGCAGTGTAGTTTTTATACACGCCATGTAGTCGTGTTTTGTAAGCTTGTGTTTTTTTCTTCCCCGGTTCCAATTTTCTACTCTTGTGTTCCCTATCTTTGTTTTCCTGATCTAAGGTGTTCTTTTGATCTTTCAGATCTATTCCTCCAATACTTCCTCTGGTTGTACGTCTCTCGTCAGGCAGTGATCAGATGACAGATATGGCTGATCAGGGACTTCCGGCCGATCCTCCAGTCGAACCAGCCTTGGCACCTGTTGTCATACTAGTTGCAGGCGCTAATGCACAGTTAATGGAGGACTTCCTGAGGATGATTCAAACCTTCCAGGGGGCACCGTCTTCTGCCCCATCGATGGCTGAGTTGATGCGGGTTTTTCAGGAGCAGCATCCTCATACTTTTTCAGGGGATAGAGGACCTCAGGCTACAGAGTCGTGGATAGAGGCAACACTGACCATCTTTGAGAACACAGAGATCCCTCCAAATAAAAGGGTAATGATGGATACTTATATGCTCTGGGACACCGGCATGAGGTGGTGGGAGGTGATCTCATGGTCAGGGCGTCAGCAGAATATGTCTTGGGATGAGTTTTGACGCAACTTCTATGACTACTTCTATCCGAAGACACTGAGGGCCGATCGAGTCTGGGAGTTTATGAGTCTGCAGCAGGGTACTCTCTCTATTATGGAGTACTCATCTCGCTTCACTGAGATGCAGCGCTTTACACCGATCCCAACAGGTGATGAGTTGTTCCTTGTTAGGAAGTTCGAGGATGGTCTCATGAAGGAGATACATTCTCAGGTGAATATCATGAAGTTGACTTCGATATCCTCCATCGTCAACCTGTCACTGATCACTGAGCGCAATCTAATAGATTTTGCTGCAGTGAGGCAGGGCGGTTTGATATCTAGAGATTGTGTTCCTCCTACGGATAGTAGGAAGCGTCGTAGAGAGTCTTCTCGAGGATATCGATGATCATGGGATGCGCCTTCTGGAAGCCAGGTTGTTTGCTACCAGTGCGACAGAAGTGGAAAAACTGGGCCTCAATGCTAGAGAGATCCGATGGAGTGCCGATCTTGTGGCAAGATGTGCCATCTTCAGGGTTTCTGTCATTTCTTCTCACCTTTTATAGGTGGAAGGTTTCTTCTCTGACCCCTTGTTCTGGAGTTGCTTCACCAGTTTCCCACCAGTCCGGGAACTGGAGTTCTTATGGCCGTTCAGGCCGAGGTGTAGGCCGCGGCAGTGGTGGTCAATCACCAGGTCATCAATGACAGTAGATTGGATCAGCTAAGAGTGTTCAGCCAGGGGAACAGGGCCGCGGTGTAGGCCTGTCTTTCGTCGTGGAGTACACCTATCAGGAGCTAGATCTCGGCCCTTCTACAGATCAAGGTAGGATTTTAGTAGCATAAGTTTTATATTCAGTTTTTTTCGATACAGGTGCTTCCCATGGCATTATCTATGTTTCGGTTGTGGAGATCCTTGGGCTCTTTATCTTTTCATCTGCCGAATTGTTGACTCTTGACACACCATTGGGAGTGGGGACATCTATCATACGTCAGTGCAGGGAGTTCGCTCTCGAGGTTGCAGGGTGTCATTTCTTTTGGGACATCTATGTCCTAGATATGATGGGATATGACGTCATTCTCGGTATGAACTGGTTGGTTCCCTTCCATGCATTTTTTGATTGCTATCACCGTAGGGTGAGTTTCATATCAGCAGTGGGAATATCGTTCCTTCATAGAGGTGAGTGGGATGTCTAGGCAGGTAGAGATGGACCAGAGCATCAAGGGCTAGGGGAGGTTAAAGCCCAGATTTCCAGTCATTATCTGGATGACCAGGGGACTTCACAGTTATACTTTCCCCCAATGGTGGATCATTTCAGGGATGTTTTTCCAGAAGAATTTTCAGGTTTACCTCCTGATCGTGAGGTAGACATCTCGATTGATCTCGTGCCAGGGGCGACACCAGTGTCTATTCCTCCTTATAGGATAGCTACACCAAAGTAGCAGGAGATCAAGAAGCAGATGGAGGAGTTTCAGGAAAAGGGTTTCATCCGACCAAGTACTTCTCTATGGGGTTTTCCTATCCTGTTTGAGAAGAAGACAGAAAGTACCCTTCGTCTCTGTGTGGATTATCAGAAGCTGAACCAGTTGATGGTCAAGAACCGATATCCCTTGCCGAGGATCGATGACCTCTTTGACTAGCTTCGAGGAGACCGAGTGTTCTTGAAGATTGACATTAGGTCTGGTTATCATCATTTGCACGTTAGACCATCAGATATACCTCTGACAGCTTTCAAGAGCAGGTATGGTATTTTTGAGAATACAGTTATGTCATTCGGTATCACGTACGCAACCACAATTTTCATTACACTGATGAACCGAGTGTTCCATCCGTACATGGACTCCATTTTCGTGGTCTTAATGGAAAATATATTGGTGTACTTTCACACTCCACACGACCATGCCACACATCTTGAGATCATTTTGAGTACACTGAGAGAGAATTGACTTTATGCTAATCTCTCGAAGTGCCACTTTTGGATTGATCAGATTCACTTCCTGGGTCATGTTATCTCGGAGTCAGGAGTGTTAGTGGACCCAGAGAAAATGAGAGCTGTAGTTTCATTGGAGAAGCCGAAGAATGTCTTTGAGGTACGGTGTTTCCTAGGGCTGGCTAGATACTAAAGACGCATCATTTTGGACATCTTGCACCTAGTACCACTGTTGACAGGTCTGACCAAGAAGGGGGTGATGTTTTTATGGTTAGATTCTTGTCAGTCGGCCTTTCATGAGCTGAAAGGGAGGTTGACGTCCGAACCTATACTAGTCTTTCCAGAGCCAGGCAAGGGCTACACTGTTTACTCTGATGATTCATGTATCAGGCTAGGAGCTGTGCTCAAAGAGGGAGACGGAGTCGTTTCATAAGGGTATCGACAGTTGAGGCCACATGAGAGGAACTACCCAACGCATGATCTGGTGTTGGTAGAAGTTGTTCATGAATTACATTATTGGAGACACTATCTTCTGGGAGAGCACTTTGTGGTTTTCATCGACCACAAGATTCTCAAGTATATCTTCACTCAGTGTGATATGAATTTGAGACATTGTAGGTGGGTCGAGTATCATCAGTCCTTTGAATTCGAGCTCGCCTATACACCTGGAAAGGGCAATTCAGTGGAAGATGCGTTGAGCATACAAACTCGGATTTAGGAAATTTAGGAAGCCAACAGTTATTGGCAGCTTATGGCTCTATTATCTGAGTTACATCTGGAGGTGCACGACTGGAATGGATAGACTGTCCTATCTTCTATGGTTGTTACCTCTAGACTTCTTGATTGGGTACGAATGAGGCAGCTTTCAGACTCAGAGGACTTGGTCATGTGGGAGAGTGTGTTAGGAGGGGTACCTCTTCCTGGATGGATAGTAGGCGAAGATGATATCTTGTGTTTCTAGGGACGCGTATGGGTGCCAGAAGACATACGCGAGGAGCTGTTGCGGGATTTTCATTCCTCAGTTTGGGCAGTTCATTCTGGCATCACCAAGATGTATCAGGATCTTCATCGCCAGTACCGGTGTCCATGTATGAAGAAGGTTGTGGCTGGTTTTTTCATGAGATGTTTTACTTGTCAGCAGGTTAAAGCAGAGCATCAGTGACCAGCAAGGCTTTTAGAGCAGTTACCCATTCTGGAGTGGAAGTGGAATGATGTCGCCATGGACTTCTTGACTGGGTTATTGAGGTCACCTCGTGGATGTGATGCTATTTGGGTTGTCATCGACAATATTACGAAGGTTGTACACTTTTTTCCGATAAAGGAGACCTTCAGTGTTGATGATCTGGGACAACTGTATATCCGAGAGATTGTACATCTACCTTATGTTCCACACTCCATTGTTTCAGATAGGGATGTGATATTTACCTCTCGTTTACGGAAAAGAATTTATAAGGTCTTGGGTACACATATACTTTTATGTACAACATAACATCCCCAGACTGATGGCCAATCCGAGCTCACGATCCAGGTGCTTGAGGATATGCCTCGAGCTTGCATCCTATACTTTGGCAGTTCGTGGGAGAAGCATATTCCTCTGGTGGATTTTTCCTACAACAGTAGTTTTCAGGTGACCATTAAGATGGAACCATACGAGGCATTGTACAGTAGGCCATGTCGATCACCCTTATGCTGGATGGAGGTAAGAGAGGCTGCTATGCTCGGACCTCGTCTTGTTTAGGAGACTTCGGAGAAGATAGAGTGGATTCGGAAGAGGATGGCTACAGCATAGTCTTGACATAAGTCTTATGCTGATCTGCGGAGACGACCTCTGGAGTTCGAGATTGGGGATCAGGTTTTCTTGTGCGTCACACCGAGGATGGGACACAAGAGGATTTGGAGACAGGGTAATCATTCACCGTAGTACGTATGGACGTTTGAGGTTTTGGAGAGAGTTGGGAAGGTTGCCTATCGGTTGCAGCTACCACAAAGGTACCAGGTCATGTACGACATCTTCCACGTCTCTCAACTCCGACGTTACTTTTCGGGCCCATCTCTTGTCTTTTAGCCCGAGGAGGTTGTGCTCAAAGAGGATGCATCGTTTGAAGAGAATCCTATCCGGATTTACGATCGAAATACGAAGGTTCTCTGAGGCCGGACTAATCCTCTAGTACGAGTGTTATGGAAGCACGGGCGAGTACAGGACGATACTTGGGAGAGGGAGTCCGAGGTTCGATTTCAGTGGTCGGAGCTGTTTGAGGATCCTTATTCTACGCCCACCTAAGGATATTCGGGGACGAATTTCTCTAAGGGGTGAAGTTTGTTAGAACCTAGATCTTTGTTTTAGGTATGTATTTCCTTTTCTGGAGTTTTTGATAATTTTTCGAGATTCTGCATATTTTTGATGTACACACGGTGTACATTCGTGAGTACACGTCATGTACTCTTCTCCGGCTCGAAGCCACGTGTTGGCCGTGCCCGGGCCACAAACAAGGTGTGTAGGGGTGACGTGGAGGCCGTTTTTGGTGGAGTACGGAAAACCCCACTACATGACGTGTACTATAAAAATACACGTCATGTAATTTTCTTTTTTTTTCACTAAACGGACCAGGGTCGCACCTCATCGCCATATTTGACTTCTTCTAGGTCTGGATCATCCGAGAGTGACCCATACAGCTGGATCATCCCGGAACTCCTGCCTCTCCGTCTATTCTTCAATTCGATCACGGTCGATTGCGTTTGAAGTACAGCTGTGAGTTCATCCTACTGATTGAGCCTTGTTTTCCAATTCTTGCTCTTTCTCATGTTACCTAAGGTTGACCTTTTTTTGCGTTTTCTCAGATCTATGACATTCTAGGGGGAATAATCCAACGTGGTTCAAGTATATCGATCTCCTAGGATCGAGGTAGGTGTTTTGTGCGTTACCGTTCAGTTTCTTTGAGTTTTATGTGTAAATTCCACCAATACCCAGAAAAGGGGTATTGCGTGTTTACATTTTTTCCCTCGTTGTTTTCCTACCTTGATTTTATGATTTTATAGAGGTAAATTGACCTTGTTAGAGGATATTTTTTTTGAACATGGATATATTTTTCCCTTTCTTGTTCTGTTTACGACCTCTGGGTATCGTTTTCCTTTGGCTGCTACACCTGTTTCATGCCTTGCGGTTATAGGTTGATGTGAAACTCATGACATGCTTATTGCCTTGTAGACTGTTTAGCTCAGTAGCTCTATAGGTGTACTTTGGTTATCCAAGCATCTCTATAGGTGTACTTTGTCTTTATAGCATTATTATGCACTAACTGGCATGGGGATGAGAAAACCTGGTGCTATAGACTATAAGGGATAGACCGAGTGAGCTTCCCAGAGAGTCTTAGATATTATATACTATAGTGGGGATGGACCGAGTGAGTTCCCAGAGAGTGTTGGATTTTATAGACTATATGAGGGTAGACTGAGTAAGCTTCGTCAGAGAGTCTTACCTTGTCTGAATATCTTTAAGAACCTTCATAGGCTAGAGGGGGAATTGACCGAGTGAGCTTCCTCAGAGAGTTTGTAGTATACCTTAGGCTATAGGAGGAATTGATCGAGATAGCTTCCTCAGAGAGTTTATAGACCTTGGGGATAAGAGGGTTAGACCGCGTGATCTTACTCAATAGATTCCTTGACTACCCTAGACTATAATGGGAAATGACCGAGTGAGCTTCCCCAGAGAGTCTTAGAAATTCATATGACCAAGCCAGATGGGTCAGGCTGAGTGCACGGCCCAGAGGGTTGTGGTACTTCATGGATAGTACAAGAGGGGATGGATGTGAGTACTTCCTAGAGGGTCAAGGCTTGTTAGTTTTTTGTTTGAATGTTGTTGTTTGGTTGTGGATTGATTTCTGCTATGTATCATCCTATTTTACTACTTGTTGTTTACTGCCTGCTTCTTGCTGTTGCTGTTTACCGCTTATTGTACATTTATCTTGTATATACTCACTGACTGTCAGGCATAGATCTTCATGTGAATTCCTACTGTGATTTTAACACACACCCAATTTGGTCCATTCTTTTGGGCCCAAGCAGACTATGTTGTTGCAGGTATAGACAAGGGAATGCACCCTTCAACTTATGGAAGATGATTGCATGGAGTAGGAGAGCATGGGACCAAGATTTTTCTTGCGATGCTGAGGAGTTGTTTACTTTTAATTTGTACTTTTTTTGTTACTGTGGTGTTTCAGCATTGTGACATGTTTGGATGTTTTCCTAGAGATGTATTTTACACCTTTCCATATATGCATATTTTCTCCAGATTGTTGATTTAGTCTTCCGCTGTTATTATTGTTGGTCATTCACTGCTTCCGTTATTGTAGGTTTATTTTTCTTCCATTGTGTACTCTTCCAATGAGGGAATATTTTCCCCACTATCACACCCAAGGCCCTTGCTGCTAGTCGGTAGCCTCTGGCGTTTGGGGAAATTCACTTGAGGCCATGTGACCAACCGGGTACGGGGAACCTCTAGGTGGCTTTCGGAACCGGGACGTTACAATAAAAATGTTATATTATCGTTATGAAGTGATTGGTTTAGGTAGATAGAGAGAGAATATATCTTAAATGATATATAGTGTTTTGGAAAGATCCCTTACCTTATTTCTAAACATGTTCTGAAATTGCACTTAATTTATTAGATTATAAAATTAGATTCATTAATTTGATATTTAAAAGGAACTTAGATATTTATTTTAATTATAATAAATTTTTTAAGTTTATTTTTTATCATTTAAATGAGTTATAATGTTCAGTTTTGTTTTTAGGGTCGTTCGTTGTGTGGTGTCATGGTCGATTCACTTTTGTAAAATTATAGAAATTATTTTCAAATATGGATTATTCTTTAGAAGGGAAATTATATATTCCTAGTTCACATACATATGTTCAAATTTCATGAACTATAATTTTTTCATGGTATGAGGATGATTTATTTGAAAAAACATTAATGATAATTGTTCATTTTATTTTTGATAGTTTTTCATACAATCATGAACTAGTTTAATTTTTTTGAATATTTTATTTATATATTAGTTATAAAATATGAAATAAGTTATTATATAAATATTAAAAAATCAGTAACCATAATAATGGTTTTATGATAAACCTTTAATGTGTTAATGAAAAATAAGAAATCGTTATACACATTAAATCTTAACGGACATAATTTGGACATCAGTTTTGTTTTCTTGAATTTGAGGAGAACAGAAAGAGTAGGAAATATGAATTTTTTTTATAAATATAATATTTCAGTATATAAATGATAACTGAGTTATTATAATTTTATTTATGAATTATGTGAGTAGAATTTAGAAGATGAAATTAAAAAAGAAGAGGTGGTTCGAGAAAGTCACCTCTAGAATATCAGCTCCTTGAAGGACCTATTAAGGAACTCAAAATTGGTCTTTTGTTGACACAAAAATAACATTGATATGGGGAAGAGGCATGGGAAAATAATTGTGTTGAATATTGACAAGGTACAAGGGTTATATGGTGTGAGGGGAAGGGGTGATATTTAAAGGATGAGGGAAATGGTGTTATTGATTATTATATTCATTAGTTTATTATTTTGGCTCAAGATTTACAATAGTGTGAATTCGTATGACTGAATGCATTAAATGTTCTAAGAGTGTTCTAAACAATGTTTTCTTACATTAAAAATGACTCCAAATCTTATGTATATATCTTATAATTTTAAATACCACAAATTATCATATTTCACCATTCACAAAAATTTTACTATTTTAGAAAATTCTCAAAAATTCATTTTAACCATTTTTCTACAGGTATATTTTAAAAATTAAATCTATTTTATGAAAATAATTTATTAACCATGAGAATTTTCATTAAATAAAATGTAAATTATATGAAAAACTCTAATTTTAATATCATAATCACTTTTTTCACGGTGAAAAATTAAATAAGGTCACATAAAGATATAATATAATTATAATAAAACATATTAGGATAAATTTTATTTTAAGTCATTGTATTAATAAAAAAATAGAGATTAAACATTTTTGTTTTACCAAATACCGAAACCTAATTTATCATTTTTAAAACATTTATTTACTTATACCATTATATAAATATATAAATTATTATTTTTAAGATAACTAAATTTTATTTCATACATTCATAGGTGTCGGTACTATTCTATCATTTAGATTACTATTTCTAATGGTCAGATTACTAATCCAATGGTTAGATTTATAATGGTCAAATATGTTCATTAATTTCTAGAAATACCACTTTTTTAATTCAATATATATTTACTTCTACTTTTTTAAAACCCCTGATTTTGTCTTATAAGACTTTGGAAGATTTCAATATATATATTCAATGTTAGTCACTAATATGGCATGCGATTTTGAGGCCCGAGGTACCTAAAATTAATTTAAAAAATATTAAATCTATTTTATATTATCTTAGTATTTTTTCTTAATGAAAATTGGATAAATATTAATGAGATTTTTGGAACAAAAATCTGATACCATGTTTTAGTCCAGAACATGATTCTTATCCTAGATAAAACCTAAAATAGGTCTGCACGGGGCATTAAAATAATAGTGGCCAGGCGAGGGTGTATTGAGTTAAATAACTAATTATGTTTATTTATTTAGTATAACCAACCTATATAGATTTCTCTATTAATAAACTGTTATATCAGGACCACTAGGGTTTGTCGCATAGCCATAAATTGTTGAGAAGCATCTTCTTCCTCCTCTAATTGGTGAATTAGTTAAAGATGATGACATACATATAGATATAGGTAGATCAACACACAATGAAGAAAATACTCATTTTCTTCATTGGTGAGCATTTTCATTGTTGATAAATGATCCAAAACTATGTAGGAATTTTAAATTTCTGGATTCTTCTCTAATTAATTAGACTATTTGAGTAGGATCATTCAATTTCTTGATCTGCTTCAACTGTATGACTTTTCAGGTGCATCTATACTAGATTTAGATGATTAATTAATTTTTTTCACCTTGTATATCCCCAATTGTGTTCATTGGAAAAAAATTACATTAAAATAAATTTCACCTTTATTTTGGGGATTTTCAACCAATGAATCATCATTTTCATGACCGATTGGACTATGGGTTCTCGGTTCGTCATCATTAGATGGGATAGAGCCCAATGGAATCCCCATAATCATGATGGAATCACATGTGATAAATAAAAAAATATATTGGAGACAAATTTTAATATTTTTTTATAATATAGGTCACTCTAAAATTTATTTTATGATTTGGTGAGGTAGTGTGAGTACTGCTAGTGATGAAAAGTGATGACGTGCATATGGATTTTTATTAGTGATTACATAATCCTATTTCTAGCCACTAGATGTATAGAAATTTTTATTTAAGGCCAATTAAAAATATTTTTGGAGGCTGGGAGATGATATAAAAGGATAACGTTCGGATCTAGAATTATGAAAGATAATATATGTTTTTGAAAAAATCTTCAATTAAAGACGTTTCCATCAATGAACACACTCCTTGTAGTACCCTTGAAACTATAGTGATAGTGTTTTTGAAATGGTATGGATTCCGTGTGATGGGTTCAAACTATGTCTGAAACTCCCCATGTGTAAAAGGTTTTGATGGAGAACACAGGTACGTCCCTATTTGGAAGAACATTCCATGTACCAAAGTACATGAACAAAAGCATGTATTCACAAACCTGACCAAAAATACGGGCAGGACCCTGGGTGGTTGATGAACACCGTGTAGTCCACCAACAAGAACTGTAGTGATACATGGTTAGTAATCAACGTACATCCAAGTACACATCCATTTTGTGGAGTGAGACCACAGACTATGTGGGTCCCTTAAAAATCATGTACTTGTTCTTCCCTCTTAAGAAAACATCAACCTCTTTTATCACCTTCAATTTGACTCAATTTTGTTCCCCCAAGAATCCAATACTATGTGTTTTTTTAATATAATATGATGATTCACTATGTATTAAATTTTTATATATCATGAGATATTTTTCATGTGTAAATATTATTTAGGTGATGCTCGACGATGGAAGTGATCAGGCAGGATCACCTATGGATTGAGAGTTTCACCCCCCATTGGAGGTGGACATGAATTATCTACCTATATATAGAGTTTCACCCTCATAAATTGTAGGTAATGGGTCCTGTATTTTTTAATATAGTAGATAATTATTACTAGAATAGGTCATGGATACTTTACATATCCATCAAGTTGAACCCTCAAGTGAATTTTGGGAATGGGTCCTCGACCACTAGGGTCGCACTCTCCAGCTGGGTTGGGCATAGGTAATCAATTGTATATCTATGTATAACCCTCCTATGATTTTTGGGTATGGGTCCTCGACTATTAGAGTGTCACCATACAATCGGGCTGGGCATGAGTCCTCTACCAATTACATGAGTGCCACCCTCTTGTGTTTCAGGACGTGGGTCCTCAACCCTTAGAGTGGAACACTCCTACTAAGCATGGAATGAGTCCTATATTTAATTTTTAGTTTTACCCTTACCCTTTACTATGGAATTAGTACTCTACATTGATATTTTTCTCCTTGAGTATGAAATAAGTTTTGATTTGTGTCTTGACATATATATTTCTTATGGATTGATACTCGAGATGGTGGTCATCATTGATGGATTTCTAGAATTGATGACACTCTTTCATAGGATGACATGTGATATAGAGATACCCATTTCTCTCTTTTTTGGATTCTTCATTTTGGATATATATATATATATCAATATCCATGGTGTTTTTTTTACTATCTTGGTTTGGGTTGAGTTCTCTACTATCTATTCACATCATGACTCATACTTATCCCCTTACAAATTTTAGGTCATCGTTCTAGGTATATATATTCTCACTATCTATGGGGTTTTCCCATACATGTAGTGTATTATGAAGATGATGGAATAGTAGATGGTGATTACATTGGATAATAAGGATTCCTAGTGCATTAGTCCAGGTACGGTGGATAGAGATTATAGATCAGGAGCTGGGCTCCCTATGAATTTTACTTTTCATGTTTTGTCTGGTAAGGGAATCATTCTACTTGGGAATGTATTCCTCTCCATTACTTTTTAGTTTACACCATTGTACTCTTTTACACCGTAGAGTTATTTTTCATGCTTGCTTTTTCTATAGATATTTCATATTTGAATTGTTATCCAGTATTCACTTTCTAAATGATATGGTTGGTTGTGTGCATATAGTTACATTAGAAAAAGGCATCCCATGTTAAATGTGATTTTCAACAATTTACTCTAGGTATTTAACTATGGAAGAAGGATTTTGGTAGATGAAGTTTGATCCACATTGCTTCAGATCATGAACTGTTGGTATTAGATGTGGTCCATTCCTTGGGATGGTATTTTTTGTAACCCCCTTGCAAAAATTTTGTTGAGATTTGGGGAAATTGTTTCATTGTGTTTTGAGTGTGGATTTCAGGTCAATGAATCCAACGTTGGTGTAGTGACTGATGTACTGATTCACCAAGACCTTGAATACCTTTTTGTCAACTCAACATATTAATACACTGGTTGCACGGATCAATAGTATAGGAAATATATAGGATTGATTCTTTGAGTTTATTTCTTTATTCATCTCTCCATTGTATAAATGTTTTAATTGGATCATGGTATGCCTTGATTAAATTTTGGGATGCCAATGTGATAATAGCCAGCCTGTTTACCAGTTCCGGATCATGAGGATTATCTAATTAGTGATGAGGATACTTTTTATGGTCAATCCTACGAGATATTTTATCTTGATAGATAGGTGTAAACATCCCCATCGTCTGAGTAGAATATCATACAACCTGAGTAAACATAGGATGAGTACATTATAATCACAATATGTGAGTTATAGTTCCTGAAGCCACTAATGTTCCACAACAATCCAGATCCCTATGTAGAGGAGGATTGGTTTGGGTTAGTGTCTATGCTTTCAGGATTATCTTGACATTGATGGATTAGATGGATATATTAGAATATATACTTTCATGGGATCATATGGGTACTGGTAGAGTCTTGTTACACATATGCATGATGAGTCGACACTCTCATGGCCTGATTTCCAGTAGTTGTTGTGTGAGGAGTACTACCCATCTTATTTTACTCAGATTATTTTCAATAACTTTTGAAACATTAATATGTATGGATGACAATGTTCGAGTATTCTACAGGGTTCAAAAACCACAGTACTCCATTTATATCATCTAGGATGGATACTTTCGAGAAATGACATTTGTGGAGGTACTCCACAATGATATCAGTGCCAGTGTGGTATTCTTGTCAATTCCCGCATGTGTTGGGGTTTTTTAGAAGTCAAAATCTATGGATAGATTGTTTTTTTGGATTATAGGCATCCAGATTTGGCAGTGGGAATCATAGGTCTAAGACTTCTGAAAAAGTTATCAGACGCAAGTAAACTGGATTTTAACCTATGAGATCTCCCAATGATTATGTTCAAGAACATTATTTGGGGAAGTACATAGTGCCAGGGAATCCTTGAGAGGGGTGGTTCTATACATATTATGGGTAATTCACATGGTGTATGAATACCCGACTTGATGTGATGAGGATCACAGATAGATAGGTGACTAACCACAACAAGAGAGGCAACACCATTAAAATGTATATCCTATGTCTGTTAAGGATGTCCACTAGGGTTCAAGAGATAGTATAGATGCATGTGTTGATCTAGTATAATGAGATGTGGTTTGTGTAAAATGCTATTATATACATTAACATTATCTCCTAGAAGCCTATTTCAGGTTCATGGAGCTAGCGATCAGGGCCGTGGATATCTGTGTGTTATAGAGGCTTCCGAACTAGTGATACATAATTGAATTAGAGGTATGGTCTATATTTACTATACTATTGAGTTAGTATTATTAGAAAGATGTGTGATTCATCCCTTTACTTCATTACACTTGGTGTGAGATCCTGATCTCCTAGATGAGGCGTTGACTCGACATCATTTTGTTGATGTCCACACGAGGAAAACATCTTCTGTATAATTTATCTACCAAAAGATTGAGATATTTGATAGTGTAAATACATTCACATATGAAATTTTAGTCTTGAATATGAAACCATATGACATCATATTGGCTGTTGAATAGTAATTTTCATGAATTTTTATCTTCCATGTTTTGTAGGAATTAACTCTATAATTCTATATATGGACACAACCAAGTCCCTTCTTTGATGCATCACCATAAACAAAACATCCACCATTTCATGAAGGTAGAGTCAATATTGTACCATTAAGTAACCTATTTTAAACACTTCAAAAAATTCTTCACATTATTTTTCCATATGAACATAACTCCTTTATGATTAAACCTGGTTAAGAGGTTAGCTAATTAGGAAAGGATCTGAAAAAAATGCTGAAAATAGCATGTTGAAACAATAAAAATATATACCTCATGTATGTTTGTTTGAGTAGGCCATTCCTAAAATTCCTTTTTCATTGTATTATCAAGTATTATTTCGTTATAAGAGACAATATTGACAAGAAATGAAACTGGTTGATGTCAGAATTCTCACTTGCTACACATCCAATATAACATGATTCTTCTAAGAGTCTTCAGAGTAATGTGAAAGTGATTCTCACGTCCTTCGTAGATTTTGGTATATAACTTGATATCATTAATAAGTATCAAAATAAATTCATCATGATATACCTTGAAAACTCAATTCATTAGATCTTTGAAAATAGAGGGAACATTAGTCTGTCTAAAAGGCATTATTGTAAACTCAAAATTTACATACCTAATTCAAAATTCATTATTTTAAATGTTTTACTTCTTCCCTTGCAATTGATGATATCCATGTTGATGGTCAATATTCAAAAAAAATTGGGATCTTTTATGTTGATCAAAAAAATAATCAATGTGGGGTAATGAATACATTTTCTTTATCATAATAGCATTGATCACCCTGTAGTCAATTCACAACTTCATAGATCCATCTTTCTTCATAACAAAAAGAGCATGGTCTCCCCATGGAGAAACATTTGGGTGAATAAATCACATATCACTAAATTCATATTGTTGTTTCTTCTGTTCTACTAATTTCATTGGGTCCATTTTATAAGGAGACATTGATATATGCCTTGAACAAGGAATTAAATCAATAGAAATCAACTCCCTATCTGGAAGACGGCTGGGTAAATCCTATGGAAAATCATCAATATATTCTTTCATAATAGGTACATTCAAAATTTTAATATTTCATTACTCTCCTATAGATATTTTCTTCTCATCCTCTCCAAGAATTTCACTATGTAGAGCTACTAGAGGTGGATCTGGATCAGAATCAGATGATGATCATTCTGCTCTAATGACACTGTATTATACATGTTTATAAAAATATGCAACATCCTTCTTATTAGAATATATTCTCCCATCATAATTTTAAATCCAATACATAATAAGTATTAAATAATATTTTATTATGGTTAAGATGATAAGGTTATAAAATATGGAACATTTTTGTGTCCTAATGGGATTGGTCGATACATCATTTTTTCACTGATACTTCCCTTATGAGTTTTAACTGACAACTACATTATTAAATAAATCTCAAAATATCTAATTATATTTGAAAATTGGGAAAATATAAATGAATGTGATGATCCAAAATCAACTAATTCATTGTCTATGTTTTATGAAAGAATTAAAGTAATTTCCACCACATCCTTAGAAATTTTAATCTCATCAGTTGTGATAACATAAGCATGGTCTTGCTCCCTTGAAATTTTCAAAGGCACATTTCCATGATGCAATAGACAATAATTTTCATAGTGTACCAAATCCATAAAATCATTTAATTGAACATTTATAGCTTCTTTCATTCCCTTTCAATCACCATCATGATGGCCCTTATCTCCTTACTTGTAGCAAACACCTTTTCCTTTTTAGCAGTCACAAGGGAGTTTCTATCAACAAGTATCACATTTTGAAAGTTCACCATTTTTTATTAACATTATTTATTCTATCCTCCTCCACCAAATTCTCATCATGTTTCTATTTAATGTTATACTACATGGAGAATTATTTCTCTATATTAATTTCAGTTAACATAATTAATTTATATGATGAGAATCTTTTGGAGACTAATTCCCATAAAAGGAATGGTTTAAAACAATAAAATAATCTATCAATCATGCTCCTTGTATTACATATATAGTCTCAAGAATTTCTTACTAACATTGTAAATTTGGATTCATAGTTTGAAACATTTTCATCAAATTTTTTGTCTGAGAGTCAAAAATTTTATCTTTAGATCTGCTCGTTGTTCATGAGGAAGATATTTTTCTAGGAAACTTTTATTGAAATCCCTCCAATCAATTTATTATATATCTTCCTTTTAAATTATGTTTTGAATTGAAAACCACCACTAAACTATATCTCCAAATAGATGATAAACCTCAATGACAACCTTTTCCATTTCATTGTATCTCAAAGAGAGAAATATACTCTCTTAAAAAATTATCCACTACTCCGCAACGAATTGGTTTGTAATCCAATAGAATCATGGGGGTTGTTGTATTAAAAAGCGATCTTACATTTCTCCTCCACATTGTGGATATAGATTCTCCATAAGGGTAATATTACAATTTATAACATGATTTAGTTGTTCCATTATAGTTATATGTTTCTCCACACAAGTCGTAGCTCCGTTACCAATATCATTTTCTTTCATATGAATGAAATCCCATCATGGGTTACGTGCATTGATACAATTTTAAATCCTATAACTAGGAACAATTTATAAATAATGTTACACAATGGATTATGTTATGAATCATAATGTATTTTCTCAAAATGAAAATACATAAATTTGTTTTAATATTATGCATTTATAATCTCACAATCATAAACATCATTTCTTTGACAAAAATTTAAATTTTAAATCCTCCATAATAGATTGAAACGAAAATTTGAATTATCTTTATAATATCCCCCATTACTATAAAAAATGGTGTGCAGTAAGGCTAATTATATTGTAATTATTTACCCTGGGTCAATCCCAAAACACCTTCTTGGAGGTGTTACTTTTAGGTACAATTGTGACAGAACAACATCCACTTGTACAATCCAAACATAGATAAATTTTCTAGGAATAAACACATAATCTATAAATTTTCAAAATTTTATGACGTTCTTGTCTACATAGAATCAAATTATATCTTAGGTTTTTGTTCCCTAATCAACATTTTCTAAATCTAGTTTCCATGTTTTATAATAAACATAATTTTGATACCAATTGTAAGGACCTGACCCCAGTATCATAGAGGTGGTGCCTAATTTCATTACATTGGCATAATTACAAGATATTCATATCCCAAAAAATATATTAGGTTAGTTGTAGAGACCCGAAGCTTATCGTACATGGACATTACATTACTTTTGAGGAATACTTAGTACATAACAAAAACACACACACAAGGATCGTAATAGTTTAGTGTCTTTGGAAACTCGGAACGTAATCTTCTAATCGTGGTGAAAGATCTTCAATATCTCCCATAAAGATCTTCCCTTTTTTTTACCTAAAACCTTTCTTTATATCCTGGGGAAAAGAAAACATAAAAGGGTGAGCTCAAATGCTCAGTAAGGGTAAACAAAAGAAAATCAATCACATCATATTCATAAGAACATAACTTTTGGAAATCTTAACCTGCAAAAGAGAGCATAATTTCATAACATGGGATAAATCATAGTAGTGAAATGTAATCCCAATAATCATAACTTAAAACATGAAACTTTGTGTCATACACACATAATCATAGAGAATCATTTCTTATTAGTCAAGACTCATTGCCAAGACTATCTTAGTGGACAAAGTCCCTTTCTGAATCGAGTAACCCTCGTTTCAGTCTTGTTTCACTGAACCGGTATAACCTACCGTTCCAGCCCTGTCTATCTCATGAGATATAAAATCTTTACCCAATGCATTGGAGGGAGATATAGGCCCCACCCATCTTATAATGAATCCTTTCTTATTTGTGCCACAAAATCATAAAACATACATCATTGCATAACACATGTAACAAAAATGGGATTCTTGAAACATCATGACATCATAAAAAAAACCATATAAGGTAAATGACTTCATAAAAATAATTCCCACACAACATAATAAAATCAATGTAATAATAGGGATAAAAATAGAACCCTTTATTATCTTAGATGGAAAATAATTTTGATAAAACATTTGAACTCCATTCTTGAGGAAAATATCCTTTCTTCTTCAAAAACACTTTTCTTTTCTTAAAATGTCATAAAATTATAAACTAAAAGAAGTTGATTAAAAATAAACTTGAAAACATGTAAAGGAAGCTTCTTGGAAATAATGTTTTAAAAATCCATTCATGCCGTATAAGTTAAAAAAAACATTCTTCGTACTTTTGTCGGAAAAGTCAAAAAGTACCTCGTATGAAAAATGACAAAAGATTCCTTTCATACATATTACTAAAAACTCAGTGAAGGGTAAAAATGGATTTAAAAAATTGTAGGTTGATGGAAATAATATTACATATTGATGAAACATGGATGTGGATGATAAAATACACCCCAGTAAATACTTACGAATAAACAATCTCGGATAAAAATGAGATTGTGATATTTCCCTTACCTTAGGTCCGATTTGCTTTTTACGTGTCCGAAGCTCCTGTATAATGGTTTAAATAATGTTATTGACTTGTTCCAGAATCATACATATTGATATGATATCATATATGGTCATATTCTTAGCTTCTTGTTAGTAATATTTCATTGTTACTTGTTACTCGGGTCTTTATTGCCTTTTGTTCTTATGCGTGTTTTGCCAAATACATTCTTATTCTTCTTTTAAGGTTATAGATACCGTATATCCAGATGGTATTAGTGTAACATATATCATATTTATTCATTCAATTCATTTATATAATTATTATGTAATGATGATCATGTAGAACGAGTCACATCACATCGTGGAGATGGTATTCCGTACGTACGCTCGAGTGATGATATCGTTCCTATGATCGTGGAACTATATTGGAGTATATATATATATTATTTCAGTATCAATATTACTTTATAATAATCATAAATAGTTACTCATTACACCATTATACCCATCCTTGTAAAGTGACGGTGGAAAAATAGATTACACCACGGCGTGGAGACAGTATTCCGTATGTACGCACGCGCGGTGATTTCCTTTTTCCGTAGGATGGATAGAAGGTTAATTAGAGTTGTTTAATATTTATAATAACATATCAGTATGTACGTAATACTGATGTTATTACTTTATCATGAAAAAACTAAAGAAGAATATGTTGAAGAAGAAAAAAATTTGAATAGATCGGTAATGGATATTACCTCTTCTTTGAAACGCCGCTTTGAATCCTCCACTTAGGGAACTAAGATTGGTCTTTGAAGAAGACCAGGACATCTAGGATTATTCTAGGGAAGTGGATAAGGGATTTTGGCAGAGTTTGGCCGAGCTCGAGTGCTCAAATTGTTGTGAGGAGAAGGGGGAGGAGGTGTCCTTTTATAAGGGAGGAGAGGGGCACCTTAGGAATAT
The DNA here is from genome assembly GCA_963277665.1 of Viscum album. Lineage (NCBI taxonomy): Eukaryota > Viridiplantae > Streptophyta > Magnoliopsida > Santalales > Viscaceae > Viscum > Viscum album. The sequence goes on from OY728142.1 coordinate 1,933,923,335, forward strand.
CTCAAAATATTATTTTATATTAAAGTCAAAATCGGTTTATAATGGTTCCAAAGGGTCTTATTTCGAAGCTAAAGTGGGGATGGGTCTTAATCCTATCAACCAATAGGATTTAGAAAAGTTAAGGTTATTAATTTAACCTTATCAATTAGATTTAACTCTAAGTTAAATAATTTAACTTTTACCGTGTCTTTTTGTTTTCCTACACTATATGGTTAATAAACATACTATAACATGCCAAACGAACCCCAAATTGTTTATTATTAATATATATATCCTTATCTAAGTCATTTGGCCGAACCTTAGATTTTTAGAAAAATAAAATAACAATTAATAATATAATATTTTATTTAAAAACTATTTTGTGTCAATTTTGACACTATTTGATATATGATTTTTGTGAAAGTCATAACAGAATTAAATGTTCGAACCAAGTTGATTAAATCAACAATAATATATCATACTAACCTAGAAAATTATTGTATTTCATAAAAAGTCTTAATTTACATTTATTTTCGTATTTATAATATCAATTATGTCAATATTTAATTAATACGATTATTACTGCATCATCTTTGTGTCATAAATATATTAAATTATTTGATGTCTAAAAATTAAAAATAAAATACCATCATGTAGGAAATATTTATAGATTTATAATGAATATTTATAGTCGAATTTATCTTATGTATAACCCCATATTAAAAATGTTTTAGTTATTAAACTTTGATTTTAACTATTTTAACTATTCATTAAATAAAATAATATTAAATGTCATAATATAATCCATGTGGACCTAAATGGTCATATTATATTCATAAGGTTGTTTTTGGTCAAATTACACTTATCCAATAGAATTAGGACATGTGTTAGGGTAATAGTAATATCATATTTATCCTTGGTTACCCTATTTACTTTTAACCGTGGTAAATAAAAGTAAAAAGTTAATATTCACCAAAAATTATTTTCATCTCATTGAAACACATTTTACTTACTGAAATCAACAGTGTCTCTGGGATTTTTGAAATTCCATTCACAGAAGTGGTAAAATTAACTTTTATGAATGATTCAGTTTTTTAACTACCACTTAGTAGTTTCACTATTCATCAAAAATTGATGTTTTTTAGAACAATGCCAAAATTTCATCCTAATATATATTTCATATTCCGAATTCAAATATGAAGTCTATTTTACCGAATTCATAACATAGAAGTTTCATTAATTAATTTTATAATTAAATCCCGCTGTTAAAACAAATAGCGTGTTTTTAAGAAACAATATCTATCAAAAGATTGACACTTGATTATGTCTGGTTTAAATGTAAAATTACATCCAATGACCAACATTGTATTGAATTGTAAAAATATATTCTAAATATACTTTAAAAACACTGAAATTAATAATTTATCACTATTAATTATTTCTATTGAAAATTTTGTTTTTAATAATAATTTAGTAATTTTCACTATTCATGAGAATATGAAAGTTATCCGAAATGTACCAAAATTTCACCTTAGGCTAAATTCGATACTATGAATCCCAAAATGAAGTCCATTTTGAGATCTAAAATTTCTAAAATTTTAAAAAGTGGTTATTACTATTCATAACAGCTAGTTTTAATAATATTTTAATAGCATATCGTTGTTTCATGAAACTCAGTATTGCGTACTACACACTCTATAAAGGAAGGTCGCGATTGCGTGTAATGAAAGGAAAGTCAAGGATGCGTGTTGTGCAAGCTGATTTTGGTGTAGCGTACAACACAAGACATTAATGAAATCAAAAAAAAATATTTTTCATAAAATCTTGGGCTGTTACATTCTACCCCCCTTAAAATGAATTTCTCCCTCGAAATTCGTCGGGGTTATAAATGGTTTACTATTCGAATGTTTCTTTAATAGAAATCCACATCGTAAAAAGGAATACCAAATCCAATATTTAAAAACAAAAGTATGAAACTTAACGGTTACCTAAATAAACTAATCACTGGGTTTCCACATAGGTGAAAATATGGATATGGAAGAGAAATCTAACCATCATGTTCTGATAGAGAGTGGTAGAGAAAATGGCTATGGAAAAGCCAGCAATAAGAAATCCATAAATTTGTGATGATCTAAGGTACCATCTGATTCATCAGGTACAAGATCAGTAGGACAACATTTTTGGTTTTCAAGATCATTTCCCTAAAGTTGAAAATTTGTATTAGAATAAATAGTTAATTTATTTTGGTACAATCTCACTGTTGTTCGTGCCTTGAACAATTTCCACTTCATCTCTTAAATAAATGAAGTTGAATTTGTTATTCGTGAAGTGTTAGCAGATCATGTGATAGAATGAGGGGTCATTCAATCTGTCTCAAACAAAAGGTTAGCAAAAATTATATACATAAGCCGATCTATAGTGAGATTAATCATATATGGTTCCTAAAATGGACTTATATTTCATATATAATACTGCTTAATATAATGAAACTAGTTTCTACTAAACAGGGACTTCTGTAGGACAGTGGTAGGCGATAAAGGCCAGTCACACTTCAGTTGTGGTTTCGATTCCCACAGCCTTGTCCGACGCGATGGGCTGTCGCCCGTCCTGCAGGTTGTCCTTTTTCTAAAACTATATTACTATAACATCCCATCAATAATATCGAGAAAACATCTATCCTTAAACAATACTAACTTATGTCCAACATAATCCATTCCAATCTTTAGGCTTATCCATAATACTGCAGTCCACTCTCATAACATAGTGAAAACGATTACTAGAGATTTAACACCATCATCGATCCCCATATATCATAAGATATGTTTTGTTGGTTACATTCCAAACATTCAAAGTCCTTAATCATTTATTCTATTGAATACCTTAGTGAAAACATGAATGCAGTTAAAATTTACCACTTTACACATACCAAAATCCTCAAAATTCTATATACTCAAACAATGATATCACTTAGTCCTTATATCAATCATGAGCTCATGAATACTATTAAACATTTCATTTTCTCGTTTTCCCTTCATTATGCGCATATCATCTTATTTCCAAAAATATCTCAATCACTTTGAATACCACATTAGACCAACACATAAATATTCCAATACTTTATGATACCACATTATTTTGAAATCCCATTACATACACACTTAATCATTCCACCACATCGTTGTCATATTCAACATTTCCAATAGTGATCGCATGTGACTTCCCTTTTTCCTTTTCCTTCAGTGGTTGCTCATTTTGATCATCACTAACCCTTGGATTAGGGCATTTATTAGCATAATTCCCCATTTCCTTGCACTTGAAGCATTGAAGTGTTGGTGGTGCGTTCTCTGCAGTGTTTGCTTTATTCGCATCATTAAAAACCCTTTTTCCATTACTTCGACACTCAGCTGCTCGATGACCTTCTTTTCCACACTTAAAACATTTTATAGTCCCTTTAAGACAATCTCCACCATGCTTCTTTCCACACTTTGTGCATAAGGAAACATTTATCTTCTTTTCACCATTATTCTGAGATTTCTCCTTGAACTCCATCTTTCATTTCTTGTTAAAACCATGAGATGGATATGTAACACCAACTTCCATTTCTACCTTGATAGCACAACGCACAATTTCTTCATAGCTACTGAAGTCTCTTATAGATAATGCCCTTCGAAGACTTGGTTTTAAGCCACTGAAAAATCGATCAACTTTACGTTCAGGTTGGGTGATAATGCCAGATGCATACCTTGCAAGTCTTGTAAAATTCGCTTCGTATATACCAACAGATTCATCATGCTTTTTCTTTAGTTAAAGAAACTACTTCTCCATCTTTGTTCGAAGAATACGAGGGAAGTACTTATTGAAAAATAATTTCTTGAACTCGTCCCATTCCATGGACTCAATTGCATCTCTTTGACTTGTATTCTTGATAAGATTCCACCATTGATCAGCTTCACCTTCCAAACGATATACTGCTAAGATGACTTTATCATGTTCAGAACATTGAAGAACTGAAAATATCTTTTCAGTGGTACTGATCCATTGTTCAGCAACAAGTGGATCAGAAGACCCACTGAAAGAAGGTGGACGTTGCCTCATGAAGGACTCAATAGAATATTGTTCCCTTCTCTGCTCATTTGGAAATCCAGAATGATACATAGCTTGTGTAAGTATAGAAATAAGATTTTGCACTCCATCTCCCATAACATTTGTTTGTTCAGGAGGACAATCATTGCATTGTCCATTGCATTGATCAACACGGTTCCTTCGGGTTCCATCCATTGTCTAAAACCCAAAAAGAATAGTGTGAGAGGCAAAAATCATGCTAGGGAAAACAACATAATAAAGGGGGAGTACCTTCAATATCTAACATCTTAGGTTTAATTCTATGATCGTTAGCATAATTGTAGTACTATAACCTATACGTATACTTATCCTTAGGGACATCCCTAGACATACCTTAGAAATATCTCTAGGGATCTCACTAACGTTTTCGCATCCTAGTTTCCAAAGGTTGACTAAACCTTTCCTCTAATACCAACTGTAGAGACCCGAAGCTTATCATACATGGACATAACATTACTTTTGAGAAATACTTAGTAAATAACAAAAACACACACACAAGGATCATAATAGTTTAGTGTCTTTGGAAACTCGGAACGTAATCTTCTAATCGTGGTGAAAGATCTTCAATATCTCCCATAAAGATATTCCCCTTTTTTTTACCTAAAACCTTTCTTTATATCCTGGGGAAAAGAAAAACTAAAAGGGTGAGCTCAAATGCTCAGTAAGGGTAAACAAAAGAAAATCAATCACATCATATTCATAAGAACATAACTTTTGGAAATCTTAACCTGCAAAAGAGAGCATAATTTCATAACATGGGATAAATCATAGTAGTGAAATGTAATCCCAATAATCATAACATAAAACATGAAACTTTGTGGCATAAACACATAATCATAGAGAATCATTTTTTGTTAGTCATGAATCATTGCCAAGACTATCTTAGTGGACAAAGTCCCTTTCTGAATCGAGTAACCCTAGTTTCAGTCCTGTTTCACTGAACCGATATAACCTACTGTTCCAGCCCTGTCTATCACATGAGATATAAAATCTTTACCCAATGCATTGGAGGGAGATATAGGTCCCATCCATCTTATAATGAATCCTTTCTTATGTGTGCCACATAATCATAAAACATACATCATCGCATAACACATGTAACAAAAATGGGATTCTTGAAACATCATGACATCATAAAACAAACCATATAAGGTAAATGACTTCATAAAAATAATTCCCTCACAACATAATCAAATCAATGTAATAATAGGGATAAAAACATAACCCTTTATTATCTTAGATGGAAAATAACATTGATAAAACACTTGAACTCCATTCTTGAAGAAAATATCCTTTCATCTTCAAAAACACTTTTCTTTTCTTAAAATGTCATAAAATTCTAAACTAAAAGAAGTTTATTAAAAATAAACTTGAAAACATGTAAATGAATCTTCTTGGAAATAATGTTTTAAAAATCCATTCATGCCGTATAAGTTTAAAAAAACATTCTTCGTACTTTTGTCGGAAAAGTCAAAAAGTACCTCGTACGAAAAACGACAAAAGATTCCTTTCATACATATTACTAAATACTCACCGAAGGGTAAAAATGGATTTAAACAATTGTAGGTGGATGGAAATAATATTACATATTGATGAAACATGGATGTGGATGATAAAATACACCCCAGTAAATACTTACGAATAAACAATCTCGAATAAAAATGAGATTGTGATATTTCCCTTACCTTAGGTCCGATTTGCTTTGTACGTGTCCGAAGATCCTGTATAATGGTTCAAATAATGTTATTTACTTGTTCCAGAATCATACATATTGATATGATATCATATATGGTCATATTCTTAGCTTCTTGTTAGTAATATTTCATTGTTACTTGTTACTCGGGTCTTTATTGCCTTTTGTTCTTATGCGTGTTTTGCCAAATACATTCTTATTCTTCTTTTAAGGTTATAGATACCTTATATCCAGATGGTATTAGTGTAACATATATCATATTTATTCATTCAATTCATTTATGTAATTACTATGTAATGATGATCATGTAGAACGAGTCGCATCACATCGTGGAGACGGTATTCCGTACGTACGCACGAGTGATGATATCATTCCTATGATCGTGGAACTATATTGGAGTATATATATATATTATTTCAGTATCAATATTACTTTATAATAATCATAAATAGTTACTCATTACACCATTATACCCATCCTTGTAAAGTGACAGTGGAAAAATAGATTACACCACGGCGTGGAGACGGTATTCCGTACGTACGCACGCGCGGTGATTTCCTTTTTCCGTAGGATGGATAGAAGGTTAATTAGAGTTGTTTAATATTTATAATAACATATCAGTATGTATGTAATACTTATGTTATTACTTTATCATGAAACAACTAATGAAGAAGAAGTTGAAGAAGAAAAAAATTTGAATAGATCGGTAATGAATATTACCTCTTCTTTGAAACGCCGCTTTGAATCCTCCACTTAGGGAACTAAGATTGGTCTTTGAAGAAGACCAGGACCTCTAGGATTATTATAGGGAAGTGGATAAGGGATTTTGGCAGAGTATAGCCGAGCTCGAGTTCTCAAATTGGTGTGAGGAGAAGGGGGAGGAGGTGTCCTTTTATAAGGGAGGAGAGGGGCACCTTAGGAATATCTCAAAATATTATTTTATATTAAAGTCAAAATCGGTTTATAATGGTTACAAAGGGTCTTATTTCGAAGATAAAGTGGGGATGGGTCGAAATCCTATCAACCAATAGGATTTAGACAAGTTTAGGTTATTAATTTAACCTTATCAATTAGATTTAACTCTAAGTTAAATAATTTAACTTTTACCGTGTCTTTTTGTTTTCTTACACTATATGGTTAATAAACGTACTATAACATGCCAAACGAACCCCAAATTGTTTATTATTAATATATATATCCTTATATAAGTCATTTGGCAGAACCTTAGATTTTTAGGAATAAAATAACAATTAATAATATAATATTTGATTTAAAAACTATTTTGTGTCAATTTTGACACTATTTGATATATGATTTTTGTGAAAGTCATAACAGAATTATATGTTCAAACCAAGTTGATTAAATCAACAATAATATATCATAGTAACCTAGAAAATTATTTTAATTCATTAAAAGTCTTAAATTACATTTATTTTGGTATTTATAATATCAATTATGTCAATATTTCATTAATAAGATTATTACTGCATCATCTTTGTGTCATAAATAAATTAAATTATATGATGTCTAAAAATTAAAAATAAAATACCAGCATGTAGGAAATCTTTTTAGCTTTCTAATTAATATTTATAGTCGAATTTATGTTATGGATATCCCAATATTAAAAAATTTTTAGTTATTAAACTTTGATTTTAACTATTTTAACTATTCATTAAATAAAATAATATTAAATGTCATAATCTAATCCAAGTGGACCTAAATGGTCATATTGTATTCATAAGGTTGTTTCTGGTTGAATTAAACTTATCCAATAGAATTAGGACATGTGTTAGGGTAATTGTAATATCATATTTACCCTTAGTTACCCTATTTACTTTTAATCGTGGTAAATAAAAGTAAAAAGTTACTATTCACCAAAAATTATTTTCATCTCATTGAACCAAATTTTATTTACTAACATCAACCGTGCCTCTCGGATTTTTGAAATTCCATTCACAGAAGCGGAAAAATTAACTTTTAAGAAAAATTCAGTTTTTTAACTACCACTTAGTAGTTTCACTATTCATCAAAAATTGATGTTTTTCAGAACAATGCCAAAATTTCATCCTAAGATATATTTCATATTCCGAATTCAAAAATGAAGTCTATTTTACCAAATTCGTAACATAGAAGTTACATTAATTAATTTTATAATTAAATCCCGCTGTTAAAACAAATAGCGTGTTTTTAAGAAAAAATATCTATCAAAAGATTGACACTTGATTATGTCTGGTTTAAATGTAAAATTACATACAATGACCAACATTGTATTGAATTGTAAAAATATATTATAAATATACTTTAAAAACACTGAAATTAATAATTTATCACTATTAATTATTTCGGTTGAAAAAGTTGTTTTTAATAATAATTTAGTAATTTTCACTATTCATCAGAATATGAAAGTTATCCGAAATGTACCAAAATTTCACCTTAGGCTAAATTCGATACTCTGAATCCCAAAATGAAGCCCATTTTGAGAGCTAAAATTTCTAAAATCTTAAAAAGTGGTTATTACTATTTATGACGGCTAGTTTTAATAATATTTTAATAGCATATCGTTGTTTCGTGAAACTCAGTATTGCGTACTACACACGCTATCAAGGAAGGTCGCGATTGCGTGTAATGAAAGGAAAGTCAAGGATGCGTGTTGTGCAAGCTGCTTTTGGTGTAGCGTACAACACAAGACATTAATGAAATTAAAAATAATATTTTTCATAAAATCTTGGGATGTTGCATTAGTAGTTATGAAAAAAAAAGTTACATACCAATTTCATGATTACAAATTGAAATGAAATACCATATTAAAACCCTTTGAAAACATCCATAACAGCAAAGTTACCCCTGCATGTCATTCATAATTCAATTCTCCACATCATAGTAAAATAAAACATAAGAAATGGTTGAGATTAGATGCTCACTAAGGGTAATAAATATAGTGGATGATGTCAAAAAAAATTATCATTATACATGGTGAATAAAAATAACATGTGACATTAAAAATTAACATGAACATAATATGGTAGGAATAAGGGATGAATAATTAATGCCATAATAAATCATAAACTTGGGTATTATACTGGTCAAAAAAACTTATAAACTATAAATTTCTTGTTTCCTATTTATGGAAGTGCATAATTTGGGACATCAAAAAATAATTCATGAAGGCCCCATCCAATATATAAATTATTATGTTCTCTTGAAAAACCATATATAAAAATGTATAAGGCCTCGTCAAAGTCCATATCTGTTTTGCGTCATGAGACCAACCACTGCATCGAGAGGCTATAGTGGTCCCCAACAATCATTTATTATGTTTAATCAATTCCTAATATGAATGGGGTAATTTTAAACAATATATACATTCAAATTTAAATAGATGGAATGTAAATAAAGTTCCCCAAACATAAACAATAACCATGCAGAGTAATATGGTGAAATATTTTAAGACGGAAAATCCAAATTAAAACTAATCATAATACATTAAATAAGATATATTTGATGATATAAAAACAAAGATTCCAAATTATATGTAATATTAAACAATGTTTTTTAAATAGATTAAATTACTCTTATAACATAAATGAGTAATTCATGTGATAAATACTCTTTTACATTGAAATGTAGAGTTCTTTGAAAAAAATATTTTTATAAAATCTGAATAGAATTAATAAAGTTAATCATATTAAAATTATTTATTTCTAAAAAATAATAGATTCTATAGGAATATTATATAGTGTACATAAACATTAGTAGGAATTCAAGATTTTCTCTTGAAAGGGGATTGTATTTTTGTAAGAAGTTTTGAAAGATCCTTCTAAATCATCTAACTGAGCATAAAATAATGAAGGGTTATGGTTGGTACACATAAATATAAAATTAACATAAAATATATTATATTTATATAATAATAAATAATAATTTCTTCATTGTAAGTATAGAATAAGAGTAACCAGAATGAAAATGGAGTTTTGGGTAGAAAATCCTTACCTTTTGTCTATATTTATTCCGCACTTGACCTTAATGTATGTGATAATAAAATTAAATAAATTAATTAAATAATTAATATCATTATATAAATATATTATATTAATTAATGTTTTATTAAATTAATTTATGTCTTTATTAATAAGTTATAAGGTTGAATTATGTCATTCTAGAGTGTTTGTTTCCTTGATTTCATGATCGGTTCACTTGATTAATTAAAATTAGTTTACAAGAAATTTCTATAATTCTATAGAATTGATAACATATATTATTTAATAACATAAATAGGTGTAAATGGTTATATATATAATTTGGTTACATGGTATGAGTATGATTTATTAGATATGACATTAGTGGTAACCATTAATATTATTTTGGTGATATCTCGATTATTACAAACTAGTTTGTCCTGTGAATTACAATTATGTATATATATTGGTTTTTGAAAATTGAATAGGTAATAATGAAAAATTTATAGTTCATTTAACTATTAAAATGGTTTCATGACCATCCTTAAAAGATAAATTGAATAATGAAGGATCTTTGTCAATGAGGGTTGTAAATCTGCATATCCCGAATGGTGATTTCGTATAAAAAATAAAACTGGGAGATACAATAGTTTTAAGAAGGATTTTCCAATAAAATAATATCATTCTAGTATATAGATATTACAATAGTTATCGTGATCATTTGGACAGTGGGGCTGATGATAAGATAAGAAAATAAATAAATAGAAAATGAAATGTAATGATAAAGGAAGACAGTTTACCTCCTGAAATTTCCTCCTTGAGAACCTCCTTAAGGGAAGGGTGTTATTTTTTTTTGAGTTCCCAATATATACTCTACATGGGGAGATGCTAGAAATGTGTATTTCAGGAGAAAATTGAATGGATTCATGGATTATAGGAGTGAAGTTAATAAAAAGTGATGGGTGGTTTTTATAATGGAGGGGATGAGGGGTTTTCCATTACATTAATCATAATTTTATTATATTCTCTCAATACTATGAATATTTTTTATTATTGTGACTCAAAAAAGTAATATGTGTATTTGAGTTTTTAAAAATAGTCATTTACATCATCCATGACTCATGCATGACGAAAAAAATCAGTTATTTCACATATTTCATAAATTATTTAATTTCACTATTAAAAAAAATCATGTATTTCAGAAAAAATATCAACAATAAACCCTAAATGTTTTCTGACATGTAGAATTATAAAATTGCCTCTATTTTCTTAAATTTATTTTATTAATATGATAAATTTCATTTTTATATAAAATCACTATTTTTAAAAAAATATATTTTAAATAAAAACTGAATTAATAATACATTCGAAAATTAACAAAGGTCTCAAAAAATTATCCTAAATTCCTAGAGAATTTTTTTTATTTAATAAATAATTTTATAAAAATTAATTATAATTTTAAAAAATATATAAATTGAAATTTTTAATAAACTATTTATCACTCTAAAAAATATCCACACTTAATTATTAAATATTAAAATATTCACTCTCATTTATGTGGTGACTAAATTTTATTTATACAAATATGGGTGCAGTTTCTTTTCATAAGGGTACATTAATATTCATAATGGTATGTTACTATTCATAATTGTAAGTGACTACTCATCAAAAATGTTAGTTGGTCATATGACACTCTAAATATCTTTTTTATCGCAAGTGTGTATATTAGTTTATCGAAACTGAGGCCATAGAAGTAGAAACATTATGTTTAGTGGCTAGGTTATAGCTATATCCTATAACAAAATGTTTATTTCATAGGTTCACCGTGTTTCATGAATTATATAATTATTTTTAAAACCATGGGTTGTAACATTCTTCTCCCATACAAAAATTTCATCCACAAAATTGCTAGAATATTACCACATACAAAGATTTGGGTTGGTCTTCATCATTAGTTTCTCAGGATACAACATTACCTATTAATGTTTATTAATTTTCCAATGTATGTTTACTAGTGGAGTCATCTAATTCCCGAACACCAATTCTTTAGTGTCCATAAACAGGATAGGCACTTTAGAGTAAGATAAGTGAGGTTCGAAATCTATACTTTTAGATGTGAGTACATGTGTTGGGTCTGGCATGTATATTCTCAACAATGATACATGAAAGACATTCATTGACATAAAAAGAATTGGTGGAATTGCCACAATATATGCCACAAATCTAATGATCTCTATAATTTCAAAATATATTATTTATATTTTGCACAGCTTTAAATTATTTTCAAATCATTCGACACCCTTCCATGTAGATTCCTTCAAGAAAATGTGATCTCTCCATTGAAATTACAATTCTTTGATTATATTATCTACGTAGATATTTTTCATACTTTGAGCTAATTTGATGTGAATTTGAATAATATTTACCTTTTCTATTGTATTCTCCACATTATTTGGGCCCACAAGCTTCCATTGAGCAAATTCATCACACCAAGTTGGTGTAAAACATCTCATTCAATACCATTCATTGTATGATGAAATTTGAATTATAGAATGGAAACTATAATTATAGGAAAACTATACCAAAGGTAAATACTGATCTAACATACCTTGAAAGTTAAGCGGGCATGATCTCAACATGTATTCTATTGTTTGGATCGTTCATTATAACTGTCGGTTAGTTTGTGGGTGATAAGAAGTACTCAATCAATGCTTAGTGACAAAAGCATTTTGAAGAAATTGTCAAAATTTCGATGTAAATAGAGGATCAAGATCAAACCATATTTAAAGAGGTTCTTCATAAAGTCTTACAACATAATTGATATAGAGTTGTTCCAGGTGCTCCATTGGAAAATTCTCCCTTATAGGGAAGAAATGTGATGATTTCATATGTTGATCAGAAATTCCCCGTATTGCATCATTCGTTATTCGTGTTTTGGGTAATCCAACGAAAAATATCCATGGTTATGTCCTCCCATTTCAAAGTAAAAATAGTTATAGGTTGTCTGAATCCTCTAGGATGATTCCTTTCAGCCTTCACCTATTGACTGACTAATAATCTTGATACATAATCATCAATTTTCTTCTTCATGCGATCCAACCAGAAATGTTCCATCAAATCTCAATACGTATTCATGATACCAGAATGTATACAGAAATATTAACAATGGGAATCTTCCAATAACTCCCTTTATAATTTAGTTATAGCAGGAACATATATCCACTTCCAAAACTTCATAATTAAATATTCATATAAGAATTCATCCAACTTTCCATAATTCAGAACATTAATTATATTTTGATGATTATTATCGTAATGCTATGAAATTTTAATCATTTCTAATAAGTATGGTTAGGAAAACAATTGAAAATGTAATGATGCATCACCTTCTTCGATGATTCCCATATCCATCATTTCTAGATCCACATACATAGAATCCGTATGAAATATAATTTTTTAGAACTCTATGATCATTATTATTCAATGCATCTGCTACATTATTTACCTTTCATGGGTGGTAGTGTATGGAAAAATTGTAATACAGGAGTATCTAAAGCCATCACCATTTCCCCATGTTGACTTATTTCTATGAGAATATTTATTTTATGATCTTGTGATCCCTATATATCTCACCTATTTCTCCATGGGGATTGTTTCTCCTTATATTTGGAGAGAATATTATAGATTTTAACTCATTATCATGAGTTGGATAGTTATGCTCAGGAATTTTTAATTTCTTTGATGAACAGTCAATAACTATTTCATTATTTTTACCTCGGTTATGTTCGTTAGATTAGGCCAAACCTAAAATTCCTTCTTCATTGATGGATCAAATATTATTTCCTTATTAGAGACAATATGGGCATGAAAATAATATTTTTGATTCCATAATTCAAACTTAGTAAAATTCCTATATAACTTGTTTCCTCTAAGATTCTTCTTAATAATTATCAAGTGATTCCCAGGTTCTTCGTATTTTTTGCAGTATACCAAGATATAATTCATTAATATAAAACAACGTCATCATGATATTCATTGAAAACTATATTCGTTATATCCTTGAATACATAGGGTGTATTATTCATCCAAAACACAATCAATATGGTCGTGTAATCCACATAACTTGTTTGAAATTTTATCTTTGGAATATCTTCCTTCTTCCCACAAAACTGATTATTTCTATATCAAATGCAAATCTTTGAAAAAAATTTGTCCTCCACGAAGTTGATCAAAATATTATCAGTTCTAGTTAGGGGATACTTATTCAGTGTTGTAAGAGAATTGATATCCATATATTCAATGCACAACCTCATAGATCTATCTATGTTCTTAACGAAATGAACTGGGGATACCCATTCAAAAACAATAGGGTGCATAAATCTTTTATCAATCAATTCCTCTAATTTTTTATATAGTTCTACTAATTCCACAGTGTCCATTCAATATGGTTTCTTTGATAAATGTATTGAATAGGGAATTTAATCAATAGGGAACTCAACTTCTTGATCTAGAGGATGTCTGGGTAAATCCTATAGAAAAACATCAATTTATTCTGTCAGAATCGTTAAATTCATAATTTTAGGATTTCTTTCCTCACCCATAGATATTTTATTCTCATCATTAAAATAAATATCATTATTTATATAAATTGGGGGTGAATCTAGATAATAATTAGATGATGAAATTTATGCTCTAAAGACAAGTGTTTCTACATTGTTCTAAAAATGTAAGTCCTTTCTTAAAGTAATAAATTTTTGCGTCATAATTTGAAATAAAATCCATAATGTGGATTATATAATAGGAAATAATGGTTATGATGATAAGTTTAGAAACTATGGAATATTTATGTGTCATAAGGTGGATTTATTGACACATAATTTTTGCAATGATACTTCCCTTAGGAGTATTTACAGACAACTCATTTATTAAATAAAATTAGAAATATCTAATTTTCAGGAAAAAAAGGAATATATAAATGAATGTGAGGATCATGAATCAAATAAATCATTGGATAAGTTTCAGGATCTGATAAAAATACATATCACCACATCATTATCAATTTAATTCTATGAAGTTTTTATCACATAATATTGGACTTGTGCCCTCTCTTTTTCTGAGGCCCATTTCCTTAACACATTTTATAATCATTATCATAGTGTCCCTTATCCCTAAAATTATATCATTGGAAGTTGATAGCTTTTTTCCCCTTAAAATCACCAGCATGATTACCTTTCTTTCCCAACTTGTTAACATTTCCTTATAAGTACACACCAATGTGTGTCCTTCCCGAAGTATTTAATGGTGGGAAATTCACATATTTATTATTTCCTTTTTCTATTATATCCTTAGCCACCCTCTTCTTCTCTTGTTTCTCCGAATTTCTATAAGACATATATAGTTTTTTCTCAATCTAGATAGCACTTGAGACAAAGCCATTATATAATAATAAAATTTGGGAGAATAGTTACCTTTGGTGGAATGGTTTAAAAAAATCAAAGAATCAATCAATATTAGTCCTTGTATTTTGTATATTGTATGTACCATGAATATTTAAACTTCTAATGTTGGATTAATACTTTACAACATTTTTATTCTCTTTCTATCCGAGACTCAATAATTTCATCTCCATATGCCCACTTTCTTCACGAGGAAGATATTTTTCTCTGAAAATTTCCTTGAAATCCCTCTGTTAAATTTCATTTATTTCTTCCTCCTCCTTTGTGTTTGGAATTGATTTCCACAACTAATCTACATCACCCGATAGATGATAAATCTTCATGAAAACCATATCTATGTCATTATATCTCAATGAATCAAATATATTCTCTAAAGAAGTTATCCACTACACTTCTATGAATGGTATTGTAGATTCAATGATAGATGGGGGATTTTTTTGCCAAAATTGGTCTAAAATTTCCCCTCCACGATGTATATTAGGATGCTACATGTAGGTAATTTTATTGTTCATAATCTTAGTCAATTTTCCTATTATTGTTATAAGTTTCTCATGACTAGTCATAGCTCCAGTAGCAATATCATTATATTTCATATTAGGTAAATACTTACATGGGATAAGTGAATTAATACAGTTTCCATTCCATCTACTAGGCACCATTTCAAAATAATTTCACACACTATATTAGGTTATGAATCTTACATTATAATCTCAAATTTAAAAATACATAACAAAATTTGAATCCTATGAATATATAATATCACAATAATATACATCATTAATTTGATAAAATATTACTTTGAAATCCTTCATAATGGCTTATAATGAAAATGTGAATTCTCATAAGAATATCCCTCAGGAGTGTCAAAACTGGTGGACGGTAAGCCCTATTATTGTGTACCATGTTACCCCGAGTCAAGCCCAAAACACCTTATTGGAGTTGTTACTCTTAAGTACATATATGCCAAAATGACATCCTCCCATAGTATCCCGAAAGGGTTGTATTATCTAGTAATATTCATAAAATATATTAATTATTTAATTTAAAGGATTTTATTTTATAATTATCCTCAATGCTTATATTAAGGCTTCATTCCCAAATGTAAATTTTCTAAATCTAGTTTTCATGTTTTCGACTAAACTTTTTCTGATATCAAATTTAATGAATCTTCTTTATTTGTCTACAACTTGTTCCATATTTTATTACGTTGGACTAATTATAATAAAGATTTATCCTAAAGGAATGAACTAGTATAGTAGTTTTGGAAAACATGATACATACATAGGATCAAAATTAGATCATAAAATGAAATAAAATATATAAATTCATTTGAAAGATCCATAACTCCATGGATACCATTATAGGTCATTCATAATTTACTTCTTCCTATACTATGAAAATAAAACATTGGAAAGGGGTGAGCTCAAATGATCAGTAAGGGTATGAAATATAGCAGAAAATATCATAAACGTAATAATTTGACATCGTGAATATCTAAATACACATGCCATAAAAATGAACTTGAACATAATATGGCAGGAATAAGGTGATAATAAATACTTTTGTAATAAAGCATAATCACCTATATTCTGCTTGTCGAATAATCTCATGAAATATCAATTACATGACTAATAATTAGGGAAATTCATAATTTCATACTTTATGAAAAATATTGTCAAGGCCTCAGCAAAGACATCTAAAAATGAAAAAGGCCTCGACCAAAACCCTATATGAAAATGGGAAAGACCTCAGCCAAGTCCATATATATGTTGCCTCATGAAACATAATGATCAATTGAATGGATAAAGAGGGTCCAACCCATCACATACTAATTCCATTGAATTCCTAATATAAATTGGGATAAAAATAAAAAACATATACATTAATATTGAAACATATGAAATATAAATAAGATTCTCAAACATAAAAACAAACTATTTCGAATAATATGGTGAATGGTTTCAAGATAGCACATCCATAGTCAAAATATCCATAAACCATTCAATAAAATATGGTAGATGATGTCCAAAATGATTATTCTCAATTATGCATAAGATTTATCATGTGTGTTGAAATAGATAAAAGTAAAATTATAAAGTCACTGAGTAATTCTTTAGATAAATACTCATTTTCTTTGAAAAGAAGAGTTCTTTTAGAAACACATGTGTATAAACTGATATGTAAAATAATATAGCATTATAGTAATAAAATGAGTGGTTTTAGAACAATAATGGTGGAAAAACCATATTATATAGTGTATTTGAACATAAGTAATAATTTGCAAGTTCCTTGAAATGTAGTGGTATTTTAGGAAGAGGTTTTAAAATATCCTTTTAAAGAATGTTACTCCCCAAAAAATAATCAAGGATTATGGTATGTACATATACATTAAACATTCATGAAATGTTTTTAGGATTACATAAGAATTAATAAAAATTTCATTATGGTATTTAGATAATAAGAGAAATCTAAATTAAAATGTAGGTTCGGATATAAAATCCTTAACTTTTGTCGGAATGTATTTTTCATATGACCATAATGTACTAGATAATGAAATTATATACGTTAATTAACTAATTCAGAATAATATATAGATATTTTTTCTTCATTAATTTTTTATTTAGTGAATTTAAGTCCTTATTAATAAGTAATACGATAGATTTCTATAATTCTAGAGTGTTCATTTCCTTGATTTCATGATTGGTTCATTTGATTATAAGTGATGGAGTTTATGTGAAATAGATATAATTCAATAGAAACTAATGTGTATATTATTAATGAAAATAAATATGAATAAATCATTATATATATCACTTGGTTACATGGTATTACTATGATTTATTAAAAATGACATTATTGATAACCATTTTGATTATTTTGGAGATCTCTCGATCGTTACAATCTAGTTTGTGTTACGATTTAGTATTACATATATATATTTATTCCTGAACATTTTATAGGTTATAATACACATATAATAATATTTTTCAACAAAAATATTTGATTCATGTCCAACCTTGAAGGGGAAATTGTAGAATGAAATTTCAACATCCATGAAGGTTGTAAATTGGCACATCACGGTTGATGATTTCGTATATAAAATAAAATATGGAGAGATAGTCATTTGAGGATGAAAATTACATTAAAATTAAAATATTATAGTATATAGATGATACTAGAGTTCTCTTCGTCATTTTTAATGAGGATGTGAGGACTATTTTTGAAGACAAAATAAATTAAAAATTAAATGAAAAAAAGGAAGAGTGTTTACCTCTTGAAATGACCTCCTTGAGAATCTCTTTAGGGGAGGTATTTTTGTATTTTGTCCAGAAAAATATTTCCTAGAATTTTGGAGAGACTAGGGAAGATTGTTTTTTATAAAATTATTAATCATCAATGTTTAGGGGATTTATGTGATGAAGAAGTGTGGTGGTTTTTATAGTGTAGAGGAGGGTTCTTCTATTATTTTAGTCATTATTGTAATATTTTTCCTGATGGCAATGAATAGAATTGATTCTTGTGAATAAAAATAGTAATAAGTTCATTTGATTTTGAACCAACTTTAATTAACATCATCTATGACTCAATCATGATGTATAAATTCATTAATTTATCATATATTGTAAATTATTAAATTTCACTATTCAATACAAAATTCAAGTATTTTGGTACAATACAAAAAATTCACTCTAATAATTATTTGATTTGTAGATTTCAAAAGTTAATTAAATTTTATTAATGTAATTTTATAAATATGAAAAATATAATTATTAAACAAAATCATTATTTACATGAAAAATACATATTTTAAATTTAAATTTTATTTTATAATACATTCAAAAATTTATTAAGGTCTCATTAAATTATCCTTTATTCATTAAAAAAAATATTTATATAAAATACATTTTATAAAAAATAATTTAATTTTAAATAATTTAATTAGTATACAATTGTAATTAAATATTTATTACTCCCATAAATATCAACACTTAATTATTAATTTTTAAAATATTTAGTCTCATTTATATAGTTTCTAAATTTTATTTATACTTAAATGGGAAAAGTTTCTGTTTATATGGATGTGTGTACTATTCATAAGGGTATGTTACTATTCATAAGGGTAAGTTAATATTCACCAAAAATGTTACTTGATCTAATGACACTCTCAATATCTTTCTGATCAAAACCATATCTGTTAGTATTTCAAAAATCAAATCCTAGAAGTTGAAAAATCAGGTTTAGTAGATAGTTTATAACAATAACCTATTATAAGGTGTTAGTTTCAGAGGGGATTAGTGTTTTATGAATTATAAATTTATTTCTAAAACCTTGTTATGTTACATTACATAGTTTATTCAAGGACTTGGTGGTTGATTTGTGTGTGTATCGTGTAGATTGGATGTAGAACCATGATAATGAGAGGGTATGGAGATCTTGATGAATACAAAGGATTGTGAAGGGTATTTGAATTCATTTTATATTTTATATCATGACACCATTGGCTATTATATAATGATATTTTATTTTCTTATCCATGAATTGTTTACAATGCCTTTCTCTAGAGTGTTTCATTGAGGGTTTATCCCTCACAATGTGACATTAGCATGCAATTTTTCCACATTAAATCTATTTAGAGGGCTTTTAGCGTGGTCTGATCCTATATATTGACTGGTTCCACTATGTTTAACTACACTTTTGTTGATTGTATCATGACCTATAACACTACACCATGATTTATCATGGTAGAATCATCCATGGTTCCACAAGGTTCAATTGCAGACTGAGCTCTTTCGTATAAATATTTATTATTTCATGTTTTCCCATGAAATTAAATATTTTATGAAGTGGTGTGGAATAATGTACCCTTATCCATTATTCACTAAACATGGTTGAGGTTGTGGGATTTTATAATATATATCATAGTATCAAGAACTTGATTTTTTTTTACTCCTCAAATTAGATGCACATTCAAATAAAATATATAGTCCACATATCAATTAGGGTACACAAGAAACATGCGAGAGTAAACCATTGTTGTCTAAAAAAGTGATTACCCTATCATAATCCATAATAAACTATTTTATTCAGGAGAAAATAAATAATATTCAATATGAAAATTAAGGAATTAAGTTCATGTTTTCATGTACTAACCTATATACCTTTAATCACAACCCATCCATGTTTAATCATCAGTGGTTTTTTATAAGTGTTTAATCAATAACATACAACAAATCCATGTAAGGTAATGGTTAAAAATCCGATTTATCCTATTTATTTAATATTATGTAGTTCTTATGACCTTATCAATCATTCTAAGAAATACACTGGCAATGAGTATTGTTAATAGAACTGGTGTATATGATCCATACACTAAATATTGTTTATAATTACAATATTTTTCTTTTCAATACATTTAGTATAAATAATGAATTAATACAATCCATGTCTATGTAATTGAGGGACACGCATGGATTATTAGTATCACCGCTATTATATCTATGATATAATCTTAGAATGAGACCCCACATAACATTAGTTTATCCAATCCTCTTTTGTGGAGAAACATGTAGGTGATGGTTCTTGGAAAATCCCCCAAAGGAAATATACTATGTCGCGTTATTTGTCCACATGGTTCCATGTATGTGAATCATACTCATAAGATCTAAAACATTTGAAGATAACATTGTATAAAAACATGATTAAGATAGTAATGAAAATAACATATAGCATATAAAACCCAATTCTAGTACTCTACTAATATTTGGAATATCCAGCATGCATGAATCTGGACTAAAAAATATCAAGTAAATGTAATCCTATCATAAAATTAATTAATAAAAATAATATAACTTATCCTTCACTAATTCACAAATGATATCCGGTATATACGATGCTTATAACACCCTGAGATTTTGAGAATTATTATTATTTTAATTAATTTAACTTTACAATATTTATTATTTCACATGAAAATGGAAATAGTTATATATATATATATGTATATATTATAACACTAATTAAAACATTCCTCGCACATGAAATACCAACTTGTATTGTGCTACACGAAATACGAACATGGGTTTCACTACAGGAAACACTGACATGGCGTACGATGCACACAACAGAGAGTTTTTATGAAAAAAAATTATATATATAAATAATTAAATGAGATAATTATAACGTAAAAATTAAAAATAGTTATAGTAATATTAATATCTAATTTACATTTATTTTTTATAAAATTTGTATATATTTAAAACCTAATGATAATGAATGATAATATTTTTTTGGTAATGTCCTTTTATGATAAAAATATTGTTCTCTCGAATGAATCATTTATATTAATAAGAGTAATTTTGGAAACACTAATAAATTTAATTTGATCAAATTAAATTCATTAATAATTTATATTGTAAAAATTATCCTAGGGTGAATATTTTGGATTTTTAATCAGAATCATCATTTTTTTAGGAATTGTAAAAAATACAGCTTTTTAGTTAAAAAACATTTTATTAATAATTTATTAATGATAAATGACATAAAAAATATTTTTTAAGGTTACATTATATATCTATTACATATTTTAATACAATTTAAATCATTAGAGTCAAATTCACTTTGAAACTGAATATAAAATCTAAACAAACCTTTGAACATTTTCCTATGTTAAATCCCCGTTATTTCGTCTCGTCTGTGGGATTATCACTAATATTAATTTGACCAATTATGTGAATTAAATTTGAAAAATATAATTCAAACCATTTGATTGGGTATAATATTTACATTGTAATAATATCATGTTAATTTTTGACCAAAATTATTCCTAAATGTGATTAAAATTAATCAGAGTAGTTAAGGGCAAGTTAAGACTAATTATGGACAAAACCTTAAAATTAAAGACCCAAACAACCTAAAACTTTTCCAACACGCATTTTCTATAAATAGTTAGGAAATAAAAATTCAATTATTTAGTTATTTTTGTTTGGTATTAATTAATTTTGGTTAGAACATGTGCACACAAAATTTTTTTCTAAAAATTCTATTTGATTACTTTTTTCGTTTCTATAAAAGGCCACCACCTCTACCAGTTCCTCGCACCTCTCAATCTTTTTATTTTCATCCATGATATTTAATATTTGCCTCCCAAAAAATTTCTCTTCTATATTTAAGCCTCCTTATTTTTAGAAATCCTCCCAATGAATCCTTTTTGAATAAACCAAAAGTAGTTACCCAATTTAGTGGTAAAGTCATCTCTTAAACTCCTTCCATTTATGTTCTTTCTTCACCCAATCCACAATCTTAATACATTAATGTGTGAATGAAAACAATATCCTACATAAAATATGATGTTTGTAGGAATTGTTTCTTACCAACACTTACTCACACCTCCAACTAATGGATGTTGAACATATTGTTTTTGTGTACGGTGAACTACTGGCTCACAAAATGATGATTGTTCATTTCTTCTTTACCACCAATCACAGTGTCCATTATGATTGAAATGATGTTTATATATTTCATATAATATATTTAATATTTATATAGTCTTATTTATTATTTTTAAAACACACACCTCTGTACATTCCCTTTCGAATTAATACAATAATCTCATCTAAGGAAGTGTGGACTACCGCCCCTTCAAAGCGATGCGATTTGCTCACACACTACACGAAATGTATTACAGATGATTTTAATGAACATATATGATTTATACTATATATTAATTATAATAAAATAATTATGTGTATATACATACATATATATACATATTTCATTTACGTACTTTCTCTCAGTACGATAATAAAAAACAGAAACAACATTCATGCGTACGTACGGTTTACCGTCTTGATGTACAATATATTAAATTTTTTACTCCTATATTTTATAGATTATTATAACACCCATATATTTTATATACCATATATTTATATCTTGGATTATATTCTAGAATCATAATACAATTATATGGAATTAATATGTATCATATTAAGACACAAGCGAAGAACTAAGTAAATGTTACCTGAGGTGAATCCTTAACATAATATAGTTAATAATAGGGGAATATAAGGCTATAATAAAAAATATATGGTAATATATATAAACATATTATTTTGTAAAATATTTATAATAAACCTATTGTTATTCTACATGAATAATGTATCAGTACTAAGTGATTCCAGACAAAAGGTAACATGATTTCATCTCACATTTAATTTACGTGAGATTCGTGCTATATCCTCCAATATTTCCGTTTTTGTGTTGTATTTATTTATTATGACTATATTATGAGTATAGTATAATAAATGTTTTTATTATTCACATTCCAATTTTATGATCCTTTTTTCATTGTGTTTAAGATTAAAATGTTACCAAATCGGTAAAAATGGTTTTCTCAATTTCCCTTCCTTGATACTCATGTTTTTTAATGCAACAAAAATCTTTTTCAGGGTGAATATAGTTCCATTTTATATTCCAAATCATGAATATAAATAATTTTATGATACTATATCCTTCATGTAATATCATTACCTTCTATGAATTTCATGATCCTCATATACCAAGTTATAAGTGTTTATTGAGACAATCTCATTGCTTTTTGAGATTGTTTATTTTTATGCTTCCTTTTATGAAATATTATTATTCATCTCTGAAAAATATTCATGATTTTTCTTATCCTCTATTATATCATTATTTACTCATGTATTGATAAAATTTTCTACTATTTCATATATAAGAAAGGTAAGAAACTATTTTTAGGAATGCCCGTTATTACCCTCTATTCGGTCATAAATATATGTTTACTAAAAGGGTTTTATAGGTTTATTAATATAGGCATGGATTTAGGGTTTACATGATTTAGTAATATATATATATAGAATGAGGCTTTACTTGGTTTAGTAATATAGGTCTTGAGGGAGGGTTTACTCAGTTCAGTAATACAGGGATAGAATAAGGGTTTATTCAATTCAATAATATAGGTATAGAACAAGGGTTTACTCTGTTCATTTATATAGGGATGGAATGAGGGTTTAATAAGTTCATTAATGTAGGGATGTTATGAGGAGTTTCTCAGTTATGTAATACATTTCTAGAATTAGGGCTTACTCAGTTCATTAATGCAGGGATTGAATGAGGGTTTACATAGTTCAGTGATACATGGATAAAATTACATTTTTTTGATTCAATAATTCAGGGCTATAATGGTGGTTCACCCGGTTCAGTAAAGTACTTTGTCCAGTAATATGGTCTTCGCATTATTGTTATTTATACTATAGAAATCATATAATATACTTATGTGTTTCCACAATTCCATGTTTCATTCCTATGTTATGCTTTCATGGAATATTCTGTTTATTTATTCGTGATTCATGTATTATTAACTACCTATCATTATTACATTATATTTTTTTGGATCGTTGATATGTAGGGTATGGTATTCTATTTTCATGATCACATTATCATACCATTATGATCATATTTATTATTACACGTCTCCCTTTTATACTCTTACTGAGCATTTGAACTCATCCCTTTTATGTTTCCTTTACCCATATTATAATGAAATGTACTATGATTGATATTTCTATGAATATTTCTACTCAAGAAGAACCTATTGGGAGATTAATTAGCTCACATTTTCACCGGTGTTTTTATTTCCATGTTCCCAAAGGCACTATAACGACTTCAGTGTTTGGGTGTCTGTTTGTGTAATGCTTATGTATTCCACAGAAGTTATGTAATGTAAATGTTTTTAGGAGATACGAATTATGTAGTTGATATTAGAAAAATGGTATATCTATCCTTTAGAAACTAGTATGAGATAATTTTAGTGTTATCCCATGGTTTATTTCTAAGGATATGTCTAGGGATTTATCTATGTATAACTATAAGGATGGGATATAATTTATGAAAATTTCATGAAATTCTGGTAAATTATAGAGTGAGTGGTTTAATATAAATACTTCACGGTCTATAGACTATAAGTGGATGTGGCTGTAGCACATATGTACATAGGGTAAAAACTCATACAAGATGTTAGGGGAATGACATGGGGTAATTTGGAACATGAAAATAGGCCATGCTAAACACCTGGTTTGACACTCTCGGGGGATATTCTCTGGGAATTTATATACTATTCAAAAACAATTATGAAGGATTTAAATATAATATTCATATTAATGACCTCGGATGAACCTAGGTTTTCATATATTTAAAAAGGTGTCATTATTTAGATATGATATATGTAATTAATTTCATGACTACATGGTTTCCTGCTATGTCAATTAATCCTCACACTATACTTCCTGCTTTAGTCAATGGCAGAAACAGATGGAACTGGATTAATTTAGAATGTGATTGAAGATTTTTTATGAGTATTCAAGTGGTTTTATCACTAGTTTTAAATATTCCATTATCATATCTAATCAGGTATGATGGAAAATAATTAACAATGTTTACATTAACCAACAATCAGACTAACCGATGAAGATAATTAATGAGTTCACTAAGTGTTCGAGTATTGGAGACCATGGAAGAATGAATATTTGATTTCCATTATGTAAATAAAGTGTAATGAATTACCTAAGTTAATTACATAGATGAATAAAAAGGTGTTTGGACTATAGAGAATAAGGAAACAAATAAAGTGACTACATGGGAAAAAAGAAGATTTTGATTAATGAAATGGATAGAAATTTTGTTCAATCTAATTCAACATCCTAGGTTATTTGGTGTAATTATGGGGAAAATGTTCATTATGAAACTCAATGTCAAAGATGAATGCTCCTAAATGGAACCGACAAGTTGGTACACGTAATGGTTATATTGATTATGATGATGATACTATGAATGAAATGTGAAAGTAAAGAGGAATTATGTAATAGGATGAGTTATCATTGTTAATGGATTGACAATGAAGTAATCAAATTATTTATGTATTCAGATTCTTGGATTAATAATGGAGAATTATGTATGGATTTTTCAGTTTATTTTTTTTCTATGGATTTACAAGAATATGTTGAATGGACCAGATCGACTAGAATGGATATCTCATGAATGTTAACATTTTTTCAAAGGGAAGGTAACCCTTAACTTGTTCATTATGTTAAGATAATGTTTTATGGATAAAGATATGTGGGATATGAATATGTTAATTAGAATATATTGATTAACTTGGAACTATGTAAGGATTTATTTATAGGTAGTTTCTGCTACCATTAATGATGTTTAAAACATTTTCATATTTAAGGAGTAAATCAAATATTCTTCAGATTGAGTAATCATGCTTGTTTTACAATAGTATTTATGGTAATTCATGTTATTACCATGATTCAAGAGAATATATGAGGAGTATATTCACATGTTTTGAATGTGAAAAACAAGATATACATTTTTTTATATATGAGAATCAATGTTAAGCTAGTTTTGTGACTATATTTCTAAATATTTGGATTTTCACCTTTGAGAAGGGTTTCATGGTGAACTATTCATGAAATGCTTATGTTAAGAATAGGATGAATTGTTTGTAACTGAGTTTGTGTTGAATACCTAGGTTAAAAGTATAATAAGTGGTTAACCTTCTTTCAAGGATGTCCATATTAAATACTATATAAGTTCAGTTTAAAAAATGGGAAACATCTATGTTGGGGGACAACAAATATTGTCCAGAAAGGTTGCGGGTCTTGAACCCATGATAGAAGGATGATATAGGTTCCACTCCTACAACTCGCCTATGCGACGTACTGGTTAATGTATATTTATTTTTAATGAATAAATAATTATGATATACTATTACTGGTAAACAATATATTTATATATTAATTAATTGTTTTAAGAGACAAATGGTTAGACATTTTATACTTTTATGGACATCGAGATCTGTTAATAGAATATTTTAGTACATTATTCATCAATGTTAATTTCTAGAAATTCATTCCATGAGTTTATAGATTTATTATAAATTACTACAAGAAAAATCCAATAATAAATTTTTTTATAGATATATATCTTGAATTAACAAATGTACTGAAAGTGACAATAAAATATTGCTATCTTAATACCTTGATCATCGTTGAGATGATGTCCTTTTAAATCATCACATATTTATGAGTTTGATGCCCTAATTTTTTTTTCATATTTAAATGGTTTCTGATTGATAATCTCAATCACACCCATTGAATATTTACACTTTTACTCCATGTCCTATCATCACTCCAAACATATGTTATCCTATGTAGAAACCAAATTATTTTTTATTTTGGGTAACCGTAATTATTTCAAATTTCCCTTTTTAAGGGAAATTTTTGTATCAATTTTTATAATGTGGGATTCCTTGAATCAATATTTTAAGTATTAAAACATTGATATCTCAGGCAAATTTCTAGGTTGAAATTCATTTTAAGGGTGGTAGAATGTCACGCCACGAGATTTTGGGGATTATTTGTTTGAATTAATTTATATTTTAAATATTTTACATTTTACAAGACACTAGAAATAGTTATATATATATATTAAATAACTTATCCACACATTACTTTCAGATGAAATACTAACATATCTTGCACTATACACAATACCAATTTGGCTTTCACTACAAGCAATTTCGACATGGCGTACGTTCCTCACAAAATTGTGTTTTTATGAAACATATATATATATATATATATATTTATATTTAAATAAATAGAATAATTATATCCTAAAAATTAAACATAGATATAGTAAAAACAATAACTGCTTTCCAAATATTTTTTATAATAATTATATAAAAATAAAACATATTGATAATGAGGGATAATATTTTTGGTAGTGTCCTTTTATGTTACAAATACTTTTCTCTTGAATGAACCACTTATAATAACGACATCAATTTTTGAAACATAAAAAATTTAATTTGGAAAAATTATCATCATTTTATAATTCAGAATTTCAAAATTATAGTAGGGTTCGTTTTTAGGATTTTTATGAGAAACTTTATTTTTTTGATGAATAGTAAAAAATAATTCTTTTTAGTTAAAAACAATTTTTGTATAATTAATTATTAATGATATGTTATATTATAATTATTTTTTTCATAAATTTATATAATTATTAAATCTAGTAAAATAATTTATCTCATTAGAATAAATTTCACATTCAAACTATATATATATTCATTACATACTTTTGATCATTTTCCTACTTTAAAACCCTGTTCTTTCATCCTGTCTTTGGGATCAACAGTAATCTTAATTTTTTCACACTTGTGAAGTAAATTTTAAAAAGCCAACATATATAATTTTATTCAGTCTAATATTTAGAGTCTTATAAGACTAATTTATTTTTTTCCAAAATGAATTGTTAATGTGATTAAAATTAATCACATCAGTTAAGGGAAAATTAATCTTAATTTGGGAGTAACCCTAAAATTAAGGGCCAAACGACCTATAAACATGTACAAAACACCTTTTATATCCATATTTTGGACACACACATTCCATTATTGATTTTGGATGGTTTGGTAGGACTTTTCTCAGGTAAGAACACGTGTACACCTAATTTGTTTCTAAAAAATTAATGTGAGTCATTTTTCATCCCTATAAAAGGCCACCACCCCAACCCATTTTTCACAACTCTCAAACCATTTATATAAATTCACGATTTATCCATGTAGCCTCCTAGAAATGATAATGGCATCTTTTAAGCATCTCGGTGTGTAGAAATCATCTCAAGGAATCCATTTGGAATAATCTAAAAGGAGTTACCCGATTTAGAGGAAACATATTCTCTCAACCTCCTTCCACATACTTTTTTTCTCCACCCCTCCACTATCGTATTCCATTATTTTGTGAAAACACTCTTATCCTTCACATACTAGGATTTTTTTATGAATGGTTTCTGACCTACACTTACACATACCTCCATCTAAATGATGTTGAACATATTCTTTCTGTCTACAATGAACTACTATCTCACGAAATGATGATTTTTCATTTCTCATATACAACTAATCATGATGTACACTATGATAAAAACTCTATTTATATATGTAATATATTATATTTATAATGTATATAAGCTTCATTATTCATTTTACTACTTTCAACTAGTTACTTTCCTTTTGGAGATAATATGATAATTTCGTAGGAGGTAGTGTGGACTACCGCCCACTCAAAACGGGGAGATTCTTTTGTACACCACTTGGAATGAATTCAGGATTTGTTTAATGAACTAATAATATATATATGAAATAGTCTTGATACTTGTACATGATATAGATATATATACATAAATATTTATACATATTTCATTTACATACATTTATTCAACATGACACTCACTTCCACAAAATGGGGAAAGGGAAGCGCCTCGTTTTATCAGAGCTATGCAAAATGCACTGATAAAGGGGTGAACATTATTAGCGCTGTATAAAATAGTTCATAAATATACCCATTATTAGTGCATTGAAAATCACTCAAAAAGGTCTACCTTTTATCAATGCTTTTCTTAGCACTAATAAATGGGTCATATATTAGAGCTATTTTTAGTGCTGATAAAAGTTTATAATAAATAATATTATTAATTTATATGAATTTATTACATCTTTATTCTGAAATTATTTTTATTTGTATATATTGAATAAAAATTACCTGTTTATAATTAATATATTTATATATATATAATAGTTCAAAAAATATATATATAAATATTTCAAAAAAGTATTTCTATTATTATATTTATAAATATATTTATAAATAATTATAATATTATAATAAATTTAATTAAATAATAAATATGTATATTTGATCTATTAGACATACATGATTTGTTATAGATTTATTAAATTTAAATTTATTATATTTATTATATTTTTCATTATATTAATTAGAATTATTGGATTTATTATAATTATAAGGTTCACAATATTTATTTTATTTTGTATTTTTATTAAATTTAATATATTTTTTTATTTTAAATTTATATATATCAATACGTTTTATGTATATATAGTTATAATTATAATTATTAAATATATATGTGTTTCCAATGAAATTGGTCAATAAATATATAGATCATCCGTGCATATATGTTATGTGTCTACATGAATATTAATTTATACATTACACCCTTCTTATTATTCATGTTTTCCATATATGCAATGATGATTTTTTAATATGTATTTATATGAGTAATTCATGTTCCCCATATAAATATTATGCTCTCAAAAATACTTATAAAATTACATTAAATATATTTACATAATAATTATATTTAATATATTTATAATTATTAAATTTTAATTTTATATAAATATTTTTACAATATATGTCTTAGTAATTTTAATTATAACTATATATATATTTAAATAATTAGAAACTTACAATAAATACATATACTGTAAATTTCAAAAAAAAAATATTTATATTTATAATTATACGAAAATATTTATAAAAATATTTATTTATAGTTAATTATATATATATATATATATATTATTAAATTATAATAAATATTATTATACTACTTATAAATGTATAAATATATAATTAAATGAATATATTTTTAAATATATACACATATTATTAAATAAATAAATAATGTTATAATTATAATTACTATAAAATATATAGATACGTTTAAATAATTAATAAATTATCATAAATATATTAATTCTATATATTTATATACAAATAATTATAACGAAATACAATTATTTATAGATATAATCAAAATAAATGTAGATTCATTAAAATAAATAATAAATTTTAATAAAGATATTAATTATATATATTAATAAAATTATAATTATATTTTTTATAATTTTAAAATTATGTAAATATATATATATATATATAACTATCTATAAATAATCTTATTATTATAGTTCATAATTAAAAATAAATATACATTTATT
Source organism: Viscum album (assembly GCA_963277665.1). Taxonomy (NCBI): domain Eukaryota; kingdom Viridiplantae; phylum Streptophyta; class Magnoliopsida; order Santalales; family Viscaceae; genus Viscum; species Viscum album. Next base: position 1,933,954,433 of record OY728142.1, read on the forward strand.
TATTAGTTACAACTATAAATAAATATACATATATTTATTAGTTTTTAACACAAATAAAAATATATTTATTTAAATAATTATTTATTTATAAAAATAAATATATTATTTTAATATATACTATTATATATAATTAAATAATTATATATATAAATATATACAAATATTGATAATTAAATACAAATATTTGTATTCGTAGTAATAAAAAAAACATATATAAATATTTATAATAAATATAAAAAATAAATGAAATTAAAAAGATAACAAATATATTTATTCGAAATTTATAAATATAAATTAATAAATCAATCAAAAAAATTATATTTTAATTTTATTTATTATTATAAATATATATATTATTATTATACATGTAATTTTATAAAAATATATAACAATTAAAATAATTTATTATCATTATAGTTTTATTATCACTTTTACAACACTGATAACCATAGTCCTTTATCAGTACTGAAAAAGCATTGAAGAAACATACCTTTGTCAGTGATTTTTAGAAAACAATGATAAATGCTTACCTTTATTTTATAAATGAACCCTAATAGTCTCCATCTTCCTTAATTCCACAGATGCACTTGCGGAAGCCTCACCCTCCCATCACTGCTTCCAGTTCCTCCTTCCCCACAACCACCTCCTCCTCCTCCCCTATTTCCACGATGTCATCCTCTACCACTGCGAAGCTCTCATTGGCTGCCTATTTCATATCCTCATCATCCTTAGTTGCAGACTCCTCATCTGCAAACCCTCCTCCTCCCCCTCTGCCACTGAATCCTACTGTCATGATGTCCTCCACTAGTGTGCATTGTAAATTTATTATTTATTCGTAGAAAAAAAATATTATGCAGATCATTTGGGGTTTGTTTTAGTATTGATACCTCATGTATGATGGAATCATTTGGGATATTTCATTCCTAGAGTTTTGGAACATTAGGTATTTTAATAGAGGATATATTAATTATTTTTTAGGTCTCCATTTAAGGGGGCATGTTTCAACTTGGATTATTCTTCTTCCATGAATATTATTAATTAAATTGTTTCATTCTGTATTTAAAAGTTTAATTATTCTTTATAAATTCAAATTTTCTATAATTATGAATATATTTTATATCCATGTGGTATTTTGAACGATTTTATTATGTTTTGACCTAGGAAAAAATTGGTTCTCTTTTAAATTTTAATTTTCCATGTTTGAAATGGAATTCATTCATGTATTATGATGTTGTTAAATGAACATGGGTATTTATGAAATTGTTCCAACGATGTGTGATATATTATAAGATTGTTTGGTTTTTCTATGAAATAAAACAATGTTTTCTGTAGAAATTGATTAAGAGTGATGTTTTTATATTAAAATGATATTAAATTGGGATTATTTTTTTTTTAATTTTAAATGTTTATTATAAATGAGAATTTGGTTTACCCCTTGTGATAAATTCCATAATAGATTCATTAAAATGTTTTTGTGGGTAATGGTTTGATTTGTGATTTTCTTATGATTTAAATTAATTAGACACAAGTTTGTCAGTGTAGCATCATATTGTTTTTTAAATATATATGAGTTTCTCAGATAGTTGGTCCACATACTTCATGTTTGAATTCACCACTGCATGTCACGTTGATCCAATCACATAGAGTCCTTCACATATTCATCCTTACAGAACATTTTATACTATATTATATTTGTATTTTAATTGTTATATAAAGTTGGTTTATTTTCTTTGGGAATGTGTTATACATGGGTAAAAATGGTATGTTTTAGTAATGGTTTTTTATAGGTGAGACAAATAGTTTTTTATATCATTCAAATTTTATGTGATTTACTTTATGATTGATTTTAACATCCTCCATTTCATTTATCAAAAGAAACCTAGTTACATAGGTGGGTCCTAAGACATGTACTTGATAAGAATTGTTCCTTTATCCATACAACGTTATTACATACCCACACTTACTAAGAATCAAAATTCTCTCCCCAAAAATGGATCAAAATACTTTACATTTTTGGCATTGATACATTCTCATTGAGAAATATTGTTTCACCAAAACCTCAACAAATCATACTCCTTGATCCCTCCCACTAATACACATCCATATTTAAATCTCAACATCATTTAGGCATGTACTTATCCTCTCTTTGATCCAGATTCTCTTAGACACTCCATTTTAAAAAAAATTAATGCTTTCATCTCACGGTATATCATTCTACTAAACACCTCACTTCTTGATATTTCAAAACTAATGTAAATTTTAAACTCTCCATATGTATTAAGTCCATTTCCCCCAATATATTAATCCTTGACCATTGAATATCAATCCAAACCCTACCCATTTCAATGGAACGACCACATTCTTACTTTTTTAATTCCACTAAATCATAGAAAACCACTTTACTAGAGGAAACCCAGTAGTCTTGAAACTCATAATATTTTTTAAGTCTTGATAAAATAAGAACATTATGTTATGTATCCATGATTTAATGCCACCTTTTGGTAACACGCAGTATAATAAGAAAAAAAATTATACCAATAGTTGGATATGGTACATATCAACAATCCTAATTTTAAACCGCCAAAAAATAAATTTAACCCTTGAATCATGTAGGTAGTTGTCAAATTTTAAAAAACATTCCCAATTTTAAACATATTCCAAATCTTGATATACCACAACATATAAGTAATGATACAGCTAAGTCACTACATTAGATCTCCACATTTATGTTCTAGTAACATCATGGTTTGGAAAATACCACCCCCAGAGTAAAATGATTAATAAATGATTAAATCATTAAATAAATAGAATAATCACACCAAATGAAATTTATGTTGTTTAGATGACAATTGTAGTTTATAGGGGAATACATTGATATTTTTAATTATTATAAATTTAATTTATAATTAAAACATATCTATTGTATCCCAACCAATACAAAGCTACATGCGGAACTTTCTGGACACCATAGTCAAATAACCAAAATAACACATGTAATGAATCCTTCCACCCGCAAGCACATTATGGTAAATCCAATCCAAGGGAAAAATGATATAATTATATTGATTATCAAGTCATACTTTTTTCTTAATCTAAATATATAAATTATTATTTTGTTACATCATTATCAGATTATATTAATTAATTATTAAGTAATGATTTTTAATGTTATAAAGTGGTCATGACATTTAGGTTGGTACATCTATCAAATTTTCCAATCCTTGAATTATGTTACAACATTTTAATTAAATGGATCTAGAATATTTTTGGAAATGATGTAGTTAACCTCATGAATTTTTTTTGAGTAGGTAAGAATTTTGGTGAGTCTTCTAATGATACTCTCTTCCCATTAATCATAGAAGTTACTAATATGAGTTCAGTTAAGAATTTTAGAATGGCTTGTCATTGTAATGTCATTTATATTGTCTTTTTGAAGATATTAGAAAATAGAATATATAAATTCATACCAAATATTAGTTTAGTAGAATAGTTTATTTATTATTTTTACTTGATACATGATGTACTTAAAATGATGAGGAATGAAAAATAGTTTCTTCTAGTAATAAGTGGCATTGGGAAATTCATTGTGTGAAAGGAATAAAAATTGATAATTTTTTGATTAGCTATTGAGTTCATGCTTATATGTTTTATTAGGTGTATTTATAGAGTAATGAACCAATATTACTTCATGTGATTGTCATATAAATTGTTCATGGGTTGTAAAAAATTGATTTGGTGTGATCAAATGATTATTGGGGTAATGCATTGTTTTTTGTAAACTAGAACATGAGTGGTTCATGTTTGTGAGTGTGGTCACTGAATATGGAACATATCCGTTGGGGATCTAGTATTGTGTTGGAGGATAATTAATATAATGGGACAATCAAAGCATGTATAAGGGACTTCTAATGGTGGGGTTAAAAATATCTAATGCTTATGGAAATTATTATTATTACACATAACATCGGAATAATGTTATGAAATCATACAACGCGGATTGATTATGGATGAATCAAGGTGTTTTCTATGGATCTTTTATAAAGTGTATTTATTGGGATCTATGACATTGTGAAAATTTGTAAGTTGATCTTTTAAAAATATTCAAGAGTTTTGAAATGTTTCTTGTAAGGATGTATCTAATTTTAAATTATTATAATTGTTGGATCATTGAGATGTATAAAATGCATTAAAAAAGGAATTGTGGTTATATGAAAGACTGTTTGGAACTGATTGATTTATTAAAAAAGGGTATTTATATTAAAGAATCATTTTTTAAATGGTTGGTTTTTTTAATGGGATTTGATGTGTGATTTTTAAAATAGTTTTAAAATGAAATTTGGAATGTGTTTTTTTCATAATGTTTTATGTTTAGATTTTTATACAATTAGTAAACAGTTACAGTATATCAATATTTTGTGTATTTATTTTGTTATATACTAATATAACATAATCATGTAGGATGTATATGAGGAAAGAATGGAATTATGAAAATCATTTGACAATTGATTATGAAGATAAAGTGAAATATTTCACCATGTTTTCAAAAGATCATGCATATAAGCCTTCTCAAATCATTTTTTCATGTATACGTTGTTGTTATTCAAGACAATTTAGTCCATAAGAGTTGGAAGAACACTTGATCTATCACTTAATAGATCGATGTTATTAATGTTGCAATAATCATTGTGAAAAAGCTATTATAACTAGTGGATGGGATAAATATGTGTTTTATGGACAGTATGATATAATTACAAGTGTGCACAATGAAGAATACCATATCAGTAATGTGATTACATATGTAAATGATGATGAATATATTATTGAGAAAATGACAAGGATTGTTGAAGATGCACTTCATGGTTTCTGAAAAAAATTTATCAGTTAAATAGTTGTGAAAAGACGCCTTTTTATGGTGGTTACACTAAATATACAACATTTTCAAATGTTCAGAAGCAGTATATTTTTAAATTATGCAATGCATGGAGTGACTCCCATTTTAATAAATTTCTCTCTCACTCTTTAATGACATTCTCTTAGAATATAATAATATCCTGATCCAAACATACAACACCAAATAAATGCTACGTTCAATGGGTATGTTCTCTGAATGAATACACGCATGCTCAAATGACTGTATACAATTTCATAAAGAAAAAAACCAACATAGATAATGCACAAAGTGTGGTGCTTCTAGATACAGGAAATATTAATCCAATCCTACAAATTTTGTATGGTAATTTACAATCATTCCAAGGTATAGGTGCACATATGGAAGTGAAGAGAACATAAGTTAATTGATCTGGCACACAGATAGAAAAAATAAATATGGGAAACTACTTCACCTGGTAGACTCTCCCCACTCATCGGAAATTTTTCATGAGTACAATGATTTTGGAAAAAAACCAGGAAACCTTTGTCTTTCATTATCTATAGATAGAGTGAATACTTTTGGTTTTCAAATAATCACTCATAGTGCATGGCCAGTTATGTTCGTAAATATGACTTGACATTGTGGTTATGCATGAAATGAAAAAACATAAGGCTATCAATGCTTATATTAGTATAATAACAACTGGGTAATGAAATTTATATTTATTTGGTCCATTGATTGAGGATTTAAAATAATTATGTGATTTAGGTGTTACATTGTTTGAGGCTTATAAAAATGAAGGTTTAAAATTGTGATCCTTGTTGTACATTACACTAAATGGCATTCTTTCTTATATAAATTTTTTATAAAATAGAATTAATTAATGTCATGGTTTTATTGTCTACTAATAGGGTAGATATTCAATGTGGTTGAAACATTCATCAAAAAATGTTTTTCTAGGACATCATGGTTTCTACACCAACGACATAAGTTCTGATATTGGATGACATAATTTTATGGATGGTAAAAAGAATGTACAACACCATCTCCACTCACCAGTGATCAACTATTTAATAATTTAAAAGACTTGGACACTAATTTTGGTAAACTATTTTTGAAAAATCAAACAAAACCCAATTGCAAGAAGCGATCAATTTATTTGAATTACCATACTAGAATTTTCAATATTTCAAACACTTTCTTGATATTATTCATGTAAAAAAAACATGTGACAACATTATCTACATGTAGAAAATGAACCTAGAAAAACAGAGGATGGAGTTAAGGCTAGGTTGAACATGGTTGAGATGAGAATAAAAGAAGAGTTGGCACCTATAAAGGCTGAAAATAGTACTTCTCATCCTATATTTTCATACACTCTTTCCATGTAGGAGAGATAATAGTTTTTCAACATCTTTAATGATGTAAAGTTTCCAGAGTGATATTCATCGAATATTAACAAAATTGTGTCAATTATTTTTTTAATGTTAAAAATCCTAAAATGACATGATTGACATGAATTTATGAATGATTTAATTCTAATATATTTATGTAGAATTTTTTTCAAGAATGTCCATTATCCATTATCGAATCTATATTTTTTCTTCAAGTAAATATGTTGTAAACGTATAGACCCAACAAAATTGATGAGTATGGAAATAGAAATTATCCTCATATTGTGTGAATTGGGAATGTTATTCCCACTAAAATTATTTGATATGATGGTTCAACTGATTGTTCTCTTGGTGAGAGGGATTCAACTATGTGGTCCAGTACAATATAGATGGAAATACCACATTGAATGGTACATGAATATTTTGAAAAGTTATGTTAAAAAGTGATTTTGGCCAGAGGGTTGTATTGCAGAGCAATATATTTTTGAGGAATCCATTGAATTATAAACCGAATAACTATCCTGTGTGGAAATCATTGGTCTACCAAAATCCTGTTACACTTGGAAGCTTGTGTGGTATGTATGTTTTGGAAGGGAGGTTGTCGCAATCATTATTACAGATCGGGAGTCATCCCACCTTTAAGTTTTTTATAATAGTTTAGAGGTTTTCCCACATTTCAAAACCTAAAAAATAAATTCTTAGTCATAAGAATCCATCATGGGATGAAAATTGGATATCAATTACACATAATATATAATTTAAAGGATGGTTTTAGGACCATAAATTTTAGGAGTCACATGAAAATCGAGGGACAATTTCAGAACGACATTGATGGGTAGCGGGGGACCAAGTGTGTATGGGTTGTCTTATAATGATTATGTAATTAATGGTCATAATTTATATAGTAATGAACATGATAAAGACAGCACCATGTAAAATGGTGGAGTTACACTTATGGATGTCGTGATGTATGTTTATGATGACAAGTACATAAATCCAATTTATGTGAATATGTCATACTTTGGCATCATCAAAAAAATATGGGAGTTGGATAATATGAACTTCAATGTCACGATTATAAAAATCTAGTGGGTTGATAATAGGAGTGTTCTTAAATTAGGTGAGTTCAAATTCATGAATGTTGATTTCAGTAAGAATGGTTAAAAAGAAGAAATTTTTATAGTGGCATCACATGTAATACATATATTTTCTATTCCAGATCCCGCAAAACAAAACTTGTCAATTGTTCTCATATAGACCAAAACCACATAAGGATCAAATGGAAATTTAGTAGAGGATGAAACTTTCATTTGGGTATCATAATCAGGTCATAGTGGTACCAATGTTGATGGGGTTTTTTTATGTCAGATGAGCCACATTGAAGGGATTTGGATAGTTGATAGAGGAGTCATATCCCTTTAGCCTTTAAAAATATGGAATAATTATTACGTTATATTTTTCTATAATATACATAATGATAATTATGTTATTATCTGTTCTGTTAAGATTTTTGGTATTCTAAATTAAATGTTAAACCATATCTAGAGATAATTAATTATTCATGTGATCATGCTCCCAACACTGAGGCACAATAGTTCTCTCAACATGTAGTTGCTCGCAATGCAGAGGAACGAAAAGTCTATCAACCTACTACTACTCATAGTCTAGAGGACCAACAGGTTTCTAAACCTATTTCTACTCCTTCTCCTAGTGCATAAGTAAAATCACTATATGCACATGCCTATGTTATCACTCGAGAGGAACATATTTAAGATATAGAAACTGAGAAAATTGTAGGCAACAAAACTATGGCGATGTAAAAAAATAGGAGCGTCATAGTTTTAGGGTTTTAGAAAACATGTTTATTGAAAAAATAAAGAGAATAAAATATGAGGATGGATTTTATAATAGGGGCTATCATGTTAACCCCAACAAGGTCATGTTCAATAGTTATATCAGAATCGTCACATGACAACATGTGCTGATCAATGCACAATCATGGAACCATGTTGTAAACTTGAATAATACACTAATGTTTGAAGATATTATTATAGCACTATAATATCATTTATATAATTTACTACAATATAAATTAATAAAACATTGACTTACTCTTCATCATCCCTTGTAGAGTGCATTTATAGTGGATGAATCACACAATGACTGTAACACCCCGACCCCAGTTACCTCGAGTCGGTGCATTATTACATAACATTGGCATGATCACAAGTAAATCATGTCTCGAAAGACCGATCAGTTTAGTATTATTGGAAAAAAGATTCATACATAAGTTAAACTTTACAACTTGAAATGAAACCTAAAACAAATATATTTCATTAGAAACATCCAAGCCTCCTCGATTGTACTTGCATATCACTCATTGCTAGCATATTCATATCCTAGGAAAATGAAAAATAAGAAAGGGGTGATCTCAAAAGCTCATTAAGGGTATGTAATATAGTAGAAAATGATATAAATATTGAGTATGGTAAAGAAGTAAAACCACATGACTTTATCAATATGAAACATGAATAATTTTATGGCCAGAATATGAGATGAGTAAATAATGTCATAATAAAAAATAATCATGGGTATTCTTCTAGTAAAATGATCACATGAACCATCAATATTAATTCTATAATTAGGGAATGTATAATGTCGGACATTCTGAAACATTTTGTCAAGGGCTCGGACAAGATGTCTATAAATGATTAAGGGCTCGGCCAAAACTATAAATCAAAATGGGAAAGGGTCTTGACCAATTCCACATCTAGTTGTCTCATGTGACCTACCAATGCATTGAGGAGCTATAGAGGACTCCACCCATTACTTACTAAGTCAAATACATTTCTCATATGAAAAGGTTTTAACATATCATAAACATTCGTATTAAATCTATCATACGAAATGTCAATACATTTACCATAAATATTGAATTATGTAAAAATATCACATCCATAGTAAAACATATCACAAAACCTTCAATACAAAATGTATGTTTTGTATCCTAATAAATCAACTACAAATAAACTTAAAATCCATCAAATGATGTTGACATAGATGAAGTCAAATCCTTTTTAAGGAAATATATCATGCTATTTTGAAATCATTTAAGAGACAAATAATTATAAAATAAAACATTTACTTTGAAAATATTATTATTATCTTGTAAGGGAAGATTCAACGTGTTTATAATGGTAGAAAATATCCACACCTGCCGTATAAGTTAATAATAACATTCTTACATTAATTTTGTAGAAAAGGTTAAAAAGGGCTTTGTTTGGAAAATGACGGAAAGATTCCTTTCAAAACACATAAGTGTATAAATGAATTTAAACCATTTTCTAGTAAATAGTAAAAATGATTTGAAATTTTTTTTTAAGAAACATGGATGTGGATGATAAAGAGGTCCAAGTAGATAATTACGTATAAAAAACCTCGAATAATGAAGATATTGTGAAAAAAACCCTTACCTTGTACTTTTCATTGGTCACGGGTAGGTTATCCTCCATTATAATATTTAAATCAATGTTATTAAATTATAGAAAATCATATACCTAAATATGATATCATATATGATGTTTTAATATTAGATTGTTAATAATATTTTAGTATTATCGTCTTTTTGGGTGTTCATTTACACGTTTTCTTTTATATGTTTGGTTACATAAGCCGTGTTTGTTATCCATAGGTTGAATATTATTCATATCCTGAATTATATAACTTCCTTAAAAATTATTTTTAATCATCAAATGAAATTAGACTTGAATGGATACGATGGGGAATGAATCTCATCGCGTTCGTGGAGACAGTAGTCTGTACATATGCACGAGCGACAATATCATTATTTTGATATTAAAATAATATATAATTGGTTGGTATATAATATATACAGAATAATTATCATGTTTTATTTATTATTTAAATCAATTACACATTATTATCATACCCATCCAAATAATAATGTTTTGAATAACAATTACACCACGACGTGGAGACAGTAAGTCGTACGTACGCCCGTATGGTGACATGTCATTCAAAGGATGGATAGAATACTGAATATGGTTGTAAAATATTAATAATAAGATCACAGTATTTAGAATATATTGGATTTATTATTTTATAATTGAAATAACAAAGAAAGAAGAAGTGGAAGAAGAAAGGAACTTGAAAGGGGGGGTGAAATCATTACCTCTTCTGCGGGTTTTTCCTTTTTATTTGATCAAAAAGACTCCTTAGGTTGGCTTTCTGATCAAAATATGGCCTCTAGGTTGAAATGAGGGAAGTTGAGGGGATATTTTGGAAGAGTTTGTGCGAGCCAAATGGCTTTTATGGTGTACTTTAGTGAGAAGGAGGAGTGCCCTTTTATAAGAGGGGTGAGGGGAACCTTGGAAAAAACATAAAATATTACTTTATTATTAATTAATATTCAGTTTCTAAAGTCTCCAAACTGATTTATTTTAAGGATAAGGTGGGGATGAGTCGAAAAAAACTCATCCTATAGGTGTTAGATAGGTTTGGGTAATTTTATTAACCTTATTTATTAGTTGTTACTCTTTGTAAATTAGTTTGACATTTAACATGTCTCTTTGTATTTTTATATAATATAGTTAATAAACATACTATATACTTAAAAGAGACCCCCAACTCGTCCATTAATTATACACCTATCATTATATAAGTCCTTTGGCCGATCCTTAGATTTTTAGGAATAGAATATCAATTAATAATATAATATTTGTTTTAAAAACACATTTATGTCAATTTAGACACTATTTAATAATTGATTTTTGTTAATGTCTTAATAAATATATTAATTCGAACCAAATTCCTTTAAGAAATCATATAATGTCATAGTAACCTATAAAATTCGTTTATACCATCAATACGTTCAAATTATATATATTTTATCATTTATAATACCAATTATGCGATTCTTTCATTAATAAGGAAACTATTGCATCAATGTTGTGTAATAAATAAATTTAATTATTAAATGTCTAAAAATTATAAATAAAAATAAATTATATAGGAAGTATTTTTATCTTTATAATTAATATTTATAGTCTAAGAATAACATATATAACCCTATGTAAAAAATTTTTTCTAAAAGATATATGCTTTTTTCATTTTTGTATTTACATTAACTTATTTAATATAAATTTTCATCATCATTTACAAGTGGATCCATGGAGTCCCAAAAATAACCCAAAGATGTCCATGTTCGGACATGTATCAACCAATAGGGTTTGGACACATTTTAGGGTAATTTATTATTATTATTATTATATTATTTTTTCCCTTATTTAGGGAATTTTCCCTTTAACCAGGATAAATAAAATATTTACCGAAGTAATTATTCAAAATGTATAAAAATAAAAGTTACCTATTTACACAATTTGGACATCCTGATTCTAAATATGGAATCCATTTTTCTAAATTAAAAACAGAGAAGTGGAATAAATTAATTTAAAATTAATTCCCGCTGTCAAAACAAAAAACGTGTTTTTAAGAAATAATAACTATCAAAAGATTGACACTTGTTTACGTCCGATTTAAATGTCAAATTACATCCAAAGACCAATATTGTATTAATTGGTAAAAATATATTCTAAATATACTTTAAAACAACACAATTTCATAATTTATCACTCCTAATTATTTCAAATAAAAAAGTTGTTTTTAATTAAAATTTAGTGATTTTCATTATTCATAAAAAATTGAATGTTTTTAGAAAAATACCAAATATTCACCCTAAGCTAATTTAGATATTCCAAATCAAAAAATGAATTCCATTTTGAAAGATAAAATGTATAATATTTTAAAAAGTGAATATTTCTATTCATAACGGCTTGTTTAATTAGTTGTGGTGTGTGTTAGAACATGAAGTTGCGTACAACACACGCTACTATATTATTCAAAGAGAAGCATACCGTGGAATGTTGGAGTGTTACATTATACCCTCCTTGAAATAATTTCGTCCTCAATATTTCTAGAATACTACCACATGAAAAGACACGGGTGTTTCTTCATCATATGTTCCTCGGGATCCCACGTTGCCTCTTCCATATTATGGTTTCTCCATTGAACAATTACCAGATGAGTCGTCCGGTTTCTCAACCCTTGCTCTCCCATTTAATGAATCTTGACAGGCTCTTCGTAATAAGAGAGATTGGGTTCCAGTTATAATTCATCATAGATGATTACATGCATTGGGTCAGGCATGTATTTTCTCAACAGTGATATGTGGAATACATCACGAACTTTAGAAAGACTTGGAGGCATTGCCAAACGGTAAGCTACATCCCCAATTCGTTCTTGAATTTCAAATGGTATGATATACCTGGGAATCAATTTTCCCTTCTTACCGAAATTTATAACACCCTTCAATGGAGATACCTTCAAGAAAACATGATCTCCTACATGAAATTTCAAATCCTTCCTTCGGTTATCGGAATTGCTCTCCTACCTACTTTGAGCTGCTTTGAGGTCGTATTGGATTACCTTCACATTTTCCATTGTTTCCTCCATCAGTTCTGGGCCTACAAGTTTTCTTTCACCGACATCATCCCAACAGGTTGGTGTGCGAAATATCTTTTTATATAACGCTTCATATGGTGCCATCTAAATACTCGAATGGAAGCTATTGTTAAAGGAAAATTCGACCCGTGGTAAATATTGACCCCACATACCCTAAAAGTCATGTGAGTAGGATCCCAATATGTATTCTAAGGTTTTAATAGTCCATTGTGATTGTCCGTCTATTTTAGGGTGGTGGGAAATTCTCAAACGAAGTTCAGTATCCAAGGCCTTCTGAAGGCCCATCCAGAATCTTGAAGTAAAACGAAGATCACAATCCGAAACAATCGATAAGGCTACTATATGAAGTCTCACAACATCATTAATATATATTCTTTCGTGACGTTCAAGTGGTAAATCCTACCTTATAACAAGAAAATGTGCTGACTGGGTAAGACGATCAAAAATGACCCATATTTCATCGTTCCTTCCACGAGTCTTTGTTAGTCCCATGACAAAGTCCGTTGTAATATTATCCCATTTCCACTCAGGTATGGGAAGAGGTTGCAATAATCCTCCAGGCTTTTTCCTTACAGCTTTCACTTGTTGACAAACCATACATCTTGACACAAAATCAGCAATCTCCCTCTTCATGTTGTCCCACAAAAAATATTCCTTCAAATCTATATAAAATTTGGTCCTCCTAGGGTGTATAGAGAAATTGGATCTATGAGCATCATCCAACAACTCTCTTTTTAGATCATGTATATTGGGAACACAAAGTTTCTTCCCAAATTTAAAAATTCCAACTTCATACAAAAGTCACTCAATATCCCATCATTTACAGATTTAATCTTCTTTTGAAACTCTTCTTCACCGGTCTGAGAACTCATTATCCTTTCAAGTAAAGATGCTTTGGCAACCATTTGAAAAATCATTGATGTTTCACCTTCCATTTTTATTCCCATATCTATCTTTACTATATCCGTTTATATAGGTTCCTTTCCAGCTCTCATATTGTTCAAAACTCCATGATCCTTTCTAATCAAATCATCTTCCACCTTATTTGCATTCCTTGGGTGGTAGTGTATCATGAAATAATAATCCATGAGTAGTTCAAGCCATCTCCTTTGCCTCATATTGAGTTATTTTTGTGAGAAAATATACTTCAAACTCTTTTGATCAGTATAAATCTCGCATTTTCACCATAGAGATAATTTCTCCATATAATCAAAGTAATGATTAGAACAACTAACTCATGATCATGGGTAGGATAGTTTTTTTCATTAATTTTTAGTTGCTGTGATGCATAGGCAATAACCCTATCATTATGTATAAGGACTCAACCAAGTCCTTTTTCGATGCATCAATATAAATAACGAACCCATCATTCCCTGATGATAGAGTCAATAATGGAGAAATGACTAATCATCTCTTCAGTTCATCAAAAAATTATTCACACTCTTTTTTACAAACAAATTTAACCCATATACATGTGTGCTTCATTAATTGGTTAGCCAATCGAGAAACATTCTGGACGAAACACCGATAATAACCTGCTAAACCAATAAAACTGTGTACCTCAGTTATACTCATCCGTTCTTTCCATTATTGGATTGCCTTGGTCATAGAAGTATCAACGGAAATTCAATCTTTAGAGTAAATATGGACAAGAAAAGAAGTCTTTTGAAGCCAGAATTCACACTTGCAAAACTTCCCATATAATTCATGTCTTATAAGAGTCTTCTGGATAATGCGAAAGTGATTTTCATTATCTTTGTAGATTTTGGAGTATACCAAGATATAATCAATACATACCACCACATATTCATCGAGATATTCCTTGAAAACTCTATTCATTAGATCCATGAATACAGAGGTTGCATTAGTCAATCCAAAAGGCATTGCTGTAAAAACGTAATGCTCGTACCTGGTTCGAAATGATGTCTTCAGAATTTCTTCCTTCTTCACACACAACTAATGGTATCCAGATTGAAGGTCAATCATTGAAAAGTATTCAGCTCCATGTAGTTGGTCAAATAAATCATCAATGCGAGGTAGGTGATACTTGTTCATTATTTTTATAGCATTGATTTCCCTATAGTCAGTACATAACCTCATAGATCTGACTTTCTTCATAACAAAAAGGGTAGGGGCTCCCCATGTAGAAACACTAGGGAGAATAAATACCTTATTACTCAGTTCCTTTAGTTTTTTATTTAGTTTAACTAATTCCACAGTGGCCATTCTATAAGGGATCATTGATATAGGCCTTGAACCAGGAATTAAATCAATTGAAAACTCAATTTCTGGTTCTGGAGGATGTCTAGGTAAATTATTTGGAAACACATCACCATATTCTCTCATAATAGGTACATACTCAATTTGAACATTTCTTTCCTTACCCACATTAATTTTATTCTCTTACTCCCTGATAATTCAATTTAGTTGAGCTACTGGGGGTGGATCTAGATAAGAATCAGGTGGTAATGATTCTTCTCTAATGTTAAGGTGTTATTTATCATCAATATCAGAAATCCTAGCATCCTTCTTCTTATAATAAATTTTTGCAGCGTGGTCCGAAAACCAATCCATACTGAGGATTATATCAAATTCAGTCATGGGTATGACGATGAGATCAGTAGATAAAGAACATTTATATTCCCTAATGGGAACCGATCCACAAAATGTTGTAGCAATGATACTTCCCTTAGGAGATTTAATTGACAACTCCCTTGTTATATAAAATTGGAAATATCTATTTTTCATAGACAAATGGGATGATATGAAACAATGTGATGATCCAGAATCAAATAAATCATTTTCTAATCTTGAAGAAATAATTAAATTACCTTACACCACATCTTCCGGGGCTTCATCCTCAGCAGTAGTGATTTCATAAGCTTGGCCTTGATACCTTTGACTTTTCTGAGGTAAGTTTCCCTAACGGTTAGGAAACTCTTTTGCATAATTTCCCATCCCTCTACAATTTTAGCATTGAACAATGATATCATCTTTCTTTCCTTTACACTCACCAGCTAGATGGCCACTCTGTCCACATTTTTAGCATAATCCTTTTCCTTTTAAACAATCACCAGGGTGTTTCCTTCCGCAATTATCAAAAGGTGGAAATTCAATTCTTCCCTTCATCCATGATTCCTTATTTCCTTTCCTAGAGTGTTCAGAATATCAATTCTTCTCTTTCTTTGATTTAAATTCAAAAGACTTATAGAATACCTTTTATGTCATGATAGCACACAAGAAAAGATCTTCATATGATGAGAAGGATTTTGATTCTAATTATCTATAGAGAAATGGTTTTAACCCATCAAATAAATGATCAATCTTACTTCTTGGGTTACATATATAATCTGCAGCATGCCTAAATAACCCTGTAAAGTTAGCCTCATACATTGCGACATTCTCATCCTCCTTTTGCCTCAGACATAGAAATTGTCTTTACATATCCTCTCGATGGTCACGAGGAAAGTATTTTTCTAAGAAAATATATTTGAACTCCCTGTATTCCATATTTGATACTTCATCATCTTCCATTGTGTTTTGAATCTATAACCACCATTGTTCAGCATCTCGAGTATGGTGGTAATCTACCATGACAACTTTTTCCCTTTCTCTACTCCCCAAAGCATGGAATATTTTTTCTATGAAATTTATCTATTATTCAGCCAATAATGGATTTGTACTCCCACTGAATATTGGTGGTTGTTTCCTCATGAAGCGATCTAACATTGGTCCTCCACGCTGTGGATCTGGGTGCTCTATATGGGTAAGGTTATTATTCATAACCAGAGTGAGTTGTCCCAGTATGGTGATTAGAAGATCAGCACATGTTGCATCACTAGCTCCACTATAATTATCTTGAGCAGGAGGGAAATTCTTCCATGACGTGTGTGAATTGATACGGTTTTCATTCCATCCACTAGGATCCATTTCTAAACAATTGCATAAACTATATTAGTTTATGAATCAAAATATATAATTCTAAACTTCTAAAAATCTTAACCTAAATTTAAAAGTTTATGGATGTAATCCATAATAATAAAAATAAATTATTTGAAGAATTATATCCTCATAAAACCTTCATAATGGTTTGTAAAGAAAATTAGAGTTATCCCAATCATATCCCTCGGGAGTGTCATAACCAAGAGTACAGCAAGGCCCATTGTCGTGGACCAGTTCCCGTTTGAGTCTAGATGAAAGCGGTGTTTTCTGGTTTTACCCCTAGATACATCTGTGCCAGAGCCGCTTCTACCTGATCGTATCCAGACATGGATGTATTGCCTGGAAATCTCAAAAAATATCTTCAATACCAAAATTCTAGGAAGTTATTCTATACTAATCCTCAAAGTCTATCTTAGGGATATGTGCTCTAATCAGAGTTTCTCTAAATATAGTTTCCAATGTTTGTACTGAACTTCATCTGATACCAACTGTAACACCTCGACCCCAGTTACCTAGAGTCGGTGCATTATTAAATAACATTGGCATGATCAGAAGGAAATAATGTCTTGAAATACCGATCAGTTTAGTATTATTGGATATAAGATTCATACAAATGTTCAACTTTACAACTTGAAAAGAAACACAACACAAATATATTTCATTAGAAACATCCAAGCCTCCGAGATTATGCCTCCAGGTCACTCACAACTAACTTCTTCATATCCTGGGACAATAACACATAAGAAAGGGGTTATCTCAAATGTAACACCCCAAGATTTCATAGTGTGTTATTTCTTCAAAATAATTCAATAACTTTCACTACATGCAACACCATGTTCAAGCACACCATGACTTACCAAACAAGCCGTTCAAAAGAGGTTATGAATAGTATTAGATAAATTTTAATGTTTATATAATCCTTATAATTTTAGAATCCATATTATGAGTTTCTTAGATATAATGCAAGAACAAATTCATTTTCAGTATTGCACTTTTATCAACTTTAATAGTGAACCCTTTTTAAATACTATATTTTAAACTTTTTGACTAAATGGGGACATCAAAAATTTAAAATGAAACATTCCAAGCTTCCACGGTACGCTTTCTTTGAATAAAACAGTAGCGTGTGTTGTACGCAACCTTGAGTTTTAACACACACCACAACCAATCAAACTAGCCGTTATGAATAGTAATACCTAATTTTTGAAATTATATATATTTTATATTTAAAAATGGACTTCATTTTTGGATTCGGAATATCAAAATTATCCTAGGGTGAAATTTTGGTACTTTTCGGATAACTTTTATATTTTGATGAATAGTGAAAATTACTAAATTTTAATTAAAAACAACTTTTTTAATCAAAATAATTAATAGTGATAAAATATGAATTTGAGTGGTTTTAAAGTATATTTAGAATATATTTTTACCATTTAATATAATGTTGGTCATTGGACATAATTTTACAATTAAACCGAACATAAACGAGTGTCAATCTTTTGATAGTTATTATCTCTTAAAAACACGCTTTTTGTTTTGACAGCGGGATTTAATTTTAAATTAATTTCTGCCACTTCTGTGTTTTGAATTTAGGAAAATGGATTCCATATTTGGAATCAGGATGTTAAAATTGTGTAAATAGGTAACTTTTATTTTTAGACATTTTGAATAATTACTGCGGTAAATATTTTATTTACCATGGTTAAGGGTAAATCCGGTAAATAAGGGTTAAAAAAAATAATATTATAATAATACTAAATTACCCTAAAACGTGTCTTAACCCTATTGGTTGATACATGGTCGACCATGGGAATCTTTGGGTCTATTTTGGGACCCCATGGATCCACTTGTAAGTGATAATGACACTTTATTTTAATTTAGTTAAAATGAATACAAAAATGACACAAGCATATATCTTTTAGAACAACAATTGTTACATAGGGTTATATATGTTGGATTTTAGATTATAAATATTCATTAGAAAGCTAAAAAGATTTTCTACATAATGATAGTTTATTTATAATTTTTGGACATTAAATAATTTATTTTATTTATGACACAATGATGATGCAGTAATTACTATAATAGTGAAAAATTAAAATAATTGATATTATAAACACCCAAATAAATATAATATGAAACTTTTAATGAATTAAACTAATTTTCTAGGATAATATGATATATTAGGATTGATTTAATTGACTTTGTTCGAAGTAATCAATCTGTTATGAGTTTCACAAAAATCAACTATTGAATAGTGTCAAAATTGACATAAAAGAGTTCTTAAAACAAATATTATATTATTAATTGATATTAAATTCCTAAAAATCTAAGGTTCGGCCAAGAGACTTATATTATGATAGGTTAATCATTAATGGACCACTTGGGGGTCTCTTGGATGTATATAGTAAGTTTATAAACCATATTATATAAAAATACAAAGAGACATTGTAAAAGTGAAACTAATTAACTTAGAGTTAATACTTAAAGATAAGGTTAATATAAGTACCCAAACCTGTCTAAATTCTATTGGATGAGTTGTTTTCGACCTATCCCCACCTCATCCTTTGAATAGTCAACTTTGGAGCCTTTGGAAACCGAATATGAATTTATTATAAATTAATATTTCTAGCTTTTCCAAAGGTGCCCCTCACCCCTCTTATAAAAGGGCACTCCTCCTTCTCATTTCCTCACACCTCTCAAGCCACTTGGCTCGACCAAACTCTGCCCAACTAAGCTCCCCACATCCCTCTCCTCCTCCTTGAAGCTTCCCCTTAGGCATAAAGCATTTCAAGAAGTCCTTTGGTTCCAACCAAAGTGAGTTACCTAAATTAAAGGTAACAATTTCTCTTAAAGTATTTTCATTTATTTTGCTTCTCCAACCCCCAAAATCTTTTTATTTCCTTTATTTTATAACAACACCAGTATCCTCAATATACTAGGATGTTGTTATAAGAAGGATTCAAACTACACATTCACACAACTCCATCTAATGGATGATGAACATAATGTTTCTGTGGATGGAAAACTAACGCCTCACGAAACGATGATTGTTCAAATACATCTTACCGCCTCTCATGGTGGCCATTAGGATGGCACTGTAATTAAATATGATATTAATGATATATATTCTATATATAAGCTTCTGTAATTCCATTTTATTTCATACCATTATTCGTTTCATGTTGTATATACATACGATAATTTCATTTGAGGAAGTGCGGACTACCGCCCCCTTAAAATGATATGACTCGTTCATACCACACATGGAACGTATAAAGGATGGTGTAAATGAACTTAAGTAACATATATAAAATATTATATTATACTGGAATAGTAATATACCTATGTATAATTTGGATTCGATTCTTTTAAAATAAAAATTAAATGGAAGTAGCGTTCGTGCGTACGTACGGACTACCGTTTCCACGAACGCGATGAGATTCATTCTCCATCGTATAATTTGATGATTTAAAAATGATGTTTAAGAACTTGATACCATTATGGATATGAATAATATACATCCCATTAATAACAAATATGTCTCACATAACAAAGAATATAAAGTAAAATGAACCCGTTAACACCCGAAATGACGATAATTCTAAAATATTATTAACAAATCAATGATAAAAGATCATATATGATGTCATATTAAAGTAAATGATTCTTTTATTATTCAATAACAATTATTTCACCATTATACAGGAGGTAAACCTACCATCGACCAAGGAAAAAGTACAATGTAAGGGTTTTCTTATCTCACTTTTAATTCCGTGAGAATTCCATTGATCACCACTTAATTATTGCATGTGGTGTATGTGTACTGCCCATGATCGTATTCATTGTGTAATATAATTTAATTTATGGGTATTGACATCATCATGGTATGATACTTCATTCATGGGTGTATGTTTCGTAAGTTACCTAATCGATAAGGGAATTTGAGATTTCAATTTCCACTCATTTGGCTTTACACATATTTCATTGATTATATTACCCCAAGATTATGTGTGGAATCACTATTCATTTGATTATGTCATAATTTCCACTCCCCTTCCTGTGGATAGAAGTTTGATACACATAATCACTCCATTGGTAATTCTCAAGTCATTGATATGAATTTGATAAGAGTAATTCTCCATTTGTTGAGTTAAACATCCAATTCGTTGGTATTGTTTTTTTTACAAGAATATGTGTGAATGTCCTTTGATTGTTTTACACTGAATATCCAATCATATTTAGTGTATTTATATTTGTCACACATAATTATGTCATTTATTTATCCTTAACCTAAGGATACAACCTTTTTGAGAAATTTCATCTCAATTTACATTCCATTGAGACTTCTTTGATGATATACACCAAATCACTTCTATGTGGTGTATATAATGTACTTTGACATAGTATATCATGAATTCCTTTATTCTCATGATATTACAATGTTTTGATTACCTCAATTATTTGTATTCAAGTGTCTCTCTTTTGGTTAGAAACTCTAACCAAAATACCATTTTAAAATGTTTTAAAGAATTATTCTTCTAAATCATGCTAATTAATGTCCATATTTTAAAAATGGTTTTAAGGATTTATTTATATGGACATTAAAGTTTTAAAATTAAAACTCCTTTTAAAAGTTTCAAAGTGGTATGGGACACTTTGATTCAAAAATATATTTTTAAATGGCTTCTTGACAAATAGTGTGACTTTTAAATGATTTCAAGAAAAGGGGGATATTTCCCTCAAATAGTTTTGATGATTATTTTCATCTATGTCAACATCCTTCATTATTCATGATTGAGGTTAATGTGATACAATAAAATCTTCCATATTGTATCAGATGAGTTATGTTTGACTGTGGATGTTCTATTTTTATACCATTCATGGTTTGTGGTTAAAGTATTGACATTTCGTATGCTAGTTTAATACGAATGTTTACGTTATGTTTAAACCTTTTCATATGGGAATGCATTGGACTTAATAAGTGACGGGTGGAGCCCGCTATAGCTCCTCGATGCATCGGTAGGTCTCATGAGACAAACTAGTGTCTTGGCACAAGGCCTTGGCAAAATCTTATTTGTAGTCTTGGCACGAGGCCTTGGCTATGTGGTTATGATAGTCTGGCATTATGCATTCCATCATTATGAAAGTGGTTATTGATATTGCATGTGATCATTCGACTAGTAGAATATCCATGTGAGTAAGTAAATGGCATTATTTCATTTTACCTTTGCCATTTTATGCTGAAGTTCAAGTTTAAAAGGCTTTTGTTTTAGTTATAAATTGCCTTAAGTGTTTATGCTCATTTATGAAAGCTTCTGCTATAATGTTATCCTTACTGAGCATCCGAGCTCACCCCTTTCAATGTTTTATTTTTTTTTCCCAGGATTATGAAGAAGTAATTTATGAATGACCTGCAGGGATAGTATGAGGGGATATGAAGACAAGATGTTTTTTTTATGATGTAATGTAAAAATTTATGGATGTATCTAGTTATTCCAAGGCTACTAAACCAATCGGTCTTTCGAGACTTGATCTTTCTCGTGATCATGCCAATGTTATGTAATTAATGCACCGACTCTGGGTAGCTGGGGTCGGGGCGTTACAGTTGGTATCAGAGGAAGTTTAGTACAAACCTTGGTAGCTAGATTTAGATAAACTCTGATTAGAGCACGTAGACCTAAGATGAACTTTGAGGATTAGTATAAAAAAAACTTCTTAGAATTTTGGTATTGTAAAGATTTTGTGAGTTTTCCGAGCAATACATCCCTGTCTGGATACGAGCAGGTAGAGGCGGCTCTGGCACAGATGTACCTAGGGATAAAACCCGAAAACACCGCTTTGAGCTAGACTCGAACGGGAACTGGTGCACGACAACGGGCCTTGCTGCACTCTTGGTTACGACACTCCCGGGGGATATGCTTAGGATAATTTACATTTTCTTTACAAACCGATTTAAGTAATATATACATAAGATGAGAGAAAATGACCTTGGTTAATCCTAATATGTTTCAAATTGAGAATATGGTGACATTTTAATCTCTAAATGATTTTACGACTACTATTACTCACACAATGCCTTCTGGTTTTAGTCAATGGCTGGATTCCAAGGAAGTCATAGTGACTTTGAGAATGATGTACAAGTTGGGAACATTGGTGGCAATGAGCAACAAAATGGAATGTTGATAGGCGTGAAAGATATCGTCTTTATGCCAAACCAGTTTTCCAAAAATATGATCAACAACATATATATTAACCAACTCCCAGACTCAACAAGGAAGAGAAAGGTGATAAATGATAAGATCTCCAGCAATGGAGACCATGGAGAAAAGAAACCTCAATTTTCATCATGCAGGAATTGTGGAAAGAGACACCCAGGAAAGTGTCTCAATGGGACAACGAAATGTTTTACGTGCGGGAAGGAAGGACATAAAGTGAAGAATTGCCGAAGAAAAATGAAGAGTACTATGGAAGAAGATAAAAATGGTCCCAAGAGTCCATTTACAGTCATTTGTCGTAAATTTAGGGGACCTGGCCATTACCCGAGTGAATGTCCTATTTTATAGGATATTTTCTTGGTCAAAGAAGAAGCTATGTGGAAATAAATGGCTGGAGAAAAATTTAAAAAGTATTAGCACTCCTTGTTGATGGGTTTGCTTTGGAATAATTTTCTCTTGTATTTGTAACCCCGCAGTTTGCCATGTGAGAATGATATTTGAGGAAGAATTGTCTCTTCTCTTGTGTATATAGGTATAAATAACCATTTGGTTTTATATGATCATTGGGGTTTGAGAAAATGATAAGTTATTATAATTTGGGATGAAAATGCAAAGTATGATATAACATTTGTGGTTAAATTATGTTATTTTGAGGAATTTATCTCATTTTGGTAATATTATAAAATATAGTTTTTGAAAAAGGACAACACGTAGACCGTGTGACAACCCATCGCGTCGGACAAAGCCGTGGGAATCGAACCCACAATCAAAGTGCGATTGGGATTTATCGCCTACCACTGGACTACGTGAAGTCCCTGGTTAGTGTGACTATTTTTTTTAAATGATTTTATTGATCAATAATAAGATGATTTGGGTTCTTATGTCTTATCAAATTAATACCCTTGGTATAGGAAAATGATTTGGTGATTAAGTGATAAATGTTATTTTGGAAGATGTTCGTTTTGTTAGGAACACTATATGCCCAAGGAAAATAGAATACAATGAGGTTTCATTTGTAGAGTAATGGTGGATTTTTATCTACATTTTTATTGTTGATTTATAGTGATTTGGGTTATTTATGGAAATGATTAACCTATAACAGAGAATATGTGATGATTACTTTTAAGTATGTGACTTTAAGAGTATTTGATGTAATTTGGAGATACAATGTAACATGGGAGACTACATAATCAAATTCTTCTATGTTTTGGGTTTCAATATTAGTTTGGATTATATTAAAGGATTTTAAGGACAATTGGTTATTGAATGGTATCTATTTAACTTTGGGGTATTGTTGGTTTAATTTTAGAAATTAAGATTAGTGCATATTTATCTCAATGAATATCCTTTTGGGGGATCATTAGATCATTCAATAACCATTTTGGTTTTGATTAATATATGGTTTATCCTGCATGGATCATGTGATTCTATAGAAGTTTATTCTAGCTCTTCCAGTGTGACCAAGTCTTCTTGAATACTCATCGTTTAAAAAAAAAATTGAGTTAGTGGTGGAAATTTATTAAAGAATGAAAATCTACTTAAAATTTAAGTATATCTCATAATGTTCTTAGCCAATCTCATAAATAAAATCCCCAACATTAATAAAAGAAACATAGAACAAAAATGTTGTCCTAGATGGTACCTTAAATCATCACAAATTTATGGCTTTGGGATTTTTGGCCTTTTCATAGCCATGTTCTCTACCACTCTCCATCAGATAATTGATGGTTAGATTTCTCCTCCATATCCATATTTTCCTTCATGGAACCCTAGTATGTGTTATTTTCGGTAATCTTCATACTTTCGACTCTTTATTTTAAATAGAGGCCTCATTAATTCATTTTTCGATGTGGGATTTCAACTAAGATATTTTGAAACGTCAAAAATGTGTTATCCTAATACCCTATGTTTTGTTGAACCGATGGTATTTCAAATCATCATAGATTGATGATTATAAGGACCTCAATTTTACACTTGTTTGTGATTGATGACCTCAATCACCACCTATAAATATTTACGTTTTTCCTCCAATTATATGTCTCTAGTTGCCACCAATGTTCTCCTAATCGAGATCATGATTTGGTGGTGACCCTTTGATTTCTCTTTTTCTCATATTAAGACTAAATTTTAGTAACCCAAATTCCGATGTGGGTTTTCCCACAAATATATTATCTATTTTCAACCTTTTTTTTTCGAAGAACAATTTCAAATTGCGAGGACGCAATTTATTGAAGGAGGGGAGAATGTAACACCCCAAGATTTCATAGTGTGTTATTTCTTCAAAATAATTCAATAACTTTCACTACATGCAACACCATGTTCAAGCACACCATGACTTACCAAAAAAGCCGTTCAAAAGAGGTTATGAATAGTATTAGATAAATTTTAATGTTTATATAATCCTTATAATTTTAGAATCCATATTATGAGTTTCTTAGATATAATGCAAGAACAAATTCATTTTCAGTATTGCACTTTTATCAACTTTAATAGTGAACCCTTTTTAAATACTATATTTTAAACTTTTTGACTAAATGGGGACATCAAAAATTTAAAATGAAACATTCCAAGCTTCCACGGTACGCTTTCTTTGAATAAAACAGTAGCGTGTGTTGTACGCAACCTTGAGTTTTAACACACACCACAACCAATCAAACTAGCCGTTATGAATAGTAATACCTAATTTTTGAAATTATATATATTTTATATTTAAAAATGGACTTCATTTTTGGATTCGGAATATCGAAATTATCCTAGGGTGAAATTTTGGTACTTTTCGGATAACTTTTATATTTTGATGAATAGTGAAAATTACTAAATTTTAATTAAAAACAACTTTTTTAATCAAAATAATTAATAGTGATAAAATATGAATTTGAGTGGTTTTAAAGTATATTTAGAATATATTTTTACCATTTAATATAATGTTGGTCATTGGACATAATTTTACAATTAAACCGAACATAAACGAGTGTCAATCTTTTGATAGTTATTATCTCTTAAAAACACGCTTTTTGTTTTGACAGCGGGATTTAATTTTAAATTAATTTCTGCCACTTCTGTGTTTTGAATTTAGGAAAATGGATTCCATATTTGGAATCAGGATGTTAAAATTGTGTAAATAGGTAACTTTTATTTTTAGACATTTTGAATAATTACTGCGGTAAATATTTTATTTACCATGGTTAAGGGTAAATCCGGTAAATAAGGGTTAAAAAATAATAATATTATAATAATACTAAATTACCCTAAAACGTGTCTTAACCCTATTGGTTGATACATGGTCGACCATGGGAATCTTTGGGTCTATTTTGGGACCCCATGGATCCACTTGTAAGTGATAATGACACTTTATTTTAATTTAGTTAAAATGAATACAAAAATGACACAAGCATATATCTTTTAGAACAACAATTGTTACATAGGGTTATATATGTTGGATTTTAGATTATAAATATTCATTAGAAAGCTAAAAAGATTTTCTACATAATGATATTTTATTTATAATTTTTGGACATTAAATAATTTATTTTATTTATGACACAATGATGATGAAGTAATTATTATAATAGTGAAAAATTAAAATAATTGATATTATAAACACCCAAATAAATATAATATGAAACTTTTAATGAATTAAACTAATTTTCTAGGATAATATGATATATTAGGATTGATTTAATTGACTTTTTTCGAAGTAATCAATCTGTTATGAGTTTCACAAAAATCAACTATTGAATAGTGTCAAAATTGACATAAAAGAGTTCTTAAAACAAATATTATATTATTAATTGATATTAAATTCCTAAAAATCTAAGGTTCGGCCAAGAGACTTATATTATGATAGGTTAATCATTAATGGACCACTTGGGGGTCTCTTGGATGTATATAGTAAGTTTATAAACCATATTATATAAAAATACAAAGAGACATTGTAAAAGTGAAACTAATTAACTTAGAGTTAATACTTAAAGATAAGGTTAATATAAGTACCCAAACCTGTCTAAATTCTATTGGATGAGTTGTTTTCGACCTATCCCCACCTCATCCTTTGAATAGTCAACTTTGGAGCCTTTGGAAACCGAATATGAATTTATTATAAATTAATATTTCTAGCTTTTCCAAAGGTGCCCCTCACCCCTCTTATAAAAGGGCACTCCTCCTTCTCATTTCCTCACACCTCTCAAGCCACTTGGCTCGTCCAAACTCTGCCCAACTAAGCTCCCCACATCCCTATCCTCCTCCTTGAAGCTTCCCCTTAGGCATAAAGCATTTCAAGAAGTCATTTGGTTCCAACCAAAGTGAGTTACCTAAATTAAAGGTAACAATTTCTCTTAAAGTATTTTCATTTATTTTGCTTCTCCAACCCCCAAAATCTTTTTATTTCCTTTATTTTATAACAACACCAGTATCCTCAATATACTAGGATGTTGTTATAAGAAGGATTCAAACTACACATTCACACAACTCCATCTAATGGATGATGAACATAATGTTTCTGTGGATGGAAAACTAACGCCTCACGAAACGATGATTGTTCAAATACATCTTACCGCCTCTCATGGTGGCCATTAGGATGGAACTGTAATTAAATATGATATTAATGATATATATTCTATATATAATCTTCTGTAATTCCATTTTATTTCATACCATTATTCGTTTCATGTTGTATATACATACGATAATTTCATTTGAGGAAGTGCGGACTACCGCCCCCTTAAAATGATATGACTCGTTCATACCACACATGGAACGTATAAAGGATGGTGTAAATGAACTTAAGTAACATATATAAAATATTATATTATACTGGAATAGTAATATACCTATGTATAATTTGGATTCGATTCTTTTAAAATAAAAATTAAATGGAAGTAGCGTTCGTGCGTACGTACGGACTACCGTCTCCACGAACGCGATGAGATTCATTCTCCATCGTATAATTTGATGATTTAAAAATGATGTTTAAGAACTTGATACCATTCTGGATATGAATAATATACATCCCATTAATAACAAATATGTCTCACATAACAAAGAATATAAAGTAAAATGAACCCGTTAACACCCGAAATGACGATAATTCTAAAATATTATTAACAAATCAATGATAAAAGATCATATATGATGTCATATTAAAGTAAATGATTCTTTTATTATTCAATAACAATTATTTCACCATTATACAGGAGGTAAACCTACCATCGACCAAGGAAAAAGTACAATGTAAGGGTTTTCTTATCTCACTTTTAATTCCGTGAGAATTCCATTGATCACCACTTAATTATTGCATGTGGTGTATGTGTACTACCCATGATCGTATTCATTGTGTAATATACTTTAATTTATGGGTATTTACATCATCATGGTATGATACTTCTTTCATGGGTGTATGTTTCGTAAGTTACCTAATCGATAAGGGAATTTGAGATTTCAATTTCCACTCATTTGGCTTTACACATATTTCATTGATTATATTACCCCAAGATTATGTGTGGAATCACTATTCATTTGATTATGTCATAATTTCCACTCCCCTTCCTGTGGATAGAAGTTTGATACACATAATCACTCCATTGGTAATTCTCAAGTCATTGATATGAATTTGATAAGAGTAATTCTCCATTTGTTGAGTTAAACATCCAATTCGTTGGTATTGTTTTTTTTACAAGAATATGTGTGAATGTCCTTTGATTGTTTTACACTGAATATCCAATCATATTTAGTGTATTTATATTTGTCACACATAATTATGTCATTGATTTATCCTTAACCTAAGGATACAACCTTTTTGAGAAATTTCATCTCAATTTACATTCCATTGAGACTTCTTTGATGATATACACCAAATCACTTCTATGTGGTGTATATAATGTACTTTGACATAGTATATCATGAATTCCTTTATTCTCATGATATTACAATGTTTTGATTACCTCAATTATTTGTATTCAAGTGTCTCTCTTTTGGTTAGAAACTCTAACCAAAATACCATTTTAAAATGTTTTAATGAATTATTCTTCTAAATCATGCTCATTAATGTCCATATTTTAAAAATGGTTTTAAGGATTTATTTATATGGACATTAAAGTTTTAAAATTAAAACTCCTTTTAAAAGTTTCAAAGTGGTATGGGACACTTTGATTCAAAAATATATTTTTAAATGGCTTCTTGACAAATAGTGTGACTTTTAAATGATTTCAAGAAAAGGGGGATATTTCCCTCAAATAGTTTTGATGATTATTTTCATCTATGTCAACATCCTTCATTATTCATGATTGAGGTTAATGTGATACAATAAAATCTTCCATATTGTATCAGATGAGTTATGTTTGACTGTGGATGTTCTGTTTTTATACCATTCATGGTTTGTGGTTAAAGTATTGACATTTCGTATGCTAGTTTAATACGAATGTTTACGTTATGTTTAAACCTTTTCATATGGGAATGCATTGGACTTAATAAGTGACGGGTGGAGCCCGCTATAGCTCCTCGATGCATCGGTAGGTCTCATGAGACAAACTAGTGTCTTGGCACAAGGCCTTGGCAAAATCTTATTTGTAGTCTTGGCACGAGGCCTTGGCTATGTGGTTATGATAGTCTGGCATTATGCATTCCATCATTATGAAAGTGGTTATTGATATTGCATGTGATCATTCGACTAGTAGAATATCCATGTGAGTAAGTAAATGGCATTATTTCATTTTACCTTTGCCATTTTATGCTGAAGTTCAAGTTTAAAAGGCTTTTGTTTTAGTTATAAATTGCCTTAAGTGTTTATGCTCATTTATGAAAGCTTCTGCTATAATGTTATCCTTACTGAGCATCCGAGCTCACCCCTTTCAATGTTTTATTTTTTTTCCCAGGATTATGAAGAAGTAATTTATGAATGACCTGCAGGGATAGTATGAGGGGATATGAAGACAAGATGTTTTTTTTATGATGTAATGTAAAAATTTATGGATGTATCTAGTTATTCCAAGGCTACTAAACTAATCGGTCTATCGAGACTTGATCTTTCTCGTGATCATGCCAATGTTATGTAATTAATGCACCGACTCTGGGTAGCTGGGGTCGGGGCGTTACATCAAATGCTTAGTAAGGGTAAGTAATACAATGGAAAATGACATAAATATTGATCATGGTAAATAAGTAAAACCGCATGACTTTATAAATAATAAACATGAATACATTTATGGAATGAATATGAGCTGAGTAAATAAAGTCATAATAAAACATAATCATGGGTATTCTACTAGTTGAATGACCACATGAACCATCAATATATTTTCCATAATGAGGGAATTTATAATACCAGACATTCTGAAACATTTTGTCACGGCCTCGGCCAAGACATCTAAAAATGATTAAGGCCTCGACCAAAACCATAAATCAAAATGGGAAAGGTTATTGGCCAATTCGTCATATAGTTGTCTCATGAGACCTACTGATGTATCGAGGAGCTATAGCGGGCTCCACCAGTCACTTACTAAGACCAATACATTCCTCATATGAAAAAGTTTAAACATATCATAAACATTCGTATTAAACCTAGCATAAGAAATGTCAATACATTAACAATAAATCATGAATGGTGTAAAAATAGCATATCCATTGTCAAAAATATCACAAAACCTTCAATAAAATGTATAAGTTTCGTATCATAATAAATCAACTACAAATAAACATAAAATCCATCAAAGGATGTTGACATAGATGAAATCAAAGCCGTTTTTAGCGAAATGTGTCTTTCTATTTGGAAATCATTTAAGAGTCAAATAATTATAAAATAAAAAATTTACTTAGAAATTATTCTTATTAGCTTTTACGGGAATATTCGATGAGTTTATAACGGTAGAAAATAGTCTCACCCGCCATATAAGTTATAAAAACATTCTTACCTTAATTTTGTCGAAAAGGTTAAAAAGGGACTTGTTTGGAAAATAACGAAAAGATTCCTTTAAAACAAATATAGGTATAAATGAATTTAAACCATTGTATATTAAATATTAAAACTGTTTGGAAATACATATTTAAGAAACATGGATTTGGATGATAAAGAGGTCCTAGTAGATAATTATGTATTAACAACCTCGGATAATTAAGAAATTGTGAAATAAACCCTTACCTTGTACTTTTCCTTGGTCGAGGGTAGTTTAACCTCCTGTATAATAGTTAAATCATTTTTATTAAATTATATAATAATCATATACATAAATATGATATCATATATTATCTATTAATATTGCTTTGTTAATAATATTTTAGTATTATCGTCGTTTCGGGTGTTCACTTACTCGTTTTCTTTAATATGTTTTGCTTCATAACATGTGTTTGTTATCCATAGGTTGTATCTTATTCATATACAAAATGATATCAAGTCCTTAAAAATTATTTTTAATCATCAAATGAAATTATTCTTGAATGGATACGATGGGGAATTAATCTCATCCCGTTCGTGGAGACGGTAGTCCGTACATACGCACGAGCGACAATATAATCATTTTGATATAAAAATAATATATAATTTAATGGTATATAATATACAGAATCATTATCATGTTTTATTTATTATTTACATCAATTACATATCATTATCATACTCATCCAAATAATAATGTTTTGAATAACAATTACAGCACGACGTGGAGACGGTAAGTCGTACGTACGCATGTATGGTGACATGTCATTCAAAAGATTAATAGAATACTGAATATGGTTGTAACATATTTATAATAACATCACCGTATATAGAAGATATTGGAGTTATTATTTTAGAATGGAAATAACAAATAAAGAAGAAGTGGAAGAAGAAAGGAACTTAAAAGGGGTGGTGAAATCATTATCTCTTCTTTAGGTTCTTCCTTTTGATTTGATCAAAAGGGCTCCTTAGGAGGGCTTTATGAGAAAAATAATGCTTCTAGGTTTAAGTGATGTAATTTTGGAGGATATTTTGTAAGATTCTGGCTAAGCATAAAGTCTTTGATGGTGTGAATTTGTGAGAAGGGGGAGTTCCCTTTTATAAGAGGGGTGAGGGGCACCTTTGGAAAAAGATAAAATATTATTTTATAATAAATTTTTATTCGGCTTATAATGGCTCCAAACTAATTTATTTCAAGGTTAAGGTGGTGATGGGTCGAAACAAACTCAACAAATTGGTTTTAGATAGGTTTGTGTCACTTTATTAACATTATCGTTTAGTTTTAAATCTTAGATAATTAGTTTTACATTTACCATGTCCCTTTGTATTTGTATATTATATAGTTAATAAACATACTATATACTTCCAAGAGACCCCCAAGTGGTCCATTAATGATACATCTATAATTATATAAGTCCTTTGTCCGATCCTTAAATTTTTATGAAAAGAATATCAATTAATAATAAAATATTTGTTTAAAAAACTCATTTATGTCCATTTTCATACTATTTAATAATTTATTTTTGTTAAAGTCTTAACAACTTTTTTAATTCGAACCAAATTCATTTAAGAAATCATAAACTTTCATATTAACCTATAAAATTAGTTTATGGAATTATAACTTTCAAATTATATATATTTTATCATTTATAATACCAATTATTTGATTCTTTCATTAATAAGGAAACTACTGCATCATTAATTTGTCATAATGAAATTTAATTATTAAATTTATAAAAATTATAAATAAAATACCATTATTTAGAAAATATTTTTAAAATTATAATTAATATTTATAGTCTAAAATATAACATATATAACTCTATGTAAAAATTTATTTTCTAAAAGATATATGCTTATGTCATTTTTGTATTTACCTTAACTTAATTAATATAAAGTGTTATTATCACTTACAAGTGGATCCATAGGGTCCAAAAATCGACCCAAATATGACCATGCTCAGACATGTATCAACCAATAGGTTTAGGACATATTTTAGTGTAATTTATTATTATTATTATTATATTATTTTTACTCTTATTTACCTGATTTAGGCTTTAATCATGGTAAACAAAATACTTACTGAAGTAATTATTCAAAATGTCTAAAAATAACATTACATATTTACACAATTTAGACAACCTGATTCTAAATATGGAATCCATTTTTCTAAATTCAAAACACAGAATTGGCAGAAATTTATTTAAAATTAATTCCCGCGCTCAAAACAAAAAGTGTGTTTTTATGAAGTAATAACTATCAAAAGATTGACACTTGTTTACATCCGGTTTAAATGTGAAATTACGTCCAATGACCATCATTGTATTAAGTGGTAAAAATATATTATAAATGTTCTTTAAAACCACTCAAATTCATAATTTATCACTACTAATTATTTCGATAAAAAAGTTGTTTTTAATTAAAATTTACTGATTTTCACTATTCTTCAAAAATTTATAGTTTTCAGAAAAATACCGAAAATTCACCCTATGTTAATTTCGGTATTCTGATTCTAAAAATGATATAAATTTTAAAATAAAATATGAATAAAATTTAAAGAATTTGGTATTATGATTCATAACAGCTAGTTTGATTGGTTTAGGTGTGTATTATAACTCTAAGTTGTGTACAACACACACTACTGTGTTATTCAAAGAGAATCATACGGTGGAAGTTTGGGGTGTTACATTTACTGTGTATCAAGGTTTCTAAGATGGATTAATAGATGCCTTCACAAAAATTTAGAGATATGTTATCCTAAATATACTGACGAGAAACTAAAATCACACACACCTCATATTTATGCACATCTAATAACCCAAGGACCATGGGATGTGTTTACTAGTTGTTGTACGGAGTAGTATTTTCAGGTACATTGTGTTTCATAATATTATTATTAACAATACATGTATTAATCACACTGATTTATTGTTTTTCAATTATGAAATAGAAATTGAGTGATGAAAATATTGAAAAAGTAGAAAAACTATCCTACCCCCACAGTAAAGTAAGAATGGGGTATACATCACTTGAAAAAAAAATTGTACGTAATTTAAACATTGTATAATACATATATGTGACATAGAAAAACACCATAACAATGTTCCTATATTTATATTAAGATTAATGATTCCAAATCCAATGTCACTTCCATCACACTCCTTATGCCATGGAAGCAGTCACATGTAAATAATGAGGGGAAATTATTAGGTGAAAAGACACAAAAAGTGTGGGAAACATGCTTAAGTATGACATAATAAATATTTTTCTTGCTTTAAATATATATTACATATCAATGATTACTTATTTTCCTTTATTTTAAATCTTAAAAAGTCACAGGAATTAGAAACACTCTAACTAGATATAGACATACTTTCGATGGCCTTGAAGCAGCCATAAAAGTATGGCCATGTCAGTGGTTCGGGATTTGGGGTGACAATGTGAACATTTATTGGGAAAAAATGAAGAGGTTAAAAGTGAAGAAATCAAAATTATGAGAGAAATAATAGATATCCTTGAATAACATATGAAATTGGATAGAGAGTTCATGAAATATTTGATGGGGGGGACGAGAGGAAATAACTCAAGAACAACCATCATTTGAAGATCCCTACACACACCCCACTAGTTTGAGGTGAGCCATTCCCCAAGAAAGACTATGTTAGATGTGGTAATAAATGTTCTAATAATTGATTCATTGAATTTTAAATAACATAGAAATAGTTACCTTTCCTGTATTGATATTATACGAGGTGAAAATGACCATGATTTATATCTATCAACACCAACCCATTACCTTATAGTGAGGGCTATGGTGTTCAATGTCCATAAATCCAAGCTACACACCATACCTCTTCCAATAGGTAATGTCAATGTGTTGATTAATGTATCCCATGAGATGAGTTCTGAGCTACCTATTCCAATTGTTGATGAAGATATACATAAGGTCGAACAAGATATTGGAACATTCATTGCATGGACGTCCCATCTTGTAAAAAACACGTCGAAATAGAGGTATTCATTTAATATTTTTTTTCTAGATTAACCATAATCATTTAATGATAATGGTATGAACCGATGAATTTTATTATAGATGGACGCATCGAAGTGGTTGAAAAGATAGAAAGGACCAAAATCTTCTCAAGGATAAACCAACCGATCGAAACAATCTATCAAAAGCACCATAAACCAGCCTATTATTTATTAGCATTTATTATCATTAGAGGCTCATATGAATACGAAGTTGATAAATATTCTGAATCAAAGAATACATTTTGACAAAAATATGTACAGAGGGGAAGATCTAGATTTCATTTTTGTTGAAAATGTAAGTGAAATTATATAGTATGATTGGCTAGGCAGCTTAATTGTTTATGTATACATGAGGTATGTTTTCATGATTTGATTTTATAAATGATGATATAATATTATAATTATAACTAATTTTTTTTCATATTTTTCAAAAGCATATGTATGAAAAACATTTGAAGCGATTTCCCCATAAAAAATGGACTCGTTAGTCCAAACATCACCTCAGGAGGAAAAACAAATAAATAATTTAAAAAAGTGGGTGAAATAGTGGCAAGCCCACACAAAAAATTTAACAAAAAATTTAAAGATGACGTAATCTTCCTAATACCAATGATGTTGGGGTAAAACTATAATATTTAATCATATTAAATATTTTTTAATTTCATTAATTAATTATTTTTTTGGTGTTCTTTGGCAGCAGTGGATTCTCATTATAGTCAATTTGGATACTAAAATGTTTATTTCAAGGATTCGATGCATAGATATCAAAAAAACCAAACACACATGTGGGAATTATTACCTTTTTAATACTAAAGATACATCTTTTTAGAACTAAACATCTAGTTATATAATATATTTTATCTTTTAATGATGATTTTTTTATGATAGATTGGTGCATGAATATCATCTACATCATGGAATGCGGCTAGGGGAAAAATATGAGATACATCAAGAGTAATATGATTGAATAAAAATCAAGGTATATATTATATGATTTCACTATCCAAACACATATAAAAAATTTAATTATTTTTCTAAATTTTTCTATTGTGTCTAGAAAAAACAAACAATAAATACTGTGGTTATTATGTTATTAAATTTATGATAGATATCATCTCCCATTAGAAAACTAGAATCATTGAAGATGTATTTTCTATGATAATTACTATTTAATTTTAAATATTTATTAATCATTTTTGTATATATTTTTTTAGTAGTACCATGATTTTCAAAAATGCCCATATTCAAAAGAAGATAGATTTTTTTAAACAAATGGGAAGATTACTTAATGGAATTCTGTATAAATACAATCAAGATATGACTATTATGTCTCAAAGTGTTTATTTTAATTTATAAATTGTCTGTATTATTAGTAAAAACAACATGTTTGATTCTACAAACTGATCCAATGCATTAGGATTGTTTTGATACTTTATTAAAATAATAAATAATTCATTTTTGATGTATAGGAATCAACATCACCTAAATTTGACATTTGGTGTGACCATTATGACTTTATAAGTGTATTTTTATTGTAAATTAACAATAGATATATCAAAAAGAACAAGTGCCATACAAAAATCCTTGAAAAACCATTTGGGTTGTTTTCATACTTTAGGAAAATGTTCCATTAGTTATTTTATATGGGTAGGATTAAAAAATACCTCAATTTGATGAATGGTGTGATCAATATCACAAAAAGTGTATGTTATCAGTTTAAAATCAAAATTTGAGCTCCAAAAGTTGCACTCCCTGAAAATCAGGAAAACTCACTACAATTGTATTCATAATTTAAAACAATGATTTAGATGTTCTTTGTGATGTGTATGATATAGTCTTATGTTATACCGTGCATGATTTGACTAGTATGACTCAAAATGCATGTTTCCAGTTTGAAACTATATTTGAGTCAAAACAAAACTTACATACTAAAAAAATAAAAAAACACATTCTTATTGTTTTAACACTTTAGTAAATCGACTTATATGTTAGAGTTTATGTGTAGGAATCAATATCTATTCAATCAGATGCATGGAACATCTGGTATTACTCAAAGTGTCTCTTTTTATTAAAAATCGATATAAATTTCATAAAAAACACAATAAACATACTAAAAAATGAGAAAAATCATTCAGATTGATTTGATAATTTGTGAAAATGATCCATGAGTCATTTTTGAATTGTAATAATCGAACCCACTTCAATTCAATGCATTATGTCACCGGTAAAATCTAAATTTGTCTTTTTATTTAAAATTGAAAATAATTTTAATAAAAAGAACAACTAACACACTAAAAACTAAGGAAAAATCGTATTGTTTTGAATATTCAAGGAGATGATTCATGAGTCATTTTTGATGTGAAATATTTTTCAAAACCTCAATCTGATGCACGGTGTGACCGGTATGACTCAAAAAACATGTTTCTAGTTTAGAATGAATTATTACTGTAAAAACCGAACACACAGACTAAAAAATAATCAAATGCATTTGGATTGTTTTGATACCTTAGAACAACGATCCATTATTAATTTATAACATATAAGAATCAACCACAAATCATTCTGAAGATCCATGTGACTATTATAAATAAAATTAGTTATTATTTAAAATTGACATTAATTTAAGTAAAAAAGAACAAATGACATACTAAAAAATGAGTAAGTGCATACCAATTATTTTGGTGTTTTAATACAATAATCCATATGTCATTAGTGATGTGTATAAGTCAATTTATCTTCAATACGATGCATGGTGTGACCAATATGACTAAATGTTTATGTTATTGGTTTAAAATTGACATTTTAGGTCAAAACATTTCACTCACTATAATCCAACAGACTATATCTGATTGTATTCATATTTTAGGAGAGTGATTTGTAAGTCCATTGTGTCATGTATGAAGTATTATCACATCAAACAGATGCACGATTCAGCCGATATTAAACAAAATAAGCTTTTTCCATTTGGAAATGGTATTTTTAAAAAAAATCAAAACTCTCATACAGAAAACCATGAAAACCCATTATTATTATTTTGATACTTTAGAACAATGATCCATGAGTCATTTATGACCTATAGGAATCAACCACACCTCAATCTGATGAATTATATGACTGGTAAAATTCCAAATATGTCATTTAAATTTTATATTAATTTTATTAGTAAAATAATGGACATACTCAAATACAATAAAATCCATTCAGATTGATTTAATATTTCAGGAAAACAGTCCATAACTCAGTTGTGACGTGTAGGATTCAACCCCAACTCAATATGATGCCTGTTCTGACCTTTATAACTCTAAATGTGTATTTTTTTTAATAGAAATTGGTATTTTATTAACTTATTCATGGATATTAATGTTTAATTTATTTCTTTATTGTATTACTAGAATTATATTTTTTTCTTATATAGGCATAACCTTTTTCTTTAGTTGGAATGATTTTTTTAGCGACTTATACAATGGCAGACTTTATTGAGAGGGTATCACAAATTTAAAAGGATAAAACAGTAATGTTTTTATGATTTTTTTAGATAATTTTAATTTAAATTATATAAAACATTTTTCGATATGTATATAGCTATGATTTCCAAAACATTTTTTTCACTTCTTTGTTCTTATGTGAAAAGCTTTGTTCTTTTCTGTGTTGTGCAGTTTGTGTGTTTTTTCCTTGTGCAGGTTCTCCTGGGTGTGTTGTTATATAAACAACACATCATATGTATCTAGGCCTTTATCAACACTATTTCGAGAACTGATAAAGGAACCCTTTATCAATTCTATTTATGGTGTTGATAAATTTCCACCATATCCACACTAATTTGAGCACTGATAAAGGATAAAATTATCAATGCTAATTAATGTGATGATAATATGGCCCTTTATCGTTTCTAAAAATAGCGCTGATAAAATGTGTCCTTTATCTATGCAAAAATACTGCTGATAAATGGGGCCTTTATCAGCTCTTTTTTTAGCGTGGATAAAGGACAACCTTTATCATCACATTTTACCACTATTCAAGGGGGCCCCCATTTATCTTCAGTAATGTTAAAATAAGTATTATAAAAGTTTTTTGTCCCTTTTAAAGGAACTATATATAGTAATGAATAGAAATTGATACAAAATTCATGTGTGCATACGCATTACTGTCTCCAGTAACTGTATATTACATTTCATACTCCCATATGCTATAAATTACTATAAGTCCCATATACTTTATATAACTAGTATTTATATCTTGTTTTACATTTCATAATCATGATATAAGTATAAGGAACACAAATGAAACAAAATAAGACACAAGTGAACGACAATGTGAATATTACTTTAAGGGAATACTTAATAGAATATATTTAAAAAGTGTGTAATATATGGTTTTAATCAAACCGAATATGCTTATAGATATTAGAATTTTATTTAGTAAAAGATTAACTATAATATTATATTTTTTACATAATATTTTTTTACGAGTATGGAGAGAGTCAAGACATATGGTAAGGTGATGTCATCATACTTTAATTTCTATGAAATACAAGGTATGTTCGCCACACATTTCTTTTTTGTGGGATATGTACTAACCATGATTTTATTCAATGCATATTATACTTAAATTAATGTGTATTCACATACCCTTTTGACGATCCCTCATTCATGGGGTTTATGTTTCAAAAGTTCCCAAATCGGTAAAAATGTTTTGTCAAAATTATCCCTTTCTCAGGCTCATGTTTTATTATGTACCTAAACTCTTTTTCAGGGTTCAAATAGTTCAATTTTATAGGACTTACCATTAATCATTATTTTTTCATTATATTTTAGGCTTCATGTAGTTATATTTCCGTACATCGATAGAATGATCCCAGGATACCATGGTATAAGAGTTTATTGTGACAATCTCATTGTTTTTAGTTATTGTTTATGTTTATGCTACTTTTTATCAAATAATATGATTTATATATCAAGATTATTCACAGGTTTTTTAATCCCCAATTATTTCATGATATACTCATGTATTGGTACCATTTTATTCTTTTTGGTACATAATAAAGTAATGAATGCATTTTTAGGAAAGCCTAACTTTACCCTCACTTCGGTCGAAACCCTATGTTTTCTAAAAAGGGATAAATTAGTTCAGTAAGAAATGGATAGAATAATGTTTTACTTGTTTTAGTAATACATGAGTGGAAGGAGGGTTTACTCGGTTTACTAATACATGGATTAAATGAGGGTTTACTCAGTTTAGTAATAGAGGTCTATAATGATGGCTTAATGACTTCAGTAATATAGTGAGGGAATAAGGGATTACTTGGTTCAGTAATATAGGGATGGAATATGGGTTTAATAGGTTCAGTAATACGGACCTAGAATGAGGGTTTACATAGTTGAGTAGTAAAAATCTCGAATAAGGGTTCACTCAGCTCAGTTATACAAGGTTGTAAAAAGCAGTTCAGTAATACAGGGCTGGAACGGGGTTCACCCTCTTCAGTAATGGAATTTTTCCACTAATAAGGTCTAGGAAATCATTCCTTGGATTTTATGGAAATATAATTATATTCTTATTTGATTCCACAATTCCATGTTTTATTTTTATGTTATGATTTGATGGTTATTCTCTCTATTTTATCATGATTCTTTTATTATGAACTGTCAATCTTTATTCCATGATCTATGTTATGATCTTTGATATACAAGGTATGATCTACTATTTTTATGTTCACATTCACATACTATTATGATCTTGTTTATTCTTACACATCTCCCTTGTTTAAACTTACTGAGCTTTTGATATCACCCCTTTTATGATTCCTTCCCGCATGTTATGATGATATGTACTATGTTTGATATGTATAAGAAGGGTTCTAGTCAATAATATCCTGGTGGGAGATGATTTAGCTCACATATGGACCTATGTTAATGTTTCCATGTTTCCAAAGGCATTATTCCAACTATTGTCTTTCAGTGTCTGTTTGTGTAATTTTTACGTATTCCACAAAAGTTATGTGAATATAATGTTTTAAAATGGGGGGGGGGGGTTACTATAATGATCTTATTTATAAGCCATAGTAAATTTACTAGATTTTCTAACCCACTTAATATATGGGATTCTATCACACTTTGGTCTTTAATATCTATTTAAATTCCATAAAAATTAAAATATTATCATTTAGGTATTATCATTGGTTATTATATAGAATATAGAACGTACCCATATTCATCTCAAGAGAATCACCAATGTACATGTTTTAAACTCATCAATTCAGTTCTACTTATATAATGGATACAACCTGAATTAATATTCCAAAAACAGTCTAATTCACCTATGAATGTTAGTGACTGCATCAATAAACGAGCCCCTTGTCCCACCATTATGATAATTAAGAATCAATTCCCACTAAGACATTACAGGATTCCCCACAATGGTAAAATTTTATTGGCCATTTTATCATTCTCAATTGAGATATCATTTATCGGTGATCTCCTTATTTCAAGATGATATTATTTATTCTAGAAGGATATTAAATTTCGAGAAATTAGTGGATATATAGTAATGAAACATCATAGTTTATTCTATTTATCACTAAACTCTAATCTATTTGAAACATATTACTCAATCACATGAACAATGATCCTTAAAACAAGTATATAGATATCAAATAGAACCTATAACAGTGTTTTATACAGTTCAAAGACAATAAATAAATTAAGTACTAAGTATATAATTCTCCCTAGTTAGGTGGTCAATTTTATATACTACAATTTCATTGTGATGTTACTAATGAATGTGTTATGTATTCAAAATAAAACAAATATTTTATTCATGTTTAATATTATTATTATAATTCATAGTTCATGTATTCCAAGAATGAGGATATTGTCATCTCTAATGTGAATGAAATTTCATTATCTTCTATTGAGTTTGTTGAATGTTTATACTAACCACATGAAGGGAGATTCATATTTATCCCTAAGAAATAAAATTGTGAGTTTTTCATCCATATAACTCTATATTCAATCCATTTAAATCCCCAACAATCATGACGATTCTTGTAATAGACTTAGAACTAGAATATAGGGTACTTATTATGTTTATTTTGGAAAGGATTTCTCAATGGGAAGGGGATTTTTAAAAATACATGTTTCAAATCATGCATATTATTTATTTTGATAGTAATATAGGATAATGTAAATATTAATTTATATATGTTGAGATACATGATTCATTTCTCATGTAGATCAATAAATTCAATTTTTATAATATGGTGGGATCTAACCCTTCTGTTTGACAAGGTATATGAAGATTTAAATCCTCTAATAAAATGTAATAGTTTCATTTTATTATATTATAATATTAGAAGCTTTATATTCTACTTAAATTATTCTTTTAAAAAGATAGTGGTTATTGGGAAGAATTCATAGGGGGCTAAAATACAGATTAAATGCTTATAGCTTCTTGGGGGAAGCAGGATATAGAAGCTTCAATAGTCCATACATTATGTGAAATTACTGAGGTAGAGAGACCTACCCCACCTATTGATGAAGTTAGATCATATGCGGTTAAATAGTCATCTCATGAAGACAAAACTACAATAAATTTTGATATTGAGGCTCTAGTAGTTGTAGCTAATGATGTTTAGAGGATATATGACAACAAAGAATGGATTTTAAATTTCACTAAGAGATGGTGAATGAGTCTATTGAAAATATTATAAATAAATATTTTGAGATTAAGGTAGAAGGAGTTTTTAATATTCATAGTCCATCTATTAATCTTGTATAAAATTTAAGGGAATATACTAATGATTTTTGGGTTTGGATTGATTATAATCCCTTAATATGAAAAAATAATGTAGTTTTAGATGAAAACATCCCCTCTCTTGTTATTTAGGAATGTGAAGAATATTCACCTTCAGTAAATAGAAATTAATGTAGTTTAAATACCATTGAATAGAAATGGATACCAGTTTGGAAACTATTCAATGTTAAAGGCTTGGCTAAATCAGGTAAAATAGGTGAAAATACCATTATAATGACCCACAACCAATTTTCATAGAATATTAACATTATATAACTATGAAAATGAGT
The DNA here is from genome assembly GCA_963277665.1 of Viscum album. NCBI lineage: Eukaryota > Viridiplantae > Streptophyta > Magnoliopsida > Santalales > Viscaceae > Viscum > Viscum album. The sequence continues at coordinate 1,933,997,431 of OY728142.1, forward strand.
TTTAAAAATAATCCACCAATTATGGAATTCATGTTCAACGGTTTTGCAATGGGAACCACCCCTCAATTTCAAAATACACTACTTTTTATGAAAACAACTCAAATTTTCCATTTTTCTTCTTTTGGGTATATAAATCTTCACAGACACATGTGTGTCCATGAACACACACATATAAGGACACCTAGACCTTATGTATATATTATCATGAACCTATATCCCCATGGGGGTCCTTATATATAGGTGTATACTTGAAAATAACTCTTTATGCATTCAAATGAATGGATTTTATATATAAACATATAACCATACCGAACCCCAATATATATATAGACACACACAGACACACACACACCCATTAGTGAAAATATATACCCAAAAAGTTTGGACATGGACCTTTTATTAGGACGTAAAGAAAGACAAATATTGGATGGACGGATCATACAAGCATACAAACCCTCATGTAAACCAAAAGAAAACACATCAAAAACCATAGCCACAGAAAGAATCATCATATTCACCATCCTAATGAAAATCGTAATCAAAAGGACCATTGGAACGGGTTACCATAGTTGGTTTCATATATGTATATTTATTCCTCCATAATGCTTTCTTAGGAGGAACAGATTGTAGCCCTACATCATCCACAACAACTTTTCCATTAAATAATGTGTGACTATAAGATAACATTATTGGGGATTCATCCTCAATATCATCCCACTTTCCATATATTCCATGTGATTCCCTTAATTTGGTAAATTTTACCTGGAACTTTGAATGATTTGTATGTTCAATTTTATTTTGTTTCCCATCGAGTGAAGGACCAAAGTCATGTTGCTACAGTCATGAGATAATGTCGCCATCAACACCAGGATTTCGAACAAACACTAAGGCCAAGCCTAGATTAGATCATGTCGAGTCAGTTCTATATTCCCCTTCATGCATTGGCATGATTGGTTCAGTCTGCTAAGCCATATGAGGCTCTTTTTCAAATTCAGAAAGAATATCTTCCACTTCATGTGGAATACCAGCATCAGTAAATCTTTTTTCTTTTCCATTGACATTGTTTTGTCTTGTATTATTCTTCTAAAACAACTTCTTACAAGAGGAATCATGATGCCCTTTTAGAAATAAAAATGACAATATAATGTTTTTATCGCACTTATCATAGACATGACCAATAACATTATAGTTTAGGAAGAAATCTAGTAATCTATCATAATCGAATTTTTGGGATAATTCATCCTCCATTGAAAAAAATAATAATATTATGAATCAGATACGAACATAGATCAAATTCAACAATTACCCTAGAATAATCACCAAACATGAAATATTTGGGCGTTCTATCAATCATAATTTCAATTCCCACAGATGTAGAAATGTCGAAAAGAATCATAGGATGCCACAAAATTCAATGAAGGCCCAATATTTTAAATCAGACACGATCCATGGGATTTTTTTCTTAACAAGGTTTGAAATAAATGTCCCATTCTTGAAAAAATACCATACCTAGATTTAGCACAAATGTTCCAATCCCCCAAACATGTTGTTTTTTATCTTATGATGGGAAAATAATGTGGAATAAACCTCGACCCACGGTTACACATCGCCAATTAGGAAACTCAAAACTAAAGTCAACTTCTTGACCAAATAATAGATCTTTCAAATCATTACTTCACTAAGGAGAATATGTCTGGAAATGATTCAATGCTCCCAATGTTTAAATATATCAAGTAAATATTCTATATTGAAAACCACTTGGGATGTATAACACTTTTTCACAATTCTTTCAGAATCACCATCATGCTCATATTTGAAATGGAATAGATTATAATCCCCTTTTATCCCTCCATGGTACCTGCTAGGGTTCCCTGTATCTGTTATACCAGCACCTATGGCATAAGTCACTACCACATCCACCGTGGTTTTAGAATATTTCTCTACTGCTTCCAAATAACAATACCCATTAGCTTTCTATTATGAAAAAATAGACTCATCCCCCTTTGAGGGGTTCTTGTCATTTGATGTTTCATGGTTAAGATCTGACACCACCACTACATCACTCCCCACCGAAGACATCATTGGAGCTCAATGGCCATCAAATTACCCAGATCTCACTGTAACCAGGACCGATCCAGTAGATATGACACTCTCGGATACCTATGCATTATATTTTAAGTCACCTTTATCAGTGGAAACTAGATTCCACATCAACAAGATCCAAAATACACAAAAAATTATATATAAACCTAAAATCACAAAATCATTAATTAATATTTTTCCATCAAATAAAAATGAGAGAAACCATTCCGGAATCCGATGTCAAACTAGCAGTCTTTAACACCGGTGGAAATAATTGGTCTTTTGTGTCTTGGAAGTATGATGAACACAGAGTGGGTGGGGAATAATTAGTTGTTCCTTTTTCATATATAATAAATATTTTATTAACCTATTTAGAAAAAATGTCATAACCATTGAAAAATATTAATGTTATGATCCACTCAAATAGAACATATCAACCTCACATTTCGTATTCGGTAAATGTAAAGAGAAGGAAACAAATGGTAATTTTATGGATCATTTGTAACGCCCAAGACTTTTATGAGAAATATTTTGTTTTTATCAAAGGAATCTTTCACTACACAAAACACTATCTTGGCTTGCTTTAAACGCAACCACGGCCTTCCTCAATATCTTGCGTCATACGCAATACCGAGTTTCACGAAACAACGATATGCTATTAAAATATTATTAAAACTAGCTGTTATTAATAGTAATAAACACTTTTTAAAATTTTATAAATTTTATTATTCAAAATGGACTTCATTTTTGGATTCGGAATATCGAAATTATCCTAGGGTGAAATTTTGGTATTTTTCTGAAAACATTCAATTTTTCATGAATAGTGAATCCACTAAGTGGTAGTTAAAAAACTGAATTTTTCATAAAACATAATTTTACCGCTTCTGTGAGTGGAATTTCGAAAATCCGGGAGACACGGTTAATATCATGGACTAAAATGTGGTTCAATGTGTAACACCCGAGACTATTATGAGAAATATTTTGTTTTTAAATCATAAAAGGAATCTTTCACTACACACAACACTAGATTGGCATGCTTTACACGCAATCACGGCCTTCCTCGATAGCTTGCATCATACGCAATACCGAGTTTCACTAAACAATGATATGCTATTAAAATATTATTAAAACTAGCCGTTATGAATAGTAATAACCACTTTTTGAAATTTTATAAATTTTAGTTTTCAAAATGGACTTCATTTTTGGATTCATAATATCGAAATTATCTTAGGGTGAAATTTCGGTACTTTTCGGATAACTTTCCTATTCTGATAAATAGTGGAAATTATTAAATTTTAATTAAAAACAACATTTTTATTCGAAATAATTAGTAGTGATAAATTATTAATTTGAGGGGTTTTAAAGTATATTTAGAATATATTTTTACAATTTAATACAATGTTGTTCATTGGATGTATTTTCACATTTAACCCAGACATAAACAAGTGTCGATCTATTGATAGTTATTATCTTTTAAAAACACGCTATTTGTCTTAACGACGGGAATTAATTTTTAAATTAGTTAATGTAACTGATTTGTTTTGAATTTGGAAAAATAAACATCATTTATGAATTCATAATATCAAAAATAGCTTAGGCCTAAGTTTTGGTATTTTTCTGAAAACTTTCAATTTTTGATGAATAGTGAAACCACTAAGTGGTAGTTAAAAAAATGAATTTTTCATAAAACTTAATTTTACCGTTTCTATGAGAAGAACTTCGAAAATCTGAGAGACACAGTTAATATCAAGGACTAAAATTTGGTTCAATGAGATGAAAATAATTTTTGGTGAATAGTAACTTTTTACTTTTATTTAGCATGGTTAAAAGTAAATAGGGTAATTAAGGGTAGGAATGATATTATTATTACCCTTAAAAATGTTCTAATTCTATTGGATAAGTGTAATTCGACCAAAAACAACCTTAGTAATAAAATATGACTATTTAGGCCCACTTGGATTAGATTAGGACATTTATTATTAATTTATTTAAAGAAGGGTTAAAATAGTTAAAATCAATGTTTAATAAGTAAATATTTTTAACATGGTGTTAAACATAAGATAAATTAGAATATAAATATTCATTAGAAATATAAAAACATTTCCTACATAATTGTATTTTATTTGTAATTTTTAGGCATTAAATAATTAAATTTATTTATGACACAACAATGATACAGTAATTTTCTTATTAATGAAATATTGACATAATTGATGTTATAAATACCCAAATAAATGTAATTTGAGACTTTTTATGAATTAAACTAATTTTTTAGGTTAATATGACATGCTAGTATTGATTTAAGTAACTTTTTTCGAACTAATCATTCTGTTATGATTTTCAAAAAAATCAATTACTAAATAGTGTCAAAATTGACATAAAATAGTTTTTAAAACAAATAATTTATTATTAATATTTATTTTATTCCTAAAAATCTACAGTTCAGCCAAATGACTTAGATAATGTTATATATATTAGTAATAAACAACTTCCGGTTCGTTTGTCTTGATATAGTAAGTTTATTAACCTTAAACTGTAAGAAAACACGAAGACACGGTAAAAGTTAAATTATCTAACTTAAATTTAAATCTAAATGATAAGGTTAAAAATGATACCTAAACTTGTCTAAATTATATTTTATGATATTATTTAGACCCATCCCCACCTTATCTTCTATATAAATCAATTTGGTGCTATTTAAAACCGAATTTGGCTTTATAATAAAATAATATTTTTAGTTATTCCAAAGATGCCCCTCTCCTCTCGTATGAAAGGGCACCTCCTCTCTCTCTTCCTAACACCACTTTGAGCCTTCAAGCTCGGCAAAAACCTTCCAATATATCCTCTCCACTTCCCTATAAACATCCTAGAGGTCTTGGTCTTCTTAAAATACCAATTTTAGTGCCCTAAGAGGAGATCTCAAAGAGGCGCTTCAAAGAAGAGGTAATGTCTGTTACCAATTCTTTCAACTTTATTTCTTCTTCCACTTCATCTTCATTAGTTGTTTCAATATGAATTAATAACATAAGTATCAATCATATACTGATATGTTACTATATGTATGAAACAACCCTATTTCACCATCTATCCATCCTACGGAAAATGAAATCACCGCGCGTGCGTACGTACGGAATACCGTCTCCACGCCGTGGTGTAATCTATTTTACATCACCACCATACTTGGATGGTTATAATGGTGTAAATAATGAATATATATGATTAGTTTAAAGTGATATTGATTCTGAAATAGTATACATACACTCCAATACAATTCTACGATCATGGGAACGATATCATCACTCGTGCGTACGTACGGAATACCGTCTCCACGATGTGATGTGACTCGTTCTACATGATCTTCATTGCATAATGATTATATAAATGAATTGGATGAATGAATATGATATATATTACACTAATACCATTCTCGAAATGGGTTGTCTATAACCTAAAAAGAAGAATAAGAATTCATTCGACAAAACACACATAAGAGCAAAAAGTAATAAACATCCGAATAAGAAGTAGCAATGAAATATTACTAATAATAAGCTAAGAATATGACCATATATGATATCATAACAATGCGTATGATTCTGGAATAAGTCAATTACATTTTTTAAATCATCATACAGGAGGTTCGGACACTTACGAAGTAAATTGGACCTAAGGTAAGGGAAAATATCACAATCTCATTTTTTATCTGAGATTGTTTAATACTTTGGTATTTACTGGGGTTTATTTTATCATCCACATCCATGTTTCCTCAATATTTAATATTATTTCCATCCACCTAAAATTGTTTAAATCCATTTTTACCCTTTGGTGAGTTTATAGTAAAAAATATGAAAGGAATCCTTTGTCGTTTTCCGTACGAGTTACTTTTTGACTTTTCTGAGAAAAGTACGAGAAGAATGTTTTTTAACTTATATGGAAAGAATGGATTTTTAAAACTTTATTTCAGAGAATAATCCTTTACATGTTTTCATGTTTATTTTTAATCAACTTATTTTAGTTTACAATTGTAATACATGTTAAGAAAGGAAAATGTTTTTGAATTAGAAAGGATATTTTCATCAAGAATGGAGTTCAAGTGTTTTATCAAAATTATTTTCCATATAAGATAATATAGGGTTCTGTTTCAATCCCTATTATTAAATTGATTTTATTATGTTGTGATGGAATTATTTTTTTGAATTCTTTTATCTTATATGAATTGTTTTATGATGACATGTTGTTTAAGAATCCCATTTTTATTACATGAGTTATGCAATGATGTATGATTTATGATTTTGTGGCACACGTAAGAACAGTATCATTATGATATGGGTGGGACCTATATCTCCCTCCAATGCATTGGGTAAAGATTTTATATCTCATGAGATTGACATGGCTAGAACGGCAGGTTAAACCGGTTCAGTGAAACAGGACTGAAACGTGGAGTGAACTCGGTTCAAAAATGGACTTTGACCACTAAGATAGTCTTGGGAATCAGTATTCACAAATAAGAAATGATTCTCTATGATTATGTGTGTATGCCACAAAGAATCATGTTTTAGGTTATGATTATTGGTATTACATTTCACTTTTATGATTTATCCCATGTTATGATCTCTTTTGGAGGATAAGATTTTCAAAATGTTATGTTCTTAAAAATATGATATGTTTGATATTTATTTTGTTTACCCTTACTGAGAATTTGAGCTCACCCTTTTGTATGTTTTCTTTCCCAAGGTCAGGAAGAAGGTTTTTAAGTATGATATTCCAAATGGGACTATAGATATGATGAAATAAATGGGAGACATTTTAGACGCTTTATGAACCATTTGTTTATGATTCATGGTTTCTAAAGACAATATACTTATACGGTCCTTTCGTGGTTTTGTTATATGTTGAAATAAGTATGCATCAATTCTGATGTAATAAAAATGTATGTAAATTATGGTTCGTTATAGTTAGTATCAGAGAAAAGGTATAGCCAACCTTTGGAAACTAGGATGTGAAAGCCTTAGTAAGAACCCTAAGGATCATTCTAAGCATAGAACACAATCTTAGTGTTTTTAGAAATGGCCATGAATAACCTAGGATAAGACCTTAAGTCTGAAATTTTATTCTTGATTATGTGGTTTTCCTATTATAATTAGTTTTGCTCACACAATTTTTCTTGGTTTTAGTCAATGGCTGGAACCCGAAGGAACCGTGTTAATGCGGAATGTGACGGGCAATGCAATGATTGTCCCCCTGAGCAACCAAACATTATGGGATTTGGAATGAAAAATATTGTATCCATAATCACACAACATTCTCAAGCTATGAATCATGTAGGAATTCCAAACGAGCAAAGGAAGGAGAAAAATTCTATTGAATCCTTCATGAGGCAGCGCCCACCTTCATTCAGCGGGTCTACTGATCCATTAATTGCTGAACAATGGATTAGTACTACTGAAAAGATATTTTCAGTTCTTCAATGTTCTGAACATGATAAAGTCATCATATGAGTGTATTGTTTGGAAGGAGATGTTGATCAATGGTAGAATCCTATTAAGAATACGAGGCAAAGAGATGAAATTGATTCCATGGAATGGGACGAGTTCAAGAACTTATTTTTCAATAAGTACTTCCATAGTATTCTCTGAACAATGATAGAGAAAGAGTTTCTTGAACTGAAGCAAAAGGATGATGAATCTGTTGGTACCTATGAAGAAAATTTTACAAGACTTTCAAGGTACGCTTCTGGTATTATTATCCAACCTGGGAGTAAGATCGATCGATTATTTAGTGGCTTAAAACCAAGTCTTCGAAGGGCGTTAGCCATACGGGACTTCAATAGCTACAAGGAAATCGTTCGATGTTCTCTCAATGTCGAGATGGAGATTTGAGTAACCCATCAGTCATATGGGTTTGATAAGAAGAGGAAAATGGAATTCAAAGGAAAATCTAAAGATCACACTGAAAAGAAGATGAGCTTTCCCTTATGCTCAAAGTGTGGAAAGAAACATGGAGGGAGTTGTCTTAATGGGATAAGTAAATGTTTCAAATGTGGAAAGGAAGGTCATCGGGCATTTGAATGCTGCAATGATGCGAAGAAGACGTCTAATGATGCAAAAAAAGTAAGGGACACACAGAATGAACCTACTACACTTCAATGTTTCATGTGCAAGGAGATGGGGCATTATGACAATAAATGCCCTAATCTAAGGGTTGTTGAAGATGATCGACATCAACAAAATCTTAAGGCTAAAGACAAAGGAATGTCACATGAAATTTCTATCATCGATGTGGAGTAAGATAACGATGTGGTGAAAGGTACACATACCATCCACTCTAAAGAAGAAAATGTTTTATTTGATTCTAGATCCACCCACTCTTTTATTTCTGAAGAATTTTCTAAGGATATCACTATATTACCTCAACAATTAGATGTTGTGTCAGCTGTGATAACCCCTAATGGCACAATAGTCGCATCAAAAGTTTATAATTCCTCTCTGATTGAAGTTTGTGGGAAATTGATTCCTGAAAATCTTGTGATCCTTCCTATAGTAGAATTTGATGTGATTCATGGCATGGATTGGATTTCTTTATATGGATCTCATATCAATTGCCAAAGAAGGGAAGTCACATTTCATATTCCAGATCAAACTATGATCGTATATCGATGCAAGGATGAACATAACCGTCCAGTGGAAATTTTTTCCAACTTATGGGTCTTGACTCTACTTAATGAAGGTTATTTATCTCAAATGGTTGGTGAGAAACTCACAATTAAGAATATTCCCATTGTACGGGAGTTTGATGATGTCTTTCTGGAGGAATTGTCGGGTCTTCCACCAAATCGTGAAGTTGAGTTTTCAATAGAACTCATACCAGGTGCTTTGCCTATTTCAAAGACACCTTATAGAATGGCCCCAATTGAGTTGTAGGAATTGAAGAAGCAACTCCAAGAGTATCTTGATAAGGGATTCATACGCCCTAGTGCGTCACCTTGGGGAGCACATGTTCTGTTTGTTATGAAGAAAGATGAATCAGTGAGAGTCTGCATTGATTATCAAGAACTTAACAAGATCATTATCAAGAACAAATATCCTCTCCCACGCATTGATGACTTATTTAACCAACTACGAGGAGCTCAATACTTTTCCAAGATTGATCTTCGTTCAGGGTATCATCAATTAAGGGTCAAAAGGGAGGATATACCAAAGATGGCTTTCCGTACAAGGTATAGACACTATGAATTTATAGTGATGCCACTTGGTCTTACTAATGCCCCTGCTATCTTCATGGATATGATGAATTGAGTGTTTAGTGACTACCTTGATCAATTTGTGGTAGTCTTTATAGATGATATTATTGTCTATTCAAAGAGAAAGAAAGAACATGAAGATCACTTGAGAATTATATTGAAGACCCTGAGAAAGGAGAATATTTATGCCCAATTTACAATGTGTGAATTTTGGATTCAAAAAGTTGAATTTTTGGGTCACATAATCTCAAAAGATGGGATATCTGTGGATCCATCAAAAATAGAGGTTATCGAAAGATGGTTGAGACCAACAACAGTAACTGAGATCCAAAGTTTTCTTGGTTTGGCTGGATATTATCGACTTTTTGTGAATGATTTTTCATGATTATATAATCCACTCACCAAGTTGACTCAGAAAGGAGTTAAGTTTGTCTGGACGGAGGAATGTGAATAGAATTTCAAGGAGTTGAAAAGAAGGTTATCCAGTGAACATATGCTAACACTACCTTGTAGTGGATAATGGTTTGTGATCTATAGTGATGCATCCGTGAAGGGATTGGGGTGTGTCCTTATGCAAAATGATATGGTGATAGCTTATGCCTCACGATAGTTTAAAACCCATGAGAAAAATTACCCAACTCATGATTTGGAGTTAGCTGTGGTAATCTTTGCATTAAATATTTGGAGGCATTATCTTTATGGAGAAAGGTGTGACATTTATACTGATCATAAAAGTTTAAAGTATATTTTCACACAAAAGGAGCTGAATATGCGCCAAAGAATATGGTTGGAACTGATTAAGGATTACGACTTCTCAATTCATTACCACCCTGGGAAAACAAACAAGGTGGCAGATGCATTAAGTCAACAAGACCATGCTAGCTTATCCATAATGAGGATCACAAAATATCCTATATTTATGGATTTACAAAGGATGGATCTTGGAATTATAATGGAAGGGGGGAAATCATATCTTTCTCAAATGAATGTTCAACCATATATACATGTGAAGATTAAAGAGGCACATAAAGAAGATGTCGAGTTACAAAAGAAGGTGATAAATGTTCCTGAATTCAACCTTGATTGTGATGGGATAATAATGCTCAGGAATCAGGTTTGTGTTCCTCCCATCCCAAAATTAAAGAAGGAGCTGCTGGATGAGGCTCATAGTTCTTCATTCTCTATTCATCCTGGAAGCACGATGATGTATAGGGACCTGAAAGAGTACTTCTGGTGGGATGGCATGAAAAGAGATGTTGCTGAATATGTCTCTCGATGCTTGGTTTGTCAGGAATTTAAAGCTAAGAGACAGAAGTCTAAGGGGATGTTACAACCATTACCCATAACCGAATGGAAATGGGAAAACATCACTATGGACTTTGTCACGGGACTTCCTGAAACATCCAAAGGCAATAATTCTATCTGGGTCATAGTTGGTCGTCTTACAAAGTCTACACACTTCATTGCTATTAGAGAGGATTTCTCTCTAGATCAGCTTGCCAGGATATATGTAAAGGAAGTGGTAAGATTGCATGGAGTACCACTTTCTATTATATCTGATCGGGATCCAATATTTACCTCGAAGTTTCGGCGAAGTCTTCAACATACTCTGGATACAGAGTTGAGTTTCAGCACTGCTTATAATCCACAGACAGACGGTCGGTCTGAGAGAATAATTCAAACTCTAGAAGATATGTTGAGAGCATGCTCTATGGATTTCAAAGGTGGTTGGGATAAACAACTACCTTTGGTGGAATTTTCTTATAATAATAGCTTTCACTCCAGTATTCAGATGGATCCTTATAGAGATCTCTATGGAAAGAAATGACGTACTCCAACTTGCTGGGACGAAGTTAGGGAAAGAAAGCTATTAGGACCTGATCTTGTTGATGAGATGGAAGAAAAGGTTCGATCTATTCAACAACACATAAGAGCAGCTCATAGTCGACCGAAAAGTTATGCCGAAAACCGAAGAAAATACCTAGAGTTTGAAGTGGGTGATAAAGTGTTCTTACGAATATCTCCCTGGAAGAGGGTCATGAGATTTGGAAAGAAGGGGAAGTTGAGCCCCAGATATATCGGTCCTTTTGAAATACTGGATCATGTTGGGAAGGTAGCTTACCGATTGGCTCTTCCACCGAATCTCTCTCAATTTCACGATGTGTTCCATGTATCTCTCCTGAGAAAGTACATACCAGATCCTTCACATGTACTCAGCTCAGAAGTTGTACCGCTGGAGCATGAACTTTCTTATGAAGAACAGCCGATAGAGATTCTGGATCGTAGTGAAAAAGTCCTACGAAACAAGACCACATGCTTGGTGAATTTTTTATGGAGGAACCACCAATTAGAAGAAGCTACATGGGAGCATTAGGTTATGATGAGGGAGAGGTATCCTCATCTTTTTGTTACAATGTGACGAATTTCGAGGGAGAAATTCATTTTAAGGGGGGTAGAATGTAACACCCGAGACTTTTATGAGAAATATTTTGTTTTTAAATCATCAAAGGAATCATTCAATACACACAACACTAGATTGTCTTGCTTTACACGCAATCACAGCCTTCCTCGACAGCTTCTGTCATACACATTACCGAGTTTCACTGAACAAAGATATGCTATTAAAATATTATTAAAACTAGCCGTTATGAATAGTAATAACCACTATTTGAAATTTTATAAATTTTATTTTTCAAAATGGACTTCATTTTTGGATTCGTAATATCGAAATTAGAATAGGGTGAAATTTCGGTACTTTTCAGATAACTTTCATATTCTAATAAATAGTGAAAATTTTTAAATTTTAAATAAAAACAAATTTTTTAATCGAAATAATTAATAGTGATAAATTATTAATTTTAGGGGTTTTAAAGTATATTTAGAATATATTTTTATAGTTTAATACAATGTTGTCCCATGTATTTAATTTCACCTTTAACCCAGACATAAACAAGTGTCAATCATTTGATAGTTATTATCTCTTAAAAACACGCTATTTGTCTTAACGACGAGAATTAATTTTTAAATTAGTTAATGTAACTGATATGTTTTGAATTTGGTAAAATAAACATCATTTTTTAATTCATAACATCAAATATATCTTAGGCCTAATTTTTGGTATTTTTCTGAAAACTTTCAATTTTTGATGAATAGTGAAACCACTAAGTGGTAGTTAAAAAAACTGAATTTTTCATAAAACTTAATTTTACCACTTCTGTGAGTAGAATTTCGAAAATACGAGAGACATGGTTAATATCAAGGACTAAAATGTGGTTCAATGAGATGAAAATAATTTTTGGTGAATAGTAACTTTTTACTTTTATTTACCACGGTTAAAAGTAAATAGGGTAATTAAGGGTAAGAATGATATTATTATTACCCTTACACATGTTATAATTCTATTGGATAAGTGTAATTCGACCAAAAACAACTTTAGGAAGAAAATATGACCATTTATCTCCACTTGGATTAGATTAGGACATTTATTATTAATTTATTTAAAGAATGGTTAAAATAGTTAAAATCAACGTTTAATAAGTAAATCATTTTAATATGGGGTTATACATAAGATAAATTCGACTATAAATATTAATTAGAAAGATAAATACATTTCCTAAATAATGGTATTTTATTTTTAATTTTTAGACATTATTTAATTTAATTTATTTATGACACAACGATGATGCAGTAATTATCTTATTAATGAAATATTGACAAAATTGATGTTATAAATACACAAATAAATTTAATTTGAGACTTTTTATGAATTAATATAATTTTTTAGGTTAATATGACATGTTAGTATTGATTTAAGTAACTTTTTTAGAACTAATCATTCTGTTACGATTTTCACAGAAATCAATTACTAAATAGTGTCAAAATTGACATAAAATAGTTTTTAAAACAAATATTATATTATTAATTGTTATTTTATTCCTAAAAATCTAATGTTCGGACAAATGACTTATATAAGGTTATATATATTAGTAATAAACAACTTTGGGTTCGTTTGGCTTGATATAGTAAGTTTATTAACCTTATAGTGCAAGCAAATAAGAAGACACAATAAAAGTTAAATTATATAACTTAAAGTTAAATCTAAATGATAAGTGTAAAATTGATACCTAAACATGTCTAAATTCTATTTGATGATATTATTTCGACACATCCCCACCTTATCTTCGAAATAAATCAATTTTTAGCTATTTAAAACCGAATTTGGCATTATAATAAAATAATATTTTTAGTTATTCCAAAGGTTCCCCTCTCCTCCCTTATAAAAGGGAACCTCCTCCCTCTCTTCCCCACACCACAATGAGCCTTCATGCTCGGAAAAACCCTGCCAATATCTCCTCTCCACTTCCATAGAAACATCCTAGAGGCCCTGGTCTTCTTCAAAGACCAATTTTAGTGCCCTAAGAGGAGATCTCAAAGAGGCGCTTCAAAGAAGAGGTAATGTCTGTTACCCATTCTTTCAACTTTATTTCTTCTTCCACTTCTTCTTCTTTAGTTGTTTAATTATGAATTAATAACATAAGTATCACTCATATACTGATATGTTATTATAAGTATGAAATAACCCTATTTCTCCATCTATCCATCCTACGAAAAAATGAAATAATCGTGTGTGCGTACGTACGGAATACCGTCTCCACGCCGTGGTGTAATCTATTTTCCACCACCACCTTAATTGGATGGTTATAATGGTGTAAAGAATGAATATATTTGATTATTTTAAAGTGATATTGATTCTGAAATAGTATACATACACTCCAATACAATTCCACGATCATGGGAATGATATCCTCGCTCGTGCGTACGTACGGAATACCGTCTCCACGCTGTGATGCGACCCATTCTACATGATCTTCATTTCATAATGACTATATAAATGAATGGAATTAATGAATATGATATATATTACACTAATACCATTCTAGAAATGAGGTATCTATAACCTAAAAAGAATAATAAGAATTTATTCAATAAAACACGGTAAAAGTTAAATTATCTAACATAAAGTGAAATATAAATAATAAGGTTAAAATTGATACCTAAACTTGTCTAAATTATATTGGATGAGTGTATTTTGTCCCATACCCACCTTATCATCGAAATATATCAATTTGGAGCTATTAAAAATTGATATCGACTTTATAATAAAATAATATTTTTAGTTATTCCAAAGGTGCCTCTCTCCTCCCTTATAAAAGGGCACCTCCTCCCTCTCTTCCTCACACCACATTGAGCCTTCAATCTTGGCCAAACCCTGCCAATTTCTTCTCTCCAATTCCCTACAGACATCCTAGAGGTCCTGGAAATCTTCAAAGACCAATTTTAGTGCCCTAAAAGGGGGTCTCCAAGAAGCGCTTCAAAGAAGAGGTAATGTTCGTTACCGATTCTTTCATCTTTATTTCTTCTTCCACTTATTCTTCTTTAGTTGTTTCATTATGAAGTAATAACATCAGTATCACTCATATACTGATATGTTATTATAACTATTAAACTACCCTATTTCACCATCTATCCATCCTACGGAAAAAGAAATCATCGCGCGTGCGTACGTACGGAATACCATCTCCATGCCATGGTGTAATCTATTATCCGCCACCACCTTACATGGATGGGTATAATGGTGTAAATAATGACTATATATGACTATTGTAAAGTTATATTGATTCTGAAATAGTATACATACACTTTAATACAATTCCACGATAATGGGAACGATATCATCGCTCATCCGTACGTACGGAATACCATCTCCACGATGTGATGCGACTCATTCTACGTGATCTTCTTTGCATAATGATTATTTAAATGAATTGAATTAATGAATATGATATATATTAGACTAATACCATTATTTAAATGAGTTATCTATAACCTAAATAGAAGAATAAGAATTTATTTGACAAAACACGCATAAGAACAAAAAGTAATAAACACCCGAATAACAAGTAGTAATGAAATATTACTAATAAGAAGCTAAGAATATGACCATATATGATATCATAAAAATAATTATGATTCTAGAATAAGTCAATAACCTTATTTAAATCATTATACAGGAGGTTCGGACACTTACGAAGCAAATTATACCTAAGGTAAGGGAAAATATCACAATCTCATTTTATCCAAGATTGTTTATACTTTTGTATTTACTGGGGTGTATTTTATCATCCACATCCATTTTTCCTCAATATGTAATATTATTTCCATCCACCTACAATTTTTTAAATC
Source organism: Viscum album (assembly GCA_963277665.1). Lineage (NCBI taxonomy): Eukaryota > Viridiplantae > Streptophyta > Magnoliopsida > Santalales > Viscaceae > Viscum > Viscum album. Next base: position 1,934,012,993 of record OY728142.1, read on the forward strand.
AAATTTTACCCTTCAGTGAGTTTTTAGTAAAAGATATGAAAGGAATATTTTGTCATTTTTTCGTACGAGGAACATTTTGACTTTTCCGACAAAAGTACGAGATGAATGTTTTTTTAACTTATACGGCATGAATGGATTTTTGAAACATTATTTCCAAGAAGCTTCCTTTACATGTTTACAATTTTATTTTTAATCAAATTCTTTTAGTTTGAATTTTTTTGACATGTTAAGAAAGGAAAAAATGTTTTTTAGGTAGAAATGATATTTTCCTTAAGAATGGAGTTCAAGAGTTTTATCAAAATTATTTTCCATCTAAGATAATAAAGGGTTCTATTTCTATCCATATTTTTATTACATTGATTTGATTATCTTATGATGGAATTATTTTTATGATGTCCTTTTATCTTATATGGATTATGATATGATGGCATGATGTTTAAGAATCCCATTTCTATTACATAGGTTATGCAATGATGTATGATTTATGATTTTGTGGAACACATAATAATGGTATCATTATGAGATGGGTGAGACCTATATCTCCCTCCAATGCATTGAGTAAAGATTATATATATCATGATATAGACATGGATGGAATAGCAGGTTAAACCAGTTCAGTGAAACAGGACTGGAACGTAGTGCGAACTTGGTTCAGAAATGGACTTTATCCACGAAGATAGTCTTGGCCATGAGTCTTGACTAATAAGAAATGATTATCTATGATTATGTGTGTATGCCACAAAGTTTCATGTTTTATGTTATGATTATTGGGATTACATTTCACTACTATGATTTATCCATGTTATGATATTATGATCTCTTTTGCAGGATAAGATTTCCAAAATGTTATGTTCTTATGAATATGATGTGATTGATATTTCTTTTTTTACCCTTATTGAGAATTTGAGATCACGCTTTTGTATTTTTTCTTTCCCTAGGTCAGGAAGAATGTTATTATGTAAGATATTCCAAAAGGGACTATAGATATGATGAAATAAATGGGAGACATTGTAGACGCTTTATGAACCAGTTGTTTATGTTTCCCAGTTTCTAAAGACACTATACCTATATGGTCCTTTCCTGGTTTTGTTATATGTTGTAATAAGTGTTCTTCAATTCTAATGTAATAACAAAGTATATAAAGTATGGGTCGTTTTAGTTGGTATCAGAGGAAAGGTATAGTCAACCTTTGGAAACATGGATGTGAAAGCCTTAGTAAGAACCATAAGGATAAGTCTAAGAATAGAACACAATCTTAGTGATTTAGAAATGGCCATGAATAAGCTAGGATAAGACCTTAAGTGTGATATTTTATTCTTGATTGTGTGGTTTTCCTATTATAATTAGTGTTTCTCACACTACTCTTCTTGGTTTTAGTCAGTCGCTGGAACCCTAAGGAACCGTGTTAATGCGGAATGTGACAGGCAATGCAATGATTGTCCCCCTGAGCAACCAAATGCTATGGGAGCTAGAATGAAAAATCTTGTAGCCATGCTCACACAAATTTATCAAGCTATGAATCATGCAGGACTTCCAAACGAGCAAAGGAAGAAGCAACATTCTGTTGAATCCTTCATGAGGAAGTGTCCACCTTCATTCAGCGGGTCTACTGATCCATTAATTGCTGAACAATGGATTAGTACTACTGATTAGATATTTTCAGTTCTTCAATGTTCTGAACATGATAAAGGCATCTTAGCAGTTTATCGTTTGGAAGGTGATGCTGATCAATGGTGGAATCTTATCAATAATACAAGGCAAAGAGATGAAATTGAGTCCATGGAATGGGACGAGTTCAAGAATATATTTTTCAATAAGTACTTCCCTCGTATTCTACGAACAAAGATGGAGAAAGAGTTTATTGAACTAAATCAAAATGATGATGAATCTGTTGGTACCTATGAAGAAAATTTTACAAGACATGCAAGGTACGCTTCTGGTATTATTATCCAACATGAGAGTAAGATCGATCGATTCTTTAGTGGCTTAAAACCAAGTCTTCGAAGGGAATTAGCCATAAGGGACATCAATAGCTATGAGGAAATCGTTCGATGTGCTCTCAAAGTTGAGATGGAGATTGGAGTAACCCATCAGTCATATGGGTTTGATAAGAAGAGGAAAATGGAATTCAAAGGAAAATCTAAAGAGCACACTGAATAGAAGATGATCATTCCCTTATGCTCAATGTGTGGAAAGAAACATGGAGGGAGTTGTCTTAAAAGGACAAGTAAATGTTTCAAATGTGGAAAGGAAGGTCATCAGGCATTTGAAAGCCGCAATGATGGGAAGAAGATGTCCAATGATGCATACAAAGGAAGGGACACACAGAATGAACCTACTACACTTCAATGTTTCAAGTTTAAGAAGTTGGGGAATTATTCCAATCAATTCCCAAATCCAAGGGTTGATGATGATGGTCTACGTCAACAAACGCTTAAGGCTAAAGGCAAAGGAAAGTCACATGAAATTTCTATCAGCGATGTGGAGTACGATAACGATGTGGTGAAAGGTACACTTACCATCCACTCAAAAGTAGAAAACGTTTTATTTGATTCTGGATCCACCAACTCTTTTATTTCTGAAGAATTTTCTAAGGGTATCATCATATTACCTCAACAATTAGATGTTGAGTTAGCTGTGACAAACCCTAATGGAACAATAGTAGCATCAAAAGTTTATAATTCTTCTCCGATTGAAGTTTGTGGGAAAGTGATTCCTGCAAATCTTGTGATCCTTCCTATAGTGGAATTTGATGTGATTATTGGCATGGATTGGCTTTCTTTATATGGAGCTCATATAAATTTCAAAATAAGGGAAGTCACATTTCATTTCCCAGATCAATCTATGATCGTCTATCGTTGAAAGGATGAACATAACCTTCCAGTGGAAATTTCTTCCATCTTATGGGTCTTTATTCCACTAAATGAGGGTTATTTATCTTAAATGGTTGGTGAGAAACTAATGATTAATAATATTCCCATGGTACGGGAGTTTGATGATGTCTTTCCGGAGGAATTTCCAGGTCTTCCACCAAATTGTGAAGTTGAGTTTTCAATATAACTCATACCGGGTGATTTGCCTATTTCAAAGACACCTTATAGAATGGCCCCAATTGAGCTGCAGGAATTGAATAACCGACTCCAAGAGAATCTTGATAAGGGATTCATACGCCCTAGTGTGTGACCATGTGGAGCACCTGTTCTAATTATTAAGAAGAAAGATGGATCAATGAGACTTTGTATTGATTATCGAGAACATAACAAGATCACTATCAAGAACAAATATCCGCTCCCATGCATTAATGACTTATTTTTCCAACTACGTGGAGCTCAATACTTTTCCAATATTGATATTCATTCAGGGTATCATCAATTAAGGGTCAAAAGGGAGGATATACCAAAGACAGCTTTCCGTACAAGGTATGGACACTATGAATTTATAGTGATGCCATTTGGTCTTACTAATTCCCCTGCTATCTTCATGGATCTGATGAATAGAGTCTTTAGAGACTATCTTGATCAATTTGTGGTAGTCTTTTTAGACGATATTCTTGTCTATTCAAAGAGAAAGCAAGAACATGAAGATCACTTGAGAATTATATTGAAGACTCTGAGAAAGGAGAAGCATTATTCCAAAATTACCAAGTGTAAATTTTGGCTTCAAAAAGATTCATTTTTGGGTCACATAATCTCAAAAGAGGGGATATCTATGGATCCAGCAAAAATAGAGGTTATCGAAAGATGGTCGAGACCAATAATAGTAACCGAGATCTGAAGATTTCTTGGTTTGGATGGATATTATCGACGTTTTGTGAAAGATTTTTCCTGATTATATAATCCACTCACCAGGTTGACTCGGAAAGGAGTTAAGTTTGTTTGGACGGAGGAATGTGAAGATAATTTCAAGGAGTTGAAAAGAAGGTTATACATTTCACCTGTGCTCACATTCCCTTGTAGTGGAGAAAGGTTTGTGATCTACTGTGATGCATCTAAGCAGAGGTTGGGGTGTGTTCTTATGAAAAATTATATGGTGGTAGCTTATGCCTCATGACTGTTGAAAATCCATGAGCAAAATTACCCAACACATGTTTTGGAGTTAGCTGCGGTAATATTTGCATTAAAGATTTGGAGGCATTATCTTTATGGAGAAAGGTGTGACATTTATACTGATCATGAATGTTTAAAGTATATTTTCACACAAAATGAGCTGAATATGCACCAAAAAAGATAGATAGAGCTGATTAAGGATTACGACTACTCAATTCATTACCACCCGGGGAAAGCAAACAAGGTGGCAGATGCATTAAGTCGACAAGACCATGCCAGTTTATCCATGAGGAGGATCACAAAAGATCCAATATTTATGGATTTACAAAGGATGGATCATGGAATAATAATGGAAGGGGGAAAATCGTATCTTTCTCAAATTAATGTTCAACCATCTATACATGTGATGATTAAAGAGCCGCAAAAAAAAGATGTAGAGTTACAAAAGAAGGTGAGAAATATTCCTAAATTCAACCTTGATTGTGATGGGATAATATCGTTCAGGAATCGGGTTTGTGTTCCTCCCATCCCCGAATTAAAGAAGGAGCTGCTGGATGAGGATCATAGTTCTTTATTCTCTATTCCTCCTGGAAGCACAAAGATGTATAGGGACCTGAAAGAGTACTTCTAGTGGGATGGCATGAAAAGGGCTGTTGTTGAATATGTCTCTCGATACTTGGTTTGTCAGCACGTTAAAGCTGGTAGACAGATGTCTAAGGGGATGTTACAACCATTACCCATACCCGAATGGAAATGGGAAAACATCACTATGGACTTTGTCACAGGACTTCCTAAAACATCCAAAGGCAATAATGCTTTCTGGGTCATAGTTGATCATCTTACAAAGTCTGCACACTTCATTGCTATTAGAGAGGATTTCTCTCTGGATAAGCTTGCCAGGATATATGTAAAGGAAGTGGTAAGATTTAATGGAGTACCACTTTCTATTATATCTGATCAGTATCCGAGATTTACCTCGAAGTTCTGGAGAAGTGTTCCGCATACTCTGGATACAAAGTTGAGTTTCAGCACTACTTATCATCCTCAGACAGACGGTCAGTCTGAGAGAACAATTCAAACTCTTGAAGATATGTTGATAGCTTTCTCTATGGTTTTCAAAGGTGGTTGGGATCAACACATACCTTTGGTAGAATTTTCGTATAATAACATCATTCACTCCAGTATTTAGATGGCTCCTTATAAAGCTCTCTATGGAAAGAAATGCAGGACTCCAACTTGCTGGGATGAAGTTGGGGAAAGAAAGCTATTAGGACCTGATCTTTTTGATGAGATTGCAGAAAACGTCGGATCTATTCAACAACACATAAGAGAAGCTCAGAGTCTACAGAAAAGTTATGCCGATAACCGAAGAAAAGACCTAGAGTTTGAATTGGGTGATAAAGTGTTCTTACAAATATCTCCCTGGAAGAGGGTCATGAGATTTGGAAAGAAGGGGAAGTTGAGCCCTAGATATATCGGTCCTTTTGAAATACTGGATAATGTTGGAAAGGTAGCTTACCGATTGGCGCTTCCACCAAATCTCTCTCGAGTTCACGATGTGTTCCATGTATCTCTCCTGAGAATGTACACACCTGATCCTTCACATGTACTCAGCTCAGAAGTTGTACCGTTGGAGCAAGATCTTTCTTATGAAGAAAAACCAAAAGAGATTCTGGATCATAGCAAAAAAGTCCTACGAAACAAGACCACTCGATTGGTGAAAGTTTTATGGAGGAACCATGAATTAAAATAAGCTACATGGGAGCTTGAGGTTTTGATAATGGAGAGGTATCCTCATCTTTTTGTTACAAAGTGACAAATTTCGAGGGAGAAATTCATTTTAAGGGGGGTAGAATGTAACACCTGACACTTTTATGATAAATATTTTGTTTCTATCAAAGGAATATTTCACTACACACAACACTAACTTGGCTTGCTTTACACGCAACCGTGGCCTTCCTCAATATCTTGCATCGTACGCAATACCATGTTTCACTAAACAATGATTTTCTATTAAAATATTATTAAAACTAGCCGTTATGAATAGTAATAACCACCTTTTGAAATTTTATAAATTTTATTTTTCAAAATGGACTTCATTTTTGGATTCAGAATATCGAAATTATCATAGGGTGAAATTTTGGTATTTTTCTGAATACTTTCAATTTTTGATGAATAGTGAAACCACTAAGTGGTAGTTAAAAAAACTGAATTTTTCATAAAACATAATTTTACCACTTTTGTGAGTGAAATTTCGAAAATCTGAGAGACACAGTTAATATCAAGGACTAAAATGTGGTTCAATGAGATGAAAATAATTTTTGGTGAATAGTATCTTTTTACTTTTTTTACCACGGTTAAAAGTAAATAGGGTAATTATGGGTGAAAGTGTTATTATTATTACCCTAACACATGTCCCAATTCTATTGGATAAGTGTAATTCGACCAAAAACAACCTTAGGAATAAAATATGACAATTTATGCCCACTATAATTAGATTAGGACATTTATTATTAATTTATTTAAAGAAGGGTTAAAATAGTTAAAATCAACGTTTAATAAGTAAATCATTTTTAATATGGGTTTATACATAAGATAAATTAGACTATAAATATTCTTTAGAAAGATACAAATATTTCCTACATAATGGTATTTTATTTGTAATTTTTAGACGTTAAATAATATAATTTATTTATGACACAACAATGATGCAGTAATTATCTTATTAATGAAATATTGAAATAATTGATGTTATAAATACCCAAATAAATGTAATTTGAGACTTTTAATGAATTAAAATAATTTTATAGGTTAATATGACATGTTATTATTTATGTAATTAAATTTGTTTGAACTAATTATTCTGTTATGATTTTCACAAAAATCAATTACTAAATAGTGTCAAAATTGACATAAAATAGTTTTTAAAACAAATATTATATTATTAATTGTAATTTTATTCATAAAAATCTATGGTTCAGCCAAATGACTTAGCTAAGGTTATATATATTAATAATAAACAAATTGGGGTTCGTTTGGCTTGATATAGTATGTTTAGTAACCTTATAGTGTAAGAAAACAAGAAGACACAGTAAAAGTTAAATTATCTAACTTAAAGTTAAATCTAAATGATAAGGTTAAAATTGTTACCTAAACTTGTCTAAATTCTATTGGATGAGAGGATTGATACCCATAACCACCTTATCTTCGAAATATATCAAATTGGAGCTATTAAAAACCGAATTTGACTTTATAATAAAATAATATTTTTAGTTATTCCAAAGGTGCCCCTCTCCTCCCTTATAAAAGGGCACCTCCTCCCTCTCTTCCTCACACCACGTTGAGCCTTCAAGCTCGGCCAAACCATGCCAATTTCTTCTCTCCACTTCTCTAGAGACATCCTATAGGTCCTGGTATTCTTCAAAGACCAATTTTAGTTCCCTAAAAGGAGGTCTTAAAGAAGCGATTCAAAGAAGAGGTAATGTATGTTACCGATTCTTTCATCTTTATTTCTTCTTCCACTTCTTCTTCTTTATTTGTTTCATTATGAAGTAATAACATCAGTATCACTAATATACTGATATTTTATTATAAGTATGAAACAACCCTATTTCACCATCTATCCATCCTACGGAAAACAAAATCACCGCGCGTGCGTACGTACGGAATACCGTCTCCACGCCTTGGTGTAATCTATTTTCCACCACCACCTTACATGGATGGGTATAATGGTGTAAATAATGACTATATATGACTATTGTAATGTGATATTGATTCTGAAATAGTATACATATACTCTAATACAATTCCACAATCATGGGAACGATATCATCGCTCGTGCGTATGTACGGAATACCGTCTCCACGATGTGATGCGACTCGTTCTACATGATCTTCATTTCATAATGATTATATAAATGAATTGAATGAATGAATATGATATATATTATACTAATAACATTCTGGAAATGTGGTATTTATAAACTAAAGAGAAGAATAAGAATTTTTTTTACAAAACACGCATAAGAACAAAAAGTAATAAACACCCGAATAACAAGTAGTAATGAAATATTACTAATGAGAAGCTAAGAATATGACAATATATGAAATCATAAAAATATGTATGATTATGGAATAAGTCAATAACATTATTTAAATCATTATACAGTAGGTTTGGACACTTACAAAGCAAATTGGACCTAAGGTAAGGGAAAATATCACAATCTCATTTTATTCGAGATTGTTTATACTTTGGTATTTACTAGGGTGTATTTTATCATCCAAATACATGTTTCCTCAATATGTAATATTATTTCCACCCACCCACAATTTTTTAAATCCAATTTTACCCTTCGGTGTGTTTTTAGTAAAAGATATGAAAGGAATCTTTTGTCGTTTTTCGTACGAGGTACTTTTTGACTTTTCCGACAAAAGTACGAGAAGAATGTTTTTTTAACATATAAGACATGAATGGATTTTTAAAACATTATTAACAAGAATCATGCTTTACAAGTTTTCAATTTTATTTTTAATCAACTTATTTTAGTTTAAAATTGTATGACATGTTAATAAAGGAAAAAATGTTTTTGAGGTAGAAAGGATATTTTCCTCAAGAATGGTGTTCAAGAGTTTTATCAAAATTATTTTCCATCTAAGATAATAAAGGGTTCTGTTTCTATCCTTTTTTTACATTGATTTGATTATGTTGTGATGGAATTATTTTTATGATGTCTTTTTATCTTATATGGATTATGTTATGATGGCATGATGTTTAAGAATCCCATTTTTATTACATGGGTTATGCAATGATGTATGATTTATGATTTTGTGGCACACATAAGAATGGTATCATTATGACATGGGTGGAACCTATATCTCCCTCTAATGCATTGGGTAAAGATTTTATATCTCATGAGATAGACATGGCTGGAACGGCAGGTTAAACCGGTTCAGTGAAACAGGACTGGAACGAGGAGTGAACTCGGTTCAGAAATGGACTTTGTCCACTAAGATAGTCTTGGACATGAGTCTTGACAAATAAGAAATGATTCTCTATGATTATGTGTGTATGCCACAAATTTTCATGTTTTATGTTATGATTATTGGGATTACATTTCACTACTATGATTTATCCAATGTTAGGATATTATGATCTCTTTTGCAGGATAAGATTTCCAAAATGATATGTTCTTATGAATATGATGGGATTGATATTTCGTTTGGATACCCTTACTGAGCATTTGAGCTCACCCTTTTGTATGTTTTCATTCCCCAGGTCAGGAAGAAGGTTATTAAGTAAGATATGACAAAAGGGACTATAGATATGATGAAATAAATGGGAGACAGTGTAGACGCTTTATGAACCAGTTGTTTATGTTTCCCAGTTTCTAAAGACACTATACCTATACGGTCCTTTCCAGGTTTTGTTATATGTTGTAATAAGTGTGCTTGAATTCTAATTTAATAACATTTTATGTAAAGTATGGGTCGTTATATCATTTAAAATGCCTCATATTCTCTATCCCATATAGTCCCACAATGGATTCTATCACTATCTTTATTTTGAAATAAAAAGGAACAAGAAATAAAAAATTATATAATTATAGTATCTATTTTCCTACTATAGTAGTTTAAACTCCCAAACTATCATGCCTAGTCTCCACTCCCCACAACTAGTTATAAAACCTAAAAAGATAATAAAGTATTTTTAGAAAATGGTAAATATATAATGGTAAAACCTTCACCTTTTTTATTTTCTGACCCACTTCGGAAATTAATAACTTATATCATAAGTATGTTGAATATTTATTTTAAATACATATAATTTTCAAGAACATCAACAATTATCTAAGGAAATTATTTTCCTTGAAACTTTTTCGAGAAACTTACTCCATGAATATTTCTCAACTGTGTTATTATGACCATTCTTAGTCTGATGGGCTTCGTCCGATTGGGATCATTTTTTTAAATTCTTTTTTTCATTAATCAATTATGAAGGATATTATATTGATAGCTTGCAACTCCTTTATCCGATAAATCATGGTCTGATGAACCTTCTCTAATGGATGTTGCTCCAATGAGCTCACTCAATGGACGTGTTCTTATATAACATCGTCTTGTAAAACTTTATCCAATGATCAGATTGAACCTCAGTCAGCTTGGACTCAATCTAATGTTACTTCCTCATCTTCGACTATAAAAAATAATGTCTTATTTGATACTCAAAACCCATTCCCCAATTATCAAATATCTATAATACATGAACATTCAATGTTTTTTTCACTATTTGACAATCTAATTGTGATCTACTTTAATAGGAAACCCATAATGGTTTTTATAATATTTTTAAAATCTTTTCCTCTCATCCCAATTTTCTGAATCTTTAATTTTTGGTAAATCTCAGACATATATTTGACTTCTTAAACACTTCATAATACTTCTGGGAGCTTCTGAAAAATTCTAACATCATCCAGTTTATGAACATTTATCAATTTTATTTCTTTATTATAATTTTTTATTATTATTACCCATTATGATGAAGATGTATGGAAGATTAAATATGAACCATTATGATGACTTCTTGTTAATACTGAAAATCTTCACACTTGAATGCTCTATAACAACTATTTACATAGAGAATTTCTTTGAAGTATTTCTATATTTCTTCTATTCATTATACTAATGATCCCAATTCCAATGAATTTATATGTGATATCCTATTACCGATGGATCGATCACATATTCTCTCTAAAAAACATTTTTAACATTAGTATAATGATTCATTACATATTTTTGAAACAATCAATCATTTTTTCTTTTTCCATTGCCCCAATATTAAGGGAAAAAAGAATTATTTCTGGCAGATGAAGTAATTTAAATACAATTGAAAAATTATTATTATATTCAGCCTCTAATTAAACATTGTATCCAATGTTGTAAAGATACAAACGGTTAAAAAATCAATGTTAAAATCCAATATGATTGATCATTGGCATACTTCATCTGATGAAGTGATTCCAAAAGTGACATAATTTATTTTTAATGATCATTATTTATCTAACTATGATACCAATGATTTTTCATCCTTAATTTCTATCATTGAAGACTTATTTTTTTAGGCTTATTGTTTTGAAGAAAAAGAAAAAATATTCATTTGTTACATTCCAAAAAACCATCCCAACCTTCAATCAATTATGTGTCTGTTAATCTCATACTGATGGAATGAGGCCAAAAATATCTAGCTTTATTATCATTCTCATTCTGTAAACATTATATTTCAATCATTAATTCCTCATGACATTGAATACATTTAAGACCAGATTCATCATTGCCAGACATACATTGGGAATTCTTGTAAATTCCCAGAATTCTAAAATCTTATTTCAATCTAACCAAATTTCAATATGATTGGTATCCCTAACTCTCCCTCATTCCTTCATATGACTTGCATCAAAAAAAATTTAAACAATATTGGACTTTTGTGGATAAAAAAATTGTCATCGAATCATAAGATTTATATAAGATCCATTCAAAATCTGATTCTATTCCTAAGACCAATTTCCAACAAATCTATTACATCTTTTTATATGAAAATATTTCATCATAAAATTAATATTATTTATATAATATAATGAATTTTTTATCAATATCCCAATCTGATGTTTCATATTAACACATATTGATGTGTTGGATTCAATTATTATGCTAATAGTATGTATCCAATTGAAAAAATTTCACACATGTTTCTTCAATCCATATTTCTATAAACTTCACACCATAATTTATTTCTTCATTATAATAAACATATTGATCAATTGGACAAAAAAATCTACCAAAACAAAAATTGAGCCTACAATCTCCCCCTTAGGGTTTGTTGTCAGTGCCCACATGATTCACTACTCAACAATACCACTTTGTTGTTTTTATTTTATTCTACACATTCATTGATTTCCCTTAATATTTTATATAGATCCATGTTTCCTTGTCTTTACCCCTTATTGAATGAATAATTCAACGGGTTCATCATGACATGATTCCCCCTTATTGACATATAATCTTATTAGTGAAGGTCTAAACTATTAAACTTAAAAACAAGAAATTTTTATTGAGGATAACATAACTATCAAAATTGTTTAACAGAATTTAAATAAACAACATTTAGTCTACATGGGTGAACCTAGTTTGGAGAACAAGAGTGTATAATCACGGTTCTCAATGTTTTCCATTGCACAAATTTCATGTAATTCCATTTTCATGTTTCTTCCAACATTCCTATTTCTTGGGAAAATATTTAAAGTATTTGTTTTAATATTAATGTAACAGACACCCATATCAAAAAACATATCATATGGTTTAGGTATATAAATAGAACATTACAAAACACATAAATTGTAACCTAATTACTTCCTTTTGAAATAATAATAAGAGTCTCATCAACATCTGATTCTTGATTTCAAATCCTTCAATTCCCTAATTATTGTTACCAATAAAAATATTTTTTTGGAATAAGGAGTAACCTATCTTGTTTCATAGAATCATTTTTTGTACTGATAGTCTTCTATCACCCATAACTTTTTCTTCATATTATCGGATTTTTCATTGGAATTATTTTTTCCTTCTGTTCATCATTATCGTATTTTGTAACAACTTTATTTTTATTTTCATATTATTATGATAAGGATGGTAATTTTGTTTCCCTTTCAGAATCATTTTATTATTGTGATTTTTAATATCTATTTCATGATTTCCCCTTTTTTTGGAACAGTAGTGAAATAAATTTCAGTAAAATTCCCTTATTTATCACATCTCATTCATATTTTAGGTCTTTTTAAGTCACTATATATTGAAATTATTTTTTCAACCTTGTTTACAATTTTTTTTATTATGATATATTTTTATCCATGTCAGCTTCTTCTTTATGGATATAAAATTTCACTTTATTTTTAGACACAATATATAATTATTTATCAACATTCATAACATACTCATTTTTATTTTCCTTGTGAGTTTCATTTTTGGATTCCACATAATTTTTAGGATCATTTTATAATCTTTTTATCATCATATCCCTCCATTGATTCATACCTATTTTCTTTTATGTACATATGTTACCAAAATGAATAAGCTCTATGTCAAAAAAACCCTCCAACACTATTAGTGAACTATGAATATTGATTTTTTGCACTAGTAGTGAACTTTTTTAGATCATTGTTGTTGTTGTTTCTTTGCATATCATGGTCATCTTTTCTCAGGAGGATAATTCCATGAAGAATTATTATCATTATTAATGAATGAAATTTTCTCACAAAAACTCTTTTATAAACCATAATTTTTTATATTATTTATATGTTTTTCCATTAACATAAACCTCCTTAGAGAATTTTTCTATAAAATTTATTATATTATTTTTTTATATAAGGAAAATTGAATGGGTTTTTAAAAACTATTCTCTGTTCTGATTCAACATATTTCATAGAACATCTATGAATTTTTTCAGATTTATCTGTCTTTAACTAGTTCTATTTACTTTCTTGAACAAGGGTAGATTCTATATTCTTGATATTCTCATTTCTAGAGGAATTTTCATCATAAATTTTTAGTCTTAATTAAATATCAAAATTCATAAAATATAAGTCCCTAACATTTTTCTATAACTTATTTCATTCTTTCTAGAGTTTATTATTTTTATTAAGTACATTCTCATAATTCATTTTGAAAATCCATTCCATTTCTACCAAATCATCAGAATCATTATCACTTCTAGATGGATCAATTAAAATTTTGATATGAGAAATAATGTTGAGTTGATGATCATGTTCATCACTGGATTAGGAACCATCCAAATTTATTCCACTTAGATAATGTTTCATCTTCTAGTCATATGTAAATATTTCATTTTGTTTCATCCACATTTTTTTGGAGATTTATCATATTCTTCCTTATACTATAGTGTTAAATTTTCTTGTAAGGAAAATTCAATGCAAAATCACCATCCATTAACAATTCCAACATCTAATGGTTTTTTATTTTCATTTTCCCTTATGTATTACTTTGAATGCAGGGAAACTATTCTGTGGAATATTTAGCTTCTTACCCTCCTTCAAATCACTTGATTCTTCCTTATATTTATTATTCAATTTTAAAAAAAATTGAAGGGAATTTCTTGATAAAATAGTAAATTATTTTTCATAAAATGTTATCTTATCATTTCATTAGTAAAAATAATTTTGTCACGGTCATTTAAATATCAAGTTTTAGGATCTATATCTACCAAAAATGATACTGTGGCATCAAACATTTCATGAATAATTCTTAAGAAGTTATCCACAATAGTTGAGTAATCAAACTTCTCACCAAGAAATACTATGGTGCTAACAATGTAATACATCATTATAAATAATTCGCTAACAGGTTAATTCTTATCCATTTTAGATATTCATTCATCTGACTCTAATGGTTTAACTTTTCCTTATTCACCTCTTTATTGCCTTTATAAATGTTTTTCAATATTTCAAAGATATATTTGGTAGTTTAAACTCCCATTAATCTGTAAATATCACATTATTTTGTTATGAGAGTAAATAATTTGTATCCCATTTATCTTTATCAACATTTCAATTATCATCAAATGTAATAAGATCATTCTCAATATAATGATTAAATCCATTTTTAGTAGATATATAAACATCATAACTAAGAGACATCAGATATGGAAGCATTATATATTTATAGATATGATAGTTCTTACCATTGAAAACAAAAATCTACTTATAGTTCACTAATTCAAAATTTTATATTCTTAGATTTTGATATTTAATAAGGAGTCATGCCTCTGATACAAATTGTTGATGTCCATGTAGGATCAAGACCACTGGGGGTGAATTTGTGGCTTCATTTTCTTTCATAAGAATGTTTTATTTATCCTCTGATACATGGTAATGTCATGATCCACTCAAATTAAAATTTTAATCTGGGAAATACATACAAAAAAGTGTAAATAGACGGTATCACATGGTATTTTCAAGGTTTGATTCAAATACCTACTCTTTTCCATGTCATATAGTCCAACCAAAAAGGATTCTTTCACTATCGTATTTTTGGAATAAAAAGGCACAATTAATGAACAATTATACAATCCAAGTATAAAATTTCCATCTATAGTTGGTTATTCCCCCAAATAAAATTTCTACTATCCACTTACCTGTAGTTAGTTATTCACCCTAAAAATATAATCAAGTCATTTTAGTAACATGTATGTATCCATAGTCACTTGAGTAGCATTAATTCTTCTTTTTTCAATATGACTGGCATCATCATCTATCCCCCATCCCATAATAAAGAATTCATCACATGTTTCTCAAAAAAATTTATATTTTATGAATTATAAAAAAAAAATCATAACCAAATTTATGTAGGATCCATGCATAATTTTATTCTCTTACAAAGGACCAATTCAAAAAAAAATATATTTTATCATTAAGAGAATACATTTCATTCTAGGATCAATAATATTTCCAGTACCATTTGAATTTTTATAAAAATCTCAATCTGATGGATTGTTTTGAATTATGCTGATGTGATGGATCCATTTCACATGTTGATAGTCTAGATCTGTTTGAAAAATTTACAATCACATATCTTCAATCCAAATTTCCATTACCTTCAAAACATTCATTATTTATTCCAAATAATCAACATATTTATCTATTGACATCAAATACAACCAAATGAAAACATGTTCCAAAAACTGACCACATCGTAATAATCCACTATAAGGAAATAATTTGAAAATAAGTGTGATATAAGGACCTCTTATATATACGTCATCACTGTGTCAACTATACATGATAAATTCTATATGACTAAAGAACCAACAATGATCAACGAATATTCAAATTGATGTGTACATCACAATACTAAATAACATTATCATTAATGATGTCTTTTCTTTAAAATGATATTCAATGCAATTCAATACATACACTATGGAGTGGTATCATGAATCAAATGATAACACCAAACACAAAATTATGTATTTTAAAACATCTTTCATTATAGATTGTTTCAAATTTACAATAATTATCCATGTTCAAGTATGCATCATGGATTTTATTAAAATCATTAACAATAATTGTGAAATGATCCCAAATCATTGGATATTATTTCCCTATAAATGCCCTAAGAAATTAGTAGAAAAAGTTGTACAAAAAATTATTCTAATTCTATTCAATTGTGTATATCAATAAATTCCATTGTAGAATTAAAAAAATTATAATTCCTTAATTAATTATTTAATGAAAGGTGTATCCAATAGAATAAAATAATTTATAGTCAAACTATAAGGTATTTAATAGTTAATTTTCATAAAAAATACTCAAAGGTAATAGGGAATTGTTTTTATGTTTATTTGGTTGATTTTTTTTGATGAAAAATTGGGTTTCACATGAATTTTTGGATGTACATATATATTTTTGATGTGGTATGTTGAAAAATATCAAAAAAATGAATGAATTATCTTTATGTGGTACATAAATTTCTATACACAAGGTGATGTCATTTCTTAATGCTTTCCAAATTTTTGGGGTCCTTACTTTGGAGGATAGAGAGAATCGTAAAAATTGGATTTCATTGAAGGCCTTAATAAAATATGGAAAATGAATGAGTTTGGTGCAGAATGGGTTTCATGAAGGTGGTTTTATAAGGGAAAAAATTAGTTGACTATAATCCTTATGACTAGTATTGGGTTTGTGAATGGAAAATTCCCATGGAGCATTGTGAGACAGGGTGCATCACGAACAAAATGTGGGAACATCCCGAAATGGAGATAATGTGGCTGGAAGCTTCTATAATTGGTGGAAACCCCTATAAATAGGCTTCTACAACCATACAAAAAATTCAGTACACAATAACGATATTAATTCTTCGGATTCATGATAGTTTTTTGCAATGGTGGTTTTTGCGAAAAGGAATTCAAATAAAGAGAGTCTGTGATGGTATAAAATCCAAAAACAATTGAGCCTCATGAAAGTAAAAGAGTTTTTAACATCCATTAAAATTTGATAGAAATTTTGGAGCTTCTAGAATACAATGTGAGCTTTATGAAATGAAGGTTCTTCATGATGGCTATTAGAGATTCATGAATTAAGTGATGTTTGTGAAGGTAGTGAGTGTCTTGAATGATTTCAAAAGGGATTTCCCAGAAAATCTATGTAAAGTTGTATTAATCTTGTGTATGAATTTGTAACATCAAGAGAGAATATATCTATAACTAAGGATGTCTTCTTTATTGAAAATTAAGTCACATAATCATCCAAAAACTATGTGTGAATCCCTTCTAGGATAGTGGACCATGTAAGAGGAAGAATGTGATACATTCTGCTGATAGTGATCCAAAGAAAGAGACTCTAGGAGTGACCCGATGGAAAGTATTGAGTTGACACTAATCCTTGTAAAGGAATTTTTTATGTGAATAGATTTTATCAATGTATAACCTTTTATTTTTTTAGTGCGCTTTAGCCGATTTGGTACATTAGGACATCAACATTCTATGCTCCTTGGATGTTTCCCTATGAGGGTGAACCAAGTAAAATTGTTTCATACCGTGCATGATTTCATTTTTTCAAATGTTGTTATAGGACAAGGAGAGAAGAGAGTTTTTTTTAATTAAGAAATATGATCCAAAGGGGAATGTTTTTTAATCTATCATACCCTGATGCAAACCCCCTCTCAGGTTATTTAACCTAGTTGGGCTTACATCATCACAATCAAAAAACTAATATCTTCAAATTAATCGTTCAACAATAAGATATATATATATATACGTCATTTTAATTATTTTATAATATATTTATTAAACAATTTAGTAATAAATGGACATAGTAAATTTTAATGTATTTTATAATATCTCATATGTTCTCAATTATCTAAAATAGAGCAAACAATTTAAAAAAAATGGAATATGTCATTAATCTAAGTAGACTAGTACGCCACATGTCACTCAACTAAGGTGTGTTTAGTACATTGGTGATAAAAATGTTAATTATCTTGTATGATATATTATTTTCAAAATATGTGTTCACTCTAGTGGGGATAGGGTTCCACATAGCTTGATGCAGATATTTTTTTTATCTTAAAAGGGATTAATAGACAAGATAATATTGAATCACAACTGCAATTTGAGGTATATTTTAATTTTATAATTTAAATAAATCTTTCAATTGTTATTCTCATGTTTTTGAATGTGATAATGTAATTAATCTTGATATCTCATCATATTAGCATTGATCTATCATGAGTTCAGGATAAAATGTAAATATGGTTCAACCAAAAAAACATATGAAAATTCATAAAATTATCACATATGGGAAGAGATGTTTTTAGGGAAAATCTATAGACTGATATGAGATAACGGTTAAATATAACTAAATAATGTTCTGTGGAAACATATTACCTCCAACCTAAAAATGGGCATATAAATAAATCCATAATGAAAAAATACCAAAGAACATGGTTTGAGGGTTACTATTATTGTTGTGATGTACATGTCCAAAAAGCATTCAATTTTCTATATAATATGTCTCTTACATGTCTAGGGAAATGGAATATTGAATGTGGATGGCATTAACAACAACATGTGAAGATCTATTTTAAGTATCCACTACATGAATGGAATATTGAGTTTCAAAATATCTTATAATGCCTAGAAGAAAAATGTGGATGATGTGGTGGGTATAGAAATATTTAAAATGATTGAAATGAATTTACCCTATCATAATACAATAATAATTTGAAAGTAGGTTCATAGTGTTACATAAGGAAAAATGAAGTGATAATAAATAGTGAAATTATATTCATATAGCTTGCGAATATTAAAAGAGGAAATTAATAAATAAAAGGACTGATTTGAAGGAAAAAAATTATTTATATTTGAAGATGCTTTGAGTATTTATATGTTACATTAAAAATTATGAGGAGAAAAGGAATAATGTCCAAAAATTTCATGTTTTAAGAAGCCCATGATTTTTATTATTGATTTATCATAAAATGTTTCCAGTTTTTTTGTTTTACGAGAAAAAATTTATACATCTCAGGTAGGTTTCTGTTACATATATCATGTTAATTATTTTACATTAGTTTGTAGCTAAAACAATGTTATAAATCTATAGTTTTCTGTGAGTGGGATAAGAACCACCATGCATCGAGGAGGTAGTCATCCTTCGGGAGTAAAACGTTATTAAAAAACATTTTGGTGTTCTAAATTAATATGGAATATTAAATATTTTTTGAGGGTATTACAGATGAATAATAATTAAGGTGTGCATGATTATGAATGGGATTAATTATCTAAATCACCTTTCCCCCTCTATGTATTTACCGTCACTTGTTCTACCCTTTTAAGAATCTAGTATGTAGTATGATAGCCATATATCCACCAACATGAAAAAATGTTATACATTATGTCCAAATTAAAAGATGTTCATAACATTAATACAATAAAATCCACTTAAAATGTAAACATAACATGTAAATGGACTTACCTAAGTCAACCATTGAGTCAATTCCACTAAGGAATCCATGAACCTGTTCGGTATTACCTACACACCAAATTAGATGACAATAATAAACACCCTCTAAAACCTTGGTAGAATAATCAACTCATAATAATGATAGTAAAATTAATAAAAAATGGTATAAGAAAAAATAAAAAGTAAATTTATAAAAATAAAATAAAAAAGAGACTCCCCCTAAATCCATAAACACGATGAATCTGTTTAACTTTAACCATTGTATAAATGATAAGAAATAATGAAAAGTTAAATCGTAGAAAAATAATTATTAAATGATATTGGTATTAATCTAATATTATTATTTGAAGTTAGACTCTAATTACACAAAATATTTTTACCTGAAACAAATAGTTTAGATATTTTAGATGAACTGATTGTTTGGTTCAATTGTGGATGATTATAATTTGGTTGATTTTCAAATAAATTATTGTTGGTAAAAATATAAATATTATATATATATATATATATATTAATTTATTTTATGGAAACTAAATAATATGTGATAAGGGATATAATACATTAATGATATTAAAATTAGTTTATAAATAACATATTAGTAGAAGAGAATCCTATAGGTGTAATTCAATACTAATATTAAAAAACAACTTAGGATTTGTTTATTTTAGTCAGAAATAATTGAATGGAAGATGAATATGCATTATTTTATGGGCTAATGTTAAAAGATAGATATATTCAGAGATGAACATGTAATATTCATTTAGTGGATATACATCATTAATAAAAACATATGAAAAATTAAAATAAAAATATTCAATTTTCATATACCAATTATACCAAAAATGGAAAACCCAAATATATAGTATGCATTATGAATAAGGTTTTTTTTCTGAAATGAAAAATGAAATAGTTGTAAAAGGTATGATAAAAAAGGAAATCACAAATTGTGGCAAGATTACTATGTTTTAGAATTTTTTGGAATGAAGAACAAATTAACCTTAATGTTTCACCATTGGTGAAGCTATTATCTACGAAGAAGGGAAATATGAGGCAGCGAGGAAGATATATATACTTGGTCTCTAACTCTGGTTTCCTATGTCATGGATCACTAAATTTAAATCCACCAATTAGTGGTGAATTAAATTTTTTCATTTCATTAAAAGGGAAAGAATAATTATGCTTACCTATAGGAATAGGTGAATCATGATTTAAGGGAACTTAAAGGTTTTTTAATTTTGTCATAAGGGTTTATCCGTCAGTCTAAGAAGCATATAGAGTTCCTTTGAAAAATATAGAAGGGGTATGGTTCTTTTTTGTGAGTCAATGTCTTGAGATCTAAGAGGAAGGTAACTAGTAGGGTTCCATTTCATGAGTTGATGTTGTGAGAGTAAGGACTTGGTCAGGTTCTTCCAGAGTGCATGAGGTAGGGAAGGTAAGTTTGATCCTGGAGAGGATGGGAAGATCGATCATAAATAGGGGAAGAAAAAACCAAGACTAGATTAATTGTGGATGAGGGGGTCGACTCTCAGAAATGGATAGGAGATATCAATGTAGTATGGGGAGCTTGTCTGTGAGTGTTGGCTATGATAGATCTAAAGAGTATTAGGGTCGGGCTCGATTACAAAACTGGAGGGGGTTATCCATCATGAAGGGGAGGTGGTGGGGGTGCTCGATCATGAAGGGAATTGGGGTGGGGATCAATCATTAATGTGATGATCTGTATGGATAAATAATTATTTTTAACTATGTAATTAGATATCGTTTCCCATGTTTTTAATAAACTAATGAAATATTGTTATGTATATATAGTCATTTTTTGTAGTGGTGGGATTACATAGACACAACCGGGGACACGAGTAGCACCCGATGTGGATAAGGCACATCATTTTGTCCACAAACACCTCATATAGTGATACATGGTTACTAATATGTGTACCTTGAGGTACAAGGCTATCCATGGTAGTGGTATCACAAGCCACATGGGTCTCGTACACATCATCTTGCCCTTTTCCACTTTTAGGGAAACATCAACATCTTGTATATCCATAACTTGTACAGATATTTTGGTGCTTCTTGAGGAATACAGTGATATGGAATGATCAAATGGGTCTTTTGGGTGGCACCCACTTGCTGGGATGGGGATGAGTACTCTACTTATCTATAGAGTTGGACCCTCCTATGGGGTAGGGAATGAGTACTATATAAATTCATATAGTAGAAATCCCATATTATATTAAAGAATTTGTCCTATGCCAATCCATCGAGTGGCACCCTCATGTAAAGATAGGGCGTGGTTACTCGAATACTAGAGTGGAACCCTCCAGCTAGGCTGGACATGAGCCCTCTATCTTCCATCTGAATGGAACCCTCCTATGGTAATAGGTAATGGGTCCTTGATTATTATAGTTAATCCCACCTGTGATGTAATCGAATGGTTCCTTATCCATTAGAGTGAAACCCTCCTTCTAGGGAGGTAAGGGGTCCTTTATCGACTATTGTGTGGAACCATCCTATTATACCATGGCTTGGGTCCTCTACATTGAGATTTTCCCCTCTATTGTGCGACACAGTGTCTAGGTGTGGATTGACGTGGATATTTTTGTTATCCAGATGCGTGAGATGTTGGAAATTGTTATCCCACATCGATGGATCCGTGACAATATGGGATATCGGAGTACCTCCATTAGTATTTCTATCCAGGTTGTGCATACTACCAAAATGTGGAAGTAAGCCCAGTGTAGAGCTCAAAATGTGCAACCTTCTCATCAGGTGTCATCAGGTCCACCTTCGCTACTGTTCATGTTGCTAGATTTGGCAGAGCCTCCTCTACCATGTCATGAATAGACACACTTTGCTACAGAATGGTCTCATTCATTGGGACCTCATCCATTAGTCACTATATAGGCCTCTACTAGTTTGTAATGGGATATTCCTAGCTCCATTTAGCCATCGGTTTAGTCAGAAAGGTGAACCGTACCACTTTTCACAGAGCCACCTTCTGTAAGAAGAAGTTCACACCTGACATGTAAGTATGATGTACTCAAGAATCGTTTATAATTTTAGCAATGATCTCTATCCATGAGGCCCTTCACATTTCATCGGATATGCGTGAGGCCCTCGCTGAGGCTTTCAGAATCCCCCTCTAGTTTGAGAAAGATGTAGCAGCGGTTGAAGCCTTCCATACTGAGGTGGTTGAGCATGCGGAATGTCAGTCCATCATCTCATTCTCTAGAGAAGATGGAGGCTCTCCCATACCGGGTAACATTTTCCTACTATACATCACCATCCAGTTAAATGTCATTGAGGATCATCATTGTATTGTCAAAACAAGCTCTACGATAAACCTAATCCCGACTCAGACACTGCGAAAACAGGGGTTGTTTGAGGATGATCTGAGTCACTCTAACTTAAGTATACCAGTTTTTTATATGAAGAAACATAAAATAGTCGACATGGTCTTCTTTAAGAACATGTTAGGTGGCCTAGTTGCGAGCACCGAGTTTATTATTGTCTCATAGGACACCACCTACAGTTCGTTGATGGGAAGACCATTGCTCCACCTGCAAGCGGTAGTTTATTTATCGTATCACTAGTGCCTCATGTACTCCCTTAATGGTCGAGTGGGCATGATTCAAGGTAACATTTCTTCAATTTACTCGTGTGAATACCTCTATCTGGATGCCGACTATTACAAGAGAAAAGACAAGAAGATTCAGGAAAACAAGGTCTAGCATGCCACGGTTGTGACCGACCAATTGACAGATCTAGATGACACCTACATCTTTCCAATCCACTGATGGGATGCTACAACTCCAAACATGGGATAATGCATTTTTTATTTTGAAATTAAGGGGGAAAACATTACCTTGTCTATGCGATTCCATAAGATCACCTCATACTCCTACAAAAAGCAGGCTTGGGTGATCCCAGAGCCACCTACTCTGATATGGAATCGAGATGTATGCCCCATGGAAATAGAAATATGTCATACTTGATGGTTTCACTAGGATAGAATTAACCAGCTCAAGAAAACATTCCAATATTGCTTCGATATCCTCATGCATGGCCCCTTGTACTGACGAAAAGATGGGCTCAGATCAACAGCCATCATCGCTATGGTTTCGGCAGCACAGGAGTTCCGCGATGTAGTGTCCACTACCGCTCAGGCTTGTACCAGCCTCCCCTCAGGATCTGTTGACTTAGATGAAACTCATCCCTCCAATGTTCCCTCCCCAATAAGTGAAGAAGAGGATTTATAAGATGCTCCCCCACCTATGAAGAGGGAATCTATACCACAATATACGAATTGGTACAAGTGAACCTCGGTAGCGAGGAAAACCTGAACCCCACTTTTATTAGTGCCTCCATACCCCTATAAAAGAAAAGTTAGTACATAGACATCCATAAAAAAACTGTTATTTATTCACCTAGAGTTATGATGAGTTTCCAGGACTAGATCATCAGGTATCCATCCACTGCCTTTGTCTCCCGAAAAATTATCGCGTGTTCATGCAGCCTCCCAGAAAGATGCACCCTTCTCACGATGCCATGGTTGAGGCAGAAGTTGATAAGATCATTAGAGAAAAATTCATTAATTTGGTCCAATACCCCCAATGTATAGACAACATTACTCTAGTTAGCATGATGAACGGATAGATCAGAGTCTACATCGCCTTCTAGGATCTCAGTCTTCAGTCTCCAAATGATTATTTTTTCCTCCGTGTGACAGAATTGTGATTGATGATACAATTGGGTTCCAAGACATCTCCATCATGGATGGGTACTCAGGGTATAACCAGATCTAAATGGCCCACGAGGAGGTCGATTCTAAATCCTTTAGGGCACCACAGGATAATTTTTGTTACCAAGTCATTCCCATCGGTTTAAAAAATATAGGTGTCACCTATTAGCGGGCTATGCATCACATATTCAAGCTAATCTTCAAAACGCTAGTGGAATGTTATGTGGACGATCTAGTGGTCAAATCATGACAACATCACGACCATATCAAACACCTTAAGAAATAGTTCATCTTCCTCCGTTCCCAGCACCTGAAGATGAATCCACTAATGTGTGCCTTCAGAGTCACATCTTGAACGATTCTTGGATAAGTTGTTAGATACCGGGGCATCAATACTAACCTAGAAAAGATCATGTCCATTATCCAGATGTATCCCCCATGCAATCATTGAGATATTCCAGGTTTCTAAGGCCACTTGTACTACATATGCCAATTCATCACGTATCTATCATCCATGTGTAATCCCTTTTCACGACTCAAGAATAAAGGTGTTGTCTAGGAGTGGGATGATGAATGTATGAATACTTTAAATAAAATAATGTAGTAACTCCTCCAGCCGCTGATCTTAACTCCACCCATCATTGTAAAGACACTGGTTCTTTACATGACATCTCTGGAATGGTCATTCGGTGCCCTTCTCAACCACAAGAACAATGAGGGTACATAGAATGGTCTATGATATCTCAGTCGCATGCCCCGTGATACGGAGACTAGATATACCCCTATCAAGAAGAGAATAATTATGCCGGTATTTTCGGTAAACAAATTGTGGCATTAACTCTAGCATCATGAGGTAAATCTAGTGTCCCAATTAGATATGTTGAAGTATATCCTAAACCTCCCAATGTTGGTAGGAGGTCTAGCTAGGTGGGCAGTAATACTTCAGTCATTCATCATCAGGTTTTTCCCTCAAAAGGCTATTAAGGGGAATGTGTTGGCACTCTTCCATGCTGCCCATCCGTCTCCTACGGACCAATCCCCAGACATTGATTTTCTTGATGATGAAATCCAATTGGTAGACCAAGCCATTCCATTATTTAAAATGCACTTTGATGGAGCTTCATGAATCCCCATCAACAAAATGCTCAATAACCCTAGGCTCAACAGAGTAGTCATGAGTATTGTATTCATTACCCCAGTACAAGACATTCTGCCGTATTCATTCTTTTTGTCAAAAGGCTACACCAAAAATAAGGCAGAGTATCAGGCCCTCATTACTGGCCTCGAGCTGGCCCTCGAGACAGTCGTTCCCCATTTTCATGTGAATGGGGACTCTGAACTAGTCATCAAGTAGATCAACAGTGACTATGTCATCAGAAATCCAGAGCTGATAATATTGTAGGAACATACTCTCCAACTAATGGACTAGTTCTTATCATGACCAGAATATACTCATGTCCATCGATCTCAGAACGGTCGAGTTGACGCCCTGTCCATCCTAGCTGCATAACATGCAGAGCCTGAACATGATGATCTGATTATCCATGTGGTACACTAGAGAGTCAATGCTCCCGTCACTACAAATGTCGATGACATCCCATAGGTAATCCACCTTACTGCTGGAGACTCAACGTTAGGACCCCCAGGACCCTTGGATATAGTGACTGAAGTGACTCCTAACTGGAGAACCTCCTTTGTCGAGTAACTCCAAAATGGTAATCTCCTGGAAGATCAGGATGACCATTAGCGAATTTGATGCCCCACATTAGAGTTGATGAAAAAGGACGATCTTGTTCATTAATAGATATTCTACAAGTGTGATTTGGATAGGTGTAATCCTCCTTTACATTCAAGGAGTCTAGATTTCCAATGTTATGCAGGAGGTTCATGCTTGTTCATGTAGGGCTCATCAGACTGGAATGAAACTATCTCACTAGATCTTGAGACTAGGGTATTTTTGTCCAACCATGATCCTTGACTTCATCTAGTTCACCAACAGGTGCCATGTGAGCCAAATTCATGCCAACATTACGCATCGGCCACTAGAGACACTCCACACTACCGTGTACACATGTCTATTTTTGGTATGGGGACTCGATGTCGTGGGACCATATCCACAGGCGATAGATCGCCAAGGATAGTTCAGGTTGACTGATACATTTTTATTCTTCAAGTGGGAAGATTCAGTTCAACTCAAGGAGGTTAAGGCCCGTTCCATCGTTGACATTGTGATATTAGACATCATCTAGAAATTTGGAGTCCCTAATGCTGTCTTCACCGATAACAACACGAACTTCTTGGAAAATGAGCTGATCAAATTGTATGCTATCTTCAACATCTATTCTAACCATACCTCTCGCTATCATGAATAAGAAAATGGACAGATCATGGAGTCCAACAAAACCATATCTAGAATTCATCATAAAATGGTTGGTCAGAACAAAAAGAGTTGGCCGAACAAGCTCCCTGATGCCCATTGGGATTACTAGATGATGACTTGTAATTCCATCCAAGTATCCCCATTTTCCCTAGTGTATGGAATAGAGGTTGTACTACCCATCGAGATTCATTTTCCCTCATTGTACACAACTATATATGATCAGAACGTGCCAGATAATGTTGCTAAAATCCATCTGGATGAGTTGGAAGTCCTCGATGAGAATAGGATTCATGCCCTGCACAATGTGGAAAGGCATGAGAACAAGATGGCTTAAGCTTTCAACAGGAATGTTCACCTCCTCTCTTTCTTGCATGGAGACATGGTTTTGGCCCTGAGAACTCCAATGATACCTGGTAAGAAACCACCCATTTTGGAGCCCAAATGGGAAGGACCATACATTGTTCATAATGTTTACCCCAATGGTGCATACCCTATGGTTACCATGGATGGTGAGCGTATAACTCCTCCCACCAATTCTATGTTCCTCAAGAAATAATTTTCTTGAGTCCTTTGGTCCTGCATGACTTTAAAATATATGGTCCAACATGACCATAAACGGAATTATAGTCATACAAGACCTCAATATGTCTGGTCTTACATGACCTTAAAATGAAAAATGTCTCACATGACACTATATTGTATGTCATCCTGCATGATATTAAACAGTATATTGTCTCGTAAGACAGTAAATTGTATGTCATCCCTCATGAATTTAAACTGTATACCATCCCACATGACATTAAACTGTATGTCATCCTGCAATATGTTATACCACAAGAACTACATACGGCTTGATTCACTTCCTTAGGGAATATGTAGGAACACTCAAATGCTTCATCTTGAGTCCAGCCCCAAGTTTCCTCTTTGACTATCCCCTCTGGGTAAATTTCACTTTGGGGATCCCAATTGGTGTCGTGTATGTTTATTTTTCCCCACTCATGTCATAATTATGATTATTACACCACATTTCCTCACTCGTTCTTCAATTCTCCCATGTCCTCACTACACGATGCTAAACTGCATGGCCTTCAGAACTACATATGGGTAAATTCCCATCCTTATGGGATACGTAGGAACAGTTGGACATTTAAATCATAGGCTCATCCCCAATCCTCCGGATCTCCCATTAGGTCAAAACACATGGTGTGGTGCTGTAGTTTTCCCTCTTTCACATCGAGTTCATCATAACCATACCATGTATCTCTCTTACCTGTAGATCCCCACCTCTTCTACTCTCCAGCATGACATTAAGTTGCACTGGAACATTTATGCTCTACACACTCAATTAGTTGGGATACCATTATCTTTCACATCTGAAATGGTCCCATGATTGTATGGATACTTAGCCTAAGGGATCCCCTATCATTTCAAGACAACGCCCTCGAGGACCTCGAACCAAAATTTAATAGAAGTTCCACATTGAAAACATGGTCTCTAGTCGATGAACATTTTTTGTTCCCATTCCCGGTCACATTATATGGTTGTTCTGTTTCAAATTTGGTCAACATCAATCCTTTCTCATTTTAAACACCCCCATATGTCCCAGACATTGAATATAGTGGCTCATTTTGCCTCGTTGTCTCTTCCGGATTTGGACTACCTCGGGCAGGAGTGTGGGTTCTTTTGTTGGATCATTATATTATGGGGGAGAGCCTAGTCCTTCTCATTTTCTCCCACATAGAGCATTTCTCACATAGTCATAGGATATGAGGTAAGGAAATACCAACATGATGGGTCATATGGTTATAGTTGGCCCGGATAACCAGCCTTAGGTCCCTTGACCCTTTTGGCCCCCTAGCCCTAGTTCTCATCTAGGATTGTGTTATGTGGTATGGACTCACCTCATCATTCATGTCAGGCTATTCTTTTGTGCCAAAAATATCTTTATGGGACATCCCTCTTTCATTTATCATCTCTTTTATAAGCACAACCCACCCCAATGCTTCACGAGCCCCATCATTTGGGTTTACATCATCTTCGATCTCCAGAAGGACCCACAAATGACATGTATGCTTGGCCCAAGGTCCCTCCTACCATTATGGGCCAACGTCCTCAAGGATTTCAAGAAAAAAATGTAAACAAGTTCCGTGTTGCAAATATGGTCAAATGTTGACACTCAATTATTTTCCCCCAACCTATGCTCACAAAAATATGGATATTTTGTTGTGATCATGGTCCACAGTTATCCTCTATTTTAATTTCCATTTCATGGTCTTCCATTGGAATGATTATTCGCCCTTTCCTCTTAGTTGTCCCATGAATATGACATTAAACTAGGCATCTACGGTCTGATCCCTATAACCTTCAACTAGGAGAACCATGGTCCTTGCTTCTTGATGATATACTACACAACATCTTTCCCTAGAACTACATGTGGCTTTATTCTCATCCTTATGGGATATATAGGACCCCCAGAACATCTATGTTATCAGGTCCAGTGACATTTCCTTGAAACCTTCCTATCATTCTAGCCTCTTGTCATGAGTCTTTCCAAGGGAGGGGTATGTGGTGTGGTATGAGATTGTGTACCCATTGATATCATGTTTGTAACAAAACACCACATACATCTCTCACTCCGGAGCACCCTTCTCTCCCTTTCCCTAGATTCATCTTTCTGGGTCAGTTGCTCTTATGTTGGGTTCCTCGACCGTATTCGGTGATTCACCAATGAGCCAAGGATTACTCTGGTTCTGAACATGCATTGTCAGATTCTATCTAGACATTCATTCACCCAATTATTAGGCTTCGTGTTCCCATTCATTTGGGATTTCATTATCTTTCACTTACAAAGGGTCCCACAAATGGCATGGTTGCTCAGTCCAAGGGATCTCCTATCATTACTGGACAACATCCTCGTTGGTTTCGAATAATAAATTCATACAATTCCAGCATTGCGACGTGGGTCAGTAGATAATTCTCATTTGTTTTTCCTTTTTTAGGTCACATTATATTGATTCTATATTTTTAACATTGTTAATAATTATCCTCCATCGTCATGCCAACCCCATAAATCCTTAAATGTCGGTTACTTTATTCAAATCATTTTCAACCACATCTTGTCCAAGTGGAATTTCGACACTCCTGGTACAGTCCCTCATTGCAGATTTGCATGTTAGGAGGACAAAGCCGAGATAATATGTCATTAAAGGCTATGAACCGACATCCCCTTTACGTGTATCCCGTTTGTTATAAAGACCACATATACCCTTGTTTCCCACACCGAGTTTGACTCACATGGTCTTAGGGACCGTATCGAGGTCTGCGATCGCTAGGAAGAGTTTCTCCTCCTCACTGTCCGAGCTTTAAGACCTTAAATTAAGATCTCCTTATACTACATCTTCTAGAACTACATCTAAACTGATTCCCATGATAATGGGATAAATATGAATTCCCAGAAATCTAATCATTGGGTCCAGCTCAATTGAGAGCTCGTCTCTACATCCCCATTTTCTCTATCCTATTTTCCCCTTGCACCAAGGTTTATTTGTTTGAATTGCACGTGGTGTGACTTGGACCTCATCTTTATTGACATCAGGGGTGCTTTATCCAACCATGAACATCCCCTCTTGAACCTCATTTCTCCCACATATGTCTGATTCATAGGACGTAACTATGATGCCTAGTCCCACATGACTTTAAACTGTTACTTTTATACTCCATGACGTTAAAATGCCTGGTTGGTCCCATCACATGACCCAAAACTATGACACTTTCATCCTAGCCACAAGACAACAAAAAAACTGCATCGTGGTGTCCTCACACTAGGGGACATCATGTTTGGTATCAGTAACCACCATATAAATTATTAATGCTTGTATATGACTTGATTATTGTGGAAATACTTGGACTCTTTATCCCAGGTCTATCGCTTCACAAAAAAAACAGACATTCATCCTTAAGGAAAAAAACAAGATCTATCAAATTATTCTTCTTTTAGTGTAATGGACAGACCTGTAGACCTTATTATCTCTATCATAGGTATCTTACCATAAAATAGTCATAACTACATAGGGATTGATTCCCATCTTCATGTCGTATGTAGGAACGCTCACACACTTTTCCATGCGCCCAACCTAATGTTCACTTTTGTTCCCATGACCTAAAAGTTTCTTCGGGAGAAAATAGTGGTGATACAGACTCCTACGATCCTTATTCACATCGGGTTTTAGTAATTATATCACCACATGTCTCCCTCTTCTAGTTCTTCATGGTATGAGCTATTTAACCCTAAACTAAGATATCCCTATGGGAACTATGTGTCGAGTTTGGATAATTCGTCACCCTGCACGTAGTCCATTAAATCATGCCCTATTTATGGCCCATCCATTGACCATTATGTTGGAAATTTGAAACCCCAGTACCCTTTTCCTTATAAAGGGACACAAATCCATCTATCCAATACGTTTTATTGTCGTACTCAAATTTATTGTGACAAAGAGCCCGAAGAGTGGAATTTTTACAGGGACATTCCCTCATTCTATGTCAAAGCTTCATGAGCATGTTATTTAGATCCTCATTCTCTTCCACAACCAAAGAGACCTCCTTTACGGCCTGGTCTAAAGCCACATTGGCTACCCTAACTTCTTGGTCCAACATCCCTAAAGACCTCAGACGACATTTGCGATAGGTCGTGTGTTTTTAATATGGTCAGCAGTCGACCCTCATTTCTATCCTCATTCCAGGTTAACACAAAACAGATACTATGTTTTGAACATGGTCATGAGTCATACTCTATCATCATACCACAATCATTGTGGACCAGATCTTAAGTATCAAGTTTCACATATTTCCACTTCCTTATGTTCAAGTGGAATTCCATCATACTTTGCTATACCCCTTCGCGCATCTAGGAGTGTCATGTCCGTTAGTCAGCATTATTGGGACATCATTCACCTAGTGTCCCATCTTCCCTAACATGTTCCTTTCATTGCGAGGAAAGTCGCATCAAATCTCCTTGTTCCCCTCATTGTCTATGAATCACATGTGATTTGTAGTTTTGGTGGGACGTGTACTGGCACAGCCCAGCCACACATGACTTCCATCGTCCTACATGAAATTAGTTTTCACTCTCAGAACAACGTTTGGAATGATTGTGATAATTATGGGATATATAGTGACACCCAGTAATTTCTCCTTGGGCCCAGTCTCAGGGTCATTGACCCTTTCGGCCTCTCAGGCACGATTTTTGTCCAAGCATTATGACCTTTAAAATATGTGCATCATCCTCACCGTATGACATTTAAACAACACTTATATCATCCTTATTGGTATGATGTAACACTATAGAGCATTCCAGGTCCTTCTAATGGGTCTCCCTTGGATGTATGTTTGATCCCTAATCAGACAGATAATCCCACCTAATGTGTTTCCACCATGGTGTGTAATTTCAAGATTGTTGGACTCCATTCCAACAACCCATCACCCCACACTCCATGCTTTGTGTGCCCTTTATTCAGACCCTCATCCTCTTTCACATCTAAAAGAAAACCCTAACAGTAAGGATGCTCAGCTAATGGCCCACCTACTATCCTGAGCCAATGTTTTGGAAGACTAATGGATGGGATTTCAAGTCAGGCCCTGTGTTTTGAATATGGTCTATGGTCATCCCTCGTTTGTTATCACCATTTTAGTCTAACGCTATTAGAATACTGTGTTTTAAACATGGTCAGTGGTTATCCTTAATTTTCACGCCATCCCCCCCCCACCCGTTGTTTTGAATCTGGGGTATCAGGATACACACTTTCCCCTCCCTTATGTTTGGGTTGATTCCAAATTCCCTCAGAGTTACCATGCTCATGCACTAGAGCACATTGGGAAGATGACACATTGATTATTCTGAGGTCCTCAACCTCAACTTGGGTCTCTACCTTTCTTCCTGGAAATCTGGATTGGTTATTCAATCCTCAGGAACTCGAAGCTTGGTTTTCCCTCTTCTATACACATGGAATTGAAATGTGGTCATCCCTTGTTTTTTCACATCGTGCCCAACCCACATGAGATTAGAGACAAATCTACAGATGTTCCATGAATGTAAAACAAATTCAATAGAAAAATAATGAATAACAGAATTGATGCATGCAACTTGAATGAATAGTCAATACATGAAGGCGTGTTCAAAAGTTACATGCATCATTATACCAGAAGATTGACCCCTCCCATAGAGGGGTTGATCCCGTCAAAAGAGCCTTGCTGCACCCCCACCCTCAGTCTTGTGGCATCTAGGATTCATTATAGCCTTTTCAATTCGCACTCCTCCATGGTAGAAATAGCTTTGGCCCGCTCCTCATTGGTTCAGATAATGGTTATCTACTCGGAGGATCTCCCCAAGCTCCCTTTGGCCTCTTCCAGCTGGACCATTAGCCGCGATACAATCTCAGACAACACATTGAGGAATGAAGAATGTTCATCTACCTGAATGTGCAGTCGTTGAATCTAATTTTCAACCTCATGGAGCCTCTTTATGTTAAACTCATTTCTCCATTGCCAACCCACACCAAGGTCACAGTCATATTCCAGGATCTTCTCCACCATGAGATCTCAGACGTGCATGTGGGGACACTGGGCATCCACTCCCCCAGCACACAATTCGCACAGTTAAGAATGAAGTCTCCCTTATATTCTATCCATTATGCTTGAGGGGTGTCATCGATAAAGCACTTGATCAAATTCCATGACCAAAAAATGAACTATCTTGCTATCCTCTTCATCAGATGTCATATCGTCCCAGTCTGTAGGGTTGGCAGGCTCATACGTGGCGAACACACCCATGAACTCATCAGAAGGGTCCACATCTGGTGTCTGATCGGGTATGGTAGGACCCGTGTATCCGGATCGATCTTCATCAGTAGATCGCACCTCTATAATCTCAGGCTTAGCTTGGATAACAGTCCCACCAGTGATCGGGAGCGCCGTAGCTTGGTCGGTCTGGAAATTTATCTCCACAACCATTGTCATTCACCTAAGAAAGGCTCCGCCAGAAGTACCAACCAACTTTGCCCATGAATTCCACTCCATTTGACGAACTGTTCAAACCAAAAGGGAATGGATTTTAGTTAGCCTTGTCAATGGGTGGAAGTTATGAATTTTTTAAAGGAGACTTACTGAGATCAAATTCTATATCTCGTTCATGGGATGTTGTCATCAGGACCCAGAGGCACGACCCTCCGTATTTTCTGTAATGTTTGAAAACTCTAGAGTAATCACCTCGAGTGTCTTGGTCCCACTAGACGCTGTGATTTCCATAGCTATGGGAATATATCCTGAAGGCCCTGCATCTGCATGCATTGAGGGACGAGAAAGAGTTCTGTGTATTAGGCCCTCCTGTATAGTATAAATATTATTGAGGGGACAAAGTATCCAGGAAGAAGATATGAATGAAAGGAATCAGGGTTTACATCGAGATCCTCTACAAACCATTTGAGTTCTGGGGTTGAATCGCGAACTTCATAGTCCTTCAATGGGATCCCCCTACCAGCCACCTCCCCTCAATATTATTCGTCTGATTGTTCTGGCAAAGGGAAGGAATCCATCAATTCTACAGCTGACAACTGTGGATGGGCAATTCGATCTAACAACACCTTCACCCAGTCTGTCATTGGACGTGGGGAACCTTTGGAGTGCATGAAGTCCTACAAATCTACTAGGTATTACTCCATCTTTGCCTGAGATACTTCGAAGACAGCCCTAACAGGGAAAATTTCTAGAAAATCCATCCTGAGATGGTTCCATAATTTCTATATCTCGGATAGGGTGAGGAATGTCCTGTTGAAATAAAAGATATCCCAAGCCTCTGGGAAGAAAGCATCTTCTAGCCTATCTAGATGGCACAACAGCTTCCCCAGAGCCCGAGTGGATATTCTATGAAATCTTCTTGGTGGACTCCCCTCTAGTAAACTATATACCTCTAGGACCGTCAGATCTGCTACCACCACTGGATCTGCTGACGCTACCTCCCCCTCAACCGGTGCGGGCCTCGCTTCAATGGAAGCCCAACCAATTATGGATGTTTTTGCAACCTTATATGGCTGTCCATGATGTTGGGGAATCACATTATTCTTGTCTCGAACGGTAGTTTGCTTTAGTATCTCTCCAGGGAAGGCTACCTCCCAGCTTTTGGCATAATCTTTCACTGGTCTGAAGACAGCCGTGGGTGGAGGCAGCTCATTCTACATCTTCATATCTTCGCATGTGAACATGAGACACATCTTCCTCATTACACATAGGTTATCCTCATGGCGCACCACCAAGTAGACTTCTTAGTTCAACCACTCATACATTGAAATTTCCATGTAAATTGATGCGGGGTGAATGGCTTGCAGAGGGTATCATTCTCCACCCATGCCTCGAATAATCCACCTTGGAAGGCTAGGAGGTATGACTGATGCTCTTCCATTATCTGGCCATCATTAGTGAATTCACCCATTGGCAATGAGAATCGGTGAAAGTTGAACTCCTCAACCTTCCAGACCTGGTTCAGTACCACCTTCTTGGTCAGCTTGGAAGGAAATATCCCCCACAACATTCAGAATGGATGTTTGGAAGTTCAATACAAGAGAGGATATGGTGTTTAGATATTCATAGACCTCCCCCCAATGTGTTACGTTATCCACCCATACAGGAGGTGGAATGACTGACATAAACTATTTGGATTCATCCGTTCATTGATATGCCACAACATCTTGTACAATTTGAAGAGCATCAGGATCCTGAGGTTGACCAAACCTCTAGTCGCTAGCATGAACTCCATGATAAATGTTCTCCGTTGCACACCCATGTTTGTGTCTCTCACTGGCAGGATCCAACCACAGATGAGCGCCATAATGAATGCATCCAACCAGACTACCAGTTGATGCTCAGTACTGACGCTAAATCCCCATATTTTCCATTAGATATCCTTTAAGAGGTGCCAGTACAAGTGATCCTTGCCTCATTGATCCCCTTTCAGGTAGGTCATAGGCCTCACAGGGAACATTCAATTCTCCATGAATTTCAAGAACGAGTTAAAACACCTTTTGAAATGGACTTCTATCACATAATGCTTGTCCTATCCCAGTTCTAAACTCATCAATGCCAACGCCAGTGGTGGAATTTGCTTCGGATCCTCCCACACACCCATAATAGGAACTCATTATACATCTCCCCCAATATCGGCACCCATGAGATCTGATGTATGTCCCATAAACTTATGATGTCCTCTCCAAGGTTCAAGTGGAAGGTATTGGTACTCGATGACCATATACTCAGCAACACCGACATTGTCTGATACATGTGGATTTTGGTGGCCCATGCTACCTCATACAGGCCCACCATTCTCAGCTCTGCCTCGAATACTCACATTATGCACCAGCCATGTAGGCCCTGGCCTAGTCATCTATGAAGTTGTTGCCCTGGAACAGATCCCACTCATTGGACCACCCCTTTTCTGGGCTCCTCATGGAAGCCTTCAACATGGAATGATATAGCAAGGGAGATTTCTCTTACTGTAGTTCCCTTCGGTCAACATCATTCAGATAATTATACAGACATTCAGCATTGATTGGTGTGAAGTCCTCCCAGGCATGGCCATTAGTTTCCCTGAACCACTGTTGCTGACACATCATTCTCTTGAACTAGTAATTTGGTACATCCCTGCTCACTTTGGAGATTAAGACGTCATCCCTCATGCCAAATCTATATAGAGGAAGCCTTCTACAAAGTAGGTAGCCCTTCTGGATTTCTGACAACAGTTCCACCAGTGAGTTATGTTCATAATGGCTTCACACAAACTCCCTTATACCCGAGCTATCTGCTATCTCCTCCTTTCGGGAAGAATCTACAAGGACCCCCTAAAATCCTCTTGGTGAGACATTTAGTTTTGAGTTTTGGTGTTTTTTGGTTTCGGTTCACAGATCTCCTTCGTGAAGCTCATTCGCGAAGCTCTTTAGCGAAGTTTATTCGCGAGGACAGTTCACAAAGACCTACCCCGACCTTCAGACACAAGACGCAGAGCACACCATCTCAAAGTCAAGGACTCACTGTGCTCTGTGAAGCAGATGGCCCAATTCGTGAAGATAAATCAAGGAGTACCTGGAGCTTCATGAATCGAGAGCGCTAAATTCCAAAATTCAGAGATGTGAAAGGGAAAAAAGAGGTCAGCCTCCCCTATGTATAGGCATGAAACCCTGTTGCTTCATGGTGCATCCAATCACAGTGAGCTTCACGGTGCGCTCAACCCATGGGTTGCCTCTTTTCCTTGCAAGCCTCTTTCGCGACTCTTCTTCGACATTGACCAGATAATTTTGGTGATTGAACCTCAAAATTTTACCCTAGGTTTCTCCTTTGCTCCAAGTCATAAGGGGGAATTTTTTTGGCACAAACATATTGTATGAACAGGAATAAAAGGAAAGCCTTATGGGTTTCCTTCCAAAGCATGTTTGTGGATCCCCCAAAGCACAATAGTCGGTATCAATCATTCCATCTAAAAATTCACCACAATGTAAGGAGGTGGGACACTCTATGAACCCTATGTCATTTGATAAGCTATCATGGAGAAAGGAGGAGGGATGCTACGTAAACCTATTTGATGTTTGTAAAGCCTCCATGGAGAAAGGAGGAGGGAGGCTCCATGAACCCCATTGATGTTTTCAAAGCCTCTGTGGACCAAAGGGGTGGGAGGCTCCCGGAACCCATTTGAAATTTTTGAAGCTACCACAGATCCAGGAGGTAGGAGGCATTACGATTACGAAAAAATTCCACATGTCTTCACGACCGACAAGCTCTGCTTCGTGGTTCCTCTTTTCTTTAAATATCGGCCTCCCTTCGAGACCAATAGATAGATCCTCTGACCGTTCTCCTTCTTATCTCTCAAATAAGCATGAAATTTCATCTCTGTGAACCATGAGCATTTCAAGGTACTTTTTCATTGCAATGTGCCTCCCCCTTTTCTTGAATTCATCCCCTCATCAAAGACGGATTCCATGTGTGGAGCCCACGGGCCTCCGTGAAAGAAGGGGATCCCCAAGGGGACGTGGGTCTTCACGAAGAAATTTTTATTTGTGAAATACCCTCCATGAACATGTTACCAACATGCTAAGGCACGACCACTATGTTTCATGAAGCACATTGCTTCGCAATGCCACACTTCACAAGGCACCCTTACTTCATGATGCCCTGCTCCAAAAAATCCTTTCCACTTTTAAAAGAACCTTCTACATCCAAAAATACTCTACGCCTAGGAAAGGAAACTTCACGTCGCGATGCATACCCCTTCACGAAGCCCCTCCACTACATGTATCACCAGAGCTTCACGAGTCTTCTACCTATAAACCCCTATCTTCTACAACTCCTTTTATTGTAAGACCCTCGAGGTTTTCACGATAGTTTTCCAATGTTCTTGGTAGTTACTTCATGTTTCATTTCTTATCCCCATGATTCTTTACATAGGCACGCTAACGGAAATTTCTTCTTTGCATATCCACGCTAACATGGTCCCCATAATAAAACACTTTATACCTCACAATGGAATTACTGATGACTTCTATTCCCAAAGGGGAGGAAGGTATCAATTATTTATGTCCTAAGGGTTGCAGAATTAACCCCCCACACCCGAGCTGCAGGACTTTAAACATCCAAGAACCATCATCTGCAGCACATGATGTTAAACTATGGAATTTCCCCTTGCATCATATATCGGGTTCCCCATCCGGGACATTATCTAAGACCACTGGTCTCCATGGGAGTGAGATCATTACTCAAA
Organism: Viscum album; assembly: GCA_963277665.1. Taxonomy (NCBI): domain Eukaryota; kingdom Viridiplantae; phylum Streptophyta; class Magnoliopsida; order Santalales; family Viscaceae; genus Viscum; species Viscum album. The sequence goes on from OY728142.1 coordinate 1,934,051,477, forward strand.
TGAAATGAGATCCTCTTCATCAGAGTGGCATCTTTCCATGTGAAAGTACAACCACATTGGGGTAAGTCCCTAGCCTTTCTTGTTGGAGGATGAATACCTACTCTTACACTCTTCTTCAGTCCCACGGACCATGGGGGCGTGGGGGGGGGGGGCACTAGGGACCTCCTCTCTTCAATGCCAAATCCCTCACCCTTTGGTATTTATCACCACTGGGCTTCCATCGTGAAGTATGTCCCAATCTCCATCTCCCTGGGTGGATAAACACATGTAAGACCATGTTTTCTCATTGGGCTAATAACCATGTGTAAGCCCCTATTTCCTCATTGGTCTACTAACCCACAAAATCCCATGATTCCTCTTTGGGCTGTTAACCATGTGTAAGGCCCTGTTTCTACGTTGGACTTCTAACCACACATAAGCTCATTTTCCCTCCTTGTATGCTAACCACCCATAAGCCCGTGTTTCATATTCGGGCTATGGATCACATGTAGACCCCTGTTTCCATTTTGGGCCACTAACTACGTGTCATCCCCACTCCACCTCCCACAGACAAACCATTCGTGACGTGATCGTCATGTCTTTCCTGCCTCTTCGTTCTCACACTGGACATGGATAACGTGGGAATAGAGTAATCATAGACCATGATATCCTCCATGGGAATCCTAGTGTGTAAGCCCCAAACCACATCCCAAACTATGTGGACTTTGATCCTTGCCATGGCAAGGTATGTAGGAAGACTCCCTATGGCTCAATCCCACCATCCATTGGTCCTGACCATCTTCATGTTGGTTCGTCAACACCACCTTGAACTAAGTGGACTTTGAACCTTGCTAAGACAAGGTATATAAGAGGCCTCCCTATTGTTCAATCCCAACACCTACTTGTTCTGACCCATTCATGTCAGTTTACTAAACACATTATTAACTACGTGGACTTTGATCCTTGCCAAGGAATGCTACGTAGGAAGCCTCCCTACGGTTCAAGACCACCATCTTTTGGTCCTAACTATCTTCATGTCTGTTCGCCAACACCATTCTAAAATACATTAACATTGATCCTTGCCGAGGCAAGGTACGTAGGAATCCTTCCTCAGGTTCAAGCCCTCCATCAATTGGTCCCGAACTTTTTCACATCAGATCATCATCACCTCTCTCGAACTATGCATACATTGATCCTTGAAAAGGCATGGTACATAGGACTCCTCTTGGGAGTTCAAACCCGACAACCATTCCTTCTGAACACTTCATGTTGGTTTACCCCATCCTCCATGACATTAAAATTTATTACTCATTTGACTTGCATGACACTAAATTTATTTATATTCAGTAGTAAGCTGTTTTGATCCCCTATCCAGTGATAAGCCATTGTGATACCCTATCCAGGGGTAAGATGTTGTGATCCCATATCCAATGGTAAGACGTTGTTATCCCTTATCCAATGAGAAGTTGTTGTGATACCTTATCAATCGGTAAGCTGTTGTGATCCCCATGCAGCGGTAAGCTGTTGTCAACCCAATTCAGTGGTAAACCGTTATGATCCTCTATCTAGCAGGAAGTAGTAGTTATTCCCTATCCAGTGGTAAGCCATTGTGATCCCCATGCAGCGGTAAGTCATTGTCAACCACATTCAGCGGTAAGCCATTTTGAAACCCATTCAGAGGTATGTCATTTTGAACACCAACCAGTGGTAAGCCAATGGAACCCCAACTGAACAACAAAGAATTTGATTCCCTACCATGGGAATACATAGGAAGTCTCTCAGAGTATGATGTCCGACCTCATGTTCATCCTCACATCAGTTCAATTTCATTTTTTATACACTCTAAACAATACATAATCCATATTGACTCTTATATAGGCCGCCACATCTCAGTGGGATCATTCCACCTCAACTCCCATCCGCATTAGTAGTAATCTAGTAACTAACCACATGTTATCCCCAATGTCAGTGTGTCCTCTTGGGGTCACACCAATCTGATCCACTCTATTTCAGTGTTCTAATCAGTCTAATCTATCTCTGGTAGATTGTAAGCCTGTGTTAGACCCGATGTTAAACAAAGAAAGGTGAAGAAAACATCAGAGACATGCCTATGGCATATAATTCCTCACATTCAACATGGGATGCCTTGGGATTTTTCACCATTCAGAAGCCCTATAATAAGGGGAAGAAACTTGGATGTGCTAGTGTTATTGTTGAGTCAATAAGGTTTTTCATTATGAATTTTCCATTCCTTCATAAAAGGTGGAGATTGTTAAGTCATCATGGTTTCCTTATGACTTGGAAATGCCTCTTGTTTCGAAAATCACAAACACCTTATTTCAAGGAAAAAATCATTTTACCCCTTTTTTACTACCATATTGAAAATTTACATTCAAAAGGAAATTTACCCCTAGATTGTTTTCATTATTCATAAAAATATTTTTATTATGTATTAAAATCAGATTCATATCTAATACCATGGAATTGTATAATACTTATATATGTAACATTCTGTTTTAGGATATGAATTCATGTTATGAACCTTTATGAAGTTCTACTCCGAATTCCCTGTTATGAAATTTTATGAAGTTCAACTCTAAATTCTAATTAAGAAATTGTATAAAGTTCTAACTACAAATTCTGATGATGAATTCTGATTACGAATTATCATTAAGAATTCTGATGATGAATTATGATTACGAATTTTCATTAAAAATTTTGATGATGAATTTTTATTATGAATTCTCATTATGAATTCTGATGATGAATTCTAATTACGAATTCTCATTATGAATTATGATGCTGAATTATTATAACAAATTCTCATTACGAATTCTGATGATGAATTCTGATTACGAATTTTGATTATGAATTCTGATGATGAATTCTGATTACGAATTCTCATTACGAATTCTGATGAAGAATTCTTTTTATGAATTCTCATTACGAATTCCTTAAGAAAAACAGAATATGAATATCATAGTACTACAGACTCTAAATTTAGTTTTTACATAGATTCCGAACTTCCATTTTCTCCATTCCGAATATCAGTTTTTGTTATGCTTTCACTTGTTCATTTGTAAAATGATGTCATGTCTTCATTTATGAACTAACCATTGTTTGAGTGACACATGTATAGGTCCCTCAGAAATTCACAGAATAATATGACCGTTGGAGGAGGGAGCTGATCGTTGGATCTTGCCCTATAAGTAGGATCTCATTTGAAAGTGCTCAGTACGTTTTGGAATTTTGATGCTCAGAACATCTTGAAGTGATTTCTAGAGAGAGAGGATCTTATCAACTATCAAGATTCGTGCAGAAAGTTTGAACGGCTTGTTCAAACTTTGCTTCATACAGATTTTTTTTCATGAAAATCCGATTATTTCTATGTATAATCGAGGGCTTTCGGGTATTAGAAGACATAGGATTCAACACCTTGATGTTGAGTGCTTCCTTGCTAAAGAAGACAAAGGTGTTGACTACCTGATAATTGAGGGCTTGTAGGGAAAACAAGATAGAATCTGATCTTCGTATCAAGGGATTACCGTAGTGTGGGTATGACAGACTTTTTTGAATGTATAAATCAAGGGACCTCTTATCTAGGGTTGTTGGATACCCTTCTATTTGGGTCAAAAGAGTTATTGTTTGTTACATGTTTTGTTACATTTTTTTCCGCTGCTTTTTTCATTGATAAGGAAAGTATAAATTTTTTGTACATCCTTACTCTTGTACTCTAATATAGTTTTATTCTATATGATTTAAGGTAGAATCTTCATCTTTGTGAACTTTAGTTAAGTTTCATTTTCAGAATCACAATTCCGGAATTTAGCAAGTGAATAAATCTTTTAGAGGTCTTGTGAATTCTCTTGTTTATCCTTGTTAAACATAACCATCTAAAAAAAGTTCCAAATGAATTTTTACAATTTACAATTCACCCCCCAATTTTATCTGGGAATCTAATTCTCATTCTAAGGATACAGGATATTTCTAAAATCTTCCTGAGGTTGGGGTAGAAGCCAATTTGGAAATTGTTGAAAAATATGAACCCTCAAAAAAGTCCGGTAAGAAAACGAATTTGAAGGATGTGGTACCTGAAGACAAAACCCCCATAGCTAAGGAAACCCAATACACACCACCCAAACTGAAGAAAAAAAATCTTATCCGGATAAGGTGGCTGATAAATTGATGGAAGATAAGGAAAAGAGGAAATAAGGGGATCCATAGTTTGGTTTAGACACTACTAAATCCAAGTCTTTAAGGGAAATTACTACTGAATACCTTGACAAGGAAAAATAATAAGTAAATGAATTATCTAAGGACGAAAGATATGAATGGAACTTTATTGGGGAAGGAGTAGAAAAAGAAATTTTTATGATGATAGAGTTGTTCAATTATCCAATATCTAGCATAAATCTCCATATGAGGAAGTCAAACCGAAGGTCTATAAGGGTAAGCAAGTGGTTGGTTATTCTCAAAGAAAATCTACAATAAAGAGGATGGAAGTTGTAGGAACATCAAAAAGGAGGCTTGTTGAGCTTGAAAAAAAACTCTCACCATGTAATTTCTTGGATTTAGAGTCATCTTCACTTGGTCATGATTTTGTGGAGCAGTCTTTTAAGAAGCTAGTCGGTTCCATTCTGAATTTTACAAAAATAGATTCAAGATTCTAGATGCTCCAACACACTGATAACCATAAGTAGGATTCGGTGTCCATGGTGTTGGACAAGTGTGTAATGATAGAATCAAAATTCGAAACCATTCTAATAGGATACGAATCTCACAGGAAGTCTTGCAAGAAAATGACCACTTGGTCAAAGAAGGTCATCCAGAATATGGAATATCTTGATGAATTTCAAGAGGAAGTAAAAGTGTCTTTTGATGTTGAAGATTCCATGATCAAGGATCTTTCCAATAGTTTTTAGGAAAAGTTGACCCTAGAGTAAAATTCTTGTGATCAACAAGTGAGTGTTCTGAGTGGGAAGCATAACTATCTTTCTCAATGCTAGAAGGGGGAAAGATATCTCCGGATTGAGATCGAAGAGAAGCTTGTAAAACAGGATGATGTTTTTAAGGCTCAGTCTGAGGATCTGAAGGCTCAAGATGATGGAATTAAAGAATTAGAAAAGAAAGATGAGGAGGACCACAATGAGTTAAAGAAGCTAAAAATCCATTTGAATAAGTTAATCCCCAAGGAAAAAGAAGACAAATAGACCAATCCAATATTATCTTGTAAGGTATTTCCTTGTAAAAATCCTTTCAATCATAATGAAAACTCTGGTTCCTTGTCTTTTGTGTTATATTGTACTAATATTTCATGGACCATATTTCATTTCCATTCTCTCAAACTCTTTTTGAAAATGAGAAAGGAGGAGAAATGAAAAATAATTCTAAAAGAGAGATGAAAAATCTAAAGGAGAAGACTTCTAAGTATAAAAAGATCATCACTAAGTAAGGGAGAGTGATCATTAAGAAGCATTTCCCACTACAGAAATCTAGAATACGATCCTTATAGTTCCAAAGCCTAAGGGGGAGATAGTCGTATACACCATTCTCCATAGTCAAAGGGAGATGTGCGTTAATTTCAAAGTCTAGAAATTTATTTTACGTTCTTATATTTTTTTTGTAAGGATGTTTGTGCATTCTAAAAAGGGGGAGATTAATGAGTCAATAAGATTTTTCCTTATGACATTTCCATTCTTTCATAAAAGGGGGAGATTGTTAAGTAATCAAGGTTTCCTTATGACCTAACCATTCCTCTTGTTTTGAAAATCACAAACACCTTATTTTAGGGAAAAACTCATTTTACCCATGTTTTACTTCTATAAGAAAAATTTCCTTTCCAAAGGAAATTTACCCCTACCTTGTTTTCATTGTTCATATAAATATTTTTCTTAAGTATAAAAATCAGATTCATATCTAAAACATCAGAATCATATAATACTTAGATTTGAAACATTCTTTTTTAGGATCTGAATTCCTGTTACGAACCTTTATGAAGTTCTACTCCGAATTCCCTGTTATGATATTTTATGAAGTTCAACTCTGAATTCTGATTACGAACTTGTATAATGATCTAACACGAATTATGATGATGAATTCAGATTAGTAATTCTCATTACGAATTCTGATGATGAATTCTGATTATAAATATTCATTATGAATTTTGATGATGATTTCTGATTACGAATTCTCATTATGAATTATGATGATGAATTCTGATTATTAATTCTCATTATGAATTCTAATGATGAAGTCTGATTACGAATTCTTATTACTAATTCTGATGATTAATTCTGATTACGAATTCTGATTACAAATTCTGGTGATGAATTCTGATTATGAATTCGCAGTATGAATTCCATGTGAAAATTATAATATGAATATCTTAGTACTACATACCTCGAATTCAGTTTTTACTTAGATTCTGAAAATTTATTTTCTCCATTCCGAATATCAGTTTTTGTTATTATTTAACTTGTTTGTTTATAAAATGATGGTTTACCTTCAGTTATCAACTAACTGTTTTTGAGTGACACGTGTACAGGTCCCTCTGAAATTAATGGAAGAATATGACCATTGGAGGTGGGAGCCGACCGTTGGAGCTTCACCTATAAATAATAGCTCATTTGAATGTGCTCAGGACATTTGGGAATTTTTATGCATAGAACTTCCTGATGTAATTCTAGAGAGATGGGATCTTATCAACTCTCAAGCTTCATGAAGAAAGTTTGAACAGCTTGTTCAAACTTATCTTCGTGCCACTCTGATTGTTTCTATGTACAGTCGAGGGATTCCAAGGATAGGAATAAAGAGGTTCCAACACCTTGAAGTTGAGGGCTTCCATGGTGAGGAAGAAAAAGGTTCCGACTACCTCATAGTTGAGGGAATGTGGGGATATCAATATATACTCTGATATTTGTGTCAAGGGCTTTCCCTATTGTGGGTAAGACATACTTTCTTGAAAGTATAAATCATGTGACCTCTTATCCAGGGTTGTTAGATATCATTCTCTTTGGGTCAAAAGAGTTATTTTTTTCTACTTGTTTTGTTACATGTTTTTTTGCTAATTTTTTTTTGCATTGATAAGGAATACATAACATTCTTGTACATCCGTAGTCTTGTACTATAATATAGTTACACACTATACGCTTTAAGGTATAATCATCATATTTGTAAAATTTAGTTATGTTTTATTTTCAGAATCACTATACCGGAATTTAGCAAGTGATTAGATCTTATCATGCCTTACTTTCAAAGATTGTAGATCAGTGGAATGAATCATTAAAGATTGCATGTAAATCCAAGGTTCGTAATTGAAAAGTTATGTGTGATAGTGATGACACTCTAAAAAGAATGAATATGGGATATTCTAATGAGACAGGCGAGTTCTACGATCTACTTGAGGATGAAGCAGAAGCCAATCCGGAAATTGTTTAAAACACTGAACCCTCAAAAAAGGTCGGAAATAAAAGGATGTTAAAGGAAGTGGTAGCTGAAGACAAAACCCCACTAGCTAAGAAAATCCAATCCACACCTCCCAAAACGAAGAAATAAAAAGCTTATCTGGATGATGTGGCTACAAAATGGAGTTAAGATAAGGAAAAGAGGAAAGAAGGGGAGCCACAGTTCAGCTTAGACCCTGTTGAAGCAATGTCTTTAAGGGAGAAGACTGGTGAATACATTGAGATGGAAGAAATGGATAATATGATTAATAATGAAATGTCTCAGGCTGAGATTGTTCAATCACTTTTGAAAGCCATAGAAGAAGCTTCCGAGAATATCCCAGTGCTGAAAACCTTCCTAGTCAGTCCTTTACCTGAGACTTTGGGAAAGAATTTCTTCACTTCGGAAAAATATAAAGAGAAATAAGTTCAGAAAGAAGTTAAAGAAGTAGAATTAGAAGAAGTAGTAGTATAATAATAAGAAATAGGTGATTTAGATGTTCAGATAAGACAAGTTGAAGAATATCATGATATGGAAAATCCATCAAAGAAATTACCAATCCGAACATTTGAGGTTGAGTCTTCAAAGCTTGTCACTCCTAAAAAGGATGAAGAGAATGATTGAAAGAATGATGAAGATAAGGAAGAAGAAGAAGTGAATGAATTATCTGAGAAAGAAAGCTATGAAAAGTAGTTTATTGAGGAAGGATCAGAAAAAGAGATTTTTGATGATGATAGAGTTGTTCAATTAGCCAATAGCGACCATAAATCTATAGACGAGAAAGTTATACTGAATGTTGATAAGGGTAAGAAAGTGGTTGGTGATTCTCAAAGAAAATTTATAGTGAAGGGGAAGGAGGTTGTAGGAACTTAAAAAAAGAAGGCTTGTTGAGCTTGAAAAATCAATCTCACCAAGTAATATCTCGGATTCAGAGTCATCATCACTTGGTCATGATTTTGTAGAGCATACTTTGAAGAAGCTTGTCGGTTCCATTCCGAGTTTTACAAACGTAGATTCAAGATGCTAGATGCTCCAACACACTCTTAACCAGAAGTTAGATTCGGTGTCCATGGTGATGGACATGTGTGTAAAGATAGAATCGGATTTCAAAAATTTTATTATAGGATACGAATCTCACAAGAAGTCTTGAAAGAAAATGACCACTGGGTCAAAGAACTTCATCCAGAATATGGCAGAGCTTCATTAATTTCATGAGGAAGTAAAAGATGCTTTTGATGTCGAAGATTCCAAGATCAAGGATATTTCAAACAGTTTTCCGGAAAAGATGACCCTAGATAAAAATTCTCAGAATCAACAAGTGAGAGATATTAATGGGAAGATTAACTCTGTTGCTCAAATATGGAAGGGGGAAATAGATCTATGGATTGAGATCGAAGAGAAGCTTGTAAAATAGGATGAAGTTATTAAGGCTATGTTTGAGTCTCTGAAGGCTCAAGATGATAGGAATAAATCTATAGAATATAATGCTATGGAAGACCACAAAGAGTAAAAGAAGCTAAAAACCTTTCTGAAGAAGCTAACCCCCAAGTAAAAATAAGACAAATAGACCAATCCGATCCTTTTTTGTAATGTCTTTCCTTGTAAAAATCCTTTCAATCTTAATGAAAAATATGGTTTCTTGTATTTTGAGTTGTTTTGTACTAATATTTCTGGTACCATATTTCTTTTCAATTCCCTCAAACTCTTTTTGAAAATCACAATGGGGGAGAAATAAAAAATAATTCTAAAAGAGAGATGAAAAATAAAAAGGATAAGACATCGAAGTATGAGAAGATCATCACTAAGTAACGGGGAGTGATCATTACGAAGATTTTCCCATTCTGGAAATCTAGAATATGATCATTAGAGTTCCAAAGCCTAAGGGGGAGTTAGTCGTATTCACCATTATCCATTAACAATGGGAGATAAGCTTTAATTTCAATGTCTATAAATTTATTCTATGTTCCTACATTTTTTTCAGAAGGATGTTTGTGCTTTCCTAAAAGGTGGAGATTATTGAGTCAACAAGGGTTTTCCTTATGAAATTTCCATTCCTTCATAAAAGGGGGATATTTTTAGGTCATCAATGTTTCCTTATGACTTGACCATTCCTCTTGTTTTGAAAATCACAAACACCTTATTTCAAGGCAAAACTAAATTTACCCATGAATTACTTCTATAAGGAATATTTCCTTTCCAAAGGAAATTTACCCTTACTTTGTTTTCATTGTTCATATCAATATTTTTCTTAAGTATAAAAATCAGATTCATATCTAAAACCATGGAATCATATAATACATAGATATGAAACATTCTGTTTTAGGATCTGAATTATTGTTCCGAACCTTTATGATGTTCTAAATCGAATTCCCTATTATGAAATTTTATGAAGCTGAACTCAGAATTCTGATTAAGAACTTGTATAATGTTCTAATTATGAATTCTGATGATGAATTCTGATTATTAATTCTCATTATGAATTATGATGATGAATTCTAATTACAAATTCTCATGATGAATTATGATGGTGAATTCTGATTACGAATTCCCATTATGAATTTTGATGGTGAATTCTGATTACGAATTATCATTACAAATTCTAATGATGAATTCTGATTATGAATTCTCATTATGAATTCTGATGAAGATTTCTGATTACGAATTTGCATTACAAATTCCTTACGAAAAAATAGAATATGAATAGCTTAGTACTACAGACACCGAATTCAGTTTTTTACTTAGGTTCCAAACATATATTTTCTCTATTCTGAATATTAGTTTTTGTTATGATTTCACACGTTCCATTATAAAATTATGTCATTCCTTCAGTTATCAAATAACCATTGTTTGAGTGACACATGTACAGGTCCCAATGAAATTCAAAGAAGAATATTTCAGTCATAGGAGGGAGTAGACCATTGGGGATTTACCTATAAATATGAGGTCATTTGAACGTGCTCAAGACATTTTGTAATTTTGATGCTCAGAACATCATGATGTGATTTTTATAGAGAGAAGCTCTTATCAACTCTCAAGCTTCGTGCAGAAAGTTTGAACGACTTATTCAAACTTTTCTTCGTGCAAATTTGCTTCGTGCTACTCCAATTTTTGATGTGTTGAATCAAATGCTTCTGGGAATATGAAGACAGAGGTTCCAACACCTTGATGTTGAGGGCTTCCATGATAAGGAAGACATAGGTGCCGACTACCTGATAGTTGAGGGCTTGCGGGGATAGCAAGATAGACTCCAATCTTCTTATTGAGGGCTTAGCCTAGTGTGGGTAACACAGACATTTTTAAAATTATAAATCAAGGGACCTCTTATCTAGGGTTGTTGGATACCCTTCTCTTTGGGTCAAAAGAGTTATTGTTTGTTACTTGTTTTATTACAAGTTTTTCCACTTCTTTTTACATTGATAAGGAAAGTATAACATTCTTGTACTTCCTTACTCTTGTACTCTAATATAGTAATATTCTATAAGCTTTAAGGAATAATCTTCATCTTTTTGAACTTTATTTAAGTTTCATTTTCGGAATAACTATTCTGGAATTATGCATGTTATTAGATCTTATAGAGCTCTTGTGAATTATCTTGTTTAACCTTGTTAACCATAAACATATTTAAATGTTCCAATTGAATTATTAATAGGTAAAATTCACCCCCCCCGTGTATCTAAGAATATCATTCTTATTTAGATCCTACATTTGGTATTATTGAGTATATCATACTCAAACATACCATCCTAAGAGTTCTATCATCCAGACACACAAGTGATGTCCAATGTGATGACTACCCCGACCGAAGGTTTTATTCCTGGACAAAACCCTTGGAATTTCATGACATAATCAGTGTAATTAACCGGTGTCCATGAAGATATGGAATATGGAAGAGACTCATAAATAATGTCTTAATCTATAAGGGAGAACCAGACTTGGTAATGAGTTCCAAGGAGGAATCCATGGAAGGAGGAACCAACATCCCATCATTAAATTTCAATAAAGGAGGAAACATCCATGATTAAGTGATGAATTTCACCCGCCCTTGGAATGTAGAAATGTGGGGTAACAATCAGCATGTCCACATTTTCCTCAAATAGACAGATGCGCACACCCCGTTTAATGAGTTGAAAACACCCATGTCCTATAGCGGCAGCCTTGTGGTAGATGTTAATCAAGCCTCATTGGGTCAAGTCCTGCAAAAATTCTTTCCAGGTTAAATATTTTTATCTTCAAAATAAAAAATATATTATTTACATTTTTTTTATTTCTAATTAATTTTTATGAGTTTCTCAAGTCTAGTGGATCGATGAAGACTTAATTTTACCATTATTAATATTTTATTTTCTATTTATTATCCAACTATAATATTTGGAATTATTATTTTTCTATTTTATGACTAATGTATCATTCTCCATTTATGTGAATAATGTTATTATTGGTTTCTCAAATAGATGTATGTGTTTTATGAAATAAGGTGGGAAATTTCATTGAAAAAATTATGGGTCGTTACATTCTCCCCCCCTTATGAAATTTCACCCTAGAATTTTCATTTTACATACTATGGTTAAAATAGGGGAGGGTATTTATCATTAAAAACTTCAGTTGGATCCAATGTCACCTTTTCAAACTTATAGTGTAACACCCCGACCTCAGTTACCCAGAGTCGGTGCATTATTAAATAACATTGGAATGATCACAAAAGATCAAGTCTCTAATGGCTGATTAGTTTATTAGCCTTGGAAACACTAGATACATTCATAAGTCTTACATTACATCATAAAGTGAAGAACTAAAAAGACATAGTCTCCAAATTCCACACTCATATCCCCTCAGACTATCCCTGCAGGTCAGTTAGAAAATACATCTTCACATCTTGGGAATAATAAAACATAGAAAGGGGTGAGATCAGATGCTCAGTAAGGGCAACAATATAGCCAAAACATTCATAAATAAGCATAAACATTTAAGGCAATGTATAACTAAATCAAAATAATTTCAATCTTGAACTTCAAAATAATATGGAAAAAGGAAAATTAAATAATTCCATTTACTTATTCTCATTGATATTCTACTAGTAGAATAATCACATGAAACATCAATAACCACATTCATAATGATGGAATGCATAATGCCAGACTTTCATAACCACATAGTCAAGGCCTTGTGCCAAGTCTACAAATAATATTTTGTCAAGGCCTTATTCCAAGACACTAGTTTGTCTCTTGAGACATACTGATGCATCTAGAAGCTATATCAGGCTCCACCTGTCATATACTAAGTCCAATGCATTCCTCATATAAAAAGGTTGAATCATTCCATAAACATTTATATTAAAACTGGCATACAAAATGTCAATAATTTATCCATAAACCATGAATAGTATGAAATAATACATCCACAGTAAAACATATCACAAAACTTTCAATGCAATATGGATGTTTTGTATCATAATAAATCAACTTCAAACAAACTAAAAATATATAAAAGGATGTTGACATAGATGTAATCAAATCCTTTTTAGATAAATATCTCTTTCTATTATAAAATAATTTAAAAGTGAAGAAATTGTTATAGAAAACATATTTCTTTGAAGATATCCTTATAAGCTTGTAAGGGAAGCTTTTATGATGTCATAACGGTAGAAAATAGCCACACCAATCATATAAGTTTAAAAAAGACATTCTTTCCTTAATTTTTCCAAAAAGGTTATAAAGGACTTTGTTTGGAAAATGACACAAAGACTCCTTTATAAAAATCTTATAAAATGTAAAACATGGTTATAAATGACATTAACCCATAGTCTATAATATATTATGAATTTTTTGAAATACATTTTTAAAAAACATCGATGTGGATGACATAGAGGTCCTTGTAGATAATTACATACAAACAACTCAGATAATGAAGAGATTGTGAAATTAACCCTTACCTTGTACTTTTCCTTGGATGAGGGTAGGATAAACTCTTGTATAATGGTGAAATAATTGTTATTAAATTATACAATAATCAAATACAACAATATGATATCATATATGATCTTTTAACAATGCTTTGTTAATAGTATCTTAGTATTATCGTTGTTTCGGGTGTTAACAGATTCATTTTCCTTTATATTATTTGTTATGTGAGTCATATGTTTTATTGATTGGATGTATCATATTCATATCCATAATGATATCAAGTCTTTTAATATTATTTGTAATCATCTAATGAAATTTAGTCTTGAATAGATATGATGGGTAATGAATCTCATCGCGTTCGTGATGACGATAATCTGTACGTACGGACGAGCAACAATATCATTCTTTTGATATTAAAATATAACATAATTGGATGTTATATCATATATAAATAATAATTATATTGTTATATTTATTATTTAAATCAATTATACATCAGTATTATACCCATCCAAATAACAATGTATTGAATAACAACTACACCACAACGTGGAGACGGTAAGCCGTACGTACGCACGTATGGTGACATATCATTCAAAGGATGGATAGAATAATGAATTTGGTTGTACCATATTTATAATAGCATCATAATATATATATGATACTGGAGTTATTATTTTATAATGGAAGCAACAATGAAAAAGGATGTGGAAGAAGAAAAGGACTTGAATGAGGGTGGTGAAATTATTACATCTTCTCCGGGCTCATCTTTTGATTTGATCAAATGGTCTGCAAAGGATGTCTTTAATACTAAAGGAAGGGCTCTATAATGAAGGGAAGATAGTTGATAGGGTATTTGGACAGATTTTGTCCATGCCAAATGGCTTTGAAGGTGTGAATTTTAGGGAAGGGGGATTGCCTGTTTATAAGAGGGGTGATGGGCACCTAAGGAAAAGCTAGAAATATTATTTTCTAATAAACTAATATTAGGGTTATAATGGCTCCAAATTTTTTTATTTAAAGTATATGGTCGGGATGGTTCTAAAATCACTCAACCAGTACGTTTTAGATAGGTTTTGGTATCTATATTAACATTATCATTTAGATTTAACTCTATGTAAAATAGTATGGAATTTACCATGTCTTTTGTATTTTTATATTATATAGTTAATATCAATACTATATACTTTAGAGAGAACCCCAATTGGATCATTAATGATAAAAAATAATTACATAAGTCCTTTGGATGAGCCTTAGTTTTTTAAGAATAGAATATCAAATAATAATATAATATTTGTTTTGAAAACTGTTTTATGTCAATTTTGACACTATTTGGTTTTCGGTTTTTGCGAAATTTATAACAGCATTATTACTTCGATAAAAATCCATCTAACCAACCCTAACATGTCATATTATCCTATAAAATTATTTTAATTAATAAAAATTCTCAAATTACATTTATTTGGATATTTATAAGATCAATTATTTTAATATTGGATCAATACGGTAATTACTGCATTATCAGTGTGTTATAAATAAATAAATTTATTTAATGTATAAAAATTATTAATAAAATAAAATTATGTATGAAATATTTTTATCTTTCTATTTAATATTTATAGCATAATTTATCTCATGTATAACCTTATATTAAAAAATATTTAGTTATTAATCATTGATTTTAACTCTTTTAACTCTTCATTAAATAAGATAACTAGAAATGTCCTAATCTAATCCAAGTCGACCAAATAGGTTCATAATATATTTATAAGGTTGTTTATGGTCTAATTATACTTATAAAATAGAATTAGGACATGTTTTAGGATAATAATAATATCATTTTTACCCTTAATTACCTTATTTAATTTTAACCATGGTAAATATATGCAAAAAGTTACTATTCAGCAAGAATTATTTTTATCTTATTGAACGAAATTTTACTCCTTGATATTAACCGTGTCTCTTGGATTTTCGAAAGATCACTCACAGAAGTGGTCATATAATTTTATATGTCAATTTTCAATTTCTCATAGGAGGTGGGTAAAAGAAGGTGAAAAGTTCAATAAAATTTTTATATATCTAAAATTATTATAAACTGACTCCAATGAATCACATTGAACTTATATATGTATTATGTATCAAATTTGACTGAAAATAAATTTACATAAAATAAATAATTATTTAAATAAATATTTGGTTTTAACCAATAAATCAGTGTTTTCAACTATTCATAAATAATTGAAAGTTTTTAAACAAATACCAAAAATTCACCGTAAGCTAATTTCAATATTCCGAATCCAAAAATGATGTCCATTTTGAATGATAGAATTTATAAAATTTTAAAAAGTGGGTATTACTATTCAAAACTGCTAGTTTGATTGGTTGTGGTGTGTTAGAACTCGATGTTGCGTACAATGTATGCAATTTCATTCTTCAAAGAGAAGCGTACCATGGAAGGTTAGAGTGTTACATTCTCCCCTCATTCAAATAATTTCTTCCTCAAAATTTCTATAATATTACTACATAAAAAAACTCGGTTGGTTCTTCATCATATGTTCCTCCAGTTCCCACATTACCTCTTCCATGTCATGGTTTTCTCTATAGAACTTTTTCCAGACGAGTCATCTGGTTTCTCAAAACTTGTTCTCTATTATCAAGAATCCTGATGGGCTCTTCACAATAAGATAGATCGGGTTCCAGTTCTAATTCATCATAGGTTAGTACATGCATTGGGTCAGACATGAATTGTCTCAATAGTGATACGTGGAACACATCATGGGATTTGGAGAGTCATGGAAGCATTTCCAAACGGTAACATACAACCTCAAATCGTTCTAGAATGTAGAAAGGTCCAATGTACCTAGGACTCAATTTAACCTTCTTACCAAAATGTATAACACCCTTCCATGGATATACCTTCATGAAAACATGATCTCCTACCTAAAATTCCAAATCCTTCCTTCAGTTATCAGTATATCTCTTCTGCCTACTTTGAGCTTCTTTGAAGTGGGTTTGAATTAACATCACATTTTCCATAGTTTCTTCCACATGTTCTAAGCCTACGAGTTTTATTTCACCAACATCATCCAAATATGTTGGTGTATGACATCATATTCCGTATAACACTTCATATGGTGCCATCTAAATACTTGAATAGAAGCTATTGTAATAGGAAAATTCTACCATAGGTAAATATTTATCCCACATACCTTGAAAGTCAAGTGATAATTATCTCAACATGTCTTATAAGGTATGAATAGTCCATTCTGATTGTCCATCAGTTTGAGGGTGTTAGGAAGTGCTCAAACGATGTTCAGTATCCAGGAAATTTTGAAGTCTTGTCTAGAATCATGATGTAAATTAGGGATCACGAACAGAAACAATCGATATTGGTACTCCATGAAGTCATACAACCTCATTAATATATAGTCTTGCTAATAATACAAGTGGCAAATCTTCTCTTTTAGCAAGAAAATTTGCTAACTTGGCAATATGATCAACAATGACCCATATTCCATCATTCCTTCTAGGAGTCTTTGGTAGTCCCATGACAATGTCTATTGTAATTTTATCCCCTTTCCACTCAGGTATGGGAAGAGGTTGCAGGACTCCTCCACACTGCTTCCTTCGAGATTTCACTTGTTGACAAACCATACATCTTGATACAAAATTAGCATTCTCCCTCTTCATGTTGTCCCACCAAAAATGTACCGTCAAATCTCTATACATCATAGTGGTACTAGAGTGTATAGAGAAATTGGAACTATGAGCATCATTCAACAATTACCTTTTTAGATCAGGTACGTCGGGAATACAAATTCTCTTCCCAAATTTTAAAATTCCATCATGATATCAAAAGGCACTCTATCTAACATCATTCACAGATTTAATCTTTTTTTAAAACTCTTCATCATCAGTATGAGAACTCTTTATCTTTTCTAGCATGTATGGTTTGGAAACCATTTGAAAAAGTATAAATGCTTCACCTTCCCTGATAATTCCCATATCCATCTTCACTAAATCCATGAAGATAAGATCCCTTTCAACTCTCATATTGTTCAAAACTCCATGACCCTTTCTACACAAAGCATCTTCCACCATATTTTTCCTCCCCGGGTGGTAGTGTATGGTGAAATCACAATCCTTGAGTAGTTAAATCCATCTCCGTTGCCTCATGTTGAGTTCAGTCTGTGGGAAAATATATCTCAAACTCTTGTGATTGATATCTATATCACATTTTCACCATAGATATAATTTCTCCATATCTTCAATGAAACTACTACTACTGCTAACTCAAGATCATGTGTAGGATAGTTTTTCTCATTAATTTTTAGCTATGGTGATTCATAGGCAATAACCATCTCATTCTGTAAAAGGATGCAACCATGTCCTTCATTTGAAGCATCAGTATAAATAAAAAACGCATCATTCCCCGATGGTAGAGTCAAGAAAGGAGCATTGACTAATATTCTCTTCAGTTCATCAAAATATTTTTCACACTCTTTTTTCCAAACAAATTTAACCCCATTACGTGTGAGCTTCGTCAATGGGATAGCCAATCAGGCATAATTATGGATGAAACGTCGATAATAACCAATAAAACCAATAAAACTATGTATCTTAGTTATACTCGTCATTTTTGGCCATTTTTGGATTTCTCTTGTCTTATAAGGATCAATGTAGATTCCATACTTAATGACAATATTGGCCAATAAATGAAATCTCCTGAAGCCAAAATTCACACTTTCTAAACATCCCGTATAATTCATGTATACTAAGTGTCTTTAGAATAATGACCATGGGATTTTCATGATCCTAATATATTTTTGATTATACCAATATATCATCAATAAATACCACTACAATTTAATCAAGATATTCCTTGAAAACATTGTTCATTAGATCCATGAAAATAGAGGGTGCATTAGTCAGCTCAAAAGGAATTAGTATAAAATCGTAATGCATGTACCTGTTTCAAAATTATGTTTTCGGAATGTCTACCTTCTTCAAACACAACTGATGATATCCAGATCGAATGTCAATCTTTTAGAAGTATTGTACTCCATGAATTAGGTCGAATAAATCATCAATGAGAGGTAAGGGATAATTTTTCATTATTGTTATAGCATTGATTTCCCTATAGTCAATGCACAACCTCAAAGATCAATATTTCTTTTTAACAAAAAGGACATGGGCTCCCCATGGGGAAACAATAGGGAATATAAAAACCTTATTACTCAATTCCACTAGTAGTTTCTTTAGTTCCACTAATTCCACTGTGGCCCTTCTATAAGGGGTCTTCGATATGGACCTTGAACTAGGAATTAGGTCAATAGAAAACTCAAATTCTCGTTCATGAGTAAGTCTAAGTAAATCCTCTGGAATAACATCAACGTATTCATGAAAAATAGGTACATCCTCTATTTTAACATTCTGTTCCTCACCCACAGTTATTTTATTTTCTTCCTCCCCAATAATTGAATTTAGTTGAGCTGATGGGGGTGGATCTCGATATGAATTAGGTGGCGACAATTCTGCTCTAAAGATAAGGTGTTTCTTATCATCTTCATCAAAAGTAGTAACCTCTTTCTTCATACAATAAATTTTTTCATCATGGTCATTAAGCCAATACATACAAGGGATTATATCAAATTACATCATGGGTATGACGATGAGATCAGCAGATAGATAACATTTATATTCCTTAATGGGAACGGATTCACGAAACATTGTTGCAGTGATACTTCCCTTAGGTGTTTTGACTGACAACTCCCTGGTTAAATCAAATTTGAAATATCTAATTTTATTTTCGCACTGGTATGATATGAAACAATGAGATTATCCATAATCAAATAAATCATTTTCTAAACATGAGGAAACCATTAAATTACCTGCCACCACATCTTTCGGAGCTTGAAACTCATCAGTGGTGATAGAATAATCATGGCCTTGATCCCTTGGAATTTTCTGAGGTATGTTCCCTGACACTTAGGACATTCATTTTCATAATGTCCTATCTCCCTGCAATTTTAGCATTGAACAGTGGTAGCCACTTTCTTCCCCTTGCGTTCACGATCTTGGTGGCCGTTTTCACCACACTTGTAACAGACTCCCATTCCATTCAGGCATGTACCAGGGTGTTTCTTCCCATATTTACTACAGGATGGAAATTCAAATTTTCCCTTATTCCACTTATTTCAATTTCTAGAGTGATCAATAGATCTATTTTTCTCTTGATTTTCTTTAAAGTTATAAAACATAGAAAATTCCTTTTCTGTCTTGATAGCACATGAGACAATATCTTCGTACGCTGGGAAGGATTGTGAGACTAATGCTCGATGGAGAAGTGGTTTTAACCCATCAATTAAATGTTCAATAACACTTCGTGGGTTACATATATAATCGGCATCATGCCTTGCTAACCTATTAAAGTTAGCCTCATACATTGCAACATTCTCATCCTCCATTTGCCTCAGAATCAGAAATTATCTTTCCATATCC
Organism: Viscum album; assembly: GCA_963277665.1. Lineage (NCBI taxonomy): Eukaryota > Viridiplantae > Streptophyta > Magnoliopsida > Santalales > Viscaceae > Viscum > Viscum album. The sequence continues at coordinate 1,934,071,300 of OY728142.1, forward strand.
GCTCCATGGTCAAGAGGAATGTATTTTTATAAGAAAATTTCTTTATACTCCCTCTATTCCATATTTTATACTTCATCATATTCCTTTGGGTTTTTAATCAATGAACACCATTGATCAGCATCTCCAGTGAGGTGGTAATTTCCATGACAACTTTTTTCCTTTCGCTACTCCCCAAGGTGTGGAATATTTTCTCTATAGAATTTATACATTTTTGGATAATAGGGGATTTTCACCCCCATTTAATGTTGGTTGTTGTTACCTCATGAAGCGATATAACATTGATCCTCCACGCTTCGGATCAGGGTGCTCCATACGAGTAATGTTATTATTCATAACCTGAGTTAGTTGTCCTGGTATGGTGATTAGTTGATCAGCACCAGTTGCATCACTGGCTCCAAAATAATTATCCCGAGTAGGAGGGAAATCCCTACATGGAGTGTGTGCATTGATACAGATTCCATTCCTTCCACTAGGCACCATTTCTAAAAATTGGCATAAACTATTTTAGCTTTTGAAGCACAATACATAAATCAAAACATGTAAAAAGCATAACATAAATTGAACGGTTTATGGATATAATCCATAGTCATAAAAAAACATATTTGAGGATGTATATACTCATAAAACCTTAATAATTATTTGTAAAAAAAATGAGAATAATCCTAAGAATATCCCCTAGGAGTGTCATAACAAAAAGTGAAGCAAGGCCCGTTGTTGTGCAATAGTTCTCGTTCGAGTCTAGCTCAAAGGGGTGTTTTCAGGTTTTACACATAGGAATATCTATGCCAGAGCCGCCTCTACCTGCTGATATCCAGATAGGTATGTATTTCTTGGAAAACTCAAAAAATGTCTACAATAACAAAATTCTAAGAACTTCTTCTATACTAACCCTCAAAGTCTATCTTAGGGCTATGTTCTCTAATCAATGTTTATCTAAATCTACCTTCCATGGTTTGTTCTAAACTTCCTATGATACCAACATTAATGCCCCAAACCTAGTTAGCTAGAGTTGGTGCATAATTACAAAACATTGGCATGATCCCAAAAGATCATGTCTCGAAAGACCGATTATTTTAGTAGCCTTGGAAGCAGTAGATACAATCCTAAGTCTTACATTATATCATTATGTAAAAAAATACAACAACATAGTCTCCATAGTCTACACTCATATCCCCTCAGACTATCCCTACAGGTCAATCATAAAATACTTCTTCACATCTAGGGAAAAATACAATATAGAAAGGGGGAGCTCAGATTCTCACCAAGGAGAACAATATAGGGAAAAATTTCTTAAATAAGAAAAACCATTTATGCCAATGTATAACTAAAACAAAATCCTTTAAAACAAGAACATCAGCATAATATAGAAAAAATAAAATTAAATATTTCCATTTACTTATTCTCATGGATACTCTACAAGTCAAATAATCACATTCAATATCAATAAACAAATTTATAATGAGGTAATGCAAAATTCCACACTTTCATAACCACATAATCAAGGCCTTGTGCCACGAATACAAATAATATATTTTTCTGGGCCTTGTTCTAGGACAATGGATTGTCTCATGAGACCTACCAATGCATTGAGGAGCTATAGTAGGCTCCACCCATCACATACTATGTCCAATGCATTCCTTATATGAAATGGTTTAAACACAACATGAACATTCCTATTAAAACAGGCATACGAAATGTCAATAATTTATCCATAAACCATGAATGATATAAAATAATACATCCAAATTCAATCATATCACAAAACCATAAATACAATATGGATGTTTTGTATCATTATTAATCAACTTCAGACAAATTTAATATCCATCAAAGGATGTTGACATAGATGAAATCAAATCCGTTTTAGAGAAATATCTCTATATATTTTGAAATCATTTATAAAACACGTAAACATAAAAGAAAACATTTATATTGGAAAATATTATTATGATCCTGTATGGGATGATTTGATTACGTCATAATGGTAGAAAATAGATGCACGAGTCACATAAGTTAAAAAAAGACATTCTTACCTTAATTTTTTCGAAAAGGTTATAAAGGACCCTGTTCGGAAAACGGGCGAAAGATTATATTAGAAACATCTAAAAAAAATACAAAAAAGGGTATAAATAACTTTAACTCATAATCTATAAAATAGTAAGAATGTTTTGAAATACATTTTTAAGAAAACATGGATTTGGATGATAAAGATATCCAAGTAGATAATTACATCTAAAAAACCTCGGATAATAAAGATATTGTGAAATTAACCCTTAACCTGTACATTTCCTTGGTATAGGGTAGGTTAACCTCATGTATAATGGTAAAATAATTGTTATTGAATTATACATGAATCATGTACATTAATATGATATCATATATGGTAATTTAACATAGCTTTGTTAATAATATATTCGTATTATCGTCTTTTCGTGTGTTAACATATTCATTTTCCTTTATATTACTTATTATGTGAGTCATAGTTGTTATTTATGGGATATATATTCTTCATATCCAGAATGATATAAAGTCTTTAAGCATTATTATTAATATGAAAATGAAAATTAGACTTGAATGGATACGATGAGGAATGAATCTCATCACATTCGTGTAGACAGTAATTTGTACGTACGCACGAGTGACTATATCATTATTTTGATATTAAAATATCATGTAATTGGATGGTATATCATATATACATATTTATCATAATTTTATATTTATTATTTACATCAATTATTCATAAATATTATACCCATCCAAATAATAATGTATTGAATAACAACTACACCACAAAGTGGAGACATTAAGTCGTACGTACGCACGTATGGTGACATGTCATACAAAGGATGGATAGAATAATGAATTTGTCTGTACCATATTTATAATAACATCACAGTAAATATATTATACTGGTTTTATTATTTTATAATGGAAGAATCAAAGAAAAAGGAAGTGGATGAAGAAAAGAACATGAAAGAGGGTGGTGAAATTATTGCCTCTTCTTTGGGTTCTTCCTTTTGATTTGATCAAAAGGCTTCCTAGGTTGGATTTATGTCTAAGGGAAGGAATATATGATAAATAGAGGATAGTTGAGAGGGTATTTGGGTAGATTTTGGCCGAGAAAAAAGTCTTTTAAGGTGTGAATTTGAGGGAAGGGCGATGGCCCTTTTATAAGTGGGGTGAGGGGTACCTTAGGAAATGCTATAAATATTATTTTATAATAAAATAAATATATATTTATAATGGATCCAAAGTAGATTATTTAATTTATAATGTGGGTATGGTTCAAAAATCACTCAACCAATAGGTTTTAGATAGTTTTTATGTCACTATATTAACTTTTTCTTTTAGATTTAACTCGTAGTTAAAAAGTTTGACATTTAAAATGTCACATTGTATTTTTATATTATATAGTTAATAAACATAATATATACTTCCAAGATAACCCCAAGTGGTTCAGTAATGATAAACATATCATTATATTAGTTCTTTGGCCGAAGATTATATTTTTAGGAATAGAGTATCAATTAATGAAATACCATTTGTTTTAAAAACACTTTTATGTCAGTTATGACACTATTTGGTATTTTGTTTTTTCTAAATTCATAACAACATTATTACTTAAAAAAATCCATATAAACAACTCTAAGATGCCATATAAACATAGAAAATCAGTGAAATTCATAAAATGTTTCAAATTACATTTATTTGGATATTTATAATATAAATTTTTTTAATATATCATTAATATAGTAATTACTTATTAGACATTGTGTCACAAATAAATATATTTATTTAATGTTTAAAAATTATAAATAAAATACCATTATGTAGGAAATTTTCTTAGCATTCTAATTAATATTTATAGTTTAATTTATATTATTTATAACTTTATATTAAAAATGTTTTAGTTATTAAACATCGATTTTAACTCTTTTAACTCTTGTTTCAATAAAATAATAATAAATGTCTTAATTTAATTCAAGTGGAAAAAAGAGGTTCATATTTTATTCCTAATGTTTTTTTCGGTCAATTTATATTTATCTAGTAGAATTAGGACTTGTTTTCGGGTAATAATAATATCATTTTTACCCTTAATTACCATATTTACTTTTAACTGTGGTAAATAAAAGTAAAAAGTTACTATTCACCAAAAACATTTATCTTATTGATCCACATTTAATTCCTAGATATTAACTGTGCCTCTCTGATTTTCAAAATTTCACTCAGAGAAGTAGTTAAATTATGTTTTATTTGAACTTTCAAATTCTCTTAGGAGGTGGGAAAAAGATGGTGAAATGTTCAATAAAATTTTTTATATTTAAAATTATTATAAACTGACTCAAATGAATTACATTGAACTTATATATGTATTATTTATCTATTTTTACATAAAATAAATTTAAATTAGATATATAATTATTTAAATAAAAATTCGGTTTTAACCAATAACCCAGTGTTTTCACTATTCATCAAATAATTAAAATTTTTCAGAAAAATACCAAAATTTCACCCTAAGAAAATTTCGATATTCTGAAATCAAAAGTACAATGCATTTTTAATGAAAAAATTAATAAAATTTTAAAAAGTATTTATTACTATATATAACTGCTAGTTTGATTGGTTGTGGTACAATGCAATCCTATTTCATTATTCAAAGAGAAGCCTTCCGTGGAAGCTTGGGGTGTTACATATTAATTATCCACTGTACCATGACCAGGTGATTGGTCTTGTTTCCTCCAAACTGGTTTCTATAGTCTGAAATCTTATCTGGTAACTCCTCATAAGAGATATCATTTTCCAGTTGTACCACATATGAATTTGGTACATGTGATGGATTTTCTTTTTTACTTCATGAGGAGGGAAACATAGAATACATCATGTACAAGATATATAGTCTATGGATGTACTAGTCGATTGGAAACAACTCTGACTGAATGAAGAATCTCTAAGGGGATGATATACATGGGAATTTTCTTTACTTTCTTACAAAATCATAGGAAACTCTTCCATAGAGATACATAGAGTAACAAATTATCAATATCCAAAAAACACTAATTCACATCAATGATTAACTATATAGATCTTCTATTGGATTTTTGTAGACAAGATATGCTTTTGGATGGTCTTCACCTTTTTTATCACTTCCTAGACCATTTTAGGTCCCAACAACATATGTTCACAAACACCATCTCAATATGTATGTGTTCTACATATTTTCCCATTATGGGAATCATATTGAGAAATATGGATACATTATTAAAAATATTCTGGTAAAATAACTCAACCAGTGGAATATATTGATCACACCCTCCATTGAATTCCATTGAGCTATCTCTCAACATGTATTCTAGTGTCTGAACAATCCACCCAGTTTGGCAATCAGTTATTGAGAGATCATCTATACTAGAGTTAAAATAAATATTTAGATCATGTTAGAAACTTTTCATGAACATAGAGGTAAATCCCAAATTATTATTAGATATAATAGATAACGGTACTCTATTCAGCCACACCACTTCTCAAATGTATATTCATGAAAGTTGGTCGAGTGATGAGTCATCTCTAATTGCAATAAAGTGAGAAATATTTTTATAATAATTAATTATAATCCATATCGTATTATTTTATCTAGAAGTATTTGGAATTTCAATAAAAAATTCCACAGTGATGTTTTCCAATTTATATGTATGTATTGATAATGGTTTCATCATTACCTTAGATATTTTCCTTCTATCCTTCAATTTATAAAATACCTGAACATATTTTGTATATATTACAATATTCTTCTTTATAATTTCCCATAAAAAGTTCACTCTGAGATATTAGTACTTATTTAGGATCCCTAGGTGGATAGAGATGGCAGATATACATGCCTCATTCAGAATATCTTTCTTCATCCACATATTGGTTGTTACATATATTCATGAACCAAATCTTACAAATCCATCCTCATCAATTTTGAACACTTAGGATTTTCAATTTCATATAGATTACACATTCTGAATTTCCATATCATTTCATTGAAAATGATTTATCTTATCCATTAATGATTTTTGAATAATCATTTGATAAAATAATTATGGTGTTCCTTCCCTTTTGATTTTCATGTATATCCATTGTGATTCTAAGAAGATTATATCATTCTAAATTATCATCAATGATAATGATAGAAGATCCCTTCTACTTATATAATCTTCCACTTCATTCGCTTTAATATGATGGTAGTGGATTCAGTAATCAAATTCCATTACAATATCAGATCATATTTTTTTGAAATTGTTAAACTCCATCAATATGAATATATATTTGAGGATCTTGTGATAAATATATTTCTCTCACTTCTCCACATAGAGAGAATGCCACTATATTTTCATTGAAATGATCAAATCTTCTAAGTAATAATCATGTCTGTGTTTTTTTCTGCTGAACTTTCATCTTTATTGAGTAATATGGTATAAAATTACCATTTTTCATAAGTAAATTGATTAATACATTCTTTGACGCATATATCTATACCAAAAATAGTTAGCCACATGTCAATAGTATATGTATTGATGTGGTGATAAGTAGAATTTTCAACTCTTTTAAGATGTACTCACATTCACTAGTCCAGATAATCAATACACCCTTTTCTAGTAAACATAGTTAAATTTTCTCATCATTAAGAAGATCTTCACAAATCTTTAGTAATACCCATATAGACCAAGAAAACTACAGATCTCTATTACAGATGCTGGTCTGGGCCACTCCTCAATTTATTTGTTTTAGAAGGGTCTATATATATTCCTTGCCTTGTGATAACATGAACCAAAAAAGATAATTCTTCTATCTAGAATTCAAATTTAATTTACTTTTCATATATTTCATCCCTTCACAATATCATTAACATATTAAAAAAAATAAACCCATGTTCATCATTACAATTTTAGTATATTTGAATATCATTAACAATGACTACCAAATTTTTTTGAGGCAACCTATAAAAACTCTATTAATTAAGTCAATGAATTTTTTTGGCCATTACTGACTCATAAGGTTATCACCATGAACTCAAAATATCTATACCTCATTCGAAATAAAGTAATGGGAATATCTTCCTTCCTTACCTTTAATTGGTGATATCCCAACTAAAGGTCCATCATAGAGAAATACATTTCCCCTTGTTGTTGATTGGACAAGTCATCTATAAATGGTATGGGATAATGTTTATTTATCAGGATTTTTCTAATCTTGTGATAATCAATGAAAATGTACATTGTTAAATCCTTATTCATGACAAAGAGGACTGGAACACACCCTGGGGAAGTAATTAAGTGTATAAGACCCATGTCCAAATTATCTTGTTAATTATCCTACAGTTCCTCCATCCATGTGATCTCCATGATGTAAGGATTCCTTAATATAGCCAGAGATCCATGTACAAGATCAATCGATAACATAACCTCTTAGATAAGAGGAAGACCATGAATTTTTTTGAGAGAACCCATCTGAGTATCCCCTCAGTGGGAATTTATTCAAGCATTATCCTATCATTTATCTCAATTATTTGGGTTAGATATGATTCCTCATAAGGCACTAATATCCAAAATAGAGGTGATGATTCTAAATGTGATTCATCCCCCTTACAACAATTTTATAGAGTTAGGTGACAGACCAAGATGTGGAGAGTGATCTCCCTTTCCCAATAGTTGATTTTGGATTTTTTAATGATAGAGAGTTAATGCCCAATATTACATCAAAATATACAAAATTAAGCATGAAAAGTTATGATGGAGGTTCAGTCCAATAAAATTTAAGATGGATGAGTTATATACTTTAAATTCAATAATTACTCCATTTCCAATTCTCATATATAACTCAACCATCATATTTTTAGGCAGTGTTTTAATAGTTCTAATAATTTTTCAAGATATGAATGAATACATAGAATATGAATAGATTAGAACATTCACTAGTCTAGAATGATTAAATGGAGTACATATCCTCAAATTATTTTAGGGTAAACCTCAGAAGTAGTAATAACATATTCCCTTCCTTTCAGTATTGTATTTTGTTGACGTTGATTTTCTATGACAACCCTCGACTTAGGGAACTGGCTCACACAGTTAACATGTTACTTGTAGATGAAACAATATAGTACAACCTTATTATTGATATGAACCCTACATTATTCTTCTTTATTAGTGGGATTATTCAAATCCGTTCAATAATAATTATCACAGTTACCCTCCCTTCCATAATTGAATCATTTCCTAGTTCCCTTTTTACTGTTGTCGAGATTCTTATTCCTATACTTTTGACATGTGGGATGTTCATATTTCATTCCTTCGTGGGATTTATATATTTTCTCTACCATAATAAGCTCTATTTTCCTATTTATATCTCTATCCCCATGATACCATTTGGACTATACAATATCCACATCAACCATTAGGGAATATTTGAAAATATCCCCATAGATTTCAATGTCATGAATCCCCATGGATTTTAGTAGACCTGACATTAATTAACAAAATAATCAATCCACATTACATTTAGTGTTTATAAAAAATATGGAGGTGTATCTTGAAGGCTATGTGAATTTTACATTTTATACACTAATATATTATTCTTTCTTTTATATAAGTTTGAAGAACTCCCTCTCTATATTACGATGGAGTGTTTGGGGAAAATATTTATTGAAAAATATTTTTCATGAATCCTTCCCTATTCATGGAATCAATTTCCTCCATTGACATTGTTTTTTGATCAATTTACACCAATAATCTTATCCCCAATCAAAATGATATAATTCATGTATGACATTATCTTATTATGATCCTTGGATAACAATTAATATATTTTCAATAGTGTTAATCCATTATTATGCATTGAGGGGATTAGATGAAATGCTAAATATAGACAGTCCTTGTCACATTTATGATTCAACCACAACATTATCTTTATTAGGATAATGATGTAATTCCACATGATTCATGTTATTATTCATAACTATAGTTTTTTTAGTTAGTTCATTCATAATGTTCTGAGTTATAATTCTTGTAAGATTGGTTACCTAATTAGGGAAATCATCACATTTCCTATCATATTGGTTATTAGAATGAGTTCTCCAATTTACCACCATTTAAAAATAACAACGAAAAAAATAAAATTTGTGTTATTTAATACTTATGCAATGGGAATATAAAATTGAAACCATACACTTGGAGGGAATGATTTATAAATTAATGGTATATCCTAAATTATGGTTCCCTTCTTTTAAAGATATTTTATTTATGGTGATAGGATTTTCCCTAGGGTTATTACTATAGATTTATAGTCTTAATCCCCCAAAATAACTAGACCATGCTCTAATAGAAAATATAGTAACCAAAGCCTTTTACACATATTATTACATTACTTTAAGAAAAACTATCAATGAAATAAAAACCAAGAATAAAAAAGTCTTTCCTATTTAGAAAAATAGATACATAATTAAAACATAAAACTAGAATAAAAAATAATTTTATTAATCTCAATAATGAGATCATAACTCCATCTGAGATCCTATAACTACATATGATAACCTGAGGAATACATAAAAAATAGAGATGATCTATAAAAAAGGTAAGTGAATAAACATGGGAATAAATCCTAACACGTGATTTAGAAGGAATAACATGATATCATAAATGGAATAGATAATGAATAAATATATGTAAGCATAAAATATATAACATGGAATCATATTATCATGGAAATATTGAGAGGTGGAATCAATATATGTGGTGACATAAACATGGGTCAAAGCTAACTGTTAAGACTATTTTACATTGTAGAAAAGTCACATAATGAATAAGTTTTACTCCATAATCACATACATGACATGAAATGAGGATAAAAATTACTAAATTCATTGGATTTATACTAGGGTACACCCATCATAAAATTTTGATGCATATGTGTTCCACAAAAAAATTTAAAACATGGAATAAACTTATGGGTTACCCATGGAATGAAATTGGTATCATACTCATGTCATAAGTATTAGTAAAAGATAATATTGTAATAGTATCCATTAAATAATGGATTTTAATCATAATTAGAGATTGATAATAAAAAAATATTTTTACATAATGATAAATTATGTCCACCTAAATTGAAAACATGTAAAAATAGTGGTTATGTAACCTAAGAAATTTGAATCTTAAGCATGATTTTAAGAGAAGTGGTAAAGAGTCATTAAAATGGGTTAGAGGATAATAGTTTACATAAAACCTAAATCAAAATAAAATTGATTCAAAAATAAGAAGGAATGGTTTTATAAATCATATATCTTTTAAAACATTTTATTTAGTGGTACATTAAACGAGACAAATAAAATAGAGATGTTCCCTTCAATAACATTTTTGAAAGTAATGAAAAACCAAAAGTTTAATACATGTATATCCCCGTAAAATAAATATTAAATAAACATGGTATATAAGTGTGAGTAATAAAAATAGAATAAATAAAAATTATATAATAATAATAAAATTATAAATCAGGACAGATATTGAGAGAAACTAACTTAAAAGAAAAATAGATGTTCAGGACGATCAATTACCATATGTTTGAATGTGTTCTGCACTTGCACATACATTTTGGAAAATGAAACTGAATTCATTAATTATATAATTAAAAACATATTTAATAATTAATTGATTCATTATAATATTTTAATTTCATTTATAACCATTCCAATGAGTAATAAGTTTCTATTTTTTCATTCCCAGAGGATTTATTTCATGGTTTCATGGTTGGTTCGCTTGTGGAAAATTTTGGAAGTTCCAAAAAGACGGGAATAATTTTCTAGAAGTGAAGTAATATAGTATAAATAAACATAAATATTTTTAAATGGTAGGATATATCATTTTTATGGTATAAGGATTATTAATTTGAAAAAACATTAAAGATAATTTTACGTTTATATTTTTTTGGTTATTCCAACAATCAAATACTAGTTTCATTTTCTTGAATATAATGTTTATATATTAATTTAAAAATGAAATAAGTTATAACATATATATATATATATATATTAAAATATTATTTGAAAATAATAATGATTTTATGACCATTCCTAATTTAGGTATTGAAGAATAAAATATCATTATCCGTGAAGACTGTTAACCATCTTAATTTTGACAACTGTTTCATTTTATTGAATAATAGGAGATGAAAAGAAAGGTGGAAATAAGATATTTCATTAGAAATATGAAATTATAGTAAAAAAATAATACTAGAGTTATTATTATTTTATATATTAAAGTGGTGTGGAGATGGTAGATAATGAAATGAAAATCAAAGAGATGGTTTGAGAATGTTTCCTCTTGAATATCACCTCCTTGAAGGAACTCTAAATGAACTTGGAATTTGGATTTTATTGAGACAAACATCTCTTGTAATTCGGGATGAGTCATTTAATGGTAACTAAGAAAAATATTTACATACTATAGGGATTATATAGTTTTGTGATAAGGGGTGGTGAGATGTGTTATTTAAAGGGGGAGAGGGAAGTTTTTTATTATTATCTTCATTAGTTTATTGTTTTGGATCAGTACTATATAATTGTTTTGATTCCTATGAATAATTGAGTAAATAAATTGGGATATTTTGATCCAATGTGTAACACCCCAAGATTTCATAGTGTGTTATTTCTTCAAAATAATTCAATAACTTTCACTACATGCAACACCATGTTCAAGCACACCATGACTTACCAAACAAGCCGTTCAAAAGAGGTTATGAATAGTATTAGATAAATTTTAATGTTTATATAATCCTTATAATTTTAGAATCCATATTATGAGTTTCTTAGATATAATGCAAGAACAAATTCATTTTCAGTATTGCACTTTTATCAACTTTAATAGTGAACCCTTTTTAAATACTGTATTTTAAACTTTTTGACTAAATGGGGACATCAAAAATTTAAAATGAAACATTCCAAGCTTCCACGGTACGCTTTCTTTGAATAAAACAGTAGCGTGTGTTGTACGCAACCTTGAGTTTTAACACACACCACAAACAATCAAACTAGCCGTTATGAATAGTAATACCTAATTTTTGAAATTATATATATTTTATATTTAAAAATGGACTTCATTTTTGGATTCGGAATATCGAAATTATCCTAGGGTGAAATTTTGGTACTTTTCGGATAACTTTTATATTTTGATGAATAGTGAAAATTACTAAATTTTAATTAAAAACAACTTTTTTAATCAAAATAATTAATAGTGATAAATTATGAATTTGAGTGGTTTTAAAGTATATTTAGAATATATTTTTACCATTTAATATAATGTTGGTCATTGGACATAATTTTACAATTAAACCGAACATAAACGAGTGTCAATCTTTTGATAGTTATTATCTCTTAAAAACACGCTTTTTGTTTTGACAGCGGGATTTAATTGTAAATTAATTTCTGCCACTTCTGTGTTTTGAATTTAGGAAAATGGATTCCATATTTGGAATCAGGATGTTAAAATTGTGTAAATAGGTAACTTTTATTTTTAGACATTTTGAATAATTACTGCGGTAAATATTTTATTTACCATGGTTAAGGGTAAATCCGGTAAATAAGGGTTAAAAATAATAATATTATAATAATACTAAATTACCCTAAAACGTGTCTTAACCCTATTGGTTGATACATGGTCGACCATGGGAATCTTTGGGTCTATTTTGGGACCCCATGGATCCACTTGTAAGTGATAATGACACTTTATTTTAATTTAGTTAAAATGAATACAAAAATGACACAAGCATATATCTTTTAGAACAACAATTGTTACATAGGGTTATATATGTTGGATTTTAGATTATAAATATTCATTAGAAAGCTAAAACGATTTTCTACATAATGATATTTTATTTATAATTTTTAGACATTAAATAATTTATTTTATTTATGACACAATGATGATGCAGTAATTACTATAATAGTGAAAAATTAAAATAATTGATATTATAAACACCCAAATAAATATAATATGAAACTTTTAATGAATTAAACTAATTTTCTAGGATAATATGATATATTAGGATTGATTTAATTGACTTTTTTCGAAGTAATCAATCTGTTATGAGTTTCACAAAAATCAACTATTGAATAGTGTCAAAATTGACATAAAAGAGTTCTTGAAACAAATATTATATTATTAATTGATATTAAATTCCTAAAAATCTAAGTTTCGGCAAAGAGACTTATATTATGATAGGTTAATCATTAATGGACCATTTGGGGGTCGCTTGGATGTATATAGTATGTTTATAAACCATATTATATAAAAATACAAAGAGACATTGTAAAAGTGAAACTAATTAACTTAGAGTTAATACTTAAAGATAAGGTTAATATAAGTACCCAAACCTGTCTAAATTCTATTGGATGAGTTGTTTTCGACCTATCCCCACCTCATCCTTTGAATAGTCAACTTTGGAGCCTTTGGAAACCGAATATGAATTTATTATAAATTAATATTTCTAGCTTTTCCAAAGGTGCCCCTCACCCCTCTTATAAAAGGGCACTCCTCCTTCTCATTTACTCACACCTCTCAAGCCACTTGGCTCGTCCAAACTCTGCCCAACTAAGCTCCCCACATCCCTCTCCTCCTCCTTGAAGCTTCCCCTTAGGCATAAAGCATTTCAAGAAGTCCTTTGGTTCCAACCAAAGTGAGTTACCTAAATTAAAGGTACCAATTTCTCTTAAAGTATTTTCATTTATTTTGCTTCTCCAACCCCCAAAATCTTTTTATTTGCTTTATTTTATAACAACACCAGTATCCTCAATATACTAGGATGTTGTTATAAGAAGGATTCAAACTACACATTCACACAACTCCATCTAATGGATGATGAACATAATGTTTCTGTGGATGGAAAACTAACGCCTCACGAAACGATGATTGTTCAAATACATCTTACCGCCTCTCATGGTGGCCATTAGGATGGCACTGTAATTAAATATGATATTAATGATATATATTCTATATATAAGCTTCTGTAATTCCATTTTATTTCATACCATTATTCGTTTCATGTTGTATATACATACGATAATTTCATTTGAGGAAGTGCGGACTACCGCCCCCTTAAAATGATATGACTCGTTCATACCACACATGGAACGTATAAAGGATGGTGTAAATGAACTTAAGTAACATATATAAAATATTATATTATACTGTAATAGTAATATACCTATGTATAATTTGGATTCGATTCTTTTAAAATAAAAATTAAATGGAAGTAGCGTTCGTGCGTACGTACGGACTACCGTCTCCACGAACGCGATGAGATTCATTCTCCATCGTATAATTTGATGATTTAAAAATGATGTTTAAGAACTTGATACCATTCTGGATATGAATAATATACATCCCATTAATAACAAATATGTCTCACATAACAAAGAATATAAAGTAAAATGAACCCGTTAACACCCGAAATGACGATAATTCTAAAATATTATTAACAAATCAATGATAAAAGATCATATATGATGTCATATTAAAGTAAATGATTCTTTTATTATTCAATAACAATTATTTCACCATTATACAGGAGGTAAACCTACCATCGACCAAGGAAAAAGTACAATGTAAGGGTTTTCTTATCTCACTTTTAATTCCGTGAGAATTCCATTGATCACCACTTAATTATTGCATGTGGTGTATGTGTACTGCCCATGATCGTATTCATTGTGTAATATACTTTAATTTATGGGTATTTACATCATCATGGTATGATACTTCTTTCATGGGTGTATGTTTCGTAAGTTACCTAATCGATAAGGGAATTTGAGATTTCAATTTCCACTCATTTGGCTTTACACATATTTCATTGATTATATTACCCCAAGATTATGTGTGGAATCACTATTCATTTGATTATGTCATAATTTCCACTCCCCTTCCTGTGGATAGAAGTTTGATACACATAATCACTCCATTGGTAATTCTCAAGTCATTGATATGAATTTGATAAGAGTAATTCTCCATTTGTTGAGTTAAACATCCAATTCGTTGGTATTGTTTTTTTTACAATAATATGTGTGAATGTCCTTTGATTGTTTTACACTGAATATCCAATCATATTTAGTGTATTTATATTTGTCACACATAATTATGTCATTGATTTATCCTTAACCTAAGGATACAACCTTTTTGAGAAATTTCATCTCAATTTACATTCCATTGAGACTTCTTTGATGATATACACCAAATCACTTCTATGTGGTGTATATAATGTACTTTGACATAGTATATCATGAATTCCTTTATTCTCATGATATTACAATGTTTTGATTACCTCAATTATTTGTATTCAAGTGTCTCTCTTTTGGTTAGAAACTCTAACCAAAATACCATTTTAAAATGTTTTAAAGAATTATTCTTCTAAATCATGCTCATTAATGTCCATATTTTAAAAATGGTTTTAAGGATTTATTTATATGGACATTAAAGTTTTAAAATTAAAACTCATTTTAAAAGTTTCAAAGTGGTATGGGACACTTTGATTCAAAAATATATTTTTAAATGGCTTCTTGACAAATAGTGTGACTTTTAAATGATTTCAAGAAAAGGGGGATATTTCCCTCAAATAGTTTTGATGATTATTTTCATCTATGTCAACATCCTTCATTATTCATGATTGAGGTTAATGTGATACAATAAAATCTTCCATATTGTATCAGATGAGTTATGTTTGACTGTGGATGTTCTGTTTTTATACCATTCATGGTTTGTGGTTAAAGTATTGACATTTCGTATGCTAGTTTAATACGAATGTTTACGTTATGTTTAAACCTTTTCATATGGGAATGAATTGGACTTAATAAGTGACGGGTGGAGCCCGCTATAGCTCCTCGATGCATCGGTAGGTCTCATGAGACAAACTAGTGTCTTGGCACAAGGCCTTGGCAAAATCTTATTTGTAGTCTTGGCACGAGGCCTTGGCTATGTGGTTATGATAGTCTGGCATTATGCATTCCATCATTATGAAAGTGGTTATTGATATTGCATGTGATCATTCGACTAGTAGAATATCCATGTGAGTAAGTAAATGGCATTATTTCATTTTACCTTTGCCATTTTATGCTGAAGTTCAAGTTTAAAAGGCTTTTGTTTTAGTTATAAATTGCCTTAAGTGTTTATGCTCATTTATGAAAGCTTCTGCTATAATGTTATCCTTACTGAGCATCCGAGCTCACCCCTTTCAATGTTTTATTTTTTTTTCCCAGGATTATGAAGAAGTAATTTATGAATGACCTGCAGGGATAGTATGAGGGGATATGAAGACAAGATGTTTTTTTTATGATGTAATGTAAAAATTTATGGATGTATCTAGTTATTCCAAGGCTACTAAACTAATCGGTCTTTCGAGACTTGATCTTTCTCATGATCATGCCAATGTTATGTAATTAATGCACCGACTCTGGGTAGCTGGGGTCGGGGCGTTACAGTTGGTATCAGAGGAAGTTTAGTACAAACCTTGGTAGCTAGATTTAGATAAACTCTGATTAGAGCACGTAGACCTAAGATGAACTTTGAGGATTAGTATAAAAAAAACTTCTTAGAATTTTGGTATTGTAAAGATTTTGTGAGTTTTCCGAGCAATACATCCCTGTCTGGATACGAGCAGGTAGAGGCGGCTCTGGCACAGATGTACCTAGGGATAAAACCCGAAAACACCGCTTTGAGCTAGACTCGAACGGGAACTGGTGCACGATAACGGGCCTTGCTGCACTCTTGGTTACGACACTCCCGGGGGATATGCTTAGGATAATTTACATTTTCTTTACAAACCGATTTAAGTAATATATACATAAGATGAGAGAAAATGACCTTGGTTAATCCTAATATGTTTCAAATTGAGAATATGGTGACATTTTAATCTCTAAATGATTTTACGACTACTATTACTCACACAATGCCTTCTGGTTTTAGTCAATGGCTGGATTCCAAGGAAGTCATAGTGACTTTGAGAATGATGTACAAGTTGGGAACAGTGGTGGCAATGAGCAACAAAATGGAATGTTGATAGGCGTGAAAGATATCGTCTTTATGCCAAATCAGTTTTCCAAAAATATGATCAACAACATATATATTAACTAACTCCCAGACTCAACAAGGAAGAGAAAGGTGATAAATGATAAGATCTCCAGCAATGGAGACCATGGAGAAAAGAAACCTCAATTTTCATCATGCAGGAATTGTGGAAAGAGACAACCAGGAAAGTGTCTCAATGGGACAACGAAATGTTTTACGTGCGGGAAGGAAGGACATAAAGTGAAGAATTGCCGAAGAAAAATGAAGAGTACTATGGAAGAAGATAAAAATGGTCCCAAGAGTCCATTTACAGTCATTTGTCGTAAATGTAGGGGACCTGGCCATTACCCGAGTGAATGTCCTATTTTATAGGATATTTTCTTGGTCAAAGAAGAAGCTATGTGGAAATAAATGGCTGGAGAAAAATTTAAAAAGTATTATCACTCCTTGTTGATGGGTTTGCTTTGGAATAATTTTCTCTTGTATTTGTAACCCCGCAGTTTGCCATGTGAGAATGATATTTGAGGAAGAATTGTCTCTTCTCTTGTGGATATAGGTATAAATAACCATTTGGTTTTATATGATCATTGGGGTTTGAGAAAATGATAAGTTATTATAATTTGGGATGAAAATGCAAAGTATGATATAACATTTGTGGTTAAATTATGTTATTTTGAGGAATTTATCTCATTTTGGTAATATTATAAAATATAGTTTTTGAAAAAGGACAACACGTAGACCGTGTGACAACCCATCGCGTCGGACAAAGCCGTGGGAATCGAACCCACAACCAAAGTGCGATTGGGATTTATCGCCTACCACTGGACTACGTGAAGTCCCTGGTTAGTGTGACTATTTTTTTTAAATGATTTTATTGATCAATAATAAGATTATTTGGGTTCTTATGTCTTATCAAATTAATACCCTTGGTATAGGAAAATGATTTGGTGATTAAGTGATAAATGTTATTTTGGAAGATGTTCGTTTTGTTAGGAACACTATATGCCCAAGGAAAATAGAATACAATGAGGTTTCATTTGTAGAGTAATGGTGGATTTTTATCTACATTTTAATTGTTGATTTATAGTGATTTGGGTTATTTATGGAAATGATTAACCTATAACAGAGAATATGTGATGATTACTTTTAAGTATGTGACTTTAAGAGTATTTGATGTAATTTGGAGATACAATGTAACATGGGAGACTACATAATCAAATTCTTCTATGTTTTGGGTTTCAATATTAGTTTGGATTATATTAAAGGATTTTAAGGACAATTGGTTATTGAATGGTATCTATTTAACTTTGGGGTATTGTTGGTTTAATTTTAGAAATTAAGATTAGTGCATATTTATCTCAATGAATATCCTTTTGGGGGATCATTAGATCATTCAATAACCATTTTGGTTTTGATTAATATATGGTTTATCCTGCATGGATCATGTGATTCTATAGAAGTTTATTCTAGCTCTTCCAGTGTGACCAAGTCTTCTTGAATACTCATCGTTTAAAAAAAAAATTGAGTTAGTGGTGGAAATTTATTAAAGAATGAAAATCTACTTAAAATTTAAGTATATCTCATAATGTTCATAGCCAATCTCATAAATAAAATCCCCAACATTAATAAAAGAAACATAGAACAAAAATGTTGTCCTAGATGGTACCTTAAATCATCACAAATTTATGGCTTTGGGATTTTTGGCCTTTTCATAGCCATGTTCTCTACCACTCTCCATCAGATAATTGATGGTTAGATTTCTCCTCCATATCCATATTTTCCTTCATGGAACCCTAGTATGTGTTATTTTCGGTAATCTTCATACTTTCGACTCTTTATTTTAAATAGAGGCCTCATTAATTCATTTTTCGATGTGGGATTTCAACAAAGATATTTTGAAACGTCAAAAATGTGTTATCCTAATACCCTATGTTTTGTTGAACCGATGGTATTTCAAATCATCATAGATTGATGATTATAAGGACCTCAATTTTACACTTGTTTGTGATTGATGACCTCAATCACCACCTATAAATATTTACGTTTTTCCTCCAATTATATGTCT
This sequence comes from Viscum album, assembly GCA_963277665.1. NCBI lineage: Eukaryota > Viridiplantae > Streptophyta > Magnoliopsida > Santalales > Viscaceae > Viscum > Viscum album. The sequence continues at coordinate 1,934,090,449 of OY728142.1, forward strand.
CTAGTTGCCACCAATGTTCTCCTAATCGAGATCATAATTTGGTGGTGACCCTTTGATTTCTCTTTTTCTCATATTAAGACTAAATTTTAGTAACCCAAATTCTGATGTGGGTTTTCCCACAAATATATTATCTATTTTCAACCTTTTTTTTTCGAAGAACAATTTCAAATTGCGAGGACGCAATTTATTGAAGGAGGGGAGAATGTAACACCCCAAGATTTCATAGTGTGTTATTTCTTCAAAATAATTCAATAACTTTCACTACATGCAACACCATGTTCAAGCACACCATGACTTACCAAACAAGCCGTTCAAAAGAGGTTATGAATAGTATTAGATAAATTTTAATGTTTATATAATCCTTATAATTTTAGAATCCATATTATTAGTTTCTTAGATATAATGCAAGAACAAATTCATTTTCAGTATTGCACTTTTATCAACTTTAATAGTGAACCCTTTTTAAATACTATATTTTAAACTTTTTGACTAAATGGGGACATCAAAAATTTAAAATGAAACATTCCAAGCTTCCACGGTACGCTTTCTTTGAATAAAACAGTAGCGTGTGTTGTACGCAACCTTGAGTTTTAACACACACCACAACCAATCAAACTAGCCGTTATGAATAGTAATACCTAATTTTTGAAATTATATATATTTTATATTTAAAAATGGACTTCATTTTTGGATTCGGAATATCGAAATTATCCTAGGGTGAAATTTTGGTACTTTTCGGATAACTTTTATATTTTGATGAATAGTGAAAATTACTAAATTTTAATTAAAAACAACTTTTTTAATCAAAATAATTAATAGTGATAAATTATGAATTTGAGTGGTTTTAAAGTATATTTGGAATATATTTTTACCATTTAATATAATGTTGGTCATTGGACATAATTTTACAATTAAACCGAACATAAACGAGTGTCAATCTTTTGATAGTTATTATCTCTTAAAAACACGCTTTTTGTTTTGACAGCGGGATTTAATTTTAAATTAATTTCTGCCACTTCTGTGTTTTGAATTTAGGAAAATGGATTCCATATTTGGAATCAGGATGTTAAAATTGTGTAAATAGGTAACTTTTATTTTTAGACATTTTGAATAATTACTGCGGTAAATATTTTATTTACCATGGTTAAGGGTAAATCCGGTAAATAAGGGTTAAAAAAAATAATATTATAATAATACTAAATTACCCTAAAACGTGTCTTAACCCTATTGGTTGATACATGGTCGACCATGGGAATCTTTGGGTCTATTTTGGGACCCCATGGATCCACTTGTAATTGATAATGACACTTTATTTTAATTTAGTTAAAATGAATACAAAAATGACACAAGCATATATATTTTAGAACAACAATTGTTACATAGGGTTATATATGTTGGATTTTAGATTATAAATATTCATTAGAAAGCTAAAAAGATTTTATACATAATGATATTTTATTTATAATTTTTAGACATTAAATAATTTATTTTATTTATGACACAATGATGATGCAGTAATTACTATAATAGTGAAAAATTAAAATAATTGATATTATAAACACCCAAATAAATATAATATGAAACTTTTAATGAATTAAACTAATTTTCTAGGATAATATGATATATTAGGATTGATTTAATTGACTTTGTTCGAAGTAATCAATCTGTTATGAGTTTCACAAAAATCAACTATTGAATAGTGTCAAAATTGACATAAAAGAGTTCTTAAAACAAATATTATATTATTAATTGATATTAAATTCCTAAAAATCTAAGTTTCGGCCAAGAGACTTATATTATGATAGGTTAATCATTAATGGACCACTTGGGGGTCGCTTGGATGTATATAGTAAGTTTATAAACCATATTATATAAAAATACAAAGAGACATTGTAAAAGTGAAACTAATTAACTTAGAGTTAATACTTAAAGATAAGGTTAATATAAGTACCCAAACCTGTCTAAATTCTATTGGATGTGTTTTTTCGACCTATCCCCACCTCATCCTTTGAATAGTCAACTTTGGAGCCTTCGGAAACCGAATATGAATTTATTATAAATTAATATTTCTAGCTTTTCCAAAGGTGCCCCTCACCCCTCTTATAAAAGGGAACTCCGCCTTCTCATTTCCTCACACCTCTCAAGCCACTTGGCTCGTCCAAACTCTGCCCAACTAAGCTCCCCACATCCCTCTCCTCCTCCTTGAATCTTCCCCTTAGGCATAAAGCATTTCAAGAAGTCCTTTGGTTCCAACCAAAGTGAGTTACCTAAATTAAAGGTAACAATTTCTCTTAAAGTATTTTCATTTATTTTGCTTCTCCAACCCCCAAAATCTTTTTATTTCCTTTATTTTATAACAACACCAGTATCCTCAATATACTAGGATGTTGTTATAAGAAGGATTCAAACTACACATTCACACAACTCCATCTAATGGATGATGAACATAATGTTTCTGTGGATGGAAAACTAACGCCTCACGAAACGATGATTGTTCAAATACATCTTACCGCCTCTCATGGTGTCCATTAGGATGGCACTGTAATTAAATATGATATTAATGATATATATTCTATATATAAGCTTCTGTAATTCCATTTTATTTCATACCATTATTCGTTTCATGTTGTATATACATACGATAATTTCATTTGAGGAAGTGCGGACTACCGCCCCCTTAAAATGATATGACTCGTTCATACCACACATGGAACGTATAAAGGATGGTGTAAATGAACTTAAGTAACATATATAAAATATTATATTATACTGGAATAGTAATATACCTATGTATAATTTGGATTCGATTCTTTTAAAATAAAAATTAAATGGAAGTAGCGTTCGTGCGTACGTACGGACTACCGTCTCCACGAACGCGATGAGATTCATTCTCCATCGTATAATTTGATGATTTAAAAATGATGTTTAAGAACTTGATACCATTCTGGATATGAATAATATACATCCCATTAATAACAAATATGTCTCACATAACAAAGAATATAAAGTAAAATGAACTCGTTAACACCCGAAATGACGATAATTCTAAAATATTATTAACAAATCAATGATAAAAGATCATATATGATGTCATATTAAAGTAAATGATTCTTTTATTATTCAATAACAATTATTTCACCATTATACAGGAGGTAAACCTACCATCGACCAAGGAAAAAGTACAATGTAAGGGTTTTCTTATCTCACTTTTAATTCCGTGAGAATTCCATTGATCACCACTTAATTATTGCATGTGGTGTATGTGTACTGCCCATGATCGTATTCATTGTGTAATATACTTTAATTTATGGGTATTTACATCATCATGGTATGATACTTCTTTCATGGGTGTATGTTTCGTAAGTTACATAATCGATAAGGGAATTTGAGATTTCAATTTCCACTCATTTGGCTTTACACATATTTCATTGATTATATTACCCCAAGATTATGTGTGGAATCACTATTTATTTGATTATGTCATAATTTCCAGTCCCCTTCCTGTGGATAGAAGTTTGATACACATAATCACTCCATTGGTAATTCTCAAGTCATTGATATGAATTTGATAAGAGTAATTCTCCATTTGTTGAGTTAAACATCCAATTCGTTGGTATTGTTTTTTTTACAAGAATATGTGTGAATGTCCTTTGATTGTTTTACACTGAATATCCAATCATATTTAGTGTATTTATATTTGTCACACATAATTATGTCATTGATTTATCCTTAACCTAAGGATACAACCTTTTTGAGAAATTTCATCTCAATTTACATTCCATTGAGACTTCTTTGATGATATACACCAAATCACTTCTATGTGGTGTATATAATGTACTTTGACATAGTATATCATGAATTCCTTTATTCTCATGATATTACAATGTTTTTATTACCTCAATTATTTGTATTCAAGTGTCTCTCTTTTGGTTAGAAACTCTAACCAAAATACCATTTTAAAATGTTTTAAAGAATTATTCTTCTAAATCATGCTCATTAATGTCCATATATTAAAAATGGTTTTAAGGATTTATTTATATGGACATTAAAGTTTTAAAATTAAAACTCCTTTTAAAAGTTTCAAAGTGGTATGGGACACTTTGATTCAAAAATATATTTTTAAATGGCTTCTTGACAAATAGTGTGACTTTTAAATGATTTCAAGAAAAGGGGGATATTTCCCTCAGATAGTTTTGATGATTATTTTCATCTATGTCAACATCCTTCATTATTCATGATTGAGGTTAATGTGATACAATAAAATCTTCCATATTGTATCAGATGAGTTATGTTTGACTGTGGATGTTCTGTTTTTATACCATTCATGGTTTGTGGTTAAAGTATTGACATTTCGTATGCTAGTTTAATACGAATGTTTACGTTATGTTTAACCCTTTTCATATGGGAATGCATTGGACTTAATAAGTGACGGGTGGAGCCCGCTATAGCTCCTCGATGCATCGGTAGGTCTCATGAGACAAACTAGTGTCTTGGCACAAGGCCTTGGCAAAATCTTATTTGTAGTCTTGGCACGAGGCCTTGGCTATGTGGTTATGATAGTCTGGCATTATGCATTCCATCATTATGAAAGTGGTTATTGATATTGCATGTGATCATTCGACTAGTAGAATATCCATGTGAGTAAGTAAATGGAATTATTTCATTTTACCTTTGCCATTTTATGCTGAAGTTCAAGTTTAAAAGGCTTTTGTTTTAGTTATAAATTGCCTTAAGTGTTTATGCTCATTTATGAAAGCTTCTGCTATAATGTTATCCTTACTGAGCATCCGAGCTCACCCCTTTCAATGTTTTATTTTTTTTTCCCAGGATTATGAAGAAGTAATTTATGAATGACCTGCAGGGATAGTATGAGGGGATATGAAGACAAGATGTTTTTTTTATGATGTAATGTAAAAATTTATGGATGTATCTAGTTATTCCAAGGCTACTAAACTAATCGGTCTTTCGAGACTTGATCTTTCTCGTGATCATGCCAATGTTATGTAATTAATGCACCGACTCTGGGTAGCTGGGGTCGGGGCGTTACACAATGGGTTATTTCACCATCCACAACTATAAAATTCATGTAATAAGCTTGTAATGTCAAATACAAAAAATTATCATATTGCAATATTCAAAAAAAAATTATCTATATTAGAAAAATCACAAAAAAACACCCTAACCATTTTTGATGAGTATATTTAAAATATGGAATCCATTTTGTTAAAATAATTTTTTAATAGAGAAATTTAAATTTTAAATAAAAACATTATTTGTAAAAAATAACAATTTTAATCTTATTATTGATTTTTGAACCCTTCGTAAAATTAATTAATGTCACATAAAATTATTTTATAATTATTAAAAATAATAATATTAATTTATTAATTTATTTTGTGGAGTATATTTTTCGACTAAATAGGCATATTTATTATAAAATTTAAAATAAACGTTAACATATAACAAAAATACTGACACCTAAGTTATCATTTTTAAAACAATTATTTTCTTATACCATGATATAAATATATTATTTTTTATAACATCACTAAATTTTATTTTATACTTTCAAAGGTGAGGTTATTATTCTAACAAATAGATTAATATTCATAATAGTCAGATTAATATTTCAATGATAATATTTATAATGTCCATATTGGGTCCTTAATTTTTATTCATACCACTTTTTTACTTCGGTCCTCATTTACATCTGCATTATCTAAATGTTATATGTTTTTATCTTTAAAATAAATATTATATTGTTACTATTATGTTTTATTTCTACATCTTTGTTAACGAATGATGTAATTATACTAGATCAAGTAGATTTAAATTTTTTCATTCATTTTATCTTATTTTATATTTATTTGTCCTCTATAACATATGACATTATTAGTGGTTTATTTCCTTATTAATGTATCATTATTCATTTATGTGAATACCTTTTTGATTTTTATTTTCTATTTGATGTTTGTGTCTTATTACATAATAATGGAAATGAAATTGAAAAAATTATAGGTGGTTACATTACATATGAAATAATAATGATTCGATAAAGATAAATTATATTTTATTTTTAATTCATTCTGTCCATTAAGAAAAAATGCAAAAAAAATTCTTGCATATGTACGAATTGAAGTCTCCAGGATCGATGTAATATATTATATATATTATAATTTAGTTGGTTTCTTGAGACCTAAAATAAGGAATATAAATTATATTTATAAAATGTTTTACAATACAGATATGATGTCACCATGATCAAATTCAGAGGACCAATATTATTAAACTAAAACATATATGAAAAAGAAGCAATTATCACCATAAATAGTTATTTAAATAAAGATTTTCTTTAAAATGTGATAAAATACTATAACTAAATCATATATGGTATGAAATATATTATTTTGTCTATGTAATTGATTTATAATAAAACTATTTTTATCATTTAGGAGGTTCATAGTCATATGATGTAAGACTAACATGAGGTAATGATTTTTTGTATCACTTTTACATTTATGAGACACATGATATATAAACAACTTATTAAATTTCATGATGTATATAATAACCCTTTAATATATTTTATCATGAATATATTTTTCATCATGATATTTAATGTTACATTTTGTGATTATATATTTTATGGGGAATACGATTAAGAAGTTACCAAAGTAGTAAGGGTTTGTTTCACAATATCATCATTATTTTGGGATTATTTTTATTTAAGACTCACTTAGGGTAATTATTATATACTATTATCATAAAATAAATGTATATTATTCTCCTCCACATATACAGGATAATTTTAAATTAATTTTACATATTTCAATTCTATGGTACATAAAATGTGTGAGAAAATATTTTTAAGAAAATCCCAATTTATACCCCTCTTCTGTGAAAACATATTTTTCATCAAAATCAATGTTTTATAAAAATGTTTTCAAATTTTTTTAACATTTTACCAAATTTTTATTAATGAAAATTTTATACATTTTGAATAAATAATTTTATTTAATGGAATCTTCATGTAATTTTCGAAATTAGGATCATTTGGATTTTATTAAAAATGTGAAAAAAAATTTATTTTACTGTGTTCGACATGAAAATAATATTCAATATAATGACCAATCATTTTTAAATAAAATTTTCATTGTTTTCATGGGTTATTTTAAAATAAATGAATTTTTTATTTTTTTTATATTTCTTTTTAAAAAATATTTTCAATGATAAATGGATAGATTCCTTAAATTGTTTTAATGACCTTTTTATGGTATTTATATTCATAATGACATCAAATAATTATTATAATTATTAAAAACCAGGGATATTTTTTATTTATAAAATAATTATTCTTTATATCGATGGTTAATAATCATTTTGATTCGGAATTTACTATTTCATAACCATCCATTATATTAATCTAGATGGAATATGATTATATTTGTTTGATTAGAGAATGTAGTAAAATTTCTTGTGTTAGTTTTCAAATATAAATCGTTATATTGATTATTTTTCACCCATTTTATATCAGTAATTAATTGGACTTAGTAAGTGATTGGTGGGGCCCAATTATAGATACCACCTCGATGAATCCACAAGTTTAATCAGTAAAATTTGTTGGCTAAATAAGATGGGTTTCTTCCAATAAATATAAAATTTATTTTGAAAGGTCTTGATTGTATTTTTCATATGTGTAAAATTATACATGCCCTTATTATGAGTTTATTTATTTATTTCTATGTGATTAATCAATTAGTTAGAATATCAGTTGACAAGTTTCACGATTATGTTATTATTTTTCTGGACTTATTTTACCATCATTTTTTATTCCATATTCTAATTAGTTTATTGATTAAATGACATATGTTTCATTTATTTACCTTTACATATTGATTATTCTGAATTTATTTATGACTGACATCATAATATTCTTACACTTATTTAAAATATGAGATCACCCGTTTCATATGTTTTATTTCCCTCAATATACAATGTCATTTTTTTATTGATATATAAGGATATAAAGATAAGAATAATGGTTTTATCAAAGAATAAACTTTATATATTTAAGTTTTACAATTGTATTGTGAATTTCAAGTACTTATCTAGTTCACAAAGTTAACTGTACTATTTTTTCTTCTAGGTAAAATTCATTTTATCTTATGAAAATGTAATAAAGTAACCACCAACACTGGTCCATTGGGGTAAGGATCTTTATAGTTGGTTTCATAGAAATTTTAGTATAAACTTTGGAAACAATATTTCAGAAAACATAGATTAGGAAATATAATCCCCTAGCTTACTTCAAGAATAATTATATATGTTGGATAACAAACTATGGATTTGGTAAGTTATATATTTTGTAGTTTTACAATAAATACATCTTTGTCTTATTAATAAAATATTACATGGTTCTATTACAAATGTTTCTAGGCGTAATAACTCCAAAAAATATACATTTGGCTTAACTTGAATGTTACATAGAACAAAAATAGGTCGTACAATGCACTTGGTTTGAAACTCTTATGAGGTATTTTTTAGATAATTAAAATTATCTTTAAAAACAATTATGAAGGATTTGAAAATAGTTTTATGATATAAAATATTTTCCAATGAAACCATGTTTATCATTGTGAGATAAATATGAATAATATTTTCTTTTAATGTGAAGTATTTAACTAGTATTAGGATTATGAATTATTTTCCGTAATTTTATGACATAATATTATGTATGAAATAATTAATAAAATGATCTTGTTATATATAATGGTAACAACATCAATTTATATACCTCATGTAGTTATTTTCTTACTAGTAAAGATAACGAAATTAAAGCTAGAGCCGCAACTAGAAATAAAGAAATTATAACCATATTGGGATAGGTTAATAATGTTATGACGAATACTATTTCCAATATAGAAAAAACTGTTGATCCACCATGTGAATTTACAAAGTTATACATATTTATGGGTCAATAATCATTACCATTAAACATAACTAAAATTCTATTTTCAAATGAGAATTGGATATTCTCATTCGAGAAAATATGTCTATCCTTTTGTAGTAATAAACGGGAGGAGGTTTACATTGATATTTATTATCTCTTGGTAGATTCAAATAAATGGTTTCCATTGATTCCAAATAGAATGGATGAATAATAAATATAAAAAATTTAATGAAAGGAATTAAGGTACAATTCTTGGAAAAGCATTTTCCTTATGTCCAACAAGTGTATATAGAGTGGTAATTACTGAGTCTAATAAAAAAAGAATATAAAACTATTTCAAAGTATGAATCCAACTTTAAAATGTTTGAAATCCTTGGTACACACTCCATACATTATCCAATGTATAATATTGATAATTAATTTGAGTGGTTAATGCTAAATATTTTTAGGGTACTAGTTACCAAAAATTTAGCATCATATAAAGACATAATATAATGTGCTATAAATATAATGAAATAATTATCCAATTATTATAGCTCTGAATAGAATCAAGGGAAGAGGAGTAATATAATTAAATATAAAAATAAAGGTAATAATATAAAAATGGACTTATCCCATGTGATATTTTTGGAAAAAACACCCTGGTACATACATGAAGGGATTTAGAGTAATCTACATGTGTGGAGACAATGGCCACAATGCTCATGATTTCAATAGAATGAATTAATTTTCCAACATTCAATGATTAAATTATATGTATATATATAACTACAAAAAAATACCCAATAAAATAAAAGAATATAACTCAGACGAATCTAATGCTTTAGGGTCAAGATTTTCTATAACAATAGACCTTGTAGAATGATTAATATGATTATGTTTGGAATAAAGAATTATTTTATTGGAGTATTGTTTTCAATGATATTTTTTATAATAATTCTGAAATGTATATGTAATTTACTAAAATAATTTAACATTATATATTTTGGAGCATTAGAAGAATAATAATGAAAACTAAGATAGGTGATTCTGTGGAAAAATGATATTTTTTGAAGAAACATGATTGAGTAAAGATAACCATTAATATGTAATTTATACTGAGATAATAATGATAATAATATTTTTATGGGATAATATTGGTAACCTTGATATTTTTAGTTATTTTATTGTTTATGATATATTTACTACGGTTTAATACATGTTTGTATTTATTAAATATATTCCAAAACGTGATATTTTATTTTTGTAAGAATACATGTTTTAAATATGGTTTTATGTTGATCAAGGTATTCACATATTTGCAATGTGACGTTAAGATTTATATTATATTTTTTAGGGGAATATAAAATTGAAGTAGTTACCTTCCTTCAAATATTTTGGATTGTGAATTTGGATAGACATATTTTGGATAATATTTATGGTAGAATATATATGAAATGAATTAAGATAAACATTGGGTATAAATGGATAAATTCTTACAACCATTTATGTCTTAGAAAATATCGATAGATTGGAGTAAGGACATGTAATTCTAGTAATATATTAGATGTACTTCAATAAAAAATTCTCATTCTGGATATTTATTTCTTAGTGTAAGAAATGATGTAGGAATTCATTTATGCAAAAAAAAATTATGGAATTGTTCTTGTTATGTAAACAGATATAATGTAATTATATTTTTATTTGTTATCATTCAGGATGATATTTGAATATCTGAACTCTAGGAAAATAATATTGAAGCAAAAAAGTTTTCATAACAAATTCATTACTATTGAACCGATGGTATTCTCATCCATCATAGATTTATGGATTTCGGGTTATTAAATTATATATATCATTAACTTTCTTATGAACAATGATCCCTACCAATCTCTATAATTATTTAAGATTTTATTCCATGTCCATATCCTCACATTCCACCAATGTTATCTTATTCAGAAACATATTATGTTTTCTTCTAAATAAGCAACATAATTCCCTTACTCTCTTATCAAGAGGTTGTCTTATTAACACTTTTTATGATGTTGGGTTTTGAGAATGGTTTTGCAAATATCAAACCCTTTATTACCAGGATCAGTATTAAATTATGAGGATGCAATTTCATTATTGGGGGTATAATTTAACACCTTAATATTTTAATATAGGATCATTATGTTCAAAAAAGTGTATTTAAAAAACACTATAATTATAAGAAAAAAATAATATCCTAATTCTTTATGATATATATCTTTAATTTAAATTTCTCACTTAGATTTTGACGCGCACAATGTCGGTTTAAAATGAAACACAATACCTTATTCAAATATTATTATTTAAACATGAACATTACACCCGAGTTATTAAGATGGAATAAATGAATAAAAATAACTAAATTATAAAAACTGTATCGCTTCCACATTTATAAAATAAATGAAATCCTTATATATTTATTAGAAATAAAATGAGAACCATTTGAAAAAAAATAAATGTTTTCCTAAAAGCTATATTTTTTTAAAAGGTTGTCTAGTCGTGCTATGGTACGAATTTTAAAAACATTTTTCATTACATTTATAATATTTTTTGATAAAATAAAACCTATTATTATTAAAAAATATATTTATAAATCTTCTTTGGGTGAATTTTTGAGAATTTTATGAAATGATTAATTTAAGGATGTATAATAAAAAAGATTGATTTCTAATGAATGATTCATTTTTTTAAATATTAACAATCGTATAATATATATTAATGTTTTTTAATGGAAAATTAGTTCAATTAATTTTCAGTTAACTTGTTTTTTTAATTGGAATTAATTTCATATTTAATTTTAATATTAAAACAATCTATACTTATGATGAGTTTCTATTTTGAAAACTACACTATCATTGTGTCTAATGTTTACTTTTATTTTTAATCCAATGAATTATGTGATTTTAATTTAAAAAAATGGATTCCATAGTGTACGTAATTTTTTACCATATTGATTATTTAAAATAATAAATTTTAATTACCACGGATAATGTAAAAATGGGTTTACTGGTGGTTAAAACATAGAAGATAAGGGTTAAAAATGACCAAAAAAATTTCCAAAACCCATTGGATGAAAATAATTCTACCATATAACCACTAAGGTTCTATAATAACAAAAATTTTAGGATCTGTTTGTGAGAATGTGGTGAGTATGGCATTATATTTTAAAAAATTCTATGTGTGTCCTCTCCCCCATTTATAAAAGGTCACCCCTCTCCTCCCAAAATCGCACTTCCAGATTCATATATTTCAATCAAGAACTAACCAAAGCACATAATTAATTATATAAAGTCATAATAGTGGGATTATTATTATTATTAATCCATCATTTGATTTATTTAGTTATAAACATAAAGATGGTATCTGAAGAAGAGGAAAAATTCTTAAAAATTCATATTTGTTTTATTTCTTCTTTCAGCTCCATCAATACATATTAAACAATGATGATGTAATAAAATTAATTGATAAGATATAATAATATGTTAATATGTATATTTAAATACCCATATCCATATACACATTAGTCAAATGGGGAATAAAACTGTTGATTATGTGTACGGCTAACTACAGCCTCACGAACCGATGTAATTCATTTTCCATCAGAACCTATTAAAACTCAATATAACGATAGATTTAACATACTTAAATTATATTAATGCAATAATTATAAATTTTTAATTTTCATATCACATATATCTTCTTACATTCTATTAGGTGGTAGATACGAAAATGTCTTTTATTTGTTAGGTGAACTACTACCCTGCAATGCGATGTTATTCATTTTACACTTATGATTTACATGAAAGGAAGTGATGTTAACTTTAATGAATATATGTGATATTTTTAATATAAACATAATTTTTAAATATAATATCACATATAACATCTTACCTTTCAGTTTTTTGGAACACCATAACGTAACTCATCCATATGTGTGGGCTCCTGCCTCTATATAGCGATGTGAAATGTTTTCGATTTTACTATAATATAGAAGGTAATAAGGATGTATTTGATTAATATAATATATATATATATATGAAATAATTATTATTAATTAAATATAAATTAATATTTATTTTTATTTTGTTCCATCCATTGTGAAAAATGAGAACAATGATCATAAATACGTATGACATACTATCTCTATGCACAGTGTAATCCATTTTATATCTCAATCATTAATGTGTGACTATAAATACATATATAATTAAAATGATTTATATTTATGTTAGTTATAAAATTATGGAGATAATTTAGCCAGGATATAATTAAAAGGGAAAAAATTATAAAACTATAACATATATAAAAATAAAGAAATTTTCTCCCAAAACAGTGATTTTGACAATTAATTATTAACAAATTGTTGATTAATGTATATATGTAAATTATATATGGTATGAAATATATGATTATGGATGTTTAGTATATTTACAATAAAAATATATTTATTATATATGAGGTTCAGACACATATGAAGGTAGTCGAACCCGAGGTATGGGTTTCTCATTTCACTTTTACTTGTATGCGGCATACTCCATATTCATTACTTATATCATTTCATGGTGTATATATTTACAATTAATAATTTATGTAATTAATCTGTTTTTTTCTATTATTGAAATTTTAATTTCATAAATATTTATTTTATGGGGCATATGTTTTAACAACCGTCAAAGTGTAAGGGTTTATTTCATAATCACATCATTAATCAAGATTGTTTTTGTTTATGTATCAATTTAGGGAATTATTTTATATTTTTATATTAAAATAAATGTATATTATTATAGTATATATATTCATGATATTTTTCTATTAATTTTACTTTTTACCACTGATTAGTGGTTAAAATGATTAATAAAATGCTTTTAAAAAAATTCGACATTATTTCACTCTTCATTCGAAAATCATTTTTCATTTTAAACCATGTTTTCTAAAAATGATTGAAATTTTTTTTAAGTTATTTAAAAATGATTTCATAATGAAAATTTTATTTATTTTTACTTTTTAACATTATTTTAATGGAAACATAATTCCTTCTTAAATATTAGGCATCTTTGGATTCTTCCGATAATGTAAAGGTAATCTTTATTTTAACATGTTTGACATAAAAAAAATTTCCACTTTCATGACAAATAAAAGTTTTAAAGATTACTTTGAAATTTTTAAAATGTTATTTTCATAGAATAGTTTTTCCAAAATATTTTTTAAACATTTTTTATTAAATACTTTCAAAATGAAAGGTTTATTTTCCCCACAAATGGTTTTATGATCATTTTTATGGAATTTCTATTCATCAATGACAATAACACTTTATTGAACATATGATCCACTAAAATATATTATATTTATTCCATAATTATGCTTTATTAGGATGATTTACGATCATTTTGAATGAGGATGTAAAATTTTATTACTATTCATAAAGTTACTATGCAAGATCTATGATATTGTTTATTTGATTTGGGTAAGTAATAACATTTCATAACATAGTTTTTAAATATTAACGTTTATCCTTATTACATTTCACCAATTTCATTAGGGGGATATATTGGAATTAAAAATTTGTGGGTGCAGACCGGTTATAGATATCCCCTAGAAGCATCAATAGGTTTCATGAGACATATTAGTAGTACCAATGAGACTCTTTTCAAGAAATCAATTTATAAAAACTTGTGAATGGTCATAAAAATATATATTAGATGTATGGTATTATGAATTCCATAATTTTGATATTAGTTATTTATATCCATGTCATTATTCAATAATATATAATATCCATGAATAATTTCAAGCTTATTTTTATTTTATATCTATTTATTTGATCATCATTTTTTTCGTCCATATTATTCTTATTTTATTAATTAAATGGCATGTTTCTATGTTATTTAACTTTATATATTGATTATTCTTTTTTATTCATGATATATTACACTATATTATTACCCTTAAGGTTAATATTAGCTTAATACTTTCTTATCTTTTATTTTATTTAGGATACTAAAAAGTGTTTTTGGATTGATATGTTAGGACACGTAATGAAGAATAATGAAATTATCAAAGAAAACACTTTTTTTATTATATTATTTTAATTTTAATGTGAATTTCAGGTTTCTATATAGTTTACCATGGATAATAATCTATTTTTTATTTTATGGTGTTATTACTTGTATATTATGCCAATGTAATAAAGTAACCATCAACTCTAGGCTTCTTAGGTCAGAGTATTTAATATTTTTGGTCGTGCGTGTTTCCTTATCAACCAGTCTTGTGAGGGAATATAAGTTTTACCAATCACTCTTCCACACTCCTCCTTTTAAGTGTATTATATGATATGATGTAACAATAAAGATATTTGAATAAAATCCATAATTTCTTATGATTATAGTATATAATATACATTCCAACAAGGTTCTGTATGTAGTTGCAATGATGATTCATGATGGGGGATACAAAAGGTGGGGGATGTCATGGGATTCATTACCTTAATATTCAAGTTACACTACTATTATATGAGTTAGATATGAGGTTACAATGTGATATGTGATGATATGTATATTTTATGTAAATGATTATGTGAATATGGTATATGGTTGTGATATACGATATTATATGAAATAAACTAATTACGAATTTGGTAGAGACACTAGGGCATTTACCTTAGGTCATGAGAGTGATAAAATACTAGAGAAGTTGTTGTGGGGTACCTTATTGACATTTATTCTTATTATAAAATTTTAATATAATTTGAGGTGATATTGGTTGAATAAAAAATTGTGATTTTGGGTGACAGAATACCTAATTTTGGTGTGAGTTGGTTATAAGTTTTATTCACAGAGACATTAATATACTTTTTATACATTTATATGAGAGGTGTTTAGGAGGATAAAAATAAGTTTATTTTTATGATTACCCATAAATATATATATATATCTGTGTGTCTCTGTGTGTTTTAAATGTTTCTATGTGGGTGTTGGTGACCAATATGTACATTACTTACTTAAATAATGGATTTTCTAGTAGAGTTTCTATCACATGAGTTTTTTTGGTATTTCGTTTTTTATACTAGTTAGGTATATAATTCATATCTATTGTGAGATGTGTTTCACATTATATTTTATGGTGTCTATTAGCGTTTTATTATATATTTTCAGTATTATGAGGGTGATGACTCTATTTAACATGTGATTATTCCCTTGATACTAGTCATGAACAGACGTCCTATTAGAGATCAATGTCAAGGAACACATTCATTATCACCACATTATTCAAAGGGGTTCTTAGTAGGGGTGGTCAATGAAACTTGGATTTCTCATTCATAGTGTTATTTATATGGTAATTTTTATATATTATTATTTAGTAATATAAATTTTTTATAGTTGATTCAACATCTATAGTCTATATATGGAATTACCGACCGCAAATACTAATGAATTTGGTGTTTAAGTTGTGAAAATTATTTCTATATCAGCAGGTTATGAAAAATAAACATTTTTTATGGGTAAATTGATACAACTAAATACTGTGAAATAAATTTGTATAATTACATGTGTAATTGAATTCAGAATTTAATTAAAACTCAATTCTATTTATGGAATAGATAAACATTAAATATCCAAAGAATATATTCATATATTTGGGATTTATATTAAGGGAGAAGTTTATTAGGGATCTATATCACCTTATGAGAGATGATAAAAAATATGGTCGTAAATAAAAAATACTTAGTTGGAAGAAGATATATTAATGATGGAATGGAATAATATTTTGATTAATTTCCTGAAAAAAATCATCCATGGGAGAAACATGCTGATATAGAATGGGAATTTATAAATTTTTGTCAAATGTAAGCTGATACTGATATTCAGTATGAGGATACCTTGAGAAAAAATGTTTCATAATATAAATCATGAATACAATCTATAAATAATATTTCTCACTTTCTTGATTGGATAAATATATGTTCTCAGATATAATTTGCCTCTGAAAACATTTCATCATATGAGGAGATGTTTGAATATTACATAAACAATGAAAATAATTTGTTTACATCTATTATTTCTAATTAAAATTAGGATAATAATTTGATTAATGGTCACCATGTATATATAACTCTAAATAAGATGATAAAATGATGTTTAACTTTTCAAAAATACAATAATTATTTAAAGAAATGAATTTATTCTTTCTGGAATGTTTTGGGAGTTTATTTTTTGTTTAGAGATTGAAGCTGTAAATCTCATGATTTATACGGAAAAAAGATTCTAACAATATCCAATTATTCAATTTAAATGATATATAACACTATTAAAATAAATCTCCCATGTTTAATTGGAATATAACTCATAAAATTCCATGGGATCATGGAATAAGTTATGAAAATATTATGCCATGGTTTGAAGATCTAAAAGATATTATAGAATGTAAGTTTATTATAACCAAAAATTTAGATAAGAAATTATTTAATTATATTTATACACACTCTATTTTATCAATAATGTTTTTTAATAACATTAAATAAAACTCTAATGAAACATGGAATATGTTCATAGTTAAAAAATACAGTAGAAATCCTATCATAACAAATATATATTTGTTTTTTAATAGAATTCACTGATGTTATCTACGTGTAACCCTTATTTTTACACCAAGGATATAATTTGATGAATTTTTACTAAATGTATAATGATCATATATTATTATAAAAACCACGTTAATGATCGATGTGGAAGGAATGTGATTTTTTGAAGATTTAGCATAATACAACAAGCGATAAACTCATGGTGTCAATGTTATTAGAAATGATATCAAAAATTATATTAGCATAATATTATTATGCATATTCAATAGATTAGTTATCATATTTGTATTAAATACCACCATTACTCACTCTAATCACTCTACATTGAATAAATTATCGGAAATATGATCCAAAAAATAAAGAATAAAAAAGGCTTGTCTCTTGAGATTCATTAGAATTAATATCTAATAAAACCTAAAAAAATGTAGTGAGTAATGAAAAATCAACATATACATATTGTAATGGAATTTATGAGTTCCATGGTATTTCTTTAGAATAAAATACTATATTCTAAATTGAACTCATATGTATATTCATTCTTATTTTAATGCCATCCTCACGATTTTTTTCACCGTTTAGAATAATTTCAATTTGTGAGATCACAATTTATTCATGTGGAACAATCTGTGATCCCATAAATAAAATATATATATTTATAAAATTATAACCTATATTATATACAATTTTTGAATTTAATTTATTATCTTTTATTTTTGATGAAATAAATCTTGAATTTATACATATATATATATAACATAATTTTTTTAATTACTAAATACATGTGTATATATAAATATTAATTCATCTATAATGGAATATTATAAATGGATTATGGAAGACAGATAATGATATAAAAATTATTTTTTATTCATCATAAACATTTAATAAGAAGGATAAATACACTTCATAATGTAAAAATGTTATAAGGCGGTGAAAAACATATTTAAATAACATAATTTTAATTTTAAATTCTAATGTGTTTTGGTCTCTTGAAATTATCATAGATGAAAAAAATTGAAAATTGAAAAAATAATCAATTAGATATATTATTCAAATTTTATAAAGAAGGTGTAAGTGAATTTGATAAAAATAGAGTTATGAATGATAAAGAAAACATGTGGTATTTATTGGGGATATAATAATTATCTAAACTTTTGAATAGTAATATACTGTCAAAAATAATATTTTATCATTAAAATAATAACATGAATTTTTAAAGGAGTAAAATTACTAGAAATTAATATTTAGAATGACTAAAATATTTATTTACAAATATTAAAATCCTAGAAAATGATTTCTCAAATTATATAAATCAAAAACATCATTAACAATGATTTTTGATCAGGGTTGTTTTAATATATTTAGAGAAACTTTATTTTTTATGTTAAAATATAATTATTAAAATTAAATAAATTTGAAATATTATTTTTATTACATGATATATCATATTAAAATAATATTATATTTATAAGTTAATTAAAATTAATTATCAATCATATAATAATTCCCCAGTAATTATAAAAGGAATTGTAATTACCAATAGTTAATTTTTTTCTATCAATTATATGAATTTAATTAAAATTTACCTTTTTAAAGTTTAAAATATTAATTTTTTAAAATGGATTTAATATTTAGAATCAACATGTTGGAATTATGTTTGGGGTTACATTTTCATAAATATTAAAATGAATTTTTTTGTGTACATCATGTGTTTTGTGAAATCATGAGAACATAAATATGGATAAAAAAATTATAATACAATTTTAATGATTTTAATATTTTTTAATGTGAAAAATAAATAATTTAGAAATAATATACTAAATTTCAAAACCTGTAAATTATTCTTTAAAACCTATGTTATAGTGTATTCAAATAATAATTATTTTTCATTCTTTATATTGAATAAAATATTTATATGACTGTTTTCAGTTTTAGGTGTATTAAAATATAAAATAAACCTACATTTCATAATTATAGAATAATAAAATTAATAAAAATCAAAACTATACATATTCATTGTCCTTAATGACAAAATTATTTATTCATTATTCAAAAATACCCCTTAATTCTACTATTTAAACACTCATATACCAATTCTTATCAATCAAAAAATAGTTTCCTAAAAAAATACCAGCTAAAATACCACTATAAATTCTTCAATCCACATCCCTAATGCACTATTATATCCAAAATATCCTTCCCTAAATATATGAGACATAATCCAAAGGAGGTGGTGTGAAGTGAAAGTTATGTATTCTCAAGTATTTCATTCACTATTTTTAGGTATTAAATATAATTAAAACTCAATTAAATCTCATATATGTTTTATCAGGATTTTATTTCCTTATTATTTTCATTTTTTGGAACAATATGTAAATATATATTAACCATTAACTCTCATAAAACATTTTTTATAAGTAGTTATAATGTCTAAATATGGGTCAAAAAACATAGGTATTCTAATTTTGATTATCAGAAAACACATATCTATAATATAATTAATCATTATATTATCATCAATCAATTAATAACATTATGAAATTCTTTTTTTATAGATTTTTTTTTAATTTTCCCCCCTTATTCTCTTTTAAAGAACAATCATTCACCATGGTGGGTTTACACTACATAAATGAACGATGATGATTTATTTTCATGGTTGAAATTCATATCGATTAATAAAAATCACTTTCATGTTTGAAAATAAAATTTGAAATCAAATAATATCCAATATTTTATTCTAAAATTATAATATTATCATTTTATTAATGTTGTTAAAAATAAAAAAAATTTAGTTGTCTTAAAAAATATTATGGAAGTAGATTATATAAATTTTTGATATCTATAAAAATATTGAACTCCATAAATTATATAATTAAAAGAAAATATTATTTGAAATAATATAAAACTATAAAAAAAATTTATATTGAAATTTACCCTTACCAATTCATTGAATGGGGTTTAGAACTATAAACTGTACATCTTCTAAATGACATATTAGAGTAAAATTAATCAATTAAATAAATATTTTATAATAAATAATGAATTATAATAAAAAAAATCATGAAATTATAATAAATAAATTTATTAATATGATTGTGTTTTATTATTTAAAAGTATTTAACAACATCTATAATGACCCATGAATCGAGGTATGGGTTTATATTCTAAATCCCCGTACTCCTTTTAACTTAATTATATATTTTATATCTACCCATATTTTTCCTCTAAAATAATGTGGTATCAAACCATTAAAAAATTTCCATTTATGATTGAAGAATTGTTATATTTTTACCTCTCTTATTGAATAAAATGTCATAAATTTCAATGTATTAATGGGTTTCTCCCACATTTTTTATTTCTTGTGATCGCACTCTTTAACAATTTAAGACCCTCATTCATGAATTTGTATTTATATCAAGGCCTTTTTTCTTTATTTAGTGGATGTATTATAAAACTGAATATTAATTTTATTATTTTTACAATATTGACATGATCATATACCCTTTACTCAATATATTGTGAACACCATATATTGAATAATCCATATTAATGGGTGTTTATCTAAAATTTTATTATATTTTTATAGATAAGGAAATATTTTTGATATGTATTCGTGTTATTTTAATACTGATAAATATAGATTAAATATCAATATTTATGTATGCTTTTCCTTAAATAAACTAATATCATAGATATTTGGAGGTACAAACCTGGTTTAGTTTTATTTCTTCCAAACATAATGTATTTAATTTAATTTTTAGTTTTAGAGTTTTTTGGAAAGAGAGAATCCAAATTTCAATGCTCCTAGATCTCATGATAAAATATAATGTTTTAGCAAGTGATTTGATACAAATTGACCCATCATGATCATCAACCCCACAAATGTTTAATTTTTTTTTATAATTTTAACATTATATCTCAAAAATTAAACAAAATACTAGAACCCAATGGTTTATTTTATTTGGGTATTATATACATGATATTTTTATATAATGATAATCCTTAAAAATTTAGTTCTTTATTCTATAAAAAAGCTATCAATTTATATATTTCATATCTAATACTCGTATTCATTTCCTATTTAATGTTAATGTAAGAAACTAGTGAGCTTAGATTCTCAATAAGGGTAATTATAATATATAACAATCAAAGTTTATTAGTGAACATTATTCAAATGTGTAGGTAGGAGGGAATAATAAAGTTTCATTGACCTAATATAAATAAACCTCACCTATTATGCGAAAAACCATAAATCATGAGTCATGGTATAAGGTTATTTGAATAATGTAATAAACGAGTCATATTAGTGTAAACATGAGTCAATAATCACGATCCATGAGAATCTAATATTATAATAAATAATGTATCCCATAATAGACCTAACAACATATTTAAAAGTTAAAAAAATGACATTCGACATATAATTTACCATTCTAACCACTTTCCCATAACGTAGTATGATTGGGCTAATAACTCAGTTTACCTATTCATATTAGACTCATTCCCAAGAACCCTTTTAGACTTGGTCTACTACCTATATAACCATTTGGGCTTAGTCCACTATTCATGTACCCTTTTGGGCATTATATATTACCTATGTAGCCTTTTGGGATCAGGACACTAATCTTATACCCTTTGGTTATGAGGATACTAATATTATACCATTACGATATTAGGCTAAAATCTATCTACCTATTTAATATTTTGATTCAACCTGTATATCATTTTGGGATAATGATATGTAAGGATTTTCCTAATTAATTATATGGTTATAGGAAACCCACCCATATCATAATAACTGTGAAACCCAGGACCAACACTAGGGGAACTAATGCTCAAAAAAGATAACTTTTCATACTATATTTGATATTATCTAGGTATTTTAAGACATAAGAATCCATATTTTCCTGAATTAATGGAAATATTACATTACATACATTCCAATGATATTTTAGGTTTATTGTTTTGAGGAATTAGTAAAATTCATAAAATAATAAATCCCATGTCTTTATCGACTAATAGATATTTTTCAACAAATATATAAAAAACATAATCCAAAATATATCTCTAACATCTTCTAAAAATATCTACACAATCTATCCAGTTAATCATATTATGTAAAATACATTTCATCATAAAATGGAAAATTTTAAACATAATAAAGGGTGAGAAAAGATTATCAGCAAGGGGAGTCATACAATAAAAGAAATAATTGTATAAAAATGGCCTAAATATAATTGAAGGTATATGTAATGATCATAAATCCGTAATTAATTTAATATGAGACCAGTCTATGTAAATTAAAATAAAGGAAAAATGGAAATAAATAATTGTTGATCTCATAATGATTGATTTCAGAATACTAAACCAAAAAATAAGTTTTCATGGCCTTATTATTATATATTATAATGATATTGGTAGATGTAGACACTAAAAAAAATATTTTTTGTCTCATGGGACCTCTCATTAATGAATGGAGGGGATAAATAATGATGGTCCTCAACCATCACTTGTTTAGGCCCATTGAATTCACCATAAAAGCCATTAATAAATTTCATGACATTTACATAGGAATTTCTAAATAGATTAAAAAAATATCCATATAATGAAAAATATATAACCTTAATAGATAATTAACTCGTGTTAGCAGTTAATAATCTTCATGTATTTCAATAATCAATCGACTATTAAATAATAATTTTTTGTAGGTGAATACTCTTCTATATAAATTTTTTAATAAAATTTTATTCAAATGGTATGATGTAATGAGTATATTGTTTACCAAAAAATAGAATAAAATGATCATGATCAATCTATATAATGATGTTAAATGTAAAACAATACATGTTGAGCTTTCCAATAATCATCTGTATTGGAATAACATCATATGGAACCTCAATACATTCCCCCTATTTTTAATAAAATTAATATCATGATCATTACCCATAAAAATAATAATGTTGGATGGTAGAGAAATTTATTAACCCAAACGTAACAATAGAAACAAATAATGACATTGATATTGATGAAATTAATCCTTGTGGAATAATTCATGAATGATACTACTAAATCAGAGATCAATAATTGGATTTTTTGGAACCGTCAGTTAATTAGGGAATTTATATTTTAATATCACTTCCTTAATCAGCTATGGATCATTTTTACTTTATTATAGTATAATTATATAAACGACCCAGGTTGCGTACTCTCATGCCTCACTGGGGTTCCCTGACAGCATGTTTTTAATTAAATAATTGCAGACATTTAATAAAAAATGTCATTTCACGCCTTGGCGTGGTGTTCAAGATTTAAATAATTATTTAAGGATTGTGAAGGAGTAATAAGAGATTTAAAAAATATTTAAAATAATGAAATACAGGATAAAATAATTTTGAAAAAAATTGAGAGGGGGTTATAGGGAAAATTAAAATAATTAAAATGGGGGAATCCAGTTTTTAATTATTTAAATAATTTTTTCCATTTTTTTATTTTATCTTTTTCTTTTATTACCTTTTTCCTTATCTTTTATTTTTCTATTATTTTTCTTTTCTCTTTCTTTTTCTCTTTTTTCTCTGTGTTATTTTTTTCTCTCCTCTCTCCCTCTCCCACTCAGCATGTCACACCCCTCAATCCTGTAACACCAACCAGAATATCTTTTGGAAGGCCTCTACTCATCTGTCTGGCATCTCATTAAATCTCCATCAGGTGCGCAGTAATCCTTATGGAATGGATAATGTTTCTCAAGTGGAATTGTTCGATTCCATTGAGTATTTTGTGCGCATTTTGTCACAGAATTTTTTTACTCTATTTTGTGGATTTTTTAAAATCCTTCATTTTCATCCGTTTTTGTTCAAATTATTGTCTACCATAGATCATAGAGTCTTTTACAACTATAAGGTATAATTCATACTCAATTTCTCAAAATTTCGTTGCGGTTTATAAAAATGCACCGTTTTGTTGTTAGTCAGAGCCTACCGGCTTTGTTTAAATTTGCCCAATTTATTTATCTTAATTGGTTTTTCTAATTGTTACAGCCTTAATCAACATAGATTAATTTTTTTAATTGTTTCAATAAGATCAGCAACCCTTTGGGCATGCTGACATTGTCGGTGTATTTTTCTGTTAGCCGAGTTATTAATTTAATTAACTGCACGTATAGCGCATACCCTTTTTATTGTTTTGAAATTAAATAAATAGTTTAATGAATTGTTGCATCAATGTAGGAAACCCCATTTGGTGTTACAACATGGTCGGTGTAATCTTCTGTTAGTTTCTTTTGTTGTTTAATTAATTGCATGTGTTGCAAATCCCTTTTCATTGTAATTATATATTATAAATAGATTCTTATGACATGAACATTTATTGTAGGGTCATTGGAATTTGTTATGATGAAGTAATTATTATTTAAATTTGAATTATCCACTTAGATTGATATGATTTAGATATTTTCATTGAAGTTTTTATGATGAACTGCTTATTATTTAAATGTACATTATCCACTATGTTTGATGTGATATGTATATTGCCTGGAAAGTTGTTATGATGAACTGATTATTATTTAAATGAGCATTATTCACTGAGTTTTACATGATATGTATATTGCCTTTCAAATTGTTATGTTGCACTGTTAAATTTATGCCTTGTGATGCAGGTGTATCTAGTTAGTTTTCAAGATGCGACTTTATATGGTAATTATATCATATCTTCTGCTGTGAAAACATTAATTAAATTATGAATGGGGAAAGGGGGAGGGTTTTGTGTTAAGGTCCAAGCATAGATCCTCTGTTCCGGACAGTTTACCTCTATGTGCCGGGGGCAGTGTCATTGGCTTTGCCAGACCGAGACTTCCCCAGACATTATAATACTTCTGAGTGATACAGTTTACAAAAGGCCCAGCAGGATGGATCCATTGGCAATGTAGCTAAGCCAACCTCGGATGACACTTGACCCCTTTTTTCGAGATCGGCACCGAATCAAGTTAAATCCATGACTTGGGAGATACCTGGTCTTTTGGAAGATTCCATTGGACGAGCTCGGTGGAATTGGATAAATTGACGGATGTTTTGTAGTGATACATTCTGTATAGGATCAGACTCCAACTCTCAACATGTACCTTAAATAATGATGCACATAAGGTTTATGTTATTACTATTTGAGTGTATTGAAAAATGAGATATTTCCATTGATATGTGGAAGTGTGCCTCATTGACAATGGACTGAACTCCAAGTTAAATCACAAACATGGGGCATACTTTTTCCTGGTCTTACCTTGATTTATGGATTTATATATATATGTGTGTTCTTTCAATTCAGCTGAAAGATACCCTTTCAGACTAGTATCTTAGGCTGAAGAAGGTGACCAGGCATGGGTGCTGTTTGGGTACCAGGATGACTTATTTATTCCATTGCACTGTAATTAATTCCTTTGAAATGGTTATGTAATGGCACACCGAATTTTTATTTTTGCACTAAATGTAGAGGTTTAGACACCATGTGTGCCGGCCTTGGGTGATTTTATCTCACACCCTGCTCGAGCATCATCGATACCCGAGTATATTAAAAGGTTGCATGTATTGACAAAGGGAAGCATGCTGCTTTTGATGCTTGACAGTTTATTACTGCTTATGATGGAGAATGGGGAAGAGGGCCCGACCATGCTCGTGATGCGGTTACTGCTTGTGTCTATTCTTTTAGTTGAATATGTGTTTGAGTTATTTTTTTATCCATTCAATTTAGACTCATATCATGTAATGGCACAGTTTCGTGAGTTTCTGAACATGGTTTTTATTATTCAGTTGGATTATTTACTTTTCTTCTACTGCAGTTTGTTAATTCACATTCTTCTGCTACATACTATTTGTTGTTGTTTACTTCCTCTATAATATTATCTCTTACCTATGAGGGAATATCCTACCTCAAAAATACCAAAATGTCCCTCGCTACTAGTCAGAAGCCTCTGGCATTCGGGGAGATTCACTTGAGTGTATGTGACACATTGGTATGGCCACAGTCTTAGAGGTGAGCCGAGTCGGTAAGTTACAAAGTTTTGTCAAAGGTTATTTTTTATTTTTTCATAATGTTTGGGTTAGCCAAGAGACTAAGATATATGTATTTTGGATTTACTCGGTGCTTGGACGTAGCTAACCCACATACAGAGGACTACTCAAATTCTTGGGTTGGGATTGTAGTTATTGATATTCTAGTTATTGTTCATATTATTTCACCTTTGGTGACTCTCTTGTATTACATTGTTATTGTGATGGTATTATTTAAATAATGGGTTTACCATTATAGCATGATGATACGAGAGAAAAACATCCCCTGCATCACGATAGGCACTATAGGATTTAAATTCCATGCATATTTCCATTCCATATATACTTTTAGTGTACATTTTATTGTTAAATTGGAGTGATGTTATACCTAGTGGTAGAATTTTTAATTGTTGGTTTATTAAATATAAGGTTGTGTTATTCTGTTATATGTTAGCCTGACTAAACCTAGGAGTGGGCTGTAGAACTATTTAGCGATCCATTTTAGTTGTCTCTTCTATATCGAAACCATGCTGTTGAGGTTGGTTATCTGTTGTTTAGTGCTCAGAGGCAGGCTATGTACATAACCTCTTTTGAAACCTACTTGTTTTTTCACCTTCATTAGTCCCTTGTCTAAGGGTGTGTTTTGGATGATGTAGACAAATGTCACAGTGATGTATTCATGATGTGTTTCAGGAGAGTGGCAGGGAGTGCATTCCAGGGATGGTGGGACCTGAACCTCCAGTGGTCCCTCTCATGGAGCCTCCTGTAGTGCTACCTCATGTCGATCTTCCATGGGACACTTACGCACAGTTCAGGGATAATCACTTCAGGTTTATGTAGTCAGTTCAGAATATTCCCAAACATGCCCCATCTATGTTAGACCTTACTTGGGACATTCTACAGCAGCACCCTTCCAACTTCTCGGAGATTTGCGGCCCTCATGCTGTAGAATAATGGATAGAAGTTGTATGGTCTATCTATATCACCTTGAGACACCTTAAGAGCGAAGGGTCAATCTTGGAGTCTGCATGATTTGTGACACCGCCAAACATTGGTGAGACATTGTTTCTCTGTTTGAGCAGACCAGTGACATGGCTTGGGCCAATTTCCAAGAAGCCTTCTACAAACACTTTTTTCCATAAACTCTGAGATATGATCGTGTTTGAGAGTTTCTAATTCTTTAGCAGGACTCTATGACTGTGTTAGATTATTCTACTCATTTGACAAAACTTCAGTGTTTTCCCCATCTCTTCTTTGGAGACGTTCCAATACACTCCAAAGTGAAACTCGGGGATGATTTGTCTTAAAGAGGACAGGATGTAACGTCTCGACTTTAATCAGGTATGGACTGTTTTTAATTTGTTGTAGTCTAATTAATTAAGCGACATGGGGCACGCATCTGCGCATCTCGCTGCGGGTTCCAGGCAGCTTTTTTTTTAATTTAAATAATTGCATATTTTTCATGATAAATGTCACGTTGTACTTTGGCGTGGTTCTCGGGTTTTAAATAATTAATTAAATATTTGGAAATTGTAATAATATATTTAAATAATATTTAAAATAAATCAATAAATAAAAAAATTCTGAAATAAAATAATGAGGGGGTTATAGAAAAAATGAAAATAATTAAAATGGGGATTACTGTTTTTAATTATTTTTATTATTTTCCTTTTAATTTTTTTTATATAATCTTTTTTTATTTCATTTTTTCCATATCATTTATTTTTATCTTATTTTACTTTCTATTTATTTTTCTTTCTTTTTTCTCTTTTCTTTTTTCCTCTCCTCTCTCCCTCTCTAACTCATCACGTCGCACCCCTCAATCCCATCACACCAACCATCAGCCCCTTTGGAAGGATGTTGATCCTCTGTCCGACATCCTATTCCTTTGACATCAAGTCCGAAGTAAACCTTAGCGAAAGGATAACGTTGTGAAAGTTGAATCGTTCGATTCCGATTAGTATTCTTCTTACAGTTTGCCATAGAAGAATTTTAATTTATGTTTGGGATTTTCATAAAATCCTTAATTTTCAACCATTTTAGGCTAAATCAATGTGTACTACGGATCATAGTGTTATCTATGTCTACAATGTAGGGTTAGTACCCGATTAACCTACGTTTCATTGCGGTTTGAAAAAACGCAGCATTGTGCCATTAGTCGGTGCCTACCGTCTTGATGAAATTTTAACCAAGTAAAATCTGATAAGGATAAACGTTCTAAGGATCTAGAAAATGTGATTTCAAAGAAAAATGTTTTAGCGCCTAACTCTAGTTTAAAATTAGATGTTTTGAAAGATAAAAACATAGTTTTAAAACTAAACTCATAAATTTTATCCATAAATAAATGTTTGTTAAACTTTACTCGTGGTAATGAAAATTTTGACAAAATGTATTCCCAAATCCGACCATTGAGAAATCATTCTGGAATTGGATATACACATTCCAAACATGTTTTTAGTAATAACTATTTTTTTCCACAAAAAACCTCTTTTTGTTCTAAGTGCCAATGTGGTGGACACTGGATAAGAGAGTGTTCTCTCAATAAAACTCAATCTTTAGGATTGCATAAATCCTGTTTTGTAATACAAATGTGGATTCCAAAAATTCTGTTATCTAACCATTCTGGATCCAAACAAGCTTGGATTCCGAAAAACTAATTATTTCTTTTGTAGGAAAGTGAGAAGTGTACCAACAAAAATATTTGGTACATGGATAGCGGTTGTTCTCGACACATGACCGGAAACGAAGATCTCTTTGAAAAGGTTATCAAAACAAAAGGTGGAAAAGTTACCTTCTGAGATAATTCTCATGGAAAGATTGTTGGTATACGTAAAATTGTTTATCTTGGAAAAGTTCTTATCTCAAATGTTTTGTTTGTTAAAGGTCTTAAGAACAATCTCATCAGCATAAGTCAATTATGTGATGAAGGTTACCTTGTGAATTTTAGGAATGATATGTGCATAGTTCACAATTCCAAGGATGAATTCATTCTATCTGACCATAGGCAATAGAATGTATACACTATTAACTTAGAAGACCTTAGGAGCCAAAATTTACCCTGCTTAAGTGAAATAGAAGATAATTCATGGATATGGCATAGAAGAATAGGACACTATAATGTAAGAAACCATTGTAAACTCTCAAGGAAAATACTTGTAAAGGGATTACCGGACCATAGATATGACTCTTCAAAAGTATGTGATCCTTGTCAATTTGGATAGCAACATAAAAGTATCTTTAAATAAATTAATGAAGATTCAACTTGTAATGAATTACAGCAAGTGCACATGGATATTTTTGGTCCTTCACAAACTGGAAGAATTGGAGGAAAATACTATGAATTTGTTTTAGTTGATGAATTTACAAGATTCACATGGGTATATTTTCTCACAAAGAAATCTGAAGACTTTTCCTATTTCAAAACCATTAGAGCCCAAGATAAAATTGAGAAAAATCCACCACTGATATTATTCATAGTGATCATGGGGGTGAATTTCAAAATTCATATTTTGAAACTTTTTGTAGAAAGAAAGGTATTACTCACAATTTCTCAGCTCCAAGAACTCCTCAGAAAAATGGTGTTGTTGAAAGAAGAAATCGTAATCTTCAGGAAATGACTAGAACCATGTTTAGTAAATACTTAATTGCTTTGCACTTTTGGGATGAAGCTGTTAGTACTGCTTTTTATACTATAAATTGTGTTTTAACTAGCCAATTTCGTAATATAACACCTTATGAGCTATGGACTGGCCAAAAACCTAAAGTTTCATACATCAATGTTTTTGGGTGCAAATTATTCATTCTGAATTAAAAATATAATCTTCACAAATTCACACCAAAATCAGATGAAGGAATGTTTCTGGGCTACTCCACAACTTCTAAGGATTATAGAGTTTTCAATAAAAAACTTTTACTGTTGAGGAAACATTACATGTAAAGTTTAATGAATCTGATCCCCTTGTTTTTAACCCATCCCATCCTACATCCTCAGATGTGTTTTCAAAAACTGGTTATCAACCTTTGATAGAATATCCATTTGATAAGGAAAATATTCAAGAAGATACTTCGGAAACAATTACCACAAAATATTTTATACCATATGTTGATGAACAGGTTTTACAAAACCCAAATCAATTGTTTCTTAGGAATCATCCCAGTGATAAAATCATTGGTGATGTAAATCAACTTGTAAGGACCAAAAATTCCTTAAGAAATGAAATAGAACATCTTTTTTTTCTTTCAAACATTGAACCTAAAATTCCAAGTGAGGCCTTAGGTGATGATGATTGGATCAAAGAAATGAAAGATGATCTAAATGAATTTGAAAGGAATCAAGTCTGGACATTAGTTGAAAGACCTAAAGAAACAACTGTAATTGGTGTAAAATGGGTTTTCAGAAACAAATGTGATGTAAATGGAATCATTGTACGAAATAAATAAAGACTCGTTGCTAAAGGATATATTCATAAAGACAGAATAGAATATGAAGAAAAATATCATCATGTAGCTAGACTTGAATCTATTCGTATTCTATTAGCCTTTTCTGTATACATTAATTTGAAACGTTTTCAAATGGATGTACAATGTGATTTTCTAAATGGTTTTGTTTAAGAAGAAGTTTTTTTCAAACAAACTCTTGGTTTTCTAGACCTAAAACATCCTGATCATGTTTTTAAACTTACCAAGGCTCTATATAGTCTTAAACAATCCCATGGAGCATGGTATGATAGACATACATGATTTCTTTTGCAAAACAATTATACAAAAGGTACAATTGATCCAACCCTTTTTATAAAAATGGAAAACAAAAATGTTTTGATGGTTCAAATCTATGTTGATGACTTCATATTTGGATCAACTCAGTGATCTTTAACCGATTCTTTTGCAAATATAATGAAATATGAGTTTGAAATGAGTATGATGGGTGATTTAACATTCTTTTTAGGTTTTCAAATTTCTCAGAAATCAGAAGGGACATATATATATCAACATAAGTATATTAAATATTTACTCATAAAGTATGGTTGTGACAAATATATAAGTATCAACACTCCAATTGGTACCGCAAATACACTTGATCTTGATGAAGCTGGGAAACTAGTAGATCAAACAATATTCAGAGGTATGATAGGAAGTTTTCTATACTTGATAGCTAGTTGACCAGAATTAATGTTTTTTGTATGCTTATGAGAAAGATATCAATCTAATCCAAAATAGTATCATTTAAAAGTCGTAAAGAGAATCTTTTGGTATTTGAAAGGAAATATGGATTTAGGACTTTTTTACTCTTCTGTAAATGATTTTGTTTTAAAATGTTTTTCAGATACTGAATTTGGAAGTTGTAGAATGGATAGAAAAAAGTATATCTGGAACATGTCATTTCTTAGGAGATTCTCTGGTTTCTTGGTCTTGCAAGAAACAACACTCAGTAGCACTTTCCACGGCTAAAGTTGAATATGTAGCAGGTGGAAGTTGATGTTCTCAAGTGTTGTGGATGCAACACACACTCACTGACTATGGGTTGAGTGTTTCCAAAACTCAAATTCTATGTGATAATGCTAGTGCCTTAGCTCTTAGTATGAACCCATCACATCACTCTCACGCAAAACACATAGAAGTTTGGCATCACTTTCTTAGGGATCACACACAAAAAAGAGATATTCTTTTACAATTTATCGAAACGCAAGAACAACTTGATGACATTTTCACAAAACCGTTAACTTTCGAAAGATTTGATTTTATAAAACATAATCTTGGAATGATTACATTAAAATAATCATTCATATCCACTTCCTATTTTATTTTTCTCCTTACATTAAAAAAACTCCTATAGAAAAGGGGAGAGCATTTCTTACTATGTTTTTTTAATATGTTTCTTTTTATCTTATGATCTTTAATTTTATACTCTCCTGGTATGCGTGTTTACTTTTCTGTTTATCATATTAAAAATTTTATCGTATCATTTACTTTTCTATTTATCGTTTTGACATTTTTATTGTTTTATTCATCTATCTATCTATCGTATCATCAGATAATGGTAATAAATTTCTTTTTCATCGTATCGACCGATCTTGGTAACAAATTTCTTTTCCATCTTATCGACCGATCATGGTAATGAAGTTCTTTTCCATCGTATCGACCGATCATGGTAATAAATTTCTATTCCATCATATCGACCGATCATGGTAATGAATTTCTTTTCCATCGTATCGACCAATCATGGTAATGAATTTCTTTTTCATCGTATCGACCGATCATGGTAATGAATTTCTTTTCCATCGTATCGACCGATCATGGTAATTAATTTATTTTCCATCATATCGACAGTTCATGGTAACAAGATTGTTTTCCATCGGATTTTTAGTTCATGGTAACAAGTTTATTTTCCATCGTCTTGTCAGTTAATGGTAACAAGTTTGTTTTCCATCGGCTCGTCAGTTAATGGTAACAAGTTTGTTTTCCATAGGCTCGTCAGTTAATGGAAACAAGTTTTTTTCCATCGGCTCTTCAGTTAATGGTAACGCCTTTGGATTCCATCGGCTTGTTAGTTAATGGTAATGTGATTGTTTCCCATCGGTTCATATGTTAATGGTAATGGGATTGTTTTCCATCGGGTCATAAGATAATGGTAACAACTTTTTTTTTCATCGGTATGAAGATTGATAGTAGTCTTTTACTTCTTACGATTGTGTTTTATTTTGAACTGTACTAAAAAAAACAATTACCTTACGTTCTCTAGTATGTACTTTCCATGTTTTTTTTTCATTTTAATCCAAAACATTGATCTTTTTTCCCTAATCTTGACCATAGAATTTCAACGGTCACCCCTATATCGCCTATAAAAAGCCCCCCCTCCCCAAACCCACATTGGTTTTTCAGGTATTGAGGTGAAGCTCTGTTAACTGGTTTTAAGTCATCGTACGATCATTCATCGACACCACCTATATGTCTCAGTCCTCTGCCAATACTCCCACCGAAATGTCTTCAAAGACTTTTACTGAGAAAGACTTTTTCAGATAAAGGTTGGTTTCTCTGAATTTTTTTTGATTCGTATGATTCCACAATCCAAAGAATCATTTTGTTTCAAGGATGGGAGCATTTATGTGTTGAAAGACCTATTTCTCAAGATCCATTTCTCTTTGATGAAGTCAGTCAGTTCTATAAAACCGTATCTTTAGACAAAGACATGACTATCAATTTTGCTGTGTACGATAGAAAATTTTCTATGTCTATAAAACAAGCGGCTCAATTTCTGAATGTCCCAATAGAAGGGAATTATTTCTGTCCATCTCATCAACTACCAGAGGATTTCGGTACGTTTAATATAGAATGTGCTAGGAAGTATTTGTTTGTTATATATGAATAGAAGAGAAAAGTGGCTTATCTTTCTCTAGACAATAGGTTTGTGACTTTATCGATGCAAGGTTTTCTTATCCCAAGGAAAGGAATAGAGAAACTGTGAAAGTTTCTGATATTTTTATGCTTGAATATCTTGTAAATATGAGAAAAGTAAATCTCATGGGATATGTTTTTAAAACTATCAAGAATGTCAAGACAAGAGGAATTAAGTCCCAAATGACTATGTATCCGTCCATCCTTAGAAAGTTTATTCTTGAGATCATGATGTTTTACAACATTCCTTTAAAAGGAATCCTGATAGATCTGAAGCCATCCTTCATTAGTAAGAGTACGTTGAAAAAGTTGAATGTTAGTTTTGATCCAAATTCAAAACTTTTTATAAGAGATGTAGAAGCTGAATCGGCTCAAAATCAATTGGCACCTATGCCAGCCAAAGACAATCCTTCTTTTGGTGTTACTCAGAATTCTGATCCACAAACTAGGTCAAAGCCAAAGAAGAAGCCTAAGTACAGTAAGGAGGTTATAGTCAAATGGAGAAAGGATAAGGAACAAAGAATGGAAGGTGATCCAAAGTTTGGACTTGATCCAGCCAAATCCTTTGCTGAGAGATTAAGGGTTGAGGATACCCTTCAGGCTGAAAAGAAGAAGAAAGTCCTTTTTAAAAGAAAAGCATAGGAATTTGATGGTTCAAATCTCTTGAAATAATTTGAGGATGCTAGTGCTCAACTTTCCACCGAAGTACATCAAGAGCCCATCGTATAGAGCCTTCCTTGTAAAGAAAAAGGAAAACAAATAATGGAAGTGATAGAAGAAGTTGAAGAAGAGGAAGGATATTTTCTTTTATAATTCCTTCAGAGTTCGAAGAAGAGTAGAGATGAATTAGTTCAAAAGAAAAGTGAAGGTGTTCAACATGTTCCTCATGCCGATCAAGCACCTTTTAAAACTTATGAAACTCCGGATAAAACACCCCCTCAGGAAAATCAATGTTATCAATCCTCTCATACTGAAAAAGTTATTTTCATTAGTAACAATGTAGAAGAAGAAAGAAAAGAAAGAGAAAAAGGAAAAGGAAAACATCCAGTTGTTGACTCAAGATGACCAAATGAATTTCCTTCGTACGATGAGGATACTGATTCAGAACACACAATCTCTCTCAAGAAGAGTGATTATATTGTCCAAGTTTTGAGAAGGGTTGAAAATACTATTCCCTACTTTCCCAGGCTGGAAGGGAAAATTTATTTCATTACAGACAATCATAAAAAGAAGTTTGGTTCTATAAGAGAGTTGAGAAAGAATGTTTTTTCAATTGAAGCTGATTTGAATGTTCTATATGAAACCACGACTTCTCATTAGAAAGCATGCAATAGGATGACCAAGTGGTCATATAAAATAGAAAGCTCAGTGAATGACCATGAGATAACAATTGAAGATATAAGGAGATTTTCAAATGATCTTGTGATTGCTTTTAATAAGCTTGACAAAGGAACCGTTGAAAGGCTGATTCAAATAACTCATGGAGATGATATTCCTTCAGTAAAATAATTTCAAGAGAGAATGAATGCTTTTCAGTCTGAATTCTCGAAGGTTTAATCTTTCAAAGATGAAATGGATTTGTTGAAGAAACAAAATTCCGTGTTATCCAAATATTACAAGAACATTTAAGATAGAATTGATACTCTAGAGGAATTAATCAGAGTCCAGGAGGAGACTATCAAGAATGAAGATCAAATTTTTGCGGACAAACAAGAGATTATCAGAACTCAGGATGATTCAATTTCTGAATTCAAGAAAGAAATCAAGAAGATGAAAGTTGTTCTTCATGATCTCATAAACAAGGAAAAGGAAAGAGAAAAAAATGACGGTTGTATTTGTTTTTCTTTTCTTTTGGAACCTGTCTTTGGTCTGTAATAACTATGATGATTCTTTTCTTTTATCCTGCAATTCTTTTCTCTAACCCTTTCAGGAAAATTAAAGTGACCCCATTGTTTTTGTAAACCACAAAGGGGGAAAATGTTTTACAAAGAGAGAGAATGTTTTATAATGGTGGAGAATGTTTTAAAAAGGGAGTTTTATTTAATCAAATATTTCGAAACCAAGGAAAATCTATGAATACAATCTTTAGAAAAGTTTACACCTAAGGGGGAGTTAGTTGTATTCAAATTCATATTCAAAAGAGTTTCCAATAACTCATGGGGAGATAAGTATTTCTTGTTATATTTACATTGTGTGTTGTGATTTCCAAAAAGGGGGAGATTTTTTAGTCAAAATCTCTCTTTTGACTTCTATATCTTGTTATGGAAATCACAAATGTCTTTTTAATCGTACTGACCCTGTCAATCATATCATACTGACCTTTTGAATCGTATCATACTGAACATCTCAATCATATCGTACTGACCATCTCAATCGTATCGTACTAACTCTGTCAATCGTATCGTAGTGACACTCTCAGTCGTATCGTACTAACACTGTCAATCGTATCATACTAACACTGTCCATTGTATCGTACCGACTCTGCTATTCATTCTTTCATTACATGCTTGTTTTGGTACTTATTCAAAAATACATGTTTCATATTAATCGTATTCTTGTTTATCATCTTTATATATCTTGTTTTAACCAATACGATGTTGTTGAGTTAGATACAAACTAATCAAAACGATGTCATGCATTTTGTTTCAACATGACCATTATAGTGTCAGGTGTCCAAGTCCCTCTGAGGTTTTCAGAGAAATATGACCTTTGGAGGAGATATGACTATTGGAACCTGAGGCCTGTAAATATGAGGTCATTTGAAGCTGAGAGAACAACTGATAACAAGGGTGAACGATGGTGATACAACTGTGATACTTTGCTTCTATCAAGTTCTAGAGAGAGACACGGTGACTTCAGTCATGCTTTGTGCTTTGTGAATCCGATCATCATATCGAGGTCTTTAAAGTAATTGAAAGACAGAGGTGCCAATTACCTACAAAATCGAGGGATGTCGGGGATAGGCAGACAGAAGATTTGATCATCGTATCGATGGCTTCCAGGGATAGGCAGATGGACGAACCGATCGTCATATCGAGGGAAGCTGGGGATAGGCATACGGAAAAACTGATCATCGTATCGAGGGATTACCAAGGTGGTGGTAAGATAGACCTCTTATCCATGGTGAATGGATAACCCTTCTCTTTGGGTCAAAATAATTGTAATACTTTTTTATTTAGACTAGTGTTTGTATTAGAAAGGAATTTCTATTGTTTCCTTTCTTCATTACATTTTCAATAGTAATTGTTTCAATTACAATTATTCTATTACATTTTCTATTAATAGATTCCATATGCTTTATGGTATAATTTCTCACTTACTCTGATTTTTGTATTCATCTTGAATACGATTACTTCAATTTTCTAAAAGGATTACACTACTTCATACCGTTATATTCAATACAATTGTATTTGTTTGAATTGTATTAGTTTAAGATCTTTTAAACTAATCACTTTAAAGTGTTTACACTCAAATTTTTTAAACATACAATTCACCCCCCTCTTGTATTGTTCCATCAAACATACATATACATCTACATTTTCAATCCAACATAAGAAATACCTGCTTTTAGCAAAAAATTAAGGGGGAACCCAAGATTTAGTTTGTTTTATCAGAATTGGTAACATTCTCGATACCTCTACACATAATAACACATCATTTATCGCATGAAAATATCATCTTCAAAATGGGAACCTTGTTCTACCAGAAAAGCCTCAAGCATCCCCATTTATATCATCACCGTATTTGGAACCCTATTTCTCCCTCACAACATCAAGCATCCTCTACCACTATTCCAACAATATAATGTTATCAATCAATCACATCATGAAACTAAATCTATAAATGAAAATAAATATTTAAAAATATTATTCCACTCATAATTAAAATTAAAATATGGCCAAATAAAAAAATTCATTATAACTTTTATAGGAAAACAATGGGCTCTATAAAAACTAAATCAATGATTTAATAAATGGTTCATTTTTTAAAACTATAATTAAATAATTGATTAATTTTAAATCAATCTCAATATCTATATCTTTATAAATTTATAAGGCTAAATAATATTTATTCATTCCTTTGTTTTTCCTTAATATTATTTTCATTTTTCAAAAATCATGATGATATTTATTTCAAAATGACTTTTTAATTATAAAAAAGCATTACCTACACTTTGTATTAACATAATATCCGAGAATATAAACTAGTCATAACAATTATAATAATTAATACTACACTGTCTAGTTAATCACAGAGGAAACAAAAATATATATCCCATAGCAGGAAATCACACATCCAAATTATTTCAATCATATATATTAATATTTTCACATGCGATAATATTCTAGCTTCAAGATTTTTTACAATCTGAAGACAATTATCTCTAATAATGGTTATTGTTCTATATATGATATTATATTCTTCATTATAAGAATATCAAGTAATGTCCATGCAAAAATATCCATTTCAATTTCTAATATATAGAATTACTATATAATTATCATCATTAATATATAATAATTTTAACATCACAAAATAATGTTATATTAATCTATATATTGAATAATTACATAACAATTATCATTAATATCAAAAATCAAAAATATTTATTTTCTCTTTCAACAAATAATACAGTAGGTTATAATACATTTTTATCTACTGCATTTAAAAATCATCAATCACTATTATTGAAATTTATATCAGCATTATTTATTTTAGGGAAAAATTTCAAGACTCTAATATACATTAATTTATCCACCACATTTAGTACAATTTATATTTCAATTATATAAATTATGAAT
Organism: Viscum album; assembly: GCA_963277665.1. NCBI lineage: Eukaryota > Viridiplantae > Streptophyta > Magnoliopsida > Santalales > Viscaceae > Viscum > Viscum album. The sequence goes on from OY728142.1 coordinate 1,934,129,215, forward strand.
TAATAGAATACCCATATTTTTAATGAAGTAAAATTAAGTTCCATTGAAATAAATAATATTAATAAATCAATTATACTATATAATATGATAGAATTATTAGAAGAAAATAGTCTACTGTATAAGTTAATCTTCCATTCAATATTCTAAAAATATTAATATTTCATTTTCATTAAAAAAATTACATGCCATGTATTTTATCCTTCACATTCAAGATTATCAAATATTCATTCTTTATATAATTATTTAGCATATTCTTATATGATTATGGTTTATCATATACATTTAATCAAATAATCTATGCCATGGTTAATTCACATTTTCACATTAGATAAATTATAATTCAAATATTCAATTCCTCTTGGAAGTCTCTAATATTATAACATCAATATAGATGAGAGATTGGATGGGGGTATGAACATAACATAAAATCAATAGAAGAATTATAAAATATAATGAAGATTTACCAAAACATGAATGTCAGGGTTTTTGGCCAACAAAACTCAAGAGAAACAAGGGGGAACACAAATGACAGAAAGAAACATTTTTTAGCATTCATACGTATCCCACCTTGGATACTACATAAAATTTCCATTTAGTTAATATTTATCCCAAAACATCATTGTGAATCCTTTAAAACATTTAAAATAGTAGGTGTATTTTTAAACGAGTCATATGAATTATATTACATAATTTTAGGCCTTAAAAATCAATAAAAAATAGTTCACATAGGTTGCTGGCCGAAAAGAGGATGAAAATTAAAAAAATAGTCAAAAATATATTCCTATACGCAACTCATATACCATGAATAAGGTTAAAAACGTTTTACCCTTATGTGTCTTTATATCCTTACGTGGGATTTATAATCCATGAAATACCTCTATGTGGAGGAAAAAATTACCCATACACATCTTAGAAAAACCTGATCTACCCCTATGTGATGATGCATTGACCATTACACAAAGAGAGTCAATGATACCTTTATGTAAGGAAATCCTTCTATATAAAGGAAATTTCATTTACATTTAGGTAGTAGCTAAAATCTAAAGTTACCCTTATACAAGGAAAAAATACATTTACATAGGCTTTAGAAAAATTCAATTTCTCTTAAAAACATAAGGAAACAAGACCATACCATAAATCAAGGATTTAAAACATTGTCTTACCCATATATAGGATGTATAATCCATCCATTAAATTTTTGAAATCCATTAAAAACATGAACTACCTTTACACATGAATGAGGACTTGTGTAAGGGTAAAATTAACATAAAAATATATGATTTCTATATAAAAAACTCATTAATAATTTAGAAATTCATTTATATTCAGTTCAAAAACTCCCAAATAAAATTTAAATAATTAAAATTACTTCTATAAATTTTAAAAAAATTAAAACCTATTTTTAAATTATAATATAAAATTTAAATAACTTTTATATCTACAAAATTACTCTCAAACCACCAGAAATACCAAAACAACAAATGAGGTGGAAAAGAATATATGGACTATTATATTAGATACCCCTAAAATAATTCTTCTCCTTGAGAATTAAAACATAATCGAAAGGGAGGGGAAAATAATGGGGTATAATTTTACCACCCCATGAGATACTTCTGAAGGATATCCCATTTTTTTTAAAACATTAACCACTAGAGAAATATCTATATTTCTACACAATACTTTCAAAAAATATCATGGTGAAGGTTACTCTCAAATAAGAGTAAGACCATTAATAATAGATTATATTCAGAGGATAATCAATATCACATATCAACAAGAGACTGAATAATTCATCCAAATAAAATCAATCATCGAACATCTTTGAAATTTTGATTGTGCTTATAAGAATCTTATTACCATGTTTGATCACATAATAATATTGAAGGCCACAAAGATAAAAATCTAAAATTCCTTTCATATCCAATCAAGAAAAAAATTATTAAAATTATATGTTTACATGAACATTTAAAAAACTCTATAAATTGATTAAAAAAATGAAATATTACTCAATTTGGGAAAAAACACATTCATCTCCAGTTTTTCAACAATTCTAAAAATGTATTCCATAAATTGAAAATTTATATAAGCCTTATTTTCATAATTCATGATAGTAAACATAATCTGTAACTTTCATAGTATATAATTCTTAATATATAATGAGAAAGAGTATATTATCATGATTTTATAATTTTTTTTTATCAAATTTAGATATGTTACTTACAACATTTCAATAATTCATTCTAGTTAAGGAATTAAAAACATAAATATGTTTTTACCAATGACTCCTTTATTTTTATACATGTATCCAAATGATTTCATATTAAAAATTATTATATATTAAAAAATACTTATAAAAATGATTTAGAAAGTCTCTTTTTTCATAATCCAGTAGGTTAAGAAATATCTAAATGGAAACCCTTTTAAATATTTATTCATATCAAGTTATTTATCAATAAATAACTTCTAAAAACACTTTGAATACATTTCAAAGCATATATTAAAATGAATTCAAGTTTTTAGATTAATTAATAGTTTATATAAAAAATGTTTTGTCGAAAATAAATTTTCCCAATAGGGACTCACTGAATATTATCAAATTTCATGAAGAATAATTCTAAGGATGAAATAATCAATGTAGATTTTTCTATTCCAAAAAATTCATATTTAAAAACAGTTACATGATAACTCATGTGTGTTGAAATGATATACACCTTTATAAAATTATTTTTATTCAAATGACACTGATCGAATATTCTATATAGAAAATAAATATTAATACACATAAAATTTGAAATATGGAAAACATAAATTTAACTTTTGAAATGAATTAAAAACAAAGTATGCGGCTTAAACTATCCAATTTATCCAAATATATATTTTTTCTATATTTTTTACAAATATTAATTTATCAAGCGTACAATCATGAAAAAATCTACATAATTTTAAATGTAATTTTTACCATAAGTGCAAGCCATTTCATCCATGATTTATATATCAATTTCACATAAAATTTACCAATAATTACAAACACTTATATCATCACAATAGAACATCCCAATGAATAAAAACAAAATTAACCCATCCACCACACAATTATGTTGTTTGATTTGGGTGACACTGAATTACCCACATAGATTCATTGTGATTCATAATATAACATGTCATGATATGTGATGATTCTTATATATTAATATGATTAATGAAACAACATATATAAATAATGTGAAATAATTCTCTTCCATATATGTAAACACATTGGTCCACAAATATATCATAAACAAGGTAACATTCACAACCCACTAATTAAAATAATTTAATGGAAAATGGAGATATTAATTAATCGAAAAAAAGAAAAAAATAAATTAATGATAAATTAAATTGTCTTCTTCTCCCAAACCAGGGTCCATATCACTATGATTAAGTAATGATTTTATTCATTAAAATTATATAATACAAATATGAACCACATTCCTCGAACAAAATCTTCAACACACTAGTCCTAAAAGAAAATAAGTTAATGCTCGTCATGATTGAAACTTCTCCCTTCAAACCTAACAAGGGCCATAAAATGGAGAGTAGTAGAATAATATGAAGATAGAGAGGAAAATATTTCCCTAGACCACATATCTATCTCAACACAACACTTGGGGAATGATTTTTTCTTTCAATTATTCAAGGATGGTCGGTATGGGTTGGAAAATAATGGTTGAATGGATAAAAATAATCATAGTTCTAAGATTTATTAGGTGTATTTCAATAAAATAAATGATTCATTTTCTCTAAAACTATTCCAAAGGGATAAAAATATAAAAAATTGTATAATCCGGGACATTATTTTTTTGGAAGAACAACAATAGGGTTTTAAGCTTAAAATTCAATTAAATAGTATCACCACATTATAAGAGAGGATCTCAAAAGTTCAGAATAATTTGGATAAGTCAATATATGAGAAGACTTCCCCTTTCTGTTTAACATAGAATCACTACCTGAATAGTGATATCAAAACAGCCCCCATAAAATAGAAAACTCTTTATAAACACTGGGGAATAAAATCCACTATTGTCACGCCAGGCCTTGTCACATCATTAAAACAAAAGAAACCCAGTCCTCCCTCGTTAATCATGATTCAAACATAATTCTATCATCCCATCCTCTTACCAAACATTTGGTCGTTGATATGATGTGGATCCCTCATACCTTTTTAAACTCTCATGGTGGAAAACATAAAGTGTCCTCCTCTAATAATTGTTATTATCACCCTCAAATCTACAGTAGTTTATTGACACATCTTGTTCAACATCATTAACATGAACCTAACATAGATGGTGTCCTAGATAAAATATAGAAAAAGAATAAATTTTAGGGGATACTATCCTAGGACACATATTTCTCATGGTTAATTAGTTACATTATTTTTAAGCTTTTATCATATCCTATCTAGTTCAAACCCAACCATGTAAATTCTTGATTAATTATATTTTCTTAGGTATCTAATGCACATGTAACATCAATTCTCTTAGAATATCCAATAAAATTAATGGACATTGAATATGATCACATGTGTGCCTAAAATCTTATTTCTTATCTGGTATCCCTTGTTTAATGTATACAATAATCATATATAAATTGTTTTACCTACAAACCCATACATCCTCACTAATTTTTAATTCCAACACCTCTCTTATCTCTCAAATATAAACTCTAATACCACTGTAAAATGACCCATCACCAAAAGGTTAACCTCCTTGGATTCCCATAATAATATTGAGATAATAACATCTTAAGCCAACCTCCAATAGGCCATAGGTTTGAAACTACCACCAGAGGTGTATAATCACACATATTAGAGGTATTAACATCTTAATATTTGAGAATATATAGAAAAGATTATAGTAACCAAAAAGAACTTTATCATAAAAAAAGAAGAAGTTATCCCAATACATGATATCAATGTAATGGAATGTCACTAAAAGAGATAAAAAACTAGGAAAATCCTCGATAGTGACCACAATGTTCTAATAGATCCTGAAAAACTCCTCAAAACTAGAAATGTACAAATCAATAACTGAACATATCATATTATCCTAAAAATGGTTTATACATACATTTATTGAGGATAAAATGTATAATCAATAGGTTCCTCTTTATTACCTCTCGTAAAAAATGATAAAGAAGAATATGAAATACATGTGAGTAAACAAATGGAAACAAATAATTACATTAACCACTTCATTATTCATTTCTCATTATCACATTGGATAACTCAATAACTATCACATACATGTAATTATATAAAATCTAAAATAATATCAAATAAAGGTTCTCCACTACCACATCCCAATTAGTTTTCTATTCTTCCCAAACATTACACACCCTAATCCATCTCTCTCAAAATTCACCCCGAAGAAACCTTTTATAAAGTAAGATAACCGAATGATTCTCCATCTAATATATTATGCACCCCTTGTATCACATAATCCCATTATCTTAGCCACATATTCATAAAGTATCCCTATAGTTTCTAAGTTCCTATATAACCCATCCATCATTTATTATACCTAAATATTTTACAAACCACACGAAACATACCTATAATGACCATTAAGATACTATATCTTGATATATAGGGTTTTAAAATTACAATGTATATTACAACCCTGTACACACATATATCAGAAAAAATAATCAACTTGCATAATGGCATATAATAATACACGGAAAAGAAAGTGGCGTGAGAGGGGGTAGTCAAAAATTAATTAATTTCCATACAAAATGTTGGGGAAAACAACCTCCTAGAGTGAATATGGTTTAAGTCTCCCTACCAACATGGGTAGGGTTGAATATGAAATCAAAAAACAAATATGATATATATAAATCATGTATCCATAATATGGGAAACCACCTATCCTTAAAATCATATTCTAATAACATTCCACAAGAGTCTTGACAGTTACTACTAAGGCCTAGGAATCAAATGAGAATAGGAAAATCATTGTCAACATTAATTAATTATAATATAATGATTTATTTCCTTAATCATATACAAGATTAACATTTTAATATTTTATGAAATGTTAAAAAATCATTATTAATCATTTTCCTTTAATCTAAAGTTAGTCATAATCATAAAAAATAATAAAAAACCAACCCCATTCATTCGTAATTTCATTTATCATTTCATAAACATCAGGGTACTCAAGAAATAAACCTAATATTCAACATAAAAGAATCACAAATAGTGAAAAATTTTATAATAGATCCCACAGTTTGATTCTAATTATATAAAAAATACATCACTCAGACCATAAAATAAGAAAATTAATTATCAAGGAAGCATCCTAGATTCTATTTCAACAACAACTGTGAAGACCTCTTCTACCCATTTTATCATTTATTATTATATTTCTAAAACCACTTCACATAATAACACGCCTGACATCTCATTATAACACCATCATTATAACCATCACTGCATGCCCCCATCACACCCTCAAGCACCACCACATATAGAATCACTAAATCTGGAACCCCATACCACCATCACGACCTCTGAAATCCCCAACCACTATTCCAACCATATGAGGTATACATAAATTATATGGAGGATCTAGATCTATAGAGAAAAAATACATATTTAAATGCATTATTCCACACATAATTTCAAGGAAACTATATCCAAAACAAAAAAAGAATTCTATAATTTGTCAAATAACCTTTTCCACCCTCATCCCTAAATAAACGTTTCATATAAACATTAATTTTTTTTATAAAAATAAGTAATTACTAAACTTATTTAACAATTAATATTAACATATATTTACCAATAATATTATATAGATAAAAATTATTATTTTACTCCAATATTATTCCTTATGCTACATGTTAAATTATTAATAATATTGATGATTATTTTTTTAACATGCCTCTATCATTATAAAAAATCATTAAAAAATTTATGTTTTCACTTAATATATAACATTATCAACCATTATTACCAACTATAGTAATAAATACCACAAAATCTAGTTTTTTTAGGGTAAAAAATAATATATATCATAAATCATGTGACAACACATCCTTAATATTTCTATCAAATATATTAATATTTCGACATGTAATAATATTACCACATAAATAATTTTTACAGTCATGTGACGATAATCTAAAATCATGATTAATGTTATACACATTAAATAATATTAATTATTAAAATAATAATAAAAATATCACCTGTAAAAATCATTATTTCATTTTCAAATTTATAGAATTACGGAATAATTGTTCTTAATAATATTTAGTCACTTTAATATCACTTCATTCCATTATTTGATTCAATATATTAAATAATTATTATACAAATTTCATTAATATATTACATGAAAATAATTATTTCATCTTTCTCTTGATAATCTTGTAGATTATTAGAAAATATTATATATTTCTTACAATAAATCATTAATGTATAATTTTCAAATATATATTAATAATATTTATTTAATGAAGTGATTTTTAATTTATAGGATTAATTAATTTATCCCACTCATGAAATGTTTTTTATAATTCAACTATTGAGATTAAATAATAATATTATTATAATATTTTATGGAGTAAAATTTTGTTCCACTTCTTAAATGAATGAAAAAAAATTAATATTATTTGCATGAAATTTAATTATTGTTAGAAAAAATTAATTTACAACATAATATTTCTTAAATTTAAAATTATAAAATTAATAATAATATAATTTCATTAATTGAATTACACTACATGAAAATTCTCCACCTCTTTCCATCTAATAATATATTATTTCATCACGGGCTTATTAGATATTTTTTTATCTTATTATGGTTAATCACATCCATTTAAAAAAATAAGTTAAAGCATGATTATTTCAAAAATTCACATCTTATAAAGGAAAAGTCACATGTACTTTAACTCTTGGAATCATATAACATTGAAATATAAAAATAGAGGATATAGGTATAGGAAATGTGCACAAAATTGATGTAAGATGATCCTCAAAAAATTATCAACACATGTCATAGGTATCAAATGTCACTTTTTTGGGTCATCATAACTTGAGACAAACATGGATGAACTCAAACGAGTGAATAAAGTCAATTTTTAACATTTATATATATTCTTACATGTAATCCCAATCAAATTTCCATTTAAAGTGCATTTAATCCAAAAAAATGATTGCAATAACATTAAAACTATTTTAAATGATACTTATAATTTTAAATAAGTCAAAAGAATTTAATTATATGATTTTATTAATTAAAAATTTATAATTTAATTCAATTGGTTTTTATATCAAAAGGAGGAAGAAAATTTGAAAACTAAGAAAAATCTATACCCATGCCCACCTCATATGTTTTACGTAAGGGAAACATGATTTTTCTTTTACTTGGCAGCATGCCATTGCGCATAATTTAAAATATTTAACATAAATTTACGTATGGAGAAAACATACCCTTAAACACATAAGTGAAAGGTGGTATGGTCATCTTGTGATAATGAATTTACCCTTATGTGATGGGATTCATGGTTAAATTCATGCGATGATAACATTCTGGGTAAAGGTAATTTCATTTACCATTACGAAGTTTTTGAAATCCATGGTTACCCCCAAATGAGAAATATGATTCCTTTATTAAGTATTTATAATATTACACTTATGCTTATGCACCACAATAAAAAATACATTATGCTTGTATTAGAAATTGTTTCTCACAATTAAGCAAGAACTATAAAAATCAAATAACCTAAATGAAATCTAATAAAATCATTATTTACCCTTATGCATGATTAGGTGGTTTCATAAGGTTAAATATAACAAATAATACTTATATTAAACATATAAAAACGCATTAATAATTAATATATGGATTTATTATCACATAAAAAACTAGCAAGTAATATTTTAAAACAACTAAATAACATTCATAATTTATAAAATTATTTTAAAAACACATTTTAAAGTTCAAAATGAGTTTTAAAACGACTAATAAATTTATGAAATTGATACAGAACCACTAGAAATCCATGAAAACTAAAGTAAGGTCTCGTGAAAATATAGAGCATTAAATGTAGAATCTGACCAATATTTATGTCCAAGGGGACGATGATGACTTAATGATTGAAAATTGAGTTACCATTAATCTCTCCAACTGGGGTAATATTTATATAAAAATACACTAAAAAGGAACTAGTTTGGATTAGTATTTCACATGAATAACATAAATATATTTTAATGATAAATATATGTATAGATACTACTCTATTCAAAGGATACCATGTTGGGTAACATACACATGTCATAACAAATTGAAGCTTGAGACAAAGATCCCATGAAGATTGAGTGAAATTTTAATCAAAACTTTTTAAAAGAGAGGGATTGTTATTAAAATTTAAATAGAAATATATGATATCTTGAATAGTATTTATATACACCACATAAATGAAATAAATTTCATGATACGAATATTTTTTGAAAGAGTGAAATTTGAAATATAATACATTACCTTCCCCCATATTCATTTTGTGCATGCGCATATCTTCCCAAATGATTGAATTTATATTATTAGATACCAACTAAGAACCTTGTCCATATATATTAAATTTCTCATATACAATTTATTATCATATTATATTTACTTAATATAATATTTTTTCTTCTTTTTCCAGAAAAACAGAATCACTGTTGGCTTATTTTTGTAATTTTTGCGATCAAATCTGATATTTTAATAATATGTTAAATAAAAACAATAAGAATTTTGGAAACCAATATTTTATTAATAATTAAATTATAATAATAATAGTATTTATTTTCCCATATTCATCCATGATAGAGTTTTATATAAATAGTCAAGTAGGTGGTTTAACCATCCTAAACATGAACACTCTATATCTTGATGGGAGAGTATGATTAAGAAAGCATATAATATTATTATTAAAGAAATATAATGATAATATTTATATTTTTTATGTTAATGAATACTATTTAAAATGTTTTTTTATAAATAAATAAAATTAATTTGTCAAATTAAATGTGTTACTCTGTGGAGTTGGTAGTCCGCACGGAAAAAGATTAACTTTATTTTTTTTTCTATGTCGATGAGAATGAATAAATTAAAGTAGTTCCATTAATTTAATAATTATTTAATAAAATAATTATACAAATTTAATCATATTTATTTTTAGGTATCGTGTTTATGATAAATATTGATATGAAAATGTTACTGATTAAATAACACTCACATTGGGACTCTAAGAATTTTTTTTTGAAAGTCTCTTTTAAAATAAAGGTATTATGAAAAATAATTGAGACAAAAGGCCTAAAATTTTGAGATAAGATTATAGGAGTAGAATATGGTAGAGTTTTAGTATGTAATTTGAATGATTGGGTGTGTAATGAAAGGGTTGATGTGTCCCCTTTTATTAGTGACGAAAAGAGCACATTATTGAATACCCCTTTAACATTCAATAATATAATTATAATATTTTATGGTTAAAGACTAAATATTTTAGAACTAATGGATTATTGTGTGATAATGAGTTCATAAATATTAATTTTTTTTAAAATCACAGATTGGAGATATTGGAACCATTTGACCCCAGGTTTTTTCTTTTACTTATTTGTTATTTTTATCCTGTTAACAAGTTTTTAACCAATTAATTTTAGTTTCACAAACAATATTAAATGAAACCTATATCAAAATGTTGATGTGTAGATCAAAACTTTAACCTGAATATATGTTAATTAAATTTATTTATATTACAAAAATCACTTTTAAATTAAATAATTAAATAATATATATATATATATATATTGTTTTATTTGTAGTAAAACAGTGTTTTAACCATAATGTGTTCATAATATTATATAGCATTGGATATACATTAATTTTTTTAATATAACAATATATGTTTTTAAAAATAACATTATATTCATCATGAAAAATAAATCAATTTAATTAATTTGAAAAAATAAATATTATTAATAAAAATATTCTTTGAAAATAACTATTTTACTATTATCATGGGAATTACCATAAATCATAATAATTATACAATTAATGCTGAAAATTGGAATTTTAATTTTTAAATAATATATTAATTTTGATATAAATTATGAATTCCATTTTGTTTTATTTAATTTATATATGTGAATAACAGTGAATTTGTTTAAATATATGGGAATAAAAATTGTTTTTAGAATAAAATAAAACATATCATTCTAAAACAATATACATTGGTTTTAAATAAATATATTAATTTATAATTTTTATTTATATATAAAAATATATATAATCTATATTTAAAAAAAACATTTCTTTTAATATTGTATTATAAATCTTACAATTGTTATTAAAAATGTTATTTTTAATCTATTTACCAAAACCAATTATTTCAAAAAATCCCAAAAATTAATATTAAGTTACATCATTATTTTGAATCGAAATAATATTCTCGTATTTAGAAATTAAAAACAAAAATTTATAAATTTAGTTTTAAAAATATTAATAAATATAATGAAAAAAAGTTTCTATAGAGAAATGAAATTTTAATGTATCAACTATCATTATTCATATTTCATATAATTTATCAAATAAATTGGTATTAACAACTTATTAATGCCAAACAAAAATTTTTAATCATTTATCAAATATTTCATGAAGTTGAAATAAATATCACAAGAGAAATTAATTTTTAGGAAAATACCTTAAAATTCAATAAACGATCTTATTAGTCATTTCAGAGAAAATAATTTAATTTATTTAAAATTAAAATTATCCTTTATTTTCATTATTTATATATTTCATAAATTTGTTACTTTTATTCATTCCCATAAAAAATATCTAATATTTAATTGTTAAACTAAATATTTTCTTATTTAAATATTTAATGGTTTTGTTTTTGTATGGTGTTGCGTGTAGAGAAATAAATCAAATACCTCTAGATCGTTTAATGGATTTCATGGAATAAATTCATTGTGTATGACATCCCCCAAATAAATAATTTTTATCCTCATAATTTGAAATATTATTGATTGAAGAAATTTGTGAGGGTATTCCTAACATATCATCATTCATGATATAACCTCTAATATGAAATATACCTTACCACCATAGGATATATAAAGTTACATATCATTATCAATTTATACAATAATATATCCAAGAATATACATAGCATAATAATATATTGTTTATAACATAGATCTCCCAAAACCATTTGAATATCCAATGCATTAGTTCATATGAAAACCATATATCCTTCTGAAATTATTTCTATCTTTAACACTCAAACGATATTATCCACTAGTTAATATTGTCAGACAATAGGCAACATATGCTTCAATCCAAAAATTAAAATGAACCTACCAAAAAATGTTTTGAATCAATTATCAATCCCAACGATTATAATACTATATAAAATGCTTTTTAGAATCAACAAACCATTTATTATAAAAATATCAATCATATAACTATCCTAAGAGTTATTTATCCCTAAATCATGTGTTCTTTAATAGGTATCCCAAAAAATATAACCTTTTCCTAAAATAAAATTTAAAGGTTATTAGAACGATTTACTATATATTCTTAAAAATTTAAATCATCGACAATAAATATAATTTTTTATATACATATAAATATATATAACATAATCCTACTGAATTTTATAATATATGAAAAAATCATTGGTAAATTTCAATCATTGATGAAAATAGATAAGATTATCAAGATTTAATTTTTATTTAGATATCAACCTCACCAACTAAGGTAAAATAATTCAACTCTCCTTTTTTCCATCATAACAAGAATATACTGAAATTCTCAAATATTTAAGTATTCTCTCTAATTCAGTTATAATACCGATTGGTTTCTGGAAATATAACTTTCTGAATTTATTTTTTGCCATCCTATTTCAACCAAATACTAAAAAAATGTTTGTGAAAACATCCAATACATGAATATGAAAACAACAATCCAAATATGCATACACCTATGAATCTTTATTTGATATCATATAGTAATTTTGGTTCAACCTATTAATATCATTCATCAATCCATTGTTATCTATGGTCATTTTTATTTTAATATCTCTTATATAAATAGAATACATCATATCCAAATACATTATAATGATTCAAACAGATAATGTGATTTATGAAAAAAAATCCCTGTGAGGGTGTATAGTAAGGACTCATTGTCATTCACATAGTAGAGATTGAGTTAATAATAACAACTCAACCACATTGAATTATTTTAATGATAGGTATATCTATGATATAGCTGGCATAAAATGGTAGTTTCTTGGAATGGATATAATATCTATGAGAAACATATAATCTTTAATTTACCAAGACTTAATGATGTTATATTATACATGGACATGATTTTTATAAATAAACATTGTGTTTTAATAAAGATATCTTATCTTAATCTCAAATAGAATGTGAATAATTACCTTTAAATTTTCTTACATACAATCCCAAATGGGTTGTCTATGCCAATAAAATTATTATCAAACTTAACATACCAACCCTTTAATTATCCTAATAAATTCATAATATTTTATGATATCTATAGCCTACCATGATTCCAATTATGACGCCACAGACCCAAACCCATGGATATATTTTTCATAGAAAAATAATTTAAATATTTGATTCGATACCAGCTATAGAATATGTGGTACAACTATATATATTTACATGACTTTATATTTCTTTTCATGACATACATACTAAATACATTTTAAGTTTAGATATTGATAAAATTTAAAAAAATAGAAAACTAATAAAGCCCTTGTTTTTCTCAAATAATTGATACTTTTTTAAAACAATATAAGAAATAATAAATCTATTATATGACTTCAAAATATCCTTTAAATTATCGACTTCTGAAATCCTATTAAAAATATAATATTAAGTAGTTTTCTTTATAACATGAAGATATTGAAATACTATAAGGGGTTATATCAATTTACTATTAAGGGAAAACATATGAAAAAGGAAGAAATGACATAAACATGACATAACGTTTATGTCAAAAAGAAGTACTAATCACAATTCCATAGTCAATTGATACTAAGAGCATTCTATATACATGATAATAAATTAAATCATAGATAAAAATAATTACTGATCTCATAATGATCAAATTCATAATATTATATATCATAAAATTCTATTAATTCATTCTTATAAGAAATTATACTAATATGGGGAGAGGTATACACCATTAACGAAGATATTTTATCTTAAAAGATCTGTCAATGCACTAGAGTCTATATAATTTCTTTCCCCATCCATCACTTGTTTATGTCCAATATATTAGGCAAAAAAGTCAACAAGACATTTCTTTCCTTTTTATAAGAAACTCATAGATGTATAAAACCATTTTTATATGTATAATTAAAAAAATTAATTTCAATACATAATAAACCAATATGAGTTTCCAAAAATCCTCATGAATTATAATACATCCACATTAATTAAATAAAAAAAATTCTAGCTGAACATCCTCTAATATTATTTTTTTACAATGAGAAGCTCATGCCATATAGGGTAAGAGTATGTGGTTAATTTAATTCTAGTATAAATTATCATAATCCATTCAGAGAAAAAATGTTAATTTTCCAATAATTAATAGTCAACTTCCCAATAATCATCTATATTGGAATAATAATTAAAATAATTCCAATAGTTTCACCATGTATATAAATGTTCTAAAATGATTATAAACCATTTGGTGAATGAATTTGGATGGTTTAAAAAAAACCCAGTGTAAAAAATGAATCAAAGAAGGATATCGATATAGATAAAAAAATATTTACATAAGACAATCAAGTAGAGTTCAGGTACTTACAGTTGTGGTCATGATTGAATACATGTTGTAAGTATGAAATATTTTCAAGATGGTTTCTACCTTGAACAGGAGTCTTTTTATTTTATGGAGGTATCAATTCACTTATATTTGGGTGATGATAAAAATTATTTCCCATCCAGGAAGAGGATAATATGAGAGAGATGGATCCAAAATTTGCAGATGTGTATAACAGGTTGAAACATGATTTGGTTATTTCAGAGGTGTATGGAACATATAGGTCATGGGTGTTGGGGACATCGGTGGATAACATCCCTATAATTCACCCAAGGGAACGTGTTATGTTTTTTATCTATGTTGTGGAAATGGATTCATGCACAAGGAGGGGTGTTAGGGGACATCGAACATGTTTCCTAACCTACACTTGGCACAAGAATTAGTTATACAGCAGAAAAAGGAGAAAAATTTAGGGAAATACAAGGCTCCATGAATGAAGGTTATAAGGGGTCCCAAGAATAAAACTAATGTTACTGGTTCAAAGAATGTTTCAAAAATGATTATATGAGAAAACTACTTAGAAGGATTAGATATGGAAGTGTTGGTTCAGTATCAAACCAACCCAACCTGGGAAAAGGTTTCTTATAACAAAAAATTCATCAATGAGGTAGAGGCAAGTGATTGGATCACTAGTGGATTCTAAAATGATAATGTGGAGGAAAATCATGGCAGGGAGATCCATAATCCAAGGAGGAATAAGGTTTGTAAAAAGAACAATGATTCTGTCATATATATTCTACTTAAGATACAGAAATCCAAATGATGAAAGGACTATTCCTACCTTTTTAAACATATTGAGATGAGGTATTCTATGAAAGAGAGGCCTAAGAGGAAGGACGTAAAACCTTATTACAAGGAGTGGGTTCATAAGTTTAGTGAATTAATATATTTAAATCAAAATTTTCTAGATGTTTTGTTTCCATAGAACAAGAGGATGGAGGTGGGATTCGAGAATCAAATAAGTCTCAATAAGCCTTAGTAGATGCGGAACACTCATACAACCAGAACACCAGAGACAATGTAGATCTCACTAATGATGTTCCTATCGACTAACAACATAAAGACTTCATGTAGGATACATATAATGTCATGCATAGGGAGCATCTCCTTTATATGGAGGAAGATAATTTGGAGGAATATTTTTTGATTATTGCCTCACAAGAGGATGTTGATAAGATGGAAGAGAGATCGTTACCTATTCAAACTAATAAAAAAATATATAATTGTTTAATAATAAATATCATGTTCTGATAAAATGATTCAATGAATGAAAAATACAAATAGAGTAGGACATTCAATCACGATACATGATGGATTATTTGATCATTAAGCATATCAAAGATCATCTGGCTAGAGAGGTAAACATTTTTAACTAGAATTTATTTATGGATAATGTTTTTAACTTGACTAGATTATATTTAAATGGGATTTCCATCCCGTATGGTAGTTGATAAAAAAATTTCTACAGGACATATGTTCTAAATTCTCCCATAAAACTTCTTGAAAAATAAAAAATGTAATTTTATACCATACTACCCAATTACGTATTGAGAATTGGATAAATTAATACCATGAGTTCATTCCCCTAAAATTTAAATATATATTAGAGTATAAATATTTAAAATAATACTTTTTGTGTAAAATAATTTTGAAAATTAAAAGGGAAATATAGTGAAAATTTAAAATATCATTTAAGAAATAATTTTAAAATTTTAATTGTTAAGAACTATACTAGATTCCCTAATTACCAGATACCTAAGCTGAAACTGAAATAGCCAGACGAGTGTTATTTATCCCCAAGGTATGGGGACTATCACTTAGAATCAAATGAGATAAAACTTGTAACACTTTTCTCCAAAATAGCAGAAGAGACATAAAAGTGTTAGTATTCTCAAAAGAAAAATCCACCGTGAAAATAATACTAGAAGTAAAATAGGTTAAAAAACCAAAAAAATACACCACAAAATATCAAAGAGATATGATATGAAACCCAATTATAAACTAAAATAACACTCCCTAACCATAGGAACAAAAACACCAACCTCCATGTGGTGCATACCCCTTGCTCAAACATAGTGGGTGGAAATCTACAAACCCCTTATGGAAAAGGTAGGGTGTGATCTAAAATCATAGTATGGTCTCACCATGTTTTCAAAAATCTTATTAAATAAAAATATAAATAATTATTTCATTAAAAAAAACGTTTTTTAGTAAATTTTCATATTATAAACAAAATATACTTTTCATTAAATTTGTGGAAAAAATTTCAAACATGTTTTAAATAAAAACATTATCTCATACCATTTATTGAATTCACTATTCATGAGAGACAGTAGTTTAAAAAAAGTGTCATATATATAATCCAATCTATCACAACAAGAGACATGACCATCTTCCAAGTGGTACGATTGTTTCTCGTTATGATATTCTAACACACATGTAACTATAATCACTAAAATGTACAAACATGCCCCTCAACATCTGTCTGAATAGGAACCGTCATCATCCCACATGGGATTACATCCACTAAACTGGGGTTTTTATGTTTTAAGAACAAATCCATTGCTAGGGAATTACAATACTAGCGTGTTGATCCAAAATAACATACTAAATACTCAATCTCTCATGATATCAATCAATCAATCAATAATTATAAAACCCTTTTAAAGTAGTTACAATTGTAGTTTCCTCATTTTTAATTTTCATTATTCCATTTTAATTACAAAATCCAATGTTTTAATTTAATGAATTCATGAACTTTCAAATAAAACCAACCATATGATTTTATCATTTTAAACTATGTTATTCTCCAAAAAAAATAATAAATTCAAATGATTTCCCAATATCAATTGATCTTATCATATGCCCCAAATTCCAATTCTATTGGAATTGGGGGGGTTTTACAGAATGATATACCAACGAAATTCATTTTTGAATTTACATAAACAATGATTTCATAATTCAATTTGAATGAAACATCAAATAGAAATTAAATCAAGGTTGAATTAGTTGTCCAAATTAAATGGAACCACCTACATTTTTCACAAATACACTACATCTGCAACAGAATCATCCAATAATAATGGGGGCATAAATTAACTTAGAACGAAACATAGAAATGATATTAAAAAACTCATGGGTTATACCCATAAATCACTATGTTATTTATTATACTCGAAGGAGGAAAAGTGAAATATGAAAAAAGTCTAGAAGACAGCTTACTTTGAGAGAGTCACCCCTAACACAAAAACAATCAATCATTGAAAGAAACAATACGAAATAGTTAGAGGGATAAAAAATTATTCAGGGATGGATCTAGGTTGACATCAATGAAACCCATAGGAAATTGAATAAAATTTTCAATTGATCTACCTCTTAAAAAATAAATGTAAATAATTAACATGATGTGTAACCAAAATTCACATCATGTAATTATAGAGTAAAAAATACTATAAAAACCTATCACTTTTTATTAAAGTCATGATTTTTAATTTATACACGATGTGTAAACTGTATAAAATGTGCATCCTTTCACACTGTGCACTATTTTCATGGAATATTCTGGGAGATGATTACACATTGTGTAAGAACATTACACTAAATTTAATTCTATAAGAAACTACATAAACCACAGGTTTTATGATGAAAAATACAAAAACATTTAATTCACTATTTTATTTGTCATACTAATTCCTTCTCAGCCCTACCCCTAACAACAGAAAAGGAAAACTATGAATCATATTGAAAGTTAAATTTTATAATGGTATAAGGATGAGAAAAACCTCCAATTCATAATAAATTTTTCCCAATAAATCATATCAATATGCCTCCAAAGTAAAAATGTGAGACCACTTCTCTCTCATATATGCATCATGAGCCCATGTCTACTGAGAATTAGATACATGTTGTCCTATTACATGGATAAATGTTATTTTTCTCCATGAAGTATCATGGTCTCAAAATCCACAATCATTACTGGATTCTCAATCATAGATAAATCAGGATTTACATCAAGATCACATCAACTCGAAACATGGGATGGATTGGAAAGATATTTGCCCAAATATGTTACATGAAACGCATCACGTTTCAAAGTAAACTCTGATAGATTTGATAAATGGTAATCCACTACCCCAACCATCCCACCATACTCAAAAGGTACCTCAAAATGAGGGAAATTATTCCATTTCCACCCAATAAATTGATAACCCAAATAACATGAATCATTAAAGAAAACTTGATCACCATCTAAAAAATTCCAATGGTCTTTGATGATGATAAGTTAAATATTTAATCAGATATATTCTATGAACATCCTCTATTGAATAAACAGTATATTTTCATTCAAATTTTTAAAAAATCATTGTATAACCAACGTACATGCACCAATCCCTAACCAACACAATAGATATTTACATGGTCATCCATACAATTCCTCAAAAAGTGGAATTTTATTTGGAGATTGAAAACTGTTGGGATATGAAAACTCAACCGTCCCCAAATGGTCCCCCATGATCCACCAATGTTGATGATGTAGCCATTAATAATATCCTAGATATTTTATATAACCCACTCAGTATATCCATCAGTCTGTGGATGATATTCCATACTTAGATTAACCTGATATCATAGTTCCTATTAAAATCCTTTCATATAATGATTAGTAAAATGAGGATTCTTATCATATACTATAGTATATAGAACATCATGAAAATGAACATTCTTCATCACATAAATATTTACCAACTCTAAAACATTGTTTGTATCATTAATAATTATAAAGTGATATGATATTATCATCTAATAAATCATAGACCATATCAAAATAAAATTCCCATGGCTATATGGAAACCCGAACACATATTCCCTTTAGATATCTACCATCTTCTTAGATTGCATTGGAAGTGGAAGAAGCAAACTTTATTTTCTCCGGTTCTTTCCTTGACCAGTTGGAATGTATAAAATGTATAGACAAACATATCAATTTCGCATCTCATACATGGCCACTAGACTCTTCACTAGATTTCGTAGAACATCTTCTTGGTTCTAGGGATCCCTTATCCATAATAATTATAGAAATCCATATCAATGGTTTTAGCACCAATAATGTTACAACAATGAAATTTGAGAATGGTAAGATTCAATTTATGGATAATGAAGACATATACATGGTCACCCCATTATAAAAAGAGTATCTAATGATAATGAACTAATCACAATGTTGTTGTTTCTGAAGAATCATCTTCATAGGAGTGGAGGCCAACTGAACAATATCAAAACCAACACTGTACCCTATATCTAGATCATTGTTATGAAACTATTCAAAAAGATCTATCTAGTTGCCCTCATCTAATAAATATTTCACAACATGGGTTGAATGTTTCCTACTAAAAGAATCTACATTGAAACTCCATCACCATAGGGAATAGGAAATGTTAATTTCAAAATATTGTATGTATTCCACCCAATGCCTCATGATGGAATTCAATTATTTTTGAGAGAGGATATAACATAATATGCTATCGTCCAAACAAATGGAAATCATTTCCTTGAAAAGGTAGAGTTGAAAAATCATAAGATCATGCATAAAAATGCATGTTCAAGGTCATGTGTCACATAATTCATCTTATGTTTCCTAAGATTTTGACATCCATAGGTTAAGAAACAAAAATCCTATAGATGAAAATATCCCAAACCTAAACCTGATGTCTTATAGAAGACCAAATAGCCATGCTCGACCTTTGGAAGAGTCAACACTGATGTAGTAGCCACAATAAATTTTAGTTCAAAAAAATAATTCTAACATTTCTAATGCCATGAAAAAATTACTCCCTTCTGAGATAGGGAAGTCAATGGAGAATCCAAATTTCATAAATATTTTATGAACTAATGGTTTTACCTGACCAAAAACAAGATTCTCTGAATCTCAACGACAATTCACAGTTTCTCTCATGTCAAAACAACCTTCACCTTATCAATGTCATAAGAGATACCGTGTTCTAACACCACAGATCTCAATAACTCCACTTCCAAAATCTAGAAATAACATTTCGATATTATGAAATAATGTGAAGGATTTCATAATAGTTTAGAAACTTCTCTCAAATGATGCACATGGTATTCCTCCGATATAGAGTAAATAATTATTTCATTTAAAAAAAATCCTTGAATGTTTCATGATACTCAGGGATAATCACGATCTTCAAATCCATAAATATTATAAGGAAATTTTATAGAAATAATGAAATAACTATATACTAAAAAATACCATACTTACTCTGGATGGTAGTTTTCAAAATGTAAGATTATTTTATTCTTACGTGGTGATATCTAGCTGGATGATCAATATTTAAAAACCTATTTAACCCTTTCAATAATTATAAAAGATCATCAATCCATGGAAACATATGGTTTTTTATTTATCGTAACTCTATTGACTTTTTATAAATCATACCATAGATTAAGTGACCCAACAAATTTCATAGAAAATAGAACAACTACAACCCAAGGTGACATACTTGGGAATATAAAATCTCTATCTAGAATATCATCCATATGATTCTTTAACTCTTTGATTTCAAGTAGTTCTATGTGGTAATAAGGAATAGTTACTGCCTCATTACCATGAACAAACTCAATAGAATACTCTATCTCTATAACTGGGGAAAACTAGTTAATCTAGAAGGAAAAACATTAGGAATTTTTTAAAAAATTATAGGGAGAATAAGGATCAAAGATTACCCTTCCAAATCAAAATCAAACAATAATATTACATTGCACAACTCTGGATAATATGGTTTATCCCTGATTGACATCTGGTCTCAATCTCATTGAATGATACAGCACACTCCATCTCATGAAGTAAAAGAGAAATGTTTAAGATAGCAGTAAGTTTATGCTTTTTTAGCAATGAGCTAATCCATATGAAATATAATGTCAAGAGGTTTCATGTTTAGAACCACAAAATCCCATGGATGATCAATCTATAATAAATAAAAAACACTTATACGGCAACCAAGACCCCAATCTCTCTTCATTTCATGATGTGTACTAATACCCATCACATTATATAAAATATCCATACAATGATTAATAGTATTTACAATATTAGTTGTTATAAATTAATGAGATGTACTAGTATAAAATAATGAAGTATTCAATGATGAACCTATAGTGAAGGTACTTCTTACAATAAATGAAACCATATATTCATTCTCTGGAGACTCTTACTTTTCGTGAAGAAGCATTTTTCATGATTCCTATTGCTATAACCCCGTATATATTGAATCATTTGATTACACCATTGTAATTTTTCATGATGGTGATCTCATTCCACTATGTGGAGTAGAAAATACATGATAAATCTGTTACAACTTGACCGAGCATCTGTATGAACTACCTATATTGTGGTCCTCAGTGAAAACCCATTTCATGTGCCTAGTATTTTTACATGGGTAGTAAATCAAAGGGCCACCATGAAGAACTATAGGAGATATAAAAGAACGCTATTATTAATATTCATCATGTGACTCATCATGCCTTATATTCAATTTAGGGGAACTCATAGAACTACCACTGGGACAAAAAGGGACTCCTGCCAAGCAGGACAAACCTTATAGGTTATGCTTGACAATCAATTACTTATTTAACAAGTTACCCTTAGAAGATATATTCTACAAGAGAAACTGAGACAAAAATATTAGATCAAATTCCCATCTTGAACCATTGAGTCTTAATATTCTCATTCCATACAATCTCATGTGAAAACTAAAAAAGATCATTATTTAAATTTGTGAACTCAGTCCCAGTCCTATATGACTACTCATGTTTGGAAACCTCTATAACCTTCACTAAAACCATATATGCTAAATAGAACTCGTTAGTAAAAATAACATTAAATTCCGTCAACTCTAAGTCCTTGTGCTTCTATACCATAACCATTGTCTCCCTCCATCTCATGAAAGGTCCCTCAATATTAAAGGGATCACAATTCACCTTTATTGTTTTAGGTGTATCCAATAAATGAAAGAGAAGCTAAATATTTTTCATCTAGTTCACATCATATTGAGGGTCATTTGAGATAAGGAATGTTGGGGGATTATGATGAAGTAAATGATGAAAATTATTCCAAAATTCATCACTCAAAAGATCCAAAAATACACCATGAATGAGAATGGGTATTGTTGCATATCCTAGGGATTGGAAGAAATACACAGAAACTTAAACTATATTATAGTCGAAGGAAGTATTTCTCTAATGTGGTTCATCATCATCTTCCACCTAGATCATATTCAAATGTATTCGTTAAGGCATTATGCCACAAAATAGTTGTATAAAACATTGAATATGTCATAATTTTACATAAATGAACAATCATATAAGAGATATACGTTATTTAATCCCATCAGATAGATAAAATTTATTTGGATTTAAATCAATCCAAATCAAATGTATGGAATGTAATGGAACTAATCATGAAGACATCCTTCCCAAACCACCCATGGTGACATAAGGTTAATTGAGATGTGAGATAGCCATTCACTCACACATATCTATCTCATATGTCTTGAAAAATCTCAAAATATATATTGAAATAAAGGGAATATACTTATCCATCACCTTTTATTGAATGTGGTCATGAACCAGAATAAATAAACTAGTACCCTGGTACCAAATATGACAATGGCATATCCCAAAGGGAATTATCGATCTCCACGTGTAAGAGGCTTCCACCTAACATCATATAAGATAAAACTATGAATATTTGTTTTCACAAAATAATGGTATAAACAGAAATAAGTCATTATGAATCGAACAAAAATCCACTGGGAGAATAGTACCACATGTAAAATAGGTATAAAAAACCGAAGAAATACATAAATAATTACCATACAGATAAGATAAATATCCTAAGACCCCATGAGAACAACAACGTAATACCAAAATATGGACATTAATCACCACCTCTATGTGGTGATTTCTCCAACCTCAAGCCTAGTAGGAAAAAATTAAAATATTCTTGAAGGGAAATTTAGTTTAGATAAAATATAGTTATGCTTTCCCCAAGTGTTCCATAATAAGATTCTATAATAAATAAAAGATTTCATGATTTTAATCTTTATAAAAATTGGTTTGGTAGAACATTTTTATTTTTGAATAAAAATTTAAATTTCATTCGAAATGAATGAAAACTTTTGAAACATGGATTAAATAAATATTTTATATCAAACAGTATGCATGAGAAAAATTATTCTCATAATAGTGGAATATGTATAATAAAAAAATCACAATAATAAACATGGCCATCCAGCAAGAGGTATGATATTATCTAGTTATGGGATCCTCATATACATATATGTGATCAGGTCTATTTTCATACACACCCCTGGTTTTGGATGAATAGGACCCCTAATCATTCTATTATGGATAAGATATTCAAAAATAGGGGTTTTAGAAATATTAGAGTCAATATATTGGAATTGAATTACTATATTAATGTGTTTTTCAAAATAACTTACTAAATTCCATGTCTTACATGTTCTCAAACAAAAATGGGAAAATAATTTCATAAATGTACAAATAAAGTCATCCCATTTTCCAGTTTCAATATGCCATTTTCATGAAAAAACAAACAAAGGTTTTGATTTCACCAATTAATTAAAATTAAAATAAATCCAACCATTGGATTTCATAAATTATTATTAAACAATTTAAAAAAAGGAATAAATTCATATTATTTAAAAGTTTCTATTACGATCAACATACACCCCAAATTTTAATTCCATTGAATGGGGGGATGGTTTACAAAATATATACCATTGAAATTAAATTTCCATTTCACATCAATTTGGATTTCAAATTTTAATTTTAAAGTGAATTTAAACCAAAAATTTAATCAAGGTCTAATCAATCAACCATCGAAGATTAAACCACATAGTTTTTTCTTGGAAACAGAATGCCCGAAGAAGATCCTTCCAACAAGAATGAGGGGAAAAAATTTTAGTAAATAAACTTATAAATAATATTAAACAACACAATTTTTATATCCATCAATACCAATATGATATATAAAACTCCATGGAGGGAAACCAATGGAGATAGAGAGATTGAAAGACCTCTTACCTGGAGAGTTGCACTGCAACCTCAATAATGATCAATCACTGAACTAAATGAACCCAAAGTGTTGGAGAGCTCAAAAACTACATGGGAATGGTTTTAGGTCAATATTAATAAAATTTGGAGGAAAGTGAATTAAAATTTCATCAAATAGTTCTATTAAAAAATGTCCCTTGTGACATTACATTACATATAACCCAAATTCATGTCATGTAATTATCTAGTCCCACATTCATTAAAAATCTCATCAATTTTAATTAAAACACCAATTCTTTATTTATTGATGATGTTTAAATAGTAAAATAAATGAGTACTTTCACCCAATATATTTTTTTTACGAAATATGCACGGTGATGATTACCTGATGTATAACCACATTTCACGGAGTGTAAATCCTAAGTAAACTGCAAATCCTATAGGTTTTATATTGACAATTCCAAAATATACAGGACTTCCCCATTAAATGTATCCTCAAAATTAATTCTCAACCCTATCCTAAAAAATGAAAATGTAAAACCATGATAAATCATAAAATTTACATTTGTAATGGTGACAGGATGTTATAGACATTAAAGATTATGTTACAGGTCACACCCAAAAATGTTTTTCAAAACATTAATTGAAAAATATTTGAAATATATTTTTTTATTGATAAATATCCAAAAATAAGTCATAAAAAATAAATAAAACATATATTATAATTTTTTTAGAGAATTAAATAAATTATGAGTGTGAATGGATTACCCCTTTTTAATACTTTAAATAATGGATTTGTTAAAAACTATAATTTCAAAAAGCCTAAAAAATATTTTATATAAAAATATACTTTTTCCATTGTTGATATTAAATTTACCATTTAGTAATATATTATTTTGGGATAACCAAAGAATGTAATAATGAATTCCATGATGAATCAATATAACTCAAGGAAATGAGATTTGAGTTCTCAATATACCATACAAGAAAAATAATCCTTGAACTATTAAATATATCAAAACTGTGCTTCAAGTGCTCATAATGTAAATTCATGTTAAAAATATAATTCCCCATTATATAATAAATTTGATGAATGTAAAAAACTTTTAAGTCTAATGGTATTATAAAAAATAAATGACTATAAACCGAGTTACCAAAAATAATTACAAATGGGATAAAAATTGAGTAAAAAAAGATTTGATGAAAAGTAATTAATGTTTATTAGTATTCTAAATGAATAAAAAAATATATATGATAAATATTTATCCATTTTAGAAAATAAACCACTCAAAAGAAAAAATTATTTATAATAAACACTTTTCTCAAGGAATTATTGATTGAGACGAAGAACCCTTACAGATTGAGTAAAGTTTTAATCGAAACTGATTGTAAGAGGTTGATTGTAATTGAACGTAAAATAAAATTTTTAAAAATTATTTAATATTATTTTATCTAAAATATATTGTTTATACACCACATCAATGAAACTATGTTTATAATACCAAACATGTCTTAAATAGGGAAAATTTAGATGAAAACCCTTACATTATTCATGATTCATTATGTGCATGTGCCAAGCATTGACAATAATCAAATTATGATTATTAAATACCTCATTAGGAACATTATTATTTGATATATTATTTATCATGGACCATTTATTATCATATGATATTTAGTTACTCTATACTTTTTTCTTATGTTTTCATGAAAAAAAATTCAGCGTCACTTTATTTTTGTAATTTTAACCATCAAATATGATATTATAATAAAAAGATATATAATTATATAAAAATTTAAAAAAATAAAAAAAATTATTTATTTTTTAACTAAATTATATGGAATTTTTTATTTATGTTATCTTATAATCCATGATAGTGTTTTTTTGAATTATTCAAATATGTGGTAAAACAATCCCAGATATGAAAATGTTATATATAGATGGTTGAGTATGGTGGATGGTGTTTATAATATCATCATGACATAATAATAATGATATTATTAATATATTTTATTTTTTTATTCATATTTGAAGTTAAATTTACAAAGCAATAAAATCAATATGAAAGACATACAACGCTACTTCGTGGAGGGGGTAGTTTTCACAACGCATGGTTGAGTTGGTTTTGTTTGAATAGGTTGATGGAAATTAATAAATAATTGTTGACACATTAATATAATAAAACATTAATAATACATTAATAATTATCTTATCTCATTACTATGATAAGGACAAGTTTTAATGTAAAATATTAAGAGGAAACTGTGAAAGATTGATTAATACTCACTTTTGGTCATTGATAATTCATTTGAAGGTCTCATTGGAAATGATGTACATATGTTAAATAATAGATACGATAGGATTATAAAAATGATATAATATTATAAGAGGATAAAAATTTTATATCATCAAAGTGTAATTATATGGAATGGATGATACATTAATGATTGGATGTTCCCCTTTCATACGGGAAGAAATTTTTATTATTTTGAACGGGCCTTTAATTTTCAATGATATCATTACAATAATAAAAGTTAAAAGACGGAAATAGTTATAAATAATGGAATTTAGGGTGATATTGGGTCCATAAATACAAAAAATATTATTTAAAAAAGTGTTTTAAACATTTTGTAAATAACATTTTCATAGGTTTTTATTCTTACGTTTTGTTTTGATTTTACTCTCATAACTAGTTTTTAACTAAGTAATTTATATTTTACTAATATTATGAAAACATACCTATTAAAATATCATTTCATAAACCTAAATATTATATCCATTTAATAAAATTCAATTTTTTATTAGAATAAAATAAACATTAACATTAAATCATTTTTTATATAGAAATATTTTTTTCTAGAAAAATGGTGTTTTAACAGTTATTATTATTATTTCATATAATTTACCATATTATATTAGAATTATAAAATTTATAATTTCAAAAATAATTTATCATAATTAATGATACATTTTTGATGTAAAAATTCAAATAAAAGGCAATTGTTTGAAAAATTACACAAAACAAATGATGTTATTAGTCATTTTATAACGAATAATTTAATTTAATTCATATTAAAAGTGGCATTTATTTTTATAGACATGTATTTGATGAAAAATTTGACCCAATTAATTACTTCTAATTCGATTTCTATGTTATAATAGTAATACATAACATTTATATTTTTATCTAAATATATTTCGGTTTTGATTTAATTTAGTGTTACATGATGAGTGAGCAGTCAAACACATTTGGATAATTTAATGGAATTAATATATTAAAATAATGGAGTATAAAAATAACATAACATATATATGGTTTCGTCAAGTACTTGAAATCCTTCATAATTACATTGTAACTTAATTAACCAATGAGAAAGAAAGGAGTTTTAGGTAAACGTAAACTATACATTGACACAACCCATCCAGAGAAAGAAGGTGGATTGTATTATTATAGAATATCCCCATTAAACTGTAAGATACAATAATGGATTTTTAAATAGATGAATAAAACATTAATGAGAGAATTAATGTTTTTTCAAAATGGGTAGAGATATCCTCTACTTTTTTGAACAACTTTTTTTAAAAAATATATTAAAAAATTGTTATTGAAATAAATTAAAAAAACAATAAACCATGTAAGGAATTTTCCTAAAATAAAACTAATATAAATATAGAGAAATTATATATTTTATAAAATGTTTCAAAAATACATTACTTTAAATCTATTGTAAATAAGTTCATAGTCGGTACAAAATGACCATATTGAAAACATTATATGAAATTTTTTATTTTAACGATAATAATGTCCTATTAAATGTTCCCCAATATAATTATATATGTTTCTGGAAGTTAATCCATAAAAAATTATGATATATGGACATCTATATTAATGATTCCTTATAAAAATAAAATATAAACACATATCAACTTATAAGAAACCATTTTGTTGGATTGTGATGATAAGAAATGTTAAATGTCAAGAAGTCATTTAAACCCAAAAAATAACCAAAGGAGATGAAAATAGATGGGTTTTAATAACTAAATAAAAAATATTTTATTTAATTATAATTTCAAACATATAAAATCTTGATTTTAATGTTATATTCGGAAGAAACCTTCCTGAAGGTTTATATCTTTTAAATCAAAATACCTTGAAAGAGAATACATGATATGGGATTCCAAGTCAATTAAATTGCATGAAAATTTTGATTAATGATATATATGGGAAATTATATACACTATATAAAATTATATAGGCAGTGAAAATGGAATATATCTCAATGAAATGAAAATATTTATAAGAAAATATCATACCTTTACTCCTAAAATTCATGAAATAACATTAATATCCAAATTTGAGGAAATCGACCCTTCTCATGATGAATTCCATTAGAATAAAGAAGATAGGGATCCTTATAGAAAAAATAGGTCACTTAATATGAGATAGTACTATAGGATAGGATTACTGGGTTGTAATTCATGAGGTATTTAAAGGAGAATAGTTTTTTATAGGGTAGAGGATAACTCCTTTTATAGGTGAAAATGATGGAATTTTTTGTAAACAGATGTTAGGTGAAGGTTAAAGATGGAATTGTATCAGATTTTGGTGTGGAAATGTCGAAGACACACTTAGGTATTTATCCTTCTGAAATAATTTAATTGTAGGAAACATTAATTTCAATGTAAATTAAAAAAAATTGAATGATGATAATTTACCTCTATTTACCTCTCTTTATAATGTTTACTATGTTCACCATGGTAATTTTTTTACTAAAAAATAATGTTAAAACTATAACCCATTATCAATGTGATGAATCCAGATTTTGACTATGTTTATTCAAATTGAGTATCATATAATTATAAATTTATAATCTAATTTAAAATATAAAATATATAGTTAAGACTCATTAGAAGAAAAATGAATTTTAAAAAGAAAATGTTGTTATTCTAATTTCATATCAATCAATAACTTAACCAGTGGTAATTAATTTATTTACTCAAATAAATAATCCATTTTATTTTTAAATTAAAATTAAAATTAATCTATTAAAAATACATAATACAATAAAAATAATTCATTGAAAATTTTCATTTTAAAAATAAAACAATTTAGACCCCATTCTATTGAAATTATTTATTTATCTTCTAAAAATTAAATTTTTGTCAACGATTGTTGTTTTAATTATTAATTAAATTCTATAAATACTTCAAATTATTATTTAATAAAAATAATAATATTTGACACGGAAAATATTTTTATAATGAATTCATTGAAATTAAATATCTTATTTATGTTTAATTAATTATTATTTGTGAATTATTTGTATTTAACTTTTTTCTTGATGATTTAAAAAACATAAATATACCAATTTTATCAATTTATAACCAATGACCAAATTTTCAACGACTATATTTACAATGACCATATATCTATTGACAATATATATGATTACTGTATTTATAACATCATTTTTTCTTTCCTATATATAGATGTAAAATAAATTTTGTGAACAATTCATCATATTCATTTAAATTTACCACTAAATATTTATTATATTGATAATATTTTTTCTTTTTTACATAGTTCTAATCAGGGATATGATCTTCAATTAAAACCATGAAAAAAAATATTTCATTTTTATTGAATTTATATTTACTTTTGGATTCATTCCACGTGTAATTTTTTTTAATGATGCTTCATATTATGTTATGATAATATCTTCGTATTTAAATTTAATTGGAATTTATAATCTAAATAAATTTTTTTATATTTATTTTATATCATTTATTTTTCAAAAAAATTTCTTCAACATTATATTTATTCAATGGTAAATTCATAATAAATTTTTATGATGTTACAGTGGGGGCTCAAGAGTCTATTTTGGGAAAATAAGGTTTGTGTCAGGACTTGTATTAGGATGAAAGAAGCCAGTGGGTGCCCAATTGATTAGTACTAGGTAACCTATATAGCCACCTTATTAAGGCTAGCTCTGTCCAGTTGACATGGGGTTTGTACCTGTTGTCCACCGTGTACCTAATGCTCACTATGTACTAGGTGGTGACCGAGATGGTTGTTGGGGACCATCATCTTAACATTTTAATTAATTAATTAATTAATTTTATAAATTAGGAAAAGTGGATTTTATCATTCATTTCTACCTCCATTTGTGCACTAACCCTCTATTCATCCTTATAATCTCACTCTCTTCTCTAAGTATGTGTTCTTCATTCCTTCAATATAAATAGTTCTGTTCATGTTATGGGATTCTCATCGGTAAGGCTAACAAGCCATTTCCTCTTCATTTATATATTATTCACTATTTCACTTCCTTTTATATATAACCATATTTCTATGGATTTTGTAGATTTTTCAACTTCATTTTGTTAGGTTTGATTATTTCTTTGATATTACATGGAATGTCTCCATTGGTTAAAAGGTAGTTTTTCTATAGTTTATCCAAATGCTCTATGTTAATTTCCATGTGTGTATAATGTTGGGTCATTCTGGCCTTAAATGTATTAAATAAGAATTAAATATATATGGTTTTTTCTATTTTTTCATAATTATAGTTCATTTTACTAGCCATAAGAATCTCAATGTGAATAGTTATGATTAATCATGGACTCCATGTGAGGTTTTCCTAAAATTATTATTATTAATGGACATTGGTTTGTACCAAAAGGTGTGAATTTGGTAGAATTTTTTCAAAGGGTAATTACTGTATGTTTGAAACATGTTTGTCGTGGGGCATGTTCAATAGAAATAATAACTTTTCCTAGTGCGGAACATTGGTTGACTAGGTTTATCTCACTTGAAGATACATTCGGTTTTGGAAACCCACTTCTTCTAAATCACCTAAACTAATTGTTTTTTTATATATTTATGAATGTAATAATTATTTATTTTGTGTTTTTAAAAATTTAAAACAACGACATGAAAATTGTGATATTAATCTAACATGAAATCCTAAAAATAATGAGTTAAGAATAAAGAACTTGGTTTTTGCTTTTTATTTAATGTTAAATAATTATTCTCCTTTATTTTTTTAATTTTAGTTTAATAACTCAAAATATGAAAAATCATGTTGGATCTACTATTCATAATTTATAAATTGTGTAATTTCAGTAAATGCCTAATCACCCCCAATTCCACCGTCTACTTTAATCAATTCTGGTGACACACCATGGTCTAGGATATGTCATCTTCTAGGACCTGAATCTATCGAAGATGATTCATCCATTGATTTCATCAAATCAAATGTGTGAAGAACATACCAATGTAGTGAAACGAAATTGATTAAATAAAAGAATAAAGATGGATTGAGGTGCATGTCATTGGGGGTAGTACCCACATCAGGTACATTCAGCGCATCCATGAATGAAATTCAATTCTATCTACAACCATAAAATTAATCTTTATTGAAAACACAAGAACACATCCAACTCTCCCCAGTCCAATCCTCATGGTCACCCTCATATTTTTTAGTTTAATATATTACGTGGTGGAGTGGATGGAAGAGGAGAAGAAGAAAAATTATGAAGAATAAAGTCAAAATAATGTCGCATGTGAAGAGATAAGGAGGGCTGAGATAATAAAATTAAATAAAATAAGAAAATATATAATTTTTAATAAATGCTACAATAATAATAATAATAATAATAATTAATATATTTAAGAGAATTTTTTTTGAAAAAGGATAAGGGAAAAAATGTGAAAATATTTTTCAAATAAGAATTTCATAATAATAATAATATTATTATTATTATTATACAAATAATTTTAAATAAAAAGAATATGGATGTATTTCAGTGGAAAGAAAATGGCAGAATTTTTTAATTTAAACTAAATTTAAAATTAAATTATAATTTCAAATAAAATATATAAAGAATAATAGAGGGGGTGAAAAGAATGAAGTGTTAGGTCTCCCTCAGTGGATATCACCTCCTTAGTGTCCTGGATGGAATTGGATGTAATGGAATGATTTGGGAAGGAGGGTCTCTTCTCCTTTTTAGGCTAGAATTTACATTCAAAATATGGGTGTGTTAGACCCATTAAACAGATGATTCACATGTGTACCCCTTAATCAATGTTTTTATCAATTTTATATCAGGTATACCTAAATATTATATAATAATTTTCTTTTATGGAGAGATTAATTCCTATTTCACTTTGAGTTTTTTAGATGACCAGATAAACTCTCTATATTCAATGTCTCTAGTTTCCCATGCATTAATTTCCTTCCAAATAGATGATTCTTGAGTTTTCTCCTTTATTATAATTTTTATAAATTACTTATCCATGTCCATTCATATTTTAAACATTATTAGACTATAAAAATTCTAGATCAATGATCATATTTAAAATATTTAAGATATAAGAAAAAATTGTGATGAATGTGTTGTGATCTCATTTGGGGCCAACAATTGATGGATTTTCCTTGCGGTCCATAAGAATGAAATGTAATCCAAGAGTACTAGGATCATAAAATAATAATTTCACAATTTAAATTATTTTAGGAAATTGTATGGTTGATATATAGAAAAATATATTTAAATCCAAAAAATTGGTCAATTTTTACAATTAAGCTCAAAATATCACAAAAACATAAAAATGACACAATTTCCAAAAAAATAAATTATTGTGTGTCTATAAAAACTAAATTCACTGTATAATTATGAAAAATATTTTTTCTTTAAATTCCACAACAGCTAAACAATGATTTCCCTCAATAATAAGAACTCAACATTGAATATTAGAGGGAACCAATTTCAAATTTATAAAAATTTCAATGCAATTTATTCAAAAAACTATCGATATCAAATAAAAATTATTAATTCCACATAAAATGTTGATTAAATAGACCATTTTTTAATGAAAAAATAAATCCAAGTAATTTAACTTCCCCATTTTAAAATTTATGGAACTTATCCTTTATTTCATTCAATCTCATCAATTCATTGTTATTAAACATTTAAAATCATGATCCATCTCTCTTTTGAATATATTATCTCGTCAATCGTAAAAAAATTCAAGTAGAGTTATTATTGTATCATGAGACCATTATTTTTATTCATAATGTTGTAAAAGAACTATATCATCCACTTTTTAATGGAAAGAGTCACCTAAAATCACGAGGGATTTCAATTATGGTTCAAAACACCCTAGGGCTTATGGTAAATAGGATTTGATGTTTACAAATATTTCTAAAGTGGGAGGTTTAACTATTAAATCACAAATCATTATATTCAAATTAAAATTTTTAATTAAATTCTCCCCATAAAATTTTATCAACTCCCATCTTTATCCTAGGCTCAAAGTAAATATCACGACTAGTTAAAGTATAATGAATGATTTGTGCCTTATCTTGAATATTTTTTTACTTTTATTCAATATTTTTTTTCATTGATCCCTTTTCAATTTTATTCATTTTTAAAATTCATTATTTAGAATAAAACTCACATTCACCACCTAACCATGTATTATTGAAATCGTAGGTATAATAATGTGGATTCTTGTTCTATCCGAATCACAACACATTTTTATCATTTTCTTCTATTCTTTTAATGATGTTCATTTTTTTATTAATGATGGGAAAAATTATAGTACAATGAATCATTCCACAACCTTTTTAGATCCCAATAATAAACACCCCCACAATTCTTCCTTAAATTGTAAATCACCCCATTTATTATGATTCCCTTTAACCCCACACTTCAACTTTAAAATGTCATGAAATCACAAATACTATGGTAGGAATGGATAAACATGGACTACAGTATGTCTCATTCCCAACAAGGTCATTTATAGTCTCAATAGGTTAAATATGTAATGATGTAAAGGTGAGTTTTTATGTATAAATGTATTAGAAAATGATTTCTAAATCATCATAAATTTATTTTTTTAATGTCATATTTTTAAAAATTTCAAATTCGCGTTTGAGTAGGTGGCATTCCCCAAGATAACTCAGGAAATATTCTCAAGAAGATAATGGGAATATTTGGCCTATAAATCCTGTTGGGAATGGGATATATGATATTGAACAACTACTCAAGGCTTGATTAACAATAAAAATTCAATTCACATAAATTTCATAAATTCAAAGCATGAATGTTTTTAGGTAAATTTAATTTACATAAATCAATTAAATCCTTCAAATCATGATCCCTCATTGTAATATTAAGGCTTCATTTTAAAATTAAAATTCATTATTTTACTCATGTACTCATATAATTATTTAAATATAAACCATGACATCACATGATTCCTAAGAAACTCTTATCTCTTAGTTATAATTTTTAGAGAACATATTCAAGTACAAGGATAAAATTTAAACTTCAAATCTAAAGACATGTATTTTGAAAAAATTTACGCTGTTAAAAAGGTATAGAACCAAAATAAACCCCTTTCCACAAGCATCGTAGAACTTATCGTCTACTGTTTGGGGAAACCTTCTATAATGAGTTATAGCTTTCATGGAAGGGGTATGCTGAAGTATGAATAAACCACCTTAATGGATTATACATATGAAAACTACTTATTCTATAGGTATTTCTTCTTTGAGGTTAGTGAAGAGAATTTTAAAAGGGGATGTAAATAAGTACATTTACTTCAATAAATTTATAATCTTAAATTGTAAATTTCTCAAAATTAATTAGAGGAAATTATTTCCTAATTTCAATAGGATCCACATCTTTTATAACCTATAAAGGTTCCTAAAAATCATGTTCATTGAAATTAGGGAGCTCCATGTGATTCCTAGTAGGTGCATGTCTAGGTTAACCTTCTTCATCTAATAAATAAAAAATATTTTCTAATTCAATATAATTAAAATAGTATGGAATGGTGCACAATTTCGTATCAATAAATTCATTGTAGTAAGATTTTAATGTAACATCATATCTATGAGTTGGTTCTGGCATAATCAATGTCGTGGTGGTGAGTACCTCGTAGAGTCAAATAGTTGAATATGATGAAAGTAGTCAAGCTCCTCCACCTCTAGTTTGGCCTCCAGTTCCGATATTTCCATAGAAACATTAGGAAGTACCATTGTCACTTTGTTATTGTCCTCATCAGGTGAGACATGTAAATAATATTTTGGTCCGTGTTCTAGACCAGATTTTTAAAATGGTTCTTGAACATATGATGTTATTCAATTCATTTTTTTGTATATTTATCCCCACTCTTCATGGTCTTTAATATCATCATTTCCCTTATCTATTATAACATTATCCTTGAAATATTCTAGTGGAACTTCTTTAAATGTTTTGGGAGGAATCAAGGAGAACTCTTTTTATATCTCATCCACTTCTTGATAAAATTATGGGATGCACCCCCATAATTAAATGACCTCTCTTGACCATCCGTCAATAACTAGTTTCTCAGGGGTCTCCTTGAGATCCTAGAGGAGGTCCTTGAATTCATCCTTTTTGTTATTTTGGATTTAATCTCCCCTAATCTGTTTATCCCATAATATATCTCTATTATATATAGAAATGGGGGTTTAAGATACTGGTTTTGACACTAATGTATATTAATCAGTGCATGAATAATAATAATAATTTGAATTCATCATGGAATTTTTTTAATTCTTATGATATTTTATAAATAAAAATAATATGAATAAAATGACAAAATATAAATAGGGAATGAATTGTTGATTGGATCCACAATATTTACTTTAGTTTTTATGCATGCCTATCATGAGCCATTTTGAAAAGTAATTATAAATTTTCATAGTGCATCATAGTGGATTACCAAGGTCATCTCATTTGAGAAGCCATTCAATTTGGTTCACCTACTTCTTCAAAATGACGTAAAATTAAATTAATTTATGAATGTAATAATTAATCATATTTGTTTTTTACATTTAAAACAATGACATGAAAATTTAGAACATAAACTAACATGAAATCATAAATAAGATGAGATAAGAAGAAAGAATATTGTTTCAGGGTTTGATATTATGTTAAATCAGTATTATCCCTTATATTATTCATTTATTTTGATATCCCAAACATGAAATATCATATTTGAACTACTATTAATTATTTTTAAAATATGTAATGTCATTGAATGCTTAAGGACTCTCAATTCCACCTCACCCTTTAATCAATGTTGATGAAAAACCTTAGTCTGGGATGCTTCATCTTCCAGGACATAGTTCTATAAAATCCATCCAGTCCATTGATTATCTCAACTCTAACATGTAATGAAATAACCAATGGAGAGGGATAATTTTATTAAATATAATAATAGAGATATATTAAGTTGCATGTAATTGGAGGTAGTCACCACATCGACGACATTATCCTCAGCCATTAATGCTACTCAATTATATCTACAAATAAAAAAATAAACATCAATAGAAATTCATGAACACCTTCACCTCCCACTGAGTTAAGCCTCATGGTCATCCTATCATTTCCGAGAGTAAGATATTACATGGTAGATTGGTGGGAACAATATAAGAAAAAAAAATAAGAATAATATAAAACTGTAGGTGAATGAGAAGAGAGAGGGGGGAGAGAGATAAATAAATAAAATAAAATACGATGATATATAACTTATAATTATTTTTAAAACAACAATAACAACAACAAAAATAATATTAATAATTATTATTATATTTAATAGAATAATTTTGGATAAATGATATGAGAAAGAAACAGAGAGAATAATTATAAAATAAAATTTTTATAATAATTATTTAAATTTATTGATAATAATATTAATAATAAAATAATAATTATTATGATATTAATCATTTAAAATAGGAAAATTAAAATTAGGTGAAGATATATGGATTTGGGTGGAATGAAAATGCAGGAATTCTTTAATTTAACCTAAATTGAAATAGAAATTAATATTTCAAATTAAAATAAACAAAAATTTAAAAAATTTAAAATAAATATGAAAGGATGAGGATGAAATAATGTATTATGTATCCACCCTCAGTGGAGTTCTCCTCTATGGTGCCCCAGATGGGATGAGAAGGAATAGAATGATTTGGGTTGGAGGAGCTCTCCTCCTTATATAGTCCAGATTTTCTCTTCAAAACATTTCACTTGAAAGACCCAAAAATTGATGATTAATGTGTTGACCTCTTCATGAATGTTTTTTTTTTCATTTTTATTTATCAAATATCATCAAATTTGTATCTTATTTGTCCATGCATAGAGATATTTATCCTCATTTTACTATGAAAATTTAATCGACCATATAGACTCTGCAGATTCAATGTATATTGTTTCCCAGGCATTAGTGGAATTCTCAAAGGATGATTTAATAGATTACTCCTTAATTAAATATGTTTAAAAATTCTATTATCTAGGTCCTTGTTTATTTTAAGCATTTTTGTAAGGATAAATTCTTGAAATAATTGAATATTTAAACCATTTCAGATCTATAAACTATTTTTGAGGCTTGTGTTGTGATCTTATATTGGGCCCCCAAATTGATATATTGATCTTCTGGTACTGAATAATGAAATGTATCACATGATGTATCGGATAAATATAATAACAATTTCATAGGTTAAATTAGTTTTCAAAATTATATGGAATAAATATAGAATAAACAAATAGTTAAACCACAAATTACGGAAATTATTTCATTTAAGCTCATAATTCAACAAAAACATAATTATATATCAATTTCCAATAAAGTAACACAATGGTGGGTCTAAAAGGATTTAAATAAATTTATCATTAAAAAAATATTTGTTCTATTAGTTTTGATGAACACCTACCATGGGGCGTGGTCAAAAGCAATTATAATTTCTCCTACTGCAACATAGCGGCTAACCAGGGTCGTCTCAAATGATGAGCCTTTCAGTTTGGTTCACCTACATCTTACCAATGACCTAAATATAAATATATAATTTTTTGGTATTTTATAAAATTAATAATTTATCTTTTTGGGGTTTTATTATTTAAATTTATGACATGATAATTGAGAACATAAACTAACATTTATTCATAAATACAATGAGTTCGGAAGAAATCACTCAGATTTGTGGGTTGTTTTAATGTTAAATAATTATTATCCAATATATATCTAATTTCTATTTTAAAATAAAAACAATAAATCTCATGTTTGATGTAATTTTCATTTTTTAGAAGTTGTGTAATGTCATTTAATGGATAAGACATCTTAATTACATAGCCTCATTTAATTAAGGATGATGAAACACCTTGGCCTAGGATGTGTCATCTTCCAGGAACCGATTTTATTAAATATGTTTCATCCATTGAAAATATAAACTCCAATATGTGAACAACTAACTAATATGGAGATGAAAATGGGATTAAATAAAATAAGAGATATAGTTTGAGTACCATGTCATTGAGAGAATTCACCACATCAGGGACATTAATATCACCCATTAATGGTACTCAATTTTATCTAAAAATATAAAATTGAACTACAATGACAATTCATGAACAACCCCACATTTCAATGGGCCACACATCAGGGTCAACTTCTCATTTCTGATAGTAGTAGATTAAATGGGGGAGAGGGTGAATGAGGAAAAAAAGAAGAATAAGGATGAATAAAGTAAAGAAGATTGGAGGATGAGAAGCGAGAGTGGGAGGGATATGTAATGAATAAAACAAAAGAAAATAAGAAAATATATAATATACAGTGAACGTAAATATAATAAAAGTAATTTTTTTTATTTTTTTTCTTTATTATAATTGAGATAATATTTTTTGAAAAGGGGGATGAGAATGAAAATGGAAAATAATTTTAAAAATGTTTATTGTGATAATTTATATATATATATATATTATAATTATAATTATTAAACTAATAATTTAAATTAATAAATTTTATAATGGAGAATAAAGTCATATTTGGGTGGAAAAAATGAATGATTTAATTTATTTAGAATATTGAAATTGAACTTATAAATTGAAATAAAAAGAAACAAAACATAAAAAAACAAAGAAGAAAGGAGGGGGATAAAAAATATAAATTTTAGCCTCCCTTGGTGTATATATCATCCTTGGTGCCTCAGATAGAATCACATGGAATGGAATGATTTTTTAAGGTGGAACTCTCTTCCAATTATTGGCCAGATTTTCAATTTAATAGATTCCACTTGTTCGACCCATTAAATTGCTCGTTCATTGATGAAACCCTTCAAAAATGTGGTACAAATTTTTCTTTAGTGTCTCCCCTAAAAATCAAAGCCTCATTTTTTCTATTTTAACGAGATTCATGACCATTTCACTTCGAGAATTTAATCAGACCATATAGAATCTCTATATTCAATGTCACTGGTGTATCATGCATTAATGGCCTTACAAACTTAAGATTCATGAGTTTCATATTTATTAAATTTAGTTAATAAATTATATATCCAGATCCATGTATATTTTATGATTCATTGGCTTTTCCAACTTCTAGATATATTTTAATATAAAAAACATTCTAGATCTTAGAATTTTTTTTGAGGTCTCAATTCTGACATGATTATTTTCCACCAATTGATTGATTGAGATTGTGGTCCATAAAGATGAAATGTATCCCAAGATGTTTTAGGTCATAAAAAAATAATTACACATTTTTAATTAGTTTAGAAAATGTAATAATTGAAATATAGAATTAAAAAATTAGTTAAATCCTAAAATTATGCCATTTTAATTATTAAGCTCAAAATTCCACAATAACATAAAAATGACACAATTTGAAATAAAATAATATTTTTGGGGTCTAAAAACATCAAAAATCCATGTAAAATTATGTAAAATGTTTGTTCTATCAAGGTTACATTGGATTAATCCTTTTTTAGGGAAATTTTATTAATGTGGAAATATCATGGTGGTTACCTTATACAATAATGGGAATGGTTAAGAGGTTGTTAGAATGTGACCAACCAAAATTAAGAAAAAATTTCATCTAGTGTTGGGAATGTTTCCATCCACCTAGGACATTTATCAATTATATTAGGTAAATAATATGTGGTGGGTTTACCTTTGAATTGTGACTTTTAAATTTTGTGTTGATATTATATTATGCTATAGGATTAATATGAATAGATTATGTATGAGTTATGTTATATGTGTTAATTTAACATAAAAACCATGTTAATAAGAGATTCATAAAATGGTTATATGGGTTGTGTTGGGAAATCATGCCTACCATGTGAGTGATGAAATGAAAATGTTTGGTGGGTGCTCTGTCCAACTATAAACATGAAAAATGTGATGGAACATGTTATATGTTATAGGTTAGACTATTACATCGACCAATTGTGTTTCTTATGTTATGAAATAGATCATGGAGAACATGATGCAAGATCATCCCAACTAAGGTGGTTCCTAATAATTTGTAAATGAATACAGTTTATCTTTTTGGTGATCATGACATCTATAGTCATAAAGGTTATGATGAGTTGGATATATGGGATAATATCAATGTTTATAACACCATCGAGGGATTGTGAATTAGGTGACTTGATCCATCATGTTGGAAAATGATTTTATTTTTTAATTTAAATCTACCTAAAAATTTATATAAAACATGGATAATTAATATATTTATGATAATTAAGAATAATCTATAGTTAAATTTCTAAATGGATTGGATCTTAATTTTTAAATATTTTACTCATTTATTGGAATTATTTTATGTTGAATACATTGATATTGGATAATTTGAAATTAATATTTAATGAAATGCATTTTTTTAGGACTTAATAATTTTATGAATTAATTAATTTAATCCTAACATAATCTGTGTTATTCAACGAAAATTAAGAAAAAATTAGTACCTAGATGTTCGAAAAGATATATTAAAATATAGAATGTGGTTGTTGAATAATCTATCACATAAAAATGGATATGGTATCTTATATATAAAATTCAAACTCGGATATGAGAGAGTTAAAAACACTCA
This sequence comes from Viscum album, assembly GCA_963277665.1. Taxonomy (NCBI): domain Eukaryota; kingdom Viridiplantae; phylum Streptophyta; class Magnoliopsida; order Santalales; family Viscaceae; genus Viscum; species Viscum album. The sequence goes on from OY728142.1 coordinate 1,934,171,105, forward strand.
AATAAAATCCCTTTGTATTCACACATTGGAAAAGGATTAGCTTTAAAGGGGATGAGTAAGGGTCACCAGTCCTGATGTGTAAAAGTAAATTCCTTGAGTTTTTGATATATAATGGTAACATGGTGTATAAAAAAATGTATATGTAAAGGTTATATATGTATAAGTGAGATAAATTTTGAAAAGTATTGTGTAACACAGAATACATAAGATCTCCCCAACTAAAACACACAAATAAAACATCATGTAGTACATGTTACAGATAGTTTTCATGCCTTTAAGATGATATAGATATTATAAAAAATAATATTCATCAGAATATTGGTTTGTCTAACCTATTATATTAATATAATTAATGAATTGGTCAAATAAGGATCCATCCATTCATAATAGTAAAATATTTCCAAACATAAGGGTTATTTCCATGATACCTATGATATATAAAGGTAAACATAATATTGTACAAAAAATATCGGTCAATATATAAGAGTAATCCATAGTATTTTATGATATATATATAGGTTCTCCCTTTCTGAAATCATGCATTGACCATGTGAAGGCGATACATAAGAGCGTCTGCTAGAATGCTTCAGTGTTCAACTAGTTTAAAATATCTCTTTCATTTTGCCTCCCCAAATTTAGAAATATCCTACCAAGCTCAACATATCATCCATCCAACTGTATAAGAACGTAAATATTATTGTAATACAATAAATCCTAGTGGAATATTTTAGTCTACGTTTTCCGAAAAAATAATGGACGTCAACTATTACATGTGGAAAATGATATAGGAGAGATCAATGAAGAATACCTTGAAGCTAATTTCCAAGCAAATAGGGAAGATAAACCTTGATAACATTAATGTTTTCTGAATTTCCATTCTATAAAGGATTCCTAACATTGTATTTAGAATTTCTCATATTATATAGGTATATATATATATATTCATTTACGCATTATTTTAATATAATTCATTCTAATTATAATCCATTCATATTTTTCTTCATTTCAAATTTTAATCTTTTTATAATTATATATGATGATTTAACCAATGGAGTGAGGCTAACTCAAGTATCCCCAAATGAATAAAATCATTTTATTCTATGGATTTGACACCATTTTTAATTTACTAATTTAATTGGGGTATTTTGTTGATTGACGAGTAGGGGTGAGTGGTTGTACCAGACACAGAAATTTCATAATTCCATTTAATACTGCTATAATCTATTTTCTTCCACACTTTGTGAATTTTTGATTTCTTATGGGATATATTTTTTGAGAGGTGGGTAGAATTTGGGTTTTGATCTAATCGAGATGATGGGATGAGCATAATGAAGGTTTCATATTAGTGATTTCTATTAAAAAATATTATATTATAAGGATGTTTGTAAAAAGATAGAAGTACACATATAATTAGATTATAAAATCATGGTATTGAGGCAATGACTGATCATTAAGGATAATTCTATTGGTATTTATATTTATAGATTTCATTATTTTTTACATCTACATTTCATGTTCTCGTTTTTTTTAAAACATATCATCCTTCAAATCATGAAATTCATTTTAACATTGAAAATAAAAAAAATATTAATTGTAAAATTGAATTGTGTACTCATTTTGGATGCACATGATATTAAACCATGTTTTGTCACAATATATTTCTATATATGTTATTAATAAGTGTTTTCCACAAGACCTGTGATAATTATGCATATTGTTGGCACCATTACTAGGGAGTTGAGAAGGGAATTCCTTATTTTTCACCTTGTAATTAATTTCTTTTTTCATTTTGTTGTTTTTTATTTTTATTATTTATTTAAATTAATGTGGTTAAAATATACAGTTGAAACCATTATTTAATGGATATTCAAATATATTAGTAGTTTATAGACATTGATAAAATCAATTATTTGGTCATGGATTCAAATTACGTTGAGGATTTTAAAACCAATAAATATTTCTTATCCTATGTTTTTCAGGAAATAATTCAAGAGTATTAGTATGAGAAACTAATATAATATGTCATGAGTCTAGTAAAAAAAATTTTAAAAAAATATACTAACTATTGGTATAGTGGTGAGTGAGAGTATTGATTCTACAAGGAAAAAATGGTGTGTAGAACAAAGAAGAAAAAGCAAAGAAAAACTGAGGATGTGATAGATATTGGGAAATAATATTTTGAATATTAATGAAAATGGAATGAGTGTGTGAAGCAGATATAATTAAGGGTGAAAAGTGAGATTAAATAAGATCGAATGAAACTAAACAAAAGATGAAAATAGGGGTATCAGACTATCCTGAATTGATTAATGTTGTTTTTTGTCACTATAAAAATTAATTATAATTATAATTTTATTAGTGGAAAAGTTTTTAGACATCGATCTTCCACTCAATGTAAAAAAATTCAATGGTCCTTCCATAATGATGATCTATTTGTCAAAACATATTAATTGATTTCTTCAATATGGAGAAGAGAGAGATCTATGTTTTTCATTTTTAGCACATTGAGAAATAATGAGTTATGTTTCCACTAACATCACCTATTAGTACATAGTTTAGAATAAAATAGATATTCATAATGAACATAAATAAAAAATCAGTCTTAATTTTCTCTATGAAATTTATAATAATGAGAGAAGAAAATATATATATTTTTTAAAAAAATTTGTGTTTAATTCCCCAAATTTTTTAGGTACTAATGATTGAAAAACAAAGATCAATTAATTTGAAAAATATCATTTTGAAAATAGAGTAATAGGTAGTACAAATTATAATGTTAATAAGCTTATCTTTTGAGATTAACCCCTCTCTCTAACCCCAACTCAACTGTCTCCAACTTCAAGTCCACTCTTGGATCCATCATCAGGTCTCATATGTTCTCTCTTGATAATTTCATTAATCTTCCCTAATACTTTTTCTATTTCAATATTTCATCTATCCCAGTTCCTGAAATACCAACAGGGTATTGATATTTTTATAAAAATCATCCATGGGGACTTCTTTACTATAAGCTATCACCCCAACGTGACATGATCTTATCCCTCCAAATTTAATAAAAACCAAAATCATGAACTCAGGTTTGGAATTACATAATATGTTATTGGAAAAAATTTTGGATCGATCTACTCTAATTTTTATTCAACAAAAAAATAATAAATCTTATCATTTTTAAATATTCATAAATACCTAATCTCTCAATAAAATATCATCAAGAGTAAAAATATTACTGGAAACATTTTTTTTCAGAAGCCATCTTTGTTCTTATATTTTCAGTTTTGAAAAAAATTATCCACCAATAAATATTCTAGAAACAAATGATTCCAAATCATTCATGCTTTATTTGAGAAAACAGTATGTAATATTATCCTTATTCAAACTTAGAAACATAGAGAGTAGTAGATCTTCAATCATATCGAATAATGAACTAGATTGAAAGTATTCATCAACATTTTTATTTTATACGAGGTATTATATTAATATTCCCTTAATTAACTCCCATGTTTGATATCTAATAGCACACATTCAGTGTATAATTTCTTCATGATTGATGTCTTCATAATTGTTAATCACTCGTTTCATGAAAACATCAATTCATCATTCCCATTTCAGATTTTATGTGTATAATTTATTTCATTTTGTTCCCTAGAAAAGAATTCCTTGTACTCAATGATAACTTATATTTATTATTTTTTATATTAGAAAAATATTATCACATCATGATTGTTGTTTCTCATGACATAGTTTGTGATAATATCTTATGGGTAAATTTTATACTTAAATGACATAGAAGTTCTCCACTATGAAAATAACCCAGAAGTTCCATTATAATATTTTTAAATATATATTCTATATAAGGATGAATTCATTTCAAAGACATTAATGATATATGATATCAGGGGTGATGAAAAATTAAAATTTGAGTAACCTTCTCTTGAACTATTCCCTTGGTAATATATAGTGTATTATATTATGAGAATGAGACCTGATTTTAATAAATCTACATTTTTATGTATCATTGAATGTTCTTATATTTGGATGCGTGTATTTATCATTTTAATTTGTTATTATTATCAATCACTATTAAAAGTCACGTAGATTAATGTATTGATGTAAAATGTGATGACACATGTTTATAAAGAGGTATGTTACATTGGGTGTATCACGATTAATATTTCATTAATGAATAATGTGATAAAATATTTATCCCATATTTTTATTTAGTTGAAATTATTATCTCAATACCTTTGATGTAAATTATATATCCTAAATAAATCCATGGTCATTGTGTTCTATAGGCATGTTCAATTTATAGAAATTCAAAGAAACAGACATCGAGCACATAAGTTGATGGAACTTACATGAAAACTCTTAGATTAGAGATGTCATGATAAGGGGATTATATTACATTATAAGAATCCATATGAGTTATAATGTCAATGATGAAATAATTTATTCCACTATGGGTGCTTTGGAATATTTATAATATCTAACCAAGGGCTTCATACTGCTCTGCATAATGCCACTGAGAAAGGGCCTAGAGGGTCACACACTGAGTTAATCCATAATCTCAGATAAATAATATATAATTACTAATTATTTAATATGATGGATAAATATTATTCCCCCACATTGTTTAATAATTAATAATGTTTTCTTGACAGAATACACTCTATCACCACTTATTCAAGAGAATATTATGTGAGCCAAAAAATTAATAAATATTTACTTTCTTTTTAGTAAATATTATATTTATTTATTTAGTTTCAAATAATGAAGTGATATTTATTTATTAAATTAAGTTTCATTATTCAAGGTCTGATAAATATTATGGAGGAATGGTGCACCAATTTTAATGGTCTAGTGAGAAATATATATATTTAATATTATTTTATTTAATAATTCTCAATATAATTGATTATTATATCATATGTTAAGAAATAATAATAATAAAATAATTATGGACATGGGGTTCTGCAGGGATTATAAAAATAATAAATCGATCTTTTGAAATTATTTATTTTTAAACCTAGTAGTATATAAAAACAATTATATTATTTTTTTAGGAGAGACAATTCATTTTGTGTTGTGAACAATGAGATATAGGGAGAATCCTCTTAAGATGTAGAGAGAACCCAATCATAGAATTCTCTTAATAATAGTGAGTGATCTTCCTCCATCATCTACTATCGAATCTATAGAGATCAATTAAATTCAATTAGAATTGATTCTCTTATAAATCAAAGGATAATAATGAAAGTGATAAGATCTACCATGCTTGCAAGTAGATATTCCTATGTCAATGTTTCGGGATTTATGAAAAGAATGTGGATCACCACTAGAAGGAATGTGTTCATGATTCAAACAACTCAACATAGGTACAACATATATCTATTGATAGATCAAACAATGATGAATTGTTTTTGCAAGGAAATTCAAAATTTAAAAAAAATTAATTATAAATAATATGTGATGATCCTGCACTTTTTTTCAATAATTTATCTAATGTTTATATTAATTGATTCAATTCTATTGATCATTAAATATATCATCATGTATGTCATGAATTAATAATCGATCATGACAAAAAAATAGCATTTTCCACAACCCATATGACGCTTCCGTTTTTCACAAAACCTTCATTTGTCATTAGAGGGTACTTATTTTTATTTACAATTATTTAAATATAATTAATTGTTTTACTATTGTGTAATTAGTTTTAAATTCTAGTTTAGTCATTAATTAATCATAATTGAGATATCTAAATTATTCCACTTCAATTCATATAAGTATAATAAAATATATTAATTTTATGAATGAAATAAATTAAAATATCACATGAAGAGGTTTCATGGAATCCATGTGGATAACACAACAGTACACATCATGTAAATTGGGGGTAATCATATTGTATATGTGTTTAATTCAACTATAATTAATTTTAATTTAATTTATGTCATGCGTATTTGTTATATGTGAGGAATTTAATTATACCATAAATGTTAACCAAGTTGTCTTCGTGCACGGTAAGCTAGAGAACACATCATCTAACATCCCTACACAACGTGTACTCTTTAGTTCTGGATGGTCTTTGTATCTTCATAAATGACCTACATTATATGTTTACATGTATCTAAGAGACCAAAAACCATGGATCCCTTTTACACACTATGTACTCCAAAATTTTCTATGGCACGACTATATTCCATGTCCCTCGGAATGTGCCACAGATAGATAGTGAGAATAATAAATTCCATTTAAAATACATTTCATGCAAATTTACCAAATTTGACACCATTTAAAAAATTATTTTATTATGCTATACATACCATATCATCATGTTTTTTGGGTTGGTCATAAATTTGATAGGACACACCTTTGACGAGTTATTTAAATATTAATATATAATATATTTCATTATAAATTTCAAATGTAAATATCATGTATAAGAGATATTAAAATTATTAATCTATGCACATTTATGAATAATGTTCTATGTAAATACCTTGATTTTCATTTGGTTATTATGACGATAGTACACACTATGAAATTACATGATATATATTGTATTCTCTATGTCATAAGAGTAAACGGTATACATGTATAATACATATTGTGTAGGTAAGACGAGTACTCAAAGTGATTCCTATAAGGTACATTTTTGTAAATATTAATTTAAAAATAAATTAATTTAATTTAATTATAATTATTATTTATGAGAATCTCAAGGAGATTCATATGATAATTAAGATAAAATAATTTAGTAATAAAAGAAGATACTTAATTGGTTCGATTTATATTTATCTGAAATTAGAGCTATTATAATTTAATTCTTATTTTATTAAATGTGTAATAAATTAAATACATATGTATGATCATCAGGATACACTAGAATTTTTTTTATTGGTATCATTTATTTTATTAAAAAATTAAATTTTTTACTTGTGTTCTATATCTCCTCTCATTATATTAGAGCATGTATGCCCACTATTTCATTTTTATGAAACCATTAACAAATATATGTGTTCCCCTAACTTTCATGTGAGTAAAATCATATTTAATGGATGGAGAACCCAAGCTATTGGACTTGGTTCATTTTTGGATATGAGGATAAACCAATCCAAAAGAGATACATTTGTGGACAAGTGGAAAGTTGAAACAGGAACCATTAATGGTTCGATGTTTTCACCCATGTCGATCATTAGTTTATCATCATCTAAATAAACTAACTAATTGTAAAAGCTCATGATAATACCTCGTTATTATTTTACCTCTATCATGTTGCATGATTATTTAATAATATATTTATTTCATGATCATATGAACAAATTATGTAGCATGTATTCAAGATAGAAGTAAAATAAATAATCATGTGAGTAAATAGTATCTAAGACATGGTTAATTAATTTTGTAAATAAAAATAATGTTAATAAGAATTTAATACAGATAATAATTATAAATATATGAATAAAGTTAAAATCCATCAATTTAATATATTAAGTCAAAATATACATCCACTACATTAGCTAAAATCGAACAACAGTTCAAAGTGCCTAACAAGCCAATGTTTGGGTGGGATCAATTATCCTTGATTTCTAACTTGATGATTTGGTTTGACCTAACATAGTTCAAATCACGTTTTTTAATTCCAATGAATGAATTCATGTAAATAATATTCAAAGGTTGGGGTAATAAATTTTAGGATTTCGGGATTGGGAAGTACACTCAACAAATCAAGGAACTGGGAGTTAATTAAATTTCAATTTGGAATTCCATCCTAAATCGTTCAACTTTATCAACCACACAAAGACGGGGATATACGAAATGGAATTTGAATCCGTTCCACTATATTATCAGAGGAATAAGATATTACAACTCCAATGATGAGATACATTGGGATTTGTTAAAATAGTGGTATATTGAGAAATATTTTATTTATTTATTTGTATAAATTTTATTAGGTAATATTCTAAAACTATGCTCATAAAATTTGTAATGAGAAAATTTTAATGTTACATCAAACATATCACTGTGATCCATAATTTTGAAGGATTATGTTATAGATATAAAAAAATTAAAACTTTTTAAAGAGATCTTATTCATTATCCTATAACATGAAAAGGTAATTATATATGATGGAAGAACCAACTCTTGATGTTCCTGGTTATGAGTCCAGTGAGGTAGATTTATCTCCTTATGAGAAAAAATTGAATGATTCTACAGTTGTTCAGTGTTTTATGTTATCATCGATGACCTGTGATCTTTTGAAACAACATGAGGAAATTAATGTGTATATATTGATGTCCCAATTTCATTATATCTATCAAGAGAGGATGAGACAAGAGATATATGGGACATCCAATGCTCTGTGTATGGATATTCTTGGGGAGTATGTGCTATCATGGTCTTTCAAGTCAAGATTAACGGCTACATTGAATGCATATATATCATAGGGAATAAATTATGAGATTATTTGCACACAGATATTATACATTCCTTACTACCCAAGACCATTCCATTTTTAATGTTAATTATAATATCATAAGTAATGATATGAGACTTTAGGAACTGATTACATTGATTCGCCATGTGGACAAAGATATGTCCTATGAGAAAATCACATTCGTTTTGGTAAATAATATAAGTAATAAAAAGGTGAAGAGACACAAGAATTGTAAAAATTATAATTATCTAGAAAAATATCCTTCCACGAAGAAGAATATCTAGAGGTTGGGAAAGTTAATGTTGGTTGTATTTTTTTCATGCGGAATGAAATGCCACTGAATTAATAAAAGCACTGATAAGAAAGTGGAAGATATAGGTTATTTAATAATAAAATGTATTTTTTCAATATCTACAAATTGGTTGTTAGATATATCCTATGGTGCTCATATTTATATCCAAATGCAAGAACTAGGTAGATTGCAAAATATTTCTAGAGAGGTGGATTTTCAGATGAAAATGGTATGAGGCAAGATACTCTATCCCTTCATGACTACCACCTTTCATTTACATGAATAATGATTTTGGTTTAATGGGATTATTATTATGCACCAACTATTACAATTAACATAATTTCTTTATCATTCCATGATATAAATGGTTTTATTTCTAAATTTGGAAATAAAATATGTCTATTTAATAAAGACAACATATGTTTTGGTATATAACATTTATATAATTTTCTATTTCTTAAATTATGAAAGACATGAATTGGTTATAGATAATGAATCATGTTTGTGAAACTCATATAAAATACAACAATGTAATCACCTTCTTGATCATGTAAACAATATGTGATTGACAATGCTCTATCAGGATGAATATGTAGATTCTTTTGATAAAAAACAATGTGATAGATGTTATACATATTTGAAATGTAAAATGACTAAATGTCCAGTTGGTGGATTGGATGACTCGACCATAGATATTTTAGTATAGGAACACAGAGATATATGTGGACTATTTATCGTAGATGTCAGAGTTGGATATCCTAACTTTTAAACATTCAATGATGACTTGAGTATATATGGATATGTATAATTGATGAGGTATAAGTACGAGAACGTTGCTAAATTAGAAGAATTAAAAAAAGTAAATAATCAACATGGAAAAAAGATAAATAAGAATAAATCAGATCTATGTTTTGATGATATTAACAAAGAGTTCATCAAATTTATATTGGATATTGGGATTCTATCTCAACACACTCTACCAAACACACAAGTGTGAAATGTTATTAGTGGAAGGAGGAACCATACCATTTTTTATATGGACTGGTAGATGATGATTCATTCTTATATTCTATCATTTTTTGGGGATATTCATTACAAAATGGGAAATAATTACTAAAATTAGTACCAAATAAAACAACAATTGGAATTACCTTCATGTTATATAATTTAAAGAAACTTGTATTTTCACATTCATCTGTATAGGTATGGGAGGAGTTTGTTAAAGCTTTTTTGAAGAAAAACTATCACCCTGGGGAACAAATTTTATATTTTTAGGATATCATAATGAATCCAATGGGAAATATGTATACAAACCCACAAGAAAAATGTTTCATCACTAGACATGTCATTTTTTTGGAAGCATGCAGTCAAAAAGGATAGTGGGAGAAAGATTAAATTCTATGAATTTGTCTTCCAAGATACACAAGAGTTGGTATAGGAACAAATTCCATAATTCACTATGGAAGAGGTAGTTTTTTAATCAAAATTACAATTTATAAGCACTAGAGTTTCACATAAGCCTCAGCCTAGTAGGTGAGGACTCTTTAAGTGCATCAACAAGACCCAGGATCGAAACAAGGTAGAGGCATATTTCTGTGGTTCTGTAGAAGTTACTGTTCAGTACTATAGAAACCATAACTATCCACCTTGGGCCACCAACATGGGCTTGGAGTCCTTAAGGCCTTTTTTCCTCCTAGGACATTAGATCAGTAAGGCTTTTGGTCCACCTTTAAGGCCATCGGGCCTCCTCAAGCCCTTCAGGCCACATGATCAGTGTAGTTACCCCATACAGACCCTACAAAACAGATTATTCCACAGAGGAGGATTTAGAGAAAGTACACTCACCAGGGAAGAACCAAATGGATTTTCAAGAATGAGAGGGTATATATAGGCCATCAAGACCAGCTTGTGCTTGTACAAGAAGCCTAGCCAGATGGCCATGAAAATGTGGTGAGATACCATCATGATACAGAAGCTGAGGAGGGGAAGTTCATTGTAGTTATAGTCTGGGTGAATTCCCTAGGTCCTCAAGGTCATGTAATCTCTTAATCCTACAGGATATATAATCACTAATCCTACTATCCTTGTAAGGGTTCCCCCCATCCCTTGAATGGTGGGTTATCAAAAAAAATGATGGCCTTCAGGCCATTCGGGGTATGAGAACCAGAGAGGCAAGAGAACCAAAGATATTCATTTCTAGTAACTAAATATGTTGTCTCATTATTGATTAACAATGATAAACTTATCTACTACATATATGAATTAGATAGCACGTATTCTTTAAGATGGATTGAAGACATGAATTCTGAGATGGATTCCATGTATCGTAACCAGGAACGGATTTTGTTCAATGCTCTAGTAGATGAAAACCCTATTGGATGAAAATGTGTATTAAAGGGAAAACATGACCATGATGCTAAGTTAAGTACATATAATTCAATGATATTGGATAATTTTTTTTATAAATATTAAGGAATTGAAAATAATTAAATATATTTAAAAGTATTCATGTTTAATTCCATCTTAATTATAATTTCAATAGAATCTTTCCAAGACATTGAAATTTTAATGATGTATGTCAAAACATCTATCCTCAATGGGATACTTCAAGAATATTTGTACATGACACAAACATAAGGACATGTGATACTATGTTACTTAGAAATCATATTCAAGTTGTAGATATACATTTATGGATTGAAGAATTCATGAATATTGATAGAAAAATTGATTCAATGATTATATAAAACAATTTGATTTTATATAGAATTAATGCGAGACATGTTCTTATAAGTGTTTTATGGGGATTCTGTTGTTATCATAGTAGTATAAGTTGATTACATATTAATTATTGGAAATGACATTCCAATCATGAAGTATGTTAAGGATGAGTTGAACATTTTTTACCATTAATTAGATAGGTGAAGCATCCTATATTCTAGGGATCAAGATCATCTGTGATATATCGAAGAGGCAAATTGGACTAGGTCCAGTTACATTTATTGATTTAGTTATAAATTGTTTTTGAATGATCTAAGAGGGGATTGATTATATTATCACAAGTTATACATAATTATAAGCAAATGTGCCATTATACATGATAATAGAAATAGATAATGAGTATGATCCCATATGCATTTGTGATATGATCAATCTTATTTGAAATGTTATATACAAGAATTGATGTTGACTATTAATTGGGGATGGTAGGAAAACATCAAGAAGATCTAAGAGAACAAAATCGGTTTATTTTAATGGTTATACTCATCTACCTAAGAAGAAATAAAGATGTCTTCCAAGTTTATATAGGAGTTGAGGAGCAGGAAATCAGGGGTTATAATAAAGCAATTTTTCAAATAGATCAAAATGTTCTTAAGTCAAAGTTAGGATATGTTTTCTTTAATTAAAGGGGAGTTGAGAGATTGAAGTGTTCAAAGAAGCTCTTTTTCATATAATATAATGTGAAATATGAGTATTTAGTATATTATGATATTACCAATTCAGACAGATGTATATTTAACTTTTTCCAGGATCTTGATGTGGTTCCTAGAAGTGAAGACCCTATCATGATGTAATGTGATAATACTGTAGCGGTAGATGTTGAAAAAGACCCATTGTCTAACCAACTGATAGAACACATACTCTGAAAGTATCACTTCTTGATGTATTTTTATTAAAGAGGAAAAATTGAATTTAAAATATTGACCAATGAAGAAAACATGGCAGAACAATTTATTAAAGACTTATGTCATCAAATGCCTGAGTATCATGTGAGACCTAGTAGATCAAAGGATGTTAGAAGTTGGATCTTTTATATGTTGGATTCTTTTGGAGTTAGATCCCTATAAAAAAATTGATGTGATTTATGATAACATGTATTCATTGTTTTTATATAAATAAACTCCTTATCACACCATGATTGCTCTTATACATGACACGGTATGTGATAATTCCTAATAGTATATGTCACAATGAATGTTCATAGAAGTTCCCCACTATGATGAGAACTTAGAAGTGCCAAAATAAAAGACATAAATTTGTGATCTATAGATTGATGAAATAACTTAAAGAACAAAAACTATATAGTATATCAAGTGTGGTGACTCATTGGACATTGAGGAACCTTATCATTATGTACTCCATTGGTAATATATAGTATAGTATATTTTGTGAATGGTACCTATCAGTAGAAAATCAAAATTTATATGTGTTATTGGATGTTCCTATTTTAGGATGTGTGTATTGATCATTATAGATGGATATTATTATTAATGAGTTTTATAATTAATTTACTTTTATGTATTGATGAAATCCATGATGCCACATGTTTTCAGTGAGGTATGATATGTTAATAGCATCATGAGTACTATTTTAATAATGAAAAATGTGAAAAAAGGACTTACCCCATCTCTTATTTAATTGATGTTAATATCTTTGTCCCATTAATGGTAATTATGTTACCGAAATAAATCCAGGGCCATGGGGTTTTATATATAATTATTCTTTCTGGAAATTCAATGAAACATATATCGAGTACATAGGTTGATGGAACCGACCATCAACCCTCTTGATTAGAGTTATCATGATTAAAGTACTATATTAAATATTATTCATACATATGATATATTATTTCATTTTGTCATTATATTCATTCGTTATGGGAGACATATCGTGTCTTTATATACTAAAAATGGGATTTTTATTGCTTCGACTAATACAATAATGAAAGATTCCTAGATGGTCACACACTAAGTGTATCCAAAATATTAGCTAAAAAATATATTATTATTTATTATTTTACAAGTGGAATAAATATTATTCCCTCATGTTGTTTAATAACTATCAATGTTTTCTTGATCGCTTACATTCTTTCACAAGTTATTCAGAAGAGTATTTTGTGAGTGGATTTTTGGATAAATACTTATTTTCTATTTTGTGAATATAATATTTATTTACTTATTGATGAATAATGCAGTGATATTTGTTTATTAAAAAAATAGTCATTATTTGAGGTCTGATAAATATTATGGAGGAATATAGGTTAATGTTTAATGGTCCATTGATAAATAATATATATTTAATATTATTTTATTAAATAATATTTAATTTAATTCACAAGTCCAGCACATGACAATAAATAATAATATTATTATTATTATGGAAATGGGGTTCTATAGGGATTAAAAAAATTAAAAACCGCACCTGTGAAATTAATTGTTTCTTAACCATACTGGATTATAAACCCAATTATAATATTTTTTCCATAGGTACAATTAATATTTTGTTGTCTACAATGACACCTAGATAGAATCCTCTCACTACCAAGAGAGAACACTATCCAAGAATGCTCCTAAGAAAAATAAGAAATCACCCTCCACTATCTACTCTTGATTTTATAATGATTAGGGAGATTTATTTGGAACTGATTCATGGGGAAATATAAGGTGAATGACATAAGAGATATGATATACCATTCGATCACCCAGATATCCCTACGTCAACATTCAATGATTCATGGAACATGTGTTGATCTTATACAGAGGGAATATATTGAAGATTACTACAATAAAAAAAAGGTAATACATGTATATGATTTCAGATCCGTCAATGAAGAAATAATTTCGTGAATGGTATTTCCTAACATGTTAAAAATAATTATAAATAATATGTGACTTTCCTATGATTTGGTTATAAAATTTATCAGTTTTCTATATTCATTGATTTTATTATACTGATCATGGGACATATTTTCATATAAATCATAGATTAATCCTCAATCATTAAAAAAAGAAAAGTTGGGTAGGCCCCATTTGACACTTTTATTGTTCGTGAACCCTTCATAACATATATAATTTCTGAAATTGGCCTCCTTGAAACTCCATAATGCTCAAACATATGGATTATTTTTCCTTATCATCAATTAGGTTCAATTTCAATCAACCTAACATACTAAAATATTCTCCTTGGATCTAGCATTGATGATGTTTGATTTAATTTGATGTCATCCTCTTATCTAATCCCTGATATGTGATCCTTGGTATTCTTATTCATCTTTTGATCTCAGTTCTTATGTGAGTTCTGACCACATTTATGTTCTTTATTTGTGAATTAAAAAATGGTTGATCTCTAAAAACATCAGGATTCACAGTTTCATTTATTAATGTGACTCTTCATCTTGTTCGATGAAAACCATAAACAAATCATGGATTCTCCTTCCTCATCACTATATATCTAATGCTAATCTATATGGAAAACCATATCTATATCTCAGATTAAATTATCATTTAAGGTTCTTCAACATAAATCACCACTCAACCTTTTCAGAACAATCAAATGATAGATTTGAAAAAGGTATACGAGATTTAAGAAGTGTCTTGGAATTTCATTATCAGGGCATAAATATTGTAATGGTATAAGAAAAATGGTTTTGTGGTTGAAGTAACTCCCTAATTTTTTTTAAAATCATTGTATGGTATCATTTCCTTGTAAAATGATAACATATTGAATGGAGATAATGGTAGCGGGGCACTAATGGTATCCAAATATTCATTTTGGTTGTAGTGCATCTCACTACTAAAGATTTAATATAAATTTTAGCATCAAAAGATGTATCCCATTGATTTTAGTAGGTCCGTAGTAATAGAATTATTTACAATTAATTATAGTGAAGTTTACTTCTAAGGATAGAATACAAATGGTAGTAGGTATAGTGGTAGCACCCTAGTTGCATCAGGCCCCCAATGGTAGCCAAATATCCTTTTTATAGAATGAATATTTCTACTACTGATTTAATAATAATGGTAGTAGAGCTAGGTGTATCACCCTAGAGGTAACATAAATCCCTCTTTATGGTAGCATAAAATTTCCCTTAATAGTCTCAGATAACAGTATCACCACGATAATTATTGAGCTATCTTCAAAATTAAAGAAATAATATAAAAAATAAAAAAAAATTATAATTTAAATTAATAAAACATTTAAAAATAATATTTTATTGAAATTTAAAAAAATTTAAATAAGTAAATAATACTTTAAAAACTAACATTAATTTTCTATAGTTAATTAATTACATAATTAACAAAAAAATTAATACATCAAAATAAAATTAATTTAAATTAATTCAAAATCTAAAAACTTTTAAAAGTATAAATGATTATTTAATTAGCATAAATAATTTTTAACATCCTGAACTTGGTGCCATATGCTCGTTCCCTGAGCCAATTTTCCATGTGACCTTTGGTGTACCTCCATGTATTCCAGAGGCTTCCTACTTAATGTGAGGGCATTATCTAATGTGATGAGACTATACACTTTTTATAAAATTGGAAATAAAGTGGAAATATATAAACAATAACCGAATGACAATAAATAATAACCAAAAAATACCAAAATCACATGATGAATCCCAAAACTAGGAAAATGACCATAAACCAAAGAAGTATATATAACACACCATAAAAGTGCCTTGTGTCAAACGAAATCAAAAAATATGACATAATTAAAACTACCATGTGGGACTTGACATCTTATATGGTTCCCTGATCCATTTATTATCCAAAATCTAATCTCATTCATCTAACTTAGGGATCTTTTCCATATCCTATTCTCTAAACATGATGTCTATTTGGGTACTAATAAAGTGGCCAGACTTTTGTGTGAGTACCACTCAATAAGCCACCACTAATTGTGTCTAATGTAATATAATGTCTATAATATTGTATAAAGTTGTATACATAATAAATATCAAATGAATAAAAGTAAACATATTTCTAATTAATTATTCAATTTCTAATCACATAATACCTTCTTCATCTAATTTTGTATTCATAAACATACTCCATATAGATTTAACATTTTACACAATTCATGGTATTTCATTATTCAATTTATTTCCAATTTCATTAGGTTCCCAAATGAGTAAATCCATGTACAATTATATTAGACACATGGAACATCCATCCAACACAAATATTTGGGTGGCCTAGAGAATCAGTCTGGAAAAATATGGTTACGGAGACCATCAATGCCAAACCCAAAACTCATAGTTCAAATGCATAAATCTGGGGCCTATAGAAGAAGTTTGGAAACCTATGTGTACATGGAGCTTCAATACCTCACAGACAAATAATTACTCACATTAACATATAAACATATGATGGTGTCTCATTCATATCTCATTTATAAAAAATTTCCAACATGGTTCGCCATTTCATTTATGAAACGAAACTATGGTTCTTTATGTCCATGATATAGAACAACATACATAATTCCCCCATTAATCCATTTATCATTATCTATTACACAACTCATTAAACCTTGAATTAAATTCAATCAACCGTTTAGATCCCATTATCAAACATACAACATGAATTTAGTTCAATTACATTAAACCATTATTCCCTTTTTTCAATTCATAAATCATCATTTCAAGTGTATTGGAACACCCCATGGTATTCCATCAAGCATAGTATATAATTTCCAATGGGTATAATGGGATATATGAAGGGTGTCACAATCGCATGGGATTAAATGCATTATTTCCTATTTAAAATAAAATTTCCCAACATTGAAATGAAATGATAAAAATAAAATCATTTAATCATGATCAAGACTATAGAAATTTCGAATTAGAATATTAGACATAGGATCATTGGTGAATCCTCAAAATTGTTAACCCTCAATTTTATGTATATCAGTTGAATTTAAAATGGATAAGGAGATCTAGGATCAAAACCATGGATCATGATCCAATATAATATGATCCATTAAATGCAAGATCTTTACTTTCAATAATTAGATAAAATCAGCCCTCTAAAAAAGAAGATAAATATCAAAAAGTGGGAGGAAACTATATAATAAAGAGATGATATATTGAAGAGTTGTTGATTTCTTCTACCATATCATTGATTCTTAATGAAATGAGTTTGAAGAGCCTAACAATCCTCTTGGGAGCCTCCAAGAGCAATCTAAATCATATTAGTCTAATAAAATCTGATTAGGGATATAAACCGTGAGTTTTTTTTTAATTTTCAAATAAAAATTTAGGGCATTAGATACTCACATGCATGATCCCCTTGATGAGCTACACAATTATGAAAATCCCTCACCCTAACCATGCTCCCTTACTATCTATAGTGCACAGTTTCTCTAAGGTGGGATTATGATTTTCCAAACCATTTTCCAACTATGAAAACCCCCTCTATCCAAGGGTTCACAGTTTGGGGAGGTTGGACGCATAGTTTTTTCAAACCACATTCCCCCTTGATGTGTATAGAAAATATGGTGTGTTTTTTATTTGAAAAGCATCATGGTTTTATATAAATGTGCACCAACCATGAATAAATCCACGGGCTTACAAAATTATACAAACATACTCCATATGACCCCGAAGGAAGAACCCGTAATGGAATGATATGAAAATGGTTCAAGATTACTCAAAAAAAATATTACGAGACTTCTTCATAAGGTTAGGATCTTATAGTCTCTCCACCTTATAAAAAATATTCTTTTTTATGTACTCTCAAAAAGGACTATGGCTATGTGGTGAAAAGATCCGGAAACTGGGCCCGTATATTAGCTTCCATCACCATGGTTTCTTCCAGAACATGTCCATATAGACACATCATTTTGACTATTAGTAGGGTAATTCCCACAACACATTCTCACTACGATGCATAACATGAATCAAATTCACCTCAAAGGACGTATTAGACTCAAGATAAGCATCACCAACATCAATAAAATCAGAAGGGTTCGGGTGATACTTCAAAAGTGGTGTCACATGAAAAAATTTATTATAACTCTATTCTTCTGTGGAAGATCCAATATATAACCCCACCTATCTGATTCACTTATAAATCTCAAATGGCCAAACTAACCTATGTGCCATCTTTCCCTACATATGAAACATTCAGTGAACAGATCTTGGTATAACGTGAAATAAATATGTTCACCAACTGTAAACATAAGAGGATGATGAAATTGATTAGCATAATTTTTCTTTATACTCATTGAGATATATAATATTTATTAAATCAATTTCACTTTCTCTAACTTCCCTTACAAGAGTCATGGTCCAAAAACATTGAATAACCCACCTCCATCCAATATAGAGGAAATATGAATGTCCTACCAAGAAGTACCTCATTTGGTTCCATCTGAATAGTATCCTAAAAAATATTGATATAGAATAACTCAACCGGTGCTATGTGATTTTCGTAGGATCCACTAAACTCTATGATGCAAGCCCTATGAATTTCATTTAGCATATACATTATACGTCTTAATTATATGTCTGTATGTGAGTGAAAATACATACTCATAAACACATATGTAAAAATCACCTTATGCATGTCTTTATTGAAGAAAAAAATAAAACATATATTAAAATATTAAACTATACTCCATGAAATCCCGTGAAAGCATAATATATAGTGATCCTATAAATCACCCAATTGGTAAACTATGAAAGTCTCTTTGATATGACAAAATTGGGATACATTCTTCAATCAGTCCATAAACACCCATATTTTTTTCATTATTTCAGGGAATCCTCATAAGACCCACCTTGATGTCCATGGAAACAGTATCCAACTTTCATTAAATAATGGTAAGAAACTGTAACTAAACAGAACTTCGTTGATTCTTATCCTTCACCAACACACGTGTGTAACATTATTCCAAGAAACAAGAAATAACTTTATTTATTCCCAGCCACAAATATTTCATAGGATGGTCGTGGTACATATTGGTCAAACCAGGGTGCACTCCCACATTGTGGTATGAAACTCACACATAATATAATTTCACATACACACAGTCCCAACAACATAGTTCTAGACATAGATGACGTCATCCTCATCTATTGTCCTATCACAAGTTGACTCCCCACCAACACGTTTTTCCTCAATTCCAATCACTAAGGCACCTCATTATTCCTCTCATTCATTCTTCATAGAAGTGTGGAATAAACTGATAAGGACAAGAGGTTCATCTACTCATAGACCTCCTACACCTAAATATGCATTTCCAAGAGTAATGTCATCATCTCCCACTCAAATCTAGACACATGGACTACCAGTGTCTATGTATTCTGGATCAAAGTGTCATAATCATTATTTTTCTTCTTAGGTGTATTGTATAGATTGATATCAAATGACTACATACACTCAACCCATATCAGCTAACTAAGATTATAATCACAATGTGAAAAGATGTAATTTAAAATTGTGTGATTGGTATACACAAAAATCATTTCCCTCAATTGTAAATCCCACCAAAACATTATGGAATAATCCACTAAGACCAACAATATTTCATATGTAGGATAATTCCATTTGTTTAGAATAAATTATCACGATACATACACCATAACTCGGTCACTCTGCTTTCACACGAACACAATTATGATCCAGGACACATCACAAAAAATTGTATACTCTTCACTCTGATTGGGTGAGATCAATATCGATTTGGTTGTAAAATTATTATTTAACTCTAGGAAGGAATTATCACATTCCCCATACCACTCAATTTTGATACCCTTCTTAGTCAATCCTGAAATAAACTCTACAAAAGGAATATTTCTCTAATGAATCTATGATAATATCCCACTTAACATAAAAATTATTGAATACAATAATGAAACAACTGCCTGATTTTTCTATCGATGAACTAAAAACCTTCCGCAGAGATGATGTAGCCCAAAAATTATACCATATCAATAATTAATTTACACATATATAGATTGAAATATAGAATATTCTCTCTTAGTGTAATCTAGATGAAGTCAAGATTTTACACATGATTATCAGGATTCTTGGATCACACCAAAATTTCAACCGCAAAAAATAAACATATGTTGATCTTGGTACGGGTGGAATATTCCATTCACCATGGCCATAAATTTAGAAATATCATTTATCAAACCAAAAAACAATACAACGAACACATATAGGACATATTTGATTCTGAAAGCATTCCATGTTATATCAGAATCTACCAATATCAATTGATGTTACCCTGTCTGTAGATAACTGTTAGGGAACACAGAAGCACCACTCATATAGGCAAACAGATAATAGATATGTGGATGAGGATATCAGTTATTAAATATAATCCTTCTAAAATTATTATAATTGTCAAATAAGCACAACATACCGTCATCATTATTATAAAAATACTATATATCACCTACGATACATACTCAGATAGATAAATCCATTATACATAAATTATTTTAATTGAATATTAAGCACATAATGAAATATTGGATCTGTTTGGTAAGGTTGAATAAGAATGGGTTTAACTCATGTAATTAACTCAATTTTGAACACAATATATCTCTCAAGATCCAGCCCAAAGAATTCATAAGGAAATAGATCTTGGAGCTAGTCCACTATGAAAGGTAAGTTCCATTCTATCTCACCCCCATCATTCAACAAACGAAATTCAACATGGGCAGTGAGGTCCCCTAGTTTTTGATGACATAAACCTCCATGGCCTGCCAAGATATCCCATTTTTCAAAATAAACATAAGTATTATCCTCCAAAATTGTAGAGCTTACTTCCCTATTGTAAAAATTGATATGGTCATAGTATGATAACAAATAGTCCAAACCCAAAATCAATCCAAAGCATATCTTGTCAAGTATGTTATGATCCTAAAGTAAATGATCCTCACCAAAATAAATGGAACATCTCATTAAAATAAATTTCTACTTATTGGACACCCCAAGGTGTGTCAATCATCATAACCCCACTCAAAAACTCTAAAATTAGACTCAAACCAGTCACAATATTTGTGGATATAAAATAATTTGAGGATTCTATATCAACTAAATCACTGGAAATCATAGAATATATAATAATTGTACTAATGGATTTCAATGGTCTATCCCCTCTATCCATAATTTAGAATTAGATTCATATATGTGAATTTTCCATATCCCCAGCGATCTAATCTGAGTCCCCTGAGCTCACTATCATGGCTGATGTTGTCATAGTAAATCATACTACACATAGAAGACGTACCTCATGGTCATCCAGAAGACACCACTTGTACTCCACTGGATACAAACTTTAGGTTCTTCTAACAAAAGAGAGCAAAATTCATTACCTCATTAAAATTATTTAATCAATAGATCTAAATTTGGGACATAATATCATAATTATATATGTCCTAAAAACATCTCACCGAAGTTGTATGTTCTCAGACCAATTCTAAGACAAAGCTCTTAATGTTGATGAAGCGATTAGTATAGTATTTCACTAACATGCCTCCCTAGTTAAACTGAATAAACTTTTCCTCCCTTTATTGTCTAATAGTCTATAGGTATAAATGAACAATGTAGTTTTCCCATATTACATATATACATTTCCCTCCAACTTCTTATCCTAAACCTTGATACCCCGCAAATTATTTTCTTGAACTCATAACCTATAATTAGACATATTTAATCAATTCTCAATAAGAGTCTCTAAATTTTCAGTAATTGTTTGGATATACTCAATAATGAACATAGATTACTCAGGTACACATTCTATGGTGAATGACACATGGATATGATAGTAAAAACCACGATTTTGGTCCGACATATCCAACCATCCTACCCTATGTATCATTCCATGAACTTTATAACTAAGTGATGTTCTCATGGAACATATCTCCCACTCATTCACATGGAACTATTAGGGACTCTAATCCCACTACTAGAGGAACATTTACTACAATATCCTCATATCATACACCCAAAAAACATCATCATGATGGAATGTTTATAAAATAACAAGCATATGTCTTGGGATAAATAACACATTATAAATAGGTTTACACAAGAGTGGTTTACATAATTCCACAATGTGTCACCCCTCATAAACCAAATCATTGACAAAACCGAGGGACTGCCACTACCCTCAACCACCCCTAATCTGGGTCATGGATAACACATAGTAAACAACATTTCATATAATAAGTTTCCCCTCTGAAACCCATTTTTATCATTTAGAAATTTCCAAATTTAGCATCTTTTAACAATTATTATTTCATTATTAAGAACCACTTAATTTATATTACCCCACTAAATAAAATCATCTTTATTTCTCAAAACCCACTCATCAATTTGTTTTAGTTGTCATGAACCCCTCCCCACAAAATGTACCCCTCCTTGGCCGACAATGTGATAAGGGAGATAATGACCCTCGATTCCCGCCTCCAGTAGGCCCCAGGTTGGCGACTAGCACTAAGGGTATGGTAACACCCAAATGGGAGGAATTACCCTCTAAAAGAACACATACATAAGAGAGAGATAAGATAGACACCAATCATATCTAACTCAGAACTGAAAATATAAAAGAAACCCAAGTGCAAAAATGGAATGTCATGAAAAATTACTACAACAAAAAAAGAGGAAAACTGCAAGTACCCAAAATAATGTAATTTAGCTACCACCACAAGCCCGAACAGCTTCTCAAACCCCAAGCTAGTATAAACCCGCATGATCTTAAACCTACTCCAAGTGACTTGAAAACAGGTTATATATACGTAAGGTGAGTATAACATTATACATAGTAGGATCCTCTCTGTAGCCTCTTGAGCTAAGGTAAAGAAATCATGATAAAGCATAGTGAACAACATGTGAAACTAACTCATCACCTAAATAGGTATACTATGTTCCCAACCTCACCTTGGATACTCTCACCAAGTAACGCATACAAGAATATAACATATAATAATGAATATCAAGTGTACCCCACTACTACTTCCCCACCGGTTTGCTGGTTTTCCCCAACATCGCACGTCCTAAGCATCTCTCTCTAAAAAGGCTTGTCCACAGACACCTGAGTGAATCACCACAATCAGGACCTCGTGCACCATAAAGGCTTGCCCGCAAGCACCTGAGTGAAGCACAACACCATCCTCACAACCAAAAGTAACATCGTTGTTTCCAGGAGCCACCACAACTCGCATAACATGTATCAAATGTCAGGTATTATACCTCAAGCCATTACAGTCCATACCCCGAGTAAGGATCCTCATGCCATCACATCCTATACACGTTACACCTATAGTAGTCCATATGATACTATATCAAGATTATATGTGTGTGAATAACCACAATACATTATAGCCCTATACACACATATATTTGGAAAATTAACTGATGTTCCTAATGGAACTAGTATCTACCAAGAGAAGAGAGCAGGGCCAAAGGGTGTAGTCAGCTATTCATCCTCCCACTAGAATTTTGGGGAAAACACCCCCCATGGATCATAATCCCTGGGGTGTCAGTTTCCCTTACTGACAGGGTTGAGTAGCGTATAGAAACACAAAAAGTATAGAATATATTATATCTCACAACCACACTATGGGCATAACCTAGTCTTAGAAACAACTGCAGCTAACGTCTCTCAGACTCCGGGATACCACTTCTAAGACTAAGTATCCTATAAGCACACAACCATTTAAATATATTTATTAGATTACTTCATTCCCTTTTTATCAATTCCATTATATGTTAATTAATTCTTTAATGTTTAATTAACCATTAACAAATCCACATTATGTTTTATTATCATCAAACCCAAAGCCCATTGTCCCTTTAAAATTATAGCCTCATCATTATGTTTCTACGAACAACAACCCAATGCGTTAACACCATTTAATCAATTTTCATTACATAATTACTTTCCCATATTCCTAGGCATTCTAGAAAAGCATTCGATGCTACGAAAAACAAGGGGGATCAACATGGTGAGTAGATGTACTACCCGTCGAGTCTTTACCACCTATAGCAAGTGCGTAAACGCATCATCCCTTGAGAAACTAGACATGGAAATCACGTGGAATACCCCACACATTTTCACCTCCTTATAAAGAAGGGTTTGAAAGATCAAATGTCTTGATATGTGTGGAAACGTAAAGCAGAAAATCAACCGAATGAAACATAAATCATCCAACAAACACATCCATCCCCTTCCATCATCCCTTGTGTCCTCCCCGACACCAACATGCATAAACTGATGCATCTTGCCACCATAGGAATTATCCGCTGCCACAACCAAAATTAATCTATGACCCCACAAATCACAACAACCATACAGGATCACATCACAGCACAAGCAGCAAGAAAGAAAACATCACATAAATTTGACTCTTGGCCCATTAACAATCAAGAGGGTAACTCAGAACCCTTTAAGGAATTATCAAACAATCAAATATTTAGACCATATTGAATTAACAAATTTAGAATCTGTTGGTTCCAAAATTGGAAATCTAACAAGAAAGATATCACAAATGAGTATACATGATTACTATTCCAATTTGATAAAAATAAAATTACAACAAGAAATATATTCATTCACATGCCTCCCTATCATTATCCAAACAAATATAAATTAGTCCCTATTTATGTTCTTTACCTATTTCAATAATGAACCATCGATATGGATAGAAAGCATAGATATCACACTATCTAGAAAAACAAGAGTCAATATCATACAGTCAATAAAATTTCTTTACAGAGTTCAAAATAGTTATTATGTCAATTCAATTATCATATTGCAAGATTAAACATGATAACAATACAGTTGCACATAAAGGAAAGAGATGCAATGAATCATCTACATCATAGGTTTTTGACGAAAACCACAAAGGTCAAAGAACACTCAAGAAACCCTGGTCGATTCTTTAAAACCCCACCTTAGATCTCTCCTCCTAACAAGATCAAGACCAAATATCATAATATTTGGCATCCATACACTTAGATATACCTTTAACAGGAGTAGATCTAAGAAATAAGGAGAAGAGGAGGTGTATTTCTAAGTAGATCTAAGAAACCAACCATGAACGAAGAAGAACGATCATGTAACTCAAGAAACTAGCTTCGATTCATCAAGAAAATCCTTCGGATCACCTCCAAAACGCATGGGAGAGGTTCTCCTACCTTCGAGGAATAGTAATCCTGAGTTATGGCCGCTTAGGATCTTAAACGAGAAAGTTAGAGGCAAAATGGTTGAGATCCACATTTTTAGGTTCTAGATTTATGTGTCCGCATAGTTTTCTCACACGGTTAGACAAACCGTGCACTAACCGTGCAGTCACTACTGCCTCATCAAACACTCCTCGCACGGTTAGGCTACACGGTTAGACAAACCATGCGTTATACACTGCATTTAACACCAGCCTCACACGATTGTTCCGCACGGTTTAGACAAAATATAAGCCTCCCGTGTGAAAACAATAACCCTTTAGTTTCCCTTAAACGTACACCCAAACACACCCCAAGTCACATTAACCTCCCATAACACCTCTAACACCACATTTTTACAATGTAATGGACTGGAGAGGTCTGGACCATTACATCAGATACCTCTCAAAACATTCTCATCCTCAAGAATCCAAAACCCACCTAAACTGAAAACAAAACAAGGTCTGAACAACCACCCCTCGAGATTCCTCCCAAAAGAGAGGAATCCACAAAAGAAAAAAAGGAATCCATCTCATAAAAATGAATATTTTATAACCACATCAGCTACAAAAATACATGAAAAGAGTTAAACATCAAACAACTCCGGATACTGGTCACTTATTAGTGACTCACGTTCCCAAGTACTCTCATCCAAACCACCGTGTCTCCACAATACATGACCTAAAGGAACAGAAAACCCATGAAACACCTTCACCATCCATTCTTGGATATCCACAGGTCACTCCTCAAAGGTTTCATCATCATCCACATCAATCTCTCCCCAATCGATGATATGATATCATCATGAAGATAACGACGAAGTTGTGATACATGGAAAACTTCATGTATCCGACTCATCTGAGGGGGAAGTGCTACTCCATATGCCACAGCTGAAACATGAGCTAACACCTTGAAATTCCCAATAAAACGAATAGAATGCTTACTTCCACATCCAAACCCTTGCTGCCCACGACAGGGGGTCACCTTCAAAAACACGTGATCCCCAATATTAAACTCTATGGATCTCCTTCGTTGATCATCATTTTCTTTGAGATGATCGTGCACAATCTTTATCCTTTAACAAATCACCTAAACCATCTCAGATTTATTCTGAACTAGTTCCGATCTGAGAATTGCTTACTCTCCGACCCCAGTCCAGCACAACAGAGAACGGTAAGGCTGGATATACAAGGCTTTAAACAGTGCCATACCGATGCTGGAGTAAAAACAATTATTGTAAGGGAACTCCACCAAGTGTATGTGACTTATACATGATCCTCCAAAATCCAGAACAAACTAGCATAAGATTTCATCATGTGTTTGGATGGTTCACTCTGTCTGGCCATCCGTTTGAGGATGAAAAGTAGTGCTCAGGTATAGTTGGGAACCGAAATCATGATGGAGACCTCTCTACACCCTGGAGGAAAAACGAGGATCTTGATCAGAAATGATCGTCCTAGGGACTCCATGAAGTCTCACCACCTCCACTAGATATTGTCTCGGCAAAGCTTCCACTAAGCTTGAATCCTTGATTTCTATAAAGTGGGCCTCTTTTGTTAAAAGATACAGTACCACCCAAATAACATCATATCCTCTTAGTGGTCGAGGTAAACCAGTAATGAATTCCATTGATATTTCCTCCCACATCCACTGAGGAATATCTAATGGCTAAAGAAGACCACCTGGAAAACGGTGTTCGGCCTTCACCTTCTGGCAGACTAAACATGGAGACAAAAACTCCCCAACCGCACGCTTCTGTCCAGGACTCCAAAACTGACTCCTCAAGGATCGATACATCTTTTCCGCACCAGGATGTACCACTAATGGTGAAATATGGAACTCTCTGAGGACCATATCACGCATCATCAAAGGAACAAAAATCATGTTGTGATGCAACACTCTGTGTTGTTCATCCTCAGACCAACCATCAAGGCCCTCACCACAAACAACTCGGTATACCTAGACTTCCACCTCTAGATCCCCTAAATGGGACTCTTCTACCTTCTCCATCAGGGATAACTGTACCATCATCTGATGAGGAAATCATTTATCCCCAACTTCTCCGATATCAAGATGTAATGCTGACAGTTCTTCCATTACTCTCCAGTAACCATCGGATTCAAGAACAACATCACTACATGACATTCAACTAAGTTCATCAGCTACAACATTCCATTTTCTAGGTGTATATGATATTTTGAAGTCATATTACTATAAGAACTCCATCCACCAACGTACTCGTATGTTCAAGTCATGATGGGAGAAAACATACCTCAAACTCTTAAGATTATTGAAAACCAAAAAGTACTCACCAATGAGGTAATGTCTTCACAACATTAGAGAAAAAACCACGGCTTCAAACTCTGGATCAAGGGTGGAATAGTTGCATTCATGGGGATGAAACTGCTGAGACACATAAGAAAGAACTGAACTCTACTACATGAGAACACAACCTAACCTCATATGTGAAGAATCCCAGAAAACATCAAACTGGACTCCCTCAGCTGGAAGAAAATGGACTAGAGTACATACTAACATATCATTTTTATACTCAAAAGCTGCCTGAAACTAATCAATCCATATGAATTCCTGATAATTCCTTGTCAAAGCTGTCAGAGGAGTTTCAACTCGTGAGAAATTCGCTATGAACATCATGTAGTAGCCTGTGATACCAAGGAAACTTCACACCACTGAAACTATCTTGGGGGATTCCCAAGGCACAAATACTTCTATCTTCAATGGATCAACAGAAAATCCCTATTTGGACACCACATTCCCCATGAAACGAACTTCTTGAGTCAAAAAATTGCACTTAGACAACATCCCAAATAGCTGATGTCGACGAAGAACTCCCAAAATGGCTTGTAGATGCTGTGCATGATCCTCTTCAGATTTGGAGTACACAAGGATGTTGTCGATGAAAACAACCATGAACTTCCCCAGGAACTCACGGAACACAACATTCATCAACCCCATGAACAAATCTAGAGAATTTTTCCTTCCAAATGACATTAAAACGAACTCATAACGCCGATGAAGACAACAAAAAGAATTCTTCGGATTATCCTCATCATTCACATGCATCTGATGATATCCTGACTGAATTTAAATCTTTGAGAACCATCTTGCACCCTTTAGTTTATCGAATAAGTCATCAATATGTGGAATAGGATAGGGATTCTTTATTGTCACTGTGTTTATGTGAAGATAATCGACACAAAACTGCAAACTGTCGTCACACATTTTCACGAACAAAACTGGTGCACCCCATGGTGAATGACTTGGCCGAATGAAAACACATTGTAACATACCATCATGACGTATACGTAGCTCTTGCAACTCAGAAGGGACCATACTATATGGAGTCAAAGAGAAAGGAGACGCTCCTTTCTATAGCTCGATCCCAAACTCGATCTCTCATCGAGGGGGTAATGCTACAACCTCTTTTGGAAAGACATCTGGGTACTCCTCTACGACCCTAAGAAACGCCAACTGCTGAACCTCTGAAGAACTCAACATCATATTGGACATCATTGATGATAAGTATGGAATGCTCCTATGACCCATCTGAGGATCTCGCTCACCAACAAACACCACTTTTTCTCCATTTGCACCATAGAAAATGACCGTATTCCTAAGAAATCCATGATATCCTACACTGAATACAACCAATCCATGCCATGGATGACATCATATCGTTGTATTCGTAAAAATAGGAAATCTCCCCATGAGCGGTGTTTCCCCAACACTAGTTCACAGTCTCTACATACTTTAAACAAGTCAGCTCGACCTCCAACTGGTGTAGTCAACGCCAAGGGAACTGGAAGCCTCTCTACCTCAAGTAACAAAGCATGGAAAATGGTAGGTGATATGATGGAGTGTGTAACTCTTGTATCAAACAATGAATAGAAAAATGTAGAAAACAATAAAAGGGTACCTTGAACGACATCTGACTTGTATGGTGCTGGAAACGCTAGAGCATGAAGCTGACCATGACCTCCTCTATGGCCTATTGACTACGATGATGTCCACCACCAATACCACGCTCTTCTCTCTTAGGAAGGGGTGAGTTATGCGGATTTCCTCTATATGCCCCATCTACCCTTTGCTGATCTAAAGCTGGTGCAACTGGCTGCTGCTGCTTCGACTGGAACTGACTCAATGGAGGAACCTGGAGCATAGCGCCCGGTGCACGATGACCACTCGGAAAGGTCGGGCCCACCCACTGCTAATGGCCATTACCACCACAAGAAAAACAAGCGTGTGATCCCTTGTCAGAGGCCTGAGAGTTGATGCCTCTGGAGAAATGATATGTGAATGGCTAGGACATACCACCAGGTGAATGGAAACACCTCTTCCCTGAAAACCGGGAACCCCAGACCACAACCTTTCTTTGTGAGGGATCATGACAATCCCCCTCTCGTGATGATCTGGTCCTGGCCAAGGTCCTCACACACAACCTCTAACCTCTCCGACACCTCAAGATATATCTTCAGCAAAAATGGGGTGACCTAGCGCTGGATCTCTGGACGCATAGCCTCCTCGAAATGCCTCGCCCTGGCCTCCTCAACTGGTAATAGGTCTAAAGAATATCGTAAAAGGTTCCTAAAACTGATTCCAAACTCTAAAGTAGTAAGCTCCCCTGTCAAAAGGTAAGAAGATCTTGGAGACTGGATGCCTTCGTAGTTAAAGAAAGGAACATGGATCTAAAATTTTCTCCAAACTCCTCCGATGAGATCGCTGATTACTCACAATCCCCATGGAAAAAGAACCACCACTGCCTCACTACTCCATGCAACATCCTCACAGCTAAGTACACCCAGTTCTCCTTTCATGCATGGATCGAACTGAATCATATCTCGACCTCCTTAAACCAGTATTCCGTGACTGCATCTGAAACAGAGCCCTCGTACTTCTGTAGACTCTGGTGCTGAAACTCTTGGGGTGTCTTCTTCCAAGTGTCGTCATCGTCAACCTCTGCCCTGCGGTGACTTCCTGAAAAAACTAGCTCGAAATTTTCTACTCAAACCTGATGAGGACGTCGACCTGTAGCCATAACTGTGAAATAAAAGACTGTTAGAGCTTCTAAACCTGGAATATGGAAGAATCATCATTAATTAATAAATAAATTATTATATTTAATTCATTTTAGGTTAACCTATCCTAAATTGTACCCTTTAAAACATAGGTACAAAGAGAAATAATGCATGATCCTTTCCTAGGTCTCTACCCTGGAACTAGTATCACCATTTTTAGTAGCCATTGTAAACATAAAGGTCTGTACATCAGATCACTGGGGGAATTAAATGCCAATGTCTTAGTCGGTCTCCAATGTTTACCTCACTTGTTAAACATAAATGACATTGTTTCCCTACCAACCCATGCAACCTCACCTGTTCCTAAGTCCAAGCTCCATCCTATCCCTCAACCAGACCTCTGATACCACTCTATCGTGACCCCCTCCCCACAAAGTGTTCCCCTCCTGGTCCAGCAATGTGAGAAGGGAGATAATGACCCCAATGTCCCACCTCTAGTAGGCCCCGGGTTGGTGACTAGCACCAAGGGTATACTAATAGACAAATGGGAGGCATTACCTTCTAAGAGAAAACATGCGGAAGAGAGAGATAAGATAGAAATCAATCAACTCCAACTCATAAATAGAAATATAGAAGAAAACCAAGTGCAAAAATGGAATTTCCTGAAATATTACTACAACAAAAAGGGAATATCTGCAAGTACCCAAAAAAACTAAAATAGCTGCAACCACAAGCCCAAACTGCTCATGTAACCACATTCTAGTAAAACCATTTTGATCTTAAACCTGCTCCAAGTGACCTAAAAAGAGTTTATATATACGTAGGGTGAGTATAACAGTATACTCAGTAGGATACTCCCTGAAGCATCTCATGAAAAGGTAAAGAAAGCATGCTAAATAATAGTGTACAACAAGGGAAATTATCTCATCACCTAAACAGGTATACTATGTTCCCAACCTCACCATGGATAATTTCACCGTGTAACACATACAAGAATATAGATTATAAGAAAGAATATGATGGGTACCCCGCTACTACTTCCCCACTGGTTTGAAGCTTTCCCCCAATGTTGCACATCCTAAGCATCTCTCTCCAACGAGGCATGCCCGCAGAAACTTGGGCGAAGCACCAAAATCTGCACCTCTTACACCACAAAGGAATGCCCGCAAACAATGGGGAGAACCACCACACCATCCTCACAAAAAAAAGTAACCATGTAGTTTCCGTCAGACACCACATCTCACATAACGTGTATCATACCTCATGTATTATATCTCAAGCCATTACAGCTGATACACTTAGTAAGGATCCTCAAGCCATCACAGCCTACACACGTTACACCTATAGTAGTCCATAGGATACTATATCCAGATTATATGTGTGTGTATAACCAAAATCCATTACAGCACTCAACACACATATATGGGGAAAACTAACCTATGTGCATAATGGCACAAGTATCTACCAAGAGAAGAGAGAGGGGACAAAGGGGGTATTTATCCATTCATCCTTTGCCCAGAATGTTGGGGAAAACACCCCCTAGGGATCAGCATTCCTGGGGTGTCATTTTCCCTAGCTGATATGGTGGAGTAGCGTATAGAAACCAAAAAATGTACAGAATATATTATAACTCACAACCACATTATGGGAATAGCCTAGTGTTAGACACAAATGCAGCTAACGTGTCTCAGACTCCAGGCTGCCACTTCTAAGACTAGTTATCCTATAAGCACACAAACATTTAATGAGCTTTATTAGATTACTTTATTCCCTTTTATCAATTCCACTATATGTTAATTAATTATTTAAACATTAATTAACAATGAACAAATCCACATTAAGTTTCATTAGCATCACACCCAAAGTCCATTGTCCCTTTAAAATTATATCCTCATTATTATGTTTCAGTAAACACCTACCATAGGGGTTAACACCATTTAATCAAACATTAATTACAGAATTTCTTTCTCATATTCCCAGGCATTCTAGAAAATCATTCTATGCTACTAAACACATGGGGGATCAACACGGTGGGTAGATGTACTACCGTCGATTCTTTTTCTCCCATAGAAAGAGCGTAGACCCATCCTACATTGAGAAGCTAGACAGGGAAAGCACGTGGCATACCCTCCACACATTCGCCTCCTTCAGAATAAGGGTAAGCATGACTAGCTGCCTTGAGATGTGAGAAAAATTAATGTAGACAATCAACCAAAATAAATAGCAAGCATCCAAAAATCACATCCATCCGCTTCCATCATCCCTGGTGTCCTACCCAACACCCACATGCATAAACTGATGAATCTCGCCACCATAGGCGTCATCCCCTGCCACAAACAAAAGGCCTCTATGCCCCCACATATCACAACAACCATCTAGGATCACATCACCACACAAGCAACAGGAAAGAAAACATCACATAAATTGGGAACTTGGACCTTTAACAATCAAAAGGAAAAATCAAAACTCTTAATGGAATTATCAAACAATAAAATATTTAGACCATCTTTAATTAACAGATTTATATTCCGTTGGTTCCAAAATAGTGAACCTAACCAGTAAGCTATCACAAATGATTATACATGCTTACTATGCCAATTTTACTAACATAAAATTACAACAAGAACTAGATTCATTAACATGACCCTTTATCATTAGCCAAAAAAATATCAATTAGTCCTGGTTTTCATTCTTTACTGATTTACATCAAGAAAAATAGCTAAGAAATGCAATCATAGAGATCACACTTTCTAGAAAAACAAGAGGCAATATTATACGTTCGATACAATTTCATTATCCAGTTCAAAATATTTATTATGCCAATTCCATTGTCATCTAGATGGATTAGACATGCTAACAATACAGTTGCATGTAAAATAAAGAGAACAACGAATCCCCTGCCTCAATGGTTTTTGATGAAAACCACAACGGTCGAAGAACTCTCAAGAAACCTGGGTTGATTCTCCAAAACCCTGCAATAGATCTATCCACCTAGAAAGATCAAGACAAATGATCATCACATTTTTCATCATTACCTTATATCTACCATTAACAGGTGTAGATCTATGAAACCAGGAGAAGAGAGAGAGTATATCTAAATAATTCTAAAAACCAACCAAGAACGAAGAAGAAAAATCACATACCTTAAGAAACTGTCTTCTATTCGTTAAGAGACGCCTTCAGATTACCTCCAAAACACTTGGGAGAGGTTCTTCTACCTTCGAGTAAGGGTAATCCAGAGTTATGGCCACTTAAAGGGTTAAACGATCTTGTTAGAGGCAAAATGGTTGAAATCCAAAAGTTTAATATCTAAATTTAAGTGCCCACACTGTTTTCTCACACAGTTTGTCCAACCGTGCAGTCACTACTGCTTCGTCAAACACTCCTCTCACGGTTAGGCGGCACGGATAAAAAACCGTGTGTTAACCGTGCGTTCGCCACTGTCTCCAACACCAAACTCGCACAGTTTGGCCGCACGGTTTAGACAAACCATGCATCTCTCATGCGAAAGCTATAGCCCTTTAGTTTCCCTTAAAATTCCACCCAAATGCACCCCAAGTCACCTTAACATCCTATAACACCTCTAACATCGCATTTTCATATTGTAATGGACTGGAGAGGTCAGGTCCATTACATATGTGGATGACTAATATTATTCATGTCACATACATTCCACAAAACCTCAAATGATGCATGAATACAGAACTCTTGTGCCAAACCTATCCATTAGTAATGTCTTATAAACATGAACACCATGAAATAAGTGCATCATCCAAGTTGAAATAATATCCATGTTTAACAGAAAACATAAAGAAAATAAGCCTCAGCCTATGTACATGGTTATTCCCCCTCAAATATGTTGGATAGTCCGTTGAACATGCTCGTAACTAATTAATGAATCATAATAGATACCAATATACCATTCAAAAATACTAGCATACCTAAAAATAAAATACAACTCCTCCCATACTAAATTGTAACATCCCAGACTAGGTGACACATGCTGGTGCCACGAGACAGTTTTCTACATGACCTCAGATACACATCCCCTTACATTAGAGGCTACCGACTAGATTTTATAAACTAATTTGTAACAAGGTGATACTATAAACACTTTCTCAATGTGAAGAAATATTAAATAAAAAATCATTAAAATAGGATAATAAAAAATAACCAATAAATACCATCATCACTTGATGAATTCCAAAATAAGGAAAATGACCATAAACTAAAAAAGATACAAATACCATGTCATACAAGCATGAAGTTTCTAATGATGACCAAAATTAATACACACTATCAACTCCCATGTGAGTCTCGACAACATGTCCAACTCCCTCATCCATGCACTAACCCTAATCCCAACCCACCTATCTAACATAGTGTTAATTTTTTTTTTCATGTCAAAAAAACCTAATTTCTATTTGGTTACCAATAAGGACGCCACAATAGAGTATGAGTATAACTCATTTGGACACCACCAATGGAATCTAAATAAATATCTACTATATTAATTTGTATTAATTTATTTATATTGAATAATGATCAAATGAAAAATTTAAGTGTTCTCAAATTTATTATTCGTTATCCAATCCCATTTTAACTTCATCGGCCCATGATTGAGTCAGAACCCTACACCATATGGATTTTAAATTTTAATATTTTAATGACAATTAATTTTTTGATTTAAATAGAATTTCATTTGGTATATTGGTGAATCATCCTATGCACTGTTATCTCTGAAACATGGAATATCAATCCAACGCCAAAATCATAGGGGCCGAGAGCATCAGTTTGGAACCCCGAGGGTACATGGAGAATCTATCCATTTCCCATAAATAATTGTTAAAATTCATCTGTTGGGGGCCTATAGAATCATTATAAAACCCCAATGGTACTTGAAGGTTCAATCCCTCACTCACAAATCATTGTTGGCATTTACATATACACATATCATTGTTCCATATTCCTAATTACTTTATCACCCAATTTTCAACATTTTAAACCATTTTATATTTCTAAAACAACTATGGTTTCCTATATTCATCATAAGAATCAACAGTTTCAATTCTACCATTAATCCCATTATCATCAACTATTAAACAACTCATTATCCCTTTATGGTTAATCCAATAAACCCTTTAAATACCATTTTCAATCACGCAACAAGTATTTTGTTCAATTCCATTAGACCATTATTCCATTTTTTACAATTCATAAATAATAATTATATGTGTATTAGAATACCCCATGATTTTCCATCAATAAAACTATCAAATCTCTAATGGGTCTAATAGGATCCATGAAGGGTACCTCAATCACATGGGAATCAATTCATTATTTCAAATATCAAATGAAATTACCCAAAATGGAAACTCAATAATATTGTTAAAATATTTTAATCATGATCAAGACGAAGAGAATTATAAAATATAACACATAATATAGGATCGTTGATAAAATCTCACCAAACCTTTTCCAAAAATTTGATGTAGATTAGTCAAATTCACAATGGAAAAGGGATATATTGTCAAAACCATGGATCACTATCAGAAATCAAAGATCCATTATGAAATATATATTAAAAATAAATAAGAGTATGAGTTTATATCAATATAAACGGATATAAATACATGAGAGAGATATGAACATAAACCAAAAAGTTATCACATACCTCAGATGTTTTGATTTCTTCCACCAGATCTTAACTTGGAAAAGAGTTGGGTTTGATGAGTGTAGAAATCCTCGCCTAAGCCTCTAAAAGAAAAAACCATGTTAGGTTGATCCATGGTGATTAAGGATATAAAAAGTGGGTTCAAAAATTATTAATTAAATATTCAAGGATTTAAATTCCCACAGACATGGTTTCATGGAAGGGTCACGTGATTATACAAACTATATAACCAAACTATGTGACCCTACTATCTAGGGTTTGTGGTTTCTTTTATGTGGTTTCATAGTTTTATAATCCACATCCTAACCATGAAAACCCCCCAATTCAAAGGGTGTTTGGTTGAGGGAGGATTGTCACATGGTTTGTTTGAATAGTGTGTCCCCTATCCATGGCTAGAAACTAGGGTGACCCATTTGTTGGGGAAAACCGCATGGTTTTCTAGAAGGATTTACCAACCCCATGAACATCCAACATTCTCAAAACTAACCCAAACTACCGTAATCCAACACCCAACCAAGGAATGTATGACACACCTCCATAAAGTAAATATCTAACATAAAGAAATAAAATACTTTATTCCTACATGACAAAAATTATTCATTAACTAATGAATTAATATTAAAAAGAAAATTCAAAATGACTTTATCAAATAACTCAAATAATTATAAATTGATATATTGAAATTAAAATAGTATTCCTATAAATTTATTTTATTTACTATGTCAACTATATATTAAAAATGATGTTATAAATAACCATTAATCGACTAACTTAGGCATTACCTTGAATAACTATTACCAAAAATGATGTGAAAAATATACATGTAAATTCCACATCAAATTCCCCCCAGATAATAGGATTCTTTTCCTCAATAAATAAATCAGTCAAAACATAGTGGAAAAAATGTATCTCAAAATTGAAAAGAAGATATTCTATAGTGAATTTATTTTCAACACGATTTCCCATTAATGATTTATTCAACTTGAAAATGAGATTTCCGACTAAAAATCAGATATTATTAGTGAAAATGTGGTTACTATTGAAAAAAAGAAATGACATAGAAAAATATGGAAATTAATTGAAAAAAATTTGAATTTATCTAGGGCTTCTAAACTTCTCCCTAACTTTAGGTAAATATTAATACATAATTAAAAGGTCCAACATAATTTACACACACTATTGGATGAGTGTAAAATAATAAGTAGCATGATAACATAAACAACCCATCTCGTTTTAGAAAAATAATGGAATAAAGAATGATAAATAATTCACACAGCCAGAATTAGGATTTTTATTTCATATTCCATATAAATGAATATCTTATATTATTTAATATGAATAAAAATATTTCAAACTCCTAGATAGTTGTAAACATTTATTCAAAAAATTACCCAAAAGAATAAGTAATCTCAAGATGACATGAAAAATGATTTACCCAATAAAACCATGAGTTATTAATGATTAACCACATCAATGTATCATCACAACCTTAAATTTTGATAGAAACCATCACCGATTTACAATGATTAAATGATGATTAAAATCTATTTTTTATAAAATTATTATATGTTTTATGGGTTCCGTTTAATGAATGTTTGGATCAATTAAGATCCCTCTCCCA
Organism: Viscum album; assembly: GCA_963277665.1. Classification (NCBI taxonomy): domain Eukaryota; kingdom Viridiplantae; phylum Streptophyta; class Magnoliopsida; order Santalales; family Viscaceae; genus Viscum; species Viscum album. Next base: position 1,934,209,135 of record OY728142.1, read on the forward strand.
TACATAAATCCCCTCATTTCCCCCAATTCATTATTATAATGTGAGTGAAATATTTACCCGTTTAATTCAAAAAAAATACCAATTAGCATAAATGAAAATATTTTCGAAAGGGTGGTGTGAATGTTCAAAAAAAATCAAAAATAAAATTCAACAAAAAAATATGAAAAATGGTCCATACTAGCCTCTTATATTGAGGTTTATCACAGAGAATGAATTTTTTATGGTTTAATTCATCAGTTGGTTTCAAAAATGAATATCAATATGAAATAGAAAAACTAGTATTTAATTACAAAAATTTATAGAGCTAATCTAATGTGAAGTATAAATCAACATAGATTAATCAATAACTTCATCATGAACTCAGTTTTAAAGAAAAAATTAATGAATTTAAATACCTTGAAATGAGACATATAATTAAATAATTATGGGTAAAATTTAATAATTAAAAATTCTAAATCAATTACTCCCCTATTTGAATAATATTTATCACTTTAAATATATCTATATAAACCTCCCTCAATATGAAAAATAGATAATACTATGGTTGATAATTTATGTTCTCATTGAAGAATATATTAACGTGACATGATATATTTAATGCTCTTAATAATAAAATATATAAAAAAAGGATTAGGGATATGTTATCTAGTTAAAATTCCCAATTAATGCTCCATTATCCTTGAAAAATAGTTTCTTCATGCCACATATCCAATCCAAATTATAGTAGCCTCACATTTTCTTCCACTATATACTCCTCAAAATTAGACATCTGAGTATGAGAACCAATTGAAATAAATATAAATATAGAGAATATTTTGAAAATATAGAGGATCTAAAAATATAGAGAGAACATAATTCTAACATAAAACTAAAAACCAACCTAACAATCATAGTATTACTCTCATGTAGTGCTAAATTTATTGTCATTAACCAAAATATACACCAAAAGTGATCATTGTATTGTCATTTTAGGAGTATGATTTATTAGGTGTGTGGTCAATTTTTTTGTGAAATAATTTCATGTTTACTAAATACATAATGTAACTAAGAAGCATGAAGAACTCCAACAATAAACTCTAATGTTTTAGGACTAATTCGCAATCCACAATTTGATTGAATACTCATATTTGAATTTAATGAATCATTAAAAGATGTAATCATCTCATTATTCTACCTAATATGATCATATTCACTCCTTACTTGTTTCCTGACACAGAGAATAATAACATGATTAGAAAATGGATCAATAAAATTAATAGTTTTTGCAATAAAAAAATAAAATAAAATATTTTACACCTTAAGGGGTAAATAGAGAACATATATTTTAATTCACATTGTAATTATTTAAGAAATAGAACATATAATTATTCCTCAAAATTTATCAATGGATAACGGACATTTTTACTTTCCACATCTGGTAATGTTTATAAAATCTCATCTAATATACAGAAAATTGGTTGAAAACAATCATAGTCATCTAGAATTTTAATAGATTTGAGTACAGAACCAACTTCATGTTTAAAATAATCTTTTTCAATAAAATAATAATATCGAATAGACATAATCTACTCAATATGGAAGGTAAGGGAACAAGAATTGGGGTTGGGTACATGGGAGGTATACAAACATTGAATAGGTTGAGAGACACTTTTAAAAATATAACACTATTTAGGATGGACCAATTCACAATCCTAAAAAAATTAATTTCCAAATTTGACCCTAAATTCTCCATAATCATTCTAGTGCCAAAATAGTTTCAGATTCAAAAAATTAATGCATTCAAATATCCTCTACCATTTTAAATGATCAAATCAAAAAAAAGTTGATGATTTTCCTTCCTAACTCGATCTTTAAAACTTCTTTAAAAAATAAATCATCATAAATCTCACCATCAAGGAGAAGCTTTTAAAACATAAAATTCATCTTATACCACATCATCCTAAAGGGTGATCCTACCCTTGGAAACAATATTGACTTCCTCAATAGATGCTAATAATGGTTGATATAAGATGACTAGAACAAAATAATTGATATAAATTTCATTAATTAGGATGTACGTGTGAAAAAATAGTTTATATACATCAACAAATAGGTCATTCACCCTCACATAAGGATATGAATGTGACCCATTACCTATATATATATAGAAAATAATAAGTTGTTTTCATATCTATAAGACCAAAATATTTTAGTAATGAGTATGCCAAAAGGTTAGTGGTTTCAAATAAGTAACAAACAAACCTAATATCCTCATTCCCACCAATTTCATGTGAAATGATGAAATTACCAGGTTAATTATGTTTTGGAGGATTATCTTTTTGAATAATGGCAGTACAATCCTTATTATGAAATATTGTTCAACCCTCATCCCAATAAATTTTTTCATCCATGAAATTTTAATGAAATGGAAGAATAAATGATTGTTTATTAAATCCTCCTACAAAAATTTTTATTGTCATTAAACCTCTATACAACTAAATAAACATCAACTAATCAGGTACATTAACAAATGTGAATCATTCTAGAAAAGGTATGATAGGTGCTTAATTTTACAAAACATGTTGTTGATTCTCCCCATCCTCAAACCTAACATTATTATTTCCCTCAATGATTAGCTCCCATTTTATTTTAATTTTCATTTTATTTATTTCATTTTAAGCATCTTTATTTTTTCCAACGATATTAAATCATTCCATATTTTATTTTTTGTGGTTTCTATGGTTTTCATTTATATTTTAGACATGTTAGTGAATTTTATAATTCCAGGCACTATTCCATATATGGTTCTTGATTTTTTTGAAATTTTGTGGTTGTAACTACAATAAATTATCTATCAAATTTTGTTCATTTGGGTTGGAAAATAGACCTTTATCATTCACCCATTGATATCTAGCAATCTAACCCATTTTATGTCCTAAGCTATGAATCCTAGAGTATGTGTCTTTTTTTAATAAACTAGTCTCCCAAATAACTTAATAAAACATAACATTAATTTATCCATTATTATTTAATCATTCATCAACATATTGTTCTAAATAATATTTTTTAGGTTGTGATTGGTAAGTTGGGAAGGTTGACTATTTTAATACATATTGTGATTCCATGATAGATTATGATTAGTTTTATAACAAATAGTATATTGGTATGATAATGGATATTGCACACCTTGATCCCTATCCCTATAATTGAAAAATTGGTCACTATACCAAGACTAAATTGTGAGATCAAATTTTGGACAACAATTTCAAGAATTAATAATAATCCAAAAATAACTAAACTTATCTATAAGTGAACTATCATTGAATACAGTATAATGGGATTATGTTTCCACTCTGTCAATGAAACTCTTCAAAGTGCATTTTTTCACTGATTTTGGTACAATTAATCTAATGGTTTCTTATTAAAAAGAGTGGTTAAATTAGAGAATTATCCACCATAATATTTTTAAGGATATTTGTTTTGTTGGTATAATCCATTCAATATTTCTTATATATTTCCTTGGATTATTCATTAGAGTTAACGCTATGTTGGGATGTCACAACCCAAAAGAATTAATATATAAAAATAATTACTTATATTAAATCACACATTTTCATATTTTAATTTAAAATAGTTTTCCCATTGATTGAGAAATCAAATATGAAATCTATGACCATGGTTGATTTAAGAAGGCAGGTATTATCCTTGACATGATATAAATTTGGATGGTGTAGATATATTGGTTAAAGGAAATCATTGTAAGGTGAACACAATAAAATAAATGAACAATTTATACAATTTATTTAGTAACCTAAATCTATGTTACACACTAATAATAAATCATTATGATTAATCATGATGGTTATTTGAATAATACTAAGATAATTAGAGGAACAAAGGAGGATCCATTAATATACGACAATAGATCATGGATGAGAGATCATTATTCAATGGATTCATCTTTCCCAATGAAGATCTTTGATAACTCCAATGGATACTCCATGAAAACATTATTCACTAGTGATTGGTCAAAAATTTATGTAGGGCACATTATTTCCTGGATTTACATCTTAATTTTATTTGATAAGCATCGATAGTTTATCTGTTTTTATATCCAATTATTATCATTCTTCACATGAACCCAATTTTTTATTTATTTATGGTTTCTCAATTTAACCCTTGAAATTAATGATTCCTTGTCAATAAATGGAATCCATACCAAAAAAGGGACATGTTCATCCCTCAATTTTATTCAAATTAATTTCTCTCACCATTATTAAAATGTTTTTTTGTTGATTTCCATTGGTAGGTGGTTCAATAAAATACCTAGTAGACGATCCTCATAAAATCACTCTTTGGAGAAACCAATTGATAACTTCGATTTGGGTTTGAGATAGAGAGTATGATTGATGTGTGATGAGATATTGTAGATGGATTATAGGCAGATCCTGGGGACTTTGTTTGTGGGTCTCAACATATGGGGGAGTGGAATAATATGATCGAATCGTGAGTAGTTCAGGTGTAAAAAATCCATCCACCGGTGAAGGATCATGCATGGTCGTCCCAAGATCTTAATTCCATAACATGATTTGTGGATGAAATGGAAAACCAACTATTTGGGTGAGTATCATTAATCACAATTGAGATTTATGAATATCTATATATACAAAGCGTGTTTTCTAGTAATAAAATCAGTGTAGTCCCCATGTAAAGGGAGCTAGGGTTTCAAGAAGACTAAAACATCACATGCAATGTAAGGCCCCATACATTAAATATGACCTATTTTTGAAATCCTGATGTGTAACTCATGAGTATACGAGCACAAATAGAGTAAACAGGAAAAATCACAGATATTTACATGAAAACCCCAATGTAGAAGGACATGACCATGTACTCATATAAATTCATGGTACTCAGACATGGACAATGTATTATCTTTACTATATTACCCATGCATGGTCCAAAGTACATGTGAAGACCTTGGGTGTCCATGAAAGGATGTTTATACCCATTGCACATTGTGTACATTTGTGTATGACATCCATCATGTGTATCCCATTTTTTATAAGATTAATTTGGTCCCATTATAATCGTATCCTAAGTACTTTTAAAATTATAACATGATGGTTTATGTTATTTTGGAATTAGAGATACATCATGAGGTGTTAATGTAAGGATAAATCTATGTGTAGTTAGATGGATTACTTATACATAATGTTTCTAGTGCTTGTATCACCGATTCATATTCAACATAGTTATCCAAAAGATATCATAGAGCTATACATGTCTATAGTTCATTTAGATAGTGAAAAGGTTGGGTAACTAGGCTCTCAGGTGGGGTTGATGGTATATCTAGTGGGGTGGCTTTGAATGGTCAAAAATACTTTAAAGATGTCTCAGAAGGGGAGAATCCTATTCAGGTAAGAAAAACCAATATTTCTCTTGTTATGGTGGACCAACAATGTGCTAACAGTGTGGATGGTTTCTTTAATATCTATTTTTTAGTTGAAAAAATGGGGGAGGTGGCAGGTTGTCAAAAATGGAACCTGGTGGAAAGGATTGAATGTGATAGACCTCTTATGGACTTATTTAGATACATTCTTTTTTCATGGGTACTTTGACATCAAGCCATGATATCTATTTTAATGAGATCTACTTTCTTTTTTGATGAATTCTCTTGATAGGATTTTGTGATGGATTAGATTATAGACGATAGGTGATATGGTTCATGGAGTTTCTCTCTATTAGGTTTTTCCAAGAATACACATTGAGAGGTGGAATATATTATTGTGATAGTTTGGGACATATTATTGGGGATACGATGATGATGAAACCCAATGTTTTCATGATAAGGATTCCCCATCATTTTTTTCTAAATGGATCTATATCTGAAGCACCCATCCCACACTATTTTTAGGGAAATTTAGGGTTCTTCCTTATGTAATATAATTATCTATCAAGAGCCTCTAGGTTCATCACTCATTTGTTTAAAAGGGTCACTCATTTAATTTTTGTATGTGGAATTGGAATCCTAGCTTGCCGGTTGGTGGGGTGAGCATCTCAGTTTTTATTTTTAGTGGAGGTGATGGATGGTTATTCCAATATATGGTCTCTATTGAATGGATTATTTACTGGGTTAAGTGGTGAGGGCCTTATAGATCCTCAAAAGGGGGGTCACCAGAGTCATGTGCACTGGCATCGGTGGTGGAGGCATAGTGATCCATCATTTGGATTTAAAAAATTACATTATTTTTTAAATATTGGCAGTGTGCATCATGCACAAAAAACACATTATATTTTATAAATTTTGAGGTGTTAGAGGTGGAGTAATCTATGAATAAGAATTAGATGTTTTTGGAATCGTCAATTTTCATAACTATTTTTGGATTCCTAACACTAAGAACTGGATCGTTTGAGAAACTATCTAGAATAGATCTCCCATTAGCGGTATGTTATCCCTTAAAAAGGCAGGTATTTGTGCCTCAAAAATAAATAAAAGGGGATTGGGTTGATTTTTGTAATAATTCTAAGTTTCTTATCTCATCTAGTTTTATGACCTTGTCTAATTAGGTGGACATAGAGGTTTACTGATATTCATCTCTTGACCCAAGCATATGGTTTTATGATGGAATGGGTTTGAAGATATCCACATGAGAGTGCCTGGAAAGTCTGATGTGTTCCCCAAATTGTTTTTTGGTTATAGAAATGCCAGGATCCTTTGAGGAGTCCATGTACTCATTATTGACTAAGGATGAAGACAATAATAAGGCATGATAGATCTTATTTGGTAGAGAACAAATAACTCAATCTCACACTAAAGAATAGTTATATGTCATCTCATAGAAGAAAATGTGCTCTACTTATGACTATGAAGCCCTCATTTCCTCTCATCAATGTTCTTCTTAATGATCTGAAACATGAGAGGATTAGGTGTGTAGGTAAAAAGTGCATACATCTGGAATGATGATTTTCATTTATAGGTATATTTTATTTCTTTTATTGATCCAAAATTATATCATTTTCTTATAAATATCTTTTTCAAATATATGGGGTTTTATGATTCCTTTCATGAAATCCCATGAAATAAATATATATGGGTCTATTGGAAGAGATTTGTTGAGGTGGGAACAATTGATGTTTCAACGCAGTATGTATCAACTAATGTGAATGTGTTGGGGGTTTTGATTTCTTTTCTGCCTTTGTATATGAAATCTGTGATGATAATGATCAGAAGGGGTTATGCCGTATAATTTATAACATCAATGCAGGGAATCTGACATGGATTATCGAGGGAAATTTCAATAAAAGTCTGGTTACCTGAGAGAATAAAGGTTGTAAAGAGTACACAAATATTACCATGCATGACAACATTCACTTCATTTAATCCAATGTTTTGTTTGATATGGGATTATTGGGATGAAATTTCACCCAGTGTAATAATTGGAAGGAAAACATATGCATATAGAGAAAAAATGATTTCTATTTGTGTAATATTCATTACATCAATTTCTTTTCACATTTTTCGGTGATAAATATCTATAGATCACTATCAGAACATCTCCTTTGGTGATTACTATTATGAGTAGTCATTGAGGTCTAGAATTATTTATCTACTCACGCAGCTTGTCAAGAGTGAAATATTTCAAGAAAATGTATTCTTAATGCTTCTTTCAACCCGTTGATGGGATTTCATTGAATATTTTAACATTGAGACTCAATAGGCCAGGGAATGATATTTAAAAATGGACATTGATAATTATATGTCGTGAAATCTCTATAGATTAAATTCAAGAGGATATAAAATGGTTGAAGTTGAGGCTGTAACAGGATTGGGGGAATAGAAATATTGCTACGCTGGATGACATGAAAATCTAGTTTGATGAAAAATGAATGGAATCAAAAGAGTTTTGGGGGAAAAATCAAGGACTACATGGATTAAAGAAGAAGATATAAAGATAACATTTACATGCATGTATAAAGGAGGGACATGTCTCAAAGAATATAAGCTTTATGATTCTAGATGTGTCCTATACATATAATATTAACGTGGAATAGAATTTAGATATTACACATTTTAATACCCTATTGAAATAACAGAATGATATTTCATATAAGGATATGGGAATATAAGATATTGAATTAAGGTTTTAGTATTGCATTACCTACTTGATTAAAGAGAATGAAAACAATGATATAGGGGATCTTCATGATGTATAAAATATTAAGGGTGTTGTGTTTAGTATTTAAGAGGTGAGTGAACAAGGACCAGATGGGTTCATAGGATCCTTCATTATGGATTAATGGGAGATTATTTGAGTTTAGATTATGGTATGTGTGGAAATTCTTCAATGGGGGAAATTATATGTGTAGATTGAACCTCCATGGTAGTTCTTGTTCTTAATGTAAAGTATCTGGAGTCAATTAATCAATATGACCCAATATCATTATGCATCATTTCGCATAACATATAATTTATTATTGTGGATAGATGTATCAAATGTATTATTTATTTAATTGTGTTAAATGAGTAGCATGGGATCGTAAAAGGGTGGGGAATCCCAAGTGACGTGGGGATCTCCCATGTGGTTGTGAAGGATATTAATAAGAAGACACAAGGGAAAAAATTATTACAAAATATATATGTAAAATGTGTATAATGGACTTGAGTTGGGATATATAATAAAATTACTTAGGATGTGGGGTTTTAGAGAATGGAAAAGTAACTTTTTCTTTATATACTTTCCTTCTCCATGGATGTCCATATACTTCATGTAGAGGAAAATTGGGTTATTAAAAAAATTGGATTATGGAAGGGTGATGCCCTTTACCATAACCTGTTTATCATACCTTTGGATATAATCTCAATAAATGTAGAATGTTTTTTGGAGGAGGGGTTCATTTGCACGTATATGAATATATATTGGGATTGAATTATTTCTCATTTGATGTTTGTTGAAGAAATTCTCTTTCTAATCAATATTAGGAAGTGATATCTCAACAAATTAAATAAAATGATGTAGGTATATAGAAAAAAATTTAAGTATGAAGAGTTAAGTAAAATTATATGTCTATATATTTACCAAGTATTCAATGTTTTGAGTTGGGGACATTTAAGATTATCAGGGAATGAAAGAGATAAAGCTTCCATAAATTTATCAGGGTTCTCCTTTTCCAAGTTGAATAATATAGAAAATCGTGTTTGAAGATATTATAACAAAAATCACATTATGAATATCTAATAAGAAAAATATTTTTCTACCTTTTTGTGGCCATACAATGGTGATATACAATGTGTTTTTATCAATTTAAACAGATGTGCTATCAATTTTCAAGGCTCAAGGAGGCACATTTGATCACCTGGAGAAAATAATGTCCACGTTAATTTGTTAATGTATATTGTTTGAAAGTTACATTTGGTGGGATAAAAAAGATTTTATATACTAGTGGAAAAGGGAGTCACCAATATACATGATATTTTAGAATTAATGTAAGTTATGCCAGCTAAACAAGTATGGGAAATTATCGAAGGGAAGCCAATCTTGGAATTGTTCATGAGACCCATATATGAAGAATGTTGTAATGAGTATTCTAATAGAATGATAAGGCCATCACAAATTGTAAAAACCCTTACTGAAATATTGTAGGTGCTAAAGGATAAGGTTCTATGGGTGGTAGGGCATGGTGAGATAAAGTTCTAGTAAGAAAACATGAGCAGTGACATTCTGTTTTTCCTTGGATGTTGTGTATATGATATTTCCTTCAGAGGGGCCTCCATTTACACCTCTTTCATACATGTGATGGATGAACATCCACAATAAGAGGCCCTTAATAATATTTCACTTTATGATGAACTAGTATATGTTTCATATCTATCTTATCTTTTTGGGTGATTTAATATAAGAGATTTTTTGGAGTTCCTTCATGTTAGAAGTGTTATTGATGATTGAGAGGTTTTTACATGATGCAAGTGGATTATAATGAGGATGAAATTTCTTATATGGAGGCTATGGAACTGTGATCTCATTATAAAGGATAATATTCATAAATAATATGTTTCTTTAGCTTCCCAATGATTTTTTGTGCCTCTATGATCCATGAATCCTTATGTATTTTTTGATGGTTTGTTTTATAAATATGGATGTGTTTTTTATTGGGTACTAAATAGGTATGATATGATTTCGGGAATGCATGGTGGATTTTTTAGCAACATTTCCCCATAAGTCTAATGTTATCATTGATAAGGCCAAATATAGGATTATTACCTTATAATATACATGTTAGGTCACTTGGGAAGCACATAACAAAGTGAGAGAGGGTATATTTTATTCCCATGCATTCAGTTAGGTTCAGATCATATCGAGGGGGGTTAAGATGGGTAGACTCTGGCCTTGCAGGTACACCTCAATGCCTCTTAGTAAGATCATTACAATGGTGGATGGATCATGTGATTTAGGGTTCATGGAATGTTGAGGGATTATTAGAAATTTTATATTACCTATAATTCTGGATTTTGGAACCTTCTATGGTATTAGAATCTCATATTTAGATGAGCTAAGTTCTCTGATTAGTGGTCAAATTTTGTGAAAACTATACAAAATTATTCTCATGGATGTGGAAGTAGATTATGATGCGCCTTTTGGGATTATTAATGTTAGATCTAATCCCCCAGGTGATTTGATCTACTTCATTTGAAATTGAATAACTTTTTATAACATGTTCTTAAGGTTGGGAACAAATGGAGGGAAGAAAACTATGTGGAATTTTTTTTATCTAGTAATGGGTTACCGAGTGAAAAAATGTTTTATATTTTAGTATGTACTCTCTTTTAAAAGATTTTAGTCTCATGGTTAGAAATAACACCCTTAGTGATCACCAATTTTATCCACATTTATGTTATTTGATCCATTCATTCTAAAAAAACATAACTTTTCAGCAAGGATTCTTTTTGCCCAAATTCTTGGATGATGATAGTGATCGGGTTTAACAATTAAAAAGACAATGGGGTTGGTAACCCCTATCTCACCAGGTTGAAAGTCCACAATACTATTTATAGAGTTATATATGATACCTCTCATACTATGCAGAGTATGGGTCCTCTACCTATGGAGTGGTACCACCCCATCATCAAACTCTGGTAGGGTGCGGGTCCTCCATTGGAGATATTTCCCAATTGAAATTGGAGAACAATGGCATAATGATGGCCATCTATATATACTCTTGGGATAGTTTCATGTGATGATTGGTTTCAGAGATGGACCACTAGGGTGGAGGAATTATTAATCAATACTTTCTTATGATGTTGATTTGTAGATCCCAATTCTCTCTCATATAGGTTTCTTTATGATCAAATATGATAGGATTCATATCCCCCATTATTATGAGTTGAGATGACTACTGTATATTTATATTTATCTATATTTATTTTTCATGGAATCTTACTATGTTTGTATTTACACACCCATGCAAGGGATTTTATTGTTCATGATGTTTATTATGTAGAAAACAAAAAGATCAATAATGTCCTCAGTGGAAAATATTTTAGAGGATCACAGTTTTACCAAGTAGAGCTAATGAGGTTTTGTGGTTGGCCTTGAAGTTTTTTAAATGGGAAATATTTCATATCAAAATTTTTATATAATTTTAGGTAGTGGCCTCTTTTCTGGTTGGGTGTGTAGTTTTCCCCATTATATGTTTTTTTAATCTATACATTGGTTCGTTCCTATAGGTTGTTTAATGCATGGTTTATAACATAGATGTTTAGTATTTAATAATATCTCTACACTATTGAATGATGTTGGTTGTGTGAATGTGTACAAGTACTTACAATAAGGTCTCCCATTTTAATGAAATACCTTCTCATTAATAGTAATAAACCCCAAACCTATTGAAGGTGGGATTAGGGTGACAGACTCAAAATACATCCAACCAAGTAGGAATCAATGGGTTAAATCAAGGCAAAGTGGTATCAAATTTTTTTCCCTATTTCTAGTGTTTGGATTTTATCCTTGTCGTGAGGATTTTTTTTAAATATAGAAATGTTATTGATGTTTCTTGATTTCAGCTCTCAGGATAGGGAATATTGTATCATTGTGGCAGAAGATGTATACATTCACCAGAAATATGAACCCATTCTTATTAACTCACCATACATAGACATCCATTGTAAGGAATACACGGTACATGCATCATATAGAAATGATACTTTTGAATTAAATGTCCTTATCATGTCAGCTCCCCAAATATGCTCATCTAAAAGTGATATGTATTCATAAATTTCAGGATGCATCCATGATGAAAACCAACTAGGATACTGATGCAGGATCATGATGATGATCAGATGGTTTATGGGTCCTTAGTCATTGTAATTACTGATTAGGTGTTTTCCCAGTTGTCCTAGATGAGGACCGTCTATATGTTGGATATTCGACAGCAATATAAGGTGAGGATAAATATATGAACAATCGTAGAACATTATGTGAGTTAAAATTATAGAAACAGATATGGTTTCATGAAGAGATATAAATTTAGGAAATGAAGGAGTTTCATGAGTTAGTGTTCCAATTTTTTAGTTCTATTCAGACCTTTGTCGATCATATGGTTTAATGTGTTGGTATCCTTTTTTATAGAGTAGTATTAAGATGGTGGATTCAGATTACCTGGACTCATTATGTGATGATTCTCTCATACCTCTATTTATAGATGTTATTACATGATTATTATTACCCATCAAGATTGTAATATGATTGGATTCAAGAGATTCTCGAGTTTTATTAGGTTGATATGCAAGTTTACGAGTTTTATATGAGGTTTAACAACCTTATGCATAACCCTATCAATATGGGTGGAGATAATTTTGGTTGCTGATGTTTTAGTCGATTTTTCAAAGATACATCTTTTCAAGTATGGTCTGATTATGTATTTTCACATATTCTAGAATAATGGAATAGTATATTCTTATAGAGTTCTTCATTGAAGAGGGAAACTATGTGGATGGAGCTAGCAGAAAACATTATGGGTTTGTGTCATCTGCAATACATTGTAGGAATCAGTCTTTAGGGTCTTTTGACAAGAGACCATCCCGTTCCGAGACTCAAGACTGTTGATTTGTGACATAGGGTTAATTCATAAGATCAAGTTATATAGGAGAGTGGTGATGCTATGATTGTGAAGGGTGAGGTCACATGCCCCATGTGCATGGGCATGGGCATGTGATGTGCATGGGATGTGCATGCATGGATAAATAAAATAAATACGAAAGATATACCAGGAGTGGTGTGGATGAACTCTAGAGAGGAAGTGGTGATAGATGAGAATGTTTTCAGGGGTTAATAATATCAACACAGTTTTTCACCCATATGCCACTCCATCTCCTCATTTGGTGGAAGGATTCGTCCTTCCAACTCTGAAAACGATGAGTGGTTCACTAGTTTCATCCTTTCATGGTCCACTGGGTTTTGTCAGGATTGAAACACACCATCCTTTAAATTTTCATGGAAATTTCCATATATTTGTTAAGGAAAAACCATATGAAAAATAACCTTGATTTTCATACTGGTGTGATACAAGACCCCTATGATTGGGTCATGGTATTCACCAACCACCATTCCATGCACACCCTCATGCATGTAGGATCATTCCCTTGATGGTGTATATAAAATAATCTGCTTCCAACTGACAAGATACCATGAATTTCCAAGGGTATTCTCTTTCCACATCATCTTATATATGTGGAAGTTCATGAAATTATTCACCACATGTTCTAGTTATGTCTTTTATGCAACCATATGTTACTCCTTGATCGCCTTTGCAAACTTCCACATGTTTTCAGTAGTTTTGTAGGATTCCTTACACAATTGTTATCCCTTAAAATTGATCATATACCCCTTCATTTGATTCACCACACATCTTTGAATAGCCTCATAATTGATTATGAGATCCACCTCCATGTCATACTACTTGAAAACTATAGTGGGAATTCTCATTGAAACCCTTCTACTTGGGCCCTGAATGTCTTTGAGATATGGATTTAAACAAGTCAAATGGAAGACTGGATGAATCATCAACTTTATAGGAAACACTAAGAGATATTATACCTCCCAACCATAGTTCAAATATCTATATGGTCCTTCGTATCCCTGTATCAATCCCTCTTTCAACCTCCATAATGTATTGTGTTATTGAGGCAAGAGTTTCACCATCACATTATCCCTATACTAGAAGATCGCATCTATGCACCCCTTTTCATCCCATGCCTTAATCCTCTTGGTATATTTTTTAGAAGTGGGTTCTTTTCAGGTATTCTTATTCTTTCCACTTTTTTTCCATTGAGTAGGTTATGGGGATACTTTTTTGGTACATCTCCCAAAGTACAAATTTGTGAGGAGTTATGAGTTTTTGTCTTGTCAACACCTCAAAGGGACTATTTTCCATGAACTCAATAACTTTTATGTTGTATGATAATTGACCCGAATTAAGAATCATCTCCCATCTAAATATTAATTAATCTCAAAGTGCCTGAAGTAGAGTTCCAATTAGGAATTCACCCTCTCCATCTACTTATAATTATAATTGTAAATTCTAGTAGATTTGTGGAGGTTGGATCCCAAAAATAAAACGATCTAGGGCTAGAACATACTAGTGAATTAGGGATCTAGGTCAGTGATGATGTGTTTGGTATTCCCCAACAATTTATCACATTCTTGAAGAGTATCCTTGTGTTGAGCTCTACTATCACATATGTTGGAGCGAGGATGAATGCGGAATACATCAAGAAGTTTTCCATTACATTGACAATTCGACAATACCCTTGTAACATTGGAAATAAAATATTGAAGTCCCTTGGAACCATCCCTCAAGGCCTCGTGGTAATAGGAAATACATACAACAAACTTACTATAAATTGATTGACTATATACTATTGTGACATAAAATAAAGGAATTCATAAAGGAATCCACATGATCCACTATATGTAGCCAATAATATGCTCCCTCTAGGAGGGACATGGACCGTTTCAACCCTATTTTTCCTTCCCATATTGAGTCGGGAAATTTTTTGGAAAGATTACTCCATTGGATTCCTCAGTTTGGGACATATAGTCTCTTCCATATAGTTTAAATAAATCTATCCTCTTTCCATAATTGACTTTTCTTTACCTCCATTTATATGGTGAATAAATTCTTGGCTATATGATCCTGAAATATGACTCCCCTAATCCCATCCATTATCCCATCATCCACACATGACAGGTGGTTGAACCCCATATTCCTTTCAAGTGCATCGACCAACCCATTGGATATCTCAGGATTGTACTCTAATTTATAATCAAATATTGATAACAATTCCATCCATCTTTCCTGAATCAGAGTAATATTCTTGTAATGACCCATTCATAGGTGTCTCGTCCCACTCCAGTAAGAACATCAATGATGTGGTTCTTCTGGATTGTCCTTATAATGTGATGAATGTCTCTTTTAACAATGTGAAGGATGTTTCCATCAGTCCCAACACCACCAGGTTGGGATGTGGTGAAATTATCCTCATGTGATTGTCAGAGGAAGAGATCCATCTTTGGAGGGTATGATTCATGAATATGGTTTGAGACCCAAAAAAGGTGGGAAAATGCTGGGTTGAGACCCAGAAAGAGGCTGGACCATAGATATGATGATGATGAAAGATAATCCCCTTGATAAGCATGTAAGTGATTTGTAGGATGTAGATCATTTCATAGACAACCTCAAGGCCATTAACCTACATGAATGATGAAATTCATGGATTGGAGGTTTGATAATGTCATGACCCAATCATGGGTTTCTCGTCTCACACTATAAAGAATAGTAAGGTAGTGGTTCTTGGGGTTTTTTCTTTAATGAGTGGATGGATGTCTCCCCGACAATGTGGAGGATTGTGCATGTCATTTCTGACAACACCCTAGTTGGGTGTTTGGACCACTCTCCTGATGAGTTTATGCAAGGATGGAACTAGTGAACCTAACATAATTGGAAGAGTTGGATAGATAAACCACACCCTTTGAGGATGGGGATGGGTACCATATATGAAAGATTCTATGTTGAGATGCTTAGCATGTGACATGGCGAAGCTCCACAAGGAGTATATTTTTGTGAAGGATGATGCTAGAAGCTACTCCCACCACCACAAAATGGTGAACCATTATAGTCTTAAGGGTTTATCGTTAAGGGTATTGGAATTTGATATCTATATAGTGATATTACTAGAATTTTTATGAGATGAATCAATGTATGATTTCAATATTTCAACACCTAATATTGTACTTCATTAAACAAAAATGATTCATTACATTTTCTTTATATCCTATGTGTGGTATTTGGAGCTTCAGGTTGAGTATCTACCCCAACATATATGGCTAGAGGTTCTTATAGGGAGATATTCTTCGATATCACACATCTAACATCAGTTCGAGTTTTCATCAGTTAAATTCATTTCTCATGGAGCCTATTTGTCTTCATGATACAACTTCATAAAATCATATTGGTTTTATAATCATTGTCTATTGAATCTTCATAGATATAATATTATGATATGAGAGTTATATTCCTTCATATAAATGGTTTTTTATTTTCATTTACATAATATAATGATCTTAGGGCTATGTGATTGGGGTTTGAAAGCAAGAAGTTACAAAAAATCATTAGTTCATAAGTTTATCCATCATTAATGTAGCCAAATTTGGTATCTAGATACCCGTAGTTTTGAATGATTATATTTATGTCATACCATAATATGTTCCTGGACTAACACAATGGTGGGAGTTGGGCTTCTGCATCGAATTTCCCTCCATGTCCACACGTATAACATTTTTGAAATTTCAGATGTTCCTTTCAAATCTCTGATATCCACAGGTGAATTTTAATGTTTTTAATAATAAAATGTGTAGAAGATTTTGAGGATTTGTGTTTATAATGCATGTTTTCATCCGATAATGATAATTAATAAGTAATCATTATGAGGATTGATGAATTTTTCAACACGTTGAATGGTGAGAGTTTGTTATCAATGCCTGATCTTAGGTATAAACACTACTAGTAAAGAATTAAAATGGATAATATTTTAAAGAAGATATAAACTATGAGTTATTAGTTATGCAACTCTTCATGACTAATTCCCTAAATATGTTTACAGATACTATAAATTAGATCTTCTACCTATACGTCGATTTATTTCTATATTTTTCATCGACTGCATACTCATTTACTCTCATTCATATTAGGTGAATAAAATCATATGAGGATGGTCCTAGACGTACTCCAGGAGTACCAAATATATAATAATATATCAAAGTGTTAGTTTCCGTATATAAATTGTTCTTTATTTGGAGAATTTCACCAATAAGAATAGTTTATCTATAGATCTGATGAAGATTGATGCAATTTTTATTTTGAACCACACACAATTCTGTTGTAGGGGTTGAGTATTCTTGGCCTGGAGAGGTACTACAGGGGATTCATGGTATAGTTTTATAGGTTAACATCCCCTATGATCTCCTTGAAATGGAAATGGTAGTCATTTACCTAGAATAAAAAGGTCAAGAGTTTCATTGGGTAGTCATGTATGAGGTTGACTAGTCCTCCTATATAGAGTATTCTAGAGGAGGGAATTGATTATTTTGTGTTTTTTGATGCCTATGGAAATAGGATCAATTTTATATTGATAATGTGGTACATAGTGAACACTCGTAGGCCAATGATTTTGAGATCCCATGATAAGGCTTATGGGGCCCATGATGTAGAGTTATTAGAAATAGTCTCAAAATTGAAGATGTAGATGAATTATAATTTGGGAGAGAGTTTTTTTGTTTATTCAAACCACCTTATTCTAATGTACATCATCAATCAATAACATTTCAACACATGAAAAATGTTATTTTATGTTTTTAGTAGAAATATGACATCAAAATAGTCAATAATCCAGGAAAGGAAAATGTAGAAGTAATTCCTATATCAATAATTCTCACTCATTATTGTTAGAGGAGGTGGCTGAGTAGTTGTATTAGTTATAACTAAAACTAGTGGAGGAAATTTGTGTAGATTTTATTTAGAAAATGGTAGTTAATCCACCTTTTCACCATCATGTGGGTGAATACTAATATCGATACATCAACAATGAGGTTCTCTGGGATGAAATATCTCTAATAGATTCACTATAGGGACTTTTAGAATGGGGGGAGCATGTCATGCTTTTCCTAGGAAAGGAAGGGGTTCATGTAATGTTTAATGAGGAGGTGTTGAGGGATAATAGTAGTTCCCCCATTTCTATACATCTGAGTGTGTTAATGATATATAAAGACCTTTAATAATTGTTTTGGTGGGATATCATGAGGTGGAGTATCACTGATGTTTTCTATCAATGTATCACATGTTAGCATGTAAAGGATAAACAAGAGGTTCCATAATGTTTGAATCAACCAATTAAGATACAAGAATGGATGTGGGAAAAAATATTAGTGGATATTATTATGAAGATCCCACGGATAATGATATTCGATGAATCAATTTGGATATTTTTTACCGATTTACTAACACGGCAGAATTTCATTCCATCCGAGAGAAGATTTCAGGTTAGACTTCAAGGTATGTATACATGGGGAGTTCATCTATATTCATGAGGTACCCATGATGATCAAATCTAACTATGATGGTAAAATCACGTCAAATATGTGGGGGTATATATGATACATTTGGGACCTAGTTATTATTGAACATGATATTTCACTCTCAAACGGATGGGAAATCGTGCAAACTATCTCGGTGTTAGAGGATATGATGAGAGATAGTGTGATGGACTTCTCATGGAGTTGGGAGTATCAATAGTAATCGTTAAGGTTTTCATATAATAATATATATCACAGAATGGGCCTTGGGGAAAAAAGGGCCTACGGTCCATGTAATGGGCATAATGCCCATTGGGACTTCAGGATATGTGATGGGTCTCCCTCTATGCAGCTAAAGAGGTCTTTTCTTTGATTTAATTATAATTGAGGCTTTGGCCCAAACCTTTTAAAAAATAGATATCATTATAAATTTGGAATTTAACATTTTCAGGATCTATACAGGCAACACATTAGTTCATCCTTATGTTGCATAGATATTTGAGAGAATCTCTTATTTGGTTAGATCTAGTGTAGGTGATGTTATAGAAGGTTTTGGTGATTCATGTGCATATGAAGAGATCCCAGACCAGAAAAATTGCCACATCAATTGACGTTATAGGGATTTAAAATTTGATACAGGATATCATGATTTCTTGATAATCACCCCAGGATTATGATTGTACATATATTTTTAATGACGAATTATATCCCCATGGTTTATTAGGTCATTTGAGATCCTAATGAGGTTTGGAATGTTTTATTACCACTTGGACATAAACTCATTGTTAGAATGAGTTTATGGCGCCTTCTATGTGTCACAAATGAGGAGATATGTTCATGAACTGATCATGGTATTCACTAGTTAGATCTAGGCATCATGGAGTGAGACACATAGATAGAGTACCTAGTGGAAATCGAGGAAATACCATAGAGGATGTTTCATGGATACACTATCCCATTTTTTAGTGTTTTCAAAATAGGGTACTATGAAAGGGAGATCGCATGAGATAGAGTTTCAGATGTAGATTCATTCCCCACCATTTTTTGTGACTTGATATTTTTAGAGTGAAATTCATTGAAGGATGGGATAATGTAATGAATCCTATTTTTTTATTACATTTAATATTTCTATACATGTTTCTGTATTTCAAATTGGAGTTAATGCTATGTTTGGGTGTTGCAGAATCTTAGAATAAATATATTAAAAATATCAATAAAAATTAAATCAGACACATTCATTTTTTTGTGAAAATGTTTTGTCCATCCATTGGGACCTCATATGGGAAGTATAATAAAACCATTGATTTCATAATGTAGGTTTTATACAATAAATGATATAAAGCTAGTTGGAGTCATTCAGTCAGTTAAATTCATCCATTTGCAGGTGTTCTAAATTAATTAAACAATTTATTTATTTAATTTATATAATACTTTGAATATTATTTATTATATATAAATACATATTTTTGATGATATTAAAGGGTTATCCATATAACCCTAGGATAATTATAGTTTCTATGGAGGAGACATTGATGAACAGAAATACATCATAGAGTATAGATCATTCATCAAAGGATTCATCTTCACCAAACAAAATTATTGGAAATCACCATAAAAATAGAAGGAGACAATTATTCATCAATTATTGATCCAAAATCTATGTTGGGGATGCTATTTATACATTTTACACCCTCTATTTATTTTAAAATCTTTGAATTCTTATCATCTTTTGGTTTTTGTGATTTTCATTCATTTTGTGAGTCCAATTATATATTTATTTGTTGTTTCATGATTTATCATAATGTGATCAATGATTCCATGATAAAAAAAATACATCCTCATAAATTCAAATTTCCATCCCTTACTTTTTGGTTTCACTATTTTATCCCATCAATCATCACACATTCAATGTTAGTGTTTACATTCACTCGTAGTTAAAAAACTACTAGGTAGATGATTGTCACACAATCATTCTTTGGAATTTTTTTTTTTGATAAAATGGTGTTAGGTTCATGAAAATGTGAATAATTGTGGTGTGTTGTGGTATGGTGGGATAATATAAATGGAATAAAAAAATCTTAGGGGAAATTCATTTATAGAATTCAGAGAAAAAAATAAGTGACACAATAAGATGGAATCTTGAGGTGTTCGGGTGGCTAGAATTTTGACTAGGAGTAATGGATCGGGCATGGTCTACAAAATATCCAAATTCAGTAGTATGGTTTGAGGTGGAAATGGTAGGGGTGGTGAACTACATGATATTCATTAAACAGATTTAGCATCCTTGTAAATCATAATATACATGACATGTAGCCTAAGAACACAGACATTGCAGTCCCCATGCAATGGTGGCTATAGTTTCATATGAAGTTGTATTTCATACACTATGAAAGACCACATACAGGATATGTGACCATGTCATAGTGCATCATTGTGTAACTCATGATTACATGGGAATGAAAAGACTACAATGGGCCAATCTTAGTCAGTTACATATGCATGATCAATGAACATGGAGATGACCATGTCCTCAGACATGGTTGGGTACCATGACATGACCAGTGAATACAAGCATGACCATATTACACAAGTACCATCCAAAGTACATGAACAGGGGCTGAAGCACATTTTTATAACTGGGGTGGTCAATAAAAATCATATATACCATGTAAAATCCATATACATTTGTATAATACTTCTATCTTATGTGCCTATTTTATTAGGACATGAATTATGGACCACGAGTGACCTATCAAAATAATTTTTCAATATTGAATGTGTTTATGGAGTTATTTTTGGAATGATATATACATCATTAGTTGTTATTGGTGTATTATTCTTTTATCAATTCTTGGATTATGGTAGTGATCAATTTTGATCATCCGATAGATTCCATGATTGGTTCGTCCTGGTCTAACCAGGACATGAGTCCCCTATAATATTTAAACAAATTGAGTAATTACCCATCATCATAGAGCATGCGACTCATTTACCTTGAGATCCATTGGGGATGAGGGCCTCTACTAAATTTAATTCCACCTCATTTGTGGAGAGTAGTGTCTAGGAACGTTCCATCTACATGTATTCTTGTGTAGTTAAACATGATATTGGACATCACAGAGGGAACATTGGATATACAGGGTAAAAATATTTTTTAGTTGTATTTAGTTAATGATATAACCTTTCTCTCCCACTTGTGGGTTTTTTATGAGAATATATATTGTGTTTCATTTCCCTCTTGCTTATAGGTTGATCGGACTATTTTATATTTCAATTAATCCATTTTTATTTTTATGGGAATCCTACATGGTATGTATATACTCACTACTACATGGGATATTTGTACACAAGTATCAGATTTTGTCGATGATAAATATATTAGTGTTGACCTTGGCAGACTAGTATTATAAGAGAAAAATTCCACGCCGAAGATCTGACCATGTTTGGTCGTCATCCTTCAATATTATGTGTTGAGCTTTCTCCAGTCTCCCACTTTCTAGTTTGTTTTATATTGGGACCTCATAAATGGTTGGGAATGTATTTTTACACATTATAATTTTTATAATATTTTTTTTACATTGATGATTTTTATAGGTTGGTTCATGCATGGTTTGACTCTACATGTTCAATATTTTATTTTATCTATACACTATTATGTGGATCTGGTTGTGAATATGTATAGGTACATTGGATAAGGCATCCCAATTTAGTGATATTACCTCTATGTACTGGAAAATATCTCATATCCTATTTGAGGTATTATTTGGAAGTAACACTTGACATACATCTAGTTAGACATGCCCAGATGGGTCGATACATTAATAAATTGGCCTACTATGTTCTTATTGTAAGAAGTGGGGGAATTTTTAATAGTTCCCATGAGAAGATAGAGATATAACTTATGGTTTTTAAATTACCTATGAAAATATCAAAAAAATTCCTAAGATTCACTAAAGAACTCTCTCTCATACAAAACGAAAACACATAGTTTCATGAGTAAGCTCTATTATGGTATTCCTATGTTAAAATATGGATACAAAATTATTAGAAAGGTCATACCATCTATCAAATATTTCTTCATCATGGTTTGGGAACAATGTAATATTTCTACATATAAGATAGAAGAAAAAAAACTCTCATCCTTAACTTTTCTTATCTCAATCCAAAAAGTAGTACCTGTTGGAAAGATAAATATAAATCTCTTGTGAATTCTGGTGAATACTCTGTGAGTTTCTCATTAGAAGAGGGTATCATTAAGATGTGGGGTTTTTTGAATTCAAAATTTTTAGACCTAAGGGATATCCTAATGCATGAAGGATCTATAAATATCATTTTTAGTAGAAAATCCTAAATTATACATATTTCATTGGATGGGATAGTGGTATTTAAAATTTCTGGTTCATGTTTTGACTAATATTTCCAATTCTTCCAAAATCCAGATTTTCTAAAATTTACATTTCAATTTTAATTTTTTTTATGTTCTGAAAATGACTAATAATTTCAGTAACTTGTTCTTTATGTTATATCATAGAAGTATGAGGGTCCATATAGATTCACATTTATTGAATATGATGGATTACAAAACAAAACATATTATTTTTTAAAACAAAAATTTTTAATGACTTTTTAGAGTATTAATATATAATTTTAAAAAGTTTTGAATGTTTTTATCATTTTTTTAGAATCAGATGTCTTCAAAAGAATTTATTCAATAATTTTATCATGGATATCATTCAATCCAGTCAAATTTATATTGTTAAAATTATACTAACTACATGTATAATGGTGAGGGGTAGTATTGATTTCATAAGGTAGGATAAAATGATGTACATAATAAAAAAAACACAGCATCACTCTAGAAGTTATAGAGATTGTGAAAAATGTTGTAAAATTGCATAAAAAATAGATGATTTGTGTGAATAAGTGAAAATATTTCGAGATAAGGGAGATTAAATAGGAGAAAATGAAATTGAATTGAAGATAACCATAGGGGTACCATACTATAATAAAATTATTAATGAAATTATATGTTTTTTATCAAAATAAATCCGATTATATTGTGATTAGATGAAAATGATTTGATTCCATGAATTTTTATTCAATGTACAAAATTGTTTAATGGTCCCTCTTTACTAATGATCTATCCATCAACACTTAGGAATTGATTTGTTCAATTTAGACAAGAGATACAATCATATTTTTCAATTTTTGTACTTCAATAGATTTTCAAGATTTTAGTATATACTGCCATCTTCTATTTGTTCATACTATTTTATAAGAGAGATACTAATAATTAAATTAAATAATAATATTCAACCTAATTTTCACTAAATCATTTGCATCAATGACCCCAAAAAAATCTGTTTCCTGCAAAATTGAAGTCAAATTCCCAAAAAAATATTTATCAAATCATTATTGAATAATAGTTAATGATAAATTTATACAAATGATTCATGATAAAAGAGGGAAACTATGTATAAGGAATAAGTTAAAGAAAATTATCTTTTGAGATAAAATCCTCTCACTAGCTCCGACATAGTTATATCCTTGTAAGGACTTGGCCTTAAACATTACATAATATTGAATTAAATGAATAATTAACAATTAGGATCTTTTTAGGATTATAATTTTATAGAATTAGGACATAACTATTTCATCTCAAAAGATTACAAAGTAGAAAATTCTACATGTTTTCCATTTTTTTCATAGAATAAAAACTCTTGAAAAAAAAAGAGTCAAGTCTAGTTCCATGTTTAAGACATCATGACTTTTCCATGATCCATCCTTGAACCTATTTCACATTATGTCGTATGAAAAACATTTCAAAAACATGGGATGATCATAAAAAGTTCATTAAGGGACACACAAAGAAGGAAAACCGTTAGTTTTTCAAAACAACAGGTAAAACATGAATACTTTATAATATGCAATACTTTTGACATTAATGAAGTGTTAAATACTCTTCACTGAATAAAAGATCATTACCTACCCTTTTGTAACTAAAATATTACCATAAAATCCATATAAAAAACACATAACATATAATGGTAACTTGGGACAAAAATATACCTAAATGGAAATAACATATGGTCAACTAACACACATATCACTAAATGGAATATCCATATAGCTGACTTCCATACCCAATGCATTGGAGGTCATAACGTAACCACCCGTCCTGGTTTTCACTGCACCACCCATCGTATGGTTAATCACGTAACCACCTGTCAAATGTCCAAGTACAATCACATCACATAAAATATTGAAAATATAAACATTTCACTAATAACATTTCACTTGAAGTAACAAGAAGTAATTTTAGGATATTGAAATAATCATTCCATTTTCATAAACAATTTAAAAAGAGATTTCAGAATCATAGTGTCCCATACCACTATGAATCTTTTAATGGAATTAAAATTTCAAAACATTAATGTACATATAAATAAATACTGAAAACCATTTTTAAAACAAGGAAATTAAATATAATGATTTAGAATAATAAATCTTTATAACATTTAAAATGATATTTTAGTTAACGAGTTTTTAACCAAATGAGAGCCTCTTGAGAACAAATAATTGATGAAAAAAATTTATCAAAAACATTATATTATCATGAGAATAATGGTATTCATGATATAATATGTCAAAGGATAGTATATACACCATATAAGAGTGAATTTGTGCATAACAACAATGAAGTCTCAATGGAAATGTTAATTGAGATGCAATCCCTTATAAACATGGTATCCTAAAATTAATGATAAATCAATCTCATAATTATGTGTGAAAATATAAATACACCCAATTATAAGTGGATATTATGTGTAAAACAATAAGTGGTTATTCACACATATTAATTGGATGAGATATTCAATAAGTACAAGTTGATCCCAATGAATCGAAATTGGGTTAAGAAGTTCCCTTTTTAAAATTCGACAGCCTAACGACGTCAATTTAAAATTCATAGAATGAGTTGATGAGAAAAAAGGGTATCTAATCACTTGGAAATAATGTTTACATCAATAATGATACAGAAGAATGTATACCAACATAATAAGATGTAAATTAAAAGACAAAAAAAAAAGAAGTCTTTTAAAAAGAGGAGGGTGGAAGGTTCCATTACCGATTTGGTAACTTACAAAACATAAGCCACATGAAATAAGGATCATAAAACGAAGATGTAAATACTCATAAATGAATTTATATTACAAAAATTTTATAATCATTGGCAGTACATACACCAAACAAAAAGAAATAGTGGAAAATATAGCATGAATCTCGCGTGAATAAAAAGTGAGACGAAACCCTTTGCCACGTTGTAATCTACTGAGTCGTATGACTAAAAGTTAATGACAGCTAAATTAATCATAGAATTACATGAATATAATGCGAATAATGTTAATATATATCAAATGGAAGTACGTAATACACCAGATGCAATGAATAAGTGGCGTACAATGGAAATCTCGCGAAATTAAAAGTGATATAAGATAATCCCTTACCTTGTGCCCGAATTGACTTGTTCGTTCTTTAATCTCCTGAATAATAAACTAAAGATAGTTTCTACTAGAATAATAACCTTTTTCAAGTTTATTATTTCTTTTATATCACTTATTACCATGTTATAAATGTTATGTAATCATTTATGTTAGTAATGTCCATTTTGTCGATATTTGGTATTTGAGTAAGAAATGAACACATTTTATTTACAACTTGTCCATGTGGTCAATATTCCATTATATCAAGAATTATATTCATGATTTTGATATCATATATATAATATATATCCAGTATATACATGTATTTATAATAGTACATAACATTTGGAGGTAAGAAATGAAATGCACCGTTCATGGAGACCATAATCCGTACGTACGCATGAACACTACTTTCATTTCTATTTCTTATTTCAATGAAATTAAAACTTAATGATACATAAGAATATTATAGTTCCAGTATAATTTCACATATAATATCATATACAATATCATTAAATCAATCGTTTATACGTTCCACATATGGCATTAACGAGTAATATCACTTTGAGGAGGCGGTAGTCCGCACTTCCTCTAATGAGATTATCGCGTTTACCCGTAATGGAAACCATAAAGGCAAGTTGAAAATGAAAATTACAGAATCATATAACAAAATAAACATAATATATATCATATATAAATACAGTTCCATTATAATAGCCACCATGAGAGGTGGTAGGAGATAATCGAACAATCATCGTTCCATGAGATGTTAGTTTGCCATCCACAGAAACATTATGTTCTTCATCCATTATATGGACGTGTGTTTAAGTGTAGTTCGAATACTGCTAATAAAAACATCCTAGTATATTGGGGATACTGGTGTGTTACAAAATAAAGGAATAAAAATATTTTAGGGGTTGGGGAAGTAAAATAAAAAAACAATTCAAGAGAAATTGTTACATTTAATTTGGGTAACTCTCTTTGGTTTGAACCAAAAGACTTCTTGAAGTGCCTTCTGCCTAAGGTAAGCCTTCTAGGAGGAGGATAGGGATTTAGGGATCTTAATTCGCTAGAGGACGGATGATCCAAAAGTCTTGGGTGGTGTGAAGAATTGGTTAGATGTGGTCTACTTTTATAAGGGAGAAGAGGGGCTCTTTAGGAAAGTTTGAAAATATTATTTTATTATATAAATATATTCGATTTCTCAAGGACCCAAAATCATTATAGTTGAAGATAAGATGAATCATGGCCGAACTAAAATCATCCAATAATAATTGGACAGTTTTTGGATGTTATTTTAATATTAATAATCATATTTAATTAAATGATTTATTAATGAGGTAAACACTACATAATTATTGTGTCATAAATAATTTAATTTATTTGTTGTCTAAAATTTATAAAAAAAATACCATGATGTAGGAAATATTTTGATATTTCCAATTAATATTTATAGTCGAAAAGATAATTTATATAACTCCTTGTAAAAATTAATTCACTAAAATATATATGTTTTTTTGTTTTTGCGTTTACTTTAAGTTAATTAATCTAAATTGTCATTATCACTTCCAAGTGGCTCAAAGGGGTCCCAAAATCAACCCAAAAATTCCCATGGCCATAAATAACTAAAACAATAAGGTTTGGACATGTGTTAATGTAATATTAATTTATTATAATATTATTTTTCCTTGAATTACCTTAATTACCTTTAATCGCGGTAAATAAAACTCAAAAGTTACCATTCACCAGAAATTATTTTCATCTTATTGAACTAAATTTTACTTCTTGATAACAACCATTTATGTCAGATTTTCAAAATTTATTTCACAGAAGTAGTAAAATTTTATTTCAATAAAAAATTCTATTTTTTTAACTACCACTATGTGGTTTGACAATTAATCAAAAATTGATGTTTTTCAGAAAAATACCAAAAATTAAGCCTAAGATTTATTGATATTCTGAATTCAAAAATGATGTTTTTTATTTCAAATTAAAAATATAAAGGTATCATTAATTAATTTTAAAATTAATTCTTGTTGTCAAAATAAATAGTGTGTTTTTAAGAAACAATAATTATCCAATGATCGACACTTGTTTATGTCAAATTTCAAAGTGAAAATAATTACAATGAAAAAATTGGAGTAAATGGTAAAAATATATTCTTATTAAACATTAAAAAAATTTTAAAATATAATATAACCATATAAATAAATCATATTAAAATGAAATTTTGAATTTAAATACAATATATCCATTATTCATTAAAACACTGAACTTTATCTGAAAAATACCAAAAAAAAAATTACCCAAAGTAAAATTTGATTTCCAAAATAATAATATTAATTTTATTTGGTCAAATATAACATTTAAAAATGACCAAAACTAGATTTAAAGAGGTTTCCTCATTAAAAGTTGGTAAATCCACCTTTTAATGTAAATTATGCTAAAAATTAGTTTTATTCACATTTTAAACCTCTAAATTTTATTGGATAAAAGTAAATACATCTAACAAACATGTATAATCACATTTTAGTTTGTTTTGTTCATTCCCACCAATAGAAAGTCTAGGAGTTAACTTCCATTTTTAATAATAATATTTTATTTTTAGTTTTCAACGTAAGTTTTAAAAGAAACTCGTTGTTGCGTATCAGATACACTATAAAATATAAAAACCATGTGAAAGTAAAATTAACATTTAATACACAATATTAATGAATATGAAAATTTCATATTATTTATTTATCAGGGATGTTAAAACCTTCCCCCATTTTGGGATTTTTTTCCTCAAAATTTTAAAATTGGGATTGGAAACTTCATTAAAAGCCCCACATTGAAGAAAGGGTCAATAAATTTTTCCCAATAAAATAAGGAAAGAGAATTACAAAGGTTACCCGTGACAAAAAATAATAGGATTCCATGAAAAAATGGACATGTAGGAGAAAAGAAACTGTCATGTTCTGATGTAGAGTGATAGAAAACATTTTTTGGAGAAATTTAACAACCGGAAATTCAAAAACATGTGATGGGTTAAACAGTCTTTGATTCCCCATTAGTAAAAGTTAACAAACAAGGTTTTAATTTTAAGTTAATTTTCAATGTATAATTTATTTATTAGATTAACTAAAAACATGAGGAAATATACATACTTGTCATGTAGACATTCTTATTTTACTAGATTTCCAAAACAAACTCATATTTTCTCCAAACGATGAGTATTCAGGATGACTTTTTTCACATTAAAAGAACTATAATCAACATCGATAGAATCACCTAATCCACAAAAGATGAACTAAATATTTCCCATGTCTTTAGAAATTAACCAAAACCAAAATGGTTAGCACCAGATCAGATAAAACCCCAAAAAGTTAATCTTTTATAGAAATAAAAACTACTCTTAATCTCAAATATTTGTTGAACAAAACTCAATGTTCAATGAAAACCATTCATAAAATTATTCAAAGTAATCCAAACTAAGATTGAAACCCAAATCTCAAAAGGATCTAATCACATAGTCTTCCATGATAAATCCTAACATTTTTCTCCAAATAACATCAGATACTCTTACATTCTCATATTGAAAAATAATTAACCTAATCACATATTATCCATTATAGGTTAGTCAATTCCATATATAACGCAAAATCAACTTATTATTGATTCATAAAATCATCTTACTAAATAGAATTAGTCATACTACCCAAGGACTTCACGTAGTCCAGTGGTAGGCGATAAATACCTATCGCACTTTGGATGTGGGTTCGATTCAAGTAGCTTTGTCTGATGCAACGGGTTGTCACACAGTCTGTGTGTTTTCCTTATTTTCAAAAACAATATAATTTTATATCATTCCCAAAAAGAGATAAATTTATAAAAAATAACCATAACATATTTTAACCACAAATTTTATCTAATAACTTTCAATTTGCATCCCAAAATGTATTAACCTGTAATTTCTTCAAATTCAAGGATCATATAAACCCAAATGGCTCTTTATAACTATATTCACAAAAGAAAAGATAATTATTCCTTGAATAAAATTTTCATATATCAAACTTCTTGGTTACACTTACTATAAAAAATTGTCCTAATGTGATCCCATCATCCAAAGAGCTTTAATACTTATATGCATTTCACCATACTAAAATCCATCATAACATTTGAATCCATTATATGTTGACTTCTTACTCATTCAATGTTTTTCATGATCCATTAACCATTCCATTCCAACTTTTTCTGAAATACTTCTTTCCTAAAAACAAAATCATGAATCCTATCCTAAGATTCAATAATGCCAAAACATATGTTAAGAAATAATCCATATCTTTCATTGTTCACTGTCAAATTATTTATACTTAATTGGAATGAAATTAGGTATTGGTAAACATATATTTGTATGATCATGGTGATTCCATTCCCGAAACTTCTTTATATGTCATCTGTTTGTATAATGACCATGCACACCACATTTAAAACATTCAATTGATCCCTTGGAAATAACTTCTTTCCCTTTCCTAGAGTCAACTGGATGCTTCCTTTTTTCCATCGAAAGTTCTTGAATTATGACCTTCATTTCCACATCTATAGCATCTTCCCTTCCCTTTGAAACATTTTTCTAGGTCTTTATTTCCATATCCATCACACATAGGTTTTTGAACAAAATTACCTTTATGATTATAACATGAACGTCCGTAGGGATATGTTTCTCGCATATACGTTGCCTTATAAAAATCATGATGGTTCAGGTTATAAATCATGACTCCAGATTGTTGGATGAGAATAAATATTAGAGTTTTCATTACAGCTCTCATTTCATTCAGTTTATCGTTCCTAAAACCATCAATTTTTTCATCACATCAACTGTTACTTTGATGCCTGCTAGATCCAGCCATTTACTAAAACCTAAAAGGTCAGTGTGAGTAGATCAGTAAAATCATCATATAATATATTATTAGAGGAGTAAATAATAAGATATACTTATTCAAGATATCTTAAACTCATTTACATTATCAAAAAAAAACTACAACTCTTTCTAAAATCCTAACCATTATGGTTATGTCACTTATTCTTACAGAATATCCTAACCTCTAAAGTTATCAAAACATACATCTGATACGAACTATCAGGACCCATAATTAAATATTACATAATATTGAATTAAATGAATAATTCATATTGTGGATATTTTTAGGTTTAGAGTTTTAGAGAATTAGGACATAACTATAACATCTCAAAAGAATACAGTGTAGATGCTTCTACACGGTTTCAATTTTTTATATAAAATAAAAACTCTTGAAAAAAAAGAGTCGAGTCTAGTTCCATGTTTAAGACAGCATGACATTTCATTGATCACATCCATGAACCTATTCCATAATATTTCATAAGATGATTATTTCAAAAACATGGGATGAGAATAAAAAGCTCAGTAAGGGATACACAAAGAAGGAAAACTGTTAGTTTTTTTAAAAAAATTGGTAAACCATGAATAGTTTATAATATGTAATACTTTTCACCTTTATGAAGTGGTAAATACTCAACACTGAATAAAATATCATTACAAACCCTTTTGTAACCAAAATTTTACCATAAAACCCACATAAAGAACACATAACATATAAAGGTAACTTGGGACATAAAGATACTCAAATGGAATATGCATACAATCAACTTCCACACATATCACTAAATGAAATAGCCAAACGTCTGACTTCCATACCCAATGCATTGGATGTTATAATGTAACTACTCGTCCTGTTTTTCACGGCACCACCCTTCATATAGGAAATCATGTAACCACCCATCAAATATTCAAGTACCATCACAAAACATAAAATATTTCAAATATAAACATTTCACTAATAACATTTCATTTTATGTCACAAGAAGTTATTTCAAGATATTGAAATAATCAATCCATTTTCATAAACCATTTAAAAAGAGATTTATGAATCATAGTGTCCCAAACCACTTTGAAGATTTTAATGGAATTATAATTTCAAAACATTAATGTCCATATAAATAAATATAGAAAACCATTTTTAAAACATGGACATTAATGATAAATTTTTAGAATAATAAATCTTTGAAGCATTTAAAGTGATATTTTAGTTAAAGAGCTTTTAGCAAAATGAGAGACTCTTGAATACCAATAATTGTGGAATAACTTTTAATCAGAACATTATAATATCATGAGAATAAAGGGATTCATGATATAATACTTCAAAGGACAGTATATACACCATATAAGAGTGAATTGGAGCATAACAACAATGAAGTCTCAATGGAAATGTAAATTGAGATGCAATCACTTATAAAGATGGAATCCTTAAATTAAGGATAAATAAATCTCATAATTATGTGTGAAAGTATGAATAAACCCAATATAAGTGGATATTAAGTGTAAGAAAATCATAGTTCATTCACACATATTCATTGGATTACATATTCAATGAGTACAAGTTGAACCCAAAGAATCGAAATTGGGTTAAGAAGTTCCCTTGTAAAAATCTGAGAGCCTAACAATGTCACTTTAAAATATAGAAAATGATCTAATGAGACAAAAAGGGTTTATCATCACTTGTAAATAAATTTTAAATCAATAAGTATATAGAATAAAATATCACAACATAATTAGATGTAAATTAAAAGACACAACAAAAATAAGCCTTTTAAAAAGAGGAGGGTGAAAGGTTCCCTTACCGATTTGGTAGCTTACAAAACATAAGCCACATGAAAGAAGGATCATAAAATGAAGATGTAAATACTCATAAATTAATGTATATTACACAGTTAATACAATCATGGGAAGTTCATACACTACAGAAAAATAAATAGTGTAAAATATAGCACTTATCTCACGGGAATAAAAAGTTATATTAAACCATTTACCACATTGCAATCAACTAAGTCGTATGACTAAATGTTACTAAACACAAAATTAATCACAAAATACCATTAATATAATGATAATCACGATAATATATATGAAATGGCAGTACATAGTACCCCACAAGCAATTAATAAGTAGCGTACAATGGAAATCACGCAGAATTAAAAGTGAGATTAGAAAATCCCTTACCTTGTACTCGGCTTGACCCGTTCATTCTTTAGTCTCTAGAATAACATTCTGAAGCTAATTTATACTTTAATGAGAACATTTTTCAAGTTTATTATTCCTTTTATATCACTTATTACCTTGTTATAATTGTTATGTAATCATTTAAGTTAGTAACATCCATTTTGTCCATATTTGGTATTTGAGTAAAAAATGAACACCTTATATTTACAAGTTTTCCATGTCATCAATATTCCATTATATCCAAAATTATATTAATGATTTATATATAATATATATTCTACATATCCATTATATACATGTATTTATAATAGTACATAACATTTGAGGGTATGAAATGAAATGCACCATTCATGGAGACTGTAAGTCGTACGTACTAATGAACATAACTTTCTTTTATATTTCTTATTTTAATGGAATTAAAACATAATGATACATAGGTATATTATAATTACAGTAATATGTCACATTATAATATCATATATAATATCATTAACTCCATCTTTTATATATCCCACATATGGAATTAATGAGTCATATCACATTGAGGGGGCGGTAATCAGCACTTCCTCTAATTAGATTATCTTGTTTGCCCATAATGGAAACCATAAATTCATGATTCAAATGGAAATTATTGTATCAAAAAATCAGAAACATAATATATATCTTATATAAATAAAGTTCCATCATAATGGCCACCATTAGAGGCGGTAGAAGATAATCGAAAAATCATCGTTTCGTGAGGCGTTAGTTTTCCATCCACAGAAACATTATGTTATTCATCCATTAGATGAATATGTGTGTAAGTGTAGTAATAATAATTATCATAACAACATCATAGTATATTGATGATAATTTTTTTGTTAAAAAAGAAATGAATAAAAAGATTTTATGGGTTGGAGATGTAAAATAAAAGAAACAAATTTAAGAGAAACAGTTACCCTTAATTTGGGTAACTCCCTTTGGTTTGAATTATAAGACTTCTTGAAGTTCATTATGCCTAATGTAATGATTATAGGAGGAGGAGAGGTATATAGGTAGATTAATTTGGGAGAGTTTGGATGAGACACAAAGCTTCATAGGTGTGAATAATTGGTTAAAAGTGGTCTCCTTTTATAAGGGAGAATAGGGGCTCTTTAGGAATGTGTGAAAATATTATTTTATTATATAATTATATTCGGTTTCTAAAGGTCAAAAAAACATTATAGTTGAATATAAGATGACTCAGGGACGAAATAAAATCAGGCACTAATAATTGGATAGTTTTTGGATATTATTTTAATATTAATAATCTTATTTAATTAAATGATTTATTAATGAGGTAAACACTACATCATTATTGTGTCATAAATAATTTAATATATTTTTTGTTAAAAAATATTAAAAAAATACCATGATGTGGGAAATACTTTTATATTTCCAATGAATATTTATAGTCAAAATGATAATTTATATATCCCCTTGTAAAAATTAATTTACTAAAAGATATATGTTTTTATCTTTTTTGCCTTTACTTTAAGTTAAATAATATAAATTGCCATTATCACTTCCATGTGGCTCAAAGGGGTCCAAAACTAGACCCAAATATGAAAATAGTCGTAAATGACTCAACCAATAAGGTTTGGATGTGTTTTAATGTAATTTTAAATTATTATAATATTCGTTTACCTTGAATTAACTTATTTTCCTTTAACCGCGGTAAATATAAGACAAATGTTATTATTCAGAAAAAAATATTTTTATCTTATTTGACCAAATTTTACTTCTTGATAACAACCATGTATGTCTTATTTTCAAAATTTAATTCACAGAAGTGGTAAAATTTCATTTAAATCAAAACATCAATTTTTTAAACTACTACTATGTGGTTTGACTATTCATCAAAATTTAATTTTTTTCAGAAAAATACAAAAATTTATCATATGATTTATTTGATATTCTGAATTAAAAAATGATTTTTTATTTTCCAAATTAAAAACCTAAATGTCTCATTAAATAATTGTAAAATTAATTCCTGTTGTTAAAACAAATAGCGTGTTTTTAAGAAACAATAACTATCAAAAGATCGACACTTGTTTATGTCAAATTTCAATGTAAAATTAATTATAATGACCAAAATTAGATTAAATGGTAAAAATTTATTCTAATTACACTTTTAAACCAATAATAATATAATCTAACCATATAATTTAATTAGATTAAAAAGGCACATTTGAATTAAAATACAATATTTTCCACCATTCATTATAAAAATGAACTTTATCAGAAAAATACCAAAACAATTTACCCAAAGTAAAATTTGATGTCCCAAATCAAAAGAAGAATTTTATGTGGTCAAATGTAACATATAGAAATGACCAAAACTAGATTTAAATCGGGTTCTCTATTAAAAGGTGGTAAATCGACCTTTTAATGTAAATTCTGCTAAAAATTATATTCTTTCACATTTTAAACCTATAACTTTTATTGGATAAAAGTAAATACATATAACAAACATGTTTAATAGCATTTTATTTGGATTTGTTCATTTCCACCAATACAACGGCTAGGATTTAACTTCCATTTAAAATATTAATATTTTCTTATTTGTGTGAAACATATGATATCAAGGAATTTCATTGATGCGTAATGGGTACGCTATCGAACATTGGAACCCTGTTAAAGTAAAATTAATATTTAATTCACATTATTAATAAATATGAAAATTTCATATTATTCGTTAATCCAGGATGTTACAATCCTGCTACAAGTCTACTCTCTTATTAGTGGTAAAATCTCATGTGAACTCTCCTAATAGGTCATGGAATCCTTTATATTACTTTGTTTAACAATATTTCATATATATAATTATCTTGTATACATGCTTGTAGAAATCTTCAATTAAACCCCACCTACATGTATTACTTCATTGTACACTATCAAATCCACTTGACGAAAGTTAACCCTCATAAAAGAATGTAACCAACCAATGTGCAGTTATCTTAGGTACTCTATATGAGGTACTGGTATGAATTCTTGGTTTGATTCAATTTTTGTTTACTTCCTAATTTTTTTTAGAAACTACTCCTTTTCCTAGCTTCAAAAAGACTTCAGTTCCACTATAAATCAAATAAAGAGTAAATATGTACATGGAAAATGGTTTTACATGATTATATATTAAATATTAAACAGCCATATTTGGTTAATAATTAACAAATATTATATAAGAAATGTGAGTCCACCTCATTTATGAATTTCATTGTGCATGTAGTTTGAAACATGATCTATATTTGAACATAAATAATTAGAGAGTATGTGGTCCTCCATCATATTCATTAAAAACCTAATAAAAATTATTCATTATCCTTTGTTTTAGAAAATTTTTCAACCACATCATCTTGTCATTAAATCTCATGACTGAGCTCGAATTCCTCAGTTTCATTAAAGAATTTCAATATGTACCATGTCTAATCAATGATAATCACACGCTTCTTGAAAAACTGAATTATTCATACTAAATTTGGAACCCTCAATACAATTTAAATCATTATAGAATGTGATCTCCTTGAAACATTATAAACCCAGACATATGGATTATTTTGGATAAACTTCCTTTCATTTCAATTTTGTTGACCTCACTTTCTCAAACATACCCCATGACTCCAAATTTGATCTAGATTTATTTAATTTAAACTAATCCTCACCTCAAATGATAGTGTCATGATAAAGGGTATTCATATTCATTATTTAATGTTGGTTCCTCCACTTTTTATGGCTTCATCACATGTCTTCATCAGTGAAGTTAAA
The DNA here is from genome assembly GCA_963277665.1 of Viscum album. Taxonomy (NCBI): domain Eukaryota; kingdom Viridiplantae; phylum Streptophyta; class Magnoliopsida; order Santalales; family Viscaceae; genus Viscum; species Viscum album. The sequence goes on from OY728142.1 coordinate 1,934,246,079, forward strand.
ATTTGGAGTTCTCCAAATTTCTAGAATTCCCACGATTAAAATAGATTTGTGATACTTCAAATTGCTCGATAATAACCCCAACCAAATTATGGGTTCATATTCTTCATTTTCAATTAATTGATGCTAATATCTATAGAAAAAATAAATTGTAGATCTGATAAAATACACATCTTATTATCTTTAACTAATATAATCATTAAATCATTGAAGATCAATCACACGGTATATTTGAAAAATGATGTTGGTATTCGAGTTTTTGACTAAAATTTATTTATCATGGTTGAAAATTTTGATTTCTATTAGAAAAATAATTATTATAGTCGTGGTTTCTCCCTAGAAACGGTAGTAGAATCATATGCCAAAAATAATTCCCTTTACAACGGTAGTGTATTGAAGGGCAGACAGTAGATGATTCCTAATGGTAGAATAATTTCTTTGTGATTGTATCACATACAACTACTAGTTGAAACATGACAGTGGTAGCATGGATGGTGGTATCACCCTTGATGTAGTAGAAGTACAACTTTATAGTTGCATTAAAATTACCCAGTATGGTTGCAGATGGATGTAGCGCCATGGCGGAAGTATAGATAATTATACGGCTATATGAACTAAAATAAAAAATAAAATAAAAATTATAAATCAACATTTAAAATAATAAAACATTTAAAAGAAAATAGATTATTAATAATTATATGATGTGAATATAAATAAATAAATGATTAAAAATCAAAATCAATTTTAAATAGTAAATTAAATAAATAATTAATTAAACGTTATAAAATTTAAAATGAAAAGATTTAAATTTAATTAAAACTATAAAAATAGTTAAATGAAAAAATATTGATTAATTATCACAAAAAATTTCAAAAATATTATATTAAAAATAAATTAATTCATTAAGAAAAGTTATCACATTTAAAAGAAAACATAAAATGAATTTAATAAAGTAGTCAAAGAATAAATAATTGAAAAATTAAGAGAATAATAAAAACTATCTTAAATTATATTTATTTAATAAAATTGCTATAAATTAACTAAAATGATATTCATAACCATTAATTGACTGACATTGAGAGAAAAATATATAAATAAAATTTTAAATCTTGTTGGAAAAAGTAATTAGTTAAATCCACATCAGAAACATTTTTTACATAACATTGGGCAGGATGATTCATGTTACAACACTAAAAAACAAAAAAAAAATCATGTCTTATTCCCATAAACAAAAATAAATTATAAACCAATGATATAGGAGACTCTAGAGTTCATCACTAGACCATTTTTATTGACAAAAAAAGGAGAAACAATTTCAAATATGAGAAATGAATGAAATCGTGTATCTAGTGGACACCACCCTCAATTACCTCATGGAGAAAAGATAAAATAAAAACATAAATATGAATCATAATTTTTTTTATTTTTTAATAGTATTAAGAGATATAATAAGTACATTAACAAAATTAACTCCAATTCGTTTTATAGATAATTCCTCATAAATTATATGGATAACAAATAATTCATACAAAGACACTAGAGGGAGATAAATAAACCCATGGGTTACATATTTCTATATTTTCTATAAGTTACATAAAAAATAACCCCCCTTATGTTTTTATGATGCAGATTCAACACTGTTGTGTTAAGCCTTATATCAAGTTGATCAAAATTATATAGTTTTTTTTTCTGAAAGGATGATATACCCAATACCTTATAACATTAAAACTATTCTAGAATTATTCCTTAAAGAAAAATATCTCATTGTTTACAGAACTAAGGGACATGATTATAACATTAAGTATTTTCTATTTGATTCTTCACTACGTTAAATTCATTCCAACCCCTATGATTTTATAATCCATACTAAATGTTTTACATATCCTTAGATGGTGAATAAAAAAATATTTTCCTACTATTTATTTGAAAATAATGCTATAATTAAACTAAGAAGAAGCCCCAGTGAATATAGTGAATCCAATACACCCTCAACAAGCATAAGAAAACAGTATAGTGAGTGAAAAAAATAATTAAAGGTAGAATCTTTAGAATATTTACCCACACATTATTTAATTTTCTCATCTTTTGGGTTTATGATATTTTACCCTATTTATCAAATCCTATACACATTATTAATAATTGGAAAACATTCATCTATAAAAGTTTCGTTAAATTAAAGCCAATCCACATTCTGATTGAGGTTGAACATTTGAATGTAAGTAGCAATATCCTTTTATAAACACTTCAAACATTTTGGGAATGTTACAAGATTATTTTCACCTCAATATTTATAATTTTTTTACATTGAATATACTTCTAATGTATGTTCTCTATTATTATTATAGGATACACTACTACATAGTGACTATGTCCTCCATTCAATGATATCTTTATGAAAATAAGAGTTTTAAAAGTCTTCCATTGAATTTTTTATCAATAATGAACTATTTTATGGAGATTTAAAGGGTAGTGTGAAATAATAGGGGGGGATATTAAAATTTTGGACCAATAATATGATATATATTAAATTTTTACTTGAATTTATATTTTACACTTTATTTTATGTTTTTGGTGTGTTGTTATCTTGGAAACATTACCTATAATATTATCCTACCAAGAAGAGATTCCAATATAATTATGAATAATTCACATAGTTTTAAAAACTTTAGTCTAAAACATTGTTGATGTGTTTATTCCATTATTTTCATAGATATGATCTTAAAATAGTAGAATCGAAATAAATTCCCATTTCACGATTTTATAAATTTTTTATTTTAATCCCAATCCTGAGAGACTTTGTATGAATTCTCTACATATTATTCCAAAATAATACCTTTATTATGAGTTTTGGATCATTTTTTGAAACCATAAATTTATTTTTTCATTTTCTTAAACACCGGGATTTATGAATGTTACACAAGGTATATTCCATCAATCTGTTGAAAATCCCTTATTAAAATTAAATTTTCTCGACACCTTGAAATTTGACCCATGTTTATCCTTATAAAATATGAAGTATAATTTATTTGAGGTATATTACAAGATGAAATAACCATATATTATTTAGGATATTGGTACAAAATATAATTTTATAAATAAAATATATGTTACCCACATTAATTCTTTTTTTAATTGGTTCTAAAAATATTATGAAATAAAATTATAAAATAGAAAATATGTAAATAAGTACAGAAAAAATTATGGTTTTCATAATTTATATTCACATTAATTATTTTCAATCAAAAAAAAAACAAAGAGGAAGAGTGATCCACAATTTATAAAATTTTTGTGTGGTTGGTCTAAATTTTCGTTATTATTTGGAACGTTCAGAAACATAAAATTTAATGTGTTTTGGATATCAAAAAATATATTTCTACCTCAAATGGTTTCACATATAAATACTAAAATCCCATGAATCATTGAAGAACCAATTGAAAGAGTTCATGTGTAGAAAACGTATCTCTTCAAGTAGTAACCCTGGGATCTTTAAAAGAAAAGGCTAAATCAAATTGACATTGAGAATGTAAAAAACATCATTTTCATTTGTTATGTATAGTAACGGGGAAATTATATATATGAGATATGTAATTAGTGGCTAAGAAATATAGAAATATAGAAATATTTTCTGAATTGAAGTGTATAGTGTTCTTCACTAATAATGTAAACATGATATTTTCAATGTTCAACTTATTTTTGACTTTTTATTCTCTAGTTTGAGTGTTTAATGCTGGAGATATGAATTTTTATTATTATGTTCATTAATTTTTTTGGAGTGAAATAGTTTTAATATTGTGTAGTGATGATAACAAATATTTTGTTAATTTTATTCTGTTTGTTGTCTCTATTAACATAAAAATTAAAATAAACCCATTTTATTTAATACATTGATATTATTTATTAATAACCTAGAATAATATTACTTAGTGGGTTCGATATTTTAATTAATTTTTATTAATTTTGGAATTATTTGGATATATATATATATATAATGATTTTAGAGTATTGGGAATTAATTAAGTATCAACCATATTATTATTTTTGATAAATTAATCATTTAGTGAATTAATTATTTTAAGATAAACATAAATTTTATTTTTAAATTTTAAAGGAAGTGTATAGATGTTAGATGTTTTGAACTATAGATTAATAAAAGGAATGAGGTTTCAGAATTTAGGATAATGTAAATTAAAAACGGTTGTTATATATATAGAAGTCACACTCTAATATATGAGATTCATATATTTTCTTGTAATATTACATAGGATTCCTAATTTTCTAAAGGATGATATTTAGAGTGGTTTCACATGGGTCACTTTTCCCAATGCATAATTTCAAATTCCAGGTTTTAGTGATATGTGAAGGTTCCTCAATGGATTAAAAATGGGATACATAAAGTGTAGTTGTGTAGTAGAGAATAAAATCTTGAAATGATAGGAGACAAAAATGATACATAAGTGTCTTGAAACTCAATATGCATTGGTTACCCACTACAACACTTGGGATACAAAAAGCCCATACCATTTACATGGGATAGAAACATAAATATGTAAGATTCATTGGGAGAAAAATGAATGTAATTTATCCAATATGTAAAAGTAATGAACTTAATGATAGTACATTCATTCCCTAAATAAAATTAAAAATTTACTTATCATATAATACATTTTCCCAACCCCTAATCAAATCATGAATCATTTTATAATAAACTCTTATGAATCACCAACTCTTGGGAAAAAATAATTAAGTTCCATGAATCATCCATATAATAATATAACATGGTGAATATCCTAAGATAAAAATTAATTCAAGGGTAACTGTTGAGAGTGTGCTTGTCCAAATAAATCCCAACCCATGACTATTCCATGTGGAAGCTGATTCAGGGAGGATCTAGAGAGAAGTTCTTAGCACTTATTTCAATGAGTAAAAGTAATAATATAATCTAATACATTAAAGAAATTAGAAATTACCACTAAAGTATTTTTTTATAAATGGACATGGGCCTTGCTCAGATTAGATCATACTATTTATTATTTTTCTATGAAATATTAATATGATTGTTACTATATTTCATCAATTAATGTTCATAATTCTTTAACATTTTAAATTTTTTACCAATAATCTATAATGTTCCCACTTATGGTGATATGCTAACTTAACGATCACCCACTGGAATAGAACTCGTGATTCCATAGTGAAAAAATCTTTATATGAATTTCCATCATTTCTTAAGGGGTTTTGGTTATTGAGGAGAATAGGTGAGTCATAACACCTCACAATAACATTCCCCCATTTGTTATCAGACTAATAAATATATCTCCACACCCTTTTCTCAAATTATTAATATGTGATTTCATCTATTTTACTTCCAATGTTCTAAATAAGATTCCTTAGTGGAAATAACTTCTCTTCTCCCTCTTCACCCTCTTAATGAATCCGTATACAATGATGGAAGTGCACTTTGTTCCCCATATTCATTGGATTGGGAGATTCTCCCTTCCCATCTTACCCACATAATCTGCCATTTACATCCATTATTATTCCATAACACTCCCCCAAATATTTCATATATCCAGCTCTTTAGGAAGGTCCCATATCTTTATGATCCTTGGCTCAACATCAAATATCACTATTGGAGTTCTAAATTTTCTTCAAATGTCTTTATCATATCATTTGTATCTCTATTCCAAAAACAACATACTAAAATATACATGTTTCATAGATTTATCATTGAATTATTGGGTTTAAATCATCGAGTGGTGGTTCATATTTTTGACAGAAGAGGCATTTTGATCAGGTTCACAACAGTGGAGTATCTTGCATCAATGTGGTCTAATGCTCCCCATAAATAAAAAGTAAATTCTTATATCTCTTTTGACAGTCCTTTTATTTCCATATGATGAACGATGCTCCGAATTCAGTGATATGTGTATGCTTCTTAGAAATCCCCCTTCTATTTCAAAACCCCTTTATTTTGAAGGTTCTTAGAAATCACATTTGATGATTATTATGCTCCAACAGTCGAATGGATGTAGTCAGTCATTCCGTCTTTTCCCACATTTACAATGAAGATGATGTGTTGAAGGAACCTATGGATTGGATTTTTATTATATTCAGAGAAGAATTTCAGTGGAAGCAAGCAGTTTCTAGGAATTATGAATTGATTAAAGTGTTTTATATGGTCGTATTTGGAATCAAGGTTTTCTGTTCTATCATTGGTGTCAGTTCAGGCAGGCCCATATGTCAAAAGAGAGAGATTTTAATTATGATATCTATGGACTAGTTTAAATGATCTATATCAGGGAGGAACATCATGAATCCATACATAATGATTTCAGTATGACTACTCATAATTTCTTGGTGGCTTAGCCTAATTCCTCTAGGAATGACTGCTCGTTATGTGATGCAGGGATGATGGTTATCAATCCAAATTAGTTGTCTATGGTTTCCAACATGAAATAGGACTAGGGTGTTTGTAATCAGATCTACGTCATTAGTGTATTTTATGAGGTGTATGATTATATTTTTTGGATGCATGGGAGGAGGCAGTTTTATTTGGTAAGGTCTATAAATCCTCAAATGGTATTCCAAAAGATGCAAAGGTCTAGGAGAATTCTCCCTCTTATTAGGGAATAATGAAAAACAAGAAATTAGAGGCCCCAGAATAATTCTCAGAAATCATTTTACCGGGTTGTTTTGGGATGGGCCATCTTGTAGTGTGCTCTGGAGTTGGATAGAGATGGTCTAGATATTCAATTTCCTTTACCAGTTGATAATCATAGAGGAGATCATGAATTATCAAAATCCGATTATGAAGTGGAAATAGTTAGATTACTATTAGTTTATATAATTAATGTAACATGCGGGAGAGAGATTCAAATCTACAGAAAGAAATATAGAAGAATGGGTTTTCGTGATGTAATAGGGTATATTTTGGTGAATGGGAAAAAGAATAAAAGAAAGAAAGGCTATTCCCAAATTCCAAAGCTAATGGAAACTAGATCATACAGTAGATCAAAGGAGATAAAGTAATACGTTAATCAATACAAGAAATGTTAATCAAAGAAATAAATACCTTTTAAGATGGAAGAAGTGAAGATCGTAGATAAAACCAAGATAATATTGAGGGTAAGGTGGAAGAGACCATATAGGAAGGGGATGTAAAAAATTTAGATTTTATTTTACATTCTAATATGAAATTTCCATTAGATCCAATCCAGCAAAAGGCCATATAGAAATAATAGTTCAGGATCATAAAAATTCATCCACGCAAGAAATTTAATGAGGAACAAGTAGAATGGATAAATAAACAATATATTATCATGGAACAAGGTTTTGATGAGGGAAATATTAACATAGAGGAGTTATTTAACATGTGGGACAAGTTGGATAGCCACTTTTAAGATCTACCCCAAGATGAACGGGACATGAAGGTGCATTTTCTTTACTAGAATCATTAAATGTTATGTGACTATAATAACATCAACCATCTTTCTAATGACATTGTCATATCATATGGGATTCAACTAATGATGTAGAACTGAAATGGTTTCACAAATTCCCTCAATTTTATTTCAGATATAAATTTCAATTTATGTTTATTAGTGATTAAATCAATTTAATGAGTTGTGTGTGGACTTTTGTCTGTGATTCACAAGATATAGATTTATGTATATTACCTAACAGGTTTCCTAAGTATTATTTACATTGATAACATTTATTAAGCAAGAGTAAGTGTAATTTCTTCGAGGAACACAAACAGTGATATTAGGGAATCACTAAATTGAGAAAAAAAATATTCATTATAGTTTATTATAGGGATGTTTCCTTTATTGTATTTTATTCTCTTTTCTTTTGAATTCGAAGTAATATTTTTAGTTTTCTTTCATAATCCTCCATATCTTGTTTTATGTTAAAATAGAAAATGAAAATAATAATTATAACTGTAAAATAACACTATATATTCAGATCATATCTTCCAGTGATAATCTTGATTAGTCTCAATAGATTGAATTCTAGTTTGGAAATATGTTTTTCCTATGAGGATCATGATGGAATCACATAAATGGGTTGTGATATCATTATGACCAAGGATGTTCCTATCGGAAAAGTTATGTTACATGAAAAAAATAACTAGATAGATGATTGGTCTGGGATTCATTGTAAATTACTAAGATATTTTTTTTTGAATTAGATGGATGTGCTTTTTATATTTTTACGATAGATTAGGATGTTACACTATAGGTTGGTTCCATTTTATAGTGTTTTATTTTAATGTGAGTTGTTTGTACTTGACACTAGAACTAGATGATGTTTTTAAGGTTAACACTAGGTGTCACCATGGATCTTGAGGATCAACCATAATCATTTTTTAATACAATTATTTTATATATCACATTGCTTCATTATGAACCATTAAAGACTGGTTATTTTCATTGACACCATTGGTGATGAATAACATTGTTGTAATCATATACCATCTTTATAACGAACCATACTTTACATACATTGTTAATACTTCAAAAGTTTAATACACTTATCGCAACATATAACAAAAGCATGAAAGGACCGTATAGGTATAGTGTCTTTAGAAACTGGGAAACATAAACAACTGGTTCATAATGCATCTACATTGTCTCCCATTAATTTCATCATATCGAGAGTCCCTTTTGAAATATCCTACTTAATAAACTTCTTCCCGACCTGGGGAAGGAAAACATACAAAAGGGTGAGCTCAAATGCTCAGTAAGGGTAAACAAAAGAAATATCAATCACATCATATTCATTAGAACATAACATTTTGGAAATATTATCCAACAAAAGAGATCATAATTTCATAAAATGGGATAAATCATAGTAGCAAAATGTAATCCCTATAATCATAACTTAAAACATGAATCTTTGTGTCATACACACATAATCATAGAGAATCATTTCTTAGTAGTCAAGACTAATAGCCAAGACTATCTTAGCGGACAAAGTCCATTTCTGGACCGAGTTCACTCCTCGTTTCAGTCCTGTTTCACTGAACCAGATTAACCTACCATTCCAACCATGACTATCTCATGAGATATAAATATTTACCCAATGAATTGGAGGGAGATATATGTCCCACCCATCTCATAATTAGACCATTTCTATGTGTTCCACCAAATGAATCTTAAATCATAGCATAACCCATGTAATAAAAATGGGATTCTTAATCATCATGCCATCATAACACAATCCATATGATATAAAAGGACATCATAATAATAATTCCATCATAAAATAATCAAAACAATGTAAAAATAGGGATATAAACAGAACCCTATATTATCTTAGATGGAAAATAATTTTGATAAAACACTTGAACTTCATTCTTGAGGAAAATATCCTTTCTACTTCAAAATATTTTCCTTTCTTAACATGTCATATATTTTTAAACTAAAAGAAGTTGATTAAAAATAAACATGAAAACTTGTAAAGGAAGCTTCATGGAAATAATGTTCTAAAAATCCATTCATGTCGTATAAGTAATAAAAACATTCTTCTCATACTTTGGTCGGAAAAGTCAAAAAGTACCTCGTACGAAAAACGACAAAAGATTCCTTTTATATCATTTACTAAAAACTCACCGAAGGGTAAAATTGGATTTAAAAAATTGTAGGAGGATTGAAATAATATTTTATATTGACGAAACATGGATGTGGATGATAAATATTCCCCAGTAATTTTTGAGGTAAAAACAATCTCGGATAAAAATTGAGATTGCGAGATTTTCCTTTACCTTAGGTCCGATTTGCTTCGTAAATGTATGAACCTCCTGTATATTTATTTAAATAATGTTATTGAATTATTCTAGAATCATATTTATTTTTATGATATCATATATGTTCATATTCTTATCTTCTTATTAGTAATATTTCATTGCAACTTGTTATTCAGGTGTTTATTACTTTTTGTTCTTATGTGTGTTTTGTCAAATAAATTCTTAATATTTTTTTTAGTTTATTGATATATCATTTCCAGAATGATGTTAGTGTAATATATATCATATTTATTAATTAAATTCATTTATATAATCATTATTCAATGAAGATCATGTAGAAGGAGTCGCATCACATCGTGGAGACGGTATTCCGTACGTACGCACAAGCGAGGATATCGTTCCCATGATCGTGGAATTGTATTGGAGTATATGTATACTATTTCAGAATCAATATCAATTTACAATAATCATATATAGTTATTCTTCACACCATTATATCCATCCGAGTATGGTGGTGGTGGAAAATAGATTACACCACGGCGTTGAGACGGTATTCCGTACATCCGCACGCACGGTGATTTCGTTTTCCGTAGGATGGATAGATGGTGAAATAGGGTTGTTTAATACATATAATAACATATCAGTATATGAGTGATACTGATGTTACTACATTATAATAAAAAAAACTAAATAATAAGAAGAGGAAGAAGAAATAATGTTGAAATAATCGGTAACAGACATTACCTCTTCTTTGAAGCGCCTCTTTGAGACCTCCTTTTAGGGCACTAAAATTGGTCTTTGAAGAATACCAGGACCTCTAGGATTTTCTAGGGAAGCATAGAAGATAATTTGGCTGGGTTTGGCCGATATTGAAGGCTAAAAGTGGTGTGAGGAAGAGAGGGAGGAGGTTCCCTTTTATGAGGGAGGAGCGGGGCACCTTATGAAAAACATAAAATATTATTTAATTATAAAGTAATATTCGGTTTTTAATAGCTTCAAAATGATTTATTTAAAATATAAGGTGGGGATAGGTCGCAATCCTCTCTTCCAATAGAATTTAGACAAGTTTAGGTTTCTATTTTAACCTTATTATTTAGATAAAAATTTATGTTAGATAATTTAACTGTTACCGTGTCTTCTTCTTTTCTTACACTATAAGGTTAAAAAACTTATTATAACAATCCAATAGAACACCAAGTTGTTTATTATTAATATATATAACCTTATCTAAGTCATTTGGCCGAACATTAGATTTTTATAAATAAAATAACAATTAACAATATAATATTTGTTTTAAAAACTATTTTATTTTAATTTTGAAACTATTTTGTAATTTATTTTTGTGAAAATCATAACAGAATGATTAGTTCAAAAAAAGTTAACTAAATCATTAATAATATTTAATAATAACCTATAAAATTATTTTAATTCATAAAAAGTGTCAAATTACATTTATTTGGGTATTTATAACATCAATTATGTCAATATTTCATTAATAAGATAATTACATCGTCATCATTGTGTCATAAATAAATTAAATTATTTAATGTCTAAAAATTACAAATAAAATAAAATTATGTAGGAAATATTTTTAGATTTATAATTAATATTTATGGTATAATTTATCTTATGTATAACCCTATATTAAAAATTATTTAGTTATTAAACATTGATTTGAACTATTTTAACCCTTCTTTAAATAAATTAATAATAAATATCATAATCTAATACAAGTGGGCCTAAATGGTCATATATTATTCCTATGGGTGTTTTTGATCGAATTAAACTTTTACAATAGAATTATTATATATTTTAGTGTAATAATAATATCATTTTACCCTTAATTACCGTATTTACTTTTAACCGTGGTAAAAAAAAAGTAAAATGTTACAATTCAACAAAAATTATTTTTATCTCATTGAACCAAATTTTAATTCTTGATATTATCCGAGTCTCCTGGATTATCGAAATTCCACTCACAGAAGCTGTAAAAAGAAGTTTTATGTAAATTTTCAAATTCTCCTAGGAGGTGGGTAAAAGACGGTGAACAGTTCAATAAAATTTTTATATATCTAAAATTATTATAAAATGACTCCAATGAATTAATTTTAACTTATAATGGTATTATGTATCAATTTTGACATAAAATAAATATATATAAAATAAATAACAATTTAAATAAAATGTCGGGTTTAAATAGTATCCCAGTGTTTTCACTTTTCATCCAAAATTGAATGTTTTCAGGAAAATTAAAAAATTTCACCCTTGGCTAATTTGGATATTCCGAATTCAAAAATGAAGTCCATTTTGAAAGGTGAAATTTAATAAATTCCAGAAAGTTGGTATTACTATTCATAACGGTTAGTTTTAATAATATTTTAATAGCATATCATTGTTTAGTGAAACTCGGTATTGCGTATGACCCAAGTTATCGAGGAAGGTTGTGATTGCGTGTAAAGCAAGCCAAGCTAGTTTTGTGTGTAATAAAAGAATCATTTGATGATTTATATAACATAAAAACAAAATATTTCTCATAAAATTCTCGGGTGTTACATTCTACCCCACTTAAAATTAATTTTTCCCTCAAAATTCGTCACTTTGTAACAAACAGATGAGGATATCTCTCTATCATCATATCCTCAATCTCCCATGTAGCTTCATCTAATTGGTGGTTCCTCCATAAAACTGTTACGATACAGAATCTCTATCGGCTATTCTTCATAAGAAATATCCTGCTCCAGCAGTACAACTTCTGAGCTGAGTACATGTGAAGGATCAGGTATGTACTTTCTCAGGAGAGATACATGGAAAAAATCGTGAACTTGAGAGAGATTCGGTGGAAGCGCCAATCGGTAAGCTACCTTCCCAACACAATCCAGTATTTTTAATGGACCAATATACCTAGGGCTCAGCTTTCCCTTCTTTCCAAATCTCATTATTCTCTTCCAAGGAGATATTCGTAAGAACAATTTATCACCCACTTCAAACTCTAGGTATTTTCTTTTGTTGTCGGCATAACTTTTTTGTTGACTCTGAGCTGATCTTATGTGTTGTTGAATAGATCATACCTTTTCTTCCATCTCATCAACAAGATCATGTCCTAATAGCTTTCTTTCCCAAACTTCATCCCAACAAGTTGGAGTCCTACATTTCTTTCCATAGAGAACTTCATAAGGATCCATCTAAATACTGGAGTGAAAGCTATTATTATAAGAAAATTCTACCAAAGGTAGGTGTTGATACCAACCACCTTTGAAATCCATAGAGCAAGCTCTCAACATATCTTCTTGAGTTTGAATTTTCCTCTCAGACTGACGATCTGTCTGAGGATGATAAGAAGTGATGAAACTCAACATTGTATCCAGAGTATGCTGAAGACTTCGCAAAAACATTGAGGTAAACCTCAGATCTCGATCAGATATAATAGAAAGTGGTACTCCATGCAATCTTTCCACTTTTTTTACATATATCCTGGAATGCTGATCTAGAGATAAATCTTCTCTAATAGCAATGAAGTGTGCAGACGTTGTAAGATGATCAACTATGACCCAGATAGCATTATTTCCCTTGGATGTTTTAGGAAGTCTAGTGACAAAGTCCATAGTGATGTTTTTCCCATTTCCATTCAGGTATGGGTAATGGTTGTAACATCACCTTAGACTTCTGTCTCTCAGCTTTATCTTGCTAACAAACCAAGAATCTAGAGACATATTCAGAAACATCTCTTTGTATGCCATCACAATCAAGGTTGAATTCAGGAACATTTCTCACCTTCTTTTGTAACTCTACGTCTTCTTGTTGTGCCTCTTTAATCTTCACATGTATAGATGGTTGAACATTCATTTGAGAAAGATAAGATTTTCCCCTTCCATTATAATTCCAAGAGTCATCCTATGTAAATCCATAAATATTGGATCTTTTGTGATCCTCATCATGGATAAGCTAGCATGGTCTTGTCGACATAATTCCTCTACCACCATGTTTGCTTTCCCAGGGTGGTAATGAATTGATCAGTCGTAATCCTTAATCAGCTCCAACCATCATCTTTGGTGCATATTCATCTCCTTTTGTGTGAAAATATACTTTAAACTTTTATGATCAATGTAAATATCACACCTTTCTCCATAAAGATAATGCCTCCAAATCTTTAATGAAATGATTACCAAAGCTAACTCCAAATCATGAGTTGGGTAATTTTGCACATAGATTTTCAACTGTCGTGAGGCATAAGATATCACCATATCTTTTTGCATGAGAACACACCCCAATCCCTCCTTGGATGCATCATTGTAGATCACAAACCTTTCTCTACTACAAGGACATGTGAGTATAGGTGCACTAGATAACCTTATTTTCAACTCCTAGAAATTCTCTTCACATTCCTCCGTCCACACAAACTTAATCCTTTTCGAGTCAACCTGGTGAGTGGATTATATAATCGTGAAATATCATTCACAAAATGTCGATAATATCTACCCAAACAAAGAAAACTTCAGATCTCGGTTACTGTTGTCGGTCTCGACCATATTTCGATAACCTCTATTTTTTCTGGATCCACAGATATTCCCTCTTTTGAGATTATGTGACCCAAAAATGAAACTTTTTGAAGCCAAAATTCACAGTTGGTAAATATGGCATAAAGATTATACTTTCTCAGGGTCTTCAATATAATTCTCAAGCGATCTTTATGTTCTTCCTTTCTCTTTGAATATACAATAATATCGTCTATAAAGACTACCACAAACATATAAAGATTGTCTCTAAAGACTCTATTCAGGAGATCCATGAATATAGAAGGGGCATTAGTAAGACCAAATGGCATCACTATAAATTTCCAGTGTCCATACCTAGTACGGAAATCTGTCTTTGGTATATCCTCCCTTTCGACCCTTAATTGATGATACAATGAATGAAGATAAATCATGGAAAAGTATTGAGCTCCACGTAGTTGGTCAAAAAAGTCATCAATGTGCATGAGAGGATACTTATTCTTGATCGTGATCTTGTTAGGTTCTCGATAATCAATGTAGAGTCTCATTGATCCATCATTCTTTTTAAAAAACAGAACAGGTGCTCCCCAAGGTGACGCACTAGGGCGTATGAATCTTTTGTCAAGATTCACTTGGAGTTTCTTCTTCAATTCATGCAACTCAATTGGGTCCATTCTATAAGGTGTCGTTGAAATAGGCAAAGCACCCAGTACGAGTTCTATTGAAAACCCAACTTCATGATTTGGTGGAAGACCCAGAAATTCCTGTTGAAAGACATCGTCATACTCCCGTACAATGGGAATATTCCTTATCGTCAGTTTCTCACCAACCATTTGAGATAAATAACCTTCATTTAGTGGAATCAGGACCCATATGATGGATGAAATTTCCACTGGATGGTTATGTTCATTCTTGCATCCATAGACGATCATAGATTGATCTGGAATATGAAATGTGACTTCCCTTCTTTGGAAATTGATATGATCTCCATATAAAGAAAGCCAATCCATTCCAAGAATCACATCAAATTCCACTATAGGAAGGATCACAAGATTTTCAAGAAGCATTTTCTGACAAACTTCAATCGGAGAAGAATTATAATCCTTTGATGCCACTGTTTTTCCATTAGGAGTTGTCACAGCTAACTCAACATCTAATTGTTGAGGTAATATGACGATACCCTTAGAAAATTATTCAGAAATAAAAGAGTGGGTGGATCCATAATCAAATAAAACATTTTCTACTTTAGAGTGGATGGTATGTGTACCTTTCACCACTTCGTTATTGTACTCAACATCACTGATAGAAATTGCATGTGACTTTCCTGTGTCTTTAGCCTTAAGAGTTTGTTGACATCGATCATCATCAACAACCCTTGGATTAGGGAATTGATTAGCATAATTCCCTATTTCCTTGCACTTGTAACATTGAAGTGTAGGAGGTGCACTCTGTGTAGCCTTTTCTTTGTTCGCATCACTAGATATCTTCTTCCCATCATTACGACATTCAAATGCACGATGACCTTCCATTGCACATTTGAAACATTTACTAGTCCCTTTAAGACAACTCCCTCCATGTTTCTTTCCAAACCTTTAGCATAAGGGAAAACTCATCTTCTTTTCAGTGTGCTCTTTAGATTTTCCTTTGAATTCCATTTAACTCTTCTTATCAAACCCATATGACTAATGGATTAATCAAATCTCCATCTCAAACTTGAGAGCACATCGAACGACTTGCTCATATCTATTGAAGTCCCTTATGGATAACACCCTTTGAAGACATGGTTTTAAGACACTAAAGAATAGATCGATCTTACTCTTAGGTTGGATAATAATACCAGAAGCGTACCTTGAATATCTTTTAATATTTTCTTCATAGGTACCAACAGATTCATCATCCTTTTGCTTTAGTTCGAGAAACTCCTTATCCATCTTTGTTTGATGAATACGAGGGAAGTACATATTGAAAAATAAGTTCTTGAATTCATCCCATTCCATAGACTCAATTACATCTCAATACCTCGTATTCTAGATAATATTCCACCATCAATCAGCATATCCTTCCAAACGATATACTGCTAAGATGAATTTATCATGTTCAGTACATTGAAGAACTAAAAATATCATTTCAGTAGTACTGATCCATTGTTCAGAAACTAATGGATCAGTAGACCAGCTGAATGAAGGTGGACGCTGCCTCATGAAGGATTCAACAGAATGTTTCTCATTTTTTGCTCATTTGCGTGTCCTGCATGATTCATAGCATGATAAAGTTTTTTGAGCATGGCTAAAAGCTTTTTCATTCCAGCTCCCATAACATTTGGTTTCTCAGGGGGACAATCATTGCATTTCCCGTCACATTCTGCATTAACACGGTTCCTTCGGGTTCCATCAATTGACCAAAACCAAGAAGAATAGTGTGAGAAACACTAATTATAATAGGAAAACCACATAATCAAGAATAATATTTTACACTTAAGGTCTTATCATAGGTTATTCATGGCCATTACTAAAACACTAAGATTGTGTTCTATGATTAGACTTATCCTTAGGGTTCTTACTAAGGCTTTCACATCCTAGATTCCAACGGTTGACTATACCTTTCCTATGATACCAACTATAATGACCCATACTTTACACACATTGTTAATACATCAAAATTTATATACACTTATTACAACATATAACAAAACCATGAAAGGACTGTATAGTTATAGTGTCTTTAGAAACTAGGAAACATAAACAACTGGTTCATAATGCATCTACATTTTCTCCCATTTATTTCATCATATCTAGAGTCCCTTTTGGAATATCCAACTTAATAACCATCTTCCGAACCTAGGGAAAGAAAACATACAAAAGGGTGAGCTCAAATGTTCATTAAGGGTAAACAAAAGAAATATCAATAACATGATATTCATAAGAACATAACATTTTGGAAATATTAACCTGCAAAAGAGATCATAATTTCATAACATGGGATAAATCATAGTAGTGAAATGTAATCACAATAATCATAACATAAAACACGAAACTTTGTGTCATACACACATAATCATTGAGAATCATTTATTAGTAGTCAAGACTCAAAATCAAGACTATCATAGCAGACAATGTCCATTTCTAAACCGAGTTCACTCCTCATTTCAGTCATGTTTCACTGAACGGAATTAACCTTCCATTCCAGCCATGTCTATCTCATGAGATATAAATCTTTACCCAATTCATTGGAGGGAGATATAGGTCCCACCCATCTCAAAATGAAACCATTATTTTGTGTTCCACAAAATAAATCATACATCATAGCATAACCCATGTAATAAAAATGGGATTCTTAATCATCATTCCATCATAACACAATCCATATGAGATAAACGGTCATCATAAAAATAATTCCATCATATCATAATCAAAACAATTTAAAAATAGGGATAGAAACAGAACCCTATATTATCTTATATGGAAAATAATTTTGATAAAACACTTGAACTCCATTATTGAGGAAAATATCTTTTCAACTTCAAAAACATTTTCCTTTATTAACATGTCATATAATTTTAAACTAAAAGAAGTTGATTAAAAATAAATATGAAAACTTTTAAAGGAATCTTCATGTAAATAATGTTCTAAAAATCCATTCATGCCGTATAAGAAAAAAAACTTTCTTCTCGTACTTTGGCCGGAAGAGTCAAAAAGTACCTCATCCGAGAAACAAAAATAGATTCCCTTCATATATTTTACTAAAAACTCACCGAAGGATAAAATTGGATTTAAAAAATTTTAGGAGGATATAAATATTATTACATATTTACAAAACATGGATGTGGATGATAAATATTCCTCAGTAATTTCTGAAGTAAAAACAATCTCAGATAAAAATTGGGATTGTGAGATTTTCCCTTACCTAGGTCCGATTTGCTTAGTAAATGTCCGAACCTCCTGTATAATGATTTAAATAATGTTATCGACTAATTATAGAATCATACTTATTTTTATTATATCATATAGGGTCATATTCCTAGCTTCTTATTAGTAATATTTCATTGCTACTTGTTATTCGGGTGTTTATTACTCTTTGTTCTTATGCTTCTTTTGTCGAATAAATTTGTATTCTTCTTTTTAGGTTATAGATACCTCATTTCAAGAATGGTATTAGTGTAATATATATCATATTCATTCATTCAATTCATTTATATAATCCTTATTCAATGAAGATCATGTAGAACGAGTCGCATCACATCGTGGAGACGGTATTCCGTACGTATGCACGAGCGATGATATCATTCCCATGATCGTGGTATTGTATTGGAGTGTATGTATACTATTTAAGAATCAATATAACTTTAAAATAATCATATATATTTATTAATTACACCATTATATCCATCCATGTATGGTGGTGGTGGAAAATGGATTACACCACGGTGTGGAGACGATATTCAGTATGTACTCACGCGCAGTGATTTCATTTTCCGTAGGAAGGATAGATGGTGAAATAGTGTTGTTTAATACTTATAATAACATAAAATTATATTAGTGATACTTATTTTATTACTTTATAATTAAACAAATAAAGAATAATAAGTGGAAGAAGAAATAAAGGTGAAAGAATCGGTAACAGACAATACCTCTTCTTTGAAGCGCCTATTTGAGACCTCTTTTTAGGGAACTAAAATTGGCCTTTGAAAACGACTGAGGCCTCTAGGATGTTTCTAGGGAAGTTTATAAGAGAACTTGGTAGGGTTCTGCCGATATTGAAGGATCATAGTGGTGTGAGGAAGAGACAGAGGGGGTGTACTTTTATAAGGGAGGAGAGTGGCACCTTAAGAAAAACTAAAAATATTATTTTATTATAAAGACATAATCGGGTTTTAATAACTCAAAATTGATTTATTTATAAGATATAGTGGGTATGGGTCTACTTCCTCTCATCCAATATAATTTAGACAAGTTTAGGTTTCTATATTAACATTATCAATTAGATTTGACATTAAGTTAGATAATTTAACTTTTACTGTGTCTTCTTGTTTTCTTACACTAAAAGGTTAAACAACATACTATAACAAGCCAAAAGAACCCCAAGTTGTTTATTATTAATATATATAACCTCATATAAGTCATTTGGCCGAACCATATATTTTTAGGAATAAAATAAAAATAAATAATATAATGATTTTTTAAAAAACTATTTTATGTGAATTTGGAAACTATTTGGTAATTGATTTTTTTGAAAATCATAAAAGAATGATTAGTTCGAAAAAAGTTAATTAAATATATAATAATATGTAATATTAACCTATAAAATTGTTGTAATTCATAAAAAGTCTCAAAGTAAATTTATTTGGGTATTTATAACATCAATTATGTCAATATTTCATTAATAAGATAATTACTGCATCATCATTGTCTCATATATAAATTAAATAATTTAATGTCTAAAAATTACAAATAAATTCCCATTATGTAGTAAATCTTCTTATCTTTCTAATTAATATTTATAGGTTAATTTATCTTATGTATAACCCTATATTAAAAATGATTTAGTTTTTAAATGTTGATTTTTACTATTTGAACCCTTCTTTAAATAAATTAATAATAAATGTCCTAATCAAATCCATGTCAGCCTAAATGGTCATATTTTATTCCTAATGTTGTTTTTGGTCGAATTACTCTTATAAAATAGAATTAGTACATGTGTTAGGGTAATAATAATATCATTTTTACCCTTAATTACACTATTTACGTTTAACCGTGGTAAAAAAAGTAAACAGTTACTTTTCACCAAAAATTATTTTCATCTCATTGAACCACATTTTAGTCCTTGATATTACCCAGGTCTCTTGGATTTTCAAAATTCCACTCACATAAGCGGTAAAATTAACTTTTATGTAAATTTGAATATTCTCTTAGGAGGGGAGTAAAAGACGGTGAAAACTTCAATAAAATTTTCTTATATCTAAAATTATTATAAAATGACTACAATGAATTAATGTGAACTTATAAAGGTATTATGTATCAGTTTTGACATAAATTTAATTTAAATAAAATAAATAATTATTTAAAAAAATGTCGGTTTTTAAATAGTAACCCAGTGTTTTCACTATTCATCCAAAATTGAAAGTTTTCAGACAAATACCAAAATTTCACCCTAGGATAATTTCAATATTCTGAGTCCAAAAATGAAATCAATTTTGAAAGATAAAATTTTCAAAATTACAAAAAGTGGGTATTACTATTCATAACAGCTAGTTTTAATAATATTTTAATATCAAATCATTGTTTAGTGAAACATGATATTGCGTACGATGCAAGCTATCGAGGAAGGACGCGATTGCATGTAAATCAAGCCAAGATAGAGTTGTGTGTAGTGAAATATCATTTTGATGATTTATATAACATAAAAACAAAATATTTCTCATAAAATTCACAAGTGTTAAATACTAGGCCTAGTGGGTACCTAGACAATCATTATAGATGAAAGTGTAGATAGGTGAAAGATCCCTATATTTGATGGTTAGACTGAGTAGCTGAGTTGGAAATTGGATATGGAATCAATTTTGATCTTAGGTATAGATTTGTAGTTATCTACAATATTTGTTCACTGTTTGGTTAATTTTGGCATTTTTCATAAATTACCTATATAAAAGAAGTTCTATACTTATCAATAAGAATTCTATAAATCCCAGAGATGTTAAATTTATTATATCAATGGTTATGGAGTTTAATTTTTCTATAATATCAATGTAATGAGAATATTGCATAGTACTTATTTTATAATGGATGTTGTTATTGATTTTTTAAAATATTGTTATATGGTTATTTATATGTATTATTAAAAATTACAATACTCACTCGTAGACCATTTCCACTAATCACTATCTTAATGTGTATGGGGAGTCAATCCTAAGGTAACCAGAGACCCGATTTCTTCATGGATAAGGTGAAGCAAACAAGGGATAGTGAAAAGTAATATAAAATCCTTATCACATTATTATTAATACTATATGGGAATAATATATTGATGACATGATGTGTCATTTCTTAGTATAGAACTTGTGATAGGTTTCGCAGACCCATGTATGTGGGTAGTCTAAATTATTGGGGTTGACATGTTTTTATTAGTTTTCATGATATATGGTTTTGTGATTATTTAGGAATTGATTTTTTGTGATTTATTGGGTATGGGACATGTACTCATAGATCTAGGTGGAAATAGGGTTTGTGTTCAAGAATAATTATAAAAATATAGGACTCACATAACATTATTATGACTTCATGTGCTTGGATTATATAATTATAACATAGTGTCCAGTTATTGAGTGTGTCCCCAGAAACATATATTTTTTTTATCCCCATGAGTGGGGTTCCACCCCTTATGCAAAAATGCCAAATAACAATTATGTACCCTAATAATAAAAAACTATATAAAATGATCATGAAAATGAATAAATAGAATTTATTACCCTTAAAATTCTTAGTTATTTTACTACTACGTTATGTTGTTGGTTAGAAAATCATTTAGGGTCTATACTACGCTGACAAAAGTTATGATTAGCTAGAAAAAATATATAATGAGTGATATCATGAATTGGTTTTATTCATATATCTCTTTTATTTTTTGTGGATATTTGAAATGTTTAATAATTAGCATTGATTCAATTAGACAGAAAGAACTTTATCCTAGTTATATCTATGATTATATGGGTTTTATATACCCATACCCTCGAGCTATTGATTTTGAGGTTATAATAGGAAAATTCATCGGATTAATCGAGAAGTGTGATTAGAATATTGAAACATCATATTAGAAATTTACTATAGGATATAAAATGTAATTACCTTCAACCAGGGATTTTTCATTTACATTTTGTAAGGATATACCATTGTGTGATCAATTTGGTAATAATGTACCAATTAATAAGATATATGATATGATTGATAAACTAGTTAACTTATATGGTGAACAATATCAAGACGTTGTGATTAAATGGGTCATTATTCATATCTATTGTGAATAAAGATTCTTATCTAACCATTTCTATATTTTTTTATTAATATGCGTTGATCAATTATGTGGATCGTATATATATTTTTATCCTTGAATGAGTGTAGAAAAGTCTAGTGAGAGTGACCACATTGTGAGATTATTTGATATATGAAATGTATATTAATTACATTGAAAATAATCTTATTTTTTGTTTACCTAAATTACTATATCCAGATTTTTGAAAAATGTATTTCAAGACATGTGTTTGGTATTATTGAATTATACCACTACAATGTTCTCTAATGTAATGCTTAGAGGGAAGGAACTAGCAAGGCCCATAGACAATGGGACCAAAACCCCCTATAATTATAGTCCCAAAAACTAATGATAATCATTGAGAGAGTATGAAATGTGAAATTAAACCTATGTATATAGACACACTACATGATATAGCTTGTATGTTTGATCCTAAATGGTAGTTATAAATATAGCATCCACCCATGATAATGAGTTAGGGGTTCGCCCCAAGCAGTTGATCTATGAGTGGAGTTGATGCAGATTTTCATTGACTATCGTGAGAGACCACTTGAGAGTAGTTTGAAGCTTGTGATCTATATGGTATATAGTCTATATAAACACTTTTGGGGAGTCTATATATATAATGATCAGCTTTTTGGAATTTCTAAAAGAACTATTTGACCTTGTTCATTGATAATTTATTCGAATAGCTATTATGGGAAACTATGGAGTATGAGTTTATGCATATCACCTAAATGGGGATTTCAGTTATAAAGTATGAAACACACATTATAGTGAATCATAGTTTTCATCAGATTCTAACAAATGATGAGTTATCGTGGGCATTGAGTTTTGAAGATATTCTTAAGTATGAAAATTTGGTACAAGTGAATGTATGTCACATGTAATATTTTAATGGGTTCATAATAATCCCCCACATGTGATATAAACCTGAATGAGGGTAAAATATATTGAAAGTTTTCTTCTGAAAAAATGGTAGAAATTGATGTCTTAAGGGAAATAGATAGATCATATAGATAAGTGTTTTAATTTTTATTCCCTAAGGATGTATAAATCTAGAGAGTTATCTGTGAAAAAACAAAGACATGTTCAATTTATATCCCACAGATAACTAGTGGAGTGCAGATCATATAGGAAGATGAGTTACCTATAGTGGTATTTTTGATGTTCCTAATTGTTTAATAGTGGAAGAGTATTTGGTATGTTTCAGTGTTCAAGATAGAGTTTAGAAGCGACATTACAGAGTGGTAGATGGGGTTACTCATGCTGTTTTAGCAATGGTGGGGGATTTGATTCCAGTGGGTGGAAGAAATAGTGTTATTTGGGTGATGATTCTCAAGGGAGTTAGGAAGGATTTCAAGGATGAGGCTCTGTCTTATTACATTATATTGAGAATACACTATAAGATTATATTGTTTAGATATTAATTGTTTGAGGTATAGTTTTAATATCTTGTAATCTGGTATATTCACTATTAGATAATATTTACTTACACCATTTCATCTCTAGTAAATTCAATGATAGAATGGGGTATACCATAAAGTACTTATATTGGGTTATGCATGTTGATACCCCCTTAAGGGTGTGATTAAAGGGTATATGAGTTTATTTATAATTTTTAAATTGTGATTAGTGGTAATATATTTCTATGTGACCTCTCTATGTAAGTGATTCATAACTATAACATGAATGTTATAATGGGTTTTTTGGTTCCAAATTTTTCTCTCATTGGATAATCTTATTATTGATTATCATTCATGTATCTTGATGGAGATGATTATACCTTGGTCAGAAAGAAGGATCTATCAGTATCATATTCAAGATCTAACATTCAACAACATGGTGGAATCATAGACTAATTTTCAACCATCTATCTGGATGATGAGGGGATGTTCTAGGTGGAATTTCCTCGCTTTGTAGATCAGTTTTATAATAAATTTCTTAAGTATTTATTATTTTATCTTCCTAATAGTGATATTGAGTAAATTATTGTTTTTAATATATATATATATATATATATATATATTCCATATCTATTCAACTATATAGGATTGATATTTTCGAGCATTGATATATGAAGGGTTAGTTATATGACTTATATATGAAGGTTTATTTCCACAGTATAACCCGATGGGGTAATCCAATCATGTTTTATAAAAATTAATAAGGAAATTAATGTTTATGTGTGTATTATAAGAGGATGACATGGGTGATGGTCAATAATTATCATTCTTTACATCTTATTGGTGACCTATTTTATCACTTGACTTGTGTTGAGGTTTTTTTAATTAATTTGATTTTAATTTATCAATATTTGAGGATTGTGACATACCATGAATTTATTATAAGAGTAGGTATAGACTATATAAGAGCTCTGTGATGTTTTTTAGGTTGATTAATTATCCCCAAATATTTGTTGACCTAAGGAATAAAGTCATCCCCCTATAATTGGATTATTTCATAGTCATATTTATAGACCATATTTTGGTATACATCAATTACTGGGAAGAACACACATTTTCATTAAGGGATTTTGAGTATATTGAGAGGTCATCATCTTTATAATAATTCCTCAAGGGTATGTTCTAGATCATTGGTATGTGTTTTAAGGGAAATGTGATATTCAAGGTTACTGTATTAATGGACATTGATAATGTTCTTGCTATTATTTATTGGAAGTAACCCGTGAATTTCATGAGGATAACATGTTTTTTGGGATTGATAGATTACAAAATGTTTTTTATTCGGGACTTCTAACCATTGGTTGAAACGTTGATATTCATGTCCCATAAGAAGGTGACGTTTTTATGGTATTATTATTATAATTAATCCTTCTATGTGGTGAAATGGTGGTTAAATAATGTTTCAATGTCAACCTTACCTAAGATGGTTGAAGAGTATATACTGTATTATGATGAATAAGGAGTCATTATTTAAATTGTTCATATTTAGGATGTGTGGTTGGTTATAAATTTATGTAAATGAGTCCACATGAGAAGAACTATACAGATCTTGATTTTTATTTAGCATAAATAGTGCACAATCTAAGGAGTTAGATTCATTATCTTATAGGTGACTGGTTTTTGTTGAGTATGAACTATATTATACTATTTTATATTTTCTCATAGTTTGAACTAATCAATTGGTAGAAGAGGTGGGTAAAATATCTTTATTCATTCCACATTTAGTTGGATTACACATCATTAATGTGAAAAATCATTATTGGCACACTGAGTTGGAATTCATAGGATCAGGTGTTATAGATGGAGAGAAGAGAGATGTTGATAATGGGAATCTTCATTAGGATATATATTGATACTTTAGAGTGTCCCCGTAGGGATATCCAGATACCCATGATCATTTCCACATCACTCCTTGAGAGTGTGAAGGAAACCCATCTATAAAATTATGAATTTCTAGTCACGAGGGACAATATATATTTTTTTAGTATCCCACACCAAATTTTCCTATAGACTCTTGATGAGTTCCTCCTAGTTAGTGGTCATGTTATTATACTTGTGTTAATTAAAATAGATCTTATGGTAGGAACATATAAATTAAGATGATATATTCACCTAAGTATTACCATTATGTACCATGATATTTTCAAATATAAATTGTTCTCTTTGGATGATTATGTATATAATAGATATCATTTCATGTGGATACACATGTCAATGGGTGAAGGCAGAGCACCAGGGGCCCAATGGTTTTATTTATTTTATTCACATTCCTTTGTTAATGTGGGATGAGGTGACCAAAGAAAATGTGATGGTGTTCATGAGGATTCCCCATGGTATTTATGTAGTGTGGGTTGTTCTGGATTTTGTTATAAAGGTTTCCAATTTCCTACCCATACATGTGATCTTATCTATATATGAGTTGAATAGATATATGTTCATTAGATAGTTCTTATACATAGGGTGTTAAGGAACATCATATCATATTAGTATTCCTATTTTAGATCATACTTTTGGATAGGTTTCTCTATATGCAGGTCCACTTGGTCACTTCCAAGCATCCTAAAATAAATAGGTTGTCTAAGAATACTATTGAAAAAATTGAGGGTATGATTTAGTGATGTGACCTTTATTTCAAGGGTTCATTGTACAATTATATATAAAATAAATAGTTAAACTATTTAATAATTATCAAGATTCAATTTAGATTCAAATCTATGAGGCTTTATATGATTGGTTGTTGTGATTAGTTAACTATTAGTTAGAGTGGGGAAGAAATAATATTATTCTGAAAAATATTATATATGTGAGGTTAGAGAATATATATTTTATTCAGAAGTAGATGTAAATTTATTAGAATAGGAATAGTTCATATGATGATCGGTGATGCTTCCTTCTAGAGTTAGAGGTGGCTGACCAGGCATTTTTAGGAGTGTTGGCTCTAATGGGACACATGTGGATATGAAGGTAGTGGAAATTGGTTCCCATGATTATGGGGTCAGATGATATTGTGGGGTAAATTAGTATAATAGAAAATTTCTACCACTTCCATAACATTTTCAGATGATGCATCTTGTATAGAATGTATCTCATGATCAGTCTCATGTGATCTACGTCAAGGATTTCAATTTAGACGAATAAATTCCAAGGAACAAATAGTGACTATTATGGATTTGGTTGAGAAGAATTGTCAAAGGAATATGGTTACACTAGTTTGAGTGAAGTGGCAATACAGGTGTATCATGAAGGAGATAAGGGAGAAGTATTTATATATGTAGTTGGAGTGGTTAGATATTTTTTTCCTATGAGTCTTGATAATTATAAAATACATTTCTCGAGAAAAAGATTTTATATAGTTGGCAGGTCATAACACCCAAAATATTTTAAAGCATGGAACAATTTTAATATTTTATCATCCTCATATATTTCATTCAATTTTGAATTTTACATGTGCTTGGAAGGGGCCTAGATTTTATTTTTTATAACATAGGTTGTTTTTTAATATCTTTTGAGATGAAAAAAACCATTGGGTAACTAGTGGATAGGTACCAATTACCTAGTAGAGATACATGTTTAGGTAGTAGTTCTTCCATGTCCACCGTCCAAACATTTAATAAGATATATGTACATAGTGGTCACTAGGTACCAAATGGTGTTCAAGCATGTAACCTAATGGGTTATTTAAATTATCAATTAAAATAATAAAATTTATAGTCTTTATAAATTTGAGAAAATGGAGTGTCATGTTAATTAATTCCCTTAGGATTTAAAACACCTATATTTTCCCTCTTATCCCCTATTTAGCCTATTTGAATCTTCTATGTCCCTTAATTACATAGATTTTCATTTATCTTGGGATTATATAGGTACGATTAATCATCCATGACATAATTTATTTTCATTTATCTTCATTATTTTTTATATATTATTCATAACCTAATTTATAAGGCTTTTGATAAATTTTTAACTTCTAATGGTTGGACTCGGTGGTTCCTATGATATTACCGAAGAAAACTCTAGCACTTATTAAAATGTGGCTCATAAATTTAAATATGCTTTATATTAATTTCCATAAATTATATATGAGTTTTCATGCATACCCTATGAAAATTACCAAATAATTAAACATATAAACTTTATTCATTATATTCCATTATAAAAAAAATCCTCATCCAGGCCATAGATTTTCTATTGTGAATTTTTATGATTAAAAGTGGTTATTGAGAGGGGTGTTCATAAACCAATTTTAATTTATGGATGTTTGTGGCTATATCATGGGTTTACCATGGTAAAATTATGACCTAGGGGTCTCAGTGTTGTTTCCCTATGATGATTCTCTTTGTAGAGAAAGTTGGATAATTATGGGATACCATGATGGTATATTTAGACAAGAATAGTTATGGGTTAGTGGTTATGTGATTATGACTAACATAATGTGGGTTATGTTTTATTTGGTGTTAGGAAAATTTCTAGAAACATGGGAAATTTATCCCTATATGTTTGTTAATTAATATGATATATCTTTTACATTATATCTTTAATTTTAAATTACGAATTGAACTTATATTATTTGTTATAATTAGTATTCATATCTTGTATATGAATTATGTGATATGGGTAGGGTGGGAATACCAACCATGGGAATGTGGGAATTATGGAATGGTTATTTGGGTTTGGATGAGAAATCCTCCCAAAAAATGAGAGAGATGAAATGGAAATTTTGCTTCAGTGTTCATGTTATCCATGACTTGTAGAATGTGAAAGAATGAATTATATTTTATTAGGGTGGAAAGCAGGACAACTATTATAATGTGAAATAATATGTTTTATGGAATGGGTTAGATAATTGAGAAAAATATATTGGTAAATTATAATATGTAATGTAGCATGTGTTATGGGAAATTAAATCATTAAAAACATGAGAGTATAGGTTAGGGTGGGATGGATATCCTAGATTAGTTGGGTTTCATGAAAATTATAATGGGTGTGTGATAAGGGTTTGGAGAGTATGTTAACAATTGGTGTGCTACTGTAAAAAGATGGGTGTCATGCCAACTATCTCCCAATGTGTGACTGGGATAGAATTTATTCAAATCAAGTGATATTTTTGTTCATTATATGATGGATGTATTTCCAAAAAGGCCACCTATGATCATGAGAGGAAACCATGGGTGAGAACCATTTTAATTATTAGTTTTTATTAGAGACATATTCAAACTCAATATCAACACTAACTAATACATGTATGTCCATTCCCATATAATACCCATGAACCTTAGTATTGAATTTTTTTATTTTTTATACATTTATTTTATATATCATGTCACATTATGATACATGATTTTAAAATGGCTATGCTAAGAGAAACCATTAGTGGTGGTATGCTTAATTATACTTACACCATATTAGAGCACAATTGGTATGTGGGGTGACATTATAGTTGTAGGTGTAGATAATGTAAATGGGATTATGCTTGATGTTTGTGTTGGGTATCGATGTTGGAGTTGAGATATGGGATTTGGCATTATCATTAGACAAACATTTCAGTTATCAGATGTTTTCATTCTCTAGAGTTTAATTTTGGAATATTATTTGAGTGACTGACCCATAGGAGTTATTGTTATTTTCTAAACGACATGACTGATTAATATAACTATTCATACTATTATAGTATGGGTTATGGTGTTTATTTTTTATAAAATTTTATTGCATTTAGTATACTTTTCTTTCTTATTTTTAGATGAAAATTATTATTATTTATTCCTCTAGTATTTATAATTATCTACACCTTAGGGTATAGTACAACATTGCTCACTCATGGACCATTTTTGTTAGTCAAAAGCCTCTATCATACAAGGAGGAACTCCCATGGTATGTAGTGACCCAATTTTGTCATATAAGGGGTGAACGTGATCAAAGATGTTATAAAGAAAATTACATGATGTAGTTTTTATTCATTCACTTTATACAATGTATATATTGATTAATTATGTTTTATGTGGTACTCATAATTATATAGGAGATAATTTTATAGTCATTTTTTTGATACAAACTAAAATAGTTCAATGAGAGCATATTTACCCTTTATTTTGGGTTTCATTTCATATGAACTCGATAGTATGTCTATGATTTATGAAATTATGAATTAGATCAATATAAAATCCATTATTTTTTTCCATGTGATGGTTTAATTTCCTTTTATATATTATAAATGAATATTTTATGATAATTTTATTATTTTTATTTCATATTTTTTCTCTATATTATTTCCTTATTATTTTTGTCCTAATAAATACCACACACTACCCCTTACAAAGCATAAAAAATAATCCCTTTCTATCATTTTCCCATTTCCCTGTGAAAATAGGTAGAAGGATACATATAATATAATGACAATAAATTAATTAATAAAAAGTTACTATTTTTCCATATATTGTAATTTTTTTAAAATTTTATGTATGATAAATATGCCTCAATTTTCTTGAGACTACTAAATATTTAATGTTGGAAGCTCCCAATGAATTGGTCAACATTGGCTACAGGTACTTGGAGTGATGATTGTCAAATTTAAAGGCAATAAATAATATATATTTTTAATATTTCAAGTCCATTATGATTATGGAATGAATAATACAATCATTTCCAAAAAAAAGTTCTCTAATGGATTTGAGAATTATTTTTTAACTCATTTTCTCATTATATTTCTTATATTTTTACGGAATATTTAATTTTGTTTGAAAATTAAGTAGCACAACTAAACTATATTTTCTATCAATGAAAAAATTCATTTCTTTTTAATACCATCATATTTTTCTAAATATAATTATCATATAATTTTATGAGTACAAATATGGGTATATGAGTAGAGAAAATCATTGAAATATTTATTCAAGGAATCATGATTTGAGAATATTTTTTATTAATATAAATGAAATTTTATAAGGAATTTAATATTTTAATTCACTAAAACCTATGTTAATTGAATGATTACATTTATTTATTCAATAACTGATCATTCAATAATTTATTATTTTTAATCCACATGTGATTTTATAAACTGTTTTCATATATTAGTTTTAAATTCCATTTTTTTGAGAGACTCATCAACGAAATTTAATAACATAACTTTTAATGATTAATTTTCTAATCATAGAAGATAAAATACAATATATTGACTGATTATATTATTTATTTTTCCAAAAAATGTAAGAATAACCTTCCATTCTATAATTTTTTAATCTATTAGAGACCATAGAATGTTGTTTAGGATGGAAACATTATAAGCTTATTTTTTCATTGTTACCATACTATTTATATTTTTTAGGAATATAAAAAAAGATAATTGTAGTATATGATTTAGTTTCATGATTTTTATTGGGAATAATTTTATTGAAAAGGCTTAACATGAATATTTATTATTAGTTATTATTGAAATTTCCATAAATTATATTTTAATATATTTTCATGGTTACCCTAAAAAATTATGTGATAGAGATAATATGAGGAAAAATGGGGTTTTTTATCACACTATTTTATTTGAAAACATAAGATATAATATGAATAAAAATGGAATTGATATGGGTGATATATTTTAATAATGATTACATTGTAAACCATGCATTATAATTAATATAATTTTTTGTGAACATTTTTTTTATTGTTTACATTAAAGTGTTTTAATGGCTATGTATGAACCATAAAAATGATATTATAGCACAATAAAAGACACTAATATATTCCAAATAATCCTTAATATGTTAGTACGGTAAACACTACTGATATACAAATCCTTGTAAAAATTATCCCATTCAGTCTCTTCATGGATAATTTCCTCAAATATAATATCCATTTTTACTTGGTTTCATAGTAAAACATCATGTTTATCCCACATTAATTGAAAAATAAAAATATAAATAAGTCATGGGTGTTTATAAATTTTAATTGATTATCATTAATATTGGATTTGATGTTTCTTTCAAAAAAAAATCTATAATCCCCCTTTAGGGATTAATTTTTTATTTGAGTTCCCAAAACTTTTTATAGTTAATTAGTAAATATACTGTGGTTTCTTGGTATGTATCACCATTCCCTTACCTTTTATCCTAATTTCTATTTTCTAGCTTACCATATTCTTCATTAGTGTCAAATAATACCATTTTACCATTTTCATAACATGAAATACCCTATTTCATTTTTATCTCGGTTTAGTAATTTATTTCACATTATTCTTATTATATACATACTTCCTCACTATTCTAGTAAAGATATGTTTTCATATATGTTATAAGAATTTATATCATGAGGGTTTATTCAATTTATTCAATATAAAACATCCAAAATCATGGCTTTCATCTTCCATGTTTTATTTTTAGATTATAAGAGATCTCTCATTTAAATTTCTCATTATATAACAATTATAGAAGATTGAAGGAGTCAATATATAAATAAATCCCCAAAGAAGAATAAATATATAAATTTTTCACATCCTTCCATTCCATGAAACTACCGAAATTTAACAAACATATATTTTACAGAATTTCCATAATTTAAATATTACATCATAAGATTTTTTTTGATAATTAAAGAACCCCAAGTTGTAGTTTTTTGGTGATTAGATACATAAATATATTACTAAAAATTATTTGTTTGGAATCTTTCAAATAACTATCCTGAAATAATTTTCGTCAACTCAAAATCATCTATATTATTCCCCAATAAAATGGGAAACAAAATAATGACTGAAAAAAATACTTAATATTGGAAAACATATCAATGATGGATAAAAAGGATTGGTAAAAATATTGTTAGAAAACATGTGTAGGGGAGAGGTATATTGTTAAAATAAATAGAAATAATAAGAGTTTTCTATAAATTATGATTTTGGAACAAATAACCTTAAATTATCCCACATATTCTATGGTGTAAGAGTGAATAATGGAGAGAAAATAATCATGGTCCTATAATAAAACAAAGGGTTGTTGAATAACATAGAAACGTGTTATAAAAGTTGTGATACCTAAATAAGCATATGAAATCAACACTTATTTCATGGTTACCTACCCATTACATTATAACATAGTAGATTAGGAAAAAGTAACAATTTCTTAGAAGATAGGGATCATGTATCATAACTTTATTTCTATATAATATCTAGCTCACAACTATTTTATAGAGTTATATCATGTAATAGATAGATTTAACCAATGTGTTGGAGGCCAACATGTTTACCTCCAATCAAATAATGATAAATCATAAATATATGTGCCATATAATAAGAATCATATATCTCGTCACTCTAACCAATGGAAATAAAATGGGTTACATAACATTTTTTTATGGTATCATAGTAGATAATACCAAGAGTTTGATCCGTTGATACCAAATATTCAATGTCACAAAAAAGTAATATCATAATAGAGTTTAGAGATTCATAATGGAAATTAATACATATATTAAAAAATTATATATATATATATATAGTTTAAATTGGATGAGAATAAAAAACTAGAGTGTTTAGAAAAAAAAATTTATGATTATCTTGAAAATACATAGTTACAAGTTGGTTTCAAAAATAAATTTCAAATAGGGATATATTTTTAAAACATATCATTAAAATATACCAATAATTTAACCTTTATAATAAATAATTTTCATGTGAATATATGTTTATTATATGATAAAAAATATATTTACAAGAAAATAAATTCATATTATCGGATTTTTAGGATTTTGAAAAAAAATACACATTAATAAGAGAGTTGAAAAATAATTTTTTTTCACAAATAATTAAAATGAGGAAATATTTATAATATTATGTATATCTATATTTCAAAAAAAATGAATAATATGGATGTGGAATAGAATGAGTTATTATAAATGATGTGAATTATTATTAAAAATTTCATGTTTTTATGATGAGTGAAATAAAAAAAAGAGAAGGATTTGTTGTAAAAATTGTCAATTTCATAAAAAATATGGAGGTAATATATTATTAGTAATCTTAGTTTTGAGGAAACAAAACATAGATAAAAGAAGTTCAATAATAAATATTAAAACTCAATGAAAGGGAGTTGAAATAAAAAATTCATTCCTTGGGTTCTTGATAGGTTAGATGTGATGAAACATCCTATATTATAATAGTATATTCATTAAAAAGATATTTTAGAAGATGAGCACAATTTATTACATTTTATATTAATATTTAAATTCTTTATTACTTGTTCATTACATATTTTTATTTAATATTAATTTTCAGTTGTTGGTAGTTTCAATTGTTACTTGTTGGTATTTGGTATAATTGTTTCTATCAACATGTTTTGATTTTTATTTCATCATCTACAGAATAGACAAGTTACTGGTGTGGATGTTCAGTAATGATTTATGAACTTCTATAATCATTCAATGATTTTTTTAGTTATAATTCAAAAAGACTCAATCTATAATGAGCATGTTATACTAATTTTAAAATAAAAAAACGTGGTATATTAAGAAAATCTATAATATAAATATTTCAATTTAAAAAAATTAAAAAGATTTATTTACACATTAATATCATGTTTTACTATAACATATTTTTCTATAGACATATATTAGGGAAATTTATAGAATCATTCATATATGTGATTAAACCCACCAAAATAAGAAAATGTTGTAATTTATGGTTGAGTATTGTTATGAATGTGATTATATTAATTGAGTATAAAATCCTATTTAAAAATTATATAAATACCGTTTATGAAATTAAAATGATTCATATAAACTTTGGTGTCATATTTTAGGATTATTGGTAATCCCATAGCCCAGACAAATCCATTTTTTCTATATCTTAAAAGCATCAATTCAATATATTATATGTCCAAGAAGTTATCATCATATCTACCGGAACAATTTTTTTATATTGCCAAGGTATATTTCTTTGATATTACTATATATAAATATAATACATTACCTTCCAAACAAAATTCCATTGTTTTAGTGAATGATTCAAATGTTAACCAAATCTCTTGAAGATGAATGAATTGGTCCTTTCCACTTATAGGATTCCATGATAGTATGATACAATCAATATTCCCATCTTTATTAACCTATTATAACATCTTAGAAATCGTGAGGTTTACCCAATTTAATAGTATATGATCTGGTAGGGACTCAACTTCATCTCTAAATGGATCAATATTTTCCCATGGTCTCAATTGATGTACATAGATAGTAAACACAGTATTAGTGTAGTAAGGCTGAGTTATTATAGAACATTCAACCAAACTCAAAGGAGAAATAATCCCTATATACCTCGTCTCACAAAATTTTTTTTCCATCAATACCATTGAAAAAAGCAATCCATTGTCTGAGGCCACTCTCAGAATAGCAGAGTTTGATATCACGTGCGTAGTAATCTATCCTAAAGTAGAACCATTATTACCTAGATAACACAGTAGGAATTCTTAAATTAAAACGTCCTTATAGAAAATCAACATAAAACATTACTAAAGTTAGGCAGACTCTTTTAGGAAGAGAAAAACTAATACCATTACTAAAACTACACCACCAGAGGATACCTGAACTCACCATTAACCAACATCTACAAAGATTCCATTATAAAAATAGAAACATCAAACTAAATGTATAAATGAGTAGTTATGGTATGGAACACTGATTCCTGGTTTTATAATTTAAGGGTCTAACCATGAAAGGTTATGTTGATCATTGTGGTTGTGGGTACATGATTCATGTGGAAATCATAGGACCATTATAAAATATAAAACTAGATTCCATCCATTATAATAATATATTTTATTCATATCATAGAAAAACCATCCTCATCAATAATAAAATTTATATTGTTTAGAAAATTGACTAATCTATCCATCATAGGAACATTAAAATCCCTGGTGTTGTTAATGAATATAACTAGTTAATCCATGTGGTTTTGAGCCGTGTTAGTTTTATTTCACATTTCCATTACCATATAAAAATATTTTAATTTTTTTAAATAATTGGTGTTAGTTTTTCCTATAAATATAGATATCAAAATGTATTGAAATCCTATGGATTAGATAAATGAACATGAAGATTTATCATTAGTATTGTTAAATATTTCTCTTGTGTAATGTTATGTAGTTTACTAGTATTGAAGATCACAATAGTGAATGAATACTAATGTGATGTTAAATTATATAAATGAATGAAAAGATATGTTCATTACATTTTATAAGTAAAGTTAAAAATATGATTAATTGGATTTCTTATAAACATAAAGAGTTAAATTGTATATACATGATGCCCAAAATATTTTCCTCATTATTAATTTTTTCATTTTGTCAATAATGATATTTACTATTTTTATATTCTGGATTTCCATTATAATATTGGTAACATTTATTCTTTATAATAAGAAAAAGTCATAATGTGAGGTATTTTAATAGTAATGTTAATAAAAATATATATGATAAATTTGATTATGAAATGATTTAATGAGAAATAATTATATGTGTTTTTAATCTTTCATGGATGATTTTTGGGTTCATGAATGGTTTATAGGATTATTTTAATCCTTTTTATTTATGAAGATAGAATTGTGACAAAACCAAATTTCATTATGAAATCATTATTTTGAATAATTCATATTTCAGTTACATTATTTATATCGTGGTGTAATGATTATTTATCACGCCATAAATTTTGTTTATTAATGAAGAATTGATAAAAATGAAATTTGATACAACGTCTCTATGTAGAGAGATGGAATGATTATAAAAATATTTTGAGAAAAACAATGATTATTTTTTATTATAATGTAGTATTCCATGTTTATCCACGGTCTTATTAACAGATCTGTAATTGGTCAAAAATAATATAAAACAATTAAGTGGTTGAATTATGTGATACAAATATAATATAATGTATTTACTAGAGCTAATAGAAAGTAAGATGTGTTGAGATTTTAGGATGATACACATTGTGTTATGGAGTATCTATTTATATTAAAATTTATATTTAAATATCAGAGATATATAGACAATAAAATTATATTATATTTCTTCATTATTTTATATAAATATATATATATTATGGAGTAATGGTACTATTACACAATTATTTAAGTAATCCATAAAAACTCTATAATTATACGTATTTATTTCCTAGAATAATAATTCATCACTTAAATCAGGAATTTAGATATATATTAGGGATGTTTGGTGTGCTTTATTTTGATTTATTTATGATATATTATGATTCCCTTCCATGTATAACAAAATTATCAATTGATGAAATTTAAAATCCTGAAGTTATGAACACATTGTGATTCCTCTATTATCGAAGGTTGATTTGATTATTGAGTTTATATTTTTAATGGTGATTTAAATTGGGATTATGAATTACTTAATTATTCTATATACTATCATCATTATTTATTAATGATCCTTCTTTATTTAGTGATGGTTTTATATTTGATGTATGAATTGGTAACATGAATTCGTTGTTGATCATGAAACACATATTATTATACTTTATTTAAATATGATTATTTATTTCAATGTTGTCAAATAAATATTATTATTTTATCATTTTATTATTTGATTACTATAAATTCAATTAGGAAAAAAAAATATTTTATCTTGCGAGTATATGAAATTAAATTTTTTCATGACCTCATATTTTTATATCATAATTTTCTTCCAAAATATAATATTTATTCCATTTTTCTGATTTTTATTAAATCATTTTTATCATTATTTTTTACATTTGATTCAGTTTTTCATTATAAAGAAAATAGGGAGTATATGACTTCCCTTATACATTTTATATACTTCAATTTTCTAGTTTTATCTTTAATGAAAAATCTATTAAAATTTATAATAATAATTCCCATTATAATTAACAATTCCTCATGGGTGGTCATATTTTTCCCTTAAATATACATTACATAACTTCCTATCTTCATAATCAATTGAATCTATTAATTTTCACATGGTATTTTCCATTACATGCATCATATATCATGAAATATGTAAATATATATGAATTGTATGTTAAGGGTATGAGTAAAAATACCCTTTGGGATATCACTACTATTCCCTTATCATATCCTATAAAAAAATCACACATTTACTATAAAAAAATTCACAAACTGAGTCATACAATTAAATCCATTATGTTCTTTCAAAGGCACTATGAAACCCAACACTTCCTAATTTGGTCAACACTAATGTATTTTCCATTTTATTCACCCTATAATGTCTGATAGTGGTCCACTATATAACTAACCCAACTTTTCTATATAGAATTAACGCCTATATTCTCAATAATAGTAACTTATTAGTCCACATAACACTTACCCACTGGTTTCTATAACATTTCCCCTATTAATCGATACAAAACAATCCACATTGCTCATTATACACCATTATTCTTCATGCTCGTGATATGTTACTATACCCTAAGACTATGGTAGAAATCATTAATAGATATATATGTTATATATATAACTAAATTAAGTAAATAAAATATATAACTCACATAAGCTAGTTCATTACCATATATTAAAATGACTATACTTCATTACACTACTCACATAGAAGTCAAATCCATGTACATTAATGTTTTTCACAAATATCATACCATTATGGTAAATATTTTATTTACCATTCCCATTATATTATTGATTCATTTGTGATAATGTCTCCAAACCACCCTTAGATCATCTAACCCATCAAATAATTTTTATACTATCACAAATAAGATATCAAAATTTCCTTTTAGATTATTAAATAAATAGGCCTCTTCTTTTGGTCCCTTATGTTACCCCCAACTCATATTAATATAGAAAAACATGAATCACAACATAAATTAATATACATATTATAAATCATCTATTTGATTCTAAATTAATCAATATCTATAGAAACTTTATATTTAAACCCCTCCAAATTATTAATTTTTTAGAATATATTAGAATGTTTTTTTAAAAAATGTATTTTAAATAACTCATTACTATATAGTGACTAAAACCTAAAATTATTGGTAATAGTAAACCATAATGGAAAACATGACATTACTACCACCAACAGATCAAAATTTTATCCATATATAATAAATATTCATCAATAAAAAGGGTAATAATATAATAATGAAAAATAGATAACCCCAATATTATAATAGAAACCATAGAAACAGTTTTTATAAATATTAAATATGAAAATTCCTAAAAATGATTATTAAAAAAAGTAATTTTTGAGGTGAAAATATAATCTTGATGGACCATAGTAGAATTATGAATTGGTATTAGAATTTATCTAATCAACCACTAGAAAACTAGTTAATAGAGTGTTATAAGAATTAACTAATGTCTAAGAACTATAATTTTGGGGGACTCCAACAATGGTTTTGGAGGGACCGATACTTTTCCATTGAACATATTATTTTAATTTAATTTTATTGAATTTTTATTTTCTTTATATCCCATAAAATAATTTTATTTATAGATACACGTATTGAAATAAAATGTTAAGAAAACCAAAAAACTCATCTAAAAATATTTAAATCATTAAAATCTCTAAACTATTGGGTTCTCATCATCGATATTTGTCTACAAAAAATTAATACAGAGACTACTTCTTAATATATTCCAATTTTCATCGTGTATAATTCAATATTTTTTATTGATATTAGAATACCCATAATAATGGTATAAGTGGTCCCCAAAACATATTCACACTATGATCTACAATTCATATGGTGTGTTCCCCAAATAAATCATTTATACCCATTTCTGCCTCACTACTCCTCACATACATCCTCTAATGGGATAAATGAAATTAACTAATCAATAAAATTTTTTATATAGTAATAGATAAAATGTTGGATAATTCCCCAATACAATACAGGATCCTAAAGGACCTAAACTTCAATATATTAACATACCGTGTTTTCCAAATCATTGATCTCAAAGTCAATTTCATACTTGAAGAAACTTGTGACCATCCATGTCAAAATCCAATAGTTAGAGTATGTTGTATAAATATAATATACATATAATTTGTTTCATATTCAATCTATGCTAATTGAGTTATACATGATTAGTAGACTCTTAAAATAACTAGGTCTATCTATAGATTCTTATCAAACATTTATCTAACATAGAGTTGATCTATATGGTTGATCGTAAAATTCCATGAATTTCACTATATGAATCAGTTAATATTAGTTTTTATTATAATAAAAATTACACTGAGTCTATATGGTACAATTAATAGATTTATAAATATCATATTAAAAAAATAACACGTCCTCTAATTTTTAGTAGTTTACTATTACTAGCCGTAAATTTATAGATCATAAGTTTTATTTATCAGCACATGTGAACATATAGATCTCTATAATCCTTGCGAAGAATATTATGAAATTATTTTAAATTGATCATATAAAATGATAATCATTCCCCTAAGAAACACTTTCTTAAAAATATCGGGCTTACTAACTATCTACAACTATCAATTAGGATAAAAATCATAAGATTGTGTTAACTGGATGATAATAGACTAAACTAAATATATACCACAAGAAAATATTTGTTATCTTTCAACAATGTCTAACATTAATTCATTCCAATTCAAAATATAAATTGTTAATTGTCATACTATAATATATACAGATTGATGTTCACGCTTTACTAGATAATAAATTAAATATCCTGGCACAAAATCTATTATGTCCGTCATCACACATATCAACTATTATTTTTATTGAAAATCATGAAACCTTTTTGTTTAACCAAGATAAAAAAAACATTTACATGATTTGAAATATATCATTAATACCTATATAGTGAAAATATACACCACATGTATTTCATGAAAATATATTAAAAACTCTCTATTATTTAGTCTAGTTATGCCAATTCCCTCTATACATAAAATCTCTTACACTATGACCAATTCATGGTCATCCACTTGGTCCCACATCACCCAGTCCACAAGAGTAGAAGTAAAATTGATTGTTTCTAAAATAACATTACTCAGCCACTAAAATATTTTCAAAGGAATCTCATATATCAATTTTCAGTCTATTATGACAACAACATAGATCTACCCTTTTTACATCAAATTTATATTAAATAATAGATATCATAAGGCACCCAATTATAGAGTATTTTTTTATTTGTTTCTAATTAATAAGGTTATAAAATGGAAAACAATGAATAAAAAGATAATAATATAAGAAATGACATATTATTTCCACTTAAAGTGTTTAATGATTCTTTAACAAATTATCTATATCAACAGAAAAAATTGTAATGTGGTATAAGGGACAGGTAGAAGAAACTATCATGTTACAAGTGAAGTCACTAATTTACACTCTATTATACTAATTATTTGTAACAAACATCTCTTTTAGATCCACATATTTGCAGGTAAAATATTGAACCTATAAGAAATTATTGTTTATTAAATGGTTTGCTAATTTATATAATATACCTTCATCATTTATTACTATTTCAACGAGTTAGAAAAGTTTACTTTTCTATAAACTGGAATCCATAATTATAAAACCCAAATTCATTACCAAATTGATCATATTTCCCTCTATCTTAAAATATTTCCTTATTGTTTATATTCTAATTAAAAAAATTCCACCGCTCTTGATTTCCCCACCAACACTCAAAATGATCACCCAATTCTCCATCAATATCGTATAAGAAGAGAAACAATATTAATAAAAAAAATATCACACATGATGAATATTTTAAGGAATTATATTCAAATACACTATTGTGATCTCTCACCTTACACTTATGCTAAAAAGTGATATTTTAACGACCTTTAGTGTTATTGGCCCTACTGAGTAGTAAAATTACCCAAAAATTTACTATATGATTACATTTCGAATTAATTTTCTAAAATTTCACTCCAAATAACATTATATAGTTCTACAACTCTATCAAAAATAATTAACCTATGTATATAATATTATGGATAAATTTACTTCATCTATAAACGAGAAAAAACATTCATAAAATGATGGATTGCACTATAACATTCATAGTTTAACATTTTTACCCAAGAATCATTTTGATTCCCACAAGTACAAATTTAATCCTTATTAATCCCTTCCCCACCTATATTATTTTCACATTATATTTTTTTATGGTTGATAGATAAATTATATGTTGTAGCTTGGACATCAAAACCATTATTATTACTCTATAGTAAAACATATATCCAATTTTACAACTTTTTTTATATGTTTTATCTCCAATGTAAATATAAACACTTCCCTATAAAAACACTTATATTCTGAATACAGAGAAAATCCATTATCCCATTGATATACTAGAGTATATTTCTCAATTATTTTCAATGTTATTATAATGTACGTGGATCAAAGACACTCATTAATATCCTCATCATAGAAGCATGTTTCCATAGGCATTCGTCCCTATACATTATAGGTTGCTGACTAAAACCAAGGGTTATAGGGTATTACAAGGGGATACTATACACCCATATCAGAGTGAACAATAATAGATAAATAACCAAACATCCACATTATCATAATAATCATTAGAGTATATATAATAAATAAATAAGTATCATCACTAATTTTAATTTAATAAGGAAGAAAAAAGTCTTACAGAATCAAGGCCTTATTAATATACAATTAATGGTCAAAAAAAATTCATGATAATAATATAAAT
Source organism: Viscum album (assembly GCA_963277665.1). NCBI lineage: Eukaryota > Viridiplantae > Streptophyta > Magnoliopsida > Santalales > Viscaceae > Viscum > Viscum album. The sequence continues at coordinate 1,934,288,493 of OY728142.1, forward strand.
AATTATAAGAATAAAATTTCATGGAGGCTATAATACGATTCTTGATCCTCACCTCATCCAAATATCTAATCCTTCATGAGTTATCATGTGTGATCATGTCACACTGGGCCTCTGCCTAATCGATACTTGGAATAAATGATGTTCTCTCATGTACCCTAGTGTCCATGTTTCTAGATCAGGTAGGGAACCAACAAGGTTGTATTATATATAAATAGTAAATTTATTTTGTAAACATGTGATATTATTTTAAAATAAATATTGATTCTGAATAACATTACATAAATAACCACTTTCTATCTTCGGGTATTCATATGAAACCCATGATTGACCAAATCCAATTTTAGCCAGTTCTAGAGTGTCTCCATACACATCACATAACTATGCCAATGAATATCGAAACCAAATCCAATTAATAGGATCAAGTAAAAATAAATTAACATACTAACAAGCATAAATTACATATAGTAATAATTATAAAAGGCATGCACGATGTATATGGCATAACTACCAAATCCAAGTATCATGTCCAAGACATCTCAAAGTAGCATGATACAAGACGATTACTAAATACTGATCCAAGGAAATATATAATATTAATCATCATCACTGAATCCTTGGAGATTATCCTTGGAAGTCCAATATTCACTAAGAGAGCATGTCTACCCAAAAGAGGAAATCTTATGTGACCCCATTATCATCAAGAATTATCACTGATTCATAGGGGATGATTCTAAAAAATCAATAAAAATATGTCCTCAATTCTGAATTTTAGGAGGTGATCCAAATAAATAAATAGTAATCAGGATCCATGTAGATCCCTAGGATTTAATACATTAGGATCATGAATATCTAAAATCATCACCAACACCCAAGAGTCAATCCTAGGTGGTACAGTATTCACGTGGAGACATCAATGATCCTTATGAGGTAGTCATTGTAGATCCCATAATTATCAAGCATCATAAGAAATTTTGAGGGGGTATTAAACTAGAAAATAATGAATATCATTTATAACGTAAGGTTCTATAGATTATTTCAATGAAATAAATATGTATATGGAATGAATACTAATTCCAAAGTGATGAAGATAGATAAAAATATAATCAAATACAACTGCCAAATCAAAGGTACATGTCCATGAAAGCTATAAGTGTCCTACTAGGGTAAAACATATTAAAAACACATCACATAAGTATAAATCCATCTAATAAATTTTGGTTCCTAACATCAATCCATATATATTAAGCTCACATCATCAATTCATGTTCTTTATTGACCCTCGTAAAAATAACTACCCATTTTCAATAGGAAAAATCATTAGGGTCAACATATCATTAGGGAAACAACAAAGGTTCTTAAGGTATTATATCAACCAAGAGACCCTGATGGGTTACACTAACTTAATATCATCACATGGCCTTAATATACACATATGTAATACCCCACACATATCACACAACAGAGATAACATCAAATCCAACCCCTTACCAAGCAACCATAGGTTGGTTCTCACAAAAAACAAATCCCTCAATATCTATAGGGTCGACCCACCCAGTAATAACATCTCATTGAGGTAGGATGAATCACTCCACATTCAGTTCATGTATCTCAATGTCTCTAAGGAATAATAAGGTTCATACATAGACTAACCTTAGGCCATCCATCTCATATCTCCCTTCCCTATACTTGGAGGACACTAAGGGAAGCTATCAAGGTCAACTAGGTCTCTTTCAATAGATTTAATTTCATTTAATCCTCTCAAGGACTGTATAACACAATGGAAAAAAATATAATTAAGGCCCAATCCATCAGTATTCAAGGAAATATATCCAGTGCACAAGGAATCATCATGGACATTCGAAAAATGATCAGTTCAAAAATTCTATTTTAAGAGGAATATTCATTTAAAAAAAGGAAAATACCCCTTATTGGAGAGACCTGATATCACACTCTATATCAATCTTATAATGTTTTGGGATATAATGAATGGACCACCTACCTCAAAAACATAGATTTATACATAACAATAGTCTGAAAACTCTTTCTTGAGAAAAACCAAGACCATATATTATTTTTCAATTATTATGTGATCCTAACTCATAAAAAGTATCCCAATTAGCTATAAAAAATTTATAATTAATTATTTAACTCATTTTAACAATCATATTTACTTATTAAATCCATTAAAAATAGTTATAACACCTATAAACTATCTTATCCATAATAATTTTACAAAACCATGTGAAATGTTGTGTGGTATACTTTTGACATCCACTTGAACATAAGATATGATAAAGGACTAATTTAATAACACAAATAAATGGTAAATTTCATCCTTATTCTCTTAAACCACAAATAATTTCATATGAAATCATACATCAACTTAAATAGTAAGTGACATGTTGCCCTGATCCTTATAGAATGTCCTACAGCTATTCCAAGAAAAAGCCTCATAAATAATGGATGATTTCACCTCCCATTGATGAAATAATTACCAAGACCTAGAACAATACCAAATAAAATTAAATATCCATAAAAAACAAAAATAAATTAAAAATAGTGGATTGTAACATATATATACATCAAAACACATCTATAATCACTAAAAATAGAGAGGAACCATGAGATATAGGGGAAGAGGGGGACCAACCGAAATGGAATCCTTCTCTTTTTAAATCCTTCTAAAACACCCAAAATTTACAATAAAAAGTTTGATTTTCCCTATCTAAAAACACACATAGCACAATTCATAAAATGCACCAAGTTTTTATGGTGTGAATCACTACACTAAAAAGAGGCATCCATCTACCGTGGAACGTTTAGAAGTTAACCAGTGGTTCACAATGTGAATAGATTAAGGTAAATAATATGCTCTTAAATATTCTATTCAAATCAAAATTGATTAGTGCAAACACCATTCCTGAAATAAACCCTATTCTTACTCTATGAATATATCATGGAAGATTGATCCTACCTCATACAAATGCATATATATTTGAACCCACCACCATCATGACATGATGGAAAAAATTCAAACAGAATTCCCAGATTGAATGAAATTTCACATTCTAAAAGGGACTACTAAAACACAATTTAAGGATCTTGGCCACCCGACCATTACTCTGACACTCACTCGAGCACCCCTTACACATTAAAAGCCAAAAACTACACCTAAAAACATATTATATATATTTAAAAACAATCATATTTATAGTCAGAATCCATGTTATTAAACTATCACCTTCCCAAAATCAAAATAAAAATTTACATAATTAATTTGTAGCACACAAGGCAGGATGTTTTACAACCTCCCCACTAATGAGTATTCCATAACTAAGAATCCTCGACAACATTCAATCATAAATATAAACCTATAATGAAATTAAATTTAATATAAACTTTCCTCATTCCTAGTCTATATATCAAAAAATATTCTACTATGAAACTATAAAACATGAACTTCTTAATCAATTTATAGCCAGGATACCACACAATACCATCAACAAAGCTGATTTGATGCTCTCACCATACAAACTAAAAAAATTTCAATGTGAATCACACATATATTACATAAAAACTATCTTGATCTCACTTTTAATTCTGATAATTCATCGAATATCACATTCAATGCTCAAATCGTTAATTTTAAATGATACAAGATTAAATCTAATTTACCAACACACCATATTCTAAATGAAACCTTCATTTTCCAATGAACAATCTCACAACTCAATGACCCTACCCTCAATTGGGTCATTCCTCAATGACCCATGCTGTATCCAGTGATTATTGAAATGATTATATATGAAATTGACTTCAATATCCATGTGGAAATGTGAAATATGAACTTCCACCTATTCTCATCTCAGTAGAAACGTTTTCCCCAACACACATTGAAATTTTATCTGAAATGAGTATGAGACCCTTATAAAACCTATGATGTACTCATGTCAATAAGGATTTCTATATTCTACTACTTGTGTGAAACCAAAATTGGATATAACCTTATAATAGTCATTGATACCAATATAGGCCCAACCATACTTTCTATTACTAACACCATGTCATACATGGTCCCATCAATACTATAGAGAGACAATCTACAATAAAAAACCAGGTAACCTAGCCTGTGAGAATTTAATCAGAGAAATTGGTCCCCAACACCCAATTTTCTAATCAAAATTATCAAAAAATAGGTTGGATCCAATAACTATTACCATTATCTCATCAAACCCAAAAGGTGTACACTCCATTATATCCCAATCGTAGAATCTAACTCATGATTCCATGATCCATTCTTCATCAATAATAGGTTCATGGGACTATGAAACTAAATATTATCCTCTCTTTTGTCAACTTGATTCGAGCCAAAATTAGAATCAATGGTTCTCTTCCAAACTAGGCATATTGCCTAGGGTACAACCTACCACAGGACCACCCATTGATCTAGGCATCATTCTAAATCAAAAAATAACTTTCCACACTATATCCATCCAAAATATATATATCTGGGATTATGATCACCTATCATATCAGGGTCCAAACCTAAAAGAATCATGTTTAGGCATTCCAATATGTTTTCCCTAGAAACCAAACCTTGATCACTACTGCAATAGAAACCAATGTCAATTCCTCATAAAAATCAAGGAAACAACATGCCTATATCATATACCTGATATTACCTCATGTTCTTTGATCTCAACCCAAAGCATATACACATACTTCTACACTATGGAATTAATAATAATAGTGTATCCAATCCCTCTTGGGTTTCGATATCATATCACGAAATATATATAATTCATAACACTGGAAACACCAATCCTTATTCTAATCTCAAAATATTAGGCTCTCTCACAAAACCTATAGGTCATACATCACATAATTAACAGTTCATAGGAAACCACTTTATTTTTGTCTCAAAATTCACATGGAAATAAAATTTACAAAAAAAAACTCTAGAGTTTGAATATATAAATATATATAAAGAATCACACACCAATTCATCAACATTGTAGATAACTAATCCTTATTAGGTATCCATATACCAGACCACCCCATGAGAATCCATAATCTTAGGATGGACCTCATTAGGCTGCCAGGCATAGGGTAAACCCACACGAGGATAATATTCTCATCCATAAACATTTATATATATATAAATATCATTCTTATATGGTTTTTATAATGTATAACATATATATAGTCTAGGTATGTTAACTTCCACCACCATTCTATGTGGGAAAACACCATATAGGTTGTTACTAAAATTTCATAAAACCAATCATATTTTCCCAATCACTGAAAGGTGTTAACCAAAATGAATAAGAATCATGTATCAAACTAATATAATCATTATAAATACTTAACACTGTGGGGATTCATATTCATCATCTATTAAATATCACCACAAAATCCACATGACCTTTCATAAGAAGAAACAAATACTATGGCCTAGCTAAATATGCATTAGGTCAATCGATTTCAATCCATAATGTCAACCAATTTGACCCACCACAAGTGCCAAAAAATGTTAAAAATCGCCATGGGATATATCCTATCACCATGGAATCATAAAAAACCATGAGCATGATTTAATTTTCATTAAACATATTATAAGAATGAAATAATTAGAGTATCACAATAGATATCGAAGAATATATCCTATGTCAAAAACAAATGAACCAAAAGATAACATCCACAACTATATCAAAAGGTAAAGAAAAAATGACAACCAAAAAATGGATCATGACGTAAACCATGAGTCCATATCTAAAAGAACTTATTTCACCACCATTCCAACACACAAGAAGAAAAAAAGATATAGGATATGTATATTTTACATGATTATTGTAACACCCCGAGATTTTATGAAAAATATTCTTTTTAATTTCATTAATGTCTTGTGTTGTATGCTACACCAAAAGGAGCTTGCACAACACGCATCCCTGGCTTGCCTTTCATTACACACAATCACGATCTTCCTCGATAGCATGTGTAGTGCACAATACCGAGTTTCACTAAACGATATATTATTATAATATTATTATGAACTAGCTGTTATGAATAGTAATAAAAACTTTTTGAAATTTTTAAATTTAATTTTTCAAAATGGACTTCATTTTTTGATTCAGAATATCTAAATTAACTTAGGGTGAAATTTTTGTAATTTTCGGATAACTTTCATTTTATGATGAATAATGAAAATTACTAAATTTTAATTAAAAACAGCCTTTTTAATCAAAATAATTAATAGTGATAAATTATTAATTTTAGTGGTTTTAAATTATATTTAGAATATATTTTTACAATTTAATACAATTTTGGTTATTAGGTGTAATTTCAAATTTAAACCAGACATAAACAAGTGTCAATCTTGTGATAGTTATTATCTTTTAAAAACATGCTATTTGTTTTGACGACGACAACTAAATTTTAAATTATTTAATTCAAATGATATGTTTTGAATTTGATAAAATAGACATCCTTTTTGAATTCATAATATAAAATATAGCATAGGCCAAATATATGGTATTTTTCTAGAAACATTCATTTTTTGATGAATAGTGAAACCATTAAGTGGTAGTTAAAAAAACTGATTTTTTCCTAAAACTTAATTTTACCGTTTCTGTGAGTGGAATTTCAAAAATCCGAGAGACACGGTAAATATCAACGACTAAAATGTGGTTCCATTAGTTGAAAATAATTTTTGGTGAATAGTAACTTTTTACTTTTTTACCACGGTTAAAAGTAAATAGGGTAATTAAGGGTAAAAATGATATTATTATTACCCTAACACATGTCCTAATTCTATTGGATAAGTGTAATTCAACGAAAAACAGCCTTTGGAATAAAATATGACCATTTAGGCCGACTTGGATTAGATTAGGACATTTATTATTAATTTATTTAAAGAAGGGTTAAAATAGTTAAAATCAAAGATTAATAAGTAGAAAATTTACATATAGGGTTATACATAAGATAAATTCGACTATAAATATTACATAGAAAGATAAAACAATTTCCTACATAATGGTATTTTATTTTTAATTTTTAGACGTTATATAATTTAATTTATTTATGACCCAACGATGATGCAGTAATTATATTATTAATGAAATATTGACATAATTGATGTTATAAATACACAAATAAACTTATCTTGAGACTTTTTATGAATTAAAACAATTTTATAGTTTAATATGACATGTTAGTATTGGTTTAAGTAAATTTTTTCGAACTAATTATTCTTTTATGAATTTAAAAAAAAATCAATTTCTAAACAGTGTCAAAATTGACATAAAATAGTTTTTACAACAAGTATTATATTATTAATTGTTATTTTATTCCTAAAAATCTAAGGTTCGGCCAAATGACATATATAAGATTATATATATTAATAATAAACAACTTTGGGTTCTTTTGGCTTGTTATAGTATGTTTATTAACCTTATAGTGTAAGAACACAAGAAGACATGGTAAAAGTAAAATTATTTTACTTAATGTTAAAACTAAATGATAAGGTTAAAATAGGAACCTAAACTTGTCTAAATTAAATTGGATGAGAGGATTTAGACCCATCCCCACCTTATCTTCGAAATAAATCAATTTGGATCTATTTAAAACCGAATTTGTCTTTATAATAAAATAATATTTTTAGTTTTCCAAAGGTGCCCCTCTCCTCCCTTATAAAAGGGATCCTCCTCCCTCTCTTCCTCACACCACTTTGAGCCTTAAGGCTCAGAAAACCCCTGCCAAATTCTTTTCTCGACTTCCCTAGAAACATCACATAGGTCCTGGTCTTCTTGAAAGACCAATGTTAGTTACCCAAGAGGAGGACTCAAAGAGGCGCTTCAAAGAAGAGGTAATGTCCGTTACCGATTCTTTCAACTCTATTTCTTCTTCCACTTCTTCTTCTTAGGTTGTTTCATTATGAATAAATAACATCATTATCACTAATATACTGATATGTTATTATAAGTATGAAACAAACCTATTTCACCATCTATCCATCCTACGTAAAACGAAATCACCGCGCGTGCGTACGTACGGAATATCGTCTCCACGCCGTGGTGTAATCTATTTTCCACCACCACCTTACATGGATGGGTATAATAGTGTAAATAATAACTATATATGATTATTTTAAAGTGATATTGATTCTAAAATAGTATACATACACTCCAATACAATTCCACGATCATGAGAACGATATCATCGCTTGTGCGTACGTACGGACTACAGTCTCTACGACGCCATGAGATTCATTCTCCCTGTTAACCATTCATGAATGATTATAAAGTATATATAATAAGTAATCATGAAATATATGAAATAATAATTATACTGTACTTATGTGAATATGTATGTATTTCATCTACTTAATTCCATTCAACTCAATAAGGAAACGAAAACAGCGTTCATGCGTGCGTATGCCCTACCGTCTCTATGAACGGTGTATTTCATTCCATTTACTGATTTATTATATATATGTATATTCTGAATATATATTATATATAAATCATGTTTTATATTCTGTAATTATGTAATTATGATCTATGTAATCATATTAATAATTACAAGTTAAAACACGGACGACAAATGAAACGATTTTACCCAAAACGCTCTTTGACATGGAATTTACAAAAGAACGGCAAAAATAAAGTCATATGTGAAACATATATGATTTCACAACAATGAATATGATTCTGGAATAAGTCAATGACATTATTTAAATCATTATACATGAGGTTCGGACACTTACGAAGCAAATCAGACCTTAGGTAAGGGAAATATCACAATCTCATTTTTATCTGAGATTGTTTATACTTTTGTATTTACTGGGGTGTATTTTATCATCCACATCCATGTTTACTAAATATGTAATATTATTTCCATCCACCTAAAATTGTTTAAATCCAATTTTACCCTTCCGTGAGTTTTTAGTAATAGATATGAATGGAATCTTTTGTCGTTTTTCATACGAGGTACTTTTTGACTTTTCCAACAAAAGTACGGGAAGAAATTTTTTTAACTTATACGACATGAATGGATTTTTAAAACAATATTGCCAAGAATATTCCTTTAAAAGTTTTAAAGTTTATTTTTAATCAACATCTTTTAGTTTAAAATTTTATGACATGTTATGAAAGGAAAAGTTTTTTTGAAGTAGAAAGGATATTTTCCTCAAGAATGGAGTTCAAGTGTTTTATCAAAATTATTTTCTATATAAGATAATATAGGGTTCTGTATCTATCCCTATTATTACATTGATTTGATTATGTTGTGATGGAATTATTTTTATGAATTCCTTTATCTTATATGAGTTGTTTTATGATGTCATGATGTTTAAGAATCCCATTTTTATTACATGGGTTACGCTATGATGTATGATTTATGATTTTCTGGCACAGATAAGAATGGTATCATTATGATATGGGTGGGACCTATATCTCCCTCCAATGCATTGGGTAATGATTTTATATCTCATGATATAGACATGGTTGGAACGGCAGGTTAAACCGGTTCAGTGAAACAGGACTGAAATGAGGAGTGAACTCGGTTCAGAAATGGACTTTGTCCACTAAGATAGTCTTGGGAATGAGTATTGTCTATGATTATGTGTGTATGCCAAAAAGTTTCATGTTTTATGTTATGATTATTGGGATTAAATTTCACTACTATGATTTATCCCATGTTATGATATTATGATCTCTTTTGGAGGTTAAGATTTCCAAAAATGTTATGTTCTTATGAATATGATGTGATTGATATTTCTTTTTTTTACCGTTACTGAGCATTTGAGCTCACCCTTTTATGTTTTCTTTTCCCCAGGATATAAAGAAAGGTTTTAGGTAAAAAAAGGGAAGATCTTTATGGGAGAATTTTAAGATCATTCACCACGATTAGAAGATTATATTCAGAGTTTCCAAAGACACTAAACTATTATGGTCCTTGTGTGTGTGTTTTTGTTATGTACTAAGTATTCCACAAAAGTAATGTAATCTCAATGTACATTAAGCATTGGTTCTCTACAGTTGGTATCAGAGGGAGGTTTAGTCAACCTTTGGAAACTAGGATGCGAAAACTTTAGTGAAATCACTTGAGATATTTCTAAGGTATGTCTAGGGATGTCCCTAAGGATTAGTATACGTATAGGTTATAGTCCTAGAATTAAGGTAACGATCTTAAAATTAAACCTAAGATGTTAGATATTTAAGGTACTCCCCCTTTATTATGTTTTCTTCCCTTGCATGATTTTTAACACTCACACTATTCTTTTGGGTTTTAGAAAATGGCTGGAAACAGGATGATTCATGATAATGGAGGATATGACAGACAATGGAATGATATTCATCATGAGAAACGAAATGAAACAGGATTTAGAAGTCCAATCATCATTATTATGCCTAATCAGAAATCTCATAATATGATCAATAATATCAACATTGGTAAGTTTCCCTACTTAGATAATAAGATAATTATGGAGTTTGATGATGATAATAGACGAAAGAAAGTTCAATTTACTCATGTAAATCATGTGGGAAGAGGCATCAGGGAGATTGTTTCAAGGGAACTGGAAGATGCTTTGGGTGTGGAAAAGAAGGACACAAAGCCAATAAGTGCAAAGGAAAAGGTTCAGTTAACACCATGGATGAGGATAATGGTATTTGTACGACATCAACAATGGTTAAATGTTTTTTATGTGGAATGTACAGGCATTATGCAAACCAATTCCCTAAGGGAAAGTCTCATGAAGAGAATCAGTATGGTCGTATGGGTAGTATTTATGTTGATGATGACGAAGAGACTATAAATGATATGAGGGATGAAAGAATTTTTGAAGCTCGGTCAGTGGTTTAAGAAGGTAGTAGAATGATTACATATTTATCAAGTGTAATGTTGTATAAGTAATCTCATGGTACTATGGAATAAAGAGACATCTAAGGATTGTGACACTGTTGTCTTTCCTTGAGTTTTGAAAGTGTATGATACCAGTATCCATGAAAGGTTGTTCAGATATTTTTGGAATGTAGATGATATGCACATAATGAAGGGATAAGGATAAAATTAAATGTTTGATAGTATTCATGACTCGTGACTAATATAAGGAGAAGGTTATATCATGGTTTGAGTAAATAGAATTTTTAGATTTTGGTATGAGGAAAGAGTTAACTTTTTACAGCATTCATGTTTACACTAAGGTTTAATGGGTATTCATTTTTCAAAATAATACATGATTAAGGTATTCACGGGATTGGAATGTGACCAACAAGATATATGGGGGATAAATGATGGTATTCACATGCTTGGTTGATGAGATTTCACGTAATTAGTTTCTTTATACTGTGAGCTTAGACCAAAGTATTTTAGATAAGCCTAAATATTGGAATTGATTATGTTGGACATAAGTTAGTAATGTTTAAGGATAGAACATTTTTTTCGATATTATTGATTGGATGTTATAGAAATATAGCTTTAGAAAAAGGATAACCTGCAGGACGGGCGACAGCCCATCGCGTCGGACAAGGCTGTGGGAATCGAACCGAAAACCGAAGTGCGACTGGCCTTTATCGCCTACCACTAGCCTACAGGAATACCATGTTTAGTAGAAACTAGTTTTATTATATTAAGCAGTATGATATATGATGTATAAGTCCATTTTAGGAACCATGTATGATTAATCTCACTATAGATGGACTTATGTATTTTTTGATAACTTTTCTAACCTTTTGTTTGAGACAGATGGAATGACCCATCATTCTATCACATGATCTGCTAACACATCATGAATAACAAATTAAACTTCATTTATTTAAAAGATGAAGTGGAAATTATCCAATGAACGACCAACAGTGAGACTATACCAAAATCACGAAAGTATTTCTTCTAATTCCAATTTCATCAACTTCAGGGAAATGATCTTGAAAACCAAAAATGTTGTCCTAGTGCTCTTATATCTGATGAATCAGATGGTACCATAGATCGACACAAATTTATGGCTTTTTGATTCCTGGATTTTCCATAGCCATGTTCTCTACCACTCTCCATCAGATCATGGTGGTTAGATTTCTCTTCCATATCCATATTTTCACATATGTGGAAACCCAGTGATTAGTTTATCTGGGTAACAGTTATGTTTCATACTTTTGTTTTTAAATATTTGTTTCAGTATTCCTTTTTACGATGTGGGTTTCTATTAAAAAAACTTTCATGTAGTAAACCATTTATAACCCCGATGAATTTCGAGGGTGAAATTCATTTTAAGGGGGGTAGAATGTAACACCCTGAGATTTTATGAAAAATATTCTTTTTAATTTCATTAATTTCTTGTGTTGTATGCTACACCAAAAGAAGATTGCACAACACGCATCCCTGGCTTGCCTTGCATTACATTCAATCGCGATCTTCCTCGATAGCGTGTGTAGTACACAATACTGAGTTTCACTAAATGAGATATTATTATAATATTATTATGAACTAACCGTTATGAATAGTAATAACCACTTTTTGAAATTTTTTAAATTTAATTTTTAAAAATGGACTTCATTTTTGGATTCAGAATATCTAAATTAGCTTAGGGTGAAATTTTGGTACTTTTCGGATAACTTTCATTTTCTGATGAATAGTGAAAATTACTAAATTTTAATTTAAAACAACCTTTTTAATAGAAATAATAATAGTGATAAATTATTAATTTTAGTGGATTAAAAGTATATTTAGAATATATTTTCACAATTTAATACAATGTTGGTCATTTGATGCAATTTCACATTTAAACCAGACATATACAAGTGTCAATCTTTTGATAGTTATTATCTTTTAAAAACACGCTATTTGTTTTGACGACAGGAACAAATTTTTAAATTAATTAATTCAAATGATATGTTTTGAATTTGATAAAATAGACATACTTTTTGAATTCATAATATCTAATATATATTAGGCCTAATTTTTGATATTTTTCTAGAAACATTCATTTTTTGATGAATAGTGAAACCACTATGTGGTAGTTAAAAAAACTGAATTTTTCATAAAACTTAATTTTACCTCTTCTGTGAGTGGAATTTAGAAAATCCGAGAGACACGGTTAATATCAAGGACTAAAATGTGGTTCAATGAGATGAAAATAATTTTTGGTGAATAGTAACTTTTTACTTTTTTTTCCCGCGGTTAAAAGTAAATAGGGTAATTAAGGATAAAAATGAAATTATTATTACAATAACACATGTAATAATTCTATTAGATAAGTGTAATTCGACCAAAAACAACCTTAGGAATAAAATATGACCATTTAGGCCCACTTGGATTAGATTAGGACATTTATTATTAATTTATTTAAAGAAGGGTTAAAATAGTTAAAATCAAAGTTTAGTAAGTAGATAATTTTCAATATAGAGTTATACATAAGATAAATTAGACTATAAATTCTCCATTGAAATCTAAAAATATTTCCAACATAATGGTATTTTATTTGTAATTTTTGAATATTAAATAATTTAATTTATTTATGACACAACAATTATGTAGTAATTATCTTATTAATGAAATATTGACGTAATTAATGTTATAAATACCCAAATAAATGTAATTTGAGACTTTTTATGAATTAAACTAATTTTATAGGTTAATATGAAATGTTAATATTGATTTAAGTAACTTTTTTAGAACTAATCATTCTGTTATGATTTTCAAAAAAACCAATTTCTAAATAGTGTCAAAATTGACATAAAATAGTTTTTAAAACAAGTATTATATTAATAATTGTTATTTTATTCATAAAAATCTAAGGTTTGGCCAAATGACTTAGATAAGGTTATATATATTAATAATAAACAACTAGGGGTTCTTTTGGCTTGTTATAGTAAATTTATTAACATTATAGTGTAAGAACACAAGAAGACACAGTAAAAGTAAAATTATTTAACTTAATGTTAAAACTAAATGATAAGATTAAAATAGGATCCTAAACATGTCTAAATTCTTTTGGATGAGATACTTTCGACCCATCCCCACCTTATCTTCGTAATAAATCAATTTGGATCTATTTAAAACCTAATTTGGCTTTATAATAAAATAATATTTTTAGTTTTCCAATGGGGCCCCTCTCCTCCCTTATAAAAGGGAACCTCCTCCCTCTCTTCCTCACACCACTTTTAGCATTAAAGCTCGGCCAACCCATGACAAATTCTCTTCTCCACTTCCCTATAAACATCATAGAGGTCCTGGTCTTCTTCAAAGACAATTGTTAGTACCCTAAGAGGAGGACTCAAAGAGGGGCTTCAAAGAAGAGGTAATTTGTTATCGATTCTTTCAACTCTATTTCTTCTTCCACTTATTCTTCTTAGGTTGTTTCATTATTAAGTAATAAAATAAGTATCAATAATATACTGATATGTTATTATAAGTATGAAACAACCCTATTTCACTATCTATCCATCCTATGGAAAACAAAATCACCGCGCGTGCGTACATACGGAATACTGTCTCCACACAGTGGTGTAATCTATTTTCCAACACCACCTTACTTGTATGGGTATAATAGTGTACATAATAACTATATATTATTATGTTAAAGTGATATTGATTCTGAAATAGTATACATACACTCCAATACAATTCCACGATCATGAGAACGATATCATCGGTCGTGTGTACGTACGGACTACCGTCTCCACGACGCGATGAGATTCATTCTCCCCATTAACCATTCATGAATGATTATAAAGTATATATAATAAGTAGTCATGATATATATGACATAATAATGATACTGGACTTATGTGTATATGTATGTATGTCATCTACTTAATTCCATTCAACTCAAGAAGGAAACGAAAACAGCATTCATGCGTACGTACGGCCTACCGTCTCCATGAACGGTGTATTTCATTCCATTTACTGATTCATTATATATATGTATATTCTGAAGAAATATTATATATAAAACATGTTTTATATTATGTAATTATGTAATCATTATCTAAGTAATAATATGAATAATGACAAGTCAAAACACGGACGACAAATGAAACGATTTTACCCAAAACGCGCTTTAACATGGAATTTACTAAATAACGAGTAAAATGAAGTCATAAGTGAACCATATATGACAACATGACAATGAGTATGATTCTTGAATAAGTCAATGACATTATTTAAATCATTATATAGGAGGTTCGGACACTTACGAAGAAAATCGGACCTAAGGTAAGGGAAATATCAAAATCTCATTTTTATATGAGATTGTTTATACTTTGGTATTTACTGGGGTGTATTTTATCATCCACATACATGTTTCCTAAATATGTAATATTATTTCCATCCACCTAAAATTTTTCAAATCCAATTTTACTCTTCGGTGAGTTTTTAGTAAAAGATATGAAAGGAATCTTTTGTCATTTTTCGTACGAGGTACTTTTTGACTTTTCCGACAAAAGTACGGGAAGAATGTTTTTTTAACTTATATGACATGAATGGATTTTTAAAACATTATTTCCAAGAAGCTTCCTTTATAACTTTTCAAGTTTATTTTTAAACAACTTCTTTTAGTTTAAAATTTCATGACATGTTAAGAAAGGAAAAAAAAATTTGAAGTAGAAAGGATATTTTCCCCAAGAATGGAGTTCAAGTGTTTTATCAAAATTATTTTCCATCTAAGATATTATAGGGTTCTGTTTATATCCATATTATTACATTGATTTGATTATGTTGTGATGGAATTATTTTTATGAATTCCTTTATCTTATATGAGTTGTTTTATGATGTCATGATGTTTAAGAATCCCATTTTTATTACATGGGTTATGCTATGATGTATGGTTTATGATTTTGTGTCACACATAAGAATGGTATCATTATGAGATGGGTGGGACCTATATCTCCCTCCAATGAATTGGGTAAATATTTTATATCTCATGAGATAGACATGGCTGGAACGGCATGTTAAACCGGTTCAGTGAAATAGGACTGAAACGAGGAGTGAACTCGGTTCAGAAATGGACTTTGTACACTAAGACAGTCTTGGCAATGAGTCTTTACTAATAAGAAATGATTCTCTATGATTATGTGTGTATGCCAAAAAGTTTCATGTTTTATGTTATGATTATTTGGATTACATTTCACTACTATGATTTATCCCATGTTATGATATTATAATCTCTTTTGCAGGTTAATATTTCCAAAAATATTATGATCTTATGAATATAATGTGATTGATATTTCTTTTGTTTACCCTTACTGAGAATTTGAGCTCACCATTTTATGTTTTCTTTTCCCCAGGATATAAAGAAAGGTTTTAGGTAATAAAGGGAAGATCATTATGGGAGATGTTGAAGATCTTTCACCACGATTAGAATTTTATATTCCGAGTTTCCAAAGACACTAAACTATTACGGTCCATGTGTGTGTGTTTTTGTTATGTACTAAGTATTCCGCAAAAGTAATGTTATTCCCATGTACGTTAAGCTTTGGGACTCTACAATTTTATTCACTTTACTTGTATAATGAAAGGACAAGTATACAAACATCCAAAGGAAACAATGTATGGTGTGAGAACTAATGTGTAGTTGGATACAACCAATGAATCTCTAAAATTTATATCTATAATAACCCCTTAGTTATTATATAAAACATTTTTATAAAAAAATGTATAATAAATTAATTTTTACACTAAATTCATCTATTTTATACCCATTAAAAAACAATACATATTCAATAAATATAAAATATGGAATAGAATTTATCAACGAGACATAATAATATGAATATAAAATATTGATATCATCAATATATATATCATGTGGGTGAATTAAAATATCAATATACATACATGTAATATATCCTCAATGAAAACAGAGATAATCATAACAAAATGATGTAATCAACTAATACAAACAATAAACACTTAACACAATAATTGAAATCAATAGTCTAGGAACCTCAGTTCTCTAAAGAAGATACCCACTTATAACCATCAAATTATTATCACCTACCCATGTTATATCTAACTCCAATTGGTTTCACATATTTATATTTTCTCCTCATACCCCAAGGTCTTCCAAATGTTCTATTACATCATTATTATTTTCAAGAAACAATGTTCTCTTTTCAAAAATAATTTTCCTGAAATGATAATTATTTTACAAACCCAAATTTTCAGAAAACATTTTATATAGAAATAATACACATCATTCATGATTGATACACAATTTAAATTTAAAAACCATTTTTGAGGGTTTTAAAAACATTATTTTTATAAAAATGGTTTAAACAAAACCCATTATTTAAAACACATATATAGCCATTAAATATCATGTTTCACTCTCATGGATTTGGGACCATCAAATTAATAAATCAAACCCAAATTAATTCATATAAACATAAGTAATTCCAACGGATAGACCATATGATAGAAACACCTACTACACTAATGATGATTATTACATTTTTATCAAAACTAATGATGGAATACAAATTGAGTGGCGACAAACAAGCCAAGATATAAGAGAAACAATATTAATTGCCCATTAAAAAATTTATATATGGGAAAAAACCATTAAGGTTCCAATAAGTGATGTGGAATGGATATTATGATGATATATAAGGAAAAAATAGAATCCAGGAGAAAAATGTAATGTACCTTGATGAGGTCCACCCAAAATGATCTGGGATCACCTAGAGATCATGTTGGAGTCCTCTAGATAATCATGGAGGAGATGGATAAAGTTAATGAATATTTGGAGAAAATATAGATAAATCTTACAATAACCAAATTCCATTGAAAAATAAGTCACCAGTTTTTTGGGAATAACAATATGGTTAGAAAACCCATTCTTAATCCATGTGACCGACTATTGAACAAACCCTTCCTCTCAAACAATTGTTTTGGTGACTCGTATAGTTAGGAATATCTAGATCAAATAATGAAAATTTTCTCTTAAACTCACTGAAAATGATTAGATAGATACCATATGATTACTACTAACAATTCACCTCAATATTATACATTTAATTTTATTCCCTAAAACATTAAATTTTTACCCTCTATCTCCAAAAATGAACTAGAACCTCAAAATATGTAGAAAAACTCAAAATTAAGAATTAATAAGACCTATAGGTGATAAGAAACTAGATGAGGATAATAGTAATTGTGAATATATATAATATTCATGTGATTTATTATTCATAAACAACATTTTAGTGCATTTTACATTTTGAACATAATTTCACATTATGATTGTAGTTCTTACGTAAAATTCACTATTATGTGGTACATTTTTTAACATCATTTAAAGTACCCAATGATTTATCTGAATTTAAGGAATCTAATTTTATATATTTTAATTTGATATTTTGGGAAATTAATCTACACTTCAATATTAAAATTTATTTATTCAGGGATCAATGGATAATTCATGGAAGAAGATGGGGATATTTTGTGATGAAAAGAAACAATTATGTAGAAGTTAGATTGGACACCAGCCCACTGATGAGAATGTGGGACCCACATTACATACCAAATGATTCCAAAATTTTGTGGGAGGCTACAAAACATATATAGGAAAAAATCATTATTATGTATCTAGTGCTAATTCGGCCTCCATTGTTTTCATTTAAGAGGCCCATGTTAGAGATAAAATTCTGGGCCAGAGTCTGCGGGCCAGAAAAACATCCCACTAATCTAATCATATCTCTGAATCTAAAACTAAAAATGGGCCCAAATATTACAGCAGGTTAGGATACATCTGGGGCTCCATTTTCTGCTTCTATGTCCCACTCTTATTCGACCATCTAGAATGTCTTCCAAGCGCGTCTGTTCGGTAGATGAAAGGTGGCTACCACCTCGAATCAAATGTGGAAAAGTTCATGTTTCTATAGATTTCCACCACCATAGGCCTACCATAATCAATTGGGATGATTGCTACTATTTGAGGCTCGACCCAAGGCTTCCAAAATTCATATTTAAGGTAGTGTTGGTGAAGTAGTTTTAGGATATTTTTTGCTTTGTTCAATTGTAATGTTATGATCTGATTTTTTTGTCTGAAGTTTGTCTCTCACATGTAAGTTGTTCAATTCACTTTAGATTCTTAATAAATGTTCTTATTAGAATATAATTCTGTTCTTCTGCATCTCACTTTGATAGCGTTCCCTGAAGGTGTGAATTTATTCACACCAAATCTTTTGAAATTAATCACACAACGGTGGGGTGATCATTTTATTTTTATTGTTTTCTTTACTTCTCCATTTCTTCCCTCATGAGGCTACTTTTCGCTTCCATTGAAACCATATAATCAATATAGGGATGTACCAATTATGTTTTGATCCAAGGGAGTATAAATGGATTATATTGGATGTTATTTATCACCCCATTAATGTATAATCACTTCTTTAATTGAGATTTTTATTTGATGGTTTTTAAACTCTACCGTCCTTGATGAATTTAAGGCCACACACTTCATTTGCTAATATGAACCTTTACCTTGAATTGCTCATAACATTAATCCTTCATGTGTATAGTTTATTTGTATTAATGGGTGTAGGAATTAAACGAGTATGTGATGATATTGTTTTATCTTCTTCAATGAACCCATCTCAAATATAAGAAATTGAAATCATTGAAAAGAAAATACGTCCAATCCACCCCGAGTGATAACCTAGGATAAACTCATTATTTTAAATTAAATTCAATTAAATCTGTTAGTTATCCTTTAAGACCATATAAAATCAACCCATGTTGGACACTTCATATCCATAAATAGTCCATAGAATGTACATGTCTATAGGTTTCTTCATATGTCTCTGAGGATTCGATAACCCAAGATAAACTACAAGGACCGTCCTACCATCATCTCTTGGGTAAATTTGAGGGAGAATAAATAATTAATCATAATTCTCCCCACCATAAAATCATTTTATACCTAGAAAGTATTTGCACTAAAAATCCAAAAAATTATAATTTAATTGTTGTATCATCATGCTCTTATTATCCCATGTATGATAGATTTTTCTACTACACTACCATATTACTCAATCCAATGAGAAAAAAATTCCCCAAATAACTTTATACTTTTAGTACACTCTATGAAAAATAATATCAACCACTATGGTGTCAGGTTTAATATCGACATCATCCCACATGATCTTGTGGGATTGATCTGGTTATCACTTCTTCCGTTTGGAAATATAGAATAGATCATTGACAGAATTCAAATTGGTAGAAAATTAAATTTATATGTTACCTACCTGAGTCTATAAAAACTGTAAAAATGTCCAAAAAATTGAGGTACTAGATTACCCTACCTCCTCAAATGTCTATGCACAAACTGATGAAAACAACTGTCAAAAAAATCTAATCAGTCATCATAATCTCAAATAAACAAATATTTTTATCAACGTATGATTTCTGGTGACTCTCATATGTCAGTGAACTACTCCTAATAAAATTAACTATATTCATCATATCTTGGAAGATACTTGGTCACACCATGGACCATTCTCAAGACTCTACCCTATAATGAGGTGATGAACAAGGCCTAAAAAATAAAACCTCTAATGGATTCCTCCAAATCAAATAATGATAAATATTGTTATATGAATATGACAAACCGTTATTATGTTTCTAAAAAGATACAATGAAGTTAAGAACATATGATTGAATCATTTATTCAGGAATATAGATGGATCACTCTATCAATCCATGTGTTTGTGGATGATATGTCATTTTCACCTTCAACAAAGAACCCATCACATTCTCTTATCCACAAAACATGGGATATAAAATGATGGTACCAATATTAAATTATAGAAAATGTAATACCATATTCATAGATAAACTAGTTCACATTCATGTTTCCAAGGTCCTATATGATTTTCAAATCCTTTATAGGTGACAAATTCTTTGATTTCATGAGTCGATCAATAATCACCCATATCAAATCCTTATTAAAAGTAGTATGAGGTTTCTTAACCACAATGTCTATGGATATCTCATCCAATTTCCATATTAGAATTGGTAAATGTTATGATAAACTAATAGGAATCTAATTTTTCATCATGATTCTCCTACAAGTACGACATCAAGACACCAAATCCACAATTGATCATCTCACTCCTAGTTACCAGTAATGACCTCTCAGACCAAGATACATCTTGGTAGCTCTTATGTGAAAAAAATAAATGGATTAGTTTTTTTCATCCATCAATCCCTATCCATGGAATATCACAATAACCATCCAAATATGGGGTTTTAAAACCCAATTAAGAGATCAGGACCACTCACCTGAGGTCTCCCTACAATTTTTTTTTTCTAAAGCACTGATAATCTTAAACATCCAATGAACCATGTAAAATATTACTATTCATAGATGATCTATCCCCCGCATAATTCTGGAATACATTTATATTATCTTACCCTTAATGCATGAACATATAATCAAATATCCTAATCATGTACCATTCTTCCGCAGATTCTTTCACTATCTGTGTTGAAATTTTTTCTCTCAAATCATCAGTAACTGTGTTACTTTTTCCAGGGGTGTATGAAATTTGAAAACTAAAGGTCTAATGATATTCTACGTGGAAACTTTTCCTCATGTTTGGATCCCTCTATCCAAAAATATACTTCATACACTTATAATATATATATATATATATATATATATATTATATACTTATCCCTTGAGAGGTAGTTGTTCAATATCTTCCAAGAATGCATGACTGCTGCCAACTAAACATAATGATCATGTTGGTTCTTATAATTAGGTATTAATTTACAATAGTAATTAAATTCCACATGTATCCCATGTATTATAACACATCCCAAAATCATGATTGAGGCATCACAATTAACATAATATTCCAAAATAAAAATTATAAGAATCTTGACTAGAGCTATATTTATCCTCACCTTCAACACCTAAAAATATCTGTTGATGTAATTTCTCCAAGAAAACATAATAACCATATAGTATAACTTTGTGATTGAATATTCATGTTTTGAATAGTCATAGACAAAGTACCTAAAATAATAAGCTAATCCTTTGAATCATTTGACCTCCAACACATTTTCTACTGGTCACAATTCATAACCAACCATATATTCTATGGGTCAATTAAGACACATATATCAAAATTAAAATTGCATATAAATTTCAAATATAGTATCTAGAAATTAAATTTTAATATATTTTCACACAAATTATACTCTCTCATGATATCAAGGAAAATTTTGAAACACTCATTCTGATCAGGCTCTAATCCAGAATAAAGAAGGATATCATATACAAAGAAAATAAATAAATAATCCAGGATCCAATGGAATATTATATTCATTAAATATATAAACATTCTAGGACTATGATAAATGACTAAAAGAATGAATAAATGCTCTTAATTCCCATAACTTCTAATGGATGTTATCTAAAGAATATATTCATGCTAGACTGTCGACTGATGGTAGCTCAATCTCAAATAAATTTTATAATCACCACAGGGATCCCTTAAGACAATAAATATGGTAATAAATTAAAGTAATGGTATTTTTGTTATTATCCATAAATTTCATGAGTTTTGAACTATTAAATTAACAATACAGACTCAGATATTTGTTCTTTGAAACGAATACTAAAAATGGCCACAAAGAAATTCTAGGATGAATAAATCCCTTAGCCTGATATTCCGTAATTCAAAACATTAATTCATTCAATTAATTAGGTGATGTATGATATGAAAGTTTAGAAATAGACCACATCCCCATAAACAATTATATAGAAAATGGAACTTCCCTATAAGGTAATAACCTAGAGAAATAATCTATAAAAATAGAGGGATACTCACTCACCACACTTGAAAGAGGGACACTATGTCATGGATCAATAGTGTAATGAAATATTTCTGAAAACCTTCATGGTATGATGTCAAAAATAGTGGAAATGTGACCCAATTTCCCAAATATAATATCCCTCTCACCCAAAAAGACATGACTGGTTTCATCATAAAAATGGAACTATACATTGTGATTATAAAAATTGATCATGGATCAATAAATAAAAATGGATCGAAGATGTCAATATCAAGAAAAATAAATTCCTCAAAATTCTAAGGGTTTGTGATCATCACTTGACATTTGGGGCATAAAAACCCATGCATTGAATTCTTTCCCAATTTAGTGGAAATATTTTTGTGGAGGGGTATAAGCTTCAACTGTAATCCCAATTCTTAGATAAGTTTTTACGATAGAAAATAATGAGTTTAAACAGTATAAAATATGTAAATAAAAATCGTATTATTACAAATCATACAATTTATATTATCTGGTTCTTCCCCTGACTCCTCAAGTATACACACCACTCCATTGGTACATCTAGCCTCATCCAACCCTATCTTCCTAACATGAGAGTGACCATTTTTATGAAATTGAGATCCCACCCCATTTCCTATAACCGATCTCAACTCAGAACCCTAATGGATAGTAGATCCATCTATACTTCATTTGGATTCTCTCTCACTAAAATATTGGACATGAAAATATATCCCATACGCATGAATTTAGGTGTTTCCATAAAATTAGGTTTGAGGTGACCCTTTCTTTCACATTGGTGATTGACCACCTAAATCTGCCCTAAAATCATCTACACAACCTTACAAATACCTAAACATTGGTCACCTTGATTCCTCTTATGGGTTAAAAATGATATATGGAAACCACATGATGTAAATGAATCTTTAAAGAGTCCTTTATTCCCTATTATACACACCTCCACCATTTTTTCCTTATCCATAACATCTCTCAAGGTTTGTAGAAATTCTAGGATCAATATAACCAAAATATACATCCTCAAAACCATTTATAAAATTCATGATTCAATGTAGTCATTGGAAAAAAGATATGGAAATAGGTACACCAACTCAAAAAATCAAATAACATACCTGAAGAAATAACAATCTCTCTCCTCCAATGTAATGAACAGTAATGAATTTTTCACTCTCAGTGTCTTAGGATATAACTATTGATTAAAATTTTTCTTAAATGTGGTCTATTAAATAGCATTGGTAAGTTGGGTTTCATTAGTGATACCCATAAATTCCATTAATTCACTTTAAGAATATATTCTGAGAAACCAACCGTGGAGTATTCTGGAGTATTCAATAAATTGTAATTCCTCTAAATATGATGGATCTATTTTTTTATTCAAGGGGTTCCACTGTCACCATGAATAATTGATGGATTCTACATAGTATATTCCAAATCACACTCCACCATCTAATCAAGTTAATATTTTGATACTTTTCACATGGAAAATAACCTTCATAATATATATTTCCCCCATAATCGAGTCAATTAAATTATTTTACAACTATTTTGATACAAAAATTCCTTTCTTTTATCGTTAAAGCTTCTTCATGAAGGATACATATTCTATAAATCAAGAAAAAGGAAAGCATAAATAAAAAAATATTTCTTTTCCATAAATGAAACGTATGATAATATAATCCAAAAGGATCTAATCATTTTCAATGATTCTATACAATACAATCCCCCAAGAAACTGAAGTATTTTCATGTGATTAACTTGTCTAAGAACCCTCCCACTCTACCTATGATGATTTCAATGTCTTGCCTCCATTAGATAAATAACCCCATAAGATAAGAGGTTAATATATAATAATTATCATAATATTTAATAATATTATATTATGATACCAATTTGTTATAGACCATCCCAATTCAACCCATAAATTCACCTGAATTATCCTTAACCATAGAATAACGAACATTATCGATCACCATGGTCTTGGGAAAAGAAACAAGGTATTATAAAATGAATCATAGGAATGATTTAACTCTTAATAGACATATGATATGATATAATGTATTAGAGTGTCACAAAAAATATCCAATAATATATCAATTTTCAAAAACAACAAAACCAAAAGGTATCTTCCTAAACTAGATCAGAAGGTCTAGATATACGAAGTTAAAAAAATTGAAACCCTGAGTAATACAACAGTCCACATCCATGTGACCATATATCACCATCATCCCAACCCATTAGAAGGAAACACAATCTCAGATAGCTATCCTCAACATGATTCTCTTACATGTACATATATCCGAAAAAGAAAGGCTAGAAAAAGACAAATAGAAATATAAGGTGTGGGAAATAAATCTTTGTAGGATACTAATAAATAATACATATGATGTCTTTCCATATTATTCTATTCTTTATTATATAAAAAATTTCTAAACCACTTAAAAAAATTCTTTTTCCTATATGAAATCATCCATTTTTTTCTTTTCAAAAACATTCCAAATTATATTATAAAAATATGACATGAAGTTTATAAATGAGACATAAAAAGTGGAATAAAATAGGTTTTGCGAATTATTTTCTATATCGAGTGGGTAAAAATCAAATTAATGTACATGAACATAATGTGTCCTCAGAGAACTAAAGAGAAAATCCCAACAAAAGGTTATAGAAAAATATGAATTATAATGAACATTATTCAGTAAATGTGAATTATGAATTTTCAACCTCGGTCTATTATAAAGGATACATACTAAAAAAACATTGAATCATGTGAACCTCTAATAGTGATAGATAACTCCACTAGGACTCACATATGTATTGTTTTTTCTGTACCCTAGGAACTTCCCAATATAAAATTATGTCATCATTAAAATTAGGAAACCCTGTTGATGTTTCATAAAAATTTAATGGGGAAAACATAATTTATTTCAATGCCATTATTTTGATATAAAATTTTCAATAGTGATTGATATTTGATTTTATTATTTAGAAACTATTTTCACATAAAAACCATCTTGGATTATTTTTACAAAACGCATCAAGTGTGTCAAAATGGTTTTCATGAAAAACAATATTTTTTTAAAACAAAAATCCATAGTCATAGAAGCTCATGCTATCCTCTCGAGTATTTCAAACCATCATGTTCCCAAATTAAACCCAAATTAAATACTAATAAAAAATAAAATTCCAATGAATAAACCATATTATAGAGACACTAACATCACGAATGATGAAAATATTATTTTCTTATAAAATGGTGATGGTAACTGAATAGATTGGGTCCACACAAACCTAGATCGAAGAGAGAAATCATCAATTACACATAAAACCCTATATATATATATATTGAATTAATATAAAATTATGGTTCCAATGGGATAATATAATGAAATATAAACAAGAGATATTGTGAAAATATGATAAACCAGGAGAATAATATAATATACCATGATGAGTTCCACGGAAAATGATCAAGGATCATAATGATGTCGAGGGGACATTACACTAGAGTCTCATGGAGGGGATCGATTGAGATAATGATGTATTATGAAGATATTTAAGTTAAAACCCCTAAGGTATCTCATGTAATTTTAATTTTATGTTATTCATATTGGGTCACATAGATATGCCACATGGTAAGAAAACCAATGTGACTAACATGTGATATCCACTATACCCTAAAAAATAAGCCTCACAATTTTCATTAAAAGAAACATGGTTAAAAATTCATGATCATTATGTGTGAGGGCCTATAGAAAACCAATCCACATGCATTGATTTCATACAAATCTTCTTATTTATACAATATTTTTTCTCATCACACAAGTTGATATTCAAACTCATAGATCCATATTGCATGGTTACAAGAAGGTTAATAAAGACTATTCATTTAAACAATGTTCGAAGAATATTTTCCACTAAAACTCATTATTTTCAACCCTCGACTCCTAAAAAGAAACTAAAACCTCAAAATAGAAAAAAGTTAATTGAAATAAAGAAAAAAATAACCTAGAGGATGTCACTTACTAAAATTCCACCAATATGTTATACATGAAAATCCCATATAATTTGTTATTGAAACATTAAATATTTGAAAAATAATCATCAATGATATCATAAAAAAGAATAAATATGGTTTTTCATTTGAATATTATATAAAAATTTTAATTCATGATTATTGGCCTCTTCCTAGTCGGAGAATAACCAAATCCATAATAAACATTAAATACAAGAAAATAATGTGTATCACACATTGAAAATTCATGCAATGATGAAATTAAAAACAATGAATAGAAATCCCAAGACACTAGAAACTTGGACTTCCCATCAGAAGAGGTTTACATGGCACACCAATCCAAGGTCTACCTCGAGCTCTAACACATTCATATGTCACAGGTCTACCATTACCCCAAATATTTGGGAATATAAAACTCTAATTTACTATATGATAACAATCACATAAATAAAATAATAAAATGTCATGATGACTCTGATCAAGGTACTAAGTAGTGTACTTATGTAGAGGATGTCATAGTTACATCCCAATATTGGATATGGATATGTTGAAAACAAATATAAAATAACTTCCAATTATATTATAACCCATTGAATACATTATACATTATATCATAAATACATATGAAACACTCTCCACATGATAATCATCATCAATATTTTTGTTTGAATTCTATTTAGATGTCATAACAAAACTATCCAATGTCATTAAAATACATTTTTATTTGGATTTCAGAAACAGATTCATATTTTTTAGATACATTAATTCTAAGACAACAACATATTTCACATATTATAATATTAATAAATATATAACCACAAGAAAACGTTTTTCTACATTAAGATGTTTTAATTAAACCATTCTAGATAACTACCACTTTATCTCTACTATTATTTCCATCTTATGTCATTTTTAGAGCATATTATACATATACAACAGAAGTATGATGAAATATAGATTACAAAAAACCCCAATCTAATGGGAATTATCTTATTTCTATATAATAAAATCAATATATTTTATCAAATAGGAAAAAATTTATTACACTATTTGGGTGAAAATTTCATCCTACTAAAATGTTGTTTGAGCCTCAACACTAGTTCCACCTTTACATTTCTTTTAAAAGTTAGTAACTCTATATATATCACCTCTTATAAATTACCATTATGGAAACACATTATAATATATAATTGATCAATAAGTAAACCATTCGAGGAAACTTTTTAAGTATGGGATTATTATTTTTATAAATGATTACCAAAATTATATTTTTTTCAAAAATACAAACATTCCTTTTATTAAAGTACATTCATAACCAACATTTACATGTTCCATTTCCAACTATATATTTTTTAAAACAATATTATAAACCCAATTCTTATATAGTACCCACATTAGAATTTATAAGTCCATAAACTCCCATGTTCTATTCAAATAAATGGAATCAACATGTTCCATCATTATATCCTCCCACCATTTTTTATCTCTTTGATATACCATTTCCTACAATCATTCTTGTTTTTTAGTGTATAATACACGAAAATAGTAACAATTTTCCTCAAACCTCTACACTAGTTATTTAACGTTGTGAAACACATTAACTAGACATATGAATGAACTTATCATTTCAATAACCTCATCCATGATTCGAAATAATGTGAATATTTTACCATATTATTCCATTCTATAACCACTAGAATTAGACATCCTTTTTAATTTTGAAAAAATGATGGTGCCTTTAGACAATTATTACGCCCTGAACTATATTTTATTTCCTATATTATATTTAGTTAAACATGGATAGACATAATTGATTTTATATACTCAGAAATGACTTTAACCATGTTTTGATTACATTACAATATCTATCCATCAATGAAAATATTAAAATATGGAATGTATTTTTATTTGTCATTTTCCTAAAGATGAAATCCAAAATATTCATCATCGTATCCCAAAAAATAATTTCCATGGGCTTTTATATCAGTTTATCCAGCTCATAAACATCAACATATAAATATATAATAATTGAAAATAATCTATGGGGTGATTCAACCATTATATTATGAGTATAATATTTCAAATGAAATTCTTTTAAAACTAGTAAAAACCACTTATAGATCATACAATGCATAATATTAACTACTAATACTGAAAATATTGTATAAACCATAATAAAATCCCTTTCGTTAGGATTTCTAATTTAGCATACATTTCAATTATTATACAACCAAATTATTTATATATGAATTTTTTTCAAACAATATAATCAATATTTTGGGTAAATTTTGGGATCAATGTTGTTTATCACACCAATAACATTAGGAAATATGTATTTCAACATATAATTGGTTTCCTTTTCATCCATAAAATTTAAATTGAAAATTATTATGAAGAATTATATATTTTGTTACAACAATTTTATCCCAAATTTAATTCCATCAATGAAGATAACATATACATGGGAACCAGAAGATGAACATTCCAAAAATAGTCCACATGCATCCATTTATACAATACATATATGATTATACATTTATGGGATTACTTAATTACAAAAGAATCCCAATTATAATCTTCAAGGGAAAAATCTTCTTGTTTTCTTTACTCCATGTACTTGAGATTTAATATTAGTTTATCATTCAATATTCCTAACCATTTTCCACTCTTTTAAGGGTGATAGTGATTCTATAATGTGGGTCCTTCTCTAGATATATCATCATTAATTTCCATTGCTAACATTTTCTTTAGATTAAATTTGTTTATATTCAAACTTTTTCCGCCAACACGGAAGCCTTGGATGTATTATTGACCAAATATAGAAATACAATTTAGAACCCTATTTCACCTAGATGACCTACCAAAATTAGATACTTTTTAATATTAGTAATGAAACCAAGGTTCTTTTCAGAAGAATGAAAATGGGAATTTTAAAATTTTCTAGGTCCAGATTAATGCTGAAGAATTAAATATAATATACTTATTCCATAATTATACCATAGAGAATTTGAAATTATTTTAAATAATGAATTGTAAAAATTTAATGAAACCCCAAATGACACAATTTTTGTTCATCAGCAACAATATGATATGATCATTTTCAGTGAGTTGTAGATCAAAAAATCCATAAAGGAATATTGTATACCGTCCAAATTTTCAAAATAACTATTGGAATATCATTATTTGATTCTTAGGTTCTATAATTGGGATATAGAAGATATTTCAACATACCTTTGATCAACAGAAAAACACATACTCAATTCAAGGATATAGGATCTGTCTGACCATATACGTTTTTATCTCTCTGTAGAACATGAGAGATGGATGGATTGGGGAGAACATATCTATAGATTCATTAAAATTTTGTTATACATTATTCAAGTGTGTAAAATTAATTTAAATAAAATTATTATAAATCCAAAAATTTCAACTTGGTCATTGAAATGTTATCACTTTCATTTTACAAACTTTTATACAATTATAGAAAACATAAACATGTGCGTAATATAGAAAATATTTTATCACTCAATTGTAAATCTTTAACATGTAATATGGGAAAATAATATATAATAACTCATAATATTCATCCCTTGGTTACATAATGAACATTTAATGTATACTGTTCATTATAAAAATATTATTTTATCATATTGACATTTATAATAAAATTACTTTTGAATAACATGTGGAATAAAAAATAATATTTTCTCATATTCAATTTTATAATTAAATTACTGTTGAATAACTTGAGAAATTAATTAAACTATTATTATTGTGTACTAAATAATATAATTTATTTATTTTAGTTGTGATTTTTAATACTCTATCATTCATCAAACCCCAAATGTAGGGTCCACTTCCTCAAAAACTAATATTCATTAGAATTGGTGGGAATTGTGGATAAACACTATGTGATAAAATATTTTTCTATGACAATATATAAATTTTATTAATTCATAACCATCAAAAAAGAGATGTATCATGGAATACATCATTCCCCATAATGATATAAATGTAATTCATAGCCATTATTATGTACTATGAGCATGATGTGAAGTCTCACACTTTGGCGACACTCAGAGGTACCATGAACCTCATTAGTCACATGGTTTCAAGAGAGTTTCCCAAAACTCTAGAGGCTACCGTCTAATAGTGAGGGCCTAGGGTCTATCTTTGGGGAATCTATGCCATCATAACCAAGGTGTAGTACATCAGAAATAATAAGAAATAAATAGTGGAAGCATCACAATAATATAAATGAAATTGGAAGAAAATATAAAAAATAAATAAATAATAGTAAACTAATAACTGGAAATTTAATGATATAAAAAATATTATAATGTTTGACATGTCTCTATAATGTTGGAAAAAATTATACATGGATTTAGGCATTATATTAAATTTCATTAAAAAAAGGTTAAAATGCCAAAAAAAAAATCTGCAAGAGTCTTGGGCCCGATACTTATCATATGATACTAATATCGCATCAAAATACATTAAATAATTTTTGAATTCATAAGGGAAAAAACCCCATTATCCACACCAAAAAAACATATAGTCTTCCTCGGTGCCATCAGTGACCCAAATAGGGTGTGAAAAAAACTCGATAGGCCACCAACACGGGTTTCTATAAATAACCATTATGTGTGTATAACATAGAAGATTATAGACATAAAAATATAAAGTACTAATAACAAATATAAATGGGTTAGCTCAGGTTACTAAATGAAACCAGGTTGACACTACCTACATCAGCACATGTCGGAATGTCTCTAACAATGCAAATAAGGGATGTTATGCCTAGTATAATAGTTGTATCGGAAACCCATCCTAGTGTCATGGATGTAAGGGACGTCATGCCCAATATCATAGTAATAAGGGACACCATAAAATGTATCATATTAGTAAAGGACTCAGTGTGTTGTTTTATAGTAGTAAGGGAAACCTTACCCAATATCAAAATATAGAGTATCCATACCTAGTTTCAAAAAATAGGGATAACAAAACAGGTTTCTCATTCATGTTACACATTTGTAAAGGTATTCCACACCCATGTCACATTTATAAAAGGAATACATTCCCATTCAACATTTATAAGGAGATTTCATGACCATATCAAATATATAAATGGACACAATTCCAATATTGATAATAAAATAACAATGGTCATCATGCCCATTTTCTATATTTTAATTGTGTATTCGTGCCCACACATCCTTGGTAATAATATCTATTGGATTTAATAAGAGATAAGAAATAATTCATAATTCAATTACATTTAATAATGATAAAGGAATAACCACTATATCAATTAGTCATGTGAACTGGGATTACCACACACCCCTATTCAATTCAACATGATTTTATAATATTGTCAGATGTTCTACAACATAACCATTCACTATTTAATTTATAATATCAAAATATAGATGTCATTCTAAAATATTTAGATAGTGGGTTACCATTGAAAAATTTATGGCTTTGTTGGTTATGGAATCCGCCCACCACATGGGGAGGATACCATTAATGGGTACCTAATAATTTTATATGTGTTTCAATTAGAGGGAACCATTTAATAAGGGATTGAATTAATTTGAAAAACACAGTGAAACTGGTATGTGGCATAATGACACAAATTAGAAAAAACAAAAACATGAGGGATAGTTACAATAAAACCTAAAAGATACTCAAAGTACTCTCCACATCCTTTACCAACCTATTGATCTTGATAAAGTTGAATAAAATCAAAAAAAACATATGAAATTATTGAAAAGAGCGAATAAGATCCTTCCCCAAGATAATCAACTGAGGAGAATAGAAATATCGAAAGGAGAAACATGAAAGAATAACTTACTCTCATGAATCCAACATGATATATATATTTGAAATCGAAGTTTGTATGAGGGTAAAACACTGAATCCTAGGTATAAGAAGGATAGAGGGCCCCTGCATGAGAGAACAATGTGGGAAATATCATGGCCAAAAAATAAGAGGAACCTATTTATATTTTTTAGAAAATTTCACATAAATTCAAATGACATGTAAATTCATTACATTTCATGTAATGCTTGTTTTTCCTCCTTGGTAAAACCCATTAAATAATGTGAAAGGTAAATCCCACCCTATTACACATTGTGTAATCGATTCGCATTTTGTATTCCAATTACACAATATGTAATTATCCTATAACCAACATGCAACACCCTTTTCCATTATTCTAAAAAAACAAACCAAATGGCCTAAATGCATAGTTTCATATTTAAGAAATAGAAAAAATTTATAAGGTAATATGTAAGAAATAAAAAAATCATACCAGATTTGATAAAAATGTTCATATAGTCTTCTTGTTTTAAATAAAATCTTCCCTAATATCACCTTACAAGGGAGGAGAAAATGGTTTTGTCAAAAAATGGGGATACAAGGTAAGAACGTCGACATCTTTCTCCTAAGTATCATCCATTGTTCTAATGTTAATTTATAACACAAGTAATAATGGGATAGAAAACTATTAGAATATATTATGCTTTGGTCAATAATGTGTTTAATATAATTATCAAAAGAAGAATCAACATCTTACTCAAATTCCGTGGGTTAATAAGTATGCGATGGGTTAGAATTATAATTGTGAAGTTGTGAAACATGGATGATTTCATTAAGGGAATGGTACCTATGATTTAATAACAACTGATAGGCTACTGACCTAACTCTATCAAAGATATCATGTTAACCAAAATTAAAATTATATTTCTTCCCTCTCCTCAGAATCCATTTCTATCCAAGCCTTAGTATTACCCACAAGAAAAACTTGTTTACCAACATTTAACTCTAGTAGTTGATGATGATGATTCTAATAAGATTCTTATTTATAATGGGAGGTATACATATGATTCATCATTAGATGAACCTACTCCTATTTCTCTAGAATGAGAGTATGAACCAGTAGCTCTACCCCTCCTACCTCTGACCAGTATAGTGATGAATAGAACATCCTACCATATAGGTCCACTAATGGATCCATTTGTATCATCAACTAAAAGTTTTTATTATAATAGAATTAGTTGAGAGTAATATTCTTATCTATTGAAACCTCAAAATCCTTGACTCATGTTCATAGAATTCCCTCTAGAACCGATAATGTATGTTCTTACTGGTTGATAGACTTAGGGTGAATGTAATTTATCAGAAGCACCTATTTACCAATAGCCTTCTGAAATCCCCTATAGAACCTCAATTTGTAGTTAGAATCTCTATCCGAAATGATAGTATGAGGGAAAATGTTTAGTCATTATATATCCTAAACATAAAATCATTCTATATCATCTACTTATAATTTATCCCATATAGTAACTAATTTTCAGCATTTATCAGTCAATCAAATACAACCCATACTACGTCACCAACCCTAGGAGAACTCCACTATATGAAGAATAGTCCATCGTATCATCCTCCAATTTCAATTATCGAATATGTAATGCATATAAGAGTACAAAAATTAAATGTATTTATACCTTAAATTTTATAGAGGTGGAAAAAATGGCAATAAAACCTGCTATATGACATTTTAGATATGGCCCCATAATACTGTCGGTGCATATCATGATCGAACATGGATAAACCCTTGTGAAAATCCCAATATAAAACATGTGACTCTATCATAAAATCCTCTATCATATCTATGGGAACCCTGATATAACTATTTATACATAGAATTTTGTCACCATCGATTGACCATTCATAGATAGTTCCTCCCTATAAATACCCTCTTACCTGACTGAGCCATTGGGATATGGAAAATGTTTCACTTACTCCTTCTCAAATCCATCTCAAAAAATATATCAATAGGATTCCATTATATAATAGATTCCTGAAATTCTTATATAGGTGTCCTCCTAATGAGATCATCGACAACCACATTTCCCTTCCTATGAGTATAGAAATGCTCGAAGACACGTGAAGGTTGATATTTAACATATAATTGTTTTATGAGACTAAATTCACAACATGTGACCATATATCATAATCATTTTCTATCAATAAAAAACACTCCCCCAATAGGTAATACCTCCATCAATGTACATCATGTGTAAAATCTACCAAATTGTGATCATACGTTAGGTAATTCTACTTATTTTTCCTCAAAATCCATTATTTGTATGCAATTAATCAATATTACTACATTATAACTTCTCCTAGAATGATAAATAATGCATGACAATAAGAAATTTATATTCTACCAAACTCGATCAGAATCATGATTTGTGATGAAGTCAACATTCCTTTCAGCTCCTAAAAAGAAAATCAGACTGGATTGAGTCTATATAAACTTACACCCTCTTTATTAAAGACTATAAGTAGTGATTATAAGCATTATAAGTCTTATATACAATTCCTGTAGTAACTATATGTCCCTATGAAAATAAATATATCAAAGATATTTTTGGACTTCTCCTAGGTTACCACTACACTCACCTTCTGTGGATAAACAAAAACTCTATCCTAAAATATAATATTACCTAGAAAGTATAAATTGATGACTAATTAGTGAAATTTAAAAATCTCAAAATACAACAAGTTGTCTCTAAGTGTATTGAAAATGATCTCATATTGAGTAGCATGGTGACATTGAATATTGAAATACACCAAGATGTCATCTACAAAGACCACCACATATGTATCTAGATTTTGGCGAAAGAACAAATTCATCAAATCCATGAAGACAAAATAAACATTCATAATTTTTAACATCATCATGAGACACTCATACAAAACTTACCAACTATGGAATTTCATATGTGGAATATATAAAGGCCAAACTCTAACCTGATGATAAATCAATTTTAGGTAAATTTTGAAAAACACCCTCACTCATTTGAGGTGGTAAAAAATATCATCAATTCGAGGTAAGGGATACTGGGTTTTTATAGTAAGCTCATTAAAATTCCAATAATTCTCACAGATCCTGATAATTGAGTGAAACATCTAGTTTAAAAAATCTAGTGCACCCTAGGAAGATGTATTGGGCCATATGGAACCCTTGGCCTCTAAATCCTCTAGTTACCTCTTTATCTCTTGAAACTATATAGTAGCTATTCAAAATATAGCATTGAATACTCAGGTTTTTCTAGAAACTAACTCTATAGTAAACTCTACCACCCTTTTTGGAGGAATTCTAGAAAAGTAATTGGGGGAAATATCCCAAAAGTATTCGACTACAAGAGGGAACTCAATCTGTTGTAGCCCTTGATCATCCATATAATTGCCAGAACTATGGCTATTCACTCCACCTAGCCCAAGATTCTATTGTCCATATCTACCCACCTATACATCCAAATCACCCTTTTGAGTATAATTTTTTCTATATTGATGTAAATGACACCCCCAAACAATGACAATCCACATAGGTATGTTAGGGAACCAACCTACCTATTCTAAGTATGAAATACTAACACATCATCTCATGGACAAATAGGTTCCATAAAAATAATGGATTCCTACCTCAAGTGGAAGTCAAAACACTGGTGTACTCTCTCCGATAATATACTCAAAGGTGTATCAAGGATCTTAACACCACAAAAGTACTCAACATGATGTCCAAGGATATCCACACAATGTTAAAATATGAAAGAATATTATGAAACTATATTGAATAAGGAGGAAATGTTAGTAATGGATACTATAATAATATCTCAAATAGTATATGGTCTGACATTCTTATCCTTTTGAATAAACAACATTTAATAAATATGTCTTTATCCCAATACATGTGCTACATCCTAACTACCTGGAGTGGGTTCACTCAACTTCCACCAAAAATATTAAGTCTGAAAACTACAACCACGACTTCTTCCACTAATTATAAGACCTGTAATACTCCAGCTACCCGCCTGGAGAGGTGCCACTGAATTTTCTCCAAAATTTGGAAATGATAAGGATATTGTACCACTAGAAAAAATTATAAAGGCCCAAACAAAACCTATAGATGTCCCAATCTTCTGCAATTTTAGAAATCAATGGGGTCATTGGGTCTCTAGGACCTCTTATTTACAGGCTTCCCAAACATGTAAAATACCACATAACTATTTGTGTGTGACACATGGATATTGTTTCTCATCCGCACAGTCTCAAATCATTACTTGTGACTACTAGCAGAACCAATACCCTATCCTGGTTCTAAACCACCATAGACCACACCACCTACTTTTATCAGGTTCCACTTGATAATAATCTCATGTTTCACTACAAATATATGATGGTCACCTAGAAAAAATTCACTTGAGAATGGATAGGATTCAATTGACCATCCTCAAATAATATCGCTTTCACTGGCTCCACATGATTCAGATAGGCACAATGCACAAAATATCTATGAAACAATATGTATAGACAATAACTATTGAAGAAACCTAGTATGATTTAGGAATTCCATGGAACAATCAGATCTCAGGTTATCAGGAATGAAATAATCAATGAATCTCGACCAGAAATATCATTATTTCACTTCCCAATACTAACAATCCTGATTTAGAAAATTCCACCATATTTTTTGGATCCTAAAGGAATGCATGTAGATAGTTTCAATATATCCTCAACAGGGGTATCAAGATGCCCAATTATAGACATGGTCATATCAAGTCATAACTCTATAGCTTGTGGTCATCCATCCCCCAAAAATGATTGCATATATTGTTTTAGGATCTACTTTTTCAACTCTCCCGTAGAAGGGGTATATCCCGAGGCTCCAAATAATATCTACATAAGTCATATGAAATGTATTTTGAATCAAGATTCATTTCCCATGTCATGAATAATAAGAGTTTCCATTGGAGGAACTACCAAAGGTATAATTGTTAGCTTATGGACCACCACCTCTGGATCAATGTCATCACCACCCATCTGTCATAAGAACAGAGGATGTCATGGTGGAATTTCACTATAATTTCTAAACACATTCCTAAATGGGTTCAATAACAACATAATCCACTAATGTAACAATATATTAAGATAAAAGAATATCTATGTGACAATGAAAACCTTACACCATCTCAATGAGTTGGTTATGGGTGATAGGAACATTTATATAGAACAGCAGAGATGTTACCTTCTTCCCACTACAGAGGCATGTACAAAGACAACCTCAACATTTTGAAGTTTTAATTTATTTTTAATTCATATTTATGCCATAATTATCTTTATATGGTTGATAAAAATGGTTCACCACATCTGATCTGTAAGGTAAATATACCTTTTGAAATGAAATGTGGAATCCACTTAATCCATACAATAACACATTCTAGTCCATATAACCAATCCTCTATGACACAATATGCCATAATTGACTACTTAATGTTCATGTTGTGGCCTATGTAGGAACAAATGTTAGGATATAGTAGGTGATCTATGTCTCAATTATTTTTTCTCAATCCCCCTCAACAATTTTTAGTCCATATCATTTTGATTTATATAAATCAATGTAATCATAGTAATAAAAGGAAATGAAACAAATATAATTCTTTTAAATTACATGGAATATACATGGCAAGCAAATTTATTCTTATTTTCGTAAAATAGTTCAGGATAAAATCGTTCCTGACATCATTTCATTAGGGAAATTTTAGAAGATACATAACAATAATATCAGTCATTATTTCACAATTCAAGTACTACACCCAATGGGGGAATCAAATAAATTATAATAATCAAAATAGAGAAAATAGAAAAGTCTATGGAAGACAATTTTGATTTCTTCCATACATGGCACAAATACTCCTAGGAACAACTTTTTACCAAATCCCAATTCCTTTATAATATCTAAAATATTGTCTCTAAATTTTAATTAAAGAAATAGAATGACCCCTCTGATGCCACTTTGCGAAATCCCATACCAGGGTTCCACATAGAGGTTCCCTGAGTTTGGATGGCCTCATGGCCTTAATAACATCTCCCCAAATTCTAGAGGATGCCAACTATTAGTGAGGGATTAGGGTGTGTCCACAGGGAGACAATTCCCTCATTACCAGAGTGTAGAATATCTGAAATAATAATAAGTAAAAATTGAAATGATATCAATAATGGAAAATATAGTGGAATGAAATATAAATAACGAAGTTAACAAATTGAACTAATAATTGGAAATTGAATCATTTACCGAAGATGATATTTTATGACTTGTATCTTAAAATTTGGAAAACAAGGAGACATGGAATAAGGATGTAAAACACAAATCATGTTGTACAAAAAGAAAAACATACCAAAACATATATACAATCCTCTCAGGATCCATCTTGGACATCTGCTACCATGATCCCATCCTAAGACTTGAAATAATTCATTCATCCATAAGAGGAAAATTCAACTTAACTACACCTAAGAAAATATAGTCTTTTCGGGTGCCATCAGTGGCCCAAATATGGTTAAAGTTAAAATGAGTAGACCACCACCAATAAAATTTATAAATTCCATTTCTATGTGTATACCATGTAATTGTGTAGATATAATAAATAAAATTAGTAAAACCAATAGTAAATGGGTCAGCAATTATTCCTAAAGGAAACCAGATTGACACTACATGCCTTTTCATTTTCTAGAATGTATCAGTACAAGTGTTCAAGGGACACAGTGCCTAGTATCATAGTAGAAAGGGACAACATTCCATCTCTCATTGTGGTAAGGGATTACATGCCTAGTATCATAGTAGTAATGGATTTCATGACCAGTGTCATAATAGTAAGGGATTAAATGCCCATTATTATACATGTAAGGGATTCCACAGCCCATACATATTATATGGTCATCATTAATTGTATCACCTATTATGCATGCCATGCCCATATACTATATAGATGTAGATATTTCATGCCCATATATTATTACATAATAGGATCGTCATTCCTATATCAAATTTATAAGGGGATTTCATGTTTGTATCACATTTATAAATGGAAATCATCACAAATGACATTTATAAAGGTAAATTGTGCCCATATTACATTTATAGAGGGATATTATTCCCATATTTTTAATACATGGTTATGTTACATCCTAAAGATTTATTATATATAAAGACGGTCATCATAACCACACATAATTGGTAATAATATCAATTAGATATAATAAAAGCTAAGGAATAATTCATAATTCATTCAAATTTAGTGATGAAAAGGGTGTAACCATTTCCCCATTTAATTTTTTGACATTGGCTTACCAATCACCCATATTTAAATCAATATGATCTTCTAAATGTGTTAACTGTTCCTCAACCCAACAATTAACCCTTTTATTTTTAATATCCCAATCTAAAATTCATGACAAACCATTTAGATGATGTTATACAATTTTATAATTTATTTCCACATTGGATAAGGGATTGCAACAACAAATGGGATGGAACCTTTAAAGGGGGCCTAAAAATGTCATGTGTTTTTCAATTAAGTTGAATGTTTAGATGTGGATTGAGTTAAAGTGGAACACATGATTAAATTTTCGTGTAGAACAATGACACAAAATACACAACATGAAAATTTAGTGGATAGTTTCTAAATAACATACCTTGTTCTTTTAGTACACCCCTCTTCCAGTATCATCCTTTAGTTCATCCTAGATCAGAATAAAATAGAATTATTGAAGAACACCAAAAAAATAGGGCATAAGATCATTCACCAAGGGAACTCCCTGGAGGAGAAGAGAAATGATGAAAGGTTCAAGATAAAATATGAACATACTATCACACATCCAATGTGATATAAAAACACAATAACATATTTTTTATCGTGAATAAACATTGAATCCAAATTCTAGGACTGATAGATAGAACCTATACAAGGGACTTGGGAGGGTGAGCTCTTGTCTTTAAAATGAATTCCCCTACCTCTATTTTTTAAAAAAGTTCTCAAGAATGTACACAACATTTAAAATCATTACACATCCTAAAAATCTTTTTGGTCTTTCCCCTTGGGAAAAACCTTTTGCATGATGTGAAAGTTTCTAGCTATCTTATTACACATCGTGTAATTGATACACATTGAGTTATCCAATTACAATAATTATGATTATATCCAATCTAAATCTCCCCTATTCCATTATTAGAAAAAAACAACCAATATAATGGTGTGGTTTCTGATTTAATCAAAAAATAACAGTTACAATAGATTAATGAAAAAGCAAAAATATCAATACATGATAAGAAAAACTCGGCTGTTACTTATTCCATTTGTAATATAATATCTGTATATCATGATATCTCAACAATTTGGATGGAAACATCTATTCATCATCCATAATGTTATAATTTATTATTTTATTTACTATACAATATAGACATACCTCCATCTACAATGACCACATATTTAGTGAAAGTACTACCACCAACGTCGACTATATTTGGGATATCTCATCTGTTCATTAGAAATAAATATTTTCTTGATAATTGAATCTCGTACATAAAACTAGTGATGCACCCAACACAAAATCTCTCAAAGAAACGTAAATTCCATGGGGTTTTTCTTGTTTCAAACTACATGATAAAACATTACAGACATATAATGATCTCAAACCAAGAGACTGGTGCACATGTTCAGAGATATCAACAGCCAATGAAACAAGTAACATGTTGTATACCTATTAGACGGACAGTCCTAATGTTATTCTATAGTCGATATCACCAAGTGTGATTGTCATGGATATATTTATAAATGAATATGTCCTCTAAAAATGATATTCACAAATCATTCATGTCCCATTAGGGTGATATATCTGGACAATAGAACATTTTTTATGATTACTATCCTAGTATCTATATGTTCTCATTACATCATGTAACTATTATATCCTTTTAAAAATATAGATAATATAAGTAAAATTCCCTGTAAATAGGGGATATAAATATTTCAACACTAATATATTAATAATATATCATGCATACTCATTGAATACATTTATTGTTATCAATAAGTACTGCTCATGTTGGTTCTAGGGAACCCTCAATCATAACACTCACTTTCATTTAGCCAACTTGCTAACCATCCACCAATTTATAGTATCATGTAATGATCATGATTCTACTGAATTATGGATTTAAATATTTGGAGATCCATGATTTTTATACATGGATAATATGTTATCTGTGGATTCATGTCTCTATATACAATACCTCAAGAGATGATATCCATGAGTATATCCCTTTTATCCTTAATCATGACCTTGAAATATTGGATAGTACCATTGTTAAATGATAATCGTAATTTACATCATGATAATACTCTTTTTATATGTATGATTCCATGTACTCGGAAAAATAATTTCATTGACTATACTTATTCCTTAGTTGAATCATACACCATAATTTACTCAATTTCATATTTAGTATATTGCATGGAACATTGTTACAGATCAAAAAAAGTAACATATAGAATTATAGGCACCATTTTAAAATCCTCCTATGTCTTGTACATGTCTTAATAGAGATATTTATTCAATGTTAATTTTAAAAAAATTAACTTTTCAATTGTTCCAACATCAATTTTTCAATACCATGTCTATATAATTTTTTTGGATATATCCCAGAAACCCTTATATTTAATCGATATACCATATTATCAATAATGTGTGTTAATACTTTAATTCAATATTTAGAGAGGTTCATGCAATATATTCATAAAAACTATAAAATATTTAATTCAAAATTACAACTATGGTACTCACACTGACCGATTATAATATAATAGAAAATTTTAATTCCAAAGTAACATTTTGGGTCATGTTAATTACATTAATCCAAAATTAGATCTCTATAAATTGAAGCCCCTAATGGGATTATATGGTGTCACTAATCATTTCATGTTGTGTCAGAGAGACTCTTTCTAAGAACAATGTAATTGACATATAATACTTAATTTATACATCATTGAATGTTTGGATGATAATAAAAACTGATATGGATTTAGGAATGAAAATATGGTATAACCAATTGTGCGTTATTGATACTATGCTGGTGCCACTCGTCGATAGTTTCTCTTTAATACATGAATATAGAATTACATAAATTGGAAAAAATAATAATTGAGATAAATCATTAATAAATTTCAAAAAAAAATAATAATTTAATACCTCACAATAAATCAATTTTAACTTATTTGCATCCTTTGTTTATTTTTGGAAGGATTTGGGCTTAATTAGAAAAATTTGTCTAATTTTGGAATTTAACAATTTTATTTTATTTTTGTATTTCATCAATAAAATTTTATAAACTGATATAATTTATGAAATTCTTATTTATAGTCTTAATTACATATTGGGATTTATTTAATTATTATATACCAACAATTGAATCCAACATTTGGTGGCCCAAAATATGCTCAAGAGTCATTTATCAAAATCTATGCATAGATTTGCTTAATTTTCTAAATGGGACTGTATCTCATAAATTTATGGTAAAGTTTTTCTAAAATTC
This sequence comes from Viscum album, assembly GCA_963277665.1. Classification (NCBI taxonomy): domain Eukaryota; kingdom Viridiplantae; phylum Streptophyta; class Magnoliopsida; order Santalales; family Viscaceae; genus Viscum; species Viscum album. The sequence goes on from OY728142.1 coordinate 1,934,331,764, forward strand.
AACATGTATAAAGAAAAAATACAGAAAAATAAATTGTATTACTGTGAAAACTCATGATTCGCTGAACAAAATGGTCCTAAATTCATGGAAAATAAGAATTTCGAAATTCAATGATTCTCCATGAATAGAATAACTTTTTGATGTAAAATGGATATAATTTTCTTTTTCAAATTATGCATATGAAACTGAAATTTTGTGGTAAAACATAAAATACATTTTAAAACAAAATTTTGGGAAGAAACTATTCCAAAATTTGTTCATTAAATGGGTCTACTGTGAGAAATATTTCATTGTATATAATCTAGAGAAGATGTTAATAAGAGAATTGGAATATGTTGAATTCGAATAAAAATGGATGAAACCCCAAAGAATAAATAAGGAGGAGTTCTCCCATTCTGAAGAAGTGTTATACACCTCTTATGTAAGACCCTAAGTTCTTGTGGATAGTTATTTCGATTAAATTATAATTTCCTTTATTTCTTGCATTGAACAAAGACAATAAATACATTCGCATAGAATGAACATGACATATGTTACATAGAACATCATATTCTAATGTGTTACATAAAGCATCTACTTGATGTACATTACATGCAACACTAAATTGGCATATATTACACGCAACATCGATGTTTCTACGAAACATAAATTTATAGTTTTAATTATTTAAAGGTGATAATTATAATCTGGACAGTAAAAATAGATATATTAATAGTCATATATTATTCAGAAATTTTTTTATAATTTTTTTATTTATAATACAGATTGAAAATGAATGTTCTGATTTCAAGTAGAGTCCTTATATGTATAAAAATACTGTTTTCTCGAGTGAATTACTTTTAATTTCCTTCTATGAAATAAAATAAAATTAATTTTAGAAAAAATTATAAATTTAAATTTATAAAATAAAATTTATTTTTTAATTTATAATTTTTAAATTTCATAGGGTGAATTTTAAGTATTTTTTTAGAAACATTATTTTTGGATGAATAATAAAAAATACCAAATATAAATTATAAACTATTTTTTTATCTAATTTGTTTATACGGTTACATTATATTTTATATTTTTTAAAATTATAAATATAATATATTTTTAAAAATTAAGTCAATGTGAGAAATTTTTACTGATTTCACATTGAAATATGATATTAAATCATATAAAAGTTTTGATCATTATAATTATAAAAAAACACATTTTCGACCCACTACGAGATCATATTTAAATTAATTTATGCAATTTCTACAATTAGAATTTATAAAAATGTATTTCGTACATGTAATAAGTATAAATTTAAATTTTCATTAAATTAAACATTGATTTTGATAAAAAATCGTAGTGAACGTACTTAAAATTAATTACATCTATTAAGGTAAAATTAAGATTAAATATCAACTAAACCTTAAATTTAAGACAAAAGAAGACATATAAACATAATGAATATCTATTATATGGACATATTTTGAACCTATCATCCATTTTGTTGTATTTGGGTCATTATTGGATCAATATGGAAAATGAAAAATGTTGGTGAAATCCAATCTTCAAATATTTACAAGAGTGACACTCATCCTTCCTTATAAAATGAGAACACCTCTCACTCTTCTTCACACCTCTCAAAAAAATGTTAATCCAGATCCAACCAATACACTTTATAAAAACCATAAATTTTCTCCTAGAATATTTCCCTTCGTTAGAAGGAAATCCAATGAATCTTTTTTGCACAAACCAAAAGGAGTTACCTGATTAAGAGGTAATGTCTTCTCTTAGGTCCTTTATTTATTTTCCTTCTCCAACCCACCAATATATTTATTCAAATATTATATAAAAATAAAGTATCATAAATATACGAGGATGCTATTATTATTTGGTCACAACATACACTAACACACAACTCCATATATTGGATAAGGAACGTACTATTTATGTGTGTGATAAACTACCACCACACTAAACAGTGATGGTTTAATCTCCCTTACCACCTCTTATGGTGGAAATTATGATATAAACTATATTTATATATGTTTTATATTATATTTATCATTTATTTAATCATATAAATTACTTTTACAACACACATTTTTTTACTTCCTATTTGTTGTTAAGGTTATAATTTAATTTGTTGAAGTGTGGACTATCACCCCCTCTAAGAGAGATGATTCGTTCATGAATACATGGAATCTATTAAGAATGTGTTTAGTTAATATATAAGATATATAATATATCATAAATATAAATTAATAATGATACATATACATAAATTTCTTTTAGTTTCTTTATCTTACAATGAAAATTGAAAAGAAATAGAGTTCATGAAAACGTATAGCCTATCGTCTCCATGAACGATGGATTTCGTTTCATAAATATATATTATATAGATTATTATAATGAAAATATAAAAAATATATATTATATTTATATAATTTTCTAAATTCTATAAATCATTATATATGTTTTAAGTACCAATTATATAAAAAATTAAGACACATGCGAAGAATTAAGAGAATATTACACCAAGTGAATCCTTAACATAAGATTGTTAACAAATGGGTAATATAAGTTCATAATAAAACCATATATTTTTTTATATATATTAATATGTTTCTTTAAAATACATATAATAAATTTATATTTATTATACACTTGTTTTTAATGTGTACGACGACAGTCAAACACAAGGTAAGTGGATTCCATCTTTTTTTATTTCTGTGAGATACATGCTATGTTCTCCACTCTTTCATTTTATGTGGTGTATGTATAACAAATGATTTAAATCAATGAATATTTAAATTAAATTTTTGGGAATTCACATTTCTACAATATGATCCATCATTCATGGGGTTTATGTTTCAAAAGATACCAATTAAGTAAAAAAGTTTGGTCTCAATTTGTCTTCTTCGGGAATCATGTCTTGTTATGCTTCTAAATAATTATTTTTGAGGTGTTTATACATCCATTTGACTTGTTATATTATGAATATAATTCTTTTATTTTTTATTTATCCTTCATATGACATCTTTTTCTTACATGAATAGTGTGAATCAAGGTAACCAATTACTAAGAGGTTATTGAAGAAATATCATCACATTTCGAGATTGTAAATTATTATTCTTATTTGATGAAATATTATAATCTATCTATGAATTATAGTCATGATTGTTTTTTATACTCTTTTTATTCATAATATCCAAATGTATTAGTACCATTTTCATACTCTTCAATACTTAATAAAATGTTTTTAAGAAAAATGATATTTTATCTCTCTTTGGTCAGAAGTCCATTGTATCCAAAAACCAGGCTTACAAAATGTTTTTCAAAAAATGTACTCAAAAGATAATTGATGACCATTTTCAAGGAAAAGTATTTTAAAAACGTTTTTATGTTTTCAATTATTCCTAATTAAGTTTTCATATATATTTTAAATGAAATTTGTTTACAAATTTTTTGTGTTTTAAAAATAGTTTTCAATGTAGAAAGAATATCTTCTTTAATATATATTTTCAAAAGATCCTTCAAATTTATTTCTCATTTAAGATAACATCTGTTGGTGTTACTCATTAATTTATGGGGTAATTTTTTAATGTTTTTATTAATATAATTTTTCAAAATGAATTATGTATTGATGAAATGATGTTTATGAAACCTTTTTCCTTTTCAAAGGGTATTTTCTTTGAAAACCTTCTTCTTTTCACATGTTACGTTTATAATGAAATGATTATAAAACATGACTCTTTCTATTGGATATGATTTGATTAAATTTTAAATACCCATTTAATATCATGGGTTATGATATTATTATTTCATATTTTAGGTAATATGTATTTATGTTTTTATTATGAGATGGTTGGGACATATATCTATCTCCAATGCATTGGGTAAAGATTTATATCTCATGAGATGGATGTGAATGGAATGAGGAATAAACTAAGTTCAGTATTACCCGTCTAGAATGAGAAATGAAATCAGTTTAATAATATATTTCATGAACTAGGAGTGATCTTGGTTAATTTATACAGGGTTGGTACATAGTGTGATCCCGGTTCATTAAATGAATTTTCCTCTATGATGGTCTCTGTAAATATTTTTACTAATATGAAAATAATTATATATGTTTATGTGTTTACCAAAATTCAATGTTTTATTCCTATGTTATGCTTCCATCACTTATACTATTTATTTCATTAAGATTGAGTCCTTATGAGATGCTAATATTTATTCCATGATTCATGTATATGATCTTTGATATGCAGGGTATGTTCTTATCTTTTCATGATCATATTCTCATACCCTTATGCTCCTAATTGTGGTAACATATCTCTATTGTTTACCCTTACTGAGAATTTGAGCTCACCATTTTATTTATTTATTTCCCCAGCTTATGAAGATATGTAATCATGTTTTGTATTTCTAAAAAGGGTGATATTTAAGATGAACAGTGTGGGAGATTATGTTTATCACTTATGTATCACAGTTTGTATTTCAATGTTTCTAGAGGAACTAGACTTGTACAATAATTGGGTATCTATATAAATGACTTAAAGTTATCATTTATACTGATTTTGAGAGATCAAAATACATGGGAAGAATGAAAAGCATCACGACGGTCTAAAGTAATACAACCCCAAAAAATCGTTTACAACAAACATCATCCCCTTACTAGGAAATGAACCCAATTTAATAAAGGAAATCATACCACGATCAGGAGTTTCCAATGATTCCAGAAAATCCGCTACTATATTTCCTTCCTGCCATGTATGTGATATCACAATGTGGTTCCCCATAAAAGCATTGCGTCTCATGACTGTATAAATTATATTTCAAGGTATTCTTCCCATGTCCCTCATGGATCTATACAAAAGAAGGGAGTCAGTCTCCACTGCCGTCAACTGAATATGACTTCTTGAACACATCTCCAAACCCTTAACTAAAGCAAGGGCCTCCTTCTGAAGAGCACCGCCTTCCCCGAATGAAGCAGTGAACACCGCACACACTGACCCAGCTTGATCTCTCACAACGACACCCTCATGAATTTTCCCCCCATGCAACGACCCATCGGAATTTGTTTTGAGCCCTTGGCACGATGGACACCACCGTACCCAAAATCCCTTCCCTAGATCATTCGCCTGTTGATCGGTAGAAATAGACGGGACCAAAGCATTCACCGAAGGTGTCGAATGACAATCCAGGGATAAATGAAGTAGATCCCTGATATTGTTTTTCATTTTGAAAAGAATGATGTCCATGAATCCTGAAGCGTTATGGTGTCGACCCTCGTTCCGGGACTTCCATATTGTTCATCACCCGAAACATAGGATGATCGATCTAGCCTTCCTCTCCACCCCTTTATTTCCAGCTCCACTAAACCAAGCATGGATAAAGTTAGTACAAGATCCTTCATACCCAATCCACCCGAATAAATCCCCATAGGCCATCCAAATGCCCTCTGGCCCATTCACTATCATAGAAAATGTGTTCTACTGATTATTAGTTGAAAGACCAAAAGCACCAACATAATGAAGATATATTAATACCCATTCAGTGTGTACCACAAATTTTATGTATGGTTAATGTATTAAAAGATAGTATTGATATAACATATGAAGAGGAGTCCAATGGATATGTTTCTTCCCATCATTTTTTTTATTTTCTTTTTTTTTTGAAATTTTGTTTTTTTCTTATTTATTGTGCATTCATATTTAAATTAATGTGTCTTAATATTTTTATTCCCACCCTAATCTCATTATATTACTCATCCATGTTTCTATAATGATCTATATTCAAATTTCAATGGTAATTGACTAATCTAAGGCTTGGACCTATGGGAGGATTCCTGGGGTTCATAATTAATTTTCCTCAATTCAAAATGTTTTAAATGTATTTTTGGTTGATGGTAGAGTATTGCTTGTTTGTGTGGGGTCATCCACAATGATATTATTTTTAATTCCACTCATTTTAATTGATTGATTATGTTACCTTCCATTCTATTGGAAAAACTCTCAATATGGTGGAGGTGGATTTTTTGAAGATATTAAATGACATACGGTGGAGCAAGGTATTTTTGGAATTGCATTCTTGGCAGTGGTGTTATCTTATTTGACTATTGGAAGATGTAGGGTTTTGGTGCATCAAAGTAATGATTAAATCACACATGAAATATATCAAAGGAATTTAATTTCATAATGATGTTTCATCCAAGGAATTAACAAAATAAATTTGAACAAAAATTGATTAATGCAGGATGCCATGTGACCAACCCTAGGACCAAGACCTTTATTTATGATACTAATTCTTTGTGGCATATTAATGTTTATATAATGTTATTTTATTTCATTTCCTTATTTTAAAAAACCAAAAACCATTATTTTAAATAAATAAATAAACTAAAATTAATTAGATTTGGTTAATTAGAAGTTAGTAATCAGATCGAGTACGACACTCCAATTGTATGATAACCTAGATCAGCATCTGTAATGCATTAGGAAAATAAAAATTACTTCTTTTTCACCCTATTATAGATATCCTTTACAAATTGGAACTATTTTCGAGATGATATTATGGAATCCGTAGTGGATTAGAAAGTATTTGAATTGGTAGTGTTGGTGCATGGCAGTGGTAGATTAGGATACAGCCGACATAAGAAGTGAAAGCGGCATTCCTCTTCTCCTCCAGAATTCACCGTGGTCATAGGAGCATTCGAATTGAATTCATGGTGGTCATTCATTTTGATGGAGGTGTTGGAAGGATGTGTGGTGATTGTGTGATATTTACCATAGTGTTTCTAGGCTAAGTGAAGTAGTGGTGAAATTTCTTGATACAGATCTTATGTAGTGTAAGAGAAAATTAGAGTCAGAGAATCATATCCACAATGAAGACTTTATCCCACATAGAAACAAGATGTGTTGGTGGGGGTGGACTATTTTCCTCAATGATTATTCCACTGCTCATAAGACCACATCAGGGACTGTCTCGTTGTTCCACTTACAAACACATAAATGCATGCCCCACACACATGGCCCATACCATCCCATGGGGTCACTCTGCACCCAGGGAGTTCACCATCTATGGTCCACCCATATAGGATTTTAACACCCATTATCTATCTACCTATATAGGAATTCTAACATGCTATATTGGCCTGCGTGGATTCCATGTCCTGGCTAGGTGGATGGCTAAAAAAATGATGATTTATAACTCTTGTCTTGAAAATTATTTTTACAAATTTCCAAAAAAATGTTAAAAAAATTAATAAGATTTATAAAAACATAAAATACAAAATAAATCGTATTTTAATATTTTAACACCAATTTTATTTGTTTAAATATAAATTCCAGAAAATGATTTAATAATTTAAATATGTGGAGATTATCATTAAAAATATCTAAAAATCATTGAAATTATATTACAAATAAGCATATGAAATGAGTTTGTCAAAAACCACCACACATAAACCACACATTGATGCACACATGTCATATGGAGTGGTAAATACAATTTATTCATAATATAGAATTAAGGCTGAAAAGATATGTATCAATTATAGAGCTTCTCAATTGGTTCACCTAGTTAATCTAAATCATCTAAACTAATTATAATTTATTTTGTTATTATTATTTTCTGATACAAACTGTAAAATATTTTTGGTTTTTTATTAACATTTCAGATTTTTTTCATTGAATTCAATATAAAATACTAAACACAAAAAGAAATGTTATATAAAATTCATTAAAGAAGAAATATCTTCTTTTTGGGTTCAATTTTATGTTCATTCATTATTCCCATTTATTTGATTGATTTTAGTTTAATAATTAAAACATGAAATATCATGATGATTAATATTCTTCTCATTTATAAATTGTTGAATATTTGAATGCCTTACTAATATCAATTCCACTACTTCCTTTAATCGTGGTTTATGACACTCCATCGTCTAAGGTGATCCATCATCCGAGACCTAGAAAAATTTATATCATTTCATGCATTAAAACAACTAAATTTATATTGTGTGGAGTTATACAATTTACATATGTAAAATAGATAAAAAAATAGAAATATATTGAATTGCATGTAATTGGGGGAATTCAACACTTTTGAGACATTCACCTCCCTCATTCATGTTATTCAAATATACAAAAACCCTAAAAGAAACTCTATGAATCATTAAATATCGACTTGACCTCCCCCAAGACAAACCTCGTGTCAGTCTCCCGTGGCCGGGAGTAATATGTCACGTGGAAAAATGATTAAAAATTTAAGTAAGTAAATTAATATAAAATGAAGAATAAATAAATATAAAGAAAATTAAGTTGAGGAAAATAAAATGAAAGGATGAAAAAAGAAATTAGGGATAATAGAGCTATATAGAGAGTAATAAAAAAATAACAAATAATAAGAACTAGAATCAAAGAATAAAATAATAAAATGAAAAATAAAAATAAAATTTTAATAATAATAATAATAATAATAATAATTAAATTAAGAAGATTAAGAATTAATAGAAATTTTTTGGAATGGATAAAAATATGTGGATGAAAACAATGGATAAATTATTTATTCAAAACTAAAAGTGAATTTAAAATAATATTTAAATATAAACCTAAAAAAGTAAATAAGAATGAAAAATTGAAGAAGAAAAATAAAGGATGGGGAAGTAGTGAAATGTCCTAGCCTCCTTGGTGGATTCCCTCTCAAAGAGTCTTGATAAATCATTATAAACGATTCATCAACATTTTTACAGGAAGGGAGAAGGGATCCATCGGCCCCATTTACCTTGATGTCTCCCCAAGACTCCCTTAGAGGGAACCACCTTAGAGGCTCGTCGGAAGCACTACATCCCCTTATTTTCATCTTATCCTCATTTTTGCATTCATATTTATTGGGGTTTAATTTTATATCTAAATTTAAATTTAAATTATTTATTTCATGAAAAAAAAATCCTGAATTACTTTCATCAACATATTATCAGGTATTCTTTATTTCACATAGTGATCTCTTGCTCCCAATAATGGAAGGTTAACCGGAGCCTTTCCCCAAGGGTAGTCAAGGAGTTTTTTAAATTTTCTTAATGTTTGTTTTTTGTTTATGGTATATTTTAGTAGCATATATGGGAGATATAAATTTCCTTAGTTAGTTGATTCCCCAAATGAAATGAAAATCTATCTATTTATATTATTTTTCATAAACTATTTTCCCTCTCTTAATTGGATATCTCTTCACATGATGGATTTTGGTGATTTAATGGGTGAAATGACATTGATAGAGCCATGTCCTGAAAGATGGAATACCTCAGACCAAGGTATTTCATCAACCATGATTAAAGGAGGAGGTGGTATTGAGATTTCATAGGAATACAAATATTGAACAATTTCTATATGAAAATAACAATAATTCATCATGAGATTTCATTTTTAAATTGTCAAACAAAAATCAAAAAATTAAAGGAAAACAATGATTAAACCTAAAACTGAATGTTAAACCAATTTCATTATTCATTAACTCGTTTAGTTTAAATTTACCAACATGTTTACTATTTAATATCCCATTTCATTACAATATCATTAAAATTAATCAAAAAACACAAATAAAGTTTACTATTAATTTCATAAAATATTAATAAAAAATTTGTTTTCGTGATTTAGATTAAGTAGGAGAACAAAATCAGAGTATCATCAAGAGAGATTACACTGATAAACCACTATGCTGCATTAGAAAATAAATTTCTTTTTACCACACCCTATGAGAGGAATGCATCGAAACTGGCACTGTTTCCATGGATATTAATAGTTAATTCGATCACTTTTTCTAAATTAAATTTATTGAAAAAACATTCATTGTTTATTTATTAAAAGATTAAAAGAAATATTTTAATGATTTATTTAAATATAGAATATTTTTTAATGGTAGATTAATCACATGTGAAACATGAAAAGTGATAACTACAATAAGAAGATTATAATAGGTGTAAGGTTTAGGAACTAATAGAAAACATTGAAAAACGAATTAGAAAAGATGAAAGGTTCTTTTAATATGATCACACATTAATAGAGAAACTTGACCATGAGTTGGAATAAGAACATGTGGAAGTGGTGGAATATCTTTCATAACTCGTCAAAACAATTAAATAACCCGAGGAGGTAAATTTGGAGGTACCGGAAGATTCATTCATCATCAGTCAACAATTATAACGATAGATAAATGAATAGAACTGAAATTATAATTTAGAAAAGGGATATCATGTGAATTTGAATATATTTTAATAAAAATGGGCAGAAATTCAAATGAAGCATTATACCAATATTCCTTACAATGTTAAAGACCCACCACCTCTGCATATCTCTCTATATTTTGTTGAACTTAGAGGCCACCCAATTTCTGTAATTTGATTATAGGATGGAGGATCCGAACTACCTACCAATGTATAAAATGATCAAATCGATGTGGTACATTTCATCAAAAAAGTGATTAAACATAAAACAAAATAGGGATATGATACATTCTTGAACTAAAAATCATTTAATTACATTGAATCTAATTTAATTATCACTTATAATAATTTTGAATTTTCCAAATTGACCCACTCTTTTTTCCACAGGAGAATGATGAAGAAAAATGAAATGTTCCTTTTGATGTCATTTTGGAGTTCCCTTAACCTATTGAACATTTCTTAGAAGAATCATAAGAAGAGATACTAATGGCTCTACCTGAGGATCCATAGATGCACACTACTAAAATTAAAGGAAATATTTTAAAATTAATTCTTAAAATTTAAATTTTGATCATATTAAATTACATTCTAAATCATTTTTTCATATTTTAATATATCATATTTGGAGAAACCACTAGACAATAAATAATATGTTACACAAGTATAAAATTATAATGAGGATGATTCATACTTCATCCTACCCACGCCTTGAATGTTGTACCTAATTTTCAAGGGGATAGATCTTGTATACTATATCAATGGATTATTCCTCACCATGGAGGAAGAATCATAGAATGAGAAAATCTATATTCGGTGTCTAATATAAAATAATTTACAACCACCATCACATTATTGATAACTGTTAGTAGTTCCATTTATAGGAAGTAAAAAATTAAGGGCCCATGCGGGGGATCATACTAGGATATATCATTATATTTTCTTTCTATGAATTTTATAATTAAATTTAATTTATATGATTAGTTCATCATGTGTCTGAATCCCTGCTTATCTTTTTTTATTCAATGATAAGTTTCATACTCTTAATTTAGTCGCTTACTTATATTAGACCATTATAAAATAAGTAATCTCCCAAACCATGGAGGAAGAGGACAAGAGTTTCATTTACAAAGAGAGTTAACTTTTAATATTTATATTTTAAAAACCATACATATTTCTCCAATGAAATGAATTGATATTTAAACTAAAAATTGAATACCCATTATTAAAAAATAATTTATTGGAATTATATTGAAGACATGAGTTTCTTAGGATTCTAGTGATTCCATGTTTTTATTTCAATTTTAATGAAATTGAATGATTAAATCATAGAATAATATGATTAATGTGAAGCTTAGATAGTAAAATGAGAGTCATGATTTTTGGTAATTAATTGATTCATGTAAAATAAATTCCCCTCTCATTTTTCATGCATTATATTTTGGAAATTCATTTGAATATATTTTATATTTTTAATCATGTATTGAGTGATTTTACAATTTTATAATTCCCTTTCATGAGAGGATTTATAGACCATGTAATTCCTATTTTATTTTCTAGAATATTTCATGAGTGATACGAGGAAATTACACATATTATAAATTGTATGTGAACTTATCAAAGTAATGACTATAACAAAACACATTTAAAATGATTGAGGCATATTTTGAAAATACCTTATCCTTAATAGACCATATCAATATCAACAATTTTTTAACCCACATAAATCATGATGGACCTTGTTAAAAATGATCCATGTTTCAATCCATTTTTAACTATTCGTAGAATTCTATTATTATATGAATGATATTTTAAAGTTAAAGTGTGGTGGTGAAGAGAATAATGGCTATTGGGATGGTATAAATTGCGGGGATAATGTTTGGGGTTCTTATTATGGGAATAAATTACGGTTTTTGATTCAATCATGATACTTCATTATTAGTCCTTCATTATTTAAAATAATGTGAATGAAAAGGGATATAATAAAATGAAAAAATAGGGTTTTATTTGGGAAAACCAAAAATCACTATTAGTAGACCTATTATGTTTTACAAATGTGATTATGTTGGGTGTGTAGAGTTTATTATATGAATAAATTCCAAATAATTAAAAAAACATAAATGTTCTTTTATAATATAATAAAATTATAATGGTAGAAAAAAATATTCAATAGTGTGAAAAATCATTCATTAGGATTTATTTGATCATAACCATTACATTGAGTTTTAGGGAAATGGAATAATCTAATTGGAAGGGAATAGATCCATTGAGATTTCATTTTTGATATCATTCTCTATAATTTAAGAGATAAACCTCCCCCTTAATAATTAATTATCAAACACGAATTCCAACCAACCTTAAGTATCAAAGTCATTTGAACCTTGACTACGAATTCCTCATGATTTTATTTGTCTTTTATCTTAAAAAATGGAGGAAATATTTCCTGTATAATTATATGGATAATGATCATGTTATCATGATATGAAAACATTTTCACATGAAATATATCATGAATAGTGAGTGAAAATATTGAAAATATCGGTAGATCAAGATTTTACATGTTTAATAATAATAAATTAACAAAAACATTATGAATGAATGGATAAGTAACACTGTTTTCAAATGGAAAAAATTAAAATAATTGAGTTCATTATTTCTTTAAAAATTCATAAATTAAAATGATATTTTATGTTTATTTTTATTTTATTTTTAGACATTGAAAATTTTATGATTTTTATTTCATTGGAATTAATATATTTGTAACATTGGTCCCATTTATTTTTCAATGTTGAGATATTATGCTTTAGTTAAATCATGTATTGTGTGGTGTAATTTATAGAGATAATATTTTAGTAATTTTTCATATTTATTTTAATGGATAAATAATTGAAAATATTACAATTTGAGCTAATTTGCATCATTGTTGGATTTTTGGTCTGTTTCGGATTTATTGAAAAGTGGCCTAATTTAAGAATTTCACTGTTTTAATTTATTTATGTATTATGTCCATGACATATTATAAACTCATTTAATTTTTGAAATTCATTTTTTGGAAAAATTAAATCTTGGGATTCATTTAATTTTTTGAGACAAAGTGCTAAGTCTTACATTTAGAGGGCCAAAATATTCTCATAATTCAAGCTTCAAAATATGTTGATGGATTTTGATACTTTTTAATACGAGACCAAATCTTATAAATGTCTTTTCTTAAAGAGAAAAAATTAAATAAGGACTAAGATAAAATCATGAGAAAAACTTTTACAACTTTGGAAACACATGATTTCAAAATTATATATTTTATAATTTCAATGAAAATCATTTTTTTTAAATTCATTGATTTTTCCTACTAGAATAAAGTTTAGATGTAAATGATAAATAACATTTTATAGACAGGTTATATGAAGATGAAATTATGTTGTGAAACATTATATACATTTATGAACAACTTTACTGAAGAAAAATTTAACAAATTCAGTAATTAAATGTATCTACCATGAGAAAATTTTAAGTCAAAAGAATATGGAAGAGATTATAAAGGGAGTTTTTGAATATATTGAATTTGAGTTCAAAATTCTAGAACCACCTTGGGATATATTAGGATAATTTCATCCATTCAGAAGGAGATTTCCACACCAATTTTTAGGACCTGTCCTAGAGGGGAGCATGTTGTGACTACTCGAAGCCAACCTCCTATAGGCCAGGGGATGATGATTATCACAAAGTAGTCATATCTCACAAATGGGAGTATTAGCCTAAGTACCATTATGCACTTACACAAACACACATCACCAAGTCACAAATTCTGAAACGTAAAAACAATAAGTAAATAATGAAATCAAACAAGTAAGATCCCACAATAGAGTATGAAAAGAAGTACAATAATGTAAATAGGGGAAAAATACACACCCACAAAAAAGAGTATGAAAATCCCAATAAAACCTACTGATATATTGTCGGCAGTATCCTAGTCTAAGAAAATCAATGCCCATGTTCTTGAAACTCATCTATAGAAAACCCTATCAGATCAAACCTTAGGTCAATGTTACATGGACTGATGTTTGAAGTACCAAAAGCTTAACTCATTTTTCTAGCCTCACTGAGAACCGCCAGGCCCTGGTCTACCTAAGACACCATCAAACTGTCAATCTTCTATACAAGACATGACACGTGCTTACAAAGCCACTATAAGTGTGTGTAAAACATTACTCCTTAGGACACCCCGAAAACAAAATGGAAGTACCATTAAAGAAATATACCAGTAAACATGAAACGTGTATATGTTAACAACACATATAACAATAATATATAGATATCTGTATTCCAAGATTCATAGTCTAGAGGTAATCCTCAACCAATTAACAAGAACATGATTCTACTTGAATCATGCTCGTTTCAGGAGAAATCACTATAGGAGATATGATATCATTGGAGAGGCTCACGAAGATATCTAGCCCTTTCCCAGTTACTAAATGTGAATGTATTGGTCATGGTGGATCATGATACCACAAAGAGGGTATCACACCTAGACATAATGAGGGATATCATAGATCAAGCCCAAATAAACTGTGGGATACCACATACCCAACCTTGATCAATTCACAACATAGGGGATCATTCCTAGACACCCTATGTGATTCTACAGATCTTTCCCACACATTCTGATAGATATAACGTACCTTGCTGAAGTGAACTACTAGGTGGAAGACCAGTGCCATACTCACAGAGGTTACACTATTCTGTAGGCTCAACTAAGGGTGATAGAGGGTTGCACACTAGTCCTAGGGAGGGGTGCCTGACTCTATTTGTGTATCAATGTATAGAAAGGGTTAGAATCATGTAATGTGGACTTAATATTGTACATTTTTCACAATAAAAGACCGTGGAAAATGATATCACCCTATACTGGTCGAAACAAAAAACTGACCACATTAATTCCAATGGAATTTCTCATCTTAAGGGTCATAACACCATAGACAGTTGGCCAAAAAGATGAACTATTTGAATGTTATGGGGGGTGAGAAGTGTCATAATGGGGTTATTAGGCCTATGGATCTACCCATCCCAACCCACTTTGTCTGAACCGACACATAAGGTCCAATCAGACCAACATGGCTGCTCCTCCAAAGAGCTCCACATGTCCCGTCTATCCCACACTTACTAGGGAAACACCACCAGGCCCATAAGCCCACTATGATAGAACCCACACCTTTTATCCTACTATCCCTATGCATCTAAAACTTCACACAGAATCACCGCGTCACGGGGACCCTCTGTTTCCCATAGCTTCCAAACCATGTTACGACTAATGCGGTCTACTTTAGCTGGCCCTACCGACTCCCACAGAGCCACTCACTGCTTTCTATGTGGCTGCTGACATTGCCTCTGGTGTAGCCACATCAAGTGTTTCTACCTCCGATCACTACTTCCCCAGGCTTCAAACATTTCCACCTCACCCCACTAGACCAATATGATAAACCAACAATGGTAGTCCCATATACGGACAATTGTGTCAACATGGATGCCTTGATCTCAAAATGGATGTAGATATGGGTTCCTTGGGTCCTAATATACACATATCCGGCCTCTACTATCTCTTTTCCTTTAATATGGGGATTCGACCACGTTCGTAGCCACCCATCATGTTGAACAGTGTCCATGGGGGTGCAACGATGAAGAACACGTTGAATGGGTTAACAAAAATCAAGAATAACAACTTGACTAATGATCCTAAGCCTTTTGGTCATGTATACCTCAATCCATTCTTATTATAATTAAGAATGAATAATAGAGAATGAAATCAATTCCTCAAATTTCATTCTAATGGTGATGCACATATCAATTATTTTTCATCTAATTAAGATGAATTCTTTCTAGATTATGAATGGGGTGGAAATTCATAAAAAAATGTCATAAATGTAGGTAGGATCGATCGTTGTTGTGGAACAATTATATTTCCATTATTAATGAGAACCTCAAACTCTGGTGGTACAATGATCCATGATCTTATCGATCTGTCATCGTTCATTGCAAAGACAATTCAATGGTTGTTACAATACGTATGGTATGAGTGAACATCCCTATAGAAATCCCATAACAATACATTTTGAATAGAAACGTTCATTGCATAGAAATAATTTTTATTTAAATTATTTATTGATGATTACATACTTTATGAGTTTTTTCACAGAAGAACTGATCCAAATAAGGTTGTGTCCAACCTAGGGAGAACACTATATGAAGAAATCAACAGTGGTATTGGATTTCCAATCTATTTCAATGTTTGTCATTTATATAGATTTTTTAAAAAAAATATAAGTCATTAAATATTTTATTAAAAATTACGTTCTTGGTGAAATTTAAAACAGATGACCCATGCAGACCAAAGGTAGGTCACTCCTAATGTAAATCCACCATTCATAGCTAAATGGATACATAATATTTCTAATTCTGACACTCATATAAAAGGTATTCCACCACATTAGGGAAATTGTGTGCACATTCTTTTAAAAGATTAATATTTTTGAAAAAAATCATTGGAACATGGGCCTCCTAATTGGATGATGTCTCAGTTCTTTTTCTCAAAAATTTAAATATAATTTCTAACAAAAATTAATGGAAAATATGAAATGATAAATTCCCTTGACCTTTGGAATTTATTTCCATAAAAGAAAAAATAAATTCTTCACAAATAGATGAGGCTACTATGAATGAATCCATGTATCCTTCTCCCATGTTCTCTCCTGATGATTCTCGTGTTATCATCAGACAAACACCAAAGGAATCAACCACCAGTGAAGGGTCATATCTTGTTGATCCTAGATCTCCACTATGTACTCCATAAATTTCACCCCATCGTTGATGTCCCACTCAGTCAAAGGAATAACATAAGATGTTTACTAGATGTACCTCCTCAACTAGAACAAAAGGAATATATCGTGTATCTGATGAAAATGTGGTGGTAGATTCAAGTGGTACACCACTTCACCGATTATACCTAGTGTTTGGAAAATCATGATGAAAATCATAGAAAACATACCACCCCAAGAATATTTTCCTAATCCTCATTGTGGTATGACCTGAAAGAATACATGTTCTACTTCCTCAAACTCTAATTTTCATTGTCATCTATAAGTATAGACATTATGAAAACTATGATTAGTATTCATCTACTCAAAGATTATCTTCACCTTTATCCGGTTAGCTTTCTCCAACTTTGGCCCCATGAGTGCTAACACTATGAGGTTGGACTAGAAATGTTGTGAAGGGAAGGGTCTCCTATATACAGCCTCAAAAATCACCATACCAATGGTGGGGTGATAGTTATTATAGTATAAAAACATCACTGGTGGTATGTGAACCTCCCAAATATGTCCAAAATCTAACATTCACTCCCATAGTATTACTTCTTGAACTATAATAGTATGCTCAGTCCTACCATCCTTCTAGGGTTAAATGTTGTTCTCAAGTAGAGAAGAGTCTTAAAATCTTCATTTAATCACTTCCAAAAATAGAATGAAGTGTGTATCATGATATGAATCTATCATTGATGTAACTCCATGGAGTCAAACTCTCTGTTACTTGTAGAGGCATCCCAAGCAGTCTACTAAACACTTCTCTCAGATAGCTATAAAGTTGGACGACAGGGTGAGTCGGTCAATGATCACCATGATTGAATCATTTCCTATAGACATATGTAGTAAAACTCTGATGAATTCCTTAAATATCCCTCCCCACTTCCATTTCAAAACCACATGGGGTTGGGTTGAACCCTTTGGAACTTAGTTCTCATCCTTCCCTTGCTGAAAAGTGAGGCATCAATAGGTGAACTCGACCACTTCTTTGTCCCTCCATGTCCACTAAAACTGACATTAGAGGTCCTAGTTAATCTTTTCCACGCCTAAATGTATAGTAAATGATATGTGTGGAACTCTCCAAAATCATCCTCCCAAAACTCCACAAGTAAAATTGTGTTCCCTCTGAAAATAATGAAGTGCTCCCCACATTTTTTATATCCATTAAGAGAATATGTTGTGGAGATCTGACTAGATTATTTCATGCAATAGGTGTCCCCATGTTATTCTTAACTAACTCAATATATATGTGGAGGGGTGAAAATCATCAACTGGAGGTAAGGAACTCCATATCCAACCACAAAGGATATCTTCAACAAGGCAAACTGCTCTGATTCCTCGTTTAGCAATTGAAAGAAACATGTCCTACTAATAGAATCTACCACCAATTTCCACATATCATGAGTATATTCAATCATGAAGACATTTTCCTAAAGGTACTCTATCCATCACCTATGTCTCATGATTAGCTCCTTCTATGATAATATATGCTTGAGAATCTTATGATCAGAGTAGAAGATAAATCTCTCCCCCATCTGGTAGTTTCTCTAAATCATTAATGTGAAGAATACCACTACTTTCAGATGATAAATGTTCATGTAATTCTTCTCTTGATGTCTCAAATGGCACAAATGAGAAGTAAAAACCTCTTTCCCCTTTATCATGACACAACCAAGACCGGTCCCTGATGCATCGCAGAACACCACATACTCGACATCCTCTTTATGGAATCTCATGATGGGGGTGCTCGTCAATCTCTATCTCATATCTTAAAAATAAAAATGGAATTTCTCTATATATAAGAATGGAAATCCCTTTCATATCAAATATTTGAAGGATGATTCCAATTTTTAGAATTCAGGCACAAATATATGATCATTATCTATCAATATAAGTAAACTACGCACCATGGTAACACATCGGTTATCGTCCAAGAAATAACTACCTTAACCTGATTTGGATCCAAAGAAACTCTTGCCTCTAAATTGATGTGTCCCAGAAAATGGACCTCTTGAATACATATCTAAAACATTGGGAGATTACAATAAATTTAATCTCTTAGAGTTTTTTGAAGACCATCCTCAACTGTATCACTTGCTCCTCCTTATACAACAAGTATACTAGGATGTAATCAATTAAGACCACTAGAAATGATATATGTAATGCTGAATGATCCAGTTCTTGATTCTCATGAACACTACATTGGTGTTTTTCATGCCAAATAAAATCAAAAAGTACTCATAGTGGATGTAACGACACCTAAAGATAACCTATAGAATATCATATTCCCACACTCAAAGTTGGTGATTGCCCGATATGAGGTAAAATTTTGAGAACCATTGTTCCCCTTACAACTAACCAAAGAGGTCATTGATCCTCGGTAATGGATAATTGTTCTTCATAGTCACTTGGTTCTATCACAATTAATCCACACATAACCTCATGTTATTTTCATCAGTCATGGTAAACTAAAATAGGGTATTTCTATGGTGAAACACTAGGCCTCATGAAGACCTTCCTCGACAAATACTCAAACTGCACCCTCACCTCATGAAGCTCTAGGGGATCCATATGATATGTAATAGTAGATATCGGTGCCTTATAAGGGTGTAGATCAATGAAAAATTTCATCTCCCTATGGGTAGGTAAACATGAAACATCTTCAAGATAAAATTCCCCATACTCTTTGACCACAACAAGAATGTAAGGACACTTATCATCCATTACACCGAGGGTGAGACTATCCAACCGATGAGTAATCAGATGCACCCTCCTATTTGTGAGTCCATCTTATGCTACATGTGTTTCCTTTTCACTAAAAATGGAAAATCATGATCCATTCTGGTGGACACACTATAAACTATTTATAAAATAGAATATCTGAGTAGAACTATTTCTAACCAGACCATACTAAGAATGAAATTACCAGGCCTCAACATTGCTAACAATATATCCAAACCAAAACTCTCACCACCAGGAGTCTGGAAATACTTTCATCACCATTGTGCGATAATCAAATATCCTTCCATAGGAGTCTCTATGAATAAGGGTTGAGTCAATTATAAAATAAGAACCTCCATGCCCCTAACATGGTCCGTGAAAATAATGGAATGAGTAGCACATGTGTATATCAAAACTATATACATATTGGAGAAGATGCTAGATATACCTCAAATTATCCATGGTGCCCCGAGTTCATAATCCTCCATCACTTGTAGCTTGATTCACCCCTCTCAACCAGATCCCTATGCCTAGCATGTACTGCCTGGTGGTGGTGGTTTTAATGAGTCGATCATCCAAAAGCCTAATTCTTCCCCACCTACTCCTCTTCCACTTCTTCCTCTCTACGGACCACCGTGCTTCTATCTCTACATATGCCTCAGTTATCCTTTGACCTTCCACTGATCAGTTGTACAATGGTTTTGTTAATATTGTACCTTATGTCCATGAACACCACATGGGTGACATTTCCTATCTTTAGGCAGACTCGTTAAAACCTCTGAGCCATGCACCACTGACCCTTCATTATACGATCATGCCATGAATCAGATGACCACTTAGCTCCCAATGACTATCATCGGCTTCTTACAACTAATGTCATAGCTACATGGCTTCCACTTATAGCATCCAATACCGATTTCTATTCTTCCAGAAAACTCTCCAGCAGCATGAATCACTCATGTATGCCCCGCATAAGTAGGAATGATAAAGGATACAACTGATTCCCTCATGTCCCAGTGTATTCCCTTTTCGATGGACCAATATCTAAAGAACCGATCTCGTACCTTATTCGTGGAGTTGCAGGAAAGCTCAATAAACCTCATTATGCACACTTCTATAGTCATACTTCCCTTCTACAAATACTGAATCTCATGTATATGTACAGATCGAAAAGTGGCATGATAGTACTCATCCATGAAGAGACACTCGATCACTATCTATGAAAGAGATATCTTATCACGATTCATTCCCACCATGCTCCACCATCTCTTCTATAGAGATCTAAAGAAGGCTCATGTTCATGACATCCATATGGTCTGTAGGAATCCTCACAAGGCAGAAAACATTGTTGGCCACCTCTATCCAATCTTCAACCAACTGTGGTTTTGGCTCACCTAGAAACCAGAGTGTCAAATAGCTATGAAACTCAGGAAAAACACTCAATATACAAGCATCCTCTTCCCATAGTGCAGGTAGAAGCTATTGCTCAACAAGTTGTGTTTGAGCAGGTAAACCACCTGAAGTTGCTATATTTTGAAATATCCCCTTTACCAATGTCTCGTCACTAGGAAGATCATCATCATGATCATACCCCAGAATCCTAGTTAGTTATCCATGTGGAGTCATCCTTGAATAAAACAATACGTACCACGATTAATAGATTTTATCTTGATATCTGACTCATGAAGGACATGGAAAAGGCAATCATTCCTATAATATTAATGTACCATTGTTTTTTTATCTAAACCAATGTTTTCATGTAGTGAGTCAAACAGAAGGTTTTCAGAGTCCTCGTGTATGGATAAGTCATATACCTCACTAGATATGGAGTCTCTTTCCAAAAAATAAAAACATGAAACATGAAACACTATTACCCCAAACCAACCTCACAAACTCTCATTCCTAATGTAGAATTGACCCCCATTGATGACACTCTGTCAAAACCAATCCTAATGGGGTTCATGTGGTGACTACCAAAATACTTCCTTCAATTAGCTAGGGTATATTGCCTAGCACCGAGTCGAAATATCCCAAAAATGGGAGGCATTAGCCAAAGCACTTGTACACATGAAAACACACACTCATATCCAAGCCAAAAATGATGAAATATAAAAACACTATGTATAAAATGAAAGAAAGCCACTAAGATCCCACAATAGAGTACGACAAGAAGTATAGAAAAGTAAATATAAAAAGAATAGAATCCCACCAAAAAATTTCCATAAATAATCCGAAAAAACACGATGAAGTGCTTCCCATGTCATCCTAGTCTATGAAAGTGAATGTACAAGTTCTTGAAACGCATCCCTAAAAAAACCTTCCTAATATAACATATGGGAAATGGTATTGGGATTACTATATAAAGTCACATGATCCCACCTAATTTTTCTAGCATTGCTATGCACCTCAAGGTCCTGATGCACCAAGGCCTTCATCAATGGTTTGATCATCGGCACAAGACGTGACACTTTGGGGCAAAACCAATGGTAGTGTGGGTAAAACAATACTCTGTAAGGCACCCTAAAACGAAAAAATAAATTCCACAGACAAAATACCATGATGGAAAAACCATGAATGAAATATACCAGTCTTTTCTACCACAGTAATTTTTTACAAAACATATGAAATGAATATCCCAATATACACTATACAAGACTCACACACTAAAGGTAAGCCACAACCAATTGCCAGCCACAAGTTTTTCGTGAAGAATGATTATTATGAGATAACACAATCTTCAATCCATGATATGATTAGAGACACTAATGAAGATCTATATCTAATTTAGTCCCATCAAAAATGATAATTTATTGTCCATTTAAGATCATTATACCATAAATAGGGGATCGTGCCTAGACACGCTAAGGGATACAACTTATCGGGACCAGAAACACTCAGGGATAACATGTACATAAACTGGATCAATTCTCAACATAGGGGACCATGCATGTACACCTTGCAGAATACAAATTATTATTCCGAGACATTGTGTGGGGATACCATGTACCCAACCGATGTGGCTTGCAAGGTAGAGGATCAATGCCTTGTTCACAGAGGATACGAATATCGAAAGACTCTCAAAGTGGTGAGAGAGGATCACACTCTAGTCCTGGGGAGTGATTTCTAACACTTTTTGGGACTCAACCTCTAGAGGGGGTTAAAATCTAGTGATGTGGATGTAATTCCATATTGATCCCATGAGGAAAGGAATAAAGTAAACTTTCTCAGACTATAATTTTCAAAAATAAAAACTCAACACAATAATTAAAAAGGACCATCTCATCATCTTGGTCCCCACACACCAGATGGATCGTCCAATAGACATTCCATTTGAATGTTACAAAATTTTAATGTTTCATAAGGGGGTCACTGGGCTAACGTATAAACATCACCTAATCTGCTGGGTCTGGCCCAACACGTTGGATCTGGCCCGACCCACTTCGATTTTTCTAGTTGGCTTGCTCTACCTAGGCCATCTCCCTAGGTAGCTAGTCCACTTCGAATAGGCCATCTTCGCCTGGCCTGTCTATCCAATCTAGCCTGATTTTACCAATCCTGCACCACCAAGTACACTATCACACTCCTACTAGGCCCGCACCGCTCATCCTTTAGACCCTAAGTGTCCACCACATCTTGTGGACATGCCATGTCTTAAGAAAACAAAACATCCAGTGGCCCTGCTGCTTCCTACAAACCTACCACATCCCGCATCCTTCGAACAACACAACTACCTCCAAGGTTCACTTGCATGGTCCTCTTCTGCGTTCTGATTCCACTAGCCCTTACAAATCCAACATGGCCTCCAACCAAATTCCATTTGGCCACTAACACCTCTCCAACACCAGTACCTCTAGTGTTGCTACCTCTGATCACTGCTGCCCTTGGGTTTCCAATGTCGCTAGACCACCATACTAGCCCTGCACTAGCTCTCCCTTACACAGTCAACCGAACCACCTCTGATGCCCGAATCAGAGAATAGTTATATATCTCAATTCCTTGGGTCCTAATCTTCACATATCTAACCTATTCTATGGTTTTTACTTCAATATATTAGTCTAATAATTTTCATACCTAACCTGAATGTTGAACATTTTCAATGGGGTTTCAACTGTGATGAACATGAAGAATGGGGGATAGAAAACCTAGAAGAACAATTTGATAAATGAACCTTATACATTTTTTTCATGTCGGCCTCAATATGTTCTCATAATAATGATTAATATAGAATTAATAATGAAAAAAAAATTCCATCAGTTTAATTCTACCGATGATGGGCCAATCTATTATTGTTCATTGAATTGATTAAAATACATCCCATATTATGAATAGGGAGGAAAATCAATAAAAAACAACCTATCTATAGTTTATTTCAATCGTTTATGATGAATGATTGTGTTACAATGGATGATGAGTTTGTCCAACTCTGTTGGTTTAATAAACCATGATCTGCTTCATCTGTCACCGTCTATCAGAAAAAATCTTCAACGGTTGTATAAATTTATACGGTTGGAGTAGCCAACCATGGGGAAATCCTATAACCATACATTTAATGATGAATTAGTCTCTACATAAAAATAAATTTTATTTAAATTACTTAATGACAATTACATCATTTCCATGTTTTTTCAAAGATGTGCGTCATCGACAAAGGTTAAGTGACGCATATGGAAAACACCACATTATGAACTCAATGGTGGAATTATATTTAAATCCCAGTATCCTTTCATGAGATATTATGATTTTCAAAAATTAATTTTTTTAATTAATTTAATTATGATTACATCCTTGGTGACATTTTCTATATATAAACCCTGCCAACAAAATTTAGGTGGTGCATAGGGTATATCTTTAATTCCAAGCTCAAGGGTTACCTCAAATTTCTGATCCAGAGACCCATTTAAGATTTATTCCACTTTCTAAGGAAAATAATGCATGAATATTAATTAAAGATTCATAATTTTCAAATATTTGTTCTAGGCACACCGTCCATCAATATTGCTTTTTATCTTACCCCCTGGTCTCAAAGTCAATCTATATAATTTATAAAAATTATACACAGAAATTATATGATATTTCACCCCCAATGTAAAAGGAGGCCATGGGCCATGAAACTACCCATATTCTCCTTTGTTTTATTATATATTATTCCCTTTCTATTTTAGTTTTTTTTTCATGTAACATAGATTCATATTTTTTTAACAGATTTCCATCTTTCTCTTACAACCGTAATCTCATTATCTTTATTTTAAATCATTCCCTTGTGATCTCATTTTACTTTGAAATAAAATGTGGCTAACCTAATTCATTGCCCTAGGAGAGTTTTCATCGTGTTATTAATTATTTTGTTCAATCAAAAAATTTATTAATATATTATTTATAGATGCTAGACTATTTCAAAGGTGTTGATGTTATACCCATAGTATTATATCCAATTACATTTCTTTTTTTTTGATAGATTATTTTCCATAACTTCTCTCCGGAAAAAACTATTATATGGTGGAGCTGGGGTTTCATGAAGAGTTGAAATCACGTATAGTGGAGTAGGGTCTTCT
The DNA here is from genome assembly GCA_963277665.1 of Viscum album. Taxonomy (NCBI): domain Eukaryota; kingdom Viridiplantae; phylum Streptophyta; class Magnoliopsida; order Santalales; family Viscaceae; genus Viscum; species Viscum album. Next base: position 1,934,357,086 of record OY728142.1, read on the forward strand.
ATGAATTTCATTGTCAGTTGAGGTGTTATCCTAATTAAATATTCTAGGCAGTTTGTTTTTGTGCACCAAAGGCATTCTTAAATGACGCGAATAATAAATCAATGGAAAATAATTTGATAATTAGGTTTTATTAAACCATTTACCAAATAGAATTTAAACAATAATAAAATATGGAATGAACCAACAGGAATAACCCTAGTACCAAAATTTTTATTTTTGGCCCTCATTTTATATTTGATATTCTTGTTAGGATAATATTTTTTTATTTTCATTGCATTATTTTATAAAAAAGATATTATTTTCAATAAATAAAAAAACCAATAAATAAAATGATTAGGTGAATTTGAATCTTCTGATTTAAGTAGTTGTTATTATTCTCATGTGGAGAGACCCTTTTCAGCCTCAATGATGCATTAGATAGCTAAAAAATTTTCTTTCGCCACACCCTACGACAACGGTGAATTCAACTAAGTAAAAAATTACTAAATAATGGTATATGAAAATATTAAACTCATATTTAATTATAATTTTATATTATTTCTATTTTGTATTGTTTTTATGATTTATTATTCATATCAACTAATATTTCACCTAGATCAGTGATCGTAATTCTATTTCACATAAATTTTATCATTTCTACACTATGTGTAATTTTGAAACATTTATTTTCACCAACTATTGTGAAACTTATTCCCAAGAAAACTATTAATGGAACATTGTCATTTTATTTAAAAAATATAATATAGATACCAGTATACCAAATAGATATATACATCCTTTTAATGAAAAATATCCAAAACAAGACAATAAATGCTATATATCAGTGATTAATGTAAAATAATATATAAAAATTCATATAGTTAAACATATTTAATTTGTATTTTTATGATTATACTATATTTGTTTATGAATCCTTAATGAAAATTTTTCATCTAAATAAATGGTTAATAACATAGTGTATTTTACTTTTACAATGATTCATATTATATAAATTTTTTATGGTATCTTTTATATGGTTATGGGTTAATTCAACTATTTATGATGTATGTCTCGAAAATATAGTGGAATATATTTTATGACATGTAAGACCCATCATTTATCTATCTTATACATATATAATATATTTCATGTTTATATAGAAATATGATTTTAGGAATAAATTTACAATAAATATTTTCATGATAACGAATACACGGTTAAAATATGCTCTCTTGAGACCATCTAGAAAATATAATATATTTACCAATAATTTTTATTTCTTTAGTATTTAATTCATTATTCTTAATGTATTATAATTTAGAAGATGCGTTTTCTAATATTTTTTAGTTGATATATTTCAAATTTATATTTTTGAACTAGTATTAGAAACTTTTTGTCTTTATCACCTTTAATTTCTAAAGGTTACTCATCAAATTTTCAACCAAACAACAACTAATGATGTATACCAAAGAGTTTTAGCTCCTGATCTTTTTAATAACCATTATTTGTATTGTCTTGAATTTTATTTTAATTCTACTTGACCATGTTTAATTTATTATAATTGGGAACTCCTGAGTCTCAAATTTTAGTTTCATAATTTATTTATGATGATTCATGTATTACTAAACTATTAGTAGAGTACGAGACACAACCAAAAAAATAATTATAAAATGAAATGATGCTCTGTTGTCTCCATTGGTCACATGATATAAATATTATAATCATAAATAATAGAAAATAAATCATCTAGAATAAATCATCTTAGAAAAATTAAAGTATTGTTATTCACATAGATTACAAAGTAATCTCCCATCAATATCTACTTTGAGAATACACATTATCTCTTGTAATATTTTGGAACATACTAATTATCTATATTAGGATACTATTTTTTTAAACACAAATAGTATATCCCCGAAATAAAATAAAAATATCGCATTCAATGATGAAATTTATTGAAGAGAATTTTATATCTTTCTCTTCACTATTTATTAATGTTTTCTTTCATATGACATTTCTATACATATGAAAAAAATAGAATCATCATAAATGTGTTCCATATTTAACTTTGGAATTATATAAATCCACTGTAAAAACTCTATTGACATAAAAATGTAAGTATTTTTTAACGTTTACTTTCATCTTGATCCACATAACAATAAATGATTATTATCCTCTCAAAAAACCATACACAAAATATATTAGTGATTTTAATCTATACCATTCAATTTATATTTTTTGAAAATCTAGAGAAACGAGGAAATAAGGATGTGATAAAGAGTTTTATTGAAGGATTTTGACAAGCTTTTAAATATAATTTTTTTAAATGTTATAATTTCATCATTCATTGCATACATATATTTCTCTATAGAAACATTTGAGAGATTAGAAAACATAGAATAACTGTCCATGTATGGATTTTTCACTATAAACTTAATTGAAATTGATGATATGATTATGATGAAAACAATGAATACATCATCCATGTGTCTTGTTTATGATTCCTAATTAGCTTCACTTTCTTCCATTTGTGGAATAACAAGTAGTGGGGACTTTTTGAAACAAAATTTCCATTCCTATAATAGTATTGTGTTATTGTTTTTTATAGCTCTTGTAAAATAGTTTCAGTTAATATATTTTTTTTCTAATATTAAGATAAATATCTATGTTTTATTACATTCTATATTCGGAAGAATAAAAAAAATTCATATTTGTTCCATAATCTCAAAAAATAAATGTTAAAATGTTTTATTTATTAATATTAAATTTCTATATATATTTTATCAAATCCTAGTTTTAACAACCAATTCTTAAACTGTAGGCTTCTTCCTAATAATTAAATAGCTCACACTAGATGCAACACCGAGATCAAGGGCACCATGACCTACCAAACTAGCCATTTAAAAAACGATTATGAAAATTATTAACATAATTTTCAATATTATATATTATATATAATTTTAACATTCATATTATGTGTTTATTATATATAATATAAGGGAAAAATATTTTTTTTAGATTGAAAAATCATCTTTCAAAAAATAATGATTTTTGTTCTATTAATGGAGAACAATGTTTAAATACAATATTTGAAACTTTTATATTAAATATGATGAAATGAAAATCTCCTTTATAAACCGGACCTAAAAATTTATTTTGGATAAATTTTTTGTGTTTTCTAATAACTTTCATATTTTAATGAATAGTGAAAAATACTGCATTTTAATTCGAAATTATTTTTTCAAATAAATTAGTTATATAGATAAATTATATTTTTAATTGGATTTAATGTGTAATTAGATTATTTTTCTATAAATTAACCAATTTTTTTTTCATTTTAACTAATTTAAAATTTAAATTGGACACAAGCACATGTCAATCTTTTGATAGATTTTACTTTGTAAAATGTTTTTTTTATGTTTTTGGCAACGATAACTAATTTAAATTAATTTATTTAAATTCTGTGTTTTGAATTTGGAAAAATAAATTCCATATTTGTAATCAGAAGTTATAAATTTTTTAAATTTTTATCTTTTACTTTTGTACATTATGAATAGTAACTTTAGTAATTATCTTAATTTAACATGGTTAGAGGGAAAATCATGCAAATAAGGGTAAAACATAAAATTATAAAAAAATAAAGTACATTAACACAAGTATGAATTATATTGGATGATATATTTCTGACCATGAGAATCGTTAAGTTTATTTTAAGACCCCATGGAGCCACTTAGGTGTGATGATGACATGCTAAAATAATTAATTGAAGGGAAATGTTACATAAACATGTATTTTATTACGAAACAAATCTATATTTGAGTTGTATAAGTTATTTAATAATTAATATACATTCATTATAAGGATAAAATGATTTCATACATCATGTTATTTTATTATTCATTTTCACACATTAAATAATTAAATTTATTTCTGAAACAATAATGATGAATTATTTTCCGTATTAATGAATGAATTAAATAAATGACATTATGAATATTAAAATAAATATAATTTAAACATTATTATGATATCCAATATTTTTCCAGATCAATATAGTTTTTTATATATTATTTAATGCATTTTTTCGAGGAAATCATGTTTTTAGGACTTTAACAAAAAAACAATTACTAAATTGTGTCAAAATTGACTTAGATGTGTTTTTAAAACAAATATTATTTTTTTAAATAATATAAAATTCTTAAAAACATAATATTTATAAAAAATGACTAATATAATGTTAAAATTTTCATTAATCTTCATCTTGAGGTTTACTTTGCATTATATATTAACTATATTAACCCAATAGTATAAAAATAAAATAAGATATGGTAAGAGTTAAACTATTTAAATAATGGATAATCCCAAAATATATGGTTAATGTTATTATGTAAACAATCATAAATATCATTGTATAAGAGGATGTAGAACCATAATCATCTTATCCTCAAAATAAATCTCTTTTTAGGTATTAAAAACCTAACATAAATTTATAATAAATTAATATTTCATGCTTTTCCTAAAGTCCCCCCAACCTCTCTTATAAAATGGAACTTGTCATCATATTTTATTAACACCTCCAATGAAATTTTTTTCAGCCAAAACCTACCCAAATATCCCCCCTAAAAATCCCTAAAATGGTTTTAGAGGCCAATATTTGGTCATAAAAACAACTTATGAAGTCGTTTTGTTCAAATCAAAAGGAGAAACCTGAAGAAGTGTTGACTGTTTTGTCCCTTCTAACAAAGTTCATTTATTATTTTACATACTCTTCCTAAGTTTTTACCACACTAATATAATAAATAAATCATATAATATATTCTCAGATTTTGTATTGTAATGGGAAAACCATATTCATCCTTTCACTCATCCAATGAAAAAATATCACAATGCATTCATACGTACTGCTTATCGTCTCCATGTTGTGGTGTACACTATTTTTCATCTATACATTATTTCAATGTTTATAATTATGACCATAAATGAATTAAATAATAAATATAATATCATATTATTTCTGTAAAATTCATATTACATCCAATTTCGTACCATTTAACAAATAATGAAATGATACGGTTTCTCTTGTGTTCACACAACTTACCAGATCCACAATGCGATGAGACTCATCTTCCATGTTCACCATAGAATAATTATTATAAAAAATATTTATATTATTAATAATTATGATATTTATTACGTAATAATTCTAATGAGGTAATATGTATATATACACACATATATGTCCTTCAGTTATTTCAATTCAATATGATAAGAAAACTGAAATAGTGTTTATGCATATGTACGGCCTACCGACTCCATGGACGGTGTATTCCATTTCATATATCTATCTATTATATATATTTATAGTATGAATATATATAATATATAAATTATATAATACATTTTGTCAGTACGAAAATCATGATCTATGTAATATGATCAAGGATAACAAGTCAAAACACGGATTATATACAAAGAGATTACTACATGAAATGTTGCATTAACATGGAATTGTTAATAAATGTGTTTTATAATGTCATAAAAGAATTATTTATAAAAAAATATCAATATGATTCTTAAATAAGTTTATAATATGTTAAAAAATATTAAATAGGTGTTTCATACACATACAGAGAGTATCATGCCTATGGTAAGGGTTAATTCCTCAATCTCATTATTATCAGAGATTGTTTATGTGTATGTATTTACTAGAAAATATTTATCATCCATGTGCATGTCTCAAAATTTTTTTTTTCAAAATGAATATTTAATGGTTTTATGGAAGGGTCTCTTTAACAAGATAATCATTTTAAATGTTTTGATGATTTATTTTTTCTAATGTATTTAATTAATGTCCATGTTTTCAAAATGATTTTAAGGATTTATTTATACAGACATGATTGTTTTAAAATTTCAGTTCCATGAAAAATTATCAAAGGGGTATGGGAAACATTTTTTCAAAAATCACTTTTAAAATAATTAATTTATATGTTCTATTACTTTTAAATGATTTCATGAAAAATGGATTTTTCTCTCGAAGAGTTTTAATGATTAAATTCAACTATGTCACCATACATTATTGGATATTATTATTAAATGAGGTTGATTTATTATAATACAATTTTCCATATTATATTCAATGAGTTATGAAATGTTTGACTGTTGATGTGTTATTTATATACCATTCTAGGTTTGTGGTTATCTTATTGACATTTCGTATAGTAGTTTTAATAGGAATGTTTATATAATGGTTCTACCATGTCATATGAATAATTCATTGAACATAGTATGTAATGGGAAAAGACCATTATAGCCCCTTGATGGATCGGTAGCTCTCGTGAGTCAAACTAGATATGGACTTGGGCGAGTCCTCACCCAATAATTTTCAGATATTGGTTTGGTTGATTCCATGACCATTTATTTTTAGATATCTTGGCCGAGGCATCGACTAACTATTACAGATGTCTGAAATTAAGCATTCACTTGTTATGAGATTAGTTATTGATATTTCATGAGATTTTTCAACTATTAGAATATCCACGTAAAATTTCAAGGCGAGTTATTTTATTTATTCCTTCCATATTGCCACAAATATTGTGTTTAACAGTATTATGTTTCAGTTTAATACCATTCCATAAATGTTTTTGCTTATTTTTAATATCATTTATTATATTTTTTTATCCTTATTGAGTATCTGAGCACACAAATTTCTTATGTTTTATTTTACTAGGATCCTGAGAAGTGTTTTATGATTGATATGTATGGTTATTATAGGGTAATAATGGCATTCTAAAGGTTTATCTATGTTGTGTTTTATGTTAAAAATTATGATATAAATTTCATATATGTAATCTATTTTCCAAAACTGCTAAAATGATCGGACCAATATGACTTGATTTTTTATAATCATGCCAATGAATTTAAAAAATGCACAAACATTGGACATATGTGGTTGGGGCATTACATTTGGTATCATAGGATGTTTAACAACATCTTTGGAAATAATATTATGAAAACATATATTAGGTATCAAAATCCTAAGATAGTCTTTAATGATATGTATAGAAGAACCCCTAGAATTTTGGTAACAATCACGGATAACCTATGAGTAAACCTAAGATATTATAGATTTACTGTACCTTCCGTTTATTATATGGTTTATCTCAATGATATGTGTTTCTCACCCAGTGCTTTATTGTTTTAGTAAATGGAGGAAACCATAAAAAATTGGATTATCATTGAGTTTTATGAAAAATACATTGATTTTGAGAAATAAAATTAGACAATGACTAGAGAGAAAGATATTGTGAATATTCCAAATCAGTTATAATGATATATGATTAAAAATATGATATGTGTTGGATTTCCTAACACATTGAGTAAGAAGAATATGAACGCATATAAATTATTAATTTTTAAGAAACATAGATGAAATATGTTTAAAATTAACAAAGTTTACGAGGAAGGGAATAAGAACCTTGAGGAAGACCTCAAATTTAGAGGAAGATGTTATCTCTCTGGAAAAAATGGTTAATAGTGTGTCCAATTGTAATACAGTTCAATGCCTCATCTGTGGAAATCATAGGGATTACACAAATCAATGCACAGACACAAGAATCTAACTCTAAACCAATGAAGGACATATTCCATTACAAAAATTAAATAGGATAGATTTATGTACTTATGTATTTGGTTCCAAGAATTATGATTAGTGAATTATATTAAGAATATATAGTTTATGTATTTTTCTATGGATTTTCAAGAATATGTTGACTATATATAATGGATAATAAAAATGATTTAAATTTATGATTATATTTCTGAGAAGATATGATTAAGGTAATGATAACCCTAAATATATTCCATCTTTTAAGATAATTATGTTTTCATAAAGATTTGTTGGATTTTAATAAGTAACATCGATGATGATAGTTTCATGAGAATAACTGTTAATTTCTCGATATGATGGTTGTGAAATAATGGAAGAAGTGAACAACTTTTTGTAACTTAAGGAATTATCTAGTATGTTTTGGATCAAGTAAAAATGTATATTTTTAATAAAGATATAAGATAATTCAGGTTTCTAACATGAAAAAAGTGAATAAATGTTGAAGGTGTTCACATGTATGGAATGTGACAACAAAGAATTACTCAATGTAATATGAGAGATAAATGCAAATTCGATTTGGTTAACCTCAATCTAATGTTGTAGATTTTTAGTTTTTGGAATGATTAGAAGGTTATCCATTTATAGATAGTATATGTTATACTCTAGTTGATTTTTGTTAGATTAATGAATTATACCTCTATATATCAAGTTATGCCTACGTGATAACCTGTACAAACACTTATGTTGAGATAGATGAAATGATCTATCAACTAATTTATGGATCACATGATCTTCCAACACATGTAGAATCAAAATTTCAACATCATTTCCCTGAATAAGAGAAAAAGTGTAAATTGACCAAGGAATTTTCAATGTTGATATTTTACTGAAATCAAGTATTTATTTCATCTCATTTTCTTCAACTTTAGGGAATGATCTTGAATACCAAAAATGTTTTCCCTGTAATCTCTTTTGCGGAGAATCAAATGGACCATTAGATCATTGCAAATTTATGGCTTTTAAATTGTTAACATTCTCATAATAATAATATCTTTTACTATCCATCATAACTTAATGGTTATATTTTTCATTCATGTCAATGTTTTCCTACAAAAACCCAATTATTTGTTATTTTCAATAACCTTTTTACTTCAATTTGTTTATTTTATGATTGAGGTCTTATTAATAAATTTTAGATGTGGCATCCCTATAAATATATTTTAAAAATAAAAAGAAATATTTTTTATTTAGAGTATAAATTTCAGGATGCAATTTATTTAAGGATGGGATAATGTTATACCCCATGCTTTCATGGTACTCTTTTTCTTAATAATTTAATTGTTTGCGCTAAACGCGACATTGAGTTCAAGCGCACCATGACCTGTAAGACTAGAAATTAAAAAAGAGTTTATGTATAGTACTGAACACATTTTTAATTTCATATATTCTATATTATTATAACATTCATATTTTTTTTCTTATATATATTATAAAGACAAATTCTATTTTTCCTATAAAAGAAGTATTTTTCAAAAAAATACATTCATTCCACCTATTAATAGATAACCCTATATAAAATTAGTTATTATAACTATTATATTCAATTTTATGAAATTATATTCCTATTTATAAGAATTTCTTAAAATTTTTGTTGTGCTAAATTTTTTTTGTTTTTCTGATACCTTTCATATTTTAATTAATAGTGAAAAATACTGAAATTTAATTCAAAAATATTTTTTCATATAAGTTATTTTTATAGATATGTGATATATTTAAATGGTTTTAATGTATAATTATATTATTTTTTATCTTTTATTACAATTTTGTTTATTTTAGGTAATTTCACACTTATATTGGACAAAAAAAACATTTCAATCTTTTGATAGTTTTTACTCCTAAAAAACAAAATTTCTGTTTTTGACAATGGGAATTAATTTTAAAATAACATCAGGAAGTTCTATGTTTTGAATTTTGATAAATAAATTCCATATATAGAATTAAAATGTCCAAATTGTGTAAATAGACACCTTATATTTTTGTAGATTATGAATAATAACTTCAGTAATTATAATAATTTACCTTGGTTAAACAGTAAATATGGTAAATAAAGGTAAAACATAATATTATAATAGTATTAAACTAACATAAAACATATTATAATCATATTTTATGATATATGGTCGACCCGTAGTATCTTATTTTCGATTTTAGGACCCCATGTAGCGACGTGGGTGTGAAAATGATATGTTATATTAGTTAATTTAACATAAATGGAAATATAACAAAAACATGTATTGTATTAATAAAATATTTTAAATTCATGTTATATAAGTGGTATCTTCAACTCTAAGTACTCATTATAATGATAAATATATTTCATAAATGAAGGTGTTTTATTTTTAATATTTAGACATTAAATAGTTAAATATTTTATGACACAATAATGAGGCAATATTTTCTTATTAATAAATGTATCAAATAAATGACATTATAAATGTTAAAATAAATGTAATTTGAATGTATTTATTCCATAAATAAAATTTTTGTATTAATATGAAATTATATATTTTATTTAATGTATTTTTTTAGAACGAACAATGTTTTTATTACTTTATCAAAAATCAATTACTAAATAGTCAAAATTGATATAAATGTGTTTTTAAATCAAACATTATTTTGTTAAGGATATAAAATTTATAAAAATATTAAACTTGAAAAAATGACTTAGATAATGTTAAATTTTTTATTAATGAGCCATTTTATGTTCTCTTGGAAGTTTTTAATATCTATATTAACCATATAGTATAAAAATACAAGAAGACATGACAAGAGTTAAACTGTATAAAAAATGTTTAATCCTTAAATATATGGTTAATTTCATGACTTAAAAGTGAATAAAAATCATTGGCTGAGATGATTTCAACCCTTCTTCATCGTTTTGTTGAAATAAATAACATTTTGTTATGATAAAATGAATATCAATTTATAATAAATTATTATTTGAAGATTTTCATAATGTGCCCTCACCTCACTTATAAAAGGGATCTTATCCATATCTATTATTCACACCTAGAAATATTTTTAACTTATCAAATCCATTCACAAAATTCATACGAACATCTTTCACTTAATCCTAGAGGCCACACTTTTGGCAGAAAAGAAACTTTAGGAGTCATTCTATGCCAATAAAAAGAAGACACTCGAAGATGAGGTAATCATTTTATCCCATCTTTCAATGCTATTTATTTCTTCTACATAATATTCCTACATTTATACCATACAAAAATAATAAATCTAGAATATAATAAATGATGATATGTTTTAATTAACATGGTATAACCATATTCCTCCTTTTACCGATTATATGAAAAAAATATCACCATGTGTGTGTACGTACGACTAACTGTCTCCACACCGTGTTATAATATTTTTTTCATCTATAATTTATTTTTATTGGCATAACGATGAATATAAATGACTTAAATAATAAATATAACATGATATAATTTCTCTACAATACATATTACATCCAATTACATACCATTTATACAATAAGGAAATGAAGACTTTGCTCATTCTTATGTACGGCATACCGTCTCCACAACTCGATGAGTCTCATCGACCACTTTAACTATCCATGAATTATTGTAAAAATATATATATTATGAATACTTATTAAATAAATTACATTATAAGGATACTAAATATATATATATATACATATATATTTACAAATATATCGATCACTTTCTTCTGTTTTATATGATAAGAATACAGAAACATTGTTCATGCGTACGAAAAGTCTACCGTCTCAATGAACGATTTATTACATATCATGTATATATATATATTATAAATATATATGATATATAAATCATTTTATAAATTTTTGAAGTAATTAAATCACGATCTAAGAAATATGATCAAGAATAACATGTCAAAACACATACGATAAACAAAGTGATTATAACCCGAAATGATACATTGACTTGGAATTTTTAATAAATGGGTAATATATAGTCATAAAAGAATCATATATGTCATTATGAATATTATTATTATTCTGATATAAGTTAATAATTTTTTCGAAAACATTATACTGGAGTTTCAGACATTTACAGAGAGTATGTGACCTATGTTAAGGGTTAATTTCTCAATATCATAATTATTCGAGATTATTTAAGTGTAAGTATTTACGGGGAAAATTTTATTGTCCATGTAGTAGTATCATAAAAATGTTTTCCAAAGGAATATTTTATGGTTTTAGGGAAGGGACTCTTCAACAAGATAATAAATTTAAATGGTTTATAGATTTATTTTTCTATATCTATTTAATTAATGTCCATGATTTAAAAAATATTTTAATGATTTATTTATATATATAAATGAATATTTTAAAATGGTTATTCCCTTTGAAATATTCAATGTGGTATGACATCTTTTATAAATTGTGATACTTTTAGATTATTTCATGAAAAATGATTATTTCTTTTAAAGAGTTTTACTGATTATATTAAAAAATGTCATCATCCTTTATTGGATATTATTATTGATTGATGTTTATTTATTATAAAAAAATCATGCATATTTTATTGAATAAGGTATGATTTGATTGACTATGGATGTTCAATTATATACCAATCATGGTTTATGGTTCTGTTATTGGCATTTCTTTTGTAAGTTGTAATATGAATGCTTATGTGATGTTTCAACCTTTTTATTTGAGGAATGAATTAGACCTTGTAAGTTCTGGGTGGGGCCCACTATAGCCCCTTGATGCATCAGTAGTTATAATGAGAGAAAATAGATATAGACAGTGTTGATTCCCTAACCATTTTTATTTAGATATGGATTTTGCTGAGGCCATAATAATTTATTTTTAGATGTCTTGTCTGTGGCCTCGACGTTATGTTTTAGATGTCCAGAATTATGAATTCCCTCATAATGAGATATGTTATGGATATTTCATGTTATTATTCAACTATTGGAATATCAAAGTGAAGTTTTAAATTAAATTATTTTATTTATTCTTGACATATCTTGCAAAAAACTATTTTTAAAAATCTTTAGTTTAAGATTAATACCTTTCTATAATGCTTTATTGTTATTTTTTATAGCTTTAACTGTATATTTTTATCCTTTCTGTGCATCTGAGCTCACCCCATTCTTATGTTTTATTTTCGTATTATTTCATGAAGTGTTTAAAAGTGATATGCATTGTTATGATAGGGTAATAACAACATTATCAATGTATTATCTATCTTCTATTTTATGTTTTAAATTGTCATGTAACGTTTATGTATGAAATATAATTTCCAATACTGATAAATAGATCAGTCCATTGGGAATTAATTCCTTATAATCATGGAAATGTTTTAAAATAATGCACTAGCACTAGGCTTCTATGGTCAGGGCGTTGCAATTGTATCCCTGAACTACTATATGTTGAATTATCAGTCACTGAGTACTAGGTTGAAATGATCTCTAAAAACTCTGATAATATTAAAATATATGGTTGCACCACTACATGGATAGTTTCAAATTGAGATTTTAGCTAGAAAGAAACATTAACATGTGGCTCCTTGAACTTTTGTGTGACATACTATATTTTTTTAATAATATCATTTAATTACATAATGATTAACGCTACAATTTCTTTAATGTAGATATTAATATTTAACTGATGCATTTTCGGTCACTTTCACCCTAAATTCTTGTTAGAACTATAGAAAGGGAGGATACTCCATAAACTATGACCCAAGACAACCTGGTACTACAATTCTATTCAATCTAAAATGATATATGGCATTAATGAAAAAATATTTTTTTGTGTGGGGGTTTTCTGACTTATTTTCTAAATGATTGAAGTATAATAATATTTTTCTTGATTACAACTATGTGACTATAGACACACTTTTATCCATTCATACATATAATTCATTCATCATTCATGTACATTTATTTAATTTATGAATTCTTTTTAATTATACATTATGATCCTGGATCATCCAAACATTCAAAAATAAATATCCATGAAAAAAATAAAATAAAGAAATGGTCATTAGATATTTTCATTGGTTTATCCATTAAGTTGATGATGGATCAACTAAAAATCCAAAGGAAATCTTTGATCCATGTAATAACTTGAGTTGTATAATCTCCAATAAAACCATTCATTTGTACCATTTTGTATTATGACATTTGTTTAATCAAATCATATCATTTATAACACCTCAATTTAACAACGTATCCTCACGCACAGGTGAGGGGTTAATCAGGATACATGAAAAAAATTTATCTCTATAAATGTGTACATGAAGACCCATGTAAATTTAAGTATGGGGGGTTAATGCACAAATTGTATAAAAATATATTAATTAATAATATTTTTTAAAATACCATCGAAAAAATTAAATTTAAAAAAATAAATAAAATAGACATTAACATATCATTCTTGGTTCAATATCTATAAAAATAAAATAATGTATCATACTAATTTTTTTTACAATTATTTAAAATCTAGTGTAATATTTATAATTTTATAAATAATAAACCTATTTTTTATGTTGATACAGCTCACATGGTCTCAATTGGTTTTATAAATTTAAAATTGGTTTAAAAATTTTCATGATTTTTGATAAATTTTTATGGTCATTGTGTATTTTCAAACCAATGTCAACAGTGTTATAATCACTAAATAGATACAAATGTTTTGGCTGTGGTGGTTAAGAGCTTACACAACCTATCCTAGGTCACCGACAAGAGGTAGCTCCATACGATCTTGCATGGATGTAGTTTTGGTGGTGTGTGAGTGGGGGTGGCACATATAGGCACTGCATGTAATTTGTTTAAATATATTTGTTCAAATTTTCTGGTGGCTTCCCCCATTACACTCAAATTTAGGTGTGGGGGATACAATGCCTAGATTTATTGCTCTATACAGATATATATAATACCACATTACATGTGGTATAGCCTCCCCCTTGTTTATTGACATGATATCCATAGAAATTTATTTCTCTAGCATACCCCTTTGGATTTGGAAATTTACAAACAACATAGAATGTTAATTCTCTTCCATGAGTATCCATCATCAGGCCGTACGTACCCCTAGATGATCAATATATGTAACACTACTAAAAATTGTTCATTAACAGCACTTGTAAAAGGGGTTTATTTGTGCTATGGAACCACTATTAATATGAGTGTTGTTAAAGGGTTTCATTTAACAGCACTCATAAAAAAATCATTGATAAAGGTACCCATTAACATTGATAAAAAAGCACTAATTAAGGGGGATTTTATCAATATTTTTTTACCACTAATAAATTCCCCAGTGATAATGGTGGATATATTTTTTTTGGTTTGAACACACCCCACCATTTTTCATTTCTCCTAATCCCACATTATCAACACATTCCCACTTGCCCATGCCACCCCCCATATCAGCACATTAGGTAATTCGATATCTCATGCATGCCCCTACCTCCAGGATCATTCTAACCTGATACCCCCATCTCATATAATTATTCCTTTTCCAATCTTCTATATTGTTTTTTCTTCCATTTTATGATATATCTATATATTTTAATATATTTTATTTCATTTTTTATCCATATATGTATATATACATATATTTCAGTAGATATATAAAATAAGTTTTTGTGTGTCTAGGTATGTGTGTGTTTATAAATATATATATATATATATATATATATGCATCTATCAAAATAATTTTACACACACATATATATATATATTAACACGTATTATATATTAATATATATATATATATATATCAATTTATATATAAGCTTTTTACTATGCACACAAACTAATATATATTAGAAAAGAATATACATTAATATAATATTAATATAAATAATTATACATTGGTATTTAAAATAAAAATCATATTAATTATTATTTATATTTTGTGAAATATATTTTATATGTAAATATGTTCAAATATTTGTTTCTAAAATTAACTTTTTATTTGTGAGTACATAAAAATATTTCTATATTTTAATATATTTTTTTATAAATAAAATTACAATATGAAAAATGATAAATCATCAAAACTATAATATCAATATCAATGTAATATATATTAATAAATTCATTCTTCATCGAAAGAGGCAATAAAACCCCCTTAAATAAAGATTAAAATCCATCAAATGTTAAAAAATTGGGGTTCGTCAACTAAAACACTATTTTGGAGGCCTGTAGTTCTTTTATCCTTGAAAAGATGTGATTGGGGTCCCCTACATCACCATGGAATAGAGATCATCAAATGATTCAATTCGACATGTGTTAGAGCACCAACAAAAACCTTAATCAAATGTTATGGCTGCTAAATGTTTGGGCTATGTCTTCAACATACTTTTGATCTTTTATTATTTTTTTTAACCTAAATTGTTATTAAATGATTATTACATGAAAATAATTTGAATATTATTAATTAATAACACATTTAATAATTTTATAATACATATTCACTAAATTTAATACATATTAACCGTAAATTACTATTTACCCTTATCTAAAATATAATTAATATATATATATATACATATTATTTTTTATCAAATAATATTTCATGAAATATGCCCCTTATTTACACAACTTAAAATGGCGATAAAGGTGGGGGTTTATTAGTGCCATTAAAAAGATGATGATAAAGGCCCCCATTTAATATTACTTTTTCACAAGAACTAATAATGGTCCCCCTTTATCACTACTTTTTTTCTAATGCCCATAAATCCCCCTTTTATATATGTTATTTTAATATCATTTAAATGAGGGTTTATCAGTATTTTTTTCAAATACTACTAAAGGGTACCCTTTAACAATGTTTTTTCACATTCTTAAAATCACCCTTTAACAATGCCTTTTTTTGCACGGACAATGGGGTTATTTAATATCACTTTTAGCATGCGTTGTTAAAGACCTAGAACTAGATAAAACCTATTTTTTAGTGGTGTCACTTGTTGCTGGACACCTACCTGTGTTGTAAATGGGAATGTCTGTATATACTTATATATTTCAATATAATATTTCCTTCTCAAAATAATTTTTTTGGGTCATTGTATGGAAATATCATGACCATTTGGCCTCAAATAGATGCATCATTAGGGGTTTTATGACTGTAAAGACGAAATCTACTCAAATTCATTAAAATTAATTTTAATTTTTAACATAAACTTTTTCACAACCACTCTGGCACCGTAGGAAAGAACCCAATGCTCTATAAAAGATTAAAAATAGGTATTTCATCATTGTATATTTTTGCATTCATGTTGAAGTCTAAAATCAAATATCAATATTCCTAGATTTTTCCATGGATTTCTTATAAATCAATTTAATAATGAAGTATCAAAATCCTGTTAAAAATAGTCATTATCGCTTTCATTTTTCAAAATTGATTAATCTTCGCATTGTAGGTGTTTCATAGCTCAATGAACAAAAGGGAGCGATTATTTGGTTTTCCATACATGCCCCACAATGCCTAGATCATTTATCATAAATTCACGGGTACTATATTGGAAAATAAAACAAATTTATGATGAATATTGGATTATGTGAAGAACATAGAATCAATCCAAGGTAGCAGGACCTATCAATACTTTGTCTTCCCTCGATCATCAATTATAAAATAATAAAGAGTTTATGAGATGAGACAAAATATATATAAATAAATGAAAATGATTTTTTACGCATTTCATGAGTTTGAAATTCCATTAACTCCCTATGTTTTTCTTTTTATAATCACTCTATAGTCCCTGTATATTTATAGTCTTCATTTTAGATCATGAAGAAAAATTTTGAACTTATTAAACTTTTCATAAATTACATAAATATTTTATTACTCACTTTTAAAAGTTTAACATGTCCTGGGATGTCACGACCCGTCCTCAGGGCCCGTGCCGTGACTACCCCATGCCCACCTTCCAGAGGCCAAGCACTGGCGACTAGCACTAAAGACATAAATCCCGATAAATGGGAAGGAATTTCCTTTTTAAATGTAACAAAAAACCACAGAGTACAAGCGGAAGTAAAAAACTGAGTATAAAAAGGAAGTGCTGAAAAGTAAATGGGATAGAATACAAACCTAATCGAAAGTACAGCTACAACTGAATGAAAGTACAACAAAGACAAGTAGGTGGAAGAAGATAGAAGTAGCTCCAGGGTCGTCCTCATCGGATCCTACCTGAAGGGTAGGTACAGATAGTGCAACTCCTGAATTGTCCACCACGGATCCTACCTGAAGGGTAGGAACAGATAGCGCAGCTCCGGGATCGTCCTCCACGGATCCTACCTGAAGGGTGGGTACAGATAGCCTCCACAACCCTCTCGCCCGTCAACCTACTCTGAGTGTCGCCTCATCGTGATGTCCACCACCGGATGCTATCTGGTCGTGAGGTACACCTCCGGGTACCGTCCAGTCCTCGAACACTCAGCCTCTATCTGTGCTACCCGTCGTCTGCAACCAACACAACAAGGTGCGGGCATAGCCCGTGCAGGGGTGAGTATAACGATACTCAGTAAGGACCCCGAGACCCTCAAGTTCTCACTAAATACAACAAGGATAACCCCAAAGAAGATCTCAATAGATAACCTCTACTTAGGTATATTCCCATACATATACCCAAGTTGTCATGCAACCCATCTCAATCATGAGGAAACACAAAGATTATGAAATCAACGGATAAACACTACCCAAGTATATGACCATAAATTTACCTAAGTTATCAAGTGGCCTATATCAATCATGAGGTAAACACAAAGGTCATAGACTCAGGTCAACCAGGATTTTATTCATGATGTAAAAACCACGGCTGTTGGAGAACTCCTCCTCTGTCCAGTATAGTGGTCCTGCCGCTAGAACCAAGCACGCCCCACTATCCTTGGACTACTGTAGTACTCCACCTGTCAAGTACTGTGGGCCTGCTGCTACAACCAAGCTCTTCACACCATGGGTCTGCCGCTACAAACAAGAGCTCCCCCTCATAGGCTATTGAGGTACTCCTTCTATTGAGTACCCCGGGTCTGCCACTACAACCATGCGCTCCTCCACCGTGGGTCTGCCGCTACAACCGAGCGCTCCCCCTCAAATCCTCCAGAGGTACTCCAACTGTTGAGTACCACAGGTCTACTGCTAAAACCAAGTGCTCCTCCACCGTGGGTCTGCCGCTACAACCAAGCGCTCCCCACTAGGCTATCTGAAACTCACCAAGACGATAGATCAGCAGTCGTCAAGACTCAGCTAGCTACTAGGTCTCTACATTATGCTAGCTCGTTACCGAGAGGGTCCGCTCCACGAGCTACTGTTTGATACTCTAAGTATCAAAAAGTTCAACTAAGATGTATCTCAAAGGACCGCCTCGTCATAGGGGTCTCAACGCAACAGGCGGCGCGTCAGTCGGACGCCCGGTCTGTGAGTTACTTGCCTTTTCATCCCTGGGGCCTGGTTGGTTTCGTGTGCGATCCAACCCATCCATATCTCTACTGTACACAGAAATCTAATAGGGTATTCTCATAGGTACCTTATCTCAACGTGATCACCAACGCCACTGACGGTTCATCAAACGGACGTCTGGTCTGAAAGTTTTCTTCTTTTCCGTTCTAGGGGCCCGATTGGATTTTGGGTACAATCCAACCCGGCCACTATCCAACTGCATCCAAAACTAAGAATAAGTATTCCAAAAGATCTGTCTAATCAAGAGGAATCTAATAATGTCGACAACACGTCAATCAGACGTCCGAAGCTCAAGATATAAGCGTTTCCGCTCTGAGGGCCCAGTTGGTTTCGTATCCAAACCAACACGGCCGTACTCAAAGATCTCCGAAACCTTGAGTGTAATATACCGAGATGACAATATCGATCCAAGTATCACATCTCAATTGTTGGTGCGTCGATCGGGGGTCCGTAGCCCATGATATGTGCGTTTGAACGAAAACTGCCCGAGAATAGGGGGTTCGGGCACAGACCAACCCGGCCCAAGACCCCCCTAGGTCGACCCGAACCAGGTCTGGGTCTGGCCCAATATGGAGAGGCCCAGCCCAGTGGGGACGGCCTGGCTCGGCCTCGGCACGGCCCGGGCGGTTGGCCTGCCGCGCTGGCGCGGCCGCTTGGCCGCTCGGCTGTCCGGTTGAGTGGAACAGGGGGGTGCAGTTACCCCCCCTTGAATGAAGCTGCGACCCTCACGTGGGGGCCAGTCCCTACTAGTGACGCGGTGGACAGCGCCACATCTCCCTTGGTCCTGCGCGGCCGTGGGACCAGCCGCTTGCCCCCGGCCGCAGGCGCCGCCCTGCCAGCATGGCGCGCCGGCAGGATCTTCTGCGGACGACCAGACGCGCTCCGGTGGTCTGTTTGGCCTATCGGCTTCGCCTAAGGCCCTCGCAGGACCTGTAGGTTACTGCGAAGTGTCCAAAATCACCTTAGTGACCCGCTTCATCATCGCCCGTTGATCCGCACATCAAATAAACAACTGAAGATTCTTCGATTCGCCTCTACAGCCCCGACTCCGGCAGCGGTTTGGTTCGGCCTCAACGGCGCGGCGCGACGGTGCCGCGCTCCTTCGTCGCATTCCTTCTTGTTTTTGCGCGGTGTCGTTTCACCACGACGCCTTTGTTCGAGCCGCAATGAACACACAAAAAAGGGAGAGGAGGTTTGGCCGTGTTCGGGCGGTCTGAACTCCTCCCGTTAAATTGATAACAGGCGGATCGAGTATTTAACGAATAACGCAAGGAAAATATTCACGAATAAAACCAAACGAATACCTTGAGCGTAGATGAACGAAGGCTCGTCGCGGAATTGCATGTTGTCGAAGTAGGATCGTCGCATCACGAATAAATTATTAATCAGCATCGCGTCGTCGATCATTGAGGATCTGGAATTCTTGTCGACCTTCCTCGGAGGTCAGCATTCTTCGCGTTCTTCGCGTTCTTCGTCGAGGAAGAAGAACTTCAAGAACTTGAGAAAATTATCCCCAGCTTCACACAACCCAAAAAATCTAATAAATTAATAGTTTGTCTCATTTTATTTCTCAAGACATGCATTTTGAAAATCAAATACGAAACAATCAATTAAATGAATTAATTGAAACGTTTAAACCGCCCAAATTAATAGAGGTGTTTCATAAACAGAAAAATGCAAGGGTTGAATTCCACTTAATTGGGGTGCTGGTGTGTTACCTAAATTAAGGAGGGGGTGAAGAAAAGAAACGGTGGGGCTCTTATGGGACCCACCTCACAAATATCCTACCCAGTGGGTAGGATATTGTGGGTACAACTCCATTAACTTAGCTTAGGTTAAACAACTTCAAGTAAAACAAAAATCGGTTGCACCATTTATATTTTAATCCTTTACATAAAACAATAATTTAAAAACCACACCCGAGCAAATGCAACTCCCAAAAAGGTGTTTCTAAGAAATTTCTCACATTGTGATTCCATCGGTGCCCTCAGATTTCGATTCCGAGCACCGGTTCAAAATTTAGAAAAACCTGTTCGTTCGTTCACTGAACGTACACAAACTAAACTTCAGAAATTGATTCTGGGCACACCGGGCCTTGGAATTTGGGACCATAAGAAATTGAGTACTCTTAAAATTACAATGAAAATCAAGGAAAATAAATTTTACTTGAAATTTCTGGGTCTTTACATTACTCCCACCTTAGGGATTTACGTCCCCATAAAGATATAACACAAACTAGGGAAACAAAATTGATACTGAACACTCATCTGAGCCATCCGATCCCATGTGCTATCATAGAGGTTCTCATGATTCCAATGGAAGAGCACTTGAGTAGTCGACCATCCATGTAGGACCCACTCTTGTCGATCCTCGATCTCCACCCGGACCTCCGCAAATTTCACCCCATCGTCAAAGATATGCGTCGGGTCGTGCACGTATCTCCTCTGCTGAGATACGTGGAAGACGTCGTGCACCCGGTGCAACTGAGGTGGATGGGTCAAGCAGTAAACCACCTTGCCTACCCTGTTGAGGACCTAGAAGGGTCCAATGATGCGCCGAGACAACTTGCCGCCCCGTCCAAATCTATGTAACTCACCTCTAGGTGAGACCCGTAGGAAAACGTGGTCTCCATCCTCGAACTCTAGAGGTCTCCACCTCCTGTCAGCAAAAGTCTTTTGTTGGCTCTTAGATTTCCTCTTCCACTCCTGGGTGACATGGACCCTTTTCTGGTCCTACAAGAGCTGCTGTGATTTCTTCATTGCCGATAAGACAAATCTGGTCGCATCCCCTGGATGAACCACATTCCTCACCTAATACAGTCAATCCCAACATGGATGATACTAATCCATACCAAGGATGATGTCGTAAGGCCTCGACACTACTACCAAGAGATCCAG
Organism: Viscum album; assembly: GCA_963277665.1. Lineage (NCBI taxonomy): Eukaryota > Viridiplantae > Streptophyta > Magnoliopsida > Santalales > Viscaceae > Viscum > Viscum album. The sequence continues at coordinate 1,934,379,047 of OY728142.1, forward strand.
CCGTTACTGTCACCTCCAAGGGTTGAGTCACACTATCGGCATCAGTCTGTGGTCACTGGGTCTCCTCCAGTAGGTATCTCAAAGTAGGGTCAAGTAATTGGTTTTTTAATCGTAACCTCTTAGTAACAACATAAATAGAGTACATGAAGGTAAACTCCACAATAATGGTGTCTTTTATCACTGCAGCTCAAAGTACATAGACACAAAGCATCTACAAACAAACATAAAAAAATATAGAAGCAACATGAACAAAAGTCTTCAGGTTAGGAGCTAGTCCTGCTCCTGTCCATCTGCTCCCGGAGCTCCATGATCGTAGGCCTCAGCTGCCTGAAAATGAGCTCTCCCATGTCCACCTATTCTCTATGGTCGGGGTGGATCTCCTGGTGGTGGTGGTGGCAAAATTTCGAAGCATCGTCCACCTCCAACTGCACAGCCAACTCCCATGCCACTATCTCCTACTCCATGCGGTCCGCCTTGATCGAACCTCTGCCTCTGCCTGGGAGGTCCTTCATCCATCTTATGGTCATCTGTAAGGCGGTTCGGATAGCCACGAGCCATGTGACCAACCCCGCCGCTTGAGTAACAATGCCCGCTCATGGTAAGTCGTTTTCCACCCTAGGTGCCTCACACAAACGATCATGTGTCATGCCGTCGACCACCTGTAGGTCTATTCCTCTTGGACCTCTACGTCATCTATCTACTGCCCGCTGTAGAAGACTTTTCCGCATGACGGCTAGTGGTGGGTGCTGCTGCTGGAGACTGCTCAGCAAGGAAACTCTCCACTATGAGGGCTGGCTCGAACACCCCTGTCTGTGTCAGAATGCTGTGAGAAACAAAAGATGCTCTGATCTCTTTCTTGAGCCCCTGATCGAAGGTTCCGGCCCTGAAGAATGGGTCTCGTACCATGTATCTCGAATAGCACGAGAGATCAGTAACCCTCACCGCGTACTGGGCTACTATCATGATGCCCTGCCGTAGCTGTAGTAGCTCCTGGATATGCACCGCATAGAGGATTGATGGGATGAACTCTGAGTGGAAAAGGCTCTCAAAGTCCGTCCAAAAGAGAGATGCATCGTCGTGCACCTGGAGCATCGAGCTCCACCATCTGCCTGATGTCGCTTGCAGGAGGCTCGCTGCGAGGATCACCATGAGGCCAGCTAGTGTCCTCATTGACCAAAAAACTCGCACAACTGACTCCAGCCAATCCTCGGCTTCCTGAGGGTCCGTCTCTCCACGGAACCTAGGCGGTCACAGAAGCTGAAACTCATGTAGTGCATTAAGGCTACATGCACTGTCAGCGGCTGGGGCTGGTAGCATCGGTGACTCGGTGGGTAGAGTTACCGTCGGTGCCTCTGCTATCAAAGGGCCCTGTACCGAGGCCTCGTCACTCGGGGGGGGGGGGGCTTTCGTCCTGCAAAATGCTCGGAACCCTAGATGGATGCCATCGTTGGGCCATCCTGAAAGAAAAAGGTGTTCCATGGTCAAACAATATACCTGGTGAGCTGACAAAAAGTAACCACCATGAAAAATGAACACACATTCAATCAATGTTTTCGTGCATTAAGTCGGAAATAAGAAGTCATGGTCCTTGTGTACGGATACATCAGCCGCCGCACCAACACTAGACTCACTAGACTGATAACCACACCCAATACCCTTAAAACTATTGCTTCACATAGAAAAAGATCAGAGTCCTATGTTCTACGGTAGAACCTAACTCCTCTAATACTAATTTGTCACAACCGGTCCTTGGGGCCTGTGCCGTGACTACCCCAAGCCCGCCTTCCATAGGCCAGGAGCTGGAGACTAGCACCAAATGCATAAATCCCAATAACTGGGAAGAAATTGCCTTTATAAAAGTAACAAAACACCACAGAGTAAAAGCGAAAGTAAAACACTAAGTACCAAAAATAAGTGAAGAAAATTAAATGGGATAGAATACAAACCCAATCGAAAGTACAGCTACAACTGAAAGAAAGTACAACAAAGAAAAGAAGCTAGAAGAAGATAGAAGCAGCTCCGGGGTCGTCCTCCTAAGATCCTACATGAAGGGTAGGTACAGATAGCACAGCTCCTGAATCATCCACCAGGGATCTTACCTGAAGGATAGGTATAGATAGCGCAGCTCCTGGATCGTCCACCACGGATCCTACCTGAAGGGTAGGTACAGATAACATCCACAACACTCTCACCCATCAACCTCCTCCGAGTGTTGCCTCATCGTGATGTTCACCACCATATACTGTCTCGTCATGGGGTCCACCTCCTAGTATCGTCCAGTCCATGAACACTCTGCCTCTGTCTACGCTGCCCGTCGTCTGCAACCAACACAACGAGGTGCGGGCATAGACCGTGCAGGGGTGAGTATAATGATACTCAGTAGGGACCCCGATACCCTCAAGGTCTCACTAAATACAACAAGGATAACCCCAAAGAAGATCTCAATAGATAACCTCTACTTAGGTATATGCCTATACATATACCAAAGTTGTCATGTAACCCATCTCAATCATTAGGAAAAAAAAAGATTATGAAATCAACGGATAACCAATACCCAGGTATAATCCCATACATTTACCTAAGTTATCAAGTTCCCTATATCAATCATGAGGTAAACACAAAGGTCATAGACTCAGGTCAATCGGGATTTTATTCATGATGTCAAAACCATCGCTGTTGGAGAACTCCTCCTCTGTCTAGTACAGTGGTCCTGCCACTACAACCAAGCGCGCCCCACTATCATTGGACTGTTGTAGTACTCCACCTGTCAAGTACTGTTGGCCTGTTGCTACAACCAAGCACTTCACACCATGGGTCTGCTGCTATAACCAAGTTCTCCCCTTCAATGGATCGAGAGGTACTCCTTCTGTTGAGTACCCTCGGTCTGCCGCTACATCCATGCACTCCGCCGCCGCGGGTCTGCCGCTACAACCAAGCGCTCCCCCTCATAGCCTCCAGAGGTACTCCTTCTGCTGAGTACCATGGTTTTGCTGCTATAACCATGCGCTTCTCCACCGTGGGTCTACCACTACAACCAAGCGCTCCCCACCAGGCTATCTGAAACTCCCCCAGACGATAGATTAATAGTCGTCAATACTCAGCCAGCTACTAGGTCTCTGCACTCTGATAGCTTGTCACTAGGAGGGTCCACTCCAGGAGCTACTGGTTGATACTCCAATTATCAAAAATTTCCATGAAGAAGTATCTCAAAGGACCACCTTGTCATAGGGTTCTCAACGCAATAGACGGCGCGTCAGTCAGACGCCCGGTCTTTGAGTTACTAGCCTTTTTGTCCCAGGGGCCCTGTTGGTTTTTTATGCGAACCAACCCTGTCATATCTCTACTGTACCCCGAACTCTCATAGGGTATGATCATAGGGACCGTTTCTCAATCTGATCACCAATGCCGTTGATGTTTCGTCAAACGGACGTCCGGTCGGAAAGTTATCATCTTTTCTATTCTAGGGGCCATGTTGGATTTTGTGTAAAATCCAACCCGGACACTATCCAACTGAGACCAAAACTAAGGCAAAGTATGCCAAATGTTCTGTCTCATCAAGAAGAACCCAACAAAGTCGACGACACATCAATGAGATGTCCGGAGCTCAAGATATAAGTGTTTCTACTCCGAGGTCCTGATTGGTTTCGTATCCAAACCAACTCAGCCGTAATAAAATTTCTCATAAACCTTGAGTTTAATATATTGAAACGACCATCTAGATCCATGAATTTCATCTTAACTGACAGTGCATCAATCGGGGGTCTGTAGCCCAAGATATGGGAGTTTGAACGAAAACTGCCCGAGAATAGGGTGTTCGGGCCCAGACCAACCCAGCCCGAGACCCCCCCCCCCCCCGGGTTGGCCTGAACCGGGACCGGGTCCGTCTCGGTGGGTGCGGCCCGGCCCAGCCGGCCGGTTGGCCTACCGCGTTGGCGCGACCACGTGTCTGCTCAGTTGTCCGGCTGAGAGGAACAGGGGGGTACAGTTTCCCCCCCTAAATGAAGCCGAGACACCGGTGTGGGGGCCGCTCCCTGCCAGCAACGCGGCGGCCAGCGCCGCGTCTCCCTTGGTCCTGCGCGGGAGCATCACCTTAATTACGGAGGGGGGTGATGAAAAGAAATGGTGGGACTCGTGTGGGCCCCACCTCACAAATATCATACCTAGTGGGTAAGATATTGTGGGTCCCACTCCAATCACATAGCTTAGGCTAAACCACTTCGAGTAAAATAAAAATTTGTCGCAACATTTTTATTTTAATCCTTTACTTAACCCAAAAAATTTAAAAACCACACCTGAGCAAACACAACTCTGGAAAAGGTGTCTCTAAGCAATTATCGGCACTGCGATTCCATCGGTGCCCTCAGATTTCGATTCTGAGCACCTGTTCAAATGTTAGAAAAAAACGCTCGTTCGTTCACTGAACACACCCGAGCTAAACTTCCGAAATTGGTTCTGGGAACACCGGGCCTCGGTACCATGCGCCATCCGAAACTGCGTACTCGTAAAATTTCAATGAAAATCAAGAAAAAAAAATTCCCTTGAAAATTATTGGTCATTACATGGGACAAAATATAGATCATTAACATTGATCATTCATCCCATAATTACTTAAAAATGCTTGAATGAGTAGTATTCACTGAGAGAATAAATTTTTCTCTTATTCATATATATTATTAATTTACTTTTTTATAAATTAAAAAATTAATTCAATTACTTTTAATCCGAAAAAAAATTGAATTATTTTACATATGATCAATTCTACAAAAGCATGAATTAAAACCAAAATGTTGGGCCCATTTCACCCTAAATTATTATTCATATGAATAGGTGGAAGTTGTGGATACACATCATGTGTGAACCTAGAGGCCCTTATCTTGACCTCATCTAGTAATACATAAATGCCAATATGGAGTTCCTCCAACCCCATATCTGTAACAACAAATATAAAAATGGATTATACTATACTTTTTTCATCTATGTTTAATAATTTTGAAGAAATAATTACTCAGAATAGTATAATTTTTCTTCACTATGAGAAAAAAATATTGAAATTATTAACACAATGGTGTAAATGAGTTGTTGTTTCTCAAATGTAGGTATATATATTCAAATTCTCACATACCATGGCATTTTGATAATTATGTTCCTATTTTTTTGTGACAAAAAACATCTTTGTGATTTAGTCTCATCCCATTTAATGTGGTGTCTCTTAACGATATTATAAATACTCCAGCTGGTATATCCTACATATGTTTTCTCACCATTGAGTTTATATCTGTACGAATGAATAATCATTAACATTTTTTTCATTCATACTTTTTTATTCAGTGAAATTGAAAAATTTCATTAAGGATTTAAATAATATGAAATTTTAAAGTTATATGAAAACATCATTCACATTCATGATTTATAAAAGTAATAAATTCAGGTGTATATTTAAGTACTATTTAAACAATAACAATATATTATTTATAAAAATTCTTGTTCTTGGTTGTGAATTCATATGAAATACATTGGTTTCATAAAAAACTGATGAAGTCATGTGGAATGAATGAGAATTCATACATATCATTGGGTGGCTTTAGGAACAATTCATTTTTAGCTCTAAATTAAATTAATTTTAAAGGTAGTAAAATAATTATGAGAACAAAATTTCATAAGATTAGAAGGAATATTTATAGAATCATAAATTTTTTCATTTTCATATTTTCATCTAAAAATTCATGAAAACTTAATATGACTCTTGGACTTCATCAATGAAACCCCAATCCTTCGTATACTCATAAAAATATCATCCAATGAATCGTCACACTAATTTAAGAATACTTATATCCCAACCTTATGAAGAAGGATTATCAATTGATTCAAATCCTTCATCTTACAATATTCTATCATAGAAACTTCTTATTTAAAAACTTTTGATAAATTTAAATAACATCCAAAATTTCCATATAATTATTATAGAAACTATATTAGCTAAATCATCAAATGTAATATTGATAATTTTAATATTTTCTATAATATTATTTTGAATTTCAATTTTTAACTACCACCATAATTTTAATTTATTTTAAATTGTGACATTTTAGGTTTTAGAATTAATTTGATCTTAATTTTGAAAATTAAGTAATTTTGGAATTTTATGTATTTCATGTAATTTTGTATTTCCAGGAGATAATTCTGTACACCAATATAATTTGAATAAATACGTATTTAAAACATATATTTTAATTGATAATAATTTCATTGAACTGGACCCAAAGATCAATCAAAATTTTGGAGCTCCAAAAGATGCTCAGATGTCAGGCATTGGAATCTTTTCCCAGAATTAACAAATATTTAATATGGGACTATATATCGTAATGTACAAGAGTAAATGTGGTAAATATTTGAATTATTAAATAATAAATGAAAATAAATATGTTTCTCAACAATGACCCCATGTGATTTAACATCTTTAATGGCCATAAATTTTTTGGAAACTGAATATGGCGAATACAAAGAGTCATCCAAACAAGAATAATTTTCGTGATTAAATCAGCAGTTCTGTTTTCTACATAATGTAAAATCATCTAGTATTTTTTCAATTGAAAAATAATATTTATTTAAACAACATTCAAGATGAGAAAAAATTCAATATAATGTTTTTAATTTTGGATACCATGCAAAAACTTCGAAAAAAAAGTATTTGGAGGCCAAATATTAACACCTTTTTCCCATAACAATGTATCTCTTTTCTATTTCATAGGGTTGTAATTATTATTGGAATTTTATTAGTTTTTATATTATATTATGATATAATAGTATTACTAATTTTCAATTTATATTATTCTCCTTATTCATCACATTATCCCATTAATTATTATTTTTGTTTCTACATTGTACTTCTTCGTTGTGATCTTTAATATGCATGATCATGAGTAGCTATCCTGAGAACATTCTTATGGGAGTAGTATAGTGTTCAACGCAATTATTTTAACTATAATTATTAATTTTTCATTATAACTGTCTTTTTAGTCTATGGATGATCTTAGAGGAAAAGTTACCTTTGTATCTCCATTTTCCACCGAAGGCATATATTTGTATTTGGTATTATTTTCCATTAATCGGGTCGGTAGATGTGCATTGTAGAAGAATGACTACATTATATATTCCCAACATTATAAGAATTAGATGTTAATACCTATTATGAATTTTTTTAATTTATTAAATTTGGATATAATAATGATAATATGATGGTTCAATTTGGGTGACCTCCTGAGAGGATTCCCTACGCTTTAACGTCATTCAGTATCAATTCATTGTATTTCTAACACATATTCACATTTAAATTATAATTATTATTCAAATATAGAAAACAAGTAACATAATTTCTTTAAAGATTCTATTATTATTTCAACTATAAATTAAATTTTATGGATTGCAAAATGTCCTCATGAGAGATGACTCTGGCAAATAATTGTGCTCTACTCAGAAAATATAGTTGTATATTTTTCACCACCAAATGATATGGGTTTCAAATATTAGTTTAATTTTTATGGATCCAATATAATGTTAGAATCTATTATAATTAAAATTTTAAATAATATTAATTTATTTCATTTAAATAAACCTAAATAAATTCCACTCATCCATGATTTATTTGAATTAAAATTATTTTTCATGGACTAACCACTATTATGTGATAAAATAATTTCAAAATGATTTTGAAGCCTTGTTATAGTGGAATAGTGAAACATTATGGGACTATGAGAGAGAAATGGAATGACTAGTTTAATATATATGTGTATCTCAGTATCAAAGAACAATCTTGAGCCAGAATCAGAACCAGTGGCGCCACTCTTTTTTCTAAATTAAATAACAAAGGGAGGCCTTGAAGATATTAAAAGAAGATCTATTAAACATTATTCCTAATTTACAAGAAGAGGATTCTAAAATATATATTCCTTCCTTTATACACATTTTTCATCATAATGATTAGGATGATTATTGGTAAAAGAATTTAGAATTTGAAAATGTAAGGGAGTCTCCAATATAGAGCAATAAAAAATATGAACTTCTATATATCTATTTTACATTGGAAGATAATGATACTGATGAAATCATTGAATTTTTTATTCTGATATTCCTTAAATAAGAGATAAATTACATTGATGAATTTCATGAAATGGACTATTTAGTTACTTTTTATATTGTTTTAATTTATTTATGGAAAATTAATTTTTAGGAATTCATTTTCTAAAATTTCTGATACATCACAAATGGAGAAGAACCAAAATTTTAAGAAATAATACACACCAATATTTATTGAATAATAATATCTATATAATACATTGGTGATGTTACTATAACATCTAAAAAAATATAGATAACATATAGAGTACGACACTACACAATTCGACATGGTGCACCCCTATTATTTCTTCCCTCATAATATAGACCATAAAATCAATTTTATTCATTATTATTTTTTTAGACATTTATAATCTAATTTTGGGATCTTAATTATTGTATTATAACCCTAGACACTGGGAAAATTCATATATGGTTTTTCTTCTATATGAAACCAATTCAACCATCTGATTATGGATAAAAATCAGCAACTCCTGACTAGGGGAAGTAAAAACAAGGAACCCACATGGGGGTCAAAACCAATAATTATATACTTTATATCCCATTTCTATTTTTATATTTCTTTATGTTACAATTTTCATTACATTCTTTTAGTTTAAATGTGGTAGAATTTAGGATCTTGACTCAAGGATACCACATAAAAAGTAGTTCAGGTCATGTAACTCTAATTGTTTTTTTATTTTATCCTCAATGAAAATTTAGTATGGAATGACTTATTTATCTGGTTTAATCTAAAAATTGGAAATTAAATAGAATATGTGTGGGGGTATAAATTATTTACGGTGTTTCTCTTTTTTTCTTGTTTTTTTTAATTTTTAATGTTATAATTTTTTATATTTGTATTTTTTTAGGATTTTTTTACTAAATAAAGTACTTTCAAATATTCAAATGATATTTTTATTTTTGGAAGAATTATTTATTTTAATATCATGTGATTTAAATTATTTCTTAATTGAATTTATTTCATAATTTTTAATATTTTTCTTTCGATGAAATTTTATTGGTTGTGAAACAAAAGTACAGTACCATATATTAAAGTACCATATGGCGATGGTTGATAGGTATTTTTTTATATAAAATAAATCTATCTTACTATATAGAGTCTGCAGACATGTTTTGTTATTCAAAATAAATTCCACTTTTCAAATATATTAGAGTATATTGAATGTGTTAATTTTGATTAAAGAACCACTTTGAAATCATTTGTTAACATTTAACTCTTCTTTTGTCAAACCTTCACATCTAACCTTTATTAACCCTCTATTATATTGGAATTAATTTTCTTGGAAGCCCCATTACAATCCAATTATCCATTTATAAACAAATATAGTTTCTTAATGAATAATTATTGTTGAAATCATGTGTGGGGGAGACATTGGTTGTAACACACCGATTTGAAGACATGTTTTTAGTAGAAATGAATTTTTCCTCATATTTATTACATATTTTTAGAGTAAATTCATTATCAAAACATGAATTTTTGGAAAAAATTATAATAAATTATATGGTATTGGGGTTCGACAATACATTAATATATTAATATTCTACTCTTTCCAGAAAAAGATTATTCATAAAAGAAATTCCAGATATCAATTCAAGAAAAACATTTCCTCAACATTATGGAAAATAGCAAAGAAATATATTTTTTCTGATGAAATTTTAATATATATAATTACAAAGTAACATAAGAGGAGTTTTGAGGTGATTAATTTTATTGATGATTGAGATGAAAAACGTTCATGAAAAAACTATTCTCATGTATTTACTTCACTTTATATCCTAACCTTCATCATTATTATTTTCATATTTTTACATTTAAAACATCCAGACACTTAGCCTCAGAACAAGATATGTAAATATAATCATTATTATAATTTTTTTTACTCTGTGGATTTAAGATCCAAGGATTATAGAAAGCCTATGATGACCTGGTATGTTATTGATAATGATAAAAATAGTAGATTAAAAAATCATTAGAAAGAGAGAAATATTTTTCTAAAAACATTGGTAAAACATTAACTTGAGGATTAACATAAAATTGAATTAATTTTAATTATGTTTTAGGAGATACTGAATTTTAATCCAAATAAGAGGCATGTTATTTGGTTATATATGATAATTGAATAATGTTGTAATTTATACATTGGCTAGTTTGTTATGACCATGGTATTATTTGATTTCTCTTCATATTAATGCTTAAATAAAAGGAAATTGATTTATCAAATATTTCTAATAAATTTCATTTAAAAAGAAAATGTCTTTTCCCTCCATAGTTTTTATGGTAAATGACCATATTTTTATTTTTTAGATTTATATTACGATTAATTTGTAAAATGGAATAATTCTGAAATTTAAACTATTTCTAGTTAATTTTTCTTTTCAGTAAATATTTTATCACTAAATTAAATTAAGAAATAATATTGTCCATGGGATTATATTTAAATATGATTCCATTTCATTCAACTGGCCCTGAATCTCAGTCTAATATTTTTAGGCCCAAATGAAACTCCCAACTCAGACCTTATAATTTGTGGCATGATCTTGTGAATGTTTAAGATAAGACAATATCAAAATATTTATAGGCCTAATTGATCTAATTTTTTAATAAATAAATAGTACACAAATATAACTTTTAATCATAATTTTGGGACCATGTTATTTTTCCTCTTCAAGGCCATAAATAAATTGAAAAATGAATATAAATAATATGAATTTTTAGATAGGCTAAAATAATTTTCTTCAAAAAATTTCCTATAACTTTTCGAAAATTTATTAAAAGAGATTTATTTTTGATAAGGTAGAGTAGATAAGTAAAAAAAATTATAATAATAGTTATTTTTTAAATAAAATTAGGTTATTAAATGGGTATAACACACAAAACCCACTTAAGGATTGATTTGGAGAAAAAATATCGCCCAATTTCCCAATTAAAATGTATTTCACCCATATTTCATTTTGTTGGAATTCTAGAAGAAATATTTTTATACCTTCATAGTTTCATTATATTTTAATTTTATTCTGAATTTTTAATTTATATTGGTCTTATTTTTTCTCTCATTTTGTCATTTTTTTTTATTTTTTTCAACCCTGTTCTTCCCTATTATGTTTTATAATACTCATGATCATGAGTATCAACCACAAATAATTTCCCATAGAGTAAATTTTTTTTAAACTAATTTGTTTAAACAATCATTTTTAATGTTTATTTTTTTTATGAATATTAGATGTATGATTATATTATTGGGAAATGTTCCCATGTGTCTCCAGCTTTCACTCTAGGTGTAGATTATTATTACAAAATATTTTACCCTAATTTAAGAGGTTGATGCATGGTTTAGTATATTAAGTGAACTATATATTCATAGTCTAGGTAAAAGGTGATGTTCACACATACAAAAGATTGTGTTCATTTTGTAAATTTGAAACTAAAAAAGAGAATATGAATGTTCACTATGGGTGTTATCTAGAAAGGATCACCTTTCCTTCTAAAATCATTATATCTATATTCATTCAGTTATAATCACATCTATATATTAAAATTATAATATTTTATTGAATATAGAATAACCCAAATTTCATTTCCTTCATAATTATTTAATTAGGTTAACATTAAATAGTCGGTGATTGACTACAAAATCTACCCAAGATAGGAAACCATATTCAACTACTATGCCACACTAGGGATAATAAATTAAATATTTTACAACACCATAGGACATGAATTCCACATATTTCAATGAACACCATTTTAGAAATCACCAAACATCATATACTTTGGAAAAAATAAAACAACAAACTCCTTAAGTAGTTTTAGCAATCTCTCCTTCTGGATTTCAAACTAATACTACATACTTCTCTCCCCATTCATGGAAGTAAAACAAAATTTAATGACTATTATGGATTAAATAAATATTATTAGATAAAAAATCTTGAATAATACATCTATAACTCTATATGAGTTAGTTATTTTTATTAAAAATGTGTGACTAAAGAAATCAGTAATACTATGCTTGGAAACATCTTGACTCAGCCCTATGTTTTATATTCTCAGACCAAATAAATAAACCACAACTTTCAAAAAATATTTATTTCATAAATAACATAGAAAAATATTTTAAAAAACTTAAATATATGAGAAAAAACTCCCCCCCCCGAAAAAATTTCTCTTCATAAATTTAACAAGAAAGGATAATAAAGGAAACATAATGAAATTACATACCTCAATGTAGGGGAGTCATCTGCACTCCCGAATACAACCTTATATTATAGAACTAATAAATTTTTTAAGGATTTATAAGAATACCAGCAACCTATTCTTTAGAGGTAAAAATTATAGCCTCATTTTACCCCCCCTCATCAACTATATGACTCATAGAATCTTACTTTTTCAAATTGTTTTTGACCAAGTGTGCTATTCTAAATTTGTGGTCCAACTTATAGAACTATTATTATAACAACCTATAACCAGTGGGTACTCTGATTAAAAATTCAAGCCATAAAATAGACTCCATATCCAATTCATTTTAGTATGTATTTATGATAAATAAAATACTAATATTTAGTTGAACTCAATATAACTGTTGTTTTATCTTTTTTAATTAAATGAAATGAAAGTAATAAAAAAATACACCCCTTGATGTGGAAATTATGTTGTCTTGAACTCCATAATAGTAAAAATAAATAAATCCATTAATATTTAGTTAAAATTTATTCTTCTAATTAATCTTATTATTGAAAATTTTTATATGTATCTTATGATCATATTATATACTCATATATGTGATTCTTTAGTATTGTATTAGAATGTAGTATAATGATTTAAAATTTTAAAATATCTATTACATTGGGTATAATAAATATATATAACTACCAATTAAGATCAAAAACGAAATTTCTTTTAATTCATGAAATTCATCATTCATACTCAGTAATGTAATCACTTGAATTGGTGTTGACACACATATGGATTCTATCCTGTAAAACATCTTCAAGATTATTCTTGGATACTTTTTTGGAAAAAATTATATTGATTCTTGGATAACCTATAAAACCATGAAAACCAGTATTTCATAATGAATCTACACCTCAATCCTTTGATTCAATTGACATGTGAAATCCTCAAAAAACCTTTATTCATTACTAGAGAAATTTATTTCATCAACTCACACAATCAGAAAGAGTCTTGTCATAATTATTTAAATCAAATACAAATTATTTTAGACATTCCCCTATATAAAGTTCATTCCATTAATATATTCATCAAATTTTAAATGAAAACCTCTTATATCTTATTTTAATCCATAAATATCATTCTTTAACTAAAATAATTTTCAACCACTAATACCGAGAATGAATACCTCATGATATTAATTATAGTATTCCTCATTAATTTTCCAATTTATAAATGTCTAATTAATATCCATTTCAAATATTGCATTAAATATTAACACTCTAATGGAATGAAACTTTATAATTAAATCACTCTTTTACATTCATGAATAGATTTCACAAAACTCAATCACTTCAAATTGTGACTATATCTTGCATACTATTTTGTATTTTATTATTAACACTTCACAACTCTTATCTTGTTTATTTCAAAAGACCCTCAATTGTTTTCAATCATATCATTTAGTGGTACTAATAATGAGTTTTCAATTTTCATATTTTTCAATCGGGTAATGTTCATCATTAATATCCTTAACCCACTCCTTATGTTCAATGGATTCATTTAATATTCAATGTTCATACTTTGATTGTACACTAGTATGAACATCTTCAATCATAATTCTTCTAGTCTTAATACCTTGATTCTGATCCCTAATAATTTTTTCATCATAAAAATTATTTATTAGCCTTTCATTTTCTCATTTAATATTTTGTTTCTTGATTTTATTACTAGATACTGGAGAATATTCATCGTCGTAGTGAATCTATATATTTATAAAATATTCTTTAATAGGATCAGAATATAGACTTTATCATTATCATTTATAGTTATAGTTATAGCATCATTGATTCTAACTTCATTTCAAGAACCACACTGTCCTCACATTTAATAATCCCATCAATTTTCTTGCAATAACACCTGCATGAACTTTTATTTAGTGTATAACTTAAAAAATTTCCATATTCATCCTTTTCAACAAGATTTACTCAAAAATGGTAATTTTTCATTATTTAATATGGATATCCAAATACCTAGATTTAATTATCATTCGACATCTTTTTAAACCCAATCTCATATGTAGTAATGTTAGAATTTGGAATCACGAGAATCCTATTTTTGATGATTCTCGAAATGTTGATAAAAATTTCCAAGTAATACCTTGATGTATCATGATCTTCCAACATTGTTATAAATATACCAATTTAACTCACTTTTTTCTTTTAGCAATAAAATATTTTTCACGGGTTTATTTTTATCTAGACATCTAGATCTTTAGAATCAATACATGGATATGATTAGTGTGACATGAACATGATTCATTTCATTATTTTGAAGTATTTACTAAAATTAAAAAAATTATTTTTCTCAACTATTCGATTTATTTAACATAATTTGAAACACATCAAAGAAGATCATCTTATGAAATGTTATCTTTTAAATTTATCTTTTAATTTGTATTTTTCACCATTTTACCCTTTTATTGGAATCAAAAATAGTGAAAATGTCATAATTTTAAATGGATAAATTGAACATATATTATTCATTTATAAAAATATTTATATTCTTTATTCCAAGGTGACGTAGTAATATATGGTATAAAATTTTTTATACATATTGAATTATGTTTGAACATCCATTAACATCTCCTATTTGAAACATATTTTTTGGGTGTTCTCAAAACCCTTATTAAAAAAACTCTATCTATTATTTTTCTGATTATGAATCCATGTTTCCTTCATATTACCTAATTTTAACAACATATATATTTTTAAGTAGTTCAAAAAATTAATCATTAAATCGTCATGGAAGAAAATCATTTTGTGGAATATTTAATTCTTTATAGTATTTTCTATTCAAATATGGTTTATTTTTTAGATCCATCATTACAAAATTTCATAGATCCTCTATTATACTTCTCAATATTCTATAGGGTTTATTCAAATAACCAATCATGTGAGATTAACAACCATTCTCCATGATCAAATATTTTTCATATTTTTATTCATTAAAAGAACATTCAACTACATTTTATTATTTCCGTAACTAATTTTCATTTTATTATTTAATTAATAATAAATTTATATTTGAAGTTCCATTAATAATGAGAAATTAATTATTATGTAATATAGTCATATAGAATAGTTGAAAAATATTTAATTATTTATTTCGGACAGTTATAAAATATATCATGTTATAATAATATACCATTTAACATCATTATTGTTGATAATATAATATTTCTATAGTGTCCATTAAAATAATTATATGTTATTGGATATGATAATATATATTTAACACAGAAAAAATAAGGTATGGATTCAACCTGTAGGATCGTATGTTATGATTCACATTTATCAGAGCTTCTGAGGGAGATGGAATCACTAATATTTTTCGTCAACCAATACAATGATAAGATTAAATAACTAAAATAAGATTGAGAGAGTTTATTGGAGATGTTTAAGATCACATAGATCATCGATCAACCCATATTCACTGAACCACCTCAAGAATGTACAATAATTTTTATCCAAAACCATAGGGTGTACATTAGTGTAATAAGGGTTTATGTACCTAGACCTTAGTAATATGAATTTAAATGATTTTATTTTTAATAAATTAATGAATATTTTTTCCATAATACATTATATATGAAAATGATTATAGAATTTGTTTTCTAAAAATTATATGGTAATATAAAGAACTAAAACATTTATTTTTTATGAAATATGTGGTTTAAATTAATGAACTCTTTTAGATAAATTCAAGAATTTCTTATATTATGATAAATTTCATGAAATGTAATTTTTAGATAATATTTATATTATTATAATTGGTAATATAATTTACATATGTGGCTTGTAAATTTTTAAGGGATATAATGAATATTTGTGTTAGGAATAGTAGTATTTTTAAAAAAATATAGATTTTCATTGAAATTTATTAAATCTTATATATAGAAAAATATAATTTTAAAATAAATATAATTTTTAAATTTAGAACATAAAAATTATCCAATGATGCATTTTTCATACATACTTAAGATAGTCAATTTCATTGAAAATATTAAATAAATTATAAATTTAACATATGTATTATAGAGTTATAATCTCTCCAAAGTTTTGTAATAAATAAAAAAGGCATCCAAGATGGAAAACATGTCTCTAATTAAAATCATTTTTATTGTGTTATTTTATTAATATAAGAATCCTATATTGAATTCTCGAAAACACCTATAATATTATATGTTTCTTGAAAACAAATATTAATAAACATGAGTCACTTCACCATCATGAATGGTATTATTTTGAAGAGTTATTTTATTAACCGAATAAATCATTTGATGTGACTCATCTTTGGATAAAACCAGAGAAAAATACCATGGTAAGGTTTTTTGTTCATAATTTTATTATTTAAATTAAAAAAGTTATGTTTTGAAATTAATAATGGATCCTCTTATATTTTGTTATAAAAACGCAAACAAAATTTCATTACTCTACACTAATCACCATTTAAGTAATAATTTCCTATCCATATCCCTCTATGAATTTCTCCTATTGTGTTTCTAGCATCATAATAAGAACCTGTCATTTTAGAGGAAACCCCTCAAGGTAAGTGATTGTCTTGTTCCATTTATGCATATACATTATAAGAATTAAGCCTTTTGATTTAAATTTTTTTCTAATGATAATAGGTTTTTACACATTCATTTATTGTCCATATGAATAAAATTTAATTATTTAGCTCATTTAACTATTATTAAAAATTTCTATGATCCATTATGTACATCCATTATGCTGCATTAATTATTTTGTAATTTTTCACGACTACATATTATGTTGTGGATACCCGTATTAATTTCCACTCAATAGTACTCACTGAGTTTCTCTTATCCTTCATTGATAGGGTACATACATGTATGTAAAACTAAATCATAAATTTTGGGATTAAATATTATGAAATATTTTCTTCTTTTACGATCTATATGACATATAAATGAATGCACATTTTTATTAATGTGAAATGTGGGATTGTAATTATATAACCCGCCAATGTGTACAGTGATAAAACTATTTAACCAGATACCATTTATGGTGCATGAGAAATTTTCCTAAGAAAATTATGTTATGATGTATCGATACTTATTCTTTACTTATTCTTATGATGTAATTTTTTATTTTATTTCTATATTCTAATAATGATATCATGTCATCTTCTTATTTCATGGTTAAAAGTTCATTATTATGACTTACACATTTCTATTTCATCATGTTATGCCTCATGACACACATTTAACACTTTAATCTATTCTATACATCTCATTATTCTCTTACTAGTATTTATAACTTGCTAATTTTTTATTTTGATCCCCATGTTATCCCTTGCAGTATTAGATTATCAATGGAAGAATGTGAATTTTATAGAGTTTTTTATAATATAGTTTTATCCCTATTTCATTGTAATAATATATATATCAAATTACCCAAATACACTATTCCTAATAATCATTTGGGGTTGTGTTATGTGTCCATTTATGTAATAAACCGTGAAATATAGTGTATAAAAAATTTGGTTTGTGATAGTTTCTATAAGAGTAATGTATTTTTATTTTTGGGTACTAGAATTATTAAATCAAAGTGAGAACCCTAGGGATAAGAATGAATATAATAAAACATCCGTAAATTTTAGAAAATTATAGAGTTTTTTTTGTAAAAATTAAATCCATTATGGATAAAATAATTGGATGGGATCCAACACAGTTGTACTTAGTGTTTATAACTCTAAAAATCATATTTGGGTATTAACAGAATCTTCACATGGTTCATGAAAAAATTGGACTTTCTAAAAATATTATTTGAAACTATTGGTTTATTTGTATTGAAATATTTCCATGTTCATTATTATACATTATGAAGGGAAATAATGCCTATGAAATTTAATGATAAGAAAATGATAATGAATAATATAGATCTAATCATATAATTTTATAGGTTAAGGAATATATGTCATTTGTGTGGTATCCATTTAATTTTCATAGTTTCTATTTTTCATATTTAACCATTGGAAAAATATTATGTTCACTTTTCCCAATATTTTAGTTAATGAATTGAAATAGGAGGAATCGATAGAAAACCCAATGTGATAAGAAATGTGATGACTACACAAATGAGATGTGTAAGAACATTAGTGCAGTAGTCAAAAATATAAAAACAATAAATAAAGTTAACTATGTTTTTAATATAATCATTAATAATATAGATTTACCAAACCCATGTATAAGATAAATATTAAATTCAAATATTTATATAAAAAAGGACTTCAAAATTTAGTGGATCATATTACCCCTTAATTGTAGAATAATGAATTAACTCCAATGAAAATTTATTATTTGTATTTCAATGCTCTTAAAAATATAATTTCATGATGAATGATTTTTGTATGTAGTCATATGTTAATAAATGGTGGTTATTGATCAATAATATGAATTCTATTGAAGATATTGAATCGATGGAGTATAAACAAATTCTAGATTTTTTTTGTGATAAATATTTTCCTCTCACTATATGACATTAAATAGAGATGGATTTCCATAGACTCAGGAAAAATGATTATTTATCTATCAATATGTATGAGGATTAATTAATTCTAATTATTTGTTTTTCCTCTATAATTCTCATTGAACCTCATAGTAAATTTTACTACATATTTTCTAGTATAAATCAAAATATATAAAAAAAATTGGAAATTATTGACTTTGATAGATATGAAACAATTTTGTGATGTTCCCACAATGTCGAACTAAAAAACATATAATCCCATGCATCTTGATGGTCTAGAGATAGGAAATAAATAATGATGTTTAATTTATGTGGAGTGGTAAAAAAATTATCCACAAGGAAAGAAATTATAACATCCCACTATTCAAAACTGAGGGAAGAAGTATCCTAGAAATTTATCTGAAGGGGAAAATAAATACATTATGTTTGGAAGTGAGGGACACCAAGGTAGTGAATAAAGATAGGATAAACCCACTAATGTGATGGAATAATGGAATCCCCCATTTAAACCTCAACTTATTTAACAATGTTACACTTGAAAATAATAAGAACACAATTTGAACTAATACACTCATCTAAGGGTTCTTGAAAATAAAAATTGAAATTAAACTCCATAGAAATGACAACATTGAAGACCATATGTCGTCAAAACAACTGAGTGGGATCCTTAAAACGATGTGTTCATAAGTAAACTAGTTATTCCATAAAGTATTGGGAATAAACTATTTTATTATGGTTATTCGAATTCCACCATATCATGAATATTTAGTAAATATAATCAAACACCACATGAAAAAAAGGACGTTCAGTTATTTATGAAAACAGATAGTGGGGAAATAATTTTATCCCAAGTATATAAACTCTCCATTGTAAAGAATTGTGGGATGAATTTCCAAGAAAACCTTGTGATACTCTCTTTAGTGAAATTTGATACAATTATAGTCAAAAATTGGATTTCATTTTATAGAACCAAAATTAATTTCAGTGAAAAATAAATATCCTTATGAACTGGGAATCAAACTCTATTTGTATACAATTTTATTTAAGAGGATAGATCTCTTTTAGAATCATCATCCGAAGAATGGATATTACTTCTTTATAACCAAGAATCTCTAGTACAAATGATATGGATTATGTAAAATATCATCCTTGATGATATTCCCATAGTATGGGAATATTCTAATGTATTCTGTAAATAATATATTGGAATTCCAACTAGATGAGAGATTTAATTCACAATCAAATTCATAATACAAGATCCAATAATATACAAAACTACTTATATAATGACCACTGATTAAAATGAGGACTTGAAAAAGAATCTATATAATAATTTGGATACGGGGTTTATATGCCAATGTACTTCACTACGGGGTGCATCAGTCATTTTCATTATGAATAAGAATGTGACAATGTTCCTAAGAATTGATTATTGTGAGCTCAATACGATTATGAATCATGACTCTTCATCGTCAGCAATCTGGATTCAACTTCCGGGGCTACCGCTTCCCTTTCAGAATCCAGTGCTCCTCCGATCAATAGGTAATTCTATAGGTCATTTCCTCTATGCGGATTGGAAGACCGATTCCAAGGTGAACCCAATTGTTACGCGAATATGTGTTGAAATGGAGCTATCCTGACCTCCACCCGACAAGGTATGGGTTGTGATCGACGGTTAATACAGGTATTTTCAAATCATCTTCTATGAATCCTGGTCCTTGTTCTGTGCCTTCTGCCATATACAGGGCCACCGTGTTGATGAGTGTCGCAAAAGGACTTCGGTGATTGTGGTTGGAACTTCTTTGGTGAGCAAGGGTGACTCAGGTCAGGGTGAGGGCATTGGAGTCGGTCCTGGAAATGGCTCTGAGCCTGTTGTGCACACACTGAGGTCACAAGAGGTGCCTTCGGATACTAGTGAACATATTGAGGCACTTCGGGGTGTCCAGGACCAGGGGTCTCCATGCCAACCTGGGGTGGAGTTTCCCAGTACATCTAATGCATTGACAATGGTTTATACTGATTCGGGGAGGGCGGGGTCTGCAGGTATAGTGTTTTAGGAGACATTGAAAGTTTCGGAACCTCAGGTGGAGGCAGTTATAGAAGGTCCCAAGATGGATTTGGGTGTTTCCCAGGCAGCTAGCAGCTTGGGTAATGAGGGTCGGGGTCTTTCGGTTGGGGCTTTGGAGCGGCCCTCCCTGCCTACAGGTGAGGCTACTAGAATTGAGTCCATATGTGCTCCGGTCATGGGCTGGGAGGATCAGAATCCCCATCCCCAATATATGGGCATGGGTTTTGATCAACCTGTTTTTCTAGAGTGATCAGGAGTTGTGGAAGATTGTGTCTTGGGGAAGGAAGGTACTAGTGGGTTAGGGCCTGATCTAGGTACCACCCCTAGCCAATTGATAGGGAATGTTTTGGAGGTGCAGGCCCAGACCAGCCTTGGAGATGCAGGGGGGTCGGGGTCTGCCTTTCTGCCAGAGGTTATTTCTCCAGCCTGGAATCTAGTAGTCTTGAGCAACAGGTATGAGAGGATGGACGAGGAGGAACCCAATACTAAATCAGCTGCCCTAGATGAGGAAGAGAGTGAAGATGGTGGAGGGGAATCTGAACGTGACATGGTCTGTAGAAGTTTCTCAGAAGCAGAATCCGGTTCGAGGGGTATCAGGAGGACGAGATGGAGGAGGGGTAAGAAGGATTACTCCTCCTTATATCCTCTTATGAAGACCCAGTCTAAAAGAATCTTTTGG
The DNA here is from genome assembly GCA_963277665.1 of Viscum album. Classification (NCBI taxonomy): domain Eukaryota; kingdom Viridiplantae; phylum Streptophyta; class Magnoliopsida; order Santalales; family Viscaceae; genus Viscum; species Viscum album. The sequence goes on from OY728142.1 coordinate 1,934,400,652, forward strand.
TTGAGAAGCAGGACAATGAGATCAGTCTAAAGTCTCCTGGACAGCTTGGTCCTTCATTGGATTTGGTTTTAAGTTCAGGTGATGTGGTGTCAGAGCATGTGTTATTACTCAACACCTCAGAAGAGGATGCATCCAAGATGACGGGTAGGAGTCTTGAAGTGGAGCTTAATGAGGAACAGTACATTTGGGTTGATAAACAGGACACAATCCTAGTTGGAGGCTTCAATAAGGGGTTGATCGGACTTGAGGAGTATATGTAGGTCTGGAATAGACTCACTTCTTATATAGAAAATATTATTCTCTTACCGTCTTTAAAGAATTATTACCCATATTCTTAAATCCCAACCTAAGATATACATTTTACAAAGGTATTTGATTAATTTATACATGTACTTTTATCATTTGGACATCATTTATCATGAAATAATATTATTAGTATACAATAATTATTTAATATGGAAACCATTATTATATTTTATAAGGTTATTTCAGATGACATTCTTATGAACCCCACTACTTTCTATGGATAAATCTTATGTTTATCCTTATTTGTAATGTTTTTATTTGGAACATATATTGATGAACTTGTTAGGATTATTTCTCCCTGATAGAACTCTAATTAATTGGGTATCAATTTTTTCATGAGATATTTTTTATGGTATTAGGGAGTAAACCTAATACGTGATTGGACTCTGTCCACCATGTGATGTCAGATAACATTGATTTATTTCAATTTCATGTTGATTGTTGTTTTCACATTCATATATTTCCATGATTTTATGGTTACATGTCCTTATGCTATTCATCCATATACTTATTCATGATCCTTGTATTTTATGATATCTTGTTATGCCTTTGGACTCATATGATGTTCTTCGTTATCATGTTTAGTCACTTATTAGGCTTTATAGCTAACAAAATTAATTTATGTTTTATCGAAGCTATATTATATCATTTTAAATACTTGAAGGGATTTCATATATCATTAATTGTAATACATTTTTAGTTTCATATAATTTAATATGAACCTATAATTTTCAAGACACAAGGCCACATTATATTTTGGCTATGTTTATTTGATCTTTGTGTTAAAAACAATGTAATAATATGTGTAAGTGGATGAGGTCACTATAGTTTGTATAAGATGAAGGACATGGTTTTTTTGGATTAGTTATATAATTATTTAGTAAAAAAACAGGGGATATGTATAAGTATAATATAATATCCTGATATATTGTTGATTTATTGACTGAGTGGTCTCTAAGAAATTACATCCCTATATGGATACTACATGTGGAAATGGTTCTAACACAGATTTACCCGAGGATGAAATCCTAAAAAGGTTCATCGGGTATTAAATCAATCAACACCTAGTGAATGAAAAAGATGAGTTTCTCTACACATTGTTTGAAACTCCTTGGGGAATAATTTTGGAAATGTAAAATCTCTTTATTAAAAAATACGCTAGGAATGAATGGATTTTTAAGTAAGAAAATATTATAGGAAAAATTTCAATGGATCACATAGATTAAAACCTTGAGACTCATAAGATATGAAATAATTTTCATATATATTTTATACCTTATATGTTCATATCTTCCCTTTCAATATTATATTAATTTTTATTTTTCCCATCCATAGGTCAATTTTGGATATCATAAATGATTATAAATAGAATCAATTAGTGAAAGGTGTTGACATTATCCATTAATTATATTAAAATGTCCAATGTGATTATAGATATACACATTACATCATATATTTCATGTTTAGTTTAACAAATCAAAAAACACATATAAAATTGAGGATGAGACATATGTTTAGATAAACAATTGTGAAATTACAGAATCCCCTTGATATAACTCATCATTAGTAAATATTTTTTAAACTAAATCATATACAAAAACTTATCACACATTATATATTATAATTTGATGTTATATTTTGGATGAATTGACAATCCTTATATAAACAAACTTAATCCATTGGGATAGGTAGATCACTCTTCACATCCTAAGTTATCCTCAGACTTTGTACTAGTTTAAGGAGGATTAAAAATCACTTTTGGAATCTTTATCTCAAGTGATGATATTATTGTACCATGAGAAATAATATCTATTTCAAATTATTGATACAATAGAGATAATTATGTTCAAATAAATTACCATTGTAAGGGAATATAATGATGTATTCCCCATAGAGTTGTATATTAGTCTTCTTGAAAGAGAGTTTGATTTCTCAATTAAATATATACATTGATATATACCCATAACTAGGACTCCGTATATAATTTACACCATTTTGTTGGATGAACTAATGATGTAGTTTCCGAAGTATGTAGTCTTTTATCTTTCCTAGTTCTTAGCTATGGGGTTTTATGGTCTACTTCATTAAGAAGAAGGATGTGTCAATGTGCAACAATATTGCTTATGACGAACTCAATGAAATCATATTAAAGACAAACAACTCTTACCAAAAATTGGTTACTTGTTAGATCAACTACATGGGGATCGATGTTTCTATAAGGTGGAACTTTAGTTAGTATATCTCTAATTAGAGGAACTAAAACAAATATTCCTAAGAGTAGCTTTCAAAAAGGGAATGGGCACAATTACTTCATAGTGTTTCTTTTCAGACTCACTAATTCCACACATATAATTAGGGAATCAATTAATAGTGTGATTAGATATTACCATGAAAAAATCATTGAATAATTTATAGATGATATTATGAAATACCTTAGAATAAAGGAAGATCCTGAGGAGCATTTGAATACCATGATAAAGACATTGAAAAAGGTTAATCTATATGCAATTTATAGTAATTGTGACTTATGGATGCATGAAGTATCATTCATGGGGAAATATTTTACCATAAAACAAATATTTTTTAACCCTTGTAAAAAATGATTGAGGAGTGGACAAGACTAGCATATTGAATTTAGATTCCTAGTTACACATGACTATATTATTGTTGATAATGATTTTTTAGAAACATATCATGATATAAAAATATTATAAACAAGATTACTTATAATGCAGTGATGTCTTTCTGGAATAATGAGTCTAAATAGATACATATATGGTTGAGAAAGAGCAATATCACTACACCATTCCTCATTCTACCATCATGTGGTAAACTATTCATTTCATATTGTAATTCTTCAAAGAGGGAATTAAGGTGAGTATTGGTAAAAAAAATTGAAATCCTATGCATCAATTATGTTTAAAAATTTTCAGAAAAACTATCCAAGGCATGATCGGGATTTGGTAATAATCATCATCACATTTAAAATATTGTGCATTTATCTTTTTGGGAGAACTGTCAAACATATATGGATAATAAGATCATAAAGTACATATTCAAACATAAGGAGATTAATATGAGATAATGAATAAGGTTAATAATGATCAATGACTATGACTAATCAATCTAATATAATCATAAGAAAGAAAACGAAGTAGAATATTCCCTAAGTTGAATTAATCGTGAATATTTATCACTAATGAAAATTGAAATATATCCAATAGTATTATAAATTAAATTTATAAACATGGGGATAATAATGAAGAGACCATAATGAATCCTTCCTCAAATTATTTCATTACCAACCCTTATGGGGAAGATAAATGATGTTATAAGAGATGATGTTGAAATTGACAAGAAGGTGAAAGCTATTTGAAAAGGGTAATCATTAGAGTTAAAAATTGATGAACAAAAGGTTTTAATATTTAGTTGGTGATGATGTGTAAAATAAAATACTATGATAATGAAGGAGCTGTTGAATGTTGGACATATGTCAACTTTCTCAGTCTACCCATGAAGAATCAATATGCATAAAGACTAATGAAAGAACTATTGGAAGAGAAATAATAATAAAGATAACATAAAATATGCATAAAAGTGTCTGGTAGGGCAACAAGAAAATAATTAAAGTAAAAATTCTTGTGAATTATGAAACCATTACACCTACCTATATCGAAATTGGGAAAAAATCAAAATGGGCTGTTTCGGTTGTCCTTTGAATAACTTTTCAGGAAATAATGTTATAAGGGTAGCGGTGGATCATATAACAAAAACTAATTAATTAATTGAAAATTGAGAGGACTTCCCACTATTTCAAGATTCAAGGATATACATCATATAAGTATTGAGTATTCAAAGAAGGCCATTATTAATTGTATCTGATAGATATCTATGATTTAAATTTAGGTTTTGGAATAATTTCCAAAATGCTCAAAATAATGAGTTGATCTTCAGTATAGTATATCACCCACATATTTATTGTAAATCTGAGTGTATTATCTTGAATGTAGTAGACATTTTGAGATATTCTCAATGGACATAACTGGAGGATAATATCGACAAATTCTTCTTATTGAGTTCTCATCCAGTAATAGTTTACATTCAATCATCCAAATAGATATATATGAAACCCTTTTTTTGGGAAGATATGTTTAACACCTATGTATTAAATGATGTTGGAGGATTTATGCTAACTAGTCCTAAAATGGTCAAATAAATTGTATATAAGGTCAATACGATTCAATAGAATATGATGGCTTCTTAGAGGAAAGGTAAGATATATTCTAAAAATCATCAACTTAAGCTTGAGTTTGAGATAAATGATAATGTGAAACTCCACATATCTCCATGGAAGAGAATCATTAGATTTGGTAAAATTGGAAAGATATGTCCCATATCCTTTTGCCCCATTGATACTTTTAATCTCATCGGACCTTTGGCATATTAACAATCACCCCCAATAACTATGTCTCATGTACATGATTTCTTCTATTAATTCTTATTGAGTAAGTACATAATAGAACCCTCATATATACTAAATTTAGTAGTGGTAAAAATATTAAATTATATCTCAAATGAGGAGATACCAGTAATGTTATTAGACCACATATATAATGTTCTAGACAACAAGAAAACTCACCTTTTTAAGGTAATATAGTGATACCATAATTATATTGAGCCAACATGGGAACTAAAGAAGTAACCTAACCTATTTTCACCATGGTATATAATATGAAATTTTTTAGAATGTCATTTATGAAGGGAGGTGAATGTAATAACATATAATTTTGTCAATTTAATTTACCACCTTAATATATATTAATGTCATATTTATTAATATAATGTTATTTAATGCACTCATACCACTTGATAAAACCAAATAAATTTTATTATATTAATTTAAACATTAAATTCAAATAATAAACAAGGCAAAAAAATTTAATGTATTAAAATGGAACAAAAATTATACAAAAATAAAATAATAAAATGATTTGGTTATGCTAAATCACACATAATAATCACACTAAAGTAAAAATATATAAATAATAAATGATAATATTATTAAGGTAATATACATTGTAAAAATGAAAATATTTTACATTGAGTGAAAGTATAAGTGAATGAATAAAAAATACAATATAAGGTATTTAAATAAATTAAGGATCCCATATGACCAATGAAAATATGATTGTTAGAATAGTAATATGACATTGGAATAGTAATATGACAATTAGAATATTTTCTTGGCCATTAGAATAGTTTTATGACCAATAAGAATAGAATCATAACAACTAAAATTGAATCCTAACCTATAGAAGTGTAAAATAATAAATAATTATCTTGTAAAATTCAAATAAACCATATTTATTTAATGATACAAGTAAATTTATGATTTAAAAATGAGAAAATAAGTGTTCATATATTTATGAAATTTATTTTTTTAATGCAATTATAATAAATAATATAATGATTCAAAATAATGATTATTTTTATTAAAATTATTTAATATTTAATATTTTTTATTTTTATATTGATAATATAATTTTATGAGACCCTATGTAAATTTAAAAAGGGTTCAAAATTGATAATAATATTAAGATTGATTTTTTACAATTAAATGAGTGTTTAATTTAACAAGTAAATTTCACATATTACAAAAATTATTGGTCTAAAATTTATTCAATTTATTTAATCTACATATAGAGAAATGTTTTTTGTGATTATTTAGTATTTATTAAGAAATAGTAGAATTTTTGGTGATTAGTGAACAATGCTAAGATATGATATTTAACATTTTAAGCTAAATACATAAAATATTGAGTCATGTATGAGTTAAGAACCCAATAGTTTAAAATCACAAGAACCATTTACTATATGTAGTCATTATTTTATGCAATTTTTTCCCTTGATCTAAAATGAAAAAATAATTAATATAATATTAAAAAATACAACTCTCCTCCCCTTATAAATAGCACCCCACACAACCCCTTCTATCAAAAAATATAATACATGTATTTTTCCAATTTTCTACCCAATTATCATACTAATAATATCCTCTCCATAATATTTCTCATGTTCTCATGAAAACACCAATTCCTAGTTCTATAATGAGATTTTAATGTGACTACAAATAAGGGGTAATATTGTCATGCCACCTCTTCTATGTTCTTTTATTCCTTTATAATCTTCTCACCTAACGTATACAACATGGAATAATATCTTCAGTATCACACATATACTATACTTTTATTGTGATGATGGAATATCTACCATCTATCCTCTTCTCTTCTCCTCTTCTTCTAAAAATAATACCAATGTTCATATTTGTTGATTCAATTTATTTTTGGTTGATGAGTTTTAACTTTCCATTTCCTTATTCAAGGTTATTAATAAAAATTTATTATGGTTATATAATATGATAATATTTTTATTATAACTTATTTTATATTCATGAATAAATATATATATAAAAATATTAAATAAAATGATACTAGATAATGATGGTTGGTAAAACCACCTAAATGAACAATCCACGTAAGGATAACATTTCATGTAAGTTAATCATTATTATTTTAGAACCAAAAATGATATTTAGTACCATTAAAACACTTATAAGGAGATAAATATCATTTTATCTCACACATAGTGATTTTTCCATTTGATGGAATCTTCCATAATTAAACACTTCTGATCATACCATGGATCCACAAAACGAACATCCCTAGAAAAGTGAAAGTAAACATTAAATTTCATTAAAATGATAATAAATGAAAATAATAAGGAAAATAAAATATATAAGTTACAATTTCATAATTATGTATTTAATTTAATTTAATTTAATTATTCATTACATTAATTTAATGTTAAGAATGATTCCTTAACATATGGTAAGGGATCGATCTGAACAACTCTATTTTCATTGGGGTTACTATTTATCTCTACTAAAATAATTTAGAACTATAATATTATTAAATATTTATTCTATATTATATATATATATATCCCGAACATATAAAAAAATATTAATCCATATTTAATTCATGGGGTTATACTTGGTTTATAAATTTTCTGTTCTCAATTTCACTCAAAAAGAAAACCCGATTAAAGGGGAATTCATTATTTCATTAAAAATTTAAATTACCACTCATTAAAAAGCCTTAAAATCCAATTATATTATAAAATAAAAAAATTTACTATGTAAACTCATATTAGTTTTTTTCTTGTTTTATGCAAATTATTATTCTCTTACACACTTTAAAAAATCGTTACCCTTTTCCCTATGTCCTAGCTTAAGAGGTAAATTTAAAATGTGATTTAGGGAAAAAAATTAATGTATTTAGTCAACATGGATATCAATTTTCTTGAACTATTCTTATGAACAACCAGTAAATCTTTGAAACCCTTCCTCTGTTGAAACCACTATGATCTTCCATCTGATTTTTAGATATGATATGTTTTTTCATCACATTTTATATTATAGGTTATCCATATGTTTAAAATTTATGTTTTATTTCAATATGTCGAAAAAATATTAATTTAATTATTATGGTAGGTCAACCTAGATTGTTTTATAATTCTTTTGATAATTCTTTTGTCTCATGATATTTTATGTACGAGATTATATATTAAACATATTCGATTATGGGACTCTATCCATCACAAAATTTCTCTTCACAATTTTACATGGATAATGATAAAATCATGTTTTATGTTTTTTCTCATTCCTATATTTTTATGGTTTTATGATTCCAGGTACTTAATGTTATTCCCCAATATGATCATTCACGAGCCTTGACTTTTATGAAATCATGATTTGTATTTTTTTCCCATATGATATGCTTTTTTATTATGTTTATCCACATTCTTGAATATATTACACTCTACTTTAGTTTATGAAATAACTAATTTATCCAATTTAGTTTGAGATTATCAATTTTTTTAGGATCTCATTAAGGATAAGAATATAAATTTGTTTTGTTTTAGATTTTGTTTGACGTATTATAAATGTAGTCTTCCAAAAATACTAGGCCTCATAATATTAGGTGGTGGTAAGGGGGAATTTATGTTAAAAATAATATAATAATATGTGTAAAAGGATTGGGTCACTATATATAAATTAAAGGATGAAACATACCAATATCTATTATAGAGATCCATAGTTTTCATGGATAAGTTGGGTATTATAATAAATTTGTGAGAAATGTTTCTTAATTTGAAAACCAATAACTACACTATATAAAAAATAAGTGATGTTTTTTAGACTTTTTAATTCAAGGAGTTATTTAATGTGGTAAAAAAGGATAATAACTACAGATATGTTCAATTTACCCTCTAATTGTGTGGGATTTATGATCTATAATGATTCATAAAAAATTTCTTGGTTTATATACTTAGGAAAACTTACAAAATCACAACCAATGCCTCCAAAAAATTACTGATCCTTGAGGAGAACTACCTGACATATGATCTAGAGTAATATACAGTGATATTTTCATTTAGGATTTTATGATATGATCTCTATAAGAAAAATGGGGACTTATATATGGATTATACTATCCTCTATTACATATTAATATAAATGGAGATCAATATGATTCAACCAAAGTTGTTAAATATGATCTAATGTTATAACTATTCAATCGATTTTAATACTGGGTAGGTGATCAATTAGAAAATAATATAATAATAAGGGATCCTACAACCCCATCCACTATGAGGATAAATATGGATATTATATTCCTAGACATTAAAAATATATACAAGGGAATTAAAAATGGAATTTCATTCTACCATTCTCAAATAAATTCTAAACCAATCTTTATTGAGAGGATAAATGATTCCAAATTTGATTATAAAGAGATACAAAAAAAGTAAGTGAATATACAAGAGTTTATCTTTTATAATGATGGAGTCATATGTTTTCGAACCGGAATTAGTTTCCTGTCAAAACCATAACTAAATATTTAACTTCTGAATGATGTGCATGGATCATCAGTTTCAATTGATCTAGAAACCACTATGATTTGTAGAGATTTGAAAAACATTTTTTGGGATAACATAAAGAGAGAGATTGAATAATTTATATCTCGATGCTCGACTTGCCAACAATTCAAGACATAATTATATAATTCGATGGGTATGATCAAATTTTTTCTTATAATAATATAAAAATTTGAAAACATACCTCTAGATTTCATGAAAGGAATCCCAAGACATTTATAGTCAATAATTCCATACTAGAGGCAGTTGATCACCTTAAAAATTCATTTCATCCCATTTTTATCAAGGACGATTTCCCTCTTGAACAACTCTCTATGGAATATAAAAGATAAGTTATAAACTATATGGTGTACCACTCTTTATTATATTTAATTAGAATTTTAGGTTTACATAAATGTTATGGAGAAACCTTTGTCAAAAGTAGGATAATTTTTTGCGTTTTTTTACTTCTTATCACACTATGATGGATGGTCAGTTTGGATGAATAATTGAAAATCTATAGGATATGAAGACATTTTGTTTAATAGATTCCAAAGGATGTTGGTATTATCACCTTATCATATTATAGTTCTCATAAAAAATTCAATTCTAAAATTTAAATGGAGAAAAGTTCCAACCAGGATCAACGTAATCACTAAGAGGGGGAGGGGTCTATCATTGTTATATTTTCCTTTTATGTAATATTTATTTTATAACAACCATAAACTACTATAATATATTTCTCACTTTAATGAAAATAAAACATATACACATCCATAGAAAAATAATTATTTACAATTTTCAAAACTCAATAAGAGTATCTATTCCATTTAGGGGGTATGAAATAATCCAATAACACACAATCCACTAAAAACAATTATTTTGTAAGGATAAAACAATAATGAAATACCCTTAAACTTTTTTAGCACTATGATTAATACAATAGTGCATGTGATTTTTCTATAATTAAATATCTAAATATTTTTTTTGTAAAAAATTTAGAAAACATTGGTAATTGGTTCCAAGAATGTTTCTATAATACTTCAATAACATCCAATTTTATAATTATTCATTAAATAATTATTCACATTCTTACTCAGTAGTTTGTTGAAAAAACATATTTAGAATTCATATAAAGCCCCATTTTTATAACTTAGTTGGAATATTCTGCATGATTCCTTAGTTTGGATTATTATTCTAGAAACAAGTGTGATAAACATTTATAGAAGGCAGTTGGATCACTTCTTTATTTTCCAAAAAAAATTAGTCTGATTACTCCGTTTGATCTAGAAAAACATGACCAAAACATCTTATGGAAGAGTATTCATTGTGGAAAATATTTCCTAGGAATTTCTATCTATAAACCATCATATAAATTTTATTTCTCAAAACATCTAGCACTCTAGCTCTCTCTCATGTGCGAATAGTGTGAGAGTATATTTTACATTGGCCTCTATTTATTGGGGCCCAACAAGTGAATGGGTGGGAATATAATTCACTTTCCGGATCAGAAAAATTATAGAATCTTGAATTTATTTTCCATTTAAAATTCATTTTAACAACTTATAAACATTTATCAACTCTTATAGATTATTCTCGAACCTTCCTTATTCAACTCACAATATCATCGATCTTGAAAATAAAAAAAATATATTTAGTCATAAACTATTTTTCATTCTGATTTGCTTGATTTGATTAATAACATAGAAAATACAAGCCTTCGAAATTGGATGCTTCATAAAAACTGAAACTATTTTTCCATAAAAATTGTTCCAACATATAAAGAATTCAGACCCCATCCATGGTATAAATTAAACTACAATATACTATTACCTATTCAATATTTACATATACTAATGAAACTAATTCAGATGAATCCCAACCAACGATGACTTATCAGTGTTATTTGCGTCTAGTGGATAAGATTTTATTACCCATTTGATGGTTCAATTTTAATGATTGTTTGTTAAATCATGACCCAATTATAAAAAATAAATCATTCATTATAAAATAATAAAACATTAATTCTCACTCTAATGCTTCGAATCACATGAAATTAGTTATCTAAATATTTTTATGTCATTTGATTGATTGGTGTCTAAATCCATTATTATTCATCAATTACAAAAACACTTCTTATCTATTTAGGTAATAATCATCTCTACCTCATCAGACTCAACAACACATACCCATTTGATATGATATGAATTCTCTAATTTTCTACTTCTAATGGAATTGTGCATTTAATTTATCATTAGTTTCATCCATTTATCTAATGTATTGGTTCATTTGATGGATCATATGATCAATATTTTTTCAACACATAGTACTAAGACTAATTCAAACTATAAAAAACCAAACAATTTTAGTGTCTGATTTTTTCAGATCAGATAATCCGAATCTGAAAAATGTCAACTTTTTATACACACCAGAGACTGTAATTTCACATTTCGCCATCTAACACTTAGATAAAACTGGGATTATTCATGATTGTTATAACAATGAAAGTTTCATATCATAATTTGTTTTTTTAACATTTTCAAACCCTTTGGATCCCAAATCTTGGATCAAAAGTTTTGTGAAATTATTAATTTGAGAACCTTTTTCATAGAAAATCATTGTTAGATTATATTAAGAAAATTTCGAAAGAAATTATGAATCTTAAACAAAATCCCACTTCATTCTTAGTACATTCATTCCAAACAAAAATATGAGTCTATAAACAAGTTATCCCACAAAAAAACACAAAAAAGAAAACAGAAGTTAATGTTCATTCTTTTGAAAATTATATCTGAAATTATAAGTCCAATAACGTTTCATCCCGATCCAAAATAATAACAATGTAAGAAAATTTTATAAAATGATAGAAAAATAAAAAACGTCCTGAAACCACTTCTTCTAGTGTCTTTCTATATTTTTAAATAAAACTTACATCAAATTTTTGTCAACATTGTTCCAACAATCTATCTCTTTAGAATTTTTGTTAACCATGGATCATAAATCACTAACACTTTTAAAATTCAAGTAATGGATAACTAATAAATAATTTTAAGCCTACATGAGTAAACTCATTATAGGAAACATTAATCAATGATAGAAAACCCATCATTTCCGAAATTCGGGTCATAATAATATCTCTTAAACATTAAAATATTAGAATTTTTAACACTTAAAACATTATTTACGTTATTGTAAAAACATTTTTCCCACATTAACATTAATAAAATTTTTCTATAATTTACACACATAACTTTTATATTCACATATTACCACATTTAAAGACCCCCCTAACTATATGATTCCTTTAACAGTTTATCACATACCAATGAATATATTTATGAAACATCATTTCCCACTTAATAGAACTATCCAAATAAATGATAAGAGAAATATAAAAACACAAACCTCATCCTTAAATAGAAAGAGTTTGGATTCCCATTTGAATCCTTATTTTTTAATAAGATTCCATAGGTAAAGGTTTTGTGAAAATACCAACAACTTATTCCATTGTTGAAACTTACTCCCACATTATTTCATTATTCTTCACATGTTCATCAATGATGAGATACATGATATTAATATTTTTTGAATGATAATGTTTTAATGGAATTATTGTGAGATTTATAACACTCTAATTACCACAAACCAGTAGAAAGGTCCAATGAAAATGCTTCTTTTTGAGCCTTTATCTATATATGTTGTGTTTCAGAATGAGTGGAAATAACATATTCTACCTTTTCCTTGATAAGAGATATATAATTATTATTAAAATTATTGAAACTAACCCAAAATTTCCCCAGAAATTAATTCCCACCATATATATTGATTCTATTATTCACACTATCTTCCCAATCAGTACATGTAGACCCAAATAATTCAATTTTCTTGAGCTGTCATAATTGATACCAAAATATATTCTTCCTGTAATATATATATGAATTATTTTTACAACTAAGAGATATGATTAATTTTGATTGATATTGAATATTTCACATAATGTAACAATACAAATTAAATATTTTCATCTTGCAGTAAGATATAAAAAATGTCCAATCATATATCTTAAATTTTTAGAATCGTCTTCCTCTCATTCTGCATATTTAGAAAAATTCACCCCCACTATAATTAGTGTGTAAAAAGGTCTCTAATTTCCAATACAAACTTACTATGATGTTCTATAGAATGGTAATCTTGAGATAGAAAAATTTAATTATTTTTTTATAGACTTTTAAACTAAAAATATCAATCAATAAACTAAGAATAGATATTTTAAAAAACAACATCATCTCTTTATAAAACAACTCACATGATATTTCATCATTACATTAAAATATATTATCATCAAAGCTTATAATTTCAATGGGATAAATATCCTATTTTTTATGTATATATTATTATCAACTCTTCCTTTCATTAAATTCAATATCCTTAAGAAGGTTCCCAATTTTGAATACCATGGTCTTAAGGGTTTTATTCAAGCCATAAAATATTTATTCAACTGGAACAGAAAAAAATCATCTTTTCCAATTAATAAGGACACATTATTGGCCAACATAAACATCTTAATCAAGCTATCCATCGAGAAATGTTGATTTTTAATCCATAAAAAAATATTATGATATCATTGTACTATAATTTTAATAAAAATAATTATTGTTTAATATCAATAAAAATGAAAAAAATATTAATAAAAATAAATTCCTTCAATTTGAGATTAAACATTGTAAACCAACATTTCATTAATTCTTTTCAATTAACCATATTTATTCAACTCGTTTTTTGAACCATCACATTTAACCAGAAAAATTCTTATCATTATGTTATCCTAAAAGGAATCAGGTATTATTCATATCAATATTTTCTAACTCTTCATTCATAGAATGAATCCACTCCGAATGATCAAAATCATGATTAACATCTTATGGAAAAACTTTTGAATACAAATATGTATATGAAAAAGAAATGGAAGTTCAGTTTGATTGAATTTTTTTTTTTTTCACCATTGATATTTTGAACAAATTTTTTTTCCATATACTGGTATGAGATATAAAAAGTTCATACTCATTAATTGAAATACCTGAGTTCGATTCCTCAATCTATGTGGGAACACTAATATAGAAATTCTTTTCAACAAAACATTCATCTTATTCTTCCTACTCATTTTTATGTTCTTGTGAAAATTATTCTTTATCTATTTCAAGAAAATTTTCATACTTAGAATCAACTACCCTTCTAGTATAATTATTTAGATATTGAAATACTATACTATCTTGAGCATAGCAAAGAAAGATTATAGCTTCACCACTGTGGTCAAATTTTCCATGATTTCCACCATAGTTTTTTATGATGAAGGGACATCCAAAATACCACAGGTGTTTTAAACATAGAGTCTCATTGTAAATTTTTTTATTAAGGAGTCATATTAAATCATGGTATATAGAAACAATGATTCTGAATATAAAATATTATACTCATTGCCTGCCTCCAGATGTATAGAGAAAGAACATATTCAATCTGCATTGTACAACCAATCCCAACTAAATGAAAATTATTTTTTTCAACAACACCATTATTCTATGGAGTTTATAGTGCACTAAACTTATAAAATCATCCATTTTTTTGATGATAAAATTTCAATTATTCAATTTTTGTATTCACTATCATTATCAGTTCACAATTTCTTTATAGTATATCCACATTTTTTTCTAGTCTTTTCTTCAAACTCTTAATCATCGTCAGATCATCTAATTTATGTTTCAAATATATTATAGAAGTAATTCTATATCATAATGGCTCAAAGTCATTAATTGTTTTGATAATAAACCTTTCAATGGGTGTGGTGGAACCATTACATGTCCCAAAGGCATAGAGAAAATTACATGACTAGTAGTTCTTAGAGGGAATCACTTAGATAAGAAAACATAGAACTGATCCTCCGTAGTATATTTCAGGGAATTAGCACTCCACCTCTACATGGATGGTCAAATAGCTATCCTATGGAATGATGCATAGGCCTAGAACCTATGGAAAATACATACCCTCTCATTCTTCCAATTCCTGTTAGCTCTGCTCCAGTGAATATGCATGCCCTGAATCCTCATCTGAAGCCCTGTCCATTGTAGTCTGACGGGTACTTCTTCATTCATGTCTCCCAAAGGCCATGTGGTGTCCCTGAGCCCTTATGGTGGCCCAATGTCCTTAAGAAACAACTATCCTGAAGGCCTTGGGTGTCCTGAAAGCCTTCCAGGACACGAGGACCAAACTGGTGGCCCAAAGGGTCAGATGGATGAATAGTTCCAACTACTATAGTTCCAAACAATACTTGCTAGAATAGCTGCTATAGTTCCCCAGAAATTCGTCTCCACCAGGTTTTGATCTGGGGTCTCTTGGATTTACCTAACAATTCCTCACCAACCATGTTGAGGCTCATGTGTTATACTAGTAATTCTAGTAAAATCATAAACTAATGAAATTATTTACTTTTCTATGAAATAATATTATGTAATCATTCGGAAAAAATACATGAATGTATTAGTTCTTTGGGATGAGTTGAAATAATTTAAACTTTCATGTGAAGAATGTTTATAATATTTATATTATGATAAATTGAACAACAAAAATGTATTCTTCATTTCATGTCAGGAATATCAAGAACAATATCTCAATTTAATAAATAGCCCAAATATATCTAACATAATGACCAAATCATTTATTCCACAACTAATTCAATTCTATCAAGATTAGATAGTATGAATTCTTTACATCACCAACATGATAAAAGTTTCCTTATGTACGTTGTAATCTTGAATAAAATTTACCATCTTCAATAAAAAAATAAAAAATGTCTTCAAAATCAGTATTATATTCTTCACAAAGATGTGAAAAAATTAACATGTTGTGTTTCAACTCAATTATAAAGGACTTTTTGGATTTCAATTTTTCATCCCTAATAATATTGGATACATTACCTTTGATTATTGTCTATTTATCATTTTAAAAATATAATTTTTTTCATTAATATCTTTCAAATTATTATATTGCTTGAAATTTTCTATCATATGTGATGATAAACCAGTAAACAACATCTAGGGTCTTTCCACTTTTGTGTCTTGGAGGTAAATTTATATAAATGGTTACTTTTATTTCCCTTCATCATCATTCCCATTAATATTTTTATAATTTTAATAAATAGGGCATTGTATTTATTGAAAATAAATACATTCTTT
Source organism: Viscum album (assembly GCA_963277665.1). Lineage (NCBI taxonomy): Eukaryota > Viridiplantae > Streptophyta > Magnoliopsida > Santalales > Viscaceae > Viscum > Viscum album. Next base: position 1,934,417,163 of record OY728142.1, read on the forward strand.
GGCATAATGTACAGTCAGTTCAGATATTTCATAAATATCTTACAGAGGTTATAATATATTTTCAACTATCAAAACTACATTATCATACTTCCTTATTTTAGAGGATTGGGTCCCCTTGATATGTTTTTCTTATAATCCATGGGGTATTTATAGTTTTGATGATTGAACAGACATATATTTTCAATATGGTCGAATCCACTAAAATCTAACATTAAGGAGAGAAATAATATTGTCCTATAAAATTTATATAAAGTCTGAAGTTGTAAACATGTGTTTAAAATTTTTAATATCTTCCACTTCAGAAGAGTATTGTGCCCCAAATATTATTTTATCACTCAAAATATACTTATTATTTTCGTATTTCTTCGCAATTGAAATTAAATAAAATATAGTAGGAACCTCTGATTCAAATATTAAAAATTTAGAAACTTATGTGTTTTTAACATTGATGGAAGTGTTTATATACATGATTTTCTCAGCTTTCATCTTCTTAGAGACATCCATATATTTTTTCCAACCTTTTAATATAACAATTTTTTTATATTCTTTACACTTCCCAGAACATTCACCAACATTAGAAATAGTGTTTGGGATCTTATGACACCCTGCTCTGCTTTAGAGAACTTTTACAATCCATGTTTAAACGATTATTCAATGTTTATATCCACTAAAAGTTGTTAATGTCCATTCTATTATCTTTCATGGTATTTTTCAATAAATAAATCACTTCAATAAACATTGAAATTTTTATTACGAAAATATTCTTGAACGTTGGTTGTATAACAGTACATTTTCAACTTATTGATTTCTATTTTAATTCATAAAATATATCCAAGAAATTATTTCAAATCTATTTTAAATTAATTTATAACTACTTTCCTTCTTCATCAGAACTACTACGTCACCATCAAACACTTTATCATTAACTTTTGTAATAAACTTGTTTTCTTCAGTAAATTCCAATATTTTTTCAGTTTCAACAACACTATCCTTATCTTCATCAACTTAGGAAAAAAATATCTCCTTTTTTATTTAGAGAAATTTTTATCATTACACTTGGTATAGGATTTTTATTTTTCAACAAGTTTATTTAATGATATTATTGACCTTATATAATGTTCATCACTTTCTTCATCACCTTTTCATTGAGGTTAAATTGCAATAAACTTCCCAATATCTCCACACTCAAAACATTTAAGTGTTAACTTCCCATTTTAATTTCATGTACTATGTTTTTAAATTTTTATAAAACATTAATAATAAGTCATAAAAATAATTCATTACCTCATTTTCACATTCAGAGTCACCAAATTCCTCATCTTCAAGAGTCATCATAGATTTTCCTCTCTTTTATGATTTGAACGAAATTTACAAATTTTCATTTGCTTTATTTTTCCTTACATTCTACCTTCTCCTTTTATATGTCATGAGAGTACTATGAAGTATATCCAGTTAATGTGTTTTAGGATCTCTCACTTCTAATGTTGAATCTTTGGTTTCATACTTCTCATAATGAATTTATATGATCTTTTAAAAAACAAATGGACTTTTTAGCTTATCACAAAGAAAACTTATGGTGATAAAAATACCATTCATCCTTTTAATGAAGTCACCAATACATTAATACTCAAACTTTTGTGATATTTATAATTTAACTCCCTGATCTATAAATTTTCTTTCAGAACATTCATATTTCTATTATAGATATTTTTCAACTTCTCCAAAACACCTTTAGTAGTTCCAAATCCCTTCACTCAATGAAATTAACATTCATAGAGTGATTAATGCAACAAATTCCTATCCCTTAAATCCTATTCTAGAATATTTTCATCAATATATATAATAGGAAAATATTCAGCAAGATGAGAAAATACACTTATAATAGATAATAACACATCATAACCATGAGACAAAAGATATAAAGAAAATTATTTTTTTATATATTTTATTGTTATTTCCATCATACACTCTAATTACTTTACATTTTACATAATTCATATTATCCATAACAAATTCTCTTTAAAAATACCAAAAATGTAGTAAACAATTGGAAACTTAACTCATATAACATTTGAAAGATCCCACTAGGATAAAAATAATCACTAAGAGGGAGATTTGTGAATTACAGATATATTTATATTTTATGATATCCTTCTTGTATAACAACAATATCCTCTTGTTAAATATTTATCAGTTTGTGTAAAATTATACAGTCGAAAATCCAAGGGAAAAAATGTATTTATAATGTTTACTAATCAATAAGAAATTCTATTCATTGGTATGGTTTTGAAATAATCCAATACCAAACAATCTAGTGGAAAACAAAATCCTTTTCTGGTGATACAATAAATAATAAATAACCATACACTACTATAGAACTATTATCAATATAACATTTCGTGTTCTTATTTTATCATGGAGTATGTGTATAATATTTTTTAACATGTATTTAAAACCATCTCCAGTTTCATCCGAACATCTCACTATGCTACTTCAACAAAATCCACATTTTTTATTCTTCAGAACATAATTGTTCCCATTATTGCCCAAAAACTTATAGGAATAGCTTCTCTATAATTTTTGAAAATACATTGTTCTATAACATACTAAAAATATTTAATTTAATTCCCCATTATATTTTTTATTTTAATTACTCCATTACAAAAATGTATAATTAACTTCTCTATAATATAGTTTGATCAGTTATTTATTTTATTGAAACAGTCAATCTGATTTTTTCACCATCTAAACAAAAATTAACACAACTCCTTATAAACAGTTCTTTTTTTGAAAAATAGTTCTCATGAATTTATATCAGCAACCCATCCTCTGCCACTTCTATATCATAAAATCTATGGTTATCACTCTCTTACTCATGTGAACAATTTCTGAGTATTGTGTACATTGAACTCTATTTATAGGTGTCCTAGATGTGAAAATATTTGGAAAATAATTTCAATTTCTCACCAAGAAATACTGAATCAAAAATTTCATTTCCATTTCATCATCATTTTGACAAGTAAGAAGAATTTCTCAACACTTATGGATTCATATCTAACCTTTCTGAATATTCTCACAACGTCATCCTTCATTAAATTTAAAATCAATTATTAAGTCTTAAACTATTTTTGATTCCAATTATGTTGATCTAATTTAAAACATTTAAAATAGAATAATTCACTTTCCAATTCTCAAAACCATAAGAAACTTTTCTTCAATAATAATTGTTGAAAATGCTAGAGAATTCAAAATGAATCAACTATCTAATAGAACCTCCAATATATTTTCACATACTCAACAGTTCCTCATAACAATGAAATTACTTAGTATGATGCCCAACATCTGATTAATAATCAACGTTTGTATGGTTCAGATTGATTGGTCTATTTTTTCATCATATGGATTACAGTGAAATATTTTATGACAAATCATGAAATAATTGAAAAAATATTCCTTGTAAAAAAATATAATGTGGACCTCTACGTTAATGCTTCAGATAACATGGAAATGGTTGGATAAATCATTTTATATCATTTAATTTATTAATACCTGATGCACTAAGTATTTATTAGTGACATCAACTCGAATGATTAATCAACATCAAAAAATTATATATTCAGTCACACTCAACAACTCGGATACATTTGATGATATTTGGATAGTCCAATGTTCTACCTCTGATGGAAATCTACAACCTATCTTTTATTAGTTTCAATTATTTATATGATTGGTTAGTGCATCTGATGGATCTGTCAATTAAATTTTTTGAAACACTTCAATCTTTTAATAATTAAAACATTCAATTAGAAAAAAATTAAGTGATTGATTCTTATTGATCCAATGATATGCATATAATGAAATTTACCTTCTTAGAAACACTAGAGACTCTCATTTATTTTTTCCTCTAAAAAATCATTCTTGTGTCAAGGATTCTTCATTATTATTATAACATTTAGATCTGCATAGAATAGACTAACTATGTATACCTTTTCTCCCCCTTTCTTTCACAAATCATGGACCACAAATTTTTTATCATTTCATGTGGTTGAGAACGTTTTTCACAGAAAAGAATCATCAGATTGCGTGTCGAACATCCTAAAATACAATCAGAATATGAAATAACATAACACTCCATTCCAAAAAATTTCATTTCTGATAAAATGTGAGTTTGAATATAGGTTCACATACATGATATTTTCAGAATATAAAACTATAATTTATGGTATTTCTCTAGAAAATTGCATCCAATCTTCTGATTTTAGTATTTCTTCTTCCAATCACAAAAACATATAATGTAATGTGATTAAACATAATGATAGAATAAAAAAAACATTCAATGACCAATTATTCTATAATCTTTTCAACATAAAAATATATTCCAATATCTTATAGTCTACTTGGTCCCAAAAAATGACACTTTATGGGGGTCTTTGGAGGAAGAGTTATCCAACTCAAACATTTAAGGTTAAATATGGGGAGAGGAAGGTGAGGGGATCATCTCTTCTCCAAGAGATGAAATATATAGATCATCCCATTAATTATCAAATTAAATCCCAAAAAATAAATAGAAATTATATTCAATCAATATTTGAAGATACAGAGTTTGAGGATTAATATATTGTGTCACTTCATTTATCACCATTAAAAAAATTGATGATGGGGATTAAGGAAACACTTCGTCCATGATACATTATCACACTAAAAATCATTGATCACATCAGAGCTATGGCCTATCAACTGTCACTCATTACTAAACTCTCTAGAATACATGATGTGTTCTATGAATTATTCTTGCAGAAGCACATACCTGATCCATAACATGTATGAAATCCGAGGGTGAAACCTTTGGAGAATAATATTTCATACAAGGAGTGGTTGTTAAAGATCTTATATCATAGTTAAAAAATTTATAAAGATATACAACTCACATGTTCATAGTAAAAAGGAATAACCCCATGTTCAAGGAAGAAACTCTGGAACTGAACGGGGTGATTAAACAAAAGTTCTCTAATCTATTTTTGTATTTTAAATGAAATTTTTATGGTTATGTTTTAAAAATAGGGGAAGAACAAAATGACCAAAATTTTATAAATAGAATTATTTTACGAATGATTAAATTCCTTATTAATTACTATATTTATATAGAGAACATTAACTATATTTAATTTTTTATTTTGAGTATTTATAAAATATATAATTTCAAACTGAAAATTCAATTAATAAAGTCACTAGTTATAATATAAAAATTCTATAGAGTCCATTAATATTATTATATGTTATCTAATTAATGTAGAAGGATGAATAAATTGCCATGACTTGGAGGATCACACCATATGAATCCCATTTATTAGGGTTTATGAGGAAGATAAAGAAACTCATATTTTCTATTATCCTAGCCCAAATAGAAGTTCAATAACTAAAACATGAGCAGAACTATTTATTCGATAATTTCTTGCTTATAGGGATCACCACGCTAACCATATGTTCCAACCCAACCCAATCAAGCCCCACTATCACACAAATTACATTTAGTTCATATCCTATAGTATTTATGGGTTATGTATCTAGACCATATTATTTAGAATTTTTAGATTTTATTTCTATTAAAATAATGATAATTTTTTAGTTATTACATTACATATACACAAGATTTTATAATAAGCATGAAAAAAATTAGTTTTTGATAATGAAAAACCAACATTTGTTTTATGTATAGTTTAAATTAATACACTTTATTAGATGAATTAAACATTTATTGACAAATTTTTTTCATGAAACTGTTTAATTAAATAATATTTATTTAAATAAAAATGGTAATAAAATATAATGAAGGCATATACAGTTTTTATAATGGTCATAATGTTGTTTGTGTCATGAAATGTAGTATTTTAAATGTATAGATATTATTATATAATATAGAAAATTCATATATTTGAAAACAATTTTTGTAAAATAAGTATAATTTTTCGAAATTACAATGTTCAAATTACCCAATTGTGAATTTTTCTTTACTTTCACAGAATGTCAAATTTTTTGATAAAAATTAAATAAAGTATAAATACATGGTAGGTATTATGATATCATAATATTAAAAAATGTTATGTCTTAAATAATAATAAAATAATTCCTAATAATAAATATATTTCACATTTTAAATAATGTATTTTTCAAATTAGTTTATTTTTTACAATCCTATAATGAATCTTGTAAAAAATGTATATTTTTTATATGGTTTTAAAAATAATTAATTCTTCACATGACCCACTTGAAAATTATGATATTTTTATTTAGTTTGAGTATTCATTGGTCTTAAACTTATAAACCATTGTTATTCACTAATCATTGGAAGAAATAATAAACAAAACCCATGGGATGGTTTTTGGTTTTGATTATATTTTCACTGAAAGCACAAAACCTGTGCTTTGAAATTAATAATGGTTTACCCTCTCTTTTGACATAAATACAAAAACCATCCTATCATTCTTCCATAACAATAAAATTTTACCAATGTCCTTATAAGTTGTGTTATGATATTCCTAATATCTTAATAAGATTCTCCCAAACATTTAGAAGCACCCGTCATAGTATGGGATTCTACTCCTCTACCTTTTATTAAAAATATTCACTTTATTGAGTTTCATGATTTTTAATTATTCTATTTTGTAATGTGTTTCAAAAAATCATTTCCTTTTCGTTATACTGACCATGTTCTGATATACCACCACTCCCTCCTGTTATACCCTTCCATGAAACCTTATGAACATCTATTTTTCTATCAATGTTATTATGTCCAATCACATTGGTTATGAATAACTATCCCCATTTCCACTCAAGGGGATTCAATTTTTTGTAACTTTCCTTTATTGATTTGGGAATTTCTATTTATGTACCCCACAATCCGTAACCAACGTATTAAATATGATGAAATACATTATAATGTTATATGATAAATGTGGAATTAAAATGATTATTCATAATATTAAAGTTACAGGTAGTCCCACAATTATATTGTCCAATGCATTGGGTAATATATTTATCTAATGATATGTCATGTATGGTTCATTATAAGTTATCTTAAGCATAATATGTAACTATCTCTTAGTTGTAATCCTTCTCCTATGATTTTTGGGTCTTGTTTTAAGTTTTTTCCACATAACAACAATAACATTATGTTTTCTTATTATATCATACTTTGATTCTCATAATTATGATTATCAATTTTATATGTAATATTGTTCAACCTATTGAATCAAATTTACTACTTTACTTTATTAAATTATATTTATTATAGCATTACCATTCATTATAGATCACATTATTATTATCTACATACAAGGTTATAACATGAATTATTAAAATATTAATAGAATTTATGGGCATGTAATGGAGTTTTAAATAGTTTCCTCATATACCAATTTCATGATATTATGATATTTAACTAATAACCCAAATTCACCAGACTTCATGACCTTTTGAGAAATTATTATGTGTATCATTATGTTATAAGTGATGAAATAATGTGTTTAAAAAATTTTGTTTTCATTGTTGTTTTAATAGAAAGGCGTAGTTATTTTTAGTGGTTATGATTAAAAACCATACAGATAATACTAAACATTGAAAAATATCCCTAAATTTTTTTAATGTTTAGTGAAAGTGGATTCCATTAAATGAAATATAAAATTGGATACTAAAAGTGGATGTGGATTTGGAACATTTGTATGTAGATGTAATAACCTCAGAATGAGAGGATTGGGTATTTATTAAATCGCTGATCACACCATCATTTTCATGAATGGTATTAAAATATCTGTTCATGGAATAAGGAATATTCTGGAAGAATATGCTACTGAAGCAGGTAAGTCATCAGTGACACCAAGAGAAGCTTGTTCATCTCCCTCAAGAGCACCCCCAGGAGGGTTTCTTCCCTGTGTAGCTGATTGAATATACAATGAGGATATATTCCATTGGAGTACTTGGGAATACAAAAATCTTCAGGTAAGATTCGTGTGCATGAATTTGATCATCTTGTTTGTAGAATAAATTCCTGAGTTCTTAATTGGAAAAACTAGCTTATCTCATTTGGGGGGTCATATTTCCTTGTCAATAGTTTTCTTTCTACCATTCTAATTCATGAGATGGCATCCACCAATGTTCCTCAAGGGGTGATTCCTACCATCGACAAGGTTGATTGTAATTTTGTATGGAATGAAAAGTCTGAAGAAAGGAGACCTTGGGAATCGTGGGGAAGGCTCGATAGACCCATTATAGATGGTGGGATCAATGTTATGAGTCTCTATAGCTCCCTTCAATGCATGCATGTTAAACTCACATGGGAAATAATCAAGGAACAAACTCTTTGGGGCCAGTCCATGTCTCATATTTGCAGAGGCAGTGTAGATGATGATTGCAGATACTCTTCCCCCATGTGGTAGAATATTTATCCCATGTACCAGTATCTTCAAATTCACTATCATGGGATTTTTAGCTTAGGGGATATTATCTTCTAGCATCAGAACTGAGCCGGCTCTATTCCTGTATTCCCAGGTTTCTCTGCTCCTCATATTTTCATTAAGGAAGTACGATGACACCCTATATTCAATAAGGCTATTTTTAATTGGGTTCAACTTACACTACTAGAGTCCATTGAGATAACATAAATACCTGATATGTGTGTGTTCACACCTTCCTCTTATTGTGTTTTCTCTTCCATGGAGATTCGTAGGTTGTTCTCTATGCATAACCACTATGAATGTTGGAATGAGACAGTTTGGTGTACCATGATCCCAAAAAATATCACTTGTTATCTTGGAACATCAATAATCATGATCATCCTATTATTGAAAGCATTAAGAAACTGGGGATTTTCATGGCTTTAGGATGCCACTATTGTAGCAACAGGAGGGAGGAAACCTCAGAGAACTTATTCTTCAAGGGAGAGTGGGCTCATTCTATGTGGTAATTTTTTTGTGATTTCATAGCCTTTGTTTCCCGCGATCAAAGTGGATCTCATTTTTTGGAGAGATGGTTCCATGGCTCGATGATATTTGATAAGGAACGGATGGCCCGTACAGTTATTTTCATTTCTATGTGTTAGAGCTTAGGGAAAGCTAGAAATTAGGCGAGGATCAAAGGAATTATCCCAAAGACGATGTCCATACCTATGAGGGATGAATGCAGGCTAATTGATATAGTTTTTCTATTCAATGACTATAGAAAGGCTCCTTAATTTAGACTCCTTTAGGCCAGTACATACCAACCCCAACCATTCACTAATCATATGCCAAGGAATTGGATATGTTGGGAAACTCATTTCCTAGGATACAAACTGAATACAGATTGGTCCTGCTCCATTGGTGTTATGAGGGGAATGGGAGTGGTTCGTGAAAATGAAGGTAATGTGGTTCTGGCCTTCACTTCGTTTTTTGGCAATGGTACCCCCCATCATGGTTGAGGCCAATGCCTTGCTCCCCGGGCTCTTACGTTGCACTATGGATAATCTGGATTTTTCTTAAGTGGAGACTGACTCCTTGGTCCTTCATAATTCTCTGCATGGTAATAGATCCACTCCTGATCCATATCCTATACTGTCCAGAGATTTCAATCCCTTATTTGCGATAACATTCAAGTCAACAACAATTTCCCGAAGGGGAATAAATTCACAGACTACATGGCTTCCCGATAAGTCCCAAGCTTAAAAAATACTTGCCTCTTATCAACTAATTACCTTAAACCAGAGGGTGTCAACTTGATCAACGGGGATTCCCATTGTTTAAAATACTTTATCCATCCCCAGTTATTGGGTCCCCATGTTTTTATTTTTCTAATTTATAAAAAATATTAATTGGATTGCTATTATCTCAATCACCAACTGGTGTACAATAAAGAGGCCTTGCAGTAGACTTTGGTGGAAACCCCCGAGTGTTAGGATTTTTTTTCATTTAAAATATATTTACAAATCTTGATAATGGAAATACATCCTATGAAATTTAATGATAGGAAATATAATAGGTATAACTTATATTAAAACCTTTAAATTCAGGGGTTATGAAATATATTTCATTTATGGGTAATACCTATAATTATAATCGTTTACCTTTTATGTATTTTATAGTTTTAAAGTTGTCATCCATAATTATCCCTATATTTTAGTCAATGTTTGTAAATAGTGGGAACCTAGTGAACAACCAATGTGATGGGTAATGTGAAGAATACTCAAATGATATTCCAAAACCAATGGGAGTAACATTTGAGAACATCATGAAAATACTTATAGAATTAACTCTTTTTTGGGAAGATAAATGAATCTTGGAGAACACTCACATCCCCCTAAGAAAGGGAATATTGTTACTAATACCTTTATGAGGAAAAGGCATGTTACATTCGATAGATATTATGGTCCCATAATTGTGGAAGAATGGATCAACTCCATTTAAAATATGTCTCTATTTTTAAATGAATCAATAAATAGAAAGTCATTATGGTTGATTATCACATGGAGGGATATGCATATCAGTTGTAGACATCAATCCATAACATGAATCCCACGGAGGATCTCTAACCATTTGGGTTGAATGAATTCAGGATAATATTTTTTAATAGTATTTTTTCATGAACCAATCCATGGTTTCATCTAACCCGACACCCAACCCGGAACGTGGCATAGCCCAAAGGGAATTCATGATCCCCACGAGTTGAAAAATTGTGATGAGTTACCAAAAATACACTTTTGTAATGATTTTACCCAGGATAAACAACCATAATAAATATTTGTAATAAATCATCACATCATGATCGATATCCATAAGAAAATGAAATACAACAATATCCCATTAAACATTTTTCGTATTTATAAAAAAAATAAAAAATGGAGGAGACCCAACAAGACCACTACCGAAAACCTACAGTTATCAAGAGGGACATCACCCTCAAGCCACCTCCACCAACACTTATAAGACATGAACACTATAAAAATGATCCACCATCATAGCCACAAAACATATTTCCTTTACCTGGGTAAATCACAACAAGATCTACATATACATAAAGTGGATATAGTGTGTGATCCAAATTCGAGTAGAATTCCACCTAAAATAAAGATTCTATTCAAGGTAAGTAGAAAATAAAACACTATTCATGTTTTATGAATGAAAACCAAAAAGTTTTATGGTGAGTTTTTTTAAGTAAAACATTTTCAAATAAGAATTTTTTTAAAATTTACAAAAGTTTAATGTCCAATGTGTGAAGATATTATGCCCAACATCATTAGATAACCATGGAAAAACATAAAGTTATTATAATTAATGGGACCCTTGGAACCACATATCTTTATGAGACATTATATAACCACCATAACCCACAACGTCCTCATACACAAGAAATTATAGAAGAATAAATCCCAATTTATTGTGGTATTCAATTATCATCATAATTTAATTTGTGTTACAATGTAATTTATTATATAATAAAATAGGCCTCAGCCTCGCCAATATAACTGACATAATATTTCTTTTCGTTCCACCTAGATTACTAGGAATCCCTTTGTTGTAATTTTTCTAATTGCATGTCACATTGATCACCACTTTCTCATAAAAAATCAACCATCCTGATTACAAAAAAACCAATATTTTTCATACACAAACCCAAGTCCAAATCCACACGGAGACCAAAAAACATTTGGAAACACATTTTATTACCACATAGACCATTTATATAACACATTTGAGAGGAAAAACATGGAATCACACATAAAAAACAATCAATTATTTTATAAAACATACATTAAAACATAATAAACCTTGAAATATTTTGAAAACACCTTTATCGACATATAAATAATCCATATAACACATTTAATAATAAAAGAATGCAAAAAAATCTTATAATAATGATGAAACATGAAATCACATATCTCATTCTTTGAAACATGATGAATTCGATGGAAACCCACAACGACACCAAAAAACCCTATAATGTCAAGATAGAATCATAAAAATAAAATTTAAATCCAAATATCCTAGTTTTAACACATTATATTTAATTAAACCCATTATTGAAAGATGAATTCAAATAGGGAGGATGAATAACCCAAGAAGATTGAAGACACCATGGAAGAAATAACTTACATGTTGTTTTCTTGTTTATCAACACTAAAACACCGAAAATATTGAAGATCCATTAGGGAATTTGAGAGAGGGAGAGTAAAATAAGGCTTGAAATCATGGATGGGTGATGAAATATGTGGAATTGGTGTTAAATAATTGATGTTTAGAAAGGTAATTTTAAAATATTCAGTGACATGGACATGTCATATAGTTATCCTACACAGTTTTCCAAACAATGTGATCACCAATTTCCTAAAGGATATTGGCCATGGGATTTCATGGGGGAGGGTGTATTCCCATGTGGGAAATGGTGTATCCTGGATAGTTCCACTATCAAGAGTGAATTTTTTCTAATGGTGTAGAACATGAATGCCCCTAATCATGCACCAGCCATGGGCCACTGGCTCTCGGGTCCAAGAACGCCATTTTATCAAAAAAACCCCAAGGAAAACTAAGCGATAAATACAATAACAGAAGAAAAAAATATACCTCTCAAAATATAATGGATATGACAATTATATACATTGTGAAAACCTTCCACCATCATACAGTCAACTCATTGTCTAACCATAGAAAAAAACATATTCTTGTCTTCAACCCATGACTCCCATTCACATGTATCACGCTCATCATTAACATGATACCACAAAAAACAAACCAATGATATGGGATTCACATGAAGAACATTCTCATAGGAATCAAAAGTCAGTACTAGCCACTCAAACATAGAAAAATCTGATTCCAACTCCAATTCTTCGAAATTTAGTACATGTGAAAGATCATGATTATACTTTATTAAATTATATATTTGGAACACATCATGGATAAAAATAAAGTGAGGTGGAAAATATAAAATGTATTACACCTTACCAACTCTATCAATAATCTCAAACGGTCTGACATACCTCAATGTTTTCTAGTTTTCTTACCAAGTTGATAGTGACCCAAGAGAGGTCCACTTTCAAAAACATATAATCACCCATAGTGAATTATAATGCAAGGACCCTATGATTGATATAGGAATTGATTATGTATAGTGAAATCATCAAACCCAACATGATCAACTTAAATTCCTTAGACATTTTCAAGATACTGCATGATCGTAACAAAATGGTTTCACCCCCCACATCCGAGCACATGGGAGGTTCGATGGCTGACCATAAAGTGCCTCAAATAGAGATATAATTATCAAGGATTTTTTAATACTTCTATAATCAAACTCAACAAACATTGAGAGTGTATCCCATGAGCCTCAAAAATCAAACAAACATGGAAATATTATGTATTCCATGATTTGATTCACCCACAATGTTTGTCCATTAATTTGAGGATAATGTTCTATACTCAAATTGACCTACAACCCCATGGAATTTTGAAGGAATTACCAAAACTTATAGGTGAAACGATGGGGTATATCTGAAACAATAGCATATGGAACATAATGGAACTCCACAATTTCTGGAACATATAAAAAACAAAATTTATCCACCTTAAATGATTCCTTTATCGGAATGAAATAGGGAAACTTTTTTTGTCTATAAATAACTACCCATATTCCATTAATCTCATAGGGTGTATGAGATAATCAAATAATCAAATCCATAGAGATTTTATCCCACTTATAGATAGGAATGAGTAATGGATGATGCAAACCATAATGTCTCTTTTGATCTTCTTTAACATGATGACATGAAAAATATCGAGATACAATGTATGCTTTGTAATGTCTCATACCTAGCCACCAGAACAAAAGACACACATCATAAAACATCTTTGTGGTACAAGGATACATAGACCACTAATATTGGTGGCTATCCTGCATCACCACCTTCCAAAAAAACCCATGAAGATACCCAAAAAACAAATAATTCTATCATGAGACAATGACCACACAATAGGTACTTCCCCACCATTTAGGAACTGCAAATAACACTATCACTACTCATCACTATGCTTCTATTGGAAAATAGCCTCTAGAAAGAATGGTTTCAACTAAAAGATAGCAAATGAATATCACCCGCTATCCTCCTTGGTCTCATGGTACATCTTGGGAAAAATACCTGTCAAATTCTACTCATCACATGACACATTCAATTCATGCACTGGAACATTTTATCTCAAGGAATCTCCCAATACATTACATTTTCATAGGGTATACATGATATCAAAATCAAACCCCTGAAGTTAATCAACCCAAGGACACTTCCTTTGAATCAGATAAATATAATACAATATATAAAATATGCTCTTATTATCCAAATGAATTACAAACTTCTTCCCAAAAATATAATGACACATTTTCTTCATGTCATGCATCATCGTTGCTAATCCCAGGTCATGGGTTGGGTAATTGTATTTTTGTGGTCTATGTTGGTGATAAAAATGAACCACCACATGCGCATTCTGCATCACCACACACAGAATAACCATACCCAATGCATCAAAATAGAACACATATACCATTCAATATTCTTGTAAGATCGGAATATATGATGCGGGAAACTACTACTTGAGCTCCTCAACGGATGATTGAAATTATAGTATCCACTAAACCATCACCTATTTCTAGTTAATCACATTCATTAATGAATAAATATGAGGTAAATCGTTCAGAAACCTCTTGTAATACCATCCTAGGCCCAAAAATCTCATAATAAGAAAAAAAAATTTCTTTTCCCCATGAAATCACATCACTAATATTTTCATGGTCCACCGAAACCCCATGATTAGGGATCAAATAGGCCAAAACCTTTACCTCCCAAATCAAGAAGGTACACTTAGAAAACATCGTATAGAGTCGGTGATCATAAATAGTTCTCAATACAATCCTCAAATTCCACTCATGATCTCCCTCAGTACTAGAATATAGTAGGGTTTCATCCAAAAATTCCACAAAAAAGCAGTCAACATATTAGTGGAACAGCCAGCTCAAAAGTTCTATAATGGATACTATAGAATTCATCAACCCAAAAGGTATAAATAGATACTCAAAAAAGATTTACCTACTTCAAAAGGATTTTATCAGAACATCTTCATATCTAGCTATTAATTTATGATACCAAGAATGCAAGTCAATCTTGGAGTACCAATTTTTACCAATATACTAATCAAAATATTTTTCAATAATGTTCAACAATTTTTTGGTCTTGATCATCACCTTATACAGCTTCTAGGAATCAATACATAACTAGAGTGATCAGTCGAACAATTTGAAAATAGAACTGGGGAGGACCAAGGCAAGACTCTCAATGCAATGAATCATTTGAATTAAAAACCACCATCTTGTACCTTTAATTCTCTAAGCATGGTTGGGGAAATATGGTACGAGGGAATATATATTGGCAACGTTATTAGTGATAAATCATTGGTGAACTCTATGTCCCGCTCCAATTGAAAACCTAGAATTTCCTCAAGAAATAACTATGTGAAATAACCCACAACATGAAGTAATCCACCCTTTGGAATACTAATATCATCCCCTTGTATAAGTGTTGATATAGGAATAATAAGAACACCAAATGTTTAAAGTGGAGGTCAAACATATCTTCACAAAAGATCAAATTCACTATGAAAATATCAATTAATTCCATATTGTTCCTCAAAAATCACTCTCCATTGATAAAAATCTATGTGCGCATTGAAACACGACTTCCAATTCATATTGTGGATCATGAGAGAATGTTCTATTTGAAAATAGGAAAATCTCATTCCATCTTGACCCCTAAAGTGGTGAGTTCCCATGATAAACACCGAAAAATCAGATCTTTTTTCTTACCAAGCAACATCACCAACTCCATCACATTCAGAATAAGCGAAGTGGAATATTTCAGAAAACCTATTATACAAGAATAAATAAAATAAATAGTCGCACTAGTATAAAAGAAAGATACAACTGTATATGATGCTATAAGAAATAGGCCTTGAACCGTGGTAGGTATTTTATTAGTTTCCACCAGCACCTGATCTAGATCATGGAGTTGCATCATCCTTACCTGATCCTAATAATGACTACATTCCTACTGCTCTTCCTTGAACAAACTATTCCTGAAAAAAGATCAATCCCTACAACAATGACTAACAAACCAATAACCCACTATCCATGATGGATATGAATAGGATAAAATCCCTCTAGAGGACACATATCATACTCCATCCTAATATGGACGCGTAGCTCTACAAATGTTCTTCATGTTACAGATATTTCCACACCTATGGAAAGGTCTGTTAGGGGCTAAGAATGAAGAACACACAAGACATTCTCTTTCACACAGGTGGAAGATGACTGATCTAGTGTTTGAATTCATATATAAAGACATTACAGAGGGATGAACTAAGCTACCACCTCCAATATTGTCCTATTTGATCAGGTTACTCTTATTCATAGATAGAATGGAACTACCCAAGCCCACTTCTTGAAACTACACCTGATAAATTAGAATTTACACTATGAATGATCTCCACCATCAAAGAATGATAGACCACATCAGCGTAATTCATCAAATTTCACAAGAAGACTTAGGATCATATATTTAATTTCACCCTTATTTCATATTTTTTAGACTTCTGATACTCATTGGAAACTACCTTGAGTGTGAATCAAACCATCTCTATAAAGCGGTTGGAATATATCATCATGGTCTTATCCCCCTGGTAAAGACCCAAAACACCTAAGTCCTAGAAAAGGCCCAGATTGTGGGGAATCACTAGTCATTGAATATAACATTGAAATACTTATAACCCGTCTTCTCTTTCTTTCCATCCTGAGACACAAAGTCCCACAACCACTAACTAGTCCATCCATCATGAACAATTCAAATTTCAACTCACTGCCTAAAGGGTATAAATATAATTGAACATCATCTCATGCTTATCAATCCAATCATCTACTTCCATGGGGTCGTGCTAACCAATAAGGATAATGGATTTCTATTGACGAACTATTGACCCTTGTCATTTCCATGACTTGGTTCATCTTCCCCAACATGAGAAGGTCCTAATTTCCCTTTTTGACCTAAATTCTGGACATCCTAATCCATGAATTAAACAATTATTTGATCAACTAGTGAGGGAGAAAAATTATTGAACTCTTTCCATAGCTACACATGATGTCTTCAGATAAGCATCTGTATACAACAAAACACATCAACAATGAAGAACCGTAAATACACCATTATAATTTTTTAGAAATAACAAAAAATTCCAAACACTCTATAAATACGAAAACATAAAAAACTCAACATCAAGCCAAACCATTCACCCTCACCTAATGTCCATTCATAGTCTGCAACCCGTATGTCTCACCTGGATGAAAAATCAAGCCAAATCACAACATCCTAGGGAGCCCCAATACATGTCACAATGTGTGTTTTCCAGAAACCCACTCACTAATAGAACCTCATCCCCCAATAATCCTTCATCAATTCTATCCAAAAACTCCCAAATATCATTACCTAAATATTTTTAGAAACATATTTTGATAATTTTTTTCAAGAACCAAACCTGGGTTCCTTCCAACATGAATCCCAAACTGGAATATGACATGGACCAAAGTGAAATACTGATCCCAATGGTCTAGAAACTAGTTCTTAAGTATCAACAATATATTTTGGGAAATATTTCACTTATGTTAAAAATATGAGATAATTATTAATAATAAATCCTCACACCAGGATCGTTATCCAAAACCAAATGTAACACAACAATATAATGATATAAAATATACTATAATATCCAATAACTAATATAACAAAATAGGTGGAGAACTCACTAAACCTTAACTCAAAACCTCTATGATAGTAGGGTTTGATTACCCTAAATCCACCTTCATTAACACCATCATGAGAGGAATACTAGCTACCATATCCACTATCTCAATGATGAATCA
The DNA here is from genome assembly GCA_963277665.1 of Viscum album. Lineage (NCBI taxonomy): Eukaryota > Viridiplantae > Streptophyta > Magnoliopsida > Santalales > Viscaceae > Viscum > Viscum album. Next base: position 1,934,435,148 of record OY728142.1, read on the forward strand.
TCTTTCATTTACCTTGGTTAGACATAGTGATATCTACATACACCCAAAGGTTTTGTTAGGGTGTGATCTGAATCCTAGTAGGATTACACAAAAAATAATGATTTCATGGAACATAATTAGAGAAAAAAATACCTTGGATGTTTAAAGAATGAATTTGGAAGCATTATTAAGTAAAATATTTTAAGGAAATGTTTCTCAAATAATAATGATTTGATAATTTACATAAGTTTAAGTTCCACCATATATCGATGGTATGCACAACTTCACACGAGCACAACAGGTAACCCTTACAGAAAGTATCAGTAGTGGGGCCCTAGAAACCTCGAATATTATTCAAACATTGTATAAAAACCATAACCCACACTATCCTCATTCACCATCCGCTAGAGGGGAATCCATCAAAAAATATTAGTGGTCTCCAATCCTAAAAATAATTTTGTTTGTGTTGTAGTGTCAATCCCGCTAAAACAAACTGAGACTTAGCCCCTCCAATCCTACTAGAATTCTAGTTCTATTCCACCCAACAAGAAACCTTGGATTACATTTGTTCTAATTTTTTCATTTCACATATATCATCAGTGACCACTTTAAAATACAAAAATCATGTATCATGAATACACAAGAGAATCCAGAATTTTTCATAGTCATACACACGTTCAAATCCATATTCACTGGAAATCCATTTTTAGACACACTAAACACCACATACACAATTTATAGATCACATATAATAAAAATAATAATTAATCACAAATTAAACAAATCAGTTTCTTTAAGAAAATCACCTTTAAACCCATACAATCCTTGAAACCTTTTGAGAATAGAGTTTTCACCACACACATAATCCATATACCACATTTAAGAAAAAAAATAAAGCACTCCAAAATTTCATATTAAGTATATAACATGGATTCATCTTCCTCAATCTTGAAATCTTCTTTAATCCAATGGGAAACTAAAATCTCCCCATAAATGATCCATGTAAAGGAAAAATAAAACCATAAAACCAGGATTTAATCCTAACAGCCATTGTTCAACCTAGTTTTTTGAAACCATCTTTCACAAGAATGAATACCTCAATGTGTGAGAATGAATAACACAAGAAGAAGGAAGAAATTAAGGGAGAAGGAAATTAATTGTGTTTTTTAAGATACACACCAAAAAACCCAAAAATTGAATGTCTAAGCGGTCAAATAAGAGATGGAGAGGGACTAAGGACATGAAATATTGATTTGGGGAATCAATAATTTGATTTAAAATTAAATCATTGAAGGATAGAAATGAAATTTTTATATTTTCATTAACCTGGACATGCCACATGATTAGCCCACACAATTTTACAAAATGTTGGGAAATTATGTGGCTTACTCTCTACAATAAACCACTAGCCACATGGTGTTCTAGGGGATGGTGCACGCCCATGTGAAAAACCTTAAAAATACAATTGTTCCCGTTAATTAAGATATCTTTACATGAATTTCATATAATAAAATTTAGAATTAAATCTGAATGAAATTTGGTCACTTAATTAGTTTTCTAAAACCAAATATATGAAAGGATTTAGAAATTTGATAAATTTATAGCTATGAATTTTTTTCTCATATACCCTTAATGTTGAAATTAATTTTGAAGAATCTTGAAGGTCTCATGGGTCTAAGGATAAGAAGAAAATAATGGCGTTTAATTATATCATAGTGATAATGAAATCACATGATGTCAAGAAATTCCAACACTGCACTTCTGAAATGTTTGGGAGAATGTATCTGAGAAATTTCATAGAAGGAATAAGAAAAATCTATATGTGTGGTAAAGATGGGAACCAAGCTATATAATTCTGCTTGGAGAAACCCACCATTTTTATTAAAGAACATAATTCTCCTTTAACCCCAACCTATTGTTTAATGATCAAACATTACATAATAATGGATCCATGTTAACCAATAAAAATTGTAATGGGTTGTAATTGACAACCATTGAAAACAACCTAATGTTAATAGTGATATAGAGTGATCTTTTTCAATCAGAACTACTGAGGTGGACCATGACAATAAAGTGGTGACATGTATGATAGTTATGTATTCAATAATAGTGAACATAGAATTTAAATGTAGTTCTAAAAATTCATTTATATAAATGAAGATTAGTATAACTATTCAAACACCACAAATAAAACATGGACGTCTATTTAACATTGAAAATAGAAAATGGGAATGTTATTACATACCATATATTTAAATTCTCCCCAATATATATATGTGGGATGAATTTTCCAAATAAACTTGAGATACACTATTATACAGAATAATTTTCTATTATTGGTATGGAATGGTTTTACTTTTATAGATGTAATATAAATATTATAGAGAATGAAATTACCCTAATTTTAATGATTCACCCTCTGGTTCAATTAACGTTTTAAGAGGAGGATATACCTCATTTGAAACAATCATTTCAATCATGGATAATATTTCTCTATGAAAAAGGTATCTAGCTGAAATGATGCAGACTAAGGAAAATTTTGTTCTTGATAACATGCCATTTTGATGAGAACATGAAAATTTATTACACAAATAATTTTATGGTCTTCCTCCTAGATGAGAGGTTCAGTTCTAAATCTAACTCACATAGAGAGCTATTCCAGTATCCAAGACTACATATATAATGGATATTATCAAACATGATGATATAAGGATGAAACTAAAAGAGAATCTAGAAAAAGGGTTCATACACCCAATTGCTACACTATGGGGTGCACCCATCCTTTTATTTACGAAGACATACCTTTCACTTTACCTCTATATTGATTATGTTTAACTAAAAAAAGATCAAAATAAGGAAACATTATCCCCTTCCATAGATTGATGAATTGTTCAATCACCTTCACGGTTCCCAATACATCTCAAAAGTTGTTATTAGAATTGGATATTATCTAGTTAAGGTTAATAAAAAGTATATCCTCATTAATACTATTCATAGATGTTCTGATCACTATGAGTTCATATTGATTCATTTTGGACTCACTAATGCTTCATTGTCTTCATGGACATAATGAATAAGGTCTTTAGGTATATACTCGAATTTTTTTGTAGTCTCTATAGATGATATTTTTCGCCAATATAAATTTAAATTAGGATCATGAAGATAATTTTAATGTTTCAAGAAATACCTTGTGAATGAAGAAGTTTTATATGGATAAAAATAATGTGCTTTGGATGGAGCATGTAACCTTCTTGGGTAATGTTATCATTAGTAAAAGGATATTTATGGATCATTAAAAGTCTAATGAAATTAAAGGTTTGTTTCATTACCACTAATTATAAATGTAACCTTACTAAGATGGAATTGACGGATGAATTATAATGACTCCCCGAGTCTCATGTCAAATTGGACCTATGTTGGAAACAGTCACCGATGGTATAAAAATTTCACAAAGTAGACGAATTAACTTCGATAATAAAAGGTTCAAGATATATGAAAAATCAACCAATGAAAAATCAAGGTAATAATATAAAAATACCATAAAAAAGATCCCACAAGTAGTGCATAAATAAAACATATATAGATAAAAGTCTCCAAAAAATCACCCAAAGAGAAAAGCTGAGGAAATTAATTAACAACCCCAAATACTGAGATGGAAATGTATTGAACGGTCCATGATTTCATACTAGAAAATTGAAAGAATAATATATATATATATATATATGGTGAGTATACAAGTATACTCACTATTTTATTATAGCCAATTGTGCACATGTGAAAAGAGAATACCAATGCATGAATGAGGAAATTTAAAAACCAAGAACAGCTAAACAAGTCAACTAACAAAACCCAAACTCACTAGGGATATAACTTTAAACAAAAAATCCAAGTATAATAACATTATATGAATAATTTCTATGATATTGTAACCTATACAACTTTTTCACTGATTTCCCACTCTCACACTAGAAATATGTATGTATTAGTGCTCTGACATTTTCTATATCACAATATTCCCTTAAACACCAGGCCTAACACATCACATCAGATCACATCACATCACATCACATAACATAACATCACATCACATCACGTCACATCACATCACATCACATCCCTTCACATCATAACACATCACAACACATCACATCACACCAAATCACACCACATCACATCACATCACATCACATCACATCACATCACTTCACATAATATCACATCACATTACATCACCTCACCTCACATCACACCACATCACATCACATCACATCACATAACATCACATCCCATCAAAAAACATAAGGTCTATCTCATCACATCACATAACATTATATCCCACCCAAACACATATGGGTTATCCCATAATATATTATCACTTTTCATAAACCAAGTATAATGGTATCATGAAAAAGAATGATATCTACCTCATTACCTCCTTCTACCATGAATGAAGCCCACTATAATCCATATATTCATATCATAAAACATCTTGAAGGTTCAATTTTGTATACTAGCCATCAAAGACCATGAATCTCATTGTCTCTTAGAAGAGGGAGCTGAGAAAAGATGGTGTCCAACCATCAATCCTAGCAATCAGTATGTCAGGAAAAACACCATAGCAATAGTTGTTCTTCAACCCTAGGTTCTCAACATGGGTGGGGATCATCTATAAAATCTAATGCAAATAGAATTGATATATAATATCATTGCACAAAATCCCATATTATGGGTTCAAAATAATTATAGTATCCCAACTCACAACATCCCCACATCAAATCACAATGTTTTACACTTTCACTAGAAACACTAAAAAAAAGACACCACACAATGAGACACAAGACACATTTTACATTTCATATTCATTCAATAATTAATCCATTTTACATACTTTACTTTACCAACCAATTACATTTAAAAATCATTTTTTATTTCAAGACAACTTATTTCATATTAAGCCACAACTATTTGATGTACACTTCTAATTTATATATAAATTATTCATTAAAAAAATTAAAAAATATCTAATACCATTTAAAATAATTATTTAACAAATTCAAAACTACCCAAGAAACTATGACATCATTAAACCGCACAAACCAAACAATACCACTATCCATGTTAAAAAAACCTCACAAAACCACCATTTAACAGCCACAACATCATTCTAAATCCTAATTTTTTACCACATGCCACATACACATCTCATCATATAACAAACCCACATAAAATATAAACATAATCACCATACAAAAAACCCATGATATAACACATATTCCCCACAAACCACAACCACATTCCACATATTCACCTACCAAAACATGTTTCCCATCATTTGATAATATTTTAAATATTAATCAAGGTGAGGATGTTTACTTCCACATATATATTTTTGGGTCATTTTTTCACAATAAATATATCAATACAAAACCAATTAATTAACTTATAATATGTTATTAACCTTTTTTGGACGAATTTTCACAAAAATCACACAACAATGGTTTCAAAAAATTAACAATTCATTACAAACAATGCCTCCAAACTTCACTTATTTCATGTCATACAAGAAGAATGTACAATATCAATATCTCAATATGTAAAGATATAAAAGAATGTTAATAATACACTTCCCTGTAATATATGTTCACCAATTCATTATATTTCTTAGTCTGGTTCAAAACATCTTCCCCTATATAAAAACGTTTCAACCCATCCTACAAGATATATAAGATGATAAATGATTCATACCCTACCTAAAATTAATTTTTATGTTTTTTTCACATGTTTTATGAAATAGTAAGATCCCCAGCGATAAAAAAAAGGAGAAATATCACCCCTACTAGCCTATAACACATAAAAACATCATTTTGTTATCCAAACACCATAAAATCTATTTTCTTTTATATAAAACCCACATAGATGAAAAACAATTACTAAATAGAAGAGAAAAAAAGAGGGGACTTAACAAAAACCACCAAAAATCAGTCCTAAATGTAACAAGATAAAATACAATAAAAGGGGGATAAAATAGCTTTTTGTAAAGTAATTAGATTTCCCATGAACTAATAGAAATTTTTGGAAACTGATCATGTACTATGAGACCTGGGAATATATACCCAACTTGAATAATATAAACCACAACATTGCCACCAAACCATGTCGCATCAACCTTAAAAATAGGTATAACCATCATGTATCCACCAAGTATCGGTTGTAGTCCTAATTGTCAAAAACCCTCCATGATTGGATGAAATTATTATCCCTTGTATATTATAAAAGGGGAAGATAATACCATAGTGTAAGTGAAGAGAACATGTCATAGACCCCAGGATAACCTTACATCAATATTGCATCCTCTCTCCTTATCACATGGGGTACCATTTTGGAAGAACCATCCAAAAAACCCTTCACGCCATTATTCCATAGTGGAATCTCCATTACAATATAACACTAAATCTTATGATATAATAGCACGGATCCATGTCGTAGCCTCGTAAAAATACACTCACCTATATGATAAAACCATTCCCTATACCACAACCATGACTTAAATGGTAAAAACACCAAAAAGTCTACACTTGAGACACCATGACATAGCCTACCACCAAATTATATTGCAACTCCATTATGGAATAGATTTCAGTTCCAAGCCACATATCCTCTGTAAATTGAATGTTCTTGATGCAACCTCTTTTTTCATCCAACTACCTTTAGAATTCCTCGAGACATCTCTAAAACCAGAATTCCCAAAAACTAATAGTCATGACAGTCATTCCCATTAAATCAGATAACACTAAAACCATTTTCATCCTCCCGAATCAAAACTAACATCAAAGGAAAGATTAATGATATCCAAACAACCATTCAGGTAAATACCACTCATGGATCTCATTAGAACTGAAACCATAATAATAACCAAACAGATCAATCCTAACCAAAAGCATTTTCTAAATATCCCATATAACCAAATTTCCTAACCCCATTACAAAAACACTCTACACTAACCACAAACCACCACCCTTGTCACATATCCAAACACACCACCATATCATAACCCACCAAACCCATGACAGTGATCATCAAAAGAACTACCAAATAGATCCTAAATCACATGATTCAAGGAATCCCATCTTCTATATAAAGGTTTTATTCACTTATGGGGGGCGCTAACTCACCCAGATGATTTTAAACATGTCAATGTATATTGTGTATTAATTACGAATCAGTTTATTTAATCCAGATGCACAATAAAAATTATTAACTATCACATAAATAATAAGAAGCACATATCGTAAAATATCACAGACAAACATCACAATTTCATGAAAAATAGTGAATAAAAATACTCAAAAAACTAATGGTATTGGGAACACATCTATGTCACATGCATCTAAATTCTCTCATGATGGCCACCAAGCCTCCACAAGACACAAACAAAAGGAATTATTTATCCTCATAGTAACTTCTCATGATGACACCATATCTCTACTAGATATTCAATAAATTTTTATTCATACTTAATAAGTAACAATCCCTAGATAATGAATTGGGAGTCATTGTGATTATACTGAATGTCTTAAGACTCCAGGATGATGTCATGATGTTAGTACATCCATGATAGAAGTTACAACTGATAGGAAAGTCATCCAACACACTCCAACTCCTCGATAGGCCCAACAAACTAGGGTGAGAGCATACTCTCCTACTAAACCATCCCTACCATAGTGATGGGAGTATTTTTTGGACACATGGTTTTTATCCTCAAAATCAAAGGGACCCCTCATATTATTGGTATACGAATTATTATGATCATATAATTCATTCTACATTAATGATCATCTGAAACCTTGTTTTTCATGCTTTTCGCCACATAAAGACCAAGAAATGAAAATACATTATCCTCATCCCCCACAATAGAGAACAACAAGGTCACCCATACAAAGCCTCAAATAGGGTAATGATGATATATGATTGATAACTATTATTATAAGAAATATTGACAAAGGTAATATTGTTTTAAAAAGATCATTTAATGTATAAGATTCATGGACGTAACATATATTCCTACTTCTGGATAGTGTGGTCCATTTCTCCATCCTTCTAATTAGTCGAATGAATTACTGAAGGAGAAAAGTGTTCCAAAATCATGTTGTAATCCCCAATAAAATTGTGAAGTAAAATTTGTATCTTAATTCGAGATAACATATCTCATTACATCATATAGTCAAACAACCACATCTATATACCACATCAATATAAAAATCCATGAGGCTTGAATATTGGATCAGTATGATGTGATTCGATTTTATCAACTAATCTATTATTACCCTGATAACATCCCAACATCATTCATCTCAAGGTAAACCAATGACAAATTCCATGAATATGTTGTTTCATTTACACTAAATAATATCCACGGGATTTAAAACATCAATGGACCTAATTTTCAACCTTTACCTATTGAAAACCCACACACTGATTCATAAGATCTGCCACCACATGTTTCATATCATGCCACAAAACCATTCACTAAAGCCACATTATATCTTGGAAAGTCATAGTTGTACATAAAAATTTGAGATATTAGTTTCATTAAGGACTCCCTAATGAATTTATACTAGAGAAAATAATATCCTCTAAAACAATATCAATTATTGAAAATCCACTAATCATCCATCCAAAGCATCTTTGTGGACAACATGGATGTGCGTCACCTCTAACTCTGAGTCTCCCCACTGAGACTCCTCTACATACTACATCGCGTAAGACTGCAATTTTGTCTGTAAAAACAATCGTCCACCATACCCCCCCTTTTATCCAAGTTCATGTCTACCAAATACACCAACTACTCCTATAAATCACCATAATCCAAAACAACATCCTTCCATGAGGTAAAAATATAATCATATGCCACAATATTCCACTTTTTTAGAGATATAAGTGATCAATAAATAAATTTCAAAAAGAAACTCCATAAACCTATATTGTTGAAGATTAAGATCATGTTAAGAAAAAATATACCTCAAGATATTGTGATCTAGATCCCCAATGAGGTAATGTCAACAAAACATAATTAAAGGAAAACCATACTATATCTAGGTCATGAGAAGAATAGTTACATGCATGGGGATGAAACTTAATATAGTCATAATATATCACCACATTACTCGAAATAAATATGCATCCCAAAACCTGATAAGAAGCACCTCAAAACTCCTCCAAGATCACCACTAATACAGGTATCTTGATCGTTTAACAACTTCCTAATTAGGTAGTAAAAAGATACTTGAAAAAAATAAGTAAAAAAAATATTGGTGGTTCTATGTCAAATATGTTAGAAATCCATTAATCATTGAGAAATTGGACAAGGACCTATGATAATAGCCCACATGATCCAGAAGCTACGAACCTCTATAACATTATTATGTGATTTCCTAGAAACAACTTCCATGATCAGTGATGGTTTCATGACAACATACTACTGTGATACCATGTGCTAAATGAAATTCAACTCTCATATCCAGAACACAAGCTTAGTAAACTTACTATAGAGCTAGTTGTGTCAAATAAAAAACACTATAGAACTTAGATGATCGACATGATCCTCCTATGAACATAAGTATATAAAACTTTATTTTATGAACTCAACTATCAACTGATTGAGGAATTCATAGAACATAGAGTTCATGCGTCCCATGAACACAGACAATGTGTTTTTTTAATTGATAAATATGAAAACATATTCTATGTTCCCAAACCTACATCTGAATATAGTCTTTGGGATATCACCAGGTATAACCATCAACTAGTGATATGAATATCATAGATTGAAATTTTAAATCCAAATAAATACCCTTAAATAGACAACCAAATCTTCTATAAATATATGAGAGTAAATATTCTTGATCACTACATATTTCAACATCTGGTAGTCAATAAAAAACCTCATACTAGAATATGAATTATTGGAGAACATCCATAAAGCAAATAATGATGAAACAATTGGAAGGATTTATCACTTGTATATCAGATTACATATCCAAAACCTCAAATATCATAACAAAGAATGTTCCATCTAATAAGGATCCATAAAAAATCATAGAGGCATCAGGAAGATTTTTATCCAAACTCAATATCAATTTATTGTCGGTAGTGTTAGAACATATATTGGAAAACATCTAGAAACTCCCCCAAAACCATGAGAACCTCTACCATCCTAGAATATACCCGTTTCTTATAAAAATAACCCACTAAATAATTACGGTGATAAACATATATATTGGTGAAATTATAAATATTATTTTTAATGAAAACAGTAAGCCAACCATACACCTCCAAGAAAATGACTCTCCTATAGATGAATTGGACAAAAAAATTCATGTCATATATCCAATCAATTTTGACAATGACATACGATGGTTGCATCTAAAGTAAGAAAAATTCCCCACATGACTGATGTGGCCCCACGTCCAGTCCACACACATAACACACATCAAATAATGTTTTCTATTATCTAATTGTTTAGTCAAAAATATGGAAATGAAAATAATTTCAACAACCAATGTCATGGAATGTACTATAGATTGTGAAACAAAAGAGTGTGAAGCTCCTAAATGAAGAAAAAAAAAGGATAGATGAAATGATTATCTTGCCTATAAAAATATCTAGACCCTCTGGAAAATTGACCTCCACTATAACAAACTTGCCACACCCAACTCATATGCCTATCTGCTAATAACCAACTTCACCACTACACTCTGGATGAGGTCCCTAATCATGTGGAACAACATGAGTCTAACCTATACCAGCTTTATATTTTCATATTGTTCCTAATCCTACTTACCATATGGAAGAAATGAGTTTTACCGAAAAATATTATAGAATTGTATATAAAAACATCTACCTGTAAAAAACCTAGATTAAAGAACCACTGAGCATTGAGCCTAACGATTTCCACAAAGCCCACATATAATATAGAAAATTTCGAAGAACCTATAGAAAGAATGAAAAACACCTTTATAAGAAGTACTAAAGGAAAAAAATTGAATTAATCTCTCTATTTTAAAAAACTTCAAAGGGCTCAATGCCTAAAAAATACTATTGAAAACACCTCTCCTTGAGGAATCCAAATTATTCCCCTATCATGTTAAATTTTCTTATGACTGTATATTCTTCAGTACTGCCTCTTTCTTCAAAACCTAAAAATAGAATTGAAACACAATTGGAGTTACTATATACATGATTGATGGATGATGTACCTCTTTCATAAACCTCAAACTAGACTCCTCTTTATGAAAATTATTATAGGAAAAATTTAAACGGTACAAGAAAAATATCCCATTAACCCACACAAACAAACGCCCCAATTGAATAGAGAAAAGAACCAACCTCCTCAATCCATTCATTGTCAATTAATGTAAATATCCTCTATAATATTTTTGAATTGGACACAAAAAATTTCATACTCGTCTCACTCACTAAGGTACACCGTTCATTAGTAATGCATAACTCCCCACAGATGACAAACATTGAATGGTACCCCATACTCCACTGGGATATTGATTGAATTGAAAGGGGTGTCGAGATCCTCTAACCAGATCAATGTCTCTATATGAAAAATTATTTCTTTGTACTATCCCAAATACTACTACAAAAAAGTAATTAAATTTTTTTACACAGATTATCCACTTCGGATGAATAAACCCTCAAGTAGTCAACTAGGGTATCCTAATGAAGCTATACTAATTGAACTACAAATAGATCATGTTCGAGAGACATATCTGAAAAGGAAACGATGATTTATTAGTCCCTAGGATTATGTAATTTTATTAAAATTTATTTAATTAATTCTAAAATTACCAAAACCTCCCAATTTAAATTTGAACACAAGTCAATAGTGATGCATGTACCAATCCTAGGTCACAAACATGCAAGTGGTTCCACCTCACTTGTTCTTTTGGTAGGAACAATGTCCATGTATTAGATTCCATGGGTCCCCAATACTATATTTCATAGGTGGTCTTCCCTGGACTATATCACACACCAATGTAAACTGACGTCATTTTCTTGAAAATCCATGCAATAATAACTATTTTTAAAAGATATCATCAACCTATCTCTCACCCTTTCCTCTAATACTAATATATCTTGACCCTATTCCTCAAAATGTACCCCTAAATGACCATCAATTAATAAAGAGTAGTAATGAACCATTAGTACAACCCCTAGTAGGCCCCATGTTGCTAACTATAATTGAGTGTACAAAATTATCACAAATTGGATGCACTACCCTCAATAATAAAAGGATCAAGATATTGGATTAATCGAATATAATAATTTACAAGGAATACTAGAACAAGGAAACCAAAACCATCCAAATATTTATGTTTAAATAAAAGAATCTAATTATGTACCAATGAAATATATGGTCGTGACATAGAAATAACTCCAAAACTGACCTAGAAATGAACAACATAATATAGGATTTACTCCAGGAAAACTAATATAAATTTGTATATTTGTAGCGTAATTATATAATTCTACTCAGTAGGTTAACCAAGTTTCTCCTGCTCATGTGAAAATATAATACAATTTCACCAGTAAGAAAACAATTGATCCAAAAACACCTAAACAAAATAACTAACTGGGAAAAATCTCACCTGGGATCGATCATAATATAACACATCCAAGTAAAGTAACATAATATTAATAATTTCTATGATAGGGTACTTTGAACCTCTTTCCCACTGATTATCCACCCTCACATCTCAACAATGTATGTCTAGGTGCTCCCACCTATTATGTGTCACAACCATCAAATTGAAACATAGTCTACCACATCACATCACACCCCACCCATAAAAACATGCACTATCCTGACACATATAATCATATCCTATTCCACATATAGAAACCTTGGACATCAAATCACATAAAATTTCATAACTAGGTATATATGGTATCACAAACATGAAGGATATCATCTTTGTTCCCTACTCATACCATGCGTGAACCCCACCATAATCTATCTCATCATCTCATCAAACAAATGGATAGTTATCTTTTGAATTTTAAACATCACAACATGACAATTTCATTGATGCATGGACGATAGAGCAGGGAAGAGATGGTGGCCAACCACCTATCAACCATATTAGGATATTGAGAAAACACACCCAAAACTATAGTTTATTGGCAGTAGGGTCACTACATGGGTGTGGTGGATATATAAAATTACAAGGAAACACAATGTGTATAAAATATGATAGCCCGAAAGCCCATACTAGAGGATCAAAAATAGAACATCATCCTTAACTATAAGGTCACCACATTACCTTACAACCTCTACCACTTTTGTTACCACCACTAACTACAAGACACCACCTAATGGTCCACAAGAAATATTTCACATTTCATCTTCTATATAAAATTAATCCATTTGTATAATTTTCATTACTAACCAATGTAATTTAAATAGACCATTTATTTAATATTTATATACAAAAAATTTCACATTAGTCAACAACATTAAATCCTTACATCCCATTTTGGTTATTCATTATCCATTCAACATATTAAACAAATCGGACCATGCAATTTCAAATCATTATTTACTAATTCCATTACTACCTTCAAAACTAGCACATCAAGACACCACAAAAAAAATCAAAAATCTCAACTTAATAAGAAAACAAATCATTCAAATAAACACTATTTTAAATCCACGACCGCTTTCCACATCACAACCATTATCCACATTCCACATCCACTTCACATCACATGAAATCCACAAATAATAATTGCATATCACTACCCTATAGTAAAACTATTATAAAACACATCATCTCCAAACCCTATATCCACTCCATATTCATTCACATTCTATTCACTTTTCACTTAATCATATTACCTTTTCACGATTTATCATGGGGATGTTCGTTACTCCCACTTCATTATTTTAGGTGAATTCTCACACAATCCATTTATCTAGGTGAAACAATTACATAAAAATGTATATGTTACTAACAATTTATTAAAGGTTGTTTCAAAATAATCATGCATCATGATATTTATAAAACATATCAGTTTAGGAAAAAAAAAGGCACCCAACAACAATTATTTTATGTGTCCCAAAAATTCCTATATAATATCAATATAAAAACATAAAAATATATAAAATCATTAAAATCATTACACTTCACATAAATTTCAATTACCCACTAATTTATCTATATTAAGACAATGAAACAATATTACCTTAGATAAACAGGAGTAAATATTACATGCATGATAAAAAAGATGATAAATTGGGGATCCATTTCCTCAAATTAAGATTTCTGATTAACTACATGAGGTTGATATAAGAGGAAGGCCAACACTAATCACCAAAATAAGGTATAGGGCACATATACCATCATAGAAAACATCAACACATAATTTTTTAACTATTCACCATGAAAATGGTTTTTTAATAGCATCCACTAATAGATAATGGAACAATGTGAAATTTGAAGAGAATACCTATGGGACTAACCAAAACCAATATGGATCAATCCTCAATTTTTTAGGCTGAAAGCCTCTTAAATGAGGATAAAATTGACCCTTGGAATTGACCTATGTCACCATTGAAATGGCAGAAAATTTTGGCAAGTGACTGGTTTAGTGGATATTTGAGTATTTATACCTATCATGAAAAATAGAAGACCAAGACATTGTCAATTACATCCCACCAAAACCCCCCACAAAAACTAGGAGAACGATAACATATCCTCCCAAAAAAATTCTATACCCATAATGATCAAAGAACTTATATGATTTTCAGATATTATTATACTATAGATCCTATAAAAGGGGAGGGGAAGAGCAAGATTCAAGAAAATATGCAACACAGTAGACCCCCTCAGAAGGTTCACCTCCCTGTCTAAGCTACTCACCACACCACAAGGGGATTCCATTTTTTGAAAGAAATAAAAAACCACCCCCAAAACAGTATTCTGAATTAGTATCCCCATGGACACAAAACACCATATCCTAGGCCACATACACATGACTCAATAACATAACCTCCTTTCCAAAAAACACATCTACTCTATAGCCCTACCTTAAATAGAATAAGAACTAAAAATGATTCACCCAAGCCACCACAAAACAACCTTACACACTATGATAAAAAACACTCCAATTTAGAGAAACCTATGTCTACATTCCACATATTAAATTTCTGTTGTATTTTCTAGTTGAAACCTCCATTTTCATTTGAATACCCGCAGATCCAACTCCATAAACCACTGCCATATAAATTCACATAATGTATCAGGTTGTATGTTCAAAGAAATTATATATGGACTAAAAAAATATATATGGTGATGATTTATAGTTTCCAAGGAGTAGATGGATACTGTCATCAAATTGTGAGAAACGTCTCCTGATTTTCAAGATCACTAACCATGGTATCTCTAAATTTTTTGAATTTTTTATTTACTAATGAATGGATTGATATATTTAACTAGTCCAAGAGGAGTCCAATCACTATAGTTGCAATAACATTACCCACTGATGGGGATGGATTTGTGATATACAATGATGATTCCTTTTTTTTATTTTATACAAATGAAAAATAAAAAATTGATGTCTTATGCCTCCCACCAAATAAATATACATGATGATATCTACCAAAACATGATTTCGATTTGAAAATAGTGATCATAATATTATTGATTTGATGGATTATTGATAAGATGAATGTTGTAAAATATTTACAGATCACAAAAATCATCATGTATATATTCCACAAGAATGTATATCAATATTCCCCAACAATGGTGGCCATACCTGATCAAACATTATGATTGCTTATTTCATTACCATCATAAGTTGGAAAAAAAGTGGTAGATGTGTTTTGAAGAAAAGACCATACGACCATATCCACAATCTGGAATAAAAGTGATCCAATATACTTGGAAAAGAAATAAATGAACACCAAAATCATAAATTTCAATACATCCTAACTTTCTTATGACACTCGTTTTCATAATTATACATTAAATCATGATTTATTGAATAATATTTAACATAATACAACCTAGAATATCGATATGTCTAGTGTATTTGGGATGTAAGTACATTAAAAACAACATGAAATAGAGAATACATCATATTTATTGGAAACATTCTTAATAGGATCATAATATTACATAATACATAAAAATACATAGGATAACCTAGGGAAGAATATAAGAAATGGGTGATATATAAAGTTCAGTTTGGGAATAAGAATTGTATAATGTGAATAATGTACTACATGATAGACAATAGAAATATAAAAGGGGAAGAAATAGAGTGAGAATCATATACATGATCTTAGAAGAATGATATAATATGATAATCATAAAAGAAACATGTGAAATGTGGAAACAACATAAAAAAGTACATCATAAACATAGGTAAAGGAAAACTACCCATAAATAATGATGGAAAGAATACATGTGATAGATTAGGATCACTCTATAATACCTTTGATGATGTCTCATGAAAAAAACATTACCCAATGCATTGTACTGCTATAAAATTTTGTGCATACCCATCACTTTTTTTCATTCTCATCCTTAAGTGTGCCACATATATCGTAGAACAGGGAATAATTTATCACCAAATTTTATTACCCGATCAAGGAGTGTGGAATAATTTAATATAATTATCAAATAAAACAAGACTATGTTCATGAAGTTTCACACCCCTTAATGAAAATGTGTTTTGGTATTCACTACATAATTTTTTTATGTTGAAAAATTACTGTGAAATTTTAGAAGCATAACAGGGGCGTACAAATGGTCATGAAAGGTAATAATTATAATGAAAATGGTATATCAGAATTTAGACATAATATAGAGATTAAGGGGGTATGTAATACCATACTCCTCAATTAATAATTTGTTATTAATGATATTAGAAAAATAAAATTCTCAAATAAGGATGAGATGGATAAGATTCCTTTCTAATTTGTATCATGGTAATAGGTGTACATAAAGAATCATGGGAGGGATTAATGAGAGTTAAAGGAGTATGTAATAATTTATTAACAATAGGCACAGTAAGGGGCATATGATATAATATATATCAACATAAGGAAATGGTTATAAAAGGTATAGTAATATAGAGATTCTGGAATAAAGATGAAAAGGAGAGGATCCCTTATTAAATTACGGCATGGTAAATAGTATACATAAACGTTAATGAGAAGGATAAATGAGAGATAAAATCATCAATCATCATTTATAAATCATAGGGGATGTAATGGTAATATGGTACAAAATATCACAACTTGAAAAAATGGAAATTAAGAAACATAACAAAAATGAGCAGCTTGAATGAAAAGAATAGTGGAAGATCCCTTACCTTGAGAGGGTGATTCAAAGTGATTGGGATGAGACTATTGAGATATTTGGGGAATATTTAAATGAATATTGATATGGGATGAGTAATAAAGGATGTTTTTCATGGGTTTTTATTGAAGATAAAGGGGATATTGTTATCTTTTTTAATTGAAATGAGTGGATAGTTCTTTTTCATTTCTCAGACTTAGGTTTTGGACACAATATAATAAAATAACAAAATCTACAAACTGTACCATGGTTATTCCATTTTTATTGAAAATAGGGAGGGGTTTTAATTATTTTATAATTAAATGGGAGTAAATTATTAATATATTTCCCATTCTTATGTTTATTTGATTCATTTTCTTAAAGAAATGATTTTTAAGCCATAAAATATATTATAGGTTTTGGAGGATTCATAAAGGCTTTATAAAATTAACCAAATAACATAAAAAACGTATTATTTTAAAGGGAAACATATATGGTGTCTTAAATACCTATTATAGTATTTAATATACCATATTTGGATCCTTATGAAGTCATTATATAGATCAGATATTTATACCGTATTAAATTTTTACCAAAAAATTTGAATGTCTCGTAATACAATGAAAAATTCACTGTTGGGGAAATTTGATGTTATGATTCCAAATATAATATTTATTTTACCAATATTTTTATTCTATATATATGAATTTTATATTTTAAAATAATAATCCATAGTTATTGAGAAATGAGGGGTTTTTCTAAAAATAATTTCTTTCTATCCATTATAAATATTAAAATTTTATTCATAGAAATTATATGATGATTTATATTTAATGATAATTATTTAATAATTATATTTTAATAAAACAATATCTATTTCAAAAATCCATCAATTCATAGATTCCTTAATTGAGTTTAAAAATTATAAAAAAATATATTTTTTTTCATTGTAAAAAATCATTTATAAAGTTACAACAATAAAATGAAAATATATTCATTATTATATAAAATTAAAATATTCATATTATTATGGTTTTTATACATATAACTTTAATACAACAACAAAAAATACCAAATAGTAAGGTCTGTGATGGTGATACTCTCAGGGCCGATTCGACATACATGGTTTTGGACATGATCTCAATGAGCTTGAACTTCTCCAGGAAATTGTTTCTCTCATGATTAAGTTGTTTGATTTGAGGTTGTTCTTGAAAA
Source organism: Viscum album (assembly GCA_963277665.1). Lineage (NCBI taxonomy): Eukaryota > Viridiplantae > Streptophyta > Magnoliopsida > Santalales > Viscaceae > Viscum > Viscum album. The sequence continues at coordinate 1,934,453,699 of OY728142.1, forward strand.
ATTAAAAATACCAATTATGATATCTTCATTGGAATATCTAATTAATGGACTTCATAGGGTATGACCCTACTGGTTGAGGATATCAGTTCCCTTGTCTGTGTAAATTGGACTTTTCAAAACCATATATTTATACTAATTATAAGATAATTGTTCAATGGATATATTATAAATGGTAATAATTATTAACAGTATTATAAATCTGATAGGATATAATAAAACCAATGATTTGTAAGTATTTTCCTATAACTATGACACACTATAATAACTTTTATTCAACCACAAAGGTATTTTTATTTATAATAGTTGTGGTCATTATATTTGTTACCCTGTTAGAAATTTCACACTTGAAATTTTCATTTCACCCATAAAAACAAATGGGGGTTACTCTATTTCATCACAACCTTCAATACCCACATAAATTCTTCAAACATTTGATTTATTTGCAACACTTTGATCTGGTCTGTTGTCGTATTACATAGAAATGTTTATTCATGATCTAAGATCTTTATCGGCTCTCAATGCGACCAATGTATCTTGGACTATGATTTCACTTCATAAACAATCTCAAGAATTTATTCCATGGTGATATATATATATGAATACTATTTATGAAACCTAAAACACTTGGTATTGTTAGTTATTGTTAGAATAGATATTTTTTCGACTCTGAGTAGCCTTGATGCAATGTTGATTGATGTTGACATTTTCCTCAATTCCCATGACTATTTCAGGACCTAGCAGTTTGTGTTCAATAACATCATCCCAATATGCATTTTTCTGCACCTATTCCAAAATAATGATTCATAGTGGTGCATTTAAATTTTTTAAGGGAAACTATTTGTTTTATTTTTTTAAAGAAGGCGGTGTCTTGGTCAAAGACAAATGCACCATTTATTGAATATAACAAAAGTAATAGGGTTACAGGAGATGAAAAGTATGCAGTGTTTTACAATATTTCTCAAAAATATGGAATAAATCAAGAGTAAAATCATCCATCCAAGTCATATCCTGGTGAATTCCCTTTTTCGAAAGAGCGTCAACAAAATCGTTCGCTTCCCATAAGGCATGAGTGGCGATGTAATCAATCTTCGGGAAATAATTCAGACATTTCCTCCAAAGCATAGTGAGGGGCCAGGCCAGGTGAATCACCCCATTCTAGATTTCCTGAATAATGGTGGTTGAGTCACTTTCGATCTAGAGTTTTCTCCATCCTTTTTCAAGGGGAAAATTGATGGCATGAATGACACCCATCATTTCATCTTCCAATGAGAAAGCTATACCACAATTTCCAGAGATACAACCATAGCAATGACCAGACAAATATATGAAAATCACCCCACATTCGGCAGTCCTAGGGTTTCCCTTTGAGGCACCATAAACGTTCACTTTGATGCATCCTGGCATATGAGCCTTCCATAATACTTCAAAGGTACGTTTGGGTTGTTGATAGATTCCACCAACCTAGATTTTGCGCCACATCTCCTAGTTTCAAACAAAGTTGTTACAGTGGCCTTTTGGATCAAAGTAGCCTCACAGACCGTAATGAGAATCCATAATTTTCCTCCATTGAGATTTAATGAGAATTTATTATAAATGATATCATTTAAATCATACCAGATCACACGTAGGAGCTCAGCATCGGCATAGAGAATGATGTTTTTGATTTGCTGAGAAGCATCCTGACCAACACATTTCATTAAAAGATAACAGATTGAGTCAGGTATAAACCATATGTAGGTGAAGATGTAAAAGATATAATTCTATAAAGTAGAGGCTTTATCACATGATAAGAAGGGATGTTTATTGTAAACTCTATTTTGGTTACACAGATTAAACCTAGAACAAAGTTCAATACCAATGTTTGAAGGCAGACCTTAGTGGGAAATCTGTTGTGATCAATATGCGAAATAAGATTCAGTCTTATTGGTTTGATCTGGGGTTTGTTAAAATGCTTTAACCATGTATAGTTGGATTTAGTGGCATTTAAATTCTGTTGGAAGAAATTTTTGGAGTTAATAATGCCATTTGGAGCCGGCTCCTAGACAATGAAATCATCAGAGATAGTAAAAGGGTAGTTGTCAATGATTTGAGAAATATTGTCTGGGAGTTCATTCTTATAAGATTGAAGAACTTATTTTATGATTTAACTAGTGTTATCAGGGGTATAATTTAGTGGAAGAATGGAGGTTAATGGGTTACTAGTCAAATTATCTAGCCAGAAATTTATATCGGAGTCAGCCTTGACCATCCATCTAGAGTTTTCCATAATGTTATAAAATGAGTGCATAATGATATTAAACATAGTATTTACAGTGTGTTAGAGACTATTCCTGAATATTATGGTAATTTAAGGGTATCAATCAGATACAATCGATAGTTGTGTTCCATGCATCCTCACGACATCTCTAATGTATATCATTGAATGTTTAATAAGTGAAAAGTCATCTTGAATTTCAATGAAGTGAGCAGTCAATGTAATTCTATAAACAACAACCCATATAGAATTATTTCCTCTTGAAATATTAATACAACTTGTGAAAAATTACATAGTGATTTTATACCTTTTCTATGTAGGTAAGAGTAATGTATGCATCTTCCCTATAGAGTTTTTTCCATCAGCTTTCACTTGATCGTATACAACACATCGTGATGTATATTCCATGATCTTCTTATTCATGTTGTCCTAAAAAAATTCTCAAAGTGATCTCATTACATCATTGTGCTTCCTATAAGGATGGACAAATTCAATATGTGTACTTCATCAAACAACTCCTTTTTTAACTCATGATTTGATGGTTGACATAGTATTGACCCAAATCATACAATTCATTCATCATTAACATTGAACTCTAGTGATTTCCCTAGTCTTTCCACATTTTCTTAATTCACAAATTACCTATTTTAGCATAAATTATATTATCTATAAGGGATATATGAGAAATAATTTGTGAGTGGATTGTTGATTTTCCTTTCTTTATGATTCCAATGTCCATCCTATTAAATTCTAAGAAGAAAAGATCCTTATAAATTCTAATTAATCATAAAATTATTGGATCCACATTAAATAAATATTCTTCCGATTTATTTTCAATACCATGATTGTAGTAGATTGATCATTCACAAACCACGATTATCTATAAACATATTTTTATTAATATTCAACAATTTAATTTTGAACATATACTTTAGGCTTTTGTGATATATATATATATATATTTCACACTTCTACCTAAAGTGAAAATTCATCAAGATTGTCTTTGATAAGATCGTAATTGAAACTCTAGATCATTATTTGGATAGTTATATTCACGAACATTCAATTTAATTGAATCATATGCCATCACATTTTTATTTTGTATTATCAAAACAACCCATACCTTCTTTAAAGCATCACTGTATACCAAGATATCTTCCCAAGTTGTTGGTAGCATAAGTGTTTATGCTCTGATAAGAATGTTCATCAATTAATTGAATTTATCTTATAATCCATCATTACAAAAATATCTTATCCCTTATGTGTTATCTTTGTTAAATGGTTTTACAATCATGATAAATTTCTCAAAAAATCACAATAATACCCAAATAATTCAAGGAAACTATGGATTTCTATCAAAGATGTTGGCCTCTGTCATCATTAAATTTATTCGTTCATTAAAGGGTATATGGATATCCCATTACTTTTGATAATTTTATTCATAATGAGTCTTAGTTCATATACAACTCACCTTTATTATATTTTTCAAAAAAAACTATCATTTCATAAGTTCATTAGAACACTGCTCATAATCTTTTCATGGACCTCTAGGTTTTGTAGTATCTTATAATATCATTAATAATAACTACATTAAATTTATCAAGATATTATATTATGAATATATTCATCATGAACATGAATGTTACATAATAATCCGTGAATCATAATGGAATTAATATGAACTCATAGTGTCCATACATTATTTAGAATGTAGTATTGGGGATATCAGCTTTATTCACCATTAATTGATAATACCCTCATAAAAAAATAACTTGGAGAAGACTTAGGATCAACATTTCTGATTATATAAGTCATAAGTCTATTTTATAGGATACATTTTCATTATCATGATCATTTTTAGCTCATCATAATCAATGAAAAGGTCCATTGACACATCCTTATTCTTAACAAAGAGGAGTGGTGCACCCCAAGGTGATGAACATATGTGTTTGAAACCATTATCCAAATTCGTATATGGTTGTTTCTTAATAACATAATGTTTCAAAAAATCAATTCTATATAAATTATTGGTTAATATGATCTCACAATGTAAAATATCGATTAAAAATTCAACCTCTTTACTAAGAGGTATACCAGAAAATTTTTTGGGAATCACATTATCATATTACCTCACAATGGGCCTATATTCCTGGATAATTAATTGCATAGAATCCATAATTATTTATAGATTATATTTCCCATAGGGAAATAATATTCATGATTTAATTTTTTGTGTAAAATAAGATTTGTACTTCTCTATGAAAATTTATATAAATAGAGGAAGATTCCTGATACAAATAGTTGTTTTCTACTCAATGTAATATATATTAGATATATATATAGAAAGCTAATACATGCCAAAAATTTCATAAAATCCCAATAAAGGGTGTATCACAATGTTCTCTGGGATGTTCATCCCCCAATGATAGAATGGGGAGGAGTTATATAGATGGGATTCTAAAATTTCCTATTTTCTATTTTTTACATCTTCTCCACTCCCATGATTTGTGGTGGTGTTTGAATAAATCTATTAATCATGGATGATATAAAGGAATGCATTTAACTATAGATGATAAACCTACCATTAAATTTTGTGATTCTTTTTCGATCTATTTAATTCATCCAAAATAGACTTAGGGATGAAATTATTCAAATTATTCAACACATAAACAAAAATTCAATGATTTTAAATTGATAACTTATACATAACATGTATTTCCATAATGTTTATATTTCTAGGATTAAATCTATTTATCCTTGATTTATTTTTTTATATAGACACTTATGTGTATTTTTTTCTCTTATTAATGGTTCATCATGAGCTTTTAAATTTACCAAATAATATCCCCTGAAAGTGTCAAACTAGGTGTATAGTATGGCCCATTTTTATGCACCAATTCCCAAACATGTCTATATAAATATGATGTTTTGGGTATTAACATTTGTAGATCAATTTCAATGCTTCATACTCTTATTGTATTCTAATATGGGAAATGCTTTTGATAAACCACATAATATACACTTTTCAAAATTTTATCGATTTTTTCTTATATGTAGTTCTCTCCCTAAGTATTTTAGTAGAGTTTTCTAATACTTATCACAAAAATATCTAAACATTACTTTGTTACCAACTACGGAATGATTTCTATATATTATAAATTAATACGGGATTTATTACATAATATTACACATAATAAAACCCAAAAGATCAAGAATTATAGTTTCATTATGAATTAGGTAAAATACGTAAAAAACATAAAATAAATAATAAATAATATTTATTGGAAACATCTTTAAAATGCACACATTATTCCTTCATACATAAAACATCATGGGATAACCTGGGGACATACATAAAATATGGGTTTTCTTTAAATCCTATTAAATGAATAAACAAGGAATAAAATGAATAAAATATTACATGTTAGACAATAATAATATCAATAGAGGCTAAAAAGTGTTATAATCATAATAATGAACAATGATGTATGATATAGACTGATAATCTTAAAGTAATCATTGGAAATTAGGAAACAACATAAAATACTATACATAAACATAAGTCAAGAAAGAGAATGATGAAATCATGATGAAAAAAAATCGCATGATAGATTAGGTTGACTACCTAATACCCTGAATGTTTTATCATGAGACAAAAACATTACTCAATGCATTGGATTTCTATAGAAATTCAGGCAAAACTATCACATTCATTTCTTTCTCATACATAATTGTGCACCTAGATCAAAAAACATGGAATAATTTACTATCAGATTTTATTAAATGGTCATGGTGTGTAAAATAAATAAATTTATTTCCCCAATCCAAGAAGTATAAGTTCATGATGTTAACAACCTTGATAGGAAATGGGTACTGGTGTTGACAATACAATTTTTGTACATGGAAAAATCGTGGTGAACTTTTGGCATCATAAAAGGGGAATACTAATGTTCAAGGAAAGGATTAATGATATTTAAAAAAAGTATCTCATAATTAATAAATAATAAGGATAGTATGGGGGATATGAAAGAAAATATCTTATCATTAGTAATTTGAGATAAAAGTTACAAGTTAATTAATAAACATGAATAAAGAGAATTAGACGATCCCTTAATAAATTTTGGCATGGTAACGAGTGTACATAAAGGTTCATGGGATGGAATAATGATAGTTAATGGGTTCTATAATAATTTATAAGTAATTTGGGGAAGAAATAGGGATATGTGATAATATATCCCAATAATAGGAAATGGATATAAACATAATTTGAATGTGGATTTCTTGAAAAAATTAGAGAAGGAGAGAACCCTTACAAAAATTTAATCCTGGGAATGAGTTTACATAATTGTTCATGACGATATTAATGAGAGAGAAAGGGGCATCTCATAATTTATTAATAATATGGGAAATATGGGGGATATGGAAAAAATATCCCTATATGAACAACGAAAAAATATGTAGAATAACATAAATGTGGTTTTTGAAAAAATTTGATAGTGGAAGTTCCCTTACCATGAGATGTTGAATAAAAATTATTGTGAGGAGCTTCATGAGAGCTTTATGAACCATTAGGTGATCTATAAATATTATTAATAATTAAAGATGTTCTCTTCTGTTTTTAAATATAGATAAATGGGATCTTGGGTGGGTTCATATATGTATTGAGTGGGGGAATGATATATCATTTCCTGAACACCGGTTTTGGACTATATTGAATAAAATTACCAATAAAGAAAACAAGAAATCCAATGTATTTTTACCATGGATTATTCCAAATAGGGATTGGTTCTCTTAAACTTATAATGTGAAGGGCCAAACATAATAAAATACTACCATTTTTTATGTTTATATGAGTCATTTACATAAAATAACGATTTTAAAAAATTAAAATATATTATAGGATTTAATGGATTCATAAATGATTTATAAAACTAAAAAATAACCTCAAATTAATTTTATTTTAAATAAAAAACATATATTTTATCGTTTAAATCAATTATATTATTTATTACATCATTTTTTTCGTTTTGAGGTCATAATGCAGATAGTATATTTATACTGTATTATTTTTTACCTGAACATGTGACTAACTTGTGAAATTTAGAAAAATTAACATTCGGAAAATTTAAATTTTATAAATCCAAAAATAATATTTATTTTATCCAATTTTTTTTTAATATGTAAATATTCAATTTTAAAATTACAAATGACATTTTTTTAGAAATGTTTTGGTTTTTTTAAAATAACAATTTTCAAACACTTATAAAAATTCTAATTTTATTTATAAAAATTATATTATCATTTATATTTAATAGAAATAATCTAATCATAATATTTTCAAAATATTATATCTTTTTAAAATATCCATTAATTCATAAATTTCATTATTGATTTTCGATTCTAGCTAAAAACATAATATGTGTTTTATTTTGTAAAAATATATAACCATTTATAAAGTAACATTAATATAATAAAAATATATTAATTTTTCTATAAATAAAACATATTAATATAATTAGAGTCTTTATACATATCCCTTTAATACACTAGTAACTACTTTTATATTATGGTGCATGACAATGAGACTTTTATGGGGTTGATTATCGTACATGGTTTGGACTGTGGTATAGATGAGATTTTGGTTATTTGGTAAATTCTTTAATTTGTGCTTAAGTTATTGGATATCACCATGTTTATGGTCCATGTAAAATCTCATTGATGATAACTTTCTTGGAATCCCCAACAAATTGGCATCATATTGTATAATCCTACACATTGTTTCCATCACATCCCTTGTTTGTTTCAATTAAATTTATCAATACCCTTTATTTATATTAATAATATGGTTAATGATAAATTTTTTTATTACCAACGATAAAGATGATGAACAGTACATTATATATGATGTGATATAATAAAACTGATGAAGTGTATGGGTTTTCCTATAACCCTGACACACTATATGTCATTCAATTCAACCCAAAATAAAATTTTAAATATTATATTTTGGATCATTACATTTATAAAATAACTCATAAACCATCAATTATTGAGAGGATATTGGAATTCCAAAAAAAGATAATGAGATATACAAAAGGAAGTGAATATTCACGAGTTTTACTTTACAAAAGATGTAGTCATAATGTTTGGAACATAGATTTTAGTCCCATCAAATATAAAACTGAAGGGGGAACTTGAAGTTGATATGAATATCCCATCCATATATTTTTATCCATGAATCACTATGATGTATATATATTTTAAACAAAATCATCTAGAGGTATCACATGAGGATTGATATTGTGATATTTGTATTTTGATTCTTGGTATGAAAACAAGTTAAGGATTAATTATATATGTCTTAGGGAATAAGGAATCCATTTACCATACCATAATAAAAATGCAAAAACATATCCTTGTGTATTTTTTATAGGATTCCCCATGACCTAAAAAGGAAATAATATTATTTGAGTGGTATTTGATCACCTTAAACATCAACATATTCCATTGTTATCTATGAATAATTCCATCATAACCAACTTTACCTTGTATAGATATGAGAAGTCTTAAGTCAACATGGGGTACCCCTCTCTCTATTATTTGATCAATATACTAGTATTACCCAGAGGTTTTGGAGTAGAATTCAGTAAGAGTGGTATAAGGAGTTGAGTTTTAGTAATTATTGTCACCCATGGATTTATGTTCATTATAAAACAACCATTAAAACTCTATATTATATGATGAGATCACATTAGATTGATATGAAAGTCATTGGGGATAATAACATTACCCTAGAGTAGTTAAAATATAACAAAATATTTTATTCTATCATTCAATTGGAAACTTGTGAGGCTCTTTATGGGAAGAGGTTTTGGAATCCAAAATGCTATGATGATGTGGGTGAGGGATAGTTGATGGGACCTTTCCTTATCTAAGAGATGACAGAGAATGTTCATACTATTTAGAGAATTTGAAATCCAAAAAAAATCTATATAGACAACATAAATCATTCGATTATGACAATCTAAATTATGAAATATTTATTTTGTTTACCTATAAACAAATTTATTGGTTATCCATTTCATAAAAATTAAATTATGAATCATTTGAATGTAATAGAGATATTTTTATAAAAAATATTTCTATTGGAAAAATATATTCACAAACTAATAAATTATATTAATAAAAAAATTTAAATGATTTAATTTAAATTTATGAATTATATATTCAATTAATTATTTTAACATACATTTAATACCTTTTATTTGAATTCGACTAGTATTAACAAATTGTTATGTATAAAATATTATTTTTCTAAGATGCTATTTTTTCATGCTTTTCAAAAATGTTTTTATAATTTATTTTCTACAATTATAGAATTTTTATTTTGAAAAATAGATTCCATACTTTCAATTATGTGGTTTAAATTTGATAAATATGCCTCATTTATTTTTGGTCATTGTTAACATTAACCATGAAAAAATCTATCACCTCAATAGAGAGTAAATCAGGTTAATCTAGGTTCAATGTAAGTGAAAAAACCGAAATATTTCGTTACACTTTAGAGGGGTTCTAGCTTAACAACTCTCCAAGTGGGAGATTTTATATCATAATTTATGGTAGTAGGGGCCTACATTATCATGACCCCTAAAAAGGAAAAAAATTTCTCTTATGTGATCCCATATAGAAATTTTTTTATGAATTAATCTAAATTTCTATTTTGAGAATAATGAGTTTTTTAAATTATGAAAATTTATTTATAATTATTATTAGTTACATTATTACCTTATTTTCTCAAGTAATGCAAATTCATTATCTGAAAAATTAATGAAAAAATATAATAAATGATTTTAAAAATATTAAAACTAATATAATTTGGGTGATTTATAGTATTCCACGAATTTAGAATACATATATAAGATGATAGTGGCATTAAAAATTAATATATTTTCAATAAAAAACATTCTTTATTTATTTTAATTCAAATTAAAAAATATATAGTCAAAATTGTCATTAATGATATTTGTAAAATAATATTTTATTAAAAAAGTTCATAATTCTAAATACACTAAATGTGAAAAATTAGGATAATATATAATTTCATTTTTCTCATATATACTTTTATGAATCAATAGTTAACAAATAGGTAAAATTATAACCCTTTAAGAGTGAAAATGTTGTTAATATGGTTATGGTTTTAATATGTTTTATAAGGGGTTAAAAATGATAAGGATTAAAACACCACGTAAACATGTCCAAGTTCATTTGGATAATTTGATTAATACAAGATAATACCTTATCATTGAATATATTTCTATTTTGAATAATTGTATTGATAATAACTTTATTATAATTTCATCTTTTAAGAAATCTGAAGAGCCCCCCCCCCCCTCATTTTTAAAAAGACACTAATAAATTCTCTTATTCACACCACATTATGCCATATATATTAAATAATACACATAAAAAACATTTTGAACATAATTATTCACATTTTATAGGTGTGGTACATCTTAAAATACCAACCCTAGAAACCATAATTTGATATCTAAAAGAGTTTATTATAAGAGGTGGTAATCAATTTAACAGGTCACACTCTTTTTTACCTCTTCTTTTCCAACTCTAGATCAATGATATTTATAAAAAATTAATAATTTAAGTATAATAAATATAATATACCTTTATTTTAATTATTAAATCACTATTATACACTATCTTTCATATCAAATGGAAAGTGGAGGTATCACTCGTACGTTCGTAGAACTTACAGTATCCCCGTTGCAATATAAATAATTTTTAACCACCATAGTTCATGGATGGTTAGTATAATTGTTTTTATGTTTAGATATAATAATTATGAAATATTTACATGGTTGAACATATAATATCACATCTACCTTATTTCCTTTTAATCAGTTGGAAACCGATTTCATTGTCAGCACATATGTGTGGACAACCACCTCCACAAAGCGATGTGATTTATTTTTCATCTCTATTTTACCAGGATAGTAATGAGGATATAAATAAAAAATATCTACAATATATATTATATAATCATTAATTTTTAATTTCCAATTAATATTTACATTTCTTTCATTTAATATATAAAAAAATGAAAACAACATACATGAGTACGTACAATCTACCATCTCAATGAATAGTATATTTTAGGTTTCAGTATCTACTATTTTGGAAAACTATAAATATGTATATAATAAAAATATATTATATTTATATCATGAATAAAATTATGGTTATTATTTAACTATGATTAATTTATAAATACCAAATCTACTGAACTAAAACATACATGAAAAACGATGTAGATATCACCAAGAACATTGATTTTATAAAGAATTTCAAATAAATGGGTGATAAAATGTAATATGTAAATTATATATGGTATTTTATATATGAGTATGGTTATTTAATTTATTTATATTACAACTATATTAATTTTTCATGATGATTTAACATGTAAAAATTATTTTAGACCTATATAATGGATTTTCATCTCACTTTTATTCCAGTGAGACACATGTCACATGCACAGCTTATTAATTTTATGTGGTTTATTTACTAACCATGGATGTATTTCATGATTAGTATTATGAAATTTATGGGGACTTAAATATCCTTATATGGTAATTTATTTCATTGGTATTATTTTTCAAATGTTACCAAAGCGGTAAAGTTTTTATGTTACAACCTCAGTGTTCATTGAAATTGCCTATGATTATGTTTATGATGATGAAATACTATGATTAACCCCTCAGAAAATGACTCTATATATTATCCTATAGTAATTTATATATAATAAAATCATTTATTTAATTTTTCTCTTTTTATGTACTCAAGATTCCATAAGAATGTTTTTAAGGAAAATCGAATTTATTTCTCTCTTCAGTCGAAAACCAATTTTTGTCCATATCAATGTTTTTAAAATGTTTAAAAGATGTTTTTTTACTATTTTCATAAGATTTTGTAAGTCATATGTTAAAATTTGTTTTTAATTTCATTTCAATGGACTCATATTGATATTTTTTTAACAAGTTATGTTTTTACTTTTTTACAAAGTGAGAAATGAATGTTTTCTTTTTATGTATAAGATCTGATGTGAATTTACCATTATCAAGACCAAAAAATACATTGAACATACATTATTGTTTTCCAATGTTATTTTAAAAGAAAATTTTATCCTTTTTATTTTTGAAATGTTTATGCTTTATAAAAATTATAAGAAAGATAAAATGATAGTTTCATTACGAATGTTTTGACTGATCCTTCAAAGGATTTTTTTATCTATGATAATATCCTTTGATGTTACTTATAATTTTATAAGGATATTATCAAATGAAACCATCATCAATAATTCTCTAGGCTATTTATGATTATGATAATAATCTATTGATTTTCCATGGGGTATGTTATAATATTATGATTTATGATCTTGTGGTGTTTTTATGAATGAATTATGATTATGTAATAGTTAGGTCCATTAAATACCCAAAATCCTTTTGATAAAAATCGATAAATCATGAGATAAATATGTTTTAGTGAAATATATTTCATGTTCAAAATTTTATGGATTGACATACATTTAATGTCCATAAGAATTTTTGAGGACCTGATTTTCAGGCCCATTTGTTTAGGTATGGATATATATTTTATGTCTATATGATTATGGGTGGACTTATATTCATGTTCATTATTTTATTTAATGGAATAATTTCATTTCCTTATCTAAATTCATAAACCTATTTTTAGTTATACATTTATATAATTTAATAAGCTTATGTTTATGACACAGACACATGTATTATGCCAATGTTAGGCATTAATGGATTATGTCATTTTTTTCATTCATGGTTCATTTATTATAAAATAAAATATTTGTAGAATGAATAAATATTATGATAATTAATATGTCTGATCTGATTTCCAAATTTTAAGAACATGTTCTCATACCCTTATGATCCTCTAATTTCTATGTGAGCATTGATATCTCTGATGTTTACCCTTACTAGGAACCTGAGATCACCCTTTATTATCTTTCTATATCTATTGGTTATAAAGAAAGGTATTAATTATCATATCACTATTACGTGTGACAGGAATTACGAACATAGTAAGAGATGATATATTTTACTTATTCACTATGTTTTTATATAACCATATTTCTAAAGGGACCAGACCTATAAAATTTTATTGTGGATCATTATGTTATTTAATATTTATATTTAAATATAAAACAATGGAACATATATGTATTAAAAGTATAATTTGAAATTATTAGAATTAGTTTTAGGTTTAGTTAACATTTAGAGTTAGGGTTGAGAAATATTTGGCATGATCCCTGAGGATAGGAAAAACAATAGGATACTATCCTATAGTTTTCCTAATTATCATAAATGAACTATGTTAAACCTAAGGTGTAATTGATTAAAAATTGGGTTTATTGATTTAAGAATCATTTGAATGATTTATCATTATTTTTTGGGTTTACAAAATGAATTTTATTTCATACACTATGATTTTTTGTTTTAGTCAATGGATGTTACCCAAAAAAAACATGTAAAAGAAAAATGTGACAAGAAATGAAATTATTTTCCTCGTGATAAATAAAATGTTATAGAGTCTATAATGTAAAATACCAATGTTATATCTCATAACTCTCACAAGATATGAATCATGTTGTACTTCCAAATGATTATAGGATTGAATTACCTTCTTCTATGTCCTTTATAAGGAAACAACCACATAATTTTTGTGTTTTCTCTAATCCACTAATTGAAGGGAAATGGATAATTACCATTGAAAATATATTTTCAATTCTCTTGTGTTCAGATCATGAAAATTAATTTTGGAATTTTGTCATTTTGAATTAGAGGTAGATAAATGGTGTACTCCTATCAAAAATATGATGCAATGGGATGAGATTGACTCGATGGAAGTGATAAGTTTAAGAGGTTATTGTTTAATATATAATTTCCTTATATTATTCATATTAAAATATATATGTTATTTCATTAGTTAAATATGAATAATAATTAATCCATTCTTACATATAAGGAATTTTTTTTGAAACATGTGAGTTATGGGTATGGTATTATCATCCAACCTCAATGTATGGTTGATTGATTCTTCAGTGTCTTAAAACTAATTCTAAAAATGATGATGTCCAAAAATACATTAGTATTTGTAAAGAAATCATTTTATTATATATTATGGGTTTAATATATATTTTATTTATCTATCAATATCTTATTTTTTAAATGAAATTAAAAATGGAATTCAAAATAAATTAAAAAAAATCATTGATAGAAGAAGATGACCATTATTTTATTATTTTATTTCGGAATTAAAGATGGTTAAAATTGTATTATTGGGACTGGTAAATGTTTTATGTGTTGAAAGGAATTCCATTGGTCAATGAAATTTTGAAATGATGAGACAAATATAGCCAATTATGTTTATAGGGTGAAGTATCCATAGAATGGACCACCTACACACTATTGTTTTAAATTCAAGGAGTATGACATGTAAGAAAACTAGAGCTCAAATTAAAATCTAAATGAATATTATCAACATTATCATCCTCTTAAGATGATATACATTGGGAAATATCCTGAAATCATTATTTCTAATGAAGGGTATGATAATGATATGATGAAATGTACACATAACATCCACTCTAGAACTACCATTGTATTATTTTACTATACTTCTAACTACTATTTTATATTTGATGTGTTTTATATGGGAATAAAAATACCACAACAGTGATAAACATTCAACAAAGAAATGGAACCATAGAATAATATGATGATAACAACTCAATTATATTATTCTATTTTGGATAAATTTCATGGGAATTAACTTCAAGAAAGAATTTTTATACTCCCTCTCATTGAAATTGATGATACATTGGAAATTTATTGAAATTATTTACATAAATTCATCATCAATATATTTTTAGTGGATATTCTATTTTATATTTTGTAGAAACCGAAGATCATTTATTTGTGTGATGATAAATATAAACATATGATGAAAATAAAATCCATTAAATGGTTCTTTATTAATATTAAAAAGGAGTGTTTATATCTTATTGATAGGTATAAACACCAAATTGATGTTATGGCTATTGTACAAGAGTTTTTTGATGTCTATCTAGATGAATTTCATGGTATTACACCGAATCATGAAGTTTAGTTCTCAATATAACTCAAAGGTGGTTATACATCTAATTCAAAGACACTATATTAAATCCATCTGATTGATTTTAATTAATTAAATAAAAACTTCCAAGAGAATCAGTACAAGGGATTAATTTAGCCATGTGTTTCACCTTGGGGTGCACATGCACTTTTTTTATAAGAAAACATAGATCGTTGAAACTCGTCATTGATTATCAATAACTCAACAACATCATAGTCAAAAAAATGTATCTTTCACCCAATATTAATGAATTTTTTGATTAAATTCATGGAGATAAATAATTTTCCAAGATTGATATTTATTATACATTTCAAAAACTGACCTTAAAGGTAGAGGTTATACATAAGAATACAATCCATATAAGGTATAGAAACTATCAAAATATAGTAACTCTACTCAATATTTTTAATTCCACTACTACCTTCATGGTCATAAGGAATAGATTCATTAGAGATTAGATTGATTAATTTATGGTAGTCCTTATATACCATATTCTTATTTATTATAATACAATGCAACATCATAAATATCACATGAGTATTATGTTGATGACACTAACAAAGGAGAAGGTTCATGTAAAATTCAACTAATGTGAATTTTGGATTAAGAATGTTTTGTTATAGGGTCATATTATCTCACATGAGGTTATATCATTAGATACCAAAAGGATTGAATTTATTGAGAATTATTCTTAACCAACCAATGTTATTGAGATCTATAATTTTTTGGGTTTAGTTGGATATTATCTATAATTTTTATAGATGTTATCAATACTATCTAGGAAACTCAACATGTTAACTCGAAAGGGAGATAAGCCTCTTTGGATAGATGACTCTGAAGAGAAGTTAAAGTAACAAAAGAAAATGTTAGTCTATGAACACATTCCTTATTTATGTTTTAGTGGTGAAGGGTTATTAAAATATATTAATGAATTGAAGAAGGGTCATAGATGCATTCTCATCTATAATGATATGGCTAAAAATTATTCCTCATTCGAATAGAATGATATTATAAAAATTACCCAACTCATGATTTGGACATTGATGTGATAAAATTTTAATTAAAATATATAGAGGCATTATCTTTATGGTGAAACTTTTGATATAAATATTCAGTATATAATTTTAAAGTATAGTTTTTTATATAATGATCTGATAATTACAAATGAATTTTGTTGGAGATAAATAATGATTTTGACTACTCAATACATTAACACTCTGGGAATGTGAAAAATGTGGAAGATTATCATCGTCGAAAAGATCACACCAGCTTATCTATGATGAGGATTAAAATTGATACAATACTTCTGGATTTAGAGAGGATGGATCTTGAAATCATGATGCAAGGGGGTAAATATTATATTTCATAAATTAGTTTCAAACCATATATCCATGTCAATATTAAAGTGGAAAATAAAAAAGATTTATAAAAAATGAAAAATGGGAGATATGTTCGTGAATATAACCTTGATTAAGATGTAATGATAATAGTTAAGAAGAATATATGAGTTTCATCTGTAATAGATTTTTAGAAGGAGCAGTTATATGGGGGTCATGGTTTATCATTCTCGATTCATCATGGAAGTCTAAAGATGTATAGAAATATAATGGATTAGTTATAGTGGAAAAAATAAATAGGTAAATCAATGATTATGAATATTGGTAATTAGTATGCAAAGTAGTTATGTGTGAGAGGATGGAGTGTAAGAGGATGTCACAAAAATTTCCCTTTCAGAATGTAATTGGGAAAACATCACCTTGACCATCATCATTAGAATCCCCAAAACATGTAAAGGTGAAAATATTATTTGGATCATAGTTGATCAACATACATAGTTATAACACATTATTTCCATCATAGAAGTATTATCACTTGAACTGATTTCTAAAATTTATAACAATAAAGTTGTAAGGTTTCATGGAGTACTATATTCTATTATATTTGATCGGGATTCAAGGCATACCTCAATATTCTGGTGAAGCCTTTAGTAGGATCTGAATACATAGTTGAGTTTCATTATAGTCTATCATCTATAGACATATGGTCTATCTGAGATAACCATACAAACCATGGAGAAAAAATTGATATACTTTTCAATGAAATTAAATTGTTGTAGGAATCAATACATTTTTTAGTCAATTTTTTCATACAACAATAACATTCAATCGATTATTCGGATAGATACTCATAAAGACCTATATAGAAATAAGTATAGAACAATAATATTCTTGGTTTGAGTTGGAGAAAAAAATTTAGGACATGAGCATGCTAAGGAAATGATATAGAATGTTTGAGCTATTCTATAGGACATAATGGCATATTAGAGTCGATATAAAATTTATGCTGAAATTCATTGGCATGGTCTATAAATTATTGTCTTTTAGATGGTTTTTCAATTAATTAATCAATGCTCAAGGGTTTTGGGATTCATAAATAAGGTATATTTGTTCCCTATGTATATTTTCCCTTTAGATATTGTTGATAAAATTGGCATGGTAGCTTATCAAATGGATCTTCCATCGAACCTATATCAAGTTCACGACATGTTCCATGTATCTCTCACGAGGAAGTACAACCCAAATACATAAAAAGTTCTAAACTCAAAGGTTCTACTACTTGATCATGATATTTATTATGAAAAAAAACTTGTATAAATAATTTAATATATAGATGAAGCGATACCGAATAATACTACCCAGCTAGTGAACGCTTTATATAGGAATCAAGAATTCAAAGAATATACTCAGGAAATAGATGATGTATTAAACCAAATCTATCATCATTTTTTGTATTATTATAATGAACGTTTGGAAATAAATTCCTTTTAATGTAGATAAAATGTAACACCCAGATATTTTATATGTTTTTTCAAAACTATTTTAATTTATTTGATAAATTTTTCTACAGTCAACACCATGTTTATATGAACCCCAAACCACTACTAAAATTTTATTATTTAATATGATAGTTATATCATATCTATTAGATTAGTGGGTATGAGTATAAGTCAAAAATTATCATGAATGTATGGTTTAAACATGAATAAAATAAATTCATTGTTTATCAATTGAATAGAAATGAAAATAAAATTCCATTGACTGTAAAAGAGTTATTAAAAAAAATATTATGAGCACAATATTTTATCCTAATTAATTAATGTGGTCATAATTTGTCAATTATTTTAATGAAATGTATATAATATATATTTCATAAATTTTTTAACAATAATTTAATAATTTTTCCTATGTGTGGGATATAAATAAAAAAAATTATGCCTAAAAATTATTTTTTATAAAAACTAATTTACTTCATGTTTTAAGAGCTTATTTCTAAAAATAAATTTTTCTAGAAACAAAATATTATTATTTTAATTAGATTCTATATTTTGATTCAGGATGTTCAAATTTGGTTAATAATCCCCTTTTATTTTGGGTGAATATTAATATTAGGCATGGTAAAATATATCACCCTGATAAAGGATAAATTGGGTTAATGTAGATAAAAACTGATTAGTAAGCCCATAATTTTTCATTATAATTATTATATTATAGAGAATATTTTACCATTATAACTATTTTATTGGAATTTATTTTTTTAATGGATATGTTTTAAAAGTGAATGAAATATTTAATAGTAATGAAATGAATGGTATAAAATGTCCCTCACATAGTCTTCAATATCTCTTATGTGTTCACATTAGAAAAAAAAGAATGATATAAATGAATATAAATGTATATTTTTAGAATAGTGAACTTTTTTTCATGATGAAAATTTATTTCTATTTTTTTTAATTATATAGTTATATTATATTCTTTTACAATGCCAATGAAGTATCACTTCAATTAACAGAAAAAGAAAAAAAGTATTTTAAAAAAATTTAAATTAATATAAATTTTTTGGTATATAGTGTTAAGTGTATTATTTATATAAATACAAAATATTATTAATTTTCAAAATTACTAAATTAAAATTCATAATTTTCATTTATTTTGTTATGTCAAAATAAATTAATAGTTTCAAAATTGACAGTAATAATATTTTATTAAAATCATATTTCATTAAATTATTTAGAAATTATAAAAAAAATCACGAACAAAAATTGGATAATATATGGTCTATAATATCATATTTTTTAAATTTATGATTCATTAGTTTCCATATAATTTAAAATTACAAAAATTTACTATGGAGAAACATGTTACTGTGGGTATGGTTAAAATATTTTTTCTCTGGGGTGAAACAAAAAAGATAAGATTCAAAACAAAATTTAATCTAATAAAAATCAATTTTAATATGGTAATACAATAAAATAAAACCATATGTTATAATATATGTAAATTTAGAAGAGTTTTTCTTCATAAAATAATTATTATAATTTCACTATTTAAAAAATACCATGAGTCCCCCCCCCCCTAAATTAATAAAATCGTCCCTCCTCTCTCTAATTCACAACACATTATGCCACATTGATTGAATTTACCCTTCCAAATACCCTTATAAATTTTATTTATCCAAATTATATATGTTACTTTCATCCCAAAATACTAATCCTATGATCGTTAAGAAGAGATATATATATAGTACTTATAATGGAGTGGTAATCGCCTTAACAGATCACTTACATTTTTTTACATTTTTTTTACATCAAATAAATCTATGCTATTTACAACCAATTAATAAATTTATTATAATAAATATAATAAAATATTAATATTGTTATTATTATTAAATAACCATTATCCAACATATATTTTATCAAATGGAATGTGAATGTATCCCTTCTGTGAACATACAATGTACCATATATAGGTAGCGATATAATTCATTTTCCACAAATGTAGTTTCTGCAATGATATTATAATGGATATAATTTTTATATATGATAATTACGGAATAATAATACTTTTATAATTTTAATATCATATCTATCCTCTTAACTTCCTCTACGTTTAAAAATAATAATTTCACCCATACAAACGTGTGGACTACCACCTCTATGAAGAGATGTGATTTTTTCATTTTAGTTTTACATGGATTTTAATTATGATATATCTATTGAATATATATGATGAATATTACATTATAATTTTTATTTAATAGTTCATTTATTATTAACTATATTTCATTACATCCATCGTAAAATGAAAACAACATTCATTTGTACACACAACATATCATCTCCATGAATGATGTAATTCATTTTTCAATCTATAAATTTATGGATAAAAATATATATGTATATAATTAATAAATATAATATTTATATCATGACTAAAATAATATAGATAATTTAATAATGAACCATTTACAAGGACCAAATATACTAAACCAAAACTTCCGTGAAAAACAATATTGATATCACCCAGAACAATGATTTTAATAAATAATTATGTGGAAAATGGTTATAAGTTATTCATAAATTGAATAATTTATACTTTTTTTTATTTACTATATTTATAATAAATTTTTATTTATTATTCATGATGATAAAACATTTGTGAAGAACGTCATATATGAAGTAAGCGATTTTTCATCACTTTTATTTCTATGAGATACATGTCATAATCACCACTTATTTATTTTATGTAGTGTATATACTTCCCATGAATGTATATTATTATTATTTTTAATATTAAATTTATGGAGATTTACAAATATATTATTGGTTCACTCTTCCATCGGACATAAGATTCAACTGTTACCAAAGCGGCGAGAATATTAAATTAGAATATAATTGTTAATGAATATTATTTAGGACTATGTTTTAGATGATTAAATACAAAGTCCAACATCTAAATAAACACATGAATTTTATTCTACAATGTATATTTATTAATGATCCATGTTTCCTTTCATTTTAAACTCGTTTATTTGTGATGAAATTAATAGAATGATTCTATGGAAACTTGACTTTATTTATCTCTTTGGTCAGCAATACTATTTTCTTATATATATGTCTATTCTAAAAATTTACTAAAGAAGGTTTATACTAATAGGCTTTTATTTTTAATAGTAATTTATCCACATAATTTATTTTTAAAATTTTTTTAAAAATAATTTTCTTGTCATTTTATAAACAACATAATTTTGGATGCTTCTACAAATGAGTGAAATAGTTTTTTTATTTTAACATATATGGAATAAACAAAATTTCCACCCTAATGGTAAAACAATTATTTGAGGCTTCCAAAAAAAATTTCTATGGTAATTCTATAAAATATGTTTCCGTATATATTTATGAATGTTTCATTTTTTGAAATGGTCATTTCAAATTGATAGAGGTATATTCCTAACTATATTTTCTAGTTAATATCTAAAAGAAATTTATTATATATGATAACATCATTTGATGTTAAATATCATTTACAAGGGATATGATCAAATGATACCATACTTATTATTTCTAGGGGTGGTTTATGATAATTATGATGTGATTTTTATGAGAATTGTATATTTTTCAGGGTTGTTAGATAATTTTTTGATTTGTGATCTTATGGAATTTATAAGAAGGTATTATGATCATGGGATTGTTGATTCAATTAAATTATAATTAATGATTTTGGTAAATATTTATAATTCAATCGGTGAATAAGTTATTCATGAAAATGATTTCATGTTCACAATTTTGTGTGTTTACCTAGCTTTCATGTCCATAATTCTATCCATTGAACTAGTTTTCATGTCAACTATATTATGTGTAGACATTGATTTCATGTCAATAAGATTGTGCATGGACTTGGATCCATGTAAAACAATTATATGAGTTACTTATATCATATTCTAAACGTATTTTGTTAACATGTTTTTATTTATAAATGTACACAATGTTATAAGCATATGTGTATTCCAAAAACTCATGTCTTATTCCAATGTAATATTCTCATGGATTTTTCTCTTTGATTCCTTCATGATTCAACTCTAATAGAGTGCCCTATTTTATTCAATGACTAGTGATTATTATCGTTGCTATACATGTTATGGTTTCAAAAGATTAATATCATGTTCTCAAGAACTTATCTCCATGTAATTTATAAGGGATCGTTGATATCTCCCTTATTTACCCTTATTGAGAGACTTATATCACCCTTTCTTATGTTTTATTTTCCTCAAGATATAAAGAAACATATTAAGTTTAATTTTTCTAAATTGGGTAATAGTTATGAAGAAATTTTTTAGAGATGATGTAGTTCAATTATGAAGAATTTTCTTATATATCTATGTTCCTAAAGGCACCATACCTAGATGAAAATGGCATGGATTATTATGTTATGCAAGGAATATTCATATTAAAATATGAAATATCATGGTATGAAATGTATGAGATGTTATATTAGATCAAGAATAAGAGTAATATAATTATAATAAATGGTTATTTATATTTTATTTGAGACTATAAAACAATGAATAATTATTTGATATGGTCTTCAATCTATTTTAGTTTTAATAAATTCTTACGATATACAAGGTTGTTTTTTGATCTTTTCCTAGAGGAGGGATTATCTTGAAAGTCATTGTAACTGATCAAGGTATTGGATAAACATTATACTGTTTACATTAAGGTATTATATAAGTTATTTAGTTAATAATATTAATTGTTAGAGTTTATGTTTAAAAAAACATGATAATCTTTTGAAATTGAGTATAGGAATATGTGAATTATAAAGTATGCATTAAAATTTTCATTCACATAAAATATATTCCATTTTTTAAATAATAACACAAAGTAATAATGTTTTGGCATACAATGATATTCAAATATATGTAAAATTTTAATTTTCTAATAGTTTTCTACTTATGTTTATGTGTTCTGTAGTATTGACACAGAACGGATGACATAACAGACTCAATGAAAGGTTGAAATAGTCATCCTTTTCTAGGTAGAGGATGAATTTATTAAAAATAATAATAAATAAATCAAAAGGATCTATGAGGAATTCTAGTAACGAAATATATTCATATTTAACTATGAATGGGTTTATTATAGTACTATTAGCTTAAAATTGTGACACAAACCATGTCAAATATTCGATCCACCCCTCATATATGTTTTTTATTTGATAATTTTAGTCAATAATAGAATTAGTTTAACTAGTTATCATGTAAAACTAGTGGTGGTTCATCAATAATAATAAATTTTTATAAAATATATATTAATTCAATAATTTATAATAAAAAAGAGAATCATGAATGCATAGGAAGATCTAATTTGGAAGGGAGTTAAACATCATACATGTGTCTTGTGAAGCTATTTACATCGAATTATTAATCGATGCACAATAGTATTGATGCCTGAAATTATATAGTGTGATTATAAAATATGATATGTACACTATAAATATTTTCATAATATTTGATCCTAGTGAACCGATTTATCTCATTTATTTATATATTCCTAATAAATTGGTCCTACAAGTGGAGTTTATACCCAAATCAATGTGAATATAAACTCTAATGGGTAAAAAAAATGTTTTAAATTTAAAATTATTTATATAAATATCCCCAAATTTCTCTAAGAAATATATATATCTACTATTTATGGGAAATTATATATATAATAAAAATCTATATGTGTTGTGTTTTTATTTTTAATATTTATCAATTTATTCTATATATCTTGCACTCTAAACATGGCATGGGGTATCGTAGGTATATACATAATTTAAGGGGTGGTATATAAATCCATTTAATGTGTAAATTTATATTAATATTGTAAGGCCCCAACATTAAACATTAAATAATATTTAATTAAGTTAATAATTTACATTGAGGATCTTTTAAGGTTTAGATCTTTGCAGAATTTGGCCATAACATATATATTACAACGTTATTATTTAAAAGTAGACATGCCTACTCACTATCCATTTACACTCATAGAACAAAAACTTTAAAAAAAGAACATGGTTTCGTTTCATGTATAAACATATCAACTTTTACTTGATCACAAATGTGACTCTATTCACCTTTAAATCCTATGAAAAACATTTCAAAACATTGGATGTGAACAAAAATCCCATTAATGGATACACAAAGAAAGAAAACTATTAGTTTTCTAAACAACATGTAAACCATGAATAATTTATTATAAAGTAAACATTTTCACCATAAAGAAGTAGAAAAAACACTTTACGTAATATATCCTCACTTCTTACCATTCTATTGTAACCAATATATTATCATCAAACCCATAGAAAGAAATATAGTGAATATACAGGTAATCTTGGGACATAATCATACATAAATGGAATAACTAGATTTTAAACATCCACAAATCATTATTACAAATAGAATAGCCATATAGACGACTTTTATACCGAATGAGTTGGATGTTATAACATAACCACCCTTCCTTGGTTTATCACGGATCCACCCATCCTTTGTTTTATCATTTAACCACCCGTTAAATGTCCAAGTACCATTTTATAATCATCACATATAAAATATTTTAAATATCAAATTTTCAATCATAAAAAATTCAATTTCAATCACAAGAAATAATTTGAAGATATTGAAATAGTGAATCCACATTCCAAACAATTTCAATACCAAAATATATAAAAATTGTATATGGTATTTTTTTCCATTTAAATCACCAAAACATGTTAAGGAAGCCAAATATCAAATAATGCTCGCGGTGGAGGAAAGGTTGTTGTCACCACATAGGTTAAAAAGAAAAATTCCCTTTATTGTTTAATAAAATTCTATATAGAAAAAGATTTCCTTTCAATGAAATTAAATGTAAAATGGGATTATACACAGTATAAAATAATGTCATGTATAAATCAGAATATTCCTCAATGAAAGGAGATTGAGACAAAGTACCTTACCTCATGTCTGAATTGAATAATTTATTATTTAATTTCATGAATAATAAACATAAGTTATTTTCTACATGCTTCAGATCCTTTTTCATGTTTATTATTCCTTTTATATCACTGATTACCTTGCTATAACAATTAGTTAATTTTTTGAGTTCATATCAGACATTTTTTCGATGTTTGGATCTTGTGTCAAAAATGAACTTGTTATAATTATAAATTCTCCATGCGGTCAAAATTCCATTATCTCCAAA
Organism: Viscum album; assembly: GCA_963277665.1. Taxonomy (NCBI): domain Eukaryota; kingdom Viridiplantae; phylum Streptophyta; class Magnoliopsida; order Santalales; family Viscaceae; genus Viscum; species Viscum album. Next base: position 1,934,479,243 of record OY728142.1, read on the forward strand.
ATTATCTTCATTATTTATCTATCGTATATATTGTAACGTCCTGGTTCCAAAACCCACCTAGAGGAGCCCCGTACCCGGTTAGTCACATGGCCTCAAACACATTTCCCCAAACACTAGAGGCTGCCGAATAGTAGTGAGGGGATTGGGTGTGTTAGTGGAGAAACTATGCCCTCATTGGCATAGTACACAACGGAAGTAAACAAAAAATACAATAGTAGAAGTAGTAAATACCCAACAATAGTAACCAGCTGAAGACTAAAACAATAAACAACTGGAGCACACACATATATATGAAATGATGCATGATACATATGTCTTGGAAAGTATCCAAACAAGTCACAATGTTGCATACTATACTAAACCAATGTATAAAAGAATAACAAGTAAGAAACTCCTCATCATCGTAAACCTTGGCTTTGTCCCATGCTCTCTTTCTCTAATACAATCAAGTACCTGAATTCGAAGGGCGATTTCCCTTATCTATACCTGCAGTAATATAATCTCTTTGGTCACAAAAGAATGGACCAAACATGGTGTGAGACTAAATGCCAGTAGGAAACCACCTGACGATTTGTTCCTAACAGATAGTGAGCATATGGCAGGTAATAGTACAGTAAGCAGTAAATAGTAAACAGTCGACAGGATCATACATAGCGGTAATCAATCCATAGATCAACAAGCACAGTGAAGAAAACCTCTAACCTCAAACATGAATCCCTCTGGGAAGTACTCACATCCATCCCCTCTGGTCCAATCCAGGAAGTACCAAAAACCCTCTGGGAAGTACACTCATCCTTCCCCTTCTGGTTTGGTCATAGGAAATTATAAGACCCTATGAGGAAGCAAAATCAGTAAATTCCCCAAAAAGTATTAGGTAGTCATGGGCTCTCTGAGAAAAATCATGCGGTCAAATCCCCTGTATAGCCCGAATGTCTAGAGACTCTCTGAGGAAGCTCAGTTGGTCAATTCCTCTTATAGCCTTAGGTCGATCACAGACTCTCTGAGGAAGCTCACTCAGTCAATTGCTCCTATATCCTGGAATGGTTTAAGGAAATTCAAACAAAATAGAGACCCTCTTAGGAAGCTCACTTGGTCTACACCCGTATAGTCTATAAACTCAATACTCTCTAAGGAAGCTCACTCAGTCTATCCTCTTGTAATCTATAATATCCAAGACTCTCTAGGAACCTCACTCAGTCTATCCCCTATAGTCTATATTGTCCAAGACTCTCTGAGAAATCTCACTCGGTCTATTCCCTTATAGTATATTGCAGCATGTTCTCACGACCCCGTGCCAGTCAGTTTATAATAATGGTAAAAGGAAAAAGTATACCTATATAGCGACTTGGCTAACCAGTCAACAACATAACAAGCATGTCAGGGAACAACACTCCATCCTACGATCACAACGCATGGAAAATAGGTATAACAGCCAATGGTTGAACAAGACCAAAAGGTCGTAAAATGAACATGGCATGGGAAAACATCCAAGCATAGAAATTATCCTCACATGTATTCAAATTACATCTACACAAGCATACAAGAAACATAGGAAAACAACATAGGAAAAACAGTAAACACGCAATATTCTGTTCCAAGGTATTGGTTGAAATTTCACATAAAACTCAAAGAATTTGAATGGAAAGGAACAAACCACCATCCATGATTCTAGGAGATTGATATACTTGAACCAAGAGGCTTTAATCTCATTAGAACATTGTAGATCTATGAAAAATCACAAAATGTTCAACCCACACTAACATGAAAAAGAGGTGGAATGGGAAATCGATGCTATAGAAAAAGGAATATTTTACCACTATGGTTCCAAGGCAATAGATGGCAGTCGATTTGGAGAATGGATAGAGGCACGGGGGCTCAGAGAATTCTGTCATTTTACAGATTCTCTCGGTCAAACCGGGCCTAGAAGTAGATGATTCTAGCGGTAAAACATGAGCCCGGTCCATTTAATGAAAAAAAGTACATTGCATGTACTTAAATTTTATGTACTCAACTATCACTAGCCTCCACATCACCCAACATGACTGTGAGTGTGTCCCAGACATGGCCAGCAGATGTCCTCATGTGGCATCGAAGTACACGGTGTGTACTTATAAATTACATTGCGTGTACTTCAAAAATTTCCAAAAACTACTATTTTCTCAAAAAATATAAATTAATGAAAAAGATACCTGAAAAGAAGGTTTTTGATCTTTAAAATTTCTCCCCTTAATGGAATTTGTCCTCGAATTTCCCTAGCGAGGCGTAGAAGAAGAAACCCCAAACAGCTCCGGTCACTGCGATCGTACATCAGTCTCTCTGTCCCAAGTCTCGTCCTGTACTCGCCTGTGCTGCCATTGCACCTGTACCAGAGGAACAGACTAGCCATGGAGAACCTTCTTACTGCAATCGACAATCCAGATAGGATGCTCCTCAAATGATGCGTCTGCTTCGACTTCAACCTCTTCCAGTTGTAAGACATGAGACGAGCCTGAAAAGTAACTTCGGAGCTGAGAAACGTGGAAGATGTCATGCATAGACCGGTACCTCCGATGTAACTACAACTAATAGGAAATCGGCCCATAGTTCTCCAACACCGAAAACAGCATGATGTACCGTTGTGAAAGCTTACCCTGTCTCTGAATCCTCTTGTGTCCCAACCTTGGTGCGACATGATGGAAAACCTTATCCTTGACCTCGAACTCTAGGGGTCCTCTCCACTGATCAGCATAAGACTTCTTTTGATACTGTGTCATAGCCATCATTTTTCAAATCAACTCTATCTGCTCTGAGGTCTCTTGAAAAAGACGAGGTCCCAGCAAAGCTGCCTCTTCTACCTCCATCCAGCATAATGTTGATCGGCATGGACAACCATACAAAGCCTCGTAAGGTTCCATCTGAATAGTTGTCTGAAAAATTTTGTTGTAGGCAAACTCCACAAGAGGTATATGTTTCTCCAAATAACCTCAAAAGTCTATAATGCATTCTTCGAGCATATCCTCAAGAACCTTAATTGTATGCTTGGAATATCCATCTTTCTGGAGTTGGTATGCTTTACTAAAAAGTACATGTGTACCCAAAGCCATATGAAACCCCTTCCAGAAACAAGAAGTAATATGTGCATCTTTGTCTAAGACAATGGAGTATGGAACTCCATGTAGATGCACAGTCTATTAGATGTAAAACCATCCCATCTCATCAACGCTGATGGTCTCCTTGATCGGAAGGAAGTAAGAAACCTTTGTAAGCTGGTCGATGACAACCCAAAAAGCATCATTCCCTCAAGTTGACCTCGGAAGCATGGTCACGAAGTCCATCTCAACATAATTCCACTTCCAATCCAGAATGGGTAACTACTGCAAAAGACATGATGGTCACTGATGCTACGATTTCACCTACTAACAAGTGGAACACCTCATGAAAAAACCAGCAACATCTCTCTTCATACCTGGCCTCTAATACTGGTGGTGTAGATCATGATACATCTTGGTGATGCCAGGATGAACTGCCCAAACTGAGGATTGAAAATCCCGCATCAGCTCCTCGTGTATGTCTACTAGAACCCATATTCATCCCTAGAAACGCAAGATCTCATCCCCACCAACTCTCCATCCCGAAGAGGGTCCTCTCCTAACACACTCTCCCACAAGGCTAGGCCTTCTGAGTCTGATTACTGCCTCATCCGTACCCGATCAAGAAGTGTAGAGGTAATAGAAAAAGAAGATGGAAAGGTCTGTCAATATTTTTCATGCACCTCCAAATGCATCTCAGAGAACAGATACATAAGTTTTCACTCACTGATGGCCTCTTGAATTTCCTGTAACTGAGTTATACTACTCAACGTATCAGCCATTGTGTAGCCTTTCCAAGCATATCGGCAAGCTCAATGTTGAATGTCTGAAGATACTTGATCCACCTGCGCTGTCTCAAATTCAGATCAACCTGATTTAAGATGAACATGAGACTCTTGTGGTCATCAAACACCACAAATTTATCTCCTAGAAGATAATTTCTCAAACATCGTATGGCATGAAAAACAGCTTCCGACTCCAGGTTGTTCGTTGGGTAATTCTTCTTGTGTGGAATCAATTATTGAGACATGTACGCAACGAATCCATCTCCAAGCATAAGAACAGCTCCCATCCCGATACCTAAAGAATCATAAAAAACCCTATAGCACTTGCCCGGCTCTGGAAATACTTGTATTGGTGCTGACGTCAACCTCCCTTTCAGCTCCTGAAAGGCTAACTCACAAGAATCTGACCATAAGAACATTTCCCCATTCTTCTTTAGACCTGCCAATGGTGATTCTTGGCATGAAACATTCTATATGAAATTCTTGTAGTATCCATCCATCCCTAGAAATCTCCACAACTCAAATACATTCATCAATTACTCCCTATAATCTATAGATCTCACTTTATCTGGGTCTACTGATACTCGCGTCTCTGAGATTACATGACCCAACAAGTGAATTTGATCCATCCAAAAGAGGCATTTCGAGAGCTTATCATGTAAATTATGCTCTATTAGTGTACTCAGAATGATCTCAAGATGGGTAGAATGGTCGTGTAGAGTGAGAGAGTACACCAAGATGTCATCCATGAAAACCACCATAAAGGAATCCGAGTATGGATGGAACACTCGGTTCAACAGTGCAATGAAAACTGCATGCACATCCATGAGACTGAATGAAATATATGTATACTCGTATAGACCATATGTGCTCTAGAAATCTGTAACATGTATATCAGATGGTCTAATGCGCTATCGATGATAACTGGATATCATTTTAATCTTCGAAAACACTCAGGATCCTCGAAGTTGATCAAAGAGATAATTGATCCTCAGCAAAGGATATCAGTTCTTGATCGTCAACTGGTTTAGCTTCTGATAATCCACACAATTCCTAAGGGTGTCTTCTACCATCTTTGAAAACAGGACAGGCGAACCCCAAGGAGATGTACTGGGTTAGATGAAACCCTTGGCCTATAACTCCTCCAACTACTTCATGAGCTCCTGCAACTCAGGTGTATCCATTCTATAAAGAGGAATGGACAACGGTGCCGCTCATGGGAAGAGCTCAATCGAGAAGTCTACATCACACTCTAGAGGAAAACCTGAAATGTCATCTGGAAAGACATCTCTGAAACAATCCACCACTAGAGGAAGTCTATCTGTGAAGTATCCTGGTCATCTAGATAAAGACTAGAAGTCTAGGTTGTATCTCCTCGTAGCCCATGATGCTCGGATCCTTCTCGACTCACTTGGACATCCCACTCGCCTCTATGAAGAAAGGATCCACCCTCCGGTAATACGAAACACACCCTACGACGATAGAAATCGATGACTACCTTGAAGGGGACTAACTAGTCCATTCCAAAATGTGGCATTATAGCTCGTCATCTCTAGGACATAGAGGTCCCATAAGAAGTGACACCCTGCTACCTCAAGAGGGAACTCTCTAAACTAACATATGCTAACTGATCTAGTCCCCAATGGTGTGTCTAGAGTCAAAGTATAGGTAGAGGTAAATATGTAGATCCCAAGCCTCTCCACAACAACAAAATAGATAAAGATATGTGTAGCACCGGTATCAAAAAGATCTAAATATGTAAATGAGGATACTAAAATCGTACCTCGAACAGTAGAAGCGTCGAGATCCTACTCATGATGGGTCTGCTCCACTGCAAATTTCTGGCATGTACTGCAGCCCTAAGACCCCGGCTGGCCACTCTGAGCTGATCCACTCTGTTGTCGCTGGTAACCTGGTGATTGACCACCTCGGCCGCGACCTCCAGCTCAGCCCACACGACCAGAAGAACTCCAGTTACCAGAATGGTGAGAATATGGCGATGCATCTCCTAAACGTAAGGTCATAGAAGAACCCCTACCACCAGCTGTAGGTGAGGAGATTTGACAAAAATGGTGAAGATGGCCCATATATCCACAAGATCGGCACTCTATCGAGTCTCTCTAGCAGTGAGGACTAGTATTCCCACTCCTCCCACACTGGAAGCATACTACCTGGATTCCTGAAGATACATACTGCCTATTACAATCTCCTTGAGAAGACTCTCTATGACTCCTCCTGCTATCATTAGGAGGAACACTGACTCTAGATGTCAATCTGCCCTGGCTCACTACTCCAGAATCCCACAGATTGTGCTCAGTGATCAGAGTCTGGTTGACGATAGATTATATCGAAATCAACCTAAATATGTTCACATGTGAGAATATGTCTTCACTTAGAATATCCTAGAACTAACATGAAAGGAACAACTCATTGCCTACTGAAATAGGCGTGAAACACTGCTTCTCGGTAAAGCAAGATGAGTACTCCATAACAGAAAGAGTACCATACTCCATACTCCTAAACTTCCGAGCTCGATCGGCCCTCAAGGTCACTGGGTATATGTAATCATAGCAGAGGCGCCAAAAATCATCCCAAGTCATACTCTTCTTGCATCCGGACTACGATATCCCCTCCCTCTACCTCCTGGAAGAGTCTCAGAGCATATAAGTTGCGAGATTCACCCTCATTTCAGGAGGTATCTGTAGATGATCGAAAATTGTCGACATGGTCTCTATACACGACTCTACAACATGAGGTCCTACATCCCCTATGAAATTAGGAAAATGATGCTACTAGAAAACCAGTGCTTACTCTGCCATCGACGGCGCAGGAGGCGGCACTACCTTGAAGGTCTGCATCATCTTTAGAAACTCTTCCCTAAACTGCGCATCGATGCCTGCAACGGGTATAACTGCTTGTTCCAAGACAGGCATAGCAAGAGGTTCTATAGGAGGTCCCAGATCGGCCATATCTGGTGTCTTATCATCGTCTGGCAGTTGACGTACAACCAGAGGACGTCTCAGTGGCATATCTCTGAATGGTCAAAATCACACCATATATCAAGATTATCAAATACATTGAACACAAGATTATAAGATGGGAACAAGAGAAGGAAACATTCATGTTTGTCAAAACATGACGACACACCATGTATAAAAACTACATGACATGTTTTTTTAATCCATTCACATCAGCATGTACTTCTGGCACAACTGTTTGTGTAACGCCCCAACCACACGTCGTGTTGTCCCTACACATGGTATATACATGAAATCTATTCACCAGCCCACATCTTTTTACATGGATAACCCACACAGCCATCTTAATCATAGACTACACAGCGTGTTCACAAAGGACATGTAATGTACAAGACAAGGCTGCAATGACCCTTGTTGTTACTTACATGGCCATGTATATGGTTCACTCTTACTTTGCATGATCCATGAGAACATGATGTGTACTTGAATGTTTTTCCCCGACCCGTGTTGTTCGTTACATGGTCAAGTACATAGTTTACATGGCACAACGTGTGATAACAGGACACGGCGTTTAAAGTCAAAGTTTCATCCATCTGTGTAATTAGCCACATAGGTAGACACATGGTCACTACAACACGGCGTGTATGTACCATACAGGGTGTGTTACTAAAGATTTTTCACAACCCCGTGTTTCTTACCAAATAGTCAGTGACATGGTTTAAAACTACATGGTGGTTATTAATAAAGTAAACATCATGTATTCTGGTTTTTTCTGGGCAGTAGCTCAGAAACTGCTCTGAAGCCCAGATAACATAGAAAAAAAGAGTTAAGGTTCCAAAATCTGATCCATGGGGGCCCATACTCCCCACGAATCAAATCAGGGCATCTTATACAAGTTATAACAAGGAAACCAGGAAATATCCACCAAACCCTGGTCCATGAGGGCCCATAACTCCTAAAGAACCAAAGTTTGGCATCCATATTAGAAAAGTACTATACAGACAAATTCTCTATCAAACTGCAGAGATTCTATCAAAAAATCTATCACAAAAACATGCATAATCTACACAATGACTATCACAACAACATGAAATAGATAATGAATTCTATATGGCATGGATATAATGCATGGAATGTGATTTCTAAAAAATTCCTATATGATGCATAAGATGGCATACCATCATCTCATCGAGTTGCGATAGAAATAGAACCACAATAACAACAACGGTAACAACACAAAGCATGTGAATCACCCAACGGTGAAATAAAATCAACTGTAAAAGCACAAACCAGTGAAACTATAATAAATGAGGTAGTATGTCTTTTCCCTATACACGAGTTTGCTACTACCAGACATAGATTATTACCAAGTACCTATTCTGTCCTATTCATGGATATTGGCATCAAACAGAAAGTAATGATAAAAGAGTTCCTCTGATACAACTTTGTAATGTACCGGTGACGAAAGCCACCCAGATTCACCTCGTACCCAGTTGGTCACATGGTCTCAGGTGCATTTCCCCAAATGCTAGAGGCTGCTGACTAGTAGTGAGGGCCTTGGGCGTTTTAGTGGGGAAACTATTCCCTCATCGGGAGAGTACACAGTTGAAGTAAACAATACATACAATAGCATAACTAGTAAATATCCAACAACAGTAAATAGCGGAAGACTAAAACAATAAAAAACTGTAGCACACACATATATATTAAATGATGCATGAAACATATGTCTAGAAAATCTTCCAAACATGTCACAACGCTGAATATAATATTAAACCAAAGTACAAAAGAAAAACAGGCAATAAACTCCTCAACATCCCAAGCCTCGAAATGGTCTCATGCTCTCCTGCTCTAATGAAATCAAGTACCTGATGTTGAAGGGGGATTTCCCTTGTCTATACCTGCAGCAATATAATCTTTTTGGGCCCAAAAGCCTGACATAAATAGGGTGTGAGACTAATACCCTATAGGAAACCACCCAAAGATCTATTCCTAACAGACAGTGAGTATATGGTTGGTAATAGTACAGTAAGCAGTAAAAATTAAATAGTAAACCTGATGATACAGTGTGACAAACAATCCACAGATCAACAAGCAGTAGTGAAGAAAATTGCTAACCACAAATAAGAATCTATTTGGAAGGAACTCACATCCACCCCCTTTGGTCCTATCTAAGAAGTTCCAACAACCCTCTGGGAAGTAAACTCATCCTAACCGCTCAAGTTTGGTCATACGAAATTATAACACACTCAGAGGAAGCACGCTCAGTCAATTACTTTTATAGTCTAAGGTAGTCTGGGAATCTTTAAGGAAGATCATGCTGTCAATTCCCCTTATAGCCCTAAGGTCTAGAGACTCTATGAAGATGCTCACTCGTTCAATACCTTTTATAGGCATAGGTCAATCAATGACTCTCTAAGGAAGCTCACTCTGTCAATTACTCATATAGCCTAGAATCGTTTATGGAAATTCAAACCGAACACAGACTCTCTGAGGAAGCTCACTCGGTCTACCCCGTATTGTCTATAAAGATCAATACTCATTGAGGAATCTCACTCGGTCTGTCCTCCTATAGTCTATAATATCAAAGACTCTAAGGGAAGCTAACTCAGTCTATCCCCTATAGTCTATAATTTCCATGACTCTCGGAGGAAGCTCACTCGGTCTATCCCCTTATAGTCTATAGCACAAGGCTCTCACGGACTCATTACATACAGTTCATAATAATTATATATGTCAAAATTAAACCTATAGAGATACATGGATATCCATTCTACTGCATAAGAAGCATGTCAGGGAACAACACTCCATCCTACGGTCACAAAAAACTGAATACAAGTATAACATCCAAAGGCTGAACAAGACTAAAAGGTCGTAAACAGAACAAGGAATGGTAAAAACATACAAGTATATCAATTAAACTCATAGATTTCCAAATTTCCTCTACACAAGAATACAAGAAAAGAATGAAAACAATAGGGGCGAAATAGTAAACACGCAATACCCCATTCAAGTGTATTGGTGGAAATTGTACATAAAATGCAAAGAATTTCAACCGAAAGGCATAAACCACCTGCATTGATGATAGGAGATCGATATACTTGAACCACGAGTCTTGAATCTCCATAAATCGTCATATATATATGAAAATTCATAAAATTTCCAACCCATGATAACTTGCAAAAGAGGAGGAATTGGAAAACGATGCTCTAGAGGAAGGAAGAGCTTACGACTATGGTTATAATGCAATCGACAATGGTTGATTCGGTGAATTGATGGAGGCATGGGTGATCAGAGAAGTTCTGGCACCGTACGACTTCTCTTGGTTGAGCGAGATGTATAACAAGACGATTATGGTGGTCAGACGTGATCCTGGTCCGTTTAATGAAAAATATAGAAAGTACATGACATATAGTATTGGATTACAGGGCATGTAATAGGATTTTAGGTAATAATATTTAAGAGTCCTCCACATCACCCACATGAATGTGTCTGTGGCCTAGACATGACCTTGCGCAGCATCAAAGTACATTTTGTGTACTTGAAAAATTTCAAAAAACTCAACTTTTCATTAAACACCAGAAAAAGAAAAAGCATACCTGAAAAGAAGGTTTGAGTTTTTAAATATATAATATATATATATATATATAATATATATATATATATAATTTTCCATATCATCTGGATATAAGAAATTAAATTCACCATTTATGTAGACAGTAATTTGTATCTACGCATGGATGCAACTTTCATTTCTTTTTCATATTTATAGAAAGGAAAAAATAAATCATAAATAGGTATATTATAATTCATGTATATTTTCTATGTTATTTATGTTATATATGTTCATTAATTTCATCTTTTATATAATCCATTTATATCATGAATGTGTCATATCACTTTGATGGGGCAGTAGTCTGCGCTTCCTCAAACAAAATTACTTTATTTATTTGTCATGAAATGCATAACGGTTAGTTATAAATGAGAATTACAGAAACATAGAGATAAATTAAGTATCATATATATCATATACAATTATAGTTACATCATAATGTCCACCAGAAGAGGTGGTTGGAGGAAATTGAACAATCATCGTTTCGTCAGGATGATGTTCTTCATCAACCGAAATAGTATGTTCTATACCCATTACATGGAGGTGTGTGTAAGATTAGTTCTAATAAATCTCATAAAAAACCTATTATATTTAAGATACAAGTGTTGTAATAAAAAAATTAACAAATATAGCTTATGGGGTTGGAGAAGGAAAATAAATGAAAGAATCTTGAAAGAATACATCACCACAATTCGGGTAAATCCTTTTGATTTATGATAAAATGCCTTTTTTAATTTCCTTACACATAATATATGGATTATAAAAAGAATATAGGGATGTTGGTAGCTTATGTGGGAAGATTTTGGATGAGTCGAGGGGGCTTTAGTGGTGTGAGTAAGGGTTGGAGGTGGTGTCCTTTTATAAGAGGGAGGAGGGTCCCTTTAGGATGGTTTGAAAATATTATTTTATTATTAATTGAAATTCAAAGTCTAAAAACACAAAAGTGATATATTTCGAATATCGGATGAGTATGAGTAGAATTCCTCCCATCAAAAGGACTTTTATACTAGTTTAGGCCACAAAATGAACCTTATCTTTTAGCTTTAACAGTTAGTAAACTAATTTTACTTTACCACATCTTCTTTATTTTTATAATATATGGTTACAATGGTTACTATGGTTACTATAAAATACTAAGAGTCAAAAAATAGATCATTAATGAAATTTGTAACATCTTATAAGCTAGTTTTCAGAATCATATATTTTTAGGAATATAATATCATTTAATAAAATATTAAATTATTTATAAACTGATTTATGTTAATTTGGATAGAATTCATATCAAGACTTTTTAAAAATCCATAATAACTTGTTTTATTCGATAAAACATCATTTCATAAAAAATAACACATCCTAATCAACCATAATATTCGTGGATGGAATAAAACATATCAAAATAAATTTAATTTAATATTTATAAACTCATTTATTTAAATCAATGATTAATAAGGTAATCATTACATTAATATTGTATCATAAATAAGTTTATATATATGATGTATAAAAATTATAAATAAAATACCTTGATTTAAGAAATATTTTTATCATACCAATGACTATTTATTGTCGAACCGATCACTTATATAAACCCATATAATTTTTTTACTAAAAGATACATGTTTAGGTTATATTCTCCTTAACATTAAATTAAAAGTAATTAAAAGTCATTTTCACACACAAGTTTCTCCATGAGGTCCCAAAAACAACCCAAGGATGACCATGGTCTGAAATATCTTATCCAAATGGGTATAGAAATATGTTAGAGTAATTTAATATTATTATAATATTATTTTTACCCTTATTTACCAGATTTACCCTTCAACCATGGTAAATAAAATATTTACAAAAGTCACTATTCATAATTTCTAACATATAAATGGTACCTATTTACACAATTTAGACTTTGTTGTTCAAAATATAAAATCTATTTTTCAAAATTAAAAATACATAAGTTTCGGAAATTAATATAAAATTAATACTCGTTGTCAAAACCCAAATGTGTGTTTTTATGAAGTAAAAACTTTCAAAATGTTGACATGTGTTTATGTCCAATTTGAAAGTGAAATTACTTCCAATGACCAAAATTTGATTAAATGATAATAATATATTCTAATTACACTTTAAAACCCATTAGAATGACATTATAATAATCTAAATTAATTATATTAAAAGACAGTTTTGATATAACATGTAGTATTTTTCACTATTAATTAAACAATGAACTTTATCAGAAATATACGAAAAATTTAATGAAAGTAAATTTGGATGTCCATATTTTATACAAGAATATTATTTTGTCAAAATAAACATATAAAATTGAAAAACACTATATTTAAAAAAAATCTCCATCAAAAAGTGTTTAATATACCTTTTAATGATTATTAGAGTATTTTAAGCTTAAAATCATATTCAATTGTATTTTAAGCCTCTAAAATTTATTTGATAAATGTAAAGATATTTAACAAACATGTATAACCATAATTTAGTAAGTTATGTTAATTCCCAACAATACAATGGCTATCCGTGAACTACCATTTAAAATAATAATGTTATTATATTATTTTTTGGTATATCTCAATGTTGTGTGAAACATATGATTTCAATGAAACTTGTTGTTGTGTTTTGAGTACTCTATCGAACAAAGTGTCTTCTCTATCATAAAATTAATATCTTATTCATAAATATTAATAGATATGAAAAGGTATTATTCTATAAATACCTAGTTTGTTACATCCTTCACCCCTTTTGGAAATTTTATCCTCACAATTTTAAAATTGGGACTGAAAGCTTCATTGAATGGCCCATATCAGAATAAGAGTCAATAAATCTATAACTTTAAAATAATTAAATGGGATTAAAAAAGGTCACCCGAGATAACACATACTATGAATCCATGTAGGAAAACAAGGATATGGAATAGAAACTAACTCGCATTGATTAATAGAGAGTGATAAACAACTTGGTCATGGAATGTTAACCACCACAATAAAATAAATTTGTGGTTGGGTAAAAGACTGATGATAAAAGAAAGAGTATAACATTATTTTATGATAATCATTATGGAGTGGAATAATTTTATTACTACCGAGACTAAGATCATAAGTAAATATAATTCATGAAAAGTAGTGCTTAATATTTTAATAAAATTTCTACCACAAACTCATATTTTCTCTAAATGATGTGCATTCAAGATGATTTGGTCACATATGAAGTGCTAGAATCAACTTCAAGAGATTCAAATAATCCAAAAAAATAAAATTTATATTTTCCTTGACTTTAGAAATTATCCAAAAAATTGGTTAGTATGAGATTAGATATCCCCTAAAAGGATAATTCTTTAAAAAAAATAAATACTACTCTTAATCTCCAAAATTAAACAACCAGTACCCAAAGTTAAAAAATGGGAAATCAATATTCAATTTTCCTTAAATTTCTTCAAAGTAATCCAAAATAATATTAAAACCCAAAATATAGAAGGATTTAATCACATATTCATCCTCAATAAATCTTGACATTTATCTCTAAATAAAATCGACTACTCGTAAAGTATCACACTGAATTGTAATTAACCTAATGTCATATTCTGTGTGACAGTTTAATAATTTTGAAAAATAAATGAAATCACCATATTTCTACAATGAAAACATATATTTTTATAGAATAAAATTTCAACAATTAATCTACAAATGAGATCCCATAGTATTTTATTTTCCTTAAGAATATAGTGCTCCCAAAACAGATAATGTCTTCCAAAATAACATTTATCACATAATAACCAAATAATTTTTCTATAATATGGATATCTGTTTATTAAAACATAAGTTCGCAAAATCAACTTATTATTGATCTAAAAAAAATTTTAACTAAAAATAATAAGTCATACTAACCAAGGAATTCCCGTAGTCCAGTGGTATGAGATAAATCAAAATCACACTTTGGTTTTGGGTTTGATTCCCACAGCGTCTTCCAACTCTATAGGTTGCCACACAATTTTCATTACATCCTTTGTCAAAAACTATATAATTTTATAAAATTATTAAAAGATGAGTTAAATTTTTCTAAATTAACCATATCCTATTTTACCAACAAATGTTATCTCATACCTCGCATCTTCATCCAATAAATTAATAGCCTTTAATTTCACCCAATTCATAGATCATATAATCCCAATGGTTTTATATAACTATATACACAAAAGAATAAATAATTATTCCTTGAATAAAATTTTCACAAATCAATATTTAGTGCTACAGAAACTAGCAAATTTCTTCCAATTCAATCTTATCATAAATAAATTTAAACATATCATCATCCATTGATATAACATAACTCTTAAATTTCTAAAATGTAGATATATTAATCACAGAAAATTATTCATGATCCTTTATCAATGTCTTTTCATACTTTTCTTTTATACTTATTTCCTACAAAAAAATCATGCACAATTTTCTATGATTTCATTAATTTCACAACATGAGCAAGGAAATAATCCATAACTATCATAGGTCATTCTAAATTTCCCCATTTTGAAGTGGAATGGAATTAGGAATTGGAAAAAATAAGATTTTATGAACCTACTGATCACACTCTTGAACCTCCTTTTTAGGACATATATATGTATAATGACCATGCATACCTCAATTAAAACATAAAATTGATCCTTTCAAAATAAATTATTTTCAGTTCTTGGAGTCCAATGAATGCTTCTTTTTTCCATGGAAATTTATTCATTTAGGACCTTCAATAACACATATGAAACATCTTCCCATCCCTTTGAAGCATTATCCTCTGTGTTTCTTTCAACATTGTTGAAACATCAGTTTTTTTATATACTTACCTTTATGATTATTACCTAAACATCCTTTGGTATTTTTTTTCTTGCATATGAGATGCCTTCGAGAAATCACTATGGTTCAAGTGGTCAATCGTGACACCCTATGGATTGTTAAGATTAAATACAAGAGTTTTTATTTTAGCTCCCATTTTATTTGGTTTCTCATTCATTAAAACACCACATTATCATTCATATACACTGATACTTTGGGGCTTGATAGATCTATCAATTTACTAAAACCAAAACAACCAGTATGAGTATATTAGTAAAATTATCATATAATATCTTATGAAGAGAGTAAACACTAAGATATACCTATTCATGTTATCTTAAACTCATTTTCTTTATCTAAAACAGAAATGATTCATTCTAATATTCTATCCATTATATGTGTGTCACTTATGCTAAAATAAAAAAATAACCTCTAGTTTTATATAAACTGGCCTCTGATACAAACTGTAAGTCCTCATCCTTAAACATTACATAATCTTGAAATAATTTAATAATTCACATTGAGGATCATTAAAGGTTTAGAGAAATACAAATTTATGCCATAACTTATTGAAATTTGTTTAATTATTATAATGTAGACACTTCTACTCACTGTCCATTTACAATTATAAAACAAATGTTTTTTTAAAAAGAACATGGTTTTGTTTCATTTTTAAACATCTCAACTTTTTCATGATCCCATCCCTGGCTCTATTCACCTTTAAATCATGTAAAAACATTTCAAAACCTTTAATGGGAATAAAAATCTCAGTAAGGGATACAGAAAATAAGGAAAACATCTTGTTTTCAAAACAACATGTAACCCATGAATACTTTATCATAATGTAATACTTTTCACATTAAATATGTATAAAAAACATCACTGAATATAATCTCATTGATTAACCATATTTTTTAACCAAAATACTATAATAAAACCCATATAAAGAAACATATATCAAATAATGATAAACTTGGCATATAATCATACCTAAATTGAATAACCATACTATCGAATTAAACAAATCATTCTTACAAATGGAATATTGATATGACTGACTTCCAAACCAAATGCCTTGTAGGTTATAAAGTAACCATGCTTCCTTGGTTAACCATGAAACCACTTGACATTTGTTTTATCACTTAACCACCCAGCATACGTTCAAGTACTATAATATAGTTATCACACATAAAAGATTTAAAATATCAACATTTCAAACAAAAAAATATCATTTAAAATGACAAGAAATAATTTCAAGATATTGAAATAGTAAATCCAATATAAAAACCAATTTCAATTCCACTATATGTAATAATGTTATATGGTAATTACTTTCCATTTAAAAACATCACGGCTTGTTTAGAATGCCAAATATCAAATAATGCTTGTGGCGACATAAACGTCATTGTCACCGAGTACGTTAAAAAACATTTTCTTTATTGTTTAGTATAACTCTATATATAGAAAGATTCCATTTTAATTAAATTAAATTTCAGAGGTGTTTATACACCGTATATTAAATGATCATTTATAAATCCAAATACACCTTAAATAAAGGAGATTGAGACAAATTACCTTACTTCATGACCCACATGACTCGTTTGTTCATTAATTACTTTTATAATAAAATTATTTTAATTTCTACTTTATTAAATTATTTTTTTATTATTCCATTTATATAACTTATTAATTTTCTATAACAATTAGTTAATTATTTGGGTACATATCAGACATTTTTTCGATGTTCAGAACTTGAGTATAAAATGAACAAGTTATAATTATAAATTGTTCTTGTCGTAAATATTTCATTATATCTAGAATGATATTCCTGATTTGGATATCATATATATCATATATATCCATTATATATGTATTTATAATATTCCATATAATTTGGATATAATAAATGAAATGCACTGTTCAAGGAGATGGTAAGTTGTACGTATGCATGAATGCTACATTCATTTCATTTTCATATTTAAAGGAATGAAAATTAATGATAAATATGAATAATAAAATTTTAGTATAATATAAATGTCATATATGTTACATAATATCATTAATTACATCCTTTATATGTTCCATGTATAGCATGAACGAGCCATAACACTTTGAGGGGGCTGTAGTCCAAATATCCTCAGATGAAATTATCATTTTTATTCAACAAGAAATACATAGAGGTATATCCTAAATGAGAATTAAATAATAATATAGATAAAAATAAATATCATATATAATTACAGTTCCATCATAATTTCCACCATAAAAGGTGGAAGGGGAAAATTGAATAATCATCATTTCCTGAGGCAGTAATTCGATGTCCACAAAATCGTTTATTCTATACCCATTAGACTAAGGCGTAAGGAAGAGTAGTTTAAATCCCAATAATAAAAAAATCTATTATATTTAATATACTATAGTTGTTATAAAATAATTTAATAAATAGTGTTTAGGGGGTTGGAGAAGGAAAATAAATTAAATAATCTTGATAGAAGACATTACCTCAAATCGGGTAACTCTTTAGGATATAAGCTAAAAGGGATTCATTAATGGTCTTATTCATGATGTAAGTATTTTTGGAGGAATATAATAATTTTGGGAGTTTATTTGGGATGATTATGGATGATCCAAGGGGGATTTAGAAGTGTGAGTTAGTGTTGGAGGTGGTTTCCTTTTATAAGAGGGAGGATGGGAACATTAGGAATGTTTAAAAATATTATTTTATTATTAATTGATTCACAAAATATAATATAAGGCCCTGATATTAAACCTTACTTATTCATGAGTTATTACAAGATTAGACATTGAGGATATTTTCGGGTTTAGAGTTTTAGAGAATTAGATCATAAAACTTGCATTACATTCTACATTTAAACAAAGTGGTTACATAAAAGATAGTATTCATTTTTTCCATCAACATAAACATATTTAAAATAAAACATGGATTCTTTCATGAAACTTCCTTGACACTATCATCATATCATTTACCATTCCCTTGACCTGTGAAAAACATTTCAAAAACATGGGATGAGCATAAAAAACTCAATAAGGGTTATAAAAAGTATGGAAAGGAAACATGAGTACATATATATATAAGAATGAATTCATACTTTACCCATAAAACATATGCACTTTAACATACCTCATAAAATCATGAATAAATAATAGAAATCATAATACATAAAGGTAACTTGAGGCATTCATAACATTCTTACGTAGGGAGTAACCCTCTTTGTTATGTTTGGAATACCCATTACATTATATTCCCTAAATCTATTCAGAGAAACCTTAATGCTTAACTCCTTCACGTTACCCAATGCATTGGAGAGCTATATCGTGCTCACCCTCCCTTAGTTTATCACGGAACCACCCGTCTTCATAATAATTCCCAAGAACCATAACATAATCGTATCATATAAAACATACATAAAGGAAACCTAACATTTCCACTTTTTAATCACAAGATATCAATACAACACATTGATATAAAAACATTATAAAAACCATTTTCAATACCAAAAAAAAATTAAAACATGGTATGTATTTTTCATTAAAAAAAGGTATGGCTTGTAGAGGAAGCCGAAGCTCAAATAATGGTCACGGCGGCGGAGAAGTCGTTGTCACCGCATACGTACGACAAAAACATTCCCTTTTGACATTTATTAAAACACTTCATATAAAAATATTCCTTTTTGATATAGGTAAAAGTCAAAGGGGTTTATACACCTTATTAAAGTAGGTTGTGTATAAAACAAAATATGCCTCAATGAAAGGAGATTGAGATGAAGTCCTATACAAAGACGGTATCCTTGGATTAAGGATAAATCAATTACATAATTATGTGTGACAAACGAATACACCAAATATAAGTGGATATTAAGTGCAAAAAAATAAGAGGACATTCAAAAATATTCATAGAATGACATATTCAAGGAGTACAAGTTTATCCCAAAGAATCAATATTTGGTTAAGAAGTTCCCTTGCAAAAATTCGACAGCCCAACAACATCACCTAAAAATTCAAAAAAAGAGTTGATGAGAGATAAAAAGGGTATCTCATCACTTGGACATAAAATTTACATCAATAAGGATATAGAATAACATATCCTAATATAATAGTATGTGAATTAATAGACATAACAAAAGAAGTCTTTTAAAAGTGGAGGGTGAAAGGTTCCCTTACTGACTTGGGTAACCTTCGAAACATACACCCCTTTGAAGAAGGGTCATACAATGAATATGTAAATACCGATAAATGAAATTATATTACACAAAGAGTATAATAATGGGAAGTACATACACCACTCAAAGAAAATGGTGGCAAATGTATCTTACATCTCACAGGACTAAAAGTGAGATGAAAAATCCCTTACGAAAACTCGGCAGCCTAACGACGCCACTTAAAACTTCCAAAAATGGATTGATGAGATAAAATAGGGTCTTTCATAATATTTAAATAAAATTTATAGAAATAGGAATATAAAATAACATCCACCCTAATAACAAAGAGGATATTAAAATAAGTGACATAAAAGAGGGTACTTAAAAAGAAAGAGAGAGGTTAGATCTCTTACGAAAATTCGGCAGTATAACAGCGCCATAAAAACATCCAAAATGGATTGATGAGAGAAAATAGGGTCTCTCATCATATGAACATAAAAAGTAAATTAGGATTAATATAAAAGAAAACCCCAATCATATGACAGATGAGCATAAAAGGAATGACATAAAAGATTGTACTTAAAAAGAAAGAGAGGAGTATGATCCCTTACCTTGGGTCCGACTTGACTCGATCATTCTTTAACATCCTGAATAATAAACATGAGTTAATTTATACTTTATTAAGAACCTTTTTCAAGTTCATTATTCTTTTTATATCACTTATTTCCATTTTATAAACACTATGTAATCATTTACGTTAATAATGTTTGTTTTGTCGATATTTGGTTCTTAAGTCGAAAGTGGACTTCTTACAATTAAATGTTGTTCGTGTGGTCAAAGGTTCATTATATCCAGAATGATATTCATGATTTGGATATCATATATATCATATATATCCATAATATACATTTATTTATAATATTAAATAATCATTTATATGTAAGAAATTAAATGCACCGTTCATGGGGACGGTAAGTCGTATGTACGCATGAACGCTCCATTCATTTCTATGTCATATTAATGGAATTAAAACTAAATGAGAGGTATGTATATTTTAATTCTAGAATTATACTAATCACTTATATGTAACATAAATCATATATAATAACTTTAAATCCATCCTTTATACATCCCACATATGTCATTAATGAATCAAATCACTTTGAGGGAGCGGTAGTCCGCACTTGCAAAATTGAAATTATCGTGTTTACCAACAATGGAAACCATAAAGGTACGCCACAAAAGAAAAATACAGAAGCTTAAGTAAAACATAAAAATATTATATATCATATATAAATATATTGACATCTTAATGTCCACCTTTGAAGGTGTTATATGAGTGTTGAACAATCATTGTTTCGTGAGGTAGAAATTCGCCATCCACAGAAACAGTATGATCTTTAACCATTAGATGTTGGTGTGTGTAAATGTGGCTCGAATTCTTCTTATACAAACATCCTAGTATATTGAATATACTGGATTTGTTAAAAAAGAAGTGAATAAAAAGAGTTTAGGGGGTTGGAGAAGCAAAATAAAACAAATGAACACAAGTGAAAACATTACCTTAAAATCGGGTAACTCTCTTTGACTTGAGCTCAAAGGCTTTATTGAGAATAATTCTGCCCAATGTGAGGCTTTTAGGAGTAAAAGATGGATGTGTAGAGGCAAAAGGAGCAGGGTTTGGCCGAGCCAAAGGCTTGAGATGTGTGGGTAAGGTGGTAGAGGTGGGGGCCTTTTATAAGAGGAGAGGAGGGGCACTCTTGGAAAATTACAAAATGTTACATTATTTTCAAATGAGTTTCTTATTTTAAAGGTCCAAAATTGATGTATTTCAAGGATAGGGTGGTAAGAGTTCGAAATATACTCATCCAATAGGTGTTTTACAAGTTTAAGTTATAGTTTTAACATTATCTTTTCATTATATTTAAATCCTTTATTAATGAGGTAATCGATGCATCAACATGATGTCATACATAATTTAATTTATTTAATGTCTAAAACTTATAAAAAATATCATGATGTAGGAAATCATTTTAGATTTCTAATGAATATTTATAGTCAAAAATATGACTTGTATAACCCAATTTAAAAATTGTTTTAGTGAAACATCTCATGCTTGTGACATTTCTATTATAAATTTAAATAAAACGTTATCTATGTCATTTTCCAACCAAAGTGGCTCCATGAGTTCCCTATGATAACACATGGATTGTCTTGGTCGGCCATGACACATAAAATGAGGGTATGACATGTGTATATGTAATTTCACATTATTAAAACATTATTTTTTCTTTAAATTACACTAATTACCTCTAATCGCGATTAAGAACAAAAAAGTTACTAT
The DNA here is from genome assembly GCA_963277665.1 of Viscum album. Lineage (NCBI taxonomy): Eukaryota > Viridiplantae > Streptophyta > Magnoliopsida > Santalales > Viscaceae > Viscum > Viscum album. Next base: position 1,934,501,017 of record OY728142.1, read on the forward strand.
TCACCAAAAAATTATTTTAATCCCATTGAACCACATTTTAATTCCTAATGAAAACCATGTATGTCAGATTTTTTAAATACAAAAAAAAAAGAGGTGGCAATGTTTCATTTAAATGAAAAGTCAGTTTCTTTAACTACCACTTAGTGGTTTCACTATTCATTAAAAATTGATGTTTTTCAGAAAAATACCAAAAATTCACCCTAAGCTATATTTGATATTCTGAACTCAAAAATGATGTATATTTTATAAAATTCAAAACATTTAAGTTGCATTAATTATTTTAATAACTAATTCCCACTGTGAAAACAAATAGCATGTTTTTAAGAAACAATATCTATTAAAAGATTGACACTAGTTTAAGTCCAATTTCAAAGTGAAATTAATTCCAATGACCACTATTGGATTAAATGGTAAAAATATATTATAATTTTACTTTAAAAATAATTCAAAAGGTAATGTAATCATATAAATAAATTAGATTAAAAAGAGGTTTTGAATTAAAATACATCATTTTTCACTACTCATTAAAAAGATGAACATTATCGGAAAGATACCAAAAATTTACACAAAGTAAATTTTGATGTCCCGATTCTAAAGAAGAATTTTATTTTGTAAAATATAACACATAAAATGGTCAAAAAGTAGATTTAAAAGAGGTTCGTCATCAAAAGGTAGTTAATCGACCTTCTAAAGAATATTAGAATGTTTACGCTTTAAATTGAAATCATTCACATTTTTAATCCTCTAACATTTATTGTAAAAAGTAAAAATATTTGACCAACATATATAATCATTTTGTAGTTAGTTCTGTTCATTCCCTCCATTACAACGACTAGGCATTAAGTACAATTTAAAATAATATTATTTTATTCTTATAGTGCAACGTAAGATTTCAAAGGAACTCATTGTTGTGTATTGGGTAAGCCATCAAGAATAGCATTCCCTTTAAATTAATATTAACATTTTATTAACAAATATGGATAAATATAAAGATGTCATATTATTTATTTACCTGGGGTGTTACATCCTTATCCCTTTTGGGAATTGCATCCTTGCAATTTTAAAATTAGGCTCGTAAACATCCTTGAATGTCCCACATCGGAACAAGAGTCGGTTAAACAATCACTTTAAAATAACAAAGAGAAGTACAGAGGTCACCCAAGTTAACCCATACTAGGATTCCATGTCGGAAAACATGGACATGGAGGAGAAAACATAGGGTCATGTTCTGATGGAGAGTGATAGGAAACATGTTTAGGAGAAAGTTAACCACATGAAAATCACAAACATGTGATGGGTTAAACGGTATTCGATTCCCTAGTTGGAAAAGTTAATAGATAACATTTTTGTTTTAAGTTAATTTTTATTGAGGAATTTATTCATAAGGAAAAAAAATTACATATCATGTTCACTTTTAACTTTTATTAGATTTCTTACAGAATCTCATATTTTCTCTAAAAGACGAGTATTTAGGAAGACTTGTTCACTATAATCAACTTCTATAGAATCACCTAATCCACAAAAGAGAACTATATACTTCCCATGGCTTTAGACATTAACAAAAACCAAATCCAAAATGGTTAGTACAAGATCAGATAATCCAGATAAGGATAACCCTATATAAAAAGAAAATCTATTCTTAATCTCCAAAATTTGTCCAACAAAACCCAAAGTTCAACGAGGAAAAATTGATAAACAATTTTTCCATAAAATTATTCAAAGTAAACCAAAATAATATTTAAACCCAAATATATGAAGGACTTCGTCACATCGTCTTCCAATGTACAAATTAACTTTTATCTCCGAATAACATAAGTTGCTCTTAAATTCTCATATTTAAAAGTAATTAACCTAATCACATATCCTCGATGATAGGTTAATCATTTCCATAGATAACCCAAAATAAACATAATCTTGATTCCTAAAATCATCTAACTAAAAATAATTAGTCAAACTAACCAGGGACTTCACGTAGACCAGTGGAAGGCGATAAATTCCAGTCGCACATTGGTTGTGGGTTCGATTCCTGCAGCATTGTCTGACGTGACAGGTTGTCACACGGTCTGCATGTTGTCCTTTTTCAAAAGCTATATAATTATTAAAACATTCCCCAAAACGAGATAAAATCTTCAAAAATAATCATAAAATATTCTAACCTCATCTTTACCTCATGCCTTTCATTTTCCATCATAACATATAATAACCCATAATTACCTCAAAAGTAAGGATCATATATACTGTAATGGATACCTTTATAATTATTACCTGAACGTCCACATCGATTGGTAAACTCATACATGATGCATTATAGATCATACCAAGGTTCAAGTGGTTGATCATGACTCCTTGATAGTTGGTTTATAACAATCACAAGTTTCCTCATTGAATCCCCCATTTTATCTAGTATCTTAATCAGAGAACAACCACAGTTTCCATCAAACCAATTGTCTCTTTGGTGCTTGCTAGATCCATCCATTCACTAAAAACAGAAATGTCAGTTTGAGTATATCAACAAAACCATCAGGTAATAATGAGGAAGGTAAACACTAAGATATACTTACTCATTCACTTTATCTAAAACTAGGACTCTTTCTAAAATCCTAACCATTATGGTAATGTCACTTATGCTTAGAGAATACCCTAACCTCTATTGAAATCTAAACCGACCATTGATACCAAATATAAGGCCCTGACCATAATCCTTACTTAATCATGAATTATTACAAGATTACACATTTAGGATATTTTCAGGTTTAGAGTTTTAGAGAATTAGATCATAAAACTTGCATTACATTCCACATTTAAACAAAGTTGTTACATAAAAGATAGTATTCATTTTTCCCATCAACAGAAATATATTTAAAATAAAACATGGATTATTTTTTGACACTTCCTTGACACTATCATCATATCATGTAGGATTCCCTTGACCTATGAAAAACATTTCAAAAACATGGGATGAGCATAAAAATCTCAGTAAGGGTTATAAAAAGTATGGAAAGGAAACATGAGTACATATATACATAAGAATGAATTCATACTTTACCCATAAAACATATTCACTTTAACATACCTAATAAAATCATGAATAAATCAAAGAAATGATAAGACATAAAGGTAACTTGAGGCATTCATAACCTTATTATGTAGGGAGTAACCCTCTTGGTTACGTTTGGAATACCCATCACAGTATATTCCCTAAATCTCTTCGGAGAAACCTTAATTCTTAACTCCTTTACGTTACCCAATGCATTGGAGAGCTATAGCAGGCTCACCCACCCTTAGTTTATCACGGAACCACCCATCTTCATTATAATTCCCAAAAACCATAACATAATCGTATCACATAAAACATGCATAAAGGAAAAATAAGATTTCCACTTTTTAATCACAAGATATCAATACAAAACAATGATATAAAAACATTATAAAAACCATTTTAATACAAAAATAAAATAAAATTAAAACATGGTATTTATTTTTCATTAAAAAGAAGGAATGGCTTGTAGAGGAAGCCAAAACTTAAATAATAGTCATGGTGGCGTAGAAGTCGTTGTAGCCGCATACGTACGACAAAAACATTCCCTTTTGTCGTTTAGTAAAACTCTTCGTATAAAAATATTCCTTTTTGATAAACGTAAAAGTCAAAGAGGTTTATACACCATATAAAATTATGTTGTGTATAAAACAAAATATTCCTCAATGAAAGGAGATTGAGACGAAGTCCCATACAAATACGATATCCTTGGATTAAGGATAAATCAATTACATAATTATGTGTGACAAATGAATAAAACAAATATATGTGGATATTAATTGCAAAACAATAAGAGGACATTCACAAATATTCATATAACGACATATTCAAGGAGTAAAAGTTTATCCCAAAGAATCAAAATTGGGTTAAGAAGTTCCTTTGCAAAAATTCGAAAGCCTAACGGCGTCACTTAAAAATTCAGAAAAAGTGTTGATGAGAGATAAAAAGGGTATCTCATCACTTGGAAATAAAATTTACATCAATATGGATATTGATTAACATATCCCAATATAATATTATGTGAATTAAAAGACATAACAAAAGATGCCTTTTAAAAGAGGAGGGTGAAAGGTTCCCTTACCGACTTGGGTAACTTTCGAAACATACACCCCATTGAAGAAGGTTGATAAAATGAATATGTAAATACCCATAAATGAAATTATATTACACAAAGAGTATAATAATGGGAATTACATACACCACTCAAAGGAAATGGTGGAAAATTTAGCATAAATCCCACGAGACTAAAAGTGAGATGAAAAATCCCTTACGAAAACTCGGCAGCATAACGGCGCCACTTAAAACATCCGAAAATGGATTGATGAGATCAAATAGGGTCGCTCATAATATTTCAATAAAATTTACAGAAAGAGGAATATAAAAGAACATCCTCCATAATAAAAAATAGGAGCTTAAAAGAAGTGACTCAAAGGAGAGTACATAAAAAGAAAGAGAGAGGTTAGATCTCTTACGAAAATTCGGCAGCCTAACGGCGCCACTGAAAACTTCCAAAATGGATTTATGAGAGAAAATAGGGTCTCTCATAATATGAACATAAAAAGTACCGTAGGAGTAATATAAAAGAACATCCCTAAAAATATGATAGATGAGCTTAAAAGGAATGACATAAAAAGTGTACTTAAAAAGAAAGAGAGGCGTAGGATCCTTTACCTCGGGTCCGACTTGAATCGATCGTTCTTTAACGTCCTGAATAATAAACTTGAGTTAATTTATAATTGCTTAATAACCTTTTTCAAGTTCATTATTCGTTTTATATCACTTATTTCCATTTTATAGAAATTATGTAATCATTTAAGTTAATAATGTTTGTTTTGTTGATATTTGGTTCTTAAGTCGAAAGTGGACTTCTTACAATTAAATGTTGTTTGTGTGGTAAAAGGTTCATTATATCCAGAATGATATTCATGATTTGGATATCATATATATCATATATAATCATAATATAAATGTATTTATAATATTAAATAATAATTTAGAGGTATGAAATGAAATGCACCGTTCATGGAGACGGTAAGCCGTACGTACAATGAACGCTACTTTCATTTCTATGTCATATTAATGGAATTAAAACTCAATGAGAGGTATGTATATTTTAATTGGAGAATTATATTCATCATTTATATGTAACATAAATAATATATAATAACTTTAAATCTATCCTTTATACATCCCACATATGGCATTAACGAATCAAATCACTTTGAGGGGGCAGTAGTCTGCACTTCCTAAAATGAAATTATCATGTTTACCCACAATGGAATCCATAAAGGTATGAAAAAAAAGAAAAATAAAAAAGCTTACGTAAAACATAAACATATTATATACCATATATAAATATAGTGACATCTTAATGGATACCTTTGAAGGTGTTATATGAGTGTTGAACAATCATCATTTCCTGAGGCAGAAATTCACCATCCACAGAAACAGTATGTTCATTAACCATTAGATGTAGGTGTGTGTAAGTGTGGCTCGAATTCTTCTTATAAAAAATTCCTAGTATATTTAATATACTATATTTGTTACAAAATAAATTAATAAAAAGAGTTTAGGGGGTTGGAGAAGCAAAATAAAAAAAAGAACACAAGTGAAAACATTACCTTAAAATCGGGTAACTCTCTTTGATTTGAGCAAAAAGGCTTCCTTGGGATGACTTCTTCCAAAGTGAGAATTCTAAGAGTAATAGAGGGATGTGGAGAGGAAAAATGAGCAGGGGTTGGTCTAGCCAAAGGCTAGAGTTGTGTGGGTAAGGTGGTAGAGGTGGGGGCCTTTTATAAGAGGAGAGGAGGGGCACTCTTGGAATGTTAAAAAATGTTACTTTATTTTCAAATGAGTTTCGGATTTTAAAGGTCCCACATTGATTTATTTCTAGGATATGGTGGGAAGAGTTCGAAATATACTCATCCAATAGGTTTTTGACAAGTGTAAGTTATAGTTTTAACATTATCTTTTCATTTTATTTAAATCCTTTATTAATGAGGAAATCGATGCATCATCATGATGTCATAAATAATTTAATTTATTTAATGTCTAAAACATATAAAAAAATTCATGATGTAGGAAATCGAATTAGCTTTCTAATGAATATTTATAGTCAAAAATATGACTTGTATTACCCCATTTGAAAATTGTTTTAGGGAATCATCTCATACTTGTGACATTTTTATTTTAACTACAAATAAAAAGTTATTAATGCCATTTTCCAACCAAATAGGCTCCATGGGGTCCCCATGTTGACCCATGGATTTTATGGGTCGGCCATTACACATCCAATGAGGGTAGGACATGTGTCTAGGTCATTTCACATTATAAAAACATTATTTTTACCTTAAATTACACTAATAACATCTAATCGCGATTAAGAACATAAAAGTTACTATTCACCAAAAAATTATTTTAATCCCATTGAACCACATTTTATTTCCTAATGACAACCATGTATGTCGTATTTTCAAAATTCAAATTACATAGGTGGAAAAGTTTCATTTAAATGAAAAATCAGTTTCTTTAACTACCACATAGTGGTTTTACTATTCATCAAAAAATGAAGTTTTCCAGAAAAATACCAAAAATTCACCCTATGATATATTTGATATTCCGACGGCAAAAATGATGTCTATTTTACAAAATTCAAAACATATAAGTTGCATTAATTAATTTAATAATTAATTCCCGCTGTCAAAACAAATAGCGTGTTTTTAAGAAACAATATCTATTAAAAGATTGACAGCAGTTTAAGTCCAATTTCAAAGTGAAATTAATTCAAATGACCACTATTGGATTAAATGGTAAAAATATATTATAATTTTACATTAAAAACAATTCAAAATTTAATCTAATCATATAAATAAATTATATTAAATGGAGGTTTTGAATTAAAATACAACATTTTTCAGTACTCATTAAAAAAAGGAAAATTATCGGAAAGATACCAAAAATTTACACAAAGTAAATTTTGATGTCTCGATTCTAAAGAAGAATTTTATTTTGTCAAATATAACATATAAAATTGTCAAAAGTGGATTTAAAAGAGGTTCGTCATCAAATGGAGGTTAATCGACCTTCTAATGAATATTAGAATGTTTACGCTTAAAATTGAATTCATTCACATTTTTAATCCTCTAACATTTATTGTAAAAAGTAAAAATATTTGACAAACATATATAATCATTTTGTAGTTAGTTCTATTCATTCCCTCTATTAAAACGGCTAGGCATTAAATACCATTTAAAATAATATTATTTTATTATTATAGTGCAACGTAAGATTTCAAAGGAACTCATTGTTGCGTATTGGGTATGCCATTAAGCATAGCATTCCCTTTAAATTAATATTAACATTTAATTCACAAATAGGGATAAATATAAAGATGTTATATTCTTTATTTACCTAGGGTGTTACATCTAATAATATCAAAGTGATATATTTTGATTATGAGATGGTTATGTGTCAAAATCCTCTCATCCAATGGATTTTAGAGATGTTTAAATTACAAATTCAACCTTATCATTTTACTTTAACCCTTAGTAATCTAATTTATCTTTTACCATGTCTTCTTGTATATTTATAATATATTGTTACCGTATTTACTATAAAATTAAAATTGACAAAAAAATGGATCATTAATGAAACCTGAAACATAATATAAGTTATTTGGAAGAATCTTATATTTTTAGGACTACTATTAAATTTAATAAAATATTAATTGATTTAAATACACATCTATGCAGATTTTTATACTATTCATATCATGACTTTTTAAAAATAAATAACAACTTCATTCTTACTAAAAAAATCATTAATTAAAATATTAAAAGGCATAACCATCTCTAAAATTCTTTTACGGAATAAAATGTTTCAAAAGAAATTTATTTTAATGCTAAAATTATCATTTATTTAAATATTTCATTAATAAGGTGATCACTACATCACCATTGTGTCATAAATAAATTTATTATTTGATTTCTAAAAATTATAAATAAAATACCATGACATATTAAATATTTGTATTTTATTAATGATTATTTATATTTGAGCTGATCACTTATATAACCCCATATAATAATTGTTTTAGTAAAAGATACATGTTTAGGTTGTATTTTCCAAAACATTAAATTAAAAGTAATTAAGTGTCATTTGCACACACAAGTGGATCTAATGGGTCCTAAAATCTACCCAATGATTTTCAAGTACATAAATAGCTCATAAAATAAGATTAATACATGTTTTAGCGTAATTTATCATTTTTTTAATATTTTTTACCCATATTTACCATTTTTTCTCTTTACCCATGTTAAATAAAATATTTACTAATGTTACTATTCATAATGTCTAAATAATAAAAGGTATGTATTTACAAAATGTGGTCCTCATAATTCCAACAATTAAATAAATGTTTCCAAATTCAAAACACATAAGTTTCATAAATTAATTTAAAAATAATTCTCGTCGTCAAAACCATGAAATGTGATTTTAAGAAGTAAAAAGTACCAAAAGATTATCATTTGTTTATTTCCTATTTCAAAGTGAAATTACTTCCCAAGACCGAAAATGTATTTAATAAAAAAAATATAATCCAATTAAAATTTAATACTAATTAAAATTACAATATAATCATATAAATATAATATATGAAAATACAATTTTGACTTAAAATGTTGTATTTATTTACTATTCATTAAAAATAATCTTTATCTGAAAATACCAAAAAATAACCCAATGTAAATTTGGATGTCCAACTTCTAAATAAGATGTTATTTTTTTTAAATGAAACATTTAAAAGAGAAAAAAATTATATTTATAAATGGTTTACCATCAAAAGTCTGTAAATAGACTATTTAATGAATATTAGAATATTTTATTCTTAAAATCTGATTCATTCTTATTCTAAGCCTCTAAAATTTAATGGATAGGTGGATATATTTTTAACAAACATGTGTAATAATAATTTAGTTAGTTATGATCATTCCCAGAAACAAAACGTCTATGCGTTATCTACCATTCAAAATAAACTATTTATTATATTATTTTTCAGTATAACTAAAACTTTTGTGCAACATATGATTTCATAGAAATTTTTTTTTGCATGATCAGTACACTATTAAAAAAGTGGCCTCAATAAAATGAAATAAATATATTATTAATAAATATTAATTGATATGAAATATTATTATTCTATAAATACATGGTTCGATACAAATATGGTTTTGTATTTCAAGAGATTAAATAAATTATCATTGAATAACAAAGAAAAGTCATTAAATAGATCGGATGTGTGTTTGATTTATTGTCAATAGTAATTGTATGTATTGATTGATATATAAAGGAATGTATTTTAAGATATAAATACATGTATATAGAATATATTTTTTCTATGTATATATATGTAATTCATGGTTTTATATAATGATGTTATATATTACATCTGTATGAGGTCTGAGAGGGATACAAAATGATTAGAAGAGAGGTTGAGAAAAATTATTTTATTGAGGATAAATAGTTGGAACAAATTTTTTCCCTAGAATTTAAATAAGTAAAAATATAAATTTTATATATATAAGTAAATTCAATCATAAATTAAGTTTAATAGTATTTTATATGTTACAATTAATATCATAGGAAATCATAAAGTTGTGAAAATGAAATTTCATAAAATTAAATTTATGTGTAAATTGAATTATTGAGTTTTTTAGGAAAAATTTTTATATTTAGCTACTGCATAATAAGATCCACATATTCTGTGTACATATTAACTGTTGATTGTATGTTTTTAGAAAGATTGTAGGTGTTAAGAAGTTGTTATCTATAAATTGAATATCTAAAAGTTATATGATTGGATGTTGGTAGTGGAAATGAATTTGAAAAAAAAATCTAAATCCCAAGAATACCAAAATATTATCAATCTATTATCTAAAAAAACAGTGATATTATTTTGAAAATACGGTAAAGTCATGACACCTTCCTTGTATTTTCAATAGTACCTACCATTGAGTAGACTTAGAAGAATGGAAAAGTATAGAAGAACTATATATATGTGTGTGTGTATGTGTGTCTGTGTGTAAAACTATGGAAGAGGTAGAGTAATAGGTAAAGGAAAAATAATACACCATGGACACATATGAGTCATTTAGGAACACATATAAGATTCATTGCGGCGACAAAGGCGATACAAAAATGTCAATTCTAGTGACATAGTGGGATATACATAACAATCATTCCATTTAATGATTATGGAAAATAGATAGAAACATCATGGATTGTAGGACTCACCGTAGAGATAAACCATGTTGCATTATCAATCATAGAATATTATTGATATTTTAGTTATGAAATTGAGTTAAACCTATAGATGATAAAAAATTATGTAATCCATTTAATAGACCGTAAAAAGATCATTGTGATAGTGAAATAAGAAGATTATGATGGGTATTAGATTGTTAAACAATGGTGTCTATGAATCTTTGAGATATTGTAGACCACACTATAGTAGAAGCTGTATGTAGACTATAATATCACTTTGAAACATTTTTTCCTATATTATGATCATTTTTTAAATCTTATTAGATTATCATCCTGCCTTGGAATATGATGTGATTTATCAATTATAATATATAAATAATAATTCTCACTCTATGGAAAAATGTCACACTATAATGATGAATATTATACCATGATTAAAGGATGGCCGTGATGTGATATTTTAAATGTTAAATATAAGATATCTTTGTGATTTTTTAGATATGGAATTTAGGGAAGAGAATATACTAATGATTGAAAAAAAGTAATAGTTAGAATATGAAATGAGAATATCACACTGTCGCTAAGGATATCCCACCATGATTAATAGAGAAATAGAGTTCTTTTAGATTAGGTTAAATTTAAAAGGATATATTTGGTTTCAGATATCATAGGGATGACTCAACAATTATGGGGAGTTATTGAGAGGTTAATATATAGGCTGTCTTTTTGAAAAAAAATTCAAAATCAACATTCATATAGTGCAATGAATATTTATTAAAGGAGAATAAAAAAATAATAGGAATCTTGATATTGCATACATCAAGAAAAAATCTAACATAAAAGATGGAGGATTGGATAGAGAGAATAATATACTAAATCATTATATAAGGGAAAATAGAAAATTAATACAATTATTTCATTTAAAATCATACTTTTTGAGAGTTGAATTTAAACATAATTTATAGTGTTCAATAAATAGAGAAGACACTAAAATCAAGAAGTTTATATCATCCATTATTGATGTTGGTGAGTGAAATAAAGAAAACTTCAATGGATCATCAAAATCTACAGTAATGATACATCTAGTGTCATAATATAAAAATGGATAGAAAGTCACATCTATAAACTGAACAGACTTTCATTGAAGTAATATGTAGAGGATAATAAGAGGTGGGGACCCATGTACCGACAATATATAATTCTCTAACGTTTTAAAATAAGTGTTTCTTTTCACAGAGTGACCATGACATAAACACAATAATCCCCAGAAAGTGATTATTATCGATTTTAGTACATCGACAAATTATAATTTTCATTCTCCTTGAATTACCCCTTAGAAAAAACAAGGTAAAATCAAAATTTCTCATGTGTAATTTATATTTGAAATCATTATTAATTATTTTATGTGATTTTAATAAGCTAATAGTAGATTTATCATGTTATTTTTATCATGGTAAGACGATATGAACATCCTAAGGTATAAATAGAAACTAATTTTTTTAATTAGTGTACACATAGATTCACCCCCATATATGTGTGCTCTTGGTAAACATGGTTTGAAAAAGTGTCACTATATCCAAAAGTTTATGAATTGATGTTCAATCTATAAATATATTTCAGATGTATGTACACTTGATATCAATGATGAAAACTCCATTTTTTAGAGGAAATAACATTAATGGTTTTCAAAATTAAGTTATTATGTTTCTAAAGGCATGTGGATAGGTTTCCATGGTGTAACAACTTCATGTTACAAATTTTAGATAGAAAAATGAATGAATTTATGATCATGATAATGATATAATCCTTACAAGATCACTTCTCAGTGAAGTATACAATAAATCCAATCTATATTATACTATATTCGAGATGTTGAAAATATTGGAAGTTGTATATTGGTAATCAATTGGATAAAAGAAAGTTGAATAAGCTAAATCAAGAAAATATTACCTTATATAAAAAAGAATACACATTTGAGTATTAATAATAATTCCAGGTAGAAGGATGAACCCAATGATGTAAGTGGGATTCATATCAACATCATGATTTAATCTGAAATTATTCAAGATAGTGTTTTTTATCCAAAAATAATATTTATTTTTAAGGGAAAAAATATTGAATTGTATATGAAAGAGATGTAAACAGAAAAAAAAACTCTTTATGTGGAGTATTGTTAAACAGTTTCCAAAAATTTATCCCTCTGTTACATTAGATGGTGGTTGAGTTTGAGAACAATAATCTAGTGATCAATGAATTCATAGAAAATAATTAAATACATATTATAGTATTATATATTGTTGATGTGTACATTAATGATGAAATAATGATAATCAGTGGAAATATGAAGGGCCAAAGGTACCAACTTGATGAACATCAAAATAATATAATAAAAAATGGGTACAATGGAGTCAAACAAGAGAATTGTACCACTGAAGACATAACATAAATAGAGGAGAATGTATGAAGATTATATAGGAATGAGGATGGAGGAGTTGGATTCCCAATTATAAGATATGTATGTGAACATGATGGATATCAAGTAGTGTTTAAAAACCTCAAATGAAAATAAGTATATCCCAATCATGGAATAATAAATAAATAGATAATGGAAAAAATCGAATTTAGAATCATGAATTTAGTTGAGAAAATAAAATATCTAGAATAAATAACTCTCAAAATAAGGTACCAGTTATTCACAAATTCTTTTGAAGATTATAGAAAATAATGAGTTTGTAATAAAAATAACATGGTTTCAAAAAAAAATACATTCTATATCTATATATCAACATATATATTACTACATTTTCTATGAATATAACATGATATGTATTTTAACTAGGGTTATACTGATAGAAACTATAAAAGTATTGACGCAAAGGATTTCAAGAATAATCATTTTATTCCGATGAAAAATGGGATGAAAGTCTACACTGGAAGAGAATATATTGAGATACAGAATAGATATACTATTTTGGATGGAAAAAATTGAGCACAACTAGGGGTGGACCTTGAACCAATGATGGAACCCTCACTATGTCTGTACATAGAGAGAAATAATATAGATATTTATGATAAATAATGATGATTCACTGGATGTGATAAAGGTGGATTAATTTGTCAAGAAATATTACCTATGGTCAAATAATTTCTTAGTAATTATAATATCCATTGAATAGGATACAAATAAAAAATTCCTTATTGATTTTATAAATTATACCATTAGTGGATAAGTGAAAATATCTGGATAATCCCTCATACGTTTGTTGAAAAATTATAAAAGATGCAAGAAAAATACATCAACATAGGAAACATGCACATGCAGGATTTGTATAAAAAACAAGATGAATCCAAAGCCAAACAAGATGAAGAACCCTAGTGTTATTATCTAAAATAAATTCTTTGGAGGTTTTATTTTGAGAACAAATATTGTACTGTCTTGAATGTTAGTTGGAAGAAATGTGTTCATTTAACTAGATCAAACACACTAGTCTACATAATGATATTGTAGTTACTCTTCTCTCTCCATGCGGAAAATGTTTTTAACTATTGTTTGAATTTATTAGAACGTATGGGGGAGGTAATACAAAGGGTTATTATATTATAATTATATGTGTATGAGATAGAATAAAATTAGTATGTGTTAACAATGTAAAATAAAGTAAGTAGAGATATAATTACTGAGGATTATAAATAGTGTTATGCTTGAACGAATATCAAATGGTCCAAATACCCTAATCTGACTCAATTGTTGTTTCTAGAAACTGCTTTGTATTTATAGAATAATTCTGATATTGTGTAGTATATTGAATAATTTCAAATAATGAAGACATTATTATAGAGTTAATTTGGTTTTAGATAAAAATATATAATAATCTATCGTGTCATCACAATCTTAGTTCTCAATAAGAGATATTGTAACATATATTATTTTCTCTAAGATAACTAAAAGGAGGGGAGGAAAACACTATGATATAAGTATTAAAATTTATGAAATTTATTATTATTTATTGTTATTCTAAAATATGGAATCATTTTGTTGATTTCATTAATACAAGAAGATACTATTAGAAATTTTTTCATAGCCACCATGTGGTTCTCTATGCTAAAAATTATTTAAATACATTTTATTAATAATTAATGTAGTCTGGGGAGAGTTTTTGATGACTAATAAAATGGTGTTTTATCCTAATTAGGAAAAGGATAATCTAGGTAACATTATAATGTACCGTATATTTCATGTGGTATTAGAATTGTGTCCCAAAAATGATGTATCAGTTGGTTCAATATGTGTTATGGATCACAAACAATGTACTTTTTTGTTTATTTAAATATGGTAATTCTATGTATGATTTATATTTCTTCTATGTAAAAAATAAAAAAATATCAAGTTATACAAGTTTATGGAAGTAAATGGTTTACATGGATAGAATTGATTTTACAGACATAAACGCTATTCATATACTATGTTCAAATTCGGTATGATTAGATAATTTTTCAAGGAATTAGTAAAAAATGGTAAATTCACATTCTAAAATTCATAATGTAGGACACAACATGAAAGAGGAAATTGTTTGGAGTGTTGAAAAGAAAACTGTAAATTTTTTCCAATAAGTGGAATCATTGCCGACATGATATTCTAAATTCCCAGCATTTTTAAAAGTGTATGTGGTTCATTTAACAAGTGGGTTTGAGATGCGAAATGTTTTTAAGAAACATTATCTCTAATAGTTTAATATTTAAGGAATATTTTGTTGTGGATAAAATAGAAAACATGTTTTTGGATGATTTTTTTTAATATATAGAGTGTGTAAATGATTTTGTTGATCAACTAGTGCAATAAAGTGTGATATGAAAAGGTTCAATTTTACTAATATTATATGGTATGGAAAATGATTTCATGAAATATAGGGAGAATAAAGTCATTAAATATATATTTTAGAAGATGAGTATATTCACTTACCAACAAATGGCCTTTATAGATATTATTTAAAATATATATGCAGTTCATGTATTGATAAAGAGGGAGTTTTATTTAAATGTGTGTATCTTACAATGTTAAATCCATCTAATTTTATTTATTAATTGGTTGTGAGTAGAATATACAATAAATCCATATAGTGATTATGATGAATAGGTAGTTATAATGTTGTTGAGGAATAATTTTGGTATTGAAAGGGGGGGGGGTTAGAAGAATGAAACATAATATTATGTAGTATTTATGAAGAATACTGATCTATAGGTTATTTTAGGTTTTATTTTAGTTCATTCATGTAAATCTATAATTTGATAAAATTATCACTTGATTCTTATGTGTTGGATTGATTAAAAATATATTTTGGATTTTTTGACTACTATATGTAGGATTTTATTAGATAACATGATGTAATGGATAAAATAGTATTTTTAGGATAAATTAACATTTAATATGAGCTTTTAGATATTAAAAGTATATATATCTTCTAGAAGATTTGTTACCATTTCCTAAATTGGATATAAGATAAGCTGAGAAGAATTATAGTTTGATGGATGATGATCCAATGTTATTTATTATTTTCATATTCAATAAAATTAAATCTTGAATTTCTCTATATATGAACTAAAAATTTTAAATTACAATTTGTATTTTTTATGATGTTAAAATTTTTAGCTCAGTAAATTCATAATTTTAGAAAAAGTAATGTTCTGAATGCACCATATGTGTGTAGAATTCATTCTTGAGTATGTAAGGGTTTATGTGGATCTGAAATATAGTCCAATTATAAGGGAATTTTGATGATTTAAAATTATTAATAAATGATTATAGGTTTTATAGAATAATCTTTATGAGAATTTTCTTAGGAGTCCATAATATTTAATGTAAAAAAAGAAGTTCAGAACATTGAAATCCAGAAGCTGGAAGTGGAAAATCATGTGATAATGAAATTGAAAAATACCTATAATATATAATTTTCATGAATTTGGAATGTGAAATTAAGATTTAATATAAGGACCTAGACTTAAACATTAAATAATCTAAAATTAAATGAATAATTCACATTCAGGATCTATTTAGGTGTAGAGTTTTATAGAATTAGGTCATAACTATTACATTACATCTCAAAAGTTAAAAAGTGGACACTTCTACTAAATTCCATTTTTTTCAAAAAATAAAAACTCTTAAAAATAATTCATGTCTAGTTCTATGTTGTTGATATCATGAATTTTCCATGATCCCATCTTTTACCCAATTCATCTTCAAGTCCTCTGAAAATCATTTCGAAACATCGGATGAGAATAAAAAAGATCAGTATGGGTTACAAAACAAATAATGAAAACATTAGTTCATCATTACAAACATAACATAATCTCATTAACAAAACTCATGAAGTCATAAGTTTTATGAATCTCACATAAAAACATAAATCATAAACGTAACTTGTGGCATCCATATCATATTTACATTGAAGCTATCACAGCTACATATAGAGTTACATTTTAAATACCCATCACAGTATATTCCCTAAATCTCTTATGAGAAACATTCACATTTACCTCTGTCACTTTACCCAACTCATTGGAGGTCTATCTTGGGCTAAACCTCCCAAGCTTTATCATGGAACCACTCGTATACGTAAACAACGCCCAAGAACAATAACATATTCATAAAAAATAAACACAAATGAAAGATAACATTTCCACATTTCAATCACAATATATCATTTAAATATATTGTCCTAAAAAATAATTATGAAAACCATTTTCAAAACCAAAATACATAAAAGAGTATATGATATTTATTTTCCTTTTAAAAACATTACGTCTTGTTAAGGAATCCTTAGATAAAATAATACTTGCGGCACCGGAAAAATGTCGTTTTCATCGCTTATGTTAAAAGAATCATTATTGTTTTTTAGTAAAACTCCACATAGAAAAAGATTCCCTTTGAATGAAAAAAAAATCAAATCTGTTTATACTATGCATAAAATAATGTTTTTTATAAATCAAAATATGCCTCAATGAATGAAGATTGAGACGATGCCCTTTGCCTTGTGTCCGACCTGACTCTTTCATTCTTTAATCTCATGAAAAATTAAATAAAGATAATTTATACTTTCTTGAGAACCATTTTCTAATTTATTATTCCTATTATATCACATATTAGCATGTTATAAACATTATGTAATAATTTCAGTTAATGACGATTTTTTTTGATATTTGGCACTTGAGTTAAAAATGAACTTCTTATATTTACAAGTAATCTATGTGGTAAAAAATCCATTATATCCAAAATGTAATTAATGATTTATAAATCATATATATCTTATATATCCAGTATATATATGTATTTATAAGAGTACATAACATATGTAGGTAAGAAATGAAATGCATTGTAAATGGAGAGGGTAAGTAGTACGTACACATGAACACTACTTTCATTTCTCTTTCATATATAATGGAATGAAAACATAATGATACATCAGTATATTATATATAAGTGTATAATATCTTATATTATATCATTAACATAATGTTTTATTCGTCCCATATATGGTATTAATGAGTCTTATTACTTTGAGGGGGCGGTAGTCCACAGTTCCTAAAATGTAAATATCGCGTTTACCCATAAATAAAACCATAAAGGTATGAAATAAATGAAAAATACATATTAAAAAAGAAAACATAAACATAATATTTATCATATATAAATACATTTCCATCATAATGGTTACCATAGGAGGTGGTAGGTGAATATTGAGCAATCATGGTTTCGTGATGCGTTAGTTTGTCTTCCATAGAAACATTATGTTTATTACCCATTAGTGGGAGGTGTGTGTAAGAGTAGTTCTAGTACTCCTTATAAAAACAATATATAATTGTGAGTATAATGGTTTTGTTATAAAATAATGTAATAAATAGATTTTATGGGGTTGGCGAAGTAAAATAAAACAAAATAACTTAAGAGAAGATGCTACCTATAAATAGGGTAACCCCGATTAGTTTGAATCAAAAGGGTTTCATAAAGTAACTCCATCATATGGTAAGGCTTATAGAAGGAAGATAGGGATATTGAGAGATTATTTAGGTTGGTTTTGGACAATCCAAGGGGCTTCAGAGGTGTGAGTAATGGGTTAGAGGTGATGGCTTTTTATAATAGGGAGGAGTGGTTCTTTAGGATTGTGTGAAAATATTATTTTATTATATAATTTTTTTTCGGTTTCTAAAGGTCCAAAACTAATTAATGTCGAACATAACATGACTCATGGTCGAAATAAAATCATCCAATAAGAATTGGACAGGTTTTGGATATTATTTTAATCATTATAATCTTATTTATTTAAATCATTTATCAATGAGGTAAACACTGCATCATTATTGTGTCATAAATTATTTTATTTATTTAATGTCTAAAAATAATAAAAAATTCCATGATTTAGGAAATAATTTTGGCTTTCCAATTAATATATTTAGTCAAATGAATAATTTATATAACTCTATGTAATAAATAATTTACAAAAAGATATATGTTTATGTAATTTTTTCCTTTACTTTAATTTAATTAAAATAATGTGTCATTATCACTCTTAAGTGGTTCCATGTGGTATCAAAGTAATAAAAAGGATTCCAATGGTCTGCCCTGACTCATCCAATAAGTATAGGGCAACTGTTAAAGTAATTTTTTATTATTATGATATTATTTTTTCCTTGAATGGCCATGTTCACCTTTAACCGTGGAAAATAAAAGTCAAAAGGTACTATTCACAAAAAATTATTGTCATTTTATTGAACCACATTGTACTTATTAAAAATAAACATGTTTTTCAGAGTTTTTAAATTCAATTCAAAGAAGTGGTAAATTTTCATTTAAATTTAAAAGGCAGTTTTTAAACACTACTTAGTGGTTTCACTATTCATTAAAATTGAAGTTTTTCACAAAAATACCAAACATTAGGCCTAAGCTATATTTGATATTCCAAATTAAAAAATGATGCCTTTTTTTAACGAATTCAAAACATATAATTTGGATTAATTAATATAAAATTAGTTATCATTGTCAAAACAAAAAGCATTTTTCTAAAGAAATATTTACTATCAAAAGATTGACACTTATTTATGTCCAATTTCAAAGTGAAATTAATTCAATGACCAATATTTGATTAAATGGTAAAAATATAATATAATTACAGTTTAAAACCAATTAAAAAAATAATCTTTAAATATAAATAAATTAGATTAAAACACCGTTTTGAATTAAAAAACATTATTTTACATTATTCATCAAAAATTGAATTTTATCAAAAAAATACCAAAATTTTACCCAAAGTGAATTTTGATGTCCTGATTCTAAATACATATTTTATTTGGTCAAATAGAACAAATATAAGTGAAAAAGACTATATTTAACGAGGGTTCTCCATTAAAAGGTGATAAATCGACCATTTAAATAATATTAGAGTATTTATTCATAAATTACAATTCATTCTTATTTTATTCCTCAAAATTTTTATTGGATAAATGTAAAAATAATTACAAAACATGTATAATCATATTTTATTTAGTTCTATTCATTACCGACAATAAAAATTTTAGGCATTAACTGCTATTTAAAATAAAAATATAAAAATATTATTATTTCTAGTATGACTCAGCCTATGTGCAACATATGATTTCAAAGAAACATGTTGTCGCATATCGGGTGAGCCATCGAATATAGAAACCCCTTTAAAGTAAAATTAATATTTAATTTAAAAATATTAATAATTTTGAAAATGTATTATTCTTTATTTACTTGGGATGTTATATCTTTCCCCAATTTTGGAAATTGTGTCCTCACAATTTCTATTCACTTATCAAATAAAGGGGGGGGGGGGTATTTATCCCTCATATAATTTTCAGATTTTCACGTTGCCTCTTCAATATTATAGTTTCTTCACAAAAATTTTTGATGATGAATTAAATTACTGTGCAACACTTTCTCTTTTTAGTCATGAATCTGGACTGGTTGTTCCTCATTAGTGATATTCCCTTCCAACTAAACTAACTCTGATCTTAAAACATGATATGGATCTGGAATGTACTTTTTCAACAATGAAACCTAAAAAACATTGTGTACCTGGGACAAAGTCAGAGGTAATGCCACTCTGTACACAAATTATCCAATTTTCTCAAGGATTTCATAAGGTCCAAGGAACCTCGAACTCAAATTTCCCTTCTTACCAAAACACATCACACTTTTCCATGGAGAAACATTGAGAAAGACATGGTCACCTACCTCAAAAAAAGATCCTTCCTCTGATTATCCACATAACTTTTCTTCCTACTCTGAGCTATTCTCATGTGCCTCTAAATCAACTAAACCTTTTCGTCCATCTATTCTACCAATTCTGGTCCCATCAGCTTCCATTCAACTACTTCATCCTTAAAAGCTGTATTTCGACAAAACATTCCATATAATGATTCAAATGGAGCCATCTATATACTAGAATGAAAACTGTTATAATATGAAAATTCAATCAAAGAAAGATATTGGTCCCAAGAGACATGGTAATATAGTGAACCAGCACGTAGCATATCCTCCATGGTATGAATTCTTCATTCTAACTTCCCATATGATTGCAGATAAAAAGTTATACTAAAATTTAATTCAGTACCGAACGACTTATGAAGGCCTTTTTAAAAATAGAAGTAAAACTGGGATCATGATCAGATACAATGGAGAGGGGAACACCATGAAACATGATTATCTCTTTAACATACAACCGAGAAAGATGATCTAGAGACAAAGTATCTCGAATAGAAATAATATGAGCAAATTTCATCAGTCGATCAATAATAAACGAGATTTCATAATTACCTAGAGATGTCTTTGGTAATCCCACAATGTAGTCCATGGATATATTTTACCATTTCCAATCTGGCACTGGTAAAGACTAAAGCATTCCTTTTGATAACTTCCTCTCTGCTTTAACATGCTGGAAAGTCAAATAATTCATAGTAAAATCAGCAATATCTCTTTTCATTTCATCACACGAGTTATACTCATGATGATCTTTGTACATATTAGTACATCCAAGATGAACTGAAAACGGGGAACTATGAGCTTCAGATAACAACTAGTACTTCAAATGTTTATCACAATGAACACATAATCTCATTCCCAATCACAAAACACAATCATTATCAATGCTAAATTCAGGGAACTTAACCTTCTGAACCAACTCTACCTTTTTCTGCAACTCATTGTCATCCTTCTACGCTTGCTTAATTCTTTCTGAGAGATTTGATATCACTTACAACTAAAAGAAAACATAAGAATATTCTACACCAAAAAATTCTATGCTAGAGATAATTAAATCAAAAACCAAAGGATCTAATTCCAAACATATCATGGATAATGAAGCATTACTTTTTCCACTTAAAGCATCTTCCACTTTATCTGCATTCCATGGATGGTAATGGATCGTGCAATCATAATCCTTGATTAATTCCAACAATCCCCTATATCTCATGTTAAATTACTTCTGAGTGAATATATACTTAAAACTTTTTTGGTCATTATATATTTCACATTTTACTCCATAAAAATGATGCCTCCAAATTATTAATTCAAAAACAACAGCTGCTAATTCCAAATCATGTGTATGGTTATTTAACTCATGAGGTTTCAACTAATATGAAACATAAGAAATTACCTAATAATTCTTTATAAGGACAAAACCATGTCCTTTCAATGAATCATCACTATAAATTACAAACTCACCATTTCTGGAAGGTAGTTCCAAAACTGGAGAATTTAAAAATCTTCTTTTCAATTCCAGAAAAAATGATCACATTATTTTTCCCATACAATCTTAACACCATTTCGAGTTAATATAATCAGTGGGAAAGATAACCATGAATCATTCTCAAGAATACTCTGGTAATAACCTACCAAACTATGAAAACTATGAATATAGATTATATTTGTGCATCATGGCCATTCTTCAACAACTTTTATTTAAGCAGGATCAACAATTATGATATTTTTTTAAATAATGTGACCATGGAAATATATTTTCTGTAACCAAAACACACACATGATGAATTTCCCAAATAGTTAATTTTATTTGACTGTTTTCAAGAAAACTCATAAATGACTTTCATGCTCATATTTACTTTTAGAATAAAACAAAATATCATCAATGAACACAACCACAAACTTATCCAAGATCTCATGGAAAATTATATTCATAAGATCCAGGAATACAGCAGGTGCATTGGTTAACCCAAAAGGCATAATTACGAATTCATAATGGCCATATCTAGTATGAACCACGGTCAATGAAATTTATGTTTCCTTTAATTTAAAATAATATAACCTCGACCTCAAATCATTCTTTGAAAAATACTGAGCTCCCTAAGGATGATCAAAAAAATCATCGATATGAGGAAAAGGATACATGTTCTTAAAAGTGATGTTATTCAATGCACTATAATCAATGAGAAGTCTCATTGACCCATCTTTATTATTAAGAAATAAGATATGAACACCCCATGGAGATTTTCCAGGTCAAATGAAACATTTATCTCATAACTCTTGCAATTGCTACATTAACTCTAAATGTTCAATTTGAGCCATTCGATAATGGGGTTCTGAAATTGGCATAGCATCAGGAACTAAGTCAACAGAAAATTAATCTTCTCGATCAGGTATAATACTAGGAAAATCATCAAGAAAAACATCAAGGTACTCATTTACCCCTATCACATCATTAATCTGAAGAGTTCTTGTGTTTTCAACAATATCTGTAAGGTAACATTCATTTCCATCTTTTACAAGTTTTATAGTTTCTTGATATGTTATCAAAAGTAAGGGTTCATTCTAGTACACAGACATAAAATATTTATATAATGAAACTTCTTACGATCTTCCATAAATCTTTGCATGATAAACAGAAATCCAATCCATAATATAAATATCATCAAACTCTACTAGAGGCAAAACAATAAGGTTTGGAGGTATGGTTTTTCAGCACACAAGGATAAGAAGGTTCTTATAATTTCTTTTTGTCTCAACATTTCCTCCATGTGTTTTTACCAGAAGTTTAGGATTCATATATTGAGATGGAATTCCCAATTCGTTAGAAAAATTCTCAGAAATGAATGAATGTGTAGACCCTAAATCAAACAACACATTGGCATAATCCGAACAAACAAATAGTGTACATGATACTACTTTATTTTATGGCCCAACATCTACAGAAGTAGTTGCAAAGGAATTCGACACAAATTTATGCATGTAGTCTATTTGATTTATTTTCTTTTAGTTCTTCTTTGGACACTCATTTTCATAATGACCCATTTCATTACACTTAAAACATTTTACAGACTGTAAATCAGATTTTTTCATACCACTACATTGATCTTTTTCAGTAAAATTATGATCTTTTTGTCCCATTTTACCACATTGGTAGCAATTTCCATAACTCAAAAGACATTCCCCAACATGTTTTATACCACAATTTTCATAAAGAGTAAACTTAAGATTCTTACCATCTGACATTTTTTAAGAGTTATTACCTTTCGCCTACCACCTCAACCTCTTATTCTGTTGTTTGTCAAAGAACACATGGTCATTGGAAAACTCCATTTACACCTTCTCTGCACATCAATAATGTTTTTCATAACTTTTTAACTAACAAGAAGCTAAATCTCTTTGATACATTGGCTTTTATCCTGAGTAAAAATGGTTGAATTTATTATCAAGATCTTGTATGAAATTTGGAGCATACCTTGCCAATCGAGTGAATTTTGCTTCATAAGTAGCCACTAAGATATCCTCCTGCCTCAATTACAAGAATTGTTTTTCATCCTAAGATGAACCACCATAGGAAAATATTTCTCAAGAAACATACCTTTAAATTCATCACAATCAAGAGAATAAATCACTTTACTAATCCTGATATTTTTCACCATCGACCACCACTGATCAGCTTCACCAGCAAAACTGTAAACAGTGAGACTAAGAATTTAATGTTATGAACACCCCCATAACATCAAAAATAATCTACAGTTCTTTAATACACTCTTATCCTAGCACATGGTTAGATGATCCTCTAAAATATGGGGGATGTTGCCTCATGAAATTAAATACTACTGACATGTTTCTCTATATTTGATCTGGTTGATCTCATGCATGGATACCACCAACATTTATAGAATATGTCAATTGTGCCATCACAGTAAAAAACTATTTAGTTATGATTCTGACCATCTCATGTTGCTGATTTGGAAGGTAGTCTTCTTTCTAATGTAGTTCGATCATAGATGCCCTATTTCCACTGTGGAAAACAATTTTGAACACAAAGATATCTTATGAGAAGAAACATGGTAATCTATAAATGCTATCATTTCATTATTAACCTAAATTAATTTGTGGATAATAATTTAACAATACCCTAACTCCTAAATTTATCTAAACTGAAATCTGATACCAACTATAAGGACTTGTCCTTAAACATTATATAATTGCAAATAAAATGAATAATTCACATTGGGGATCTTTTCTATTTTAGAGTTTTAGAGAATTATTTAACAACTATTACATTACATCTCAAAAGATACAAAGTCGACACTTCTACTGGGTTCCCATTTTTTAAAAAGATAAAAACTCATAAAAAAAGATCCATGTCTAGTTCCATGTTTTAGACAACAAGATTTTTCCTTCATCCCATCCTTGACCTTATTCATCTTTAAGTCCTATGAAAAACATTTCAAAACATGGGATGAGCATAAAAATCTCGGTAAAGGTTATAAAACAATGAAATAAAACATTAGTTAATCATTACATACATAACATAAGAACTTTAACATACCTCATGAAATCATAAGATTTATGAATCACACATAGAAACATAAATCATATAGGTATCTTGTGGCATCAATATCATACATACATTGTAGCTATCACAACTACGTAGAATTTAAAATTAGGAATACCCATTACAGAATATTCGCTAGATATATTAGGAGAAACATTTACGTTTACCTCTGTCATGTTACCCAATGCATTGGAGAGCTATCTCGGGCTCACCCGACCTAGGTTTATCATGGAACCCCAATATATGTAATCAATTCCCACAAACCCTAACATATTTATAAAAAAATAAACCCAACGAAAAGATAATATTTCCACATTTCAATCAAAATATGTCATATAAATATTTTGACATAAGACATCCATTATCAAAACCATTTTCAATACCAAAATATTTAAAAGAGTATATGGTATTTATTTTCCTTTTAAAAACATTACGACTTGTTAATGAAGCCATATATCAAGTAATACTCGTGATGGTGGAAAAATGACATTGTCACCGCTTACATTAAAAGAAACATTATTTGTTTTCATTTAGTAAAAAGCATCATAGAAAAAGATTCCCTTAGAATTAAATGAAATGAAAATGTGTTTATATAGCATATAAATTATTTTTTTAAAAAAACAAAATATGCCTCCATGAATGGAAACTGAGACGAATCCCCTTACCTCTTCTCCGACCTGACTTCTTTATTCTTTACTCTAATAAATAATAAATTAATGTTATTTTATTAAGTCTTAAGAATATTCTTCATGTTTATTATTCCTTTTATAACTCATATTACCATGTTATAAACATTATGTAATCATTTGTGATAATAACATTCATTTTATTGATATTTTATAATTGAATCAAAGATGAACTTCTTATCATTTCATGTTGTCTATGCGGTAAAAAGTAAATTATCTCCAAAATAATATTAATGATTTTGAAATCATATATCACTTATATAAACAGTATATATATGTATTTATAATAGTACATCACATTTGGAGATAATAAATGAAATGCACTGTTCATGGAGATGTTAAGCCGTATGTACGAATGAACACTACTTTCATTTTTATTCCAAATTTAATAGAATGAAAACACAATTATACATACGTATATTATAATTGTATTATAATATCAAATAAAATACCATTTAGTTTCTCCTTTATATGTTCCACCTATGGAATTAACGAGTCATATCACTTTTAGGGGGCGATAGTCCGTACGTCCTAAAATGGAATTATCGTGTTTACCCATAATGGAAACCACAAAGGTATGCTAAAAATGAGAAATAAAGAACAATAAAAGAAAACATAAACATAATATATATAATATTTAAATACAATTAAATTATAATGGCCACCATATGAGGTGTTAGGATAAGATTTATCAATCATTGTTTCGTGAGGCCTTAGTTTTCCATGCACCGAATCATTATGTTCATTAACCATTAGATAGAGGTGTGTGTAAGTGTAGTTAGAATCGTTCTCATAAAAACAACCTTGTATAGTGAGGATACATATGTTTTTATAAAATAAATGAATAAAAAGAGTTTACAGGGTTGGAGAAGTAAAATAAAACAAAATAACTTAAGAGAAGATGTTACCTTTAAGTCAGGTAACTCCTTTAGGGTTGAACCAAAAGGGTCTCTTGAAGTGACTTATGAATATCATTAGGCATCTAGGAGGAAGAGAGGGATATTTAGAGATTATTTTTTCAGAGTTTGGATGAACCAAGCAGATTGAATGGTGTGATTAATGGGTTAGAGGTGAGGGATTTTTATAAGGGGGAGGAGGGGATCTTTATAAAAGTGTGAAAATATTATTTTATTATATATTTATTTTCGATTTATAAAGGTCAAAAAACAATTAATGTAGATTATATGATGACTAGTAGTCGAAATAAAATCAACCCATAAGAATTGGATAAGTTTTGTATATTATATTAATCATTATAATTTCATTTATTTGAATAATTTGTTAATGAGGTAAACACTGAATCACTATCGGGTATTATATAATTTTATGTATTTGATGTATAAAAATTATAAAAATAATTCCATGATGTAGGAAGTATTTTTATCTTTACAAAGAAAATATATTCGAAAATATAACAAATATAAACCTATGTAAAAATTAATTTACTAAAAGATATATGTTTATGTCATTTTTTCCTTTACTTTAAGTTCATTAAAATAATGTTTCATTATCACTCTTAAGTGGCTTCAATGGGGTCCCAACATGGACCCAAGGATTCCTGTGGTAGGAAATGACATATAGAATATTGTTATGAAATGTGTTAAGGTAATTTTTTATTGTTATGATATTCGTTTTACCTTGAATTACCATATTTACCTTTATCCGTAGTAAATAAAAGTCAAAAGTTACAATTCACCAAAAAATAATATCATCTTATTGAACTAAATTTTCCTTACTAATAAAAACCATGTATTTATGATTTTCAAAATTCAATTCACAGAAGAGGTAAAATTTCATTTAAATGAAAAAGTCAGTTTTTAACTACTACATAGTGGTTTCACTATTCATCAAAAATTGAAGTTTTTCGGAAAAATACAAAAAATTCATCCTAATATATATTTGATATTCCAATTTCAAAAATTATTCCTATTTTACGAAATTAATAAAATTTATGTTGGATTAATTAATTTATAATTAATTCTTTCTTTAAAAAATAGAGTTTTTAACAAATATTAACTATCAAAAGATTGACACTTTTTTATGTCCAATTTAAAAGTGAAATTAAATCCAATGACCAATATAGTATTAAATAGTTAAAACATAATAAAATTACACTTTAAAACCAATTAAAAATATAATATAACCATATATATAAATTAGGTTAAAAGGGATTTTTGAATTAAAATTAAATATTTTCTACTATTCATCAAAAATTGGATTTTATCAAAAAAATTCCAAATTTTTACACCAAGGGAATTTAGATGTCTCAATTCTATAGAAGAATATAATTTGGTCAAATAGAATATATAAAAGTGACCAAAACTATATTTAAAGAGGGTTCTCCATTAAAAGGCGGTAAATCATCCTTTTAAAAAAAATTAGAGCATTTATGCTAAAAATCAGATTATTTCATATTTTAAGCCTCTAAATTTTTATTGGATATATGTAAAAACATCTAAAAAAACAAGTATAATAATTTTTAGTAAGTTATTTTCATTCCCGCTAATACAATGGTTAGGATTTTACTACCATTTAAAATAATAATAATATAATATTATTATTTTTAGTATCACTTAGTCTTGTGTGCAATGTAAGATTTCAAAGAAACATGTTTTTCATATCAGGTACGCCATCTATCATAGAAACACCATTAAAAAAGAATTAATATTTAATTCAAAATATTGATAATTATAAAAATGTATTATTCTTTATTTACATGGGATGTTACATTTATAGTATTAAAAAATGATATTGAAGCTTTGTATACAAAAAAATTACCAATTTTAAACATACTGATGAAAACATAAAAATTAATCAAGAACCCACCAAATATATACAAAAGTAAAATTATCAATGTGGTATATGAACTATAAAATGAAAAAATATTCTTCCTGTATATGTATTGGTCATTTAGGTCATATATAAGAGTCATTTTTACATTATAGAGGATATATAAGAGAAAATTCTAGGAACATAGTGTGGAATATGTAATGGTTATTTTATTTTTCTATTTTTTGAAAAGAGTCAGCCATGACATGGATTGTTGGACACACCATGAACATAAAATTTAAAGGTTTATTAGTGTTATCATTATATTTATATTTTATTTAGACTAATTTGGTAAACATGAATATGATGGAACAACATTCTAGATATTTTATTTGAGGTTTTGAAGAATGTGGTGATAGGGATTCATGAAGATAATAAAGACCACCCTATAATAATATATGTTTGCGGATTTGAAAATCCCTTTGAAAATATGGTACAATATTTTTGGTATTATGGAACCATTTTGGATCATCAGCCACTAATGTATTATGAGGTTTTTTATCAATAAAAAATATTATTAAAAAGAAACTTCTATGGAAGATCAGAATGTCTTATTGGAGAAGAAAATATCATGATTAAAGGAGGGTCACATTGCGATATAAAATTATTTAAATAAATGATACATAATATATTTTATATATCAAGAATTCAGTTAATGACCATGATTTGAATATTCATAAAATTCAATAGTTAGTATAGGAATTAAAATTGTAGAAATATTAATATTGAAAAAATGTCATGAAGAAAACAACATCAATGTTCTAAAAGATTCATTTCAATTTAAATGGAGATATTTGCCTTGAGGTTTTATGAGACAGCATGATAATTATAGGGGTTATTGAGAATTTAATATATAGATAATCATTTTATTATATATGTTTGTAATGATATTCATTCAGTTATAGGAATATTGATTGGAATATAAAATATAACAATAGGGGTACTCTCAACAACATATATAATTGAATTTTTTTATATAAAATAATGAATGATAGAAAATTAAAATTTTGATTTATAAAATATAGAGTGATATTGAAAAATATAGAATTTTATAAAAAGAAACAAAGAAGGATTAAAATGATATTTAAGGCTTAGTTCAAGGAAAAATAATTGTGGTAAAAATAATGTATTGCATTTATATACATAGTTATAATGAAGACTATGTGAAATAATATTGTCCTTATTTATTGAATTCAAAATATTAAGAAAAGTATTTCTCCGTCTTTGATAGTGTGCTGTACTTATACACCAAAATCACAATGAGGAGTTGATCTCACCTAATATTGAATATGTTTGTTATAGTAAATAGATGTTTAATTAAGAATCAAACAAAACATAATTATATAATTAATTCCACTTTTTGAGAATTGAGAGATCATCTTATATATAAACTATATAATTCTTGAGTGAATAAAAGAGTTGTGGAGAAGAATATGGAGTGTCCCATAATCCAATAGTGTATCCTTATATAACTTTGTAATGGAATATATCCATTTAATTAAGTGATAAATACCTAAAAAATCATCCATATAAAGATAATATTTTCGATTACTGTACACTAGCACATCATATGGTTTATGCTCCTTAGATTTTACATTAGTGGAGAACCAAATGAAATAAATGTTTTATTTATTCAATTTATATTCTATATTTATTCTTATTAATCATTGTAATTGGAAGAAGATAAATTTTAACTCAAAATTATACAACTAACAAGGGTTTAAGATCTGAATGGACTATATGATAGAAAAATGAGAAAACATTTTATTCAGTGTGCACCATAACATACCCCCCCACTTAGGGTGCCCTAGATAATCCTATCCCAATAAGAAGTACTATAAATATAACACAATGATATTTTAGTTCAAATTTACATTTAATTAAATTCAATTATTACTATATTTCTTTACATGAGTCATCTAACCAAAATGAGTTTTGATTTTTATTAAGATAAAATTACCAGTCTTATGTGTGATCAATGTAATATATGTTTTGAATTTTTTTGCATAAATAATAATTAAAT
This sequence comes from Viscum album, assembly GCA_963277665.1. Classification (NCBI taxonomy): domain Eukaryota; kingdom Viridiplantae; phylum Streptophyta; class Magnoliopsida; order Santalales; family Viscaceae; genus Viscum; species Viscum album. Next base: position 1,934,531,689 of record OY728142.1, read on the forward strand.
CATTATTAAATATATATGGAACTAAAATTAGGGGGTTAATTTTTTAATATCAATTCATTGATAATACTATATTAGTATAGAAATGTAACTAACACGATTATGTTATTTTAAAAAAAGTATTTTTATGAAAATTTCATTTTCATGAAATATGTATTTTTATATATAGAAAATAAAAAAATAATATTTGAATTATTATAAAATATATTTTTGAAATGATGTGTAGATTAATATAAATTATATTAGTAATTTATAAGAAATAATAGTAATAATAATTAACCAATTTTTTTAAAAAGACATATTACATTATATTTAATTTTTCTATTTAAAATTTAATTATATAAATTTATGAATTTTAATTTTCAAAAAAATCGATTCTATTATTTGATTCATCCTGTCAATATTATCTTATAATGAAATTTTGAATTTTTTCTATGAATGTTACATTTTTTTGGTGAATTCTCAAAAATATTGTTTTAACAAATAATTGAAATTTTCTATCATCATTAAGATATAAGAACAATAGAAAAATTTATGAAACTTTTCTCTTTATAGAATATGTATTTTAAAATAAAATTTATTGCTTTAAAAAATAAATTTAACCAAAAAACCCACGATAACATTTTTGGAACATATTTAATATTTTTCAAAAATCATTTTTATGAATTATACGTTTGTTATCATTTAGTAAAAAAATATTATTTTTAGTAAATTAATAATTTTACATTTTTTAAATTTTTGGAAGAACTATATACAAATTATCTAATATATATATTTATATTTTAAGTTTAAAAATATTTTACCATGGTTAATAAAACTTATTGTCGTAAAATTGAATTTTGGTAAAAGGTTAAACTAAGTGGAAGAAGCATAATATTTCACATTATCATATAAAAATAGCGTGTATATATAATATGTATTTTTTTCGAGGTTCATACCTATATTATTATTTTTTATGAAACATTAAACATGTTTTTTTTTGTCGTTTGAATGTTGTTTTTTCATCCATAGTATGGATGATCATTGAATTGGAAGGCAATAATGTCTGTTTCGAAGATAGAAGGTAGAGTCAGTATAATTATCTATGTGGGAGAAGATTTTGGGTTGTGGAGATATTCACTATGCTGTTAGGAGAGTTGTTGTTTCATGGAGATCTAGGTTGCGGTATAGGGATCTAGGAGGATGACACTTTGAGCTACTTCCATAATTTGTATAGTTGTGGTGTAGAAGTTAGTTATGGAGTAAACCAGTTGGGGGATGGGTTGTGGATGGGGTGACTGTGGTTCAAGGTAAATAAGGATGATTTTGGTGGGTTTTTTATTCTTAACACCACTTCACCATGGAGGTCTCCTACAACAGAGCCACTGTTTAGAGTTTGTAGATATTGAGGAATAGTGGTTTAGACTTTGATATATAAATCCACACACTATGGTTTATAAGAACTAAGGTGTGGGATTTCCCATGGATATTGAGAGAGCTTTTACTATAGAGGCCATGTCATGGTCCCTCGCACTATCCCATAGTTCCCTTTTGTTATCCATTTTTAAGGCTTGGTCCAAGAGGCTATCTAGTTGTCGTTTTTATTACAAATACCCCCTTGCCTATTATTTGTTTCTCTCCATTCATCCTCAAAACACATAGCAACCCCACAAATATTCTCTACGGGGATTGATGTTACATTCAATTAGATTTAACCCCTTCCTTATAGGGACTAATATGTGGTTAACCAAGCCTTCCATTCTTAGTGTTCTGAGTATATATTTTATAGATAATCCATATAGTTTATTATCTTTATAGAATTCAATTTTTTCCTCTTTGGTAACCCTTATTGACATAATTCATTATCGTCATCGAAGGTAATGTAGAAGAAAAAAAGATACCTTGGGCTGATAGAGTTTTATAGATTAATCATTACATTTTTGGTGGGTGTTATAACCATACTAATATTTTCTATTTCACCCTAATCATTGTGTGAACCAATTATGATCAAATAATAACACTCTATAAATAACCAAATTAATTGGAAGAATACAGTTTTTCGATAATCGTATTCTTTGATGTCCCTATAGATCTCATTGGTTCTTTTGGAATTGACCCCAAGCCTATTTCCACTCGAGAGGTGAACCACCTCTTGAAATTATGTTAACTAACTGTTGATAAATATATTCTGTAGCAAGAAAATGTGAATTATTCGTATGAATAATTTTGTATTTTTTGAATAAAAAGTGATCTTTTGTGATTTATTGTAATACTATTACATAGACTAAAATATACATCCGGACATATATATATCCATTGATAAATTAATAAATGAATGAAAATTGTTGTAATTAATATGATAAATGGGATCACGAACCTCGTAAAATGTAAAATTTTAAATAAAAGTTAATTAGATTAATTAACCATTATGGATTATAGAAATTTTTTAAGAGATTTTCATTATATTCCTTGGTATTGAAATGACTTGTTATAATTTATGCATAAGGGATGGATCTTACATAGATTTTGTGATATTTTTTATCACATGACATTGCTTGTGTACTCAAAATCACCCATGTGGTGCATGATGGTAATGATCATGGTTTATAATCCAATGTAGTGTAAGATGAATGGTATATTCATCCACATGTGGTTATGATTCATGGTATTAGATACCAGCATAGGGTATGATGTATAATATATTATACCGTCTAATGGTACGATTGATGGGATTAAAAATTCCTAAGGGTAAATTTTGTAGTAACTGGATAATTGGGGGATAATATATTATTATCTTAAAGGAATGGGTATTTCTTCCTGATATATTATGTGAAATGCTTCATCGATAAGTGAATATGGCACTATATTTGGTTATCCATCCTCATGAAAGATGATCCATCTTGAGAAAAAGACATATGGAATGGTGTCAAATTTGGTTTGGTTGACCTTGATCTGAACATATATCTTGATGTTATTAGTTATATATTATTCTTAGTATTAATTTATTTACGTAATAACATATTTATCATCATAATAAGTGCACCATATACACTGAGTGTAGATTTTTTAGACATAATTAGTAGTTTCTTAATGAGTTGTACTCACACCTTGTTTAGGTTTTTGTTTGGTACCTAAATAAACTCCATGAATATAGGTATTGAAAACTTAAAGGGGCATTTTTGTTGATTTTTATTAATTCATGATGGGCTTGAGTTTAGAGAGTAGGACAAAATGGGGATCATAACCAAGGATTTTATTCATTTATATTTTTTTATATTTTTATAGACTACATCGCATGATTTATATTAATTTCATTCTAACATCACATGGTTTACTATTTGGTTTTAATATTTATCCTTTCTTTTAGTCATGGTAACCTTTTGATTATTTAACATAATTATTATTTTTCTATAACAATATTTCTATTATTATTATTATCCACTCTCATTTATACTCTGTACCATAGGTTATAGTATACCAATTATATTCATTATAGACTAATTGATAGTTGGTAGACAATGGCATATGAAGAGAACACTTGATGTTACGTATCAGTCTTAACTTGGTCAAAAAAGGGAGCATTGGGTTGAGGGATTTTACAAAGTGTTATCAAAGTTTCAAGCCTTCTTTTCAATTTCATTACTATTTTTGACTGATAAAAATGTTTCTAGGATGTTTCAGGGTTTGGTGATGATTCATCCATGGGATTATCTAATCCATGTGTGGGGGGATACATGTTATCAAAGGGGGGTTACTTTTGATGAAATTCAACTATAATGGATGATGACATTTCACCTTGGTTGATTCACATATTATGTGACATTTCCTTTTTTTTTGAAATTTTTATTAATGGACTGGTATGGTGTGAGATGAGTATGCATACATCATGATAGACATTTAGGAATATATTTTGAAATTATTTGATCATGATACGACATATCTATTTATTATTGTAAATATTTCTTTAAAACCCATGAAATGGAAACCATATTGCCCATGATAAAAATAAACTATAAAAAAATGTTATGTTATACCAATTCACATGTTAATACAAGTGAATAAGAACCTTTATTTAGGGTTTATCGATTAATTTGACTTATTTAGTGTGGTCTTGTAGTCTAACATGTGTTCTATGATGTTTGTTAAACCATTTTAAAATATATTCCTCGTCTTCATCCTCTGATTGATTGTTAGGTGAGTGATTTTCAGAGAACTCTTAACATAGTCGATCGAGAACTCCCAACAACTTTGGTAATTCATATAGATGGTCAAAATTGTGATTTATTCTTTAGGTTCTTGTGATCCATGGAAATATATAATGTTCGAGTCATACCATCAATGTGTGAGTTTATGAGAGAGTTCGTGAAGTAGTATCCTCCTATATTTAATGGGGAGGGAAGACCCAATACAACTAATATATGGTTTTTTTCAATCCATAGAATCATCAATCAAATCAAGACACATGTGGATTGGATGGTAATACACACTAATTTAATGCTTCAGGTACAAACCAACAAATTGTGGGAGAAAGTGGAGTGAGATAGTGAGAAAGAAGAGTTGTCTTGGAAGAATTTCAAGATGAATTTTTTTAGCCACTTTTACCCAGAAATTTTAAGGGATGAGAGTGATCATTATTACCGGATCCTAACATTGTAGGGAATGTCAGGGATATAATATTTTGGATGATTCAATGTTCTATAGCACTTAGTACTATATTTAAAAGCTGATGAGGTTTCTAGGGGAATACATTTTTAGGATGGGATTACCTATGATATAAGGTCATCGGTACATCTACATCATTTAAACAGCTTCGAATATGTGATGAACTAGACTCTCGTTGTAGATTGAAATATGAGAGAGGCCCAAATTGTTATCCAGGAAGTTTTAATAGGACAATCTATGAGTTATTTTTTTTAGTGATAAGTACTGCTATTAAAATAGCGGTTAGAAAAGTAGTGTGGAGAGAAATAATAGAAGTGGGTATCAATCTTTGGATCACTGTTTGTTTCATTGATTTCATTATGTGATGGTAGTCTACAAGAATCCTTTATGTCTAAATACACTAGTGTAGTGTTGTGTCTATGGTAGGATAGCCCATCTGAAATGGTTCCATATGAATCTTCAGTAGAAGAATAGTGATATGGGATCTACATAGACACCTAAGTTAGGGAGGGAATTAGATACACATCGAAAGAATGTTTGTTAGAATTCCAATTGATATTTTTTCTTAAGATGTTGATGTGGTTCTTTAGTATTGGAGTAACATAAATATCCATTGGGATCAGTATATGAGAGAAAGACTAGATCCCAGAGTAGAGGGGTGAGTCAACTGCATGTTAGGTAGTCTATTATGAGTGGTTTGGTTACCTAAAATTATAACTTAAATTTTATTATTCATATATCATATACCATAATTTTTTTTTATGAAATAGAATAAAATTAATTTTTATTTACTCTTTTTGAAAAAAAAAATAATGGTTTTGGTTTTGGAGAGATTGAATGTTATAATGTCTATTGGCTCGTAGTTGGGATTTCATTCAATGGATATCAAGCATTGAATAAAATTTTCACATAAAATTGGTGACTGACATTTCCTTTGGGATTAGTTTATTTTAGAAATTATAGGCTTCGATTTGATTCTTAGGGTGGATTAGATTTTTCTGTTCTAAGATCACATTTACTGCTATCAATGGAGTGTTTTCATTTCTATATCTAGAAGGGGACATCTATTTTCATCAGGGTGAGTGGTTTCTTTTGGATGCACATGAATGAACAATTAAACTTCAATTGGATTTTACCAATTAATAGATAGAAATACATGTTCTGGTGAATTTAATATAAACCGTGGTTTCTATCAAACCAATGTACGATGTTTTTAGGATTTCATTCCAATATTGTTCTTTTTCTTATTGCATTAGTAGGAGATAAATGTAATGAATTATTTTTTTATATAAGATGAGTCAGTATCTATTACAACATACAAAGTCGAACCAATAGAGCTTCACCAGTTGAAATTTTAGTCGTATGATTTGGAAGTAAAAAGAATCAAATGACCTAGTAATTCTTTATGGGGTTTTCCAATGTTTTCACAAAAAGGCTAATGGGGACGTGCAGTTATGTGTAATTTTCAAAGTCTAAAACAATTATGGTCATGAACCAGTATTACCTTTCACACATTGTTGATCTATTTGATCAAATAAGAGGTTATAGGATTTTATTAATGATTTCATTGGGTTTATTGTACCATCAGTTGGATGTGCTACCATCATAAACACATAGTGTATCTTTTCGGAGAATATATGGCATGGTTGAGTTCATGGTGACATAATTTTTTCAAATTAATAAACCATTGGTATTCTTAGATCTGGTGAATAAGATCTTTCATCCATTCTAGGATCAGTTTTCTGTATTTTCTTTTGATAACATCATATTGTAATCCTAGTCAGTAGATGATCATTACCAATATCTTGACATCATCTTGAGTAAATCAATATTACATCTACTTTATGAATATAAATTTATAATTAGTTTCTAGATTGATAGATTGGATTTCATAGGCCATGTTATCTCGGAGTCTAGTGTGAAAAAGGACATACAGAAGGTTGTAATAGTGTTATCTTAAGAGAAACCCATGAATTACATCGATATTTATATCTTTCTGGGTCTAGCATGCTATTATTGGGATTTCATCAAGGAAGGATCAGATCAAGTGGTATCACTATCTGAGATGGCCAAGAAGAGGGTTAATATAGGCTAATGAGATTCATGTGAGAGGAAATACATGGATTTAAATAGAATGATGACCTGAGTGTCGATCCTCACCTTTCCAATGCCACATAATGAATATAAAATGTATTATTATTCATCTATAGTTAGTCTTGGAGCAGATATAATGTATGCGGATCAAGTGAATTTTTTATGGATCTACATAGTCAAGGCTACATGAAATGAATAAACCTATAGATGATCTAGTGTTAATATTGCGGGGCATTCTCTATGTTGCAAGAGACACAATATGATGTGTGAGAGGTTTGTGGAATACATGGACCATAAGAGCCTATTTTAAAAAAATTATGTGAAAGTCCTCATCCTTTGTTAGAGCAGATGGTTCACGTATCTACAATCTTCTAAATTTTAGTTAGCTTATAGAAAAAGAAATGAAATGTACTCACTGATTATTTGATCTGAAAGGCATGGAAAAGGAAGTTTGGGATTCTTGAAATGAGTGGTAGCTGAAGGCACTCTTTGGGGACATGCATCAACATTTTCAAGAGTCATTGGAATGAGTGTAACTGACTTATAGATATATTATATTAATGATTTTGAATTGGATCAAGACATATATGTTATATAATTTTGAGGGAATAGCTCAGATGGACATCTTATATTGTGCGCAGCCACCATATGGATTTTATCTTAGAAATATTAACATTATTCTTCTCTATGGCTATATAGGAGTTTTTATATCAGTGCATGAGGAGATGACGAAGGGATTTACTGCTTCAATATTGGAGGAACATACATGTCCGAAAAAGACGTATCATAACCTCCCTTGACAATTGAATTAACACAAACGTTCTTTTCCAATATGTTTTTCTTTTTCTTTTCATTTTAGAGAAAAATATGTTTTTTGGGAGGTTTTGTAGGGGAGCACGGTTGGCGCACAGTCTGAACAAACCGTGCTGCCAGCCCAGGAATCCGTGCACCCTTGACAGTGGGTTCAGCACGGGCTACGCACAGTATGTCAAACCATTGGGCAAGCCATGTGAAGTCCCTAGATGAGACAGTGGAAACTGCATGGTTTCCGCACAGATTTCCAAACTGTGAGGGGTAACTATGCGGCCAATTAATGTAAGGGTTTTTAAGTACCAATCCACATGGGATTTCCCGTTCCTCCACCATTATTTTTCCCACTCATAGAACACATTGGAGTTGTGATTTTCAGAGGATGGGGGAGCTCCATGGCTTGTTTTGATGGAAAATCGAAGGGGTTTCTTGGTGGATCAAAGGCGGTTCTCCTTAGGTAAGTCCCTCTTTTAGTTATTTGAGATTTTGGTAAGGATTATCCCTCTCTCTCTCTCTATGTGTTTCTTAGGTCTACAAGGGTTACATGTAGATCTAGGGTTTTGTTGCCTTTGTGTGTATAAGGTTGACCTTGTGGTTTTTAAGGAAGTGTTTTTGAGGTGGTTTTGAGGAAGCGTTCACCCAGTATGGGGTGAGTTTGGGTGAATGGTTGATTTATCCAAACCCTAAATGCTAGGTAGGTGGTTTGTGCCTTTCTTTTGAAATTCATTGAGTTATATGTTCAATTGTTCCCAATACCCTTGAACGAGGTATTGCATGTTTACCATTTCAGCCTTGATAATTTCCTACTATGCTTGTATACTTGAGTAGAGGATATTTGATGGAGATTAGGGTTTATTTAAATTCTTGGGAAGTGTTTTCCCATTCATGTTTGTTATGGCCGTTTGGTCTACTTATCCAGTTATGCCGCCATATATATTATTGTTCCTAGTTTTGTAGGAGGATGTTTTGTTTTTCTGACATGCTGATATGCTTTAGACTGTTATCAAAGTTGTTCTTAAGGGTTACTTTGGCCGATACGCTTTGTGATACATGTTGACTTACACCGGGACGTGAGAACCTGGTGTATTAGAACATAGAAAGAATGGACATAAGGTCTTCTCCATAGTGTCTTTATAATTATACGATGCAAGACCACATGGGGAATTGACGTTCTGTTCATCTTCAGAGTGTATTTTGTTCCTCAACGTGGGCCATAGGAGGGATAGGAGTTGAGTGATTTCCTATAGTCCCTTTAGTACCGATACAAGGATATAGGGTGAATTGACGGTGAGTTCTTCCTTATAGAGTCTATACATAACCTGAACTAGAGGGGTGATACTGTGTGTGATTCTTAGAGGGTTGATTCTACTTTTTTGGTTGAACCAGAGGGGTAGGTTGTGAGTACTCCCATATGGTTACCTGCTTTTATTATTTTATTGCTTGATAGATGAAACTGAATTCCTTGAAACTATGGATTGTTTAATATTGGGTACTATCTGTTTTACTACTTTCTGTACTTTTACCTACCATATATTCACTAATAAATAGGAACGAATCTCATGGTGGTTGCCTACATGGATTTAGTCTCACACCCCGTTTGGGCCATGGTTTTGGGCCCAAACTGCTTATATTGCTGCAGGTATAGACATGGGAGAGTTCCCATCTTCTTCAGGTACTTGACCTGCTGTGGAGCTGGAGAGCATGTGACCAATTTATTTTTGAGATACTGAGGATATGTTATCTGTTTCTTTTGTACATGTGTTTAGCACTGTTTGTATTCAGTATTATGACTGGTTTGGATATTTTCCGAGACATATCTATCATGAATCATTATATATATATGTGTGCTCCAGTTGTTTATTATTTCAGTCTTCTGCTGTTTAGCGTTGTTGGATATTTAATGCTTCCGCTATTGTATTTTGGTTTTTCTTCCACTGTGATACTCTTCCAATGAGGGCATAGTTTCCCCACTATAACACCAAAGACCCTCACTGCTAGTTGGAAGCCTCTGGCATTTAGGGAAATTCTCATGAGGTCATGTGACTAACCGGGTATGGGGCGCCTCTATGTGGCATCCGAAACCTGGATGATACAACAATAGTGATGGATAGGTATGAAGAAGGATATATCAGGATTTTTTGTGAAATATTTTAAATTTATATAGGTGAAGGATGAGTGTTAGAGGCCTCATAGATTTTTGAATCCTCTAGACATGATGAAATCTAAATTGGATTATTTCACAAGGGATTTCATGATATAATTTCATATCATAATTCACAGTAATGATGTTGTGTGGTGATCATGGATCCAATGATTAAGGTATCCCACATCATTCTTATGAGGGAGACATTAACCATTGATTATATGGGTAATATCAATGTCTGAGATATAGTTCAAATATGTGGTGTTCTGAGGAGTATTGTGTTTGTTCCAGATCCTAATGTCATAACTTGTTTTTGAAAATCCTATTATAATGATTTGATATCAAATTTTATTCTAGGTACATCTTATGATCCATTGACTAAAGACCAATCTTAGAGGTATATTTTTAATCTATATGATATGTTATGATCCTTTGTTCTAGAATTCAGTGGTTCTTAGGAGAAAATTTAGCACTCATTGAGTTTTTTATAATATCATATTCATAGAATGAATCATGATTCATCAATTCATGTATTTATATGAAAAAATATGTCATTCACCTCTATGTAGGATATAGGTGGTATATTCAACCTTCTTTGGACCTAGTATCATAATGGGGACATCTAAGTAGGTAAAATTATTTAAATTTTTGTTGGTGGCCAAACATAGTGGGAATTATTCCTATGAGGACCGTCGAAGATAACCTATATAGTTTGAGGTTTTCCTTTCTGTTTTCCTTCGAGTTTTTCCTAGGATTGGAAAACGTTTTATCATAAATATTGGGAAGATATTGCCAAGGTTTTTTAGGCTATACAAGATAGTGCTAATAATCATTTACGTGTAATAACATTTCACCCTTCTATAATGATACAATTTCATTATTGTCATGTTTAGCTTGTATTAGCTTTATATATGTCAACCTAACCTTTTTCATATGATATAAATTTATAATAGTGAGATGAATTTCAATGTTTCATTTATGGAGCATAAAATTTGGATTGTGGACCATAGTGAGAATCATCTATTAGAGAATATGATACCTCTATTTTGAGTGGAATTGAAACATAGGTGTGTTATGGAACAGACTTGGGAAAGGGAGTATGATAGTTGGTAATAGTGGCCAAAAGTTTTTTCCAACACCCCAGAATGATGATGTGAGTAAATCATGGATCATATGTTATATCTTTAGGAGGTTGTAAGATGCAATATTTTCTATGTATTTCCTCTGTAATTTTTTCTCAGACCTATTTGATCTGTTTTTTGGATTGAATCATTGTTGTTGATCGTTATTCATGAAGGGTTTTGAACTGGGAGGTTCTAATGTTCTTTAGGAAGAAGGACATGTGATTTGGAATTATTTTATCAGTTTAAGAATATTATATGTCATGGTGCATCGGGCTTCCCCGTAAGGCTACTGGATACACCGTGGGGATTTATATTGCTCCATAGGGTTATGGGAGGAGGATAATCTAATCTACTTATATATTTTCCAAAGCTAAAACATAAAGATATGATGCAATGCAGGACAATTTGGAATTGTGGAGTAAAGGGGGTGGTAGTGGAGAAAGGTCCTTCGAGCGTATTTAGATTGGATATTCTATTTTAAAATCCATAAATAATAGTGCTCAACTATAACATAACCAACGTTCATTGAATCTAGGTCATGTAGTGTGGTGGTTTAGGTATCACTTTAGTACCCCCCCCCCCCCCCGGTTTAAAGGATCTGTTGCATTGGGGGGGTCACCATGGATCATAGTGGATGTTTGACCAAGAAGGATATGATTTCATCCCTATTATATAATATAGAACCAATGTTTCATCTATTTCAATGGGATGATCAAACCGGTTACACTGTGGCCATTTTTCATACATCTAGTAAATAAACCCCATCATACAAATTAATTTTTCTATAATCTATTCCACTCGACCCCGGAGAAAAATTTAGATATTTTTCAATTTTTAAAGGTCTTTTTAATTTTATTCAACCCCCGCATAATAGGGATCAAATAATGGTATCTTTATACAATTATTCTTTGTGTTATGAGCCTATATTTTGAATGTTTCCCGTATAGTTTATCTTCTCCTTCTCATTCATTAGTTTCCTTTTCGTGAACCATTGTTGATAAAACTATTTATAATCACCAATGGGAAAGGATAATAAATAAAACACTATTGTGGGTGTTGAGAGTTTGATTTTTTTATCAAAACTTTTGAGGTAGGAGGTATGAAAATACCACTTATGTATTTTATGGTCTAATATAGTATGTGAAATAATAATGATTGCAATGAAACACCTTGTGTGTGACCAAATTATTTGATAACATCTCTACATGATGATAATAATATTCTGTGGCTTCTCTTGGGATCCCATTTAGTCCATTGACTTTTAGACAAGGCATAAAACCACTCACAATGTGAGGCATCTCTAGAAATTATATTAACTGGAATTTGATAAAAATGATCTCTGGCCTAAAAAAGTAAATTTTTTACAAATAATTTTATTTTATAATGACATGTAATTTTTTTGATACATGTAATAGTATCACATGAACTAAAATATTTATCCTAGAATTTATATGGCCTTGGATAAATTGGTAAATGAATGGAAATAAATTCAATTAATATGATAAATGATATACTAAATCTTATTAAATATAAATGATTAAATAATGGGTGATTTGATGAATTGAACATTATTGATTATGGGGTCTTTTTAGAGACTATCCTATAATAGTTTGGTCTTGAAATGACTTGTTATGATTTATTCCAGAAGGAGGGATGTTTCATGACCATATGAGATCATGTTAAACATGATATTTCATATGTGATTGAAAATATCTATGTGACACTCGAGGGTAAGGATTATTATTAAAAATCCAACTGTGGTTAAGATTCCTGTTATAAATTTCAATGTAATATTAATATAAATGATATTCGATACATCATGAGGTTATGTTTCATGTGATATGATACCTCTTTAGGATAAGATACATGCTATTTTAACAATTTAAGGTTATGTTTCGTAATCACTAGATTCAGGAGGATGATATTATTATTACCTTGAGGAGAGGGAATATTTGTTCATGATACCCTATGTGTGATTCAACTTTTTTAAGAAAATATAGAACTCATTTCTATGGTCTGCCCAAATTTAGGAGGATCCATCCGGACACATAGACATTCTCCATGGTGTCAAAGTAATTTTGGATGACCTGAGTGTTAACCCAAAATTCGGAGTTAAGAGGATTATATTATATACAGTAGTAATTTAGTAAATTAATACCCAATTTATCACCCTAGTTCATTATATATATATATTCTCTGACAAGATTTTATTAGTTACCACTGGTGGTGACCTACTAATTTGTACTCATAACCTATTCGGGCCACTATTTGGTTCTCGAACAATCTTCATAGATGCCGATATGAACTACAGAAAGGGATGTTTTTGTAATTGTGTACTTTCAAGATGGGATGGAGATTAGAGATGAGACTGAAATTGGGATCAGAACTCAGTATTAGAGTCATTTATCATCCAAAATTGTTTATTTGTATGAAATACAACTTTTCCATTATATTCATTTCAGCCTAACCAATCATGGTTTACTATTTAGTTTTTGATTCATCCTTTATTTATGATATATCAATTACTGGGTTATTAATATTTTCTCTACGATGTTCCACAACAATATTTTTTTCATTATTATTTCTTCTATCACTCATTTTCATTACCAAATGAAATAGTATACCCACTATATTCTTGACACCTTGGTTATTGGTCAGTAACCTCTGGTAAATCGGGATGTGGGCCTACATTCTTGTATCAGACCTGATTCTATCACATTAGGGAGCACCAAGATAGGGTATGTTATATTATGATATGTTTATTAGTTACAAAATTCTTTCATACCCATTATTTCCCACTTATAGAGCCACACTCCAAGAATAGTGTCTTGGCCTTTTAATTTTTTTAAATAATATCACTCCCCCCACTAATAAAATGATTCTTCCACCATACCTTTTTAGATAAACTATAAAATAATAAATAATATATATGATCTACAAATAATAATTATAATATAATATTATTCTATTATTATAAGACTCTACTCAATATAGGTTATCCTGTGTCCTCTATTTCAAAACAACTTTCGAGATAAAACTCAAACTCCTAAACTATTTATTACCAACTCCGTAACATTATTTTTTTATATCTTTCTCATACAACCTCCCCCAATTAAACTCATAAATTATGAATATATTTATAGAACTATTATTAAAATGATTAATTTTAATTATATTAATGTAATAACCATTATCTACCAATATCAATACATTATTAAAATGTAACAGTCATCCATGCATACAAGAAGACTATCGCTTTGATGAGAAATGTGTTCTATTTATCATAACTACCGTAACTGGATGGATAAAAGGGGCTATCTAGTGATTAAATATAATATTTATAACCTTATTAAGAATAATAAAAGGTAAAATAATTTAAAATTTATTTACATTCTTAAAAAATGAAAAGTTTTTCCATGGTTACGTACATGCTACCTCATCCATGGGTGACATATATTATATTTCGTCACCAACCTACAAAGATGATAAGAAGAATGTATTTAAAGAAAAAAATATAATTTTCATAACAAGATAAATATTAAATTAATATAACTTTCTCATCTTAATAATAATATTAAATATTATGATCATTTTAAATGTAATCATTTGAAAAATGTATACCAAATAGGAAAAATAATTTATTCTTATCATATTTTATAATTTAATTTCTTCTTCAACATCTTATTAATTTTTATTCATCACCATAATAAAGTATAACTAATATAATTATAAATATTAATTATGTTATTATGAGAATGTAATCCCTTTTAAAATCATACTCTCTTATAAATTATAAAATGTTCATGAATTGGATGGTTTAACCACCTACATGAACATTGTAATAAATTTATAATAGGAATGGCTATGGGAACATAAATAGTAATAATTTTATAAATTAATTAGTATATTATTTTTTTATTGTTATAAAACAATAATATTATTATATAACTCATTATCATTGCACCACCATTTGTTCCTTAAATATATCTCAAACAGAATATTTTAAATCTTTTACATTTTGAGTCAAAACAGAAAATCCCATAGGATTAATATTGGTATTTGGAAAAAATTATTGAAGACATATTCCATCAACATAAATAACATTATGTGATAAAATTGATATCATATAATAGATTTTGACATCCCAATTTTATAGCATATGTGAAATAGTCAAAATTAATAACACCAGCTAATAAAAATAATCCTTAACTAGATAATGAACGTATGTGGAATGATAATAAATAAAGGAAAATAATGGCAATAAATATGAATTATCTTTTGAAATATGTGAATGATAAGGATTTTTTTTATTTAGAATGTCAAATCACTTTTATGTAATTTATGAGAACGAGTAAGGTTGTTTAATAACTTAATATCCTTTTACTGAGTTATAATGCTTATCCTTGAACATTGTTATTAAATAATATTTAACTTTTTATCTATGATTGTACTATGAAATCATACCTCTTTTTTATATTGATTTACATTTATCCCTTATAAAATAAATTTAATACTATTATTACTAAAAAAATATGTTTGTAACGGTCTCTGTCTCAATTTCCATTCCATGAGGCATGGTTTCATTTCATGACTATATTATTAATTTTTATGGTATAATTACCACCACATTATATCATACCATTATTATTAATTTTTATTGAACAATATTTAAATATTTTTTCAAGAACCCCTCATATTTATTAATGAATCAAATATACCCAATTGGTAAGGGATTATGTTATCTCAAACATCATTTAATTGGGTTATATTGTTACATATTAAACATCAATATTCTATGTCTAAAATATTATTCCACTTAAATTTCATATTATACTCACTGTTATGAATTTTTGGAAACTGAAAATATTAATTTAAATGCACTAACTCTAATAATTTGTTTCTCATAAAATTAGGACATCATTAAGAATAATACTCATCCCATTAATGAATCTATCTCCAACTTGTTCATATTATTTCTTTATTCAAGTTTTTTAATGTATTATTTTAAAATAATGATACATTTTATCTAGTATTAAATTCACATTTCACATTATTTACAATGAAAATTTAGTTTTCATAATCTTTTTATGATGTGAGTTTCAATAAAACTATTATTAAAATATTAAAAACGGCCTCTCATTCTGATTCATATTTTTATATTTCACTTTAAATTTCCCGTAAAAAATTATTATAAATTTTTTATGGTCTAATATTGATTTTTATTTTCATTTATTATTATAAAAAGTATTCATTTCTCTTTCTCAAAAATGGTATTTGTAAAAGTTACTCCTAACATCTTATCCTTTCAATGATGTTATGAAATTTTTTCTTATGAATAATTTATGTTTAACTTCTATTTTCATATTTAACATCAGAAATGTTATAAAACTCATTTTTTCAAGGAGTACATTAAGATATAATGAATGATTAATTCTAAGTGTCAACTATATTTATGTTGGATTGATTGGTGGGGTATTATATCACACTATAGTGTATGGTTATATATTAATAAATCATGATATAATTATTCACAATCATGATTAATTGTTTTCACAAACTTGGGGTCGAGTTAGTGAAATACCTATGGTTAAGTCAAATTATAGAAAAAATTCCCAAAAAATTGTAATATTTTATATTGTGTGGTATTCTAGATATGAAATATCATTATATATTTAAATATGTAGATGTAGTCTATGTTAATAAATCACCTAGGGATAATATATATAAATGGTTGGTTGACTATTAACATGATATTTTTCTTGTGGAAGATACCAATGCTTCACTACACACCTAGTTTGAAACTGTCATGGGATTTTCTATAATTAATTCACATAAAATTTTAGAACAATTATGAACGAATTTAATAGAATATCATGATTTATAATATAACTAGTAGGGTTAGAGATCCTAATAATAAAAATACCATGGATAAACTGTGTTAAAAAAGGAGTTACAGATTGATCAAATTATATCATTCTTCAATTGAATGTAGCACATGTTAAAATTATTATTTCATTGTAGAAGGAATATTAAGAATGATTTTTAATTTTTATATGATCAAATAATCTAATATTATTTGATATTATAAAAACCATGATGGATTTGTTATTGGGTTGGAAATAGTGTAACACCCCCAGCTTCCACAGTATGCTTCTCTTTAATTAATGCAATAGCTTGCATTGTACGCACATTCGAGTTCTAACACACCACAACCAATCAAACTAGCCATTATGAATAGTAATACCCAATTTTTAAAATTTTATAAATTATATCTTTCAAAATGGACTTCATTTTTTGATTCAAAATATCGAAATTAGATTAGGGTGAATTTGTTGTATTTTTCTGAAAACATTCAATTTTTGATGAATAGTGAAAAACATTAGGTTATTGGTTAAAACCAAATTGTTATTTAAATAATTATTAATTTTATTTAAATTTATTTTATGTCCAAATAGATACATAATACCAATATAAGTTCAATGTATTTCATTGGATTTAGTTTATAATAATTTTAGATATATAGTATTTTTATTGAACTTTTCACCTTCTTTTACCCACCTCCTAGGAGAATTTTCAAATTCATATAAAACTAAATTTTACAGCTTTTGTGAGTGGAATTTTGAAAATATGAGAGAAATGGTTAATATAAAAGTGAAAATTTTGGTTCAAGAAGATAAATATAAATTTTGGTCAATAGTAACATTTTACTTTTATTTACCACAATTAAAAGTAATTAGGGTAAATAATGGTAAAAATGCTCTTATTAATTACCCTAAAACATCACATAATTCTATTAGATAAGTATAAATATACCAAAAAAACCTTATGAATAAAATATGAACCTCTTTGGTACACATGGATTAGATTAGAAGATTTATTATTATTTTATTTAAAGAAGAGTTAAAAGAATTAAAATCAAGGTTTAATAAATAAACGAATTTTAATATAATGTTTTTCAAAAGATTAAGTGGAATATAAATATTTATTAGAATGATAAAAAGATTTCCAATGTAATGGTATATTATTTTTAATTTTTAAACATTATATAAATATATTTATATATGACATAGTGATGATGGAGTAATTAACTAATTACTGAAATATTAAAATAATTTATATTATAAATATAAAAATAAATGTAATTTGACACTTTTTATGAATTAAACTAATTTTTATGGTTAAAATTACATGTTAGGGTTGATTATATGGATTTTTTCTTAGTAATATGGGTTGTTATGAATTTAGAAAAAACAAAATACCAACTAGTGTCATAATTGACATAAAAGAGTTTTTAAAACATATATTATATTATTAATTGATATAATATTCTTAAAACTATATGTTTTAGAAAAAGGGATTATATAATTATATTTGTATCATTAATGAACTACTTTGGGTTATCTTGTAAGTATATAGTATGTATATTAACCATATAATATAAAAATACAAAGAGACATGGTAAATGTCAAGCTAATTAACTATGAGTTAAATCTAATTAATTAATCTAAAATAGTTACAGAAACCTATCTAAAACATATATGTTCAGTGGTTTTCGACCCATACCCACTTTATACTTTAATGAATCCACTTTTAAGACAAAAGAGAACGAAAATTAAATTTTTATAAAATAATATTTCTAGCTTTATCTAAGATTCCCCTCACCCCTCTTATAAAAGTACAATCCCCCTTCCCTCAAATTCACACCTTCAAAGCCATTTGGCTCAACCAAACTCTGCCCAAATACCATCTCAAATATCCTACCTTCATCCTAGAGGCCATACTTTAGTCATAAATCCATCTTAATGAGCCCTTTTGATCAAATCAAAAGGAAGAACTTGAAGAAAAGGTAATAATTTCACCACCCACTTTCAAGTTCTTTTCTTCTTCCACTTTCTTTTTCACAGCGTCTTACATTATAAAATAATAAATCCAGTATATTTTATATACTATTATGTTATTATAAATATTTTAAAACCAAATGCATTATTCTATCCACCCTTTTAATGACATGTCACCATACGTGTGTACGTACGGTTTATCGTCTCCACGTTGTGGTGTTGTTGTTATTCAATACATTATTATTTGGATGGGTATAATATATATGTATAATTAATGTAAATAATATATATAACATTATAATTATTCTTTATATATGATATAACATCCAATTATATAATATTTTTATATCAAAAGAATGATATTGTCGCTCGTGGGTATGTACAGATTACTGTCTCGACGAATGCGATTAGATTCATTCCAAATCGTATCCAGTCAAGACTAAGATTAATATGATGATTAAAAAAAGGTTTAAAGAGATTATATCATTTTAGATATGAATAAGATACAACCCATCCATAATAAACATGACCCAAATAATAAATAATATAAATGAAAATGAATCTGTTAACACCTGAAACAACGATAATACGAAGATATTATTAACAAAGCAATGTTAAAAGATCACATATGATATAATATTAATTTATGTGATTATTTAATAATTTAATAAAAATCATTTCACCTTTATACAAGAGTTTAAACTACCCTCGACCAAGGAAAAGTACAAGGTAAGGATTAATTACACAATCTCTTCATTATCTGAGTTGTTTATATGTAATTATCTACTAGTATCTCATTATCTTTCACATCCATATTTCATAAAATTGTATTTCTAAACATTCTTACTATTTTATAGATTATGGGTTAAATTCAATTATACCCTTGTTTTACTTTTTATAAGATGTTTATAAAGGAATATTTCCGTCGTTTTCCAAACAAGGTCCTTTATAACCTTTTCAAAAAAAATTAACGTAAGAATGTATTTTTTTTAACTTACACGGAGGGTACAACTATTTTCCACCGTTTTTTCATCATCAAAGCTTCCCATACAAGCTTATAATAATATTTTCAAATATAGATGTTATATTTTATAATTACTTGAATTTTAAATGATTCCAAAATAAAAAGATATATATCTCTAAAAAGGCTTTCATTTCATCAATGTCAACATCCTTTCATGGATTTTCTGTTTGTTTGAAGTTGATTTATTATGATACAAAAACTCCATATTATATTGATGGTTTTCTGATATGTTTGACTGTGGATGTATTATTTCATACCATTCATTGTTTATGGAAAAATTATTGACATTTTGTATACCAGTTTTTGTACGAATGATTATGTTATGTTTAAACCTTTTCATATTAGGAAATAATTGGACTTAGTATGTGACTGCTAGTGCCCCTATAGATCTTCTATTCATTGGTATGTCTCATGAGATAAACTAGTGTCTTGGTAAAATTCCTTGACAAAAAATTATTTGTAGTCTTGGCACAAGGCCTTGACTATGTGTTTATGAAATTTTGACATTATTAATTCCATCATTATGAAAGTGGTTATTGATATTGCATGTGATTGTTCGACTAGTGGAATATCCATGAGAATAAATAAATGGAATTATTTCATTTTATTTTTTCTATATTATACTGATGTTCTTGTTTAAAAGTCTTTTGGTTTAGTTATACATTTCCATAAATGTTTATGCTTATTTACAAAAGTTTATGCTATATTGTTATCCAAACTGAGCTTCTGAGCTCTCCCCTTTCTATGATTCATTTTTCCCAGGATGTGAAGAATTATTTTATGACTGGCCTACATGGGTAGTCTGAGGGAATATGAGTGTAGACTATGGATACTATGTTGTTGTATTTTTTTCACTTTATGAGGTAATGTAAGACTTATGAATGTATCTAATGTTTTAAAGGATAATAAACTAATTGGTAATTTGAGACTTGATATTTTGTGATCATGACAATGTTATGTAACAATGCAATGACTCTGGGTAATTAGGGATGGGGTGTTATAGTTGGTATCCGAAGATGTTTATTAAAAACCTTGGAAGCTAGATTTAGATAAACTCTAATTAGATCACATATCCCTAAGATAGTCATTGAGGATTAGAATAGAAGAACTTCGTAGAATTTTGGTATTTTAGATATTTTGTGACTTTTATAAGAAATAAATCCATGTCTGGATATGAGTAGGTAGAGGCAGCTCTGGCAGATATGTACCTAGGTGTAAAACCAAAAAATACCACTTTGAGCTAGACTCAAACGGGAATTGGTGCACGACAACAGGAATTGTTGCACTCTTGGTTACGACACTCTCGGGGGATAAGCTTACGATAATTCTTATTCTCTTTACAAACCATTATAAAGGTTTTATGAGTATATAATTCCTGAAATAAAACATTTTTATGATTATGGATTATATCCATAAACTATTCAATTTATGTTATGTGTTTTACATGTTTGGATTTATGTATTGCGATTATAAACTAATATAGTTTATGGAATTGTTTAGAAATGGCGCCTTGTAGAAGGAATGGAAGATGTATCAATGAACACAGTCCATGTAGCGATTTCCCTCCTACTCAAGATAATTATAGTGGAGCTGGTGATGCAACTGGTGTTGATCAGCTAATCACCATACTGGGACAAATCACTCAGGTTAAGAATAATAACCTTACCCATATGGAGAACCCTGATCCGCAGCTTGGAGGATCAATGTTAGATTCTTAATGAGAAAACAACCGCCAATAAACAATGGAGTTAAAAATCCCCTAGTAGTCGAGCAATGGATAAATTCCGTAGAGAAAATATTTCATGCCATGGGGAGTAGCAAACGGGAAAAGGTTTTCATTGAAGTTTACGACCACACTAGAGATGCAGATCAATGGTGGTCATTGATTCAAAAGTAAAAAGAAGATTATGGATTATCAAATATGTAATGGAGGGAGTTTAGAGGCATTTTCATAGAAAAATACATTCCTCATTACCATCGAGCGGATATAGAAAGAAAATTTTTGTGTCCGAGGAAAAAGGAGGATGTGAATGTCATAAAGTATGAGGCTAACTTTACAAGGTTATCAGGGCATGCTGCAGATTATATACACAACCCAAGAATTAATATTGTTTGTTTCTTTGATGGGTTAAAACCGTTTATCCATCAAGAATTTGTCTCACAATCCTTCTCTTCATACGAATATATTGTCTCATGTGCTATCAAGACAGAAAAGGAATTCTCTAAGTCTTACGACTTTAAAGCAAAGAAAGAGAAGAAGAGATCCAGTGATCACTCTAGAAACGGAAATAAGGGGAAGAAGGGAAAATTGGAATATACATCCTACAAATAATGTTGGAAGAAACACCCTGGTACTTTCCTGGAGGTATTGGGAGTCTGTTACAAGTGTGGTGAAAAAGGCCACCCATCTCGTGATTGCAAGGGGAAGAAAGAGGCTTCCGATGTTCAATGCTACAATTGCAGGGAGATGGGACATTATGAAAATAAATTTCATAAGAGTCATGGGAACATACATCAAAAATGGCCAAGGGATCAATACCAATCTTATGCTATCACTATAGCGGAGGTTGAAGCTCCGAAAGACGTAGTGGCAGGTAATTTAATGGTTTCCACAAGTTTAAAAAATTCTTTATTTGATTATGGATCGTCCCATTGTTTCATATCTTCCTAGTTTTCTAATAAAATTAGATATTTCCAATTTTATTTAACAAGGGAGGTTTCATTCAAAACTTCAAAGGGATGTATCATTGCAACAATGTTTTGTGAATCAGTTCCCATTAAATCATATTATCGTTATTTATCAGATATTATCATCATCATAACATTGATGGAAATTGATATAATCCTTTGTATGGATTGGTTTTCTGACCATGATACAAAAATTTATTTTATGAAGAAAGAGGATACTATTTTTGATAACAATGATAAAGTACACCTTATCTTTAGATCATAATTATCACCACCTAATTCTTATCTAGATCCACACCCAGTAGCTCAAATAAATTTAATTATTGGGGATGAAGAGAATGAAATAACTCTAGGTGTGTAAAGGAATATTCTAATAGAGGATTTACCTATTGTGCAAGAATATGATGATGTTTTTCCAAAGGATATACCTGGACATCCTCCAGACTAATAAATTGAGTTTTCCATGTACTTAATTCCTTGTTCAATGCCCATATCGAAGACCCCTTATAGAATGGCCACTGTGGAATTAGTGGAAATAAAGAAACAATTAGAGTAATTGATTAATAAGGGATTTATTCCCCCTAGTGTTTCACCATCGTGAGCACCTGTCCTTTTTGTGAAAAAGAATAATGGATCTTTGAGGTTGTGCATTTACTGCAGAGAGATCAATGCTATAACAATAAAGAACAAGTATCCCCTACCTCGCATTGAGGATTTATTCAACCAATTTCATGGACCACAATACTTATCAAAGATATATCTTCTATATAAATACCCTCAATTGTGTTTGAATAAGGAAGATAATCTGAAAAAGCATTTTCAACCAGGTACGGGCATTACGAGTTTAAAGTAATGCCTTTTCGGACGACTAATGGACCCTCTGTTTTCAATGATCTAATGAACAGATTTTTCAAGGAATATCTTGATGACTTAGTAGTGGTATTTAATGATGATATCTTGGTATACTCCAAAATCTTTGAGGATCATTAAAATCACCTGTACATTATTCTAAAGGCTCTAAGAAGACATGAATTATACCTGATGTTTAGAAAGTCTAAATTTTGGATTTAAGATATTTCTTTTCTTGTCCATATTGTCGCTATGGATGGAATCTAAGTTCATCCTTCTAAGACAAGTTCAATACATGAATGGATAGAAGATATGATTATAACTGAGGTACATAGTTTAATTAGTTTAGCAGGTTATTATCGAGGTCTCATCCAGAATTTTTCCTGATTGGCTAACCCATTAACGAAGCTAAAATGTAAAGGGGGTAAATTTTTTTGTACAAAAGAGTGTGAAGAATGTTTCGAAGAACTGAATAGAAGATTATTCATTTCTCCTATCATGACTATACCATCGAGGAATGATGTGTTTGATATTTATAGTAATGCTTCAAAGAAAGGACTTTTTTCTGTCCTAATGCAGAATGATATGGTTATTGCCTATACATCATGACAGCTAGAAATTCATGGGAAAAACTATCTTACTCATGATCTAGAGTTAGTAGCTGTAATATTTTCTTTGAAGATATGGAGACATTATCTATGTGCTGAAAAATGTGAGATATATATCGATCACAAGAGTTTAATGTATCTTTTCTCATAGAAATAACTCAACATGAGGCAAAGGATATGTCTTGAAATACTCATGGATTATGATTGCACCATACACTACCACTCGAGTAAGGAAAATAAGGTGGAAGATTATTTGAGCAGAAATGATCATGGAGTTTTGAAGAAGATGAGAGTTGAAAGGGATCCTATTTTCATGGATCTAGTAAAGATGGAAATGGGAATTACCATGCAAGGGGAATCATCGATACTTTTAAAAATGATGTCTAAACCATCCTTACTAGAAAGGATAAAGAGTTCTCAGACCGATGATGAAGGGTTTCTAAAGATTATTAAATATCTGAATCATGATAGATTGAGTGAATTAGTGTATAAAGATGGAATTTTGGAATTTGCGAAGAGACTTTGTGTTCCCAGCATACCTGGTCTAAAAAGATAATTATTGTAAGATTCTCATATTTCCAATATCTTTATAAAAACTGGCTGCACTAAGATATATTGAGATTTGAAGGAACATTTTGGGTGGGACCAAATGAATAGGGAGATTTCGGATTTTGTTTCAAGATGTATAGTTCGTCAACAAGTGAATTCTAGAAGGAAACATCCTAGAGGAGTCATATAACCTCTTCCCTTAACATAGTGTAAATGGGATAAGATTACGACAGACATTTTCATGGGACTACCAAAGCCTCCTAGAAACAACGATGAAATATGGGTCATTGTTGATCGTCTTACCAATTTTGCACATTTTCATGCTATAAGTGAATATTTACCACTTGGAGGATTAGAAAGACTGTATATTAATGAATTTTTAAGACTTCATGGATTAACACTATCGATTTTTTCTTATCGTGATCCCCATTTTACATCATGATTATGAAAATTTCTTCAGAATGCACTAGATACCGAACTTCGTTTGAGCACTGCCTACCACCCTCAAACTGATGGACAATCAGAATGGACTATTCAAATCTTACAAGACATATTGAGATGATTCTCACTTGACTTTCAAGGTATGTGGGATTAATATTTTCCTATGGTAGAATTTTCCTATAATAATAACTTCCATTCATTTATTCAAATGGCACTATATAAAGCGTAATACCGAAAGAGATGTCGCACACCAACCTATTGAGATGATATTGGTGAAAATAAACTCGTAAGCCCAGAACATGTGGAAGAAATGATGGAAAAGGTGAAGGTAATCCAAACCCACATCAAATCAGCAAAAAGTAGGCAGAACATGTATGCTGATAACTGAAGGAAGGGTTTTGAATTTTAGGTACAAAATCATGTTTTCTTGAATGTATCTCCATTGAAGGGTGTTATATATTTTTTGGTAAGAAAGGTAAATAGAGACCCAGGTACATTGGACCTTTCAAAATTCTCGAACGAATTTGGGATGTAGCTTACCGTTTGGAAATTCTGCCAAGTCTCTCAAAAGTCAACGATGTGTTCCACGTATCAATGTTGAAAAATACATGCCTGACCCAATGCATGTATTAACCTATGAGGAATTAGAATAGGAACTCTATCTGTCTTATTGTGAATAGATTTTCACGATTCTTGATAACATAGAACTTGTTTTGAGAAACCAGATGACTCGTTTGGTAAAAGTTCTATGGACAATCCATAAGATGGAAGAGGCAACATGGGAAAATAAGGAACTTTTGATGAAGAACCACCAGAGTGATTTTATGCAGAAATATTCTAGAAATTTTTAGGTTGAAAATATTTGAAGTAGGAGAGAATGTGACACGCCAATCTTCCATGGTACGCTTCTCTTTGAATAATGCAATTGCTTGCATTATACGCAACATCGAGTTCTAACATACCACAACCAATCAAAGTAGCCATTATGAATAGTAATAACTACTTTTTAATATTTTTTAAATTTTATCTTTAAAAATGGACTTCATTTAAGGATTTAGAATATCAAAATTACCTTAGGGTGAATTTTTGTTATTTTTCTGAAATCTTTCAATATTTGATGAATAGTGAAAACACTGAGTTATTGGATAAAACCGAATATTTATTTTAATTATTATTTATTTTATTTAAATTTATTTTAGGTCAAAATATATACATTATAACTATATATGTTGAATGTAGTTTATTAGAGTCAGTTTATAATAATTTTAGATATAAAAAAAATTTATTGAACTTTTCATCATCTTTTACCCAGCTCATAGGAGAATTTTTAAATTCACATAAAGAATAATTTTACCTCTTCTATGAGTGGAAATAAAAAAATATGAGAGATACAGTTCATATAAATGAGTAAAGTGTTGTTTTATAAGATAAAAATAATTTTTGGTGAATATTAACTTTTTTCTTTTATTTACCATGATTAAAAGTAAATAGGGTAATTAATGGTAAAAAGGATATTATTATTACCCTAACACATGTCCTGATTCTATTGGAAATGTATAATTCTACCAAAAAAACTTAGGAAAAACATATGAACCTCTTTGGTCCACTTGGTTTAGATTAGGACATTTAATATTATTTCATTTAAAGAAAGTTGGAAAGAGTTAAAATCAATGATTAATAACTAAAAAATTTAATATAAGGTTATACATAAGATATATTTGACTATAAATATTTGTTAGAAAGATAAAATTATTTCCTACATAATTGTAGTTTATTTATAATTTATAGACATTAAATAAATATATTTATTTATGTCAAAGTGATGATAAAGTTATTGCTGTATTAAAGAAGTATTAAACTAATTGATATTATAAATATCCAAATAAATGTAATTTGATACTTTTTATGAATTCCACTGATTTTATAGGTTAATATGTCATGTTAGGGTTGGTTATATTGAATTTTTTGTATTAATAATGATGTTATGAATTTAACAAAAACAAAATACCAAATAGTGTCAAAATTGACATAAAAGAGTTTTTAAAACAAATATTATATTATTAATTGATATTATATTCCTAAAAATCTATGGGTCAGCCAAAAGACTTATATAATGATATGTGTATCATTAATAAACCACTTGGGGTTATCTTGAAAGTATATAGTATGTTTATTAACCATATAATATAAAAATAATAATAGACATGGTAAATGTTAAACTATTTAACTAAGAGTCAAATCAAAACTCTAAAGTTAATATAGTGACCCAAACCTTAAAAAAACCTAATTGTTGAGTGTTTTTCGACCCATCATATCTGTAGTCTTTAAATAATCCACTTTGGAGCCATTCTAACCCGAAATTTATTTTATTATAAAATAATTTTTCTAGCATTTCCTAAGGTGCTCATCACCCCTCTTATAAAAGAGCACTCCCCCTTCACTCAAATAAACACCATCAACGATTTTTGGATTGGACAAACTCTTCTCAAATACCCTATCATCTATCCTACCTTCATCCTAGAAGTCTTAATTTATTCATAAATCCAAACTATGGAGCCCTATTGATCTAATCAAAAGGAAGAACCCGAATAAGAGGTAAAAATTTCACCACCCTCTTTCGAGTTCTTTTCTTCATCCACATCATTTTTCATTGATTCTTCCATTATAAAATAATAACTCCATTATGCTATATATACTGTGATGTTATTATAAATATGTTACAACCAAATTCGTTATTCTATATATTATTTGAATGACATGTCACCATACGTGCGTACGTATGGCTTACAGTCTCCAAATTGTGGTGTAGTTGTTATTCAATAAATTATTATCTGGATGGGTATAATATTGTTTTATAATTGATGTAAATAATAAATATAACATGATAATGATTCTTTATATAAGTTATAAAATCCAATTATATAATTTTTTAAAATCAAAATAATGATATTGTCGCTCATGCATACGTACGGATTACAGTCTCCACAAACGCGATGATATTCATTCCCCATCATATCCATTCATGACTACTTTTCATTTGATGATTAAAGATAATGTTTAAAGACTTAATATAATTCTGGATATTAATAAGATAAATCTCATCCATAACAAATATGACTCTCATAATAAAGAATATAAAGGAAAATGAATCCGTTAACACCCAAAACGATGGTAATACTAAGATATTATTAAGAAAGAAGTGTTAAAAGATCATAAATGATGTCATATTAAAGTATATGATTATTTTATAATTTAATGACAATTATTTCACCATTATACAGGAGTTTAACCTACCCTCGACTAAGGAAAAGTACAAGGTATGGGTTAATTTCACAATCTCTTCATTATCTGAGGTTGTTTATATGTAATTATCTACTGGGATTTCTTTATCATCCACATCCATGTTTGTTAGAAATGTATTTCAAAATATTATTACTATTTTATAGACTATTGTTTAATGTCATTTATACCCTTGTTTGACTTTTTATAAAATGTTTATAAAGTAATATATCAGTCGTTTTCCAAACATGTTCCTTTATAACCATTTCAACAAAATTAAGGTAACAATGTATTTTTTAACTTATATGGTAGGTGGGGATATTTTCCACCATTATGACATCATTAAAGCTTCTCTTACAAGCTTATAAGAAAATTTTCAAATATAATTGTTGTCTTTTATAATTACATTACTTTTAAATGATTTCAAAATATAAAGAGATATTACCCTAAAATGGTTTTGATTTCATCTATGTCAACATATTTTTATGGATTTTATGTTTTCTTGAAGTTGATTTATTATGATAAAAAACGTCAATATTGTATTTATGGTTTTTTTATATTTTTGACTGTGGATGTGTTATTTCATACAATTCGTGGTTTATGGATAAAGTATTGACATTTCATTTTCCAGATTTTATATGAATGTTTATGTTTTGTTTATACCTTTTAATATGAGGAATGCATTGGACTGAGAATGTGACGGGTGGATCCCTCTATAGCTCCTTGATGCATCGGTATCTCTAATGAAACAAACTAGTGTCTTGGCATAAGGCCTTCACAAAATATTATTTGTAGTCATGGCACAAAGCCATGACTATGTGGTTATGAATGTCTGGAATTATTCATTACATCATTATAAAAGTGGTTATTGATATTGAATGTGATTATTCGACTAGTATAATATCCATGAGAATAAGTAAATGGAATTATTTCATTTTATTTTTGACATATTATGCTGAAGTTCATGTTTAAATTTTTTTTATTTATACATTGCCTAAAATGTTTATGCTTATTTATAAAAGTTTCCACTATTTTGTTATCCTTACTAAGCATCTTATCTCATCCCTTTCTATTTTTTATTTTTCCCAGGATGTGAAGAAGTATTTTATGACTGACCTGCAGGGATAGTTTGAGGGTATATGAATGTGGACTATAGAGACTATGTTCTTGTAGCTTTTCAATTTGTGATGTAATGTAAGACTTATGAATGTATCCAGTGTTTCCAATGCTACTCAACTAATCATTGTTTCGAAACACGATCTTTTGTGATCATGGCAATGTTATGTTATAATGCACCAACTCTGGGTAACTGGGGTCGGGGAGTTAAAAATAGGATCATGATAATGAAGCTGGAAAATGAATTTACCAATAAACTACAATAACCAAGGAGGGAATATGAGTTGGTAAAAATTATTAAGATAAAGGAAAATATCAATAAATTCGTACTATTGGGAAATGATGTCTCCTCATATCAAATATTGTGAGATTGATATCACAGTAGAACTTATATATTGAGTTTCATAGGGATCCCATAGCTTCTTTAATTAGTGAATTATTAATAAAAATTATGTCGATGAAATTTATTTAAGAGGGAGAAGTCAATACCCATATATTTTACTATATATTTTCAATTAATTAAATAATATTGAATAGCTTGCATCACAAAAACACCCAGCCAAAATGAATGAAGATACATTTTAATAAGATAAAATAATCAAAATTAAATATTATCCTTTTAATATAGCCATTTAATTTTTTCATATAAATAAAATTAACATTATTTTGAAATAATCATCGAATAAAAAATAAATTGGGTTATTTTTAATACCATTGAATTGATAAAACTCAATTAATATAACATCATAACAAATAATATTATTTTATAAAAATTGAATTATTATTTTATTTTATTGTGCAATGTAATTTTATTTTATGAAATTAAATATATAATGGTGTATTTATATTAAAATATATTTTTTATTTTGATAATATATTAACACTAATTTAATTTATTATATATAAAATTTAAAAAATATTTATTAATAAATTTATTATAAAATATTTTAGAATTATTCCATATATTTCTTTTTTAATGATAAATTCGAAACATCTATAATTTTGATTTTACATAAGATAATTTTAAATTAATAATTTCAATATTATCTGATGAGAACATTTTATGACTTTTTTGTAAAATAATGACTTTTTGCATAATAGTGAAAAAACTATTTTTTACAAACACTAGGACATTTATAACAACATTAAGATATAAGGATAATATAAAAATTTATGAACATTTGTTCCCAAGAAGATATTTTTTTTAATTCAATTTATACATTTAATGTATTAATTTAATTTAGAATCCCATGATTAACATTTTGGAACCAAATTAATATTTGTTTATATTGGATTTTATATGTTATTCCCAAATTATTTTGAATTTAATTTTTACCACTTTTAAAGATTTAATATTATAAAATTATTTATTATTTGGAATTATAAAACGTATATTATATAATAATGTTATGTTTATTTAAATTTAAAAAATATGATACCATTGTATTAAAAATATATTCTCATTAAAGTAATTTTTTTGTAAAAGTTAAAACCATTGGAAAAATACATAAAATTATTCAAAATCCTAAATGAAATAAGTGTATGGGTAGGTTTATGAACAAAATAACGGTCCTCTATAAATTATTTCCCATTTTGGTAGCCACTTTCATTGAATAGTGGTGGGCCCATTTATGTTATTATAAAAATCTCACTCACATCACATATAAAAGGAGGCTTCCATAACACCTTTAACATAGACTATAAAATTAGAATTTATTTTTAATCTCTACAAATTTTAATTATCATTCAATTATATTAAATATACATACACATTTTTTAGTAATATTGCATCCCACTTCCATGATTTCAAAATGAACACTCATGATAAAACTCAAACACCCAATGTGAGTATTATACAATCGCTAACATTAATTTTAATAAGTTTGGCATCCAACCACTACCAAATTTTTTTAAACATATGATGATAATAAAATAATTATTCTTATATTTATTTTTTATTAATTTAATTGAATAAGAATTATATACCATTCTCCCTTTGTCAAAAAAATTAAATCATCATCCATGACTAATGAAAGACTACCGCTTCCATGAGAGGCTTGTTCTGTTTCTCATAAATACCATACATGGATGGTTTCAAGGGAGTATTTAATGAATTAATATAACATTTTTTACATTATTAAAATTATTAAAATATAAATATATATATCTATATTATTTTTATTCTAAAAAATCATGCATACATTCAGATTACAATCTCCATGACCAACATGTTGTATTTTTCATCACCAACAAACTTGGATGATTATAATAATGTATTTACTAAATAAAAATGTTTTTGAAATTTCAAATATTATGGAAATAAATATTATTTATCATATTAATAATACTAAAATTAAATGATCACTGAAAATTTGGTCGTTTAAACAAATAAACCAAAAAACAATGAAAAATTATTCTTTATAAACATTATCATTTAGTTTAATATTATAACTCTTCCAATATTTTATTATTCACCATTATAATATCTAAATAAAATTCTATTTCTTATTTAATGGTTATTTAATAATAAAATAATCAATTTCATAACCGTAGTCACCCATATATTATTGCTTTCTTTTTTGTTTTGTCTGTTTTAACCACCTACGTGAACAATGCTATAAATTACTATCATGGATGACTATTAAGAAATAAAAGATTATAATATTAAAAATTAATTAGAAGATATTGATTTTTACTATTAATTAATAGTAATAATAGTATCTATGTATTAATAATGAGTCTAATTTTTTTCATTAATATTTACAGAAATAAGCATGTTCTAAATGTTATCTTTATGAATCATAATGAAAAATCTCATCAGATTAATGTAATACATTATAAAGATTTATAAAACATATATTATAAAACCATAAATAATCAGGTAATAATTTACATGGAATCAAATAATAGGATTAGACATATCCATTTTAAAAATTATACAAAACAATCAAAATTACTAACATCTAATAATGAAAATATTCATTAACTAGATAATGAGTGTATAAGGAATTATTATTATTAAATAATATAAATTATAATATATAGGATTATGTTTCATAAATACGTTATTACTATGTTCATTTTTTATGAATATTATACACTTTCATGAATGTTGAGACAAAAGGTAGGGTTGTTTCTTAACTCAATTTCGTTTCGTTGAGTTATACTGTTGCTTCATCAAGATTATAATTATATCTTGTGTATATTTTTCCCAATGAATTTATTTATATTTTTTCCAAAATAAATTCTGGGTTTTTACATTTACATTTTATGAAATATATTTTAAATTATTCGCATTTAAATATTATTCTGTATGTATGGTTTATATTCACAATTTCTATTCATTGATGAATGTTTTTAATAATGTTCACTTATTCTTGTTTTATATGATGTAATTATTTAACCATTTTATTGTTCTTATATTATAAATGATTCTTTAATGGTATTTATTATAATTTTCATTAGCCTCTCATTATAATTAATTGGTTCAACTATTACCAAACCTTTGTGGTATTTTTCTAACTAAAAAATTATTTATATAGGTTATATTATTATTTCTCGAACATTATTATTCTATTTCTCTTATATTATTCCATTAACTCTTTCATATAAAAATTTTCCTCCTACCTATGAGGAAATTGACATTTTTTTAAATCGTCTCTAATGTAGTTTTTCATGGTTATAAATGTATAACATTTTTCTTAATAATTGTCATCCTCTTTAATAGATCTTTCTCTACTATTTATTATTTATTTCTTTTAAAAAAATAATTTAGTTATTATTTTATAACACAAATATGATTTATGATCAGTTACCTTAATTTTTCACTTTAAATATTGTTAAAGTAAATTTTTAATTTTTTTTATTGAATGGGTTTAATAAATGTATATTCGAAATAAAAAAAAAATTTATTTTAATGATTTTATTTTTCTATTTCAATATACATTTCTTCTAAATAAACATTTTTATTTATAAAGGGTCTATTATTGAGATTTCAAAAAATATTAAAAATCCATCATTTTGATTTCATAAAAATTATACTTTTTAAATATATTCGTAACATATTATTTTATCAAGGACGTTATGATTTTTTTTAAAGTATCTTTTTTTCATCCCTTAAAGTCTCTACTTCAACTAAAATATTATATCTCGTATGGAGTTATGTTATTTATATCATCATTTGTATACCATTTTAATATATATTTTTTCGGTGATTTAAATTTTTCATGTGATGTGATCTTATTATTTATATGATTTCTTTATCATATGATGAATGATTAATTTGAAGGGTAAAAATATCTATGGAAGATTTATGGTTGTGTGCTTATATCACCAAAAAATTCATTTTCTAAGGATTTATATTGCATTTAATTTATATATATGGTCATTTTTATATTTTTTTATTAATCATGGGTGCCGATGAGTGGATCTCAAAGTTGATGATTCCTTATGATTAGTTTTTATCCATAGTTCATTTTAATGATATGTTTTCATCAAATAATGTATTTAATGAACTTTTTTATGGTTGTTCTCTAGGAATCATATATTTTATCTGACACTTTTATTCCATGTAACATGATTGATTATTTTAAATTAAATATACATTTTCCACACTTATGTATACCTCATATTATTCAATTATTGTTTCAATATTTTATTTCATAATCGGATCATGTTTTATCAAATACATATGATTTGACCATTCACTACATGTTGATGAATTTTTCCCTTACTAATAATTTCATGTCACCCCCTTAATAATTTTCCAACCATTTTGTTGTAAAAATGATTATAACGTCAGATAATTCTCGAAATATGTATATTGTGGTTTGATTATGGAAAAATGTTTACATGTATTGTAAAATAGGTTACTTATGTAGATGATCCTGAATAAAATAAACCATTCATACATTGGATTATAATTATATTTGTGAGAAGTAATTTTTAATATTTGTAAACAATGTAAAATAAATATAAGCTTATCTCGGTGGATGTCACATGGTATCAAATCCAGTATAAAATTTATGTGTCACAACAACAACTATGAGAGTTCGTATTAGGGTAACCTTAATAAAAAAACATATAATCATCACATAAAAGGCATGTTGTCCAAAGGGCATGGTAACATTTAGAATCATTAGTATTTGGAACTTAAATAAATCATGAAATTAGCCAAGGGTCACTACTCATGATTCATAAATAATATAACATTAGATAATATAATTACGCAAACGATTGTGGGGATATAAAATTTTGGCCCCACCCATCATCAATATACACCATTCATTATGTTCCACAAAGATAGGAAACATTTATAAGTCATAAACATTAATTTAATATATAATAAATAAACGGTTAATATAAAAAGTGTGTAAATAATTAACCATTTATGGATCATATAGGATCCGGTGAAAATATGTGATTAAATAATAATATATATTAATTACTAAATGAGGAATCATTAGTGAGATAACCACAGGACCGATGGACCAACAATTTGGGATGTGGGAATCAGTGGTGAAATAATATTTTTTTGAATTTATTTCCTTTCAAATTCAATATCATAGATTTATTAAATTTCAATAAATGTATCTTATGTCACAAATCCTCAATTGAGTAATGTGGTAAGTAGGGGAATATGAATACAATGTATTTTACAATGCTCGGTACTAAGAACTACTTCGTGACATGACTGTTTATGAACTCCAATCAAGGATTCTCTTTAATAATCAACAACATTCTATTAAATGTGGAGGTTTCTTCAAAACCCCTAGTCATATCAGATACATAATGATATTTTATTGACGGGTGCCACAACATCTACATGAATGTGTCTTTTATGAATTCCATTTTCATCTTTCCACTAGAAAAATTAAACATCTTCACTATATTGTGATTATGTTGTATTATTATATTTTTCATACCATGAGTCCAATATGTTTAATGTCCTCACACCATGTATATATAATATTTTATTTATATCTTCTTCTCGAAGTCAGATTTATGATCAGTACAAGGATGTATCTACATCCAAAATATCTATCAACTTTTACTAAATAATAGATTCTTAATATTATAGTATATATTCTAGAATGATATGTAACTCATTCACAACTTAGAGATCATATTCACCAAACTTATAATAAATATATTAACTTATTAGTATCACTTGATGTGCTCAAGTGGTCTTCATACCTAAAATTTCCTCATAAAATATGAACATCTATGGATGTCAAATGATATACCCTTTATCAACAATTTATCTCTCTCAAAATAATTTCATAATGATTCTTATCATATTAATATACTTATTTTCTACAAAATGTATGAAATAAATCTAATTATTTTTCGTGGAATTCAATTCTCTCTGAAAATCAATGACATGACATACATCCAAAAAACAAAATAATATATATAATTTCTATTTCGTTATTCTTGATATTATGATATTTTCATGTGAATAGTATGATATATTAAATAGAGAATATTTTTTCCATATAACAAAAATGATATGTTTATAAGACAAACAAAACATTGGTGAAAAGCATCAGAATAGAATAATCATTATGGTTTCCATGTATTACTAAAAAAATGTTATTCATTTCAATGTGTAATAAAATATACCATTCATTAGCTGATTAATTTTTTAAACACATCCTAAATGATATTAA
The DNA here is from genome assembly GCA_963277665.1 of Viscum album. Lineage (NCBI taxonomy): Eukaryota > Viridiplantae > Streptophyta > Magnoliopsida > Santalales > Viscaceae > Viscum > Viscum album. The sequence continues at coordinate 1,934,567,561 of OY728142.1, forward strand.
TAGAATATACTCTTTATAAATTGCTTATTTTTCATAATATTACAAAAAATATCCTTTTTTAAACCTCAATATCTCTACACAAATCTAAAAAAATTGTGTGGAACTCGTAATTCCCTTTCAGATTCAAGAAATATATATGTCTTGTAATTAATTAATACTTCTGAAACTTCCAAGACATCCATATCAGATCCTCATGAACACTAAAATAGATTCGGTTAAATCTAATATAGGTTATGATAAACAAAAACTCAAGGTCTGTTGGTTCTTCAACTGCATTATTTATTTAAAAACAATAATTTAATTTTCTTTTTCATATTATACATCTGTGGAACTCTATTATTCAATTTAACTCATAATAATCATAGAATACAACTTATATATCAAACATGATGTAAAATATGTTAAATAACAGATGAATTATCATAATAATAATTTTTTACTAGATTTATTAATTTTGGAAACTCCATTTTTATTTTCCACTGACGTTTCGTTTCATGGTTTAAATATAATACTCGATTTCTTTCCATTTATTAATGAATCATTGTTATATGTGTTTATTATTATTATAATATAAAACAATTATTGAATCATCCAAAATTAGATCACCTTTATCATATTCTATAATTTCATCCCGTTGGGTAGTTAAATTTATTTATGTACCGATTTCTTACATTAGGTACATAAAATAGTTATGTTTGAAAATTGATCATTTAAGATTCTTAAAATCAATGGAATAAAATGCATATTCATCTCTAAAAATATTACTGAAATGAATAGTTATGATCAGAGTGATCAATGATAAAGGGTTAATCAATGGTCACGTTTTTATATTTTTTTCTTTAAAAATAACTATCACCTTTACTCTTTTATAATTGACTTTAATTTAATGTTACATAAATGTTGACCCATAGGAACACATGTATTTACAATATTCACTTCTCAATCATAGTATTTATTCTTTCTAAAGTTATGAATGTATTCCAAGACAAAAAAAACAAGTAGAAAACAATCATTTGGTGTTCTAATGACTTCAAGGAATATCCATCACTTTCATAGAACTATATTACTTTTATAGTGAAAGTTCACGAGTAACAAATACTCTGATAATACAATATTTTCAACAAAAAATTGAAACATCACTAAGAGGATTCAAAATTGTCATTATGCTTCTTGAGCTTTCCTTACACTCTATTTCCTATAACTTATTCTTCATTATATTTAACTTATTTCCCATTAGTGAGAAGGAACTTATAACTAATATTTTTTATGAACCTATCAATATGTTATCTTCTTCATCTGGTAACCTTAGTTTTATACCCTTTATCTGATACTCTTCATTCATATCACTCTATTTGATACCACTCTATCTTATATCTATCTCTGATAATCTTTGTCTATTTCCACTATGTTTGATGATTAGACTGATGATATATCAAGCTCCTCAGTCAGTGCCTCACTTATTCAACAAGTCACACAATTGAAACAACTCAATCACATAACCTATATCCACTTAATATTGGCATCATTTATTGAAAAAATAAAGAAGGTTCGTGAAATTCAAATTTAATGTTCCATCTTGAACTTTGAAAACCATATTACTGAAATTATTAAATTTACCACCATTAAATCATTCAGTAAATAGGATTCAACAAACATTTCAATGAAATTTATTAAATCTCATCACCACTAAAATTCATAAAAATGTCATTTATAAATTCATTATATCATACTTATGATACAAATTCATGGGGAATTATCTACCAGATAATTCTTTTTCAAATATTAATTAAAATCGTATGATGGATAAGATTTTCCTATTTAATCTATAAATATATCTTTGACTAACACTTTTTGAATATTTAACATAGAAACCTATATTATTTGAACTAAATCCAAAACATATATCTGATTCCATTGATTGTATTTTCTCAATCTAGGATTCTCAATTTAATAGACTCATAATTCTTATCAAACATGATTCATAATTCCCTCTATATCATATAACTTTGTTCAAAACTAAAAATTTTGTTTACCAAAAAATTATTTAATCATTTCTCTTTCTGCTAAACTCAAAAGAATTATCCTACATTATATATCAAAAAAACCAATATTATATCTTTTTATAATTATCTTACATAAATTCGTTGTCTGGAACCTGTAGTTTTACCATGTTCCAACAAATACTTCTTTCAACCAAAATTGGAATGGAAATTGGATATATTAATATAACATTTATGTTGTTTATTTTTAATTTCAATAAATAATAACTAAATTTTGTTATTTTATTTAACATATAAGTTTGATGAAACAAATACAACATTTATTGGGTATTTGGTTCCATCATTGACTAGTAAATATATTTCTTTGGACATCATCTAATTACCTTTTTTCCTTTCATATTAACTTTAATTGTGTGATGTTATTTATATAGAATATTTACAAGGGAATCACAACATTTTCTTATGATTTGAGAATTTGAATGATATATATATAACAGTAATGAATCCTTTTTTCATTTATATTGTATATAAATACCTCATAGTCTCAACAATCACCCCCTTCATATTTTTTTGTTAGACAACGAATATAAATAAATGCTTTCTTGAATTCATGCTATAAATTGCTATACAATAATTCGAATCCTATGAATGAAAAATTGTATTAGGAAACAATAATAATTGAAAAAAAAATTATGAAGTCTATAAATAACTGATTAGGATAGTTTTAGACATATTCCTGAAATCAAAAAATTATCATCAAAAAACAAAAGAGAAATCAACATGTTCAAATATCCACTTATACAAGGTATTAAAATAGATCAAACATGTTTAAATTATGACTACCCATTTTAAGGATACCCATACATATATATTATCTAAAAATAGATAAAGAATATATTAATGGTTAGATTTATGTTATATATTTTCTCCACTATTGAAAATACTATATAATGACACGATCACATAGGGAAATAATTTTATGTACCTTATACTTGAAGATAGTGATATTTTCCCACCAATTACCAACATTAACTTTTGAAATGTTTATTTAAATAATGGTTTATAAAGATACTAGATCATTTCTCAATTTTAGTATCAAACTCAATCATTAGTTCATTTCTTGCTAATTTTTCATTGATGAAGTGATATATAATATCAATGCGCTTTGATTTTTAATGTATCAATGGATTATTAGTGATATTTTTTGCACATTATTCATCACAACCCATTAAATAGGGTAGCTTTACATCAAACAACAAATATTCAAGTTGTGACTTCATCCATATTAACTAATTGTAGCTTGAGAGATAATCAAATGCTCAAATGTAGTAGTGATGATATTTAATAAACGATGATTCTATTTATGATAATTGATATATATTTATCCCAAAAATCTTACTCCACTTTGTGTGGAATTTCTTCCATCGACAGAACATTGCAAATATTTATCTGTTCAACCAAATAAATCAATATTTCTTATGCTTTGATATTTTAACAATAAATAATTTATACAATTCATATATTTGAGAATTTTTTACAATAAAAAAGTTGATCAAAATTTGGATAAAATTTATACATGTCACAAAGTGAAGAAACCTACAATAGATCGCATCATGAATTTGTTAGATATAACAATTTTCCCATTAAATTGAAATATTCTTTAGCATTAACCTCCTTTCCTGTCCCATATTATCAAAAATTAATATCTACTAAAATGGGTGTGGAAAGATGATTTTAATCTTCCATTCCAAATATCATCAAGAATTAATTAGCATACATTTGTTCAGAATGTAATATGTAATTTTTATTTTGAGAATTTTTTCATCAAAGCATATATTTAATTTGTTTTCAGATATAAATTTCAAATAAAATTTTTTTCTATTGAAAATAATATTTAAACATTTCCTTACAAATCAATATAAATATGATATCATCAACATAAATAATCACAATGATTCAAACCTCTTGATTTAATTTTATATAGAGGTTTTTATAACCTATTGTATTCCAAGAATTCAAATTCATCAATAAAGTATCTTTTTTACAATAACAATACCATAGTGCTTTTTTCAATCCATATAATTATTCTACAACTTGTAAACATTTATTTCATCTTGAATATGAAATAAACAACATAGATTATCAATGTATACTTCTTCATTAAACTTTACATTTTGAATTGACGACTTGAAATCTATTTAGATTATAGTATATCTTAGTTGTGCAGTAATAAAAAGAAAAAAATTTAATGCTTTTTTTTTTGTATTTCTATAGGGGAAATGGTCTCAAAAATATTAATGCCTTCTACCTATCATTTCCCTTTACAAAATATAATTTCCATGTTTCTTATCACATAACCTTTATTATTCAACCTATTTCAGAAAACCCCATTTCTTCCAATCACATTATTCTCATCTAGTTCAGGTATAAGATCTCATATATCATTCTTCTAAATCTAATTAAATATTTTTTTTCAAATAGTCAATCCACTCGTGATGGTTTAATACTTCTTTAACATCTCTTTTCTTTACCTATTAATTAAAAAATCTATATGAGGATAACCATAATGTTCTATTGGATTCAACCTATTTTCCTTGATATCTAATGTTATTTTAAACCTTCACATGTTTCCCTAGCATTGGATGATTCAAACAGAATTTTCCTACATAATTAAACATGGATTAATAAATTTCTCCCACTTGTACAAAATAAATATCACTAATTGTTTAATAAAAATTTCATGTTGTTTAACAAGAAAAAACTCATCTATTCTTCTAGATATATGTAAAACTATCCTTGAATCCTTCCTACAAAAATCTACCAAAAAAGTATCGACAAAATAAGAAATAATATTTATAGATTCATTTTTATAAAACATATATATTATAACATTAGAACGGAATCCACCGAAGATACCATCGACACCGCTTTGATTAGACTTCCAATGATTCTCAACATTACCTCTGATAATGCATTGGATTACAAACCCCCATAAGTATTTAAGAGTTTGGTTATATTTTTAGAACATATCTTATAGATTTATATAAATATTTATCCAAAAGAAACAATGTTATAAATATTAAATGATACTTTAATACCATGTCTCAAAAATAATCATGATGTATCTTTATTAATCACCATGGTTCTGGAAATTGCAGAAAATAATCTATTCATTCTTTTAGCAATTTTTTTTTATCATTAACTAAGATCATGATGAATTCCATGATTTTCTAGATAATATTTTAACATTTCATATATTTATTGGATACTATTATTAGTTTTAATATTCATCATGGAATATAAAAAATTATTTTCATCACTTCTCATGAATCTCATGAATATTTTTAGAGACTCTAATTTAGGTTTCAATAACATAGTACATGTAATATGTGTGAAATAGTCCACAAAGAATGGAATGTACTTATATATATTTTTTATTTTCATTCTCATGGACCCACACATGTCAATGTTAATAATATGATGAGGATTTGTTATATGTATTTTAACCTTATTATATAATAAATTTTCAATATTCCCCTTATTGTACATCAAACATCACTAGTCTCTTATTCCTTTCATAGTAGGAACATCATGAATAATTTATCACTTATTAATGTTATTCATATTCATTTCAAATGGATTTCAATTATTATTATTCCATAAAATATTTTCTTTCATCATGATCAGATAGAATAACCCTTCCGTATATCCATCGTTATATAGTTTTACCTTGGGGTTTTCCCCACTTATTAAAACATTTTTATGTTCAATCCTTTTAAAAAACCATCCCTCGTGAAATATTTTTTATTTGGTTTATCATAGAGCATTGAAATAGAAAACTAGTTATGAAACAATGTATCTAAAAATAATTCACAACTAAAGTTCAATATTTCATTTCAAATACACACATATCGAATGCCTTTTATTTTTATGGACTAATCAATTCCACAATTAATTATTCATACATTGTATTATTTCCCATTCATTTCAAAAATCAAATATTTTGTCATGTATTTAGAAAAAAAAACTATCCAATATCCTGGGTTGATCTTATTTTGTTTAATTGACAGTATTTTAGTTATATAAGGCCTCATAATTATAATTTTCTTACATTACATGAATCTTTTTAGATTGTTCATAATTTTTTTGAGATACTAACATTAGAAGAAATCCTATATTAGGAATATGTGATGATCCTATATCTCATAAATATATTCAATAGGTTGAAAACAATTTTAATTATTGAAAATATATATTTTTTAATTTCTTCAAAGAGATGGTTGAATCGCCATCAAACTCTATGTCCAATACCTCCTTGATATATTACATTATAGATGATTGTACGGAAACATTTTTTATATATTCCAAAATCCTCCATAGTACCATAATAATAAATAAAAATAATGTTTTATTCTATATCATGAATGATTCCTATAACTTCATACATATTTTACTTAATATTTCATTAAAAAATAATTTTTACGAGTCAGAAAAGTGTCTCCACTTAGTGTAGTTTTTTATACATTGATTCATTATAAATTTTTGGATTTTATTCTTCTCTTGGTTTAGCTACGTACATCATACTCTTAACTTTTTCTTCTTATTTACCTATTAAAACTTATTTTAGTCATATGTGGACCATAATTTTTATTATTTTTAAGATTTAATCATTATAAAACATTTAAAAACATCATAAATTGTGTTTTGTGAGTTTTTTATTCTATAACCATCTTCATAATGATTCTCCCAAAATTGAAAAAATTCATTTACATTCATGTTTATCATTTCAATTAAGAATTATTCTATGGTTTTTATATTCATCAAGATACTTCTTCAAAAAATAATTCTCATTCAAAACCAAAATAATTATTCAAAAATTAATTCCTATTTGTTTCTTTATAGAACTTATTTATTTACCTTCTTGTTTTATTTTCACATTTTAGAGTATTTGAGATATATTTTATCAATTTTATTTTAATCACAAACTCTATATGAGTCCCATCGTCACTTAATTTTTAACTTCTATATCAATTAATGGTAAAATTACTAATAATCACCTTTGTAATGTGGAACTTCTAAATAGCATTATCAATGTATTTTTCAACTTCCACTTTATGATCATTGTCTTCCTCACATTTGAAAAATGGTTTAACTTTTATATTTAGAGGACTTATTATACATTTTGTTAGAAATTGAAATTTATTTTTATGCCTTTTTTTGTTGTATTACTTATATTATATCTTCTTTCATTACTATCATTATGTTTTTTAGTCCTAGATAGTTTTTTTTTGAAATATATAATGGCTATGTAACTAAAGAACATCAACGAAAATGTTCATTTATGCATTCTTATGTATCTTTTCACCTTTTCAGAAAAAAAAGAAATGAATTCTTAAAAAAACATTCTTATATAAAATTTGTTTTTAAATTAAATGACTTATTTATTAGGATCATTTTTCAATAACCAAATATTTACAATCATGAAAGTGATTTTTGAATACACCTTTTCCTTTTTTGTTATAACCTTTTCACTTCTCATTTGATTTGGGATGATAATAAAATATAAATCATCTAAAGAGAGGGAGCGTCTGTGAGTTTTTTTAGGATATCTATTTTATAAATATGATACTTTTCTATCAAATATATCATAAATAATTTTTTTAATCTGGAAAAAAATAGTTTAATATTTTATGTTCTCGCTAAAAAATCATTTTTTCTTAACAATAGTGTTTTACCTTGTAAATAATTCACCAAATCATTCATAGTCTTCTATTTTTTTATCATCATAATTTAATATAGAAATAGGTAACTTTACATTATTAACCATTTCATTTAAATCCTAAATATTACTCAATTGTACTATATTCTTTTAGGTATTCTAATTCCATTATCTGAAAGAAATTCACTTTTCGATATTGAGAATTATTTTGAATTTCTAGATCACATATCATTATATAGATTCCATTAATTCATTTTTTTAAGAGAGAGACATCTTAAGGAAATGTTAAACCATCTATAAATGTTTCACTAACTTCATAAAAAATAAATTAGAGATAAGGTAGATTTATATCCTTCCAGATTTGATAGTTCTTCACATCGATGTAAAAAATAGCATTACTATTAACTAAGTTACAAACAAACATAAAGGCCTCTAAATACCCAAATATTCACATAGAATTTAGTCAATAAAGAAAGAAATTACATGATACTCATTTAATGGACTATTCAACATGTTTTTGGTCAAATAAATAGGGTAGAATCAATGAACTTGTATTTTTTTATTAAATAACAACCATCACATTTGGATAGTGAGAATTGAATCCATTGAAAAATAACAAACCATTACTCCAATGTGTATTAAATAATTTATATTGTTCAATAATAAATAATATTATCTGGTCCATTTTATTTTTTGGAAATAATACATTAATCCACTACCATTAGAAAAAAATCATTGGGTGGTTTTCATCGAGCATGAAATTTAGATCACTTATAGAGAACTATGTTCCTTTGATAATGATTATAATTCTGGCAGAGATAATGTCATAAAAATTCATTAGATTGAAAACTTAATAATCACGAATAGGATTAAATGTTTTTACTATGAAAATTTAACTTTCTTCCGCCTCTGCCTTCATAAAAGTTATTATCTATTATCCTCAATTTCTTTCATAATTGTGATCAGGAACCCCTAAACGAACTTTTATACAATCCTATTTGTAGGATTTCATCTCTGTATAGTAACCTCAGTATGGTACCCTTGAGATGATACCGTGTATTTTGTATCACACTATTAGATATAACATGGTCTGGTATCTTGGTCTGATTACCTCTATCCAGTGTCACTATGTCTAATGATTTGATAGAAGATATCCCAAACCACTTAGTTAGGGCCTCACTACATCAAAAATGGGAACAACAACAAAAACATGATGACAACACTCAACTCACATTTATATAGGAATAGTTTCTCTAATAAAATGTATAAGAGTGAACATGAACTTAATATTTTCCACACAGTCACTGAATATATTGGTCAAAACACTCTTCAATTGATTTTATTCAAACCCTATAGTATACTAAAGTAAGTGAACCCACTAAAGAATTTCCTTTAAACTTGAAATCATCATTCTTCATCAAACCATAATTTATAATGTCACTATAAAAATTATATGGTAATAAAATATAGAGACTTTATTATATGTTAATTCATTTTAATATTTTCAGTATGATTGTATACTCGATAATCGTTGTGTGTTTCCTTTATTTGGATCTCTTTGATTTACATCATCTCATGAATTTACATATAAAATTATGTTTTTTTAACTCACTTGTATACTTTTTTGTGATACATTTTCTTGAATTTACTATATTCATATTTATTAATCTGATGAACTCGCATTTGTTTCTATAATACATCATAATTAACATCGTCTAATGAAACTTTTTTCATAACACCAATGTTTCATTATTTGATGTTTATTCAAAAATTCCAATGTTTTATGAACTCTAAAATGATCATTCAAAATTCGATGCCTCAAACATACACAACAAATCTAGGTTGTATTAATTATAGACATTTTTCACATGGAACCTCTACATTCACTATGTTCCACCATGCTCCACCAACTACATTATTTGAGCAACTTATGATATAATCATGAACATATACATATAAAAATGATTTTTGGTACATTAAATATTAGAATATATTCATATAAATTTGTTATGTTATCAATGATCTGTGTATGGGGGAACTAAGAAAACATTTATATAAATATTTGGTTTCATCCTTCATATATTCAGTACATTCTGTTGGACTTCGTCCGATTACCATTTTCCTTTCATCATAGATTTCTCCATCCTATGATATTAATCTATAAATATAATAAGTAATTACATAAATTTTAATGTTATTCATGAATTTAAAATGAAATAAAACACCATGAAATATTTCTATCTTTTCGACCATTTATCAATGCCACTTGGTCTCAACACTTATGCTCTTTTTTCGATATTTTTCTATTTATTCTAAAAGTATAATGTTCAAGTAATATCATATGGTGGATCAATAACTTATGGTGATGTATTATGATCAGGAATTATGAAAATGATAATTTCATATGATAATGCACAAGGTCTCATTAGTATCTAATGTTTTACACTTTCTGTGTCAATTCTATAAGCTCAATGATTTAAAGCATAATTCTTGACGAAAAATCCTTAAAAACAAAGACTTCCCATTTTTAATGTTCTAGCTCAAAAAAATATTTAAATCATGAAATGACATTCGGTATTCTTCAAAGAGGCTTACAATCTTCTCAACATTCATCCAAGAGTTTCTCTACACCAATTTCAGAAACTGTCTTTAAGAATAAATTTTGATAGTCTTCTCCCATATCAAGGTATTTAAACTCCAATTGTTTACACTTTTATCATTATTTGAAAACAACTCATCCAGACATTAAATGTAGGTACCCATTTCACGCATTAATATAATTATAGTCAGTACTAAAAATACTTCTTTATTACTAGTCATTCCATTAGATGGATACCGTCTAAATAAATACATGATTTATGATCAGTGGTGCACTTAAATATATTCATAAAAGTAGTGAAGGGAATCCAGTTCCAATTCTTTATTTTTCCAATATCCATACAGTAGCCTCACAATCAACATTCCCATGTACCCATTATGGTCCCACTTAAAAAAACTTATACCCAAAACCCTAGAAATATTCACATCTTACATAATGGTTGAATACATTAATCAAACACACATCTCATCACCTTTTCATAATGAAATTGATAATAGGAACAATAATAAGTGCTAAAAATATAACTATAAACCCATGGGAAATAAAATTGTTTATAAAAACAGTTATCAAAGTCAATGATTACCAATACGAAAATATTAAAATGGAAATCACGAAATCCAACTCTTTTATTAAAAATTAATGAAAAGGGAAAAGTATTTATTAAATTGATTAAGTGAAAAGTGTTACTATAAACCAAGAAATAAAAATGATATATGATATATTTAAAAAGAGATGGGTTTTATTTGGAAATCATATAGATAAAATAAACATTATATGACCAGATGAAAAAAATATGATTTTCAGAAAAGACATAAAAATTAAAAGATTCTTTAATAACTAATAAATAGTTTGATATAAGGAAATGATAAAAATTGAAACATTATGATGTGGATATTACCAGGAAAAAAATGAAGTATAAAATAATATTATTTAATCATATTAGAATGGAAAAATATGGAAGTTAGAGTGATAAATATTGAGAGATGACATATCATATGAAATTAGAATGAGTAATGAAGAATGAAATGTTTACCCTTACAACATGTTCTAAATTTCTTTAGATACCCCATTAACATACTCAAACCATGAGTTTCCGTCATTATATTAACCCTAAATCCTTTTGATAATGGAATTTTGGTTAAACTAGGGGATTATGTATGTTTCTAGGGGTTATAGAAAGGGGTTTGGCCCGTGCATTGAAGAATAATGAAATTTTATGAAGTAAGGATAACAGGGTGGATGATGGGTGTTTATATATCCAAGGGAGGGGTATATTAGAATAAAGTGTTTATTATTTTTACATTTAAATAAAATAATTTGAATTGTTTAGATTCCAATGACTTTTATTGGTTTAAAATTAAATAAAAGAGGTTATGTTGGAATTCAAACCTATCGAAAATAAAATGGGATCTTGGATGCACATAATTATTGGTAATAAATGAATTTTTTTATTAGAGTAAATACAAATTATTCTTACAGATTATAAAAATAGTTTTATCAAATAATCATACTAAATTTAAATTATTTAGTTGAAACCTAAGATATATTTTATGTTATAAGAAGTGTTTGTAAATTTTTTTTGTCATTTTTGTAACATGATTTTCATTATTCGAAATACACTGGTCCACTTCAATAGAGGTATGTCAAGTGTAAAAATACAAAACATTCCACCAATAAAATAGAAGATAGAGAATATAAATTGGTTATAAATAATGAAAAGAGACATCATTTAGCATGTACCTATATTCACACAAAAAATAAGATCCCTCAAATACTGAGAAGATATAATAAAAGATATTACATATATTAAAAACCATGCATGAAATAAGCCCAATGAAATAATAAATGAACAACAACATAGTGGAAAATTATAAAAGGAGGAAATACATGACTAATGTGAAATGAAGAACTAAATTAATGAAAAAATGAAAAGGGGAGAAACAAGAGATCCTAGATCATAGTATTTAAGTTTGACCACTGAATATGGTTGACTCTATGAATTCAAACTATGATCCTATATTATCTAGTCCTCCATGGTCTCTATAGACCTTTATATCATCTCCATAAGAAAAAACATTTGTGGATGATTACCATGTAGGGTTCAATGTATATATAAAAATTATAACCACAAAAAAAATAGGGAGAAATAAAAAGATATAATAGTAATCCCAACCAATATATAAGAGTGAAATGAATCAAAACAAATATTCTCATAAAGAAACTCAAATGAATGATAAAGGGGATCTCCATATCGATCTACTAGCTAAGATTGACTAGTTATCCTAAAGCTCTATATTTATTGCTCTCAATCCCAACACCATGCACATCCTCATAAAATCTATGTTTAGGGGCTCACTCATTACTATTGTTCTCCATATTTGAGGGATAACTAACTGCCATGGGGGAAACACTCCCAAAAAGTTGTCGATGACCGGGGAGTACCAAGTCTATAGGTATAGTAATTTTGTCTTACTATAGTACAGAAGATTATTAACACTACCTAAGTAAAGAGTATGGGTGACCTATGACATAGAGAAAAATGGGGCTAGCAACCCCAAAATTTCTCTGGTGACAAAACATGATCACTACCATTGGTCAAGCATCATGGTAGGAAGATTCATGCTCATAATACATTTTTCATATCTCTACTACCAAAATAAAAGACACCATCTTGTCTTACATGAAAAAATTATTTTTATAGGCTACATGAGGGATCATGTTGGAGTATCAAAGGATATACACAAAATTTAAATATCATATATTAGTACATAATGTGTATATAGGGCCACACAGTGTGTAACCATTCATAGAATCATGGCCATGTCCTCTCTTACAGATGGATTTGTTGGCCATAAATTACTGCATGGAATATACCGAGAGTACATGATGTGTCTTTCCTAAACAATGAAAGTCCATATCGTCTTGACCTATGAATGTTTACTTTGGTCTATAGCCATGTACTCATGATTTGTATGTGTAATATCTATGTCTCAGTAATCTAGATGTGATTGACAATGTGGTCATGCCCATATACACTAGACATAACCTTGTACCAGGTCATGTATGAGATCGTGTAACCCTAGGGTACATTCCATGAAACCAATAACAGAACACATTGAGTGTATGGAACATACACAACATGTGATATTTAGCTCCATCTGAATCAGCGGATTCAATAGTAAGGAAACTACCTAGTGTGTGTTTTGGGACTACATGCTATGTATATCAGCATTTTCTAAAAAGTTAATAATTATTTATGTTTATCAACTAAACTTTTACTACAATCATTCCCACCATGAATCGCACTAGGGAACTTATATATAAGGATGACAACACCTGACTCATCACTGATGCGTGGATTTTGACGACCCAAACTACATGCATGTTATCCAATAACACCACTCCACCACAAATTATCACATGTGGAAAAAATACTCATGATATTTTCTATGATATGCCTCTCCAACTCCTTAATCCGACATAACGTTATGATAAAATTTTAAAATTCCCAACTTCCCCATTCATGCATCTACAATGAATATCAGGTTCCAATCATGTTCCAATTTGATTGGTAAATGATTAATTACAACCCCATGGTCTAGATATGATCAACGTGAAGAACTATGAGGAGAAATGCCCAAAAAATAAATGACAACCACAATTGTTCAATTTTATCCCATAAAGTGATTTCATAGTTTGTAATCTAGATTGAAATTAGGGTATAAATGAATAAAATAAATATTCAAGTTCAATAGAAGAATATTAATCACTGGAAAGGAAAACATGTTAATAATCAATGCTTAACAGAATAAAAAAATTGAAGAAATCCAAAAAATAAGTTTCCCTACCTCAAATTTTGATCAATAACAAATGAATAATGGGTTAATTTCATTTTTGTTGATGATATCCAAATACTTTTTTTTAAATTATGTATTCTTTGAAGAACAGTCACTACTCCCTAATCTGTCATTATTTTTTAGATTATCACTTTGTCTCTTTTAAAATCCCCCCATGTAATGCTACTAACCCTGAAAATGTTATATAATAAATAATTTATAGATGAATATTATTTTTTCGGTTATTATGTAAATTTATTACTTAATGTACCCACTAATAATTAATTATATATGAATGAAGAATATTGACCAAATATATGTTTCACCCATGGTAAACCTCATGTTTTAGAATCAATTATGGTGTCTTATTTCCAATATAATGTACCAATCAATGGAAAAAACAATTTCTTCTAAAAAATAAGAATACGTTCTAAAAATATATGTTAAGATTTTTAAGATATTAATTCTTGAGTTCTTCTATACACAATAAATGTGAATTTAGGGAAAAATCGAGAGATGTATAAATAAATACTCAAAAGACTCAACCAAAAAAACATAAGTGATTACATTCTACCTTTACTCAAGGATTTTCATACTTAATAGATTGAGCTATATAAAATAGTGTAATTACTATGTCGTTATCTAGATCTCATGCTCTCATGATCTCTCCTGCATGATCACATGATTTCAAATCACTTGAAGTAAAAAAATGTTCAGTCCATATAAGATTTTCTCATATCGATACATGATCACTACTAGGAACTCTATAAGGTGGCTCCATCCTCAATGTCTATATTTCCCCAAAAAATAACATGAATGGTTGATTAATGTAACTCACCATCTATGAATCATGGATGATGTCATGTATTCAGTCCAAAAATGTGGTAAATTCCAAGAGAAAATTAAATTTTCTAACCATATGTAGGATCATGAATGTCTAAATGAACATTAGGGATGGCTTGGTTCCCTACAAAACCATTAAAATCCTCATTAATGAGAGACTCCAAGGAAATCCTTTTCTCCTTGCTCAAAGACTAAAGTCATTCAATGTTCATATTATTAAGATCTTTATCAGATCTATTCTATCCTTGTATGATTTTGGATCACATAAATGTCTTGGTAATTACATCCAACAACATTGACCGAACAAGATATGACTCTTGTGATATGGGATGTGATTATGATATAATCTATAATACCAAATGTAGGATAAAATATGTAAACCTGTTATTTTCAAATACAATAGGAGGGGTGAATTTTATACTTTATAAATTCATTTAGGAACATTTAAAGATGATTATGTTTTACAGGGTTAAACAAGATAATTCACAAGACTTATAAGTTCTAATAACTTTCTTGAATCTAGAAAGTGGATTTCGGAAATGAAACATGACAAAAGTTTACAACAAAAACAAATATCATACCTTAAATTGTATAGAATCTAACTGAATCATAGTACAAATGTGAGGGAGTATAATAAAGTTATACTTTTCTCAATAATACAAATGCACAGTGGAAAACAAAGCAGTAACACTACAAGTAACAAAAAATAACTCTTTTAACCCAAAGATAATGGTATCTAACAACACTAGATAAGAGGTCTCTCAATTTATACATTCAAGAAATTCTATCTTACCCACACCTGTGTAAGCCCTCGATACAAAGATCAGAGCCTTTCTTGCTATCCCCACAAACCCTCAAAAATCAGGTAGTTGGAACCTCTGTCTTCCTATCCATGGAATCCCTTGATTATACAAAGCAACAATCAGTGTCACATGAAACCAATATGCATTAAGCAATGTTTGAACAAGCTATTCAAAATTTCGACATGAAACTTGAGAGTTTATATTAGCCTCTCTCTAGAAATCACTTCAACAGCATGTAAGAACGGTTGTCAACGATGTTGTCAAGTGTATCCAGCTCTTTTCAAATGAGATACTATTTATAGGCACAACTCCAACTATCGGCTCCCTCCTCCAACGGTCATATTGACCCTTTAATTACAGAGGGACATGTTCATGTGTCACTCAAAAAACACTTAGTTGATAACTAAAGACACGAAATCATTTTATAATAGAACAGGTTAAAGCATAACAATAATATGACATTCATAATGTAAGTAAGTGAATGTTCTAAATTTAATTAAATGAATTCTGAGTCTATAATAAATTAAATTTCAGATTCTTTTTTGGGGGAATTCGGAAATTGAATTCTATAGAATTCTGGAGCATAAATTTCATGGGAATTTGGAATCTAAATTCCTTAGTATTCAGAACCTAAATATACAAATTTCGGAGTCAGAGTTCATGATATTTCAGAGTTAGAACTCATACGAGTTTGGAGTATAAATTTATAGTACTCTGGAGTTGGATCCCATAGAAGTTCGTATCCAGAATTCGTAATTAGAAATCGGATTCGAACTTCATTTATGTTTATATCCAAAATTCGGAGTTGAACTTCATGAGAGTTCGTAACCAGAATTCTGAGTTGAACATCATGAGAGTTCGTATCCAGAATTCAGATTTAAACTTCATGAGAGTTCGTATACAAAATTCAGAGTGGAACTTTATGAGATTTCATATCCAGAATTCGGAGTCTAAAACAGAATGCTTCATATCTAAGTATTATATGATTCCGAAATTTTAGTATCAACCCGTGTTTTACACTTAGAAAATTTATTATATAAACAATTAATTCTAGGTAAGGGAAGATTTCCTTGGCTAAAGAAGTTTTCCTTAAGGGAGTAAAACAATGACTAAAATGAGTTTTTCCTTGAAAAAAGGTGTTTGTGATTTTCAAAACAAGAGGAATGGTAAAGTCATAAGGTGATCTTTATTGACTCGTCAATATCCCTCTTACATGAAGTAATGGAAAAGTCATATGGAAAACCTTATTGACTCAACAATATCCCCCTTTTTGAAAATAAAAAACACCCTTATGAAAAAGAATATAAAAACTTGGAATAAATTTCTTAGACTTTGAAATTAAATATTATCTCCCATTGTTCATGGACAATGGTGAATACTACTAACCCTCCCTTAGGATTTGGAACTCTAAGGATCGTATTCTAGATTTCTGGAATGAGAATGTTCAATTGAATTTGGAAATATTCGTAATGAGAAACTCCCCCTTAAATAAACCCCCCTTACGTAGAATCCTTTTTCCTTCTCCGTTTTAGAATTCTTTTTGCTTCTCCCACATTGGGATTTTCAAAATGAGTTTGAGGGAATGAAAAAAATATAGTGCATGAAATTTTAGTATAGAAATCCAAACAAAACAAGCAACCACAATATCCTTGAGATATGAAGTATTAGTATAAGGAAAAAAATACAACAAAAGATCATATTGGGATACTTTTTGTTTCATTTACTTTGTGAATTAGCTTCATCACAATGGTCTTAATCTTTTTCAACTCTTTGTGATCCTCCTATACTTGCTTTTCCATGGATGTGATTCTATCCTCTTGAGCCTTCAGGGCCTCTTCATGAGTCATCAGCAACTCCTCTTGATTCACAAGCATTTCTTCTATCTCGGTCTAAAGATCCTTATCTGTTTTCCAACTTTGGAAAAAATAAATCAGCTTCCCATTCAGATCTTTCACCTCTTGAATCTGAGTATTTTGTTCAAGATTTATCTTTTCCTAAAATCTATCTATAACATTTTTGATTTTGGTGTCTTCGGTACAGAATGCTTCCTTGACATCTTCTTGGAACTGATCAAGCTCATTCAAATATTCATTTATTTTCATCGACCAGAGAGTCATTTTCATGCAGGATTTTCCATGGACCTCATAATTGATTAAGAAATTTTTGTGTTCTACGTCAATCTGAACACATCTTCCCATCATCAAAGAAACTGATTCTGATTTCAGATTCATGGTGTGATGAAGCTTCTGAAATCATGAATAAATTGCAGGAAAAATCATAATGGTATCTACCATCTACTTCAGAGATTGAACAATAAAATCTCGTCCTAATGTAGATGACTCTGAATCAGACAATTTACTTGGAGATGGTTCTTCATCTAACTCTACCAGATTACTCTTAGTGGTCCCTCTAGATTCTTTCTTCCTCATAATTTCTTTTTTTGGAGTATTAGCAACCAATTCTTTCCCCAAGTCAGTTTTCGGTACTACTTCCTCATTATGAGATTCCGGCTCACTTTCGTATAACTGTCTAATTTTATCATTATCAACTATTTCCTTCTCAGCTCTAGCATCAATATCCTCCAGAAGAATAAATTCATGATCATGAATCTCTTCCTCGGATGGCTTGATGACTTCCTCTTTACCCTTCTCATCATCTCTAGGGGTAACAAGTTTAGATGATCTGGCTTGAGAAGTCTGGAGTGAAAATTTCTCAGAAGAAATTTCCCTTTCTGGAATGTCTTCTACTTTATTTAGAAAAACGGATGTCTTTTTAGAGCATTGAGCTTCCTTGACTTCTTCCACAGCATCCTTCTCAACATTCATCACTTTGACATTTTCCAGAGACATAAACTTCTTTCCTAGAGTCTCAAGAAATTGTTCTACATGGAAGGTTTTCGGTATGAGGATTTGTTCATATGTAACCTTAGTTGACTTCAAAAGAGATTGGACAATCTTTGCCTCATGCATCTTCTTCTTCAGCTTCTTCTCTTTTACTTGCCTCTTAAGATCTTCAGCAGCTGATTATTTTAAGGACTTATCCTCAGAAGGATCCAAACCGAACTGTGGCTCACATGCTTTTCTACTTTTCTTATCCTCCCTCCATTTTTATACTACTTAATCTTGGTAGGATTTCTTCTTATTTGGTTTAGGAGGTGCTGATTGTGGTTTATTAGCTTTGGGGGTTTTATCTTCTTCTTCCACCTCTTTTAACTTCCTTTGCCTTCCGGCATTCTTTGATGGTTCAACTTTTTTGAAAATTTCCTGAACAGCTTCTGCCACTTCCTCAGGTACATCATAAACTTCTCCTAACTCCTTGGAGAAACCAACCTTCATCCTTTTTAGGGTTTCATCATTAATAAGAATAACTTGGAAATTTCTTAACTTGGAACTGTATGGAATCTTGAAGGATTCAAGATACCGAACTATCAGCTTGGAAGGTAAGGCCAGATACATGATAATTGGAGCTCTTAAATTTTCAGTCATGATGTTCTGAATCGTAATGAGGATGTACCTCATGAGATTGACCTTCCATAGAATTACCAAAAAATATAAGATGTACATGTCAGTTTTCTTAAGGGTTTCATTATCACCCTTCCTCAGTACAGTGAGACCTTGCACCCATAATTGTAGAATCTGATTGTTGGAAGATAGATGGGAAATCTTGGCTGTCTTGACATCATTGAGCCCAAGGCATTCCATAACCATTGCCTTATCTAAACTTATTTGAACCTCTAGAAGCTTGTGTGAACATGATTTAGCTTCACCTTCGTATGAGATCCCTACCAAGCTCGCAAACTTGGTGTAAGAGAGTTTATATGTCTTTCTATAACTCTTGAATGTGAATTTTTCTCTACCATCTTCCTTAAAGAAGAAAATTGATTCATAGAATTCAATGAGAAGATCCAGATAGACTACATCTTGAGCTGCTGTCTTAAAATAGCTACACTTTCCCACCCATTGAGATTTATGGTCTTGGAAATAAAGGAGTCAAACTTGTTGAAAAAGTATGGGTGTTCAAACCTCTCCCTATATATTTTCCACTCAGGAATCTACTTAAATGTAGACATATCCTGAGAAAAAGCTTCTGTAGACATTCATACTAGTGCAATTATGAAGAATTCGTAATGGGATTTTGTAGAGAGGTAGAGCATCGAGACTCAAAAGACTGATTTTTGATGTTGGGAAACCCTTCAGGGGTCCTTTATATAGGAGATGGAAGTGATCTTTCAACATCCAATTTCAATCTAATGGTTGAGAAACCTTTTGTTTTGATCTAACGGTTCATATGATATCCTTAGGTAAAAATTTAGTTGAATCCGATCATTTGAGGATTTAAAAAGAAAACATTCAGATTTAAGGAAACTGGAATCCAATAAATTTTAAAAACAAAAGAAACTAACAGAAAGCAAAAAGTAATTACAATAAACTCAAGAAAGAATCATAGCTTTCAGATTGCTAGGAAGATTATTCTATATAGGTGATATTCTTCTCGAAGAACATTGGATTTCAGAAAAACTTCAGTATAAAAAAAAACCTCACAACGAAATTTTCAATTCCGAAGATTTTCATTACGTAAAAAATTAAAAATTTAATAAGAAATTTATTTGAAAAAATTCATTACAAAAATTTTTATTAGGAAAATTTTTGAAAAACCAACTACAAATAATTTTCATTAGAAAAAAATTAGAAAAACCAACTACGAAATTTTTGAAAAACATTAATAACAGATGTAATCCCTCTATGAAAAAGGGTTTATTACTATAAGAATATTGGTTCAACAGAAATTTAATGGAGGAAGATTGCCTCAAGGTTATCATTCCTATCTTTTGTTTAATGTATTCAAATCTATTAGAAGGTAATGATTTTTTGAAAATGTCCTCAAGTTGATCTTGTGTTCCGATAAATTGAAGAATGATATCCCTTTTTTGTGTGTGATCCCTAAGAAAGTGATGCCTAATATCGATTTCCTTTGCATGAGAGTGAGGTGTACGGTTTTTACTAAGGGAAATGGAACATCTGTTATCACACATAATTTGAGTAATTGTAAATCTCACGCCATAGTCTGTTAGTGTGTGTTGCATCCACAATACTTGAGAACAAAAACTTACAGCTGCTACATATTCAGCTTCAGCAGTGGAAAGTGCTACTGAGTGTTTTTTCTTGCAAGAAAAAGAAACTAATGAATCGCCTACGAAATGAAATGTTCTGAATGTACTCTTTTTATCCATTCTATATCCAAAAAATCCAGCATATGAAACACTTTTTAAAAGAAAATCTTTTCCAGAAGTATAAAATAGTCCAAAATTCATTGTTCCCTTTAAGTAGTGAAAAATAAATTTCCCTTCCTTTAAATGAGATTCCATTGGACTGGATTGATATCTTGCATATAATCATACTAAAAACATTAAGACTGGATGACTAGCTGTCATGTAATGTAGACTTCCTATCATACCTCTAAAAGTTGTTTGATCTACTGGTTTCCCAGCTTCATCAAGATCAAGTGTGTTTGAGGTACAAATGGATGTACATATAATTTTATTGTTTTCATGTCCATACTTTTTAAGAAGATATTTAATATACTAATGTTGGGATTTATTGATTCCTTCAGGTTTTTGGGAAATTTGAAAAACAAGGAAAAAGATAACGAACCCATCATACTCATTCCAAACTCAGATTTCATTAAATCCGCAAAGGAATCAGGTAAAGATGGCTGATTTGAACCAAATATAATATAATAAACATAAATTTGAACAAACAAATCATTTTTATTATCTTTATTTATAAAAAGTGTTGGATATGCATTTCCCTTAACATAGTTATTTTGGAGAAAATATCCTATAAGTCTATCATACCAAGCTCTAGGGGATTGTTTAAGTCCATACAAGGCATTGGTAAGTCTAAAAACATGATCAGGATGTTTTGTATCTTCAATTCCAAGAGGTTGTTCAACAAAAACATCCTCATGAACATAACAATTATGAAAAGCACATTTCACATCCATTTGAAAAATTATGAAATTTAAGAATGCTCCAAAGGAAAGTAAAATACAAATATATTCAATTCTAGCTACTGGATAATAGTTTTCCTCATATTCTATTCCTTATTGTTTATTATAGCCTTTAGGAACTATTCTAGCTTTATTTCAAACAATGATTTCATTTTCCTCACACTTATTTCTGAAGACCCATTTTACTCCAATAACATATTTTTCATTATGTATTTAAAACAATATCTAGAATTTATTCCATTCGAATTCATATAGTTCATCTTGAATGGATTTAATCCAATCATCGTCACTTAATGCTTCATTAGAGCTCTTTGGTTCTAATTATGAAAGGAATGCTAGATGTTCTACTTCATTTCTTATGGAACTTCTAGTCTATACAGGTTGATTGACATCCCCAATGATACTATCACTCGGATGATTTTTTAGAAATAATTGATTTGGGTTTTCTAAAACATGTTCATCAACATAGGGTAGGATATCTTCGAGTGTAAATGTTTCAAAAGTACCTTCTTTAAAACTTTCCTTATTAGAAGAAACTTCTATAAAAGTTTGATAATAAGTTTTTGAAAACACATCCAAGGATGTAGATTGGGGTTGTTTAAAAACAAAAGTTTCAGTTTCATCAAATTTAACTTGTACTGTATCTTCAACAGTACAAGTGTCTTTATTGAAAACTCTATATGCCTTAGAAGTTGTTGAGTATCCTAAGAAAATACCTTCATCCGATTTTGGTGTGAATTTATGTATATTATCTTTAGTATTCTATATAAATACCTTTGAACCAAAAACCTTAAAGTAAGAAATTATAGGTTTTCTACCAGTCCATAACTCATAAAAAGATTTATTTAGAAAAGGTCTAATCCAAACACGATTTTTAGTATAACAGGAAGTGCTTACAGATTCAGCCCAAATATGTTAGGCTACAGAATACTCACTCAAAATAGTTCTAGTTATTTCTTGAAGAATTATATTTCTTCATTTAATGACTCCATTCTGTTGAGGTGTTCTGGGTGCTGTGAAGTTGTGAGTAATACCTTTTCTAGTACAAAAATTTTCAAAATCCTAATTTTGAAATTCACCTCCATGATCACAATGAATGGTATTAAATGGAAGGCTTTTCTCATTTTTAACATGGGCTCTAAAACTTTTGAAATAAGGGAACGATTCATAATTTTTTGCTAGAAAATATACCCACACAAATCTAGTGTAACCATTAACCAATACAAATACATAATACTTTCCCCCAATAATTCCTCTTTGCGTTGGACTAAAGAGATCCATATGCACTAGCTGGAATACATAAATAGTTGAGACTTCAACGACTAATTTAAAACTTGATATATGTTGATTGTCATATTGACAAGGGTCACAATCTTTTGAAGAATCAAATATATGATCCGATAGATCCTTAACTAGTCCTTTCATATAGTTTTTTCATATGTTCCTATGGTTATGGAGTCTTATCATTCTATTCCATAACAAATAATGTTCATCCATTGAACTAAGGAAAGGTATGTCTTGGCACCTAAGGTCTTCTATGTTATTGTGTAAACATTCTCTTCCCTATTGACAGAAAGAATAAATTCATCCTTGTAATTTTTTACAAAGCACTTATCATTCTTAAAATTTACAAGGTAGCCTTCATCACATAATTGGATTATTCTAATGCGGTTGTTCTTAAGTCCCATTACAAATAAAACATTTGAAGTCAATGTTTTTCCAAGAATAATGATGTTACCTATACCAATAATTTCTTCCTGAGTATTATCTCCAAAAGTTACTTTTCCTCCTTTATTATTGATAATATTTTAAAAATAGTTTCTATTACCAGTCATATGTCGGGAACGTCCACTATCCATATACCAAGTATTGATGTGGGTACTTTCCCTATTTTTTAGAAAATACGAAAAAGTTAGATTTTCATAATCCAAACTTTCTAGGATCCTGAATTGTTAGTCAAAAAATTTTTGGGTATCCATATTTGTTTATAAAAATACGCTTCATGAAACCCAATAGATTGAACTCTATTTTAGGGGCACATTTTTTCCAATTCCCACCACTTTGAAATTTATTTCAAAAAGGGGCTGTAGAAGGAAAAAAATAGTTGTTTTTGAAAACCGGTTCTTGCTGAGTATATCCAACTCCAGTACTGTTTCCTTGAGGATTAATTTAAGAATACATCTTGTAAAAAATTTCCTTCCCATATGTAAAATTTGTTTGGAGCTTCTTATGAGAAAAAATTTTAGAATTCAGTCTGATGACTAAATTATTATCCTCAAGAATCATTTCCTTAGAGTTTGATTTTTCCTCAAAAAATATTATCTCTAAAATAGAATTATTAAGATATTTTAAATTTACTTCCTTGACAGAATTTTCTTTCTCAAGGTCTTTAGAAAGTTTTTCTAAAAACTCATATTTATCTCTATGATCTCTAGGAAGATCTGAAATCTGTTTTATAAGAATTTCTTCCCAAGTATTTGCCTTGTTAAATTTCATTGAAATTTTACAATTTCATGCTTTATGTAATTTTGAAAATCTAAATTCTCATTCATATGAAGGTATTTATTAATTTCTTATGGATGATGTATCTTCATTAGAAGTACTATTTTTCTAATAGTAATTCTTATCAGGAGATAAATTTTTTAAAGCCTCAGCAGCGTGTACATTGGACATAAGATATATATTTGGGAAAGAAGTAGTAGCAAAGAATCCCGTATTCATTTGTGTTGATGAATCATAATCAAAAGATTCTCTTTCTGAAGAATCCCCACAACTAGCACTACAAGAATCATTAGATTCAAGGCTTTTCTTATGCTTTGATCGATATAATTTCTTCTTATTCCTTTCAGAATTACTTTCCTTCTTTTCCTTATTTTTCAACAAGGGACAATCAGTTCTGATATGACCTGTTATTTTACATTCATAACACCTATCTTCTCCATCTTTATTATCTCTGTAGTCTGTCTTCATGTATTTATTCTGATGGTTCCTTTGAGATAAAGTCTTTTTAATTCTCCAAGCAAGGTTAGCTAATTCATTCTCAGACATTTCTATGTCACTAGATTATGACTGAATAATGACTTTCCTTGTCTTTGATCAGGTTACTCTTTCTTGGTTCTTGGATTTCATATGTTTATAAGTGGTTGTACACGCAACTCCTCCATTCCCATTCTTCTTCTTCACATTTTCAGCATCTCTTTTCATTCTGGTTTTATGGTGAAGAAGAGTTCTAAACAACTCATCTAAGGAAATATGAGTGACTTTCCTATTCTCATCAATAGTTGTCCTCTTGGACTCCCATTCATTTGTAATGATATCTATGATATGTTTCAGAAGCACCTCATCATCCAAAAATTTTTCTCCCATAGATTCAAAGTTATTCACGATACTCATAAACCTTTTCTGAACATTTATTATAGGTTCTCCTTAAAGAAAGTTAAAACTATGGTATTCAGCTCTCAACATGGATCTTCTTGTCTCTATGACATTAGATGTACCAAAATGAGTAACTTCAAGTTTCTTCCAGATATTTTTTACAGCTTTACATAAAGATATTTGACTATAAATGTTCCTAGTCATGGAACATAACAAAGTATTTCAGACTCTGAAATTTGATTCATATCATGATTTCTCCTAATTCGTAAATGTTCTCATATATTTATCCTGAATCTTATAATCTCCAGTCAACATTAGATAGTTATCAACTCCAGTATTGATAACAATAGTCTTCATCCTATATATCAAGTACTAATAATCATTTCCATTGAAAACAAGAGGTCTGGTAGGATTTAGGTTATCAATAGAACCAACATTTAAGCCTACAATCCTTATGGTAATATTTGTCACAAAAAACTAGTTAGTATTATAAGTCTACAAACAAGAGAAAATATCCAACGAAAAAAATTGAATCCAAACTATGTGATTCCGAAATACAGTTTCTGAAAAAATATGAATCTGGAAAATTTAATTCCGAAAGTAACAAGAGATAGAATTTCACTCTGAATCTAATCGTCAGATTAATTCAGATTTTACAAAACCCTCTTACACCAATTGTGAGATGGTAGGTGAGTATAATATAGTATATAATACCAAATGTAGGATTGAATATGTAAACATGGTATTCTCAAATACAAGAGGGGGTGAATTTTACACTTAAAAAATTAAAAACATTTAATGATGATATGTTTAAAATGGTTAAACAAGATAATTCACAAGACCCTTAAGTTTTAATAACATTCATGAATCTGAAAAAGTGATTCTAGAAATGAAACTTAACAAATGTTTACAACAACAACTATGATTCTAACTTAAAGCATATATAATATAACACACATGATCACATTATATCATCTAAAAATAAATATTTTTCCTAATTTACTCATCCATTTTGCGGTGAATCATAGTTCTCATCTATAAATAGGTCACAAAATACCATTTTATACCCCTCCAAAACCATGATGTGATCTGATCATTAGGTTTGGATACAATAATTGTTGGTACATTGTGAAGACAAATGACCTCACATGTGTATTATTTCCATAAACTCTCAAATGAATACTACTCCATGATTGAAATAATGTATGTTTACTATGTGAGGAATTAAATAGTTACCTAGATTTTATTACGGAGTGCCACTATATTTGGAAGCCACATCACAATTTCCATTGATATTCTATGTGACTTATAATCTTGGATCTCATGTGGTTGAGTCCATCTTATTGAAACCTTATGCTCAACATTTACCAACTGACATGTGAAACAATGAGAGACAAAATCAACAATGCTCCACCTCATTTAGGGCCACTATAACTATCATTGGAGGTACCTAAAAATCATCACCTCATCGATCTGTATAACCAATGAGGATTTATTCAACTCCCTCATCACCTCCTCATGAAACGTGACTAGAACCACAATCTATCATTAGTTAATGATAATTTGCTACACTACATAGTAAAATCCATCTGATGTGTCTCCAAAAGATATCTTTTCATATTGTGCTTCAAAATATATTTCTCTCAATAGATCCTCTCTCACACAAATAAGAATAGTAGGAGTCATGAAACCATAACAATGATAAGTGGGACTGCTCTCCTTCTCCATGGTTAGCTACAACAAATACAACTACTCTGAATCCTCCTCCACTAAACAAGAATGATATTTCCAACAGAGATCATTTTCTACTATATTTCCCTTTCCTAGGGTTTAAGATATATCAATGTCCAAGTATTTTATGAAATCTAGAATATCCCTCTATATATGGTTATGATTAATTTGATTAAAGTTGTACTTGAGACTCTAGTGGTATGATTAAATAATGAAATGATCCCTTAGAATGCAGTTCCTCAATATTAATGTCAAGAACTATCACACTACACCATATCATTTGAAATTTTAATCACCCCATACTGAGACCTCTCTATGTAGGGAAATGATAGTTCTATATTCTGATAAGATATCGCTTCACCAACAATCACTTCCCATTTCATACTCCTCCATATGTGTGATTTAGAAAGTAAAGGGAAAGATGGTAGATAAATGAGAAGAATAATTTGGATGATAGATAAATCATGAATCCCAATCACCACAATATATTTAACCATATCCAAATTCCCATAATTGAATAAAAATGAATTGATGAATAATAATATCATTCAAATAATATCACCCTCCCTTGTATAATAAATGAGGTTAGTTTTATATTATTAGTTTATATGATAAGGGAAAAATATTAGGAGAAACAAAAAAATCAGAGAATGAGATAAACAATAACTTATATATGAGAGATATGTAAAATACTGGTATAGAAAAATAAAACTCTATAATTATATTGAAGTATGGAAAAACTAATTTTTTCCCCTTTAAATGTAGTTGGAACATAAATTTATAATGCGGGGTTGCTTATCTTTACTCCAAATTTTTTTTATCAAAAGTTGACACACTATAATTTTAATAATTCGATTAAATTTAATATTATATTTTATTAATAGTTTTTATTAGGTTTTGTTTTAACACACCATTTTTTTTGTCACATTGAAAAATGTTATGAAAGTATAACCCCAAAAATTATTTATTCCCAGGTGACTATTTGATTTACCATGTACTGAGTTATCTTTAATATATGTTCTTAAAATAGGTATAATAACAAATATAAACGTTTATGAAAATTGTTCCTTAATAAATTTTCCATCCTTATGTTATGTTTCACCTCTATGGGGTTGGTAAATTTCGGGATATAAGCCCTTCATTATAACTGGACAATGATGTGCACATATTTCGAGGCTTGAATAGTGATATTGTTTTGGGCATAAAAGTAGTGGACAAGGATTTTATCCCAGTTAAATAAAACAATTAAAATCAAGAATGGATGTCTAAAAAATGAATTTAAAAATTTTTACACGGTTATAAAATGTTATGACTGAAAATAAAAAGTTATATAAAATAGTTTATAATAAAAAACAAGGAAATTACGAAAAAAATATTACCAAACCTTAAAAAATAGATAATTTTATATAAAATTACACTTTGGATGGAATAAAAACATTAAATTGTAGTATTATATTTTATAATATAATAGATATATTGGGATCACACATAGGAAATGTTCAATAAGGTAATAAACTATAAATAATACTCAAAGACTCTAAAGATAGAAAGTTATAAGTAGTTCCTGGCCCAACAGTAGTGGAATATTTTTTGATGGTGTAAACAAATAAATTTAATGTCTATGTTTAGTCTTATCTCAATAACCTCATAAATAAAATCTTTATTGGTTGTTAATTCGGTTGAGGTGTGATTCATGACATCATATCAATGATTTATATATAATTAATATTTCATTATGTTGTGGATCAAAACATGAAAACATTGGATGATAAAAAATTTGGAATGAAAATGTATTATTAGTGTTTCAACCAATGTTATTTTATGAAAATTTAGGTCATTGTATTTTCAACAATAGAGTCATAAGTAATTATATTGGGATTGTAGGGGGTATTTTTTAATAACCCATCAACCCTTATTCTCTAGATCCCTCTAATAAGAAATTATTATATATATCTAGAGTGGGATATTTAGGTGTTGTGACTCTTATCCGTGGTGAAACACGCTAGTGACATGAGTTGGTTGGCCACATGACCTCAAAATCGCATACTCATATTCTAGATGCCACCGACTAGTAGAAAGGGTCAAATATATAACATGGGATAACTATTATAAGATCTAGTCTTATTTGTATAAGTGTTAAGTGTTAAAATGAAAACCCAAATAAATACCCAAACAACTCACCATGTGGTTTGAGACACCATGTCTAGATCCATTCTACATGCTCCATCCCAAATCAACTATCTAACTCATGGCTCTATCCATTATATTGTATTACAAACATGATGTCTATTTTAGTAATGATCAATGAGCCCATGTAGGGTGTTAGAAAAACTAATTCGGTCATGACCAATGATGAATACCAAAATATCTAGTCAATAATGGTGTATATTGTAGAATAAAGATTAAAATAAAAGTGATAAAATTAATAGTTTACATATTCAATTAATTTTTAAATAACCACATAAATCATCAGATATTTTATGACATTTGCACCATCAATACCTTTCTCTTACCATTCTAGAGTATAAACTACACACAAGGGATATCACATGGAGATTCACCATGTATCATTTTACAAGGATTTAATTTATCATTTATTTAATTTATATACATATTTTGGCCACATGAAACCATAGTCCTATGCAAACATTTTGAGCATATAATACCCTGGAATGGAACCCGTATGTATTTGAAGCATCGACCAATGTCGTACAAACAATTTATCACTAAATCACAAGTGATCTATTGATTTATCATTTTGTATCCCAGAATCATCATCAAAAGAATTTATTTGGGCCTAGAAAGAAATATTATAGACCCCATGGGTATTTGATGCCTCAGTCCATTCCCTACAACTTGTTTATTAATCAATCAAAATATATCACACATATTACATTTTACATGGTTAATCAAAATTATCCCTCATATCAACATTTCCATCATGTTATACTATTTGAATTATCAATTCAATCATGGTTCAACACTTTAATCACATGGAATAATATTAAAATTCACCATTAACCCATTTATGAACATGTAATCATATAAACTAATAATTATTTAATGTTAATAAAATCATTCCATAATTAATATCATTCAATTAATTCAATATCCCCTTATTCACTCTATTTCATATTTAAATCAATTGACCAAATTCAATTTTCCAAGTTTAACACATTTCATTATCACATGGAAAATCAATATATCAATTGTATGGTTCTATTATTTAATTTAAAAATTATTTAATCTATAACATGATTCATATTACAAGTTTTTAAATTTATATTTAATAATAAATACATGAAAATATATTTCATGACTATGGGTTTTTTAATTTAGACCATATAACTAAAGATTATTGATTAACATTCACCAATGGAATTCTCCAATTGAAGAAGAACGATCAAGAACATGAAGAAGAACTATATGTTGAACTAAATCCAAGAAACCAAATTTAACAGATAAACATTCATGATATCCAAGATTTAAAACATATCCAATAGTGAAAAACTATTCCTTATACATCAATAAATGGTGATGGGAGGGAGTTGAATGTATTCAAGAATAAATCACAGACTATGAGAGTTTCAATTCCATTAATCAAAAAATCAATTCCTTATGAAAGGATTTTATATTTCCTTAGAATCCACCTAGGAGAATCAAATTTCTTTGTAAAATAAGATAGGTTTGTGATGGGGTATTTATGGATATATTTCAGGTTTCTATGATTTTTAGTGATTTTTCAGTGAAAATAACTGATCGTTCATGGTTTTCAAGAAAGGGGGCGTGGGTTTCTCTAACCATGAATCCTTACAACGCGCCACACTTTGGGGGATCACATGGATACTATAAAGAGGGGGAACTATTAAAAAAATTATGCACCAACCATTTAATCTCCCTTTCTATGGGGTTTCATGGGTTGTCAGTGAAGGTAGTACGGTTTTGGAAAACCATGATCGACTATGCACTAGCCAAAACATCTCTATAAGTCTCATATTTCAACTAAAAGAATCCCAAGGTAAAATAAGAACATGATATAAGAAATAAAATAAAAATGGGAACCTGAAAAAGAGATCAATACATTTATACAAATAAGACAAGATCTTATAATCTCCCCACCTCATAAAACCTATCCTCGATATATACTCCAAAGCATCTCTAATATCCTAAGGTAAAAATATTAGGCCACTATGAATGCATGTATATCTTTATATATCTATCTATATATTGTGTTTTATCCTAATCATGTCCATGTTTCTACATTACTCAAAATCTTTTCAGATTCATTCTACACAACAATTTTCTCAGTACTGTCGAACACACGAATTAGATTATTCTCATATAATGCATAAATCACAAGAATAACATCATACACATCAATCTTTTGAGAAGGGTTACGGTAATACCACCAATTTTATGTCACATGAAAACTATTGGTCATAGAAGTCTACCTATGTGGGATATTTGGGTGTTGTGACGTCTTGACTGTGGTGAAACAAACAAGTGACATGAGTTGGTCGGCCACGTGACCAGAAAATAACCTACTCATATTCTAGATGCCACATACTAGTATCAAGGTTCAAATATTCAACATGGGTTGATTATTACATCTTTATCAAAGCATCACAAATACAAAAATTTAAAAAAAAATAACAAAGTGAAAATAATTTTAACCAAAATAATAAATGTAGAACAAGAAGACCAATCATGATACAATAATCAAAACTAAAGAATTAGATACATCATGCTATATAATTGTTAAGAGTTAAAATGATTACCCAAATAAATACCGTAACAACTCCCCATGTGGTTTTAGACACCATGTCTAGATCCATTCTGCATACCCCATCCCAAATTAACTATCTTACTCATGGATCTATCCATTATATTGTCCTACAAACATGAAGTCTATTTTAGTACTGCTCAATGAGCCCAATTATGGTGTTAGTACAACTAAGTAGGTCATGACCAATGATGACTACAAAAATATCTAGTCAATAATTGTGTATATTATAGAATAAAGAATAAAATAAAGGTGATGAAATTAAAAGTTTACATATTTATTTAATATTTTAATAACTACATAAATAATCATATTTTAAATGAAATTTGAACCATTAATACCTTTCTCTTCCCGTTATAGAGTCTAAACTACACACAAGGGATATCACAAGGAGATTTACCATGTATAATTTTACATGGGTTTCATTTATCATTCATTTAATTTCAATAAATATTTTGACCACATGGAACCATAGTCATATGCCAACATTTTGTTCATAGAACACCCTGGCAAGGAACCTGTGTGTATTTGAAGCATCGACCCATGTCGTACAAACAATTTATCATTAAATCACTAATGATCTATTGATTCATCATTTTTTATCCCACAATCATTATCAGAAGAATTTATTTGGGCCTAGAAAGAAATATTATAGACCCCATGGGTATTTGATGCATCAGTCCGTTCCATACAAAATGTTTATCAATACATCAAAATATATCACATATATTACATTTAACATGATTAATAAAAATTATCCCCCATATCAACATTTCACATCATGTTATACCATTTCAATTATCAATTCAATCATGGTTCAACACTATAATCACATGGAATAATATTACAATTCACCATTACCCCATTTATGAACATGTAATCATATAAACTAATAATGATTTAAGATTAATCCAATCATTCTATAATTAATATTATTCAATAAATTCAAAATACTCTTATTCAGAAAATTCCATAATTAAATCAATTGACCAAATTCAATTTTCCAAGATTAACACATTTCATTATCCCATGGAAAATCAAGAAATCAATTGTTAGGTTCCATTATTTAATTAAAAAAATATTTAATCTATAACATGATTCATATTACAAGTTTTTAAATTTATATTTAATAATAAATACATGCAAATATATTTCATGACTATGGGTTTTTTAATTTAGACCACCTACCTCAAGATTATTGATTACCATTACCCAATGGAATTCTCCAATTGAAGATGAACGATCAAGAACATGAAGAAGAACTAGATGTAGAACTAAATTCAAGAAAACAAATTTAACAGATAAAAATTAATGATATCCAAGATTTAAAACATATCCAATAGTAAAAAAATATTCCTTATTCCTCAAGAAATGGTGATGGGAGAGAGTGGAAACTAATCAAGAATAAGTCACAGACTAAGAGAGTTTCAAATCCATTAATCACATCTTCTATTCATCAATAAAATAGTTTATATGTCCTTAGAATTCACCTGGGGGAGTCCAATTTCTGTGGAAAATAATATATGTTTCTGGTGGGGTATTTTGGGATATATTTTGAGGTTCTGTAAATTTTTAGTGATCTTTCAGTGAAAATAACAGATCATTCATGGTTTTCTAGAAAAAGGGCATGGGTTTATCTTACCATGAATCTTGACAACACGACACACTTAGGGGGACCACATAGTTACTATGAAGAGTTAGAACTATTAAAACAATCATGCACCAACCATGTAATCCCCCTCTCTATGGTGTTTCATGGGTTTTCGATGAGGGTTGTATGGTTTTGGAAAACCATGATCAGACTTTGCACTAGCCAAAACCTCTCAAAAAGTCTCAAATTTCAACTAAAAGTTGCCCAAGGGAAAATAAAAATATGATATACAAAATAAAGGGAAAATGGGAACCTAAAATCGAGCTCAATACATATATACAAATAAGACATGATCTAATAATCTCCCCAGCTTTTAAAAACCCGTCCTCGATCTATACTCCAAAGCATCTGTAATATCCTAGGGTAAAAATATTAGGCCACTAAGAATGAATGTATATCTCTATATATCTATCTATATCTTGGGTTTTATCCTAAACATGTCCATGTTTCTAAATTACTCAAAATATTTTCAGATTCATTCCACACAACAATTTTCTCAGTACAGTCCAACACACGTATCAGATTCTTCTCATAAAATGCATCAATCACAAGAATAACATCATCCACATAAATCGTTTGAGAAGGGGTACGGTAATACCACCAATGTTGTGACACCTGAAAAACATTGTTCATATCAATCTACCTATTTGGAAGATCCAATGAGTATTCCATTGGCTCGATTATCTCCAAAACCTCAAATGGTTTAAAAAACCATGCCTCTTACATTCCCTATGTTTGAACCCTATGGTTACCCAATATAGGTGCCTCCCAATGGGAAAAATTATCACCCAAAATAAATTCAAGGGACCATTTATGTCTATCAGTATATGAGTTATTCCTACTCTGAGCTGGAGTAATATAATTTGGAATCTGTTGAACCAGATCTGACGTATCCTTCACAATACAGATCCCAGTAGTTCTAACTCACCATCCTCCAACCACCATAGAGGTTATCAGGATGGATATCCAAATGTGCCTTATATAATTCCATTTATGTCATCTACTAATGATTTTGGTTGTAGGTGAACACAACAAGAAGTAAGTGCTCTTCCCAAGACCCACCAAAATCTAGGACACATGATTATAGAATACCCTCTAGTGTTTGAATAGTATAATATGACTACCCATCAGTCTGTGGATAGAACGATGTACATTTTTACACTAGTGTACCATGAACAAGCTTTATGAACTTCTCAAAGTAAAAAAGTAAATAAGGATTCATTGTTTGAAACAATACCCTTTCGAACACGATGTAGACAAACAATCTCCAGAAAATATACGTATCCCATCTGGACCATTGATATTGCCTCACTTAGAGGAATTAAATTCCATAATTTCTCTATCAGGTCTACAATCACCAAAATATAGAAATTATTCCAAATAATATTTTCAATACAGAACTAAAATTTCATATTAAAGTGGTCAAGCATTTTTTTAAGAATGTATAATGACCTTAGAAACCCACCATGATGTTGATTTTTAGCCTTCACTAGTTCAAATGTGTATTATCCTGTTGTAAATCCTCAATCACAATTTTCACGCTCAACCACCAATATTATAATTGTAGGTAATGAAAAAATTTGGTCAAATATATATTTACCCCCACATAATGTGGCATGAAATTGAATCATAAAATCATATCACTTAGTCATCGGAAAACCCACCTGATTTCTAACATAGATGATCTCATTCTCATCCACTGTTTAATTGGAAGGTGAATCCCTACCATTAAGGCTTTCCCTCAAGTATAAACACTCTGAATGCTGATACTAACTCAACCGGATTTGAATCGATAGTCTGGACTCATTTGATAATGAATTGATAGTCATATAATCATTTCTCTCCTGAACCTCCACATGCATCTCATTTATAAAGTTAACTATCTTCTACTAAGAACTATAGTCCTAAACTACTTGTGTCTGATTTTTCTTGGTCAATATAACATGTGGTTCTTCCAAGTGGGAATGGATATGTATGAACATAAAATAATAACCTACCAATCCTATAAAAATAGATATATAAAAAAACATTATTGGGCCTCTCCCAATAAACCACTACCTGAACTATCTCTTGGTCCACTAATACACCTTCCTCCGATATGACGTTACCATTAATGTGTACCTAATCAATCCATATTTGAAACTTAATATCTTTTCATACAATTGATTCTCTCCTAGATTCCTCATGATGATGTCAAGATATTGGGCATGATCATAATGATTCTTAGAGTACACCAAGTTTCCATCCACGAACACTACCAAAAAATCCTATAGGTATTGGTGGAACATTTTGTTCATTAATCTCATAAACACAACTTGAGCTTTCACCAACCCAAAAAGTATCACAACTAATTAATAAAGTTTGTACCTTATTCTGAAAGTAGTTCGTGGTATATCATAAGTTGAAGCTCTTAAATGATGATACCCATATCTCAACTCAATCTTTGAGAAAAAACAATCCCCTCTCAAATTTTTAAATAATAAATCTATATGAAAAATAGGATACTAGTTATTCTCAATCATCCATCCCAACATTTGATAATCAACACATATGCACAAACTCCCATCAGTATTCACTATAAACAATTTTAGAGAACACCAAGGAGACTTACTTGGGTAGATATACCCTTATCCATCATCTATTTGACATGAATCTTGATCCATTAAAGCTCTATTGGTGATATTCCAATTTTTTTAATGGAAATTAGCTCTACCCCCTTAATGATATCATTTATAAATTCAACATCTCTTTTAGGTGGATACCCTGGGAAGTATTTAAGAGACAAATATTTAAACTGGTCCATTAATGGTTGAAATATATATTGATTTAAACCCTCATAATCCATAAAAAGACATTCCAATTTGGTAGTAATCTCCCCATGTTGTAGATAAAATGTTCTTACTTGTCCGTCTAG
The DNA here is from genome assembly GCA_963277665.1 of Viscum album. Taxonomy (NCBI): domain Eukaryota; kingdom Viridiplantae; phylum Streptophyta; class Magnoliopsida; order Santalales; family Viscaceae; genus Viscum; species Viscum album. The sequence goes on from OY728142.1 coordinate 1,934,603,824, forward strand.
GATATAAAACTCTCTGTGATGAGCATTACTATCACACTTGGGAGATGTAATGATCACTATCATGCCGTAAAAATCTATTTGAGATAAATATTCTACCAAACAATCTATACCCAAAAATAATTCAAATCCTAACATATCACAAATTTAGAGATCCCATAAAACATTATACTAACCAACATTGAGAGAACACAACTTTTATAATGAGATGTCTCTCAACTATAACCCCGATGGGGTATCGATCACCATATTCCCACTCATAAACTCCACTACTAGACTCATCCCATTCACAAGTTTTTCATATATAATGGAACAAGAAACACTAGTAGAAAATAAGAAACAAAAAGTATAGAATAAATAATAATTTTTCCAGAAATAATCAGTAGTCTAGCTACACTATCTACATGTTCAGGATGAACTAAATGCATTTTTTCTTCCCCTCTTTATTGTGATTTAGTCTAGGTCCCTTGAGCTACACCACATTCTAATATAATACCTCTATCCGAGATGTACTGCTTCCACTACTTCATGCTCCATCACTAATTGATCTATAACAACCATACTACTCCAAATTAGAAGATCCACTTCCCATACAATGGCTCGTCCTGACTGATCCCTCATTACCAATATTCCATGGGTATTTTAGAACCATTGTAGTTTTCCAATATATCGAGAAGCTTGAAACTCTATTTTTGGTAATAAATTTTTTTATCATTATGTCGTGGACTACCACAATTGTGGAAGATAACTCGGGTAATGTCAAGAGTAACTAGACCTTCCCCCTGGCCACACTTCTTAGCATCATCATGGATGACATTATCGAATTGATGGTTTCTACTCTCGGAAGAGGTACATCATGTTTGTCTAATGTAAACCAACTTACCTCAACTGGAAACCACGTTTAGGTTCCCCCTTTTGTAAGAACATGATTTATAAATTTTGAGAATTTATTCATCCTATAGATATTAACCTATGACATAATTTAAAATTCAATACGATCTTGAAACTTTCTTGTCACATTGGTCTCATCCCCCCAGAAGACTAGAACAAAGAACATCAAATGAAGTGTCTATCATAGTCAATTAAAAACATGATCCCCTGATTCAACCATATAAACTCATCTTCTCAAGAAGTACCTCCATTTTTTGGATGTGTTACTAGCACATCGCCTAACTACTGTATATATAACTTGTAAAAAAATCATTTCATAGAAATAGTATCTGAGTGGTTAAGAATCGTTTAGATATACTCAATACAAAAAGCATTTTCATTAGGTCCACCCACTCTAGTGAAGGTTAATGGGTGTTTCAACTATAATTACCATGAAAATACATATAAAATCATCACAACGCATTCTAGATATATTTCAATAAACTTCATAGAGAAAGAAATGTTCTCATAGAAATGTTCCCCAACATCCTTGCCAATAACTATCAGAGACCAAGGTTCTACTACTGGCGACACATCTCCAAACTATTTCTTGTTTCTTCATCTCGGTAAGAATTATTTTGGTTGAATATATTTACAATTCCAAACACACTCATGATTACAAATTACATAAATTTAATTTCTAATAAGATAGATTCACATAAATCCATAACAGGTCTTCCCTAAACCATTCCACATGGTCAAAAATGAGGTGTTATTACTACACTTAACTCTCCCTCATCCATGTATTTGTTAGCAAGGGTAAACAAATTCTCATTATACATGTTTCTCAGAAGACACCCAAATATCCATTTTCAATATTTGTCATTATTTTTGAATTTTAATTTGTAATTAATTTCCTTTTTAATTTTATTAAAAAATAAAATAAAGTCATTTTTATTTTACAATGTCATATAATTATCCTGAGTTACTAGAATGATGCATGAAAGATCTGATTTATTCCTATTCTAGTCCATGATTCTTACCTCAGAAAATCCCTAGAATAGTAAGAAAATCACAAAACAAGTGGTTCACTCGAGGTGAAATAACATCCAACTGTTATAAAAAAAGTATTAATAGAAACCATACCCATGGTACTGAGATTTTATAGATGAAAATGGGTTAACTACTCATATGCATGACCTCTAAATAATTAACTGACTCGTCCTATTTTACTATATAAAATTCTAAAATAGTATTACAAAATAAAAGAAAATGAAACTACACTAATACAGATTTGTGATGTCAGGAAATGGGTGCCACACACCAGTGCCTTAAGCTGGGCAGCCATCTGACCTCTATCATGCCTCTCCGTATGCCATAGGCTTCTGATTAACATCAATGGATGAATATATAAAATTTAAAAACTCTACCCTATTTATCAAAGCAGTACAATGGTGGAAATAAATAAATAATATCCACAATATAATAACTATTACTAGAATAATACCATTATCACATGATGAACAAATACGATATAATGACAAAGTCTAAAATAGTATACATGTAATTACATATATGTTTCAAGTGATAATATGAAAACACAAAATGATGAAACTAAGAATCATTAAGCGGGCCCCAACACCCTGTCTTGTTCCCTCATACACGATCCATCCTAACTGAGCCATCTATCATATGGCTCTTTCACTTAACTTGTCTTGGAAATATGAAGTACATTTTGTTATCTATCAGCTAGCCTAAGTAGGTTGTGACTTCAACGAAGTAGAATCCAAATATGGTATCTAAAAAAAATATAATAAATAAGGGTGTATGCATCTGAATAATGAAAAGAATACATGTGATAATATATGTATCTTATATATTGAATTTTTATTTATTTAACCACATAAATTTTCTGGTACTAAGGGACACCAAAAAGATCAAAACATTCATCTTCCTATGCTATAGTTTTAACTAAAACCAAGAGATATCATGAATAAAATCACAATTAATCATTTCGCATTGGTTTCATTATGCAATCATTTAATGTAACATTACGAACAATTGGAACCATAGTCCAATTCCAAAAAATTTGGACATGAATTCTCTCTAGGACCCTTTGGGTAATTATAGAATCGTTTCATGTATGTGAACCCATATATCAATCAATAAAAAGTGTGATTTTTAAGCATCAGTCTATAACCCACACTCATTATCACATGAATTCATTTAGGCCTAGAACATAATGTATAGGACCTCATGGGTATTTGAAGCATCAATCAATGTCAAGCAACCTATTTATCAATCAACCATAATATATCACATATATCACAATCAACATGGATAATCAAAAATAAACCTTGTATTGAAATTTCACATCATGATATACCATTTAAATTATCAATTAAATCATGGCTCAACAATTTAATGACCTTGATTAATGTGAATATTCACGAGTTATCTATTTATCAACAATTAATCGTATAAACTATTAACCGTTTAATGTTAATATAAAAATCCTATAAATCAATTTATCCAATCAATTCAACATCACATTAATTAAACAATTCCAAATTAAATCAATTGACCAAATATAATTTTTAAACATCAACCAATTTCATTATCATATAGAAAATAAATCAATCAATTTCATCATTCCATTAATTAAATAAAAAAGTTAATTAAACCAAATAAAGATTAAATTTTCTATAGTGTAAATTTATATTCAGCCATTAATATATGAAAATATATTTCATGACTATATGTTTTTCAATTTAGATATCCTATATCAATATCGTTCATGAGGGTTCACCAATAGAATTCACCCTTTGAAGTAGATTGATGAAGAACCTGATGAATGACATCTTGAACAAAATCGTTGAAACAATATTGAACGAATGAAAATTCCAGAAAACCTATATTTAATCCATATCTAACATAGGTAAAATATCACCTATTTATTAGAAACGAGAGACTAAATCAAGGGGAACTAATTTTCAATAAATCACATACCGGGAGAGGTGGAGCTCCATCGATCAAAAATTTGATTCATCCAAAATTTTGTCCAGAAGGCCCTCGAATCTATTAATGAGCCTCCAATTTCAAATTAAAATGAGTTAAGGTTTAATCGGGGTATTTTGGGATATCAACTAGGGATTCATAATTTTTTTAATGGTTTCCTGTAGAAAATAATCTATCATGCATGTTTTCATGCGAAGGGGTGTACGAATATCTATAATCGTGTACCATAACGGAGCACTTGATATGGGGGGATCACATGGTTCCTACTAAGATGGAACAATGTTTCAAAAACACTGTTATAACTATGTAATATTCCTCTATATAGGGTTTAACATTTTTATGGATTTGGGAACATAGATTGGGCAGACCTTGTTCCAAACCTACACTGCCAAAAACCACTCCAAAAGTCTCTAATCTCATCTAAAATATCCCCAAGGTAAAATCTAGTCATGATATAATAAAAAAAAGAAATATCGTACCTAAAATGATATTGTGACACCTTAAAAATAGAGAAGATCATAAAGGTGCATGAAACATATTTTCTATAAAAAAAATAAAAATTTCAATTTGATTAGATGAATAGTCAGTATACATTGTTTTTTAAATATACTCATCAATGTATATAGTATGGATGTTGTTATACTAGAAGAAGAAATTATTAATAAAATTTATCAGGATGAAAGGATATCATTCTATGAAATATAAATAATTTAATTACATGACGATTAAATCATACCAATAGATGAAAATGCATTGGAATCATGAATATTGAAATTTATATAATATTTAGAATGCCCAAATGGAATATGAATATCATTTTGTTACAATTAGAAGTACTAATTTCATTTAATTATATATGGTCCCGAAATTTTTTATTTATGTACCACTAATTCCATCATATCATCTAACGTCATTGATTCTCTAGGATTACGATATGTGTATATGTATTATGTGTGGATGATAACTACTCTTTTTTTGAAAGGAAAATAAGTGTGTTTTTAAGCACTCATCATCTCATGTAATGATTGTTGATGTCGATATTATGTATAATTTTATTATTTTTCATCTAAATATAAATTATATTTTATTAGAAATGTACCTAATAATATTCAACCCATCATAGATAAATTACTATCAAAACAATGTTTTCTTATTTTCTCCTCATGGTAGAACTCACATATCCCAGGAGTTGTGGGGTATAATATGATGTGGTGAAGGTAATATGTTTCAATTTATTTGTCCTGTTCTATTTCATATATCTAGTTTACTATTTTTCACAATCTATAGTAATTATAGTTATCTTATCCTCTTGGTGAAAGAAATATATCATGTAATTCATTATAATGATTTCTTTCAGTTTACATTGAATATGGTTGTTGAAAATTCTATCAATATTCTATATATAATCACACATATTTCCTTATAATAATATGAAATTTCTATATCCATGTTTAAATAATTCATTTATTGGATTGAAAATAGCAAAATCACAGGATTAATATTCAATATTGTGTCACCATGGGAATCACATGTTTTATTTTCCTTTAATGTTTACAGAAGTCTCCATACTTACATTGAATACTAGAAACATAATGTGAATTCCATAAAATATAAATACATTATACCTCATTCTGATAAAATTTTTTATCAACTCAAGGATGAGGGATGGTTTTCAAATATTGAGCTTAGTTAATGTAATAAACATTTGATAATGAAAGAATTTAGTATACTAATAATAAAATTTTTATGTATGTACATGTATTATTAATATCTCATTATTTATTTATTGATAATTAATTCACTAGTGGATATTATGGAAAAGATTAATAGTTTCATTTATCAATACTAAAAAAATGTTTTTGTATTTTTTGTTTATGATAACATGGTTTAATATAATATGATGGGTGGATGAGAAAATAATGTATTTATTATCATGGGATTATTAAATAAGAATTTATTTTTTTTAATCTATCAATGACAAAATTATTGACTCATGAAGTAAAATTAGTGGAACATATATAATTACAAAAATAATATTATATGGCACCAAAGAAGATTCATGGGATGAAGACCTCACAAAGTAATTAAAGAATACATTTTAAATAAGAATCCTTTTATCGTTATCTAAACTATATTTGTAGTTTTTATTTCATTTAAAAAATTTCATCTAACTCTGTATCCTTTAACTAAACAGAGGTAAAAATTTAATCGAATTAAATGATAAAAAAACTATTGTATTTGAAATAAAGGCTATAATATGATCTTTTTTTTATGAGATAGGTAAAGTCTATAAAATTTTATATGATTCATGAACTATATGGTTTGATTTTATTTTTATTTATCCTGACAATTTAGTGGTGAATAATTCTCCCTATTGGTTTTCTTTTGAGAAGGAATACCAAGCTCAGGTCTCTGATTTAAAATTTTTAATTCATTAACTAATTGATTAGAAACACAATCTCTTTATGTATAAATTTTTGATGTATATATATCATAAAAGACTAAAAAATATTTTATCATAGAATGATCAAAATAAAATAATTATATGTTCTATATAGTATTACTATTATTCTTATATTGATATTTATTTTACATTGACTAAAGTGAAAATGGTTTCTAATTCTTGAAGTTTCAATTTTATAACATTGATACATTTGAAGCCTTGGTATAAAAGTAATATATAAGACTATTCCCTAAAATTCATATAGTTATAAAGGAAGCATGTGATATTGAATGATTAGTTATTGTGAAAATAACAAATTAATTGGATGTTCAAATTTATCAGTTGCAATTATTTGATAAATATTTATTTTGAATAAGTGGAATTCTAAATTATATGTATTCTTTGGGTGACTGTTCTTATTAAATTTATTATTTTTTATATTTTATGCAGAGTTTATCGGTTCCCTTTTTCTTGAGGAATTGGTAATAACATGTTCTATGATACCTCGAGAGTATATTTGTGGTCTGGAATGAAGTGGGAAGATTCTCAAATATTATCTCATTTTACACATATCCAATGGTTAAGAATTATAAAAAAATTACCACAAGATTTTTTCATAATCCTAAAAACATGATATTAAAAAAGGATGATATGTTGATCGAATTTTTAAAAGGTTTTATTCGATGTCCTCAAAGGTTGAATGTGGTATGGGACATTTATTTTCCATAAAAATATTATCTCATTTCCTTCCAATAATATATTGTATAAATGTTCGAGATATCATGAAATTGTATAATCAATATATTTATTTGATACATAGAGTGTTATTGTGTATCATATTAGATTACTATAAATTGTACAACTACCATTTACAAAAATGTCTTCAAGAAGTGATGGGTTTTCAACTAATGTTGAGAAAAAAATATCATTCACCAATGGATAGTTAAAGGGAATGAGAAATTCAAATTCATGACATTAGGCATCATTCTATTTTGCTCAAAAAATTTGTTTCACTGAAAATATAGATATCATTGATGGATATTTGAATGAAATATAGTTAACAATCACCAATAATGATTTCTATATTTGAACCAATTTATGGTTGACCATATTGGTCCCCTCATTTTAGCGGATGACCAATTACTTATCAAGGTATCTATATTCCATTAACATTAATGATTTGAAATATAAGGTAAGAACAATCAATAATATATCACTTACTTTTAAATAATATATAATCCTGGGAATATGGTATACTATATAGTGAAAAAATATGAATTGAAACATATTTGGAATTCATTTTTGATCTCCCAGTTGATGAAATAATATCTTGAAATATCTCATGGGGTTGAGTAAAAAATCATTGACTGCGTACCAAATTCTATTTCATTATCGATAACTATTAATATAATTGATTATATAAAATGTTTTATAGGTAATGACTATACCATTATTAATAATTCTATATAATCATGGTAAATATGATATGGGGCTTAAGAGCGCGATGAATAAGGTTTAATAGCCTCAATATTTTATATGTTAATGTAACCAATAATGTTTTGTAAGCCAAAATATGCATGATGGGTATAATTATGAAACTCGTGATTTTACAATTTATTATTTAAATAATTACTCATATAAATAATAATTTCTGAGTATAATTATTTTATTTTTATTAAGATAATTTACCATGTTGAAAGTTAAAGTGCATAAATACCGTAAAATTTCTTGTAAAAAATTCGAGGAGGGTTTTAAAATATTGTTATTATGTTAGGTAATATGAATAATAAATTCTATTATGCATTCAAAACAAGTTCTTTTCACAAGAAAATATGATTTTTCAACTGATTCGTCTAATTTATTTGAAATATTACTCATTATGTATTCTAATGTTTAGGATGCTTCTCATAGGATTTGATTCCATCTAACCACATACACATTTTTTTAATGTCTCTTAAAAATTTATTTCAAGTGATTTATTCAATGTAATATATATTATTTCTTTTATTTTCTTCCCCACTTCTCTAATCATTCTATTTTTATTCTTCATTCATTCCATAACTAACCATAGTTATGAATTTCATGTCTATTTTTGGGTATTATCCTAGAGTTTTATGTTTCTATGGTCCACTAAATGTCTCTATTATCCAAATCAATCAATGATTGAAGATAGCTAGTGGATTCCATTATATTTACTTCAATTATTTTATTCAAATTATTTTATTTTTCAAACCATTGGTTATTGAACAATCATGAATTGATTTCATAGTACTTTATTAATATATATAATGTTTATATTGGATTCATAAATGTTTCAAATGTATTCTTTTGGTTTTAAATAAAATATAAAAAAATCCTTTTTATTTCAACATATATGATTTCAAGGGTGATTATAATTCCTTGAATGGTTTATAATAAATTTTTAATGCCTTATTCTAATGAAAATGGATTTTAAAATGTGTTTTGATAGACATTTGATTTTATATAAATGTGGAACTATGGTCTCCTTATATATTTTAAGAAGAAAGTATTTATTTTAAATTATAATAATAGTTATTTTTTTGGGATGTTCTCTTTAATTTAATACAATTTATTTACTATACGATATTTTTATTTTTATTATTATTTATCATTGAATTATTAGAATTTGTTTCGTTATCTCTTCAGAGTGTTTTTTTATTTTTTTTACTACCATGATAAGGATATAATGGATTACAATAAAACTTCTAGTTTATAATATGAATATAAGGATTTTTTTCTACCTTATATGTGATTTTACATTGAAAATTGGTTCCTAGTTCTCACCTCTCTATGGCTTGGTTTTTTCTTTTAATTAAACTTTTTCTGTATTCCTGGTTTATAATTAGATAGGATTTTATTTTTATAGTAAGGGATACATGAGTATGGTACTAGTTTTTTCATAATAATCATGAAATTGATATAGTTTGTAACACATATCTTAATTTATTACATAATTATGATATATTTTACATTATGACTAATGATATGTCATCATTTAATGATTATCAATTCTTTTAATTATTTTAATGGTTTACTAAATGATATGGTCTATTTAGAGTAAATATAATTTATTTTTTTCTTTCGTAAATCTTATATTAAAATAAAATGTTATATATTTTTTAAAATTTGAATTTCAGGAACAGGTTTTATGGGAAATATGATTGATTTACAATGGTATCCTACTAGTTAATTCCTCACACAGATATACTCATGTTTGTTATTATATGGGCTTGCTATGTATCATGCAATTAATATAAAGGGTTCATCTTCCTTGAATATTTAAAATATTTTCCATCTGTATTTCATGAATATTTCTTAATCATGTGCTTATCATGGATGATAAGGAGGTGGTAGTTCGGTACATTAGTTATATTTGGATTATAATGGAGAGTAAATTAATTAGATCATTCAACTATTCATTCATTTAGATCTATATTATATCATTAACATCATATATACTTGTATAATTTACTTTAGTCCTCTAATCATTTTTAGATTTTTCTATATTATTATCCAATGATTTATGGAATTAATATTACGAAACTATTTATTTACATATAGTAAACATTCCATATTTATATGTATCTTGGTAGATTTGTAGTTGATGCATATTTTATGGTTTTTTTGGAGGATGAAATATTTTCCAAATTATTTGTATTGAAACCACAACCCTATTTTCTAGTTCATGATGATTGGTAACATGTTTTTGGCCTTTTGATAATCTATTTATGGTAATATATTAGGTTGATCATGGTAAGTTAATTAAAAAATAATAATCATGTATATAAATATTTTAAAATTAAAATATATATTTTCTAAAAATGAATTTAATTGGTATTACAAGGATTTTAAAAAATGTATTCGAACAAGTAGACATACAATGGTCTTATAGTGGTGCAATGACATGTATTAAACTCCATTAAACCACCCATAGAATCCACTAACACCAAATAAAAAATGAAATTGTTGTTTAATTTCATTCACTATATTATAAATCCCCCAAAATTACGAATCCCATGGATTAAAAATGTACATACATTGAAAAGAGTGGAGATGATAAGTAATATGAATAAATATAGAAAAATAGAATGGGATTCACATTGACCAGTGATCTATTTGAATTAATATATGAATAATATGAATAAAAATATGGAAAATATAGTGGATTTTAACGGTCTCATGAAAGCAATAGAAGAGGGGGTCTCACATTAAACCAAAATCCCCTTTTACATAAAGTTAAAATATAAATAATAATAAAAATAATGTCTTAAAAAATATATAAGGATTGATAAAAATTAGAAAAAACACTTTAGATATTAATTATTCTTATAAAAATTAAATATGTACTAATTAAATAATTTTAACAAATTTAAATAAAGTAAAACATCAAAATACAAAATGGGAATCATTTAAATTATATTTAGTCTTGAAAATTATTGTGTTTTGTTTCAATAACATTTATGTGAACTGTGTTTCTAAAATATTTTTAAAAATAATAATAACCTAACATATAATTAAATGTTAAAATAAATAACAATTATTTATTAATATTAGTGTAATTAAAATACTCAATAACCTATGTATTTTATTCTTGGAAATTTTTTTACAATACTGTTGAAAAAATAAAATATTGCGGCTTATTCAAATTATATAGAATAATGGATCGTCTCATAACAGTAGGTACTCCACCACTATAAAGCTTATTTTAATTTCAAAAAATATTATATGATAAATGAGACTATTAAATAAGACTAAGATACTATAAAATCAAGGCCCATTAATTATAATATCATTTAATTATATTATCATGGTAGAATCAACATTCCCACTAATAATGAAATGAATAATAATTGTCAAAATTTAATAACACATTTTTATAGTGAAATAAACCATATATATAGGGGTTATAAAACTAAATAACATCCATTAGTAATATTTTGAAAGAATATATTTAATATATTAAACTATAAATAATTAAAAAATTATATTCTTAAATAATTAAATTATAAAACACCACAATTGTAGATATATTTTTAATTATTTATCCTAATATAATAATTGATATGAGTAAACAATGTAGTTATGTTCTTAGATTTACCAATTAAATTTTATTTATTTTCTTTACAATATAAAATTGAATATGGGATGAAATATTATAGTTATATGAATTTATGTTTTATCATATATTATGGACTCGAACATAGTTTAAATTATTAACTATAATCTTAAGATGTTTATTAATCTAAAGGAGGGATAAAAAAAGTTTTATCTATTTTACCATAATAATTGAATGTCTACCAGGTTATAAACCATTCAAAAAACTAATCTGATGCTAGAAGAATTATTTTATAATACAAAAATGATCATAAAAATATTTATAATCCATTATTGAAACATAATAAGAGGATTGGGAAATGATACATACCCCAATTGGTCAGTATGATGGTTTTAAAACAACATAAGAACATCTTAAAATTGTTCCAAAACTAAAAATCCCAAATTGATTAATTTTTTTATAGAGATTCCTATAATCTTCCCAAAAACTGTATGAAATATCAAAATATATGTATTTATGATAATATTACTAAATGAAAATGTATTTATTAAAATTATTTATCAAATTCCACCCCTCATATCTTAATATTTAATCTCTTCAATTACTTTTAAAACACATTACCACAGTCTAAATGAACCATAATATAATATACCATTATAACCAACAAATAAAATTATTGTGTATTAAGATAAATAAATATGTTTTGAAATTTAGGGTTATTAATTTATTATAATTAAAATAATTATCTGAAAAAAATAAAAATATTTATTTTAAAAACATTATACTTTTTAAAAAATACAATTTATTCTTGCTTTGCTCATATAATTTGAAATTTATTTTTTCCAGTATTAATTTTTTTTGATAAAAATGAATTTTTAGGTTGATATTATCTTGGAAAGATTATCTCATCATTAATTTTGTGTATTTTTTAAAAACATTCTTTTGATGAAAAGTGAGAAATAATTATTTTTTATTTAAAATTGTAATTTAGTTTAAACAATTCACATGGTTACATTATATTTCAAATAATGTTAAAAGTAAAATTGGAAATATTATATTATAGTATAAAAAATTTAGTTCAATAAAATAAACTTCATATTGAATTTTTTATTAAAACATTCTATAATTATGTATATTTTCTCTTTGAAAACACACTTTTCCTCGTTTTTTTGAATAATTTTACATTGGATTCTATAAATTACATGATTTTAATTTGAAAAAATTCTTTGAGTATTTGGAATAAGAATAATTTATAATTGTTGATATGTTAAAATTATATTGTAATCATTATTAATATAAAAATAAAAAAAAATTATTTACCATTATTAAGGTAAAAATTGATTTATCGGGCATTAAAATTTGAATATAAAGATTCAAAATAACCAATGAACTTTTAAAAACTCATTTTATGTTCATATGTAGTCCTAAAACCCAATAAAGGTCTATAATTACCCATATAAGAGGATTGTAGAATGATAAAAACCTGGTTGTAATTGAATCGTTTCAAAACAAACTTGTGTTCCTCTCTCCAACTAATTAATAGACAAGAACTGTCAAACCCTCGTAAAACATAAAAAACTGTTTAGTTATATAAAAAAAGACAGAATAACTTAATTACTCACCTACCAACAACTCAGATGCAATTTTTTGTTCATAAATCTTTCATATAAAGGCTTTTCGTGAAACACAAAAGAAGCTCCCTAAAGAAGAGGTAATGTTATTAAATGATAATTCTAATATTATTTCTTATTCCTTACAATTAAATTATAATTTAATCATTATAATATAATATCATAAGTATCTATCTCATACCTAGATGTCATTATATAAATTTAATAACTTATATTACTATATTATTCCATAAAATAGTAAACTAAATAGGTGGTCTTTTGTTTGGCGGACTACATCCTTGTGAACTAATGAAATTCGTTTTCCATCACCACTATTCAAGGATGGGTAAGATAATGGATATAAATATTTATGTTATATTTATTTTGTTTTTATACATGTTTAAATTTAATATCTCATATACCATCTTACATTACATGTTTTCTTAAATACGATTATGTCGCTCGTGTGTAAGGAAGATCATCACCTCACAATGTGATGTAATTAGTTCATCACTTATAAACTATATGGAAAGTAAAAAATGAAAAATTAAATTAATATATGTGATATATATGAGATTTTATTTATTTTGGAATATTAATATGTATCCCAATTCCATGTCATCTAACTTGTGAATAAAATGATATCATTTATCATGTGAACATACGACCTGTCGTCTCAATGTGGTGATGCTATTAGTTTTCAATGAATACTAATAATAGATGATTCTAAAATAAATTTAATGATTCATTATGATAATTATAACATTAATATAATTTTTTATATTATGTATCTATGTAAAATTCCCATTAACAAAACATTTCATCCCCAAGCACATTTGAGAATATAAAGAAATTAAAAACTGGAACAATGAAAATATTGAAATAATGTTATAAACTATTTATATTATGTTTTAATGTGTTCATGTTTGACCTCATAAATATCAAATGGTTCTTTTATAAAATAAATAAACTCATAAAATCATTATACCAGTGGTTAAAGATTGTTTAAACACATAAATCATGAGGTAAGGCACATCCTCTCAATTTCTCATCATTGATTTTGTCTTATTATTATTATGTATGGTTAAAGATAATTTTTACGAGGAATATTATTCAAATTAAATTACATAATTAATTTATGTATTCATAATCATTCCCTTTAATTATTAAATTTTATGTGATCATTGGATACTATATTTCCCCTAAATATTAATATTAATTATCATAGTTATTCCTAGATTATAAATAGTATCACATTTATACATACATTGTTTTACATTTACTATTATTTTATTGAATAAATAGATATTGATTATTTTTACTCCATATTCAATATTGATATTTAACGATAAAGAATATTTTCAATAAAGTAAATTTGTTATTGGATTTATAAATAATACCTTGTAAATAGAGATATTGGTGGGGCCCTGTTATAGATATCCCCTTGTTGCATCAATAATATCATGAGATGAATGAATTTGAAAGACATAGTAAAATTGGGTTTTGGTTCATACATACAAATTGATTTTAAACTTTCATGAGGAACGTTTTGAAAGTTGATGTTTTCATAATTCTTGAGAAATGTACATTGAATAATTGAGCAATAATTTCATTGATAATTCAATTATTATTATCCATGATATTTTTATAGCGATATTCAGCTTGCATGTCCTTCATAGTTTGTTGATTAAATGGACAGTATTCTCAGTTATTAACCATTCAATATTTATGAATCAATATCTATTTATTATGGTCATGATATTGATTATGTGACCATTTTTCTAGTTATTTATCATCCCATATTTATCCTTCTAGTCAAATTATTTGAATGAATTGTGTGATTAGTTTTTTGATTTCAATAAACAATATTATTTATACATGATAATTTCAACTACACTTACCCCATACTAATCATTTGAGTTCACTCATATATTTTTTCACTCCTAGTAATCTAGAAAGTGCACTATGAATGACATGCCCAAATATTATAAATTTAATAATGATGTTCTCGATTTTTTTCATTTGTGTTTTCAAATACAATATGGAATAAATTTCATTATATTGTTTACCAAGACTAAGATACTATTCAGTCATTTTGGATTAAATCCCATTTTTATTAGTCTAATGAAATTAAGTAAGAAATTGACATTTGGTTACTAGGGTCAAGGTCACTACAGTTTGTATTAGATGAAGTTCAATGGAAACCTTGGGAACTAGATTAGGGATAACATACATTACATTACACATACATCAGTTATATTTTAAGGATAAGTATCCAAATACATACTACAATTTTCTTAAAGAAGATAATAGGTGGTTTTTCAATGAATTAAATCGTTATCTGGATACTATAAGTGGATGTTGTAATAGAATTATTTTACCTCATGGGTAATGTCCCTGAAATGAGAATATTGGGTTTAACATATATATCACATGGTTTATGTAAATGTGCCTTACTACGAACCTATTTTGAAATTTCTGAGGGATATGCTAGACATATATTCAAATTTTATTTACAAACCATTATAAGGGTTTCGAATAGATAATGAAAATAAATGAACTAGGGTAATCCTATGGTGTATTATATTCAGAATATGGTTTCATGATATATAAATTCTATAAATGATTATTTAGGATAATGTGGTTTCCAACTATGAATTATTCTCTTCACTCTAAATATTTCATTATTAGTCAATATATGAAACATAAACGAATCAGGTTAATATTGAATATGGAGGAAAATGTGGTGACTTTGAGAAACCAAATGGAATAATGTCATCAGATAATTATATCATGATTAGGGAAAATCTGTAATCCTAAAATTTTATTGACATCATATGCATTAACCAACTCCCGAACTCACCAAATAAAATAATCATGGTGTTTTATAAATGATCGAGTACTAGAGACCATATAGTAATAAGGAATAGATTACCATAATTTGAGAAATGTGGAATGAGACACTAAAGAATGTGTTATAAAGGAATTGTAAAATGATTTATGTATTGAAAAGAATGTAATAATTCATTGAATTATTGGGGAAAAAATAAGAGTATTTTGGATGGAAATAAATATCTTCCAACATATAAACTTATATAATGTTGTCTTAAATGTAAGGAAGCTATAAATTATCCTAGTTAATTAACTCTTCTAAAGGCTAACCTTTAGACCAAGGAAATACCTTTCGAAAATAAAATAGAACATTTTTTAATTAAGTGTTATTTAATAATTAAATTTTAGTTGTTTATTTAATAATGATATTTCAGTTCTATGAATCCTGAATAATAAAAGTATTTTTTAAAAATTGTAAAAGAATATATGACTTCATTAAGAAAATAGATATAGATACGATCATGGGTTATAATTTTAATGTGGATAATATGTTCAAATTCTTAATACCCCCATTTTAAAAAAATTTGGTAAGAAAATATCATGATTAAGGATTCATTTATAAATAATTTATCGGAATATAAGATATTTGATTAGTATATGAAATAATTATTTATGGAATGATTCCATAATATTTTTATTGGACATAAAAATTAATTTATTAGTAACCATTATGGGTTGTAAAATAATTTTTGATTTATTAATTATATTTAATCACAATTTTTGATCATTAAAAGAATTATATTAATAGAGTTTTATAAAAAGGAGAACCAAAATATTGGGTGAAAACACGCACATTCACAAATGAATTGGGGATTGTAACCAAACCCAATTTAAGGTATGGTTTTATCATCTAACACTAGAAATTGTGATTTAATAGTTAATAGTTGATTCTCTCTAATTAAATGATCTTAAAACTAATTATTAATGATGAACTAATTGTGTTAGTGTTGAGGATTATAGATAAATGTATTATATTTGATATCTTGTAGAAATTATATTGTTTTTTCAAAATTGTTACAGTTAGAAAGAAAGTGTCTTCACCCATTTACGGATTGTATGATCCATTAAAAATGAATTTTTGTGCTTAAAGAATAAAATATTTATTTTTGGATTTTAAATTCATTGAGTATGTGGTGAATTCTAAATTGATATAAGCACAAGAATAAGATGAAATTATGCCGATGAATTATAATTTTACCATGTATATATATTTAATAATATTCATATGCAATATAATAATTCCCCAACATTAGGAAAGGGATATTTTCGAAAAAATTTATCCTTTTAACTTCATATCTGATGAAATCAATGTTCTTTTCGATCTTCATCGATATATGGTTTTATGGTTCTTATCATTCCCTTGATAATTCACATTCTTGTGATCAATGATGTATGACACTCTATATAATTATTTATGATTTTCTTTCATATCCATGAATTGAATATTAGATAATGTTATCCTATATATTATTCTAGTTATGTGTTATTCCATATTACTAAATTACTTCCTTATATGTCTTAATAAGAGGATATTTTTTTAATTTTTTATCATTTGGGATTTCAATAAAAAAATTTGAAATTGAAAACCATGTATTTTATTTTGAATGATAAAATGGAGTGGATTTACCTTATTTATGGTGTGGAGAATGTAACACCATGAAATTATAAAATATGAACATTGTTTTAAATATAGAATGAGATACAAAATATTATCTTAAACAACCATAAAAATATATTTAATAAAATTTATTCTCTTTGATAGCTTATGAAAAACCCAATATAATGTCACAATTAACAATAATATTGACTACCAATATAAACTATACTATAAATTCATGGATATAAATAGTAATAGATATATCATTAAAAAATTTATTATCTATTAAATTGAAATAAAATAAGAATCATGTAAAAGAAAAATAAAAGTTTTTTGAAAAACCCTATTTTTTCTAAAAGATAATATAGTTGTTCTTTCTTAAAAAAATTAAATTTAATTTTGGCCACTGTTATAATTTATTTTAAAAGAACATAAATTTTTAAATCTGGATATCAAAATTCTCATACGGTGAAATATTCTAGGATATAAATGATTGTTTTATTTTTCAATGAATAGAGAAAAATATAGATTTTATTTTTTTAAATCTGGAACTTTTCATTTAAATTTTGAATAGGATAAATAATATTATAAATTGGTTTTAAATTAAATTTATATTACTCAGTTTATATTTTAACCATTTTCTATCATTATAATAAAGTTAATATTGATTTGTGATATTAAATCCTTCAATAACAATGTAGATTTTTTCTTTGGAAACACTCTTTTTCATTGATTCTGATGGTATAAATATAAATTGGAATCTTCCTCTTATATGAATTGAAATTGGAAATTGTATTTAATATTTGTATTTATAATAATTTATTTTATGAAACAAAGGAAACATAATTTTTTCCATTATTAATAATAAATTATGTAAAAAATTATTATTGTGGTTATGGTTATATCAAGTTTACCTAATGGTTAAACATAGATGATATGAGTCAAAAATGAAAAAAAATCTGACGCCACTTTTTAAAAATAGTTGGACCAAAATTACCCAAAAGGAAAATAGTGAAACATTTTTAGGTATATGGAATCAAAATAATGAGGGCGTAATTAAATTTTTCAAAAATTCATTATATGTTTTCTCCCACACTATAAAGAGTTTTCCACCTATCTTTCCTCTTCACAATTCAAAATAAATTTGATTGAAAAAAATACGTTTCCAAAGAACATATTTACTATCCATCTAACATATTGGATACTTTAGTTTTGATAAATTATATACTATGAAGTCATTGGTTTGAATCCAAATTAAGTTCCCAGAAGTAGAGATACGCTTATTAAACAAGCATTTTATTTTAATTTTTTCTTACACCTAATTCAAATAATTGATCATAAATTCAAAATAATATAACTAAATTCTCTACCATTTTCATATATTTTATAATTTTAATAGAATTAAATACATCTTCCTCCTCTTTCATCAAATGGGAAATGACACAATCGGTCATGTGATTGGCGGACTACCACCTCACAAACTGATGTAAATAGTTTTCCATCACCGATATTTTTGAATTTATATAATGATAGATTTAGAACATTTATATGATATTTAGGATTTTATTTTACTTATAAATTTATAATATCACATATAAATTGATACATTCCATTGTATTTCAAATATGACAATGTCGATCATGTGTTTAAAAAACTACTGCCACACAAAGCGATGTGATCCATTATTAACATAAACATAACATGGAAAGTAATAGAAAAAATATATTTAATATATGTGATATATATGATATTATGTTTATTTTATAATATTAATAAATTACCTAATTCATTAACTTTTAACTCTCTAATGGAATAATAATGGTGCTCAAGCATACGTACAACATTCTGTCTCCACGAAGCGATGTGATTCATTTTCATGTCCAGCTTTAAAGAATGATTATAAAAATATATATACTGATTAAATATGATATTTTTAAAAAATAATATTATTAATTATATGATTTATCTATTACATGTACCCATGAAAAATAAATTCACGAAAAACCATGAATTAAAAAACAAGTTAATTGTCACCTGAAACAATAAAAATAATGAAAAACTATTTTAAAATGGGTAGAAAATGTAATAATTGGTTCTTATTTGATATTATAAATATTAATATAGTTGATTTAAAAATTAATAGAGTTCTTAAAACCATTAAAAAATAATATTTACCATGTTCAACCAATGTGAAGTGTGTGGTGATGGATATTATTTCACTTTTTATTCAATAAGGAATATTATAATGTTATACACCTAATTTCATAGATATATTGTATATATGTCTAATATTACATTTAATATCATGAATACATAATTAATGATTCTCTTTTATATTTCAAGTTTAATTATTTTATCCAATGATATTTTACTTTACCATTACCAATTAGAAATGAATTTCATAAGTCAATTTCATTTAATTTTGTTATAATACTTCCTCATTTTCCTTCATATTCAATTATTATGTGCTTAATTAAATTTGATTAATTTATATTGTATGTGCACATGTTACAAGTGGATTTACATTTGGTACACATAATATATTCCTTGATTAATTATCACATCAATTTTATGATCATTGTAACAGTTTATTATACAATCTCATTGTATTCCAGATATTTTTTTTGAATTCCCATTAAATAAAATTCTTTTATCATAGAATAATAAACTTACTTATGTTTAGTCTAATTTAGTTATTCATGATATTTTAGTTCTATTGTACCAATTTTCCCATATTTTGACACTTATAGTTATTGAGAAGATGTCATTAATAAAATAAGTTTTTCTTTCTTTCCATTCAGAAGTCTATTTTTTTTATAAAATGATGTTTTTAAAAAATGTAATAAAAAAGTTTTTATCATTTCCAAAAGATTTATTAATTAAATTTTTACCCATTTTTAGTTTTTTATAAAAATAATGAAACAAAATTTTATGTAATTTTGAAAATAAGGCACATTTGGATTTTATCAAGAATGTAAACAGAATCCTTATTTTTAGTTACTCAATATGTGTGTATGTTCCTACCGTTAATGTTAGTCAGTGGTTTAAAAAATAATTTATATGCTAAGTGTATATCTTCAAAGATATGAATTTTAAAATTGTTATGTAATAATTATTTTTTTATAAGATATTTCTGAAAATAGAAGGATATTTTCCTCAAGAATGTTTTTAATGGTATACTTATGGTATATATATTTATAATTAGAAAACACCATTATTTTATATATAATTTACTGGGGGTATATAAGGACCCAACCATTATACATTACATAATAATTATTTATGTCAAGAAATTTGTTTAAAATTAACAATCATTTCATGTTTAGAGCTTTAAATAGTTTGGATTTAATACATGCATAACATCCCTTATTTATTCAATGTATGTACTACAAAACAAATATTTCTTTTCTTCACAAATATAAAACATTTAAAATAAAAAATGATTTATTTTACAAATCATCATAACATTCAACTTCAATTAATTATTTCTCTTCAAAATACTTAAAACATGTGAATAATATTTTAAAAACTTGGGATAATAAAAAATGCATTGTAAAGAACACAATGAATGTAAGTTATTAGTCTATTGAAAAAAAATCCCATTAAAACCCCTTCTCAAGAAAACACATAAGTATGCATTGAAAAATAATGATGTCGCCATGGTAAATACGGAATATATCGCCATTAAATTCAAACATAAAAATGGAATAACCTTTTGGTCTACTTCTATCTCCGGAGTACCCAATGCATTGGAGAATAATAATGGGCCTCACCAAATATATATTGATCTAAAATGTAATCAATCCAGCATATCTTGAGCTATAATTGGGCTCAACCAATAATATCATGTGCTATAATAGGATCATCCCAAAATAAAAAAATATCAACAAACATATCATGAATATAACCCTTGATAAATCAATTTAAACCCTGATCAAAACAGATTTAGATTTCAAAATACATGTTTTCATAAAAATAACTTGAAAATATAAAAAATGTGCAGGTAATAATGAAATAACGTTAGTAAAAAATTAATATTAAAACATATAAAATAATCATTCTAGTAATAAAGTGTCAAGAAAACCATAGAATCTACTCATTCTGTATATAAAGAAAAACAATAATTTTGAATTTCGTAAAAGATACATTTAAAAGGATTTCGAAAGGAAATTACATTACCTATAGTTTAAATTCCTTAAAATGTGTTTAAAAATTCATTATAATAAATTTAGGATTATTATTAATTTATAAAAAAAATAAACTAATGTCTTTAATACCATAAAATTTGTTATTTAAACATTTTCCACTAATTTGATAACGATATTTTTTGGTTATCATTGTTTTAGGTGTGTTATTTTCCTAGATTATAAACATTTTTTATTATAGACTACATTTTCTAATAGAAATAATAATACATAAGTGATTAAATATATATTTATTATATTATAAACTATTAAAAAAAAATTAAAACATCCCATGACTATGGTAAAGGGAAACAAAAAACTCATCATCCAAGAATACATTGACTTGACACACCATGGATGATGATTTTATTATTTAAGAATAATAGAAAATATAAGAGAAATAATTATTCATATAACATAAAAAAACAACATTACAATGTATATATAATACGTTAGTTTTCATGAAATATTTTATAGGTGGTGAGGATATGTTACAAGTGAATAAGAATTTAAAAGAGAAAAATAAGGAATCTCACCTCTTCAATATTTCACATTAAGAACCTTCTTATGGATTTTTTATGTTGTATTTTTGCAATCCTCGGGGTGCTATAATGATTAAAGGGATTAGAATAAGGGAATTTTATAGAATATATTTAAGTAATATGGCTCATGGTGATGAGTATTTGTCCTGAATGGTTTCTCCTTTTATAATTGAGGTGCGGGTTAATTTAAAAATAACAAAAATATATTAAAATATATTAAATCTATTGTAGTTTACAAGACTTCCACAAATGGATAAAACTAAATGAATTTATATTATTGACAAAATACTATCCAATTTTTCCTTATTAAGGATTTTCCTGATTTTTAAATAATTTTATAAAATATTGTATTCGTGATGAATGATTTTTGTTAAAATAAAATCTATTCATAACTATGAAATTAAGAACATGGAAACAATATTCCCAATTTTAATCCATATTTTTATATTATCATAGGAAAATCATATTTGACTAGTTAATTTCTGAATTAGCTTAAAAATGTCAAATTATATATATTTTATTATTTTTAATATCATTAATTTGATTTAGTCAATAAATAAATAAATACTACATCATTAATTTCCTTGACATTGATGTATTTAGTTAATTACTAATAATTAAAAATTATATTTCATGTAGAATATTAATTTATCATCATCCAATACACTATTTATTTCAAAACAAACTATTACGAAAAACCATACATTAGAAAATTATAAAAACTCAAATTTATAGTGTGAGCAACTTTACATTCTTCAGGATAAAATATTTTAAAGGTGTTAATGTTATTCTTGTGGGTCTATAATGTTTCAAATTTTAATAAAAAATAGGTAATAGTTTTAATTTTCTTATAGAAAAATATTTAAAAAAACTGTGGCTGATTTAATAATTCTTATAATTTTAATTAAAAAAACATTCTTTATTTTTATAATGCTTTCATAAGCACTGCATTAGAATTTCACATGAATTAATGTTAATTAATTACAAAATTAAAATATAAATTAAAAAAAACATTAAAATAAAATAAATATGTCTAAAATAATTTTTTCTATTCATTCATTGTGAATAATTCATAATATACATGTTAATAAAACATCGTAATTTATTTTCTTTTCCTACCCTACACAATTATTGAATATGAATTTTTATGTCATTAATGTTATATAACTATAAAATTATATATTTACAAAAAAAATACGTGATTGATAATAAAATAGTCATGAAAATAAATTTTATCATTGAATTATCAATTCTGTGGAACAAAATTTGATTTTTCCAATGTTGTGCAAGAACTACCTCATCAATAGAAATAATTATTTTAGTTGAAATGAAATAAAATATAATAAAAATGTTCGACATTATATCAGTAAAATATTATTTTTTTAAATTTAAAATTTTTTATTCAATTAATTTAATATATTTTATATCATAATTATGTCTTCATCGCATTAAAAAATAACTTTTTTTATAAAAATAATGTTTTTTAGTATTCAATAAAAATTAATCTTTTTCAGAAAATTCTAGAGAATTCATACTAAGATACTATCATCATTATGATCACAAAAATAAAATCAGTTTTATAAAATAGAAATTTTATAATTGATAAATTAAAGTTTTAATTAAATAACCGTATACTAATTTATCTATTTTTAGAATTTCCTAAAAAAATAAATATAACAATTTAATTCATGAACACTAATAAATAAGATTATATAAATATCATGGTTATTAAATTCCACCCCCCCCCCACGCCCTTTTGAAATTGTTATGTCCAAATTTTATTCATTTGACAAACAATTGGGGATACTATTCCCTCAGAGGCTTTTCATATTCGAATGTTTCTTCTTCCACTAAGTATTTTATCCACAAAACAAAACATGGTGAGTTCATTTGTTACTCAACTATTTAAATCCATAATCAAGAGTTTAAACGTGTTTCTCTTTATAATAACGGTTCTCTATCAAGTGAACTACATTAGGGATCAAAACATAATATGGATATTGAATATACTTTCTTAGAAATGAAATATGGAAAACATTTTGTATAGTATATAAACTCAGAGGCAAGGCTACTCGGTAGGAAAATAATCCAAATAATTTTTAGGATTTCATACGGTCTAATGTACCAGGGACTAATATTTCCCTTGTTACCAAAACACATCACACTTCTTTTTGATTAAACGTTGATAATGATAAGATTTCCTACATTGAATGAAAGATCTATCCTCCGATTATTCATATAACATTTGTTCTACTATGGTATTTCCTCATGTGTCATTGAATCAACTGAATTTTATCTCTCGCATCCTCTACTAATTCTTTTCCCATCAATATATTTTCAATAAACTTATCCCAAATTTTTTTATTTCATGACTTACTTCCATATAATGCATCAAACTTTTCCATCTATATACTATAATGAAAACTGTTATTATAAGAAAAATCTTCCAACAAAATATTCTGATCCAAAAATCCCTCACAATCCATTGAACAAGATCCAATGATATCCTATAATGTTTTAAATTTTCACTATATTTTTCTATTAGGTTGATCATGAAAATCTGTGCTCAAATTTTACATAGTTCTCAATGACTTCTATGGGCCTTTCCAGAAGTAATATGTTAACCAAGGATCATGATATGATACACTATATAGAGTTACTCAAGGTAACCACACAATATTCTTTATATTCAACTAAGAATGTTTCTCTATATATAGTATTTCCTGAATATATTGAAATATATATATTTAGTAAAATAATCAATAATAATCCAAATTTAATTATTACCTTGAGAATAAATTTTTAGTGCCAACATGAAATCAATGAATATATTTTATCATTCCCACTCTGGCACTGGAAAAGGATGAAGCATCCCCTCCAAAAAATTCTATTCTTTTTTAACCATTTTAAATTTCAAAAATTTGATGGTAAACTAATAAATATGTCTTTTCATTGCATCCAACTTCTAATACTCCCAAAGATCCTTGTACATCTTAGTAATTCCATGATGGGCTTAAAATTGAGAAATATTATCTTCACATAAAAAATTATAATTCAACTGTGAATCAAAAGGCACAAATAATATATTCTAAAATATCCAAAAAAATTATCAATAACCAATTAAGGAATCATAACTTTTTTTACCAATTATACCTTTTTCTTTAACCCACCGTTTTACCTATGTGGTTTCTTAATTTTTTTCAAATAGAGACAACTACACTGACAAATGAAACAAAATAGTGGAATTTTATGTACCAAAAAATTCCTAGACAAAATTCATCAAATCATTACCCAATGGTACATGTTCTAAATGTAACATAGTTAATGTAGCATTAATCTTCAAATTCAATGAATAATCTATTATTTATTTTCTTATAGGATAGTCTGGAATCATGCAATCATAATGCATTATTTGTTCTAGAAATCATGTATTTCTATTGTTAAATTATGATAGAGTTAATTTAGACATCAAACATTAATGATCAATATATATTTCACATTTTACTCCATAAAAATTAGGCATCCAAGTTATTAATGTAAAAATAATAATAGATAATTAGAAATCATATATAGGGTAATTTATCTCATTAGGTTTAAATAAACATAATGTATTAGAAATTAAATGGTCCTTATTTACGACATATCATAATCCTTTCAACAAAGCATCATTAAAGATGACAAATTCACTATTTATCGAAGGTAGTGCCAAAATAAGAGCATTCACAAATCTTTTTTTAAATTCCAGATACAAATTTTTTTGATAGATCAATATCTACTAAAGTAGTTTCCATGGATTTTTCCACACCATTTTGTTTCCAATATTACTGATTTTCTACCCGAGTGACTGGATTTGGACACATATTACCAAAATGACCCTAATCCATAGAGTTAATGAATTTTACCATCAAATTATCTCCATTATTCTAAAAATTTTCCTCCAACTAATGATAAATGTTTCAAATACTTCTACATCATTCTCACTTTCCATAATTTACATGAAATTTTCCTACATTTTTTTCAAAAATTTTCACAATAATTAAATTTCATTTCAATTCCTCCAAATTTCATTGATGAATTATTACCCAGTGTCTTCCAACCTGAACTGTTATTATTCTTATCATGATGAGTTACATTTATGTCAGGAAACTCCATTTCAACCATCTCAATATATGTAAAAACATTCTCATAGCTTTTAAATTCTCATGAAGCCAATGGTCTTGGTATACCTAGTATCAATCCTGACTAATACCAATTATGTTTTTTATTAGTTTTTAAAACAAAATATTTACCAAACATGGACAATAGTGTGATGATTTCTTTTTATGAAGAGATGAAATCTTTATCTATTTTATTCAATTCAAAAAATCAGTTTTCCACTCATAGTCGAAAACCCTAATGGAAATATTTTTTAAGAATATATCATTGAATGTTTTCAATTCCATTGAAAAATAACGTCTTTATCTATCGTATTCTTAACCAAAAACCCCTATCAATTTAGATCACATTTAAAATGATAAATATTAAGGTTTACCTTTTGATGTTTTGAACATACCATGACATCAAATATATTTTCATGATAATTGATCCATCCTTCATCTACCACCAAGTTAGAAGATCTACTAAAATATGTGGGTTACTGCCTCATGAAAAGATCCTAAAAATGTTCATTTTTGTTTAGTAAATTGCCTCTATAAAATATATACCACCAACATTTATCACCTATGTTAACTGGGAAATTACTATTACTAATGGCTCAAATCCAATTCCCACTATTCCATGATGCATATTCAAGATGATATCAGCCTAACAGTTCCTTCATACATCAGATTTAATATTTCTTATATGGAAAACATTTCCTAAAATACTTGTCTCTCAAAAAAATGGTAATCTTAAAAAGATATATAAATTTAAATTAATAATAAATTAACAATCATTTATAGTGTTCTATTAACATAATATAAACCCCTATGGGTGTTTAAACCATCATATGATACCAACTATAAGGACCCATCTTTTATACATTACGTAATCTTTAGTTATGTTATGAAATAACTTTATTTCAAGATGAGGATATTTTCATTCTTATATATTTAGAGAAATAGAACATAATACATACATGA
Source organism: Viscum album (assembly GCA_963277665.1). Taxonomy (NCBI): domain Eukaryota; kingdom Viridiplantae; phylum Streptophyta; class Magnoliopsida; order Santalales; family Viscaceae; genus Viscum; species Viscum album. The sequence goes on from OY728142.1 coordinate 1,934,631,174, forward strand.
AATCCCACATTTATACAAGGTGTATAATACTAAAATAATATCCATTTCAAACAAAATATAAATCATTTAAAATAAAACATGATTTCTTTAACAGATCATCATAAAATTAAAAAACACCTTTATTTCTCTTACTCATACTTATAAGCTATGAAATTTGTTTTATAATCATGGTATAATTAAAAATATCTCATTAAAGAACATAAATACAGGAATTTGACAGTATTGAGAAAACAAGAAACCCCATTAAAAACAGTTTCATGAAAAAACCTTAAGATGTGTTGAAAAATCATGTAGTATTCTTGGGAAATAATTAACATATGAACCTTATATTCACACATACTAATTGAATATCCTTTTGGTAAAATTATTTCTCAAGAGTACCCAATTAATTGGAGATCTATAGTGGGGGTCACCAATCATATTTAGTGTTATAATGGGATCAACCCAATATATCATGATCCATAATGGGGTTGAAAATATCATATCATGAGATATAATGCGGACAAACCAGAATAAACAATTTCCAAGGAACAAAGTGTGAATAAAACCCTTAACAACTCATTGAAACACATGAGAAAAATTCTTTCCTAATTCAAAATAACAGTTTTTGTAAACATAACTTTTAAAATAATTTTTTTCACATAATAATGATATAATATTTTTCAAAAATAACTATGAAAAATTATAAAGTAATGATTATTGTAATAATAATTGATGAAAATGGTTTAATTATATCATTCCATATAAAAACAAAAACAATCTTTTGGTATTTCATAAAATATACATTTAAAAGTATTTTGAAATGTAAGTCCAGTACATCTAATTTGAGTTCCATATAAAGTATTCAACCATCATGTATAATGGTATGAAGAGATTAATTAATTTATTTCAGAACTAAAATCATGTTAATAACAACATGCATGTTCTTCTTATAAATTTTTCAACCATTTTAATATCAATATTTGGTTATTTCTATTATTTCGGGTGTGATATTTTCTTAGATTCCAAGGATATATTAATATGAAATTATGTTTCAAATATAAATAATTCTACACAAGTGAGAAAATATATATTTTGGAAAATTTAAAATATGAAATGATCATTTAAATTTCACCTGAATTTGTTAATGGGAAATGAAAACTCATTATCCACGATGTCGGTGAGTTGACAAACAAAAGCTAAAAATTTTGTTTTTCAATAATAAACACATATGGGAGATTTCATGATTTATATACCATAAACTCAACAACATTCTAATATACATATAATAACATAATTTTATAGTATCATTAAATAGGAGGTGAGGCTATGGGATAAGTGAAAAAGAATTTAATAGAGAAGAAAAGTAATATTACCCCTTTATATTTTCCACTTGAAATTGTCATTAAGGGTCTTGGAAGTGGTATTTTTGGGAGACCATGGGAAATATAATGTATCAAGGGATAATAATAAAGTAATTTTAAGTAATATAGTCGATTAATATGGATCATCATGATGAATATTTGAAAATAGAGGATCATTTTTTACAATTGAGGTGTGAGGTAACTTCGGAAATACTCAAATTATTAAAATATAATAATTCTATTATAGGGGTTAAGAATTAGAATAATCCTAAAAACTAAATGTGATTACATTCTTGACTCAATTATCCCATTTATATGTATTATGATTTTTTGTGATTTTTAAATAATATTAATCATATATTATTTAGGAAAAATAATTTTGGTCAAAATAAAAACTATTCATAAGTATGAATCTAAAAACATGGAATAAATGTTTTAAATTCGAAAAAAAAAATTTATATTATCATAGAAACATAATATACATTTAGTTAATTTATTAATTAGTATAAAAATATCAATATCAATTATTTTATTATTTTTAATATCATTAATTTGATTTATTCAATAATAAAATAATTACCACATCATTATTTTTCAATCCATTAAGGTACTTATTTTCCCTAAATTTTAAAAATAAAATTTCCTGAATAAGATAAATTTATTATATTTCCAAAAATATATATTTCCAAAATAATCTATGCTAAATCTATACATTAAAATAATATAAAAAAATATAGTGTGAACACTTTACTTACTTTTAAATAAAACATTACAATTGTCTTAAAGTGATTCTAATCGTTTAAAAACATAAATAAATTCATATAAAAAGAGATAATGGTCGAAACATCCTTATAGAAAAATATGTAAAAAAATTATGTGTTGTTAAATAATCCATATAATTTTAACTAAAAAATATTATTTATTTTTCTTATGCATGAACAAGTAATGCATCACAGTTTCACATGCATTAATGTTAATTATTTCATAAATAAAAATTTTAAAAAATAAACTCATAAAAATAAATTAATTAGGTTCAAAATAAAATTTAGATTATTTAGTTTTAAATAATCACTAATATTCATTTAAAAAAATAATTTTTTTTAGATTTTCTTTTCTTGTTTTGTACAATTATTGCACACGTATTTGGATAAGATTAATGTTATATAACTATAAATTTATAATTTAACTAAAAAGTCAATAATACATAATAATTAATAAAATTTTCATGAAAAAAACCTTTAGCACACAATTATTATTTATATGTAATTGAATTTTACATTACAAATACTGTGCAGGCACTGTGTAAGCACTAATAAAGTTTTTTTATACTTATCATGAAACAATGTGTAACATAAATTTTATAAATTATTTATGTATGATATCACTCTAATAAATTAAAATTTTTCTTATTAAATATATTTGATAAATTTGGTAACATAGTTATGTTTTCATGACATTAAAAAAATACATTATTTTATAAAGTGATTGTATTTTTTTACTATTCACCGAAAATAATGCTTTTTCATAAAATTATAAAAAAAACATTAATATAATTTCATTATTATGAATTTATAAGTGAAATTAGTTTTGTCAATTTGAAATTATATAATTGAGAAACTAATTTTTTTAAAAAATAGTCATATAATAATTTATAAATTTTATAATTTACATAAAAAATGATTATAACTATTGAATTAAATAATCCTAATAAAAATGATTATATAAATACCATATTTGTTAATGTATATATTTTATTGATACATTCAATATTATTCCTTTGTATGGTTTATGATTATTTTTACCATGTATAGTATTAATATCCAATTACTTGAATATTTTTAATAATCAGTAAAATTCTCTTGAATTATTCACATTCCTACAATCATTTGAAATTAAATTTCCAATAAATATCCATATAATACATCATTTATAATCTTATTCCTTAAAAAGAATATAATTTCTATATTTAATTATTTAGTTTAAATGTTATCTGATTGAGTGGAGAAATATTGATAATCTCTAATCATTCTTCAATACATATATTTAATAGATGGGAATATTGTACATGAATTAAATAGATTATTCGATATATGAAGAATTATTTGGACATTTAGAAATTTTTGGGGCCCTTTTATAAATTTCCCCTTAATGCATCAGTATTCTAATTAGATGAATCAGCTGTTGAGCCTTAGTTAAATGGGGATCTATTTTATACTTATCCATTAGTGTTAAACTGTATTGAGGAAGGTCATGAAAATAGTTTTTTATGATTTTTATAATCATTATGTCTAATGATTAATCATTTATATCATTGAGTGTTAAATTATTCTTATCCATTCTATTTTAAAAATGATATTCTCTATGGATTCATTAAATTCATAGTTTTTTAATTACATGTAATGTAAAATTATTTACTTTTCCATATTTATTATACATTATCAGTCTATGATTGTCATGTTATTGATTAAATGGATGTGTTTTTTTATTGCGCACTATTAAATGTTGATTACGCTAGTCATATTTTTAAATGTAATGTGTGTTCATTTATTTTCCTTTCAAATATTATTCTTATATATTCTTGATAGATTCCTCTATATATCCCCCTTACAGAATATTTGAGATCACCCATATTTTTTCCATTCCAAGGAATCTATGATATATAACAAGAATGATACGGAAAGATATGATAAAGGGAAAAATGATATTCTAGAAAATGTTGAAATTTGTTTATTCATTTTTAATATAGATACCATGTATGTATCTTATTTACCAAGACTATTAAACTATTTTTTTTCTTTGGGATATGATTCCTTTTGGTTTAGGAAAATATAATAATGTATGAGAAAAAATCCAAGTAATTAGAGTTTGGTTCCCATAATATGAAATCCCATTAAGAATATTTAAAAATAATTATTATTGATGTTGTTTTATATATAAGTAATCCTTCGCATCAGTTAATTTAATTTTTATGGATTTATTTAATTAATATTCTAGTTTTTTGTTTAATAATTGCACTTAAATAATTTTATATTATAAATTTTTAATTAACTATTATATATAATAAATTCTGTATTTTTAAAATAAAATTATTTGGAATTTCATTATTGTTACTTTTTATTTTTGAAAAATATCAATATAATTTGTTTCAGTTTTAATTATGATTAATAATTTCTCAATAAAAACTTAATTTTGGATTTTTATTCTTTAATTTGTTTTTTACTGTTTCAACATTGAATTATTATTTTATTAAGTAATTTGATGACAATGATAAATTTAGATCTTTTATGTTTAATTTTCATTATTTAGTTAAATAATTTTATGTCAATTTATAATTTTTCACTTCTTCTTCTGTTGTTGAATTAAATTATTTTAATTTTTTATTTAAATCAACTTTTATATTCTGTTTCTTTTATATGTAATTAAGTAATTTAGTTTTTTTAATATTTAATTTCATTAATTTATGATTGTGTTAATTTGATATTTGATAATTTTTAGTTAATTTTTAATTTATTTTATTATTATAATTATGTTTTTAATCGTGAATTATTAATTTATTTATTTTGATTATTGTTAGTTTTGAAGTTTGAACCACAAGTACAATGGTGACACCATGAGTCACCACCAGAAAATTGCAACAGTGGCTTCAGTGAGTCACTTTTTCACCCCATCTTTATCTATGCATCCACCCAACAGTAATCTAGTCACTATCATATGAAAAGCCATGTTTCCACCATATACACGGTGAGGCACTGTTAGCTTCAATGATTCACCGCCAATAGCCTTGGTCCAAACCACAACCATCCTCGCCCTTCCATTGAGTGTCACCATTTTTGTCCCAATACTCACAACAATGGTTCACCCAACGTTCCTTGCCTTATCACTATTACCTTTATACACTGCTACCCTTTATCATAGTTATAACTCTTATGAAACCATCACCCTTATCAACCCCAGTCATCATTTCATCAACAACGATGAATCATCCATGATTCACCTCACAACTCGCCATCATTTTACATCTTCTAATGCCCAAGCCACCTCCATCACTTGAAACATTCATCACAATGTAAATACAGAGTTAAACAAAAGATACAACACCAGAAGAACACTTTGTAACAAATCCATTTTAGGTTCTGAGTCTATATTGGGTCATGTGACTATGAGAGTAAGAATGAGACACCATGAGAATCTACCATTTTTCATACACAACATGCAGATGTAAGGGGTTCTTAGGGATGTAGATATGTGCTTTTGTCGTGGAAGAAAACATCCATCGTCGAACCACTACCACTCGAGCCAGTTTTTCTGTGAAGTTGCACATGCCATCATATGAAGTATTTTCATGGAGAGGTAGTGGTCAAACCCATTTACTCTAACCCTAACCTAATAAATTCACTAATACCATTAGACAATCCTTCACATCTAATGTGAATAGAGGAATCGTCAACCTACTTTCATCTGAGGAGTCTCTACAAGCTGAGTCGATCCATCGCTACCTGAGACAAGGAGTCGGCACCACCTTTTCAAAAAAGAAGGTATGATGGCTTGCAGAGGAAGCTGACACCCCCCCCATGCAGTACTGGATATGGATTAGGGGGAGATAAAAAATATAAAAATAAGTAAATAAGTATAAAAACAAATAATTATAATAATAATAAATAAAATAAATAAAATAAGTAAATTAAAAAATATAATATTTAATAATGAATAAAATAAATTATTAAAAGAAAATAATATAATATATTTAATAATTATTTAATAATTATTTTAATACATTAATCCTAAAATAATAATAATAATAAATAAACATAATAAATAAATTAATGTGTTTAATTATAATATTTAGAAAGATACATAATTATAAATTATAACTCTAAATAAAATAAAATTATTAAAAAAATAACTTAAAAAAATAATTAAAAAACTAATATTAATTATATTATAAAATATTAATTACTAAATTATTTAATATTGAATTAAATGTAAAATTATTAATTAATATTTTATTAAAGTTATATCATTTTAATGTTTAATAATATATTAAATTAATGATTGTTTTCTCTGTGAATTCCCCATTCAGACGTGCATCTATATTAATTCTAACTTACCGATACTAGTTAGTTCGAGGGGTTCTTCTTACCTGACATGCATAATAGAAACTGAAGTAATGTGTGTGGTGATACATTAAAGGATAGAATACATTGTTCATTACTATGTGGTGACCAATGTGAGACAATGGGGGATTTAAAAAAACATGAAGGCAACAACAGCAGTGATATATGACATTTATTTTTTAATTTTCATCTGGAGTAGAAGATGGAAATCTGGATCTGGAGAGCAGTAGACCTGAGAGAATAATTTTTGTACATCATCATTCTCTATATAGATATTTTTTATCCTTTACCATTCATCATCATATCTGTAATCCAATAGTTTTATTTTTTGTAATGAATATCTGTAACACCCAGAGATTTTATGAAAAATATTCTTTTTAATTTCACTAATGTCTTCTGTTGTATGCTACACCAAAAAGATCTTGCACAACACGCATCCTTGACTTGCCTTGCATTACACGCAATCACAACCTTCCTTGATAGCGTGTGTAGTACGTAATACTGAGTTTCACGAAACAACGATATGCTATTAAAATATTATTAAAACTAGCCGTTATGAATAGTAATAACCAATTTTTGAAATTTTGTAATTTTTATTTTTCAAAATGGAATTCATTTTTAGATTCTGAGTATCGAATTTCTCCTAAGGTGAAATTTTGGTACTTTTCGGATAACTTTCATATTCTGATGAATAGTGAAAATTACTAAATTATAATTAAAAACAACTTTTTTAATCGAAATAATTAATAGTGATATATTATTAATTTGAGTGCTTTTAAAGTATATTTAGAATATATTTTCACAATTTAATACAATGTTGGTCATTGGTTGTAATTTCACATTTAAACTAGACATAATCAAGTGTCAATCTTTTGATAGATATTGTTTCTTAAAAACACGCTATTTGTTTTAACAGCAGGATTTAATTATAAAATTAATTAATGAAAATTCTATGTTATGAATTTGGTAAAATAGACTTCCTTTTTGAATTTGTAATATGAAATATAGCTTAGGATAAAATTTTGGCATTGTTCTGAAAAACATCAATTTTTTATGAATAGTGAAACTACTAAGTGGAAGTTAAAAAACTGAATTTTTCATAAAACATAATTTTAACGCTTTTGTGAAGGGAATTTAAAAATCCGAGAGACACGGTTGATGTCAGTAAGTAAAATTTGGTTCAATGAGATGAAAATAATTTTTGGTGAATAGTAACTTTTTACTTTTTTTTCCGCGGTTAATAGTAAATAGGGGTAAATATGATATTACTATTACCCTAACACATGTCCTAATTCTATTGAGCACTCAAGGTTAGCCAACCCCTGCCAAAATCCCTTCTCCACTTCCCTATAATAATCCTAGAGGTCCTGGTCTTCTTCAATGTCCAATCTTAGTTCCCTAAGTGGAGGATTCAAAGAAGCGTTCCAAAGAAGGGATAATATCCATTACCGATCTTTTCAATTTCTTTCTTCTTCAACTTATTCTTATTTAGTTGTTTCATGATAAAGTAATAACATCAGTATTACTTACATACTGATATGTTATTATAAATATGAGACAACCCTAATTCACCTTCTATCCATCCTACGGAAAAATGAAATCACCGCGCGTGCGTACGTACGGAATACCGTCTCCACGCCATGGTGTAATCTATTTTCCACCATCACCTTAAAAAGATGGGTATAATGGTGTAATGAGTAAATATTTATGATTATTATATAGTAATATTGATACTGAAATAATATATATATACTCCAATACAATTCCACGATCATAGGAACGATATCATCACTCGTGCGTACGTACGGAATACCGTCTCCACGATGTGATGCGACTCGTTCTACATGATCATCATTACATAGTAATTATATAAATGAATTGAATGAATAAATATAATATATGTTACACTAATACCATTCTGGATATAAGGTATCTATAACCTTAAAATAAGAATAAGAATTTATGCGGCAAAACACGCATAAGAACAAAAGGCAATAAAGTCCCGAGTAACAAGTAACAATGAAATATTACTAACAAGAAGCTAAGAATATGACAATATATGATATCATATCAATATGTATGATTCTGGAATAAGTCAATAACATTATTTAAACCATTATACAGGAGCTTCGGACACGTACGAAGCAAATCGGACCTAAGGTAAGAGAAATATCACAATCTCATTTTTATCCGAGATTTGTTATACTTTGGTATTTACTGGGGTGTATTTTATCATCCACATCCATGTTTCCTTAACATGTAATATTTATATCCTTATACAATAGTTTATATCCAATTTTACCCTTTGGTGAGTTTTTAGTAAAAGATATGAGAGGAATCTTTTGTCGTTTTTCGTACGAGGTACTTTTTGACTTTTCCGACAAAAGTACGAAGAATGTTTTTTTTAACTTATACGGCATTAATGGATTTTTAAAACATTATTTCCAAGAAGTTTCCTTTACAAGTTTTCAAGTTTATTTTTAATAAAATTCTTTTAGTTTGTAATTGTATGACATGTTAAGAAAGGAAAAGTGTTTTTGAAGTTGAAAGGATATTTTCCTCAAGAATGGAGTTCAACTGTTTTATCAAAATTATTTTCCATCTAAGATAACATAGGGTTCTATTTCTATCGCTATTATTTCATTGATTTGGTTATGTTGTGATGGAATTATTTTTATGAATTTCTTTATCTTATATGAATTGTTTTATGATGTCATGATGTTTAAGAATACCATTTTTATTACATGGGTTATGAAATAATGTATGGTTTATGATTTTGTGGCACACATAAGAATGGTATCATTATGAGATGGGTGGGACCTATATCTCCCTCCAATGCATTGGGTAAAGATTTTATATCTCATGAGATAGACATGGATGAAATGGTAGGTTATACCGGTTCAGTGAAACAGGACTGAAACGAGGGTTACTCGATTCATAAAGGGACTTTGTCCACTAAGATATTCTTGGAAATGAGTCTTGACTAACAAGAAATGATTCTCTATGATTATGTGTGTATTCCACAAAGTTTCATGTTTTATGTTATGATTATTGGGATTTCATTTCACTACTATGATTTATCCCATGTTATGAAATTATGCTCTCTTTTGCAGGTTAAGATTTCCAAAAGTTATGTTCTTATGAATATGATGTGATTGATTTTTCTTTTGTTTACCCTTACTGAGAATTTGAGCTCACCCTTTTATGTTTTCTTTTCCCCAGTATATAAAGAAATGTTTTAGATAAAAAAAGGGAAGATCTTTATGGGAGATATTGAATATCTTTCACCACGATTAGAAGATTACGTTCCGAGTTTCCAAAGACACTAAACTATTACTATCCTTGTGTGTGTGTTTTTGTTATGTACTAAATATTCCGCAAATGTAACATAATGTCCATGTAAGTCAAGATTCGGGTCTTTACAGTTGGTATCAGAGGAAAGGTTTAGTCAACCTTTGGAAACTAGGATGCAAAAACGTTAGTGAGATCCCTAGAGATATTTCTAAGGTATGTCTAGAGATGTCCCTAAGGATAAGTATACATATAGGATATAGTCCTAGAACTATGGTAACGATCTTAGAATTTAACCTAAGATGTTAGATATTGAAGTTACTCCCCCTTTATTATGATTTTTTCATCTAACAATATTCTTTTTGGGTTTTAGAAAATGGCTGGAAACAAGATGATTCACGATAATGGAGGATATGATGGACAATGGAATGATATTCCTCATAAGAAATCAAATGAAATGGGATTTGGAAGTCCAAACATCATTATTATGCCGAATCAGAAATCTCATAATATGATCAATAAAGTAATATTTGTTAAGTTTCCTGACTCTGCTAATAAGAGAAAGATGGAGTTTCATGATGATCATAGAGGAAAAAAGTTCAATTTCCCCTATGTAAATCTTGTGGGAAGAGGCATAAAGGAGAATGTTTCAAAGGAACTGGAAGATTCTTTGGGTGTGGAAAAGAAGGACACAAAGCCAGTAAGTGCAATGGAAAAGTTTCAGTTAACACCATGGATGATGTTAATGGTATTGCTACGACATCAACAATGGTTAAATGTTTTAAATGTGGAATGTACGGGCATTATGCCAACCAATGCCCTAAGGGAATGTCTCATGAAGAGAATCGGTATGGTCGTATGGGTAGTATTTTTGTTGATGATGATGACGAGAATACGATTGATATGTGAGATGAAAGAATTGTTGAAGCTCGATCAATGGTTTAAGAAGGTAGTGGAATGATTACATGTTTATCAAGTGTAATGTTGTACTATAGAATTAAAAGACATCTAAGGATTGTTACACTGTTGTATTTCCTTATGTTTTGAAAGTTTATGATGAATGGTATGAGTAACAATGAACAGTTATTCAGATATTTTTTGGAAAGTGGATGATATGCGCATAATGAAGTGATAAAGAGAAAATGAAATGCTTGACAGTAATCATGAGCTCATGATTGATATAAGGACTAAGTGATAACATGGTTTGAATATATATAATTTTGAGGATTTTGGTATGTGGGAAGTGTTAACGTTTAACTGCATTCATGTTTACAATAAGGTTCAATGGGTATTCAAGAGAATACATGATTAAGGCCTTTGAATGTTTGGAATGTGACCAACAAGTCATATCTTATGATATATGGGGATTAACGACAATATTAAATCTCTGGTAATCGTTTTCACTATATTATGAGAGTGGACTATAGTATTATGGATAAGCCTAAAGATTAGAATGGATTAAGTTGGACATAAGTTAGTATTGTTCAAGGATAGAAGATCTTTGATATTTTTGATGGGATGTTATAGTAATGTAGTTTTAGAAAAAGGACAACCTGCAGGACGGGCGACAGCCCATCGCTTCGGACAAGGCTGTGGAAATCGAACCCACAACCGAAGTGCGACTGGCCTTTATCGCCTACCACTGGCCTACAGGAAGTCCCTGTTTAGTAGAAACTAGTTTTATTATATTAAGAAGTATGATATATGAAGTATAAGTCCATTTTAGGTACCATATATGATTAATCTCACTATAGAATGACTTATGTATATTTAATAACTTTTGATAACCTTTTGATGGAATGACCCGTCATTCTATCACATGATCTGCTAACACTTCACGAATAACAAATTCATCTTCTTTTATTTAAGAGACGAAGTGGAAATTGTTCAAGGCACGAACAACAGTGAGATTGTACCAAAATAAAGTAAGTATTTATTCTAATTCAAATTCTTCAACATTAGGGAAATGATCTTGAAAACCAAAAATGTTGTCCTAGTGCTCTTATATCTGATTAATCAGATGGTACCTTAGATCGTCACAAATTTATGGATTTGTGATTTTTGTCTTGTCCATAGCCATGTTCTCTACCACTCTCCATCAGAACATGATGGTTAGATTTTTCATTCATATCTATATTTTCACCTATGTGGAAACCCAATGATTAGTTTATTTGGGTAACCGTTACGTTTCATACTATTGTTTTTAAAGATTGGTTTTGGTATTCATTTTTATGATGTGGGTTTCTATTAAATAAAATTTCTATTAGTAAAGAATTTATAACCCCAACGAATTGCGAGGGCGAAATTCATTTTAAGGGGGGTAGAATGTAACACCCCGAGATTTTATGAAAAATATTCTTTTTAATTTCACTAATGTCTTGGGTTGTACGCTACACCAAAAGGAGCTTGCACAACATGCATCCTTGACTTGCCTTGCATTACACGCAATCACAACCTTCCTCGATAGCGTGTGTAGTATGCAATACTGAGTTTCACGAAACAACGATATGCTATTAAAATATTATTAAAACTAGCCGTTATGAATAGTAATAACCACCTTTTGAAATTTTGTAAATTTTATTTTTCAAAATGGAATTCATTTTTAGATTTGGAGTATCGAATTTAGCCTAAGGTGAATTTTTGGTACTTTTCGGATAACTTTCATATTCTGATGAATAGTGAAAATCACTAAATTATAATTAAACACAACTTTTTTAATCGAAATAATTAATAGTGATAAATTATTAATTTGAGTGGTTTTAAAGTATATTTAGAATATATTTTTACAATTTAATACAATGTCGGTCATTGGTTGTAATTTCACATTTAAACCAGACATAATCAAGTGCCAATCTTTTGATAGATATTATTTCTTAAAAACATGCTATTTGTTTTAACAGTGGGATTTAATTATAAAATTAATTTATGCAACTTCTATGTTATGAATTTGGTAAAATAGACTTCATTTTTGAATTCGGAATATGAAATATAGCTTAGGATGAAATTTTGGAATTGTTCTGAAAAACATCAATTTTTGATGAATAGTGAAACTACTAAGTGGTAGTTAAAAAACTGAATTTTTCATAAAACTTAATTTTACCGCTTCTGTGAATGGAATTTCAAAAATCCGAGAGACACGGTTGATGTCAGTAAGTAAAATGTGGTTCAATAAGATGAAAATAATTTTTGGTGAATAGTACCTTTTTACTTTTTTTACCGCGGTTAATAGTAAATAGGGGTAAATATGATATTACTATTACCCTAACACATGTCATAATTCTATTGGATAAGTGTAATTCGACCAAAAACAACCTTAGGAATAAAATATGACCATTTAGGCCCAATTGGGTTATATTAGGACATTTATTATTAATTTATTTAAAGAAGGGGTAAAATAGTTAAAATCAAAGTTTAATAAGTAAATAATTTTTAATATGGGGTAATACATAAGATAAATTCAAATATAAATATTCATTAGAAATATAAAAAGATTTCCTACATAATGGTATTTTATTTATAATTTTGATACATTAAATAATTTAATTTATTTATGACACAATTATGATGCAGTAATTATCTTATTTATGAAATATTGACATAATTGATGTTATAAATACCGAAATAAATGTAATTTGAGACTTTTTATAAATTCCACTAATTTTATAGATTACTATGATATATTAGTATTTATTTAATTAACTTTTTTAGAACATATAATTCTGTTATGACTTTCACAAAAATCATATATCAAATAGTGTCAAAATTGACACAAAATAGTTTTTAAATCAAATATTATATTATTAATTGTTATTTTATTCCTAAAAATATAAGGTTCGGCCAAATGACTTAGATAAGGATATATATATTAATAATAAACAATTTGGGGTTCGTTTGGCATGATATGGTAAGTGTATTAACCATATAGTGTAAGAAAACAAAAAGACACGGTAAAAGTTAAATTGTTTAACTTAGAGTTAAATCTAATTGATTAGTTTAAAATAATAACCTAGACTTGTCTAAATCCTATTGGTTGATAGGATTTCGACCCATCCCCACTTTAGCTTCGAAATAAGACCCTTTGTAACCATTATTAACCGATTTTGACTTTAATATAAAATAATATTTTGAGATATTCCTAAGGTGCCGCTCTCTTCCCTTATAAAGGGCACCTCCTCCCCCTCCTCCTCACACAAATTTGAGCTCTCAAGCTCGGCCAAACCCTGCCCACATACCTTCTCCACTTCCCTATAATAATCCTAGAGGTCCTGGTCTTCTTCAAAGACCAATCTTAGTTCCCTAAGTGGAGGATTCAAAGAAGCGTTCCAAAGAAGAGGTAATATCCATTACCGATCTTTTCAATTTCTTTCTTCTTCAACTTCTTTGTCTTTAGTTGTTTCATGATAAAGTAATAACCTTAGTATTACTTACATACTGATATGTTATTATAAATATGAGACAACCCTAATTCACCTTCTATCCATCCTACGGAAAAATGAAATCACCGCGCGTGCGTACGTACGGAATACTGTCTCCACGCCGTGGTGTAATCTATTTTCCACCATCACCTTACAAGGATGGGTATAATGGTGTAATGAGTAACTATTAATGATTATTATAAAGTAATATTGATACTGAAATAATATATATATACTCCAATACAATTCCACGATCATAGAAACGATATCATCACTCGTGCGTACGTACGGAATACCGTCTCCACGATGTGATGCGACTCGTTCTACATGATCATCATTACATAGTAATTATATAAATGAATTGAATTAATAAATATGATATATGTTACACTAATAAAATTCTTGATATAAGGTATCTATAACCTTAAAATAAGAATAAGAACTTATTCGGCAAAACACGCATAAGAACAAAAGGCAATAAAGACCCGAGTAACAAGTAACAATGAAATATTACTAACAAGAAGCTAAGAATATGACCATATATGATATAATATCAATATGTATGATTCTTGAATAAGTCAATAACATTATTTAAACCATTATACAGGAGATTCGGACACGTACGAAGCAAATCGGACCTAAGGTAAGGGAAATATCACAATCTCATTTTTATTCGAGATTGTTATACTTTGGTATTTACTGGGGTGTATTTTATCATCCACATCCATGTTTCCTTAACATGTAATATTTATATCCTTATACAATAGTTTATATCCAATTCTACGCTTTGGTGAGTTTTTAGTAGACAATATGAAAGGAATCTTTTGTCGTTTTTCGTACGAGGTACTTTTTGACTTTTCCGACAAAAGTACGAAGAATGTTTTTCTTAACTTATTCGGCATTAATGGATTTTTAAAACATTATTTCCAAGAATATTCCTTTACAAGTTTTCAAGTTTATTTTTAATCAACTTCTTTTAGTTTGTAATTGTATGACATGTTAAGAAAGGAAAAGTGTTTTTGAAGTTGAAAGGATATTTTCCTCAAGAATGGAGTTCAAGTGTTTTATCAAAATTATTTTCCATCTAAGATAACATAGGGTTCTGTTTCTATACCTATAATTACATTAATTTGTTTATGTTGTGATGGAATTATTTTTATGAATTCCTTTATCTTATATGAATTGTTTTATGATGTCATGAAGTTTAAGAATCCCATTTTTATTACATGGGTTATGAAATGATGTATGGTTTCTGATTTTGTGGCACACATAAGAATGGTATCATTATGAGATGGGTGGTACCTATATCTCCCTCCAATGCATTGGGTAAAGATTTTATATCTCATGAGATAGACATGGCTGAAATGGTAGGTTATATCGGTTCAGTGTAACAGGACTGAAACAAGGGTTACTCGATTCAGAAAGGGACTTTGTCCACTAATATAGTCTTGGCAATGAGTCTTGACTAACGAAAAATGATTCTCTATGATTATTTTTGTATTCCACAAAGTTTCATGTTTTACGTTATGATTATTGGGATTTCATTTAACTACTATGATTTATCCCAAGTTATGAAATTATGCTCTCTTTTGCAGGTTAAGATTTCCAAAAGTTATGTTCTTATGAATATGATATGATTGATTTTTCTTTTGTTTACCCTTACTGAGAATTTGAGCTCACCCTTTTATGTTTTCTTTTCCCCAAGATATAAAGAAAGGTTTTAGGTAAAAAAAAGGGAAGATCTTTATGGGAGATATTGAAGATCTTTCACCACGATTAGAAGATTACGTTCCGAGTTTCCAAAGACACTAAACTATTACGATCCTTGTGTGTGTGTTTTTGTTATGTACTAATTATTCCGAAAATGTAATGTAATGTCCATGTAAGTCAAGATTCGGGTCTTTAAAATATCAATGCAGGATTAATTTTTTTTGTTTGAGGGATTGACAATATGTTGGGTTTTATCTTTCTACATCGTCACTTGTTCTTTTTCACTTTTTTGAATTTGATCGGTAGGATCAGTTCAGAAATCTTTTAAACTTTTCTCACACATTCCTATTTGAAAACAGTGGATATGATCGATGATATTGATTCTCTATATTTTTTTTCATTTATGTTGATTTCAAATACAACTAAAACAGTCAGGGATATTTTTTGGGTACTTTTTTATCAAATTCAATTTTAGCTAGTGTTTCTTGATGTGGAGAGATCCAAGATCCATTATTATATGTGATTACACTCTAGTGAGGGTGAATGATCAATAAAGTTTCTGATTATTTCATTCTCAATATGATTTTTGTGATGTAAAAATTTTAAACAACCCAGTAGTATTAACTTTTCATCGAGTATCTGTCATGGTTGTACTTCATCACTCCCTTTTCCTATTTCATTTTTATCTTTTTTTTATATTTCCATATATTAAACATATTACCATTTATTAGATTATAGAAAATCACTATTTCTATTTTATAATAGTTTTTTAATAAAATAATAAATAAGTAAAAAATTGAAAAGAGAAAATAATTTTTTTTCCTCTACTAAATATTGTGGGGTTTGTTTAGAAATATAATCACTTATCATAAAATTTATACTTCCCTTGGGTTCAACCCAACATTACACTATAAATTTTAGTTATTAGGTTATCTAAATTGTTAAATATTTACATGGTTATACAATGATCTGGTCATGTTTTTGACACTATTATTAGGGAAGGATTAAAGAGACCACATTTTCATAATTTTTTTTAATAAAATCACATATAAAAAAACACTAAAACAGAATAAGATAAATTACAAAAACATCTAATAAAATATGATTTTCCAATTTCTTATTGTCTCTATTTATTTAATTTTTTCACTTATAATTTTTTCCACTATAATTTTATTTCTTTTTTACACTTTTTGTGTGCATATACAATATTATAACAGTTTTTATGATCACTAGATCATATATTATTGAATTAGACCAATTGAACCCAAAAATTGATAAACATTTAACTTCAATTAAAAATAAATTAAAATTTTAAATGTAAAATCTAGGTGATAGAGTTTACCTTAACAATTTCAAAAACCATCAACCTGAACTCTTAGATGAAATTGAGAGGCATGTGATGAGAGAGTTTTAACCCTATCTAATGTCAAGAAACCTATCATCTATTAGATTATCTCTTGGAAACATGAATAATTTATTGAAATATTCCCATCTATTATTGACACCTTCATTCAATGGAGTCCCTAATGATGAATCTCTAGTAGTCATTAGATATTTCTACAATAGAGTGAAATAATTTCCATGTTTATAACACATAGAGAATTAGCTAAGATATTTGGTATTACAATTTTTCTTTTAATTGAATTATAAGAATTTTTTAATGAATCTAGATGAATACATATTTGAAAATTGCGATCTAGTGAAGAACTCATTCATCATGAAATTGTATCCCCAAAGACATAATGGATATCATAGAACTAAAATCCCATGATTTTTCAAAGTTAATGTGGAAGACTTTTATGATGATTGGGATAGATTTAGGGTCCTTTTTATGTAGTTTCCACTTCATCAACTTCCATCCCATGTTTTTATAGAGATCATCTATGAAGGTCTCTTCTCCATTGGTCAAAACCTAGTTGACCAATCTGTTGGGGAATACTATAATAAAAAGATAGATGAAGGGTTAATAAATATTTTCAACAACATTACACTTAATTCTCAACATTATAATTAATGAAGGAAGAGAGTAAATATAAATGATAACAACACTACTTCAGGAATATAAACTGAATCTGAACATTCTAAAATTAAAAATCAACTTCTATCATTAATGACCCAAAACATAAAAAAATATATAAATCAATTGGTGTGTCAAAATACAATCCAATCACATAAGGATCAATGTTCTCAATGGGGGATGTTTGGTCAAACTGATTTTTTTCCCAAAAATTGACATGCCATCCCAACAAAAAAATAAAAAATTATTAAATATGGTAATATGATGCCTACTAGTGATGACTATTTTTTTTAAAAAAAATCACAGCTATATGAACCATCCGAACATGTCATGGAAAGAAAAAGGAATGGATAAGAAACCTGTTTCCCCTAGTTACCAAAACTGACCTAGAATAAAACATCAATACTAACATAAGGAAGAATTTTTTAATTCAAAAAAATATTAAGGTAAAATGTTTTAAAAAATAGATCAAATCCAAAATGGAATGGACTCTCAAGATAAAAGATTCAATATTCAACTGAATAAACAAAAAAACCCAATATGAATCTGATAAAATCCAATATCATACAATAATGAAAAACATAGAAACTAAATTGGGACAACATGATAGAGGCATGACATATAAGGAAAAGGCGAGACCACATAGTACAACTATACTAAACCCTAGGGAGAATTTCATGGATGTTTTATCAAGAAGTGGTGTAAATTTGCAAAATGAATCATAAAAATACTCTAAAAATTTACAAAATGAAAAACTGTATGAATATAGAATTAAAAATATTCTTGAAAATCAATCTGGAAATGAAAAAAACACGTTGAAAATGAATAAAATCTCAATATTTCACCTAAAATTCATTCTAAATTTTATTTATAAAAATAATAAGAATAAGAATTAATAAAAAACCATTTAAGAGATCATGTAAAAGACATTTATTATTATAAATTTAGCCTAATAATACCATTCCATGAAAAAATGAAACCTTAAAGTAACAACAAGGTATAACTTCTTCAGTTTCATAGACTTTTGACCATACCTCAAGTGAAATTCCCCTTTATTAAAGCCTTAACCAAAATTCAATTTTATTTTAAATATCATAAATAATGTTTTCAAACAAAAAAATGTAATGAATATCACGCCAAAAACCTCACTGAAGAGTGTAGTGATATAATCTAAAAAAATACCTCCAATGATGAAAGACCGAGGTAGTTTTTTCATACCCTACACAAAAATAAATTCTCCTTAACTCAACTATAAGTGGGACATTGGTTCTAGTATCAAAAAAATTCTATACTCACAATTCCAACAATTGATATTGGGAGATCTTCAACCCACCACAATGATCCTAAAAATGTATTCCCATTCCGTTACACATCCTATAGGGAGCATATATGACCTTCTAGTAGGAGTAGAGAATATTTTTCTGCCAACCAATTTTTTAGTTCATGATATGGAGTGTGAACAAGAGGATCACTTCCTTCTGGTTATGGACTTCTTTGCCATTTTTTCTAGTACTATTGATGTGTCTAAGGGTGAATTGTTTTTTATACATGAAAAGAAACAAGAAGAATAAAATGTGTACAATAATGTCATAGAAAAAAATTTATATGAAAACTTCTCTATGATAGAGTCCATAGAAGTTGAAAAATCACTTGAACTTTATAATGAATCCTAAGAATAAATTTATATTGATGATATTATATTGAAATCTTAAAATACTGATTTTCCTATTTCATAATCTATTGAATACGTTCTGAATTGAACAGTTATGAGTGTAACCTACCCACCTTGGATAGTAGTGAGGAATTAACGTAGAACAACATATGAAATTAAAAATCATTCCACATTTAAAACTAGGTAGAAGAGATATTTTAATGACATTTGTTATCCTAGGTCAAAGAATCTTCCTTTATGTTAAATGAAACCCACATTTGAGTTTCAACCACTCCATGTGAAACAAAAATTCTCATTTTAGGAGAGAAATGTACTTTTCATATGATTATATATGCTTAACATAAAGTTGACCAAGATGATTTTTTGATATTCTTTAGAAATTCAAATATACTATATGGTTGACCATATATGATATAAATTGTATTAGTCCTTAATTATTCATGAATAAAATTTCAATTTAAACACATCACAAGAAGATATTTGAGTATGAATGAATATTAAAACCCAATATTAAAGAGGGTTTTTGAGACGAAGTTACTAAATAGCTCAACATTGTAATTATATTTCCAATATCGGATAGTCCATAGTTCTGTCTAGTCCATGTAGTCTCTGGGAAAAGAGGATTAAGTATTGTTACTAATGAAAAAAATGAATAAATTCATGTTATAAGGGCCACTAAATGGAGACTATGTATATACTATTGGAAGATCAATTCATCTAAAGGATGGACCATTTCCAATACCACACTCCAATAAAATTCTTGAGATCCTTATTAGAAATGAGATATTCTGTATTTAGGATGGGTATTTTGGTTACAACCATATTCAAATAGATCCATAGGATCAGGTTAATACAACCTTCACATGCCCCTTCGGGACATTTGAATACAAGAGGATTTCCTTTACACTATGTGGTTCTCTAGTAACCATTCAGAGGTTCATGATGGCTATATTTTATGATAATTTTTAAATAATATATTTTTTTCCTTGGATGATCTCTTCATTACTGGTAAAAAATTAGATACTTATTTAAGAAATTTTTAGTTTGTGTTAAAGAGGTTTCAAGAGACCATCCTTATTCTAAACTATGAAAAATATCAGTTAATTGTCACTGAAGGGATAGTTTAAATACATGAGGTTTCCAAGATAGTTTTGGAGGTTAACGAAACAATGATATAAGATATTTAAAAATTAACACCTCTTGAAAATGTTAATGTTGTTAGATTCTTTTTTGGGATTGTCGGGTTTTACTAGATGTTTAAAAAATATTTTTCAAAAATCACTAAGACAATGTGCTCCCTTCAAGGAAAGGATAAACCCTTTGTGTTTTATGAAAACATCACTGATTAATTTGTTCTGTTTAAGGACAAGCTCACTTCATCACATATCGTCACTCCACCTAATTGGAAATTACCCATTGAATTAATTTCTGATTCAAGGGAAATTGTTGTTGGAGTTGCCTTAGGACATTGGAGAGAAGAGAATTTGGATGGGGTATATTATGCTAGAAGAGTTCTATATGATTCTCAGAATAATTACACCACCACTGAAAAGGTGTAGTTTTATTCTGTGTTTGATCCAGATAAATTTATGTAGTGTCTTAATGGTTCTATTGTCATAAAATTCACAAACTATTCACCCTTAAAGTACCTAATATCTAGGATGGATCCCACTCCTAGGATCATTAGGTGTATTTTGTTGTTAGATGAATTTGACATAGAGATTATAGATAAAGAGGGAGCTGAAACAATTGTTTCAAATGACCTTTTTAGGATTCCTCACACCCATTTTGATGATCCTTGGGAGATCAACTCATCCATTATTGATGAATATTTAACCACTATTTCAATAAAAAATTCTGTAGACTTTTCATATTTTTTTAAATTCTATGGAAGCTATTGTATTTTCCAATGATTTATTAACACCCAAAGGAATTAATTCATTTCATAACATAGGTATTAACTTTGGAATTATCCCTTTATATTTAGTAAGTGTGAAGATAGAATTTTTAGATCCATTATTATAGAAGAATAAATGCTTTCAATATTGGAGGGTTTTCACTCCTCACCCTGTAGAGGACATCATGGTGGTAAAAGGACAGCTTAAAATTTCCTTGAAGCTGGATATTATTAGACCATCTTATTCAATGATGATATGAGTTTTGTTGTTCGATGTAATAGATGAATGAGTCTAGGAATTGTTGGGAGGAAATCAAGAGTTACCAGAGAAAGGTATTTTGAACATTGAAATATTTGATTAATGGGGTTTAGATTTCATGTTTCTATTCTCATTATCTCATAGGAATGCCTAATTTTTAGTGGATTTAGTTTATGTTTCTATATGGGTTGAGGCAGTATATCTCCCAAACAATCAAGAAAACAATGTATTAAAATTTATTAAAAAGAACCTCTTCTTAAATTTGGAGTACCAAAACCCTTTATAACTTATAAAGAAACATATTTTATAAATAATATATTAAATTATTTAATGAAAAAATACGGTTGTGTTCATACAACCCGTACAACCAAATTTCCACAGTCTAGTGGATAGGTAGAAATCTCTATTAGGGAGAAGAAATATATGTTAGAAAAACTATCTATAATTCTACAGATGATTGGTCTCTTAAATTATATGAAGATTTGTGGTCAGACAGAACAAATTTCATAGCCCCTATTAGTATATCTCAATATAGGATGTTATTTAGGAAATGTTTTCATTTCCCTGTGGAGTTACATCAGAAGTCATAATGCTCTGTTAAAGCCTTAAATTTTTGTTTTAAGACTGTTAGAGAAAGGAGGGTTCTTGAGCTTCGTGACCTTGATGAAATAAAAATAGAATCATATTATAATTATATGATATATAAAGCGTGGAAGAAAATTTTTCAGGACTATGACATTCAAAATTTCATTTTAAACCTGGATATAAGGTCCATCTCTTTAATTCATGGTTTTATATATTTCCTTGAAAACTAAAATCTATTTGTTCTAAACCATTTATAGTATTTCGATTGCTGAAAATTTCCCTATTTAGTTTTTGGGGGTTAAAAACAAGACAATGCATGTTAATGGACAAAGAGATAAAACATATTTTCAAGGAAAGCTAAAGGAATCAGCTTCAATCACTATGATCGAAATATAAACATATTAATTTCTAAAAGAAGACATAAAAATTAGTTCTTCATGGGTGTCAACCCATGGTCCATGATTTTTTCTTTGTTTTTTTTAATAAATGGTCGGTTACTATTAATCCTACATTCATTATTTTTTTGGGTGGTTGGTTCTTTTTAGTCTTATTTGGTTATAATGATATTGTTGTGTCACTAGAGAAGAATAAATCACTCATGATCTCTAATCACAACAATATTCTTTTGAAAGCTTCATTAATTCATGGAATTACTTAACCTTTTCTAATGAGTTCATTTTTATGCTCTTAAAATTCAATAATAATTTCATTCAATCACTGATCCTCTCTACAACGGTTTTTCATTATGTCACTATTACAATTTATTCACCATTACACATCTGGTGGTGAATCACCTCAATAGTGTCTCATTGATAAGTTTCTAGAGGTTGGTCATTAATATTCCTCAAATTCTAGAAATAATTTTGTTGTATGTGCTTATTTGATGAAATATTTTCTACAATTATTTTTTCAATTGTATTAAAATCTATTCACTATTATAAATTATGTGTGGAGGAATTACCTATAGTTGTTTTGTCTTTTCTGGTCATTTATCATTTAGTTTTATTTTTTATTAAAATTTTTTTAATCAAGTTTTTGAATTTTTTGGAACCCTATTCATGGTATATTTATAATTTAAATGCTAAATTTAGAACTTAATTGAAAAAAATTAAACTCTAAATTTAAAGAAAAATCAAGTGTTAATGCTACATAATATTTTAGAGGATTTTTTTAGTTACAATGTGACCCTTAAACATGTTATTAATTTTCATAATTGGAAATATATTTTAAACATTTAAATTCAAATTGTTCTTATCGAATAATGAATTCTACTTTGGGTAAAAATATGGATATTAAATGTGGGGGAGAGATCAATTTCAGTTATTCTAATTTGTTTATTACTGTTAGCCCATTAACCAATAAAATCCCTCTACCTCTATTTTTATCAAAATTTATTCACAATTTCAGTTTCATTAGGCTTCACATTTTACATCAAGACTAATTTACCTATTTATAATATTTTATTAGTAGATAAGAGTACCCTCGAATCATAAATTTTTTAGGTTGACTGATTGATGAGTTATTTTGGTTGTAATTTTATGAATATTTTTTAAGATCTATTTTTTGAGTAATATATGATTCTTTTTTTTGGATTTATTATCACAACATTAGGAAACTAGAAGTTTGGACATTTTCCTAGGGAACTCATTATTTAAATATTAAAAAAATGTAACCATTATAGTTTACTAATTTATATTGTATTCATATATATTGTCCGAAATTGGAGTAAAATGGGCATTTGGGAACCCATGGTGAATCATTGAGACACTACACATAATGTGTGTGAGTAATCCCTCTCCACGAGATGAAATAAGTTCATTTGTATAGTGATTTCCACCAGTTCAAATTGTTTGAAATAATTAAATATAAGAATATATAATAATGTGCTTAGTTGTCAAAAAAATATTTATTAAGGTAGGGAATTATGAATTCCATATGAAGAAGGGGACAATTTATTTATATAAAATAATTTATGTTTTAACAATAAAGAGATTCAAAAACGAATTAACCTTATTTTTTTCTTTTTGAATCCTTGGAGAAATTTAAAGCATAATATTTCTTTTATTATGTCCTTAACTCCGCCTTTTTATCTTGTTATCACTCCTAGATTTAGAAAATAGATTTTATTTGATGTAATTAAAAAAGAAAATTCAAATATGAGGCATGAAATCCTCATTTGTAGATGATTATTAACATCAATTATTACCTTTGTGTATTTAAAATTGGATAAGTCTACTTTTTATATTTCATTTATAATGCTTAATACTCAGTTTTTGATCCTCTTAATTTTTAACTATTGAACATTCTTCTATTCGAGTTGTTTAATAAAAACATTTTATATCTATATTTTAAATGACTAAAAATCATGAATTGATTATGGACAATAAATTCATCAGTGTGGAGGTTATTTTATGTGGCATTGAATTTATATAAATTTACACATTAATTTATTCAATTTTTATTTATTTATTTAATTAATTTTTCTATTTTTGGTTTAAAAAATGTACTTTAATAATTGTATGTTATATATTTTTAATTAACCATTCATTATATCAATTTTTTATATTTTCATTAAAATTATTATTTATTTCATTATTTTTACTTTTTTGTAAAATATCAATTATATTTTTTTCAGTTTTAATTGCAATTAATAATTTTTCCATTATAACATAATTTATGTTTTTCATTCATTAATTGTATTTTTAATCTTTCAACATTGCCATATTATTATTTTATTTAATTTTATGTCAACAATAAATCTTGTTCTTTTATTTTTATATTTTATTATTCAATTTATTAATTTAATGTCATTTTATAATTTTATATACTTGTTTGGTTGTTGAATTATGTTATTTTAATTTCTTATTTAACTCATTTTTTATTTAATTTTTTTTACAATTTATCTTTTAAAAACTTAATTTCATTAATTTATAATTTTTCTAATTTTATCATTGATAATTTTTACCTTATCATTTATTTATTAGATTAATTTTAATTGCGTTTTTTATCATTAATTCTTCATTTCATTATTTTGATTATTTTTTGTTTTTTAGTTTGCACCGCCAATCCAACAGAGACTCAATGAGTGCCCACCAAACCATTGCAATGGTGACTTCAGTAGCCCATTTACTGCCAGATCGACTATGGTGCACAGTATGCTCCGCCATCATGGGTTCTTGCATCTGTAGACATGAGCTTTCACTGTGGAAGACTGCCACAACCATCAAACTCCTATCGCTTGAGCTAGATCCACCACAAAGTAGAGCCAAACTTGGATTCAATGACTTTTGGTGAGGGGAGTGGTTGAAACCCTTTCCTCAACCACTGACCAAATTGAGTTGTTGCCAGTATCGGATGAACCTGCACTGCTTGTGTGAATATTGGAATCATCAACCCACCACCATCCGAGGAATCATTGCAAGTTGAGCTGAGCTGTTGCTACCTGAGACCAAGAACTGCCGCGTCTATTGGAAGGAGGAGCTCTGATGGATAGTAGAGGAAGCCAAACCGCCCTCGGTAGTGTTGAATAGGGATAATGGGGAGGAATAAGAAAAATTAAATGATTAAAATATATTTACCACCAAATATTTACATACCAAAGCTAAGATCACATAAGATAAATACATAAGATATTTATTACTAAAAAATACAATTAGCATCATCATAGAAGATTCCCAATGATAATATGACACTATTCATAGCAATCTTCAATCAATTCCACTCCCTTCACCAAATCTGGTCAACTTCCACTCCCTTATATTCACCCATGTTTGTGTATCTAAAAAATATATAAATACCTAATAATACAAAAAAAATTTAAAGGGAATTTGGTATCTTTTAATCAGTATGTCAATATGGGAAAAACTATCTATAAGCTAAAATCTCTACTTCTAGATCCATATCATATCCACATGACACTTTAGAAAGAAAGAAAAAATTGGAAACCCCAACACATACAAGTGTAAAAATAAATGAAATGATGTGTATATTATAAGAATCATTCATTTGTACTAATGAAAGAATAATGATCTATAACCTATGAGGAAATATTGAAATACATTTTTATTAGGATGGAAAATATATCTAGATTCTAGGGAATATATAATTCTGACACCATTGTGACGATTAAACATCATCCATGTAAAAATCACTCACGTTATAGAGATTGAGAAAGTTTTAATGTATGCATATTATGTCAAACATCCAAAAGGACCATTTGTGTTTATATTTAAGATGATGGTATTCTTCTGAGAATAAGCCCCAACTTTTACATGATGAAATAAAACTATTAAATATTTCTATATACCACATCAAAAAAAGGATGTAACCCTTCAATTAGAAATTCCTCACACTTTTCATTAACCTATGAACTATGAAATATTATGTGTGAAATTTAGTGAGGATATCACCCATTATACAAGTATAACTAATTTCATTAAACACTTATTTGATTTCTCAGAAGCATAACCCATGTTATGTTCCCCTCCTATATGGCATGATACAATTAAAGGATTTCAATTTGATAACTAATACATGTTTTACCATTATTACATAACACCCAATTATTTTTCATGGGTTTCACTTACGTTGATCACATTGTGGAAGTCAAGAATCATTAGGAATGTTCATTCAAATATCTTAATCCTTGGTATAGGCCTAACTATAATCCAAAAACTTCTCACTGCATGTTTTCATTGCCACCTTTCACACAATATATTCACTAATGTATACGTGATGATTATAAATGGGACACCACTCTAATTTAATACCTCAACATATTCACAAAGATATTATGATAATATGATTCTTCATGTTCAACATGTAATAACCCAGACTATTGTATATGAAATATTCCTAATCCAAACACATATGTGCATCGTATTTATTTATAAGGTAAATATTAATATAAGACACATAATACACATAATAAAAACAATAAATATTTTATTATATATATATATATAATTAATTACAAGGTATAAATATATTTTATTAAAAAAAATAATACTATATGATAATAAGCATAATTAAGTAAGATAAATAGAATATGGAATTTTATGGAATCATGGCCTATATGAAATATAATAGTTCTTTATAACACCATAACAATAAAAAACATTACAAATAAAATAATAATTTTATATTTTGAAAAATGAGAAAAAAAATGAATGATGTATAATAGAAATATAAGTTATTTTAAAGATGTTTAAACTAAATATCGACGTTTATTAGTATTCCAACCATAGTAATAGAAATGTGAACATTACAATAGACTTGTGAATATTAAAATGGTAAAATTACCAGTAGAATTGTACTTTTTTTAGTAAAAAATTATTATCACTTATAAAATATTATATTTAAATATATATATTATACAACCCAATATAAGTATTAAATATATATTACATACGAAAATTATAAGTGTATATTTTTTTAAGGTAACTATTAACTTTTTAATTTGATATATTAATATATATGTTTATTATTTAATATTATATTAACCAATTATTGGAAATTATTTTGAATATTTACTTTTCTGAAATAGAATGTTCAAATTAACTATGATGAGTTTTTTTAAAATTTTATTTATAACATGAATCATTATTGATTAGTGAAAACCAATTTCGAAAAACAAACTATATTATAAGACATAATATTTATTTAATAATGAAAAAAATAAATAATTTATTAATAATAATAAATTCAATTTGTAACCAAAAAAATGAAATTTCTATATTCTAAAAAGGTAATTATTACCACAAAAAACTATATTCAATAGATTTTTTCATGTATTTATATAGTATTTTAAATTTTGAAATGGTTGATTTTAGATGTATTAAAATAATATATATAAAATTTAAAACAATTTATAGTTCCTTATAAAACCACTATTTTCATGGCATGGACATAAAATATTAATTTATTCATAAACATACCAATAAATACCCCACCTTTATATAAAAATCCCCCTAACATCCACGAAATATCAATTAAAATTTAATTATATTTACACGTATTTATATAATAACTCACATTAAGCCTCCTAGGTTCCTTATATATACTATAATATCACACCAATTTAAGCTTCCAAGGGAATATGGCCTTAGAAAATATGTAAAACTCAAGGGAGGGGTAACATTCTTTTCCGTTCCTTTAAATATTTATTATTGTAATATTATATTATCATTTATAAAAAATAATCTAAAATATAATTATTTGAAAAATAATATTGAATAAGTGAAATTCTGATATAGTTATGTTTTCAATACAATATAATAATATATATACACCCTCTATTACTTTTGAAAAATATCATTAATAGTCAGCTTGTCAGCCTTAATTGATATTATCAACTCTTAATTTATCCCCAAATTCATGAATGGTTAGTTTATACTTGATAAATTTTAAATATTTATATATTTTAATTTCTCTATTCTTTTTATGTAATTTTACTAATGAATAGTTCTTTTTTCCAAATTTGAAATACTAATGTGATCAATAGAATAAATAAAATGAACTTGAAATCATGCCATTTAATCTTTAAACAATTTTAATAAGAAATTTATAATGATTATTATTATTTAATAATAATAATAATAACACTAATATAATTATATTTTAGTATTTTAACAAAAATATGTTGTTAATCCTAGATGTGTAAAGAGGGAAAATGGGATTTTGATAGAGACCATAAAACTCTATCATTTTCATATAGGATTATACTAACTAATCCAATCTATTCTCCGTAATTATATTTTAAATAATCATTATATACATTTTAATATCCCATTATATCATTTCTTTTCCCATCTAATAGGATACACCTTTTTTATTCATAGGGATAAATTCCATGACACATCAACTGATTTTGTGAAACACGGTATTTTTCAAGAATTACAATCATACTTATTGTGATTTTTTCTATACAAAATGTGGAAAATAATAATTCGAAATTTTCATCATACCCTTAAATATCAGTTAAAATTTAACAATTTAATTTTTATGTACCTTTAGGATTATTCATCAGTTTTTTTCTTATCACATTCTTACAAAACCCATTTTATTCCCATGGTTTTATTTCATGTTACACGTTGTTGTGTGTTTATTTTTTGTGTGGTATGCATTGTTTTAATCCAAATATAGTTATAAGAAGTAAAAAATTATACTTTCTTATAAATAATTTGGTAAATTACTATATCACACAATATTATTGTGTGTTGACAATATGCAGTAAACTTAGTCTACAATTTCATGCATGGGAATGATGTTGTTTTGTTTGTAAATTATTTATATTATGATAATATTAAGCCTATAAATTTTTATATATTTTTATTATCTATAATTTATGTTCTAGTTATTATGTTTCCTTCTAATTATTTCCATATTTCAATGATTATGATCTTATGATTGTTACATTTAACGGAATATTATAATCACCTATGTCATCACTTTTATTCATGGATCATTTTCCATTATTTCAAATATTCAATCACAAGTATTTTTTTAGAAACCTTTGATTAATGTCCTCAGGTGTTTATATATAACAAGAAGATTATGAGATCCAATATCATGACCAAGATAATGGATTATAATGTTTCATGTGTATTAGTGCTCACTTTCAATGATACTAAACCTTTTTATGTATGGAGTTGTAATGTTACATATTTTTTTTCAAAATGGATGTACTAATAATTAATATGATTTATGGGGTTATACACCCCAAACAATTCTAACACCACTTCATTCACATGAAATTCTTATAAATAAA
This sequence comes from Viscum album, assembly GCA_963277665.1. Lineage (NCBI taxonomy): Eukaryota > Viridiplantae > Streptophyta > Magnoliopsida > Santalales > Viscaceae > Viscum > Viscum album. The sequence continues at coordinate 1,934,661,245 of OY728142.1, forward strand.
AAATATAAATCACATCTATCTCATATGTATGACCCCTTAATAATTTTAAACATATTTTTTCTCAAAGAACAATTTTAGGACGTTAATTTGGAATAAAATATAGGCCTCCATCATATTAAAATGATATTTATTAAAATAAACCTTATTTAAAAGATTATACATTTTAAAACATCATTTCCTAAAGAACGAACAAAAAAAAACATCATTGAACCTCCTCATAAAATAATAAAAGGTGTGACAGATCATGTTACATGGATGTAATCTATAAATATGACCTATATTCAATTTATCTATGTAGGTAAATATATGAATACTCTTTAATGGGACTAATATAAAAATTACACCAGTTACGTTCACATATAATCCTGTAATAAATTTTGATAGTTTAAAAATTGAGTTAAATGTTAAGTTGATGTGGGAGAATTTAAACACCAATGAAACACTTAAACCAAATTGGATGACATACAACTCTACTAAATTTTTATTATTTACTATTTTAATAAATGGATAAATTATATCAAAAATATTTAATGTTCTAATAATATTGATTCCTAAAACAATCTAGTGATGATAAATTCAATCCTCATGACATAAGTGATAAGATAACGATTATTTGGACTAATTTGAAATGATCCAATGATTCATTAATCTGGCCAATGATGAGTTTCTTAATCCTCAAAATCAATAGTGATATAAAATTTATTCATAGAACCCATTGTTAATTACCTTGTTATTTATAAATCAATTGTTGACGACCCACTAATCTAAATTCCTCACTAGGAATGAAATAATAATTCGTTAATATACATTGTGATGATAAAGTGAATCCTTGCCAATCTAGTAATGATCTAATGAAACCAAAACACTATGGTGATGAGAGAAATATATCATTATTTTCTAATAATGTTATTGAAAAACCAATACATATGTAGTGACAACATAGTGAATCCATAGTGTGTGATATTAGTAAGATAATAAATAATTTAAATTACTGGAAATCAGATATGAAAATTCAATTGAGATGTGGAATTCAAGTTGATATTATAAATTATTATTCATGATACAAAATATAGTTTTATGGGAAATAATATAATGACATCATTACTTTGTTTATGTTGTTAGTGTGTACATAAAATACATTCAAGATTCCTAATATAGTGTTAAATTTAGAGTGGTATCCAATATATATTTAAAATATATCATAATCACATGCGTACATATCCTGATGTAATAAAAATCTGATAATTACATTTAATTTTATTGTATGTATAATATATTTACCCTTAAATTGAATTCATTGCAACAATTTTCCCTTCATAGTTGATATGAGATGTTAAATAAACATACATTCTTACTTAAAAATAATGAATGTACTAGAATTGTATCTATAAAATAATCCTATAGAAGAATAAAATTTCATATATGAATTTTTCAAATACCCAGTCATCATGATTTCAATGAAATTTCTATAAAAAATAATAAAAATCTATATGAAAGTAAGATTTTCGGAAATAAAAATAATGGTCACCACTAAATGGAAAACAATTATAGTGAAATATATTAATTTTGTTGCATAATGTTTTATGATAATACACTATTAGAATCTATGTTTTGATAGTCGATAGTGACGAAATCATTTAGTCAAACTGTAAACTAGTGTAGACTATAGCATCAATGAAAAATATATACAATTTACTATTTAGTTTTTCATTCAAATCCACCCTTCAATGATCTTGTGATCATAATTTTCAACTATGACTTGTAATGTCTCAAATACATGGAATCATCACATAATCACTCTTAACAAACTCCTCCATAGATAAATACTCATCATTTCGATGAAGGAATTATTTCATGATGTGTGATCCCAAAGTGAATTTTGACTTTAGATATATGAGATGGGATGGTTCCAAAGATCCCTATACAATACCAAAGGTACCATAATATGAGGTACTACTCAAAACCTTCTCTATCCATTTTGAGTGTCTCTCAAATGAATGAAATAACAAAATCCTCTCATATTTATATGCGATATACAAAGAAACTATTTAAATTTGGCTACTATCAATAGAGTTGAATTGGATGGATACCACACATCATGGTCCATAACATCATTGAACAACCTAAAATACCATAATGTCCTTTGAATAACATTTTTCATAGCTATTCTTACCAACTAAACCTGGAGGTGATCCCTCGGTGTGAACAAGAATATCATAAACTAGAGGGTAAAAAATTATCCAGTTATAATACAAGAGACATAAATATATTCATTTTTTATTATAATTTTCATCCCATTAAAAATAAATTCAATTACATAGACATAATTAATTTAACAAATCTGAAAATAAAATTAACTATTACATCAAAAACTAGTTTTCAATAATATATTCGTTATAGGGAAATACCATAGTCGAAAACTCTAAATGATTTCACTAAAAAAATTATGACACATATATATGATGCAATTATATGACAAAAATACAATAAGTGAAATAATTAATGATTTATAGAAACAAAATGAAATAAAATAATTATTTAATATGTTATAATAAATATTATAGAATATGGGATATATTACTCTTATAAGGGTAAGAGGACACATGTAATAGTAATATATCAATATGAATATAGAAATAGTAATGTAACTATCACATGTACAAGTGTTCAATAAAATACATTTATTAAATTTTCAATTTTCAATTCCATAATTATTTGAAATTTATAATGATCAAGGAGAACTATCATAAGCACAAACATATGTTTAGGAATAAAAATATAATTACAAAACAAGTGATTTAAAATTTTTAGCATAAAAACATGATTTGAAAATACACTGATGGTTTATTATAATTGAATTTATAGAAAATTTATTTATTTTTTATGAACGTAACACTAAATTTATTATCATAAAGTTGAAATAGTCCAATAATTAATATTTCATAATTTTTTTTAGAAATTTTTTATTCAATAAAATAGTAAAGTATGATAAAAATATAGAGAAAATATTATGAAATAATTCATATATAAATTTGTTTTAACATATAGTATAACAAAATCCATGAAAAAATGTTTTTTTACAATAAAAGATCATTTTAATATAATAAATCAACTTTCTAACCCTCTAATGAACATTCCAAAGTCTAATGAGAAAATCAATGTTTTTTAAAACAATATTACTTTGAAAAATAAAATTTTTATAACAAATGTATTATTAATGAATGTAGTTTAGTTATGAAACATTAACATATAAAAAATTTTCCTCAACTAAAATACTATTAATTAGATCCTATGAAATCCAATGGTATATTATTTTCAAAAAAAAATATTTTTTATGGTCTAAAATAAATAATAACAAAAAAATTACTCCTCATTTTCTATAATTATCGACCCATCATCCATTAATTTTAAACCCTTAATCAATTATAATGGTTACCCCCTAAAATTATCTATTAGTATGACGTTCATGTTATTTTTATGTTTTAAGGATTTATTTTCCAATATTTATAATCCTTAATTTGAAGATATTGGTTTTAAAGAGATTTATTCACTTTACGTTTGTAAAGCAAAAAATATTTTTTACAATTTCATAGCCAATGATGTTGTATAAATTTAATTTAAATCAATTATTTTTTTTAATGATAGTCTAATGTTATCTCTTATTATACAATCCTTAGAAGCCATTCATATGCTTAAAATTTTCAGTAGTAATAAAATCAATTAAATAAGAATCATTATATTCCTTATATTTGTCATGTAATAAATTTATTAAATTAATTAGGGTGTATTTTTCTAAGAAATAATGTATGTGATGAAGCAATTGTAGCCTCTATTAGGACCCATGGTTTTTAACATTTAGTTTATTAGATTATTACATTTCTCATCAATGAATACATACTTGGATATCTATAATTAATGAATTTTTTTATCCCTAATAGACATAAAACATATGATATAGAAATTACTATCCAATAGTCTCTTTGGTTATTAATGTATTTTCAACTATATGTAAGTACAATTACATTGAACTAGGAAATATTAGAATTTTTTATATCTATTATTTTTCTTTGGTAAACTATTGATTAAATATTTATGATTATGTATAGATTTAAATAAGAAACATTAAAATATGAATTGTTCAACCATTCATGTGATATGATGTGTACATTTAAATTAATATATGATAAGTTGGGCATAGAATTATATATACCCTCAATTTATCAACAAGCCTCATTAGATAAACTACCACTGTTATTTTGTTTATTATTATAAATTTAACAAAGATAAGGTCATGAGAATGTTAAATGATGTTTTTGTGAACCTAGTATTCGTGAAATTTCTTAGTGAATTCTTTGTTTCTAATAAACATAATGGTCCAATAATAACCCAATATCTAAATTATATAAGAGATATTTAATCATTTTTGGTGAGCTGTATATATTCTAGAATGAACTAAATGAAGGATATGAGGCATATAATTTACTTATATGAATCAAAGAATTACTCCATTAAAATAACATTTATATAGGACTTTCTCTATGTTGGGGCTGGCCTTATTAAAACAACTGTCTCCCATCTATGTATTCATTCTTCCTCAACATGGATTTTTAGATGAGTTCTATTATATTGACACTTGATTGAATGAGTCATATAATCCGACTCTTCTTTTATCACAATGGAATTTAAGCGCCATTCTAGAGATGTTTTAGTGGTAGTGAATCACCTTATGGTTTTCCTCTCCCAGAATGACATGGGTGATGAATTGTTTTTTGACGACATTGAAATCTAGATAAACCTTTTTAGAATTAGTTTGGGACATTTAAAATCATTCTGCGATTATTAAATTATGGTTCTAGGATCATTAGGCATGGGATACCTTCATCTTGGAAGGGAATATGAACATGAAAAATAGAACACAATCTTATATCCAGATTGTGTTGTCACTATGATTTATCTTGTTGATAAAAATAGATTCACCATTCTAAATTAATTTTTCAACATGAATATTAAGGGAATAAACTTGAATCGTAAAGAAGGGTTATTATTTAGCCTCATTTTTATGCATCCCAATATGTGGAGGAATGAGTAAAACAAGTTGGTATTTAAGTGAGTTGTGCAGAAAACTCCAAGGTTAACCATATTGAGTTCAATTTAATTTATTATTAATATATTCAATCAAGGGGAAGTACCATAAATGTGAATATTCCAGATGGTAACAACATTTTTAATGGAATGAATGGCCTCAATGGGAATTTACATATCTAAGGGAAATTCATCTATGGTTGGATACAATACAAGGACATATTCAATATTTTTTCATTTTATCGAATTCTATGGAATTAGCATGATGTAAAACTAATAATGGATTGCTATGAATTTCGATAATAATTCACTAATCATTGGATGATTGTGGATCTTCATAAACAAATTGAAATTGGTTATAAATTTTAACTTATAGAGTATTATATTATAGAAAAGCATATGAGCTATGAAGACCATAGAAAAAAACCATTCTCAATGGAAGAGTATCTTACATACAATTAATTAATCATATAACTAAACTTTTATAATCTTTTCAATTTTCAATTACGGTTATTCTAGGATAAGAGATTTTATTGGGAATATTTTATGGTGTTCATTCATTAATTTATGGTTTCCCCTATACAGTATAAAACATAATCATAGGATACATAAAATATGGATATATGTCATCAAATGTACTTTTTTAATTATATATCACACTTATAATAAACTACTTTCTACCTAATATTCGATAAGATACTATATATTCCCACTATATTGTAAATAAAACATTAAATGTGAGTCTGATGGCCCTGAATTCATTTAATTTCTAAAAAATTGTATATTATGGGAATCTAAATAAACTCCGGGTTCATCTCTTGGATGATCTAATTATTATACATTATATAAAATTTTTATCTAATATTATAAAAGTGTAAAAAAATTAACAATTCAATGAGTTCATACTCAGGATGTGGGAAAATCTCATGCTGAATATTTTCTCAAGACATTTAAATTGGTTTTGGAATTTTCAAAATTTAAAAACCATGTATTCCACATAACACTTCACCATTGTTCTATATAATGTATTTAAGATGTTATTCTTGGAATTATAGTATTTTTATAAAACATTTTTTGAGTAAAATATAATTTACCAATATCAATAGATTCATTGGGACAATAATGTAGTGGCCTATTTATCTTTAGTTTCTATCTTATTTTTATTTTATATGAAAAAATATCAATAAAAATGATGGATGAGAATCAATATGTACCATAAATTGAATCTATTTTTGATTAGGTTGGATAATTTATCCTTTTATATGTTGTAGTATTGGTCCCATAACATGATGTAAACTTTCCTCTATTCATTCTTCTACTAGAGTAAGTTAATTTTTTTGGCCAATTGTCATACTAAACGTCTATGATGATGTTAGATTGGATTATATTGTCAAATTTGACCTATATCAATTATATATAATATGGTTTCATGTTACTTCATGCATATTTAAATCCATTGTGGATGATGGTAAGGAAAATCCAGTGGATGTTGAGTTGCTTATTGATCCACTGTGATTCCCTAGAGTTCCACTAAAATACATCAGTATGTATCTTCAATAATAAAATAAAATATTTTTATTTTTAAGGGACATAGAACCAATAATAAATTTAATCCATGGGTCTCCCTCAAAAATAAGTATCTCCTATATGAAATCATTGTGTGTGTTGGATAATCCTTGTTCAATGGTAGGTGTGTATTCAACACATTCATCTTCACATGATTTCTGAGGAATGGCAAGAGAAGATAAATCCTCAAGAATATGAGACAATGAAATTTTATTATATTCCAATAAATGGGAAAAATATTTAGAAGGATATTCAAATCAATTAAATTACCTATAAATCGTAAAGATAATTGTTATTATATCGATTTTTTGTAGTCTTCATCGATGTGGTCTGCTCACAATGTAAAACATGTGTTGCTTCGTTAACCACCATTGGGTTAATACTGCTATATGGTGGACACATTTAATAAATACATATTTTTTATGGGTCACAAATTTTGGTATGGGATGAGAATGTAATTTTAGGGCCCCATTTCAGCCTTACCCCCATTTTAATAGGTTGTTATTTGGGTGCACTACTTTTTAATTTTCCTAATTAAATGGTTCCCACTATCTGGGGTTGGTTCATCAATATGGTGGATAAGTAGGAAGAAGATACATTTCAAGCCATCTCATAAATCCACCAATATGGGTATCAAGACATTGTGTGAGTTTACACACTCGATTTCCACAACTAGAATCTATATTCAATCCCTTTTGTAATACCAAACATCATGTATTTGGCTTCACATGAGTTAAATGAAGCATAATTACTGTGAACAAAAAATAATGGACCACTAAGGGATAACACAAGAAATCTATGATATTATGGGGATATGATTGCATACATGTAATTTTAGGTTCTTCATTATATGATATTGAAATATGTTTCTTATTAGAAAAAAATGATTTTAGTATTGAATAACAATTAGATAAATTGGGTCCTCTATTTATCATTTAGAGAGTGATATTCTTGTTCTTGTCATACCATTGAATTTTCATTTTGGAAAAGGATTTATATTTATTTTTATATCCTGAAATGAGGATAGGAAATTTATCAATCATAATATTCATATCAATTGTACTATAAACATTGAATAAGTTCAATGCAATTGTTACTTCATGATACATAGAAACGGTGTATGTTCCACAAGTTTATTTCACCCTCATCAAATCTGTAAATGAGATAATTTCATAGAAGTATCCATAGTTGACATCATTTTGCTGGTCATTTTTCATGGTATCTGATTTGGTCTCAAATTCCAAAGGGTTATTCAGTTCCTTGATGAGATCCCCACAATTCTCTATTGATTGGAAGAACAAATAAATTATTATTAGTATGTCTATGACATAGCTAAGTTGATGAAAAACATCACACATTAAGGGTTGGGGAATATTCTTGACCTTATGTGGTTTAATCATGAGGGAAATTAGTGAGGGTCCATCTAGATAAGGTAATGGTTCTTAACAGGTATTTTATGAGTAAAACTATTTTATGACATAGTGTAACATAGAATTATATTAATTTGATTGTACCAGATATTAAACCAATAGAATGGGTTGAGGAAATGAATAGTATGATGTTATTAAAAAGGTATTTTCCTACTTAGTTTAGAGAAATTATTTTCATTATGTTTCAATAGCACTTAAAACATAATATGAGATAATGACAATAGTATTTTGGTTTATATAGAGAATGATTCCCAGACATAAAGGGTGTTCATGAGAGCCTCCATAAAGAGTAAGCAACCATGGTTATAATTCCCTATCCATCACACTTAGATCCAATCCTTATGGAAATGTATATTATATAATTACTTTGATACCAATTTTTGTAGAATGGATATAATAATCCATAATTATAAAAGAAACAACGGTTATTTATACTCTTACATCTAAGGGATACTTTTAGGTTAACATTATTATTGAATTAGGATAAAAAATAAAATAAAAAATCACAAGTTATTTGTACTAATTGATATTTTACCTTTATATATTTAACTACTTAATCCATGAAAACACTTCAAAATATATCTTATTTTTTCAAAATTAGTTATACCTTACAACATGTGATGTGTATATCTTTTCTTTTAAACCTAGGAAAATGGAAAACCTAAATAGGTTTGAGATCAACTACTGAATGAGGGTAAGATATGACTAAAGCAGTAATGAGATAAAAATTATGGTATGAATAATTGAACAACATGACGCATAATCATATTGAATGTAAGATCATATTAAATATTTTAAAATGAATTAAAACATGTATTTCAATAATAATAATCTCATACGATGGGAATTTACAGTGTCTGAGATAATTTTTTTCAATTACTTGTGAATATGCACCTTACATAGCCTCATGACTACATTCAAGATGTCTTGTAGTTATAGCAATGACGGAAGACACTATCCAATTTCTAGAAGAGGCATACATGGAAACCCAACCGATTTCTATCTTGAGATATTTTATTTAATTACTGGGATCTATAATATTGATCCCCTTCTAAAAGTAGATTATGACTGATGTATTCATAAGAAGAGTCTTAAATACATTTCATACCATTCCTTAATAAACGACATTGTCAATAAAACATAGATATATTTATAATAGTATATAAGAAAATTAAATCCATAATCAACCCACATTATTAGTTAGAAGTCATAAATAATTCCAATAATGTTCCACACATTAATAAATGGGATTTCATGATCATAAACAGTCTAGTGGAATAAGTTTGATAATTCACGAATAGATAATAAACATTCTATAATCATCCATACTAGAATAAAAATATATAGAATAAAAATTATTTTCCTTGTACAAATAAATAGAATAAAATGATCATAAACCACCTATAGTAAGATGAGGGGTAGTTAAGAAACACATAGTAAAAATGAAAATATTCATCAATATTGGAATAACATAATATAAAATGATAATAATTTTATCCAAATCAATAGAATAAAATAATTTCTAGGTGAAACTCTTCAATTATTATGTATGTAAAAAATTATTTTACACCATATATATCAATGAGCATACAACTAATATAATACTATAACGACATGTTCATTATCAATTTAGAGAAATAATGTTGATTGTTAAAGAATAATATAACCCAAGAGGTGGAAAAAAATCAATGAATTTAGATAATATAATTGTATATCCTTGTAAAAAAATGACATGGAACCACATAATATAATGAATGGATATATGTTTTCTATATTATTTGAAATAATATCAATATTACAATCCTAACATATTGAATTAATGTTGAGTTACCAAAGGGACATGAAACTAATGAAACAAATTAATCTATAGAAAATTGAATAAGGAAAGTTGATTTCTCAAGAAAATGACACGAAATAAACAAATTATAGTATAAATATATCAAGGGGTAATGAATAATCCGTATGAAGAAATCAAGGTTCTAAAAATGTAATATAACTCAATGAATAAAAATTGAGGCCAAAAACCCCTTGTGGCTTGATTAAATGTTTTATCGTGACTCATTGAAATATAGGGCATATAATTAAACATAAAATAACAATATTTAAATATATTTCATGATATTATTTCTAAAATTGATAGTATATTCACCATAATAATGAAATCAGGTACATAATACCAGGCATGTCTCAAAGAGAGGAATTTCAGAAGAAAAATCCTAAACTATTGGAAGATAATAGAAAAAATCCTTTGATAATGTAAAAATGAAAATAGAAATTCAATATCATGAAATATAATACATTCATGATATATGTATTACATTGGGGTGGTAAATATACCATACTGAAGTGAACATAATGTATAATATAAAATTATTGTAATGAAATAAAATTGAGACTAAAACCTTTTCCTATCGATCATGACTTCAACATATTTAATTTCACAACCAATGTCAGAAACATGGATATATTAATAATATAATTAAAAACAATAGTCATTTCTAATTTAATTAATAATATTTTAATATAGTCATTCTTTACATGAAATCTATTGATATTCCACATCAGGTGTTTATTTTATTGATAATCTACACAACTTTCAAAAATGCAGTGTCTATATTCATTAGTCGTACAATTTAGATATTTTTTAGATTAATAAAATTAATATTATTAATTATTTATAATTAATTTTTTGGTGTAATTTTTTTACTATGAGTTTTTGTATTTATCCTTGAACATGAAATAGATAAAAAGTTTTTTTACTAATTTTTTACAAATGAATTATGTTTTTCTAATTAAGGAATTAAATATTCAAATTAAATATCAAGAAAATATAATTATATAAAAATGATATTATATTACTCAAGTAAATAATTTCAAATATTCTTCCATAAAAAAATAATGTATTGTCCATGTAAGTGGTTATACTAACCCAAGCATGGAGCTAACAATATAAGTGGATGATTATGAGAATTTATAGTTCTAAATTCATTATAAAAAATCTAATGATGTATTTTTGTGTTAATTATTATAATTTCATATAATTTTAATGAATAATAAATATAATATAATTTATATAAATTCAATACATAGAAATATGAGATTATTTTGGTCTTAGTTCAGTCATTTTTAACGATTAATGTAATGATAAAATTTCATTGATCATACAATTAATAGTTTCATCAAATAAAAATACTAGAAAAATATTTATATTAAAAAAATATTTATCCTTTAGAATGACCATTATATAAAAATTCTATTTTGATGATAGAAAACAAAACATGTTACATCGTGGAGGTAGAAATCCGCACAATGCATGAAAAAGAGCATTAGTTTATTAATAGGGGGTATATAAATTAATAATACAAATAAAAAATAATATATTAAAATTATAGAATATAAATTGTAATTATATCATTATATTAATTTATATATATTAAATTTTAATGAATATAAATTAGAAGAAAACTATGTAGTTTAAAATACTCACATAGGGGACATGAATTTTAATTTGATTTTCCACTGAATATGAATTTCTTAGGCTAAATATGGGTGAAAAATGGATTATATTAGTCGTTTATGATTATAGTAAGTCACGTATGTTATGAATTAATAGATAAAATACAATGTGGGGTGTTTCATGAAGTGGTGAGTATGCTACCCATTTATAAGTGAAGGAAAGTGTGTTTTTTGGAGATAAGTTTTGTTTATCATTTTTATAAGGTAAATATTCAAATTTTAAGGGCCACAAAATTAAAAAAATATGGCAATAAAATGATTTTTGGTTTTAAATTATTTTCATACACTCATTTTTTAAGTATATTTTAGTGTTTTAAGGATTTAAATAATGATTTTATCATTTACCAAAATATACTTTTACCATTGTCATTAAATTATAACATTAATTATATATTGTAACGACAATGAATAAATACAAAATTAAAAATAATTTAATAAGTTTTATTTAAAATATGAATATAAATTTATTTGAAACAATTTTAAATGATTAAAATTCTTATATTCAAATAAAAACATTTAATTGTGTAAAAAAAATTAGGAAAATTTAATTTTAAGCATTAATTTTATATATAATATAAATTTATCAATGTTACTAATTTAAAATACCATAAATTTATTTATAATGAATTTATAAATGGAATGGTAATTTATAGGTTATAAAAAAGTAGCATCACCTTGAAAATATTTGAATTAAATAAAATAATACGAATAATATTTTTGAAGTATCATTTCAATTAGTTATCAAAATGTGTTTCCTATCTTTTATATGTTCAATAATTATTTTAATATGAATATTTTTATTAAAAATTATATTTTCTTTTATTTTTATTTATAACTTTATATTACATTCTTATATAACACTAATTTTCATTCAAATTACATCTTTCTAAAAAACTGTATTTATTGACTAAAAATCATAATTTACAAAAAAAATCAAAAAACTCATACAAATACCATTTTAATATGAATAATTAAAAAAGGATATTTTTAAATATAAAATTCTTAAAAAATAAATATTTTTTAAAAATCATAATTTATAACTGAAACCCCGTTTTAATTGGAAAAAATGTAATTTTCAAATGTTAACACTTATTATTCTTATTTCATATAATTTTCCAACTAAATTTATGTTAAAAATTTTCTATTGTGAAATACAATTTATCATTGCCCATATGTTTTTTGGAAATATAAATTTCTATCATAGATAAGAATGATTTTCATAAAATTATTTTTAAACATTAAATTTTCTTATTAGTCATTTTAGGTAAAATATTGAATTTCATTCATATAAAAGTTTTAATTGTTTATCTATAATAATATTTCAGTATTTATATAATTAATTTAATTCCCTCTAATTAAGAAGGTATGTTTTTTAAAATATAATAAAATATTTATTAGTTATCTAAATATATATGGTTTGGCTTAAATTATATATTGCTTGCGAAGTAAGTTATTAAACAAATTATATTATATAACAGTAATGATATATTATAATTTCATAGTATTAAATTCCCCAAACCCCTTAAAAAAAATTCCCTAAAATATCATTCCATTATTACTTTAACATCAATTATATACTAAATATAGTTACCCAAACCTAAATCATCTGTTTCTCAATAGTTATCCTAATGAAAATTATAATGTCATAAACTAAATTTTAACGGTTATCAATACCAGTAAATATATTTCACCAAACCTCAAAACTCTACTGAATAATAATACTTAGATTTTATTTGTAATTCCCAATACCATTTAAAATATAACAAAATTTCATCTTTAAATAAAACTTCACTAATGAAAATATCCTAGGGAATGATGAAATAATTTCGATCAATGCATTAACATAACTATGTATATTAAGACAAGAAAACTCTACCTTTCCATCATAATATGTATATAAAAAAATTCAGATCCATTTAAGTATACTTTCTTATTTGGTAATGAAAATAACGGTTTCTAAATACAAACCTTTCTTCACAACATTTCAATAAAAAAATCAACCAAATACATTGAACATCATTTTTATGATTATCTAAAACATTAATATTTAAAGATAATTCTAAAAAAAATCCATAATAAACCATTTTTTATAACATACAACACAATCATGTAAATATATCACTCTCATGATCAATACTTTTTATCTATATTCATTTTTCAATTTTTGTTCTATATCTTAATAAGTTTATATTACCACTCAAGGATTTTACACATATTATTCAATGATTATTATCATACAACTACATTTTTTAAAACTAAAATATTTCATGGAATATTGTTTTTGGAAGACAATGATCATAATACATCAATGTTACACTAAAATAAAACTGGTTTATTATATTAACTATAATGAGATCCTAAATATTTTTTTCGTCCCAAAAAAACATTGGATAACCTAGGTAATACATATAAATAAGGGGTGATCTATAAAATATAGTCAAGAATACAAATAATAAAAAGGAATAACTTTTGATTCAACTGTATAAAATTTCAACATAAGTTATATGGCTTATAATTCATCACATAGGACTTTAACATTAAGAAAAAGGTATAATAATTTCATGTAATAATAAGAAATTTCAAATGCCCATTTAACATGATATAAACACGAGTTAGGGATAATTTTCTTGATAGTATCACATGGGAGAAAATTCCCATAATTTATTAGGTTTACACCCTAATCATAGACATGATACCTCATGAGAATAAATATTTACTGAATGAATTGGATCACTATATAGAGGAAAATATTATAACATTTTAATGATTATGTATAGAATAAAAACAAATTAATCATAAATAAAAAAAATAAAAATTACACATGGAAAAAATGGGTTGCATAATCATCTCTCATATCACATTAAACAGAAATTTTGAAGTGAATAAATTTGAGTGATTGACATAAATCACTTGTTATCACATCAATGTAAAGGATATTAATAATTCTATATATTTTAATGATATACAAATAATATATATTCAATATATAGAATAAAAGATAATCATCATTGATTATTTTTTTAAAGGAAACATAGAATATTTCTTGATTGAAATACCCTTTTGACTTTCAAATCACTTCTCAATAATTTATTAAATATACAAAATAATATAAATAGTTTAAAAACAAATGAAAACATATTAATAAAACTTCAATGAATTATATATTCATATAAAACAATAATTATGTATATGTTGTATATGATAAAAAATATTACATTAAAATCATTTTAAATGTTTAAAAAGTGTCTCATTTTGAAAAAAAACAACAGGGTTCCATTTAATAAATTTTTATTTTAAAAAAAATTAGCTAAAAAAATTTAATAATAAATCGTGATATTGTTATAATCCTTTTTGAAATGATTTTTATAAATCAATGACATTAAATATATAATATTCTAAACCAAAGAGATAAATAAATTTAGCTATTCTTAAAGAATATTTATCAATCCATTTAGGATTCAATAAGTGAAAAAATATTTACATGAATCTTTTATTAATAATAATTGGGTAAGAAAACATGTTGGGTTTAATATAGAAATACAAAAAAAATCCTCCACGGGATACTTAAGAATAATCAATCATGATTAATTATTAGGTTATGAAATAAACCATAACCAGTTTATTGGACGTTGAATCATTACAATCATTAAAGAAGTAACATAAAATGAAATAGTGAATTAAATTAAAAAAAACTAATGATATAACATTATAATGGCCAATAAATGAACCTCATAATGAAATAAGTGGTGGATATTTCATATGTCTCAAGAAATTAAATATGAGAATATAGATCTCTTACCTCGAGTCTAAACACGTCATGTATGTCCATTAACTCTTTTATAATAAAATTATATAAATTATTTTTCTTGATAAATAGCAGATATAGTTCTAATACCTTATACATAGACCATTTATTTAATTTATTTTAAGGAAATATTTAATTTTATCTTTAGTTATATCCAAATTCTGTGTTTTCAGGATGCAATACTCATAATCTCAAAATCGCATCTGTGTGTTCAATGTAGTAAAATAAAACATTTTTTAATAATATAATTAATAATAATAATGTCATAATTATAATTGTTATACAAATAATATAATTTCAAAACAAACAATGAAATAATGTTATAAACAATGAACTATTTTACAATCATGTAGATAGTCGCCTAAATGTACACATAATTAATGATTATATTTTTCAATTATAATTATTGAAATATGAAAATAGTTATTTTAACATTAAATAATTACATTTATATTATAAATATCATTTAACATACAAATTCAATCTATGTGTGGTACTAATAAAAAAGAATCACATCGCTTCTCCAGGTGATAGTCTGACATTCGGACGTCGTACATTATATTTTCATCAATTTGTGGTATGGTAAGAAGGTAAATGAAATATTAAATTTTCATTAATTTTTAATATAGAGTTAATTTCATATAATACAAATCATTCCATCATCCTAAATCATCATGATATGCATTGATGCAAATCAAATTAAATCAGTTCTCTTTGCAGTAGTCTACGGTACACATGAATGATGGTGTTTATCTAATTTGATTTAAGTGGAGATGTATTTCAGTACATAAATTAACATAACAACGTATTATTATGTGAGATATATTGATTCCACTCTTTCAAAATGGTTGAGTTTCATTTTACAGTGGTGGATGAATAAGTAATTTAAAATTCACGATTAAAAATAATAATTATTCTTCAAACCGCCTCATTAAAATTATACCTAAATACATCTTAAAATGTATTTATGATCATATAATTAACACTATCATTTTGGGAGGAAACTAACGAAGGAATTTGGTTATGTGATAGAAAATATGTTTGTTAAGTGTAAATAGGATAAGATAGTGTGTTTCCTTTTATAACTCAAGGAGTTAACACACATAAAAGTTTTAAAAAGAAAAAGTTGTACCCGTGTTTTACACACTCCACAAGAATATAAAAACCATAATTATAAAACATTAGAATATATAATATAAAAAAATATCCATGAAATTGGATTTGGAAAATTAGTTTTTTTCATCTTATCCTTTATAATTTTAGTTTAATCCCATTTATCATATCATAACATTAAAAATGGTAAATAATATTTACTATTTTTTACTATTTATACTATTAATTATGAAACAATAAATTGAACATATTTTTTAATATTAATTAAGATTATTAGTATCATGTAATAAATTATTCATAATTTAATTAAAATATGATACATAATTTAATCTAATATTAATCTTGTTGATGCGACCAGAAAACAGTTTTCCAATTAATTTTTTTTAATAAGTATACAATTATTTCATATCAAAATTCAATAATAAATTCATTATATACTCATTCCCTAACTATGAAGATGCCACCAGAGTTGTATGGGTCATTAAATTCCCCTATATACAAGGATATTAATGTCAATTAAGAAGGAAACATGCTTTGAAATTATTAGTGGTTCAATGTCATCTTTATGAATATGTAACTGATTAAACCCATAAAATTCTAAAAGGTTGAAAAACCCAGTAGATATGAAATCCTATGTGGGAAGGCGGAAAAAAATTAATTTGGGAGTCAATGATCCTACTAGATTTCGTGATAATCTTTCGAGTTTTCCAATAAAAAAAATTTGGGCTCCCCTATTAGAGAATAAATTCCTTCCCAAATATATTTATCATTATAGAGTGTAGAAGAGATAATTGAAATGATTTTTTTTTTGGATTATCATGTTCTAAATTTCCATAACCTACCTTTTCTTGCAGTCATTTCATAAAATAATTCAATATTTAGCAGTTTGTATAATGAATATGAGGTGAGTTAGTATTGGTAAAAATATTATGTCTATTTATTATGATTTATTCATCTCCAAAACCATGAGAAAATTATTCTTCATAAAATAAATAATGATAATGGGATCCTACCTTTCATGGAGAGAATAAACCATGTTCTTTCAATCCATGAAGGGTATTGATACTCATACCTAAGTGGTTCCCTAGGAAAAATTCTTAGTATCAATATTTGAATGACATGGATTTTTTAATAGGTCTTCCTAAATTAAAATTGTATGATGGGATAATGTATACCAGAATATATTCATTTATAATCTCATATTTTTTTCCAGATACAAATATTATAGAAGATATATTTTATCAATCGACTACATGGCCTCTATAATGAGATGGGATATCATTATAAATTGATTTAATGAACATGTATAATATAGTGAGATGATGGTTAAAACTGGATAATCATAGATTTTCACCACGCCCATCCCAAAAAACTATACCTCAGGATGATAGACATAGATAAATCCTTTAATTTCATTAAACCGTGTTATTATTCATGTTATAAATTATTTCCCTTACTTATTTCATATGGAGTAGTCATGGAAACTCATATTATTTATAGTAGGACTTAAATGATTGAGTAATTGTTATTATAAATCACCCAAACTATTATTTGATCCTAGAACCAAGTGTATGTAACATAAAAATAGCTCTTTATATAGTTTTGAATATGTATCAATGTTTTAATTCTTCTAACTAGTCTTGGTTTTGTAGGATTTGGCCACATCGAGAGAAAAAAATATGTAAGGTGTTTCTTGGGGTAACCTGTACAAATAAATGTAGAAATTATTGGTTTCTGAAATATAATTATCTGGGAACATTATTCACCCACATGGATTATAAAGTCTATTTATGTTGTACTAATGATCTTTGTATTTATATTAATTTTAAGCAAGGGGATATAGAAATTATTAGGTCATCTCAGGGGGGTTCAATATGTGGATACCACCTGACTAGTTATATAGATCATGAAGTGGGATGATAGTGATCCAATTGTGGAATATTATTTTAATCCACTATATAGTGATCGAGAGATAATATCAAAATACCTCTTATGTTTAGAGGAACACAAAATTCATTCCTAGATAAATGTGATTAAAAAATTACTTTTTGTCTGATCATCTAAGGACTGTGTGTTTTGGGGTTATACAAGGAGTATGATGGGGTCTTCTTGTAAATTGTTATAGTCAATAATATATCCTCAAAATAGATTAATATTGATTTAATTTTATCCATAATGATCCTAGATCAATGTAACAATTCTCCAATCAATATCATTTTTCTCATTGGTGTGAGGATTTCTCGATGATTTGGACACTTTATTTCTATTTTTTAGATTTCATAAACCAATTATTATAAGTAGAACCCCATTAGGCCTTTGGAAACCTGTGGATGTTTTTTAAAAATTTGTGTGTAAATTAGTAATTTGGTTTATAGATTTATTTAGATATACTTCGGCATGGATCCTCTTATTATACCTCATCTTCAACCACACAATTTTACTTTTCAGGGGAACTCATTGGGCTATAATTCACAATTAAAGTGGTATGTGATAAAGATTTCATGATATCATCAGGTATAGAATATTGAGGGACCTAAAGTCACGTTAAGGGAGGATATAAAAATAGATTGACATAATTACCCTATACTCTAATTTTCACATGGTAAGATTCCACTTCAATAGTCTTTCATTGAACCATGGGACTTCTAGGACACAAAAACAAGAATGTTTAGTTATATTCCATAGAGATATGGTATTGATCCACTAGAATTTTGAGGAATTTAAACAGTTAACACTATTTTAGAGATCATTATGGTGATTTATTATTCCTGAATAATTCATTTATAATCCCTAATGATTGTTGAATATCTCCCATAGGATATATAATACATTTTTTTTGTTCATTTCAGTATGAAATTTCTTGAATTATGTGGGGTAACATGAATAAAAAACATGAATAAAATATGGTCAAGGACTAGGTCATCTCAATGGATATTATTTCCATCTTCAATACACTTATAGTGAAATTACTACATTAGAGTGATTAATTTTTTGAAAATTTCTATTGTTGGAATGAATTCCTCTATGGTTGTGAACTACTAGGTAATATTTCCATCGGATGAGACACCCTGCCTTATTTTAGGGATCTATAACACTGGGTAAGACAAGTATGGAATATGACTTACATATATGATGGAGAATCTATATCAACTTTTTCATGGAGCTTATATAGTGTGATTAATTCATCGAGAAGTTCCTAAACATCTATGATTACATGGATAGGTGTGAATATCTCTCTAGTATCTTGTGTATCCATAGTGAAAAGGTATATTAATGGTTCTAGGAATGGTTACATGATTAGTCCTTGGGTTTATACTTAGAAAACCACTATATGATTCTATCTATATATCATGTTTCAAATTTTATTCACTTCAACATTTTGAATTTTCACACTTAGTTAATGGTTCTGTCAAGTGTCATTGATAAAAGTCAAATTATTAATTTATTTCACAACAAAAAAATAATTTATCTACATAAAAATTTAAATACCACTAAAACTTTGTGTATATTGATAAAATAAAGATAAAATAATGAATCACATGGAAAACAATGATCAGAATTTATTTATGATAGTAGTATGGTGTGTTAAAAACGATGAATCAATGTTGATATATTGATTGTGAAAATTTAAGTTAATATTGAAAGTAAATAAGGACGAAAGATAATTAGTGAACATAAGAAAACTGTAATTCCTATATTTAATTAATTATAAAATGTTATTATAAAAATGTAGTATAGGAAACTTGAAACTAAATTGTATTTGGTTTTCTAAAAATACTCTCACCATCTCAAAATAACCTTATAAAGAGAATTGTACGAAAAAAAAATTATTAATATGATGATATTTTCAATCAATAAAGCTATAATTGACCTAGAGGTATAATAAAATTGATTAATTTCAACGGATATTGAGAGTACTGTTGATCCTATAAGATATTATATTAATAACTATGTAAGAAACGATGAATATAAAAAATTAATTCCAATATGAATTGTCTATCTAATCCGAATTTTTGAATGAAAAATTCATAATAAGTATCCCACTAATTAATAATATTAAAAAGAGAAGAGTAAATTAGGGATTACTATCTATTGAGGATATCTATTCCTTTTCTCTAATTCTTGAGTTTTTTGTCTGTTCTTACATGGTCCTATAAATTATTAACATTGACTTATTTATACCCAATTCAGTTTATCTAGTTCCAACATATTTTTAATTAAACAATCCAAATATCAATTTCATATTTCCTGGTTAATATCCCAATACTCAAATATAAATACGTTTTTGGAGTAAGTTCATATTCATCATCATCCCTACTATGATTTAATCTTATCCAAAGTAGTGAATGTCATAATCACTCATGATCATGATTAATTATTAATATTTCCATGGAACAATTTCAAATGACTATATATCAACTTTTTTATTTGATTTCCATTGGAAAATTTAGGTTACCTCGAAAATTAAACCCCTTCATTGTATCTTTACATAGCTTTTAAATCATAAGAATTGTTTTTTTGATTGGTATGAAGGAAACCATGTTCATATGGTTTTTTGATTCATCATTATAAAATAGTTTTTGAAGCAAAATATAACAGTTATGTAGTCCCAAAATACTATTATATAGGCCATATTGAAATTATCACCCCTCACTCTGATCGGTTATACCATTGGCTCTACCATTAAACTATGAGGTTTACCCTTCTATATTGCTTTTTCTCACATTGATCCAGGTACCCTCATGTGATTAAATTACAAGAGTGATAGTCTAGGAAGATATATTGATGAATCACTGTCTCATGAAAAATTCATAGGTCTTCAACTGTACATTTCACTCCAATGTAGATATTTTCACAATTTCAAAACATAATGGGAAAGCATACAAAAGTTGGGAAATTGACCAATATGAATGTCTTCCCAAATTCACATTAACCCATAAAAAGATAAATTAATCACTAAAAATTACACACTAATAAGATTAATCAACTAAATATATAAACTTAATCAAAAATATAATAAATCCATGAATTAAAATAATATAAAAATAAAAAATTGAGTTCCAATAGATTAATTTCAAAATGAAAATATAAATCATTGGAAAACATGATACGAACAACATCAAACCATAATAGGTAGTTCAAAACATTATATCACCATATATTACAAAAAACAACCTAAATAATTTTTTCAAAATATATAGAACCTAAATTAGAGAACATGTCAACATCTGTTTACATGAAAATCAATTTTAATGAAAATATTAATTTAATTACCATTTTCACATTAAATTTCTAAATGAAAAATAATTATTTTTTATAGAAAATTTTCGATGTAAATTTATTTAAATTCAATAAAAACTATTTAGAATATAAGTATTAATATGATATCATGTAATATTCCCTCACACTAATGAAATTTCTTTTCCTCGTAAATCCATGAATGAAATTCAGTATAAGAAAATTAATAACATGAATTAAAAAAAATAATGTAAATTTTCAATTGAATTTTTACTAATTGACTCAATTAATAATAATTTTTTTCTACTCTTAAACCAATATTTTTGGATTTTTTTGTGTTCAAAATTTTTTTTAAACAAAAATTAAAACAAACACCCCCATGCATGAAGTTGGATATCCGAACATATATTTTTTCTCTATGTTGGGACACGTATAACTAGAAAAGAATTATTATAAAAATCTATGGATAATAGAGATTGAAAATTATTAAAAAAATAAATAACATATACATTAATTAATTTTTATGTAATTAAAGTTTCACGAATATTTGGAATTCATTTGATTGATAATTTAAATTCAAAACAATCGAGTTTAAATTATTTTCCACCATTTTTAAAAAATTAATAATTTTATTCCTACATAAAAACTTATAAAAAAATTATCTGGTGAAAAATAAAAATAACATTCCATGAATTAAGTAATAGTTGAATAGAAGGGATTATTCATAGATAATAGGAAGAAAACCACTAAACATAAGAAATAATTTTACCCACTAAAACCACTAATTGAATATCAAGAAAAATAAATTATGAAATTTTTTAGTTCATTTTCAAGTATACAAGATTAATGTAAAATTAATCATATTTTAATAACACTCCCTCTCAATAAACACTCATAATTCTCCCTATTGTTAAATCATAATGAAAAATAACAATATTAAAAGTGATACAAGATCAAATTTATGTGGAAATTGAGAAGTTAAAAAATAATGAATAGCTGTTATAGTGAGATTAAAAAAAGATAATTCCACAAAAAATATGATTTAAAGTGGTTAAGCATTGTTTTAAAATCTATTTCAATGTTATTTTAAACAACATAAATAAAATCATGCTAAACACCAAATAATTAAAATTTCAATTCAAAAAATTGATTACAGAAATTAATAATAGCATACCCAAAGCATTATTTCATTCATAGTACATATTTTTTTCTAAAATATAAATGAACTATTCAGATTAATACCGCAAAAAGTTAATCATTTCATCAAAAATAGTATCTAAAACCTTTGTATATATGGAATGAAATAATTCAAATTCTAGTGGTGTGCTTCTTTATGATCATGAATAAAAAATATCTCCTTTTCAACATCAATATCTTCTTGTATTAATTATTGAAGAACATATTTATATTGAAATATAAACTATTATATACAAACATTTATAATCAAAATATTATTCCATGTAAAATATAATTTCTTTTCCAATGAATGTTAATATAAAAATATGAAATAATTATTTTATAGTAAATTGGTCAATGTGGATAAGGACGAGGGATGAAAACAATTGGGATATCTGGTTAATTTAAAACAAAAATAATAAAATGTTTTAATACCATTTGATTGAAACTCATACATTTCTATGGTTTTATACTTCGACAAAACATCCATAAATAAATTATATATGTGAGTTATGGGAAGGATTGGGTTTTCAACAACTAATACATCCAAATTTGATAAGGAAATTGCTTCATTTTTCTCAAAAATTTATGTTATAGTTGAATATATTATAATAATATTTATGTACTCAAGGAAATTTTTTATAAGATTTTCCTCTAGTTAATATAAACACCAAAAATCTCAGATAAAATAAAAAATATGGAAGAAATAAGCCTAATAAAATCATTATTTTGTGAAGAAAAAACATCACAAGTTTCCCAGATAGTAAAGTAACCTAATGAATTAAATACATTTATATTAAGTATTATATCTTATTTACTATCATCCAAATATTCAAAATCAAAATATATATTCTTATTTTAAGTTTTAAAAATAACCTCAAAATCATTATTGAATTCATTAACATCAGATATAATGAATTTATAATCTAAATGATCATATTATAAGGAACTTATTTATTTAACATAGTAATAAAACTATCCCGATTCTCATCAATAACATTTTTAATAGATTTCGGAAACATTTCATTAACCTCAAAAGGGAAAAAATAATCTTATGAATTTCATCATACAAGGAACATTAATTCATAGTTGTGCATTCCATTTAAATAGAATTTCATATATCATTATGGATGGTGGAGGGGATTGAATCTAGATTTTCTATAAGGGTGTATTTTCTTTTATTAATAAATTATTGTGAATTCTAAAAAGACTCTTGTTTTTAAATTTTAAAAAAATTATGATCTAGAACTTCATTAAACATATAAATATGTTCCATAATATTGTTCTCATGTCTCCCTAGTTTATCATGTGCATACATGGGAATATATTAAAAAATATTTTCTTTAAAGTGTTCATTAATTTATTCTTGATTTATTTATCTTAATGGTTATTCATTAATCTTTCTAATATTATCCAAATACAGTTATCTAGATATATTACCCAATAAATACAATATCTTTAGTATTGATTTATAAAATATAATAATATTTTCTAGGATATTACAAAAATGAATGGTTTTTTCCATTTGATATATAAATAACATTCCCAATGTATCTAGGAATAGACAAACAAAAATGGAATATACCTTCTTATCAAACAACATATCAAGAACAAAAAAATAATTAAGATATATAATTTCCTCTATATTTACTAATTAGTTATCCACATTTCTTATAGGTTAATTTATTATCCTATGAACAATATTAAGTGATATTGTTGTTAATTAAATTTACCCTAGACCAATATATTGATATAGAGTGTAATGAATTAGGTTAACACTAGAACATATGTCACACAAGAAATTAATCTGATAACTGTTTCCTATAGGTATTGCTATTAAAAATATTTATATGGCATTAAATTTAGTATTTTATATCCATTAATTAAAATATTGAAATTTTATAGTTAATAATTTTATTGATAGTTAATTCCACTTTATTAGATGAAACCCATTGGTAATTTTGGCATTTAAAAGGATATTGTAAAAGTATTCAAAAAAAATAATTTTCATAAATAAGGTTATAAAAATATCATTAATTATTCAATAATATGGTCCATCATTTTCGTTTTTAACCCTTTAGGGAATGATATAGGGGGTAAAACTAATCCAAATAGTGCAAGTCCGCTCAAGATCACCCTTAACCATTTATTTCCTATATTTTCTATGATTACTTGGACTTATTTTATTTTATATTATGGGTTGAAAATAGTGTTCAATTCTACCTTTACATTTCTCTATAAGTTTTTAAACATTACGTTTTTGTGATTTGGGTTTCTAAATATGTCCATAAATTCTATTCCAATTGTATTATGGACATTTATTTCATATACATATGTTTTCAATCTACTTCTCATATTTAAAAATATGTGATATTTCTTAAGGTTAACTTATATTTTACAATAGAACTTAATTTTATCCCAATATATCTAGTCCTTGGTAAGATAAACAATTTATAACTCTATGTTTTTAATTGTAGAATCTATAAATAACATATCTGAATCATGTTGTATCTTCTATGAATCAAATTTAGAAACTAATTTTTAGAATATATATTTTATCTATGATACATAATTTTAGGTTGGATCCTTTGTTTTATTAATTGTGTTTGGGATACTGTGGTAAAATAGGGGAATATTTTTTAATCATTCATTTCTCACCCCAAGATTTTTGTAGAGAGTCATATATCATAGATTATATATTGTAGAAAATTGGTAAACTCTATCCTTTGTAATAATACCATATCGAAATAAAATAAAATGTTAATGGGGCTATGGAGCCTTTTCAATGACCAGATACATACTTATTGAGTGACCAAACATGCCACATTGGGTACATTATTCCCTAATTGACCAATTTTTAGTGTAATTGTAAATTTATTTATCATTTTTTCTTGTATTTTGGTTTATTATGGGCTATATTATTTCATTAATTTAATATTGAATATAATGCACTTTAATATCTCTACTGTTGGTGGAATTATCCATACATCCTCTCAACAATAATCCTTGTTTTTGGAATTTAATTCTATATTGTCTTCAAATTATCAATATTCTTCATATGTTTTATCATTAAAATTACACTAATTAGATTGTATGAAAAAAATCTCCTTGAAGGTGAAAACAATTCAATAAAAAAATTTATTTTGACATGGAATGGGAGTTAGGGGTTGGGGGAGATTCCAGAGCATATCCCTGAATATTTTTAAATCCTAATTTATTAATTCACTATACCTTCAATAGAATATATTGATTTAAATTATAATTTCATATTTAAATAATATATTTTAAATCATTGTGATGACATAATTTTGAACATGTATTCCCAATTATAATTTATACTCTTATCTACATCAAAAAACAAGTTTCTATCATTCCCCACTAGTTCTAATAGAAATGATCATATTTTGATTTTATGCTAAATGATTCATTATAGTGAATAAACGTATAGAAAATTATAGAAAATCACAGTAATAGATAATGGGTCATCCTTAGGTATCCCATGAAATTAAAGATCTTGTAAAATATATGACAACACTATCTCATAGTTTTGAGCTTGATGTTTTAACTTAGTTGATGATGTATATCGTAAATCTTGAGTGAGTGGAAATTCTATCACCCTAGTTCATTTAACATATTCATATATAGTGATATCATTAATCCCATGTTTTCTCCACAAAATAGTTCATTTTATCAGTAGATTTCTTTCTACTAAACATAAATATTTTTATTTTTATGTATTAATGGGATCTAACTCATGGGTGGTTGATTTCATGTGATCATAGAAGAATATTTTAGAGGTTATTAACAACCTAAATTAGAAATAATTTTTATATTTTAATGCTTTTAAATATAATTTAATTTTCTTCTTCTATATAACTTTTTATTTTTTAGATATTCTTTCTCAGTCACACATGTCTTCTATAGAAAGACTCCAATATTTCATGAGATTCATCAACATAATTGAAATTATTTATTTACAAACATACTTAAACCATGTTTAGGGGTAATAATTTGTCAATCCAAGAGTGTATCTGTGTGAAATTCAATAATATTATTTAAAAAAATAAAGGAACATAATGAT
This sequence comes from Viscum album, assembly GCA_963277665.1. Classification (NCBI taxonomy): domain Eukaryota; kingdom Viridiplantae; phylum Streptophyta; class Magnoliopsida; order Santalales; family Viscaceae; genus Viscum; species Viscum album. The sequence goes on from OY728142.1 coordinate 1,934,688,252, forward strand.
CACAATGAATAGAATATAGGATTGTTGTTTATATGAAATGTGAAGAATGATGAAAAATGGTAAATAGAATAAAGTGAGAGAAACTAAAGAAATGCTTTTATGAAAATGAATGGTGGATAATTGGTGAACTGTGGGATGTTTATATTTCATACATTGAATTTGTTTTCCTTTTTTTATTATAAAAATATAACTCTATGAAATTAGATCCTAAATTTAATTTAGTTTCAGATAACCAATTTCTCAATATTAATAACCCACTTTCAAGTGGTATTTAATGAGAATAATTTATTACAATGTTAATGCTTCAATCAATAAATCCATCATAGAACATAAGGCCTAAATGAACTGATTTTATTAAATATTTAATGAAAGAGTTGTTATCTAATTATAAATCACATTATGAACAAGGTAATGAATAAATCAAATAACTATCCATGCTCCCAAAAAAAAATTATCTCAAAAAAATATATTAAACATTGAAAAAAATCATAATAGTAGAAATAGGAAGTAAGGAGAAGGTTGATGAAGTGGGTCTTATCTATTTATGAGATCTTGTCCTCAACTCCAATACTTGAATTTTTATTTCATTCTCACTAATCCTAGTCTAGTCCAACTATTGTTTTATTTATCCCCCCTCATAATTAATAGGCCCTCCCTCTTTGGAATGTAAAATGAAAACTCTCTCATTGGAAGCTTAGATTTAATGTCACTTGACTCTAATCACCAACCTATATATAATAAAATTGTTATTACTAATCTTCCTAATTGTGATTTAAGATTATCCTACCCTATAAATATCCATATCCAATGAGTTATTTGTTATTTATTAAATATCTCTTATTTATATTTTTATAGACATGAGATCCCCATTTATGCAATTGATTTAATTTTATATTTTTTGACACACTTTTAATTAATTCTTTTCTTTATACATTTAAATATTTTTTTAATCATGAGATCAAAATGACATGAGTGAAATAAATTATAATATTATTATACAAGAATTTAATTCATAATTTTTTTAGTGATTTTATACTATAGGATAATCATGAAACAAGATCAAATAATCCACTACATGTGATAGATGCGTAGATTCTTACTTGATATAGATTGGTTGCCTCATGGGATCAACTTTTACCCTATGTTTTTACCATTTCATAGAAATTTATTTCACATTGAAAAATGGTACCTTAAGGCATATACCCCTATATGAGTGTTCAATCATGAATACCCCATTATGAATCAATTTCTTATGAACTTTATACTGCCCTCCATGGGGACTTGAATCCCTTATATAGTTACTTTTCACACCCACTCTACTAATGGAGCATATATTCATATACTATGAAATTAACCTACACATCGGTCTGCTAATTTTATAAGTACATTCCTGTATGATTTTTCAACACACTAAATCAATTATTATATGATTAACCAATTAAAAATATAAAATTATTCATAAATATAATTGGAATACTAATTAAAATAGAATAACTGTGATGAAAAATTAGTTCAAACAATTTAATTTAAATATGAAAATATGGAATTTTGAAAAAAAATAAAACCCATAAAAGTATACCAGTACTGCCACTACCTAACTTTATGAGACTATATGTTCCACCAAAAAAGAAAAATATTGTTCTTAAAATATATGGAACTAAAATAAAAATGCATTTATCAATTTATCACCACAACAACATATTCATTCCAATATTCAAAGAAATAATGTTTTTATTGAAAATAATAAAATATAATTTTGTTAATATATGAAGTATTATATTATTAAAATATAATTAAAATTAGATCAATAAAATATTAAAAAGTTTAAAAATTAACACCAAATTAAATTCGCCATAGTTAATATAATTATTAACTTTAAGAAATTAGTTAATCACATTCACAAGAAGAAAAGTTACAACATGCATGATCAATTGAATGTTAACAAGGAATTATATTTCAAATTAATTCCCCCATATGCTCTGTAATTTATTTAAAATTGTAACTCTTCACAAAATACACAAATTTTCACAATTTAATTATAGTTTTACCAAAATTATTGCTTTTCTAATATTACATAATTATAAAACAAACTTCACCATACATTTAATTGAAATCCAAAACATCGATTTTTTTCTAGGTGAATGGACTCACTAAAATGACACAAAATATTCAAAAATTATATATCAATTAGTAATTTTAATAAATAAAAATAAACAATTTTAATCACATTTACCATTTTCATGGAAATGAATAAAAACCAATCAATGATTAGGAGTTTATTTAATATCAACTTTAAATACACAAGATATGATTTTTAAATTTTGTAACATTGATAAATAAAAATTATGATTTTAATTATTAATTCTAATGGTTTTAAAAAATCATAAAATTAATGAGGTAAATGAAGTATTTATTCAAATATTTAAAGTATATTTTAATATAAAATATTAACCACAAAAATTATCCAAAAAATTTAAAACCTGTGAATAAATTTCACCCTCTAAAAGTGAAATATGATGGTCAATAATAATAATTTTTGAATCCATTTAGGTAAAATGTATTTAAATAACGTTTATATTTAAATTATCACATTTTTATAAAACTATTCAGCACATAAATCACAAAATTTGACCAAATGTAGATTCTTATGGAGTAGGGATAAATTTTAAATAGTTACTTGTTCAAATAATTTTTGAAATTATATCGTCCGAAAATAAACATTTAGGATAAAAATGAGATTCAAATATAATAATTATAGCAAAAATAATATTTAATGGTTCTATTAATGGTTTCATAATCTATTTTAAACTATCTTTTAACAACCTAAATAATAGTAAGCTAAAGGCCAAAAAATCTAAATAATAGTAAGATAAATGCCATAAAATTCTAAATAAGAATCCCCTAATATAATTATGTATCTAAAATAGATTCTCTCCAAATATTCTTTCTAGAATATAATAGATTAAAAAAATGTAAACCATATATTTATACTAAATCCATTAACTTTTATGTGTTCGTTTTAATTAAGTATTTAATATATCAAGAGAAAATTTAATAAAAAACTCTAAACGTAGTGGTTCATTTAAATATAATCATGTGTAGAATATATATATTTTTACACCATAGGATCCTCTTTGATTATCTATTAAGGAACCCATAAAATTATATTTATCTATCATTATTTAAAAAAATTCATAATATAAAATCATTTAAGATGAAAATAATTTAGAAATAAATATTCCATGAAAAATATGACATAATTGAAACATTGAAATTTGGTGATTAGTGATAATGAATTAGGGATGAAACTAAATAGGGAGAGTATATTTCTTCATAAATAAAATAATTAATACAACTGGAAACCCATAGTTTTCATCCAATTCAACAATTCTTTTGGGACATCATATATATACTTCATAAAAAATATATATCCATGATCACTAGGAAGGTGTGGTTTTTAAATGATTATTAATTCATAATTTTATTTGAAAAATTAACCATATTTTCACAAAACATATTTAGAACTCAAATCTATTACTTTCTATTTTATGTTCAAAATTATCATCGGTATAAGGTTACTATCGAGATTAGATTCAAATACCAGAATCTAATAATTAGTCTAAAAATTGATAGATAATAGCATAAATTTCATTAACTAATCTTATAGAATGATCACAAGATTATTAAACAGTTAAGGCACCTAATAATTAAGAGACAGGTGAATGAACTCTAATAAATTTTTATCCATAACTCAATGAGTCTATCTAATAATACCCCTTCTTATTAAAAGATAGAAAAAAACCTATATATCTCATAAACAATTCATTAATCATTGAGATAGAAAATGTTTCTTTTAAATAGATCATATTAGGATAAATAAACCTTTTGTCTGTATCTATAAAATTTCTATGATTCTCATCTATAATACCTTCAACATATTGTGGAAAAATATATTAATTTTAAAAAAAATATCACAATAATATTAGTATTTTCCTAAACCATAATATAGTTTTTTTCATCTAGTAATAACACTATACCGTACATTAAAATGTGAGGATGCGAGTTATGGGTATTTAATATAGGTTGGGGATATTGGAGGATTATATCTCCCCAATAGAGGGTTTGGAATTCTGACATATATCTTGAGATGGGTTTAATAAAAAATATTTTTCCATGATGGTTCAAATCATGGTCCTTGAAAATTATTTCTCTAATACTACTACCAAGTCACTCTAGTATATCATGTTCGTTTACAGAATTAGTGTCCAAAAAATTAACAACGAAGTCTTCATTAACTAATCCATGAATTATTTCTCAAAATGGGTCATGGGTTTCCTTTCCAAGTCGCCACTAAATACTAATTTAGATACATCAATCAACATATTGTTATACACTAGTGTCGATTTCATAAATACATAAAATCATCTTGGTCATCACAATCAGGAATCATTACACATTCAATTGACACATCAATAACATTACCACATGTATTTAGGAATTTCCAACCTAAACTGATATTTACCTTCTTCTCACACTATATATCAATAATTAAAAAATCATTTGGTAGTTTATGGTTTTAGAAAATAAAACATTTGTATGCCAGTATTACTATGGACTGATTGATTCACCTATCATCCAACCAAAGTGGTAGAGTGGTTATTTTCATCTCCACGTGATTCAACTATTGAAATAATAACTATGGAAGAATGTTAAATCTTGAACCTATGTCAAAAAAAATTCTCCCTATAATCTTCAATTGGTCATTCTATAAAATAACTTCAAATATCTCGCAATTTAGGAGGTATCAAACATTGAGTGAAATCATTGCATCCCTCAATTTGTCTTATTCTGAAAAATTCTTATATATCACTTTTTTTAGATAAGAAAATATTATAAAATTTATAATATAAAGGGATCTTATATAATGATTCCAAAAATTACATGTTCATGCTCAATTTTTTATACATCTCAGATGATTTTATGTATTCATTTTTATAATTTTTCGTTTTTACCAATTTAGGAAAGTTAAATGGAATGAGATTTTTAAATAAATTTAGAATTCGATAAATATTATCATAAATAAATATCTTCCCTGTATTATCCATACTTTGGAATACTTCCTTACATTAATTATTAAGTAGAAAAAATGAATTTAATCAGTTTCAATTTAGTTATGTAGGTCATTATAAATATTATTTTCTTGATAAGGTTTTCCAAATTCATTTATAAATTTATTTTCAATATATATAGGAAAAAAAATTAATCCATAGGTGTATTGATGGAACTTATCATTGTAACAAGCCAAAAACATTTCTTAAGGATATCTTTTGTTTGGTTGGTAAGAATACTATTTACCATGGTGTTAATGCCCCTATATAACTTCATTACATTCAACTATATATTATGAATTCTATCATTTGTAATAACCTTATACAATTCATGTAAAAAATTTGAATCATATTTACCTAAATATTGGAACATACCACTTAAATCATATTCATTATTAGAGGTTTTAGCCATGTGATTCTTTAAAATTATAGTTTGGGATATTTTTTGAAAAATGGGAATGAATTATGAATTATATAATTCTATCTCCATGATATATTTAGTTTAGTATTATATAAATGATAACTATTTTAGGAAACTGGATCTTCTCTAGCCTATATCATATAACATAATCCACCCAAATTACCATCTTCATGGGGTTAGTATGTAATGTAAATGTTTAGTTAATGTTTTTAAAATTTACTAATCATGCCACATTGGGTATTTTTTTTCTTAGGGAATGATTTTGTGTGTGACATTTAATGTTGTTATCATATTTCCAGAAATTATTTATTTATAGGTAATATATATTTTTCATTTATTTTAATTAGTTGGAAATGAAGTCTCATCCATAGAGTAGTGGTGGAATCACTGCTCTTTACTCTCCACTCTTAAAATTCTTCTACTATTAATTTTTTTCTAGGATTTTATAATTTTTTAGGTTACCAATTCATATTATCATTAAAATGAAATTCTATATAATTGTAGAAGATATTTTTCCCTTAGATGAAAACCATTAATAACCAATCATCAGCACATGGGATTGGAGATTTTGGTGGGGGTGGGGACTGCCTGAGAATTTCCATTAATCTGTCTTAGGCCACACGGAAGTCATCTTTAAACTCTTAGCATAAAATTGTTATTTAATTTATATTTTTTTAATATGATTGCGTAAAAAATGATGAAATGATTATAAATATATTTCCAAATTTATAAAATATTATCATTTAGATATGAATAACAATTACTTGAATTGAAATCAATACATAAGGTAATCACATTGAATTTGATATAATTGTAACTCAACCTTTAGAGTGTAAGATTCTACACGAAATTTTATAAATCATTTCCGGAGGCTATTGATTCCTCTTTATATATCCCATGAAATGGTGGAAGAAGTAAATAATGGGAATGAAGCCAATTATATTTTTGAGATATATGTGTTATCCTAGTGAATTAAGGATTTCATGAATCATGATTTATTTGAAATTCACACATCCAAGGCCTTTTAATATATTCATGTATAATATTAGCATTATTATCATGCCCACATTATCCAATATTTTCTATTTTCTATTTGGTTTCCTTACTAAGAGAATATAAATGGTTTTAATATAATAATAAATTATTTACAACTTATGGGAGTCCAATCTCATGTTCATTCACATGATAGATTTCAATGGAATTTTAAAACACACATCAAATTTCTGCTTTTGTATATTTAGATTATATTTGAAAAAAATATTATTATTTTATTTTTTATCATGTTTTTAATTTCTATATTTTTTTTATTTATATTATTTTTTCCCAAAAAAATTTTCCAATTTTTTTATCATTATTAATAAGTGACAAATTATTTGTTTACTTTAATACAGAAACTAGTTTAGTTGAATAAATCGGTTGAACACAAAAAAAAATGTGTATAGTTCCACGAAAAAATTAAAAAAAACTCTGTTAAGGAACCCAAGGAAAAAATGAAAGGTTGTGTTGTATGAGAGTTATATATTGTATGATTAAATATGAAATAATTCTGAATTGATGAATTATGTAAAAATACAATGAAAATAGTCATAAAATATTGATGACTTATTATTAATAAACTTTGGGAATTAAATAACATGTTATTGAATTTAGTTTCTTTTGTTTATATAAATGTAATAGTATTGGAATATTGAACTAAAATTACATTTTATATTGGGACACCATTATCACCGTCTCAAAAAATCATTTTCAATTAGTTTTCAAGAACATGGTTTCATAAAAAAATAATTCATCATCAAGAAAATTGTCATTGTTTAGAAGGTGTAAAAGAATTTTTGATTTAAATTGTTAATATGGGGATAAATAATCTATAAGAAAACCAAATTAATAAATAATTAATTATTGATAAGAGATATTATATATTACCCACAATAGTTGATTATATAAAAAAAATTCTAGTCGATAATGAATATAAAATTCATTATACAAAATAATAATTTATGGAGAAGGGTGAAGAAGGGAGTCATCTCTATCATGGGGATACAGTCTTCAACACAACATCTTCAATACTTGGGTTATGCCTATTACACATAGTAATGTACCTTATATTATTGGTCATTCCCCCTTCCAAATTCATTAACCATACACATTTTTTAAACAACATCCCAAATACCATCTATGCAACTGATGATTTAAATCCTGAGAATAAAATCGCCAACCTTCTCCATGAGTAGGATCATATTCACCATATTTCTATATTTTATATCACCCTATTATATCCCATGAATAAAAAATTACAATGTGGTCATGATTATTCATTCAAACATCCTTGGAAATTATTATAATTATTTGAGCTCCCATTTATTATCATTGATTTATTTTTGTAATTATAAGGCACCTCATAAATTAATCCCGTTATATATAAATTTAGATAGCTTCTATATCATGATTTCATTCCCTACCCAAGTGAAATCAATAGCCTTAAGTTAATGAGAGTCTTTTATTTACCCACACATGAATACTATTATAGGGTGAGATCACTTTTATGCAATACAACAACTTCCATTACGTAGGTAAGCTTCATAGAATCTAATATCAAATTACTCTATTGCACTATTGGATATACCTTTACACGATGAGGCTTATTCATATTTAGATTTTTATTTCACCTTGACAATGTTAAATTATTTTAGGTGATCTTAGTATATTAATTAGAAAAGAAGACACAGTTATGTTGTGATTTATCATGACCCTTATGTTGGCCTCCAAGGGGATCCGTCTTACCTATGGTATTGATTTTCACACCTACACATCATAAAGATAGTACTTACAAAAGATAAAAAATTTAGCATTAGGACGACATTCAATATTCACATTTATTATTATGTATATGCATTCAAAAAAAATTAAACAGTTATATAGGGATACAAAACAAAATCTTATATTTTACAACATAAAAATTAATTCATGAATTTAAAATTTGAAATGTGATAAAAAATAAGATCCAGAAATTTAATTTAAATATTAAAATATAGAATAATAAAAAACATAAATCCAAAATAATAAGTATTTAATATCATCTTTTCAATATTATACACATCTAAATGACCAATATTGTATTTAATTTATGAAATAATTCTCTAGACTCTCATCATTAAAAATGTAAATATATTATAGAAACATATCCTTTAATTTAAAATTGACACAACTAATCTCATGCCATTTTTCAACCTTTAAACAATCATTTTCACCGAGAAATATGTCTGAAAAATAAATTTATATCAAAAAATTAAAGTTATTGGGAAATAAATCGTGGATGAAAATATGGGATGTGTTTTCTCATAGGTAGAGTGTTGATAATGCTGACCAAAATCCCAAGAAACATTTTCAACCCAAATATTTGTTCATGATGGAAGACATTGTGATCCCAAAAAATATGTCTGATAATACTTCTCTCATGAATCCCTAGTTTTTCTTGTATTATGTTGTATGAAATTGATTTGAATTTAAGAAAAATATTTCATTAAATATTTCCAAAAAAATTTCTCCAAAAGGGTCATGCGTATCCTTCTAAATCACGTCCTTAAACACCACTTTTTCGTCAGAAATTAAGAAAATTTGAGACTCTATTTTTATGTTATTATAGACATAAAATTATTCATGGTCATCACTGACATAAAATAACAATTTTTCATGATGATAAATAAAAAATATATACAATTGTAGCTAGGAATGGCCTATCTATAATTATAGGTCACTTTTCGATACACTCTTTATCATGCACTATGAAATCTGTGGGTAATGTATGTTTCCAGACATTCACTAGGATTTCATCCAATATTTCATATCTTATGGGTGATTGAAACATTATCCAACTAAAGAGATTCAAAGGATTATGTCATATCACTTATAAGAATTTTTTTTAAAAATAAGTAGGGAATCAGTTTTACAATTACAGTTAAGTTAAATCATATGTTTTTCTCATAAAATCCTTATATTATTAATATTAAAAAAATAGATATATTTTGATTCAAAATGTATAATCCATTGATGGAAAACACTATAATACTTAGTGTTTGGATTCTACAATGGTCATGATCATGGTTAATTTTTTAATAATCTAATGGAATTTTAAATAATCAGGCCCATCATTTTTCTCTTTTAACCCTTATGAGAAGAGTATATGTGGGAAAAAATTATTTAAAATATTTGTAATCCCCCATATATCTTCTCCAAAATTTTAATGTTTTTAATTTAAAAGTTTTAAGACACTTTCTATATTATTTTCAAGTTGTAATAGTATTATTTGAAGTATTTTTAAGGTTTATTTTATGGTTTATAGAGTCAATGATATAATAATGTCATTTTTTAGAATTATTCATTAACTAATTTTGAACAAAACAATTTTCGTTTTTATGATATAAATTTGTGTTGTCATTGATTTAAAATTACTAATTTTAATTATCTAAAATCATTTCTCTACTTCATCCATTGATTTATGTGTTCTTGGATAGTGAGTCATTTTTTAGGAAATTATGAAAGTTGTCTATGTAAGGAAGCTATATCAACATACACAAATTTATAACAGAAATATAGACCACATATCATGGGACATGTACTCGGAAGTCAAATAAATAGTTTCTATTTTTTGATAAAACCAAATGAAGGAGTCGATCAACCACATGGCATGTCAAATTACTACATGACTGTTAAAGAAAATTTGTAGATATATTGATATGTATAAGAAAAAATAGATAATCAATTATATAAAAGAATTAATTATTTTAACCAACCATCATATTCGACTAAAATTTTATAGTTTACTAAAATTAACTAGAAAAAGTAATTCCATTTAAAAAATGGAAAAATTTCTAATTGGATCTAAGTAGTAGGTCAAGTGTGTTGAAAGATGAAGAGGTCACACAATGAGATCATGTGACCATATAAAGATTAATTTACCAACCATTTCCCAGAATGGGATTTCTATACGTAATGAAGCTACCACACCAAGTAACTCAAATACCACTATAAAGAGTGAATCTATTGTAGGGTGGATATATATTGACCAAAAGTGAAAAACCTACCATGTAAAATGTTCATGATCCAAATTGATATTTTGGGAATTTAATAATCATAAATACCCTTCACTTTATCTCATATTATTTCATTATTTAATAAATAAAAATATATCCAACACAACCTATATGAATTTAAATTCTAATTTATTTTTTAATTATGGGTATAATAGAACAACATGAACATGGGATATCACAACATTATTGAAACCATACAGAACCTGCTTTTAATATTCTATGTCTTTTAAAACAACACGAGATATATTGGGGACACACATGAGAATTGGCTGAGATATAAATCCCTTTAATGGAATTAACATGGGATAATGTGATACATGGTTTACAATAGGCAAAAAATAGGGAATAAAGGTGAGAGATCAGAAAAATTAATAAATAATCATGTTATAGAATGAGAATTAAAATATGGGAAATTTGGAAACAAAAAAAACATTCCATCATAAACATATACCTTTTCTAACATACAATACAAAAGGAAATAAAAATTTATATAATGTAATTGGGATCACTCCATGCTCCAACATGATGTATCATGATACTAAAGATTACCTAATGCATTGAATCACTATTTATTTCAAGGCGCACCCATAACATTATGTTCATTCTCATGCATAAGTGTTCCACGTAGATCATAAAACATGGATTAATTTATAATAATATTTAATTCCATGATGAAGAAGTGTTGAATACATACATGTAAGTACAATGTAAAAATATTATAATTGTCTATAGTTAATCACCCTTTATATGAAATGGTTTTGGTATTCACTATAAAATTTTTTTTGGCATGGAAAGTCATGGTAAAATTTCGGCAGCATAACGACGTCACATACAAAATGATAAAATGGGTTGATTAGAGATAAATTGGTCAAAATTAATTTCTAAAAAATATGGGAAGTAATAGGGACATGTATAGATATCATCCACCATAGATAATTAGAAACACTATGCATAAGATAATAAAGAAACTTGAATAAATAATAGAAGGTGAGGATCCATTAATTGAGTGTGTGATTGAAATTTCTTGGGAGGAGCTTCTTGAGAGATTCATGGGACATTATAAAGATTATATATATGGTATGGAAGAGTAAGGACCTGTTAAAAGGATTAATATTGAATTATAATGATTTAATGGGTGGGTTTATTTTGGAAAAGAGTGGATATTTCATTATTATTTTTCAATCATTGGTTACGAACTCCATATAATAATATAAACAAAACCACAAAACATTCCACAGTTTTTCCCATGGTTTTTAGAAAATGTGATTTTTGTAATCATTTTAGATGTATAATAGAATAAATTAATAAAATAACAAACATTATATGTATAAGCTATTCATACACTTAAATAGATTATTTTAAAATATTAAAATATTTTAATGGTTATGGATGAATCATAATTTATTCATAAAATAAACCAAATAAACATAAAAAAATACATATAAAACATATATTTTGTCAAGGATCCCATTTATAGTTTTTATTATATAACTTTTTTTTCATTATTATGTCATGATACATGAATTATATTAATATTGTATTGAATTTTTTACCTGAAAATTCGAATATCTAAGAAAATTAGAAAAAATTCATCATTAGATGAATTCAATGTTATGATTACAAAAATAATATTCCTTTTATCCAAATAATTTTATCAATATGTTGTTTTTCACTTTTAATATATGGTTCTACAATTATTGATAAATTATGCTTTTCTTTACAATAACACTTTTTGAATCATTTTAAAAATTCCATTCGAGTTTATAAAAAATAAAATAATAATTTAAAATTAAAAAATTATTTAATAATAATAAAATAATAAAATTTTATTTATTTCAAAAATAAATAAATTCATTTATATAAAAATATTCATTAAAATTAAAAATTACCTAAAAAAACATTCTATGTTTTATTATATCTAAATAAATTTCATTTCTAAAGTAACAATAATTGAATGAAAATTCAATAAATATTCTATAAAAAATAATGTACATATTCATATTTCTAGGGGTTTCATACATATCCTATTAATAGCCCATAAAATTCCCTAAAAGTATGGTGCGCGACAGTGAGAATTTAATGGCTGGGTTTAACATACATGGTTTGGGCCAAGATTTGAATGAGTTTGATCATCACCCATAAATGGGTTTCATAATGCTTTATTTGATGGATATCCACTTGGGATTGGTCAAGGGAAAAAACATTGATTCTATCTCTGATGTAAACTCTATTAAATGAGTTTTATATGGTATCATCATAATGGTTGCTGCCAAAACATCCATTTTATGTGTCAATTAGATTTCTTGAAACCCTATATTATACTAATTATGTGGTAACTATTAAATTATTATTTAATAAATAGTAAATATATTTAACGGTAATTTAAATAAAATATTATATAATAAAACCAAATAATTTCTAATGTGTTATATACCCATATTACATAATAACACATTTAATTAAATAAAAAGGAAAATTTTATTTACCACAGTTTTGGGGGTTTAAAATATTCTCCATTAATAAATCACACCCCTAAAATTCTCATTTCCTAGAGTAAAATAGATGAGGGTAACTCTATTTCATTACATCATCAAGTTCCAACATTATTTCATCAAACCTTTTCTACCTCTATATAACATTGAAAACGTGCATTGGCTTATTTTATAGAACATGGTCTCTATGATCAAAGATCATCATCAGCTAATCTTTATATGAGAGATAATTCTACAAATGAACCACCTCTAGATTGAGTACATTTATGGGGTCTTGTATATAACTTTTCACGAGGATTCATTGAATACATCATTTACTTGAGATGTATATGGTTGGAGTGTTAGCTGGTAGGCCAATGCTCTAATGCAATGAAGGATCTCAAAGCGGGAGATTTACTTAATAATAAGATACCCCTTGTTCTTAAATCTCATAACATTATTTTATAGATATATGGGGAGGAGTTACATGTATCCGAGAATAAACTCTAGGTCTCATTCATGATTGTTTGTATAGTTATTCTATCAAATATGAGAATCCTTCGAGTGATTATGATTGGTATTTACCTTTTCCACAATTTTATCCACCATTTCAGGACCAAAAAATAATCAATCCCCAACATAATCCTAACATTTAGGTGTTCTTCACCTATTACCATAAATGGATTCATAGAAATCTATATGGATGATTGAGTGGAATTTTTTTTAAAGGACGTTCCCATATTAAATTACATAACCTTCAATTTTAGTCATGAACTAACTTCCTTTCATATTGAGGATATTTTGAAGTATAGAGTTTTAGATAATTGGGATATAATACATACATAAAATTTCACATTCATATAGAGTATCTTCCATGGATACAGTATCCATTTCATCCAAAATTTAAAAATTTCGCATAAAACATGATTTCTTTGAAAAATCATAATATAATTTATCACGGTTTCCTTATTCTACTAAACATACTTTTAACCTATAAAAATCATTTAAAAACATTGGATTATCACAAAAAATCCCAATTAATGATTTAAAATAAGGAAAATGAATTTTTTTAGTCTATGAATACTTGTAAACATATGAAATCATTTTAAAAAAGACATACTTGTCACCCATATATAATTACATTGTGAAACATGAGATCTCAACAAGATTTCCACAAAACATAAAGGACATAAATAGAATTATAAAGGTATATTGGGATATTACTAAAATAATCTAGTTTCCCTCTTGGAGACCTTATAATTTATAACACTCACAGCTTCCTTATAATGTAAACTTCATGACCACCTTATTGTGTAACCATCACAGTTACACTTCGATTTACCATATAGCTGACCTCAATCATACATATACCCAATGAATTTAAGGGATATATAAGTACCTCCCTTAATCATACTCAATTAAGATTAAACATAACATAATCATCAAACAATAATTGTTTCATAAAAACATTCACATTAAAACTAGAATAACAAAAGTAGATATTATAAGAAAAGTCACTAACAACATATAATTGATATGAGAATCAACAGAACGAGAGGAATATGTGTATAAACTATAAATGAACATAATTAAAAATAATAAAAATGCAAATTCATCACACAAATGATTTTCAAACCACACAATTAAGGAAGAATAAGGTTAAGCCAATGAATAGAAAATTTGGTATTAAATCCCTTACCTCAGGTTTCCCTTACTTAAAACTTGTTTAAAACAACTATATAATTTTTAAAATAGTTTTATTAGTTTTTATAGTAACAATTTAATGTTTATAATAGAATATAGAATAATTTTATAACATCATTTCACCCTTTAGTTATTTTCATATTGTTCCTTCCATTTTTTGGGTGTGTTCTTTAGAGGATTTCCATTGTCAGTATGTATTTAATTTTCTTGTCGAATGGAAATGAAATTATAGTAGTGGTTTGAAATGGTATTAATATTTTTCTAGAATATATAATTATAAAATAAATCATTTTTTATAATATATAATGATGAATCATTAGATAAAACATTAATGATATTTTTTATTTCATTTTTTGCAGTTCCACAATAATCATGAACTTGTTTCATTATATATTTTAATTCACTGCAATAAAGTTCATAAAAAAATATAAATAGGTTACATAAACAAATTTTAATTCTATTTCATCCATTAAAAGGGTTCTATGATCATCTTTGATCGATGTAATGGAAATTGAAAGCACATTATCCACAGTTTTGGAAAAGAACAAATCACGAACGATGTTATTATTTTTTATTCAAGAATAAGTGGTGGAGGAGAGGAACAAAGATGATGATTATTTTACATAAACATGATAAAATAAAGAATATATATGATTCTTGAGATTTCAAACTACCTGGAAAATGATATGGGAAGAGAGTATAAAAAATGAATTGAAATGAAAACACATGATAATTAAAGTTGATTCTTACCACTTGATCTCATATCCTTGAGAGCCTATTTAAGGCCTTTGGTTTTGGCCTTTTGGTGATATTAGATGGTCATGGGCATGGGGAAGATCCTTGATTAGGGATTTTGTAGAACATTGACAATTTTCAAGGATTGAAAGGTGTGAGCAGAAGAGGGATATGATTGTGGTATTTATAGGGGAGGAGAGGAGGTATTTTACACTATTTTAATCATAAATTTGATATTTTTGAACAAGACTATGAATAATCATTATACATGTGATAAAAAATTTAAAGAGTGATTGTGAGTTTGAAACAAGTGTGTTTACATCATCCTTAGTTTTAAAAATATTGTATTTAACTGATAGTTTGAATATACAATATTTTAACATATTTAACTATTCATTAAAAATTAATGAATTTCTGAAAAATAAAAAACAAATAACCCTAACCATTCTTAAACATGTAGAAATCAAAAATTAACTCCATTTTTGGAAAATAGTTTCCATAAAATGATGAATTTATTTTTTAAATAAAATCATAAAATATTCAAAAATTAAAAATTTTAAAACTATATCTCATTTTATATCACCTTGAAAAATTATTCAGTATGTAATTATATTAAATACTTAATAACATAAATTAATAATAAAATTTAATATTCATTTGGTTCATATTACTATTCATATTACAATTCATAAGGGTATATTACTATTTATAAAAACACAAGTTGGTTTCATCATACTCCAAATAACTTACTAATAACAATTATAGATGGAGATTTTTAGAAATTCCAGACATAAAAGCGAAAAAATTATCATTTTAATGGATACCATATAACTATCTCCTTAAATCAATTTTTTGTTTCATATAGTCTTATTATTTCTTTAATTTCATTTATTTTTATAACCTTGGGGTGTAACATTATCCTTACCTTCTGGAAATTATGTCCTCAATTTTTTTAATTATTTACTTATTAATCAAGTGAGGGTGTCTTTACCTCATATAATATTTAGACTCCCATGTTTCTTCTTCAACCATGTGTTTTGGACACAAAAACATTACCTAGTAGATTACCTTATTCAGCAAAACATGTTTCAATCGATCAAGAATCTGAACTTTTTTCTCCTCATTAGGAAGGTTCTCTTCCAGATGAATAGACTCAAAGCTCAAAAGATGAGATGAATCAGGCACAAAGTTTCTCAATATCGAAAAATGAAAAACATTATGTACATGAGATAAACACAGAGGTAAAAATACTATATTGGTGATTAGTCAAATTTTCACTAGGATTTAATATGTTCTAATGAACCATGTAATTACATTTTCTCTCCTACCAAAATGAATTACAATTTTCTATGGTGATATTCTTCGAAAAATATAATCACCTACCTCAAAAGAAATGTTTTCATCCTGTTTTCAGCATAACTCATTTTCCTACTATTAGGTGTCCTCCTATGTTGCCAGATTATCTTCACTTTCTCAGTGACATACTCTACTAATTCTTTTCCCATCAACTTCCATTTCTCAAAATCATCCCATAAATCTGGAGTTCGACAGTTCTTCCCATAAAATGACTCAAAAGGTTACATCTGTATACATGAATGAAAAATGTTATTATAAGAAAACTCAACTAATGAACAATGTTGATCTTGACAACCCTAGTATACTATTGAACAACATCGAATAATATCCTCCAATATTTGAATATTTTGTTTGAACTGCCCATCTGATTGAGGATCAAAATATATAACAAATTTTACATTTGTGCCCCATGAATTCTAAAGTCTAGTATATAAAATAAAAGTGAACATAGGATCCCATTTAGATACAATGGAATGAGCAACAATATTTTACTTCAAAATATCCTGAGGTACAATTGAGAAAGCTGATCCATGACATTGTACATCCAAAAGAAATAAAATATGCATTCTTAGTTTACCGATCAAAAATAACCCAAATCGCATTATTACCTCAAGAATTTTTTCGTAGTACCACAACTATGTCCATGGATATATTATACAATTTTTTCTCCAGCACTCACAAAGGATGAAGCATCCACATTTACAACTTCATCTATGAATTATCCTATTGACATGTCAAAAATTACATGGCAAAATAAGCAATATCCCTTTACCTTTTATTCCACTAGTAATACTCTCGAATGACTCTATACATCATAGTGCTACCAAGATGAACTTGAAATGGAGAACTACGAGCTTCATAAAAAAATTCTTTCTTCAACTAGTAATCATAAGTCATTCACTACCTTTTTTATAAATCTTATAATGCGATATTTATTTATCTTAAAATCAAGAAACGTACACAAGTTAATCAATTATTCATATCTTTTAGCTCATTGTCTTCCATATCCAACTGATAAATTCTCTCTAATAACAATAAATGTACTGAACCCTAAAACAAAACAAATGTATTTCATACACCAATAACTTCTATGACAAATTAATCAAATCATTAATCAAGAGATCATTTTCCAAATGTAACATGGTTAATGATGCATGCAGATTTTGACTCATGGCATCCACCAATTTTTTTATTTTTCGAGATGGTAATTGATCGTGACTTCATAATTCTTTATAAGATCAAAAAATCTTCTATACCTCAGATTAATTACTTCTATGTAAATATATTCCTCAAAATAATATATTCTGTATTTATTTGATATTTGGAACCGTATAAATGATGCATCCAAATTTTCGTATCACAAACCACATTTTCATATTCTAAATAATATGTAATATAATTTAACTGATTATGTTTTAGTTATATTTAAGTATAAGTAATTAAATGATCATAAATTATCAGAACACAAACAAGTCAGTTTAATGAAGCATTGTAATATTTAAAAAAATCACTATTTCTGGATGGAAGATCCCAAACTGAAGCATTCAACGATCTCTTTTTCAGTTCCTAAAAACAAACATCACATATTTCTATCCAAAAAAACATAACCACTATTTATGTTAATAATGTTATCAGGGTAGATAATTATGAAATGTTTTTAAAAAACTATCATTAAGAACCCAATAATACATGAAAAATAAGAATCTCAATAATTTTTTTAGGTCTTGGCCATTCATTGACCACTTTTTTGATCGGACAAACAATTATTCCATCCTTATTTTCAATGTTCCCATGAAAAGAAATCTATTCCAAACAAAAAATAACACTTTATAAAATATACATAATGTTTATTTATCTTTATGGTTTTCTAAACAACCATAATATGTTTTCATTCTCTTATTTACTCTTATAAAATACGAAAATTCCATCTATAAACAAAACCAAAATCATAACAAAGAACTCATGGAATATTATATTCATATGATCCATGAATACATGAGGTTATTTAGTTAACTGAAAAATAATAACAAAAAACTAATAATTCATATATCTTATAGAAAAATATTCCTTCGGGATGTCATCCTTCTTCACCTTAATCGGATTGTATCCGAAACTCAAGACATTCACGGAAAAGTATTGATCTCCCTCGAGCTAATCAATCAAATCATCGATATGAGGAAAAGGATACTTGTTTTTAATATTGATATTATTCAAAGAAATATAATCAATGAAAAGTATCATGGATCCATCTATCTTTTTAATGAACAAAATATGAAGCACCCCATGATGAAGTGAAAGGATGAATGATTCCTTTTTCATGAAAATCCTGAAACATATTTTTGAAATATAAATATTCCATTTCTGCCAATCAGCAAGGGGGTTTGAAATTTTCATAGTATTAGGAAATGTGTCAATTTTTAATTCATCTTCCCAATTAGGTGTAACCCTGTGTAACTCATAAGGAAACATATCAAGATATTCATTTATCATTTCCACTTCATTAATCTGAATAGTTTCATTATTTTCAACAATATGAACAAGATAACTTTCACTACCATCGTTCAACAGTTTCACAACATCTTGATATATTATCAATTTTTGGGGTTTATTCTTGTATAAAATCTGAAACTCTTTCTAAAAAACATATTCTTTAGCTCTACAATCTATTTGAGACTGATTAACAGAAATCCAATCCATCTGAAGAATGACATCAAACTCTACTAAGGTAAAAACTAAAAGTGTCTAGGAAATATCATTCCAAATATAACAATAATAATATTCTTAAAATTCATTTTTTCTGTAACACTTCCCCCTTGTGTTTTATCAATAAATTATGGTCTCATTTGTTTATGTCATATTTTGAATTTACAGGAAAATGCCTAAGAAATAAGGTAATGTGTTGACACAATATCAAACAAAAATTTACCAAAATATGATTAAACAAAAAACGTACTTGATATAACTTCATTGGATGTCCTGGTATCTACTAATGTAGTCGAATAGGATCTCACTACACATCTCTACTTATAAAATGGATTCTATGCATCATTCAAATATTTTGTTGGGATGAAATTTACATAATGACCCATCTCACCACATTTAAAACACTTAATAGTTTACTAATCTATAATAGTATTAGGATATTTTTCATTACCATCTTGGGTCATATGTCCAAACTTACAACATCAGAAACACATCCTAGTTTTTGTAAGGCATTCTATAGGGTTCTATTTTCCACACTTTTAAAAAAAATATGTAGATTCCTTCAATAAGATCTATTTGGTTGATTATTACTCATCAAATCTCATTTGGAACAATTATTATCCTTATTGTCAATGTTCATTTAATCTTAAAGAAACTCCATTTATAACCTCTCTACACATCAGAAATGTTTCCCATTACATCTGAATTCATATAAGGCCAATTCCCTTCGATATATTATCTTCAATCCTGGGTAAAAATGGATGTTTTTTCTATCAAGATCCATAATAAGATTTTGAGCATACCTCTCTAGTCCAGTGATGTTTGCATCATACATGGACACTTAATATTCCTAAATTTTATTCAATTGAAGTAATTTTTCCCCATCCTATGTCACACAACATTAGAAAGATATTTTTTGAGGAAAAGTCTATTAAATTCATCCGAATCTAAGGCATCAATATCATCTTTATCCCTGATATTCTTGACCATTTACCACTAATGAATTGATTTGACTTCAAAATAATAAATGGAATGAATTACCTTTTGATTATCTAAACATCCCATATCATGGAATATCCTATCTATGGTTTTAATCCATCATTCAGTTGCTACTAGTTCTGAATATCCACTGAAAACAAGAGGGTGTTGCCTTATGAAATGTTCCATTATCATATTATTCCTTTAGGGTACCTATGGTTGTTCTCTTTCATATAAGTGAATACAATTAATTATCTTTGTTAGCTAATCCATTATTGTCACAAACATCTCAGTTCAGATCCATACCATTCCAGGCTACATATTCTCAAGGATATTGTTCTCTCAGTTCCTCTCCACTTATGATTCCTTGTTTCTTTTGATGAAAACCATTCTGAAAAACATAACATAGTTGAAGAAACATGGAAATAATCAATTTATATATCATTTTTAATTAATCATAGAGTAAAAATATTTTATATTGTTCTATAAATGTCATCCTATCCCCAAAACTAATCTAAACCATCCTATGATACCAACTATAAGGGCCTGACATTGTTACAATACATAATCCTGAATTTTAGTAAATAAATCACTGAATTTCATATTTTGAATATTTTTATGATTAGTGTTTTATATAATTGGGATGTAATACATGCATAACATTTCACATTCATATAGAGTAGTTAAAAAAACTATATCAATTTCTTCCAAAATATAAAACATTTCAAATGAAACATAATTTCATTGATAAATATTAATAACATTTAACATGGAATAATTAATGTCCTTAACATCCTTATAACAAATAAAAATCATTTAAAAACAAGGGTTCAACACATGAATTTCAGTCAGGGATATAAAAATAAGTAAAAAAGAAAACATTACAATATGAATACTTGTAAATGTATGAAATGAATTTAAAAAATACATACTTACCACCCATATTTACTTACTATGAGAAACATGGGATTTAAAAAGAGTTAAAAATCAAAATGATCCCAAATATAACAATAATGGTATCTTGGGGAATTACATACATAATATTCTAACCCACTCGACCACCTTAAATCTTGTAACCCTCATAGCTACCTTACAATGTAACCCTCATGACTACATTTCTATGTAACCATCATATTTACTCTTCGAGTAACCATACGACTGGCCTTCAAATTAAACATAATCAATGAATTTTAAATTGATATAGGTGAAAACCATAATTATAAACAATTCACAATAACCATAACATAATCATCAGAAAATAATAATTACATAAAATAATTCAATTTTAATTTAGTAAAACCCTAAGTTTTAAAGAGTATTTTATAAGAAAAGTCACTTAAAAATAAGATATAATTGGTATGAGAATAAATATATCCAAAGTAATATTTTTATAAACTATAAATAAAAATAATTAAAATTTATATAAATTAATATTAATCACCCAAATGATCATAAAAGAACACAATTAATGAAGTAGAAGAATAAACCAAGGAATGGAAATTATGTTAAGAATACCCTTCCCTTGGGGTATTCGTACTTAATAATTATTTAAACCACTTTAATAATAGTTAAAAGTGTGTTATTATTATTTTTTATAAATATTTTCCGGTTTATAGTACCTTATATTATCATTTTATAGCATCATTTAACCTTTTAGTTATCAGTATTTTCTTCCTTCCATTTTTTAGTTGTGTTCCTGCCATGATATACATAGTCGATTTATAGTTGATTTTTTCTTGTCGTATGTAAATTATGTTCCAGAAGTGGGAAAATGGTATAAATATGTTTTCATAATATTGAATTATATCATAAATCATTTTTTATCATATATGATGACAGATCATTATATAAAACATTAATGACATTTTTACATCATTTTTGGTGGTTCCATGATATTCGTGAACTTTTATCATTATATAATTTTAATTTCATGCATAAAATTTCATTCCAGGACATAAAAAATATTACATAATAAATGTAAAATTCTAATTAAACCAATAAAATGGTTTTTGGATTATATTTGAATGATTTAATTGAAAATGAATGAAAAGTGTCCACCATTTTCTTAAACAACACATCACGAACAATGTTTTTTTAATTAGAGGAAGAGGGGTGGAAGAAATATGATGATTTTTTTCATGCACGTGATAAAAAAAATTTATATGATTATATATTATTCATACCTTAAGGATAATGGGAGGGGAATAGAGTATAATAAATGAATGTAATTGAAAAGAAAACACAAGAATATGTATGTGGATTCTTACATATAGAACTCTCCTCCTTGAGATCATTATTAAGGCATTTGGTTATTGAATTTTGGTTAGAAGAAAAAGGTAATGGACACGGGGAAGAGCCTTGTGGAGGGTGTTTGGTAGAACATATTCAATTTTCTAGGCATGAGAGGAGTGAGTGGAAGAGGGGGTTGAGGGTGGTATTTAAAGGGGAGAAGAGGAGGGATTTTAAATTTTTTATCATTATTTTAATATTTTTGTCCAAAAATATAAATATTTTTCATTCATGTGATCAAAATAGTAAACATACCATGTGATTTCAAAAAAGGGGGATTAAATTATCCATGATGTCAATAATAGTGAATTTAACTAATAATTGTTTTTAAAGGTTAGGTCTGAAGCCTCATTTATTATTTAACAAAAATAAAAGACCACTTTCAACTGTGTAGAGGGAGACCCATTAGAAAGCCCGATGTCCCAGTGGAAATTTATCCCATTACATTTCCTGTTGGACAAATTTGATGACCCCATTGCAGATGACCATTTTTTGAAATTCTATGAATAGAATTAGAAAAATTATTTTTTCAAAACTACATTATAACTATCTTCTTACAATAATTTTTTGTTTCATATAGTCTTAGTATTTCATGAATTTCATTTATTTGTAAATCCTTGGGGTGTTAAATTTCTTGAATGAGAACTTGAACAATGGAAGATGTTGGTTCCATCCTCCATTGATGTCTATTAAGAATTCCCTACAAATATCTTCGTGTCTTTTGATAGGATTCTCATATTGAAAATTATTTAGAGGGTGATAAGTTATGCTGAATTTCAAATCAATATTAATAGCATGTTAGAGACTCTCCCAGATCTTATAGGTGAATCATGGATCATGATCAAATACAATTGATAGTGGAGTTCAATTCTTCTTCACTGCATCCCTTGTGTATACCTAGAATGTTTATTGTGTGAGAAATTATCTAGAACTTAATGAAGTGTGTGGACTTTCTAAGATGATCCACCACCGCCATATTGAATTATTACAACTAATTTCCCTAGAATAATAGTGAAAACTTTTATGTTTATGTTTTCACATTTACATATAGGTATGAGAAATGGTTTCACTACCAACATGGATTTTTTTCGTTAACCTTTAACTTAATGACATATAATACACCATGATGTGTATTCCATAATATCCTTCTTCATATTTCAAACCAATAGTGTTCTTGGACATCCTGATACATCATTGTTCAACCTAGGTGGATGGAGAAGGATACGCTATGTGCATAATCCAAAAAATCATTATTTAACTAAGGATTTCATGGACCACATAGTCTTGAACAAATGAAACAAATCCTTCTTCTTTAACATTAAAATATGTGGAATTATCTTTTATTCTAGTTTCCACTTTCTTTTGAATTCCCACATTATCCCTTTGATAATCCTTTATCTTCTCTATAATGGATGATTTAGAAATATTGTGTGAAAGGATTGATGATGTTCAAGCCTTTAAAATTCTAGTATCTATCCATTTCAAATATATGTTGATCACATCCCTAAAAACTCTCATTAATTATTGAACTAGTGAATCTTTTTTACTTAGAGCATCTGCCACTTTATTTTCTTTACCAGGATGGAAGTCGATTGAGAATGAATAGTCATTGATAAGCTCTAAACATTTTCATTGGATCATATTCATCTATTCCTATGTGAATATTTATTTGATAGATTTTTTATCCATATATATTTCACACTTCTAACCAAGGATATAATGAAACCATATTTTCAAAGTGATAATTAATACCTGCAACTAAATATCATTTTTGTGTGTCAAATTATAATGAACTCTCAACTTCTTTTAATAATAATGTAGGATATTTTCACTATGCATCAACACACATCCCATTCTTGTCATCAAGGAATTAATGAATACTATGATATTTTCACCAATTGTTTGTAGTTTGAGAACATGGGTAGTGATAAGACTCTATTCATATCTTTTAAACTTTATTCAAATTCATTATTCCAAGAAAAATTGACTCCTTTTTGAATTATCTTGGTTTGTGATTTTCAGTGTCACGAGTAATTCATAAAAAATTGACTATAATACGCAACTAATCGACAAAAACTAGGGATATCTATCCCAGATGTTGGACTCATCCATCCTTAATTTATGTTTTTTGAAGGGTCCTTAGATATCCCAATTCATAGGATGATATAAACCAATAATGAGACATACTAAAATTAAAAATTACAATATATGCATTCTTCATAAAGGTTGTACTTTTTCAAGGTCATTAGCATAGTACTCTGATGCTTATCATGATCCTTATTAGGTTTAAAATATATTAAAATATAATTTATAAGGATTCCCAAAAATAATTGTGTGAAATCTCTAAATACACTATTCAACATGTCCACGAAAATTTCTGTAACATTAGTGTCCCTGAAAGGAACCACTATGAACTCATAGTTCTTGTACCTCATATGAAAAGTAGTATTGGGAATATCCATATTCTTCTCCCTAACATGGTAATAACAAAAACTCATATCCCCATTAGATAAGTATTGTGATCCATGTTTATGATCAAACATTTCATCAATACTAGGTAGAGAAAATTTGTTTTTTATCATGATCTTGGTAAGATCATGATAATCATTTTATATGCACATTGACCCATACTTTTTCTTAACAAAGAAGACTGATGAACCCATAGTTAATAACATTGGTTTATGAACCTGTTATCCTAATTCTCCTGTAGTTTTTCTTTACCTCCTCATAGACCACAAAAAAAATTCTAAATAGAGTATTGGATAATGGTAACACCCTATATATTAGCTTAAATAAAAATTAATCCTCTCTCCTAGGAGAAATTCTACGAAATTCCTCAGGAAACACAAAATGTATTCCCTCATAATAGGAATGTCTTCAGGGATGGATTATTACATAGAATCAATCATTTGACCAATATAAACATTCATTTAGATCAATAATATCCATGCATGTTATTTAAATGCTAAATAGGACCCATCAACCACCTTTCTCTTATACAAAATCATTAGTCTATATTTAATACATAGATTTATTTCTATCTCGAAAATTTATTTAGGATATATATATGGAAATCCAATCCATACGAATAATTGCACCAAATAAAATCTAAGAGATTATGAAAAGGATTTATGGGAATTTATTCCCATATAATTTGATAAGGGAAGATTTATATACTTGGTATGAAATAATTTAACCATTTTTTATTTTTTTTATAACTCCACTTCCATGATTTACAGTGCAGTATGAATGGTTATACTAAGCAGTCATTATATTAATGAAGGCATAGAACCAGAATCAAAAATTATTTTCCTCTTCCTTTAATGAATTACTATGGTACATGTCACCATAACGTTCTCAGTATCCACATATGTGATAGTGATGGAAAATCTCCCCCTATGTGCCTTAAAGGATGTTCGTTGTCTCCAGAAACACTAATCTTACTACATTGATTTGAAATGTTCCCTAGTTCCAGGATGTTAATGCAATGATTAGGGAATTAATGGTTTATTGTACAATAATTTTCCACTGTTTCATTAGTGGGTTACACTTTTCATCAATTAGTAAATATGTTCCCTTCCTTACCTCACCTAAATCATTTGCTTGTACCCATTTTAAAATTTTCAGGGTTCATCTTTCTGCACCTTTGAGAAGTGGAATGTTGAACTATTTTGACACTATTAGATATCTATATTGGACCACTGAAATTAATATCCACATTACTCTTATTATACCAATGATACCATAGAGATTCTCTGAACTACATTTAAAATTTTATGGAACATCAAAAAATTCTTCATTGATATCAATGTCCAAGATCACTAGGGCTTTCTGTTGACTAGGTTTTACCCCAACAAAGAGGAGGTCAACATTGTATTTGGTGAAAAATAAATATATAATAAGTGTCTGATGAATGTCTTGTGAAGTTCGACTCACAGAACTTGATAGATTCACCATAAATGTTTGTGAGGTAAAGGAAACCCCTTTCCCTTTTTAGATGGAGGGTTTGATGAAAATATTTATAAAAAATCATTTTCTGTAATTCTTTCCACCCCTACAATTTAATATTTTCCTTAGGCTATGTACTGTTGATCAGTTTCCACCATTGATCATATTTGTCCTTGATACAAAAAAATCCAATAGAAACTTATTTTATTTATAAAATTATAGGATGAAAATTATCTTCTCAATGAAGTCAATCATTTGATCTTTGAAAAAGGGATTATATGATCCATTGAAATCCATTGGTCATTTTTGTATAAATATCTAAATTACATCATGTTCAATATGAGAGGTATTTGGGTGCTATTATTGATCTATGATTAAATTCGGAATTTAAATTATTTGAGGGAGTATCATCACAATTTTTGTGGTTTTTACACCCATCAGGTTGAGAATCTCATTGAGGCATTACTCATATTTCCCATCACAAATATTTGTTACCCGATTCATTATATTTCCATCCATTTTCTATAAAAAAGAAAAAAAAATAAATATGAATATCATTAAATTATGAAACATATAATGGTGAATCTAATTTCATTAAAGTGATAATATATATATATAATTATTTCTTTAACTTATCAATTTATAAGCTTTAATATATGTTATCCATGATCTATTACATAAGATATAGTCACATTTAAATTTTTTGTTCCCTTAATAATGGTTCATAATGAGATTATAATATTAATAGAGAATATCACATGGGAGTGTCAAAAAAGGTGTCTAGTTAAGCTAGATTTTGTGTACTAGGTTACACTTAGTCAATCTTGGCACACCTTATCATAATTGTTTTCCATTTGTATATCTATTACAGAACCACATCCACTTGTATTCTTCTGATAAGGATTTATTTTCATGATAAACAACATAATACATGCGTACCAAAATTTATTGATGTTTTTAAATACATGGTCTTATCCCTATGGCTTTCGATCGAGTTTTTTAATCCTAATCCAAAAAATAACTGACTTTTCCTTCGATACAAAATATAACAACCATTAAATTTATTCAACATTTATCCTTTTTTAATAAAAGTAAACATAATAAAATCTAAATGATCAATAAGTATAGTGTCTTTTCTAAATTAGGTACATAGATTAATATCATGACCATGGAATACAATAACATTATTGGAAACTTCCTTAACATGGTTATACAATTCCATGGTGTTTGAAAATGTGCATGATTATCTATATAAATACATGAGAAAGGGTGAGGTATAAATAATAATAATGGAATAAATGTGGAATAAGGGGATACATGATAGAAAAAAAGAATAAAAATAGGGACTAAAGGTGTATGAATCATAAACATGAATAACAGTCCATGATATAGCATGAGAATCATAAAATGGGAATTACAGGAACAACATAAATTAGTGAATCATAAAATAAATTCAAGGATATCTTCCATTAAATCATGATGGAAAATTTCCCATTTTAGAATAATGTTCACACTATTCCCAAAATGGAATTTCATGTGACTAAACATTACCCAATGTTTTATAATACAATATAACTCATAGCACACCTCACACATTTGATTCATTCTCATACTGAAGATTGCAACATAGGTCATAAAAAATGTCTTTGTAATCATAATATTTTAATCAAAAATCAAGTTGTGTGGAATAAATAAAAGATAGCCCAAATTCATTTCAGTATATGTGTATAATGATGAACAGCATTGGTAGGAAATTGGGATGGTATTCATTACACAATTTTTTTGTCATGGAATATCATGGTGAAATTTCAGTAGCAAAAAAACATCACATGAAAATTCATAAGATTGGTTGAGGGGAGAGGGAGAGAGAGAAAAATGTCAATAATAATTTTTTTTAAATGGTTTGTAATTGTTACCTGTAAATATATATCCAAAAATGGAATTAGAAATAAAAACCATAATATATTAATTAATCATGAATAAATAATAGAAGTTGATGATCCCTTACATGATTATATGACAAACAATGCTTTGAAAGAGCTTCTTGAGAGAATGGTTGAAGCTTGGGAGGAATATGAAGATGGGAGGGAAGATCAAATATGTGATACAATAATTTTTAGTTATTATAAATGGGAGATTGGGTTGGTGTATATGAGAAGAGTGGGGATTTATTTAATATTTCTCAAACATAAGTGTTAGACTCTACATGATCAAATTACAAAAAAACAATGCTTTAAATTATTTATTCACATGGTTTCTAATAAATAAGATTGATTATAATTATTTAATAATTAAAAGATCATATTTTAATGAAATACCAACCTTTATTATGTGGAAGTGAGTCATAAACGTAAATAAATGATTTTAATTCCATAAAATATTGTAATAGTTTTTTAGAATTCTTAAAGGCTTTATAAAATTAACCAAATAAATATATTTTAAATGGAAAACATATATTTTATAGTGGATACAATTTTTTGTATTATTATATCACTTTATATTCATTATATTTTATAATATACAACATGTATTTATATAGATTTAAATTTTACTCAAAATTTGGAAGACACAGATTATTTGGAAAAATTCACAATTGGATAATTTTTTTGATTATATTAAAATAAATTTCATTTTATAAAATAATTTTTTTGAATATGTTTATAACCTATCTTAAAATATGAATCAACATTTATTGAAAAAATTGGGTTTTTTTGAAAATTCTCATTTTCAAACGTTTAGAAAAATTACATTCTACATTATAAAATTATATAATCATATATATATAATAAAAATTATATAAAAATAATATTTTGTTAAAATATTTTTTGTTTCTAAAATCCATCAATTAATTAAAAAAAGTTCTTAATTGGAATTACATATTATCCATAAATATTATTTATGTTTTATTATATCAAAATAAAAATATTTACAAAGTAATAATAAAAGTATGAAAATATTTATATTGGTCAACAAAAAATAATGTACATACACATATTACTAGGTTCCTGAAACATATCTCATTACTGAACCAGAAAACATTATAAGATTAAGGTGTGTGATGGTGAGATTTTCATGGGGTGGTTGGCCATACATGGTTTGGGACGTGGTATGGATGTGTTTGATCTTCTCCTGTAAAATATTTCTCTCATACTAAAGCTGTTTCATCTCATTTTGTTCTTGGTAAATGGAATATACCAATTATGATATATCCCATAGAATCTATAATAAATTGGATTCAAAGGGTATGATCATACTGGTTGAGGTTATCACATCCTTTATCTGTGTCAAATAGATTTCCTAAAACCCTGTATTTATGATAATCATGTGATCACTATTAAAAATATATTTTTTCAATAGTAACGATGATTAATGGTCATTTAAAAAAATAGAATATAAAAAAATTAATGGAGTTCATTAGTTTTCTATAACCTTATTACATTATAAAATATTTCTTTAAATTAAATGTAGAATTTTATTTATAATAGCTCGAGTCATTATAGTAATAATATCAGAGCAGTTATATTGTTTCATTACATGGGTGATTATAATCAAAAACTACATATTGAAGAATCCTCTTAAAACAAAAGAGATCTATCCTCATTCAAATGTAGGTTGTGCTAGTTATTTCTATATAATTCTCATTAATTCACTATACTTTTTTTTCTAAATGAAATTAAAAAAAATCATTTTAAGGACAAACCAATTGAAAACTTTACTCAAGATCCTACTAGATGATCATAAAAATATAATAACCGTACTGATTAAAAAAATTAAACTAGAAGTGGTCAACCTCAAACAACACATGAATTTCATTCTTTCCCTGTTTCTTTCTTTTTTATGTGATTATTGTTATTGTAGATTTTATGAATAACTTAACCTTTATCACTTTGAGGAGTAATCTGTTACATCTTCTTTGATTTATTAATATCTGTTATCCCTCAAATAAAAATGAAAGAGGGTTTTTATAATCAAGGATACATTTTGCGAAGTCATTTTTATGAATCTAAAATCTCTGGTATTGATATATTTTTTATGTTTTAATACAAATTATTTGAATTGGACAACTATCATGTTGTGTGCAATAAAAATTTTCTTCTAGAAAACCTTATGATGATTTCTATATATTATCTTATTTTTCAATTCCTAATAGTTTTCAACATCAACAAAATAATTTTATAAAAACTGATATTTATTATGCTTAATTCAAACTATATTAAATAAAATAAATTATGGTAGTTAACATTTTACAGTGATATATATATATATATATATATATATTATTTGATAAAAATAATATTCTAAAATTTTAAATAATTATTGATTCTTTAACTATATGTTGATCTATCAGATGTGAATTTATTTTTATTTAAAAAAATATGTATACTTACTAAATTTTTAAACAATTAAAATATTTTAAATTTTATTATTTATGTTCACTACATTCTAAACTAAAATTTTAATCTAGGATATGAAATTCACCCCCTCATGATCATTCATCCTAAAAAAACCTTACAATATTTTTATCTATTTATTTTACCCCAAAATTGATCAAGTATTAAAGTAAGTATCATTAATTTTTCTGTATAAGTGAATCTGGTATTATGGATAGTAATACCATTTATTGTGCTCAAAAGTGACCACATGTTTTAATCTGAAAATTAAACAGAATGAAAAATGAAAATGAAAATATATTAATAAAAATGGTATTTTATATTTTGGGAATGAAAGAAGAATAAATTGAAAAACCATAGACTGGTAAAAAGGAATAGTTTGATGTTACTGAATTTTATCATTATTTGGACTATAAATATATAATGGTTTTTATTGGATTTATGGGAGTATGAGAATAATGGAATAAATTTTTTTCTTCTAATTTAGAAATAAGGGATACATTATTATTTTAATGTTAGTAAAATAAGATTGATCTTTTATCCCATGATTCATGATTCATTCAATATGAATCTTGATGGCCCCATCTCTAAAATGCATTTGAATATTCAAAGTGATCAACAAAAAATGAAGGTATGTGAAAAAAAACTTAGGGAAAATAATAATTTATATCATTATAATTATTTTTACGTGATATGTGAAGAAGAACAATTGCATCAATTTCTAAATCATGTTATATCATTAATGTACGAGTCAAAGAACTGAATGGAAAGATAATGATAATGAGGGATGATTTAATGGAATAAAATGATGATATAAAAATAAATAAAAACACCATATTATTTAAGACATATCAGGAAATATCCAAAGAGGTGATCGAAGATGATTCAAGTGGTGATGTATCAAATTTTGAAATTAATGAGTAGAATGATCTTCTACCAAAAATATGCAAAAATATAAAACAATAATAGTAATTTTTTTCCAAATGATAAATTTCAAGAGAATGTATGTCTGAAGGGAAATTGGAAAAGAAACCCAAAGAAAAATGACTCATTTGGTTAAATAAACCACATTACATGTAAGGGAAAAGGATATATTAAAGACTATTTTCATATGATGTATTATAATGAAGAATGATGATATAGAGAGTAAACTATAGAATGTAATGAAGGAATAACAGAGTGAATCTAAGGGAATATCTAGCGATTTTAATTTTTTATGGAATGATCCATATGAAAAATAATCTTTGGGCATTATGATAGTGTCTCCATGGTATAATATATATTTATTACATATTCCTTGTAGTATGATGATACTTTATATTGATCTCAAAATTATAATTAAGAAAACATTATATAATGATCTAGGATGGTTGACATCAAAAATGAACATAATGATTGAAAAAATTGGATACATTGTTTATGAATACAAAAACTGAACATTCTACTGAAAAAGATATGTAATCCTATCACTTAAATTAAAATATCTATTAGAATTTATAAAATGATCCACAATGAAATGATTTAATATTTTTTTAAAAAGGGAAAAATATGAATATTTTATTCTGATGTTAGGATCCATATTGCCTTTGTAACATAATGGGATACACATATGAATGAAAATTTATCCTGAATAAGAAATATATACTTCTAAGATCCCAAAACTAAATCCTAACCATTAAATTATAGTGGCATCTAATAAGGAATATATATATATTCTTCTTTTGAAATGGTAAGAATTTTGTTTTGTAAAGACATATTAATTCTATACTAAAAAAAACCATATAAAACAAATTTTTATTTGTAAAACATTTATTAATATCTATTTTGAACCCAATAAATTATTTTTACCAAATTTAATTCTTATTAAATTTTTTTAGTTAATGTCCTTAAATTTCACCCATAAATGATCAGGGAATATGGATTCTGGATATTCCAAACTTATAACAGTATAAAATAGATGATAAGTGCTTAATAAAATTAGATGGAGGAATGTATCCTTTGGTGACAATGTTATAAGAAAAATTATTGTCCTCGTAATAATTAGAGACTCTTAAATTTTTCTAATTTCTAATGTTTTGAGTTTTATATATTGAAATATATCTTTTTAGAAAATATCTATTATGTAATGATGGTTACAATTTATTTTTTAAAAATAATTATTTCATTATTTTTTATTATAATTATTATTTAGTTTTTACTACTTTAGTGAACGAAAATGCTTATAATATTATTTATGATTCATTAATTTAAAAAAAATCCAACGTAAGTCAATTTAATATGGAATATTAGTTATTCTAGATTATAACAGAACATTGTCATATAAAATGTCCTAGTAAGTTTACTATATATTTAATAGTCATGGATCTACTCAAAATATAATTTAAAAAAAGGAAATGTTTCAAATCAACATAACATGGAATGAATCAAAAAATTTAATTCAATTTAAATAAATTATTGTCAACCAATTAACCATTATAACTGGTTCACCTTATTTTTTGGATCTTATAGCATATCTAGTGTTTTCGTAAAACAATGTAATTAATTGTTTGTTGTGATTAATCATGATAAATATGGATATTTTTCCATGAGGATAAAAGGGAATAACATACTAGGTTATATAACAATTAAAAAACTACTATGAATATTAATATAATTAAAATTAAAGTATTGAGAAGAAACCATGTCCAAGAATTTTAGTTTCCACACATTGAATAAATATTTTCATATCACTGATATAATCCAAATATTTTAATACTATTAGAACTTCATAAAATTGTGTTGGTTTAAAAGAGAAATAAAAAAATCACAAAAATTCTTCAATAATGGTTAGTGAATATAGATTAACTATTAATCATTGTGTTAAAGATATGAGAAATTATTGTTATGTAATAAATAGGTTTTTGATTAAAAATTCCTGATATAATACACATCATAAATTATATTATAGTATTAATTAAAATTTTCATAAATTTATATTATTGTAATGTATATAATTTATTGTAAAAAAATAAATGTGGTAAATTTTTAACTAGAGGGTTATGATAGATTTTACATCTTTCATTTAACTACCAGTAATGTATATAAATTTATTAATAATAATGATAATGTTGTGGAATAGTTTATTCTTATGAAATATTATAATATAGATCCACATGTACCCAAACATGTTATAGAAAACCATAGGGATGCTATTTCTACTCTTAATATCATAAATACCACTACTATCTATGACGATATTCGAGGATTACATGATAATGTTTACTTAATAGATATACCTATCTTTCCAGACCATGAAAAATACCCGCAATATCTAATTACTTAAATTCATATAAATGTTCTTACGCATTTAAACAATCCATAAAATGATTTATATGTGATCTATATTGGGTTAATCAAACATAATCATAGCATAGAAACACTGTTGAACAACAAGCTTTCTTATCTTTATAAGAGCCAAAAAACATTAATGCATTAAATATGATAAATAGTGGGAAACTGAATTATTGAAAGAACAAAACTTATTTTTTATAAGTAAATTATGGAATCTATATGAAATAACATAGATTCTACATGACTATAAACACTGAATGAGAATATTGAAAAAAAAAGATAATAATGTTGTATCTATTTTTAAAAAGAATGCTAGATTGGTAGAAAATTGTAACAATCAATAGAAAGGTATTGGTAACGACGAAAAAATTTTGAGTATAGATACAATTGAATAAATTATAAATTTATTTCAAATAAAAAAACATACTCTTTTCATACAATATCAAATAGATGTCAAGAGTCAATTCCAATATGTTTATATTGTTAATAATTTTTTGTTGAATAATGGAATATATTTTCAAAAACTTATTTAACAAATCATGTTTTATAACATAAAAAGGCACTCTATTGTATATAATGGGAACCTAAATATTTTTATGATAGACATATATATTTAATGATTTGATTGGTTTCTAAATAATAATGATGATCCTACGTTATTTATAAAAAATATTTTCAAAAGATGTTTTAATTGTCAATATTTATTTTTATGGTAGAATTTTTGGATCATTAAAAACTGATTGAGTACTGAAATTTATAATCTTATGCAAAAAAAATTGAATTTTTTTAATGGGATAATGGAAAATCGACATATGTTGTCAAATTTTTCAATACATAAATGGATTTCATTTAATTGATTGTGAAAAAAGAAATTATTTTCTAATTTTATTAATGGATAGTGTTAAGGTAAGTAATAATCAAATGTGTGGAAGATGTAAACTAAATATTGAAGAAATTGTGAAATTAGTTTACCCGGATTCATTTAGTGTTTTGATTGGGAGCATAATATAAATGAATTATATTAGTTTTGGTATAAGGTTTAGTGTATTGATGTGTGTTCATTTTGAAGAAAACCCAAAGGTATGTAATATGAATATATAATTTCCTATGCACCTCAAAAATAAAACTAAATTTCAAGTATATTATTTAAGAGGACAAGAATTTGAGTTACTTAGTAATTCAATTTTGAATTTTGGGGGGTATAAGAAATATGTAAATGAAAATCTAACATTTTTTTGCAATTATATATTTTCTTAGTTCAATAAAAAACTGTTGTTTTATTTTCTCTAGATGGTTGTTGGTAGTTGTGAAAAAAAAATTATATGAATTACACTTTACAAGTCTATGGGTATCAATTCTTATATATCCATATAAATTGTTACAATACATTTGTGATTACAATTTATAAAAATCATGAATCTCATTTTTTATAGAACACATTGATATATGGAATCACTTTTTGAGTGATCAATTTTAAAAAGAGGATATCAATCTTTATTTCACAGGTATTAGTACTGAGCTCACTGATATTTCCTCAACACCAATGAATATTGTGATTTTTAATATTATCAGAAAAGAGATATGTATAATTATTTACTCATGATTCTGAATTTAGTTAGGAATAATATTATATATTTTTAGATCACAATTGAACATAACATTGTTAGAAGTACCAAATATAAAGCTATCATTTGAGTCATTAAATTACTTATAGAGTTGATTAATCTATTGTGTGAAGATATTATATAATTGAATGTTCTTGTAATCTTTGATTATGTGTCTTGTAAAGCTACTAAGATATTCCAAGCGTCCTTAATTATATACATACATGGTTTGTCATGAAATCATTCTCTCTAATGTGATAATAGGTTTCATGATTTACTTTAATATTTTTAAGTCATTTATGTGTATTTCATCTATGATATTCATTTAATTTAGGCGGTAATTTCTCTAACATGAATATTGTGTACATGAAGATTTCACTATGTGGGTAATCTTGTTGTATCGTTCTCTCTACTTCGAATATTATCCTATGTTAATTCACTTACACTATATGTTTCCTTTTTAGTCACACTATAAAAATACACTTAACATATTAACTCAATGTATTGTGTCTATCTGCATAAATTATTTCATAAATATTTATATTTCTTGTGTATTACAATTTAAATTCCAAAATTATTTTATATAATCATAAATCAATATATAAATTGTCTTTATCTAATGATAGCACAAACCCATTAAAAATAAAATACATCTATCCCAATATATTTTATTCAATAAATCCATATCCTACAGAGGATTAATTTTTTGTAGGAGATGGATTGGATAAATTTAACATTCAACTTATAATTTCATACAGGTTTATATTCTTTAATGGGAAGAAAAAATATTTCATTTCAAATATAGAACCTATCATTCTTTATCTTTTAAATCATTCAGTATTTCCAAAAATGGATGTAATTTCGAAATGGTAGAGAACTAGAAGTTCATTACATTGGAAATCTATTCAAAAACAAGGATTTTTTTCATTTTTTAACAGATAGAAACAAACCATTTTATCTGTGTATAATAAATATGTTTTATTTGATCATGAAACATGAAACGTATGATAATAAAGATTTCATATGGACTTCTAAGAATGGAGAATATTTTTACTCTTCATTCATGCATTGTTCTAAATTTTAAATATTTTATAAAAAATGTATTATTAGTGTTGGAAGAGATACTAGCATATCAATCATTATATTATCAATTATTAAAAGTCTTTTCATGATCTAGAATATAATAAAACCCATCTAAATAACTTTTTATTTTTAAGGGAAATATTTATTGTTATTAATAAACAGTTGTTGTATAATTGTCCTGATTTTTTAAACTAATATTCTTTTCAATTACTTGTGCCAATTTTGATACATTTTTTAAAAAAAATTAAAAAAAATGGAGTCCATGAAAATATTTATTTTCCCTAAACATTAATTAATAAATATGATGATATTGTAATGAATTCCAGGCATAAAAATGGATACATATATATTTTTTGTAATGTTATTTAATGGTAATTATATGAAATAATATTTTGCATGTTTAATAAATTATAATAGTTATCCAAAAAATTATCCATCTCTTAGGGTGATCCATGTACCCCTCAGCTACACATGTGGGAAATATGGGTAAACTAAATGGGAGATGCTAGCCTAGCTTACCATTGGAGTGACATGGAGGGGTAAGAAAATGCATAGACCAGATCAATTATGCTACCATGTGGGAAGAAATAGTGGAAGAGGAGTGAAAATGGATCAGTTCCAGGGGTTTCGAATGATGATCCTAGTACTAAAATCATGTAGGGAAATAAAACTAGTTTCTTTATAGAGTAGAGACAAATATAGTGGTAGAATTGATGTTGGATGGAATCCTTTTGGAATTGTTCAAATGATTATGAATATAGATGTAAAACATCACCCGTCCTATCAATTTATTTTGAGTAGTCTAATCACACCATGTGATTATCTTCATCCTCATTGTTATAAATCCTTATGTGAAAGAGGTTTGGGAAGAAGAATCCTCATACGATGTTGGTAACCAAGTGAGGCTAACCCATTATTGATGGGAGATAAAAATGTGGATAAAAATGAATTTAAAAATTGAATAAAAATCCATTAAATAATGTATTATAATGAGATGATTACTATGGGAATGTGGTCCATGTGGAAGAAATTACATTATGTGATAATTGATTTTGAACTCACAGGGTGAATTCTTCATATAATTAAAACACACCTAAAATTATGAAGGTTTTTTTTGGATGAACATGCTATAAAAATCATATATTCTACAAAATATTCAATGATTTGAGAATGTCGTTTTGTATATTTGATCTACAATGGTAGGATGCTAATGTTCAGTAGGATTAAATAGAATTCTATGCATTGAATATGGTGGTATGTGGGTAAGATCCTTTCTGGTGGATTTTGAATTATATTTTGAAGCATATTTCATTCTGATATTCTATATGAACCATACATTATGAATGAATTTTCATCTAGGGAGAGAGGATATGTGTTTTTAGTGATATATTAAATTTAATTGTAATTAATTTTTTGAAAGATTATCATGCATTAACCAATTCATGACCACTTATTTACTACCTATTAATACTTTGTTAACTCTAGGTTTATTAGTGAATTTATGTTTGAAGAGGTGATAATTCAAATAAAAATAATTTTCTTTCCATTTATTTCTTAGAATATAAGTACATATTATTTCATAGTATTTATTTCGAGTACTATCATTCTTGTTCAAAACAGTTCTCCATTCAAAGATGAATAATTCTATGAAGTATAATTTTATACTGTTTTGTGTAGAAGTAAATAACTAATAAGAATATATAAAAAATATATATATTCATATGTAGTAACACTATAATATAGGTAATTTTAATTTCTAAAAGATAAATTATATGTGCAGTGTTCATAATTGAAGAATTTCTATATTTTGTGGATTAACCATTTTAATGATGTTCTTTAGAACATGGGTCTTGATAACATAAGATCTTGTAAAAACGAGTTCAAAAAGTGATTATATCCTATATTATTTATATTTATGGCTGAAAATAAGATATTTATCAACAATTTTAGAAGAATATACAATTCAGATGTGATTTTTGTTTTGATATTTTTATTCATTTTTGTGTTTGGTAGTGTTAAAGTGTCATTTCAGTGGGAATCTAGAAAGCAGTGTGACACTATGATATTGAACAATTTTAAATTTTAACTAAATTTGAATATTGTATTGAATTTGGAATTGAGACCTCCAATTGATTCCATAACGATTGGGATCTATTTGAAAATTCAGCTTGTAAAAATATTGTGTTCGTATCCAATTTACATTTAATACATTCAGTAAAGGTAGAGTTACCCTAGGTGTAGACTATTTGTTAGTATGTCAATAGATGTTAAATTAAAAAGAATGAAAATTTTTACAAATCACCACTAATTGAACTCCTTTCACATTGGATAAAAACCTTACTGGGTAATTCCCTTATTATGAGGTCCCATGCTCCATATGTCAAGATACATTGTGTGTTGAAGATATAAAATATAAATTCTTTCAACAGTAGGGTTTTACAGACATTATATAGAAATAATTATTATTTTTGGTTGAATAGTATGTTTCCTTGTTTTACTACTCCTGGAATTAATGTTATTGGTGTTGTTAGCATAGGATTTCCACCTTTTTCAATATATAATCAAATGTCATTTATAAAAATTATTAAATTGATCGACCAAATCAATATCCAATTTTTATGCACATTCTAGAAACGATTAAATAAATAAAAATATACTCAATAATTCTACAGAATTATGGGAAAAAATTTAATTCCATTATGAAGGCAATGTTAATGAAAAGATGAACTCCTTAAAATGTTTTATAGTAAAATTTG
The DNA here is from genome assembly GCA_963277665.1 of Viscum album. Taxonomy (NCBI): domain Eukaryota; kingdom Viridiplantae; phylum Streptophyta; class Magnoliopsida; order Santalales; family Viscaceae; genus Viscum; species Viscum album. The sequence goes on from OY728142.1 coordinate 1,934,728,219, forward strand.
ACAATATCATGATGATTGAATAAGAAAACGATGATGACTACATTACAAGTGTCAATAAAATTTTAAATAATATTTTATTCTCTAGAGAAAATATATCTAATTTTTCTATTTTCAAAAAATTGATGAAAAATATTCCAAACTGTTTTGATCATAACATTTCAACTTTGGATTATGGAGATGATACTACTCTTAGTTATATAAGTAACATTCTAATTTCCAAATAATTATGAAATATCTAAGACATCAAGAAACTAGATGTATTTTGAGGAAAAGAGAGAGATAAAAATCATAGATTATGAAATTTCAGAAACAATTGAAACCAATGAGGAAAATAATGGTCAATATTATTATATAAACATTTTACTTAGATCAAATTTACTCATGTTGTTAATTTTTAATAGTAATGTAAAACTAAAACCATGATGATTCAATTATAATTGAATTTGACAATTTCATTTAAAATTTCATAATATGAAGGTTACTGAACTTGAATCAGATGATAAGAATAAGTAGAAAATGAAGTTAGGTTAAAGTAAAAAATATACCACCTGTTTTTTGAAGAAAAAATATATTGTTCTATGAAAATATAATTTTAAACAATGTGATAAAATAATAAGAAGTTGACACCAATTACCTTGTCAATGAAAAGAAAAACTACATTCTTTTATGAAATTGAAATAATATTTCATAACACTACCATTTAATATGATGATATTGAATGAATATATATTGTGAAATAGTTGAGGAATAAATTAAATTCTTGTTCTAAAAAACACAATTTTCAAGATAGATAAGCTACTACATTTTATGTTTGTAGAAACAAATAAGGGAATGTAAAAATTTAAACTGAATAAATTTATTTAAATTGAGGACATAAAAATATTCAAATTTAATATGGATAAAATAGATAATATTATAATACATCATGAAGAAAAACATTCTCTCGAAGGAGAATATAAATAGAGGGATATGTCAAAATGTTTTGAACTATAAAATTTATTAAAAAGGATAATTTAATATTTCAGTAAGGAAGTTGTGGTTAAGGATGAATAATTACAAGCTGGTGAAAAGATCTGTTTATAGAGGCAGTTTAATTCATCCCACTATGAATAAGAAAATGAAACTGTTTTGTCTAACAATTAAAGTCCTAAAATTAATTCGAGACTGGTATTGAGTATCAAAACAAGTCAGAAATCATCTTATAATTCAAATAATGAAAGGGATTATCCAATAATATATTTTATCCTAATGTAGAGATAATTACAAGATATGGAAAGAAAAAATCACAAATATTTAGGGATGATATATTTTAAACATGAAAGATCATTGTTTAGAGAATACTACTAGTTTTGTGGAGTGTTTGGGTAGAAATAATACTCGTGATGGTTTATAATGTCAGTACTATAGAATAGATATAAACCATTCAATATTTATTCATATTAATGTAGAATAAATTTTTGGTGTAAGTATGTAGCTACTAATAATTCATCATATATATTAACCTAGAAAAAATTTGATTGTTAAAAATATTTTATTGGAAGATATGATCTATTAGGGATTATTTATGAACAGTGTATGAGTATTCATGCAAGATACATATCCAATTTTTTTAAAAGAAAGGGAATTAAATAAATTAATAATTGAAATTCTGGTATCAATAATATTTCTATAATGTCTATTTGAAGAAAAAAATCAATCATACAAGATATTAAATGTATTAACATAGGAATAGTTAAAAAAAATTAGAATCATTGAGAATCATGAAAGATGATAAGTTACTTTTAGAAATGATTGTACCATGAATATCAAAGGAGTTGGATCATCAGAGATTGAATAAATAATATGAATTCTAATAATGTATTATTTTTTATGGTATAAATACTAATTTTATTACTGTTAGTGAACATTTTGATAATTTAAATGAGGTTTAATTAAAAAAGGATTCATTTATCAAAAAAATTGGAAGGAAGGTTCATCACTGATGGGAAGAAATATTCGAAGTACATTTTAGATGGGAGATTATACCTATTATAAATATATGAGTTCTAAGTTTAAAAATAAAATATGACATCGAAGGAATTTCTATATCAGCCAATGAATTATGACTAAAACATTAATGTGTGATATTGTGAGAGTTATTATCAAGCATAAGAGTGGAAATGATTAAATCTGTAAAAAAATATAAAAAAATGTAAATGATATAGGGTTCACACAATAGAAACAACATTATTTCATGAAGATCAATTCAGTTTATTCAATCATAGTTATGTTATCCTAGGTGATAATTTTATAAAAGTGGCGATATATATTTTTTTATGCCCATTGATGATTTTACTATGTTGAAACATTTCATTCTTATCTAGGAAAAGTGAGTGGAAATCGAATATTTATGCTTTTAAAAAGGAATGTTGGGAAAGGGATGGGTCTCTATTTCAAGAAACTGAGATCTAATAATGGTGATGAGTTTGTTTCTGATATTTTATATCCTTTTGAAAGTAACGTTTCCAACCAAGGAATTAAGAATTAGTAATCACACCATGTACTCTGTAGTAAAATGGGGTAGCTAAAATTAATGAAAGAATCAGAGAGGAGATGATCTTGAGTATATTAGAGAAAATGAAACATCTCAATGTATTTCTAGAGATAAGCTGTATGTACATCCATAAATATGAAAAGTAGGTTATACTAAGACCAAGGGAAAAAACTACACAATATGATGTTCTGTTCAAGAATAATCTGGTTTTAATATATTTCATGGTTTTCAGAATTTTATATTTTTTGGAAGTACTCTCCTTATATGATCTGTAAAATCAATCAATTTAAATTTTTAAATTCCCTGGAAATAATTATAATTGTATATCTATATAACGGTGTTGGAAATATATGTGGGACAAACAATTTCACATGATTTATGACTATAGTGTTGTAAAAATTATTGACAAAAGATAAAGTCATATATACAAGATGATTACAATTAAAATGATTCAAAATAAAATTACATAAAAATGTTAGATTAGAAGAATAATTTTTTTACTAAAAAAATAAAACCCCAATGATATACATTTTGAATAATCTGGTAATGAAGATTAAGACAATAAAAATCAGATATAATTGTACATGAAATTGAAGAAATGTATTGAAATTAAAAATATCATTAGAAATCAATGGGATCTTATTAAAACTACAAGAAGATTGGGAGTAGAATATTCAACTAGCATTATTTTACAAATTGAGTCTCATAAAATTAATAAGTATGTTATTCGTGAAGATTGGATGAAATATGTTATTAGGTATCTTAATGATATTTATAAGAACTCCACATGGGATTTTTAACCAATACCAAAAAAAAATGTGTTTCATCAGCATGAGATTTTTTAAAATTAGGGTGAATCTAGAATGTGTGGTATCGAGAATAAAATATAATATGGTGTTCAAATAATATTCTTAAATGTAATGTAATGAATTTGAGTCATTATTTTTACCTATATACATTTAGGAGATTATTATAATATTCTAGGTAGTATAAGCACTAATAAATTAAAATTATTATCAAATAAATGTGAAATCATAATTTATAAATAGAGATCATGGGGAAGAAGACTATATTGAAAACATTATTATTTCCCATTATAAAGTTGGGCCATTATGGTATTTATGTAGATGAAATTATTATATAATATGATACAAGACCCTTACTGGTATTCTGAATTTTGTGGGTTTTAAAGGGATATGAATATTATTAAATTTATTGTTTGTAATACATATTTTTTGGGATATATGGAAAATGTTAATCTCATATTCACTGTGTTTATAGATCACTTCATATTATTTGGTATAAAGGAGTGTCTTTGGGAATAGTATTCTGATTAAATGAATTGAGATTTTGATATTTATATTCACTTTTAGATAATATAATTTAATGGATTTCACATTGAACAAAACATTAATTACATATTTCAATTTTAGAAAATGTTTGCAAGATAATTTTAAAATAAGTTTATATTGGAAATTTCATAATATTTTTTGACACTCATTTCTGTTTAAAAAAAATTATACATGGAAGAATATGGAAAAAATGTTAACCATAAATAATTTAGATGAATCTTTGGAATTATTCTACATTTAATAAATTGATTTCATTATAAAACATATGCAGTCACCCCATGTTCCAAATTTAATTATGGTCAAAAAGTGTCTCATATATAGGCTACTATAAAAATAATGAAATTTGTGAAAGGTTATATGAATCATGGGATTCAATATTAACACATTATATATTTTAAATTGTTTGGGTTTATAGATTCAGATTGGGAAGGTGATTATAATGACTGATGATCATCATCCGGTGGAAATTTCTTCTCAGAGTGAATTGTGTTAGTTCATATAGAATGAAGTAGAATCCAAAAACAACAATAACAGATGAAGAAGAATGAGTAGTAGATAGGCATTATTTAAACATAGATTATTTTGATGTATTTATATATGGATCATATGAAAATTGAGACTGAGCGACCAATAAAAATATCATGTGATAATGAAAGGGGAATATGATTGTCTAAACACCTAGTACAACATTCATGGTAAAAAATATTCATATCATATTTAATTTTATCCATGAAAAGGAGCTCTATAGAGACAATAAGTTAAAATACATTTCTAAAAAAATAACAATTTATATATACTATACATTATTCTATACTAAGAGAAAGTATTCTACAATAAGTAATGAGAATCATTTTCGGCATACTACTTTCATATGAATTATTAATGCTAAAACCCCCATTTGTATTTTTATTCTATTATCAATGGGGGATAAATAGTGTGAATGTTATGTTTTGGTTTTTGTAAAGAAGGGGAGAAATGTGAATGGGAATGAGGGGGAGTATATATGTGTCTTGGATGAAAATTATTTATTTAAGGAAAAGAATTGATATAATTGTTACAATTGTTTGAACTAATACTCATTTAATACCAATTTCAATGGTGAAACATTGCAGCAAAACATTATAGAATTACAGGAAGGCCACATAAAATGATATTTTTCTTCATCATGAATTTAATAAGAAGAAGAAAATGTAATGAAGGATATTCAATAATATCCATACATGTATATTTTCTTTGAAGGAATTTGATAGTGTTTATTTGGAATGATATTTATTATATTGAATATCGTATAGAACTATGACAAAAAATAGGCATTTATTAGAGAGACCAAAGACCACTCAACAAAACATGTGATTCCTAGGTGAAAACTACATTGGACATGATTACTTGGATATCCATGGGATAGGAATGGAGAGTTGGGAGAGCACATGGAATAAAGCGGTGCCACCACTGTATATAGTGACATGACTATAAATGCGCTGGCATGGGTCAATAACATTGTGGGTTTGAAAGAGTTCCTCAATAATAATTTATAAATGGATAAGAAAATTATTTTTTTATGTATTATATCCATCGATCATGGGAAAATCAATGTGGGATGTCCTCCTCTAGGGGTTCTATGAACACTTTTAGAAGATACACAAAACAATCACCCATTAAATTGAGTTTATTTGATCCATCTGATCACACCATCTAATTTTTTTCTTCACCACACAAATAAATCCCTCTATAAATGAATCATCACATAAAAAAACCTTATTTTATGATGATCACAATGTGATAATAACCAATGAATTATGGGAGTTATAAATTTTCATAATTTTGAATTTTCTTAAAAAAAATCATTATGGTTGATTATGGATTTATGGGATTTATGAGAAATATATCAATGCAAAACAAATTACATAATTTGATAACATGTGATGAGCTTGCAGGATGAATAATTATTCTATGTAAAAAATACCCAAAAAAATGATGTCTATTATTCAAGTTCACATTACATGCGATGATGGTGTAAAATATATAGAAGATTTCGTAGTCTGAGTATGCGTTTTTGTATATTTGGCTAGCGAAGGGATGATGATAAATGTGTGTTATGTGAAAATGATATTGTTGAAATGATGAAGGGTTTATGCAGTGATTCTCCAATTTGGTGACTATTTCATTATATATCAATAGACATGTCATGTGAAAATTATAGACATGGAGTATGAAAAATTCCATGTCATTTGAGAAGAGAGGTGGCGTTGTTTCAGCCTCATGTATAGAAAAATAAATGTGAAAGTTTTATAGTGCTATCATGAACTAACAACTCTATACCATCTCATTATATTCCTATAAATATTAGTTAAACTCTAAGGTTACTAGTATACTTTTTTGGTGAAAAACTATTTCAGATAATGAACCATTCATTGCACTGTTTGAGTCTCACAATATAGGTCCATCTTATTATGGTGTAATTATCTTAATAACCAGAATTCCTTTATAAAGAACTGTTATATGTGATAAAGAATAATTTTGATAAGTATACTATGTTACCCATTCAAGAAGTAGTAACTAAAGTATCTGAAAATAGTGAATATAATTTATATGTTTATTTGTAATCATATAATGTAAATTATGATAATTTCAAATATAATATGAGTAGTGTATAGTTAATAATTAATGAATTGATATATGTTTAGTAAGAATGTGTTTATTTATTTTTTAAAGGGTTTGGTTGATAAAAACTAATTTTTTTATTCATGAAGAAGTTGGTATATTCCATTTTATTTATCATGATGTCTCAAAATATGGATTTTCAAAATATGTTTTAAAAGTATCTAACATTCTCATGTGAACATTCATGTCGCATTTGTATTTAATTTTTGATGAGGATGAATGAATAATTTCTAATATTTATACTCTAAAAATAATTTTTTTTATCATTTAATGTTCAATTATTTTTTGTTGTAACCCCTAGGGATTGTAGTGGATAATCTGTGATTTACGTGGAAAATCAATCACATTTAGGGGTGGGATATAATAAACACTAATCCCATTAAAAATATCGTGCTCTTGTCCTATTTACTCATACATAATTCAAGAATGGTTGGGTAATCATAAGATTGTATTAGATCCTAACATGTCAAAAATAGTAAATTTAAAAAGAAAGATACTTTGTGATAATCACCATTGATTCACCACCTTCTCAGTGGTGAAGAAACTCCATGGATAAATCAAAAAGAAAAAATATTTTAGAGATTTATTATAAAATAAATTGATTTTGTGATATATTTCTATTTAAATAAATATTCTTTCATTAATGGACATCATTACACAGAACAATGAGTTTAAATGAATCATGTTATACTATTGAAATATTATTGTTTAAAATGAAAATGGGTATCCATGTTTTTGGAATTGTAGGTATAAAATTGAAACACTAAATTAGGATAATTTATTATATTGAAATATAGAAAATTAAATAACATGTTACCCAATGATATATATTAAAATAAAATTAATTTTAATTAAAAAGTGATGTTTTTTATGATAAACTATTAATGAGTTTTTAATGTGATATTGTCTTAACAAATTAAATTAATTTATATTGGAGAATGACTATATATAAATGTTTCGGTAATATATTCAGTATAATATTTTGTCATTCATATAATGTTATTTATTAGTAATGGAATATGAATTAATTTTATTTTATGCTTAAAATGAATTTTAGGAAATAGTTTTTTTTGCAAATATAATTTAAAATGTTTTTCCATTAATTAAAGAATTTGAAATATGTAAAAGGGATTAAATAATAGGAATTTAAATAATAAAAATAATCAAATATGTTCATATTAATATGTATCAATAATTGGGTTTTATTATGGGAAAAACAGTATTATCATGGTAAGGGATAAAAGTGTTAAAATATTGTTTAACATAACATATATGGTTTTCAATATCACGAACAAAAATATTTAATTGGATTGGTTATCAGTATTTAAAAAATATTTTTCTTATAATTAATTATTTTTCAATTTTGATAAACATGACTTGAGTAAGAAATAAATTATATTATAATGTTTCTTGTATTTAAGATTTTTAAACCCGCTTCACTTATAAATGGTTCTAACTACAATATATTTTTTTTAAGCACATGAACCCTTTATATCAAATAATAAATAAAACAATAATCATCCAAAATATTAATCCATTACATTTATTTTTTATCCTTCCAAAAATACCAATCCATGGATACATACGCTGATCTTCAGTAGAGGGAACTTGAAGAAGAGGAGTATGTTCTTAATGATATTTTTTTATGTTTCATTATTCTTAATCCCACAAAAAATGTTATATAGAAATATTAACATGATAAAATCTATACCTTCATAATAATAATTATTTTATGTTAATTATATATCCATTTTTTATATCATCCACATAAATTGAAAAATGATATCATCGCCTCTAAATATATATGGACTACCACCTTAACAAAGAATTGTTATTCTTTTTTCATTCCAACTTTACATGGATACTCATAATGGTAGATTTAATGAATATATTTGATATATAATATATAATTTTTATTATATAAAGTGGAATTATTATATACCATTCTTCTATTTAAATAATAAAAAAATGAAAATATCACTTATGCACACATGTGGACCACCACCACCAAGGGTTGATGTAATTAAATTTTCATCACTACTATATATGAATATATATATAATTGTATATAATAAAAATACATAATTTTTATAAAAAAATTAATTTCCTATATACAAATAATCCTTTTCAAAAATTCATGGAATATAACCATTGAATAGAAACATGCATAAAGAGGACCTTTTTTTACCAAATACTCATTTTAATAATGAATTGTTCATAAAAGGATGGTGTTAAATAATAAAACAATGATAATTTTCAAAATATGTTTTAATATGTTTCTAGCATAGAGTTATATTATGATTATTTTTATTATTTAGAATCTTTTAATATACATGATGAAATTCAATAATGAAGAAATAGTTTATGTTATAGTCTCATTTTATTTCTGTGCTATCTGTAATAAATTTCCAATGAGGGAAATTGTATATTTATTATTATTTTAAAAAAGTATTTTATTCGTATCTATATATGTTTTTTAATTTTCAATTTTTCTTAATATTTTCAACTTTTTATTGCTAAAAATGATCATTGCTTTGTTTTATGAAAAGATGAACATGTTTCTTATTCCGCCAGTAAACATTATTCTCCATATGCATTCTCTTAAAATTATTTTATATATTTTTTTGGAAAGAGATAAACTATATTAAAAATATAATTTTCAATACCTTTGATTTTAATTTTTATATTTTTAGTGGAATATATTTATATTTATGTTCTACAAAATTAATTTTCAACTTTTTAAAAATGTTTGAATAGAATGTTCTCTTTTAACGTATACAAAATGAATATATTTTCATGATATGATTAATGTTCATTATTTTAAATATTCTACAACATGTTTCTATTTCTATTTTTAAGTGAAATAGTTTTTTAAAAAAATTTCATTTTGATTAAAAAAAATACAAAATAATATGATATTTTTCGCATGTTTTCAATGATTGGTCAAATTTTATTTTAATATTTTTATATATGTGTCAACATCCATTAATATTTCTTCTGATTCGAGTGAGATATGATTTATTATCCCATGAACATTCATTCAATAATTGTATTATGATGATAATGATATAAGTACAATTGTATGAAAACATTTTGTTTCCCATGGGTTAATTAAATTATATTTAAATCATTATGAAAACTGATAGTTTCCTTCTGGTTGTTGTATTTTGGTATTATGGAATGTGTTTTTATAAATTTTTCCTTCTGAAGAGTTATTATATGACGAAGTTGTGATTTTTTATCATATGACACAAACATATATATATAAATGGTTTTCATTATGTGATCGGTGAGACTAGAATTATTTAACCATTTAATTAATTAGATAGTGAATTATGTCTCATGACATAATATGGAATTGAAAGGTCACTGAACCATGTTTAGAAAAAGACTCTATCTAATATTATTTGAATGGGATTAAATAATGACTATCGAAATAATGGAATGTGGAAGGAACATAATCCACAATGATAGTCTTGGAAATGATACTTGGATAAGGAAATGATTTTATGTGATTATATGTGTTCAAAAAAACATGTTTCATATTCATATGATATATTCTCATTACTCATGATTTATTATTAATGACTCGACACACTTATGACTAATGTATTTTTTTATAACAAAGAATATTTTTATGATTCATGATTTATGATGATTGAATATTTCAATACAAATTTCGTAATTTATAATCATTTTGTCATACCATTATGTTAATTTTATGATCACTTAAAATCATTGACTGACATCTTCAATTTTTAACCTTACGGAGAATCTAAGCTCAACCTTTATAATGATTACTTTTCAATTGATTATGAAGAATGGTTTTAAATAGGGTATGTCTATGAAGTTTAATACAATAGAATAAAACTATGGATTATATTGACAATAATTTAGGAAATAACAAGAAAAATTATTTTGTCTACAAATAATGTAATCAACTATTGTTCTTGGTCATATATTTATTTTTTGAGATGAATTTTTTATTCATATAAAAGATGTAATTTTTATGAATAAAATTATTAGGACACCATTGTGTGAATGATTTAAGGGGTTAATAATTTTTTTTTAAATTTTGACTATAGAGAATGAGTGGAAACCTTGGGGATAGGTAATTGTATAGGATACCATCCTAATTTATTGATACAGAAGATATTGTGTGGTTTCATAATAATTGATGATCTATATAAAAACTAGAATGGGGATGTGGATATGAAATATATATACCTAATGTTATACACCTTGAAAATTTCATGTTGAGTATCATATTATTCTTCACAAGATTCATGTTGACTGGACGTTGATTATACATCGTGCTACAAACATCTATGGGATTTGGTAAGGCTACTTATAAATCTGTTTTGGATGAATGTACACCTAAGCAGTCAATTACATTGAAATGCTCAAGATAAATCAAATTACTTTTAATAACTAGTTTTAATAATGAGAAGACGAATATATGGAAACTTATGAAAAGAAATATTGATATGAGATAAACATATAGTTTAATGGGTTCAATTAAGTGTCATTATTTATGACATAAAATGAATGATTTTCAATATCATGTAATGTATTTGAATTATTGTTTATGTTTTTTACTCATAGAATGAATTTTTGTTTTATTAAATCGTCAGATCAAGGATGAATTAGAAGGAAAAATAATGTTATGGACAACAAAATGACCATCTGAATGAGTATACAAATGAACTAGTACATGGAGTACAAAATGATATGATCATTCTTAATCATATTTTACGAATTATGATTAATAACCTGAACATAGTTAGATTTATAATTGAACTAAATACGATAAAAATAGAATTTATAAAATAATTATATGTTTAAGGCAATGTAGGGAAAAATATTAAGCTTCCATTATGCCATTATTGATGGATGAAGTACTTAGTTAAATATCTTAAATGAAATGGAATATGAATAATGTGTGGAATTTGAGGGAGCATATAATATAATTTATTATGAAAAATGAATAGATAAATTGAGGGAATTGAGGTTCATCATAAGTTACCACCAATAGTTTAACATATTACGTGAGGAAAATTTTTACATTATCCAAGAAATCTTTCTAATTCAAGTAATAACTCATATAAATAAGAAGTTCCACTGATTTTTCAATCATTGAAAAGACCAAGGTGGTTAAGGGACACTTTTCCTCTTCTCTAGAGTTTGGGATGTCATAGGAATGATTGTAATAATATTCCCAATTATAATATTAATATTATTCCTTAGTGAAATGTAATGGAATTTTGATAATTGATTATCCCTCTTTATATAGAGGACATATAAATTTGCAAAGAATTTATGTCATATATAATATTCTAAATCATCATATGATCTTATTTTTGTACATGTGTGAATATTAAAATCCATTGGGAACTGATTTTGTTTTAAATATCTCATTACTTATTAATGAGTGATTCTTACCTCAAATTATTGAAGACAAAATCAAAATTGATTATATTCCTATTCATTGGGAATACACTGATGTATTTCCTAATGAATTTCATAGTCTTACTCTGACTGGTGAAGTTGAGATTTCATTAGAACTAATACCTAGTGTTATGATTATTCTAATGATTCCATTTTTATTAGACCTAATTCTGTTAAATAAATAAAATAAGAAACTCTCGTAGAATCATGATAATGGATTCATTGGAAAAGTGTGTCACCCTGGGATGAACCTGTTATTTTTTGGTGATGAAATATGGATTACTACATATTTTCGTTGAATATCGAGAACATAACATTATTTCTATCAATAATAAGTTTATAATACACTATAATTATGATTTTTTATCAAATTCAAGGAACTAGATAATTTTTAACTACAGACCTATAATATAGATTTCATTAGTTGAGCTTCAAAAATTATGACATATCAATGAAAATCTTCCATATAAGGCATTGAATCTTTGAATTTATAGTGATTTTATGTCGACTTAAAAATTATAACATTATTATTAAGGATCAAATGAATATTTTATTCAGAGATAACCTTGATCATTTTATATTACTCATTGTTTATGATATCCCTATATATTCCATTATTAATGTATTTCAGGAAGATAATATGATGACTATATTCATGTTTATAGGAATATTAAAGATTAATTACAAATTCATCCTATTTGAATTCAAGATACTAAATGTTTCATTCATGGGGAATATAATCCCTAGTAAGGGTATATCAGTAGATCTATCTATGATGGAATTTATTATGTAATTCCCTAGTACAACCATGATGATCATGTTTTTTAGTTTTCAATGTTTTTTATGATACTACCAATGCATTGTGAGTACGTTCTCATATATTTGGAATCCAATAAGAATTTTTTCTTCTAAGGGACCTAAGTTATATTGGATAAATGATTTTGAGGAAAATATCAAGGAACTAAATAGAATGTAGGTTAATTAAAATGTTATCCCAACTATTTTATTTTTATAATGTTTTTTATATACAATGATACATTGAAGAAGGGGTTGGGATGCATCTTATTACATAAGGATATTCTTATGGATTGTGGACACCCCCAATTAACATGTACTAAGAAAAATTACCCATATTATTATTTTGTGTTATCATTTGTAAATTTATCATTAAAAATATGTAGGTATTAACATACTGTAAGAATGTTAAATATATACTCATCAAAAAATCATTAATAATACATTATCATAAAAATAATTGAATATTACCTAAAAGATATTGTTGTAGTTTATTAATTATTATAATTTATCAATACAATACAACCATGAGAAAGAGAACATGTTGGATGATACTTTGAGTATCAAATACCATGATTTTTTATCCACGATGAGCATAAAAATATATCTAATACATCTATATTTTAATAGGATAGATCTTTAACTCATATGGAAATAGATAAACTCATATAATTATTAGAAGAATTATCAACCATACATCCAGGTGGTGATATTGGAGGCATGAATTGAAGTTTTTTAGCTACATAATATGGTGAGTAATTTTACTGATTGAATCCATGATTGAGATGGAATGAAACGATTAATGAAATGTGTGTGTGACCTATGAATAAACAATTTGAAGGAGGTTTTAAATGAATATCATAGTTCATAATTCATTAATTATACAAGATGTTGGAAGACGTATGAAGAATAAAAAGATCATTTTTGGGGGCATAACATGAAAATGGACACTAGAGAAAATATATCATGATGCTCGGTATGTTAGAATGCCAGGTACTGATGAAACATTTATAAGGGGATGTTATAAAATTTACCCACTCATAAAGGAAAATGATAAAATATTACAATGGATTTTTTCATTGTAAATATGAAACCATATAAATGAAATAATTGTATTTGAGATATATTTTTTCATCTTATTCTATCATCAAATATAATTGAATTCGTAGAATATTTCTATCTTGATCTGCATTATTTGATACACATTACGGAATTTTTATAGTTTCTTTGAGTACTGCATTCTATTGTCTCTAATTGGGATCCAAGGATTACCATAATGTTATGAAGAATTATTCAACAATATTTCAATTAAGAGTTAATATTTATCATGACATATCATCCTAAGATAGATGGATAGTCTATGTGGACTATTCAAACACTAAAATACTTGTTGAGGGAATATTATAAGGACTTAATAGTTGGTTATGATCCATACCATTCCCTATTCAATATTTCATACAAAAATATCATTAATTGTAGTATTAAGATGACTTTTTATAAATATATCCATGGATTTAAATGAAGAAATATAGTTTTATAAGATGAAGTTAGAGAATGAAAAATATCTGGAATATAGAATAATTTGAAATGGTATAGAAGGGTGAATCAATTTAACAATACATCATGGAATCATAGAGTCTAATAGAAACTCATGTTTTCCATAATCAATGAGATCTAGAGTTTGATGCCAATGAAAATTTATTCCTATGAATATATCCATATAATTTTGTGATTAATTGTGGAAAGAATGGAATGTTGATATATGTATATATATATATATATATTCATAATTCATGATCATATCCAGATGATTTCTTTTCACTTGGAAATACCACTCAACCTCTTTCAGGTATGGATGTGTTACCGAATCTCTCCTAAGTATGTAAATTCATAATCCATAACATGAACATAACATAGAGGTCATAATACTGGGATGTGATATCTCTTAATAGATTAAATAAAGATATATTATTGATTAGAAATAAAATGTTTTGTGGAACATTATTAATCTCTCAGTGAATTTTTGGTAGTGAAAATATAAATTTTATGATGCTATGTGGGAACCATATGATTTAAGGAAGCATAAGTATTCTCAGTTTTTTGTATTGATGTGAACAAATTTAGAGGGATAAATTATTCAAAGGGCATAAAATGAAACCCTATGAAATTTCTTAATATATTTAAGATTAAATAATTTTTAGCTCTCTAATTTTGTTATTTAAAAGAAAAAGAACAATTCAAATAAACTATAATAAACTATTAAAATATTATTAATTAATGTTACAAATATAACATATTCAATTGGATTAGTGGGATTTAATTTTAAATAAAAATTTTAAAAAATTACTTTTGAACATGTGGATAATTAATTCAACAGTTACTTATTGTTGAGATTTAAAAAATAAAATCTATTCAAAGTAAAAAAAAAATCATTCTGGAAAAAATATTTTATATGTGCAATGTGATTTTATGTTATTAAATTAAATAAATTAATATTGATGAATAATTTTTATTTAATGTGCCAATATATATTCATCCAAATATTTTTTCAGTCACAAAATTATTTTAATATGATTATAATAACACTAAATAATGTTTTATAATTAAAAAATATTTTATATAAAACATTTATTCCAGTTTAATATCATTATTTTAAAACTAATTTCCATAAGAACCCTTAATCTTCACTCTTTGATAAATTTATATAACCATATTATTTACATTAATGAATATGATTTCGATAAACATGCACAAATTTTATCTTAAAAAAAATAAAACATAAGACAAAAATATTAGATCACTTACATTCCTTAGGACCCATTTAGGTCTATTGTTATATAGAACTAAGAAAGCCATTATATAAATATACCCATGTGTTTAGGTTATCACCATTTTAACTATTCAATATATTTATGATTTACAAATATTATTCAACATATCTTGTCAAATTATTCATAATTGAATATTTTCATAACATAATTTATTTTAAATCATTCTTTATAACCTTTGGAAATATAAAACATAAAATAGTTGCCAAAAAATGATTATTAAGGCTAAATATAAGTACTAAAATTTGAATGTAAATAGTTGGAATAAGATTATAAGAGAGGTATGATGACATAATCATTGTTTTCGATAATAAATAAGAAATTGTATACACATGAAAAAATACATCCTAAAGCATGTCACATGATATAAAGCATAAAAAAGGCATTACTCATTATAACCAATAATATAATTCATTTCATCTTACTACTAATTAAAGGAAAAAATGAAAACTCATATCACACATAGAGAAAACATGATGGAATATAGTAATATTATCATCAGAACATTTTTCCACTCATGTCAGAAATTATTACAGACCAATTAAAACCAAAGGTAAAACATCCTTAGTTTACACTATCATTGTTTCCAGTAATGACATTAAACATTACCCAATGCATTGGATAGATATATCGGGATTACACGTTATATAAGATATATCATGAAACCCTTTATATAAGCTACATAAAGATCATTTTTAATATAAGCTGTATAGATCTGACCCATCATCATTGATAATATATATTTACTATAAATGAAAAAAACCCATGTATGCTTTACTTTTTATTAACATTATTTTAGTAACAATATGATTTACTTTATAACATTATTTACATATGAGAAAATAAATGAGTTATATTTTAATAAATTTAAAAAATAAATGTAATAAAACATGAGAACGGATATTGATGGTATCATTTAATCATTTTACAATTGTATTTGATGAGTAAATAATGTTTTTTTTAATTGATTAAAATAATTTAAAAATAATATTTAAAATTTTTCATCTGAAATAATGGTTTGTTTTTTAAGTAATTAAAAAAATGTTCTAGAATATTGTGGAAAATATGTTCACGGAATATAACCATGGAAACATATGCCAAAATATTTATAAAATATAATGGTCATGATGGCCATAAAATATGTTCATTTCATAAATGTTAAAAATAATTTTTTAAAACAACATTATGAAGAAGGTCAAATGTGGCCCATGAGGAAAACATTATGAAATTTCATTTTAAATATTTTTAATTTAGGCATATGATCATAGAAAATATCATTTGGAAGTCATTTTTGTTTTCAAAATAAAATTCATTACATAAGATAAATAATATGGAGGGATGGTTTAGTAATAATTAATTAAGAACCATTAAATAATGCGTTAAAATAAATACTCCTTTAAAACCATTTAAAACTATAAAAATAGACAAAAAATATAACATGTAATATAGGATAACATTAATATAAATAGTTACATGTTATTATATTTCAAGAGTCAATTTATAAACCACATAAATGAATATACGTGCATCAAAAAAACATGAATCAAATATGAATTTTTGAGATGAAAACCCCTCAAAAACTAGGTAATACATGAATAAAAAATCCACAGAAAGATGGAAAATATCATTATTATGTAAATAATAATAATTCCCCTGAGGTAATATCCTAATGAAATTCATGGGAAAATAATTACTCCCAAGGAAAATATATCATGGGGTATAAACATTATTACATCTTATAGAATAAAATTTAAAACCATGAAAATCCTTAAAATAGTAATAACAATTGAATAAATGTTTCATATAAGGGATAACATCAAAAAATATTAAATAACATTATAAAAGGTTACTTAATGATATAATGTGTAAGTAGGTAGCATATAAACCTTATAAAAGTATGTAGTTACATATTACCAGATATGCCTCAAAGAATAAATATTAAGATGGTTAATCATTATAAGGATAATGTAATTGATGATAGAGTTAATAAATGACATGATTATGTGTGAAAAGTATAGGAAAAAGTATTAATTTTTTATAATATATTTATATGTCATTTCCCAACTAATAATGGCATAATATATTCCATAATGTAGAATCATAACCTAATGAATGGAAATTTATTTATGAAATCCTTTACCTCAAGACATGTCTTTTTATGTATGTTATATAAATCACGTATAATAGACTTATATTTATTATGTAATAATTTAAGTAAATTTTTTAGGTTTATTAGTTTATTATTGTTCTTTTTTTCATTTATTCTAGATACATATGTAATTACTTAATCAGTTATGTTCACATTAGTTTTCGTTTGGACATTCAGTTAATAATTGACCAATTTAATTTGTTGTTAGTCATGATTTTAGGGTATCTTATTAAATAAACTCTAGAATAATAAAAATCACACAATTCTTGTTTTTATACATTAAATATAATTTTATATACATCCCTGAAAGGCATATATGAAAAATGAATCACATCCCTTCGCAGATGTGGTAATCAACATATGCACATGATTGACATTGCCATTTTCTAATGGTTGGAAGGGTACGAAAATAATTATATAATATCCATAAATAATTATAATTATGTCCTTAAAATTATATATGTACATTAAATTCATCATTATTAACATTCCTTGGAAGTGATTTTGGAAAAAAATACATATCTTCCTAGAGGTAGTAGTCAAAACATATGAATGAACAATGTTTTGATAACACATCTGATAAAAAAAGAAACGAAAAAGTATATTTCATTAATATAAAAGAATATAATTTTATTTTATATATTTATGTTATTATATTGGAATTAATTTTATATAAATGGAGTATATAAATGAAACAGAGAACTAAATTTTTTTATTATGACAATTGATGCACATGATTTGTGTATACATTTTCACATACATTATTGAAAATAAGAACAAGTTTTCAGAAATTACTTACTGCTTAGTGGACAAATACATTCATTATTGGTGATCTTGTTCATTTTGGGGAGATTTATGGCCAAATACACAAAATGTAGGAGAATAGAGAAAAATATACAAACTACATGATATGTATTTATATACATGCCATGTATATTCAATCTCAAACACGGATTGACCCAGACAAGTACATGCCCAAGTAACCAGAAGTCGGTACATGTAGTGTTCACAATATACACATAATGTACTCCCTTTTATAATCAATTGGCGGATGAGAAGATGTCTACATGCCATGTGGCCGGCTGACGGAGACATGTTTTGTTCTTCATATACACACCATGTATACCTTTCTAGAAGTGGATGGTTGTCGAACCAATGAAACTACACACTATGTGTGGAGGCACAACACACTGTGTATTTCTATATACAAGGTGGATCCTTGTTCAAAGTGAAATACGACATGTTAGGCTGCCTACTAGTGAAGAAAACAATGACAAAAGAAAGTTGACAAAAGTACATGTTGTTTACTTTTGTCACATGCCGTGTAGTTGTATTTCCCATAAATAGAGGCATTGTCCTCTAGTTCAAAAGAAGGGAAGTAAAGGATAAGAGGTGGAGAAAGGGTTTAAGGTCTAAAGGAAAGAAGCTTTGCTGCCATTATACCACCATTCTACTACTTCACCATTCTACCATTCTACCCAAGAGTCACTCCATCATCAAATCTTTAATCAATGATAGAATCAAGTATTGAGGGTTTTGTGCGTATCTTTACCTCTATTTGTTACAAAATAACCTGTGTGTTGGGGTTGTGGGAGATTTATGAGTTGTAATATAGATTAGTTTCTATGAATGTGATTGTTCTTTTAACATATTCCTATCCTTCTTAAATCACTTCATCTTATCACTAAAAATTTTGAACTAGACCAATGGAAAAATTTTAAGTATTCAATAGAAGAATAACAATGAATATTTTCATGATCATTTTATGTATAGTTTGACTCAAAAATGGACTAAGAAAAATACGTAACTATTAATCACTAACTACCAGACCAAGGAGTTTTTTTCATCAGATCTAAATATATTATTACCATACCAAGGAAAAATTGATACAAATTGAACCCAAAGTGTTGGGTTATCCTGAACAACAAAACCTCATAATCAATTTGGTTTAATAAACAATTTCTCATAAATCCACAACCCCAACACATTTCTCTCTTTATTTTCATCAAAACCAATTTTCCTATATATTATTCTATTTATTAAAAAATTTATTAAATAAAAATAAAACCAATTATTCTTTTTATCCAAACATTAACAATCGACACTAAATTCAGCACACTTCACTAAGAAAAAAATAAAATTAGTTAAGAAAATACAAAATTAACTCCTTTTTCTTATGGATTGATCCCTTACAAGTACTATACTGGTAATGGTAAAAACTAATTTGGGACATCGATAACATACCTTTGGTGAAATTACTCAGCAAATTTTGGAACAGTTTTTGGGGAATAAACAATAGTTAATTTATTTCATATTTTAATTATGTTTTCATAATCTTTTAGTGAAAATAAAAATAATAATTTCCCAAAAATAACTTTTTTCATCTCATTTATGTTTATCTTTTTTTCTTCATTTATGGTTGGTGTGTTTTGTATTGTGTTAGTCATTAGGTGTATGAGCAGCTACCTCACACGTTCTAAGAATTCTATGTCCTTAGGGTTTTTTCCAATTTACATAGTGATCAAACGAACACTTTGGAGGCACCAAAGATCACTCATGACCAAACACAATCAGAAGAATCACATGGCGCAGAACCAGGAATGAGATCCAGATTTTGTCTACGGAGTTGGACGACCGTTAGGACCAAGTGACAACCAGAATGAGCAACTACCACTTGCTCTAGGGTATGGCCCGTAGCAGCTCCAACAATTCCAACCTGATAAGATTCCATTTTTACATCCAGGTCAGGGTCCATACTATGCCCTTTTGGAACAACAATATATGCTGGCTTCACTACCTCCTCAGCCCCCTCCACGTCGTACTCTCATGGAAGACGGTCTACCATATATCCATGGAGCTGACAGGGGCATCATTCATTCACCGGTGTAGGTCCAACACTTTGAGATCAAGACTGCTATTATGCAGCTGATCCAAAACCTCATTTGGATCGAAGGCCTTCCTAGTGAGTACCCTAATTCCCATCTCATCAATTTTCTGGATGTCTGTGACAGGTTCCGCCACCACGGAGTGTCCACATAATCATTTTTTCTTCACCTCTTCCTCTTCTCTCTCTGGGATAACGTGAAAGAATAGATCAATGGATTAATGCAATGATCCATCCTTAACTAGGAGGATCTCACTCAAGAATTCCTATCTAAATACTTCCCATCCTTGAATAAAGTTACTCTTCAAACCAAAATATACAAATTGTAGTTGCATGACTCCGAGTCATTATTTGAATCGTGTGATTGATTCAAGGAGATGTTGCACAAATTTACATACTATAGACTCCCGATTTGTATGTAAGTCCAAACATTCTATGGAGGACTCACAAAAAAACAAATTCCATTGTCGATGCTGCTGATGGAGGTATAGTAATGAGGAAATCCCCTGATGAGTTTTTCAAACTACTAGAAGACATGTCTGCCAAAAACTTCCAATGGCATTCCGAATGGGTCACACAGAAACAAGGTATGCATAAAATTGATGTTACTATTATGCTTGATGCCCAGTTGGTGGATGTGTTCAAAAAGATCAACCCTTTCAATCTGAAGGGAACATCCCAAGAACATGCGTTAAACCATCTAGCGTGTAGTGAATATGGTGATAACCACATCATGGGAGAATTCTTGGGTTCTCCAAGTGGCCCTTCAACAAGAGAGGTGAGTTATTTTTCCCAAAACTGAGGGGCAAACTAGTACCAGGAATATCATAACCCGACATGATTTAATCAACAGAACACATGTTGAGGCCGACAATAGCAGAATCTTCCTCCCCAACGATCACTCGGCTACAACCATCCTTTTTATCTGAACCTGTACCCAAGGCAGCAACAGCCCCAATATGGATCTTATCAGCAGAAAGGTTATGAAAACCTTCTCCCACTACAGTCAGGAAATCCACCACCTCCACCAACTTAACAACAACCTCAGAAAGATAACAACTCAAGGATAAAGGATTTGTGACCAAATTTATATATACTACTAAGAATATGTTCAAAAATCAGGAGTCTTCAAATCGAGGCCTGGAGAACCAGATTGGCCAGCTGGAAAACCATATCTCATGAAGGCAACCTACTTCACTAACTGGTAACACTGAGAAAAAAACGAGGGAGGAGACCCATGCTGTCATGTTAAAAAGTGGAAAAGATCTACCACAAACAAACCAACTAGAACATGTAGGTGCATCCACACCCTCTATTGATGAATATGGTACAGATATAGACCCCTCCTCATCCAAAATCCCATGGAAGGAGGCATCGCAGAATAAAGGAATGGAGTTTGTCAAAACCTTTAATCCTAGCTTACCCTTCCTATAGAGATTAAAACATAGGAATATGGAACAATATTTCGAAAAATTCATGGACGTGCTCAATATGCTACACCTGAATATTCAATTTGAGGAGGCACTGATGCAGATGCCCACTTATTCCAAATTCATGAAATAAATCCTATCCAACAAAAGAAAGATGGAGGATCTAGGCACCATTTCCCTAACCAAGGAGTGTTCTACAGTCATCCAACATTCAATTCCTCCCAAACTTTTGGATCTATGTAGCTTCACTATTCCATACACTATTTGACCATGTGAGTTTGGGAAGGCCCTCTATGACTTAGGGGCCAGTGTGAACCTCAATCCCCTTGGAGTTTTCAAGAATCTAAGGTTCAATGATTTGAAGCCTACTCGAGTAGCCCTTCAGCTTGCTGACCGAACCATCGAATATCCAAAGGGGCTACTGGAGGACGTGTTGGTCAAGGTAGGTAGGCAAATCCTTCTTAAATATTTCATTATCCTAAACATATAGGATGACAAGGAGGAACCTCTCATATTGGGAAGGCCTTTCTTGGAAACTGGGAAGTTACTAATAAACGTCCATTAAGGGAACCTAATTTTCCTGGTAGAAGACGAGAGAGTCTCCAACAATGTCCTCAAATCCATCATACATGCATCATTTTTAGATCATGGGGGATGTTATGTGGTAACCACCATGGATGATCACATGATAGAAAAATAGGATGATCTGATATATTATTTTACCTCAGATAACTTTCTTATTCCAGACATTCCATTTGAATAAGTGCCAGAGGAATTGAAATTCCTAGAATTCAAGGGCGGCCACTATTGGCAACACGCAGTTTTTTCTGATAGTCTAGAACTAGAAAAGTTGCAACCACTTGTACCTTATATTTTAAAGGCATCATAACGAGAACTAAATCCTCCTCCATCTTCTCAAATGTACGTGTATTTGGGATACCATAAAATATTTCCTATAATACTTAGCATATAACTTTCACAGGAGTAGGAAGATGTAGTTAAGCAGGTTTTGAAACAATGGAAGAATGATATTGTGTGGAAAATAGTAGATTTTAAGGGCATCGGCCCTATAATTTTCATCCACAAGGTGCTACTTGAAGAAGGTGCAAAGAAATATCAGAAACAAAATCAATGCTTGAATCCCCCAATAAAGGAAGTTGGAAAAAATAGGTGACTATATTGTTGGATGTAGGCATAATTTATCCCATCTCAGATAGTCTCTGGGCGATTCCCCTAAAATTTCTACCCAAAAATGGGGGTACCAGTGTGATTTCAAATGATAAGAATGAGCTCATCCCCACACACAATGTTACGGGCTAGAGAGTATGTGTGGACTATCGAGATCTGAATGAAGCCACGAGGAAATATCAATTCCCCTACCCTCCATTGAACATATTCTATTGATACTAGAGGGCCACAAATTTTGTGTCTTCCTTGACAGCTATTTCGGCATCCACCAGATTCCCATTGCTCCATAGGATCAAGAGAAAATCACATTTACTTTCCCCTACGGAACGTTTTCTTATTAAAGGATGTATTTTGCCATGTGAAACTCCCCCAGCACCATCTTGTGCTATATTCTGGATATCTTCCATGACATTGTGGAATAGATCCATGATGTATTAATGGATGACATTTCCATTTATGGAAAATCATTCACCACTTGTTTGCGGCACCTAGAGCTAGTTTTGGAAAGATGTGAAAACACTAACCTGGTTTTGAACATGGAAAATTGTCATTTAATGTTTCAAAGTGGAATCATTATTTGCCAAATCATCTCATAGAAATAGATAGAGGTGGGTCCAACAATGATTGGTGTCATTTCATGACTTCTTATTCCGACTTCCATTAGATCCTTCCACAGCTTCTTGGGGCATGTCAGTTTTTACAGGCGGTTTGTCTGCAACTTTTCAAATATTGCCTAGCACCTCACCAATCTTCTGACAATGGATTCCATATTTGAGTTCAATATGAAATTCACCACAACTTTTTAGATCCTGATGTAATTCCTGGTGGATGCTCTAGTGACGATTTCTCCCAACTTGGAGGAACAATTTTATGTGACGTGTGATGCAAGAGACTACACAGTATGAGCAGTCTTGGGACAGTGGCTTGACTGAATTTTCTGACCTATATATTATTCCTGTAAGATGCTCAATGAGAAACAAATGAACTACACCACCACAAAAAATGAGATTTTGGCAGTAGTGTTCACACTTGACAGGTTACATACATAATTAGTGTTATCTAAAGTTATTGTTTATACTGACTATGCAGCACTAATGTACCTACTAAACAAGATATATGTGAAGCCCCAATTGATATGTTGGGTGATCCTCCTACAATAATTTGATCCGAAGATCCAATAAAAGAAAGGGAGCTAGAACGTTGTTACTAATCATCTCTCATGTCTGATGTTGCCTCATTTGGAAGAGAATGATCGAGAAATTGGAGATGATTAACCTTATGATCACTTATTTTCAATTACTAAAACTTCAAGTCCTTGTAATGATGATATTGCTAATTTTTTGGTTATTGGTTCCATTCACCCCGACCTCTCCTTCCAGCACAGGAAGATTTTTATTTCTGATTTTAAGAGGTACTTCGGGGATGATCCTCTTCTGTTCCAATCCTATGAAGATGGGGTGATCCGTCGTTTCATTCTGAAAAATGAAGTTCGTGGAGTCCTGAAATTTTGTCACACCTCACCAGTTGGGGAACATAATGGCCTGACCATAAGATAGAAAAGTGCATGCAATCTGTTTTTTTCTAGCCCTCCTTGAATTATGATGCTCAGGACTTTGTTTTCTATTGTGATTGATGCCAGACAACCGGTAATGTGGGATGTAGAGATGAGATTCCCCATCACCCCATCCCGTAGGTCTAACTTTTTGATGTCTGGTGTATAGATTTCATGGGTTTGTTTCCCCCATCTTTCGGAAACACTTACATCGTGGTCTGCTTCAACTACGTCTCAAAGTGAGTGGAACCTACTGCTAAAACTCACAACATAGCCATGGTAGTCATGAGAATATTAATGAAAAACATTTTTAGCAGGTTTGGAGTTCCCCGAGTACTGATCAATGGTAGAGGGACCCACTTCGACAATACAATGATGAGAGGAATGCTGTCAAAGTATGAAGTAAAGCATAATATGGGAACACCATTTCATTCCCAGTATAGTGGACAAGTGGAGCTCTCCAACTATGAGCTCAAGTAGATCCTAGAGAAAACAGTCAACAATTTGAGGAATGAATGGTCCAAGAAGATAGACGGTGATTTGTGGGCATATCAGAACACATTCAATATACCACTAGGAATGTCCCTGCTTTACCTCATATATGGAAAGCTGTTCCATCTGCCTATAGAATTGGAGAAAAAAGCATATTGGGCGTCAATGTCCTATATTTTGATTTGAAGGCAGTTGAAGAGATGTGAAATTTACAACTATATGAACATGATGAAATCATATTAGAGGCGTATGATAACACTAATCTATAACAGGAGAAGAATATAGAAATGCATGACCAGATGATTTCACGAACATATTTCCTACCCTGTGATTATGTACTCCTCTTTATCTCTCATCTTTGAATATTCGCAGGGATGTTGAAGTCATTATGGTCATGACCATTCCATGTTATACGCGTATTATATCTTGGAGCGGTGGAAATTTCTAGAGAGGATGGTCAACCATTCACGGTGAACGTAAAGTGAGTGAATGCTTACCATAACATGGATGACACGGTGGGAATGTTGTCCACCATAAAACGAAGGTAAACAGAGGTAAGTAGGTCGAGCCAATGACATAAAAAAAAGGTGATTCCTGGGAGGTAACCCATAGGAAACATGTCGTGTACCACCTAAATACAAAGTATGTACATATTCCATTAAATTTAACTTCTAACTATTATAAATATATATCATAACAATGTAATAAATAGGGATGATGCAAGTGTCGCTGGTAAGGTCACTAGAGTTTATCTAATACATCATCGATTCGAATCCCTCCCCACCTACCTTCATTACTAGGTTCCACCTTTTTCTCCATGTTTTTTTCACATGGCATGTATGGTAGTTTTTAATATATATATATATATATATATATATATATATTTATAAGAAAAACAGTGGTGGGGATGGATCAGTTGGCCAGGATCGTAACCCGGTCCCAAAAGACCCAGATTCGAATCCTAACAACTCTCCCATTTCCATCATTTTTCCTTATTAATTAATCCACATAGTGTGTCTTTCGATATACATCGTGTGTGCCACGTTTTCCTTCTAAAAACTGAAAATATTTTTCACATAATGTAATTCATGTGGGTGAAGTTGGCAGATTGGCATAGTCTCGGCCCTAGATCCAAAAGTCCTAGGTTCTAACTCAGCTAATCTCCCTACTTAATCCCTTTTTGTCCAATTAAAACCCACACAATATGCATTTAATTTCTTCCCGTAAAGTATAAGAATTTTCACTTTTGCTACATTTAAATAATAAATAGGAGCATCGGTACAACTGTTTCCCTTGTGGTTGGGGGCTTCCGTTCAGAATGGCTGATCACCGGTTCGAACCTCTCCCAAGAACCATGCCAATGGTTGTACTTCTCATTTCCCAATTTTGAAACATAAGAAGTGTATTTCCAGATATATTAAGTGTATAGTTTTATTTTTGATAAATTGTGTGTATATATATATTTGTTTTTGTGTGTGTCTATCTGTTTTAATTATTTTAATTGTTAATATTAATTATTATATAGTTTACTATAATAATTATATATATATATTAGCATAAAAAAAGTGATACATGGCATGTAATCTGTAGATTCACGCCTTGTACCTCGGCTATAAAAGCCGCGAACCACCAAGAATTAGCCCATGTCGCGTGAAACCCTCCGCTCACCCCGTTTCTTCTCCCATATGATACTCGACCTTCCCTTTCCCAAATCCACTGATTTAGGGTGTTTTACATTGTAATTTTTACAACATTATGATCATCGGTCCATGTATGCCCTTCTAAACACTTTATTTAATGTTTTCATAAGCGTTTGAGGTCATTTGTGGATCAGCCGCCCATTTGGCTTTGGCGATACACTGGCACAAATTGAAGAACACCTACCATGTAGTACTGTACATTGATAGACTTTGCATACTTAACGATTTAAATATACATGGTGTGTATGTTTGGTACACACCGTGTACTATCCCCGATCGTGCCTAGGTACCTTTTTCCCATGACCTCGCACACGATGTTCACATACAAGATGTTTCTATTCGGTACACACTGTGTACACCATTTCGTTCAGCCAACCTGTGCCTAACACTTCACATGACCATTTACCCTTTGTTCTTGAACATGTCATGTTTTCCTCTCACACGACATATCCTCTAATATTATCACTTTATACATGATGGTCATGTATTTTCAAACACATGACGAGGACCACTTCGCATAAACACGATGTGTATGTTTGGTACACGTCGTGTCTCCTTCCCTAGACACCAATACTCGCTCAGTGTGTCTATCTAGAGAACACGGGATGTTAACTGCTTTCATTACACATCATGTACTCTAGAAATACATGTCGTTTATCCTTCACTATTCTATATAATGTTTTCTTGACATTTCTATCCCACGAATACGATATGCTAACCCGCTTTCACTATACGCAGTGTACTTTGGATACATGAATCATGTACTTTTTTTATTTTTTCAGTTTTCTCACATTTTCTCATTTTTGTTTTTTCTTTTATTTTTATTTTTTGGTTTTTCTTTCTTTTTTAGGGTATGGAATAAATAGACCATTCACAGGGAAAGTGTCCTGCCTCCAACACTAAAGGTGAGAGGCCCATATTTTGTTTGATCCGACTCTGGCCATCTACATCACCAGATCCAGACTATCCAGTATCTAATCTATCTCGGATGGCCATCCTTCCACAAATCAGTACCTCAGATGAGGTTGGTCTTAGTAGCGATGCACCTCCACCACACAACACCAAGAATTCGAGCACCACCCTTTCTTCACCACCAACTACAACTCCACCCAAGAACTCCTCATTCACAGTTGTTCCATTATCGACCACCCCATACAATAGCCCTCCATCTACTTCAGCCACTCTTCCCCCAGGTCCAACTTCTACTGCTGCACCTCCACATGGTTTGGGCCCTATAAGTGTTCATTACCCTTTCATGGTGTTCCCAGTCACCGATTGGGCACACGAAAGGGTCCGATGCTTATCTCACCATTTGATCCTGTTGAGCAGTCTCTTTCTGGACAACATCTAGGTATCTAGGGAATGTTATGGGATATTCTTAAGCACACTCCATTACTTATGATCATATAGGTTAGAAATTTTATTTTCAAAGATTTATTTATAGAGTTTTCTTCTTCCTTTGAGTTTGACGGAGCAGAGTACCGGGAGACACTATGTGATGCGGTACCAGTGGTCTGGTTCTGGCTAGGCAGCCGACCCTTTTCCCTTACCATGACTGAGTTCAGATGAGGGTGCTTTTTTTATCCACATCCCATCACCCCAACCCATTTCTCCATATAACCCGACATGAGCACTTAGAGCTCGTTGCAATGTGGAAGGAGATTGGTGGGCCAGACCACTACTTTACCCCTACATCCTATAAGAGTAACCTCATCAATGACCATATCCTTCGTATCACCCACCAGCGCTTCAGCACCATCCTTTTCTCCCTCCATGAGGATATGGGGGTCGTGACTTGTCGTGACATGGATCTCCTCACCCATGTAATCTGGTAGGACTACCCGAACCTCCTTTACCTTGATACCTCGTATTTCTATGCCATGTTTACCAGTCTTCAGGGAAACCTAAACAGTGAGTTATACGCAACCCACCATTCCCCCTACCTCAGGTTTTTGACCCTTCTCTTTCCCATGACCTATTAGGTTCCCCCATCTGTATGGACTATCTCATGATTATTATCACGGGATTGGTACAAAAGTATGGGGTTCTTACATCCTCATCCAGGCACCACCCTGACCACCTTCGGAGCCTACTACCCCCACTGATGCCCCTTCTCCTACTTCCCCATCCCTTTTAGCTTCCAAACTCCACCCCCCCTTTTTCTAACCCCCTTCATATGGCCTACATTATTTTATTCCACCTTTTAACCCTACCCTCGAACCCTTGGCCGATCTATCCCTTTCCCTCTACCTAGCTGCGATGGTGCAGTAGTTTGTTCATCTTGAACGACATCAGGGCCAAGTAAAGAAGATAATGGGGATTCTTTTTCATCATCATGGTATACAACTACCCCCACCACCATCTTTTACCTTGGTTATTTTCCCTTATTCCGTAGCTCCTCCGCCTCTTACTGCACTGTCCAAAGATTCAATTCTCATTTCTACTATCGGCCCAACTGCTACAAGCACTACTACAAGTCCATGGAGTGATGCTGATCTTTCTATTCCGAGTCCATCTCTTGTGGATCCTACTTCTACAGATTCTCTTTCGAGTGCATATTACGAGCCTCCACTTTCCACGGATCATGATCCTTCTCTACCAGATATTTCTGTACCGGATGATGCCTCTTCTGAAGTGACTCCTTGACTAGTTTTTGGACACATGTTTTTCATTGTATTTTTATTGTGATATCTTATTACTATATATGTTATATATTCTTGCAATTTTTTTTCTCCACGACCATCACATGTAATCCGGCACGCTATAGACTAGCCTTCTCCATCACTGATCATTTATCTTCACCTAGACAAGAGGGATGTAATGTTTTTCCACGTTCTTCCATTTTTTTTTTCATACATGGTTTAATTATTTACATTCTTCACCTCGTTATGGTCAACTATTGTATACCCACATTCCCTTATTTACATTTTGTGGCACATAGTGGGCCACATGTGATATTATGTATGGGGGGAATCTCTTGAAAACTTTGGACTTTTCCCTTATAATCATTTTAGGAGACATCATTATATGAAGATATTTTTGAAAATGTGAAGTAATTTTGGATAATCATGTTTCTAAATAATAAAGATGAATGTGGGAAATTTTTAAAATTTGAATGATTATTTTTGTTTTTTAGTGTTCTAAAATGATTGGTGATATAGATTAAAATACAACTTATAATCCATTGATAATTACATTGATTAGACTAATCAATTATATGAAAGTCACGACCTCAATGTCTCTTTATTTGTTTTTCCCACCTCTGAGAGGTATTCTAAACCCTTTTTCATAATATTTCTAATAACCTCTTTCTTGAGATATTTTTATGATATACATAAATACAAGAATATGAATGTTTATTTTCAAAACATGAGGAATTTTTTAATTTCATTTAAATGATTGAGGCATTATGTTGTTTAAACCCCTTTATCATGAACCTACCATAAATCTTGTCTTTGAAAAGTCCCTAGAAACTAGGAATATCCTTTATAGAACGCCATATTACATTCCTATTTCCCTTCCTACCATAATTTCTTTTTGATTTTCCATGATTATACACTTAATCTTAAAAGAAGGGATTGGAAATGAATAGCATATTTTTGTGAATAATCATGAAATTAAGTATAGGGGAGAGCCTCTTGATCATTTCGGGAACAAAGGGTTCCGAACCTCTATTCGTGGAAATTCTAAAAGGATCCCATTGTTCTAAAAAATGGTACATACAAAAAGAATGTTTACTCACTTGTGTGTTTTTGAACCCTACCTACAAAACTAATGGAGATGGTGGTGATGAGATCATTTGATAAATCTTTATGAGGACTATTTTTACATTGAGCTTATCATTGAATGTCATGCCCAATTATTTATGAAGTTAGCCTCCTTTTTCAAGCTTTAGAGTTATTTTTCCAATCATTTCCAATGATAATTTAGCCACGAAAACATCGGTTCCTTATTGAAATGTCTTCATGATTTTTGTAAATCAATTTTTGGAAGTAGAGAACTAGATTTCCTACACTCATATTGATAGAGTGTATATATCTATGATTGAGCATAACATTAAATTTAAATATCTTGAGTGTTGAGAATATTATCGGTGAGGTAGATCATCAAGTGGATTGTTTATTCTTGAAAGGTTGAAACATGTGTTTAAAAGAGGATGACAATAGTTAATTGAATTGTATATGAGGCATGATTAGAATATCTCTTGTATTGAAAATATTTTTTAGATTTTTAGAATTTTCTATTCTGACTTATTATTTATATTTGTGATGAACTAAATTCATTCCTTTTAAAATATAGAATCTATTAATTGGATGTCGAAATTTTTTTATGGCCTTAAAATGACTATGTATGGGGGAGTTAGATGCACCCGATTTGTGTATACATTTTCACATGATTTATTGAAAATAAGAACATGTTCTCTGCAATTACTTACTGCCTAGTGGAAAAATACTTTGATTATCGGTGATCTTGTTCATTTTCAGGATATTTATGGACAAATACACAAAATAGTGGAGAATTGAGAGAAAATTACACACTACTTGGCTTGTACTTATACACACACCGTGTACATTCAAACATAGACATGGATTGGCTATGACATGGTCATGCCCATATAACACGAAGCTGGTACATACCGTTTTCACACTATACATGCCATGTACACCCTCCAAGAATCATTTGGTGGATGAGAAGAAGTCTACACTCCATGTGGCTAGATAACAAGGAAACATCGTGTTCTTCCTATACACACCTTGTATACCTTTTTAGAATTGTTTGGTTTCCCAAAAAGTGGGAGTACACACCATGTATGGCAGTGTTACCCACCATGTATATCTACTTACCGTGCAACAATGAGTTCCATGTCCAAGACGATGTGTTATTTTGCCTACCATCGAAGAAAACAAAGAAAAAAGTGTGTTGACAAAGTGCACGTCATGTACTTTTGTCAAAAACAGTGTAGTTGAATTTCTATAAATAGAGGTCTTGGCCTCTGGTTCAAAAGAAGGAAATAAATGAATAATAGGTAGGGAAAAAGGGTTAATGGTATGAAGGAAAGATGTGATGTTGCGATTCTACCAAAATTCTACTACATTTCCATTCTACCATTCTTCCCAAGAGTCACTCCTTCCCCAATGTTTCAAACAATGATCAAATCAGGTATTGAGGGTTTTGAGCTTATCTTTACCTCTATTTGTAACTAAGTAACCAGTGTGTTGGGGTTGTGGTAGATTTAAGAGTTGTAAAATATGTTATTTTCATTGAATGTGTTTGTTCTTTTTACTTATTCTAATCCTTCTTAAATCACTTCATCGTATGAGTAAACATTCTGAACTAGAACAAGGGCATAATTTTCATAGATTCCAAAGAAGAATAACAACGAATATTTTGATGATCATTGTTTGTATTTTTGGACTCAAAAATGGACTTATCTGAATAATAAACTATTAAACACTATCTACCAGACCAAAGTGTCGGTTTCTCGAGCTCGAAATAGAAGTTTACCGGACCAGGGAAACATTGTTACCAATTGAACATAGAGGTTTGGGTAATCATGAACAACCCTACCTCATAAGTAATTTTATTTAATAATTAATTTCTCATAAATCCACAACCCCAATGCATTTATCTATTTATTTTCATCCAAACGAATTTTCTTGTATTTTCTTCAATTCATTATATAATTTATTAATGAAACATAAAATAATTATTCATTTTATCCAAACATAAAAAATCAACTCTAAATTCAACACACTTCACTAAGAAAAAAAATTAGTTAAGCAAAGACAAAAATAACTCCGTTTTTCTTATGGATCGTCCCATTACATATACTATGCTCATTAGGGTAAAAAATAATTTGGGACAATGATAACATACCTTCGGTGAAATGAGTCACCAACAATTACCTACCATTTAAAGAACCATGATTGTATATCAACGGATGAACACTATAGATGGTCTCTAAAGAGGAATAAAACATTTATAATGTATCTAATTAAATAAAGAAGATATATTTCCATTGATCTTGTGAGGTAAGTAGATGAATAATTTAAAGTAATATAGGAATTTTTGTGTTTTTATATAATACATGATAAGATCACCATTGGAATTACTTTAAGTATTATATTAATATAAATTAATATTTTTCTAAAATTGGCACACAATTGATAAAGTTTATAGATATTATAGGTATTAGTCTAAATAATATAAAAAATATAATTTAGACATGTTTATGTGATGTTTTATCCCTTATCACTTAATTTTAACCCTAATTATCCTTTTGGATGATTACCACAATGTAAATGTGTATTACTATTCTGAAAAAGAACATTACTATAAGATAAAAAAGACCTATAAATGGAAAATCGATGATATTATAGACAATATAACATTAAATTTTCTAAATATAATATTTTATTTTATTTTATATAGTTTAAAAAATCATATTTCATATAATATGTTGTAAAATATATTTTCCCATTTATTTAAATATTATAACTTAATTGGAATCTAGATATTAATATAATTATAATTTAAAACGTTATCAAATCAATATTACTTGAAATATATATAATTTGTTTAATTCAACAATCTATTAAAATTTTATTAATTTTAATGGTTTGAAATCATTGACTTGTTTTTTATACTTCTTGAATAGTCATTGTGTCAAAATTCATAAGAGATTAATGTAATTATTCACTCACTAAAAATATAAAATTTCCATCATAAAAAATAATTAACAAATAAAATAAACATGTATAACTTAACATAACATTTTTTATCCCTTTCAAAAAATATTGTTGGTATTAAAAGTAGTAGAGTGGCGTTTAGAATGTATCATTAACTTAAAATAATATAATTTGTTTAATCAAATGGAATGGGGCATGAAAATTTGGAATAATATAATATTTTTTATGGTCTAAAAAATTAAATGTAATAATGGATACATTATTGGAGATGTCTTAGTGTTTTCCCATAATGTAAATCTTGTTTTACCCACTTTAACCTTACTGGGGTGACAAATATTTATTATGATTATTATTCATACTAACCAAAATTTAAGTTACATATTTAAAATATTTGAAAATAATCATAAGAAATATATAATATAGAATTAAAATTTCTATTTTTATAATTTTATATAGCAATTTTATTTTAAATTCCTACAAAATAAATATAAAAAATTATCCTATAGAAATGTTATTTAATCCATAAATTTTTATATACCAAAATATTTTATAATGTTTATTACTATGTAAATTATTAGATTGTTTATAGATAATGAATAATTATAATAATTTAAGATAATTTTTGGAAAATAATTTTTCTTTTCAATTTTATGAAATGATTGTTTTTTGAGAAACAATATTTTTTACAATTCATATAGAATTTAATATTCTTAGAAAAATATCAAAATTTACCACTAGAATAACATTTTTTGAATTAGAAAGTGATACGGTTTTCCACACATAAAATATCTAAATGTGGATAATATTAGTTATAATATACTTTAAATTTTTAAATAATATCCAGTTTGACAAAAGCATATTTTTGAATAATAAAATGACAAAATTAAATATTTGGTGTTGTTTTACTAAGAATTTATCAATAAATTTTTATTTAGTATGACCATTATATATATGCATCATAATTTTATTATTATATTAATAACCCTTAATAAATATCTTGTACACTATCAAACATAAATATATTTTAAAATCATTGGAATTTACAATCTCAACCATTAAAATAATTGTATCCTAAAAAATTTCTATTCTTCAAGGCAAAATTGAATTTATAAATTGGAAATAACATTTTATAATTCCAGAATCCAACAAATTTTTAATAAAATATCTTTTTTAAATAATGGAAATGGAAATAAGATGTCACGTGGAATAAAAAATATCACAATTAAAAAACAAGAGAACGTCACTCGGAAGTGAAAATGTAGACATAGAGGTGAAAATTAAATTTATTATTATTTAAATTGATAGAGAATGTTTATCACCTAAATATTTTGAGAAATATTTATCTATAATTAAGTATAATTTTTGCTGATATCTTGTGTTACAAACCACACTTATTTTAAATTTACCATGAAATGCTATTAAAATATTACGAATTAATTTGATGTTTATCACAAATATATTTGATTGGAAGGTATGAATTTAATAATAAAAAAAATTTAAAATAATATAGTTTATATATTAATAATACTAATTTATTATTTATTAATTATTAAGAAATGAAAAAAAACATTTGAAAATAAAAAACATGTTTTTTAAATATAATTTTAATGTGCGCAATTTACTTTTTTCATAATAAGTTAATGTAATAGTTAATTGTTAATTATTTTAATAAATTTATATATTATATATTCAGTCAAATATTTTAACCTTTATATACAACTTTTTTAGGATTGGGTGATGAATAAATCCAGTTTAATAAAAAAAATAATTTTCTAAAATGCCATTTTCATTTCTTTTTTCACTCTTATTTAAAAATTAATTTATTCCACTCCAATAAACATATTTTTTAATAATTTAATAAATTTTTATAATAAGTGGGGTAATTTTTTTAAATATGTATATTTTGGTTTTAGGTTTTATGAATAGTAATATCGGTATAATTTTCACCTCAGGAAAGAGTAATTCAGGTTAATATATGTTAAAACAATGTGATAATGTTATAATAATTCATGATAATTATTATTGGTTGAATTTATGTTGGTGATTATAAAATTATTCTAAAATATTATTTTTTATGGGACACATTTCCCGGAATTCTATCTATATAATTTTTAAATAAATGAAATTAACAAAATGTCACTTTATTTTTTTAAATACCTATTAGAAATACACATTGGTAAAAATATAATGTATTGAATGAGTACAAATTTCTATTTTTATGTTAATGAAATTAATTAATTGATATAAATTTCATTATAATTATATATTTTTTAAAATTATTACTCAACACTAAAGCAGTAAGTAAAAAATTAATCATAAAATAAAATAAATGTATTTAAATATAATAAAAGTAACAGAATTTGAATGATTTATTGTGTTCAACTAATTTGAAATATTAATATGATATACTAGTGTTGTGTAATTGGAATAGTTTCAAATTCTATCTTAGTATTTATTTATTTAAATAAAAATAAATAAAGATCCATAAATTAATGTAGTGATATTTAATCATAATAAAATTTCATATAATAATACATAAATACATAAAATATTCTAATATGACTAGTAACATAATATGTGATTGAAAATTTCACTCATTGGCCATTTATAAAACCTTGTTTTTACATTATACTTATAATTACAACCCTATGTGTGTGATAATTCCATTATCGTGGTAATGGTTAAAATATGATAACTAAAGTGTTAATCCAAAATAATTAGTTCAAAACATAACTTATACCTATCAAAATATTATTATTTTCTGATATTATTTAAACTCCATCATATCATATATTTAATTCTAATTGGTTTTTAAGGAATATGGGAAAGAAAAATGCTATGTTATATTTTAATAATTTATGAAATCCAATGATTTTCCCTCCCCTCACTGATAAAAGGGCACATATTATTTCTATTCATCACGCCTCATAAATAATTCTAGAATGACCAAATCGTAAAATATTATCATATACACTCACTTAACACATTATAGAGGTATTATTCTTCCTTAAATACCTAAAATATACTCTATAAAGGGAGAGCTAATGGATTTGTTTCATAGAATATGTGACAACCATAATCAATCATATTCTATTTTATTCTTAGTTTACCACAATGAAACAATTTATTTATCATTAAATAAAAATTTAAATATAATAAATATACTCAAATATTATTTTTATTATTAAATCGCCTTTATTAAACCTCTACTCCATCCAATGGGAAATAAAATTATCGCTCGTGCATACATACAGCTTACACTCTCCACATAATGATACAATTCATTTCCCATCAATTTATTTTATGGATGACTATTATGATGGGTATAATTTTTTTATATGATAATAATGAAATAATTATTCATATTTATTAATAAAATTATTCCCACCTTCTTAACTTCCAAACCATTAAAAATTGTTATTGTCATTCGTGTGTCGAAGTGGACTACCACACACACGTAGTGAAGTGAATCAATTTTCATATTTAATTTACATTAATGGTAATAAGGATGTATATGAAGAATATATATGAATTATATTATATAATATTAATTATTTAATGATGAATTATTATTTACATTCCTATTCTTCCATCCAATAAAAAGTGAAAACATCATTCATATATACATATCACATATCTTCTCCAAGAATATTGTAATTCATTTTTCAATCAATAATATTTTTTTGATGAATCTAAATATTTTTATAATGAAAATTTATTACATTTATATCATTATTAAATTTTTTGATATAATATTACCCTAATAAAATTATGAGTAACAAGATTTATGAAACAAACATAATTGAAAAACAAAGCAGAAATCACCTAGAGTAGTGATTATAATTATATATTTTTACTAAAAAAGTGATAATTTATGAAAAATATATCATTCGTGGTAAGATATATTAGAATATATTTATATAATATATTTAAAATCAATAAATATTCATTAAATTTATGTTCAAATTCTAATAAAGATCGCAGAAACCTAAGGTTATTTATTTATGTTTCAATACTATGTTAATCGTGATTGTTTATTAATGAATTTACATTGATGAAATTATATGATTCATATTTTTTGATTCCAAATAATTGTATTCCATTCATGTTAGTTGTTTAGAATATATGTTTTTCATTCATTTTAATCTCATTAATTATTTAATATTTGAAAAGAATTTTTTCATGAAAAATTTTTATTTCTCTCATTGATCTAAATTTTTTTTATTCTATATACATATTTATAAAAACAAATCATTGAAATATTATTGTCATTTTTAAAATGAGGTATTTTTTATGTTTTCTAAAAAAACAATGAAATTAATTTTTTTAACATATATTACATGAATGTAATTTCCCAACATTATGTCCACTAAATGATATAGAATAATTATTTATAACTTTCAATAATTACTTTATGTGAATTTTTTTCCATAATTTTATGAAACAATTTACATTTTAGTTAATGGATTTTAAAATAGAAAGTGAATTTTATTCATGATTTTTAAAATTTTATTTATATTCCATAATGACATAAATCTTTTGTGTTTTTTCATTTTTTTTAAAGGGGATAAAATATAATGGAACCATCTTTATTATTTTAAAAAATATTACATGATTATGATGGTGAGATTCTTATGAAGACAATTTATTTTACATGGTTTATTCTATTAGGATATTATGAAATGTTTTTGAAATAATATTTCATAGAATTATTTATGATATGATGACATGATGTATGATTTTTAATCCTTTTATAAAAAACTAATTTTGGTTTTAAATTTTTTTATTGGGGCTCAGAATAATATAACCCAACAAAGAATTTGGTAATATTTAATATCTAATTAGATAATTACTTGAAACTAGTTGTGGTGCTTAATCCATTATGGTTAAAAAGTAAATTATATTGATATATTATTGGAAATAAGTTAATATTATTCATAAATAATGGGAAAGAAATCAATTTTCATGATCCATTAGGAGAAAAATTTCAACGTGCTTGATATACTACATGAAATATGTTTTTTTGGCCAGATATGTTAATATTTTTGGTCATAATAGTTAACCTTGTAATATGAAACGTATTTTATCACTATGATTTTATAAAAAAATTATGACATGAAAAAATGGTACATGATAGACTTATAATGACTTATTACTCTATTTATTCCTTTGGGATGTCATGATTACTCTGTAATTATTGAATCATGTTTATCATTATTGAAAATTTATTTATGAACAATATATACTATAGTTATGATCTCCTAAAAAATGATTATATTATTCCTTAATATGATAACCAAATGACATCTATTTTGTTTACACATACTGAGTATCCATGTTCTCACCTTATATGTTTCATTTTCACAGGTTTTGAATAAATGATTATGTATGGCATGTCTATGATGATTTATAAATGTAAATATAATCATGGGATATGTGGAAGATATTTTTTGAAATAAGATGATTGTGTATCCAGTCTATAAAGATGATAAACCATTATTGTACTTGGGTAGGTATTTTTGGAATATATTTATTATGAATCTAAAAATACATAATATTTATGTATCAAAATCATGGGCTTTTACATTTTGTATTACATTAAGGTTTAATTTACCATTGGAAACATTGATGAGAAATCAATAGTGAAAACCATGGGTTATATCTCGAGGTATATGGTAACTCCCTTATTCTTTTCAGTGATCAACGATAACCTTGTTTAATCATATGTATTAGTATATTGAGAGGAATGGTTCATTATTTATAAATCCTTTAAACAATATTTCATTGTTTGTTGGTTTTATATAAATATTATTTTTCATCAAATTTTTTATGTTTTGTTTTTTAAAATGGTTGGAAATCGTAGGCATAATAATAAAAATTAATCTGAGAGAAAATTTATTGATTTTCCAACTGAGAAACCAAATCTTATAGGATATGGAGTTAATTTTATCATTTCATTTCCCACACAAAATTCTCATGAAAGGAATCATAATGAGATTCCAAATAAATAATTAAATGAACAACGTACTCTCAAATATTTATGAGAAAATATATTTATTCATTCGTGGAATTTTTATCCAATATTATCTGAATAATTTATCACCATTATAAGTAAAATATTTTATATTCTTTTGAACATGGTAGATGAAATGGTTATCATATCAGCTAATCATTTTGAAGGAGAAGTAGAACAGTTTTGGTTACTTATTAATAACATGAGATAATAAGAGTATATTGAATCTATGGAATTAGATGATTTTATGAAGATATATTTTTTTAAGCACTTACATTGTATTCTATGTATAAATATGGATAAAAAATCCTTGACATATAAAAGGAAGAAAAAACTATTTGTTCCTGTGAGGATTTTTTTTTCATACTTCTATTATATGTCTATAGAGACCCTTTTTCCCATGAAAGACATTAAAATATTTATGTATATATTTTTTGGAGCCAGACACTGAGATGATGTGTGATTACAAGTTCAAATATACCTACAAATAAATTTATAAAATATTAAATATATTTTATATGCAGTTTCTTGAAGAAAATTGAATAACTATTAACTGAAACATCATATCAGAAATGCAATACCAGTGATGAGTCAAGAATTCTAGGTTGACCATATGTGTGACCTTAAATAGTTCAGTATAGGTCTTTTGGGTAAGACAACCATTGGGGTAGAAATTAGTGGATTAAATAGGATAATAATTATGTTTATTCATTAAATTAACTTAATGTATTTAGTCTATAAAATAATAGTTATAGATTTTTACCTATGGTTATCCGTATAAACCCTATGAGAATCAAGGGGTGTTCTTCTTCATTCCATTTTGAAAAAGATATCTAATGATTATGAGGCTCCAAATCTAATATTACTGAAATAAATAAAATTCGATAGCTTCTTCTATTCATTGGAAAGTGTGTTCTTCGACATAAAATAATTCAATATCCAATTAGGGAAAATAATTTGTCTATTGTTCCACATTTGTATAAATTAATTAAGAATGATCAATACTTTTATTGATTAGAACCAATATATAGATGTTACATGTGACCATGTATTTATTATTCATTTATCAATTATTTTGTCACCCAGATCATCCAATTGTATATGTTGTCCATGAACACTTGGAAAACTATGTTATTCTTTTTATATAGGTAATTTTCAACCAATAAATCATTAAATTCTTATCTATTGTGATATGGGGTCATGGATTGATGTTTCTAGGAGCAAAAAATCCCTATCAAACCCCCATATTTATGGAGGGATCATGTAATACAAGCAGAATACCAAATTGATTATGGAATAGATGGTTTTTTGTGTTTTGGTGGAATGGATTGTTGGTCCAGGCTCAAAACTAGGACATGTTGATGATTTTAGGTGTGGTAGTGTCAGGTGGATTCTATTCCCATTGAATAAATCAAAAGATTATATTTTCTAGCCTCCAAATGGTCACAACTGGTATGTGATCATGTGATCCATTGATTTTGGGTGGTAAATCAATGGATTTGGATGTGAATATACAAGATCTAGAGTGTAAAACCCAGATCTATGTTTCTATGAAAAATGTGACTACTGAACATCTAGTCTTAGAAAGACATGATATGCATAGACATGGTTGTTGTGACTAGGGTTTCATATATTTATGAATATAACTTGCAGTTTTGGAAACCCTACATGTCACGTGACCGTATGATGGAAACCCGGTGTGTACTCCTGGAGTACATGGGCACATGTACGACCCGGAACATGTCATGTTCCAATGTACACTAACGAGGCACAAGATCATGGGTAGGATGAATGGGTGCATTAGACATGTCGTTTTGAACCTATATGTCATGTATATCACCAAATGGGAAGTTATATGTATACTAAAAATGACATGAATAAGTGATGGATTGAGACTACACATCGTGTGGGTCCCCTCAAACTTCATGTACACCATGCATCCTTTTAATAAAACACTAACCTCTCACATCTATTTCGTTTGGACTAGGATATTTTAACCCATGGAATCCAATCCAATGTTTTTTCTACATAGAATTCAATGAAGGCCTCAACATAAGATATTAATATATGATATGGGATTCTATAATAATTTTAAATGTTTAGGTGATTCCCAATGATGGTTGTGATCATAAATATTTCCATATTATTATAAAGTGGATCCCTCCAAATAAGATATGGCATGGGTCGTCTACCAATCTATTGTGTGGAACACTCTTGCTGGGGTGGGCATGGTTCTTCTATCTACTCTCAGAGTAGAACCCAAAAGTTGAATTAATGAATGGTCCCCTGACTATTAGAGTGACACACTCTAACTGGGCTGGGCATGGTTCCTCTATCGACTACTATAGGGTAACCCTCTATCAGGGTGAGTCATGGTACTTCTAATGACTTATAAAGAGGAACCCTCAAGTTTTATTGTGAATAGACCTTAGACTACTAGATAATCACCCTCCTGTTATGCTATACATGGTTGTTCTTCTGACTACAAGAGTGGCACCATCCATCTGGGTAAGGCTTTAGTCCTCTACTGACCACTAGAGTGGAACCTTATATATTGGTTTGGAATGTGTTTTATTTACTTCTGATTAACACCTAACTATTTTACCAGGTCCTGGGTCTTCTACCTAGATAGTGTTCCCCTCATAGAATAGTTATTGGGTGTTGTTTGACATGAATGTTTTCTACTAGGAAAAGACATGAGATGGCAGGCATCATTGAAGGACTTCTGTAACTGCTAGAAATTGAATCATTAATGGGATATGAAATCTTAATCCCTTACCCTCAACTATTTTTGAATTTTGTTTCAGCTTATATATATCTATATGAATGCTGATTTATATTTTAAACTATTTTTATAGGTAAAAGATACATGACATATATCCCACCTACACGACATGTTGAGCTCCATGGGATTAGATGAGGTTAACTTATTTGTTTAGGTTCGTATTTTTTCCATATGTTTCTTATTGTGACTCTTAATAATCCCCATTCAGCTATCAGGGATCTCTAATGCATATGTATATAATAAATCTGAAAGGGGATTCATGTCTATAGGTCATATGTTATGCAGATTATGGACTGTTCTACGGTGACTACACAATGTCTTATAGATATATTGTACATTGAATATGTATGGTGGTCAGACAAAGGATATTCAATGATTGTATCTCTAAGAAGTTTACTCATCTAGTTTTTCATCTCGAGACATCATTCTACTTGGGACTTTATTTTTTCCATTTTTATTTCAATTATGACTATAGTACCGAAGTACACCACAAATTTTTTTCATTCGTGGTTTATATTCTTACTGTTTAATCTTTTTAATATTATTACTCATAACATCTATGTTGATATGGTAGGGTTTGTATACATTTAAAATAATTAAATGACTCCACATGTAAGATATTCATTTAGTATCATATCAATAGACCCTTTCTAATATATTTCAGCTTAGGGTAGTTGAAGCTCGAACCCTATAGGGTCGGGTCATCAGAGATTGGTATCCACGGTGTTTTAATCCTTGAGAAGGTTTTTGGAGTTTTTCTATTATTATGATTTGGTTTTTATTTAGGGTAACTGTGTGAAAGTATCTTAATTGATCCTATCAAACTAGGTAACCCATTATTAGGGTCACAAGTGACGTATACATTCACTAGGTC
Organism: Viscum album; assembly: GCA_963277665.1. Classification (NCBI taxonomy): domain Eukaryota; kingdom Viridiplantae; phylum Streptophyta; class Magnoliopsida; order Santalales; family Viscaceae; genus Viscum; species Viscum album. Next base: position 1,934,771,592 of record OY728142.1, read on the forward strand.
CTTGAATACCTACTTTTCAACTCAAAGTACTGATACATTGGGATTTGGGACCAATGGTGGAAGTATCATATAGGATTTAGTCATTGAAATACCTTCATGATTCAACTCCCCATGGTATATATATAAATATATATATATATATTCTCATCTAACTGTGGTATGTTAAAATTATATTTTCAAAATTCCTCCGCAATAACATCTCACTAGGTTACCAGTTCTAGATCATTTTGATTACCCGATGAGTGATAAGTCCTCGGTTTATGGTACATCCCATGAGATCCTTACCCCAAGTGGATAAGATGAAACACCCCCACTATTCGAGAAATAAAATCATTCTTGAGGTCTATGATGTGGATGTGCACAAGCTTAGCATGCTTCTTGAGATCCGTCACTAGTAGCCAGTAAGGACCCACAACGAGCCAGAAACCTAAGCATTGGAGGATGTGATATATTTGATAGTCAATGTTTTCAAGCTCATCCAATGGATAATGTGGGAGGAGGTGATATGATATTTCACACATATCCCTTGTCTATACATCCCGATGTGGGGAAGATGTTAATATACCATTAACTTGGTTTTCGTGGGGCCATCATCTGATGGATCATGGTTGGGTTCATCTTTCGAGGCCTCGCCTCTCAATAGGTGAAGGACAACAACTAGGTTAATTCCAATTTATTTCAGCACCTTCATTTCATAGATTTAAAATTAGATGACATTACCATCAAATTTATGATCAGGATTATGTAGAATGTGAAGGGCCATGATTCCATCTGGTTGATAGTTTAATGACTCAAGAAGTAGATTCATTTTGTTGATATTTTGAAGGTAAGTTTAGTGGATAATTTGGGGATGATGTTTGCACATGATATTTTTCACCATTCTAGGATTCCATTGACTATTGTATCAAACCATGATGCATGGTTCATGTAACAGTTATGGAGTTGCATGCGAGAGGCATTCAGGACCCATATTAGGATGGGTACAAATTTCCTCTACTAGAATTATGGTAATACTAAGCATTTTATCTTGGTGTTGGAAGACATTTTATGTGATTGTGAATTATTCATTACATGGATCTGGGAGGATAACATTACATTGGTATATTTTGATTACAACTGTAACTACCACAATATTATCAGTATTGAAAATTTTGTCTCCTTGTACGGGAGACCATAGAGGTAAAAATTATGCTAGACATAGATCAGCGAGGCATATCTTGTGGATATATTGTTTGAGAAGGATAAAATAAATAAGGATTATTTTATACATGAGTGTATGAGGATAGCCCAAAGAATGATTAAATCTTATGCAGATTGAAATCATATACCCTTGGAGTTAGAGAATAGAGACCAAATTTTCCTAAGATTCACCCCTTGTAAATGATGGTGGAAGATAGTTTGGGGATTCATTTTATCTAGGAAGTTAATTGGGATATTAAATATCTTTTAAATAGTTTTTTAGGTTTCTTACTGCCTCACCCTACCCCCATAGTTAGATTGGGTGCATAGAGACTTCCATGGGTCACATCTATGGATATAAGTTCATGACCTTACCCACATTTCTGACTGGGGAGAGTTGGAAATATTAGATGGATTCGGTCCTTTGGAGAACCCAATGGGGATCAAGGAACACCAGGGGACAACCATGTGTTGATGGACCATTCCTTTGGTTCGTGTAATGTGACAGCATGACAACGTGAATGAGAGATCCTAATAGTGGGAAATATAGTTTTAGAATCAGCATCCCGATCTGTTTTTTTAGTTCTTCATTCCATGGAAATAAATTTTGAAGGTAGGAAGGGTGTAAAAACCCATTATTTTCCATCTAAATTATTGAAATATTTATTCATATAATTTTGAAGACAAGCATTGAGACAACATGTGATTTCAAGGCCCGATGCTCCTGAAATTAATTTTATAAAAATATTTTATATATTTTATATCACACATGCATAGTGTTTTAATAAATTGCGATAAATCATAAATTGAATATTATCTAACAAATATGAGAATAATATTGAGTCTTTTACCGAAGGTTTTCACAGGGCATGATCTAAAATAGGTAGGCATGGATGATTTAGATTAGATGGTTTTTGGATGTGCATTTAGTGGATTAATAATACTATTGATTTAATTAATTAATTAAATTAACATAAGATAATTTATCCTTAAATTCCAGGTTATGGAAAATTTTCCTTGGATTTCTACATCAACACTCATAGAATCAAGAGGTGTATTCCCCCCCTTTTTTTTCGAAATTTATGATCTGATTATGAAAAACTCCAGATTCAAGAAGATCAACACACATCGAACACAACAACTTCATCTATTAGTTATTGAGAACATCCTTTGATGAAGAATGGTCCATTAACCAGGTAGGGATAATCATTTTAGTATTTTTCCTTATATTATTAAATTAATAAAGAATGGGCATCCCTTTCTTTGATATGCACCAATTTATAGATGTTACAAACACCCTTGTAATGATGATTGATTTATTTAATTTTTATCTCACATGAATATTCTAATTGTATATGTTTTCGAAAAATGATTGGATAATGAATATTACTCCTTTTAATTTTTTTGATATCGCCCTCTGATTATTCATATTCTTATCCATTGGGATGTGGTGATATGTATCGATGTTTTTGGGTGGCACAAGGCCTAATAAGGCCCCCTAATTCATAGAGTGTCCATGTACGAAAAACAAAATATCATCCCAGGGACAAAATTGAATGGTTTTAGGGTTCCAAGATAATAGTTTTTTTGATCGAGGCACCAAACCTGGAATTGGAGATGATCATATGCATGACAATGTGTGGTGGATCATGAATCCCTTCTATGAATTAGAAAAATATATTTTATTAGACACCAGATGGGTAAAAAAATTGGATTTAATGAGATAACCCAATTTCAGGTATTCAAACATTAGATCCAAATTTTGAGATACCAAATCTAGAGCATATAAATCATATCAATGTTTTTGTGAAAAGGAAACTATATTCCATGTAGTGTGAAGAACATGCTGCATGTTGAAACTTCCCTGTGGAGGTTGGGATTTCACAGATTTATAATAATCACATGCCATATGGATCCCCAACATCACTTCTGATCACGTGCTTGAGAGACAACGTATACTCTTTTTGTATATGGGAATGGATATTTCTAAGAACATGTAGTATGCCAATTTACACAGAGGTGGTTTCGATACATGGGCATGACCAAGGAACACAAGAATGACCTTAGGTAGATTGAAAACACCATGTAGACCCTCTAAACGTCATGTATACTTAAATGGGAATTGATCCATGTATTGAGAGGTAAATCAATAGGAAATAGATCAGGACTACGTGAAATGTGGGTCCCTTAAAAAATCGTGTACCCCTTGCATCTTTAAAAAAAACATCGTCCTCTTATATCTTGTCTATTTTAACTTGTATTTCGGCCCATGAGTATCATATCCTGAGTTTTTTTAAAATTATAATGTAATTGTGGACTCTTTTTTTAGTTTTGAGACATGATTTATAATATTCTAGGAATAAATATTATTTATGAAATGGTCGATGTTCGCATTGATCACACAAGACTACCAAAGGATTCTAGAGTGGAACCATCCTAATTGGATAAAGAGTCGGTCCTCTGTGTATCATTATAGAGGAATCCTCTAGATAATAAAGGGAAGGGTCCAACATCAACCCATTCCGTGGAACCCTCCTATACTTTTAGCTCATGGGTCTTTGACTAATATAGTTTCACCCTCTTGGTTGGTGAATCATAGGACATATACAGAGTACTAGAGTGGCACCCTCAATCTGGGTTAGCCAAGGGTCATCTACTAACTACTAGAGTGGAACCCTCCAATTTTCAGGAAATGGGTCCTCAACTACTAGAGTGGAACCCTATATCTAGGATGATCATGAGTCATATATTAAATAATAGTATGGAACCCTCTTGATAGGGTGGACATTGGTCCTCTACCGACTACTAGAGTGGCACCCTACAACTAGTAAGGGAATGTTTCCTCTAAGGTCTATTGAGTGACACACTCCTAATATACCATGGAATTTGTATTATACATAGATATTATACCCCTCGACAGTGCGGTGAAATAAAAAGTTATGTATTGACTGATATGTTATCTTCTAGGGAGATGTGTGAGGTATTGGGAATGTTGATAGACTTATGGAACCGACGACACTTTTTCATGTGTTGAAATGTGATATATAGATCCACTTGTCTTCAATTTATATATCTTTATATTGATAATATGTATATATATATATATGTGTGTGTGTGTGTGTATCCATGTCAATTGTAATTTTTATCTATGGAAATGGTTGATAGAAACGTGACGTGTAATCCACCTACACTACATGTTTATCTCCATATGGATGGAAGTGGTTAAATTATTACTTTGTGTTGAGATGTTTACTATCTATTTCCTATCATGAATTTTACTTCTCCCCCTTTATCATTCAGTAAATCATACTGGGTATGTATATACCACACCTATATTGGTTTTTCTTGAACATGTTGATTCATATGAAGATGACAGAAAGGATGGTAATGACTATAATTCTTGGTAGAGATACATGGTTTATTATCCCCATTTTGTTGACTAAACATGATTATTTTGATTTGGGATCTCCCATTACTTTAATTATTTATTTTTTAGATAATAATACTTTTCGGGTTGGGATTTTATTTTATAACATTACTTTTTAGATTTCACAAAAGTATACTTATACACTATGGAGGGTTTCCTGGATTTATATAGATTCTATCTAATGAATCTTTTAATTATTATTTCTCTATAGATCAACATTTATATTGATGGGTGTGTGAGTATAGGTAAATTTTGAAAATTCATCCCCTGCTAGATATGCCTTTTAGTTCTTGTCAATAACCCTTTCTATATAGAGGTGGACTTTGGGATGTTGCGGCTCGAGCCCCATTGGGATGGGTCATGAAAATGTGTATGGTTTGATTATTATCCATGAATTAAAACATATTTATTCAATGGTTTCTGAAAATTATATCTAAAAAAGTTGTTATCTATAATAGACTTTATAATCTATGAAGAAAAAAAACTTTTCAACTTAATGTAAAATGTAAATTCGAAATCCCTACCATTCTAATGGTTTTTAAAATAAATGGATAATCGAGCCTCATGTAATCATGAATATATATCATAGTGGAATGATATAACAGTCATTTACATGCTACGTGTATTGGGATATACATAAAAAACTATTACTGAATGGATATTCCAGGTGATTTAATCATGGAATGATGGTTTATAAAGCTCATCAATGTCAAAAGGGTATAAATTTAATAATTAATTCTATAGATGAAAAGAATACAACAATTAATTCACCACCCATTATTCAATCTCAGAAATATATCGGGTATAAAAATTACAAAAACAAGTTCTCAAATATGATAATAATTAATGATGAATGAAATCAATAAAATGTTATTCCCAAAGAAAAGGAGGAATATCTTTAGATGAAGACTTCTGATGTAGGTTATGATAATTACATGATGAAAGGTAAACTTATCACAATCTCTAGAAACACTAATGAATGATTTGACATCAATTTTACACAATATTTTATATCTAAATAAATTTATTAGAGCATGAAAATTATACCCTTGTCACGACCCATCCTCGGGGCCCGTGCCGTGACTACCCCAAGACCGCCTTCAATAGGCCTGGGGCTGGAGACTAGAACCAAATGAGTAAATCCCTATACTGGGAAGGCATTGCCTTTATAAAAGTAAACAAACACAATAGAGTGTGTAACTGAACTAAGCACTAAGAACTGTATTCAAAAGTAAGTGCTGAAAAGAAAGGGGCTGGAAATATAAGCACAACAGTAAGTACAATACAACTAAAAAGCTATTTAAACTACAGTAATGTAAACAAAAACCACTGAGTTGTCCTCTGGGAATCCCACCTGAAGAGTGGGTACATATGGTCTCCTCTGCACATCGGGTCTATCCGTCTACTCCATGTACGTCTCGTCAAGTGGTCCACCTTCAGGTGTCGTCCTTCTCTACAAGTCTCTACCTTGATCAGTGTTGTTTGTCGTCTACATCCAGCAAAATGTAGTGCGGTCATAGCACATGTATGGGTGAGTATACGATACTTAGTAGGGACCATGAGACCCCGAAGGTCTCCCAGAATCCACGAAGGATAACCACATAAGAATGTTACAATCACGAATTATCAACCAAATCTACTTAGGTATATTCCCATACATATACCTATGTTATCAATCATGGTTCGGCTCCGACTGTCGAGCCCATGCAAAACCCATTCCACACAGAAATGAATTCAATCACATCGATTATAATGATTGAAAGTCAATTCTGAGCACACAGTGGTATAAATCTTTTGTATAGCGATAGAGATGATCATATAACGTAGGATACTAGACAAGCTACGCTGTCAGACCCATTTAGGATACTAGACCAGCTACTCTGTCGGACCCACGTAGGATACTAGTACAGAAGTCAAACTATCGAACCCATGTAAGTTAAAAGTATAGTAGTCATCGTTTTCAAGCCCTTGTAGGATTCCAGTACAGTTTTCATCATCATCGAACCCACAGAGGATTCCAGTACGGTAGTTGTCGTCGTCTAACCCACATAGGATTTTAGTACGGTAGTCATTGCAGTCGTAGCTAGCTCTAGGGTTTCTCATACAGCACGCTCGATTCTGGGAGGGTCTGCTCCTTGAGCAAAGGATTCGTTATGTCAACTATCTCAAAGTCTAAAGTTGATGTACCCCGAAGTTCCGTCTCGTAAAAAGGAACCCAATGTGGAAGACGGCGCGTCAATCGAACGCCCAGTCTGAGAGATATTGGATTTTCCGTTCCAGGGGCCCGGTTGGATTTATGCTCGTTCCAAACCCGACCGTTTTTGTAAGTCGTCCAAAAATCACTTAACATATCTCAAAATAACCACCTCGTCATGAGGATCCCAGTGCCGCATATGGCGCGTCGATCAAACGCATGGTCATGATGTTATTCACATTTAAGCGTAATGGTCCCGTCCCGTTAAGCCCCATGGGATGGCGGGTCAGGTCAACCCGGTTTTGGCGGGTCGGACCCGGGTGGTGTCTGGCCGGCCCGGTGATTTGCGTGGCGCGGCCCGGCCCGGCGCGGCGCGTCTTGTCCTGCAGCGGCGCGGCCCGGATTTGCTGGCCACGGCACGACCCTGCTAACAATGGGGCTCCGCCCGGGTGGCTTAGCGATGCAGGGGGTGCGGCCCCCCAGTTTCCCGAAGCGGCAGTGCCGCCCTCCTGCAAGGACGGTCGAAGCCTTCCGTCTTCTCTAGTGGGTGCGGCCCACTTGGGCGGGCCACTGTCCATCGCACGCGACGCCAGGCAGCACCGCGATCTCCTCCCAGAGGTTCGGCCGACGAGCTTGCTGGTTCACCCGCCGAAGCAGCCCGTGCAGTGTGGTTTGCAGACCTCCATAGCACGGCGCCTTGGGGCACCACAGTTCCACCAGCTCGGTCGGCTACGTCCGACCAGTTCTTCTTTGCCCGAGCAGCCCGCGGTTGCGGGCCGTGAATCTTTTGCACGCGGCCGGCAAGTGGCCGCCGCCTTCACTCGTTGCCACCTTTTTCAACACACCTCCTTCACAAATAAAAATTGGAAACATCGGAGGGTCATCGGGCCGTGTTCGTTCGGCCCGCGCCCTTCGTGTTAAGCAGTAGCAGTTGGCCAAATATATTCAAATGAATTCAACGTGAATGAGATAATTTATTCACGTATAATTATACAAAACCCATACTTCAAAATATGGTTCATTCGTAGACGTATTCGTGGGGAAGCGGTATCAACTTGTTGATGTTGGGGAAGAACGGGCCGAGGAAGGCGTGTCGTCGACATTCCTTGCGGGTGGCTCCTTCTCCTGTTGCTTGGATAAAGATAAAAGGAGATTATCATCATTGTTCAGTGGTTCTTCGTCGAAAGAGGACCTCTATTCTTCTATTTCTCAAGTGGTGTCCCAAAATTCTCTCAACACAACGAGTACCAAACTAAAATAATAGTTAAGGCTATTATTTTATTCACACATGAATTTTCAAAATCCAAACACTTTAATAAATTAATTGTAGGGTTCAATTCATAAATCAAATGTGTTGGAAAAAATTAATGGGAGAGAGGGAAGTGAAGAGATCAGAAAGTAGTTATGGGGAGAGTTGTCGAATTAATTAATGGGTGATTAATGTGGAGTTCAAGAGAGTTGATTGGTTAAGGGTTCGTATGGGCCCCACCTCACATTATCCTATCATGGGAGTTTATGTGGGTGTGGGACCCACCTATAACTTCCCCTTGAAGGATATAACTAACATCTTTAAATAAAATTTTGCAATACAATTTTATTTATTTTATTCTAAATCCCCAAAAATTAACTCTCAACCCGCATAAAACGCAACTGCGGTAATGGTCCACGTAAGAAAATACCAGCGCTGCGAGTTCATCGGTGTCCTCATATTTCAATTCTGAGCACCATTTCAATAGGTAGAAAAACTCGCATGTATGTTTACTGAACGTACCCAAACCAAACTTCAAAAATTGATTCCGGGAAAACCGGGCCTCATAATCATGTGCCTTCAAAAACCGCAGACTCATAAAATTCCATAGTATTTGGGAAACGATTTTCCTTGAAATTTTCATTTCATTACATTACTACCACCTCAAGGATTTACGTCCCCGTAATGCTTCAACACACACTAGGGAAGAAATTGGGGGTACTGAGCTCGTATCTAAGCCTCCCGCACCCAAATTCTCTCCTGGAGGTTCCCGTGCTGCCAGGGAATGCACACCAGATGAATTGACCATCTATGTAGGAAACGCCCCTACCGATCCATGATCTCCACCGGGACCTCTGTGAATGTCACCCCGTCATCGATGTCCAGCTCCCTATGATCGATGATGTGTGTCGGGTCGTGCGTGTATCTCCTCAGCTGAGATACATGGAAGACATCATGCACTCGGTGCAACTGAGGTGGAAGGGCTAGGCCGTAAGCCACCTCGCCTACTCTGCTAATGACCTGGAAAGGTCCGATGAAACGAAGAAATAACATGTCGACCTAGTGAAATCTCCATAGACATCATCGAGGCGAGACCTGTAGGAAGGCGTGGTCTCCATGCTCGAATTCTAGTGGTCTCCATATCCTATCAACATAAGACTTTTGTCTTCTCTATACAGTCTTCATCCTCTCATGGATGATCTACAACATCTCTATCGTAGCCTGAACCATCTCTGGTCTTACATGTACTGACTCCCCTGGGTCAGTCCAGCATAGAGGTGATCTGAAAGGTCGGTCGTACATTTCCTCATTAGGGGCCATCCTAATGGTGGAGTGCTATATGTTGTTATACACAATCTGTACCAAGGGTATATGATCCTCCCAGATGTGACCATAGTCAAGGACACATGCAATGAGAATTTCCTCGAGTGTCTAAATGGTCCTCTCAGTCTGACCATCCGTCTGAGGATGGAAGGCGGTTCTCAAACAAAGCTATGTCCAAAAATCATTTTGTAACCCCTTCCATAGCCGGGAAGTGAATCAAGAATCTCGATTGGAAACGATAGGTGATGGCACACCAGGAATCCGTACAATCTCCTAAATATAGATACGTCCCAAGCTCTATACTGAGCCCTGCTCTCTGATCGGTAGGAAGTGGGAGGACATGGTGTTTCGGACTACGATCACCCAAATAGAGTCCTTTCCTCTGGATTTATGTGGAAGCCCCATCACTAAATACATGGATATCCCATCCCACTTCTACTCTGGGACCTCTAAGGGCTCTACTAAGCCTTCTGGTACCTGGTGTTCCGCCTTCACTTGCTGACAAGTGAGGAATTGTTAAATGAACTCCACTACAATCTTCTTGATACCCGGCCACTCGTCCTATCTTTTGAGGTTATCATACATCTTCAACACTCCTGGATGTACCGCAAGTGGGGGAAGTGTGATACTCCTTCGGCAGTTCCTCCGGCAGTGAAATCGTTTCCACAGTACGTCCCCTGAAGAGGATGGCGTTCTCCCTTACTTCATAAAATCCATCAGGCGCCTGCCCTGTGGATATATGAGCACGTCGTGTCTCACAGTCAAAGTCCCCAAGATGTGCCTCCCGGACATGCTAAAGAAGATAAGGAGTGACTGTGAGAGAATGTAGAAAGGCTACTCTATCTATATCCACATAGGATATCTACAACACGGCTAGCTACTATGTCACCTCTCCTAGCAGCTGAATTCCAGATCTCCTGCTAAGAGAATCAGCCACAATGTTCCCCTTACAAGGAGTATATAATATCACACAAGTCATAGTTCTGAAGGATCTCAACCCAAAGTCACTGTCTCAGGTTCAGGTCCTTCTGTGAGAAGATTTACCTGAGACTCTAGTGATCAGAGTAGACTATAAAGCGCTTTCCCATCAGTTAGTTGTGCAACATCTTCAAGGTGAATACCACTACTGGTAACTCCAGGTCATGGGTAGCGTAGTCCTGCTCGTGCTGTCTCAAATTTCATGAACCATTTGGGATCATCACTCTCTCTTGCATCAGGACACACCTGAGTCTGGTCCCTAATACATTGTAGTAAACTACGTACCCAATTCCCTCCTCAGGTAGCCTCAAGATTGGTGCACTAATCAATATATGCCTCACCCCTTGAAAGCTCTGCTTGCATCTCTCTAACCACACGAAGGTTTTACCTTTCTTCGTCATGGATGAAAGCGGTGCTACAACTCTGGAGAAGTATGGCACAAATCTTCGATATTAACCAGCCAGAACTAGGAAACTCCACACCTCTGTCACACTCCTGGGTGGCTCCCAAGAAAATATTGCCTCGATCTTCACTGGATCCACAACAAGTCCAACCTCAAAGATTACGTGTCCCAATAAGTGAACCTCTCAAATACAGAACTTTCCCTTCGAGAGTATAACTTAAAGACGGTGCTCTCGGAGTGTGTCTAGTACAACTTGAAAGTGTTTGGGGTGCTTCTCCTCAGTAGTATTGCAAATCATTATGTTGTCGATGAAGACTATGAAAAAATGATTGGGGTAAGGCTGGAAGATCCTGTTCATGAATCTCATGACCATAGATGGTTTGTTGGTTACACCAAAGGGCATAACCAAGAACTCGTAGTGACCATATCGAAACCTTATGGTCGTCTTCTGCACATCCTCAACTCGAACTCTAAGCTAGTGATAGCCTGACCCGAGGTCTATCTTCAAGAACCATCGTGCTCCCTTGAGCTTATCAAAGAGGTCGTCAATCCTCGGGAGTGGTTACATGTTCTTCATGGTCAACTGATTCAGGCAAAGGTTGTCGACACACAGTCGCAAGATCTCATCCGCCTTCTTGGAGAACAAAATCGGAGAAGCCATAGGTGAAACATCGGGTCGGATAAATCCCTTCCCCTGCATGTCCTCTAGTTGTACCCGCAGCTCACGAAACTCAGCGGGAGACATCTAATATGGTGGAGTAGATATCAATGTCATCCCGGGGTATAGGTCAATTTAAAATTCTACCAATATATGAGGAGGTAGTCCTGGAACATCATAAAAAATAACATCCGCATACTGATCCACCACAATACGAAAACTTGGACTCCGCACATCAACTGCTCCAAGGATAAGACTAGCCAAATGATGTGTGATCGTCTACTCTATCCTCTGCATAAGTCTACACTATGCTGCAAAGAGTCCCTTCTCACCGGTTAAGGTGAACCAGGTCCCATACGTGTGGATACACCACACCTTACGCCTAATGCAGTCAATCTGAGAATGGACTATAGACAACCAGTCCATACCCAAGATGACGTCATAAGGCCTTGATGTTGTTACATGAATATCTCATCCAATGATCTCGCCTCTTAGAGTATTCTCACATAGCTATCACCAGTGTGTAATCATCGAGTCATCTCCCATAAGAGTCTCTAGACGTAAGGATCGAGCCATCAGATCCGTCGAAATCTCTGAGCTCCAAACAAGGGAAACGACAATAAAAGAATCACTCACACCTCTGTCTATATGTACTTCAGAAAGGGTGGAGTAGACATATATAGTACCTCAAATTATCTCAGGTGCACCGAGGTCGTAGGCCTTGACTGCATAGAGATGATCCTGCCTCTGTCCGCCAGCTCCCCGTGGTCGGGGTGGACCTACTGGTGGTAGAACCTCGAAACATCGCCCACCACCTGATACTCGGCCAATTCCTTTGCCTCGTCCATCTACTCCCGGAGGACCACCACGGTCGAACCTCTAACTCTGCCTGGGAGGTCCCTCTACTATCTGATGCTCGTCCGCATGGTGGGTCAGGTAGTCCCGAGCCATGTAACCCTACCTTCTCCATGCATAGCACTGCCTGGTCCTTGTATATCTGGCTCAGTTTTGTGTGCCCCACACAATAGAACCTGTATCTTGCGGTCTCCCAGGTGATGGCCTGGTCCACTTAGACCTATGCGTCAACTGTCTAATACCGGCTGAAGAAGACTCCGCTACGTGTCGCCCTGCAGTGGGTCTCGCAGCTGGTGTCGGATCAGCGAGAAATCTCTCCACAATAAGGGATTGATCTAGCACTCCCACCAATGTCGGAATGCTGTGGGAGATCATCAAAGCCCTGATCTCATGTCTGAGTCCCTGGTCAAAGGTCCAAGACATAAATAATGGGTCCCGTACCATGTATGTGGTGTATTGAAAAAGGTCAGTAAACTTCAATGAGTAATGAGCTACTATCATGCTTCCCTCCCACAGATGAAGTAACACATAAATCTGCACCGCACGAAGGGTGGCTGGAACAAACTCTGAGTGTAAGATACTCTCGAAGTCCGTCCAGAGAAAATATTCCTCGTCATTCACCTGGATCGTCAAGCTCCACCATCTACATGATGCTGTGTTCAAGAGACTCGCGGCAAGAATCACCATAAGATTGGCTGGTGTCCCTACCAGTCTGAAAACACAGACGACAGCCTCTATCTAGCCCGCAGCTGCCTGCGGGTATGTCTCACCAAGAAACCCGGGTGGCCTCTGTCGCTGCAACACATGAAACATGCTCAGAAGTCGTTCAATCTCTACTGTTGGGGCTGGTGGTATCGGTGGCCCAGTGGGTAGTGGTACCATTGGTGCCTCTGCTGTGATGGGACCCTACACCAAGGAATCATCGCTCAGTGGGATACCATCTCAAACAAATATCGGAACCCTAACTAGCTGCCTTCATTGGCCATCCTGAAAAGTAATAGGTGTGCCACATTCAAAATAGTATACCTGCTGAGCTGACACAATGTAATCACAAATAAAATTTTGTAAACACACATGCAATCAGTGTTTTCATGCACAGAGTCGGAAATCAGAGGTCAGGGTCCTGGTGTACGGATATGTCAGTCGTCGCACCAACAATGGACTCCCTGGACTGAAAACCACACTCAATACCCTTAATAGTATTACTTCATAGAAAGAAAGTTCAGAGTCTCGAGTTCTGCGGTAGAACCGACTCCTCTAATACCAATTTATCATGACCCGTGCTTGGGGCCCGTGCGATGACTACCCCAAGCACGCCTTCTATAGGCCAGGGGATGGAGACTAGAACAAAAGGCATAAATCCCTATACTATGATGGTATTGCCTTTATAAAAGTTAAAAAATCACAACACAGTACATAATTGAAGTAATCACTAAGCAGAACTGTATACAAAAGTACGTGCTGAAAAGAAAGCGGCCGAAAATACAAGCCCAAAAGTAAGTACAGTACAACTGAAAATCTAGTACAACTGCAGTAAAGTAAATAGAAACCACCGAGTCATCCTCCGGGAATCCCACCTGAAGGGTGGGTACAGATGGTCATCTCAGCACCTTGGGTCCATCCGTATTCTCCGTGTACGTATCCTCAAGTGGTCCACCTCCATGTACCATCTATGTCTACAAGTCTCTACCTCGATCAGTGATGTATGTCATCTTCATCCAACACAACGTAGTGATGGCATATCCCATGTAGGGGTGAGTATACAACACTCAGTAGGGACCCCGAGACCCCCGAAGGTCTCCTAGAATCCACAAAGTATAACCAGAGAAGAAAGATACAATCATGAAGTATCAACCAACTCTACTTACGTATATGACCTTACATATACATAAGTTATCAATCATGGTTTGGCTCCAACACTCGAGCCCAAGACCAACCCAGTTCACACAAGATGGAAGTCAATCACATCGATGATAAGGATTGAAAGTCAATACTCATCTCACAAAGGTATACATATTTCGTATAGCGATAGAGATGATTATATTTAGTCACTAATTCATCACAGTTGTCGGACCCACGTAGGATACTGGACCAACTAAGTTGTAGGACCCACGTAGGATGCTAGACTAGTTACTCTGTCAGACCCGCGTAGGATTCAAGTACAGAAGTCAAACTATCGGACCCATTTGGATAAAAGAATAGTAGTCATCGCTGTCAAACCCACAGAGGATTCAAGTACAGTTGTCTTCATCATCGAACCCATGGAGGATTCCAGTACGGTAGTCGTCATCATCGAGCCCACGGAGGATTCCAGTATGGTAGTCGTTACGGTCACATCCATCTCTAGGGTTTCCGCATAGAGCATGATCAATTCTGGGGGGGTCCACTCATCGAGCAAAGGGGTCATTACATCAACTATCACGATGTCCAATGTTTATGTACCCTGAGGTTTTGTCTCGTAAAAAGGAACCCAACGTGGTAGATGGTGCATCAATCGGACGCCCGGTCTGAGAGATATTGGTTTTTCCATTCCAAGGGCCCCTTTGTAATTACACTCGTTCCAAACCCATCCATTTTCTAAAGTCATCCAAAACTCACTTAAAGTATCAAAAACGGACCGTCGCATCATGAGGATCCCAGTGCCGCAGACGAACCATCTATCATACGCACGATCGCGAATTTATTCGCATTTAAGCGTAACGGGCCCGACCAGTTAAGCCCAGTTGGCTGACAGGTCGGGTCAACCCGGTTCTGTCCGGTCTGACCCGGATGATTTCGGACAGGCCCGGTGAAGTACATGTCCCGGCCTAGTTGGGAGCGGTGCGGCCCGGCTTATCGCAGCCCGACCTGGCTGGTCGCCGCTCGGCCTGGCCGACCGAGGGCTTAGCCCGGGTGGCCGAGCGATGTGGGGGGGGGCACCACCCGGTTTCCCGAACCGGCGGCGCAAAGCGGTGCCTCCCTCTTACCTGGACGGCTTCTCCAGCATATGCGGACTGCATGGGGGGGCACTGTACACCGCACAAGGCGACAGGCAGTGCCACGACCTCCTCCAACCCAGCAGGCCGACGAGCTGGTTGGTTCACCCACCGAAGCGTCATGCGGAGTGGTTGTCGTGGACCTCCACAGCGCGGTGCCTTGGAGTGCCGCTGTTCCACCAGCACGGCCAAATATCGCCGGATGGTTCTTCTTCTGTCAACAATCCTGAGGTTGCCGGTCGCGGTTCTTTCGCACGCGGTTGGTGCACGGTTTCCGCCTTCGCTCATTGTCGCCTATTATAACAATCCTCCATCACGAATAAAAACCAGAAATATCGGAGGGTTGTTGGGCCGTGTTCATTCAGATCGCGCCCTCCGCGTTAGGTGGTAGCATTTGGCCGAAGACATTGCAATTAATTATACATGAATGAGATAATTTATTCACATATAATAATACAAAACCCCTACCTCGAAATAAGTGTCGTTTGTAGAAAGAGTCGTGAGAAAGCGGCATCAACTCATTGATTTCATGGAAGAAGGGGCCAAGGATGGTACGTTGTCGGCGTTCTTTGTGGGTGGATCCTTCTCTTTTTTCTGTGCCGAAGATCGAATGAGATGATCATCTTTGTTCAGCAGTTCTTCGTCAAATGAAGCACTCAATTCTTCTATTTTTCAAGTGCTCTCCCAAAATTCTTTCAACACAATGAGTGACAAACTAAAATAATAGCTAAGGATATTATTTTATTCACACGTGAATTTTTAAAATTCAAACAGTCTAAATAATTAATTGTAGGGTTCAATTCATTATTCCAATGTGTTGGAAAAATTTAATGAGAGAGAGGGAGGTGAAGAGATCACAAATTAATTAAGGGGAGAGTTGTCAAATTAATTAAGGGGTGATTAAGGGGGAGTTCAACGGAGTTAAAAGGTTAGGGGTTCGTGGGGGCCCCACCTCACATTTTCCACTCATGGGAGGTTTTGTGGGTGTGGGCCCCACCTATAACTTCCCCTTGTAGGATATAACTTTCATCTTTAAATATAATTGTGTACTACAATTTTATTTATTTTATTCTAAATCCCCAAAAATTAACTCTCAACCCGCATAAAATTCATCTGCGGTAAAGTTACACTCAAGAGAATACCAGCATTGTGAGTTCATTGGGGTCCTCGGATTTCAATTCTGAGCATCGGTTGACAATATAAAAAAACCCGCACATACGTTTACTGAACGTACCCAAAAAGAACATTAGAAATTGATTTCGGGCACACAGGGCCTCATAATCAACTGCCGTCAGAAACCGCATACTCGTAAAATTTCAATGTATTTAAGAAAAAAATTTCTTTGAAATTTTTGGGTTTTTACAACCCTAGTGATTCGATTTTGAGATATTATTAGAAACATCTATTCTTATAATGATTTCATCTCAATAGAATTATTTATCTACTCTTTATGTTTGAAGGAATGTGCATCTTATAAATTTTTTTTCCTCCTTATCAATGAATATATTTCCCTTCTAGTCATAGATAATATTTATATATATCCGAAATAAATTTCTAGTGAGTGGATATCACATTTTATATTTAGAATCAAAATTTTATTGTCAATAAATGTGAAGATAAATATGAAAATTCAATCAACATCACATCAATGACTTCTTTCTTAATTCCTATTCAAAATAAATTATTTGTCTTCTGTTTTGGTAGAATCACAACATAAAAGATATTCTTATGCTACATGATTTTTTTAATTTCATTCCAAAATAATTTTCTTCTCTTCCAAAAAATTGTTATGTTGAGGTCTTAGTATAACTCATGCCATTTTATACAACCATTTAAAAAATTTCACATAGAATTTACCAAATTGGGTTGCTTAAATTAAAAAAGAAACTCTAGGATAATCATGATAAGGGATTAATTCATCCATGTGAATCACCTCAATCAGAACTACTTAGTTTATAAGATGAAATATTTATTAATATTACTCTGTATTGTTTGTTGAAAAATTAACAAAATTACTATCAGGATCATGTTTCATCTTCCACATATTGATAATTTATTATATCAACCATGTAGAGATCAATAGATTTATATTATTGAAATTCATTATTGGTATCATCTGTTGAGTATAATGTAAAATGATGCAGTTAATAAAGATTTCCAGAAAAGTTATGGACACAATGAATTTATAGGGATGAAATTTTTCATACAAATTCCATAGCTATTATCTTGTATTTAATGAAAAAAAGACTTTAGTAATTACCCTGATCAGTTTGTGGTAGTATTTACATATGGTATTCCTATCTAATAAATGTTCATGTAAGAGCATTGATATCACTATATAATTGTAAAACTGGCACTGGGGATTGATAATTTATATTAGAAATTAACAATGTGTTTATTTTTTATTCATAAAACCTCATTCATGGGTCATATAATCTCATGTGATGGTGTTTTTTGGATCCATCAAATAGAGATGTTATTGAGAAATAGACTAAACCAATTATAGTTATTGGGATCTTAAGTTTTATTGGGTTTTCAAGATATTATTGAAAATTTGTGGAAAATTTATCACGTATTTATAATATAATCACCATGTTAACTCAAAAGGGTGCTATGTTTCTTTGGACATATGAATGTTAGAAATTTTTTAAGGAGCTAAAGAAAAGGGTAGATAGTGCACTTATTCTTACACTACCTGATAGTGGATATGAGTTTTAAATTTGTAGTGATGCATCAAAAAATGAATATTCTTATAAATAATGATATATTATTTCATAATCCTTATTTAAAATATATGTTATTGAGAAAAATCACACCACTCATTATTTGAAATTAGCTGCAGTATTTTTGGGATTAATGATTTGGAGCTGTTATATTTATGCATAATGGTGTCATATATATAGATAACCATTTAAAGAATACATTCACACAAAAAGAGTTTAATTTTAGGAATAAAAGATGGTTAGAGTGTATTAGATATTATGAATTTTAAATGAACTACCTACCTAGAAAAGTAAACAAATATGTAGATTCTCTTAATAAAAATTTTGATGCTACTATATCTCTGATGATGATAACAAAATATTGACTATTAATTTATTTATATAATAATGATATTGAAATAATAAAATAATTGTAAAACATTATCACTCTCAAGTGAATGTTTAGTCATATATCCATGTGAAGATTAATGAGTCATAAAGGGAAGATGAGTAGATGAAATAAAAGGAGATGAATTTTCGTGATATTAATCTTCATTATGATAGAATGATAATGATTAACAACACGATATGTGTTAGAGCGACCCGGGCCCTAATATCTAAAATGTAATGTTTTCTTTGTTAAATTATTATATGATGCAAGGAATTTCATCCCGAATGATCAAATAGTTTTTTAAACTTGGTGAAATGGTTTCATATATGATTCCCATATTAATTTTGAATACAAGAATTTAAAAATTATTATTTTTTGAAAATAACAATATTCTTTGTATAATATTCACAAATATCAATAATATTACATTTATTTGATTCTTGGGTAAAGGAATCAAAATATTTTTGAGGTCATATTCACATTAAGGTATATGTAAATATTATGTCTTCATGAATTTAGATAGAATAATAAATTTGGCGAGGTAAATAACTGAGAACACATTCTATTGAATCAATATCATGACTGTAATAATTAGATAATGTATTATCAATATGGAATTGTCAATAAATATAAACAAATACCATATTATAAATAAACATAGAATAAAATTAATATAGAGATAATATCATTGTGAAAATATCATGGATGATAATAACTAAAAATATAATTAAAAAATGATTAACTATTAAACACCATGATATATGGGATCATGATGAATCTATGATCAAGACCATTCACAAGAATGTTTGGAACTATAGGTAAAACCAATTTAATTATATATTAAATATTTTTATCAAGATACCTATAATGCATCGAGGTGATATATAATTTTAGGCCCCACCCATCACTATAGGCCCAAGTCATTCTTTATATATTGAATAAGCTATTTAGTATATGATCAATGTGCTTTGTCAGCAAATATCAACAATGATTAAAGAATTAATATTTTTCAATATTTCACCAAATAAGATAATAACATTCAATCATGATCACTATATTTAATAATAATATAAATTAATTTCAATACACATATCCATGATGAATAATATGAATGTTTAGTGGAATTTTAATATTCAATGATCACGAGAAAGTGAATATTTAAATGGAAACTTAAGGACTAAAAAACGAATCAAGTAACTGAATGTCAAAATATTCCTTGGTTAAAATTATAATAAACTATATATATACCTAATAAGCATGGTATTAGTATAACATATCCTTAGTGTATTATAAGTAGAATTAGGGTTGTTGTCAATGATGGATAGAAATACCATTAAATGATTAAAAACATTATTTAGAAAAATATCCCTTTTATTTTAAAAATATTTTTTTAAAACCTCAAAAAATATTTTAAAAATAATTTTCTTTTAAAATATCCTTTAAAACAAATAAAATTATTTTTAAAGATTTTTATTGTTCCTGAAAATATTAAATTTTTTTCAAGATGTAAAAATTTAAAAATTTGTACATTTTACTTAGTAGTAGACGAAAAATGTATTTTTTTAAAAAAGAAAAATAATATTACATTAATTTTAATTGTAAATAGTAAAAATTGGTAAAAACATATTTAATTAATAAATATTAAAATGTATAGAAAAAATCATTTTTTTATATTTTGGTTTTGGTAGAAAACAGTTCTTCATATAACGATAGAATATAAGATAGATTTTCATGCAAAACATTAAAGATTATTATAATTTTTTTAATAATGTTAATAATTTTATAATTTCACTATAATATCAAGAATAAAAAGATATTAATAAAATTTATTCTTTTTATTGGGAAAAGATCAAATAATTTACTTGAACTAAAATTGAAGAATAATCAATCTCGATTTAAATGAGATTATGAAATAAACACTTACAATGATAAAAAAATATATGTGAGAATCATGAAATGAATTTATAATTCATATAAAAGGTAAATTAATATAAAATCATTTGAAAAACAACAACATATTTTGACAAGTTATCAAAATCATTATCTTATAATATCGGTGACAAAAGAGTAATATGACTGAATGAAACAAAATTGGGTTATGAAAATATTTACCAATTATTGACATTTTATTCAAACATACTATTCGATGTTATATGTAAAATTGAAATATAAAATACCATGAATTATAATTTAATAATTATATTTAATGTAAAATTGTAATTCTGTTCACAATATAATTGAAATCAGATGCACAGTAATAAAATAAGCCTTAATAAAGAAAAATTGAGATAATATCCCATACCTCATGCATCATTTCAGATAAACATTATTTAAACTACTTTATATAGGTTTTAAATGAGTTATTAACTTGTAAAAATATCATATTAATATAAATAATATCATATAGGATCTTTTATAACATATTATCAATCTATTGTTAATAATTGTTTATTATTTTAATTGCCTTATTTTCTTTTTCTTTTTGTGTCATGAAAGTTCCATTTATTATGTATATAATATAGTCCCTTTGTGTTTAAAAAAAATAATTAAATAATAATAATATTTATAAATAAATTTATATTTTATTGAAATCATGGATGATGGTTATGAAAAAAGAAAATATGTCACTATCTTTGAGATGGTAGGTCGTACGTACGCATGATTAACGTTTTTATTTTCCGATGATCATTATTGGAAGAATTAAATTAATATATTATATTTAATTTAAAATAATAATATCATATATGACATATTATCAATTTAAATATAAATTTTATTTATTTACCATAGGGGTGATGATGAAATGAGAGTCACATCACTTCGTGAAGGCGGGAGTCCACACGTACACAAACGATGTTATAAATTTTCAGTGTAAGAATAAAAATAAAATATTATCTTTTTAGAAAGATATATATATGACATATATAATAATAATTCCATATATATCATATATATCCATTAAAATTACTCTTATTACATTAAATGTGTAATGTTAGTTAAAGATGAATCACATCACTCTGTGAGGCGGTAGTCTACCTTACACATGAACAACATTATTGTATATCATATGGTATTGGAAGTAATAAATATATATATATATATTATTTAATTACTCTAGATGTATAATTAAATTATAAATATTATACATATACATTATATACATCATCATTCCCAACTGTGGGAGGTGGTATTGGAAAAATGAATGACATCGATTTGTGAGGTGGTAGTCCTCCATAAAAATGAATTATTATTTCATAACCCATTTTAAGTAAGTATGGTTGGTTATGATAATTAACATAACCTAAATAATTTTATTATAGGAAATATAATTATTTTATTATATTGTATTAGTTTAATAATAATTTTGGTAGGTTTAGGAATAAATAAAAATAAAAATGCTTATCGAATTATGTTACCTCTTCTTTATAGAACATTCTTTTTCCCCAAAATCCTTCGTATTTTTTATTTATGTACAAAGTAATTATTTTTTGTTCATTTTGATAGATTTTTATTTGATTTTCAATTTTATTTTCTGAATCAATAGTGTGTATTGGTGTACAGATGAGAGGACAGTTGGTGGCCATTAATAAGTGAGGTGAGTGGAAAATTTGTTTGATTCGAAAATCAAAAGGTGTACCCATATTTTTCACATTTCATAGGGGTACTAAATGGAGTATTATAAATACATACAAAATACATGGTATTAATATGGACAATGTATATATTTTATACATTTTTTAGGCAACTTACATCCCTAAGGTTATAGTTTAACCGCTAATAAATGAATTTTTACCATAAAAATTAAAAAAAAATTCCATTGTTTTTACTAATAGTTTTGGGAAACAATTATGTATAAATTATTAGATAATATAATATTTTATATTATTAGATATTTAATATTTTTAAAAAACATAATTTTAATATATGTGGAAAAGTTTAGTTTAAAATTAATCTCACAGACATGATGGGTAAGTGGTTTTTTAAATAGAAAATTTCTAAAAGTTAACAATGTTTTAAGAACAATATTTACGATAAAAATGAATTATGATGACCAAATTTGGATAAATAGATATATGATTTAAAATTTTTCATTTTATAACCAATTAAATATATAATAAAACCTTATAAATAATAATAATTAAACAGTTGTTTTCAATTAAAATTTTTTATTTATAACTATTTAATAAAAAATGTTAAAAAAATTAAAAAATGAAACTTTATGGTATTGTAGATATTTTTATAAAAAAAATTATGTTTAATTTTTCAAATAAAAATTCTTTATGTGGTCCAAATTAATTTAAATTTATGTTCAAAAAACATTTAGTAAACCATATTTTAGTAAAATGCCTTTAGTTAGGAAACATTTATTTATATTTTTAATGATTTTTATTATATTTCGAATCATCATATTATAATTATTTTAATTTAGGATTTGTTATTTATTATTTAAAATTAAATGGATAGATTATAATGGTATACTATATTATGGTTTATTTGGAATCATTGTTGCATGTTCTGTTAATATATTGAAGATATTAAATATAAATAAATAAATTCCATAGGCTATTCATGCTTACTGTTTCATATCACATATTCTATCAAATATGCTATTATTAATTTATAACCCAAGGGTCATGACACTCTCCCAAAAATAATTAAATTTATTAATCATAGAATTTATAATTGATCGTAATAACCAATGTTTTAATATTTGAAAATTCATTTTTTGAAAACCCATATGGCATAAAGAGATAATAAAATATTTTTTAATAAGAGGTAAAGGGATATAAATATTTGATATTTTAAAACACGTTACTTATTTTACATATTGGAAAACATTGATGAAATATGAACATATGGTCAGGGATGAAAATCATAAATAATTTGGCAGACTGATAGAGGTAATTGATCATTAAAATGTGAATGATCAATGAGATGTTAAGAACCCCAAATCGATAAACCTATTATAATTTTAAAGAGCTTCTAATTAATTATATTTGAATAAAATAGGATTACAATTTATTTCTATACCCTTTTCATTATTTTTATTAATTCTTTTACAATCAATAATATATATGTAAATATACATAATTGAGACATTTATTTTTAATAGTCATAATTTCATCATTGGATCATGAATATATCATTTTCTAATATATTACCTATTGTACAAAATGCATATATTTTTTTATGTCTAATAAAATGAAATTAACTATTCATCGATTGGAATATACATAATAGAATGATTTTTCATTCCTAGGATGTCTAGTTATTATGATAACAAATTGTTTATTATAGGTTTACCAATCTACATAAATCTCAATAAGGTGAATTAATAAATTAATATCTTAAACCTGATCCAATTTTTAAATTAAAAAATTTCATAAATTTTTAAACATTGGCCCCTCCCAAAATATTATATTTGATATCATTGACATAAATTTCAGTGAATCTGTAGAAATTTAAACTATCATCAAGCCCCGAAAAAACATGATGTATCTCTTAATCATCAGATACCAAACATGTAAATTCATTCATCATGTATTCTCTTGTAACACAGTAATTACCATTAATTTGTATTTAAAACACTCATGATAACATATTCCATGAGTAAAAAATGGTTATTGGATATTTTATATAAATAAAATAATGTTTAAAACTCTATTAATGATATCACAAAAAACATTGTAAACAAATCATTAATTAATTATAAGGAAGATAAAAATATCTTATTATCATTATCCATATCAATCATCTCTTTATCAAATCATAAATATCTCATCGGCAAGAACATTTAATGGATACATTTCTCCCAATTATAATTTTCCAACATGTTTAAATTTATACAAAATCATTTTTAGTGGTAGTTGGTATCATTCAACATACGCCTTCAAATCCTTAATGAAAAATAAAAATTTTACAATACTTTTAAATTTTATAATTATTATAATAAGGATATCCTTGATAAAACAATCAAATGAAATAATTATTGTATAAATAATAAAACATTATAATCATTGTACTTTTACTATCTTAATAGCACACTCATATCCATGATTCATTATCTTATTTTGAAGTATATTCAACAATAGCATTCAGAATTAATTTTGGAAGTTAAAAATTTCTTTACAAATGAATAATTTGACATTATAATATATTTTTATTTACCTTTCAATAAAAATATTTGTCCTCTTTATATATACAATTGTATAAATATATCATTCACACTAATTAATTATAAGGGAATCTCAATGAAAAATTATCACATGGTAGAAAATCATTTTTCCCCTTCATCAACTTGATTTTTTTTCTCTTACATCCTCTTATTTTATTCCTCCCCATTCATAGAATTAGTCATATATAATTCATATCATCCTTGTTGGAAACTGATACTATGTCCTCATATAATTAGAATTTCTATGAGACTAGTTCCCTTTAAAAAATATTATAACATCATAAAAGAAATTATCATTCTTTCTCAATTGATTACGGGAATTGGTGAAATTCTCATTCCTCGTATTATGCTCCATTTCTAAAAAGTTGAATACACTGTTTAATAATAAAACATTTTCAAAAATATTGTATAATCACAAAACATGATAAATACATAACTGAAATTGGATATATTATGCATAACAAATATCATAACTATAAATATGGATTCATTGAGGATTTAATCATAAGAATATCCTAGATGGGTGTCAAAAAAGGAAACACAATGAGGACCATTTTTTGTGTACCAAGTGATTATCAGGTCAATCCCAATGAACCATTTTCATAGTTATTATTCCTTTGTAAAAATTTTCCCCAAACCATATCCACATAGAGTATCCATAATGGGATTTATTTTCTAAAAAACAGATAATATCTTATTTTATAAAACATTAGGTTTTCATTCTCTTATTATCATCAAATTATTTTTTAGGTTTATGTTACCTAATCACTTTTTCCTAAATATAGCTGCAAATGGTTCTATAAATACCCCCCAAATACCAACTATAGAGTCCTCAACCCTAGTAACTAGGAGCCAATGTATACTTTTTATAGAAGGATAATATTCATGGAAACATATCCAAAAAGGTCTATATTGATTATTAGTTTTGGAAAACTAGACACAGACATGATTCTCATATTTTTTAACACACAAAATAAAAACAAAATATTTTTTTGATTAATATCATAAATCCCTCTAGAATATCCTTGACTATCAATCATTGTACACTTTATAGACTGTTGGGGGAAATGAAACAAAATTATGGTGAGTAGATATTTTTATCCAGGGTTAAGTAAATTTGAAAAAATATTAAATACATATGAATTAATCAATAATTAAAGTTAAATAAATAAACACACATTATATTTTTTGAATAAATTTGAAATCAAAATTAGATATGTCATCTAAGATATGGAAATATAAATAACTAAAACACTTTCCAATTAATTTTTTTAGTAATAATGAAATGTATCTAGAGATAATATCATTGTGAAAATATAAAGGATAATATTAACTGAATTCTTAGTTATGTAAATTCTTAATTATTAGACATCATGATCATTGGACTCATAATAGATTTAGACTATAAGAAAAAAAAGCTTAATGCTAGCATACAAAGTTTTCCCATGTGATCTAATAATTCATAGATAAGATATATAATACCAATATCAATCATAATTGAAGGTCTAAATAATTCATCATTTATCAAAATTAACTTCTTAATTCATGAACAATGTATGATATAATCCAATATCTCTATTGATTAAAAAATTGGATTAATATATATTTCCCTATATAAATAAATAACCTCTAATGTAGAACACTAAATGTATAAATGATATAAAAATTAACAAATAAACATATTCAGGATATATAATATGAATATGTAAGGAAAATTTATTTTTCAATGATTATTGGAAGATGAATATTTCATGTGATAGTTAATAATTAAATATTGTATCCAGAAAGTAAATTTATATATTTTTTTCATCAAAATTATAATAAAACATAAATAGAATGAATAAGTATAGTGTTAATAAAACATATCTGTAGTGAATCATATTTATTATTAGGGTATTTTTCATTGATGAATAAAAATTATATAATAATATTTAAAACGGTCATGAGAATAATATACATTTCATTTTAAAATAATTTTTAAAAATATTACAAAACATTTTTAAAATAATTTTCATTGAAAATATACTTTTAAAAATATAATATATGATTTAACCAATTTTATTGTTAATGAACTATGAATATTCCTTTCATTTTGTACACATTGACACAACAATTCCATTAACTTTTCAGTAAAATCCAAAAGGGAATTTTTATTGAAACATGCACAAAGATTTCTTTCAATTTTATATAAAGAATGAAAATTGGTAAAATTATAAAAAAAATATTTCAATGATGGTTGAAAACATTATTAAAATAATATTTTGGAAATAGGGTTTTGATAGAAAACTGATTTCTGACCGAAAAGAGAATTTGAGTCATATTTTTATAAACAAATCTTCGTTAGTTTTTGTAAAAAGAGTATAAAACGGTAATATTAATTTAAAATTTCATTAATAACTAGAGTATAAAAATATTTAATGGTTTTATTAAAAACATAACATATTATTTCTTTCAACAAAAATTCTTTTTATTAAATTTGATTAGAATAGGATTGAAAAATAAATCCATACAATGATAAAGGCATTGAAGTGAGTATAAACAAATTAATAAATTATTTTTATCAATATAAATAAATAAAGAGGAATTAAAAAAATATATATTAAAAATTCAGTACACAAGTAATATTTGAATATAAAAGACAATAGAGGAGTAATATACCACAATGAAATGAAATTGAGTTATAAAATTCACTACTAGAAGGTAAATTTCAATTAAAAACCCTCCTTAGATTAAATATGTAAATTTTAAATTGAAAATAAAATGAATTATCATAGAATCATTATATTGCATATAAAATGAGTATTATGTACCGCATATATAAAAAATTTGGATCACATTAATAAAAAATTCCTCAATGAATTGAAATTGAGGAGAAGTCCCTTATCATACAATTATTTTGGTTGAACAGGTTTTGAAATACTTTAATATTGTTTTAATCATGTTATTAAATTATAAAAGAACCATATTAATATTTAATGTATCACATATAATCTTTATATAGAATATTATCAATCTTTCATTAATAATATTCCAATAATTTTATTTCTGTGTTTTATTATTTTTCCCATGTCATACGTGTTTTGTTATTGTAAATATTAAATAGTTCCATATTATACATAATCATAAAATTGAAATAATTATACTATTTATACACTAATTATAAATTTAAATTCATTCATTTTTAGTTGATATGATAAGTGAACTATGTTATAATCAAAGAGATGATAGATCGTATGTACAGATCTATATCATTCCATTTTATAAAGATTATTATGGAAAAAGGGGTGATCAATTATATCATTAAAAATTCAATATATAATTTAATATACTTTATTAATTTATTAAATATAATTATATATATAATTCTTGTGGTGTGGTGATGAAAATATTTTGACATCACTTCGTGAATGCTATATATAGACAAACATTAATGATGTTATCCTTTTTCAATGTAAGGAAATAAATAATATATTATTTTCTAATATTCATAAAAATTTCATGAATTTTAATTTATATCACATATATTATTTATTTATATCCTTATTAACTTCCATGTAAATCTTTATTGACTGATGAATCAAAGAAAATTGCCATGTTGCAGTCACCCTTATACAAGAGAAACATTATCGTATCACAAATGGAATGTAAATTAAAAAGTATATATGATATAAAGAATCCGTATGTATTATTATATCATAATTATATTATATATATATATTTTTTTTTAAAACATCAAGCCCAACTGTGAGATGTGGAAAATGAAAAATTAATAACATCAGTTTGTGAGGTGATATGCTCTCGTACATGCAGATGATGATTCTCAAACACATTTGAT
Source organism: Viscum album (assembly GCA_963277665.1). NCBI lineage: Eukaryota > Viridiplantae > Streptophyta > Magnoliopsida > Santalales > Viscaceae > Viscum > Viscum album. The sequence continues at coordinate 1,934,799,936 of OY728142.1, forward strand.
GGAAGTGGGGATGGTTTATGTAGTTATATTAACATAACTAAATCTCATAATATTTCTGATAATTTGATTATTGTATCAAAATGTGTTAATATTAAATCAATGAGGTGGATGATAAAATAAAATAAAAATGTCCATTGAAGTTTTTTTCCTCTTCTTCAGGTAACATCCTTAGGTTTTCACTAAAGTCTTTATAAGATGAATTTAATCCACATATATTATATATAAGATTATATTAGGGAGGTATTAAAGATTATTTCCAAAGTATATACATATTAGATCGTATTTTAAGGTGTCTATAGGAGAGGATGTGTGGTATTTTATAAGTGAGTTAAGTTGGAGACATGTTATTTTTTTAAATTAAAGGGTGTACTCATGTTTCTCACAGTTCTAAAGGGTAAAAAATATTGTATTATATATAAATAGAGAATATAATGAATAAATATGTATAAAAATAGGTTTTATAAAAGTTTATAAGTCATTTCAACACTTTGGTTTTAGTTTTACCAAATGTAAATCTATTTTAACCTTAACTGCAGTAATTAATTTTTTACAATTTTTACAATTCATTTTAGTAAAATTATAGTTTAAACATACTAGATAATATAAATAATTTAATATCAAATTATGTATACATTTTAGAAAATTACAATCACAATATTAGAAATATTTATCAAAAAAATACATCTATAAACACAATGATAAGGGGGTTTCGAAGAGAAAAATGTCAAATGTTTACAAAATTTATATAAAAATATTAAATAATAAAATGATTAAAATTAACTTAATTTCATTATTAGATATATAATTTAAATAATTACGATTTAAAATAAATTATAAATATATTATAATTTTATTAATAATTAAAATGAAATTTTGGTTTTCAATTTAAATACAGTAGTCTTCACTATTCATAAAAGATATATTTCAAAAAAGATTTCAAATATCCAACCAAAGATAATTTTGATATTTTGATATTAAAAAATAAATTTTATTTTTATAATTTTATATCTACAATTGGTTAAAATATATTTGTTATTTTTTCCCAAGGAGAAACTAAACCCTCTTCAGAAAAATATAATTTTTTAGAAAACGTTTCTTTTTCAATTAAAGGGTCTCATTTTTTATAATAAATATTTAAATATATTTTCTATAATTTATTTATAAATTTTATTATCTTCTAATATAATTTCTAGGTTATAAATTTATTCCATATTATGGTTCTTTTAGAATCAATGTTGTGGGTTCTCTAAGCTATCGAAGAGATTAAATTTATAGAAATATATATTATTGGTTTTTTAAGCATGATGTTCTGTGTTACATTCTCTATGGTATACAATGTTATTCCATTATTATCATGGGGTGTTATGTATGTTTATTCCATACCATATTTGGGTAAGTATCTATTGGATGATGCTCACATTTAATCATTATTTATTCATCCTGGAAGTATGATGATGTATGGAGTTCTGGAACAGTATTTATGGTGGGACAACAAGAAGGGAAATATTGAATATCATGTTTATCATTTCATGTTATTTTAGTAAGATATGTACGAGAGATAGAAATATAATGGGTTGCTACAATGGCCACAAATATCGGAAGGGTAGTGAGAAAACATCAAAATAGATTTTTTCGTTTGACAACCAAAAACTTCTAAAGGATATAATAATATTTGTGTTGTATTGGATAATGATAAATACTAAAAAATTCATTTAAATTAATGAATATTTTAATATATATCATCATTTTAGGATATAAAACATGTTATTTGTATGTTTTTTGAGTAACATAATCCATTTTTTATGATCGTGATATGAGTTTTACATCAATGTTTTGTAGAAGTCATCAGTAAGATCTTAATATTAAGATATGTTTTATTATGGAATATTATACAAGGAAATATATTTAGCCTAATAGAACATTTAAAATAATATAGGATATTATGAGATCTTTCTCTATGGATTTAAAATTTTTTGGAGATCAACACCTCCATCAAGAATAGTTATCTTATAATAGTATCATTCATTCGAGTGTTTATATTTATCTTTATAAAGCCCTCTATGAAATGAATTATAAATAATCTAATATTTTATGATAATGGTAAATAATGACTGATATTGGTACTTCTAATTTACAATTAAATGTTAGATAATGTTATATCCCTTGGAAATCAGATCAAGAAATATTATAGTAAATTGAGAAGTTATGAATAAAACCGTTAACATGAAATGAAATATGATTTTTGTGAGAAGTTTTTTCTAAAAATTAAAATTATATTACATTTATGAGATTTTTTAATATAAGAAATAAAATACCTTTTTATATTGGACTTTTTTATTATCTTGATCATGTATAGATGGTATCTTAGAGCTTGGCACTTCATCTGATCCTCTCTCTAGTCGAGAACATCATCCACGTATCTCTTGAGAGGTTGTATATACATAATACATCTTATATAATGAAAATATATGTGTCTAAAATTGTATTATGTTGTATATTATAAAGAAAAACCTTTATAGATAATTTATTGTGATATAAATTTCCTTGAAAAAAGATTAATCACATAGTGAAGGTTCACTAGAGAAATTAAAAATTTGAAGAATCTACATGGGAACTTTAAGACGTAATAAAACTACTGTATCTTCATTTTTATATATCATAGTGAGAGATTTTTAGGGTTAATTTAAGTTTATGTGGGGTAGAGTCTAACACCCTAAGATTTATATAATAATTGTTTAGAAATAAAAGTGATTTTTTTGATAGCTTATGTAACACCCAACAGTATGTTTAAATGAATAATGATATACTAGTAAAATTTTAATAATTTATCTGGAAGCTATTATCTATCCATTAGATTGTTAAATATTAATATAAATGAAAAATATGAAAAAAAATATGGTTTAAATGTGCATAAAAGCCATTAATTATTTTATTTAATTAATTATAAAATAAAATAAAAAATCGTTTCAAAATAAAATTTATTTCTTATGAAAACTCATTTTATAAGAAAAATGAAATTATATATTAATATAGAAATTTAATCATGATTGCTGAATGATATTAATGTATTATATATATAACATATTCAATAATTTTTTTAACATTTACCCATTATTTTATAAACGAGATGAGAATTAATCAAATTTTGGGCTTCAAATGTATTTTTCTAAAAAGTTTTTTTCATTATATTTTTCATGATTATATAAAAATTATTTAATTCAATCTATATAAATAAAAATTAATAAAATAGATTCCATATTTTTTATCAAGGATTTCAAAATTATGAAATATTTCTTACTTATTATCAAAAATTATTAAGAGTAACCATTAAACAATTTATAACCTCATAGTGTGTAAATCGTGATATTATAGGTTCCATATATGTGATAATTCTATTGTTTTGTATTATAATTATAATTTTATGAATTTAATTATACATGAATCACATTAATCATGAAATATAGATTTTTATGGGATATGTTTAATAGAAAATTGACTATATAATAAACAAATCAATTACAATTAAATAATATCCCACTTTAAGATTTAAATATCAATTAAGTGTCAACATAACGAAAAAATAATGTTATGAAAGAAAATAAATTCCAATTTTGAGTATAGATAATTTTTTTAATGGTGAAAAATTACGTATAATTATTATTTTTTATAGAATTATATTAAATTCGTATACAATGATGAGACAATAAATAAGAAATTTATATGAAAATAAAATAAATAATATCACAAATATTAAATGTAATATAATTTGAATGATTAATGGTTATACCTAAATTTTATATATTAATATGAAATATTGGTTATGTATGAAATTATTATATTCGAATGGAATGATTTCATTTATTTGTTTTCTGTAAAATTAAATGAAAATTTTAAATTTTGATGTAGTGATATTTTATCAAAATAAAGTATTTTGAAATTAATTAAAAATAATAGAAATAATGAAATATGACAATTTTGAGAATATGTTGTCGAAAATTACACCACTTGTCCATTTTGGAGTTAAATTTCCCTTTATATGTAAAATTATAACACTTTAAGAGTGACATATTTGTTACTACTTTAAAGGTTATAATAGGTTAACCAAAGGGGAATACAAAACAATACTTTTTAGGATTCCACTTAGATATATAATTTTTTGTAAGATTTTATTTACATAATTTATTATATTAAAAAAATACCATTTCTTTTTTGAGGAATTTTGGATACTGAATTAATTTATAATATTTTAATCATTTATGATATTGTAAGAGTTCCCCTCCCCTTGTATAAAAAATTATACATCTACTTTCTCTTATTAATATCACATTAATCCTTATAAATCTACAAAAATATAAAATATTATATTCTAAAAGTGACTTTAATAATAGGTTTTGAAATTTTGGTCATCCTAAATGTCCAACCCTAGGGTCCTTAAAAGGATATCTAAATGAGTTGTTTTGAGGAAGTGGTAATAACCTTGACAAATATATTTTTCTTTAATTATTCATTGACCTTTTCAAAAAATATTATATTATTCAATAAATAATAAATTTATGATCATAAATATATATAAAATTTATCATTACAAGGATTACACCATTATTTACTCTCATTTACCTAAAATGGGATGTGATAATATCACTCATGTGTACATATGACTTTTCTCATCCACATAGAAATACAATTCATTTTCCATCACGATATTTAATAGGTTAGTATTATTTTGGTTTTTATATTTTTATATGATATTAATGACATAATTATTATAATTTTATTATAATAAGAAACATACCTTCATACCATCCTAACCATCGGGAAACGATAGTGTTGCTTGGGTATACATGTGGAAGATGACCTCTATTTAATTATGTGATTCATTTTTCATGTCTGTTATACATGGATGGTTTCAATGATTAATTTGATGAATATATTTTATTTATATTATATTTTAATTATTCATTAATGAAGATTTTTTATTTTATTTCGTTTCATTTTATCCATCAAAATTTGAAAACAGTGTTTATTCAAACACACGTCCTACTATCTCCATTAATGGTGTAATTCATTTATCTATTTATGAAATTAATAGATGGATAAATATAATTATATAATGAAAATATAAAACCTTTATATAATTATTAAAAGTATTTATATATTATTACCATAATCAATTTAAATGGATCAGATATGTCAAACTAAAAAACGCATGAAAAATCAAATACATATTACTCAAAACAGTTATTTTAATAAAAAAAAATTAAAATAATTGGGTGATAATATGTCATAAATAATTCATAAATTATCGGATATATCTGAATATGGTTATGGAATATATTTATAATTAATCCATATTTACTATCCTGGTTGTCTAAATATATTTGAAGAAAGAAAAATTATTAAGTAAGAGATTAATGTTTGAATCCTATTTTAATATATATTTTTATACATTAGTTTCCATTAAGAAAAATATATGATCTATATAAAATATATCCATTTGATTTTATTATCCTATAGTAATTTTATTAATCATATATTTTTTCATTTAAATTTATTTAATTTATGATTTTATATATTGAAAGAGTGTTATTATATTAAATTGATGTGGTGGTGTTTTCACACGTTATGCCACATCCTTTTTATATTTTTATTGACTTTGTTATTTTAAATTGTTTTTTTATTAAATAATTGATAGTTAATATGATTTTGTACTTTTTGGGTAAATTAATTATTTTTTGTTTAAATCAATTGTTTTTATTCATTATGGTCTTTTTAAAATAATTCATTAATTTATTTAATTCTTTTGAATATTAATTTTATTTATTTTTCTGTTTTATTTTTACAGTTTCTCATTTTAGTTAATTTATTAATTCATTAAACTAATTATTTATTCTTTAATTCGTAAATAAATAACACAATATATTTTTTAATTATTTTAATAGTTTAACTAATTTTCACATACCAACATAATTAAATTAACATATTTATTCATTAATTAATTATTTACTTAATTTTATGGTTAATTAAATAGTTAGTTAATTTAAGCAAGTTGCTCTAAATATTTTAATTTATTCTTTAATTAATTTGTTTATAATTTTTTATACATATAAATTCATTATTTTAAATAAAACACAATTAATTTTATTATTAATATTTTTTAAGATATTAATTCTATTCAATTAAACTTATTAGATGATTAATAGTTTTTTAGTTTTATTAAATTAATAAATTATCTATTTTTGTTGTGTTTATTTTGCAGGTGTTACTGCGTGGGCTGTAGTTTCTTCACGGTCACGGTTCCACTATATTGCCTTACTGTCTCACACTCATGGTCTCACTATTTCCACCCATCTGGAACAGTGACTATCTCACCATCTCTCCTCACTGTCTCACCGTTCAACGCCCCAACACCCATATGGAATGGTGACTGTCTCACTGTAATCCCTAACCACACTCCCCTTCCCTACAACTGTTTCCTCTCCTCACTTGTCTCACTGTTTCACCACTATTATCCCACCGCTTCCACCCCACTCATTGTGCCTATGACACTATTTAAAAAATGTTGACACAACAAACACTCCCACCGGTGGCACCGTTCCTCTGCTCCCTCCTCATCCACACGTCCCTTCAATTGGAACATTCTTTGTACCACATTAACACACCCACATCTCAATGAATCCAAACTAGAAGCAGCAGTGATAAAAAACGAATTAATCAACCCACAAAGGTAGCACGCTCAGTGGAAAAAAAATCGACCACATATCATTTGTGATGAAATATCAAAATACAAATATGCATCTACAATAGTATTTAGCATGAAGACAAATTAATTGTTCAGCAGAAAATGAAAATCGGAACCAATTTCAGAAACAATCTGGATGTTTTCCCCTACTGGGTGAACCCAAGCAGCAACTGAACCTCCTCGGACCTTGTCGGCACCACCTTCATGTGCACCCCACGAGCTCATCTTTCCTCACACCCCTTACATCAAGACCCCCCCCCCCTCGCCTCTTTTGCACCGCACAAATCAGACCCCTCACTCCCCATTTTCTTTTCATTATTTTCTCTCATATTTTTAGTTTTAATTCTATTTTATTATAATAAATATTATATATATTATATATTTCATACACAATATAATAATAATAATTATAAAATGAATAATAATAAATTGAATATGAGATTTTATATAATATACTTATATATATTTTAATCAAATAAGATAGTTATTAAATATATATTACTAATAATTGAGATATTATAATATATATATATATATATTAATAAGTTGTTATTATTAAATTTATGTAGTAATATTAATATATAGTGTATACATTTATTTACTTATACATAGAAGTAACATTTTATTGGGCTCATGTGTTTTTGTTATTGTTTCGTTGTAGTGGGCGGGATACACTTATAGAGAGTTCACTAAAAAGTCGTGATGTGCACATAAAAGTGCACCACATGGATTTTATTATTTGTAAAGGGAATAAATTATATTGTCGTGCACACATCACATTTTTTCAGTTAGGAGCAACTACTCTGGTGATAAGCACAGGAGGAGTAGGGCTGTGAAAGCAACACGTGGAGGCAAGGAAACACCTCGATAGAGATTCCAGAGACTTCTATGGGTCATTATCAACATGAAGGGTATGAAATCATTCATACACCATAGGTTGAAGTGAACAACACGCAAAGAACTAGATACCAGCAGGAGGTATTGAACCAGGAAGAAATGGAGAGATCCTTGATCCTGACAGAAAATATCGCACAATTAACATTCAACATCTTCCTTCGCGAGAAGATTGGAGTATGAAGAGAAGCTGATCAGATCATTTAAGACCTCGATTCCCAGGGTGGGACATCAAGCAAACTCCATATCAACACCCACCATCATGAAGTAGGAATTAGCACTTTTAGGATAAGTATTAGGGAGTTTTAACATCTTAGTTTTCCTTGTGGTTTGTTTTTTTGCAACATATTTCAATATAAACTTTATTTTTTCTTACTCTATGTTTTCAATGAAACCCACTGCTATGTATAGGTAAATTCCCTTGGTGGAGGACAAGTTGGTTGATTATATTTTCTTATTCTAATTCATGCACTGCGTCATCTTCCGGATTGTCTCTCTCACTGGTTATGGAACAGATTTACTTTCTAAACAACATGGTCTACAAAAAACTGATTTTGATTCAATATTAATGAAAACTATTTAAATCTAGGGAACAAGTTGACAAATGATCCACGGTTTAATGAGAGAGACACATTGAATTCAACTGAAAAGTTGAGTCCAGTGACATCTGACTTGTTATTGCTATTGGATGGAATGACTTTTGCAGTCAAAGGACTGTAAGAACTATTTTATCACAAATTGATCAGGCAAAAAATCTGCCCAGTTTCTTTTAGTCAAATCCATATTTCATAACTTCAGTGCATGAACAAGGGTAAGAAATATTGAAATTGTACAGGGAAATATCTCCCCCAGCTCATCTATTAGTTGTTTTCACCACAAGATCCCTTTCTATTCTGTACACTCCCCTTGCACTCACCTATTCACCTTCACTTCTTCACACACTGATTCTCACTCAGTCCACTTCACCGTCACCCGCTATTTTTTCTTGTTCTTGTGTGTGTTTTTTTGTTAGTTTATTTTTAGTAGATTATCAAACACAACATGAGGCCTTCATGTGGTTCTACCCTATCTTTCCACTGTCCTAAGTTGTAAGTAGGTTATAAATTATAGTTTGTCGCTCATTCCCAATGATGCGCGGGCATGAAAAATTTTGGTGTCGTTGCCGGGGAAGCTAGGTACAATATAAAAAAACCAATAAAAAATTCACATATAAAAATCTCAAAAAACTCAAAAAAAAAATAAAAAAACCGAAATAAATCGCTAAAAAACTAAAAAAAAGAAATTTTAAATTTTAAATCATATTGTGAACCTAATGCATGAAACCTATGTCTATGTCTGAATTCATAGTACCTGGTAACCCTTAAATTGATAAACACCGTAAGGAAGTGAAAAATAACAAAGACAAGGTCAATATATAAGATGACGGAAATAAAAACATGAACAACCCACTTCATGAGAATATGAACCAACCTGGAATGATGAACCCACCTGGGAATGAGATAGCTGAGAGGTAGAATTTGAGAGTGTTCTTTCTACCATCAGTGTCTAGTAACCCTTCATGCATTAGACTCTCTCTTATGTCCAGGAATTATGAGATCAAGTAATCTATGCTTAGTCAGCTACCTACCTTCAATGGAATGCCTAGAAAAGACTCCCTTGGATTCATTAGATCCTTCTACTGTAGTTTCCAGCAACTACCAATTAGGGGTCTCACTAAGGATGAGCTTAAACTGAGAGTGTTCCTCTTCTGCCTCAAGGCAAATTCTAGGTCTTGGTTCTAACAGTTAGAATAAGAAATAATTTTCACCTAGGATCATGTTTAGAATACATTAACAATAAAATTCAATCCTAGAAGGTTAACATCTGAAATTATTCACAAAATTGATGGATTCCATTAGGCTAAAAGAGAACTATTTTATGAAGCCTAGGATAACTTTAGCGGTTTTCTTAGGTAGTGTCCAAACCATCAATGTACACCTCAATTCATCATGGACACCTTCTACAATAGTCTTACCCATTACCACCAAACCTTGGTGGATTAGTCTTATGGAGGAGACTTTAGTGATAGGACTTCTGAGGGGATCAAACAAATCTTTAATACATTAGCTCAAAATTCTCATCCAAATTTCTCTAGGAGGAGAACCATAGTGAAAAAGGAAACAGCCCCTGCTCCTCATGTTGAAGCCCAAGCTGCTAGGTTCATTAATGAGATCTCACATCAATCCCATAAAGAGTAGTGCCACCACTGTGGCGTGTATGGACATTCTCAAACCTATTGTCCGAACATTAATATGCATGTCTAGCCTCGTGAGAGTGTTTGAATTATTGGATATGGACCTTGGATGTAGCCCGTGGATTATCCTTTTTTCAACACCTACAATCAAGGGTATAGGAAGCATATAAACCTATCATGGAGGGAGCAGGGATTCCTTCGACCTACTACCCCACATGGATTCCTGCTGCCTCCTATGAAGAAATTCCAAGCCCAACCACAACCTAACACTGAGTCATCCAACTCAAAATATGATGTGATAGACATGTTACATCAATTAATAGGAAGTTTTGAAGAACAAAAGACCAAAAATTATTTTGATAATGTTCAAATAGATGATATAATGAAGAACCTGGAAATTCAAATGGGGTAGTTGGCTAGGGATGCTAGTAATAGAGAAAAGGGTAGGGTTCCCAGCACCACTAAAGCCAACACTATGTATAATTCCATGCTATTGACCACTAGAAGTGGTCTCCAAAATCACCAATATCCTAGGAAAGAACCCCAAAATGCAGAAAATGAGAAACTAGATGAAGCTGGAACATCAAATCTAAATGAACCTGAATATGGAAAACTGGACAGCACCACTGGAGTCCCTCCAGTTCCTACTGTCCCATCTCAAAAAATCAATGAAAATTTCTTGACAAATGAAGAAAATAAATGGAATAAAATTATTGAAGAAGAATTTGTAATGATGCCCCCAATTGTGAGTAATTTTGTCCCTAAAATCACCTTCCCACAAAGAATTAAGAAACCAATTCATGATTCTGAACTATTGATTTTTTTAAAGTGGTTAAACAGCTGAACATTGATATCCCATTCTTGGAAGCATTGATATAAATCTCTCCATATCTAAAATCACTCAAGAAAATTTGTTCAAACAAAAAGACATTGGAAGAATTTTCCCCTATAGTTTAACAGAGGAATGAACTGTAGTATTGTAGAATAAGATACCTCCTAAGTTTCAGGACCTAGGATGCTTTGTCATCCCATGAAAATTTGGGTATAGAGGTGGTATGTTCAGCTGTTTGTGTGATCTAGGTGCTAGTATTAATCTGATTCCACAGTCACATTCTCAACACCTGATATTAGGTGTTCTCAACCCACCATTGTTGTGTTACAGCTTGCTGATAGGTCCATTACTCATCTAGTTGTTAGGATGGATGATATGTTACTTGGAGTAGGAAAACTCTTTTTTCCTGCTGAATCTCTTATAATTGACATGGACTGTGACAAGGTGGTTCCGATTATTCTCAGTAGGCCCTTCTTTCCCATAGGCGGAGCTGTCATATATGTGTCTTAGTGGAAATTGATTTTCAATTTCGGTGAACAAATAGAAGAATTCAATGTGTATAAGAACATCCAAGAACCCACCCACCAAATTTTCCCAAAATATGAGATGTTATTTTCGGAGAGTAATGTCGATAAGGAGGAAGAATAGTTTTTGTGAATGATATCTGAAATCAATAGTAAACCTGAAATCCCTACTGGCGCTTTGTTGACGCTCCTTTCGTCACAGAATCTAAAGATCGGAAAAGGGAATATCTGAGTCCAATGTGATTCATCCTTTGATGAAACATCAAAAATCGACAAAGGGATACACAAGGAGAACATTTCCCATAGGTCGCGCAAGTTCCCTCATGGTCGCGCAAGTACACTTGCGCGCCGCCTAGTGGTCGTGCAAGTACTTACGCGACGCCTCATGGTCGTGCAAGTGACTTGCGCGACGTAAGTGATAACCGCCCGGTAACCGCCAAGGGTCTTCTTTTGCCTATAAATAGACCCTGTGGGCCCCCCATTCAAGGGGGATCTCTTTCCAGAAACTCGGATCAGAGCTCCCGACGCCCAAGTCTCTTCTCAAAGCTTCCGGAACACTTCTAAGGTAATTTCTTACCTAGAACGGAAGATCTAAAGAGAAAAAGGAAGGCCTAAGTGTTGAAACTTATCAAACACTTGCGCGCCAACTTAATTCCTTCAATATAACTTGCGCGTCCCTTCTCTGGAAGAACCTCAAGAGGATGGGAAGGGTTTAATAAAGAGTCACTCAAGTATTTCAACTCTGGTTGAAAATCGCGCAAGTATCCCTCATGTCGCGCAAGTATACTTGCGCGACCAACACTTGCGCGCCGACGCAGGACTTGCGCGACATTCAAGACTTGCGCGCCCCTAGCTTTTTGGGTGCCCATCTTGCCAATTTTTACCCCTCTTAAGCCATTTCACCCTTCCTATTCAAGATTCAGTCTTCATGATACTCTTCAAAGCCATTTATGGCATGATTTCTTGATTTGACATCCTTATCTGAAAGGAATTCTGTGAAATATCTCTCAAAACCTAGTGATTTAAACATCTTTATATCACCAAATATTGAGAGTTCATTCATTTCAACCTCATCCTTTAAGATGAGAGAATCCTAACCTGGGTCTCCTTTTTAGGAATAAATCCCCAGTTATAAAAACCTAACTTGGGCATCTTTCTTAAGAATAAGCCCCAATCAAGTCCTTTAATCTTGGGCATCCTCCTCAGGAGTAAGCCCCAAACCTTAATCCCTAACCTGGGTCTCCTTTTCAGGAATAAGACTCAGTCATAACCTTGGGCTTCCTTTTCAGGAGTAAGCCCCAAGTCCCCTAACCTAGGCTTCCTTCTCAGGAATAAGTCCTAGTCATAAATCTTGGGCATCCTTCTTAGGAGTAAGCCCCAAGTCTCTTAAAATTTCTCTTAACCAGTCCTAATTTACCTTTGATTTGGGTTTCCTTTTCAGGAATAAAACCCAATCATAAGTCCCTTCCTAACTTGGGCATCCTCCTTAGGAGTAAGCCCCAAGATTAGAGTATTCAAATCTCCATGAAGCACATATAACTTTGTGGACCATGTTCTTGGATTTTCTCCCTAAAAGTAAATCCTAAACCTTCGCCTATCTGGGCAGTCATCTATACATAAGCCCCAAAACAAATTCTTATGATTGCATCTTTTATGGCACATTTGTCTAAATCTTACCAATACCTCTTGTTTCTCACACCGAGCATGACTCAGGTGAGCTTAGAGTGTAAAAGTAATTATGACATTCATCTTTGAGCCATCAATCATAAAACATCATATCCCATTCCTCGAACTACGTGGGTTCTGATTCCTTTTTCAAAACAAAGGATACGTAGGTAGCCCATTCATGGGTTCGATCCCAACATTGAAATAATCTCTGTCCTTCTGAAATGACGATAAACTTCAAGTGCCCCACTGAGTGGCTTTAAAACCAGCCTGGTCATCAAAATGACCAAGAGACTTTTATATAAATGTTTTGAAGGATACCATTGACCAAGAATCTCTAAAAAAATATAGATGATTCTATATTGATGAAGAACCTCGAATACATATAAAAGATTCTCTAAATTTCTTGCATATTTAATCATTGATTGTTAAAACTAAAGGAAAGCTCATTTTATACTTGGTAATGTAATAAGGAATCACGAACTTAACTTAAATCTATAAAGAGAGTCCCGGAGTAGACAATAATTCCCCTCAAAAACGTGTGATGAGTCCGACCTCCCATCCTCTCGACCAATGCAAATTCCTAAGCCTCATTAGCCCACAAGCTAATGAGCGCATGCCTTTGGAAAGTAGGTCCAAACGGATGTGGAATCATTGGATGTTTCCGGTTCTACGAACAAACCCGTTAGAAACCGATCGGAACGTTTGAATCTCCCGTCCAGGAGGTCATCCCCGGATTCCGCGCGAAACAAAAAATGGTGAACCCGACGTGAATCCTTAACCAAGTTAAAGTGATGTTCTTCTTATCTGTTAGGCCCTTTGGGCCAACAAGGCAATCATTGACATGTGCTCATCCAAAAGATGCAGTGGCCGGATTCATCTTGATTATGTCTGTTACAAGGAACAGGCACTCTTTTTTCAAGATCTTCTACAAAAATGGCTTTCCTTAAATTCACCCCTGTGAATACTGCTGCTGGGAACACCTCTACTGTGAGGTCTACTGCTGTGAAAACCAATGCTGCTACTCCTGCTGGAACGTCATCCGCTCTGAGGATGACATCACCAACTCAGCGTCTTCAACGCTGTGTTTCTAATGCACTGGTTAAGGAGTACCGTCGCAACGGTACTATCCCAACTCTGGAGGCCGCTCGTCAAGCCCTCCAAGTTAACAATTCTACCTGGTCGTCCGGACAACGGCGACCAGCAATCAAGAAGCAGATGGTGCTGACTACCGTCTCCAACCGTTTCGGGTCGTTATCCCCGGAACGCAATTTCCATTCACTCCCTTATTCCGAGGAAGTGAATGAGAAGGTCCCGCAGGACCTTAATTCAAAAAGACAGGAGTCCTTCTCAAGGGCTCCCATCAACAATCGCCGCCAGACTCGTGCGGTAGTGCGCCCTCAACATGATGAGGGTACCGTCTCCAGGCATTCAGCTCAGGTTCCTCGAACCCGAGCAGGCAAGATGAATCACCAGAGATGGAATCCGGTTAACAATAGGCAGGTTGTCATCCCTGCCATCTCCGGAGAAGTCCACCAACCTAACTTGGTGGCAAACAACGAGCAGGCATACACACCTGCCCGTTTTAATCCCGCTGTCCAGCAGACTCGTCTGGCAGCATCAAGCCGATCCCGCCAGGCAATTCCGGCGGAGTACCATAGGCAGGAGCATACACCTGCTTATACATCAGCAGTTAGTCAGCAGGCTCGTCTGACTACATATGGTGGATCTCGTCAACCGCATTTGACGAAGTGTAATCAGCAGGCACATACACCTGCTAATACTAATCAAGCCTACCAACAGTCTCGTTTGGTAGCGCACGGAGAAGTCAGTCGGAAAGCCCCGACGACAAACAGGAGGCAGACTAAACTCTCTGCCTCCACACTTGAGTACTGTCATGATTCACTGACAGGAAAAGGAGGACAGGAGCAGGCACATACACCTACTCCAAGCCCGGAATGGACGTATATCCCCGTTCCGGTGGCTGAAGTCACCAAACATATTTTGTCAATGGTGAAAGAGCAGAAGCAAATTCCTGCTCATATTCTGGATGCTTGCCAGGATATCATAACAGCTTCAACATCATCTCAGGGACAGACACATAAATCTATCCCTAGCAGTGGAGTGACACATCAACAATTCACTCCGGAACAGACACACACATCTGTTCCAGTCCAAGAGGGTTGTGGGGCCTACTCCCCGATATCATATGGACAACCAAGTCAGGCACATACACCTGATTTGAGCGATGATCTTCAGCCTAACCTGACCATCTTTCCTGATCAGGCACATACACCTGCTCAGAGCAATCACTTTCGTCATCAAGTGATTTCTAAAGTGAGTAAGAAGGCATCTAAGAAAAAGATCCGCCCAGCACAGTCAGGAGATCAAAGGCCAATCTGCAACAAGGCCTTGCTCGATGCTGGAGTTCTTGAAGCCCTCAGACATTTATCTGTCGGAATTCAAGATTCTACTCCCTCAGTTCCCAATAACAGGAACATTAATCCCGAAGGTCTTCAACAGACACTTCCTCATGAAGACTTGCTTCATGAAAATTCGGTCAATCTTGAAGTTTCTTCTTCAGATGAGAACCACAGGAACCCTCTGTGTGGTCAGATGACCAAGGAGCAAGAGATCTCATCTTTTGCTGTAACCCATCATGAAGGTCCTCCTCATGGTGATGAACTTCGCTGCGAAAGTCCTCTCCGCAGTAGTGATACACATTGTCTCGAAAATTCTTCAGAAGGCAATGTAGTGACGAGAAAGCCCTCCTATCTCAAGGCACTTGCAAACGTAAAACCAGTCATGTCTGAAGTTTTACTATCGGCAGGTGAAACTCTTTCTCCATCAGAAGATAGCTTGGGGTTCAGGTTATTCTCCGAACCTTCCCTGGGTCATTCATCTTCCAACATGAATAGTGATTCCTCTACCAATCTTGTTGAATCTGATGAAGCAACAAGGAAACACCAACTCTGGTCCAAACAGGTAGAAGAATCTTCATTTAATGATAAAGAGGAAATTCTAAACATGAGGAAAAAACTGGAAAAAGGTGAAGTACCAGTCATGTTTTGGCCTTTGGCTGATTCACAGTATGACATTCCAAAGATGTTGACGGATGATGGAATCCATGATATTCGTCTTAACATATGGAAAACTCTTTGTCAATTAAAGAAGAAGGTATTATCTTACGATGAATATGAAAATCATCTTAAGATAATAGAAGGGTTACAACGCTAGATTGATTTGGCATCTCTATCAGTCTCTCGGTATCCGAAGGCGGAAAAGCAACAGAGAACCCTTCAACGTTCATGCCTTGGCGCACTAAGAAGATTGCGTCAGTTAATTTCCAATGCTCCATCTAATGTTCATATCAGAGGATGGGGTATTCACGGAGCACTACATTTCACAGTGCTTTCCGGTCAGCAATGCCCGCCGAAAATGGTCTCATGCAATGTTATTGCCCATGGCCGGCCACAGTCAATGGGCTTTGTTCATAATCAAAATCTTGCTCGAGATCAAGCTTCAACTAGTTCCTCTCAAAGTCAAGTATATAGAGAACAGGTTGTTGAATTGCTCCTATATCAAGCAGGCGAGAATATTGCGCAAGCCTCTCGTCTGGAGAAAACACGTCATCAAATGACAGAAGTTTCGGAAATCATCCAACGGTCTGTTGAACCAGGTGATAAAAGTGGATACAGGTTAATGCATCCAGCTAATTTCCGAACTAAGATCCGCAAGATCAAGAGAGATTTCAAGAAGATCTCAGACATAGCATGTCAAGAGACACCCCAGCTTGCCAGACTGGGGACTTCTCTAACCCAACCCTCAGAATCAACGAATGGGATTCGAGGAGTTGAGCAGAAGCAACAGGAACACCACCAGTCCACCGGACTGGGGAGTTTTTCAAATCTTCAATCCCTCCCTCAGAGAAAGTCAGTATTCTCTCTATTAGGGAATAAGCCTCAAGAGGAACGAAGAGCCAAGCTATCAGGAGATTCTCTCCAAGTGACGGTTCACAAAGAAATTCCTGAGGGGTCAAGTCAATGGAATTCCATGTTTCATCATGAACATGGAAGAAGACAATATCACAGAAATTTTGATAGAAAGGATTCTATGAAATACGCATCCATTAATGTCATCACTTCCGTTGCTGCTGATTCACCAGATGAGGCTCAATCAGAGGGATCAGATGAAGAGGTTCCTGCTCAAGAAGTTGTGCACACAGACCTAAATGAAGAAGGTGTGCGCACACGTAATCAAAGGCTTACCCAAAATCTGGGTATTCCTTCAAGTAACCCACTTCCCCCTCTCCGAAAAGGATCCAATAAGGGGAAAGGAAAGAATCAGGTTACTTATCACCCTTCCTCTGAAGGAGGTCAATTGCTCTCATTAGAGCAAAGGTTTGCACAACAGGAGGAAGAAATGAAAGAATTAAGAAGGGTAAATGCAGAACTACTTCAGAGTAGTCTTCTTCTTAAGAATGCTGAAATCCGACAGCCGAAGGAATTTGTTGTAACTACTGAGATGGATCAGGAATATCCTCCTTTATCAGTACACCCACAGAGGTCTAATCCTACGGGTCAAACGCAACAACGGTTGGCAGCACTACCATTAGTTGCAGCACCAACCTCCACGGCTGTCCAGGCTCCATTCATTGCACCTACCCAAAACCAAGTTCAACCTGACGTTTCTCAAAAGTTAATAACTACTATTGAGTCATTAACAGCTCGGTTAGAAACTGTGGAAGGGAAATGGGCGCAAGTTCAACCTGAAAAGAAAGTTTACCCTGAATGGGTAGATTCAATTTCTCCTCCATCCAGTTTTGGAAACCCTATTTTCCCTACTTTCAATGGATCAGGTGACCCTGAACAACATTTGACGCATTACGTGTCTTGTTGTGATCCTATGATGGGAACTCCAGAGCAACAAGAAGCAGTGAAACTCAGATGCTTCGTGCGAACCTTGCAAGGACCAGCTTTTGTCTGGTATACAAGCTTGAAATCCCGGTCAGTCATCGGATGGGAGGATCTTCGTCAAAAATTACTTCTTCAGTTCAGCTCAACTTTGCCAAAAACGACAGTTTTCGATCTTACAAACTGCAAGCAAAGGGAGAATGAAAGAGTCTCTGATTTCATTGCTCGTTGGAAGGGATTAACGTATTCCTTGAGTTTATCACTCCCTCAGGAGGAATTGTTGCCAATCTGTGTGGAAAATTTGCGTGACGAATTACGCACGCCATTGATCCCTGTGAAATACACAGGAGGGTTTCGAGACCTTACTTCAATCGCTCAACAGATTAAAAATTCCCTTATGCAGGCTAAGGTTAAATCTCGTGTAATTCCATCAGCTCCAGGAAGAAGAATAGGTAAAGCAGAAACTGCTACAGTTATGCTTAAACAGGCACCTGTACCTATTTCTACTTCAAAACCTTCATTTTCTCGAAGGGCTCCACCTCCTGAACGCCAACAACAAAGGTTGTTTCGTCCAAATGATCAAAAAGATCAACGACGAAAAAAATTTGAGGATATGAAGAGTAAAACATACTCTTTCCGAAGTGAGCAAGTTCCTGGTTACTTCATTTCAGCTCTGGAAAATAATTTGGTTCAATTACCAGTGCCGAAGAGACCAAACAAGGAAGGAGATGAAGACCGTCCCAATTATTTTCCCTTTCATCAAATGTTGGGACATCCCATCCAGGAGTGTTTTGTCTTTAAAGACCTCCTACAAAAAATGGTCGACTTGGGACAAGTCAAATTAAAGGGTTCTTCAGCTCATGTAGCGTGTATTACCGCTACAGATCCAGAGGAAGGAGGCGAGTGGCAGAAGTCAAAAGCAAAACTGCGAAAAAATATGATGATTGGATGGTCAGAAAGACAATCAATCGGACCCATTCCATTTTGCGAACACAATTGAAGAAGCCAATTGTGTCTCCTACAAAAGCTGCAGTAAAGCCTCCATCAAAGGACAAATCCTCAAAAGGGCAGCGCAATTCAAAGAAGAAAGAGGAATCAGGAGAATATGAGTATGTATCAAAGCCTAAATTGTCTTTGACTCTGGCAGATTTCATGCCATCTACTTCAAAGCCACGGGCATCGTCCCACCAAACGGCACAGCCTAAACAGGCTAACTTGGCAAAGTCTTTATCAGACGAAGAATTGATCTTTGGTTCTGTTAATATGATTCAATTAACAGATTCATATTCCAGTCGTGATGAGCCTGAATTCCCTGTATCAAATAAAGGAACCCAAGGAAGTTCTAGAGGTTCAGGATATAGGGGAAGACGTGGATCTTTCCGAAGCCACTACTCTAATTCTACCCCTGCTAGCACTGTATATGCAGCAGAAACTCGTGGTAGAGCCCTTCAGCGAGCTCAAAATGAACAAGCAAGTTCTTCTGCTAATGGCCAACTCAGCTTCGGCACAGTTATTTTGGAAGACCGATTAAATGTTCCATCATCTTTTTCTCAGCAAGTAAATGGATCTAATCAGTCTAATTTTCCAAAACCAAAGATGTTGCCAACTTCAATACAAGAGGCATCAGCTTCCAAAGCATCTGCTTCCAAGATACCTGCTAAACCGCATATTCCTATTGGGAAACGCAGGCCTCTAGATCAAAAGTATGATATATTGAAACACTTGGCCCAAGTACCAGCCAAATTATCAATTTTGGATGCTTTGAATCTATCAAAAGATCTTCGGGAAGCACTCATCGAAGCTTTGTCAAGTCCTCAGGAGTTTGAAGCTGAAATTGCTGCAGCTGAAATTTATCACATAGAGAATAATCCTGCAGAATGCAATGCAGTGATATCTTTTACTGATAAAGATGAAGATGATGTTGTGAATGGGAACATAAAACCTTTGTACCTATCTGGCAAAGTCAATGGTATAGATGTTCGAAGAGATTTTATTGACAATGGTTCAGGAGTCAACCTCATGCCCATTCGCACACTTCGTCGATTGGGCCTCACGGAATCTGATTTATCTCATTCTACCATGATGTTGCAAGGATATGATAAAAATGAACAAGAACCACTGGGAGAAGTTACGCTCAGAACTCAGTTTGGAGATCTTGTTTCCAATTCAGATTTCATGATTGTTGATCAAGACTCAGCTTTCAATATCTTGCTTGGAAGACCCTGGTTACATCAGCATGCAGCTATTCCGTCATCATACCATCAATGTCTCAAATACTGTTTCGATGGTCAAGTTGGAACATTATATGGTGATAAGGCCCCGTTCAAAACATGTGAGTCTCAATACATTGAGGCGGAATTTTATCACATGAAGGGAAGAGAAAAATCTACAATGAAGGAAATTACCAAAGTTAATGCTCCATATGGTTTGGAAAAAATTCCAATAAATCCATTTTCACATGTGAGTACAGATTATGTGTTACCTATCAGTCAAATTGACAAAATAGGCCCAAATCAAAATACTCTTATGGAAAGATCCATAATGTCAATTACGGCAATCAAGCCAGACAACATGGGAGAAATTGGTAACTTACCAAGCAGTGATGAAAGCATAAGTGGTGACGTTTTCATTTCGTCTGCTGAAATCCAACAAGTCTATACTTCGCTAATCAGGCCAGAAGAAGTTATAGCAACACCAGAGGTGAATGTTGATATTGATTCTCAATCCATCATCTCCTCTTTATTTCCCAAAGAAGACCCTTTTTCATCAATTGGGTCGGAAATGGAAGCTTCTTCTTCAAAATGTGAAAATTTTGACATCTCTTATGATCATGAGAATTTCGTTTTTTCATCTACTTTGCAAGTAGAAACGGAAGATATAACACATGATGAAGAGGAAGAGGAAGATCTTAGAGATGCTCCTCCAGCATTTGAAGAGGATATCTCTACCACTGTGGATGAACTCAGAGAAGTAAATCTGGGTACAGAGAAAGATCCACGCCCCACTTTAATTAGTGCGGCCATGACCCTTGAAGAACAAGATATGTATATTTCTTTTCTAAATCAAAATAAAGATATTTTTGCTTGGAATTATACAGAGATGTCTGGCCTTGATCCTGATGTTGCCACCCATCATTTGGGTTTGCCAAAAGAACATCGAGGATTCAAGCAAGCCGCGAGAAGAACACACCCAACCTATGCTTCCAAAATCGAGGCTGAAGTGGATAAGCTTATCAAATCTAACTTCGTCAGAGAAGTTCAATATCCCAAGTGGTTGGCTAATATTGTCCCAGTAAAGAAAAAGAACGGAAAAATTAGGGTTTGCATCGATTTCAGAGATCTTAATCGGTATTGTCCCAAAGATGATTTTCCAGTTCCGATTACAGAACTCTTAATTGATGCGACGGCTGGCTATGAAGTACTTTCTTTCATGGATGGATATTCTGGATATAATCAGATCCGAATGGCCCCAGAAGATGAGGAATATACAGCCTTCAGAGCTCCTCAAGGTGTGTTTTGTTACCGGGTGATGCCCTTTGGTTTAAAGAATGCAGGTGCAACATATCAACGCGCCATGCATCGTATCTTCAATCCTTTTTTAGGGAAATTTGTTGAATGCTATGTAGATGATTTGGTGGTTAAATCCAAACAACGTTTTGATCACTTGGCTGATTTGGAAATCATATTCCACAAGCTTCGACAACATAATTTGAAGATGAACCCCTTAAAATGTGCTTTTGGGGTAACCTCAGGAAAATTCCTCTGCTTTGTTGTACGCCATCGTGGTATTGAAGTCGATCCTGAGAAGACCAAATCAATCCTTGGTATGTCACCTCCTCATAATTTGAAAGAATTAAGAGGACTTCAAGGACACTTAGCCTATATTCGGCGTTTCATCGCCAATTTGGCAGGCAAAAGTTTACCTCTTACCAAATTATTGAAGAAAGGAGTCACTTACCAGTGGACTAAAGAATGTCAAGAAGCATTTGATGTTCTCAAGAAATACCTCTTAAGTCCACCAGTACTCATGCCACCTGTTGAGGGTAGACCTCTTATCCTCTATGTGACAGCGTTAGAGCGATCATTGGGTGCCTTTCTCGCTCAAAAGAATGATGCAGGGAATGAAAATAGTCTCTACTATCTCAGTAGAACTATGCTTGAAGCAGAAACCCGGTATTCGAGTATTGAAAAGTGCTGCCTAGCATTAATCTTTGCAGTTCAGAAACTGAGACACTACCTGCAACATCACGAGGTCCAATTGGTATCTCGTAATAATCCACTCAAATTCATCCTTAGTCGTCCAATGCTTACAGGACGTCTGGAAAGGTGGGCGGTTATTCTACAGCAGTTCGACATTCAGTATGTGTCTCAAAAGGCAATTAAGGGCCAAGCTCTGGCTGATTTCCTGGCTGAACACCCTTCAGTGGAAGACACGTATTCAGATATCGAACTCCCTGATGAGGAAGTTTTTTCTATTCAAGAGAATCCTCAAACATGGGAAATGTATTTTGATGGTGCTTCTAGAAGTCCAACAGGGAAGAAAATGGAAAATCCTAAATTCGACAAAGTTGGTTTAGGAATTGTGCTCATTTCTCCAGATAAGGCAGTGTTACCTTATTCCTTTTTGTTGTGGGAAGGTGGTACCAATAATGAAGCTGAATACCAAGCTCTCATTGCAGGCTTGGAATTAGCACTTCAAGCACAAGTGAATCACTTAAAGGTGAAAGGTGATTCAGACCTGGTAATCAAACAAGTCAATGGGGATTATGCCATCACAAAAGAAGAATTAATCCCTTTGTATGATTACGTCAGAGAGTTAATGTCGGAATTCCCTTCAGAACCAACATTTTCTTATATCCCAAGATCACAAAATGCTCAAGCTGATGCACTGGCTAATATAGCCACAGCTTTAGCAGATCCAAATCGGGACGAGACAACCATCGGTATTGCCCACCGTCGTGCAATTTCACCTTATGTTCAAGTCAGAACAGAGGAAATTAATGAAATTAGTCCCATTCCTGAACCATATGGTCATACTACAAGATGGATGTCACCTATCAGGGAATACCTTCAAAATGGAACACTTCCACCTGATAGAGCCGAGAGAGAACAAATTCGGCGACGTGTGGTCAATTTTACTCTTTATGATGGTCCAAACCACCTCGAGAAAATTCTCTACAAACGTGGTTTTGATGGAGTTCTCTTCAGATGTATTGATGGTGAAGAGACAATGGCTGTCATAAAAGAAGTGCATGCAGGAGTCTGTGGTGCCCACCAGTCTGGACATAGATTGTCTGATCAAATTCGAAGGCTTGGATACTTCTGGCCTTCAATGATACAAGATTGTGTTAATTTCACAAAGAAGTGTCATTCATGCCACGTATATTCCAACTTCATTCATCAACCTCCAGAGTTGCTTCATACAGCTAAATACTCATGGCCATTTTCCACATGGGGAATGGATGTGGTGGGACCTTACCCTTCAGCTACGGCCAAGCAGTTTAAGTACATTCTTACTGCTACTGATTTCTTTTCCAAATGGGCAGAGGCAGTACCTCTCAAAGAAGTCAGTTCTAAATGCATTGTTAGCTTCATCAAGTCTAACATCATTACTAGATTTGGTGTCCCTCATACCATATTGACAGACAACGGCACCAACTTCTGTTCTTCCGAGGTAAAGAAATTGTATCAAGAATACAACATTAAGTCCAACCATTCATCTCGATATCATGCAGCGGCTAATGGCCAGATAGAGGCCTTCAACAAGACTCTTTCAAATATACTGCAAAAGATGGTGGATAAAGATAAGAGGTCATGGCCTGATAAACTCTATCATGCTTTATGGGCTTATCGGACTACCACTCGCAATGCAACGCGGTCTACTCCATATTCATTGGTATATGGAACAGAAGCAGTCTTGCCAATTGAAGTTCAATTTCCCTCACTCAGAATAGCCATTTGTGATCAGTTATCAACAGATGAGCAATCCCAAAAGCGTTTGAATGAATTGGAACAGTTAGATGAGAAAAGATTGTGCACTTTGCACCACTTGGAAATCTATCAAAATCGAATAGCACGAGCTTTTAACAAAAAAGTTCGTCTTCGTTCATTCATTCAGGGAGAATTGGTATTGGTTCTTAAAGCACCAATGATACCAGGAAAGAAACCTCCCAAGCTTGAACCAAAATGGGAAGGACCTTATTCAGTACATAAGGTCTACTCCAATGGAGCGTATTCTCTGATTTCAATGGATGGAGAACACATCACGACTCCAACTAATGCCAGATTTCTGAAGAAGTATTTTGTATAAACACAAAATATTGTTCCCAGAACCAAGACTTACAATTGGTTCATACAGAAAAGGTCCGGTATGACCTTAAACTACACCAAGGTCCGGTATGACCTTAAACTACACCATGGTCCAGTATGACCTTAAACTACAACTCCGTCCAACATGACATTAAACTGTGTCACACTTCTGTCCGAGATGACATTAAACTATAATACGTCCAGCATGACGATAAAATGTACGGTCCATGCATATGACCTTAAATTATTCGCACTTATGTCCCTGCAACATGACACTAAACTATGCAGCACCAATAGTCCTAACTGCAAGACTTTAAACTGCATAGTCCCTGATTTTGTCCTACATGACAATAAACTGTATAGAAGTTCCTATATTTTGTCCGAGATGACATTAAACTATATTGTGTCCTAGCAACATGACATTAAATTGTGTGGCACTTTCATCGTCCATCATGACGTTAAACTGTCACATTGGTTACTAATATGTCCTACATGACACTAAACTGTATATGTCCGAGATGACATTAAACTATATTTTGTCCGAGATGACATTAAACTATATTGTGTCCTAGCAACATGACATTAAACCGTGTGGCACTTTCATCGTCCAGCATGACATTAAACTGTAAAAAATCCCCAGAACTGATATCCCCATATTGGTTCACCTTAGTCCTAGCTACATGACTTTAAACTGTACAGCACCAGTTCGTCCTTGCTATATGACGTTAAACTATACAGCAATGGTCCCGTATGACTTTAAACTGCATCATCCCTGGTCCATGTATATGACCATAAACTATTTGCAAATATGTCTAGCAAGACGTTAAACTGTGACGTCCTAACTACATGACGCTAAACTGTATAAAAGTCCCTCACGTCCGGAAAGACGTTAAACTATATAATCATCAAAAGTCCAGCATGACATTAAAACTGCACAATCCCCCTTTCGTCCAATATGACGTTAAACTATATTGTCCCCATCGTCTTAACTACATGACGCTAAACTGTACAGAAAGTCCCATTTTTTTTATTATGTCCTACATGACATTAAACTGTGCATCGTTAAGGTTGTTATTACCTCTTGTTTCTCACACCGAGTATGACTCACGTGAGCTTAGAGCGAACATCAACCATAACACTCCCTTTGGGCCACTAACCATGTGTAAGTCCCAACAACATTGTTTTAGATCATTGTCCACAAGAACAACTTGATCATTGATTCATTCTTTAATTGAACTACACGGACTTTGATCCTTGCCCTCCAGGCTGGGTATGTAGGCAACCTCCCAAAGGTTCAAGCCCAAAAACAATCTCTTCACATTGGTTCACCACCATCTCATATGATGATGATTTGTGAAACAACCCCTGGAATCAATATCTTTACATTGATTCACTTTCGTCCTTGTTATATGACGTTAAACTATACAACACTTTTGTCCGGTACGACAATAAACTACAATATTCTTTGATTTCCTCATTTGAGAAGGAACCATTATTAACATTGATTCTTTTTTCAATCATGGTTTTCATTTTTTCAAAAGACTACGTACATACATGGGAATGCCTAAACTTTTTATCTTAGGTTAAAACCATCATTGCACTAAAGTCCCCTTTTCACCCTTCACATGTACGAACCAAATTTGTACAAAGGGTAGCTCTAGAAATACGTGGACTTGATTCCCATCCTTATGGGATACGTAGGAACATTCGAGTGTCCCTCGAATCCAGTCCCAAGTCTTTTGGGCCTAACCCCAAATTTCACTTTCAGTCCCTTGGCTGAAAAGTCCTCATGAAGACACACACTGTGTATTCATTATTATGGTCCGAATTCTATGACCCTAAACTAAGATTACTCAAACTTTCGTCCTGCACGACGTTAAACTACATTTCAAGAACTACGTATGGCTTGATTCTCATTCTTATGAGATACGTAGTGAAGTCCAAGTTTCAATTCAAGACCCAGCCACAACATGATTATGGTTTTCATTGACCTATGTATCTCTATATACATTGGAAAATACCCATCTTTATGTATTATAATCCTAACCTTAAATATTTTCAGATCTTCATAACCCTTTTCATGACTTCTAGTCACAAAAATGTCAAACTTCTGAGAATTCTTTTTCCTGACTATGCAGCACGTGCCCATAGGTGGCCTTGCATAAACAGTCCACATAAAAGACTTGTCAGCCAAGAGATGCTATTTATTTGACCATGCAGCCAATGCCCTTAGGTGGCCCTGCATGTTTTCAACCCCCTAACGGGTTTGTTAAATAATAGTAACTTCATTCTTGGGAAGAATGCCTCTTTTGTCCTTATTTGTCTTAAAGGACAGTATGTAGGGATCCGCAAAAATAGCCATCCTTAACGTATTTGTCCCATATCCTTTTTCATGATCTGAAAGTATTCAAGTCTATGGTTTATTCTTCTTCCCTACGTTTGGGTCAGACCTTCGTAGGAGTGATATTCATCCAGTTCTTTGATATTCTTGTTTGGAAATATCTTCTCCATATTCAAGTACCACTTTCCATACAACAAACTCTATGCTTTAGAATATTTGAATCTCCATAAACTTTCACTAGCTTTTAGCACTAGGAAAGTAAATTTCTGGGAGTTCTTTTGCCTGACTATGCAGCACGTGCCCATAGGTGGCCTTGCATAAACAGTCCACATAACAGACTTGTCAGCCAAAAGATGCTATTTTATTTGACTATGCAGCCAATGCCCATAGGTGGCCCTGCATATTTCAACCCCCTAACGGGTTTTGTTAAATAATAGTAACTTCATTCTTGGAAACTACTTCTTCTAATGCTATTTAGCTCTTTTTCATATCATTCCTCAGATTCAAATATTCTTAAGCCATAGTTTACATTTTTTCCCTCATACTTGAGTATGGTAATATGTTTTCAGATAAATTGTCAAGGAATTGAATCCATTTTTAATCCATTTTTGGTCAAAGCTATTTCGACCTTAAACATTAGCCCCTTTATGTCCGGCGTGCATGACTTTAAACTGCCCACACAAAAGACAAAGGAACTCTGAATAAAAGTCAAGTTCCAGCACACTTGTGCGCTGCCTTCTGCGCACTGAAGACTTGGAAACCACCTTTTCCTTTGGATGTCTTTTATTTCCTCAGAGTCAAATCCTCATTTCTCTCCGGATCCAACTCTGAGGGGGGACTTTTGTTGACGCTCCTTTCGTCACAGAATCTAAAGATCGGAAAAGGGAATATCTGAGTCCAATGTGATTCATCCTTTGATGAAACATCAAAAATCGACAAAGGGATACACAAGGAGAACATTTCCCATAGGTCGTGCAAGTTCCCTCATGGTCGCGCAAGTACACTTGCGCGCCGCCTAGTGGTCGTGCAAGTACTTGCGCGACGCCTCATGGTCGTGCAAGTGACTTGCGCGACGTAAGTGATAACCGCCCGGTAACCGCCCAGGGTCTTCTTTTGCCTATAAATAGACCCTGTGGGCCCCCCATTCAAGGGGGATCTCTTTCCAGAAACTCGGATCAAAGCTCCCGACGCCCAAGTCTCTTCTCAAAGCTTCCGGAACACTTCTAAGGTAATTTCTTACCTAGAACGGAAGATCTAAAGAGAAAAAGGAAGGCCTAAGTGTTGAAACGTATCAAACACTTGCGCGCCAACTTAATTCCTTCAATATAACTTGCGCGTCCCTTCTCTGGAAGAACCTCAAGAGGATGGGAAGGGTTTAATAAAGAGTCGCTCAAGTATTTCAACTCTGGTTGAAAATCGCGCAAGTATCCCTCATGTCGCGCAAGTATACTTGCGCGACCAACACTTGCGCGCCGACGCAGGACTTGCGCGACTTTCAAGACTTGCGCGCCCCTAGATTTTTGGGTGCCCATCTTGCCCATTTTTACCCCTCTTAAGCCATTTCACCCTTCCTATTCAAGATTCAGTCTTCAAGATACTCTTCAAAGCCATCTATGGCATGATTTCTTGATTTGACATCCTTATCTGAAAGGAATTCTGTGAAATATCTCTCAAAACCTAGTGATTTAAACATCTTTATATCACCAAAGATTGAGAGTTCATTCATTTCAACCTCATCCTTTAAGATGAGAGAATCCTAACCTGGGTCTCCTTTTTAGGAATAAATCCCCAGTTATAAAAACCTAACTTGGGCATCTTTCTTAAGAATAAGCCCCAATCAAGTCCTTTAATCTTGGGCATCCTCCTCAGGAGTAAGCCCCAAACCTTAATCCCTAACCTGGGTATCCTTTTCAGGAATAAGACTCAGTCATAACCTTGGGCTTCCTTTTCAGGAGTAAGCCCCAAGTCCCCTAACCTAGGCTTCCTTCTCAGGAATAAGTCCTAGTCATAAATCTTGGGCATCCTTCTTAGGAGTAAGCCCCAAGTCTCTTAAAATTTCTCTTAACCAGTCCTAATTTACCTTTGATTTGGGTTTCCTTTTCAGGAATAAAACCCAATCATAAGTCCCTTCCTAACTTGGGCATCCTCCTTAGGAGTAAGCCCCAAGATTAGAGTATTCAAATCTCCATGAAGCACATATAACTTTGTGGACCCTGTTCTTGGATTTTCTCCCTAAAAGTAAATCCTAATCCTTCGCCTATCTGGGCAGTCATCTATACATAAGCCCCAAAACAAATTCTTATAATTGCATCTTTTATGGCACATTTGTCTAAATCTTACCAATACCTCTTGTTTCTCACACCGAGCATGACTCACGTGAGCTTAGAGTGTAAAAGTAATTATGACATTCATCTTTGAGCCATCAATCATAAAACATCATATCCCAT
This sequence comes from Viscum album, assembly GCA_963277665.1. Taxonomy (NCBI): domain Eukaryota; kingdom Viridiplantae; phylum Streptophyta; class Magnoliopsida; order Santalales; family Viscaceae; genus Viscum; species Viscum album. The sequence continues at coordinate 1,934,828,832 of OY728142.1, forward strand.
TCCTCGAACTACGTGGGTTCTGATTCCTTTTTCAAAACAAAGGATACGTAGGTAGCCCATTCATGGGTTCGATCCCAACATTGAAATAATCTCTGTCCTTCTGAAATGACGATAAACTTCAAGTGCCCCACTGAGTGGCTTTAAAACCAGTCTGGTCATCAAAATGACCAAGAGACTTTTATATAAATGTTTTGAAGGATACCATTGACCAAGAATCTCTAAAAAAATATAGATGATTCTATATTGATGAAGAACCTCGAATACATATAAAAGATTCTCTAAATTTCTTGCATATTTAATCATTGATTGTTAAAACTAAAGGAAAGCTCATTTTATACTTGGTAATGTAATAAGGATTCACGAACTTAACTTAAATCTATAAAGAGAGTCCCGGAGTAGACAATAATTCCCCTCAAAAAGGTGTGATGAGTCCGACCTCCCATCCTCTCGACCAATGCAAATTCTTAAGCCTCATTAGCCCACAAGCTAATGAGCGCCTGCCTTTGGAAAGTAGGTCCAAACGGATGTGGAATCATTGGATGTTTCCGGTTCTACGAACAAACCCGTTAGAAACTGATCGGAACGTTTGAATCTCCCGTCCAGGAGGTCATCCCCGGATTCCGCGCGAAACACGCTTGCATGGGGATCAGCTAAAGTAAATAGAAAGAACTTTTTGATGAATACGGGAGATAATTCATGGAGAACCTAGATGAGTTTGTTTTGAAGCACATTCTAACCTAGAGAGAGGATTCTAAGTTTGAGAAAATATCTTTTGGAATATCTAGAACTGAGGAAAATGCCTTTTCTATTGCCTTCTTTAAGAGCCAGCATAAAGACATTGGGCCACCCAGGACCAAGTGTCTTCCCTCAAGCCAATCACCACCCACCCTTGATCTTAAGCCCCTCCTATCCCACCTTAAATTTAACTTTTTATGAGATAGTTCCACCCTTCCTGTGATAATTTATTATAACCTAGAGGTGAGTTAAAAAAAATCTAATTAATGTTTTGATGAAATACAAGTTAGTCAAAGGGTGGTCAATTTATTTTATCTAGGGGATAATTCTAGCCTTATGCATGAATAATATTCTCATGGAACCTGAGTGTAATCCTAGAGTAGAAGCACAAAAAAGAATCAACCCAAAAATTATGGATGTTGTGAGAGAATAATTGATTAGGATTCTTGATGATTGAATAATTTTTCCCATTTTTGATAGCCCCTAGTTTAGTCCTATCAAGATGGTCCCTAATAAGAGTGGAGTGAAAGTGGTCACTAATGAAAAGAAAGAGAAAATCCAGACAAGAGCAGTGAGTAAATGGAGAGTCTGTATAGGCTATATAAAATTTAATGCTTCTATAAGTAATGATCACTTTCCTATTCTATTTTTGGAATAAATGTTAGAGATATTGGAAGGCAAGGAATTCTTCTTCTTTCTTAATGGTTATTTTGGTTACAACCAGATTTCCATTGCACTTCATGACCAAGAGAAAACCACCTTCACCAGTCTATTTGGGACATTTTCTATCCAATGGATGTCCTTTGAATTGTGTGGTGCTCCTACCACTTTTCATAAGTGCATGATGAAATTTTTTTCAGAAATTATTGAAATGATAATTGAATTGTTCATGGATGAATTTTATATATTGGGAAATAACTATGAGAACTCTCTAAAAAACATAGAATTAGTGTTAGAATGGTTCCAAGAGGCAAACTTTGTCTTAAACTGGGAAAAGTGCCAATTCATGACCACTGAAGGCATAGTTTTGGAACACAATGTTTTTAAGAAGGGTCCAGATGTCGATAATGCCAAAATTGAGTTCATACAAAATTTTCCCCTCCAGAAAATGTAAAAGGAATCATATGTTTTTTTGGACATGGTGGGTTCTATTTGAGGCTCATTAAAGACTTTTATAAGATTACTAGACCCATGTTCTCCCTGTAAGTTAAGGACATGCCCTTTATCTTTGATGAGACACGTCTAGAGGCCTTTATTTTTCTCAATTTGATGTTAAATACTTCACCTATAATTATAGCTCATGACAGACAGATTCCCTCTGAGGTTTTGTGTGATGCCAGTGTATTTTCAGTAGGATATGTGTTAGGATAGATGATGGATATGAAACTTTATGTTATTTACTATGAAATAAAGTTGTTGTATGATGCCTAGAGGAATTATTCTACCACTTAAAAGGAGTAGTCTTCTGTGATATTTGCTTTAGAAAAGTACTGGAATCACTTGATGGGATCAAGGATAATAATTTTCATAGATCATTCAGCCCTTTTGTACTTGCTGTCTAAAAAAGACTCAAAACGCAGACTCACGAGCTGGACCTTGCAGTTACATGAGTTTGATTTAGTGATTAAAGATAAAAAATGGGATTAGAGATTAGTTGCATATCACTTGTCTTGATTGTGAAACAGCCCAAGTAAGGAACCAAAAGAGATAAACACTTCTTTTCCAGATGAAAAACTATTAGCAGCTTCTATGCAACATTCTGCTTGGTTTGTAAAATATGCCAACTTTCTGGAAGCTTGAGTCAAGCCCAATGATCTCTCACACAAAAAGATTAAGAGGTTTATATATGAACTAAAATATTATTTTTGGGATGACTATCTTATCTTTAGGGGGTGTGCGGATGATATTTTTCCTATACATGAGAGCATCCATTCATAACCATGGTATGGCCACCATAGAGGATAAAGGACTACTCAAAAGGTCTTACAGGCTGGTTTCTACTAGAAAACACTGTTAAAAATGTTAGGAGTCTGGTTATTGGCTGTGAGATATTTCAAATGTTAGTAAATTTTAGAAGATGGAAGGAACTACCCCAAAAAGGTATTCTGGAGGTCAAAATCTTTGATGTGTGGGGCCTGGACTTCATGGGACCATTACAATCCTCTTATGGGAATTAGTACATTTTGTATTTTGGGACTACGTGTCCAAGTGGGTTGAGGTAGTAGCTCTGCCTGATAATTCATCGTCAAGTGTTGTAAAATTTATCAAGAAAAACATATTTTCTATATTTGGTGTGCCCTGATCATTCTTCACTAATAATGGGACTCACTTTAAGAATTATATGTTCAATGTTTTAATGTAGAAGTATGGGTGATCACATAGGACAAACAACACATATCACCCATAATTCAGTGGGAAAGCAGAAGTATCAAACAGAGAGCTCAAACAAATTTTAGTGAAAACAATGTCTAGCTTTATAAAGGACTGGTCATGGATGTTTGATGAATCCCTTTGGGCCTACATAACTACTTATAAGACTCTTATAGGGATGTCACTATATTGGATTCTTTTTTGAAAACAATTCTATCTACCTATTGAGTTACAGTAGTGATCATATTGGGCAGTTCAAACTCATAACTTGGATTTTAATTATGATGGAGAGAGGAGACTTTTAGAGATGAGTGAGTTGGAGGAGATTCTAAGAGAATCCTATGAGAATGCTGAAATTTAAGCATATAGAACAAAGTCTTTCATGATTCAAACATTAAATATAGTAATTTCAAGGTAGGTGAGAATGTTCTACTTTTCAATTCAGGATTGAAATAGTTTCCAGGAATGTTGATGATGAAATCGTCAGGACCCATTACCATTGTTTGAGTCTTGGATAATGGAACTATTAAGCAGGTTGGGTAAAAGAATCTACCTTTCTTATTCAATGGTAAATGAATAAATACCTTCTTTGAAGGGAATCCAAAGGGCTTAGCTGCCATATCTCTATTTGAAGAATGTGATGTTTCAAGTCTAACTGGGGACTATAAACTCGGTGTTGCATGGGAACTAATGCATCGTAGCTTAGTTTCTTCACTATTATTTTTGTTTGTTAATAAAGTTAATCCCTTATACTTGATCTATAGTTCAATTTCTTACCATCATGTTAGTGGTTCATGATCTGTTGATGTTTTATAGAGAGAGATGTTGCTGCAAGAATCTTGGCCAAGAATCCCCAAGGGAGAAATCCAATTCATCGTAAGGATAAAATTTCTCTCTACTCAATCTCTTGAGTTAATTATCATGCACTTAAAATTATGAAATCTTATTTTACTTAATTGATCTTTCACTTTAATGAAGAGAAGTAACAAACCAGTTTTGCTGAAGCGAATCTGTTGATGGAATTTAGTGTTTAAGGACAAATAATTTAGGGAAGTGTTGTTATTCCCCTTTTCACGTTTAATTATTTACTTATTCGTCGTTTTGAACTATTTTTCGAGGTCTTATCACTTATTTATTGAAACTCTTAGACTGTGTTTTCTTGCATGGGTGTTTAGCTTCTAGTATCTATATAGTTGAAAATTTATTTTGAGGTGAATTGTGAATCATTTTTTCACCCATTACATTCATTTTCATTTTGTTGCTACTGCACATCATTGTTCATCATGATACTAATTAAATGTGATTGATAAAATCATGCGTCTGCTCACAATGATTCAAATCATGAGCATTTTAAGAATAGAAATACACATTGTTGCTGGTTATGGATGGTGGGGTTGGATTCTTATGTTTTTGTTGGTTTGTTGTTTTCTTTTATTTCACATTTTATATAGCAATGAAAATTTTTGAACTTCATTTCTACCACTTCATATTCTTTTTCAACTAAACCATACATCAATATTGAACTTCAACTATTTCCCACCTTAGATTTTAGCATTGCAGATGATGTTGGATTCATAGTGTGGGGGAGAGGGGTCTTTGTATTGTCATTTCAAAACATGATATTGTTTTAAAAAATGGACAATTTTTTAAAAAACTAATTCAGAATATTTCAAACAATTTCAAATTATTTTATCACATGATGGTCATTGAAGGTTCAATCATACTTCAATTATGTCCAGTTTAGTGGATAAATTCTCACTGGATGATGAGTGTGACATTTAATCCTAAAACGTTAAGCATGAGTGATTGTTGTGTGCAATCGGTCACAGTCTCTATGGATCTTTCCATTTTGGAGCTGAGGATGGGAGTGTGACCAGATAGGTTTTGTGGAATGAGGACCATGACTTAGGGTATCTAGAAGTTCTCACTGGAACCTAGGTGACTTGGATTATTGTTAAATAATATTTGATCACTTTAGGAAGTCAACTCGAATGATTATTAATTAAGTCCTTTGTAACTAGTGTAAAATGGGAAAATGGGATCCCACGATGAGTATCTAAGACAATGTGCATTGGGGTTTGTTTTATGAGTAAATAAAGACAATTTCAATCTTAATAAGTTCTATGCATAGTGCTCGACACATGAAATATGTCTGGGAAAAATAGAAATAAATTTCCCTTGTCAAAAATGAACTCATTAAGGTGAGGGTAATTTTAATCCCAGATGAAGAAGGGAGAAATTGAATTGGTTAATTTTCATTTGAGTTGATTCAGTAAAGTGACATAATTAATGGACTTTAATTTATTGAACTTGGGGGAAGGTGAGAATGGAAGGTTCCCTTGGTTATGTTTTGAGTTCCACTTCATCTAAATTGGAAACACTCCTTGAATTAGAACATGAATTGGAAGGTGATGTAGGATTATTAATGAGTAAAAATAGGAGGCATGACATACATGATAGTGTATGAATTTGTGAGGCTTTTCACTTTTGGTGAGTATTTGCTGCTAGGTAGAATATCATTTTTGAACACATTTTAAAATCCTGAACTACTGTTGGTCTTGATCCTCTGGGTATTAATGTTTAGTCATAAACCTTTTGAGCTGAAACTCACAAATCATATTTTGATCTTGAAGTCAAAGGCATGTACTTGTTTGATGAAAAACAATGTTTTAAGTGTGGGGGAGTTTGATGTGGAAGTGTTTTCACACTTTTTTGTGCGTCTTTTTTATATTTTTATTGAATTTATTAATTTAAAATGTTGTTTTTATTAAATAATTAATAAGTAATGTGATTTTGTACAATTCTATGTAAAATAACTAATTTTTATTTAAATCAATTGTTTATTATTCATTATTGTCTTTTTAAATAATTCTTTATTTTATTCAATTATTTTAAATTTGACTTTTATTTATTTTACTCTTTTATTTTTACAATTATTCATTCTAGTTAGTTTATTTATTCATTAAATTAATTCTTTATTATATAATTCATAAATAAATAAGACAATATAATTTTTAATTCTTTTCATAATTTAACTAATTTTAACATACAAATAATTTAATGAAAGGTTTTACCACATGTGATAATTATTTAAAGAAACACCATGGTACATTCATAAAAGGAAACTGAGTGTTCATAATGTGTGGTGAAAAAGGCCATAATTCTCATAATTTCATGGGAATGCATGAAATTTACAGTTTTAAATGATTCAGCAATAATTATTTGGGTATGTTAAAAAATTAATACCCCATGTGTTATGGTAATATACCTTAAAATAAGCTAAGGGATCATGTTTAGTCTCGTGTTATTACTATAAGAGAATTTGAAGGATTAATGTGACACTATTCGGATTCAAGAGTTATATTATAGGATTATTGTAATAAACGATGTTACGTTTAAAAGAGTTATGAAATGTATAATTATTTTTATGTATTAGAATTTCTTTATGGATTTGTATGAATTTGTTGAATGATACTAAGAAAAGTGACTTAATAGGCGTTGATATTTTTGAATGCCACTAAATTACAGGATGTTAAACCATAATATGTTCGTAATTTTTAAACGATAATGACAATGATATTTTAACGGGATGAAATTTGTGACCATTAAATTCATTACTGATTTTATGATTTATATTATCTCTGCTATAGTTTTATAATTTTTTTATCTAGGAAATATATTCCAAAAATTATATTTATTTGTATGAAATAAAGTTTTCATTAATTTTTTATGGGGATCAAGGTATTAACATATTTGGAAACCTATACTAAGAGCCATATAATATTTTTTGGGGAATATAATTTTTATTTAGTGACCATGCTTAAAAAAATAAGTTCTTTAAATAATGACTGATTTTTTTGGATGAGTGTTTAGGTTAACTATATATAATTATGGATTAATTTGATGTTTGGGTGATATTTATTTACTTTTGATAAATATATTGGCCATGAAAAATATCAATAGATTTAAGGAATTACTTTTAATTATTTTATTTCTGTATTTATAAGTTAATTTTTAATTTTAGTGCTTCATGCGTCAAAAATAAAATTTGATATTAATTTCACGTAAAAATAAATGAAATGGAAATTGATTAATGAGAAAAAAAGATGAAATATTTCATATTAAATATTAATATTTTATGTAATTACACAATCTTTTTTTCTTGACACAGATAGTAAAATAATTCATCATTCTAAGAAAATGGATATTTAATAAAAATGTTCACTTTTTACCTTGAATTTTAATGAATAAAATGGTCCTATAACTCATAAAAAATTTTTGTTTTGGGGGGTTTTATCATTCTATTGATCATTTAAATTCTAGTGATCAATGACCTCTATCACACTACATCATTATTTGGGAATTACAAATCTTCATCATGTTCATATCATCACTTCCCCCCTTTGATATAAAATATAAAAGCCCCATTATGTTATTATTCTAGATAACCTGAATATATTTTATTATCTCTTACAAATAGAATGGTTTATTTACTAAATTTATGATATGTATTTTCAATTATGTTATTTTAAAATTTCAATCATTTGATTACCATGAACACGAATAAATTATGCATATTTAAATTATTTAAGAAGGTTAGAATGTAAAAGCCTAAATTTTAAAATATAAACATTATGTTAGATAAATTGTATGACAATAAAAACAAATCGTAGAAGACAATATAACTCCCTGATAATTTTTTATATATTAATTTTTAATTAAATTCACTCTCTTTAATATCATGTGATGTATTCCAGACTAGATTTAAAAGAAACACAATACTCTATAAAAATAATATAATTTATAAAATACCATTATAAAGTATCCATTATGTTGGATATTATATAAATAAATAAATAAATTATGAAAATTATATTTTTTACACTTGTGTAAAATAAAATCAATGGTCATCTATTCATTAGAAGAAAATTATATCTATTTAAAAGATTAAAAATTATTTTCTAAAAAATTGTACATTTCAAAATGGATTATTATTCTTTATTTTAACACATAATTTAAAAATATATTATACCACTTATAAAAAATTTATCTGTGAAAATAAAATTTAATTTTGTAATATAAATGTCACAATTATATGAATGTGATTTTTTTATAATTTTTCTAAAAGATTAATATTTTGGAGATTAGTTGATTGTACTGAATTTTAATTGAAAAATAAATTTTGATTTAAGTTATTTATAAATATAATATATATTTTAAATTTATTTTAAAATAAAATACTTCAATTATTTCAAATGATAACTAATTTTGTGACCATAATAAATTTCATATTTAATTTTGATATTAAAAATTCAATACTGACATGATTTTTCTCTTCGAAAACACACTATTTCATTGCATCTATGGGCACATTTTTTAATTTGTCCCGTATAATTTGGAGAATTTAATTTTGAAAAGGGATTATATTTTTTTAATAAGAATAGATTATATTATGAAACATGTGAAACATAATTTTTTACCATTATGAATAACAAGATTAGTAAAAAAATAATTATTGTGATTATGTAATGAATGGGTTTACTATGCATTAATCTAAGAATATATTGGTTTAAAATGACATAAATATTTTCAAAAACACATTTTATGGACATGTTTTTTCCAAATAATATATAATTCTTATAATGACCCATTTTATGGTTTTTTTCTTGTGAAAAACGTTTCTGTAACTTTATCATTTCCAAAATTTCATTTTTGTTCTTTTCTAAACTAATAAAAACCAACCCCTAACCTCCCTACTTCACAATGCCAATGCATTTGGATAGTAAAAGAACTACCAATATATATTACATAAATTACCACACAAATTATATATTCCTTTTTATATCATAATAAAAATATCATAATTCAATATTTTAATCCTAAAATAATTTCTCAACGAAGATGTAATGTTTTAAATTATGTGTTTTTATTTTAATTCATATTATTACTCTTTTTAATATTTTACCCTCTTACAAAATAAAACCATAATTATTTCTTATATAATGAAATTTTTGTATTTTCAGGTAATAACCTAGATCCATATTAAATTCCATTAATTTACAAATGAAATTATCAATCATGTATACGGTGGCCTACCGTCTCCCAAACTGCTATTGTTCATTTTCCATCACCACATATTATGTTACAATGTAATAATGGATTAAAATATTTTATATTATATATATTATATTATATTAGCTCTATATATATCTTATCACATATACATTATTAAATTCTATTACATAAGAGATACAATAATGTCACTTGTGTGTACGACAAACTACCGCCTTATAGAGGGAGGCAATTTTATTTGATCATATAATTTACGTGGATGATAGTATGGATAAAATTTAATAAATATATATTGTTTTTATGATCTATGAAATAATTATACAAATAATAATTTCATGTATAACATTTTCTTTACAATCCATTTGAAATCAATTTCATCACTTATGTGTACATGTGGAATAGCACCTTCATATGGAGATATGAAATTTTTCCATTTAATTTTTAATTTGATGTATATAAGGATATATTGTATTAACAAAAATATATGTTAAAAAATTATTCTTCAATATTTATTAGTCTTTATTTTTCTTTCATTTAATCTATTGATAAAATGAAAGATAATTTCCAAGTGTATTTGTGACCTACCATCTCAATGAAGGGTGTATTTCATTTTATATCTCTAAATTTTTTACATTATTCAATATAATAATACAATTAATATATATGATACTTATATAATGGAAAATATTATGTAAATTATTTCACCATTATCAAATAAAATGTACTAAAATTACCTAACCAAAAAATATATGAAAAACGAAGAAAATATGAAGGAGTGTTTTTAAAAAAAATTATGAAAAAATGTGTTCTTAAGTACTTTAATTAGATCATATATGATAATATATATATTAGTATGATTATTTAATATATTTCTAATAATCGTATATTTATTATATATGATGTTTAGAAAGATACAACGAATGAAAAACTAGTGGTATGGGTTTTCTGTCTCGTTTTAACTTCCCTGAGATATCTTCCATATTCACCACTAAATTCCTTTGTGTGGTTTATATACTACCCCTTTGATATTTTATTTCATGAATATATTTATCATCATAATATTTAATGTTTAATTTTATTTAATTTAATTTTGGGTCTTCTGATAAAGAACATATGAAAATGTTAAGTGTTTATTTCACAATCTTATCAGTATTCCATATTTTTAATGTTAACATCTCCCATTGGTAAATTTTTTAAAATTTAAATAATAAAATAATTATATTTTACTAAAATCTAGATATTGAAGACATTTTCAAGTCATATTTCAATTTTTTGAGTAATTGGTATATAATATAATATTAATAATGTTTTTACAATAATCATAATTATTTCCCTCTTTGGTCGTAATTCCTTTATAAAAACCCATGTTTTCTAAAAATGTATCAAAATATGATATTAACCATTAAAAATGATTGATTGTATATATTTTTACACATGTATTATTTTCAAAAATAAATCAAACAAAATCTTCATTTCATTTTCAAAAACAATTCATATTCAATTTTTACTAAAAATGTGAAAGGAATATTTAGTTGAATTTGTATGTCATGAATGAAATTTTTTCCCTCAGTACCTATAAATTATTTAGAGATTGTCTTAAATTTTTTTGGATGATATTTTCAAAGAATATTATTTTCAAATATTTCAAATGTGAAAATTTTACTTTCTTCAAAAATTATTTCAATGCCATTTTTAAGTTATTTCTATTCATTAATGACATAAATCTTTTGATATTATTATAACACACATGGGATATTTTGTATTGATACCACCCTTATTATTATTTAAGATGGTTTGTGATCAATTTGACAAGGTATGCACAATTTTATTATCATTCACCATATTACTTGAAATAGATCTTTATTGTGTTTTTTGATTAGGGTAATTAATAATATTTCATATGATAGTTCTTCGACATAAATGTATATGTTGATTATGTTTATCACCATTAATATTATGAATGCATTTGAATTGTTATGTGATGGGTGGGTCATATAATTACATATCCCCTCATTGCATCAATAGGTTCATGAGACAAAAAATGATTGGTTTTGTATGAGGCCTAAGAAATTTATTTTGATCTCTTGGCATAGGGAATCAAAGATATGATTCAGATGTCTATCATTTTGGATCCCATCATTATGAATCTGGTGGATGATAGTTCAGGTGAATTTAGTTAGTTAGAATATCCAGGGATAATTTTATAAAAAAAAGTTCTTATTTATATTTAATTACTTAGACCCCCTTTATTCCTACCATTTTATACTCATGTTGTTGGTGAAATGGCATGAATTTTAGTTATTTACAATTCAATATTGTTTATTCTATATTTATTCCTCTCTTTAACTATATTATGACCCTTACTGGGAATTTTATAACACCCTTTTCTTATGTTTTATTTTATCTGGGATATAAATATGTGTTTTGGAGGAATAATAGAATTCTCAATGAAAATAAATTTTAGGTTTTAGGTTTTTCTTTGTAATAATAATTTCTAGTATGTGCCAATTTTATCAAGAATTCAAAAAAATTAATTAATCATGGATGTGATTAATTCTATATTATTCCATTGTAATATCCTAGAATATAGATATAGTTTCATAGAGTAAGGGTAATTAAGTTTGTGACATGTGGTTGTGTATTTATTGAACTTATTGAATATTAAACATCAAAGATTTAATATTTAATTATGAAAATCATGGGATTTTATAAAATATTTTCAGGATATAGTTAATTACCACAAAACTGAAAAACAATATTGGATTAATTAAATCATCAATTCATTATAAATTTTGATAATTGCATAATTTTTTTATTACACGGTCAATTTTCTTGAGATTAGTAAATTTTTTATCATATTTACTATGATTAGAATAAAAATAACCTGATTTTGATCAAATACATAAAAAAAAGTTCATCATTTTGATTCGTTTTTAGTCTATTTTTACATTTATCCCATTTATTACTCCAAATAATTATTATTGATATACAATTCCTAAAGAAAAATAATAAATGTTTGATAGAAAATGAGCTATATTAAGGAATAGAATGATATTTTCTATATTTAATAATAATAAAAATTGTTTTCACAGTTTAATATATTACCCAAATGAATAATCTTTCATATATGGTAATAATACATTAATATCCGAAATTTAAAAAAATGTTTTAAGATGGGCCATAAAATAAATAAATGACCTCTATATCATAACTAAATTCGCAAACATATTCATTAATTTATTTCTCAAAATAAAATGTTTTATAAATCCTTTAATATTACATATCTAAAAATTTAAAATCACACTTCAAAAATAATCATTCAGATTAATACTAATGGTAATATATAATTCAACCTAATAAATAATATCGCAATATTTCATTAATCACGATAAAAATACACCACTTATAACCAAAAAAGGATTGTATCTACATTTTACCTTATAATGAAGTATAAACACATAAACCCAAGATGGTATCTATGAAACATAAGCTAATATCAAATCAAAAAATCCACATATAATAACATATCTAATTTTTAATCTCATTCCAAATATAAAAACACTTAAAATCCACTCCAGAATATAGTTCTAGAAACATAATCATTAAACTTATATCATTTATACCAATAAACATGTTCCAATTTTATGAAAAAATATATGCATCCTCATACAAACATATTTGACTACATACATCGAATAAGAACATTTTATGTGGGATAATTTAGATAATTAGAAAAACTATTACATAACAATACCCATGTATCCATATGATCATTTCTTCTAAAAACCATATTTCATATTTAACAAAAAATATTTCAACATCACCCATTATATTCAACCAACGTGAACCCTTTGAAAAAATATTCATTTAATAAAAAATATCAAACCCTATAGAAATGGAAAAAATAAGATTGTTGTGATCAAATTCTTAGTAAATGTAATCATAATAAATAATAATTTATTATTTTCAGTGTGCATCAAATTATCATAAAATAGGTCAAAAATCAAGTTAATGGAGGAAAATATAATAAAATCCATACCCATAAAAATATGGATCATAAAACATGTTACATTTTATAATTCTATATCAATGCAATGAAATGTAAGAATCAATCATCATTATCCATGTCATGCTAATCATAACCACAAAACAATGAAAACCTCATAAAAATCCTAGATAAAATGTGGCAGTACCATCAGAAATTATCGTAATTACCCATTCTCAACCTTATTGCAATTATGTAGAGAAGATTTAAATTTATAGGATACACCATATTAGGTAAATCTCTATTTATTTCCTTTAATGACAATGATAATTAAGCAATTCATTGGAGAGATACATTAGCTTCACCATTCATATAATCTATTTCAAGAAATCTCATTTTACATGCTTCATTGAGATTAAATATCATCATCAGTAATTTTCTAGTACCATCCATGAATATAACACATATAATATTACATTATTATAATCATTGTTTTTACAATTGTCTACATTCTATTATATGTTTTTTTACCAATGAAAAAAAACATGTTCGATGTAAATATCTTGTAATCAATCTTCATAAGAAAGCATATGTTACAATATTTATGTCACCCAATGATCATATTTATAGAAATACATTGGGATCATTAATGGATCTTAGAATAGATTAAAATACCTTTTAAGGGTCATTTAAAATATTTTAAAAAAATATGAGAAAATACTCATCAATTTGTATTATTTTGTTAAAATTACAATAATTTTTCTAAAATGATCTCCATTGAATATGAACTTGGAAAATTATATGGTATTATTAATATAAAATTACGATCATGAGTGTTATAATTTACCATCATGTAATAATAATTACTGATTAATATTCATTTGAACTTTTTGGAAGGAGACTCAAGAGTGAACCATGAAGGAAATGTTATGAAATATCTTTTTAAAACCTTTTAGTGAAGGTTAAACAATAAGGAAATTAAATATATGAAATAATTTATGTTTTTATGATAAAAATATTGAAATAATATAATAAAAAAGATGTAATAGTTTGGTAAAAAGTATAGAAAACCCGAACATAATGTTTTAAAGAAATACACATTTGAGACATTTTAAAACAAAAATAATTTAAAATACAAAATATAAAAAAGAACATAAAATACTATAAAAATATTATTCATGAAATTTTATTTCATGAAATAGTGTATTCACTATTTAAATTAATATATTATAACTAATCAAAAAAATAATCAAAGAAGGATGTTTTAGGCGAGAAGCACATCCATCCTAGGTGAAAATAAAATAAAAACACTATTGAATAAATGATTATAAAATTATTATGGAAAAACATATTATTCTATTAATTATATGAAAATTTAAATTAAACAAGTAATAAGTACACTAAATAATGATATATCATGGTGAATCACGGGAATTATATCATAATGAATTGAAATAGCAACTATAAAAAAACAAAGAAACATTTATAACATTTCCTTCAATATATAATCAAAGATATTAATTAAAAAATCATTAAATATATTTACAAAAAACAAATTCAAGATATAATATATCAAAAATAAACATATACTCCTTATAAAATTATGCAGGTGATTATTTATATTCTTTTCCCAAAGAAAGAATATTAAGATTAATAATCCTAATAATGATCATATCATTGATGATACAATCAATCATTGAAGATATTATGTGTAATAATTTTAAAACAACAAAAAACAAGTCGAAATACAAATTCATAAAATCATTGGTAATTTCCCTCATAATAATGGCATAATATAGTCACTAAATTAGAATTAAAACCCAATCAATATAAATTGTGTTAAAAATCCATTCCCTTAAGTCCTGACATGAAACATACTTTCATAAACACCAGTATAATAAAAAAATTATTTTTTTGTTTGAGAAAATTTATTTTGATCAATAATTTTTAATTTAATAATTTTTTAGTTTATTCCGATAACATATTATGTTACATTTTCTTTTTAGTTTATTTCATTTATTTTGAGGATGTTCAGTTCATAATTAAATAATCAATATGGTATATTAACCATAGCCATGGGTTCATTTTTTCAAAATAATAAATATTATTATGTTTCTAAAGAAGAGAGTGTTATATGGAAATATAGTTATGGGGTCCTATTAAAGTGTAAACTAAGGGAATCTCTATTCACAATGTCCAAAATGCCAAGGGGAATTGAATAGGCACTGGAATACTCTATGAGAGGGAGCTCTATAGAGGCCTTTGATGTAAAAAATTATGCCACATGATTTCCATCATGAAACATATGATGGATCATGATGTAATGAGTCTATATTGAGTGGAATTCATATATCAAATAGAAGATGTTCTAAGGGGTAGAAGAGAGGTTTTAATGGAGTTCAATATTATCATAGTCTATAACCAATGATGATTATGATATTTTCTTTCCATGAAACAATTCGAGACCATGGATCATGGAAACTCTTTATTCACTAAGGGTGTCACAACACCAATAAAATACATTAAAATAAAACATCACAGAACTTGTTGAATCATTCACAATACCTTACACCCTATAGAACCCTAGGATCATATTCCCTAATAAATAAGTTTAATACCATGGGGTGGGGGATTATATCTTACCCAGTGTCTATATGATGAGTAATGTGGTCGAATAATAGTCTATACATGATCTAAATATATTTTTAGAGAGGTATACACCTCCACGTGTTTTAGAATTTTCACAAGATCAGTGATAAGTAAATTGGTACTCACCACCGAGCCTTGACATGTCAAGAGAGGTCCATTATGGCGGAACTAGTTTCTAGCTACCTAGATGAACCAACACCCAACATCATGGAAAATCAACATGACCTTCATTTCATGTTTTTTACTGCTAATACCAATAATCCACTTTAGAATGAAATAGAAAATGGACTACTCTTCTTCAATAAAAGTAGTGGACTTTCTCAATGCTCTCAAAAATATTCCCACTCACTATGTTAGAAAATATATGTCATGGTTTACACCATGTGAAATGATTAGTAAGATAATTTAGAGGACAATTGAACTCCCATTCCTTTTAATTCTATGTTAGTGGGAAGATCTTTGTTCCGTATTTTCCAAACGAAAAATATAAACATATCAGGGTTTCCATTACACCATATAGTTCACACCAACACATCACTATCCTGAGTTTCCTACATAACCTTATTTTAATCTTTAATGGAAAAATCACATGATGAGTTTCCCATGAAGGAAAACCTATGATGAACATCCATTGTTCTGATATAATCAAAAAATTCATTCTTGGAGGGATCCCAGATTTCTTGAATGAATAATGCGTGAAAACTGTCTTACATGAAGGTCATGACCAATGTTGAGAATCTTGGAAAACATAGAACATACCCAATGCTATTTTGGTCACTAATACTAATATCTCCATGACCTAGAATCCATCGAGAGTGATATTTCTGGTCTGGAATATAGAACTAGAGATAATTTCATTGAGTTAAGGGGTTATCTATCTTTATTTTCAAAAAATACAACAGATTCTAATGATGAACTTTCTCAAGAGGGAAAAACCTTCAATCACATTTCATACTAGTTTTCCTTGGATGTAATACATTTCCTCCTTCATGTCCATAATATTGATCCACCAATAATCTACTGGTCTAGAAAAATTTGTCAAGGAGGCCCATTGACATCTCCAAACACCATGGGAATCCCGTTGGTAAGTGTATTAGATTTTTTTGATATTATTAACAATATTTTTGTGAACATTGAGAACCGCTAGGATCTGCATGGTAATTAATGAAAAATCAATATTTATGAGGGAGATTATCCTACCAATGAATAAAAAATGATATTTACCATTGCATATAATATTGGTGATTTTTTAGTAAGAATCCAAAGGCTGATCTAGACTCTACCCAGAGTGAGATGACCTCCTAGGTATTCCAAGGGTATGTTATCTGTATGCATTCCCAGTATGGAGACAATTTTATTCCTTCCCTTATCTGGTCATGAGGAAGTATAAAAACACCACTTTTTTCCCTGTTAATCCATTTCACACTAGATTTTCAATAATTATACATGTTGTTGTTGATGTCCCTAATGGAAAAGCTCTATCAATTTCCAGAAAATATCATATCATCAGAAAAGACAATATATGACATACCCAGAGAGCATTACCCAAAGTAGTAATAACTAATCAACCCATATTGTGTATAATGAGTAAATTATTTACATTGATAATCCTAAATCATAATGAAAATATTTTGAGAAATTGGATGCCCTATCAGTAGTCCCATTGCAAATTTTAGAAACACACATTACCTTTCGATGAAAATTACATTGTACCTGGTGAGGTATAATAGATTTAAAGAAAATACATCACCCAATATGAATAAATGATTTATCTCATAACCCATAGAATAAAATTCATATTTATTCAATCATGGGTTCTTTCCTTTTAAATAATAAAAATTACTTTAGACCCCCCACCATATTGTTCGTTTCTCCATCTATTTAATGGGAACTATCAAGGGCTCCTAGTATATACCTGCCATTGATGAAGAAATGCTGGTCCCCTAATTAACAGTTATAAATACAGTGGAAGAGTCTTCTTTTCATGTTGAAATATAAAAAATTGTAGGAAAATTATCATATACTAATTGGTATGAATAGTATGATAGAATGTGGGCCTTTCCCCATGGAAACCAAAACCATATTGGTATTACGTGAATCATGTATATGATAAACAACATGGAAATTGTCATTAATGCATTTTACCGGACTATTCTTGATGATATTATAGGAACTAACATAGAAAGACCTTGGGAAGCCATCTGGGAATTGTGAGCTCTATCGGTTAAGAGTGCACCTAATATCTAACACCACTCTCTCATCCATAATACTTTCAAAGGCACATATATCTTCATAAGAAACCACCCATGTTATAGAGCTAAAGATATATTACTATCCACCGAGGTATCCCACCTATATGTATGGGTTAGATTAAGAGAGAAGATAAATAATGTTAGAGTAAACCATACCGATGATCACCATAAATTCAACAGTGAAGGATCCATCATCAATACTAAAATTATAAACACATAAGAAACTCTTTTATTTAAAAAATTTATAGAATAATGAAGAGTTATGGTCACCTTTTCATAGATAGTCGGATCTAGAAAATTCACGAGGAATCATCTCATGCTCCATCAGTATCACTTTGAGATATAACTTTTTGAGGCCAATAAAAACAAATGAGTCCCCATTCCAACTCTCTTTAAGACCAAATTCTACACATTGATTATATTTCATTAAGGAGACCATTATTTGATGGAATAGGTGAGGTCTTTGATCCATTTTGAAAAGTTTTTTTTTTAAAATTGATTATTTTTGTGAAATCTGATCCATAAAATTCACTTAAATAGGTTTTCCCCAGCATTCATGCACCACTTGGAGAATGTTCTATTGGTTTTTCCTCTAATTTAAAAAGAAAGATAGAACAACACACATTCTACAAAACACAAGGGTAATATGTATAAGAGAGTGATTTTAACATTTATGAACCCATATAGTAACCTATATATTTGGAAAAGAAGATATGGCTTGGAGGATGTCTATGTAATGGTCAATATTGCACCATGTTATTCCCCTACCTCTTTGGTTGTAACAGTGTGTGTATTTTTCACCTGAGAATCCCATGTCCTGGTTTCCCTCCTAAAAAATTAAAGGTGATAATATATCTTATCCCTATGTGTAATGAATCCCCTATCTTTCTTCACTGATATATCCATGATTGTGGTGGTAGATCCCCAAAAAAAATAAGTTGAAGTCCTTGGGTTGATGGATCCACGATCCCACCATAATTGATATATAAAACATTACTCACACTTTGAAAAAAAAATAACAATAAAACCATACCGTTTTTATTATTTATATGAACCGATATAATCTATTCATATAAATCCATGTTTTCCACCAAGATAGAGGATTTCTAGAAAACCCATATATGGTGATTCTTTAACTCACAATGTATGAACGATCACATTATGACTATTTTTGAAAAATCTCCAATTATAGAGAAACATTGTTATAATACCATGAACAAAATAGAAGATTATTATTTTTTTGGATGCATCATATGAGATGAATTCCTACTTCACTCGAGCTCCTAGGGTCCCGGTTTTCCAAATGATAAGTGAGATCATTGAAATAGGTTGTGTCTTACACGGACACAAGGCCCAAGAATCTATTTTTATTGAGAACTGTAATGGGACGATAGATTATTAGCTCGATATCTAGTATACACTTGATTAGTAAGAGTATCTATAGTCGGAAAAGTCTATAATACTTCCCCAAAAAGGTGAGTATCACCTAGGGAGCCTTCATGGATTAGAGAGGGTATAGTTTGGATATCCTTCAAATTCAATAATACATTTTTTTGTAAAATGTAACTGGGGACCCACCGATGAACTAGGGTTATGAGAAATAAGAAATCCATTTGAGGATTGAAGACAAGAAAATTATTTCCCTTTGGATAATGTCCTGCAAATGGAAGAGAGAATGGCTAGTGGAATGATTGATATATAGGGGGTAGAATTTGTGAGGTAAGGGAGGAGGGTCATGCATGGGGAACCTAGTGAAACAATTGGCTCTTGTAGTAGGGCAAAAGATATAAGGGATTTGTCATTGGGTGAACTAAGAAAAAAACTCACTAGTCAACTTGGATAGACTATAAGATAGACACACTTGTTCGTTGACAATATCCATAGGTTTTACTCTAGAGGAGAGATGTGATGACTGTGGTGATGGTAAACACTCTATTTACACTAAATCAGTGTGTATATGAATGTGAAATTTTGCGATATTATGATTCCTTTATACATAAAAAATGGATTGACTCAATTCTACAACTCCCCCAATATGTTGAATAAACTAAGATAGAGGATGGATAGAAATGTCCATAACTACAGAAATCAGAGGAGATGATGTGTTTATAATTTCAATAGTTCAATATTCCATTTACAAAAACTATCTATGTAGTCCACCTATATTCTCTAGGAATCCATGGTTGTGTACGGGAAGTAAAAGACCTGTAATTTTAATCCACGCAACCGATTATGGGATTCCTTATCTCTATAAACCACCATAAACTAGTGGAAGATATGAAACCAGCCCTAGTTGATCGATCTGGGACTTCTAGTGTATTCATGAATGAAATATTCATATTATTATAGTAATATTAAATATCATTTCATGTTTACCTTCGAAACTATAGTAGTCTGCAAAAAATAGCAGGAGTAGATAATGTTCTAAATGAAACAAAAGGATCAATTTTCAACACCAAAGCACACCATTAGAGTCCTCTTGAGGAGATCCAAGTAATCGTCAAACAAAATTCCTATATAATCAATAAAAATTATCCCACTCTATGAGCATGCATAATTAATAAAAAAATGTACCCATGAGAACAGGGAAGAAGTAAGGGAGGGCATGAGAAGAACATCCTTCAGTAACGGTCCAGGGGGTATCTTGGATAGAATAGAAAGGATAATATTTTCAAGAATGATAGGTCCCAAATATATGAGGTTTCATGATAGCTAAGATAGGAGGATCCATTAATGTCAAATCATCATATGTTTTCTAGGCCAACAAAATGGTTGAAACTTTTCATTTCATAGTGGTACGTTCAGGGCGAATTACTGTGAAAAAACAATCCATTTCCCTATAAGTTGATTCATTTTTTTCATCACATGAAAATTAATAATCACTAAATAATTATAATATTTATAAAATAAATATTATGTTATAACTATACATTATTGGAATAAATGAAAAAATAATCACATCACTTTCTGGATGTGACAATCCACATGTATGCATGAATGATGTTACTATTTTCCAACTGATGGATGCTTAAGAAAATAAATGATATATTTACCATAAAAAGTTATAACTATTTCATGAATATAATATATAAAAATTAAATCTAACATTATAAATATTTTTTAAAGGATGGGATGGTTAACAAAACACATCACTTCGTGAAGGAAGAAGTCTACTTCAACACACAGACAATAACATAGTTCTAAATATTGAAGTAAAAAAATAATTGTAATGAGGTTATGAAATTATCATAACAAAATAACTCAAAAACATAGATACTATTTTTATTGTATTTGAATGGTTACGATCGAATATAATGTGGTATAAGAAGATGAAAAATGAAAATTATCGATTAATACAACTACATCGTATTTGAATAAACTCCTTTAGTTCTATCCTCAAAGACCCTAGGGATTTTTTTATTAGGAGTAATTGAACCTCTAGAATGTATAAAAGGATCTTAAGAATTGATTTTGTAGTTTTTAACTAAATGTATCATTAATTGTAATGAATTTTTGACTAGTGGTTTCCTTATATTAGATAGGAGTGGGTCGCCATTTTAATTAACAAATTATTAAAATAGAACAATTTAATTATCCTACATTGGTGAAAAACATTATATATTTTTAATCTAGGTTGATTATGAGTCTAAATACCCTCATAAAATTAAATTTATTCATGTTTAGGAGATATTTCAACCCATATTTCTTAATTTTATTCCTATATGATCACTTTTGGTGAATACCATGATATCAATGTTTTTTACTCTTTAGGGCTCAACAAAATTTGTTAAAAAAGGATTAGTGACCCATATATTGAATATTTTTTATATTCTTTCCCATATCAATTTCAATTTTCTATATTTATTATTATTATTATTATTATTATTAATCAATTCAAATAAATTTTATTTAAACTAAGATAATAGTACATCTATTTTCAGGAAAATTAATATAGTTTCCTTTGAAATTAATTAAGATAGTAGTATAGATAAAATAATAAATTTTAACACATATATAATTTTTCAATATATATATTTTTTTAATCATAATAATATATAAAAAATTATTTTATTTTAATATATCTATATCAATTTGCTTTATTTTTATACTACCTAAATAAGAAAAGTGTTGAAATTACATGATCAATTAATGTGATTAATATATCACAAAAAATTATGAAATAAAATTTCCTGAAAAAAATTACATAATACTTTAAATAAGAATTTATGAACAATAATTACTTGTATTTATCCATGTTACAAAATTTTATGATTATTAATATTCAAAGAGTTGATATTAAAATAAATCCTTACTAATAATAATATAAAATTTATAACCAATAGAAACATACAATAAATTTACAAATTTTAAAATCATATATGTTTTTTAAAGATAAATATTATTCAAATTAAAAAAACACGTTCTTTGTAAATTTAAATTTATTGTATCATAGTTTCAGTCTTGTTTTACATGATATATCATTACAGATGAAAAAATACTTACTACAGTTAATAATCACAATGAAAAAACATAAAAGGTTCTTATTTACCATAATATAACATCATGATTCAAAATAAAAACTCCATTTTTATTTAACAATTTCTAAATTAAAAAGGAATAAATGACTTTATAAATGAATCAAATTAAATGAATAACTTTTTTTAGAGAAATTTATTTTGATGCTAATAATTGTAATTATATAAAAACCAATTGTAATGTTTATTCCTAGGTATTTGATTCAATAATCAATACATAGAGTATATTTTTTTAGTTTATTACTATATTCAAATCATAATTTTAAATTTCAATCCAAAGTTAATGACATTAAAAAAAACTCGGTATTTTTCATTACTCACTGAAAGTTATAAATTTTCAAAAAAAATCATATAGTTTCATTATAAAAAAAGTTGATATTATTAATTAATAATTAATTTTCTTTTGAAAATAGAAATTTTAAATTTGTCAAAAATGATTTATATTAATCCCTCAAAAAATATAAATAAATCACATTTATAAAGAAAAAACATTTTTGAAACATAATAGTACTTTACTAAAAATTGCGTGCCAATTTTCTATACTGTAAAATATACAATTATTATGAGTATGATAATTGTATGTCACATAAATATTTTATATAATAATATTTATATATTCTAAATAAAACGATTGGTCTTATTGGTCATATTTAAATAATAATATTTTTGGTGTTTAATGAACGGTGTTCAGTGTCTTGTGTTGTAAACATAGTCTTATTTTAAAATATAGAGATTTGAAAAAAAACACACTTAAAGAAATTGAATCTTATAAAATATATTAAATATTTGGAATAATAAAAATTCATAAAATTTAAAAATATCAACATAATTTTTACAATCATGAATACCTATAATACATAAATCTCGTTACCACAATAACAGTTAATAGGGTTAAAATACGAGTTAAATTAATAAATAAGTTTTAAAATATCCCAAAACACTTTATTATATTTTTATAATTTATTTAATTTCATCACTATCAATAGTATATTTTAGGTTTTGGAATTTTTGTTCTACTTAACTAATTTAGGACACATATTATATAATACTGATTAATGTATTTACATGTTTTCCACACACCACACTTATAAAATAGAATATCATATTATCCATTATACACACCACTTGTGAGATTAAAATCAAAAACTCTATAACAAAGTACCCTCCCTTTATCCTTATCCATTTCATTGTGGTTCTGATCTTCCTAGAAGACATATAAAATAATCCATATAGTGCACTTCAAATGAGGATACTTGAAAAATAAGTATTTATTCTTACTAATATTTTTCATGAATTATTCATATTAAACCTACTACAAATGTTAAATAATCATAATAACAAGATTCAATTATTATTTTTGTTTATACTGATAAGGTTCTATGTTAATGTAATATATATTCTCTATTTACATCACATATGTTGAAAATTATTACATCAATATGATGTCAGTGTGGACTACATCCTCAATGAAGTGATACTATTGTTTAATTTCCTCTATTCATGGATTATCATAAGGGTATATTTAATGAATATATATTATATTTATGATATTATTATACTTTCATAAAGATTAATTATTATATATAATAATTTAATTCAATACAATGAAATGTTAAAAAATCATAGGTTCGTACAAGCGGTATACCACCTCTACTAGGTGATTTGGTTCATTTTTTATCACCACTTACTATGAATGATTATAAAAGTGTATATAGTGAATAATTAAAAAATATATAACATTATTAATATTTTTTAGATAATTATACCACTAAAAGGTGAAATTATTAGAACAATCAATCCAATAAATTTATTAAAAACATAAATATTTTCAACTAAATAATAATTTCAATAAATAATGGTTACTAAATTTATTATTTGAAATTATAAATGAATGATTCCTATAAATTTATTAATTAACATTCTTATATAATAATATTAAAATAAATCAATATATATTATCCTAGAGATTTGAATAGGTTTGAACAAAGATATTTCTTTAGGTAAGGTATTATGTTACAATATCATTTATTATTAAGATTTAATAGGCTAAAATTTTATTATGAAAAATTATATTTTTCATATAAATAAAAAATTAAAATTTATTCCCCACATTATTAAAAGGAATTTTATTTTAATATAACAATTTTACATTCATTGGAACATAAAATAATTGAGAATTTTTTTTACTAAATGATGAAATTATTTTCTATTTCTTCAATGAACTTTTAATTTGATGTATATAATCATAAAATTATTTTGTATATGTTTTACCAATTCAAGAAATGTTTTAAAATATTCATTTTCACTACCATTTAAATCATTTAAAATGAATCTAGAATTTATTTTTTCGAATTGTTTTCGGAATATTTATTTTTTGAAATTTATTAATGTGTGAAAATTATTCTCTTTTAAAAGTGTATGGGATGAATGATTTTTTCAACATTTAAGACAATTAGTTAAATAAATTATTATATAAAATATTCCTATGGTAATTTTAAAATAAAAAATAATCCCAAATATTCTATAAATTATTAGTTAAAATAATATCGAATGGAAAAGATATTTTTCTCATGTTTTAAAGGAAAAAATTGAATGTTATTTTAAGGGTATTTCACATAAATGTCAACACAATTTGTTGATTTTTATGATTCACCAGGGATATGACATTATCATACAATCCAATTACTTTAAATGGATATATTATAATCATCATGATGATTTATGGGTTTCTCTATGAACATTTTTTCCTTCCTATGGGTAAATTAAACTATGATGAAATAGTTATGAAAAAAAATTCTTTTAAATGGGTGATGTTATAAGGAAATTTTGGAATTTTTATGGAATAAATTTCCTAAAAAATGGTTATTATACTATAAATTGAAGAATTATTTATGATATTCCTAATCAAATATTGATTTAACACCCCCGTTTTGAGGTACCTTATAGTTTTATTTATTTTGTTGATGTTACATAATTTTTGAGTTGAGTTATATAAGTTTCTAGAAGATTATTGTGTTATTTGGAAGAGTTTTTAAGGGTGAACGATTAAGGTGAACTGTGGATATTCTCCACGAAACCATGAAAGTAAATAAATGAGTCACTAGATAGTTCCACGATAAGTGTATATTTTAGTTAAACTATGTGAAAATTATATTTATTTTAGAATTTGTAGTATATATGTAGTATTCATGGTTGGTTCACGGTTTATAAAATGGTGCATCATAAAAATGGGGACATGAGTCTTTTCTAGTACCATTAGCATGGTTGGCCCCGATTTATTAAACCGTAGATCTTAATCATAAAACAATATTATTAGCACCGATAATTTATATTCTTACCCAAATTCCATGAAAAATATTCTAATTCCATATTCCATGGCCTATCTTAACATACATCGTACATTCATAATGTGTTTTGGGAAAATCACCTATACATGTAAATATTATTGAACATATCATCATGTGAAAGATCATGGAAATTTAAAAAAATAACCATACCTATTATTGTTGTTATATTATTTTTAAATCATCTAATTTTAGTTATTAATGTACCTTAGATATGGGATAACATACCTAGATCTATTAAATTGGTATCATTTTGTAAATTCATTTCTGAAATTTGCTGATGGAATGATAGAGGAATTCAATATCTACTAGATCGTCCCATAATTATACATTTTAAAAAAATCCATTGTGAGTTGTGTGTCTTATCACATTCCCTATAATCATTATAAAACATGGAGTATTAGATTTAATAAAATTCATTTTAACTTAACAGTAATCATGTCATGATTTCTTATTAAAAATTTACCTTTGTTTTATGATATAAGAACCTTAGATTTATAAATCTATTTGATGGCTTTTTCAATGGAAGAAATCAACATTAATTCTAATAGAAACCCTTATTTATTTCTTGACCTAAAATGTGGGGCTTTTGTTGATTCTAACATTGTATTTGAATATTTTAATAAAATTAGAAAATTGATTTATATAAAATTTATGGATATAAGGAATCATCATGATTGGTTGGTGTATGTTATTATTTCACCAGTTAGTACCTTTTTGGGATGGGGAAATGGATCAATTCTACATATATAACCCGTAATATTATAATTAATGATATGTTTGGGAGAAATGGATGACTTACCACTCATGAGTCTTATGACTGTTAATAAATTCATGCGTGTGTGTTTTCATTTAATCCAAGAATGGGTAACCTATATTGAATTAACTGGTGAAATATTTCTCATTAAGATGTTTAATATAATTAAATTGGTAAAATTATTTACATATCTTCTTCATTGTTTCAATTATATTATCAACAATGAGATTACATATTCTTTATTTTTTATGTCAGTTTTGATAAATCATATGGATTTCCAACTAATATGGTTACTCACCCTTGCGTATTTACCTTTGTGTTTAAACTGACATTTTTTATCATGAAATAGGTAATATAATAGTCACTTATTTATCTATTGGAGATCAATTTTGATACATTATCAAGTCGCTGTATGGATCTTGAAGAATTTCCTGGGGAGTTTCAGGATGGATCATTATTTTCATTTATATACCCAGATATCATTTAGTTTTTATTGGATTTATTATTTTATTTTTTACAAATACATTAATATTTTTTATATTATTAATTAGATGTTTTATTTTTTATATATACTGAATCAATTTATTTTGGATTAGTTATTTTTATTAGTTTCATTAGTGGTTCAATATGATTATATCAAAAAGCATAAACCAAATATTTTATAAACCTTTGGAATTTGTTTATAGTCATTGGTGATTGGGGGATATTACCAAAGGATAGTGGCACCCCAGATCAATTATAGACAATATTTTGTGTTTGGATGTCAAAAATTGAATCATTTATTCTATTATATGAAATATGGATGGTAAAAGGTATATAGAAAATATAAACAATTAAATGTATAAAATATAATGATATATAAAATCCCATTATGCTAACCTTCAATTTACAAGGGTGGTTTGGGTATAAAATTCATCTGAAAAAATTCTATGTATGTTATCATATCATCATTATGGGATTGACTAGTTAGTGTGGAATATCAAGGATATTTAATTATATATCCCACTTGGAAGTCATTTATTATGTTAGGTTTGATGATTCATATAAATTATGGATGATGACTTTCCCTATTGATGATTTGAAATATTATAATCCTTTATTTAACTATATACATGGTG
Organism: Viscum album; assembly: GCA_963277665.1. Classification (NCBI taxonomy): domain Eukaryota; kingdom Viridiplantae; phylum Streptophyta; class Magnoliopsida; order Santalales; family Viscaceae; genus Viscum; species Viscum album. The sequence goes on from OY728142.1 coordinate 1,934,856,649, forward strand.
ATTAAGTTGTATTTTTTGATGATAGAGAAAAGGAATTGGTTCTATTGTCCACAAATTTGAAAGAGGATACCAAAGAGAATATGGTTTTACACGAACCACAAGTGAAACAATTCAATGTTTAATGAATTGTATGATAATATTATTCTAGTGAGAAAGGGAATATTAATTGTATACCATGACATAAAATCATTCTATTCAGTTAAAAAATCAAAATCCACCAATATTTTTGGAGGATATAGAACCCATAATAGTAGAAAAAGGATTCGTAGAACACAAAATATATTCAAATTCATTAGAAACTCAAATAAAATAAGTATTAATTTATATGTTTAAATATTAGTGAATCTCACACACCAATGGTGGGAAATAGATAGGGATGATATTTGAAACAAAAAACCTTATTTCCAATAGATTTGAATAAATGGTTATTAGGAAATTATACCTACACTTTATTAACATATCCATAATAAAATATTTCATTATTCTAAATTAATGAAATATTCATTTTATGGAATATAAATATATAATTATGGACTCATTTAATTTTCTCAATAAGTGACTACTAGTGATTCATTGATGGATTCTATATTCAAATCTCAACTAATACTAAAAATTTAATAATATATTACTATGATATATATATTAAGGATTATATGGATATTTTTAATAGAATAAGAGTGGAAAAATGTATATTATATGAAATCTTGTTAGATTAAGAAGATTTATCTATACAGGTACAAATGGGAATGAAAATGATTGGAACACGTGGAAGAAGGACACCTATATAAAGGGATGTAAATAATTAGAGAATTCGTCAACTCAACTAGTTTAATTTCCTCTAGAACCCTACAACAATCAATGATCCATTCAATGTGGTTTCTCTGAACATAAGAAATATAATTTTAAAACAATATTTAAATATTTTCACAATTTTAATAATATTTTACATTTAAAATATTATTTCAAAAATACTCTAGATTCGGTTGTTGGGAACAACTATTCTTTATATCAGGAATCTTATCCATCAATAGGATGATCATTATAAATTAATTATTGTCTTGATTATTTAAGGGGCTTGGGTGATTCTAGAAACACCATGAATTCTTTTATATTGTGATAACTTTAGAGAAGAAATGACCAAGGGAGAGAGTGTATGTTTCTATATGATGTTGATAATATGACTACAGTTGATCAATCATGTCCATCAATGTCATTATGTACTATAATTCATAATATTGATCTTATTTACGTTCATTTTTACCCCAGTTCTTCCCAGTTTTATTTATTCTCACTAAATTAATGAAATGGGTCTCACATATATGTTATTCTATAGAATATGTGTATCAAAATACCTCTTAGGAAGAGACATAGTGGAGAGTATGTGTGTAGCTATTCAATATCCATAAATGGACTCTAGTTTAATGGTGACATTTTATCTTTTGACATAGATATATGTGACACAATCTAGGTATCATATTGTTTAGTTTCCTTTAATAATCATATCATTTGTTTAGTATGATGTGTGAATGTTACATCTTCTGAATGGAAGGTGAATCTCCTTAAAATATACTGGTTTGTGAATTTATGTATAGAATAACCATTCACAATGATGGTTGAACTATTACTTATCAATCATCAGTGGTCACTTTTTTAAATAATGAAATAGTTGTGGTTGAAATTTTTCCCACAAATCATAGATTTTTATCTTATCATATATCTTTAAAATTTCAATTTTTTCTACTAATATATATGTATTATATTTTATTGATCTTTGATTTGGGATAGATAATATTTATTTTTTGTCATATGGAATGAAACCAATGCAATTGAAATAAATGGAGGTCCAATTATAGGATTTGGATTGTAATGGTTTCACAAGAACTAATAAATCATTTTGGGCTACTCCATTTATTTTTAATATGTATACATATAGTTCGCCATGCCCCTTTGATGATAATTATAAACCTATTCATGTTAAGATGATGAAATAATGTCCTCTTCCATTATTTTATGATCTATTTGTTCAATTAAATAGAGCCTAATGGTTCTGTATGATTGGTCCACATTATCTATATCAACAACTTTTGGTTATGAAATAGGAAATCCGAAAAAGGTAATATGGGCCACTATTTTCATTATGAATATCTATTCATTCCCTTTGGTCTTACCAATTGAAAATTAGTTTGCATGGAATTTATGATTCACATCATTTAAAAGTTTCAATATTCTTTTATTAAGGTATTTATGGATGATATTCTTGTGTTTTTTCAATTATGAAAGGATGATGAAGAACATTTTTTTATTACATTGAAATATTTTCAAAGTGCTAATTATAAAAAAAATGTTCTCTGAATTTAACTTTTTTACACATGAATCTCACAACATTGGTAGTGTGATTTATGAGAAACAAATTTATGTTGACCCTGTGAATATAAAATTCATTATAAGATATATATCACCATAGAATGTATTTTAGATACATTATTGGTTTATCAGCTTACTATCACCACTTCATTGCTAAATTATCTGGTATCTCGTATCCTATGATAGAAAAATGATATTGGTAACTCCATTCAATTGGATTTATAATTGTCAAAATCCAATTTAGGGATTAAGTCTAGGATAATTGAGATACAAAATCTATTATATATAGAACCTGGGTATGGGTTTTAGTCTATTGTGATGCGTTTTGGTATATAATCTACTATGTTATCATGAAGTATTATCATTTAATTACGAATGGATCATGATAGTTATTAATTTATGAATTGAATTATCAAACTCATGGCTAGGAATTGGTATCAGTCCTTCATTCCTTAAAAAAAGGAATATATCTCCTTTGTGAGATGTTTACAATGTTCACATATAATAAAAGCATGGATCTAATTTTCTGTCAATGGGATTTGAACTTGTGTCAAAATAGATGGATTGAGTAAGTATATATGATTTAGATTGACTCAGTTTGTACAATAATTAAATGAAAATGAAAGGATGATGATTTAATCCAAAATTCATATAACCAACTTACGTGGGAAACTATGGACTAGTTTTAATTGATGATTATGATTTCTAATATTAGTTTCGATTTCACTATGCATAATGATTCTAAAATCCACATTTTGTTATATATTATAACTAATTTTGTTTAGAAAAGCGGGGATGACAAAGATTAAATATATTTTTCATTTCAACTACATCAGAACATAATGGTGGGGTTTCCATTGATGGATGAACACTAGGTATAATAATAATGTATCATTTTTTGTGATCAAATAGGTGTTATGTCATATTTTCAAGAATAACACTTCATTATATTCCACCTTCTTAGTGGGAGATTGATCCAAGAATCCTATTGATGTATATAGCTCTAATAACCAATTTTTTATGTTCAAGTATAAAAATAAAATAGGTTAAGTATATTAATAATGCCTCAACATTACCTATTTAATGGATAATAATTAAAAAATATCTATATAATTTGAATATTTAACTATACCTATATCTAATTGGAATTCAATCACTTTGTAATTTTCATGCGATTTATGAGAACTATTTAGTAGAATGATTCAGTCTAGGTGATTGTGGAATGACTCCAAATGTTAAACTAATTTTTTCTAACATGTGAAGCCAATATGTTAAATTACTCAGCAATGATATTCATTTCATAATGGGAAAAATGGCATGGAAAACCTTCTTCGATGTATTGTGATTGAGATTATCAATTCAACATTGTGTTTTAATAATCATTTCTAATTTGATTGTGTACTGAGGTGACCATGAGCACATCGTATCATCGTAAAACAAATGGGAAGTTAAAATGAATGATTCATACAATGGAGAAATGAATATGGATTTTATAGAAATTAGAGTCTTCTAGGAATATCATTTTCCCTTTTTGAGTTAAAAAACAAAAGTTATCTGGCCATGATACATATGGATTTAATAAAATCAATTATAGTCTTATTTTCGTTTCATTATTTTTTGGGTTGATACAAGAAATTTCAGTCATGGGACCTATTGTTATTCATTAAATGATTGATAGTATTCATATTATTAGGAAATTATTTATTCGTAGTAATCCATTAAGAATATTATACAAATTATCTTCCTCACCAACTATCCTTTAACAAGGGAGAACATGTATTCTGCAATGTATCTCTAAGTTCATACCATTATCCACTAGGTAACCATGTAAAGTTTTATACATGATATATTAGACTTCTAAACATACCAAAATTAATTTTAAATATTGTTTATAAATTATATTTACATCCATCATTCAGTCTGGATTATAATTCCATTCATGTATATCACCTGAGGAAGTACTCTCCTGAACCTACCGATCAAATTTGATTGGATGATTTTTCTCTGTGAAAAAATTCTATATTTTTTCATTCTATAATTATTATAATTCATATAGAAGATAAATTGTTTTATTTTAAATGTACTACATTGGTTTTGGTGTTATGGATTCTGAGAAAGATTAAAGAGGATACATGAAACTATGCCAATGAGATGACTGTGCAATGATTATAACTAATCAAAATCACAATAAATATCAATGTTTTCAATGATGGAATCCATAATGGTAAGAAGAATGTAATGACCCAAATGTAGAGGTTATTTTCCCTTTTATTTCATGTTATATTACGTTTGGGATGACTTCTAAGAGCTTATGGATGGATATATTTTGTTTTGGAATCATTTTTTGGGTCCCAAATTTGATAATGATTAAGGGAAATAGGCAGACTTATCAAAACAAAATTATACAAGGGTATATGGGTTTTAATAGGCTAGAGTAAGTTTAGAACGTATTTTGGCCAAATTGTGTGAAAACCCCATGTGATTTGACATTTTTGGGATATAGGTGTTTTACACTATTTGTTCATAGATTCCCAAAACTATGTGTCACAAAAGTGTATCCTAGGTTTTTTTCTGGCAAGAATCTTTATATTGGTGAACAGTTTTTAAACCATGTGACCTAACCACGAAGTAAAATTAATAAAAACAAAAAAAATATTTTTTCCAACTATTTTTTGTATACTATAATTCCTTCATCGTTGGTAAAGGACCTTGACCTTCATCATTATATGATGTTATTCTGGTGACTCTCATCCCACCAGAATCGATATTCAATTGATAAAAATTCATTGGAACTAGAAATTTCAAAGTAAAATCCCTATACTCTCAACATTTCATCTATCCATTCTAGATATTCTCATTTATATGGTAAGGGGCCATATATTATTGTTCCTATGATTAAATATACTGTATTTCTCATGATTTAAAAAAACATATTTTGGATATGTGAAGGAAAGAGACTAATATTCTGAATAATATAGATCATGTAATGGTTCTTTATACTGATAACATCAATTTTGGGTTTGTTGGATTATTTCATTCTCTCCGCTCACTCAAAAAAAATTATTTCGTTGATTTTAAAATGGTAGCATATGTTTTTATGGAAAACATATTATGATTAATTATTAATGATTTTTATTTCTTCTATGAATTGATACCCTTGTATTTATAATGTTCTTTTATTGTGATTTTAAAAGGAATAAATAGTGACGAATTATTTCATAACTCTAAATTTTTGGATTAAAGAGATGGATTATTTGGGATACTCAAAATATGTTTGATAAATTGATTAAAAGGGACAAATTGGATTATTTTAAATGAATGGATATGGGTAATTTGCATAACTTTTTTCTATGGGTTAATATTTAGTTTTTGAGACCCCTATTTATTTTGTCCATGTGGTTATTGAAATTTGGAACAAACATAAGATTACAATCAATGACCGAATTTGTGGATGAAAAAGACACGAATCACAAGTAATGTGACTTTCATGACATGTATCATTAATTTTTTGACCATGGAAGGGATATTTATAAGTGTAACAACTAGAGGAAAATTTTATACTTCATATGGTAGTTGAATTAAAATGTTAATGTATTGTGGATATCCGTTTGCTGGTTTTAGTTTTTATTTTATTTTTGAGATATCACGTTCTTGTCCTAATTGTTTGAGTTGTAATTTCTACCGTGGATTTCCTACTAGTTTTGTTAATAACCCCTGAATGTATATATCATGGTGCATATGTATGGGTTTTTAATCATGAAACATGTGTATGAAATTCATATTATTTCTCTATTGATGTAATGTTCTCAACTTTGATCCCCTCCTGTTACAAATATACGTCATTATATGTCCTCAAGTATTCCTCTCTATACACTAGAGGATGTCGATGTATAGTTAGGGATGAATTTATATTGCGTTAAATTAATACCCTCTGCTATATAATAATAAATATAGAATAAAATATTAGTGATAATTATATTAAATCAATTACAATAGATAAACAATTAAATTAAGAAATAATTCAAACACAAAATACCACATCATTCCATTATCTATGCCAAAATATAACTCATGCTATTGTGGAAGGATAAAACTTCTATGAGAAAAAAATATATAAAAAATCTTATCATTGGTCATGAATCCCTTGATTTTTCTTGCGTAAATGTTCTTTTCTTTCTCAACATCATCAATATTAAATTTTAATTCAATAGTAATGGAACACGGGAAATTTGGGGAAACAAGTCCTATGAGAACCTAAAGTAGTAGAGACTAAGGGAATCACCTCAAATCATATTCACCCCCTCCGGTTTGAGGGATGAAACATTATACAAGAGTGTGAAATTTGAGACTTCATCTACCAGAGAGGCCATGTGATCTACTACTTTGTTCCCCTCGTTCCAAGTGTGAGTGACCTCTACGTTTTTGTTTAGAAACAACCTGCATTTCCGAATGATGTATAAAATGGACCAAGGCAAGGAACCTTTATCTTGTAAGGAGTTATAAATGATCATGGAGTCTATTTCAACTAGGTACAGATGTAAGATCTCATGATTGCAAATAATTAAACAAGTAATAAAAATGTTATCCCCTACTAGTATAGAGGTATGATTTCCATAATACACTCTAAAGGCTAGACACATGCTTCCCATGAAATCCGGCACAACTCCTCCACCACACATGATCCCCGATCTCCAAAAACCATTTGTGTTCATCTTGAGGCCAGATTCTAGGGGAGAGCACCGCACCCAATTACCCGGAAGCCTGGGAATAGGAGGATGAGACAATGGATAAGAGGCTTGGAACACCTGAAAGGAATGATCTTCCTACCTGTTAGTAATAAGTGACATAATTTCAAACAGAAGATTCGCCACCCTCACAACTATTAAACTCCCTGAAGTAGGACACCCATCATATCATTCCTTATTGTGGGATTCCCCTAAACACCAACACCCATCATAGAGTATCACAGTTGTCATCATATTCTCCTAGCTCGCTTTCCCTGAACATTTGGACCATTGTTCCAGGAAGGGAGTATTACTCATCTCACTTGAAGAGTAAGCAGTAAGCTCACTGAAGGCCCTCCAGACATCCTACGCCCAATCCCCTTCAAAAAGTATGTGGTTTATTTTCTCTTCCATCCTGTTCATAAAATAGTGGCAGCATGTTAAATAGCTGATACCTATACTCTAATCATTTTCATTCAATGGTATTTATTGGTTCTCTATCCTCCAAGTGATAAAATTATACTTTTTTCGGATTTTATTTCACTAACATCGAGATTTCCGTAGATCGCGTTGAATTAGAGTATTGGATGTCCTTCAAAATTTCTTTGAGTTGAACCTCTCAATGTTGGAAGGGGTGAAGACACATATATCAGGATCTGAGTTGATGTAAATGAGATCAAACACCTCTTTTTGACTCGAGTCTGAGACTCTCCTGAAAAATCATGGATGATGACAAGCTTCCTTGAATGAGATGGTTGGATCCAGGTATCCTGGGTAACCAACAATATTGCCTGCCTAGATATGCTTCCAGAAAAGGATATTTCCCTCTCCAATAATCCTGTTCAATTCCTTCATTAGAGGTGGATGGATTGAACCAATCTTGGATGAGAGGATAGATCTTGGTCTAGAAGAGTCCACATTGCCACCCCAGATATGGGGTGTTGCATTCCCCCAAAATGTTTGACCCTTGATTATTTCCCACGCAAATTTTGCGTTCATTCAGTGGATGTTCTCAGTGAGGCTCATGACGTTGATCCCTCCTTCAATAATGGGCCTTTCCTTTTTTTTTCCAGGAAACCCAGTAGGGATTCCCCTATAAGAGTACTGTTACACCAGAGACTTTTATGAGAAATGTTTTGTTTTTATGCTATATAAATCATTAAAGGAATATTTCACTACACACAACACTACCTTGGATTGCTTTACACGCAACCGCTACCTTCCTCGATAGCTTGCGTCGTACGCAATACCGAGTTTCACTAAACAATGATATGCGATTAAAATATTATTAAAACTAGCCATTATGAATAGTAAAAACAACCTTTTGGAAATTTTGGAAATTTTATTCTTCAAAATGGAATTCATTTTTGGATTCAGAATATCGAAATTAGCTTAGGGTGAAATTTCGGTACTTTTCGGATAACTTTCATATTCTGATAAATAGAGAAAATTATTAAATTTTAATTAAAAACAAATTTTTTAATCGAAATAATTAATAGTGATAAATTATTAATTTTAGGGGTTTTAAAGTATATTTAGAATATATTTTTACAATTTAATACAATGTTGTTCATTGGATGTAATTTCACATTTAACCCAGACATAATCAAGTGTCAATCTTTTGATAGTTATTATCTCCTAAAAATACTCTATTTGTCTTAACGACGGGAATTAATTTTTAAATTAGTTAATGTAACTGATATGTTTTGAATTTGTTAAAATAAAATCATTTTTGAATTCATAATATCAAATATAGCTTAGGACTAATTTTTGGTATTTTTCTGAAAACGTTCAATTTTTTATAAATAGTGAAACCACTAAGTGGTAGTTAAAAAAACTGAATTTTTCATAAAACATAATTTTACCACTTTTGTGAGTGGAATTTCAAAAATCTGAGTGACACGGTTTATATTAGTAAGTAAAATTTGGTTCAATGTGATGAAATAATTTTTTGGTGAATAGTAACTTTTTTACTTTTATTTACCATGGTTAAAAGTAAATAGGGTAATTAAGGGTAAAAATGATATTATTATTACCCTAACACATGTACTAATTATATTGGATAAGTGTAATTCAACCAAAAACAACCTTAAGAATAAAATATGACCATTTAGGCCCACTTTGATTAGATTAGGACATTTATTATTAATTTATTTAAAGAAGGGTTTAAATAGTTAAAATCAATGTTTAATAAGTAAATCATTTTAATATGGGGTTATACATAAGATAAATTAGACTATATATATTCATTAGAAATATAAAAACATTTCCTACATAATTGTATTTTATTTGTAATATTTAGACATTAAATAATTTAATTTATTTATGACACAACGATGATGCAGTAATTATCTTATTAATGAAATATTGACATAAATGATGTTATAAATATACAAATAATTGTAATTTGAGACTTTTTATGAATTACACTAATGTTTTAGGTTAATATGACATGTTAGTATTGATTTATGTAACTGTTTCCAAACTAATCATTCTATTATGATTTTCACAAAATTCAATTACTAAATTGTTTCAAAATTGACATAAAATATTTTTTAAAACAAATATTATATTATTAATTGTTATTTTATTCTTAAAAATCTAAGTATCTGCCAAATGACTTAGATAAGGTTATATATATTAGTAATAACCAACTTTGGGTTCGTTTGGCATGATATAGTATGTTAATTAACCTTATAGTGTAAGAAAACAAGAAGACACAGTAAAAGTTAAATTATCTAACATAAAGTTAAATCTAAATGATAAGGTTAAAATTGATAACTAAACTTGTCTAAATTCTATTAGATGATAGTATTTCGACCCATACCCAACTTATCTTCGAAATAAATCAATTTTGAGCTATTTAAAACCGAATTGTCCTTTATAATAAAATAATATTGTTAGTTATTCCAATGGTGCCCCTCTCCTCCCTTATAAATACGCACATCCTCCCTCTGTTCCTCACACCACATTGAGCCTTAATGTTCGGCCAAACCCTGCCAATATCTCCTCTCCACTTCCCTAGAAACATCCTAGAGGTCCTGGTTATCTTCAATGACCAATTTTAGTTCCCTAAGAGAAGATCTCAAAGAGGCCCTTCAAAGAAGAGGTAATGTCTGTTACCAATTCTTTCAACTTTATTTCTTCTTCCACTTCTTCTTTTCTAGTTGTTTAATTATGAATTAACAACATCAGTATCACTCATATACTGATATGTTATTATAAGTATGAAACAACCATATTTGACTATCTATCCATCCTACGGAAAATGAAATCATAGTGCGTGCGTACGTACGGAATTCCGTCTCCACGCCGTTGTGTAATCAATTTTCCACCACCACCTTACTTGGATGGGTATAATGGTGTAAAGAATGAATATATATGATTATTGTAAAGTGATATTGATTCTGAAATAGTATACATACACTCCAATACAATTCCACGATCATGGGAACGATATCATCGCTCGGGCGTACGTACAGAATACCATCTCCACGATGTGATGCGACTCATTCTACATGATCATCATTGCATAATGGTTATATACATGAATTTAATAAATAAATATGATATATATTACACTAATACCATTCCGGAAATGAGGTATCTATAACCTAAATAGAAGAATAAGAATTTATTCGACAAAACACGCATAAGAACAAAAAGTAATAAACACCCGAATAACAAGTAGCAATGAAATATTACTAATAATAAGCTAAGAATATGACCATATATGATATCATAACAATGAGTATGATTATGGAATAAGTCAATGATATTATTTAAATCATTATACAGGAGGTTCGGACACTTATGAAACAAATTGGACCTAAGGTAAGGGAAAATATCACAATCTCATTTTTTATCCGAGATTGTTTAATACTTTGGTAATTACTGGGGTGTATTTTATCATCCACATCCATGTTTCCTGAATATGTAATATTATTTCCATCCACCTACAATTTTTTAAATCCATTTTTTCCCTATGGTGAGTTTAGAGTAAAAAAATATGAAAGGAATCTTTTGTCGTTTTTCGTACGAGGTACTTTTTGACTTTTCCGACAAAATTATGAGAAGATTGTTTTTTTAACTTATAAAACATGAATGGGATTTTACAACATTATTTCCAAGAATCTTCCTTTATAATTTTTCAACTTTATTTTTAATTAACTTCTTTTAGTTTAAAATTGTATGAAATGTTAAGAAAGGAAAATGTATTTGAAGTAGAAAGAATATTTTCCTCAAGAATGGAGTTCAAGTGTTTTGTCAAAATTATTTTCCATCTAAGACAATATAGGGTTTTGTTTCAATCCCTATTATTACATTGATTTTATTATGTTGTGATGGAATTATTTTTATGAATTCTTTTATCTTCTATGAATTGTTTTATTACATGAGTTATGCAATGATGTATGATTTATGATTTTGTGGCACACATAAGAATGGTATCATTATGAGATGGTTGGGACCTATATCTCTCTCCAATGCATTGGGTAAAGATTTTATTTCTCAATAGATAGACATGGCTGGAACGGTAGGTTATACTGGTTCAGGGAAACATGACTTAAATGAGGAGTGAACTCGATTCATAAAGGGACTTTGTCCACTAAGATAGTCTTGGAAATGAGTCATGACTAATAAGAAATAATTCTCTATGATTATACACGCATGGCACAAAGTTTCATGTTTTATGATTATTGGGATTATATTTCACTACCATGATTTATCCCATGTTATGAAATTATGATCTCATTTGCAGGGTAAGATTTCCAAAATGTTATTTTTTTATTTTGATGTGATTGATATTTATTTTGTTTACCCTTAATGAGCATTTGAGCTCACTCTTTTGAATGTTTTCTTTCCCCAGGCCAGGAAAAAGGTTATTAAGTAAGATATGCCAAAAGGGACTATAGATATGATGAAATAAATGGGAGACATTGTAGACGCTTTATGAACCAGTTGTTTATGTTTCCCAGTTTCTAAAGACATTATACCTATACGGTCCTTTCATGGTTTTGTTATATGTTGTAATAAGTATGCTTCAATTTTTAAATAATAACAATGTATGTAAAGTATGGGTTGTCATAGTTGGTATCAGAGGAAAGGTATAGCCAACCTTTGGAATCTAGGATGTTAAATCCTTAGTAAGAACCCTAAGGATCATTCTAAGCATAGAACACAATCTTAGTGTTTTATAAATGTCCATGAATAACCTAGGATAAGACCTTAAGTGTGAAATTTTATTCTTAATTATGTAGTTTTCCTATTATAATTAGTTTTTCTCACACTATTCTTCTTGGTTTTAGTCAATGGCTGGAACCCGAAGGAACCGTGTTAATGTGGAATGCGAAGGGAAATGAAATGATTTTCCCCCTGAGCAACCAAACATTATGGAAGCTAGAATGAAAAATCTTGTAGCTATGCTCACACAACTTTCTCAAGCTATGAATCATGCAGGACATTCAAACGAGCAAAGGAAGGAGCAACATTCTGTTGAATCCTTCATGAGGCAGCATCCACCTTCATTCAGTGGGTCTACTGATCCATTAATTGATGAACAATGGATTAGTACTACTGAAAAGATATTTTCAGTTCTTCAATGTTCTGAACATGATAATGTCATCCTAGCAGTGTATCGTTTGGAAGGAGATGCTGATCAATGGTGTAATCTTATTAAGAATACGAGGAAAAGTGATGAAATTGAGTCCATGGAATGGGACAAGTTCAAAAACATATTTTTCAATAAGTACATCCCTCGTATTCTCCGAACAATGATGGAGAAAGAGTTTCTTGAACTGAAGCAAATGGATGATGAATCTGTTGGTACCTATGAATAAAATTTTACAAGACTTGCAAGGTACGCTTCTGGTATTATTACCCAACCTGAGAGTAAGATTGATCAATTCATTAGTGGCTTAAAACCAAGTATTTGAAGGGCGTTAGCCATAAGGGACTTCAATAGCTATGAGGAAATCGTTCGATGTTCTCTCAATGTCGAGATGGAGATTGGAGTAACCCATTAGTCATATGGGTTTGATAAGAAGAGGAAAATGGAATTCAAAGGATAATATAAAGAGCACACTGAAAAGAAGATGAGCTTTTTCTTATTCTCAATGTGTGGAAAGAAACATGGAGGGAGTTGTCTTAAAGGTACAAGTAAATTTTTCAAATGTGGAAAGGAAGGTCATCGGGCATTTGAATGCCGCAATGATGGGATGAATATGTATAATGATGCAAACAAAGGAAGGGACACAAATAATGAACCTACTACACTTCAATGTTTCAAGTAGAAGGAAATGGGGAATTATGCAAATAAATGCCCTTATCCAAGGGTTGTTGATGATGATCGACATCAACAAACTATTAAGGATAAAGACAATGGAAATTCACATGCAATTTATATCAGCGATGTGGAGTACGATAACGATGCGGTGAAAGGTACACTTACCATCCACTCAAAAGTAGAAAATGTTTTATTTGATTCTGGATCCACCCACTCTTTTATTTATGAAGAATTTTCTAAGGATATCACTGTATTACCTCAACAATTAGATGTTGAGTTAGCTGTGACAACCCCTAATGGAAAAACAGTCACATCAAAAGTTTATAATTCTTCTCTGATTTAAGTTTTTCGGAAAGTGCTTGCTACAAATCTTGTGATCCTTCCTATAGTAGAATTTGATGTGATTCTTGGCATGGATTTTCTTTCATTATATGGATCTCATATGAATTTCCAATGAAGGGAAGTAGCCTTTCATATTCCAGATCAATCTATGATCGTCTATCGATGCAAGGATGAACATAACCTTCCTGTGGAAATTTCTTCCATCTTATGGGTCTTGACTCCACTTAATGAAGGTTATTTATCTCAAATGGTTGGTGAGAAACTCACAATTAAGAATATTCCCATTGTACGGATGTTCGATGATGTCTTTCCAGGAGAATTTCTGGGTCTTCCACCAAATCGTGAAGTTTAGTTTTCAATAGAACTCGTAATGGGTGCTTTGCCTATTTCAAATACACCTTATAGAATAGACCCAATTGAGTTGCAGGAATTGAAGAAGCAACTCCAATAGAATCTTGATAAGGGATTCATACGCCCTAGTGCGTCACCTTGGGGAGCACCTGTTCTGTTTGTTAAGAAGAAATATGGATCAATGAGACTTTGCATTGATTATCGAGAACTTAACAAGATCACTATCAAGAACAAATATCCTCTCCCGCGCATTGATGACTTATTTGACCAACTACGAGGAGCTCAAAACTTTTCCAAGACTGATCTTCGTTTAGGGTATCATCAATTAAGGGTCAAAAGGGAGGATATACCAAAGACGGTTATCCATACAAGGTATGGACACTATGAATTTATAGTGATTCCATTTGGTCTTACAAATTCCCCTGCTATCTTCATGGATCTGATGAATAGAGTATTTAGAGACTACCTTGATCAATTTGTGGTAGTCTTTATAGACGATATTCTTGTCTATTCAAAGAGCAAGGAAGAACATGAAGATCACTTGAGAATTATATTGAAGACTATGAGAAAGGAGAATCTTTATGACAAATTTACCAAGTGTGAATTTTGGCTTAAAAAAGATGCATTTTTTGGTCACATAATCTCAAAAGAGGGGATATCTGTGGATCCAGCAAAAACAGGGGTTATCGAAATATGGTTGAGACCAACAACAATAACTAAGATCCAAAGTTTTTTTTGGTTTGGATGGATATTATCGACGTTTTGTGAAAGATTTTTCACGATTATCTAATCCACTCACCAGGTTGACTCGGAAAGGAGTTAAGTTTGTTTGGACGGAAGAATGTGAAGAGAATTTCAATGAGTTGAAAAGAAGGTTATCCAGTGCACCTGTGCTAACACTGCCATGTATTGGAGAAAGGTTTTTGATCTATAGTGATGCATCCAAGAAGGTATTGGGGTGTGTTCTTATGCAAAATGATATGGTGATATCTTATACCACACAACAGTTGAAAATCCATGAGCAAAATTACCCAACTCATGATTTGGAGTTATCTGTGGTAATCTTTGCATTAAAGCTTTGGAGGAATTATCTTTATGGAGAAAGGTGTGACATTTATACTGATAATAAAAGTTTAAATAATATTTTCACACAAAAGGAGCTGAATATGTGCCAAAGAAGATGGTTGGAACTGATTAAGGATTACGACTGCTCAATTCATTACCACCCTGGGAAAGCAAACAAGGTGGAAGATGCATTAAGTCGACACGACCATGCTATCTTATCCATGATGAGGATCACAAAAGATCCTATATTTATGGATTTATAAAGGATGGATCTTGGAATTATAATTGAAGGGGGGAAATCGTATATTTCTCAAAATAATGTTCAACCATCTATACATGTGATGATTAAAGAGGCATAGAATGAAGATGTAGAGTTACAAAAGAAGGTGAGAAATATTCCTGAATTCAACCTTGATTGTGATGGGATAATAATGTTCAGGAATCAGGTTTGTGTTCCTCCCATCCCAGAATTAAATAAGGAGATGCTGGATGAGGCTCATAGTTCTTCATTCTCTATTCATCCTAGAATCACAAAGATGTATAGGGACATGAAAGATTACTTCTGGTGGGATGGAATGAAAAGAGATGTTGCTGAATATGTCTCTCGATGCTTGGTTTTTCAGCAAGTTAAAGCTGAGAGACAGAAGTTTAAGGGGATGTTACAACCATTACCCATACCAGAATGGAAATGGTAAAACATCACTATGGACTTTGTCACAGGACTTCCTAAAACATCCAAAG
The DNA here is from genome assembly GCA_963277665.1 of Viscum album. Lineage (NCBI taxonomy): Eukaryota > Viridiplantae > Streptophyta > Magnoliopsida > Santalales > Viscaceae > Viscum > Viscum album. Next base: position 1,934,872,519 of record OY728142.1, read on the forward strand.
GCAATAATGCTATCTGGGTCATAGTTTATTATCATACAAAGTCTTCAAACTTCATTCCTATTAGAGAGTATTTATCTATGGATCAGCTTTTCGGGATATATGTAAAGGAAGTGGTAAGATTTCATGGAGTACCACTTTCTATTATATCTAATTGGGATCCGAGATTTACCTTGAAGTTCTGGCGAAGTCTTCAGCATACTCTGGATATAGAGTTGAGTTTCAGCACTACTTATCATCCTCAGACAGACGGTCAGTCTGAGAGAACAATTCCAACTCTAGAAGATCTGATGAGAGCTTGCTCTATGGATTTCAAAGGTGGTTGGGATCAACACCTACCTTTGGTGGAATTTTCTTATAATAATAGCTTTCTCTCCAGTATTCAGATGGATCCTTATGAATCTCTCTATGGAAAGAAATAAAGGACTCCAACATGCTAGGATGAAGTTGGGGAAAGAAAGCTATTAGGACCTGATCTTGTTGATGAGATGGCAGAAAAGGTCCGATCTATTCAACAACACATTAGAGCAGCTCAGAGTCGACAGAAAAGTTATGCCGACAACCGAAGAATAGACCTAGAGTTTGAAGTGGGTGATAATATGTTCTTACAAATATCTCCCTAGAAGAGGGTCATGAGATTTGGAAAGAAGGGGAAGTTGAGCCCTAGATATATCGGTCTTTTCGAAATACTGGATCGTGTTGGAAAGGTAGCTTACCGATTGGTGCTTCCACCGAATCTATCTCAAGTTCACGATGTGTTTCATGTATCTATCCTAAGAAAGTACATACCTGATCCTTCACATGTACTCAGCTCAGAAGTTGTACTGCTGGAGTAAGATCTTTCTTATGAAGAACAGCCGATAGAGATTTTGGATCGTAGCGAAAAAGTCCTACGAAACAAGACCACTCGCTTGGTGAAAGTTTTATGGAGAACCAACAATTTGAAGAAGCTACATGGGAGCTTGAGTATATGATGAGGGAGAGATATCCTCATCTTTTTGTTACAATGTGACAAATTTCGAGGGCGAAATTCATTTTAAGGGGGGTAGAATTTAACACCCGAGACTTTTATGAGAAATATTTTGTTTTTATGTTATATAAATCATCAAATTAATCATTCACTACACACAACACTAGCTTTTCTTTCTTTACACGCAACCGCGACCTTCCTCGATAGCTTGCATCATACGCAGTATCGAGTTTCACTAAATAATGATATGCGATTAAAATATTATTAAAACTAGCCGTTATGAATAATAATAACCACTTTTTGAAATTTTGTAAATTTTATTTTTCAAAATGGACTTCATTTTTGGATTCGGAATATCAAAATTAGCTTAGGGTTAAATTTCGGTACTTTTCAGATAACTTTTATATTCTGATAAATAGTGAAAATTATTAAATTTTAATTAAAAACAACTTTTTTAATCGAAATAATTAACAGTGATAAATTATTAATTTGAGGGGTTTTAAAGTATATTTGGAATATATTTTTACAATTTAATACAATGTTGTTAATTGGATGTAATTTCAAATTTAACCCAGACATAAACAAGTCTCAATCTTTTGATAGTTATTATCTTTTAAAAACATGTTATTTGTCTTCACGACGGGAATTAATTTTTAAATTATTTATTGTAACTGATATGTTTTGAATTTGGTAAAATAAAAATCATTTTTGAATTCATAATATCAAATATATCTTAGGCCTAATTTTTGGTATTTTTCTGAAAACTTTCAATTTTTGATGAATAGTGAAACCACTAAGTGGTAGTTAAAAAAACTGAATTTTTCATAAAACATAATTTTCCACTTCTATGAGTAGAATTTCGAAAAAATGAAACACACGGTTGATATCAGTAAGTAAAATGTGGTTCAATGAGATGAAAATAATTTTTTGGTGAATTGTAACTTTTTACTTTTATTTACCACGATTAAAAGTAAATAGGGTAATTAAGGGTAAAAATGATATTATTATTACCATAACACATGTCCTAATTCTATTGGATAAGTGTAATTCGACCAAAAGCAACCTTAGGAATAAAATATGATCATTTAGGCCCACTTTGATTAGATTCGGACATTTATTATTAATTTATTTAAAGAAGGGTTAAAATAGTTAAAATCATGGTTTAATAAGTAAATCATTTTAATATGGGGTTATACATAAGATAAATTCGACTATAAATATTCATTAGAAAGCTAAAAACATTTCCTACATAATTATATTTGATTTTTAATTTTTAGACATTAAATAAGTTAATTTAGTTATGACAAAACGATGATGCAGTAATTATCTTATTATTGATATATTGACATAATTGATGTTATAAATATCCAAATAAATGTAATTTGAGAATTTTTATGCATTCAACTAATTATTTAGCTTAATATTACATGTTAGTATTGTTATAAGTAACTTTGTTAGAACTAATAATTCTCTTATTATTTTCACAAAAATCAATTACTAAATAGTGTCAAAATTGACATAAAATAGTTTTAAAAAAAATATTATATTATTAATTGTTATTTTCTTCCAAAAAATTTTAGGTTCGGAAAAATGACTTATATAAGGTTATATATATTTTTAATAAACAATTTGGGGTTCTTTTGGCTTGATATATTAAGTTTATTAACCTTATAGTGTTTGAAAAGAAGAAGACACGGTAAAAGTTAAATTATCTAACTTAAAGTTAAATCTAAATGATAAGGTTACAATTGATACCTAAACTTGTCTGAATTCTATAGGATGATATTATTTCCACACATACCCACCTTATATTCGAAATAAATAAATTTGGAGCTATTTAAAACCGAATTTTGATTTATAATAAAATAATATTTTTAGTTATTCCAAAGATGCCCCTCTCCTCCCTTATAAAAGGGCACCTCCTCCCTCTCTTCCTCACACCACTTTGATCCTTGAAGCTCGGCCAAACCATGAAAATATCTCCTCTACACTTCCCTAGAAATATCCTAGAGGTCCTGGTCTTCTTCAAAGACCAATTTTAGTGTCGTAAGAGGAGATCTCAAAGAGGCCCTTCAAAGAAGAGGTAATGTCTGTTACCAATTATTTTAACTTTATTTCTTTTTCCACTTCTTCTTCTTTAGTTGTTTAATTATTAATTAATAACATCAGTATCACTCATATACTGATATTTAATTATAAGTATTAAACAAACCTATTTCACCATCTATCCATCCTACGGAAAATTAAATCACTGCGTGTGCGTACGTACGGAATACCATCTCCACGTCGTGGTGTAATCTATTTTCCACCATCACCATACTTGGATGGGTATAATGGTGTAAAGAATGAATATATATGATTATTGTAAATTTATATTGATTCTGAAATAGTATACATACACTCCAATACAATTCCACGATCATGGGAATGATATCATCGCTCGTGCGTACGTACGGAATACCGTCTCCACGATGTGATGTGACTCGTTCTACATGATCGTCATTGCATAATGATTATGTAAATGAATTGAATGAATGAATATGATATATATTACACTAATAAAATTCTTTAAATGAGGTATCTATGACCTAAAAAGAACAATAATAATGTATTCGACAAAACACGCATAAGAACAAAAAGTAATAAACACCCGAATAACAACTAACAATGAAATATTACTAATAATAGGATAAGAATATGACCATATATGATATCATAACAATGATTATGATTCTGGAATATGTCAATGACATTATTTAAATCATTATACAAGAGTTTTGGACACTAAGGAAGCAAATTGGACCTAAGGTAAGGGAAAATATCACAATCTCATTTTTTATCCGAGATTGTTTAATACTTTTGTATTTACTGGGGTGTATTTTATCATCCACATGAATGTTTCCTCAATATGTAATATTATTTCCATCCACCTACAATTTTTTAAATCCATTTTTACCCTTTTTTGAGTTTATAGTAAAAAATATGAAAGGAATCTTTTGTCGTTTTTCATACGAGGTACTTTTTGACTTTTCCAACAAAAGTACGAGAAAAATGTTTTTTTAACTTATACGGCATGAATGGATTTTTTAAACATTATTTCCAAGAATCTTCCTTTAAAAGTATTCATGTTTTGTTTAATCAACGTCTTTTAGTTTAAAATTGTATGACATGTTAAGAAAGGAAAATGTTTTTGAAGTAGAAAGGATATTTTCCTCAAGAATGGAGTTGAAGTGTTTTATCAAAATTATTTTCCATCTAAGATAATATAGGGTTCTGTTTCAATCCCTATTATTACATTGATTTTATTATGTTGTGATGGAATTATTTTTATGAATTCTTTTATCTTATATGAAATTTTTTATGATGTCATGTTGCTTAAGAATCCCATTTATATTACATGAGTTATGCAATGATGTATGATTTAGGATTTTGTGGCACACATAAGAATGGTATCATTATGAGATGGGCGGGATGTATATCTCCCTCAAATTAATTGGATAAAGATTTTATATCTCATTATATAGACATGTCTGGAACGGTAGGTTATACTAGATCAGTGAAATAGGACTGAAACGGGGAGTGAACTCGGTTCATAAAGGGTCTTTGTCCACTAAGATAGTATTGGCAATGAGTCTTGACTAATAAGAAATGATTCTCTATGATTATGCGTGCATGCCACAAAGTTTCATGTTTTATGATTATTGTTATTACATTTCACTACCATGATTTATCCCATGTTATGAAATTATGATCTCATTTGCAGGGTAAGATTTCCAAAATGTTATGTTTTTATTTTGATGTGATTGATATTTCGTTTGTTTACCCTTACTGAGCATTTGAGCTCACACTTTTGAATGTTTTCTTTCCCCGGGTCAGGAAGAAGGTTATTAAGTATGATATGCCAAAAGGGACTATAGATTTGATGAAATAAATGGGAGACAATGTAGACGCTTTATGAACCAGTTTTTTATGTTTCCCAGTTTCTAAAGACACTATACCTATACGGTCCTTTCATGGTTTTGTTATATGTTGTAATAAGTATGCATCAATTTTTAAGTAATAACAATGTATATAAAGTATGGGTTGTTATAAGCACGTCCCATATAAAGCCTGGAAGCACTCTGTCCATGAATTCTCTAGAGATTCTATATAATAACACAAATTGACAATGAGTAAAACTCAGTAGTCCACCAACAACTACATCTAAGAAAATGTATCATGAATTATATTGAATGAAATTTTATAACTAATAGAGGAATTAATCTATAAATTAACGATTAATATAGAAATAACCATCCAATCCACAATGTCCATGTTAACACTTGGAGTTAGCTAAAAACACTATGATATGATTTTTGATATCTCGGACCATTCTCATTACTGATTATTTGTGGATTCTTGTTATAAGGCCCTATCACACATTCATAGCTGACCCATGGAGGATTATCATACCTTGGGAGTATATTATATTATATGTGATAATATACACTATGTGAATTAAAAATCTAGATCTATTTACATGCTCCCATTCTAGGATAAACATGACAAGGTAGAAGTACACATTCTCTATTTTAATGGACTATATGTGAATCCGCATTCATGATCTTATTTCATGTTCCTATACACTACTGGAAAACTAACCTTTACCAACGGTTAGGAGAACCGTAGCCAAGTAAGCCGTTGGGATAGGTCTATACAAACGGTTTTCCAAAAACCGTTGGTATAGGTAATATGAAATCTATACCAACGGTAATGGAACCGTTGGTATATAAATTCAAAAAATAAAACATCCGCTGGGATTTGATCCCAGGACCCCTCGTTTATAATTGAACGACTTAACCACTAAGCTAACATCACTTTTGTAAACATAATTTCAAAAATATATATATGTATTATCATAATTATTTAAAATTTGGATTTATATAATGTTCTCGGTTAGTAGATCTGGAAAAAAATTAAAGAACATATCCCAACGGTTTTGAAAACCGTTGGGATAGGGCTATCCCAACGGTTTTCAAAACCGTTGGGATAGGTTAGGGGTGGGTTGAGTTTTTTCATGCCGAAGGTTGGTTTTTTGGGTGTTTTTTCCCATCGGTTTTGGTGAACCGTTGGGAAAGGTCACTCTTTCCCAACGGTTTTAGTGAACTGTTGGGAAAGAGGCTCAAAACACACCCTTTCCCAACGGTTTTGGTGTACCGTTGGGAAAGGTCGCTCTTTCCCAACGGTTTTAGTGAACCGTTGGGAAAGAGGCTCAAAACACACCCTTTCCCAACGGTTTTGGTGAACCGTTGGGAAAGAGGCTCAAAACACACCCTTTCCCAACGGTTTAGCAATAACCGTTGGGAAAGACTCACCCTTTCCCAATGGTTTTCCAAATCATTGGGAAAGGTGGGGAAATCTATGGTTTCCCAATGGTTTTGGTGAACCATTGGGAAATGGTAGCTATACCAACAGTTTTTACAAACCGTTGGTATATAAGTGTTGGGAAGGATCATCATTCCAGTAGTGATAGTTCATTACCAAGGCCAAATGTATCAGGAAACCATGCATCATTTTTTCAGGTACTATGAAACAATGCATCATGTCTATGAATTAGATAAGGAATTCAATGTAACAAACATGCAAAACATGTCACAAATTCTATATTTGTTAATTCATTCAAATTACCAATTATCTTTCCAATTTCAATTATATTCCTAGTTACCAATTATCATAAAATTTTAAAAATTACCATTCACATTCTAAATTATCATAATTTACATTTCACATGTATTTATATTTTTATATAATCATTCGATTGAAATATTTTATAATTCCATAATAATTATCAATTTATAAACAATGTGAACCATGAAGATATAAATTAATCAATAAATATATTTAAATAACCAGTATCCTCATTCAATTTTAGGAATTTAGGTTTATATTTATCAATGATTCAACCCATGATCATGGGTTGGAACACCACTCGAGTTTCCATAAGTCTATTTCTAACACCCCAATAGACCTGAAACTATTCATGGGAGGTCTAGGATTATAGACTCATGCCATACCAATGAAATCCAATTCAAATAGACCAAATTCATTATGTGATATCAAGATCTCTCATGTTTGACCTTAAATGAATGAAAAATAAACCATAGAGAGATGATTCTAACCACATACAACAATAAATGATGTGGAAAACATAGATTGAGCATCCAGGTAAGCGATCCTCACCTTGAATCCCCATAAACTATACTAAAATCCTCCTTTTCGGCTATAATATGATGAACAAGGATTAAAAAATGATTATTTAACCTATTCTGAGAAAAACAAGTAATCCTAACCACCTATATCTGAAGAATAGATTGAAGGATCGATGTTTATTATTTAAGAAGAAAATGAAACCAAAAAAGGGCCCTTAAAAAAGTAACACTAATTTGGGTTGAAGGAGGGGTAATTAGAAGTTAATGGGTGGGGGGTATGGGTAAAAAATATGATTCCACCTATTAATTTAGCCTTGATCAAAGCCAGAGGATAGAAGTTTTCTACAACCAATTAGATGTGGTTTCATAAATCATTCTAGTGCCACTAAAGTCCCCATGGGTTGGATTATGGGTCGCTTACAGAAAAACCATTCTAACATGTGGTCATCGGCTATATAGTGGTTCTCATCGGCTTGCTTGTGAACCTCTTATAGATTTATTAAGAAATTTCCAAGTCCACCAGCTGTCTTGTGGGCTACATCGACTAACAGATGACCCTAATACATATCCATTGGATTATTCCACTACATAATTTCTCTATTTAACATATTCTAAGCCCCCAAGACACTTATAAACATTATTTATTCTACATAAAAGGGTTTATTTATGTAATTTTACCTATTTCAACCAAAACATAATGAGATAATATATCTAGGACAATAAAGGGATCTTACAACCTCCCCACCATATGAAATATCATCTCCAGTCTATGTTACCATGAATCACTTAGGTATACCAAGGAACAACTAAGGCCATTATTACCCCATATATATCTACCTCTGTGGGAATCCTATTTAACATGAATATGCATCCACAACATCAACATTAAAGAAATTGAAATCCCAATTGTATTCTTCTTATTATGTTATATTATAGTGATTAGAAACTCATAAAATAATGGATGGACAGTAAGATTAAAATCATCAACAACTAACACATGTGAAGAATTAGGGTGGTACATTTGAAGCTTCAATACATGATTCACATCATGCATATAACTCTAGCATTTTTAATGACATAATAATTACACCATTGTACAAATCCTCGATTCAATCTCAATGGACCTAAAAATGGGCTCTGGCTTCTAAAACGTCTAGATATAGCATTCCCCCAACCTCATAAAAACCCAAATAAGAGATCAAGGCCATCATTGAACACTAGAGGTTATCTTTTATGATCTGAATAGGACTTCATCCTGGTCTACCTTGAAGACACTATTTTTTCATTATATAACATTTAACAATGTGTTGGAATACATTCAAAGTCATCCCCTAAGACAACACCTGACTCTAAGGCCAAGTGGGCTAGAAATTAAATTAATAAAAATATAAAATAGATTTATATCATGGAATTGTAGTTTTCTTAAAATAGCGGAATATCATAGGAATGGTGACTCAGATATAAAATGTAAAACCATAGGTGAATCTGGATGTAACATCCCAATATTTCATATTACATTAGTTCTTCAAAGTAATTCAATAACATACACTACACGCAACATCAAGTCCAAGGGCGCCACAACATACCAATGTAGCCATTCAAAAGTGGTTATGAATAGTATTAACTGAAATTTGAACTGTATATAATCCTTATAATTTTATAATCCATAATATTAGTTTCTTAGACATAATGTTAGAACTAATTAATTTTTTTCAGATAAAAGAAGTATTTTCCAATAAATATACTTTTACCGCCTTTTAATGGTGAACCCTTTTTAAATACAATATTTGAATCTTTATATATTTAATTTGACAAAATAAACATCTTCTTTAGAATCGGGATATAATAATTTAGTTTCAATAAATTTTTTGGGTTTTTCTGATAACTTTTATATTTGGGTGAATAGTGAAAAATACTATATTTTAACTGAAAACAACTTTTTTAATAAAAATAATTTATAGTGTTAAATTATAAATTTTTAATGGTTTGTAGGTATAAATAGATTATATTTTTACCATTTAATCCAATTATGGTCATTGTAAGTAATTTCACTTTGAAATTGGACATAAGCAATTGTCAAACTTTTGATAGTTATTATTTCTTAAAAATACTCCTTTTGGGTTTGGCAGCTGGAATTAATTTTAAATTAATAAATGAAACTTAAATATTTTAAATTTGGTAAAATAGACTTCATTATTGAATTCAGAATATCAAAATTATCTTATGGTGAATTTTTGGTATTTTTCTGAAAACATTTAATTTTAGATGAATAGTGAAAAACACTAAGTTATAGTTTAAAACCAAATTTTTATTTATATAAATATTTATTTTATTTAAATTTAATTTAGGTAAAAATAGATACATAATACCTATATATATTCAATTTAATTCATTTCAGTCTGTTTATAACAATTTTATATATATAAAAATGTTATTTAACTTTTCACCGTCTTTTACCCACCTCCTAAGAGAATTTGTAATTTCACATAAAACATAATTTTACCGATTCTGTGAGTTGAATTTAGAAAATTTTAGAGAATAGATTAATATCAAGGACTAAAATTTGGTTCAATCAAATAAAAATAATTTTTGGTGAATAGTTACTTTTTACATTTATTTACCACAGTTAAAAGTAAATAGGGTAATCAAGGGTAAAAATGATATTATTATTACCCTAAAACATGTCCTATTTATATTGGATAAGTGTAATTCGGCCAAAAACAACCTTAGGAATAAAATATGACCCTTTAGGTCCACATGGATTAGATTAAGACATTTATTATTATTTAATTTAAAGAAGAGTTAAAAGGATTAAAATCAATGTTTAATAACTAATACATTTTTAATATAGGGGTATACAAAATATAAATTCAACTATAAATATTCATTAGAAATCTAAAATTATTTACTACATAATTGTATTTTATTTATTATTTTTTAAATTTATTAATGACACAATGATGATGCAGTAATTACCTTATTAATGAAAGAATAAAATAAATGGTTTTATAAATATTAAAATAAATATAATTTAAATGATTTTATGAAATACATGAATTTTCTAAGTGAATATGAAATTTTAGTGGTGTTTTAATGTATCCTGTTCGATTTAATCTAGTTGTGATGACATTTACAAAAACAAACTACCAAATAGTGTCAAAATTGACATAAATTAATATTTAAAACAAGTACTATATTATTGGTTGATATATTATTCCTAAAAATGTAAGGTTCGGCCAAAGGGCTTATATAATATTATATATTTCATTAATGAGAAACATGCGGTTCTCTTGGATTTTTATAGTATGTTTATTAACCATATAGAGTAAGAATACATGAAGACACTGTAAAAGGAAAACTATTTAACTAAGAGTTAAATCTAAAAGATAAGGATAAAATGATAACCAAAACTTCTCTAAAACCTATTGGTTTAGTGTATTTTGACCCATAACCACATAAGGGTCTAAATAAATTCATTTTTAAATATTTTATACCTAATATTATTGTATAATAAATTAATACATTAATCTTTTCCTAAAGTGACCCTCACCCATCTTATAAAAGGGCACTTCCCCTTCTGTCAAATTAACACCTCCAAAGCCATTTTCCGTGGCCAAACCTTGCCCAAATATACTTCCAACTAATCTACCTTCATCCTAGATTCCTTACATTGGTATGAAATCCAACCTAAAGAGCCCTTTTTATCAAAACAAAAAAGAAGAACCCGAACAAGATGAGGTTAAATGCACCCTTGACTAAATTAAAGTGCAATGTAAGGGTTAATTCCCCAATCTCATTATTATCCAAAAAATTTTATGTGTAAGTATTTACTGGGTAATTTTTACCATCCATGTCTATTTTTCATAAAAAAGTTTTCAAAATGAATATTTTAAGGATTTTTGAAAGGTACTCTTTATAAATATCAGAATTTTAAATGTTTTATAGATTTGTCTTTCTAAATCATTGTAATTAATGTCCATGTTTTCAAAATGATTTTATGGATTTTTTTATATGGATATGAAAGTTTTGAAATTATAATTATTTTCAAATGTTTCAATGTGGTATGGGACAATTTTATTAAAAATCGCTTTTAAATTACTTCCTTTATAAATGTGCGACTTTTAAAGGATTTTACAAAAAGGATATTTATCTCAAAAGGTTTTACTCATCATTTTCAACTATGTCAACATCCTTTACTGGATATTATTTTTGATTGAGTTTTATTTATTATAATACAATATTCCATGTTGTATTGAATGAGTTATGATCTGTTTGACTATGTATGTTCTATTTTTATACCATTCATGTATTATGGTTAATTTAATGACATTTTGTATGCTAGTTTTAATACGAATGTTTATGTTATGTTTCAAAAAATTTATATGAGGAATGCAGTGGACTTAGTAAGTGATGGGTGGAGCCCGCTATAGTTCCTCGATGAATCGGTAGGTCTCATGAGACAAACTACTGTCTTGGCACATGGCCTTGAAAAAAGATTATTTTTAGTTTTGGCACAAGGCATTGACTATGTGGTAATGATGTCTCACGATAGAAATTCCCTCATTATGAAATTAGTTATTACATGTGATTATTCGACTAGTAGAATATCCATGTGAATGTTTATATGGTAATGTTTGATTTATTTTTTCATATTATGTTCAAGTTTATGTTTAAAAATGATTTTGTTTTTATCACACATCTTGCTTTAAAAGTTTATAGCTTCCTCTAAATTAGTTAACCTTACTGGGCATCTGAGCTCACCCCTTTCTTATGTTTCATTTTCCCAAGATTCGAAGAAGTGTATTATGATTGATATGCAGGGTTATGCTGAAGGGAATAACATCATTCCCAAAGAACAATTTTCTTTTTTATTGTATGTTAGAAAGTTTAATGTAATGTTCATGTATGGAAACTATTTTCAAAGACTGCTAAACTGATCGTTCTTTCAGGACATGAATCCTTGTAATCATGCCAATTTATTAAAATAATGCACCGACTCTGGAAATCATGGGTCGGGCGTTATAGTTGTTTTCAGAGGAAGTTTAGTACAAATCGTGGAAACTAGATTTAGATAAACTTTGATTAGAACACAGAGTGCTATGATATAATTTGAGGATTAGTATAGAAGAACTTCCTAGAATTTTGGTATTGTAGGGATTTTTTGTTTTTTCCAAGCAATACATCATTGTCTGGATATGGGAATATTGAGTCGACTTTGGCATAGATGTACCTGGTGGTAAAACCAAAGAACACTTCTTAGCGCTAGACTTGAACAGGAACTGGTTCACAACAATGAGCCTTGAAGAACTCTTGGTTACGTCCCTCCCAGTGGATTTTCTTTGGATAATTATTATTTTCATTACAAACCATTATGAAGGGTTTATGAGTATATACATCCTCAAAGAAAACATTTTTTATGATTATGGGTTATATCCATAAACTGTTCAATTTAAGTTAGGTATTTTACAAGTTTTTAGTTATTCATTGCAATTCATAAACTGACCTACTGTATGCCATTGTATAGAAATGGTGCCCAGTAGAAGGAATGTGAACTCCAAAAATACGTATGATCCAAAGAGTAATAAAGATTACATCTTTCATGGTATTAATCCAAAATTTATAATGGAAATAGTCTCCCATGTATTCTCAACATATGAAGAAATAGTATCATGTATTAACAAGATAAGTAAATAATATTTCGAGTCCTATGGGTTTGAAGGGAATCAAGAGAAGAAAAGGATGGAAGAGAGAATGATGGATAAAGGGAAGATGGAAAAGAAGAAGTTTCCCATATGTGATAAATGTGGAAATAATCTCCTTGGTAAATGCTTGAAAGGAATGAGAGTTTGTTATAATTTGGGGGAAAAGGACACCAAGTACATGATTGCAAGGGTAAGAAAAAAAATTTCAAATGTACAATGCTTCATGTACAAGGAGTTGGGACACTACGCGAATCAATGTCCCAGTCCTCAATGTACACCTTAAATGTTGCAATTGAATAATAATAGAGTTATGATAATACCTCGTATGAAGAGGAAGGGCTAGTGTTCTTGTAACACCCCAGGTAAATAAATATTATGACATTTTTATATTTATCCTTATTTTGTGAATAAAATATTAATATAACTTTAAAGGGGATGCTATGCTCGATGGCGTACCCAACACGCAACAACGTGTTTCTTGGAAATCTTACGTTGCACTCTAATAATAAAATATTATTATTTTAAATAGTAGTTAACTCCTAGACGTTATAATGGCTGGAATTAACAGAACTAACTACAAAATGATTATAATTTTTACAATATATGTTAGAGGCTTAAAATGCACAGGAATCCAATCTTAAGCATTGAATACACTAATATTTTTTAAAAGATTATTTTACTGCCTTTTGATGGAAAAACATTTTTAAATCAAACTTTTGCCAATTTAATAAGCTCTATTTTTTAAAATAAACATATTCTTTATGATTGGGACATTGAAATTTACCTTGCGTTAATTTTTGGTATTTTTCTGACAATGATCATTTTTCAATGAATAGTGAAAAATACTACATTTTACATCAAAACTGCTTTTTCATATAATTTATTTATATTGTTATATTATCTCTTTCATTTGTTTTTAAGTTTAATTGAAATATATTTTTACCATGTAATCTAATGATGGTCATTGAGATTAATTTCACATTGGAATTAGGCATAAACAAGTGCCAAACATTTCATAAATATTGTTTCTAAAAAACCCGCTATTTGTTTTGACAACGAGAATTATTTATAAATTAATTTATGTGTTTGGAATTTGGTAAAATGGATTACATATTTGGAATTAGAAGGTCAAAATTATTTAATTAAGACTCTTTTGTTTTTGTAATTTATGAATAGTAATGACGGTAATTATCTTTAATTATCTTGATTAAGGAGTAATCGGGTAGTTAAAGATAATAAAATAATATCATAATAATAACAAACGACCACAAAATGTGTCCTAAGGCTATTGGTTATCTCATGGGAGACCATGGGATGCATTGTGCCAATCTTGGGGGCCCCATGGAATCACTTTTGTGAGAAAGTGACTTTTTATCTTTTTATTTTTAAAGAATGTTAAATATAACAAAGAATGTATCACCTGAGTAAAACATTTTTAATTTTCTCTAAATAAATGATATCTTAGACTATAAATAGTCATTGGAAAGATAAAAATATTTCCTACATCATTGTATTTTTTTATAATTTTTAGACATTAAATAAATTAAATTATTTATGACATCATGATGATGCAGGGATGACCTCATTATTTAAAGATTTAAATAAAATTGGAAAGATAATGTAATATCTAAGACCTGCACATTTCCAAAACATATTGTATGGGTGGATTTAGAACCCTTATCACCTTATCCTCTAAAAAATCAATTTGGGATCATAAAAATTCGAAACTCATTCTAAAATAAAGTAACATTTCATTACTTTCCAAGAGTGCCCCTCCTCTCCTCTTATAAAAAGCCCCCACCTCTACCTCCTTACCCACACTTCCAAAGAATTTGGCTCAGCCAACACCTGCTCATTTTGTCTCTCCACATCCCTCTATAACTCTTATAAGCCTATCTTTGGGAGGAAGTCTTCCCAAGGAAGCCTTTGAGCTCAAACCAAAGGGAGTTACCCGATTTTAAGGTAATGCCTTCACTTGAGTCCTTCTGTTTTATTTTGCTTCTCCAACCACCGAAACTCTTTTTATTCATTTATATTTTAAAAACTCCAGTATATTAAATATACTAGGTAGTTTTTATAATAAGAATTCGATCTACACATGCACACACCTACATCAAATGGTTAAAGAACATAATGTTTCTGTGGATGGCGAATTTCTGCCTCACGAAACGATGATTGTTCAACACTCATATAACACATTAAAAGGTGGACATTAAGATGTCACTATATTTATATATGATAAATAATATTTTTATGTTTTACATAAGCTTCTGTATTTTTCTTTTGTGGCATACCTTTATGGTTTCCATTGTGGGTAAACACGATAATATCATTTTAGGAAGTGCGGACTACCGCCCCCTCAAAGTGATTTGATTCATTAATGCCATATGTGGGATATATAAAGGATGTATTTAAAGTTATTATATATGATTTATGTTACATAAAAATTATGAATATAATTATGGAATTAAAATATACATACCTCTCATTTATTTTTAATTTCATCAATATGACATATAAATGAAAGTAGTGTTCATGCGTACGTACGGCTTACCGTCTCCATGAATGGTGCATTTCATTTCTTACCTCTAAATGATTATGTAATATTATAAATACATGTATATTCTGGATATATATGATATATATGATATCCAAATCATAAATATATTTCTGGATATAATGAACCTTTGACGACACGAACAACATGTAATTGTAAGAAGACCTCTTTCGACTTAAGAACCAAATATCGACAAAACAAACATTATTAACATAAATGATTAAATAATGTTTATAACATGGAAATAAGTGATATAAAAGGAATAATGAACTTGAAAAATGTTCTTAAGCAATTAGAAATTAACTCAAGTTTATTATTCAGGACGTTAAAGAACGATCGAGTCAAGTCGGACCCAAGGTAAGGGATCCTACTCCTCTCTTTCTTTTTAAGTACACTCTTTTATGTCATTCCGTTTAAGCTCATATTTCTTGTGATTGGGATGTTCTTTTATATTACTCTTACTGTAATTTTTATGTTCATATGATGAGAGACCCTATTCTCTCTCATCAATCCATTTTGGATGTTTTGAGTGGCGTTGTTAGGCTGCCGAATTTTCGTAAGAGATCTAACCTCTCTCTTTCTTTTTAAGTACTCTTATTTATGTCAATTCTTTTAAGTTACTATTTGTTATTTTTGGGGGTGTTATTTTATATTCATGTTGAAGTACATTTTATTGTAATATGACGAGAGACCCTATTTTATCTCATCAATCCATTTTTGGATGTTTTAAGTGGCGTTGTTAGGCTGTCGAGTATTCGTAAGGGATTTTTCACCTCACATTTATTCCTGTGAGATTTATGCTAAATTTTCCAAAATTTCCTTTTAGTGGAGTATGTACTTCCCATTATTTTACTCATTGTGTAATATACATTCATTTATGGTTATTTACATCAATGTTGTATTGTCTTTCTTTCACGGGGCGTATGTTTCAAAAGACACCCATGTCGGTAAGGGAACCTTTCACCCTCCTCTTTTTAAAAGTCTTATTTTGTTATGCCTTTTAATTAACATACTATTATGTTGGGATATGTTCTTCTATATCTTTATTGATTTAAATTTTATATCCAAGTGATGAGATACGCTTTTTATCTCTCATCAACTCATTTTCTGAATTTTGTAGTGACGCCGTTAGGCTGTCAAATATTTGCAAGGGAACTTCTTAACCCAATTTTGATTCTTTGGGATAAGCCTGTACTCCTTGAATATGTCGTTCTATGAATATGTGTGAATAACCTATGATTGTTTTACACTTAATATCCACTTATATTTTGTGTATTAGTTTGTCACACATAATTATGCAATTGATTTATCCTTAATCCAAGGATACTGTCTTTGTATGGGACTACGTCTCAATATCCTTTCATTGAGGCATATTTTGTTTTATACACAACCTTCTTTTATACGGTGTATAAACCCCTTTGACTTTTACGTTTATTCAAAAGGAATATTTTTTATATGAAGTGTTTACTAAATGACAAAAGAGAATGTTTTTGTCGTACGTATGCGGTGACAACGACTTCTCCGCTGTCGTGACCATTATTTGAGTTTCGGCTTCCTCTAAAAGCCATACCTTCTTTTTAAAATAAAAATAAATACCATGTTTTACTTTCCCTTTATTTTGGTATTGAAAATGGTTTTCATTATGTTTTTATTATACCAATGTGTTGTATTGATATCTTGTGATTGAAATGTGGAAATGCTATGTTTCCTTTATGCATGTTTTATGTGATACTATTATGTTATGGATCATGGGCATTGTTATGAAGACGGGTGGTTTCATGATAAACTAAGGGCGGGTGAGCCCGATATAGCTCTCCAATTCATTGGGTAACGCGAAGGAGTGAAACGTTAAGGTTTCTCTGAAGAGATTTAGGGAATATACTGTGATGGGTATTCCTAACGTAACCAAGAGGGTTAATCCATACGTAAGAATGTTATGAATGCCTCAAGTTACCTTTTATGTCTTATGATTCTAATGATTTATTCATGATTTGATAAGGTATGTTAAAGTGCCTATGTTTTATGGGTAAAGTATGATTTCATTCTTATGTATATATGAACTCATGTTTCCTTTCCATATTTTTTATAACCCTTACTGAGCTTTTTATGCTCATCCCAAGTTTTTGAAATGTTTTTCACAGGTAAATGGAAGGGTACATGATATGATGATAGTGTCAAGGAAGTGTCAAAAAAAGAATCCATGTTTTATTTTAAATATGTTTCCGTTGATTAGAAGGATGGATACTATCTTTTATGTAACCATTGTGTTTAAATGTGGAATGCAATGCATGTTTTATGATCTAATTCTCTAAAACTCTAAACCTGAAAAGATCCTCAATGTGTAATCTTGTAATAACTCAAGAATAAGTAAGGTTTAAGTCTGGGGCCTTATAGTTGGTATCAGAGGTCGGTTTAGATAACTTTAGAGGTTAGGGTACTCTTTAAGAATAAGTGACATTACCATAATGGTTAGGATTTTAGAAAGAGTACTAGTTTTAGATAAAGTGAATAAGTAAGTATATCTTAGAGTTTACCTTCCTCATTAGTACATGATGGTTTTTTTGATATACTCACACTGACCTTTTTGGTTTTAGTAAATGGCTGGATCTAGCAGGCACCAAAGTAACAGTGGATGTGAAGGAAAATTTGACAGTTTTTTGAGAAATCAACTGAATGATATGGGAGCTGCAATGAGAACTCTTATGTTTATCCTCAACCAACTATCTGGAGTCATGATTGACCACCTAAATCTTGGTGATTTCTCTAAGGCATCATATATGCGTGAAACAAATCCCTACATAACTACAGGTAATAATCATAAAGGTAAGTGTGTTCAAAAACCTATGTGTCAAAGATGTGGAAAGAAACACCTAAGAAAATGTTTCAAAGGGACATAAATATGCTATAGATGTGGAAATGAAGGTCATAAATCAAGAACCTTCCATGGAAAAAGGAAGCATCCAGTTGACTCAAGGAAAGGGAAAGAAGATCTTTCTGAGGGATCGATTGAATGTTTTAAATGTGGTGTGCATGGTCATTATGCAAACACATGTCCTATGAAGAATTTTCGTGAATGGGATCACCAAGATCGTAAAAATATTCATTTACCAATACCTAACGTCATTCCGATTGAGGATGAAGAAACTGACAATGACCAATCAAAGGTATGGATTATTTCATAACTTTTGTTTTCCTATTTTAGAATCTTAGGATATGATTCATGATTTTGTTTGTAGGAAATAAGTATTTCAGAATAAGTTGGAAAGGAATGGTTAATGGATCATGAAGAATGTTGAGTGAGTAATAAGTCAACATATAAGGGCTTCAAGTGTTATGGTGAAATTATTAAGAGTATTAAGTCTCTTTTGATGATGGGGTTACATTAGAATACTTTTTATAGTATGTGTAACCCTGATGTTTAATATATGAAAATTTTATTCAAGGAATAGTTATCTGTTCTTTTGTGGACATAGTTATAAAGAACCATTTTAGTTAATATGATCCTTACTTTTGAGGTAATTATGGGTTACTATATGTTATGATGTAAGTGAAAGGCCTGAGATAAAATTAAGGTTAAATTATGTTATAGTTATTTTTTATGATTTTATCTGTTTTTGGGGAATGATTTGAGAATTATATAGTTTTGGAAAAGGGACAACACGCAGACCGTGTGACAACCCGTCACGTCAGACAAAGTTGCGTGAATCGAACCCACAACCAATGTGCGACTGGTATTTATCACCTTCCACTGGACTACATGAAGTCCCTGGTTAGTTTGACTAATTCTTTTTAGTTATATGATTTTAGGAATCAAGAGTAAGTTTATTTTGTGTTATCTACGGAAATGATTAACATATCATTGAGGATATGTGATTTGGTTAATTACTTTTCAATATGAGAATTTAAGAGCAACTGATGTTATTTGGAGGTAAAAGTTAATTTGTACCTTGGAAGACTATGTGACTAAATACTTAAAATATTTGGCTTTCAATCTTAGTTTGGTTTACTTTGAAGAATCTTATGAACAAATTTTTTGTCGAATGGTCCTCGTTGAACTTTGGGTTTTGTTGGAAATTTTTTGGAGATTAAGAATATATTTTCTTTTTGTAAAGGTTTTTCCTTTTCTGGATTATCTGATCTTGTACTAACCTTTTTGGTTTCGGTTTTGGTTAAAGTCTAAAGACATGGGAAGTATATAGTTCTCTTTTGTGGATTAGGTGATTCTCTAGAAGTTGATTATAGTGAACAAGTCTTCCTAAATGCTCATCCTTTGGTGAAAATATGAGTTTTTGTAAGATATCTAGTAAAAGTTGAAAGTCAACATGACAAGTAAGTATGTTTCCTTAAGATCAAAAATAAATTCCTCAATGAAAAATAACTTAAAACAAAAATGTTGTCTATTAACTTTTCCTGCTGGGGAATCGAATACCGTTTAACCCACCACAAGTTTGTGATTTTCTTATGGTAAACTTTCTCCTAGACATGTTTACTATCACTCTCCATCCGAACATGACCCTTTGTTTTTCCCTCCATGTCAATATTTTCATACTTGGAATCCTAATATGGGTTAACTCGGGTGACCTTTTTACTTCTCATTCTTTATTTTAAAGTGATTGTTTTATCGACTCTTGTTCTGATGTGGGACTTTCAAGGATGTTTCCAAGCTCAATTTTAAAATTGCGAGGAAGCAATTTCCAAAAGGGGAGAAGGATGTAACACCCCAGGTAAATAAAGAATATTTCATTTTTATATTTATCCATATTTTTGAAAAAATATTAATATAACTTTAAAGGGGACGCTATGCTCGATGGCGTACCCAACACGCAAAAACGAGTTTCTTGGGATTCTTACGTTGCACTCTAATAATAAAATAATATTATTTTAAATAGTAGTTAACGCCTAGATGTTGTAATGGTGGGAATGAACAGAACTAACTTAATTATGATTATAATTTTTACAATAAATTTTAGAGGCTTAAAATGCAAAGGAATCCAATCTTAAGCATTGAATACACTAATATTTTTTAAAAGATTATTTTACTGCCTTTTGTTGGAAAACCATTTTTAAATCAAAATTTTGAAAATTTTATAAGCTATATTTTTCAAAATAAAAATATTCTTTATGATTGGGACATTGAAATTTACCTTGGGTTAATTTTTGGTATTTTTCTGACAATGTTCATTTTTCAATGAATAGAGAAAAATACTGCATTTTACATCAAAACTACTTTTTCATATAATTTAATTATATGGTTATATTATATTATTAATTTGTTTTAAAGTTTAATTAGAATATATTTTTACCATGTAATACAATTATGGTCATTGGGATTAATTTCACTTTGGATTTAGGCATAAACAAGTGCCAAACTTTTCATAAATAATGTTTCTAAAAAACCCGCTATTTGTTTTGACAACGGGAATTATTTTTAAATTAATTTATGTGATTGGAATTTGGTAAAATTGATTACATATTTGTAATCATAAGGTCCAAATTATGTAATTAAGACTCTTTTGTTTTTGGACTTTTTGAATAGTAACGGCGGTAATTATATTTAATTATCTTGATTAAGGAGTAATCGGGTAGTTAAGGATAATAAAATAATATCATAACAATAAAAAATGACCACAACATGTGTCCTAAGGATACTGTTTGTCTCATGGATGACCATGGGATTCCTTGTGCGAAACTTGGGGGCCCCATGGAATCACTTTTGTGAGAAAGTGACTTTTTATCTTTTTATTTTTAAAGAATGTTAAATATAACAAAGAATGTATCAACTGAGTAAAATAGTTTTAATTTTTTCTAAATAAATTATCTCTTAGACTATAAATAGTCATTATAAAGATAAAAATATTTCCTACATCATAGTATTTTTTTTATAATTTTTAGACATTAAATAAATTAAATTATTTATGACATCATGATGATGTAGTGATGACCTCATTATTTAATGATTTAAATAAAATGAAAAGATAATGTAAAATATAAGACCTATAGATGTCCAAAACCTATTGGATGGGTGGATATAGAACCCTTATCACCTTATCCTCGAAACACAACAATGTGGGACCATTAAAATCCGAAACTCATTTTAAAATAAAGTATCATTTCTTTACATTCCAAGAGTGCCCCTCCTCTCCTCTTATAAAAGCCCCCCACCTCTACCTCTTTACCCACACTTCCAAAGCATTTGGCTCGGCCAAACCCTTCCAATTTTGTCTCTCCACATCCCTCTATAACTATTAGTAGCCTAAATTTTTGCATAAGTCTTCCCAAGGAAGCCTTTGAGCTCAAACCAAAGGGAGTTACCCGATTTTAAGCTAATGTCTTCACTTGAGTCCTTGTGTTTTATTTTTCTTCTACAACCCCCTATACTCATTTTATTCATTTATTTTGTAACAACTCTAATATCTTCAATATACTAGGATGTTGTTATAAGAATAATTCGAGCTACAAATACACACACCTACATAAAATGTTTAAAGAACATACTGTTTCTGTGGATGGAGAATTTCTGCCTCACGAAACGATGATTGTTCAATACTCATATAACACCTTAAAAGGTGGCCATTAAGACGCCACTATATTTATATATGATATATAATATGTTTATGGTTTACTTAAGCTTATTTATTTTTCTTTTATGTCACACCTTTATGGTTTCCATTGTGGGTAAACACGATAATTTCATTTTATGAAGTGCGGACTACCGCCCCCTTAAAGTGATTTGATTCGTTAATGCCATATGTGGGATGTATAAAGGATGTATTTAAAGTTATTATATATGATTTATGATACATATAAATTATGAATATAATTATTTAATTAAAATATACATACATCTCATTTAGTTTTAATTCCATCAATATGACATAGAAATGAAAGTAGCGTTCATGTGTACGTACGGATTACCGTCTCCATGAATGGTGCATTTCATTTCATACCTATAAATGATTACGTAATATTATAAATACATTTATATTCTGGATATATATGATATATATGATATCCATATCATAAAAATAATTCTTTATATAATGAACCTTTGACCACACGAACAACATGTAATTGTAAGAAGTCCACTTTCGACTTAAGAACCAAATATCGACAAAACAGACATTAATAACATAAATGATTACATAATGTTTATAACATGGAAATAAGCGATATAAAAGGAATAATGAACTTTAAAAAGGTTCTTAAGAAAGTAAAAATTAACTCATGTTTATTATTCAGGACGTTAAAGAACGATCGAGTCAAGTCGGACCTGACGTAAGGGATCCTACTCCTCTCTTTCTTTTTAAGTACACTCTTTTATGTCATTCCGTTTAATCTCATATTTCTTGTGATTGGGATTTTCTTTTATATTAATCTTACTGTAATTTTTATGTTCATATGATGAGAGACCTTATTCTCTCTCATCAATCCATTTTGGAAGTTTTGAGTGGTGCCGTTAGGCTGCCGAATTTTCGTAAGAGATCTAACCTCTCTCTTTATTTTTAAGTACTCTCCTTTATGTGACTTCTTTTAATCTCCTATTTGTTATGTTTGGGGATGTTATTTTATATTCCTCTTGATTTAAATTTTATTTTAATATAACTATAGACCCTATTTTATCTCATCAATCCATTTTTGGATGGTTTAAGTGGCGTTGTCAGGCTGCCGAGTTTTCGTAAGGGATTTTTCATCTCACTTTTATTCCCGTGAGATTTATGCTACATTTTCCACAATTTACTTTGAGTGGAGTATGTACTGCCCATTATTTTACTAATTGTGTAATATACTTTCATTTATGATTATTTACATCAATGTTGTATTTCCTTCTTTCACGGGGCATATGTTTCGAAAGATACCCATGTCGGTAAGGGAACCTTTCACCCTCCTCTTTTTAAAAGACTTATTTTGTTATGTCTTTTAATTCACATTCTATTATGTTGGGATATGTTCTTATATATCCTTATTTATTTAAATTTTATGTCCATGTGATGTGATACCCTTTTTATCTATCATAAACTCATTTTCTAAATTTTGTAGTGACGCTGTTAGGCTGTCAAATTTTTGCAAGGGAACTTCTTAACCCAATTTTTATTATTTGGGATAAGCCTGTACTCCTTTAATATGTCATTATATGAATATGTGTGAATAAACTCATATTTTTTTACACTTTATATCCACTTATATTTTGGGTATTAGTTTGTCACACATAATTATGCAATTGATTTATCCTTAATCCAAGTATACCGTCTTTGTATAGGACTTCGTCTCAATCTCTTTTCTTTGAGGCATATTTTGTTTTATACACAACCTTATTTTATATGGTGTATAAACCACTTTGACTTTTATGTTTATTAAAAAGGAATATTTTTTTATACGAATCATTTACTAAATGAAAAAAGGGAATGTTTTTGTCATACGTATGCGGTGACAACGACTTCTCTGCCGACGTGACCATTATTTGAGTTTCTGCTTCCTCTACAAGCCATATATTCATTTTAAAAGAAAAATAATTACCATGTTTTACTTTTCTTTTATTGTGGTTTTGAAAATGTTTTTCATAATGTTTTTATTATATCAATGTGTTGTATTGTTATCTTGTAATTGAAATGTGAAAATGTTATGTTTCCATTATGCATCTTTTATGTAATACGATTGTGTTATGGTTCTTGGGAATTGTTATGAAGACGGGTGCTTTCGTGATAAATTAAGGGCGGGTGACACCAATATAACTCTCCAATGAATTGGGTAACACGAAGGAGTGAAACGTTAAGGTTTCTTCGAATAGATTTAGAGTATATACTTTGATGGGTATTCCAAACGTAAGCAAGAGGGTTAATCCCTACGTAAGAATGTTATGAAAACCACAATTTACCTTTTCTGTCTTATGATTCCTATGATTTATTCATGATTTGATGAGGTATGTTAAAGTGCCTATGTTTTGTGGGTAAAGTATGATTTCATTCTTATGTATATATGAATTCATGTTTCCTTTCAATAATTTTTTTATAACCCTTACTGAGCTTTTTATGAGCATCCCATGTTTTTGAAATGTTTTTCAAAGGTCAAGGGAAGGGTACATGATATGGTGATAGTGTCAAGGAAGTGTCATGAAAGAATACAGGTTTTATTTTAAATATGTTTCCGTTGATTGGAAAGATTAATACTATCTTTTTGTAACCACTGTGTTTAAATGTGGAATGTAATGAAAGTTTTAAGATCTAATTCTCAAAAACTGTAAACCTGAAAAGATCCTCAATGTGTAATCTTGTAATAACTCAATATTAAGTAAGGTTTAAGGCTGAGGCCTTATAGTTCTTATGTTGTTATTATAAAATTATTTCATTTGAGTGTTGTATCAACAATATACTGGTTATATGAATTATAGGGATAAATAAGGTTTTTACTGAAGTACTGTTTTATTCTGGATTTGAGATTATATGGTTCTATGAAAAGTGACATAATAGTAAGCTAAACATTTTGGAAAATACATAGTTGAAGGAAATGTAATCCTTAATACCTTCCTGATAATGAGGTAGTGATTTTGGAATAAGAGACAGTTGATTTGGAAAAATTATATTGGATATTCCTAACTTCCTTGAAACTGATTAATGGTTTTTATATTCCACCATTTTTGGAGTTTACAACATTTTTTGGATAGATTGAGTATATCCAGTATTCTATAAGGAATAAGAGAGCATGAATATAATCAATAAGGTTTTATGTTAATTCAGGATGTTGCGGTGTTTTAAAAGAATACGTGATGAAGGCGTTCAAATGTTATTACCTATAAAAAAGGATCTTCACAGGGTTTAACTTCCTTATAAATTTTTTACAGAGAGTTTTGATATACGTAATTTGGAAATGTCTAAATGTAGGAATGGATTAAGTTTGAAATTGGATTATATTGTTAAGGATATTTTTGGATTGTTATAAAAAGAAAAACCTAGAGGTCGGGCGACTACTAGTCACATCTGGCAAGGCCACGAGACTTGAACCTGCAACCAAAGAGAGACAAGGGTGCATCACTTACGACTATACTACGTGATGTACTGGTTTTTATAATTTATCTTTTTTTTAAAATAGTATGATAAATGAATTATAAATTCTTTGTTTTTTGAACCATATATGATAATGACAAAGAAATTTTTTTGGAAATATTTTGGGGTGAAAGATGTGTTTGTGGTAGGAATTAGTTAAAGGATGAAACTCTACTTTTCAATTATATATATATATATATATATATAATTTTTTTCCTATTATTTAGACAAAATTTTATTAACCCAATTTCTGATGTGGGTTTTCCCACAAATGAATTTTCTATTTTAATCCTTTTATTTTCAAATAAAAATTTCAAATTGAAAGGATGCAATTTATTGAAGGAGGGAAGAATGTAACTTCCCAAGATTTCATATTACATTAGTTCTTCAATGTAATTCAATAACTTACACTACATTCAACATTGAGTCCAATCACACCACGACTTACCAAACTAGCTATTCAAAAGAGGATATGAATAATATTAACTGAATTTTGAACCATATATATTCCTTATAATTTTAGAATCCATATTATGAGTTTCTTAGAAATAATGTAATAACTAATTCACACTACTGGAAATAGTATATTTCTTAACTGTTCAGAACCGTTGGGATAGGCTTCAGAACCATTGGTATATCTTATACCAACGGTTCTGCCAACCGTATGGAAGTAAGTCATTGGGAAAAAGATCTCCCAATGGTTTACGTAGAACAGTTGGGATAGGTTAGTTACATTAACCAATACTAAGGTTTTGGTTGAACTGTTGGTATATGTTTTGCCAAAATCTATACCAATTGTTACATAATACTGTTGGTATATGTATTTCAATAAAAAATAACTAGATGGATTTTATCCAAATACCTCTAGTTTATCAGTGAATGACCTAACCACTAACCTAAAACGACTTTTGTGAACATAAACCGAATATTATTGTATAATAAATAAATACTTTAATCTTTTCCTAAAGTGACCCCACCCCTCTTATAAAAGGGCACTTCCCCTTCTCTCAAATTAACACCTCCAATGTCATTTGGATCGTCCAACCCTCACCTAAATATCCTCCCAACTAATCTACCTTCTTCCTAGAGTCCTTCCGTTGGTCAGAAATTAAACCTAAGGAGCCATTTTGATCAAATCAAAAGGAAGAACCCGACGAAGAGGAGTTTAAACGTACCCTCGACTAAAGGAATGTTCATGGTTAGGGTTAATTCCCCATTCTCATTATTATCATATATTGTTTTTGTGTAAATATTTATGGGGAAATTTTTATCATCCATGTCCACTTTTCATAAAAATGATTTCAAAATGAATATTTTAATGATTTTTGGAAGGTACTCTTTATGAAGATCATAATTTTAAATGTTTTATAGATTTATCTTTCTAAATATTTTTAATTAGTGTCCATATTTTTAAATTAATTTTAAGTATTTATATATATGGACATGAATGTTTTGAAATGATAATATTTTTCAAAAGATTCAATGTGGTTTGGGACACTTTGATTTTAACATCTCCTTTAAATTACTTCCTTTATAAATGTGTGACTTTTAAATGATTTTACAAAAGGAATATTTCCCTCAAATATCATTACTCATCGTTTTAAACTATGTTAGCATCCATTAAGGGATATTATTTTTGATTGAGGTTGATTTTTGTAATACAATATTCCATGTTGTATTTAATGAGTTGTGATATTCTTGACTATGGATGTTCTATTTTTATACCATTCATGGTTTATGGTTAATGTAATGACATTTCGTATGCTAGATTTAATACAAATGTTTATGTTATGTTTTAACTTTTTTATATGATGAATGAATTGGACATAGTACGTGACGGGTGGAGCCCGCTATAGCTCCTC
This sequence comes from Viscum album, assembly GCA_963277665.1. Lineage (NCBI taxonomy): Eukaryota > Viridiplantae > Streptophyta > Magnoliopsida > Santalales > Viscaceae > Viscum > Viscum album. Next base: position 1,934,899,832 of record OY728142.1, read on the forward strand.
GATGCATCGGTAGGTCTCATGATAAAAACTATTGTCTTGGAACAAGGCCTTGACAAAAACATTATTTGTAGTCTTGGAACAAGGCCTTGACTAAGTCGTAATGATGTCTGGTGTTAGGTGTTCCCTCATTATGAAATTAGTTATTACATGTGATTATTCAACTAATAGAATATCCATGTGCATGTTTATATGTTAATTTTTCATTAATTTATTTCATATTATGTTCATGTTTAGGTTTATAAAGCATGTTGTTTTTATCATACATCTTGCCTTAAAATTTTATATCTTCCACTAAATTATTTACCCTTACTAGGCATCTGATCTCACCCCTTTATTATGTTTTATTTTCCCAGGATTCCAAGAAGTGTATTATGATTGATATGCATCATTATGATAAAGGGAATAATGGCATTCTCACAGAACTATTTTTTTATTGTATGTTAGAAAGTGTAATGTAATGTTCATGTATGCAATCTATTTTCCAAGACTGCGAATCTGATCAGACTTTCAGGACATGATTCATTGTAATCATTCCAATGTATTAAAATAATGCACCGACTCTGGGATTCTAGGGTCGGGGCATTACACTGGATCCCAATATTAACCCTAGGTGAAACATAATTTTTTCCAGTGTTATATGTTCAGATGAGGAAACTATTGGCGTGTATATTAAGATAATTAAATAATTAATTAATTTAATTAGTAAAAACAATTCCCCTATCACTATTTCATTATATAAATATCCCATTTTAGAAAATTTATGCTATTAGATGAATAGACATTATATTATTCCAAATCTTTTGTATCATTCCACTTTAGCAGATCAAGATCAAATGATGACCGGGGATTAGATCAAGGTGGATTGGATAGGAGTGATAATAGTGAATCATCTCCATGGTAGGTGAATGATTTATCACTAAAGATCATTCTATGATATTAGTAGGGCCATAAATTTTTATTACTCCATTGATTTAAATGTCTCTCATGTTCTTATCTACTATTCCATAATTTCTATTAAATTAATCAATCGTTTTAAGAATGTTAATTGAATTATTTTTTTTATTCAAATTTTCAATGATTATTCCATGTTCCTCATCCCAAATTTTATAAATCTATTATCATGAACCATAAGTTCAGGACTAAATATTGATGCAAATCTATTATTATGCATTTCCACCACATGTTTATTGTATTAATTTTCATTTGGGTATGGGTATATAGATCGACATTACAGGGTAGGTTTTAATTAGATCAGACCCTAATATTCATGGTGTATTTTTGAATGAAGACCAGATCTTTGATTTGTCGATAGATATAGATGGATTATAGGGGAAAATTCATGGTTCATGGATATAAAAGTTTTGTATGTGTTGATACGAGGTAGGCTATGAGTGAAAAAGGAAATGAGGTCTTCAATAAGACCACCACATTTCGATTTCATGCTATATGAGGACTGGATTCAATGATCAGAGGCATTAACCATCAACTTAGGGTGACCTAACGTTGCAAGACACTGTAGGAGATCTAGATCCAGAGAACACATGAATGGACATATCTTTATATGGACATACAAACTATAGTACATATAATATGGTGAAAACATGATGTATAGTACCCAGGCCATAATAGATAGGGTTTTCATGTAGAGAAAAGTATCACATGTCGTGTGGGACCTCTCCAATAAATGTTACCATGTTTTTTTGGCCCGATGTGTACTATTGATGTATAGGGATAGGTACATAACCAGGAACATAGATATGAACCATCTAAAAAGGATCTTGTAATGCCAGGCACTCATCCTTGGACACAGACAAGTACATGTCCAGGCACATGTACATGATCAAACTAAATGGTCTAGGGAATATCAAGGTACATAAACATTTTCCAAAAAAAATAGTCATTCCGTTGACCACATGGGGAAGACCCAAGTTGTTAAAACAAGTTGTGATATCCATGTATGCACCGTATATGGTTACATGGTCATCATTCTATATTTAGTGAAGATTGATCAGCTAATAAGGTTGGCCCACATATCATGTGGGCACTATTCATTAGATGTATAATTATATGGTCACAAATATATGATTAATAGAGACACAACTACATGAATAAGAGGGGTTACGTGTCGTGTGGACCACCATAGATGCCATTTAATTCCTTATGCAACTTATTTTTTCTCATATATCCTTTATTTCATGATAGATTTTATCCTACCAGTATTCTATCCACAATATTATTTGACAAAGAATGTGATGATTTCCGTCATTGTGGTTTTTTAGATAAGTGTAATTTTATGATAAATACACTTTATTTGGTGATTCTTGTTGATGAAAGTGATCCGAAAATATCATCGGAGAGATTCTTGGTAGAGATGATACGCCCATGTCTCACCATGGTTTGGGTCCTCTATAGATAGAGATGGAACCCCCTATCACACCGGGTTATGGGTCATAAATATTATTTATAAAGGAATAGGAGATACACTCCTATGATATAACATATTTTTTATCCATGGGGATGGTACTCCCCTATCATATTAGGGTGAGGATCCTCTACACTCGTGTGTTCAAGAAGAGGTAGAACTCCCCTTTGCATGTGCGGTATTCTATAACGATATACTGTGATCCCTTGTCATACTAGAGAGTGTGTTATTCATATCCAAGAATCTATAAATATGTACGGTACTACCCTATATGGGAATGTGTTTTCTTTCTATTGGGATAGTACTCTGAGGTCACACAAGGGTGCATGTCCCCTTTTTTCTATACAAGGATATTGAGACGATACTCCCAAACAAGTGTGAGGGTCCTCTATTGACTGTTTGTCACCCTCCTTAACATTCTAGGTAATGGTTCATATTTCTTTTTTATATTTCTATTCCTTAGTTTTCATAGCAGTGGAATATGGTAGGAACTTATCATGGATTCTTTAGAAAAACATGTGAGATGTTGTTCATTAATAATGGACCCTCCGAGAAGCAGAAAGACCCATTTTCCTTTAACGGTCTATGAGATACAAAATCCAATTTCTCTCTCATCTGGGTTTCTTATATGAGATTATATTTATTTTTTTGGGTTTTTGTTTCCCACATTCTTTTCATTGATATGACTACTTCTTTCATGGGTTCTATATATGACTCTTTAGATTTCATAGTTCTTATAATAGATATGTATACATTAATCCTATGATGGGATTTAGTATTTTTGGTGTCTAATGAAGAAAATGGATAGGTCGCCGGTGAAATTGGATGTTTTTAGGGATAAATGTGTACATTTTTCCATTTATTTTTATTAGGAATTATAGATCAAGTGCCACACTTTTTCAACATCATTTAATTTCCAGTTATTTTCAGGTTAGGACATGTTTTTTGTTGGGCATGTATTTTTTCCGTTATATTTCAAATTATGGTATCATAAAATTTTTTATTCCCTTGAGGGAATTATATGAATGGTTACTATTTAAGATGTTAATGTAATTTTTTATTATTATTCATCTACACTTTTTCATGGATATGTTTTGGTGAATGAATAAGAGAGCATTAGGTAATGGAATCCCATTTTATTTATTCCATCTCTAAGATTGATTCATACCCATGACCAAGGATGGGGTCAGGGGTTTGTCACAATCTTTTCTTCATCGATTATAGAGGGTCCCGATGGGTCAGGTCATTTCAGTTTTGGTATCATTGTTTTTTATACATTAGGATGATGATTGGATTATTTTCCCCTTATAATGTATGGTTGGGAATTTTTGAAAATAGTGTTAAATATTTATAAGTTCATATTTCCAACTATAGAACTTAGTGTTGGTGATGTGGTAGACATATAAATTCACTAGACTAAGAATGATTTCTTTTCAACTCAAAAAACTGATAGTTCATTTCCCGAAACATTAGTATATGCATCATGTATGATTGTGTCCCTTGATTTCCCATCTTTATTATTCTCCACATATATTTATGTGATCATCGGATAAGAAAATATTTGGATGAACATTCATGTTGACTACATGATGAATTCCATCCCACATACTAATTCAGGACCATGATGCTAATCTTATGAGTGATGAAACCTCAATTCATGGTCTATATCATGATATTATTCCTATAGGTGTGCATTTATAATAAAACCTAACTTTCGAGCATTAAATAATATTATCAGAGCTGGTCAATGATGTCTACAGTCTTATGAAACAATGTGAGTTCAAGCAGTAGATTAATCTAAGGATCCATGGTGAGATATTTCCCATGGTAGAGAAGGATGAGATTAAGTTATTGAATTAATATTTTATACTTGTGTAGAACTAGATTGATTATATAGTAGTGCTAGAAGCTTTTATTTTCCACAGAACATCTGGGAACTGGATGAGAATAGTCATGCAGACACATGATTAGTCAACACTCTCATGGTCTGACATTCAGTAGTTCTCTCTTGAAGAGTATAACCCCAGGTATCTATGATCAATTTATATTTAGTTGAATATAGAGTTGTAGTGGGGTTATGATATAGTTTTTTATTGTGATTAGACATTTAATGATCATACATGCTACTCTATTTACCTGATTTATGATGGTTACTTCTAGGCATAGATGATCTACTAGGATCTCTACAACGACATCTGTTCTAGTGTGGTACTCCTATAAACTCCCACATATGTCATTGTGTCGGAGTAGACACTAGTGATGGATAAATTCCATTCTAAAGGACACCATTTTCTTTGTTTCTTCAAAAATAATACCAGGGATGAGTAATCTATATTAGTGGGAAGATGAAAAAAGTCATCGCATAGGAGAGGTACCCATGATCGAACAAACACATGTAGTCATATAGCCTAGGAACCTCACATAGGACCTTGGAATACCTAAGTGGAAGGATGTAATGAATAATATGGAAGAGGTAACATGGAATGTGATTTCATAACCTGACATACTAAGGAGGGAAGGAAAACATCAAATTGACTAAAAACAAAGAGGCAGTGTCATGATAAGGATTCTACTAGGTGTGACTAAGAAGTCCCTGAGGGAAGTGATGTTGGAAGAGAAGAAGGAATAGTTTTAAATAGATTTTATTCCATTGGTGTATGATGTTTGGAGATACCTTCAACACCTCCTTGTGGAAGACAGTATCAGGCTTATAGAGTTATAAATTAGGGCCATAGACAAATACATACACCAATGAATTATGAATGAACTCCTCACAAAATTATTAGATATATGATATGTATTTATTTTAATATCCATTTAGTAATATTTGATAATGGTTTTATTAGTTCCTTAATCTTTTTACTCTTATGTTATAGGTGGAGACTCAAGTTAAGACTTTATCCAATATGATTTGGATTGAGGTCACTGTAGGCAATGATTCATCGATGTCTCTTATATTGTAGTAGTGTGAGATTCCTGTTGGTATAGATAGATTATCATGGGACCTATTGGTTATAATGTTGATACCTTATCCTATATTATTGGATATGGTCTCATTATCCATGGTATTTGACCATATTTAATGTCACCTTATAGGATTTATATGCCTTCATACAGATGGAATGATATTCTCCATTGTAGGAGGGAAAGATCTCATGGTGGAGAGAGTGAGTTTTCTGATAAGAAATTGGAGGACCGATTCATTTGGTGATTTTATCCCTTGGCTTAGTGGAATATAGAAAAATTGTGTTACTTCAGTCATGGAGGATTATATAAACTTTTTCTCAATGTTTTTCTCAAGACTACCTTAGAAGAAGTATACAGATATTTTAATTTTCATGCACAATTGGAATTATCTAATATTTCAAGAGTTATTTTGTATGGCTGATAATAAGATCTGGGAGATGGGGGAGTATTTATAGTTCCTTGGAGGGAGAAGTGTTTTATCCGACTATGTGTTCCCCTGAGGAAACTTCTATTTTGTTATTGAAAAAGGTGGGAAACTGCTTACTTATTTTTATTGATTATTGTTCCAGGAACCTGGCCATGATGAAGAAGTACCAATTAAAAATTATTTATGTCCTCTTTGAAATGTTTTTCTGCATGATATGGTTCCTAAATATAGATCATATATCAGAAAACCACTGACTGAGGGTATTCAAGGATGATATTCTATTTGTAGAATTCAAAGTTCCTAAAGACCATATGACTTCCTAGTGGTGCGTTATGTTGTAAAAAATACCCCTACTGTGTTTATGGATATCATGAATTGGATCTTCTTTTAATAAATGGAATTATTATTTTTCATTGATTTATTTCTCTTCCACTCAGTGTAAGAGGAATAGGATTTAGAGAACATGAAGATGGTCCAATCCTTTTTTGAGACCACTATCATTATGGTCAGAGATTGGTGTTCTAGTTTTGGTTCTGTGAGGTTTTCTTTCTAAGGAATGTCATTTTCGGGAATGGATTATCAATTTAATAGGTGATTATTGATAGTGTAGTATTTTTTGATCCACCCATGTGTGTGTTAACGGGGTTCATTTTTCTTAGATTGGTGGGGGAACTTCAAGTGGTTAGTGTATGACTTTCTAGGATTTAATTCCCTTTAATCTCCCTAACATCGAAAGGGATTCTGTTCACCTGGACTGAGTAGTTACAATGAATCAATGAAGATCTGACTCTAGGATGATGAGTGATCCGATATTTATAAAATTAATGTTGGGTGTGGATTACATAGTGTGGTATAATTCCTCTGAAGATAGGATCAGTTATATGTTAATGAAAATGTATGTTGTGATCACATGTTGTTCATGGTAGTCGATAACCCATTAGTAGAGCTACATGAATAATGAAATAGAGTGGAAATCATATTTTTATATCTATGGATGTGAGGAAATATATTTATGGAGAGCTAATTTTTAACTCAAACAACCAAAACCATAGTAACTTCTTCAGAATTAGAGATCTAAAAAAACAAATTATTCTAGTTAATGATCCTGAAAGAATATTATAATGAGATATTGTACACTCTTGGGAAGATATTAATAGTGTAATGTTCCCTTTATCCATATTTCCAACTATCATATGGTAGATGAAGCTTCTAATTAGATAGATTACTTGTAGCTAACCACTGTAGTGGATATGGGTGAAACAGATTTCTACTTCACAGGTTAGATCCTCCTCTTCTCTAGCATGTGAGGGGGGTACAATTAAATTACATCGACTATGATGTTCTAAATGACCAAACATCCTTATGATATTTACCCTATGGATTCAATGCCTGAGAAAATCATTCCATATTAATCTATGCGATGAATGGTGGGTTTTGTCATGTTTTGATGGGATTTGATGAATGAGTCTAACAAATGTCCTTTAAATGTACATCTATGTTTAAGGAATATGTTGAGTGACCTTCAGTGGATGTTTTTGTGGACATTCATGAGGCATATCATTTCTGATATTGTCTCCCATTGTCTAACATGTTAGTAAGTGAAGGTTGAGCATTGGGTTTAAGAATTTTTTAACATCTTCTTGAGATCCTAGTTTTAAAATTTGACGAAATATCTATAGAATTTGTAGCAGGGATTCCAAAGTTATTAAGATGCCATAATTCCATCTAGGTGATAGTTGAACAACTTACTATGATGGCACAATACCATTGAATCAAGGGTCAGATTAGGGGGAGAGTTTGGGGTAGTACTACACGTGGGAGATCATCCTACATAATAGAGTTCCCTTGATTATTTTATCCCATTTTGATGCATATTTCATTCAATGGTTGTGGAAAAGGATATCATGAGGCATTCAATACCTATTTGAGGATGATCGTAAAATTTCACAATGTGATGGATTGGAAGATTGATATCATTATTCTAGATTATGATGATATGTTGTGGGCATGTGTGTTAGACTTACACCATATATGGGAGGGTTATTTACCTTAGATATATGTTTCGTACAATTACAGTTATCACTATAATATCTGTATAGAACCTTTTGAGGCCCTATATTGGAGAACCTTTATGTCACCTTTATATAGTATTGATAACCATGAGGAATATCTTTTTGGAGAAATTGTGGTGTGGGTGATGATAGAGAAGGTATAGCTAATAAATGATGGGATGAGGGTATCTGTAATCTAATATAAAACATATTTTATCAACATCAGAGTGAATTAGATTTTGAGCAGGGAGACCATATTTTACTGAGTCTTTCTATGATGAGGATTGCAGAGATTTATCTTAGAAAAAAAATCTATTATCATGGTTTATTTTTCTTATTGAAATACATTCAATGGTTGGTAAAGTTTCATAGCACGTATCATTACCCTAAATGTTTGATTTGGTTCGTGACATCCTCCATGTTTCATAGATAAAGAGATTAATGAATGATGCTACACATGTTAATGACTATGGGATATGAACATCATGGATGGAGACACATTTGGGGAGTACTCATTGTAAATATAGAATTAGAAGGAGGGGATCCTATATGGATGGACCATTACTTTGGGTTGACCGCTATAGTATAATGGGAGTATTCATGAAAACACGTTGGAGTTGGAAAACTAAAAGTTGTCTTAGTATCCCATCATTTTTAATAGATTATTTATTCACAAGATAAAAATCATTGAATAAGGTTATAATATTCAGAATCTATTTTTTACATGAAAGACATTGAAATATAGAAATAAATATTTAGAGAACTAGTCATTGAGTCCACATGTGACAATGATGCCCAATGATCCTAGAATTTTCTTTTTCATAATATTAAATATATTTATATTGTGAAAAAATTCTATAGAAATAAAGGAATATCTGAGGAATGTAATCTTACAATAAATATGTAAGGCCATGGATGATTTTTGAATGCATATTATAACCATGTATAAACATAAAATTGGTAGGGACCATAAATTTTGATGAAGATTTCATTGAAAAGAACGCTAAGGGGGTTAATTAACAAAATTATATAACTCATTTATCTTATGGCCAAAACCAAATTTCCCACCATAAATATATTATTATGGAAATTTTTTTGACTCAATAACATAATGATGGAATCAATGAGATATAGATTCATCATAATTCATTATTACATCGATATTAGATGAATAATGGTGATTAAATCGAGGTGGATGGGTAGACAGGGAATATAGTGGATCTTCCCCATTGCTGGAGAATGTGGAATTCAATAGTGATCATTCCATAAACAATTTCGGGATCATCAGTTTCATTTTTATGCATCAATTATAATATTTATCATATTGTTATCAATTATTCACTGATCATTGATATATTGATACTTCTCAAGAGAATATTTATTGAATGATATTTTTGGTTTTATTTTTTCTTGAGTATTATATGATTCTCACCATGAATATCCCTGATAAATTATCATTGGACATATGTTCATAGAAAATGATTTATGTACCTTTTATCATGATCTTTTACCCCATATTTTTTCATGTTATTCATTGATGCGACATGGGTCCGTTATTTGACATTATCGGGTGGTTATAAGCGTGATTGGACCCCCAAATGCATGGTTGAACTGTGCAGAATGATTGTATTAGTGATTTTTTGGAATATTGGTATGTATTGTGAATGTTACTCCATATTGATTGAATCTGATGTTGCAACGAATAGTAATATAAGGTTCTATAGGGGATTTAAGGGTTGTCGTTGTTTAATGGATCATTAGAGTTATATTTACATCCACAAGAGGTCCATAACAAATGACATGAGGAATTAAATGTGGAATTCGAGTGTTACGTTTTTGGAAAACACAGCAAGAGAGTGAAATCTAGAAAACACATGAATGAACGTATCCTTTTATTAAAATCCTTAATACAGGGAGTGTATATGGATGAACACATTCTCAATAGGACTCTGGATATTATGGTTTGGAATTAAAAAAATATATATGTATCAAATTCCTTGTGGAACCACCAAATACCATATGACCTTATGCTACTGGACAAAATAATACACTAGGAGTACATATCTAGATACATAGTGAGGAACACAGACATAACCTGACTACACAAACATGGACATGGATATGTACTAAAGTTGGGACGTTTCTAGGTTCATATCTATACACACAAACATGTAACGACAATATGGGATTGGACATAGATATGTACATGGAAATATCTAGGAGGAAAATACATGTCTTGGGGAACATGTTTAGGCCTCGAGTGGTCAATACATGTCATGTGGTCTTTGTACACAACATCTTCTATGACATGGCCACATAGACCTATTTAGAGGAGACAATACATGGATACAAGGAAGGGTAATAATATTTTTGGGACCATGTAAACACTATGTATGATGGCATTTCCACAGATCTGTCTTGTGCAAGGACATATCCGTGAAACAAGGTGGGTATCAAAGTATTGTGGACCCCCCACACGCCTTGTACCTCAATCAAAAATTTCATTCCATTATATATCATTCTTTTAAACTGTGATTTTAGTCAATGATTATCCTCACAAGAGTGTGTTTCCACAAAGAAAATGATTTTAACTTTTATTGATTATTTGGGATATGATGTGCGATGTTCGGAGTATGATTCTTTATTAATAAAACCTCATAAAATATAGAGATTAGGTAGGATCATCTGAGATTTTCTAGGCAGAGGTCGTACTCCCCGATATCACCTAAGTGTGGGACCTCTTTCCATTAAGATTGTACTCCTATATCACACTAGCATGAAGATCCTCAGTATTATTTATACTAGAATATGTGGTCCTTCATTATGTGTGTGAGGGTCCCCTATCGATAGTGATTGTACTCCCATGTCGATACAGGGTGTGGGTCTTGCACACTCATTTGATCTAAAAGAGGTAATAATATCATATTCGGGATCGAGTCATTAATCCAAGGAGATAGTACTCCACAATCATAATATGGAATATTACCTCTATACCAAGGATTCTAGATATACAGATGGTGCTCCCCTAAATAGGAATGGGTCCTATATCTATGGAGATCATACTCCCCATTGAAAGTATGGTGTGGGTTCCACATATTATTTACACATATTTAGATATGGTACTCCCATATATTATTCTGGGTCCTTTATCTACTGATTTGTAGCCTCCATATTTTTTCAGGGTGTGGATCCTCTATTCGTTAGAGATTGTGCCCCATCTAGAAGTGAAGGAATGGCAGGGTGGACTCCCATCTTATTACTTCTCAAATCCACACGAGAGATATTATGAACCAAATATGGAACATTATATATGTATGTAGTCTCACTATCATAGGTATGGTCTATTAGATAGAGATTAACATCCCCTATCATCTAGGATTATTATATGAGAGTATAATTATTCTGTTTGATTTTGTTTCCCTCTTTCATGAGTTTATCTAGATACTTTTAATATGTATTCAATTTATCTCTCTTTATTTTTCAGGGCATCCTATTGGGTACATATATACTTACACTAGAATTAGATTCTCCCATACTAGTCATGTATTATAAAAATTAAAGACATGTCTATGGTGTCATTGGTTAATCTCATAGATACATGGGATCATTTGACCACGTATAGTGGTTAGGGTCTAGGATATCAAGAGTCGGTCTCTTATCGATTTCTTTTAATTCGAATTATTTTCAGGTTGGGACATATTTTTTTGTTTGGGTGTGTATAATTCGATATACCGTTTAGATTAAATGATAGTAATATTTTGTACTCTCTAGAGGTTGTTTCATGAATGGTTCCTTCTGTAAATGTTTTCTTATCTTATTAATATTACTAAGAACTATGTCATAGAGATGGATGTGTGAGTTTATTTAAGTAATTTAGGAAATGTCCTCCCATTCTAGTAATTCCTTCTTGTATTTTAACTCTATCCCTTTGACTATAGAGGTGGGATTATGGTTCTGGTTGACTAAACTTATATTGAACATGTGAGCCTCGATGGGTTGGGTCTTTACAGCAATACTTCTACTAGAAAATTTTGAATAGATTTAACCTACTAACACGTGTCTAGAATGAGACTACGTCTATCAACTACAGAATCAACTTTCTCTAATAGAAAAAATTTGAATGACATGTCCTTTCATATAAATTCTTGAATGGATCAATTTGGATCAATTCATGGATGCTATTATTATTGGAGAAATCTATACGAGATAATTAACTATACGAAGAATAACTAAAGTCTAGAATACATGGTCATATAATATCACTAAATATAAAAATATTCCATTAATATTTTCTATTAGTGTAATGATAGATGGTATTGATTAAAAAACATATAAATAGAACACATTATAATTGATTTTATTTAGCCATTACTGAAATAAATAATTTTTATAAGAAATAGTAATCATGGGAGAACCAGAAATTTGTACTATCTACCCTAGATAAAGGATACCTAGATTATTAAGTATAAAGGCCAACATGATGTGAAATATGTGTTATTTATTCATAATTCAATCCACGATAACCCGCACTGCATCATTATTTTGAGTTTTCACTGGTAATCTCATCACAATTTCTATGGTGATATCATCCCACATCCATTTTATAATTGGAATAGTCCACAAAAACCTAGTAGTCCACTGATTCATAACCTTCATTTAATGAGAGGAAACACATTACACCATGAATCCCACATTCCATTTCTTAATCCTTATCCACTATTATTAAAAATAGAGAGTTTGATACATCATTGAAAACTAAGGATGTACCATCTATTTTGAAGCTTGATACTCCATCAACAACTCTTAATAAAAGTACATGGACATGATTGAACTCATCACGTACAAGAAAATATCTAAACATTGGATTCAAACATATCTATTATCCTTCATAGATAAACCCCCATATTTAGATAAATGTATTTACATTATTCAATTAAGATTGAGGTGAACAATATAGATCGATGCCATTTTTTCTCTCCCTTGAGACTCCAAAACATTTAGATACTCCTCTACAGAGCATTACATCAACATCTATTATATATAAGATTCCCCTTCCACCTCTGAATTAGTTGTACTACAATATGGATTGAAAAAAACATTAACCATTTTAATAGTATATAGTACCTCAACGTTGATGTACTAATGATACATGGTGCATCTACTCTTACAAAGGATCATAATGAACTATGAAAAAATATACACCATCCTCTGGATGTTCATGTAGACCAAATACTTCTCCACCATTAAATTATTTCACAAAAAATTTGAGTTCATGTACCACCATAGACAAATAATTATCAATAGTAATATATTTTAGCTCGCCCGACCTCAAGTATTGGGGTCTATATAAAACAACCATATCCTTATTCATTAAAACTACCCTGACCATGGATCCTGATTCATTTATATACATGTTGAACTCATTAACTCTATCATTTAATGAGAGGATGAGTGACAATGTTAACCAGATCATCAATTCTAGGAAATCCTTCCTGAAATAAATTGATTAAAAAAATTACCCCATTCATTTTAATTCCAAACACTCGGGCTTATAGATTGGATAATTCCTAGATGATGTTATATTAATTGAATAAAAAAATAAAACTCAAAATATAAAAGTTATTCTTAGTTTACAATGAAGATTAATTAGACAAGAATTTCTCTAGGTCCACTAAAACACCATTATCTTAGATAATATAGCAGAAAAAGATAACCATATAGATGCATTAATGGAATTTACATGTTTTTTCAATACATTTTTTCTCTCTCAACATACATTGAAATATTTAATGATTTTGATAATTTTCATCTCTATATTAAAATTACACTAGGATTTCAATGATAGAAACTAATAAAAACTGATGTAGAGAAATTTGGAAGAAATGATTAATCATGGAAATAAAAGCCAACGGTGTTTTATGAAGGCCTAAACACATTACCATAAACTCAGATTATCCATACATTCTCTTAAATGTAAAAATGGTATATTTCATATGGTTTTACCATCGAAAGATGTTATCTATAACTATTTTAAATCTTGGAAAAATTTTATGAGCCTCTCAGAAAATCGAATAGATATTCAACATAAGAAAGGGAATACTAGTTCATGAATTTCTACTTTTTTACACTATGATAATACAAAAAAATGCAATGGTTCTATTTTATATATTAGATAAAATGATGAATGAATGAAATAATGATGTACTAGGCTATATGAATCCAATATCACCAATATCCTTCAACTATACTTTAAAATCATATACATAGACTGGTGATATCCTTCGGGGTTGGTAAGAAATAGGGTTAGATCCTGAAACCATCTTAATTTTTAACTCAATCCATCACTCCAGAGTTATTGTAAAGAACAAATGAGGAAATATACCCTAAAAATACTCCACAGTTGTTGGAAAACTACTATGGAAAAAGTTACCCATAATAAAGAGCTGTTAATAATCCTAGGTCATAAGACAATCCAACATGCACTTATTAGTTTGACATGACCATGATTAAGGTCTCATTTCCACCTAATGGCCATAGATACCCCCCCTGCACAAGAGATAAACTCCAATTAACTATGATTACAATATATATGTTCTTAATATAGAAAAATACAATATATACACAGGACGAAAAATGAACCAATTCCATCAAAAAATGTATCCTAGAGGAAACAATAACAAATAATTCCAAGCCAATACTTCTTATAGTGTATACTACCCTTTCATTTCCCCCCTAAAAGTGTGTCAATTGACATAAACCCATTAATAATTTTCCTAACCTACCCTAAGACATTATATAAATAAGAATATATTATGGAATTATATTGTCCTAAATGAAAAAAAATTCAAATTTTATATGAATCAGGAATCAAGCATCAGATAGTGGAAGGTCCAACTTCTGTATTTCTTGTAGTAAAATAGACCGCGTGATTTAGAGTTTCCCCTATTGCTGTTTATCTATCTTATCTCCCCGGAGATGACCCTTTTCAATGATAGTTGTTATATTAACCTATCATATAAGAAGTGTCTGAGTGTTTCTAAGATAATGGTTTGTTCCATGATCCCATACCCCAAATAAACTGTCACATTCTCTTATATAACTTAAACAGGTGACCTATATTACTACAAGTTTGAAAGACCGATATAGTGAAAAGACACTGAAAATTTGTTGGATAGTCCCACCACACATAAATCACTAATCCCATCCATGTTCATGATATGGTTTTCTGCTATAATGGCTACTCTAACTAATACTCTAGACCTCCATCATGTTTTTTTCATTGATTATATCCTTATTCATCATATCAAAAAAATTATCAATTAGTTAAGATTCAGCACTAGCTTGATCATATACTAAATCCCATCCTCTAAGCACATTTTGATTAGTATTTAATCTCCTTAAAATGACGGAGAAAAATAATTTAGATCCATGAATTGAGAATCATAGTCCAAGAAATACATATTCCCCGATTTATATTACAAGATCTTTTGTTCCATATGTTTCCTTATATGGATAAACTTGACTAAAACATTTGACCTTGAAGCCTTGAAATTTTATTTCCACTTAATCTACAACCTTTAGAACGATTTTACACAATAAAATTCCTTGTCATTATATTATATAATCACATATTTCATCCAACTATCTACAGGTTTCTATAGGTGACTAAATATCATCATGATTTAAATAATCTAGAACATTATTGCCTTAGTGCTCCATTAATTAGTGAATGCTGGATAGTGGTCCAATTGAAACTACCTCATGAGATCAAACATCATTCGGACCACAAAATTACCCTCTCTATCCCAAGAACACATGACTTACAGGAATCTATCACATATCTAGTCATCCATAAAAGTTTTCATATATAAATGTAGTTATGGCCCTATCGCATTAGGTGTGTTCTGATTATCACTCTACTAACACTCAATAATATTATGAAATAGATACATTTTTTTCTACAATGGTGAACATTTTCCTAAGATA
Source organism: Viscum album (assembly GCA_963277665.1). Taxonomy (NCBI): domain Eukaryota; kingdom Viridiplantae; phylum Streptophyta; class Magnoliopsida; order Santalales; family Viscaceae; genus Viscum; species Viscum album. The sequence continues at coordinate 1,934,915,685 of OY728142.1, forward strand.
ATATTATTTATATCCACATAAACTCTAAATGACAAATAGTAAAACTAATTTCTAATGATACAAGTTCATGCCCTTTCATAACATAATAATTGAATTAATCAAACTTCTAGAATTTTTTCTTTTTTTCTTTTTTATTATTCAAATCCTTAAATTTCATGTTAAATAAATGATTCAATACAACGGAAAATGAAATAATACACATATTTTTTTGTTCCTCATATGATGCATTAATATTCACCTTGTTTCATACTGACCAATGAGTAAAATATCAGAAAATATCCACATCCCATAACGAGTACCTCACCCAATGTGAAATAAGATAACAACCATGATTATAGAATCTCAAGAACATAGATCCCATCCATAAGAAAATTAGTTTTACCCCATTATTGGATTTATTACAAATATTAATGATGTTATTATGAATACATGAAAAATAATATTATCATGTACAACTTTCCCAAATGTATGTTAAAGAAAAAAATAAAATCCTTAGATACAACTTTTTTATATACTTGACTCAATTCCCCCTCATGTGATCGAGATGATATGAGACATGACCTCAAGTGTACCTCATCTTTTTCATGTGGCTACCGAATAGTGTTGAGTGTTAAATATATATAGTTAGGTGACTATAACCTCTGGTATAAAATACTAAAAAGGTGGAAAACTAGATAAACATTCCAAATAAAAATCCAATAAAGAAACAGAAAAGATCCAAAATAATATAAACTAAAATCATTTTTATACTAATATGCATGCCAAATTAATATACATGAATAATTTATTTATAAAAAATTTTCTTTAAATGCACAGATAATGACTCAAAAAACTAGATCTATGTCCTATTATCTGTCTTATCCCCTTGTACAGACCAATATAGAATTAAAATAATCAAGCACAGGGCCCATTTCCTTTATCCAAACCTACAACCATAAAGTCTACCATGGTACCACATGGTGTAATGAATAGGGTGTTATTAAAACCTAATTAGACACCCCTAAAAAAGAAAAAATAAAAGAATTATGAAAAATATATTATGAAAAATACTACTAAAAGTGTAATTAATTCCTAAATTAATGATTGAACATAAAAGTAAACCACCATCCCTCGAGCTCTAGGTTGAAACTCCTGGTAATCCAATCCAGCACATAATGTTGTCAAATATCTCTCTCCATTGTCATCTCAATGTTTATATAGATTTTAATTCCAAGGACCTACCACACATTCATTTCTAACCCATATTACATATATATCAGGGTTGAATCTCATATTCCAAGTGTTAATGGACCTCATGTGAATTGGCATTTTTAAGACACTTACATGTTTCAATGGTGCATTACCTATCCCAAAGGTGAAATAATATCTAGTTATAATGTTCCCATTTATCTCCCAATTAGGAACCACTTATCCATACATCAAGTACATGTAATATCCAGTATATACAATGTAGAAAAAAATCCAAATATTTTAAAATTTTAATTTTGGATAATTCATGAAAATTACATATTATATTTTAAATTATATATAAATATAATTTTTATAATTATTATAATAAATTTTAAAAATCACTTTAAACATCTAAAAAATCCAAATTTTCATTTCATAAATAATTATTTCATTATAAATTTATTGTGTTATATCATTTCCATATTACGTTACAATTATACATTTAAAATCCATGTGAAATTATAAAATTACTAATTTATGAGTTTATCCATTCCAATAATAAATATCTTAATTTAGTTATAAGATTCTAGGATAAAAAATCCAATGTTTAAACCCATGTTACATGATGGGATAAAAAATTTAGGGTATGAAATTCTTAATCTCGTTCTCCAATGGGATTGATAGAATATTTGAAAGGATTATTATTAAGAAGTCAATTAATATAACTGAATTCCAATTATAACAGGTGGCACACAAGGTGTACTTGTGAAATAATTCATATTTCACGTACTCTGAAACAAAAACGTTGATTAGGGAGATGTTCTAGATGACGAACATAAATAAATGTAGAGGAAGACCAAGATAATTATTCTAGGTCAATGAACTATAATATGTTCTCTTGTATATAGAAACAGATTCATCAAATTATGATGAATGAATAATATCCCTAAACAAATAAAGGGTAACTCATCAATTCAAATAAAAACTCACTAAATCATGCAATATAGATCAAAGGATTGAATGGTAGATCATTTTTAGATGTTAAAGAAGCCACAGAACCTTATTGACCACTCTGAAAATAATTAAAATGAATTAGAGTAAATAGAGGGGAAATTAAGTGGTAAACATCATTTTGGGGGGCTATATAATATCATTCCACCTCAATAATCTAGCATGGATTAATGCCCTGGCTAGCAGTTGGTGACAACAACATAACTTGTTATTCTAGGTAATGTTCATATGCTCGTGGAACATAGTCTATTATGATGGTGGATTTTTTAGAGGAAACACAGTCTTCCTAGGGTCTACTATTTGGCTTTTCGGTCTCACTAGCTATATGGTGGGCCTATTATAGCTTCAGTGGCATACTAGATAATCAATTGGCGGGCTTATGGACTACACCAACCAGCTGGTGGAACTATACATATTAATTGTTGCATGGATCCACTATCCATCACTCACATATCTCATTCAATATCAAAAGAACCCCCAAAACACTAATTTAACCATATTTAATTTGTCGTTACAAGAATTAAAAATGGATCAAATAAAACATAATGAGATAAAATACCAAGGTCACATATATGGCCTTATAAGTGGACTACAACGATTCTACACTACCAGGAGTGTGGTTTGATCCTATAGATTTTCATGTGAGGGTGGTTGGAGTGATTCCACATCAAATCTACTATATCATGACGTCTTTTATTTATTTTTTGGATTTATTGATTCTATTTTTGTTGTTACTATTATATTTTTTATTATTTGTATTATTTTAGTTTGATTTTTTAAATTATATTGATCACATAGTTTAGGTTTCTTATATTTTTATTAATTTCTGGACTGTTTGTGTTTATCAAAGAAAAATTTATCCCATAATGATCATGTAATTTCATTTCCTATATTTTAAGACATTTGTTTCCATAGGATGGAACTAAAGGTTAGTAAAATCTCATATGTTTCCTTACCAATTGATATGGTTGGGATATAACAAGTTTTTTTCATTATGTGATGAATGTGAAATGAATTATATATATCTCTAATGAATTGGGTATGAATGATATCTCATTTCATTGTATGGACTTGAATAGGGTCTAAAATCACTACCGTACGAGGCTTGGTCCCATTTTATTATCATGATAGTAAACATTCACAAATGACATGATGGAATGAAGATAGAAATCAATCTACTCTCATGGTCTTGTAAAGGAACCTTGAATAAGGAATTTATTTTTTATAACATGTATATGTCATAAACTTATGTATTCTACTGATGATATGATCCCATTTCTCATGATTAGTTATTGATGATTCCACACAGTCATGAAATATATATTTTTTTAACAAATATTTCTTCCATGATTCACGATTTAAGATCCTTGACTATTCTGGAATGGATTTTTTTAGTTATGATCATGCATTGATATACTTAAACATATATTTGTTTCACATACAATCATTTATTGATGTATATTATGTTTACCCATATTGATCATCTAAGTACTTTGTTTCTTATGTTTCATTTTACCCATGTTATGAAGATGGGTTTCTTTAGGGTATACCTAAGAAGTATAGTATGTGAGAAGAACATTGTGGGCATTGCATAAAATCTGTGATGAGATATTTTGATTACATATATAGTATCCAAAGTCAAAAAAATATTATAGTAGTGAGAATTATATAATTTTGAAATGTATTTAATATTATTATAAATTGTTTTGATGTTAATGTATAAAATTATTTCATTGAATTTTTGATGGTGAATACATGATTATTTTAATTTTTATCCAAATGTTAAAATTTTGATGTAAAGGGTATTTTGTGTCCTAACACATGAGGATATATAATTTATATAACTAAATATGATCAGGGAATATATTATACAGCCTAGGTATCTGATGGGGAACATGGATGAATTATGAAAACCTTTTTCATTGTTAAATTGACATCCATAAAAAATATCATTCAGATGGATTGGATCTTAATGGGTATGTTATTATATGTGAGAAAAATTCAATTGATATTGGTGTAGTTTTTTCTGAGAAATATTTTTTTGTATGATGATGAGGATAAATTTGAACAATTCAATAAAATACTTCATTTTGGATAATAAAAATTCATATAAAAAGATTAATCATGTGAAATTCCCTTAGATATCAAAATATAAAGTAGATTTAGGCCTAAACATAAGGAAATATTGGAATATTCTTTTTATGAAAAAGTAGATTTTTATATCATATAATAATAATGTAAAGTGTATTTAAATGATAATGTATATGAATATTATAGTGAGTCCAGAGACTCTCATGAGTCATTATATGATGGAGTTAGTTATTCAAAAGGAATTTCATTTAGATATACTGAGTAACCTCTATCTTTACCAAATGAGTAAATAGATTTTGATTATGATGGGGATGAGGAAAATGAGGTATATTTTTCTCCAGTTGGGTTAGAATATGAGTTTTATGAAGCTACATATAGGGATATTTCCACTCATTCAGAACGTGATAAAAAATAAATCTCAATTATTGGAAGTACTCTAAGAATCATTGAAAGAGAAACATATCATGTGGTGAGAAAGATTCTTCAATTATTATATTAATGGTCATAATGGGTGTATTGCACCTAAACAGAGTGATCCTACTCTCCCATTTATATTAATAGATCATAATGGATCTCTTGTAGCTATGATTGAACATAAAAGGTACATGAAGCTTAAATTAGCTAGGTCATTACCTTATGGTGTTCCCATTTTAATTCTATAAGAATTATGAGATGACTATGTGGGCCTACTCAATAATTGAAAACTAAATAACCTAACTAAGAGCCTAATGAGTCTGATAGAATGAAATTACAATTCAATGTTGATTTTGATGATGTTTAAAGAGAATCAATTTTTTATATTGAAGAAACTCGTAATGTTTGAAGGATTTATCCTTTATATAGACAACCAATCTTCTAACTTATTTTTTTTATAGTGACTCATCCTCTTTAACCCACTGCACCTCATAATTCTTCTCATTCTAATAATCCTTAATTTATTTAAAAATAAAATTCAGGTGAGTTCAATGGTGATTTTTTTAATGTTCATAAAGAACAATTTCTGATGTTTTGAGTGTTAGTTAAAACATCCTTTTATAATGAAATATCCAAGATGATTTATTTTATTCTAAATCAGATTAAGCCTAATTTTGTTCAAATGAATGCTCTAATGAATAAATATATCCATAGTTTATGAGGAAATGTGGGATCTTTACATGAATACTTTTGAGAAATGAATTTATTTCATGATCAAATGATTTAGAATATCCTTGGACGTGTTCCTTCTTCAAACGACCCAATAAATGATTCACATCATATTCTTCCTATAACATTTAATTTGATGAGAATATAATTTTTTAGAATGTTAGAGATGAGATAAAAGTTTTGTTGTATAGTACTTTATAGATAGAGTGTTAAAATCTTGATTTTGGACCCACAATTGAAAAACCATATTGACTATAATAAGTGATTCTTAACAAGTGCTATGGGATATATAACTAGTCAAGAGGGAAACTGGACATTATATGACAACGATATTTTCTATGTTGGATATGAATGCCATTTATAGATACTTATATAGAGATATTTGAAAGTTTTTTTCCTTTATCATGAAACTATAATGTTGACATATCAATGACGATACATGGTCACATGGAGATCATTATTAATTAGAAAATATAATTTTTCTATATTATAGTGGAATGATCATTATCCTTAAGATATTTCACTCAACTGATAAAGCCATACATCTATTATTCACACATAATAATTATTCATCTCTTTGACATTACTATGTATGATGTCTATAAAACATCTACCTATTTTATTTCATCCTAAAAAAACATTTTATTTCCGTATTCTTTATTTAATCATGTGAATTATATCAAAAGTTTCCATGTGGTTTCAAGAGTAATTGATATTCGTAGACTTTCTTTTGTTCATCCAAAACCATCATATCAGTATACTACTCATCCCTCATTGGATAATGTAAATTCTTGTTTTTTTTCCAATAGATCGTAGAATGGATTAATCTAATTTAGATTCATATTAGTCTATCTAATAAGGAACATTAAATTTTTCAATACAATTCCTTTAAATGAAATAAATATTTCCGTATTTTAATATTATTTATACATTTTGGGTTTTTTATTGTCTTGACTAAATTTTTTATGTGTTAAATAATTTAAATTGTTATCTTCTTTTTTATTATCTGAAAATTGGTAGAATTATATTGTGGAATTACATTTATACATAAATTTTTTTTTAAATTATGAAAGAAATATAAATTTTTTACCAACTACATTATTACCTTCATTTTTTTATGTTTCAATGATTTGGGATCATGAAATGTGGGGTATTTTTGGTTTAATCCAAAAATTAATTATTTTCATGATCACAAATCACTCATCCCTTGATTCTACTAAATGTACATGATTTCATATAGTTATGACTTTTTAGGAAAAAATATGAAAATAATTTATTAATGGATTCTAAAAAATGTTATGTAAAGGAATAATATGAATATGGACAACCTACTAAATGAAGTGACCATGATAGTGAGGTAAAATGTTTCCATGTGTTGAAGATACCTTATGATGGATTTAATCAACCAAAATTTATGTCAGGAAACCTCGTGGAAATTGAATTGACGTTGAGGATATTTCTCTAAGTGTCATAGTGAGTACATGATGAATTGGATTGACAATATGAAGGATTTCATCTGAACATTCCACATTTCTAAAATTTTCTAATGTACTGAATAAAAAATATGATGTAATTCAATCGACTGCATGAATAAATTTCAATGTGACACCATAATGGAATTCAAGTGAGAAAACAATGAATACTTATGAGACCATAAGTTTATATTAAGGGACCGTATGAATAATCTTCCACCAACAATGTCTAACTTGATATTTCTCAATGTGATGATGCTACTACACTTAGAAACTATCCTATCACATTAAATTGTGAACTAAATAATTGTGGTTCTACTTCAATCATGAGTGATGAAGCTATCATGGTTAAATATGAAGATCCCAATGGCTATTCTCAGTATTTAATGAAACATTAAGAGTATTTAATATGATTCATTTGAAGAGTTATCAATACTCAATGGATTAATTTTCACAAATCCAATTTAAATACAAGTATTCCTTCCTCTGGAAAGGGTTCTTGTTGATATTTCATTACGACAGTATTTTCACTCAGTTTTGATACTCTATTTTCTTTTTAAAATTAATATTACATAGAAGAATAGCAAAGAGACATCAAAATTCTTTTCTACATCATACCTGATCACTAGACAATGATGATATCCTTACTGAATAACTAATTTTGGATTATATATTAAAGATCATAAAGCACTGAATAATTATTGTTTTGTATTTCATTTATTTATTTATTACGTATTGTTTATTTTTATTATACATTATCTAAATAAATTCTCCTATAATATGCTGAGGAGTACCCTAACACTCCTCCACTTCATTCGTAATCTCTTCTATACCACTTATAACACTTGTTTTGGATTTTTGTTCCCTAGACCCTTACATGAGTAGTAGTTTTTTGAAAACTCTAATTCAGTTTGATGAAATGTTTATTAGATGATAATAAAAATTCATGTTAGAGAATTACTATAAAGTGAGGAGCACTAAACCTTATCTTAGAGATAACATATTTTTCAATTCCACTAAATATGTTATTTTCATTCTCTTTCTTGTATTCAAATTCAACAAATATTATTTTTATATCTATAGATTTATACTGAGTGACCATAGAACTGTGATTAATAAATAATATTCTAATATTTTGAATTTAAAATCCATGTGTATATTATGTTTGATATAATTACTGTATTTTAAAAATAAAAATAATTTCATTGTTTAAACTATGTTTTGATCATAGTTTTGAGAAAGAATATCAATGTATCATATCATATATACCTTACTATTTTTAAAAATGGAAAATATTTTAAATTAGTTATTTTGAAGTTATTATTTTTGATGTAAAATATTTTACATATGAGGTTAAACTCACCACCCTCATGAGAATTCCTATCATACCAAAAATATGTTTCATGTCACTCATCACTGTAACAACCATGTAATTTTCTATAATGTTTACTCTTTTGTGTATTGATATGTTTACACTTGTCCCTAGTGTTCATGTCCCTAGTTATCTTCCATATTTGATAGTCCTTGATTTTCATTATTTAATCTATAAAAACCCTATATAAAACAATTTAGGCCATTTTTTTACTAAAATATAAATATAAACTATTTTTACATACCCCATACATTGATTTCAAAATTAGAGGATTTAACATTATGTTGGTTTGAAAATTAATTTTTAGGATGTTGTGGGAAAACATCAGAATATTATCTAGTCATATCATTCCCTACGCATGAAAATTTAATGTTATTTTTATATCCATGGTTATAGTTGTTGGAAAATGTGTCATCCCTAGCCTATATCAAATGACTATATTTCTGAAAATTAGAATTTTCAAGTAGTTGAAATAGAATTTTAATGTTTATGTAATAGTTTTTTTAGAATAAAAACATTCCATATTTTCCACATTATTATATAAAGTTTTTTTTGGTTTCTAAACTCTAATTTAGTAAGAATTATTTCTAGAATTGTGGTTCACCAGGGACTATATTATTTCTTTAATTTCAGCTATATGATAATGCACCTATATCTCTATACTAATGGTGAACTAACAATTATTGGATATATCTCTCAAATAATCCTTGAGTTATTAATTTATGGACATATTGTGATCAATGAGTCCAACATCATCCTTATTTATTACATAAAATTTACCTCATGTCTATTGTTCGACTAAATTCCTCTCTTATGATGATATAAGTTAAAAATAATTGCATGAGGACATGGTGAGAAAGCTAGAATTGAGGTAACTACTTTATAAATTCCACTAATATATAATATTTTTTATAATAATCCTCTCCATCCTCATAATAAAAAATAATTATTTTATTTTTAAACATTGTTTTTATCATCAGGGGTAAAAATTCATGATGAACAAATTATTAACATATTACCATGTTTCAATGATATTCAAATCTAGAGATAAAAATTATATCCTTAATTATCATTTAGAAATATGGTTAAAATGTACATATTGAGTACATTCTACATTAGACCTGGTATAGGTAGCTACTACAAGAAATTGTACAAATTCTTTATGGAAGATAATCGGTTCTTCTAATGTATCCCATGAAATGATGGCACTAGTGAAATTTAGGATTTTATCAGCTCATAGATTTAGGGTATTTTTTTGACCTAATTAATTTAAGATTTAATGAAACTATAAGGAGTTCAAATTCACTCATAATAGGTATTTCTACATTTTCTTCTATAACATATTCCTTTACAATAAATTCTCTTTCTCCCAGATTTTCATTATTCTCCATAGTTTCCTTCCAAATGGAACTTAAATGTTTCTCACATTCAGTGTTAATGTCTTCAATCTATTGGGTTGATGATCTCATTTTCATTCACATGATATTTAGTTATTTTTAAAATCATTTCACCTTTTATGTTATATATATATATATATTTCTTAAAATGATTTGAAATTTCCTCCCACATTTTTTGATATTATAGTTTTTTTCTTTGTCAGACATACCTTTTATAGAGAATGCTCAAAAATTTAATATTTTTTATTAAACTAGTAATATTATATATTTATTTTGACACTTAAAATTAGTATATAACAAATAAATATTTGGATACACATAGAATTTCTGAGCATTAAATTGAAATAAAAAAATCAAATAAGAGAATCAAAGTAACACACTAACGATAAGTGAGGTATGATTGTGATATACATTTTGAATAATGAAGAAACAATGGTGAACAAATAAAAGTGAAAAAATAATGTTGTAATGAAATTAAATACTTATGGAAGATAATTAGAAAATGATGTTATATTAAATTAAATTTTAGTTATTTTAATATACATTATTTTCAAAAAAATAGTTTCATGGGAAACTATAAATTAAATGTCAGTCAATTTTAGAATTATACTATCGTAATTTCAAAAACTCATTTTATGTGGTTTCAGTGAAGGTGGTTTATTTATAGTATCAATTATTAAATCAGTAAAATTATCATAGAACATGGGGTTATAATACATTTTTTCACTAATGATAGAAATGAAGGAAAAATGATCTAGAAATATTTCATATTAAGAACAATGTAAATAATTAAAATTGAAAAATCAATTTTCCTCAAGAATGGATTATCCAAAAATAATGTTGAACTTAAAAATAAAAATTAATTAATATAAAAAAATAATTTCATGATAATGTTGAATAGGGTGTCCACAATATTTAAGAGATAAAGTCTTTATTTCTATTTCAAGTACAAGGATCGTGGTCAATACTCACTGTCAAGTTTCTCTATTAATCAATTGATCCAATATTCTGAATTCGCATATAAAAATTCAATTTAATACAATTTGAAAACATCCATCTCTAAATCTCACGGTCAGTGCAACTATAATTGATTCACTATCCTGCAATTTCAATGGGTTTGGGAAAATCATCTCTCTCATATTATTTTGAGATTTGTCTAAACCATGAATACAGTAACCTTATATTATCATGATTCTTCATTCAAACATACATGGAGTGATTCAAAATGAATTTATCTACCATTTATTTTAATAAATTTAATTTATAAAATTTTGGGAACCAAATTAATGAACAAACTTCATTATTACTATATATATATATTGGATAACAGTATGTCCATTACACAAGTGAAATCAGAAAAACAACTGTTAAAAATGTACTTTATTCCACTTCACATGTGTGTTAATGACATGATATATTACCTTGACAAAAGCCCCTAGATATATTTATACATGTTAGAAAAAATTATTCATTCACATAGATCAATTTCAATATAGTCTCTAACTTTATGCTATTAGTTTTATCATTCTATAACATGTTTCTTCAACTTCACATAGGTATAATTGATGAAGGTAACCCTAATCATGTTTTCAAACATGTGAAAACCATTACATAGTCCTTTCTAAAAACCTTTTTAGTCCTTTAAGGGGATACTTCACACCAACACTACTGCTTTTCATAGTTATTAATCTTATGGAGAACACATACACATTATCTGAAAATGAAATTTATATAGGGATTTTCAATAAAAAAGTACATTTATTTAGGTTCCTATAAACAAAATAAAACAATTATGAGACTAATATATTGAAAATATAATACTGAAAATTAACATATTTTATCATTATTTAAAATCATATAAATGTGAATAAAAATGATTTAATTTAAATAAATTTAAATATAAAAATATGGAATACTGTAATATATAAATCCCAAAACATCAACCTAGTAGATTCACTCTGAAAATTTCATAAATTAATATTCCACAAAATATGTTAAAAATGTTCATAAAATATATTAAAATTAAATCCATGAAAATTGGAACATATTGTCTACAGAATTTCATATAAATATTAATAAAGTTAGAGATTTTTTTCTAAATGGTTAAAAATAATTTACTAAATTTTTTAATAAATTATTTATGATAAATAAATAAAATTACAACATCAAATGTTGGGAAATAAATCACAATGAGGACACATCCTCATGTCTTACCCGATCATTAGTAATGAAGGTGCGAAATATCTCCTAAATCATTAGAGGTATTTAATTATAAATGATGGTGAGTGACCTAGAATTGGTTCCCCCTATTTTTTGTTTGGTATTAGTGTGGAAGTTAAATCATCGAAGAATGAGAGGTATAGAGAGCCTTCCTAGTGGAATTTTTCTTACGGACACATTGAGGGACTTTGAGATGGATAGTATCCCCTTAACCAGATATATTACATTTAGGGTGATGGACTACTTCCACATGGGGAGGACCTCTATGGTAGTCGATGATGGTACAATTTATAGGGACATTATGGTATGGTTATTCATTATTGGGAGGACATAAAAGATGGATAATTGTATTATTATTGGTCAGGAGTGTCTACCTCTTATGCGTGGAGATTTTCTAGGGTATCATTACTTTCCTAAAAAATACTAATATATGTGTAATACTGAGGATTTCAGGGGTTGTTTTGATAGTGACAGTTGATACACGAACTACTAGAGTGGAATCTCATGGAGATGTATTATTTTCCATCCCCTGACATGGGTTTGATTTTTTTAACAGAGTTGTATTAAGAGGGGTAATCCAAATATATTCTTCTGTAAATTAGGATTCCCTAAACTGGTGTAAGAATCATTTGGAAATATCTATCCATAATTACTACTTTCTGGTATCAATGGATAAAATATCCAAGTTGTCTCCTACCTCCTTGATATAGGGAAATTTCCATTGATGTGTCCTAGGGAAAGACTTGTAAAACTGTTGGAACATGTTATGGGTGGGGAAAATCTCTACATGATCTATACTGGGGAATTATTTATGGTGTCACATCTTATAAGTCCACCTAATCCATATCTCTAGTATCTATGACTCATTCCTACTCATAATGGTGGATAAGTTAATTTATAACCATATACTGAAATAGATAGTATGGGAAAAGAAGATATGGCGTTCAAAATCAGTGGGATATTTTAGTGTCATTTCATAGGAATTGGGGTGACATATTTTAACATGGGTGTTTTTTCTTCCCCCTTATATTTGATTATGGTTGGGTTTGTTCTCTTGGTTGGCATAGTATCTAAAAAACACTAATAAAATTTTATTCCAATTGTCAGCCTATGTCTGATGATGGTCATGCCCAATGCACCAACATTACAAAAATTATTTCGATTATAGGAGAATAGAGTCAACACCGATTTCAACATTAATTATTTTTATTCTTCCCATCAAGACTACTATTTCATCATACTTCACCTTTTATGGTAATTATTTTGTCCTTTCAATACCAAATTCTAAATCCATGTGGCCAACAACAACCTGGTATAATAGTGTCACCTATATCTATAGTATAGGATGTTGGAATTTGATTCCTTCTCTCTAGAGATTATTCTATGGAGTTTCTTATTCTATCCAAGACTACCTTATAGATTAAAAACTATATTATGAATTCATTTCGTGATGTAATATTTTTGCGGGGACAAGTTAATTACATGACTTTATACCATTTGAGATAGTTTTTTTTCTTTTGACAGGAGTGGAGAATTATGAAAACTCATTCAAATCACTTTTGTTTCTTATTATCATCAAACATTGACTATCATACTCATTACATGAAGCATAATATTCTTGTTTAACATGAAATGTTAGAAAAATTGGGTCATTATATAAGGTAAGGGAGAAGAGATATTTTGTTTGTACAAAAGTTTGTTTTGATCATCACCAAAGGAATTTTCCACTCATAACCTTAGGAGACATAGAATTGGGACCAATAATTATTTTTTTGATGTATCATGTGTGAGATTTCCTATGCTCATGATATATAACACCTTATTCATTTCACATAAAGAATTGGCCTAGTTAAGATCATCACAGAAGGGAATTGACTAGTTATCGTCCAATGGGGATATATCCACACATTCTACTCCTACAGGGATGGTATAAGACTAACATCCCAAACGGATTATCTATGGTTTAATGTATTGTGGATACTTTTAGATATATTTGTTTTAGTTTTTATATACTCTAAATATATAACCATTATTCTAAGATAATTCTTCCCAATGGGGATATAAAACACTTGTAATATTAGGAATGTAACAACGAGCGGTTTTCTACATATCACACTAGAAAGTGGACTAAAACTAATAAACATTATGTTTCCCAGTTTCTATTAATGATAGAGAAATTTTCCATGTATTTTAGATTATTTCATTAAGGCAACTTCTCAATTGAATGTGGAGAAATCATGGAAAGGAGTTATCCTTATGTGTTATTCTTTTCAAGTGCTTCATTGGTCATCATAAACTCATATGGGTATTACACACATATTTTTCTTCTTGGATAATTAAATGGATAAACTAAAAATGATTTACCCTAACAAGTTCATGGTGAAATCGGACTACAAGTAGGGTATCCAATTTATAATATCTAAAAGATAGGATAATACCTAACCTTAGCGTAGTGAAATGTTATCTAGGATGAATGGCCATAATAAATATCTACAAATGGATGTTTCATAAGAAATATTGGACATGCCAAAAGTGGGTCCCACTTACACTAATGATTCAAAAAAATTTGTCTTCTGAATGTAGGAATCTTGTTTCAGACTATCAAATGGGATTTATGAAAGTTCCTAACGGTTTGAGGCTTTGGCCTCTAACATTGATAATCTTAATTTTTAACATTGTAATGAGTTTAATGAATGTTAGGTGTATGTAAGACCTTTAGTTTATTGAGTATAATTACTCAAGTTTAAAATTTCATTACTCATGTTTGAGAGTAGTTAGAAATACCCTCATACATAATATGATACAATGAAATAATTGTCTAAGGACATTATCATTTGATTACACGAGTTCACAGAAAAATGAGTAATGTGAGTTGGGAGATTTAGTGTTATAATTATAAAGGAATGCATAAAAAAATAATATTTGAGGGACATTAATAGTTACTAAGAATTAAATATAGGATTCATTGTATATGTATGACACATTGGACTTGATTAGTGCCTCATGTCATGGATTTTTGGAACTAGGTTTGAGCATGAGTTTGGATATACCACCTTTAGAATTAAAAATTATAAGGGTTATTTTATTAATATGTTGTTATTTTTTGAAAGGAAAGGTTACCAGTGAAAATATTTTTTAAAAAAACTATTCCAAATTATAATTTATTTACAAATAATAGGTGATTTTCTAAAAAAATTCCCAAAAAGAAAATAAAAAATTGTTTTTAACATCAATAACATTTCATATAAAATAATTGAAATTTAAAGATGAATCGTGGGGGGGGGGTTGTTTTTAACACCCTATAATTTTATGGTATTCCTCTTTTTAAATTTGATTTTATTGAATAAATAGGATTTAAATGACACCACTCTTAAACAAACAAATATATACAATTTAATATCATTAATTTAAAATGACTTTTATAACACAATCATTAATTTAGAAGAAAGGAATAGTATTAAATAAATTATGAATTTTTTTATGATATATTTAATAAAAAAATTCACATTAAACCAAATTATTTTAAAGTCATAGGATAATAATGAATCCAATTTTACACATTAAAAGGTTATATTATTCTAAACACAATTTTACTTCTTTTTTGTGGGCATACTTTTTTTTGAGAATATATATTTATACATTTAGAATTTCTTTTGATCAAAATACACTTCATTTTTTATATCATAATATCCAAATTATTTTTGGGTGAAATTTTGGTTTTTTGTTATATAAATATAGATTTATCATTGAATAAGTGAAAAACATGATTATTCTATAAAATTATCATTTTAATTATATTAATAATATTTATATGATTTGAACATTAACAATTGATATAATATTATAAATAAAATTTAGGTATCTTTTAAATTTCAATATTATATTATTATATCATTTAATGACCCGCCAATTCTCATTGGCTTGAGAGTGTAATGAGTCATTAGTTGTCCATAAGAGACATCCTCGTGGTGCCAAAGGCTGGAAATAAATGTCGAAGGGTTTCAAAATACATGGGGGATGATTTACCCCTTTAACTGAAAACAACCAACAAACAAAGAAAACTAGATAAATATCTCCATGAAACCACTATATGATGCATGGTTTGAAACCAAAACAACTCAAACATTATTTTCAAAATAACCCAACCTAGTGCAACAACGGAGTACAAAACCAAATTAGAGTAAACAGCGGAAGGACAACTACAAGACTTCAAGAAGACAACCCAACTCTATGCTCCACATGATCTAAGCTCCAACATCACGAACCAGCCCATGAGTCACGAAGTAGTGCTATAAACGTGTGACACTTTACCTTTGCCAACATCCCGGTATATGAAATCTGCAAAAGCACCATCGTGCCAAAGCAGGGGGTGAGTAATGAACCTCAGTAGGTTTTCTTCGATAACTTCCCAACCCATGCCTCTAGGATAAAACATGTTAGAACATCAATATAAAACCATTTTTATAATACCATTCCAAATCAGTTCACAATATAGAAAGTTCCAAGTCAATCCATTTTCCAATAAAAACCATTTTCCAACAAGAGAAACCAAAAAAGTTTCCCAATCAAATTCACATTTCCATTTTTGCACATTCATTCCATTTCAAAAAACCACACAACCAACCATTTTACAACCCGTGAAATCCACTATGCATGCATCGTTATGACAGTTCCATACTCATGAGCAGTTTCCCATCGATCTACTAAGTCATCACAAGGTAATTATTTCCCATGTGCCATTACACCTTTGGCACCGAGCACAAGGTCATATTTCAACCAAGCCTCAAAAATGCAATATGAACACACAAACCAAGTATGCCCAAAACAACACCATTTTAACCATACCAAACCCATTTCAATAAACCACCCATTTATTGAAAACCATTTTCTGAAAAACCATTTTCCAAATCCTACAAATCCATATTTTAAAATCACTATTTTAAAATCATGAAAACAGAACACTTTTCACAAACCATTCTTTCAATTTCCACAATTTCATCAGAACCCATAAATCATAAATAAATATGATTTATAACATGCTTTGCACCAAAATTTCACAGTCAAAACCAAGAGATTAAATCAATATGAACTAAGCCTTCATGTTATAAGAAAGATGAATCGAGTGTGAAGCCACCTACCTCAAAAAATTGGGTGAAACCAAGCCACGGACGAAGAACACTCAAGAACACCGGGTCAAAACTCCAAAAAGCCTCCTTAGATCTCTTCTCCTACCACAACCAAGAATAAATCAGGTCATATTTGGAATCCACACCATTAGATCTACCCATAATGGGCATAGATCTATGAAAACGAGATAAGAGTAGAAGTAGATCTAAGTAGATCTAAGAAACCGATCAGGAACAATCACATACCTTAAGAATTCGGGTTCGATTTGTCAATAGATTCCTTCAAATCACCTCTGGAATGCTTGGGAGATGTTTTCCAACCTTCAAGGTAGAGTAATCCATAGTTAGGGCCACTTAAGAACATTAAACAAGGAAATTAATGTGAAAATGAGTTATATCCACAATTTTAGGATCTAATTTTAATTGATCGCACGGTTAGTCCGCATGGTTTGTCAAACTGTGCGCTAACCGTGCGTTAGCTTCTGCCTCGGCCATCCTTCATGCACAACCTCATCGCATGGTTTCCCTTAAACATGGGTCGACCATGTGAAAGCCACTGCCTCTCCAGTCAGACATGCACGGTTTGGCTGCACGTTTTGACAAACCGTGCGTCTCCCGTGCACCTTCCCCTTTGCTTCCAACTTCACTCTACGATCTCTCGATTCTCCCATACGTCACCCATAACTTTTAAAACCAATAAATTCATCAAGTAAGGGTTACATACCAGAAACTGGGGGTACTAAATTCTCCCCACCATTGGCCTTTCCGTCCCCAGAATATAGAAAACCATAGATTGACTGAAAGAGTTCTGGCCACTGCTCTTTCATTTCATTCTATCACTCCCAAGTCTCTTCCTGAATCTGACCATGTTGCCACAAAACCCACACTAGGCCGATCCTTTTTCCACGCATGACTTTATGCTGCCTATCCACAATCTTCACCGAGATATTTACCAACAAAGCATCCGGATCTAGGTCAACGTGATCCCATCTGATCACATGGTCAGGATCAGGCTGATACTTATTCTACTGAGATACATGGAATACATTATACACTGCACCGAACCGTGGTGGAAATGCCAACCAATACACCACCTCTCCAACCCGTTCCAGTATCTCAAAAGTGCCTATATATCAAGGAGATAATTATCCCTCCTTTTAAAAACGACATTTTCCATGTCTTGGAGAGATCCTCAAGAAGACATGATCTCCCACAACGAATGCCAACTGTCTGTGACTGTGATCTGCATAAGATTGCTGAAGACCTTGAGCTATCTCCATCCTCTTTCTAATAAACTGGAACATCTCCGTTGTTTCTTGGACAAGGCTCTGGCTAACTAGTGAATCTTCACCAATTTCCACCCAACATAGTGGAGAACGACAAGGGCGCCCATACAATGCTTCGAATGAAGCCATGCGTATAGAGGATTGATAGCTGTTATTGTATGAGAACTCCACTAAGGGTATATTCTCTGTTCATGAGACAAGAAAATCCATTACACAATCCCACAACATGTCTTACAGTATCTGTATTGTCCACTCGAATTGTCCATCCGACTGAGGATGATACGACGTACTCATGGTCATCTGAGTCCCAAGGGCTTGTTGTAAGGATTTCCAGAAATGAGATGTGAACCTCAGATCTCTAACTGAGACGATAGAAACTGGTACACCATGTATCTTTACCAATTCCTAGATATAGATTTTTGAATGATCTTCCACCGTATGGGTTTCATGAATTGGGATGAAATGGGATGACTTGGTTAGATGATCCATTATCGCCCAAATGTCATCGTGTTTCCGGACCATTCTTGGAAAACCTATAATAAAATCCATTTCTATCTGATCTGATTTCCACACTACGATATGTAAATACTATAACATACCAGCTGGTCTCTAATGCCCTGCTTTAACCTGCTGACAAGTTTTACATCGCGAGACGAATTCAGCCACCTTCATTTTCATGTCGCTCCCCCAAAACTACACCTTTAGTGCCTTATACATCTTCTCTGTACCCGGATGTACATCCCATCTTGGACAAGCTTAGATGAATAGAAAACTGCAATATCAACACGGTTTTCACATTCCACATGCATGTCAGATAAGACTGACATAAACTATCATTCATCTGAAGCTTCTTTCTCCAACTAAGCCTTCATCTTTCTTCTTAATGCACCGGCCACCGAATTTCCCTTATCTGGTGTATACATCAAGTCATAGTCGATACCCTGAAGTTATTCCATCCATCTCCTCTACCTCAGATTCAAATCTATTTGTGAGATAATGTGTTTCAGGATTTTGTGATCTGTAAACATAGTGATGTTCTCACCAAATAGATAATGACGCCACGTCTTCAAGGCATGGACAGCTGCAACGTGCTTCAAATCGTGTGTTTGGTAATTCTTTTCATGAACCCTCAACTACCTTGAACCATAACCAACAACATGGTCTCCTTTCATGAGAACACAACCCAACCCAGTTCCTGAAGCGTCACAATACACCACATACCCCTGTCCTGATTCTGAAAAAATCAATATGGGTACTGATGTAAGGCAAATATTCATCTCATAAAAAGATATCTGACATTCTTTATTCCATTGAAGTGATTCTTTTTTCTCTTTCAATGATTTCATGTGTGAATATAGTCATGAGAAATCATGCACAATGCATCGGTAATAACTAGCTAGACCAAGAAAACATCATATTTCAAAGACATTCTTCGGAAGTTTCCAAGAAAGAACAGCTTCTATCTTTTCTGGATCCACTAAAAAAACTTTCTCAAAAACTACATAGCCCAGAAAATGTACTTCTGGTATCCAGAAATCATACTTTGACAATTTGGAAAACAACTGATGGTCCCTCAATATTTCCAACATTGTCACCAAGTGTTTCTCATGCTCAGCCCTTGTTCTTGTATACACCAATATGTCATCCAAAAACACCACAACAAAAGAATCCAGATATGGCTGAAATATTTGATTCATCAAATATATGAATACCACTGGAGAATTCGTAAGACCAAAAGGCTTGAATACATATTCCTAGTGGTGATATTTTCTTCTGAAGGCTGTCTTCGGAATATCCTCCTTCTGAACTCGCAACTGGTGATATCCTGACCGTAAGTCAATTTTGGAGAACCATTGAGCTTCCCTAAATTGATAAAACAGGTCATCAATGCATGGAAGTGGATATCTATTCTTTATTGTAACTTGGTTAAGTTTACGATAATCCACACATAGCCTCAAAGTTCCATCTTCTTCTTTTAAAAACAAAACTAGTGCTGCCCATGGGGACACGCTTGGCCGAATAAAACCTTTTTTTTCAGCTCCTTTAATTTCCCCTTCAATTCCATTAACTCTGTTGGTTCCATCCTATAAGATGGAAGTGAGATAGGTCTGGACCCCATAAGTAGATCAATCGTATACTCTACTTCTCTTACATGTGGTAACCTTGAGATGATTTTAGAAAATATAGCAGGAAATTGATCCACCGCAGTTGGAAAACTGTTTTCTGTGATCTCTTACAATGATGACAAAGTCAATGCTTCCAATTGGTAAGAGATCGTTCCCACCATTGGTTCCAACAAGCTCTTTGAACCTTTCTTTACCATCCTCTCTCCTCTGAGGAGATGGTTGATTCCGTCCTCCGTTGTGAAACTAACCGTTCCCCCATAACAGTCAATGTGAGCCTTAAACATTGTCAAACAATCCATAACCATGATTATATCATAGACATCCATATCTAACATGATGAAGTCCCGTTTCAGCTCAACTTCGTCAACCATTATAGCACATTCTCTAAAAACGAAGGCTTTCCATTCTCTTTCACCTAGAGGAGTTTGCAATTTTAACACATAAGGAATCATTTCATGTTGTACGTTCATCAAATCAGCAATCTGAGAAGCAAGAAAGAATGGTATATTCTATTATCGAACAACACTTTCATGATGCTAGAATTGAAAAGAATCGTACCTCTCACCATAGACGGTCTAGACTGGTCATCCACAATCACCTGTTCTGCTCCATACAATTGCTTTGTTGTTGCACTTTTCTCCATATTTCCTTGTTTAGAATTCTCTGCCTGAGGTGTCACAGTATTCCTGGAATCACCATAACTAGCTATGTTCTGCTAGTGGGGCTGATTTTCTTATCCTCACCCTATCGAAGCATAACATGCTTGCGATTCTTGGGAGATTTCATGCGTACCCGACCTCGGAGCACTGCGACAATATCGCTGAAGATGCCCCCATATTATTGCAATTGTGGCAATCTCTTGGTGGTGCTGTAAATCTCGTTTCATGTGGCCAGTCACGCCACATTGAAAACACCCAGCATTCATCATGGGTCGTGGAGGAAGATTCACTGATCCAGCCGTCTGATTCTGATTTTCACTCCCACCTTGCAAGTAGGTGTCCCTCTTCTGCTTGTTCCCTACATTAGAGTTCCCACCCGTTACCATGAGTATCATCATACTTCATCCTCCCATAACTCCTGAGATGTCTATTTCTACTACTAATTCTCTATTTACCATCTCTGTATAATCTGTAATACAGAGCACAACTATCATTGAGTGAATCTCATGTTCTAATCCTGATTCAAAGATGTTTTCCTTTAGTGACGTTCTTGCAGCAACTTTTGGTACAAAGCGTACTAAATTAATGAATTTTGTCACATAATATGTGACAGAGATATTTTACTGCTTCAGGCTGAAAAGTTAGTTGTCCTTTGGATCTTGAACGTTTGAGGATTGAATTGTTTATTAAAAAATTCCTCAAATTCCTCCCAACCCAGGCCTTGATCCAGCTTAGCCTGCACCACCAGCTCCCACCACTGTCTTACAAGATCCTCCAGCATATATGTCACCAACATTAATTTTAACTCTACTGGTGTGCCGATGAAATTGAAGATATGATTCATCCTGCTTAGCCACACCTCCACCTTTTCTGGTTCAGAATCACCCCAAAATATGGGTGGATTCTTCTTCTAGAACTGAACGGAATGGTCTACATGCCATGACTCATCTCTCTAATTCCCCATGTCTGCAGCCTCGAATTCTTGAATTATTATCTTAACTAGCTCTTGTTTCACACGTGGTTCAGGTGCAACCACATTCTCCATAGCTTCTTTCATTTAGTTTCTACGGTGTCTAACAGGTGCGATTTTCTATACAAACTACGCACGCCGTTAGTCTCACTTCCTAGCATCCAAAGGCTTAGCATTGCAATATCTATTACACCACTATCACAACATCGCTTTCCAAAAATTTCTAAAAAAGATATTTTCTTTCTTTTGAAAATCAATCTATTTTCAAAATACATCAACCATTGTCTTTTCAAAATCATTCATTTGAAAACGTGATTACAATTTTCAGAAATCACTATTTTGAATCAAACCATAATCCATTTCTATAAATGATTTATGCAATCCTAGTGAGAAGTAATTTCTCTATAATGCATGCCATCCTCATCTCATTGGATAAACCAATGACAATGAGATTTCCCTCATTCAAAAAGTGTATCCAAAACACTTATGTGCCCAACACCCTGGTAACTTGAAGATCAGCATAAATGGGTTAGCTATGTCCTTTTATGCTATACATTTCAAGTTCTAAAAATCCTACTCATGTCTAGGATGACCACCAAAAGAACAGACAAGAAAGAATTACAACTCCAAGACCAAGAACAACGATGACCACTTGTTAGGCAAGGACCGAACAAGCTGATACCATTTGTAATGTCCCGCCAATTCTCATTGGATCGAGAGTGTAACGAGTCATTACATGGCCTTAAGCTACATCCCTAAGGTGCCATAGGCTGGAAATAAATGCAAAAGGATTTCAAAATAAATGGCAGACGATTTACCCATTTATCTGAAAACAACCATCAAACAAAGAAAACTAGATAAATATCTCCAAGAAACCACTATATGATGCATGGTTTAAAACCAAAACAACTCAACCGTTATTTTCATAATTACCCATCCAAGTGCAACAATAGAGTACAAAACTAAATCAGTGTAAATAGTGGAAAGACAACTACAAGAATTCAAGATGACAACCCAACTCTATGCCCCACAAGATCCAAGCTCCAACATCACGAACCATCCCATGAGTCACGAAGTAGTGCTATAAACGTGTTACACATTACCTTTTTCAACATCCCGGTATATGACATATGCAAGAGCACCATCTTGCCAAAGCAGGGGGTGAGTAATGAAACTCAATAGGTTTTCCCCGATGACTTCCCAACCCATTCCTCTAGGATAAAACATGTTAGCACATTTATATAAAACATATTATATTAAACCAATCCAAAAAATATCACAATATAGAAAGTTCCATGTCAAGAAATTTTCCAATAAAAACCATTTTCCAACAAAAGTATCCAAGCAAAGTTTCCCAATCAAATTCACATTTCCATTTTGGAACTTTCATTCCATTTCACAAATGCACACAACCAACCATTTCACAGCCCGTGAAATCCACTATGCATGCATCGTTATGACAGTTTCATACTCATGAGCGGTTTCTCATCAATTTACTAAGTCGTCACAAGGTAATTATTCCCCATGTGCCATTACACCATTGGCACTAAGCACAAGGTCATATTTCAACCATGCCTCTTAAAATGCAATATGAACACACGCTCCAAGTACGCCCAAAACCGCACAATTTCAACCATTCCAAAACCATTTCAATAAAACATCCTTTTATTGAAAACCATTTTCCCAAAAACCATTTTCCAAATCCCGCAAATCCATATTTTAGAATCACTATTTTAAAATCAAGTAACCAAAACACTTTTCACAAACCATTCAATAAATTTCAATAATTTCATGAAAACCCATAAATCACCCCTAATGAAGATTTATAACATGATTTGCACAACAATTTCACAATTAAAACCAAGAGATTAAATAAACTTGAAAAAATACTTCAGTTTCTAATAAAGATGAATCGAGAGTGAAGCCACCTTCCTCTACAAATTGGGCGAAACCAAGCCACGAATGAAGAACGCTCAAGAACACCGTGTTAAAACTCCAAAAACCCTCCTTAGATCTCTTCTCCTAACACATCAAAGACCAAATCTTGTCATATTTGGCATCCAAACCCTTAGATCTACCCATAACGGGCATAGATCTAGGAAAAATAGAGAAGAGGAAAAGTAGATCTATGTAGATCTAAGAAGTCGATCATGAACGATCACGTACCTTAAGAATCCGGCTTCGATTCTCCAAGAGAAGCCTTAAGATCACCTCTAAAATGCTTGGAAGATGTTATAAAACATTCATGGGAGAGTAATCCCGAGTTAGGGCCGCTTATAATACTTAAACAAGACAATTAAAGGAAAAACGTGTTAGATCCACAATTTTAGGATCTAATTTTATGTGACCTCACGGTTAGTCCGCACGGTTTGACAAACTATGCGCTAACTGTGTGTTAGCTTCTGCCTCGTCCATACTTTATGCACGTACTCATTGCATGGTTTCCCTTAACCATGTGTCGACCATGTGGAATCCACTGCCTCCCCAGTCAGACACGCATGGTTTGGCCGCACTGTTTGACAAACCGTGCACCGCCTGTGCGCCTTCCCCTTAGCTTCCATCTTTACTCAAAGATCTCCCAAATATCCCATACATCACCCATTACTTTTAAAACCAAGAAAATCATCAAGGGTTACGTACCAGAAACCGGGGTTACTATAATCATAATATATGTAAATAATTTTTTCAAAAAATATTAATTAATTATTGATATTTTTATAAAAAATAAATATTTATTTTCTATTTTATAATTAGTATAATTATATAAAATAAAATATATTTTCATAAAATTTAGTCAGAAAATAATATTTTTAATATTATTATTATAATATAATTTTATAATACTTTAATCAATTTTTCATAGAGTTATAAAATCTGTTATAATTTTAATATTTGTATTTTCCAAGTAAATAATGATTTTAATTAGAAATAAATTTTATCATGTTTAGAATATTATTTTCACAAAATAGGGTTAATATTATAATTATAAACATGCAAAAATTGTTTATGATGAGTTTGGGATTCTTCCAAAATTAATGAATTATTGGTGAATAGTAAAATCTGTTAATTTATAGCATAAAAAATTATATGTTAAATACACTACTCCTTGAGTCATTAATGATTTAATCTATATAATCAAAAAATATACATATTTATTTTAATATATTTAGTGATAGTTCTCATACTATTCAATGTATTTATCCAAAATAATAAATAAATAAAAAACATTCAAAATCACTCATGTCCTCCAATAAAATACCACCATCACCACCACTTATCCTCATACATAATAAGACATTATGCATAATACATTAATAAAAAATAAAATACCCAAGCCTCTTCTCCTTTTCATGAGGTTCTGGTCTCAATAAAATTCCAAAACCAATTTCCCTAAATAGGTTCTCAAGGATATGAATTCAATAAGTGAATACCTCTTTCCTTTTCATTTATTTAATTTTAATTTCGTTTAATAATATATTTTCTCTTCACATAATCTATAAAAACATGTATTATTACACCATAATCATTTATATATTGTAATTTTATTATTTCAATGGAAAATACACCATCAATTCTCATATCCTCTTCATTTTAATCCAAAAAATAAAAACATCACCTTTGAGTTGTTGATTTAACACCTTCAGGGATGACATGTTTTTGTTTTTCAATAATCCTTCAAGTATGGCAATAAAACGATTTTTATAGTTAAAAAATATTATAATACATATATCACATCTTATTTAATGTTTTGAAACCAATATATATACATAATATTAACTAATAAAACAAAATTAATTTGTGATGATTAAAAAACAGAAAAATAATCTAAACGATTATAACTAGTGTTTTATCTAATTATTTATCCTCATACAATATAAGCTAACTAAATATATAACAATTTCATATTCTAGAAGTTTATTAATAACATGTAATATCATTTTTTGACAATTATTTTCATTTAACATGATTATATACACATATATGCAACCAAACTGGTCATGAAAAAAAAGGAAACGAACCCTCCCGAACGACAGAATTCTATCTTATAGATCATAATAATATACCATAAATGAAAATAATAAAATTATTCTAAATAATTTTTTTAATAGGTTTTAAATAAAATTATCAATGAATCAAATTTCATTATTAAGGACATTAAGTACAAGTGTAGAACACTTTCGGATATAATGTAAGAGTTTTCTCATGTCATCTTAATTTCTGTGAGATATACCTTAATAACAACTATTTCTTATGTATAATTTATATATAAATCCATTTTTTGTATAATATAATGAATCTATTTTTATTAATTTTATTTAATGCCTCATTTTATGATTATTAATTTTATTGGGCACACTATTCGATAGATTATGAGTGGTAAGGGCTTCTCCCCAAACCTCTATTTTTCATTTGGGTAACGCTTTCTGTCTCTTTTCCCCAATGTAATTTTTATCTATTTTAATAAAATAATAATAAATTCTATTTACATGTTCCATAGTCCTATATCATGATTATTTCATCTTTCTTTTATGGGGAAATACATGTTTAATAAGGTTTCACTTTTTAATTCTTCCTGACAAGAAATGTGAATTTACCAATTTCAATCCCATAATAAAGTGCACTCAATAATCTATTTTAAGCCTCCATTATTTTTCTAACATCACTCATTTTCATATTAAAAAAGTTTATTGATCAATTAATATTTTATATAAATGATTTTTTATTTTTTAATTTAAATTCCATTTAATATATTACTTAAACCACACTAAAATTTTTCTTCTCTAATGTTTCATAAACTCACTTTCTCACATGTCCTCATTAAATTTGTACATCAGTTATTCCAAGAAAAATAATTTCATTTTCCTTCCCTTTAATTTTCTATGAAATTCAATTTTACAATATGATTTTATGCTAAAGACTATTTTTATTGTGATGTAACTCATATTTCAAAAATAAAGGGGTATTTCTCACAAGAATTTATCGTTGATTTTTTTATATTATTTCTATCAATGATTACTATTCAAATATTTCTAGTTGTTATGTGACAATTTTATTTAAAGACATTTTTAAATCAATTATTCATCATATGATCAATAAATTGGACATAGTTAGTGACTGGTGGGGCTTACTATAGCTCTTAGCTATATTGGTATGTATCACGAGACAAAATAGAACGACTTTTGGCTGAGGACTTAACCATTTATATTGAAATATTTTCATAGTGCATGATGGTATATTAATGAAGGATTGGATTATGATATTATTAATTGATATCTCATGTGAGTATTCAGCTAGTAGAATATCAATTGTTAAGATTCATTCTCATGTGATTATTTGTATTTAATTGTTTATTAGGTTTTTATTCCATCCATATTATGTTCAAGGTCATAATTTAATGGAATGTGTTTTTAGTTATTCACCATGACTTATTTTTATGTTTATTATTGATAGCTCCAATTGTCTTTATTACTATTACTAAGCATCTCATATCAACCGTCTCTTATATTTTATATTACCCGAAGAAGTTAATATGTGTACTATGAAGACTTACATGGATAATCTAGGAGTTTATTAGTGTTTCCTATAGAGGTAATTTTTTTCTCTTCCATCTTGTAATGTTAAACGTAAGTTTGTATCTGGTTTTGGAAGGAAACTAAACAATTCAGTCCTTCATGTTGTGACGTCCTCGGTTATTATACCTAAATAATTTATTAAGGTAAAAAATCCAGGATAATGGGGTCAAGGACATTACAATTGGTATTAGAAAAATATTAATAGAAAAATTAGAAATTTTTTTAGGAAAACATATATTTTTGAACTTAACCATAAGATATACATTTAATATAAACATAGAATAACATTATAATTTTATTTAAAGGTAGTTATTATTTTGTTATTCCATGAAATACATCCATTAATGGACATTACAAGTAGTTGAGGTCATAGAAAAAATGTGCCTATGAGTAACAAATATGACAAGGTGCATCAGGTTTGATTTGACATAACCTAGTACTAGAAAATATGCCATATTTGACACCTAGTTTGAAATCACCATGGGTAAATGATTAGGATAATTCGAATTTTATTTAAAACCCAATTAAATTTATTTAATAATTAATATTTTCCTTAAGATTCCATGTTTATGATTATGAGGTTAGCTATGCATAATTTTTTTGAAATATATGTAACATATTTCAAAAAAATTAGATTATAAATTATGTTTCATAACATTATGATCTAATATATTGAATTATATTGTTTATAAATGGTGCCCAGTATAATTAATGGGAACCACGTTAATGTATATAATACAAATAGTTAGGATAATAATTTACTCATTATGTTTTTTCCATTATTTCTAATGTGTGTAGTCTCAAAAATATTCTCATCATATGTGGAAATAATATCATGTTATACCAAGAGATAGAATAAATTTTCCATGTAATATTGATTCAAAAGAAATTATGAGATGAAAGGGAAAGCATGGAGAAATATTGGTAAATGGAAGAAGGTAAAGAATTATTTTCCCACACGTGATAATTATCAAAGGAAACACGTTGGAGTATTCATAATAGGAATGGAATTTTTCATCATTTGTGTAGAAAAAGGCCATTGTGATAATTATTTTAAGAAAATAAATGATTTTTCATATTTTTAATGCTTAAAATGATGGTGTATGGGACACTATTCAAATCAATGTCTAATGTGTCAATGGAATATAAAAAATAGTGTAATTTATCACGATCAACCTCAATCTATTAGCAGAGATGAAGATTAATTATTAATATACCAGTTTTGGGATTCCCAAATTATTTTATTTGAGTATTTTATCAATATTGAATTATTTTTAATAATCACGAGATATTTCAGGACTGATATCCAGTACCTAATCTTTAAAAAATTAGAACCACGTGATGAATAACACCACCAATCAAAAGATGTGAATCTATTGTTTTTTAATCTTCTTGGAGACAAAGGAACTGGGATAGATAAGCCTAATTATGTTATTTAATTTTAAATAATATTAAAAAGATGTTTATGGATTTGTATTGGTGACAATTAAAGAGTTTAGTGATCTGATGGTTTCTTATGATTGAATTGTTAGTTGTTTATATTCAAGGACAACCTCAGATTTTACACTCATTTGAAAACTTGTTTCCTTATGGTTTAATGTAGATTAATGTATTAATATATTTCATATGTGGTAATAAAAGATACATTATTTAGGTAATATTATGTGAATTTGACTTTGAAAATTTAGTAACCTTCCATCTAAATTTTTGATCATTGAATATGGAAAGTGATATATTAGACGAGTCTTAAGATTAAATAAAAATGGAATGGATCATGTTAATCTTTGGAAATTATTTTAAACTAATAAAATTTTAAAAAAATTATTAGTTTCCTAAAATATTTAATGGATAAGATAATAAATTAATGCATTTTTGATTCATTAAAAGTGCTTCATGAGTTAAAAAATCAAAATGAACCCTCATTTATTAGAGGATAGTGTGAAATGAAAATATATTGATTCACAATAAAAGGACATGATTATTATTGTGACTTGTAAGTGAATCATGTATTTTTATCTTCTAAAGTGCTTTAATGGAGAGTAAAATAAACTCTCAACTCTATAAAAAGGATTTCAGAATGAAATGATATCTCTTAACTTTTTATTCTATGAAATCATTGGTCTTTAAATTGATCACATTATATGTGGTTTTTTGATGGTTAACATTCTAATAAACATGTTACCTATCACTCTCCACCATATCTCGAAAGTTAGATTTTATATTCCATTACAATGTAATCTCATTCCACTAATTATTTCCTACCCAAAATCCTAGATTCTATTGGCCATATCATTTTGGTTTACCCCTTATTATGAGGATATTTTATTAACCCGAATTATGATGTGGTTTCTCCATAAAAGAATTTTAAAATATCAACCTTTTATTTTCAAACTAAAATTTCATATTGTAAGGATGAAATTTACATTATGAGGGTATAATTTTACAGGCCATTATTTAATCATATGTCTCTTTTTAAAAGTAGTTTCTTTGAAAATATATGTTTCACACAACACCAATCTTAAATGAATAATAATATACAATTTAATAAAATTATTTTAAATCAACAATTCAAACATAGTTGTTAAATTAGATAAAATGAATAGTATTAACCAATTTATGAATTTTATATATTATATATTTAATAAAATATTTTTTCAGTCATCAATGTGTTTTTATAGGCTTAAGATAATAAAAAATAAAATTTAAGCCTTAAAAGGGTATATTTTTTTGGCACCATTCTACCACCATTTAGTGGACCACTTGTTTTAGATCTAATGTCATACACATTTAAGGATTTTTTTGATCAAAATAAACATCATTTTTAAAATAATAATGTTAAAATGAACTTATGGTGAATGTTTTTTTATTTTTCTAAAAATATTTATTTTTCAGTGAATATTTGAAAAATCATTATTTTTTTTATAAAAATGTCATTTTTATTACTTAAATAAACTACTTACGATTTATGTATTAAATATAAGAATGAATGTTTAAATAAAAATTTTGGAAAATTATAAATGGTAATATCATAATGTTAGTAAATAATTATTTTATATTTTTTTAATTGTTGATATTTTTATAAAACATAAATGATTATTTTCAATTTTATAATTAATATAATGGTTTAAATGAATTTTAAATTATAAAATATTTTAAAAAATTAATATTTTATTTTCCTATAAATATTATTCAATTTATAATATCTTCTTTATTTTTTCACAGTGTTATAAAATGAGTTGTAATTTTAATATTGGTATTTTCTAGGCCAATGGTGAATTTAATTATAAATTAAATAACACACATTTTAAAAATTATTTTCTTAAAATATATTTCATTTATTAATTCTATGTTTAGAAAAATGGTTTGGGTGAATATTTGATATTTTTATAAAGTACATAAATTTTTGCTGAATATTAAAATATAGTAATTTACAGTATAAATACATTATAAGATAAATACACTTTTACCTGAGTAATTTCTGATGTTATCATTATAATCTCAAGCTATATTTAATTATTTAAATCTATATAGTGATATTTATCAAAAAATTACAATTATCTTTCCAAAATAATAATCAAATGAATTCAATATTCAAAAAACACCCATCTCCTACACTCTAAATACCACACCTCACCACCTCTTCTCATAACACCACCTAAGCCTTGAATATTGAAAAATTCCTACTGAATAATATTTCCAAGATTCTTCCCCATTTGAAAGAATTTATTATGTTAATAAAATACAAAAACCACCTTCCCTTAAGAGGTTCTCAAGGATATGAATTCAATTTATCAAAGGTTGTTTCGTTTTATTTTAATTTGCTTTCAATTTGATTTCATTACATTTAACTTATCACCTCTTATATAAAACAATGAATGAAAACCCTAGTATCGTATATATAATATAATGTTATTATTTATATTTAAAATCCAGAATTAAGTCTCTTCTTATCATCCTTTTGTTCTAAAAATGAAAATGTTATCCGTAGAGTACCGATTTACTACCTTTATGGGAGACATGTTTTTATTTTTTTAATCCCGTCATTAGGGCAGGACATACAACCACTTTTATAGTTAAAAAAGATATAATATATGTATGAAATCCTATTTATATACATTTATCCAATATATATATACTTAATATTAACTAGTATAATAAAAATAGATCGCGATGATTGAAAAAACAACAAAATAATCTAAATGATTATCACTAATGCCTTATTAAATAATTCATCTTCATAACGCACTAAAAAATGAATTAATAAACAATTTAAAATTATTTATTTTCATTTATAAAAAATGATTTCAATTTTTTACAACTATTATCCTTTTAAATTATTTTCCATAAATGTATACAAGTAAACATATCATTAAAACCAAGGAAATTGACGCTTCTGGATGATAAAATGGCATCATATCAATCATAAAAACTGTAAATTATAAAAATGAAATATAAGATATAAAACACATGTTTAATCGGTTTTTAATTAAATTATTATTGAATCTATTTTAATTTTATAATACACTAAGAAAAAGATAAGAACATATGAAGAAAAAAGGTAAGGGTTTTCTCATCGGAACATTATTTCTATGAGATATCCCTTATTTACAACTAATTATTTTGTGTGTTGTATATATTATCCCCCATGATTTATAATATCATGTATATAATTATCTTTAGGGTATTAAATTTCTCATTTTATGATTATTAATTATATGGGTTATATGATTCGATTGATTACAAAGTTGTCAGGGATCCCCACTAAACCTCTATTTTTATGTTGGGTCATGGTTTCTCCCTATTTACCTCAATGTAATTACTCATTATTTATATATAATTATTCTATATTATTTTTATAAGTTCCAAAATTATGTATCTATATAAATTCACCTTTCGTTTATGGGGGAATTTCATGTTTTATGATGTTTCCCTTTTCACTTCCTCCTGATAACCAAAGGTAATCTCCCAATTTATTTTATGTTTTTTAGTACAATCCATAGTCTATTTTAATACTCTATTATTTTTTATCATAGATAATTATATCATGAAAAAAATACTGGTTCATTCATTGTTTTATATAATATATTGAACCTTTTTCGATTCAAATTCACATTAATATTTGCCTTAAACTGCACTAAAATGTTCCAGCTCTGATGTTACAAAAAGACTATTTTTTACATGTTTTCACTTCATTTAGATAACATTTAGTCCCAAAACATATTTTTGTTATACATACCTTTTATTTTTGGTTTCATTAAATCTTATATTCTACGTTTAGGATAAATTCAATTCATTTTCCAGGAGAACTCTTCTTTGAAATATAAAATTTAATTTCTCTAAATAAGATATCAATGATTTTATTAGAGTATTTTAATCGATAATAAAAATTAAAATAATTCAATTTCACATGGGAAAATTTGATTTAAATATATATTATTAAATTGATTATCTGACTTTTTAAGAATGTATTGGACCTATTAAGTGATGGGAAAACCGGCCATAGACCCACAATTCTTCGTTAGGACTCATGAGACAAACTATACCAGGTTTCATTGAAGGACATACCCATTTATGTATACTTCTTTTCCAAGGATATGATGGTATGATTATGATGTACGAAGTTATGAATTAACTCACTATGATATTATTAAACGATATCCATTGTGATTATTTGGCTACTATAATATCCATGGTAATGTTTCATTCCCATGTGATTATTTATGTGGAATAATTTATTAATATTTTATTTATGCCATATTATTCTCAAGACTATTTTTTTATGTCATATGTTTTTAGTCATTCACCACGAATTGTTGTTTAAGTTTAATTTTAATTTCTTCTCCACTATTTTTACCCTTAATATGAATATAATCTCACCCCTTTATTGTATTATGTTTTTACTTAGGGTATGAAGATGTGTATTATGAATGATTTTATAGGATAAAATAGGCTCTATGGGTGTTTCACATTGAGATTATTTATTAATATATGATCAACTTGTAATGTAAAACTTCTGTTTTTATATTCTTTTCCAATGCTACAAAACCATTTGGTCATTCAGGATGTGAATTCCATGATTATTATAAAAATGTAAATATATATGACCCTGGATCCAAGCTACTAGGGTTTGGTCTTCCCATTATTATCACTAAGACAATAGGTTTAGAATTTTTTTAGTGGAATCATACCCATTATGAGTTAGTACTAATTATTGATACATAGGTCCCATTATATTCTTATTCATACATTGTTTAATTTCAACTGTTTTTGAAACATTTCTATATATCAATATAAACATTATGAAATGATTTTTAACCCCTTTATTCATATAATGGACACACTTGACATATTATTGGGAAGGTATAACTCATAAATATATTTCTTCTCAGTGAATTAGTATCATTCATTAGATAAACTGGCTTGTGTTCATTCCAACCCATTTACATATGATTTCTTAGTTTTATCATTCAGGGAATAATTCTGATGCCAACAATTATACAATACATAAAGTCAAGTTATGTTATTTTTTCTATCTGACTGTCTATATGAATTATTATTTTATCAATTAAACTATTATTATCATGTTATTAATTATATGGAATTATTTGATTATAAATTACTATTATGTCATGTAATAAATTTTAACTTCATCTCATTATCCACTAAATTCTATACTATACCATAAATCTAAAATCCCCCATTTTATTTATTTATCCATTTACATGTGAAACCATGAAGATTATTATTTGTAACCTGAGGATAATTATGTATAAATAATAATGTTTGATATATTATCATAATTTTTTTAACCTTACATTATAATGTAATATTCATGTATGCATATATTCTACCAAGAAAAATAAAATATTGAACCAAATAATTATTAAAATATTTATTTTTAACTTATATATTAAAATAAACACCATATTTGGTTTATTGGGGATGGGGAGTATTATAACTTTTGTTTCTAATTAGACCACTGACGAATTCTTTACTCTAAAATTGGGGACTCAAGGAGAATTTACTATATTGATTTGTAGAAAACCCCAATATCCTTTTTAGAATTATATATTAGAAAAAACTTTTTACACTTAACTCATAAGATAATTATTCTATATTTGAGATTATCCTTATGAATACCTTATCATATGACATCAGAAACCAATTGAAAATAATAAAAAAATTATTATCGATGTCAATATCATGGTGGTATCTACCAACATTGATGTCCAATTTAATTTCATGGATAAGATCCTTAACACGAAAAGGTACCAGTACATTATAAACTACAGTGATGATTTATAGGATTTCCAATAACTAAGGGAGAAATAAATCATATATTGGATTTCAACAATAAATATTTTTGGAAAAAAACATGGTTGGTGATATCAATACTTTTTATCTAATACTAATGAATTATATAATGTTTCATAATCACAAAATACCAATTAATCTATTAATATTCAAATCACTACAAATTCATCCCCTTATCATGATACACACTTAATAAAATAGCTAAATGTGATCTTTGTTTTCACATCAATCCATAAATATTTGATATAAATTGTATATGTAATAAAGAAACATGCATAATTTATTCCTCTAATTGAGTAATTATCCTCAATTGAGGTTAAAAATAACAAAATATGTTTCATCCTACATGATAAAGTTAAATGGAAATAACTAAAATTAATGAAAAGGATATATTAATCACATTTAGAAAATATATCCAATTCTAATAAGATACTAGAAGCATTAGTGGGTTATAAGAAAAACGTTATATACCCAAAACTCCCCACTAACCAATATATAATTCTTAATAAAATGAATATTTAATATATAAAACTTATTTGGAAAAACTAATGGAAAATTATAAATAACTTCTGTGGCTAGAGTACACTATACATAAGACATGTGGAAAATCTAACGATAATCATTTTTTGATGTAAATTGGTTGGAATTTTTTTTATAAAAATGTTAGAAATCATTAAAAATAATATCAAAATAATGCACTATCAAAATAAATTTGATGATATACTAAACATAATATTTTGAGTTATTAAGAAAATTTCTCTTTATGTATACAGTATAGAATATGGGAGTTGTGTCACCCTACACTTCAACACATCAACATGAAAATCGGAATCCATAAAGATATAATTATTAATTCCCCCATTATAGATTCCATTAAGGAAGTAATCTATTATTATAATATTTTAGTTTACATAAAACAATGTAAAGTTGACTAGTTAGTCATTCGTTTCATTTTATTCTACCTCTAAGGAACATAAAATGAATGTATGGTTGCTTTCAGACACTTATAGAATCATTTCTGATGATATATTGATTAGTAAGATTCTAAATATTAGTATTCTATAAAAATTTAACACTACACCACATCCCTCTTCAGTTCCCCTGATTAAAACGTTTTTATGTTTAGGGAACCTCTATAAAACACCTAAAATATTCTACATGTTGGGATACAAGATAGAGATGAAAGAAGAAGTGATAATATAATTATGGACACAAAATCTCAGGTAATGCACTAAAAACTAGAGTTTGGGTCATGTTTATCCCAACCAACATCACCACACATGTTAGAAATCAATATGAAGATGGATATAATGTAATCAACACCCACCATGAAAATATGTTTTCATGACGAAAGGGGTACATCTATCAGTGGATGATTAAAAAATATTAATTTTTATTCACAATAAAGAGAAAATTAAATTTAATTTTCATTGGATCACATGCACGATTAAATTGGTTGACATATAATTTGATTTCCTCCCTTTTGATGAGGTAATTATTCATAATTCATGCAATATAGTTTTGCACCCATACCGGTAAGTCACTATATCTAATTAGGATGATTCATTTGATAAATAATTTATAAAATCTGAAGTGTTAAAATTAATTAACGCTTTTCAAAAACTAGTATCCAATAGGTATGGTTTAATAGGTTTAATGACCATATAGATCACAAATATATCTATGTACGACATTGGTTTCAATCCATGTGAACATAAACCAAAAATATAAAATACAACTCGTATCGAAATGGTGGGAGAATATTTTTGAACCCTGAATCAAAGGGAAACCCATTATTTATGTCCCCTTACTATTTTCCCTTAAGACCTATCTTATATAAATTAAATAAAAATTAAGGTAAATTCATAATTAACCACTTATTACACACACTATCCATTGTTTTTTACCTAATCTCTGTCAATATTATCATTATAAATGTACGTAAGAAATTTAAATACTTATATAATTTAATTTTGTAATCTTATGGTGTAATGTTTTCTATAATTAATGTAATTTGTGATGAAGATAAGATTTTATCAGTCTGTCCACCTTGAACGCACTGTTATGACAGGTCAAATAGATTTTGTTTCTAAATGTTATTTATAGTCTAAGGCATATCCTATGTCATCTCTCAAGGAGCGTTGGTTGGGCGGGGGGGGGGGGGGGGGGGCTAGAGTGTGCATTTTTAAATAGAAGTACTAAAATAGGGGTGTTTTTGAAAATAGTTTGAGCATGAAATTACTTAATTTAAAGCTTATAATGTGAGAAACCAAATGGATTTTAAAAAATATGACATAAACGGGTTCACTATTAGTTCACTACACACATTAATTTTCATCAATATTGGAGATTACTTTTGGTTTGGAGTAATTCTTTTGTTGAAATTAATTGGAATTCTAATTAATTCCTAAGACTTTATTTCATTTATTCAAGAACCAAACCTTGTTATAAAAAACATATTTTCAAGTTACATAAATTATTCATGGAATAATATCTTCTAAATAAGATTTAAATCACTAGAAATTGGGTAAGAAGATGATTCTTGTGTTTCCCATTCGGAATAACCCATGTCATGCACTCAAAACCTCAGGCTGATCAGTAATAAATTAAGAGTATCTCATTCGTACGAATCAAAACAAGCATTCAAATATGAAATAATGTAAGATACTTGGATTTTATTTTTTTAACAAAAAAATTACGCAAAACTATTAGCTAATATATGTGTTTTAACTCCTTTCACATGTGTGTATCTCCTTCACAATGAATGCCCACCATTTAGCTCGACATTGGGTGGAGGAGGAAGCTCGGGCAGATCTCCTTCATTATTGATTCCCCTATAATGATAGGGGCCTCCATAACACCCTGGATGTGTTGGAGACTCCTCTATGACTTAAAAATGGCAGAGATCCACCTCTGGTTTGAACTAAAAAATGGGGAGCCAAAGGTGGTCTTTTATAGCCAAATTGGGAAGTTGTTTTGGGTACCCTAATTTCGAGAAACAACATGAACAATTTATTTATGAAACTAGAAAATATTTTATCTAATTGGAGATAACAAAAAAGTTGTAAACCCACCTCTTGAATAACTCCACTGAATTTTTGGAACCATTTGGACAACTACAACTCGAGGTATTGATCAAATTTATAACATCACATTTGACTTTGTGGAGATTCGATTCTTTCGACAGATCAGTTCGTATGGTAATAGTATAGGACGAATGAGGCCTTAATTCCTTCATATAAAATTTATCCCATTCATTATTGGACTACAACACAAAATTCCATACCATTCCAATGAATAGTTTTTTATAAATATGAGGTCGAGTCCACTAGTGTTCATGGATCTTGTGTTGTTTGGGCCATTTTTCTTTGACATCATCATGGTCCCTCGAAATCACCTCCACCATCAATAAGATTATCAAAAAATATCATTTCCTTTTTAAAAAATAAAAAATAAAAAATAATTTAATCAAACATGAAGTGTATTTTGTTATTATTTTTATAATTTTCAATACAAAACTAGTTTAGCACAGTTGTGTAATGGTGAAAATGAAACAATGAATCATAGTGTGATCACACCCCCACACCTAAATAGATTCACCCCTTTGAAAATTTAAATTTTTAGAAATCATTAATGTAGATATTTCCAACATCATAATGATTTAAAATTCAAGGAAAACGTAATTCCAGATAGAAATGTGAGAAAAAACACACCGGGGAGTTATTCTCAACGATCATTGAAATAGACGTCTCAAAAATTGTACCAAAATGAAATTACAAGAGATACATGATACCAATCATTGAAATTTATTTAAATGTTAGTTGTGTCACTAATTCTCCACACGTGTCTGCGAAAACAATTTCATGCTATTCTTTTACTTTCCATTTAGTAAATATAATTTAATTTAATAACTGTCTACTTATAAGATCCTTTCCACTGAATTTGTGCCACATCCTTCATAATAAAATTTCAAAACCCACTAAGTTATGAATTCCTCGAAGTAAAACCATAAGCTCCCATCCTATATATCCCCAAGTTTTATACATTTCATCACTCCCCGCTTTTATTAATTTTTTTAAAAAAATCACTTGGAAAAAATATCTCACTATTCTCCCAAACTTTATTTGATCTCATCATGAAAATAATTTTAATAGTTATAACAAGATGAAAAGTCAAGTAATAGTGGTTATTGAGCTACCAAATATACAACCTATTTAAGTTTTTAGGGCGTATAACAGCCAGATAATAGGTACACATGCATTGTTCAATCTAGTTCAAAAAAGAAATAGACCACATGAAGAATGAATTTATTGAAAAATGATTTTAGAATGTAGAGAAAAATCAATCTAACTTATATTTAACATCCATTCAGAGTGAAATATTCACACATCATGGTTGGGTGCATAAATGTTTGGGTATATTAAGTGACACAATTTCACTTAAACTATTTAGAAAAAAGGGATCCATTCAACTCAATGGTTTCAAAATGATATAAAAATTTATATCATCGACAAAAAAACAAACTTCAAATGAAAGTCAAACCACAGTATTGAATTCCTGCTGATATGTGCATTTCATCATAATTTTTTTACTGTGAATACAACATAAAAGAAAGATAGTCCACATTTATTTTCAATAACATCCATGATTAAAAGAGCATCATTTTCCATGATAATGTGGGAATAAAAAATTTATATTCCAGAAAAAATGAGTGGAGAAGGGAAGGGGGAAAGTAACAATACAATTCGGAAAGATAAATAGAGAAAAAGAAGAAAGAAAATGATCATTTGTCCTATCTAACCCATGAATATAACCATCCCCCCAGACCTAAATTTTGAACTGTCCTCACTATCGTAAAAGAGAATGTGGAAAGTAATGATAAAACATGGTGAGTGTCAGTCATAGATTGATTCTTGAACATGGAGGTACTCAATCAAGAACTCTGGAAGGACTTTGTGGAAGTGCTTATGTTGCAGCCCATTGAGTGTGATAGTTTTCATGGTTTCTTCATTTTTAACTAAAACAAAACCAAATGGAGATACATAGTGTATGGGCAAAACCAGTGGGAACAAAGCTTTCATGGATGAAAATATATCCTTGATTTATAAAGTAGGACCTTCTTCCCAATGTGGAACAAGAGATAAAGGATAATAAAGTCAGGGGAATCCTTGGTTTTCTCATTATGAATCCTAGAGTTTGAATATTCATATCTTCTCATTTCCTCCAGCTTTTGAATCTAAATGTACCTTTTAGAACTTTCACCAAAAAGATTACAAATGCATTTTTTTATGGCCCAGTATGCTCAGTGCTCAATCTTAATGGGTAGGTGAAAACTCCTTCCAAACCCAAGCCGATAGGGCAGAATTCCAATGGGAGTTTTGAAAGAAGTATATTAATCCCATAATTAATCATCAATTTTAAGACTACAATCTTTTCTATTGGGAGGAAGTATTTTTTCAAGAATCAATTTTTCTTCTCTATTTGACACCTCAGATTAACCATTGGTATGTGGGTGATATGCAGTATACACTCTATGACTGACCCCATACTGACGCAAAAGTGATTACATTGTTCAATTACAGAAATGAGAAACCTAGTCACTGATGATGAAACTAGGTAAGCCAAACCTACAAAGGATTTTGGTTCTACAAAATTATATGAATATCTTCGAATCATTGGTGCTTGTAAATCGTGCATGTACCCATTTTGAAACATAATCCACTTCCAATATAATGTACATGTTACCAAAATGAATTGGGGAATGGTTCGATAATGTCAATGCCCCAAACATCAAAAATGTCATGGAAGAGAAAGGTTTTTTGTGCCATATCATATCATTTAGATAAATTCCCTAGTCATTGACACCAAGGAAAAAATTTAAATAATTAATGGGCATCCAAAACAATATGTTCCGAAATAGAATAGAATCAAGGACCTTGTGATTAGTCCATTGGTGAATAAGGTGGCCCCCCACAAAAAAGAGTACGGAAGAACCTATGGACAGACTGAAACTCACTATCGAGAACATAACACCTGAGGACATGATCACTACTGGTGCGCTAAAGATAGGGGTCCTCTCTATTGTACCAACTAGAATCATGTTTTAGGCGATCGTCTTGGTTTTTGTTGAAATCATTAGGAATGCAAGATGATACAAAATAATTCAAAATTTCATAATACTAAATAATAACATCATGCACTCAATACAATTGTCATCAAGAAATATATCATTTATGGGAATACATGGGGATGAGTCAGTGTTCAATGATTGGTGAATCCTAATGATATGGTCAGCTGCCACATTATATGATTTTTTATATCTCGAATTACTAAATTTAATTCTTGAAGAATGAGCATCCAACGAATGAGATGTGGTTTGGATTTCAGTTTCGTAAGGAGATACCAGAGCATTGCATATTTTGAGAACACAATGACTTTAGACCCTAAAATATATGAGCTAAATTTATCCAATGCAAACACAATGGAAAGAAATTATTTTTCAGTTATGGTGTAGTTTTCTTTGGAAGGGTCCAATGTATGTGAGGCATAATTAATGACTTGTGGAGCTCGATCAACCCTTTGTGATAAGAATTCCCCAACTGCATAGTTATAGGCGTCACACATGATCACGAATGGTAAATCACACTGAGGTGGATGGATTACCATGGGTGACAAGAGACTCTATTTTGTCTTATCTGAATATTCCTCATGTTCTTTATCAAAAAAAATTCTCTTTTTTTTTGGAGTAATAGAAAGAGGGGGAGTGCACTTTTACTATTGTAACGAATGCAATGATGGTAAAATCTAGAATTACCTGGGTAAGACCTCAAATCCTGTACATTTTTGGGGAATGGTAGGGAAGAAATGAAATCAACATTTGATTTATCTATATGGATACTAGCCCTAGAAATGACATGTCCCAAAACAATACCTTAACTCACCATGAAATGGAATTTCTCATAACTTAATATGAGATTATTTTCAATGCAGTGATGTAGGACTAAAGTAAGACTACTCAAACAATCATTAATAGGGGATCCATAATTTATGAAATCATCATTGTATGCTTCCATGAAATTCTCCATGTAATCCGAAACATACTAACCATGCATTGTTGAAATGTTCCTGGGGCATTGCACAGACCAAATGACATCCTCTTATATGAAAGTGTTCCAAAGGAGAAAGTGAAGGTTATCTTTTCTTGATCCTCAGGTGCAATATGGATTTGAAAATACACGGAATACCAATAAAGAAAACATTAATGTTACACCCCTTCTAGCCTCCCATGAATTTGGTCAATGAATGACAAATGGGAAATGGTCTTTCTTATTGTATTGGTTTAGTCGGTGAAAGCCTATGTTGACACCCCAACTACTCCGCACACGAGTTGGAACCAATCCAATGTTTTCATTTATGATTACCGTAATGATACTTTTTTAGTATCTACTTGAACAGAACTGACCCATTGGCTGTCAGAGATGGGTTAAATGATTCCAGCTGCTGGTAATTGTTTTACCTCCTTTTTCACAACTTATAAGCGGTTTGGGCTTAGTCGAAATTGTACCTACCTCACTAGTTTAGCCTGATCATTTAATAAAAATTTATTTGTTCAAATTGATGTGATAATACCATGAATGTTAGCAAGTATCCTTCCCAATGCATGTCTATACCCCCTCAAAGGTTCAAGAAGTTTCAATTCATGCTTTGGACGGATTACTAGCAATGATGATGGGAAACTTGTTTCCATCCTCATGATATGTATATTCTAAATCGTGAGGTAGTTTTTTCTGTTCCAACTCAAGTGGATTTTGGATTTAATTGAGTGTGTATGAAATTGAGAGGACACTGATCTCATATAACTGCTCAATGATATCATTCTCAATAACATAATGAGGTTTTATAAGCTTAGTTGTATCATCGATGATCATGGGATCCTCAGTGTTCAATAAATATTCAATTTATAGACATGCATGAAAATTTACTAGACCACTAAAAAATTCAATGAATGGTTCATTACCCAGAAATTTAAACAAGGATGAAAACTTAGAAAGAGTATCGGGGGATTGATAATAAGTGTTTTCAGGAGAAGGGAGTACATCAATAGAAATAACAGAGAGAGAGGAATGTTCTTTTGAGTGGTGATTCATGGCATTAAGGATGTTTAAATTGACTATGTCACCCACAAAATCCATATATAATGTTCCATTGTGGACATTAATTATGGTTTTGGTGGTTTTCAAGAAAGGTCTCCCCAA
Source organism: Viscum album (assembly GCA_963277665.1). Taxonomy (NCBI): domain Eukaryota; kingdom Viridiplantae; phylum Streptophyta; class Magnoliopsida; order Santalales; family Viscaceae; genus Viscum; species Viscum album. The sequence continues at coordinate 1,934,958,870 of OY728142.1, forward strand.
CATAATTAGGGCATGTCCATTCATCCTATCATCTTCCATTTTAATTTCATAAAAATCAGTAGGAAAAATTGAATTTTGAAACCTCACAAGAAAATCCTCTAAAACAGTAGAATGGTGTGCTATACACCGATATGATAGTTGAACGACTATCTTAGTTGGCTTAAATTCTCCAACTTGCAATGAAGGGTAAATGGAGTGAGGCATCAAATTTTTAAAAGAACATAAATCAAGCATAACATTGGAAAATGAATACTCACCTATGGTTCATGGAATCGAGAAGTTTCTAGGATCATTTAATTTGGTAGGCAGTATTGGTTCTATCAATTCTAAGACATTTCACCCCCAGAATAACTTGTCATCCCCTCAAAGACTCCTTCGTTGTGTACGCATCGCCTTTAAAAACATGGTGTATCTTGGAATTTGTTTCATGACATCAACCAAAGGGATGCTAACCTGATCTTTTTGGAATGTTTCCAATATTTCTTTATAATGATCAGTTTTAATTTTTTTTCAAGGTTGGGTGGCCTGCTGGGGAAATGGAAGATGAATTGGTGGGCTAGGTGACTCATCAATACACACAATCTTTACTTTCGAGGGGATTCTCTTAGGATACTGATTTTCTTCTCTTGGACCATTTTTAGTAGTTGGGATGGTGGTTTTCTTAGGAGTGGATGAATTTAATAGAGGTTCAATTTGGGTTTTAAGTAGTTTCCCACTCCTAATGGTGATGGCACTAACATTTCCCTTATCCCAAGGGCTAACTACTAGTTGAGAGGGTAGCTTCCCCGAACCATTACATTGAATTTCCCCCACTAAATTATCTAGTTGTCCTAATTTGGTTTTTAGGTCTTACATGGAATCTTAGGTGGTTTGTTGGAATTATAGATTGTCATAAGACAATTTGTTCATCATATCTTCTAGGCTAGGATCAGGTTTGGGAGGGGGCAGTTAGAAAAGCTATTGGGTGGTTGAGGATTTCTGGATGGTGGTGGTATATGACTACTCTTCCCTTGTTGGATCCATGATTGATGAGGTTGGTTTGAATACCCCCTTTATTATAAGAGTGGTTTTCTTTTAACCAAGATTTGGATGGAAAATATGGTTATTGCCTAATGTTTTGGTTACAGGGGAATCCTGGGAATATTGCGTCACAAATCCCTGAAGTTTCTATCAATTGGGTGCATTGGTCAGAATAATGGGTGTCAGAAGAGTAGATTTCACTATCTATGGGAGAAGGATATTGAGATTTCCCTTAGGAGAGAGATATTTTTCATAAATTTTACTTACCTCTTCAAACATTGTGTCTATCTTCTTCTCAAATTCAGTACATTTCACCACATGGACACCACTAATGGGTACACTAGACCTTGTACCGAATTTTTGAGTTTTTTTCTCCATGATCTCAATCAGTTTTCTTGTAGAGGTTGGGGTTTTATCTACTAGTGCACCACCTGCAGCAACATCAATCATGTTTCGGACAATTGGAATTAAATCATCATAACAATACTGTATTAAAATTTGATCACTTATTTTGTGGCGTGGACAACATGAACGTAATATTTTAAATGGTTCCCAACATTCCGGACATGTTTCCACTTAATATTGTATTATACCACATATTCCTTTCCTTATTGTTTTAGTTATAGAGGCTAGGAAATATATTTTAGGAAAAAGGTGTTTCATGTCCGCCCAACCTCTTATTGATGAATTAACATGTTATTTCCAATCATTTGCAGTATCATCTAATGAAATAGGAAATTCTCTATTTTTCACTTATTCTACATCATCATTTATAGTTTTTAAGGTTGAAAAAACATTATGAAATTATTTTAAATGTTTGTGTGGTCCTTCTCCTATAAGTCCATCAAATCTAGCTAACAAGTGAATTAGAGCAGTTTTTAATTAAAAATTGGGTTCTTCACGTTGCATTTTAATATAAGTGGGATGGATTTCATTATCTGGTGAGTTTAATTCATTTAGTGTTATATTTTTTTTACCCATGTTATTCAATTTTATTTCAGTTTTGATGTTGGATACATTAGATGAAGAAGTATGAAGAAGAGGTCCAGTGTGTGATGTGTTCTCCTACTAAGTGTTGTCTTGTGTGTCTTGGTGTCGTTGACGTAGGATCATCTCTGGTTCTGGTTCAAAAGGTGATAAATCTCATGGATTACAATGCTTCATGCACCAAACCTACATAAGAAATTGATCAGAATAAAAAATGATAGAAAAGGTAGATGAGAAAAAAAATAAATATTCACAAAATTAATAACTATCATAATAAAAACATGCACTAAAAACAATGTTCTCCCCGAAAATGGGGAAAAAATTTGACTGTGTTGTACTGACATGTCAAATTCAATATGTTTATAAAGTTTATTTATATTCTAGGGTAAACCCTAGGTTGTTTATCAATGGTGTTTTGTTGGTATAGATTGAGAATTTATAATATGAAGTAATAAAATATGGTTGGTTTTGAAAATAGATTTAGGATGAAATTACATAATTGAAAGTTTAAAAGATGTGAAACCAAATGGATTTTCAGAAATATGATATAAAAAGGGTTAATTTTTAGTTCACTACAATTTTTCAAGTCTATCATTCTTGGAGATTAAATTAGGGTTGGAGTAATACTTTGGTTGAAATTAATTGTAATCCCGATTAAATCCTAATCCTTTATTTCTTTTCTGGAATGACCAAACCATGAGATAAAAATAGTATTTTCAGGGTTCAGAACTTATGCACAGAATAAGAGATTCCCAATCATATTTAAATCACAAGAAATTTTGTATGAAAAGGGTTCGTGTGTTACCCAATCGAAACAACACATGTCAGGCACTCAAAACCTGATATAGATCAGTTTGAAATTAAGAGAATCTCATTCGTACACATAGAAAAAGCATTAAAATATAAAATTATATAGGATACATGGGAAAAAATTAGCACCCAAATAAATCCAAACCAGCAGATAATATATTCATTGTAACTCCCTTGACATGTGTGTATCTCCCTCACAATGTTCGCCCACTTTTCAGCTCGACAACAGGTGGAGGAGGAAGTTCGGGTGGAACTCATTCTTCATTCTTGATCCCCCTATGAGGATTGTAGCCTCAAGAACTTCATGTATTAGGAAGAGAATCATCTATGACATAAAGACGGTAGAGATTCACTTCTTGATTGAACTACAAAAGGGAGAGCACAAGGTTCTCTTTTATAGCCAAAATGGGAGGGTGTTTTAGGCCACTAATTTCGACAAACCACATGTTCCACTGTCTTTGGCCACATGACACACTTTTATCTATTTGGAGAAAACTAAGAAGTTGTATCCCAAACTTTTTACTATCTTCAAAAAAACTTGGAACTATTTGGACAACTACAACACACGATATTGATAAAATACAGAACATCACATTTGACTTTGGGAAGATTTGATTCTTTGGACAGATCAGTTTGTATGGGAATAGTAGATGCTGAATAAGGATTATATTAATTAATATGAAATGTATACCATTCTAGGTTGTACTATACCACAAATTTTCATCCCATTGAAATCCACAGTTTTAGAGAAATATGAGGTCGAGTCCACTGGTGTGCATGAATCTTGCGTAGTTTGGCCCATTTTTGTAGACATCATCATGAGCCCTCCAAATCACCTCCACCTTCAATGATATTATTAAAACAATTATCATTTTAATTTTTAATAGTAATAAATAAAAAATAATTTAATCAAAATTGAAGTGATTTTTCTTTATTTTTATAATTTTCAATAAAAAACTAGTTTATCACATTGGTGTAAGAGTGAAAATGAAACAATGAATTGTAGTGCGATCACACCCACATAGATAAACATTTTCACTCCTGAAAAAAGTTACATTTTCAAAAATTATGAATGTAGATGTTTCCAACATCATAAATATATAAAATATTATTAAAATTTAATTCCTAATTGAAATGTGATCATAGAAAGAAAAACACAAAGGAGTTATTCTCAATGATCATTGAAGAAGACATCAAAAAATTTATATCCCAGTGAAATACCAAGAGATACATGATACCAATAAAAGAAAATAATTTAAAATTTAATTGTGTCACTAATTCACCAAGTGTGTTTGTAACAACCATTTCATGCTATTCATTCCACTTTCCATCATGTAAATATAAGTTAATTTAACAATTTTCTATTTACAAGATCCTTTCAACCGAACTTGCCCCACATCCTTTGTAATCAAATTTCAAAACCCAGTCACTTATGTATTCATAGAAGTCAACTCATAATCTTCTGACCTAGATATCCCCATATTCTGTATATTTCATCACTCTCATATTTTATTATTATTTATATAAAAAAAGTCACTTGGAAAAAATATCACACTCTTCTCCCAACCCTTGTTTGATCTCCTCACGACAGTAATTGTAAAAGATATAAAAAGATAAAAAGTCAAGGAAATGTGTATTTTGACCTACCCAATATACCAGCCTTTTTTAGTGTTTACAACAATCAAATGAAAGGTACACATGCATATTTCAATCTGGTACATTAATTAAATAGATCTGATAAGGAACTAATTTATCGAAAAATTCTTTTTGAATGTAAAGGAAAATCAACATAACTTATATTTTCCTTCCATTAAGAAATAAATATTCACACAACATGGTTGAGTGCAAAAATGTGTGGTGAGATTAAGTGAAACAATTTTCTCTTAAACTCTTCACAAAAGGGAACCATTTTTCTTAATGTTTTCAAAATGATATATCCATTTATATCACCAAAAATATTTCAAATTTCTAAAGAAAGTCACATGACAGTATTGAATTAACATTTCAGCATAATTTTATTTGAATGTTAAAACCCCTTGAAATTCAGATATTCCACATTTATTTTCAATAACTTCTATGATTATATAGGCATTATTTTCTTTGATAATGTGGGAATAAAATGTACTATTATAAAAAAAGGTGATGGGAAGTGAAGGGGGAATGTAACAATGCAATTCAGCAAGCTAAAAAGAGAAAAAGAAGAATGATGATAAAAACAATTCCTAACTAAACCAGGAATATACCCACCCACACACCTAAAGTGTGAGGTTCACTCACTATAATAAAGTAGAATGTGGGAAGGAAGGATCAAACCTACTAAGTTTCAATCATATATTGCTTCTTGAACATGGATTTCCTCCATCGGGAACTCCAGAAGGACTTAATGTATGTGCTTCATCGGCTGCGCATTGACAGTTAAGGTTTTCTTGGTTTCAACATTTTGAACCTAAACAACACCAAATGAAGATACATTAGAAATAGTGTATGGGGAAAACCAGTAGTAACTAAGCTTACCTAGATGAAACTTTATCCTTGAATTGTAAAGGTGGACCTTCTGTCCAATGTGGAACTAGAGATGAAGGATAATACAGCCATGGGATGCCATGGATAGCTCCTTATAAATCATTGTGTTCACATATGCATCTCTTATAATTTCCCCCAGCTCCTGAATCAATAAATTCTTTTTAGAATCTACAACAGAAATATTCGAAGAGAATAGTTTGATGGCTTAGTAGGACCTATTCTCAATGTCAACAGGAATGTGACAACTCATTTCAAATAGTAGCTGATAATGTGACATTCCAATGTGAGTTTTGAAAGCAATACAGAAATACCACAAGGAATCATTGAGGCTATGACTCCAATCTTTTCTATTGGGTTGAACTATTTTTTCATGAATCTGTTTTACCTCTTTATTTGACACCATGTCTTGACCATTGGTCTATGGCTGATATGAAGTAGGAACTCTATAACTGCTCGATGAAAAAGTGATTTCATTGTTCATTTGTAAAAATGAGTACCCTGGTCACTGATTATGAACCTTTCTAAGCTAAACCTATAGAAGATTTGGGTTCACCAAAATGATACAACTACCATAGAATCATCAGTCCTTATATATCGTTCATGTACACATTTTAAAACATAATCCACTACTAATAGAATTTACAGGTTACCAAATGAATTGGGGAATGGTACCATAAAGTCAATGCCCTAGACATCGAAAATTTCATGGAATAATAAGGTTTTTTGGGGAATATCATTTCTTTTAGATACATTCCCCATTCTTTTATATTGAGGAAAATATTTATAGAAGTTATGGGCATCCCAAAACAAAGTGGGCTAAAAGAGACCAGAATCAAGTATCTAGAGAGAAGTCCATTGGAGAAAAAAGTGTCCCCCACAATCCAGAGTGTGGAAGAACCAATGGATAGACTAAAATTCACTATCGGGGACACAACGCCTAAGAACATGATCACTAAATATGCACCAAAGGTTAGGGTCCTCCCAAATTTACCAATGTGAATCATGTTTTAGACAGTCAGCCTAGTTTTTGTTGAAATCAGTAGGAATGCAATATGCTACAAAATGTTTTACAATTTCAGCATACTAAGAAATAACATGTTTCACTCTGTACAATCTCTCATCGGGAAACATATAATTTATGGGATTACATGGGGATGATTCAATGTTCGATGATGGGTGAATCATACTAATATGGTCATCCACCAAATTCTATGCTTATTTTTTATCTCTAATTTTAAATTGAATTCTTGATGGAGGAGCATCCAATGAATGAGATGTAGTTTGGCTTCCACTTTCATATAGAGATACCAAATGGCTACATGGTCTAATAACACAATGACTTTAGATCCTAAAACATATGACATAAATTTATCCAAGGAAAACACAATTCCAAGAAATTATTTTTCAGTTGGGGTGAAGTTTTCTTGGGCAGGTTCTAGTGTACACGAGGCATGGGAAATGAAATGTGGAGCTTGATCAACCGTTTTTTATAAGACTACCCCAACTGCATAGTTAGAGGCATCACACATTATCTAGAATGGTACATCCTAGTGAGGTTGATGGATTACCAAGGGTGACGTGAGACTCTATTTTAACTTATTAAAATATTCCTCACATTCTTTATAAAAAACAAAGTCTTTTTTGTTTTAGAGTAATCAGGAGAGGGGAGTGAAATTTTACTAAATTCACAAATTAAATGATGGTAAAATAAAGCATGACCTTGGAAAGACCACAAATCCCATACTGTTTTGGGGAATTGTATGGAAGAAAGGACATTCAATTTTGATTTATCTACTTGGATACCATCCCCAAAAATGACTTGTCCCAAAACTATACCTTGTCTACCCATGAAATGGCATTTCTCATAATTTAATACAAGATTTTTTCAATACAATGATGTAGTACAAAATCAAGACTACTAAAACATTCATCAAAAGAGGATCTATAAACAATGAAATCATCCACGAATACTTCCATGCAATTCTATAGGTAATTTGAAAAAATACTAACCATGCATCGCTGGAAATTACCAGGAGCATTTTATAGACCAAATGTCATCCTCCTATATTAATATGTGCGCATGGGTAAAGTTAAGGTCATGTTTTCCTGATACAAAGGTGAAATATGGATTTTAAAATATCCAAAATAACCATCAAGAAAATAGTAATGGGTCTTTCCTGCCGGCCTCTCAAGTATTTGGTCAATGAATGGAAATGTGAAATGGTACTTCCATGTGTGTTGGATTAATTGGCGATAGACTATGTAGACACGCCAACTATTCTTCACATGAGTTGTAACCAATTCATTATTTTGATTTTTGATTACTATAAATATAGTTTTTTTGGAACTAATTGAATGGGACAGACCCATTGGCTATCCAAGATGGGGTAAATAATTCTAGCTGCCAACAATTGTGTTACCTCATTTTCACAATATTTACGAGGTTTGGGCTCATTGGAAGTTGTACCTACCTCACTGGAATATCCTCATCATTTAATAAAATATAATGTGTTAAAATTTATGGGATAATACCAAAAATATTATAATGTGTCCATCCTAATGCTTTTTTATACTCCCTCAAATGTTCAAGCAGTCCAAATTTATGCTCAGGAGTGAGTGAACTAGGAATAATGACTGGAATCTTGATTCCATTCTCATGATATGAATATTTTAAAACTTATGGCAGTTATTTCAATTCAAATTCAAGATGATTTTATATTGATTTGAGGGTATGTAACATTTAGAGGTCAATGATCTCATCTAATTTCTCAATGGTATCATCCTCAATTGCATAATGATCTTTTAAAAGCATAGCAGTATCATCGATGGTCATTGGATCCTCAGTGTTAAAGAAATAATCAATTAATAAACATGCATGAATATTATATAAAGAACTAAAACAATCAATGAATTATTCATTTCCAATAATTTCAATCATGGATAAAAACTCAGAAAGGGGATCAGGGAAATTATAATATGTGCTTCAAGAGAAGGGGTTACATCAATTGAATTAACAGAGAAAGAGAAATTTTCTTCTAAGGGTTGATTCATGGAATCAAGGATGTTGAAATTCACAATTTCACCTCCAAAATTCACAGATAATTTTATATTATTGTCTTTAATTATGGTTTTTGTGTTTTTAAAGAATTCTCTCCCAATATAATTGGGGAATTTCCATTCATCCTATTATCTTATATTTTATGCACATAAAAATCAAATGGAAAAATTAAATTTTGAATACTCACATGAACATCCACTAACACACTAGAAGGGTGTGTTGTACTCCAATTTTCTAGCAGAACGACTATCATAGATGGATTCAATTCCTCAACCATCAATGAAGCGTAAATGGAGTGAGGGATCACATTTATAAAAACACCTTAATCAAACATAGCATTAGAAAATGAATACTCTCATATGGTGCATTGAATTGAGAAGTTTCCAGGATCATTTCATTTGGTAGGCAGTGACTATTCTATCAATGATGAGACATTCCTCCCAAAGCATACCTTGTTATCACATCAAAGTCTCCTTCGGTGTGTACACATCTCATTTAGAAACTTCATGTATCTTGGAATTTTCATGATGAAATCAATCAAAAGAATGATAACCTGCACTTTTTTTTAATGTTTTCAATATTTAATTATCATATTTATTTTCTATTTGTTTTATAAGTTTGGTGGAACTTTGGGGGAAATAGAAGAGGACTAATTTTTCTAGGTGACTCATCGGTATACAAAATCATTCCATCAAACGGCTCCCCTAAGGATAATGATTTTCTTATCTTGGACCATTTTCAGCAGTTGGGATGGTGGTTCCCTTAGGAATTGAGGAATCTAATGGATAGTTAATTTGGGTTTTATGTTTTTTCTGCTCCTAAGGATGATGGAACTAACATTTCTCTTATCCCAAGGTTTAACTATTGGTTGGGGGGTAGTTTACCTGACCAATGACTTTGAAGTTTCCCCACCGAGTTAGCTAGTTGCCCAAATTTGGGTTTTAGGTCTTGTATGGAAGCTTGGGTGGTATTTTTTGAATTAAAGATGTTTTAAACCCATTTTCTCATAATATCTTCTATTCTATACTCAGGATTGGAAGGGGTAATTGGAAAGGCCTTTGGGGAGGTTGAGGATTTCAGGTTGCTGGTGGTATATGACTACTCTGCCCTTGTTGGTTCCATGGTTCATGAGACTGGTTTGAATACACCCTTTCTTATAAGCACTGTTTTATTTCCACCCATAGTTGGATGGATAGTATGTTTCTTTCCGAATGTTTTGGTTATAGGGGAATCCTAGGAAGATTTCCTCACAACTCCTAGAAGTTTCTCTCAACTGTGGTATTTGGTCAGAATAATGGGTCCTAGAAGAGAAGATTCCACAATGGATGGGAAGAGTATATTGAGATTTCCCATGGGAGAGAGCGATTTTTCATTAATGTGTACACACCTCATCAAACATTATTTCAACTTTCTTCTCAAATTCGGTACTTTGTACCTCATGGACACCTCGAATGGGTACACTAGACCTTGTATTGAAATGTTCAGTGTTTTTCACTATTTTCTCAATCAGTGTTCCTGCAACAATTGGGGTTTTACCTACTAGTGAACTACCTCTAGCAGTATCAATCATGTTACAATGAATTGGTATTTAACCTTTATAAAAATATTATATTAAAATTTGATCGCTTATTTGGTGGTGTGGACAACTTGACCATAATATTTTAAATCAATCCCAATATTCATGATGTTTTTTCCCTTGAAATTGTCTTATACAACATATTTCACTCCTTATTGTTGCGGTTCGAGATGTTGGGTAATATTTTTCAAGAAAAATCCATTTCATGTCTACCTAGCCTCTTATTGTTGAATTAACATATTAAAGACAATCTTGTAATGTATCATCTAATGAAAAAGGAAGTGATCTATTTTTTAATTGTTCCTCATCAAAATTTTCAGGTTTAATGGTTGAACACATTGTATAAAATTATTTTCAATTTTTTTGGGTCTTCACCTATGAGTCCATGAAATCTGGGTAACAACAAAATTAGAAAAGCTTTTAACTCAAAATGGAGTGCCTCACCTTGAATTTGAATATATGTGGGATGGATTTCATCATCTAGTGAGTATAGTTATTTTAGTGTTCTATTGTTCTCATCCATGTTAAACTATTTTATTTCATTTTTTATGTTGGTTCCAATAGAAGAAGAAGGATGAAGAATAGGTCATGTGTGTGGTTTGTCCTCCTTTAAAGTGTTGTCTTCTGTGTCTTGGTGTCGTTGACATATTATACTCTCCAGTATGGGTTTAAAGGTGGTAAATCTAATGTATTAGAATGCATCATGCACCAAACATACACAATAAATAGATCGGAACACAAAAAGAATTGAAAAGGTATAATTGAACAAAAATTAATATTCAAAAAATTTATTACTATATTATAGAAAACATGTGCTAAAAACCAAAGTGTTCCCTAGAAACAACAACAAAATTTTAACATTCTATCATGAAAAATAAAAATAACTATGTTTATAAAGATTACTTATAGTCTAGTGAAGACCATAGGTCTTCTCTCAAGGGGTGTTGGTGGGTTTATATTGTTCATTTTTAATAATAAGTACTAAAATAGGGTTGGTTTTAAAAATAGTTTTAGAATGAAATTACTTAATTGAAAGTTTAAAAGATGAGAATACAAATGTATTTTGAGAAATAAGCGATAAAATGGATTATTTTTAGTTCACTATACACTTTAAAGATCATCATTCTTTGAGATTTATTTAGGTTTGGAGTAATTATTTGATTGAAATTAATTGGAATCCTCATTAACTACGAAGACTTTATTTCATTGCTTGATGAACCAAACCATGACATAACAATCATATTTTAAGGGTCCAGAACTTATTCATGGAATAAGAGCATACAAAGAAAATTAAAATCTCAAAAAAATTGTGTATGAAAAGTATTCTTGTGTTACCCAATCGTAACAACACAATTGACACACTCAAAACATCACACCGATCAGTTATAGATTAATAGAAACTCATTCACACACATCCATAAAATCATTAAAATATGATAGTATGTAAGATGCATGGAATGAAATGTTTTAACAGACAAGTTGATCCAATCCATTAGGTAATATATGTGTTGTAACTCCCTTGACATGTGTGTATCTCCCTCGCAATGAACTCCCACCATTCAGCTCGACATCGGGTGGATGAGGAAGCTTGGGTGGAAGTCCTTCTTAATTATTGATCCCAATATGAGGATAGGGGACTAAAGAACATCAATGATGAGGAGGAAAGTCATATAGGAAATCAAAATGCTAGAGCTTCACTTCTGGTTTGAATGAAAAAATGGGGAGCCCATGGTGCTCTTTTGTACCCAAAATGGGATGCTGTTTTGGGAACCCTAATTTTGAGAAAACATGTGTCCCATTGTTTTAGGACAATATAAAGTCTAATATCGCTTTGGATAGAACTAAAAGGTTGTATCCCCAACTCTTAAATACCTACACAGAATGTTTGGACCCATTGGAAAACAACAACACAAGATATTAATAAAATAGAGAACACCTCATTTGACATTGTGTAGATTTGTTTCGTTAGACAGATTAGTTCAGATGGGCATAGAAGTGGTCACATGAGGCATTGATTCATTCATATTAAATGTATTACATTACATTTTGGACCATTCAACAAAATTTAATCCCATTTGGATGCACTTTTAGTATAAATATGAGGTTGAGTCCACTGGTGTGCATTGATCCTGAGCAGTTTGGGCTATTTTTCATGGACATCATCATGGGCCCTCCAAATCACCTCCACCTTCAATGATATTATCCAAAACAATATCACTGAACTTTTTAACATTAATATATAAAAAAATATTTAATCAATAATGATGTGAAATTTGTTATTATTTTTATAATTTTCCATACAAAACTAGTTTATCATAGTGGTGTAATTGTGAAAATGAAATAGTGAATTGAAGTGTGATCACACTTGAACAAGATGATATTCCAAATATGAAAATCACAAACATAAATTGTTTGGAAACAAATTACAATAATTTTTTTAATTCAATACTTCATTACTAATTAATTGGTATTTTAATCATTTTTCATATCATAAAACATCATTTTAGGAAATACATTTAGGATATAACCTAATATAGGGAAAAATATTTGAAGATGAAATAGATGAGTCATTATTTATTAATTGGAATCATTTATGGAAATTCAATTTCTAGTGAATTTGAGAATGAAGAGATACCCCATTTCATATGACTTAATTCCCCCACAATCAAACAAAAATAACAAAATTTTATAAAACATTAATAATAAATTATATATGGTGAACTATCTCACATATTATTCTTCTATTTTTTCCCAATGTTTGAGTCTCTTAATACATATTAGGTGTCTAAACATAGATTATTTATAAATTTTTTGGAAAAATCAGTTATTTATCAGTACAATTGTTTTATCTAGATTAATATATACTATAGATTTCAAAATAAAATAGATATTATACCAATATAATTTAATGATAAGTAGGATAATAATTTGTGGTCTATCAAATTGAAAATATAGACATAATGAAATGGTTTGAAATTTTATTATCTGATTGAATGATCTGAAATATTTTATAGGGATACAATTAACTATAGAATATATTTTAGAGTTACATTTCAAAAAAAACATTATGGTTGAGTTGGATTAAATTATAATCCCTTGGAAATACCTCAATGTATTGGAGGAGTATTCTAAGACAACATAGATACTCAAAGATGATATTATGTAAAATACAAGGAAATATTTATAGGTTTCACCACTAAAAGTTAAATGGACAAAGATATTAAAACAAATGATGTTGCATCTCGAGAAATACAATCAAAATCCCACAATCCATAATAATCCATGTTTTTTATAATTTCCACATTGACATCAATCTATTAAACATCAATATGGAAACTATCTTAAAAAACATACATGATTCCCCTATAAATAAGAATATCTACAAATTTGAATCCAAGGTGAATGAATAATATTATATCCTACCCTAAAAGTTTGTTGGGTACCCTCCTCCTAAGATAATAATATTATTAGAATACCCACAAGTAAGAATCTCAATGAGTAAAGCATACATTTCCATCCCAATTACACCCCATAAATCGTAATTGTTGGGAAAACCACTGAATCTGATTTTTCACAAAGTATTTACTATAAATGTTAGTAGAATATAATGAAGTATTTTTGGATAGACCAAAGACCCACATGACCCACATGGAATCACATTTCAATAAGAATAAGTAAAATAAAAATATGTGCCAATAATTTTATAATAAATTGGCGATTAAGTTTCGGAATAGTCAATAAATCATGCACATGATTTCATTATGGGATGACCAAATAATATAGTTTTCCCTGATTCTCTCTATAGTCGCAGATGAAAAAAATTCATATTCATATTTAGGATTACATAATTGTCTTTCTTATTCTTATGAGCATTATGAGTAACTATCAAGTGTCACTAAATTATATTAGGATCTCTTTAATTTCATGATCTTGTCATTTGGAAGACTTGTATTACCGGATAAATAGATGAAACTCTTGAAATTTTAAAGAAAAACATTTCTATATTGATTATATAGTCAATTAATTATTTTGAAAGTGTTGTGGATTTCAAAAAATCTACTATACTATTTACAAATGAGGATAATGGGGAAGAGTTAGAAAAAACTGAAACTCACAAAGAAGTGTGTGAATGATCTCAAAGGAAATCATTTTTTCAATATATACTAAATGGATGGATATATTGAAATATAGATGAGACAAAAAATATAATTTATGGCCGTATAGAGTTCATAAAACTCTAAAATAATTTTTTAGACTATCGAGAAGGAGCATCATCACCTTGATATATACTCAAAATAATTATTTTTTTTAAAAAAATAGTTATGAAATCACCATCATCCAATACTCTTGGTGGATAAATCCTCAAATCCACCTAGATATAAAATATTATACAATAAAAAATCGTATAGATTTATTTGTAGTCCTCTTATGTAGAATGATGATGTGATAAAGGGTAATAAAATTGTCAACTCATCGAATCATTAATTTTTATTATTAAATCCTATCCATATAACCAATATATTCATTCTTAAAAGTCATAAAAATACTATAGAATCTTTTTTCTATGGTGGGTTCTACGAAGGTATAAATAAATGATAATTAATATTTGAGTTGAAAAATGATTATTTTCTTTATTGAGAGAGATTTAAGCCCTTTATGTATATGCTCAACTTATGGACATAAAATTCTATCATATAATAGTTGATAATGAACATAGGATCAATAAATCCAATCATTAACCCTCTTTCTTCGAGTAAGGAAAAATAAACTCACCCAATTTTATAAACATTCTAGGAGTATGAGAACAATAAGAAATAACATTTATAAAGTATATAATTAGAATCCAACTAAATGATATCCAATATGATAGACATTCATTATTATCAGTTATGATACAATGATTAATTCAGTGTAAGGGTAATCATAACTATATAATCATGTTACATTTCATCAGCATACACCCAATGCCTGAATAATTTTATCAATGTACTTATAAGAGTACAAAAAAAAGAAAAATAAATTTGAGACATTTCAAATTGACACATTGATTCTAGGTATTACATGATAATGGGTTAGTAACAAAAAATAGAAATCATAATGCACATAGAGGCTTCAAATTTCCTAGAAGGAACTCCACTTAATCTATTGAATGATGCAAAGACAAAATGTATGTTGTTTATTCATCATATTGAAGAATAATATCCTAACCTAGGAAACCATATTAAATACAATTAGAGTGAAAATAACATCATTATAATCTCACTTCATGAAAATAAATATCATATATGTTCATTGATCCAAACTCGTATTGGGTAATAATGATTCATTTTACACAACACGTATGAGTATTTCCATGCACGTTTCATATATATGATAATTACTAAATAATTGACACCAATTCAATATATCATTATGTTTTTATGGAATAAAGAAATATCCCACGATCATAACTTATGGATTCATGGACTCACCCAAAATTAACATAATCTCTACATAATTGGATTCGATCATATCATTCAAAAATAATCATTTCCCAAATAGAAAGGGAATAACATAAATTTATTCATTTGAATTTGATTAAGAAGGCTAATATTTTACCCATATTGATCATTATATTGAAGATTTGAATGATTATCAACCCACATATAAAGAAATAGTGTTCATGAATGTAGATTAAAAAAACATATAACCCAAATTATTAATGATGACCCATAACCCACGTTAATTTAACAATCTATGAACCCTAAATATCATTTTCAACAAATTTTATTCATCAAGAAACATATGGATAATAATTTTTGAATGATTTATTAAATATATACACTTGAACCATATGATTCCATTCACAACATGGGACTTCAAACTAAACATAATTTCTATAGACATACCCCCGGAATAATGAATACATTATATTGAACAATGTTCAAAGATGAGGTAAATAAATTAATGTAGGCATATTACTATAAAAAGTAAAATATTTGAATTTTTTTTACAAAATTATTCTTATCATGATGGTGAATTTTAAAATTCGTTTCCATATCAACTTCATAGCCATCAATTTTCATAGCTTAATGGATGATTTAATAGCTTCAATCATGGAATTTTTAATTAATGCAATGATATATTGTAGTTCCCTCTCCATTTTAATTGGAATATAATAAAATATTCATAGTTCCTAATGGTCAATAATATAAGTTTTTAAGAGAACCTGAAGGGGTGTATCTCCCATTACTATTTCAAATATTTTTAATTATCTCTAGAGCCACCTATTACTGATAGATAAACCACATTAATAAGACATTTCAGAGAAAAAAAAGTAAATTATACATGGATGATATTTTCGTGTAATGAAACCAACTTTTTTATGAATTTAATGACCATGTTATCGTGTTAAAAAGACATTGTTGATAAAAACTACCAATCTACACACTAAATTTCCAGAGATGTTCACATCATGAAAACTAATCAGAAATTTTTTCTCACAAAAAATTTTAAATCCATCCAAAAAAGAAAATTTTGGCACATTAAAAATATATTACTATGAATATGTGGGAGTTGGGAGGCCTTTCAATTATCATCACATGTTTTGGGTGCATCATTTTTAAATTAATTTGAATATGATTTAGCTTCATAATATTAATTAATAATATCATGATAGACTAGTTGGGTGAATAATTTTATATGGTATTTGAAAGCATAAATTAATATATATTTCTTACTTTGACCCAGAAACTACCTATAGAAAAAAAAATCTCATCCTCTTTGATACATCATTTGAATATTTAATATGTTTCATTTTTCAAAAAAAATAGGCAATAGAAAAAAATTATATTATTGATCATGACAAAATTTTGATAATTTTAACTTTTTTATGAACAAAAATTTGTTGTTTTGATTAAAATCAAGAAAAATAATCAAAATAATTTTAATTATTTTAATAATTAAATTTAATTGATGAATAGATTAATTTTTTAACATTAATTAAAACTAAGTCATATTGTATTCTCATGGACAAAGCATAAATTTATTTTGTAATCATTTGATTTTGATTTTTTCTATGACGCTGGAAATAACTGGTTAGGGTAGAAGATAAAATGATATTATGTTAACATAATATAGATAAAAATTACTTCATTATAGTTATTTGATGATTTTATTTACTATATATGAGTTAAATGATTTCCAGACTCAATAGAAGGGTAAATTAATCAAATATTGGGCAATGTTTTGATTTTTTAAGGTATTTATATCAAAATAAAAATAAATGGATTATTAAGAAACATTTTGAAAAAATAGAGGAATTAAGCCCTAATATAGAGTACCAATTCAAATGATGGTAATTTATAAGATTAAAACAATTCAAAAATAATTTATGAATAATATTTCCTTTTCCCACAAATATGAAGGATAACCCAAGGAACATAACATCAAACTAATTTCTGACCGGATATGTATGTATTTAGACGTAAATGAGAATATAAGAGATAATGATAGCTCTGTTAATCTATTTCCATTTAAATAGGAATTCTTTGTGTTTCCTAAGAATACAATGGTTCCATGTATCTATAAAATTGGAAATATACGTGAGAAAAAAAACATTGGTTATTTGAATAATCATGCATTTATATTTAGGATCACATTGATAAAAGATTCATGGACTAGGAAACTAATTTATATCTCTAGATAAAGATCATATTACATGTGTATGACATGTATAAGATCAAGCCCTAAAATAAATGTATCTATTACTGGTCTAAAAATAGAGTATATTTATACTAATATCATTACATGAAATTCCTCATGATATTTGAGGATCAAGGGTCGAATGTAAGCATGTGAATGGGTTGGACGTTAGATTATCAAGGTCTCTACATATAATTTTCATATGCATCACCTCCTACTTATAAGCCACCAATAACTTGTGATTCATTCTTAATCATTATAAAAATCATTATACTGATGAAAATAACTATAAATGGGACTGAATATTTTTATTTTTAATTGAATTTTTTTATAACTATATAAGTGGTGAAATATCCACTTTTAAATGAATCATGAATACATTAATTTTTTTCTCTCTTGAATACCAATAGTATTGTATTTTTTTGAATTTTTAATGGTTTTTTATAAGACTATTTTACTCATGAGATAGTAGTTAGTTATTAATATACATATATAAATTTATATACATAAAATATATTACTCTCCTTTTTTCACACATTTTTTTATTTCTAATTTTAATTACTAATATGGATGAGGGGAGTGAAACTAGTTGAGTAATGATATTGGCTTCATGATCACATTGTGAAGGATATGGAAGTACATGCAGTGGTCCCAATTTATTTTTTCCAATTAAGAGTGAGTGGTTCGAGGGCTGAATATACATAATTAGTGGATAAAGATATTATTTTTTAGTGATTATGATAGATGCTGGGAAGAATATACACATCATTGACACTATTTCTCAATATAATTTAATAACCTTTAAAAATAGTCAAATTCACACACAACATGGTCACAATAATTGATTTCATAGACTAAAATTTGTTATATATGAACTCACACATAGAAACAAAACATCAAGTCCCATATTGTGGGTCAAATTTTGATATAAATATATTAATATTTATTTTTGGGTTATTATAAATATATATATACAAATACAATATTGTTTTATAAAGAATTATTTAATGTTTATAGGGATCCAAACATTTTTATTTTCTTGTTTTTCATTGTTTTCCAAATGTTATATGATTTTATTATATGACCAAATCATGAACTGATCACCATTTTTTGAATTGATCTAGAAGTTGAGAAATCATTTCAATATAGATTAGGTAATTTCATTAAATTTGAACATTTCAAAAAATATTTAATAGAAATGTCGTAGATATATTTTTGAATCAAACTAAAATTATTATAACTTATATAATAATATAATATAATATAATCAACAACAATGGCCAATATCTTTATTGAATTTTAATTTTCTAATAATTTTTTTGATCCCTCATATATAGAATGAACTCGAAATAAAAGGGAGTATTATTAATATTCTCTAATCATGTAATGTATTATCAAATAAAGACACAACACATATTTAAAAGATTTTGGAATCATGTACCTAATCAAGATTTCATTAGGATTGATTGATTAAAAAATTAGGTTGAGAGAACTTCCACCTGAACAAAATGATAAATTAAAATAATTCCCCTAAAATTAACAATTTAGAGAGGTGACATGTTGGGATATTCTATAAAGGATATTAATTCAAATATTCATGATATCTTCCCAGATCAAATCATTAAGTATTTAAAAAAATGAATCCTTTATTAGAGAGTATATATTATTTTCGGGACCTTATTACAAAAATATGTGTGAACATTCCATATCTTGTGATGTTGGAGCACAACATCAAGGGTTTTCAATGATATTCGACGGGATTTTTATATTAATATCATATATTCATATTGATGTGTTGAATCCCATTTATAATATTAGTGTTGATGATAGAGGTTTTTTGAAATTATATTTTGAAATTCAGTACTATTTTTGAACAAGACATTAAAGACCAAGAATTTCCATGTAATGTTTTTTCATATATGGGAATTTTACAGGACCGTAAAAATTGGAGGCGCGTGATTCCAAGGCCCAGAGTGCCCGAAATGAATTTCTTAACTTTTTATTTGAGTACGTAAAATAAACGTGCATGTGAGTTTTTCTAAATTTTTAACCGGTGCTCGGAATTGGAATCTGAGGGCACCGTTGAACTCGCTGCGCCAGGATTCACCTCAGAAGACTTTCACCACCACGATAGTTGGTCAAGGGTGAAAGTTAGTTTTTGGATTTTTCATGTCAGAATAAAATTAAAAAAAGTATATGACATTTTTATATTAATTTTCCACACCTATGTGGGTGTTGGGAGGTGGGGTCCACCAGAACTAAACCTCGATGTGGAAGTTGAGGTGTGGAGACCACCAGACCTTATACTCTAATGAGAGGTTATGGTGGGGGGGATCAACAAAACCATAACCTCCCATGAGAGGTTATTGTGGTGGGGACAACCCGGGACAAAACCCCCCTTTAATTGAGATAAAATCTCAACCCCCATCATTAATGTGGAGGATCCTCTTGATTTCCTCCACATTAATTGTGCCAACACACATACTTTAATTGTGCCAACCCTCAAGCTTTAATTATGCCATCCACCATAATTAACAAACCTTTTTGAATTCTGCCCACAAAATAATAGATTGCATAATCTATTATTTTGGGACACTTTTCATTTTGGTGGAGCGATGGGAGAAAAGATCTCAAATTAATAACTGCTTCTTTAAATGAAGAACATTTTCTTCCAACAATGAATGCCAATGAAGAACACCGACCCCGACTTAAACCTTCTTCCTCGAGACTTCCTACGACGTAGGACGTCTTCAACTACGACGAACTGACTTCTATCTTTTTCCCAACGATTATTCTTCTATCTTGCGACTCTATAGACGTATCAACCTGAGGAAGGGGGTTTATTTACAGGATAAAATTCTCCTTGTTTTATTTTACAGTTTGGGAAAGAATAATTGTGGAAGTTTTAAAATTTGAAGTTCATTGTTCTTCCTTATTTTGCAGACAAATCCTACCACCCTAAATGCGGAGGGTGCAGGACAAACCAAAATAGCATGAACCCTCCTCCGGTCTTCCTTGGTGTAAACATCTAAATGGAGGAAGACAATGGAGATGAAGAAGGTGAAATGTGCAATGGCACTCCACCACCCGTGGCCACTGTCGCCTGTGGCACCCCAGCCGAATCAACCCACCCCCTCGCGGTGCCCCTACCAAACTGGCGCGTGGCAACGCGGTGCCCTGGATGAACCCACACGCGCCCCTCGCCTCTCCCTAGCTGAACTGGCCCGCGCCGCTCCCGGCACCCCGGACGAACTGGCATGCACCTCACACGACGCTCGCCCGCACAAGCCCGCACCCACACGATGCCCCGACCAAACCGGCCAGCACCCCCGCTGCACCCTGGTCGAACTGGCCCGCACCCCGTAGTGCCCCGACCGAACTGGCCCGTGCCCCCGCGGTGCCACGGCCGAACCGGCCCACGCCCTAGTGGTGCCCCAGCCAAACCGGCACGTTCCCCTCACGACTCCCAGGTCGAACCGGCCCATGCCCCTCACGAGGACGCGGCCGAATCGGCCCACGCCCCTCGTGACTCTTCGGCTGAACTGGCCCATGCCCCACGCGACGCCCCAACTGAACTGACAAGCGCCCCTTACGGCGCCCCGACCGAACCGGCCTCGTGCCCTCGTGGCACCACTGCGGCCGACCCGCCCCAGGGACCCCTGGGCTCCACACCACTCGCGGCGCTCATGGCCCACCAGACCTCCTAGTGGACCATACCGCATCATGGGCCTGGAATTACCTAGCGGGTCGGGTCGGGTAGACCTGAAAAGGGTCAACCCATTCCTGGTCGGGCTAGGTTGGTCTGACTAGGTCAGACCAGACCCGGGCCAACTACGACCATTTTGGCTCTTTGGGACTAACCTTTGGAACCATACGTATTTTTGAAGAACCATTAGCGGCACTGAAAGTCTTGGAGAGAGACAGTAACATTGAGTAAACTTCACCATAGTTTTTGATTGTGATGGGAAACGGTCAAGATGGATCGAGCACGAATCCAACATGGACCTTCGACTAAAGGGATAATAACTAACAGATCAGGAATCTATTTGACACGACATCTATTGTGTTAAGACCCCTATGAGGTGGTGGCCCTTTGAGATACTTCTCTGTTTGACTTCATGAGAGTTGGAGTATCTACCAGTAGCTAATGGAGAGGATCCGCCCAGAGATGAACGAGCATAGTGGGGGGACCAAGTAGCTGGCATTGACCTGACGATTGATGACAGTTTTGACTCAGAGTGAATCGACTATCCTAGTGGGGAGCCCCTTGGTGTCATGGTAGAACTATATTATGGAGCAGCTTGGTGTTGCGGTAGACCCACGGTACTTGACAGGAAGAGTACCTCAGCATTCTACGAGGGGGAGCAGGCACGGTGACGCAGCAGAACAATGGTGGGGAGCACGCTTGGTGACATGCAAGATCCACGATACTTGACATGAGGAGCACCATAGAAGTCCAATGTTAGTGGGAAGCGTGCGTAATGTCGTGGCAGGCCCACTATACTCAATAGAGGAGGAGTTATCTAGCAGTTGAGGTTTCGACAAAGTGACAGGGGATGTTACTTGATAATACCCATAGAATAAAATTATGTTTTGAGCTGAGTATGATTTTCTATTTTTTCCTCATTATTGAGATGGATCACTTCATAACATAAAAATAAGTATGGGAATATACCGAAGTAGGGTTATCTATTTTTTTTCTTTGGGGTTTATCCTTGAGAGATTTTAGGTGACCTTGAGGTTCTCGGGGTCCCTGCATAGTATTGTTATAATCACCCCTTCATGAGCTATGCCCGCACCTTATTGTGTTGGATACAGAAGACGGACAACGATGCCTGAGGCTGAGAGTACCAAGACTAGACGGTACACGGAGTGGGACCAGATAGAGTGTCGGTACACGGAGGAGACGGACAGATGTGGAGTGCTGAGGAGGAGATTTGTAGTTACCCTTCAGGTAAGAACCTCGGTGGACGACCCAGTAGTTGGTTCTCCTTTTCACTCATTTGTACTTGTACTTTGAGTTTCAATTGTACATTTACTGTTGGGCTTGTATTCAGGTCCCTTATTACTTTCAGCACTCTTTTTTTATACAGTTTACTTGGTGTTTCATATCCAACTGTGTGGTTTCTGTTGTGTGTGTTTACAGAATATAAAGGCAATGCCTTCCCAGTTTTAATGAATGTTGCCTTTGGTCCTAGTCTCCAACCCATGACCTATGGAAGGCAGGCTTGGGGTAGTCACGACATGGGCCCTGATGGAGGGGTCATGAAAAATTGGTATCATAGGTGTCAGTTCTATTGCAGAACATAAGACTTTGATCTTTTGAGTGAAGAAATAGTGTTATGTGTAGTGAGCGTGGTTTTCAGATCAGGGAGTCTAGTGTTGGTGTGGCAGCCAACGTATCCATACACTAAGACCCTGAATTCTGATTTCTGACTGAGTGCACGGAAACACTGATTGCATGTGTGTTTACAAATGTTGTTGTTATGTTAGCTCACCAAGTATAACTTTTAACCGAAGCGAACCTATTTGTTTTCAATATGCCTCCACCCAGAGAGCCATCTAGAGTTTTGAGAGTTTTACATGCTAATATCCCACTGAGCAATGAGGCATCAGTGCAGGGCCCTCTTATAGTAGAGGCAGTAGTGGATGCACCAGCGGTACCATTACCTCTTGGGTCACTGATGCCACCTGCCCCAGCAGTAGAGACTACATGCCGTTTGAGCACATTGCGTGAGTTCCAGTGCCAGAGGCCACCCAGGTTCAGGGTAGATATGAACCCACAGGCAGCTGATGATTGGATGGTGGTTGTGGTGAGAGTTTTCCGACTTGTAGGGACACCATCTGATCTCATGATGATTCTTGCTGCTAGCCTTCTACAGAAATCCGCGGGAAGATGGTGAAGCTTGGTGATCAATGTTCACAATGAGGTAATGCTTCTCTGGAAAGACATTGAGAGCATGTTTCAGGCAGAGCTTGTCCGAGCGACTCTTTGCGATGTGCGTATTCAGAAGCTACTTCATCTGTTGTAGGGCAGCAAGACTGTAGCTCAGTACTCAGTGAGGTTCACTGACCTCTCACCCTACTCCATTTATATAGTGCATGACCCATTCTTCAAGGCTCAGACCTTCAAGTAGGGAATCAGGTGGGAGATCAGGGCTTCGGTGATCCCACTCAGAATCCCGACACAGGCAGGGGTGTTAGAGAGAGCCCTCCAAGTGGATATTTTTCTTGTTAAGAAGTCTCCAGCAGGGAGAACCACTACCAGTCGACATGTAGAGGAGTATTCTATAGTTGTTAGCAGACAATGTTATTCAGAGGTCCAATAAGACCATACCTACTAGTGGATAACCGCATGATTGTGAGTCGGTTGTGTGGGGAACCTGAAGAGGAGACAGACATGCCTGGAGTGGGCATTGTTACGGATGTGGCGAGCAGGGTCACATGGCTCATGACTATCTGACCCACCATTCAGATGATCAGAAGATGGTCGATGGACCATCTAAGAGGAGACATAGGTTCGATCGAGGTGGTCTGTAGGGAGAAGGAAGACGTGGCAGAGGAGCTGGTCATGCAACTAGCGGTGGAAATCGATTCGAGTTATTACTACCACCACCATTAAGAGGTCCACCCCTACTGCAGGGAGCTAGTGGACAGAGAAGAGCTCATCCCCAGGAAACTGAGGCATACAATAATGGAACTATAGAGATGATACGAGGTACGATCTGTGTCTACTACACCTTAGCTACAATTCATATGGACATAGGTTCCATTCATTGTTTTATTGGCACCACCCTCGTTCGGATCTTGGAATTCTGAAAGATCTGTTGGCTCGATCCTTACAGATAGAGACTCCTATCGGAGCGGATTCGATGATTATACACTAGTTCCGGCAGTGCGAGTTTACTCTAAGATGCAAGAGCTTTGACTGGGATCTCCTAGTAGTGGCTTCGAGCACTACAGGAAAACAGTCGTTTCGCGTCGGTTTTTCGTTGGGGTTTTTTCGCGGTGGTTTTTTCGTGGCAGTTTAAAAACCGCAGTTCAATTTCTTAATTTTTTTTTAAAAAAATATGTATTTTTTTTAAATTTTTTGTAGGATTAGCGGTGGGTTTTAAAAAAACCACATCAAAATATCGGCGGTTCAGGTAAAACTACCGCGAAATGAGAGGAAAAAAAAATAAAAAACACACGAGAAACCCTGAAATCACTAAAACGACCATAACTTTTGATCCGGGAATTCGTTGGAGTGCCACAACTAGTCAAATCGAAGCTAATGAAGAGATCAAGAGGCACGTATAATCAAAATAGTGAGATGGTCTAAGGTGCAGATGATATGAGAGTTATAAGAAAGTTGAAAAAAGTTCCCCAACTTCAAACAGACATAACATTCTTTCCGGGTGTCCGTTTGGGATATACCACATAACAAATAAAAGCTAGCAAAGAGAGCTATGAACCAGTTCAACATTAAGCAAGCTTATGTGGTGTTTTGGACTCCAAAAACCCCTCAAAAGGCCTCCGAAATGTCGTTTCTGTCACCGGTGTCCCGTCGAACTTGTCTTTAAACGAGCCAAACTTTCGATCCGCGTGTCAGTTCAGACTCCTCCACCTAACAGATCATAGTTTGTTCCATGAGATTCAGTTTGACTAGTCGTGGCACCCACATGGACTCCTGGATCATATGTTATGGCCTTTTAGTGGTTATTTGGTTTCTTGTGTTTTTCAATGCCACGTTTCAAGTACCCATTCCCCATCAGTTTTTTTAAATGGGCATAACATTAAATCCACTGGTCCATTTGGTCTCTTTCACATATCACCTTGAAGATATATCAAGGATCTTTGATTTGACTAGTCGTGGATCCGGAACGGACTCTCAGATCATAAGTTATCTCCATTAATGTGACTCCAATATTTTTGTCACTTTATGATGGTTTTGACGGGTTTTAACGGTTGCTCTATTTATGACTGTTTATTTTGGTTTCCATGATTTTTTATCTTTATCAATGGTTTTTTGTGGGTTATTATGATGATTATGTTTAATTTTTAAGGGGTTTTCCAGAGTTTAATGAGTTTTCATGCATTTTCATGATTTCTAATGGTTCCTTCTTCATCCTTCTCCAACTGTTTTCATGTGTTTTGATAATTTTTCATCCCTTATCATGAATTTTCACACTTTTTCATGTATTTCATTTATTATTTATTATTTATAATATACATTAATTTATTTATTATTTATTATTTTTTACTGGTTATTTATTATTTATTATTTATATTTATTTATTATTTATTATTAATTATTTATTATTAAATATTTATTATTTTTTATTTTTTATTTTTTATTTTTTATTTATTATATCTGATTTATGATTAATAATAATAATATTTTTTAATGGTTATTTATTATTTATTATATATTATTTATTATTTATTATTTATTATTGTTAATAATAAAATTTTATTTATTATATATTATATATTATGTATTATGTATTATCTATTATCTATTAAATATTAAATATTAAATATTATTATTTACTAATTTATATTAATTTATTATTATTTATTATTTATTGTTTATTATGTATTAGTTATTATATATTATTTAATAATAATTATTTATAATTATTTATTATTTATTATTTATTATTATTAATAGTTATTATTTATTATTTATTATTATTATTTTTTATTTTTTATTTTTTATATAGGTATTATTATCTATTATTAATTGTTGTTTATTATTTATTATTTATTATTTATTATTTATTATTTATTTAATTAAAATTATTAATAATGTGTTATTTACTATTACACTTATTTATTACATATTATTTATTTAATTATAATTTTTAATTGTGTGTTATGTATTATTATTCTTATTTATTATTTAATATTTATTATTTATTATTTTTTGTTTTCTATTTATTATTTTTTAGTTTTTATTTTTTATTTTTTATTATTATTTATTATTATTTATTATTTATTATTTATTATTATTTATTATTATTTATTAATATTTATTTTTTTATTATTTATTTTTTATTATTATTTATTATTTATTATTTATTATTATTTATTATTTATTATTCTTTATTATTTATTATTTATTATTTATTATATATTATTTCACATTTCTAATTTATTATTTTTATTTATTATTTATTATTTATTATTTATTATTTATTATTTATTATTTGTTTTTTGTTTTTTATTATTTGTTATTATTTATTGTTCATTATTTATTATTATTTTTCATTTTTTATTTTTTATTTTTTATTATTTGTTATTTATTATTATTTATTGTTTGTTATTTATTATTTATTCTTATTTATTATTTTTTATTATTTATTATTTATTATTTATTATTTTGATTTAATATTTTGATTTAATATTTTGATTTAAAATTTTTTATTTGTTTATTATTATTTATTATTTATTATTTATTATTATTTATTATTTATTATTTATTATTTATTATTATTTATTATTTGTTATTTATTATTATTTATTGTTTGTTATTTATTTATTATTCAAATTTATTATTATTTATTATTTCATATTTATTATTTATTATTTGTTATTTGTTATTTGTTATTATTATTTTTTTATTATTTTTTATTTTTTATTATTTATTTTTATTTATTATTTTATTTTTATTGCTTATTATTTATTATCTGTTATTTATAATTATTTATTATTTATCAATCTTTGTTATTTGTTATTTATTATTATTGATAGTTTTTTCTTTATTATTTATTATTATTTATTATTATTATTATTATTATTATTATTTATTATTATTTATTAATATTTATTATTTATTATTTATTATTATTTATTATTTATTATTTATTATTTATTATTTATTATTTATTATTTATTATTATTTATTATTATTTATTGTTTTTGATTTATTATTTATTATTTATTATTATTTGTTATTTAGTATTTATTATTTAGTATTTATTCTTTATGATTTGTTTATTATTATTTATTATTTATTATTATTTATTATTTATTGTTTATCATTTATTGTTTGTTATTTATTGTTTATTTTTTATTTTTTATTATTTATTATTTATTCATTATCCATTATTCTTTATTCATTTAATTTTGTAATTTTATTATTTTACTGTTTACTGTTTTATTTTCATAATTTTATAATTTAAGTAAATATTATTATAATTTATTTTTTTATTTATTATAATAAATAGTAAATAATAATAAAAAACTCAATAAATAACTAATAAATCAATAATTATTAAGTATTAATTATTGGTTATTAATAATTGATTATTGCTTATTGTTTAATTATTATCGAGTTTATATCTATTAGTTATGTATTGTTTGTTTTTTCAATTAGTATATATGTATATAAAATTATATTTATAAACCACATGATGAGCTTGCTGGAGTGGTAAAGTCTTTGGAAAATATGCAAGAGATTAGGACTTCAAATATCACCAAACGTAGTATTTCTTTATATTGCATGGGCATGTGCATGGGCATCAGCATGCATGTTTGGATAAAGTAAATAATGTAATGATAATTAAATGAAATAAATAAATAAAATATCAAACAAATAAAAAAATACTAAATAAATAAATAAAATACGAACTAAATTAATAAAATACTAAATTAATAAATAAAATACGAAATAAAATACGTAAAATAAATAAAATAAATAAAATAAATAAAATAAATAAAATAAATAAATAAATAATATAAATAATATAAATAAAATAAATTTAATAAAACAAATAAATTAAATAAACCAAATAAATTAAATAAATAAAATAAATAAAATAAAATAAATAAAATAAAATAAATAATGGGACCAGGTTTACCTTCACCGGCGATAAGGGAGCCTTTGTAGCATAGGATGGACTTGCTCGGAGGAGAGTGAAACCGATCACTCATAAGTTGGCTAGGCTTACCCTCAGAGCAGTTGATGTGGAGAGTTCGAGCTATCCTGTAGTGGTGGACCAGTACACGGATGTTTTCCCTGATGATGTCTTATGTCTACCTTCTCATAGAGAGGTTGTCTTTTTCATTGACTTGTACCCCGGGATGACACCAATATCTACCCCAGCATATTGGATGGCTCCCACAAAGCATCTCAAAATGCGGGTACAGCTGGAGGACTTACAAGGGAAGGGATTCATTTGGCCTAGTGTTTCTCTATGGGCAGCCCCGATTATGTTCGCTAAAAAGACGGATGAGAGCTTGAGGCTTTGTGTTGACTATCGGCGCCTGAACCAGGTGACCGTGAAGAACAAGTACCCACTCTCAATGATTGACGACCACGTTGATCAGCTGGAGGGAGCATAGTGGTTCTTGATGATAGACCTCAGATTGGGTTATCACCATCTCAGAGTTCGAGACGAGGATGGGAAGAAGACGACTTTCAGTTGTCGGTACGACCACTACGAGTTCTTTGTTATACCTTTTGGCATAACCAACGCTCCGACATTGATCATGGGACTCATGAACATGATCTTTCCGCCATACCATGATCTCGTTGTTTTAGTCTTTATCGACGAAATTCTGATCTAATCGACTACTGAGAAAGAACTTTCCTACCATTTGCAGGTAGTACTGAACACACTCCAGGAGCACAAGCTTTATGTTAATCTCTCGAAGTGCCAGTTCTGGATTTTAGAGGTTCACATTCTGGGACATGTCATCATGGAGGCTAGAGTTGCAGTGGATCCAGCGAATATTTAGGTTGTACTTGATAGAGAGCCACCTAGGAGTGTGACGAAAGTACAGAGATTCCTGGGTTTGGCTGGATACTACTGAAGATTTGTGGCATATTTCTCCAGAGTTGTAGCACCACTATCAGCCTTTATGTGGAAGGTGAAACCCTTTGTGTGGTCAGAGAGATTCTAGCATAGTTTTGATGAGCTGAGGCAATGGCTGACAAGTTCCCCCTTATTGAGGCTTCTAGAGGAAGGTGTAGGGTATATAGTTAACTGCGACGCATCTGGGACCGGGCTCGGATGTGTCCTCATGAAGGAGCGAGCAATGATCGCATATGGTTCTCGACAGTTGAGACAACATGAGAAGAACTACACTACCCATGACTTGGAGTTAGTAGTAGTGCTTTTCTCCTTTAATATGTGGTGACACTATCTGAAGGGAGAGTGCTTTACAATGTACTCTTATCCCAAGAGTCTCAGGTATATCTTCTATTTGAAGGACCTGAAACTAAGATATCGATGTTGGCTTGATCTCTTCTAGGACTATGAATTTGAGATAGTCTATACTCATTGGAATTGGAAAGTTGTTGCAGATGCACCAAGCAGAAGGTCTGATATACTGCTGCTAGGTGAGGTGACGGGGCAGCTGGCTGCATTGCAGATATCCTTTGTTGATAGAGATGCAACATCTTTTCTTCAGTCTCTTACAGTCACTCCCCCACTTCATCAGCATGTCTAGGAGGCGCAACATGGGGAAACTTATAGCGAGACATGACGTGCTCAGATATTCCCAAGACATTCACTCAATGGATTTTCTAAAGATGGGGACCATGCCATCCTCTTCAAAGTACATACCATGGTACTAGTGTCACTTCATGTGGAATTGTTGATGTAGTTCCACACATCCCCTCTACAAGTACATATTGGAGTGGAAAATATGTATTCGGAACTCCGATGATAGCATTGGTGGTCAGTAATGAAGAATTCAGTTGCATTCTTTGTCTCTCGATGCCTCACTTGTTAGGAAGTGAAGGCGGAGCATCGGGTACCAGTAGGATTGGTTCATCCTCTAGAGGTCCCAGAGTGGATGTGGGATGGGATATCCATGGACTTTGTGACAAGAATTACACATACATACGGAGGTCATGACTTGACCTAGGTGATCATCGATCGACTCACCAAGTCATCCCGCATCCTACCGATTAGTGAGCAGGCTTCAGTAAAGAGCATCAGACGCCTCTATGTTTAGGATATTGTATGGTTAAATGGTGTACCCATGACGATTGTCTCCAATCATGATACACGTTTTACATCCTAGCTATGTAAGGGTTTATAGGATGCTTTTGGGGTGCAACTTCATTTGAGCACCTCCTTCCATCCTCAGATGGATGGTCATACTGAGCGGACTATTTAGACCCTTGAGGACATGCTGCATTCTTGTGTCAACAACTTTTGTCGCAGCTGGGAGGATCACTTAACCTCGGTGGAATTTTCATACAACAACATCTATCACTCCACCATTGGGATGGCAACATTTGAAGCATTGTATGAGATACCATGCAGATCACCATTGCGCTAGACTGACCAAGTGAGTCAGCACTAGTGGGACCAGATATGGTACGGGCTACCCTAGAGAAGGTGCAGGTCATCCTGGAGCGGATGAAGACTACACAAAGTAGGCATAAGTTATATGATGACAGGAGACATAGACCTCTAGATTTTGAAGATGGAGACCATGTATTTCTATGAGTCTCACTCCGAAAAGGTTTGTAGAGATTTGGACAAGGCGACAATTTAACTATGAGTTTCATCAGACCTTTTCAGGTCCTCAATAGAGTTAACGAGGTGGCATACCACTTTTCTCTTCCACCTCAGTTTCACTGGGTGCATGGCGTCTTCCTTGTATCCTAACTGAGGAGATACGTGCACGACCCTTCTCACATCGTCAACCATAGAGAGATGAATGTTGATGATTGGGAGACATTTACGGATGTTCTAGTAGAAATTCAGTATTGACAGTAGTGGGTCCTTTGTAGACGGTCGATACCTTTGGTGCACGTTTGCTGGCAGCACGGGAACCTCCAGGAGAGCACATGGGAGCGAGAGGCTTAGATTCTTGCACAGTACCCCCACATGTTCTCTTAGATTGAGTTCTGGAATATGGGGATGTAAAGCCTGAGGTGGGAAGAATGTAAAGTCATGGAATTTCTTTGTAATTTTTTTTATATATCCAAATATTATGAGTCCATGAAAATTGATTGCGCTTGATTCTGAGGCTCGGAGTGCCCAGAATGAATTATTGTACATTTTTTTGGTTACGTTCATTAAACATGTGAGTTTGTTTCTCTATCTTTGGAACCGGTGCTCAAAATTGAAACTTGAGGGCACCGTTGAACTCGCAGTGCCAGTATTTGTTTAAGAAGACTTTCACCTCAATGGCATTTGGTCGAGGGAGAATGTTAGTTTTTGTGTTTTTCATGTAATAATAAAATAAAAATAAATGTGTTTGGAATTTTTATTTTTATTTTCAACACCCATGTGGCTGTTGGGAGGTGGGGCCCGCCTGAACTAAACCACCATGTGGAAGTTGATGTGTGGGGACCACCAAACCTTATCCTCTCATGAGGGGTTATGGTGGTGGATTCCACTTGCTCCATAACCTCCCATGAGAGGTTATAGTGTTGGGTACCACCTGGGACTAAATCCAACTTTAATTGAGAGATACTCTCAACCCCCCTCATTAATGTGGAGGATTTTCTTGACTTCCCCCACATTAATTGTTCCAACGCACATACATTTAATTGTGCCAACCCTCATGCTTTAATTATGCCACCCACCACAATTAATGAATCTTTTTGAATTCTTCCCACAAAATAATAGATTGCACAATCTATTATTTTGGAACACTTTTCATTTTTGTGGAGGCTTGGGAGAAAATCTCTCCAATGAAGAACTACTTCTCCGAAAGAAGAGCGTCTACTTACAATAAAGAATGCCAATAAAGAACGCCGACCCCGACTTCAACCTTCTTCCTCGAGACTTCCTCCGATGAAGGACATCTTCAACTATGATGAACTGACGTTTGTCTTTTTCCAAATGATTAGTCTTCTTCCACATGACTCCATTAATGTATCAACCCAAGGTAGGGGGTTTATTTGCGAGATAATACATTCCTTGTTTTCTTTTGCGGTTTAGGAAATAATCGTTGTGGAAGATTTAAATTTTGATGTTCATTGTTCTTATTTCTTGTTGAGCAAAAAACTACCACCCTAAACGTGGATGGTGCGGGCCAAACCGACATGGCCCGACCCCTCCACCGTTTTTCCTTGGTGTACTCTTCGAAATGAAGAAAGGTGACGAAGAAGACGAATGCTACAAAGGCAACGACGCTTCACCACACCCGGTCACCACTGCCCCTGGAGCCTCGGCCGAACTGGCCCGTGCCCCTCATGGTGCCCCTTCCGAACCAGCTCGTGCCCCCACAGTGCCCCGGCTAAACTAGCCCTCGACCCTTATGGCACCCCAGCCGAACCGGCATGCGCCCCTCGCGACACTCTCGCTAAACCGGCCCGCGCCCCTTGTGGTGCCCCGGCCGAACCGGCCCGCGCCCCTCGTGGTTCCCTGGATGAACTAGATCATTCCCTAAATAGTGCCTTAGATGAACCGTCCCATGCCCCTTGTGGATCCTAGGTCGAACCGGCAACACGCCCTCATGGGACTCCTATGGTCGAGCCGCCCCGTGGCCCTCGTGGGCTCTGCACCCCTCGCGACCCTCGCAGCCTGCCAGACTTCCCAGCAGACGGGGCCATATCACGGGCATAGCCTGACTTAGTGGGTCAGGTCGGATCGACATGAATTGGGTCGACCTATACCAGGTCAAGTCAGGTCAGTCCGACCGTGTTGGACCGGACCCGGGCCCATTACAACAGTTTACGCACTTTTGGCAATAACTTTGGCACTGGACGTCCGTTTGACGAACCGTTAGCGGTGATGGAATCATGGAGTGAGACGGTCCCTTTGAGTATACTCCACTGGAGTTTTGGAATGATATGGGAAATAGTGAGGTTGGATCGAGCACGAATCCAACCGGGCCCCTGGGACTAACTGGTTAATAACTCATAGACCGAGAATCTGTTCGATCTGTCATCTGTTGCATTGAGACCCCTATGACATGATAGTCCTTTGAGATACTTCTTCATGGGAATTCATGATAGTTGGTGTATCGACCAGTAGCTCGTGGAGCAGATCCTCCCGGATATGAGTGAGTGTAGTACGGAGACCTAGTAGCTCACTGAGACCTGACTACTGCTGACCGTTTTGACTCGGAGAGACTCGACTATCCCATTTTGGAGTTACTTTGTGTCATGGAAGACCTACAGTGGGGAGTTCCCTGTTGTTGTTCCAGACCCACGGTACTCGATGGGAGGAGCACCTTAGCAGGCTACGAGGGGGAGCGTGCTTGGAAACGCTGTAGATCCAGGGTGGGGATTGCACATGGTGACGCAACAGAACCATGGTACTCGATAGGAGGAGTACCTCAACAGTCCAATGTTAGTGAGAAGCGCACTTGGTGTCGCTTATGGCCCACTGTACTCGATAGAGGGGGAGTTCTATAGTAGCCTTGGATTCAACAATGTGACTGGAGATGTTACTTGATACTACTCCTAGAATAATATCCTAGTTTGAGCTGAGTCAGTTTTTTGAGTTTTCTTCATGATTGAGATGGATAAATTAATAACATAGGAATATGAATGGGAATATACATAAGTTGGGATAACTATTGATTTAGTTATTTTTGGATTATCCATGGTGGATTTCATGAGACCTTGTGGGTCTCAGGGTCTCTACTGAGTATCATTATACGCACCCCTCCACGGGTTGTCCTCGCACCTTGTTGTGTTGGATGTAGACGATGAATAGTGATGGATGAGGCTGAGAGTACCAGGACTGGACGGTACCCAGAGTTCGACCATATGGCGTGTCGATACATAGAGGAGACGGACAGACGTGGAGTGCTGAGGAGTCGATCTGTACCTACCCTTCTAGTAGGAACCTCGGTGGATGACCCTGTAGCTGCTTTTCCTTTTCACTCAGTTGTACTTGTACTTTTAGTTCTAGTTATAACATTACTATTGGGATTGTATTTAGGCTCCCTTTTACTTTCAACACACTTTTGTTATATAGTTTACTTGGTTTTTGTATCTAGTTGTGTGACTTCTTGTGTGTGTGTTTATAGATTATATAGGCAATGCCTTCCCAGTTTTATGGCATTATGCATTTGGTGAAAGTCGCTAGCCCCTGACCTATGGAAGACGGGATTTGGGTAGTCATGGCACGGGCCCCAGGGGGAGGGTCGTGACAGACACATGATATAATGGGGAATTCATCAATTGAAAACATATAAGTCTCATTTACAGAAATTATGCATTCAGTGGATCAATTATCCTATGATTAAAATGGAACTATAAAATGTAAGAGAATTTCCATCTATAACTCCATAAAAATATGGAATTTTATCCATTTAGATAATTATAAATATTAATTCCATCAATTGAATGGTAATATGAGTAATGATTCTATTTATCAAAACAAAAAATTTTAATAATAATGATTAATAAACAGTGTAAATATCATTAGAATATAAAATATTGATTACATAACAAAAAACCATAGAGTTACCCTTCATAACAAGGCTATTAGAAAATATAAAAACCACATCCATTACACCATGTGATCAATAATAAAAAATGATCAACTGGTTCCAAAACTCAAGGTAATGTTAAAGAAGAAAAGAAGAGCCCACAATAAAATATTTGGTGGGAGAAATTGTTTTGTTTCAAGGTATAAAATAACCAATTAACCAATTTTCAATACTACCCCTAAAGTGTTGAAGAATTAATTTTTATATCATCTTATATATTATAACAGATTGATTAACCGAGGATCAATTAAACACCCAAAAAATTATTCCAAACACAGAAACCAGTGATAAGACAATTTGACTAATTAATGGGGGAGAAGTTCACTAATGAAATTTAAAATCCATATAATTTTTTTAATCTAAACAATCGCTCATGGTAAATAATGATTAAATGGAATATCAATTTCTAATATCTATCATTACATAACCAAATAAGGGTGTAAAAATTAAAACTAATATAAAGGAACCACCATTTCCTTCATGACTAATCACATAAAGGAAAACACTATGGATTCTAGGAAAAAGGAAAGTTTTGTTATGTTTAAAAAAGAAAAATTCAATATTTCCTGGAATTTAATACTTAAAAGAAATTCCAAGGTATAAACAATTTACTAAATAACTTTTTTCTAAAAAGATTATACATCAAATTAATGAAAGTGTATATTATAGAATGAATGTTTCTTCCATGGTTATACCTTATTTACCTATTCATTTACAGAATCATTATACATTAAATATGAAATAAACTTATGAGAATTAGAAATAAAATAATTTCATATGTGTTCTAGAAATTTTAAAAAAAAATTATGTGTCATTGTATATATTAATTTTTATAGGATAGCGAACTCGAATTAGCTCATGATGTAGCGTAACAAGAAAATATTCTAACTTCATATCATGTTGGTGTTCTTGATTTTTTTAGATTTAATGTTTATATATTTATTATTGATTTTTATGTTCTGATGATGGTTGATGATAAATATACTACTCAATTTCTGATAATTTTAAAACCAACATTATTGGAAAGAAATAGAAAAATAATCAATATGAATGAATGTACACATTCTGTGCTGTTAGGATATGGTAATAATATTTTTAATATATCCAAATATATTAAAATGATAAATGAAAAACACTATATTGTGTCATTGTACAAAATTTTAAACCATTTTTATTTAAGAGGAGATAATCCATTACTAATGGAGGTCAGTAAACGAGGTTCATTTCTATTAAAAAAATCTAATTTGAAACGGTTTATGGTTATAAATATCGAATTAATATATATGTGTGTGTATTAAATTGATGAATAAAAGATATAAATTTTTTATATTGAGACCTTGAATTTTTATTTAATGATAATAATGGCATGGACACCATTTCATTTCAAATACAATTTTTTAATTTGAGTGAACACAAGTTATTACAAATTTTTTTAAAAACCCCTGAATATGGAATTGAAAGTATTCCCATAAAATTATAAATATTAATATCTCATTGATAGTGACATGTTTCCAATTATATTTATAATTAAGAAACACTAAAATAATAAAATAAATTTAGGAAAATATCAATTAAAATTAAGGGGAAATGGAATAGACAATTGGTGATATACCTAAAAAATAATCAAAGTTTTCATGTGTTAATTTTTGTCACAAAATGATTCTGAACAATTTTGTAAGATAACAAGAAGGATTAACCCATATTTAATTGTTTTTATAACAATATTTTATGAAAAAATTTATAGTATAGAAAAAATTAACATATATTATATTCATGGTTGGTGATCCCAAATGAATTTATTTTAATGAAATATTAATGTACTGCTTAAATAAACGAAATGAATGATATTATAGAAAATTGAATCAATAATAGTTTATGGATATTAATTGAATATTTTAAAAAACAATCCAACAATGTAGATAATTTTTCTGAACATTCTTTTAAATCAACATATTGTGAGAATAAGATGAATAAACTATTACTCTTTTCTTAAATGTTCTTTGAATTTGTTTGGGTATCCATATCACAAATAATCTAGACTAGGACATGTTTATGCTACCATATGGTATGTTTTGGTACCAAATAATTCATTTTGTTTTATTCAATACTATAAGTACATTTGAATTTTACATGGTGATTATATTATATAATTTCATTAAAAAATAATTGGATTTATTACATGATGTCATTAGATTTTATAGTTCTTTATTTGACATTTTGATGAGAAATTATATAAATTCATGAAATGATGAATTGAAAATATCATCTTTTGATATATATAATATGATATTTTAGAGAAAATAGGATTATTTTTTCTTTATATCATTTCAAATAATGAAATAGATGTTGACTGGTTTAAGGATATTATAATATCTTTATTATTATACATCAAACAAGGTAGAAATTTGAGATCTTCTCTAAGACTTATAATGATTTTTAGGTTTTTTATTATAAATTCTAGTAATATTCAGTTTGAATTATCTAATATTTTAAATAAATGAAATTTAATTTGATCTTGATGAATTATATATGAAGGAATTCAAAAATGTTATAGAGAGAACAACAGTATCACCCCATTATCCAAAAAATATCTTAGAGTACACCATTTTTTTAGATGTGTGATGATTAAAAACAAATAGTAAGAGTTGTTTTGTTCCGTAATTTTGGTGAGAATATTAATGTGATTTCATATGATTTAGAATAATTCAAATCAACTCAAATCAATTGTAATATTAATGAGAATTATTTTTCCAATATCTGTTACACTCGTCAAATTTAAATCAAATTTATATTGATGAAAAATGAGTATTTATTATATTCATATAAATATGAGTTATTAGGTGAATAATGGTAGTAGAAAAAATTTTATAATTAGATGCTTTATTATTCTTTAGGAGTGAAATGTGTAGATTAATGGAAAAAATAGGTTTTATGAACATTATTTCTGATCATAAGAGTATGCTTCCCCAAACAAATATGGTATATAATCTCTCTAAGATACCTATATATGGCACAATCCTTTGGGATCAAATTTATAAAATCACTAGCCCTTAAATATTTTAGACAGATATGAGAAATAATTTTATGATATATTGTACTATATTTCACTATCATGATTTTATATTTCAGGTTTACATTTTATATGCGAATCAATGTATGGAATTATCCATGTTTTTGAGGGTTTGTAGTAATAATGACATCAAAATTTGTATTCTGGATGACAAGTTTCTATTTATGATCTATTTAGGCCACAAATTTACTAATAAAGGTCGTTTTAGTCTCTAATTCACCATTTGAATGTTTATAGGGGATATAAAATATTTGAAATCACTTTTCAATGATACTAAATATTTTTTAAATTCTTTAAATGATTTCTGAATCACTATTAGAATTTTCAAAATCAAATATTTTAACAACCATTTATATTCCATTTGTTATTTAATTTCATCAATATATATTTTACAATGCCTTTCCATATATAATTTGGATTTACCTATACATTTATGAATTTAGTAATTTTTTTTGTGTTGATTTCATTTAATTTATCTCAAAATGATGATTCTTATGTAGTGATTTATTTTCTATGATTGAACATATTTTTTATATTTTAAGAACTCTTAACTAAAATTGGTGAAAAATATATTCTTTTTTTTTTTGTTAAATCATACAAGATGTGGTGAATAAGAGATGGGTTTTAGAATTAAAAAAATCAATAATTCACCCCCCAAATTCCACCGTATAAGAAATGTTGTTTAATCAATATTTAAAGATAATATTGGGAAATCTTGTAATACTAATTAATGTAATAGTGTAGGATAATGGATAATAAATTGTAGAAATAAATATTTAAATTTATAACACACATGGTATGTAACATTATATTATTGTTTAGGGTATATGATTATATTCTACATTTTAGTTACACCAAAGATAATTATAGGGTTTGGGGAAAAGAAGAATAAAATTACCAGGGATAGAGATAACACGATATTATGAATTATGGATTTTGATGAGCTAAGGAGGGAGGCGTATGAAAAATTCATATTGTAAAAATAAGGAACTCAAGATAAACTTGACATACTTCTTCATAAGATATATTTTCAGTTTAAATCAGAAGTTTTTCTTTTTAAATCAAGACTAATTATCATCCCATTTAATATACATTTCGATAGGACCACAATAAACATTATCATAAATTTATTTTTATTTATTAAAATTTTATTTATGAAAAAAATGGAAATTAATATTAACACTATTAGAGTCTATACCTTATTTTTTATGAAGACATCTAATTTCATTAATATATTACATCACACAAAACACCATGTTTTAAGAAATGTTAATATAGTATACCATTATAACACAGCCATTAAATTATTGATTATTAATATTATTAACCACATGAATGAAATTATATGGTAGACACATCTATAAAAAAGTCATCAGATATCAGTTTATTACCAATGAATATAGAAATCATGTGACAGTAAAATACATATTCTATGAAAAAAAGTATGCGCATAATGTGCATTTATAATAATAAACTAAATTAGTCACTATTATTGAATGATTTAAATGATAGTTTTATAATATTTATTTACTTAAATTTTTTCATATTCATATAATTTTTTCATCATTGTTATAATAATAAATATTGTTTTACTATTAAAACTATATTTTCCTAAAAACTGTTTGTTCATGTTTTGAAAATATAATAAATTTTCTAATTTTGCTATTTTTTTTAAAAAATGGGCTTCATTTTTGAAATAAAATCCTCAAAGTTTTATTATAGTGAGTTTTTTATAGGACGTTGTAATGATTAATGTTTTGATGAATGGTGAAATATACAAGTTTTGATTACAATTGTTTTTCATTTAATGAATTAAAAAATAATAATTT
The DNA here is from genome assembly GCA_963277665.1 of Viscum album. NCBI lineage: Eukaryota > Viridiplantae > Streptophyta > Magnoliopsida > Santalales > Viscaceae > Viscum > Viscum album. The sequence continues at coordinate 1,934,998,826 of OY728142.1, forward strand.
TTATTTGAAAATGGTTTTAATATTTAAATTAGATAAGTTATATATTTTTTAATTGAATTTAGATCAAAGGAATAATTTTTATTTCTTATTTAGATACAGAAATTTAGTATATCTATGAAAAAAGTTTCATTTGACATTAACTATTTGGTCAGTATTGTGGATTTTATTTTAAAATAAATTCGACATGTTATGTGAATCAAATTAGGTAATATGATTTTAATATTTTTTTGTATATTTATTACCATTATTTAGTAATTTCAACATAATTTTTTTTCATGATTAATTTTAATAGTTGTCTAATTATATTAACATAGTTAAGGTTTAAATGAGTTAACATGGGGTTAACCAAAATTGATATGGTTCCTAATTTCCTTAAAACATGTCTAGTTTAAATTTTATGGAAATATTAAGACATTATATATTATAAGGTTCTATTATGGCCCATTCTTGAGCCATTTGGTATGTGTAAAATATGGGTATATTTTATTCATTTCGAAAATTACATGTTTGTGTCATATCCCACACTAAAAAATGGGCCAGCAGTATCCTATATTACTTAAAATTCAAAATACATTTCATTAGGATAACATATACAAAAATCAAACCCAAAATAAATTATTTCACATCCTATAGATTTTGTTTTTATTAGGAACCCATCCTAATAAGGATTTTGTTATAAACCTATAGAGGCTCTCTAGAGAATAGGTTTTCGTCTTAACCATGTGTTTTTGTATTATTTCGTCATATATCTGCTTATGATAATCCAAAAATATGATTATATAATAACATAAATATAACCCATTTAATAAGATATTTTTTTATTTTAAATGAATAACATATATTTATCTTATATTCTCACAAATTATAAATGAAATCATTACTATCTGTCTAACAATCTACCGACTCACAAAACGATGTCATTCATTTTCCATGTATCCACTAAAAGATGCATATAATGGTGAATTTTAATTTTATATATTATATTTATGAAATAATTATACCACTATAATTATAATTTCACATATAAAATCTTTCCATACAATCCATTAAAAAATGATAACATTGCTCATGTGTATGTGTGGACTACCGCCTCTACGAAGAGATGTTATACGATTTTAATTTTATTTTTACATGGATGGAAAAAATAATATATTTTCTGAATTTATATCTTATATATGATATAAAAATTAATATGAATATTTTAAATAATAAATAAATTTATTTTCTTCCATCCATTAAATAATGTAAAACAATTTTCATGTGTACGTACAAACCACCATCTCCATCGCTAATATAATTCATATATATATATATATATATGAATATAAATATTTATATAGTGATTATATATTATATTTTTATTTGAAATAAGATAATTTAGATTATTGAACCATAATAAATTTATAATAATCCAAACTACAGATGCAATACAAACACGATAAATGATGCTTTTTTACCTAAAAAAATAATTTTAACAAATAATTATTAATGAAAAGGTGGTAAAAGGTCATAAGAAAATTATATATGATATGATATAAATGTGAAAGGTTATTTAATATATATACAATGGAAAAAATATTTTTAATGAAATATGAAATAATGTGTATGATGAAATTCAAGAATTTAGGTATAGGAATTTCATGTCACATTTATTTCAATGACACACATGCCATCATCAACACTTATTTAATATTGGATGGTAATATTCTAAAAATGAATGTATTTTACGATTATTTTAATGATAATTACGATATTTAAATATCCATATATGTGTATTACTTTGATGCAGCCTCTGATTCAAATGTTACAAATGTTGTAACCATTTTATAACACAATATAATTTTTTCTTCAGATTGTTTATGATTTTTCCTCTTATGATGTAACTTTACTATCAATCTCCCATAAAATAGATTAATTTATTTAATATGTTTATTTAAAAAAATTAATATTAAAATATTTTCCTTTTATTTATGTATTAAATATTACAAAATATTTTTTTAATGAAACATGAAATAATTTATTTCTTCAGTTTAAAATACCCTTTATTCGAAATCCATGTTTATAAAAATGTTTATATTTATTTTTTTCTTCAGTTAAATTTTAATTTGATTTTTACTATTTTTTTATTTTTATAAAATTTGTTAAAATGATTCATTATTCTTTTTCAAAAAATGGATCTTGTTATATTTTTTTACAAAAATTTGAAAATAATTTTTTCATTCAAATTGTAAAACCTAGTTATAATTTTCCACATTCAGGACCACTCAATTATTTGAATCATCATTTGTAAGATTCCAATGTTATTTAAAATAAAAGAAAATATTTTAATAGTATTTTTTTAATTTTTTTTTTAGAATTTTTATTTTCATAGTGTAAATGGTATTTTTTTCAAAAAAAATTAATTATTTTTTAATAGTATTAATATTTGTTAAAAATCCATTTTTATTAATTATTATTTATAGAGGATATGATCCAATGATATTATCCTTATTCTTCCCTAAATGTATTATGATTATGATTTAATGATGTTTATCAAACACACTTTTTTATAGTTCATGTTTTTTTAAAGATGCAATGATTATGAAACTCATTTCATTTACATGGTTTATACAAAGAATAAATGATTGTAAAACCCAATTGCCTTTCATGGATTATGATATGATTATTTGTTGTGATATTTTCTTACACATAAGAATGATTTACATTATGTGATTGGTGGTCCCATAATTATATTTCCTTCCTACACATTTGGTAAAGATGGATATCTCATGAGATATATCATATTGGAATGTGGAGTGAACCCAATTTATTATGGGGATTTATCTACATTGATATTACTTGGAGTTAAAATTTAGTATATTATGGTTTTATGATTAAACCCATTAACCTAATATTAGTTAGATATTATTCTCTAATAACAAGAAAATTATTGTCTTTGATTATGTTAATGCCAAAAATATATGCCACCTTACATTGTTACAATCTCATTGAATATGTTTTTTGATTTCATTACAATCCATGTCTTCTGAACTAACATAGTATATTCCATGAGTCATGGTTATGATATATGATATTAAGGGTATGATTATAAATTTTATTCTCATGTTATCAAATAATTCTGACCATGTTATGGTGATATATACCTTGTTTACTCTTACATAGTATCTGAGATACCCATTTCCAATTTTATCTATCCACTGGTTATGATTAATTTTATTATGTGTGATATGTCTAAGAAGGGTTATAATAGAAAATAACATAGTTGGAGATGATTTATTTCATTTATGAAATAGTATTTTACATGTCTATATTTCCTTTTTTAAAAGTTTGGGGCTGAAGCCTCATTGTTTTATTAAATCAAAGCAAAGACCTCTTTTAACTGGGTAGTGGGAAACCCATTACATAGCCTGAATGCCCAGTGGGCTTGTATCCCATAAATATAGTTGATGTTAGAGTAATTTTTATTTATTAATTGGAAACTATGATGGGATAAAATTAGTGATAACCCTAGGTATAAGTCAATGAAGAAGAGAATTTCATGGAATTTTAGCGAAGGATAGGGTGAGTGGTTTCGAAAAAATCTTATCCCTTACTATATGATAAGTGTGAATATAGGATTGAAATAGTTCTACTTAGGGTTAATGACTCAGAAAAAATCCATTGGGATTTTAATTGGTCATGAACAAGTGCACAATAATATGTCTTACATCACATTTTGTTTGACTCACCCATGGGATATATTTAAAAAATTCACGAACTCTTTATTAAGTATTATAAAATATTTTAATATATTATAACATTAAATCTTATTACATTAAAAAAATGTGAAAGATATTAGAAATATAAAATCTTATATTTGATATCCTATGAATGATTTTTATTAATTAATCGCTCTGATTAATGGTGGTTAATGTTCATGAAAACCATTTCTCTATTAGAAACAAATTTCATACATAATGATAATTTTTATGTGGTGAAAGGTAATCCCAAATCCTGAATTACCATATATGAGTTTAGCCATATTAATTGAAATTATATCATATAAAACACTAATAAAGATAATTCATATCTAGAAAAATTATATGTTGGATTATCATTTAATATCCCTAATGGTATAATGATTTAATCACAAGTTTATTGTTATTCTCGAGTTGATGTTTTTTGAAAAGTGCCTCGTCTAAATCTTGTTATTCATCCTATGGTTAAATTTGGATATAATATTATATATGGAATGGTTCTATTTACATAAATACTTAAACATTTACAAGTAAGGGAAGTCACAATTAACATTCCAAGCCATCATATCATCATCTACCAATGAAACGATAAATATTAACTTTTTATGGAAATTGTATTCATGGTATAACTATTCATTACCATTAAAAAGGGTTGTTTATATATGATTGTTTAGGATAACTCAATATAAAATAAATATCATCATTGGGGAGTTTTTTTATGACATTATTGATGAGTTACCTAGTTTCCCAATAAATCATAAATATGAGTTCTCATTAGAACTCATACATGGTGCCACACCTATTTAACATACTCCTTGTAGAATATCTATTATTTAGTAGTAGTAATTTTATAAAAAACTCTAGGATAATAATTATAATAGATTTTCATAACCAAGTGTGTATCTCTGGGGTGAACCTATATTTATTAAGAAAAAATATGTAACAATTTTACGACGAATTGAATATTAGAATAAGTACAATGTCATAATCATGATAATGTATATCATACCCTGTATTGATGACTTTTTATATTAAATACATTTATATAAATAATTTTACAAGATTAAAGTTCATTCTGGATATCATATGTTTATTTTCATGAAGGAGGTTATAATTAAAACATCATTCCAAAAAATGTATGTACAATATAAATATATTGTGATGCAATTTGGTCTCACAAATCCCAACATAATTTTCATGTATTTAATGAATTGAAATTTTATACATTATGTTTACATGTTTTTGGTTACTTTTATTGATGATATTTTTATATATTCAAATATCATCTAATACCATAAATATCACCTGATAATTTAAATAAAAAACCATAGGATTGATAAGTTGTATGAAAATTTTACCAAGTTTAAATTTCCGCTATATAAGGGTTCAGTTATTGATTATATAATATCATGAGAGGGTTTATCTATAGATCCATAAAAAGTAGCAGTTATCAAACATTGTCCATGGCTAAACACTATGTCTATGATCCAATTATTCTTGGTTTGGATGGATATTATTAAAAAATATTGGAATATTTGTCTTGATTATCTAATTCACAAAATAATGTTACATTGAAGGATGTAAAGATCCGTTGGAAATAAATGTGAAGAAAATTTCATGGAAGTCAATAGAAGGGTAGTCAATGAACCTATTCATTCATTTCCCTATAGTTGTTAAGGGTTATAAATCTATAGTGATACATAAAATAATGGGTTTCAAGACATCCCCATATAAAATGATAATATGGTAGCTTATTCCTACCAACTATTGGTGGTTCGTGAGAAAAGTTTCCCAAATCCTAATTGGAGTTAGTCGGAAATACTTTTTACATTTATATAATGTAGATATTATCATAATATTCAATGGTTTTATATATATAAAAATCATAATATTTTAATATATATATTCACATCTAAATAATTTAATATGTTTTAAAAAAGTTGGATGAAAATTATTAAATATTTTGATTTCTCGATACATTACCACCATGGTAGAGAGAACAAGGCAGATGATTCTTTTAGATGAAATGACCGTACTATAATATCCATGATGAGGACTAAATAATTTAAAATATTTCTATAAATTCAAAAGATATATCTGTAAATATTTATGAACCTAAAGAAATATTATATTTCCCAAATGAGTTCTCATCCATATATAAATGTCGTGGTTATGGTGTTTCAATGTAAAGATAGAGCTATAGAATATAGGGAGTAGTTTTCTAAAGATTTATATTGGTTAAAATGGAATGATAATGTTCATGATTTATGTCTGTGTTATATCCATACAAGTTTTCATGAAGTTTTTAGAGGATGATCATTGTTTTTTATTATATATTATTCATATAAGTATGAATATTTATAGAGATTTTAATGTGTGTTTCATGTGGGACATCATGAAGAGAGATATTGAATAGTATGTATCTTGATTCATGGTAAGTCAGTATGATAAAGATGAGATGTAAAATTCTATGAGGATGTTACTACAGTTACCCATAATAGAATATAAATAATAAAACATCATCATGGATTTGGTCATTGGGATCTGAAAAATATAGAATGTATATGATTCAATTTCAGTTGTATTTGATCGCCTTATGAAGTTAGTGTACTTCGTTTCGATTAGAGAAGACTATTATCTGGTTTATCTTTCCATGAAATATATTAAGGATGTTCTCTGATTTAATGGAGGACCCTATATATAATATCTAATTGGGATTCATGGATTACATTGACATTCTGGTGATTTCACTAGAAGGATCTAGAGATGGAGTTATGTTTCAAAACTATATTCTATCCTCAGATAGATAAATATTATAAAAACCAAATAAAACCATATAGGACATGTTGGGATCATTTTCTATGTATTTACATGTTGGATGATATTAAAACATTCAAATATTTAAGCACTCATTCAATCAAGAATTCATATGTATCCTTTTGAAGATAATAAAATCAATGGTTTTTTGAGAAGGCATAATTCTTTGGATGTTTTAAAATTATCATTGTTTAAGAGATATAACAATAAATATCATGTTTATTGGATCATATTTCCTTATTTTCCATTGAATAAGGAACATTATTTTGGACATGAATTAATCATCTAAATCTTTCATGGGAGTATAGATGCATTTTGGGTCTGTCAGAGGTCAATAACCCATGTTTAAAATGGCCACACACTAAGGTGAATATTTTTTGAAAACCATGCAGCCTCCTAGGATAATCCTTTTAGCCTCAAAAAATTTGGTCATGGTTTTCTATCCCATGTATGATGGGGCGAATAATTGTACAATTACATCCTCATTTTTTAGAAGTGGGATTTTCATGAATTAGGCATGGTTTTGGAAATCTATGTGAAATCAGCATGCCTATTTCCACTTAACCTTTGGTTATTCATGGGATCAACATGGTTTTGTTTAACAATGTGAGCTAAAGATGTGATGCATGGCTCTTAAGTATAAGGATCCACACAGTTTCCACATGATTGATAAAGTTGTACATGATAACCGTGTGTCCCCTTAAAAGTGTGAAATTATAATTATTTCCCTCCCTATATTAATTTATTTCATCAATTTATTCCCCCATTACATGGATTTCATCCTCTAGACTTATTGGGAGCTTATTCATCATCCTCTTAGGTGTGAGCTAGATTCTTTTTTCAGCTCCATTTCTTGATCGTTCTATGGCATTGGATCTGTGTCGGTAATCCCTTGGTTCGTATTGAATATTTAATTATTGTACCTACACATGAATTATGCTAAATCCATGTATGTGGTTTTAACCTATTTTTAGGGTGTTTGACTAAAAATATCATTTCATCCAACCCGGCTTGAGTTAGATGGTAATACGAAATGAGAATGAATTTTATATCATGGGGTACCTGGTTATCATATTTCTTGTTGATTTTGTTTTCATTTTGGGGGTGTTGATTTTAAAATTCCATTTTATTTACTAATAGATATGTTACTGAACTTTTAGTTGACTATGAATAAATAAATTGACCCATGGGACATTCTTATGGATACACTCTTCAATTATAAATGGTTAGAGATGTGTGAAAGTCTTTGGACCATGGGATGTTTAGGCTAGGGTGTTGATGTTTATTTTAATTTTTTTATTAAATTAAATTAAATGTGGTTCTTATTATGTTTCCATGGGAATGAGGTAGGTTTTTTATAATGTGTAAGGTGGAATTGGACACTTGGACATAAATTATGTGATCATCGCATAGGTGTTGAATGATATATGTAGAGACCCGAAACATGACATACATTGACATTACATTACATTTGCGGAATACTTAGTACATAACAACAACACACACACAAGGATCGTAATAGTTTAGTGTCTTTGGAAACTCGGAATATAATCTTCTAATCCTGGTGAAAGATATTCAACATCTCCCATAAAGATCTTCTTTTTTTATACCTAAAACCTTTCTTTATATCCTCGTGAAAAGTAAACATAAAAGGGTGCGCTCAAATGCTCAGTAAGGGTAAACAAAAAAAATATCAATCACATCGTATACACAAGCACATAACTTTTGGAAATCTTAACCTGCAAAAGAGATCATAATTTCATAACATGGGATAAATCATGGTAGTGAAATGTAATCACAATAATCATAACTTAAAACATGAATCTTTGTGTCATACACACATAATAATAGAGAATCATTTCTTGTTAGTCAAGACTCATTGCCAAGACTATCTTAGTGGACGAAGTCCCTTTCTGAACCGAGTCACCCACGTTTCAGTCCTGTTTCACTGAACCGGTATAACCTACCATTCCAGCCATGTCTATCTCATGAGATATAAAATCTTTACCCAATGCATTGTAGGGAGATATAGGTCCCACCCATCTCATAATTATACCATTCTTATGTGTGCCACAAAATCATAAGTCATACATCATTGCATAACCCATGTAGTAAAAATGGGAATCTTAGACATTGTAACATCATAAAACAATTCATATAAGATAAAGGAATTCATAAAAAATATTTCCTTCACAACATAATCAAATCCATGTAATAATAGGGATAGAAACAGAACCCTTTATTATATTAGATGGAAAATAAGTTTGATAAAACACTTGAAATGAATTCTTGAGGAAAATATCCTTTCTTCTTCAAAATCAATTTCTTTTCACAAAACGTCATGAAATTTTAAAAGAAATAGATTTTATTGAAAATAGTCATGAAATATTTTGAAGGAAGCTTCATGAAAATAATTTTTATAAAACTGTAAAAATCCGTTCGTGCTGTATAACATAAAAAAACATTCTTCGTACTTTTGTCGAAAAAGTCAAAAAGTACCTCGTACAAAAAACGGAAAAAGATTCCTTTCATATATTTTACCAAAAACTCAGCAAAGGGTAAAATTGGATTTAAACAATTGTAGGTGGATGGAAATAACAAGACATATTGAGGGAACATGGATGTGGATGATAAAATACACCCCAGTAAATACCAACGTATAAACAATCTCGGATAAAAATGAGATTGTGATATTTTTCCTTACCTTAGTTCCGATTTGCTTCGTAAGTGTCCGAACCTCCTGTATAATGATTTAAATAATGTCATTGACTTATTAAAGAATCATATTCATTGTTATTATATCATATATGGTTCACTTATGACTTTATATTACCCGTTCATTTGTAAATTCATGTTAAAGTAGCGTTTTGGGTAAAATCGTCTCATTTGTCGTTCGTGTTTTAACTTGTAATTATTCATATGATTACTTAGATCATTATTACATAATTATAGAATATAAAAGATGATTTATATATAATATATATTCAGAATATACATATATATAATGGATCGATAAATGGAAAGAAATACACCGTTCATTGAGACGGTAGGCCGTACGTACGGATGAACGCTGTTTTCGTTTCCTTATTGAATTGAGTGGAATTAAGTAGATGACATACATATATATACACATAAATCCAGTAGCTTTATAATTTAATATATTTCATTATTATTGCTTATATATATTTTATAATCATTCTTAATTGGTTAACATGGAGAATGAATCACATCGCGTCGTGGAGACGGTAGTCCATACGTACGCACGAGCGATGATATCCTTTCCATAATTATTGAATTGAATTGGAGTGGATGATACAATATATCAGAATGATTATGATGTTATAATAACTATGTATAGTTATTATTTACACCATAATACCCATCCATGTAAGGTGTTGGTGGAAAAACAGATTACACCACGGCGTGGAGACGGTATTCCGTACGTACGCACGCGCGATGATTTCGTTTTCCGTAGGATGGATAGATGGTGAATTAGGATTGTTTCATACTTATAATAATATATCATTATATTAGTGATACTGATGTTATTACTTCATAATGAAACAAACTAAGAAGAAAAGTGGAAGAAGAAATAAAGGTGAAAGAATCGGTAACGGAAATTACCTCTTCTTTGAAGCGCCTTTTTGAGACCTCCTCTTAGGGCACTAAAATTGGTCTTTGAGGAAGACCAGAACCTCTAGGATGTTTCTAGGGAAGTGGAGAAGATAATTTGGCAGGGTTTGGCCGAGAATTAAGGCTCAAAGTTGTGTGAGGAAGGGAGGGAGGAGGTGCCCTTTTATAAGGGAGGAGAGGGGCACCTTTGGAATTCTTAAAAATATTAAATTATAATAAATATAAACCCTCTTAAAAACCTCCAAAAATGACTCATATTCGAATATTAGATTAGATAGGGTTGTAATCTCATCAACCAATCATATTTAGACAAGTTTGGATCTTATTTTAAACCTTATCATTTTAATTTATCCTTATTTAATCTATTTATATTTATTTGAGGTAATAAAATTCTAAATTTTAAATTATAACAAATAATTACTTATTTGTTGTGAATTTTCCATAATTGTTTACTTAATAATATTATAGAAAATTTAAATTTAAATTTATAATTTTTAAATATTTTTGTGATTTGTAAAAATTTTTATAATATGTTATTTTTATAAAATAACAATAGTTACAATTTTGACACTATTCATTTTTTTTAATTTAAATAAACTATATACAGAATATATGCTCAAAATAAAAGCTTTAATATATTAGTAAAATGTCATATGTATCTATAAAATTAGTGGATCACATTAAATAGTTCATATAATATTTATTTTATTATTTTTAAAACCATTTATTTGGTTTATCTCTTAATAAAATAATTACTACATCATTTTTGAATAATTATTTAATATACTTATTTTTGCATAAAAATTTCAAATAAAATCCTATGATTAAGCTAAATATATTACCTTTCACAATAATACTTTTACTCGAATTTATCATCTTAAAATCACAATATTTAAATTGTTATATTTATTAAATTATGAAGGTGACAACTTTGGCATCATTTAAAATAAAATAATATAAGTGTCATAATTTCTTGTATAAGACTCAAAATGGTCAAATATTCGACCATTGGATGATTATAGTTCCAATTTACATGAAAAATAAGTTTTGGTCAGGGTTTGGTGCCTTTTATGGTCACTATTAGTTTAATAAAAACTATATTCTTGATTTCTCACTAGATAAATAATTTCTGCATCACTATTGTGTCACAATTAATGATAACTATTTAATCCCAAAAAATTCTAAATAAATTCTCATGATGTATATAATTTTGTTAGATTTCTGCATACTATTCATGTTTGATGTTTTAGGATGTTTATCACTAAGTTAAAATTATTATACTTATAAGATTTAAGAAAGTGACATGTTGTCACTTTCTTTGGTTTTAATAATAATTAAATTATTTTCATGGTCAAAAGTCCATAAAATTAATCTAATCCGACCCTTAGTTGATATGGGTTTACTTTTAGCCATCAAATAGAATTTTGGCATGTGTTTGGGTAATTTTATAATATTACATTTACCCTTAATTACCCGATTTACCTTTAACTATGGTAATAAAATTTACCGTAGTTACTATTCATAATTCCCAAAAATAAAAAGTAGCCTATTAACATAATTTGGACCCAATGATTCCAAATATGGAATCCATTTTTTAAAATTCAATACACAGAAGTTGCAGAAATTAAATTAAATATAATCCCGTTTTCGAATAAAAACGGGTTTTTGTTTAAAACATTGCAAAAGATTGAATTGATTTAACCTAAGAATTCAAGGTAAAATCAATGCTAATGACATAAATTATATTAAATGGTAAAAATATATTCTATTTATACTTTAAAACCATTAAATATTATAATTTAACCACATAATATATTATGATGAAAAAAGTTGTTTTTAATTAAAATATAGCGTGTTTTTACTATTCATTAAAATATGAAAGTTATCGGAAAAATATCAAAACTTTATCTATTGTAAATTTTTACATCCTGATTAAAAATAAGAATTTTATTTTTTCAAATTGAACATATGAAAATTTCAAAAACTAGATTTATAGTGGGTGCGCCATCAAAAGGCGGCAAAACTGCATTTTTTTAAAAATAATTATTTTACCCAAAAAAATTTATTTTGTTCTTATACCATGTTCTAGAAAATGTGTAAGATGAATAATAATGTTATAAAATTCAAAATTTAGTTAATAGTATTCATAACGTCTCGTTCATGACAACATTATAATAATATATCATTGTTTATTAAAACTCGGTATTGCGTATAACACACGCTATCGAGGAAGGTCGTGATTGCGTGTAATGCAAGCCAAGTCAGGGTTGCGTGTTGTGAAAGAATCCTTCGTTGTTTCGTATAACAGAATCCAACCACATTTCATTTATATATTTAATATATATATATATATATATATATACTCAATGTTGTGTAGAATAACTATTATCAAAATTGTGTGTAACACGGTCCAAGACTAGTGTTGCATATACTGCAAGCTAATACGGTGTTGCGTATTGCGCAAGGTAATCTTGGTGTAGAATACAACACAAGACAGTAATGAAATTAAAATAATATTTTTCATAAAATCTCGGGGTGTTACATTCTACCCCCCTTAAAATGAATTTCGCCCTCGAAATTCGTTGGGGTTATAAATGGTTTACTATTTGAAAGTTTCTTTGATAGAAACCCACATCGTAAAAAGGAATTTGAAAACTTATCTTTAAAAACTATAGTATAAAACGTAATGGTTACCCAAGTTAACTAATCACTTGGTATCCACATAGGAGAACATAGGTGAAAATATGGACATGGAAGAGAAATCTAACCATCATGTTCTGATGAAGAGTGGTAGAGGACATGGCTATGGAAAAGCCAACAATCGCAAATCCATAAATTTGTGACGATCTAAGGTACCATATGATTAATTAGATATAAGATCACTAGGACAACATTTTTGGTTTTCAAGATCATTTCCCTAAAGTTGAAGAATTTGAATTAGAATAAATACTTACTTTATTTTGGTAAAATCTCACTGTTGTTCGTACCTTGAACAATTTCCACTTCATCTCTTAAATAAATGAAGTTGAATTTTTTATTCATGAAGTGTTAGAAAATCAGGTGATAGAATGATGGGTCATTCCATCTCTTTCAAACAAAAGGTTAGCAAAAGTCATAAGTCAATCTTATGGTTAATCGTATATGGTTCAAAAAATGAACTTATACTCCATATATCATACCGCTTAATAAAATAAAACTAGTTTCTACTAACTAGGGACTTCCTGTAGGCCAGTGGTAGGCGACAAATGCCAGTCGCACTTCGGTTATGGGTTCGATTCCCACAGCCTTGTCCGAAGCGATGGGCTGTTGCCCGTCCTGCAGGTTGTTCTTTTTCTAAAACTACATTACTATAACATCCCATCAATAATATCAAAAAAAAGATCTATCCTTAAACAATACTAACTTATATCCAACATAATCCATTCCAATCTTTAGGCTTATCTAAAATACTTTGGTCCACTCTCATAACATAGTGAAAACGATTACCAGATATTTAATACCATCGTTGATCCCCATATATCATAAGATATGTTTTGTTGGTCACATTCCAAACATTCAAAGTCCTTAGTCATGTATTCTCTTGAATACCCACTGAACATTAGTGAAAACATGAATGCAGTTAAAAGTTAACACCTTCCACATACCAAAATCCTCAAAATTCTATATACTCAAACCATGATATCACATAGTCCTTATATCAATCATGATCTCATGAATACTGTCAAATATTTCATTTTCTCGTTTTCACTTCATTATGCACATATCATCCACTTTCCAAAAAAAATATCTGAATAACCTTTCATTGTTACTCATACCATTCATCATAAACTTTCAAAACTTAAGGAAAGACAAAAGTGTAACAATCCTTAGATGTCTTTTTATTCTATAGTACAACATTACACTTGATAAACATGTAATCATTCCACTACCTTCATAAACCATTGACCGAGCTTCAAGAATTATTTCTTCTCACATATCATTTGTAGTCTCTTCATCATCATCAACAAAAATACTACCCATACGACCATACCGATTCTCTTCATGAGACATTCCCTTAGGGCATTGGTTTGCATAATGCCCGTACATTCCACAATTTAAACATTTAACCATTTTTGATGTCGTAGCAATACCATTAACCTCATCCAAGGTGTTAACTGAAACTTTTCCATTGCACTTACTGGCTTTGTGTCCTACTTTTCCACACCCAAAGCATCTTCCAGTTCCTTTGAAACATTCTCCTTGATGCCTCTTCCCACATGATTTACATAGGGGAAATTGAACTTTCTTTCCACTCTGATCATCATGAAACTCCATCTTTCTCTTATTAGCCGAGTCAGGAAACTTACCAAATTTTACTTTATTGATCATATTATGAGATTTCTAATTCGGCATAATAATGATGTTTGGACTTCCAAATCCCATTTCATTTGATTGCTTATGAAGAATATCATTCCATTGTCCATCATATCCTCCATTATCGTGAATCATCTTGTTTCCAGCCATTTTCTAAAACCCAAAAAGAATAGTCTGAGATGCAAAAAAAATCATAATCAAGGGGGTGTAACTTCAATATCTAACATCTTAGGTTAAATTCTATGATCTTTACCGTAGTGCTAGTACTATATCCTATATGCATAGTTATCCTTAGGGACATCCCTAGACATACCTTAGAAATAACTCTAGGTATCTCACTAACGTTTTCACGTCCTAGTTTCCAAAGGTTGACTAAACTTTTCCTCTGTTACCAACTGTAGAGACCCGAAGCATGACGTACATTGACATTACATTACATTTTCGGAATACTTAGTACATAACAAAAACACACACACAAGGATCGTAATAGTTTAGTGTCTTTGGAAACACGGAATATAATCTTCTAATCCTGGTGAAAGATCTTCAACATCTCCCATAAAGATCTTTTTTTTATACCTAAAACCTTTCTTTATATCCTAGGGAAAAGTAAACATAAAAGGGTGAGCTCAAATGCTCAGTAAGGGTAAACAAAAAAATATCAATCACATCGTATACACAAGCACATAACTTTTGGAAATCTTAACCTACAAAAGAGATCATAATTTCATAACATGGGATAAATCATGGCAGTGAAATTTAATCACAATAATCATAACATAAAACATGAAACTTTGTGGCATACAGACATAATCATAGAGAATCATTTCTTGTTAGTCAAGACTCATTTCCAAGACTATCTTAGTGGACAAAGTCCCTTTCTGAACCGAGTCACCCTCATTTCAGTAATGTTTCACTGAACCGGTATAACCTACCGTTCCAGCCATGTCTATATCATGAGATATAAAATCTTTACCCAATGCATTGGAGGGAGATATAGGTCCCACCCATCTCATAATGATACCATTCTTATGTGTGCCACAAAATCATAAATCATACATCATTGCATAACCCATGTAGTAAAAATGGGAATCTTAAACATTGTGACATCATAAAACAATTCATATAAGATAAAGGAATTCATAAAAAATATTTTCATCACAACATAATCAAATACATGTAATAATAGGGATAGAAACAGAACCCTTTATTGTCTTAGATGGAAAATAAGTTTGATAAAACACTTGAAATGAATTCCTGAGGAAAATATCCTTTCTTCTTCAAAATCAATTTCTTTTCACAAAATGTCATGCAATTTTAAAAGAAAGATATTTTATTGAAAATAGTCATGAAATATTTTGAAGGAAGCTTCATGAAAATAAGGCTTTATAAAACTGTAAAAATCTGTTCGTGCCGTATAACTTAAAAAAACATTCTTCGTACTTTTATCGAAAAAGTCAAAAAGTACCTCGTACGAAAAATGTCAATAGATTCCTTTCATATCTTTTACTAAAAACTCACCAAAGGGTAAAATTGGATTTAAAAAATTGTAGGTGGATTGATATAACATGAAATATTGAGGGAACATGTATGTGGATGATAAAATACACCCCGTTAAATACCAATGTATAAACAATCTCGGATAAAAATGAGATTGTGACATTTTCCCTTACCTTAGGTCCGATTTGCTTCGTAAGTGTCCGAACCTCCTGTATAATGATTTAAATAATGTCATTTACTTATTAAAGAATCATATTCATTTTTATTATATCATATATTGTTCACTTATGACTTTATATTCCCCGTTCTTTTGTAAATTCATGTTAAAGTAGCGTTTTGGGTAAAATCGTCTCATTTGTCGTTCGTGTTTTAACTTGTAATTATTCATATGATTACATAGATCATTATTACATAATTATATAATATAAAACATGATTTATATATAATATATATTCAGAATATATATATATATATAATTGATCTATAAATAGAATGAAATACACCGTTCATGGAGACGGTAGGTCGTACGTACGCATGAACGCTGTTTTCGTTTCCTTATTGAATTGAGTGGAATTAAGTAGATGACATACATATATATATACAAATAAATCCAGTAGCTTTATAATGTCATATATTTAATTATTATTTCTTATATATACTTTATAATCATTCATAAATGGTTAACATGGAGAATGAATCTCATCGCGTCGTGGAGACGGTAGTCCGTACGTACGCACGAGCGATGATATCATTTCCATAATTATTGAATTGGAGTGGAGTGGATGATACAATATATCAGAATCATTATGAATTTATAATAACTATGTATAGTTATTCTTTACACCATAATACCCATCCATGTAAGGTGTTGGTGGAAAAACAGATTACACCACGGCGTGGAGACGGTATTCCGTACGTACGCACGCGCGGTGATTTCGTTTTCCGTAGGATGGATAGATGGTGAATTAGGATTGTTTCATACTTATAATAACATATCAGTATATTAGTGATACTTATGTTATTACTTAATAATGAAACAAACTAATAAGAAGAAGTGGAAGAAGAAATAAAGGTGAAAGAATCGGTAACGGAAATTACCTCTTCTTTAAAGTGCCTTTTTGAGACCACCTATTAGGGCACTAAAATTGGTCTTTGAGGAAGACCAAAACCTCTAGGATGTTTCTAGGGAAGTGGATAAGAGAATTTGGAAGGGGTTGGCCGAGATTGAAGGCTCAATGTTGTGTGAGGAAGAGATGGAGGAGGTTCCCTTTTATAAGGGAGGAGAGGGGCACCTTTGGAATTATTAAAAATATTAATTTATAATAAATCTAACCCCACCTAAAAACCTCCAAAAATGACTCATATTCAAAGATTAGATGAGATAGTGTTGTAATCTCATCAACCAATCATATTTAGAAATTTTTTGGATCTTATTTTAAACCTTATCATTTTGATTTTTCCTTCTTTAACCTATTTAAGTTTATTTGTGGTAATAAAATTCTAAATTTTAAATTATAACAAATAATTACTTATTTGTTGTGAATTTTTCATAATTGTTTACTTTATAACATTATAGACCATATAAATTTAAATTTATAATTTTTAAATATTTTTGTGATTTTTAAACAATTTTATAATATGTTATTTTTATAAAATAACAATAGTGTCAATTTTGACACTATTCATTTTTTTGAATTTAAATAAAATATATACAGAAGATATGTTCAAACTAAAATCTTTAATATATTAATAAACGGTCATATGTATCTATAAAATTAGTGTATCACATTAAATAGTTCTTATAATATTTATTTTATTATTTTTAAAACCATTTATTTGGTTTATCTCTTAATAAAATAATTACTACATCATTTTTGTATAATTATTTAATATACTTATTTGTTGCATAAAAATTTAAACTAAAATCCTATGATGAAGATAAATATATTGAATTTCACAATAATACTTTTACTCGAATTTATCATCTTAAAATAAAAATATTTAAATTGTTATATTTATTAAATTATGAAGGTGACAACTTTGGCATCATTTAAAATAAAATAATATAAGTGTCATAATTGCTTGTATAAGACTCCAAATGGTCAAATATTAGACCATTGGATGATTATAGTTTCAATTGACATGAAAAATATGTTTTGGTCAGGGTTTTGTGCCTTTTATGGTCACTATTAGTTTAATAAAAACTATATTCTTGATTTCTCACTAGATAAATAATTTCTGCATCACTATTGTGTCACAATTAATGATTACTATTTTATCCCAAAAAATTATAAATAAAATCTCATAATGCAGATAATTTTGTTATCTTTCTGTATAATATTCATTTTTGAAGTTTTATGATGTTTATCACTAAGTTAAAATTATTATACTTATAAGATTTAAGAAAGTGACATGTTGTCACTTTCTTTGGTTTTAATAATAATTAAATTATTTTCATGGTCAAAAGTCCATAAAATGAATCTAATCTGACCCTTAGTTGATATGAGTTTACTTTTAGTCATCAAATAAAATTTTGGCATGTGTTAGGGTAATTTTATAATATTACATTTACCCTTAATTGCCCGATTTACCTTTAACTATGGTAAATAAAATTTACCGTAGTTACTATTCATAATTCCCAAAAATAAAAAGTAGCCTATTAACATAATTTGGACCCACTGATTCCAAATATGGAATCCATTTTTTAAAATTCAATACACAGAAGTTGCAGAAATTAAATTAAAATTAATCCCGTTGTCGAATAAAAACGGGTTTTTGTTTAAAACATTGCAAAAGATTGAATTGATTTAACCTACGAATTCAAGGTAAAATCAATGCTAATGACATAAATTATATTAAATGGTAAAAATATATTCTATTTATACTTTAAAACCATTCAATATTATAATTTAACAACATAAGATATTATGATGTAAAAAGTTGTTTTTAATTAAAATATAGTGTGTTTTTACTATTCATTAAAATATGAAAGTTATCGGAAAAATATCAAAACTTTATCTAATGAAAATTTTTACATCCCGATTCAAAATAAGAATTTTATTTTGTCAAATTGAACATATAAACGTGTCAAAAACTAGATTTAATGTGGGTGCGCCATCAAAAGGTGGCAAAACTGCATTTTTTTTAAAAATACATATTTTACCAGAAAAATTTATTTTGTTCTTATACCGTGTTCTAGAAAATGTATAAGATGAATAATAATGTTATAAAATTTAAAATTTAGTTAATACTATTCATAAAGGCTAGTTCATGACAATATTATAATAATATATCATTGTTTATTAAAACTCGGTATTGCGTACAACACACGCTATCGAGGAAGGTCACGATTGCGTGTAATGCAAGCCAAGTCAGGGTTGCGTGTTGTGAAAGAATCCTTCGTTGTTTCGTATAACAGAATCCAACCACATTTCATTTAAAAATTTAATATATATATATATATATACACTCAATGTTGCGTAGAATAACTATTATCAAAATTGTGTGTAACACGGTCCAAGACTAGTGTTGCATATACTGCAAGCTAATACGGTGTTGCGTATAGCGCAAGGTAATCTTGGTGTAGAATACAACACAAGACATTAATGAAATTAAAATAATATTTTTCATAAAATCTCGGGGTGTTACAATATATATATATATATATATATATTTGTTGAATATTGATCATATTTTGGGTGACATAGTAAAAAAAATAGAGATAGTGAGTCCATTAGTTTACAAGTAACGATGACATTACATTTTATGGTCTTGACATTTGATTAAGTGACATGGTCAAAGGAGAGTATGGTGTTGGATGATGGTGGTTAGGTATTTATTTGGTGATTTTTTCTCACCTGTGTTGGCCAATGCACCATGAAGAGTCTTGTTCATACAAGATGACATGGATTATGAGGAATTTTTGAGTAATCATGTGGGTATATTATTTTATTAGATAGGACTTAGGATTATGGTTATATGTGTATTCGATAGTAATCCATGAAGATAGTTAGGATCTAGCGGTTTAATGTGTTGAGACTATTGGATGAGGAATGAGGCTTAATGTACTTGAGGTTGTTAGGCCAATCCAATTGGGGAGGATAGACATCATCATTGCATAGGATGTTCGATGTTGATCTAATGATGATATTTATTTGAGGGTACATATTGTTGTTCCTTAGCACATCGAGATTCGAGATGATAGGTAATTTTGAGTATGTGTTTGAGGGACCATATTATTATTTATTGGTCATTCCATTAGGACATCACTGACATGATAAGAACATGAGGTTCCAATTATCTCATTATTCCAATTGACGTTACTGGAGGTGGAACCTGATGGTTCACCATTACGATTTTTCATCGGGGGAATCCTTTGGCTTTGGAAAAGGATAATATTTTATGTGGTATTATGACATTGGCCGATGAAGCTGATCACTCCCTTATGGATTACAGGAACATGGGGAATTGGTTTTTATTAGGAATGGTTGTTGTGATGTTTTATTATTTTTTTATACACAGTATAAATAACATATGCATGATATGAACACATTGGTGGTGACCTACTATGATTCATCATCACACCTTACATGAGCCCTTTAGGGTGGGTATATATATTTTTCTATGCATTGTGGTAAATATTATTGATATGTAGATGGACCTTAGTGTTGGGATGTTTTTCATTTGATGGAAGGTAATGTACCATTGGTTCGTGTATCAACTAGATTTTACCTTTTTTTCTTTTTGTATTAGCATGATTATATGTATGTAATTACAGTGATTTTTCATTTTAAACCCTAATTATTATTGATATGTATGACTTATTTATATATTTATTCATAGATACAAATGGTATGTTTGGATTGTTTATTTATTTTGATGTAGTTGTTGATTATGATTCCTCTTCTGTTTGATATTTCATGCACATCCTCCATGTGTGTGTTACTGGTCAAGTGTACATTGGTATTTCATACCAATCATATTTTTATTAGACCATTAATTTATCACCACCATAGGGTATAGTCCCCCCAACTATCACCTAATTACACCCTCCCTATTTTTTGGCATCCTTTGGCATTTGGGGTGGCATGTTAAAGGCCTAATGTAACCCGACCTGTTGGTATATTCGGGTGGTTATTATGGCAATGGGACAACAATTGGGGTCAAAAGAGTTTATTTTACAACTTTTGGTTTTAATTATTAGTAATATGGTAAACTAGATATTAGGATGGTGTTTGAACTATTTTAGAACACATTTTTTTGTGCTTGAATACCCACACATGTGGTATAGACCAAGTTTCCATGGGTAGGAATTATTTTTCTTATTTGATCATTTTAGAATTAATTTTATTTTCCCCATATGTGGTACCCAATTGATGTGGTTATTACGTGTTATAACTTTTATCCCTTGGATTGCTATGGAAAGGCAGGATATAGTCCTTTTCCCGTTAGGGAATGGGGTGTCTGTTTATTACTTTCTGATTAGTAACATAAAAATTTAAAAAATATTTTCATGTTCCTAAGATAAAATTGGATAATTATTCTCATTGGGGGATTTGATTATGATAATAGGGTTTTATATTTCTACTGACTCATCAAGGGAAGCTAATAAGTGTTTTCCTACATTACCTCTATTTGGTGGCATCTTACCCAACTATCCAAGGAAAGTTGAACTAGAGAAATATGTTTGTGAGGTGTGATATACATATGTGTGTGTATGTGAATGAATATTATTGGATGAGGAATGAGCCATTATATGGGTGATATTGATAACTAGGTTGGGTGAAATGGTTTATGGATTGAGGAGACGTGGTTCATTGGAATTGGTGTGGCCCGAGGCATATGTGGTATCAGGATATGATATCGATGGGTAAGGGGATAGGAGGGTGATGTAGAGATATATGGATTTAATGGGGGAGAGTATAGGTAGATATTTTTCACATAATGTTACTTATTTCCCTATCTATTATATATATATACATTTTCTGACCATGTGTTCTAAATTAGCAGAATGCCACCTAGACTGGCAGTAAAGGTGAATCGGGTGGTTGGTGACGTAGTCTCTCATGAACGAGAACATGTTAAGGCCCCTGTGGGTTAGAATGAGGCCCTAGAGGGTCAGGTAGGGCATGATATATTAGTATAGGTGTGGAATCCACCCTATTTTTTTATATTTATAGTAATGGGTTGATGAGTCACTCATAGAGAGTCTTATATGTGTCATCACGAGTATAGACTATGGAGTTCATAGTTCACATCCTTGAATGGAATATCTGACATAGGAGTTCCAATAATATCCCATGCTCCTATTTTAGGAGCGGGTGTTCCACACATGACTAATAATTGGATTTAACTAATACATATGATCTTTAAGAGGATTGATACACCCATGACACATGGGAAAACTGGCTATATACATTCTCATATGATCTTATATGAATTGGTGGGACATTCCGGTTTAAGAAAACAAACATATGGGACTGGCCTTGAAGGACGTTGAAGCCAGGATCATCGACAACTTCTTCTCAGAGATACTGAGGATAAATATATCTTTGTTGTTATTGATCCTACAGTATGATGACATGTTCTTTATATAGTATGAGAGGACATTCATTGAATATTGTCTCCATGAAACTGGTATGGCGAGCGAATACACATTGGCAGTGAGGCATTTTGAGGATGGTTTACAAATGAATATTCAGGTGTAGTTGAACATCTTCATATTAGACACATTCTCATAGGTAACGAATAAAGTGCTCATGGTGGAGTGATATTTGACGGATCAGCCTCATTCAAGTTGGGTGATGGAATTGGGTGATGTTTGTGGGGATGCTTCAGATAGAAGGAAACGAGTATAAGAAGAGTTCTTACAGGGTGATCAGGCGAGGAACTCAAGCAGAGAACATCGTAGTGAGCCATTGAGGTTGTGCTTCTAGTGTGGTCCACTGAGAAACATATAGACGCAATTAGATCTAGTGTAAATGGATTTTCAGGCATGCATATAAGTTGTGAATCATTATTAGATCTATTGGGAGCCTTCTCAGATAGTAGGCAGTCATTGAACGAGGTAGACTCATGGTTATATGATCAAATTGATAGTAGAACCATGTGATGGTAGTCCAGTTTCTACTACACATGGAGGTCATGGAATAAATACTGGGATGTTGATGTAGGGTCAACAGCTAGTGGATCGTGCAACAACGTTGGGAGGAGAATCTTCAAGAAGTGTGGCTTAAGACCAAGTTCATGTCATGGATCTACCAGGGTTAGAGATGGTTGGTGAGCCTATTACTATCATAGGTATACCATGGGAATTCCTATTTTTTTATTTCAATTTGACAACATATTTTTGGAGTCATGTACATTTTAAGTGAGCGCGGTTAATGAGATATATTTTTGGACAAAAATACCTTGGTTATTAGGTTGCAATCTTCTCAGTTGCGTTTTATATATTTATACATGTGGTTCATGGGATGAAGATTTATATGTTAGAATCGATGGATGCTTGGATTGAATGAGGTGAATTGGAATATGGGTATCAATGTGATGTTGAACTACTTGAGGTCAAGAGGCATCTGGGCCATTGAGCGATTCGGGACTTGTTTTTTGTGTAATCTAGTAGGACTTATTTTGAGAAAATGAAGAGATGTGGGACCTCATAGGAGTCTTGTGGGTCCAATATATAAGGTGTAAATATGATGAGTTGTAGGAAATTATGGGTGTTAGTTATGCCATAGGGTCACATAATGAGGTTTATGAGTGATATTGTGTAATGGGTGGACATTGAATCGAGGGACGATCAATGGACCATTGGTTTAAATTGTGTTTTGGGTTGAGATGATATCATGGTAGGTAAGTCTGATAGTGTGGATCCCCTTATGGATGTTGACTAGTGATTTTGATAAATTGGTAAAATGGGTGATATGAGAGAGATGGGTGCATTTGGTGCCATATTAGATTTATATTTTATAGGTGAGGTATGAGCTATATTATGGTCGGGAGACTGTAACATCCCATTTTATTGGAGTGGGTCGAATTCATCAGTTGTTTTGAAATGATTGATGTTTGGTTGGTAGAACAATTATTTAATCATTATATGAAATTTAAATATGATATTTTATTGACCCAATTCCTTAACATTGGATTTCTATTAATGCTTGAAATTTGTATCGGGGGTCTGTATGGGTTTCAGGTCCGTGAAAGGTTGAAAACCCATGTTTTCCAAGTTCACAGACTGAGGTGTGAAGTTTTTACAAATCATGTGTCCTCCAAGGAGAAACCTTGTAGGCTCAAAATGCACTAGTAATGGTTTGGGAAATGTGACAGAATGGGATGCATGACTTCTCAAGGATTCTACAGCTTTTTAGTAGAGTGAACCACATGTCTTGCACAATGTTCTTGGACAACCATATGAAATATGCACACATAGTGCCACATATCTAGTGTCTATGCATGGTCACATCATTGTTTGGATGCATATTTTGAGCTGAACATGCAAGGTCTAGATCTTATGTAGTAGGAGCCACAATTTTGCAACATGATTTGGAAAACTATTTGAGATAAGTGTGCTTCCCAGTAAAATTGGAAGATGGGATCTCCCCCTATATCTCTATTTATATCATTAATCCCTTGCTTCTCCCATTTCTTGGCATTATTCCACTAGGATTAATGATATATTCTTCTTCTTCTAGGGTGTGAGCTATATTATTTATCTAGTTTCCATTTTTCAACTAGACTATTGTGTCAGATTCATATATGTAATCCCTTAATTTTAAATAATTCATTTCTTCTTTTCCCTCATCATTTGATGTGCTAAATCTGTTTGAGGGATTTTTTTCCAATTTATTGGGATATCATCTGAAACATAAATTTCATCCAAAACATATTGATTTATAGACTAATAAAAGATGTGTGTGAATCAACAAACATGAGGTGGGTGGTTCTCATATTTTTCTGTGATTTCTTAGTCATTTTATGGGTGCAACTTTGTGACCACAATTAAATTGACTATGTGATACCTTTTTAAATTCATGGATGTATTTGAATAATAAATTGGACCCATTGGAGGTCCTTATGGAAAAGATCCTCAAGTATAAATATTTCTAGAGCCATGTGAGATGATTTTTACCTTGGTATATTTAGAAAAAGATGTTATTATTTATTTAAATTTATTTTTATAAATGAAATAAATTAAATGTGATGGTTATTATAGTGCCATGGGAATATGATGGGCTCAACCCAAGGATTGAGGTGGCATTATGATCCTAGACTGAGGATATGTGATCATTAGGATGGGAATGGTGCAATATATATATATATATATATATATATATATATATATATTCATGTGATGTTGATCATAGTTTGGGTGATTTAGTCATCATATTGAGGCCTTGAGTACTTCATGGTACCGGAAAGGCCTGTGTGACCTGGGATGATGTTGAAAATCAGATTTAGTGACATGGACCTAGGGGAACGATGTGATAAATGATGTTTATTAGGTATTTATTTGGTGATTTATTATCACTTGGTTTGTCCAATATTACTTTTAGAGTCATGTGCACGTAGGATGACTCATACGATGTTGTGGTTTTGACCACTCATGTTGTTAATTAATTAAGTTAGTTGTATCATATGATAATGGTTTAAGGTTATTTCCATAGAAATATATGTGGATTTAGAGGATCATCATATGATATTGTTGAGACTGTTGTTTATAGGTTTAGGATTTCTATACATGATTCCATTAACCCAAAACTATATTATAGGATGTACATCACTGTTCCTTAGCATTGTTGACACTAAAAAAATGAGTATCAACAAATTTTAAAATGAATAAATACAAGAATATTGGTGTTAGTTTTCCAAAATAAAAAGATATGGAATGAATATAGAGATTCATAATCGTATGACCATAAGGAGGTCATGATAGTGGAAGAAGACAATACATAATATGTGGATGATCTGAAAAAGAACCTTTTAACAAGTCCTATGTCTTTTAGGAAAGGAATCCTAGACAATTAAAGGTCACATAACAATAAATAGATGAGATCCCCCAAGTCATGTGCCTTGGAGAACAACACATACCTAACAAACCATCTAAAATCATTAGAAAATAGAATGAAAATACTGAAAAGGATGGAACATCTTGTGGTTGAAAAATTTATGTAACACATCAATGATGGGAGATTGATTATCTTCGACAACATCCATGAAATATCATGAGATCCACAACCATTTTCAATTAAAAAAGGAAATAAAAGGGGAGGATATGGGGCCCTATAGTAGTATTAATCATCACATGACACTCTCTTGGAGGTCTACAAGCACCACAAACCCTCTATGATGTGTCCACCTCATCTTGAAAAATATGTTTGGCTTGTTATCCTCATCTCTGGAAGGGACATAGTTATTTCCTGAAGAACACAACCATACACCATTATACTTGTATGAAAAATTGAAGGAATTGTCCCTAAAATGGTCATGTATTTATATAAGGCCTTTGTTATTCATGTGATACATCACTAAGATGTAGAGTAATTGTCATCCAAAACACTCATGAAACCTTGTGAGATCCATAAACATTGGAAAATAAATAATATAAATAATTATGGGAAAGAAGGGAAATAAGGGAGCCCCTATTAGTAATAAAAATCTTGTGAAAACACATGCTATATATAACATGGTCCCACATGTCCTTTTGATATGATTATCAATAAGAATTTCTGATTAAACATTGTTGATTCCTGGAATGTCCAACACAAGTCCACTGATATCATAGGAATTCATTTTGGTGGGCACCCTGATCTCACTAACATACACAAATGTATCGATTAGATGATTTGAAAGTAACTCATCATGAACACACGATCTAACAAGACCCCATTAATTTTAAATAATTCAATAATGGTGGAGTTTAATGAACAATCTCATGGTATCTGGAAATCAGGTGTTGCGCCCAGAATGATCTATGGAAAGTGCTCGTGGAGAGAGTGATGTTGAATCACTCAATAATATCCACCCTAAATATTTGTGATACCTATTGTGTAAAGAGAAAAAAAATATGTTGCAAAGGCATATAAATATCCAACCATATCATGAATAATGTTGGACGAATCTTTAGATGAAGGGTTTTCATATTTATATCTAGAAGCACTGGCACATATAATAACTAGAGATGATTTCTCAGTGTGGTTGATATCATGTCCATAAAATAATCGCATAAGGTAATCCACGGGACTACTATAGTGATAATGCAGCATGAATAAGCACATTGTATGATAACTGTAGATAACGTGAGGGACTTATGGTAGGTCACATGAAGAACACATGACACATGATCTATATTACACAATACATAAAAAAGGAAATAAAAAATCAAAGAAAATCATAAAAAAATTCTTGAACATAAACATAGGGATGATAGAATTAATAAGATAACATATACACTTATACTCATATGCTTCCTAAGAACAAAATAACACATGGAATAACAGAAGAAAATTTTCTAGTGATCCCATGATTCTTTTTTTTTTACTATTTGGATAATATAATTTCCTCTAGACATGTAAAAATAATGTTATACGGTGCCCCATGATCATCCCACTACAGTCTCATGAAGCCCTGCAAGATCGCCGTATAGGGATTGTAGTGTCCTTCATACATGTCACCCAACTCATATTGTGGCTCACAGACTTTTCAGATGAGTCTCTAAGTAGAATATGATAATGTCAACTACTTCTCATGATGCCCACGAAGTATTCTAGCTAGATCTCGTGAAGTCCTCTAGAAATGTTAGGATTGACCAAAAAGTATCTTCTAGACATTTTGCATTGTATCTTGTATCGCCTTACATGCATGTTATCCGTACTGAGCAATGAAACTATTTCTTGACATCTGAATCATGATACACCCTCAAGTAATATCTAGAAGGATCATGTGGTGGCATCTATGGTAAACTAGATAGGTCTCGCAATGTCCCCCTGAAAATTCATCCTTTATCATCTGATGAACCTCTAAATTTTCTTCTAGGATATATGATGTCCCCTAGAGAAGACCAATGAATCTTGCGATTGAATTTGAACATGTCTGGAAGAAATCCTCTAAATGTCATGCAGAAAAATAAAGGTATGTCAAGCTAACAGTCATGCATATCTAGAATAAAATTAGGCTACGTCAAAGGGAATCCTTGGTATTGAAAAATTTCTCTCTATCAGTGTGTAACCCCAAATAAAAAGACAACCCATAGCGTTTAAGACCTAATTTAAGGGACCTATGATGAATATGATTCCCACTATAACAAAGATATCATGGATGCCTCTCTATGGAAAGATATCAATATTCATCATTCAAAAGAAACTCCCAGTACTTAAATCCCACATCCATAAGCAATGACATTGATTATTTTTCATCCCTAGTTTCCCAAATTAACCATAGTTCATGTTTTATTTAGGAGTCACAAGGATCTTATAATTCATGTGACATATATTTAATAAGATAAGGGAAACCTCATAGTATAATCCTTGAATAGAAGCATAACATGATATGTACGACATGTGAGGTAAATCATAGAGTGTAAGCCATAACTAGTTTGAACTATAAAGACTCTGATTCCTACCATAACCAGGATACGTTGGATGATTTTCTAATACCCAAGCCCAAAATTGGGTGGGAATCCACCTTAGCGTAAGCACTGAAAGGTCTTTATAATTTTATCCATGAAGACCCAGTCATTCCCCTGGGATGATCATTCAACCACATCCCTCAGTGGACTGAGAAATTAGATGAACTATGATATCTATAATTCCTTCCATTACCAGGATACATAGGACGACTTCCTATGTACATATACCAACATCGTGTGGGATACCACCTCAGTGTATTCCTTGATATGGTCATATCATTACACTATATGGGATTACCATCAAGACCCACACATTCCTACGTGATTATCAATATTATTCATCCCTCAGTTGATGGATAAATCCATTGAAATATAGTGAACCATATTCTTAATCTGTCCCGGATTCATATGACACCTTCATAATGTCTAAGATCTGAATTAAACATTCCAAGAATAGTCTAATCCTAGAATCCACAGATATATTTGAAATGACCCTGATCACTAGATATCCCTTGTTTCTCACACTTAGAATATACCATGTGGACTTAAGGAGAGACAATTAACATATTATTGGAATCTTGATTCTCCACCAGCTAGGTATACATTAGTATGAAATCCTCGGTGGGTGGGAAGTTTTAAATATTCCTCATATAAGGGTATCTACTTTGGGTCTAGCCCCAAGGGAATGAATGAAATATGATAGATCTAATTTATTCTATAACTGGGATATGTTGGATGTCTCTTCAAGACTCTAGATCAAATATCTTGTGCCCATGTTCAAAAACATATTTCATATCCTCATGATGTTAAACATCACATGTTTTGATGAAATACATGGTTTAGATTCATATAATATTTAGGATATGTAGGATTCCATGTAAAGAATCAATCCCAGTATCCAAATATTAATTGCCTCCCCATGTGGCACCAAATAACGAAGTTATCTGGTATACACCTTCAGTATTTAAGAATAAATTCATTACTAGTAGATAGATGAATGACCTCATATACGTACTGATGGATTCAGTAATGATATTCCCGTTATTATTGAATAAAAATGATGCATAGCATGTGATCATTTTTAAGTGTAACCAACATCATATAAGTATTTGAGAGAGAATAACGAACATATCTTAAATATATAAGAGAGTTCTGATTTAGGAAAAAATTCCACCCAAAAGTGTGTGATGAGACTGAACTCCCATCCTCTCAGCCAATTTGTTTCCCCTAGAGTCATTGGGTCTAATACCCCAACTGAACACCTTCCTTTGGAATAAAGCATTGTACCTAGTTATGAATAAGGTAACCGATGTCAGTTTTTATTAACAATGATAAGTGTGTTCCTGGTCATATCTTCTCCATTGAAACCAAAATAGAAAACCCAACAGGAATATATAAAATAAAGAAATGATCAGTTAATCCTGTGTTATCCAATGTTTTTGGAAAATGAAATAGAGCTGATAAGCGAAGAATAAATATCACTATTGATCCTCTATGATGGAGGTTCTCATTAAATAATTCCATCCCCATCAAAAAAAGTCCACATTAGTAGAATGACCAGATCGAGAATAAATGGAATTTTTTTTACCCATGCATACATACTTGAACTCATCATTCCTATGAAATTATGATAATCATTAAACTTGTTCCCTTTTCCCCACATGACTATAGAAACTACTCTCATCAATTTCCTCCCAATCTTAGTTAATGTATTTATCGAATGACTATTCTAGTAAAACAATTATGGTTGCAACCTTTGCGAGTCAAAAAATGATCTCACCCACCTAAAAACAACAAAATCAGGTTGAACTAAATGGTTGTGTAGTTCCATAAATGTGGTAAAATCAAAAACCATAAATCTATATCTGAGGGTCTCTATGTGTGGATGTTGATGAGTCAGCATCATCCAGAGAAAGATAAAACTAAAGCAGTGGCCCTAGACGCTACAACCAACATATTCTGATAATTTTCAAGAAAAACATGTAAATCAACACCTTCAATATCTAATGATGGTGGACTAGTGAGTCAAATAAGGCTCAAGTCTAGAACAGGTACCAAGAGGAGTTCTCTTGTCAATCATCATCATCGAAACATTCCCATGGTTACCCACCAGTCACCTGTGGATGGTGCCACCCGACATACATCCACCTCAGACGCACATACCTGAGTGGTAGAGAAGATACATCGGGTGAGGATGATGTTGGATATCTATGTGAAAAATTATATCACAAATCCCTTTGATGATGTCTCCATAATATTCCATCAATAACTAGTGAACATGATCATATCACATCTCACTTAGAACATGTATGTGGGTTTATTCCTACCACATGTATTGTGGAGGCACATGTCTGTACCCCCGTGCATGAAGCACATCAGCATATTTTGATAGAACAAGGAGGATAGAAGTTGGTGCATAAACCCACTTTAATAAAATATATCTTCTAGTACATTGTGGAGACATAATATTTTCTGGCTTATATTCCAACACACTCATTTCTAAAATGTCAAGTAATTTTAGTAAAAACTGAAGAATAGTGTAGGCATATTCCAGTCCTCATAAATATTTAGGGACACATGAATATTTTCATCCCTATCGGAAGGGTAGCTCAACCCTTTGATAATTATGAACAAGTGGTTACCTAAGTGAAAGTGAACATTCTCTCTCCCATCCTAGAGGATTAGTGGAATACATTAATAAGGTATGCTTCACCTAACTGGTCCCATATTCTCATTTCATATGGGGATCATGATGTGATATTTTCATATGTCTTGAGATAGGGAAGCATGCATGTCAAAAAAAAGGAAAAATATCCCAAAAAACTAGGATGTGGATCTTATTCCCACTCTGGATGGGTCTCACCATGGGAGAGTGGATCATTCTTTGGAAAAATCTCATTTTAATGGTGATGAAGTCCAATGACATACTTCAAAGACATAGGATTGGGATCATATCACTATTCTCGCTGAGGCTAACCATGTTTGAATATAAAATTACTTGTAATAGGTTCATATCCCATTAATTGAATCTGTCTGGAATATTCTAAAAAATCACAGAATCTAGGAACATATTCATACTTGTACTAATGAAAAACATCACCAACATCAATCTGAGGCAATACAAGAGTTTCCTCAACCCCCCTCTCCATTCCATAGATCTGTTGTCATCTTCCGGTGGAGAATGCATACTCATACCATGCTCATATTCCTACTATAACTGGTTCACACCATGTTAGAGTGACAAATAACTCATGGAAATCTAATTCTACTACAAAGAAGATCTTGCATCATATTAAAAAGAATCAAGATCAGGGTCAAATTCCAATTCTAGCCATGGATCACCATGTTATAATGAAACATGCATCGGGAAAGGAAAATATTCCTCTCAATAATGATACATATCACTAGCATATTTTAGAATCTTTGTAGTATCTTGGTTATACTCATGTAGCACCAGGTTCATATAAACAAGTTCCAAATACCGTCAATCAGCGAGCTCATATCCATACGAAATCCCAAAATGAATTTTATCATATTCTGACTATGACACATGATAAGAACGATACTCGTAATATGCACAATAGAAGTGTCCATTAGGCCTTTTGAAACACATTATCAAGATAAAAAAGGTTTGATAATTCAAAAAATGAATTAGAGTACTATAAGTACTATTACAATCATTCTCATTATAGTGTGGAGAGAGATTTTTGGGACTCTACTATGAAAATCCACTATGGTTGACCACCCCATGACGATATATCCCGCAAAAACGGACATAATTCCCTTCATAAACACCATTGTGTAGATTGGCGTGAAAAAATTATATGCCTTCATATATAGAAGTGAAAAAAACATCAGTGTGGACCAAAAAAAGTTCCCCAAAAACATCCAACAACTCTACACTCTAGTCTGCAATATAACCTTAGAAACATCATCTATGGTCTGAATAGATTTATAAATGTAATTCTAACAAGGAGGAGCCTAACATTTACATAAGAATAGTGTTATCCAAAAAAAATTCCCCATCATGTTCTATACCCTCACTCATTCTGTCTAAGGGATCCCAAAAAATCTAGAAGAGGAGTCCATGCCTTATGTGTGCAATTTTTTTTGGAAATCATCATAAACTAAATACTATACCCCTCCTATATCTTGGAAATGAGGGTCATTTTTAGACCATCAGGTTACTCATTTTTCTTGATGACATGTCCACTATCTTCATGTCCTAGGATCCCAAACTGGAGAAGAACAATGAAAATATATAACATTTTTTCCTCTATTGTAACAAAAACCAACAAAAGATTATCTCAAAAAACACATAATGCATACGTATTTGAGGATGGGAAATTTACAGAGTGTTACACTTTTATACACTCATAAAACAAGGGAACCCTTCCAATATGAAGTCCGGTAATGTCATAGCCTCTAGAAAAATTAGTTCACCGGGTAATTTCCTAGGCATTTGGTCAATACAATATAATTACATGCATGGTCAACATCGAGAAGTCAAAAATGAGGAGATATGATAGCCCAAAATGCTTCTAACTAGGCCCCATTAAAGAAATAGGAATACATTTCAAACAAAAAATCCGATGATGTGATCTAACAGAAAACTTCCAATGAATAATTATTCCCCTTATGGGAAACCATCACTCCCAGCTCCAATGTTAGAAGAACTGTACCATATCAAATGATTCATAGTTGCAGAAGCCATAGAATCTATCTAAGAGAGGTGCCATCTCTCTAGGATGGGGAAATATCTACGATTTCCTCTACCTCTTACATTGTATATTACCAAGTTGATTCATGACAAATCGAAAATAGCTTCAAACAAACCCCATTCTATTTGGTTTGGGTAATTTATATCTCAATCACCATAAAATCGTTCATCATCCCATCAAAGGGTATTGGAGAACTCTCTGGAGTGTCTAGATTGGCCCATTCCCACTGGGCTGGGGAAATTTTGATCACATTGTCTTACCTTGGAATCTTCAAGTCCTCGACATGATTCTTTGGATACTTAAAAATTGATTTAATAAATTAAAATTGTGGCCCAGAGTAAAGCCCAGCCCATAGGGAGGGGGATTTTCATAGTCATCATCATTTGTAAAGAGTGAAAGAATCTAATATAGGATATAAGGAAGGGACCATTAGTTGAAACCCCCTTTGTTCATCTTTTTGCAAGGAAAACTAGTTTTATTTACAGCCCATTCAGCAATAACGACATGAAATTACCTCATGTTAACTATTTATAATCCAAGACGATATCAGTGTATGTAAAATGAAGTCAGAAAGTCGTATTGTTGCAATCTCAAATGGCCCAATATTTCAAATTGTTCTAATTTCATCCCTGTTGATGATAGTATATAATTATCCTATTGTGCTAAATGTATTGGGGAAACCACCATTTCCTGATATTCCCTTGTGAATAACATCACCATTATCAAAATATACATGGAAAATAAATAAGAAAGTGTATAGGGGAAAAACATTCAAAATATTCCCAGAGGTGAGGAGGATTTGGATGCACCAATAGAGGCTGTACACACCTAGAATAAAAGAATGATCCTAATTCTGGCACCTCTAAATACCGATATTCCACCTCTGTGGTGGAACACTATCAATTATAAAGTAAAATTTGTGGCCCCATCCTAATATCCACCCATAAGATTTGATTTTACTTCCAAATACAATAAATTGTGACAATATGATAGTGAGATAAAAACTATCATACTACTTAATGAGAAAATACATAGGGGAAATATTCCTAATGGGTATCCTTTTTAGACTGAGGAGAATATTCCTCCTAGAGAATATGATCCTCTAGAAAGAGTGGTTTTCGAACATCATACTAAATTTAGTTATAGGAAGCCAACCTATATCAATGAGGATGTCATAAATTATCATGTAATCTCTCGTTTTTGTGAAGATATCCTCTCTATCTCCATGAAAATCATTTAGAGTTATGAAGAATTGAGAACCAATTGGAGAAAAATTCAGGGAATCCTCATAGATACCCACTGAATCCCTATAGATGGTATACGACTCAGAATGTAGTATCCCTAGAGATTAGAAACATTATATAGTCCATTAATAATTAAATAAAAGCCATGTAATATCGATGCAATCCGATAAAACATGAAAGGAATACATATCAAGAGTGGGTGGGCGACACATTTCCTTGAACAAATTAGATAAATCATTCCTTCGATGATTTTGACTGTGTAGGTGACCCTAAAAAAACATTGACACTTCTTATCTCTATGTGTTCTAATGATGGGATCTTGAGATCAAAAGTAAGTAAAAAATTGAGGTTGTTTGTGTAGAATTTGATGGCACCATCATTTTCTTAGTATCGTAGTTTTCAAACAAGTTCCATTGTAGGATGGGAAATATTTCAGTGTAAATTACATTATCAGTTCTACTACATGATAAGGAAAACTAAAATCATCAACGTGAAGACCTGAATTTAATAATAGAATTATAGGTTTTCTTTCATCATACATATATGGAATGGAATAACCAATTTACTCAGTATCCCTCTATCATAAGAGCTAATTCATGAACTCTATAGTAAAAATATCATGGATGAGTTGTATAAATCATTAATATCAATGATGTATCTATCTAGGATACATGAGTTTGAAAAAATGGAACAATTTATTTAAGAAACCCTTTAGTGAACCCGATCAAAAAATCGACACAATACCACAACACAGTTGAAATGGAAAGGAAAATAATAATCTATAGCAGTCACTATCAAGAAAGGATCAGTTCCAATCCAAGCACGTATGAAGGTCCAAAACCACACAACACCACCTTTCATGTGGTGAAAACCCCAAAACCCCCTCACAAAGATAAGCAGAAAGAAATTGTGGCCTTTCAGAATTTGAGGAACATATGAATAAATCATACTTAGTACAAAATGAACAACTCCCTAACAATTTCTTGGTAGATATGTTAAATAAAAAACTCAAGAAACCATATCCAATTAATCCCAATGAGGTCACCACCCAAACTCTCCAAAATATTTCCCATTCCACAGAAAGCTAGGTCATCAAATGAAGGATTGTTTTCTCTTTAATGGAATACTCCATGGAATGATCGATTATGTATATGAGGTGTTAGATAACAACTCAGAGTAGCTGGCCTAAATAATCATTTTCTAGTCAGAAGAATATGGTGATTGGAAAAAAGATCAGGCCATGAAAGAATGTTTGTTCAACAATAGGATGAAGCAAAAGAATATTGATCAAGAACATGCCACCCGGATTGCACAACATTAAAGACCAAAATTTCTCCACCATCTAATAATTTAACATTAGGAAATCCTACCAAATGTGGGCATGACCATTGGATGTGGGAATAAATATAATAGAAGGATTCATATTCTAATCCAAACAAGCTCTATTGTTTTTTAAATTATTACCAATGATATCTGAAGCATCGAGAGTAACCCCACTAAATAGAACCCTCATCATATTGAGATATCATATTGTTTTCTCTCAACATGATACACTTGGAAGACCACTTCTACAAAGATTTGTATGCATACAAATATTTGTTTTCCGCTCATTATCAGAGAACATGAGGCTACATGTGTAAGAACTGAGGATGCATGGGATTGTACTGGGGTGTTCAACCCTAATATTTTAGTCACATTACCGGAAAGGACATTTAGGTAGCTGAGAAACATGAGAAAGTGCTCCATCAGTCCCAAAAGTGGAATGTATGTGTCCCAGAACCGTTCAGTTTCTGCCCATGCCAAGTTTTCTTGCTTGACCACCAAGAAGTGGTACAATTATCAGATCATCCCGAGAAACTCGAAAGGATGACATGACCTGCACCATAGGAATCATGTGCTCCCTTGACCACTGCACAAGAACCATTTATATCCACCAAGAGTTCATCTACCCTTCAGCCACATGTTAAGGTGTGGTCGCACATCGAGAAGTGTTGAACACCCAAACCAAAGTATGACATACTAAAATTATTGGCTAATTTCCCATGCATGCTCTCAATAATGGATACAAACCATCTTTCAATACAACTTGGGGTTGCACTTGTTGAAAGACTCTAGAGCCCAGAAGAGTTTGACAAATAAGTCTTTATAGACGAGGTTAATCATGTGGAGTTAATGCCATAATAATTCCATGTTTCCATATCATGTACATAATAGGATTATGAATATATCATTCAAGGGAACATCAGGCCCCTATATATTTTGTGTAGACTAGATACTGTTGATATATAAAGGTCTCTGATTTATAAGGGTTCTGAGATCAATATAATTTTGATTCAAACCCTTTGGTGTTTGGGATATATAGAAGGGTTGCTATCTCTCACAAAACTGTCCATTCGAATATATGATAAGTGTTAGAAAATACCTCTAGAAATAATCAAGATCACAACTCATTTTTGGGATATCACTTTGTATATGTGTTTATAGGTTTCCAGAAAGACACTACATAAAATTTCCCTCGAATAAGGCCTCAAATTCATATCCAAATAGTGGTACCCTCAACATTCCATTAATGTCTTAAATACCACCTTGATGGAAAGATCAAAATACCACATGGTTTTAGTGCCCCCATGGATACATGTGAATCCATATATGCCCAAGAATTTTTATACAAAAAGGGTGTCCAAAAACCAATGATGGATGATGATATATAGGTTACGCCTCCCAATGTATTGGGTAATACCCCTACAAAACACTAGAATATATTTAGAAATTACTAAGTTCTCCCCCTAGATTTATTTTAGTGATATAATAGACTCTAGATGTCCTAGACCCTATTATCCCCAATGATAGTGAAAAATGATATCGTCTTTAGCATATATCGACAACTATTTAGGAAATATGGAATGATAATGTCACAACTGATGGTGTCTCTCACCATGATAGTGATAGAAAAGATTCCAAATTTCCAAAATTGTCTAGAAATTTCTCTAGAAACTTATAGATGGAATAATATGAGTATGAAATTAGGAATTGCCCGCCCACATTCATTATAGGTTTCTCCACCACCATCGATGATCTTATGTAGGTAAACATAAGGAAAAAAGAATCAAACCCTACAATTATTATTTCCTCTATGACCTATGAAGAGAAAGATATGTGTATTCCACATCTAAATAATAACTGGTATTTTCTCACTTGGTACTATAAAAAAATTCTCACAATGAATTTATATGTGGCTATACACCATCTCATATTTCCTAATGAGCATAAAGACATCAATTAGGTATCCAATAGGATGAACCCCTCTCAAGCAACCAATGTTTAGGCGGAAGATGAAATTTTTATCAAATATAACTTTCTCCAGGAAGTGAAATACCTATGATAGATGACCAAAATCATCCCTATCATGAATAATAATGTGTAGATTAGGGTCTAAATCAATTTCATATAATTTAATCTTAACTAACCAAAATAATATTTCTCATTTCTGATATAGAATTATTGATTAATGAAACTATTGGCATTCAAATCATTTCCTTCATGGACATGTATTTAGGGTACTATCAAGTAGAAATGTACCCTTAAGATGAATATTCCACTTCCATTAGAGTTATTCTAGAAATCTTCTACAACCATTTCATTCACTTTGGGTAAAATAATTTTGGAAACACATATAAACATGCCACACATCCTATATTTAAATTTTTCATGGGAAGAATAAATGCATTATATTTCAATGAAATGGTTTTAAAATAATTATAGTGACGTGATCATTACATGGATCTAAAAATAGTATTAGATAATATATTACAACATATTCTGAAGATGAATCCACAAAAATAAACCTTCCAGATGGCATCTAGGATGTTTCTAGTCATTGGGGTATGCTTCCATCATATCGATCTTAACCCAAAGAAGGATTGTTTATTTCCATCATCACCCCATAAATCTCAATGAAATGAGGGGGATCCAAGATAACCTCAAAAATATTCAGAATTTTATAGCCATCTTGGCGAGCTAATATATCCCCTTCATTAAAATAATGAAGAACAAAATAACCTATCATATGGATGATTAAATCCAAGATTCATTTGAATGTATAAAGTAATATATATTTCACCAACCATTTATGATGTTAATGTTGGAAGGGATGCCAATAATTTTATATTTTGGTACCATGGATTTCTCTTTTTGAGACCTCCTCATATAGAAAAATGATTTGGGGTGAGTGATCAGTCTTTACTACCTCAACTGAACAATTTGTGGCAGGGATTCTTGATTCACTAGTGTGGAGAAGAACTTCCATGCACTTGGATTTTTATTAAAAAAGTTGATTCATCACTTGAAAAACCACAACATGAACATAGTATCTTCTATTGATCCACTCAAGTACAACCTTGGTTTTCCTATGTTGACTACGCACTTGGCCCAATTGACAGTCATTCTGAAAGTAATAAAATATTTAGTTTGTATCATACAAATGGGTGAAAGGGAAATACCTATAGGATTTCTTTGAAGCACATACATCCAAGGGGAATTCCCCAGTGGACATGGAGCTTCTATTAGAGGAGGTATTCAATTCCCGTGAAACTCCCTAGACATGGGAGATGTAGTTTGATAGTGCCTCCCAATGTTCGATGAACAAAAATATAGAAAACATTAAGAAAAATTAGATTGTGTTAGAGATTTTGATTGTCTATATATACAACACAACTTTTCCTTACACTTTCCCATTATTAAAATACTATTTGAATACATAGGAATAATACAAAGCCCTCAACATTGGGTTGGAATTGTCCGTTTATCTATATATATTCTACCTCAATATTAAATTGTATTCAGAACCAGTGATTCTGTTGATAAATTGATAATATGTTATAAAAAAGAATTAACTAAACCCCTAAGTTTCTACAACATAAGAAAGAAGGAAGAATCTACTTCTAATCCAACATTTCTTTATATTCACTAATCATAGAATACTCACATTGTTTCATTGTCTACCACATCCATAGTCTTGGCTAACCCAGACAAGGAGGATGTGATCTTCTGGATCAAACACCGAAGAATGATCTAATCCATCATAGTTAATGTTATGGAATAAATAAACAAGGTTAACACCTCCTAGATCATGATAAATCACCATCATCCCTAGAATTGATGGAGCCCATAATTGGTTATCTCCAAAACAGAGTTCTCTTGAAAGATCGAGCTGGGAGGGTACAGATTTGGAGTCATGCGGAGAATGTTACCCTATAGAGTGGTTCAAATAAACCAAGGGACATATATAAGTGACTATTTTATGTAATCCTCCTCAGATTCATAGATGATGGAGAAATTATTCTTGTCATGTTAGAAATATTTTAGGATTGTATGTTGATCACCAGTATGGGAACAAGCTCATCCTCCAAATTAAGACAATGTGATATTTCTAGAAAACAATGATACAATAGTTTTTTGGATTTTGGTGAAATATATTTCATTCCAAATACATGAAAATTTCATCAATAAAACTCCATAATTACTATAGAGAGATAAATATTCCTGGGAATTTTCTATTTGGATAATGGATGTTGTTGGGCCATATCCCCCAGATAGAACTAAGAAGTTCAAGTTCATCCGTACTTCTATTCACTCCTTTTTCAAATGAGAGTACTTTATACCCCTCAATTAAATTGGGAGACAAATATTGTAAAAATTTTAAATTCACGCATCATAACTAGGTTCAATGTCCCTTAGAAAACATTGATGAAAAATGGATCCAAATTCATTTCAATGGAGTTTAAAAAACTATTATAGGGGTATAATATCGAGTCCAATCCCACATATATCTATCATGAACAAAAAATGCTAATATAGGGGCCTTCAATGAGACTCTATTAAATATAAATCAGAAGACTGTGAAAAAGGATAATAAGTCTTGGACAGAAAAGATCTGCCATTCAATATGGGAATGCCATACCGCCAAACATACTACTACAAAAGAAACACAATATTCAATATTATACGAGACAAAGGAATTGCTACCCATATAATTAAAACTATAATATATCTGAATAGCCATATATGTACAACTTTTATATGTTGAGTAATCAAAAAACGAAGCTATATAAATTAGAGTGTCTTGATGATAATAGGTTTCTTACATTTCCCAAACATGAAGATCACCATAATTGATTCACATGATCTTTCAATATAATGTATTTCCTCTATTCATTCCTCTAAGGAGAACTGTTATTGGACCTCATACCACCAATGATAATAGGGAAGAATCCTCCAATGTTTGAACCCAAATAAGATAGACATTACATCTCATAGAAGGTCTATCTGAATGGTTTCTACTCAATGGCCACAGTGGATGCTGAGTATTTCACACCACCCCCCAAATGAAATGTTTATCATGAAATAATCTACATAAATTTTATCATGAAATTTTTATCACAAAAAAATATGTTAATATATAATATTGCATCTTGATAATTATGGTTACTTACCATAAAACTATACAAGCCTGTCCTAGAAGCAATACATTAAACTACAAGACATCTGAGGTTCTGGCTGCATGAATTTAAACCTCACAGTTCCCAACATCTAGAACATAATATAAATACCTATATAGAGATGTCCCTACATCAAGTTGTTAGAGGACATGGCAACTCTCGTCCTTACTTCATAAAAAGTCTTTGTACCACATGATGTAAATCTTAATGGATCCACAATATTCCTTTCCCATCAAATATGGTGATCTTTTCCTTATCGCAAGATGTTAAACTGCACGAAAAATATTCATATCTTATGACATTGAAATGCATGCTTATCAAGAACAATGAATTTCTTGATTCTCAATTTCAATGAGACATGTAGGTACACCATGATATTATTTCTTAGTTCACCCACCATAAAATACAAAATTCGTCTATCCTATCCTTAATAACCTCTACATGGTTAAAGGAACCATTTTCATTCATTGCTTCTCACACATATAATAGATCACATGAGGTTATGAGTTTTAGTAACGGATTACCCAGAAAAACACAGAATTTAGGATTGCAACGAGTTCTTCATGGTCATGAATGGAAGACATTAAATGTGTACCATGATTCCTTGTGGAATGATGTTAAACATCATGACTCATGTACTTTTCTAGAAATTAATATTTACATTATGGGGGACCTCGACTGAGAGTGAAATATTTTTTGGCATTGTTCCCATACCACCCATCCATTCGATAACTATGTGTGACATTATTATTAACATCATAGGATACCTAGTGATTCATGTCTCTTCAATCCTAGTTACATTCACTAAAAACATTAAAATCACCCCTCTCTATATATAGTCCATTCTAAAGAAAGATGATATACTATATAGATCTATGGATTTCATTATTTGTATCATTATATGATACACTGTGATGTACAAAATATTATCCTCAGGTCTAACCACCACACCCCTTTCCATGTTATGAAGACAACATATTTTCTTCCTAACATTAAACTGAATGGTTCAATAAGATCTACCTGTGTCCTGATTCTGGTCATAATTGTATATGTAGTAACACCCGAATCTCCAATCATGATAGCATCTACAACAATCATAGAAATCAATTCTCACATTCACGTATAGGCTAAACATAGGTAGAGTGTTTCCCATTACATGATTAAGTGGGGCTTGATTCAAATCATTACAGGATATGATGTGATTCCCAGATCCCTAATCTTTGATCATCTATAAAAATAAATGAAAATAAATAACCTCAAGCATCATACGGTCTAATTCATAAAACATTATATCCCTAAATAAATGATAGATCTATGAAAGAATTTCTTTTGCGTGGAATATATCATTTAGATTTTTTAATGATGGTTCCCACATCATTAGAGAATGACACCAAAACTATATGTAAAGTGTCCTGGTCACATGAAATTA
The DNA here is from genome assembly GCA_963277665.1 of Viscum album. NCBI lineage: Eukaryota > Viridiplantae > Streptophyta > Magnoliopsida > Santalales > Viscaceae > Viscum > Viscum album. The sequence continues at coordinate 1,935,041,376 of OY728142.1, forward strand.
AAACTAAACAATAGAAAACAATTTTAACACTTTATAATAAACAACATGGTAAAATTCCTCATCACATGATGATTAAATGAACAAAAGAGAAAACATCCCCACTACAAGATGATGAACAGTGCATAACATCATACACATTAATTCATTAATTAAAATATCATGAAAGTTTTAACCTTGTTATACATAGTATAAAGTGCTTCCATAATCATTTAAGCACCTCAATATGTAAATCATACATCATGTCTTGTGTACCTCAAGTTTCCAAAACTATCCATGGCCCCTGAAAGAAAACATGGCTTCAAGAGATAGTTTGTTTTATGATGAATGTATGCATATGGATCCTACATATGAACCTATGGTAATCGAAAATATGAGACACTATTTAAAAAGGAATTTCAAATCCATTCGAGACTTGAAATAACCTTGAAAAAAATTAACACCATAGTAGGATCTAAACAACTCCTGATATGATTGTCCCATTTAATTACTCATGATAGGAGAACATCAATACACGATTTACAATATTTCCAACTCTGTCTCAGAAGGATGATGGGGAAATTTTTACACTGGTCATCTCAATTAGTTTGTTTCGCATCATTCAAATATTATATTAATGTCCATCATGATCTTGAATAGCCTATACATTGGTCAAAGCTACATGAACATAAACTCTACTCTGTAATTGTCCAAATCTCTAGCCATTAAACTACTAAGAGAATGAGATACAAAACTTGTCAGGTTGAAAACCCATAAAGGGCATCGTAAGAAAAACTCTTTTCCTCCCTCGTTAAAAAATTCATCTCCATTATTTAGGATAAAATGAATGAAAAAATAATCCCAGGAATATACTCATAGGGCCTACTTCATAACCAATTTAAATTCCAATTAATTCTCGTTGAACCCCCTTACATAGAAAAAAATTAGAGTAATGAGTTTCCATATATCCTCCCCACAAGAATATGTTCTCTTGGTGATGAAAATTCATTTAGGATGATCGAACCCTTCATGTATATTTCAAATTCCACAAATCCCACATCATGATTTGATTTCCTAAGATCACAACATTCTTACATGACTATGGGAAAGGATACATGTCTTCATGGGACCATTTGTTTGGATATGAATATATTCCTATTGTTCTAGAATTTTCTCCTATTGTATCAAATAAATGCTTCACTCTAAAAAAGTATTTCTGATCCTTTTGAGCCCTGATACAATCACAGAAGATAATATATTCCTATTTCTCTAGAATATGAACCTATTGTGTCAAATAAATGCCTCACTCTGAAAAAAGGTATTTCTGATCCTTTTGATCCCTGACACAATCGCAGAAGAACCCGACACCTCAGATTGTTTTGGGTAACCTCCAAAATAATTGTCCTAGACCCTCCTTAGAAATTGATAACATTAAACCATGATTTACAATTATCACACCAAAATAATCAAGTTGATTCAATATCATCAATGTTACACCACACTATTTTTTACCCTTTCTCAAGTTCAGAAGGCAACACTTTATTTACAAAACTTTTATAGACCACAGCTCATGATTTGAAACCACCAGGAATAGGGGTCAAGCATTAAAATCAAAATCTAAACTTCCTTAGGGTGTTAGAACCCTTCTTGGATAAGTTTAATTCCATGAAAACCTCATCATCTAGATTTTTTGTTCTCCATAAATATTTTACGGATCTCCTAAAAAATTAAATATCATCATTTCATGGAAGTTCAATTAACTCAATATATCTTTGACCTACATACTACATGAATTTCCTTGTTTCATGAATGGAGCTTCAATAATTGTGAGCCATGTAAACAACACATAAGAACATGGAATCTCTATGTATTATGTGCCATCCAGATAATTTCAACCTCATCCCTTAATCACATACTCTATATTTTATGTTATGACTTGTATTTCCCATATTCCAACTATCTGGGAAGACCTATAATCCATTTTATTTCCTTGTTAACCAATATTACCCCAAAAAAAACTACAATTTACATTGGAAACATTTTAAGAAACCTATTTCATTAAATTTTACTGATGTACAAGTATGTTGACCTACCCTCAAGGGGCATCTCCTACATGCAAGAAAATATATCTAATCCACAAGATCCTTTGCCACACCATGATAACGTTGAACACCGTTGAGTGCTTTGGGTCATTCCTGGCATGTCATCATCATATACCATGACCATAGATTTGGTATGAGCTAAATAACTAAAATAAATAAGTAGAATGTATGAGCTAAAATCCCTAAAATAAATCAATAGATGTTCTGAGATAAATGACTATAACCTAATGTTATAGAATGTTCGATAAAAATGAAAAAAAATAAAGAAATAAATAGTATAAGCTAAAAGAACATTGTATACTACTATAGAAGGTCTGAGCTAAAATACCATAAACTAAATCTCTATAATGACTGATCAAAAATACCATATACTATATTCGTTGATGGTTTGATCTAAAAGACCCTAAACTATAGTTTTAAAAGGTAAAATCTAAAATTAACATAACTATAATGTTTGAAGGTATGAGATGAATGAACATAAAATACTCCACAAAAAAATTCTAGAAGAATGACAATAAATGTAATGTCCACCAAATGGATTTAAGAAAAAATCAGGGTTCCCTCACCAAGAATGTCAGCTTTGGAAAAAATAGGGCACCCTCTCTCCATGACATATATTTTATGCATGTATCCTTATGTAAATTAGTTTATCTCAGGAAAACTAGAATATATACATAAATAATGAATCTCATTTTTTTGTTATTCATGAGTTCTTATTGAGAAGAATCTGTTATGATTTAATGTTTAGCTCCCGAAATTTAGGTCAACATGATATTATGAAAAGGATATGTATCATTGATGATTTAAATAATATTAGATAAAAAATGTCATGAACATCAATAATGAAAGAAAACATGATAAAAAATATAATTTCTATTAAATATGGTCACTAATAGAATACAATAGTATGATTATGCACAATTTATAGTCCCTCCATAAAAATCATCAAAAAAATGTCCATCAAATTACAATAAGATTTGATCACCTGAGTTATTCAACTTGTCCACATTCTTTTGAGAACTATCAATAGAATGATGATCTAAAACTCATTCTGCCTCTTCTTCCACTACCCAAGTATGGAGAGTATCAAATAATGTAGTCATATCCTCAACTTACTTTTGGGTTGTTTCAAATGAGTACAATGATATTGAGATATCATACCCCATGTGAGCAATGATTTCCTCATGTATCCATATTTTGACATTCTATACATCCATCTGGGCATGTAGGTATATATGAAATGGAAACTCTCTCCAGTTCCTCCAATGCCTCCCTCGTTTGTATAATATGGGGAGACCCTTCTTCAATATCCTGTATGTCCCTCTCATTAGTATAAAAATCTCGCTGATTTATGATAATCATTTTTCATGATTTCGTATTATGTCTAGCGATCAAAGGCATACAAACCCAAGTCATTATATAGATGATTAAGGCATCCCCCAGGGTCATGAAATGTTTCTAAATGGGTATTTGTGATCAAGGTATGAATCTACTACCATGTCAATTGACATCGAGTTGTAGCCTTTATGATTGATGAGGTGGAAGCACTTGAAGAATGAGTGGATGGATGAGCTATAAATGAAGTATAAGAGGAGAAAATTCATATCACCATATCAATAGAAAAATCAATTATTTCATATAACAGATGTCTAATTTTTTTCAACTAATTAACTCTCACTATTAGGATAGTCAACACTCAGATGCGGGAAATTCCTCACAGTCTTTCCCACATCTTGAATTAACTATATTGTTTCCGTAGATATAAAGGTTGGTGAAATAAATGGAATGTCAACAATGTGAACCTACAGAGTAACACACCACCTTGATAGGATTCTACCCATGCCTGAGAATAATCCAGGGTACGAATGGTGGGATAATAAGTGGAAAAATAATCAACTCATCATTTATGTCATCACATGCCAATATCATCCAGAACAAGATGATTATCATAAGGAGTTTCTCTCATTTCACCCTTGATAACGGGAGGGGAAAGACCAATAAGGTGTAACCAAACTAATGAGAATATATATAAGGTTTGTATGGATCAAATAAAATCCTCTCATCCATCCAGGATAAAATAACACTCTCTTGAAGAGAGATCTTGTACGAAATCTCATCAAGAGAGCCGCTTCCATTGTCAATGATTGGCCTGATCGATGCATGACAAGGGGTGAATTCAAATGTATCATTTCAGATTAAAAAATATATAGACTCTTCAAAGTATAGTTTCATATCTGTAACCCTAGATATGATCAAAAACCTAGAATGAGATAAGGCATCGGGGATCCTGGTGGAATTTTAGTGTTCATAAAAATTGAAATAATCCATTATCAAGGTGATTAAAAACGTGAAAGAGACACTAATCCGATAGAGGATGATAACTTGTGAAATGTGGCCTAACAGTTGGTAATGGTGTGTGAGGGTCAAAACAACCATATTAAGTAGACATCTATATAATAACTACCCCACCATCCCTAGCATAAATACACATATTTATAAGCAGACATCCCCAGTAGGGAAAATCCATCTATCCAAAAATATGGCCATGAATTACACAATCATAAGTATTATAGAGTTATCAGAGTTCACTTGATATCCCCCTAAGGTATGACCACCATCTTCCAAAATATCTCAGTACATGATGACACTAGTGCGAACATGTTAGGATGAGTACAGATAGTGGAGGATAGCTTTTTTCATAAGCCTCCAACAAAAAATGAAATTTTCGATGCAGTCTTTGAAGGAGAGAAGAGTGTTACTAGTCATATACTTAATGATATTATCCCTCAATATGGTTAAATTGTCCGTCCTTAATAATTATGCCGGAAAAGGGTCATCCAAGACATCAAAAGTAGGGAGGTACTCATTTTACATCTCTCTCGGAGGAGGGATCCCACATATTTTCTTAAAGTCCCATGGTATCATACCCACTTCACAAAGGAAAAAATGCATTGTCTTAGTATTGGGAACCAATGGATTATCATCTATAGAAAGAAGATAGAGATGGAAAGAGGAAATAAATGTCAAAATCCATTATGCTTCATAATGATAGATCATGAATATTTATTCAGTAAACTCTAAGTAACATTGACTAAAGAATGGTCATGCCCATTCATCTTGGACATTATCACCATGATAGAGAACTCATTTGGAACAAAATTCAATACAGTAATTGTGTATATAATATATTAATATTCTTGAGTATCTCCCATAAATAGGTTGATGTGAGAAATCACAGCCATCTAGCCCAAAGTGAGAGTTATCAAAATAAAATTAGACTACCCCAGGGATTGAGCTATGACTAGTTACCCATCATTGGAAATAATCATATTAATAAAGTTGGGATAATTTTACACCAAATGATATAGAAAATGGAATTTTGGAATAGTTATGCCATCATCATCCATCATGAAAATCTCGTATATAGGATACAAGCGCAATAGACGATAATCATGGATTTTAGAAAAGAGGATCTTCTTCAAAACCTCATTATCAGAATATATGCAATATCTGGGGTCACCGTTGTAATTTCTAGAAATAATTACCCTTTGAATGGTCAGAATTTGTTTTCCAAAAATATACAGAAGACATCTTAACTAATGTAAGTTGAATATTTTAGACATATAAAATAAAATCTTTTCATAGGTAAGTCATAAAATCTAGGAAATACTAAGTGCAATGAATTAATTAGAAATGAAATTCCTGAATAACATAAATTATTAATGACCCAATTGACTCTTAAAGATCTCATTGATCACATAATCCTAATAAGAAACATACAGTCGCATGATCCCATAAAGAATCATTATCGCATGACCTTGACGTGGTCACATTTACACATAATAGCCAAAGTACCATGTGATCATGAGGTTAGATATCATGAAACCCTAAAGACAATCACATCCCCACAAACATTGTGTATACAATTTCTGATGTGATGTTACTAAATAGTTTAAGATGGAAACTAAGAAAATTATGTCTTAAGCATGTGTTCTCATGATACCATCTCATTTTGAGGACTCACTATCATATATTTATAGATGGTCTAATGAAAAGTACATGCAAAGGATATCATGACCCATCCCCCAGGGCTCGTGTTGTGACTACCCAAATCCTTCCTACTATAGTCCAGGGGTTGGTGACTAATACCGGATATGCATATCCCTAAAACGAGATGGTATTTTCTTTTTAACATACACACACACAGACTAGGTACACACAAAAAGTAAACCACGTAGTAAAAAACTTAATGTAAGGGTGTAAACTCAAAGTAAAGTGGATAGAATACAAGGCCAACTGAAAGATATACAAAAAATGAAAAATAGATCATGAGGTTTTCCACCAAGAATAATACATGAAGGGTAGGTACAACTCATCTATGCGGATCTCCACGTCAACAGATCACCTATGTGCACCATCTGGTCCTGAATCCTTAACCTTGGTCAAATCCGTTCTTCGTCTACACAAGAAACAAAAATGTACAAGAGAATCCAGTGAGGTTGAAAATAATTATACCTAATAGGGACCTTGAGACCCCCAAAAGACTCCTAGAATTCCACAAAGAGAAAACCACAAATCATGATCCCAATAAAAAAATCACAAGTAAAGACTCATCTACCAATAGGGTATATAACAAAAATAAATGGAATAATGATTACTAGTCGTAAAGTTAATTCATCTTATTACATTTAGAAGTTCCACTACTGAACCACAATAAAGTCCCTCTGTCATTAATCTACACAGGGTCGTAAGTCAGTAATCTACATTGGAGAGTAATACGTCGATCCACACAGGGTCTTTAGTCACTAATCTCTGATGGGATTCTCTAAGGATGGTCCTCATCGGGTCGCACTACTACTATCCACACAGGGTGGTAAGTTGTCGATGCACATAGGGTCATAATTCGTCGATCTAGAGAGGTTCATAATTCGCCACTCCACATAGGGTCACAATTCACCAATCCAAATAGGGTCATTAGTTGCTTATCCATGACGGGCCGCTCTAAGGATGGTCCTCACCAGGCCACTCTAGTTCTGATCCAAACATGATTCTTATGATTATTATCCACAAAGGGACGTATGTCATGTGATATCCTGCCACAAGATTCCTGCACCTAGTGCTCTTGATTTTCCGAGAAACATCTCTTCAAGATATCAGTCATACCTCAACAACCACGAAGTATTATAAATAATTAACCTCATGAACCGCCATGTCATAAGGGTTCCATAACAATAGAAGGAAAATCAATTAGACGTACAGTATGTAAGTTCTAGGAATTTTAGTGTGGGGTCCGGTTGGATTAGAGTAAGATCCATCATATCCATACTCCAACATTCATTAAAACCCAAGTGAAGTATCTCAAAAGGATCACCTCATTCTAAGGGTTCCAACACAGCAAACTATTCGTCAAATGGACGTCCGATATAAAAGATAAGACCCTTTAAGAAAAACTGGGCCCAAAAGGGTATGGGTCTAGTCCGACTCATTCTGACCGACCCGATCTGGTCCAATGGGCCTAAACTAAACCAACTAAACTCTTCCTAGTCTAGCTAGTCCTGGTCCAGCCAGCTTGGCCTCGGGCTCAGTATGGTTTACCCGGGTGGGCGCGGCCCATGGGGCCGCTGGACCAACCTGGACTGCTGGCTGGGCACAACCCTCAAGATTGTTTTGGGGGTCGGCTCCCCTCCCGAATGGACATAGTATATCTAGGATTCTCCATCAGTAGTGCTAGATGGCACTGCAACACCTGATCAGTTTGCATGGCCCAGTCTATAGTGGGACCCACAGGGCGCGTGTCCTCCCTCTGCAATGGCTCAGAGCGGCGACCATCCTCCACAACATGATGTCAACACGATTAGGGTAATCCAACTTCCCCCAGTCCACCCAGGTGCCTTCAGGCGTCGCCAGCTCCTCGCGGTCGGTGAGAGCCAGCTGCCGCCTCCTCAAGTTTCAAGTGTCACCGCGCTAGCAGAACTTCCGTGGGCCTCCCAGGATTCTGCCATCACTTTGTGGCTCCCGGTTTTGTCTTACCACCATATTTCTTGGTCGCCCACGAAGAACACATAAAACAGAGATCGGCAGAGTTTCTGGGCCTTTTTCATGTTGTCATGCTCACTCCTCGTTATCTTTATAACATGGGAAGGATTTCAACATCATAAAAAAGAGATAAAATATAAAACCCTTAAAAAAACTCTAACTTAGAACTCATTGGATTACACCATGGATGAGGGAATGAGTACCCATGTTATAAGGTGTCCATCGATGTTCATCGATTTTCCATTCTTCATTGGAGGAAGATGTCGTCTACATTTCTTCAGAGGTTCCTCCCATGGCTATACAAACCCCACACCAAATACTTATTTAAATAATAGAATAATATACCATGTCGTGTTTAATTTTATGATTTATTATTTAACAGTAATTAATGTGTCAATTAAACACACAAGAATTTTCATTACAAACCCAATGAAACGTGAGGTCCAAAACATTAAAAGTATACTATTTAATTTATAACGTTTCACAGGGGTCCCATCCCCATCACTCAACTGTTTAAAAATATAAAAATAAAATAATATTTAGTTATTTTATTATTTAATGTCAAAAGATCCAAAATTTATCTTTTCTGCTCTAATTTTTTTTGAGCAAAAGGTATTCTTTCCTTAAGTGATTCATGACTCTGTGAATTCAATAGCAGCCTTATATTTTTAATATGAGAACTGGTTCAAAAGATAGAAATAATTGCTCGCACTTTTGCTAAACGTACCTTAATAAAAGTTCAAAATTTCGTTCTGGCCACTCCTGGACTCGGAATCGTGCGCTGTCAATTTTTGTAGACTTGTAAAAATCCCAAATAACTAAAAAAGACATGTAATTTTTGTGTCCTTAAATTCTCCCATCCTTATATATTTTAATCCCCAAAAACCTACAACCAAACTAGGGAAACAATTAGGGGTACTAAGCACATAATTGAGCCTCCCGATCCCATATACTCTCCTAGAGGTATTCGTGTTGCCACCGAACTCGCACCAAAAGAATCGACTGCCCATGAAAGACCCTCTCCTTTCGGTCCTCTATCTCCATTGTGAACTCCATGAACATCTCCCCATCATCAATGTCAAGCTTTCCCCAGTCGAGGACATCTGATGTATCATAAATTTACCTCCTCAACAATGACACATAGAAAACATTATTCACCTAGTGTTTCTGTAGGGGATGTTCTGGAGGTACGCCACCTCACCTTCTCCACTAAGGGTCTGGAATGGTCCGATGAACCTCAGAGATATCTTTCCACCCTAGAAAAATCTCCATAATCATCATTGGGGTGAGACTTGCAGGAATACATGTTCTACCTCCTCGAACTCCAAGGGCCTCTGTCTCCCATCGGTATAAGACTTCTTCTAGATATTTGTAGTCTTCATCCACTCCTGGATTATTCTCACCTTCTCAGTGTAGCCCGTAACAACTTTAGACCCATTAGTAATGACTCCCCTGGATCTTCCCATCATAGAGGTAATCATCATGGTCTCCCATACATGGACTAAAATAGTGCCATGCCGAGGGTGGAGTGATAACTTTTGTTGTATGCGATCACCACCAGTGGAAAGTGGTCCTCCCAACTGCTACCAAAATCATAGACAGAAGCACAAAGCATGTTCTCTAGCATCTGTATGGTCTGCTCTGTCTGACCATCTGTCTAAGGATGAAAGGCGGTTCTCAAGTGTAGGTGAGTACCGAACTTCTTTTATAATATGTTCCACAACTGAGACGTTAAACGAGTGTCAATATCAGATATGATCATCGATGTAACCCCTTGAAGCTGTACTATCACTTGTGCATAGAGGAGTCATAAGCCCTCTATTGATCCATTCTCTCAGATGGGTAGGAAGTGGGTAGACTTGTTGAGTCGGTCAACGATCACCCAGATGGAATCATTGCCCCTTGACATATGTGGTATCCCTATCATGAAGTACATGGACATTCTATACCTCTTTCATTTCGGCACATCACGTAGCTGATTCAAGCCTGCTAGAACATATTGCTCGGCCTTCACTTAATGACAAGTGAGGCATCATGAAATGAACTCCTCCACTTCTTTCATCATCCCTTTCCACTAATACTAATGTCGGAGGTCCTAGTACATATTCACCACACCAGGATGTACCACCAAAGGGGATGTGTGTAACTCCATAAACATATCCTCTCGTAGAGTCACTGGTACCATGGTGAGTCCTCTAAAAAGGATGACATGATCTCAACCTTCAGAAATTCGTTCGAGAACCTGTCAAGAGGATATCTGAGCATGTTGGGTCTTACAGTCCATATCCTAAATCTATGTCTCTCATACTCACTGATATAGAGGGGGAGTTACGGTCATGGTCTAGAGGTATGCTACTCTATCTCCATCTATGATGTATAACTATAACATGGATAGTTGTTCTGTCTCGTCACTCAACAACTATAGCCCAGACATCCTGATGGGTGTTTCTACCACCACATTCCCCTCACCAGAAGTGTAAAATATCTCAAAGTCATATTGTTGGAGGAAATCCAACCATCACCGTTGTCTCAGGATCAGGTCCATCTTTGAGAAGATAAACCTGAGACTCTTGTGATCAGAGTAGATAGTAAACTGTTCACTACACAAGTAGTATTGCCACATTTTCATGGAAAAGACCATTTTTGATTACTTCTTGTCATGGGTAGTGTATTTTTTATTATTCTGTCTCAACTTTCAGGAGAAGAAGGCGATAATCGCTTTCTCATGCATCCGGGACATCCCAGTTGGTCCATGATGCATCGTAGTATATAACGTACCCAACACTCTCTCCTGGCTATCTCATGATTGGGGAACTCTTCATTCTTCGCCTCAGCTCTTGGAAACTCATCTAACATCTATATGTCTATAAGAAAGTATGTACCTTGTTTTTCAAAGAATAAAATAGTGTTTATACTCAGGAAATTTCATGTAAAAATCTCTGGTATTACCCAACCAACCCCATGAAACTCCGATCCTCAGTCACACTCTTAGGTAGTTCCTAAGCAATAACTACCTCTATCTTCATCGTATCTACCACAACTCCATACTATGAGATAATGTGTCCTAGAAATTTGACCTCCCATATCCAAAACTAGCACTTCGAGAGATTTCAATTAAGTTGGTACACTCATAGTGTATCCAGAACTATCTGTAGATGCGTAGCATGCTCCTCCTCTGACGACAACTATATCAATATTTCGTCAACGAAGACCACAACAAAGCCATCAAAGTAAGAATTTAAGATCCTATTAATGAGTTCCATGGACACTAATATGTAATTTAACACTCCGAATGGAATCAACAAGAACTCATAGTGGCCATACCGTAATCAGAAGGTCGTGTTCGGTACATCCTCATCCCTTACCCTGAGCTGATGATAGCCTGATCTAAGTTCTGTCTTCGAAAATCATGGAGCTCCCCTCAGCTGATATAAAATACGACATATCCTTGTGAGTGGATACATTTTCTTCAAAGTCACCTGGTTCTGGTGCCGATAGCCCATGTGAAGTCTCAAGATTCTGTCTTCCTTCTGGGAGAACAAAATTGAAGTTGCACCTAAAGAAACACTGGTCCTTATGAACCCCTTCCACTACAAGTCCTCCAGTTGTATCCTCAACTCATGAATCTCTATGGGAGACATATGATATGATGGTGTGGATATCGATGTCATCCTGGGGTATATCTTGATTTAGATGTCTACCTTTTTGTGAAGAGGTAGTCCCAAAACAACATCTGGAATGACATCAGCATACTGGTCCACCACAATAGGATAGTTAAGACACCACTTTTTCACTACACCGAGGGTGAGGCTACCCGAATAATGAGTGATATATTGCACCCTCCTCTGAGAGAGTCTGTATTGGGAAGTAAAGGTTCCCTTCTCGCTGGCAAAGGATAACCTGGTCCCATCATTGCGGTCACACCACACATTGCACCTACAACAGTTGATGTGAGGATGGACCATGGATAACCAGTCCATACACAAGCTGAAATCATATAGCCTAGACGCTGCTACTAGAATATCCCAATTGAAGTTAATTCCCCCTATAGTAATCCCACATTTCCATCACCAGTGTGTAATTTTGGAATCCTTTCACGTTGGTGTCATTAATCGTAAGAATGAGCCAATGGATCTACCGGAATCGCCAAGATCTGAATGAGAGCCGGGGAAATAATAGAGTGACATGAACCTATGTTTAGAATAACTACAACTAGGTTGGAGTAGATATAGATCATACTAAAAATCATCGATAGATTGATGTGTTCATGTGCCTCAGCTGTCTGAATATGAGCTCTACCTTGTCCACATGATCCCTATGGTCGGGGATGACGACCTCGAGGTGGTGGCGATAGAACCAAAAATCGTCACCCCCCTCCTATTGCATGACTTGCTCCTCTGCCACATTTTCTGCCTTGCGGAACTCCGTACTCAAATCTAGGCCTCTGCCATGATGGTCACTCGATTTTTTAGTGATCATTGGTATAGTGGTTCGGGCAGTTGTGAGCCGTGTGACCGTTCCCACCACAAGAGTAGCACAGTCTGCTCCTCAGTTGACCTCCCTTATCCCACATGCTCCACACCTCCAACCATACATCTTGGGGTCATCCACTAGAAGATCTGTCCAGTTGGGGACCTTGCGTCATCCGCCTACTGCTTACTATAGATGACTCAACCACGTCTTTTCTGTTGGTGGCTCTCACTGTTAGTGCTTGACCAGCTTAGAATCTCTCTACCAAAAGCACACACTCTAGCACTCCAGTTGGCATCGAAAGTTGAGCAATATCATGGACTCTCTGATCTCCCATTGGAGACCATTATCAATTGTCTTGGCCCTTAAAAAAGGTTCACATACCATGTCGGTGGAGTAGTGGTAGAGGTTGATTAATCTTGCCGAGTTCTTGGATACAGTCTGGCTACCCTACTGTAAGTGCTGGACATCCAGAATACACCCAGAACGTAGAGTCCCTGGAATGAACTCCACCCAAAAGAGGTTCTTGAAAAACAACAAGGTGAGGGTCTCCTCATAAAGAATATGAAGTGTCAGGCTCCACCATCTCCTTATAATTCTCTACAAAAGACTAGAATCTAGGATCACCATATTGTCTTTTGTTGTCTCAACTAAGCTGAAAAATCTAACGACAACCTCCACTTAGTCCTCATCTACTTGTGGATCCATCTCATCTCAAAACCTTGGAAGCCTATGCCATTAAAACCTGTGGAATGTTCTATGTTGGTGTGAACAATACTTTGGTGGGGATGGTTTCAACTACTACCAAATGGGTAGTGGTGCTTCTGGTACACCACGTGATGGTACCGTTGCCATAAGAGGGCCTTGCACCAAATCCTCATCACTCTGTGGGCCATCATCGTGAACACTATATTGAATCCTAGATGGATGTCTACATGGTGGAATACTTTAAATAAACAGATGCACCATGGTAAATAATTTTACACTCGATGAGATGACTCAAAAGTGATAAAAAATAAAAACATTTCAAAGACACACACAATTCGTGTTTTCATGTATGGAGTCCGAAATTTGAACTCAAGGTCCGGGTGTATGGATATGTCAGCCTACTCACCAACACTGGACTCCCCAAACTGAAAACCGTACTCAAGACACATAACACTATTTCCCCATTGAAAAGATCAGAGTCTTAGTTCTTCGGTGGAACTAACCCCTGTGATACCACTTTGTCCAACCCTTCCCCCAGGTCCCATTATGTAACTACCCCCAGCCTGCCTTTCATAGGAATAGTGGTTGGAGACTAGCATCGTATGTGCATATCCCTAAAACGGGAAGGCATTTTCCTTCTAAACCTGCACAATCACAGAATATGTACAAAACAAAAGTAAACCACGTAGTTAAGCTACTACAGTAAAAGTGCAATATAAAAGATAATATGCCAGCATACAAGCCCAACTGAAATAGATAAAAAAAATAGCTCATTAGGTCATACACCAAGGATCCTACCTGAAGGGTTGGTACATATCATCTCTGCAGCTCTCCACGTCAATCGAGAACCCCCGTTCACTGTCTGGTCCAGACTCCCTAACCTTGGTCAAAGCTGTCTGTCATCTGTACAAGACAGAACAAGGTGCTGACAAAGACCTTGAAGGGGTGAGTATATTAACACCCATTAGGGACACCAAGAATCCTGATGGACACCCAGAATTCCACAAAGGGAAACCAACAAATCATTATCCTAATCAAAAAGCACAAGTAAATGCTCTTATAAAATATGTTATATAACATAAGGATTAGGAATAATGATGTTTATTCATAAAGCTAATTCATATTATTCCTTTTATAAGTTCCACTGCTGAACCATGAAGAAGTCCCTCGGTCACCGATCCACATAGGGTCATAAGTCACAGATCCACATAGTGTTATGTGTCATCAATACAAATGGTTTCATATGGTTCTGGACTAGGACAGGGCACTCTACAACTAGTCCTCTTTAGGTCATTCTACTACTGATCCACACAAGGATGTAAGTTGTTGATCAACACAGGGTCATAAGTCGGTGATCCACACATAGTCGTAATATATCGATCCACACAGTATAGTAAGTCATCAATCCACATTGGTTAGTAAGTCTCTAATCCATTATGGTCCGCTCTAAGGCTGGTCCTCATCAGGTCACACTACTTATAATCCACCCAAGGTCGTTCTGATGCTGATACACAAAGGGTCGTACGTCACGTGATAGCGAGCCACAAGATTCCCGCACCTGGTGCACTCAAGTTTCCAAGAAACCAGTCCTACAAATATTAGTCGTACCTCAACCACCACAAAGTCCCATGAAGAAGTAAAACAATGAACTGTTATGTCATAAGGGTTCCAGCACAATAGACAATGCAACAATCAGACGCTCGGTCTGTATGTTATTGGAATTTTAGTGCTGGGGGCCTGCTATGATTCTAGTTTGATCCAACTCAGACTTACTCAAACATTCTCCAAAACTCAAGTGCAGTATCTCAAAAGGAATTCCTCGTATTAAGGGTTCCAGTGCCACATACGATTCATAAAATGGACGTTTGACTTTGAAGGTAAGCCCATTAAGTGAAACTGGCCCCAAAAAGTGTCTGGGTCCAGTTTGACCCCGTCGGACCGACCCGACCCGGTCCACTAGGTTGTGCCCAACCCGAATAAGCTCATCCAGGTCTAGCTGGGGCATGTATGTCCTACTAGCCCAGCCTAGGCCCACTGGTTGTGGGAAAGGCCCATCCCGCCAGGATGCTGGACCAACCCGGCCCTCTGGTTGGGCGCGGCCCGCTGGTTGGGCGTGGCCCGCCAGATGGGCGATGGGGTCCGCTCCCCTCCCGAATGGGATAAGTCCTTTTGGGTTCCTCTATCAGCCACTCCAGGTGTCACCGATTTACATGAATGGTCTACGTGGGCCAGTCAATGGTAGGAATCATAGGGTGCAGGTCCACCCTCCACTATGGCTTGGAGCCGCAACCCTCCTTCGCGGTGCGTCACACACCATCAACGCTCGTGGCCTAACGCTATTCGCCGCGACAAATTCGGGCACCGCCAACTCCTTGCGGCTGACCATTGTCTCCTCTGATCGCCAGCTCCACTGTGCTAACAGAACTTCTACGGGCCTCTGGTGAAGATGTGGATGTCCGTTTTCTCTTTCGACTATGCCAACAGGCCTCCCGGGACGCTGCCATCACTGTGTGGCTCCTAGATTTGTTAGGCCACAATATTTCTCAGTCGCCCACAAAGAACACATCAAACTGAGATCAGCAGAGCATCTATGCCTTGTTCAGTTTGGATAACACCCTCAGTGTTAGCCTTATAAATTGGGAAGGATTTCAACATCATAAAAAAGAGATGAAACATAAAACCCATTAATTAAACCCCTACCTAGACCTTGTTGGAAGGCGCTGCAGATGAGGGAAAGAGAACCCGCGTTCAATAGAGGAAGATGTTACTAGCATTTCTTCATTGGTTCCTCTCATGGGTATCCAAAAACCATACCAAAGACATGTTTAAATATGAGAATAATCTCTCACGTTGTGTTTAATATTATGATTCATTATTTAACCATAATTAATGAGTCTATTAAACACACAAGCGTGGTCATTGCGATACTAGAGAAATTGATTGTTTCAAGAAATTAAAAGTTTCTTATTTAATAAATGAAGTTTCACTGTGGTACCTCCACCATCTCTCAATAGTTTTAAAAAATAAATTTAAAATAACTATTGTTTATTTTATTCTTTTAATTTCTAAAGAAATGAAATTTATCTTTTCCATCCAACCTATTTAGGAACAATGTTAATCTTATCTTATGAAAATCATGGCGCTGCAAATTCAATGGGGATCTTGAATTTTTAATCAGAGAACTGGTTCAAAAGATAGAAATTTCCACTCACAAGCTTTACTAAACGTACCTTCAAAAAGTTAAAAATTCCATTTTGGGATCTTCTAGCCTCTGAATCGTGTGCCTTTAATCTTTGCAGATTCTTAATAATCCAAAATAATTGATAAAAATTACATGGAAGTTTCGGTTCATTACATGGATGTTAGGAAAGATAGCTCGGGGTAAGTGAGTAGCTGATGAATGAATCCCTATATTCACCCATATTTATATTTAACCATGTGAAATACCAAAAATCCCCTAGAAGTCTGATCATTACCCAATACATCAATTTGAGATAGTATCAATGACATAGGAGAGCCTTTACTTTTATCATAACGGATTTTTTGTCCTTGAAAACATCTCTCCTGGGGGGGGCATTGTTTGACGCCCCAATATTAGAATCATAAAATTTAAAATGTTTGAAATACATGAATGTGTTTATTAATTTCCCATCAATGTAAATGAAAAAGAATGTGGGTATAGATGCTTAGTTTCATGACTAGAAGGTGGTCTTGCAGATTAAAACACATATGGCATAACGTATAAAAGATCCCATGATGCATCATTTTACATGTCCTTCCGCTTTTATGAATGAAACCCCAAAAAATCATAGATCATACAGTCATAGCCAGATCATATCCCCCATGCCATATAGATTTTCAATAATAGGATGGATGGAAAATCCTCAAAAATTACGTCCCTAATTGGTAGAATATACCCAAAATGTGGGATCCCCTTTCTGTCATAAAATTCATGTGACACATCTCTAATGTGGAGAATAATTTTCTTCAATAACATCCTAGAAAAGATATGTGATCCCCCTCCATTGTAAATCAATCAATGGAAATAAAATGGGAGGTTGTAAGATCCTATAACTATAATAAATGTCACACAATATTTCATTGGAAGTCCACAAGACACTTCCATCCCCTAGATATGTGTCCACCTCTTCTGACAAAGGCCTGATGACATGTCATCCACATCACACGAAGGACCTCAGGTATGTCCAAGATACCGAATGAATTATCCATTGGTTAATTAAGGAAAAATAGGTGAAATTTTCCATAAAATCAATGCTCATCTCCATATGTAATTTTTCAGTCACACAACACATCACTAAAAAGTAATGTTAACGTCACTGACATCTCTCATAAATCCTCTAAAATCCCCAACCTCTGTAAAAAAAATAATAATTAGGTGAATAAAAAAACTCTTATGGATCTATATATCTTGTGACATGAATAGGTGTTACACAACATGGCATCTCATTCCCTCTTTTCAAGTCAATATTACTTTTAGAAGGACCCATGATAGGTCATCATTATCAGATAGAAATTCCTTAGAAATCATACTGAGATCACACAATTTTATTTCTCTAGGAGCCCTTGTCTCATCATGGAACATGGATGTGTCCAATGGGAAATATGAAGGTCCCTCATCATGAAAAAAATATTTAAGAAGTCCCCCTTAATTGTAAATAATAAAATTCTCTAGGAATAGATGGGATTTGTCGCATGGTCTTTAGAAATAAGGTGAATCCCCATGAATGATATTGTGAAGGAATTCATAGATCCTATGACACCAAATCATTTCACTAAACCTAAACTTGATTCATGTGATAATATATATGTAAATTAGTGAAATTCATCGGTGTAAAGGCCTATAAATCACCAAACCTAGCATGAAAAATGTAGGATATCTCTTTGGAGGAAGGGTTTTCCTTTTTTTCTTCAAGATGCATTGGTGCATCCATGAACTATAGCATATCTCTTGGAGTGGCTAGTCTAGAGAATGTAAAATAATCCCATCAAAAAAGATTTGAGAAACAACAATAGTGATCTTGAAACAAGAATAATAACTTCATGTGATAATTATAGATCACATGAATGAATTATGGTATGACATGCGAACAACATCCTACACATCTACTATATCATGTGATACTTGCAGAAATCTAATAATTAAAAAATATAAGACACTCACCAAAAAATAAATGAATAAATAATTTATTATTGGAGACATAAAAAAGAACATCTATGTTGATACTCGTGTTCTTCGCGTAAACCATCAATGAAATATGACATCACTAGGATATGTCACCTAGATCTCACCATGCTCATTTGGAATACTATTTGGATCACCATAATTCTTCTAGGAATGTCAAAGTCAAACATATGGCACCCCACAAGCATTCCACCATAGTCTTGAGAAGTCCTTAGGGCGTTCCATCAAGGCCTTTTGATGACTTTTATAAATGTTTCCTAACTCATATAGAAGCACCAGTACATGAAATACTGGTATCATAGTGGTGCTAAAGAATATCTACTAACTCTAAAAACTCTAACCATTAACTCTAGGCATATCTCACTAATTAATCTTGCCATGCTATCTTGGTTCATGTGTTAGCCCCTAAACATGACAAATTGAATCACGCGCCACCTAACAATATTATCATCCATCATGTGTGACAACACCAAGGATTCTCACTTGGATCATGAAAAAACCTCTAAGCATTTCATCTAGGATCATGTGATGTCTTTTAGGATCAAATGGATAGGTCTCTGATGTACCCCATATATTTCATCCTTTATCATGCGATTAAACTGAATCATTCCATAAAAGATATGAGGAATCCCTCAAATAATCCAAATAGATCACGCAATTGGGTCTAAACATTTTTTAAATACATCCTCCAATATGTCAAGTAGATAATGAATGCATGTTAAGCATTAAATAAATCATGTTAGAGATACATTAAGGCCAATTCCAATGGAATCCCAAGGTATGATATCATTTTCCACCCTAGTGTGTAATCCCTATTAAAAAGGGAAACCACATCATGTATGACACAATATAATGAAACTATGATGAATCAGACTCTTTCTATATGTAGTATAAATTGGATGCCTCAATGATTCTTGGTCTCTATATTAATAATTTAATAGGAAGTACAAGTATATAATTCCTTCATATACATGAAATGACCCTCATTATTTTTCATCCCTTGTTTCCCACACTGATCAAAGATCATGTGGTCTTAGGGAGTTAAAATGGTCATATCATTCTGATGTCATGTCTCTAATAGGATGAGGTCATCTTCTAAGTGTCAGCTTGGATCAACAGAATAACATGATTTGTAATACATATATGGGAAACCATAGAGTGTAAGACTCAACTAGTTGAACTATGATGAATTTAATTCTTTCTATAATAAATATACATAGGATTCCTTAATTATCCCCAATCCTGAAAAAATGTGGGAATCCATCTCATTGTAACCCATTCTATGCATATTTCATCTTAGCAATCAGGTCATATTCATTGTCATGGTATAAAAATTCTACCTCATCCCTCAGAACACTGATAAATATAAGGAAATACGGTGACTCTAATTATCTCCATAACCTAGATACCTAGGACACCTTTTATGGGATATGAAATAACTCATGTGGGAATCAACCTTGGTGTATAACACACCTTTTCTCTAAAATTTCAACCCCCAGTACCAAATCATTCCCATGGGATTCTCATTCTACCTCATTTCATAAAGGATTGAGATATCAAATGAACAATATTGACTCTGATTCCACCAATAAACATGAAAAATACGAGGCCTCCCTAAGTCCCATGCTCTATATTAATAATTACAGTGGAAGCCCCAAAAAATATTCCCCACATCATTGTGTAATGGGGATGATCACTTTCTATCCCTTCATTCACATACCAAGATTAACTGACATGGGTCTAGGGAGCTATAATGAATACAGTAATGGAATCATAAATCCTTAGTAACTAGGGAAGTCTTTGTATGTAATCGATGATGAGTGGAACAATATAAATATCCCTATCATAATTGAATATACATTGGGACCAATACCAAGGGCATGAAGAAATTATAATAACTCTGATTCCTACTATAACTAGGATACATTGGATGTATCCTCGAGACTAAAGCTCAATTATCTACTTCTCATGATCCCACACATATGTACTCTCCTCATGATGTTAATTGAAATGGGTTTATAAAATTAAGTGTTTTTTTATTCCCGCAATAACGATGATACATAAGAGTCCTCATAATGACTCAATCCCCCCTTAGAATATCAAAGGCTTCTCTATGTGGTAGAAAATTTGGAAGTGCTTCTCCATATGGATACATAATATAAGTAGAAAATAATTAATGGGAAATAGATTAAAACCTATGATACATACATATGGATTTAATAGTTATATTCCCATTTCAATTGAACATAAAATAGATGGATCCTATTGTATATTTTTAAGGCATTCAGTCGGGTATCATGATTAGATAGAGTTTTTCAAACATATCATAAATCAATAAGTGAGATGTGGAGAAGAAATAATTCCCCCAAAGGGTGATATGATAAAAACCTCCCATCTTCTCAACCAATTCGAGTACCTAAGAATTATTGGTTTTATGAGAACCTATCATTGGAATGCTGGTTCATACATTTTTATGGAAGAGGGAACTGTTGGGAGTTTACATTAAGAATGAAAATGGGGTTCATGGTCATGACTAATTCATCCAAATAGGGACATCAGCTACTGAACAACGATGATATTACCGTAAGAGAAAAAATTTATATTCCTTAGGATATCAGGTTTTGAGTCGACTGGTTCTTTTGATAAGATTTTGGATTGACCATATTCTTATTGATTGGATGTGGCGTCATGATGCCAGTGGCATGACTTGGACACAATGTGTCGGTTGACACATCATGTCATGTGATTTTTCTAGAATTAAAACCCAAGGATTCCTTTTCCTAAATTTACATCAGGGGATTCCACAGTCTTAGGCTAAGGATCCTCTCTATTATTGTATTCTGATGTTTTTCAATGTAGGTGATATCCCCCTTGTAGATGCTAAGCATAGTTGTAATAGGGTTTTATTTGTAATGTGTGTAGTGCTATTATTTTTATTTTTGTACACACTAGCTATATCATAGATCTAATATAGAAACAAATTGATGTTGAACTACTAATATTCTATCTCACACCATATATGGAAGATTCAGGATGCATGTAGATTTTATTTCATTTTCATTTAGGTAATGGTTTGGTTTCTATATCTGGAACATAGTGCTGGGATGTTTATGACAGGATGGAAGGAAAGGGACCTTTGGTTCATTCATCAACTGAAGTCTCTATTTTGTTTCCTTTTTATATTATCATTTTTATAAGCATGTATGTATTGTGGTTAGATACTAGAGAACACCTTCTAATTTATATGAATGACATGTTTTGATATGATTTCACAACTTCTAATGGTATGTTTGATGTGTTTATTTAATTCTATATGGTTTTTGATTATGCTTCCACTATTATATAACATTTCTTGTTCTTCCACTACGGGCGGGAAAATGGTCTAGAGTATGTTGGAATTTTCTTCCACTATAATATTTATTAGATCATTATTATATCATCAATAGAGGGTATGGTCTCAATATTATCTCCCCTTTAAATAGTCGCTACTAGTCAATAGACTTTGGTGTTATGGGTGGTGTGCTTAAGGCTTAGTGGAATACATCATCTTGCACTGTTTATATGGAAATTGGGGCTATGTAGCAATAAATTGTATCAAAGGAGTTACTATTACAACATTATGGCACTTAATATCTTGGAAATTGTGGATTGGAGATCAATATGTTATTGGAAATGTTTTTATAACTTATGTTTGGGTACCTTCAGTATCATCAAGTGCGAAGAAAAACATTCCAGGGGTGGGATTTATTTTTCTTCATTACTCATCTTATAATTGTTTTGATTTCAAGCATGACCGGTGGTACCCATGGAATGTGGTTTGAACTTATTATGACTTCTGACCTTTTGTCCTCGTATGGAAAGGGGGGATATTTACCCTTGGCCTTGAATGGAAAGGGGTGTTTTCTTGTTCATTTTTTATTTTCCATATAGAATGTTTAAATGTATAATAATGTACCTATGAGAAATTTTGTTTTTTATTTTCATTGGGAAACTAGATTGTTATAACATGTTTTGTTTTATAATGTTTTAATAAAGGAAGCTATGCAATTTCTTCCATCCTAGCCTCTATTTGGTAGAATCTTACTGAACCATCAAATGTAAGTTGACACAATGCAATATTTTTGTGATGTGTGATATTCATATATATATATGTGTGTGTGTGTGTGTTTTTTTTGTGTTTATGGTCTTAAATATTATAGTAATAGGAAGGGATTATGATATGAGGTGAGGTTCATCACCATGTTGGGTGACTTGGATGTCAGATTGAGGAGACATGGTTCATCAAGATCTATGTGATTTGAAGAATATGTGATACCTAGATCATATAAGTTTGGATAAGAGTCGAAGAGGCTATATTTCATGAGAAATGGTTTTTATGGTGGAGGGTAAGGGTAGTGAGTGTGTGATTCTAGTTAATTCTTTCAATATATGCGATATATATATATATATTATGAGCTATCATACCTTGTATTTGTATTGAGAGGGATGAAATCTAGAATGGATATAATGGAGAATCATGTGGGTATTGATTTAGTACTATAGGATATGAAACATGTTGATACCCCTGAGGCTTAGGATGAGGTATTAGAGGGAAACAGATGACATGAGTTGTATGTATATGCTCATTGGAAAACATAGTTGTAGGTAGGTCTGCCGCTTGATTTTGATAGCTTTTTGGCAGTGGATTGATGGGTAGCTCAGAGTGTGTCTGGTAGGGTTAGTCTAGGGGATTGATAGGGAGATTAGGTAGTATATTATTCTATATAAAATATTTCTTCGAAGTTCCACACACAACACCCAACACTATTTTTGGGTTAGGGTAGACCACAAGTGGATAAGAACTAGATCTAGTTGATGTAGATGATCTTTAGGAATCTTGAGGCTCCCCCATACCACAGGTTTAAACTAACTACATACATTATCAGGGGACTAGATATGTGCTGGTGGGGTATGCCTTTTGAGGAAGGTATAAATGAGGGATTTTCATAGAAGGACTTTGTTGGAAGGATCTTATATCACTTCATCCCGGAGATACTGAAGGAAGAGATAGATCAAGAGTTCTGGTGCCTATAGCATGGGGACCTGTCCCCCATGGAATGTAAAGTTACAATCACTAAATTGAGTCACTACACACCCAACATGGTTAGAGAAGACACCTTGATGGTCAGGCATTTGGAAGATGGATTATGGAATTCCATTCGAGTGAATGTAAATATATTCAAGTTTGCCTCATTCTGAGTGGAGGTGAATCAAGTGCTTATAGATGAGGAAAAGTTTAAGGAATGGACTCATTTGATCCAGGTATAGACTTTAGGTTATGTTGGTGTTTATTTTTTAGATTAAAGGAAGTGATGGTAGGATGATTTCAAGTATTACGTTCAGGTTAGGGACTTGAGAAGTCCACATCAAATTGGGTCTTTTATGATGTTCTTCCAATCTGGGATGTTGGGACATGTGAGATCGTAGTTTGATCAGGATCTAATGTAGTACTGGGTATTCGTATAGGTTGTTCTTTCTAAGAGTTTCTATGGGAATCCTTATAAGTATGAAAATAGTGTGGGATGAGGGTTAAATCAAGTTTTAATAATCAGATTGAGAGTTATACTAAGTTATGGTATCCATGATTCAACTGTACACACAAGACGTGGTAGAGACAGTGAGTCCTAGTTGTGGGGACAATGGCTAGGGGATGGTGAGACACTGCATGGGTATTGGCAATCAAGAAGTTAGTCTTCATGCTATGTTCATGATGTGGAGCTACCATGGACAGAGTGGGATTGTGAGATGGTTACTCGCAGTGGAATACCATTGTTGTGGTGAGGTTTGTTGTTATATTTTGACATGTCCATATTATAGGCATGTATATTTGGGTTCAAGGGGTGCACAAGATGTATATATAGACTATACAGATGCTTGTTAGTTGGTTGTAATTGGATAATATGTATTATATATATTTATATCAGGTGTGTGGCACCAAAGGTAATATGTGAAAATATATGGATACATTGTTTGAATGCGGTATGTTTTCATATGGAAATCATTGCGATGATATATTACACAAGGTATGTAGGCATCAAAGATAAGTGAGTCTTCTTTGTGGGGAAAGGCATCATGAATAAATTTGAACATCTGAGGAGATGAAGGACCTCAAAGGTCTCATGTGTGTAATGGATATGAGGTGGTCATATAATGAGATGCTGGACATGATTGGGTTCAGAGATAAAACATGATATCTTTATGTGGTTTATGAGTGATGATGCATCACATGTTGACATTAAGACCATTTTTCATCAACATCCCATTGAATTTTGTGTGTGTATTGGGTGGGGATGCAACCGAGGTAGGTAACTCCCTTGGAAAGGATCCCCTTGAGGTAGTTGACTAGTGATTTCGAGATAGTGGTGACTAGGGTTTTGTGGGAGAGATGGGTATGTTATTGAAATATCGAATTTATATTTTATATCATATAGAGGTGCTTTATAAATGTGATGATATTTTAATGACATGTTTTTTTAGCATGTTGAATTCCTCAACCACTTTAAAATTTTCAGAATTTCGTGGGTAGACCAGTTGTTTTTTTCATTTCAAGGAACATAATTACAATTTTCCTTTTAACCATGTAATTTATTTTATTTGAGTATTAATGTTATAAATTATTCTTTTGAGTTTAGCTGGGGTTTGGTTCCATCTAAGGCTGAAAACCCATGTTTTGAATGTTTATAGCCTAAGGTGCATAGTTTTTACAAATCGAGCAGCCTCATAGGGGAAACTGTGTAGTCATTAATGAAATTGGAATGATTTAGGATAACCATGTATGAGGGGTAACATGGACATTCCTAGACCTCTATTGTTTTTATCAGATATATCTAAATGGATTGCACAATTTTTGTCAAAAATGATTCCAAACAATACATATAGTGCCATTTAACATGTTGATATGCATAGGCTCATCATTGTTTCTTCTAACCGTGCTCGCTAACCATGTGGGGTATAGATCATATGAAGTAGGAGTTGTATAGTTTCCAAATGGTTTGGAAAACTTTGGGAGCAAATGGTGAGACCCATTATACATGTGAAATTATGTTTCTTCCATCACAATATTTCCTTCATGATTCTCTTTATTCTCCCATCACGTGTCTTTCTTATTCCATGCATCATGGAATATTCTTCCTCATCTTTTATCATGTGAAATAGATTCTTCATCTGAGCTCTATTTTGACAATTTTTATATGGTGTTACATCCATATCAGTAATCCATTTATTCATCATTCCATTTTTCTTATTTGACATCTGAATACAATTTACTAGATCAGTGTGAGTTATTTTCCTATATTATCATGGGATTCATCTAAAATGCCAATTTATTCCAGAAATTATTGAGTTAGGGGATAATAACATAAATTATAGAATCTATCAACATGATGTAGGTGGTCCACATATTCCTCGATTATTTTTCAATCATTTTAGAACTATGGATTTGAGAATAATGTTGTGTGGATCGACTGAGTTGTTTTTAAATTCCTGGTTGTGCTTTAATAATTAGTTAGACCCACTAAGGGTTCCTATGGAATGTTCATCATTTTTAGAAATGATTTAATCCATGTGAGGTGATTTGGTCATTGGATAGTATAGGATATGGTATTGTAATTTATTTAAATTGAATTATTTGATTTTAATAAATTAAAAGTGATACCTATTATGGTTACATGTTAAATATATGGGCTCAGACCTAGTATTGATTTGACATTGGGAACATTGAATGAGGTGATGTGATCGTTAGGATGGGCGATGCATGATATATATATATATATATATATGATTTTTCTCACTAGTTGGTGACTCATTCATCAGATTGATGTGGAAAAGATTTTAGATTACAGGAAAGGCCCAAGTGACATTGGATAATATTGACCATTAGATTGAGTGACACAGTATCATGCGAATGAAGAGTCAGTTGATGTGGTGTAGGCATTTAATTTTTGATTTTTCCTCATTCATGTTGGATAATGTGCACTTTGGAGTAATATTCACACATACTAATGTAGAGGATGGGAAGGTTTTGACTGCTGGTGTTGGTAGAGTTTGACATTATTTTTTTCGATTAGGATGATGGTTGGTCATTATTGTCATAAAAAGACATAGAGATGGTTAGGAACCATTGTTGAAAGTGTTTAGACTATTGGATAGGGCATGAGGCTTAGTGTATATGAGGCGGTCTGTCTTGGAATATTTGGGAGTAAGGATATCACCATTCCATGTGAGGTCATATATTGAGCCAAATGTAATATTACATGGTGGGAAGACATTGGAGTTCCTCAGTACAACAATATTCATGCTGACGAGTGCCTTCAAATAGGTGTCTGTGGGACCCAATTCTTATTTCTTATGCATTCCTTTGGGATTTAAATGACTTTAATTGGACACAATGTGTTAGTTGGCACATGGTGAATGGTGAAATTACTATTGGTGAAACCTGAGGGTTTATCAGAACTATTTTACATCATGGGAAGCATGGGGATGATGCTAAGCATCCTATCCACTATGGTATTCTAGAATTAGACTACGTAGGTGATTTCTCCCTTATTGCTACTAAGCATAAGGGGAGTGGGATTTTATGAAGCATGTGTGGTGTGCTAATATTTGTATTTTTCTAACCATCTTATAAATAAAAATGTATGATAAGAACTCATTGGTGGTGTCCTACTGAGAATAATTATCACACCATACATGGGCCCTTCAAGACATGTGAATATTTTATTTATTTGATTTCATGTAAAGGTTTATGCTTTATAGCTGGACCTTAGTGTTGCGTTGTTTAGTATACGATGGACAGAATCTGAACATTGATTATTTCTTCAATTAGAGTTGTTCTTTTCCTTTCCTTTTCTATTAGCATGCTTATATATATATATATACATGTTGTGGTTAATCATTGGTTATCCTCCGGACTATTGATATGTATGAAATATTTTGAAATGATAACATAGATACAAATGGTTTGTTTGGATTTTTATTTATTTCAATTATTTTTTCTATAATGCTTATGTTATTGTCTGATATTTCTTGTTATGTTCCTTGATTGGGTTACTCTTCTAGAGTTTTTCAGTTATTTCATCCATTTTTTTATTTCTTAGACCGTTATAGTAACATCAGAAAAGGGTATAGTATCTAAAATATCACTCCTTCACACCCAAACTACTGTTTAGAAGCATTTTTAATTCATATATGCATGCATATGGAATAGTGATACTTGGCCCCTTATATAGTTTGAGTGGAAATTCTGGTTGGGGCATAATAAGGACATAAATAGAGTGAATTTTAGAACCCAATAATGAAAGGATTTTTTTGGATAAAAACAATTTGGAATTTAGATGGTTGTTGAAATGAAATATATGGTTATATATCTGCTGAAACACGTAAGTAAAATTATAATGTAGATAGAAATGTTAAGATTCCAATCATCAGTGATATTTTTTGTCTCGTGTTAGTGAAAAAGATATTTTATGAATATAAACAAACAAGAGACTTATGAGATTATAAAAAAAATTAAAATATAAACCATAGAAACATATTTCTGTTTGAGATTCATGGATGAGGAGGGAAGATAACATAATGTTAGGCTCCCTCACCACACAACTCTCAAGATAGGGATTTGTACCTTGTGTCTCTCCTGAGAATGTAAATAACCTAAACCATCATTAGTAATGAAATTAGAGGCCATACCAGTAATATCAGATCTCTTTGATAAGGATTAACTAGTTTCTATATGGATATTATAGATACAGTTCTATTAAACATGAGCAATCAACTAGCCAATGTTTTGTGGTGAAACCACGAATTTAGGGAAACAATATAAATATAAAAGGATATAATGTGGCTGAACTATCTTATGTTGTTTTCATATGAGTAATAAAATTTTTATATACTAATTTATGTTATGTCTTGTATAATTTAACGTCCTAATATTTTATCAATATATTTTTTCAAATAAATTTAGTTTTTTTGATGTCTTTTGTTAAAAGAGACACTGATTTTTGACATTCTGTAATATTGTATACAATAAAAACCTATTTTATTTGTTGGTTAGTATAGATATAAATAAAAAAAATTATAGAAAACATACGATATACAAATTTATGATATAATTTGATTTCTTATAAAATGATTATTGATTAAAAAAATCATTTGATTGTAATTGAAATATTTTGTGGAAAAAAATTTGTTAGAATGAATTTTTTTAGATTAATAAATTAAATTAGTTACTATTGTCTAATTATTTTAATGATATTATTATATCATATACA
Source organism: Viscum album (assembly GCA_963277665.1). Lineage (NCBI taxonomy): Eukaryota > Viridiplantae > Streptophyta > Magnoliopsida > Santalales > Viscaceae > Viscum > Viscum album. The sequence continues at coordinate 1,935,070,175 of OY728142.1, forward strand.
CAATGAAATTTTTAATCAATCATGTAATTTTTTTTATTCATTATATAATAATTCATCTTGTTTTTTGTTTAAAAACCATATTTTACCAAAAATTATATCGTTGAATTGTGCAGTTATTTTAATAGTAATGTATCCAATTTTAGAAAATTTATCTTTAAAAGTTATATTATATTTTAATTTTTTAAATAAAAAATATTTAATTGATAATATTTTATAATTTTCTAAAAGGATAAATTTTTCAATGAATAATGATCGATATTCTTTTTAAATAAAAAATTTCATTATGTAATGAATTTAATATTTAATATTTTTTTCAAAAAAAATAGGATACAATATTTTTTTTCCAATTATTTTATTATCAATTATATTTATATCATTAGAATATATTTTATTTAAAATTTAGAAATAAAATATCTTTATACTTAAGAATAGATTTTCTATTGAAAACCATTTTATATCAAAGATTTAAGGTTTAATTTTATTGTAAATTATATCATTTCTCTCTATTGAATTTGTTAAAATGGAATCTATATTTTGAATTTGAATATTAGATATTGGTTTATTTGGTGAACTTAATTTGTGGTCATAATAAAGAGTAAAAATGGAATATTTTTTCTTAATGTGGTAAGGTTAAAACGAGTTTACTAGAGGTTAAAACAAAAAAAACTATAGTCTACAAGAACCTAAAATCTTTCCTAATTACTGTAGTTTTAGAATATTTCAAAATTATATTATATATGGTTTATTAATTTTCCATTTTGGATCCATTTTGGGTTTGAAAAATGTGTGTATATTTTACACTTTCCCAAAATTCATAGAGTGTCCTCTCCCCATCTTGTAAATTGGAACCCCAATCCTCCCCTATTGATACATACCATGCCATTTTGTTTTTAATATACCCAAAAAATAACTTACATTAATCCATCTTTATGTCCTAGTGTACTTATTTTTATTATGAAAACACTTCTACAATGTTTTTTGGTATAAAACTATAGAGTCTCTCCAAAGAAGAGGTATAATTATAACCCATGCTTTTTTTGTTTATGTCATCTTATACATCAACTAAAATATTTTTCAATAGTGAAGATATTATAAAATTATTATATTGCATATAAAAATAGGTTTTTATGTTTTTTGAATACCCTATATCAATCTCTTAATCCATAAAATGGGAAATGAAACTGTCGATCATGTGTGTGGTGGACTGCCACCATTTGAACCGATGTAATTAATTTTCCATCCCCATTTTTTACAGATGGAAGTAATGATGGATTTAAATTATATATATAAATATATATCAGTTATGAAATATTTTTAATTCTACCATTATAATATAACTTCTTACTTTTTGTTATCTAATCCATTGGAAAATTATAATTTCTCTTGAGCATACGTGTGGAAGGTCGCCTCTATAATACAATGTGACATTGTTTTCATTTTATTTTGATAGAGATAGTAATAAATATTTATTTAATTAATATATATACTATGTATTATATAAAAATTATTATTTAATGGTTAATTTTTATGTACATTTCTTTAATTACATCTATTGAAAAATGTTAACAATGATCATGTTTTGGAATGACCTACCATCTCCATGAATGGTGTAATTCAGTTTTCGATATGTATGTTTTTTATGAATAAAAATATATATATAATAAATGTTTTATATATTTAAATAATTATTATAATTTTGGATATTATTGACTAATAATTAATTTATAAGAAAAAAAAATCCAAACAAAAACATATATGACAAACAAATCAGTTATTACCCAGAATAGTTATTTTAATAAAGAGTTTTTAATGATCAAACGATAAATTTATTATTAAATAGTATTCATTAGGATATATATGAATATGTTTCTGTAATATATTTGAAATAACCCCATAATTATTATACATATGGTTCAAATGTGTATGATGAATTTTGAGACTTCATGCAAGGGACTCTCGTCTCACAATTTTTTCCAATGGAGACATTCCTTTTTCACCTCTTGTTTGTTTTGTGTGGTTTATATAAATCACAAGAACTCATTTTATGATTAATAAAATAAAAATTAGGGGAAATTCATATCTATATAATATTTTCTAAAATTTTATTATGATTCAAATGTTACAAAAGATTTATGGTTTTAATGATACAATCTCATTGTCTATCAGGATTATTTATGAGGATGCTTTTGATGATGGAATAAAATTTTCTATATCTCAAGAAACAAATTAATTTTATTCCTGTATTTTATTTATATAAAATATATATTTTTAAATTATATTATTCTCTAATGCACAAAAGAGTCAAATAAAATGTTTTTAAAGAAAATTGAATTTATCTATATCTTTACTTGAAATTAATTTTTCTTCAATATCTAGGTCTCTAAAAATGTTTTCATGAATTATTATAAAATTATAAAATGGTTTAATAAATTCATTTTTACCAATTCATGAATTTTTATAAAATTATTTAAAATTAACCTTCTTCCCATTTACAATATTACGAACTTTTTATCTTCATTTTAAATTTTTGAGATTGGAGTATTTTCTTTCATCTTGTAAAACATGAACGAAATTTCTTACTCTAATGAAAAATAAAAAAGAATTTCCAAATATACTGAATGTTTTTATTTTTAAAAACTATATTATCACTAAATATTGTTTTTTTTATCACAATAATACTTTAATTATACTTTAGTCATATTTCTATTTTTTTTAATCTGAGCACACCACAATAATAACTTTATAAAATAGAAAGACTCTCAAGAGTATAGGGCAGAAAAAATGAGGTTTTTAAAGGGTATGAAAAAATAAAAACAAAGAGTTTTGCTAATAATAATTTTCATACCCACCCAAGGGATGGATCTAGTGATAGGGAAACTGATGATTGAACCATGCTAGGATACTCTTGATGCAATAAAATATGCCAGTCAGTTCCCCTCTATGCAGGTGTGATATATTTTACTCCACTATTAATAAATTCTACAAGAGTTACAAACATGATACGATATACTTCATTGATAAGTGGTCTTCCTAAAAATTTCATTACATTAAATCTTAGAGTATGTATCAACAATATCTAATGATTTTTATAATCATAAATTAAAACAACCCTTTATTATACTAATTCCCTATTAGGGATATGATCAAATTATACCATTATTATTATTTATTTAGATGGATTATGATTATGTTACCAAATTTTAATGAAATGATATTCTTTTACTTATGTTATGTATGATAAAAATATAAAACGTGTATATAATTTATTTCATTTCCATGAGATATGATATAATGAAAAGTTTTTTGAAAACCCTTTTATTTTACTTTTTTATAATATTTACAAGGCTTTATGATCTTATGGAATACATATACAAGATTTTAATTATATGATGGGTGGGATCGGAATTATACACCCCTACATCATATTGGTTAAATATTGAATTCCCATGAGAAAAATAATACTTTAATGGGTAGTGAACACTATTTATTAAGGGGCTTTATCCACTATATAAGTCATGATGGTGAACCATAAGTAATGCAATTGTTTGGGGAGTGAACTAATTACACTATTATAGTCTCAAAAATGTTACTTGACAACTACGTAAGTGATTTTATTTGCATATTTGCAGGCCATAAACCTATGTCTTATACCCTTTTTATGATCTCATGTATTATTTTCATTGATTACATTATGATTCATGCCTACTTAATTATAATGATATATACAATGAATCAAGGTTATGATATATCATACAAAGGGTATATTTTCTACAATTCGTTCTCATATTCTCATACCCTTTCACTCATGTTATATGGATATATCCCTTACTTATCCTTACTAGGTATCTGATCCCACCATTTCTTATGTCTCTCTTACCCGTGTTATGAATAAATTTTTTATGTATGAAATTTTGAGAAGGGTTCTAGTTATAATGAACATATCGTGACATGTTATAGTTCACTTATGGACTAGTTGGTTATGTTGCGTTGTTTTCAATGATACTATACCTATATGATTTTGTAATGGGTAATATTGTTATGTCAAAAATATTTTTTTGAAATGATTTCATATATATGTATGAAACGTTTGGTTATTTGTAATAATCCTTTATGATTTATGATAATCAACTGAATAGTTAAATAAAAGGGTTTTCAAGGGACCTCAAGTTGATTATAATCTTGTCTAAGATAAATATGAACATTTACATATATTTATCTTCTTAATTGTTTCAAAATTTTCATTGTTATTTATTATATTAATACTTATCAATGAGAAATTTATCGTAGATTTTATAGTGTTTATCGTCTTGTATTAGTTTTTGGGAATGGAAATATATGATATAGGATATATATATTTTATGGGGCGTTTGGATTAATTTTCATAATTTGAGTGTCTTTGTAGAATTTCATGTAAAATAGATTTCCAAAATCCTCTTTAAACTCCCCTAGAGAAGCAATCACTTGGGTGTCAAGAATGATATTATTTATGACTAAAAAATAATTTTTAATGGAAAATCATTTATCTTGAAAATATTATTACATGTTGAAACCAAATTTTTTAATAAAAATTTGGGTGACTTATTCACTGTGAAAGGGTCATACCACAATGACTTATACAACTAACAAATTAATATATCATTTAAATAAACAAAATTATTAGTTGGGAATCAATAATGGTGTTCATAAAATTTCTAGGAAAATTATGTGTGGGTGTGTATAAAGAGAAAAATACATGAATAATAAAAATGAGAAATTTTAGAATAGATTATGCAAGAATTCTCCCAAAAACCTTTTTGCAGAAAAAATTGATGGATGACAAATTTATGAAAAAAATAGTCCCATATTAATTATAAATGTTTTGAATAGTTAATGGTTGAAATATGTTTTTGGATGTGTTATTATTCTTCTTAGGGAAATATATACAATAAGGAATATTTATTTAAAATAAATATGTAGATAATGAATGATAAAAATAATATTTAAGTTGAATCATCAAAGTATGAAATTGAATTGTTTAATGTGGAGAATTGATGAAAGAGATATAAAAAATTACCACCAGTCCAGATTATGGTACTATTGATTTGTACTGATTTAACATTTATTTAACTATTTTTAAAATATATGATGAAATTAAAAATTTGTGAAGCAAGTTTCATGAGGGAAAGTATTCCATAATTTTTATGGATTCATTATGACACAGGTTTTTTATTTTCTCTTGGGTTATCAATTTTTAAATATTATTTTCTCTATAAATTTTTAGTTAATGAGATAATTACTTTGGATTATTGATAACATCATAATTAAATAAATAATTTATCAATTTAATAAAATTAACGCGAATTATTTCATGTCGTATTTTCATTTAAGAATACTAAATTGAAACTATTAGTATTTTCATTCAATATAAGATAAGGTGGATAAATATGGGTTACACGATAATATGGGAGGACATCATGATAACATTATATTTATATTATTTACTATAAATGACTAATTTATTGTTTATATAAAAACATATATGTAAAATGTTCCCAAGACATTGTGTGTGATTAAATTTGATATATACCTGATTACAATACAATAAATGATTTATTTTTCTAACCATTGAAGAGTAAATGAAATCTAAGAAATGTTTTTTAAAGAACATGACAAATATATATGCCCCACAATCATCTAACCCAATTTAATATTGGAATGGTTGATATTAAAATGGTTTACAATATAGATGCATGTGATTTTAATTGTATCCAGGATTTTGAAGGAGTGGTAAGGGAACATAATATTATAGTAATTTCAATCAATAAACATATGTTTATAGCCATAAATTATAATATAATAGATGAGTTGGGATACAATAATATGTATTAAATTATATAGGGAATGTTTGTTGTACATTAGAATATAATTGTTACATTAAAGAATAAATAATGATCACTATGTGAGATGGAAATAATATGTATATTCAAATCATCACTAATCAAGATATACAATCACCTTGGTGTAACCTGAAATGTTTTGTCAATAAAACTAGAACTATGTATTTTGACGTTAGTACACACATAAGAAATATTAAATATAAAGACAAAAAAATGACATCATGTGATCTTGGTCAATCCAAATAGATTATCTATATAAAAACACACTATATGGGTAATTTCATCGCTCTTAGGATCATGGGTGTATTTTAATTATTAAAAAAATATATGATGAAGAATATAAATCGGATCCATGTATAAGAATATCATACATGACCACCTAAATTATATTAATTATGACCATGGGAATAATTCAAGAATATTTTCTATAATCTTAAATAAAGAGATGAAGGTAACGTTTGAATGGGTTTTCCAATTTTATATTCATTTGATACAATTTTAGTTACCCATGGGATGATGAAATAACTCTCTAATGGATATGATTAGTATAATTCCCCCAGTATCTATATTATATTCCTTAAATATTTTTTGTTTCCATTCCCCTTGATAAATCATCATGTATATCTTTTTTTCATGGGATAACAGGTGGTCGTCTCTACATTCATGCATGGATATTCATTTTTCTTCTCTTATATTTATTTATAAAATTTTTTTACCTAAAATTTATTACTCCAAAAATATTGGAGGGATTGAGGATTCATCCTGAGTGATGAATGGATATTGATATCATTAAGATGATTAAGGTTGTTCAGGTATAAAATATTTCACTTTCAAACTAATCCAACCACTCTATGTATGAGTTAGTGTTATGTGGTATGTAGTTGAAAAATGGGTGAATAATGGAATTCATTCTTTTTAGGTCGTTTTATAGAGTGATATGGTGGAATATTAGAGGAATATAATATATTTATTGATAAATTTTTAATAAATGTACACTTATTCAAATTTATAAAAAGAATATCTCATTTTTTAATTTAAAAATAAATTATTATTATACCTAAATAAATTCACATAGATTAAACATTATGTAACTCTACCCGAGAGAGCTGGATTCATAACCTAATTACCACATTTATTGGGTATTTATAAATTTAATTATTACTAATCCATTATATTTTTTTGTAAACATTTTATGTTATAAAATGAAAATATTTTTGCGAAGATACATTACAATGTGGAAGAGTTCCCCCCCTAACCATTACTATGAAGAATATGTGACACAATTTACAACATCCTAAATTATATTTTGAATCCAATTGTGATTTATAGGAATATATTCTCAATTTTCCAAATCTGATACGGTGTTTTTTAATAAATTATCTATCATATTGAATAAAATTGATGTTCTAATTAGCGTTATGAATAATTCCATTGGATAGGCACATCCCGATTTTATTTCTTCCCATCCCAAATTATAAAAATTTATTTTGGGAATTATTTTACTGGTTGGTGTTGTTTTTCCAATCAATATACTAAACCATTAATTTTAAATATACTATAATGGTGAATCGTGAAGATTAATATGTAATAAGATGGAAAAACTATGTTCAATATAATCGCCTTTGGGATTATACTCCCTTTCTGTATAATAAAATTTCTATTATACTCTTTCCTCTTCATGAATAGAATAAAAAAAGAGGTAGAATAACATAAATTTATTATTTGTCTATAATATTAATTATACATCAAGATTGTACATCTCAATGTCATAGGTAACATGGAGTTGTACATTAAGAAAATCATTTGTGAATATACTATTAAAATAGGAGATTTATTTCCCTCAACTAATAAAACTTAATAATTAATTTTGAAATTTCATATAGATCTAGTAATTTATTGGGTATTGTAGTTCCAAAATTCCCAAGTGATTGAATTTTATTATTTCTAATCTAAAATCCCTATCCTAGATCTCAGAGTGAAATAAAAATCATTTTCAATAATCAAAAGGCATTATTCCCATTCTTTGATAAAGAAATAATTGAAGTGTATAAATTAAACATAACTCATATATTGTTATATATTTATTCCAATAATAATACTAAAACAATTAATTTCATGCCCCCAATATGGTATTATCTCCAAAACATGAATCTTACAATTTATTGAGAAAAAATGGAATATATTCATATAAAGAATTGAGATTTTTCTTTTACAACAATTCAAAGTTTATTTAAATAATTTATGTGAAATGTTTTTTATAGAGGTTTTCCATGCTGTATTAAGGTAGGGTAAATCCATATAGAAATTAAATAATTCCAGACATTCACATTTTTATCTTATCAAACATGATCCAAACCCTGTCACTATTATACGATATATGAATAAGTTTGGAATTTGATGATGGAGGACTCCAAAGAGATTAAAAATAAATTTCAATAATGTAGAATGCACAGTAAATGCATACATCAAACCATGGAGTATTTTTATGACACAACATACTCTTTGTAATAAATGATATGGGGTTTTGATATCAAGGTCCCACATAGTCCACTGAATGCTCAATTATGTTTGATCATCTCAATATAAATCAATTTCTTCTCTATGTGTGCCAGAGTAGACACATTTATAGAAGTCCAAATTATTTTTCATGATTAATTTCATAAAACACCATTTAATTATTTAATGTTTTATTCACAATTATTTACTTATGATTTAATTATCTATTTATTTCATATACTAGTTTATAATTTAAATTTAAATATAAAAAAACTAGTCCAAGGACTTCTATTATCACATATTCTCATTACAAAGAATAACATGTTCAACATGATGCTATAAAATATCCAATAGATGATGGTTGGTAAGAAAAAATCATTGTTAAAAATAATATAAAATATATTTTTAGACTAGTTTAATAAATATATTTCATAAATGGGATTTAATGTGAGTAATAAATAACAAATGGAGAAACCCCTACTAACACAATTTTAAAAACTTTTAAACTAAGCACAAATGTAAAAACCGTGACTAATGTTGTTTTCACATCAGGTATACTAATAAAAAATGTATTAAATCTTATGTTTTAGTATCATTTATATGATATCATATGTTAAATTCAAATTTTATTATTGGCTACTATTTTTATAGTGCTAAAAACATTTTAATAAATTAAAATTCACTTGAGTTTATTTTCTTATAATTCTATCAACTCATGAATTTGAGACCCCCTATTTCTAATAAGAAAAATAAATCCACCATCTTTTATTATTATCTTTATTATTCCGTCATTTTTATCATTTTATCCCTATACAATGTTACATATTTTCATTTTCATTCTAACACCTTTAATTCATTCCACTAACCCCATCTGTGTTTTCCGTCTCTCTTTCCAAGTCCATCGTGTTCTACCTATGATCTTCTTATTTAACAAAATTATGCATTATTACATTGAATTTAACATTAAATAATTAATATATTCCCTTATTGTCCCCCAATATATTACCTTCATTGCCATTTTTTCTAATTTAATGTTTTTATTTTCCTTATTTGTAAACATTAGTATATGTTTTTGATATTTAAATTATATAAATTTATTTATTATTTACATTATATGTATCTTTATTTATTATGTAGTACTTTTTTTAATAATTTAGTTATTATTTTAAAAAAATTTGTTTGATTAAATTTTAATAATTTTATATTGTATAGATTTTATGATAATAATAATAAATTAAAAGTTTTTTATGTTATTATAGTATTTCATTTTTTAAAAATTAAAAAAAATAAATGGTGGAATGTTTATAATTTCATATTATATGAATTTTATTTTATTTAAATAATTGACTATTTTATTGTTTGTTTATAAATTTAGTTATTAATAAATTATTAGTTTATTATATGTTTTTGTTCTATATATATATATTATATGATTTTAATAATTTTTTATATATTAATCATATTCTATGTATGCATTTCTAACTTCTGTTTTTGTGTGCTTTGATTTTTTATATTAATTATTTTTTTATCTAGATTATGTTATAAAATAAGTATGATTATATATTTTAGTTTTTAAAGTGAATATAAAATTTTAGTTTATATGTTTTAAATTTTTATATATTTAGGTGTTTTAAATTCATATGTTTATATATATTCATAATTTCTTATCCATTTTGAAATGTTCATATTTTTTATTGTAGTCTTATATTATTAATTGATCATAACTGGATAAATTCTTGAAAACTAATGATGGATTAATGATATGGGTTTTGGATTTATTTTATAAATTTCTAAACAAATAGAGGAAAACAGATATATTTTCATATTAAAATCAATGATGTGTTAAAATATGATAAAGAGTATTCAAAGACTATATAGTATTCAATTATTTTATACATATATATAAATTCTAAATAATTTATGGTGACGTTAAAAAAATTTATGATATGACATTGATGAATATGTTTAGTACGAGAAATTTTATTATATTGATGAGATAATTTTTAATTTAGGAATTGAAATAATTGAAAAAAATAATTTATGGAATTATTGCATTGAAATCCAAAAAATTTAATATTCCAATATTATAGAAATTTTATATTGTTATTAGTAGTACTAAAATTGGTAAAAGTAATTGAAAGTTATTGTTGATATGTTAAATGATTAATAAATTTATTATACATTTGAAAGAGTTACCTCAATAAGAAATCATACTTCCATATTTCAATTGTGATGAAAAAAATATTATTTCAAATTATACTAGTGTATATGGAAATTAAATCACCAATAAAATTGGACTGTATGGAAAGGATTATAATGATTTATTATAAAATTTATACTATGGGAAATCATGATATCAAATTAATGGCATATCCCACTATGAATCATTCTCAATGACAGAAATTAAAACTCGTTCTAAGAAAATCATGTATTTTACCATTATTATTCATTTGATTTGTTTATTTTAAAATTACAGTGATTCAAATAGGATGAGTTGAAATATATATTTGTGAATATTTTATGGAAAGATGTGTAACCTAAGTAATTCTCCTCAATGGTTGGGATTTTTTATCCAATTTCAAGACATTAGAAGTATAGATAGAAATATATAAATTAGAACGTTCGTAGATGGAAGGAATCTATATAGATTAATTAGTATCTAAAATTGTTCATTTCCTATTATGATGGTAGGTTAATACTTATCCACACACACACACAGAGATATATATATATATATATGATGAAAAAGTAGGTCATAATGAGCCTAATGATTTTTAGACCAAAATAACATATAGATGATATTAATATTTTTTTCATCACTATATTGATGATTTGAAAATTCAATGGGGGATAAGTGTCAATAGTATTGATAAATTTTGGATAGTTTATTTTTAATTTCATTTTATATAAATTTAATTTTTAACGACTTTCTCGCATATGGAAACAAATATAGGAAATGTGTTTTAAGGAATGAAAGTTGTCCGATTTATAATGAAGAGACTATAGTTCATTAATTAAAATATAGGAGAATTATAGTGTATATATATAATTTTTTGAATAGATCGTCATTATTTGAGAATAAAAATTATATTTAAAATCCTATGAATGGTTTATTTTCCCTTTCAACCATTTTCAACTAATTAACATTACAACACGGTTAAAAAATATATGTTATATTCTGGAAGAAAAAAATCTGGTTACCAAACATATTCAATGATGAAATGATATATAATATTTTATTTTACCTATTTGACTTTTTGGGTGGGCAATAACATATTTATGGTCTGTGTGGTAAGAAAAACTTATATCAATTTGTTGTAAGATTATTATTTTGACAAATAGAGAGGGGGAAAGATGACTTGATTTAATATTGCACTTATTATCTACTATAATACCTTTATATTGGTCACATACCTTGAAAGTAAAGTTAAAATTTTTGTGTAAATATTTTCACTCTTTATAATTTGTGAAAAGAAATATTTCTTCCAATTTCATCATGGATTTGAACATCTTGTTGGGTATTCCTCAAATGAAAAAATTCAAGATCAATAATGGGTTTGATGTTAATATGGATAAAATCTCATGAATGTCATTTGTTGATGAAAAACTACTGGTTTCAATTTGTTTTTTATTTTTTATGTCTAAAATAAATCTTATCATCAGGTTGTGATCCATTTGAAATTCTATTTTCATCAAAATCATGGATTATTTTTTATGGGCAATAAATTAGGACTCATACTTTTTCTACCAGAAATATATTTTCGACAATAAAATTATTTATATAGTGGGTATTCTAATGATTCAATAGTATTAGTAAGATATTGATAAAATGACTTTTATATTTATATTATATTTATCCATTTCAATGATATATGAAAATTATAAAATGATGTTTTCAAAATATTAATCATCGAGAGGCTTAAATTTTTTAAAAATAAATATTTGGAGAGGTTTTTGAGTTCCATACTTATTATTTGTATAATTTGATGAAAATTAGTCCTCAAATATCATTGTATATTGATTAAAATTATAAATTCTAGGTTATTCATAACATGAAATTAAAGCTAATTTCATATGATATACTGACATAGGTAAATTAATATATTTTTAAGAACACATGTGCGGTTGAATAATAAATATTATTATATATTACCAGATTTAAGGTATATTATATTACAATAAATAAAAATGATTGATGATTAGGAAAAAATAAATATATGTGTAATGGTTTAAGGAGAAATTGAAGTATTGTTAATTTGTATTAGAATCCATGAAATTGTTATATGGGGGTCCTTGTGGTAATTTAACCACATTGAACAGTTCTCAAATTTATGATAACACATTTTAGAAAAAAAAATATTGATAATATGAGTACCATTAAAAAGAGTAGAGAAATAGTCATTGATAAAAAAATAAGCACTTCAAGTGTAAAATATTAAATTTAGAATGTCTATATTTACAATATAATATGTGGTTTTTGGGGATATATGAAAAATTTAATACACTATATTTTATGTAGTGGTATTTATATGTAACTATATTGACAATAATCATAGTATTCCACATTACAATAGTATATTTATAATTGTTATTCAAAAATATTATGTTTCAAAAAGGAACCATTACTCATTGAGATTCTTATAATATAGATATTGTAGGTTATTGACCCATCGAATGATCATTGATCCACCATTCTACAATGGAATAATCCATTTTGGTGATGAATATGAATATGATTTTTTAGACATTGATATGTATTCCTATTATATTATGTTAGTACATAATTATAATAATGATTGTGATGTATATATAGTCCACTCTATATGAATTGGTCACTTAGAAAGGATCAAGGTTATAACTCTATTACTCCCCTATTTTTTAGGTGAATTTCTATTTTTTCTTTTCTGGATAACATTCACATTTTAGATATCTATTTTACTAACTGTTATATTGATATATATATATATATACTGATCATTTATCTTATTTTCTAATTAAATTTTATATACCTCAACTACAGTTAAACACATTTTAGTTGAGTAATCCTCACATCACCATTTTTAATGACACCAACACATGAAAATATAATATTTATATCACATTAAAAATTAAATCTATATATGATGATCATTTTTCATAATTTATTTATTAATTTTTGTATACATCAATTTAGTTGAATAATTTTTTTTGAATAAGCCTGATTGCATTACTTTTTTATGAAACATAAGCATGTATTAAAATATTTTTTTTTAAAATTTTAAATGATGATATATATATATATATTGATCATTTGTTTAATTTTTGATTTATTTTTTATATTACATAGTCTTAGTTATGTATTCTCCCATTTAAATGGCCTAAAATCATTTTCTAGACATTCACATGTGAATAAGATATTTTTTAGCATGGATATTTAAAAATATAAATGTTGATCATTGTTGTGTTTTTATACTAATTTAATTATTATTAATTTCAGTATTATGTTTTATGTTTAAATAATTATTATAACTTATATTTCATTGATTATTTTATTATAGTCATTATTTTTTTGTAAATGGATGTTTGATTAGTTGTTTTAGTTAATTCATAATTTTTTACTAATAAAATTATTATTTTCTTACTACTAAACAACATTTAATTTTTGTAAAATACATGTACACAAGATTTTATTACACTAGTCTGTTTACAGTAAAAACAAAGAGATAAAGGATCAATTACTAATGTATGGGAACAATTTTTCATAATAATATATCTACCATAATTAGACAGTATATTGAAATTAATATTTATTTTCTATCAATTTTATTTAGTACACCACTAGTGAGTATAATAGTGACACTACAATAGTAAATTCATAATATTCTATAGAGAATAGGATAAAAATTATAAGTATATTCTAGAATAAATTTCTTCCAAAAAATTCACTATCTCATGGGACATGTGGTTGGAAACTGAAATTAATGATAATAATAACCCAGTTAGCCCAAATGTACTGAAATTTATGAGTTTTATGGTAATAAATATCCATTACAATATTTAGATTTTATATCATTATTGGAGGAACATTGAACGGAGGGGGTAAGATTAGTTATGGAATTATATTGTTTTATTATATTTGATCTTGTTTATTTTTACTCCAATAATTTTATTATTATATAATTTAGATAAAAATATATAATTTATTCAATAATATATGTGATTAAACATTCATGATACTATAAAATTAAAAAGATTTGGTAATCCTTAATGATAATTATATATAGGTGTTTGAGGTGAATTCTGATTTATGTTAACTTTTTTTGATAATAATATAATTTAACCCATGCATCAAATATTATTTTTAAAATATAGAGGCATGGGATATATATTTCTCTAACCGGTGGTAGAAATAATTTCTCCTAAGATAACTATTCCTTATAAGTTCAATTTATAAATGTATTTGTTTACTACATGATGTAATATTCATTTATTCTTATGTATAATGTCTCTAGTATATCTCAATATGAAATCTAGTTATACAATATATACACTCATAAATTATCACTTTGATGGTATCCTTTATTGGAGGAGTTCATAATTCCAATCAATATTAATGAATTTACCGTTAAATATAGAAGTCGCTTTGAAAAAGTTCAATTGTACTCCTCATATCCCCAACCATAATACTAAAAATTAAAATGGGATGGGGTGATGAAAAGGGGGATATTTCATATAGATCCAAAAAATTGGTAGTATATAAAATCTTAAGAAATTAATTATTATTTTTCATATGTGCTAATATGTTCTTTGAATTTTTTCCATTATGATATATAATTTGAATATATAATTCTATTATTAATATTATGAGAATGTTACATGGGGAATCCTTATCCCTAAGGGTATTATAAACATTCAACTGACTTATTTTGGAAATTAAGAAAACTTAGTCCGTGTAAGAGAATAAGTGTATGTGATCATTTTTAGAAACATTATTGGTCGTTCTAATATGAACATGAAAAATAAAATACTAGGGATGAAATAGCATGTTTGAGGTTGAGCTATGAGAGGTTAATAAGTAAATATATGATCAAAATAAGTTATATATACAATATCTAGTATCAGAAATAATGAAAGAGATATGACAGCTAACATTCCAACCATTATCACCCACATCCTCATTCAGATCTTGTTTTATACTATGGGTTTTATGCCAGGGATCATCATTTACATATTTTATTTTTATAACATTAGATTTAATTATGGGACATTATATAAATCATTAAATTATATAGTTGTGTTTTATAAGAGTAATGGTAAATGTTATTATAGATCAAACTATTCCTGGGTTGCTGTCAAGAATGAAGGTGGCCCGTGTGGAGGATGTGTGGGTCATTTTTAACTATGGTTATCTTCCCTTCTTGACAATGTTTACATGTGCGATAAATGTTTTATTAATATATTATTTAAATTTTATTTCTTATTCTATGCAATGTTTTAAAAAAATTAGCTTATATAGAAGCATCTAAAATCAAATGAATCATTAACAATTAAAGAAATGTGTCTGGAACATACACCAATAGATACTTTTCATGTTCTAGTTGGGCTAAAAAGGTACGCATTAATTGTTTCATAATGTTATTTTTTGTGAGTACTATTAATTTCATTGACACGTGGGAAATTATATTTGTTATGAATATTTAAAAATCAAATAATTGATTTTTGTTGTTGTTGAGCTCTCAATACCCATCTATAAGATATTCTCAACACAGATAAAATTTAAAATCAATTTATATTACATTAAAAAATTAAATTAATATTATTTTCATTTATTACTTAATGAGCAACATATTTCCATAAAATTGGATTTTTAAATGTGAGAAATTTTTATTATTATTCATATATCCATAATTCATTTCAAAAAATATGATATTTATATATACATATTTACTAAATCTAGATTTAAATAAATATATATATATATATTACTAAAATATATATATATCGAGTGTTGGTTTCTTCGATTCCATTACAGGTAAGAATAATAATGTAATTGCGAACTATCATTCACTATAATTTCATTAATTTTGATGTTTATTTATATTATTGGACATTGGATATTATGAAAATTCTTCTCACATGAAAGAAAAATGTATTTGATACACTCTTTAGTAAATAAAGTTCTTAAAAGTTCCCACTTTTTCCTAAATTTAAGAGTGTTATTATTTTTTAATAATTTAGTTATCATAACATTTTCGTGTAATATTTGTTTTGGTATTTAATTTATCAATATTTAATAGGACACAAAATTTGAATACCATTGTTCAATCATGGAAACGTTTCAAAATAAAATTAATTATGTGAATGTATAGGTAAATATCTATTATATTACTTAATACCTATTTTGTCATCCTTATATATTTATTTTTTTAAATTGTGTATATTAACAAGAACTTTTTCATTAAAAATTAGTAAATCATGAATGTGTTCATTATGATTTATGATTATTTTCTGTTATTATCATGAAACAAATTAATATAGTTTTATTTGGTTATAACTATTACAACATTTATGTTTTAAAAAAAATTTAATTATTAATTTGATATCATTTATTAATTTTATATTTTTTTTATGATGTTTTAATGTATAAAACAAGATAAAAAAACTAAATTTGTGTTTACATTTATACTAAATATTATATAGGACTAATTTTTAGTGTAATATCTAAATATTTCATGTATGTGTATATTTTTAAACTAACGACCTATTAATGTTTTAATTTATCTTTTTCTACTATTCGATTCAATTTACTACTATTTTGAACTGTATTATAAAATTTTAATTCATCTTATAATTCATAGGTTTTTATATTTTTATATATTTAAAAAAACTAATGTGGATTTAATGACAATTATTTATTAAAAGGCAATTGAAAACACATTTAATGTCCATTTTTTAATAAAAATCGATGTTGATATTAAAATTCATCAACAATATTAATAAATATCCAATGATGAATGTATAGTAATATAGATATTTCTTAAATAATTTAATCATTTATTATTTTAATTATCAAAAACTAAATGAATTTTGTACATTTTGTATTTTATAAAATTGATATTGAATTACATTTTATCATTCTACATAAAAATTGTTGATGAATGTCGCAAATACATATCAATTTATATTTGAGATTTTAATTTTTTTGTTTTATTGATAATTGAGAATAAAATGGATTTTAATTTCAGTTTTCATGAAAAATAGATATTGAACATCCCAATATATCTATATTTAGTGGGTATTATAACATTTTTGGTTAAATTAGTTGTCTTTGAAAGTAATTTTAACATCTATTTCATCAAATGAAATCTAATGTTATTCTCTAAACCTTGGTTGTACTAACATAAATTTTTATACAATGATAAAAATAAAAAAATAGCATATTAAAATGTTACATTTCACTAGTTTGGCCTCATTATATCGATACATAAGCCCTTATATGGGAAAAAATATTCCCAAGTGTGTGGGATCAAACATTTATATCCATTTTTTACATCAATCTCTACGAATTTCTACCAATGTGAAAATAAATGATGATAAATTATTTTAGAATATGAATAAATTTTCATAGATTCTTCATGAAAAGATATTAAATTCCATATATAATTTTGAGATCCAACAAGATTTTTTGATTTGAAAATTTAACAAGAGTTCCCATATATGATCATTCATTCAATGATAACTGGGGATATCTCTAAAGACATCAATTATCTCCAAGGTTGAATTTAGAATATTTGAATTTAAATTTGATGGTACATATATCCTATATATGTTCTACTATAATGGATAGTATTACATGATTATAATGGTTTGTGAGTATATCATACCTTCTATAGGAAAATTATTCTTACAAAATAAATCACATAAATTTGAAATATATTCTAATTTCCTTTTCAATGTTCGAAAAACAATATGATAAATAATTCTCATAAATTCAATACAAACAATATAACATGTATTCCTTGAATAATTTTTAAAAAATTCATAATGTTTGTTCAATTTAACAATACATTAAAAACATGATAAAATAACCTTAACACATGACCTTAAATTCTAATCTACAATTTCCTTAAAATGCAACATGAAAACTGTATGTTTTATGGTCCTTTTCAGACAAAATTTAAAATTAGTAAAATATATTCTTTCTAATATTATGTTTAATTCGTTTATCCATTCAATGAAATAAGTGTAATGTCTCTATTTTATCCATATGAGGCTTTGAAATATGTCTACTAACATTTTCAATTATATGAGTTGAGACAACGCTAGAATCTGAGACCCAATGAGCCTCCGTTTTGATATAATACAAACATTAAATATATTATATCACTCATATAGTGTCGTTATGAAAAAATTGAATAATATCTTAATGGGGATACTGATGGAAAATCTGTGACCCTGATTGAATACAAAAAAATTGTTTTATCCTTTATAAAACATAATCACTGTATGTATCAGGTTTTGGCTTGGGTAGCATTATGGGATAAATAATAAAATAAATATAAATATTTACTTAAATTTATAATCTAAATCATAAAATAATTATCCCCTCTATAAATAATTACATATGTATAATCCTAGGGTTAGTCTCATATGACTCGGTATTAAGAGAGGACCTACAAGTGGAGCAATGGTAGATGGTTGGATCATGGATAAACGATCCGAGTACCATAAGGAACTCAAAAAAAATAGAATACAAGGATCTTCTCAATATTGATAAAACAGATTCATTATTCATCAGTGACATATCCAAACCTAAGGTATGTTGGATATATATATATATATATATATCTATACACACACACACACACAGATATATATATATATATATATATATATATATATATTGGTTTGTTTTTCCATGATGAACGTGACTCAATTTTTTAAAATTTCTGACTCACTGGTGGACTGTGTTTTTCCAATAAGTGTTTATCTTCCTAGGAATGTGAATATGATATTAAATTTTTTGTTTTATTTATTGATCATTATAATTAAAAATAATTGATCCCAATATGAAACATTCAATAATTCTTGTTCTTGATTTTTGTTTTTTATTCATTTCACTAACTATTATTCATATGGTCATCATCAGTAGTTGATTCGTTGGTAGTGCAATAAATGTACAGTAGGTGGTCATTTAACAAACAAATTTTGGCTGAACATGTCAATTCTTCTAGTTTGGAAAAGAAAACGGCAACATGGTTGTGAGTAATAGGGATGAATGTGGATCAGGATCATATTTAATGATCTTATGATGTAAATATTCATACATTGAAATGGAAGTGCGATGGGAAAGACATTGTGGGTGGTCAATTTACGGAATTCCTTCAAAGATAATACCTGAGGATTGGTTAGTTGTAGATTCATGATCTATGGGAATAATGGATGGATGATCCACTGGTGATGGAGTTATGAGTCATAGATTTCTAATGAACTCCTGTTTTTTGGAAATCACATGTTACACAAAATATATTATTGAATAACAAAAATCTCCTTGGAACCTATACACAGTGAGAGAGTTTACATATAAAATAAATTTTCACACATCGTTTGAAATTTTCCACATACTGTGTGGTTTGTCAGTGGATTCTTGACAAGTTTCCAAAAGGGTGACAAAGACATACACATCAAGGAACACGAGAATAATTAATGTAAATGGTCACAAATGTTTACTCAAACATGTCTAGGTACACAAAAAAGACCTGTTACATGGTCAAGGACAATTTATAATGGAATAGGTAGAGGAACACAATCATGGACACATGATTGTCTGAGTTTTGAGGAACATATAGTTTACTTTTCCTAATGCATTTTTGTACCTTAATTTCTTCTCTATAAACCATGTTCTATTGATTTTAAGACCATTTTCAATCACTATAATGGTAAAAGGCAGAATTAAATCACAATCATAATATTTTGATCCCATCTATGTGTCTTTTCTCAGATAATGTTCATGGTATCCCTCAATAAGGACCATAATTGAATCTCCTATCATATCTTCTTCCCTGGAAATGATTCAAGGTATCATTATTAATATAATATAAATGGAATCCATCTCCAATATAGATTAATAGACATATAGGGTTTTTAGTGTCCCTTATTAGTCCTAGGTATGTCCACTTATTTGTATTTTAATACATTTTGTTTTTCAGTGAGTACTTGTTGCAAAATCCTGATGAGAACTACCTATCAGATGAGTGACATTAGTGAAAAAAATTCTTATATAGTGTGTTATTTCATATTAATATTTTCTTAAATCCTCAAGTATAATCATATAGATGGTAGTTTTTTAGAACTATTTGAGAAATTTTTACTATTATCAGTATATCTAGATTCTTCTATATTCTTAAATTTATGGATTTTTCTCATATCTTGGTTGAAATTCCTTTTGAGTTGATGAGATGGCTACTCATCATGAATTGTGTTTACTGATTTTAGTTTGTCATACTGGGTATTGTTTAATCAAAATTGTATGGGTCTTCCACAGATTCCATGTTATATTAAAACTATAGGTTTTTTGATAGAGTACTAAGAATAAATATAACAAGCAGAGAATTATAATCAAGGAATATCGTGGTATCATTTGATAACATTCACATCCTTCATATAATACTTGTTTTCTTTTGAAGTTTCTATTGGTCTTGTATTACTGCCTTATGATTTCCATTACTTTTATCATACATTGATTGTTGGTTATAGATGTTTGAATGAATTTTTTATTAGTTATTTTTTAAATTATTCATTTTAGGGGAAATGATATGTGTGTTGATACCATATGGCATGGACTCCCATGTGTGTAATTTACCTTCTCAGTGTTGGTCTCTAGTTTTTGGCCATTTTGGGGTATGCATAGGGCTTCACACACTTCTTATCCCCAGATAGGAAGGTTTTAGTTGTTCATGTTGTGATAGAGTTGTAACAGAGTGGTGTTCATCTTATCACTGGAGTTTTTTTATACTGTAGTAGTGAGATTTATTTGGGAAATATGGAACAATTTTAATGTGTATCATGTCAAATATCAGGATAGGGAATATAGTGATTTTAGAACAACTGAAATATCCAATCAAAAGGGCTTAGATATCCTACTTTTTGACATTGTACATGAATTCATCGGTTGAAGGGGAAAATGGTGTATGCATCATACAGGAATGGGTTATGGATTCCATTACATTTTGAGTTATCCCTTAACTATACTCCTTTATTGTGGTGCATATTTTTATTTTTTGATTCCCCATTGATGATTTCATGCCTAGATTCCATTTCATAATTTTATGGATAATCCTCATAGTTATGAGGATTTAATATAGGGTGGTGTAATGTATGTGGTACCTCCAGGTTTTTTTTCCTATTTCTCCACCACTCGACAAGCAGTTGGTTGTGTCAACATTTAATTTTAATGCTATAAAAAATTTTAGTTCACTAAATGAGTTTAATAAATATTGAACATAAGGGGTTTAGGGTTATCCCAAACCTCATACAGATAAAAACTATCTAGAAGTAGTCACCCACGTTTTCAACCTTGTGAGGCCACATCAATATCATATGGTGGTAATATTAGTGGTTCTTCTTAGATGCTCTATTATAATATGGTTGAGTCTTCTGACTCAGTATAATGGTGAAACAACTCTCTATTTTTATTTTTTGGTAATTCTCATCAGGGATTAGTTATATCTCAAAAGGTCATAATTACATCATATTTAGGTGGTTTTATAGTTGTTACATGGAAATAAAACCGTGATATAGTATTCAATGAGGATAACTATCATTTGAAAATGATATCCTTATAAGCTTTAATATCCATCAATTGGATCACAATCTATTGAGTAAGGAGTCGATTTAAATATCAAGATTATAGTTATATATATTTTCTTTCCCACAGATACTACAGTGTCTTAATAGGATATAGGTTTAGAGGACTTTCTGGAAAAACATTTACAAAAAATGGTTCTTATAGTGGGAACACATGATCTATGACCTCATAATCTGGTAGATGACATTATAAATATGGATATAGGAATAAGATTATATTAAAGAGACAATCCTATGATAGTTTATTTTATGATCATGGATATAATAAGTGTTTTATTTTGATAAGAGAGAGGTAGTGTTTATCATCAAATAGTTAGATAAATTTTTATAATGACTTTGAGACCCTTCATATAGATGATCATGTGACAATTTATGGAATTACATGATAGAGATATTGGTAGGGTAAAGTTTGTTTTTATTGGAATTAAAATTATAGAGTGTGTAGAGAAGTAGTATGTGGTAGGTGCTTTGTCTTATTCCAACTACCACCTCCAGGTGGTACATGCTAAGAACATAGAGATGGTGGTCCTGGATGATGATAGTTGCATGTAGTGGAAGCATAACACCCCAAACTTACATGGTACGCTTCTCTTTTAATAATACAGTAGTGTGTGTTGTACGCAACTTCACGTTCTAACACACACCACAACCAATCAAACTAGCCGTTATGAATAGCAATTCCAACTTTATTAAATTTTTTACATTTTATCTTCAAAAATAGACTACATTTTTGGATTTGGAATATCGAAAATATATTAGGGTGAAGTTTTGGTATTTTTCTGAAAACATTCAATTTTTGATGAATAGTGAAAATCACTAAATTTTAATTAAAACCAAATTTTTTAATCGAAATAATTAATAGTGATAAATTATTAATTTGAGGGGTTTTAAAGTATATTTGGAATATATTTTTACCACTTAATACAATTTTGGTCATTGGACATAATTTCACATTTAAACCAGACATAAACAAATGCCAATCTTTTGATAGTTATTATTTATTAAAAACACGCTTTTTGTTTTGACAGCGGGAATTAATTTTAAATTAATATCTGCCACATCTGTGTTTTGAATTTATAAAAATGAATTATATATTTAGAATCATGATGTCTGAATTGTGTAAGTAGGGAACTTTTATTTTTAGATATTTTGAATAATTATTTCGGTAAATATTTCATTTACCATGGAAAAAATGTAAATCCGATAAATAAGTGTAACAACCCGAAATTTTGAATAAATCTTGTTTCCTAATTTCATGTGTTATTTTTTATACTCAAAAAAAATGTTTTATTTGATAAACATGATTATAAATAGAATGAGACCATTGGTTTTTGAGTGTTATATGACCATCGGTCAATATGACCACCGTGAACAAAATGTTTTGATTATTGTCTCTAAATTTAAGTAATCTTGGTTAATTATTATAGAGAGAAGATTTGATGGCATCACCTAGTAGCCTTGGGCCGATCGAAGCCCATCTAACAGAGATTGGGAAGGAGGTAGCACCATTGGGCTTTGCTCTGGACCAAATCCAAGCCGAACTTCATCATGTGACGCTAGAACGGAATCGCCTTCGTGAGAAGTTCAAACTGATAGAAATTACTACTTGGGCAATGTTGACTGAGCCGCCCCAAAATTCTATCACCCTAGCACACCTTACTCTTAGGTCCTATGCTGGTATTATAAGGGGTTATGTAACGAGACCGTAATTGCCTTGTGTAATCTTTTTTTAAAATAAAAATTTGGATTTCTTCTTATGATGATGTTTATGAATTTTCAAATGACCGGATAAATATTGTATGCATATTTTTGATGAATTTTAGAAAAAGGATATTTTAAAAATGGTTGTGTAAACCATAAATAATTAAAAATGTGTAATGATTTTCGAAAAATGGTCTTCTACAATTATGTTCAGTACGAAATTTAGAGTCTAATAAGATCAACTTGATTTTTGATGAATAGTAAATTATGAATAGTGATTTTATGATTAGGATTAGTAATATGACCAAATGGATTAGTAATCTCACTTAAAGAAAGTTTTAAAATAATCTAGGCACCTTGATTAAGTAATGTGATTCAATACAATAGTTAAATAACGGTTTCATTAATTATTATTCAAGTATTAGTTTTTTCAGGTGAATAGTGTTTTTTTAATTAAAAATTTAATTAAAAATATTTAGATAATTATTTTTATAAAACGGATTTCATTTTTGAACTCAGAGCATCGATATTATGTTATGGTAATTTTTTGGGTTTTTTCTGGAAAAAATGAATTTTCGATGAATAGTGTTTTTATTTAAAAATTAAATTAAAAATATTTAAAAAATTATTTTTATAAAATGGATTTCATTTTTTAAATCAGAGCATTGATATTTGGTTAAGGTGAAATTTTGGGATTATTCTGAGAAAGTTGAATTTTCGGTGAATAGTGAAAGTATAGTTTTTAAGTTACGGGTGTTTAATGACATCATTAAATGATGTATTAAGTATATATTCAATATGGTCGAATTATGAATAGTAAGATAAGGTGTGAGGTGTCCCAAGTGGCCAATACCATGGGCAAATACCATGGGCAAGCCCATGGTTTTGCCAAAACCACTAGTGAGGTGTCCCTTGGCCATTAATGCCTTGTCCCCTCACTTTCCCTATAAATACCAAGACCTCCTCTCATCAATTCGACTCCCCACTCCTCCACAACGAAGTTCTAGTCTCATTACCTCCCAAAGAGTCCTCCCAAGGTGTCCCCAAGCCCTCAAGGTCCCAACCTTTGAGGTTCAAGAGTTACATTTTAAGGTAAGGGATCCGACCTCTCTCATTCTTTTCAAGTACTCTCTTTTATGTCATTCCTTTTGTGCTCCATGTTCTTATTTTGGAGGATGTTCTTTTATACTCCTCTTACTGCCCTTTTTATGTTCATATGATGAAAGAACCCCCCTTGCTCTCATAAATTCTTTTTAAGAATGTTTATGTGGCGTCGTTAGGCTGCCGAATTTTTAAGGGATTCTTTTACCTTCCTCGTTTTCAAGTTCTATTTTCATTCAAGTCTTTCATGTTCCTTTTTGTTATATTGGGGTATGATATCTATATATATATCATACTGGACTCTTATTTTCATATGATGAGAGACCCCATTTGATCTCTTCAATTCAGTATTTTGATGTTTTAAGTGGCGCCGTTAGGCTGCCGAATTTTTAAGTGGTTCTTCACCCTTCTCGTTTTGAAGTTCTACTTTCATGTCAATTATTTCAAGCTCCTTTTTGTTATATTGGGGTATGATCTCTATATATATCATACTGGACTCTTATTTTAATATGATGAGAGACCCCATTTGATCTCTTCAATTCAGTATTTTGATGTTTTAAGTGGCGCCGTTAGGCTGCCGAATTTTTAAGTGGTTCTTCACCCTTCTCGTTTTGAAGTTCTACTTTCATGTCAATTATTTCAAGTTCCTTTTTGTTATATTGGGGTATGATCTCTATATATATCATACTGGACTCTTATGTTCATATGATGAGAGACCCCATTTGATCTCTTCAATTCAGTATTTTGATGTTTTAAGTGGCGCCGTTAGGCTGCCGATATTTTAAGTGGTTCTTCACCCTTCTCATTTTGAAGTTCTACGTTCATGTCAATTCTTTCAAGTTCCTTTTTGTTATGTTGGGGAATTATATCTATATCTATCATACTGAACTCTTATGTTCACATGATGAGAGATCCTATTTGATCTTTTCAAATCATTTTTGTTGAGGTTTAAGTAACGACGTTAGGCTGCCGAACTTTCATAAGAAAAATCTTTTTTTTTCTTCCTTCCATGTTTTTCATTTCAAATGGTATGTCCTTGAAATCTCATTACCATGATCATGTATCCTTCTTATTCTGTCCATGTACTATTTTATGGGTCATTTATGAATGTTTGACCCATTTTACCTCTCTTTTAATGTCTTCTAAAACCTAGGAACATTGCCGTTATGCTGCAGAATTTCTGTCTCAAAATGTCTATCTCTTTTTCTAAAGTCCTTTTATTTTATTAAGTGAATACTCAAAGCTCTTTATTCTAAATGGGTATTCACATATATACCAAAATTTTTTATTTTAAATTCTGGAATTTACATACATGAGACCCACCTTCCTTTTCTGTGGGTTTTAAAGTGATATAAAGATCATGTCTTTAACGAATTTTTTAAAAAGTTATGATTATGAAATGAAACCCATTTCCTTTATGCTATATGGGTTATTTATGAAATGTTTGATGATGATATATGTGGCTCACATGATAATAAAGGCAAATTTAAGGGTGCGCCCTGATAGCGCTCCAATGCATTGGGTAATGATGTAACCACTAGAGATTACAATTTTCACGATACCTTGGTGAATAACCTTGGTAATTTTCAAATGACACCTTGGGGATGGACCTTGGTGATATGTTCATGATTGTCTATATTAAATGATGCAGCCACATCTTCAAGTTATGAAAAAGTTTTATTTTTATTATGATATGCCTCATGATTTCATTTTCATGCCTTAAAGTTCTTTTCATGACATTATTGATGTATCCCAAGTTCATATGTAAAATGTTTCACTTGTTTCCCTTGCTGGGCCTTCTGCTCACCCTTTCTTTTGATGTATGTCCCCAGGTTATGAGATTCAGTAATGAGCCTAGGGTGAACATGAGGAGAAGACTTTCAAGTGTTTAAGAAGAATTCTTTATGTTGTTTTCATGTTTTATGTTCCTGGTTTCCAAGACACTAAACCTTAAAGATCCTTAGTTTTGTAAAATGTAATTAAAGTTTATGTGATAAAAAGGTGGGATGGTATAGTTGGTATCAAAGGATGGTTTAGTTATTTGTGGAAATTAGGATATGAAAACTCTAGGAGGAACCCATAGAAAAGTTTAATATAGGAAATCTTCATGGTATTTTGGTGAGTATTGAGTAAGGGGTTGCCAAGCAAATACATCCCTGTCTGGATACGAGCAGGTAGAGGTGGCTCTGGCACAGATGTACATAGGGGTAAAACCCGAAAACACCGCTTTGAGCTAGACTCGAACGGGAACTGGTACACGACAACGGGCCTTGCTGCACTCTTGGTTACGACACTCTCGGGGGATATGCTTTGGTAAATTCATAAGCTTGGTATGAACCATTATTTAAGGAACAAAGACAAAATAAAATAAAGATTCAAATAAGAATATACGATCATGGATAACCTATATGGGAACCTAGGGGATCACAAGTTAGGGTATACTTTTCTTCTACAAGTTATCCTTATATGCTTTAAGTTCCTTTTCATGATTATTGGTTAAGTATTTAAGCCTCTAATTATACTTTATCTTCTTAGTTAATGGTGGGAAATGGAATAACGTGTCCCAACAACCAATGTGATAGGAAATGCGACAATTTCCGTATTAATATGTCAGAGATGATTAGGGGATTAATGGATGATTATTATTTTGGAAGGCGTTCACTATTTTGGGGACCCTATATGATCGAGGTAAATAGATTACTATAGTATTTTCATTGAGGAGTAAGGTTGACTTATATTTTGAAGAATTGATGAATTTAAGGTGGACTTATAGTAATTTAGGTTACTTTTGGGAATGATTAACCTATCTTGGGTAAAATATGTTTAGGTTAGCTACTTTTGTTATAAGATGTTAGGAGTGGTTGATGTTGTCTGGAGATGAACAATGAAGTTGTTTTGGAAGACTATGTTATCAAATCCTTCTTGTATTTGGGTTTCAATCTTAGTTTGGTTTATTTTGAGGAATTTTAAGGACCGTTATTTATGGAGTGGTCTATGATAAACGTTGGGTAGTACCATGGAACTTTGAAGATTTAAAAGTAGGTTCTATTCCTATGGGATTCTTTCTTTTTGAAGAGTTGTTTTACCTTAACCTTTCTGTTTTTGGGATAATGTTTAAAGATAGAAGAAATAGATTGTTAATCTTTTGTAGATTATGTGATTCTATAGAAGATGATTCTTGTGCTTTTATGAGACCAAGTGTTTTTGAATTCTCATCATTTGGCGAAAAGATTAGTGTTGGTAGGGACTTGTTAAAGGATGAAACTCTACTTGAAGGTAGGAATATTTTCTTATGTTTTTGTTCTATGTAGTAAATGAAATCCTCAAAATTATGAAAAGAAACATAAAACAAAAATGTTGTTGTTTTACGTTTCCTACTAGGTAATCAAAGACCGTTTACACACATCATAAGTTTGGGATTTTCTCATGGTTAACTTTCTCCTAATCATGTTCTCTATCACTCTCTCTCAGAACTAACCCTTTATTTTTTCCTCCATGTCCATGTTTTCCTACATGGAACCCGAGTGTGGGTTAACTCGGGTGGCCTTTGTACTTCCTTTTCTTTCTTTTAAAGTAATGGTGTTACTGACTCTTTTTCCGATGTGGAACATTCAATAAAATTTCAAAACCCAATTTAAAAAAATTGCGAGGACGCAATTTCTTAAGGGGGAAGATTGTAACGACCCGAAATTTTGAATAAATCTTGTTTCCTAATTTCATGTGTTATTTTTTATACTCAAAAAAAATGTTTTATTTGATAAACATGATTATAAATAGAATGAGACCATTGGTTTTTGAGTGTTATATGACCATCGGTCAATATGACCATCGTGAACAAAATGTTTTGATTATTGTCTCTAAATTTAAGTAATCTTGGTTAATTATTATAGAAAGAAGATTTGATGGCCTCACCTAGTAGCCTTGGGCCGATCGAAGCCCATCTAACAGAGATTGGGAAGGAGCTAGCACCATTAGGCTTTGCTCTGGACCAAATCCAAGCCGAACTTCATCATGTGAAGCTAGAACGGAATCGCCTTCGTGAGAAGTTCAAACTGATAGAAATTACTACTCGGGCAATGTTGACTGAGCCGCCCCAAAATTCTATCACCCTAGCACACCTTACTCTTAGGTCCTATGCTGGTATTATAAGGGGTTATGTAATGAGACCGTAATTGCCTTGTGTAATCTTTTTTTAAAATAAAAATTTGGATTTCTTCTTATGATGATGTTTATGAATTTTCAAATGACCGGATAAATATTGTATGCATATTTTTGATGAATTTTAGAAAAAGGATAATTTAAAAATGGTTCTGTAAACCATAAATAATTAAAAATGTGTAATGATTTTCGAAAAATGGTCTTCTACAATTATGTTCAGTACGAAATTTAGAGTCTAATAAGATCAACTTGATTTTTGATGAATAGTAAATTATGAATAGTGATTTTATGATTAGGATTAGTAATATGACCAAATGGATTAGTAATCTCACTTAAAGAAAGTTTTAAAATAATCTAGGCACCTTGATTAAGTAATGTGATTCAATAAAATAGTTAAATAACGGTTTCATTAATTATTATTCAAGTATTAGTTTTTTCGGGTGAATAGTGTTTTTTTAATTAAAAATTTAATTAAAAATATTTAGATAATTATTTTTATAAAACGGATTTCATTTTTGAACTCAGAGCATCGATATTATGTTATGGTAATTTTTTGGGTTTTTTCTGGAAAAAATTAATTTTCGATGAATAGTGTTTTTATTTAAAAATTAAATTAAAAATATTGAAAATATTATTTTTATAAAATGGATTTCTTTTTTGAAATCAGAGCATTGATATTTGGTTAAGGTGAAATTTTGGGATTATTCTGAGAAAGTTGAATTTTCGGTGAATAGTGAAAGTATAGTTTTTAAGTTACGGGTGTTTAATGACATCATTAAATGATGTATTAAGTATATATTCAATATGGTCGAATTATGAATAGTAAGATAAGGTGTGAGGTGTCCCAAGTGGCCAATACCATGGGCAAATACCATGGGCAAGCCCATGGTTTTGCCAAAACCACTAGTGAGGTGTCCCTTGGCCATTAATGCCTTGTCCCCTCACTTTCTCTATAAATACCAAGACCTCCTCTCATCAATTCGACTCCCCACTCCTCCACAACGAAGTTCTAGTCTCATTACCTCCCAAGGAGTCCTCCCAAGGTGTCCCCAAGCCCTCAAGGTCCCAACCATTGAGGTTCAAGAGTTGCATTTTAAGGTAAGGGATCCGACCTCTCTCATTCTTTTCAAGTACTCTCTTTTATGTCATTCCTTTTGTGCTCCATGTTCTTATTTTGGAGGATGTTCTTTTATACTCCTCTTACTTCCCTTTTTATTTTCATATGATGAAAGAACCCCCGTTGCTCTCATCAATTCGTTTTAAGAATGTTTAAGTGGCGCCGTTAGGCTGCCGAATTTTTAAGGGATTCTTTCACCTTCCTCGTTTTCAAGTTCTATTTTCATTCAAGTCTTTCATGTTCCTTTTTGTTATATTGGGGTATGATCTCTATATATATATCATACTGGACTCTTATGTTCATATAATGAGAGACCCCATTTGATCTCTTCAATTCAGTATTTTGATGTTTTAAGTGGCGCCGTTAGGCTGCCGAATTTTTAAGTGGTTCTTCACCCTTCTCGTTTTGAAGTTCTACTTTCATGTCAATTATTTCAAGTTACTTTTTGTTATATTGGGGTATGATCTCAATATATATCATACTGTACTCTTATTTTCATATGATGAGAGACCCCATTTGATCTCTTCAATTCAGTATTTTGATGTTTTAAGTGGCGTCGTTAGGCTGCCGAATTTTTAAGTGGTTCTTCACCCTTCTCGTTTTGAAGTTCTACTTTCATGTCAATTATTTCAAGTTCCTTTTTGTTATATTGGGGTATGATCTCTATATATATCATACTGGACTCTTATGTTCATATTATGAGAGACCCCATTTGATCTCTTCAATTCAGTATTTTGATGTTTTAAGTGGCGCCGTTAGGCTGCCGAAATTTTAAGTGGTTCTTCACCCTTCTCATTTTGAAGTTCTACTTTCATGTCAATTCTTTCAAGTTCCTTTTTGTTATGTTGGGGAATTATCTCTATATCTATCATACTGAACTCTTATGTTCACATGATGAGAGATCCTATTTGATCTTTTCAAATCATTTTTGTTGAGGTTTAAGTAACGCCGTTAGGCTGCCGAACTTTCATAAGAAAAATCTTTTTTTTTCTTCCTTCCATGTTTTTCATTTCAAATGGTATGTCCTTGAAATCTCATTACCATGATCATGTATCCTTTTTATTCTGTCCATTTACTATTTTATGGGTCATTTATGAATGTTTGACCCATTTTACCTCTCTTTTAATGTCTTCTAAAACCTCGGAACATTGCCGTTATGCTGCAGAATTTCTGTCTCAAAATGTCTATCTCTTTTTCTAAAGTCCTTTTATTTTATTAAGTGAATACTCAAAGCTCTTTATTCTAAATGGGTATTCACATATATACCAAAATTTTCTATCTTAAATTCTGGAATTTACATACATGAGACCCACCTTCCTTTTCTGTGGGTTTTAAAGTGATATAAAGATCATGTCTTTAAAGCAGTTTTTAAAAAGTTATGATTATGAATTGAAACCCATTTCCTTTATGCTATATGGGTTATTTATGAAATGTTTGATGATGATATATGTGGATCACATGATAATAAAGGCAAATTTAAGGGTGCGCCCTGATAGCGCTCCAATGCATTGGGTAATGATGTAACCACTAGAGATTACAATTTTCACGATACCTTGGTGAATAACCTTTGTAATTTTCAAATAACACCTTGGGGATGGACCTTGGTGATATGTTCATGATTGTCTATATTAAATGATGCAGCCACATCTTCAAGTTATGAAAAAGTTTTATTTTTATTATGATATGCCTCATGATTTCATTTTCATGCCTTAATGTTCTTTTCATGACTTTATTGATGTATCCCAAGTTCATATGTAAAATGTTTCACTTGTTTCCCTTGCTGGGCCTTCTGCTCACCCTTTCTTTTGATGTATGTCCCCAGGTTATGAGATTCAGTAATGAGCCTAGGGTGAACATGAGGAGAAGACTTTCAAGTGTTTAAGAAGAATTCTTTATGTTGTTTTCATGTTTTAAGTTCCTGGTTTCCAAGACACTAAACCTTAAAGATCCTCAGTTTTGTAAAATGTAATTAAAGTTTATGTGATAAAAAGGTGGGATGCTATAATAAGGGTAAACAATAATATTATAATAATAATAAATTACACTAAAACGTGTCTTAACCGTATTGGTTGATACATGTCCGACCATGAGCATCTTTGGGTCGATTTTGGGACCCCATGGATCCACTTGTAAGTGATAATGAGACATTATATTATTTAAGTTAATGTAAATACAAAAATGACATAAGCATATAACGTTAAGAAATTTTTTTTACATAGGGTCATATATGTTATATGTTCGACTTTAAATATTAATTATAAAGATAAAAAAAATTTACTATAAAATGGTATTTTATTTATAATTTTTAGACATTGAATAATTAAATTTATTTATGACACAATAATGATGTTGTATTTTTCCTTATTAAAGAAAGAATCAAAAAATTGGTATTATAAATATTAAAATTAATATAATTTGAAATTTTTGATGCCATACACGAATATTATTGATTTATATGACATTTTATTATTTCTTAAATGAATTTGGTTTGGATTAATAATTTTTTTAAGACTTTATCAAAAATCAACTATTAAATAGTGCCAAAATTGACATAAAAGTGTTTTTTTAATATTATATTACTAATTGATATTATATTCCTAAAAATATAATGTTCATCCAAATGACTTATATAATGATAGGTTTCTCATTAATGGACCACTTTGGGGGTCTCCTGGAAGTATATAGTAAGTTTATTAACCATATAATATAAAAATACAAAGTGACATGCTAAATGTCAAACTATTTAACTAAGAGCTAAATATAAATGATAAGGGTAATATAGTGACCCAAACCTGTCTAAAATATATTGTATTAAATTATTTCGTCCCATACCCACCTTATACTATGAATAATCTACTTTGGAGTAATTATAAACCGATTATGAATTTATTATAAATTAATACATTATGTTTTTTCTAAAGAGCCCCACCCCCCCCCCCTTATAAAAGGGAACCACTACTAACATATTATTCATACATTCAAAGACTTTTGGATCAGAAAAAATCTACCCAAATACTCTATAAAATATTCTACATTCATTCTAGAGGCCTTCCTGTAGTCATAAAACAAACCTAAGGAGACCTTTTGATCAAATCAAAAGGAAGAACCCGAAGAAGAGGTAATGTTTTCACCACCCTCTTTCAAGGTACTTTGTTCTTCAACTTCTTCTTTCTTTGTTATTTCCTTAATAAATAAATAACTCCCTTATCTTCTATATACTGTGATTTTATTATAAATATGGTACAACCATATTCAGTATTCTATCCACCATTTGAATGACATGTCACTGTACGTGTGTACGTACGGCCTACCATCTCCACGTCGTGGTGTAATTGTTATTCAATTCATTATTATTTGGATGGTATAATAATGATGTTTAATTCATGTAAATAATAAATATAACATGATAATTATTCTTTATATATTATATACCATCCAATTATATATTGTTTTAATATCAAAGGAATGATATTGTCGCTCATGCGTACGT
Source organism: Viscum album (assembly GCA_963277665.1). NCBI lineage: Eukaryota > Viridiplantae > Streptophyta > Magnoliopsida > Santalales > Viscaceae > Viscum > Viscum album. The sequence continues at coordinate 1,935,103,959 of OY728142.1, forward strand.
ACTGATTACTGTCTCCACGAACGCGATGAGATTCTTTCCCCATCATATCCATTCAAGAATAAATTTTATTTGATGATTAAAATAGTTTTTAGAGACATGATATCATTCTAGATATGAATAATATACATCCCATCCTCAAAAATATGGCTGACATAAAAAAAATATAATGAAAAACGAATCCGTTAACAACCGAAACGATAATAATACTAAGATATTATTAACAAATCAATGTTAAAAGATCATATATGATATCATATTAATATATTTGATTCTTTTATAATTTAGTAACAATTATTTCACCATTATACATGAGTTTAACCTTCCCTTAACCAAGGAAAAGTAAAAGGTAAGGGGTTATTTCACAATATCTTCATTATCTATGGTTGTTTATGCATAATTATCTACTAGGAACTCTTTATCATCAACCTCCATGTTTCTTAAAAAAATATTTCAAAACATTCTTACTATTTTATAGACCATGGGATAAAGTCATTTATACCCTTGTTTACTTTTTATAAGATTTTTATAAAGGAATCATTCTGTCGTTTTCCAAACAAGGTCTTTTTTAGCCTTTTCGACAAAATTAAGGTAAGAATGTCTTTTTTTTACTTATACGGTAAGTGCAACTATTTTCTACCATTTTAAACTTGTCAAAGCATCCCTTATAAGACTATAAGAATATTTTCAATGTAAATGTTTTATTTTATAATTATATGGATCTTAAATGATTTAAAAATAGAAAGAGATATTTCTCTAAAAAGAGTTTTGATTTCATCTTTGTTAACATCCTTTGATGTATTTTAAGCTTATTTGAAGTTGATTAATTATGATAAAAAACATCCATATATTATTTAAGGTTTTGTAATATGTTTGACTGTGGATGTACTATTTTTATACCATTCATGGTTTATGGTTAATGTATTGACATTTTGTATGCTAGTTTTAATATGAATATTTACGATATGTTTAACCTTTTTCATATGAGGAATGTATTGGACTTAGTAAATGACGGGTGGATCCCGCTATTGGTCCTCGATGCATCTATAGGTCTCATGAGACAACTAGACGTGGAATTGGATGAGTCGCTTTCCCAATTTTATTTATGTTTTTGGTGGAGGCCTTAATCCTTTTTAGACATATTGGCTGAGGCCTTGACAAAATGTTTCATAATGTCAGGAATTATACATTCCCTCAGTATGGAAATAATATTGATGCTTCATGTGGTAATTCAACTAGTTGAATACCCATAATTTTGTTTTATTATTTCATTATTTACTCAGCTCATATTCTTTCCATAAAATTATTCTTGTTTATTATTGGTAAAGGCATGTGGTTTCAATTATTTACCATGCTTAATATTTATGTCATTTTCTACTGTATTATTTACCAGTACTGAGCATTTGAGCTCACCCCATTATTATGTTTCATTTTCCCAGGATATGAAGAATTTAATTATGAGTGACATGAAGGCATAAACTAGGAGGCTTGGATGTTTCTAATTAAATATATTTGTGTTCTATTTCTTTTCATGTTGTAATGTTGAACTTATGTATGAATCTTGTTTCCAATAATACTAAACTGATCGGTCTTTCGAGTCATGATTTCCTTATGATCATGACATTGTTATGTAATAATGCATCAACTCTGGGTTATTGGGGTTGGGGCGTTATAGTTGGTATCAGAAGAAGTTTAGTAAACATCTTGGAAACTAGATTTAGATAAACTCTGATTAGAGCACATAGACCCAAGATGGACTTTTAGGATTAGAATAGAAAAACTTCCTAGAATTTTTCTATGGTATAAATTTTGTGGGTTTTTCGAGCAATACATCTTTGTTTGGATTCAACCAGGTAGAGGCTGCTCTGGCCTAGATTTACCTAGGGGTAAAACTTGAAAACACCGCATTGAGCTACACTCGAATGGGAACTGGTGCACGACAATGGGCCTTGCTACACTCTTGGTTACGACACTCCCAGGGGATATTCTTAGGATAATTCTCATTTTCTTTAAAAACCATTATGAAGGGTTTATGATTATATACGTCCTCAAAGAAAACATTTTTATGATTATGGATTACATCCATAAACTGTTCAATTTATGTTAAGTGTTATCCATGTTTGTATTTATGTATTGTGATTCATAAACTAATCTAGTGTATTCCATTTTTTAGAAATGGTACCTAGTGGAAGAAATGGAATCTATATCAATCACCGTGCTCCTTGTAGGTATTTCCACCCTTATCAAGATAATTATAGTGGAGCTGTTGATGCAACTAGTGCCGATCAACTAATCACCAAACTGGGACAACTCACTCAGGTTATGAATAATAACCTTACTCGTATGGAGCACCCTGATCCACAGCGTAGAGGATAAATGTTAGATCACTTAAGGATCCAAAGACCACCAACATTCAATGGGAGTACAAATCCCTTAGTATCTGATCAATGGATAAATTCCTTAGAGAAAATATTCCATGCCTTGGGGAGTAGTGAAAGGGAAAATGTTATCATGGAAGTTTACCAACTCACTGGATATGATGATCAATGGTGGTCATTGATTAAAAGCATGAAGGAAGATGAAAAAGTATCATATATAGAGTGGAGGGAGTTCAAATATCTGTTTTTAGAAAAATACTTTCCTCGTGACAATCGAGAAGATATGGAAAGGCAATTTCTGAGTCTGAGAGAAAAGGAGGATGAGAATGTCGCAATGTATGAGGCTAACTTCTCATGGTTAGCAAGGCATGATGCAGATTATATACGTAACCCAAGAAGTAATATTTATCATTTTGTTGATGGGTTAAAACCATTTCACCATCGAGCATTAGTATCCCAATCCTTCTCATCATAAGAATATATTGTCTCGTGTGCTATCAAGACAGAAAAAGAATTCTCTAAGTCTTATGACGTTAAATCAAACCAAGTGAAGAAGAGATCTGCTGAACACTCTGGGAACGGAAATAAAGAAATAGGGAAGAATGGAATAATTTAATTTCCACCTTGTGATAATTGTGGAAGGAAACACCATAGTGCTTGTCTAAAACGAAAAGGAGCATGCTACAAATGTGGAAAGAAAGGTCATCTAGCTGTTGATTGTGAAGGAAATAAAGACTCTAAAATGTTCAATTCTACAATTGAAGGGAGACGGGACATTATGAAAATGAATTTCCTAAGTGTCCGGGAAACATACCTCAGAAAAGGAAAACGGATCAAGGCCAAACTTATTCAATCACTACTGCTGAGGTTGAAGCCCCAAAATATGTGGTGGCAGGTAATTTAATGGTTTCCTCAAGTTTAGAAAATGCTTTATTTGATTCTGGATCATCTCATTGTATCATATCTTCCTAGTTTTCTATGAAAATTTGATATTTCCAATTTTATTTTACAAGGGAGTTGTCAGTAAAAACACATAATTGAAGTATCATTGTAACAAAAGTTTGTGAATCAGTCCCCATTAGAGCACATAAATGATTGTTATATGTGGATCTCATCGTGGTACCTATGATTGAATTTGATGTAATCCTTGATATGGATTGGCATTTAAACCATGATGAAAAAATTTATTATAAGAAGAAGGATGTTACTATTTTTGATGACGATGATAAAGAACACATTATCTTTAGAGAAGAATCTTCACCACCTGATTCTTATCTAGATCCGCCCCTAGTAGCTCAAATAAATTCAATTATCGGGGATGAATAGAATGAAATAACTATGAGTGAGGAAAGTAATGTTCATATATAGGATGTACTTATTGTGATATATTATTTTGATGTGTTTGCGGAAGATTTACCTGGACATCCTCCAGAACGAGAAATTGAGTTTTCCATTGATTTAATTCATGGCTCAATGTCTATATCAAAGACCCCTTATAGAATGGCCCCTGTGTAATTAGTTGAACTAAAGAAACAACTAGATGAATTGAGTAAAAATAGATTTATTCACCCTAGTGTTTCTCTATGGGGAGCCCCTGTATTTTTAAAAAAAAACAAAGATGGATATATGGGGTTATTTATCGACTATAGAGAGATCAATGATATATCAATGAAGAACAAGTATCTCCTACCTCGCATTGATGATTTATTCGACCAATTGAATGGAGCTCAATACTTTTCAAAGATTGAACTTCGATATGGATACCATCAGTTGTGTATGAAGAAGGAAGACATTTCAAAGACAGCATTTTGAACCAGGTATGGGCATTATGAGTTTACAGAAATGCCTTCTGGATTGACTAATGCTCCCTTTGTATTCATTGATCTCATTAATAGAGTTTTCAAGGAATATATCGATGATTTTTTGGTGGTATTTATTGATGATATCTTGGTATATTCTAAAATATATGAAGATCTTGAAAATAACTTGTGCATTATCTTGAAGACTCTGAGAAGTCATGAATTATATTCGAAGTTTAACAAGTGTGAATTCTGGATTCAGGAGATTTCTTTTCATGGCCATATTGTCTCTAGAGATGGAATCTCTGTTGATCCTTATAATACCATGGCAATACAAGAATGGCATGCACCGACGAGTATAACTGAGGTACACAGTTTTATTGGTTTAGGAGGTTATTATCGATGTTTCGTCCCAAATTTCGCCCGATTGGCTAACCCATTAAAAAAGCTCACATGTAAAGGGGTTAAAGTTTTTTGGACAAAAGAGAGTGAAGAATGTTTTGAATAACTGAATATAAGATCAGTCAATACTATTATATTGACTCTACCATCGAGGAATAATGGGTCCGTTATTTATAGTGATGCATCGAAGAAACGACTTGGTTGTGTCCTTATGTAGAATGATAGAGTTATTGGTTATACATCACGACAGCTGAAAATTCATGAGAAAAACTATCCAACTCATGATCTTAAGTTAGCTACTATAATATTTTCTTTGAAGATATGTAGAAATTATCTCTATGGTGAGAAATGTGAGATTTATATTGATCACAAGAGTTTGATGTATATTTTCTCACAAAAAGAACTCAGCATGAGGTGATGGAGATCGCTTGAACTACTCAAGGATTTTGATTGGATGATACACTACCACTCGGGGAAGGAAAATAAGGTGGTAGATGCTTTGAGTAGAAAGGATCAATGATTTTTGAACAAGATGAGAGTTTAAATGGATCCTATATATATGGATCTAGTAACGATGGATATGGGAATCACCATGGAAGGAGAAACCACAATAATATTTCAAATGGTTTCCAAGACAACTTTACTAGAAAGGATAACGAGTTCTTAGATCGTTGATAAAGAGTTTCAAAAGAAGATTAGAGCTCTGAATGATGGTATATTGAGTGACTTTATGTATGAAGAAGGATTTTTTAAATTTGGGAAGAGAATTTGTGTTCCCAATATACCTTATCTAAAAAGAGAGTTGTTGGATGATTCTCATAGTTCCAATTTCTATATACACCCTGGGAGCACCAAAATGTATAGAGATTTGAAGGAACATTTTTAGTGGGACAACACGAAGAGGGAGATTACTAATTTTGTCTCAAGATGTTTGGTTTTTCAACAAGTGAAAGCTGGAAGGAAACATCCTGGAGGAGTAATGCAACCTCTTCCCATACTAGAGTGGAAATGGGATAATATTACAATGGACTTTATCATGGGACTTCCAATGACTCCAAGAAAGAACGATGCAATATGGGTCATTATTGATCATCTTACCAAGTCAGTAAATTTTCTTTCTATTAGAGAAGATCTACCACTTGAACATCTAGCAACACTATATATTAATGATGTTGTGAGACTTCATGGAATACCCCTATCAATTGATTCATATTGTGCTCCCTGTTTTACATCAAGATTCTCAAAAATTATTCAGAAAACCTTGGATACTGGACTCCGTTTGAGCACTGCCTACCACCCACAAATAGATGGACAATCAGAACAGACTATTCAAACCATATAAGACATGTTGAGATCAAGATCACATAACGTTCAGGGCATGTGCGATCAATATTTACCTCTGGTGGAATTTTCCTATAACAATATCTTCCATTCAAGTATTTAGATGGCACCATATAGAAGAGTTATAAAGAAATATATATTGCACACCAACAAGTTGGGATGTTGTTGGTGAGATAAAACTTGTAAGCTAGAACTGGTGGAGGAAACGATGGAAAATGTGAAGGTAATCCAAAATCACATCAAAGCAGCTCGAAGTAGGCAGAAGAGCTATGCTGAAAACAGAAGGAAGGATTTGGAATTTCAGGTAGGATATCATGTTTTCGTGAAGGTATATCCATGGAAATGAGTTATACGTTTCGATAAGAAAGTTAAATTGAGTCCCAGGTACATAGGACCTTTCGAAATTCTAGAAAGAATTGGGGTTGTAGCTTACTATTTGGAAATACCTCCAAGTCCCTCCAAAGTTCACGATGTGTTCCACGTATCACTGTTGAGAAAATACATTCATGGCCCAATGCATGTACTCACTTTTGAGGAATTATAATTGGAACTTGATCTGTCTTATTGCAAAGAGCCCATCAGGATTCTTGATACAAGAGACCAAGTGCTGAGAATCCAAATGACTCTTTTGGTAAAAGTTCTATGGAGAAACCATAATATCGAAGAGGAAGCGTGGGAACCTGAGGAACTTATGATGAAGAACCACCTGAGTCTTTTTATATAATAATATTCTAGAAATTTCGAGGATGAAATTATTTGAAGGAGGGGAGAATGTAACACCCCAATATTTCATGGTACGCTTCTCTTTGAATAATACAGCAGCATGTGTTGTACGCAACTTCGAGTTCTAACACACACCACAACCAATCAAACTAGCCATTATGAATAGTAATACCCACTTTCTTAAATTTTATACATTTTATCTTTTAAAATGGAATTCATTTTTGGATTCTTAATATTGGAATTATCTTATGGTGAATTTTTGGTATTTTTCTAAAAAAATTTCAATTTTTGATGAATAGTGAAAATCACTAAATTTTAATTGAAAACAAATTTTTTAATCGAAATAATTAATAGTGATAAATTATGAATTTGAGTGATTTTAAAGCATTTTTAGAATATATTTTAACCACTTAATACAAATTTTGTCATTGGAGGTAATTTCACATTTAAACCAGACATAAACAAGTGTCAATCTTTTGATAGTTATTATTTCTTAAAAACACGCTTTTTTTGAAAACAGGAATTAATTTTAATTTAATTTCTTCCACTTCTATGTTTTGAATTTAGAAAAATGGATTCAATATTTAAAATCATGAGGTCTAAATTGTGTAAATAGGTATCTTTTGTTTTGACATTTTGAATAATTATTTCGGTAAATATTTTATTTACCATGTTTAAAGGGTAAAGCCGGTAAATAAGGGTAAAAAATAATATTATAATAATAATAATTACCCTAGAATGTGTCCTAACACTATTGGATGATACAGGTCTGACCATGGTCATCTTCGGGTCGATTTTGGGACCCAATTGATCTACTTGTAAGTGATAATGACACATTATATTAATTAAGTAAAAGTAAAAACAAAAATGGCCTAAGCATATATCTTTTAGAGAAACAATTTTTACATAGGGTTATATATGTTATATTTTCAACTATAAATAATCCTTAGAAAGATAAAAATATTTCATACATTATGGTATTTTACTTATAATTTTTAGAAATTGAATAATTAAATTTATTTATGACACAATAATAATGCATTATTTTTCCTTGTTAATGAATGAATAAAATAATTGGTTCTATAAATATTATAATAAATATAATTTGAAATTTTGATGACATCCACAAATTTTATTGATTAATATGTCATTTTATGATTGCTTAAATGATTTTTTTTTGAATTAATAAAGTTTTTATAAATTTATCAAAATCAATTATTTAATAGTGTCAAAATTGACATAAAAGAGTTTTTAAAACAAATATTATATTATTAATTTATATTCTATTCCTAAAATCTAAGGCTCAGAAAAAGGACTTATATAATGATATTTGTATCATTAATGGTCCACTTCGGGGTCTATTTAAAGTATATAGTATGATTATTAACCATATAATATAAAAATACAAAGTGACATGATAAATTTCAAACTATTTAACAAAGAGTTAAATATTAATGATAAGGGTAATATATTGACCCAAACCTATCTAAAATCTATTATATGAAAGTATTTAGACCCATCCCCACCTTAGAGTTTGAATAATCCACTTTTAATCCATTAGATAGTGAATATGAATTTATTATAAATTAATACTTTATGTTTTTTCTAAAGACCCCGTCATCCCCCTTATAAAAGGGCACCACTTCTAACAAATTCTTCATACATTAAAAGCCTTTTGGATCAGAGAAACTCTTCCCAAATACCCTCTAAACTAAATTCCCTTCATCCTATAGGCCTTCAATTAGTCAAAAATCCATCCTAATGAGCCATTTTGATCAAATATAAAGGAAGATCCCGAAGAAGAGGTAATGTTTTCACCACGATCTTTCATGTTCTTTTATTCTTCAACTTATTCTTTGTTTGTTATTTAAATTCTCAAATAATAACTCCAGTATCTTTTATATACTGTGATGTTATTATAAATATGTTATAACCATATTTAGTATTCTATCCACCCTTTGAATGACATGTCACCATACGTGTGTATGTACGGCCTACCGTCTCCACGTCGTGGTGTAATTGTTATTCAATACATTATTATTTGGATGGGTATAATAATGCTGATTAATTCATGAAAATAATAAATATAAAATGATAATGATTATGTATATATGATATACTATCCAATTATATATTATTTTAATATCAAAAGAATGATATTGTCGCTCGTGCGTATATACGGATTACCGTCTCTACGAACGCGATGAGTTTCATTCCCCATCATATCCATTCAAGACTAAATTTTTTTGATGATTAAAAATAATTATTAGAGACATGATGTAATTCTAGATATGAATAATATACATCCCATCCATAACAAATATGGATCACAAAACAAAAAATATAATGAAAAATGAATTCGTTGACACCTGAAACGATGATAATACTAAGACATTATTAACTAATCAATGTTAAAAGATCATATATGATATCATATTAATGTATATGATTATTTTATAATTTAGTAACAATTATTTTACAATTATATTGGAGGTTAACCTACCCACAACTAAGGAAAATTACAAGGTAAGGGTTTATTTCAAAATCTCTTCATTATCTGAGGTTGTTTATACGTAATTATCTACTAGGACCTCTTTATCATCCACCTCCATGTTTCTTAAAAATGTATCTCAAAACATTCATACTATTTTATAGATTATGTGTTAAAGTCATTTATATCTTTGTTTACTTTTTATAAGATGTTTATAAAAGAATTTTTCTGTCGTTTTCCAAACAAGGTCCTTTTTAACCTTTAGGAAACAATTATGGTAAGAATTTATTTTTTTAACTTATACCGCATGTGAAAATATTTTCTACCATTATAAACTCGTTGAAGATTCCGTTAAAAGATTAAAAAATATTTTCAGTGTAAATGTTTTATTTTATAATCATGTGACTCGTACATGATTTCAAAATAGAAATAGATATTTCTCGAAAAAGTGATTTGATTTCACCTATGTCAACATCATTTGATGGATTTTATATTTATTTGAAGTTGATTTATTATGATACAAAACTTCTATATTGTATTGAAGGTTTTGTGATATGATTGACTGTAGATGGGCTATTTTTATACCATTCATGGTTTATGGTTTATGTATTGACATTTTATATTCTAGTTTTAATATAAATGTTAATAATATGTTTAAAAAATTTCATATGAGGAATGTATTGGAAATAGTAAGTGATGAGTGGGGCCCGCTATAGCTCCTTGATGCATTGGTAGGTCTCATGAGACAACTAGACATGGAATTGGACGAGGCCCTTTCCCAAATTGATTTATGGGTTTGGCCAAGGCCTTAGTAATTATTAGACGTCTTGGCCAAGGCCTTGAAAAAATGTTTTAGAATGTCCAGAATTATACATTCTCTCATTATTGAAATAATATTTATGGTTCATATGGTAATTCGACTAGTGGAATACCCATGATAATGTTTTATTATGGAATTATTTACTCATCTCATATTCTTTCCATAAAAGTATTCTTGTTTATTATTGGGTAAGGCATGTGGTTTCAATTATTTACCATGCTTAATATTTATGTCATTTTATGCTGTATTATTTGCTCGTACTAAGCGTTTGAGCTCACCCCTTTCTTATGTTTCATTTTCCAGGATATTAAGAAGTTAGTTATGAGTGACCCCCAGTCATAATCTAGGAGTCTTGGATGTTTCTAATGAAATATATTTGTGTTTAATTTATTTTCAAGTTTTAATGTTGAACTGATGTATGAATCTTGTTTCCTATAATACTAAATTGATCAGTCTTTCGAGACATGATTTCCTTATGATCATTCCAATGTTATGTAATAAAGAACCAACTCAATGTAACTGGGGTCGGTGCATTACAGGAAGACTATAAATACTGGTTTCCTAGGATGAATATAGGTATGATAAATTTATTCTCAATACCATATAATTTACTCATAGAAACATTCATGATCCACTCTATTACATCCACTTCTCTAATTTGATACATTGATAATTTTTTTGGTCCCTTAACTCATTCCTTTCACTTGAAGACTCCGATGATAGATAACACTGAGATCCCAAACTGCATCCTATAGTGTGGCAGGACTCATATAAGCTATATCTTTGCAAGGTTCTCTTTTAGATGAAATTAGGCATTACGACTTAATCATTGTTGTATACTGACTATCCAAATTTTTTTCCTTGTTTGACTATTCCATGCATTGGATATGGTTTTCCATGGTTATGTGACATGTACATATAATCTTGGTAATAAATAGACTCATTTAGAGAAATATGGTTTCATATATACGGTTATAATTCCAATTACTCAATATTTGGATATTATTTCCCAAAGATCAGTGAATGCTATGGTCTTTCAACTTCATGTCATGAAGGTATAGTATGAGGACATCTTTCCTGAGGATGTTACAAGATCACCATCACAGCATGAAGAATACTTATGCATCTAAATTCATATAGATACTAAGCCAATATCTATGATATCATACCAGATGAATCTCATATAGATTCATAACATGAAGGTGATGTTAATGGATTTAATGTGGAAGGGAATTATCAGACCTAGTGTTTCCTCTAGGAAGCCCCAATGATGTTATCCAAGAAGGTGGTTGGAGATTGTGATTGTGTGTGGATTACCACCACATGAATCAAGTGATAGAAAATAATATGTAACGACTATCAAGGATCAATGAAATCGTTGATCAGTTGAGATGGTTGAGATGTATCTCGAATATTGAAATATTATCATGTCATCAAAAGATCCAAATATGATATTTCATTATATTAAATATGAAATTACTATTACTTTATGGTCATTATTATTATGTGGGGATAAATATAAGTGTGTGAAACACACCAATAGGGTCTATGGGACTCTTTAACATGATATTTCAATATTTCATTGATAGGATTTTGGGGGTCTTTATTTTTGTCATTATAATGTACATGGTGTCTAAGGAGGAGCACATGAGACACAAGAGGAAAACCATGGAAATACTCTAAGATCATCATCTATATGGGAATATCTCAAAGTGTATGTTCCAAATTCAGTAGATCTACATTTTGGGACATGTTACCTCAACTAATTTTGTAGTAGTGCATCTGATGTTGGTTTATGTAGTTCTAGCATGGAATCCACCCATGAGTGAAACTTGGATCTGGGGATTTCTTGGTTTGAAAGGATACTATAAGATATTCATGTGTGATTTGACGAAGATATTGACACATTTGATTGATTTTACCTATAATGGTACTCAATGTTTTTGGATATAAGGGTTCCAACAGTAATTTCAAGAGTTTTATAAGTGATGGATGATCTCTCTAATCTTTAGATTCTATAGGTGGGTGTTGAGTACATAGTTAATTATGATTCCATAGTGATCAGACATGGTTGTGATTTTATGTAAGGTATGAAGTGATTACCTATTGGTCTTGATAGTTCATAACACATGAGAAGAACTGTATGACAAGTGATCACAGGTTACAAGTGGTATTCTTCACCAGAATGATGTGGAGACAATACCATACGGGTGTTTAGTTTGTTGTTTATTCCAACCAAATGTGTATCACGTATATATTTTAATGTAAGGTTCATAACACAACACAATGGTGATGGAGAAAATTCCTCTCAGACCATGACAACGATAATTTCAATATTCTCACTAAGGGTAACATAGTGGCAGATTCTCTATAAAGAGGATATTGTTCAGGGTTTTTTGTCGATGTGTCATTGTAATTATCTATATTGTTGCTTTCAATAGTTTATGAGGATAATACATCTTACATCTAGTTAATGGACATTGCACCACCTCTTGTAAAATATATTGGGGAGGATCTTCATGGAGATACTGACTGTGAGAACATGCATACTACAAAACAAACTAAACATACTCATTATGGATTATATGAATGTCAAAAGAATTTCATCATTTTAAGAGGATTGAAAATGGTACCATCAACATTTAATGTGTATGTTCCAATGAATATTAAAGCAACCCACTTGTTAGTAAATCTAGTTGTGGATAATATTTATTAGGATATTCAGTGTCATTTTCTGTGGTTCATGATTAGAAATGTGTCATAGAGTGTGTCAATCATTTCATCACTTTTCAATAGTTTAAGGATACGAAAAACGTTCGAGTAGGTTTTTCTCAACACCTCATGGTTCTAGAGTGAACATGAGATGGTATTTGAATATAATTCAAAACATGAATACCAAATAAGTATAGAGGATAAGATTACATATTGGTGATAATAGTTCAACTCACCAATTCATCATACTTCTTAGATATATGAGAGCAGTTCCAAGTAGAGATGTTGTGATGCCTTTCTGTGTAGAAGATATTTTTAACTCATGGAGTTCTATAGATGATCAATTTAGAATATGATAATTATATCACATTATGTTTATAGAGAGGATTCTAGGAGGCCTTATGTACTCAATTTCATATGAGTTTCATGTTTCACCCATAGAATGACGACCAAATTGTGTAGAACATTCTTGTTCTAGTGGAAATAATTTTGACTTCGGTTTTTGGACATTGGCCATTGTTAGGAGGATCACCTACCCAGGGTGGATTTTAATGAAATCAATAGCATCCATTTCAACATCATTGTTGATGTACTAAAGGATTTATATGGAAAACCGTGTATGTCACCATTAGGTTGTACTGATATAAGTGATTCAACATTCATGCGATAAAAGTTGCAGTGAAAAATTATTGATATGATGCAAATCACCTTAGAAAAGACGAAGACCTCCCAAATTCATAAGAAGACTTATATAGACCGATAACTGAGGCCTCTAAATTTTGATGAGGATAATAATATATTCTAGAAGGTATCCGCTTAATGATTATTATGAATATATATTTGTGATTTGAATTTATCTCTGCGAATAATTTTTCATTTCTAGATGCCATGTTGGGTCAGCGAGGACGCATACATCATGGCCCTACCAATTTAGTTCTTTTGAATACACACCATTTTATTCATGTCATAGTTGATGAGGTTTGGTCCTGACCCATAACATGTTTCAAATTGGGTGATATTGACATCGAGGAGAGATATAATATTCAAATTACAAAGTATATATCACTGATACATAGTGGAAGATCATCCATGGGTGAGTGATTCACTTGGTGTCTATCGGGTGGTGGCATGAAAATTATCAAGAGTGAAACTGAGAGTATGAGACCTAAATTCGAGCTCAGTACCTAAATCTTTTAGTATAGTTTGTTTTCATTTTAGAATGAAAATCCATAAGGTGGGGAATATGTATCTTATCTATTTTTCTTTCAATTATTTTAAATATATCAAATAATGTTATTTGGTATATCCACTGAGATTTCATGGGATTCCAATTCCCGTGGAGCTATATAGTTGATATAATGAAAATAGTAAATATATTATATCAATTATGAAATTTGTTTCCAAAAATAATAATAACTAATATTTGGTGACATATATTTGAAATAAAATACGTTTTATTGGAATCTGGAATGAAGTATTTATCCTAGGAAACACATTTTATTTATACATGTGTTGTGTTCGGATTTCACGCCATCGTGGGAGATAAAAATTAAATAAATTAAAATATTTTTTACTTATACAATCTATAGAAAAACCTAATTATATCTTATATAAATATGTGTCTATTATAATAAATTTGTTAATCATCATAACCCTATAGTTATAGAGATGACTTATTGGGGGAGAATTTACATACATTAGGATCGTACATCAACTATCAGAGAATCGTAAGGAATGTCAATTAAATAAAAATTTAAAGATCTCACAAACAATGAAAAAAAGTTACCTCTTCATCATTGATTCATAAAGACATGAGTTAGGATGTTGTTTTATTTGTATTTCCCCCATTTATCATAAAAATTATGAACATGATTCAATTCATCTAAAACATATATTCATGAGTCGATCCTATTGTCTGGATATGGGATTATATTTCTAGAATTAGAAATTTAATATATAATTATTATTACCTTTTATTTATCATTAATCTGAAAATTTATTGATCCCAATATGAACATTTTCTATGGTTTGTTCCACATGCTTTTATATTAGGAAATTTTCCCCAAATTATGAATATGAGCATCATATCTATTCAATTTGGATAGTGATTTTACATGAACATGGAAGATAACCCATACACATTCATTATATAGAATAATGGATGATTACTATAGCATAGGGATGTAGATAATTGAATTAATAGTGATGTGTTGTGTTGAAATGAGATAAATTTTTGATATAGAGATAAAAAATATATTTCTTTTTCCCCTCGATAAGGAAGTGAAATTAGAGAGTCAAAGAGGGTGGATATATAGATATATTCTTTGCACCCGCAATCGGCCAGGAGTTGTTACCCTAATATATGGGATCTGTAGGCTTGATGGATAGAAGATCGAATTGATGAATTGGTTTGAATGATGTAAGTATAAATAACCCATGCGTTCTATAAAATCCCAAATTACATGACATATAGTCTAAATAAAAAACACACAACGGGAAAATAGCTACAACACAAGGGTTAACAAATAATATAAAATATCACATGTCATGTGACACATGTTACACAAGTTACACACTATGATATATGGTGCTAGATGCTTTCAAATATCCTAGTGGGTACAAGGGTATGTTCATGGCCAGAAACACATACATGGTTCGAGTACATGGAAATGACTACACACTAAGACATGTCATGGTATACAGATGTTGTAATGTACATGTTAAAACCCTACGTACAAGGTCATTGGTAGACTAAGTAGGGAATAGAAAAAAGATGTTACATGTTTATAGGTACATTCCATGTACACATTATAAATACTGTTTATGTTCTATGAAGCTATTTGGAGACCCTTTTTTAGTATACAACATGTTCAATTTATTTTTATCTTTTAGTCTATTCCATTTATGAAAAAGTGTGGAATTTCTTTCACAGAATAATATTGTGATACACTTAATAGGTTTTATCTTTGATAGATTTATTGGTATCTATCTTTCTAGAATGGGGTGTGATCCTTTATCATATATACGGCCTTCAGTAAGGTGCACCTTAACATTGTGACCACCATTCAATAGAAGTCGATCCAATAACTAGTAGATTGTCTCAATAGGGATTTTTTGAATCCACCAGTTTTCTTTAGTTTGGTCACATATACAAATGTTGATATCATCAATGATCTATTGAGTACGTATTATGTGAGATATGACAAGAATGACCTCTTATATTATCTCCATTAGGGAAAAAATGTATCATGGACCATGTCCTCCTAGAGAATAATTACATTGAATCCACAAGAAGAATCAGGTGGTTGGTAGTGGATGATAATAATTTTTTGTTTTTGGACACCATAAATTCACAGATATTTAAATTATATTTTTTAGTAACCCTAATTCATATTTTATGTTATCTTCATCTATATATGGTATGTATCTTCATAGAGGCCTCTAAGGAACCTAATAATCATAATCATACTATAAAACTATAGTTTTTTCCATTATAATAATTCATATCCACAACATGGTTAACCTATTATATAATTATATGTTGATAGATTCCTATCAATAAAATATATTTTAAACTCACTATATCATATCCTAGTTCCATCCATAATATCTTTCTAACAATGACCGACAAATAGAAACCTTAGTTATTTTCCCCTTTTAACCTAAATAATAGAATTCTGAATAAATATGAACAACTAAAATTCAAATAATAATATTAATACCATATATAATTGAGTTATTATAAATATCTAATAGTATATGGTTATGAAAATATGTAATAAAATGTACCCATATGGGATTGGTTTTACCATATACAACATAAACATGAGTAGTCTATACCAATCTAGCGGCATAAATATGTCTAAATGATAATATTTCATAATTACATATGAATTTATTTTTTTTATAATTCTACCCATTCATAAACTATGTCAAATACCATCCTAAAAATTTATATCTAATTTAACAGTAGCATGCCCATCATTTAAATGTGATTAGTATTTTGTGAAAGATATCTATTACCATCTCATAATACCCTATTCAAATATATGTATCCTTGACATATGATTAGGTGATCAGAACATAACTTACTTAAATATAACATCATTTTATATGAACATTCCATACATATAATAAAAATAAAATATCACGGAACATAATGGTTAATTGTTTTTGGAGAATATATACACACTAAACTTATCTCAAAAAATATCATCATCAACTCCCAAAATATTATTCACCAATATCACCAAGTATAGATTTCATACCTAATAAATTTATTCATAATGTCGGGAATACATAGTCATATGAAAGGGTGAGAATATATTATCATTAAGGTTAATGGTATAAGATTTAAATCAATGATCAAGATTTATGCTACACACAAAGGTATGTGAACATGATCATAACATTACAAATTCATACCCAATGTGTCATAGATATTTAATCATGAATCATTGAATAAGTTTTTATAAATCATAGTACATAATATATTAGGGTGAGAAATCATTGTTAATGAATAATGAGCTAAGATTACATTTCATTATAATAATACAAATGTTTTTTAGAAATCACATAATCATATAAAATCACATCATTATTAATGAATCACAACCATGGATATCATAGTGGATTGTGTTCACTCCCCATTTTATCATTTCCATTGTCAATATTTACTCTAAAGTCAATCATAACAGATAATTTATCTTGTTAAACTTGGATCACCCCCAAATTATTTTATGTACCAAATATTGTGATATAGTAATAATATATAAAAGTTATATGGATAACCATAGAAATATATTTAGATGTGATTTAATGAATAATATCCTTATAATATCCTTTGATGAAATTTTTAATACACAATCCAAAAAATAAATTAAATTCTCATATTATCCCTTATCTCATGTTTCATCTTGCATCATAGAAATAAAAATATCATATATGATAAATATATATATTATATATATATATTATGGAACAATATTTATTCATAATTTACTATGTATCATTCCATTATCATTTTAAATTATCACATAGTTAATGATTTCTTCATTAGAATCAATATTGAGGTCAAAAATCATCCATTTTCCATTCATGTTTCAATATGATAATTCCAGTACATGATAATTTGTCATGGTTTCATAATATAATGAATATTAGTAATAAAATAATTATCATTTTTATTCATTATATACATTTATATAAATATTCATTAAACATTTTCATGAAAAAAAATCACATTTCATTTAGAGGGGGTAGTCCAATCATATGGATGATTGATGTTATCATTTTATAAACGATGGAAATGTAATAAGGTATATAAGTTGTTATAATTTTCGAAAAATATATATTTTGAAAATTTAATATATTATAATTTAATCTATCATAATAACCAACCATGAATGATGGAGAATGAAAATGAATCTTTTTTTAATGTGGAGGTGGTAGTCCACATGTACACGCGAGTGATAATTTTCATTTTACATTTGATATAAAATATTGAAATTATATTATATATTACAATTCCAAAATAATAATTAAAATTTTAATATAATATATAAATTATTATTCATCATAATATATTTCCAAAAAAATATTGGTTAAAATAAAAAATGTATCCCTTGATGAGGTGGTAGGATGCACGTATGCCCAATTGATCCTCTCATTTACAAATTGATAAATGAGATGAATAATGTATTTAATATATAAATATTAACATAATAGTATATTAGAGTTCATTATGTTATTATATCATCATATTTATTATATAATTGAAGGTGGTATAAAAAAATGAAAACACGTTTTTAAGATATATGCCTATTATAGGGAAAACCTTCATTGGCCTACACCTGAATCCTTTCAAGCATGGTATTTTGATCTATCAAATCCCTGTATATCATGGTACGTTATGTCAGTAATTTATTTTTATTGGGGTCTCACAATAATTAATTCTAATGGAGTTTGATAAAGAGAGGACATGTCGTGTCCTTTTATAACTAATCTAGACGACACCATAAAAATATTTTTGAAGATAAAATTATATTAATGAAAAAAATAATGAAATGTGGTTAAAATTTTACTATATTAAAATATATTAAGATAATGGATAAAAATATTGAGATATAATAATATTTAGTAATGAAATTATGTAATTTTAAAACTAATCAATTTAATTTAACCCCCTTATTAATTAGTGTTATCCATTACCATCGTATTGCATTTTTAACTTGGATATTATTCAGATTGTCCGAATAAGAATGTGGACTCATTAAATTTTTCTGAAATTATGTTTTAAAATATGTAGTCAAATTTTTAAAATTCAAATTCTATAAGTTTAATATTTCAATTTCAAAACAATCTCAAAAAACGCAATTAAATATAGGTTTTAAACAAATGTATTTTAAAACAATAAATATACATACATAAAAATAAATTAAATTTCATATTACTATAAAATTATTTAGATTAATTATAGTTAAATGTGAACAATGTATATTTATATTAAAATTCCTAAAATAATTATATTATTTTTTTGATTTAATGAAAAAATTATTGTTTTTCAAAAATCAATATTTCCACAATTCACAAAAAAAATTATTTCATTTCAAAAAAATATAAAATTTTACAATAAGATAATATTGAAATGATAATTTCAAAAATTATATTATTTTACTAAAATAAATGTTTTAAAATTTTTAGAAATGAAATAATATTTTCATACACAAAAATCGATGAAAATAATTAAAAAACAGATTTTGGAAGACTAAAATGAATCTCTTGGATAATAACTACATATTTATTTATAATTATATATTATAAATATTATTCACATTTTATTGAATCATATTTGAACCCCCCCATTCCTAAAACTATCTTAAAATATTATAATTTATCGTTGTTAATTAATACTCGGGGTTACATTTAAAATAAGCTATAAAATACTTCATTTTTATTTAAAAGTAAAATATTTTTTTAAAATCAAAATGTGTCACATTATACCTACGCTAAAATAAATATAATATTAAAATTACATTGTTATGATACAAGAAAGGGGATATCTCGGTTTCATCACATTCTCATATTCCTATATAACTTCCTTAAATTTATGATTCCTCTAAATAATTGTAGCTAGGTTTAGTTGACTTAATCCATTGTAATTTATATATACTATCCAAGATATAAATTATTATATTTATAGTAATTATAATGATCCATTTATAAAAATTATTTCTGTAGTACTTTTGAGGGATCAGGTATATTCTTCATCATGAAGGATTCCTGGAATACATCATCACCTTGAGAGTTGTTTGGTGGAAGACTCATCTGATTAGAAACTATGAAATTTAGATCAATAATTTCAAATGTGTTGAGATATCTAGGGATCAATATTACCTTCCTTCCAAATATTATAACATTCATCCATGTAAGAAGTCATAGGAACACGTAGAGACTAACTTTTCATTCTATATCTCACTGAGCATTGTCATTATAAATATTTTATCAACTCAAAGATGAAATGAGGTGCTACTAAATTGAGATATCATTCACTAAAATTTCCTTAGATATTCCAAGTCCTAATACATTTGAGACTATAACTATTTTACGGACTCTTGAAGTTATAAAATTCTATCAATAGAGTGTTTAATTAGGATCTATTTGAGTGCTCAAGTGGAAACTAATTTTGTTAAAAACATTCAACCAAAGAAATGTATTGATCTCAACCACCTTTGAAATCTATATAGACATATATCATCACATCCTCTAGGGTTTGAATGGTCTTCTCAAAGTGACCATATATCTGAGGAGGATATTATGTTCTAATGATCAACTCCATAATTAATTCTTGTGGAAGACTAATCAAGAACATAAATATAAACCCTATATATCGAACTAATATAAAAGTCTGTTTTACCCCATGAAACCTTGCCACTTTTTTAATGTATTTCCATGAAATATGATCAAGAGTGATAACTTCTCTAATTTAAATTAAATGTTCTAATTTTGTTTCTTGATTTTCAATAACCCAAATAATATTGTGTTCTTTATATGTTTTGGTGAGTACAATGATAAAATTCATTAAAATGCATTCCCATTTCCATTCTGGGATGGGTAATCATTGTAACATACACTTAGTAATATGTCTCTCACCCTTAAATTTTTAAAATACTAATGATTGAGATACATACCATGATATATACCTTACTATTGTTACAACAAAAATACCATATTAGATCTACATACATCATCATACCTCCAGAATATATATCGAATGACGAACTATGAGCTTCATCCAAAAACCCCTTCCAAAAGTCTCGTATTGAAAAGACATATATTTAATTCGTTACATTTGAATTTAATTATAATCATGGATAAACTAAGGAACATGTTCCACTATCATCAACAGTTCAACATCCTCGTTCGATACATATTTAATCCATACACTGATGGATGGATGAAAATTCATTTAAAAAAGTCATGAGATGTCACATTTACATATTATTTTAAGACCCCTATTCTAAAAATATAGAAATATTGGATCTATTATAATACTTATCAGGAAGAAACTAACATGTTTTTTCAAACTCAAAGCATTATCAACATTTTTCACCTTCCTAGAGTAGTATTGTATTGATTAGTCATAATTCTAAATTAACTCCAACCTAATCCATTGGCACATATATAATACATTTTTTTAATATATAATTAATTAGATTATTAATATATATATATATATATCAAATCATTCAAATTAATAGTGATACTTATAATTTGTTAGTGAAAAATTAATTTTACCTACTCTTAATCATGATTCCGGTAATTTTCCTCATGAATTTTTAATTGGTATAATCCACCAGAAAAGACCATATCATTATAAATGAGGACACTTATATGTCACTTATTTGATTCATCATTATATGTCCCAAAACATTCTACATTGTATGGTAGAATAACCAATGTTTGGGTATCCAACCTACCTTTTAGCTTAGGGAAATTTTTCTCACATTCATATTTTCAAGAGATGTTGGATCCCAACCGAGTCATAATTGGAATTTGATTATATATCAATGATAAATATTTCGTAAAGTGTTCATTGGATATAAAAATACAAAGAAATATTGTTTTATTTTTTTATGGGCATTAGTATTTTAGTCTTCTCAGTAACAAATGTATTTCAACGATCTACTGATATACAAACTCTTGAGATCATATCACCTATGAATGAATGTTTATTTACCAAAAACACTAGGTCTGTGAATTTATAATAAATCTACCTTTTACATAGTTTTTAACAAAATAATCCAATGATCATCCTGATCATTCATAATCATAGAATATATAATAATATAATCAATAAATACTACTAAAAAATAATTTAGAAAATATTTATATCCATTATTCATTAAATCCAATAACATAAAAGATAAATTTTTTAGTCCAAATATAATCACTATAAATTAAAAATCACCATGAAATGTATATAGAGTTATCTAGGGTATATACTCATTCTAGACCATTAATTGATGATATAGAAAATGTTCAATCTTGGGGTAGTATTAAGCTACATGTAATTGATCAAATAAGTAATTAATACATGGTAGGGGATACTTTTTCTTGATAGTGATATTTATATATTATAAATGACAAATTCAAACAGTCCTGAACCTATAATTATTCTAAAATAAGAATTGTCTCACCTCATGGTGAAACACTAGTGCATATAAATTACTTATAAGTATTCTTTGGGTATTTATTTTTTAATTTATTTATATCAATATATTCTATTATATATGGAGTCAATGAAATAGTTATAACACCAATTATTATTTCTTTAAAAACATTTTTATTATGATTCATAGCACGAAGCTGCAATACTTCAAAATATAAATCAATATAATCCAGAAAAATAACCTTTTCATCATTTTTGACTACATAATAAATTTTCTATGATAAATATACCACATGAATATGTTATAAAACACTTAACATGGAACTATCTACCCATGGATATTCATATTCATCCCCAAATTAAAATTTATCCATATATTAAATAAGAATGTAGTATGAGACTTCCCAACCAGAAATATTGATATGGGATTTATATAGTGTGATCCAATTCTAGAAAAAAATTAATATCATATTCCATATAAATTAAGAATAATAATATTTTCATAATGCACATTATTATAATCATTAAGATGATATACATAGCACTAGAGTGGAGGGTAAGTGTTTATTAACCATCATGATCCACATAAAATATTGAAAAAACATAGGCCCTTTCATGGTGTAGGATTTTTGCGTGAATTACATAATCTATATGGATATGAACATATTCCCTATACATAATACACTAAAATATAAATGTTATCTTAAGAAATATATTATATCCATCCATTGAAATAATTTTTTGCCTTTAAATTAGTATCTTTATAGAATTTAATTCCACCAATATGACATATTCTCATTCCATTGATACATTTTCCTAGGTTTTCTTCCATATTCTCGATATTTGGGAAGATTAATCTTATTTTTTTCCATGAAATTATTTAAAATGAATCACATGAAACCCATTTTTTCTTTTATTAGGAATGTTAAGAAACTCACCCTTGTTTTTTATTAATTATATTTCAAGATATAATGTTAGGTATAATTATAATATTTAACATTATATTTCTAATTTATTTTAGTTCATAATGAATATAATCACTAAATTATCCATTACATTTTTCGTTAAAAAATTCGACCTCCTTCCATCTGTTGGATATGTTAAAAAACAGTTTGAGAAACAATAATCTTATTCAGTGATTATATAATCACGAAAAATCATTCATATGTTATCCAAATCATGACACATTGTTTTTAATTTATTACATGTTATATTTATAAAAGGTTATCCATTGTTATTATCTATTCAAATTCATTGTAATTTTTCTTATATTAAATTTGAATTAACCCGTGAAATACCCTGAGAATGACTATGAAGGTTGGTTGTGTTATGAGGACTCATCTTACACCCCTCGAAATAAAGTTAATACACAATATTCCAATTTTAGAGTTATTACCCATAGTTTTATCTAATCCACAACCACACCCAATTTACATGTTCAAAATATGGATTTTTTTATTGGAAAACACATATTCTTTAATTTTCCACATATTCTGGATTTTATTCTATAAATATACGTATACACAATGTCTTCAATTATTTTTCTAATCTTAAATTAAAAAATCAACTATCCATACAGTGATACCGAATATGGTGATTAAATAGTACTATAAATAAATTTTAACACATTTTTTTTAATATTCAATTCACAACACAATTACACATGGACCAACACTATAAAGGTTTATGTATTTGGAAACTAGATACATAAACATCATATTTAATACAAGATATTTAACATATTCCATGATGTTCTTCTCTAATAATTTCACTCTTAGAAATTTTTTACTTTCCACCATTCTTCATAACATATGGATGAAAGAATCATGATAAATGGTGATCTTAGATGACCATTAATGGTAATCATATGATATATATATCATTCTTCAAAATTGGCCATAATAATAACAGTATGAGAACATGATCACAACATACTAAAGATATACACAATTAGTAAAAAAACCATGAATACTAGAATAACCTTTTGTTAATGAATACACAATGTACATATAGGTGTTTCTCATCAATAATATTTCATGAGAAATTAAATAGATATGAAATTTATTAGGAATTTTTTTCATACACATAATTATTGAGAGTATATTTATTTGTCTACCACTTTTCATCGATTTTGGTGCTCATAAATAGTGTAACTTTTGTACATATAATTATTCTATTAGTGGAATTTATGACTAAATTTCATTGTATAGTTTGTAATTTTTTTCAAAAAAATATGATCAATTTTATTTTGGTGAAATATTATTCCCTAAAGTATTGTGGAAATTTTGATGATGTCCAGAATCAGTATTTATAAATTTATGTTGTATCCTAACATTAAGATCAAACTTCGTGATTAGAATCACACATTGGAGATGAATATAATGATTAGGAACATACTAGTTAATAAGGAACCCCATGTATTAGTACCTAACATTTGGTATATACCTAATGTATGGAACCTCATGCTTGCATCATTATACAATTTCTATAAATCTTTTTTTAGTATTAACATGGAAATATCAACCGCACTTTTAAAATCATATTCACATAGATCTATCAACCATTGAATCATCAATATATGGTATTTAATGTTCAAATTATTTTGGTGATTTTTTTTACTTTATATATGGACTAAATCACTATTTGAATAAATTAAAAGTCATTTTTATAGGATTCTAATTGATGGATAAAATCATAGTATATTATATGGGAATTTATGTTTCTTATATGTATTATTAATTGAATATTTCAAATTCTTTATGATATTTAAAGTCATAATTTATGTAGTGAAAATTTTAGATCTATTTCAGAATCATCAAATCAAGATACTTATTTATTTATTAAATGGATATATCTATTAAGATTTAGTTATTTTTGTCAAATGTTTCTTTCGTAGATGATCAATTAAAATTTCAATATCCTTCTAAAAAACAACTTCAGATAATTCTGGATAAAAATTATATTATCTATTCATCATAAAATATTTCTATTTTAAAGATGAAACATATCATATTGTTAAATTAACTCATTGTATGACTATACATTGGATGAATAAAAGTTATATATACTACTATGTGTTCATCTTTTTAATGTAAATGTATTCTTGATATTTCTATGTTATATAGATAAATAATAAAATGCTTGAATATTAATAATAAAAATAGTTATTTGAGATTATTAATTTGTTCCTATATATATCTATTCATCTGTTAGTTTGAGAATTTTTATCTAAATGATTCAATAGATAATGTATCTAACTGAAGATAATTTATTTTGGTTCTAGACACTAGGATGTTGAGTTTTCCGAAGGATGTTGTCAGTTCTATTTTAAATCCCTATAAAATATGTTCTTCCAAGATTCAGTTTCTTGCACTCAAATGATAATTAATATTTAGAATTATAGGTTTTTAAAATTACTAAGATCACAAAGAGAGTATTGTAGGAAGGGACTTGGGGACCAACATTCCCTAAACCACAATAAAACTAGTGTGTATTCTTATTTTAAATTCCCTACATAGTATATTAAAAAAATGAAACAACGTATCATTAAAAGATACAAATTTATATGAGTTCTAAAACATTTTCATTTATTTTTTAAATGAAAAAATTGATTTGACCTTTTGGGTTATCATCATCATTCCGATAAAAAAATTTGTATTATAGGAAATAATATCCTTCTAGAAATATGTGATGATATATTATTGTTTCTACTAGATAAAAACCATAGTTATCATTGTATTTCCCTTTTAGAAATTTATTTTTTCTCTTAATATATTAATTTATATATCTAGGGAAAGAACAATGTCAGCGGTTGAAATTAAAAAAGGATGAAACTAATCAGAGATCCATATCTCAATAATAAATATTATATATAATGAAAATATAAAATTTTTATTTATTTGAATAGTATTTTTTGAACATTGTTTTGGAGGCTATAAGTCCATATTCAATTCCAAAAGAAAAAAAATTTGAGATTCTATAAAAGAAGGCATGAAGACTTAAATTCATAAGATAGTAATGATATTATTTTATTAAATATAGAGTTTAATTCAACTATGTCTCTGAATGTTCTCTTGATTATGAAAATTGGAAGCCAATCGATGTTTTCTATGAAGGTGCTAAAAATATTATGCAATTTAGATAAAAAACTACTAAATTAAAATTTAATAGTTTCAAATTTATGCAGGTGGATGCCTCACACAAATAAATGTATTATTGATAGAAATAATCGATGGTGTTACAATTATGGTAATACCTATTATTGAACAAGAATAAAATTAAAACATTCTTAGTGTTTATCCTACAAGATGTAATGGAATTTCATCAATAATTATATAGTAAACTAATTTTAATTAATTAAATATGAATGAATTGATTAATATTCATAAGATTCATGAAGATGCGATTCATTTTTAGGTAGATCGTGCTATATTATCAAAGGAGAAATGAAGTTGAAAGAGAAAATCAATTCAAAATAGGATGATCTAAAATAAGATTTTGTAACTATTTTTATTACCCATGGTGTAATGGAGATAATATAGGATACAATATTTTATAATGATTCATATTGTTCAAATATTATAGTGGAATATTCTCAACATGATATAAGATTCAAAAATATTAAAAAAATATGACAATATATAAAAACCCATTTAATGTTTACAAGAATTGTGGAATTGTCTAAAATAAACTAGCTTCTATAAATGTATTAAACTATGGAATATCATCCTTGATTTTACATAACTGAATGAAATGATAGAAATAAAGAAGAATGGAAAGAATCTTTAGAAAAAACATGATTATGAGTGAATAAAGAAAATAAGGGTATATACAGTGTATCTAAATATTTTAACAGTTATCCATGTTCTCAATCATTTCATGAAAAATCATATTATAAATAAAAAAATTTATTTATGGATCTAGGTAATAACGTATGATAATAATATTATTCCACCCAAAATAGTTTTATTATAAATAAGAACACTTTTATGGAGAAAGTTAGAAACGAAAATGTACATCCTTTCCATCAAACACTATAGCACATTAAAAAATTATTAAAGACCAAAAAAAAATCATTAGAACTACTATCATTAAAAAATTTATAGAAGAGAGATGTTACCTCATTTCCAGGGTTATCTCTGCTGATGCCTTTGAAATGGGATTCCAACATCCCCCACGCTCGCAAGAACTCCACCTCATCTATTTTATTATTTTTGAATCCTATGACTATGATTTTTTGTTGTTTTTCTATCCACTCACTTTGTTCCAAGCTCATGTAGACATGCATTGTTCTTGCTTTCATTCTTTCCTTAATCTAAGTAGTAGAATTGATGTCTACAACCTTCTCATCCATCCCCTCCTCTGAATGTACTATCAACTCCCATGGATCTTCCCAGAACACAGACTCCCTTCCTGCTCCCCACACGTCCCTTTCACACCCACTTTGACAGGTGAAGAAATTTAAATCACATGCACCTCCTCTTCCACAACACCAATCTTGTGAGTTGGCCCGGTTCCTACCTCCCACTGCATACCTAGAGACATATCCTCTGTCACTATTTTTATCACCTCCCTTGTATGTAAGATCCCCTCCTTATGTTGATCTCCTTCCAGAGAGGGTTCATTCTCATGTGACTCGGTGGTCAAAATTCGTTGTCCATCCACTCTCCCCACTGATTGGGACTCAAGATCCTTGGGTTTACCTTATTTTTTATCAGACTTGGTCTACATCAATCTAGGTAGAAAAGTGTAGGCTTTTCACCCCTTCAATTTCAGATTCTTAGCAAAATATGATTTTTTATATAAAAATAATAAATATTTTATGGATATTTATAATTTTCACCTATGTGATAAATAATATATGCTAAAACACCATATAAAATTCAGATAAAAATTAAAACAATCTATTTCATGTCTTACTGAACATGGAAATAAAATTTATGAATTACATGTTGATATTAAATTTTTTAAAATTCATTCTAGTGTGTTTAGTATAAGATAATTAATTTAAAATAAAAATTATTTCATTAATTTTGATTTAAAATTATAATATTTAATATTAAATAATGATTTATAACATAAACTATAAAGAAATTATTCTCTTACTACTTTATAAAAACATATTAGGACTAATTTTAATTATTTTTATTATGTAATTAATGTTCTGTAAGTTAATAATTGAATATTAAAGAGTCATAAAATTGATATTGAAAAAAATATTAGAGACTTATATAGAGTTCATTCAAGTGTTTATGTTATAATTAAACAAATATGGATTCTAACTTCAGTGTTTATTAATAATATAAGAACAAAAAATCGGGTTGAAAAACAAATTATTATATTATATTAGTGTATATGAAAATGTATAGGACATAACTTTCTATATAATAAATGTAAAATTTATATTTATAGATAAATATTTGAGGCCATTATAAATTCCATTTACCATATAATGTTTATGGAGGTTTGGATAGCTTTGAAGACAATAAAAACATATGATCGTTGGATTCGGGTAAGTGAGAAATCCAAAATCTATCCCGATCAATAATGCTTTATATGTTCAATTGTTATAGAGGAATCTGATAAATATATCTCCACTCTATTATGATGGTTATTCAATAAATTTCATTAATGAATATTTCACTATTTTTGAGAATAAACTTATCAATTTTAGTGCACCTAGAATAGTGAATTTTTATTATTTGGACTATAGTTCCTCGTGTGAACAAAATGTAAACTATTTATGCAATGAACTGAATCTGGTCACCATAAAAACCAGCACTGGACCCATCCTGTGAGAAGGCCCGAAGTGTGTTCTTGATACCCATGGGATGGTACAAGTTCCCAAGTATCCTAAAATGATGATTGGGAACAATTTACCAGAGTTTATAAAAAATAAATAATAAAAAAGTTCAATATAACAAATATGGATTTTTCGAATCAAACCATATTTAAAAAAAACCAGACTTGAATTAAATAGTTTAATATAATTATAAATGACTAAAAAAACTATAGAAACCAAAAATGAACATCCTAATAACCATCCTCGTGGCAAGAGGCACCTCCCTCAAGCCATCTTCACAAGACATCACCAGTTAGGACCTACTAGAAACCCAAACCCTGGCACTATAAACTAAACCCAACTTATAACAGAAAAACCATGTATACTTACATCAAAAGTTGTATTTATGGTTTGATACAAATCCAATTTGGATTCCACCACTAAGATATTCCATGTGATAATAATTAAAATACTTAAAGCATGCATGATTTCATAAACCTGGAATGCTAGTTACAATTTCTAAAAGATACAACATTAAATAAAAACAGTTTTCAAGTGGGATAATATAAAGAATCAACACTTTTATAATAAATTAAAAAGATACTGAATTTTCCAGCCAATAATAACATATATCAATGGTAATCACAAATAATCTAATGAGAATAAGCAATAAGAAATAACCCCTAGGTACTAGCTTGTTGTGGGTCCCACGTACCTCGTATCTCGGTCAAAGTAACGATCAGAAATATTCATTCTCATGAACGATACACTACTAGGGAACATACCCATAACCTAGTGGTCCCCAAATATCCTCATCATAGTCTAGTTAGAGTATTAAGAATCAAACAATCTACATGAAACTTATTTCAAACCCCACAATATGAGTATCATATCTGCACATATCCACCCACCATATACCCGAGTTTCCCTCTTGTGCTCAAACAAGTTCAATAATCCATGAAATATGATTTGAGCATGAAAATATCATTTCCACATAAAATGTTCACCAAAAATCCCACATGTAAACAAAACAAGTAAAAAATTTACATTTTCATTCAAATTCATTTTGAAATGACACTCACACCAAAATAGCCCACAACATATTTTTCTCATCTTTCACAATTCAACAAATCCCTTACCAATTTAATAAAATATTTTCCTAGATGCTAAACATAACATGATATCCCAATCACATGATACATAATACCATTTTTATAAAAATCCACTTTGCAGATTACAGTCACACAAATAAACCACAAACATGTTTCGTACCCATATCACAATTTCATAAATCACCTCGAAAAATTACAAAACATTCTCAAAACGATTGAAGGTACAACTGAACACATAATCTTTAAAACAATTTACGAGTATAAACCCACCAAAAAACTAAATATACATCCTTTTCACACTTTTTGTAACTCATTAAACCATTTACAATTTTCATAATGCCAACCGAAGTGGTAAAAAAATGTTTTCTATAAAATCCATTTCAAAACCCTCTTTTAAGGCCAAATAACACCAAAAACTATCCAAAACATAATTGGAATACCTAGGAAAATTTATATAACCACACTCAAGCGTTATAAAATCTCCATGAATAATACCACAAAAGATACACAAGAAAACAAACATTTTCATGAAATTCTTTCAAGAAGAATATCAACGTTTTTCACCTCAAACCCGTTAAACACCTCCCTTAAAAGGCCCACATGACATTAAGGAATTTAAAAAACATAATTTTCAGTCCATTTCAACATATAATAAATCGTTTTCATATTTTATAAAACTACAACAAAATATATCACATGTGTAACATTTAAAAAGTTCAAAACTTCAAACAGAAATGCAATTATAAAATTAAATGCTTAACCAAAACATTCAAAAACGGTATTTTTACCACACACAATAGATGAGGAACTTGAAAATTATTAAAAAAGCAAACTAACTCACCAAGAAATGGTTACACATGGAATCACCTACATAATTTGTCGAAACCCTCAAATCTTGGTTCTGAACTTCAACCGCACCATCGCCGCACCACAAAAAAGATAAAAGCAATCTAAAACCTCATTATTTCAAAACAAAGTCAAGAGGTTGACCCTAGGTACGAACCCTATCTTTTGGGAAGTTTATTACTCACGAAATTTAGAAAGAAACCCTAAAAAGAATGATGAAATCAAAGAGAGGATGACATACATTAATAAATTTGATGTTTCCCTCATCAAATATCCCTTAAAAGATGAGGTCCAAGGGAGGGGGAGAATCCTCAGAGGCTGGAAATGGAGGTAGGCCCTGAGATGGTTGAGAATGGATCATATTAGACATATTTTTGAGAGGAAGAAAATGGGAAATTCCAAAAGATTTTAATGAGCTGGAGAGGGTCACATGGTTTTCCTGCGCGGTTTGGAACCATGCGGCCTGTTCTGGCCACCCAATGTTTTTTTTCATCAAATTACAAGGGGTAAAAGGGGGAAATTAAGGGGTAAATATAGACCAATAATTGGGGGAAACAATACCCAATGGAAACCCACCTTTTCACCTCAAGACTCATCCAAATCAAGGGTGTAAACCACCTCACCAACATACCCCAAAAGTGGTGTAACTAGGAGCTTCCCTAAGCCAGCCTGAAAACAACATAACCTCATACCATCCCTATGAAAAATAGAATTACAATTACCATAAAAGACCACAAAGAATAATTCCAAAAATTAATTACTCAAGAGAAACCAAAATTTCGAACCCGAAACACCATGAAATGAAGAGAAAACTACGAACCGAGAGAGGATTTGAATCAATGAATGTAATTGAAAAGTTGGGTGTGAAAATTTAAATACATAGGTTAGCTAATATTGGATAATTAATTGAAGTACTGTTCATTATATAATTTTTTTCAACTTAAATCATTTATGAAAATTTTAATTTCTCATCTACGTTATCATATATATAATGAGAATTTGTTTTGTGTTTGATGCTAAATATTTAAGAAACATAAGTAATGTTTTCAATCAATAAACATTGTTGTTCAATATTATTAGTTAGAAATTATCCACATATATTGTTTTGGACCTTCTAGAGTAGATAAATTGGATGAAATATTCATTTCTATGTTCTAGCTGAGGACTTTTCCATATTTTTTGGGGTTTACTATTTACCATTTAAAAGTAATTTTTTTTTAGAATTAATGATTTTCTATAAGATGGTTAAAAATGGAAAATGTTTCAATGTAATATTCTTGAGTTGTGATCATAGATTAGAATTTGGGAATTAGAATTCATCTCTTTTTCTCATATCTACGTATTAAATATTATCATTATGTGCTCATAACACCTCAAAAAAATTAATTTTTTCAAGATGGATTACAATCCATCTTGAAATGTTCTGAACAATAAATAATTAGTATAAATTTCCAAATTATTTTTTATATGAATTCATTAGTATATAATCATATTTTATTAGTTTGTTTTTAGTAAATAATCATCATATATATCTGCCATCTGAGTTATTTAAAAATAGAAAACTCATATTTGGATTCAATAATATTGTTGGATACATGGTTTATATCATTAATATAATAAAAATACATGTTTTATGGATCCATATGTTGATTAAAGAATCATTTTTTGGTATTTAACTACATGAAGATATTCTAGAGTTTGAATTATTTTTTAGGTAATGTTTATGAATATATTCATGTGACAATTTATGAAAAGGATCTATTTAATAAAAAAATACAAATAGATGGATCCAACTATTCTTATAATGTTATGGATGAATGTAAATGAGAACATCATCAATATCATTCCAATTATAATGTAAATAAAACTAAGGATCCATAATGTGGATTACATATAAAATCAAGGACATTGAAAGACAGCCCATTTGAGATAGTCATATTAGATATCGATAAATGATTTCATCCATGATGAAATGATGGAAACATATTTTGTTCTCTAAATTATATCATATTTTGAAACTATTTCTATATAATAATCATTTTATAATTAAATTTGAATGTAATCTATCTGTTATGACCTCAATCAGATAAAAAGAAACAATGTTCTAGAAATAGTTGATAAACCCTCATACCATCATATAATAGTAACTATGTTGATTTATAAGAATTAGAATTATTATAATGGGGTAACTAACAATAATAATTCCAAGCTAGTTTCTAAGTTAATAAATTATGGGGAATGTATAAATTAAAATGAATCAATTTCCTCTTTTTCCTTCCATGAATCCATTAGAATCTTTTTATACAATGAATCTCATGTAAATTTTAATTCATTCCCAGAGAACCATAAATTTGACTTATGAATGTTTATTTAATGGATGATTATTATTTTAAAAAACCCATGATATTCGAATCTTCTAATAATTACATTATTTTTTTTAAATATGCTCAATCTCTTTATCGTGTTAAATAAATACTTGATCATGGATTGGGAGGTGGATTTTTTCTCTTTTAGAAAATTGGTTTTCTACATTTCTGGATAATCTAAATCTTTTTATGAAAATATATTCTTCTCATATATAATTACATTAGATTAACAAATGGTAATTTAACATTCTAATAATTAAAATTGCATAATTATTTTTTAAAAAATATAATAAAAATGTTAAAAATTATTAGGATGAGATAATTGATATTTTACATGGATTTAAAATATTTCAAACATATTTTATAATTATTTTAAATCAATGTATTTTTATTTTTTATTTTTTGAAAAATTAATTTCATGAAAAGAGTAATCCATATATATAATTTATATATAATGATATAAAAACGGTTTTAGATGAAGTTGAAAAACTTGTTGACTACTAGTCATATAGAGGTATTGTCTGTAGTTTGTTGTACATTATAGATATTAGATGAGATATTATGTTTTTATTTTATGAATTTTTATTCTATCAATTAAATCCATATGAGTATCATTTAATTAATATTAAATGTAAATATATAATTAAAAAAGAAACTATATTTCTATATTTTCATTGTCAAAAAAATATCTAGGTTTGATTTAATTTCTTATTCAGATATAGATTTTGTAGGCTGTAGGTTGGATAGAAACTATACATCAAGAAATTATCACTTTTTCAAGGAACAAAATATTTTATGGTCTAGTATGTAGAATTATTTAGTTTCATTATCAATAGATGATGGGAAAAATTAATATCCTTGTAGTTGTTATTAATAGGTGATGTTCAGAAAACACACACTTCTAGATTTTGGACATTATTTTGATCATGTTACAATTTTTTCTGATAACAGTACTATTATAAAATTTTCAAAAAATCTATTATGTTATTATTGAACTATGAATATCAATATTCAAAATAATATTCTAAGAGATCATTTTAGAAAAGGTGATATCTCTATAATTTTGATATAGTGAACACCACTTTGCTAACATTTTATACTAAACCACATCTCAATGCTATTTGTTTTGTTGTAGTTTGCATTATTTATTTATATATAATTATATTTATATTTTTTATAACACATGTTTAGTTTAGTATTTTATTTCACTCTATTATAATGATTTATATATACTATTATTTAATGATTTTTGAATTTGTTTTATTTATTTTTGTTTCTTATATTAAAAAATAAATCTTTTTCACATTTAAAACTCATAAATGATTAAACTAAATAATTTTATTAGGAAATAAAAACATCACCAAATAAAGTTACTGTTAATTTATATCTCTTTATCATACCCTTAAACACATAACCTTTTTACTCCTTAATTTTATTTTTTTAACCACATACCATTTTAACCATAATATGGAAATTACTTCTTGAAATGGGGATGACTATGTGTATTGATGAGGATAACCTAGTGTGGTAATGAACTAAAAATTTCTTTGACAGATCAATATTTGTTGTAGGTGAAAGTTTTCAACATCAAGATTTTGTTTGAGATGAATATGATGTTGAATCAAACAAATATAATCAATGGAATATAGCTCATGTATGATAGATGAAATTATGATTTTAAAAAAAAGGGAAGTATGATAATATAATATGGAACCAATTTTTTTATTAGTGAAATGGAGGACACCATTTCCTCAAAGGTGAACATTTATGAGTTATTTTTCTAATAGTTATGATGGATAATATGATTCATTATCCTATGAAGTTGTTATTAATTTCAAAATCTGATCAATTAGAGATTGAATTCACAAGTATGAGGGCGGTATATCCTTTTATTTTTGAAAAACCAAGGGTAGAAAGATGATAAAATAATATTGTTTTTCTAAAAAGAATCTCTTTGTAATGATCATTTAGACATCTATTTTTTCAAGCCTTGTAGAGTGAGAAAAAATTGTTTTTCATTACATGTATATCATTGACCTCATCCTATGAAACATAATGTTCAATATAGTTCAAAAAAATTTAGGATACATAAAATATTACATAAAAAATTATATAAGTATTTAATTTTTTACCAATGATATATTGGTTCAAATTATTATTTGAACGATAGGGAAGAGTAGTGAAATCATGACTAGTTTAAGATGTCATCACAAAACTTTATTTTCAACATGAACATTAGGAAAATATGTATTCTTTTAGAGTTTAACTAGTGTAAATATTATTCATATTGGTATATATAATGATGATACATAATGTTCTCATGCTGTGTAAAATAAAATATGTTTAATGTATTCTATATATACATGGATTATGGTAGAAAATATTTGTGAATCTCTAATGGAAGGATCAGTTGATAGGTTGTGAGTGGCTGGGGGTTTAGAAGACTCTTATACTAATGATGTAAATGTTCCTAAAATAAATAAAAGGAGTCATGTAATTCGTGAAAAATTTCATACTAGAATATGGGGAGTTCAATATGATTCTGTATTTTATCAAGAACTATATTCTAAATAAACGAGTGGTTTTGTGCATATTCAGAGCCATTAGAGAGGAGAGGAAACTAAAATATTTTAGAATAATTTTAATTATATTTTTTTTATAATGTTGATCGACTAATTTTTGTTTTGGAAGAAATAATTGATATTTCTATTGATTTTATTTTTTAAGAATTATTTTATCCACCTATATTTTTGGAAGATATTGCTTTTCTGGTATCTCATTTTTAGGAACAACTAGATGAGCATGCTTCTTAATCACTTGTAGTGGAAAGAGAAAAATAAGATAATTTTACTGATAATGATAATCATCTGTTAACTGATGCAACAAAATAGATCATGTTCCAATCCAGTTATTAAATTTACAGTTTCAGATGAATGATAATTGAAGAAGATAAAAATGTTGAAGTCGTTCTCAACAAGTTTCCTTCTCCCATTGATAATTTTGTAGAAGTTTAATACCTTCATTTTTATATTGATGGATTACCATCTAGGACACTTGATAAGGCATCATCACATCCGGAAGGTGATGAATGTTTTTTATCTTGTACTCAACCATTTTCAACTACTATAGTTTTAATGATTAATTTATTATAAAATGATGTTGACAAGATTGAAGGAGACCATGAAAGGACCTGGAAGACTTTTTTGGACCTATTAAATTTATATATTAACATAACAGAATAAGATACTCTCTAGATTTAGTCTCAAAATTTAATTAAAATATCAATATCTATGAATTACATTGAATCCTTGAGAAGATATGTTGCTGATTAAATTTTAAAAATAATAGGGGACACCGTTTCAAAATCAAATATTAGTGATTTGAATATATTTTTTGGAAACCAGTTTGAAATTTTGAAATATCATATAAGGAAATGTGAATAGAATCTATATACAATGGAGTATGTCATAAAGATATCATGAAATGTATAGAGATATCATCAATTGATCATTCAGTAATAGATGAAATGACTTATAGTATATAGTTTGATAGTGTTCCACAACACACAGTTTTGGATAACAAAAAAGATTTAGTTGAATGAATAGCTTCTATAAAAATAAGATTTCAAGAGTTACATAACCAGTTTGGAGGCATATTTTATATGCATATTCAGCCGTTATAGATATTTTATAGTTTTCAAAATATTAATTTAGTTAAAGTGATGAAGGTGATTCAGGATTTATAAAATATTTAGGAAAATATAGTTACACAGTTTAATAATAATTTCAAGGATATGATCGTGGAAAAGTTGGATGTACATAAAAATGTTATTGAATCCCTAAGAATTGAATAATCTTTATTTCATTCTAAAATTGGTTTTAGTGGAACCTCACATGCATCCCCCAAACCACTTATTATCATGGGATAAAATTATTTGTAAAATGGATTCATTAATTAGTTATATTATTTTATATTATATTATATATATATATATATATAATTCAAGGACTATTAATTTTTAAAATAATGTTATTTATAGAAAAACTAAAATTCACATCTAGTTTGGGAAATTTTTTTATATTTTCAATACATATTTACACTCTATTTTTTATCACAAAAATGATTTATATTGATAGATAAACACAATGTTTCTAAATATACATACCTAGTATAATATGTCAAACTTTTGTTACATTATTAAATAATTAAAAACCTATTAGTTTTTCATTTTGATAAATTCTCTCAGTGTTCTTATCATAAAAAATTATGATACATTTTGCATTATGCATATTGATATAGAAATTTATTTGTTGTTTATATGTTCATATATACCCTCATTAATTTTAATAGTAAATTTACCTATTTGGATTTTATGTTTATATTTAATTGAATAATTGTTTTATTTTTTCTGGAATTCTGGAATTCATTTTTTTATTATTTTTGTTCACGAGAAATCATATTCGTCAATCAATTTTGAATGTTTTGTTTTGGTACAAAATAAATGTTCAAAATTTAAATATTTATCTAATAATTGAAAAATTATAGAATCATTGTTTAGAATGTAGTTTTTTATCTTAATTTTGTTACCTAACCATATGTTTGGAACAACAACATGAGCTGAGAAATATGACCAAGAAACAATATTTTGGTAAGGATATAAAAATATTTGTACCTAAAATTATGTATCTCTATAATAAATTATACCTAACATTGGTATTATACATCTTGTTTTGTCAGTTAATATTTAGTATCAACCATTTTCTTTTGACCATATATTTTGAATATTCAGCAGGTATACACATCCAAAAAAATTAATTACAAATTTCCAGTTTTTAAATTTGGAATTAGTTTTTAAATTTATACTATTTTTTCAATTTATTATATCGTTACATAATTTTATTCAATATCCGTTTAAAAATATAATCATAAATAAACCATTTCATTCTATTTTCTATGGTATTTTATGATTTACAATAGATGATTAAACATATATTTTAATCACAATAAGAAACTTGAAATCATGATTTATATAGTTATATTTATATATATATATGATAAGATTTATATAGAGAAAATTATTTAATTCTAAAATCAATATATATATATATGTAGTGAATTTGATATTTTTCTCTAATGATCATATTTTTATGACACATAAGAAAAATACAGATATAATTATGAAAAGAAAAATTGTATCATTCCAATTAAAAAAAGACAATCCTTTTATCTACAAAAATTAATTATTATATGTGATAAATCATTTTTAGTTCATTAAAATTTTACAATACTCCAATTTAGATATGTACATTAACAAGTAGATTATGTGTGGTCATCCTGATATTTTATATTTTTTTCTTTTTTTGTTATTTTATCTAAATATATTATCTATATAATTTATGCATATTATTCATATGTAATTTTTTTTATTACTCATATATTCCTCTACATATCTTTCAATAATTCAATTTCATAATTTTCATCTAAATTTTTTCTAACAGCATTTATAAAACCTAACATAATGAATTTTGTTTCTGAACACATGGGTGTTGAGTGATTTGGTGGTTGTTTTTAGTCCTGTTGTAATAAATTTTAAAGGCTACTATAAAAAGTCTCATTTTTCTCTAAACATTCATGATCCCTTGGAAGATGATATAGTGGTGAAAATCATTAATCACGTGGAGAATGTTTTGGTGGAGTAGTCTAGGTTCTTTTGTTCCCAAAATACTATTAATAAATTGGGTCCCTATCTCTTAATTTTATTTATATGCTCTATAAATGAAAATCTAATGACATAAAATCCAATATTTTATAGGAATATTAATTTTATAAAATTTCATGTTCTTATAAATGGACATAATTTTACCCCCACCTATTTTGTCATCATGATCATTCTGATATAAAATATAAGAATAAGATATCATTTACTTATATAAGGATCAAAACCATGGATATCACATTTTATTGGATTCACTAACCAATACAACAATTACATTCTCGTGGTTCATTACAAAAAAAATTATAGTGGAAAGTGTCCCATATTGTATATCCTTCGCTACATATTAATGTTTTTATTATTTCATGAGATATAAATATTTAACCAATGAATTTGTGCCATATATTTTTCCCCCATCCATATAAGTAAACTCATACATATGTGTGAAACAAGATGGTGAAACAATCACCATATCTAAATTTTATAAGATATAGAAAAAACTATGGATTCATAAAATAGATCACCATCATATAATCATAAGACATCTATATAAATAATTTGGATGGTATCATAATAGAATCCATTGTGTCAACCAAACATAACTAGCCTATGTTAATGATATGGGTTTCATTTATTCATCCTGATATATTTATAGTTATATTTCATAGAGAATAGTGGATAGAATTTAAATATATTATCCCTAAAAAAATAAAATTCATTAATTTATTTATACATATATATTAATTTTACCATTAAAATAAAAATTGACAATTTCATTGAAATTAATATAAATTATGATTTCATTTTGATAAATTTTTTACTAAAAATCCTTGTAATATTTAGAAAATAATTCTCTATGAAAATAGAAATATAATATTTTAATTGAAGCACCAATTCAAATAATGTTTATAGTGTCATGAAAATTCATTCATATCATATATGTTGAAAGAGAGTATTCTTTTCCTAGTTTTTTAAAAAGTTAATAATGACATGATTAGAAAACATCTCATTGTTATATATTCCTTTTAAACACCTATAAAATAAAATAAACAATAATGATTAATAACATTTTAAAACATTTAATTTATATTTTAATACATTCATAAAACCATATTTAATTACATGGACATGGAATAAAAGTTTCATTTTATAAAAATGAAATAACATTGAATTTTAAATAAAAATATTATCTCTAAAATTATATGTACCAAACTTATTGAAATAATAATAATGCATAGAATTTCTAGGAATAACAATACGAGAAGAAAATATATTGGTTTTAAGATATACTATGCAAATTGATTCCTATAAAATAAATTTATCATAGACAACATATTTACCCAAGAATAACATAAAAATATAACACATCTTATTTTTGAATACCTGATATATATAAAAAATAATCAATATTGAGAAATATAAAATTTTATTTTAGATGGAAAATTGATACATAAAAATGTTTTTTTAAGTAAAATATTAATCATATCAAACATATTTCTTTATATATGGAACACTTATAAACTCTTCATACTTTTTTCCCTTCTTCATTACCTGGGGGATGATTAAAACATAAGAAGGTGCGATCTCAGATGCTCTGTAGTAGTAAACATGATATATGTTCAATAATTTATCATATATAAACATATCGTGATAATATAGTTTTGATAACATGTTATTATCAAAATAAAATAATTCCTACAATTCATTAGTCATAACAATGAGTCATGGGATAAATCATAAGCATGTCTTAAGATTGGATAGTCATCTAAAAGAATCAGTCACAATCCATAACATAAAATCATAATAATGTGATCATTTAATAAGTTGTTTAAACCAATATTAACTTATATACCAAATCATACATAAGGGTTAACTACTGAGGCCATCTAATCAAAATCGATCATGATTTACCACCTATTTTCCTATATCATTGTGAGTCATAAATCCTTTCCACTTTTGCATAGTGAATCGTGAATGTCAACAAATTTAACAAAATTATCTAATTATATATAATACTTATGTTAGTTCCTTAAAGTTTAATATAATTATAATCCCACTCTTTATGTAATAAAAAATATATATAAGTGCGTATAAGATCATGAAACATAAATCATATCATCATTGTATAACACATGAAAAATAAAATGTTTTCATACCTTTCTCATCATCATGATATTAAAAAATGTAAAAAATTAATAAATATATTATCATTGGATTGTATTCTCTGTAAATAATAATAATCCTTAATGGATGATGACAAAGATGAAATGTTATATGAAAATATTATTCCAAAATTTTATTAGAAACATGACAAAACACCTTTTTTATTTGAATGAATTTTATCTAAAAATTTGAGGACTATTGAAAATATCCTTTTCCTTTAATGTAATATAATAATATATTAATGGAATCATCCCAGAAAAAACATGTCATGTTGGCTGAGAAACTGTTTCATGTCATATAAATTAAATAACATTTTTTTCATAATTCTTTAAGAAGTCAAAAACTAAATTTTCAATTTTTTTATTAGGAATCCATTTCAATAATTTTTATATATTGTCAAAGGTTTTGAAATTTAAATTTCAAAACATTTGGAGTTAGAATAATAATATCCACAAAAATGTTTTTATGTGTATGGACATAGAATAAAAATATTATTAACTAAAGGGGAAATAAAGTACACTTTACAATAAAGGCATTTTGATGGTCATTTTATGTACCAAAGATAAAAAATGGAACTTATATATTAAAATTATAGAATTAATCATTGTGTAATTAATTTTATTGAATTAAATGATAAGATCCATAAAATATTTGTAAATGTATAGTTATAATAGACAATCATGAAAATAAATGAGATTGTGACATAAAACATTACCACATAGCTAATCTCAGAAAAAAAAATCCTCATGAAATATAGAAACTTATATGGATTGTTAAATAAAGAATACTTTCATGATAATTCATATAAAATAATATAAATGGAACAATATAAATACACTAAACTATAATTTAGTGATTTTGGAAAATGTTTCATAGAAATAAAATTGAGATGAGCGTCACATACCCCATGTCTGAATTTCATCACAAGTACTTTCATTTTTTGTATAATAAATTGTATTTATTATAATTCCATAATAGAACCATGTAAACATTTTAAAAAATCATATATTTTCCACTTAAATATTTTTGAATCCATTTTGTTATTCATTTTTATTAAAATCATTTTTTCTTTGTGACAACTATGTCATTTGTCTTGTATGTTTTGGTTCAGCGGTTTTAGTCCATGAATTTTGATCTTTATTCCATCATCACTAGTATTTTAAAAATGATATAAATTTGATTTATATTTACTATTTAAATATATAGAACCATGATTAAATGATATAGAGAGATAAATTAATTTCACTATTTAGGGAGACAGTGGTATTTACATACACATTTATGTTGTTTTCTTCATCCAATGAAAATATTAAAATAAGATAAATAATATTTTACAATTAGAAATTAATAATTATATCATAAATGTATAATATATTCATTAAATATATCATTTTAACTATACATGTGAGGTAGTGATGAAAAATTAATCATATCATGATGTAATGGTAGTAGTCCGGATGTTTTCATCAGCGATATTTTTAATTCTAATTTAATGTAATGGATAGGGAAATTAATTTAACATCATCACACTAAAATATTAAAATATTTATTACAATAGATTCATCATTTTAAGATTTATTTAAATGGTTTATAGATGTTTTATGTATAATTTATATTGAAAGAGATCAATTAAGAACAATATCATTTCATCAAGAACCCATTAGATGAGTGTACCTAATTAATTCTTAAGAAGGTATTATGGTCAAAAGAGGACCTATAGGATATTTTTATGAATAATAGTAAAGGATTTGTGTACTAATTGTCTATGATATAATGAAATTTAATTTTCTATAATATTGGTGAGAGGGTGTCATTTTGCAAGTGATGGAGAGGAAAAAATGGTATATTTCATATTATTAAACTATATTAAAGAATCATACATGAAAAATGACTAAAAATGAATCATTTATATAATTTTAAATGATATAGGGTCGAAATATGACAATAAAACTAAATTTAAATTATTTTAAGCTAATGTAACCACCTATAATTTATGTTTCGCCTGTTCATCATTTTTTATCTTATACCATGATAACAGACATTTTTTTACCAATGACAATAATTATAATGAAAAAAGTATAATAGTGTAATTAATGAATATGAAAATGATTAATTAAAAATATATAGTTAAATTTCTCATATTAATTTCATATAAGTGGAATAAATTAATTTAAACTCAATCCCACAAATCCCAATGAAACGTTTTTACTATAAAATCCATTTATATGATTAAAAATATTTTATATATAATGAAATTGC
Organism: Viscum album; assembly: GCA_963277665.1. Lineage (NCBI taxonomy): Eukaryota > Viridiplantae > Streptophyta > Magnoliopsida > Santalales > Viscaceae > Viscum > Viscum album. Next base: position 1,935,147,532 of record OY728142.1, read on the forward strand.
AATGGTTCTTCCAATTTCATTAAAAATATTTTATATATTATTTTCATCTATTCTCGCAAAATTATATATTTCAAGGATATTAAAATAAACACCCTATGAAATTATTGAAATAATGATTCAAATATAATATTCAATTCATAATACAAAATTACAATAAAAATTAAAATTTATTTATAATTTCCAATCCAAAACTTTTTTACAACCATTTTTTAAGGAATAATTTTTTTGATGAAAAAATTATTTAACGAGAAATTGTTTACGTGTTTATTATGAATTAAAAAATAATTTTCTATTATATAAATAAATTTGTATATATTTCTTATAATGTGGTCAATTATATTTATACAACTTATTTGAAATCATTTTCTGAATTTTCATATTGTAATAAATAATAATTTATTATTAGATAATGGTTCAATTTAAAGAAGTGTTTATTATATAATAATATGAAAAAAAATAAATTTATTAAATTAGAAATATATCATAAAATAACTGTGTGTCAAATTATACCCCCATACTAAAAATTACCCCTTAAAATTAGATCACTCTAATACAAAAAAAATAATGATACTTCTACCTCATTATGTCATTGTGTTTCCACATAGCTTCATAATTTTTATGTGTTTTCTACAAAACATTTACCATTTGATTTTCCTTGTTGTGTAGTTCTCTCAATATTTGATCCAGAATCTCTACTTATTGTTCATTATAAGAGATATAATTATGTAGTGGTAGAATATCTATGTTTAGTATATTTTAAAAATCATGTATGTGTTTTCCCAAGAGAGATATATGGAATACATCCTGAAATAGAGAAAGATTTGGGGAAATCATCAACAGAAAAGCTACCATCCAAACATGATCAATAATTTAAAATGGAATGATATATCTAGAGATAAATTTTTCCATCATTAAAAATCATATAAACATATTCCATGTAGATTGGAATAGGAATAATTTTCCACTCACTTAAAACTCTATAACCTACAAATGATTGTTACCAGAAATATTCTATCACATTTGACTAATCATGATGTGTAACATCATGGTTCTAACCATGACTAGCATTTTATTTAATATTTCATTTCCAAATACATTCCTTTATCCTACTTCATCTTAATTGATTTTAGTTACCTAATTTTTGTCCATGTAGGGCTTCATAATATCATTCTAAATTCTTTATTTAATGCTATTACTGTAAGAAAATTACACTAAAGGATGGTATTGATCCAAACTATCATTAAATTACATAGACATGTATCTCAACATGTATTATTGAGTTTTAAGCGTCCCTTAATTATGACCATCACTATGATGATGATATGCAGTATTATGACTCCACTCAATATCCAAAACAAGATAAATAATTCTCAAAAACATTAAGGTAATCCTCAAATCACAATTAAATATAATTATGGGGGATACTATTTGAAATATCATGAATTAATTAATTTATAACTCAGTATATTTATCAAGTGAGAAATCATCTCTGAAGGAAGTGAATTGTGATTAATTTCTTAGTTTATTAACTACAAAACAAATAACATTATTTCATTTAAATGCTTTATTGAGACATAAAATAATCATTGTGGTTATATTTACCTATTAATATTTAGGTATTATTATTGGTTGTAAAAAGATATTATAATTATATCCATCAACCTTAACCTAAATCTATAAAAGGAATTGAGAGAGATACTCTATGATATCGTTTTTTGTGTTCTCTTAAATGAAATAATCTTTCACACCTCTTTATATCACCATAAATCAATGATTAAAAGTGTGATGAACTATGATCTTCAAATAATATCTCATTATTTATGTTTGATATTGATGAGAAACATAATAAGTTCTTGAACTTTATAACTCAACCAGAATCATTATTGATACATGGAATATTTCCCACCTTATTTTATAGTTCACATCCTCTTTATGTGCCCCTTTAATCATTTCATTGATGCATGGATGATCTTACATCAGAGAAATATACGACTTCACAAATTTCCCATTATGTCAATTTCCATTAAATAAAATACATTTATATTAGATCTGTTTAATTCTTAATTATGGAAAAACTATCATGTTATTATCAACTCACAACATTATCCCCCATGATCATCCAACAAGGGTTGTATTATTTTGATCATATATATTATTCAACCATCTCTATCATCTTATTTGGGTCATATTAAACTATATCTACATTTATATATACATAAATATATTTATTTATATATATATATATATATATCAAAACTTTCACCATAAACATTATAAATCAATATATTCAATTCAATAATTATGATTTAAAATTTCCTATCATGATTTGAGAAATTTTTCTAATGTATTTTCTACTAAAAATATGCATATGATATTGAAATGTCATTATATATAATGAAACATCATAAGAAACTATTTTCTAGATCAATATAGATCACAACCCCTTCTCTGCTATAGGGAAAGAAGAACACTTGTGTACCGACTTGCGTAATATTCATCTCCTTGAAATTATCTCCACATTCATTGGTATATTCCAATGTAACTCCCATCCGAGTCAAAATATTGAGTTGATTAGAATGTCATTAGAGATATATCATGACTAGTTATTTGTATATAACTATTATATGAAATCTACAGTTCATACTTATAATAGATGGTCTTGGATATTTCACATTTACTCTTGTCAGAAATTTATCAATGACTATTCCCTCAAATGGTATTATATATTCAAATAATTAATCATTGTGATGATACGTTTCACACTTGGAAAATTAAGGATAAAAATTATCTTTCATCAGGGGATTCATAATATTTTTCATGTGATTTTCATGATCATACATTACATCAAAATATATGACTATATATTCTATAATGGCTACCAAAAATATCTAGTTAATCTCTAAATATTAAATTCATTAAATCCATGATTATAGTTGGGGTATTTGTTTGACCAAATTTCATCAATATAAATACCTAATGACCATACATCACAAAGAATGTTTTGTTATACACGTCCTCTATCTTGCACCTCAATTGTTGAGATCAATAATAAAGATCCATCCTTGAAATGAATTAACATCCACATAGTTGATCAAATATATCATAAATATAGGGTATAGGATAATTGTACCTGACAATGATCTTGTTTTTTGATCAAATATCAATGAAAATATTCATTTACCCTTCATTATAATTATAGAAAAAACTATATTCACACCATTGTGATACAATAGGGCATGAGAATATGTTATCAATTTTTTTTTGTTTTTTTATTTAATTCATGCATCTCAATTAGAGGAATTCTAAATTAGGACATTGAAATTTTAGTTTCACATTGTATGTGTTCAACTGGTAACTCAGCATATGATTTAGGAGAAGATTAGGAAATTATTCTGGAAATACATTTACATAATCCTACACAATACAGATATCAGAAATGTTGAGTTATTTCTTATCCATTAAAGTTCAATGTCCCTCCAAAATAAGATGTAAACCCAGTTTAATGAATGTGAATTTTGTTGGTTGTTCATATTCATTATCAAACTAAAATGCAATCATTAAATGATTTATAATATAAATCATGACCTCCCTTCCATATAAGTTGATATATGGTATATTTTTAACGATCTAATCCATTCCCAAAATCGTATAAAACTCAACTAGTGGGATAATCTAAAGATTTCAAGTTGAAAAATCCTGACCACTTTTATCATATTGGAGCTATATAATTGAGATGAAATCATCATAAGTTTAGGATTATTCATAGATAACATATTACCTAACTACTAATATTATAATTCGATATCATTATAAAATCCAATTGATATAAATGTGTGTGTACATTCAATATAAAATTAAACATTAGTTGTTCTAGGGTTGATGATTACTATATCATTCAATATATCATTTTTGTAACCCACCTTGTTAGTCATGATCTCCTATGATTTATATTTTTCATTCGGTGTTGTTTTTTTTAATCAATAATCATCATTACCCATCAAATTCAAGCACTGGTTATAATAATTCCCATACCACATTCTCTTAAATAGTTTTACTTTGGGTGTTTCATTAGTTTTTATCTTTTATTACCCCCACTATATTATTCAACCTTTGTATCATCTTTGTCCATTAAAAGGATTGATGAAAAACAAATAAAAATTAAAATCCCTTATAAGTTATATTCAAATAATATCACTATTGATTCTTCTCACATTTATAGAATATTTTTAATTAAAATATATTTCCTCTATGTTATTAATTTGTGTTTTCATGATACTCCTTCCTTAAGATATCAAAACCAAGGGAGTGATTGGATTCTTTAATTTCTATTTTGTCCTTAAGATAAAATTGATTGATTTCTTCGTAAATAATAATGTATCTTATAGATAATACCTTTTATAGATATGGTTTCATGACACTAAATAATCAATCAATTTATCATGAATGGTTGATTAGTAAACCAGAATTATACACTGAATGTCCATTAATATTTTACTCAAATATACCATGGATCCATCATCCTTCTAGTTAATCTTGAGAAATATATTCACCAATATTGAACATAGAATATGAGGGATGCACTTATTGACTAATATCATATTAAATGTTTCCCATTCCACAGATTCAAATTAATTATCTTTCCTGATATTAATGATAAAATTCCACCATATATCTAGTTCCCCTCCCAAATTTTAAGAAGTAATAAAACATTTGATAATTCAGAGCAATAGGAAATATAAAATATTTTCTCAATGGTAAATTTCGACCACTCATACACTATTGAATTATGACATGAACTTAATCAATTTTGATATTTCTTCATGAAACAATAAACAATACACTATTCATTAATTTGGTGATTTATAAGCTCAACATGATTCAATTATTTACAATGTTGCATCATAATAACAATGAAATTATACATTCCACATTCCATAAATTAACGTTTATCTGGAGGTAACTCATTTTATTTTCCATCACAATTTATTTTCCATGAATCATTCTTATTTTTTAAAATAAATCAAACGATATTTTTAGCATCATGTATTTGTAATCATAGTGAGAAATAATATAATAATTAAAATAATTCCAATGATTCCCTAAATAATGACTCCTTATTTTCATCTGATTACACATAATGTTCATCTTATGTCACTTGTGGTTCAAAATAGTCTTTACTACAATCTGTCCCTTTATTTATCATTTTATTATCTCTAAAGAACTAATAATTTATTTAATACCAACAATTGTGAACTAAGAATAACATATATATATATATATATATTACAACTTTTTTGTGAATACTAAATATATATCCCAAATAAACAGTACTAAGAACCATAATGTTTTACTATTTTTTGAGACTAAATACATAAAAATATTATTTAATTATAATCACCATCTTCTCAAACATAATAATTTTTATAATTTACACTTATAGAGTCATTATAAATAGATTCCTTTTTCATAACATGGGGAAATTTATTAATCATATGAAGGCGTGAGCACAGATTCTCACTATGGATAAACATGGTAGATATCAATCAATGATTATATTCTACCATATTTTGATTACAAATGTATGAGAAAAATAAATTATCGATATAAAATAATTCAAAAAAACTCAAATATTAACATTATTATTCATTGCATAAAACATTAGTAAATCAAAAGAGTGGGAAATTGTCAAAAAAACTCAACGAGAAACCCTTAGTTCAATAAAGATTCATATATAACCATTTTATAAGAGTGTGTAACGATAATTTTTATAGAAACAATATATTATGCCAATGATAACTATAGATACCACCACATCCTAGGGGACTAAAATCCCCATCCGTTTCCCATATCATAGTGGATCATGCATCCCTAATTATTGTCTATAGTGGATTGAGAAGATCATCTTATTTCCAAAAATTATCTCTTATGATTTAAGGTTGTACCAATTCATTGGATGGAAAAATTATTTAAGGACTGCCCATTAAATATTAAAAACCATATATGTGTGTTCCATAAGATAAAAACACATTCATAATATTACCATTACAGAACCCATTTAAAATATTAGAGTGAGTAAAAATCTCATGAACCTAATAGTAAAAAAATATATTGATAGAATAAATATAAAATTATTAGAACATATCCCCATTAAAAAATAAAAAAAATTAATGGATGATAATATAGATGAAAATTAATTTTAATAATTAATTAGAACATATATTTTTAAACATTAGAAAATAAATTCATAATTTTATATCACAATAAATAAAATTATTATAAAATACTAAGAAAAACACATTTCTTAAAAAATAACCACAGAAATAGAAAAAAATATTCTAGGAAAATAATGATCATTATAGTGGGAAATTATGTGTTTCTTTTAGTATAAAAAACACATTCTTTTCACACTTTTATAAAAACTTAACAATAAATTTTTGGAATTCAATTTGATCCAATAATTTTTAATTTATTTAAAATAATTTCAAGGGTAGTGAAAAGGTGATTTTTACAATATTAATTTATAGTAAATAGATTCATTAAATTATTTTTATGATTATGGAAATGGAAGAAATTGTTACATCCCCCAATCTAACACACTCTCAATTGAAATAATTAGGTTGATTCTGAGTCCTCAAGTGCACCTCCCTATATGCCAATGGCAATAGAGAAGCTACATTAGTGTAATGAGTATAGTTGGGAGACTATACTACTGGTTATGACTTATAATAAAATATAAATTTAAAATTAAATTAAATATATTTTTAATGTAATTAGAAGAAACAATAAATTATAAAATTGGGGGGGGGGATTTTACCCAATAAACTAATAAAAATGAGTCATTTGATCACATGCTGAAATATATCTCAATGTCAAACTAAAACTATAAATATAAAAGAATTAGCAAAAAAATATTCTCAAAATACTCTGGACCAAAACCTCATGTTAGTACCATATCCAAACTTCATCCCATCTAGTAATAAAAAATAAACAAATAGGGATCTTTTTCTATTTCCAATCATGTATCTATGTAATATTTTCTAGTAGAAAATAGTGGACTATATGGTGTAACTAAAACTCTATAGGTCAACACCACCATTTGAAAACAAAACCATTTGGATAATAATTTCATTTAATAATACTATAGACATGTGTATTAATTTACCAATTAATAAAATGTATAAATTAGCCCTCTTGAAAACCATACAATAAAAACTCATTGGATGTAGTGCAACCATGCCAACCATAACACTATTCCATGCCGTAATCCCCTAAATATGAAAATAACTCTTCATAAGAATTTAAAATTTTGGGAAAATCCATATATATAATCATTTCAACATAAATTAGGCCAAGATTTCTATATTAGTATTTCAACATCACTGCTCATGGATATATATATATATATACATTCAAGTATCAAACTGGGGAATTCCATCAATAGAATCATTTCAACTTCAAACTAGGCTAAACCTTCAATATAATCATTTCAGAATCATTGAGAATATATATATATATATATATTAATTATTTCATAAAACTCTTCCAAGGCCTCTATATAAGCATTAAAAAATAAAATTAAATAATTCTTAACATTAAGAGTATCATTATATCACATAACTAGAATCAACTGTTAATTATGAAAATCATTATTTTTTGTTCAATTAGGATTTCTTATATACATCATATTATCAACAGACATATTAATAGTTCATAAGATATAACTGATGTGATTCCATATCATGAAAAATATTGAAAAATCATGTCTTGATAAACACACTTTATTGCATTTTCCAAAACATTGTTTTTTAAGGGTAAAATCACCTAATGGGTCGCCATATGCATGGTCACAATAACATTTAATTCAAAGATATACAAGTATTAATCCATTCAATGGTTAATCATCATTCATTATTTAATTAATAAATTCACATGTTCTTTCATTGTAATCAAATTATTTCACATAAATAACAATTAGACGTATCATAGTGTTCAGTTTGGGATACCTACATTACATTGTAATGTATAAACATCTCTAATGGGTAATTACAATAAGAAGGAACATTCATAAGATCACTATAAATAACCTAGATTACATGGGACCCAAATTAACATCACATTCCACATCGGTCAACATGTTACACTTCTATATTGGAAAAAAGGAAGAAGTGGGGAAATTCTCAGAAAAAGAACCTTCTAGGGATTAATTACTTTAACTTGAGGTTAAAAAGGAGGATGTCACTGGAAAATCACCTAGTAATAACCAAGGACTTCTGATAAGAGAATGATTCAATAAATGAATAAAATTTATAATAATTTTTCATTTTAGAAATGCATATCATGAGAAATATATGGTGTGTAACCCCCTTTCATGTTGTTTATTTTATACTTAAGAGACACTCCCTAATTCACATTCCCTCTAGTGAACTAACTCCTTTATGAACATTACATGTTTTGTAATTGAGTTTTACATCCAAAACAAAAGATGTATATTTTAAAATGAAAAGAGGCACATATCAAAAAAAAATTGAGATCTTAGAACATCCCCGCTATATAAAAACTCACCCACAAGCTTCTCTAAGAATCAATATAGGGTCTCAGGGAAAAAGTCTGAAAACACTTCTCATATATTAGACTCACTTTCTATATATCCCCTTGAACACTACAATGATCCCACTACCATCAAACTAGAGTTTCAATCCAACCCCATAGATACTTCTCACTACAGAACACAATCCATATCGGATGATACACAATTGATTCAACTAAGAACATATCAACGTCCTCTGTATTTACCACATGGAATGGTTAAGGATAATATCTTTGAATCTATGACACATGAAACATGTTTGGAATGGAACTATAGTATATTGGATGGGTTAATCGGTATTACACTTGAAAAACTCTATCCACTATCTCAAATTTCTTAAAATACATGGTCACTTGCTTTTCCTTTTTCCTCATATGGTGTTTCATAATCCTAGGAAAAACATAATAAAAACACATAAAAAACCTCTACCTATAATGGTCGTGTTCAGTGTTAGGTATTTGATTCAATCCATCACTACATCATCTTTAACAACATCCGGATGATATAAACCTGGTTGGATGTATCCTCCACGAGACTAGGACCATGTAAATACCCGGACTTCCCATGGATATTATTTTTTAAAAAACATGTGAATTTTACGAGTCTGTAGTTTTTTACGGTGCTTGATTCTGAGGCACGGTGTGTCCAGAATCAAATTCTATAGTTTTGTTTGGGTACGTTCAGTAAACGTATGATTGAGTTTTTATAACTTTTGAACCGGTGCTCAGAATTGAAATATGAGAGCATCATTGAACTCACAGCGCCGATTTTCACTTGAGAAGACTTTAACCTCGATGGAGGATGTTCAGGAATAAAATATAGTTTTTGGCTTTTTATAACAAGTAAAATAAAGTGTATCCACACTTTATTTTATTACAGCCGCCTTGTGAGTGCGGGTAGTTGGAACCTCCACATGGGAGTTGGTGGGGGGACCGTCACACTCTAACCTCCCATGAGAGGTTATGGTGGTGGGGCCTACCCGAACCCAACCTCCCATGTGAGGTTAAGTGTGGTGGGGACCACACGAGGCCACCCGACCGCTCATTAATGGGAGGAGACCTTAACCTCTCAACTCCCCCTCATTAATGAGGGAGAGCCTCTCCACCTTTCCCCACCTTAATGAACATAAGCCCCCTAATTAATGTGTGCCAACGTTTGTGAATTAATTAGGGGGAGCCTCATAATTAAATCACCAATTAGAATTATTTTCCAACAAAATAATAAGATTACCTACCTATTTTATTTCAATTGGCATAGATCATTTTGGTGGAATGGGGGAAAGGAAAGCTGAGGAGAAAAATCTCCCAATGAAGAATGCGAAGAACACGAAGAACGCCGTCGATGCACTTCTTCTCTGACCTTCTTCCTTGGACCCCTTCGACGTGGGACGTGATCATCTACCACATATTGACGGCCATCCTTCCACAATGTCAACGAACAACAACGGGAAATCAAAGGCTGGGGTTGTTTTTATTTTATGTATAAACTTTTCCCCATGTTCGTCTTTTCTATCAAAATGAGGAACGGTGGTAGTTGTGCTTCATACTAGCGAGCCGTTTGTTATCACCTAAAACACGAAGATATCAGGCCGACCTAACACTGCCTGGCATCCTCCGTCGATTTATTCTTTCTTGTGGAGTTCTACGGCAAGGCGACAAAGGAGGAAACAACAAGTCCGCGCTACCCGCGACTTCCGCAAACCGCAATGCCCCCGTGGTGAACTGGTGTCCCAGCTAAACATTATCGGCCATGCGACGCCCGGACCGCCTACCCGAGACGCCCCCGGCGTGCTACCCGCACCCCGCTGGCCCACTGTCGGCGCCCCCGGTGCACTACCCGCGCCCCCGACGTACTGCCCGCGCCCCCGGCGCGCTGCCCGTTCCCCTCTGGCGCACAACCTGTGCCTCTAGCGCGCTGCCCGGCGCACCCGTGCCCCTTTCGGCGGCCTACCTACCACCACCAAGCCCTTCTGTGGCCTGCCCGGTGCCCCACCACCCTAACACGGCATGCCTGGCACCCCTTCGCCCCAACGGCAGCCCGCCTGACCCTTGTCGGGGGCCTGCCCCGTGCCCCCGTGCCCTTTCGGTGCCCTGCCCAGCTCCCCCGCGCCCTGCCGCGGCCTACCCCACGCCCTATTGCGACATGCTTCGTGCCCTTCCACGAACTGACCCGCGCCCTCGCGGCATGCCACACAGCCTGCCGCACCCTTCCCTGTCCACCTGCGGAATACCTGGTGCCCAGTCGGCCTGCCCGGAGCCCACGCGGCATACCTGCTGGCCTTAGGGCCACCCGCCTCCTGTGCTGACCGGCAATGTCCCCCGCGGTGTCACTAGCCGAACCGGACCAGTCTCCTGGGCCGAGTCACCGAGCCAGCTACGTGGCGACTACCGGGCTAAACCGCCATCGTGGACTGCTAGGCCAGGCCCAGTGGATCGGGTCAAAACATAGCGGGATGACTCGCCCAATGGGCCGGGTCAGACCTCGAAAGTCGGACCAGGTCAACCCAGACGGGGTCGGTCCGACAGGGTCAGACCGGACCCGGGCCCATTACTGACCCATTACCTTCTTGGTCCATATCTTTGGCACCGGATGTCCATTTTACGAAGCTTCAGCGGCGCCGATATTCTTGGAGCATAGCCATCCCTTTGAGTATACCCCACTAGAGTTCAGGGTGTAGTTGAGTCACAATCAGGTTGGTTCATACATGAATCCAACCGGGCCCCTCGAACTAAAATGCTAAAAACTCACAGACATAGCGTCTGATTTACTCGTTGTTTGTTGTGTTGAGACCTCTATGACGTTTCAGACCATTGAGATACTTCTACATGAGACTTCGTGACACATGGAGTATCGAATAGTAACTCGTAAATCAGATCCTCTCGGAGATCAGCAGACAAAGTGCGGAGACCTAGTAGCTGACAGACCTGAGAACTGCTTGCTGATTCGACTCAGAGTTATTCGACTAGACCAGTGGGGAGCTCCCAGTATTTTTCAGTAGACCCCTATCAGAGGAGTGCCCGGTATTTGCGTGAGACCCGCGGTACTCGACCGGAGGAGTACCTCTGTAAGGTATTAGGGAGAGCGCTCGATATTTTGCGGCAGACCCACAATAGACGAAGCACATGGTATTTGGCAGAATATCTGTGGTACTCGATAGGAGGAATACCTCAGTAGTCCAAGGTTAGTGAGAGCGCCTTTGTGTCACCTTAGACGCACTATTCAAGATAGAGGAAGAGTTTTCTAGCAGTTGTGGTTTCTATAATGAAAATCTTGGTTTTAGCTGAGTTAATGACCTTTTTGTTTACCTTTTGATTGAGACGGGATATTTGATAACATAGGTATATGTATGGGAATATACCAAATTAATGGTTTTCCATTTATTTCATACTTTTTGGTATATCTTTGTTGGTTTTTGTGAGACCTTGAGGTTCTCGGGGTCCCTACTGAGTATCGTTATACATACCACTACATGGGCTATTCCTGCACCTCATTGTGTTGGATGCAGACGACGGATAGCGCTGACGAAGCCCGAGAGTTCTAGGACAAGACGGTACCCGGATGATGACCTTACGACGTCGGTACATGGTGGAGTCTGATGGATGTGGTGTGCAATGGGGCCATCTATACCTACCCTTCAGGTAGAAACCCCGGAGGACGATCCAGGAGCTACTTTCACCTATCAGCTATTTGTCCCTTTTCAGTTGTATTTTTACTTTACAGTTGGGATTATATTTTGGCACCCCCTTTAATTTCTGTACAATTTTTATAGAAATTATACTTAGTGTTGGATTCTTCTTGTACTCTGGTTGTGTGTGTGTGTACATTTTATAAAGGCAATTATTTCCTAGTTTTAGGGAATTATGCCTTTGGTGCTAGTCGCCAGCCCCTGACCTATGGAAGTTTGGCTTTGGGTAGTCACGATACGGGCCCTAGGGGACAGTTCATGACAAATTGGTATCATAGGATGTTGGTTCTACTGCAGAATATAAGACTCTGATATTTTTTTCTGTGAATCAATAGTGTTAAGGATACTAAGTGTGGTTTTCAGTTTAGGGAGTCCAATGGTGGTGTGGGCGGCCGACATATCGATACACCAGGACCCTGACATCTGATTTCCGACTCAGTACATGAAAACACTGATTGCATGCGTGTTTTCTTTTGTGAATTCATTAAATCATATCAACTAGGTCTGCTCACCAGGTATAGTCTTTTGACCATGTCGCTTCTGTTTCTTTTATGATGCCTCCCCACAGATGACCTACTAGAGCCCCAATATTTGTACGTACTGGCAGCCCACCAAGCGATGAGGCCTCATTACTGGGCCCTCTTCTATTTGAGGCACCAGCCGATACACCAGCGGTACTACTCCACGTTGGGGAACCGATGCCACCAGCCCCAGAAATAGAGAGTTCACGCCGCATGAGCATGCTTCATGAGTTCTACTGCTAGAGACCACCTAGGTTCATGGGTGAGATAGACCCACAGGCGTCTGAGGATTGGCTGGTGGTTGTGGTGAGAGTCTTCAAGCTGGTAGGTACACTAGTCCACTTGATGTTGATCCTTGCTGCCAGCCTCCATCAGGCAGCAACAGGCAGATAGTGGATCCGGATGCTCCAGATGCATGATGAGACATGACTTTTATTGGCAGACTTTGAGAGACTATTCCAGGGCAGAGTTTGTTCAATCCACCCTTCGAGTGGTGTAGATACAGGAGATACTTCATCTACAACAGGGCAGCATGAGGGTAGCTTAGTACTCAGTGAGGTTCACCGACCTCTCGCTCTACTCCATTGATATGGTATGGGACCCATTCTTCAGGGCCCATACATTTGAGAAGGGACTCAGGCGATAGATCAGAGCTTCAGTTATCTCCCATAGCATCCCGACGCAGGAGGGAGTGTTGGAGTGACCCAACCTAGTGGAGAGTTTCCTTGATGAGTAGTCACCAGTACTGAGACCCACCACTAGTCGACTTGTAGCAGAGTCTTCTGAAACTATAAGTACAAATATGACCCAGAGGTATAAGAGGACCAGACCCACAGGTGGTCGACTACACGACTGAGGATCAGATGTGCGGGGCACCCAATGTGGAGACAATGCCGGACATTCCAGAAGAGGACAATTGTACTCTAACGGTGGGATTGGTCACATGGCTAGTGACAATACGACCGATTGAACTAATGATTAGAAGACAGTTGAGGGACCTCCCAGGCAGAGGCATAGGTTCGATTGAGGCGGTTCTTAGGGCAGAGAAAGAAATGGCAGAGGAGATGGTCGTGCAGTTGGCAGTGGATGACGTTACGAGGTGCTACCACCACCACTACCAGGAGGTCCAACCCGACCACAGGGAGTGGGTGGACAAGGTAGATCATAGCTTCAGGTAGGTGAGGCCTACAATCATGGCGTTACGAATATGATTTGAAGTTTGATATGTGTCTATTATACATTAGTTGCAGTACTTATAGACACGGGTTCCAATCACTCTTTCATTTCCACTTCCCTCGTTTGAAGGTCGGAGATTCCATAGGAGTTGTTGGTTCGATCCTTAAAGCTAGAGACTCCTATGGTAGAATATTTGATGATTACACACTAGTGTTGGCAGTGCGAGGTTTCTCTAGGAGGTGTGAGCTTCGGCTGGGATCTCCTAGTTGAGGCGTCGTGGCCTTACGACTTCATCATAGGTATAGTCTGGTTATATACAGTCCATGCTAAGCTCAACTGTATTAGGTGAAATGTGCAGTGTCTCTGCATGGATGGGACCAGGTTTACCTTCACCGGGGAGAAGGGGTCCTTTGCAGCACAAGACTAACTTACTCGGAGGAGGGTGCAGTGGATCACTCACCAGTGGGCTTGTCTTACCGTAAGAGTAGTTGATGTGGAGAGTCCGACATATCCTGTAGTGGTGGACCAGTACACAAATGTTTTCCATGACAATGTTCCAGGAATACCTCCTGGAAGATGGTGGACTTCTACATTGACTTGTACCCTGGGACGACACCAATATCTTCTCCAGCATATCAGATGGCTCCCGATAAGCTTCACGAACTGCAGGTACAGCTAGAGGACTTTCATGGGAAGTGATTCATCCGGCCTAGTGTTTCTCCCGGGGCAGCCCCGATTCTATTCGCCAAGAAGGTGGATGGGTGCTTGAGGCTCTGTGTCAACTATCATCGCCTGAAGAAGGTGACCATGAAGAACAAGTACCCACTCCCAATGATTTATGACCTCTTTGATCATCCCAAGGGAGCACAATAGTTCCTGAAAAAAGACCTCAGATCAGTCTATCACCAGCTCAGAGTTAAAGATGATGATTTGAAGAAGACAGACTTCAGGTATCGTTATGGCCACTACGAGTTCTTGGTTATTCCCTTTGGTGTAACCAACACTCTAGTAGTGTTCATGAGTCTCATGAACAGTATATTCGAGCCATACCTTGATCGATTTGTCGTATTCCTCATTGATGACATACCAATCTACTCGACTACTAAGTAGGAGCATGCCTACCATTTGAAGGTAGTACTAGACACACTCCAAGAGCAACAGCTGTATGGTAAGCTCTCGAAGTGCCCGTTTTGGATTCTAGAGGTTCACATTTTGGGAAACGTCATCTAAGAGGCTGGAGTTGTAGTGGATCCAGCGAAGATTGAGGAAGTGCATTCTTGGGGGCCACCCTAGAGTGTGACAGAGGTTCGGTGTTTCTTGGGCTTGGCTGGAAACTATCAGATATTCATTCCAGAATTCACTAGAGTGGCAGCACCACTTTCAGCCATGATTAAGAATGGGAAACCCTTCATGTGGTCGTAGAGATGCCAGTAGAGCTTTCAACAGATGAGGCAGAGGATGACTAGTGCCCCTATCTTGGGGCTTCCATAAGAAGGAATATGGTTTGTAGTATACTGTGATGCATTAGGGACCGAACTCAGGTGTTTCCTAATGCAGGAGCGAGCAGTGATCGCATACGGTTCTCGGTAGTTGAGATAGCATGACCAGAACAGTGCTACCCATGACATGGAGTTAGCAGCAGTGGTCTTCACCTTGAAGATGTGGCAGAACTATTTGATGGGTTAATGTTTTACCAAGTACTATGATCATAGGAGTCTTAGATATATCTTCTCTCAGAAGGACCTGAACCTGAGATATCAACATTGGCTTGAGTTCCTCCAGGACTATGACTTCGAGATAGTCTATACTATTGGGAATGAGAATGTTGTTGCAGATACGCTCACATGGATGACTGGTATAGAGATGCTAGGAAAGGTGACAAAGAACCTGACTGCCTTATAGATATCCTTTGTGAATAGAGATAGACCAGCCTATCTACAGTCTCTTACAGTGACTTTCCCACTTCTTCAGCGAGTCAGGGAGGTGAAACCTGGGGATGCTGACTGCGAGACACAACATGCACAGATATCCAAAGGTCAGTTACCTGATGGATTTTCTGAAGGTGGGGAGCACGTCATCCTCTTCAGAGGACGTACCATGGTACCAGTTGAATTTCAAGGGGAAGTGTTTGTTGGGTAAATAAGGTTTTCCTTATGAATTTTCCATTCTGTCTTGTTTTGAAAATCACAAACACCTTATACTTAAGAAAATCTATATTTTACCTCCATAAGGAAAATTTTCTTCTTTAAGGAAATTTACCCTAACCATGATTTCCTTATACATATCAGTATTTTTCTAAAGTTCAAAAGCTGGATTCGTACCCAAAAACCACAGAATCATATAATGTCAAGAATTGGATTATTCTGTTTTTAGGATCCAAATTCTGAATATGAACATTAATAAAGTTCCACTCAGAATTCTGGATGTGAACTCTAATGAATTTCCACTCCGAATTCTGGATTTTAACTCTTATGAAGTTTGACTCCATACTTTTACAAGTTCGACTCTGAACATTCATGAGTTACACTCTAAACTCTTATGATGTTTGACTCCAAACATTCATGAGTTAGACTTCGAACTCTTATGATGTTCGACTCCGAACATTCATGAGTTCTACTCCGAAATCTTATGAAGTTCTACTCCGAACCTTCATAATTTTGACTCTGAACTCTTATGAAGTTCGACTCCGAAATTTCATGAGTTTGACTCAAAACTCTTATGATGTTCGACTCTGAACTTTTACTAGTTCGACTTCGAACTCTTTAAGTTCAGATTCTGAACTCTGGTGAAACCAGACTCCGAAATTCCTTAGAAATCCAGACTCTAGACTTCTACAGATTTTAGGTTCTGAATTCCAATAAAACAGAATCCGAACATTTTTTTTATAGACTCTAAATTCCATTTTGGTTAGACTCAGAACATTTATTTGATTACACTTAGAATTCTAGTTTTACTTATACTTATACTTTTCTCATTATAAAATGATTTCATGCATTCAGTTACACATGTTTTTTTATAAAATGATGTCATCCATTATTTTTCTAATTAACCGTTGGTTTAGTGACACGTGCACAGGCCCCTATGAAATTCAAGGAATCTATGACCATTGGAGGAGGGAGCCAACCGTTTCAACCGATCCTATAAATAGGATCTCATTTTAAAGAGCTCAACCAAAATTTGATCACTCTAGAGACCACACGCTGTTAAGGTGATTTCAAGAGAGAGAAGATTTTCATGCCTTGTACGTACTGAACTGCTCGGTCAGATTGCTTCATGTGACTCCGAATGTTGGTGATTACATTCGAGGGCTTCTGGGGATAGAAATACAGAGGTGGTGACTTCCTTGATGTTCGAGGGCTTCCTTACTGAGGAAGACAGAGGTTCTGACTACCATGAATATTGAGGGCTTCCTTGCTGAGGAATACAGAGGTTCCAACTACCTTGAAGTTGAAGGATTGCGGGGATAACAAGATAGAGACACCGATCTTTGTATTGTGGTCTTACCATGGTGTGGGTAAGACAGACTTTCTTGAAAGTATAAACAAGGTACCTTTATCCAAGGTTGTTTGATACCCTTCTCTTGGGGTTAAAATACTTACATCTTGTTACTTGTAGATTTACTACTTTTGTCCGCTGCATTTCTTATTGTAAGTAAAGTATAATCATATTATATTTCTTTAAACATGTACTCTGATTAGTTTAGATTCTATACTCTTTAAGGTAGAATCTCATATTGTAAACATTGGCTACGTTTAAACTTCTAGATCAATATTTCTGGAACCACTTTTTCGGAATCTCTTTCCAGTTTTATGCAAGTGCATAGAACTATAAGTTTGTAATGTCAAATTCTATACCAATACTAATTGGTGTTTGACGTGTTGTGAATATACTTGGTTTAGCATTTTTAAACATAGATCTTTCCTTGTTTAAGGAAGTTTTTTAAAGTGTACAATTCACCCCCCCCCCCTTTGTATATTAAGAATCTACATAATTATTTCAATCCTACAATTGGAATCAAAGGAGGTTAACTCAAACCACAAGGGTTTGGTAAAATCTGAAGTAATCTCACAATTAGGTTCAGAAGGAAATTTTCGGATTCATACTTTTTGGATTCATATTTTTTGAAATCATAGTCCGGATTCACATTTTTTCTTAGAGATAAAACTTTTCTTGCCTAGAATATTACACTCCTTTACAAACATTTACTTCTAATAAGTTTTTCTGCTAATGTTTTTTTCTTAGAGATGGCAGGTTTAGATGTTGGTTCTATTGACAACCTTAATCCTACAATTCCACCAATTTTTTATGGTAATGACTATGAATACTGGAGATATCGTATGATGACTTTCGTTATCAATACTGGAGTAGATAACTTTGTTATGATTACTGGAGGTTATAAAATTCCTGAAAAGGAAGTGAGAGATTTCACAAACCAAGAGAAGCATGATTCTCAATTAAACTATAAGGTACGCAATACTCTACTCTTTTCAACGACCAGGAACATATATAGTCAAATTTATTCATGTGAAATAGCTAACTACATATGGAAGAAACCTGAGGTTACACACTTTGGTACATCCAAAGTGATTGAGACAAGAAGATCTATGCTGAGAGCAGAGTATCATGGTATCAACTTTCCATATGGAGAACCCATTTACAATGTTCAACAGATGTTTATGACAATTGTAAGATGTCTACAATCTATGGGAGAGAAAGGTATGGATGCTGAAGCTCTTGTGGATAAGATTATTGATATTATGCCTAATGAGTGGGAATCAAAGAGAAAAACAATTGATGAGAATAGAAAGGTCACTAAAATTTCCTTAGGTGAACTATTTGGAACTGTTCTTCAACATAAAACAAGAAGGAAGAGGGATGCTGACAACATCAAAAAGACGAATGGGAATGGTAATGTTGCTTTTACTACAACATCAAATCATATGACGTCTAAGACTCATGAGAGAGTAACTAGATCCAAGTCTAAGAAGATTATTATTTAATCAGAATCTAGTGATAGTGAATTCTCAGAGAATGAGTTAGCAAATCTTTCTTGAAGGATGAACAAGATAGCTGGCCTGAGAAATTTTCAATCCAAGTATAAGAAAATGGAAAGGAAATATAAGAAAGATGGAGAAGTTACTTGTTATGAATTCAAGAGAGCACGACATATTAGACCAGATTTCCCTTTTCTCAAAAATAAAGAAAGAAAAAAAGAGGCATTCTGAAAGGAACATAAAGAAGTATTACAATGCCAAAGCTAAGAAAGTTATGAAATTTAATGACACCTGGAGTGTCAGTGGTGGTGACTCATAAGATGAATCATCTGATTATGAATCTTTAGGATAGAAGAATCTTGGTCTTATAGCCATATTACCTATTAATAATTGTTTCTTCATGGATAAGATACACAATGCTCAATCATTGATCAATGTTTATTTAAATTCAAATGATAGTAAGTATTATAACTCTTCATTTGAAGAATCCACTTCTGATGAAGAAAATACTTCACCTATCTATGAAGAAGTTTCTAGGTTTTCTGAACTTCATGAGATTGAGAATTCCAAACTCAATAAAAAACATGATAAGGCAAACTCTAGGAATATTATTCTTAAAAAATAAATATCTGATCTTCCTAAAGTTCGTGATAGGAAAAATGATGATTTTATAAGTATTTAAAATATTCTTGAGGAAGTATGTTCTGAGAAGAACAAAATTTCTAAATAGTTAGAAAAAGTAATTTCTAAGAAAAGTGTTTTGGATCCTAGCTCTAGTTCTAAATCTAACAATTTTGAAGATAAAAACATGGTTATAAAACTCAAGTCCGAAATTTTTTCCTTAAATAACCGTTTATCAAACTTTACCCATTGTAAAAAAAGTTTGATAAAATGTATTAACAAATACGACCTTTAAGAAACAAATTTGGATTTGGTTATACCCATGCAAAACAACCTTTTAGTGACAACTACTTTCTTTCACAAAGTGCCTCATTTTGTACCAAGTTTCAATTTGGTGGTCACTTGGCAAAGAATTTCTCTTTAAATAAAACCCAATCTATAGGTTTTCATAAAGTTTATTTTTCTAAGAAAATGTGGGTGCCTAAAATTTTGTTATCTGGAAATATCGGATCCAAACAAATTTGGATTCCGAAACTCTAACTCTTTTCTTGTTTTCAGGAAGATAAAGAAAGTACCAACAACAATACATGGCAATGGATAGTGGATGTTCCCAGCACATGACTGGTAACAAAAGCTATTTTGAATAGGTTATCAAGATGAATGGAGGTAAGGTAACTTTCAGGGATAATGCTCGGGGAGAAATTGTTGGTATAGGTAATGTTGTTCTTCTTGGTAAAAAATTAATTTCAAATGTTTTATTTGTTAGGGGTCTTAAGCACAACCACATTAGCACAAGTCAGTAATGTGATGAAGGATACCTTGTTAATTTTAGGAATGATAAGTGCTTAGTACAAAATTCCAAAGAAGAGTTTATTATATCTGCCAATAGGAAAGTGAATGTTTACACTTTGAACATAGAAGACCATATGAGTCAAGATTTACCTTTCCTTAGTGCAATGGAAGATCATTCTTGGTTATTGAATTAAAGACTAGGACACTGTAACCTTATAAACTTATGTAAACAATCTAGGAAGAAACTAGTTAAGGATCTACTAGAGCTTAGATTCGATTCTTCCAAAGTTTGTGATCCTTGTCAATATGGAAAGAAACCTAAATATAGTTTTAAATCAATCGGTGAAGTCTCAATAACTGATGCATTATAGTTAGTGCACATGGATATATTTTTTCCAACATAAACTGGAAGCGTTGGAGGCAAATACTATGTGTTTGTTCTAGTTGATGATTACACTAGATTTACATGGGACTATTTTCTATAAAAGAAGTCTGAAGCATTTTTTTTATTTCAAAAGTTTTAGAGCCCAAGTTAAAAATGATAAAAACCTTCCACTAAAAACTATTCATAGTGATCAGGGAGGAGAATTTCAAAATTCTGATTTTGAAACTTTTTGTTGTAGAAAAGGTATTACTCACAACTTTTCAGCACTGAGAACTCCTCAAAAAATGGTATAGTTGAAAGAAGAAATACAATTCTTCAAGAGATAACTAGAACCATGTTGAGTGAATATTCTATAGCAAGATATTTCTCGGTTGAAGCTATAAGTACTGCTTGTTGTACTATAAATAGTGTTTTGAATAGAACGTTTCTTAATAAAACTCTTTATATGTTATGGAATTGTTGAAAACCTAAACTCTCCTACTTCAAGGTTTTTGGTTGCAAGGTATTAATCTTGAATACTAAAGATAATCTACCCAAAATTTCACCAAAATTTTATGAAGGGATTTTATTACACTACTCCATAACTTCTAAGGCTTATAGTGTTTTCAACAAAAACACTTGTACTGTTAAAGAAACAGTGCTTGTAGAATTTGATGAATCTGATCCTTTTCTTTTTAAACCATCCCAACCTACATCCTCGAATGTGTTTTCAAAAATTGATTATCAACCTTTGATATAAGATCCTTCTGATAAGGAAAATTTTCAAGAAGACACTTCTGAAACATTTACCCCAGAAGACTTTATACCCTATGTTGATGAATAGGTTTTAGAAAACCCAAACCATGTGTTTCTTAATAATCATCCCAGTGATAGTATTATTGGTGATGTAAATCATCCTTCAAGGACTATATGTTCCTTGAAAAATTAGGTAGAACATATTGCATTCCTTCCCAATTAGAACCAAAAATCAATGATGAATCTTTAGGTGATGATGATTGGATTAAAGACATGCAAGATGAACTAAATTAATTTGAAAGGAATAAAGTATGGACCTTGGTTGAAAGACCTAAGGAAACTTCTGTTATTGGAGTAAAGTGGGTCTTCAGAAACAAATGTGATGAAAATGGAGTCATTGTATGAAATAAAGCTAGACTCATTTCTAAATTCTATAATCCGTAAGAGGGAATAGAATATGAAGAAACCTATTATACAGTAGCTAGACCTGAATCTATTCGTATCTTACTTTCCTTTGCAGCTTTCGTCAATTTCAAACTTTTTCAAATGGATGTGAAAGGTGATTTCCTTAATGGTTAAGTTCAGGAGGAAGAATATGTTGAACAACCTCCTGGCTTTGAAGACACAAAATATCCTTATCATGTTTTTATACTTACCAAAGCATTGTTTGGCCTTAAACAAGCCCCACGAGCTTGGTATGATAGACTTACTGGATTTTTGCTTCAAAATAACTTTGTTAAGGGAAATGGAGATCCAACACTTTTTATAAAGAAAGATAAAAAATGTTTTTATTTGTTCAAATTTGTGTTGATGACATCATATTTGGTTCAACTCTGCAATATTTAACTGATTCGTTTGTAAGTATAATGAAGTCTGAGTTTGAAATGAGTATGATGGGTGAGTTAACATCTTTCCTTGGTTTTCAAATTTCTCAAAGACCAGAAGTAACCTATATATCTCAACATAAATATATTAAATATATTCTTAAAAAGTATAGATATGAAAACACTAAGAGTATAAGTACTCCCATCAGTACCTCAAATTCTTTAGATCTTGATGAAGCTTAGAAAAAGGTAGATCAAACATATTTTAGAGGTATGATAGGAACCCTATTATACTTGACTGCTAGTCATCCAGACTTAATGTTTTCAGTATGCTTATGTACCAGATATCAATCCAATCCTAAGGAATCTCATTTAAAGGCAGTGAAAAGAATTTTTTTCTACTTAAAAGGAACCATGGATCTTGAATTATTTTATACTTATGGAAATGATTTTGTTCACAAAATATTTTCGGATGCTGACTTTGGTGGATGTATAATGGATAGAAATAATACATCTGGAACTTTTCATTTCTTATGAGATTCATTAGTTTCATGGTCATGCAAGAAGCAACATTCTGTAGTAATCTCCACTACTAAAGCAGAATATGTAGCAGCTAAAAGTTGTTGTGCTCATGTGTTGTGGATGCAACACACACTCAAAGACTATGGCTTGAGTTTTACAAAGACTCAAATTTTGTGTGATAACACAACTTCCATTTCCCTTAGTAAAAACCCTTCACATTACTCTCATGAAAATCACATTGATATTAGGCATCACATTCTTAGGGATCACACACTTAAAGGAGATATCATTCTTCAGTTTATCGGAACACAAGATCAACTTGATGATATATTAACAAAATCATTACCCTCTGGTAGATTTGAAAACATTAAACAGAATTTAGGAATGATAACCATGAGGTAATCCTTCTTCATTAACTTCTTGATGAACAATTCTCCTTACATTAATAAACTCCTCCTCAAAGGGAGAGTACAGTTGCATGTTAGTCAAAATATTTCTCTGTCATTTTTCTTTTCAAACTTTTGTAATTAATTTTTTTTCTTAACAAGTATTTGGAAATTCTCGGAATGGAAATTCTTGGAATGGAAATTATTGGAATGGAAATTTCGGAATGGAATCTTTCGGAATGAAAATTCTCAAAATAGAAATTTTTGTAATGAGAATTTTCGTAATGAACATTCCGTAATGAGATTTTTCGTAATTAATTTTTCATAATGATAATTTTCGTAATGAACTTTTTGTAATAAGAATTTTCATAATGAACTTTCTGTAATGAAAATTTTCATAATTAATTTTCCGTAAAGAGGATTTTTCGTAATGAGTTATTTTTAAGAAGAATAATACCAATAACAAACAATATTTCTAGCCAATAACAAAGGTATGATTTCCTTACATAAATTTTCATAATCATATTTTTCTTACTGGTATTTTCCTATGTTCTAAAATTATTCAGATTCTAGTTTTCCTTAAATCAGAATGTTTTTCTTAAAACCTCAAAAGATCGGGGTAAAGTTTTCCTTGATGGAATGTTCTCAACCATCAGATCAGATCAAAAAGTTTTTCAACTGTCAGATGGTTTTTGGTAGACCAAAGGTCAACTCCATCGCCTATATAAAGGGGACCCCAAGGCTCATCCCACATCGGTTGTTCATGCTCTCGCGTCTCGAAGCCTTGCATATATTCTTAAGTACCATTCCAAACATTCTAAATCCCGTTCTGAATCTTCCAAAACTCTCCACTATGAACGACTGTTGAAGCTACATCTCATGATATGTCAACTACAAAGCCAATCTCAAAATGTATAGTCTTCAGGGAAAGGTTAGTGCATCCTAATTTTTACAAGTTTGATTCTATTATAACCATGAATATCATATTGAATGGCTGGGAAAATGTTTGCTTGTACAAGTCAGATAAATAGGATCTGGTTTATACAGACTTACTTGTCGAGTTCTACGAGTCTGTTTCCTACCAGGAGGAATATGGAAGATATCTTTTTTCCTTCAAGTTATATGGAAAGACTTACAAATTATCCTACACCAAGGCTGCATGCTTAGTGGGTTTACCTTACGAAGGGGAAGCTGAATTTTTCTCACATAAGCTTCTGGATGAGCAAGGAAGTTTCAACAAGGTGAAGGCTCTGAAATTTCAAGGACTCAAAGATACCAAGACTGCTAAGATTTCTCATCTCTCTCTGAATAATCGGATTCTACAGTTGTGGGTACAAGGCATTCTTTTACCAAGAAGGGGTGATAAGGATAATCTGGAGAAGGGTGAAATCTATGTCCTAGATTTCCTGGTAAATCTATGGAAGATAAATTTGATGAGGCATGTATTGATTACGATTAAGAATATAAAATAAGAGAACTTGAGAGCCCAAATCATTATGTACCCTGCTTTATTATCAAAGCTGATAGTTTGGTTCTTAGAGTCTTTCAAAGATTCTTGCAAGTAAAAAGTTCAGAATTGTAAGCTTATGCTAGTTAGTGATGATACTTTGAAGAGGATGAAGATTGGTTTTTCTAGTGGATCGGGAGAATTCTATCCTTTATCTTTGGAAGAGGCTGAGTTAGCTTAGAAAGATTCACAAACTCCAGAACCATCTAAAAAGGCAAGGAAGAAGGGAAAGCTTAAGGAAGTGGATGCTGAAGACAAAAATATCAAAGCTACGGAAACTCAGTCTACTCCCCCATGCCGAAGAAGCTGAAAACATATACAGATAAAGTGGTAGCCAAGTGGAGGTAAGACAAGGAGAAGAGGAATGAAGGGGATCCATAGTTCGGATTGGACCCTGTAGAGGCTAAGCCCTTAGAAGAGAGAGTTGCAGATTAATTTTAAAAGCAGGCAAAAGAAAATAAGTAGAAAAAGAACTTCTCTAAAGATGAAGTGGTGCAATCTCTGTTAAGTGATACTGAAATAGCTTTTGAGCAAATTCCTATTCCAAAAACCATTGAAGTCCAACCATATTTACCAGAGACTCCATGTTAGAACTATGTCACTTCGGAAAAGTCTCGGGGTAAAGAGGTAGTTAATGAACTAGAAGAGGTTGTTGAATAATATTATGATGAAGAAGAAGAAGAAGAAGGAAGTGATGATTTGGATAAATTAATCAAACAAGTAGAAGAGTATAAAGAAGAGGATTAATCCACAAAATTACCCACTCCGGAAAAGGCATTTGAGAAAGAATGTGGGAAGGATGTAGATGACCAAGACGAAGAGAAGGAAAATGTTTTGTATGATGAGGAAGAATATTATCAAAAGAATTTCCTTGAAAAAGATGCGGAAAAGGAGAAACCTGATAACGATCTGATTGTTTAGCTATCAAAAAGTGAGGGAGAATCTCCAGATGATCAACCCATTCTGAAAGCTGACAAGGGGATGCATGTCCTGATGGATACTCCGATAGAAGAAATTTTCAGGAACAAGGAGGTTGGTGGTTCTTCTAAAAGGAAACTGGTGCAAGTTGAAGAAGAATAGTCCCCAAGAAAATTATCTGATTCGGTGTCATCATATCATGGCCATGATTTTGTGGTTGAATCTCTAAAGAAGTTGGTGGAAACCATTCCTATTTTTCCAACTATAGACTCTAAATGCCAGATGCTGCAACAGAGTATGAATCAGAAATCAGATTCTATATCCATGGTCATGGATAAGTGTGTGAATATTGAAGCTGAATATAAAAGATTTTGTATCAATAATGATGTACACAGAAAGTCTTGCAGCAAAATAAATCATTGGTATAAGAAAGTTGAATAATACACGGGTGTGTCTGATAATTTTCAGAATGAGGTGAAAAATTCTTTTGACACTAAGGATAAAAATATTATGAATCCTCAAGATGAGCTGATTGTTGAGCAGAGTTCTTGAAGTCAAAAAGTGAAGGAACTAAATGATAAGACTAACTCTCCTGCTCAAAATTTTATAAGAAATATAAATCTCCGGATTGAGCTTGATAAAAGACTGGAAAAGCAAGATGAGCTAGTGAAGATGCAGCAAGAGTCCATGGAAGCTCAGGTAGAAGCTTTGAAAGCCCACAAAGAGAAGATAAAATCCTTGGAGAGGAAAGTTGAGGAAAACCAAAGAGACTTGAAGAATCTGAAAACCTTTTTGAAGAAACTAATCCCAAAGGAAAAGGAAGACAAATAAATCCACTCCGATATGTTGTTTTATTTTTTTTATTTGTAAAATTTCCTCAACTCTAATGAAAATTTGGTTGGTTGTATCTTGTTATATACTAATGTTTCGGGTACCATATTTTCTTTTCCATTCCCTTCAATTCTTTTCAAAAATCAAAAAGGGGGAGAAGGAAAAATAACTACTCCTAAGGGGGATAAGGAATAAAGAACCGCTAAAAAGAAGATAAGGAAAAATATAAAATGAAGAAGAATAATTTCTAAGTCAAGATATACTTAAAGTAAGGGGGAGTTGCTAACAACAAAGTTTTTCATTCTCATGATAATAAAAACTCCACTTTGGAAATTTAGAATACAATCCATAGAGTTTCAATGCCTTAGGGGGAGTTAGTTGTATTCACTTTTATCCATGAACAAAGGGAGAGAAGTTTTAATTTCAATCTCTAATGAAATTTTTCAAAGCCCTTATATTCCCTTTCGTAAGGATATTTTTTCTTTCCAAAACAGAGGAGATTGTTGAGTCAATAAGGTTTTCCTTATGAATTTTCTATTCCATCTTGTTTTCAAAATCACATACACCTTATACTTAAGCAAATCTATATTTTACCTCCATAATGAAAATTTTCTTCTTTAAGTAAATTTACCCTAAACAAGATTCTATTATACATATCAATATTTTTCATCAGTAAAAAAACCGGATTCATACCCAAAAACCCCGAAATCATATAATGTCAAGAATTGGAGTATTCATTTTTTAGAATCTGAATTCTGAATATGAACTATAATAAAGTTCCACTCCAAATTCTGGATGTGAACTATAAGGAAGTTCCACTCCGAATACTGGATATTAAATCTTATGAAGTTCGACTCCGGTCTTTTACTAGTTCGACTCCAAACATTCATGAGTTCGACTCTGAACTCTTATGAAGTTCGACTCCGAACATTCATCAGTTTGACTCCAAACTCTTATGAAGTTCGACTCCGAACATTCATGAGTTCGACTCTGAACTCTTATAATGTTTGACTCCAAACTTTCATGAGTTCAAATCCGAACTCTTATGAAGTTCGACTCCAAACTTTCTTGAGTTAGACTCCAAAATCTTATGATGTTTGACTCCGAACTGTTACTAGTTCAACTTCGAACTCTGTAAGTTCAGATTCTGAACTCTGGTGAAACCAGACTCCAAATTTCCATAGAAATTCAGACTCTGGACTTCTACAGATTTCAAGTTCTGAATTCCTATAAAACAGAATCCAACAATTTTTTATCATAGACTCCGAATTTCATTTTGGTTGGACTCCGAACTTTTATTTGATTACACTCGGAATTTTAGTTTTACTAATACTTATACTTTATTCATTATAAAACGATGGTGTTCTTTCAGTTACACATGTTTTGTTATAAAATGATGTCGTCCATTCTGTTTCTAATTAACCATTGGTTTAGTGACATGTGTACAGGACCCTCCGAAATTCAAGGAAAATATGACCGTTGGAGGAGGGATCCAACTGTTCTAACCGAGCCTATAAATAGGATCTCATTTGAAATATCACAACAACATGTTGATCACTCTTGAGACCACACACTGTTAAGGTGATTTATAGAGAGAGAAGCATTTCATGCCTTGTGCATACTAAACTTCTCGTTCAGATTTCTCCGTGCGACTCCGAATGTTGGTAATTACATTCAAGGGCTTCTGGGGATAGGAAGACAGAGGTGCCAACATCCATAATGTTCGAGGGCTTCCATGCTGAGGAAGACAGAGGTTCCAACTACCTTGAAGTTCGACGGCTTCATTGCTGAGGAAGACAAGGGTTCCAACTACATTAAAGTTGAGGGATTGCAGGGATAGCAAGATAGAGACGTAGATCTTCGTATTGAGGGCTTAACCTGGTGTGGGTAAGATAGACTTTCTTGAAAGTATAAATCAAGGGACCATTATTCGAGGTTGTTTGATACCCTTCTATTTGGGTTAAAAGACTTACATCATGTTACTTGTAGTTTTACTACATGTTTTCTGCTGCATTTCGTATTGTAAGGAAATTATAATCTTCTTATATTTCTTACACTTGTACTCTGATTAGTTTAGATTCTATACGCTTTATGGTATAATCTCATATTGTAATCTTTGGTTAAGTATAAACTTCCAGATCCATATTTTTATAACCACTTTTTTGGAATCTCTTTCCAGTTTTAACCAAGTGCATATAACTAGAAGTTTGTTATTTCATATTCTATACCAATACTAAATGGTGTTTGAGGTGTTGTGAATATACTTAGTTTAACTTTGGTAAACATAGATCAGTCCTTGTTTAAGGGAACAAATTTTCATACTGTACAATTCACCCCCCCCCCCTCGTGTATATTGAGAATCTAAATCATTATTTCGATCCTACAGTGTTGAGGGAGTTCCACACATCACCTCTAGTGGTACATCCAAGAGTTGCGAAGATGTACCAATACCATCGTCGATAGCACTGGTGGCCAGGTATGAAGATTGTGGTTGTAGAATTTTTCTCATGATGCCTCACTTGTCAGCAAGTGAAGGTGGAGCACCAGGTTAATGAAGGATTTTTTTTATCCCTTAGAAGTACCGGAATGGAAGTGGGATGCGATATCCATGGACTTTGTGACATGTCTTCGACGTACATCCAGGGGTCATGACTTGATTTGGATGATCGTTGACTGACTCACCAAGTCGTCTCACATTATCCTGATCAGAGAGCAGGGCTCAGTAGAGAGCATGGGATGTCTCTACATATAGGATATTGCGTGGTTACATGGAGTAACTTCTTCTGTTGTCTTTGATAGTGTTGAAAGCTTTACTTCCTGGATATGGAAGGGGTTTTCAGGATGTTTCAGGACACGACTTCTCTTGAGCACCACCTTCCATCCTCAGACGGATGGTCAGACCAAGAGAACCATCCAGAACCTTGAGGACATGATCCATGCATGTGTCCTCGACTTCGGTTGCAGTTGGGAGGATCACCTACCTTTGGTGGCGTTTTCCTACAAAAACAGCTATCACTCCACCATCGGTATGGCACCTTTTGAGGCTTTGTACGGAAGACCTTGCATATCGCCACTATGCTAGACAGACCCAGAGGAGTCACCACTAGGGGGACTAGAGATGGTATGGGCTACCATGGAGAAGGTGCAGATCATCTAGGAGTGGATAAAGACTGCACAGAGAATACAAAATTCATATACTGATATGAGATTAAGGCCTCTCGAGTTCGAGGATGGAGAACACGTTTTCCTACGTTTCTCACCCCATTGAGGTCTATGATGATTTGGACGAGGCGGAAAGTTATCTTCGCAGTTCATCATACCATTCTAGGTCCTCATTAGAGTAGGCAAGGTGGCTTACCGCTTGGCTCTTCCACCTCTGTTGCACCACGTGCATGAAATCTTCCACGTATCACAACTGAGTATATAGGTGCACGACCCATCCCACATCAACGACCACATGGAGATGGATATCGATCACGAGGTGACTTTCAGGGAGGTTCCAATGGATATTGAGGATCGATAGGAGTAGGTCCTACGTGGATAGTTGATACCTCTAGTCCGTGTTCATGGGCAGTACGGGAACCTTTAAAAGAGTACATGGGAGAGGGAGGCTCAGATGCGTGATCAGTACCACCATTTGTTCCCTTAGTTTGAGTTGTATATTATGAGGATGTAAAGCCCTAAGATGGGTAGAATGTAAAGACCCAAATTTCCATTGGTTTTTTTTAAATACATGTGAATTTTACGAGTCTACAATTTTTCATGGTGCTTGATTTCGAGGCCCAGTGTGTCCAAAATCAAATTATGATGTTTTGTTCGGGTACGTTCATAAAAGATACGATCCGATTTTTATAACATTTGAACCGTTGCTCGGAATGGAAATCTGAGGGCACCATTGAACTCGCAGTGCTGATTTTCTCTTGAGAAGACTTTCATGTCGATGGCAGATGGTCGAGAATAAAATAGAGCTTTTGGATTTTTAGAAAAGAAAATTATAAAATAAAGTGTAGCCAGACTTTATTTTATTCAAGCCTCCATGTGAGTGCAGGTAGTTGGAACCTCAACTTGGGAGTTGGTAGTGGGACCGCCACACACTAACCTCCCATGAGAGGTTATGGTGGTGGTACCTACCCGAACCCAACCTACCATGTTAGATTAAATGTGGTCGGGACCACACAAGGCCACCTGACCCCTCATTAATGGGAGGAGACCTTAACCTCTCAACTCTCCCTCATTAATGAGGGAGATCCTCTCCACCTTTACCCACCATAATGAACCTATCCCCTCCAATTAATCTGTGCCAACATTAGTGAATTAATTAGGGGGATCCTCATAATTAAATCACCAATTCTAATTCTATGCCAACAGAATAATAAGACAACCTACCTATTTTATTTTAACAGGAATATATCATTATTTTGGAATGGGGGAAATGAAAACTAAGGAGAAAAAGATCCCAATGAATAACCATTCTCCCAATGAAGGATGTGAACAATGCGAAGAACGCCAGCGACACTCTTCTTCTCCTACCTTCTTCCTCATACCCCTTTGATGTGGGTCGTGATCGTCTACTATGGATTGATAGCCATCCTTCTACAATGTCAACGAATGACTACGGGCGAATCAAATGTAGGGGTTTGTTTTTATTTAATGTATGAACATTTACTCATGTTCTTCCTTTCTCTCAAAATGAATAATGGTGGTAGTTGTGATTAATAATAGTGAGCCGTTTGTTATCTCCTTAAACGTGGAGGATTCGGGCTGAACTAACATGCCCCGACATCCTCTGTCGATTTCTACATTCTTCCAGCGTTCGACGGTAAGGGGACAAAGGTGGCAACAATGTGGTCGTGCTGCCCGCACCTTCTGCAAACCGTGTCACACCCACGGTGCACCAGTGCTTCCGGAAAAACATCGAAGGCCCGGCGGCGCCCGACCCACCTACCCGTGGCACCCTCGACATGGTTCCGTGCCCAGTTGGCCCGCTGCTTTTACCCCCGGTGCCCTACCCGCGCCCCTTCGGCCAGCTGCATGCACCTCTGGAACACTTCCTGACGCCCCTGTGCACCTTCCGGCGGACTAGACTACCCCTGCTAGTGATCTTCCTCGTGCCCCCGCACCGTGTAGTGGTCTGTTCGGCACCCCGCCACCTGCTGACGGCCTTCTCGGCGCCTCGGTTCCCCAGCCTACGGGCTGCGCGGCGCCCCCGCGCCCCTGCCAGCGGCCTGCCCGCCACCCCCGCGCCCTTCCGGCTGCCTTCAATGCACCCCTGCACCCTACCGAGGCCTGCCTGGTGCCCCTGCGGCCTGCCCCGTGGCCTGCCACCCCCTGCCCGGTGCACCTGCAACCTTCCCGGTGACCAGCCGGCCTCCCGAACCAACCCGCGGTGTCGCCGGCCGAACCGGCCCGGTCTCCCAGGCCGAGTCACCGATCCACCTATGTGGCGACTACCGGGCCGAACCGCTGTCGTGGTCTGCTAGGTCAGGCCCAGCGTATCGGGTCAAAACATAGCCGGCTGACCCGCCCAATGGGCCGGGTCAGACCCATCAAGTCTGACCATGTCGACCCAGACTGGGTCGGGCCAAGCCGGTCCGACCGGGTCGGACCGGACCCAGGCCCATTACTGACCCATTACCCTCTTGGACCATATCATTGGCACCGGACGTCCACTTGACGAATCGTCAGTGGCGCTAGTAATCTTGGAGAATAGCCATCCCTTTGAGAATACCCCACAAGAGTTCAATGTATAGTTGAGTCACGGTCAGGTTGGTTTTTACATGAATCCAACCGGGCCCCCGGGACTAAAATGATAATAACTCAAAGACCGGTCATCCGATTGACATGCCGTCTATTGCATTAAGACCTCTATGACATGGCAGACCTTTGAGATACTTCTACGTGAGATTTAGTGACACTTTGATTATTTAACAGTAGCTCGGGGAGACGATCCTATCATAGACGAGTAGTCAGAGTGAATAGACCGGGTAGCTGATAGACCTGACGACTGCTTGACCGATTCGACTCGGAGTTATTCGACTAGCCTAGTGGGGAGCACCCGATATTTGGCAGCAGACCCATGGTGTAGGAGCGCCTGATATTTGGTGGTAGACCTGTGGTACATGACAAGAGGAGTACCTCTGTAGGCTATCAGGGGGAGCGCCCGGTATTTTGCAGAAGACTCAAAGCAGATGGAGCGCCTGGTATTTGGCAATAGACCCGCGGTACTCAACAGGAAGAGTACCTCAATAGTCCCAGGTTAGTGAGAAGCGCCTCAGTGTCGCATCAGGACCATTGTTAATGAAAGAGGAAGAGTTCTATAGCAATTGTGGTATTGATAATGAAAATCTTGGTTTGAGGTGAGTCAATGACCTTTGTGTTTACCTCGTGATTGAGATCAGTTAAATGTTAACGCAGGAATATGTATTGGCATATCCCTAAGTAATTTTTATCCATTGATTTCATACTTTGTGGTTTATCCTTGTTGGATTTTTTTAGACCTTTAGGGTCTCGGGGTCCCTACTTAGTATCGTTATACTCACCTCTACACGGGATATGCCCACACCTCGTTGTGTTGGATGAGGAAGACATACAGTGCTAATAGCGGCTGAGAGTGCCAGGACTAGACGATACCCCGAGGAGGACCTTACTATGTCGTTACATGGTGGAATCTGACAGACGTGGTGTGTTGTGGAGGCCATCTATACCTACACTTTTGGTTGGAACCCCGGAGGATGATCCATGAGCTATATTCACCTATGAGTTGTTTGTCCCTTTTCAGTTGTATATGTAATTTAGAATTGGGTTTTTATTGTGGCCCCCCTTTCTATCATTACACTTTTTATACAACATTTACATTGTGTTTTCTTCCTCTTGTACTCTGATTGTGTGTGTTTACGTTTTATAAAGGCAATGCCTTCCCAATTTTAGGGAATTATGCCTTTGGTGCTAGTCGGCATCCCCTGTCCAATGGAATGCAGGCTTGGGTAGTCACGATACTAGCTCCGGGGGATGGGTCATGATAGTCCAACCATCACTAAATATCCTTCCTCTATCCAAAAATGAGATGAAAGACATGGAATTCCATATAAGAACTTGAAATATTTCATCTTAATCGATTCCTAGAATATGTTGTTATATAAAACTCCATGAGTTCACTATTCTACTCCTAAGAACCCCCAAAATCCAAAACACAGGCTCATAGAATATCCTTGAGTGCAAGAATATTCCATATATATTAATCTTTAATCAATGGATGATAGGTTTCACTCAGAAGAAACTAAAATCCCAAGGCATTTTAAAGACCCTACTCGAACCGAGAAGTTAATGGAAGATCCCTATCCTAAAAATACTCATTGTAACATCATGCAATCAAACTGTCTCACACACATAAATTATAATGAAATCATTGATGGTTATGGTCCCCCTTATATGAAAATAGTGACATACATTCCCCAATAAATTTGTGATCACACATACTTCAAGATTTTTATGTGTCTTCTACGTTATCCTATAAGAAAACTCATATGTGATATCTTCCCATTTTCACTCAGAAATGGGCATAGACTGGAACACCACAATAGGTCTCAGATGATTAGTTGTTAACTATTGATAAGTGACAGATCTTACTATATATTTTAATACTTCTCTGTTCATTCTTGAAATACTGCACTATTTTAGACACCAAGATATATATTTTTCATTCCAGGATGCTCCACCATCTACAATCATGAAACTCTATCATCATTACCCCATGATAGCATGTAGAAACTAACACATGAATACGAAGAAGAGTAAAATTGCTAATTCCTTGAGAATATCCTTTTATTGGCTCCCAACCACAAAATTTTTCTCAAATAAATAAGCCTACTAAGAAATAATATTGGTAGGTATATATCCATTTAATACAAAAAAGTATAAAAATAACCAATGTTAGATTTAATCATCCATGAGAATCGAAAACATCTATATTCATGTATTGATATAGTTCAATCATCCACCACTAGTCATAAGACTCCATCACAACTTATTTTTTTTATTGTGGATCATTATATCTATAATGATATTTCCCTTTCATGTTTTATAAGTCGACTATAATTTGATAGATTGTAGATACTCGACCAAACTCCCCTCATGAAGATTCATACCACTAAGAAAATATGTACCTATGGTACATGTGATTAGTATATACCACAAAACTCTCTCCCATATGATAATTTCTCTACCATCATAGGGAATGTAACAAAAAAAGTAACAATGTATCATGTGTATAATAATTTCCCTCATGGGGTATCACATATCTCAATCCATACTAAATCAATTGATCATCCTGCTTAAAAGATACTATAAGTACATGTATAGATTTTCCATATTGCACATTATATTTTATACTTTTTAATGAGTAAATTGGGGATATTATGTGAGGAATTCTTAAATTTATTCTCATTAAAACCACCCTCGCATGAATCTTAACAAAAAAACATCACCCATTTTTTCATCCCTGGTTCCTATGCTTCCAAGTGAAATAATTCCTTAATAAAATGTCGCTACTAACCATATAAACCCAAAAAAATATTAATCTTGATGAAATTATTGTGTCTCTCCCATGATACCAAGGATTCAACCATCTATGGATATAATAATGATCTTACCTATGAGATGACACAACCAAATATTTTCACATTATCAATCCTGAAATTGAATTTAGTTAGCATAGAATAACGGAAAATATCATTCAATGAACATAATATGATTTCATTATGTTGGGTATAATCATCTACTGACTGGGAGTTCAAAACAATTTCATTAAAAAACACAAAAAACTGATCCTTAAAAGGATGAATCTTCTAATTCATCATGGAAATGTATAACACTAGGGTTTTTATCAAAATGATAAATATCACTATGAAAGCATATAATCAATTCCTTCTATTAAAAGAAGTATGAGGTATGCTCTATGGAATCACCCTCAAATGGATGAAACTTGATCAGAAATTGGTTTTCGAGGAGATAATAGGATATCTTAGCTAGCCAAGGAGATAATAAATATGTCAAAGGGGATACCAATTCATAACCATCACATGGTTTAATATATAATAATATACACAATATATCAATGTCCAGTTATCCTTCTTGGTGAAAAGAACAAGAGAACACCATGGAGGGTTATGAGGATATATGAAACATGTACCTTCTTGATCCCCAAATTGAACTTTTAACTCTTGAAGCTCTATTGGTCCCATCCTATAAGGTGCGATAAATATTTTCTATAATCTTGGAATCAACTATATTGTGAACATGATCTTAATAAATGGTGGTAAGTCATATAAATCATCTAGAAATAAATCCTCAAAATAGTGTACCACTAGTATAATGGTATCCTTCTATATTAAACCATTACACATAACAAGTCCTGTTATATAAGCCATGTGATAATCCAATATATAGTAAATTGTTCCAAATTTACCATCTAGAATATCTGAGTCACCCTCTTGATAATTATTACCTATTTATAGAAATTGATAGGTAAATTCCATTTAGTAATAGTAATTGTGATTCTAGTTATGAACTAGAAACACCACACTATAATTTAAATCATATCCTTTTATTTCTGGCATAAATGAATAGTAAATTAATTCTTAACCACGAAATTCTATAAAAAACACCATGAAATGTTTGATATTCTCTAACCGCTCTAACAATGGTCTATCAACAGTCAATACATCATCAAAGATTTTAAAAACCAATACCAATCCATTTTGAAAAAGAGAAAATAAAAATAAATATTATAGTCTTGTATGAAAAAAATCACAAGAAATGGTAAACGATATAATAATCATACCTCAAATGGTAGATGGTCCGATATCCATATTATTCGGAGTATACTATATATCTATGTACCGACTAGAGACACTTCCCTAGGATCTAATCATAATCTATTGAGTGAATCACACATCCTATTATTGTTACTCATGTATTGATGTAAAATACCCCCTTTTTCAATCAAAACATCTGGTGTTAATCCATCTACATATCTGCTAAGTGGTAACTAAGTCATTACTAGTCTCTCGTGGATCTATTAATGTCATTCTATTGCCCTACTTCTGCATGAAGCAACAAAACCTCTATAGCTGACCAGGCCTACAATAAGCATAGAACACCAACATGGGGTACAACCACTGAGGATACATTTTTAAGAACATTCCACATTGATTTAACTACAATAGAACATCGTCATTATATGGTTTCCCACTCCCCTAACTACTATCTATAATTTTACATGGAAATATGTATTAAATATTAACACCATTTCACCCAATGAATATATCACAGTTCACATTGATGAAACATCCTATACATTTCATAGAGACTCTATAAGAATTCATTCCATGATGAGTGACTGATTCATCACAACCAAAAATATACTGAAACAAATAAATTCACCTTTGGGCCGATCTCATTGGGAATAACATAAAAAAAAACCATTCTCTGGATATATCATTAGAAGATAATGATGGGATAATCCAATTTATGTCTGTGAAATATCTATCATGGTTCATCACTAACATGCCCCACCCCCAATGTAAGAGGAATTATATTGAGAGACTTGTCATCCATCAATGTCTGTAGATAGAAGTGGATCATGAACAAAACCTTAATTTACTTATAAGATAACTTATATTTCTTCCAAAAAATATCATAATTTCCCCTGTATTGTTCGGATGGTCCATCAATCATATATATGTGGATGTCTTAAGGTTCTAAAAGGTCATCTGGATAGACTCAATATAGAGCTCAACTACCTAGGATCTTCCCCCCATAGTGAAAGTATGTTAATTATACAGGTGAAAATATATTGTTATCTATTACATAGAAGGCATAATGTGAACTATCTCCAATAACATGGATCAAATGAGACTTAGAAATCTTTCAAGAAGTTGTACATCCATCTGATCAACATGAGGTTTAGGAATCTACACCTTAGATATGCTTTTAATTGAGTAGATTTAAAATCTCCTAATACTCAACTCAAATATGATGAGGATGCATTTTATCTAAAATAAAAAAACACATCTTATATCATTATATAAAAACAAGGTCATATTCAGCTAGTGAAAACTAAGAACCACTAGCTCATGCTCTCTCTAAAGAAGACATACAAGAAATTTTTCATTAAACAAAAGTGATTTTATTTCATTTATCTGATTTAACATTTATCTCATTTTATAGTAAATATATGAAACAAGGTAACATTCAATAAAATTTTCCTATTATGGGAAATAAAAGTTGTGTTATATCCCTATCTTCCTATCAATATTTACACACACTCAACTCAATCCATACTAGGCCATGAGTATAATTTCATGAAACAATAACATAATGAAAAACTAAATCTCAAAAAACATTCGTCGCACAGGTTAACAAAAAATCAAATGTAATAATAAAACATCATGAAAAACAATCCCTACTGGAGGCACTCTGATTCCCCCATACATGGGTAAGATACTCCCATGAACATTCTCATTACCATGTATGCACACCTCATTGTCTCCTTCCTAAATTTCCCAAATAGTAATAAAATAAAAATAAAAACCTGCTCCTCTAATTCCACATTTTAATGTACACCGATCTGGAACTCTCTATCATCAACAAACCACTTTGGTAACAATACCTTCACATCACCTCCCCATATTCCAGAGGCTGCCGACTAGCACCGGCGATGTGATGAGTACTATTGGGTGGCTATAACGCTAGATCAGAGTTACAATGTAGAGAAAATAAAACATATAAATAAATATCATAGTAGTATAAATAGTATAAACAGAAAAATATAAATTTGGGATGAAAAATGAGGTACAAATATACCAAAAAATTAAACCATCAAATTACAGCCAGAAATATATATAAAAATAAAACTAAATAAATAACTATCTAAAACAAGTAATCTCAAAAGACCCTAGTCATGAACAAAATCTTGGTCCCATCTTTAAAATTTTTCCCATCGAACATGCAATAATTACAATCATTGTTCCTTGACCTTATCCAAACATGTATTATAATAATAATTTTGGGTAACAAATTTCATCCCAAATAGGGTGTGAGTAAAACGCATTACATCATCTTCACCATGTATTATCAAAACCAATTCGTTATGAAGTGAATGAAATAAAGTGATAATATTGTAATTTAGTTAACATATTAGTAAAATAAATAAACTAACCTTCTATGAAACTAGGTTGGATTTTCTCTATGAATCATGCACAACCACGTAAACCATAACGTTAAACTATGGAATAATCAAATAACATGTAAAATCCCTATTTATATGAATTTTAGCAATTTTGAAAGTCTCTATATATAATAATTTCAGCAAAAATTTGAAAAATACTAGAATATAATCATTTCTGCCTCACCTGGAATTGCATTATATATAATCATTTCATCATCAATCTAGACCAGGTGCACAAAATAATAATTATAACATAATACTATGTTATTATCGGCATATAATAAGTTCTACATCTCAATGAATCACCTAATATATAATCATTTTAAAATGAATTAGGTCCAATCAAACTATATAATTATTAAAACATTAATTTCAAGAAGTCATAAAAACATGTATATCACAATATAACATCATAGTCCTAAATGGTTAATTATAATGATTACCATATTTTTTAAATGAATAATTCTTCTATATATTCAATTATTGACAATAATTTCAATAGAACAGAAGGTATTAATGAATTTATTCTATTTCTATAAATCACTTGAAACATCATGTTATGATAAAGAAAACTTTAAAACCATTGGAAAATCATTATTTATCTAGGGTCTTCTAACCCAATTGGTAGCCACAATCTAGGTATAAATAAAATTTAATATAAAAGAATACAATCAATAATAAATTCTATTAATTATCTTCAATCAAAATGAAATTAATTAATTCACAGTTTGGGTCAGCACAATCTAA
Source organism: Viscum album (assembly GCA_963277665.1). Taxonomy (NCBI): domain Eukaryota; kingdom Viridiplantae; phylum Streptophyta; class Magnoliopsida; order Santalales; family Viscaceae; genus Viscum; species Viscum album. Next base: position 1,935,186,989 of record OY728142.1, read on the forward strand.
ATATTCGACATAAATATGAATTAAAGTGATCAAATGATTATGTTTAGAATACCTATATTAATTCATTAAACAAAAACTACTTCCAAAATGTATATCAAATATAAACAAAGACACTAAAGATCACAGGAAGGAACATATGTCATAAAAGACCCATATTAACACTTAATTCAATGATGGTCTAAAAATTCCATATCTAAAATGATAGACACTGATGGAAGAGGGATAAGAAAAACATATCACCAATGATTTATTTCTTTAATGGGACATCCATTAAGAATGATGGTTCCCAAAATTGACCTAGAAATCACCATGTGATTTATAGATGATATGGATTCACTAAATGAATTAATATTATAAGCACTGACCATCTCCAAATCAATGATGGTGAGAAATACATGGTATGAACGCCCATTATTTTTATTTAATTACAATTTAAGATGCGTGAAATAATTTCTATCTTCTCAGGTGAATTACCCCTTACCTGAACATTAAATTTCATGAAATGCTGATTCAAGGTGTGTATCAGTTCATGCCTTGAAGACGTTCATGCCTTGTATCACTAATACAGATTCTACCTTATGGTAATTAAATATTGTTTACTGAATTTACATAGCATGAAAATTCCTTGTAGATATATTTATTCACATAAATCCATTAAAGAGATAAAACCTCCTATGTGTCCTTTTAACATTTTTTAATACTCTTTTAATCTTGTTTAACATGTGTATACTATGTCTTTATTAATTCAAATAAAACCAGAAATCCCTGAACATTAGGTCATTTTCCAAAATTTATGACCTAAATCTCTTAAAAAGACTACAAAATAATGGATTAAACTCTAAGAAACCATAGAAAAATTGGTTTTATAAAAACTCAAAGTAGGAATACATAGATGAATAAGGGATCATACACAAATTTTTATCAACAAAAGTCTAAATATGGTGAAATTTTATTTAAATTTTTTTCTCCATTAGTATATGTAATATATAATGGTAAATGGAAAAAATACATTATAATTCTTCAAATAACCAAAGTCGATTAAACATTATGTGGTTTAAATTATTTTATCTATAAAATTTTACTTGATGGGAATTAAGAATATTGAATCCTTACTAAAAATCAGATTATAATAAAAACCTTTACTGATTATGTAATCTGAAAATGAAAAATAAATAAAAGGAATAACCTAGATGTATTTATAAATACCAATAATATTTGTTACAGGAATCATAAATCATATTATAGGTTACTATATACACCGCACAATGGAACATGTTGTGAATATGTAATATTTTTTACGACAAAAAAGTGAGATGATAAACCCTTACATCATGTCTAGCATAATTTTTTATGTGATAAATCATACTCTAAAACGAATTATAAATTTTCATAAATATATAAAGGGGCCATATAAATAAATATAATATCATATAAGATCCCCTTATGACATTTCAACTTGAATATATTAATAATTCATTACTAAAATATTCATTTCTGGGTGTTAACCCTTCCAATTTTTATATATGTTTTGGTTCATTAGTTTTTTTTCAAATAATATTGATCATATATCAATAAAATATAGATTTTTATTAATGATATAAATATAATAAATTTAAATTATATAAATATTATGAACATTCGTTAAAGGTGGAGATTGAAAAAATGAATTATATTATTCAAGGGCATGGTATTATGTATGTATGTAAGAATGTTGTTTTCATCTTCTAAAGATTAGTATTGAAGGAAGATAAGAAAAATTTATAATTTTTTAATCATAATGAAATTATATTAATCATATATATTCATTAAATCCATCATTATAAATATTCATGTTAGGATGTTATGGAAAAGAATCATATCACCATATGGAGGTGGTATTCCACTCATACACAAGAGAGATGAATTCTTTTTCAGTTTGATGGAATAGAGATGGAAAAAGGGTTAGATACAAGCATAAAAAACATCAGTATATTTATGATATTATAGTCATAATATTCTTATAGATACATTAGGTTTTCCGATGTTTTTACAGGATATATATTTGAAAAACAACGGTTAAGAACTATATATATATATTCTTTGGAAATCCTCCTTGTGTCAATTTCTAAAGCCTTAATAGGATGATATTATGAAAAATAAAAACTATAGAAAATTAAAAGGGATGTTATAATATAATATGGATTGTTATTGATTTCTATAATATACACTATAAGTGAATAGAATACTGAATATGTGGTGTTCTTTTATATGTTGGGGAAAGGTCACTGTCGAAATTTTCTGAATAAATAAATGATATTACTATTTTTCTTAATGGAAATAGATCCCAAATTAATTCTATTGATATATTAGATGATTTACTTCCTAAAAAAGAACATATAATATCATATTGAGAGGTTTCAATTAATTTTATCCAATATTTGATTAGATTTAACCCTTTGACCACATGTTAACACTAATCCTGGTAAGTTATTTTTTTCATTGATAATGTTCATTATGACCACAAATAAAATTAGTATCATTAAAAAAATTATATGGAGATTAAATGTATTGATTCAATTTTATTGCTCTAAATTTATATAAAATCAAGAAATTAATTTAAAACCAACCCCACAATTCATAATGAAAAATAGTTTCTTGAATAATTAATTTCTAGGTATAAAAATAGTTATTATAAAAAAACATTTAATGTTGATTCTAATGAAATTTGTTACATTATTTTTTATTATAAATATATAATTATTTATTAAAACTATTCCAAAATAAAATGAGGCTTTTTCAATAAATGAAAAAAATACCAGCTTTCATAAAAATCTAAGTTTTCAACTATTCTACCAAAATTCATATATTTTAGAAAACTATAATAAATTTATCCTATTTTATTATTGGGATGACTATTTCTATAGTTGTATTAATTTTCTCAAATACATATTACAAATTCTTTTGAAATAATTATGATGTAATTGTAAAAAATGTAATAAAAATCATTTATGGTGAAATCATATTTTTAAATCACTATATGGAGCCAAAGAAAATTGGGTACTTTTTATTAAAAATTAAAAAATAAATATATATTGTTTAAACCAATTATATATTTTTTTTATAATGTGGTAGATATTATTCATATCACTAATTTTATATATTGGTTATAATAATCACATTTAAAAAATTATAATTAAGTAGTATATCATTGTCTTTTTAAACATGATATAGTTGATAAATACTATTATCAATGAAAATTAATTTAATTAATATAAAAATATCATTAAATTTTGTGGTGTTATAGAATATACTAAAAATAAAATATATTTTATCATATTCACTATCATAAAGTCTATTATTTCTTTATACACATTCAAATTAAATGTATAATACATATAAATTTATTGTGTATATATTATAGAATAATATTAATACATAACCAAATATGTATTAGTCCTTTATAAAATACATTTATCTATTTAATAATATTTTTCCATAAAATAAAAATTCGGTTTAAAACTGTCCATTTTTATATTCATCATCCCATTTGATGATATTGTTACTTGCACGTTTTCCATGATTTCATCAGCTGAATTTTTTTTTATATTGATATAAATATCATATTTTTTAATAATATACTTTTCTAATATATATATGTATATATATGTTATGAAAAATGAATCACATCACATTATGGAGGTGGTAGTCTATATATACGCATGAGAGGAGTTATTATTTTCCTAAAGATGGAAATATAAGAACTTATATAAGAAATTATTGTTAAAAATCTATTACTATGTCATAAATATCATATATAAACATTTAATCAATCCTAATAACCAAACACTAAAAATGATTCTGGAAAATGATGGATATTTCTATTCTATGGTACTATTCCACACATACACAGAAGATATACTTTTTACTTCCCATTTTATGGATGCTTATGATAGTATATTGAATATAAAAATTTCAGAAGCCAAAATATTTTTTAAAATATTAAAAAAAAATTCCCCTCATAATAAACATCCATATATGGTGGTGATTAAAAACAATCCCCATCACATCATGAGGAGTTAGTCAGCATGTATGCATAAGTAATGCATTCATTTCACATTTTATGGAGAAGGAAAATAATAAAAGTTTTTCCATATAAATAATAACATTTAATTTAACATGATTTAACTATGTTATTTTATCATCTTGTTAGTAACATAATTAAATGAGGGATAAGAATAAATAAAATGACAATACTCAGTTACTAGCTACACCTCTTCTTTTGAAATCTGCCTCTGTTTTACACATTAATCTATCATTGGTTTGTATTTTGATTAGTACAATACCTATATATCGTAGTAAAGTATGTTATGATGTTAACTGGTTAGGTCATGGATGTGATAAAAGGATAACACTGTTTAAGTAGGAGAAGATATGTGTTTCCTCTTATAATGGAGGGATAGGATAGAAGTGGAGTTTTTTAGAATATTTAAATATATTAATGCCTTACTACAGCTATGTGGCTCCAAATTTGACTATTGTTTAATAAATGAATACATATATGGTAGTATATAGTTATAATAATATTTATACATGTTTTTAATTAATATTAACCCTTGTCATTTTATTTTAACCCCCACATATTAAACCACTTTTTTATTTAACATTGAACTCAATCATTTCCTTGATTATTATTCATAATGACAAGAAATGAATGTGAAAAAATTACAAAAAAATTTAATATCAAATAAAAATGTCAGATTATAATTCATGAAAAATAATATCTTTATATTGATTGTTTATATTTTAACCAAACCTAGAAAATGATACGATAAATGCTTTTTAAAAAGTGTAGTTTTAGAAAAAAAAAGAACATATATATAATTGTTTTAATAATGATTCCTATGTAATTAATTATATAATTTCTGATTAATATATTATTTTTCTAAATTATTGTAAAATTCTTAACATATGGATAATATTAATTTACTTGTATAAATGGAAATGGTAGTTTTATAAAAAAATTGGTATCTTTTTCTATTCACATATAAATAGATAATCCCTAAAAAAATAAAAACAAATAATGCCTTATGATAATAGTGAGGGACAAATTTAAAAAATGATAAATATTTAATCAAATATAATTTCTTTAAATGGTCGAAATAATTTTTAATTTATGCCCAATTTTTTTAATAAAACTAATTTTCTAAATGAAATGTTTTAAATAAATAAATAAAATTTGTATAGTCTATGTACTTATTTATTAAGAATTAACCTTGATAAATAATTTTCATAATGACAATAATAATATTCTCAAACATTATTACAACAAATATATAAAAATAATATATTTTCTCACTATTTAATTAGACTAGGGGTTTTAGGTAAAGCATGTTATCAAATACATCAGGTTTATTTGAAATGTAAATATATTTATATTTAATCTCTAGTTGTTACGTACATCATATAATACATCTAGTATAATGTAAAAAAATACATATATGTCTCATGATTTCATTAGAATAAAAAATTATACTATGAGTCAAATATTGTAGGTAATATTCTCCTTTATTTGGTTATCCATAATTTTTATAATTCATTGATGGTAGATATAATTTAATAAATGAATAATGTTTTTTTTAAATGCCAGTCATGGAATTTTTTTGATTCTTTATTCACATAAATTTGATTTTATACACACTAGATGAAAAATACTTATTTAAACATATGATCCATGATTAGTGATATAAAATATCTTATAACATTAAATTACATCATCTATGAACTAAAACCATGAGTTATACCAACATACTTGCTATTAAATATTTAAAAATCATTTATTTTTATTCATGATAAAAGTAATATTGTTACCCATAGTCTACTATTAACATATTGTTTTTTAACTAATTCCATGAAGATATTATAATTATTGTTTAACAGAATAATTATAATAAATACTCACATTCCCATAATTTATGGATACATTCATCATCTTTTGACACTTAATTTATGTATAGGTTGAAATACCCAAGGATTCATGTTGTATATATTTTGGAAGTTTCTTTGAAAATAGATTGAGTTTTGGTGGTTGGCGGGCCAAAAATGTATGTTTTTGGAGGATATTAAGTTGTTTCATGGTTATTCTAAAAGGTTATTAGTTACTAAGTGATGTCATTTCAAGTGCTCAGCTACGTCAGTGGTGTGTATCATGACTTTCACACAGTCTATTAAACTATGCAGCAACCATGTGGTTGGGATTTGTATGTTTGTAATTCCACATGGTATGGTTTGAGCATATTTTTCAAAATTGTGCCTCTACCTATATGAAACCATGTGTGGGTTCCAATCCTAGGAATTTAATCGCACATAGTTAGTGTAATTTTCGGTAAATATTCTATAAACCATGTGAGTATCCTAGAAATTTAAAAATTGAGATCTAATTTTATTTATCTATTATTTTCCCTTTTATTTATTTTCCTTTTTTTATTACCCCCCTTCCCTTTGTATCACATGAGGTGTCCCTCTCCCCATCCCATGGTATTGTTCTTCCCCTCCTTAGTGGATCCTCTTATTCTGGTTAATCCACCATATTTCATATGATTTCTTGGTTGTCTCCTCAAGGTAAGAACTTCTCTCCAATCATCTCCCTTGGTTTGGAATATCTTTCCACTCTCTATCTACCTGTTTGGATCATCCAAACACTAGGGTTAGGGTTAAATGATTTTTGGTGTTCTTTTAAATTATTAGGGTATGTTGAAGGCCTCTTGGTCAATCCTCATTATTTTTATAGCATCCTCTACCCTAGAAAAATCCGATTTCATCACTGATTGTGGTAAGGGTTTTCTTCTAATGTTTAATTTAGTACTTTTCTTTTCGATCCATGGTGATTATTGGTCCCATATGGTTAATTAATCAGAGAATTTGTGGCTCCTTGAATGGTGGCACTCACACACATAGGTACACATACACACACACACACATTCCTTTCACATATTTCGTCATGATATGAGGAATTTATAAATTGGATTTAGGTTTATATATAGGAATGTATGTGCATGCAGGTGTGGGGTGATCTTCATCAAAAGCTTCTTTTTCCAAGGTGTTTTGGCATGGTCCTCTTCTCATTATGGTATGTTTCACTTTGTTTTTCTCCTTTGGATTTATAATATGTGTGTGCCCCTTTTAATTCCTTATTTATTCAAGTATAATTTTTTTGATAGAGTTGTGATTATTTGAACCCATTTTATTATTTCTTGGCCTTCATATAATTGGTTGGTTTAATTTAATCATCATTTTGTGATTTAAATTGTGATTTTTTTATGATAATCATTTCATGAAATTCAGTTGGTCCTTTTGTATAGTTTTTAAATTGGGAAATTTCTTTTTAACTAGTTAGACATCATTTATTAAAAATGATATTTTGAAAAAGATAGTTTTGTATTACATTAAGGGTTGGCCTCAAAAAACATAAAAAGGGGTTTTCTATATAATATCATATGGTGGTTGAAAATGTGTGAGTGTTTTAACTATATCTAGAAATTCTCGATTAGATTTGTTAGAAGTATTTTGATGGAAATTGGTTACATTGGGCCTTGTTCATGTTTTTAAAGAGTAAGACACGTACGTGGAGGTGGTTTTATAATATTTTGAATTCTTGGGTGGGGTTTTTTCCTTGTAAGGGATGGGGGGTTTCTTTTTGTAGTGGTAATTTGTTTTAAAATGGGGTTTTATGAATACTTCATGTTTTATAAAATTTCTAATTAATGCTTTTAATATAAAATGAATTGGATCATTGGATATTCGGACAAATGGGATTTAGAGTTGGCTCCCTCGGTGTTTAAAATGGTTTCATGTTATTAAAGGGGTTTTGATATTTTTAATGTGAAAATGGAGTTCTATTTACATATTTGGTAACTCTTAAGAGTTTTTTATATTTTCATAATGAAATCTATGTAAATTTCAAATTATTTTAAATGTAATTTCCAAATTTACATGATATGAGTGAAATCTCGGTTGGTACATGTGATTTAATATAGATTTTACAATATAGGACACTACTATTGAGGATGATGTTTTTGTTTTTATTGTGATTAATTATTGTTATACTGGTCTCTTATTAATGTTTTTTTTTTCCCTCAGTGAGAAAGGATAGATTAACTAATTAATTAGTAAATTGAAACCCTCATGATTCCTGTTTGATTCATGTAGAATGTTACAGTTTTTATTTGGGGAAACGAATTATGTGTCTTGTGTTTATGAACATTTTTTTTGGTAGTTAAATATGAAAATGGTGGGACCTAAGAGGTTAACCAAGGATTGTTATGTAAAATATATAAATAGGGTATTATGAAAGGAAATTGTGAGAATTGGGTTTAATTCTTTAACGTGGTTTGTAAATGGAATTTATGTTAAATGTGCCAAGTCGATTGCATGGAATAAATGAGTGATTGGGAATGTTTTAATTTTTTAAGGAAATAGGGTGATGTATGTGATAAATAGAATGTAAATTATAATACTATGTGTATTGATTGTGTATGATATAAATTTTAATGCATTAATAAGCATGTGCACATGGCATCGTGGTGTGATAAAGGATTTACTCTCCTCCCATGGGTTAGGTTGGATTGATTCTCTAACCCATCATCAAAATGAATGAGAACATTAGTAAAACTGATTCTCTATGACCCTAGTGGAATAATTTAACCAGACTACATAAAATGAGGCTCTAGGGTAATATTTATGTATGGAATGGTTGGGATGTCGTACTGAGAAAATATGATTCCCAAAATAAGGTCATGTCATGTGTTGGGATATCGTGCTAAGGATCTATACTTCCCAAACATAAGGACGTGGCTCATTTACTGGATTGAGGCTCTAAGTAATTTTTATAGTTCTAATTAGTAAATTATTTGTGCCTAGAATTATATGTAACTCATTATACATGGTAAATGACTGGCTTAAGCCAACGTGTAAATAATAAAAATGCATGAACCATGGATCATTGGATGAAAATTCATTAAGTTGTGAAAACTGTATAAGTAATTGAATAGAAAAAATTAAAGGGAATGATTTAAGTTTGTGTTTTTATAAAGGGAACCATGTTTTTTATTATTTACCATTTCATTCCTATAATAATTTCTTTGTGTTTTTTGTATTGTGACCTTGATGTTGGGATGATTGGACATGGAATTCTAGATCCCTTGATAAGTGTATTGAATTGTTGGGTTTGTTTTTTTACATTATATATTTTGTTTACTTCCATGTTTTTAATTATGTATTAATTTTTCTTATGGAAATTATTTTCATTTAATATATATTGATGATTTTGTCCATTTATTATGCCTTGTTGGATAATTGAGTATGTTGTTCCTAAGTGGTATTGGGTGTTTATTTGAGTCTTGTTGGAAAACTGTTTTAAAGTGTTTTTTTCATTAAATTAATCATGTGGGATGATTTGGAGAAATGATAATGATTTTCATGTTTTATGATACAACTTATGTTCATAGAATTCGTAACAAACATATGTGTTGGGTTTTTGCAAAGTAAAGGAAAATGTGATGGAATTTATTTATGTATTTGATTCATTTTCCCAATATATTATTATATATGTAATGCTTATTTTCAATATCAAATTTATGATTATCCTTAAGAAACCTATTTCACAGTTTTAGGGGGTTGTGGTGACCTACTAAGATTTTATCTCAAGACTATATATTCCATGTTCTTAGCTGGATTCTTTTTTTTCTATATGATAGGCATAGAAGAGATTTTAGTATATATGTTTTGAGTCTCAGCTAGAGTTGGTGATTTTTCTTCTGTCTTGCATCTAGATTTTCCCTTTAGTTGGTTTTTTCACCTGGACTGATGAATTATTATATTTTTTAGTAATTGAATTTATATTTATTATTTTTATTTATTTCTATTTTTGGAGAAATAATTCACAAAATATTTTTGATGATACATAGGTAATAGTTGGCATTCCGTGAGGATTATTAATCCCCTTCGGGCCTTATGGAAAATCATGCTGGGTGTTGGGTAGGAGGGAATCTTGGTACGGTTCGTTAAATTTTTTTAGATCTTATGTTCTCTATGGGACATTGTTTTTGTATAGGCCATGACATTTGCGGATGTATAGGTAGAGGGGAGGATAAGGTTATTATAGCTTTAGATGTAAGGCCAGAGAGAGTCTAGCTAACTATTACATGTCCCGAACATCAAGTTACCAAAGAAAGTTTGGTTTTGAATCATGGATTCGATTTTGTTCTTGGTTTTTTATTAGTTTTTGTATTATTTATTATTTGATCCCATTTGAGAATGTGAGTGATATTGATGGTTTCTCTTTGTCCATGGGAGGAATGAAAGGAGAACTTGATCTTAATGGATGGTATGCATGGCCTATGAAACCATGTGGTGCCCACACGGGAATGTAGTCCTTTTATATATACTGTTTTTTATAGTAGGCTTGTAGTCCCCCAAATGTGGGGCCAATTCATACATAACACATTTCCCTTTCTGAATGACCTGTTTTGGACTCATCGTGATTTTGGATTTCTCTAATGGATATACTTTCTTATCTGTGGTGGATTGAGGACTGTATTGGGATTTGGAATTTTTGATTATTTTTTGGTTTCTAGTTTTGTTCTTGGGTTTTCATGGTAATGAATGATTTAATTGAGAAATAAAAAAGGGTTTTTTCGCAAAACATTTACTTTGAAATTTAGATTATGGAAATTTTGTAAGGGGGAATTTACTTGGTTTTTTTAAAAAAAATTAAAAAAAATGGTTTACTTCATATGAAAACGTGTTTTTTTAAGGAAGGTATGTTTTAAGAGGCATCCTTGGGTTCTTCATTTTCAATATCAAATAAATTTTTATTGATATTTTTTTTCATGATTAAGAAATGAGTCGGGTGAATAATAGTTGTTTGGTTTAAAACCATATTTCTTTGATTTTGGAGAATACCTTGGTGGATGATTCCTTTTAAAATATGATGGTGAAAATAATTATTACAATGTAGTAGTTATTTTGGTAGAATTGTGTTCTTATATTGATTGTTTTTGTGATCCTTTTTATGGATTCATTTTCTGGTTTGATTCCTTGATTTAGAAGGTATCACTTGTTTTGTGTAAAGTGTCACGTATTGTTAATTTCTGTGTTTAGTGTCATTGTTTCTTGTCCACTAGAATTTTCAAAAGTGTTTCTCTAGATCCATTTCATACCCTAACTCTGAGTGGAGTAGTAGATGAAAAAATATTCTTATGAGAGAGGATACGTTCTGGATTTTTTTATTTGGTTTGGATTGATGAGTTTATTTTCTTTGGGAATCATTTATATTAGTTTTCATTGTCTTGGTTTTTGAACATTGGGTTTTGGTTGTCAAGATCTTGTGGATGTTGGACCCATTTTTTCATGGAGCAATTTAGGTTTTCATTACTTTTGGAAAATAGAGAAACCTGGGGTAGATGACTATGTAACTATGGAGTTTTATCTACCGAATAAGATTGGTATTCTAGATGGATATTTACTGTGGCTATTTTGGATGCACTGTGTGGGGGTGGTCCAATATTTTTACCCTAGGTCATCTTTATTGGTTGTTACATGATGTGAGATCTCTTATCTTCCACTGAGGATACATGTATTGGTTCATTATTCAATGAGTCTCGAGGTTCGTTTGTTTGAGAATGAGCCTCCAGTAGATGTTTAGTTTTTTGAGGCTGAGTACCATTGTAGTTCTTATTAGTCCTGCCATATTATAAAAACTCTAAATGGTGGGGAGACCATGTTTGAGGTTCCCATGAAAAATATTATTTCTTGTTTAAGGTTCTTATTCTTGTATCACTTGGATATTTGGATACTTTATAGTTATTTAGAGCTAACATTTTAAATATTTTAGTCATTACCATTTTCATTAAGATGTGTTGGCTATTTCTTTTTTCTAGGTTTCCTCGTACATTTAGTTTTCCATTCATATTCCTTAGATCTTTAATTTATAGGGAAATAATGTGGCATGAAAGGGAGATTTTAATACCCCAGGTCTCACTTGGTATTTAATTTTGGGTTATTATTTTTATTATAGAGAAGGATTGAGTTTCGGTGGCTGGTGAGCCAAAAATGTACGTTTGTGGATGCTCTTTAGATATGAATAGTTATCCTGCATGGTTAGTAGTAATTGTGAATTTTTCATGTGGGTTTCTAGGTGATTCAATGGTGTGGAGAACAACTCACTCATGGTCTATAAAAACATGAAGAGAGTGTGTAGTTGTGATCTTTATGTTGGTAGTTCTGAGTGGAACTGTTTGAGCATGGTTTTCCAACCATGTGTATTCTTGTAGATAACCATGCGAGTTTTCCATTCCTATGAAATTGAAATTACATGGTTAGAGAATGGTCTTGTAAACCATAACGAAATAATGTGAGTTTCCCAGAAAATTAAAAAATGAGTTTTTTCATTTTCATCTATTTTTTATTTTAATTATTGTTTTATATTTTTCTTTTACCATATCATCCACATGTATCGCAAGAGGTTCATGCAACCACAACCTATGTTAACATACATCCCCTTTATCTTGGATCCTCCATCTCCTAAAAACCACCATATTTATTTAGGTTTAATCATCTTCTCCTCGATATATATCTTTCTATCAACTCTTCTCCCTCAATTTGGCCGACTTTCCCTCTCCCTGTCACCCTATTTGTATCAGGTGAACCCTAGGGTTATGGCTAACATATTTTTGGTGTTCTCTTATATTATTGGTTTATGTAAAAAGTATCGTGGTTCAACCTTTTTCATGTTATGACATCCACCACCAAAGGTAATGCAGAATGGTTCACTTTTACTTTTTGTCATTTATTGGCATAACTATTTTATTTTGGGGGTTTTTAGCGCCGTTTCTTTCGGTCTTTGGGGATTTTGGGTCCCTATAGGTTAATTAATTAGTGCATTAGTGGGCCCTTGAATGGTCTCACTCACATACATTGGTATATATATATATATATATATTCCATGCAAGTAATCCTTCATGGAATGGGGAATATATACATTGGATTAAAAGTTATATATATATTTATATGAATGTATATGAGTGAAAGTACCGGGTGATCTTCGTAAAATGGTTCAAGTGCCTAGGTGTTTCATCTTAGTCCTCTTATCTTTGAGGTAGGTGTCACTATTCATTTTCTTCCATTGGAGTTCTAATATTATTTAACCCCTTTTAATTTATTTTTATGAAAGTATAATAATATATGATATCCTTGTGATTATTTATACCCATTTTATTACTCTTTGGCCATGGCATAAATTTTCGGTTTAATGTAATCATAATTTTATTGTTGAAGTTTGTCACGACCCATCCTCGGGGCCCATGTCGTGACTACCCCAATCCCGTCTTCCATAGGCCAGGGGCTGGCGACTAGTACAAAGGCATAAAGTAAACAAGCACCTCAGAGTAAGAAAGCGGAAAAAGGTAATCACTAAGTAAAAAACAGAGTACAACTGCAAGTGCGGAAAGTATGTTGTCCAGAATACAATCCCAAACTTAAAGTAAAGTACAACTCAAAAGGGAAAACAACAACTGAAAGGTAAAAGCCGCTACGCCGAGCTGTCCACTGGAAATACCACCTGAAGGATGGGTACAGATAGCTCCACTGCTCCTCGTGTCCCGCCGTCTGCTCCGAGTACGTCCCACCCAGTGGTCCTCCTCCAGGTATCGTCCTGCTCTGCAAGCCTCAACCACGATCAACGTTGTCCGTCGTCTGCAACCAACACAACGTAGTGCGGGCATAGCCCATGCAGGGGTGAGTATAAGCTACTCAGTAGGGACCCCGAGACCCCCGAGGGTCTCCCAAAATCCACAAAGGATAAACCACAAAGAAAAGATACAATCACGAAGTAACAACAGACACTACTTAGGTATATGCCCATACATATACCTAAGTCAACAATTCCAATATGCTCCAACCTCCGAGCCCAAGTGCAACTCAGTCCACACAAGAAAGTATACTTATTCCACACAGGAAAGAAAAATGTAATCCACACAGGATAACACAACACAATACACACAAGAAATCAAACAGGATTCATCTCACACAGGTTCGATCATGAAGTTGAACCCAAAGCTATTGGGAAACTCCTTATCCATCAAGTGCAGTGGTTATGCCGCTACAACCAAGCGCTTCCCTCTTAGCTTGGACTGCTGTAGTTCTCCACCTATCGGGTACTATGGGCGTGCTGCTACCACCAAGCGCTCCCCCGTGCCGTTACAACCAAGCACACCTCTGTCGTGGGCCTGCCGCTACAACCAAGCGCTTCCCTTTGCCACTACAACCAAGCGCACCTCTGTCGTGGGTCTGCCGCTACAACTAAGCGCTCCCCTGTGCCGCTACAACCAAGTGCACCTCTGTCGTGGACATGCTGCTACAACCAAGAGCTCCCATGTGCCGCTACAACCAAGCGCACCTCTGTCGTGGGTCTGCCTCTACAACCAAGATCTCCCTTGTGCCGCTACAACCAAGCGCTCCTCCGTCGTGGGTATGCCGCTACAATCAAGCGCTCCCCTGTGCCACTACAACCAAGCGCTCCTCTGTCAAACTATCCATAACACACCGAGTCATTCGATCAGCAGTCGACAAGTCTCAACCGGCTCTAGGGTTTCGGCGCACAGCATGCTCGTTTCGGGAGGGTCCGCTCCACGAGTTAAGAGGTAAATGCATCAACTGATAGTAGTCCGGAGTTGATGTATCCCAAGATGTACCATAGTGGTCACTGCCGAAAACATGTAGGATTCCCGTACAGTTTTCGTCATATTCACAGTCGAATCCACTGAGGATCTCTGTACAGTCATCGCTGTCACAGCAGCAGTAACATCCTGCTCTAAGGTTCCCGCACACAGCAAGCTCGTTCGGGAGGGTCTGCTCCACGAGCCGAGAGGCTGATACATCAACTGACTTAAAGTCTAGAGTTGATGTATCCAAAAGTTCTGTATGGTCAATAGGAACTCAACGTCACAGACGGCGTGTCAATCGGAGGCCCGGTCTGAGAGTTATAGGCTTTTTCGTCCCAGGGGCCCGGTTGGTTTTTAAGGAAAACCAACCCGACCGTAATCCACCTACGTCCAAACCTCGGGCGGAGTATGCAAAAGATCCAACTCACTTAGAGGAATCCGCCAAAGTCGACGGCACGTCAATCGGACGTTCGGAGCTCAAGATATGAGTGTTTCCGCTCCGAGGGCCCAGTTGGTTTCCTGTACGAACCAACCCGGCTGAACCCAAAGTATTCCGAAACCTTGAGTGCGATATACCGAAATGACCGTATCGATCGAAGGATCGCATCGCCGCTCACGGCGCATCGTTCGGAGGCACAAAGCTCAAGTTGTGGGAAAAAGACCGAAAACAGTCTGAAGACGGGGGGTCTGGGCCCAGCCCGACCCCCCCTGGGTCGGCCAAAACGGGTCGACCCGACCCGGTCCGACCCGGCGGGACCCGGTCCGGCCAGGCCAGGGTGCGGCCCGGCTCGGCCGAGCAGCCGAGCAGCGCGACAGCTGCGGGGCACCGCCCCCGCGGGATGAGGATGCCACGGCACTCGAGGGGCTGCGCTGGACTCCAGCGGATGCGGCATGTTGCCGCGTCCCGTGCGTCTGAGCCGGACCCGCGCGGCCGCGGGTCCGCTAGCCGCCGGAGACTTCCGCGGGCCACCGGAGTTGCTCTGGTGGTCCGTTTTCCTTCCCGTCTGCGCCGCTGTTCCTCCCGGGTTCCGTTCTTCACTGCAGGATCATCAAATCGCCCTTGCCTCACGTATTGTCGTCGCCCACCAAATCCGCACAACAACGAAGAACTGCGGAGGGTTGTCGGGTCGTGTTCGTTTGGCCCGCACCTTCCGTGTTAGGCGATAACAATTGGGAGGATTAAAAAACACGTCAAACAACAATTTTAATAAATTAAAATTGTTCTTATGAAACCGGTTCTTTAATTTAAAAGAAACGTTCACGAGAAAATAAAATATTCACAACCCCTACCTCGTCAAGTCGTCGCACGCGGGTTCTTCGCGGATTTGATCGTCGCAGAAGGAGGGGTTCGTCGCGGAAGGAGGGTATCGTTGCGGTATCCGACGTTGTGTCGACGAACTCTGAGGACCAAGAAACAACAGATTTAATTATAAATAATAAAATCTGTGTGTTGTTATAAACCACAAAGAAGTTTAAAAAGAAACCCGAGATCTCTTACCTCAAGCAGCTGGTGATCGGAGATTGGTGCGGGGAAGAACTTCTCGGATGAAGTGTCGTCAAACTCCGAGGGTGACGGAATTCTTCGCGTTCTTCATGTTCTTCGCGAAGGAGGATGAAGGCACAAAACTTGTCAAAACCTCTCAACGAGAACTTTTCCAGAAGTTGTGCATTGGTCTTATTTTATTATTACGCCAACGGATTTCAAACAGATTAAGAAACGAATAAATTAATTCGAAGACTTAAATCAACGAAGAAAACCGCACAATTAATTTAATGAATAAAACTGCCCAATTAATTGGTGCGTTAAGAAATTAAGAAAACACATCAGTTGACTTTCATAATGACGGGTTTTCGCGGGTGGGTTACTTAGCAGAAAAGAAACGGCGGGGCTCGTGCAGGCCCCACCCCACAAATATCCTACCAACAGGGTAGGATATTTTTGGATATCACCCTATCCGCAACAACTCAGCTTAAGTATCTTTAAGTGGTCTTCAAGCAGCTTTTAGTGAAATAAAAATAAAATTGTCGCACAACTTTATTTTATTTCTTAACTTAAAACCCAAAAATTAAAAACCACAACCGAGAAAACGCAACTCCGGAAGAGTAGTTTCTAAGAAAATACTGGCACTGCGATTCCATCGGTGCCCTCAGAATTCGATTCCGAGCACCGGTTCAGATGTTAGAAAAACTCGCTCGTTCGTTCACTAAACGTACCCGAGCCAAACTTCGGAAATTAATTTCGGGCACACCGGGCCTCGGAATCAGGCGCCTTCAGAAACTGCGTTCTTGTAAAATTCCAATGAAAATTAAGAAAAAAAAATTCCTTGAAATTTCAGGGTCTTTACAATGTTAGAATATTTATTTATGCTATAATTTCCTAGAAATGCATTTCGGAATTTCAAATGGATTTAAAATATGGGAAGTGGGGTTGACCCAGTTTGTCTTCATTGAGTGAAAATGTTATTTTAAAAATGTAATTTGGTCTTAATTACACTTTTTGCCTCAAATGACTTAAAATGGGGCTTTCTGTTTAATTTTAGATTTTGGTTTAAAATTTCTGGGTGTTTTACCTTTTTGTAGAAATTCCAAATTTCTTTCTTTAGATGTGGTTTTCTGGAAATGGGTGTCCTTGGGTATTTTTTTTGGTTTTCTATGAATGAGACCCATACATGGATGGTGTTTTTGTAATGTTTTGAATGCTTGGGTGGGTTTTGTGTCAATTGACGGAATGCGTATCTTTCTTTATTAAAAAGATATTAGTTTGAAAATAAGGGTTTTATGAGTAATTAATGCCTGGTAAAAGTTCCAATGATGGGTTACAATGTGAAATTCTATTTATTATTGACTTTAGGCCAATTGGGTATTAGAGCGGGCTTCCATTCTATTTAAAAGTTATTCATTATCTTAAAGGGGTGTTTTGGTTTTATAAACTAAAAATGGAGTTCCCTTAACTTATTTTGTTATTCTAGATAGTGTGTATGCTCTCTTTTAGATATGTTTCTGAATGTAAAATTCCTTTAGAAGTTATTCCTAAATGTATTATTTACGAGTTATGTTCTAATTGTTACTTGTTATGTGATATTGATTTTCCATTTTTTGATCCTCTTGTTGTAGATGTTGCTTATGTTATTCATGTGATTGATTCTTGTGGAATTGGTATCTTATTATTGTTATTTTGGGTTCTATTGGAGAGAAATGATAGACTGAAATTATAGTTAATTAATTTAATTCCACATTATCCTTGTTCCATTCATGGTGGTTGTTGGGGTTTGGATTGGGGTAACCCGTGGGGTGTTTCGTGTTCAGGAAAATAGGTTCAAGTTTTTTAAAATTAAAAATAGTGGCACTTAAGAGGATAACCTAGGTTTGTTAGTTTTAATGGTGTAATTAGGGATTCTAATTGGGATTACTAATTATTGGGTTTAATTGGTAACATGTGTTATAAATTAAATGTATCTAAATTTTACCTAATTGAAAGCATATAATTAGAGAGTGTTCAGGATTGTGTTAATCCAATAAGGAATAAGGGTGATTTACATGTTAAATGGAATGTGAATTATAATGCAATATTTATTGATTTTATATGATATAAATTGTAATGGATAAATTATAATGTGAATATGGCTTGGTGGTTGGATAAATGACTAAGGATCCTCCCATCGGTGAGGTTTGACTAATTCTCTAGCCCCACAAAGGAATCCACATGATATGGATGTAGATAGACGTGGTATACACCTAAAGGTTTCATTTGATGAGACTACCCATACCGAGGTCTCAAGAAAATTTTTATGTAAGGAAGCGTTTGGATATCAGACAAAGGCTCTATTCTTCCCAACATAAGGTTAGGGTTTTAGTTGGTTGGTTGGACTGAGGCTCTATGCCCCCCCATCACATGGACACAACTTGATTACCAAGATGAGGAACCATAGTATGCTGATAGTTATTATTAGTATGTTAATTATGTGTAGTATTATAAGTACCCTCTTATGCATGGTACATGACTGGATTATGACAAAGTGTAAATTATGTAGATGATTGACACATGGAACATGATAAAAAAATGAATTAAGTGGTTAAAATTGTATAATTATTAAAATGTAAATTATTAAGTGAATGATATAAGAGATTTTTTAGTTAAGGGATCCATGATTTTTCTTATTTACCTTTTCATTCATATGAAACATGCTCTATGTTATCCATCTTGTGACCTATAGGATGGGATGATTAGGCATGGCATTCCAGATCCCTTGACATGATCACTTCTTGGTTTGGTTTTATTATTCTCTTGATTTATTTTGTTAGTGCTATGTTTATCTTTACCGATAGATATATCTTATTACCATTATGCTAATTTATTATATGTTGATGATTATTTCCTTTTTTCATTCCTTGTTAGATATTTGACTATGTTCTGCCTTTGTGGTCATGGGTGTTTTTTTGACTCTTGTTGGAAAAATCTTTTAAAGTGAGTATTTTACTTAAATAAATCAAGTGGGTTGTTTTTGAGAAATAATAATGGTGTGCATGGTATATAATAAATATTTGTCATGTTGAATTATTTTCAAACATGTGTGTTGGGTTTTTTGTAATGAAACAAAAAAATGTTTTATAATTCTTCATTAGATTTTATTTATTTTTTCATAGATATAATTATATATGTTAATCAAACATTATACCTTTATTTTCACACATGGATCTATGATTATCCCTATTAAACCTATTTCATAGTTTTGGAGGGCTTTCATGACCTACATGGATTTTATCATACTCCTACATCTTTTAGGTTTGAATTTCGTTTACATTTCTCTTCATGTATGTCATGGAGGAGAGTTGGGTGGAGATGTTTTGGGTCCTACCAAAAGTCTATTTGTTTTCCTTCTTGATTTATTGTATATTATTCCATTAGTCTATTTGATTTTCTCATCTTGACGCCTTCTTATTTATTTATTTTTTAATTTCAATTACATATAATTCTATTATTTATTTCTTTTTTGGCCGAAATCATTGCCAAAATATTTTTGACGATATCCATGTGCTATTTTCTGGACAATAGGGATGAAAATTTCATTCAGACCTTGTAGGGAATCGGGTCGGGTGTCGGGTAGGATAGAATCCTAGGTCATTTAATTACAAAAGATATGTTCATTATACAAGATCATTAAACAATTATAAATTTTTTACAAGACATATAACCTTAAACAAATACTCATACATTTGTAAAATATTTATGACCTTAGACTTCATACATTCATTCATTCAATTCATTAAAACAAAAAACTATGGTTTTTTTAGTAGTCATTCTTTATAAATATAAAACACATAGATCCATGTGTTTTGAACACTACGAACATAAAATAAGGGAAATAATATGGTCTAAAAATCAAGAAACAAAAAATAAATTGTGTTCCCACCCATAAAAATTATATATGATATCATGGGGTTCACAATTCATGTTAGTTTCTTTTAAACCATGTAGTGAGGCAGTTTACCTCTTCAATGTTCAGAGAACTGTGACCATAAAATATGATCCATCCCTCAACCAATGAGGCATGAAGTTGAAATTAAAACTTTGCATCATTGTCTTAACAAAGATACCATTAATGATAAATGAAAGAGATATAAACGTTTGATGGTAAGGAAATCATAAATGGAAACCTTAATGAATGTAAATTTTTCATCTCTTAGACCAGAATTTTCATGGATTAAAAATAATTTAGAAAATAAAATAATGAAAAAAAATATGAGACATATAACTAAAATGATAAATTTCCAAACCATGAATTCTTGTTATTCATATCCTAGGGAAATTTATAGAAATAACCTTTCAATATAAATTGCTCTATTATTTGAATATGTATTCATGTTGGTTTTTTTATTTTCATTATTTTTATTTAAAAATATTACAATAACATTATAATATCAATGACCTTAAAAGCGTGTAACACAACAAGACATAGTTTTATGAGTATGAAATATTTTATCACCACTTTGTAAAATATTTACAACCTTATACATTCATCAAAAAAATTTACTAAAGCTATAAAACCAAAAATAATTTTTATGATTTTCTCTCAATGAAAAGAATTTAAAAATAAAAAGTGATAATAAATTATTTGTATAAAAATAGATAGTATGTGGCTTATAAAAACGTAATGTGTTCTCATGATGAACACAAATATATACAATGATTATAGAAAAATAAGCTTCATGAAAGGATGTTTGGAAAAGATCATGAGTTCATAAATTGACCGAACAAAGAGCTAATGTGTCCTCACTATGTCAACAAATAAAGGATAAAACTAGAGTATGATTATGGTATCTCATTGGAATTTCAAATTAGGGATAGAAATATATATTTTAAGACTCTTATGTGGTGGAAGAACTCTCTTAAAATACCACATTCCAATAAAAATGATATTATAATCAAAATATGCATTGATCATCCCTAAACATTCATATTGAAGTAGAATAAACACTAATTTAGATGATTTCACACACATCCCATATATGAAGTACATATATAACTCAATGAAATCACAATTTTAAAGGAGTCATACTTATTTATTCTATAAATTGATCAATCCGATTTTATAGTTAAAGAATAACAGCATATAGATAACCAATATCCATATAAGAGGATAAATATTGGTGTAAATTAATATAACACCACAAGATATTACATTAATGAAATTAATCAAATATCCTATGTTTCATAAAACACTAAGTTTAAATAAATGTTGACTAAATATTAATATAAATGTTGAAATATTATGGTGATGGTTTGGAATAGTAATGTAACCACTAAAAATTGTAATGTGACCATTAGAATAATAACCTGGAATATAGAATTAATAATAAATTTTAGGTATTATATAAATGGAAATATGATATATTTATATCATAGATTAAGTAAAAAATGTTTTAAAAATGGTAAATTTTCTGTTGGTATTTTTTTAAACACAAATGTTTATTTACAATTTTATAATTAATTTAATAATTTAAAATAAGGTATATTTATATTATATATATTCATAAATTAATATTTTTTTCTTATTTTTATAACATAAATTTATGAGACCTTGATTGGTTTTTCAAATTCTCATGAAATCACTTATAATATTAAAATTGATATTTTTTAATTAATGATTTTTTAATTAAAAATTAAATTACACATATTTAAACCAATATATTAATATAATGTAGTCATTATTCATTTCAAAACATTAAAAAATAGTAAAGTTGTTTTTTTGTATTTTTCTGAAAATGTTGAAATTTTGGTGAATAGTGAAATACAGAAATTTATGATAATTGTTAAATATGTGAATTATTGAGAATTGGATGATATATGAATAATGTAAGAACCAATATTTCTAACTCACATGAAATATTTTATGTACTTTGTCACAGGAATAATCACTATTTATAGTATTGAGTGAAAATAATAAGCTAATGAATAAAATAAATAAACCTCTCAACTCCACTATAAATTCCACCACTTCTTGGATGTGTATAATGGTTAACTACATATGGAATTTATTATGTCGAACATTGTATATTATTTTTAGGGTAAACTATGATTTATCATATTTGATAACTTCTCAAAACCATTTTAGTTTTTATAAACATTCAAATTCTAAATGAATGACCTGTGAATCTTATTATTCATAAATGTGGATTTGGCATACAAATTTATCTTGAATATCAATATAAAAAATTATTAAGTGAAGTGGACATCGATCAAAGAAAAAAAAGGATGATATTATGACATGGAAAGAAATCAAGTTATTTTATTTTTACAAGTTATTATATGGATATTAAAAGGAACCCTCAACTCCTGGAAAAATGATATGGATCAAAAACATCACCCATTTACTTGTTTACCTCTAAAATCAATGGCCATTTATCCGGAAAATAATTTACGGTTTTTAATGGAATTATTTCTAATTAGAATGTTTTCTATCACTCTATGTTCGATCTTGATAGTTTGATTTTTCTTTCATACCCATCTTATCACTACCCATTAATGTTATCCTATTAAAATCATATGTTTTTTGTGAAATTCTTATTTTCCTTTCCCTCTTATTAAGAGGTGTTTGGTTAACTCTATTTATGATGTGGGTTTTGCAAAAAATTAATTTTTCTGTAATAATAATTTATTTTATAATTGAAATTTAAAATTATGAGGATTGAATTTATTGAAGGATTGAAGAATATAACACCCAAATATTTTACATTAATTCAATTTATTTGATATATTATGTTTCACTCAATAATAATCTTAAACAAATAGTGATTAAATATTAACCAGACCATTGAAATAGTATTGTGACCACTACAAAAAGTATCATGCCCATTATGAATAGTAATGTGACCATTATAACAATATCCTAACCAATGAAATTATAAATTAAATTTATTTAGCTCATAAATTAAAATACTATATATCTATATCATAGAATAACTAAAAACATTTTTCTAAAATTGATAAATCAAGTGTTGGTATTTTTGTGAATCTTAAATGATTATTTACAATTTTATAAATAATATAAAATTTAAAATAATACATTTTTCATAAAATATTTTCAAAAATTAATATTTTTTCTTAATGTTATACTATAATTCAATGAGACCTTAATTTTATTTCAAAGTGTCATAAAATGTATGATAATATTAAAATTGGTAATTTTTCTCAATAAAAGACAACTTTAATTAAATATTAAATTAATCATATTAATAAAATTATATTCCTAAAATAGAGTAAATTGTTTAAATATAAACATTTGAAAATGGCTGGGTTTAATTTTTATGATTTTTTTAAAATATTTGAAATTTTTTAATAGTGAAATACAATAATTTTCAGCATTTTCTAAATACATGAATTATTGAGTCTTGGATGAAGTATCAATGATGTAATAATCGTTAGTTATAACTAAAAATCACTATTTATTGTACTTTATCACAATAATAATCTCTATTTATATTTTTGAGCGCAAAAAATATAATCCATTGATTAAAATAATAATAAAAACCCCTCTCCCCACTACAAATACCACCCTCACCACCCCTTCTCCTCACACCATATAAGCCTTGTAAATTTATTATAATTTTCTCAATTTCTATTTAAATAATCTTACCCATGTCATGGAATTGATTATGTCACCAAAATACCAATCCCATGTTCCTTAAAAATGTTCCCATGGAGACGTTCTACAAAAGTAAAAAACCTCTTTCATTCTTTTTTGATTTTTTAATTCATTTTTATTTATAATTCAATACTCACCTCCTATATACAAAAATTAATGATAAATATAGTATCCCAAATATACATTAACAGAGTTACTTTAGTCTAATATCCATAAGAAAACACCTTCTCCTCTCATTTTATGTCTAAAAATGAATACATCAACTACGTCATGTCAATTTACTACCATCGGGGATGATGTGTTTCCTCTTTCCATTACAGTAGTCAAAGATGGGAATAAAACTGTTATTATGGTAAAATAGTATTTTATTATAAATATTTAATGTAATATAACATTCTTGAATCACAATATAAACAAAATATTAAATAAAATTATATAATTTCAGGATAGTCACAAAAACCACAAAACAAATTAAATCATTTTCATTAACATTTTATCAAATGAACCATACACATAACAAATAAAAAAATCATAAATAATATCATTTAAAAATATGTATTTTCATTAATTAAATATCAATTAAATTATGTTTAATTAATTCTATTTTACATGAACTTCTATAATTTTATAAATTGAACTGATCATGAAAACCCTTGAAAACGAACACTACCAGAACAACGAAATTGATTCTTATAAATCATAAAAAATGACATACATGAAAGTTGTGGAATCATAATAAATAAAATAAATTTATAATAGGTTATGAAATAATAAATCAAATAATAGTATTTTTATCGGGACATTACGTGAACGAAAAAACACATTCATACTTAAGGTAAGGGTTATCTCATCTAATTATTATTTATGTGTGATATGAGTTACTCAAAAAATATTATTTTTTGTTATTGTGTGTATTCACACAATTAATAAATCATATATAGATTATATTTTTATTCATGACATGCAATTTCTCATTTTATTATCATTAATTTTATGGTGAAAAAATTCGATCGATTACAAAGTGGTAACATATTCTTTCTAAACCTCCAATTTTCCATTGTGTTACGATTTCATTAAATTCACCATAATTTAATTATTAATTATTATATTGTAATATTCATTAAATATTTTTTTATATTCCAAACATATTTACCTTTCTCAATTATTCGTATTTTGATGTGGAAATAAATTTTTTAAGGTTCCCTTTTTCAATTCCTTCCGATATGAAAGCCCGATTAAAAGGGACATCCCTATTTTTTACCCATTTTCAAGCACACCAAATAATATATTTAATATTAAAATATATTTATAAAATAGAATATTTTATCATCAATAACACCCTTAGTTTGTTTCTGTTATTATGAACAGAATTTTTCTTTTTTATATTTTAATGACATTTTTATAGTTTCTATTAATCCACACTAAAGAAGATCATACAAAATGATTATTAAAAACTCTTATTACACGATTACACTTGTGTTGGAAAACATTTATCAGTATATATGAATATTTTCTCATATTAATTTCAATGTATTTTTTAAATCAATTCATTCATGGAAAACATTATGATATTTCCTTAGGTTATGACTTATTCACCACTTTTTCATTTGGTGTGGTGTATTATTTATGATCATCATTCATTAATGATTTAATAAAATATCAAAAATTAATATATAATTGAAATTATTATTGTCTTATTCATATACTATTCCAACATATGTCTTTTTTATTGAATGTTTTATAATTTTGGAAATATAGATAACTCAATATTTTCTACTCAATGAAGAAATTATGATCTGTCATATCATTATTGAATTAAATGTATGTATAAAGAATGGTTTATACTTCTAGTGATGGGTGGGATCTGTTAATAGATAGCCAATATATTAATTGAAATTTCTCATGAGACAAAATAGTTGGCGACAAACCCTTCATGTTTCTTTCAGAGCATAATCTGTCAAATTTTTTTTCGCGTGACTCAAACTGTCGTAACAGTAAAATGTTTCATGTTCCAAATACAAGAAATAAAATAATTAAGAACATAATTCATTAATTACTTATTTATTATTATCCATAAGATTCTTACTATGAAAAAAATGTATGGATGCATTTTTTATTCTTAGTTAATTGATTATATGGAATGTGTTTTTCAGTTATTTACCTATCAATATATGTTATGCCTTACAGGTTATGCATCACATATTATTGAATCATGCTTCTATTTTACCAAACCCTTACTGATAATTTTAGATGAACCTTTATTTTTTTTCTTCCCTAGGTTATGAAGAAGAGATCGTTTAAGTTTTTTTAAAGGATTCATTTCCTTATATTTTGTTATGTATTATATTTTATATTCATTCCCAAATATAAAATGGAATCCATTTTTTTATAATTCTTCTAGACTACTAAACTTATATACACTTGGTGATGTTATTTCTAGTATATATCCCTTTTTATTAAAATAACCACTGACTCTAAACGACTGGTGTCATGGTTGTTACACAAAAATTTCTAGACCAGCCTTAGATCACAATAATATAGAATGAACACATTTGAAACATAAAAATATTTGATTGTACATGTCTGAGGGATAATAATTATATAATTATTTACTCCCTTGAATCAAGTGTAATAGGTCATAATTTAATAAAAATAATATTTCATTCATTTTCATTATTGATCAGCTTCCATTTGATTTATTTCATATAGATTATTATAATCTATAAATATAACATATATGTTTCTTAAAAAAGAATATTTTTAGAAATGTAAATATAATTTTGATGCATTATACCACCCCAAGATCCATAGTTTTACATTGCTAAAATTTCTCAAAAATAATTTGGTTTTAGGGATGATTAATGAATTATAAATGATTTTAATAGAAAATGAAGAATAATTACCATTAATTTAGATAAAATAACCAAATTGGGAGACCAAAAACTGGGGAAATTTTCCAATATATGAGAGAGCAATGAGTGAGGAATTATAATTCAATATTTTTTGTTATATAATAAAATATTTATTATTTAAGGAAGACCAGTTATTGTTTTAGATGACCTATTCTCGCATTCTGGTTGTTAGCTTAATCATATAGTTGGAATTTTGAATCCTACAACGTGAAAAATATTTTTTATTCCCATATAAATATCTAAAAATATTTACTCATACCTCTATATCAGATGAGGTAAATTGATTAAACCATATCTTAATGGGAGAAATTTTTTTCATATTAAGGATATAATTCTCTCAAAAATCATAATGTCAAATGCACATACCATAGAAGAGGTCATTAATTATGTACAATTTGATTCAAAATTACCCTAATAGGAGTCTCAGTGGTTATAAAATGGATGATGATCTATTCCCACCTTCTTATATGTAATTTCTTAAAAAAATATTTTGAATCTAGAGTCTTCTAACTTACTATCATGGAAAAAATACTAATAATAAAAACTAATATTAAATGGCCTATATACACAGAAAAACGTGACTATACAGAGTCATTAAAAGTTTTGTATGATCAAAATCATTAGTAGACGGTTTTAAGAAAGTAATTTGACACTAAAACCCAATATCAAGTAACTAAATGATTAAAACATGGGGAGTTAGTGGTATAAATAATTTGTTTTTATGTTTTGACTCATGATTCTAACTATACAACAACAGTTTATGGTTCCACCAGAAGTAAAAAAAATTTCCATAATAACATGATCATTTTTTTAAAACTTCATCCTTTGGAATATTGTCAATAGATACATTAGCATATGACCCTTGTATGGTTGTTGGTTAATAAACCATCAAAATACTTCCCATCTTTTTTAATTATAAAAATCCATATACTTTTTTCTTTTTCCTTTTGTGATTTGGTTTTTATATTATACTATAAAAATGTTAATTTATATATATATGATCCAAAATTAAATAGAACAAGTTCAGCACCCACGGATGTCACTCACAGTGGACGTCAAGATATTGTAATGGGTAAATTATATCCATTAATATATGGTTCCATGAAAAACTATTGGGTGAGTAATTTTTATAGATAATTATCCAATAAATTTATTTCACTAACACCCCATTTAAATGGAATATTTAATAGGTATCTTCCATTTTAAATCATATGGGTTTTCTAATGACATCCAAAATGACATTCCATTGGGGATGATGTTAAAGAGGGAATGATGCTTCATATGTTTTTGCTAAAAATGATGATATCTTCTGATACTTTATTGGACTATATGTGATATGAAAAAATAGGTAGAATATATACTAAATAATAGAAATATATACTAATATTTATAACCATAAAAAATTTCCCATAAAACCACATATAGAGTAAAGTGGTATATATAATCTTCATAAGGTTTATTAATATTTACAATGTTCTATTTACATTTTAATTTTATTCAATACTAGAAATGATTGATTAAGGAGTATCTATTTTTATAATTTTTCCCTCATAATGGTTTTGTTCCTCTTTCTTAGATATTAATATCTTAATTATAAAAACAACTATATAGGGAATAATTCTAAAAAACATATTTGAAAAACTAAAACCAAAATTTTCTTAACCGCGTAACCCCATAAGATATATTGGTCCCCCTCTAAATTGGGCCAATATGAGCCATTTATTTTTCCATTCCTATTCCTTCGATCGTGACTTTATAGGGACTTAAAGTGGAATGAAGGGGAGATTTTAATACCCCAGGTCTCACTATGTATTTAATTTTGGATTATTATTTTTATTATAGAGCAGGATTGAAGTTTGGTGGTTGGTGAGCCAAAAATTTATGTTTGTGGAGGCTCTTTATATATGAATAGTTATCCTTCATGGTTAGTAGTAATTGTGAATTTCGCGTGTGGGTTTCTAGGTGAGTCAATGGTGTGGAGCACAGCTCACGCATGGTCTATAAAACAATGAAGGGAGCATGTATTTGGGATCTTAATGTTGGTAGTTCCGAGTGGAACTATTTGAGCAATGTTTTCCAACCATGTGTATTCTTGTAGATAACCATTCTAGTTTTCCATTCCTAGGAAATTGATAGTACATGTTTAGAGAACGGTCTGATAAACCATAACGAAACAATGTGAGCTGCCCACAAAATTAAAAAATGAGTTTTTTTCATTTTCTTATATTTTTTATTTTAATTATTGTTCAATAATTATCTTTTCCCATTTCATCCACATGTATCGAATGATGTTCATGCCACCCAAACCTATGGTAACATACATCCCCTCTATCATGGATCCTCCTTCTCAAAAAAACCACCATATTTCTTTAGGTTTCATCATCTGTTCCTTGATATATGCCTTTCTTTCAACTCTTGTCCCTCAATTTGAATGATTTTCCCTCTCCTTGTCACCCAAATTGAATCAGCTAAACCCTAGGGTTATGGATAACATATTTTTGGTTTTCTCTTATATTATTGGTGTATGCAAAAAGTATTGTGGTTCAGCCTTTATCATGTTCTAAAATCCACCACCAATGGTAAACCAGAATGGTTCACTTTGACTTTCAGTCATTTATTGGGGTAACTATTTTATTTTGGGGGTTTTAGCACCATTTATTTTGGTGTTTGGGGATTTTTGGTCCATCTAGGTTAATTAATTAGTGTATTAGTGGCCCCTTGAAGGGTTTCACTCACATACATAGGTATATATATATATACCTTGCATATATTCCTTCATAGAATGGGGAATATATACGTTGGATTGAAAGGTATATATATATTTATATGAATGTATATGTGTAAAAGTATGGGGTGATCTTCGTAAAATGGTTCAAGTGCCAAGGTGTTTCATCTTAGTCCTCTTATCTTTGAGGTAGGTGTCACTATTCATTTTTTTTCCTTTGGTGTTCTAATATTATTTAACCCCTTTTAAATTATTTTTATGAAAGTATAATAATATATGATATCCTTATGATTATTTGAACCCATTTTATTATTCTTTGGCATTGGAATAAATTTTCGGTTTAATGTAATCCTATTTTTATGGTTGAAACTAGAATATTTATTTATGCTATGATTTCCCTGAAATGCATTTGGGAATTTCAAATGGAATTAAAAAATGGGAAGTGGGGTTTAGCCAGTTTGTCTTCATTGAGTGAAAATGCTATTTTTATAAGGAAATTTTCCCTTAATTCCACTTTTTTTCCTCAAATGACTTAAAATGGGGCTTTATGTTTAATTTCAGATTTTGGTTTGAAATTTCCGGGTGTCCTACCTTTTTGTAGAAATTCCAAATTTCTTTCTTTAGATGTGGTTTTCTGGAAATGGGTGTCCTTGGGTATTTTATTGGTATTCTATGAATGAGACCCATACATGGATGTTGTTTTTGTAATGTTTTAAATGCAGGGGTGCGTTTTGTTTCAATTGACGTAATGTGTATATTTCTTTTTTAAATAGATATTAGTTTGAAAATAATGGGTTTAAGAGTAATTAATGTCTGGTAAAAGTTCTAATGATGGGTTACAATGTGAAATTATATTTATTATTGAATTTAGGCCATTTGGGTTTTAGAGCGGGCTTCATTTCTATTTAAATGAAATTCCTTATCTTAAAGGTGTGTTTTGGTTTTATAAACTGAAAATGGAGTTCCATTAACTTTTTTTGTTATTCTAGATAGTGTGTATGCTCTCATTTAAAATTTTTTCTGAATGTAAAATTATATTAAAAGTTATTCCTAAATGTATTATTTACGAGTGATGTTCTAATTGGTACTTGTGATGTGATATTGATTTTCTATTTTTTGATCCCTCTTGTTGTAGATGTTGCTTATGTTAATCATGTGATTGATTCTTTTGGAATTGGGAACTTATTATTTTATTTTGGGTTCTATTGGAGAGAAATGATAGACTGACATTATAGTTAATTAATTTAATCTCACATTATCCTTGTTCCATTCATGGAGGATGTTGGGGTTTGGATTGGGGCAACCCATGGGGTGTTTGTTTTCAGGAACATAGGATCAGGTTTTTTAAATTAAAAATAGTGGCACCTAAGAGGTTATCCTAGGTTTGATAGGTTTAATTGTGTAATGAGGGATTCTAAATGGGATTAATAATTATTGGGATTAATTTGTAATATGTGTTATAAATTAAATTTATGTAAATTGTACCTAATTGAAATCATGGAATTAGAGAGTGTTTGGGATAGTGTTAATAAAATATTTAATAAGGGTGATTTTCCTGGTAAGTGGAATTTGAATTATAATGCAATATTTATTTATTTTATATGATATAAATTGTAATGGATAAATTATAATGTGAACATGGCTTGGTGGTTGGATAAAGGACTAAGGATCCTCCCATGGGTGAGGTTGGACTAATTCTCTAGACCCACAAACGAATACACGTGATTGGGATGTAGACAGACGTTGTATGCCCCTAAAGGTTTCATTTGATGAGACTACCAGGACTGAGGTCTCAAGAAATGTTTTATGTAAGGAAGGGTTTGGATATTGGACGAAGGATCTATTCTTCCCAACATAAGGTTAGGGTGTTGTTTGGTTGGTTGGACTAATGCTCTATGCTTCCCCATCACATGGAAACAACTTGATTTCCAAGATAAGGAACCATGGTATGCTGATAGTTATTATTAGTATGTTAATTATGTGTAGTAGTATAAGTACCCTGTTATTCATGGTACATGACTGGATTATTCCATAGAGTAAATTATGTAGATGCTTGACCAATGGAACATGAGAATAAAATGAATGAAGTGGTTAAAATGGTATAATTAATAAAATGCAAATTATTAATATATTGATATAAGATATTTTTTTAGTTACGGGATCCATGTTTTTTCTTATTTACATTTTCATTACTATGACACATGCTCTGTGTTTTCCATATTGTGACCTAGAGGATGGGATAATCGGGCATGGAATTCCAGATCCATTGACATGTTCACTTCTTGGTTGGGTTTTATTATTTTCTGGATTTATTTTGTTAGTTATATGCTTATCTTTTTGTATAGATATATCTTATTACCATTATGTTCATTTAGTATATGTTGATTATTATTTTATTTTTTCATTCCTTGTTAGATATTAGACTATGTTCTGCCTTTGTGGTCTTGGGTGTTTGTTTGACTCTTTTTGGAAAAATCATTTAAAGTGAGTATTTTACTTAAATAATGAAAGTGGGTTGTTTTTGGGAAATAATAATGGTGTGCATAGTATATGATAAAGATTTTTCATGTGGAATTATTTTAAAACTTATGTGTTGTGTTTTTTGTAATGTGACAAAAAAACGTTTTATAATTCGTCATTAGATTTGATTTATTTTTGCATATAGATAATTATGTATGTTAATCAGACATTATAACTTTATATTCAAACATGAATCCATGATTATCCCTATGAGACCTATTTCATAGTATTGGTGATTTTTCATAACCTACATAGATTTTATCATACTCCTATATCTTTTAGGTTTGAATTTCGATTACTTTTCTCTTTATGTATGTCAAGGAGGAGAGATGGGTGGAGATGTTTTGGGTCCTACCATAAGTCTGTTTGTTTTCCATCTTGATTTATTGTAGATTATTCCATTAGTCTATTTTATTTTCCCATCCTAACGCCTTCAGATTTATTTATTTTTGAATTTTATTTACATATATTCCTATTATTTATTTCTTTTTTCGTCGAAATCATTCCCAAAATATTTTTGACGATATCCATGTGCTAGTTTCTGGATAATAGGGTTGAAAATTTCTTTTAGGCCTTGTGGAAAATCAGGTCGGGTGTCGGGTAGGATGGAATCCTAGTTCATTTAATTACAAAGGATGTGTTCATTATACTAGATCAGTAAACAATAATAAATTTTTTTCCAAGACTTATAATGTTAAACAAATACTCATATATTGTTAACATATTTATGACCTTAGACTTCATACATTCATTCATTCAATTCATTAAAAACCAAAAAACTATGATTTTTTTAGTATTAATTCTTTATAAATATAAAACACATAGATCCATGTGTTTCGAACACTACGACCATAAAATAAGGGAAATAATATGGTCTAAAAATCATGAAACAAAAAATAAATTATGTTCCCACCCATAAATATTTTATATGTTATCGTGGGGTTCACAATTCATGTTAGTTTCTTTTAAACCATGTTATGAGGAAGTTTACCTCTTAAATGTTTAGAGCTCTATGACCATAAAATATGATCCATCCCTCAACCAATGAGGCATGAAGTTTAAATTATAATATTGCATCATTGTATAAAAAAAGAGACCATTAATGATAAATTAAAGAGATATAAACGTGTTAAGGTATAGAAATCATAAATGGAAATCGTAGTGACTGTAAAATTTTCATATCTAAGACCAGCATTTTCATGGAATTAAAATAATTTAGAATATAAAATAATGAAATAAAAAAATATGAGACATATATCTAAAATGATAAATTGCCAAACCCTGAATTATTGTTATTCATATCCAAGGGAAATTTACAGAAATAACCTTTCAATATAACTTTCTCTATTATTTGAATTTTTATTCATGTTGGTTTATTTATTTTCATGATATTTATGTAAAACTATTACAATAAAATTATAATCTCAATGACCCTAAAAGCATTTAGCACAAAAAGACATAGTTTTATGAGCATGAAATATTTTATCACCTCTTTTTAAAATATTTACAACCTTATACATTCATAAAAAAATTTATTAAAGCTATAAAACCATAAATACTTTTTATGATTTTCTCTCAATGACATTAATGAAAAAATAAACATTTATAATAAATTATTTGTATAAAAATAGATAGTGTGTGGCCTATGAAAACTTAATGTGTTCTCATGATGAACACAAATATATACAATGATTATAGAAAAATAAGCTTCACGAAAGGATGTTCCGAAAAGCTCATGAGTTCATAAAGTGACCTAATAAAGAGATAATATGTCCTCAATATGTAAAAAAATAAAGGATAAATCTAGAGTATGATTGTAGTATCTCATTGAAATTCAAAATTTGGGATAGAAATATACATTTTTAGACTATTATGTGGTGTAAGAACTCTCTTAAAATACCACATTCCAATAAAAATGATATTATAATCAAAATATGCATTGATCATGAATAACCATTCATATTGAAGTAGAATAACCACTAATTTTGATGATGTCACATAAATCCCATATATGAAGTACTTATTTAACTCAATGAAATCAGAATTTTAAAAGAGTCATACTTATTTATTCTACAAATTGAGAAATCCTATTTTATAGTTAATGAATAACAACATATAAATAACCAATATCCATCCAAGAGGAAAAATATTGGTGTAAATTAATCTAACACCACAAGATATTACATTAATTAAATTAATCAAATATCTTAAGTTTCATAAAACAGTATGTTTAAATAAATGGTGATTAAACATTAATATAAATGTTGAAATATTATTCTGATGGTTTGGAATAGTAATTTAACCACTGAAAATTGTAATGTGACCATTACAATAATATCCAGGAATATAGAATTAATAATAAATTTTAGGTATTATATAAATGGATATATGATAAATTTATATCATAGATTAAGTAAAAAATGTTTTAAAAATTGTAAATTCTGTGTTGGAATTTTTTTAACACAAATTATTATCTACAATTTTATAATTAATTTAATAATTTAAAATAAGGTATATTTATATTATATATATTCATAAATTAATATTTTTTTCATATTGTTATGACATAAATTTATGAGACCTTGATTGGTTTTTCAAATTCTCATGAAATCACTTATAATATTAAAATTGATATTTTTTAATTAATGATTTTTTTTAAAAATTAAATTACACATATTTAAACAAATATATTAATATAATGGAGTCATTCTTCATTTCTAAACATTAAAAAATGGTAAAGGCGTTTTTTTTGTTTTTTCTTAAAATGTTGAAATTTTTGTGAATAGTGAAATACAACAATTTATGATAATTGTTAAATATGTGAATTATTGAGTATTGGATGATATATGAATAATGTAAGAACCACTATTTCTAACTCACATGAACTATTTTATGTACTTTCTCACAAGAATAATCACTATTTATAGTATTGAGTGAAAATAATAAGCTAACGAATAAAATAAATAAACCTCCCACCTCCACTATAAATACCACCACTTCTTGGATTTGTCTAATGATTAACTACATATGGAATGTATTATGTCGAACATTGTATATTATTTTTAGGGTAAACTATGATTTATCATATTTAATAACTTCTCAAAACCATTTTAGTTTTTCTAAACATTTAAATTCTAAATTAATGACTTGTGAATCTTATTATTCATAAATGTGGATTTGGAATACAAATTTATCTTGAATATCAATATAAGAAATTATGAAGTGAAGTGAACATCGATCAAAGGAAAAAAAGGATGATATTATGAAAAGGAATGAAATCAAGAAAGTTTATTTTTACCAGTCATTATATGGATATTAAAAGGAACTGTCAACACCTGAACAAATGTTATGGATCAAAAACATCACCCATTTACTTGTTTACCTCTAAAATCAATGACCATTTAACCGAAAAAAATTTACGGTTTTGTGATGGTATAATTTTTAATTAGCATGTTTTCTATCACTCTCTGTTCGATCTTGATAGTTTGATTTTCCTTTCATACCCATGTTAACCCTTATAATTAATGTTATCCTATTGAAATCATATGTTTTTGTGAAATTATTAATTTCCTTTCCCTCTTATTAAGTGGTGTTTGGTTAACCTTGTTTATGATGTGGGTTTAGCAAAAACTAATTTTCATGTAACAAAAATTTACTTTATAATTGAAATTTAAAATTATGAGGAAATAATTTATTAAATGATGGAAGAATATAAAACCCAAATATTTTCCATTAATTCAATTTATTTGATATATTATGTTTCACTCAATAATGATCTTAAACGAGTAGTGATTAAATATTAACCAGACTATTGAAATAGTATTGTGACCGCTAGGAAAAGTATCATGCCCATTATGAATAGTAATGTGACCATTATAACAATATCCTAACCAATGAAATTATAAATAAAATTTATTTATCTCATAAATTAAAATACTATATATCTATATAATAGAATAACTAAAAACATTATTCTAAAATTGATAAATCCAGTGTTCGTATTTTTGTGAAACGTAAATGATTATTTACAATTTTATAATTAATATAATATTTTAAAATAATACATATTTCATAAAATATTTTCATACATTAATATTTTTTTCTTAATGTTATAATATAATTCAATGAGACCTTAATTTTATTTCAAAGTGTCATAAAATTTATGATAATATTAAAATTGGTATTTTTTGAATAATTGACGTCTTTAATTAAATATTAAATTCATTATATTTATAAAATTATATTCCTAAAATAGAGTAATTTTTTTAAATATAAACATTTTAAAATTGCTGGGTTTATTTTTTATGATTTTTTTAAAATATTTGAATTTTTTTAATAGTGAAATACAATATTTTTCAGCATTTGCTAAATACATGAATTATTGAGTCTTGGATGATGTATCAATGATGTAATAATCATTCTTTATAACTCAAAATCACTATTTACTGTACTTAATCACCATACTCATCTCTATTTATATTTTTGAGTCCAAAAAAATAATCCATTGATTAAAATAATAATAAAAAACCCTCTCCCCACTACAAATACCACCTTCACTACCCCTTCTCCTCATACCTTATAAGCCTTATAAATTTATTATATTTATCTCAATTCCTATTTAAATAATATTACCCATGTCTTGGACTTGATTATGTCACCAAAATACCAATCCCATGTTCCATAAGAAAGTTCTCATGGAGACGCTCTACAAATGTAAAAAACCTCTTTCGTTCTCTTTTGATTTTTTAATTACTTTTCATTTATAATTCAATACCCACCTTCTATATACAAAAATTAATGATAAATATTGTATCCCAAATATACATTATTATTGTTATTTTAGTGTAATATCCATAAGAAAACACCTTCTCCTATCTGTTTAAGTCTAAAAATGAATATATCAACTACGACATGTCAATTTACTACCATCGGGGATGATGCATTTCCTCATTCCATTACAGCAATCAAAGATGGGAATGAAACTGTTATTATGGTAAAATAATATTTTATTATAAATATTTAATGTAATATAATTTTCATGAACCACAATATAAAAAAATATTAAATAAAATTATATAATTCCAGGATAGTCACAAAAACCAAAAACAAAATTAAATCATTTTCATTAAAACTTTATATGATGAACCATACACATAATAAATAAAAAAAATCATATATAAAATCATTTAAAAATATGTATTTTAATTAATTAAATATAAATTAAATTATGTTTAATTATTTCAATTTTATATGAACTTCCATAATTGTATGAAGTGTACCGATCATGAAAACCTTGGAAAACGAACACTACCGGAACAAAGAAATTGATTATTATAAATCATAAAAAATGACATACATGAAAGTTGTGGAATGATAATAAATAAAATATATTTATAATTTGTTATGAAATAATAAATCAAATAATATTATTTTTCTTCAGGACATTAAGTGAAAGTGAAAAACACTTTCATACTTAAGGTAAGGGTTGTCTCCTCTAATTTTTATTTATGTGTGATATGAATTACTCAAAAAATATTATTTTTTGGTATTGTGTGAATGCATACACTTAATATATCATATATATAATATTTTATTATTCATGACATGCAATTTTTCATTTTATGATCATTAATTTTATGGTGAAAAAATTCGATCGATTACAAAGTGGTAACATATTCTTTCTGAACCTCTAATTTTCCATTGTGTTACGATTTCTTTCAATTCACCAAAATTTTATTTTTAACTATTCTTATGTAATATTCATTAAATATATTTTTATATTCCAAACATATTTACCTTTCTCAATTATTCTTTCTTTGATGGGGACATAAATTTTTTAAGGTTCCCTTTTTCAATTCCTTCCGATATGAAAGCCCGATTAAATGGGACTTCCCAATTTTTTACCCTTTTTCAATCACACCAATTAATATATTTAATATTAAAATATATTTATAAAATATAATATTTTATCATCAATAACTCCCTTAGTTTGTTTCTATTTTTATGAACACAGTTTTTCTTTTTTATATTTTAATGAAATTTTTATAGTTTCTATTAAACCACAATAAAGAAGATCATAATAAATTATTCCTAAAAACTCTTATTACATGATTAAACTTTTATTGGAAAACATTTATCAGTATATATGAATATTTTCTCATATTAATTTCAATGTATTTTTTAAATCAATTCATTCATGGACAACTTTATTATATTTCCTTAGGTTATGCCTTATTCACCACTTTTTCCATTGGTGTGGCGTATTATTTATGATCATCATTCATTAATGATTTAATAAAATATCCACAATTAATATATAATTGAAATAATTATTTTCTTTTTCATATACTATTTTTACATATGCCTTTTTCATTGAATGTTTTATAATTTTGGAAATATTGAAAACTCTATATTTTCTACTCAATGAAGAAATTATGATATGTCATATCATTATTGAATTAAATATATGTATAAATAATTATTTATACTTGTTGTGATGGATGGAGTCTATTAATAGATAGCCAATGGATTCATTGAAACGTCTCATGCGACCAAATAATTAGAGACAAACCCTTCATTTTTCTTTCAGAGCTTAATCTGTCAAATTTTTTTCAAGAGACTCAAACTGTCTTAACAGTAAAATGGTTTATGTTACATATACAAGAAATAAAATAATTAAGAACATAATTCATTCACTAGTTATTTATTATTATCTAGAAGATTCTTACTTTGAAAAAAATTTATGGATGCCTTTTTTATTCTCAGTTAATTGATTATATGGAATTTATTTTTTCAGTTATTTACCTATCAATATATGTTATGCCTTAATGGCTATGCATCACATGTTATTGAATCATGTTTCTATTTTACCTAACCCCAACTGATAATTTTAGATGAACCTTTATTTTTTTCTTTCAATGGTTAGGAAGAATAGATCATTTAAGTTGTTTTAAAGGATTTAATTCCTTGTATTTTTTTATGTATTATATTTTCTATTCTTTCCCCAATATAAAATGGGTTCCATTTTTGTTTATATTTCTTCTAGACTACTAGACTTATCGACACTTGGTGATGTTATATCTAGTATATATCCCTTTTTATTAAAATAACCACTGACTCTAGATGACTGGTGTCATGGTTGTTACACAAAAATTTCTTGACCGACCGTAGATCAAGATAATACAGAATGAACACATTTGAAACTTAAAAATATTTGATTATACATTTCTGAAGGATAATAATTATATAATTACTTAATCCCTTGAATCTAGTGTAGTAGGTCATAATTTAATAAAAAAATTATTTTATTCATTTTCATTATTGATCAGATTCCATTTTGATTTATTTCATATAGATTATGAAAATCTATAAAGTATAACATATATGTTTCTTAAAAAAGAATATTTTTAGAAATGTAAATTTAATTGCTTATGCATTATACCACCCCAAGATCCATAGTTTTACATTGCTAAAATTTCTCAAAAATAATATGGGTTTAGGGTTGATTAATGAATTATAAATGATTTTAATAGAAAATGTGGAATAATTACCCCTAATTTAGATAAAATAACCAAATTGGGAGACCAGAAACTTGGGAAATTTTCCAACATATGAGAGAGGAATGAGTGAAGAATTATAATTCAATAATTATTGTGATAAAATAAAATATTTATTCTTTAAGGAAGGACAGTTAATGTTTCAGATGACCTATTCTAGCATTCAGGTTCTTAGCTTAATCATATAGTTGGAATTTTGAATCCTACAACATGAAAAATATTTTTTATTCCTCCATAAATATCTAAAAACAATTACTCATACCTCTATATTAGATGAGGTAAAGTGATTAAACCATATCTTAATGGGAAAAAAATTTTCCATATTAAGGATATAATTCTCTCAAAACTCATAATGTCAGATGCACATACCATAAATGAGGTCATGAATTATGTACAATTTGATTCAAAATTCCCCTAATGTGAGTCTCTGTGGTTATAAAATGAATTATGATCTATTCCCACCTTCTTATATGTAATTTCTTAAAAAAATATTTTGAATCTAAAGTCTTCTAACTTACTATCATGGAAGAAATACTAAGAATGAAAACTAATATTAAATGGCCTATATCCACAGTAAAATGTGAGTGTACTAAATCATTAATAGTTTTGTATGATAAAAATCATTAGTAGATGGTTTTAAGAAAGTAATTTGATACTAAAACCAAATGTCAAGTAACAAAATGATTAAAACATGGGGAGTTAGTGGTATAACTAATTTTGTTTATGTTTTGTCTCAGGATTCTAACTGTTCAACAACAGTTGATGGTTCCACCAGAAGTAAAAAAAATCCCTCAATAACATGATCATTTTTTTTGATCTTCATCCTTTGGAATATTGTCAATAGATACATTTTCATATGACCCTTGTATGGTTGTTGGTTAATAAACCATCAAAATACATCCCATATTTTTTAATTATAAAAATCTATATACTTTTTTCTTTTTATTTTTGAGATTTGTTTTTTTATATTATACTATAAAAATTTGAATTTATATATATTTGATCCAAAATTAAATAGAACAAGTTCGATACCCATGGATGTCACTCACAATGGACGTCAAGATATTGTAATGGGGAAGTTATATCCATGAATATATAATTCCATGAAAAACTATTGGGTGAGTAATTTTTAGAGATAATTATTAAATCAATTTATTTCACTAACACCCCATTTAAATGAAATATTTAATAGTTTTATTCCATTTTAAATCTTATGGGTTTTTGAATGACATCCAAAATGAAATTCCATAGAGGATGAAGTTAAAGAGGGAATGATGCTTCGTATTTTTTTACAAAAAAATGATGATATCTACTGTTAATTTTTTTGGACTGTATGTGATATAATACAATAGGTAGAATATGTACTAACGAATAGTAATATATATTAATATTTATAACCATAAAAAATTTCCCATAAAACCATATATAGAATAAAGTGGTATATATAATCTATTTAAGGTTTATTCATATTTAGAATGTTATATTAACTGAATAATTTTATTCAATACTAGAAATTATTGATTAAAAAGTATCTATTATTATAATTTTTTCCCTCATAATGGTTTTGTTCCTATTTATTAGACAATAATATTTTTATTATAAAAACAACTATATAAAGAATATTTTTAAAAAAACATATTCAAAAAACTAAAACCACAATTTTCTTAACCACATAACCCCATAAGATATATTGGTCCCCCTCTAAAATGGGCCAATATGAGCCATTTAGTTTTTTGTTCACCGGTATAGAGGGTTCCTTACACTCCATGAATTTATATTTTTTTCATTAAGTAAAAAAGAAAAAATTTACTCATTCTCCAAATGGTATGGTTGAATTTGTTTGGGATAATATTAATAAATATCCCTTCTTCTACAACCAATAGTAGTTGATCTTGAAAATGATTCTTCTCTATTTCATCTTAATCAATTAGTGTTGATTTAAACTCAACATATATTGTCCCAAGGACAGGAAAGATACATAATAAATCTATGTACACAATATTTTTTCTGAAATCTTTAGATTAAAGGAGAAAATGTTTGTCCCTTGGAACTGTTGGAATACTTCATCAAGGAAAAGAGATGTTTTTTGATAAACTATGACATGTGATTTCCAAATAACATGATATATTTATGTAATATATAACTACATAAATTATTTTTCCCTACTCTAGTAATCCCAATAGATAAACTCACAATCCTCAGATAAATTTCCATGAGGTTGAAGTTCCCACTCTAATCTATACTAGTACAATATGTTATTAATCAACAAAAAATGAACTATATTGTATTATGAATATGCGGTATTGTGATATTGATACTTACTGTTCATTATTCATTGACATTTTCTTGGTATTTGTATAATCGTTTTATAATTGATTTCAATGGGGCCAAAATTAATGAAAATAGTCACCACGAAATCCCCTAATAACATTACAGGCCATTTTAAGTTCAGTTTTTTTTCAAAATATGTAATTGATTTATTATCTTATAATATAAATTGATAAATCTTTATCAAGACCGATATAGGGTAATGTTGTGGATCTGATGAAAAATAGTTTATGATGAATTAATTTTGAGATAAAAAAAATTTCATGAGTTAATATAAAAATTAATAATCAATGTATCCCACATTTTAATGTCTAATGGTGTAGTAGGTTAAAAAATAGATATATTTGTACACACTTCGATTTAAGAATATATTTTACTTTGAAATAATTATTTATGTTTTTATATATTATTCTTCAAAAAATAGTGAACAGAAGTGAATATTGATTAATAAAATAGAATAGGGAACGAGTTAAAATATATTAAAATGAGATTGATAAATAAATTACACTGTGAAATAAAATGGGTAAAATTCAAATATTTAAATACCATTCACTCTAAAGTGACGATTTTTAATAGTATTGCTTCATTAAATAATTATATTTAATACAATACATTATTGTAAGGATATAAATAAATTATATTAATTAATTTTAAGTATTAATTAATAAATTCTAATAAATAAGTCAATAAAATCATTTTATAGTGATATGGAACAATGGTCTAAAAATTCTTGGTTAAACAAATATGTTTTGTTTACAATCATTAATTTATTATATATTTATTCATTAAATATATTTTATTACAATGTGTTTACATTTATTGAAAATTATTTTTTAACAATTTATAAAAATTAAATATCATTCACACATTGATTATCAAAAAGGTATAAAAATAGATTACATAACTTGATTGTAAAAAGGGATATATTTTTTAAAACCATTTTTATAAGTAAAATTTAGTTTTATCTCAATAATTTAAATTAATGAATATTAATGAATGAATTTAGTGAAATGAGTAAAAATGTGTTGAATGAAGTAAATTTACATTAATATAATCATTATTACTATTCATGAAATAAGAATAAATTCATTAAAATATCCAAAAATACATTTATTTCAAATAGTTGTTTTTACACTTTTTTTGAATGAATATTAGAAATAAAATATTCCAAAACTTGAAATTAAATCTGATAAAATATATTTCATATTTAGAATCATCATTTATTGATTTTTGATATGGTAGATTTTATTGTGAGGCATAAAATATAGTTAACATGGTAAAAAATATTGTCGTTGCGATAAAAGATAAAATACTTAAGACATGTTAAACTAATGGATGAGGATTATAAATAATAATAAAACATATATTAATTTGATTTTTTTGAGTTTAAATAGTCCTCTCCTATCCTTATATACATAATTGAGATTATTTGTGGGGGGCTTTCCCTTTAAATTTTATATATAATATTAAATTAAATTGCACTTAAAAGGGATCTACACTGCTTACTAATACAAGGGTGATTCAAATGCATAATTATCCACATTATTTAAGTACCACAGAGCAAGAATGACTTTCCTAAATCAATTATAATATCTCATTCCAATATCCTATAAGCTCTTGTCTCACAAAACCTCCACCCAAAGATGTCTTAAGGGGTAATCCAAAGTAGCATAACCAATGAATGTGTAATTGCCTTAACCAAGTTAATTATTTTTTTTCTTAGTCTATCACCTAAAAATATATAATCTAAATATTTTTTGATTATTAATATAATAAATTTTTATTATGTTGGTTTAATATCTATTTTCAAATTTTCATCCATCTATTTGAAAATGAATGTGTTACTCATGTATACATGCAGACTAACGCTTGCATGAAGTGACATATAAAATTTTTCATCAAAAACTCATACAGATTTTAATCATGATACATTTAATGAATAAATATTATATTTATAACATAAATATGATTTTTATAAAATAAATTATTATTTAATTTCATTTTTATATATCGAATGAAAAAGGAAAACATCACATGTGGGTGTCTATAAACTACCGCCAATACAAATAAATGTATTTTATTTCTATTCGCCACATTACATTGATTTTTATAAATGTTAATATATTAAATGAGTATAATATTGATGATATTATTAATTATCTGGAACCCTAGAAAAGGTGTAAGGACCGAACTCATCAAGTTGAAACGTGCATGGAAAACTGAATAATTGA
This sequence comes from Viscum album, assembly GCA_963277665.1. Lineage (NCBI taxonomy): Eukaryota > Viridiplantae > Streptophyta > Magnoliopsida > Santalales > Viscaceae > Viscum > Viscum album. The sequence goes on from OY728142.1 coordinate 1,935,231,100, forward strand.
AACATGAATATTGATTTTAAGGATTATTTTTTAATAAACGAGTAATTTTGATATCATAAGGGAACAACATAATTCATCATAGAAAAGAATTAACTTTATATATATATTTATGACAACTATATATTTATTTATTAATATTATATCACATGAAATAGAAATTTTGAATTTAGGTAACACTTTATGTTAAAATCCCACTTATTTTACATATTATTTGTTTTTAGATTTTCATTATAAGAAAATGTATATTAATTATCTTATAAAATGCTTATATTTTATTCTTATTTGTTTATTTATAGTTTTATTAGGTATTATTTACATTTTCACCATCTCTTCCTACTCTAAAAGGATGAAATATGTTTTATGATGAGCTTACCATATATCTTCTTTTATGTTGGGAATCCTTTTTTCCAAATACATATTCAATAAATTATTTTGATATTGTCTTCTCCCTATTTAAAGAATAATTTAAAGTAACTTTAAACTATATTTAATTTATTTAATGTTTTTAAAGGTAAATTTTTTATTTTATTTCATGCAGGTCACATTTGGCTCTTATTGAAAAATGAGAACAATTTTTTTAATCATTTTTCATCTAGAAACCTATTCATGAAATCATTACTTTTATTTCTTATGAAGCATAATCTATACATTTAAATGATATTTTCAATTTTATTCTAATTCCCTTAGTTTTATATAAAAAAATTATTTATAATGTTACTAAAAGAAACAAATTTTATTCATTTTTTCGATGAATACATTTATTTCTTTTATTCATTTTTCATCTATGACAACATAATTTAATGATTGTTATGATATACAAGGGGTATTTCCAAAATATACCATCCAACACCAATTTATTGAATAATTGTGATGTTTTTTTAATGAAATTTACATGAAACCCTTTTCTTTTCCATGGGATAATTAAGATGCAATGAAATGATTAATGTTTTTATGATCTTTCGGAGAACATTTGTATGGTTTTCATTTTGTAATTGGTGAGATTTGAATTATATACCCATCCAATGCAGAAGGAATTTTTTGATATGTCAACAAATGATATAATCAAAAATTAGTGGTGAAACCAATCCACTCTGAGGATATATACACTATATGATTACGATCATGCATGTTTTCCTTGACAAAGGGAATTTTTTTATATTTGTACGAGTATGCAACACTCTTATGACATATTATTATGATTGTAATATTCTATCATGGATCCTATTTTAATAATGTTGTTTCTACACACTTATGAAACATTTATATTTCATGACTCATTATTTATGAACTCTGTCTTGTTGGGTTTGATTTTCTTATGTTATGATCATGTTATCATACCCTTTTTATATCACTTATGATCAATGACTATTTTCCCTCATATTTAACCATTCTAAGCATCAAATATCACCACTTCATATATTTACATTTCCCAATGGTATGAGGAATTGTTTTAAATAGGATATGTCTTTGAGAATAATATTTATTGAGAGTCATAATGTGAAATTTTATAACCTATTCATTAATATGTTCATTATGTATACAATCTCCAAAGGCACATAACGTATACGGTTATTTAGCATGGATTATTTTGAGTTTTATTATGTTCTAAACTAATATAATTGATTATATATGTATTTTATCCATTGGTCATCTATTTTGGTATCAAAATTAATGATTAGATATTTCTGATTAATTTGATTTTATAACCTCAAGAATATATGGAAAATGTGATATAGGATTAACAAATAATGTCATGTGTTGTAACAACATTTCAAAGTTTATCAAATATTAAGAATTATGTTAATTATCATATGATTTACTTTAATTAATACATTTCATTGATAATCTACAAATCCATTTAAGATTAAAAATATTATCAAATCTAGAATAAAATGGAAATTTTTTTCCATTTTATGTATTCATGAAAATTTAATTTTATATATGAATATTTTTCTGCAAATTTTTTTTTCCTAAATAATATTATATTTGTATCACACCACCACATAAATGATTAGATATGAAAACTATAAATAATATGATGATTTCATCTAATAATAATTGATAATTTTTTATTAAAAATTGTTAGAATATTCTTATTATAAATTTTTTATTTACCCACTAATTGAATTTAATGAAATTTCTGGAATTTATTGAATCTCTCCATATAGATCCCATATCAAATTTTAAGGAAATGAAATAAAATTTTATATTCCAAGTCAACCTCTGACCATCTATCAATTTCAATTTCAGTATGAACTTCTATAAAAAACACTGCAATTATATAAGTCATACAAGTTATTCATGATGGGTATTTATCTGAAATTGTATAGGAGAAGATAAAAATTGAATATACTGAATTTTTTAGGGAATTATGATGTTTTTTATGAATATATGACCTCTCTTTCTCCAAATCATGATGTTGATATTTTAATAAAACTCATACTTGGTTTTGTACCTATATCAATTTTTCATTATTTAAAGACCCCAATTTTATTATCATAATTGAGGAACCAAATACTAGATAATCTGGATAATGGATTCAAATACCCAATTGTGTCTCGATGGGTGAACCAATTATTTTTATTAAGAAGAAAGACTTGTAAATACATATTTTTATTGATTATAAATAACTTAAAAGAATCATTAAAATGAGAATGTATCATCATGTAATATCACATGACATTAAATAAATAACATTATGATCAATAGAATATATAATAATCCACATTGATCTTAAATGAACCATGAGGAATTATTATTTAAATATGGAAATTGTAACCTAGCCTTAGAATTGGTGGATATGAATAGTAACAAAAACATTATGACATATATATACATAAAAATTTGTATATAGGTTCTGCTGAATAAAAAGTTATTAATTAATTATTTGGAAATTAGAATTGAATTATTAGTTTTATTATATTATTCTAAAAAATATGACTCTATAAAAAAATCCTTTATATAATTTTTTATAAGAATATTATATAATATAAATTTTACAATATTATAAATTTACATGAAAAACATTGAATAATTTTTAAAATCCTCAGTTAAATATTTTATTAGGTTAAATTTTCTAGTTATTTCTTTAATGATTTAATATACAATGAAAAGTTAAAAATATTTATTTTTATTGAAAACATTAATTATGTTTCATGATTGTACAAGGATATATGTAATCATAAATTCGTTAAAATGTAATTTTAGATATATTATATTTTGAATAAACCAATTATGTTAATTTTAAAAAAAATTAGGATGCAATTGGGTATAAATAATTTTTTTACTTAAGCGTCCATGTATCTGGAAAATTATTTTTTCATTATGTTAACTATCTCAGACATAAATTTACATTTCCATACACTATATATTTAATCAGGAATAATGGATATCATGTATCGATGTAAGAGGTATAAATCTAGTAAATAGGTCCCTTTTATTTTATCATTATGAATAGTAACCTTGGTAAATATTTATCACTTCGTTAAAGGTAAAATGTATTTAAAACCATGAGTAATGTCCCTTAAATCTACCAAAAACTTGTTTATATCATAATGGATGGGTGTAGTGTGTACATGTTCATCAAAGAGTAAAATATATGGACAAATGGTCCATTATTATATTGTTATGACCATTATACATATTTATGAAATGGATTGTTACGAAATAAAACACTCTTAAAGTAAATAACCCCAAATTGTAATTAAATGGATAAAAAGTGGATAATTTCACTTTTTTCAATTTTTTTCACGGTTATTGAATTATTTTTTAATGAAATTTTATTTTTTATTTTTAGATACTTTTTATTTTGATAAAATTAATATGAAAAACCGATAAAGTATTTATTATATTAATATAAAAATAAAATAAAATGAGTTTAAAAATATTAAAAGCAAACCAATTAATATAAATTATTTTCTTCCAAGAATTTATTTTATAACTATTACATCTGGGGGATGTTTAAATAAAATATATTTTTATTCTTTCTTTTTTATATTGTCTTTATGGTCAAATTAGATAAATTATTTACAATGAAATTATTGATATTTTATGAAAATAATATTTAATTAAATCATTTAAAATCATAAAAGTCATGAACCAATTAAATGGGGATAAAAAATGTAAAAAATAGGATACCTTAGCCATTTATTGATCTATTTTCACCATATAAGAAAAATTATAAGCATTTAATATTGAAAAAATAGTCACCATGGTTTACTTTAATATTGGTTAACCAAGGGGTTAAACCAAAATATATGGTTTAAAATTCCACCAAATCCCATATAAAATTCCTTAGATAATGATATTTCATAAATAACCCATTTTATAGTAAATTAATGACCATTTAGAAGCCTTTGGACTCAGATTAAATTTATTATATAGAAATATTTAATTAAATTCTGAGAGTGGTCATCCCCTAACATTAAAAGTGAACCCATTCTATCTTATCATTAAAAATTAATTATAAATATCATTAAAAACACTACCAAATTCACCAATAAACATACCAATATATGACTTATTATTTTTTATTTTAAAATAAGTCATTCTAAAATACCATCAGAATAGATCTAAAGGAGGCCAAAAGAATAAGGGGCAATCATCTTACCCATCCTCTTTAAATTTATTCCATCATATACATTATCAAATAATATTTTATTAATCATAAAATATTATGTTATGTATCCTAAATATATTGTATTGTAATTATTATTTTGTAACTTCCTCTATGCACCATATAGTGACCCCAACCCTTGTTACCCTAAGCTAGTGTCTGCCTTATTACATTAAGATAAAACATAATGAAACACATCCCTAAGGATTGAATAGTTTAATAGTCATGGTAAAATATAATAATATGTTATTACAAAATTAAATTTGAATAAAAAAATTATATCATATTATTTTGATAATATTATTATTCTTTATAATTAATTATTTCATATCTCTAATAGTATAAATCATGAATTCCTAGGAAGGGAATAAATATATTTGTGGCCTAAAATGTTCAGTAAGGGTTATTTATTATTTAATTTATCATGAATTAATAAGAATAATAAAAATGGAATGGTAAATAAACAAACATGCATTCTATTTAAAAATATGAATAGTATTATCAATATAAAAATGTGAATAGATAAAATAAAATTACATATAATAAATAACATGTTTATCAAAACTAGATATAGAACTATCAGTATTGAAATGAAAATAATTGAAAACACGTCCAATTTATTCATTTAACAGATAATGAAATGAATCAAGAGATAATACCACAATGAAAATCATATGGATAATAATAACTAAATTTATGATGAAGGAAATGTGTAATTGTTGGTTGTAATGTTTTTGAGACATATGATACCTCAACATTTAAAGTTTATCCTCAATATAATTTCAGACTTAGGGGTTGAAACCTATTTAACTATGACTAACCAATATATTCATCTAATGATACTACCAACACATCAAGGGAAAATCAATAACTAGGCCCCAACCATGTCATTTGTGTCAAAAAAAAATTCATGACATATTTAATAATCTATTTAATTTTTAACCATGGTTTCCTATCATAAAATATCCATATTTGGTTAGGGATACTAAATTATCAATATTTCCCAAGAGAAGGATATAAATTTCAAATTAGAAAAATATATGTTTAAATGATAAAAAATTAATCAATAATACTATCTAAAAAATATATGCATGTTTAAGGGATATTAAATGTCCAATTTTCACAAAAAGTTAATATTTCAAGGGAATGATATTAACATAAAATATGAATTAAGGAATTTAATTATGATACTATCCTCGGTCACAATAATCATAAAACATAATGATAGAGAATGTTAATGATATAAATAAAAATTACTGTAATAATATATTAAAATATATTACTAATGAAAAAATACATATCATTTTGAATGACACTTTTTATAACATAAGACAATTTGAAAATACGTTTCATTGAAGATCAATTTGAAAAACTATGAATTTAATGAATACATGGAAAAAAAATTTATTTAAAAATATCATTTTATAATCATAAATTAATTATCAAATGAATTATGGTCATGATGGAGGATAATTTGTACATGTTGTACATATTGAAAATAATATTCATTTTACACTGTCAAAAGTATATAATAGTTCATTGTTCGAAAAAAAAGAATATTCCTTCCAAATTTTGTTGTAAAAAAAATTGGTAAAAATTCATTCAATGAATCATTTCTAAAAGGATAAAAACATATCATATTTTTTTAGATATGAAAGTTTTTAAAGAGAACTGTTTTCTGGATGAAGAGAAAAATGATGTCTGATATTCTTTAAAAAAAATCTTATTTATTTTTAGCCCAAAAGATTGAGAAATTTGTACTATTACATTACAATAAAATTAATCAAATTAGTAGAATAAATTAAAATGAGTTTATTATACGATTAACGGATAATGTCCTTCCATTGAGATTTAAAGATATTTAATCTCAATTAGAATGAGATTCTAAAATAAACCCTTTAATTGATCATAATAATATAGTGACAATTAATCGTTTAATATATTATCTGTATCAATTTTAAATATATATAAAACCACTTTAAATACTATATAAGATAATCCAAATTTAGTATACACATAATCATAGAATATAAAAAACAATTAAAAAGTAATATAACCTAATAAAAAGGAATTGAGTTATGAAATTCATTACCAATTAGTAAAATTAAATTTAAATATCCTTAAATGAATCCATGAAAATTAAAAAATAAAACAAAATTAAAATATTCATGATATTACATGTAATAGGGGATGTATAAAAACCATATAAAATAAATTAGGTTTACAATATTACATATTTCCTCAATAAAATGAAATTGAGATGAAATCCATTACATCATGCCTTCTTTTGGTTAAACATGATTTACCTAAATTTATAGTGGATTTAAAAATCGTGTTAACTTATTAAAAAACAAAATTAATATTTTAAATATCATATATTATCTTTTTGTTACAACTTATCACATAATAATTAAATATTGTTAATTATTTTCATTTTTTGAGGGTAAATTTCCTTATTTTCTCATTAAAGATTATTCATGATATATAGTGTTATTTTTAATAATAAATGGTTAAATAATATATAGAATATAATTCATGACATAATTAAAAAAATAAACATTTATTATAATTTTAATACTTATCATGAATGATTGTTTTTAAAACAGAAGCATATTGTGATCATGGATACGGTAGACTGTATGTATGAATGAGAAACATTCCCCTTTTACCAAATTTTTATAGAAAATAGGTAAGTAATTTTTTATATTTAGATAATAATAATAATATAATAAATACCATATGAAATATTTAATTATATTTATATATGTCATGCATGTTTTGTGGTGATAAAAATGGAGTCACATCACATAAAAAAGGTTGTTGTCCACACGTACAGAAAAAAATGCAATCAACATTACAACAATAAAAATGTAAGAAATAAAATTTTGTATAATCATATAAAATTGATAAATTTGTAATTAATATAATAATTCTGTCATGTAAGTAACATATATTTACTAACATTATCTTGATTACCTTCTATGTAAAATGTAATTTAAAAACTAAACACATCACTTCGTGAGGATTTACGGTATCCCCAATGGAATCAGAAATTTTAAAATATATATATGATAAAATTAATAAATAGATATATTTATGTTATAACTATAAGATATATTCTCTTTATCCTTAATCATACCTAATAGTGAGATGTGTTTATGGAAAAACTAATGAAATCTATTCATGAGGCGGTAGTCCTTCATTCAAATGAATGATGATTTTTTAATCCTTTTGATAAATGTGGGGATTGAAGATGGACATACCATTAAAATAAGAAAATATCATTACAATTAATATTATTAAGTTATTATAGCATCACAGTTTTAAAATAATTTCAGTATTTTGAGGGATAATTATAATAAGAAATGTCGTTGAATAATGTTACACATTATTCAGTTATCTGGTATAGGTTGTCACCAATAACATTCTTAGAATGAATATATTCCAAAAATATGACATTTATAATGATTGTAGATATAATTTTATGTCATTTGGGGTGTTCTTTTTATAAATAAATAGATGTTATCGAAGAATATAAGAGTAGTAGGTTGTCCTTTTCACAATGAGGTGAGTTTCACGCCTATTATTACATAAGAATATTCAACAATTCCTATGATTTTATAATTATAAAAGCCTTAATAATGGGTAATAATAAATATTTGAATAGTTATTGGATATTTATTTAAAACCAATTTGTGTTGAAAAAATTGTTAGGTCATTTTTATCCCATAGCTTCTTAGTTTAACCCCATGGTAAATCTATTTTCCAATTAATCGTGTTAATTACGTTTTAATATTTTCATTAATATTTTCAACCAAAATTTATGTTTACCTTTTTAGAAGTTATAAATTATTATTATTACCAATTTTTAATCCAATTTTAAAAATTAAATTAAAAGAATATGTAAATTTTAATTTAAAAATAATAATATAGAAATGATGAGAAAGTTTGATTTTAAATAGAAATATTCAAATGATTACAAAGAATTTATATATAAATTCAACATGAAAATAATTCGAATGAAATAAATTGGTCTAATTGAAACAAAATATAACAATTTACATTAAAACCAATAAAAATTATAATTTATCATTATAAATTATTTAAATGAAATTGTGGTCTACAATTAAAATTCAGAATTTATCATTACTCATAAAAATTAATCTTTTCTATAAAATCTCAATAATTCACCCTAAGCTAATATTGAAATTAAGTTTTTATAAAATCATTTAAATTTAATAAAATATTTTTCCTTTATTTGGTTATAATTAATATTTAATCATGTTCATAATTAATGATTAAACTGACTTTTAGAGAAATACATCTTTTCAGAAAACATTTCTTTTTCATGTGAATGATTCTTATTTTATTTCTGGTTAATATATTACCAATGAAAATATTTTAAAAATTTTAAGCCATATATTTTTTATAATATTGTTATAAATATTCATATCTACCAATATAATGGCTATGTTATAATAGTATACTATATTATACTATTTTTGTCTTGGGGTTGCATATTCACCAAGATATCGAAGAGATAAAATTCAAAGGAATTAATTTTGTAGATATTTTAATCGTAGTGAGGAATTTAGAATATAGTATCAAATATTTTATTATTAATTTATAATATATGGTTTCATATTCTCCCCTATATAAATAAATTACATCCTTCAAATTTAAACTTCATCTCGTTAACAAAGGGTTGGATATTTGAAAATAATTTTTTTAAACCCATATCATTAAAATATTATATAAAATATTACCATAAAAATTGAGAAAAGGAATTAAAAATGTTTTACAGGATAAAATATAACTATTTTTTATGGAATAAAATATTTCTAGAATTTGAATATATGGAAAAAGATAAAAATCATAAATAAATTTAGTTAATGATTGAGGTCATTGATAATTAAAAATTCAATAATCAAATTAATGTTAAGGGAATCAAAATCAAAAATCTGTGACTATTTAAATGAACCTATGACACATTAGATAAGAAATTAATTGAATAAAATATATTTTTTGGCATCCTTATAATATTTTTGAGGAATTAAATTATTTATTATAATATTAGGAAATAAATATAATTGAAATGTTATTATTTCATAATCACAATTTCAGAATTATATTTTTCTTGGATCAGCTTTTTTTATCCATTACTCCATGAAATGATTTTCCAATTTTTTTTCCCTAAATCACTAAAATCCAATTTCAATGGATCATAAAAGCCACAAAAGAGTGAAGAATATTTCCGTCTATCACTATCAATTTTCTAACCCCAATATTATTAGGTAAAATTGACCAATGTGTTTAATTAATATTAAAAAATAATATTGTCCACCATAGGTTGATCATTAAATTTTTCTACTCAAATCCTTTAAAAAAATTATGTTATATTAACCATGACATCACACAGTCTTTTGGTAGGCATTAAAACATTATTCGTCTTGGATCATGGGTTCAAACCACACAACATTTCACGACATTATGTGTTTTTACTTAGAATCCGTGTCCTCTATTTTTTAAACTATATTAATTTAAGTCCTATAAAATTCACCCATAAAATAATATTGACATCTTCAAATTAGAATTAATCATTAAATATCCTTTTTAATATGATTTTAAATACAAATTATTTTATTCAAAAATTTATGATAATATTTTTTTAATAATATTACCATTGCAATAATGTTCATATTTACCCTAATGGTTATCAATACCTTTAAAATTATTTATATAATATACAAAGTAATTATAAATTAATAAATATTTCACATACAAAACCAATGGATGTATTCCCATAAATGTTTTAAAAAATTATCCCTAATCATGTAATATTCCTACTATAAAATTTTATAAATGGGGTGTTGAAGAATTTGTACTTATGAAACGCTTAAACTCAAATACCCCTGGTGGTATACATAAAACATTTTTCCATGATGAAATTTATGATAATAAACATTAATATAATCCTTAAATGTTTCATTCTTATTATACTAAAATACCCCTTGTCAAAATAATTCTAAAATTTAGCTTTTGAATCTAAATAAAGAAATACAAAATAATTTTTTTACAAAATATGCCTTTATATGTATGTTTTATTATTTATAATTGTAAATTAATTTGATTATTTATAAGGATCCCCAAATTTTAGGCAATGAACTATAAATGGATCCTTATGATGGGATTTCATTAATTCCATCGAACTCTTTATTTTTCCTTGAAAAAAAATTTCATTATTCCCATTAATTCTAAAAATAAATAATTTTCCCATTACATTGAGAAATATTTGTTCGTGTTTCATTTTATAAGTAATCCACGATTGAAAACTATCATTCCTCCCACTATGGACTCCACCGTGCTATCTCATAAAAAACTCAATCATTTTTATATTTGGTGAGTCTTAGGGATAGTTAAAGAATATATTTTCAATAATACTTTGAGAAAATTGAATATTCATTATAGCAATATCATTCACTAGTGCCATCATCGAATTTTATTTTTCATAGTCACCCCATTTTTCTTCATATTCAAATTTAACATGATTTCATTATTATCCATCCATTAACTAAAACCAAAAAACATAGTTTAAGAAAAAGTAATCATAATGGGAATAGTAGATAATAATTTATAGGATGTTTAAGTAATTTAAAAAGATTTTTTAATATCCATGAAAATCAAAAATTATTCTTCATCCTTGTTTTTTTAATATATTTGAATACATGATAATGGATTCAATGGAAAATTCTAATTATCTTATACATATACATTAGGAGTGTCAAACAATGTTCCTTATAAGTATTATTGTTATGCATCAGGTAATGATTAGGTCAAGACCACTATGACCTTCTTCAAAGAATTACACTTAGTTTACATTGTTTTAGAACCATTACCAATTGTATTATGTAGAAATGGATATTTTTTCCCTTAAAAAACCACATAATCTATTCCTTAACAGTAAATTAGGTTGTTCATATACTTATCCTGAAATTATATGATAGGGTTATGTTATAAAATTTAGTAGTATGTTACTAATTATCAAGACCTATTTGACCCATCTTTATGATCATGATTTTCTGGGTGTTTGTTTCTAGTTTCTTTGGGTATGGGTTTAATTTTTTTTGTATATTCTAGGATATCAATGGTTTGTTAACAATTTTCCAAAACAATGCACCCACCTAGTGAAAACCATTAAAAAATTGTTAGTGGGGGTTTCAATGGATGGAAAATGTTTTAAAAAATGGTACACCCACCTCATATAATAATTTCATCCCATTAGGGGTGTATGGTTAGGTGGCACAGTTTGTCTAACCATGTGTCCATATCGTGATAACCGTGTTGACATTTCTTTTTTATTATAAAAATTATTTTAACTATTAATGAACCCAATTTTCATACATTTCATGACCCCAACATTACTTTTCATGATTTTTTTGTATTGGGGGTTACCAAGAACTATTTTGGGCTCCTCCCAACCTAATATTTGATGAATAAAATTTCTTTTGTAATACTTTTCCCATATGTGGTATGTTAATCTCCACTCATTCCTTATCTCCCACACTCACATTATTTCCTCTATAGTTGTTCTTAGGTATTCATGTGTTTATATATATAAACTCCATTTATTTTGATATTTAATCTATTTTGGAATTTTAGAAATCCATTCATATTATCCACTATTGAAAAATATCAGTACCTGTGTTGTGTTTTGATACAGTTAAAGAAATTTGGTATTTTTGTTTAATAATGTAAAATTTATTAATCCATGAATTTATAATTGTATTAAATTTCATAAATTTGCTTTTTTTACACCATTTGGATAAAAATTGGATGTTATATTCAAATTGGGCTGAGAGTTTGAGAAAACACCTGATTTCAATGGAATTGGAAACTATGGAATATTTTAAAAGTATTTGAAATTGTGAAATGATTAAAGGAATAATTTTGGAGAAAAATTCTTCATTTCAATTGCTATGAATTATTAATTGGGTTATTAAAAGGAATGAATTCATGAAAACCCCATAATTTGGTTTTGAAATAGAATTGGATTTTTGAAAAGAAAATATGGGCAACTGAACTGTGAATGATGATTGATTTGAAATTAAATGATTTCACCTTTTTCAATTGATTGATTTATTGGAAAAATGTGAGCTTCTGTTGTTAGTGTGATTGATGAAAAAATCGTTCTAAAATTGTAATTACCTAGAAAGATCTTGATGATGAAAAATATAAAAAAAATCAAATGAGGCATATAATATTACTAATTGAATATTGATGATTTTTATTCGGCCTGATCTTAACATACTTATTTACACAAATTCCATGATCAGTGATATGAGAGTGATACAATCCTATAACAATTAAATATTATGTTGTACTGAAGAGGACCATTATTCTTACCATGATTATTTTAATTATAAATAGCGTTGATTATCAATCATATTTATTCATTCCAGTTTATTTGTTTAAATTTTTTTATAAACTATTTATTTAATACATGTCTTTAATTTTTCTATCATGTTTAAAGGAAGCAAGTTTTTTAAAATATGAAAATTCATTTCCATCAATATTTTATTTAATATTGAAAGCATGGTTTCAATTAATATTATTAGAGAATATATTTATGAAACACATGGTGATACCATACTAGTATTTCTAGATCACAATGTATATATTTTTTGAGAGTTTGTATATTTTTTTCCAGGGATAGAGAAAAGAAATGACCCCTCTTGGAGGAGTTTTATGTTCATAATACTTTTGGATTATAGTTTTTTTCATTTAAGATGTCGAGTTTATCTTGTCTAGTTTTTAGTACATTTATTATGTACTATTTGATTTTGTGATATATATTTTTTTGGTTTTGTCGCCCTATGGAGTTTTTAGCATACTGATATGTAAACTTATCTTGCATAGATTTGTATAAAAAACCATTGTTAATTTTATCATGTATGATGTCAGGTGAAATTCATGAAACCCTGGGTATCAAGAATGAGATTCAGGTTATGTTAGTGTTAGCTTGGGTATCATTGTACCAGGGTATCAAGGGCAGTTCATGAAAAATGTGGTATTAAATTAAAGTTTAGTATATTTATTTTATGTCAGTATGCATTTGAGAGATATTTTTAAGATATATTATGTAGTTATAAGTGAATTTATGGAAATCTCTAATCGTAATGAACCTTAAGACACCATAAATAATTTTGTAAAGGCATTTTGAGGAATAATATTATTTTATTCCCCACTTTATATTTGGATAGGTTAAACTCCATATCATGATATCTTATCTAATGGGATTTATTTTCTCATTCATCTTATTTGAGGGTTTATATAATTAACCATCTGAGGAAGTCACAATTTTTTTATGAATTTGAGTCGAATCATGTCTCTGAGAAGATGTGTGAATGGGTTATATGAGGAACATGTTGGTGAATCACATTTATAGAATCATCACATTGACTATAAAATCATGGAGATTATCATGGATTCCATCCATGATCTGGGATGGGAATCTACATCCATTCCCACTCAGGATATATCTGAGGAACATTAGAGGGATAAATTCAATAACTTTCTATATGAGTTTCTTTTTCATATACCGCTTTCATCTAAAGCTATAATGATCCTCAGTAGGCTCAGGACTAGATTATAAATATTTATATTTTGTTTTATTTCTTGGAAACTCCGGATTAATTAAGTTGATGTGTTCAACCTTTAAGATTGAAGTACATAGAAGGAGGTAGTATGGATCAATGGTGATAGAGAAGAATAAGAATGTATTAGTTTTGAAGGAATTTAATTTATATTTCCAAGATCAATTCTATCTATAGAAAATGGTTCCATATAATTTTGTGGCATTTTTTAAACTCGAGAAGGCTAATAGGACTGCGGAAGAATTTATGAACTGATTTTCTAATATTTTTCAGTTCTCATCTAATGATATATTAAATGATGAGATTAAGACTCATCAATTCAGGTTATGAATTTAATATGATATCGATTCTCATTTTTTTATCTGATTCTATTTTTTAATTTTAGGGTGTTGGATAGGGAATTTGTGTTTGAACATGATCTATAAGTTATGTTAGGGTTCATGGGAGTTCCATTTTCACCAAGTGTCAAATAGTTGAGTTAAGATAGAGGATGGATAAAGTGTGATATGTATCATGGTGGATATCCATAAAAGGGGTTTTCAAGACCCCTTAGTGTGTCAATAATTGGCCCTTTTACATGCTTATAGTGTGGCGTCGCTGGGAATTTGAAATTTGATTTCCATAAGCCATCGATGATTTGAAAATCCTATCTATTCATAGGACACATTCAGAGTAATATTATATATCCCCCCCCACATAGTGGTATAGGATCATTATATCCAAAGAGTATTGTTGTGAAATTAGATGCTTCCTGATATAAGGGATTCTATCCACATGAATCCATAACTAAGATTTTTCATGTAGTGGGTGTGTAAGATCCCAACCTTTTCTAGAGTCATATAAGGTGCATTCTTAGGTAATTTTTTCAGATTTAATGTACCTTTTTTTATTAGTGTCTTTGGGTGCGTTTGGGTGAACTTTTAAGGAAAACTAAAGGGAAGAGGGTTTTGTACTATTTGTCCATGGTTTGACAAACCTTGTGACGAAAATGTGCCAAGAATGAATTGATGGTCAGAGAGGTCCACACTATTTGTGCACGGTTTGAAATACCTTGCAACCAAACCATTCTAACCATGAAAACCTAGACATAGGTTTGCACACAGTTTTCCCTGACACTATCTCTTTTCCTAGGAAATCATGCATGTGTAATTTACTATTTGAAAATATTTTTAAAAAACTCTTGAACCTACATTGGATCTCATATGTTATCCTTGGCTTGGTCTTGATGAATTTTGGGTTTTTCTGTAGCCTTACAAAATGATTCCAAGGCGACCCGCACACCGTTCTTCGAGATTGAGAGCTCGTATTGAAGATGATATCTCCTCCTATAAATTGGACTTAATCCCATTGATTCTCTATTATTTCTCTTACCATTTCTAGATAATCCTATGGCATCTCCCTACCTTTTTCTTGTATATAAACCAATGAGTTAAGATCTAGATCAAGGATTTTGGATCTAGATCGATATTTTCATGATCTTGATGCCTTTGATCTTAATTTTGGTTTTTAAGGATTTAGATTTAGATATTGATCAACGACAGTGTGGTGCTCGGATTTTGGGTATTTTAGTTTGGATGACATTAATCAAAAAAATTGAGGTAGCTGGTCTAAATAGAACACCCACGGTTATGGTTTATGATATGTGAATTTGAGTTTCGGATTTTTTATATTCCCCTGATTAAAAATATCCTAATTTAGATTAATTATGAATGTGGAAATTAATTGAGTTGCCTTGGGGGTTAATTGGTGTTTTATCATGGAACAAATGAATTGTGTTTCCATAATAGGTATTTTGGATATTTTTATGTGTTGAGGTACGATAACTAAGATATTGAATTGATTACAATAAGATAATTAATTGTGGGAAATTAATTATGTAATTTTGTTTGGCTAATCAAGATAATTAATTTTGAGAATTAATTATGTTCCATGATGTTCACAACAAATAATTAATTGAGAGAATTAATTATGTTCCATGATGTGATCTAATATAATTAATTGTGAGAATTAATTTTTAATTTTTGTGTTTTAATATGGATAATTATTTATGAAAAATTAATTATGAAATGATTATGGTGTGGATTTAGTAATTAATGGGTATTGTGCTTAGTTAATAGTTTAATTAACTATTGTACATTGAAATATCTAGCTAATCATTGTTTTAGGAAATGAATAATGTAGAAAATTATTATGATTTAATGAATTATTAAATGTATAATATTTTTTGGTGCTAAAAATGGAATTCTAGACCAATTAGAAATTGGGATTTTTACTTGTTGTTCCTCTAAATAGTTATCCAAGCAAGAGATTATGGGTTCTAGGCATGATAACTAACAGTGAATGAGAAAACTAGTTCTAGGCATAAAGACCCACAGTCAATGAGATTTTGGTGCTAGACATGATGACCTGCACCAAATAAATGATGATAATTAATGATGAATCAAATTAGATTATGGTGCTAGGAATAGAGACCAACATCAAATGAATGATAATAAAGAATGATGATTCAAATGGGAATGATGAATTGAAATTGGGTCTAATGTGTTGGTTTAATATTAAATGATAATGTGATAACTATTTTAATTATACATATTATTTATTGATTCATAAAACAACATTCATTATCTTTTTACTAGACTCGTTTTAGACATTGTTGGTGGTGGCCTACTAAGATATACGTAAACATTATTCGGGTCACTAGATTAGAACATGATTAGACTTTTTTATTGTAGGATAAGATATAGGAAAGGCCATGGGATAGGTTGCAAATTGGTATTGAAGCATGGGAGTGGGAACCAAGCAGAGTTCAGGACACACTTGGTAGCCTTTGTGTCTTTATTTTGATTTTCATTATAGACAGTTGACATTTTCATTAACATATAATGTTTTATCATTACATTGATAATTGTATTTTAATATTTCTATAATAATATGACACGGATTTGTTGTGGATATTTATACAATTCCGCACTTATTTATTGTTATTTGCTTATATTGGTGTTTTATTTTGATAAAAGAGGGAATATTATCCCAAAAAATGACTTACCAGAACCTCACTGCATGATGCCACCATCTGGTGTACGAGGAGGTGTGATTGAGGGCATGTGGACAACTAGCCTAGGGCACCATTCAGTGGAATCTCAATAAGAATGTCACAAAATGGTATCAAATGGTTTTTTATTTTTATATTGTCTTACTATGTTGGGAATGGTAGATAGGAGACTCGAAAGAGTCGAGGATTTGTAATGTGCTCGTGCATGGGAGTTTCATACACATTTACAAGGGAAAATATGAGTACCTACGGAGGGATTTTCATGATTTATAATTTTTTATAGTTATATATTATTTACCTTGGATGATGAACTTAGGGTGTGATGTGATATTTGTTTAGAAAACATTATAATTTTGATTCGTAGCCTAAAGTGACCCGATACAGTAGTCGACATGCATCTTTCTATTAACTCGGGGTTGTTGTAAGATGCATCATTCTATGAACTCAAGGGAAAATGAGTAATGGGTAAGTTGTTGAAAGTGAACTTTTCTACTTGTGGTGATATTGAAATAGTGATGAAAATTGAGAATAAATGACTTTCTAATGAGAAACTTGATTGATGAATTGAGTATGAAAAATTAATTACTTTATGAATTAATTAATTTGAGATAATGCAATTATGTAATGGATGAATTAATTAATGAGAATGAATCTACCCTTGTTAACCATGAACAAGTTGTAGGATGGTTATGGTTACTGATAAGGCCTCTATGTTAACATTGTGGTGAGAAAAAGGTGAAAGGAAATGTGGAAACTTGTTCTGTTAGTTTCTCCTCTTATTTAAATATTATAAGGCTATATTATATGACATGAGACACATATTTAGCATTGTTGGGGTACGCCCCCATGAAGCTTTTTGAGGGAGAGACAAAGGGGTATGGCCTGGAATGAACATCCAGATAGGGAGCTTGGGGAACCATTGGTGCAAGATAAGGGGGATAGTTCTAAGAGAACATTGCTCATTGCATGAAATTAATAGAGAGAGACCTAGGTAGGGTTCAAAAAAGAATTTCCAATTTGACAAGGGATTTTTAGCTCCAACTCCCTTCTACTTTAACTATAGGGGGTGGAAATGCAGGAGACAAATTCTAGATTGAATCAATATAGATAATACTTGAGAATTTAGAGACTCCTGTAGAGAGGAGGATTAATTTGGATACTTATATGTTGCGAGGTTTAGAAATGTGCTGGTTGACATTCAGTTACAATCTGGGAATACTGATGAGATGTTATATAAAGACATTCTAGATATGTTTTTAGAGAACTTCTATCTAGACACACTAAGGAAAAAGAAGGCTTAAAATATTATACATCTGACACAAGGAAATATTTCCATAATGGAATATGCTGGATGATTCATATATTTACAAAATATTTCTCTATATTTGGCGGTAGATGACGATTATTTGGAAAAATGATTTTGATGCACACTTAAGTGTGAAATTATGTCTCAGGTGAATATATTTCTCCTGAAGAAATTAACAAAAGTCGTTAAATAGGCTCTCGTTTCAATGAGTAACCTAATTGAGGCTTCTAGTACTGAACAGGTAGCTGGATGATCAGAGGGTTGGACTTCTAACAGCAGGAAGAATCCTAATGATATTATGATTCAAGATAGTGGAATGAAATGTGGACATTCACATGGAAGATTTTCACTTGATCTTTCTCATGTACTTTTCCACAAGTGCGGTAGGCAAGGAAATTATCGTACACATTTTTCATGACCACCAATGTATTTCCACTTTTGTGGAAATATGGGACACCTATAGATGTTCTGTATGAAGAAGATAAAAACTAGTGTTGAGGGAGTAGCTACTCAGTGTCAGAGTCTGGGAAAGGGGTATTCTACAAAATATACGTCGTGAAGTAGATGTTCTACTGGAAGAGGCGGTAGTTATGTTGGATGTGTTGAATAAGGGAATGAGTGCCCATATCAGAAGAGTGGTGCTACTTAGGGGAGACAGGAAACACCATAGGGATGAGGGGCCAGACAGTTACAGGAATTTAAACCTACACTTGTGGAGAGAGAGAGGCGGGTTCATTAATATTGAGAGGTACTATTCTAATTGATTCTACTTTAGCTACTGCATTGTTTGATACTAGTTTCTCTCATTACTTAATATCATCAAATCATGTTAGTGGCTTGATCCTAGTGGTGTATTCTGTAAACAGGGTGATGAATATCGATAATCCATTGGGAACATAGTCTCAGAATATCATTTTATGCAAGGAATGTTTTCTAGAGATCATAGAGTATTATTTTTATTGGGATATCTATGTCATTCATATAACAAGGTTTGAACTGATTATGGGTATGGAATGGGTAGTCTCATACCGAGACCACATAGATATTTATCGTAGGAGACAACCTTCATAACAATTAAGGTTGACCAATATGTTTTTTTTTGTAGAATTGAATATCCATACAGGATGAGCAGGGCCAATTACTCAGCAACTGGGGTAGCTCACACAACAGGTTTCTAGTCTTTTGCTGGATTATAGGGGTGGAGGGCAAGGCATCATTCCAATAGTAGTAAAATTGTTTCTATAGGCATTTCTTAAAGAATATTCAGTGTTTCTACTGGAGATATATGAGTAAATCACTATTGATCTCATGCCATGTGCTGAGCTGGTATCAATTATAGCTTACATAATGGTCCCGACTGAGCTTCAAGATCTAATAACATAGTTGGAGGAGTTAGAGGATAAATGGTTTTTCTGTAGTATTACGTCGCCTTGGGGATAAACAGTTTCGTTTTAAAATAAGGCTGATAGTATTTTATGATTCTGTGTCGTTTAAAAGAAGTTTAGTAAAATGAACGTGAAGAACTGATATCCTCTTCTATGTAATGATGATATTTTTGAACAACTGATGGGGGATTTGTGTTATCAAAGATTGATCTGATATAAGGGTATCATTAGGTTAGAGTTCGGATATCTGATATTCCAGGAACTTCTTTTTGATGAAGGTATGTCCTTTATGTTTTTTTAATACATTTTGGGTAGACCAGTTCTCCAGTATTTTTTATGGACTTGATAAACAAGATCATTCACCCATACATAGATCGGTATGTGGTTGTGTTAGTGGATGACATCTTAGTGTACTCTAATACTCATGGTGATCATTCCCAATATATTGAAATGATCTTGAGTACACTGATAGAGCATCATCTTTATTCCAAGCTATCTAAATTTCAGTTTTGGATTAACAAGGTACAGTTTTTGGGGAACATTATCTCGGAACCAGGTGTGGTAGTGGACCAAGAAAAAGTGCAGGCACTGATCTCTTGGGAGCATCACAAGAATGTTTTTGATATCCATATATTTTTGGGATTATTTGGTTATTCCAAGAGTTTCATCGAGGACTTTTAACATTTGGAAACACCACTTACTGGTTTGAAAAATTAAGGGATAACATTTTTTTGGACAGAATCATACAAGAATGATCTTTAGGAGTTGAAAAAATTCATTACATCTGCATCAATTTTGATCTTACCTGAGATAGGTTAAGAGTACATGGTGTATTGTGATACTTCTGGGGTAAGACTCGGATTTCTGTGATGCAAGGGATATATTCATTGCTTATGGGTCTCAACATGTGATGCCACATGAATGAAATTACCTTACACATGACCTCAAGTTAGTAGTTATGGTTTATGTTCTAATGTGTTGGAGACACTATCTTTTTTGTGAAAATTTTAAAGTTTTCAATGATCATAAAAGATTAAAGTATATCTTTTCACAGCACGAGTTAAATCTTTGACAGCAAAGATTGGAAGTGTTTTTGCAGTCCATTGATTTTGAACTGGAATATACACCTTGGAAGGGGAATATTGAGGCTGATTCCTTGAGTAGGAAAACTCCGACTCAGTTGGTACATGAGTCAAGTTCAAAGTGGAATATTATTAATTTTCTGGCATAAATTCGCATAGTACATCAAGAGACTCGGGTGAGGATGACTTTGGATTCTATTGTAGTGGATTCTACACTCTTGAAATAGATCAGTGATAGGAAGTATGAGGAACCATAATGTTTATCCTTGAGGTAATCTTATAAGGTGCAGAGGTATCTTCATACTATAAAATAGATGATTATGAGATCATCATGTAGAAATATCAGGTGGTTTTTTCTACGAGTATGAGATAGGAATTCAAGAGATAATTTCATGCTTCAAGGTGGGTGGAACATCCTGGGGTGAGAAAAATGTACCTTTACCTACAATGACAGTTTTGGTGTCTATGTATGAAAAATGAAATAGTAGGGTTTATAATAATATGTTTCACATGTCAGCAGGTGATAGAAGATAATCGACGACTAGAAGGCCTTTTGAAGTCATTTCCAATTTCAAGATGGAAGTGGGATGATGAAATAATGTATATTGTGGTATGAATTCAAAAAAAAATTAGTAAGAATGATGCTATTTGGGTCGTTGTGGATAATATAACAAAGGTATCACACTTCTTTCCTATCAAGTAAACTTTTACGGTAGAGAAGTTGGGATAAAAATACGTGGGAGAGATAGTTTATTTTCATGGGTTTCCATGGAATATATTTTCAGATTGGGATTTTCACTTCACAACATGATTTTGGAAGGACTTATAGAAGTCAATTGGTACACATTTATATTCAGTACATCCTTCCACCCATAGACATTTTGGCAATGAAAGCATAGCATACATGTGTTATAGGATATACTATGTGCATGTGTGCTTGAATTTGGTTGTTCTTGGGAGAAGCACTTGGGCATAGTAAAGATCCCATATAACAATAGTTATCAGGTAACAATAAAGATGGAACAATTCAAGGTAATTTATGTTAGACCTTGTAGATCACCACTGTGTTGGAAAGAGGTGGGTGAGAAAGAGTTGTTGGGACCGAGTCTCGTTTGAGAGACATTAGAGCAGGTGCAGTTGCTTCATAAACGTTTTTTAATGGATCAGACTAGGTAGAATTCATATGTTTATAGATGGAGATGACCCATAGAATTTACAGAGGGTGATCATGTATTTCTTTTTGTGTTTCCAATATTGGGGCACCACAGGTTTCAGAGGCAGGGCCTGTTAGCGCCCAGGTATGTGGGACCGTTTGAAGTGGTGGAGGGAATCGGTCTGGTGGCACACTGATTAGAACTTCCATCGAAATTCAGAGTTATGCATGATGTTTTCCATGTGTCACAACTACAGAGGTGTCATCAGAAATCCTCTCATGTGATTTATGTGTAGGAGGTTGACTTAGAGATAGATGCGTCCTTATAGGAGCATCTGGTATATGTGTTGGGTAGTACAGATAATGTTTTATGAGGAAATATTGTGTTTTTAGTTCATGTGTTATGTAAACATGGAGGTGTGAAACGGAAAACAAGGGAATGGGAAGAAGACATGATGGATCAATGGCCCAAAATTTCTGGCTCAGAATATTATGGAATTTTGGGAGTCTATCATGAGGATGAGCTGTTATATGGACGGGAGATTGTAAAATCCTAACCTTTCTAGAGTCATATCAGGCACGTTCCCATGTACTTTTTGAATATTTTAAGTACATTTGATTTGGAGTAGTGGCTTGGGGTGCGTTTGGGAGAAATTTTAAGGAAAAATAAAGGTATGTAGGTTGGGAATGGTTTATCCACCATTTGAAAAACCATGCCAACCAAGAAAACATAGACAGAGGGGGCTGCACTGTTGGTGCATGGTTTTCCATAACTGTGCGCCTCTTCCCAAGAAATCATGCACATATAATTTAATATCCTAAAATATTTTTAAATAGCTATTTAAATCAATGAGGATCCTATATTTCGACTGTGGCTTAGGCTTGATGAATTATTAGTGTTTCCAAAGCCTAATAGAGATATTCCAAGGGGTCCTGAACACCATTCTTCGATATTGAGTTCCCAAATTAAATATTTTCTCTCCTCTCGGTAAAGGGATTTCATCTTGTTGCATCCCTCATTCATTATCCTGTCTTTTCTAGATCATTCCATAGAAGATATCCACTATTTCCTTGAATCTAAGCCTATGAGTTCAGATCTCGATATAGGATTGTGGATCTATGTCCGGATTTGCAAGATCTTGATGCCAATTATCATAATTTTGGATTTTAGGGATTTAGATCTGGAGCTTGATCGACGACGTTATGCCACTTAGATTTCTGGGATTTCCATTGGGCTAACATTCATTAAGAAACTAAGGATGGTGGTCTAAATTCAACTCCCATAGTCA
The DNA here is from genome assembly GCA_963277665.1 of Viscum album. Classification (NCBI taxonomy): domain Eukaryota; kingdom Viridiplantae; phylum Streptophyta; class Magnoliopsida; order Santalales; family Viscaceae; genus Viscum; species Viscum album. Next base: position 1,935,254,635 of record OY728142.1, read on the forward strand.
TAGTTATTGATATGTGAATTCTTGTTTTTGATTTTCTATATTCTCTTGATAAAATATTTCCTAATTTGTTGTAATTGGGAATGAGGAATTGAATTGAGTCACCTTAGTGGTTAATTGGTGTTGTATCATGGAACATGTGAAGGGGGTTTCCATATAGATATTTTGGATATTTTTTATGGGTTGATGTATGTTAACTAAGATATTGAATTGATTGTGATAAGATAATTAATTAGGGGAAATTAATAATGGAATTTTGTATGGATATATAAGATAGTTAATTGTGACAATTAATTATGTGACATTATGTTCTCTAAAGTTAATTAATTGAGAGAGTTAATTATGTGACGTGGTGTGATCTAAGGTAATTAATTGGGAAAATTAATTATGACTTGTTGTATTTAATAGGGATAATTAATTATGAAGAGTTAATTATTGAATGAGAATGGCTTTGATTGATTAATTAATTGATGAAATAAATAATGGGTTATATCCATGGTTAATTGGTGTACTAACTAATGGCCTTATAAATTTTTAAATAATCATTGGATTAATATAAGAATGGTTTAGAAAATACTTATAATTTAATGACTGATTAAATAGATGAGATTTTTTGGTTCTAGACATGGATTCTTAGAATAATTAGTAGTTGAGACTTGGACATGGTGTTCCTCCCCAATAGTTATCCAAGCCTGAGATAATGGGTTGATAGGCCTAGCGACCTACAACGAATGAGAAAATGTGTGATATGCATGATGACCTATAATCAATGAGATTTTGGTGCTAGGCATAATGACCTACATCAAAAATGATGATAATGAATGATGATTTAAATGAGATTGTGGTTCTATGCATGATAACCTACACCAAATTAATGATAATAATGAATGATGAATCAAATGGGAAACATGAATTAAAACTGGTCCTAATGTGTTTCTTTTTTGTTATATAATAATGTGAAAACTATTTAAATTATGTGTTGTATTTTTTTCTTAAAAAACCACATTAACTATCTTTTGAATAGACTCATTTAACACACCTTTGGTGGTGGCCTATGAGTTGTACTGACACCCTATATGGGCTGCCGGATAGGAACCCGAGTAGACATTTTTGTTGCAGGATAGGATAAGGGAAAGGCCCTGGGATAGGATTCAGTTTTTTATTAGATCATAGGAGCGGTAAACAAGCATGGTTTGAGACCCACTTTGGAGTCGAAGTGTCTTTACCTTGAGTTTCATTGTAGACGCATGACATTTAAATTGTCATAGCATGTTTTCCCATTCGATTGAGTATTTTATTTTTATTATTTTTTAGTCGCATGTCATTGATTTTTTATGGATATTTGTATACTTATGTACTTTGTTATTGTTATTTGCTTCCGTTGGTGTCTTATTCTGACAAGGAGGGTATAATATCCCCGAGACTGACTTACGAGACCCCCACTGCTAGTCAGCACCCTCTAGCATACGGGGAGGGTGCTTGAGGGCCGGTGGCCAACTATCTTGGGGCACTGTTTAGTGCATTTCTGATCGGGACACCATAGGAGTATCTCTAGATGAAGCTGTTACAGGTCCAGTGAATGTGAGATGTATCATCACTATTAATTTATCACTAGTGACTACATTATTTTATACTAGTGTTTCTCATTCTTTTATATCGACCATTATTGTGAACCTTTGAAATATAAATTCATATATTTTATCCTAGGTGATGAATATTAATACACCTATTAAAATGAATAGAGAAAATCATCTTCATTGTCTTTCTTGTATTCTCCCTTTATTAGAGGTTGATCGTAGTTAGGAATTTATATTTTTTACATGAAACCTATTGATTTCATTTTTAGAATTTATTTTTTTTCTAAAATATCATAAATTGAATTCTATCTTATATTTGTCTCTTTTAATGTACTCCATGTGGTGTGATAAATAATTCAATGAGAATAGGACCCGAGGTCATGTATATCCAAACAATGTTATCAATAGTTGGGGAATGTAATAGTATTGTTTGATTTTGATTGGGAGTGGTATTATTTTACTTATGATCTCCCTTAGTTTTTCATTGAGTTTCCTGATGTTTTTCCTTCAAACATTGCATGTTTTCTACTCATAATAGAGTGAGATAAATCAATTGATTTAGTGCATAATACTCAAAATGTATATATTCCTTCATACTGCAAGGAACCAGTTTATATGATTGAATTTGAAACTAAATTAGATGATATTTTAGTGAAGTAATCTATATGCTCGAGTGTGTCACCTTGGGTGGATCCTATTCTTTTTTATGTCAAAGATGACGGAACCCTTCCAGTTTGTGTTTATTATACTAATATCAATCGAGTTAGAGTAAATAAAATGTATCTATTTCCACAGAATGATGATTCTTTTGAAAATTTGAAAGCGATAATGTGGATTTCAAATGATGATTTTCACAATTGTTGTCGCCATTTGAGAATAAAAGATTTCCAAATCCATAAAACCACGTTCCAAAGTACATATGAACATTATATGTTACTTGTAATGTCATTTAGTAAAATTAATGATTCTATAGTCTTCATGAACATTACAAACAAGATCATCCATGTTTTTATTGATACATTTGTGGTGGTCTTAGTTGATGACATCTTGGTTTACGCTATGTTCATGCAGAATCATGTGCATCATCTGATAGTTATTCTGGAATTTTGGAGAAAATACAGACATTATACCAATAATTTTAAATGTGAATTCTAGATTATATAAGTGATTTTCATGAGAATTTGAATGTCAAAAAATTGTATCTAGGTTTACATTGAGTGGGTTAAAAAATATTAGAAGGGAGAAGCCATGAATTGTTTTTTAGATTCATAGATTTTTGGGTATAAAACTATATTATTTCAGGTTGGTAAAAGATTTCTCGTATAAGGATTATCTAATAAATGATGTCACGTAGAAGGAAGTAATGTTTTCTTGAGATGATAAATTTAATAGTTTGTTCATTGAGATAAAACATTCATTGAATTCTACACCAGTGTTGACTCTTCTAGATGTTGGGCAGGTCTATGTGTTATTCTGTTATTTATCAAGTTCCATTTAGGTATTTGTTCTTATGATGGGTAATCATGTGGTTGCATATGGCTCTCAGTTTATTAGGCAATAGGAGAAGAGTTATCGGGCCACGAACCATGAAATTTATTCATGTTTCAATCACTTAAGAGTTGGAGAATTTACTTTTCTATGAAAGGGTTTTCGTGTATTCTAAAAACAAAATATTGAGTTATATCATCTATAAAAATGAATTGAATCATATCCATAGGTACTTGTTAGAGTACTTAATATCCCTTAATTTATACATTTCCAGCACCATCCATAATAGAAATGTCCTTGTAGATGCTTTCAGTAGGAAAATCATTACCCATGTCATGAATGAATAATCATAAGAGTCTAATTTGATGGATCATTTTGAATAATTGAATATAGTAGTTTAGGAAATAGTGGTCGAGGTTGTCATGGCTAGTGTTCAATTGTACTCTGATCTTCCCAATTTGACTCATCAAGAATTATAGCATGATGATATATTCTATTTTATTAGAGACACTCATTATGTTGACGATACAATTTCTGAGTGGTTGTTCTCTATGGTGGGTATTCAATATATTCAGAACGAGTTTTTTTTGTGTCGTTATCATCAAGGAAAAATGTGTTGGGTTGTTTTGATAATTATTTATGTGATAAAAATCCATGAACAAAAAATATGTTCTATGAGAAAAAAATGATTCTAGTGGCCATGTATGAGATGGCATTGTAATGATTTTGTCTCTCAATATTGTACCATCCAACAAGTCAAGGTTGAAAACTAGTGCCCATCATTTGTTCTTTAGCAACTTCTAGTGCCAACAAAGAATTGGGATCAAATATCAATGGAATTAGTTGTTTAGATCCTATATACCTAGAAAAAAAAATAATTCTATATGATTTGTGATCGATATGATAACTAAATCAGTTCACATCATACCCATTCATGACATAACCAATATTTATGAGTTAGGAAATTTTATGTGTAATATGTTGAGTCAATAAGGTTTTCCTTATGACTTTTACTTTCCTTTATATAAGGGGGAGATTAATAATTCATCAATGTTTCCATATGACTTGATCATTCCTCTTGTTTTGAAAATCACAAACACTTTATCTTAAGGAAAAACTCATCTTACACTTGTTTTACTTCCATAAAGAATATTTCTTTCCCAAAAAAAATTTACCTCTACCATGTTTTTTCATTGTTCATTATTTTGCCTATGTATATAATTCAGTCTCATGTCTAAAACATCAGAATCACGTAAAACATAAAAACGAAGAATATTGTTTTCTGATCTAGAATTATCATTACGAATTCTAGTGCAGAATTCCCATTATGAATTCTAGAGCAGAATTCTCATTACGAATTCTAGTACTGAATTTCATTATGAATTCTAGAGCAGAATTCTCATTACGAATTCTAGTGTAGAATTCTCTTTACTAATTCTAGTGAAAAATTCTCATTCAGAATTCTAGAGAAGAATTCTCATTACGTATTCTAGTGCAGAATTCTCATTACGAATTATAGAGCAGAATTCTCATTATGAATTCTAGTGCAGAATTCTCATTACAAATTCTAGAGCAGAATTCTCATTAGGAATTCTAGTGCAGAATTCTCATTACAAATTCTAGAGTAGAATTATCATTATGAATTCTAGTGCATAATTCTTATTAGGAATTCTAGAGAAGAATTCTCATTAGGAATTCTGGATCAGAATTCTCATTACGAATTCTTGTGCAGAATTCTCATTAAGAATTCTAGTGCAGAATTATCATTATGAATTCTAGTGGAGAATTGTCATTACAAATTCTAGTGCAGAATTCTCATTACGAATTCTAGAGTAGAATTCTCATTACGGATTCTAGTGCAGAATTCACATTACGAATTCTAGTGCAGAAATCCCATTACGAATTCTAGAGCAGAATTCTCATTATGAATTCTAATGCTGAATTATAATTACGAATTCTAGAGAATAATTCTCATTACGAATTCTAGTGCATAATTCTCATTACAAATACTAGTGTAGAATTATCATTACGAATTCTAGTGCATAATTATAATTATGAATTCTAGTGCAAAATTCTCATTACGAATTCCATTGGAAAATAGAATCTTAATATCCTTTTATTATAGACTCCAAATACATTTTTTATTAGACTCCGAACTTTCATTTAATTACATTCCAAATATTCATTTTCTCCATTCCGAATATATGTTTTAGTTATGCTTACGCTTGTTATATTACAAAAAGATTTCATTCTTTCATTTATTATCTAACATTTATTTGAGTGACACATGTACAGGTCCCTCCGAAATTCAAGGATGAATATGACCGTTGGAAGAGGGAGTCGACCGTTGGAGTTGACCTGATAAATAGGAGCTCATTTTAAATGAGCTCACAACTTCGGCACAACTTTGAAATCTCTGCCTACATGCTGTTGAAGTGATTTCTACAGAGAGAGGCTCTTATAAACTATCAAGGTTTGTGCAGAAAGTTTGAACAGCATGTTCAAATTTGCATTGTGCAGATTTTATTCATGCGACTCCGATTGTTGTTGTGTACAATTGAGGGCTTCCGGAGATAGGAAGATAGTGGTTCCCACACCCAGAAGTTGAGGGCTTCCTTTTTGAGGAAGAAAGAGGTGATGACTACCTGATAGTTGAGGGCTTGCGGGGATATCAAGATAGACTCCGATCTTCGTATCGAGGGCTTAGCCTTGTGTGGGTAAGATAGATTTTTTTGAAAGTATAAATCAAGGGACCTATTATCCAGGGTTGTTGGATACCCTTCTCTTTAGGTTAAAAGATTTAATACTTGTAGCATTTATTTATACTACTTTGTTTCTCCGCTGTATTTGTATTGTTAAGGAAAGTATAACTTTCTTATACTTATTTACTTGTACTCTAATATAGTTAGATTCTATACACTTTAAGGTATAATCTTCATCTTTGTAAACTTTAGTTAAGTTCCATTTCTGGAATAAATTTTCTAGAATTTAGAAAGTGATTAGATCTTATAGAGGTCTCGTGAATTATCTTGTTTAACCTTGTTAAACATAATCGTCATTAAAAGTTCAAAAGGAATTTTTAAAAATGTACAATTCACCCCCCTCTTGTATCTGAGAATCTCATTCTTATTTCGATCCTACTTTTGGTATAATAGAGTATATCATACTTAGACCTACCGTCCTAAAAATTGGTATCAGAGGATTTCGTTCAATCCGAATCAATCTCACGATTACATTCATAAAGGGAATTCTTAGAATTACATTTTCTGGAGTCATATTTTTCAGAATCTATTTTACGGACTCATATAGTTCAGATACACTTTTTCTTAGAGTTACAATATCTAATTTCTTTCTCAAGATATTTTCTCTAGTGTAAAAATTTTTACTACTAACAAGGTTGTGTGCCAAATATTTTCTTAAGAATGGGAGGTTTAAATGTTAGATCCATTGACAATCTCAATTTTATCAGACCATCTATTTTCGATGGTAATGAATACGAATATTGGAGAGATCGCATGAAGACTTTCATTATCAACACTAGGGTTGAAAAAAAAAATATGCTTATTGGTGGATAAAAGATCCCTAATAAATAAGTAAGTGCCATCACAAATCAAGAAAATCATGATTACCAACTGAACTATAAGGTACAAAATACTTTACAGTGTTCATTGACTACGTCTTGTGAAGCTGCAAATTCTATCTGGAAGAAACATGAATTTACTCACTTTGGAACATCGAAATTAATTAAGAACAGAAGAGCCATGCTTAGAGCTGAATATCATGGTTTTAGTTTTTCTTATGGTGAACCCATTTTCCAAGTGCAATAGAGATTCATGAATATAGTGAATAGTTTACAATAAATGGGTTAAATGGTTTGGACGATGAATCCCTTGTTGACAATATCATAGATATCATGCCAAGTGAGTGGGAATCTAAAAGGACTGTAATTAATGAGAATAGAATGGTCACTCAGATAACCCTCGATGAGCTGTTTGGAACTGTTCTTTAGCATGAGACTAGAATGAAGAGATATGCTGATATTGGGAAGAAGAAGAATGGAAATGGCAGTGTATCTTTTACTAATACTTCCAATCATATGAAAACCATGACTCATGAGAGAGTTACCAGATCCAGATCTAAGAAAGTTGTTATCCATTATGAATCTAGTGTAAGTGAATCCATTGAAAATGAATTAGAAAATCTTGCTCGAAGGATGAACAAGATAACTGGACAGAGGGACTTTCAATCCAAATACACGAAGGAAAAGAAAGACAAGAAATATTCTGAAGTCACATGATATGAATGTAAGAGAGCTAGACACATATGACGTGACTGCCCTATGCTCAAGAGAAATGAAAGAAAGGAAAGGAATTGTGAGAAAAATAGAAAGAAGTATTACAAATACAATGCTAAGAAATTGTTGAAATCCAATGACACATGGAGAGCTAGTGGTTAAGATTCCTCAGATTAATATTTAGATTATGAATCTTCTGGACAGAAGAATCTTGGTCTTTTAGCCATGCTACCTATTGATAATCATTTCTTGATGGATAAGGTACACAATTATAAATCAATGACCAATGTCTCTTTGAATAATAATGATAGTAAATAATATAACTCTTCAGATGAAGAATCTTCTTCTGATGAAGATAATACTTTACCTACCTATAATGATGTTTCTAGGCTTGCCAAACTCATTGAGAATTAGAATTAAAAACTCATGAAAAAACTTGATAAGGAAAATTCTAGGAATACAATTCTCACTAAAGAAAAAATCAAGTCATTCAAAATATCTTGATAAGAAAAATGATTATTTGGAATGTATTTCAAAAAATCTTGAGGAAGTAAGTTCTAAGAAGAATAATAATTCTAAAGATCTCGAAAAGGTAATTTCTAAAAAAAATGTTTTTGAGCCTAGCTCTAGTTCAAATGTTTTTGAAGACAAGAAGCTAGTTATAACACTCAGGTGTGAAATATTCTCTTTGAGGAAGTGTTTGTAAAACATTAACCTAGTTATGAAAATTTTGATAAAATGTATTCACAAATCTAACCTTGAAGAAATACTTCTGGTTTTGGATACACTAGTTTTAAACCGATTTTTAGTAACAATTACTTTTTTCCACAAAGTGCCCCATTTTGTACTAAGTGTCAATGTGGTGGTCACTGGGAAACGAATTGTTCTCTAAAAAAACCCAATCTATAGGGTTTCATAAGGATTATTTTTCAATGAAGATGCGTGTACTGAAAATTTTAATTTCAATGATTTCCAGATCCATGCAAATTTGGATTCCAAAAACCTACCTTTTTTCTTATTTTTAGGAAAATAGAGAAAGTACCAACAACAATACATGGTACATTGATAGTGGATGTTCTCGGCATATGAATGGTAACAGAAACTATTTCTAAAATAATATAATGACAAAAGGAGATATCATTCTTCAATTTATCGGAATGCATGATCAACTTGCTGATATTTTCAAAAAATCATTACTCTCTGATAGATATGAATAAATTAAATAGAAGTTAGGACTGATAACTTTGAGGTAATATTCCTCCCTTAAATATCTGTTCATCTAATCTCCTTACAGTAATAAACTCTTTTTTATAGGGAGAGTACATATGTAATTAATGTTTTTCAAATTTTGGTAATGAATGTTTTTGTAGCTAGTTTTTAAAATTTTTGTAATAAATGTTTTTGTAGCAAGTTTTTCATATTTTTGTATTGAAAATTTTTGTAGTTATATTTTCAAATTTTCATACTGAACGTTTTTGAAGATAGTTTTTCAAAAGTATAGTAATAAGAAAATTAGTTTTTGAAATTTTAGTAGTGGAAATTTTCGCAGTAGAAATTTTAGTAATGAGAATTTATGTTATGAATATTTTCGTAATCATGTTTTGTTCTAAAACTCTTTTCAATAAAACTTGTAGATTTTTAGTTTTTCATAGTATGTTTTTCCTAGTGAGTTTTTCGTAGTCAAATTTTCTTCAAGAAGAATATCACCTATTACGAATAAACTTCCAAGACAATCCGAAAGGTATGAATTTCTTACAAAAGTTTTCGTAGTCAGTATTACTTACTGGTAGTTTATTTTTCATTTAAAATATCTCGAATTTGTTTTTTTTCTTAAATCTAAATTTTTTAAAAAAACTCAAAAGATCGGATTCATGATTTCCTGGCAGGCATGTTTTCAATTGTCAGATCACATCAGTGATTTTATCAACTGTTAGATTGGTTTTGGAAGATGAAAGGTCACCACCATCACCCAAATAAAGGGTACCCCCAATGGTGTCCCACATCGGTTTTTCAATCTCTCGTGTCTCGGAGCTCTACCTCAGTTCTTAAGCCAATTCTGAATCTCTCAGTATTCCTTGAGTCCGAATGTTTGAAGAAGCACCTTCTCAGGATATTTCTTCAGTCAAGCCAATCTTGGAGTGCAAATTTATAGGGATAGGTTGGTACACCCAAATTTATTCAATAAGTATGACTCCATTATTTCCAATAATATCTGGCTAAATGGTTGGGAAAGTATAGTTATTTCTAAGATATCATCCCAAAATGTATTATATCAGGATATTCTCATCGAATTCTATGAATCAGTTTCCTCCTGCATGGAAGAGGGTAGAGAGAAATTTTCCTTTAAGAGTTATGGGAAGACATACAAACTTTCTTACACCAAGGCTGCAAGCTTGGTGGGGATAACATACGAAAGAGAAGCTGAGTTTTTCTCACACAAACTCCCAGACGTTCAGGGTATCTTTATTAAGGAAAAATCTACGAAGTGCCTTGGACTTTATCATATCATGACTACAAAGAATATTTCCCATATTTCAACAAATAATCAGATTCTACAAATCTATGTACAAGGATTCATTCTTCCAAGGATGGGTGACAAGGACACCCTGAAGAAGAGTGATATGTGTATCCCAGATTTCTCTGTAAATATATGGAAGGTGAATATAATGAGGAATATCCTCATTATGATTCAAAACATCAATAATGGTAATCATAGAGCCCAGATCATCATGTATCCGGCTTTGCATTCAAAGTTGATTGTTCGGACTCTTGAATCATTCACGATTCCATGTAGCTCCAAGCTGAGAAACTGTAAGGTTATGCTAATCATTGATGAAACTATGAAGAGAATGAAAGTTGGTTTCTGAAAACAGTCAGGAGAGTTCTATGATCTTCCATAGGAGGAGGTAGATGCCAATCTGGAAAAGATTGAAAAAGTTGAGCCATCGAAGAAGGTTGGCATGAAAAGAAAACTGAAAGAACTGGAAGCTGAAGATAAAACCCCTAAAGATAAGGAAGATCATTCTGCACCTCCCAAACCGAAGAAACAGAAAGTGTATCTAGATGATGTGGTCACAAAATGGAGGGAAGATAAGGAAAATAGGAAAGAATGGGAACCACAGTTTGGCTTGGACCCTACTAAGGCTAAGGCCTTAAGAGAAACAACTGCTGAATATCATGAGAGGAATGAAAAGGAGATGAAGATGAATAAGAAAATTTAGGAGGCTGAAGTTGTACAATCTCTTTTGAAATCCATAGATGTAGATTCTGAAAATATTCCAGTACCAGAAACATTTCTTGTCGAGCCATTACCTAAGACTCCGGGGAAGAATTTCTTCACTCTGGAAAAATTTAAAGGGAAAGAAGTTGTTGAAAGAGTACAATAAGAAGAGGAGGAGGAAGAAGAAGAATTAGAATATAAAAGTGGTGATTTATATGATCTAATTAAACAAGTTTAATAATATCATGATAAGGAAAATCCCTCAGAAAAATTACCACTCTGAACATCTGAGGCTATGTCCTCAAAGCTTGTCACTACTGGAAAGGATGAAGTGAATGATGGAATGAAGGTTGAAGACAAGGAAGAATAGGAAGTAAATTAATTATCGGAGGAAGAAAGATATGAAAATCAATTCATTGAGGAAGGATTAGAGAAGGATAAACCTGATGAAGACAAGATGGTACAGCTATCCGAGAGTGAACAACAATCCCCTGATGAAGTGGTCGTTCTGAAAATCAGTAAGGGTAAGAAAGTGCTTATTGACACCTAAACGAAAGATATCATAAATAAGAAGGACGTCGGAGGTTATTCTAAGAAGAAAATGGTGGAAATAAAAGAAGAAAAATACCCTAGAAAATTTTTAGATTCAGAATCATCTGCATTGGGACATGATTTTATTGTTGAGTCCCTGAAAAATTTAGTGGATACAATTCTGATCATTCCTATCATAGACTCCATATTCCAGATGCTTCAGCACAACATGAATCAGAATTCAGAATCTATATCCATCGTGATGGATAAATGTGTAAAGATTGAGGCAGAACGTAAAAAGTTTCCTATCAACTATGAGGTTCATAGAAAATCTTGCAGAAAAATGACTCTATGGTCAAAGAAAATCGATGAAGATTTGGCAGAGCTTGAACACTTTCAGAATGATGTAAAAGAATCTTTTGATAACGAGGATTCCAATATGAAGAATCTTCAGGAAAATCTAACCCTTGAGAAAAATTCTCGAAATCAACACATGAAGGATCGGAATAAGAATCATAACTGTGTTTCTCAAAGCTGGAAAATGGAAAGAGATCTCTAGATTGAGATAGAAGAGAATCTTGTAAGGAAGGATAAAGTTCATAAGGCTCAGTCTGAGGCTCTGAAGGCTCAAGATGACAAGATTAAATCCTTAGAAAAGCAAGATGAGGAGGACCAAAAAGAGTTGAAGAATCTAAAAATCCTTCTGAAGATGTTAATCCCCAAGGAAAAAAGAAGACAAATAGACCAGTCCGATCTTTTCTTGTAATGTATTTCCCTGTAAAAATCCTTTCAATCTTAGTGAAAAATCTGGTTTCTTGTGTTGTTACTAATGTTTCAGATACTTTATTTTTTTCCATTCCCTCAAATTATTTTTGAACATCACAATGTGGGATAAGGAAAAAGAACTCAAAAGAGTAAAGAAGAACTACCCCTAATTAAGGGGGAGTTCTCATTATGAAGATTTCCTCATTCTGAACATCTAGAATACGATCCTTAGAGTTCTAAATCCTATGGGGGAGTTAGTCGTATTCACCATTGTCCATACACAAAGGGATATAAGTTTTAATTTCAAAGTCTAGAAATTTTTTTCTAAGTCCTTACATTCTTTTTCATATGGATGTTTTTGCTTTCCAAAAAGGGGGAGATTGTTGATTCAATATAGTTTTCCTTATGACTTTTCCATTCCTTCATATAAGGGGGAGATTGATGATTCATCAACGTTTCCTTATGACCTGATCATTACTCTTGTTTAGAAAATCACAAACACCTTATCTTAATGCAAAACTCATTTTACCCTTGTTTTAATTCCATAAGGAATATTTCCTTCCCAAAGGAAATTTACCCCTACCATATTTTTTCACTGTTCATTATTTTACCTATGTATAAAATTCGGTCTCTTTGCTAAAACCTCGGAATCCCATAAAACATAGATATGAAACATTCTGTTTTTTGATCTAGAATTCTCATTACGAATTCTAGTGCAGAATTCTCATTACGAATTCTAGAGCAGAATTCTCATTACAAATTCTAGTGAAGAATTCTCTTTATGAATTCTAGAGAAGAGTTCTCCTTACGAATTCTAGTGCATGATTCACATTATGAATTCTAGAGCAGAATTCTCATTATGAATTATAGTGAAGAATTCTCATTACGAATTCTAGAGCAGAATTATCATTAAGAATAATAGTACAAAATTATCATTATGAATTCTAGAGCATAATTCTCATTACGAATTATAGTGCAGAATTATCATTATGAATTCTAGGTATCAATTATCATTACGAATTCTAGTGTAGAATTCTCATTACTAATTCTAGTGAAGAATTATCATTACAAATATTATTGCAGAATTCTCATTACGAATTATAGTGAAGAATTGTCATTATGAATTCTAGAGGAGAATTCTCATTACAAATTCTAGTGCAGAATTATCATTAGGAATTCTAGTGCAGAATTCTCATTACGAATTCCATAGAAAAACAGAATCTGTATATCCTTGAATTATAGACTTTGAATACATTTTTCATTAGACTCCGAACTTTCATTTACTTACATTACGAACTTTCATTTTCTTCATTCTGCATATATGTTTTAGTTATGGTTAAACTTGTTCTATTACAAAACAATGTCATTATTTCATTAATTATCTAACAGTTGTTTGACTGACACGTGTACAGGTCTCTCCGAAATTCAAGGGAGAATATGACTGTTGCATGAGGGAGCCGACCGTTGGAGATGAGCCTATAAATAGGAGCTCATTTGAAATGATCTCACAACTTCAATACAACTTTGACATCTGTGCCTACATATTTGTGAAGTGATTTTTAGAGAGAGAGGATATTATCAACTCTAAAGCTCCGTGCAACAATTTTGAACATCTTGTTCAAACTTTGCCTTTTGCAGATTTTCATCGTGAAACTCTGATTGTTTCTATGTATAATCGAGTGCTTCCAGTTATAGGAAGATAGAGGTTCTAACACCTTGATGTTGAGGGATTACTTGTTGAGTAATACTGAGGTGTCCACTACCTGATAGTTGAGGGCTTGTAGGGACAGCAAGATAGACTCCGATCTTGGTATCGAGGTCTAACCCCGGTGTGGGTAAGACAAACTTTCATGGATTTATAAATCAAGGGAACTATTATCCAGGGTTTTTGGATACCCTTTTCTTTGGGTTAAAAGATTTTATACTTGTTACTTGTTGTTTTACAAAAAAAATTCTCCGGTGCATTTGTATTGTTGAGGAAAGAATAACTTTCTTATACTTCCTTACGTTTACTCTGATATAGTCAGATTCTATATGCTTTAAGGTTGAATCTTCATCTTTGTAAACTTTAGATAAGATCCATTTCTGGAATAAATTTTCTGGAATTTAGCATGTGATTAGATCTTATAGAGGTCTTGTGAATTATCTTGTTTAACCTTGTTAAACATAACCATTTTTAAAAGTTCCAAAGGAATTTTTAAAAAGGTACAATCCACCCCCCCTCCTTTATATGAGAATCTCATTCTTATTTCTATCCTACGTTTGCTATAATAGAGTATATCATACACAGTTTCACGACCCGCCTTCACCAAAAGGAGGGAAGGGTCAGTAGATTGCTAGGCCCTTCCTTCTTTAAGTTGAAGGAGAGATAATGACCCCCGAAACCCACCTTCAATAGGTCTCGGAGTGGCGACTAGCACCAAGGGTATAGAAAATTCTTGCAATGGAAGGCATTACCCTTTGTATTTTATAGGATCGAAAGATAACGAGAAGAAAACCCAACAACACCAATGTAGAAAGAAAGGTAAAGCCAAAAGTAAACCATCCCCACATGCATGTTTCAAAAGTGGAAGCCACAAAGTGAAAAAAGGTGACTACAAGGTAAGTACCAAAAAGAAAAAGAAAAAAAACAACTGCAACTGCTCCAAAAGTCCGAGCTAGTAAGGTCCTGCGTGATCCCCGAAGTCCTCCTGGAAACCTAAAAGCAGTTTTATATATGTAGGGTGAGTATACAAGTACACTCAGTAGGGAAAACCAAGACTCTCGTGCACAATTAGGGGAACATACTAAAGTCCCGTGAGAAAAAAAGAGTAAACCAAACACCTAACAAGGAAAACTATCCATCCCAGGCCTCACCAAGGCTCACTCCCCAAATAACGCAAGTCAAGTAATATAAATAATAAGAGCACATCGATGTTTGGGTACCCCGCGCCACTTTCCCACTGGTTATTGAGACATCCTACGCGTCGGATCAATCCCACCATTCTCACCGCAGTCCCACTGCCACACCCGCCCGCACACACCTGGGCCACAACCACACGCAGTCCCACTGCCGAAATCCCGCCCGCACACACCTAGGCCTCAACCGAACGCAGTCCCACTGCTGAATCCCACCCGCCCACACCTGGGCCACAACTGTCACATGTAACCATGCCTGCAAACACCTAGGCCAGAACAACCACCGCCACGCCCGAAGACACCTAGGCCTCATCCCGAAGACACTTGGGAAACCACCTGCCGCACACACCTGGCCAACCACCACAACACCCCGCCCGATGGTTCTTGGGCTAAAAATGGACTTCAGGCCATCACAGCCTTCCCGAAGGTACTTGGGCTATCTGGGAAAGGGAGCAGAAAAGGAGCTAATAACCAGCCACTAAGGATAGTGTTGGAAAAAACAACCTTCCCCCATAAATGGGGGTGTTCGGCACTGAGTGCTCAACTTGGGTGGGGCGCGAAGAAGAAACACAAATCTACAAGTATAGATATAGGTAACAAACACTCACCCAAAACTTAGGTTTTCCTAGCCAACCTACAGAACATAACACCACTGCGTCCGGGTCACAGTTCATGACCCTTGCCCACAAAAACCATTTGTCCCATTCTTGTTTCACGTTCGGTTAAAATGTTCAATTGATTTTAAGCACTACTGGGCAACTACCATAAGCATAACCAAAGAAAGCGTCAAAATCATGGATCAACCAAAACACTCACACCCGGTTCTGCCAACAGAGGATCTCTCCCCAATTTGTGATAAAAACTCACAACCACCAGAACCATACCAACAGGGAATCCCATCCCCAAATTCACACAACCACTGAGAGTATAAAAGAATCAGGGATCCCATCCCCTCCCACATTTCCAGCAATCGGACCGAATGGAAAACAACCAACTACCACTACCAACACAAGTCAAGGATTTTCAGATTTAAACGACTTAACACACTCCATGATTTCAAATTCCGTGTGTTCTAGGAGTTGTCACAGAAGGGTTGATCCTGGTGCTTTCAACATATTCAGCCGGGCATACGTGATTAACCAATTTCACAACAGGAGTTCACAATTTCAGCAACCCATTTAAAACATCACGAGGGGATTCATCAGTGCACATACAACGACCACCAACAGCCTCAATTTTCAGAAAACATGAACCAACACAACTAAAAAGGATGATCACAAGATAAAGCATAACAACGATCACAACCCCTTCCCCTTCTTTCTTTAGAACTTCTTTTATTATCTTCATTAATGTTTGGTTCAACCAATTCCATAGGAACAAAAATAACGCCCACCCCACATGATACACAAAGGTGAGAGACGAGAGAAATTCCCTACTTGTTGATAGATGATCGATGTTTAGGCCAGGGGCGTGAAACTTTACAGATAACGATGCGGCGTGCCCGATGCACCAGAAGAGCCATGATCGAGGAAGGGGGGGAACCACGGCCTAACCCTTAATTTATAAAAGCCGGGGACGGTTGAGGTGAAAACGCGAAACCGCGTAAGACGTGGAAGCCGTGGGTTGACCAGGCGGCGTGACTCATAATTAAAGGTGCTGGGTGGTTTAAACTGACTCATGAGTCGATTCAGTATCTAATTAAAACTTTTGTGCATGTTTTGTGTCTTTAAGACATTTTATTTTCTTTTAAAAGAGGAAGAATAGGGTTTAAAACCCTCATTGCAAAAAAGGAGCGTTACTGGAACAACTTGGCAAGGTCGGGTGACGTCGGCCGGTTCCGCCGATCAGTCACACTGATCGGTCTCACCGATCGGTCTCAGCTATCGGTTGCACCGATCGGTCGCACTGATCGGTCTCACCGATCGGCCTCACCGATCGGCACCCCTTAAGGATCCAGATTTTGGAAAAGAAGGGACCAAGGGGGGTCTGGGTCATCACACACAGACATACCATTCTAACATAATATATTGTTCATTTTAAGGGAGTTCTATTATATATATAATAAGATAGGAATCCATATTTTACTTCTCACATTTATATATTCCTTTAAGAGGAACTAGGATATCATGTCCATTGGAGTATGATCTACCATTCCATGATGGATAACATGACAGTGAGAGATATACATATATTTTAGTATATGCATCAATCCTACATGCTCAATTTTGATGGATATTGGTATTACCATTTGATATTGGTGGAGTTTGATATTGTAATAGTTAATAGTTTGTGATCATAAAATATCCTTTAAAGGCATTATATGGATGGCCTTTAAAATATCCATTGTTATGGTCATAGACTGGTTAAAGATACTAGGTTAGACATAGTGTAGACCAAGAGATGACATGAAAGATACAATTGATTAACCCGATAATGTTGAAGACATGGATACATTATAAATATTATGCTTATCTTCATAATAGACCATTGGTGTTATTGGTTAGAGATAGGGAGTTCTTGAAATATTTAACCCAATTGGGTAATTCGGGGACTTGGGGTCATAGGAAAGGTGGTCCCCATTTTGTGGGAGGTTTTTAGGTTGATGTGTATGTGTGGAAATTGGCTTAAAATTTATCACTACCACCATTGTTAGTGTGGATATATAATTTGTTCAATGTATCAATTTTATAAAACTATATTTCTGATCCATCTCATGTCTTCTGTTGGTATGATCAGGATGCAGATACTATTTTATATGTGAATTATAATCTCGTTAGGATATTAGATTCAAGGAAAAAGGTGATACATGAGAGTATGATACCTTCAGTCCATTTTCTATGAAATAATGGATTATATGTTCATGAGACTTGAGTGAGGGAGTCACGAATGAGTGTGTATTGTACTCATCTTCTCGGTATATTAATTTCGTGATAAATATTATAGGGATGTAAATTTTCTATAGTGGGGAGGTTTTAATATCATATTACTGATTTCCATATAATAATTTACCCCTATTTTTCTGATTCATTAGTTGGGGTTTTCTTTTTGTTGCTTCAAGTATTTATTGAAATTTTTGAATGAACCTGGGTTGTACACATGTGTACATTATTTTCCCAAACCTTATTCCAACCTAGTGAAAACCATTTAAACCTAGGTAGTGGTGGTTTTCATGGTTTGGGAATGGTTTGGAAATCCAGGTGACCACCTATAAGAAATTGTGCACCCATGTTGTCAGGCACATGGTTAGGGAGCATGATTTTTCGAATCATGCATCCTTGCACAGCTAACCACGAAGGTGATGTTTTTTAGTTTTAAAAATAGTTCAAAATTTATCAAAACTACATTTCTTCCAAAAATCATCAATAACTTTGGTCATATTGAATTTCTTGGTATTAGGGTATCTAATGAATCCTTTTTGGCTCCTCCAAACCCAATCCTTAGTGAATTTATTCACTGATGAATGATATGATCACTCTCATAAAATTGGATTTGCAACCATTCCTTCACAAACTATATCTCTTTAATTCCTCCCTAGGTTTTTTAGATCATTAAGGGGTTTATAGATCTAAACTATGATGATTAGTATATTGAATCTAGAATATATTTCTAGTTTACTATTTCTATCATTCATCATTGGAAATTCCCACTATGGGAGTTATGTTTTGAATTAGTGAATAAATATAGGTGCTTCCATTTAATATTATCCTGTTTATTTAACCATTAATTACCTATTTATGAAGTTTTTTTTCAATTGATTTTTCAAAAACAAATTTTATATGAATTGGAAATTGTATTTGATATGTAATTCAATTTTGTAAAATAACCCTGAATTCTCATGAAAATACAAATAGTGATGTTTTTTGAAATGGTTGGAAATTGTGAAATGATTATAAGCTTGACCCTTGAAACGATATATATTAAATTTGTTTGTTAGAAATAAAATATTGGTTTTATTTTTAATAGTAATGAATGGATGAAAACCCTTCTTTTTGTTGTGAAAGTGAATTTTCATTTTCACATGAAATAGTGGGAAATTGAACTGTGAATAATGATTGATTAGAAATGAAATAATTTTCCATTATTCAATTGATTTATTGATTCCTTACATGCATGCCTAGGTATTCAATGGGTTATTTGGAAAAATAATAGTAGGTTGCTAAATACCTACTAATGGAATGACATTTATAAGAATGAAAAAATATATTTATGAAGATAATATTCTTGATGGAACATTGATGAGTCATATTCGACCTGATCCTGATGGACGTTTCTAAATATATACGATGATAAATTAAACAAGATAATGAGGTTCTTATAACTAGAAACTATCGTAATGAATTCAAAATGACCATGGTGCATACTATGACTATTTTTATTATAAATTCCTATTATTATGATATACTTTTATTGATTATTGTTGATTTATATATATATATATATTATTTGGAGTTATTTTTAATCCATGTGTGAAATTAATTACATCATATTAAAATGAAGTATATTGTGTACTAAATATGAGAATGTAATTACTTTCTTGTATTATATAAAATTGAATGAATAATTGTGATTATTATTATGGTATGTTTTTATTTGACACTGTGTGTGACACTACTCAGAATTTTTTCTTGCATAGTATATTTATATTTGGGTTTTTAAATTTTATTATTCCATGTTTTAGTAAAGGGAATGTTCCTATTAGAGGATTTGGATATTCATGGTCATTTAGGAATGTAGTGATGTTTCAATTGGGATGTTGAGTTTATCTTGTATTCTTTTGAGTATATTAATGATGAATTTTTTTGGATTTTGATATACCTGTTTGTTTTCTATCATGGTCACCCATTATTTTTTTTTGATAAAAATGATATATAGAATTATCTTCAACAATTTCATCGAAAACTATTACATATTTTATCTTATATCATTCCAGGATCTGTTCTCCCACCCATAGGGATCCTGAATTTTCTTTAGGTCTATGTCAGTGCAAGATAAGGTATCAATGTATCAGGGTATCATGAAAGGGTTGTGGCATCCAATATGTGTTTTCCTAAAGAAAATTTTCATACTTCATACCAAATTTTCTATCATACCAACTATAGTGTCCACATCTCTAGTATCCCAGAGTTTGTTTCTTCTTTATGAAATTGGTATAAGATAAAAGGAATCTCATACTGGAGGATCAAATAGATTAGTAGTCTTAGTAACCTAGATATATACATGATTCCCATATTATATTTTAATATATAAAATACAGAGTAATTGTTTTTGATAGTATCATTATTACCTCCAGAATATTCTTGGATAATTTATTAGTAAACTTTTTGGATGCATGGGAAATGAAAAATAAAATAAAGGGGGAGCTCCAATTGTCATTAAGGGATAATTAAAATATAATCTATCTGGAATCAATGAAAATACTCAACATGAAATGATAACTAAATGGTTGAACTTCCCATTAAAATAATTTCACTACAATAATCAATATTTCATGTTAATAGATTTAGAAATATCGATTTAATATATAATAGGACTGTCATAACTAACAAACTCACAGTCAATATGTAAATGTAAATAATTAAAAACACATGAAATTTAATAAAAAAATGAAAATAATATGAATCAAGAGAAAATATCATAATTAAAAAATAATGGATAATGAAAAATAATTTCTTAATTAAGTGAATTATTATTTCACAAATTTCATGTTTCTAAGGAACATGATACATCAACTATTAAGATCTATCATCATGTGTGTTTAAAAATATTTTGTAGAAACCCATTTAACTAATTATATCCTGCTGATTCATCACATGAGTCTATTAATCAATCATAGTGCTATCTATAACCAAGCACCACCAATGCCTTTAATATATAATTAATTCCTCATATATTGAATAATTGATTTAATTTGTAAGTAATGTTCATTATCATCTTTTATATGTATTGAGTAAAGAAAATATATTTATCAATATATTCCCACATAAACGAACAAAATAAAATATAGAACACTGTGTGTAGGAATTATATAATATTTAAGAAAAACATATATCTGTGATAATTAATATGGATATTTATAGTAAATTTAATTTCCACTGGTCACAAGAAGAAAAAAATATCAAGGTAAATTTAATGACTATAAAAAATGAATCAAGGAAGTTAATTCTAATACATTCGTGTTGAAAATAATTATAAACCATATAGAGAAAGAACAAGCATAGTATCAATAAAACATATCCTTTGTTTAGAATATGTGAAATTAAGGTAATTTTTTATGATAAATAGAAATAACATAAATATATCATTAAAAAAATATTGTGTAAAATATCCTTTTCATTTTGAAAATCATTTTTATATTATTAGAAACATTGAAAATCATTTCCTTTTAAAGTTACGTTTAAAATAGAAAAAATTAAATCACATTCTGGAAGAAATATTCTTTCAAAACATCTTTGTAAACATGAAATGTAATCTTTATTGAAATTAACTTCATCACAATAGGTTATCTATACATTTCATTTTAAAAGAAAATTCTTTTTTAATTGTAAAAAGTTTAGAATAGCTCCTTATTATGAAATTAAAAAGTATATTTCGTTCTAATAATTCTTTAAAATGTAAAAACGGGAAAAATTTCCCTTAGTAAATCATTTTAAAATGGTTAAAAACCTGTTTTTGGTTTTTAGAAAACCTGGTTTTGCAATAGAACAAGTTTCAGACTGAAAAGTGAAATGATGTTGGATTATCTTAAAAACATTTTCCCAATTATTTTAATCACCAAATACTGTTAAAATGGTACTATTACAATATAATATCATGAATAAACCTATTATAATATAATTAAAAGTTTGGTTATAAAATGATCAATTAATATCCTTCAACTAAAATTCATGACATAATTATCTTGAAAAGAATGATATTATGAAATAATCTCCTATTATGATCATAATGATGAATTGGGAATTAATCATTGAATATATTATTTGAATAAAATATATATCACAATAAAACATTTATATGTAAAACATAATATAATTAAAATTCATTATATATCTATTTTTATAATACAGCGGACAATGAAAGAGTAATATAACCCAATAAAGATGAATATAGTAATGAGAGTATATATAACCTGGTAAATTCTAATTCAACTACAAATATATGAATGAATTAAAATTAAAACATTATGTATAATGAATAATGATGTATTCATGATATTACACAAATGAGAATTATATACACCATATAAAACAATATATGTTCATAACCTGATGGAATGCCTCAATGAAATGAAGTTGAGACAAAATCCTTTTTATCAAACTTATTTTTAGTTAGACCTGATTTATCCTCTTATATAGTGGTTTTAAATATTTTATTGTATTTTACAAGATAAATATTTATATTTATAACATTATATATGATCCTTCTATAACATATTATAAGCCATTCGTTAATGATCATTCTTTTTTTTTCATTGTTCGGGGTGTTAATCGCCTAGTTTTAATATCTGTATATTTTAACGAATGTTATAGTTTTTATGAATATAATATTTTTTCATAATTATGAATATAATAATCATGAAAAATTTATAATACTATTGTATGAATTAAAAATTTTAGAAAAAAATGATATATAGTTTTGAAAACTGATGTATGTGACGATCATGGAGACGATATGTCATAATTATTCATGGGTAACATTTCCATTTGTCAATAATCATAATAGAAATGATCTATGTAATATATTACCCATCAGGAATAATACAAATTTTTTAAATTCAATTTTATTTTTAATAATTTAATTATATATAATATCTATGTATTGTGGTGATAAAAATAGAGTAGCATCGCTTCATGAACGTGGTAGTTCACACATATTGGAATGATGCTATTATCATTTAGTGAGTGAAATGGTAATAAATGAAAAGATATATTATATTTTTTGAAAAATAAATATTTCAATAATATCGTAATTATTTTACTTATATAACGTATATTCACTAAATGTTTCTTTATTTCCATCCTTGTAAAATGTTACTCTATAATGAATAATATTGACTCAGAATGTAGTAGTCCACTATACACAAGAGAAACATTATCGTATTCCATACGAAATGGAATGTAAAAAAGGTATTTAAAAAATGAATAATTTGGTATATTTCTTTATTAATATCATATTTATAATTTTGATACATCATTATACCCAACCTTGAGAGGTGGTAATGGAAAAACGAATGACATTGGTTTGTGAGGCCATAGTACACTATACACACACATGATGACTTCGTAACCCACTTATCTGATGCGAGGAATGTCTTAGTTCATTATCATAACATAAAAAAATAACACTATGTGTATAATAATAATTTTATTTTATAATAATTATTTAATTATAATATGAGGATGTGGAGGAAGAGTCAAAATTAAAATGATCATTAAAGAATGTTACCTCTAATTCATGTATCCTCTATATGTTGTCACCAAAGGACCTCATATGATGTCTTAATTCGCAAAATATGTCTTATACGATTAGATTAATGATTTTAGTAAGTGATTTTCATAGTATTTAATGAATCAAAATTATGTGATGGTGTGATGAAGAGATGATAGTGGGTGGAATTTATAATTAAGATGATATTCATATTTGTATTTTTTAAAATGATTCAATAATACTAAAATTTTTTACATGAAAAAGCCTCCAGAAGGGTCCATTATTTATCGTAGAAGATATTGGTTATAAATAGTATCATCAAATTGGTTCAAACAAGTTTAAGACAATGATAACCATTATCTTTATAGTTTGACCACCGATAAATCCATTTTTACCTTACACATGGTAATTATTTTTTATTATTTTTAGAATTTACATTCTTGAAAAAATATGTTTACATTATTAGAAATTATAATTTTTTTGATTCAAAATATATCTTTTATTTTTTAAAATTTAATTCAACAAAGTGTAAAATATTTATTTTATAGTAGTCCCACATACACGAAGATAATGTATGTTTTAAAAAATAAAATGGTCAAATTTTTTCAATGTTTTTTTATATTACATCAATATGAAAATAATTTAATTCAACTAAATTGGAAAAATGGTTATAAAATTTGAAAAATTTTACATTAAACCAAATTTTAAATATAATTTAACATTATAAATTATTTAGATGAAAATGATTTATTCAATTAAGTTTTATTATTTATTAAAATTCATAAAAAATAAATTTTTTATACAAATCCCCAAATTTACAGTATGATTATTTTATATATTGTTATTTAAAAATTTAAAAAAATTATAAAATAAATATATTAAATATGGTGAATTTGTTTTATAAAATATGTTCACAAATAGTGACTAAACTATCTTTTAAAAAATACACTTTCTTCAAAAACAATTATTTTTCTTTTGAATGATTCTAATTTAATTTATAATTAATAGTAACCAAATAAATTTGGTTTTACTTGTGTAAACCATCTAATTTTTATAATTTGACTAGTAAAATTTATACATTTCAAATTAATTGTCATATTATAATGATATATTGTATTATAATACTTCAGACATAGGGATGTGCATTTTGAAAGCTATTTATGAACATTAATTTAACGAAATATTTTTCATCTGATTTTATATCTGTTTTTTCGTGTCGTGTATGATTTTGAAAAAATATTGTCATTTTTGTATTTTTTACTATTACATTCTCCCCACAATGAATAAATTGTGCCCTTGTAATTTAAACATTATCTTTGTAGTCAAGGGTCTCATGTAAAAAAAAATTTGTTAAAAACCCACACTTTAATAGGAGTATGTATTATATACTCTTAATAAGTAATAATGATAATTAAATGAGATGTCTATTATAATATATAAAATTGTTTCTAGGTTGGGTAAAATTGTTGTAATGTTAAGATATGGACATGAGAGAAAAGAATACATAATTATAGAGGTTGATTTTCTAGATTCATTACAAGAAATTGAATATTAAAAAAGAAAGTTAAGGGAATAATAACAATAAATATTTAAATATTTAAATGTCTATATAAATAATTTTATATGAATATAATAGGTTAAAAAAATTTCAAGATCATTTTTATTGTGGTTTAATTCTTTTACCTTCTATGAATTTAAGGAAATATACTTACATGATACATTTAAATTAATTATGTACAATTTTTTCTCTCAATTTTTCTTCGATACCATTCTCAGACAACCATTATTAAATGAAATGAATATCTAACACTGAATTTGTTATTCCTCAATAAATAAAATTCACTTTTAACCAATAATTAGATCCATAAACGAGTGAAAATTCCTTCCATATATCTCTCACTTCGTTCAACATCTAATATAACTATCAAACTTTATCCAACATAATACATTAATCTATAAAAAATATAGTCACACCAATAGATGATCATTATTATTTACTCATCAAATAGTTTAACTGAAAACAATAAAATATCAAGGATGAAATCATGTTGTCTAATGGTATGTTTTAATTCATTATCATCCTTTATTCATAGGTTTATACCTTATGGCCTTTTCCAGATGTGACAAGTTTTTATCCGACATGCATGTTTTTATTTTTATAAACTAAGTAATATAATTCCTATAACATTTCAAAAAAATAAGATAGACAATCTAGGGAAAAAATTCTCAATATTTAATCTATTTTTATGGTCATAGATACACCTTTTTCACTAAATGGATAATAATATTGATTTACTATTATATCTATATGATTAATGATAATATTAACCCAAAAAATTATCAATGACTTTAAACATATGTCTATAAAATTTAGAGGAATTATTACTCAATTAAATCATTTTTTTATAAAAAAATATTTTTATTTCAATAAATTTTTTCCAAAAATATCCATAATCATGTTATGTTACTATTACATAATTATTAGGATATCATTTATATGAATTTTAATATATGACCAATACTATGAGGGTATCCATAAAATTTAATTTAATGAATACATGTATGATTCCAAAATTTAATAAAACCATTAAATATTTATTTATTCTTATAAAAAAATATGATTGTTAATAATATTTATAAAATTTATTTTTTGAATCCCAATACAGAAATCCTCCAACAATTTATTTCAAAATATTTACTTTATTGGTGTAATGATTGAGTTTTTTAATATTTCATTAATTTTGAAGATTCCAAACATCCCAACATTTAATACAATGAACTATAAATCGATAATTATCATGAGATTAATTACCTTTTATTGTAATCATTATTTTTCACTAGAAATTAGTCTGTTTATATCCATTCTTTCCATACACAAAATCAATTTATTATTTAATTGAGAAACATTCATAGGTAACTTCATCCACATTTCATATTATTTGGAAATAAATCATTCATTTCACCATAGTCTCCATCAATATATATCTTTAAAAACTCCATCCTTGTCTTATTTTGTGAGTCTATGAGTTGTTAAGATATATATTATTAGTCATATTTTATTGAAACTGATTAGGAATAATCAAAATATCATTAAATATAGTCATAATTTCATTTGGTTTCTCATAGTGACCACATTATCCTTCATAATTGACATTTACATAATATCATCGAGTTAACAACACATTTGAAAAAAAATTAATATAATGAGAATGAATAATCATTGTGTAAAACCCATATAATCATTTATATGATGTTAAAATATTGACACCACATTTTTTAAATCTAATAAACCTTAGGATAATCCTATTTCATTTATATTCATCATATATTATAAACCGTCATAATGGTTTTTAATGAATATTTGAATTTTCTTATGAACATCATGTAGGTTTGTAAAACCATGTTCATTGTAAGGAATATTTTCATACACCAGGTAATGAATGATTCAGAAACAATGAGCCATTTTCAAATTTATTTCCTTGGGCTAGCATAATACTAGAACTAAGTACACTTGTTGTTATCTATATAGGTATTTTTTTAATGAAAATATTATTATACGTACAGTAACATTGGGAATATATTATACATTTCCTTAAATATTATCATTAGGTTATGTTCTTTAATCAATGTTTCTAAAAATCTAATTCCTATGGTTTCTACTAAACTTCCTATTATAGTAAATATTTTATCTCTAAACCTAGTAGCCTTGAGATGGTGTATTCTTTTTTACATTGGAGTAAGACATAATGAATCACTTCCCGATGAACCAGATATATTAGTAGTCTTGGTAAAAAAATAAAAATAGATTATTCCCCTATTATATTTTAATACAACTGTAATGAAAAAATTATTTTTCAAGAATATTATTATTTCATCTGCAATATTATTTATTATATTTTATAGTACACATAATGGATTTATATTAATAGAAAAAAATAAGAGTGATCTCAAATTCACAGTAATGTTTCAGTACATCAGAAGATATAATGTATCAATGAGCATACTAAACATGGAATGAAAAATGAATTCACACATACCATTTAAAAAACCATACAACCATAGTCAATATTTCAATGTAAATCACTAAAAACAAATTCCATTTAATCAAATACATGACTATAATAACTAGATAATTCATAGTAAGTATGGAAATTTAAATAACTATAAACATTCCATTTATAAAATAAACTGAGATTGAAATAAATCGAGAGATAATGTCATAGAAATTATCACATCGCTAATTATAATATAAAATATTAATGAATGAAGTTCATAATTATTTAATATATTGTTTTAAATGATAAAGATACATATATCGTCAAGTTCTATCCTCATGATAGTATTAAACTAGTTTGGTAGAAACCCATTTAACATGGTCAAGCTAAGTAATTTGTCTGCTGATTCTACCCATGCTTCATGTGGCTGTTTATAGACAAACCCCACCTGTTTAAGGTAGGTCTGAATCCTTACTCATATTAAAAATAATTGATTTAATTCATAAAAAATATGTCTTATCAACAAAATATCCATATTTATTAAAGAATAAATATTTATTAATATTTACTTGAATAATAAATATAGTTTCAATATAGAAAATTGCAAGTAGAAATGATAGAGGGTTTAATCAATAATAATTTACATGAAAAATAATATGGATATTTAGGGGAAAGTAAATTTAAGGTGATCATAGGAAAATGATCATTTCAAGGGAATGTTATTGACTATAAAAATAAATCAATGATGTGATTTTAAATACTATACATGGTCCAAATAATCTTAAACAATTTAGAGGGAGAATATGGATGGTATTAAAACAACATATCCCCGATGTAGTATATATAAAATAATGGGATTTTTATTAACAGAAATTACATAAGATTATATTTAAAAAGTCTTATCTTGTAAAATAAACATTTCATTTTGAAAATAATTTTATTATACACAAAACATTTTGAAAATACATATAATTTAATAGATCTTATAAAAAATTAATTCATATAATATTCGTAATTTTATTTTAAAATAATATTTCCCTATAAACATGTAAATGACGATTCATAGAAATGATGGTCATGGTAGTGGGTAATTTGTACATGCCATATATTATAAAAATAAATTACATTTTCACTGTAAAAGGTTAGCAAATATCCTTATTCATAAATCATTAAGAATGTTACTCCTAGGTTTTTAGAGAAAATTGATAAAAATTTACCAAATAAATCAATTATAAATAGTTCAATAAATTTTTAAAAAACGTAGTCTTGGAAGAAAATATTTTCTTGATCGAAGTGTAAAATATTTTCAGATTTTTGTAGAATCTATTTCTCAAATAATTTATGTACTAATGAGTTGAAAAATTATAATATTAAATGAAAATATCAAGAATAACAAGTTTAAAATAAGATTAACTGGGTTTATTAGACAATGATCAATTAATATCTCTCAACATAGATTCAAGAATAATAATTCTTGATTACAATGAAATTGTGAAATAAACTGTTATAATGATCATAACATTGAGGGGAGAATAAATTAAATAATAAATTATGTGTGTAAATATTATATCCAACAAAAAATTCTATATAAAACATATGATAGTAAAATTATAATTATTTAAGGATTTACAGGGTAGTCTATATACCATATCAAATAAATTATGTGCAACCCATTATAATGTTCCCCAATGAAATTAAATTGACGGGAAACCACCTACCCCATGCTTCCTTTTGGGTGTGCATCATTTAACCTCCAATATAATAGTTTTAAACATGTTATTAACTTATTATAAAAAATATTAATATTTGTAATATCATATATTTTATTTATATAACATCTTATAAAATGTTATTAATTATAAATCATTATTTTCATTGTTTAAGGGTATAATAGCCTTCTTTTCTCATAAATGAATTGCCATGAATATTAATGTTCTTATAAATATTATATAATTCAAAAATTTATAGAATAAATATCATCAAATAATTATAATATTTATACATCAATTTTAATTTTATGAATAATCAGGAAATATGGGTTTAAAAAATTATGTCTGTTAGAATAATGGAGACTGTATGCTATAAATATTAATAGGTAAAGATTCCATTTTTCAACAGTCATTATAGAAATTATCCTCATATTATTTTATTTTTAATTAATGATAATAATATCATAAATACTAAATTTTATCTATAAATATATTTATATATATCTTCAATGTGGTGTATTGATTAAAATAGAGTGACATTGCTTCCAAAATTCGGTAGTCCTCACATAAACAAACATTGTTTTCATATTTCATTAAGTGAAATGGAAAGAAACAAAATGTTGTATTATCTTTAAAATTTATAAATATTTAATTTCTATTAGAATTATTTCATTTATAATAAATATATTTCTTAAAATTATCCTTCTCACCTTTCATGTAAAATGTTTGTGAATAACGAATGATATCGCATCACGAGATGGTAGTTCACTATATACTCAAGAAACATTATTGAATCCCAAAATGAATGGATATATATATATGATTTAATTCATCAATATCTATAATTATATTATTAATAACATATATATACATTATATGCATCATTATAGATAACTAAGAGAGGTGTTAATGGAATAACAAATGATAATGGTTCGCGAGGAAGTACTCCAATGTAAACAGAAATCATGATTTACTAACACATTTTAGAGATGTGGGGATAGTTTTAGGTCATTAAAATACTATAAAATATCCCATTATATGTAATTTAGAGAGGTTATTATATCTTCATGGATTAATACTAATTTAAGGATAAGGAGTGATAAATAAAATAAAAAAACTCATTGAATAATGTTACCTCTTTTTCTGATATACTTATTATTTTTTCAATTAAGGACCTCATAGGTTGGACATATGAAATAAAATAAGGATTATAGAAAGTGATTAGGGAAGTTTGGATGTAATTTTTATATTTATTGGACTTGTTATATGTGTCTGAATATTATAATAGGACAGTATTGTGGGTGGGTTTTTTATAAGTGAGGTGAGATTTAAACTTCTAATATTTTGAATAAATTCAAGCATACCAATTTTTTAATCCTTTAAATAGTCTAAAAAATTTTCCATTATCAAAAAACGAGGATTTAACATATTATATTTCTAAAAAATTGGTATTGTACTTGTCAGTAGGTCATTTCTAACCCATTTATCCTTATTTAAACTACTGATAAGTCCATTTTCTCTTTAACAGTATTAATTGAATTTTACTCTTTTAAATATTAATTTTTTTAATATAAGATGAGCTTATTATAAATTATATATTATTATTATTTAAAATATTGAATCAATTTTTCCAAATTCAATTAACAGATGTGGGAAAGTATTATATAAAATTATTCTCATAGACACAATGTGAATGCTGGTTTCGAAAGATAAGATTATCAAATTATTAAAAAAGACTAAATATATAAATTTGATATAAAATTTATTAAATTGACCAATGTTGTAATAAATTTTATTAAATTGACCAAATTTTACTATCAATAATATTAAAAAATAAAAAAAAATATATTTTTTAAAATGAAAAGGTAATTTTGATTTAACAACATTATTCTTCATTATTCATAAAATGGATAATTTTCAATAAATTCTCAAAAATTAAAACTATGATAATTTTTATAGTATAATTTAATAAATAAATATAATTTTTTAGAATGAAAAATCTAAAATTGGTAAAATTTAATTTTAAAATATATTCTCAAATATAGAGTAAACCATCTTTTAGAAAAATACAATTTTTTGAACAGATATCTTTATCATTTGAATTATTCTTATTAAATTTATAATTAATAGGTTACTAATTAATTTTATTTATATGTTTAGACCATATAATTTTGATAATTTATTTATTACTATTCATACATTCCAATTGCAGGGCTATGTTATAACATTATTCTATATTACAGTTCATTTAGACTTGGGGTTGCTTTTGCTACATGTTATCGAAGAGATTTAATTTGATGAAAAAATTTAAGGGGTTTTTAATATCAGATTTTAATTTAACATACACAATAAAATAATATATTTTTTATTTATAGTTATTTGGTGATACACATCCTTTTATCTATGATTTGGGATGTGAAATTATCAGTTATTTGTAGGTGTGGACTACCAACTCCACGTAGCAGTACATTTCATTTTTCACCACCATCACTCATGGATGGGTTTTAAAATTTGTATAATTATTATATATTATATATAATTTATTATATTATTAGTTGTTTTTAATCATAATAATATATCTATATTATTGCCCTACAGTCTGTTGGATAATGATAACATCTCTTATTCTCACATGTGCACTAACGAATTTACGAATGGATGAGACTCAGTTTTCAATTCAATATTACCTGAATGGTAGTAAGAATGCATTTTAAAAATATATATGTTATATATTATGTAATATTTATTTTTAAATGTGAATTACTATTTATATTTTTTTCATTCCATCCGTCAAAAATTGAAAACAGTGTTCCTGCATATATACAACCTACCATATCCAAGAACAGTGTTATTCATTTTTCTATATCTACCATCATTAAATGATTATAAATATATATATATAATTATAATATATGATATTTATATTATAATATTAAATTATATTGATACTTTTACAATGATCATTGTGGAAGGAAGGGAACTAAAAAACATAAAATCTAGGGGAAAATAAAGCAGTTAACACATAGAAATAGAAATTTTGTGAAGGGGTTGTTTTATAATTAAGTGTTGAAATTTTATAAGTGGATCATATGTAATATTATAATTATTTTAATGGATATTTTATTTAGATATAATAAATTT
This sequence comes from Viscum album, assembly GCA_963277665.1. NCBI lineage: Eukaryota > Viridiplantae > Streptophyta > Magnoliopsida > Santalales > Viscaceae > Viscum > Viscum album. The sequence continues at coordinate 1,935,286,674 of OY728142.1, forward strand.
ACATTTATTACATTGGAGGATAAGTCACTATCTAGGACAGTTAAACATCTTGTAATGGTTTTATTCTACAATTTCATTATTTACAAGGATTAATTATGATTGTGTTTATGATAAAAAAATATAATGATATAACTATAAATAATCTCTCTAATTAGATAATATAGTATATATTTATGGATATTAAAAAAATTTCATTCATTTTTTTCTATTTAGGAACTCAAGTGACTGAAACAACATTTTTATGAATAATTGTTATTATTTCTCCCATCGATTTAAAATACTTTTCAACCATATTCATATTTTGTAAAACTATTTTTAAAATTAGTTTATATATTACCCAATTATTTATGAATATAATTTTATTTGAATATATAATTTTTTCATAAATATTAAGAGGAATATCTTTTTTGATTTTTATATGCGGTACTTTTTACTTTTTACCAAAAATGTAAAAAGAATTATTGTTTTAACATATATGAAATTAATAGTATTTTAAACCATTGGGACTAATAAATTATAATTTTAAAAGTTTATATTCAATTAAATTTTTTTCTGTAATATTTTTAAATTATAATATTTTAGAATGTGATATAAAAATGATACAAGTATTTTCCTCAATAAATATTACATTGATTTTTTAAAGGAACATTTCATCAATAATTACATATTTTAATGTTACATATGATTTTTTGAGTAAATTGTCCCATGATACCTTATTAATTCTATATATTGATATTTTATGGTTATAATGATGAAATATCAATGAATCCCATTTATATTCCATTTTTATGTTATAATGAATGTTTCATGATCTTATAGAATATATATGAATGATTTTTTGTTATGATATAGGTGGTCCCATGATTATATACCCCACTACTAAATTGGTTAAATTTTAATTTTCTAGAATCTTAAAGAGTACAAGGGTGCTTATCCTAATCATAAAACAAGATAATTGAAGGTAGGTTATCCCATACCTGAAAAAAAGTTTAAATGGGTTTTTATCAGAGTGATGACGCATGTACATGAGTGTCTATCCCAATCCTAACATATTTTTAATGTATATGAGTGTATATTTGAAATATTATTTATATTATTGTTATTTTTAGAAACATTATTCCACTCTTATATGACATGATATTATTGTAATGTTATATATGAATATCTAATGTTCTTTGATCCATTTTTGACTTATGTATTTTGAAAAAAAAATATTTATGCATTGACTTACGTTTAACATTTAATAATTTCTAGCTGTGATTTTCAGAAGATAATCTCACATTATCTTATAAACTATGATCATGATATGTTTCAATGATCATTTATATCTCCCTTGTTTACAATTATTGATCATCTAAGCTCACAATTTATAAAATTTCATTTTCATGGGTTATGAATAATGTTTATACGTATGATATGTCTAAGAAGAGTAATAATTATAAATAACAAAGGGGTAGATGATGTAGATCTCTTATAAATTTTTTTATATATCCTTGTTTACATAGCGAATACACCTATATGATTTTGGTTTGGATCATAATATATTGTAATGAATATTCATTTAGTAATATATAATATGTGTGTATGAAATTAATGGGGAATTATAGTTGGTACTATATCCAAATTTAGTAAACCATTGAAAATTGAGATTACAAAATATTATTGAATACCTTAGTAAATTTATATGAATATGAAACTATTATATGTTATGATAAAGAAATAGGTGTAATTATCCTAAAAAACATCCACATTGAAATACAATATGTGAATTTGGTTCTGATCCATATTAATTGATGGGTAATAACCCCAAATGATTTGGTTATATATATATATATATATATCATCCATATTTATGTTCAAAAGTTGGTTTTACATTACTAAACACTTCTTTTGACACTCCTAGTGGATATTTAAGGGTTAATCAAAAATTTCACTTTGAACCATCATAAAGGATTTGAATAGATACTAAACATGGATGACCTATATTAAAACTAATCTGTCATAGATTAAAATGAATGTTTAATGATTTAGAAACCCCTTAAAAGATTATTAATTATCATGTGGTTTCCCAGAATGATTATTTACACTATAATTTTGTTTTCAATCACTGGAACAAAGAGGATTCATGTTTGAAAACAATGTTATGGAAAATGGGATGATTTTCTTAATGAGAAACCAAATAAAATGGGTGTTTTAAGCCTTGTTTTTGTGTCTATTACTCATAATATATCTCATTATATGTTTAATAATATCATCATTGGTGAGTTTCTTAAGAGATATATGAAGAGAAAATTAGAGTTTCATGAAGATCATAGAGGAAAGATAAATCATCTTACTATATGTCAAGAATGTGGACAGAAGCACTTGATGTAATATATCAAAGGAATCAGCATAATATATTTATATTTAAATTAATGTCAAAGATAAATTAATTTATGAAGATAAATAAATATTTTGATCGAATCAAATGATGTTCATCGTAAGTTTCTATTTATATATCAATGTATTATGTGTGGGGAATAAGGGCATTATCCAACTAAATGCCCAAATCCAAGGGTTATCTCCTAGACTAAGGAAGTACGAATACTATGATTATTATTTACATCAAAGGATAAAATATTATATATATTAGGATTATAGAATTTTGATTTCAAGTGTAATACCATTGATATTTTGGATATAAGGAAAATGTGCCATTTAAGGTTTCTTCCTGTTTATATTTTCATTACTGATTTCAGAACATATTTTTAAAGGTAATGATAATCATAAAAATTTATTTAATAGTAACATGGTAATAATTAGTTTGGATAAAGCGACTAATGAAATTGATGATGTGAATGGGATAGTACAAGTGACCTTGAAACAAATTAGTGATTTTTTTATAATTATTGATGTTATCCTTTATAGAGTGTATATTTATTATTGATTTGTTAAATATATTTGATAGTCTATATGTTTTTTAAGGAATATGGATACTGTTAATTTTCAAAATCATATATAATGTATTTTGAATCTTACTTATGTGTTATGAATACCATGATGCATACATACGTCTAATCTACATCATGTGTTAAAAATAATATATATCACTTTTTTTATTTTAATTAATGTAGTTTTCTATTGATTTAAATATTATACTAGGTATAATGAATAATACTATATTTGCATAAATTAACATTTGGGATAGTATATGATATGATGTTTTTTTAGTTTCACTCTTTTGAATAGTTCGATATTGATAATACTGAGGGCTGAAAAGTTATTCATTGAAAAAGAAATATTTTATGAAATGATTATCGTCAATATAAGGAATAACTTTTAGGATAGTATATAAATATGATTCCGGATATTATGATGACTTTAAATATATGTTATGATTATTCATGGGGATTAAGGATATTTTGAGTGAGGTTTAATTTAGTTTAAATGTATGTAACCCTTATGTTAAATATGTGATTTTTCATGAATGAATATTTGATAATAATGCAATAAAATGTTTTGGGATGTAAGCTGAAAGGTAAGAGATTAACATTATGGTTAAAACATTTGTTAATGTTGAGAATATTTGGGATTTACATTTCATTATGAAATGATATAATTGGAATAATTTTTTTTATTATGGAAATTTTTTATATGAAAATGATGATTTATATAATTTGGATATTATGTTACCTTATGCTAACCATTCAGTTTTTATTATTATTTAATGGTTAGAAGAAGATATATATATTTATCTTTGTATTTTGAAGTTATTTTATTTTTTTAGGATTATAAAATTCATATTTCATACTCATTATTTGAAGAGAAAAATTAGTTTCTGATTGATATATATTGAAGGATGAAATTCTACATGTTATATAAGGATACATCCTTTTTCAGTCTAGATTGTAAATTAATAATGAACTATAGGAAAAAGATTTTTATATAAATTTTTTCCTAATTACATTTATTTTGGATGAATCGATGACATTTTTTAAACATTACTGATTTATGGTTTCATGGTCGATAACTTTATGATTATCAATCACTCTCTTATAATAAATGGTCTCTATCACTCTCCATTATTATTTGGAAATTAATTTTTTATCCATTTAAAAAGTTTCACTTCCCATTAATGAAATTCAAATTTGAACCTAGTTATGGATTGTTTTTTAGGAGATGTGAATTTCACTTTCCATCATTTTTAGAATAATTTTAATTAATAGTTTTTTACAATGTCAGTTTTCAATAAAAGAATTTTCAAATATCAAACCTTAATTACACAGAACATGTTCAAATTGAAGTTTTTTAATTTATTAATCTAGATGTGATAAAATTTAACACCCTAATGTTTTAAAATAACAATATGTTTCATTTCATATTCGGAATGAAATAATGATCATAAACATTCCACAATATATAATTATTTTTTATGACCATTATAACCTTACAAATTTAATTGGAGGGTATTGATATGAATAAACACATAAATAAGTATTCATATATATATATAATGGCCCTAGTAAATTAAATTTTATTTATTAATTCTTATAAAATATGTTTTCAGATTTTAGTAATATTATATTATTCTTAAAAAAATTTATTTATATAAAAAAATATTTATTATTTTGAGAATTTTTTTTAATAAATTTATAAAATGATTATAAAATGTATTTTATAAACTATTTTTTTTAAATCAACTTATCCAAAGTATCATAGGATTTCTTTTTTTATATTTTGTATTGAGATATTTTCTAGTGAATAGTAAAAAATATTTTTTTTTGAAAATAGTATTTTTTGTCTGAATAGTATTCAATGATAAATTATATTCTGAAATGGATTCAATGTAAAATTATTTCTATTTTCAAAAACCATGGTATGTATTGAATAATTTTTCTATATATTTATTAATATTTTTAATTTAAATAGTAATTCCAAAAAAATAATTTATTAAATGGTTATTTGTTGTTAAAAATTATTTTTCCAATTATATAATTTTATTTGGATAAAAATAATTTACTTTTTGAATTCATCATGATGAAAATATATTAGAATAAAAAATTTATAAACTTTTTTAAATTTTTAGTATTGAGTGAATTGTAAAAAATATGTTTTTTTATAAATCACAGTATTTTTTATGATGTCATGAAGACATTTTTGGGATATAAAAATATAAAATAATTAGTTAATAATAATATAATTATATTATAAGTGTAATATTATATATAAATAAATTAGAACATGAAATTTTTATGATATTCTTGATAAGTATAAAAATTATTATCAGTGTCGACGTAGTGCATTTAGAACATTGGCATTGTCAATTTTGGTTCATTATAAAACAATATTGACTGCTAAAAATATTTTCAAGACCCGTTTTTAAATTATTATGTATTATTGATTTTTTTGCCTTTTAGTGTCACATATTATAGTTATATAACACTAATATATTATTCGAATTCATATCAAATTATTATAAATGGTAGGAAAAGAAAAAATAAAAAATTTAAAATGTTATTTTGACATATATATGAGTGGATCTAAATAATGAATGAATACATAATTTCATTTTGAATCTAATTAAATTAGTGTTTTTAATGTATTTTTTTAAATTTTTATATCTTTTGTAATTAACATAACTGCATGTGAAACACAGATGCAATGCTTGTGAAATAATATGAAAAATACATAAAATGTTTTAATTCAAATTATTAGAATTATTAAACGAACCAAATTTTGGATAAAAAATTTTAAATCAAAAATAACAACCATTATCAAGTTCTTATTCAAATTGGGTATATTCTTGACTCACATGGATCACAATACTCAATTTATATTATTTTGTTTAAATTAAAGACAACTTGTTCACACTATAACTATTAATTAGTATAACATTTTTATTTTATTTTTTCGAAAGCTATTTTTAGAAAAAAAATAGACCTTGTAAATATAATAGAATTATATTTCTTTTAATATTTTATTTTTAATTTTCATGTGATAAAAAATTACCTTTATGGCCTGAAAAATTATGATTGAGTAAATATTTATTTAATGAATAAATAAAATTAATGATTTTTAAAATAGTAAAATATGAATAATTTTATATTTCTAAGTCAATAAATTATTTATAGAGGTAATTATAATATATATAATATATAATTGAATATGTAATTTGAGTTGGATACATTATTTTTTTATGTGATTAAAGTCATGATTGTGAATAGTGTTTAATTTGACAATTTTTTTCCATGAATAAAATATATTATTAAATTATTTAAAAATAAAAAAATAATTGAACAAGGACAAAAATAAAATTATTTTTCAAAAATGTGACATAATATTCTTTTTATCTCTTTTATAAGTCTTTTTCATTATAATAACTTTATTCTTTTTTAATAATTTTTGTTATTTCTATGTGGCCCCTCACATCAACTATAAATAGAGGATCTATCCTCTATATAATTTCATCACCTCAAGCAATATTGTTTGGAAAAACTATTCCAAATTCTCTCCTACTCATCCCTTGTGATATCCTTGAGATTATAGTCACTAAATAATACCACTTCTAAAATCCATTAAGTGACTCTCAATGGGAATTTTTATATATGTAAGGTTCCTTTTTCTTCTAGTTTAATTTTTGTTCACTTATACCTTATCCCCATATCTTATACAGTGTTTCCTAAAAACATAAATATCACACATAAAATGGTTATATTTGTTTTTAATTTATATGAATTGTAATATATCTTATATTCTCTATTTGTTAAATAATTAAATCGTTATTTGTGGTGCGTTAATTCACCACCTTCGTGGATGATTGTTTTTTGTTTCCCTTTTACCGAAATCATGTAATGTTTAGTTTCACATGTAATTATTTTAAAATAACTATATATATATATATTATCACTTCTTTATTATTATTTAATTTTGAAAAGGAAGATAATAAATAAATCGAAATTTGAAACCATGAAAAGAACGCACCCGACACAACAAAGAGTACCAAATATTATTAATAAATGGGTGTAAAATGTTATATGAAGAATCTTTAAGTAATTATAAAAACGATTTTACATCTTTAATATATTAATAACACTTTTTAAACCATTATATATATGTTTTTAACAAATTTTAAGGGACATTCCTTTGAAAATATATTTAAATATCTCTTTTTTTAAAATTCAAAAATATTTTTCATTTTTTATATGGCCTGAGTGGTTTCATATGATTTATTGATACTATATTATGATTATTCTTCAATTATATGTTTTCATTTTTATTTTTTATGAATATGATTCCTTTAATAGGTGAACTTTTTTTAATATTAAAATGGATATGTTTTATAAAAAAGGGTCGCTTGAAAATCTAATGGTGTTTTTCTCAAGGGCTGAACTGAGTTGTCAAAGGTTTTACTCAGTATATGTTCCATGTAAAAAGTATATATTGGGTTGATTCTATTATAGCTTAATATATGACAGGTTATGAACCATTATATCCCATGACATGTTGGGTTGAGCACATTATAGCCTAAGATTTGAAGGGTGAGCCCCATTCTAGATCTCCAAGGCATTGGGTACAATGGAGAAGGAAGTTAACTGAATGGTTATTCCATGTGAAATGGTGAATACACGACTTATATGGTAAATATATCCCATGATAATGACATTATGTTTTTAAAAAAGATTATGATATTTCAAAAAATGGGTTTATAATGGGTTTTCATGTTTTTACTTGACTAACAATGTTTCTATATTTATGTCCCTTGCAATGATTTCGGTGCTCATCCCTTGTTGTCAAATGTTTTTCATGTGTTTTAAGGATGTGTATGAGAAATTAGGATGTCAAGAAAAATGTTATGATGTTTTTTGAAATAAAAAATATTTTTTAGATGATTTATATTACAAAAAAATTGATATTATTTTAGTAGTATCCTCTTCGAATGAAGTTGGTTAGTTATGTATGTATTATATCCAGATATTATAAACCACTAAACATGAAAAGATCTTCAATGTAAAATATTTTATGTTCTTGGATTAAATTCAAGAATTTTTAATGTTTTATGTCTTTGTAATTATACTCATAATGTATATATAATACAATTAACTTCATTTTAAGTAATATTATTGTGGAATTTGGTATAAAAACATTTTAGACATAAAAATATATTATTTCTGAAAAAAAAATTCGTTGTCATTTTGTTTTTATCTTGAATAAAATTTGGGCACATAGAGTGATTGGATCATAAAACATGGATAACATATTTTGGGATTAGTATGATAAATTTTTTAAAATATGTCTATTTTCTTTTTGGTCATAATGTATTGTTATATTTGTAATTAATTGTTAACATTGTAATGGTAAATGTGGTTAAAACCATGGGTTAAGGTCTAGAAATAAATAAATAATTTTTATCTTATTTTACAGCTGATTTAATCCAGTTTCATCTATGTAACATATATATGGTCACATGGAGTCAGTTTTCTATCATTATGACCATTATATTATCTTAATGTAATTAAAAATTCAAAATGATAGTCTCTTGACTCTAATAACTATACATTATTATTATGATGAAAAAAAGAAACTAAGTTGAATTGTAAACGTTTCTTTTCATGATAAAAATGTTGTATTTATTTTTTAAATTTATTTTAATATTTTAATGGTTTAATTATAACCTTTAATTATCATGTAATGATAACACAACATTTAATCAATTAATATAAATTTCAAATAAATGTATTTAGCATATTTAATGTTATACAGTATTGATGAATTAATATATATAATAAAGTTATTAAATAAATATTACATATTTTAGACCTTATAAAGATATAAATTCTAATTCCAACTTTTTATTTGTGTCATTAGTTTTAAATTTAATGAATAATTTTCAAAAATGTTATTACTAAAAAATTATTAAAATAATATTTTCTAGATTATGATAAAATATTTATATTGAATGGGGTTGACTGATAATATATAGAAGGAATTTTTATCCATTTTACATTTATGATTAAATTTTCACCTTATAATTTAAACCATAACCATTTAATATTAAAAAGTTAGTTATCATGATTAAGGTTTAAATGTGTTAATCAAGGGTAAAAAAAGTTAAGGTTTAAAATTGCACCAAAACGTATCTAAAAATCATTGGATGATGATATTTCTACCATATCAATTTATTCAAAAATTCATTGAAATTTAAAAGTTTTTTTCTTGAGAATAAATTTATAATATTTTAATATTTTATGAAATTTCATGGGTTCCAATATCCTCAATTATAAAAAAAACATATTATTTATATTCATCCCATATTCTTGAGAAAGTATGATAAATTAAAAATTAAATTATTATTATATATAATTAACTATATAAATTTATAGGTTCAAGGATTTTTATAAATATATTTCTGAATTCCATTAACAAAGTATCTAAAGACGACCTATTAAAGTAGAGGTAATTATCTTATCCAAACTCTTCCAATATTTTATTATTATACCTTATATATATAAAATTTATTAACCATAAAATATAAAATTTATTCTCATAAAAATACTATACTGTAATTATGATTAAGAAACTACCATTATCCACTCTATTTTCCATAAAATGTGATGTGAACGTATGACTCATTTGTAGGCATGGAATTATAAATCCATGTAGCGATACAATTCATTTTTTATAATGATGTTTAATTTATGGGTATTATAAAGAGTTTAATGTTTATGAATCATAATTATTATATTATAAATATTCTATATTCATAATTAAATTTAAAATTTATTACCTTCCAATCATCTATATAGAAATAATGTTTCTCATGTGTATATGTGAATTACCACCTCTACGAAGAGATGTGTTTTATTTTTAAATTATACATTAAATGGATTATAATGAATATTAATTTAATAAACATATATATATATATATGTCATATAATTATTATTCTCTAAGGGAGAATTATTATTTACCTTTCTTTTTTTCAAAATGTACAAAGACTCGTACTACGGAACAAAAAATCTCCTAAAAATAAATTTGTTGAAATTTGGAAATGATTAATTTAAAAATAATATAAAAATAAATTGTTGTTTAAATGAAACAAGTAGATCCTATATTATATAATAAGTATTTTCATAAATTTGGTAAAAAACTATAAATAATTTTATTTATTATAAAATAGGTTATGGGTCCATAAAATAAGATCAAACTTGAGTTAAAATATTTATGTCAAAATATCATAGATTAGAATTATTATTTATTATTACATTTATACTTATTATATTTCATGTTATAGTAATTATTAATCTATTTTGTTTTATTATTCTTTGGTTGTTTCAGTATATTGAATGATTTATTTTCATTTTTATTTCTTTAAGCACTTAAGATACACAAATAATATTAAAATACTACATTATATCCCTCATTAGTCAAAAATACTTCTTTATTACATATCCATATTCTATAAAAATGATTCCATTAATTATTTTAGAAATACACTTTGATTGATTAATTTAAGTTTTACCCATTTTTTCATTTTTCAAAACATTAAGATTCATATTTTTGTCTCATTCTAAACATTGAATTTTTTTATTTATATATATATAAATTGTAAGAAATGTATGTTTTTACATATGTGAATTGATCACAATATACCTTTATCATGACTGATCCCAAAATAGATTCCACATTTTCAAGTATCCAATTTTCATTTAAGTTATATTTTTCATGTTAAAATTTTTAAATTTTATAGAATATAATATGTCATTTGAAAAATAAAATAGTGTTTTTTTATGGGATATTTTATAGATCATCTAATGTAATTTTATTGATATAATAAAATCTTTTTATATTACTTAAAAATTATTCAGGATATGATCACCTGATAACATATTTGTTTTCTCTCGATAGAGTATTTTTTTATGATGAAATATTAATGAAACAAATTATTTTTTCAATGTTTCAAGTTATATTGTTTGTTTTATGATCCAACATCATAGATATGTATATATTTAGGATAATGTGATTGGTGAAACTAGAATTATATACCCATTTAATGAGCAGAGTTTATAATAATGTTTTGTGATCAAATTGTGTACATGATTGGTTATTCTGAGACCTAAATAGAAGGATAGACGGAAGGTTATCCAAATATTCAAACAAGAGGTGAATGAAAAGATGTTATCCTAGGAAAAATATATGTACAATGGTTGTTAACCCATGCCTCACATTTTTTGAATTCCTTGGTTGTTAGATTTGAGAAAATATTTCCATTATTAAAATATTTCCATTAATTATGAATGTCATTTATGACATTATCTTATAACAATGTTATATTCTCATGGATCATTCTCTTTAATACCTTTTTGATTAGTGTATTTTAATCTTCCCTTATTATTGGAATGATAAATTTTAATGATCTATGAATTTTTACAATGATTTTAAATGGTTTAGAATGTTATCTGAGAAAACAATTACTCTCATGTTATGTATTAATTACAATTTATATCTCCCTTTCGTACCAATACTGAGCATATATGATCAATCATTCTTATGTTTCCTTTCCCCATGTTATGAATAATGGTTTTTTGTATTATATGTCTAAGAATGGTTATAGTTATAAATAACTAAGTGGTAGATTATGTATATCTCATATGAAAAATTGGTTTATGTATTAATGATTCAAATTATGAAATACCTATTATATTCTCTAATATATCATATGATTATTAATGAATATTTATCTAATACGATGCAATATTTTTGAATGAAAAGTAGGGATTGATATACCACTACCCAATACTGATTATTTTTACAAACCATGTGGTTTTTAATACTTCCCTAAGATTCCGCTTTGATGTGGATATCATTATTTAATGTTCACTATGATGACATACACATGTTAGCCTTGGGTATGTTGTATTAAGAATAAAAATATTCATGTGATAATGTTCTGAATTACCATTGGCTCTATTATCATCAATGATCTAATAAATTGAGTCATTATATATATGTTTGATAAAAAATTTCATCCCTTATTGAGGATATGATATTACATTTCATGATGTTTTAAGAGAGTAGAGATAATTTTACAAATGCATTAATTCCATGAAAATTGAGTTATACTATTCCAAATTTTGAAAATGTGAATTCCAGATATATGAAGAATATCTGTTTTGGAAATATATTTAAAAGTGGTTTTATTTTTATGGATCTATAAAAGGTATAATTTATTGACCAATGAAATGAATAAAACAATAAAATTTAGATATTTATATTTGTGATAAATTTATCATATTTATCAAATATACTATTTAAGATTCCTTGGAAGGGTTATATATTCCCCTTAATAGATGAATGTGATGAAAATTACAAGGGTAAAAGGATTTTCTTGGTAATAGAAATATGCATACACTATATATAGTAGAGAATTGTTTGTGATATGTAGTGATAATTCATATAAAGTGTTGATTGTTTTTCATGGAAAATTACATTATTGTTTCGTATTACTCTCATAAATATATGGTTCTTTAGAAAAATTTCATCCCATTTTTTTAGAAGGCAATGGGGGGTAAAATTTTGTATGAGAACATGGAAACATTGCCATTATAATGAAAGGTATAATATATATTCATGTCTTAAATGATTCAAGTTCATATTTACAATAACATATTTCAATATATTCAAAAGTATATGGTTGTAGATGATTAATGTTTATGACTGATCAAAATACTATCACCCTAGGAAGGTGAAAAAGGTAAAATATTCTTCATTTAGGAAGGATATTATTAACTAAAAAATAATGAGTATTGAAAAATATCGTATACTTATAAATTTATAGATTATAGAAATTGTAATCATGTGGGAAGTTGATAAATCATATATTTCTCAATATAATGTTCATCCTTACATCAATGTTATTATAGAGGAGGTTTATAGTGAGGATTTTGAATAAAAAAGGTAACTATTATTCTTGAGTTCAACATCTCTCATGATAAACTGATAAAGTTAATTAACTATATATATGGATCTTAAATGTAATAATTAAAGACGGAACTATTAGATTAATCACAAAACCCAACATTCTCTATCATCCTTGAATCATAAATACATATTAAGATCTAAAGGAGAGGAAAAAGCATGAATAAATAAAAATTAATATCATGGATTATGAATCTGAATGCCTTGTATTCTTGTATGTTAAGAATTAACAATATAAATCTATGGGGATGGAATAATCATTACCCATAACTATATGGAATTGGGAAGATAAAACAATGGATTTCCTCATAAAACACTCTATGATAACTAAATTCCATAATCTCATTTGGGATATAGTTGATTCCCTTAAAAATTTAGCACATTTCATCTCTATTAGATAATATTATTATCTTTTCCAATATTCTATAACATAAATTTTTTAAAATATTAATGTTTCATGGAGTACCACTCTCAACTTTTTATGATTATGATCTTAGGTATAACATGATATTTTGATGAATTATTCTACAAGATCTGAATATGTATTTGAAATTTGACACAACATATCTTTATTAGATATAGGGTCCATCTAAGAGGATCATTAAGACCCCAAAATATATATTGAGATATTTCAATATAAATTTCAAATGTACTTGGTATCAAAATGTTCATATAATGTTATTGAGATGAAAAATATGTTTCAATCAAACAATATAATGGGTATTTATAATCCTTGTATGGATATATGTGAATAAATCTAACATATTTTAATGAAGTTGGATAATATAAACTATTGGTGCCTATGCTAAGTGAGTAAATTAAATTGACAATAAGATTTATTTAGCTGTATATATTAGTATCTTAAATTTCGAAAAAAATATATGGTGAAAATCTTCTATGATATCTATAGTTAGAAGTTTATGAGAATGAAATCCATTGAATATATCCTTGGATAATTTCTATGATATTTGGAAGTATGAAAAACTATGAACTATATATAATAGTAACTTTGATATTCTGTATCATATCGATAATATAGATTATAGCTTGGTGCTTCTACCAAACATTCCAAAAATACATGATGGGTTCCATGTTTCTCTTTTTTAAGAAGTATATAATTTATCCCTTTCAATAAAAAAATCAAATTTTTTATAATTAGAGCATGACATTTCTTATGAGTAATAAAATGTAGTGTCTAAGTATCGAAGATATAAATTTCTATGGGAGAATACAACTTTCTTGTTCAATATTTTGTGATGAAACAAAAAAATTGAGGAATATAAATGGAAACATGATTATGTAATGAAGTATAATTATAAAACAAAAGCATCAGAGTAACTAAATTTTTAGGTAAATATTCTTCCAAGTGTTTATTATTTAACATCCCATGAATTTAAAATATATTTCTCTTGAAAATAAATTTATTTCATTCAATAACTTATGATAAACATGAAATCAAAATTTTAGGAATGATGAATTAAAATATCCAAAAATTAAATACATTAATATATAGATATACGATATTTATGAATTTTTTTAAAAAAAATTAAAGGTTTCAAGGTCACTTGATAAAATTCAATAGAAAATAAAGAATCAATTTTCAAATGATTTATTTTTTTAATTTAATAGTTTTTAATAATTATATCAATAAGTTTTATTGATAATATTTATTAGATAATTAACAAAATCAAATAATATAATCCATGAAATGGTTCTGTAATGTTATCTAATAAATTTTTAACTATTTATATAAAAATAATTTTATTTATTTATACATATTGTTCGATTTTGATGTTAAGTATTCTTATTTACTCTAGTAAAAATATTTAAAATTATTTATTATAAATTTGTCAAAGGTAATGACCAGTCATGAAATTATTGTTAAATTATTAAAATTATTATAAAATTGCATTAACAAAAAAATTATTTTTCATAAATTTGGGGTTCTATGAACCTCGTTTTTTTACATAATAGATTAAATAATTCACTAATGAGGAAAAATTAAAATTAAATGAATACATAATATGGTTAATTAATCAACTTTATATTAATTTACTATTTTCTATTAGGAATGTAATATGTATAAATTCATTTTATGTTCAAAAAATACAGTTTTCCTAAAAATAAGATTTACATGTTTTATGTACATATTTTTGGAATTAATTTATGGAACCATTAGAAATTGAATTTGGTAAAATTAATTATATATTATAAATCATCATGTCCAAATTGTTTTATAAGTTCAAATTTATTTCTAGTCAAATAGAATAGTTACTATTTTAAAAAGTCCAGCCATCATGGTAAATATTGAAATGGCTAAAAGGGGTTAAAAATGGATAATGCTTAAAATATCACAAAAATGATATCACTGTTTGACTAGATTAGTTTAATTATACCTACCTTAACCTTTTCTTCATCATTATAAATATTTTTTGATACTTTTCCCTAAATATTTATTTTCAGTTTTATTATTTTAAGGTAATTTATAGGACAATAACTCCTCTCACTTATAAAATGTAACATATTATCCCCAATTATCACCACACTTTTAACACATTTTCTGAACCAAATTATTCAAATATGACTTTTAAAATATCTTCTCTATAACTTATTATTCTTGAGAGACAAAAATTCCACTAAATGATAGATTAATGTGTAATATAATGAAGGTTATCCAAAGAATATGTCATTGTATTACCTGAGTCCTTCTATATTTATTTCATCTTCAACCACTACTAAATATATTATATGATTCCTAATAATTGTAATTAATATAATAAATAAATATAAATTCTATTATGGTGATGCAATAACTATTATCCCATTTATATCTAAATGTTGTAACATGAAAGTTTCACTCATGAGTATGTGTGGAATACCACATCCATGAAGAGACATAATAAATTTGAAATCATTATAATGATCTAACCCCAGAATCCTGGATCCTATGTATTATATTATTACATTTGCGTGATTATAGAGATTCAGATCCTAAATGACCGATCTTTTTAACAGTTTTGGAAAACCATATTTCAATCATGATTCCCTTATTTATAAGAGAAATTAATACATTATAAGTAAGAAAATGAAATATACATCATCTTTAAAACTCATTTAGAGGAAATATTCTTCATAAACCTGGAAATGGAAACATTATAAGGGTGAAATAAAGATTATAATATGAGAATGTAAATTTAATGAAAAATGAATTTATGTGAACAAATAAAATAGTATGTAAAATAATTAATAACACCTTCCATCCAAATATCTTATCATGACTCGTCTCCACCAAAAGGAGGGAAGGGTCGGCAGATTTCCAGGCCCATCCATATTTATGTTGAAGAAGAGATAATGACCCCCGAGACCCGCCTTCAATAGGTCATGGAGTGGCGACTAGCACCAAGGGTATAGAACTCACACACAAATGGAAGGCATTACCCTTTATTTGTTTTATAGGATCGGGAGATAAGAAGATGAAACCAAACAACACCAAGGTAAAAGAAAAGTAATGAAAAAAGTAAACCATTCCGACATGAATGATTTAAAAGTAAAAGCCACAAAGTACAGAAGGTGACTACAAAGGTATGTACAAAAGAAAGGAAACAACAACTACGACTGCCCCAATGGTCCGAGCTAGTATGGTCATGGGCGATCCCCGAAGTCCTCCTGGAAACCTGAAAGCAGTTTTATATACGTAGGGTGAGCATACAAGTACACACAGTAGGGAAAACCGAAGACTCTCGTGCACAAGTGGGGGAACGTACTAAAGTCCCATGAGAAAAGGAGTAAACCAAACACCTATCATGGTAAACTATCCACCCAAGCCTCACCAAGGCACACTCCTCAAATAAAGCAAGTTAGGTAATATATATAATAAGAGCACATCGATGTTTGGGTACCCCGTGCCACTTCCCCACAGGTTATTGAGACATCCTAAGCATCGAACCAATCCTGCCATTCTCACTGCAGTCCCACTGCCACACCCGCCCACACACACCTGGGCCACACCCACACGCAGTCCCACTACTGAATCCCACCCACAAACACCAGGGCCACCACAGTCACACGTAACCACGCCTGCGAAAACCTAGGCCAGAATAACCACCACCACGCCCAAAGACACATGGGCTAGAAGATCCACTTCCATGCCCGAAGACTCATGGGCCTCATCCCGAAGACACTTGGGAAACCACCTACCGCACACACCTAGCCAACCACCACACTACCCCACCCGAAGATTCTTGGGCTAATTATGGACCTCAGTCCATCACAGCCTGCCCGAAGATACTTGGGCTATCCGGGAATGGGAGTAGAAAAGGAGCTAATAACCAGCCACTAATAATAGTGTTGGGGAAAACACCCTCCCCCTTGGAATGGGGGTGTTCAGCACTAAGTGATAAACTTGGGTGGGGCATGAATAAGAAACACAAAACTAAATGTATATAAGTATAGGTAATAAGCACTCACCCAAAGTTTAGGTTTTTCTTCAGTCAGCCTAAAGGACACAACCAACACCCAAGTTCGAGTCACTACTCTCACCAACAAAACTCATTTTTCCCATTCTTGTTTCATGTTCCGTAATAAAGTTAATATAATTTTAATCACTACTAGTAAACTAAACAATAAGCATAACCAAGGAAAAGAAACCAGCCAAGCGTCAACTAAGCATCCACACCCGGTTCTCTTATAAAGTTATAACAACAAAGTAAAAGTGAGAACTCTCGAAGTATTGGAACCAGACAACCCCGAGACACTTCCCCATGTCCCCTCCCCCAAAAAGGTTTTTCATCAACAGAGGATCCCACCCCAATTCGTTATATAACAAGGTAACCACCCAGTCTTAAGACTCGGAACCACCGAATCCATAACAACAACGGATCCCATCCCCAATTCCACAGCCACCGAGATTATATAAAAACCGGGAATCCCATCCCCTCCAACATCTCCAATGATCAGCCCGTAAAATGAAACAACCAACCCACTACCACCGACACAAAGAAAGGCCATGCCTGTATTTTCAGATTTATAACATTTAACACACACCATGATTTCAATTCTGTGTGTTTAACTGGGAGTTATCATATAAGGGTTGATCCGGGTGCATTCAATTTATTTAGTCGGGTATACGTGATTAACCAATTTACTTTTTACAGAAGTAGTTCAAACCACAATGAAGCCTCTTGAAAAATCACCAGGGGTTCGTTAATGCACAGATAAAGTCCACCAACGACCATGATTTTTAGTAGTTGTAAGCCCGTACAATTCAGAAAGAAGATCATAATATAAAATAGCATCAATGATCATAGCCCCCCCTTCTTTCTTTATAGAATCCGTTCATTATCTTTATTAGGTCTGGTTTATCCAATTCTATAGAATCAAAAGCACGCCCACCCACATGATTCACAAAGGAGAGAGATGAAGGAGAAATTCTCTACTTGTTGATCGATGATCGATGCATAGGCTGGGGGCGGAATTTCATGGATAGCGATGTTGTTCACTTGAACGAAAAATCTCCTCGTATATCAATGCTCAGGCCGGGTGTGGAACTTTATGCATAACGATGCAGCTCGCTCGAAGCATGAAAACCGGCTCGTCTGGACGAAGGTACTCACCGAGGGTGATCGAGAAAAGAAGAAACCTAGGGCAAACACTTTTTAGTTATAAGGGCCATGGATGGTTGAGATAAGAATGTGAAATCGCGTGAGCGGGGTTTTTTGGTTGACCACGCGGTTGGGCAGTTACACATGATGATATTAAGGTGTTATTTAATTATTCCCCATCGGGGAGGTTTCTTGGGATTTTTAGGAATTAATTATGGGCTTTAAATCGTTTTAAAAGGTGTAATAGAATTAATTTACGTCAAAACATAAGTTGTGGCAGCGGAAAAGTCAGGTACAGGAAAAAGAACGAAAGGCTCAGCGAGGGGACATGGTGCCACCATCACGGTGTCACTGTCATGGTCTCACCCTCACAGTGTCACTGTCACGGTGTCACCGTCACGGTGTCAGCCTCACAGTGCCACCCTCACGGTTCCACCGTCATGGTGTCACTGTCACGGTCTTACCCTCACGGTGCCACTGTTTTGGTTGAGCCTCAATTTTGGCAAAGTAATGGGCTAAGAGGGTTTGGGCAATTACATTAGATACCTCTTAAACAATTCTCGCCCTCGAGAATCAAACCAAACCATGAAGGAAAGAGAAGTTCTGAACAACCACCTCGAAAGATACCTCTTATAAGTGAACCCATGATAACTAAAAACACATCCCTGTCAAGAACCAAGAAACATACAACGCCAGACTTCCCAGGCATGTGGGTTGTGGAGTCTTCTCCCCCATGTCAAGATATTATCCGCTTTGGGCAGCATTGACTCTCCCAATGGGTTTAATCGCATCCACCTTAATGAATCTTGATTAGGGGTAGGTTCCTCTCCTCCCCCATAGCTAGGGATTTTCACACACATCCAGAGGAAAGAAAACCAGTACATTCCGTAGACAAAAAGAAAAAACGTTCTACTACAACAGGTACAATAAGGAACAAAGCTCAAAACAGCTCGGGGTACTGGGTACGCATTTGTTCTTCTTTTTCCCATGTACTCTTCTCAAGCCCACCATGTCTCCACAACACACGAACCAAGGGAATGGTTCACCCACGAATCACCTTCTCCTTGCGATCCTCGATCATCACTAGTCTCTCCACAAAAGTCACGTCGTCCTCGATGTCCAGCTCACCCCAATCAAGGACGTGTGAATCATCGCGCAGATACCGGCGGAGCTGGGACACATCGAAGACATCATGTATCCTCAGTATCAGCGAGGGAAACGCTAGCTGATACGCCACATTGCCTACCTGCCGTAACACATCGAAGGGTCTGATGATCCTGGGAGAAAGCTTACTCCCGTTGCCGAACCTCTACTGCCCACGCTGAGGGGAGACCTTTAAGAACACGTGGTCTCCAACCTCAAACTCCAAGGGCCTCCTCCTGGTATCAGCATACGACTTCTGTCGGTCCAGGGCCGCCTTCATCCTTTCCCGTATGAGCTGAACCTTCTCTGTCGTGCTCTGCACCACTTCTAGGCCAAGGATGCCTGCCTCTCCTACTTTGGTCCAACACACAGGTGAACGACATGGCCTCTCGTATAAGGATTCAAACAGGGCCATACCGATGGTAGAGTGGTAGCTATTATTGTAGGAAAACTCTACCAGAGGCAAGTATCATTCCCATGATCCCCCTGAGTCCAGAACACATGCCTGCAGCATATCGTCCAATGTCTGGATGGTGTGTTCTATCTGTCCATCTGTCTGGTGGTGGAAAGCAGTACTAAGGCATAGCTGGGTGCCAAAATCATGCTGCAATCCTCTCCAGACTCTTGAGGTAAATCGTATATCCCTATCCAAGATTATAGACCTTAGAATCCCATTAAATTGTAACACCTCATCCACATACCTTCGCGCCAAAGCATCCAATACACTCGACTCCCTGATCACCATAAAGTGAGACGATTTCATCAACCTATCCACTACCACCCAGATGGAATCGTATCACCCTTGATCCTTGGGTAGTCCCGTGACGAAATCCATCAAGATGTCATCCCACTTCCACTTGGGGACATCTAGAGGCTACAGTAGGCCACATGGAACTCGGTGTTCATCCTTCATTTGCTGACATACTAATCACTTGGCCACAAACACTACCACCACTCTCTTAACTCCGGGCCACCAAAGCTGCCTCTTCAGTCCCTGGTACATCTTGGAAACTCCTGGGTGTACCGCCAGGGGTGAGTTGTGGAACTCACTGAGAACCTTGTTGTGCATCACCTCCGAAACAAACAGCTTCCCCTAGAAAAGAATCTGATTTTAACTATCCTCTGTCCATCCTTCCGTAGCATTGCCCTGGTCGACATGATCACGCATCACCTCACACTCGGGGTCTCCCCACTGAGACTCCTCCACATGCTGAAACAGAGATGACTGCATCGTCATCTGATATAGGCAGCCTCTATCGTTATCCATCTTTGCAACCAGGTGTAAAGTATCCAACTCCTCCATCGCCTTCCGGGCGTCCGCCGACTCTCGGACCGCATTATTCTGCGTCCTCCTGCTCAAGGCATCGGCCACTACATTGCCCTTTCCCTCAGTATAAGAGATCTCGAAGTCGTAATCCTGGAGGAACTCTACCCATCTCCTTTGTCGCATGTTTAGGTCCCGCTGGGAGAAGATATACCTCAAGATTTTGTGATATGTGAAGACCACAAAGCGTTCTCTGATGAGGTTGTGCCTCCATAACTTTAGCGCAAAAACGACCGCTGCAAGCTCGAGGTCGTGGGTGGCGTAATTATGCTCATGGGGGCACAGCTGCCTAGACCCATAAGAGATCACCCCTTGTTGCTGCATCAACACATATCCCAGGCCCTGTCCTGAAGCAGCACAAAACACCTCATAAGCTACCCCTTCTTTTGGTAATCTCATCACTGGGGCACTAACGAAATTCTCCTTCAGATAGGTGAAGGCTGACTCACACTGCTCGCTCCACCCGAAAACCTGTTCATTCTTGGTAAGGGATGTCAAAGGGGCTGCTACTCGGGAGAAGTTTGGTACGAACCTCCGATAGTAACCTGCCAGCCCAAGGAAACTACGGACCTCTGCCACATTCTTGGGTGCTACCCAAGAAACAACCGCCTCAACTTTTGATGGTTCCACCGCTACCCCCTGCTCGGACACCACGTCCCTGAGGAAGTGCACTTCTCGTGCCCAGAACGTGCATTTTGACAACTTCCCATAGATATTATGATGTCGGAGGACCTCCAAAACTGTCCTCAGGTGCTCTGCATGGTCCTCTTCTAACCTCGAATAGATCAGGATATCGTCGATGAACACAACCACGAACCGATCCAAGTATTCCTGGAAGATGGAGTTCATAAGCCCCATGAACATAGTCGGGGAGTTCGTAACGTGAAAGGGCATAACCACAAACTCAAAGTGCCCATATCTGCATCTGAATGCCGTCTTCAGGATGTCACCCTCCTTCACTCTCAGCTGGTGGTACCCAGACCGCAGGTCGATCTTCGAGAACCATCCTTCCCCCTTCAGCTAGTCGAAAAGATCGTCTATCCTCGGAAGAGGGTAGCGATTCTTGATCGTCACCTGATTCAGCCTCCTGTAGTCTATGCACAACCTGAGACCAACATCTTCCTTCTTTTCGAACAAGACTGGAGTGCCCCACGGTGACACACTCGGGCAAACATAACCCCTCTTCATCAGATCGTCAATCTGGATTTGCAACTCCCGTAGCTCGGAAGGTGTCATCTGGTAAGGAGCCATCGAGATCGGAAGA
This sequence comes from Viscum album, assembly GCA_963277665.1. Taxonomy (NCBI): domain Eukaryota; kingdom Viridiplantae; phylum Streptophyta; class Magnoliopsida; order Santalales; family Viscaceae; genus Viscum; species Viscum album. Next base: position 1,935,308,959 of record OY728142.1, read on the forward strand.
GCGCCGGGATGTAGCTCTATCCCGAACTCGATATCACGTCGAGGGGGTAGAGTCATCACCTCCTCAGGGAAGACATCCATAAACCCACTGACGATCTCTTGCACTTCCACCATTTCAGCATCTACCGACCCTACTGACAGCTTGGCCAACAAGGAGAGGAGGGGCTCCTCTCGCCTGCTACCCTTTTGAATGCTCCGCTCGCTGGTGATGGTAACACGCCGGCCACCCAAGTCTGAGAACACAACCCTTCTTCAGAAACAGTCGATGATGGCATACACAGAAAATATCCAGTCGATGACTAGGATGACATCGTATGGCTGGATCTGTAGCAGGAGAAGATCCCTAACCGACTGATGTGGCCCTATCATCAGTCTACATCCTCGACAAACAAACAACAAGTCGGTCTGGCCTCTGAATGGTGTGATCAACACCAGGGGAACCAGAAGTATCTTGGAATCTAGACCCAAGGCATGGGCTAGACCAGTTGCAACAAAGGAGTGTGAAGCTCCGGTATTGAACAAGTCATAAGCTAGAGTACTAAACAAATTGATCATACCTTGAACAACCTACGGCCCTGATGGAACTGCTGCCTCTATGGCGTGAAACTATCCACACCCGACTCCCCTGCCCCTCGGCTGTTGGCCACCTCTCTGACCACACCCTGGCCAAGGTCCCTGAGGAGTTCCCTAAGGTTGACCTCCTCCTCCTACGTCTGCCCTCGGAGGAGCGGGGGCTCGCTGTCCCTGTTGCTGCTATTGGAAAGGCCTGGCTGGAAGCTGCTGCTGGGGCAGGTGGTGGGGATGTCTGCCACCGCCGTGCTGTAGCCGGTCCGGGCACTGACTCCAGGGATATCAAGGGCTCCCACAGATGAAGCACCACGGTCCCAGGCCCGAAGTAAAAGGGAGAGGACCAAGGGATCGAATTGAAACTGATGCGGCTTGCTCCCTGCCGGTCAGAACCTGGTGGGTCCTGACACTGGAGGCCTGGTGCTGATGGCCTTCCCCTTCAATGGTCCCAGCTGGATCCCCTCTCGTGACACTCCTCCTAGAGCATGTAGCCTCTCTACCACTTCGGCCTTCTTCTGGACCTCCAAGTACATCTAAAGGGTAAAGGGGGTAACAACATACTGGAGGGAGGGTCGGAGCGCCTCCTCCAAACGTCTTTCCTGAGACTCATCGTTGGGAAAGAGGTCCGGAGCAAAATGTAGGAGGTCATTGAACATGATCCCTACCTCCCTCACTGACATACTCCCCTGTTGGAGGGAGAGTAGCTCCTGTCTCTTTTCCGCCTTCATCGTTGTAGAGTGGAATTCCGCCCGGAACTCCCTCTCGAAATCAGCCCATGCCACCTCAGCATCTCTCCTCTCCCCCAGGTAACGCGTCCACCACTGCCGCGCCGCTCCCCGCATCTGGCTAACGGCCAGAGGAACCCAGCACTCGGTCGGGGCCTGAATCAGGCCGGAAGCTATCACTAGCTCCACTAGCCAGCCTTATGTCTTCATGTCAGAGGTGTTGCCCTATAATTCTCGAGGTTCTGTCGCTAGAAGGCCCAAAGAGTCCTCTACTACTGGTCGTCCTCCTCATCTCGGTCAACTCTCTGCCGATCAGCCAAGGTAGTCTGCGGGGCCTCGATCGCCGGTACCACACACGGTCGCCTTCCAGGTGCCATGACTGCTTGGTAAACAAGGAATGCCTAAGCCCAAGTAGTGCATATTATTTCCTTTAAAACTTCTTAAACGTTTGATTTAGTATTAATCCCCAAAACACCCCAGAAACACGAGAACACAAGTCATTATGATGCATGTCCCTTTCATAGGGTCTCTACCCTGCAATCAGCATGGCCTCACTTGGTCGTTCGGTAGGTCCAGAGTCTTTGCGTCGGATCAGGGGGGGCTAAAATCCCATGTCATAGCCAGTCTTCCCTGGCCTAATTCACGCACCAAGGTCACCCAACATTGTTTTCTTACCATCCCATGCAATCCTCACTGTGCCTAACTCCCGACTCCATCCTATCTCTCAACCATCACCTCTGATACCATTCTATCAAGAGCCGCCTTCACCAAAAGGAGGGAAGGTTCAGCAGATTGTCAGGCCCTTCTTTCTTTAAGTTGAAGGAGAGATAATGACCCCAGATACCCACCATCAATAGGTCCCGGAGTGGCGACTAGAACCAAGGGTATAGAAATCACACACAAATGGAAGTCATTACCCTTTTTTTATAGGATCGGGAGATAAGAAGATGAAACCCAAAAACACCAAGGTAAAAGAAAAGTAAAGAAAAAAAGTAAACCATTCCCACATGCATGTTTCAAAAGTAAAATCCAAAAAGTTCAGAAGGTGACTACAAAGGTAAGTACCAAAGAAAGGAAACAGCAACTGCGACTTCCCCAAAGGACCGAGCTAGTATAGTCCTGCGTGATCCCCGAAGTCCTCCTGGAAACCTGAAAGTAGTTTTATATACGTAGGGGGAGCATACAAGTACACTCAGTAGGGAAAACCAAATACTCTCGTGCACATGTGGGGGAACTTACTAAAGTCACGTGAGAAAAGGAGTAAACCAAACACCTATCAATGTAAACTATCCACACAAGCCTCACCAAGGCACACTCCCCAAATAATGAAAGTCAGTTAATATATATAATAATAGCACATCAATGTTTGGGTACCCCGTGCCACTTCCCCACTGGTTATTGAGACATCCTACGCATCGAACCAATCCCACCATTCTCACTACAGTCCCACTGCCACACCCGCCCGCACACACCTGGGCCACACCCACATGCAGTCCCACTGTCAAATCCCGCCCGCAAACACCTGGGCCACCACTATTTCATGTAACCACGCCTACAAACACCTAGGCCAGAACAACTACCACCACGCCCGAAGACACCTGGGCTAGAAGATCCACTGCCATGCCCGAATACACCTGAGCCTCATCCCGAAGACACTTGGGAAACCACCTGCCGCACACACCTGGCCAACCACCACACTACCCCGCCCGAAGGTTATTGGGCTAATAATGGACCTGTGGCCATCACAGCCTGCCCGATGATACTTGGGATATCCGGGAAAGGGAGCATAAAATGAGCTAATAACCAGCCACTAATAATAGTGTTGGGCGAAACACCATCCCCCATGGAATGGGGGTGTTCGGCACTAAGTTCTCAACATGGGTGGGGCGCGAATAAGAAACACAAAACTACAAGTATATAAGTATAGGTAACATGTAATCACCCAAAGTTTAGGTTTTTCTTCAGTCATCCTAAAGGACACAACCGACACCCAAGTCTGAGTCATGACTCTCTCCAACAAAACCCATTTGTCCCATTCTTGTTTCATGTATAGAAATAATATTTAAATATGTTTAAGCAATAATGGGCAACTAAACCATAAGAATAACCAAGGAAAAGAAACCATCCAAACGTCAACTAAGAATCCACAACTGGTTCTCTTGTAAATTCACAACAACAAGAGAAAAGTGAGCACCCTCAAAGTAATCGAACCAGAAAACCCCGAGACACTACCCCGTGTACCCTCCCCGAAAAAGGTTTTTCATCAACAAAGGTTACCACCCCAATTCATGGTATAACAAGGTAACCACCCAGTCTTAAGACTCGAAACCACTGAATCCATAACAATAGGGGATCCCATCCCCAATTCCACAACCACCGAGAGTATAAAAAAATGTAGAATCTCATCCCCTCTGACATCTCCAGTTATCAGCCCGTAAAAGGAAACAACCAACCCACTACCACCGACACAAAGCAGGGTCATGCCTGTATTTTCAGATTTATATGATTTAACACACTCCATGATTTCAATTGTGTGTGTTTAACTGGGAGTTATCACATAAGGGTTGATCCTGGTGCTTTCAATTTATTTAGCTGGGTATACGTGATTAACCCATTTACTTTTTACGGAAGGAGTTCACAACCACAAGGAAGCCACTTAAAACATCACCAGGGGATCATTAATGCACAGAGAAAGACCACCAACAGCCATGATTTTCCGTAGTTGTAAGCCTATAAAATTCAAAAATAATATCATAATATAAAACAGCATCAATGATCACAGCCCCCCTTCTTTATTTATAGAATCTGTTCATTATCTTTATTAGGTCTGTTTTATCCAATTATACAGAATCAAAATCACGCCCACCCCGCATGATACACAAAGGAGAGAGATAAAGGATAAATTCCATGCTTTTTCATCGATGATCAACCCTTAGGCTGGGGACAGAACTTCACAGATAGCGATGTGGTTCTCCTGAATGAAAAATTTCCTCGTCTATCAACGCTCAGGCCGGGCGCATCACATTACACATAACGATGCGGCTCGCCCGATGCACGAAAACCGGCTTGTCTGAACGAAGGTACTCGCCGTGGGTGATCGATAAAAGAAGAAACCCAGGGCGAACCCTTTTTAGTTATAAGGTCCGTGGATGGTTGAGATAAGAACGAAAAACCGCGTGAGCGGGGTTTCTGGGTTGACGACGTGGCTGGGCAGTTACACATGATGATATTAAGGTGTTATTTAAATATTCCCCATCGGGGAGGTTTCCTGGGATTTTTAGGAATTAATTATGGGATTTAAATGGTTTTAAAAGGAGTAAAAGAATTAATTTACGTCAAAACTTATGTTGCGGGAGCGGAAAAGTCAGGTACTGGAAAAAGAATGAAAGGCTCGGCGAGGGGACATGGTGCCACCGTCATGGTGTCACCCTCACAGTGTCACCCTCAAGGTGTCACCATCACGGTGTCACCGTCACGGTCTCACCCTCACGGTGTCACCGTCACGGTGTCAGCCTCACGGTGCCACTGTTTTGGTGGAGCCTCACTTTTGGAAAAGTAATGGGCCAGGAGGGTCTGGGCCATTTCATATCTAGACAACGTAATATCAATATAAATGTGAGGAAACTAAAATAAATTGCATTTAATCATCAAACTGTGAATACAATTCATATATAGGTATTTCAATGAAAACATATAATCTATATTTGATAAGTAAATCTAAATGGGAGAAAATTTTAATTTTTTGATTCCCCATTTCATAGGTTCATGGAATCTTGTTCTTTTAAGATCTTTTAGAAAGCGGCTTAGCATATCAGGTTAAAACACATCAAATTTTTCGAACTAATTCATCTCATTATACTACCGATGGATCAAGGAGATTATTATAAATGGGTCCCACCCTTTTGTACCTGTCCAAAAGAATTCATCAGATATCAAATAATATATTTTATCTCATAGTAGTGCAAATGGAGGTTTATCCAATGATTTTATACCAACATTTTGAAACCACTGTTGGCATTGTGTAAAAACAGCAACCTTTCCCAAATGATTGATGAAACCATTGGAATTTTGATTTTAAAATGAATATTTCCCAATAGGTTACTCAAACCATTGGGAAATATTTTATTTATCTAATGTATACAAATGGTTTCTTATAACCTTTGGGAAAGGTTTCCCTCAATTACACAGTATCCCAACTCCCCCGTCTGCATGATTTCATGCCCTAATCTGAAGCCCTCCCGATGATCTCTCTTTATCATAGGCTTTGAAAATTTTCCACCAAATAGGTTCTTCTTAAATTAAGAAATTTTTTATTTATACACTTCAAATTATTATGTGATACATTAGTTTTAATATTCTCCATCTATTTTTTCAATTTTGATTTGGCCTAAACTAGAGTTTTGTGCTATATATGTCATGATATACCCAACAATTTTATTTATTGTCTATTTTTTTCTACAATTTATGTGTCATGATTGTGTAAATCACCTTTATTTGAAGTCTTCATAGCCACTCTTTCTATGTAGATTTCATGAACCATGTGAACTAATGGGTACTGGTGAGATGTATCCCCACTCAAAGTTTAACACCCCAATATTTCAAAGTAAGTTATTTTCTTTAAATTCAATAGCTTACACTACACACAACATCGAGTTTGAAGGCCCCACGACTTACAAATCCAACCGTTAAAATGTGGTTATGAATAGTATTAACTGGATTTTGAATTTTATATACTCCATATAATTTTAACTTATGTTTTATGTGTTTCTTAGACATATTATAATAACAAATTCTATTTTTCAAATAAAAAATGTATTTTTAAAAAAAATCAGTTTTACAACATTTTAATGGTGAACCCTATATAAAGCCAATATTTGACCCTTTTAAAAATTAAATTTGACAAAATTAAATTCATCTTTAGAATAAGGACATAAAAATTTACTTCGCATGAAATTATGTTATTTTTCTAATAATATTCATTTTTATGAATAGGGATAAATACCATATTTTAATTAAAAAGTATCTTTTATTATAATTTATTTATATGGCTAGATTATATCTTAAATTGGATTTTATGTGTAATTAGATTATATTTTTACTTTTTAATCCAATGTTTTTAACTGTAATTAATTTCACTTTGAAATTATACATAAACAAGTGGCAATCTTTTGCTAGTGATTTTTTCTTAAAAACACGCTATTTGTTTTGACAACAGAAATTAATTTTAAATTAATTAATTCAAATTATATGTTTTCAATTTTGTAAAATAGAAATAATTTCTGAATTTTTAATATCAAGTATATTTTAGGATGATTTGTTTTTATTTTTCTGAAAAACATCAATTTTTGATGAATAGTAACACCATTTAATAGTAGTCAAAAAACCGACTTTTTATTTAATTGAAACTTTACCACTTCTGTGAATTTAATTTTGAAAATCTGACATACATGGTTTTTTAGTAAGTAAAATTTGGTTTAATAAGATGAAAATAATTTTGTAAATAATAACTTTTGGCTTTTAATTACCGTAGTTAAAGGTACATAGTGTAATTCAAGATAAAAAGAATATTATAATAATACAAAATTACCTTAATACTTGTCCTAACCTTATTGGATGACTCATGGCCGACCATGGTCATCCTTGGGTATATTTGGGGACCTCATGAATCCACTTAAGATTGATAATGACACTTTATTTTAATTAACTTAAAGTAAATACAAAAATAGCATTAATAAATATCTTTTAGTATATAAATTTTTACATGGGGTTATATAAGTCATATTTTTATATATAAATATTAATTTGAAAGATAAAAAGATTTTCTAAATTATGGATTTTTTTATAATTTTTAGACATGAACTAAATTTAATTATATATGACATAATAATGATATAGTATTTACCTTATCAATAAATGATTTCAATAAATAAGATTATTAATATTAAAACTATATCTGAAACCTGTATAATTATTATTGGATGATTTTATTTAGACTATGAGTCATATTATATTCTAATTTAATTAGTTTTTGACCTTTATGAACCAAATAACACTTTATAATAAAATAATATTTTCACACATTCCAAAAGAGCCCCTCCTCCCCCTTATAAAAGGACACCACTTCGAACTCATTCCACACACCTCTCAAGCCCCTTGGCCCATCCAAACCCTTCCAAAATAAAATCTCAAGATCCCTCTCTTACACCTATTGCCTTAAAATAATCATAAGTCACGTCAAGAAGTCTTTTTGGTTTAAACAAAAGGAAGTTACCCCATTTAATGGTCATAGATTCTCTTAAGTCTTTTGTTTTATTTTGTTTTATTTTTCTTCTCCATCCCCCATAAACAATTTTTATTCCTTTATTTTATAAAAAAAAATAGTATACTCAATATACTATGATGTTATTATGAGAATTATTCTAACTACACTTACACACACCTCCATCTAATGGGTGAAGAACATACTGATTCTGTTGTTGGAAAACCAATGCCTCACAAAACGATTATTGTTAGATTATCTCCTACCACCTCTCATGGTGGCCATTAATATTGAAATGTAATTATATATGATATATATTATTTTTATATTTTCTTTTTGATTCTATATTTTCCATTTATATCATACCTTTATGGTTTCTATTATTGGTAAACCTTGATAATTTCACTTTGAGGAAGTGCGGACTACCGCCCCATCAAAGTGATATGACTCGTTAATGACTTGTGTGTGACGTATAAAGTATAGATTTAATGATATAATATATGATATTAGAATTTAAATTTTATATAATTATGTATCATTATGTTTTAATTCCATTAAAATACAACATAGAAATGAAATTAGCGTTCATGCGTACATATTGCTTACCGTATCCATTAACGGTGCATTTCATTTATTATATACAAATGTTATGTAATGTTATAAATACATATATATACTGGATAATATATATATATATATATATATATATATTATCTAAATCAAATAGAGAATTCTGGAGATAATGGACTTTTTATGACATGGAAAAATTGTAATTATAACAAGTTCAGTTTTGACTATGGTTTCAATCTTCGATAAAATATCCAATATGAACTCAAATAATTAACTAATTGTTATAGAAAGGTAATAAGTGATATAAAATGAATAATAATCTTTAAAAATTTTATTAATCAAGTAGAAATTAATTTAATAGTATTATTCAGGAACAACAAGGAACATACAAGACAAGTCGGACTTGAGGTAAGATGTTTGTTATGTCACTTTTAATTCTGTGTGATTTCCATTGTTTGCCACTAATTTATTACATGTGGTGTATTATGTACTTCCATTTGATATATATTGTCATGATTTTTTTTATATTCTTTTTATTCTTTGAATCATTTGGTGCTTATTAACAGTTGGTCAAATGACTCGTTTGATTACAACGTATTATGGGATTTATCTCACTTTTTATTCCTGTGAGATTCGTGCTATATTTTCCACTATTTCCATTTTGTGGTGTATTTACTGTCCATGATTTTATTAATTTTTTAATATAATTCAGTTTATGGGTAATAAAATCATCATTTTATGATCATTTTTTCATGGGTTTTATGTTTTGTAAGTTACCAAATCGGTGCGGGAACCTTTTAACCCAATTTCCATTCCTTGGGTTAATCTTCTAATTATTAATTATGTAATGCTGTGATTATGTGTGGAATCTTTATTTTATTATTTATGTTGTAATTTACACATCCCTTTGTGTGTGTATACATTTTATAGACCTAATCACTACATTGATAAATTCTCAAGTCATCAAAATGAACTTGATAAGAGTAATTTTAACTCAATCTCCCTTTGTGGAGTTAAACATCCAATTCATTGGTGTAGTTTTTACATGAATACGTGTGAATGTCCTCTGATTGATTTACACTGAATATACAATCATATTGAGTGTATTTATATTTTTCACACATAATTATGTGATTGATTTATCCTTAACCTAAGGATACGGTCTTTATAATATATTTTATCACAATTTACATTCCATTGAGACTTTTGTTTTGTTATACACCCATTCTATTTTATATGGTGTATATAATGTCCTTTGACAAAGTATATCATGAATCCATTTATTCTCAATATATTATAATGTTTCTATTACCTGAATTATTTGTATTAAAGTGTCTATTTTTTAGTTAGGGACTCTAACTAAAATATCATTTTTAATGTTTTAAAGATTTTTTATTCTAAATATTTCTCACTAATGCCCATGATTAAAAAACGGTTTTAAGGATTTATTTATATGGAAATTAATGTTTTAAAATTAAAATTAATTTTAAAAGATTCAATGTTGTATGGGACACTTTGATTCAAAAATCTATATTAAATGGGTTATTGATAAATATTGAGACTTTTAAACGTTTCAAATCAAAAGGGGAATATTTCTCTCAAATAGTTTTGATGATTATTTCAATCTATGTCAATATCCTAAATTATTCTCTATTGAGGATGATCTATTATAATACAATATTTATTATTATATTAAATGATTTGTTTTTGACTGGATATGTGAAAGTTTTATATTATTCATGGTTTGTGTTTAAAATATTGTCATTTTATAGGCTAGTTTTAATATGAATGTTCAGATTATGTTTCATCCTTTTCATATTAGGAATTAATTGGACGTAGTATGTGATGGGTGGAGCCCGCTATAGCTCCTTGATGCATCGGTAGGTCTCATTAGACAAACTAGTTTCTTGGCACAAGGCCTTGACAATATTTTATTTGTAGTCTTTGCACGATGCCTTGACTATATGGTTATGATGTCTAGAATTATGCATTACATCATTATGAGATTAGATTTTAATATTCATGATTTTATTAGACTAGTAGAATACCCATGACTATGTTTTATTATGACATTATTTACTCATCTCATATTCCTGCCACAAAGTGTTCATGTTAATTATATGTTAAAGAATGTGTTATCAATTATTTACAATGCCTAATGTTTATGTTATCTTCTGCTATATTTCTTACTCTTACTAAGCATTTGAGCTCACCCCTTTATTATGTTTCATTTTTCCAGGATATGAAGAAGTTAGTTATGAGTGACTTTCAGACCTAATCTAGGAAACTTTTCTAATGGAATAATTTAGTGGTGTTTTTTTTTCAAGTTGTAATGTTGAACTTATGTATGTATATTATATCCAAGACTAATAAACTTATCTTTCCATTGGGACATGATTCCTTGTAATCATTCCAATGTATTAAAATAATGCACCGGCTCCTGGATTCTAGGGTCGGGGCGTTACAGTTGGTATCAGATTAAGTTAAGTACAAACCTTGGAAACTATATTTAGATAATCTCTGATTAGAGCACACTAACCTAAGATATACTTTGATGATTAGTATAGAAAAACTTCCTATAATTTTGGTAATGTAGAGATTTTGTGTATTTTACAAGAAATACATCCCAGTCTTGATGCGAGTAGTTAGAGGCGGCTCTAGCACAGATGTACCAAGGAGTGAAAACTCTGACAAGGTGTTTTGGGCACGACCTGCGGTATCCTGGTACACGACAACAAGCCTTTCTGCACTCATAGTTACGACACTCCCAGGTGATATGCTTTGGACAATTTATATTTTGTTTAGAAACTGATTTGAATGATTTTAATATAATATGAGAATAAATGACCTTGGTTAATACTAAGGTTTTTTAAATGGAAAATAATGCGTCATGATATTCTCTATATAATTTGATGACTATTGTTACTCACACAATGCTTTCTGATTTTAGACAATGGATGGATTCCAAGGAAGTTATAATAACATTCAGCATGATGTACAAGGTGGGAATGGTTGTGGAAATGAGAAACAAAACAGAATGTTGATAGGCATAAAATATATCATGTTCTTCTTGAATCAGTTTTACAAAAATATTATCAATAACAAATATATTAACCAACTCCCAAACTCAACAAAGAAGAGAAAAGTGATGAATGATAATAGCTCCAATAGTGGAGACCATAGAGAAAAAGAAATCTAAATTTCCATAATGCAAGAAATGTGGAAGGAGACACCCAAGAAAGTGTCTCAATGGAACCATGAAATTCTTTACGTGTGGAAAAGAATGACATAAAGCAAAGAATTGCCGAGAAAAAAATAAAGATTACTATGAAATAAAATAAAAATAGTCCCAATAATGATTTAATAGTCATTTGCTATAAATGTAGGGGACCTTGTCATTACCCAAGTGAATTCCCTATTCTATAGGATATCCTCTTGGTCATGGAAGAATCTATGTGGAAATAAATGGATGGTGAAATGTTTAAAAAGTATTAGTGCTCTTTATAGAGGGGATTACATTGGAAGATTTTTCTCTTGTATTTGTAACCCTGCAATTTGTCATGTGAAAATGATATTTTAGGAAGAATTATATTTTCTCATGTGGATATAGTTATAAATAACCATTTGGTGTTATATGATAAATGATTTTGAGGCAATAACAAGTTATTAAATTTTGGGTTGAAAATGGCAGGTATGAGATAACATTTGTGATGAAATTATGTTATAGTTACTTTGATTAATATATCTCATTTTTGGGATTATCATAAAATTATATAGTTTTTTACAAAGGATAACACATAGACCATGTGGTGACCCATCATGTCGGACAAAGCTGCGGGAATCGAACCGACAACCATAGTGCGATTGGGATTTATCCCCTACGACTGGACTACGTGAAGTCCCTAGTTAGTGTGAATAATTATTTTTAGTTAAATGTTTTTATTGATCAATAATAAGTTGATTTTGGATCTTATGTCTTATCAAATGGATTCCCATAGTATAGGAAAATAATTTGGTGATTAAGTGATAAATGTTATTTTGGAAGACATTTTATATGTTGGGAACACTATATGCCTAAGGAAAATAGACTAATATGGGATTTCATTTGAGGAGTGATGGTGGATTTTTATCTATGTTTTTATTTTTTATTAAAAGTGATTTTTGTTATTTATGTAAATCATTAACCAATCAAAGAGAATATGATATTAGGTTAATTACTATTAAGTAAGTGACTTTAAGTTTAGTCGATTTCGTATGGAGATACAATTTAACAAGGAAGACTACATAACCAAATTTTTCTATGTTTTGGGATTCAATATTAGTTTGGAATATATTGAAGTATTTTAAGGACAATTGTTTATTGAATGGTATTTATTTAAATTTGGGGTATTGTGAGTTTAATTTTAGAAATTAAGATTAGTATTTCTTTCTCTAACGCATTATCCTTTCGGGGGATAATCTGATCTTGTACTAACCATTTTGGTTTTGGTTAATATCTAAAGACAAGGTAAATATATAGTTTACCTTTTGTGGATCATGTGATTATCTGGAAGGTGATTCTAGCTCTATCGGTGTGAACAAGTCATCTTGAATACTCATCGTTTGAAAAAAATGAGTTAATTGTAGAAATTTATTAATGAATGAAACTCTAAATAAATATTATGCATATCTCATTATGTTCTTATTCAATCTCATAAATTCCCCATCTTTAGTAAAATTGAACTTAAAACAAAGGAAAAATGTTTACCATTTACTTTTCCTACAGGGAAACTAATGACCGTTTATCCCATCCCATGTTTCTTCTTTTATTGTTTTTAACTATCTCATGATCATGATTTCTATCCCTCTCCATCATAACATGACACTTAGTTTATCTTCCATATCCATGTTTTCCTACATGGAATCTTATTATGGATTTTCTCAGGTGACCTTTGTACTTCTCTTTCTTTCTTTTAAAGTGATAGTTTTATTGACTCTTTTTCTGGTGTAAGAATTTCAATGAAGTTCCCAAGCCCATTTTTAAAATTTTTGGGGACTCATTTCAAAAAATGGTTGAATAATTAAACACCCCAAGATTTCATAGTAAGTTATTTTCATTAAATTGAATAGCTTGCGCAACATGCAACACCGAGATCGAGCGCACCACGACTTACCAAACTAGCCGTTCAAAAGCCGTTATGAATAGTAATAATTGGATTTTTTTATTTTATATACTCTATATAATTTTAACTTATGTTTTATGTCATTATTATACATATTATAAGAAAAAATTCAATTTTTCAGATAAAAAAAGTATTTTTCAAAAGATATACATTTTACCACATTTTAATGGTGAACCCTTTTTAAATACAATATTTGACCCTTTTAAATATTCAATTTGAATAAATAAAATTATTTTTTATAATCAAGATATTAAAATTTACTTTAGATGAAGTTCTGGTATTTTTCTAATAATATTCATTTTTATGAATAGTAAGAAATACTGTATTTTAATTAAAAACTACCTTTTAATCTAAATTATTTATAAGAATAGATTATATTTTTAATATGTTTTTATGTGTAATTAGATTATATATTTACTCTTTAATCCAATTTTGTCATTTTAATTAATTTCTATTTGAAATTATAGATAGACAAGTGTCAATCATTTGATTGTTATTGTTTCATAAAAACACGCTATTTGTTTTGAAAACAGAATTACTTTTAAATTAATTAATGTGAATAATATGTTATTAATAAGGTAAAATATAAATCTTTTTAAATTTTTAATAGAAAATATACCTTAGGCTTAATTTTTTGTATTTTTCTGAAAAACATCAATTTTTGATGAATAGTAAAACCACTTAGTAGTAGTTAAAAAACGTATTTTTTCATTCAAATGAAATTTTACAAGTTCTATGAATTAAATTTTGAAAATCCTATATATATTATAGTTATTACTATTAAAATGTGGTTCAATAAGATGAAATTTTTTTTGGTAAATAGTAACTTTTGACTTTTATTTAACGCGGTTAAAGGTAAATAGGGTAATTCATGGTAGAAAGAATATTATAATAATACAAAATTACCTTAAAACTTGTCATAAAATTATTGTATGAGTCATGGTCGACAATGGGAATCCTTCGGTCGATATGGGGACCCCATGGTGCCGCTTAAGATTGATAATGACGCTTTATTTTAATTAACTTAATGTAAAGGAAAAAATGACATTAATAAATATCTTTTAGTATATAAATTTTTACATGGGGTTATTTAAGTTATATTTTTTACTATAAATATTAATTAGAATGATTAAAATATTTCCAACATTATGGTATTTTTTTTAATTTTTAGACATCATATAAATTAAATTATGTATGACACAATAATGATGTATTATTTACCTCATTAATAAATGATTTAAATAAATAAGATTATTAATATTGAAAAAATATTCAAAACCTCTCCAATTATTATTGGATTATTTTATTTATACCATGATTGATCTTATAATCGACGTTAATTAGATTTTGACCTTTAGAAACAAAATATCAGTATAAAATAAAATAATATTTTCACACTTTCATAAAGAGCCCCTCCCCCCCCTTATAAAAGGACACCACTTCCAACTGATTCCACACACCTCTCAAGCCCCTTGGATTGTCCAAACCCTACCAAAATAATCTCTACAGATCATTTTTTACACCTATAAGACTTACCTTTGGTATTAGTCACTTCAAAAAGTACTTTTTGGTTCAAATAAAAGGAAGTTACCCAAATTAAAGTTAACAGGTTCTCTTAAATTATTTTGATTTATTTGTTTTTATATTACTTATCCAACCCCACTAAACACTTTTTATTAATTTCATTTATAACAAAACCAGTATCCTAAATATATTAGGATGTTGTTATGGGAGGTATTCTAACTACACTTTCACACACCTCCATCTAATGAGTGAAGAACATACTGTTTCTGTGGTTGGGAAGCCAACGCCTCACGAAACGATGATTGTTTGATTATCTCCTACCACCTCTAATGGTGTACATTAAGATATAAATTTATTTTTATATGATATATATTATGATTTTGTTTTATTTGTGCTTCTGTATTTTCCATTTATATCATACCTTTTTGGTTTCCATTTTGGGTAAAACACGATAATTTCACATTGAGGAAGTGTGGACTACCGCCCCCTCAAAGTGATATGAATCGTTTATGAATTCTATGAGACATATAAATTATGGATTTAATGATATTATATATGATATTATACTATAATTATAGTATAAATATGTATCATTATGTTTAAATTCTATTAAAATACAAAATATAAATGAAAAGAGCGGTCATGTGTACATATGGCTTACCCTCTCCATGAACAATGCATTTCATTTCTTATCACCAAATGTTATATACTGTTATATATACATATATATACTAGATATATAATATATATATATGATATATAAATCATGAATACCATTTCGGAGATAATGGAATTTTGACTACATGGAAAAATTGTAATTATAACATGTTCAGTTTTGACTCATGTTCCGATCATCGATAAAATATTCAATATGAACTCAAATAATTAAATAATTGTTATATCGAGGTAATAAGTGATATAAAAGGGATAATAAAATTTAAAAATTTTCATAATCAAGTATAAAATGATTTAAGTTTATTATTTAGGATGAACAAGGAACATACATGACAAGTCGGACTTGAGGTAAGGGGTTTCTTATCTCACATTTAATTCCATGAGAATTCCATTGTTCGCCAATAATTTATTGCATATGGTGTACTGTGTATTTCCATTTGATATATATTATCATGATAATTTTTATAATAATTTTATTCTTTGAATTATTTTGTGGTTATTAACATTTAGTGAAACGACTCGATTGATTACAACTTGGTATGGGATTTTCATCTCACTTTTTATGCCCATGAGATTCGTGCTATATTTGCCACTGTTTCCTTTTTTATGGTGTATTTACTACACCTGATTTTATCAATTGTGTAATATACTTCAATTTATGGTTATTTAAATCTCCATTTCATGATCCTTCTTTCATGGGATGTATGTTTTGTAAGTTACCAAATCGGTACGGGAACCTTTTAACCCAATTTCTATTCCATGGGTTAATCTTCTAATTCATAATTATGTAATGCTATGATTATGAGTGCAATCATTATATAATTATTTATGTTGTAATTTCCACTCCCCTTTGTGTGGATATACTTTTGATATACATAATCACTCCATTTATAAATTCTTAAGTCATCGATATTAACTTATTAAGAGTAATTTTAACTCAATATCTATTTATTTAGTTAAACATCCAAATAATTGGTTTGGTTTTTAACATAATATGTGTGAATGTACTCTGATTTATTTACAATCAATATCCAATCATATTTATTGTATTTATATTTCTCACACATAATTATGTCATTGATTTATCCATAACCTAAGGATACAGTCTTTATAAGATATTTAATCTCAATTTCCACTACATTGAGACTTTTTTGTTGTTAAACGCCAAATCACTTATATATGTTGTATATAATCTACTTAGACATAGTATATCATGAATCCCTTTATTCCCATGATATTATAATTTTTTCATTACCTCAATTATTTCTGTTCAAGTGTTTTTCTTTTGGTTAGGAATTCTAACTAAGATATCATTTTAAATGTTTTAATGATTTTTTCTAAGAACCCAATATTTTGTTTTGAGGTACGGGTTTCTTATTTTCCCTTTTCCTTAAGTGTTTTTGATAAAATTAGGAAAATGGGGAAATATCCTAAATTTTGGGACTACACATCGTGTACTATTCCACACGCCATGGACTTTGTCTGTGTGGGATGAGTACACAGGGTGTGTAGCCATGTCGGCAAAGAAGGGTGAAAAAAGAGACTACATGCCCTGTAGTGGATATTTACATGTCGTGTAATCAGTCAGTAGGAAAATCATAATGTGGTGGAAGCAGCCTCCAGTGGAGTGGTAGTACATGACGTGTAATCAAAAATACACGCTGTGTACTCATGTCGACGGATGAACAGTGCGGCAGGGCCGCTAGAGGAACAGTTAAATGAGAGAAGTACACACCGTGTAGTCAGTAGTACAGGCCGTGTAGTTTATTTTTTTTCTTAAAATAGGCATCATCCAACCCTGTTCACATGATTGGCTTAGAACCAGAAGAAGGAGTTGGGAGAGGAGGGCATACCTTCAAGGATCATCAGATCGAGCGTCAGGAATCTGTTTTCGCCTCTAATGATCTCGTTCGAACCGTACGGGTAAGCCCTCCACTCTCCTTAAGTCATTCTTTCCAGTTATTCCTATAATGGATGTTATTTGAGTTTGAACGGGGATGTCTTTCTCTTCATATCTACTTTGTTCTTGGATTATTTGAGGATCATCATTCGCATATATAGTTCAGGGGTATTTAAGGTTGGTGTCATGGTATTTACATTCCAACTATTTTGTGTTTTTTGTATCATTGAACTACGAACCCATGTTGGGGTGTCATGTGGCTGAGGCCTTGACTGTTTAAATACCCAGAATTGAATAGGTAATTAAGCGTGATAATAAAATAGTTTTTGGGATTGCTACTTGGATCTAGGACCACCCCGGGGGTGCGTTCCTCTGTTTAGCAGTTTGGCCAGGATACCCGAGGGTATGCCATTGTAATAATGTTATTTAAATTTCAATGAGAGGAATTGAATGTGAATTTCTTATTTACATATTGGGCATGGGACGATTACTTTATTAGCATGTGGGATGTTAATTAATTAGCCTGAGGTCAGTGTTACCTTTAGCCTGAGGGTAGTGGTTATTTCGGCATGAGGGAACTTCTTTCGTGCCTGAGGGAAGTAGATTCTATGCCTAAGGGCGACACTTTGTATGCCTAAGGGAAAGATTCTAATTACCCGGGGGTAAGCCTGAGGGCGTCGTTATATTAGCCAGAGGAAAAGGATCTGATTAGGCCGAGGGCTTAGTTAGGTGGAACATTGAATGTTATTAAATTGAACTGCTAAAAGAATTTTTAAATGGAAATGAAACTGGTAAAGTTTGTTACTTTTGAGTACTTCTTAGTTTATTTCATTTTACTACTGCACATTATTGTTGCATATTTTTACACAGTTGGGCATGGGCCTTTGATGGGTGCCTGTTGAGATTTATTTCTCACACCTTATTTGGTTCATGTCATTGGACCAAACATAATACATTTCTACAGGTTTGGATAAGGGAAAGGTTCCCTTTACAGGTACTTGATTGATGCTCAGGAGTAGAGGATCATGGGATTGGGCTTAGTCTCGCGATGCTACTGACTGTTTTTTTTTTGTTTTTTTGTACTCTGTATTGTAATGTATTGTATTTTTGTGTAACATGTTCTTTCTATTTTCGTAGAACTTGAGACATGTTGCATCATTATCTTTATAACTGTTGGTTATCATTTACTGCAGTTGTTTATTTTAAATATGTATGGTTATTTATTTTGCTGTTGTTGTATGTTTTACCATGTATTCCAAAAAGATAAACTTTGACAAATGAGGGCATAGTTTCCCCACTATCAGACATGGGCCCTCGCTGCTAGTCAGTAGGCTTTGGCATTTGGGGAAATGCCCATGTGGTCTTCTGACCAACCTGGTTCGGGGAACCAGCTGATTGGCACCCGGATCAGGGACGTTACAAAGTGGTATCAGAGGGTTTCTTTTCTTTGACTTACTATTTGGAGTCTTATTTAGGGATAGGATAGAAATTTTATTTTCT
Source organism: Viscum album (assembly GCA_963277665.1). NCBI lineage: Eukaryota > Viridiplantae > Streptophyta > Magnoliopsida > Santalales > Viscaceae > Viscum > Viscum album. The sequence goes on from OY728142.1 coordinate 1,935,327,840, forward strand.
AACAAGTTGTGCACAGGCGTAGCTAACCTGTGTATAGGGAAAAACCAGTCTACCTCGTCTTTTTTCAATTTTTATGAATTTGAAAATTTTACAGTTGATTTGATTTTCACCATTGGGTGACGCACTAGTAATTGTGTTGTTTTTATTTTATCCATGGGTTCTATTTAGTTGCAACCCGATGAAATGAGGTTATTTCATCCCATGCATCATTTAGGCACATGATAGAAATCAAATGTCATGCATAGTTCCATGCCACGTAGTTGCATTAGAAATAGCATATTGTTGTGATAGTTGTTGTGCTAGAAAAGAATGCTACTGTGATAGATTCTTTGATAAAAATACCTGCTATGTGATAGGGTATTGTTGTATACGCCTGTTAATTGAATGGATTCCAAACTTTAGTTTTTGGGGTGTATGGGCCCTCATTGACCATAATTTGAAGGACCATTGAGTGTTTATTTTGTTGTAACACATATAGAATGCTAAACATTGAATCGCGAGGAGTATGGCCCCTCACGGATCATAATTTGGCACTTAGGTGTTGTTTTATAGTATTTTCTAGGTTCTGGAGAAGTTTCAGAGGCTTACTGTCTGGAAAACCTAGGATACATGCCATGTAGTTCGTTGGACACACATCGTGTGTTCTTCTGTACTGGAAGAAAAGAATACTTTTTGAGTACACTCCGTGTACCCTCAGTACATGCCGGGTAGTCTCTTCTCGTTTCATAAACTGTGTGGGCAGGGTCACGGGAAAGGGGAAATGCTTGGGGAAAACATGCCATGTACCTGATGTACACACCATGTAGTGTTGACCCGGAGTCCTCCCGTGTAACTAACAACACGGGCGGGGGATGCCTTAAGACAAACATGCCGTGTCCACTGTGGACCATGCCATTTAGTTTAACCTAGGACCCGACTGTGTAAATAACAACATGAGTCAGTGTAATCATTTCGTGTACACACTGTTTGTATATAGAACATGTCATGTAGTGTGAGACATGTATCCGGCCGTGTAACTAACAACACGGGTCGGCAGAGCTCGTCTAGTACACGTCATGTGCCTGAGGGAAACGCCGTGTAGGCTTGACCGGTGACGGACCGTGTGGACCTGGCCATGTAGCTGGCAAGATGGAGTGGTGTACACGTCATGTGCGGGTGTAACACGCCATGTAGAGTTATCCGAGTAGTTGTTCATGTCACAAATGATACAGGCAGTTGGAAAAATTTCACCATACACGCCGTGTAGATTATATACACGCTGTATAGTTTTGTTCAACGAGAGTCATGTGGCTTAGCCGTGTAGAAGGACCTAGGCAGGGTAATAGAGGTCAGGTATATAACATGTACTAAGTATACATGTCGTGTAGTCTTGTTGTGCAATATTGAATGATTTCCTCCTAATGTTCCACTTTTGGTCCATTCGTTTCAGACTATGATAATCTTGATCTAAGGTGTGCGTTTGACCCTGTAGAGTCAAGTCGCTGAGATGACCACGCGTTGTTCACCAGAATAGAGGTGACGATTATACTCCATAGATGGTAGTCCATGGGCTACCAGTGGATCCTCTAGTAGAGCCAGATGTAGTGCCAACCATTATATCGGACACAGGCGCGGAGGCGCAGTTCTGTGAATGCTTTATGCGGCTCATGCAGACCTTTCAGGGAGTACCATCGGTTTCCACATCTATGGCCGAGGTGACTCGTATATTCCAGCAGCATCATCCGGCTATGTTTTAAGGGGATCGTGGACCACTGGCTGCGGAGTCTTGGGTGGGGTCTATGAAGACTATTTTGGAGCATCTTGAGACACCTCTAGGGCGGAGGGTCAAGATCGCAATGTATATGCTACATGGTTCCACCAATAGGTGGTGGGATGTTACCACGCAGTCAGAGAATCACAAGGACATGGATTGGGAAGATTTTCAGACATATTTCTATGACTTCTTCATCCCAGAGATGCTGAGGGAAGATAGAGCTCGATATTTCATGAATCTGCAGCAGGATGCTATCTCGGTGATGTACTATTTTTCTAGTTTCATCGAGCTTCAATGTTTTCCACCGGTTCTTGTGGGTGATGAGATATGGAGAGATAGATGCTTTGAGGATGGTCATCGATTTGATATCTGAGCACTAGTGAATATTTTCAGGTTACCTTCAGTACATGCTATTGTGTACCAAGTGATTATTACAGAGAGGAACCTGTGATAAGCTATTGGTGTGGTCCAGGGCGGTTTAGCACAAGTTTCAGGTACTATTTCTACTGGCAAGAGGAAGAGACATATTGACATTTCTCACGGTGGTAGAACCTCCAGAATAATTTTTCAAGTGGCTAGGTCATGTGCTACCAGTGTGGTAAAGATGGGCACAAGATACCTCAGTGTCTATGAGACCCAATGGAGTGTCGAGCTTGCGGAAATATGGGTTAACTGCAGCTCTTTTTTCCGGGATTTTCCATCAGTGGCTAGTGAGAGGGGTTCTGTATAGACTCCGTGTGCGGGAGAAGGACCACTTGATTCTTACCAGTTGGGTAACTGGAATATGTCAGGGTGTGTAGGCAGGGATGGTGGTCGTTTCCATAGTATCCAGACACGAAGATCTCAGTGGTAGGAGGGCGGGACATCTCAGGGTAGTCATGTTGTGTCATAGGACCACGGCACTGGGCAGACATATGCAGTGCAACAGACCTAGCAGAAGAAGGATCCCGGACCTTCTACCTTCATAGGTACTATTCTAGTAGCTTCTGTTTTATCTTATGTACTTTTTTGATATTAGTGGTTCACATAGATTTATATCTGTACCCATTGTGGAGAGCCTTGTGTGCTGTGTTTCTTCTTCTTCTACTTTTATTACGCTAGACACTCCGTTGGGAACGAGAACGGCTGATGTGCATCAGTACAAGGAGTGACCCCTTGAGGTTGGTGGGTGTCACTTTCTATGGGACCTCTATGTCTTAGATATGACATCTTATGACATCATTCTCTAGATGGACTTGTTGGTTCCCTGTCGAGCCTTTGTCGATTTCTATCATCGCAAGGTGGGGTTTATGTCACCAGAGGGTGGAGAGTTTCTATACAAGGGCGGGTGGGATGTTCAGGTGAGTCGAGCTGGACTAGGGCATCATGGGAAAGGTGGAGTCATAGCTCAGATTGCGAGGTTATATCTGGATGATCAAGGGACTTATCATTAGGATTTCACTCTAATGCTTTATCATTTTAGGGATGTCTTCCTGGAAGACTTTTCAGGTCTACATCTGTAGCGTGAGGTGGATTTCTATATTGATCTTGTGCCAAGAGTGGCACCGGTATCCATTCCTCCATATAGGATGGCTATACATGAGTTACATCTGCTCAAGAAACAGTTAGAGGAGCTATAGTCAAAGGGTTTTATCTGACCCAGTACTTATCCTTGGGGTTCTCTGGTCCTTTTGCTAAGAACGCGGACGATACCCTCAAACTCTGTGTGGATTATCAGAGGCTGAACCATTTGACGGTCAAGAACCGATATCCCTTACCATGGATTGATGATCTTTTTGATCAACTTCGTGGAGAAAAAGTGTTCTCGAAGATCGATGTGAGATCAAGATATCATCAGTTGCACGTGAGACCATCAGATATACCGCTTATAGCTTTTTAGAGTAGCTATAGTGTATATAATTACTTAGTTATGCCGTTCGGACTCACAAACACTCCAGTAGTTTTTATGGAACTGATTAATCATGTGTTCCATCCTTATCTCGATTATTTTGTGGTAGTATTCGTGGAAGATATCTTGATGTACTCTCACACTTGACACGACCTTGCCACCTATCTTGAGATCATATTGAGTACACTGAGAGATCATAATCTATATGCTATGCTCTCAAAGTGCCACTTTTGGATGGACCAGATTCACTTCCTGGGTCATATCATCTCAGGGGTATGAGTTGCAGTAGACTTAGAGAAGGTGAGAGCAGCAGTTTCCTGGGAGCAGCCTAAAAATGTGTTTGAGATACAAAGTTTCTTATGGTTGTCTTATTACTACAGGCACTTTATATAGGACTACTCCCACTTAGCAGCGTCGTTGATGGGTTTGACTAAGAAGGGTGTGATGTTAGTTTGGTCGGAAGCTTGCAAGACAGCCTTTCCGGACCTGAAAGGAAGGTTGACATCAACACATGTCCTAATACTTCTAGAGAAATGGAAGAGTTGTATAGTTTACTATGATGCATCAGGCATTGGGATGGGAGTTTTGTTGATGTAGGGAAATCGAGTTGTTCCGTACGGGTCTCGGCAGTTGAGGTTACATGGGAGGAATTACCTGAAGCATGACCTCGGGTTGGCTGCAGCTGTTCATACATTGCGTTTTTGGAGAGATTATCTTTTAGGAGAGCATTTTGTGTTTTTTAACGATCAAAAAAGACTCAAGTATATCTTTACTCAGCATGACATGAATCTGAGATAGAGAAGGTGGGTCGAATACCTTCAGTCCTTCAACTTTGAGCTTGCCTATACACCTGGTATAGGTAATGCAGTATCCGATTCACTAAGTAGGAAGACTTAGATTTAGGCAGTGCAAGATGCCAGTGGTGATTGGAAGCTTATGGCTTTGGTCTTTGAGATGCATTTGGAGGTGCATGACAGTTAGGGGCAAACATATCTTTCATGTTTAGCTGTGAATTCTACCCTCCTGGATAGAGTGACGATGAGACAACTATCTGATTCAGATGGATTAGTTCTATGAGAGTCGGTGACCAGTGAGGACACTTCTCCTGGTTGAACGATAGGCGATGATGAAGTATTGTGTTTCCATGGATGAGTGTGGGTTCCAGGGAATATACGTGAGGAGATGATGAGGGAGTTTCATGCTTCAACATGGGCAGTTCATCCCAGAGTTACCAAGATGTACTCTGACTTGAGACATCAGTACTGGTGGCAGGGTATGAAGAGAGAGATACCTGGTTTTTTATGTGATGTTCCACCTATTAGCAGGTGAAGGAAGAGCATCATAGGACAGCCGGACTATTATAGTAGTTACTCATCCCGGAGTGGAAATGGGATGATGTCGCGATGGATTTTGTGACTAGGTTGCTGAGGTCACCTCGAGGCATTGATTCCGTGTGGGTTGTTGTGAACATACTCACAAAGGAAGCTCATTTTTTGCCGATCAAGGAGTCCTTCAGTGTTGACGGGCTCGGGAAGTTGTATATCTGAAAGGTTGTATGTCTTCATGGGGTTCCTCATTCTATGGTTTCATATAGGGACGCCCGATTTACACCTCATTTCTGGCAGAGTTTTCAGAGGCCACTGGGTACACAGGTGCTTCTGAGCACAGCTTACCACCCTCAGACCGATGGTCAGTCAGGGCGTACGATACATGTGCTTGATAAAATTCCGCGTGCATTCATCCTAGACTTTGGGGGCTCTTGGGAGAAGCATATACCCATAGTTGAGTTTTCCTATAATAATAGTTTTCATGAAACTATTGAGATGGAACCTTACGAGGATTTATATGGTAGGCCAAGACGATCACCATTGTGCTGGTTAGACGCAGGTGAGGCAGCTTTACTGGGACCACTTCTCATGCAGGAGACTTCTGAGTAGGTCCAGTTGATTCAGAAGCAGATGGCTACCGCACACTCTCATCAGAAATCTTATGCTGGTCACCCCAGAAGACCCTTGGAGTTCGTGGTTTGAGATCAGTTTTTCTTTCGTGTTTCACCGAGGTTAGGACACAGGCGGATCAGAAGATAGTGTAAACTTTCACCGAGGTATGTGGGGCCTTTTGAGATTCTATAGAGAGTCGGGCTGGTTACCTATCGGTTGCAGTTACCAGAAAAGTACCGAGACATGCACGATGTCTTCTATGTATCTCAGTTGCGTCACTATCATTTAGACCCATCTCACATCTTTCAGCCCGATGAGGTTGTGCTCGAGGAAGATGTGTCTTTTGAGGAGCATCTGATTCATATCATTTATAGGAGAATGAAGGTTCTCTGAGGCCAGTCAGTTCCTCTCGTACTGGTGTTATGGAAGCATGCCCAAGTGTAGGACGAAACCTGGGAGCGGGAGACCGACGTATGTGCTCAGTGGCTAGATCTGTTCTGAGCTTTATCTTCACCACCCTTAGATGGTCAATTCATGGACAAATTTCTTTTATGGGGGGAAGTTTGTAAGAACCCAGTTCTTAGTTTTGAGGTATGGGTTTCTTCTTTTCCCTTTTCCTTAATTTTTTTTTGAGAAAATAAGGAAAATGGGGAAAATTCCTAAATTTCAAGACAACACGCCATGTACTATTCCACACACCATGTACTTTGTCCATGTGGGATGAGTACACAGGGTGTGTAGCCATGTCGATTACGAAGGGTGTAAAAACCGACTACATGTCGCGTATTGGATATTTAAACGATGTGTAGTCAGTCGGCAGGCAAATAGTAAGGTGGTAGAAGCAGCCGCCAGCGGAGCAGCAGTACACGCCGTGTAATCAGAAATACACATCGTGTACTCATGTCTATGGATGAACAGTGCGTTGGTGCCTCCAGAGGAACAATTAAATGAGAGTAGTACACGCCATGTTGTCTATAGTACACACTCTGTAGTTTTTTTTCACTTAAAATGGGATGTAGCCAATAATGTTCACAATATTGGCTTAGAACCTGAAGAAGTAGTCGGGAGAGGTGGCCGGACATTCGAGGTTCTCTAGATCGAGCATCGGGAATCCGTTTTCGCCTCTAACGATCTCGTTGGAACCGTATAGGTAAGCCCTCTACGCTCCTTAAGCCTTTTGAGCCAATTCTTCCTTAAGGGATGTTATTTGAGTTTTAATGGGGATTTCTTTCACCTAAGATCTACGTCGTTTTTGGATTATTTGAGGATCGTCATTCGTGGATACCATTCGGGGGCATTTAAGGTTGGTGGCTTGGTGTTCAAATTCCAACTATTGTGCATTTTTGTGTACAACTGAAATACAAACCCATGTTGGGGTGTTGTGTGGCTGAGGCCTTGGCTTTTTGAATACCTAGAATTGTATAGGCAATTAAATGTGATAATAAACTGCTGTTTGGGATCACTGCTGGGATCATGGACCACCTGGGGGTGCATTCCTCTGTTTAGACGTTTGGACTTGATACCTGAGGGTATGCCATTGTAATAATGTTTGTTAAATTGACTTTAGAGTAATTGAATGTGAATTTATTATTTACATGTTGGGTATGACCCAGTTACTTGCTTAGCCTAAGGGTAGTGCTTTACTTAGCCTGAGGGCAGTGTCACCTTTAGCCTGAGGGCAGTGGTTATTTCGGCCTGAGGGAAACATCTTCTGTTCCTGAGGGCAGTAGATTCTGTGCCTGAGGGCGACACTTTGTAACCCTGAGGTCAAGATTCTGATTACCTAAGGGTCAGCCTAATGGCGTGGTTATATTAACCTGAGGGAAAGGTTCTGATTAGCCTAAGGGCTTAGTTCTGAGGAACATTTAATGTTATTAAATTGAACTGCTAAAAGAATATTTAAATTTCAATTAAACTTCTAAAGTTTTTTACTTTTGAGTACTACTTATTTTATTTCATTTTACTACTGCACACTGTTGTTTCATATTTTCGCACAGTTGGGAACAAGCCTTTGATGGGTGCCTACTGGGATTTATTTCTCCTACCCAGTTTTGGTCATGTATTTGGCCCAAATATATTTCATTTTTTCAGGTGTGGATAAGGGAAAGGGTCCCTATACAGGTACATTATTGCTGCTGAGGAGTAGGGGAGCATGGGACCGGGGTTCGGCTCACGATGCTACTGACTGTTTTGTTTTGTTTTGTTGTAGTCTGTATTGTACTGTAATGTATTGTTGTGTATCATGTTCTAGCTGTTTTCTAAGAACTTTAGATATGTTACATCATTATCTATATAATTGTTGGTTATCTTTTTCTGCAGTTTTTTATTTTAAATATGTATGGTTATTTCTTCCGATGTTGATGTATGTTTTATCTTGTATTCCTATGAGCTGCACTTTGACAAATGAGGGCATAGTTTCCCCATTATCAGACCTTGTCCCTTGCTGCTAGTCGGCAGCCTCTGGTGTTTGGCGAAATGCGCTTGAGGCCATGTGACCAACCGGGTTCGGGGCACCCATTGAGTGGCACCGGGATCCGGGACATTACATTTATTATTCTAAATATTTATCATTAATGTCCATGTTTTAAAAATGGTTTTAAGGATTTATTTATATGGACATTAATGTTTTAAAATTGACATTCCTTCTAAAAGATTCAATGTGGAATGGGACACCTTGATTCAAAAATCTATTTTAAATGGCTTCTTGATAAATAGTGATACTTTTAAACATTTTCAATGAAAAGAGGGATATTTCTCTCAAAAATTTTAACGATTATTTTCATCTATCCCAATATCCTTCATTATTATCTATTGAGGTTGATATATTATAATACAATCATCCATATTGTATTGAATGAGTTATGTTTGACTGTGGATGTGAAAATTTTCTACCATTTGTGGATTGTGGTTAAAATATTGACATTTAATATGCTAGTTTTAGTACGAATGTTCATATTTTGTTTGATCCTTTTCATATGAGTAATGAACTGGACTTAGTGAGTGACGGTTGGAGCCCAATATATCTCCTCGATTCATCAATAGGTCCCATGATACAAACTAGTGTCTGGGAACAAGGCCTTGACAAAATCTTATCTGTAGTCTTAGAACTAGGCCTTGATTATGTGGTTATGATATCCGACAGTATGCATTCCATCATTATGAGGTTATCTATTAATATTTCATATGGTTATTTGACAAGTATAAAACCCATGACTATGTTTTATTATGGAATTATTTACTCATCTCGTATTCCGACCAAAAAGTGTTCAGGATAATTATTTGTAAAGGAATGTGTTTTCAATTATTCACTATGAATAATGTTTATGATATCCTTCTTTGTATTTCTTACTCTTATTGAGCATTTGAGCTAACCCATTTCATATGTTTCATTTTCCTAGGATGTGAATAAGTTAGTTATGAGTGACTTTCAGACATAATCTAGGAAGCTTGGATGTTTCTAATGGAATAATTTATTGCTGTTTTCTTTTCAAGTTGTAATGTTGAACTTTTGTATTTATCTTTTTTCCAATACTACTAAACTGATCGGTCCATTGGGACTTTATTCCTTGTAATCAAGCCAATGTATTAAAATAATGCACTTGCTCTAGGATTCTGGGATTGGGGCATTAAACAATGATGGTAAAGGGTTTTGTATTCATATGGCCTCCAGGTGGGTAATGGATATAAGGATGGTCCATGGGAAGGGGTTGGGGATGGTTGGGCTAGTGGTGTAGGTTTTTTCCCATTGTTTAGTGGGGTGATATGGTAGTTTTCTATGAGATTTAATTTAGTAAAAAATTGTATTTGGATTTTGTATTTATAGTATTGATCAAGGAATAATGGGAAGGATAGTGATATTGAGGATGAATTGTATGTTGGTTTGGTGATGGATTTGAATTGTGATGTTGGTTGGAATGGGTATATGTAATTTTCAAGGTAATATATGGGCCTTTCGCCCCTTGAAAACCCCCACCCCCACCCCTAGAAACCCCCACCCCCCGGGACACCCCCCTCCATCTTGGACACCCCCTAGACACCCCCATTAAGACAACCCCCACCACTGCACACCCCCCACCCCCCTCGAAACCCTGCCCCATGGACAGCCCCACCCCCTTGTACACCCTCACCTCCATGGACCAACCCCCCCTAGACTCCCCCTCTACACCCCCCGGGACAGCCCCCATCCCAGGGACACCCCACCCCTGGACACTCTAACCACACCCTAGACACCCATCTCCTCCCCCTGGACACACTCCACCCCCTTGGATAGCCCCCACCCCCTTGGAAAACCCCCCTGAACACCACACACACCTCCATAGTTCTTGGCCCAATTTGTAAATTGGAATTAACAATATAGGTGACTTCCCTTTCCCCAGTGACATTTTCTGTTTGACTCATAGAGTATTATAAATTGAATTTGTCAGGTTTTGATAAATTTATTGGGTTGTTTTTTAATTAAATTGTTAATGAAAGGTGGTTTTCCTTCATTAATGAAAAAAATGGTTCTAAATAAAATTACCCTAAGGGGTAGTGGTTGTCCAGGTGGGGGGGGGGTTCGATGTGGGGGTGGGTTTTTAAAAGGGTATGGGGCTATAGGGGGTAGGGGTTACAAGGGTGTGGGATAGGGGGATGTGGGATGTAGAAGGAGGGGTGGTGGGCTATCTAATAGGGTCAAGGTGTGGGGGGGTGTGGGTTGTCCAAGGGGATGGGATATCCCAGGGTGAGGGTGGGGTATCTATGTGGGGGAGGGTTTGTGGGATGTCTAGAGGGTGGGTTGTCCAGACGGTGGGGGTAGGATGTCCACGTGGGGGGGGGGTTCCAAGGATAGGGGGGTGGGTTGTCTAGGAGGTGGGTGGTGGGCAGTCTACATGGGGTTGGGGAGGGCTATTTCCAGGTGGGGGTGGGTGAGGGGGATATCTGGGTGGGGTTGGGGTGGGCTGTCCTAGTGGGGGAGGGGGCTATCTAGGGGGGTTGTAGGGTGGGTACAGGGCTATATAGGTGCCGGGGAGGGGGTGTGCACTGTATAGGGAGAGGTTGGATTGTCCAGGTGGTTAGGGTGTGATGTCCAAGTTGGGGAGGGGTGTTGGTTGTCCAGAGGGGTGATCTTTCCACGGGGGGTTGTCCCGGTGGGGGAGGGGTGTGGGTTGTCTAAGGATGAGGGGGTCAGCTATCTAGGGGGGGTTGTCCATGTGGGATTGGTATTATCCATGTGGGGGAGGGGGGTATCCAGGGGGCATGTAGGGGGTTATAGAGGACTGCATGAGTGTGGGGGGGGGGGGGGGCTAACCAGGGAGGGGTTGGACTGTCCACTCTGATACACTACAGAAAATAGGAATCACATATAACCAATGTATAGTTTCATTAACAGGTTAATACTTTTCTAGAAGTTCTATACCAACACTCCATTTTACCCTTATAAGATGAAGTTGTCTCTACAATGAAATCTCACTCAGGTTTTTATCCACTATCCATATTGATCTCATAAAAATATAAAATTCGTACAACTCCATATCACCTAATGATATAACAAATCTCATATTCCCATGAGTAGTGTCTAATAGAAACTTGGATCATATTCCAAATAAACATACATTCGATCATATATAACATAGACACAAAATTGTGTAATCATACACCATCTATCACAACCTGGAATTAGCTCTCAGCTAACCTCTTAATGCATTAATAAGAAACATACCTAGCTCAAAATTTAGAGGTGTTTTTATAATTAGATGTTTTTTTTATAATTCATGTATGATATTTAGATTGGATGATAAAATCCAATCCACGTATGATATTTGGAGGTGTGTTTACAATTAGGTGTTTTGTGATTTATATGTATGATATTCTTAGGTTAAGACAAATTACTTTTAGGTCATCTAAAATAGGCTTGAGGTCATGCTATACTTTGATAGAGATCATATTCTATGACCCTAGTTTGGATGTGGACACCCCCACCCCATAGACACCCCCAACCCCCTGGACCACCCCCCCTGAACACCCCCACCCCCCCCCATGGACAGTCCAATAAACACCACCGCACCCCCCCCCCACCCCCAACCCCCACGGACACCCCCACTGCCCTAGACACCCCCACCATCACTTTACATCCCCAACCCTTGGACAACCCCCTCGGGACACCAACCTAACCTCTGGACACCCCACTCCATAGACATCCCCCACCCACTTGAAACCCCAACCCCTTAGAAAACCCCACCTCCTTGGATAGACCCCACCCCTGGGTAGCACCCCTAGACACCCCAGCCCTTTTATATCCCCCCTAGATAGCACCCCACCCCATAGACACCCCACCCCTGGGCACCCCCCCCCCCCCCCGAGACAACCCCCCACCCCTGGACACCCACCCACCCCCTTGGACAGCCCCCGACCCCTTTGGTAGTGTGTGTGATCACTCAATTATTCTACTAAAATATAAAATTTGTTTGATAATTTTTTTTACTGAAATCATGAATAATTCTCCTCTATATGTGTACATGATCTTGTACACTGATGTATAGTTATTCAAAGGTATTTTTTTTATAAATATAGTATTTTGATGTATTTTATATTATGATTTTCATATAGAGTAGTGTGTTAGTTATGGTTTCATTTAAAGTGAACAATTCTCATTTAATTGAATATATTTATGAATAAACTTCAATCTTATAGAATTTATTTTGATGAAATGACTTATAAATTTTTTTACAGAATGGAAAGACGTTGGATGTATGAAACTAGTCGGATCTCAACTGATTTTGAGAACAATTTAGAGATCTTTTTATAATTTTCATTTCATAGTTCTTCAGATAGAGGTCACATACATTTCCCATGATAAATTTTTTTTGAAGACCTTGGTTGTAACATTGAGAATTCAGCTACCATATAACCAAATATGATTTTCAAGAAAACTACTATGTGTGGTATCACAATGGGGAGAAAATCAAATCATAAATTTCTAATGATTTGAATGAGAGGACTGGATTGGTGAATTTTTTATATGACCCATTTTTGTTTATTCTTAATCATGATAAAGAAAGGAATCTGACCCAAGAAGACTTCAATATGAGCATACATGATGCGTCTAATGAAAAATATGATGTTGTTGAGGTTGAAAAAAAATTGAATGATGCTTCCACGGCTCCAGTATATTGACAATGTCATAAATTGAAAAAGATGGAATATTTTTTATTGTTTCGTAGGAAAAGTATGTATGGGATTTATAATACTGGTATCGATTACATTCTTACCTTTTTAAAGGAATTACTTATAGATGATGTAGATATTACCTCAAACCACTATATGGCATGGATGATAGTTGAGGAACTTTTAGTTTTATGATAAAAAATTCATGCTTTCTAGAAATATTGCAGTTCATTCTGGGAGGAAAATTATGAACAAAATGATTGTATAAAATGTGGCACACCCCACTAGAATCCAAAAGTTGATGGAACACCATCTTGTGTGGCACAAAAAGGAATGTGGAACTTTCTATTAATCCCTAGACTATATAATCTATTTATGCCCGGTGAAATATCAATTAAAATGTGATGGCATGATACCGATATAAATATAACTAATAATGAGTTTTTTCACCCATCATATAGATTTTTCATGGTAGATATTTGATGCTCGATTTCCTTATTTTGCAGCGGATGTGCTTAATGAGATTTTAGGTATTTAATGTGACAGTTTTAATCCGTTTGGGCAGATGTTTACTCCGCACAATACATGGCCAATTTTTATACAAATTTATTACCTTACCCCATGGATTTTTATGAAAAAAAATTCAATTTCATGACTATACTCATATATGGACCTTCTAATACCAGAACATATATAGATGTATACATGAAACCTTTAATTATATAGTTGAATCTTATTTGGGATATGGGTGTGAGCACATAAGTCTTTCACTTTCTATTATTTCCTCCATAATTTATTCAATTTATAAAGTTGTTATATAATTTTAGTTATGAAAACAATTATTTATAACCTATTATTATTTATGGTTTTGTATATTCTATGTCATTGTAGAGGGAAAATTTAATATTGAAGGATGTGTGCAATGAGAAAAACTGTTTTTCTCGAGTTGAAGGAAGAAAGATGGAAGTGCGGTTAATGAAATGACTCAGTAGAAGATTGTAAGTTTTAATAATTTGAATTGAAATTTTAATATATATTTTTTAACTTAATAATCAATTTATATTTGAATGAAGCATATTTAGAAGCCATTGATTCCCAGGAACCTAAAAATTTTGGGCCAAACAATCACTTTTATCAGGTGTTGGGATATGTGCACCTCGGCAGAGTACGCTGCAGACCTAGGAAGAGTATAATCCTAATGAGGTATTTTCACTACTCATGTACAATTTGTTGTTCCACTATGTTATTACAGGTTAAGGCACATGAATAACAGGCTAAAAAAGGGTCACAGATACGACCAAACAGTCAACTAGGGAAAACACTGCATTTATGAAACTAATGGAAGTTTTACGTCCAACACTTCCACCAGAGTCTAGAAAAAATTATGATGAATATATGTCGTAGATGAATTTTATATATGGTGAACTAGGTGGTAGTTATAATTGTACTCTAGACAATAGAGAGGAGAAGATCACGGCAGAGGATGAGTATAACGACCCATAAATTTATTAATGAAAATTCCTCTTGGTCTATGTATTCTTGTGGTTATGTAAAACGTATATACTTTTTGGTTTTTATGTTTTGAATTTTAAAATAATATTAGGAATTGTGACAGTTTATAATATTGATGATGAATAATGTACACCTGATTAGTATAAATATAGGGCTTTACCAAATCCAATTTACTCAGACAAAAGAAGTGATTGCCTCATCCAGTAGACTTTCCCCATACAAAGACCATTCTCCTAAGCTCATAAAAATGGTGGTAGCATTGGGCTTCACTCTTGACCAAGACCAACCCAATCTTGAATATGTTAAGCTCAAACGGAACCGCCTACGAGAGAAGTGTATGTTGATAGAGATTACCACTCAACCAATATTATCCGACCCACATCAAGAGTCCATCAACATTGCATACCTTACCCTGAGGTCCTGTTCAGGTGTTATAAGGGGTTATGTAACAAGACCTTACCACTATGATTATGTGAATTATTTTGTATATAATAATGAATATACATTCATTTTATTATTTTTATTTTGTAAATATTTTTTAAAGCATAAATATTATTTTTAGTTAATATTCGACTAAGAAATCTATTTTGATGAATTAATGAAAATTTGATTTAAATAGTATTTTAATAAAATATCATTATTATTATTATTATTATATTACTTTTTATTAAATATAAATTATCTTATTATTATATTAATACATGTGAAATTTTTATTACGGTTTGAAATCTGTTTGTGTCAAAACCCATTAATTTTTTATAAATTTGGGTTTTTATTTTAAAAGTAAACATTCACATATTTAGAAAATTATTTAGATAAAATAAATATTATTTTTCGAATCAGGAGGTTGAGATTATCGAATGATGAATATTTCATAAATTTCTAAGACAGTCAAATTTTTCTTGTAAAAATTAAATAACTTTTAAATATATATGGTGTTTTATGACATCATAATGACACATTAGTGATGTAATCAATCACTATAAACCTTATTATCAGCTAATATATGTTTTAGCATTAAAACAATGAGATTTTAGAATTGTTTTATTTATATTAAAATTATTTAATAGACCCTCCAATACTTATAAAACATTTTGTCTTTTTAAATTGTTTTCCTAGAGAGTGTGAATCACTTCCACATATGCAACCCTGTTATTTTATGATGTTCGACCATTTGCATCATAAAATATATTTTTCCACTTCCATGTGGAAAAAACTTTAGGCGATAACCATGATCTAGATTGACGTTTTGATTAGTGTAATGTGTGGTATCCCAAACCCAAATAATAAAGAATTCCCCCTCCTTTCCTATATAAACCCACCCAAGATCCAAATTACTCTTCACTCAATGACTTTGGAGTTCATCCAAAATATCAGCTACACTCTCTATAATCATCAAATAGTTCCCCAATCTCCCAAGAAGCCTCAGTCAAGACTCTCCCAATAAATTGGGATCACACTTCCAAGTAAGGTATTTCTTCCTTTCTCATTTTTGTCCAATTTTTTTAGGTTGTTATTCTCTTTTATTATCAATTAAAAATGTTGGGTTATTATTTATAACCTCTCCCATACTACCATATTTATGTTTTGATGATGGTATACCCCTTTATCTCCCACTAATGCCACCTATGTACACCTATTACCATTTTCAAATTCCATGATGAATTTCTCTCTCCTCGTTTACATCCATGTAATTATTTTGTATTATGCATCTAAATTCCATTACGTTTGTTAGGACGTGTATTTATATGACCCCCATTACCTAAAATTTCATGTACATATTATGAGACACCCATTTATATCTCATCAACCATTTTAGTGAATCCTTATGTCATGCCATTATGCTGCAAAAATTGAACGGAATTTTTCCATGTCAAGATCATTATGTAGTGAATAACATACCCATGTATCTATCAAGGGTATTCACCTTTAGGAACATTTACTTACTGATTATATAGTTTCATGTATGAAATCCGCATTCCTTTATCATGGAATATATTATGATGAATCTTCTTTTTTACGATCCATGTGGCACTCATATGCAAGAAAAGAAATATTGAAGAAGGGTGCACCCTGGAAGCACTCCAATGCATTGCGCAAAGTATAGTATCATGATACATTATATTCAATGAGTGTTCAGTCATGATAATTCATGTGTAATGAGGGTTTACTCATGCTTCATGTTCAATAAGGGTTTACTCATAATCGATGTTCAATGAGCCTTGGCTCTTGGTAATTCAATGTAAAGTGTTGTTGTCACATTTCTATGTTATGATTATCATTATTTTTCATTCTTTTATGTTCATGTTTCTATTATTATCCATTGATATGCATATTTTCTATAATTTAATTTATTACTCATGTTTTCCCCTGTTTATTCCCTTACTAGGCTTTATATCTCACCATTTCCTTATTCATGTCCTCAGTTTATCCCATGAAATGCTATGTACGATGGAATATAGTGGTCATGCAAATGAAGTTTTCAATAAAGATATTGTGTTTCATGTTTTATGTTGTCATGTAATGTTCATGATACTCAAATACACTGGACCTCTCGGTCTTCCATGTTGTATCAAGTGATTATTTTATGTAATATATCATGTTTATGTGTGTAATGAAGAGAAGGGTTGTTATAGTTGGTATCATAGGATATGTATAGTTATTTTTTTTATTAGGATTAGATAACCATAGTGAAGCCTTAGATAAAAGACTAAGTATAATAATAAAATACCTAAGTTTTGGTGAGTATTTAGTGAGTGGTTTATCTAGAAAATACAACTCTGTTTGGATATGATCAGGTAGAGGCACCTCTGCCACATATGTATACTATGGGTAAAACCTGAAAACACCACTTTGAGCTAAACCCGAACGGGAACTAGTGCACGGAAACAGGCCTTGTTTCACTATTGGTTATGAAAATCTTGGGGGATATGCTTTGGTAAATTCACATGTTTAGTATAAACCATTATTAAGGGACTAAAAAAATTACCCTGAGTATATATGTTAGAAAATAGATCATGAATAGCATTGATTGAATCCTATGGAGTCATTAAATAAGTAACTGATATTTATTTATATGTCATTAGTTTTTTCTTTGGATTACCCTTTATGGGTTACCCCGAACTTTCCTTTTATTCTAGCCAATGGCCTGTAATAGGGGGACTCGGGCAAACAAATGATGTGAAGATCAATGAGATTATTGTGCTAATGAGATTCTAAATCATATGGGAGCAGGAATATCAATCATTGTCAGGCTTCTCTCATAGTTAACTCATGATTTGAATTGAAACATGGGTCAAGACGAATGTTCAACCCTTCTAAGAAAAAACTACTCACTATCGAGAGCTTCATAAGTCAAAGGGATCCTACTTTTAATAGATCATTTGATCCCTCAATCATCGAACAATGGATCATCTCTATTGAAAAGATCTTCTCCATCATTCTATATTCCAAAAAAAGAATATTCTTCTGGATTATTATTGTATTGAGGGTGAAGTAGATAAAAGGTGTACATTGATAAAAATATGAATCCAGAGGAGGTGATCGAGGCGTTGGAATGGAAGGATTTCTAGAAGTTGTTTTTATTATATATAGTTTTTGCGCACCCTCAAACTTAATATGGAAAGAGACTTCCTTTCCCTGAAACAAAAAAGACCACAAATCTATTGATGCATATGAGAAAAACTTCACAAGGCTTGCAATATACCCTCCCAGCTTTGTCGTTTCCCCCGAATACAAGGTTGACCGCTTCTTTGGTGGGCTGAAACCAAGCCTGCAGAAAGCCATGGTGATCCACAACATCAATAGCTATGAGAGAACTATCTAATGTGCCCTCAAAAGTGACATGGAGATCGAGGAATCTCAGGGATATCATGGGGATAAGAAGTGTAAGTTGGACTTCAATTCTTGTGGTCCGATGCATAAATCCAATGGGGCTAAGAAAATTCACTACCCACTTTCCAAAGGTGTGGAAGTAAGTACCCCGGAAATTGCTTGAAGTCGTCAAAGAAATTGTTTAGGTGTGAAAGAGAAGAGAACCTTGTTATTAACTACCAATGAGAAAAACATGTGGCTATAACAGAGGAGAGGAATTCTCGGTTCGAACCTCAACACATATTTCATTGCAAAAACTACAAGAACCAGGGAATCTTGCAAATTAGTGCCCTAAGCCATGGCTATTAGGAGGAAACCAACAACCTCCAAGGTAACAAGGGTGATATTTTTCCATCACTATAGCCAAAGTGAACCCCGACAATGAAGTGGTGATAGGTATCCTAGTTATTCATTCATGAATAGTGAACATACTTTTTGATTCAGGTTCTGTGCATTATTTTATGTGTCGAAAGTATTTTAGAACAATCCAAACACCACCACAAATCATGTAAGTAAAGATGTTGGTGAATATTTCAAATGGGGAAATCATTGCACCCCATGAATATAACTCCTCACGCGTCATAATCTATGGATTAAACATTCCAGTGAACCTCTTTATACTCTATTTGGTGGAATTTGTTGCAATTCTTGGCATGGATTGGATTTCCTTATATATATCCAACATAAATTGCCGTGAGTGGGAAATTACTCTCCACGAGGAGAATCGACCCCCAATTCTGTACAAGTGCATGGAGGAGGTGGAATCTTCTTTATCTCCATCATATCAAGTGTGGATAATAATGCACTACGAGAACATGTATCTAGATCAGATGATTGAATCTATGGAGACAACCATCCTTGAATACATGCCAATTTTGAGGAAATTCACTAAAGTGTTTCCATAGGAATTGTATGGTCTTCCTACTATAATAGATGCTGAATTAAAAATTGATATTATACATGGGTCATTGCCAATATCCAAGACTCTATATATAATGGTTGTTGTGGAGATTGAGGAGCTGACGAAACAACTACAGAAGAATCTGTATGAGGGGATTATTCTCCCAAATGCATCACCATGAGGTGCACTAGTCCTCGTCATCAATAAGAAGGATGGGTAGATGCACCTTTCCATTGGTTATTGTAATCTTAACAAAATTGTGATAAAGAAACAGTATCCTCTCCCACAAATTGACGACATGTTTGATCAGCTGTGTGGAGCACAATACTTCCCCAATGTGGATTTGTGGTTGGGATATAATCAAGTAAGGGTAGAGAAGGATGATATCCCCAAGACTGCTTTTCGTAAAAGGTACAAGCACTATGAATTTATAGTAATTCCTTTAAAACTCACTAACTCTCTAGAAATATTTATGGACATGATGAATAGAGTATTTATAGATTACCGTGTCAAATATGTGGTCGTATTTATAGATGATATTCTAATATACTCAAAACCAAGGAGGATCACGAGGACCATCTAAGGACTGTACTAGAGAACTTGAAAAAGGAGAAGATCTATGCAAAGTATATAACATGTGATAAATGGTTGAAGGGAGAATTATTCTTGGGCCATATCATCACATGTAATGGGATATCTCTGGATCCCTCCATGAAAAATGAAATAGAGGGATAGTCGAGGCCAACATCGGTAATAGATATTCATAGCTTCTTGGGGTTAGTTGGATATTATCAATGATTTGTGAGAAATTTCTCAAGATTGTCTAACCATCTTACCAAGATAACTCTGAAGGGGAGTAAAGTTTTCTTGGAGTGATGAAAGTGAAGAAATATTCAAGGAGTTGAAAATGAGACTTATCCCTATGCTCGTCCTCACATTACCCACAAGTGGATAAATTTTTGTGGTATTTAGGGATTCATTAAAGAAGGGCCTGAGATGTGTGTTGATGAAAAATGAAAAAGCAATTGCATATGCTTCAAGGAAATTGAATTGTCGTGAGTATAATTATACAAAACAAGATTTTTAGTTGGATACGGTGATCTTCGCTTTAAAAGTTTGGTTGCATTATCTATTTGGGGAGAAGTGTGAAATATATACGGACCACAAAATCCGCTAGTATATATTCACACAAATAGAGTTTAACATGCGCTAACGAAGATGGTTAGAGGTGATCAAAGACTATGACTACACAATCCATTGCCACCCTAGGAAAGCAAACATGGTGGGGGATGCTTTAAGTAGAAAGGACCGAGCAATTCTATCATTGATGAGAATTGATAATGATATAATCTTCTTATACATGATGAATATGGACATGGGAATCATAAAGAAGGTAACATCATAAATACTTTCACAAATTATTGCTCAACCATCTCTTTTGAAAAGTATAATGGATGCTCAAATGGAAGATGTGGGAATTCAGAATAAAGTAGAAGCTATCAGAAAAGGGAAATCCTCATAGTTAAATGTTAATGAGAAAGGAATTGTGAGATTTGGGAAAATACTATGTGTTCTATCAAGTCTGGAGATAAAGATGTAACTTTTAGATGAAACACATAATTCAAATTTCTATATTCATCTAGGAAACACAAAAATGTATCCAGATATCGGAGACCATTATTGGTGGGATTATATGAACACGGAGATCGCTAAGTATACCACTAAGTTCCTGGTGTGTCAGTAAGTGTAGTCAGATAGGAAGAAGTCTAAGGGGATGATGCAACCATTTCCCATACCAGCTTGGAAATGGGAGAACATCACCATTGACTTTTTCACCAGACATCCATAAACATACAAAGTCCAAAATGAAATATTGGTAGTTATGGATTGTCTTACAATGGCTGCACACTTAATTGCAATTTAGGAGGATTTTTCATTGGATCAACTAGCACAAATATATATTTGGGAAGTGGTAAGGATGCATGGAGTACCACTATCTATTGTATCCAATCGAGATCCATGATTCACCTCTATGTATTGGAAGTGTCTACAACATGCTATAGATATTGAGTTGAACTTCAGTAAAGCTAATTATCCTCAAACTGATGGACAATTCGAGTGGACTGTCCAAACACTTGAGGACATGTTGAGAGCATGCTCAATAGACATTAAAGGAGGATTGTATTATCATATTCATCTGGTTGAGTTCCCTTATAATAAAAATTTCACCTCAGGCATCTGAATGACACCATAAGAATCCATGTATGGTAATAAGTGCATAACACTGGAATGTTGGGATGAATTCGGTGTGTATAAGCTTCTAGGACCCCAAATGGTCAAAGAAATGGTGGATAAGGTGAAAACCATTAAACAACATATCAAGGAAGCCCAGAGTCGACTGAAGAGTTATGCAGATAACTGTTGATGAGACCTTGAGTTTAATTTTGAAGACATGGTATTTCTATGTATATCTCTAGGGAAAAAATCCATGAGGTTTGGAAATAAAGGGATGTTAAGTTATAGTTACATAGGCCCCTTCAAGATTCTTGATCGTATTGGGGATGTGGCCAATCAAATATAACTTCCACCTACCATGGACAAAGTGCATGATGCCTTTCTTGTATCCCTCTTAAGGATGTACATAGCAGACCCTTCACATGTAGTCTCTTCCGAGATAGTAATGATAGAGGATGATCTTTCTTATGAAGAGGAACCATTAATCATCAAAGATCATAAGGAAAAAGACCTATGAAATTTGACAATGCCTCTCGTGAAGGTGTTGTGAAGAAACCCCATATTTGAAGAAGTGATGTGGGAATCAGAGGATGTAATGAGGAAGAGTTACCCAAAAAATTTTTAAAGTGGGAAAAAATTTCGTGGGTGAAATTTTTTAAGGGGGGATGATTGTAATGTCCCAAAAATTCATTAATGAAAATTACTCTTGGTATATGTCTTATAGTGGTTATGTAAAATGTGTGAAATTATTTAGTTTTATGTTTTGGGTTTTCAAATATTTTTATGAATTTTGATGGTTAATAATATAGTTGTTGAACAGTGATCACATGATTAGTATAAATATAGGGCTTTAACAAATACATTTTACTCAGACAAAGGAAGTGATTGCCTCATCTAGTAGACTTACACAGTACGAAGCCCATTTTTCGGAGATCACACAGTATTTGGTGACATTGGGATTCTCCCTTTCCCAAGACCAACCTAAGCTTGAATACTTTAAGCTCAAACGTAACCACCTATGAGAGAAGTGGAAGTTGATAGATATTGCCAATCGAGCAATTTTATCTGAGCCACCCCAAGAGTCTGTCACCATCGTGGACCTTACCCTAAGGTATTATATGGGTGTTATAAGGGATTATTTAACAAGTCCTTAGAACTATGATTATGTGATTTTATTATATAATAATTAATATAAATTCATTTTTTTATTGTTAATTTGTAAATAATTTTTAAATCACAAATAATATTTTTAGTCAATATTCAACTAAGAAATAGATTTTGATGAATTAATGGATTTTAGAATTAAATAATATTTTAATAAAATATTGTTATTATTATTAAATTAATTTATATTATATATAAATTATTGTATAATTTTATAAATGTAATTGTAATTTTTATTATGGTTGGAATGCTGTTTTTATCAAAACCCATGAATTTTCGATAAATGTCAGTTTTTATTATAAAAGTAAAACTTCAAATATTTATAAAATTATTTAGATAAAATGAATAATATTTTTGGAATCATTATGTATAAATTATCCAATGATTAATTTTTTATAATTTTCTGAGACAGTCGAATTTTTGGGTAAAAACTAAACAACATATAAATATATAACGTGTTTTATGACATCATAAAGACCCAATAGTGATGTAATAAAATTTAATAAACATTATTCCCATCCAATATATGTTTTATCATTTAGATAATGTGATTTTAAAATTTTTTTATTAATTTTACAATGCATTAGTGGATCCTCCAAGACTTATATAACAATTTGACTTTTTAATTTGTCTTCCTTGAGAGCGTGACTCAACTCCACATAAGAAACCCTATTATTTTCAGAAATAATGCCATTGGCCCCATAAAATATTTCCCCTCCCTTATGGAAACAACGCGTTTAAAAACCATGGGCTGCATTGTGGTTTTAATTAGTTTAATGTGTGGTGTCCCAAACCAAAATAATAAAAAATTCCCCCTCTTTTCCTATATAAACCAACCTAAGCTCCCCCATCCTATTTAATCAAAGTCATTGTAGATCGTCCAAATATGATCTATTCACTATATAATCCTCCCAAGGTTCCCAAATCTCCCATGAAGCCTTTCTCAAGCTTCTCATAATGTTTTGGGATTACACTTCCATGTAAGGGATTTCTTCCTTTCTCATTATTATCAAATTTTCAATAAGATGTTATGCCCTTTTTTTCAATTAAAAATGCCGGGGTATTATTTATCACCTCTCCTATTCTTCCCTATTTATGTTTAGATGATGGTATACCCTTTTCTCTCTCTTTAATTCCTCTTTTTTACACCTGTTACATGCCGAAATTCTGTGATGGATTTCTCTCTTCTCTTTTACATCAAAGTAATTATTGTGTATTATGCATCTAAATTCCATTACATCTGTTAGTACATGTATATATATGACCCTGCCCCCTTAATTTCCATTTCATGTACATAAAATGATACACCCATTTCTCCCTCATCAACTATTTTCAGGAATCTTTTTTTCATGTCATTATGCTTCTGAAATTTCACCGCATTTTTTCAGGCCAAAATAATTGTGTAGTGTATACCATAACCGTGTCTCTATCAGTGGTATTCAATTTTATGAAAATTTACTTATTGATTATATTTCTTCATGTATTAATTCCACATTCTTTTATTATGGAATAAGTTATGATGAATCCATGTTTTATGATCCATGTGGAATACTTATGCATGAAATGAAATATTTAAGAAGGGAGCATCCCGATAGTGATCCAATGCACTGGGTAAAGTATTGTATCATGATATGTAATGTGAAATTAGTGTTAAATCGTGATAATTTACATTAAATGAGGGTTAACTCGTTCCTCATCTGTAATGAGGGTTTACTCATGCTCTATGTGAAATGAGCCGTGGCTCTTGATAATTCCATGTTAAGTGTTGTTTCCAAATTTCCATGTTATGATTATCTTGATTTGTCTTACATTAATGTTATTTTTTCTATTGTGCTCCATTGATATGCCTATTTTCTAACATGTATTATATTCCTCATGATATTCCTAGTTTATTCCCTTACTGGTCCTTATAGCTCAACCTTTTTATATTCATGTTCTCATGTTATCCCATGAAATGATAGGTACGAGGAAATGTAGTGGTCATGTAAAATATGTTTTCAATAAAGAAGTTTTGCTTCATGTTTCAAGTTGTTATGTAATGTTCCTAATTTCCAAATACATGGGAACTATCGATATTCCATGTTTTATCAAGTGAAGAGTTTATGTAATAAATCATATATAAGTGTGTAATGAAGAGAAGAGTTGATATAAGGAGGGTGAGGCGGAGGACAAGGGCGAGGAAGAGGCTGAGGTGGAAGAGGATGTTGAGGAGGAGGAAGAACCTCAGGAGGAGGCTGAGGTGGAGTACGATGATGAGGAAGAGGGCGTTGAAGAGGGTACGGATGCTGATAGGGATAATGATGAAGATGTGGGTGAGGTTGATGATGATGATGATGATAGTGATAGTGATGAGGGATAATTGCTCTAGTACATTTTTACTGATATTACTTACATTCGATGTTTAATGATTTTTTGTTCCTGAATATATGTGTGATTAAGTTCTTCACATTTTCTTAATTTCATTATCTAAAAATAATAAAACATAACAAGATGATATTCTGTGATGGATTCAACCCTACCCTAGACACCCCAAACCCCCATGGACAACCAAACCCCAGAACAACCCCACCCGCTTGGACAGTCTCCACACCCACCTGGACAAACCCCACCCCCTGGACACCCCCTACCCCCTTGGACAGACCCCCAACCCCAGGAAACCCTCCTGGACACAATTTACCCCCTTGGATATCCACCACCCCATGGACAACCCCCAACCCCTGGACATCCCCACCACCCCTAAACACCCCCACCCCCAGGACACCACCCCACCACCTGGACACCCCCACCCCCCTTCGACACCCCCCTGGACACCCCACTCCCCCTTGGACAGGCACCAAACCCCCTAGACATCACCCTACCACATGGACAACACCCCACCCCCTAGACACCCCACCCCTAGACACCCCCGACCCCCTAGACATCCCCTACCCCCTGGATTTCCCTGCAAACACACTTAGCACACCCCCAACCCCCCCCCCCCCAGACACCACCCCACCCCCTGGACACACCTACCCCCCTTGGACCACCCCAGACACCACCCACCCCTGAATGACCCCCACCCCTGGACCCCCTTGACACCCCCACCCCCTAGATAGGCCCCAACCCCCAGACACCCCTCACCCCCGAACACCCCCACCTCCCTAGACCCCCCAACCCCATAGACATCCCCCTCCCCACTGGACAACAACACCCCCTAGACAACACTCCACCACCTGGAACCCCCCACCCCTAGACACCCCCACCCCCATTGGTAGCCCACCCATCCCCCTGTAAAGCCCCCAACCCCATAGACATCACCTCAACACAAGGACACCACCCCACCACCTATAACCCCAACCGCCTAGACACCCCCACCCCCCAAGACACACCCTTCAACATCCCCCACCCCAATGGATATCCCACCCACCCCCTATAAAACCCCACCCCTAGGACACCCCTACCCCCTGGGATAGCCCCCACACCCTGGACACCCCCACCTCACCCCTGTACACTCACACCCCCATAGACATCACCCCAACCCTTGGATACCACCCACCCCCTTAACATCCCCACCACCTGGACACCCCCTGGACACCCCCACACATTGGAAACCCCACCCCTGGACACCACCACCACCTTGGACTACCCCCACCCCACACCATGGAGACCCCCACCCTCTATACACCCCCACCCCCATGGAATTCCCCCCTTGGACACCCCATGGACACCCCCTAGACACCCCACCCCCTTGGACAACCCCCACCCCTTGGATAGTCCCCACCCCCTGGACACCGCCCAACGCCCCTTGGACACCCCCACCACCATGGGCACTCCCTGCCCCTGGACACCCCTGCACCCCTTTGGACCACCCGCACCCCCTGGACATCACCCACCCCTAGAAATCCCCACCCCCTAGACACCCCTGGACACCCCAACACACTTTGACAGCCCCCACCCCCTGGACACCCCCACCCCATTGGACTTCCCACCACCTCCTTAGACACCACCCCACCCCCTTGGACAACCCCACTACCTGGATAGCCCTACACCCCCGGGACACCCCAACGTCCATGGACAACCCCCCACCCCTGAACACCACCCCACCTCTGGTCACACCCACCCCCTTGGACAACCTCCACCCCCTAGACATCCCCCATAACTATTTTTTCGAAATTATATACATTTTATTGTACGTATGAGTGATTTTATGAATTGTGTATTTTTAGTTGTTTGATAATTATTGTATATTGTCTGTTGTATCATCAGGTGTTTCATTCTATATATTGGACATGGAAAGAAATAGAGGATGCAGATTGATGTGTAATTCAGTAGAGGCTATACGGGGTAGGTAATATGGAAGGATACTGTACAGGGTAGGCAAGAGGGCTTCTGCGTAATCTTGGAATACTATATACCAATGATTTATAAATCATTTGTATAAATTACAATAAACCTTATATACCAATGGTTCAGATAACACCATTGGAAAACCACTATACCAATGGTTCAAGAAACTATAGGTATATAGGTTGTACAAAAAAATATACTACAATTTATAGGAAAACCATTTTTAAACCTATATACCCATTGTTTGTAAATTATTGGTATATGTTATAGAGTTACATTTACCAATAGTTACAGACCGTTGGTTCTTCTATAATGCAACGATTGGATAAAACCATATGGAAGATAAATTTATTACTGGTCTAAACCAATGATTTAAAAAAAAACATTGGTATAAGGCTACCCAACACCTTATCACCCAATGGTTTTCCAAACCATTGGTATAACATATACCAATATTTTGGTAGCCTTTCCCAAAATTTTCAAACCATTGGTAAAGCCTTGGTTTCCAAATGTTTCATGAATTTTTTTTTGTTAAATATACATATTTAATAAAATATATGGATTTGTTAATAATTCCAATGTTAATCAAAAAAATGTCAAACTGAACACAGTATGTAAAATGGTTTATGGTTTAAGAAATAATAACATACTAATCAAGAGAATGTGTATATTTCGGAAAAATACAGTGTACCATAAAAGTATCATATGAAATTTATATTTTTATGAGAATGTTAATAATCATAAAATAAAGTGAGTTTAAAAAGGTAATAATTAAACAAATTATGGAGGAAAATCATCATTAAACATTCCAATGTGTCTAATACCACTTTAAAACATTTATCTCAGAATTCCCATGAAAAAAAATAAATGAATGTTTTGGATACCATGAAGATGAAAGGGTTCATGATATAATATATTAAAATGGGATTTATATACACCACGAAAATTAGGTATGTTGTGTATTTTACATTTATCTCACATATATAAAAAGTGAAATGAAAATATAAGAGCTTGAGGTCGACATGTCTCACGTGTCTTTACATTTCTGAATAAAAAACCCATTTTAACATTTAACATACATCATACAGTTTTTCATATTTATCATTATATTTATTACATTTATTAAAATGTTGTTTACAAATGATTAAACAATTAGGTTAATGTGGGGTGTTTTTACCGTATTTATCTTATCTATCAAAAATGACATTGGTATGTCAAGTATGGAAAATGGGACATTATATAAAAAAACTAAATATAAATAATAATGACATGATTATAATATTTATACAAATAATACATTTTTAATCCATTTATTAGTGGTGGTTATAAAAAATGAACCAACATTAAAATCATGGAGATAGTAGCACGTACACACGCATGAGTAATGTTACAATTTTTCAATGATTGTTATAGAAAGAAGGAAGGATACGATATTTAATTCCATAATAATTATTATATGAAAATTAACTTGATTTTTAATCATATATACTTATATATGTTATTATTTTAATGTAAAATTAATCGCAGCGTTTTTTGAGGAGGTCGTAGTCCACACATCCATGACCAATTTTATCACTTTTTAGGGTTGGAAAAGTGGTAATAATGAATATGACATATTATATTTACATAATTGAAATTATTTCCCTAATATAATTTATATGTAATTTATATTACCTATTTTTAATTAAACTCATTCTTTTCACATTCCATGTATATCGTTAATGAATCACATCCATTTAAGATGGTGGTATTCCACATGTGAACAACTGATTTTATCATATATACACAAAATAGAAAGAATAAATCAGTGTGTTATAAAATAATTAATGAAATAGGAAGAAATTTTAAATATCATATATATCATCTATAAAATTATTTTCGATCATTATTCATAAACAAGAATGTCTATATAGGACAACCGAGTATTCGTTGTTTCATGAGGCGGTAGTTCTACATAAACATTAATAGTATGTTCCTTGACCATTAGATGAGTTTTTTTGTAAGTGAAGGTATAAATATTAATATATAAACTTATAGGTATATTTTGGATACTAGTGATATTATATAATCATGAAATAACAATATTTTAGGTGTTGGGGAATGAAAATAAAACTAAAGATCTTGAGGAATGATTTTACAACTTAATTAGGTAACCCCTTTAAGTTTTCACCAATGGTATACCGTAGGGTTATTTATTACTACGGAGTATTATAGAATTAAAGGATGGATTCTGAAGAAATAATGCTTTAGATTTTGGTCAAGCTAATGTGACTTTATATGTGTAAGGAATGGGAAGTGTGAATGTGTTTTTATATGGATGGGTAGTGGTAGTCTAGTAAATACAAAAATGAATACATTACTCGGAGGTATACTACAACAAATGTTCCTCCAAAAAGAAAAAATAAGGTATTAAATGGAAATCATGGATGATAAAGACCTCCACCTAACCAAAATAAGATCATTTTTAATTTTTTATTCTTTAACTTCTATGTTTTATTATTTTTATAATTTTAGTTTCTATTAAATAAATTAGTATTCCATAAAATTTGAGTTAACCATTAAGTATAAATTAAAGTTAGATATATTATAAAATGTAGAAATAATGAAATATTAATATTAAATATAACTCAAAAAATATAAATCTAATTTCCTATGTAAATTAATTTTAAAATAAGTGAATATGACTTTTAAAAACACAAGTGTAACCCAAACCATGATAACAATGTTTCTACTATCTATGGGTCAAAATTTTAATTATAGATGATTAGTTGTTACATTAAGAAACCATATTTTTTATATATTAAAACAAAAAAAATGACTTAGAATAGTATAATTTGTTATTTATTTAAATTATTCAACAAAATATACTTTATTATAAAATAACATTAATATCAATTTTTACATTATTTGTTTAAATTTAATTTAAAAAATTCAATATAATATTTTAATTTATATTTATTATTTTAAAATATCAATAACATGATATATTCATCTTGAAAATAATTAATTAAAATAATTCAATCAATTTACTTCTGTTTTAATATGTAATGTATCATTTATTTTAGTTAATTATTAACTAAATAACGATTGATTGTAATTTCATAAGAATTTTAATTAACAAACTCTTTTATAAAATTAATGATAAATAATTATGATATAATTAACCCATTTATATTTCAGAAGTATATGTATAACCAAAATAATGATATTCTTATCACATATTGAGGCTTTATAAATGGTAAATGTGATGAAGATTTATTTTCTGCCTTTTTACTTACTTATCTTATAATATATTTAAAATCCATGAAATATTATTACCTAAAATCAAAAATATAGAAACAATATGGGATATGGTCAAACTATAAGGATCCAATGGATTTTTTACATGTTTCTAGCTCATTTTGGCTCTTATGTTAAGGGTTTGGTCCCTTTATAAACTTAATTTTACATTAATTATTGTAATTAATTTTTATCACATTCACTATTCCTTTTGGTCAGAAATCAAGATGATGCTATTGAAAAGTATATTTCATAATTATTACAATCATGAATTTCTATTCTTAAAATTTTAATTCACATGTGTGGATAAATTTGAATTAAATTTAATAACACAGAAATTGTAAGAATGAGAGATTTTAAGGTAAATTTCTTTTAAAAGTTAAATATGTTTTTATCATTAAATTAAATACAAAAATGATTCCAATGACCTAAATTTTAATAAAATATTTATAGAATATATATTTTTACTTTAAAAAATAATTTAAAAAATAATTTAACATTAACAATTATTTAACTGAAAATGATTTTTATATCTAAAATGAATTATTTTACTATTCATAAAAAAATGAGACTTCTTAAAAAAAATTAATTGTAAGCTAATTTTGATATTCATAATTCAAAAATACTGTTTATTTTGAAAAATAAAATTTAAAAATTTTCCAACTAATTGATATAATAATGGTTATCCATTAAGATTTAGTAAAAATCTATCTTGGGTGTAACACTAACTAACTTGGTGTTGTGTGTATTATTTGTTTAAAATGTTGTATCATATAGAGAAATATTGGGGGGGAATAAAATTTATTCTAAAAAGGATTTTTTAATGTATTGGGGTGTTACATTATGCCCTCATTAAATAAATTATTTTCACGCAATTCAAACTCTATCTTAGTAATCAACAGTTTTCTATTTGAAAATAAACTATTATTGAAACCCCCACATGTTTAATTTCGTTAATAACACATATTCTTAATAAGAGAGAAATTAATGTAAAATGTTTATGTAAGTCGCTTCCCTAGTATGAGAACATAGGTTGGAAATGTAAATGTGGGTATGAAAGAATGATCTAATAATAAAGTTATGATTGAGAATTCTAGGGAGCATGTTCAGCTAAATGTTGATTACCATGAAGCCTTAAACCACTATTATGAAATGGTCATTGATATCATCCAAAATAATTATAAATGGTAAATAAATTTGTTTACAAACAATTTTCTAGTTACTGAGTAATTAATTCACTATGTATTTATATAGGTAAATATTCATTACAATTTCATAAACACAAACAAATCATTTGGGTTTTCATTGAAATATTTCTACAATGCTTATTATATGGTGGAGTAATACAAAAATCTCTAAAACCTGGTCAAAATATCAAATTAAACCATTAAATATATGGTTAATTTTTCCAAAATCTTATTATCCAATAATTTATAAGTAATGTCACTAAATTTTCAGAATGAATATATCATTATCATTAAATCATCATGAGGTATCTATTTAATTATCACATAGAAAAAATTTGAATACATTCATCATGAATTCTCTTGAAACATGGTAATAACATGAATTACTATTAATGATTATTGGAAACATGTATTTTTTCTTATTCTATAATTTAAAAGGAATTTTATCGGATATATTCGATATATCAAAAATCAATTTAAACTCCATCAATTCTACCATATTCATTTTTTCAATTAATATTTACTATGTTATAAGGTAGTCAACACTTATCCGATTTACATTATCCAAACATATTATTTCTTTTTCTAAAATTCATTGTCTTAACATTATGAACATTTTAAGGGTTATATTTCCCTCAAACATGTGTTTTCCAAAATGTTATACTTTAAACTGAATAAATTTTCTTGGTATCATTCATTATTTGATGTATAATCCTTAACCAAAATGTAATGCAATATTATCCTTATATGCTCCATAATTCACATAACTAGTACATCAGTCATTAAATATCCAAATGAAATAATTCTTGAATTGGAATATTAATCATTAATCTTTATCTAAATAAGTATCATAACATCACCGTTATCCATTAAAAAAATTTAGGGTATATTCCATTGACCCTTGAAACATTGATTTTCATAGTGTCACATCTCTTTGTAGTTAAATAATTGCATATTGGAAAACATTTTCTTACTCTATAAATCAAAAGTATAATGGAATTTATTTCAATAATTTTAGAAAACTACCTTTTATTTTAATAAAGTATCCATATGTTTCTTTCCAAAATTATCACATGTGGGAAAGCACTTCTTTCCATTCATCCATTTGTCTATCTATCTTTCTTTCATATTATTCTTTTCTTTTTCAACATAAAATCCATAGGTTTTGGACAATTATTTACTTATATCTTTAGCGCATGATAATATTTCTTCATATTATGAGAATTATTTAGAGACTATTCCCATTCAAAATGATGTCTTAAGAACATAGAATGTTGGATCTTTCTTACACTTTGGATCACATGTATTGGTGTAATTCACATTACCTCTACTAGTTACCCATTCTAAATTAATAAATAGACTAAATTTGATTATATCATTAAGAAACATAATGTTAAATCCCAAAAATAGTGAAATACAGAACATAATTATAAATTATTATGGGTCAATAATCTCATAATTGGAAATATAGTTTCATCAATGTCATTGTTACTTTAAAATCCTCCATAATGGTTTTTAAATAAATGTGAATTATCCTATGTGTATCCCTTAAGAGTGTCAAACCAGGTGGGTATTAAGGCCTATTGTCATGTACTAGGTTACACTGAGTAAGGACCAATGGACTTCATGATAGTTGTTAGTCCTAGGTATTGCTGTTCTAGAACCACATCCACTTGTAGTATCGAGACATTGATTTATTTATAGAAAGACGTGTATAATCACTACCTACATAAAATTATAGGATGTTATTCTATACTAATCCTAAATTAATATCTTAATGTTAATATTCCCTAGTCTATATTTTATAAATATATTTTACATGGATACTACTAAACATCCTATGATACCCTCTATATTGCCCCGACCCCAAAAGCCTAGAGCTAGTGCCTTATTTTTTTATATTGACATGATTACATATAATCAAATCCTGAAGGACTAGATAGATTAACAGTTTTGGAGAACTAAATTACACACAATACACCTATATAACAATGGAAAATTGAAAATAAAACATGATACATTATAAAATTAAATAAACAAAATCCATGAAACTCATTCTATGGAAATCTTCTTCATGACTGTGGGAAATGAAACATAATAAGGGTTTTTAAAATTCTCAGTAAGGGTATGTAAATATAAATAAATAAAAACATGACCATAATAGTCAATAAGTAATGTTAAATAACTAATAAAACGTTCCACTCATGTTACTATATAAGGAAATATCAATATATAAAGGTAACAAACTGAAATACATGCCATTTAATCAACAAAATGAGAGAAGAATGTATCCATACATATTTAAATGAAAAATATCATGGGAAAATTATAAATGATTCTAAATAAAGGAAAATATTAATAATGGGATTTCATATTTCATAGTTACATAAAACCTTTAACTTGAATACCTTTCATAAGATAGTTTGGAATATCATGTAAAAACCAATCTAATTTGGCATACTAATACATCTCATGAGACTATCAGTTCCATGAGTTGGTATCTATAACTGAGCCCCACCCATGCCGTAACAGTCCATATAATTCCACAAATATCAAATAATATATTTGAATAATGAGTAATGCACCTTATAAAATAGTTATATTGAAAAAATGAAATCTATATTTTAATAATTATATACATAATAAAATTATTATTAATGTGAACATCATATGTAAAATAATATAGATTTCAGCATTAATAATATCCATTGTTTGAGAATATGTGTATTTAAGTCAAATTTTATGTTACTTCTAAGAATAATAGGAAATTTATTGTTTCAAGAGAAGGATAATAAACACAAATGAAAGTGATATTGACAAGGTAATCATTAAACAAATTCTTAGGGAATCTAATATTTAAACATCACATTGTATCCCTACCACTTTGAAACATTCAGATCATAATTACCATGAATTAATAACATTAAATTAATATTTTGGATATAATTAATATATAAGGGTTTCTAATATAATTATCATAATTCTAATTAGATACACTATACAAGACAAATAAGTAGTTAATATGGCATTTATCTCATAAATGTAAAAAATGAGATGAAAATCCCTTACCTTGAGTTTGACTTGTCATATGTGTTTTTATATTAATAAATAGTAAATTTATTTTAATTATTTTCTTGTTATGGTAATTTTAAATTTCTATCATTATTTTTATTTCATATATTACAATTTTGTAAGATAATACATAAACAATTATGTTTACATTGTGTGTTTTTACCATATTTAGCTTATGTGTCAAAAATCACTTTGGTTGGTCAAATGTGTCATTATATAAACATGTAAATAATAATAATAATTAAATAATTATCATATTTATACATTAATTATAGTTTTAAACCCAATAATTAAGATATGGATTTCAAAAAGGAACCAATGTTACAATCTTGGAGATGGTAGGTCGTACATACGAATCAGTAACATTCCCATTTTACAATAATCATTATGGAAAGAAGGTAAGTAAAATTATATAATTACCTAATTATAAGGATATCATTAATACCATTATATTTAATAAAATATACCTATTTATATATATCTTGTGATGTTAAATGAATAACATCATGTTCGAGGAGACGGTAGTCCACACATCCACCACCGACATTATCACTTTTTAGTTTGTGAAATGGGGTAATAAAAAAGTGATATATCATATATCCATAAATTTATTTACTTCATGAATATAGTTTACATTAATTTATGTCAAAAATTATTAATTAAAACCATCCATTATACATTCCATGCATATAATGAGTGAATCACCTCGCTTGGAGGAGGCGGTAGTTCAAATGTCCACATACTATGTTATCATATTTACACAAAATATAAGGAATAAAGATATGAATAACAAAAAAATATCAAAATAATTATGAAAATATATATGTTAAGTATAAAATATGTTTTCATCACAATTACCAATAATTAAATTCGGTAAAGTGAAAGCGAACAATCATCGTTTCTTAAGGTGGTAGTTTTCCATACACCAAATGGTATATTCAATAACCATTACATGAATGTGTGTGTAAATTCATGTCGAACCCTTAATATATAACACATAAGTATATTCTGGGTTCTTTTTTATTATATAATTATATAATAAAAATATTTTAGTGGGGTGGATAATGAAAATAAAACTAAAAATCATGGGGAAGGATGTTACCTATAAATCAGGAAACTCCTTTCGGTTTTCACAAAACGACTTCCTTGGTTTGAAATCATCCTGATGAGAGGAATATAGGATACCGATTTTGATGTTATAGATCTATTTTTCTAGATATAGTTCGAGAAAAATTGGATTAATATTTGTGAGGATGGGGAAGAGTTAATTTCTTTTTATAATGGAGGGGGAGTTGTATTCTTTTACATACCAAAAGATATGCATTTTTTGGAAGAATATTTTATGAAATTTTTGTAAAAAATAGGCATATAATGTATCAATGTCTACACATGGTCACTAAAAACATCAACCACTGAAAAATAAATGCATTTTTTAAGATTTATTTCTTAACATATATGTTTTATTATTTTTCTCATTTTTGTTATTATTAATGTAACTAGTATCTTAAGTTATTTAACCATTAACAATAAATTATAGTCAGATTTATTAGAAAATATATACCAACTGAAGTATTAATATTATATCTAATTTTAAAAATATAAAACTCTTGTGTTTTGGATATTAATTTTCAAACAAGAGAATGTAACGCACAAGAAACACCAGTTTAACCCGGACCTTGATAGCATTATATTTACTATATATATGTAAATATGATTATTATAAAAGATAAATTTGTAAATTAATAGACTATATTTTTTGTTTAATTATACATATAAATAACTTGATGGAAGATTGAAATTTTATTAATTTTAAATTACTTAATAAAATATCATTTATTGTAAAATAATATTAATGTCAATTTTGATATTTTTAATTTATTTTAATTCAAAAATATCAAACCAACATTTTAATTCACATTTCTTATGTTCAAAACTCTGGAACATTATATATTCAACTAAAAAAATAATTAATGATAATAATTAAATGAATTGTCACAACTTCTAATATTTATAGTGTAATTTATTTGAGTTATTTTCTGACTAAATAATCAATACTATAACATTTATTAAGTATTATATGTAACTAAAACATCTGTAATAATTAAGGACAAATCATTTTATCCAAAATAACAAATCTCTCTTTTATAATGAAATTTATATCCTAATATTATAATTTTTTCTACATATAGCGGCTTTAAAGATACTAATGGAAGAGAATGTTCCTTTTCTCCTTTTTTTTTCTTACATAATGTATAATGTAGGTAAATTCTGAGAAATATTATTCTGATACGTCATTAAATTAAAAAACATAGGGAATATCGTATAACTATTTGAATAAAATTTATTTTAGACATATTTTTGGCCATTTTGGTCCTTAAGATTAATGGTTGGTCCCTTTTTATGCTTAATTTTACCTCAATCACTATAATTAATTTTAATCACATTCAATAGTTTTTTTTAAAAAAAACTACATTAATCATATTACACTATAAAAAATATATTTTTTAAAACTATTTATATATGTTTTTTCAAATTACATTGACAGATGTTACTAAATTCAATTTAATATTAATCCCACAGACATGGGGAGAAAGTGGGTTTTTAAGGAAAAATGTCACATGTTCAATAAATTTTCATATCAAAATTCAATATTAAAATGATTCCAATAACCTACATTGGATTATAAACGTATATATTTACTATTTTTACATAAAAAAATTTAAAATATAAATTCACATTAATAAATATGTGAAGAAAAAGTTTGTTTTTAACTAAAATGAAGTATTTTCGAAATTTATAAAAAAAATGAATCATTTCAAATAAATGAAAATCAATTCACACCAAGAAAATTTTGAAGGAATTAATTCAAAAAGGATTTTAATTTTGATAAATAAAATTTAAATATGCTCTAAAAATTATATTTAAAATATTTTTTTCCATTAAAAGGTGGTAAAACATAGTCTTTCTTATAACATAAGCTAACATAGTTTTGTGTGTAGTGTAAATTTAAAAGATGTTTTTACAATGAAATTTAAGAAAAAAAATTAAACTTATTATAAAATGAAAATATTATAGTATTTGTGTTTCAAAATAATTTCCTAATATTAAAAGTTATAAATTTTAATTTAATGAATACATGTGGTATTTATTATATAATTATGATTCTTAAGATATTGATTATTTTATATCATACTTTCTTTCCATCCACTGAAAAATGAAAACATCAACCATTAATACATGGAGTGAACAACCATCTAGAAACGATATTATAAATTTTTTTCTCCCCATTCAATTATTTTTTAAAATTTTTATATAAAAAATATATTTTATATATGTTATATGACTAATGATTTATAATGATGACCTATGAGAAAATATTGAAACTACCAAACTGATGCATGAAGGAAAAACCATACAGTTGACACCAAAATATAGATTTTAATGAATAATTGTTAATAAATGGGAAATTATAAAATATAAGGGAATGATATAACATAGTATTTGTATTAATATGTTTTTATAGATTTATAATAAAAATAAATTTATTATAATAAAGGTTTTATGTTTTATGAAGCCATTATAGATATGAGGTGATGGTTCGTTTTACATATCCCATTTTGTCGAGATTACTTATTTTTTAATTTCCATTGATTAAAATTTAATTTTAATTCTCTTATAAAAACCCTATATTTATTATGATATGACTATTTATATATTCTTTATGTATTCATTCCATTTTCATATCATTAGTACTCAAAACATCTGAATGATTTTTTATGTGGAACCGACCATATTTAATTTATTAGTAGGTTATTATTTTCCTTATAAATATTCAGTATAAAATTTAAAAAAAAATCATATATTTAATTCATGGATGCACTAAATATATTTGAAAATGTGTTTTTATTTTTGAAAAATGGTTATGAATGGAATATATACAAAATTTTACTTATAGGTAATCGTTAAATATATATTAAAAAAGTGTAAAAATAATTTTTTTTAACATTTACCTCATGAAATTATTTTCCATCTATCATTGCCATTATATATTATTTATCTTCCATTGCAATATTTTTATGCTATTTTATAGAAAAATATATTTCAAATTTTCTGGAAATATTAATTTTTATACATATACAAAATGAATATGATTTTTTGTTCTTTTTTAATAAATCATACTATTAAATATTTTACAAATTATTTTTCATCTATATAAACATGTATTAAGGGTTCTTATGTATCATGGGGTATATAATCTTATTATATCATCGACCTTGTTTCTCTTAAAGGGTTACCAGTGTCATGAACCAACATGTTTCAACCCTTAACCTATCACCTGAGTCGATCCGCGTTAAGGGACAAAGAGAATTCATGATGCCCATGGGATAGAAACTAATGTCGGGCATCATAATAAACCATTTGGGGACTATTTGTCCCATAATAAAAGTCATATAAGTAAAAAAATATGTAAAAAAATAGATAAACACTTGAGGAAAAGACAATGTTAATGTTTCATAGTTAAACATACCTCCAAGTGACCTCATAAGTCACTAAAAAACATAGAATTATGCTCTCTCCAAGTGCGATAAAAAACTAGGGAAACCTAAATCATAGAAGAAAAAATATTTTTGATCACCAAGATACTCAGTTTGAATACCAATGAACAAAACCCCCATAATATCTCTTAATTAAAAAGAAACCCCAAAAATTCTAGTTTGAAAATAAAACATAATATTATAATTTTTTTTTCTTTTCAAATTAATGTTACATGTTTTCATTTTCATGAAAATAATTTATCTTCCACTACATTTTGAAAATTGGATCCATGAATTCAATAATATTTGAAAACAAAAGAATAAAAATTAAAATTAAAAAAACATGGATTTTATAAAGAATGGAACAATCTTTAAGTAATTAAAATGGAAATCAGTTCATGAACATGATGTGATAAGTGAGCACCATTGTCAAACCCTATAGGTAACTAGAAAAAATGAGACACTAGGAACCTCAAACCCTACTGAAATGTGGTATTGAAACCATGAATAGATGTATACTCATGAACGATCCACTAGTAGGGGACATCCATGTAACCCAAGTGGTCTCCAAAAATCATTCTTGTTCAATTACAGTTGAAGGATCAATCCTGGTAGAAAAAATATAGAAGAACCACTTCCGAATTATCTAGCCTACTTGTCCTTGTCCATACACCTAGATACAAGAGGTTTCCCATGAGATCTATTTAATTTGGTGATGATTTTTAATCAAAATAACATACATGAATAAATCAATATCTTTATTTAAAACCACACTCATTCTCTCACCACTGATCACCCTCTTTGTGTTCATCCCCCTTTTTTGTCACAAAAAATTGTTCCAGTCTCTTTACTAGGAATGTTCTAAAATTCATACATTCAACAATATATTTTTCTAGACCAAGGTGAATTCCTAAATAGGGGTTTCCTTTTACAGAAATCATTCTCAAAGTTCCAAATAGACCTAATTTATTTAACAAAATATTCTATCATTTTATAAGACATCATCACCCATTTCTTTTGAATCCAGAAACTATTAAAATGATCAATGAAACAACCAAGGAATCACAAATTTTTTTAAAACATGAAAATATTCATAGATCAAATTATGCCATTTAATTAAGGATAATTACAAATTCACCCCATATCTATACTAAAACCTATATATTTTCCAAGATAATCAAAAATTGAAATTTGATTTTTTGAAAAATCACACACTAACCCTTCTTCATTCAAAATCAACTTCCACAACTATTATACGCACCAAAAATTTGGGGATTTATTTATCAAACACTCAAAACAATTTAGGAAGAAATTTTAATTATTGAACATCTAAAACCAATTGATCATTGTAATGGTGATACATTTTTCAAAAAAGCTCAACAACATATTTCAAAAATAAAAATGCACATTTCAAACATAAAAAATTATAAAAAACAATGCAGAACCATTAATAAAAACCACAAATAGACAGAATACCTTATACATACAGTATATAAATATAACATAATTCTTAAACAATATAAAAATTAGGTAATTAAAATTATATTTCTTGGCATAGGGAACCTGCTTCAAACATGTCACTGAATGATGGTTATCACCTAAACTGACACTTCACACTAACACATTCATGCATTTGTACATATATTTGTAAATACATATAGATTCATTGAACATATTCCCCACAGAAAAATGGAATATATAATAAGGGGAATTTATATCTATATATATTACCATATTCATGCATGTGTAGGCGTTCTTGACACATGCAGTCTAGGACCACATTAACGCGACCCATCACACTATAGAAATATTTACCAACAACTAAAAAAACTATGGTAAAGACCCATGCATCCAAAATAAATTTTTGAAAACTCAAATATCACAAAATATTTAATAAAAATTATTCCACAATGATGAAATTGATGAATTTTTACCTGAAGACCATGTA
Source organism: Viscum album (assembly GCA_963277665.1). Taxonomy (NCBI): domain Eukaryota; kingdom Viridiplantae; phylum Streptophyta; class Magnoliopsida; order Santalales; family Viscaceae; genus Viscum; species Viscum album. Next base: position 1,935,368,596 of record OY728142.1, read on the forward strand.
GAATCATGCTTCCTTTGTCCATAGTAGAACAAAGATCTACAATAGCTCCAAAAAACCCAAAATTGATTTGGGTTTGGCCAAACCCTACACACCATAATAAAAAAGAAAAAAACCACCAAATAGAGAGATATGATATGATAGGAGACTCGTAGAAGGGATTCACACACCAAAAAGTGAGGCAATTTGGTCACTAGAGGGATGGAGAGGTGCCCAGATCTTCTCTCTGACTACTATGTTGTGCGAATATGAGGGAGGCAGATTGCTCTAGAGAGGAGTAGATGTATCCAATCGTGCAATTGGGGATCGACCAGTGAAGGAAGGAGGAAGCATGCCAAAGTCCCCCTGGGTGGTGGGAGGTCGTGTGAGCGGGAAAGAAGGGGGCATATGGATGAACAAAATGGGGGGTGGAGGGGAAGGGGGTTGTAACCCTATCAAAAAAAATAATGAAAAATATGAATAAAATAAAAGTATTAATATCATTTTAATAGTAATAATGATAATAATAATAAACACAATAATAAAATCATTATCATCATTATTATTAATATTTTATTAATTTTCTTTTTTCTTTTATTTTTCATCATTATTGATTTAATTTAATAAAAATTAAAAAAATTAAAACGACCCAAATCGAAACAATATATCCACCATTGTAAGGTGCTGAGTCAGGGTGTGACAATTTTCCCCAACAAAATAATTCTTCCCCCTGATAGTCACCCAATATAATGAGAAATAAAACTCACATTCAAAACAAAATTAGGCCAATGAAACCATGGCATCGGTGAGACTTTTCACTCAACTAATCACACATAACCAGCTCTAGGGAAATCTGCAATGAGAAGAGACATCAAGAAATAATGTGGGTTTTCCTTAACACAAGAACCTGACTAGCACACCCTATATTTAGACTCTCAGCATATTTAAACTCTAGAACTTATTACTTGAAAAAAGTGAAAACTGCTAGCATAGACCAAAACTCCCACATAATCCAACTCTCAAAGAAAGCATGAAAAAATCCATGGTGGAACGTCCCAGAAGTCAAATACTGACCAAAATAGGCCAATTAGCATATACCGATATGAGAAACCCAACACAAACTAACCCAAATACTCACCGCATAAACTATACCCCCCCCCCCCCGCCACATGGGGTCCCTGAGGAAAGATCCCAAACCGAATAGTGGACCAAACCCCTATTAATTATTTCCCAAGACACATGCATCTCCAAAACGAGCATGTCCAAAAATAGAAATGGTTTCCAAAATGAGATAACCACACAAGAGACGAAATCATCTCAAGACTCACATCCACAAAGAGGAAGCCTTCAAAATATTACATTTAAGAGGGTAATAATAATAGAATAATAAGAAAACAAAATCCATGCCTTCTTGCATCCATAGTGGGGTAATCAAAGAAAAAATACCACAATGATGAAATGTGACCTTTATGCCTCTTACAACAAAATTGGTCTTTCAAAGACGAGGAAGCTACAATCGTGAAATTTAAACCACCCCCATTCTAGAACTAGAGGAAAAATCTAGGCCAATATCCTCCCCACCTAACATTTTTCGGACTATGTAAAAATAATCACATCAAGACACTTGGCTAGAGCTATGATGTCTTGATGAATCTATTTCCCTATAATCAGGAGTTTATGTTATTAAACTATAGCTTCTCTTTTAGTGTTGTGACTCAAAAAATCCATTTGACCATCCCAAGAGACCACATTGAATAGAACATAAATTTTCTTAAGAAAGAAACATTCTTATGTTTTTTACATAAATAAGGTGGGAGAGAAACCAGGAAAACATGTGTGTGGTCCAAAAATAAGAATGGTTCAGGTACCCCCCCCCCCCCCTCAATTTATATTCTGGACAGATATGTCAATGAAAATACTTATAGAAGCAGTCATTCAAAATTTCTTCAAAACCCGTAACCATGTCAGTTTTCTCAATTTTATGCCACTAAATGAAAAACAAAATCGACAAATATCCTTTTAAGGATAATGACAGGGAAACATAAGGTACTCAAATCAAAGACACTATAAGAAAATAAAAATGTATCCCAACTATTAAAAGAAAAAACTGGAAATAAGTGTTTTTAGAAATACATTCCTCTGGATCTCCCTCTTTACCAGATGTGAATCCTTCCCGAACTCCAAAAAAAAATTAGTTCTTGAACCATGGTCTCAGACACCAAACAAGAGAAACTTTAACTGATTTTGTGATCCTATATTCGAAGAAAAAGTCACTAAATCCCTAATATGTCCAACATAGCCCTTCACTATTCATTAGTCTTGCTGGAAAATCACAAGATCGTCCAATTTCTTCTCATTGACCTATTCTTTTATAAAATATTAGAAAAAGTGGTCTTCAACACCTTATAAGACATCCCACCATGAAACGATGGTGGTATTATCTTCTGCACCAATCCAAAGATTAACCATAAAATGAACTTGAATTAGCACGAGATCTCGTATATTTGGGTATTCCCAATATCCTAAAAACAACAAATATTTTACCAAGCTTGTCCTCTGACTTCAATAGATATCAATCACCACAAAAAACAATCAAAAAATAAAAAGAACTAAATTCTACCGCTCTACTAAGAGCCTGATATGAACTAAAAACGAAAATAGACTCACTAGAAACCAATAGGACTTTTATGGTTTGTATACTAAAAAACATGAAGTGAGAAGCCTAATCAAAACGCATCACAGTTCAAAATTGACCACAAAAATCAGAAACCAAAACCCAAAAAAATCACCATTTCAACCCCATTTTCATTATATAAAAACTATGGGCCATCAAAAATGGTTTTAAAAATTTATGTTGCTCACTAAACAATTTCTCAATAAATTTTTTAAAAAATTAAAACATCTCTTTATAAAACTATTTTATAGCAATAAAAACAACCTAAATACACCCCATTAGTATTCCATGATGTCTCACATATATATATCATTATGCTATCGCAAGCTCCCATTGTCACATACCACTAATTATCCATGTGAATCGTGGATACGTTCACATATGTGATCATTCATAGAAATACCAAGGGTCGGTTCAAAACATTTCTCATTTCCGAAATATATCATTCGTATAAAAGATTTAATTCCCAAGAAATGTTCATTTCACCTTCCAACATGTATTTCAAAACCCCCAAAATGATCACCAAAAATCCTTCCATTTTTCCCTTTAAAACTACTCACTCCATTGAGATAAAATAATTTTCATCTCAAAAACAATTTTCCACTCCAAAAAACAACATTCCCTTTTGAAAACCAATTTCACTAGAAGTAGTTTTCATTTTTAACATCCGCTCATGTCATACATTGAGAAGGACATTCATAAATCACATCATATTTTATAAAAATAATAAACTAGTGGCTATGCCAAGTATGAAATCTGGATCAACTGACTGTACTCCGATTGAGCATCAACCATAAATAATATCTTGAACCCTAAATATGGGCTACACATGGGTCACTACTCCATGAAAGCCTATCACGAAACACGAACTCAATCCCATTTTCATCCTATATCCACAAAAACCAAACCAATGAAAAAAATAAATTCCCAAGATACACCTAGAAACTCGAAGCTCGGGGGGGGGGGGGGGTTCATGACTTCATTCCAGCACCTAACTCTCGAGTCCCAGCTATCTTAATCTCCAAGCTACTTGACAACCCAAATAAATAAGGTCCTCCATTGATACCATTTTTTCATGAACCAAACTTGGGTAACCCAGAACAGATCACTCGATTCGATCAGTGGCAAGGCACGAAGGATGTTCCCGAGTCTCATGGGTTGGCATCTAGTGTTGAGCTTAAAAACCTAGTTGGGAAAAATTTGGTCCATATCAAAAACTGATAAGTAAACATAAACTGGCCAAACTATAACACTAGAATTAGAGATAGAGTTATAGTTTCATAGTTAAACATACCTCAAAGTGACCTAATAGATCACCACCAAACAATGATCCACACTCCCTCTAAGAGATATCAAAAACTAGGGGAACCAGAAACTGAAAAGATATAATAGTCTTGAGAAATGAGATGGTTAGTATGGATTCCAAATAACAACATCACCCAATGCACTTTCCATTAAAAGGGAACACAAAATATTTTAGTTTGAAAATAAAACATAATAAAATTCTGTTATTTTCATTCTTTTCAAATTCACGTAATATTTTTTCATTTTCAATAAAAGCATTACCATTCCACTAAATTTTACAAATAGGATCCAAGCATTCATTAACATTCCAAAACGAAAGGAAAATAGTTCAAATTAAAAAAACAAGCATTTTACAATGAATTAATAAATTTTGATCTAACTAAAATGTAAATCATTTCATAAACAACATCCCATAACAGAGTACCATTGTCAACCCCTATATCTATCTTCCACAAATAGGACCTTATGAACCTCATACCTTAGTAAAATGTGGTATAGAAACCATGATCAATTGTGTTCTCTTACACAAGCCACTATTAAGGGACATCCCCATAACCATAGTGGTATTAAATCATCATCTTTGTTTAGTTATTATTGTATATTCAATCCTACAAGATGAAACCCTAACAAACAACTTATAAATCATCTAGTGTACTAGTCCTAGACAGCCAACCAAGATACACAGGGCTTCCCATGTTCGTAATTTCATGTGGTGGTGACTTTTCGTCAAACATACATTCATGAATACATTATTCCATTAATTCAAGACCACACTCACACTCTTATCACTGATCTCCATCCTTGAGTACATCCCCCCATTTTTTTGTCCCACAAAAATTAAAAAGCCTTTTTACTAATAATGTATCACTATTCATAAATTCAATAACATCTTTTCTTAAACGAGGGGCATGCCTCAAGAGGGGGTTTCCTTTTACACAAATCATTTTCAATGTTCCAAACATTCCTCGTTAATTTATAATGAATATTAACATTTTATAAAACTTCATCACCCAATTCTTTAGAATCCCAAAACAATTAAGAAACCTTATGAAACAACTAAGGTATCACAAATTTTAAATCAACGTGAAACCACACCTAAAAGAAATAATAAAATATAAGGAAGGTAAATGACCATTTATCCAAAATCCTAACACAAACCCATGCATTTTTCAAGATAATAGAAATTTGTTTTTTTAATCACGCACAAACACATCGTCCTTCAAAATCCACATCCACGACTAATGTACACACCAAAAATTTGGGAAAATACTTATCATACTATTAAAAAATTTAGGTATCATTTTTAAAAATTTTATATGGAAAATTAGTAGGTCATTAGTAATTTATTACATTTTCCAAACAATGTCGAGATCATATATCCACAAGAAGAAAAACATTGGAAACATAAATAATTTTTGAAAAAGAATGCAGAATCGTTACTAAAAATTACAAAAAATGCATATCTTATAAATATACTACAAAATTATAAAATATATTTTTTAAACAATAAAGATATTATGGAAATCAAATTAATCGTGTTGGAATAGGGATCTTACCTCAAATATGTCTCCCATTGATAGTGATCACCTGAACTGACATTTCACACTAACAAACACATGAATGTATATATACGTAAATCCCCCTATTAAAATTTCACATATTTAATATTCCATGAGGGAATATGTAGAAATATGGAGTAATTATATATACCTCTTAACCTATGAATTCATGTGTAGGTGTTCTTGATACCCACAGCCTGAGACCACATCAACGAGACCCATAACGCTTTAAATTGTTTTTTACAAAAACCCAAAACACTTTGGAAATGACCCACACAAAAAAAAAGTATCGATAACTAAAATATCATGAAATATTTAATTACAATCATTTCACAATGAATAAATCAAAGACATATTACCCAAATTACATGGAGAAACCCACGTACTTTTTCAAGCGCCATAATAATGATAAAAAATAGTTCCAACGAAATCTAATTTCCAAGAATTGACCAAATAAAATCCACAAAATGTATTAGGTTTTCCCTAGACCCTACACACCATAAGAAAGTAAGAAAACCCACCAAATATAGTGAGAAGATGGGAGAGGAAACTCACTGAAGGGATTCACACACCCAAATGGGTAGAGATTCCGTCATTAGATGGAGGTAGCATCACCCCAAAGCTTCTCCTAGTATGCATGGTCATGCAAATAGGAGATAGGCCATACATGGGAGAGATGAGGAGGGGGAGTAGACCATAGAAGAGCAGATCCACTGTTAGAATGAGGGAGGCCCACTAGAGGGACCTCAGACAGTGTGGGGTTGCATGAGTCGGAGGGATGGGGGGTAGGGTTGTACTATGTTGGATGTGGAGGGGGAGGTCATGAAACCCTAACCAAAAAATACAAATTAAATATTATTAATAATAATTTTTTTAATAATAATAATAACAAACTTAATAATAATAATAATATAGTTGTTATTATTCTGAAACATTATTTTATTTTATCATGTTTCATTTTGATTTTAATATAATTAATTTTAAACTTTTTTTTAAAACACACAAATATAAATTAAATAAATACAACGCAATGTGTAGGGTCTGGGTGTAACAATTCTCCCCACCACAAACACTTTGTCCCCCCAAAAAGTCCTCCAGCCAAATGTGGAATCAATCTTCAGTTCGATGCTAAACGAGTCCAAAAAAATAATGTACATAGTGTGACTTTTCTTCTGACCAGTCAGACACCTCTATCTTTAAGGGTAACTGCAATGAAAATAGCAATTATAAAAAAGAAGAGTACTGAAAAACAATGAAAATGAAAATGAAAAGAAAATAAATAATAATATTTTAAATAATAATAAAAATATTATTATTATTTTTAAATGTTTTTGTTTTTATTTTTTTTCTATAATTATATGTTTTGTATAATAAATGGAAACTTTTTTTAAAGACAGAAATATAAATAATATAATTGGGATAGCTAGGTTCTCGATCCGGATTTGATAATCAGTTTGTTTTAATGAAATTATCATGTTAAAAATATTACTTCCCTAATTTAATTAAGCTATTAGAAAATTAATAAAGGTTTTTATGATGTTATGAAACACATATATGGGTTTAATTCTGTGATGGGCTATCAAATGTTATATACACATATTTTCAATTTTTTAAATCATGATACATAATAATATAAAATATTAGGGAATGGGGATTGAACTGGATGACCTATAGGAAATTTTTAATTATGATTAAGGGAATGGAGGATGAACCCAATACCATAAAGGACTCACTGCACATTATTATGATGTATTTGGAAGTAATCCACGATAAAGGATATTATTTTATATATATATGTATGTATTCCAATGTCTTATTTCATATTCATATGATTATATTATTCTATCATTAATAATACGTAATTAGTGATGTTTTCACACTCTTATATCTACTATGCATTCCATGACTCATGAATCAACTATTATTACATGTTTGGTATGTTTTATTATGTTTCGATAATTTTATTATACTATTATGATAATATTATTCTCAACTTTGATCCTCGGTTTCTACCTCTCATGTTTACCCTTAATAAGAATATGAGCCCACCCATTATCCTTGTTATGAATAATGATTTTAATTACAATCTGTCTAGTATGTTAATATATGTGAAGAATCATAGAGAGATATGGTGAATATTGTTAATAAGTTAAAAAATTATATATCTAGTCTATAAAAACTAATATCTTGTTGTTATTGGGTATGAATTATTTTGATATACGTTAAACTCTTATCTAAAACTGAATAATATATTTTTATGATTTTCATAAATTTTCTCTCTATTTCATACATAAATGGAATAAAATATTGGAAAATGTATGAAGAATGAAATAATTTTAAAAATATCATAAATTATTGAATCCCATTTAGATTAAAAAATGTTTACTAAAATGACTATCCATGAATATGGTTACCTATTAATTGGAATGATTTATACAAAGTAATTGTAGACATGTAACTTACATTTTTTTTGATATCACAGAAAATAATAAAATGTATCTAGGAAACAATGCACAATGGGACTCACTATACTTGACATAGATTAATTTTATCTAGTATATTTTAAAAGTTAGTTAACGATCCCATTCTAGGAACAACTTTAAATGTATTGGGATAAGATAACATTTTTTAGGAATACAATCCTATGTAATAAAAACACCATAAAAATATTGCATCATAATAAGTGGATTATTTTAGGGAAAACCAATATAATTCCAAGAGGGGGAATTAGTTGATACTAAAAAAGGTATTGGAAAATGAAATTTTATTGTCAAATTTATGATCCACCATAGTCTTATATATTGAAAAATAGGCATTAATGTTATAATGTCAGCATACATTATATTTAGAACGCATCCCTTGACTAGGGAAATATATAATTTTAAACGTATCGAAATAATCCAGTGAAAATAAATAAGGGTTCTGAAATAAAAATTTCAACGGAGAGTATCCTATTCCAAAAAATAAAAAACAACTAAAATATTAAATAAGAATGTTTTTATGCAATATTATTTAAAATGAAAATCATTCCTACCCCCAATGTAACTTCTCTCTCAATAAGCGTGGATACACACATGACAATACATTTACCCATGATTGTCTCATGTTTATAAAATTTACATAATCATTCCCAATCCATTTTTTCTAAAAAAAATATTAAAATGAGTCTGAACAAACCAAATAATTTCTTATACCTTAAAATTTCAATAATAATGGATGTTTCGTTAGATTTTTAGCCATATGGATAAAGGTAAACTCATTTTTATAGATGAAAAATACACATTGATGCACCCATCACTTCTATAAAACCCTTGAGATAAATAAATCCATATCTAGACCCCATCTAACATGGGTGTATGACGTGATGCACCAAATGGAAACATATGAAACATGAAGCTTGTTTTTTCTTGAAGTATTTTTCACATGATACCTCTTCATTATATGTTAATGAATATATATTCAAGGATACCAACTCTCAATGGATGAATTTATTTTCTCTTAAAAACCTATTGTGTTATTTTTTGTGCATATATATATCATCAAGTGGGCATACTATGAATGCTTTCTTAGTAGTAAATATTGATAAAAAATTCAAATTTAAATAAATATTCTACCATCCATGAGCATCATGTAATTTAATTAAAATGAAAAATTGATAAAATTAAGTATATTCCCCAACATCATCATGATCACGTGAAACCATCGCGTATATGAATATTCAACATTGTAAATATGATGCAACCATTACAAGAGGCATCTATAATACAATTATATTAACTTTGTAATGAGTATTTTTCTATTTCAACATTATGGGGGCCATATATATTTTGAAATATTAATCTATAATCATGTAAAATTGATTTCTTATTCTATTAGTCACACTCCTGTTATGTGCCACTATAATTTTGATATTAAAAGAAATTCTTTTCCGATTGATAGATAATAAACATTAGATAATTCAAATATAATAATAAATCACGTAAAATTAGTTTCACATATATTCATATCAGAGTTAAACTCTTATACTTATGTTGTGTAGCTTTAATCAAATATCACTATAATATGTCAAACTACTCCTAATGATTCCGACCGCTCATGGGTCTATTGAACCATCCCTATATCGAGTACATAATATAAAGGATTATATAATAGATAGGTTACCATATCATTTAAATCTACTAATATTTTACCAATTTTGTATAAATAATTGATTCATTAAAGAATCAAACCAAATGACAGATCCTTGCTTTCACATGAATCATCTATTAAGATAAAATATTATGGGATGCTTGTTAGTCTGTATCGAAAAATCATTTTTTAATCTATTATAATTTGGTCCTATTTCTATAACATTATACATTACGAAACAATATGTGTTAGTATTTTTACCATTAAATATAAAATAAAATATTCTCACAAGAATGATTAAAAAAGTTACAATTATAGTCATTGATGAGTGAAAATAAAGGGAATACTATTTTTCCTCATATTATGAGATTAAATCATATTTCCCTCTATATCATATTGGATTAAACTATAACTTAAAAATGCATGCAATTTGATTTGGATCAACGAGATATGTAGGAATCCCCTTTCATAGTCCCAATATCAATATCACCTATACTCATTCCACCTATGAAACATTAAGACTTCACGGATGGAATTATTTGATATATTAATAAAAAATCATCAATATATACCACAAACCCCTATTTAAAACTTAAGACATCATAGATTTAATGAAATTATATCACACCCTTATTTTATATAATTCTCATGAGTATATAAATTACATCCAAAAAAAATAAAAGGATGTTCTAGTGAATTATAAAACTATTGGAAAGAATAAAATGTATTATTAAATCCATTTATAATATTCTACTAAATAATTTTAATTATATTAATCAAGATTGTAAATCTATATGATCACTGTTGGTGAGATAATGAATCATAAAATCTAGTGGTGGTGAGGAATTTAATCTCAAAACCATCTTGTGAGATGATAATTAATTATATATATACTATTAAAGAGCCTATAAATCCAATAAATTTCTTATAAAATGATAATAAATCCTTAATAAATATTATAATGAACTAGGGAATCAGTCTAACTGATGGTGGTGAGATGGAAAATGAAAAACATAATGGTGATGAGCATGAAAATATGACACTTAGTAATGATTTTTTGATAAATTGAATACAAAACTCATGAAGAGTGAGTAAAAAATATACTAAGGATGATCTAGTCAATCCTTAAATATTTTTTTTGATGAGTAGTGAACCCTAAACCTACTGGTTATGAGCTAGTAAATCCCATAATTCATTGTTGATAGACTAATATATCAATTCAAAAGTGATGAACATGTAAAATTATATCATTATATCCATCATAAGTCTATGAATAAAATCCATCCATGCATCCCTAGATGACATTAAATTATATAATATAGTATTTAACATCAATAAAAAAGAGTTTAATCACATATACATGTGTCCACATCTGATAATAAAGGAATTTACTAAGCTATAAGCATGGGATGGTGTCTATTAATTACAAATTCTGTTAAATGTATTAATTGACCTTTCAAATTCATAATCTTTTTATCCCCTCAAAGGAGGTAGGAACTATAAAATAAAGTAGTATTATTTATGGGAATCATTTCATGAAAAAAATAGAAATATATAAGAGGGTTTGAAATTATAAAATAAGGTCACTAATTGGTTGAGGGGACATAAACCTCTAGTTTACAAAACATACTCAACAATAAATAATCAAACACCCTGTAATAATGTAACATTTTATAAATAATATTTCCTATAATATATTATTTTAAACAATATTTCAATATATAAAATTCTAAATCCAACATGTTGACCTACTATATGTAACAACATTCATTAAAATACAACTATATCCATTTAAATTATCCTATAATAATATTTTTTGGCATTCAAAATCCAATGGATTATAATTTAATCATACAATGTATTAAATTAATTATCTACACCAACCACTCAATCTAACCATTCTAAACTAACAAAATAATTTTATCCACGAAATAATCAAAAGGAATGAAAAAATAATATCTGGCTATATAATTAAAAAGTAAGTATAAAATTTCCTCTTAATGTAAATCATACAATTCCTAAGTCAATGAAATCAATTGTTATTTATCCAAACTATCCTTTAGAATATAAAAGAGATACTTTCCACATTATAATGAATAGATCAATTTATAATATGTTTAAAAAACAACACTAAAATCTCTAAATATAAATTAAAAATATATTAGAATCATTAATATATTAATTACTCATTAAGATATATATTAAAACAAACATAATGCGAATATAATCAATTATGGAAACAACACAAATTAATATTATGACTAATAAAAAACCTTGTATATAAAATTATAAATATTTTTTTTACCATTATGTAACTAACATTATTAAAATTCCCATATATTTTATAAAATCTAAGTATTATGAAAATAACAATTACATTCTAATAGAAAAAAATTAAAATAAATACCAAATTCCAAAAAACATTATTGGGTATCCAAGCTTTTTAAATAACTAATTCACTCCTCCTTTGAGACAAACCATTATAAAACTATTTAAAAAACAAACATATTATAAACTATATATTAAAACCATAACCAAATCAAAATGTTTCCTATAGGGTGAGAAGATTTCATAGAAAACACATAAAAATAATGAAACATATAATAAAAAAATAAATTTGTTTTAATAATAAACTAAATAATTTTACAAAAAACGTTTGAAAAAAATAATACAAAAAACAAAACATTCCATAAATATAAACAAAAAAACAAAAAAAATTGTTTTATCACATTTATTCTAAAACCAATATGATAAATATTATTTCTCAAAAAACATAGTGTAAAATATTTATATAATATAATATATTGACCACATTAAAATTTTTAGAAAATGTATTTCCATTTTATGGGTTTATAATTCAACCATAAGTGTTTAATGTAAAAAGACATCATAACTCTTTATGTAATTTATAATTATCCATTAATAGATATAAAATATGAAATATTTATTCTATTCATATTAAAATAAAAAAGAAGATGATATTTGATAATATATAGTGAAGAATATAATAAAAATATTATCATAATTACATATTATTGTTGTAAATCCTTAAAATTTATGATATAACTTTTATAAGTGTAAGTCAATATTGAAATATCATATGGTTTATAATCCAACATTAATAATTAAAAAAAACAAAATTAAACACAAACCCATTGTTAATTTTATAAACACTAATCATTATTAACTAAATATAAAAAATACCTAACAAAATTTCTAAACAATTTAAAATACCATCATACAAAATAAATAAATTATAATTATATATTTTCAATGACCACCATCATGTACAAAGAGAAATAATTTTTGGATGAAGGTCTCTTATTAAAATTAAATACCCAAAAACATTTCCCAAAAATAGATTAATATAAAACTTTTTTGTATACCATATTCCATAAACTATCAAAGATTACATGTATACATGATAACATTACATATTTAATATTTTGGAAAAATAGCCTTTCTTTTAAAAAAAAATTAATTTTTATCATAATTATATTAATATTTGTTAAGATAAAAAATTTCTATAAATATGAACTAAATACACTAAATAAAGTATAAAACATAGTTACATAGATATATAATTACATCCAAATAATTTTTTTCAGTCATAGAATAAAAAATCACTTTATCTACGTTAATATATACTTTTTTGTGTTTCTAAAATTTAATATTACAATTGTTATATCAATCAACCATTTTTTTTCTAAGAATATTGATGACAATGCAGTATCCTTATACCATTCGGCTCAATGTTCCCTATCCCTGGTGAGACAAAACACGCTAGGTAAACCTCCTCATATAATGTTACCTACTAACTCATAGCAATTCATTATTAATAACTTTATATAATATAACCATCATTATATATCCATATAATTTATGTAATTTGAAGGAAATTAATTATCTAAAATGAGTATCATAATAAGTTCATTATTATAATAATACAAACATGACAAACATATCTAATTATATTACAAATTAAATACTGATTTCAATTTCAATAAATTATACATAATGAGTTGGAACACATTATGGATTGACTGTGTATAAGACATTAACAGAAAATACATAAAATAATTGATTAAATTTGATAACATTGGGTTCTAAAACTCGTTCTAGTTTCATCTCCCAATATATCAAACCATTTAGCATAACGATCGACCATTAAATCCTTCCCCTTACCAGCACCCATAATAATGAAATATGTATTCTAAAAAAGTGATCACGAAAAGATTAAGTAATTATAAATAATATGATAGTAGAAAATTTTCTTTTAAATAATTTTATTAATATATTTTTTCATTAAAAATATGATATGATCATATAAAAATTATTAATAATTCACTCAACGTGTCATTGAGATTTTAGTAGTCATTTTTGGGGAGAAACCATAACTGAATCATCTACTATCAAATTGGGATGATTACATCCAATATCTAAAAAAAGTAAATAAATAGGATATCATATCTACAAATAATGAAAAGTTTTAATAGACTATCGCCTTCATTAAGAAGTATGAGTGAATGGGTACTCACTAGTTACAAAATAATTTTGGTAGGAGGAAAATCACTATAATATAACATAACATTTGAGAATATTTTATAACCATGACATATCATATAATAAAAGTGATTTATTTTTCACTATAAGAAAATATTGAGGTTTAATGGCATATCAATATAATAAATACTCTGGTTAATGAGTAACACCCTCTATAGATCATATGTTTAATGATTTTTCAATTTTATATAAAACACAATGTTGAATAGTTTATCACAATGCTCCACAATGATATGATGGAGTAACCACTATAATGTTTTGTGTTTTTTAGAATAAGTAATCGACCCTTCAATTAAAATTATCATCGAGAGACTTATTACCATATAAAAAATCAATATCAATAGTGAATGAAATTTCACCACCTGTATACTAAAAAATAAGGCAATAGGTAAACACTGAAATACTAAAGTATAATAAGGGCTGAATTATAAACTTAAACATAGATAATAACAATCAAACTACTCTATATTCTTAAAAAACATAATCCCAGTGATATGGATAATGACCATATCAATAGAAAATAAACTAGTAGAATAGATACTCATTACTAAAAAAACAAAATAAGAGGTTAAAATATATTCATGAAAAAGATAAAAAATATCAAGTCTGAATCAATAATTAATATGAGCATAAATAATAAAACATTGAATATATATTTACTAAAACAATTATAAACTAAGATGGATTGGTAAATGCCAATTCGGAGAAGGTTATCATCAATAAAATATTTATAGTTATTATAATTTCTCTACCCTTGTGAGAGGATTTAAATCTTGGTAAATAGTGTAACCAAAAATACATCATGATAGGCTACCCATTCCCAATATTAAATACACCTACAATATATATGTTAAGCCTAATCTCACCTTGGAATGAATTAATAAGACAATAAACACCAATGACAAATCAGTCGTATCAATGAGGGAACTACTCAAAAATTAATCCCATATCATCAAAAATATAAAATATATTTTCCAATATGAGAACAACCCATGATGATACTAACCATAAAATACACATAATTGGGTTACTTAAATCATATAATTTTAAAAGAAACCCAATGTAGGTTATAATTTAATAGCATCTTGACACTATATAATGGAAACATATCCATCATTGATTATAAATTTCATAAATATATTTTTACATGCCTATTACGGGATTTATATCCTTACTCATTACAGGGAAATTAAGGATACCATATTAGTTTCTTTTTATAGATTTCATCAAACCCTACATACACTCACATCATAAATATCTTGTGAATCACACAAAAAATTAGAAATAAATTAGGTACTTTATTCATAATCATAGTAGATTCAAATTATTTTTGTCTAATTGGGTTGATTTATCCTTAATCAGTGGGAAACATAATGTAATAATTTATCCACTCATATAATGGATTTAGAAATAAGAGAAGATAAACGATGAAATAAAACTAAAATTTAGCAAATTGAATCCTTAAAATTTCCTCATGAAATCTATTATGAAAAATAGATTATGAATCAATGTAAGAATGCATATATCATTATATTTAAAATATAACGGACTACATAATGGTGGTGCTAAAAAATAAATAAAAGTGGACAATTTTCTAGTTATTTATTTAATTCACATGTTTTAACTAAACTATTATAAAAAAAATCTATATATTCCACTAGGTATGTGATTTTATATCGTTGGGTTCATAGTAAACAACTTTTTCGAACTTTAGGGGACTCCATGTGGCTATTGGGAAACTTGATCCAACCTATTTTAGTTCGGTCAAATTTTTTCCCTAAACCAGGAAACGAGGAATCAATTATTATATTTCATCATTTAATAGATTTATTACAATAAATGTTTTTTTAAAGACTACCTAATAGTATCTAAACTATTACAATAGTATAAAATCATCTTAATACATGAGGAATGAAATTTTATGAATTGAATTTTCTCTTAGTAGATTAATTATAAACTCCCTACTATACAGTATATTCACATCAAGATTTCTAAAGAATACATACGTATAATTTTTTTTAATGTTTAACTCACTTGTCAACTTCTTATTCATATGTATCCTTGTATGATTTTATTTATAAAAAATCAAATATTACTAACCAATTTCCATTAATATATATTCCCACTCAGATACGAAATCAAAAGGATTTATATTAGAAAAAATAAACCCTCTACTATCTGAATAGTGAAATGATGATCATGTGAGAATGATTTAGAGGGTATATCTGAATATACTATATATATATACACTAAATTATGTATGATATTGTATCTCTGATGATTAAATAAATATTATTACACTATATTAATCCTATCAAACACCTCAAGAAAACCCATGGGTTTGGGGTTAATTTCTCCTACCACTAGATCCACTTATGTACAAATAAGAGTGACACTCTCACGAAAACCTAGTAGATCACATCAAACAATAGAGGCCATCATATATTGTTTTTATATATGATATTTAATCTTTTGGATGTTTATAATCACTTGAAAATTAGTTGAATATTATTTGAAATATCCTATAGAAGACATTGTCCACTATTAATAGCCTATCATTTTTATATCTTGCATAATATGAATTATATTTACTGTCCAAATATCTCCTTGAATGTTTCCTTATAAAAGTATTTATGATAATAAATTTTATATATCATAATTTCTTACACTATATTTATCTCTTGATATTCCCTGAAATCTACGATGCATGCTCAAAATATTTATTAAAACACCTAAGTATTACACATAGACAACCCATCACTCAAGGGATCATAATATATTCTATAATTCATCTATTTTTTCAAGGATTTATTATATCCATTCTTGGAATGAATATGAATTTGGAATTAAAATCCATTATAATACTTATTGGAAGAACAAAAAATTATACCTCCTCCCATTAAAAAATTTGTGAAACTAATCCGTATATTTTTTTGAATAATTATAAGGAAATTGTTCACTTTGTTAACCAATAAATAATAACACATATTTTATTAATTAAATTGTATGTCCAAAAAACCCTATCACAAAATCTGTATTCATTACTTCTTATTTACACTCAATAATTGGTAGAAATTTTTGAATAAAAGTTAGTCTCAAGTTCATTGTCTTGACAAGTAGATTAATGAGGATCTAATATAAAAATCATGTTATTTCACCCTTCATTGAAGGTTAATTATTGTGCCTCGAACCTAATAATCCTAGAACTAGTGTATAATACCATTTCATTGGCATAAGATTCAAGGAATTTTATTTCAAAGGACAAATCTGTTTAGTTCTATTTGTAAACAAGTTACATGCATGACATTGATTACAAATTAATACAAAAAAATATAATAAATCTATTTTCATCTATTGATAACATTATGCCATATAGCATATCCATGGATATAATTTAGTGTAATATTCATATAATCTATTGGGAAAGGAAACAAAAAAAGGTTGAGATAAAATGATCAGAAAGGGTTAAGTACAACAAAATTAGTAATATATCAATGAGAATAATCATTTTGGAAATTAAATAACAGAGTAAAAATTACATGTAATTATAAAACGTAGAAATATTCGTATAAATAATATAGAAGGTTAAATAATTATAAAAACATTTCATTTAAAAATTTCATTAATAATAAAATAGTAGATAATAAATATAGAAAATTAATTAATTGAACAAACAAATTCCCTTTAATCAATGAAATGAAAATGAAAAACCTTCATATATTACTACATAGTGAAAATATCATGGATAATAATAACTAAATTCTTAATGTATAGAATGATTAATTTATAAAAATCATGTTTATGGAACATAAACCAATACTATCAAGAATATACGCAAGATATTTTAAAATGTACTACAATAAAACCCCATTAATTATAGATAAATGACTCCCTCATGAGACTACTGATGCATTGATATGATATCTTAATCTAGGACCCACTTTTGTGGTACCTATCCATGGAATTATATATATATAATAATCAATATAATTAGTTAACAATGTGCCTTATAAATTATCTATATTCATTAAAGGATACAAATATATTAAAATTTTCTATGTTAATAAAATAAAATTCATATTAGGCACCATATGAAAAAATCAATCAATGTTTAAGAAAGAAAGACATCCATAATAAATAATATGTATATTTTGGGAAAATTTAATTTATAATGATTATATAAAAGTTAATATTTAATGGTTTCAGAAAAAATGAATCATGGTAGTGAATTTCAATATAATATATATTCAAAGAAATCATAAACAATCTAGACAAATAGTATGTATGGTATCAATACAATGTATCCCAAGTAGAGTAAGGATAATTAATTTTTGTCATTGATGATTAGAAATTATATAAAAACGATATTTAAAATGTTTTTGAGGAAAATATAATTTTAATTTTAAATCCATTTTTTCTTAAAATATAGATTGAAAACTTTATTTAAATTAATGGGTCAAAAATCATTAGATTATTAATTTTGAAAAGGTTCAAAACATTTTTAAAATACATGGTTTTCATTTAAAACATATTTATGATAAAAGATATAAATGGAGTAATCTTTTTATAAAAACATTTTATAAAATTATTATATACCAGACATTGAAAATGTTACAATTACATGAAAATGATCATTAGTAAACATAGGATAATAAAATTAATGATTTTATTAAACCATTTTAAAATAATATCTTTCAATGTAAATTAATGTGTAAATAATCCCAAATAAAATTAGATGGTATTGTAAACCATTGTAATGGAAACAACATTGAAGTGAGAAGCAACCAATGAATATATTATTTTAATCAATAGTAGATCTACATAAAATAAGTGTAAATAAAACATAACAAAATAAAATGTCATTATATTAAAATTCATTTAATATTATTGATAATTAAGATGTATTATAACCAAATAGAAACCATTTTTAGTTATTAAATTTTTTACCACATTGTATATTTTAATTTAAATCCCCATAATGAAATAATTCATATTGAAATATAAATTATATTGATAAATTATGTATTATTGAAATTAAATGTCTAATGGGAGGTATAAACACTATATAAAAGTTAATAGGTGTGTAATTACTAAATAAGTCTTAATGGAATGTAAATTGATATGTAATCCCTTACTACCTGAGTAGTATAAGAATTGCAATATACATAAAAGAATATCATCAATTGAAACAATTAATATCCTGAAAAAGAATAAATTCAATATATAATGTTCTTTAGGTAATTATATATAATAAAAAAATTAAATGAGCAGTTCATTTAGAATTTCTCAGGTTTAAATAACAGTGAAACTAGAAATCCCATAACCTTATACTTTCCATTTAACTGTAATATATTTAACCTCTTGTATAGTTCTATTAAAAATTTTAGTGACTTTTTATCTGACTATATTAACATTTATAATATCTTATATGATCCTTTTATAACATATTATCACTGATTTTATAATAATCAATAATTATTTTCATCGTTTTGGTTATCAACTGGATAGTTTTTTTGAGAATTTCAGAATTGTTATTTTTAGTTAATCATAATTAGACGATGATTTTATAATAATAAGAATTGAAATAATTATTTAAATATAATATATATTTATTAGATATGTATTTATATTATTTGATTCTATTTTAGGATTGGAAATGAAATACATCATAGAGAGAGACAGTCGGCCGTATGTACGCATGAATGATGTTTCGATTTTCAAATTGTATTAAATGAGTGTAACGTAAATTTTTTTATTTATATTATCAATTTTTATGTATAATATTTATTTCACATATATAACATATGGTTATTACAACAATCATTATTATATTCCATTTAATGTGAAAAAAAGTAACATCACTTTGTGAGACCGTTTTCCATTGTACACATGAACGACGTTATTGTATCCCAACAAAATGAAATGAATAAAGGTATGTGTTATATAATAATTATATAAAATTATAAATATGAGAAATATCATATATATCATATATAATATATAAGTCCTTATTTATTTCAAAACTAAAATGGTTGTAATGGACGAACGAATGACATTTGTTCATGAGGAGGTAGTCCGCTTTACACGGGAACTATGATTATGAAACCCATTTGAGGGAAGTCTCTTAATTTGTATATAGAAGCATTAAAATAACAAATTATTATCATATTTTTGATTATGAGAATATTTTTTATGAAATTTATAATAGTTATTGAAGAGTTAAATATTGAAATAAAACAAAATTACTGATTGAATAATGTTTTCTCTTCTTTGGGTTACTCCTTTTGATTTATACCACTATCCTTCATTATTTTTCATTCTATATAGACAATATATTCTATTATAAGATATGGTATGTTGTGGAGATATTTTTTAGGGGTTTTACAATACAAAATGATTTATATGTGTGAATAAGTAATGGGATTTAGTTCCCTTTTATAGTAGTGGATGGGTGTTATCCCTATAAATATTAAAAGGTAAACACTATTGTGAGGTATTCATTACATAAAATGACTCTACAAATAATTATAATTAGATAAAAGTGGGGATATGGTAGAAATATATAGATGAAAAGGGTTTCAGAATAGTTTCTTTATCAATTGTCCCCTTCTGATTAATGTTTATCCACTATGTAAACTCGATTTTTCTTTAATCATAGTAATTAACTTTACTTTCGTTCACTAATAATTTTGGTAAAAAAATTATGTTGATATAAATTTAAAATTTAAATTATTCTAATTTATAACATTTAATCCATTTATCTAAACTCCAATCATTTATGTGGAATAATTTAATTTAAAACTAATCTCGAATATGCAAAGAGAGGATATTTTTTAAGGGAAAATGTTTAAATTTTTACTCTGATTTTATATCAAAATTCAACATGCAATTGATTAAAATGACCTGAATTTTTGTAGTAAAATTATAATATACCTATTTTTTATCTAAACCCAACTACAAATTTAATTTATCATTATAATTTTTTTAGATGAAAAAGTAGTTTTCAATTACAGTTCAATATTTTCACTATTTATTAAATAATAAAACACCTCATGAAAATACCAACAATTCACCCCAAAATAATTTTTAAATTAAAATTTAAAAAACTAATTATATTATTTCATATATTATTTATAAATGTTTCAATATTTATTTGTAAATAAGTTCACATATAAAATGTGGAAAAACTATATTTTGAAAAATAAAAAATTTTACTATAAAATTGGATATTTTCTTATCGAAATCCTATCAAATCTATTGGAATAATGTAAAAAATATTTTATTGAATTTATAATATTTCAATTTCATTAATATCATTCACTAATAGATGTTAATTTAATTCATTATTGTAAAAGGCATTTGTGATCATTAAATTGTTTTTTTACAAAATCATTTCCTTTATATTAAATTTGTTTTTATATTGTATTATAATAAATTAGTAACCAATGAATTAATATAATTTTAAAGAAATTTAAACTAAATCATAACATCACTTTTATTTTCTTCTATATAGTTTTTTTAAAATAACAAAATTAATATTATTTGGTGAAACTTGGCCTTGTGTGTAACAAAAGAAATCCTAGGAAGTCATTCTTGGATGTCATGCAAGATAACTCTGGGTTGTTTGTGCTAAAATATATACAACAATTTTATCTTATTTAATATAGTAAACATATTTCAAATTTGTGGGATATGATAATATCTAATAAACGATTTATTTAATTTCAAAAATTAAAATGAATATTATGTTCACACTATAATATTTTATGGTCTCACTTTCTCATCACCATATATGAATTGGTTCCTCTCAATTTAGAAATGATCCTGAAAGGAATCAAATATGATATTTGAATATAACATTATTGGAATCCCATATAGTGATATTATTTAACAAAATAACCTCTCAAAGATAGATAATGATAAGTAAAAAACATCCCATGGAATAATATATATAGGTTTCTATATAGGAGACCATTATTGGGAATTGAAAAAATTGACTTGGATGAAAAATAATAAATGATTATAAATAGTGGTTGATGTCATTGATCCAAAATAAGATCATGATCAATGGAGATTTTAGGGCCTCGAATCCATAAATCTAATACAATTTTAAAGTACATTGATATCATCATAAATGTTGGTAATATGAAAACATTTTATTTCAAGATCTACTTTACTAATGTTATGGAATTGTTTTTCTATATTGATATATTTTTATTTCATAAATATTATTTTCTCTTTTAGTAGGGTATAATGAAAATTATAAATCCTTCATTAATCTAGGAAATAAATATCCAAAAAATATTTCATTCAACCTGAAGCACTAAAATTTACTTTTAACAGATTATTAGATCTATAAATATTTGAAAAGACTATCCTTTTATATATAAATATTTGTTAAAAAAATGTGTTTAATACATTAATCTCTATACCAAATGATTAATACTGTTGATTTTTTATTAATAATTATTCTTAAAATTAATTATCTATAGATAGTGACACATTAACCAAGTCATCACATTGGCCAGTGGTAGGTGCATAATACATATCATCTTTTGATATTGGGTTCAAGCTCCACGACCATTCCAGATGAAAAAGGTTTTCACATTGCATGAATTTTTTCCTTTTTATAAACTATATTATTCTAAATCCAATAAAATTTCCAGAAATAGATGATAAACATACTTAAAATAATGTATGTATTAAATATTATTTTTCAAAAATACATTTATAGGTAGAAAATCTACCCCAAAATATGCATAATCTGGATAGACTCGAATAATATAAATTCTAAAAGATGTGCTTAAGTATTTGAGCATACTATCAACCTTAATCTCTATCTTACCAAAACATTAATATAGACTTCTATACAAATCTTCAAACACTATCATAAGGTTGTTTTTTAGAATATCTTTTTTCCTATATGTAGTTCCCTAGGTTGCTACTAAACTACCTTTGATACCCAATATAGAACCTCTATCCTGGTAAGCCTAGATCTGATGACTATAACAATTACATTGACATAATATTAAGGCATCACATCCCTAAGGACTGGTTAGTTTAGTGTTCTTGGAAAACTATAGAAATAAATTATTCTTTAATTTCCATTGAATATAAAAATTTTAATATATACTTTTTGAGAATAGAATTATTCTATCAAGTATATCCTACTATATTTGGAATAGAAAATGTCATGGAATTTTATTGAAAGGGAAAAATAAGGCCGATCACAAATTCTCAGTAACTATTATGTACAATGGAATTAATAATTAATCAATGATTATAATTAATTTATAAATGTAAATAATTGAAAACACAAGCCATGTAGTCAACAAAGTGAGAAGGAAGTGCCTAAAAAATATGGTAATGTAAATAACTGAAACACTTTAAATTTAATAAATAACATAAATATCATTATATGATTAGAAATGATAAATATTGTAACGTAAATAACTAAAAATATTCTATTTAATCACTAAAATAATAATGAATGGAATCATATGAATTTTTTAATAGTGAAAGTCTCATTAATAAAAATAACTGAATTCTGAATGAAGTAAATGCATAGTTATTGGATGTCATGTATCTAGCACATGAACTACTACCATCAAAACTGCTCACAAGACAACATAAAACATTAATTGTGAAAATCATACTAAGGATAGCCAATAGACCCATCACCTGACAATACCGATGCATCTAGGGGATATCTATAACAAGACACTGCTCATGTCATACATGTCGAAATCAGTCCTCGTATATTGAGTAAGTCATTTAATTCACGTATAATTGTCCTTATCAAATATATATATTGAGTATAAGATACGTATTTATCAATATTTTACTTATTAATAATAGTAAAATTAAAGTAAACTTGTATGTTGAAATGGAAAAAATGTTTAATAATAAACATATCGATGATAATTAATTGGGATATTTAGAGGAAATGTATTGTCTACTAATAATTGGAAAGTTAATATTTTAGGGGAACTAAATAAATGAATCAAGGTAGTTAATGTAGATGCTATACATGGTCATAGGAGTCATAAAACATCAGTGGGATAATAAGTATGTTATCAAAATAACAAATACCATGTTAAGTATGGATTATGGGTTGTTGTCATTGATGAATAGAAATTCAATAAAATATCTTTAAAATATTCTGAAGGAAGATATTCATTTCATTTAAAAATAAACTGAAAAGAATTTTTCTTTTAAAATAACCGTTTATTTTTTATAATAATTGGGGAAGAATCATTTGGTATATCATTTTTAAATTTAAAAAGAATATTTGAAACCCATTTTTGAAAAAATGTTTCAAATAGAAAACAAATTTCAAATCGAGGAGAGAATGTGAGTCTGATTCTCTTAAAAACATTATATAATATTTTTTAGTGATGAATAATGGAAATGGTACAAATACTTTAAAACTATAATGAATAAAAATAGGTGAAAAAAATTAAATTTTTTATTAAATAATGATAAAATAATTTCTTTTAATAGGAATTTATGTGTAATCTATCCAAATTAAATGAGATTGTGTATTAAACCATTTTAATGGCAGTAATATGAATTTCATAATCATCCAGTGAATCGATTTTTCGTGTATACTATAAATACACATAAATAAGTTAAAATAAAAAATATATAATCAAAATCTATTATACACATAATATCATAATATTAAGGTTAATGAAAAATTAATATAACCAAATGAAAAATAAGTTTAGTTATGAATTTATTTACAACATGGTAAATTATAATTCTAATCCCCTTATATGGAATAATTAAAAACAAAACATAAAACTATGTGTAATCAATTATTAACTTTTTTTAAGAATACTATGTTTTAATATCAAAATTCAACATGAAAATGATTCCAATGTACTAAATTTGATTAATATATTTTTAATTTTACTATTATGAATTTAAACCCAATTGAAAATATAATTTATCAACATAAACAATATATATGAAAATATAGTTATTAATTAATGTTTAGTATTTTTAACTATTTATTAAACATTTAAACCTTGTAAAAAAATACAAAAAATCATGCCAAATATATTTTTGAGATTGCACATCATAAAAATTTATTATTTTAAAAATAATTTATAAATGTGTAATTTTTTATTTAAAAAATGATTAACATAAAAAAGTAAAAACACTACCATTAGAAATCTACAATTGTTTTGTGTAATGCCAGATTTGTTCTTATATTATGCATATTAGATTTATTAGAATAATGTAAATAATAATTGATTGAATATATAATTCATATATTTTATTATGATCTTTCACAAAAAATAAATACATTAATTTATTATGACAAAACTCTTTTGTGATCATAAAAAAAGTTTTTTTGAATAATATTTTTTTTATGTTAAATTGGTTTTAATATTCATCTATAATTATTTTAGATCCAATGAATTAAACAAATTTAAAAATTTAGGTAACCATTTTTATAAACTAAAATTTAGCATCTACTATATATTTTTTATTTTTAAAAAATAACATTAATAGTATTTAGTGAAAATTGGATTTACATCTAATGTATACAATCGATGAATGTCATTCTCACACGTAACACAAGCTAATTCGTTTTTGTGTTCAGTTCAAGACATAACATATAATGAGTTTGTCTAATATATTAAATATATAATAATGTTTCATGATATTATATACCATTATACAATTTTTTTGAGTTCCGCATAAGAAATTTAGTATGATGTCCATATTTTAAAATTCCAAGGATTAACATCAATGATAATACCAAAGGATTTCTTGATAATCATGGTCAATCGCTAGTAAATTAACCATTGTAAGGAATTTTAATCCCAAATAAACTACCTTCACATACTCATAAAGGAAAATTCTTATTCATGAAATATATAGTGCCTCTTCATGATCCTAAGTCCAATATAGTTGAATCTACAAATGATATATATTTTCTCATATTATCTAGCTCTTAATAAAATGCATCTGACTCACCATCACACAATAATGTATTGATGAGGTAATTTATAGAGATATGAGGGTGTTCCATCATTGATTGTATTTAAAATCGTGGTAAACCTCATAGAAGAGACTCATTATCATTTACTCACTACTATATATGAATACTATATGGACTTCAATATTCCTACTTCGTGAATCATCAATAGAGTTTACCATCCACGATTTATATACCAAGTTAGTGTAAAATTACTAGAGGTGCACAATTGATATTTCTTATCAGACATTTACGTTGAACTATGAGGATATATATTTCAGTAATTTTTATCTGGTGTGTACAAAAAATATCTCACATAAAAAATTGTTTCAAAAAAAGTTAACTACCTTCCTGAACATTATAAACTAAAAATAGTGAATTTGGTTATTCTTTGAATAAACCATCCACTATGAATATTAATAAGAAACTATTATGAAATGCTTCAAAAAATTTCAACTTATAATTCCTAATTTATCAATATAAAATTGTCAAATCCAAATATTCCTTATCTATGTTCTATATTATTATGTTCATAAACATCCATTTGAAACATGGAATTTTATCCAATAATAATTATAAAACTCAAATATTATCCCCTTCTTGATCATATTTATCATTCTTTTGTTCGGTATAATGTTTTTATAAATGAATTTATGGTAGTAGCCAAAAAATATCAAACATGATATTTGACGACATTCAAGATACTACGAAATTGATGTTATGCAAATACATCACCATACCATCCAATAGTATTATGTTCTATAAAAAACACATAATCTATAATAGGTGTGTTTAGATACTTTCATAAATTTAACATTCCCAAGGTATTAAAAAAAACTATCACCTTGTGTAAAACATGATTATATCATGATAAGTATTAAAATAAAATATCATATATCAATATAGAAGGATATATTATTAATTTAAATCGAAAAATTAATTCATAGGTGCTATAAATAAATATGAAGTACTCATTATGCCGAACAACAAAACAAGGAACTCATACAAGTCATATCCACTCATGAAATTATTTTTGGTAATGTATGTTATCATAATATATGGATAGTGTTATCCCAACCTCGTATTAATCATAGAGGAAAACATGGGTTTTATCAACTAATTTAATAATTTTTATATATGATTAATTTGATATTGATTCATCATAATTAATTGATTGAATATATAGTAAAAAACCATTAAATATTACATTTAATGGATTTTTATATAATAATATAGTACTTTAAGGTTATTTATTATAGATAATAGATTCATGTTCCTTGAATACAAATAGATATATCTTTTCATCTCTCATATTTCATGGTTCTATTCAGTAAGATTGAATAGATATAGTCTTTGTGTATGAAAAATCATCTATACTAAACAAGAAAAATCTATCAGAAATAATATTTGGTATCTCTTTCAAATAAAATCATAATGATATTAAATAACAGAATAATAAACTATTTAAATTATCTCCCTCTTATAAAGATAATCTAAAAAACTAGCTCTTGATTACAACCAGCTAGAAAGGGTCTAGTCTTGAATAACCTATATTTAATCCCCACTCTTATTTAATGCTAATCATATCACCCACTGGGGATGTAAAGGATAGTCACCTATGATATGAGTTGATCCATTATCAGTAATCAGTCATAAATGAAATCAAAATGACCCTATTGAAATTTATCATCTCATGTAGATTGAAATCCAAAATATTCAATTAAGTAGTAAAGACAATCGAACATTTTGGATTCCTTCAAACAACCTCAAATAAATCCCTTAATAGTGTGTTAATGTTCATAACCTAAGTAATATAATCTATTAAAACAAAATTAAAAAATAAATGAGATATAATTAATAATATTAATGCACACATAATAAATAAAACATATTATTGTGTATATATAATTTTAATATTACCGAATATTTTTAATGATTCTTCTAAATAATAAGAATTTTTTGGGTAAATTTCATGATGTTATCTAAAACTCCAACCCTATTATCCTTTACAATAAACCCACTATAGGGAAATCATCTAATACTTATACCATTTCACGAATGAACCAAAATCATCAATTCACAACAAATTATGTGAATAATTATTACTATAATTTTGGGGTGATTCTCCCAAACCATCCTTAATATTTTTTGTCTGAAAAGATAAATATCAACTAGATAGTTATGAAGAATATATATAGAAGATTTATATGTTCCCCATACAGCTACTATAGTGTAACTCATAAGGTTCCCTATCAATATCTAGTCAGAGATTCCCCAGACATATCTACTAACAATGCTCTAATGAAATAAACCCTTATTGGGGAGCTGAAAACCCTCTACCTTGATTTATCATTCCATTACTGCCCTCATGATATTTATCTTAAATCTACTTCCTACTAAGTAAAGTCACCCTTTTTTCTCAATAGAACAATGAATCTTACCATAAAGTTTAGCTACTACCCGACACCACGTAGACATGAGGGATTTTATCATGAATTAGTTATTATTACCATGTGTTTTTCTACAAGAGTGAAAAATCCTTATTGTGTTTGAATTATTTGATTTTTATAAAGGATAAAAATATATATACTATAGTAAATTACATTTGAAAAATTTTAGGATAATTTTTATAGACCTTAAATAATTATTTTTAACCCTTGGGATAATGATTTCAATGTTTTTTATATGTTTTCTTGTGTGATATCTGATATTTATTTATTATGTAAATATATATCCGACATAAGTCTAAAAAATAATATTATGGGGAAAATTTTATGTAAGATAAAACACATCAGTTTTTTTAAAATTATTTCTTATGCATAAGAAGTTATAAATTTTACACTCCGGAATTTTGTAGCACCCCGATACTATATCCACTTAACCTGTGATCTTGTCTACAGGTCCACTGGGCCTTATTTAAAACTCCCTATATGGAAAAGGAAATGAACAAGAAGTGATTATATATTAGGTGATAGTGGGGATACTATACCCTCTTGTGATGATAATAATAATTATTATAATACAATAACATAGTAGATGAATTTTCCAAAAATAGTGGAAGAAATACCATTAGCTCAGTGAAAAAAAAAACCATTTAAAGGACATACCAACACCTCATATACATACATATTTGTCAACATATACATATCGGATAGTCATAAAAGACATATAGGGTATTCAGAAGGTCGACCACATATTTTCATACTCATAATTCCAAATGAGACAACAACCAAATATATATTAACCTTCATGATCTATCATCCATCTATCCCATGAACACACACATCACTACTCATTATGGATTAATAAAAGATATTGGTACCTCAAGGAATATCAATGTAATAAAACATATATGTATCATGATTGGCCTAGTAGTGTGTGAGTATGAACTTAAAAGGAAACCACAAATATATCCCCATCTTACATTCATATTTATCTCATAGTAGGCATACCTAAGTTAATAGAAACGAAACTAGAAATTTAATTGCGCCACATCCCTTTTTCTCAATGACAATAGGGATGTTTTTTTCTTATCACTAGTGCAGAAAACGTTATTTACATCACCATTTTTTACGTCGGTTATATATAACTGACGTGATAATCTATGAAACGTAGTTTCTTACGTCGGTTATTTTATAACCGATGTTACAAACCACCCGTGTTTGGTTTTTACGTCGGTTATCAAATAACCTACGTAAAAAACCAAAGCGCGGGGGTTTTTTATGTCGGTTATTTGATAACCGGCGTAAAAACCAAGATATCTACGAGTTTTTTATGTCGGTTATCAAATAACCGACCTATAAAACCAAACCGTGGGGGGTATTTTACATTAGTTATTTGATAACCGACATAAAAAACGAGATATCTACGAGTTTCTTATGTCGGTTATAAAATAACCGACCTAAAAAACCAAAGCATGTGAGGGTTCTTACGTCGGTTATTTGATAACCGACGTAAAAAACGAGATATCTATGAGTTTTTTACGTCAGTTATCAAATAAACGACGTAAAAAACCAAAGTGTGGTGGGTTTTTTACGTCGATTATTTGATAACCGACGTAAAAACCTGTGATTTTTGATGTCTTTTTTACGTCGGGTATTTTTATAACCGACGTAAAAAAAATCCGTATCTGATACATTTATAACGTCGGTTATTATAAAAACTAACGTTATAAATGTAAAAAAAAAATAGTTTATAACTTAGGTTATTAAATAACAGACGTTATAAAAACATTTAAAAAATTAACAACCCCCGAGGTTTGTCATTTACAAATTTTCGTTCGACAATCCGGCGGCTCGTCTCTCTCGCACGATAAACCCTAATCGGCTCGTCGATCTCACAGTGTTAAACTCGTTTTTCCTACAATGTTTATCATCTTTACTCTCCTCGGATCTATCATCTCAACTCGCAACACTCAATTAAGCCTTCGATGAATTTATTTCGTTCATTTTTTTCCCGGATAGTCTATATTTATGTTTTGCGATTTTTGTGTGCTTTTTTCGTTCGTTTTGTGTGCTTTCAACTTGTTCGATTTTTGTGTGATTTTTTTCCCAGATCTATCATCTCAACTTGTTTTGTGTGATTTTAACTCGCAACACAAAAGGCATTCCAAAACCCCCGTTTCATGTAATCCTTCAACTCGAAACACTATATTTTGTGTGCTTTTTTTATTCGTTTTGCCTACATCGTATATTTTTTGTGGTCCCAAAATTTTTTTTGATGGATTTGGATATGTCTTTAATTTTATATATTCATTTTATCTTGAAATTTGGTGCTTTTATTGTGTGACTCTTAGGTTAATAATTGGGTGTATTTTATAACCTATGAAAGTGATTCATTAATTTTGAAAGGGGAATCCAATTATGGTTTTTTAATTCTTTGTTTTCATGTGGGCCTCAAAAGGGGGGTTTTGAATGGGTGTTATGTGTAAAACCTTGTCACACTTCTTGAAGGTGTTTTATGAAAAAGTTTGTTTTTCATGTGTATTGTTTGTGACATTATTTGAGGTAAATTATTAAAATATGGGGGTGGTTTAATAAATTTGTATTGTGCTGAAATTTATATTTTGGATTTGTATTGGTATGATTTTTTTCTTGAATGGGGGTTTTTTGGAATTTCTTTTGTATGCAAAACATGGTTGTTCCTCTTGGGATTGTTTTATGAAAATTGAAAATGATTTAGTGAGTTAAAAAAAGTGATAAAATGGTGTAAATGCAATATTTTGGCGATGTTATTCACCTAATAAGGGTTTTTTAAAGGAAAAGTGGTGATTTAAGATGTCAAACATTTTCAGAATGTTTTATAAATTGAGGAATTGTTTTATTAAATTGTGATGTTGGTGCGAAACATGTTTTTGGACTATTTTGTGTGACTTTTTTTATAAAATAAATTATGATATTAGTTATTGAGAATCATTTGATCATTTGACTAGTTGAATATCAATGATTATTTTTAATTATCATACGATCATTTAAGTATCCATATTTAATAATATTTAATTACATCTATTTCATTCTGAAGTATATATTAAATGCATGTGTTTTTCGTTGTTCATCATCCCTAGTTTTATATGTAAACCATTGTTTAGGGGGTTGTCCGGGGGTGGGTGGGTGTAGGGGGCTATCCAAGGGGGTGGAGGCCTATCCAAAATGTTTTGGGGGTTGTCCAGGGGGTGAGGGGTTTTCCAGAGGGTTGGGGGTGTCCAGGGGGGTGTCCAAGGGGGTCGGGGTGGGGGTGGTGTCCAGGAGGGGTGGGGGGTGCTCTCTGGAGGGGTGGGGTGTTGTCCGGGGGGGGGGGGGGGGGGGGGTTGTCCAAAGGGTTGGGGGTGTCCAGTGGGGTGTCCAAGGGGGTAGGGGTGGGGGTGGTGTCCAAGAGGGGTGGGGGTGTTGTCTAGAGGGGTGGGGGCTGTCCTGGGGGTTGGGGGATGTCCAGAGGGTTGGGGGGTGTCCTGGGGGGTGGGTGGGTGTGGGGGCTGTCCAAGGGGGTGGAGGCCTGTCCAGAGGGTTTTGGGGGTTGTCCGGGGGGTGGGGGGTTGTCCAGAGGGTTTGGGCTGTCCAGGGGTGCTTGGATTTACATTGTGATTTTCTCCATCTGAATTTTTATTTTAAATACGATTTGATTCTCAAGTTTACTCCATTATCTCCAATTTTCTATCAACCATGTAGGCGCCATGGTTTTCTTTTATTCAATGGAAGTTAAAACTATTATATCTAACTATATTTTGTTTTAATAATACTATTCAAGAATATTTTTTTAAATACTCATAGATTAGTTTTATATTTCAAAATTGTTTTACATTCAAATTATGATTTTTTTCATATAAACTTATATTTGTCTTATCTTAAAAATATATATATTTTTGATATTTGTTATAGGTAATAATGAGTCGAAGTTGGATTACGGCACATCGAATGAGCAATGAATTTGAGGAAGGTGTTGATGCCTTTTTGGAATTTGCTAAACGAAATGTTCCAAGTAGTGACATTTTTTTTCTGTCCATGCCTGAAATTTTTGAATATGAAGAAGTTGAAAAGTAGTGAGATAAAAGATCATCTGATATATCATGGTTTTAATCCGAGTTACAGCCCATGGATTTGGCATGGTGAAACTAGATGAAATGTCACTGATGATCATGATGATTCACAAGATGGTAACTCCGATGGAATTGAAGAAATGATTCGCGATATTGTAGCAGAACAAATTGAGATAGAACTGACAGTTGCGCGTCTATATGGTGATGCTGAAAAACCATTATATCCTAGTTGTAAAGATTCTACAGTTTTTTTGGCGGTGTTAAGATTGATTAACCTGAAGGCGAAACATGGATGGAGTGATAGAAATTTTACAGAGCTGCTACAATTGATGAAAGACATTCCTCCAAAAGATAAGGATCTTTCAGATTCACATTACAAGGCCAAGAAAATATTATGCCCGATGGGATTGGGATACAAGAAAATACATGCATGACGGAATGACTGCATTATTTATAGGAAGGAATATGAGTTTCTGTTAGAGGGTCCTAAATGTGGGACATCACGGTATAAGGTGAAAGAAAAATCACAGACTGATGTAGAGATTACAAATCTCCCTTCAAAAGTATTTTGGTATCTTCCTATAATTCATCGTTTCAAACGGTTATTTGCTAATTCACATGTTGCAAAAAGGATAAGTTGGCATGTTGATGAGCAGGTATGTGATTGAAAAATACATCATCCAGCTAATTGTCCACAATGGAAGAAACTTTATGCGAAATATTCTACATTTGGAAATGAAATTAGAAATCTCAGACTACGGTTGTGCATAGATGGAATGAATCCATACCGAACCCTCAGTAGCACACATAGTTCATGGCCTGTTTTATTGGTAATTTACCACCTCCCTCCTAAAGTTTATATGAAGCGCAAATATTTCATGTTGAGTATAATGATCTCTGGTCCAAAGCAACTCGACAATGATATCGATTTTTACTTGTCATCATTGATTGATGATTTGAAATTGTTATGGGCTGATGGTATTAGGGTGTATGATTCTTATAAAATGGAATATTTTCAACTTCATGCAGTTCTTCTGTTCACTATAAATGACTTCCCAGTGTATGGAAATTTTTCTGGATACAGTGTTAAAGGGCATAAATCATGTCCAATTTGCGAACAAGAGACATCATATTGTCAATTGCATTATGGGAGGAAAACAGTGTACATGGGTCATCGAAAGTTTTTGCCTATGGATCATCCTTATAGAAGACTAAAAAAGGCATTCAATGGCTCACAAGAATTTGATACTTCTCCAAAACCTTTATCCCCTGATCTCTATTTTGAGAGGTTGAAAAATCATGATGTGACATTGGGAAAGACACATAAATATGGTAATGATAGACATATTTGGAGGAAAAGGTCAATATTGTTTGAGCTTCCATATTGTAGGTATCATGAAGTTAAACATAATATTGATGTCATGCACGTGGAGAAGAATATCTGTGATTTTTTTATTCGAACATCGTTGGATATTAAAGGAAAGAAAAAATATGGGTTGAATGCAAGATTAGACTTACTATAAATGGGAATATGTTTGGAGTTAGCTCCCACCCCTAAAGGAAGACGAACATATCTTCCCTCAGCTTGTCATACATTATCGAAGAGGTAGAAAATTAGCTTCGATCGGTGTCTTCATGATATCAATGTTCCTCAAGGTTATTCTTCTAATGTAAATTTTTTTGTCTCATTAAGGACTTGAAGTTCATAGGTATAAAATCACATGATTGTCATGTCATGATGCAGCAAATTATACCAGTTTCATTGCGTGTAATATTTCCCATTCATGTCAGAAATACTATAATGAAGTTGTGTTATTTTTACAATTCAATTTGTAACAAGATGATTGATGTGAATGCTTTGAACATTTTGGAAAAGGATGAAATTTTTATACTTTGTTAATTTGAAATGTATTTTCCTCTTACTTTTTTTTGATATAATGGTGCATTTAATGATTCATCTGGTTCGAGAAATAAAGCTTTATGGACCTGTATATCTTCGTTGGATGTATCCTTTTGAAAGGTATATAAAAATATTAAAGGGGTATGTTAAAAATCCATATTGACCTGAAGCCTCCATTATAGAAAAGTATATTTCTGAGGAGGTAGCAGAGTTTTGTACGAGCTACTTGGCTGTGGCGCAACACATAGGTTTGCCTCCATCTCTCCATGAATGAGTTAATAATGAGGGAAAGGGGATTCGTGGCATGAAAGTCAAATCATTGTCAGCTGAATAGATGAAGAAGTTATAATCATACATCTTGAATAACATAGCTGATGCTCAACTGTATATCACATTTCATATTAATGAGTTGAAACAATTTCATCCAAAGAAGAATGAAATGTGGATTTTGAATGAGCACAACAAAACATTTTTTTCATGGATTAAAAAGACTTTGCTTGGTAGATCAGATGTATCAGAGACATTAAAATGGAACGTGGGTGGTATATGTTTAAATGTGATAACATGGTCCAGTTATAACATTAATGGTTATACATTTCATACGAAAGCTCAGGAAAACAGAAGTGCAGTTCAGAATAGTGGTGTATTGGTGTTTGCAGAAGTGATGCATTTTTCGAGTGCTAAGTAAAAAAACCCAATTTCTGCATCAAGTTCATATTATGGAGTGATTGAAGACATATGGTAGGTTGATTACTTTAAAATTAAAGTTCCTATTTTTAACTGTAAATGGTTTATCGGTAACAACAGTTTCAGACATGATGAATTTGGAATGACACTTGTTAATCTGAATAGATTGGAAGACACAACTGATTCTTTTATAAGGGAAACACATGAAAAACAAATTTTTTATGTAGTAGATCAATCAGATATGCAGTGGGCTGTTGTTTTACAAGGGAAAATGCAATATGTTGGTGAGGATGATCTTGATGAAGATGCTGATTTATGTGGGATCCCTACTTATATGGAAATATTAACAAAATATAATGATGAGAATGTTGAAGACATAGTTTGTTCCATAAAGAGTGATCACGATAAAGGAATTTGGGAAAAGAATCAATTTTTGCATTCCTAAAATTACAGGTAACATATGTTTATTTCCTGTTTAAATTTACTTTTTTTCATAAATGTTAGATATTGTAAGTTCTTTATTTATTAAAACATGTTTCAAAACAAAATAAGTATAGTTTTTTGTTTGTTTTAAGTTTATTTAGTTTACTTTATCAAGTTTATAACCATTACATCAATTATATATCTATTATTTTTGTTCAGTGAAAATTACTTTACCATGTTTACCATGTTTTACAGGTTTACCATGTTTACCATCTTGAACATCTTGACCATCTTTACCATCTTTACCATTGTTTAACATGATTAACATATTACCAATGTTTACTATTAAGTAACTAATTACACTTTTCTATTTTCTGATTACAGTAGTATTAAAATATTTGAATTTGTATATTTGTGAACTTACGTTTGTTTTTTTGATTGGAAGGATAATGACAGATCA
Source organism: Viscum album (assembly GCA_963277665.1). Classification (NCBI taxonomy): domain Eukaryota; kingdom Viridiplantae; phylum Streptophyta; class Magnoliopsida; order Santalales; family Viscaceae; genus Viscum; species Viscum album. The sequence continues at coordinate 1,935,404,795 of OY728142.1, forward strand.
TTCAGTTGATCAACCACATGATTCTTGAGATGAGAATGTAGCTGGTCATACCTATAGGGATGAACATTCACATGCTCCTATTAATACAAAGACTTCAAAGGTTGGTAAACATGGGTGCACACGTTTACCAAAATTATCACTTGCCCGTACGTAGGATCAGAGGATGGTCGTTTAGTTTGATGATGATGATATTCCTAGAGGTCCGAATGCAAAAGATTTTATGATTTTTGTAGAAACTTAGGCTAAGAGAAAAGTAAGCATTCTGTATGATGATTGTAGAAGTGTGGATAAAGCGATAATCTCTCAGTTGTGGGAGACGATTTTGTTAAGATTTTTTGTCATTTTTTGACTATTCTTTTAATGTTTCTAGTATATATAATATGTTTAACCTCTTCTTTATCAGATGAAATTTGATATTCCTGACACCAGAGGAGTCAGGAATAAATGCTTATCATTGTCTGCCAAGAGATGGAGGGATTTCAAATCAACCCTCTCATCTGATTTCATTTATGGTCATAGAATTTATGACAATCCATGTCGTATATATCCTTTTATAGATGAAGTCACATGGAGATAGTTTTTTGAAAGTAGAAGAAAAGAGTCATTTCCGGTAAGGTCAATGTAAACATTTATAAACTTTCTTATATAAATGATTTTATTAATGTTTTGTTAATTCTTTCTTATTCTTAAATTATAGAAAACAAGGAAATCTCATCACGAGATCCAATCTAAAAGTGTATACCCACATAGTTTATCTCGGGGAGGGTATGCATTATTAGAAGAACAAATGATGGCAGAAAATTTTCATCAACTAAGAGCTGGGCCTTTAAGCTCTAGAGAGGTGGCCCCTCCATCCACTCTATCTAGACATGAAAAATGGAAGAGAGCTCGGAAGTAAAAAAAGGGAAATATCTTTCGGAAGAATCGAGAATCGTAGCTGAGAAGATTGTAAGATATCTATTTTATTTATTTAAGTTAACTATTTTTTTCATATAATTTAAATCATTATAGAAATGTTCAATTAATTAATACAGGACTCTCTTGAGGATCAGAGTTCGCAAGGGACATTTACAGCTACTGGGAGGGAAGATATTTTATCTGTAGCATTTGGAAGGCCCGAACATCCTGGTCATGTAAGAGGATATCCGGCAGGTGTATCGGTAAGAAAATTGTTGCCACTTTCTTCAACTTCTAACGTTGAGGGAGTTTATAAAAAAAATAGAGTCCTTGGAGGAAGAAGTTAAAAATATTAATGCGACAATGGAGGACAAGATTAGAGCATCGGTGCAGTCTACGTTTGCAGAAATGAAAAGACAATTTCAAACTGCAGCTCCCACTCCTCCACCTCCCCCTGCAGACCCCATTATTTATCCTCCACCTCCGCCAGTATCTTCTACTCCCCCACCTTAGCCTGTGGACCCCATTGTTTATCCTACTCCTCTGCCACAACTTCCTACTTATCACGAGTTGTATGTTGATGATTCTCAACATCATATAGTAGCATATGGGTTGGTATATTGTATAGGAGATACAGTTCATCATCAATAATTAGAGGTAGAGAATCAGAAGATCGATGTACACAATATTATAGATAGATCATCTAGGGTACCAATACCTACAGATGAGGTGGCGACAGTTGGACAGAGTATCGACCATTTTTTAATTTGGTCATCCGGACTTCTTAGACTCATTACCATAGAGGTATGAATGTTATATCTTTTATTTTGTTTTTTATTAAAGTTGTTTTATAATTTGAAAACAAATATATTTTTCAATTTATATTTAAATGAATACTTCAAAGGTAAAGAAATACTATATAGACAACAACAAAGACAAATGGTTATGACATTAGATATAGAATCTAGTAGTCTTGACAAAATTCCAAGATATTCAAATTTATTGGCGGGTTATTATGAGTTTACAATGGAAGCACATGTTTGTGGACGTGAAATAAGTGTGGGGATTATGAAAACTGATATCATGGAGCTTTCTACTAGAGATAAGTTGGTAATCAACATGGTGCAAATTTTTTTCATGTAAGTCATAACACCTTTTCCATGAGTTATATTTATTAAAAATGTATACTTATGTATGGTTTTTATTAGGTATCATTATAAAATTTGTGAGAGGAATGAGCTTACAGATGTATATGGATTCATGGACCCGCAATTTATTTCCCCTGAAGCATTTTCATTGAATGAGGAACAAAGAATGGTTTATTTTGTTGATAGACTTGAAAAGAATATAGTCACAGAATGTTAGATGATGCCTTTTTATGAGAGGTATGAATCAAATTTCTCTCAAAAAGTTAATTATCTTTTAACATAAAAAACCACTAACGTTAAATTTCCTTTTATCAGTGATCATTGGATGTTAGGGTTTTTTTGCCCAAGGTAGAAAGCACTTTATTGGATATGCTCTGTCCATGGTGATGTGCGGGAAAGTTTTATGAATATATTGGAAAAGTAAGTATCAATTTCTCAATAGTTTTATATATTATAATGAATTTTAAATTTACCCCATTCGTATTATTTTCTAACAGTGCATGGGCCTACTTTCAAAAAAAAACACAAAGAAATGGAGTGTAAAGATCAAATATGTAAATGCGAAGGTAAATATCAATTTATAATTTGTACTTTTTGATTTATTACATAAAAATAATATATTGAATTTACACTCATTAAAACAGAATTTTCATGAACAAAAAGGCGTCATCAAATGCGCATATTATATGTTAAGATTTATGTATGAAATAATAACAACAGGGATAGTTTTGAATTTTGACCTAGTACGATTTCCTCTTAAACATTTCCATAATATTTCAATTTGATTTATTCATTATACACGTTAACTACTTTCCTTTTCTTTTGTAGATTTTTGATAATCCTCAACCATATATTGCTGAAGATATCAAACACTTACAAGTGAAGTGGTCAAATCATTTTACAGGTTTGAATGAATTTTAGTTGTTTGTAATGTAGAATTTAATTTTGAATATTGTCGTTGTAATTGAGTATTTGGTAGTTGTTTAGGTTAGATGTAGTTTTTTTGAAGTTGATAGTGTATGTTTTGAATGTTATATATGTGAATGTTTAATTTTGCTATACTTCTTTGTTTTGGTTTACTTTTGATGGTTTTTCTGGTATGGATTTTGCTTTGTGGGGGATGGGTTCCAAGGGTATGGGGGTTTGTTCAGTGGGGATGGGGGTGTCCAGGGATATGGGAGGGAAGTCCGGTGGGGTGGGGGGCAATCCAGGGGGGTAGGAGGGCTATCCAAGGGTGTGGAAGGGTGCTCCAGGGGTGTGGGAGTGCTGTCCAGGGGGTGGGGGGTATACATGAGGGTGGGGGAGGGGGTTCCAGGGGTGTTTGGTGCTGTCCAGGGGTGTGGTGGGGGCTGTCAATTGGGGTGAGGGGGTGAGGGGGTGTTGTTAAGGAGGGTGGGGGTTGTCGAGGGGTGTTTGGGGCTGTCCAGGGGGTCAGGGGCAGTCTAGGAGAGTGGTGGGGGCTCCAATGGGGTGGGGGAGGGCTGTCCATGGGGTATACATGAGGGTGGGGGCTCCAATGGGGTGGGGGAGGGCTATCCAGGGGGTATACATGAGTGTGGGGGCTCTAATGGGGTGGGGGAGGTCTATCCATGGGGTATAGATGAGGGTGGGGCTCCAATAGGGTGGGGGAGGGCTATCCAGGGGGTATACATGAGGGTGGGGGCTCTAATTGGGTGGGGGAGGGCTGTCCATGGGGTATAGATGAGGGTGGGGGATGTCTAGTGGGACATGTTTTATATGTTATCAATGTAAATGATTAAATTTGATCTCCTTCTGTTTTTTTGGTACGATTTCTTGATTTTTTTTTCTAGTTGATTCCGGGGGAGAGCAGATGAGTGCATTCAATTTTTTAAAAAAACAAAAATTGCCTTCCATGTCAGTTATTTTATAACCGATGTGATAAAGAAAACAGGATGGGTTTATCACGTCCGTTATTTCATAACCGACGTGATAAAAAGCCTGGGAAATGGTTTATCATGTTGGTTATCTAATAACTGGCGTGATAAAGAAAAAGGGAAGGGTTTATAACGTTTGTTTTTTAATAACCAATGTCATAGAAGGCCTGTGAAAGTGTTTATAACGTCGTTTATTTAATAACTGATGTGATACAAGGCCTGGGAAATGGTTTATCACGTCGGTTATTAAATAACCGACATGAAACCTGGGGGGGGCTGGGTTTATGACGTCGGTTATTATATAACCGACGTGATAAACCCCCCACCCCTGGTTTATCACGACAGTTATATAATAACCGGCGTGAAAAACCCCCCCTGGACTGGTTTATCATGTCGGTTATTAAATAACTGATGTGAAACACGGGGGGGGGGGGGGGCTGGGTTTATAATGTCGGTTATTATATAACTGACGTGATCAACCCCCCTCCCCCCGGTTTATCACGGCATTTATATAATAACCGACATGAAAAACCCATCCGGGGGGGTTCCTCACGTCGGTTATTATATAACCACCATGATAAACGATTTCCCAGTCCTTTTATCATGTCTGTTATTTAATAACCGACGTGATAAACCATTTCCCATGCCTTTTATCACATCAGTTAATAAATAACTGACATTTTAAACCCTTCCCGTTTTCTTTATCACGTCGGTTATTTTATAACCAACGTGATAAACATCGCGATTTTATGTTTTTGATGACGGTTTTAAAATAACCGATGTCAAAAACGTTATTTATAACGTCATCCGTATACATGTCGGCTAGAAACCGACGTAAAAAATTAAAAATAACCGATGTAAAAAACATTTTCTGCACAAGTGTATTCAACGTACAAAAAAATGTTTAGATGTATCCATAGATTGTTAAATATTGAAAACCCTTGATCTCCACCCAAATTGACCTCCAAATAGATCACCAAACAATGACTTCAAAAGTCTCTCAAGCTTATGATTCTACATGTCATTATCATCTCAATATCCTAAATTACAATGAAAAAATATTATTTATTCTTCAATGAAAATTAATCAACAATCAGATCAACTTCTCAATATTCAAAGGAATGATGTGAGCTATCCCCCCATCATCACATCCCATTGGTTATCAATTTCATAGATATAAGAATCCCAAATATGAAGATTTCACTCACCATCATCCATGGATTTCAAGGTTGGGACCCTCCTTTGAAACAAAGGGTCAACCTCATCCCCTATGTTTCTAAAACTAATGATTCCTTCACTCCCATCGAGTGGTCAAAATAACCTCACTTTGTCATTATCTATGTACACACGACTCCAACAACATTATCATCCAATCACAGTGAGCATAAATCACAAATAATACATAATCCATACCAACCGAAATCTTAATTGACAATTGTGAACTTCATCAACCATATAAATCATAGTCAACATCTTCCACCTAATCCTGATGACCACATGTCCTTGATTATAACTTTCAAAACAATCCCACAATTTTCAGTTCATTCCCACATCCAAAAAAACATCATCTTCTATATCTCAATTATTCAATAACACAATATACTATTGGCCTTTCCCAATATATTCCCATGAAAAAAACTAGTTATAAAAAACATAATTAATTTAATATAATAAAACAACATGAAATACATACCAAAAGAACTGAAAATACAAAACCTATATTAACACATTTTAGAAGATAAGGGAATGACTATGAACAACTCAAAACATTAATTAAATGATTTAAATTTATACATTAATTAATATGGTTTTCACCTATAAAACCCCTCAAACCAATATTAAGATACTCATAGCATATAATTTATATATTAATGGATAATTATTGGAAACAAAAACAATATCATTTTAGGTGATCACTTATTGAATATCTGACCCTAATATAATCTGGAATGGAAGAAAAAATGAATTAGACAAAAAACCTGGAAATATGGTATATGATATTGAATGTATATTGACTTCCAAATTGAATGAGAGATTAATAAAGTAGGTTATAATTTTTTGTAGATATACTATTAGCTATACAACCCACATAATGGTTTGTGAATCTGTACACAAATGAGGGACTTCTAAAAAACCTAAGAGAGGATATGGGTTTATATCACAAATAGAGGAGGCACATGAAATTGTGGAATAACATGGGAGAAGAAAGAAATCATTAAGGGGATTTTTTTCTAAATACTACCTATATAATGAACATCATTTTCTGTTCACATGGTTTTGTTAACTGTGTTCCAACCATGTGGTGCTAATGTTCAGAGGCCACCCTCCCTCGCATGACTGGGGGCACAATTTATGTAAAAATTCATAGTCCATATGGATAACCACTACATTAACAAAATAATTGTGAAATGATTTCACACCCAACCCCACATATTTTTTATATCTATGCTCGAGATGAAAAATTAGATTCATGATTTCCCCTAAAAAGGAATCATTTTTTTAAAAAAAAATTACGCCTCTTCTTGCACCATACCTAAATGAGATTTTGAGACTCAATATAACTAAAACTCATACGAACCACACTGTAAATCAGAGACACATAATGCACATAAAAATTAATTCAATTGATAATTAAAACTCTAGAAAATAATTTATGGATTCTATAAATAAATTTTTACCACATACCAAACTAGAAATTCAAAATTTCCTGGATATTTTGAACTGTTCAATAATTAGGGACATTAAAATCTCACCACCTTCCTATTGCAAACCGCAAATTTTTTTGGTCTCACTGTTTGATAATACATGATCTGAACAAATCATAAATATTATATCAAACTAACTCAGTCAGTTACATATGATTACCTCTTCTTGTGTCATTCCGTGCCTTTAGGAATTACCTACCCAGTCTCTTCCTAACCCAAACTGACATTCTAATGGTTACAACATCCATATTCAAAACATATATATTCCTACATGACATACCATAATTCTTACACCACATTATATTGACAAATAATACCCTTTTCATTCAAGAAACCCATATTTCTGGACTAAAACTGATACCAAATAAATCTCATATCATATATGATATTTTATCCTTAATGTCACATCAACTACACCAACAAGAGCCTTCATAAAAACTAATGGTTGATGAAAACTAATCACATATAATCCCTAAAAGAGGTATAATTTCAATTTATATAAAAAATGATAAGTCACATTTAAAAACAATATATTTGCCCAATTTTTTTGAAATTACACCTCTATTCAACTTATAAATTATTTGTTTTATATCAAATATCAATTCATCAAAAATTAAATCATATAAAACATAATAGAAAACTATCAATCCTATGTTCCTATTATGATGCATGAACCAAAAACCCCTCTCATTATATATGATGGAATGATATAAAACCTCATAAGTCAGTAAAATAATATCCATGTGCACCACTCGAGGTAGAAATACCAATCAATAGTAAGATAAAAAATAAAACATCAAATACTACCCATGAAAAATTGAGTTTTCCTAATTCATGTAGCTACAGTCACCTTGTAACATGCTCATTAACAATCCCCAAAAATATCATACTATCCTAACTACCATCTCTAAATAGAAAAATAAAATACATAACCAATGATACTAGTTTGTAACACCCCATTTTTTGGTCCACAATAACAATTTCCCAAATATGGATCACAACATGACCTCAAGAACACCTCCCCATATTCTTGATGATGCCAACTAGTAGTGTGGATCATGGGACATACACTAAGATGAAAATATATCATTATTAGAGTAAAAAATAGAATAAATAATTTCAAAAAATATAATAAAAATGTATAAAAATTATATGCAACCATAAAAGTAAAGAGCCACCACATCCCAACAGAAAAACTATAATAAAAAAGTATAAAAATTATATACAACCATAAAAGTAAAGAGCCACAACAACCCAAGTGAAACATGTTACCATAATTACATGTATAATTTAGATGTCCTGTAATCATACAAATAAAACCTCTAATATAAAAAACATTGAAAAGATAACAACACAACCCCAGTCCATCATGGTATTTGAATTCTGTGATCTAACACTTAAATCCTTGAATAAACTGACCAACATGTCCTTATCGAAAACATGTACATCAAAAGAAGTAGAATATTATTGGGGTACCAATGTTGAATAGAAAAGTGAGAAGTGTGTTGCGACAACTCAGTTTCCCACCATCAATTTTTTCTAATGAAAGAACTAATATAAATAAAAGTTTACACATGTGTATAATAAATAATTAACAAGTGAGTAAATAAAATGAGACCCATTATTTAGTCATTGTCAAATAAAGACACTTTTTAATTGAGGCTCTATGTGACCCCACAACTAATCTAACTCATTCCATCCAATGTTAGAAGTATGAATTGCATTCCAGAATGGGGGATAAACTATTTATGCAATATGGGAATTGTTTATTCAATTTTCATCATCCCAATGTCACCCGGAGCATTATTCTATGTATGAAAACCATTTAATATATTTGTTGTGCTCGAGTGTTAGTATGGAAAAACCTCTATATAATGATTATTTTTCCAACACAGCAACCAAAAAAAAATTCAGTCGGTCTATAAAATTACTTCAGCCAAACCCAATGATTAGAAGCATCATTCGATATTTAAATTCAAAAACATTATCTTATCATTATAGGTTAAGAAATATAGACTAGTTTATTAGAAATTAATTTCCATATTCCAATACATATGATCTCTTTATTATAATAAAGATTAATGGATTTTGTATCATGTTAACTAAAATCATCAAGAACCTTTATCCATTTATTATAAAATAATTTTATCATATATTATTAAATGGTCATAAAAGGCCCTTACACCTGAAACATGGTCCAAATAAATCCCAACCGCATTGTCAAGGAACAAAAAACCAAAATCAAATACTCTTTTAAAACATCATTCTGACATATTTTAAATCATGATTCATCATAACTAAAAACCCAAATAAGGAAAAGACCATCCATTCAATTTAATTTATTTTAATGAAACCAACATTGCAGTTTTTCAAGGGAAAATTGCTTACATAATTCCAATCATAACTTGAAATAAAATATGGGACCACTTTACAAATCAAATTGTGTTCAAAACAATACTTTATAACATTATCCAAATTAAAACATAGCTCCCCACCCATTGAAATAAAAAACTGAATCAAAATCAAAACCATATGATTTTAAAAAATTCAATGGCCTCCTAGGAATTTAACAAATGCAGGACATATAAAATATTACAATCATACCTTTAAAAATTCTCATTTTCTAAATTAAAATTATTATCCATTTACTATAATTAATTACATATATCAATGTTGACTATTTAATTTAACCATTTTAAAAGCATTCTCATAGACAATGTATTGACCTAGGTCTGGATTCCAATCATCGATGAACCCAAAGTGGAATGTGAAAGGCGTTGCACCTAAGAAACATGACCATATTTAATTACCATAGTAATGTAATGAAAAAACTCTATTTATTGAAATTGAAACTAATGCATAAAAAATGTCAATATTATGGGTTAAAACCTGTATTTCACCAACCACATTCTTATAGATAGTCACTCCACAAAACTCAAGCCCTAATTTTTAATATAATGACCTCAAGTACTAAGGTAATAAACCCCATTAAAATAGTGTTCATGAGATTCAGAAAAATATTAGGTAACAAAAAACACTCTTCCATAAAATGGAAGAAAACTATGTAAAGTACATAATTTTTTTTTTGTTTTCAACTAATGGAACTCCAAAAACAAATGGATAATATTATAAATTCCCATGGGGGATGTTGGAGATATTATATGGTACTATGATCTAATGGGGGTTGAATGAGTTGACTAATAAAGGGAGAAACTGTAACATTTAATGTGGGAAAATAGGAAGTTTTAAAATTTTAATGAGGCACACTATTTGGTTGTATTTCGTTCAAAACTATGTTTTATCCATGAGGTTACCTCTATCTAAGATTAAACAAAGCCAAAATACTCACTTGGCCTCCTGAATTGTTTGAAAATCATTTGGTTTTTATGTGGTCTCAATTATCTAAAAGGGAGCTTGAGTTGTATAGTCTCATAGGCCCCACCATATGGTCTCCAAGGCGATTCACCCCAGTTTTGGGCTATATGAATATGGTAATATGATACTACTAAATATACAAAAACTATTTTGTCAGCACATATTTGGACTCTTTTACCTCTTTTTCACGATTTAAACCTCTGAGAGGCAACTAAGGTCTCCACTTTGCATGGGAAACCTTCCATAAACCCATTTAAGATATGTTCAACAAAAATTTATACCAATAAGTTCCTCATCATATGGTTAGGATCTAGTATACATTTTAGTAAATAATAGACTGTACTTTTTATAGAAAATACATCCACTTTTTGAGGGTAGAATGTGGATAAAACTATGTTAAAGAGACTTATAGGGATATCCACTATAAAAGGGGATGAATACGTATAAATTGACGATCATTGATTTATAATCAGTGAACCTAAAATTATAAAACAACCTAAACACTCGTGAAGGATATGATTGGGTTAGTTATAACATAATTTATTAACCATTATAACGGATTTGAATAGATAATTATCATGTATAGCCTGGGCTTAACCTAAGAGTAAATATAGTATAAAACGTTTTCATTGTTTAGAAATCCTTTGAATAATTTTTAATTATTACATAATTACTGACTCTGATTTTTATTGTTGGAACTATCATATATTTTTTTTTGGATAATAGAAAAAAAGAATTATTCTAACATTAAATGGGATGGAGTATGTAGTTATTTTTATCATGAGAAACCAAATAATATGGGGTATGGAATATGAAATCTTAAGAATATTCTTAACCAGCTATCTCAAAATATTATTATAAACATGAATATTGGTGATTTTTTGGACAACCAAAATAATAGAGAAAATGATTTTAATGAAGACTAAATAAGTTTTATTATTCAACTTCCAACATGTTAAGAATTAGGGAAGACATAATTGAGAAACATATCAAATGAATTTTAAGATGTTTTGGGTGTGGAAAAGCAGGGAATATAAAATGTAATTATTGAGGAAAATTGAAATGTAATATTAATATAATGGATGTGAATAAGGGCTTTCCTAGGTTATCATGGTTTGTTGAATGTTTCAAAGTAGGAAATTGTGGGAATTAAGAAAATATTTGTTCATTGGGGAATAAATGAGAATAATATTAGAAATATTGAATGGGTAATGGTTTTATTATTGATGATGAAATGAAATGAATGAAATTCGAGAGTTATAATTAATTTTAACTATATTGATTGTTTTTAAATTAAAAAGGATACATAAATATTGGTTTAAGTATCATAAGTCATGATTCATGTTTTATAATGTAGAAACAATTTAATAAGTAATTTGAAAATGAATCATTTATATTGTTTTATAAAGGAAGTGATATGATTTGTGTATTAATGTCATGGGGTTTAAAATATGTTAGTTTAGTGTTTTGTGAATGAAATTATAGTAAAAAATCATAAAACAAAAAAGGATAGGTCCAAAATAGTTGTGCTTTAATAATTTTATAGATAATATTTACTTGTACTAATAAAATAGGAAAATGATTTAGTGGTCATATGAAATTTTTATAGAAAACCTTAAATGAGATTATATAACCATTAACATGTTCATGGTGTTATGGTAATAGATTTTACATGGGATTAAGAGATTATTGATCTTGATAAATTATATTTGATAGTGTTGCTGAAATTGAAATTGATTTGTGAATTAATTAAATATTAATGTTGGATAATGTTTATTACAACTTTTTTTAATGAATATATTGTACACCTTGTGATTTTATATTAGGAATTTGGATTATGTAACATTTTGGTAGAATTTATGTGTTTTTTGAGGTGATTTTTATTTTTTTGGATTTGTTAAGATATAATTTTCATGTTTGAAGAGAATATATGATCATTGTATTAACATGTTTTCTAAGAGACATTAGAATAGGATTTATATTATTTTTGTATTGGGGTTATGATTATTTTTAATATTTTGGTATTTTTTCTATATTTTGTGTTTCTAAATTGTTGAGTAACATTTTGTAGGATACTAAAGGAAAACTATTTATGGAATAATTTATGTTGAACATATAGATATATTTTTAAGGTTTTATATACTGATGTATTATTTTAGGATATAATTGTTCATCCATATTGGGTAACATGTGTTGTAACAACCTGAAATATTATTAAGAAGAATAATAAGCTTAATCGCATTTCTAACATGAAACGTAGAGCTTTTAAAGAATTGTAATATAATATCATAATAATATTATAAAAAAACATTTAATTAGATGGTATGAATAATAGAAAACCCATTATTAATATATTTACACTGGTATTACACAACATAATAGTATTTAATAATTTTTATGAAATAAGAAAACCATTTTAGGCATGTCATTTTATTCTTTAAATATCATTTTTTTAAAATACTTTTTATTTAATTTTTAGAATGAAAATAAAAATTAAAATAATAAAAATTATGAAATATTATTATTTAAAATTACTGTAATTTTTTTAATCATAATTTCAATATTTTCATAGGTTTCTTTTTTTGAAATTTCTTTTGAAAGACTTATTTTGTAGTTAATATGAAAAAATAATTTTTTAATAGTCACATTTTATTTCATTAAATTAATTAATTTCAAGGTCTATATAACATTAATAATAAAGTAATATACGATCAATTTTATTTAAAATAGTCTAATTTATACCATTATAGTCATAATTTTTCAATATTTTTATATAGGTCAATTTTAATGCCTAAAAAAATTATATTCTTGAAACAAATTTTTAATCACATTTTGTGGTTTTAAATTTAAATTAACTTATTCTACTTATAAGAATTGAATTTAAAATATTCAATTTAATATTTTTAGTAAGGTTGGTAAAATATGGCATGTAGATATATTTTTTAATATTAGAGGTGTATATTTGAATTACATTTCTATAATTTACTTTTTAATGTCAAATTATGTGAATAGTTCTTAAAATGACGTTAATATTTTTCTATGTTAAATTTTATATGATTAAATTACTAAAAAATCATAAAAATATTGAAATTGTAAATTATTGATGATATACGGTCTAAATTTTCATCCCATCATCATTTATGTTATAATTTTCACCTTATAATTTGATTATAATCATGTAATTTTAAAAAAACTAATTACCACAATTAATGATAATGTGGCTAATCAAATGGGTTAACAAAGAAGATAATATTTAAAATGAGATCTAAACGACTCAAAACTTGATTATATGATTATATTATGCCCATATTTTCCATATCATAAAATCTACATCATTTTTCAATGATTTTACATGATTTAGGTACATATTATTTTATAATATTCCATATATTTTGTTAAAATAAAATTAATGATATTTTATAATAAATAATAATTTATTAAATGATATAAAAATTATATAAATAATATATTTTCATAGAGAATTTTATTTTTTATAAAATATCAATCATTGGATATTTTTGAGTCACTATTAGTTTTACGGTAACATTATTGACCCTCAATGAGTAGAAACATTATTTTTTTGTAATTTCAAATAGTGTTAAAGATGTGTTAAAAATAATTTTGATGATGATTCTCATCATTTCATAGAAATATTTCAATTTAGATACATACTTTAATGAAAAAATATATATCTATTTAATTAATTAAATAATTCCCATAGTTCTCATCCCCTCAATTGTAAATGGGAACCTCCACTCCATAATTATTCAAAATTTCTGGGGATTCTAGATAAAAAATCCATTCACTCAAAAAAAATATTGTATTCCACAAACGTATGACAAATTATTATAGTATTCCAAACGTCTATCCTCTTAACGTATAATGTGTAATTTAATGGAGGTTTCTTAATGAAACCATATAAATTTTGACCGATCTTTTTAAATATAACTAATTATTATACATCCAATAAATATATGGTAATCATATTCCAATAATTAGCTCATTATATTAATTATATTTAATTTATTTAATGAGGATGTAAGGACCATTATCTAATTTTGTCCCATTCATTGAAAAATGATAACATTTTTCATATGTATAAGTGGACCACCACCTACGTGAAGTAATGTGATTCTTTTTTTACTTCTATTTTCAATTAATGGAAATAAGTACATATTTAGTGAATATATATTATATATAACATACAATAATGATTTTTGTAATGTTAATTATAATTTACATTCCTTTTTTCAATTGAAATATGAATACAATATTTTTGAGTAAATACGACCTACTATCTCAATGAATGGGGTAATTAATTTTTCTAAATAAAATTGTATTGGAAAACAATATATATATGTATACTGAATATATATTATATTAATATCATAAATTACATTTTGGATTTGATCGACATGTGATCAATGTCTATGGATCGAGACTTCTATACAAAAACATTCATAAAAAACATAGAAGTTTTGTCCCTAAACAGTGATTTTAATAACAAATTATTAATAAACGAGTGGAATTATATTATATGTAATTTATATATGGTATGATATATATTATTATTTTTCTAGAATACTTTTTTATAAATTTATATTTATTATATAGGAGGATCGAATACCTGTGAATAAATTTGAGACTTGATGAAATGGGATTTCTAATCTCACTTTTTTCTTGAGAGAAAGATTCTATATTCATAGATTTTTACCTTGGATTAGTGTATATAGTTTTAATTATATTATTTTATAATTATTTCAATTAAAATTATATAGATTTCAAAATAAAAATTATTTTTTCTCTTTGAATAGATTTTTATTCAAAGATTACCAAAGTGGAAAATGTTTACTATCTCAAATTGTCATCCTTGAAACCTACTTTATTTTATAGAACTCGTTTATTTTTTTGGTGTTCTTAGTTCAGTACTTAAAATTTATATTATGAGGAAAATTAACATCACGAAATTTATATATCATTTTAATTTATTAATTCATTTTATTTACTATGAAAAAGTTAATATATCATTATTGGATTTATGTTTCAATCCATTTATAATCAGGATTGATTATGATTTAATTACTATAGAATAAATGATATAATCCAAATAAAATAATTAAAATTAATTTATCTTATTATATATTTATTAGTATATAATAACATTTTCATTTCATTTTTTTCACTTTATGTACTTAAGAGATCTATTGAAATATTTTAATGTAAACTGACAAGAATTTATTATCCGGTCAGAAATCCTTTTTCTTCTGTGTCCATGTTTTCACAAAAATTCTTGAAAATAAATTTTAAAACTCTCATATTTTTATTTAAATTAATTTTTCCCATGTTTTTAATTTTATGAAATTGATTTAAAATAAAATAATTTCCATTTTTTGAATGTTGTAATTCTTAATTTTTTTTGAAAATTTGAAATGAACGTTTGATTTAACATACATGGAATGGAAGAAATTTACCACCATTATGAAAATATAATGATTTTTTAAATAAATAAAAAGGTCTCATTTATATATTGAATGAATTTTTTTCAAAATATATTGGATATAATTGGATTTTAAAAAAAATCAAAAAAATGAAAATATTATCACCAAATATTTTACTGATTTTGTTGAATGAGTTTAAATTTAGGATCACATCCTTTGATTTCAATTAATTTTCATCATGTATTTGATATAATGATGTCATTATTATTCATTCTATGTATGTCTTACTAATTATATTATGAGATTTTTAGACAAATATTTATTTCCATGTGTTATTCCATGATGAATTTATGATATATCCATTAAACGAAATCATCCTTACGTAGTTTATTATATAACGATATGAAGAAAGTTGTATGATCTCCAGGAACAAATATTTATGATTTTTATTATTTGATGGGTGTTCCTGGAATTAAATATCTCTTTAATTCATTTGGATATGTTTTATTCCTCATGAGATAATTTTGGAAAACTAGTTGATTTGATTTATACACTATGGTAAATAATTTGATATGTTTGATCAACTATTGGAAATATTCATGTATTCTTGGTACACTATGTGGAAAGGGTGATTCTTATAAATAAATTATGATAAAGTAAATAGATTATGGTTAGTAGTCTATTATGATTTGGTGGTCTCTGTATTTAAACTTTATAAATTATGTGGTTTATATCCTTGTGATGGATCCATGATCTTTTGACAAGAACTTATGGTTTATGATTGAATTATAATTATTTATCACTCTCATTATTCATGAATATTAAAAATATAAAGATTTATTAAATTATTCAGGTTTATAATCAATTATATATATAGTAATAACATTTTAGGTTTTATTTATCTTATCATACTCTTATGAATTTTTGATGTTTTCATATGATCATTGATTGATATCTCCTATGTTTACCCTTACTGAGTCTCTAATCTGATCATTTTCTATATTTTTGTTACCCAGGTTTTGGAGAATAGATTACATAGGGTATGTATATGGTGATTACTATGTTTGATATTCTTTATGATATATGTTTAATTTCATTTAATAAATAAGATGATTTTGGATATAGTCTCTAAAAACACTAACCCTTTATAGTACCCATTCATGAATTTGTGATATGTATTTACCATTAATCATAAAAGATGTAATATTTATGTATGAAATTTATGGGTTGTCATAATATTTATCAAATGATAGGATATGTTAATATTTAAATATTAAAATGATTAAAAAGGATTAAAAGAAAATGGATAATTTTATGTATAGGATAGGATCCTAATGTTTTGGTAAGTAATTGATTTTTTGGTTTTCTTAAAAAATCAATGTATAGATACTATACAAGGATTTTGTTTTAGTGTAGATTATTATAAGGGTAATAATCATTATTAGAGTATGTCGATTATATCTCATCCACTATTCTAGTGGGTGGTGGGAGTTCCCAAATTAGTCACCATTACAAACAATATTATTTTATTTTGTAATACTAATTTGATAAAACCATTAGGAATATTATCAACACAGAATGTTACAGATAATGGAATGAATATCTGTTTGATAAACCAAGTGAAATTTTATTTGGAATGTGAATACATATTATTTTTTCTAATCATTTACCTCATTATTTTATTAACAATATCAAATTGGGTTAGTTTCATGTGAAACCAAATAATATAAAAATTGATTATCATGAGGACTGTGAAGGGTAGGAGATTAAATTCATATATATTGAGTATGACGGACTAATCAATCAAGAAAATGTCTTAATGAAATGAGAATATTTATTATGTTTGTAAAATATGGGAATATGACATATATTTTCCCGTGAAATTTAAATTTATGTTTTAATAAATAGATGATAATAATGGTTTAACTAAGCAATCTAGAATGTTGTTATGTTATAAATTAGGAGAGTATGGGTGTTAAAAATATAGTAATCCTAAGTTTAATGATTTGTAATTTTATTAGTATGGTTTTCCAAGTAAAGGTATTAACTTTTTGGATGAACTGATAATAAAGGAAATATGAATGGAATGAAAAGTTAAGGAACAAGATGATGAATCAAAGTTATTGGTTTGAAAAGGAATTAGATTCACTGATGAGTTAATGTATTGGAATATAATAATTATATTGTATAATTATTTTTATCCATATTATTATGGTTATAGAAAACCTTAAATAACTAAGGATTGTTTTAAAATAATTTTTATTTGAGTATTTCCAGGAAGATGCCTATTGGCACTCAAAACCTTGAAAAGTCATTTAATGGTAAGGTGATATTTTTTGATAAACACTAGATCAAGGGAATGATGACCAATAAAAGGTTACTGATGTTACAATAATAATATTATTTTGTTAAATAGGTTATTTATATTGATAAAGTAAATGGATGAGTATTGATAACCATGGGAATAATTATTTTGTTGATGGTAGAGTATTTTATGTTATATTTGGTAGAGTTTAAAAAATTTATATTTGTATAAAATATTTAATAATCTATGAATTTATTTAAGGAAATAGGAGAGAGTAAATTGATAAAAGAATGTTTATTTTTGAAATTTTAGCATAATTCATGTTCTTACCATGTTTTAGGGGATTATAAGATCAAGGTATTCACATATTTGGTATTTTAAATTAGTATATAACTTATATTGTTTGATGAATTAATGTTTTACTAATTTTGGAATTTTTCCCCTTATTTATAATTTTTTGAATTTTTAATTTGGTTAAACAGATTTTGGAATGGTATTAAGGATAAATATTTTTTTAATTGATTAATTTTATCTCTGGGATCTATTCTTATGTGTTTAGAGATTACTGTATAATTTTCCACATTTGATAACATTTTATATACATTTTGGTTTTGGAAAATATCTACAGATAGGAGGAATGAATTTTCATTCTAATATGAATATAAAGATTCACTGAGTTTGAATTTTTGTTATATATTAATAAGAAATTAATCTCAAATATTAGGTTATAAGAGTATAAGATAAAGTATAAATTTATTGATGAACCAATAAAGGATGGAATTTTGATAATTAAATGGAATGAAATAATGTATGTTTATTTTCTCATGATGTATATAATGTTAGTTGAAGAATCCATGAACTGATGGAAAGTGATTCTGAAATAAGAATTTGACACTTTTTCTATTATTTATAATAAATTGATGGTGTGTTCACCCCTCACGGATTTCGGGTATTTTGTTTGTCAACATTATCATGAATATGTTCTTCACCCACTCTACTTGTCCATGGAATTTGATTTTATCTTATATCTATATTTATTAATTTCAAAAAAAATGATACATTATATGGGAACATGATGATGTTTTATTTTATGTAACCTTTATATTTCCAACATTTCCATTTTAAGGAATGTATTATTTTCCCTCTGTAGGATGTGTGTCTTCCAAAATGGTTAAATATTTGATAACAAAGATAAAACTTTGTGGAAAATGCTTATTTATGTGGGTAGAATGTATCAACAAAAAATTTAATTAAATGAATAATAGACTCGATAGTTTTCGTAACATGCCACATTGATCTTTAATAGGATTTTGATATAATTAAATAATATTATTATCACCTAGATATTGAATTTGAGGGTATGGGTATTATTAAATAAATTGTGAAATAAATATTTACTATTCTTAATCAATGTAGATATATTTATTAATTAATTGGAAATAATAACACTATTATTATTAATGTAATTTTATGTTTCAAAAATGAATTATCATCAAAAATTATTTTATTTCATTTTGAGTATTGAAATAATAATTAGTTTAGTCATATTTTAATAAATTTATTTTATAATATGAATATAAATTCTTCAAATTATCATTTTAAGATTATCAGTTGTAGATTTTATTTATTTTTTCTAAGAATTTAATTTTCAATTAATATTGATAATTTTCAATTGTCAAAAAATATCATTTCAAATATTTATATAAAGTAATAAAAATATATCATTATAGTTTATATTAAATTTATATTATAACCATTTCAATTTTAATATTAAAATTAATTCGATTCGAATCATGAATTTTAATTTTTTTATACAAGAAAATATTTTTTTCTTAAACCCTTTATTAACACAAATTATCATCACATTTTATGGGATTATTTTTCAATTATTTCTGAAATCTCTTAAATAAATAGAATATTATGGATTATATATTTGAAATTTTGATATTGGAATTTTTGAAATTGTTCCCTTTTATTTTTTATCAATATGAATAATAAGCCTAATAAATTTATGATACCATAGTAAAGGTAAAATGGGTTACTTATTTTTAAAATTAATTTGATAAGTCTACAAATTTATGAAACAAATTTTCTATTTAATTGTATGAGTTTCATTCCTCGATAATCATCTAAAAAATTAATATATGTATTTTTTCCACTTATCTTTGATTTTTGTCTTTATAATATTTATTTATAAGACAATGTCTATAATGTCACCTTCTTTATTTTAATATCTATATGATTTCATTATAAGCGAAAAATTAAAAAATGATTTTTTGTAAATGGTTATATTAATTGTGAATAATTTTGTATCATGTAAATTTATTTATAATTTTCTTAATGAAATAACTAACATATATAGTTATTCCATACTAACATTGTGCATGTGAATGAATTCGATAAATTAGTAAAATAAATTTAAAACACTAAACAAATAATTTTTTGATTGAGTTAAATTAAAACAAGAATATTAAAGATAAATAAGATATATTATAGATGTGTTAATTTTTTTAATAAAATTCCATTATTATCTTATAAATTTCCATGTTAATTTATTTGAATTTTTCATACAATTTCATTTATTATATTTTATGTTAAATAATATTTTTATAAATCAAATAAAAAACATAAATATAATAAAACATGAAAATTGGTAATATTAGTGGTATAAAATTTCATCCATTAAACATTTATGGTTCTATTTTTCCCCTTATAAGTACTATTATATCCCATTAATATTGAGAAAAGTTATTACAAAAATTATTGTCAAAAATGGTTAATCAATTTGTTAGAAGAAATGATACAGTTTAAAATGATATCTATAACTCTAAAAAAAATTTTTAATGATTATATTATGAATATTTATTCCTTATCATTTAATCTATGTAATTTAAGATCCATTTTACAATATTTATACATGTATTATATTATAATATTTCAGGTATTTTCAAAAACTAACATTAATGATATTTTATAAAAAAAATTATTAATGGATTTAAAATTAAAAAAACTTATATATTCACAAATGTGAATATGATATGGTTTAAAATATCATCCATGGTCAATTTATGATTCAATTTTCCATTTACGTTAAAATTCATAACCCATCAATAGTAAAAAAACATTGATTTTCTTGTAATTGTCAAAAGGATAATAGGGGATTTTAAAACTAATAAATAAAGATATAAACATTGAAAAATGTTTTAAAAGTTTATTTTAGGAAATTATTTTTAGTAATAATCTTATTATCTTCAAATTAAAAAAAATTTGATATATTTTACAAAAAATCTATATTAATTCAATAAATTGAGTAATTCCTAGAGCATCGTTACAATAACATATAAGATGGAACCTCCCCTCCATTGTTATTTACAATATTTTATCCTTCTATATTAGAATACTCCTACCGAAAAATCATCAAAAAACTTTATCCACTTAAAATATATATTTTTCCTTCCAAATTATAATCATTTCACCTCATAATGTGTAATTTATAGAAGGTTCCAAAATGAAAAAGGTATAACTCTTAATAAAGTGTTTGAAATTTTATTTCATATTATACATCATATAAATATATGGTATATATTATAAGGTAATTAATTCATTATAAATAATTTATTGAAATTTTTATGATGATTGGTATATCTTTATCCAAATTTTACCATCCATTGAAAAATTATAGTGTCACTCCTGCATACGTGTGTGTTACCACATCTACTAAGAGATGTGATTTGTTTTTCACAGTTTATATACATGGGTGTTAATAAAGATAAATATAATTAATATATGTGATATATATGATGTGATATTTATTCTTGTAACATGATTTATTATTTACCTTTTTCCCATCCATTCCTTGAAATTTAAGATCAACGTCCATGTATACGTATTTCCTTCTATCATCATAAACGGTGAAAATAATTTTTATATATATACCATTAATGGATTACTATAAATATTGATATATAAATAGTTATTTATATAATTAATATATATTTTATTGAAATCATAAATATATTTATGAGATTATGGAATCTTGGTCATTTTATATAGACTGGGAATGCTGAACCAAAACATTCATGAAAAATAAATCTTTTATCAGCCAGAATATTGATTTTTATATAAAATTAATAATAAATATTTTTAAATATATTATATGTGAATAAAATATGGTATTATTGATATTACTATTGCTATTTATTAGATTTATAATTAATATATATTTATTATAAAATAGTTTTTTATGTTTTTTCCAAAATATGTAACTTGAGGTAAAAGATTTCTCATCTAACATTTATTTTTTTCAGAAAATTTACATATTCATTACTTGTTTTCTTATTTATGTGTATATACAAATCACTAATGTATATGATGACACATTTCTCAAAATTATGTATATTTAAACATACAGTTATGTTTCTATATTCCAGGTTATTTTTATTCACAGATTACCAATGATTTGATAGTTTATAGTCTCAATTTGTCTTCTTTGGGAAATATGTTACGTTCTCGAGCTATTTTATTTACAATTTATTTATAGTTACACTTTGAGGTTTAATAATAGGATAAATCATGTGATCATAAAATTGTATTCTTCATTTTATTTTATTCATTCGTGGGTTTTATGATTCAAACGTTATCAAAGTATAAAAATATTTATGATTCAATATTAGTAAAATAATTGGTTTTTATGATATAAAACCTGTTTGGGAATTTATATGATCTTTATATTTTAAATCCATTAAATATTTATTCACCTATTTATATTTCTAGAGAAAATAATTTTTTTGACTAATTTTAATCACATTATGTACTCATGTGATTAAAAGAATTCTTTTATGGAAAATCTACTATGGTTTACTATTCAGTGGAAAATAATTTTTCTTCCAAGTCTATTTCTTATTTTTGTTTTCTCTAAAAAATATATTAATTTTATCCTTGATTATCTAAAATCAATTTTACCCATGTGAAATATTTATAAAAAAATATAAAAGGAATTTTCATGTTTTTTACTAAATAAAGAACATTTTACTTTTAATAAGAAATTTAAGTGAATATTTTTATTAAAATACTCAGCATGAATGTGATTTATTACCTCTATTAATTCTAAAGAAATTAATGATTTCAATACATGTGTACATGGTTCTGTTCATAGAAAATATTTTCATTAATATTTTGTATATACTTTGATTTTAAATATTTAATTCCAAAAATGAAAAAAATATTTTCGTCGTTAAATATTCAAATATTTACTTGATAAGAACTGTCATCCAAGATATTATCCATTGATTTCAATTTTATTTTATTTTGGATATGGTCCAATGATACAATACTTATCTTTAGCTTGATGGTTTATGATTATGATAATGAAATATATATGATAACTATTTCTTTTTTATTTTTTATCCAATAATGAAATGATAAAATGATTATGAAACCAGTTTTTATATTAAATATAATGATAAGATGTTATGAATAAAGTTTTATGATATTAGTTAAAACATATATATGGTTTTAATTATGATATTTTTTGGACAAATATATATATATATATCCCATTAATTAGTATAATATTTATATCTCATTGAAAATTATGTGAAACATGTTTATGTACTTGGTCCACTATGGGAAACAATTCGATGTGATTTACCTTATATGGGAAACAAATCTATGTTCTCGATCTACATAGCAGAATAAGTGACGAATCCAAATCCATTGTGATATGGGAAATATGTTCTAATGCTTGATTCAAAACCATTTGATTTCATCATCAATTATCCATGAAATATGAAATGGTTTCAATAGCTAGGATAATGCATCTATTTTATGACATGAACATATGGTTCATGATTTATTAATGATTATTCCCCACTATAATGATTCACGCTTCTGTAAATGGTAATTCATTATTCAGTGACTCAAATTTAAAACCCATTATTGATAGATAATGTACTCAAAAAGTAATCTTCAATATCTCATACCATTATTCTAATTTTATTATCTTATATCCTCATAGATCAACATTTAAATACCCATAAACTATAAAATAACAAAATTTTATTTGATATCATGTGTGACAAGAAACATTGAGCTCAAACAACCTACAAAGTATATTTCTTTAAATTTAATTTCTTTGATAGCTTGCGGAAGATGAAACCCTATGTATAAATGATACATCATATAGTATATCTTTATAAACTAACTATTAAATTTTCAGGTATGAATAGTAATTACTAAATTTTGAGAACTAAATTTATCTATAAATTATAAATGATATCGAATTCATTTTGAAGAGAATGATGTGTTTTCTATAAAACTGTATTTTTTAAGGAAAGTCTAGTTATGATTTTTAACATAATTTAAAATTTTATTGAACCATGATGATAAAATATATTAGATAATATTAAATTTATTTTTTAAATATAAATTTCATGTTTATATTACTGTGATTTTTTATGAAGTTTTGAAATGTTTCATTTATGACGAAAAATAAAAAATACTATTTTTATTGAAATATTTATTTTTAATATAAATAATTCACAAGTATAAATAAAATATTAAATAGGTTTTAATGTATAATTAGGTTTAATATATATTTAATAATCCCATTTTTATCATTGAAATCATTTCAATTTTAATTGTTATGTTAAAACATTAAAATCATTTAATAAATTTCCCTTTGAAAACCTTCTCTCTCGTCATATTTTTGGGATAAATTTTAAATTAAATTTTACTATTATATGAATTAAATTTTGAACATGCATTAAATATCTAGAATAACAATAATTTGTATTATCAATTAATTTTAAATTTATTGTTGACAATTATGAATATTAAAAATATTAAAAATTATTTACCAAATTTAAGATACAAACTGATTTACCAGGGATTAAAATAAACATTTAATATTTAAAATGAAAAACAAACATATATAAAATATATTTTATGACCATATTTTTAACATATAGTGTATAACAATTTCTATTATTCCATTTTGGACCCTCTGGGTGTGGGAAAAATGTTGACACACCTTTTTGTTATCGAATATTTCATGTGTGTCAGTGACATTATTTGTAAAAGGACACCCCTCTCTTCACTTCTTCACTCCATATTTTTTTTTAATTAATATAATACCTACACAAAACACATCCCAACATCCCAATTATAATATTTTAATATATATTTTGGGAATACATTCATCCTATGTGGGATTTTGCTATAAACCTATAGAGGATACAAGTAGAATAGATAACGTTCATCAACGAGCTTTTTTATTTTATTATGGCTTTAAAATCCTAAAATTCTAAATTAAATTATGATATATTAACCTAATTATATAACACAGATTGAGATTTTTTTATTCTATTTTTATGACAAATAGCCATATTTACTTCTATAAATGGGTTATAGAATCATCATTCTTGTGTTAGGTGGACTATAGCCTTGTGACCCGATTTGCTTTATTTTCCATTACCACCTATTATGGGATGTAATGATGATGGATATAAGTAATTTATATAAAATTTATAACATATTTATACCTTTTTATTAATTATATCATTAATAACTTTTTAATTTCCATTCCAAATGGGATACGATATCATTGCTCTTATGCATGACAAAATTCTATCATTCGAAGCGATGTGATTATTTTATCATTAATGAATTATATGTATGTAATTAATAATAATTTAAATAGATATATGTTATATGATTTTCATTTTTATGATTTTCATGAAAATTTTATATGACTAAAATGATAATATTTTTTTCATACACAGAAAAATTATAACGTTATTCGTATACGTGAAGACTACCACCTTTATAAAGCGATGTTACTCTATTTTCATCTGCACACCATATGAACGATATATATAAATAAATTCAAATGAATGGTGGAATTTAAAATATATTCTGTTAAATTTATAATGGTAAAATATTACCAACCTCATTTCCATAATGATTAATGTAAATTGGAAACATTACTCAGGCGTATGTGTGACATGCCTTGTCCATGTTTGTAACAAAGTTCATTCCTTATAACCATAATTCATAATTTCTTTTGAAAATATAATTTATATATAAATTTGATACTTATTTCATTGTTATTATAGTATAAATATTTAAATAATGACCTATTTGACCATTGTCATCCTATAAATTTAAATTTTGACACATAAACAAAATATCAATGAAACATTTAATGTACACCTTATCGATTAAGTAACCATAGATAACATGGTGATAAGTAAAAAATGAAATATTTTATTAATTTATTTATTTAAAATTGATATATTATTTAAATATATATAAAATTATGTGATGAGACAAACTGAATGTAATGGTTTCTTATCTCACATTTATTTTCTGAAGACATACGCCATATTTAACTCTTATTTATTTTTTGTGGTTTATATAACTAATGTATTGACACTTATTATCAAGAATTTTTTTCTCTTTACTGTATTTAATGTTTCAATTTATGTTATTTATTATATGGTGATTGATAATAATAAATTCCAATGTCTAAATGGTTTATATCCGAATGTCATCATTGATTAAGATTGTTTTTTTTTTCAAGTCTCCTTTGGATGAATTATTGATATTTCTATCTTCAAATAATTGTATTTTCTTTCACTCTAGTTATTAATTAAACAATGTTAGATAATTTGACCATTTATCTAAATATGGACCTACAATCATTAATAAATTGTTTTTATGAAAATATTTATTTATTTACCTTTTTAATAAAAGTTGATTTTCCATCCAAAATAATGTTTTGTAAAAAAGAATTCAGTTTTTTTCACTATAAATTTTATTGAGTCATTTTTACAAATTTTATAAATTTTTATAATATGTTTTATCATATTATTATTTTAATTTTACAAAAAGTAACTTTTCTTATAACTTTACAGTTCAAAAGGAATGTTTTTTAACTTATATAGTATGTATTGACTTCCCTACTATCATGGACATCATTTATTTGAGAATTCATTGTATGTTTTGTTGCGTATTTTAGATCATAAATTTCCATGCAATATTATGTAAGTTCTTCATTAATATAATGTATTGTCAACATAAATGATTTTGAAAATATTTTATGAAGTTTATATTTTTATAATAAAAATAATGATTTTCTATGAAAGGATATTTCCATCAAGAAATGGTCCAAGTAATATTTTACAATAATATTATATGTAACAAGAAATTAATTAATTTCTCTTATTAATTAATAAGTATATACTCCAATGATACTATACATGTTATTTCTAGGAATGGTTTTTAATCGATTTTATTGGGGATTTAATTTGTTAATATATATAATTTTAATCTAGATATATTATGATTTTGTTTATTGATTGGGGTAATTTTTATCAATTTCTTTTCGACCCAAAATGTCCAGACAAATGAAAATCCTTTTTTGATTTATTAAAAATATTAAAAAATTATAGGGGAGATATGTGAGGTTAAACAAAGTTACTTTCCCTCTTCTGTTGAGAAAAGAGTTATAGATAATAATAGGACATGTCAATCCCATAATTAGAATCATCATAGGTTTCCCAATCAGATTGGGACTTACCCTGATTTAAACCTTAAGAATATTGGTTTTTAATATTCTGGTAGCTTACTAGATGATTAGGTGGACACAGTGCATGGTTTGTTAGAATAGTACTTCCTCAACATTCTCTTCAAGGGAGCATGAGTGAATTCTATACTGCCAACCACCATCCATTTTCCAGTTAAGAGTGAATTCTTGAAAGTTGTATGTTCACCGCTCCCCATTTCCTCCAGGAGGGTGAAATCATTTATCCCTTCAACCTTAGTTATGCCAACCCAAAACTCAAATATCCTAGATAAATTCAAAGCATTATGGATCACTTGATGACAATCAATATGTTGAGGAGCCCCATTGTTACAATCCATTATAGGTGCCAGATCAATAGTCTCATCTTATCGTGAGCCTGCACCAAGACTGGTATTCATGTGAATATTTGGAGGGTCAGTGAAAATAGGAGACTCCGAAATAGTGAGACCACTAGTCTATATAGGTACAAAAAATCTAATTGGAGTAGTATCACATCCATCATTGGATGTGACCTCCATGTAAATTTCAACCCATGTATTTGGGGGACCACTCATTTCTATCATTAGGGGCCTATTCACAAATAGTTTGTTTCCTTTTAAATTAGGCACTTGAGAATTAGATGTTTCAAGGACCAACATATCATGAATAGTGGAAAATGGATCTTTGAGAACATCTCTATTATGATCAAGATATTTTTATAGAGACACTTGATTCTTATCTAGTTTCTGTCTACAGAGATTGGCTGGATGACCCCTCTTCACACATCTATTACAAGAGGTCTTCCACTGACATAACTTCAAATAATTCCAAACATCCATACAGTCATTATTGAAAATAGGCTTTATTTTATCCTCAAAATCAATTTGGATATTATCAATAGGAGTGGAGAGAGTTTCCTTATCAATCAATGTAGAGATAATGTTAATACCCACCAATATTCTGGAAATGTGTGAAAACCAAACAAGCTTAATTTATTTGTCGATATATATAAGCGTACCATTTTCTATGCCAATATCATGAAATGATATAGATTCTAAAAGACCAAGTTCTGTTCATGATAATAATCCAACACTTGATAAAAATCATTCCTTGCACGTGAAGCAATAAATTCCATGGACCATTCATGAAGGTGAAGCCAGCCATGCTATAGGGACAAAGATCTGATGCTCCATCAATGAACATTGGATGTATTCGAGGGAAATATGTATTAAATTAATCCATGACCAGGATAAATGTATATCCAATTAGAGGATACCACAAAAACAAGATCATCTAGACCAGATCATCAATCCTCCAAAACTTCTCAACTTTTAGTTGGACAAAACGCACAATCAGTAAATTTTTACCAATTGCATTTCTCTCAGAATTCAATTAGAACATGGGATAAATACCCATTTCAATGAATCCTTCCAGAACATGTGTTAATGAATGGTGCAAATTAGGGCATCAGGGAAGGTCCTAAAATTAGAATCAGGCTACCTATAGGGACCTTCATATTCAAACTATCATTTGTGACCTTCGATACATTAAAAATTCTAGTTTCATCTTATGTGGATCATAATTTATAGAGGAAAAAATTGATACAATGACCATCACATATTTCTTCATTGCAATCAAAATATCAAGCTTAGAAAATAGTCATCCCACGTACTTCCAAAATCACGATGAACACCGTTGATTTGACATCGTGATCCAACATATCCTTGGATCTGTAATCAAGAACATTGGATTCTTCCTTCAAGTAAAATTATAGATATGACCCATGAATAGTGTCATGATGCCACAAATATCCTTAATACAGACGAACCGCATCGCTTTGATCATGATCCATATCTTGATTGAATTTCTTCACTGTGATATCACTTCAAACAAACATAATATGAGAGATACATGTGGAGTATAATTGGACATTATTCTAGACTAAGCCACATTCTCAATCCATGATCATAGATACCATGATGTATTTTTTTATTGGTATTAATGGATTACAAAAGAGGATAAATTATTTATCAAGATAATTCTTCATGTATTTAATGTTTTAAAATTTAATGAGAATTTCTATTATGTATCTAGTTTACCATTAAAACTAAAATATTGTTTCCATCAAAATTTGTGATTCCCTATATTTTATTCCAATTTTAAAAAGAGGCTTATAACTTTGGGATATAGGGTGTTGTGTTGTTAGAGTTTGGATCAGAGGAATTTCCAAATAATCCTTTGGAATTAGATTTTGGAAAACATAGATTATAGAAAACAACCCTATGATTAATGATGAATATAAGTATAGAAGTTAATTATAATTAATGATTTACGATGTTATTATGTTGGTTTTTATGAAATAAATCCATATCTAGATATATAAGGGGATGTGGTTTAAGAAAAGTGGTACCAAGTGGTCGTAACCCAAAAAAGGCATTGGGATAAACCTTACCATAAAAATGTTCATGATAATGGTCCCTGATGCGCAGCTGGTATGACAATATCATGGGATATTATTAGGATAATTTATATTTTCTATATATACCCTTATATAGAATTTAAAAATAAAGACATCCACAATGAAATAAAATTTATCATTATGATATTATTTATGCAAAGATTATTCAATATATGTTATGTGTTTCACTAGTTTTGAGATTATACATTATGTTTACTAATGTTATGATCTAATATAGTTTATGACATTTTTTTATAAATTATACATAATGGAAGGAATTCATTTCTATCCATGAACATACTCTATATAGATATTTCTCTCCAAGAAATTGTAAGGAATATTGAGCTGGTGGTTGACCTGGAACTGATCAAATTATAAATATATTTAGGTAGCTCATTCTGGTTATGAGTAATAACTAGTCCCTTTTGAATCATCCTTATGATACATGATAAATTGTAACACTGTTAAACCAAATTATACTTCTGTAGCCTAATTATTCAAGGGGACTGAAATTTCTTATTTAGATGATAAATGGATAAGTTTAATATAGAATATCTTTCCCTCTCAAGTATGTAGTGAAAGGGATAAGGTTTTCTGAGGAGTTTATCATCTTTCATAATATGTTTATCAATGGTGATCATGTATTCAAAAAAATAAGGATGAATATAAAATAATAGACATGAAATTGATGGACTTCAATGTACTCTTCTTGGAAAATTTTTTTTCTCATGACTAATAAGTGGATATCAAATAAAATTTTATGAGTCTAAGACAAAAATAATATGAAAATGTTTCTATGGTTGATTCCAACAAAACATGGATAGTAAAGAATGTTTTTTGAGTAAGTATGTGATACATAGATAAATATTGAACATTTAATTTATTGTATTAATGAAATCCCCGAGAAGGCCCTAGTCATGCAAAATTTATCATCATATGAGGATATAGTATCATGTGTAATCAAGAAATAGAAATAATTCTCCATGTTTTATGACATTAAAGGGAAGTAAGAGAATAAAATGATCATACATAAAATAATGATATGTGGAATAAGGGAATAAAGGATTACCTAATAAGTGATATTTTTTAAAGGAAACACCCTGGTACATGATTAAAAGAAAAATGAGCTATCTTCTCATGTAGAGAAAATTTTGAATATGCTCCTAAATTCACGGGTAATAGGGGATACCTAATAATAGTGTTCTTTATCTATAAAAACATGACATATTATTACAAACCATAACCAAAACTGTAAGGGGTTATAGATTAGATAAATGTAAGGGATCAATGTCAATCTTATTCTTTCAATATAGAAAATGATAAATAATTAATGTTCATATGTATTTGGATCCAAGAAATATTTTGTAAAATTATTTATTACAAATATTTTTATTATGGTAATTTGAGATATAAAATGATTATACCATATTAGTATTTGTTCACAAATTTGGAAACATGTGTTGAATGTTACAATGAAAAGTGATGCAGATCAATGAAAATCATTTTTCAAAACACTTAATTATGGTTATTTAACTCATAATATGATATTTGTATTGTGATAATAAAGTAAAGGAAATTTTTATGGGATCAAATTAGTTTCCATGATATTGGTCAGTTATTTTATGGTTTATGTTATACAAGATGATTTTTAGTGAATGTTTGGATTTATAAAATACATTTAACAACATTATATTTTATTTTTGAATCATTCATATTTTTATTAAGCTTTTATTGTTATCACATTATTCACATATTTTGAATGTTACCTAAGGATCCACATTATATTTTCAATGGGATGTAATGTTTATTTACTAACCATGTTTAAATATTTTTGGACATTTAATTTGGAAAGACAAATTTCCAGATGATTCTGTAAGTTACCTATTTTTAGAATGGGATAAGATGATCTTTATATGAGGTTTTGGATATTAATGTATTACTTTACCATATGTAGATTTATACATAAAAGAAATCCTATCATAACTTATTTTTAATAATTATAACTAGATATATAATTACTAAATTATCATTCTATTATGGAATTTATAATCTATTAAGAGATACTTTTAGTACGTCAATATTAAAAAATTCATTTAGTAGATATTCATGTCAATGAAAATTTATGGCTTTGATATTTATTGAAACACTACAAAAGGATAAAATTGTTCTCATGAAATATATATTTATCATGTATGTATACTTCCTTCTGTTTGTATATAATTAAAAAATTTCAAAACATTCAGATAATAATATTGAAGGAAATTCATTTCATATTACCATAACATATACTGTATAAAATTTTCATTTAAATCATAACTAATTTATGGATTTAAGGTCCTTAATATTCCTTTCACCAATCACTTTCATGTGATCAATGACCTCTATCACTCTCGATATTGATTTATTCTTTTAATCCATATATATTTATTCCCATGCCACCATTTTTCTTCTATATGGAAACCATTTTATGTTTTATTCTAGATATTCTTCTAAAATAATTGCCTCCCTAATTAAAATAAGGTTTTATCAACATTTTTATAATGTGGTTTTTTTACAATGGTATTTCAAATGGTGTGACCGTTGAATATCGAGATCAATTTTAAATTGAAAAAAAATCATTTTTTATATGTTTGGGAAAATGTAACAATCCAATGTCAATAAATTAATAATATTTTATTCTTTATTATATTAAAAATGAAACATTTAGCTGAAACAAAATAAAAAATATATTTCATTAAATATAATTTGATATACAGCTTCTAGAACACGCAACCTTAAATCTAAATGAACTATAAAATAGTATAGTGTTACCACATAAATTTTAAATTATAATTTATTAAAATTTATAACTTATTTAAAAATATTTTATTTATTGATATATTTGAAATAAAATAATCATCATTTAATAGTAAAATAAATGTTTTTTGGGAAATAATATTTTTTCTAAAATATTATTTTGTACTTATTTAACAAATATTTTAAAATTATTTTTTACCACTTTTATAAAATTTATTTGATAAAAATAAATTATTTTTTAAAAAATAAAATCCAAATTATCCTATAAGAAATTTATTTTTTTTTCTAAAATGTAACATTTCTCAACTAGTTGTAAAAAAGGCATTTTATTGAAAATTATATTTTTATGTAGATACCTCAAAATATGAAATTACAATTAAAATTTATTTCAATGGAAAAAATAGTTCAATTTTTTCTCTATTAATAAAATCATTGTCATTTTAATTATTTTTATATATAATTTGTGTGTTAAAAAAACCATAATTTGAACATTTTCTCCATGAAAACATTTTTCTCATTGCTTCTTTAGAAATAATTCAGAAAAATATTTTTACATTTTTTGACCGAAATTTTGGAAAAATGGTTACATATTTTGGAATCATAATAAAGTACACTAATTAATAATTTCATCTTAATTTATTACCATTATGAATAATAAAAATATATAAAAAAATTTCACAGTGGTTGAAGAAATAAATGATTTTCTAAGGTGGTTAAAAAAACAATAAGGGTAGAAATCACATAAAAACATGTAAAAGTTATATTATTTAGCCTTACATAGACCCTAAAATGAATAATTAATGGGAATAATATATTTTGGGACCTATTGTAATGTCAAAAGTTTTGTTATAACATTCTCCACTCAAACATTACAATTGTTTCACTCACTTAACTTACGAATTTCATTCCATATTCTCTCTTCTTCACACATTAAAATCAACTTGGTTGAAAAAATACCTACCAAAATACAATAAAAATTTACTGCATCTAATCATATATAGATTCTTTTAGTGGGATTAAGTCATAGTTAGGAATTTATAGAAATCCTAAAAATAATACCAGAAGAAGAGGAAACAATATTCAAAGACCATATTTTATTTTATTTCTTATTAAACCTCATTAAATTCATATTAAACCATGATAATATAACAAAATAATTATCTTACATATATTAATATTTTTTATGACCTAAAATCAATCCAATTTCCTTTAACATGTTAAAAAATGACAATTCATATCTCTGGCAGACTACCACATCATGAACTGAGTTAATTCATTTTTTCCATTAACACATCCCATTGGGGGGGTTAAATGATGTATATAAACTTTTTATAAGATATATATAACCTATATATATATTTTCATTATATCATATAGAGAGTTTTTTAAATTTCATTCTATAAGGTATACAATATCATCACTTGTTTGAATAGAGGACTACCGTCTCATGTAGCGATATGATTCTTTTATCAAAAACACATTACATGGAAGTTAATAAGGATGTAGTTAATTAATATATGTGATACAAATGAAATAATTATTATATTAATGAAATATTTTTTAATATTATATTATGATATATAATTTTACTTCTTACACTAAAAATGATAATATTGGTCGTGTATGTGTGGACAACAACATGTATAAAGCGATGTGACACTATTTTCATCACCACACAACATGGATGATATATATATAAATATATTTATAAAATAAAAAGGTATTTATAATACTATGAATTTTCACAAAAGAAACAATATTATTTACCTTCTTTCCATTATGAACATTGAAAAAAGGAAGCATTACTCATGAGTATATATAACCTATTATCTCTATGATTGTAACATAGTTCATTTATCATATCATAAATTAATTTTGGTTTTTAAAATTAAAATTGATAAATAAATAGAATATTTATTTCATGATTTTAATTCAATATATGTTTAAATAATGAATAATATGAAGAATTTATTATTTTATGATTAAAATCATAGATTTAGAGGAGAA
Source organism: Viscum album (assembly GCA_963277665.1). NCBI lineage: Eukaryota > Viridiplantae > Streptophyta > Magnoliopsida > Santalales > Viscaceae > Viscum > Viscum album. The sequence goes on from OY728142.1 coordinate 1,935,439,384, forward strand.
TAATAATAGAAGAAAAATAATCTGATCGATTATAGCAATTAAATGTACTTTGAAAAATGAAACCTTTAGATCTCTTATGAAGGGATATAGGGATGGTATTTTGAGATTAAAAAACCTCTATAATGATTAAATAGAAGTGTATGAAAGAATTTTTTAAATTATGGTCAAGTGATAAGACTCAATGTAGTCTTATTAAATGATGGAAGATGTTCCCTTTTATAATTGAGGTGAGGGGAAATTTTAGAATTTTCTCAAAATATTAATATATAATAAGTCTATTCTAGTGCCAAATACGTCCAAATTTACCATAACTGAATAGTATATAAAAGTTTTGACCATATCTTATACCCTTTATAATTATTTTTGACTTTTATTATTTATAAATAATTTAATAAAATATTAATGTCCTTAAATTCATTATTTTTAATTTTGATATTATTTCTTACTTTGAAATTAAAAAAATTTAAGGCAAGTAAAATTCAAACCAATTATGTTTTTATATACATAAAATTTCATTGTCATATATTTAATTCATACATTACCTAAAATATCTAAAATTATATTGCTTTTAATATTTTTAATATCATTTGTTTTATTTTACAAATAACAAAATAATTACTACATCACCATTTTGTATGTATATATGGAAATTATTTAATTAATTATAATTATAAATATATTACCATCCTAAATATAATTTTATTATACAATAAATGGAAATTATTATTTGTTCATAACTACATTCTTCTATATGAAAACACGTAAATGTTATTTTAGACTATCAAAATGACATTTTTCACATTCTGTGTTTTAAATAAAACGTAAGTAATTTTTATGGAAATGTTTCCATTAAATTACACAATATCAAACATTATGTGTTAATGGTATTATTTTATTCATGAGATAATAATTTTGATAAAAAACATTATAGCCTCATAACATAGTTTAAACATAGATTAAACTATTTCACCCTTTAACGAGGTGATAAATTTTACCATGGTTTCTATTCATACTAACCAAACATAAAAGGGGGATAATTTCAAAATTTTGAAGTCATGATTATAAATATTTAATTAATTATTTATACTTAAACATCTATGAATGTACAAATAATTATTTCATAGTAAGTGTGCCAATGTGAAGAAAATCCATTTTTGGAAAATATAAAATATTATAAATAAAATTAGATTTATTATTATTCTATTCATAGAAAAATATTTCTTGAATTCATAAAAAAATTACCATGTAAATAATATATACATTTCATTAAAATTTTCTACAAGGATAGTTAACTTAAAATTTTGATAAAAAATTCTGTGCACCTATAAAATAATTTCTTTATCAAAAAATATAACTTTTATTAAAAATAATTAATGTTTTTAATTTGAAAAATTAATTTATTTTATGAATTTAGTGAAATTTTAATTTTCATATTTTAGATTTACTATTGATAACATCCAATATAATATATAAGAGATAACAAATGTATAATATTTTAATAATGTTATGCTCTTTTTTAAAACTCACTGTAATATACAACATAAAAAATAAATGAACTCAAATTAATTAAAGAGTTATATATCATAAAAATACCCATGTAATACATTATAACCTATTAAAATAAATTTTACCCATGAAATTTATCACTAGAATATAAGTAGATTAGGATACATCTTCCTTATCTAATCCTCATGTTCCCACATTACATCCCCACATTTTTGGTTTGACCAAAAAAAAATTTCTAGTATAGTCGGCATGATATAAAAAAAATTTATCTCTGATCTATAATCTCTACTAGTTTTTAATCATATGAAATATCTCACTCTAATGGTACTACCTCTAATTGTTGTACATTTGAATGATCCGGTATGTAATCCCTTAACAGAAATATAATGACTACATTATGAATGTGAGAGTTATTTTTTGGATGATCCACTCAATAATAACCCATCCTGATATGATCAGGAATACCAAAATGACTAATATACCTTGGTCTAATCATCCTTTTATTTCAAAATATGTTTACTTTCCTCCCGGGAGATATTCATAAGAATATTGTATTACTGTCTTAAAAAACATTATCTTTTTTATGATTTTCGATATATTTTTTTCCAATATTAGATTTTATTTTTTGTGGTTGAAAAGATATAACTTGCCTTCCATTTCCTTGTCTAGATCAGGTGCCAATAACATTATTTCATCATATTCAATCCATGAAATTGGAGTTTTACACTTCTTACCACAGAGGGATTTATAATGATTCATCTTAATACTGGTTTGAAATCTATTATTATATGAAAATTCTAACAAAGTAAGGTATCAATTATTACAAACCATGAAATAAATTTATCATGCTGTCAAAATGTTTTTTATATTTCTAATTGTTCTTTCATGCATATTATCTCTCTGATGATGATATGTAGTGCTGAATCGTAACAATGTATCCAGATCCTACAGAAGACTTTTCCAAAACTATGAGGTAAACCTTAGATCCCTTTTAGATACAATGGAAATAGGTACTCCATGAAATGAAACAATATCCTTAACATATAATGTGGAATGATAAAAAGGGATAAATATTATCTGATAGAAATGAAGTGTTTTTACATAGTAATGAGATTGACTATAATCTATATAAAATTATGAAATTTAGATGTTTTTGGGATTCGAAAACAAAATATGTGGTTGTGTTTTCCCATTTCTATTAATGATTTGATTATGATTATAACATCCCTTTAAACTTATGTCTCTTAGCATTAAATTTTTATAAAACCAAGTCCAACGAAACATATTCTACAAAATCTGTATTCATTCCAAACCACATGAAATACACATTTAAGCCTCTATAAAAAATTTTACTTCAATTATAAATATATAATGAAAAACTATGAGATACATCCAATATATCCTTCTTCATTTTGGTATGGTTTGGACGCATACATGGTTCCAGAAATATATTATTCCTTAACAATCAATGTTTCACATTTGAACATTTCTCTCCTTATTTTACAATTCTACATCCTCTTTCTACTCCTCTTCAATAATCACATGGAAATATTGTTAAAAATTAATTTTATCAAGATAATACTTCCTCCTTTAATTAATATTTTCTAGTCCATCATTTTCAATAAAATATATAGTGTATCTATTATGATCCTCACTTTATTTATGTTATCATGATCCATTAGGATCAAATCATATGCCACCTTATTTTATTTCCTAGGGTGGTAATGTATTTATCCAACATAATATTTAATTAGATCACATAACATTCACCTTATCAGGAGGTAAATCATAACATTTTCCATCACATTCATCATTAAAAAGAATTTTCCATGTTCTATCCATTTATTAAAATGAAGAATCATACTTTCAGAGATAGTAATCAATGTGGAAAAAAATCATGAAAAATAATTTTCATGATGTATATATAGTGCCAACTTATTTTTTTACACCTTATTTTTATCCTTAGTAATTCATAATCATTGTCAAAACATTATAATATTTTATTATATTTATACTAACCCATAAATGATTCTCATACTATATTATAATGGTTAATAAAACCTATCCACTGATACCAACTATAGAGAACCAAATATTTCATTCATAGATATTACATCATTTTAGGTCAACATTCATTACATTATAAAATCACACAATTCTGTATCGGAGAGGTATAGTTCATTTAGAGACATGGAAACTAAATCAACATGTTTATAAAATATATACTTAATCTCACACATATTTATTTTTAACTAGCACTCTTTAAGATATATTATACTAAATACCATTCTTTTATATCTTGGTTAAAAAATCATATGAAAAGGCTAATCCCATATGTTCATTTAGGATAGAAAAGGGAAATATCAATTATTAAATAAAAAATGGTAATAATTGAATAATAACATGATTATAACATTTTAATTTTATTCTATTCATATAATAAATCATAATCTTATGTCATGGAATAAATCTTTATAGTTTATAAGACATTAATCAAATAGGAACGCGAGCAATGATAGATAAAATTTTCAATGACATGGAATTTTGGAATACACATAATCATAGAAATTAATATGCTTATTAAAATAGGTTATATTTCTTTTCTACCATAGTGGAATGGGTTCACTTCCCAACACATCATAGTAGTTATAGTTCACTCCCAAGACTATCCGAGAGGACATTGTCCCTTACTTACGTAGCTTCACTCACTACTCTAGTCCACTTTTTTTTGAGATATCAATATTTACTCAATTAATTGGAGGTATATATATAGCTTACACCCATCACATAACGAAAACCAGACATATGTGATGTACAAGAACATAAACCATTCATTATACCATAACCCATGAAAAGATATGGGTTTCAAAAAAAATTATTATAACATAACTCATGGATAAGAAATGTGTTTTATAAACATCTTTTCATCAAAAACATAAACCACACATAGAAACAATATGAATGTTATCCTTGGATACTATTCCCAGTAAATCCAAATTTATATCAAATGATGTCATCTTTTATAGAAGAAATGAATTTTAAATATCACATAGAATAATTCTTTCCATAAATATATTTTCCATTTTAAGACAACTTATATTTTTAAAAAGATTTACACTTAGAAATGAAAAAATATATTTGAGTCTCAATCTATAAAAATTTAATGGAAACAAAAAATAATTGAGATGTCTAACCCTAGGAAAATATTTCCATATGATATATGTTTAAAAAACATTCGTTATATATTTTTTTTTGGAAAAGTCACAATGAACCACACTTAAAAAACGGAAAAAATTTCCTTACAAACTATTTTGTAAAAATTAAGTATTGGGTAAAAATTATTTGAAAAAATTATAAGATAATTATAAAAAAAGTGAAATTTGTTTTATAAAAAAATACATGTAAGGGAAATATTGCACAATGGAGACATAAAAAATCCTTAATAATGTAAAATTGTGAAATAATTGCTTACCTCAAGTCTCTCAGTTCCTTGTTCACATTCAAACATCTTGTATAAAAAATATGTATTTATTATACATGAATTACATATCCATATATCCATGATACCATGTATGACTAATTTATGACATCTTATCACACTTTTTTAATAACATTTTATTAAAATCACGGTTCAATGTGATAAATGCCTCTTTTTCTGAGTATATTTTGGTTCAAGAGTCACATTCCATAAATTATGATCATTACCCCATAATTTTAATAATCAATAACACTTAATAAAAATAATATATATTTATATATAAATATAGATACTCATTTATTAAAATTGGAGAGGGAAATATGAATTACAGTGTTAATGGAGATGGTAGGTCGTACGTACGCGTGAACATTATTTTCATTTTCCATATCATGGAATAAGAGAAGGGTAAATAATAATAAAAAAATTAAATAATAACTATTATTTCATATATATAATTTATATATACATAAATTTCATCTTTATTACAATCCTTGTGAAATATAAAGAAAGAACGAATCACATCGCATCATGGATACGGTAGTCTATACGTACGCACGAACATCATTATCATTTCCAAAAAGATTGGACAATAAGAAGATAGAAATGATATTATAATTACATAAGTATAATTGTTTCATAAATATCATTAATAATAATTAAAAACATCATAATTTCCACACACACAATATGGTGATGGAAAATGAATTTTATCACTAAGTGGATACAGTAATTTATACATACGCATGGGTGATACATACACATCATATTTGATAGGAAATGGGATTTATAATTGTGTTTTAACAATACTAACAGCATTTAATCATATTTTTTATATTTAAGTTATTTTTTTATGTTGAATATAAATTATTTAGAAAAGGTAAAGAAGAGTAAAAAAAGAAAGTTATCTGTTAGAGTGGTTATCTCTTCTTCGAAATGAATCCTTCATACCTCCTCAAAAGGGATTTATGGTTGGTATTTTGGGAATTTAATAACTTATTGAATGTTTAAATAGAATTTTATAAAATATGTTTCAAGATTAGGATTAATGTAGAATGCTAAATGTAGTGTAATGACGTGAAGAATAATGTTCCCTTTTGTAATTTAGGTTTGGGGCTCCAAATATTCAAATCTAATAAATCTAATCTAATTCCAAATGAATAAAAATTATCTATAAATTCATAGGGGATTTCATTTTAGACTATATATTATTCCATTTTTATTATTTTTTATTTTTATTATGTATAAATAATTTAATAAAATATCAAACCCATAAAATATAATTTTTCTCTATTTTGATAATATTTAGTACATTTACTTTAAAAACATCAAGACGACAAGTAAATTAAAAAAATTATATTATATCCTAAATACGTAATTTTCTTCTTTGTAAATTGTGGATCACCATAAAATTCCCAAATTATGTTGATTTTCATATTTCAAGTATCATTTTTTATTTTTTAAATTTATTAATTACGACATAATAATTGTGTAATTATTTAAGGTAATCATTTAATTCCTAAAAATTATAAATAAAATACCATCATTAAATATATTATATTATTCACAAAATTACTCTTAATATATTTTCATAACTACCTTTTCTTTATGTAAAAACATAAATGATATTTAAAACTATGAGAGTGGCATTTTGTGTCGTACTTTGGTTTAAATAGCACTGAAAACATTATTAGAAACAAGTTTCCATTAAATAACACAATTAAAGAACATAGGTGTTGAGCGTTGAATTTCACTCATCCAGTAAGAATTAAAATGAATAAATTTTTCATTATGACTGTGTTTTTACATAAATTGATTTGATTTTCCCTTTTCTAAGGTGATAAATTTTACTATGGTTACAATTTATATTGGAAAAAAATAAATGGGGCCTAGTTACCAAATTTGAACATCCTGATTGAAAATATGTAACATATTTCATATACATAAATACCTATAAATTTCTGAAATCAATTTTTACGTATATTAACAAAATGATAAAAAACTATATTTGAGGGGGGGAATAGTTTTCAGCATAAAACTAAATTTATTATTATCCTATGATTAGAAAATTATATTTTTAATGATTAAAACATTTGATAATTAAATAATATATATATTTATTTAAAATTATTAACCAATAAAAAGTATTTTAATATATTTATATCAAATTCAATGTTCACATAAAAAAATTTATTTATAATTAAAACTTCAATTTTTTTTAAATAATATCTGCATTAATTTCAAATAATGAATGTATTTTATAGACTTATCGACCATATATTTTTTATACATTATTCATTATTATTCATACATATCAATCTAATGTCAAGTCGATAAAGGGCAGATAATATATTAATAATTTTTTACTTTTTATTTAAGCTTGTTGTTGCGTGCAACACAAGATATTGAAAAAATAAAATTATTTTAAAAGAAATAGTTAATGAAAATCAAGCAATGTTACATATTCATTATGTTAATGAAACTTATTTATGATTCCATGATATTGTGATATCATATCATTATTCCACATTTCATAACATTTTTAACACTCTTTTGTCATGCTACATATTTTTCATTTTCAGATTAGATATCCTTCCATTATGAATTGTGGATAAATACTATAATATCTAATTTTTTAAAATGAAATTTCTCCTTGATCATATTTTTTTGTCATTGTATCATGATAAAATCCCTGATGACATTTGGATAAGTTTATTCATTTTTATTATTTTACTACACCCATTTATAATCATCCCTTCCATAAGTTATGAAGATTATTATATCTTATGATAAGTTTAAAAGGGAGTATATTGTTTGTCAATTATGAAAAAATATTCATATTTTTTTGTAAAATATGCTACCTATAAAATATATTCTCAAATATGTTAATCAAAATGGTTTTACAATCTATGTGATATTTTTTGAGTTGTAATTTCTTACATTTTTTAACGAATAAAATTATATATATCATTAGTTTGGGTATATATAATTTGTATTGTATGAGGCTTTAGTTAATTTTTTTGATTATTGAAGACATTTTTGGGGATTATGATTAGTTAAATTTAGTGAAAACATAGTGATAATCTATGGTATATTTATACCTATGAGATAGTATCATGAAATTTCTTATATGGTTCATATTTTACAGATTCCTTGAAATAAAATATACATATTGGTACTATAAGTTGATGTTGTCTATGGAATAAATTTTTTAGGGGTAGAAACCATGAAAAGTTTGTATTGGGTATTAACTAAAATCATCACTTGATATATAAAAAATTCTAATAACTACAAATATATTTGGTCACTACTATGAATTGTCTTTTGTTAATCCCACTCTATTTATGAGACATTATGGTTGATTTATTGTGATATAGAATTACGATAACATTTTTGAGGGACCCAAACTAAATGAAACCTTGCATGAATCAAGATTGGTTTAGGTTGAACTAAAAGATAATATGATGTTTTCAAAGAGTAATCCATTTTGTGGTTTAGTTTTTCATGAGATACTATTTGAAAATTCTCATATGGTGTTAATTTTTCATCATCCACAATAACCAAATATTGTTTTAATAATGACTAATTTATAATGGAATAAATTTATTAATTAATTGAATTAACAAAGAGTACATATTTTCTAACAAAAACTTAATGGAATAAGAGATAGAGTTAGGAACCTTATTATTATTACCCTGTCAAATATTAACAATCAATAAAACATTAATAAAATAATTCCTCAGTATTATGTATATTATTTATTCTAATAATTAAATTCAAATTGAATTTGTTAGAGATTAATGGAAACACAATGTGTGTGTGACTATAAGATTATTTCTTGTTGGCATTATAAGAAATTGAGAAATTTATAAGAATAGAATCTAGAAACTGGTCAAGGAAACTAATATAAATAAATTAATTTTGTAATGATAAAAGCCACATTAAAACACCCATTTTGAAATAAAATTAATTTTTCACAATATCTCATCAAAAAGTTTCACATCCATGTCATCATACAATATTTTTTATGAGTATTTATTTTACTATATGATAAAGAATCATGTTGGTAATCCTTGGAAATGGAATTTAAAATGTTATTTTGATTTCAATAAAAGGTTCATAATATCAACTTTGATAAAGTTTGAAGGGATAATTCCTTCATCATCTTATTATTAATAATATTTTATTTTTGAAACACCCAATGTACCCTATATCCTATGAACATGTGGAGTTACATTATTGGTGGGTAAAACTAAACATGAATGTCATGACACACATTGATAATAATTTTAATTTATATTAAACATTACACAAGCTCACAAATAAAAATATCCCATGTCATTAAATCATAAGGAATTTTTATTAATTGGTTTAATCTCATAATCTAACAACCTAGAGTTTACCATGATCAAACATGAGGTGAAGTGGTATCATTTGTATATGCGTAATTTCACAAATAGTTTATAATCTATGTTCCCTATCATAGTACATTACTAAATAATATAATCATTTTTATGATCATCATCAGGGAATTTTAAATTTCTCATCATAGATGAGAATAAATATGGCGATATCAATGTGACTGGTACTCTAGGATGTTATAAAATCACTATTATTAGTAAGAACAATCTGTATATTATAAGATATTAATATTAATAGTCAATCCTTTTAATAAACATTTATTCTAAATTACAAAGTAATTTTTTCTAGGGAATTGACTCCAATAACCTCCCACTTACACTAGAGCCAACCACTAATGAAGGGTTAGTTCTCACAAGTCAAATATTATTCTACATAGTATTGTTATAGATGATAGACCAATCATGTGTTTGTGAGTATGGATGGTAAAGAAACATGATTGTGTTTCTTGTTTTTTTACTACAAAATCAGTACTTTGAAAAAATCCTAGAAGTAGTGATGTAAAAGAGTGTACACATATTCTTCCCAAGTTAGAACCCATACATATTGATTAAATTCATAGTCAAAGTATATCTTATTAATGATAAATCTAGTTCTTTTGGTATAACCTATAACTCAAGAAATATAATGACAAAATATTTCTTAAGCTAAATCATAATCCTCAACATACTCTGATATTATAGATACAGAAATTAATGGATGTATTAAGTTTTAATTTTAATTTAACTTATCATTTTCAATTATACTAGTCCAAATTAAACTTAAAGAAGACAGGTTCTCAAATCTATTGGTCACTTGTATTCCCACTTCTCTAGATAGAAGAAACTCATAGACTGTTAATTTTATAATTTCTATTATATTTTTATATGTACAAGCCAATGTACATATATTAGACAAGTTTGATATTTACCTATAATTCACAATGCACTAGTAATACCAAATGTTATTGCATATCATAGAAGATGAGATAAATTTTTAGAATTTAATATTGATAAATTAATTTAATCTACATAATATCATCCAATGCTTCAACTGTTAATATATTTAATATGACTAGATTTATGACACCCATGAATCTATTTAGTAGATCTAGTTCTCAAGAAGAAGATAGACACATTAAGTGGATCATTAGAATTTTAAATTAATTAGTCATAACAATATAGTTTGAAAATAAATTTTTCATATGTTTTTAATATATATATATATATTAAAAATTTATAGTTCTACCACTAACTAGATAGGGACATTTTCACTCATTGGTTGTAAAATGAATATTATATGATCTATATTCATGATATATTCATTAATGTATTTATGTAATATAAATATATTATTTTCATTTATAAATTTCATTAATACTTTATATTTATGCATATTAGACATATTCCATTGGGTGTATTTTTGGTGGAATCATATTGATATCTTATTGAAGTACTACACTAGACAAGTTTTCTTTGAAAATAATTAGCCTAATATAATGATCATAGAAATAATCTTGGAAATTTAGAATTCAAAAAAGATTTTAGGCTTGATGAGTGGTGTAAAAAAATATTCATAGACTCATCATTTAAATAATTAGTGATTCTTTGTTAGTATCATCTTGAACAATCTATTTCTAGTCTCTCTTGATTAATTACTACTACTATCAAATATATTAAACATTCAAAAAACAGAATCCCCTAATCTTTAGAAATGTAGACCAGTAAATGAATTTATACTTACATTTAATCCTTACCATATTACCATTTACTATTTCGTTATCAAAATATTTAATCTTAAATAAAAATATATGTATCATCCACCATGTTGAATATAAACCACCTACATGGTTATGAAATCCTACAATGTACGGGTCTTTGTAATTACCCCACTAATTATGTCAGTGGACACTAGTATTCCTATTCCAACCCATATAAATCCAAAGCCATAACACAAAGAATTTTTTTCTTCTCCCAATATATTATAGATATTGGATTCCATTATGGAAATATTTTAGATCTTTACTATAATTTAATATCCTTAGTGGATATATGATTGTTATCATAGATTCACCTTAGTGTTATGTTGTTTGTTTATTGTTAAAGTATTATTTTAAATTAACCATTTTTGACGAAACACCTGTGGTATTATCTTAATTGATTCATAATATATCACAATTGATATGTTACCCATTAAAAAATTTATTTTTCATAGGATTATATGTTTCACATATATTATAAAAATAATTATTAGAGAAAAAAATGTATTATTTTTAATATATATAATATTCATTTTTAATTTGAACATTTTTTACTATCAAAACATTGATGTATTTAGGGATATTTTATTTTTTGGATAACCCCTAGTCTACATATATGAAAAATGTTTATATGGATACGATATTCTCTAAGAATCTGATATAGATATTAATCAATGAATACAAAGTGAACTCGTTGACATTACATACAATTTATAAAATATATTAAAGAAATATCATCAAGTTACATGTAGCTTTATAATAGTTCACATGTAAATGTTAAACTAACTGTAAAATTTTTGTGGCATACCTAAATTTATAAAGTTTTCAATTTTTAAAAAATGATAATTAGTTTTATTGTATGTCCATATCTTAGATCAATTGATAAAAAATAATTATTTGGATACAAACAAGACAAAAAAAATAGGATTAATTTGACAATGAATTATCTTTACATAATGTGGTAGGAGTCTTATATTTTATATTCAACATTTATTTTGATACATATACGTGATTCAAGAGTTATTTAACAAATATTTATTATTAAAGTACTACCACACCCATTATTACAAACATAATAATGACTTTTTATGTCTAGCTAGACATTGGGATAAAGATTTCTTGTAATAATAATTATAAAAATGGATAAATCTAATCTTGAACTGAGAAGTAGTGATATCCCCTTAGATAATGTATGAATTTCCTTTTCTAATATCCTTTTCATGTTTCTCAATAAACATTCTATTATGCTTCAATTTCTATATTTAAATAAATATATGTACATAAGTTATGAAAAAAAAACTTTATGAATATACATGAATTAGATGATACATCATGCTTCTTCAATTCATTGAAATTTATTTTCCAGTGTCGATTATTTTCACATAAGAAACAAATAGCCTCATATTCATTCTGTTTCATTTGAATATTTTTTATCTTTGAAGGATGATGAAAAATATGATTTTGATTTACATTATTCAAGGTATCTTCATTAATATTTTAAAAAAATTTACCATATGTTGTGGATAAACTGGTTTCAACGATTTTATATCCGTTTCTGAAGTATATACAAAATGTTCTTAAGATACTTATCTATTTCATATATTAGATTTTCCAAAAATAAATATACTTTTGGCGACAAGTATAATAAGACATGATAAAAGTTTAATTTCTTATCTATGTGGATGCATAATTTCAATAACTAATTAATATACCACCATAATTTTGGAAGAGATATCATTAGATAGTTTATCATATTCCAGTTTACACTAATATATTTTATTGAAAATCATATTCATTTCAAGGATTTCCTTATTTTCTTGTGGAGAAAGAGATGAGATATTAGGGTATAAAAATCCATATCCTTATGTTATGCCATATATTATCTATACATTGTTAATAATATAAAACAATTTATAAATAAATCATCCTCAACATATCACTATAAGGAATCCTTTTTCACCTTCACTCACCTACTAGGGTGGTAGAACATGAATAGGGGATTACAACAAATAATATTAAATTTATGATAGTAAGGAATCATATTAACAATTGTTCCATATTAAGAAATTTTTATTTTAAGTACATAATGTATGTTAAGTAATAATCATAATATTTTATTTGTTTTCATTTTGTTTTGTACAATAATTAAAACATGTGAATAATAAATCACTTGATTACTCTTTATATCATAAAAAATGAATTTACATTTGATAATCCTATCAATAATTTTGCAAGTCACTATATACCTCACTATTAAATTTGGAATATATATTGGCTAGGAAATACTAGTGAAAAGGATCCATATGTCACTTCACATAACCCCAATGGCAGTTTTTAAACCTATTTAAAGGTATTTAGTTAGGCAAGTCATTCCCAACTGCTAGCTTGTAGATCCATGATCAACTGAGTGGTCCCCCCAATCCAAAAATCTGTACTTATATTTCATGAACAATTTCCTCCGAGCTACACCATATCTAATAAGGACTACTCATCTTAATGTATGATGGTTAGGTCAAACCATATCCTTCATATGAACTCCACGATAAAAGTATGTTTACCATTGAGAGTTAGTCAAACACTTATCTCTTTGAAATACTTTTTGAATAAAGTAACAAAAGGCTAAGTCTGATTTTATATTTATTTCAGGTGTTTTATTTATTATGCTTAAATTTTATCTTATTTTATCATTTACAGGACCTGTTACTGTTAAGTGGTTTTTCATCAAGTGGTTAAGCATGTTTTAATGAAAAAATTATACACAATAAATTTATTTAAATTCCATATATGTTTATTAATTCATTTACATATATGATTCTGATCATGAATCATTAAAATGAATTATTAATAAGTAGTAAATAAATATATAAATTATTGAAATGATCATGCTCTTATCTAAAATTTTATTAATTGAGGGGATAATAAATCAACATATGACTTAGGAAGAAACTAATTCTGGCAGTATTTGGATGAGATCTGGCTACCCCTGCCCACTTGTGCTTAACCTTGGTTAGCATCGTCTTAGTTAAATCTCAATCAACCATCACATTATTTGGGTAATCCATTTATTACATGTATTTATTACTCACACTAATGTGAGGGGAACAAAATGATTGGTTAAGGGAAATAAAATAAATATGAATGGATACATAATTCCTATATAATAACAGAGGAATGGATGACTCATATGCCATCATATTTAATATAGTAATTAAAAACTAAAAATTTATGAAATAAACAAAATAAAATAAAATCATTTCATAAACAAGACATGATCAAGATCATGAATAGATATACACATGAAAAAAACACAAAACTATACTAATTACCATTCATTTATACTCAATATTTAATATTATTATAAATATGCTTGCCTTATAAAATTTATTAGTTCCCTTTTATCTCAATGACCACATTATATTTTATAATAGAACCCCACCATAAATGAATTCATAGAAAAAAATGATATAATAAAAAATTATATATAATTATAATTAATTAATTGAGTATTTTTATTTTTTAAATCTATTATTGAATTATTAAATATAAAATTTCCCAATCAAATTAATATGGTTTTAATTCTAAAATTTTAAATTAAATCAAATTTCATTCTGAAATTTATTTATAGACTACAAGGAATGTGCTTACAATCAACATTATAAGTTCCTTAGTTTCCCTATACCCATGATATATAAATAGGTCTTTAGAATGTATCTCAAATGGACTACACAGTGTGTACCATCCAGATTCACATCATGATTCACAATTATCATGAGTCCTTGAAACACATTGAATGTATTATCATGTTCTTCATACATGGGACAATATAATGTTTATACTAACTACATGTTGTGTGATATGATAACCATGTGTCCTCTTATCTTTCCGAATTTCTCGACATGTACTTCAAACATAAGATATAATGAAATTCACACCGTGTGTTCCATATAAAATATATGTTTGTAATTTTTTCTCTAGAAATTTAGTATAATACAGTTTTGAGAGTGTATTTGACCAAAAAAATATTGTGAATTTCGCTATATAACCGTATATACTACATGATGTGTACTCTATATATATGTCATGTAATCTGAAAAGTCATGTTCCATGATGGTCTGGTCTACACACTCTAGGAAATAAATACATCATGTGTAATTATTGTTTCATTGTCATATAATCAAATGTATGGCTAGATGTATTTCACATGGGTACACAATATGTAATCTAGATATACGATGTGTAACACTATCTTACTATAAAAAATTCATAGCACCTCTGAATGGATTTTGTAACGTTCCATATTTTGAATCGGATGCAAAAAAATGTAGGAAATAAAATTTTTCAGTTAACTAGGCTGGTCGGTTTTAAAACCGAGCACTAGAACATTTTGTTTCTATTAGTCGACACTGCAGCATTGTTAGAATAAAAATATTAAGTTTATTTTATTTATATGCATGTTTGTTTCTTTTCATAAAAAATAAAATTACTCTCAAACGGTGTGTCGTATAAGAAATATGATAATATCGTTAGGTCCGAAACATCGGGTTTACCTATTGGGATTTTTTCAACCTCGCACATGATAATACCGTTATTATTTTTAATTAATTAATTATTCTGGTTTTTAAATAATAAAAAATTATTTTCTCTCAAAAGGTGCGTAGAATGAGAAATCGGACACTACTGATTGTTCTAGGATGTGGGGTTTACCCTAGGAATAGTATTACCTTTGCGAGCTTTGGCGTTTTGTAATATCACACCTAAAGATAATTTATATGCGTTATAAATATTTTATTAGTAATTACAATTATTTGTAATTTTATTATTAATATTATTATTTATTTTTAGAAAAATAAATGAGAATGTGCATCCATAATTAATAAATCATGTTGCAGTGTAAAATATAAATATGTAATGAAATAAATTTTATATTATTAATTGTTTGAATTAAATACAAACGTGCAATTAATATTTCTTTAAATATTGTTATCCTTTTTTATGGCTGTTTTTAAATTATTAATGGTGTTACAAATGAGTTATATTAAATAATAATATTTTTAATTATTCAACCTAAATTAATGTGAGGTCATTTTAGGTTTTTGTTGTCTAATTTTTTAAGCGACCTAGAGCGCACATCTGGGAACCATGTTGTGGGTCCCAGATAGCTTTTTAATTAATTTAAATAATTGCTGATTTTAATAAAAAAAATATTATGTGGTGCTTTAGCCAGGTGGTTGGGATTAAATTAATTAATTAAAAGTTGAAAAATAATAATAAAAGATTTAAAAAAAATAAAATAATATTATAAGGGATAAAAATAAATGTTGAGATAAAATATAAATGAGGTTACGAGAAAAATAAAAATAAAAATCATTAAAATTGGAGATTTCCATATTTATTTATTTTAATTCTTTTTTTCTTTCCACCGTTTTATTCTATTTTATTTATATTTATATTTTCCCTATTATTTTTCTTTTATTTTTATCTTTTTTTCTCTTTTCTTTTTCTTCCTTTTCTTTCCTTTTTTTCTTTCTTCCTCTCCTCCTCTCCCTCACATCGCACTCCCTCTCCCCCCTAACTGGCACACCTGTCTCCTCCTGTTTCATAAGACCATATCTCCTTCATCTTTTATCCTATTTATTCGTCGTTAGCTGCACAGTAAACCTTAGGGGAAGGCTATCCTTGTGCAAGTGGAATTGTAGGATTTTGTTAAGTATTCTAAGTGAAATTTGTCGCGGAAGAATTTTACCCAATTTGGGGGTTTTTCTAAAATCCTTTGTTTTCATCCTTTTTAGGTCAAATCAAAGCCTATCGCGGATCTCAGAGTCATCTATGACCCCAAGGTAGTGTGTCTACTCCTTTTCCCTCTGTTTCGTTATGAATTAAAAAATGCATTGTTGTGTCGTTAGTCGGTGCCTACTGGCTTTGTGAATATTTACCAAATTCATTAATTAATTTGTTTTGCATCATTGTTGCAACCCTTTTTATCATGAATTAAATTGTTTAAATTGTTTCAATGTGTTCGGACACCACTTTGGGTGTGCCGAAGTGGTTGTTATAAATTCTATTAGCTTGAGTATTTAATTCATTTAACTACATGTCTTTTTGGAACATATTTTGTAGTTTTTAATTTAAATAATTATTTTACAATAATTATGAACATTGAATAGTTGAATATTTGGTAGCTGTTTGTGTTGAATTATTTATTTATTTAAATGTGTATGTTAAATCATTTAATTTAAATAGTTTCATATATTGCACAACCTATTTTTGTTTTGTTCAATTTAAATAATTAATTCAGATTAATTATGAACCATGAATTGTTGGATTCTTGGTAGTTGGTTGTGATGAAATATTTATTTATTTAAAATTTCATTTATCTTCTTATGTTGATGAAATATCATTCCTTTTTAATATTGTTATGCTACAATATTTAATCTGTACCTTGTGATGCACAGGTGTATCTGTTTGGTTTCAAGCTGCGATTACATATGTTGATATCATATCTACTGCTGTGAAAACATTAATTAAATTCAGGGTGGAGAAAAGAGGTGTGTACCATATTGAGGTCCACACATAGACCCTTAGTTCCTAATGAGTGATACCAGTTACAAAAGGGACCATTGGGATGGATCTGTTGGAAATTTGGCTAAACTAGCCTCAGATGACACTCGACCCCTTTTTGCGAGATCGGGACAGACTCTGGCTAAATCCATGCTATGATCGATACTTGTTCTTTTGAAAGATTTCATTAGACGGGATCAATAGTATTGGAAAATTGAAGGATATTACATAGAGATACCTTCGAGAAAAGATCAGACTTCAACTCTAATCTTGAACTTTAATAATGATGCTATTAAGGTTTATATTAATGTTGCAGTTAGTCTCTTGAGATGTGATATATTTTCTGGTATGTTGAAGCACACCCGGTTGATAGATGACTTAGACCCCAAGTTAAAGCACAAGCATGGGGGTATGAATCTTCCTAGTTTTACCTTATTATTCCCGAATTCATATATACACATAATTGTATTCTACTTAGAGGTACTCCATTCAGACTTCCAGCTTAGGCCGAAGCAGGTGATTAGGCACGAGTGTTGCTTGGAACCCGGGATGAGTTATTTATTTCATTGCACTTAATAAATTATCTGTAATTTTTAAATAATGGAACATTGCATTTTATTATTTCACGAAATAGAAAGGTTTAGACACCGCAGGTGCCGGCCTAATGTGGCTAAGCCAGCCTCTGATGACACTCGAACCCTATTTGTGAGATCGGGACTGACTCAGGGTAAATACATGCGACATGCGATACTTGGTCTTCCAAAAGAGTGCCTCGGACGGGCTTGGTGGTATTGGATAATTGGAGGATATTTCGTAGTGATACCTTCGAGATGGGCTGAGACTCCAACTACAACTTGAACCTTAATAAAGATACACTAAAGGTTTATATTAATGTCATTGTTAGTCTCTTGAGATGTGATATATTTTCTTGTATGTTGAATCTCACTTGGTTGACAAATGACTTAGACACCAAGTTAAAGAACAAGCTTGGGGGTATGCCTCTTCATTGTAATGCCTTATTCTTCTCAGCTTCATATGTATGCACATGTGTATTCTACTTAAAGGTACTCTTTTCAGACTTCCGGCTTAGGGAAAAGAAGGTGATTAGGCCCGAGTGAAGCTTGGAACCTTGGATGAGTTATTTATTTCATTGCACTAAATAAATTATCTACAATTGTTGTATATAGACACACTAAATTTTATTATTGCATAAAATGGAATGGTTTAGACAATGCGGGTGCCGGCCTACTGGGATTTTATATCACACCCTGCTCGGGCGTCGTTGACCCCTGAGTAGATTATAAGTTTGCTGGTATTGAAAAAGGGAAGTGTTCTACTTCCAAATCTTGATTTTTTCATTCTACATAGGATGGAGACTAGGGCAGAGGACATGGCCTTTCTTGTGATGCAGTTGTCGTACTTTGTGTCTTATATTTTTTCAACATTATGCTTGAGTTTCTCTTTTTTGTGGTTTTATTTTAGATAGACATCATGACATTAAATCTTTTTGTACCAGGTTTTATTTTTCAGATTCCACATTTATTATGTATTTTGTTGGATTATTTATATTGCTTCTGCTTCAGTTTATTCACTTATATGTTTCCGAAATTTTTTATTTTCTTGTTTTTTACTTCTTCTGTGATAATCCCGATTACCTATGAGGGAATAGTCCCCCACCCCCACAGATATGAAATAGGACCTCGCTTCTATTCGACATCCTCTGGTGTTTTGGGAGATGCACTTGTTGTCATGTGATGAACCAGTCTGACCACCATCTTAGAGGTGAGTCGGGTTGGGATGTTACGTAGTGGTATGAGAGGATGTATATTTTTCATTATTCTTACTATTTTTGGTTGGTATATAGGAGAGTATGAATTTTTTGGCACATGGTTAATATTCGTGCTTGAGACTAATCAACCCATGTACTGGAAATGACCAAGTGGCCAGGGTTGGGATTGTTGATTCATGGGTTTAGATGTTATAATTGATATGATTTAACCTTGAGTGATTTTTGTAATTTCTACTACTTATGAATATATGGAATTTATGATATTTTACCCTTGCCCTATTAAGGTATGGATGAAGCATTGCATGCATCATATTAGGAACATAGTAATTCACATGCCATGAATAGTGTCATGCCATGTAGTTTAACTTTAGGATACCTGTGGATTCAATTTGTTTTCCATAAATATTTTCCATGTATTGCAATTATTTAGTATGGATGTTTAATACCGTGTTTCGGTGAATATTTAGCATGCTATCCAATTTCCAGGCTGCATGTTTAATACTGTGTTTGCCTTGTATCATGCTTTTGTGCCTATTACCATATCTCTATGATTAAAATGTTACGCTTCTTTGATTACAACATGTCTCTCTATACTAGCTTCTTGTAGTGACATGCTCTCTTGGTTGTTATATAATTGGATACTTTACTAAATTTTATTGGTTGCCTTGTAATGAGTTCCAAATTCCAAAAAACAATAAAGTTTATAGTCGCTTATTAGGTTGATAGCCACCCATATTTCTAGGATGAGATGTGTTTATGCATGTTATAATTTCAAATGAGTTTGTTAAATACCCAAAGTCTCAACTAAGACCATGTAGGTTAGTTGGTCCATGTTCCTTATGAGATAACCCGGTTTGGGTGTTGTGACTCCTAATAATTAAACAGTTTTTTTGGGTTCTTTTATAGTGAAACTAGGTTTGCTTAGTGGGACCCTTGTAGGTCGCCTTATCTTCCTAAAAATATTTAATGTGATAGGTTTCCAAATTATGCATGAGATGTCAATTAATGTAAAATGCTTTAAAATGATGTTTTATAAAACATTCATGTTTTTCCCTTGAGGCGTTGGTTATGCTAAAGTACCTTTTGTATTATTTTGAAAAATTGTACATGATGTTTTCATAAAATCTATTTATGATTAATGATAAAATGTGATTAAATATAAAGGGATTGGATATAGAACCTGAAGTGATGTCCTCTGGTTAATAACCTTGTATAAGAGTAGTTTGAGTTTCTCCTTGAGTTACTTTGGAATAGAACCTTTCACATGTCATTGTCGCTAGTCGGACCCCCTTGCTTAAAATTACACCCTTGTTCATATGGGTGGTCATGTTTTCCATGACTTTTGTTTCATTCTTGAGCATCGGGTAATGCTCATTTACTTCAGATTAGGTATGCCTTAAAAATGGTAAGTTTCTTTATAGGTTGTTCAACCCTATATTCTCCACAACGATGGATGATTAAATATGTTGTGCTCCGAGTTAAAAGTCATCTTTCTCCTATATCACCTTAGGGTTATATGCATTCACGTAAGCAGTGTCGTTGAGTTTGTAATGTTGTGATGAACCGGTTGAGATCAATTTAATCATCAAGTCATGCACTATTAAATACGTTTTGTGTCATTGATGTAGTACAGTGACTTCTCTAATAAAAGAATCATGTTTGTCCCAGTGCCCGAGATGATTCTAAAGACTCAGTTGTTTTGACACCCTGGTCAGTTTGGTAGGGCTTTTATGCTAGTTTTTTAAATGTTTTCCTTCTAGTAATATTATAATCCTCATATTGTACTCTTTCTTAAGTGACGAGAATGTCCCCTATCTTGCCTTTGTCCTTGATACACTAAGAGGGCATCTGTCTTATGCCATTTTAAGGTTTTAAAAGTTGTTGGACTTTGTTAGTGTGGGTTTTTCACACTGTTTCACGTTGATGCGTCATACTTATCAAGGCGAGTTTAGTCTTGAGTGACCATTGGATTTTCATGGGGGAATTCTTGAAGAACATTTATACACCAACCATTTCATCTAACATGACTTCCAGGCTGATGCCACTCGGGCATCAAACAATTTTTTGATGTGGGAATCTTTCCCTTGTACCAATGTCTCACTCGTAAACATGGAGTATGGACTACCATGCATTAATTCCTTTCACTCTTGTTGTGCCAATTCAAGGATAACACAGAATTATAGTTGGCCTCGGTGATTCCTAAATCAAAGAATGTCACTTGAGGTCTGGTATGAACTTCGGTGGACGTGTTCACGGTAAAGTCGAGATACCATTGAATAAGACATCATGGTTTAGTCTATAAACACTTGCCATCTAATTCGAGCTTCTACTTAAATGGTTGGCCATAGTGGATTGACTAGTTCTCTATCTTTCTCAATGAAGCGAACTGTGAAGGAACTTTTTCTGACACTTCATGTGTTGATTCAACTGTGGTTTGGGTCGACTAGGTCTTTTCATAAAAACCTAGCTTGATGTGGGCTTTAAGGACAACACGGAGTTGACCATTTTATCAATTTTGGAATTCATGCGAGAAGCATCGCTAAAACACATAAGGGTGGGTCTTTAATGAATTTCCAATGTGGAAGGTGTTGTGACTTGGAATTTGCTAATTTCTAACTATAAAACCTATGGTAAGAAGTTACTTTGACAAAAAGATAATGAGATGGATAAATGGTCATGTCTCTAGCTGAGCGTGTTGGGAATGGTACCGTCTCAGTGTTTTAGTTGGAAAATTTCTGTTGGATCAGATCTTAATAGTTTTTGTGTCGTCTTTCTAACCAAAGGTTGTGTGTGCGTTGGGTGTTTAAATATGCAATGAGACCTTTTGTATGAGGTTCCATGACCATGTAGGTTGGGTGAGGATTACGTTGTTACCGATGGATTCTCGGGGATGAGAAGTTCTAAGGTGGGAAGGTTGTACTATTACGTGCTTTGAACTGGAAGAACAAAAACACAGGAAATAAAATTTTTCAGTTAACTAGGCAGGTCGGTTTTAAAACTGACTATCAGAAAAAAAAAATCCAATAGTCGACACTACAATTTTGATAGAATAAAAATATTGTGTATATTTTATTGATACGTGAGTTTTTTTGTTTTCAAAAAAAATGGAATAACTCTCAAAGGGTGTGTTGTATGAGATATCTGAGAGTGTCATTAGGTCTGGAACGCTGGTTTTAACCTATGTAGCGTATAACCGTAATTCGCATCGTGTGTTTGGCACCCTTGGACTTGATAATACCGTCTTTATTTTTAATTAATTAATTATTCTTATTTTTAAATAATAAATAATTATTTTCTCTCAAACAGTGCGTCGAATGAGAAGTCGGACACCACCGATAGTTCTGGGACGTAGGGTTTACAATAGTGAGGGTATAACCTTTGCGAGAATTTGTGTTTGGTCATTTCTCACCTGAAGATAATTTATTTTTGTTATAAATATTTTATTGGCAATTATAAATATTAATAATTTTATTATTAATATTATTATTTATTTTGAATACAATAAATGAAAATGTGTATCCACAATAAATAAATCATGTTGTAGTGTAAATAATAACTAATAAATAAGATAAATTCTATATTATTAATTGTTTGAATTAAATAGAAATGCACAATTAATATTTCTTTAATAATCATTATCCTTTATTATGGTTGATGTTTTTAAATTATTAATGATGTCCTTAATGAGTTATATTAAATAATAATAATTTTAATTAATCGACCTATATTAATGTGCGAGCATTTTAAGTTGTTTTATTCTAATTATATAAGAAACCCAAGGTGCGTGTATGCGCACCTCACTGTGGGTCCCGGACAGCTTTTTAATTATTTTAAATAATTGATGTTGTTTTATGAAAATTGTTATGTCGCACTTTAGTGCAGTTTCCAAGATTAAAATAATTAATTAAAAGTTTAAAAAGAATAATAAGATATTTTAAAATAATTAAAAGAAATTAAGAAGCGATAAAAATAAATGTTGAGATAAAATAGGACGAGGGTTACGAGAAAAAGAGAAATAAAAATAATTAAAATGGAAGATTTCCATTTTTATTAATTTTTATTCTTTTTCCTTTCCACCCTTTTATTATCTTTTATTTTTCTTTTTATTTTTCCATTTTTTTATCTTTTATTTTTCTCTAAATTTTCTTTTTTTTTGTTCTTTTATTCCCTTTTCTTCTCTCTTCCTCTTCTTCTCTCCCTCACGTCGCACTCCCTCTCCGCCTTAGGTGGTGCACCCCTCTCCTCCTCCTTTGGAAGACTGTAACTCCTCCGTCCATTGTCTGATTTCTTTGCAGTCAAGTGTGCAGTAAACCAAAGGACATGGATATCCTTTCTTAAGTGAAATCGTATGATTTCATTGATAATTCTATGCGCATTTCATCACGGAATATTTTTCCCCTGTTTTTTGGTTTTTCTAAAATCCTTTGTTTTCTTCCGTTTTAGGTAAAATAAAAGCCTTCCAAAGATCATAGAGTCATATATGACCACATGGTATGGTTTCTACTCTCTTTCCCTCTGTTCCATTGTGATTTATAAAAACGCACTATTGTGCCATCAGTCGGTGTCTACCGGCTTTGTGAAAATTTACACAAATTCATTAATTAATTTGTTCCGCCTAGTTATTGTAGCCCTTTTATCCTGAATTTAATTGATTAAATTGTTTCAACATGGTCAGACACCCCTTTGTCTGTTCTGATGTGGTCAGTATAAATACCGTTAGCTCGAGAATTTAATTCATTTAATTCATTTAACTGCATGTGTTTGCATAACCTATTTTGTGGCGTTTAAATTAAATAATTATTTTAGAATAATTATGAACATTGAATTGTTGGATCTTTGGTAGTTCTTTGTAATGAATTATTTATTTATTTACATGTGTATGTTAGGGCATTTAATTTAATTACTTTCATGTGTTGTGCAACCTATTTTTATTATGTTCAATTTAAATAATTAATTTAGATTAATTATTAACCATTAATTGATGGATTATGGGTAGTTGGTTGTGATGAATTATTTATTTATTTAAAATTATATTTATCTGCTTGTGTGGATGCAATATATTTCCTTTCTACTATTTTTATACTGCAATATTTAATTTGTACCTTCCGATGCATGGGTGCATCTGTTTGGTTTCATGTTGTGATTACATATGTTGATATCATATCTACTGATGTGAAAACATTAATTAAATTCAGGGTGGGGAAAAGAGGTGAGTCCTGTGTTAAGGGCCATGCATAGACCCTTCGTTCCTGACAGTTACCTATATGTGTTGGGGGTTGTGTTCTTGGCTTTCTATGACCGAGACTTCCCCGAGTTGTCTAATACTTATGAGTGATACAAGTTCCAAAAGGGCCCATTGGGACGAATATGTTGGCAATGTGGCTAAGCTAGCCTCATATTACACTCGACCCCTTTTGCGATATTGAGACAGACTCAGGGTATACCCATGCCACAAGAGATGCTTGGCCTTTTGAATGATTTCTTTAGACAGGCTCAGTGGTATTGGATAATTGAAAGATGTTCCGTAGTGATACCTTCGGGACATGCTCAGACTCCAACTCTCAACATAAACTTAATAATGATGCACTGAAGGTTTATATTAATGTTTCTCTCATTCTCTTGATATGTGATATATTTTCTGGTTTGTTGATTCACACCTGGTTGACACATGACCTAGACCCCAAGATAAAGCACAAGCTTGGGGGTATGACTCTTCCTTGTTTTACCTTATTCTTCCCAGCTTCATATATATAATGGCACACTGTATTTAATTATTACATGAAAAGGATAAGTTTATACACAGCGGGTGTCGGCCTACAAGGATTTTATCTCACAACATGCTCAGGCGTCGTTGACACCCGAGTGGATTATATGTTTGCATGTATTGAATAAGGGAAGTGTGTTGTATCTAATTAATGATTGGCTCATGCTTCTTAGGATAGATATTGGGGTAGAGGACCAAGACTTTCTTTTGATGTAGTTGTCACAATTTGTGCCTTTTCTTTTTGTCGATAGTACACATGAGTTTCTGTTTTCTGTGCTTTTAGTTTATATAGACATGAAGACATGACCTCATTTTGTACCAGGTTTTTTTATAGCTTTCATATTTATTATGTATTAAGTTGAATTATTTTTATTGCTAATTCTACAGTTTATTTATTTACATGTTTCCACTATTTATAATTTTTTTTACTTCTGATGTGATAATACCTATTAACTATGAGGGCATAGTCTCCCCCACAGACACGAAAAAGGCCCTCACTGCTAGTCGGCAGCCTTTGGCATTTGGGGAGATCCGCTCGAGGTCATGTGATGAACCAATCTGACCATAGTCTTAAGGGTGAGCCGGGTCGCGATGTTAATGAATTTAAATTCATTATTCACCAAAAAAATATTTATAGAAAATGAAATACTAATATATTTATTAATATAAAAATGTTGAAAGCATGTTAATTAAAAAATAAAATTAAATAACCAATATTATGAAAATAAAATATTTAACCCCTATTGTACATATAGATAAACAATCATAAATAATAATTTTAAATATGAAACATGACTCCTCGTCTACCATTTGATTGTTCTTGTACAAGAAGAAGTTGGATGGTGCGATATAATCCAAGAAGGTTTTTCATTTTGGTGGATAATTCACAATATATTACATGACATGAATTCCATGTCCAGAGAAATTTTTCCACCAAATATTGACATTGGATGAAATTTCGAACTCTGAGAGGATCATTACATGTTAAATAATTCATTGATTTATTCATGATCAGAAAAAAATGTATGGGTTTTATTAAGATATTTATTTATAGACGATGCTAATACTCACCAATCCCTTTTTACATATTAGATTCACTACTCTATATGGATCCAAGTGTAGAATCAATCTAGTGGTGATCCAACTTTTCTTTTTATATCTCTGAATGAAACTAATTTATTTCATAGTGCTACATTAGAAAATAATTATTTATGGATTGTTCATTGGATTTCATCATGGTCCTTTAGTATTAAACTATTTCTTCTCATTCATGAAAAAATTAGAATAAGGGTTTGAGAGATAAATATGTTGCCTGTAATGATTATCAATTCTTGATCAAACCTATATAATAAATATTAAAATTTATTAATAGATCAATGTTTTATTTTATAATATTTATTTAATTACACACAGAACCTTTAATAATTTAATAACCATTATAAAACCCTATTATTTATACTAATAATATTATTATTATTTTATGGTGACCACAAACTCATGAAATGATAAATATTATTTTATCATCTTGTAAATTAATATTTGTCGTTGGATGCAGTTTTGGTCCACTCAAAATCCCCAAAATTGTGTTGAATACACAAAAAAACATTTATATTGACTTAAGCAATAAACTTTCACTGACCTAAAAATAAATATTTATTAAATATTAAATAAATTAATTATTATATTCACACTCTAGTGAATAAATATTTATTAAATATTCGCATAATAAAATTAATTGTTTTGTTAACAAATAAATTGTTATCTATTACCCATTGAATAATGATCATCAATAACATAAATATAAAATTATTCCTCACTCATGAGAATAATATTTATTCAAAAAATAAAATTCGAATACAATTTAATCAAGATCAATAAAAAAAATCTTGAGTGGACCTCTAGAATTATTTCTCATTTTCATTTGGCAGTCCTGCCTAAGGTCTAATATTAATATCTACCATTGGGTTAGGACACCGATGATAAATAAATTAAAGTCTCATTCCAACAACCAAATACACATTCTCACTGAGTAATATAAACCCTTTTCCAAAATATATCATCAAGTAGGTTACCCATCCTTTTTATCAACCTATATGGATGATTTTTTTTAAAATATGATATAAACATGATATTATACAATATCTATATAAATTAATGTGATGGTTATATTCAAATGATGATTTTGAGATAACAATATCTACAAATATGAAAGGGAAATATCATTCCTCAAATTTTTATAAATAACATATCATTTGTGATGCACCCAACATATCCAGCATCCAAAAAACATGAAAACCATTAATAAAAACAATGAAAACACTTTCAATGGTTTCAACATTTTGTTTTTTAAATATATATTTTTTAGTCATGAATTCAGTAATTATAATACCAATGTCTAAGGAACATTACAGACACTAACAGATAAGAATATCCGATGAAACTGACGCATGCTGAATTTTTACTATCATATCTGTTATCAGAATCTACCATAATAGACATTTTGATGTGTGAACATCATTTTAAGAAGCCTCATATTCTTACATTTACTATCACTTGATAATTTATATACTATGTTCCCTATCATAGTATGTTATTTGATTATGGAAGTATTTTTATAAATATCAGCTTGGTATTTCAATATTCTCATTATAGAGGGGAACTGATATGCCCTTATCAATGTGAAAAATACTCTATGACATTATCACCAAAATTGATATTGAAAATAAGGATTATTTTTTGATAATATATTCATATTAATATGAATTCATTTCAATATAAATGAAATATGATTTATAAAGTAGTTGGTCCAAGAGAACCAACTCCAAAAATTCCGGCCACAAATGTGGGAAGATACCCATAGGGGACTATAAAAAAGGTTTTTTAATATGGTTATCTATGGAGAGGGAGGAAATAATGAAATAAGATACAATATAAATAGGAGGATTTTAGTTAACATGATAGATAAAAATAATTTTCTTCAAAAGAATCCACTAGAAATTTGATGTTTTAGATTTAAGGAATTTGATAACAATTCAAACTAGTACACAATTCAATGGGGTTAAGTTGAAAATTAATGCCAAATACATCATATCTCATGTGAATAAAGAAAATAATATGTAAAACTATTATTTATATGGATAGTGATAATTAGGTGTTTATAGTTACACATATTCATCATTATAGATTGATGGATGTCATATATCATGAATATTTTCACTAAATATTAGCTATTTGAATTAAAAAACATAGTGTTATAATTATTTTATTCAAGTAAATGAATCTTATTCGTGGTTTATAGAATAATAATTCGTTCATGTCTTATTATTCTTCTATTAAATAGATTGAATTGCTTTTTTGAAAATGATTAGTTCTTTCTTCTTAGTATTTTTTATAAGTAAAAAATATATCAAATAAACCTATGATGGTATAATGGATAAATGATTATGAACATCCTTTTGAAGGAAGATATTTAATATGGAACATAATAAAAATTTATGATAACCTATTTTCTAAATGGATATAAAAAAATTTATTAATCATAATCCGAGACTGAGGAAAAATAAATAGTCCCTATGTTTTTTTTAAAAAAATTGAACAGTGAATTGGAAACCCAGCTCACTCTTCAAAACAATTTATTAAAACAAAAGGAACAGTGTTTACATGAGTTACAATGGACTTGTACCAACCAAAGTGACTGAATGAAGGATAAAAAATAGTGAATATACCAAAAATAAAGCAGCCTGCAAACCAACTTCAACACCATCCCAAGATCATCATCACCACAAGCAAGTATTCCAAGCTGAAACAAATGAGCCGCAAAATAGTAGAAATACTCGAGGCTGGGAGGATTGAAAATCAAACATGCAGCAACAGGGAGAGCCAAGGAGGAAGGAGAAAATCCTAGGAAATATTTTGAGAAGAGGACTCCCCAGAGAATTTTCATGCATTGTCCAGTGAAGTAGAGATTCAAAGAGTCTGAGAACAATGAAAGTCATGCCAATGTAAATTGAATTCCAAGATGTCCTAATTGAGCTTGTCGATCAGGGAATGCCTTCAAATCATCAAAACCAAAAAGAGAGAGAAAAAACAACATGAAGCAGGAAGATACGCATCAAAACCTACAAGCTTTGTTTTGAACAACATCATGGCGTTGAAACTATCAATTCTGATGTGATCCAAACAGATGTACTAAAAATCTGAAACACACACCAAAGAAAAACACTTTCATTGACCAGACCAAGAGAAAAAAAGTAGTTGAAGTGTGTTGTCCAATAGACTAGCCGAAAATCAGAACCGGCTGGAGGATTAATAGAAGCATTTGATCCAGACAGAAGAAGAAATGTCAACACCAAAAACCAGAAAATTCTGATCTGAGATCAGAGATCAGAACAACCATAGTTTATGCGCCACAACCTTCTGCTTCCATGATGTGATAAGAAAATAAATCTTGACATGCCAACAGAAAAGAAAAACCCGGGATGAAAGCCATTTCTCACCAAAACAGAGGCATAACATCTTCATTTCCAAGGGATCTCCTTAAAATTGAAACCTGCATCCTTTTTAAATTTGTCCACCACTTTGATGAACATCCTCTTTCTGATATCCAGATAGGCATCTGATGACATCTCTCCATTATATAATTTCATTATAAACTAATAATTAATATTTTAGGATGTAATTTATTGATTACGGTAGAATGTAATACCCCACGATTTTACTTTATTATTTTCCACTAAAAAAAATTTGTATAGATTTCATTGATTACATGCAACCACCAAAAAATTAAACTACAATACACTACATAACCATTTAAATATTATAGATAAATTAGTGGGTTATAAAAAAGGTAATATTGTTATGAAATACAATTATAAGTAAAATAATCATCAATTTTAAATCAAATGGATTTATAAATATAACGTGGCTAAATAACTAATAACATTATTTTATTCTATAAAAATATTTTTATATAAAATAGGATTTTTATGCCCTAATATTATTAGAAGCATAATATAATATTGTTAAGGTACATGGTTGATGTGAATAATATATATATTTATATGAATAATTAATGGAATATAATTTTTTTAGCAATTGATAAAAAATCATAATAACAATCGAAGCATTTTGAAAAGATATTTTCCTATAAAATCATTTTTTCATTATATTGTATGATTTTTTAAAAAGTTAATTTATCACATTTTAGAATTTTTATTTTATAAATTAACTAAAATTAAGGGTTTATCTTAACTATATTAGCTTACAAGATTATTTTTGTATTTTTATAAAATCAATTATTTTTAGTTCATTATTGAAAAACCCATTGTTACAAAAAAATTTATCTTTATAATTATAATAGAAATAGATATAAGTTTATAAGACATTTAATAGGTATAACATGTGTTAAATAAATAAAAATATACATATAAAAAAATATTATTTTGAATTTATAAAACCGATTTTTAACATTTTAGGAACATAAGTAAAATTTTATTATAAAAAATATCTCTTTTTTGTTAATAAAATAATATTTTAGTAAAAATTATTTTTTAATTTATATGAAATGAACCTAAATTTTATATGTTTTTATTAGAACAAAAAACTTCATATAAATCATAAATATTAATAATTGGTACTCAAACATAATTTATGCTTAAAAATACAATATATCCAAAATAGGTTTTTATGTGTTTGGGTGGTAATCTTAAAAATAATTTCTTCTCCTACGTAATATTTATATAATAAAATTATATTATATTCTAAAACAATAAGTGTTAATTAATATTTAATTTTAATAAGAAAATTTCATTAAAATTAGTTTCTGAGCATAATAATTGAGTCATTGTGGTAATGGTAAATAAGGATTAAAAGGATTTAATATAGTGGAAAACACAAAA
The DNA here is from genome assembly GCA_963277665.1 of Viscum album. NCBI lineage: Eukaryota > Viridiplantae > Streptophyta > Magnoliopsida > Santalales > Viscaceae > Viscum > Viscum album. Next base: position 1,935,470,530 of record OY728142.1, read on the forward strand.
AATGCTGAAAACATGTTATAATGGATGGTGGAAAGTGGTTAAAAATTATACAATTACTGAATCCATTATTGATCATTCATTATGCATGTATTATTGAATAATGTAATGACATTATTTTAAGGTAAAGGGTATTTACAAAAATTCTATTCTAGTTACTTCTAAAATGGGACATCCACCACCACATTAAGTTACAAAAAAATGAATATTTTTTCTCAGAATATTACCTTTTTATATTTCTGTAGCATCCACCTTCACATCCATAAGCTTATATTCATAATGAATTTCCTGATCCCTCTATTTTTTAGAATTCATCAAGTAAAACTCAACCTTCTCAATGTTAGTAAAAAATTTCAGAATTTTTCTTCCATTATATCTTATTTTTTATATTATAACTTTATAATTACTATATAATTAAATTATAATTTTTTTATTAAATTATATTATTATAATTAATTAACTAATAGCCACCTTCTAACTATTATATTCGGATAAAAGAAACATTTATTCATTCTTTTCTCGGATTACCACCTCTACGAAGTAATTACATCAATTTTTCACCACTAACACTATCCAAAATTATAAAGGGTGATATTGAAGAATATATATGTAATATGTAATATTTTTATTTTTATTAATATTCCAATTATAATCCACATTTTTACCCACTCATTCATTTAGAAAATAAAATTTTAGTTGTGCATTGTGCGGACTACCTCATCCATGACGTGACATATATCATTTCTTAATCTAGTTTTTTCATTATCTATTTATTTATATTAAAATCATATTCACCCATAAATAATATTGAAATAATATCATTATTATTCATTAATAATTATATTATTCCAATAATAATCAATTTCATAATCATCCACATCCAGTAATTATGGTAATTTAATGTTTGGGTCTATTTAACCACCAACTAAGACAATGCAATAAAATAATATCATGGATGATTATGAGGACATAAATATTGGTAATATATGATGTTAATAGTGACCTTAATCTGGTTTTTTTGTCAATAATAAATTGTAAACTCAGTCTCTAAGATACCACAACTTGTTTGTTAAAAATCACAGTAACATACTCATCACTTAGTTCGTGTTCAAGGATAATAATTAAAATTTCCATATAATGAGGTCATATGATTATAAATAATTATAAAGGAGGCATTATTGAACCATTAAATATTTAATTATTTATGATTTTCTAGATATTAATTAATACCTACATTATTTTCATGAAACTAGTTGAAAATAATCATGTTTACTCACTCCCGATGTTAAAAATTATTAATAACTACATAATATATGCAGAAATAGTAATTAAAAATGAATAGTATTAATAGAAATATTTATAAATAAGTTTCTAAAATAATTCATTACTATATTATTGACTGTTATTGTAAGAACTCGGTTCTTATTCATGAGGTATAGGTTTCTTCTTTTCCTTTTTCCTTAATTGTTTTTTAGAAAATAAGGAAAATGGGGGAAAATGTCAATTTTTGTGGATACACACCATGTACTTTTCAACACGCCGTGTACTTTGGCAGTGTGGGATGAGTATATAGGGCGTGTAGCCCTACCTGACGATGAAAGGTGTAAAAACCCACTACACGCTGTGTAGTGGGTATTTACATGCCAAGTATTTAGTCGGTAGGTGGGTAATAGAGAAGTGGAGGTAGCTTCCAGTGGAGCGACAATATACGCCGTGTACTCATGTCGACGGATGAACAGTGCCACACTGGCGAGAAGCCGCCAGAGGAACAATTTAAAAAAAATTAAAGTACATGATGTGTGCTTGAGAGTACATGCCATGTATTGTTTTCCACTTAAAAAGAGTAGTAGGATCCTCTGTTCATAGAGGAAACTTAAAACATTAGAGGGGAGCTTGGAAGTATGGTCAGAGCTTTTGGGATCACCTGATCGTGCACCGGGAACCCGTTTCCATCGTCGTTGATCTTGTTGGGACCGCACAGGCAAGCCCTCTCTTTTTCTGGAGCTGTTCTTGCCAATTCTTTCTCGAGGGGGAGTTATTTACGTTTGAATGGGAATTATCTTATCTTATATATATTCCCTTATCTGGATTTTCGGGAGGCGATGTTCATTTATACCGATCAGGGGCGATCGAGGTAGGTGGTCTGGTGTTTAAATTCCAACTACAGTTTTTTTTGTGTACCGTTGTGCTACGAACCCATTTTTGGTTGTTTTATGGCTGAGGACTTGGCTATTTTAAATACCTAGAATTGTATAGGTAATTGAATGTAATTATTGACTACTTTTTGGGATCACTGCTTGGATCCAGGACCACCCCTGGGGTGCATTCCATTGTTTAGCCGTTTGGCCAGGTTACCCGAGGGTATACCATAAAATATTGCAATCTTTAATTTCCTTGAGAGGAATTGTGTATAATTGCTTGATTACATGTTGGGCTCGGCCCGGTTACTTACGCCTGAGGGAAGTGTTCAATTTAGCCTGAGGGGAGTGTTCTATTTATCCTGAGGGCAGTGTTCTATTTAGCCTGAGGGCAGTGTTCTATTTAGCTTGAGGGTCGTGTTCTTTTAGCCTGAGGGAACCTCCTTTTGTGCCTGTGGGCAGTAGATTGTGTGCCTAGCGGTGACACTTCTTAAACCTGAGGGAAATATCTATTATTCATGAGGTCAATTACCTGTGGGTTTTGACTCTAATTACCTGAGGGTAAGGTTGTATGTCTGAGGACAGTAGTATAATGAGTATTCACCGAGGTGTTTTTCATATGTTATACCTGCCAAGTTAAAGAACAGTCTTAGAATTATTAAATGAATATTAAAAAGGAAATATGACTGGTAGATTTAGTTACTTTTGAGTATGGCTTAGTTTATTGCTTTTTACTACTGCATACTTTTGTTGCACATTTTTCACTGACAGTTGGGCATTGGACTTTGGTGGGTGTCTACTGGGATTTATTTCTCACACCCTGTTTGGGTCATGTCATCAGCCCAAACAGACTATATTGTTGTAGGTGTCAACATGGGAAATTTTCCTTATACAGGTACATGATTGTTGCATAGGAGTATGAGAGCGTGGGATCAAGCTTAGGATTGCGATGTTGTTGAGCTCCTATTACACTGTTTTGTTTTTTTGTTGATGTACCTTGAAATTGAGCAATATAGAATTGTATTTTAGTGCATCCTGTTCTGGCTGTTTTCATAGAATAGTGACATGTTGCATCTTGATATATATATGACTGTTGGTTCTCTTTACTTCAGTTGTCCTTTTCAGTTGTATACTATTTAATACTTCTATTGTTGTATGTTATTTATCATTTCCGCTGCACTACACTTTGACAAATAGGGGAATAGTTTCCTCACTATCAGAACTGGGACCTCGCTGCTAGTCTGTAGCCTCTGGCATTTGGTAAAATGCTCATGAAGTCATGTGACCAACCGGGTTCGGGGCAGCCTTTGAGTGGCACCCGGATCTGGGACGTTACAAAATGGTATCATAAGAGTTCATTTATTTGACTTACTTTTTGGAGCCTTAGTCAGCGATAGGATGGAAATGGTAGTTTGTAATAAGCTCTGCCCGGGAGTAGCTAACCCGTGTATAAGGAAAAGCCAGTCTACCTCGGTTATTGCGATTTTCCTGATTTTTTAATTTTACAGTTGATTTGACTTTCACTTATGGGTGACGCAATTGTGGTGTGCTGTTAATGTTTTTATAATTGGTGGTCTTTAGTCGCAACCCAATGAGATGAGGGTATTTCATCTCATTCGTCATTTAGGCACATGCTAGAAATCACATGTCATGAATCCTTCCATTCCATATAGGTGCATTAAAAATTTCATGTTGTTGTGATAGCTGTTGTGATAGAAAATCATGCTGTTGTGATAGCTGATTTGATAAATACCTGCTATTTTATCGAGTATTATTGTGTGAAGCCTTGATAGAATGAATGCCAATCTTTTGTTATTCAGGTGTATGAGCCCTCATTGACTGGAATTTGGTGGATCATTGGATGTTTCCCATATTTACAACACGGATAAGATTCCAAGCATTGATTCATGAGGAGTACAGTCCCTCATGGATCATAATTTGGCACGTATGTGTTTTTTTAGTGTTTTTTGGGTTCTGGATTAGTTTTAGAGGCTTAATGTCCAGAAATCCCAGGATACACGCCATGTAGTTCTATGATTACTTGCCGTTTAAACTTCTGTTCGGGATGAAATGAAAATTTTTTAAATACACGCCGTGTACCCTCAGTACACGCTGTGTAGTCTCTTCCCGTGTCATAAACCATGTGGGCGGGGACACGGGGTAGAGAATGACTTGGGGAAAACACACAGTGTACCAGTTTTACATGTCGTATAGTTTAGTCCCGGTGTACGCCCGTGTAACTAACAACACGAACAGAGAAACCTTAAGACATACACACAGTGTTCATCTTGAACATGCCATGTAGTCGGACCAAGGTACCCATCCGTGTCACTAACAACATGGGTCTGTGTTACCTCTTCTTGAACATGTCGTGTACCTATGGGACATGCCGGGTAGTTTTGACCGGGGAAAGACCATGCAGACCTGGCCGTGTGGATGGGAAGATGGAGTGGTGTACACGCCATGTGTAGGTGTAACATGTTGTATAGTATTAGCCGAGTAGTCGGCCATGTCACGAACTACATGGGAAGTTGGAAATTAAAACATACACACAGTGTAGATGTTATACATGTTGTGTAGTCTTGTTCAGAAGAGATCTGTGTGGCCAAGCCGTGTAGAAAGGCCCGAGCAGGGGAAGAAAATTCAGGTACACGCCTTGTAGTTAATATACACGTCATGTAGTCTTGTTTTGAAAATCTAGAATGCCTTCTTCCTGCTATTCCCTTTTTGGTCCCCTAGTTTTCAATCATTGATAAACTTAAATCTAAGGCATGTTTTTGACCTTGTAGTGTCATGCCGCCAAGACGACCACCAGTTGTTTTTCAAGAGAGCAGAAATGATTATACATCGAAAATGGTAGGCCATGGGATACCGATGGATCCTTCAGCAGAGCCATATACGGCGCCAGCCATTATACTGGACATAGGCATAGATTCACAGTTCCATGATGGATTTATGTGTTTCATGTAGACCTTTCAGGGAGCACTATAGGCCGCCACATCTATGGCAGAGCTGCCGAGTAAATTCCAGCAGTAGCATCCACCTACGTTTTCAAGGGATGGCGGACCACAGGCTACAAAGTCTTAGCTGGGTTCTATGTAGACTATTTCTGAACATCTTGAGACACCTCCAGGGTGAAGGTTAAAGATCTCTACATAAATGCTACGTGATTACACCAAAATGTGGTGGGATGTTACCACTCTGACTGAGAATCACAAAGACTTGGTGTGGAATGATTTTAAGGAAGCCCTCTATGAATTCTTAATCCCAGAGATGCTGAGGGCAGATCGAGCTCGAGAGTTCATGAATCTACAGTGGGGCGCTATGTCAGTGATCAATTATTCAGCTCGTTTCACCGAGCTACAACACTATTCATCTGTTCTAGTGGGAGATGAGACATTGAGGACTAGACGCTTTGAGTATGGTCTTCGATATAACATCCGATCACTGGTGAATGATTTTAGGTTGCCTACCATGCATGCTACTGTAAACCATGCATTGATTACTGGGCGGAACCTACAGGAAGCTAGTGGTGTGGTCTAGGGTGGTTCAATGCCAGTTTTGGGTATGATCTCTACCTGTAAGAAGAAGAGGTGGATGGATTTCTATCATGGTGGTAGTACTACCCAGAGTAATACTTCAGGTGTCCAGGTCGCGGGCTACTAGTGTTGAAACGAGGGTCACAAGAGACCGAAATGTCCATGTGACCCAGTGGAGTACCGATCTTACGGCATGATGGGTCATCTGTAGTGCTTTTGTAGAGAGTTTCAATCAGTGGCTAGTGAGAGGGGTTCTATGTAGACTCCGCATGTGGGATCAGGACCAGTTGCTTCTTACTAGTAAGGAAATTGGGGTATGTCAGGATGTGCAAGCAGAGATGGTGGTCATGGTCGTGGTAGCCAGACACCAGGATCTCAGAGGCAGTAGGGCAGAATAGCTCCGGGTAGCCAGGCTGTGTTGCATGTTTGCATCACTGGGCAGGCATATGCAGTGCAACAGACCCAACAGAAACAGGATCCCGGACCTTCTACTGTTAGATGTACTATTTTAGTAGCTTCTATTTTATCTTTAGTAATTTCAAAATGGGTGCTACACATGGCTTTATATCTATGCCTGTTGTGGAGATCCTTGGGCTCTGTGTTTCTTCTTCTTCTGGTGTTATAATGCTAGAAACTCTGTTGGGAACTAGAACGGCTGGTGTCCGTTAGTGCAAGGAGTGCCCCCTAGAGGTTGGTGTGGGTCACTTTCTATGGGACCTCTATGTCTTGGAAATGAAGTTCTATGATTTAATTCTAGGGATGGACTGGTTGGTACCCTTCCGATCCATTGTGGATTGCTATCATGACAGGTTGAGTTTCACATCACCAGAGGGTGGGGGGTTTCTTTACAAGGGCGAAGGGGATGTGTAGGCGAGTCGAGATGGACCCGACCATCGTGGGAGAGGTGGAGTCACATCCCAGATAGTGAGTTTATATCTGGATGATCAGGGGACATTTCAGAGGGATTTTCCTCTAGAAGTTGACCGTTTCAGGGATGTATTTCGAGACGACTTTTCAGGTCTACCTCCAGAGTGAGAGGTGGATTTCTCTATCGATCATGTTCTAGTATCGGCACCGGTGTCCATTCCACCTTATAGTATGGCTACACCTGAGTTGCAGGATCTCAAGAGAGAGTTAGAGGAGTTGCAGTCAAAGGGTTTAATTCGACCCTCCACTTCTCCTTGGGGATCCCCGGTCCTTTTTGCAAAGAAGGCAGATAGTACCCTTAGACTCTATGTGGAATATCAGAAGCTAAAACAATTTACGGTAAAGAATCGATATTCTCTACCGAGGATTGATGAGCTTTTTGATCAACTTCAAGGAGCACAAGTGTTCTTGAAGATTGACTTTAGATTCAAATATCATCAGTTGTGTGTTAGACCATTTGATATACCTCTCATAGACTTCAATAGAATGTATTGTCTATATGAGTACTTGGTGATGCCGTTCGGACACACAAAAGTGCTAGTAGTTTTAATGAATTTGATGAATCGTGTGTTCCACCATTATCTGGACTCTTTTGTGGTAGTTTTTATAAACGACATCTTAGTGTACTGTCACACTCGACAGGACAATGCTACCCATGTTGAGATCTTATTGAGTACACTTAGAGAGCATCGGATATATTCTAAGCTCTTAAAGTGCCACTTTTGTATGGACTAGATACACTTCATGGGTCATATTTTCTCAGAGGCAGGAGTTGCAGTAGACCCAGAGAATGTGAGAACAGTAGTTTCTTGGGAGTAGCCTAAGAACGTGTTTGATATACATAGTTTCTTGGGGATGGATGGTTACTACAGGTGTTTTATTCAGGACTTCTCCCTCTTAACAACACCATTGATGGGTTTGACTAAGAACGGTGTGAAGTTTGTTTTCTCATATTCTTGTGAGATATTCTTTCAAGGGATGAAGGGAAGGTTGAACTTAGCACCAATCCTAATACTTCTAGAGAAAGGGGAGAGGTATACAGTTTACTATGATGCATCATGTATTGAGTTGGGAGCAGTGTTGATGCAGAGTGATCGAGTTGTTGTGTACGAGTCTTAGTAGTTGAGGCCACATGAGAGGAATTACCTGACGCATGACCTCGAGTTGGCTGTAGTTGTTCATGCGTTGCGTTGTTGGAGATATTATCTATTGGGAGAGTATTTTGTGGTTTTCACTGACCAAAAAAGTCTCAAGTACATAATTACTCAGCGTGACCTGACTCTAAGACAGCAAAGGTGGGTTGAATACCTTCAGACGTTTGATTTTGAGCTTTCATATACACTGGGTAAGGGTAATGTAGTAGCCGATGCACGGAGCAGGATGACTCAGACACATGTAGTACATGAGGCCAGTGGTGAGTGGAATCTTATTTCTTTTCTCTCCGGGATGCATTTGTAGGTGCACGATTGTCTGGGGAATACCTATCTTTCTTAATTATTTGTGACTTATACCCTCCTGGATAGAGTGAGGACGAGACAAATATCGAATTTACAAGGCCTAGTTCCACGGGATTTGGTGGCATACGAGGACCCTCCTTCTGGTTGGGTGATAGGCGAAGATGAGGTACTGTGTTTCCATGGACGAGTATGGGTTCAAGGGGATATACACCTGGAACTGATGCTGGAGTTTCATGCTTCAGCTTGGGCATTTCATCCCGTAGTTACCAAGATGTATCGTGACTTGATATGTCATACTGGTGGTCGAGTATGAAGAACGAAGTAGGTGGTTTTGTTACGAGATGTTCCACCTGTCAGCAGGTGAAGGCGGAGCATTATAGGCCATTTGTACTATTGCAGCAATTACCCATTCCAGAATAGAAATGGGATAATGTTGTGTTGGATTTCGTGATGGGGTTGCAGAGGTCACCTTGAGGAAACAATATCGTGTGGGTCTTTGTGGACAGACTTACGATGGTAGCTCACTATTTTCCAATCATGGAGACCTTCAGTGTCGACGAGAATAGGAAGTAGTATATCTGAGAGTTTGTATGTCTTCATGGGATCCCTCGTTATATTTTTTCAGATAGGGATGCCCATTTTACATCTCATTTCTGGCAAAGTTTTCAGAGGGCACTAGGTACACATGTGCTTCTGAGCAAAGCTTACCACCCTCAGAACGATGGCCAGTCAGAATGTATGATACAGGTTCTTGAGGACATGTTGCGTGCATGAGTCCTAGACTTTGGAGGCTCTTGGGAGATTCATATATCCCTGGTCCAGTTTTCTTATAATAATAGTTTCCATGCATCTATAAAGATGGAACCATACAAGGCTTTATATGGTAGGCCATGCCGATCACCCTTGTGCTAGATAGAGGCAGGTGAGGAAGCTTCACCGGGACCACGTCTCGTGTAGGAGACTTCAAAGCAGGCCCAGTTGATTCTGAAGAAGATGGCTACTACACAGTTTTGTCAAAAATCTTATGTTGATCGCCGAAGATGACCATTAGAGTTCAGGGTCATGGATCAGGTTTTCTTGCGTGTTTCACCGAGTTTGGGACACAGGCGAATCAAGAGACATGGTAAAATTTCGCCGATGTATGTGGGGCTATTTGATATTCTGGAGAGAGTCGGGTCGGTTGCCTATTGGTTGTAGTTACCACAGAGGTACCAGGCCATGCATGAAGTCTTCCATGTATCTCATCTGTGTCGTTATCACTCAGACCCGTCTCATGTTTTTGAGCTCGAGGAGTTTTAGCTTCAGGGTGATGCATCCTTTGAGGAGCATCTGATCCGTATTGTTTATAGGAGCACGAAGGTTCTCTGAGGCCAGTCAGTTCCTCTTGTACGGGTCTGATGGCAGCATGGTCGAGTGCAGGACGAATCCTGGGAGTGGTAGACCGACATACGTGCTCAGTTTCTAGAGTTGTTCACAGCTTTATCTTCACCACACATGGAAGGGAAATTCAGGGACAAGTTGCATTAAGGGGGGATGTTTGTAAGAACTTGATTCTTATTCTTGAGAAACAATTTTCTTCTTTTTCTTTTTCCTTATGTTTTTTTGAGAAAAAAAAAAGGAAAATGGGGGCAATTCCCAATTTTTTTAAATAGACATCGTGTACTTTTCCACGCGCTATGTACTTTGGCCGTGTGGGATGAGTACACAGGGCGTATATCCCTTCCAACGTTGAATGGTGTAAAAAACCGACTACACACTATGTAGTGGGTATTTACACGCCGTGTAGTCAGTCGGTAGGTGAATAGTAAGGAAGTGGAGGCAGCCTCTAGCGGAGAGATAGTTTACACCATGTAATCAAGAAGACATGTCGTGTACTCATGTCGACGGATGAACAGTGCCAAGCTGGTGATAAGCCGCTAGAGGAACAGTTTAAAAAAATGGAAAGTACACATCGTGTTATTGAGAGTACATGTTGTGTATGTTTTTCACATAAAACAGGTATTAGCCTCTTCTTTTCACAGAGGAAGATTATAACACTGGAGGAGATCTCGGAAGGATGGTCAGAGCTTTGGGGAACACCCGATCATTCACCGGGAACCCGTTTCATTCGCCATCGATCTCATTGGGACCGAACGGGTAAGCCCTCTCTTCTCCTGGAGATGTTCTTGCCAATTATTTCCCAAGGTAGTGTTATTTATGTTTGAAAAAGAATTATTTTATCTTCGATCTACTCCCTTCTTGTGTGTTTCGTGAGGTAACATTCATGTATACTCATCAGGGGCGATCGAGGTAGGTGGTCTGGTGTTTAAATTCAAACTGTTGTGCGTTTTTGTGTACTGTTGTGCTATGAACCCATGTTTGGGGTGTCATATAGCTGAGGCCTTGGCTGTTTTAAATACCTATAATTGTATAGGTAATTGAATTTAATTATTAACTTCTTTTTGGGATCTCTGTTTGGATATAGGACCATCACTGGAGTGTGTTCTTCTATTTAGCCATTTGGCCAGGTTATCCGAGGGTATACCAAAAAATTTACCTTGCTTTAATTTCATTTAAAGGAATTTTATATAATTTACTGCTTATATTTTGGGCTCGGACCAGTTACATGAGCATGAGGGAAGGGTTCTACTTAGCCTAAGGGTTATGTTCTGTTTAGCCTGAGGGTAGTGTTCTATTTAGACTGATGGAATAGTTCTATTTATCCAGAGGGTAACTCCTTCTGTGCCTATGGGTAGTAGATTCTATGCCTAAGGGAAACACATCACACGCCTGAGAGAAATATATGTTATGCCTGAGTGGAATTACCTGCAGGTTGTGACTCTGATTACTTGAGGGTATGTTTGTTTGTCTGAGGATAGTGGTATCATGAATTTTCACTGAGGTGTTTTTCATATGTTATACCTGCCAAGTTAAAGCACATTCTTGACATGATTAAATGAATATTAAAAAGTAAATATGACTGGTAGACTTAGTTACTTTTTATTACTGCTTAGTTTATTGCTTTTTACTACTACACACTGTTGTTGCACATTTTTCATTGATAGTTGGGCATGGGCCTTTGGTGGGTGCCTACTAGGATTTATTTCTCACACCCTATCTGGGTCATGTCTTCGGCTCAAACGGACTATATTTCTAAAGGTGTTGATAGGGGAATGAGTCCCTATACAAGTACATGATTGTTGTAGAGGAGTAGGAGAGCATGAGACCAGGCTTAGGCTTGCGATGCTGTTGAGCTCCTATTGCACTTTTTTGATTTTTTTTTATACCTTGTACATGAATTGTATTGCATTGTATTGCAGTGTATCATGTTCTTGTTGTTTTCATAGAATAGTGACATGCTGCATCTTGATATATATATATATGACCACTGGTTCTCTTAACATTAGTTTTCCTTTTCAGTTGTATAAATTTTTCTGCTTCCGCTATTGTATGTCATTTATCCTTTCCGCTGCGCTACACTTTGACAAATGAGGGCATAGTTTCCCCACTATTAGACCTGGTCCCTCGCAGCTAGTCGGAAGCCTCTGGCATTTACAGAAATGCACTAGAGGTCATGTGACCAACTGGGATTAGGGCACCCATTGAGTGGCACCCAGATCCAGGATGTTACTGTTATACAAGAGTTTAGAGTGTGTTTTAAGAATTCATATTAAAAATTAGTTGTTTTTTATCTTAATTTTTTTCATTGATATATGATTCATATTTACAAATCCATTATTATTTGTGGTTAATGTATTGGATATGGAAAAAAAATTTCTTCGAAAAATTCATTATATATAGGGTATATAAAAATAAATCTAATGTTATACCTTATATGTGTTTTCAATAGGTAATATTGTGATGTTGTAAGGGGGTTTTTAACTCAAACCCCTTTATTTAAGTTACTATGTTTCATTTTGAGGTTCCAACATTTACTCATGCTTTATTCCACCATAATATTTTATATTTTAAATAATATTTATCTCTAATGAAAATTAATTTTATTGTACATTTTTTTACTTTATTTATTATACTTCTCAAAAATTATACCTTTGTTAATAGTTTTTATAACCCTCATTAATAATGTTTTGTCCACCATGTCCATGTTTTCTATCCCTAACATAGTTCTCCTTTTTTAAATGAAATCATAATTATTTATTATCTCATGTGACATTCTTATTTAAGTTATAATAATTTCAAAATAATTTTTTATTATCTTTTATTGTTATAATATTTTGACAAACGGTTTCTAAAAAATAGAAATGGATTTTTTAAATCTAGCCTCAATACTTATGGGTTATGAATTCTCTTATGTTTTCTCCCATTTTATATATCTTATTAAAATAAATTTATTCTATAGATTTTTTATATTTTCCTAAAATATATACTCACTTGACTATTGGTTTATTTTTTTTGTTTAGTACATAATTGATGTTCCCTTAAAAATTACCAATACTAAGTAAACCACAAATAATTGGACTTTCAGTTTTATTGTTCTATAAGACGATTCACTTCTATAAAATGTTATTAATAATGAATAGATTTTGAAATTATCATTATCCTCTATAATACCATCCTAGTTTAAAACATTTTTAAAGTAAAAAAAATTATCTCATTTCTTCTATAGAATTTTTTTCTCATTTTATAAAATATAATTCCAATAGTTTGTAAGAATATATCTTCTTATAAGTATTTACCTTTTTGTGTTTTTCATTTTCATATGTGTCTGAATCATTTACAGAGATATAGATCCTTTTCTTAGAAAAAACAACCTAAATTTAAGGGATATATTTTTATTTTAAATAATGGATTCTAGTTATAGACATTTTAATCAGAATTTTTATTGTTTCTAGTGAGTTTAGAATGATTCATAGGATGTTCGAGAACATTCAAATAATATGGGCTGAAAATTATTATTTGGATAATTACACACAGTGTATATGTTAGAAAATTTTGAACTACCACTAGAAATATGTCATGAACTTTTTCATATGATGAAATGGTTTCACATCATGTACCCAATTATCATCATGTAATTCTGAATTCAGATAAATATTAATCCATGTTGATGGGTTTTTTAGTGTACCTTTTAAATTGATAAATAAAATATGTGGAAGTGTTATTTTCTATATAAGTCTTAGACATAGTGGTTTTAAGTCTTTTGTGCATCTAATAGTTTACCATTTCAATTTATACATCCATCCCCAATCGATCCTAGGCTCAACTCCATGAAATTTTGGAGTCTCTACTTCGATTTAAGATGTCTCTATTACACATCTTATCTCTAATGAGTATTTCTTGTTAGGTTTTACATATCTACCATCATTCCTTGTTATTTGAGGTCTAATAATTGGAATATAGGTTTGTTTCTTATTTTAATCCTTATCTATAAGGATCTTGGTTTTTATTACGATCATCTAGGCATTTCACATGTTGGATGCTTCCACTATGAGAACTATATTAATCGCAAGTTGAAGGCATGGAGTGTGAAACTAACCATATGGTTTATTTTTTTAAATTATTATTCCTTGTTCAAAAGGCCAATGCACTGAAATATATAAAGTGATGAAACTTGATTATAAAATAATTAAAGAGGGAAATGTATTACAATATTTTACATGTATTGGGATGAGATACACTGGGAGGTCCTCTATCCATGTAATTTCACTGTTAACTACTTCATTAGAATGACCTTCTACCACCATGTTCACCTCATTATAAGGATGAGATATTATATTACTAAGCTTTGTCAGTTATTGGAGGAAAAACATACATATTTCTATAGGGGGTATTCTCGGTGAACCACCACAAATCTAAGAGCTTGTACAACGTTATTGGAGTCTCTTTCGAAATATATGTAGTTCTATCATTTTTTATTGATTAGTCTAATGGAAATAAGGAAATTGTGCATCTCTTTTTATTAGGAGGAAACCCACACGTATCATACCAGTATCCTAGAATATGACAATTTTGATTTTTGCACACTATTACACAGCCCTCATGGACTTTGTTTCCTTTTGAGGCACAATTCACCTTTATTTTGAACGATCCAGGGAGATGGGGATTCCATAAGACTTATATCATACAATTAGGTTGGCTAAAATAGTCCTTCAATTCCAATATGTGGATGAATAATAAGATCCCTGCCAGAATTATGGAACATACCTATTTTTATCATTCCATATTCTTTGATAGCGATGAATATCATAACATGCATTTCGTGAATATTGAATGTATAATTTTTTAAGAGAGGAATCAATAGCAGTACAACCTTGAAGACGAAGTTGAATGGAGTCCAAACCTATCCATGTGAGATCATAAATGTGAAATATTTATTTCTGTAATTCAGAAGCAATATAACCATATAAGAATAGGTGTTTAGTATCATACATATGTTAATTACAAGTATTAAATTTAGAACGAAATTTAATATCAAATAACAGACGACATATATTAGTGGGAAGTTGATTGTGGGATATTCTCTAATCCATGGTGAATCTGAAATGTTTAACTCAATGCTTGATAAATCCATTTAACCAAGAAACATATAATATTGTATTACTAAAATTTTGATTGTAGTGATGTTTAAAGTTTAAAACACCTTCTCGATCTAGTTCTCAAACCATAAAATCAACAGTGTTAAAAATAAGATTATTAGGAGTAATAGTATTTATCTAATTAGTTAAATTCAAATCCAAAGAGCACATTTAGTCATTTATGGAGATATTAATATTAATAGATAAATTCCTATAATCTATCATATAGATAATAGGGTAACAATTCTAGTTGTCCAGCAATTTTTTTAGAATATTATTTATGGTCAATCCATTAATAGTGAGACATAATTTATGAAAATTATTTCTTAATGGAAGGCCAAATGGAATATTCCATGAATAAAAACTTATATTTTCCAATATTATTATAACATCTACCTCTAATCAAATAAGTGGCTTATGAATTACTATTTATAAGGTTCCATGTGAGTATAACATTAAGGGATTTATTAATGAGGTAATTAATCATAATACCAAAGCCAACACTGTTGATAGGTTTACAACAATTATTCCAAGGAACAATGGAATGTTTTCAAAGAAGAGAGATTCCACTCTAAATTTTTTTTATTATAATCTATTATTTTTTATCAATTCAAAATTCTATTTATAAACAATCATTGAGTAAACCATTTCAGATACAATGGTGTATTTGATAATAAAAATTTCGTCCTCCATTAATAATCATTTTCATTACCAATCTGAGAGTTCAGTATTAATATGATCAACTATATTAGAGAAGTAAGTGTTATTAGGCTTTCCACAGAAGATAATAATTCAATGTTACATAATGTAGTATGATCCCTCTTTTATAAAAAGGTTATTTAAAATAATATCTTTTCAATTTATAGGAAATATGTTTCTAAAGAAAATTGATGAATGGTTCCTGTTTGTGTATTTCCAAAACACATCTTCTCAGTAATAGGGAGAATCATTTAACACATTGGATTATAATTTTTTCCCCTCAGAGAAATACAAGTATATCACCCTCATAAAAAATGTGGGAGGTAACAGTTAGTCTTCTAGAGGTGATGATGGCCTTATTCTTACCTTGGTTATCCAAATTGGTGATAACTCTGTTAAGGTAGTCCTAAAAAATAAAAAAAAGGATTAAAGAGAGTGGGTATCCCTATTAAACATTTATTTTTTGAATTAAAATATCCCTTTGGATAACCATTAATCAAAATTTATTTATGAGGAGAACCAAATTTATTTTTAATTTTATTAAAAAATGTCTCTAAAAACAAAAGTTTTTATGGCCTGGGAAATAATTCTCTAATATATTGTGTAAAACGTTTTTTTAATGCCATGTTAAATGGAAACCATTCCACCTATATATTACTTTTTAATAATTATGTACATTTAGAGGTAAGTTAGATGTAATATTGGATGTTTCTTCATTTTAGGATACCAAATTAGGTCTAAGAGACAATTTTCTAGGAATGGGAGCAAGCCAATTTGCTAAATGTTTGTAGATGATTTTTTAAATAGTGATAATTAGGTAAATGGGTCTACAGATATGAGTTTTTGAATCATTAACCACTTTGGGAATAAGGGAGATAAATTGATCTCTAATTATACAACGAAGGTATCCATTAGAAAAAAATGATTTTACCAATTTCCAAACATCATATTGGATAATACCCCACTAGTGTTGAAACAGAAGTGTTATTGAAACCCTCAAGACTAGAATAACCATTATTTTTAACATAATGATCATCTCTTTGATCTTAGGTTATATAGGAACACTGCTCAGAGAGAGTATGTTCATTGTCACCCAATATGTTTGGAATTATATCTGGCTTTATGTCTTTATTAAGATCACGACCATTAATGATATTTCTAATGAAGGATACAACATGATTGAAAAAAACTTACTCATTGTCAATGATGTTATCCCCATCTTTAAGGAAGATAAAAGGTATAAAATATTTCATAGCTCTATGTAGAGCATTATATAATTTATACATTCTATCACCATCATTAAGGTGGTTAATTTTGAAGTCTTTTTTTGAAGACTATCTTTTATGGTGAGAATATAGTTTAGTTTAGTGCAAAGATCAATTTATTATTTTGTATAATTAGTGAAGTTTGTGTTCAAATAGTCAACATGGATTTGGTTGAGAGTTTTTTTATGGAATAAATTTTATTATTAGTTCGATTGACTCTTACATTACACCATGAAATTAACTTTTTCTTTAGATTTTTTAATATCATAATACATGAAAAAGTGTAATTATTAAAATTCATAGAGTTCCATATTCCTTGACAATATTATCACAATCAATAACTGAGGAAAAAATATTTTTAAATCGAAAGGGATGGTAGGTTTGGAAACTCTTGTATTAAGACTAACTAAAATAAGGTGATGATATGAGTTATGTCTAGGCAAGGCGATGCTATTAAAAGTATCCCAATTATGATGGTATTTACTATTTTTGAAAGGGCTATCACATTCACTAATCGTAACCGTATTATGATGTCATCAATACCATTTATATTTAGATCATAAAAGATTTATCTCAAGGATTTTGTATTCTTTAGTACAATATATAAATTCCTTAGAAAAAAATTAGAGTGAGAAAGACCTATCATTTCACTAGGTCCAAGAATAGAATTGAAGTCTCTAGATATGATACATAGTTATTGGATTCTATATATTAAATTAGATGTTTTTTTCCATATAGATATCATATCAACGTACATATCATTTTCAAAAATAAAGGTATAGAAGATATGTGAGTTTCAAATGGTCAGGTCACAATATAGAGATTGATTTTCAATATGAAAAACATAAACATTTTATAGGGAAGATAGAGTAAAAATCTAATAAGAATCTAGAGAACTATTATTAAAAGTTGCACTAACAAAACTTTAACTAATTTTATATAAACTAGTAAATCTAGTATTGGGACCAAGATGATAATGAAGCTGTTTTACATTAAATTGTTGTCTTTTGTTTTTAATTAATATTTTTAAACCTCCAAAAAACATTTATGGAAAAATTGTAATGAGGATTGTTTTCAAAAAAATCATATCCATGTTTTCAAAAGAATCAGATGCATGTTTTCAAAATAATCTCACTAATTTTTTCCAAAGAATAAAACTCACAGTTAAATTCAATCACAATGAGTGTCCGGTATTAGTAAATATTATATTGAGAAATTGATCGGATTCACTCTGGATCCAGTAATAATGAATTGGTAGTTCTGATATAGAATCAGAGTCACAATGACTACAATGTTTTAATTGTGACGATTCTTTTCTGATTTTTATTTCACATAAATCATGACATGGATGGAAAATATGTGATGAAATATTGATGGAATAAAGGAAGAGTGAAATATATAATCCCAATACCAAAATGATTGTATCCTTGTTTAACTTATCCAGGTGAAAATGAAAAAAAGTGATGCTTGTGTTTTTCAAAAATAATCGTATTTAGGTAATATAAGGATGGAAAGTGGTACTGATAAAGAGTGGTATTGATGGAAAGTAGTGCCATTGAAAAGTGGTGCCAGTGAATAGTGATTTTGGTGCTGATGAAAATTTTGTATTGATTGAAAAGGAGATACCAATTTAAAAGGAAGTGTTTTTTGAAAAGTAGGTTTTGTTTTTAAAGGAGGTTTTGTTTTAGAAAAAAGGATCTATTTAAAAAGAAGGTGTTTGGTTAAAAGATGTGGTCTTTTAAAATAAATTATTATTTTAAAACATGAGGATATTTTAATACATGGTGATGTTTTATAAGGTGGATTTATTTTGATAAAAGTTGTACTTATTGAAAAGAAGGTGATGATTAAAAAGGTGGTGCTGATTAAAGAGTAATAAATGATGTTGATTTTTTCCAGAATGATTTACCCAAAAAAGTTCATATTCTATAAACACATATCGAGGTCAATCATATCTCGAATAATCATACCTTGAATGACAATATTTAGAATGATAGTGCCCATGATGATCGTATCTAGGTAAATTATATTTATAAAATATCATCCTTGGTTTGAGGAGAATATAATGAAGCTGGAATGAATGAATAGTTACGATACATTCCAATCCACTTTGGAATATAGAAAAATTGTTCTCAAATTAATTTTATGTCATGAATTCCTTATACAAGCACATGTTCAGGAATGAAGTGATGTTCTCATGTGGGTCATGAAAATAGAACAGTGAAGTACATTTCTGGATAAATTGTCAAGGGAGATATGTATTGAAATAAAATATTTTGATTCTAATATGTTTTTAATAATTGTATTTATAGAATCAGTATGGAATATATTTCTTAATACATTTGTTTTCAATTGATACTGAGCTTTATATTGATGAAATCAGATTAAATTGAATTGAGATCAAGTACTGAAATCATACATTCTATTTAAATGAAATTATAAAGTGGGAGATGATGTTTGAAGAATAATCGAGAAGTTTGGAGATGTGTTGATGAAGTCAAAATGCTTTTGATATTTTATAGAAAATTAAAATTTTGGTGAATTTGTGTTAGCGGGAAATTTTTTGGGATTCACACCCAATCCATTGAAGGGTCAACTATATGAGGACAATTACATTGTCTGTTTTGACCATAGGTACTGTTCACTGTAGTAGAGAGAGAAGATCTTGGATTTCAGTGATAGAAAATGATACCATTTTGTTTTGTACTGAATAAATTTTGATGGTTAATAATAGAAGATCACAACATTGTATTTTGTTGATCATCACATTTTTGACTGATTGTACTCAGTGGATCATCATATTTTTCTTGTTAATTATATTTGAATGATTTTGGTATTGAGCTAGATTAATTAGAAAATGGTTTTTGTACTGGGTTTTACTGTACTGAGGATTTCTAGACTGTGGAATAATGGTACTATATTTTATCTTACTCAGTTATAGATGTGGTTTTGATTAGCATCTATTTTATTGAATTAGAAAAATTATATTTTAATAAATTTATCGGAATAATCATACTCATAGAATCATGTAGGGAAAATCAAACTCAGAAAAGATCACACATAGGGTTTCCAAACAATGTCATAGTTTTTTTTACATTTCCTCTTGGTAAATAAGTGAAGAATTATTTTTCAATTGAATACCTTTAATGAATTGAAAATAAGTTTAGGTAACATGAGTTTTTACATAACAATTGTATTTTACAATTTGTGTTAAAAGGATTCCCATGCACTCCAGAATTGCCTTCAAAGTGCCACATGAGGAAAAAGGAATATCCTACTCATAGTAATACCAGTATATTTTTCAAGTAGATTGTATAGTATTGGTTCATTTCCAAAACATACAAGTGACGTAGATATTTTTATTGAGTGTGAACCTTTTAAATACATTTCTTCCATTGGATGTGTGTTTTTCTAGTTTTTAGCAGGGAATTCAAATTTAAACAAGAGGCAAAGGTTGTTTAAATTAGAATGAAACACAATAGAAAATATTTTCACTAAGTCACCCCCTCTCTATTAAAATGATACAATAAACTGAATGGGCACTTTCCATTGGTAGCATTAGGTAAGTTCCCTTCACGTTTATTTGCTGATTATGTATTAGAACCGTGTGAATCGTAAAGGTATTGTTGTATTTGAAGAAAAGAATTATCAAATCGTGATTGATATAATATTTCCATATCCTATTTCTATTAGTTATGATGGTCACGAAGCAACAAAAAGTTGGGATTCCACCTATTGATGATTATGATCCACTTACACCTATTGATAAGAAGAATCATGAGAATAATGGAATGGAAAATAATTTTATATTATCATCACTTTATTAAAGTGAATTCTTTAGAGTGAAAGTTTGTTCCAAATCCATAGTTTTCTTGGACAATTAGAAAAATATATATGAAGGTAATTCCAAATTCAAGAAGAAAAAACATCAAATCTAGTGATTTAAGTATAAATACATTAAGATAGGTTATATTTAATATGCAAGGGACTTATTTACTAGGGAAAATGATATAGTGAGTACTATCAGAAGTATCAATGAAAATCTATATGACTCTACTATTTTTAAAAGATATTGAGAATCATACCCAAAAAAATTTAATAAAATAGTTTCTTTATTGGAAGACAAAGATCTTGAAACATTATCTCTTGATTATTTTCATAGTAATAAAATATCTTTTGAAATCAGAAGAGAGAAATATATGAAGATAAAATCAAAATTTGATATAGAAATTTTGTTCAAGGATGAAAATAAAAAGAATCAAATAAGATTCTTATCAAAGAATAATATGGGGATTTTGAATCTGAAAGTGAGGTACGTGAAAATCTCAATAATATTCTATCATGATGTTATAAACATTAGATAAGAGGTAAGGGGAAATGAAAATGGAAACAACCCTTGAAAAGTTTCGAATGTTAAAGAGTTGGTTACCTTCCAGCTAACTATCCATGAAAAATGAATAATAAGGATAGTGAGGTAGAAGATAAAAATCTTAGAAGATCGTGGAAGAAATAAGAAGATAATAGAAATTTTTTTCCACATGGAATGAAAAGAAATTATTCATATACAAAAGATGATGGGTCTTGTCTATAGATGAATAAGACAACTATAGTGATGATAAATCAGAAAAATTAGTTTAGTATGGTTTGGAGAATATATTTATTGTAACAGTGAATGATGAAAAATTCTGAACTACTACTTCCAAAGATGAAGAAACTCAACATGATAATAATTTGAAATAAGAATTGAAAGAATTTCTCTGAAATAATATAAGGCCTGAAAATAAATACAATAAGTTACAAGATAAATGTTCTTGAAGGAGGAATCAAAAAAAGTTTGAAGAGAAAGAAAAGCTGGTGAAAGAGATTAATAATTTGAATAAGACTCTTGAAGAATAAATGAATCATAATGATCTTTTAGAGGTGAAGTTAAACCCAAAATAATAAGAGTTGGAACTTGTCCAAAAAACAAATTCCAATGGTGAGTTGAGAAATAGATGATTTCAAAACTGAATAATTGATTTTGGTGAATGTTCTCATAATGAGAAAATTCAGAAAGATCAAAAAAATACCTTCAAAGGGTGAGAAGAAGAATGTAATTTTTTCTTAAAAGAACAATGATGGGAAAATTTTATATGTGGAAAATGATGAATGCAAAAGTTACAAAATTTAATGAGTCTAAAAATGTTTTATCTGGATCTGAAAAAGAATAAAATTTATTTGATTCATTTAATGCTAAATAAAAGAATAAGAATCTAATATATAATGGAATTGTTGATGGCTAAGAATAAAATGTTGTTTAGAGAGGTATTTACAATTATGATTATTATGGAGATTTCATAGGAAAATAATCATTCTATGGGTATTTCTTGTATTATTAGGGATTTAGACACATAGCAAGAATGTGTTGTTTTAACAAAAAAATTTATCTACTATTGCACATGATAGGGAATGCAGAGATTGAGGTGGAGTCAATCTCTTAAATGAAATAAGTCTAAGAATGTTGTTGTGATGATGTATGAAAATAATGAAGTAAATATTGAAAATAGGTTCCAACCCATGAAAATATTTGTGAACGGTGTGATCAACCTAGACATCTTGAAAAATGAGGTCGTGTTTATTTATCATTACAAATAATATTCTTAAAAATTCTCACAATCCAGAAGTGGATATAAAAAATAAATGAGAAAAAGAACTTTTTGTTGAAACTACATTGAATGCCACAAATGGAGAATGGTCATGGATACATGATAGTGGGTGTCCATCCCATATAAAAAAGGCATGAATATTTTGGATAATTTAATACATTTTAAGGATGGAACGTTATCATTTGGAAATGATGAATCCTTGAAAATAAAAGGTGATAGATTGTCCATATTTGGAAAATGAACAATAAAATTTAAGAAAAAGTTGTTTTTTAATCACCTGAAACACAATTTGTTGAGTGTTTCACAATTGTGTTATTATTGTAAAAAAGTTATCTTTAGGAAATATGGGTTTGTTTTGAAACGTAATGAATAAGGAATGATTGTTATAAGTGGAAAACGTACAAAAGTAAATCAATTTCATATTAGTTAAATAAAAAATTTATGATACAAAAGTATGATGGAAGATATTGAATTGAGGTATAATATTCCAGGAATAATATTTCATAGAAACATTAAAACGTTTTCCAAAAGAGACAGAGTGTAAATTTTTTTTGATTTTCTAAGATGAATTTATTGGTGTTGCACAATCTAGAAGAAAATAAAGATTACAATTATTGGTAATAAATAAGTTCAGATTTTTTAAAAACAACCCCCAGAGATGATACATTCTGATATATTTTGTCCAATGAGAAAAAAATCAACAATTTGAGATAAGTACTTTTTATAATTCATTGATGATTTAGCAATAATTAATTTTTTAATGTATATGAATCATAAATCCGATTCTCTAAAAATGATCAAATGTTTCAGAAGAAAATCCAAAAAAGAATTTCAGTATTATTGGAAGAAATTACAAATAGATAATGGTGGTGAATATAGAAGGGAATAGTGTTAACACTATATTTTTAATCTTGTAATTAGTCATAAGTATAATTCCCCATATACTCCCAAACAAAATTGTGTTACTGAATGAAATAAGAGAATCTTTGTGGAAATGGGATGAACCGTGTTACATGGACATGGACATTCTCATTATTTTTGGAAGCATGTAATGAGTATTATTGTTTATATTCAGAACTATTGTTTATGTAGGCCTCAATTTGGTATGTCTTCTTATAAATGGTTTTATGGGAAAACTCTTTATTTGAAACAATTGAGGGATTTTGGGATTCCATACATTATAAAGAAGAAAGGTGTAAACAATGGAATGTTTGGCCATAAAGAAGAAGATGGAATATTTAATGAATATGATCCAGAAGGAAGAAGAAAGAGATGATTCAACAAAAAATAAAAATTATTGTTGATTCAATTAATATTCATGTAATTAAAAGATCTAAGAAACATAACTATTCTGAAGAAGATAAGAAATTTGAGAAATTTGAAGGAAATAATTCTGATAAGGATGAAGATATTTGTAATCCCTTCTAAGAAGAAGAAACAGACTCAGTCACTTCTAGTGATGAGGAAGATAGTCGAGAATATTATTGAAGGGAAATGAAACAACTGTAAGATCAGACTATAATTGTTGATCAACATAAAAAAATTCAACCCATAAAAAAATGATATTACACATAATTATATATATTCAAATGAAGAACCCAATGATGTTAACGATGATTTTGAGCATCTGAAATGGGTTTAAGCCAAGAATGAATAATTAGATCAAATTGAAAAGAACAATAATTGGAAACTAGTACCCAAGACTGAAAACAAAAACATTATTGACACAAAATGGGTCTTCTAGAATGAGTTTAATTAATATGGTGGTGTTATAAGAAACAAAGAAATATTGGTTTTCAAAGGGTATTAAATGTTTGAAGGAATTTATTTTGATGAAACATTTACTCCAATGAGTATATTGAAAACAATTAAAATCATTCATTCCATTTATACACAATGAGGGTACAAGATCATTAAATTGATGTTAAATCCACATTCTTAAATGGTGAAGAATTTTATATTTAACAACCTTGTGGATTTTTTGTTTTGAAATATTAAATTTATGTGTGAAAATTGAATAAATCCTTGCATGGGATAAAACAATACCTGAAGGGACAGTATTACAAATTGGTTACTTTCTTAAGGAAAATTATTTTCAGAAAATAAATAGTTGATAATAATATTTATATTTGAGAAATTTATGGGTTTTCACTAATTGTAATTGTTTATGTTGATGATATTTTCTTTTCTGGGAATAATGAAAGATGTTGTTAATGATTTGATGAAGAAATGAAATATGGTATTTAAAATGTCCATGCTGGGAGAAGTGAAATTCATTCTTGGGTTACAAATCCTGTAAGATAAAGAATATTTTTCTCTCTCCCAAGAAAATTATGTAAAAAAATTATCAAGAAGTTAGTCATAGAAAACCCAAAATCTATTTCCACACAAATTTCAGTGGGAACAAAGATGAGTAAATATGGAGAAGAAAGATAAGTTGATTGGAATGAGTTTCATGAGTTTATTAAAAGCCTATTGTATTTAACTACCTCAAGACACAACATTTTTTATTTTGATACATTATGTTGAAAATTTTAGAGTGCTCCAATGGAATCACATCTTATTGATGGAAAAATAATACTCAAATACAAAAAAGGCAGAAAAAATTTGGAATTGAGTATTACATCTTAGATAGTATTGATTTTTCAAGGTATTATAGTGTATATTGGGCAAGAACATTTGTAAATATATGATCCCAATAGGGTGGAGTATTACTTCTTGGAAACAATTGTGTTAGTTGGAATTCAAAGAAGTAGAATTCAGTAACTCTTAGTATGAATAAATGTGTGTATTTTTCTACCAGTAAAGACTATACTTAACTCTTGTGGATGAAAACTCAATTAGAAGATCTACTTGTTAATGTAATGTTACCCTTGCTCGTGGGTTGTGGAAATTAAAGCACAATCAATATAATTAAGAATCTAATTCATCATTCTCATTACAAACATATTGATATCAAAAATCATTTCATCAAAGACCACATGGATTTGAATTAATATAATATGTAATATGTTTTGACAATATAAAAAAAATGTTGACCTATTCACAAAACCTTTACCGAAGGAATCATTTTCTAAATTGAGGTTAAAAATGGGTATCTAATCTATTTCTTTTCTAGGATGAAGTATGTGTTTCTATCCCCTCTATTTTATTAACTTGTGATTGTATTTTCAAGGGGGGGTTTATTGTTTCATAGATCTATTGGTTAAAAGGGATAGTTTTAGGTAAGTTGTGAATTCAGATTATTTTTGTGAGTGAACTATTCTAACTATATGTTGGAGTGGTTTGATGAATGAATTTGTTTTGTATTCTAGGGAGTTTGAAGAAGTGATAAGTTATAAAGATGAATTTATTTTCATAATCACAACTTTTGGTCAACATGGGTTTTTTTTATTATTGTTTCCTATTATGTGTTAGTTCTTGTATGCTTAGAATTTTTTATATGTAATACATTTCATGAAGATACAATGTTCAGAGATTTTTGAAATTTGGTTGACAACAAAATATGAAGGGGTGATTTTTGGGACCATGCAGATAAGGAAGGTGTTTTGAATTAATGTTTTCCCTTTTGTGGTCAAGGAATGTTTTTTAAAATAATGTCACTTTTTTATTGAAAATTTGTAATTTAAGATTTTTTTCCAAGGAACTCGAACCATGTTTTCAAAATAATTGGGTCCAGGTTTTTCGAATAATCATACTCATGTTTTCAAAAGAATTAGACTCACTATAAAATTCCATCGTAATGAGGGTCCTGTATTGGTAATGATTGTAATGGTAAATTTATTGGACTCACTCTTCATCCGTTATTAATTAATTGGTTGTTTTGATGTATAATTCAATTCACTATGACAACGATGTTTTAATTGTGATGATTCATTGTAGATTTTTATTTCACATAAATTTTGAGTTGAATGGATAAATTGTGATGAAATCTTTACGTAAGAAACGATGAGTGAAAGATATGTGTCCAATATAAAAGTAATTGTATCCAAATTTATCGAATCTTGGTCGCATTGAAAAAAAAAACAATTGTTGCAAATAGTTTTCCAAATAATCACATTTGGGTGGAATAATGTTTGAAAATAGTGTCGATAAAGAGTGTTGCTGATAAAATTTAGTGCCGATGAAAATTGATTCAAATAGAAAGTTGTGATGGTTCTGATGAAAATGTGGTATTGATAGAAAAGTGGATACTGATTGAAAAGGATGTGTTGTTTTAAAAGGATGTGTTGTTTTAAAAGGAGGTGTTGTTTTAAAAGAAGGTATTGTTTTTAAATGGAGGTGTTATTTTAAAAGTTGATTTGTTTTAAAAGGTGGTGTCCTTTTTAAGCAACATGCTTTTTTAAAACATGAGGTGTTTTAAATGGTGGTGCTCTGTTGAAAATGTGGTGCTGATTGAAAATGTGGTGTTGATTAAAGAGTAATATTTTGTTCCGGTTTTTTTCCAGAATGATCGTACATAGAAAAGATCATATTTTGGGAAATTGTATCTAGGAAAATTTTATCTATAATTATCATAACCCGAATGATCATATCCAAAAAAATCATACCTAGGGTGATCATATCCATGCCAATTTCATTCCAAAAATATTGTAATTGGGTTGAGATGGAAATAATGAAGATGGAATAAATTTAAAGCTATGATACATTCCCAACCAATTCTGATGATGCTAAATATATTTTCAACTGAATTTAATGTCATGAATTCATGATAAAATCAAAATATTGTGAATTAAGTGATTTTCTCAAGTGGGTCAAGATAAAATAAAAATAATGTGATTGCTAACTGAATTGTCATTGGGGGTTTTACATTCAATTTAATTATTTTGATTCATATTGGTTCTGAGAATCATATTCCTCAAATCAAAATCGTATCCATTTCTAAATTCATTTTTTTCAATTTATACTGAGATTCTGTATTGAAGAAATCATATTGAATATAATTGGGCTCATGAATTGTAACACCCCAAGCTTCCATGGTACGCTCCTCTTTGATTAATAGAACAGTGTGTGTTGTACGCAACCTCGATTTCTAACACACCGCGATCAATAAAAGTAGCAGTTATGAATAGTAATAACCAGATTTTGAAATTATATAAACTTTATATTTCAAAATGGACTTCATTTTTGGATTTGTAATATCAAAAATATCCTATGTTGAATTTTTGGTATTTTTCTGAGAACTTCCAATATTTGATGAATAGTGAAAAATACTTAAAAACAACTTTTTTAATAAAAATAATTTATAGTCATAAATTATAAAATTTAGTGGTTCTAAAGTTTAATTAGAATATATATTTTTACAATTTTATCCAATGGTGGTCATTATAATTAATTTTACTTTGAAATTGGACATAAACAATTGTCAATCTTTTGATTGATATTCTTTCTTAAAAACACGCTATTTGTTGTGTCAACGGGAATTAATTATTAAATTAATTAATTCAACTTATATGTTTTTAATTTTTCAAAATAGGAATCATTTTTGAATTAGGAATATCAAATATTGCTTAGGGTTAATTTTTGGTGTTGTTCTGAAAAACATCGATTTTTGTTGAATAGTGAAACCACTAAGTGGTAGTTAAAAAAACTGATTTTTCGTTTAAATAAAATTTTACCACCTCTATAATTTGACCTTAAAAAATCCGACATACATGGTTGTCATTAGGATGAAAAATGTGGTTCAGGGGGATTAAAATAATTTTTTGGTGAATAGTAACTTTTAAGTTTTATTAATCGCGATTAAAGGTAATTAGTGAAATTTAAGGTAAAATGATATTATAAAAATATGAAAATACCTTTAAACTTGTCCTAAAATTATTTTATGAGTCATGTCAGACAAATAAAATCCATGTGTCAACTTGGGGACCCCATGGAGCCACTTGGGTACGAAAATGACATTAATAACTTTTTATTTAAAATAAAAATAAAATTGTCACAAACATGTGTTGTTTTACTAAAACAATTCTTACATGGGGTTATATAAGTTAACTTTTAGACTATAAATATTCATTGTAAATATAAAAAAATTTCCTACATCATGGCAATTTTATATAATTTTTAAACATTAGATAAATTAAAAAATTTATGACACCATGATGATGCAGCGATTACCTCATTAATTACGATTTAAATAAAATGAAAAGATAATGTAAAATCTAAGACTTAAACTTGTCAAAAACCTATTGGATGAGTAGATTTAGAACCCTTATCACTTTATCCTTGAAATATATCATTATGGGACCTTTAAAAGCCGAAAATCATTTCATAATAATGTAACATTTCTTGACTTTCCAAAGAGTGCCCCTCCTCTCCTCTTATAAAAGGCCCCCACCACTATGACCTTATTCACACCATCAAATCCATTTGGCTCGGCCAACCTCGGCCCAAATAATCTCTCAACTTCCATATAATACTCCTAGAAGCCTACCTTTGGTCATAAGTCTTCCCAAGTAAGCCTTTGTCTCAAATAAAAAAGACTTACCCGATTTTAAGGTAATGTATTCTCTTATGTTATTTTGTTTTATTATGATTCTCCAACCCCTTAAACACTTTTTTTTACTTTAATTAGTAAAAATACTAGTTTCTACAATATAATATGATGTTTTTATGATATTTATTTGATTTACACTTACACACTCCTCTGTCTAATGGTTAATGAACATATTGTTTCTGTGGGTGGCGAAATACTGCCTCACGAAACGATGACTGTTCATTATTCTTTTAACACCTCTAATTGTGGCCATTAAGATGACACTATTTCAATATATGATATATATTATGTTTATTGTTTCCTTATTCTTGTGTATTTCTCATTTATGGCATACCTTTATGATTTCCATTATGGGTAATCGAGATAATTTCATTTTAGGAAGTGCGGACTACCACCCCCTCAAAGTGATTTGAATCATTAATGCCATATGTGGGATGTATAAAGAATGGAGTAAATAATATTATATATGATATTATACTGTAATTATAATATACCTTTATATCATTATGATTTAATTCCATTAAATATGAAATAGAAATGAATGTAGCGTTCATGCGAACGTACGGCTTACCGTCTCCATGAACGGTGCATTTCATTTCTTACCTCTAAATGTTACATAATATTATGAATGAATGTATATACTAGATATATATGATATATATGATATCTACATCATAAATATAATTCGGGACATAATGGATATTCTACTACATAAACAACTTGTAATTATAAGAAGTTTATTGTTGACTCAAGTACCAAAGATCGACAAAACGACAATTATTAACTTAAATGAATACATAATTTTCGTAACATTGTAATAAGTGATATAAAAGGAATAATTAACTAGAAGAAGTTTCTTAAGAAATTATATATTAACTCTAGTTTATTATTCAGGAGTTTAAAGAAGGATCGAGTCAAGTCGGACACGAGGTAAGGGAACTTCTTAATCGAGTTGCTATTATTTGGGTTAATGTCCTAATTTCAAATTATGTCATGATATTATTATGTTCTATCTTGTATTTTTACTTTCTTTATGTGTACTTATAGTGAATACACATAATATATTTATTTTATTTTAAAAAAATGATCTTTGTATGGGACTTCGTCTCAATCTCCATTCATTAAGGCATATTTTGTTTTATACACAAATATCTCTTATACAGTGTATAAACCCCTTGGACTTTTATGGTTATTCAAAAAGAATCGTTTTATACGATCTGTTTTACTAACCGAAAATATGGAATGTTTTTCTTTTCATACATATGCGGCGACAACGACTTCTCTGCCACCGTGACTATTATTTGAGTTTCGGCTTTCTCTACAAGCCATAACTTTTTTTAAAAGAAAAACAAATAACAAGTTTTAATTTTATTTTATTTTGGTATTGAAAATGGTTTTGACAATGTTTTTATTATATCAATGTGTTGTATTGATATATTGTGATTGAAATGTGGAAATGTTATGTTTATGTTTCCTTTATGCATGTTTTATGTGATACGATTATGTTATGGTTTATGATATGATTAAACCTGTTCATATGAGGAATGAATTGGACTTAATAAGTGATGGGTGGAGCCTGCTATAGCTCCTTGATGCATCGGCAAGTCTCATGAGACAAACTAGTGTCTTGGAATGAGGCCTTGACAAAATCTTATTTTTAGTTTTGGCAAGAGGCCTTGGCTACATGGTTATGATAGTCTAGCATTATGAATTCCATCATTATGAAAGTGGTTATTGATATTGCATGTGATTATTCGACAAGTATAATATACATGTGAATAATTAAATGACATTATTTAATTTAATTTTTTCTATATTATGCTGAAGTTCATGTTTAAAAGGATTTTGTTTTAGTTATACATTGCCTTAAATGTTAATGATTATTTATGAAAGCTTCCACTATATTTTTATTCTTACTGAGCATCTGAGATCACCCCTTCCAATGTTTTAATTTTTCCAGGATGTGAAGAAGTATATTATGAATGCCCTGTAGGGATAGTATGATGGGATATGATGACAAGATGTTGTTGTAGTTTTGTTTTACATTATGATTTAATGTAAGACTTATGAATGTATCTAGTGTTTCTAAGGCTACTAAACTAATCGGTCTTTCGAGACTTGATCTTTTTTTATCATGCCAATGTTACACAATAATGCACCGACAATGGGTAACTGGGGTTTGGGAATTACAGTTGGTATCAGAGGCAGTTTAGTAATAACCTTGAAAGCTAGATTTCGATAAACTCTGATTAGAGCACATAGTCCTAAGATAGATTTTGAGCACTAGTATAGAATAACTTCCTAGAATTTTGGTATTACAGAGATTTTGTGAGTTTTCCGAGCAATAAAGTCCTGTCTGGATACGAAGAGGTAGATGCGGCTCTGGCACAGATGTACCTAGGCGTAAAACCCAAAAACACCGCTTTGAGCTAGACTCGAAAGGGAACTAGTGCACGACAATGGGCCTTGTTGCACTCTTGGTTACGAAACTCCTGGGGGAATGCTTAGGATAATTCTAATTTTCATTACAAACCATTATGGAGGGTTTATATGTATATACTTCCTCAAAGAAAACATTTTTATGATTATATTTCAATTTATGTTAATTTTTTACAAGTATGGAATTATGTAATTTGATTCATAAACTAATCTAGTTCATTCCATTGTTTAGAAATGGCACCTAGTGGGAGGAATGGGAATCGTATCAATGCACGCACTCTATGTAGGGATTTCCCTCATGCTCAAGATAATTATAGTGTTGATGGAGATACAACTGGTTCTGATCAACTTATCACCATACTGGGACAACTCACCCAGGTTATGAATAGTAACCTTATTCATATGGAGCACCATGATCCGCAGCGTGGAGGATCAATGTTAGATCGCTTCATGAGGAAACATCCACCAACATTTGATGGTGTTACAAATCCCTTAGTATCTGAGCAATGGATAAATTCCTTAGAGAAAATATTCTATGCCTTGGGGAGTAGTGAAAGGGAAAAGGTTATCATGGAAGTTTACCGCCTCATTGGAGATGCTGATCAATGGTGGTCATTGATTCAAAACACAAAAGAAGATGATGAAGTATCAAGTATTGAATAGAGGGACTTAAATAAAATTTTCTTAGAAAAATACTTTCCACGTGACCATCGAGCAGATATGGAAAGGAAATTTCTGAGTCTGAGGCAGAAGGAGGATGAGAATGTCACAAAGCATGAGACTAACATTACAAGGTTAGTGAGACATGTTGTAGATTATTTATGTAAATCAAGATGTAAGATTGATCATTTCTTTGATGGGTTAAAACAATATCTCCATTGAGCTTTAGTATCACAATATTTCTCAACATACGAAGATATAGTCTCGTGTGCTATCAAGACAGAAAAGGAATTCTCTAAGTCTTATGACCACAAAGTAAAGTAAGAGAAGAACAGAATGGTGGAACAAGAGACAGATAAAGGGAAAAGGGAATGAATTACTTTCCATTATGTGATAATTTTGGGAAGAATCACCCCGGTACTTTCCTAAAAGGAATGGGAGTTTGTTATAAATGTGGAGAAAAAGGTCACCAGGCTCATGACTGCAAGGGAAAGAAAGAGGCTATCAATGTTGAATGCTACAATTATAGAGAAATGGGGAATTATAAAAATGAATGTCCTAAGCATCAGGGAAACATACCTCAGAAAAGGCCAAGGGATCAAGGAAAATCTTATGATGTTACTACAGTTGAAGAGGAATAATTAATGTATTCGTGCTTTTGGACTCAAGGATTATATTCTGGTTATAAGAATAAAGTGATATCTATAAGGATTGTATTGCAGTACTTGTTGTTTTCATTAAGTTTTTAATATGATGAAGGTAATCATATTTTTAGTATGTTACAATAAGAAAAACATTACTTTGTTTGGGGAATCTAATGTTAGAATTGATTTTGGAATTTAATGACCTTTTAGAGAAAGTCTGGACGGAGGTATTTTGGATAACTATAAAGGTTGGAATGGATTAAGTTGAACATTGGATAGTATTGTTTAAGGTTCAAACATTTATGAAGATTATTTTTGGAATATTATAATACTATAGTTTTAGGAAAAGGACAACCTGTGGGTTGGGGGATAGCCCGTCGCGTCAGAAAAAGCTGTAGGAATCGAACCCACAACCATAGTGCGACATGCCTTTATTACCTACCACTAGCCTACAGGAAGTCCATGGTTATTACAAAAAAGTTTTCTTAATCTAAATGGTATGTGTTAATATTTGGAACCATATACAATTATGATAAATAGAATATTTTTTAGTACTATTACCTTTTGGAGTGAAAGATGGGTTTGTGGTAAAAATTTATTAACAAATGAAAGTCTACATGACAAGTAAGTATATTTCCTTACATTCTTGGTAAATCTCCTAAATAAATTCCTCAACTTTATGAAAGGTAACTTAAAACAAAAATGTTGTCGGTTAAATTTTCCAATTGGGGACTCAATGACCGTTTAACCAATCACGAGTTTGTGATTTTCTTGTAGTTAACTTTCTTTTAATCCTGTTTTATACAACTCTCCATCAGACCTCGATGGTTTTTTTCCTCCATATACATATTTTCATAGAATCCTAGTATGGGCTATCTCAGGTGACCTTTGTACTTCTCATTTTTTTCTTTTAAAGTTATCTTTTTATTAATCTTATTTCCGATGTGGGTTTTCCAAAAAGGTATTTTCTATTTTCAACCTTTTATTTTCAAAGAAAAATTTTAAATTGGGAGGATGAAATTTATTGGAGGGGAGAATGTACCACCCCAAGCTTCCATGGTACGCTCCTCTTTGAATAATAGAGCAACATGTGTTGTACGCAACCTCGAGTTCTAACACACCATGACCAATAAAAGTAGAAGTTATGAACAGTAATACCCACCTTTTGAAATTATATAAATTTTATATTTCAAAGTTGACTTCATTTTTTGGATTCAGAATATCGAAATTAGCCTTTGTTGAATTTTTTGTATTTTTCTATGAACATCCAATTTTTGATGAATATTGATAAATACTTAAAAACAACTTTTTTAATCAAAATAATTTATAGTGATAAATTATAAAATTGAGTGGTTATAAAGTGTAATTATAATATATTTTTACCATTTTATCCAATGGTGTTCATTATAATTAATTTCACTTTGAAATTGAGCATAAACAATTGTCAATCTTTTGATTGCTATTCTTTATTAAAAACACGCTATTTGTAGTGACGGCATGAATTAATTATTAAATTAATTAATTCAACTTATATTTTTTGAATTTTGTAAAATAGACGTCATTTTTGAATTAGGAATTTCAAATATAGATCAGGGTTAGTTTTTTGTGTTGTTCTGAAAAACATCGATTTTTGATGAATAGTAAAACCACTAAGTGGTAGTTAAAAAACTGATTTTTCGTATAAATGATGTTTTACCACCTATGTGATTTGAATTTCAAAAATATGACATATATTTTTTTCATTAAGAATAAAAATGTGGTTCAATGGGATTAAAATAATTTTTTTGGTGAATAGTAACTTTTAAGTTTTATTAATAGTGATTAAATGTAGTTAGTGAAATTTAAGGTAAAAATAATATTATAAAAATATGAAAATATATTTACACTTGTCCTAAACTTATTGGATGAGTCATGGCCGACGAATAAAATCCATGGGTCAACTTGGGGACCCCATGGAGTCACTTGGGTAGGAAAATGACATTAATAACTTTTTATTTAAAGTAAAAATAAAATTGTCACAAACATGTGCTCTTTTACTAAAACAATTATTACATGGGCTTATATAAGTTAACTTTTCGAGTATAAATATTCATTGTAATTATAAGAAAATTTCCTACATCATGGTAATTGTTTTATAATTTTTAGACATTTAATAAATTAAAATTTTTATGACACCATGATGATCCACTGATTGCCTCATTAATTAACGATTTAAATAATGTGAAAAGATAATGTAAAATCTAAGCTTTAAACTTGTAAAAAACCTATTGGATGAGTAGATTTAGAACCCTTATCACCTTATCCTCGAAATATATCATTGTGGGATCTTTAAAATCTGAAAAGAGTTTCATAATAATGAAACATTTCATGAATTTCCAACAGTGCCCCTCCTCTCCTCTTATAAAAGGCCCCCACCACTACCACCTTATTCACACCATCAAATCCATTTGGCTCGGCCAAACACTGCCCAAATACTCTCTAAACTTCCCTCATTTACTCCTAGAAGCCTCACATTGGGCTGAAGTCTTCCCAAGGAAGCCTTTGGCTCAAATCAAAAAGAGTTACCCGGTTTTAAGGTAATTTCTTCTCTTATGTTATTTTGTTTTATTTTGCTTCTCCAACACCTTAAACTCTTTTTATTAATTTTTTCGTAACAACAAAAGTATATAAAATATACCAGGATGTTGTTATGAAAGGTATTTTATTTACACTTACACACACCTCCGTCTAATGGTTAAAGAACATACTGTTTCTGTGGGTGGCGAAATACTGCCTCACGAAACGATGTTTGTTCAATATTCTCTTAACACCTCTAATGGTGGACATTAAGATGACACTATTTCAATATATGATATATATTATGTTTATGTTTTCCTTATTCTTCTGTATTTCACATTTATGGCATACCTTTATGATTTCCATTATGGGTAAACGCGATAATTTAATTTTAGGAAGTGCGGACTACAGCCCCCTTGAAGTGATTTGAATCGTTAATGACATATGTGGGATGTATAAAGGAAGGGGTAAATGATATTATATATGATATTATACTATAATTATAATATAACGTCATATAATTATGATTTCATTCCATTAAATACGAAATAGAAATGAAATTAGCGTTCATGCGTACGTACGGCTTACCGTCTCCATGAACGGTGCATTTCATTTCTTACCTCTAAATGCTACGTAATATTATGAATGAATGTATATAATGGATTTATATGATATATATGATATTTACATCATTAATATAATTCTGAATATAATGGATATTCTTCCACATAAACAACTTGTAATTATAAGAAGTTTATTGTTGACTCAAGTACCAATGATTGACAAAACGACCGTTATTAACTTAAATGACTACATAATTTTCGTAACATTGTAATAAGTGATATAAAAGGGATAATGAACTTGAAAAAGGTTCTTAATCAAGTATAAATTAACTCTAGTTTTTTATTCAGGAGGTTAAAGAATGATCGATTCAAGTCAGACACGAGGTAAGGGAACTTCTTAACCCAATTTCTATTCTTTGGGTTAATCTTCTACTTTCAAATTATGTCACGATATTATTATGTACTATATTGTATTTGTACATTATTTATGTGTACATATAGTGAATACACATAATAGATTTATATTATTTTAAAAAAATGATCTTTTTAAGGGACTTCGTCTCAATCTCCATTCATTGGGTCATTTTTTGTTTTATACACAAATATCTTCTATATGGTGTATAAACCCCTTTGAATTTTACCTTTATTTAAATGGAAACTTTTTATACGATGCATTTTACTAAACGAAAAAAGGAATGTTTTTCTTGTCATACATATGAGGCGACAATGACTTCTCCACCGCCATGACCATTATTTGAGTTTTGGATTCCTCTACAATCCATAACTTTTTTTAAATGAAAAATAAATACCATGTTTTAATTTTCTTTTATATTGGTATTGAAAATGGTTTTGATAATGTTTTTATTATACCAATGTGTTGTATTGATATCTTGTGATTGAAATGTTGAAATGTTATGTTTCCTTTATGCATGTTTTATGTGATATGGTTATGTTATGGTTTATGATATGTTTAAACCTGTTCATATGAGGAATTAATGGGACTTAATAAGTGATGGGTGGAGCCCGCTATAGCTCCTCGATGAATCGACAGGTCTCATGATACAAACTAGGGTATTGGAACAAGGCCTTGACAAAATCTTATTTGTAGTCTTGGCACGAGGCCTTGGCTACGTGGTTATGATAGTCTGGCATTATGCATTCCATCATTATGAAAGTGGTTATTGATATTGCATGTGATTATTCGACTAGTAGAATATCCATGTCAATACGTAAATGGCATTATTTCATTTTATTTTTTCCATATTATGCTGATGTTCAAGTTTAAAAGGAATTTTTTAGTAATAAATTGCCTTAAATGATAATGTATATTTATGAAAGCTTCTGCTATATTGTTATCCTTGTGGAGCATTTGAGATCACCACTTCCAATGTTTTAATTTTTCCACGATTTGTAGAAGTATATTATGAATGACCTGTAGTGATAGTATGAGGGGATATGAAGACAATATGTTGTTGTAGTTTTGTTTTACTTTATGATGTAATGTAAGACTTATGAAAGTATCTAGTGATTCCAAGGCTACTAAACTAATCGGTCTTTCGAGACTTGATCTTTTTTTATTATGCCAATGTTACGCAATAATGCACCGACTCTGGGTAACTGTGGTTGGGGCATTACATGAATTATAATCATACATATAAATCAAATGAAATTATTATGAAGGAG
The DNA here is from genome assembly GCA_963277665.1 of Viscum album. Taxonomy (NCBI): domain Eukaryota; kingdom Viridiplantae; phylum Streptophyta; class Magnoliopsida; order Santalales; family Viscaceae; genus Viscum; species Viscum album. The sequence goes on from OY728142.1 coordinate 1,935,507,750, forward strand.
GTGAATTTTGAAGAAGAATTGAGAAGTTTGGAGAAGAATTAATGATGTCAAAAATCATTCAATATTTTAGTAAAATTTAAAATGTGGGTGAATTTGTGATATTAAGAATCTTTTTTTGATTCCCACCCAAACCATTCGAAGTTCGCCTATAAAATGATTAGTATATTGTACATTCTGACAGATGGTATTGTTACAATAGTAGAGAGAGAAGCTCTAGGTATTTAATTAGATAAAGTGATACTATTTTTTATATTGAATAATTTTTTAAAGGGAAGAAGAAAAGATCGTAATGTTTTATTTAGTTGATCATCTTATTCATGATTCATCACATTCAACAGATCTTCATAATCAATTATTCAATTGTATTTGGATGATTTTGGTATTAAGATAAATTATTCAGAATGAGGTTTTCATGTTCGGAATTACTATACTGAGGATTTATAGACTAAGGAATAAGTGTACTAAGTTTTTTTATACTCGTGTATTGAAGGGGAAACGATTTATTTCTATTGGATTGTATCATAAAACCATATTTGAATAATTTATTGGAAGAACCGTACTCGAAGAATCAGAATTTGAATATCGAAATTACAAAATATTAGACTCCGTGATTTATAACAATGTATTGGTGGATCATACCTTTCTTTTGGGTAAGGAATTGAAGAATATTATTTCAATTGAATAAATTTCTTGAATTGAAGAGAATCATAGGTTACATGAGTTTTTACAAAACAATTTTATTACCCTATTTGTTCTATGGGGGTACACACACAATTTTTTATTATCTTCAAATTTACACACAAGTGAAAGGTAATATCATACTCATTTTAATGAAAGGGCTATTTTATAGTGAATTTTATATCGTTGGATCATTTCCAAACCATACAAAGGATGTAAATATTTTTATTAAATAATTAACCTTATAAATACATGCTTTCCTTGGGATGTGTGTTTGTTTTGTTATGAGTATGGAATTGAATCTTTAATATGAGGTGAATTTTGATTCAATTGAAAGGAAAGTTAAACGAAACGGTGTATCACTAATTCACACACTCCCCCTCTAAGTGATACAATACACTGACTAGAAAATTTGAACTCACAGAACAATTAATTTTATGCTGAGATATAGAATTTTTTTCATTTATGTATAAAGAAATATTTTTTTAATGTTGTTATGGTGTCAGGATTAGCAATACCCTTACAATTCCAATCAAGAATATTCAGTTGTACATGTCCCTATGGTCTGTCTAATTATTAAATATATTTAATATTCTGATTGTTCAAATTTAACGTGTTCTATAACAAATTTATTTATTGTATATGGTAAATCATGGATTAGAATATTGGTCAGAATCTATTGGGATCAAAAGTTGATGGTACATGGATTTTAGCTACTAGTTGGGTGATAAAACCCTTCAATAATAAGAAAATAGTTATTGGTTTAAATTTTTTTTAGTTTGGTATGATACCTTAGGTCATTTATTTATATAAAATCCCTAGGTATTTTATTTTTCTTATATATATGACTATTATTATTTTGATATTTAAATGAAAGTGTAATTGAAATTAGAATATAAATTTTTATAATTATGTATTCAAATTTATGATGTGATATTATCATATCCCATGTTGCAATGAATATATTGAATGGGATCTACCTAGTCCTAAGCTGTAATTCTTATATTGAGTGGGATCAACCTAGTCCCATGTTGTAATTATTATATTGAGTGGGCTCTACCCATCCCCCAACTGTAATTCTTATGTTGAGAAACATTTTCCTAGTCCCATGCTGAAATTATTATATTGGGCAGGATCTTCCCAGTCTTGTGAAGTAAGGCATAAATTGAGATGGATATAGCTAATCACATGATGACACCCTTATACAGATGATTTGAATACATTTTTTTTGTTTTTCCTCTATGTTATGGCTATAGATGGAATAGCTATTTTACAATATAATAGTAATTATAATATAGTGTCAATAAAAGGGTGAGTGATGTATTATATAGTTTGATTAACTAATACACCTATTTATTGATTTATTGCGTACAATAATAATCATACTATTTTATTTTATGTATGATGGTTTCAACATACTGAGTTTTACTCACACACTATTTGGGACATTGTCTAGTACCTGAGAATATTATATGGATGTATGTTTGGAAAAGGGAATGGTAACTTGTTGGTGATAATTTTGGTTTCGTATCAGATGAGATAGAGATTTGGGATGGGATCAACATGGAGTAAAAGACCATGGTCTTTTAGGATTATTTTTTTATCTTATTCTTTTATTTTCATTTTTACAGTTTGACATGTAGATACATCTAATCTTATAATTATAATGATTCTACATTATTATTTTTTAACTACCTCCATTTACATTCTTATTGAAATTTATATTTAAATTCCGCTGTTCTTTTTTTACTATGATATTTATTATTACCATTTTATTTATGTTGTATTATTATCCATACCAAGTGTGTAGTATCCCCTCTATACATATCACACCCCCACATCTTGTTGGTATCATCTTCCATATGGGAAAGAGTGCTTGAGGTCTAGTAACCAACCCGTTTTCCACGCGAGAGAGTATGATATCGGAGAAATTACAATCTGGTACAAAAGGATATTTTTTTTTATTTTTTACTACCTTAAAATTTAAGTAAGGTATAATAGATACTATGATGTTTTGGGACATGGTAATAGGCTTGTCTAAAGGAGTTGTTAAAACATGTAGGGGGAAAACCCATGTTCCCATGTATGGGATTATTTTCTATGTTGTTCGCTGGTCTGAATTGATGTTATTCCAACATGGGTGAGTCAAATGGTCTATGATGTAATTATTTCATGATATCACTGGTTGTTGATATTTATACTCATGGCCCTGCATAGTGAGATATGAGTATGAATGCCTCATGATTGGGAAATAAGTATATATATTTATAAGAATTGTTTGTGATATGGAAATATTTATTACATGTGTTATAACTATCCTATTTGAAATTTGTCATTAGAAACCATACATAATTGATAAATGGATTTAAATAAACTATTATGCCATGATAAAACACATTTAATATATGTTTAGAGAGATACATTTGTAAGTGGTTCCCTTTTATTGTCGCCTATTGAGGTTGACCTTATTGATATATCTAATTTTATAATGAATTTTATCATATTGTAGATAAAATGTATCCCCATGGTCTTCAGGTTTATATTAAGGAGAGTATAAATTAGAATAATCTTAACATAATAGTTCTGGAGATTCATATAGCTCATGAGGATAAGATGGGTGTTCATCCTCACAACAGATTCTTGAGGGTCATGCGATCCATGGAATGGGGTACTATTAAAACCATGACATCAATGTATGAGATGAAGATAGAATTCCATCAAGATTACTATACAATTTTCACTAAGAAGGGATGAATCTAGTTGCAAAGTTCTAGATTAATTTAGTCTAAATGATCATAAACCATTTTAATCCACCTGTATATAAGTGGGTGAAGCATGATATATATTTTCATTGTAAACCACCCATTCATTTGTTGGATATTTTAGAGAATATTGAGTAGCATGGAGATTTATATTTGAAGGACTTAAAGAAAAATTACTTGATCAAATTATATTCAAATATATTGAGGGATTATAAAGATCATGAGTTCATGCATCTGATATTTGATGGAATGTTAGTGATGGACATAGGATAACATTTCATTTACCTTAAACACATTGTGACATCTTAATATACTAATAAGATTTATAGGTAGAGAAACATTCATGATGGCTTTCACACTAATATTAGGTCACAAGTGATTTTTTTTCTATGAGTAGATATTCAAAGGTAATACATGAGGCACTCATCACAGAATGTAATCTGAGAGGTACCCTACATACTAGCCAGACAATTTCAGATGGAAAATTGGGAGATTTTATTATGATGTCAAGAAGTACCACTATGACTATTTTTTATAAGGAAAAAGAGGTAATATCAGTCAGTTATGTGGGCCACCATCATAGGGTTCTATTCCATTTCAATAGAATTAGTGTGGAAATTTTGGAAATAATAGGTCACAATTTTTTTACCCAACATTAGTGTGACATTTATGTGGTATGATGGGGCATGTTACCATGTTTTATTAGAACATCTCACATAAGGGTAGTGGAAGAGGATTAGGATTAGTATTGGAGTCTGGGAAGGACTCAGATGCTCCTTAGCAGATAGGTAGCTAGAGTTCCATTGGAAATTAAATTTATAGTAGGCTATGTGGTTCTCTAGTGCAGAAATTGAAGTACTATGAAGTGGGAGTAGATAAGGGGTCTTAATATGGATACTATTATAGAGTGGTTGGTCATTTGAACATAACATTATGTAGAGTACTCTAGCTATTTTGGATACAAGGCCATCTACAATCCGAGTTGTGATTCTTTTATGATCTATCCTCACATTGGTTTTTCTATATAGTAGCATCAGATACATTTTTTATATTCCAATTTTCAAACAATTTTGGCATGTTTGTGAAAAAAATGGATGGTGATTTAACTATTAACACACTACTGGGAGTTAAATAAAATAATATCAACCACTACAAGTAATATACTCTAGATATTTGTTGTTAACATTTCTTTTGGGAACCATTCATGTTGATAATGATAGGTTTCTATTTGAATATTTATATGGATTTATTATTCCACTAACATGCTCGTGTTGACTATTGCTGTATGAATTTTTCCACTATATATCCAGAAATAGGTATATTTTCTCACTAGGGGGAATGGTATCATAAGGATTGTAATGGAGGACCAATTCAATGTTGGTTGGATTTTCTTAAGACTCGTATATTGAAATTTTTTAGGATGATGGTGCAATTTAGTTGGAGTCTTTTCCCCCAATGGTGGATCATTTTTAGTATTTATTCTTTGATAATTTATATGAATTACTACCTCAGTGATAAATCTATTTCATGATCTTGTGGGTCCTTGGAGATGAGCCAATTTCTATCCCACTATATTGGATAGAACTTGTAGAGATTTTTGTGTTGAATTTTATTTAGAAGATATGGTACCTAATGGTTTCTTAAATCCAAATGTGTATCCAGGGGGTTATCCAATTCTTTTTTCTAAGTATTCTATTGGTACCTTGTGGTTATTTAATTATTGTTAGTGATTAAAACCAATGACAGTCCCAAACAGATATCCTCTTTCATGCATTTATGGTCTACTCGATCATCTTAGAGGTGGGAAGATCTTCTCAAATATATATTTGATATATATACACCACTATATTAGGTTGATAAATTTGGAGATACCTCATACTAATTTTAAGATAATTTGTGTCCAATATGAGTTTGTAGTTATGCCATTTGGTATGACCAAGATGCCAGTGGTATTCATTGACGTGATGAATCAGATCATTCATTATTTCCTAGATCATTTTTTGGTGGTTTTTTCGATGACATCATGGTGTACTCCTGGAAAGTTTATGATAATTCCATACACCTTGACATCATCATGTGTATATTAATAGAGAATTATATTTATGATAATAACACACAATTCATTTTCTATTTTGATAAAGTAAACTTTTTTACCATGGAGTCTCAGAGAAAGGTGTTCCAGTGGACCTAGATAAAGTTTCATCAATCGTATCTTTGGATAAACCCATTAATGACATAGATATTTGGTGTTTCTTGGATTTATTTGATTATTATCAGTACATTATCTATGACTTCTTCGTTTTCGAAACATCGATATCAGTTCTGACCATAAAGGGAATCAAGTATGTCCTGTCAGATTCTTATGACAATGACTTTTACGAGATGACTAGTGGGTAGACCTCAGTAAATATCCTCACATTACCAATGTTGGTTAAATAATTTACCATGTACTATGACTCATATGGATATGGGCATAGATACTTTTTTGTGTACGAGGGTCGAGTGTTTTCCAAAGGATCCATACATATAAGACCATACAAGAGGAATTTCCCTAATCATGATATAGTGTTATCTAAAGTGGAACATGCCCAGAGATGTTTGAGACAGTATATTATGTGAAAAAGGTTTATTGTATACATGGACCACAAAATCCACAGCTACAAATTTTCTCATAAAGACCTAAACCTTCAGTAGAGGAGGTTGTTCTGGTATCTATAGTCATTTGACTTCATGTTTTATTATAAATTGAGAATAGACAATGTTTTTGTCGGTGCTTTGATCTAGAAGAAATAGATATAGGAAATTCATGTGTCTTTCAACTAGTGGAAAATGATGGAACTCTTTGCAGATATGAACCTAGATGTTTAGGAGTCTCTAGGAAGTGTATCTCTAAAATTTTTATCTGGTATTGCTACGATTTTGGTCAAAATCAAGAAAATAACATTATATGATCTAGAGGTATTTGTTCTATAAGGGAAACATCTATGTTAGGGAGATGTAATCAGGATGGTCTCTTGGAAGTATAAAATATCTTCCTTTCCATGGAAAATTATGTTTTCCGGTGAGCTTATGTGACGAGTTGATGATATAGTTTCTTTTTATTAGATGGGTGGTACATCCTTGATTGAAAAAATATATCCTTATCATCTTACGGAGAATTGGTTGTTAGGAATGAAGGGGGTAGAAGTATATTTGCAGATATGATTCATCTTCCTGTGAGGGAATGTTGAGAACTAGAGGCATGATGGGTTATTGAAACCATTTCTTATTATTCAATTGAAATTGTATGATGTCGCTACATATTTTATCACTTCATTTCCTAGGATAACCTGTAAGAGTGATTCAATATGGGTGATCGTGGACTAACTGATGTTGGTATCACATCTCTTACCTATGTGGGATACCTTCAGTATTACTGATTTATTTATTCTATATGTTCGTGAGTTATTTTAGTTGCATGGTGTTTCGAGTAGTATCATTTTTGATAGAGATCCTCAATTCACATAATGGTTGTAGAAGGATCTTATGAAGGCTCTCGGATCAGAGGTTCTTTTGATCAAAATTATCATTCTCAAACTGTTATTCAAGCTGAGTACACTATTTATTCTATGTAGGGTACTTTATGAGTGTGTACTTTGTATTTTGGTGGTTCATGGTAGAATCATTTAGAAATCAAGGATTTTTCATCTAATAATAGCTTCTTGGTATCAATCTATATAGAACTTTTAGAATATTTTTATGGAAGGCTCCTTTTTCCCACTTTGTATCTTGAATAATGTTGAGTTTGTGATGGTTGGGCCTATTCTCATGTAGGATAGTTTTGAGTATAATCCACATATCCAGAGAGTATTGATTACCAAACATAGTAGGAATAAATCCTATGCTAACCATCGGAGAAGTCCTTTAGAGATCTAGTTTGTTCATGTTGTTTTTCTTCAGGTGTAACATAGGGTGGGAAAATACCATATCAAGATATAGAGAAAACTAGTGCACTAGTTTTTTTGGGTTGTTTGAGATAGTGGATAGGGTCGGTCCAGTGGCATACCAATTATCTCTTTCATAATGCTACAATTCCATGCACGATTTATTTCACATGTCACAACTTCAAATATATTGTCTCAATCATTCTAATGTGGTTAATTTCAAGGGTATCAACATTTTTGTTGATGTGTCCTTTGAGGAGAATTAGATATGGATTGTATATTGTAGTTATATGTATCTCTAATGTAGATTTATACCTCTGATTCTAGTTCACTGACATCATGTGCATGTTTAGGAGGAGACCTATGATATGGAGTCTTATATGTGGGAAATGTGGGAATACAGGATTGATGATCCCCATAGTGATGCCTGGATAAGGTCATAGATGAGCTGTTATATGGTGGGGAGGTTGTAAGATCGTATCTTTTTCTAGATACATATCTATTTTTGTTTTTCATTAAGTATTGGTGGTTGAGTCTTATTTTGGATATGGATATCCGTTATTGGTGGAAATTATCCTAATGTTTAGGTATGTATATTTATTTTTATTAATGGTGTCCGGGTAGAATAGTGGAAATGGGATTAAGTGGGTTTTTGGTTAGTTTGGAAGGATTACAAGGTCTTTTAGGAACTTTTAAAAAAGGTGGGTTGAAAACTATTTTCCAAACAATTATACACCATGTATATTTTACACGATGTGTAGCTACCGTCAGACACATGTTGTGAAATTTCGCATGATGTGAAGTGATTACACATTGTTTACCAATTTCAAATCATGTAATGCTTGATTAGGAAAAATATTAATATAAGGTGATAGGTTTGTCATCGTATCATTTTAATTGATAAATACATGATTTGAAATGGTTACATACCATGTAAGACTCAACCATATAGAATATGAGTTTATCTTGTATAGGATAATTTTTCATTTCAACTCCTACAGACCTCCCCTATCAATCCAAGAGATAACTCTATGATATCTTGGAGTCCTTTCTTCGATTTTGAACATCCCAATTACATATTTGATCCTTGGTAAGTGCTTCTCATTTGTTTTCCCTTATCTCCCATCATTATTTAATCTTTAAAATGTAATACTTTGACTGCTGTTTTTTGGGTTTTTATCATAACAAGTGTTTATCTAGTTTCGTCATGTTATAATATATACCTTCATCCTTGTTGGTTTTTGCAGTTGGATGTTCTTAATTCATTTTCGGTTAAAGGTTGGTAGTCTGGACCTAACCCAATGGTATATTTAATTATAATGTATATGAAATATTTTGATTTGGCTGATGAAAAATATAATCTAATACATTTATTCATTTATTAATAGAAAATAATGGATTGGAATATTTTTTGGAATCATTTGGGTTAAACTATGGATGTGACATGGATTATGGATACCCATTTGTGGAGACACTCTTTTAATAATAAGAAATCCACTAGTGGCTTAAATGGAATTTATCATTACATGATAACATATGTTATTTTTTGTTATATATTACCCATGTAATGGATTATTACATATTGGAATAACTATTTATCTTTAGTGATTTGAATGAAAGTGTAATTGATAGGTAAAATATAATTTCATAATTAATCATTGAAGTTTATGATTTTATGTTATGGTATACCATTTTTTAATGCATTTATTGAGTGGGATCTTCCTACTCCCATGATGTAATTCTTATTTTGATTGTTCTCTACCTAGACCCTTGTTATAATTCTTATATTGAGATGGATATTCTAAATACCTTGCAATTATTATTATATCGAGTAGGATATTCCTAGCACTGTGATGTAATTATTATGTTGAGCAGGCTCTACCCAATCCCATGATTTAATTCATGTATTGAATAGGCTCTATCCAGTCCCATGTTGTAATGCATATATTGAGTAGGCGATGTACAATCCCATGGTGAAATGGTTATCTTGAGGGTATGACCTAGTTTTGTGTGATTATCCCTAGGCTATTCTTATTGTTGGTGTGGTTGTGTTACATGCATAGCGATATTCTAGTATGGTTTTAAAGTAGGGTGATTGATGTGTTAAATTAATTGATTAATTAATACATATATTTATCTCTTTATTTCAAGAACATATTATTAGACTAGTTTTATTTAGACATGATGGGGTTGACCTACCAAATTTGACTCACACCCAACATAGGATTCTATTTGGAACCTAAGCATATTACATAGATGTGGGTTTGGATAATGGAAAGGAACATTGTTTCTTATTCTTTTGGTTATTTGCTGGATGCGCTGGTGTATATATATATATATGACTAATGTGGGATTTGGAATATGGGTATTTTGGGATTATTTTTGTCTTCTGATTATTTTAGGTTTTTTGTTTTTATTTTTAATTTAGACACACCTTATCTTGTCATTACACGAGTCTTTATATTGAATTTATTAGTACCACCTTTTACATTCCATCTCTATAATGTGTTGTTTCTTATGTTCACCATTACTATGATATTTATTATTGACTCTTTATTTATACTACATTATACACAATACTAGAGGGTATAGTCTCTTCACTGTATTTATAACACCCCCACTATTCATCGGCAACCTATGGTGTGTGGGGAGGCATGCTTGAGGTCCTTTAACCATCCCTTTTTTCTATGTGAGAGAGTTTCAGATCAGGGATCATAGATAGTAATTTTTTTTATTACTTATTCTTGATCCCTATCCTGAATATTCTTACCTTAGAACTCAATGATCAAGAACTATGTGTTCTTATTAAATTATAAACATTGAAAATGATTTAATTCATTATTCTGTTGGGAATCATTATGATATAGTATTCATTTATACTCTTAAGACAATATTATCAAATGAAATTATTTCTCATGGGCTTTATCATTCATATGAATTATACATGGATTCCTGTCCTTGTGTAGAAAATTATTTCATGTATTTATTTTGATTTTTATTATGTTGTGATTGGACCTAGAGTTTTATAACCCTCTAATGTGTTGGGTATTGTTTTCTTCTAATAACTTACCATATATGGTGCATATCTATTGAGCCTAAGAACAATATGTTATATGATAGGTGGGATTATAATTATATATTCCTACAATATTTAGTTACATCATTATATAACATGACATGTTTTGTGTGGGTTTAAGGAGTTCAATTAATCCCCCAAGAGAATTTGTTATCTATGTTTATTTGAATGGAGAGTGAATCCAATCAACCAAGGGATTATGTACACTATGTTAATGAGAATGGGGAGTGATCCCATTACTTGAAGGTATTTTTTTCATTACATAATGATTATCTTCGGAGTGAACCTTGAACCATGCATATGATTTCATTCATTATGTTAATGATACATATTGATGATTCCATGATATTATGATGTATTTTCTTTATACACTTTTTCAATGGTTATCCAACCACATTATGTCATTGTTCATGTAATTTTTAAAAAATACACATCATTACACTAGATGATAGATTAGATTTTATAAATGTATTGACAAAATTTAATGATTTTAAAATAAATAATAATCCAAAGTATAAATAATCGTTCAGAATTCATGAGGCTAATCATTAGTTATAATAAATTGATACCATATTTTAATTGATATTGATAAGAGATGAACATGGAGATCCTTTATTATGTAGTTTGATCAATGTACTAGTTTTTCAGTACTGTATGATATTATTTAGATATAGTAATCTATCTATGATTACATAGACATGTTTTTAGTAATTTTTTAAAGGATTTCTCATATAAGACTATAAAATTAGAATGAAAGTATGGGATTTTGGTGAACAAATAGGGGATTCCCACAAATTAGAAAATTGCTATGTATTTTAGAGTCTTTACATTACTATCATAATTTCATGAATACTGAGAACATGGGAGATCATGATTTCAATGGAGATTTATTACCCAATATTGACAGGTTTTTTGGAATATTTTCTTTGAGTACTTTTAATGATATATATCATAATTATGATATGGAAATGAATTTCTTTACCAGGGATGGACAATCCTTAGATATTGAATTATAGGGTATTAGACTATTAATAGAGGTGGAATTTCTAAATTATCAATATAATCAATATTCATGTATGGTAATGTCTATTTTCATTCAATATAGTCTCATTTTTCTAATTTTCCAATATGGTGGAAACAGACACCTGGTATGTTTCTCTTTTTGTGTTGTGGGAAATCGCAAATATATATTCCCTTTATATCATAAAATTAAGAGGTGGATTGAGTATATTTTTACGTTTTATGTACATCCTCATTAAATTAATTATCCTTCTTAGAAACAATTTCTATTGTAGTTTTAGGAAAAACAATCATTGGGGATGTAAGTAAGGGGTGTTATTGGGAGAGATTATCATGTAAGAGGTCAACATACACTTGGATATAACTCTAACTAGAGAGGAATTAGATGTAAATAGAAAGGAATACAATAAAATTATGTTATTCTAGGAAAAAACTAGATTATATATGATAATATGGGTCCTTAGGTACATGGTATCCCTATGGTGGGTACTTGATAGAGAACCGAGTAATCGGTAAATGGTGAATGTGTACCCTACGACGACATATTTTATTTATATTAATATTTCAATAAAATTAACATGTTTTTTTAATTATTTCACTTGATTGAGAACCCATTTAACCTTCTTTCCAATATCATCTCATCCTTTTCATTCTATCCTTACATTATTCACATTAAAGATTCCATTCATCTTTGTGTATTAATGAAACTGAGTGGTGTCAAACTCAATGAGTCCCCAATGGTAAGGATCAAAATAATCCTTGATATATTGAATGTTTATGTTTTGATTTAAGTCATTTCAATCATTTATTCCATTTTTTGTAGTTATTCTCTAAATTTTTCAATTCCTGTCAATCAAAGCAAACTCATCTTATGATACTCATTGACTGAGCGTCCATTAGACCAGTGTAAGTGGACCTAAACTATTATATATGGAATATACTAATTTTATATGATTTTAGATACATAGTCTTACTACCCATGTGATATTGACCAATATTTAAATTCAAAGGTTTTACCCTAGCCTCATGTGAGTAGGGTAAGGATGTTTGGGTCATATATGAACATTTAGTTTGTTATATATTCATGGATTGTCATCCAATTTTCATGATCCTCAATTAAGGTGAGTTCATCCCTCTTCCCACAAACACTTTAGAGTTTTACTTAATTTATATGATACCAAATTGATATAGTATAGTGGTATTTTATGAGCCTAGACTTTGGATACATATAGAATTCCAATTGTACAATTTATGCTCTAACTATGTCGAACATTTGAGTGTATCTATAAACATTGGATTGAAAAATTAAACATTTGATGAGTTTTATTACATTTTTTCTTTATTATGGACATATTTATTGTTGTATATAGTGAAAATATAACTAAAAATACTATTGATCATGTTAGATGATACTCCAACCTTAATGGGATTCATCTATATTTTGATGTAACTGTTGTTTATTATTCCTTAATGGGATTTTGAATTTGTTATTAGAATGAAATTACTTTTTTACTATTATGGATCTAGTTGGGATTATATCCCCACATAGATTGTGTTTTTCATGAAGAGATACATTGTTCCAACAATTTTATTGAATTTTTAACCTGTATTATATATCTATTGTTTTGGGAAATAATTCCCACCATGAAATAGATCACAATTCTCGTGTGGTCGTAACGAATATGGTAATGCTACATGATTCTTGGATATTAATATTTAACCTTTGGATGTGATATAAGAGAACCTTGTATAGATATTCAAATTAAGGGAATAGTATGAGAATATGAGATTGGGGATGGTGGGATGTGATTCCATATATTATGATACATCTTCAAACTACATATTTACTTTTCTCTCAGGATTACACCCATGGCTATGGAAATTATTCCCTCTACTATTGATACTTTTTGGTTTTTGATTTTATCTTTTATATGTTTTCTCAATGATATAATTCCTATGTGTGTGTCTATGTTATATATTCTTAAAGCCCGTGTATTGATATTTATATTATCAAATGGATGTGATAAATATTTGGTAGAAATTCATTTTTCGATTGTTTCCCATTTATTTGATATGATACTTTGATATGATGTTACTTCCATTAATGATGACTTTGGAGATGATTCCAATTTTTATTTATTTTATGGATTTAGAAACATCATGAACTAGATGATTCAAGTATGTTCATACATAGGTGGTTATATATTACCTATGACAATGTCATATTTATTATTACTTCCACTAACTTTTGCACATAAATTTTGGATCATATTGAATTGTAGATGCACCATCTATAATGGATATGTTTGGGGACACCATTATTTGTGGCCTAATATGTTTTACTCCCACCCTAGTTAGGTTACCTGGAACCTATAAATAATTTTTTTTTTCAGATCTCAGTATTCAAAATTACTCAACTATTGATAATTGAGTAGTTGATATTTTATGGATATTAGACCTATAATGTATTCTAGATTGGTGTTCTATATTCCCCAATTTTTTTAAAAAAAATTTGGCCTATGGAATATGATATTTCTATAAGAGATATGCTTTAATTATATATATCTGCATGAAATTCCCTCAACTCATTTTTTAATAACGTGGTTGATCTTATTATTTTTATGTCATTTTGATACAATATCATACTTTATTATACATTAATATATGTCAAGTCAGTTATTATATCACTTAAACAATGATTTATGTTTATCTATATTAAAGAGGATATAGTGTAAGAATATTTCATATAGACCCTGTCACGAACCGAATCTGGTCGCCTTCAAACTCGGCACCCGACCCGGTCCATGGCAAGACCCGAAGGGCGTTCCCGATCCCCACGGGCTGGCACAAGTGCCCGGGTATCATAAAATGAAAATTGGGAACGATTTACCCGAGTTTATAAACATAAAACAACAAAAGAATCCAATGAAACAAATCTTGATTTTTCAAACCAAACAATCTTTTACAAAAATTCAGAACTGAATTACATGGCTTAAAACAACTCAAAAGGTCTATACCAAAGTTACAAATCCAAATAAGGACAGCCCAAGAACCCTCATGGAAAGGGGAACCGCCCACAAGCCACCTCCACAAGACTTCACCACCAAGGACCTGCTAGAAACCCAAACCACTGGAACAAAAAAAAACTGTACCCAACCTGCGACAACAAAAACAACCATGTCTACTTACACCCAAGGGTGTAAGTAGGGTGTGAGCCAATGCCCAGTAGGATACCACCAATAAGATATTCCATGTGATAAACATTTAAAGACGAAAAGCATGCAAGTTTTCAAAAACATGAAAAGCTAGTTACAATTTCTAAAAGATGCTACATTGAATAAAAACAGTTTTCAAGTGGGCTATCATTAAGAATCAACACTTTTAAAAATAATTTCAACACTACTAAATTTTCCAGCCAACTATACTGTATGCCGAAGGTAAGTACAAAGTAAATAATGAGCACAAGAAATAGGAAGTAACCCATAGGCACTAGCTAGCTGTGGGTCCCAGGTACCTCGTATCTCGGTAAAAGTAACCATCAAAAATATCCATTCTCATGCACGAGCCACTAGTATGGAACATACCCATAACCTAGTGGTCCCCAATCATTATCATCATAGTTTAGTTAGAGTTGTAAGCGTCAATCTTGCTAAGTGAAACTGAGGCCAAACCCCACTGATTCACTAGCATACCAGTACACGTCCACCCACCTAGATACCCAGGTTTTCCCCTTGTGCTCAAACAAGTTCAACAAGTCAAGAAATATACATTGAACATGAAAATATCATTTCCACATCAAAAATTCACCAAAAATCCCATATGTATACCACACAAGTCACAAAAATCCATTTTTCATTCAAAATGATTTTGAAATCCGAATCACACCAAAATAGCCCACAACACGTTTCACATTTCTTCAACACTTCCAAAAAACCATTAAAAAATTTTATAAAACAATTATAAGATATTTAAACTCATATAACAGCCCACACACATGGAATATAAGACTTATTTCATATTCAAAAATTAAATTTTTCACAACACACTCACACAAAACACTCCACATCACTTTCACATCACTTTCACTCCAAAATATCTCCTTCAAACAATTTAATAAAATATTTCCAAGATGATACATATCACATAACAGCCTTTTCACAAATGAAATGGACCTTTTAAGAATATAATCCTACCAAAACAGTTTTCTGATATAGTTTCACCTATTACACAACCCAATAAAGCATTCAAAACTTTCATAAAACAATTATAAAGAGTATACCCAAACTTTGCACATAAAATCCATTTCAAAAATCACTTTTTAAGCCAAAAGCACACCAAGACCATACCATAACAGAATTGGAAGACCAATAAACATGAAATAATCCACATTCAAATGTTATATAATCACGTTGAATAATATCACAAAAGATACCCATGAGAACACACAAATCCATAAAACACTTTCAAGGAGTATAACAAGGTTATAAAAATAAAACCATTACAATACACCCCATTTTTAGGCCCACATGGAACTATATCATTACCTAACCATAATTGGCAGCCCCTTTCAACAACTAATAAATCACTTCTACATTTTACAAAACTACCACAAGATATAACACATGAAATACATTTGAAAAATACACACTTCAAGCAAAAATGTAACTTTAAAAACAAATGCTTTACTATTGCAACCAAAAATGGTTTTCTCATAATGCACAGCACATAAGGAACATGAAAAATTATTTAATCAAGCAAACTAACTCATCATTAAATGGTTACCCACGGAATCACCTACCGAATGTGTCGAAACCCTCAAATATTGGGACGAAACATCAACCGCATGACCGCCGCACCTCAAGGAAGTAAAAAAGAAACCTAAAACCTCAATATTTCACCCAAAATACAGTAATTTAGAACCTATGAACGAACCCTAACTTCTGGAATTTTTTATAATTCAAGAATTAGGGAAGAAACCCTAAGCAATTTGAATGAGGAAAGAAATAGACTCACCTACTTGAAGTATCCTGAATTAATCACTCCGAAAACAATAGTTTCTGAAATTGAAAACTGCCAAAATTTAGGTATTCTTCTAACAAGATATAGGATGTAATTTGGGAAGTGGAATGGAGGGGGAAAAGTAAGAATTGAGAGAGTTAAGAAGGGATGAAGTTACCTCTTCAATTGTGGCCGATTTGAGACATCCTATGAAGATCAGCCCTAATTCGCGATATCCAAGAGCTCCAAGGAGGGGAGGAAGGCAATGGGAGCGCGCCTGGGGTTCTTAGGGTCGCGTGGGAGGTGGAATTACCGAAAAAACGCAAATATTTAAGGAGATATAAAAAATTTAAAAATTATTTGTTATGCAGGAAATGGGCCTTCGGGCAGACCCAATATCTTAAATGAAAACCCATATCCACCATGATTATGGATTTATAAAGGCTCAAAATTTATATTTTGGTGTTAATAGGTAAGAGGAGACCATTTAGGAATTGGAATGAAGTAAAAATATAAAAAAATAAAAAAGTTATAAAGGAAACAAATTTTATTTTTAAATCTAGAATTGGGCTCGCGGTTTGGCCCAATTCATGAAAACTCATCTATTTCTCCATAAAACCTTTGGAAACCATCCAAAACAAAAAATGAAAGGAAAATAAATGAAATTTAACTTCAAAATAATTAATTTATGTGACAATTCTCCACACCATGAAATCTTTCCTTCCCCGGAAAGCTACAGAAAGGCCAGATGCGAAAGCCAAACCGAACTGATAAACCAAGATGTACTCTCTTTCCAGGTTTCGCCCCCAAAGGTCAAAACACCTCCATTGATCAATTAAGGAAGGAATAATTCACAACAAAATCATAAACCACTTTCCTGAAACAATCAATCACATTCAGGCTTTATCCCAAAGAAAAACTCCCCAAACACTATCCGAACAAGACTCAGGCAATTCACTCAAACGAACAACAACATCGAACAAGGTTACACATACCTTGATATAACTAAACCATTGGGAACTCTCCAATCTCAATGGTTACCCAAGGAAGATTTGGGTAGCTTGATAGATCTGAATGAGACTACCTACCACCGATCCTTGACCATGGATAAGTCTAAGTTATTGGTACGGGGAAAAAAATAGGCTCCCCACCATAAGAACCAACAATCTTAATCGACCAGCATGGGCCGGTACAGAAAGACCCCAAAATATAAAGTGTTGGGACGACCACATGGTTAGTCTAAACGGTTTGGGAAACCATGAACTAACAGTAGATATTCTTCTATCTACATGGTTTTTTTTGGGGCATGGTCACTACTAACCAAGTGCAAACCGTGTGGTCAACCTGTCTAGCCAAACATCATACC
The DNA here is from genome assembly GCA_963277665.1 of Viscum album. Taxonomy (NCBI): domain Eukaryota; kingdom Viridiplantae; phylum Streptophyta; class Magnoliopsida; order Santalales; family Viscaceae; genus Viscum; species Viscum album. The sequence goes on from OY728142.1 coordinate 1,935,525,573, forward strand.
TTTCTCTAAAGACTCAATGGAAACCAAAGTGGGAGGGAATAACATTGGGAGATGACAGTGGTACAAGACCTCCACCTATTTCCACCGAACGAGAACAACAGAAGAAATATGATGACACCATAGATTTAAACTCTTCCTATCTTTCATATTGAGGATAGGACTTTGCACAAGGGTTTAAATGACACTGGGGTTTCCCCTGACTACGCGCCAGCTTCTCTCCGGGACCTATGGCTGGAGCTCAAAATATTGTAGCATCTTCGGCCTCGCAGTTAGGCTTTGTAAACCACCTGAATGAGAATTCTTATTTCGTTTCAAACAACAACTACACCACAATCCCCCCGATAAGTTTTTTTCCAAGACATAACACATTCCAAACTCACTTTACCCTAAATCGATATTTCACTGAAACAAGGGATTAGAATATGTACACACATCACACCTTGTTTGTTTGGGTGAGAAACAATAGAAGTAAAGAACACTTATACTCACCTTCCTCTAAAATGGAATATATTTTTTTATGTTTTTTTTAAGGGAGACATTCTCCCAACATAATAGAGACTCTCAGATGATTTCCCAACTTTAACCTTTATAGTCAATCGAGCACATGACATCACGAGGAATCACCAAACATGACCATTGTGACTGATATAAACAATGAATAGAGAGGGAACATGTACAACATCCCAAAACAACACACAATTCTAGAAAGTGGCCATAATATCCTTTCATGACCAGATTTCCCACACTAGTAGTTTAACATTAACTCTTTCTTCGAAGAGACAATGAAGGACTGAGAGTTCCTCTTATACACTATCCAAATACTCATCCACACTAACAACGATAGAACACTTCCACCATCGATGAATCAGGAAACTTATGAAACTAAGGTCTCTTTCAACCTTCCACAAGCACTATACCACAACAAGAGGATCCACAAATCAATGAAATAAATGGGTGTAGACACAATCAACAATGATCGATAAAATATTCCTTATATTGATCAACTCGAGGATTTTCTAATGGTGAAATAGTATGGGTTGCACTTCAATTGTGCATTAACCCTTAATGGGAGCATACCTTATCCAATAAGAGAACCTAAGGACCCAACCAATCTGGTCCATTGGTCAAAACTAGCCATAAACCATGTCCAAACACATGAAGGGAACTATCGTAAAGGCATCCCAAAACATTTTTCAAAAGAGACCACTAACCGTCCCTGCAACACAGCTTACCGACCAAAAACAAACCCAAAACACAGTTCAAACAGAAGGGGTTCTTGGAATCAAAACATCCCACAAAATCAACATTTTCAAAAACCCATAATACAAACCATACAAAAATATTCATCAAGACATCGTGTTTTTCTTTAAAAGTAATTTTTTGAGAACAAACAGTTTAGCAGTAAGCATATCCACCAATGGTACCCCATGGGCCTCACACATGCATGTTTTTGTGCCACACCAGACAACCTCCTCATATCCATCCCGACACTCATCCAGTCATGCCATCAACCATCCATCATCCCATATAACCCCATGCATGTGATCGCTAATGGAAATACCAAAGGCTAAAACAAAAATTCTTTCCACTTTTCAAAACCAAAACGGTCAACCAACACATCCTTTTTTCTCATAACTGCTAAACATGAGATCAAAATCCCAACTCACATCTTACAAAAATTTTTAGAAAGTCAAAAAAATTTAGAAAATAACTCACTTTCAAGATATTAACATCAATTTCAAAACATCTCATCCCATTAAAACACACTCTGATTGTTTAGAAAACTCTATTGGAAACACTTTTCAAAACCAACATCAATATAGTTCCTACTTTCAAAGAGGTATAAGCACACCATTTTATATTTCAAAACAATTCTGAAAATTAAGTTCCACCATTTCATAAACCAAACCATTCCCTCTTTATTTGAAAATAATTTCACAAAAACTTTACACTTCTTAAAACCAAAGTGCTAAGGTTTCAAAACCTAAGCACAAAACAGTGCAAGAGGAAACTAGTTTTAGTGGGTGACTTGGAAATATGGTTGGCAGCCATATTCCAATCACCTCACTGTCACAGAGAGTGTTCTAGGGAATATCCTTGGCTCCACATGGCTTGCCAGGCCTTGCGAGCTCACTAGGACCATTAACCCAACACTCTTTTCATTTCCCTTAATCATCATCGAACCAAGAAAACCGAAGGACTTAGATAAATACCGATTTCTCATGGAAACTTGAATCCCATTATGAGGTGTGGTGATCAGGCACACTACCCATAACTAGAATTCCATGTCACAATAATCCTAACTCCATACTATCCTGCCTCTTCCCCAAATAACATGACCCAAAGAGTTAACCTGAACCTCCTTTGATACCATTTTGTCACGAACGGAATCTGGTCGCCTTCAAACTCGGCACCCGACCCGGTCCATGGCAAGACCCGAAGGGCGTTCCCGATCAATTGTCACATACATGAATTATTTTGAAGTAAAATTTCATTTATTTTCCTTTCATTTTTTGTTTTGGATGGTTTCCAATGGTTTTATGGAGAAATAGATGAGTTTTCATGAATTGGGCCAAACCGCGAGCCCAATTCTAGATTTAAAAATAAAATTTGTTTCCTTTATAACTTTTTTATTTCTTTTTTATTATTACTTCATTCCAATTCCTAAATGGTCTACTCTGACCTATTAATACCAAAATATAAATTTGGAGCCTTTATAAATCCATAATCATGGTGGATATGGGTTTTTATTTAAGATATTGGGCCTGCCCGAAGGCCCATTTCCTGCATTAAAAATAATTTTTAAAGCTTTTATATCTCCTTAAATATTTGCGTTTTTTCGGTGATTCCACCTCCCACTCGACCCTAAGAAACCCATGCGCGCTCCCATTGCCTTCCTCCCCTCCTTGGAGCTCTTTGATATCAATAATTAGGGATGATCTTCATAGGGTGTCTCAAATCGGCCAGAATTGAAGAGGTAACTTCATCCCTTCTTAACTCTCTCAATTCTTACTTTTTCCCCTCCATTACACTTCGCAAATTACCTCCTATATCTTGTTAGAAGAATCCCTAAATTTTGTCTGTTTTCAATTTCAGAAACTATTGTTTTTGGAGTGATTAATTCAGGATACTTCAAGTAGGTGAGTCTATTTCTTTCCACATTCAAATTGCTTAGGGTTTCTTCCCTAATTCTTGAATTATAAAAAAATTCCAGAAGTTAGGGTTCATTCATAGGTTCTAAATTACTGTATTTTGGGTGAAATATTGAGGTTTTAGGTTTCTTTTTACTTCCTTGAGGTGCGGCAGTCATGCGGTTGATGTTCCGTCCCAATATTTGAGGGTTTCGACACATTCGGTAGGTGATTCCATGGGTAACCATTTAATGATGAGTTAGTTTGCTTGATTAAATAATTTTTCATGTTCCTTATGTGCTGTGAATTATGAGAAAACCATTTTTGGTTGCAATAGTAAAGCATTCATTTTTAAAGTTACATTTTTGCTTGAAGTGTGTATTTTTCAAATGTATTTCATGTGTTATATCTTGTGGTAGTTTTGTAAAATGTGGAAGTGATTTATTAGTTGTTGAAAGGGGCTGCCAATTATGGTTAGGTAATGATATAGTTCCATGTGGGCCTAAAAATGGGGTCTATTGTAATGGTTTTATTTTTATAACCTTGTTATACTCCTTGAAAGTATTTTATGGATTTGTGTGTTCTCATGGGTATCTTTTGTGATATTATTCAAAGTGATTATAGAACATTTGAATGTGGATTATTTCATGTTTATTGGTCTGCCAATTCTGTTTTGGTAGGGTCTTGGTGTGCTTTTGGCTTAAAAAGAGATTTTTGAAATGGATTTTATGTGCAAAGTTTGGGTATACTCTTTATAATTATTTTATGAAAGTTTTGAATGCTTTATTGGGTTGTGTTATAGGTGAAACTATATCAGCAAACTGTTTTGGTAGGAGTATATTCTTAAAAGTTCCATTTCATTTGTGAAAAGGCTGTTATGTGATATGTATCATCTTGGAAATATTTTATTAAATTTTTTGAAGGAGATATTTTGGAGTGAAAGTGACGTGAAAGTGATGTGGAGTGTTTTGTGTGAGTGTGTTGTGAAAAATTGAATTTTTTAATATGAAAGAAGTCTTATATTCCATGTGTGTGGGCTGTTATATGAGTTTAAATATATTATAATTGTTTTATAAAATTTTTTAATGGTTTTTTGGAATTGTTGAAGAAATGTGAAACGCGTTGTGGGCTATTTTGGTGTGATTCGGATTTCAAAATCATTTTGAATGAAAAATGGATTTTTGTGACTTGTGTGGTATACATATGGGCTGTTTGGTGAATTTTTGATGTGGAAATGATATTTTCATGTTCAATGTATATTTCTTGACTTGTTGAACATGTTTGAGCACAAGGGGAAAACCTGGGTATCTAGGTGGGTGGACGTGTACTGGTATGCTAGTGAATCTGTGGGGTTTGGCCTCAGTTTCACTTAGCAAGATTGACGCTTACAACTCTAACTAAACTATGATGATGATGATTGGGGACCACTAGGTTATGGGTATGTTCCCTACTAGTGGCTCGTGCACGAGAATGGATATTTGTGATGGTTACTCTTACCGAGATACGAGGTACCTGGGACCCACAGCTAGCTAGTGCCTATGGGTTAATTCCTATTTCTTGTGCTCATTATTTACTTTGTACTTACCGTCGGCATACGGTATAGTTGGCTGGAAAATTTAGTAGTGTTGACATTATTTTTAAAATTGTTGATTCTTAATGATAGCCCACTTGAAAACTGTTTTTATTCAATGTAGCAACTTTTAGAAATTGTAACTAGCTTTTCATGTTTTTGAAAACTTGCATGCTTTTCGTCTTTAAATGATTATCACATGGAATATCTTAGTGGTGGTATCCTACTGGGCATTGGCTCACACCCTACTTACACCCTTGGGTGTAAGTAGACATGGTTGTTTTTGTTGTCGCAGGTTGGGTACAGTTTTTTTTTGTTCCAGTGGTTCGGGTTTCTAGCAGGTCCTTGGTGGTGAAGTCTTGTGGAGGTGGCTTGTGGGCGGTGCCCCTTTCCATGAGGGTTCTTGGGCTGTCCTTATTTGGATTTGTAACTTTGGTATAGACCTTTTGAGTTGTTTTAAGACATGTAATTCAGTTCTGAATTTTTGTAAAAGATTGTTTGGTTTGAAAAATCCAGATTTGTTTCATTGGATTCTTTTGTTGTTTTATGTTTATAAACTCGGGTAAATCGTTCCCAATTTTCATTTTATGATACCCGGGCACTTGTGCCAGCCTGTGGGGATCGGTAACGCCCTTCGGGTCTTTCCATGGACCGGGTCGGGTGCCGAGTTTGAAGGCGACCAGATTCGGTTCGTGACAGACCCTCACCACTAGTTACTAGCCTCTGGCATATGGGGATGCATGCCAGAAAAATGTGGAACCCTGTTCGATCAGAACAATTTTAAAACAGATTAAGGATTCTACTTTCACTAAAACACTTCTCTTGAGATTCAATATTGGGGATAAGTTTTTTTCCATCTATTAGTGAAATCATTATATTAATATTTAAGTGATATTTGATAATATTGAAAAATTCATCATCATCATCCCCACTGGTTGTTCTCTCATTTCATCATTAATTTGGTGAATGTTTTATATTAGATAGAGAGCTTCATAATGAATCTTCTGATGTATAAGAGTGATCATTAGAAACCTATAATATATAAAAGTTTATGTTGATGAGTAATTTTTATAATAACCATGTTTTCTCATATATTAAATCACAAATTCAATGAATTTACTTCAAGTGACTATAAATGAACATTTTAAGGAATACAATTAATGTGTATAAATTAAATTTTTATAAATAATTAATTGAGATTTTTGTAGTGATGGTGTTTTAATCAATGGACTATTATATTATCTATATATTATTACATAGTTAACATAAATAAGGATATTATGATATCATATATTTTTTGTTATAATATTTCCCTGATGTTCAATAGACTAAAAAAAATCACTAAGTATTATTGAACCCCAAATACTAACTTACATATTATTTCATCTTCATTTAAGTGTTATATCTAATTTAGGCTTTACTATTAATATCAATCTATGATGGAGTGGTCCAGAAAAAATATGGTTTATCAATCAATATCTATGTGATTATAACTATAGAAATATCCATTAGATAATAAAGATAATGGTTCAAAATAATAATATAGAATCATATTTTATTCTTATATTTATTTGGTATGATATTAGATAAATGTTTTAAATATTATTTTTTCAATATAATTATATCAGAAAATGTTTTCCACCATGGACTCCACAATGGGAGTTTTACTCATGTTTATCATCATAATTATTTTCATATACCCATGGAGGTTTAATGTTATACCTAGTAAATAAAAACTAACATTAGGGATCTATTTTTAATTTTTATATGAATTTATATGTGAATACATTATTTTTTGAGAAATAAAATACACCACTTATTCCCAAAATAAATTATGAATAAATTGAGGATTGTATAACATGAATCATTATTGGTCCATAATTATTACCTTATTTGTTTCATTTAAAATTGTATATTCTCCTTAAAAAGTAGGAGGGTTATCATGAATTTCATTATCATTGATATAATGAAAAATATATGATTAATATACCTCCTTGGTAACCAATAGTTTTTCAACTAAGATGTCAATATATTTGACGAGGGAATGATCATATGAAGGGTTTATATAACTCTTTTTTATAAGGAGTCCATATTGGAGGATTCTATTGTTCTTAATAATGATGATTTTTTTATTTTGTATTCCCACTATGTTGAAGTCATATTACACAGTTGGTAGTTTGTCAAACAAGGAAGTTCATTGGTTAATGTGTGTTAATCATGGATAGACATTTGTGGGATGAATATCTGTTTGTAACATTGGTGGAAATAAATATGTTGTTTACTAGATTACTAATATTGTGATAAATGTATATATAGATTATGCTCAATTATTTTTTTAATATAATGAGATGGTTTTACAAATCGATGAATTTTATTTAATCCAATTTAATAAAATAAAGAAAATATCATTCATTGAATCATAAGGGTTAACTACTGTAGATTATTAAACATTTATGGACTACCAATTTAATAGTAATATTAGAATATATATTCCTTCCCTATCTCAAATAAAACATTGTTTCAATGTGTTATGCCTCACAAGAATTGATGCCCGAAGTATTACTCTTATTTTTTCATCAATAGAATACTTCAATCATGGATGTTGTGATGATTAAATGGACATGTATAGATAAATCAGGGTCCTCCAAGCTAGTCATTGGATTTGGTATCATCACTGAACATTATAAACATGACATTTAATACTATAACCCTTAATGGGTTATTCAACTAAATTGTCCCCAAGGGACTTTTCTGATATTCGTTACAACTATGGATAATTAGTTGGGATGGTACATTATTGATTTATGTATATCAAAATGATGTAGTGTCTAGGTTATAGTAAGATTTGTTTTACATCCATTATCTACTATTTCTCAATAGTTCATTGTATATAAATTTGTTGAAGGAATATCTTGTTTCCATATACAATAAAAGATTATACAATACTAAAAATACTACTAGTATATTTACATGTTACTCAACATTATCATATTTATGTTTAATGGGTTTATATCATCTACCATGGGATTCTCCTTTTACATGAGGTGTAAAAGGATAAACCAACTAAGAATATTATTCTATTTTGGCCTGATGTGGTGATTTAATCACTATTATGCACTAGGATGATAAAACTTCATATATTACTAAGGAAATACCGATGGGTATATGAGTAATTAGCTCTATGTAGATCATGTTTTTATCATTTTTGATCTTTTAGTATCCATTAATGTCTTGATCTTGTTTCATGGATGATGTTCTACAGGAGTTACCATTATTAATAAGTCAATCCTTGAGTATAGACATATCAATCTCAAGAGTTAGAAGAAGAAGTGAAAATGTGTACTAATTAATAAGACTGGACCCACAAATTTTAATATATAAATGTTAATTTAATGATATAAATTTAACCATATATAGTATTTTTATCCACAAAATAATCCACCTCATGGTTAGGTTTCACTTGGCTTCTAAAATTCTTGGTCATGATATCCTTGAAGCTAATATTTTGGTTATGTACTTGTGATGGTTCAACCTACATACTATTTTTCAAGAATTATTGATCACATATCCTCTTATAGTATTACATTGTCTATGGTTCTATCACTATTGATAATTATGGTATCGATATTGTTGTCTCTAGGATTGGACACACAAAAAATAATACCATGTACATGGGTGAATGAAATTTCAATTATCAATTTTTAAAATTTCTATAAATAATTCATTGGAATATCCTTCAATTTCCCTAAACCATTATCCTCTGTGGGACTAATTAGAGTGATTGATAAATAAAAAAAATCCTTCATATTCTAAAAATCCATATGGCCTTTATATAATTTTTTATCAAATTCTTGAATACAGATTATTCTTTGACCATGTATTTTAGGAATCAATGTTAGGGGTTGTAATTAGGGTAATTCATTAAATTCAACCCATCCAATTTCCTACTCTGTATATTCTATTTAATTTGATTTTAAAAATAAATATATGGTATTCTAAATAAACATCTCTGGTTAACAAGAATGTAATATTACATTATTATCCACAAAAGATTAGTATATATGGAATTTTATCCCATGTTGAGTATGTGTGATAGATTATTTATATAATATCCCAATACATACAATCCATGATCCTCTACTAAAATCCCTTCCTTTATATTTCTCTCTATGATGCTGATAATTGTAACACAATTTTTTTTATCAAATCCCTAAAACATTAATGGAAAACATGGACCAAATTCATTCAAGATTAATTTTTAGGTTTATTTTTTTATATAATTTGGAAAAAAAATTAAATAAACAATTCCAAAGTATCAAAATAATTTTTTTTCCCATTTCTCCAAATATTTTAAATTTCAAAAAAGGACGTGAACACCATCCTTGTAAAATTAATTATAGAAAAACAAATTCGATAAAATTCATTAAAACCGTGAGAAATTAAAACATAATATGGGTGGGCACAAATAATCAGAATGGTTAATCATAATAATTAACAGTTGAGTTTCACCAATGAGCATAAATGAGAAAAATGTAATGATGAAAAAATCAATGTGCATGAGAAAATCATAATAGAACTGATACCGATAAATATTTGGTTAATCAAAAATGAAAACATAGAAGTAGAAAGAGTGATCAGAAATAATAATCAAGATCCATTTGATATCAGTCCATATCATTAAAAAAGTAATAAACTCATAAAAAATTTACTCCATCTATTAACATGGATCATCACCTTCATAATACCCTCTAAACACCCTTTTAATTGGAAAGACTATATAGATGAATTAAAATATTATTATTACCTATGGAATTGGAGCGCTATCTTGGACCACCCTTCAATTAATTTATAATGGTCTTACCCGATGTAATATAGGCTACACTAAATTTTTTGAATGGGTTTACGTGGAACTATATAGGCTACCCTATGTTATGTAATAGTAGGTATACTCAGTGTTATCTGGGCTACCCCTTTTTAAGATATAATATAATCACCCATCACTTTCTAGACACACCTATCACTTATTATGCTCATAAACTATATAATTGATAAATAACATAGATAATTCATTTCATCATAACTCATTGAACCATCGATTATTCATTTTTGAACATGATTCACCATTGGAAACAAATGGGTTCCATAAAAATATATTTGAAACATGTTTTACAAATGAAAAATAAATGGGTTCCATAACAATCTCTTCAAAAAATGATTAAGTCATGGAAAATATATGGGTTCCAAAACAATCTCTTTGATACATGATTAACCTATTAAAAAGAAACGAGTTCCATGACAATATTTTTGAAACATGGACATCCCATAGAAAAAAATGAGTTTTATGACTATATCATTGAATCATTATTAAGCCCGGGAAAAATGGGTTTCATAACAATATTATTCAACATGATTTACCTTTTTAAAAGAAATGGGTTCCTAAAAAATATCATTTAAACAACCATAATCCAACCAAAGAAAGAATGAGGATAATATCAATGTAAAATATCCCAAGTGGAGGACAATAAACAAAATGGTTTTTTATGTTCATTAATTTAAATACCATTACAAACATTCTTGATAAAAATAATATTTAATCATTCTAAAGTGTCTCATACCACATTGTAATATTGGAATCACAATCCCCTTGAATGGAATAACATTAATTTTAACTCAGATTGTCATTAGAATAACGTAATTCATGAAATAACATGTCAATGGAGTAGTACATACACCTCATAAAATAATATACATGTATAATATAACAAAAATATTAAAAAGGACACTTTTTACTAAAATTCATTACCGCTTTGGTAACATTTAAAACATAAACCCCATGAAATAGGGATCATAAAATGGATAAGTAAATCCAAATTTATTCAGATCTAAAAATTATAAAATACATTCATGGGAAATATATACACCACACAACAAAAATAATTTATGAATATGGAATTTATCTCAAAGAAGTAAAAGTGAGACCAGGGAAACACTTACTACATGGCTAAATTTTAAACCGTAATATCAGTGAAAGAATAAAATCAATTGAAACATTTAATATCATTAAATAAATTTTATCATGAAATAAAATTACATAGAGTAGTATATGCTCCATATAAAATAAACATGGTTTATAATAAAAAATAATTATCAATTGAATGTAAATTGAGACAAAATCACTTACCTTGAGCTGGATTTATCTTAATTTTACTCTAAATTAAGGAATAATAAACTTATGGTAATTATTTAATTTCTTTAGAACCATTTTTATATTTATAATTACTTTTAATTTACATATGTAAATTGGAATAGTTATTAAAAATGGAAATTATATGTCATTAATGAACATATATAATTTCAAATGATCTTATTGTTCATTTTTGTTTTATATTTTATGATCATGATTCATTATATAAAACGTTAGTAATGATGATTCAATTGACTTTAGTGAATTTTTATGAACATCGTAAACATATATCATTTTATTTGATATAATTTTTATATATTTTTTGTGGATCATTATATAACTTATTATATGAATAATAAGAAAAAAATATTACCATTATAATGTTTTTAAGACCTACCTCAAAGGTGGTAATATAAAATGAAAATTCATCTACCATGATGGCGGTAAATCGACACATCAAGGATGATGTTTCTTTGAAACAAAGTGATGATAATAAAATTGATGATAGACATACCATTAATAAATCAAAATTAATGTATATTTATGATAATAAATTTATCATTTCCCATTTTATAGGATTGTTTACATAAGGATAATAAAAGATAATAAATTGTATAAGAGAGAGGGAAGATTTTACATCTTGTGGGTGATCTCCTGGAGAACCTATTAAAGGGAGTTAGAAATGATCTTTTTTGTGAGAAAATAAATACATTGACATGGAGATGTGTTTTGGGAGATAAATTTGGTATAATATAAGCAATACCCTTACATAAATGATTTTAAGAGAAGGGGTGGTTAGGGTTGGTATTTATAGTGGAGTCGAGATGTTTTTTAATTATTTTATTCATTACTTTATTATTTTGGCTCAACAATACCAATAGCATCGATTCATGTGAGAAAATATAGAAAATATAACCATTTATTTCAAAATAATTATTCTCTCATTATAAATACCTCATCCATGACTCAACAATTCATGTATTTAACTAATACAAAAAATTATTATGTTTCACTAATCACAAAAAATTCAACTATTTTAGTAAAATCAAAAAAATACATCGTAATCATTTTTTGATGTATAAAATTTAATAAATGGACTCAATATTTTGAAAATGGTTTTCTAAATATGATAATATTAATTTGAATTTAAAATCATCTTTAATTTTAAAAAATACTGATTTTAAAATTTTAACTTCTTTTATGACACTTTGAAAAATTATTTAATGTCACATAAAAAATATTGTAATATTAGAACAACAAAATATTAGTTTAATAATTTATTCGGTGAATATTAATTTTCTTATAAAAAATTATAGTAATTATAAAATGGTATATAAATATTTATGACTTAAAAAAATCCAACACTTAATTTAAAATTATTAAAACATGTATTTACTCTAATCATGATAAAATAATATCATATATTCATTTAGAAGATGTTTAAATTTTATATATAATTTCATAGGTGATGTTACTATTCTATTTTTTAGGATAATATTCTTAGTGGTCATATTAAAATTTCAGCAGACATGTTAATATTTAATAGTATATCACTGTTCATTTATCCTCGGTGTTGCTTGCAACAAAATCTATTTAGTAAATTCAATTTATTTAAGAATATATTTTCGTAAACCATTTTCAGTATTAAAAAATTGTTACCTTCTATATGGTAAATTCATTCTTGAATTAATATTTCATTATCATCTTCCACTTCCTCTTCATAAATATTAGTTAAAAATTAAATAAAATTAAATTAAAAATGATATAATTTTTTAATAAGGTTATATTAATTTAATATTAATGTGATTGTAGTAAATAATTATCTATAGTTAATTTTTTAGGATAATTCAACCACCTATATGAAAATAGTTTACCTTATTTTCTAAAATAATATTACATAAAAAAATAAATAAATACTAAATATTTATCATATATAATACGAATTCGACTTATTATTCTATTTTTAGAATGGTAACACTCAAATGACCATTCATTAAAATCAAAATCTATTTTATCTAATTTTTCCCAACATAAAAAAGTTATAAATTTAATTATAGGGAACAATACTGGTAAATACTATGTGAAATTTTGGAATCATTGTGACATTATAATTCATGAATATTGAATATTCTAGAATTTCTCGACTCATTAACACTGAAGGACGATTGAGGCCAAAACTCTAAAGTAACTAAGGAAAAAATGGAAAAATTTATATATAATGATTATTTTTGATTATTTTAAATTATAAAAAAGATAAAAAAATAAATGAATGATATTCTGTTTATGTTACTAATAATTCAATATTTATTATTCATGGAGTTTGAGTTAATTTGAGGAATTCTTAATATAATATTAGGGGTTTATTATCAAAATTTACATTAAATTAGTAATAATATTTCTAATTTCTTTTAATCAGATTAAATTCTGGCTATTGACTATAACACCCCATGATTCTAGAGCAGGTCTGTTTTAGAATATAACATCCATGATATCTTATGTTCCACACAACACACATCTTAAATGGGAAATGAAATATTATTATTCCATTATTGACACATATATATTAAATTGTTCGGAATTAAATATTTATAAAAAATTGTTAAATATATAATTTTACTACTCTTTGTTAATGTAGCAATTAATAAATTGAAAAAATGTATTATTTTTAGAAAAATTGTTTTATTATTCAAAAATTAATTTTCCTTCAAAAATGATTTCATTTTTATTTTTATGTGTAGATACTATAATAAATTTTCATAATAACTCTATATTTTAAAAATAATAAATTTTTTGATATCATCATATAAAAATTAACTAATGGGGATTTTTGGATGTTTTCTGAAAATATTGATTTTCCAGTCAATAGTGAAAATATTTTTTTTATAAAACTACCAATTTACTTTTAAGTATATTTATGATTATAATCTTATCTAAATATAACATAATTAATAATTATTTATAAAAACTAAAATTTATTTCATTCTAATAATCCATATACCTTCTTTTGGAATAAGTATATTTTTGCTATTCAAAATGTCTTGTTCATGAAAAAAAATCATGAATTTTGTTGTATTATGTTTAAATTAAATTCTGAAAATTTCATGTTTTAAATCTCTAAAAATGGATATTTTTTCTTGGATTTAGATGGTTCAAATTTATTATACATATCCCATTTATTTTTTGGCAATATGAATAGTAACATTGGTAATATTCATTACCATGGTAACAGGTAAATTTGATAATATTTGTTAAAAATAAAATGATAATGGCTATTACATGACCCTAACAGTAGACCCAATTTTATTGGATGTGTAATGTTAAACCAAAATTATTCATGATTTCTATATATAACCATGTATTCCATTAGAATGTGATTTTGACCTTTTTAATATTTTATTTAATGAAAAGTCAAATATGTCACATTAATTATTTTAATAGCTATGACATTTTTAATATAGTGAAATCCAGAAGCTATATTCAACAATAAATAGTATTTTTACATATATAGGTATTCTATTCAAAATGATAATTTATTTTTAATTCTCAATGGATAAATAATTACCTTAAATTCTTTCATAAAACTAATAAAGTAATTAGTTAAATAATGAAAAAAATGATATTAAAAAATTAAAATAATTAAAATTTGATATAATTAACATCATCAAAAATATATATATATTCCCTTAAAATAATGGTTATTTAATAAAAATATATTTTCTAATTTTTCATTGAGTATTTATATTTTTGAAAGTCAATACAATGAACAATGATTAAATTGATATAACTAATATTTAAAAATAAATAATATTTTATTAACTAATATAAAATTCCAAAAAATCATTAAAAAAATATTTTAATAAGGTTTAAAATGTTATCCATTATCCATTTATTATTCTTTTGCATGTTTTTTAGTAACTATATTAACCATTAAAAAGTAAAAATTCATGTTATCACGATAAGAGTTCAAGAGGTCAATGAAAAATTAAAATAAATAGCTATGGGTAAGAATCGATCCAAATCATATATAAATAATATTTTATGATTTAATTTAGTTCCATACTCATTTTATCATCAAAATAAATCTATGTGGATCATTTTGGAATTGAAAATTAATTTATATTAATTCAATATTTTAAGAGTTTTCAAAAGTGTCCCTCACTTCAATTATAAAAGGGTACCCCTTCCATTACTTATTAACACTACATTGATCAATATATATTGACAATAACCTACCAATTTCTCTTTAAAAATTCCATGTTCATGTAATAAATGTTCTTTTATTCTCAAAATAGCATCCCTAGTGTCCCTTAGATGATATCTAATGAAATTTCTCTAAAAAATGAGGTAATTACCTTTACAAACTCGTTTATGTTTTATTCTTTTTATACTCACTCTCCATGTGTTGTCTAAATCCTATAGTAATAAATAATGTATCACATATATACTAAGTTGTTATTATGATAATAGACAAATAATATTCTACATTTTATCCATCCTGCTAAAAATGAAACAACTGGACATGGGTATGTACATCTTATCATCTCTACATAGCATTCTAATTCATTTTTCATGGAAACATTTAAAGGATGATTATAATGAAGTGAATAATGGATATATATATGTATGGTACTTATGAAATAATTTTTATTCTATAAATTTAATATATCTCTCACTTCTTTACCATTTGAACCATTAATAGAATGATATCATCGCTTCTGTGTATATATAGCCTACCATCTCTACGACAGGATGCGATTTTTTTTCAATTATTGAATTTATTGAATTAATATAAAATATATATAATTAATAAATATTATTCATTGACCTTAATATAATTCTTTTTATGATGTAACTATATCGTATTCGGAAGAATCAAGACATATAGGACAAGACATGCATAGGAAAATGAAGTAGTTAACACCCAAAATAAGGGTAATAATAAAATATAATTAAAAATATGTGATAAGATGATATAATAGGATCATATATGATATAATAAATATTAATATGTTTCTATTATAAAATAATATCATTCTTGGAACAATTATACCAGAGTTTGAATTATGTTAAATTACTGAGAATCTCAATGTAATGTATTTCATAACTCAATTTCCTCTAATTGGGTTAAACATCAAAGTTGTTGATTTTGAAAAGTTAATATTATGTGAGTAATGAATTGGGTATGGAAATTGGTATATCTTATTCCCCTTGTGATAATATAGACTTTCTCAACCTGGGTCAACAAACATGGATGTCGAGATTGATGATGGTCACTCCTCGGTTTCTCTCAAGGGTGAAGTTGTTCAATTTTGGGAAGGTAAAAAGGATATTCTTATTCTTAAAACAAATGTAATGGAAATTTATAGGGTTTATAATAACAAGATTGTAGAGACCCGAAGCTTGACGTACATTGAAATTACATTACATTTGAGGAATACTTAGTTCATAACAAAAACACACACATAAGGATCGTAATAGTTTAGTGTCTTTGGAAACTCGGAATATAATCTTCTAATCCTGGTGAAAGATATTCAACATCTCCCATAAAGATCTTCCTCTTTTTTTTATACCTAAAACCATTCTTTATATCCTGGGGAAAAGTAAACATAAAAGGGTGAGCTCAAATTCTCTGTAAGGGTAAACAAAATAAATATCAATCACATCGTATACAAAAGCACATAACTTTTGGAAATCGTAACCTGCAAAAGAGATCATAATTTCATAACATGGGATAAATCATGGAAGTGAAATGTAATCACAATAATCATAACATAAAACATGAAACGTTGTGGCATACACACATAATCATAGAGAATCATTTCTTGTTAGTCAAGACTCATTTCCAAGACTATCTTAGTGGACAAAGTCCCTTTCTGAACCGAGTCACCCTCGTTTCAGTCCTGTTTCACTGAACCGGTATAACCTACCATTCCAGCCATGTCTATCTCTTGAGATATAAAATAAATACCCAATGCATTGGAGGGAGATATAGGTCCCACCCATCTCATAATGATATCATTCTTATGTGTGCCACAAAATCATAAACCATACATCATATCATAACCCATGTAAAAAAATTGGGATTCTTAAACAACATGACATCATAAAAAAATTCATATAAGATAAAGGAATTCATAAAAATAATTCCATCACAACATAATAAAATCAATGTAATAATAGGGATAAAAACAGAACCCTTTATTATCTTAGATGGAAAATAATTTTGATAAAACACTTGAACTCCATTCTTAAAGAAAATATCATTTCTTCTTCACAAAGTTTTTTTCCTTTCTTAACATGTCATACAACTTTAAACTAAAATAAGTTGATTAAAAATAAACATGAAAACTTTTAAAGGAAGCTTCTTTAAAATAATGTTTTAAAAATCCATTCATGCTGTATAAGTTAAAAAAACATTATTCTCGTACTTTTGTCGGAAAAGTCAAAATGTACCTTGTATGAAAAACGACAAAAGATTCCTTTCATATCCTTTACTAAAACTCACCGAAGGGTAAAATTGGATTTAAACAATTTTAGGTGGATGAAAATAATATTACATATTGAGGAAAAATGGATTTGGATGATAAAATACACCCTAGTAAATTCCAAAGTAAAAACAATCTCGGATAAAAATGAGATTGTGATATTTCCCTTACCTTAGTTCCGATTTGCATCGTAAGTGTCCGAACCTCCTGTATAATGATTTAAATAATGTCATTGAATTATTACAGAATCATATTCATTGTTATGATATCATATATGGTTCAATTATTAATTTATATTACCCGTTCTTTTATAAATTCCATGTTAAAGAGCGTTTTGGGTAAAATTGTTTCATATGTCGTCCGTGTTTTGACTTGTAATTATTCATATGATTACATAGATCATGATTACATACTTCCAGAATATAAAACATGATTTATATATATATATATTCAGAATATACATATATATAATAAATTAGTAAATGGAAAGAAATACACCGTTCATGGAGACGGTAGGCCGTACGTACGCATGAACGCTGTTTTTGTTTCCTTATTGAGTTGAACGGAATTAAGTAGATGACATTCATATATATACACATAAATCCAGTATCATTATTATGTCATATATTTCATTATTACTTATTATATATACTTTATAATCATTCATGAATGGTTTAAAGTGGAGAATGAATCTCATCGCGTCGTGGAGACGGTAGTCCGTACGTACGCACGAGCGATGATATCATTCTCATGATCGTGGGACTGTATTGGAGTGTATGTATACTATTTCAGAATCAATATCACTTTAAAATAATAATATATAGTTATTATTTACACCATTATACCCATCCAAGTAAGGTGGTGGTGGAAAATAGATTTCACCACGGCGTGGAGACGGTATTCCGTACGTACGCACGCGCGGTGATTTCATTTTCCGTAGGATGGATATACGGTGAAATAGGATTGTTTCATACTTATAATAACATATAAGTATATGAGTGATACTGATGTTATTACTTCATAAAAAACATCCTATGAAGAAGAAGTGGAAGAAGAAATAAAGGTGAAAGAATCGGTAACGGAAATTACCTCTTCTTTGAAGCGCCTCTTTGAGACCTCATCTTAAGGCACTAAAATTGGCCTTTGGGGAAGCCCAGAATCTCTAGGATGTTTCTAGGGAAGTAGAGAATATAATTTGGCAGGGGTTGGCCGAGTTTGAAGGCTCAATGTTGTGTGAGGAAGAGAGGGAGGAGGTGCCCTTTTATAAGGGAGGAGAGGGGCTCCTTTGGAAAAACAAAAAATATTATTTTATTATAAAGTCAAGTTAGGTTTTAAATTGCTCAAAATTGATTTATTTAGAGGCTAAGGTGGGGATTGGTCGAAATACTCTCATCCAATAGAATTTAGATAAGTTTAGGTTCCTATTTTAACCTTCTCATTTAGATTTAACATTAAGTTAAATAATTTTACGTTTACCGCGTCTTCTTGTGTTCTTACACTATAAGGTTAATAAACTTACTATATGAAGCCAAAATAACCCCAAGTTGTTTATTATTAATATATCTATCCTTATCTAAGTCATTTGGCCGATCCTTAGATTTTTAGGAATTAAATAACAATTAATAATATAATATTTGTTTTAAAAACTAATTTATGTCAATTTTGACACTATTTGGTACATGATTTTTATGAAATTTATAACAGAATGATAAGTTCGAAACAAGTTACTTAAATCCACAATAACATGTCATATTAATTTATAAAATTATTTTAAATAACAAAAAGTATCAAATTACATTTATTTGGGCATTTATAACATCAATTATGTTAATATTTTATTAAAAAGGTAATTACTGCATCATCGTTGTGTCATAAATAATTAAATTATTTAAAGTATAAAAATTACAAATAAAATAACATTATGTAGGAAATCTTTTTATCTTTATAATGAATATTTATAGTCGAAATTATATTATGTATAACCCTATATTAAAAATGTTTTAGTAAATAAACTTTGATTTTAACTCTTTTAACTCTTCTTTGAATTAAATAATAATAAATGTCCTAATCTAATCCAAGTGGGCCTAAATGATAATATTTTACACTTAAGGTTGTTTTTGGTCAAGATACACTTTTCCATTAGAATTAGGACATGTGTTAGGGTAATATTAATATCATTCTTACCCTTAATTACCCTATTTACTTTTAACCGTGGTAAATAAAAGTAAAAAGTTACTATTCACCAAAAATTATTTTCATCTCATTGAACCACATTTTACTTACTGACATCAACCGTGTCTCTTGGATTTTTGAAATTCCATTCACAGAAGTGGTAAAATTATGTTTTATGAAAAATTCAGTTTTTTAACTACCACTTAGTAGTTTCACTATTCATCAAAAATTGATGTTTTTCTGAACAATGCCAAAATTTCATCCTAAGCTATATTTCATATTCCGAATTCAAAAATGAAGTCTATTTTACCAAATTCATATCATAGAAGGTGCATTAATTAATTTTATAATTAAATCCCGCTGTTAAAACAAATAGCGTGTTTTTAAGAAACAATATCTATCAAAAGATTGACAATTGTTTATGTCTGGTTTAAATGTGAAATTACATCCAATGACCAACATTTTATTAAATTGTAAAAATATATTCTAAATATACTTTAAAACCACTCAAATTAATAATTTATCACTATTTATTATTTCGATTGAAAAAGTTGTTTTTAATTAAAATTTAGTAATTTTCACTATTCATCAAAATATGAAAGTTATCCGAAAATCACCAAAATTTCACCCTAAGCTAATTTCGATATTACGAATCCAAAAATGAATTCCATTTTGAAAAATAAAGTTACAAAATTTCAAAAAGTGGTTATTACTATTCATAACGGCTAGTTTTAATAATATTTTAATAGCATATTGTTGTTTAGTGAAACTCGTTATTGCGTACTACATTCGCTATCGAGGAAGGTCGTGATTGCGTGTAATGCAAGGAAAATCAAGGATGTGTGTTGTGCGAGCTCATTTTGGTGTAGCATATAACAAAAGACATTAATGAAATTAAAAAGAATATTTTTCATAAAATCTTGGGGTGTTACATTCTACCCCCCTTAAAATGAATTTCACCCTCAAAATTCGTCAGGGTTATAAATGGTTTACTATTCGAAAGTTTCTTTAATAGAAACCCACATCGTAAAAAGGAATACCAAAACCAATCTTTAAAAAAGAAAGTATGAAACGTAACGGTTACCCAAATAAACTAATCACTGGGTTTCCACATTGGTGAAAATATGGATATGGAAGAAAAATCTAACCATCATGTTCCGATGGATAGTGGTAGAGAACATGGCTATGAGAAAGCCAATAATCGCAAAGCCATAAATTTGTGATGATCTAGGGTACCATCTGATTCATCAGATATAAGATCACCAGGACAACATTTTTGGTTTTCAATATCATTTCCCTAAAGTTGAAAATTTTGAATTAGAAGAAATACTTACTTGATTTTGGTACAATCTCACTATTGTTCTTGCTTTGAACAATTTTCACTTCATCTCTTGAAGAAATGAAGTTGAATTTGTTATTCCTGAAGTGTTAACAGATCATGTGATAGAATGATGGGTCATTCCATCTGTTTCAAACAAAAGTTTAGCAATAGTTATCAAATATACATAAGTCCGTCTTTGGTGAGGTTAATCATATACGATTCCAAAAATGAACTTATACTTAATATATCATACTGCTTAATAAAATAAAACTAGTTTCTACTAAACAGGGACTTCATGTAGGCCAGTGTTAGGCGATAAAGGCCAGTCACACTTCGGTTGTGGATTCGATTCCCACGGCCTTGTCCGACGCGATGGGCTGTCGCCCGTCCTGCAGGTTGTCCTTTTTCTAAAACAATATTACTATAACATCCCATCAATAATATCGAAAAAACTTCTATCCTTAAGCAATACTAACTTATGTCCAACATAATCCATTACAATCTTTAGGCTTATCGATAATACTGCAGTCCACTCTCGTAACATAGTGAAAACGATTACCAGAGATTTAATACCATCGTTGATCCCCATATGTCATAAGATATGTTTTGTTGGTCACATTCCAAACATTCAAAGTCCTTAATCATGTATTCTCTTGAATACCCATTGAACCTTAGTGAAAACATGAATGCAGTTAAAAGTTAACACCATCCACATACCAAAATCCTCAAAATTCTATATACTCAAACCATGATATCGCGTATTCCTTATTTCAATCATGAGCTCATGAATACTATCAAAATTTAATTTTCACCTTATCCCTTCATTATACGCATATCATCTACATTCCAAAAATATATGAATAACCTTTCATGGATATTGGTAACATTAATCATACACTTTCAAAACTCAAGGAAAGAAAACAGTGTAACAATCCTTAGATGTCTCTTTATTCCATAGTACCATGAGATTACTTATACAACATTACACATGATAAACATGTCATCATTCCACTACATTCTTAAACCATTTACTGAGCTTCAACAATTGTTTCATTTCACATATCATTTGTAGTCTCTTCATCATCATCAACATAAATACTACCCACACGACCATACTGATTCTCTTCATTAGACTTTCCCTTAGGGCATTGGGTTGGATAATGCCCGTACATTCCACATTTAAAACATTTAACCATTGTTGATGTCGTAGCAATACCATTATCCTCATCCCTGGTGTTAACTGAACCTTTTCCTTTGCACTTACTGGCTTTGTGTCCTTCGTTTCCACACCCAAAGCATCTTCCAGATCCTTTGAAACATTCTCCTTGATGCCTCTTCCCACATGATTTACATAGGGGAAATTGAACTTTCTTTCCTCTATGATCATCATGAAACTTCATCTTTCTCTTATTAGCTGAGTTAGGAAACTTACCAAATTTTACTTTATTGATCATATTATGAGATTGTTGATTCGGTATAATAATGATGTTTGGACTTCCAAGTCCCATTTTATTTGATTTCTTATGAAGAATATCATTCCATTGTCCATCAATACCTCCAATATTGTGAATCATCTTGTTTCCAGCCATTTTCTAAAACCCATAAAGAATAGTGTGAGATGCAAAAAAATCCTAATCAAGGGGGATTAACTTCAATATCTAACATCTTAGGTTAAATTCTAAGATCGTTACCGTAGTGCTAGGACTATATCCTATATGTATACTTATCCTTAGAGACATCCCTAGACATACCTTAGAAATATCTCTAGGGATCTCACTAACGTTTTCACGTCCTAGTTTCCAAAGGTTGACTAAACCTTTCCTCTGATACCAACTGTAGAGACCCGGAGCTTGACGTACATTGACATTACATTACATTTGCGGAATACCTAGTACATAACAAAAACACACACATAAGGATCATGATAGTTTAGTGTCTTTGGAAACTCGGAATATAATCTTCTAATCCTGGTGAAAGATCTTCAACATCTCCCATAAAGATCTTCCTCTTTTTTTTATACCTAAAACCTTTCTTTATATCCTGGGGAAAAGTAAACATAAAAGGGTGAGCTCAAATGCTCAGTAAGGGTAAACAAAAGAAATATCAATCACATCATATACACAAGCACATAACTTTTGGAAATCTTAACCTGCAAAAGAGATCATAATTTCATAACTTGGGATAAATCATGGCAGTTTAATGTAATCACAATAATCATAACATAAAACATGAAACATTGTGTCATACACACATAATCATAGAGAATCATTTTTTTTAGTCAAGACTCATTTCCAAGACTATCTTAGTGGACAAAGTCCCTTTCTGAACCGAGTCACCCTCGTTTCAGTCCTGTTTCACTGAACCGGTATAACCTACCATTCCAGCCATGTCTATCTCATGAGATATAAAATCATTACCCAATACATTGGAGGGAGATATAGGTCCCACCCATCTCATAATGATACCATTTTATGTGTGCCACAAAATCATAAACCATAAATCATAGCATAACCCATGTAATAAAATTGGGATTCTTAAACAACATGACATCATAAAACAATTCATATAAGATAAAGGAATTCATACAAATAATTCCATCACAACATAATAAAATCAATATAATAATAGGGATAAAAACAGAACCATTTATTATCTTAGATGGAAAATAATTTTGATAAAACACTTGAACTCCATTCTTGAGAAAATATCCTTTCTTCTTCAAAAAACATTTTTCCTTTCTTAACATGTCATACAACTTTAAACTAAAAGAATTTGATTAAAAATAAGCATGAAAACTTTTAAAGGAAGCTTCTTGAAAATAATGTTTTAAAAATCCATTCATGCCGAATAAGTCAAAAAAACATTCTTCTCGTACTTTTGTCGGAAAAGTCAAAAAGTACCTCGTACGAAAAACGACAAAAGATTCCTTTCATATCCAATACTAAGACTCACCGAAGGGTAAAATTGGATTTAAACAATTGTAGGTGGATTAAAATAATATTACATATTGAGGAAAAATGGATGTGGATGATAAAATACACCCCAGTAAATGCCAAAGTAAAAACAATCTCGGATAAAAATGAGATTGTGATATTTCCCTTAACTTAGTTCTGATTTGCTTCGTAAGTGTCCGAACCTCCTGTATAATTATTTAAATAATGTCATTGACTTATTACAGAATCATATTCATTGTTATGATATCATATATGGTTCACTTATGACTTTATATTACCCGTTCTTTTGTAAATAACATGTTAAAAAGCGTTTTGGGTAAAATTGTTTCATTTGTCGTCCGTGTTTTGACTTGTAATTATTCATATAATTACGTAGATCATGATTAATTAATTCCAGAATATAAAACATGATTTATATATATATATATATTCAGAATATACATATATATAATAAATCAGTAAATGGAAAGAAATACACCGTTCATGGAGACGGTAGGCCGTACGTACGCATGAACGCTATTTTCGTTTCCTTATTGAGTTGAACGGAATTAAGTAGATGAAATTCATATATATACACATAAATCAAGTATCATTATTATGTCATATATTTCATGATTACTTATTATATATACTTTATAATCATTCATGAATGGTTTAAAGTGGAGAATGAATCTCATCGCGTCGTGGAGACGGTAGTCCGTACGTACGCACGAGCGATGATATCATTCTCATGATCGTGGGACTATATTGGAGTGTATGTATACTATTTCAGAATCAATATCAATTTAAAATAATAATATATAGTTATTAGTTACACCATTATACCCATCCAAGTAAGGTGGTGGTGGAAAATAGATTTCACCACGGCGTGGAGACGGTATTCCGTACGTACGCACGCGCGGTGATTTCGTTTTCCGTAGGATGGATAGATGGTGAAATAGGATTTTTTTCAAACATATAATAAAATATCAGTATATGATTGATACTGATGTTATTACTTCATAATAAAACAACCTAAGAAGAAGAAGTGGAAGAAGAAATAAAGGTGAAAGAATCGGTAACGGAAATTACCTCTTCTTTGAAGCACCTCTTTGAGACCTCCCCTTAAGGCACTAAAATTGGTCTTTGAGGAAGACCAAAACCTCTAGTATTTTTATAGGGATGTGGAGAAGAGAATTTGGCAGGGGTAGGCCGAGCTTGAAGGATCAATGTTGTGTGAGGAAGAGAGGGAGGAGGTGCCCTTTTATAAGGGAGGAGAGGGGCTCCTTTGGAAAAACTAAAAATATTATTTTATTATAAAGTCATGTTCGGTTTTAAATTGCTCCAAATTGATTTATTTCGAGGCTAAGGTGGGGATGGGTCGAAATAATCTTATCCAATAGAATTTAGACAAGTTTACGTTCCTATTTTAACCTTATCATTTAGATTTAACGTTAAGTTAAATAATTTTACTTTTACCGTGTCTTCTTGTGTTCTTACACTATAAGGTTAATAAACTTACTATATAAGCCAAAAGAACCCCAAGTTGTTTATTATTAATATATCTATCCTTATCTAAGTCATTTGGCCGAACCTTAGATTTTTAGGAATTAAATAACAATTAATAATATAATATTTTTTTTAAAAAACTAATTTATGTCAATTTTGACACTATTTGGTACATGATTTTTATGAAATTTCTAACAGAATGATAAGTTCTAACCAAGTTACTTAAATCAATAATAACATGTCATATTAACCTAGAAAATTAGTTTAAGTCATAAAAAGTCTCAAATTACATTTATTTGGGCATTTATAACATCAATTATGTTAATATTTTCTTAAAAAGGTAATTAGTGCATCATCGTTGTGTCATAAATAATTAAATTATTTAAAGTATAAAAATTACAAATAAAATACCATTATGTAGGAAATCATTTTATCTTTCTAATTAATATTTATAGTCGAAATTATATTATATATTACGTTATATTAAAAATGTTTTAGTAAATAAACTTTGATTTTAACTCTTTTAACTCTTCTTTGAATTAAATAATAATAAATGTCCTAATCTAATCCAAGTGGGCCTAAATGATAATATTTTACACTTAAGGTTTTTTTGGTCGAGATACACTTGTACAATAGAATTAGGATATGTGTTAGGGTAATATTAAAATCATTCTTACCCTTAATTACCATTTTACTTTTAACCGTGGTAAATAAAAGTAAAAAGTTACTATTCACAAAAAATTATTTTCATCTCATTGAACCACATTTTACTTACTGACATCAACCGTGTCTCTCGGAGTTTTGAAATTCCATTCACAGAAGCGGTAAAATTAAGTTTTATGAAAAATTCAGTTTTTTAACTACCACTTAGTAGTTTCACTATTCATCAAAAATTGATGTTTTTCTTAACAATGCCAAAATTTCATCCTAAGATATATTTCATATTCCGAATTCAAAAATGAATTATATTTTACCAAATTCATATCATAGAAGTTGCATTAATTAATTTTATAATTAAATCCCGCTGTTAAAACAAATAGCGTGTTTTTAAGAAACAATATCTATCAAAAGATTGACACTTGTTTATGTCTGGTTTAAATGTGAAATTACATCCAATGACCAACATTGTATTAAATTGTAAAAATATATTCTAAATATAATTTAAAACCACTCAAATTAATAATTTATCTCTATTAATTATTTCGATTTGAAAAAGTTGTTTTTAATTAAAATTTAGGAATTTTCACTAATCATCAAAATATGAAAGTTATCGGAAAATCACCAAAATTTAACCCTAAGATAATTTTGATATTACGAATCCAAAAATGAATTCAATTTTGAAAAATAAAATTACAAAATTTCAAAAAGTGGTTATTACTATTCATAACGGCTAGTTTTAATAATATTTTAATAGCATATTGTTGTTTAGTGAAACTCGTTATTGCGTACTACATACGCTATCGAGGAAGGTCGTGATTGCGTATAATGCAAGGCAAATCAAGGATGCGTGTTGTGCGAGCTCATTTTGGTGTAGCATATAACAAAAGACAATAATGAAATTAAAAAGAATATTTTTCATAAAATCTCGGGGTGTTACAAAGATGGTGATTTAAACCAAATTTAATTCTCAAAAAAATGATGATTTAAATTAGTACATTCAGAACATCATCAATCTTTCTAGAATCTCTGATAAATGGGGAAATTTATTGAATAATGAAAAAGTGAATAAAAAACTCCTCTAAAGGATTCATATAGTTGGGATAATGATTAATTTCCAGATGGTGTCATCTCTAAAGAAAAATTTGGTTTATAGTTTGGGGTTTACTTTTTATCCATAGAAAATAAGGCCATGGAAAGAATATTACTGTCTGACGAGGACAATATCTACCAGACCGTCTTCCAATATGTCAAAATGTCCAATTTAGAGATCATTTAGATCATCAATCGAGGTAATTCTATGTCTGAGTGAGAAACTATATTTTATTGTTATTATTAACATGATATTTCATATTTTTTATAATTAAATATATTTGTTGGATGAGGGAATGTCCCTTGGTTTCACCCATTTCATTTTCATATTTACTTTGTATTTTATCATTAAAAAAATTTTCAAAATTCTTTTCCTCTGACTAGACATATTTTTATGTTTATGATTACATTTGGTAACATTATGATTTATTTAAATTGGTTTTATATGTATTTAATGTGGATACACATAATTTATTCAATTATTTTTTCTCGCATTAACGTTATGATCATTTAAATGGATTCTTTCACAATCTCATTCTAATCGAGATTATTTATTAATGAATATAAATTAATTGAAATTATCTAACCATTTCTTAATAAAACCATCCACTTTATACTCCTCGTGTATTTAATGAGCTCTTTCAAATAAGAATTCAATTTTCACAACCACTATTTGAAAATTACCCAACAACCACGGTTTGAAAAGGTGGGTATATCACATAAAACTGTTGGATTTTAAGCTGTTGGTAAGGCTCATATATATATAATTTTTTTGAAAATACTATACCCATGGTTACAAACTATTGGAAAATTAATATGTGAAATATTCCACCATGTCAATAACTATATACTAATAGTTTCCAAACTGTTTTTATAATATTTACAAAAATATATGTCACCAGATTTGAACCCTAGAATTCCTCTATACACTCTATATTCCTAACCACTTTACAAATTAAATTTATTAGAATATAAATATATAATAACATATATATATTTTCTAAACTGTGTATATATTTGGACTATCATGGAAATAGTTTTTCTTGTGTAAAATTCATTTTCCCCCTGGAATTTTTTCCTACACTAACACAAGAAATCTATACCAACGATTTACCAAAACTATGGGTATAGATAATACCTATGATGATTCTTTTTAGAGAACCATGGGTATTAGTTTTTAACCAAACCATATACCCATGGTTTTCAAAAAATTTATTGTATATGATTTACTTATACCCATGTTGTTTTGTAGAACTATGGGTATAAGTCTTCAACCAAACCATATACTCATCGTTTTCTTCAAAATAGTTGGTATAAGACATGAATCAAACCTTGTACCCACATTTTTAGAAAAACTGTGGGAATAATTATTAACTAAAACGTATACCCTTGTTTTTTGGAAAACATTGGGAATATTGGTGACCTGTACCCATGGGTTTTTTTTAAACCATGGGTATAACATTAATTTCTAGTAGCGTCCCTTTGATACTTAATGTTTTTTTAAACCAATTTCAAAAAAAAATCTGACTTCACTTCTCTCATCAATAAAAATATCTTTTCGTCCAAAAATAGGTTCATAAAAAATTTCATAAAAACATTTTCCAGGGTTTTTCAATGATTTAGTAAAGTAAGTTTAATCCATTATTACTTTTAATAAAAAATAAAATGAATATTTATGTCATTTTCAAAAAAAAATCTGTTAATATTTTACAAAAAAAATAATTGGAAACAGATTTTATTGAATGGAATTTCCAACTATCATGACTAGTCAAATATTTTTAATGTTATCCTATAATTTACTATGTTTATTTTTGTGAAAATCACATTCAAAATATTTTCTAAAATTTTAGTTTTTAAATAATATTTTCATTGAAATTGATTTAAAAATTGTTTTCTAGAATGAAAATGTCATTTTCTTCAAGAACATTTTTATTTATTTTCATGGTATTTTTATTCATCATTAAAAAAAATTATTTTTACTCCAATGGTTATATGTTTTATTGATACAATCCATATTTTTTAAATGGATGTTATATGATCAGTTTGACTATAGATGTGCTATTTTGATACCATTATCAATATAACTCTTGATGATTTTTTGTTATTTTTATTTATTAGTGAAGGTATTCATTTTTTGTATGCTAGATTTTCAATAAAAATGATCATTTTTATATGAGAAATTATGTTTTCTTAGTAAGTGGTGTGTGGGGCCTACTATATCCCCTTGATGCATTAGTAGGTCTCATGGGACAAATAAGATTGGGTTTTGGATGGGGCCTTATCCATTTATTTTCAAATGTCATGGAATGAGGAAGTAATTGTATTTTAGATGTCTTGGTCTAGCCCATGAATGTATTTTTAAAATGTCCTATAATATTTATTCCAAAATTATGAATTCTTTAATTGATATTAAATGTTATTATTTTATTAGTAGAATATCCATGGTAAATTTTCATTATCTTGTGATTATTTATCTATAATTATGTGATCATAATGTATTCCTTCTATATTATTCTCCTCTTTAATTAAATGGTATTAATTTTTTATTATGATTATGAATTCAAAATATCATTCAGTGTATTTAACAATTTTTTAGCATTTGATCTCACCACATTCTTAAATTTTATTTTCCCCCAAGATACCAAAATGTATTTTATGATTGATTATGTAGGGATTTTCTAAGGCTATAATGGAATTCTCAAAGAAACGAGTTTTTTAATTATATGTTTTAAATTTAATATTAATTTAATTTTTTCATCTAATTCACTAGAAAGACTAAACAATGTCGTCCATTGGGATGTGAATCCTTTTATATTTTTCAAATTAATTAAATTAACCACTAAATCTAGGATACTAGAGTGGAGGTATTTACTATGACTATATCATATTTTATTTATATATTTTTTAATTAATCTACATTTCCATCTCATTATCTACTTTCCAATTAATTTGTACCACAAACATATGTATTTCTATGTAGAAAACAAAAACACTTGATTTGAATTATATTAATTCCATTTACATATTCCTTATTTGAAAAAATATTTAATTTCTTTATTTTTAAATTTAAATATATATATATATATATATCAATATACAACTATTATATTCTATTTTTCTATTGAAAATCCGATTTTTAATATCTTTCCATAATTCGGTAAATTTTAAAACATTATAAATATTTTAAAATATTTTTACAGCATCCGTATCATTTCATATGTTTCTCTATAATATTGTTCTACATTGTTTTTTGTATAATTGTAAAGATATTATGAGATGTTAATATTTAATAATGTTTTAATGTTATTTTTAAATTGAATTATATATTTTTCGGTATGGTAATGTTACCGAAATGTAATAGAATCACATTCATGATTTTTTGTACATTTTCCTCTATTTAGTAGATCAATTAGATATTATTCTTATGTTTCATGTGTTACCTTCTAAATTATCTTAGGATTAATTTCTTTTTCTTTAATTAATTGTTGAATAAATTCATCCAATTTATGATTACTTGTTATGATATATCTTATGAAAATGGAATGTAGTCCAATTTATTTTTATTGATTGATCATGTTTTTATTTTAATGGATGTATCATTATTATTTTTTTCACTAATAGGTTTACATATATCATTATGTGAGGGGTTATATTGAAATTATATATTTCTCCAATGTATTTGGTAAATATTTTTATTGCATGAGATCACTTTGTAATGTGTAACTAATAAAAAACTAGATTTGTCAATTATAATATAACTAGAAATGATGTGGTTATGTTTATCCAAGAGGATATTATGGTATTCATTAATATCCCTATTATATTTAATAATTTCTATTTTTCTAAATGATATAAATTTATAATTTTGGTCACCATGGATAATGGTTATTTTATTTTGATTTCAAAATATTATTTCATGGAATATGTTATGATTTATTTACCATCCTTTTACAATCCTCTACTATGTTATATGATTATTATTATTTTATTACATGTCCTTTTTTCACTAAAAAATAAAATTATCAAATTTTGATGTTTTATAAAAGTTTATGACCTAATGAAACATCCTTTATAACCCAATAATTTTATTAACTTGTTACTCATCACTTGAGCTCGCCGTTTTCTTATTCATCACATTTACTCAGTCAATAAATTAGAATATTGTGTTTAATATTTAATGATATCACTTTTTTATAAATTTATAGTATTAATGTACATTATGATAGATTGGTTTCTAATCATTAACGTTACATAGAATTTGAGTTGTCAGATTGTGTTTTAAGATTGAGATTATATGTATAAAAATTTTATGATGTCAAATCCACATATATTATTCTTGAGGAATCACATTTGGTATCGGAGTAGTGTTTATTTAATTTTTTGGATGAAGATGGGAAGAATAAATTGATAAAATATAGTGTAACTAAGGGTGGCATCAGTTACAATATCTTAGGATTAAATTTTCATATTTATATAATATTTTACACAAATATTATGAAAATTATAATTACTTACACTAATTAATTTTATTTTAGTTGAGGTATTCAAGTAGGAGGAACGATATAAAATATGAATATGAAAAAAATGAAATGATTATCCCATTGAATAATGTAATTGGATGAGATCTACAATATAATGTCTCATAGTTGTGCTCAGTCAACTCTTTATGGGTATTAAAGATATTCTAAATAATATTAAACTTATAATTACACTATTGATAGGAAAACTCATTATTTATTTCTTCAAATGACAATTAAAATTATTCTTTATTCGATCTCATGGCCCTTTAATGGTTGAAAATTGAGTAACACGATAATAATTTTTTCTGAACTTTAATAATGAAAAAGATGTCTTGATCATTCAACATTTGAATTTTAAAGTGAATTAGTTGTGTAAATATATTAAAATATAATACCAAATGAAAAAATTAATCCTTTGAAGTGGAATAAATATAATTTCTCACACTACCCTTGGAAATGAAAATTTTCTTTTACTTAAGGAAATGCAGGAAACATCCATGAAGGATTATATAAAATACCACACAAGGTATTCAAGGTATACCATTGGAAACTCATTGAAAATATTGTCACTCATTTTCTACTAAATAAGTATACCTAGACATAATGAGAGAGATTAATACAAATATCAATGTATACCTATCTTTATGGAATCAATGATTTCCTTGGTCGTATGATAGAAATTAATGGTTTTTAATCAATATAACATATATCATGATTTATTTCTATTTTATGGATAACATCTACCATTTTTTATTTATTAGAGAAAAAATAATATTTCAAGGTAAAAATTTAAAAGAGGAGAATATTACATCCTAGGTTTTAGAAAACATCTTCCTTCTTTAAATTATATTTTTCCATAGAGAAATATTTTTTCTCTAGAACTAAACTCACATATATAATAATATAATGGTTTATTATTTAATTTATGCATATTAAAAAACTACAATTGATGTAATAATAAATTTTATAAGATTAATACATGTATAATGGGTAACAAAATGAGTAAATAAAAACCCAATAAACATGAAATATTCTTTCTTATAGTCTACCTAGAGAATCACCGAAATAATTACAACTTTATAAATAATGAAAAATAAAATTATATGATATAAATTTCTAGAGTGAATTATAAATATTAAATTAATGGGTTTTAATGAAAACTATTAGGATATAAGGTAATCAGATATATTTTTATGGTTTAAATAGGTTGTTTTTTAACACGAGGAAGATATCGTAAGAGGTAGATAAAATCCAAGTATAAGAAATTTCAAATATATCTTCCCAAAATTCACATTTAAAATTTTATTAATCTCTTCTCTCCCTGATACTGAATGAAAATAATAAATTAATTAAAAATATAATAAATTTACATTTGATTCCCCTATACTGGTCTCCGTCTATGTATAAAATGTTCAGTGATGTGTTGGTGGAGAAAAATACACTATAAGATCACTTACTATTTATAAATATTTAAATAAAACTCATTATCTCTCTAGGATTACAACTTTTATAATGATTTATAATCCACAGCTCAATATACTGAAAAATATAACATCTCTTTAATTTAATTCCATGATCATTATCAACTAAAAATATGAATGTACACTAACATATGTGTACCAGTAGACTCTTTATTCATCCACATAATGAATTATACAAAATTCCAAAATGATCACTTATAATATCATTGATCTCTCTCCCCTTTATTGATTGAAAATTCTATAAACCATATATCATGAACAACTTATCTATCGTCTTCTATTTTTTCTTTAGAATATATCCCTCAAAATACTTAATAAAATATCAATCTTTCCCTTGATTAATGTTCTCAATTTTTTTCATGTATATTTTCAAATATTCATTTAACAATGATCAATAAATGTATTTAAAAAAACTCTATTTTGGAATATAATATATTTATTTAAAAATAGTTCATTCCAAATATTGAAAATATTTATGATAAAAAAATTATAAAATGGTAGTGATCATTAGTGAACAATCCTATATTCATCCAAAAATAATAGCCTCAACCTGATTTAATCATAAAAATTCATAGCACGATGGATTCTTTAAATTTTATACTCATTAAACATACCACGGTATCTATACAAATTCATGGTTGAATGAACCTTTCTATAAAATTAAAAATATTTCATATCATCCCATTCATATAGTGAAATTATTACATTCAGTATAAAACACTAGTAATTTCATCATGAAACCTTCTCTTGAATTTACACTTCTCATAAAATTTTAATTAATGAACCACTTCAAGAATAATCTCTCACATTTATTGTGAAAGAATTTAACCATATAAAATTGACTCCACACTAAATAATCAGTAAATTACCAGTATTATGTTTTGGTGTAACATGTTCTTCATTTAAAAAATAATAATAATTTGAACTACTTATAATACAAGGGAGAAAATTTATTTAATAGTAATTAAAGATACATCAAAGGATGAGGAAGAATAAAATCCCCTATGAATGTTTAATACTTAAACTGATGGAATATTTATTTTAATGACATAAGAATATTATTCCCATCTTTAAGAGAAGGATATATAAATGAAAAAAAGAAATTGTTTTCATTATTAAGTAATGCTTGGAGTTTTATGATAAAATAAAACATGTACGACACAAACAATCAATGTTTTGGGGTTATTCCCAAAATATTTCATAGAATTAATGGCATTGGGAGAGACATTTATTGAATAATTGGTGAGATAAATACCTATAAATATTTCCCACTATTCATGAAATCTGGGAAGAAATAGTATCTCTTACAACATGATGATAAATATTTTATTGTTTAAAAAAATAATATATGAGGGGGATAAATTCATCATATGAGTTTAAGGGTTAATAAATTGTCTCACATGTTAAATATTTTCATGGGTTATCATTTTTGGATATTATTCAAAATTATTATAAAATAGGTAGAAGGAAGAATCATGAATGTAAGGTATTTATAATATTATTTACTTTAGTATACAATAAGGATTCATGATAGAGTATCCAAAAAAATACAATAGGGGGTTGATTAGAAATCAATGTTGAATTATTTTTATTCAGCCACCAATAAGAATCTACATGGTGTTGGATTTGTTTTCATGATTATGATATTAGTGTTTTTATTATTATTTTATATAATTATTAATGTGTTAAAGAAACATTTTTATTTGTTTATCCATATGAAGAGTTTATTAAGATTTCTTAAAAAAAATATTTATTTATTAAATTCTACCAATATATATTATATAAAATCAATATGGACTCTGAAATTGTTTTCTATATTTTTTAAAAAATATGAAACATGTAATTTATTAAAGTATTCAATTTTATACAATTATATTGCCTATTATTCATCCATCCATGTCCTCTAAATCTGATTTATGAAATTACCATGGAAATTAGAATAAATTTACTAAAACATAATATATTTAAAATATAGAAAATGTATCTGCTCAATAAAATCATCATGTTACAATGACTATCACACTATTGACCTTTTAAAATCCCAAAATTTGATATTTAACCATATTATTACATTAAAATTGTAGTTAGCAGCTATTTTTTAAATTTATCTTTTTTTAGTACATCATGAAACAACCATTCATTCACTATTTTATGATCCCTTATATAGAAACATTCATATTTCACAACATCCCACTTCTATAGTGATATTATTCCAATCAAGGTGTGACACGTATTGTTGTGATTTTAAACCCTTCCAATAATTCACACATTTAGAAATATGTATTCTTGTACACTAATCCTCAGATAATCACTCACCTTGACCATAGAAGAATCCTTCAATCTCCAGATTGAAAGACACTAAATGATCATTATATGAATATTATTGGATTTTGTAATGACTTTTTATACACCTAAAAAACATATACAATCTTGAAAATCCAAAAAATATTTTATAGTGTCTATAATTATCATATAAGTTACATTGGAAGAAATAAACAGATATATTTCTATCACATATGAAAAATATATTCTTCAATTTTTATATGGGAACTCCAATGCAATGTTTTTTCAATACCTTGATGATGATTATATAAAATAGAATCAACTCTATCAAAAGAATTATCACACTAAATCTAATAACATTTAAATGATAATAAGTTATTGATACCAAATCAAAACCCATCTAACCCAAATTTTTTATTAGGTTCTAACATAATCATAATTTATATAAATAGTATTTATAAGATTATTGGGATATTGAATAAATAGGTAGTAAAATTAACATTCTAATACTTTTAATATGACCATTTAATTAAATGTAACATGATTAATTGGTTAATGGTTATACATTAAAAGTAATTTTAATAAGTTGATGTTTGAAAATGGTATTTAATTTTAGGATAAATATATTTTAATAACATAAAATTTTTATTTTTATTTATTCAAGGAATTATTCACTTATTATATATACTAGAAATAAATATTTATATTCCTTTTTTTTATATTCATATTTGTTATAATTAAAATTCATAAAATAATAGTGGGATAACATTGTGGTTGTTAATTTGAAAAGAAATATTATTTTTTCTAAAATAATTGGTTTTAATGTATTATATTTTATTATATAAAAACAATTAGTTTAATTTAAAAATATTTATTTTCTTAAAATTAATAACATATTTTCCATAATGAAATAAATATTAGGTTGAATCTGTTTTAAAAAAGCCTAGTAATAACCAATTATGACATCAAATAGTAAAAGTGAGTTATAATTACTGTTTTTATTGAAAAATCATTATCAATTTTGGAAAATGATATTTTTAATTGTGTCCATTTTTATTTAATTATATTATTTGATATAAAGTAAATAATTTAATTTTATTATAATATGGGTTACATATTTGATTTTTAATGTAACTATTTATGTTTTAAAAATAAAATTATTATAAATAAATATATAATGTTTTGAAATACATTAGAATCATATAAAAATTATAATAATTATTGATATTGATGATGAAATATTCAAATATTATTTAAATAATAAAAAATTCATTAAATGTAATGATAATTATCCAACTTATCATCAATTTCAACATAGTGTCTATAAAATGTAGTGAAAGTAAAACAAACGGTGGCTTAAGTGTTCTTATGTTATATGGTTGAAACAAAAAAAAGGAATACATGGTTTTATTGGATATTTTTATTAATAAAAAATTATATAAATTAAAAAAAATTCAATTAAAATTTTATCTAGATATTTATAAAATCAAAATATATGAATAAATGTTGAAATCTCCAGAAAAATTATGAAATAATGGAAAAATGATTTATAAGTAAAAAAATATAAAAATGTTATCCTAATACATGTTTGTAAGAGAACTACATGAAAATATATTCTTTTTCCATTTATAACCATTTTATACTCAAAATTGAATACCTTAACAATTAATGATTTTTAATGAAAAGGTTTTAACATGTGTTTGTGACACAACCCCCCCCCCCCCAATATTTATTAAAAAAGAAAGGTACATTGTTTATACATGAGGTGTGATGTGATTAAACCAATATGATACTTAAATAAAATACATGAGAATGAAAAAATGTATAGTACTATAAATACTAAAAATGAATTGGAAAATTAAATTACCATATCTTCAAGAAACATACAGTTGTAGCCCCACTAAATATGCATTATTTAGAGATAAAGATCATGGGTTGGAAAAATAATTCTATATATGTCACATGTTGTTATGTTCTTCCTATTAATCACAGCAAAAAGTTTGAAAAATCCCTTCAAATACCACATAAACAAATTCTTTTCAATTTTTTGTCACTTATCAACATCCTAGTGTCTAGAAATTAGGTCAACTAATATCCTCGGTCATGGAGCACTAGATTTGATGATGTAGACTATAACGAAGGATATGTTGATCCAAAAAATCACAAAAACTAGTTTCTTTTCAACATTCAATTTCCAAGACCAATCGTTTGTTTGAGAGAATTAAATTGTGACTTATTATTGTTAAATAAAAAGATATATTTTTGTATTAAATAGAAATCCAACAAATAATTTTCATATGATTGTAAACTATTCTAAAATTGATTAATTATTTCTTAAAACTATCCATTCTTATACATTCCATGTAAATAAATAAATCCAAAATTTGAAGCAACCAACAGTTCCGAGTTAACTAAGGGAAACCATAAAATGAAAAGTCGATTTCTATATCATTCTCACCTAAATGAATATCAAAAACTAAAAAAGTAAAAAGTTCAACTATTAGAATATAAATCAATGAAAAAAGATATCTCCAAACCTAGAATTTCAAAATGGACAACACACTCAAGAATCACAATAAAGTGGAAGCATCAATCCAAATATCCCAAAAAACAACAAAAATAATCTCAAAATAGATTGAAAATAAGAGTTTACTAAAATAAAAAAAATTAACTAAGGGAGGAAGGAAATAATTCATTACCCAGGGATGTCCCTATAATTAAAATCATGATTTTCTTTTATTTTCCCACCATTTTAGTAATCATATATTATCCGATTTGTAGTTAGGTTTCTACAAAAAAAACCATATCATTTTATTTTTTAAAAAATAAAATAATCTTGTTGCTCAATACAAAAAAAATTAATTACCCTAGTCCTCATCATTAATATGTTAAAATCCCATAACAGGATCCATGTCAACATATAAAGTGACACTTTTTTATGAAACATGACCATAGGGTGAAATTCGAAGTTATATGGGGTTCGATTTTTTCATTACTTGAGGCCTATAAATAACGAGTAAATATTTTTCTCTCAATGTTATAATATTATCTATGTTTATGATTCTTCTTGGGATTAGGATTAATGAACTTATGTGAATCATATATTGGATTTTTACCTTTCCTATAGGTCAACATCAAAAAATAATCTTCAATCATAAAAATTTGGTCATAATAATCATGTAGTGATTCGTTAGAATCATAGTGGTCATCCTAGTTCAGATCTT
This sequence comes from Viscum album, assembly GCA_963277665.1. NCBI lineage: Eukaryota > Viridiplantae > Streptophyta > Magnoliopsida > Santalales > Viscaceae > Viscum > Viscum album. The sequence continues at coordinate 1,935,564,135 of OY728142.1, forward strand.
TCATGTACTGAACAACTCCTAGTATATGGAGTTTAGATAACATGTTCTTTTTTTGAGTTTCCATATCTTTACTAAAATGGAGAGAATTATAACCAATATCAAAACATTCAAAAAAGTATTTACGAGGGAGATGAGTTTTAGATGGCCATTCTAGATTATTATTAACATTCTTGTCAACAAGATCCATAGTAGTTCTAGAAGATGACATATTCATCCCTTTAAAATTTTATTTTGTAACCCAAATTGATATATTCCACATGAGTTGGTGAGTAGGAGTCGACATATTTGAAGAAAAATAATAATTATTAGTGATCTTTACATACCGTTTAAAACTTCCAACACTTAAATTACTCCCTTTCAATTTTCAATCCATGATCATTTGATTATGAACTATGTATTGAAACTATAAAAGTAATCTATGTGATGAATTAAATATATTCAAATCAGGGAATTATTTATTTAATTAACATATCCTTTCTTTTATTCCCCATCCCCTTGAAAATATGATTTAACAAATTTAATAAAGTTTAATTACTCTCAATATATTGTTTTAATATTGGTTTAGCAATGAAAAATTAATTATTTTTTAACCATTCCTTCATTGAAGGTAATACTATTTTGGGTCATTTATAACACTGATATAAATGAGAATAAATATATATTTTTTAAAATAATATTATAAATAATAAATAAATTGTGAATAATAAATATTTATCATAACTAATATTGATATGAGCTTTTTGATATTTCAATATTTATACCATTCAAATGGGAAATCATTATATTTTTATTCTTTATTATTAGTAAACTCCCATAAAATTCAATTTTATAGATTTTTTCAATATAATACAAACATGTATCTTCGATAAAATGACCCTAGAATTTAGAAACATTATACCATTGTAATTTTACTACCATGATTAACATGAAAATGTTGAAAAAATAAAAATTAAATGATAACTAAACTTTTATACCAAAGTAAGTGTATAATAATTGAATAATTGATACTAAATGAGAAATATTGAATATTAATAAGAACTAAATAAGTAATAAAAAAACAAAATGAATGATATTATATAAAATTAAAAACAAATTGATATTATATTCATGAATAATAGTCTATGGTTTATTATTCAAGGAGTTAATAAACCATTGAATAAGTACAGATCTAAGGTGTGAGGTTTATTGACACAATTTCCATTCATCAATTTATACTCTAACATATTTTTTATGCTATGAATATTATACCCATTAACAATCTCTTATTTAATTTCCCATAACATTCCAGTGAATGAACATGTTTTCCCATGATATCATCTGTGATTGATTCTTACCTCATAAAATATTGTATTGTAAGATTAAACAACTACTCGCTATTTTGGTTATTTCATTTCGGTATATGTATTCTTTGTTACATAAAATAATTATTATTTAAATTTTAAATTTTTATTTTAATTTCAAATTCATATATTCCTCTTAAAAACTTTTTAAAATGAAATTTTATGTAACTTTTATCGGTGTGTATTAATTTAAATTTGTTTTGAAATTGTTAAGATGGATTACTTAAAACATATATACCATTTAATATGTTTTTTATAAAATTTTCTTTACATTATCCATATTTTATGTCATTTATCCATTAAAGGGGACCCATTTTTAATAAATAATTATCTATAATTTATTTTTTTTCATATTGAAAATACTGTTTTTGTTGACTTATATCATTTTCTACATAAAAATTACCCAAAAATTAAAAAAATATTATTTATGTAACATTATATTATCTAAGAAGATCAATTTTCTATGGAAATTAAATTTTATGTGTTGCATTTTAAATTATATTATGAAAATTTTCCTTTGGGTGATTGAATTTTGGGATCTTTTAATATTGTTTCTTAATATTTCATATGAGATACCTTAGAAAATATATATAAACCATTTTATCACCAAATATTAATCAAGTTATAATTTTTATGAATATATTATTATTTTCATGTTTTATAAATTGTTAGGGATATATTATTATGTAATTTTTTCCTTGAATTACATATTCTTTCAATTCATTGGGTAAATGATTATATCATATGAGATCACATGGTTATGCGTATACATGATAACATTTGTTTTTTTACACATTCCTATGTGTAAATGACACATACATCCTTTTCCACTATGTTATGATGGTATTGAAGAATATCCTTGATATATGATATTTGTTCATATGATTTTTCATGTGTCTCATTCTTACTTTGTCTCACCTTGTAATAACTATTTTATAATGATATTACATTCTTAGTCTTTTGTATATGATATACATTCATGATCTTCAATTAATGATTTTATATAACAATTTATTATAATTATTCTTATAAATCAATGATCTAATTATATTAATCATGTAGTATATTTCATGTTCATGTACCACACATTAGTATTATCTAATGTAAATTCCACTATTACACATTCATATATGTCTCCCCTTTCTGAGCATTTGAGGAAACCCTTTTCTTATATAACCCATTTCCCACAAAAATGAAGAAATATATTTTTTATAAAATGTAATGGAATCCAATTTTAGGTATTTTATATATCAAATCAAAAAAATGATAAATATAGATCTAATTTCCAATGATATAAAATTTTTATGTTCACTACTAGAAAAATGGCCTATACCCACGGTTCAAAACCGTGGGTATAGCCCCCAAAACTGTGGGTATAGCCTATACCCACGGTTTTGGGAACCGTGGGCTGGAACGCCGTCGGTATAGGTCCCTAGACTATACCCACGGTTTTGGAAAACCGTGGGTATAGGTGTCCTGCCACCGTGTCACCGAAACATAGAGAATTTCCACGGTGTCAACGGCTTTTACCCACGGTTTCAAAACCGTGGGTATAGGTCCTAAAATAATGCAGGCACCGAGTTTTGATCCCGCAACCTCTTCGCTGCAAACACCGCATCTAACCACTACCCTAACTTCACATATATGTATATATATATATATATATTTAGTTAAATATAGTTATAAAAACTGTGGGTATAGAGGGAAGAACCGTGGGTATAGGGTTCCCGCCAAAAAAAATTTCCTTCCCGCGGAAAAAAAATTTTCCCGCGCACACAGAATTGACCTATACCCACGGTTTTTCAAAACCGTGGGGATAGGTATTTTATCCCAGACCTATCCCCACGGTTTTCACCAAAACTGTGGGGATAGACCCCCCCTATACCCACGGTTTTGGAAAACCGTGGGTATAGGTAAATTTTCATGACCTATACCCACAGTTTTCCAAAACTGTGGGTATAGGGGGCTCTATACCCACAGTTTTCCAAAACCGTGGGTATAGGGGGCTCTATACCCACGGTTTTGGCAAACCGTGGGTATAGGTCATGAAAATTTACCTATACCCACGGTTTTCCAAAACCGTGGGTATAGGGGGGGGGTCTATCCCCACGGTTTTGGTGAAAACCGTGGGGATAGGTTCATTTTCCAGTAGTGGTTATAGGAGTATGGTTTAATGTTGAAAAATTATATTTAATCTTGTGAAATGATGAAATGTACATGTATGATATTCATGGGTGATCACAAAAATATCCTAAATAATCATATAATAGTAAATTAGGATAATTTAACTTTTTTATAACATAGTATAAATAGAACAATACCCATTTCAGATGACATATTAAAATAGGATCCCCCCATGTCTAATAAACTTATTGACTACATTAATGTACATACCCCAGACATAATAATCTGATTATATGTAAATAATTACCTAATAAATTAGAGAGATATACAATTCTATTAAAACTTTTTATATGTAAATATATTAATACATGTTAAAAAACATAAAAAACACCACATTTAATCTAATCCATTGGTTGACAGACCATTAAAAATAAAATAAGTCATATAAAAATATTCATATAGAATAAAACATATCTAATGATAGTAAGTAAATTATTCCTTAAAAATATATACACATTGAAATATTTTGAATATATCATAATACATATTCACATGGTGGAATTTAAATGGTTATTTAAATAGATTTAAAACCCTAAAATTTATCGAAGAAATTATAGAATATTTACGAAAGTGATTTATACCTTTTCACAATATTTTGAAATATTAAAATTAAAGGAAAAGAGTGGATAAATATCATTATAAATTATAAGTATATGTAAATTTACATAAAAATATGTTTTAAAGATTAATAAAAATTATAATATATATATGAATAAATTTAATGAACAGGAATCATTAAATTAAATAAAAGAATTTATATAATATTTTGATGAAATATACCTATAATTTTAAGAGCATAGGAAATATCTATAAAAATAATATAAATTAAATAGTAGATAAGGTTTATATAATAATTTCACAACCATGATGTAATTTTCATGAATAATCTATATTATTTTTTTGTTTTTGTTTTTTCCCTAAAAAAATCTCCCCTGCAATTTTGGAATTTTAGATGAACGTTTTTATTTAAAAGTTAGCACATCGTTAGGAGTAATCATATGGAAAACATGAAATATATATATAGTTTCTGTACATTGTATTTTCAGGTTTAATTAATGGTTTAACTAAATTTTTGGACCCACCTTGTATGTTCCCAAGATAAAATGGTGGTTATTTTCAAGGGTAGATTATTATTTGGAAAATCATGCATTATTCCATTAAACATAAAATGAGAAATTTATAAACTACACTCACCTTATTTTATCCTCTAACACCTTCATTTATTCCCCAATCATCCTTGATAACAACCACGTACATTAATCCATTCCCACTTCCTCATTGGGTTGATTCTTTATGGAACCTTTGAAATATTTTTCATGAGAATCTTTTGGTAACTGGTTCTCTTGTTCTGTATTTGTTATATCTTATCTTTTCCATTTGCTTTCTCTATAACCTGAGGTCCTAAATCCAAAGGGTGTATCATGAATAATCCTAATGATAGGTTATTTTTTAAGGTCTCATCATTCCTCTTATAGTCCCTTGTACCCTTTTGGTTTTGGATTCTCCCTATTTTTGCAAAGTTAAAATTGATTGAGGAGGGTGATTTAATAATGTATCTTATTTTACATACCTTCATTACTATATTATATTAATATTATATTAAAAAAATAATTTTTTATTATTTTAATAATATATTATGTGTGTTAAAAGTTTTTAGAAATGGTTTCCCTTTTTTCGAAAGCTAAGGGGCCTTGTAAAGCATGGTCTTAGGGGTTGATTTTATTATACTGGATGAAATTATCCAATGGAATGTAAATTGAATTATTTAATGAACTTTTTGTCTATTTGAACTAGGGAAAACATATTGTAGATATGGTAATTAGGTGGGAGGTTTTTGAAAAACAAGAATAGGCATTGTATGACCTCTCGAGTAATGGATTTACACTAAATCACTAACTAAACACATTTGCGACATGTTTGTGTGATTCAATAATTGTAATAACCCTATACCACTATGCCTTTATATTACTAAACCTAAAACTCCTTCATATAATTTATGTGTTTTATTTTTATCACCAAGTTTTGTATGATCTACAATGACATGAAACCTTGGATATCCTTTAATTTACCTATCATGATACTTTTTCAAAGATTTTTTACATGACTTTGTTATGTATTTGAAAATTTTAAAATTATTTTCTTCTCATATAATCTTTCAAATGATTAATTTAATCTTTTTTATTTCTAAACAGTCATTCACGGTTTATTTAATAAGTATTTCTTATAAAATTGTTAATGAAACCCTATAATTCTAATTGTTCTCACCACATATATACACCCAATGGGTGTATAGAGACTCTATCTTCATATATAAAATTTGAGGAAAATGGATACAATTTAGTTTTGCTTCTGATTTCCAGTATTTCATGGTATTATGTTAGTAAAATGAAGGGGTTATATCCTAAATGTCATTGGGTTATGGTTAGTAGTTTTTGTTTTATTTGTTATAGTGTTTATATAAAGTTAAAGTATTACCTGCCCAGATCACCATACCTTTATATATATATATAGTTAACTAACATTTTTATGGAATAAATATTGGTTATATTATTGTTTATGGTTATTATTTTCATTTTTTGGTTTCATTTATATTATAAAATTTTTATGAGTTATGTTATGGTAGTATATATATGGAATCAGGAACTTAAAAAGTAGGGAATGTGTGGGTAGTTCTTCTAAAAAATTTTAATAACCTTATTGGGAAGAGTCATTCCCATTTAATGTCCTTGATTCCAAGAAACTACTTTCCATACCATTGGGGGTGGGAGAGCCTTTTGATACATGATAAGAGACGGATTGAGTTTCTATATGAGGGGTAACCTGGTTTTTTTTTTGAAAATATGGAATAATATATAGATATATATATATATTATTAGAGATGTCAATAAAAAAGTTATTAGTATAATATGTTCATAAGAAAATTTTATGAAGTATTTTTGAGCCAACGCTTTTAGTACCCTAAAATGAGTCTCCATAAGAATGTGGGAATGTGGTTTTGATATTTGATTAATTTAACATTAATTTTTATAAAAGCTAGATTAGTTATGGGACTTGCACCCATTACATTTTATAGGAAAGGGTTTCATTTTATTGGTTATTTTCATTATAATTCATTTATTTCTTTAATAATTTTCTTTATTTTTATCGATTATTTATATTTTTTTAATAATATTGAATATTTAAATTATGGTTACCACTTATTTCATTCTTATTTTGGTATTCCCCCCCCCCAAAGTCCCCCTGTGAGACAAATTATGGGTTTTAATGATAAAATTTTATCCTCCAATCCAAAAGTTAATCAGAACCTTATTGAATAAATTGGCATGGTCGTTTAATGAATTAACCAAGGGGTGTGATCTAGTCCCTTTCCAACTAAAGAATATGATCAAATTCTAGATATGGATTGAGCTCTAGAATTCATCAAGAATAATACAACATATTTTTTAGCGACCAATGATTCCTAAGAAGTATAATATTGTCTAGAAATACATATAATATGTTATAATTAATTAGGAAATTAGATTTCATCAAGATTAACTACGATACTATTATGTAAGAGGGTTCCAAACCCAGTGGGTGAGAAATTTGTTCAATACATTCTAAATAAGAACACGGTGTTTAAAGTCTTCTTGTTTGTTTTTTCCTGTTATTTTTAAACCAAAACACTAATACTAGAAATGTATTCATAGTTTTTGTGTCTTTAGAAATTTTAACGTACATTCATAGTGATTTAAAATTATTTCATCGAGCTTGTTTACTTTTCCCTCAAGCTAGTTTTTAAATAATGGTAGAAACATATTCATTTTTACAATGTTTTGTGACACAATATTTTCTCTAAAGTATTATTATAGCATATAATAATGTATTTAGAGGTATTCAATTATGAAATGATGATAAAAATAAACTAGGATGGAATGTCGAAACTGGTTGGGGTTTCATAGGTGTATAGTAGGGAGGAATCTATATATTTAGGGAGGAAAAAGAAGTTGGATTGAGGATAAATAGGTAGTTGGTAGTTGATCCAAGATTTTACTATAATATTTATCATTTACATCAATGGAAAATGAGGATATTACCTATTATCAATATAGTAAGACTAGTAATATCAATCTCTCATTCCAAGTGACCCCTACACCTATCACTCTTGTTCGAATAGGGTTCACATGATGATATTTTCAAAACATATCTCGGATCCCAATAGTTTTGAAGTATTTTATATTAGATTCTTCTTATAGAATGATTCTTTTAATGCAATGGTATCTCAATATTAAGGGAAATGAGGTAGTAATTTTTCTTTATATGGGTAGATATAGTTGAGGAATGATCCCCAGGCCAGTGTAAAACCTTACACCCTTCTTGTTTCTTGTTGGTCATATACTATAGTGGACATGTTATAGGAAACTATGTTGTGATTAAAAACAATTAGATGAATAATTTATGTTTCATTATCTTTAGTGACTTATTTATTTGGTATTAATTCCTATCACTTCTTTATTACACACTATGTTGTGTATTGTTTGCAACTCCCTTTTTAGTTCATGCCTAGTTTGATGGGTTTGTAACACCTTTTAAGAAGTAATGATGGATATGATTTTGATATAATTCTTATTTAATTTAGATAATATAGGATAACACATCCTAGTTTTTTTACATCATGGAAATTGATCAATTTTATTTAATCATATAGATTTACACCGTAATTCCCTCATGGAGTAGGTTTTTCGACTATAAATATTTGGTGATTCCTTTTAGGTTAATAAATTCTCTTGTAGTCCTCGTGGAATCCATGAACTGGATATTCCATGGGTATCATGGTACCTTTTTTATCATATTCATGGATTTTTTTTTGATGTATTATATATTAATGGAGAATCTTAAGATTCATCTATGTGTTTTCATGGGAACTAATAATTATCATCATCTTTATGATAATATTTCAATGTGTGGATTTTAGATCGGATATGGGATGTTTCGAAGGAACAATTTTACAATGTAGGGAATATTGATTTATCCTATAAATGGAAAATCCATGATTACATATAGAGATCTGAATAATAACTTAAATATATAGAGCTCCTTAGGTAAATAATATATGTCTAGTTATGTACTAAGTAGTTATCTAATCTTGTGTCACCTATGACTAACCATACATAGAAATGGGTTTGGTTTTTAAATTTTTTTGAGTTACAAGTATCCTTTTATAATTAAAATGGATATTTTGGACCATAAATGGTTAACATACCAATAATTATTTTTTTCTATTTATTGTATTAACTCATTTGTTTCATAGGAATTATGTGTTTTCCCTATTCATTAGTATGCCTATAAAAAAATATTTACATTGATCATGATGGTTAAGAGACAACTGGACTACATAAAGGTAATATGACATGGGAAACTGATACTAGTGGAAAGGGTGAGTCAAGAAATTTTATTATTTATGTTACCACACCTTACCTATTTAATTTATCGGGCTAAAAATCAACAATCTAGTTTTAATATTGGAACTTAATCCAGTTTCTATACACAATTGGGATGATATATTTATAAAATTCATTATTATATTTCCTCTACTCCCACCCCCTCCCATTAATACATATATCTACATTTGGGTTGTGTTTAATGGGACTAAAATATACTAACATTTGATCGGTCATCGATTTTAATGAAAATAAAAATGTTCAAAGGTTATATGTATATGATATTGTGAGGTTAAATATGTTTTAATTTGTTATTATTTTGATATAAATCCAAGGTTTACCAACTTTTTATGGGAGGGCTCTAGGATTTGAAAATACCTAAGGTGAAGGTGTGCATAGACAATTGTCTGTATTTTGATAGTTTGAAAGAATGGTCATTCCAAATTATAAGAGATATGATTATTACCTATGTCCGGGAATTTTTTGGATTATCATATAGTCATTTGGAATGATTGAATTCACTTATAAAATTAGTTTCATGTTGATCAAAATGGATTTATTTGAAGATTTTTGTGGTTGAACCTATCAGTTCTCCACCTTCATCGGAACGAAGTGGGAGAGACTTCTCAGGTGAAACTGAGTATTGTCCAAATAGTGATGATTTATTTTCATATGATTCTGTGTAAGTCAGTGACTTCTTAGATTCATGATAATTATTATTCTAGTTGTCAAATTTTTCTATAGATTTTTCAGTGGGTAATCTAGTGTTTATAAATTTTTCCACTAAATTAATGTATGATCAACATGGAAATAAATGAAATATTCTTATTAGTTTTTTCATACTATTATAGACCCCTTAGATGATCAAAAAGGTTTATTTTCAAAAAAATTACCTCTATAGTTATCATTAATCCATATCATGTTCCATGCTTCTCATGTGAAGAATAGTGATTTTTTCACTTCCCATGTTATGAATTTTGATGATCTAGAGGTTAAATGATTATCTCATTTCCTGAGTAACAGGTTCAGGTTTTTAACTCCTCAAATAATGGGTTGTTTTTTAAATCAATTTTTTTTCTGAGAATTATAGATGCATTATAATTATTCTCACCATACCTGGGAGTGAGAGTCGATTGAAATGGAATGATGACCTGACATTCTTATTGGTCAACCATATTTGAGTAAACTTTATGGGGGTATAAAGTTTCTTGAAACAACCCAATATTTCATATTACGTTATCTCGTGAAATTAATTCAATTGATTGCACTACACACAACACCGTGTTCAAGCCCAACACAAATTACCAAACTAGCCATTCAAAAAGCAGTTATGAATAGTATTAATTGCATTTTGAATCTTATATACCCTATATAATTTTAACATCCATATTATGCGTTTCTTAGACATAATATAAGAACAAATTCATTTTTTTAAGATAAAAGAAGTATTTTTCAAAAAATGCAATTTTATTGCCTTTTAAGGATGAACCCTTTTTAAAAATAATATTTGAGATTTTATAAATTCACTTTAATGAAATTAAATTCTAATTTAGAATAGGGACATAAAAATTTATTTTGGATAAATTTTTAGTAATTTTTTGATAACTTTCATATTTTGATGAATAGTGAAAAATACTATGTTTTAATTGAAAACAACTTTTTAAATCAAAATATTTTATAGTGTTAAATTATGAATTTGAAAGGTTTTGAGGTATAATTAGATTATATTTTTATCATTTAATACAATTTTGGTCATTATAAGTAATTTCACTTTTAAATTTGTCATAAACACATGTCAATGTTTTGATAGTTTTTACTTTTTAAAAACCCACTTTTTAGTTTTGAAAACAGGAATTAATTTTAAATTAATCAATGAAACTTCTATATTTTAATTTGGTAAAATAGAATTAATTTTTTAATTTGGAATATCAAAATTATCTTAAGGTGAATTTTTGGTATTTTTCTGAAAACATTCAGTTTTTGATGAATAGTGAAAAACACTACGTTATTATTTTAAACCGACTTTTTATTTAAATAAATATTTATTTTATTTAAATTTTTTAAATCCAAAATAGATTTATAATACCTATTTATGTTCATTTTAATTTATTTAAGTCATTTTATAACAGAATTAGATGTATAAGATTTTATTTAACTTTTTAACCTCTTTTATACACCTTCTAAGAATGTTAAAAAATTTGCATAAAACATAATTTTTCTGCTTCTTTGAGTTGAATTTAAAATATTAGAGAGACACAGTTTACACCAGTTAGTAAAATTTGATTCAATAAGATGGAAATAATTTTTGTTGAATAGTAACTTTTGATTTTTATTTTCCACAGTTAAAAGTAAATAGGGTAGTTAAAGGTAAAAAATGATATTGTAATTACCCTAAAATATGCCTTAATTATATTGTATAAGTGTAATTCAACCAAAAACAACCTTAGGAATAAAATATGATCCTTTATGTCAACATGGATTAGATTTGGACATTTATTTTTATTTTATTTAAAGAAGAGTTAAAAGTGTAAAATTCAATGTTTATTAACTAAACTATTTCCAATATAGGGTTATACATAAAATAAATTCACATAGAAATATTTATTAAAAATAAAAAACTATTTCTTACATAATGGTATTTTATTTATAATTTTTAAATATTAAATAATTAAATTTTTTATGACACAATGATGATTTAGTAATTACCTTCTTAATTAAATATTAAAATAGTTTGTATTATAAATATAAAAATAAATAGAATTTAAAAGTTTTGATTCCATCTAAAAATTTTATAGGTGAATATAAAATGTTAGGGTTTATTAGATAACTTTTTTCAATGTGATAAGGTTTTTATGACTTTTTCAAAAACAAAATACCAAATAGTTTTAAAATTGACATTAATTAAAATTTCAAACAAATACAATATTATTGGTTGATATAATATTCTCAAAAATATAAGGTTCGTCCAAAGTGATTAAATAATATTATATATATCATTAATCAACCACTAAAGGTTCTCTTGAAATTTTTGAGTAAATTTATTAACCATATGGTGTAAAAATACAAGAAGACACAATAAAAGTTAAACTATTTAACTAAAAGTTAAATCTAAGTGATAATGTTAATATGGTAACCAAAACTTGTCTAAAACGTATTTGTTGAGAATATTTAGACCCATAACCACCTAAGGCTCGAAATAGATTCATTTTGAGCCTTTATAATCCGAATATTATTGTATAATAAATTAATATTTTAATCATTTCCTAAAGTGACCCTCACCCCTCTTATAAAAGGGAACTTCCCCTTCTCTCAAAATCACACCTAAAAAGCCATTTTGATCGGCCAACCCCTGACCAAATATCCTCCCAGAATCCCTCAAATCAACCTTGAGTCCTTAATTTGATCAGAATGAAAACCTAAAGAGCGATTTTGGTCAACTTAGAAGGTAACACCCGAAGAAGACGTAATAATTTCACCACTCTCTTTCAAGTTCTTTCCATCTTCCACTTCCACTTTCTTTGTTGTTTCCATACCAAAATAATAACCCCACAACCTCATACATACTATTATGTTATTAAAAATATTGTACCACTATATTCTTTATTCTCTCCATCCTCTAAATGAAAATGTCACCATACGTGCGTACATACAGCTTATCGTCTTCACGTCGTGGTGTAGTTTGTTATTCAAACACTTCATTATTTGGATGTGTATAATAATTAGTATAACTGATTTAAATAATAAATATAACATGTTAATTATTTTTATATAGGATATAATGTCCAATTAAAAATGAGTTTCCCATCAATATAATGATATTCTAGTTCGTGCGTACGCACAGATTACTATCTCCATGACGCGATGAGATTCATTCCCATGTTCACCATTCAACGGTGATTATAAAAATATATATTATTAATAAGTATGTAATATATGACATAATAATTCTACTATAGATATATATATATATATATACTTACATATATCTTATTCACTTACTTTCGTTCAATACGATATGAAAACAGAAACAATGTTTATGCGTACGTATGGCCTACCATCTCCATAAATGTTGCCTTCCATTTCATATATATATATCTACTATAAATAATTATATTCTAAATATATTTGATATATAAATCAATTTTTATATTCTAGAAGTATTTAAATCAGGATCTAAATGATACGATCAAGAATAACAAGTTAAAAATCGTACGATAAAGAAAGCGATTATTACCCATAATGTTAATTTAACATGGAAATCATTATTAAATGTGTAGTATAAAGTTATAAATGAATCATGTATGATATAATAAATACAAATATAGTTATGGTATAATTTAATAACATAATATACTCATTATAAATGTTTTTAAACGTACCCTCGACTAAAGGAAAGTACAAGGTAAGGGTTAATTTCACAACCTTTTTATTATCTGAGGCTGTATTTAAGTAAGTATCTACTAGGAAATATTTATTGTCCATGTTCATGTTTCATAAAAGAGTTTTCAAAAGGATTTTTTAAGTGAATTTTTACTAATAAATCATTTTAAATGTTTTAAAGATTTATTCTACTAATCCTTTCTCATTAATGTCTATGTTTTTAAAATTGTTTTAAGGATTTATTTATATCGACAGGAATGTTTTAAAATGTTAATTCCTTTAAAAAGTTTTAAAGTTGAATGGGACACTTTGATTCAAAACTACCTTTTAAATTACTTCCTTTATATAGATTTTAAATGATTTCATGAAAAAGGGATATTTATCACAAAAAATATTACTGATCATTTTCAACTATGTCAACATCATTTATGAGATATTATTCTTGATGAGGTTGATTTATTATGATACAAATCGTCCATAATGTATTGAAGTTTTTGTGATATGATTCACTGTGGATGTGTTATTTTTATACCATTCATGTTTTATGGATAGAGTATTGACATTTTGTATTCTAGTTTTAATATGAATGTCTTTTTATATGATGAATGCATTAGATGTAGTAAGTGATGGGTGGATCCCGTTATAGCTCCTCGATGCATCGGTTGGTCTCATGAGACAAACTTGTGTTTTGGCACAAATCCTTGAAAAAATCTAATTTTTGGTATAGGCACAAAGCCTTGACTATGTGGTTTTGAAGTCTGGAATTATGCATTCTATCATTATGAAATTAGCTATTAATTTTATATGTGATTATTCGACATGTAGAATATCCATTTGAATAAGTAAATGGAATTATTTGATTTATATTTTCCATATTATGCTTAAGTTTACGTTTAAAATTCTTTTTTTTTTAGTTTTTACATTGCCTTAAATGTTTATGATTATTTATGAATGTTTTCGAAATATTTTTATCCTCACTGAGCATCTGAGATCACCCCTTTCTATATTTTATTATTTCTAGGATAAGAAAGAAGTATATTATGACTAACCTGCATAGATATACTAAGGGATGTGAAGGTGTCCAATGGAGACAATGTTGTTATTGTTTTTAATTTTATAATGTAATGTAATGTTCATGTATGTAATCTATTTTCCAATACTGCTAAACCAATCAGTCCTTGGAGACTTGATTGCTTATAATCACGCCAATGTATTAAAATAATTCACCGATAATGGGTAACTGGGGTCGGGGCAATATAGTTGGTATTAGAAAATGTTTAGCAACAACCTTGGAAATTGATTTAGATAAACTCTGATTAGATAACATTACCCTAAGATATACTTTGAGGATTAGTATAGAAGAACATACTAGAATTTGGTACTGTAGATATTTTCTGTATTTCCCAAGAAATACATCTCTGTTTGGATACGAGCTGGTAGAGGCGGCTCTGGCCCAGATGTACCTAGGAGTGAAAACTCTGGCAAGGAGTTTTGGGCTTGACCCGGGGTATCCTGGTCCATGACAATGGGCCATGTGACCCTCTTTGTTATGACACTCTCGGGGGATATGCTTATGATAATTCACATCTTCATTACAAACCATTATGATGGATTTAAGAGTAAATACATCCTCAAAGAAAACATTTTATGATTATAGATTATATGCATAATCTTTTTAATTTATGTTATGTATTTTACAATTTTTTAATTATGAATTGGGATTCATATTCTAACCAAATGTATGCCATTTTTTAGCAATGGTTCCCAGAAGAATGAATGATAATTCCAACAATATGCATGTTCGAAAGATTAAGATGAATCATAACTTTCATGGTATTATGCCAACATTAAAAAGGGAAATAGTCTCCCACATATTTTCATCATATGAATAAATAGTATCATGTTTTAATAAGATAAGTAACGAATTTTTCCTATCCTATGGCTTTGAAGGGAATCAACAGAATAAAATTATGGAAGAGAGATAGATGGATATCGGGAAGAGGGAAAGCAGGATTTTTTCATATGTAATAATTGTGGAATAAATCACCTTGGTAAGTGATTGAAGGGAATGGATGTTTGTTATAAGTGTGGAGAAAAAGGAAACCATGTACATGAATTCAAGGGTATGAAAAGGGATTTAAATGTATAATGCTTCATCTGCAAGGAGTTGGGACACTATGCGATGTAGTGTCCAAATCATCAGATTATACCCCAAATGATGCTATTGGATAATAATCAAGTTATGATACTACTGAAGGTGAAGAGGAATGATTATATTTATTATTTAATTATTAAATTATTTTGTCATTTTAGTATTGTATTAATGATATATATGTTATAAGAATTATAGAGTATAAAAGGATTGTACAGCAGTACTATTTCATTAAGGACTTGATATTTTGTGGATCCAAGAAAAGTGACTCAATACAAGGTTAATTTTTTTTTGGAAAATATTTCATTGAGAGAAAGATAAACCATAATATGGTTGTGATACTGAGGTAGTGATTTTGGAATAAAATATAATTTATTTGGATATTCTTGACTTCCTTCAAACTGATCAATTATTTGTAAATTCCACCATTTTTGGAGTTTACAACATTTTTGGATAGATGGAGTATATCCGGTATTCCATAAATAATAAGGGATCACGAGTTTAATCAATAAGGTTTTATGGTAATTCAGGTTGTTAGATTGTTTTAAAATAATAAATTATGAAGTAATTCACATTTTATTACATGGAAAAACAATCTTCATTATGATTACCATCCTTATAAATTTTGGACTGTGAGTTTGGACAGAAGTATTTTGGATAATTCCAAAGGTTTGGATCCATTAAGTTTGACATTGGATACTATTTTTAAGGTTAAATGATTTCTTGAGTTTAATTTTGGATTGTCATAAAAAGGAAAACTTAGAAGTCGGGCGACAACTCGTCGCGTCCAGCAAGGCTGCGAGACTTGAACCCGCAACTGAAGGGAGACAAGGGTGGATCACCTACCACTAGAATACGTGATGTCCTGGTTTTTTTATGTAGTTTTTTAAATAGTTTGACATATGAATTATAAATCCATTATTTTTGGAACCCTATACTATTAGGATAAATAGAATATTTTTTTATTCTATTAATTTTTGGAGTGAAAGATGAGTTTGTGGTAGAAATTAGTTGAAGGATGAAAATCTACTTGTCAAGTATATTTTTTCATCTTATTCTATGTGTACATTAATTCTTAAACATAAGGTAAGGGATATTAAAAACAAAAATGTTTTATCCCAAAACCTTATGTTTTGTTGATCTAATGATATTTTAAATCAACATAGATTGATGGCTTTGAGGCCCTAAATTTTACACATTTTTGTTATTGATGACCTCAATCACTACCTATAAATATTGATTTTTCCCTAAAATTATGTGTTTCTAATTTCCCCCAATGTTCTCTTAATAAAGATCATAATTTGGTGGTTAATTTTTCATTCCCTATCCATCTTATTAAAACTAAATTTTATTAACCCAATTTCCAATATGGGTTTTCCATAAAAGTATTTTTGTATTTTTAAGCATTTATTTGCAATGAACAATTTCAAATTGCGAGGACACAATTTATTGAAGGAGGGGAGAATGTAACACCCCAATATTTCATTCTACGGTATCTCATTAATTCAATTCAATAGCATGAGATACACACAACACCGAGTTCGAGCGCACTACAACTAACCAAACTAGACGTTCAAAAAGCGGTTATGAATAGTATTAGCTGCATTTTTAATATTATATACTCTATATACATTTAACATCCATATTATGTGTTTATTATAAATACTATAAGAACAAATTCATTTTTTCAGATAAAAGAAGTATTTTAAAAAAATGCAATTTTACCGCCCTTTAATGGTGAACCCTCTTTAAAACCAATATCTGACACTTTTATATATTCAATTAAATGAAAATAAATTCTAATTTATAATAGGGACATAAAAATTATGTTTTTATAAATACTTGGTACTTTTCTGATAACATTCATATTTTGACGAATAGTGAAAAATATTATGTTTTAATTGGAAACAACTTTTTTAATAGAAATTGTTTATATTGTTAAATTATTCATTTGGATGGTTTTGAAGTATAATTAAATTGTATTCTTATTATTTAATAAGATTTATGTCACTATATGTAATTTCACATTTAAAGTTTACACAAACACATGTCAATCTTTTGAAAGTTTTTACTTTTTAAAAACCTGCTTTTTGGTTTTGACCACGGGAATTAGTTTTAAATTAATAAATGAATCTTATATGTTTTTAATTTGGTATAATAGACATCATTTTTGATTTTAGAATATAAAAATTAGCTTAGGGTAATTTTTTGGTATTTTTCTGAAAACTTTCAATTTTTGATAAATAGTGAAAAACATTGCGTTATTATTTAAACAGACTTTTTATTTAAATAATTATTTATTTTTTTAAATTTATTTTAATGTAAAATAGATATATAATACTTATATAACTTCAATGTAATTAATTGGAGTCATTTTGTAATAAAATTAGACGTATAAATTTTTATTGAACATTTTAACCACTTTTACCCACCTTCTAGGCATGTTAGCAAATATGCGTAAAACATAATTTTACCACTTCTGTGAGTTGAATATAAAAAATTCAAGAGACACGGTTGAAATCAGTAATTAAAATGTGATTCAATTAGTAAAAAAATAATTTTTTTGGTGTATAGTAACTTTTGACTTTTATTTACCACGTTTAAAAGTAAATAGGGTAATTAAAGGTAAAGATGATATTTTAATTACCCTAACACATGTCCTAATTCTATAAGATAAGTTTAATTCGAAAAAAATAACCTTAGAAATAAAATATGATCCTTTAGGTCCACTTGTATTAGATTAGGAAATTTATTATTATTTTATTTAAAGAAGAGTTAAAAGTGTTAAATTCAAAGTTTATTAACTATACCATTTTTAATATAAGGTTATAAATAAGATAAATTCGACTATAAATATTCATTAGAAATATAAAAATATTTACTATATAATTGTATTTTATTTATAATTTTTAGTGATTGAATAATTAAATTTATTTATGACACAATGGTGATGCAATAATTACCTTCTTAATGAAATATTAAAATTATTTATATCATAAATATTAAAATACATATAATTTAACGGTTTTGATGATATTAACAAATTTCATTGGTTAATATGACATGTTAGGGTTTATTAGATAAATTGTTTTCGAAGTGATAAGGTTTTTATGAATTTCACAAGAACAAAATACCAAATAGTGTCAAAATTAACATAAATTAATTTTAAAAACAAATACTATATTATTGGTCGATATAATTTCCCCAAAAAAATAAGGGTTGGGAAAATGGCTTAAATAATATTATATATATCTATAATGATCCTCTTGAGGTTATCTTGTATTTTTAGTGTTTTTTATTCACCATATAGTGTAAGAATACTAGAAGACACGGTAAAAGTTATATTGTTTAACTAAGAGTTTAATATAAAAGATAAGGTTAAATAGTACCTAAACTTGTCTAAAACATATTGGTTGAGATTATTTCTATAAATAACCACATAAGTATTTAAATTAATTCATTTAGAGTCATTATAAATACAATATGATTGTATAATAAATTAATTTTTAAATCTTTTCCTAAAGTGACCCTCAAACCTCTTAAAAATGGCACTTCCCCTTCTCTCAAAATAACACCTCCAAATCCATTTGGCTCGGCCAACACCTGACCAAATATCCTCTCAACATCCCAAAAAAAACATAGTGTCCTTAATATGATCATAAATCCAACCTATGGAGCCCTTTTGATCAACTCAAAAGGAAACACCCCAATTAGAGGTTATAATTTCACCACCCACTTTCATGTTCCTTTCATCTTCCACTTCCTCTTTATTTGTTGTTTCCGTACCAAAATAATAACTCCAACACCTACTATATACTGTGATGTTATTATAAATATGGTACAACCATATTCTTTATTCTATCCATCCTCTAAATCAAAAATTCACCATACGTGCATACATACGACTTATCATCACCATGTCGTGGTGTAGTTTGTTATTCAAACACTTAATTATTTGGATGGGTATAATAATGATTATAACTGATGAAAATAATAAATATAACATGTTAATTATTATTTATATATGATATAACATACAATTAAATATGATTTCACAATCAATAAAATGATATTGTCGCTCGTCCGTATGTACAGATTATCATCTCCATGACGCGATGAAATTCATTCCCATGTTCACCATTCATCGATGATTATAAAAATATATATTATTAATAAGTGTGTAATATATGAAATAATAATGCTACTGGATATATATATATGTGTGTGTGTGTGTGTGTGTACTTACATATATCTTATTCACTTACTTCCGTTCAATACGATATGAAAACGGAAACAATGTTTATGCATACGTACAGCCTACCGTTTCCATAAACAGTGACCTCCATATCATATATCAATCTATTATAAATATTTATAATATAAGTATATATGATATATAAATCATGTTTTATATTCCGGAAGAATTTAAATCCTGATCTAAATGATATGATCAAGAATAATATGTTAAAATACGTACGATAAAGAAAGCGATTATTAACCAAAATATTAATTTAACATGGAAATCATTATTAAATGGGTATTATAAAGTCAAAAATGAATCGTGTATAATATAATAATTATGAATATGGTTCTGGTATAATTTAATAATATAAAAAGTTTCATTATACATGAGTTTAAACGTACCCTCAACCAAAGGAAAGTGCAAGGTAATGGTTAGTTTCAAAATCTCTTTATTATCCGAGGTTGTTTTTATGTAAGTATATGCTGGAATATATTTATTATCAATGTTCATGTTTCATAAAAGAGTTTTTAAAGGTATTATTGTTAAGGTGATTTTTACTAAAAAACCTTTTTATATGTTTTAATGATTTATTCTTCTAAACCTTTCTCATTAATGTCCATGTTTTCAAAATGGTTTTAAGGATTTATTTATATGGACATGAATGTTTTAAAATGTTAATTCCTTTCAAAATTTTCAATGTGGTATGGTAATCTTTGATTCAAAACTATTTTTTAAATGACTTCCATTATATGACTTTTAATGAATTTCATGAAAACGGGATATTTCTCTCAAAAAAGTTTAATGATCATTTTCAACTATGTCAACATCCTTTACATGATATTATTCTTGATCGAGGTTGATTTATTATGATACAAATCTTCCATATTGTATTGAAGGTTTTCTGATATGTTTGACTGCGGATATGTTATTTTTACACCATTTATTATTTATGGATAGAATATTGACATTTATTATGCTAGTTTCAATATGAATGTTTATTTATGTTTAAAAAATTTCATATGAGGAATGCATTGGACTTTGTAAGTGACGAGTGGAGCCCACTATATCTCCTCAATGCATCGATAGGTCTCCTTAGACAAACTAGTTTTTTGGAAAAAGGCTATGATAAAATCGTATTGTAGTCTTGGAACAAGGCCTTGGCTATGTGGTTATGAAGTCTGGCATTATGCATTCCATCATTATGAAATTAGTTACTGCTATTACATGTGATTATTCGACTAGTAGAAAATCCATGTAAATAAGTAAATGGAATTATTTGATTTATCTTTTCCATATTATTCTGATGTTTAATATTAAAATGATTCTTTAGTTTTATACTTTGACTTAAATTTTTGTGTTTATTTATGATAGTTTTGGTTATATTGTTATCCTTACTGAGAATCTGAGCTCACCCCTTTCTATGTTTTATTTTTTCTAGGATACGAAGAATTATATTATGAATGACCTGTAGGGATAGTCTATGGGATATTAATGTGGTCAATAGAGACAATGTTGTTTTTGTTTTTCATTATATAACATAATGTAACGTTTATGTATGTAACCTATTTTCCAAAACTACTAAACTGATTAGTCATTCGGGACATGACTCCTTGTAATAATGCCAATGTATTAAAATAATGCACCGACTCTGGGTAACTAGTGGCGGAGCGTTACATTTCATGATAAAGGGAATTATCACTCCAACATTATTTTCTTTATACATTTTCTATTATATTATTCATTTTTATTAGTATCCCTTGTTGGGTTGTTTTCATTGAAATAAAAAAAATTTGGAAGAAATTGGCAGCTGATTTGTTACCAAATAGATAGAAGTAACCACATGAAAAAAATGAAATATATTTATAGTTTTTATAGTTAATATTTTTACATTTGGAACACTATTTACCTCACATTATGATTTAGTGATTCAAGTTCTTAGGAATAGTAGTGATAATACACACGGTTGGTAAAGGACTTTAAAAATCATGCAGTAAAATCATACGGTCTACCTATAAATATAAAATATAAAAAGAAAAAATACCGTAAATAAATATTTTCAAACTATCCCCAACATTTCTTCCAAACATTAAAAATATCTCCTCTTTAAAAATTCATTTTCCTTTCCTCCTTGGGTTTTCTTTATGGTATTTTTAAAAAATTATTCACCGGGAACTCCTATTAATTTATTCCTCTTCTATTTCATAGTTCTCCTATCCCATTTCTATTATATATATCTTTATCCTATGTCTAAGGGTGCATATTGTTAATGTTTTTTGAAACTAATGATAGGGTTTTTGTAAGAACCCGGTTTTTGCTGTGAAAGACTTTGGAATATTCTTGATATTATTCCAGAGCAGCAACCTCAGACGACATGTGATTCCGAGCCCTGGAGTGACCGGAATTAAATTTTCAATGCGATCACACTGGGCACGCCAAATAAATGGGATAACTCCTATACGGTGACCCGGATCAGAGATCCGAGTGTATGTATGGGTCTGTAATGGGGTTTTTACCCTAGCGGCGGACGGCGGTTTCGGAACGGCGGACGGCGGTTTCGGAACGGCGGCGCGGCAACGGGCGTGGCGAAAGAGCGTTCAGCCATCTGGCCGGCCGGGGGGCACCTCGCCGGTGCGGGGCGGCACAGGCTGACTGGCCGAGGGCACCAGCCGAGGGCACCGGCCAGGGGGAAAACGGGGTCGTAGGCGCGCGACCCTGCGGGGAGACCAGGACCCCCCGTTGGCGGGTCTCCATGGAAAAGGGGGACAGGCTATGTCAGCTGATCGATGAAGGAGGCACACGCACGGAAATCGGGAGAGGGGGCCTCATGGGAGGCGGCGTTCCGGGCCTAGCGGGTGGGACGCGGGTCAGCGGGCCGGCCGGAGAGGGCCGGCCCAGGGGTATGCCCCCTTAAAAATTTGGACGCCCGTTACTTTTTCTATGGGAGTCCGTTTTGCGAGCCGTCTACGGCGGTGCAGACCTGATGTCGAGGCAGACTCTTTGAGGTTGTTCCAGGAGTTTTAACTTCCGAGATGAGGGGCTTGGGGGCACAACACATGTGTAATGCAGCTAAGCAGGCTTCCCGAGAATTCTTGTTTTGGACGGCGCGGACGCGTCCGATGACCGTTTTAAGCGTCTTCAGTGGAGTTGGGACCCTGGAACCAAGGCGGAGCTTACCAGGTTTGTTTCAGGCATTGTGGCTGAAGTTGAGGTGTGGGCCCCATGACCCGTCTTTTGAGCTGCGAGCTGCGTTTAGCAACTTTCTCATCAGGCATCCGTTCAGGGCGTACGAGCAGTCGATTCTGGATGTTTTTCCGAGGGTATTGCAATGGTGAAATCTTCCCACTCTAATTCGGCACGATGGTGCGGGCCCCATGAGGTTCGTTTGGGCTTTGATGGTGATTTTCCCATCTCTGTCACCAGGCGACCGTTTTGGACAAGTGAGTTGTCCATCTTGTATACTTTTCTGAGAGGATCGCAACAGTGTGATCCAATGGCAGCACTTCGGGACTGGGGTGCGGGTTCCGCGTTGTACCGCTTGTGTGCGGTAAGCCAGAATGTATCTTTTTCTCCGGATATCCGTTCCACTCAAGCGAGTAGTTCTTTTGACCTATTTCTCCAAGAGCATTGCGATGGCGCAGTTCGCCCGACCATTTTCGGGGATGTGGTGTGGGCCCCACCCAGCTCGGCTACTGTGAATAGTACCTTTTTCACCAGTTGTCCATTTTGGGCGATTGAGTAGTCATTCCCGTGTGTTTTTTCAAAGGGATCGCAGTGGTGTGATCCATTTGTTCAGTTTCGGGATCTTGAGGTGGGCCCAAATGGGTTTGTTATGGTGAATAGTACATTATTCACCGGTTGACCGTTTCGGGCGAGTAAATAGTCTATCTCGCATGTTTTTTTCGCAAGGATTACAAAGGGGAAATCTGTTCATGCAAGTAGTGCCTCTTACGTGATCTTATTAAATGTGGAAATATGAAAGGTGCCATAGTGGCGGTTCTTCTACCGTGTTTATAGCGGACCCTTGGCATGTGATCTTGTGCACTCTTGGGAGAGTGATGTTGGTGGTTAAAGAGATGTGGTTGGATGTGCCTCAGCCGTTGAGGTGGAAAGTTGGAGTTGTTACATTTATGCCTTCACGTTGATGTTGGGGGCCGTGTGCATGTTATCCTTTGGGCTGGAGACGTGGCATACTCTCGCAGTATGCGAGAACGCTGGGAGGTACCTGTGGATGTATGTACCTGATAACTTTTGTTCGTTTGGTTGGGGTTGACTTGGGGCCACACGTCGTGTGGGCTCCATGTGCATTCCATGTTTTGCTTTGCATACTTTTTAATTCTCGTGACATAGAGGGTCCCTCGGTTCTTGATGGTTTAGACCAGCAGGGTTGAGTGGTTTTCCCTAGTTTTGTTCTAGATGTGGGTGGTTGTGTGATACCCACTCCGAGTTCTATTGGCCTATGTTTTACCATCCAGCGGAGATGGCCAGAGGAGTTCCGGGGTTACCCTTCCGCGGGGCTGGGTAGTGTGTTGCTCATCGAGTTCTTCGGGTTTACCCTCCTATAGTGACAAGGCAGTGGGTTACCCACTGACTTCTAGGGTTTAACCTCCAACAGAGATTGGGCAGTGGGTCACCCGACACTCTTAGGGTCTACCCTCGAGTAGAGACTGGGCAGTGGGTCACCCGACGACCTCTTAGGGTCTACCCTCCAGCAGAGACTGGGAAGTGGGTCACTCGACGACCTCTTAGGGTCTACCCTCCAGCAGAGACTGGGCAGTGGGTCACCCGACGACCTCTTAGGGTCTACCCTCCAGTGGGGTGGGGCAGTGGGTCGCCTTATGAGGTATTAGGGTTTACCCTCCAGCAGGGCTGGGCAATGGGTCACCCGACATCTGGTTAGGGTTTACACTCCAGCTAGGCTGGGTAGTGGGACACCCTTTGACATTCCAGACTCAGTCCTTTCTACTAGGCTTGTCTGTGGCATTCCGTTATGATTACCGGAGCAGGACCCTTGGTTGTACGGGTCAGTGATGGATCGACCTTGGCTTTGAGGAGACCTCTCGACTGCAGGGCAGTGACGAGGTGTGTTTTGACTTAACCCGAAACTCTCAAGTATGAGGGGTGCTTTCCCCCACCAAGACGCGTCCTTGTGACGCGACCTAAAACCATGCAGGCGAGTCAGTGCCGCCCAAAGCGGATAGTGTCAAGGTGCGGTGATTTGAGCCCCTTGACGTGCAGTTCAGGGTAGACATGCGAGATGCTGGGCATCGATGGTGTTTACTCCTGGGGCTATTGGTGACTCACTTTATTGGGCTGAGCTACGGGATGGAGATCCCATTACGACCTTGTTTCGGGCTTCATGTTGAGCATATGGATATGTATATACCTTGTTTCAGTACCCACTTCTTGGGTTTTGGTGACTCTCCTTCCAGGAGAGCTGAAGACACGTGGGGAATGCCACGTGCTTTCTGTGTCTAGCTTCTCGTGGTTGGACGAGCCTACTCTCCTATTTTAGGAAGCGAAGACTCGACGGTAAGTTCATCTTCTCACCGTCTGTAGTTCCTGGTGTTAGAACGAGTCCGTATCCATTCTCTTGGTGGGTGGAGCTATACTCTTTAATGCACTTTCGGTTGCACTCCTTTACAATCCCCTATTCGATCTACAGCTCACCTCTTCGTTACCTCCTTTGTTGCTCCCTCGACCCTTCGGGGTATCCTACTGAGTATTTTTATACTCACCGTGGCTTGGGCTTTGCCCGCACTTGGTGTGACCTTGCAGACGATAGACAGGTTGGTCGTGACTTCAGTGGAGCATAGGATTTCAGGAGCTTGGACCGCGTGCAGTGGTCGTAGTTGGGTTCCAGGTGTGGAACCCTTCCACCTATTTTTATTTTTTTCACCTGTTGTCGTGTTGTGGAACTTTTCTGGTTGGGCCCTTGTTTTGCCCCTTACTTTTCAATTTACCTTCAGCTTCTACTTGTATAATTTAGAGGTTGATGCACATTTTTGGTTTTTATATATATAGCAGTTTTCCTTTTCTTTAATTGACATTTCTTTTACTTTGCACGTTTGCAGTGAGTGTGCTGCGTGTGTGTATGTATAGGTACACAGGCAAAGGCCTCCCTAAGTTTTTTAGCTTTCTGTGCTTATCGCCTGCCCTGGGCCTATAGAGGCGGGCTTGGGGTAGTTTCAACTTGAGCCTGGGTATGTTCGTGTCGTGAAAAAGTGTTATCAAAGGTGGTTTGTTCCTTGGGACGTTGTGTGGGCTTCCCTAAAAAGGATTCAGTTGGGATTTAGGGCAACAGTGTTAACGTGTCTCGAGAGCGGCTCTCATGCCAGGGAGTCCAGTGATGGTGCGGCGGCCGACGTATCCATTCACTAGGACCCTGATAACCTGCTTGCCGACTCGGCATGCTGAGACACTTGTTGCAGGGAAATTGGATTGTGCATCACATAGGATTGAGTCTTTGATTGTCCTTCTTGAGTTAGCTCCCCATCGTTGTTATTGGTATATACATATATGCTCATCTGACCGCGAGACTCCATGAAAATATTCTAGATTTCTCCGTGAGGACCGCTAGCCAAGATACCAGCATTGGTGCGTGAAGACGACCATGTGAGCTACGAGGCCACAATCCAGGACCCATCACGCGAGCCCCTTTCTCCAGGTGGGCCGGAAGCAGCACCCCCACCTGTTGAGTAGCAGACAGCTTCAGCAGAGCAGGCTGAGCTTGATCACAGGTTGAGCGTGCTGCATGAGTTCCAGTAGTAGGGACCACTGAGGTTCAGTGGTGATCCAGACCCTCAGGCAACAAAGGTTTGGCTGGAGATAGTGGTTCACCTTTTCAGGATTGTGCAGACACTGGCAGGTCTTATGGGGGCTTTAGCTTCCAACCTTTTTCATGGAGCAGCTCGGTGTTGATAGAGACTGGGGACTCAGTTTCTTGACGAGTCATCGCTTTTGTGGGGTGACTTCCAGTTGTTGTTTTTTGAGGACTTTTCCCCACCTTCTTACGCTTCTTTCGGATTCAAGAGCTCATGTAGTTTCAGTAGGGAGGGATGACGGTGGCCGAGCACACGGCTAGTTTCGCAGACCGTGCACGCTTTTACCCGGACTTGGTCCATGACGACAACATCTGAGCGTAGAAGTTTTTCCAGGGTCTCCGCCAAGAGATTCATGCTGTCATAGTTCCCATGTACATTTCCACATATGTCGGGGGTGCTAGAGCAGGTGTTGGTGACATATAGCTTCCTGTCACGTTCTAGAGTTGGTGGTGGTAGTAGGCACGTTGGAGCCAAGACGTATGGTGTAGGTAGCGGGCATCGACAAGTAGAACATAGACGCTGGTGGATTTCTAATAACCAGAATCAGGGGTGTGGTCGTACACCACAGTGGCGCCAAAGGGCCCCAGTACATCTCGGAGGGAGTCAATGGTATTCTTGCGACGGGCGAGGTCACTTGGCAGGAGACTGCCTGACCAGGCATGCGGAGAGCGTCAGGCAGGCAGCTGGTGCACCACCATGACGGAGGCAACGCCATGATCGGAGTAGTACCCAGAGAGGTGGTTCTAGCAGAGGAACGTGAGGATATGGTAGTGGGGGTTGGATTTACGAGGTCTTCTCATCACCACTAGGCGGTCCACATCAGGCTCCGGGAGATGACAGTTGGGACCACAGACAGCCGCGAGCTTTGTATGTCTACTATCCTATAGAGCATGAGGTGATAAGAGTTATTCTCTATACCTCTTCTACTTTTTACAGTAGAATTGTTAGGCTCTGTGAGTGGAATTATTTTTTCCATGCTCCTTGCTTGAGTTGTTACCAAGGTGACGCAGGGCATCGGCATGGCCCTGTGTTGGTAAGGTAAAAGGCATGGGAATTTTTTTTCTCTAGTCGATGGTGTCGACTCCTTAGTTTTTCGAGCGTGTAAGAGAGCATTGGTTGTGGGACATCGACTGTGGAACCTTGCATGACCATATATCTTGTGGTGTTTCACCATATGAATATTCTGAAGGAGGGAATCACCAGGCCTTGTTGCATGTGCGGGCGGTGATTCCAGTCGCGGAATGCGACGTAGAGGTTTGGTCGGGAACTTGAGCTACCCCCGAGGTCCTTCGGACCGTTTGAGACCATGTAGAGGGATGGTGAGGTTCCTGACCGCCTTTCCCTAACCCCAAAAGCTGGTTTGGGTGCGTGATGTCTCCCACGTGACTCACCCGAGAAGGGGTGTGCGTGCTCCTATGCACGAAATCGGTGAGGGAAGACCTCTCATGAACAGATCAAATCCTTTGGTCTGTGTGCGGTGGCGTAGAGCTGGGTGAGAGTTCTTTGTGGTACGGGAGAGCCAGGTGTGGGCTTAGTACCTTGAGTTGTTCCCTGATTTTTTGTTTCGTGGAAGAAAAGCTTGAAGTAGGGAATGATTTAAGAACCCTGTTTTTGTTGCAAAAGACTATTTAATATTCTTTATATTATTCCAGAGCATCAACCTCATACGGCATGCGATTCCGAGCCCAGGAGTGGACGGAATAAAATTTTCATTGCGATCACAGTGGGCACGCCAAATAAATAGGATAACTTCTAAATAGTGATCCGAATCAGAGACCTGAGTGTACGGATGGGTCCAAAATGGGGTTCATACCCTAGGAATGACATAAAACATGTCGGTGCTGGACGTTTGGACCCCTTGCTCGTTTTCAGAATGTTAAACAGATAAATAAATTAATTCATTCATTCATTTAATGGCTTAACTCAAGTATCTCGTATGCGGTGGATCGGATTGGAAAACTGAGGACACAGTTGACTTCAGAGCATTCCGTTTACCCTAGGAGGAGTATATGTTCTGCGGGCACGGGCTTTCAATGGAAAATGGCCCCAGGGGCGTTTTCATAATTTGGAAGCCTCAGGCGTGGGCTCTGTAACTATTTAATGGGGCCTCGGATTAAAATTCTGACACCACCGTTGTGCTCGGAGCATAGTTTTTAGCATAGGGAAAGGACTAACCATGACTTCGCCGAAATTTTGGGTTTGGGGCTGTCGGGCGGGCGTTTAAGTGATGTGTACATAAACACCCCACCCCTTCTTCTTCTTATTTTCATCTTCTTTTCCTCAAACCCTCCCTTATCCTCCAGCTTCGGTGAAGCAACTCTGGAGAGGAGATCCTTGGTGAGGTGCAGCGGTTCCGACGGTCCGCACACGAAGCGTCGGGCTACGCCCTTCGAGGTAGGGGTTTATCGTTTTTGTTTTCAATTTCCTGAAATTTTTGAGCCCAATTTATAATGTATAATTGTTGTCTGATCATCGATTTAATCCCACAGATGTGTATTATATGTTCTAATGTTTCTGACGCTTTTCTCGGATTGAAATTCTGAATCCCGGGGTGCCCAGGGCAGCCCCGGGAAGTTCCAGCAGAATTCCTAGTTTTCCGGCGGTTCCAGGCAGCGGACGGCAGTTCCTGGACGGCAGCACGGCGTTCCGGCACGGCGGCGCGGCGGAAGGGCGGCCGGCCATCTGGCGGGCCGGGCGGCACCTCTCCAGGGCGGGGCGGCGTAGGCGGAACGGCCAAGGGCACCGACCGAGGGGGCCGGTGAGGGGGCAAAAGGGGTCGCAGGCGCGTGGCCCCACGGGGAGACTTGGACCTGCCGTTGGCGGGTCTCTGTGGAAAAGGGGGACCGGCTGTGTCGATCGGTCGGCGTAGGAGGCCCCAGCGCGGCGCGCGGGCAAGGGGGCCTCAGGGGAGGCGGCAGGCCGTAGTGCGGCGGTCCGCGGGTTCGGATTGGCTGGGACCAGCGGCTGGGCTGCGGCTCAGCGGGCCGGCCTGAACGGGGCGGACCGAGCCGGTCTGGCCCAGTGGTATACCCCCTTAAAAATAGGGATGCCCGTAACTTTAGCTACGGGCGTCTGTTTTGCACGTCGTCTACGGCGGCGCAGACCTGACGTCGAGGCGGACTCTTTGAGATGGTTCTGGGAGTTTTAACTTCCAAGACGAGGGGATAGGGGGCACGGCACGTGCGTAAAGCAGTTAAGTGGGCTTCCCTGGAATTCTTGTTTTGGACGGCGCGGACGTGTCCGACGTCCGTTTTAACCGTCGTCAGTGGTGTTGGGACCCTAGCACTGAGAAGGATCTTACCATGGTTGTTTCTGGAGTTGAGGCAGAAGTTGAGGTATGGGTCCCACAGCCCGTCTTTTGAGCTGTGAGAAGCATTTAGCAACTTTCTCATCACGCGTCCGTTAGGGGCGTACGAGCAGTCGATTCTGGAAGTTTTTTTGAGGGTATTGCAATGGTGAAATCTGCCAGCACTTATTTGCCATGATGGTGCGGGCCCCACGAGGTATGTTTGGGTGTTGACGGTAATTTTTCCATCTCCATCACCGGACGACCGTTTTGGACAAGTGAATAGTCCATCTTGTGTACTTTTCCGAGATGATCGCAACGGTGCGATCCGTTGGAAGCACTTTGGGACTGGGGTGCGGGTTCCGCGTGGTACTGCTCTTGCGTTGTAAGCTGGAATGTATCTTTTTCTCTGGATATCTGTTCCACTCAAGCGAGTAGTGCTTTTGACGGGTTTCTCTGAGATCATTGTGATGGCGTAGTTCGCCCAACCTTTTTCGGGGATGTGGTGTGGGCCCCAACTGACCGGGCTACGGTGAATAGTACATTTTTCACCAGGTCTCCATTTTGGGTGATTTAGTTGTCAATCCAATGTGTTTTTCGAGGGGATCGTAGTGGTGTGGTCTGTTTGTTCAGTTTGGGGATCTTGAGGTGGGCCCCACACATGTTGGTAACGGTGAATAATACCTTATTCACTGGTTGAATGTTTCATGCGAGTAAGTAGTCTATCTCACATGTTTTTTCGTGAGTATTACAACGGTGTAATATGTTCAGGCGAGTGGAGCCTCTTATGTGATCTTATTAAATGTGGAAATATGAAAGGTGCCCTGGTGGCGGTTCTTCTACCTTGTTTATAGCGGACCCTTGGCATGTGATCACGTGCACACCTAGGAGGGTGATGTTGGTTGTTAAAGAAATATGGTTGGTCGTGCCTCAGCCGTTGAGGTGGAAAGATGGAGTTGTTAAGTTTCTGCCTTCGCGTTGACGTTGGGGTCGTGTGCATGTTATCCTTTGGGCTGGAGACTTGGCATACTCTGGCAGTATGTGAGAACGTTGGTAGGTACGTGTGGATGTTTGTACCAGAGAACGTTTGTGTGATTGGTTGGGGTTGACTTGGGGCCACACATTGTGTGGGCCCCGTGTGCATGCCATGTTCTTCTTTGCGTACTTTTGACCTCTCATGACATAGTGGGTCCCTCTGTTCTCGATGGTTTAGACCAGAAGGGTTGAGCGGTTTTCCTTGGTATTGTTATGGAGTAGGGTGGTTGCACGATACCAAATCTGAGTTCTATTGGCCTGTGTTGTACCATCCATTGGAGATGGCCAGAGCAGTTCTGGGATTACCCTCTTGTGAGGCTGGGTAGTGGGTTGCTCATCGACTTCTTTGGGTTTACCCTCCAATAGAGACTGGGCAGTGGGTTCCCCACTGACTTCTAGGGTTTACCCTCCAACAGAGACTGGGCAGTGGGTCACCCGACACTCTTAGGGTCTACCCTCCAGTAGAGACTGGGAAGTGGGTCACCCGACGACCTCTTAGGGTCTACCCTCCAGCAGAGACTGGGCAGTGGGTCACCCGACGGCCTCTTAAGGTCTACCCTCTAGCAGAGACTGGGCAGTGGGTCACCCAACGACCTCTTAGGGTCTACCCTCCAGTGGGGCTGGGCAGTGGGTCGCCTGATGAGGGTCACCTGATATCTAGTTAGGGTTTACCCTCCAGCAGGGCTGGGCAGTGGGACACCCGTTGACATTCCAGACTCAGTCCTTTCTACTAGGCTAGTCTGTGGCTTTCTACCATGATTACCGGAGGAGGGCCCTTGGTTGTACGGGTTAGTGATGGAACGACCTTGGCTTTGAGGAGTCCTCTCGACTACGAGGCAGTGACGAGGTGTGGTTTGACTTATCCCGGAACACACAAGTACGAGGGGGTTCTTTCCCCCACCGAGACGCATCCTTGTGACGTGAACTAAAACCGTGCAGGCGAGTCAGTGCTGCCCAAAGCGGATAGTGTCAAGGTGCGGTGATTTGAGCCCCTTGACTTGCAGTTCGGGGCAGATGTGCGGGATGCTGGGCATCGATGGTGTTTACTCCTTGGGCTATTGAGGACTCACTTTCTTGGGCTGAGATACGGGATGGATATCCCCTTATGACCATGTTTCGGGCTTCTTTTTGAGCATATGGATATGTATATACCTTGTTTCAATACCCACTTTTGGGGTTTTGGTGACTCTCTTTCCTGGAGGGGTGAAGAATTTCGGGGTATGCCACGTGATTTCCATGTCTAGATTCTCATGGTTGGACGAGCCTACTCTTCTACTTTAGGTAGTGAAGACTCGACGCGATGTTCATCTTCACACTGTCTCTAGCTACTGGTGTCAGGACGAGTCTATTTATTTTCTCTTGTTGGGTTAAGCTGTACTCTTTACTGCACTTTTGGTTGAACTCCTTTACTGTCCCCTATTCGATCTACTAGTCACCTATTTGGTACCTTCTTTTTTGATCCCTCGAGCCTTCGGGGTATCCTACTTAGTATTTTTATACTCACCCCTGCTTGGGCTTTGCCCTCACATGGTGTACCCTTGCAGACGATGGAAATGTTGGTCGTGACTTCAGTGAAGCATAGGATTTCAGGAGCTTGGACCGCATGCGGAGGTCGTAGTGGCGTTCCAGGTGGGGAACCCTTCCAGTTTTCTAACATTTGTCCACCTGGTGCCGGGTTGTGGCACTTTTCTGGTTGGGCGCTTGTTTTTCCCCTTTACTTTTCAGTTTACCTTCAGATTCTACTAGTACTGTTTAGAGGTCGATGCACATTTGTGGTTTATATATATATATCAGTTTACCTTTTCTTTAATTTAATTTTCTTTTACTCCACACATTTTCATTGAGTGTGCTGCGTGTCTGTATGTACAGGTACTCAGGCAAAGGCCTCCCTGAGTTGTTTAGCCTTCGGCGTTTGTCTCCAGCCCCTGGCCTGTGGAGGCGGGCTTGGGGTAGTTGCGACTGGAGCCCGGGTAGGGTTGGGTCATGACAGTTTTTTCTATTTAGGGTATGTTATTTCAATTTAAGTGTCTTGGGTCCCTTTAGGATATTTATTAACACCACATCCAAGTTGTTAATAATGATTAAGGAAGGTGATTTTATAAGTTGACATGGTTTTATGAACATTAATTTCACCATTATTTTCCAATATTTTTTTCAATTGTTTCAAAAATATTTTATGATATATAAATTAAAATAATTTTTATATAATTTTTTTTGAAATGTTTTCCTTTTTGTTTTCAATTTAATTTACTTTGGAAAATAATTTTATAAGGCCTTAATCTATTGTGTTTGATGAAATGTCCCTTTGAAATAAAAATTGATTTAATTATGGAAATGGTTCCTCCTTGAATGTGGTAAAACACATGGGTTCATGGGTACATAAATGACACAACTAGGAACGGAATTACTAGGAATTACATTACCACTATATAAATTTATTGATGTTATAAACATAAAAAACACTATTATGACTTGTATGTGACAGTCACATACTTGGGTGGATCCATCCCATTAGGACATGAGATTACTCTACCTTGTGGTGGTTCATGCAGTTGATGTTGTTTTGTTTGATAAACTTGTTATTTATAATCCCAGATGTTTTGGACCATTGATATGTTTGGGATTACCTATGGTGATACATAAATTTTTTTAAATGAAATTATTCTATATTTTAAAATATTATTAAACTGTTATATTATTTTTTTCCTATTAAACTGTCATAGGTTTACATTAACTTATTTTATTTTCAATAAAGAACGATTGATTTTATATAATAAAAGATTCTTATAAAATTCATAATTTTTCCCAAATGGTATAGTTATGATCATGGTCTCCAGGAACCCAATGGGTGTATGTAGACATTATCTTCACAGATAAAAGTATAGGTAAAGGGAAACTTGGTGTAAATGATTTTTCGTTATTGTATAGCTTTAAATAAATGTGGTGACATGAAAGTGATGGTTATATCTTGTATCATTGAGAGAGGTAGTAGTTTTTGTTTTGTTTTTTGTCCTAGTTTTTGTATCATGGTCATGTATTGTGCACGTGGATCCCAATTAGGTTCTTTTATATATGTATTATGATAACTATCATATTTTTTAAAATGAATATGTTTTATGTATCTATTGTAGTTATTATTATATTTTTGGATTTTGTTTTTATATTTTGATATTTTTCTTAATTATTATTCGATTTTTATTTAAACGTATGACTGAAATGTTAAATTGGGGAACGGTCATGTGAAATCTCAAAAATATGTCTCGTATGCAAAGAAAATTCACCTTTAACTAGGCGGTGATGGTCTAGTTAAAGTGAGTTGTAGAGGAGCTAGTTCTCCTAGTGAATCGATGTTATAATAGTTGTAAATATTAAGTGGTAATTTCAAGCAATAATTATTGGATTTATCCCTCCATTTTCCCCTATCAAGGTAGATGCGTCCTTTGGAAACCTCCATATTTGGCCACAAACTCAATGTTGATGGCTTGTGTGGGATTTTCTTATACATCGAGGGGGTTCCTGAGAAAATACTTTTCCCCCATCATTTCTTTTATCACCTACTACAAAAATTTGGATTCTATCAAATTTATGCCAACACTATTCTAGTTGGGTTAGGGTCTTTCCATGACAACAACATATCAATTAAAACTATTGAAATTAACTCTATGGTAATTCCAAAATCCATGAATGTTAAAATCAAAACTCTAAGGTGCATTATGTACCACATGAGTAGGTTCCTAATAAACCTACCTAATGATGTGTAACTTCTACACACAGGGCGTGATGGAAAGAGGGTTGTAGATTTTGTTGCTTCATAGGGTGATAAAAATAATCCTAATATGATTTTTATCCACATCAGGACCCTTCGAACTAAGTGTGTGAATCTGAATAGATCATATACCCTCTCTCTGCACAACTCTAGTCCACCCTTACTCCCCTTTCCCCTACCCTATCATGTCGTATCCTTCAATTATTTCTTTAATGTTCCTCTATTTTTTCTATTGATATATTTAACAAAATACAGTTATGTGGAAAGGTCATTTAGAGTCTTTAGTTTGAACAGATTCAATTCCATTATTTGGACTAAATGTTCCCAAGGTATGTTGATAATACACATGCATTGGTTGCAGCCTATGGGAATCCATAGCTACCTTCAGGCCTTTCCATGGTCCAACTCAAGTTCTTGTCTAAGGGTTAACCTAGGTTTTTTTTATGAAAAATAATTCAAGAGTAATTGCATAAATATATCCACTACACATTTATAAATATAATCCAAAATAAAGATGATATAGAATATGTATATATTTAATAAAAAAATTTGGTAAGGAAATGTTACCATAATAAACATCCTAATAGTTAATAACAAATCAATAAGAGGGGAAATACTTTTAAATCCATAAAAATAAACATAAGAGATGATGTGTTTTTATTTAATTATAAAATACATATTAATCATCCATAAAATGATATAAATTAAAAATATTAAGTAAGAATAGTGATAATGAAAAACCCTCTTATGAAATCATATAACATGTAATGTAGAAACCAATAGAAAAGACAATAATAAAAAGAACATAAAATATATTAATCCAAATAATATATAATGGTATTAATAGGTATCTAATGTTCTAAAAAATATTACATAATAAATTATAGAAAAAGAATATGAATTTGGGGAGGAATAGAGAAAATCATGAAAAAATAAGATATAAATAAGGTATAAATATCCTAAAATGAAGAATGGACATAATCGAAAAAAAATTACTAAAATGACATATAAATAAATATTATATATATAATATTATAATTATTGTATTTTTAAAGCATGAAATCAAAATCCTAACATGAAAATTATATAATGACTTGAAAATCAAATAAGGGGAAATTATTAAAGAATATGAGGGAGTGGATTGATTACAACATCGTAATTAAAATAAGACATGATATTGAAAGGGAAATATATCTCATATAATAATAGTGCAATAGAAAAATTTGAAACAATGTATATAATGAATGATTCATATAATTTGATAGGTAAATAAGTAATTTAATACAGAAGATATAATATTGAGATTTAAAATCATTTAAAATTATCTTATGATATGAATTGATCATAAAAATTGTAGTGAAAAAAGTTAATGTTATATAAATACCATAATATGGCTATAATATAGAGAATATGTGATTTTAAAAGGACATTAAATTCCAACATTTCAATTAAATATAATTCATAGAGAATAAAAAATATAAATAATGTTTGATAGAAAATCCCATGCTTAAACTCTCGACTTGGTGAAACATGCACTAGATCCTTGTATAACAAATTTATGATTACAATGAAAATAAATATAAAACATATTTATATTTATTTCATTATATGTTTATCATATATTTTCATTTACTGTGTAATTATTCTTTATTAATTGTTTATATTGTTCATTAATAGTTAGTAATTCAAATGGTTCCATGATTGTGTAAGTATGTCAATCTAGATCAGCATTACTTTTTCATGTGATCATCATCTCATGTAATTTACAACACTTGGATACCCAAATAGTAATATTTTACATCCTCACAACACCTTATGTTCCTCTCCCAATTAGAAAAAATATATATAAACATCGAGGAACAAATTATAACAGTTTGGGAGACTGTTTTCCCTCCTAATGAATAAACAAAAATTATCAGTGGTATAAGATATTATATTTGAATAATCATTATAAACATAAAATAAATGAGAAAATTAACCTCTCTATATAAGATAGTACCTATCTATCAGGTGTATCAGATACATATAGACAATTCTATATGAAAAAAATCTATGAAATTCAACTTCAAATAATAAATACCCAAAAAAATTATAATAAGACCAATCCATTGGTTCTTTTTATATGTTAATTGATTAGATATTTGTCTTAATTATTATTTTTATTTTAGAAATTTGACTTCATAGGGTTACTTGTGTACCCCACATGAACATTTGGTGTCCCATTGGTCTTCCTGAATGTTTTATGAATATTATTTGTCATAGTTCACACTCAACATTAAATACCATTGACTCACAAATAGAGGAATCATGATACATTGATTCAGAGAATGCATATAAGAAATATTATAGGAATAATATCATCGAGAAGATCTTTGTGCATTCTACATAGGAAATAATGGAGGATTATTTCATGATAAATGTATCAAATGAGGACGTACATATGATGTTTTGAAGACTAATGTGATTTTTGATGAATGAATATCAACTCCCATGGGTTGATAAATAGAAAATCATTTTGATATTTCGTTTCAACAAGTGGAAAATAATCCTAGAGGAGCATGTGTAGACTTGAGACAAGATGGAATCTCAATTCTAGGATCTCATTAACGAAAACACAGATGTAGAGGTTTTCTTCTATTGAATAGAAACAATTAGAGGTAAAAAATCCTAGTTGAATTAAATTATTTTATAATGGTATGTTCGTTTCCTATGAGGTTTGACTTTTCTATACTCTAGATTATGTTGGTGTCACACTTTTTCTTTAAATGTTATTTGAAAATAAAATAGTTTATTTGGGGTATGACTATGAGTAAAACACTATGAAATAAATATCCCAAAGGGAAAGGGAATAATGTATATTAGGTAAAGGAAACCCTACAAATCATACAGAAAGTCTATATGGGAATACAAAGTCATAGCATGATACTAATATCCCAATATGTTAAACTATATATTAAAATGAACATAACTTATCGTGAAATATACATTAATAACATTCCTAATAAATATGTATTAATTTCATTACAAAAATAATTAGTAAATCTCATCAATACAAAACATAAATCTATAAAGAATAGTCTACATTCTCAGGATTGAAACACAAGGATAAAATGATACTATATATATAAATATATATTTATATATAATTATTTTTAGACAAAAATTATCAATTTTGAACCAATGATTCATGAAAGAACTAATGAATAACTTGTTGAACATATATTGAAATTTAAAAAAAATATAAAAAATTAACTAATCCAACAAAGGAATATTTCAGTAAAACCCAAAAGTAAATAATCAAATAAAATAGTAAATAAAACACTGTTATTATGGAAAAAAAATTATCATTTCAATATTTCTTAATCACATAGCACTATTATCCCAGGAGCAGTAATAGTGTGAATGAAAAGAGGGGTTAACAAATTGAAACACATATTGAACCAAATACCAAAGATTTCATAAATACTATTTTCCACAAAAAATGTTTCTATATCTCTAAATAAATAAGTAATTGATATTTGATCACTGAATTAGTTAGTAAATTAAAATAATTATGAATTAAAAGCATCTATGCCATTGAATTACCACTAATAATCTCTAATATGAAAATTAATTAATAACTAACTCATTATAAAAAAATTCAAAATCCTAGAGAAATAATACATTTAGTGTTTTTAACTATAATAAAATAAATTGAAAATATATAATATTGAGTGTTATTCAACCATTGATCATTTAATCAGCATAGTTTTTATAAGTTATGTCATGACTTGGATCTCCTATGGTCATGATATCACGTGGAAGGTTTAATTAAGGACTGATAGGTCTTATAAAGGATGCTTGGATTACTAAGCATTGAGAAATACTTTGTATTCCTTCAATTGAAATTTTTTTTAAGTTTCAATACACTGAATTCAAAATCATCCACTATTTATAAAAAATAGAAAATCCATGAAAACTCGATTGGGTTGTAAAAAAAACTGTTGCAGATCACATTTAGGCCACCATGGTATATATGTTTATACACAAGGGTTATTGTTACCTTTCAAGATCATGCAACCTTCTACTTAATCACCATAGTTCACTAAATCCTCTCTAGATCGATTCTAGCTACTCCATAACTTCTACTCTAATAATTTAACTGATGAAATGTAAATAACTTATGTTGAATAACTCGCCTATGGGTTTAGGGTCATTAAAAAATCTACACAATCATGATTATAATCCTCGAAATGATTTAACATACTTATTTATGGAATGAAAATAAACATTTAACATTCATGTCATGATTTTAATCCCAAGTTTCACCATTCATGCTTCAAAATTTCAATTAAACAAGAACCGCATATATTAATTTACATTATAATATATTTTTACTCTAATTGATGATGAAAATATATTGATCCATATATAATGTAACTTCTTAAATATAAATGACATCATATTATATCACTTGAGAATAATCTATTATATATTTCAACAATTGTGAAACAGTGAAGAAATTATGCATTACACAAACCTAAAAATGTCCAACCAGCTGATAATAGGTCTCCCTAATACTATTGAATAACTCAAAAGTTTTGGTAGAACATGGATTCTATTTCCACTTAATTCCAACCAATTGGTGTCCCAATATTTTATAAACTCAATATAATACATTATTTCATTATTTAAATTCCCAATGATATATTCTTTGAACAACTTATAAATTTTGGTTATGTGAATTCATGTTCGACCATTTTCTAAAAACATATACCAATTATATCATTCCAAAAAAATTATTTACTCCAATCAATGTTTAATTTTCTATATCAGTCCCGCATAGGGGAAAATAAAAAGGGCCCCTGTTGGTTTTTGTGAGTATCTCAAGAGGGGGGTATAATGAATTACTCAATAAAATTTTTGGTAAAAAAAGAATAAATAAAAGTTCCCAATTAAAAAAAATCTCCTAGTAAATCAATGTTTCTTATTGATATAAATTATTATTTTAAAATATTTCCCAATTTCTGATTCTGTCTCTATTAAAAAATATATGGAAATTACTTTAACTTTTGAAATCAATTTACTAAATAAAAAATTTATTAAAATACTAGTTATGATTAACTTTCAAAGTAATATTTTATATTTAAAAACTAATTATGTAGAATTATATGAAATTAAAAAAACAGAATTAAAACATGGGGTGTATTCTAAAGATGAAACATGATAACATCCACTTGGAAAAAACTTGCTACTGAGAATATTACATAATATTAATATTCATCAACAACCTAAATGTTATTAACATTAAACAATTAACTAGTTGTTCAGTCCCTGAAGGGACATATTCTACAACAACAATTGGATTAAAACAAACATAGTCCACACAATGACCTATTTCACAATCATCAGGGGTATATAAATAAAACATAGTAAATAAGATATCTTGTATCTTCCATTTATAGCGCATAAACATTGTCTTCTCAATAAATAGTATAAACCACACATTACGTGAACATAAAGGTAATAAGTAGACGATAAATTATAAATATGTAGAAAGTATTTTGTCTCTCGGTATAATGTTCTATAAAATCTGGAGTCTCCTCAGGTGTATCTTAGTGATAATGTTGATATGTATTTCTAGAAAATTTAGTAAAATGGAGTATCTTATGATCTATTTTTTCTAACTATAAAAAATTATTCTAATGTTCTTTTGGATCTAATATTTCTCGTTTTAAACATATGAATTATTTTTATGTGTAAGATCTCTTTGAAATATCTTCCTATAATTTAGTAAGAATGAGTTTTCCAACTACCTGTATATACATCCATGCATGATGCACAATGAATGCTTCTTGAATATTATGAATTACATAGAGAATGACCCATCTGAATAATAATCATCATGATCCCCTAGTTCTTCGTACTAAAATACAACAGATCGTTTAATGATCCATCAAAGAGTGAAATAATAATCATGAAAATATACCTTATTATTAAATTTTATAGTATTTCTGTAATGGCCCGGACCTCTCTGGCCCATTCCATTGTCAAAAATAAGGTCACGAAGTGTTCTGGAGGGTAAAATGGACTTTTCCCACACGTTCCATAATTTTGTAAGTACACATCGTGTAGTGTGAGTACACGCCGTGTACCCCCACACCGGGTATACCCCGTGTTCAAGGCCATGTCTTTTCCGTGTGGAAGAAATGGGTACACGCCGTGTACCCCAAACTACACGTCGTGTACCCCCTCGTCGGGTATACCCCATGTTCAAGGTCGTGTCCTTATCGTATGAAAGAAATAGATACACGTTGTGTGTCTAAACTACATGTCGTGTATTCCCTCCCCGCATACGTGTTACTAGTCAACGGCTGTGTTCCGTGTTGGAGCCATGTCCTTGCCGTGTTAAATAGATGGGTACACGCCCTGTGTCTAAACTACACACCGTGTAGTCCCTCCCCGCGTATGTTGTACCCTCAAACCGTGTATTGACCAGTCAACGGCCGCGATGCCGTGTTGGAAGCCGCATGGGGACCGTGTAAAATAACCGAGTACACACCCTGTACCATAATGTACACGCCATGTACCATAAATTACATGCCGTGTACTTTTGCATTTCTCGCCTATAAAAGGACGGGTCCCCTCCTCCTTTTCAACTCACCCCTCTCCTCCTCTTTCCACTGATCAGAGTTCTCCCAAGAGACTCTAAGGCTCTTTCTTCCATAACTTCTTTGTCCGAGCTCCGATTTATGATCTGTTAGCGGCCACGGGATCATAACGACGAGGCGGAACTTCTGAGCTAGGATCTGTTGTCCTTCCATTGGCCCTTCCTTTCCAACTTCCACCTGAGGAGGTTTTGCTGGGACTCGACGGAAGTGACGGACATCGACAGACGTCTTCTAAAGTTGATCCAGGGGAGCGTCGTGATCAGAATCTTTTGAAGTAGGGATCTTACCTTCGTCTCTCTAATTTGTGCATCATGCGGGGTGGTTATCCTCTTATTTCCATGAGAAACGGTTGAACCAGTTTAATAAAGATAATAACTGGCTTATATAACGGGGATGGGAATTTCGTGAATGTTGTTTCATTTTTATATCCTGTGATATTATGTTGTGAATTGAATAGTCTTATTCCTACTGAAAATCACGGTCGTTTGGGGGACTTTGCTTGCGCAGTTAAATGTTTCCCTATCTTTTTAGATCGTTTTTGTGGATGGATCCTTGTGGAATGTGGAATTTGGTTAATCATGTAAAGTAGGCTAATTAAAATATGGAAACCTTGTGTGATCACCCCGGTTGAACAAAATAGAATAATGAACATGTGTGTGTTGGCATGGATACGTGGCATGTGATGGGGGTGTTTTGTGGGTTGTTGTAGATCGGGTGAGCAGCGGGGCTATGGATGGCTTGGTTGTGGGATGGTGTGAATACTATGTTATAGATGGGCAGTGGGGCTGCGATAAATGGTATCAAAGGGATGATGATGTGCGTGTTTCGGTGGTATTGTGGTTATGGTGGTTGGCAGGGGGGGTTCATGGATGGGTTTGAACGTGAACAAACTATGGGTCGTGAATAATAAATAAAAGTGGAAGAGTTAATGAATGGTGTGGAGTGGTAATGAAACGGTAATAATAATCATGGGGATTTTTGGCTAATAAGAATGACTTGGTTGTGTTTCTTGTGTTTTCCTAACTTGATTTGTGGATGGCAGGGATATGTTTTACGAACGATCGATGTGGTTGGTACTGGATAGTTTCCCAGTAGTTAAGGAACTA
This sequence comes from Viscum album, assembly GCA_963277665.1. NCBI lineage: Eukaryota > Viridiplantae > Streptophyta > Magnoliopsida > Santalales > Viscaceae > Viscum > Viscum album. Next base: position 1,935,606,518 of record OY728142.1, read on the forward strand.
AATAAACTAATTCTTATGAAACGTAAAAACCTAAATAGGGTTGGGGTTGTTTGTTATATGCATGCTTCGTGGTAGTAGTGCCGAGGCACATGCTCAGATTCTCTGTTTAGAAGACATAGGTTGGGCTGATTGTTTGGTATATATATATATATCTGTATCTTTTTTTTTGATGCAGCCCACCCATGTTGAGCACTTAGTGTCGAACACTCCCATTTCATGGGAGAGGGGTTTTTCCCATAGTTATTAGCTCCTTCCTGCTCCTTCTTTCCTAGGCTGTGATGTCTTGAGGTGGCCTTACACCTAAGACCCTTCGGGTAGGTTTCGAATGGTGTGGCTTTAGCCCAAGACTCTTCGGGCAGGTTTTACTGTTTTCCAAGAATCTTCAGGATGAGGACCAGGTGTTTGCGGGTGGGATACGTGGTTGTGAGGCCCAGGTGTGTGCGAGCCAGATACGTGGTTGTGAGGACCAGGTGTTTGCGGGCGGGGAGAGTGTAGCAGCATCAGGATATTCATCGTTAGGAAGACTAGCTATCTAATGGGAAATGGTGCGGGGTACCCAATACTTTTGTTCTTATATACTACCACTTTTGTGGTTTTGTTTTTGGTGAGTATGGCTGGTGAGGTTGGGTGGAAAGAATTCCTATCTAGGTTTCTTCTATTGTTCTCACGGGACATTAGGATGTCTCCCCACTTGTGCACGAGAGCTTTAGGTTTCCCTACTGAGTATACTTGTATTCTCACCCTACGTTTACATTCAGGAATCCAGGAGGACTACCAGGGCCATACGGGACCCTACTAGTCAGACAGTTGGTGTTTTTGCTATTGTTGTACACTTGTTTCTTTTGGTATTGTACTATTGAGCTTTCTTGTACTTGCACCTTGTTATAAATTTATGTAAACATGCATGTGGGATTGGTTTGGGTTTATTTCTATAGACTTGTTCTTCTCCTTTTTGGTGGTTGACATGTCCTATTTCTCGATCTTAAAAATATAAAAGGGTAATGCCTCCCATATTTGAGAAAACTCATACCCTTGGTGATAGTCTCCACCCCGGGGCCTACTTGAGGCGGGTGTCGGGGGGTCATTATCTCTCTTTCACCATCGCCATCTCAAGAAGGGCATCTTTGGTGGGAGGGGGTCATGACATAATGGTATCAGAGGCGATGGTTGAGAGATAGGATGGAGTCTGGAGTTAGGAACATTGAGGATTGCATGGGATGGTAGGGAAACATTGTTAGTTAATCTTGGTGTGTGACATAGGTGAGGGAAGACTGGCTGGGACATGGGATTTTATGGCCCCCCGTGATCCGATGCAAGGACTCTGAGCCTACCGAATGACCAAGTAAGACTACATTGATTACAGGGTAGAGACCCTAGGGAAGGTACATGCATCATCATGATTGTGTTTTACTTGATTTGGGTGTTTTGGGAAAGAAATTGAAATAAAATGATAAAATGAAACCCTGAGAAATTTCCTTACTACTTGGGCTTAGGCGATCTTTGTTTACCGTATAGATATGGTACCTAGATGTCTTCCTCGGGTGGCTCAGATGGCCGAGGCCCAACAGATTCAGGAAGTCGATCAGTTGAGAATTGACTGAGAGGAGGAAGATAGCCAGTGGCAGAAGAATCTCTGTTCTTTCCAGCGGCAAACCCTCAAGAAGTACGGGGGTAGTACTTCAGATACGGAGATGGAGGGGTGTCTTGATGAGGTAGGGATCACTTTTACATTGATCCGTTCTCTAAGGGAGTACATGGTTCCCCTAGTAGTCAGTCACCTGAGAGGTACGGCGTGATAGTGGTGGAAGCTCTACCTCGGAGAGAGGATAGAGGCAGAGGTTTCATGGGGTGACTTTGAGAATGAATTCAGAGAGGAATTCCTTTCTTCCACGATCAAGGCGGAGAAGCGGCAGAAGTTACTCTCCCTTCAACAGGGGAGTATGTCAGTACGATATGTGGGGATTAAGTTCAAGTATCTCATGTGCTTTACTCCGGATCTCTTTCCGGATGAGGAGTCTCGGGCGAGACGTTTGGAGGAGGCGCTTCGTCCTTCGCTCCAGTATGATGTTAACCCCTTCACCCTTCCAACGTACATGGAAGTACAGAAGAAGGAAGAGGTTGTAGAGAGAATTAACTCACTGGGAGGTGCACCCCGTGAGGTGATCCAGCTAGGTTCATCAATGGGGAAGGCAGTCAGCAGCAGGTCTCCTGTGATGGGACCTTCCAATTCCTGGCCAGTAGGGAGCAGTCCCCAGCAGTTCCAGTTCAGATCATCGGGTCCTCGTCCCTTATTCATGAGCCCATGATCGAAGTGTTTCTCTTGTGGAGGTTTCAGGAACATTCCGAGTAGGTGCCCGACCCAAGATCAGTACGGTGGAGGTGGGCAGGTTCAGCACCCGCATCAGCATCACCAGTTACTGGCAAGACCCTTCCAGCAGCAACAGGCTCCAGTCCCTCAGATGGGAGATTGATCAGGTGGTGGCTATCGATAAGGAGTTCCTTAAAGATCCTAACTAGAACGTGGTTGAGGAGGCGGGCATCAACAGAGAGGAAGAGGAGCTGGGTGCAGATAGTTTCATGAAGTAGAGACGGCATCTCTAGAAGGACCAGGGATCGATAGAGATGTGTTTGGGTTTTATTGAGTGTTCTCCATTATGTTTTTTTGGATCGGGAGGCCCAGATGCACGCTCGGTACCTGGAGTTGTTTTGAATTATTTTGTCCTTGCCCTTCTGAGCTTTTTGTTGATGTTTTACTTTGTACCATTGATATATGGAATGCTTGGCCTGTTGGTTATGAGACCTTTTGTTTTATTGTTCTCTGGAAGTTTTTTTCATGTCCGGATGTGTGCGGAAAGGGAAAAACATGACTCTTACTTGAGATGCATTAATTAGGATGTGATTGAACCCATGCGGGAAAGTTAGTGCCACCAAAGGCAGATAATATATCGACATAGAAGAAGGAATTTTTCCCCAAACCACATGTTTGGGCAGTGTGTTGGTTGTGTGGTGTTGGGGGCAGTGTATGTTGGAAAATCCTAATATATGGAAATGGGAAGGCCCAATACTTAATCGAGATGCATTAATGCGGATGCGATTAAACCCATGCAGGAGAGTCAATGCCGCCTAAATCGGATAATATCTCGACATAGGAGAATTAATTCCAAACAACTATGATTAGGGTTGATGGTTGGGTTCTTGTTATAATGAGAACCTTAATAGGTATCTTGTTGGGTTTCCTCTGGGTTGGGTTTTGAATTATTGGGGATGAGAATGTTTTAAGAGGTATCTGAGGTAATCACCCAGACCTCTCCGGCCCATTCCTTTGTCAAAAATAAGGTCACGAAGTGTTCTGGAGGATAAAATGGACTTTTCCCACACTTTCCATAATTTTGTAAGTACACGCCGTGTAGTGTGAGTACACGTCGTGTACCCCCTCTCCGGGTATACCCTGTGTTCAAGGTCGTGTCTTTTCCGTGTGAATGAAATGGGTACACGCCGTGTACCCCAAACTACACATCTTGTACACCCTCGCTGGTTATACCCCGTGTTCAAGGTCGTGTCTTTACCGTATGAAAGAAATGGATACATGTCGTGTGTCTAAACTACATGCCATGTAGTCCCTCCCCGCGTATCTGTTACCAGTCAACGGTCGTGTACCGTGTTGGAGTCGTGTCCTTGCTGTGTGAAATAGATGGGTACACTCCGTGTGTCAAAACTACACACCATGTAGTCCCTCCCTGCGTATATGTTACCCTCAAACAGTGTGTTGACCATTCAACGGCCGTGGAGCCGTGTTGGAAGCCACGTGGAGACCGTGTAAAATAACCGAGTACTCGTCGTGTACCATAAAGTACATGCTGTGTACTTTTTCTTTTCCCGACTAAAAAAGGAGGGGTCCCCTCCTCCTTTTCAACTCACCCCTCTCCTCCCCTTTCCACTGAGCAGAGTTCTCCCAATAGACTCGAAGGCTCTTTCTTCCATAACTTCTTCATCCAAGCTCCGATTTATGATTCGTCAGTGGCCACAGGATTGTAACGATGAGGCGGAACTTATGAGCTTGAGTAAATTTTCCTTCCTTTGGCCATTCCTTTCCATATTCCACCTGAGGAGGTTTTTCCAGGACTTGACAGAAGTGACGGATGCTGACAGACATCTTCTAAAGTTGATCCGAGGGAGCATCGTGATCAGAACCTATTGAAGTAGGGATCTTACCTTCGTTTCTCTAATTTTTCAATCATGGGGGTGGGTATCCTCTTATTTCCATGAGAAACGGTTGAACGAGTTTAATAAAGATAATAATTGTCTTAAATAACGGGGATGGGAAGTTCGTGAATGCAGTTACTTCTTTATATCCTGTGATATTATGTTGTGAATTGAATAGGCATATGCCTACTGAAAATCACGGTCGTTGGGGGTCTTTTATTTTGTAGATAAATGTTTCCCTATATTTTTAGACCATTTTTGTGGATGGAACCTTGTAGAATGTGGAATTTGGTTAATCATGTAAAGTTGGATAATTAAAATCTAGAACCCTTGTGTGATCACCCCGGTTGAACAAAATGGAATAATGAACATGTGGGTGCTGGCTGGGATATGTGGCATGTGATGGGGGTGTTTTGTGGGTTGTTGTAGATCGAGTGAGCAGTAGGGATGTGGTTGGATTGGTTGTGGGATGGTGTGAATGCTATGTTGGATATGGGCAGTGGGGCTGCGATAAATGGTATCAAAGGGATGATGATGTGCGGGTTTCAGTGTGATTGTGGTTATGGTGGTTCGAAGCGGGGCTGTAGGGATGGGTTTCAATGTGAACGAACTATGGGTTGTGAATAATAAATGAAAGTGGAAGAGTTAATGAATGGTGGGGCGTGGTAATGAAACGGGAATAATAATCATGGGGTTGTTTGGCTAATAAGAAGGACTTGGTTGTGTTGCTTGTGTTTTCCTAACTCGATTTGTGGATTGCAGGGATATGTTTTACGAATGATCGACGTGGTTGGTTTTGGATTGTTTCCCAGTAGTTAAAGAACTAAATAAACTTATTCTGCTGAAATATGAAAACCTAAATGGGGTTGGGGTTATTTTTTGTATGCATACTTCATGGTATCAGTTCTGAGGCATGTGCTCAGTTTCTCTATTTAGAAGCCATAGGTTGGGATGAGTGTTTAGTATATATATATATATATCTGTATCTTTCTGTTTTGATGCACCCCACCCATGTTGTTAACTTAGTGTCGAACACTCCCATTTCATGGGAGATGGTGTTTTCCCATAGTTACTAGCTCATTCCTTCTCCTTCTTCCCTAGGTTGTGATGGCTTGAGGCGACCTTACACCTAAGACCCTTCAGGTAGGTTTCGAATGGGGTGGATTTATCCCAAGACTCTTCGGGCAGGTTTTACTGTTTCCCAAGAATCTTCGGGATGAGGCCCAGGTGTTTGCGGGCGGGATACGTGGTTTTCAGTACCAGGTGTGTACGAGCGGGATATGTGGTTGTGAGGCCCAGGTGTGTGCGAATGGGATATGTGGTTGTGAGGTCCATGTGTGTGTGGGCGGGATACGTGGTTGTGAGGCCCAGGTGTGTGCGGGCGGGGAGAGTGTGGTAGCGTCAGGACGTTCGCCGTTAGGAAGAGCAGCTACCTGATGGGAAATGGTGCGGGGTACCCAATACTCTTGTTCTTATATACTACTACCTGTTGTGATTGTGTTTTTGGTGAGTGTGGCTGGTGAGGTTGGGTGGATAGAATTCCTTTGCTAGGTTTCTTCTGTTGTTCTCACGGGACATTAGGGTGTCTCCCCACTTGTGCACAAGACCTTTAGGTTTCCCTACTGAGTATACTTCTATACTCACCCTATATTTACTTTCAGGTTTCCAGGAGGACTACCAGGGCCATGTGGGACCCTACTGGTCAGGCAGTTGGAGTTTTTGTTGTTGTTGTACACTTGTTTCTTTTGGTATTGTACTTTTGAGATTTCTTGTACATTCACCTTGTTATAAAATTGTTTAAACATGCATGTGGGATTGGTTTGGGTTTATTTCTATAAACTTGTTCTTTTACTTTTTGGTGGTTGACTTGTCCTATTTCCCGATCATAAAAATATAAAAGATTAATGCCTCCCATATTTGAGAAAAATCATACCCTAGGTGCTAGTCGCCACCTCGGGGCCTACTGGAGGCGGGACTCGGGGGTCATTATCTCCCTTTCACCATTGCCAGCTCAGGAGGGGCATATTTGGTGGGAGGGGGTGGTGGCAATATCCATTAGAAATATTTTATTCAAATGTCCCAGAATAGTGACGGTGGATCAAGCTGGTGGTGACTCACGGCTGATGGTGAGTGTAACGACCCAAACATTTATCAATGGAATTTCTCCCTTTTTATTGCAATTTATTGTCGTATAAGTAACATAAAATCACTTATAGACCATATTAAAAACATTATAAATGAATAATTAATGAAATAATAAGTATTTCTTAATGTTACGGACCCAATACCAATTAAATAGAAACATGACCTTAGGAATAGTAATATGACCCTTATAAATAGAAAACTATCCATATGAATAGTCACATCACCCCTAAAAGTGTAAATAAAAATTAGGAATCTTATAAATGAAACTATGGTATAGTTTTATCACCGTTTAAGTAAATAATTGTTATAGAATTTATTAATTAAGTGGTGTTATTTTTGTAAGTCATAAATATATAACTACAATTTAATGATTAATTTAATAATTCAAATTGAAATTAATTTTCATTAAAATTGTTAATAAATTAATTTTTTGATGTCTTAGGATTTTAGGATCATTTTATGGGACCTTATGTAAATTTTCAAATCCATATAAAATTAGTTATAAGTTTAGGATATGTATTTTCTAAGTAAATGCATATTTTACCTAAAAATAAATTATTCATATTTATAAAAAAAATTAAAATGATTTTCATTTTGGAATTCTACAAGGTTAAAAATGTTTAGGCACAATTTTTGTTATTTTTCTAAAATACTTAAATTTTTCATGAACAGTAAAATATGATAATATATGATAAAAGATAAATAAATGAATTGTGGAGTCATAAATGATGTATGGATTATTAAATCCAAAAATATAAAACCATACTTAATTATTTTAATATATTTATTTATAATTATCAAACTATTCATATTATTGGTCCAAAATAATAAACTAATGAATATATTAATGATAAAACACGTCTCTCCACCACTTTAAATACCACCCCTCACCACCACATTTCCTCACACCTCTCAAACATTGAGAACTATCCAAATTATTCACAATACTCTTCTTTATACCCCCCATGTCTTGGAGCACATGGTATCAATAAAAGTACAAAACCATTTACTTAAGGAGGTTTTCGAGGAGGATAAATTCATGAGGTAAATTCATATTTCACTTTCTTATAATTTCATTCCATGTACATTTCTATTTTTATTATATAATCATATCCCCACATTAAAATGGAATAATAAATATAATAATATAAATTTACTATGATTATATCATGTAATTGTATGTTCCATTATAAAAATACTCCCTCTCTCTCTTTTATTCGAAAAAAGAAACTGTCACCCATGATGTGTCAATTTTCTGACATCGTGGGTTTTGCAGTTTAATTTTCCTTTAATGACTACAAGGATGTTAATAAAACCATTATAATGGTTTAAAATTTTTGTTAAATTAATTTTACAACCCTCTTTATGTTCTGTAACTAATATATTTCACAATAAAAAAGGATAAAACAAAATGAGTTTGTTGTGATAGAAAAAATGAAAAAAATAACCTAAATGATCATCATTAACATTTATCAAATGATTCATCCTAATACTATAAAATTTTTTTTATTAGATCATTTTAACTTCTAGTGGTTTGTTAATAACATATAATAGAAATTATGGATAATTTTCTGAATTTTACACGAACTTTTATTCGGGTATACAAGTGAACTGGTCATTAAAACTAAGAAAATGAGCACTTAAAAACAATGAAATTATATTCCATAACTCATCGAAGAATACTTAATTGAACATAATAAAATCATAATTTATCAAATTAATGTATAAAATGGTCATTATAGTTTTTAATTAATGAATATAATTTGATTATACTTGATATTAATGTGAAAAAATCATTTAGATATATGTTAAGAAGATTTCTTGATCCCAAATCAATTTACATGGGTTTTCCCTCATCCACAAAAATATCAGTATATATATTCATTTAATGATCCAAAAATTTCACTTTATTATTATACCCTTCCATTTTAGAGGATATAAATATTTTTCCCTGAATTTATGACAAACACATTGTTATCTATAAGAACTCTTCTTTTTAAAAATCAGACCTTCTACTTCTCTTGAGATTGATACTTCTTCACTCATGATTGATTATTCCAATTCCATGAATATTCTTCTCTTTTTGTTTCCCAATTATTATTCCTGAATTTATTATTTGTGAAATGAAAAAAATTGTATCCATGGGCTATATTATTTTCATCATTGAAATGCATTCTATTTTTCATGTATGATAATGTAAATTTTATAATGTAATGAGTGCCCCTAGAATTATATCGCATAATGTAAATGTAATTATGTGACCGGCGCACTCAGAATTAAATAACTCTCCAATACATTTGGTTATGTGATATATCTAAATATAAAAAGTGAAATATATATGAATATGATGCTATCTTTTTTCATAACTATCTATGGTAGTTGACCAATAAGACATGATGTTTTCTTTTTATGCATTGCCACATTCCAGGACTTTTTATAATATTTCCTCTCATGATAATGTTCTTTCGACTATGTTATTATGATAATTATTATTCTCACCTCATTTTATGTTTATTCCTTTTCTTATCTATCCTCTTACTATGATTTTATCACACCACTTTCATTGATGTGAATCCTTAGGTGATTTCCTATATGAAGCAGAACACGAGTACAAATAAAAGAAAGGGAAGAATGAATTAAGTAATTTTTTATTTTTCATTTTGTTAATTTTATGTATGGTTTTATTTATCAGGACACAAAACCTTTGGATCCTGGTTTTTTAATGCTTTTATGTTTTTTATAAATGGTGTATGAGTTATGTAATAAAAATAAGGGTCTTTATAGTTTTAATCACATCATGGTTTAGTTAATTAGAGAATCGAGATTAGAGAACCTTAGTGAAAACCCTTAGTATGAGAATTAGTATAGGCAAGCACCCAAGAAAATATTTTTTATATTGTACATAGTGATCCCATATTATTTGCATTGATACTTTATTACACTAATTAATAAATTAATTATTCCTGAATATTTGACTTATGATTTTCTCTAACATTTTATATTTTAGAAAATATTGGGAATTAGGAGAAACCATGATGACAACCCATGGATGGTACAATTCAATGACTTCCTAAAATAAACTCTAATGCCATGGGGGTGGAGTTCATAATTTTATAGATATGATTACCTAGTTGTCTCAAGTTATGTGCAATAAACTTAATTATCTGGAACATCTGACTTCACTTAAGAGGGAGAAACTTATTATCGAGTCTTTTATGTAGAATTGACTAGAAATGTTTTGTGGATATTCTAATCCACTAGTCATGGTATAGTGGGATAACTCAATTGAGAAGATCATTTATATATTTTCTTGTTTTGAGAAGAAGAAGGTTAAACTTGTTGTTTATCATCTAGATTTATAGGCTGCCTAATTGTGGTAGTTTTTCAAGAATACCAAGAAGATGGAAGAAATTGAAGAGTTGGAGTGGGAGAAAATTAAAATAATGTTTCCTAACATGTATTTTCCTTGAACTATTCATACAAATATGGATATAATATTCCTTGAGATGAGAAAAAACGAATATTTTTTCATTATCTACTGTGAAATTTTCACAAATATTTTAAGGTATTGTTCAGGTTTTGTTATCAACATTGATAGAAAAATTAATAGATTCTTTAGTTGTTTAAAACAACAACTTCAAAAGGCTATATCAATTTGTAACATTGGGAGTATTGAAAAATCTATTTGATGTTCTCTCAATGTGGATATAATGTTTGGAGAATAGTTCCATGAATATAGTGATAATATTCAGAAGATAGTGTATCAAGATGGAATATTGAATGAGAAAGGTGGAATAAAAACACAACCACCCACATGTAAAAAATCATAGAATATGCACCATGGGAACCCCCTCAAAGGGACATTGAAATACTTTAAGTGTGGGAGAGAATAGAACTAGGATTATTAATGTTGAAATGATGTGATGAATCATGAAAATGTGGTAGAGGAAAAGAGGGTACAACCTAGGTTCCAATTTTAAAACAATAGGGAGAAAGGGAACTATGAAAGCTAGTTCACTAAACCTCGAGTCGTTGAGGGTAATCAGTGTCTGTAGCCACCAATCCCAAAAAGAATGGAAATTTTTATTCCATCACTACTAATCAAGTGGTGAAAGAAAATGATTTCATAAAAGGTACACTTTATATTCACTCAATACTATAAAAAACATTATTACATTCCAGTTCTATAAATTCTATTATATCATGAAATATTGCAAAAACTATTGAATTGGTGCCCTGAAACCTTGTAGTAGATATATATATTAAAACACCAAGTGGCGAAATATTTGAAACCGCTGTTTTTGAATATTATCTTATTGGAATATGGGGATGATTATTTCATCAAATCTCATGATACTTCCCTTTGTGGAATTTGACGTGATAATGGGAATGTATTGGATCTCATTATATAGATCACATATATACTGTTGGGAAAACAAAAAATATTTTCATATTACAATCCATCCCATGATTATCTATAAATTCTAGGATGATCATGAATCACATTTGGGGAACCCTTCCATGGTGTTAGTGTTGATTTCTTGTGAAGAAGCATACTTCAGTCCAATGGTTTAGTCAAAGGATGTATCAACCTATGGTAAATTCCTATTTTGAGGATATACATAGTTGTATTTATTGAAGAGTTATTCATAATTCCCTTTGATCATGAGGAATTGTTATATATAGAAATTATTCAAAGAGATACTCATATCAAAAATTATTTTTAGGGGCTGGCTTCTATCGAACTAGAGGAGTAAAAGAAGTAGTTGTAAGAGAATTTGGGAAAAGGTTTAATATGCCCTAGTGCATCACCTTGGGGTGTGCCGGTTTTCATTGTAAATAAAAATAATGGATAAATTTGAATGTGTATCGATTATTGGGAACTCAAAAAATCACCAAATAGAAAATGTATCATCTTCCATGAATTGATTACCGGTTAGATCACCTGTGAGAGTCTTAGTACTTATCAAATGTAGATCTCAATATAGGATATCATAATCTAAAGGTGAAGATAGTTTTTATTCCTAATACAAAATTATGTACAATTTTTAAGAACTAGTAGATTTTTATGATTACCTTCAGACATACTAATCCTCTCACAATATTCAAGGATTTTATGAATAAATTATTTATAAATTACATAGAATTTTTTTTTTACTTTTTATCAATGATATTTGAATCTACTCCGAGAGCATGGAGGACCATAAAGAACATATAAGTCTTTTGTTAGTGACATTGAGGAATGAGAAGTTGTATTCAATGTTATGTAAGTTTTACTTTTGTATACAACAAGTCAATTTCATGGTATATGTCATCACTAGTGAGGTAATTTTTGTGAACCCTTCAAAAACAAAGGAAATTGAGGAATGTCCCATATCTTCTTGTGTCACAAAAATATGTATATTTCTTGGATTAGTTGGGTACTATCGATGTTTTGTGAGAAATGTCTCATGATTTACCATCCATGTTAGTAAATAGGAAAATTGGTAAAGTATGTATAGCTAAAAGAATGTGAGGAATGATTTGACGAGCTAAAGAATAGTCTAATCACTATATATGTACTAACATTACGAGAAATGGGAAAAAATTGGGATATATAGTGGTGATTAAAAAATTTATTAAATGTGTACTCATTAAAAATTAAAATATGATAGTCTAGACCCCATGTTTGTTGAAGATTTATGTGAAAAACTACTCGGTACTTGATCTGGATTTAGCATCTATTATGTTTTTTTGAAAATTAGGAGGCCCAGCCTCTAGGGTGAGTAGTGTGACATATATACTGATAATAAGAGACTAAAATTTATATTATCATGACCCGTCCCTCGAGTCTCGTGTCGTGACTACCCCAAGCCCGCCTTCCATAGGCCAGGGGCTGGTGACTAGCACCGAAAGGTGTATTCCCTAAATCTGGGAAGGCATTTCCTTTATAACCAGTAAACACTCGCAACCACGCACATAGTAATATAAGAACACAGATAAACTATATAGAAAAAAGAGTGTTGAATGTAAAAAAAATGTCTGGATTACAAGACCAACAGTAAAGGTAAAAGTAAAACTGAAAAACAAGACAACTAAAGAAAAAAAAGTAGCTATTGGGTCATCCTATGAGGTTTCTACCAGAAGGGTAAGTACAGATCGCTTCCCCAGTACTCCACATCCTCCGGTCTTCTCTGTATACTGACATGTCGTATGGTCCACCTCCGGGCACCGTCCAGTCCTGGTACCCTCATCCTCAGTCAACATAGTTCTTCATCTCCACCAAACACAACAAGGTGCGAGCATAGCCCGTGTAGGGGTGACTATAATGATACCCAATAGGGACCTTGTGACCCTAAAGGTCTCACAAAATCTACCAAGGATAAATAACATAGCATGGAATCAACAGACAACCCTATTTAGGTATATGACCATACACATACCTAAGTTATCAAGTAAACCAATCTCAATCATGAGGAAAATATAGAGTGTAACTCAAAAGCCCAAAGCTTAAATGTTCCACAATGGAATGAATACCATGTTGGTATGTACCACACATGTATTCCACATAGAATAATACCACTAAGGTATTACCAGAATGGAAGGTAACACATAGGTACAAACTCAGGTCACACCAAATATAACTTCAGTACAGTGGTAGAGATGATTATATGTAACTACTAATTCGATTAACTCTATTAAGAGGCTCTATTGTTGACCCACACAGGATCGCTCGGTGATGACCCACATAGGATCGCTAGGTGATGACCCACATAGGCTCGCTTGGTGATGATACAAAGGATCTCTTGGTGATGACCCACATTGGATCTGTAAGAACCCGGTTTTTTCTGCGAAAGACTTTGGAATATTTCTTGATGTTATTCCAGAGCAGCGCCTTCAGACGGCGTGTGATTCCGAGCCCCGGAGTGGCCAGAATTAAATTTTTGGTGTGTTCACACTAGAAACGCTAAATAAATGCAATAGCTCCTAAACGGTACTCCGAATCAGATATCCGAGTGTACAGATAGGTCCGGAATGGGGTGTTTACCCTAGGAACGACATAAAACTTGTCGGCACGAGATGTTTGGACCCCTCGCTTGCTTCCGGAAGGTTAAACGGATAAATTAATAAATTAATTTATTCGTTTAATGGAGAAACACTAGTATCTCTTAAATGGTGGCTCGTATTGGAAACTGAGGGCACCGTTGAGTTCATAATGTGCCTTTTACCCTAGGAGGGGTATATGTTTCGCGGGCACGGGCCGTTTGTGAAAAATGGCCCCAGGGGCATTTTCGTAATTTGGCGGCCTCGGGCGCTATGTTTAGTAACTTTTGAACAAGGTATTGAAATAAAACTTTGAGACCGCCGTAACACTCAGAGTGTTGTTTTTAGCGTAGGGGAGGCTAAATCCCGACCCCTTCGGGAGTTCGGGTACGGGGCCGCGGGAGGGTGTTTTAGTTAATTAATTTATTTAATTAACCTAAACCCCCTGCCCCCCCTCTCTTCTCCCTCATTTCCCCCTCCCCTGGAAAGCCTCTCCCCTCTCCTCCTCCATCTCTGGCAAGGTGACTCCGGTGAAGCAGTCCGGTGAGGCGACTCCGGTGAGGTGCGGTGGTGCCGGCAGATCGAAGGGAAGCTCCGGCCGAAGCCCAGCGAGGTAGGCAGTGTTCGTTTGTGTTTTAAATTCCGAACCCCTCTTTGAATACAAAATTTAGTGTCTAATTGAAACCTGATCTTTAATCCAAGCCCATAGTTGTGTAGTAGATGTTCTAAGGTTTCTGACTCTCTTCTCGGATCGAAAATCCGAGTCCCGGGGTGCCCGGGGCAGTCCCTGGAAGTTCGGGCCAGAATTCTGGTTTTCCGGCGGTTTCTGGCGGCGGGCGGTGGTTCCGGGACGGCGGCGTGGCAGCGTGCGCGGCGGAAGGCCGTCCGGTCATCCGGCCGGCTGGGCGGAACCTCCACGGTGTGGGGCATCTTGGCTCGCCGGCTAAGGGCGCCGGCTGCGAGAGCCGGCGAGAGGAGACGGCGGGGTCGCAGGCGCGCGACCCCGCGGCTGGACAGAGACCCGCGCGACGCGGGTCTCCGTGTGGAAAGCCGACCGGACCTGTCGACTGGTCGGCAGAAGAGGCTCCTGTGCGGTGCACGGGTGAGGTGGCCTCGTGGGAGGTGGCTGGGCCGCGGTCCCAGCGGGCCGGTCCGACCCAAGGGGGGGGGGGGTTCTCCCCCCCCCTTCTCACTTATGACGTCTGTAGCTTTTGCTACGGATGTCCGTTTTTTATGTCGTCTGCGGCGGCGCGGGCCTGGCACAGAGGCAGATCTTTTGGGATGGTTTTGGGAATTTTTAGTTATCGAAATGAGGGGCCTCGTAGGTTCGACGCGTCTTTATGTGGACGATGGTTTTTTTCCGAGATTTTTGTTTTGGACGGGGCAGACGCGTCCGACGTCCGTTTTGAGCACCGTCAGCGGCGTTACGACCCTGGCACTAAGGAGGAGGTTTCCAGGGTAGTTTCAGGCATTGATGCCGAAGTTGAGGCGTGGGACCCATGACCCGTCTTTGAGCTACGTGCAGCGTTTCACAAATTTTTCATTTGGACGTCCATTCGGGGCATGCGAGCAGTCATTTCTGGACGTTTTTCTGAGGGGATTGCAACGGTGCAATCCGCCCGCTCTATTTTGGAATGAGTGTGCTGGGCCCACAAGGGTCGTTTGGGCGTCGTCGGTGATTTTCCATCTCTATCACTGGGAGACCGTTTTGGACAAGTGAGTAGTCCACCTTGTGTGCTTTTGCAAGAGTACCGTAACGGAGTGATCCGTCGGTAGCGCTTCGTGACCGGGGTGCGGGTCCCGCATGGTACCGCTCGTGCTCGGGGAGCCGAAACGTATATATTTCTCCGGATATCCGTTGCACTCAAGTGAGTAGTGCTTTTGACGTGTTTTCCCAAGGGGATCACATTGGTGTGATGCACCCGACTGTTTACGGGGCCAAGGCTCGGGATCATGGGACGTCGTTCGGGCATGAGGTGGTGTTGGTTTCTTTTTCATCAGATATCCATTGGAGGCGAGTAGGTAGTCGATCTCACGTGTTTTTCCTCCAGGATTACAACTGTGTGATCCATTTGGTTGTGCGGAGCCTCTTGCGCGATATTGTTAAATGTGGAAGCATGGAGGGTGCTCTAGTGGTGGTTCTCCCTACCTTGTTTGTAGCGGACCCTTGTCATGTGATCGCGCACTATTGGGAAAGTGATATAAATGATTCAAAAGATGTGGTTGGCCATGCCTGGGCCATTGAGGTGGAGTTCTTATGTCACGCCTTCACGTCAACGTTGGGTGCCATGTGCACGATAGCCTTAGGGATGGAGACGCGGTGTATGCTGGGAGAGTATGAGAACGCTTGGAGGTACATGTGGATTGTACCTGAGATGTTCGTGTGCTTGGTTGGGGTTGACTTGAGGCCACATGTCATGTGGGCCCTATGTGCGGGTCATGTTCTACTTTGCGTACTTGGACCTCTTGCGGCGTAGAGTGTCCCTTTGTGCTCGTTTGTTTGGCTAGCAGGGTGGAGTTTATTTCCCCTGGCTTTGTGCTCATTTGTTTGACCAGCAAGGTTGAGTGGTCTCCCCCTGGTTTCGCTTGTGATGGATTGGCTGGTAGCGGTGCTAGTGACACCCAGTGCTGGAGTAGACGCGGCACCTCTTTTGGGAGAGTTGTTCTGGAGTTGGGTGGTTGCGCGAAACCCACTCCATGTTCGGTTGGCCAGTGTTGTACCCTCCTGTAGAGATGGCCAGAGCAGTTCTGAGTTTTACCCTCCAGCGGGGCTGGGCAGTGGGTTACTCATTGACTTCCTCGGGCTTACCCTCCAGCAGGGCTGGGTAGTGGGTTGCACACTGACTTCTAGGGTTAACCCTGTAGTAGAGACTGGGCAGTGGGTCACCCGACGCTATTAGGGTGTACCCTCCAGCAGAGACTGGGCAGTGGGTCACTCGATGCTATTAGGGTCAACCCTCTAGCAGGGATTGGGCAGTGGGTCACCCGACGACCTCTTAGGGTCTACCCTCCAGCAGGGCTGGGCAGTGGGTCACCCGTCATCTAACTCCAAGTCTACCCTCCAGCAAGGCTCGACAGTGGGTCGCCTGTCGACTTATTTCAGGTCTACCCTCCAGCGGAGCTGGGCAGTGGGTCGCCGGATGATGTGTTATGGTTTACCCTCCAGCGGGGCTGGGCAGTGGGTCGCCAGATGATGTGTTAGGGTTTACCCTCCAGCAGGGCTGGGCAGTGGGTCACCCGATATATGGTTATGAATTACCCTCCAGCGGGCCTGGGAAGTGGTTCATTTGTTGGCATTCTAGACTCAGTCCATTCTACTAGACTAGTCTGTGTCTTTTCATCCATGTTTACCGGAGCGGGACCCTTGGTTATACGGGTCAGTGTTGTGACGACTTGACTTTGAGTAGACCTCTTGACTACAGATCAATGATGAGGTGTGGTTTGACTTTCCCTAGAACTCTCAAGTTCGAGGGGCACTTTCCCCACTGGGACGCGTTCTTGTGACGCGATCTAAAACCGTGGGGGCAAGTCAGTGCCGCCTAAAGAAGATAGTGTCAAGGTGTGGTGATTGAGCCCCTTGGCTAGCGGTTTGGGGCAGACGTGTGTGATGTTGGGCATCGGTGGTTTTACCTTTGGGACTGTTGGAGACTCTTTTCTTGGGCTGAGCTACGGGACGGAGATCCCCTTATGACGATCTTCGAGCTTCTTGATTGACCAAAGGGATATGTATATACCTTGTTCCAGTACCAACTCTTTGGTTTTTGGCTACTCTCTTTTCAAAGGAGGCGAAGACGCGTGGGGTATGCCACATGCTTTCCGTGTCTAGCTTCTCATGGTTGGACGAGTCTACTCTCCTGCTATAGGTATCGAAGACTCGACGAGAAGTTCATCTTCTCACCGTTTCCAGCTCCTTTTGTCTGGACGGGTCTACCTCATTTCTTTTGTTGGGATGATCTGGACTCTTTTCTACACTCTGTTGTACTTCTGTTCTTCTCCCTATTCGCTCTACTGCTCACCCTTCGGTACCTTTTTTTGTTTCTCCCTCAAGACTTCGGGGTATCCTACTGATTATTTTTATACTCACCCCTTCTTGGGCTTTTCCCGCACATGGTGTGCCCCTGTAGACGACGGATAGGTGGAGCGTGAATTCAGTGGAGTGTAGGAGCTTCGGAGCTTGGACCGCGTGCGGTGGTCGTAGACGGGTTCCAGGTGAGAGACCCGTCAGCTGTTTCTTTTGTTTACCTCTTGCAGGGTTGTTTCACTTTTTGGTTGGGCGTGTGTTTTGCCCATTTTCTTTTCAGTTTGTACTTTGTACTTGTAGAGGTCGATGCACTTTGTGGTTTATATTTATAGCAGTTGTTCTTTTTACTCAGCTTGTTCATTATATTTACTCTGCACTTTTTCATTGAGTGTGCTGCGTGTGTGTGTACAGGTACTTAGGCAAAGTCCTCCCCGAGTTGTTGTGCCATCGGCGCTGGTCGCCAGCCCCTGGCCTATGAGGCAGGCTTGGGGTAGTTGCGGCTCGATCCCGGGTAGGGTCGGGTCATGAAAAAGTGGTATCAGAGGTGGTTCGTTCCTTGGGACGTTGTTCGGACGTCCCTAAAATAAAAGTAATTGGTTGAGATTTAGGGAAATAGTGTTAACGTGTCTCGAGAGTGTCTCTCAAGCCAGGGAGTCCAGTGATGGTGTGGAGGCTGACATATCAATTCACCAGGACCCTGATATCCCGCTTGTTGACTCGGCCTGCTGAGACACTTGTTACAGGGAAATGTTTTTGTGCATCGCATAGGACTGAGTCTTTGACTGTCCTTCTTGAGTCGTCTCCCCATCGTTGCTATTGGTATATACATATATGCTCATCTGACCGCGACACTCCTTAATAACATTCAGGATGTCTCCGCGTGGACAGCCAGCCAGGATACCAGCTTTGGCTCGTGACGACGACCATATGAACTACGAGGCCACAGTCCAGGACCCATCGTGCGAGCCCCTTTCTCCAGGTGGGCCGGTAGCAGCACCCCCTCCTATTGAGCAGCTGGCAATTTCAGCAGAGCAGGCTGAGCGTGAGCGAAGGTTGAGCACGCTCCGTGAGTTCCAGCGGCAGAGACCGCTGAGGTTCAGTGGGGAGCCAGACCCTCATGCAGCAAAGGGTTGGCTAGAGATAGTGGTTAGTCTCTTCAGGCTTGTGCAGACGCCGATTGATCAGAGAGGGGCTTTGGAAACCACCCTTTTTCATGGAGAAGCTTGGCGTTGGTGGAGTCTGGTGACTCAGTTTCTTGACAAGTCGTCGCTTTTGTTGGATGAATTTCAGTTGTAGTTTCATGAGGAGTTTTTCCCCTCTGGCTTGCGCTCCTTTCAGATTCAAGAGCTCCTGCAGTTTCAGCAGGGAGGGATAATGGTGGCCAAGTACGTGGCTGGTTTTGCAGACCGTGCACACTTTTACCCGGACTTGGTCCATGATGACAACCTCCGAGCGTGAAAGTTTGAGCAGGGTCTCCGCCGAGAGATTCGTGTTGTCATTGTACCCTGGCGCATTTCCACATATGCTGGGGTGCTAGAGCAGGCGCTGGTGATAGATAGTTTCATGTCATGTTCCAGAGTTGGTGGTTCCAGTAGACACGTCAGAGCTGCGACGTCTGCCGCAGCTAGTGGTCATTGGAAAGAAGGACCTCAACGCAGGTGAATTTTTGACAACCGGACTCAGGGGTGTGGTTGTACACCACAGTGGCACCGTAGGGCACCAGTGCAGCCCAGAGAGTGCCGGTTCTATGCTTGTGACGGGAGAGGTCACTTGGCATGAGACTGCCCGACCCGAGTTGCTGAGAGCTTCGGGCAGGCAGCAAGCGCACCACCACAGCAGAGGCAGCACCATGATCGGAGTAGTGGCCAGAGAGGTGGTGCTAGCAGAGGAGAGGGAGGAGATGGAGGTGGTTTAAGACATTATGAAATCTCCCCATCACCATTAGGCAGTCCACGTTAGGCTTCGGGAGCTGATGGTTGGGACCGCGGGTAGCCGCAAGCTTTGGATTTCTACGATCCTGCAGAGCATGGGATGGTGAGAGGCACCCATTTCGACTCTTCTACCTCTTACAGTAGAATTTTTAGGCTCTGTGTGTGAAAGGATTTTCTCCCTGCTCCTTGTTTGAGGTGTTACCAGGGTGACGCAGGGCGTCGGGTGTAACCCTGTGTTGGTAAGGAAAAAGGCATGAGACCTTTTCCTTTCGTCGACGGTGTTGACTCCTTTGCTTCCGAGCATGTAAGAGAGTCTTGGTTGAGAGACATCGGCTGTGAAATCTTGTGTGACCAGATATCATTTGGTGTTTTACCATATGGATATTCTTAAGGAGGGAATCACCGGGCCTTTCCCCATGCCCAAGCAGTGATTCATGTCATGGCGTGTGACCTAGTGGTTGGACCGGGGAGGTGAGCTACCCCCGAGGGCCTTCGGGCCATTTGAGACCATGCAAAGGGATGGCGAGGTACCCTACCGCCTTGCCCTAACCCCAAAGTTTGGAGTGGGTGCACGACGTCAGAAAGGGATGACCTAGCATGAACAGATCAATCCTTCGGTCTGTGTGCAGTGACGCAGAGCTGTGCGTGTGTTCTTCTAGGTTTGGGAAAGCCAGGTGTGGGCTTAGTACCCTGTGTTGCTCCTTAGTTTTGCTTTTAGGGGACGAAAATCTTGAAGTAGGGAATGATGTAAGAACCCTGTTTTTTCTGCGAAAGACATTGGAATATTTCTTGATGTTATTCCAGAGCAGCGCCTTCAGACGACGTGCGATTCCGAGCCCTGGAGTGGCCGGAATTAAATTTTCAGTGCGTTCACATTGGAAACGCTAAATAAATGTGATAACTCCTAAACGGTGCTCCGGATCAGAGATCCTAGTGTACGGATGGGTCCAAAATGGGGTGTTTACCCTAGGAACGACATAAAACTTGTCGGCGCGGGATGTTTGGACGCCTCGCGCGCTTCCGGAAGGTTAAACGGATAAATTAATAAATTAATTTATTCGTTTAATGGCGAAACACTAGTATCTCTTAAACAGTGGCTCAGATTGGAAAATCTAGGGCACCGTTGAGTTCGGAATGTGCCGTTTACCCTAGGAGGGGTATAAGTTTCACGGGCACGGGCCGTTTGTGAAAAATTGCCCCAGGGGCGTTTTCGTAATTTGGCGGCCTCAGGCACTAAGATTAGTAACTTTTGAACGGGGTGTTGGAATAAAATTATGAGACAGCCGTTGTGCTCAGAGCGTGGTTTTTAGCCTAGGGGAGGCTAAATCCCGACCCCGTCGGGAGTTCGGGTACGGGGTCGTCGGAGGGTGTTTAAGTAAATTAATTTATTTAATTAACCTAAACCCCCCTCTCTTCTCCCTCATTTCCCCCTCCCCTGGAAAGCCTCTCCCCTCTCCTCCTCCATCTCCAGTGAGGTGACTCCGGCGAAGCGATCTGGCGAGGCGACCCCGGCGAGGTGCGGTGGTGCCGGCGGATCGACGCGAAGCTCCGGGCGAAGCCCAGCAAGGTAGGCGGTGTTCATTTGCGTTTTAAATTCCGAACCCTTTTTTGAATCCTAAATTTAGTGTCTAATTGCTTCCTGATCTTCAATCCAAGCCCATAGTTGTGTAGTATATGTTATAAGTTTTCTGACGCTCTTATCATATCGAAAATCCGAGTCCCGGGGTTCCCGGGGCAGTCCCGGGAAGTTCCGGCCGGAATTCTGGTTTTCCGGCTGTTTCTAGCGGCGGACGGTGGTTCCGGGACGACGGCGCGGCAGCGGGCGCGGCGGAAGGACGGACGGTCATCCGGCCCACTGGGAGGCACCTCCACGGTGCGGGGCGGCTTGGCTCGCCGGCTGAGGGCGCCGGCTGCTGGAGCCGGCGAGAGGAGACGGCGGGGTCGCAGGCGCGCGACCCCGCGGCTGGACAGAGACACGCGCGACGCGGGTCTCCGTGTGGAAAGCCGACCGACCGTGTCGGCCGGTCGGCAGAAGAGGCGCCCGCGCAGCGCACGGGAAACGCGGCCTCACGGGAGGCGGCTGGGCCGCGGTCCCAGCGGGCCAGTTGTGGGCGGACCGGCCGATCCGGCCCAAAGGGGGGTCTCCCCCCCCCCCCCCCCCTCTCACTTCCGACGTCCGTAGCTTTCGCTACGGACTACCGTTTTGCGCGCCGTCTTCGGCGGCGCGGAACTGGAACAGAGGTGGATCTGTTGAGATGGTTTCAGGAATTTTTAGTTCCCGAAACGAGGGGCCTCGGAGGTACGACGCGACTTTAAGTGGAAGAGCGTTTTTTCCGAGATTTTTGTTTTGGACGGCGCAGACGCGTCCGATGTCCGTTTTGAGCGCTGTCAGCGGCGTTGCGACCCTGGCATTGAGGCGGATGTTTCCAGGGTGGTTTCAGGCATTGAGGCCAAAGTTGAGGCATGGTCCCCACGACCCATCTTTGAGCCACGTGCAGCGTTTCACAACTTTTTCATTTGGACGTCCGTTCAGGGCATGCGAGCAGTCGTTTCTGGACGTTTTTCTGAGGGGATTGCAATGGTGCAATCCGCCCGCTCTATTTCGGCACAAGGGTACTGGGCCCACGAGGGTCGTTTGGGCATCGACGGTGATTTTCCATCTCTATCACCAGGCGACCGTTTTGGACAAGTGAGTAGTCCAACTTGTGTGATTTTGCGAGAGGATCGCAACTGTGCGATCCGTCGGCAGTGCTTCGGGACCGAGGTGTGGGTCCCGCGTGGTACCACTCATGCGTGGGGATCCGGAACGTATCTTTTTCTCTGGATATCCGTTGCACTCAAGTGATTAGTGCTTTTGACTTGTTTTCCTGATGGGTTCGCATTGGTGCGATGCGCCCGACTGTTTTCGGGGCCGAGGCTCGGGATCACGGGACGTCATTCGGGCGTGAGGCGGTGTTGGTGTCTTTTTCATCGGATATCCGTTGGAGGCAAGTAGGTAGTCGATCTCAAGTTTTTTTCCGTTATGATTACAACTGTGTGATCCGTTTGGTTGTGTGGAGCCTCTTGCACGATATTGTTAAATGTGGAAGCATGGAAGGTGCTCCAGTGGTGGTTCTCCCTACCTTATTTTAGTGGACCCTTGGCATTTGATCGCACACTCTTGGGAAATTGATATAAATGATTCAAAATATGTGGTTGGCCGTGCATGGTTAATTGAGGTGGAGTTGCTATGTCACGCCTTCGCGTCGACCTTGGGTGCCGTGTGCACGATAGCCTTAGGGCTGGAGACGCGGTGTACTCTGGGAGAGTACGAGAACTCTTGGAGGTACGTGTGGTTTGTACCTGAGACATTCGTGTGCTTGGTGGGGGTTGACTTGGGGCCACATGTCCTGTGGTCCCCACGTGCGTGTCGTGTTCTGCTTTGCGTACTTGGACCTCTCGCGGCATAGAGGGTCCCTTTGTGCTCATTTGTTTGGCTAGCAGGGTGGAGTTTATTTCCCCTTGCTTTGTGCTCGTTTGTTTGACCAACAGGGTTGAGTGGTCTCCCCCTGGTTTCGCTCGTGATGGATTGGCCTGTAGCGGTGATAGTAACACCCAGTGTTGGAGTAGACGATGCACCTCTTTTGGGAGAGTTGTTCTGGAGTTGGGTGGTTGCGAGACACCCACTCCATGTTCGGTTGGCAAGTGTTGTACCCTCCTGTAGAGATGGCCAGAGCAGTTCTGAGTTATACCCTCCAGCGGGTCTGGGCAGTGGGTTACTCATCGACTTCCTCAGGCTTACCCTCCAGCAGGGCTAGGCAGTGGGTTGCTCACTGACTTCTAGGGTGTACCCTCCAGTAGAGACTGGGCAGTGGGTCACCCGACGCTATTAGGGTATACCCTCCAGCAGAGACTGGGCAGTGGGTCACCTGACGCTATTATAGTCTACCCTCCAGCAGAGACTGTGCAGTGGGTCACCCGACGACCTCTTAGGGTCTACCCTCCAGCAGGGCCGTGTAGTGGGTCACCCGTCGTCTAACTCCAGGTCTACCCTCCAGCAATGCTGGGCATTGGGTCGCCTGTCGACTTATTCCAGGTCTACTCTCCAGTGGGGCTGGGCAGTGGGTCGCCGGATGATGTGTTATGGTTTACCCTCCAGTGGGGCTGGGCAGTGGGTCGCCGGATGATGTGTTAGGGTTTACCCTCCAGTCGGGCTGGGCAGTGGGTCACCCGATATATGGTTATGAATTACCCTCCAGCGAGGCTAGGCAGTGGGTCATTCATTGGCATTCTAGACTCAGTCCTTTCTACTAGACTAGCATGTGGCTTTTCCTCCGTGTTTACCGGAGCGGGAACCTTGGTTATACGGGTTTGTGTTGTGACGGCTTGACTTTGAGGATACCTCTCTACTGTAGAGCAGTGACGAGGTGTGGTTTGACTTTCCCTAGAACTCTCAAGTTCAAGGGGAACTTTCCCCACCGAGACGCGTTCTTGTGATGCGATCTAAAACCATGCGGGCAAGTCAGTGCCCCCCAAATTAGATAGTTTCGAGGTGTGGTGATTGAGCCCCTTGGCTTGCGGTTTGGGGGAGATGTGCGTGATGCTGGGAATCAGTGGTTTTATCTTTGGGACTGTTGGCGACTCTTTTCTTGGGCTGAGCTACGGGACGGAGATCCCCTTATGATGATGTTTGGGATTCTTGATTGAGCAAAGGGATATGTATATACCTTGTTCCAGTGCCCACTCCTTGGGTTTTGGCTACTCTCCTTCCAGAGGAGGTGAAGACGTGCGGGGTATGCCATGTGCTTTCCGTGTCTAGCTTCTCGTGGTTGGACGAGTCTACTCTCCTGCTATAGGTAGCGAAGACTCGACGAGAAGTTCATCTTCTCACTGTTTCCATCTCCTTTTGTCTAGATGAGTCTACCTCCTTTCTTTTGTTGGGTTGAGCTGGACTCTTTACTATACTCTATTGTACTTCTGTTCTTCTCCCAGTTCGCTCTACTGCTCACCCTTCGATACCTCCTTTTGTTGCTCCCTCGAGCCTTCTGGGGTATCATACTGAGTATTTTTATACTCACCCCTGCTTGGGCTTTGCCCGCACTTGGTGTGCCTTTGCAGACGACAGACAGGTGTAGCATGACTTCAGTGGAGCGTCGGAGCTTGGGAGCTTAGACCGCGTGCGGTGGTCATAGCCGGGTTCCAGGCGGGAGACCCGTCAGCTGTTTCTTTTGTTTACATTTTGCCGGGTTGTGGCACTTTTTTGTTGGGTGCGTGTTTTTCCCATTTTCATTTCAGTTTGTACTTTGTACTTGTAGAGGTCGATGCACTTTGTGGTTTATATTTATAGTAGTTGTTCTTTTTACTCTGGTTGTTCTTTATTTTTACTCTGCACTTTTGCATTGAGTGTGTTGCGTGTGTGTGTATAGGTACTTAGGCAAAGGCCTCCCCGAGATGTTGTGCCTTCGGCATTGGTCGCCAGCCCTTGGCCTATGGAGGCCGACTTGGGGTAGTTACGGCTCGAGCCCGGGTAGGGTCGGGTCGTGACAGGATCGCTCGGTGCTTACCCACACAAAATCTCTAGGTGATGACCTACACAAGATCTCTATTCATTCTTCACGTCATAGCCAGCTACTATGTTCCCGAACTAATCTTCCTCGTCTCCAGGTGGGTCTGATCTTCAAGCCACTAGTCGATAGACCAACTACCATGAAGTTACATGAAGAAGTAACACAACGGACCGCCAAATCATAGGGGTCTCAACGCAATAGATGGTATGTCAATCAGATGCTTGGTCTGTACATTTTTAGCCTTTTAGTTCTGAGGGCCCAGTTGGATTGGTGCTTGATCCAACCCGACCATACTCCAAATTTATCCAAATCTCCAGTGGGATAAACACAATGGTACCCTCTCGCTCCATGTTTTCTGGCGCCACTGACGGTTCATAAAATGGACACATAAATCCAATCATATGGGCGATAGAGCAAAAAGTTTGAAGTTGGATCGAGCGTGGTCCGACCCGGCCCGACCCAGCCTGGGCCAACCGGACCCGATTCAGGTCGCCCTGGCTTGCTGGGCCCCGCCCGGCTGCACTGGGTGGTGCGAAGGTCATGAGGGAAACCCGAGGCCATGGGGGAAGCATAGGTCGTGGCGGTCGTGGAGGCCACGAGGCGGCGAGGCCATGAGGTGGTGATATCGCCGTTGAGGTGCGGAGGGCTACGGGGCGGCGCGAGGCGGCGGAGCAGCGAAGGCTGCTGGAGTCAAGGGTCGCGGATAGCATGAGGTCACGAGGTAGTGGTGGCTGCGGGCGGCAGAGGCTGCAGAGAGCAAGAGGCTTCGAGGCGACAATGGCTGTGGGGCGGTGTCATTGCGTCGTCGCCTTCATTGCGGCCGACGGTGGTGCCGGCCGCCACGTTCGTTCGTTGTTGTGGCACAATGATTCCTTCATCCATTGAAAATGACACACCATTCAAAAAAAATGGAGGAGGGGTAGGGCCATGTTTGTTTTGACCTCACCCTCCAAATTAGAGCGGTAGAAAGCGGATCAAAAAAAACTTGAATGAATAACATCAAACCCTAAAAATGTCCGATTAATATCAGAGATAACTTTCCGCCTCGGCCAAATCTTTGCAAACCTTGTCGGGGTGAGACCTGTAGAAAGACGTGGTCACCATCCTCGAACTCTAGAGGTCTCTGTATCCTGTCGACATAAGAATTATGCCTACTCTGTGTTGTTATCATCCACTCATGGATGATTTTCACTTTCACTGTGGTAGCTCGTACCATATCTGGACCCACTAGTACGGACTCCCCTCAGTCAGTCCAACACAAAGGTGATCTGCAAGGACTCTCATACAATGCCTCAAAAAGTGTCATCCCATTGGTGGAGTGATAGATTTTTTTATATAAAAAATCCACCAAAAGAAAGTGATCATCCCAACTTCAACCAATGTTGAGGATGCAAGCATGCAACATGTCTCTGAGGGTCAGAATGGCTCGCACAGTCCGACCATATGTCTAAGGATGGAAGGCGGTGCTAAAATGATGATGCATCCCAAAAGCCTCCACCAACCCCTTCCATAGCCGGGGAGTGAAATGTGTATCACGATAGGATAAAATCATCAAGGGTAATCCATGTCGTTAAAAAATCTCTTACATATAGTGGAATCCCAAGCTCACTACTGAACCCTACTCTCTAATCGGTAGAAAGTGAGATGACTTGGTGAGTCGGTCAACGATCACCTAGATAGAATCATGACCCCTTGTTGTACGTGGAATTCTCATCACAAATTCCATGGATATCTAATCCGACTACCACTCAGGGACCTCAAAAGGATGATCTAAGCCTGCTGGTACCTGATGCTTCACCTTCACCTGCTGACAAGTGAGGCATCGAGAGACAAACTCTACTACTTATTTCTTCATCCCCGACCACCAGTGTTGTCGTCAGAGGTTCTGATACATCTTCACCACTCATGGATTTACCGCTAGAGGGGATGTGTGTAACTCCCTCAACACATCCTCATGAACTAACACGGGTACCGTGTTACATCCTCTAAATATGATGATGTGCTCCCCACATTCAGAAAATCCTTCATGTACATGTCCTGTGGATATCTGAGCATGTTGTGCCTCGCAGTCAATGTCCCCACATTGCGCCTCCCTGAATCGACAATGATGTGGGGCAGTTTCTATAAGGTAATAATGAAAAGCATTTCCATCATGATCCATGAAGGATATCTGTAAAGAAACTAAATGCTCCATTGCTTCACCTAGCTGATGTATACCAGAACTCTGACTGAGTGAATCTCCTACAATGTTCTCCTTCCCAAGGATATAGACTATCTCGATGCCATAGTCCTAGAAGAACTCAAGCCAATGTCGATGTCTCAGGTTTAGGTCCATCTGAGATAATATATACTTGAGACTCTTGTGACCAGATTACACTGTAAAACGCTGGCCCATTAGATAATGTCCCTGTATCTCCAAGGAGAAGACCACTACTGCTAACTCCAAGTCATGGGTAGCGTATTTCTGTTCATAATTTCTCTGATTTCGAGAACCATATGTGATTAGTACTCATTCCTACATTATAAAACATCTGAGTCCAGTCCCTGATGCTTCGCAGTAGACTACATACCCCACGCCCTTATCTGGTAGCCTCAGGATTGGTGCACTAGTCAAACTTTTTTTCAACTCTTGGAAACTCTGCTAACATCTCTCCGACCACATGAATGGTTTCCCCTTCTTCGTAAATGCCTATAGTGGTGTTGCAACTCTAGAGAAATATGGCACAAATCTCCGGTAGTAAACGGACAAACCCAGGAAACTCTGTACTTCTGTAACACTCCTGGGTGGCTCCCAAGAAAGTAACACCTCAATCTTTGATGGATCTACTGTAACTCCAACCTCCGATATGACATGTCCTAGAAACTGAACATCTGGGATCTAGAACTGGAAGTTTGAGAGCTTAACATAAATTTGGAGCTCTCGGTGTGTGTCCAGTACTATCTGCAAATGATAGGCATGGTCCTACTCAGTAGCTGACTAGATCAGGAAGTTGCCGATGAAGAATACTACAATGTGATCCAGGAATGGCTAAAAGATCCTGTTCATGAGTCCCATGAACACCATTGGAGTGTTGGTTACACCAAATGGAATAACCAAGAACTCACAATGTCTATACCGACATCTGAAAGTCATTTTCTGCACATCCTCATCTTGTACTCCGAGCTGGTGATAGCCTGATCTGAGGTCTATCTTTGAGAACCACCATGCTCCATTAAGCTGATCAATGAAGTTTTCAATACTCGGAAGTGGGTACTTGTTCTTCACGGTCACCTGGTTCAGGCACCGATAGTCAAAAAAAATTCCCAAGCTGTCATCTGCCTTTGTGGCATACAAAATTGGGTCTGCCCAAGGAGAAAAACTGGACAGAATGAACCCATTCCTCTGTAAGTCCTCTAGCAGTACCTGCAGCTCATGAATCTCTGTGGGAGCAATCCGATATAATGCTGTAGATATCGGTGTCATCTCTGGGAACAATTCAATGAAAAAGTATACCTATATGTGAGGTGGTAGACCTCGAACATCATCAAGGAAAACATCCATGTACAAGTACACCACTACAGGATAGCTCGGACTCTCCACATCAATCGTTCTGAGTGTAAGGCTAGGCAATAAATGAGTGATCGGCTGCACTCTCCTCCTGGTAAGTCCATCTTGTGCTGAAAATCACCTTTATCTCCTATTAAGGTAAACCTGGTCCCATCTGTGCATACACACCGCACTTTCCGCCAAACACAGTCAATTTTTTCATTGACTGTAGATAACCAATCCATACCCAAGATGATGTTGTAATGCCTCGACGCTACTACTAGGAGATCTCAGCTAAAGTTCCCGCCTCCTAGTATAAGCTCGAACAGCCACCACAAGTGTGTAATCATCTAATCCACTCCCATATGAGTCTCTAGCCGTAATAATTGAGCCAAAGGCTCTGTCGGAATCTCTGAGCTCCAAACGAGGGAAGTGGAAATAAATTAATGACTGAAACCTATGTCTATAATTACTACCGCTAAGGTGGAATTAACACAGATTGTACATTGTATCATCTACGCAGTGCCGTGATCATAGGCCTCAGCTGCATAGAGCTGAGCTCGCCCCTATCCACCTGCTCCCTATGGTCTGGGTGGACCACTTGGTGGTGGTGAAGGTAGTATCTCGAATCATCTCCCACTGCCAGCTGCACGACCAGCTCATCTGCCACATCTATCTGCTCCCTACGGACATCCTCAGCCAAACCTCTGTCTTTGCCTGGATGGTACTTTGACCATTTTCTAATCATCTGTATGGCGAGTCGGACAGTCACGAGCCATGTGATCGTTCCTGCTGCATGCGTAACATTTCCCGATACTGGCATGACTGGCTCTGCCTCATGTTCCCCTAACAACTGACCCTGAATCCTATGGTCATCCACCCGTAGGTCTGGTCCACATGGACCTCTATGACATCTATCTACTACCAGCTACATAAGACTACACTATGTGTCGTTCCGTGGTGGGTCTCGCTGCTCGTGACTGCTCTTCAAGGAAACTCTCCACTAAGAAGGATCGCTCTAACACCCCCGCCTGCGTCGGGATTTTGAGTGAGATCAACGAAGCCATGAACTCCCTATTGAGTCCCTGATCAATGGTCCAAGCCTTGAATAATGGTTCATGCATCATATCAATGGATTACCTTGAGAGATTAGTGATCCTCGATGAGTACTGAGCCACAGTCATGTTTCTCTTCTGCAGATGAAGATGCTTCTATATGCACACTGCGAGAAGAGTCACTGGAACAAACTCTGCCCGAAACAGGCTCTTGAAGTCGGCCCAAAAAAGAATTGCCTCATTGTGAACCTTTAGAATTGAGCCTCACCATATCTTTGTAGAAGGCTGGCTGCAAGGATCTCCATGATATCAACTGGTGTCACTACCAGTCAGAAGACTCTCACTACGGCCTCCAGCCAATCATCAGCTGCAAGTGGGTTTATCTCTCCCCTGAACCTGGGTGGCCTCTGGCACTGGAACTCATGAAACATGCTCAATTGGCGTGCACCCTCTACTACTGGGGCTTGCGACATTAGTTTCCCAATGGGTAATGGTACCACTGGTGCCTCTGATGGTGCCTCTACTAGATGAGGGCCCTACACCGAGGTCTCGTCGCTCGGTGGGATATCAGTGAGTATTATATCCGGAACTCTAGCTGGATGTCTGCGTGGAGGCATCATAAAAAATAACAAGTGTGCCACGGTCAATATGTTATACCTGGTGAGCTGACTCAAAGAGATCACAATGTAAACTCTTGGAAACACACATTCAATTAGTGTTTTCGTGCACTGAGTCGGTAATAAGAATTCAGGGTCCCTGTGTATGGATATGTCGGCCTCCACACCAACAATGGATTCCCTAAACTGATAACCACACTCACTACACTTAACACTATTACTGTTACAAAAAGATTAGAGTCTTATATTCTATGTTATAACTAAATCCTCTGATAATAATTTGTCATGACCCGACCCTCGGGGCCTGTGCCGTGACTACCCCAAGACCGCATTCTATTGGCCAGGGGCTGGCAACTAACACCGAATGGTGTATTCCCTAAATTTGAGAAGGCATTGCCTTTATAACCTGTAAACACACGCAACCACGCACACAACAAGATACAAAAAAAGTCAACTATATAGAAAAAATAATGCTAAAAGTAAAAAAGAGGTCGGAATACAAGCCCAACAGTAAAGGTACGAGTACAACTGAAAAACAATACAATTGAAGAAAATAATAATGTTTCTACACGGTCTTCCTCCAAGTTTCCTACCTGATGTGTAGGTACAGATCACCTCCTCAGCACTCCACGTCCACCCATATCCTCTATGTACTTACACCTCGTATAGTCCACCTCTAGACATCGTCCAGTCCTCATACCCCTGACCTCAGTCAGCGCTGTCCGTCGTCTACACCATAAACAACAACGTGAGGGAATAGCCCATGCAAGGGTGATTATAAAAATACTAAGTAGGGACCCCAAGACTCTCAAGGTCTCACAAAATCTATGAAGGATAAACCACAGAGCATAGAATCAACTGAAAAACCTACTAAGCTATATGACCATACATATACCTAAGTTATCAAACAAACCCATCTCAATCACAAAGAAAACACAAATTACAACTCAAAATACCAAATCTAAACTATTCCACAAAGGAAGGAATACCACGTTGGTAAGTACCACACAGGTACACCACACAAAAGAATACCTACAAGGTATTACCACAAAGGAATGTACCACACATGTACGGACTCATCTCACACCAGGAATAACTTAATTAAAACTGTAAAGATGATTAGATGTAACTACTAATTCATCTTACTCTATTTAGAGGCTTTGCTACTATCCCACAATGGATCGCTCGGTGTTGACCCACAGAGGATCGCTAGGTGTTGACCTATACAGGATCGCTCGGTGCTGACCCACACAGGATCGCTCGTTGCTGACCCACACAAGATCACTCGGTGCTGAATCACACATGATCGCTAGGTGTTGACCCACATAGAATAGATATTCATTTTTCACATCACATCCAACTACTGGGTTCCCGCACTAAGCTTGCTCATCATCGGGAGGGTCCACCCCTCAAGACACTACTCGATACTCCAATTTCCATGAAGTCCCACGAAGTAGTAACCCCAAGGATTGCCACATATTTGGGATATCAACGCAATAGATGATGCATCAATTAGACGTCTGGTCTGTAAGTTATTAGACTTTTAGTCCCGAGGGCCCAGTTGGATTCGTTCTCGACCCAACCCAATAGTACTCCATCTTTATCCAAATATCTGATGAGTTAAACTCAAAGGGACCATCTCACTCCATGGTTTCCAGTGCCGCTGAAGGTTCTTTCAACAGACGCCTAGTGCCTTAGTTATAGCTGATAGAGAGAAAAGTTCGAAGTTGGCCTGGGTCTGGTCTTACCCGATCGGACTGACCCAGCACGATTTAGGTCGACCTTGCCAGCAGGGCCTGGCCTACCTCGCGCTGGGTGGCGTGAGTCCATGAGAGTGGTTAAGGCCACAAGGTCGGAATGGGGGTCGTGAAGGTCACGGGGGGGGGGGGGGGGGGGGCAGGGCCGTGGAGGCCGCGAAGCAGCGAGGCCGTGGGGCGGTGCGGAGGGCTGCGGGGCGGCACAGAGGACTACGGGGCGGCGTGGCTGTGGGGTGGTGAATAGCTTGAGGCCTCAGGGCAGCGAAGCCCATAAGAGGTGGAGGCTGTTGACGGCGCGAGGTCGCGGGGCAGTGAAGGCTGCGGATAGCGTGAGGCCGCAAGGCGGTGGAGGCCACGGGCGGGGCCGTTGTGATGTCACCTTCGTCACGGCCGGTGGTGGTGCCAGCTACCGCATCCTTTCGTCGCGGTGGCACAAATTCTCATTATTCCATCATGAAAGACACACCATTCAAGAACACCAGCAGCGGGTTCAGGCCATGTTTGTTTGGCCCGCACCCTTCATGTTAGAGCAGTAGCAAGCGGCTCAACAAAAACATGAATGAAGAACATCAAACCCTAAAACCTCCTAAAATTGATTATTCCCAAACCCGCAAAATAAAATAGTTGTGGATCAACTTGTTTAAGAGTTGATCTACATTATTTTTTTAGAAATTAAGATCATGGGAAATGTTAATCAGATATAATTAAACCCATATCTCAACAGTTCGTTGAAGATTGTCTGTGGTTGAGATGGATTGGCATTTTTTTACCCCAAAACAAGTCTCATCCAATGATGTCGGTGAGGAGAGGATAAATATGAAGTCAGTGACGATAGAATTTCTTCGATCATCAGTTCATTCATCATTGGATATACTTCGACAAAGTTTGGAGAAATATTCATCGAAGGAGAAGAGTTCTTCGTTGGCATTCTCCGTTGGAGAAGCTCTTCCACAAGTTCTCCCATCTCCTTTTCCAACCCAAAAATCCTCTCTAAAAGTATGAGGTGACAACATAAAATAAGATTTAACATTTTAATTTTTGGCACCATTTTGTTGGAATCATTTAATAGGCATAATTAATTAGAGGGTTTGGAACAATTAAAGTGGGGGAAGTTCAAGAGACTTCCCCACATTTAAGTGGGAGATTCAAGGGTCGGGTGGTCCCCGCCATTGAATTGAAATTTGGGGGGTTCAAACTCTGGTGGTCCCCACCACCATAACCCATACGGGAGGCTTTAGTTAAGGTGGTCCCCACCTTTATAACATCGACATGGGAGGTTTCAACAAAAATAAAAATGTTAAACATTTTTATTTTATTTTATTCTTCCACAAATAACCCAAAATCTAACTTTCTCCCTCGACCTACTACGGTCATGGTGAAGTTCTCTCTAAGTGAATACCGGTGTTTTGAGTTCAATAGTTCCATTATATTTCAATTCCTAGCACCGTTTCAAAAGTTACAAAAACCCATTCACATGTTTAGAGAACATACCGGAAAAAATGTTTTGAAATTCATTCCAGGCACACCGGGCCATAGAATCATGCGCCGCCAATTTTCGAGGACTCGTAAAATTCCCATTTAATAATAAAATTAATTATATTTTCTAGGTCTTTAAATATATTCACACCGAAGGATATCAACATTCTACAAATGATATAGACATATATAATCAAGGAATACGATTTATCTATTTACTATCATCTTGTCATGAAAAACAACGTAGTTGATTCTGTTAGAAAAAAACACGATTATCAATCCAAGTTGTGTATTGAATAATAATCTTTCTTCAAGGATATTAAAATAATGGATATGAAAATCATAATAGTAGGGAATTCATCCATCCTTTCCCAGATTATTTCTTAACTATTTGTCAAATAAAATATTAAGGACGCACAATGGTATGGTCTGGTGTTATAAAATAAGCTGAATACAGTAAAGGAATGGGAAGTTGTGAGACTTTCAAAATGATGATGATGTTATTATTTGGATTGGAATGATTATATATATTCATTAATCACCTAATATATAAAAAGAATTCATTTTATTATTCACATAGATCAACTTTCTCTACACATCCTAGGAGTACCAAGATGTTTTGTGATCTTCAAGAACACTTCTGGTGGGATAACATGAAAAAGGATATTGTGGAATATTTCTCAATGTTCTGGATATGTTAATAAGTTAAGAAGGTGCTGAAGAATTATAAATGGATAATGCAACCATTTCCCATTCAAAATGTGGAAATGGGATGATGTAACTATGGTAATTTTCACGAGTCATATAATGTAATCAAATGGAAATAATTTGTAGTTGGTTGTGGTGGAAAGACTCCAAAATATTATCCACATTATAAAAATTCAGGAATATCTCCCACATGAACAAATTTCAATGATATATTTGATGGAAGTGGTGACACATCATGGTTTTCCACACATGATTTTCTCTAATCATGATTTCATGTTCACATCTATATTCTGGAGGAGTCTTCACTATGATTTGAGTACTAAATTGAATTTCAGCTCGAACTATCATCCCTAAACTTATATAGAATATAAAAGGACTATTATGATTCTCAAAGTTATGATATAAAATTGGTCATTATAATTCAATGTTGGATGGGATTAGCATCTCCTATTTTTTTGTTCTCATACAACAACACCTTTAACTCGAGTATTCAAATGGATCTATATGAAGCTACTTATTGAAAGTGATGTAAAACTAAAACATGTTTGGATGAAGTTTGAGAAATAAATCTACTTGGTCATGTTCTTCTACAAGAGATGATAGAGAATTTTCAATCCATCCAACAACATATAAAATCTTCTTAGAGTAAGAAAAAGATATATGGTGACAATAATCTAAGGTAATTGGATTTCGATGTTAGAGATAATGCATTCATTACAATATCACTATGGAAGGCAGTCATGTAGTTTGGGAAGAAAGGGGATATTAAAAAAGGTTCATTTCCCCCTTTTATATCCTTGATCTCATATGATATATGAAATATCGGCTTGAAATTACAATGAATATGGATCAAGATCAAAATATGTTCCACATATCACAACTAATGAAGTACATACCATATCCCACACATGTACTGATCCCAACATTGGTATAGTTGGAGGATGATATCTCTTATGAGGAGCTTCCAATAAAGATTATGGATTATAAAGATAAGGTCCTACCCAAAAAGAATTCCCAATTTGTCAATGTTTGGTGGAGGAACCATATGTATGAAGAAGAATAATTGGAACTAGAGGAGGCAATGAAGGAGAAGTTCCCTGACCTTTTTATGTAAAAAACTTTCAAGGGATAAATTTCAAAATGGGGGTATAATGTAATTAACCAAACCTTTTTCAATTAAATTTTCTATTATTATTGTAATTTCATATAGTATAAATCACATAAACTCACTTATAGAAGAAAATAAATACATTATAAATGAGTAATTAATTAAAAAAAGTATTTCAAGAGGTTAAATAACCAATACTGATGAAATAATAACATGAGCTTAAGAATAGTAATATAAGCCTTATTAATATTAAACCAATCAAATGAATAGTAAACTCATTCATTAAAGTTTAAATAATATTTATGGATCTAATAAATGAAATAATGTTATAATTATATCAAAGTATAAGTAATTAATGTTTTTTAAATATTATTTTGTTGTTTTTATTTTTTAAGTAATAAATATCTTATTACAATTTAATGATTAAGTTAACAATTTAAAAGAATTTATTTTCCTAAAATGTATTCATAAATTAATATTTTTATTTCTTTTTATTTTAATATAGTTTTATGAGACCTTGTGTAATTTTTCCAAGCATTATAATATGAGTTATAATTTTAAAATTTATGTTTTCTATAAAATCTTTATTCTAATTAAAAATAAAATTAATCATATTTAGAAAATTATTTTCATAAAATGGATTTCATTTACTTATTATATACATAAAAATGGGTAGGGATAATGATTTATATTTTTATAAAACACTTGATTTTTTTTACAAATAGTTAAATATGATAATTTACAGTAAAAGCTAAATACATGAATTATGGAGTAATAGATAATACATGTATAATTTAAGCCTAAAATCTCGAAATATCCTTCATTTTTTTAGTATATTTAGTTATAATTCTAAAACAATCATAGTCTTGAGCTAATATAATAAACTAATGAATATAATAATGAGAAAACACCCCTCACCTCTACTCTAAATAAAATCCCTCACAACCTATTTTCCTCACACCTAAAAATTATTTATGCTTTTCCAAATTCTGACAACTTCACTTCCCTAACCCTACCCCATTTCCATTAGCTCTTATTCTCTTCAAAATACCAAATCATTTTCCTTAATGAGGTTCTAAAGGAGGATTAATTGAACAGGTAAATTGATTTTTCTTTTCTTTTAATTTATTTTCATGTTCTTTCTTATTTTAATTATCTCCTCACATCCCCTCATACAAATTTAATCTTAAATCCATTAACATACATAAAATATAATTCTATAATGTTAATTTTAGGTCAATAATTAAAATACTCCTTCTCCCTCTTTTATTCTAATAATGATATTGTCGCCCGTGATGTGTAAATTTACAAACATCGTGGGTGATGCACATTCCTTTTTCTTTTACCACTTTCATGGATGTTAAAAAAACCATTATAATGGTTGAAAAATATTTTAAAATTTATCTTACATTCCATTTTTACTACATTATCTAACATATATATATATAATATTAAATTATTAAAACAAAATAATTTTTCGTGATCAAGAAAGTCCAAAAAGTAACCTCAAATTATTATCAATAACTTTTATTTAATGATTCATACACATACCAAAGAAAATTATGTATAATATCATTTAAAATTATTTAAGATCACTAATAACATCTAATAACAATTCTATATATTTATCTTCATTTTACAAGAACATCCATTCTTGTATGCGTGTGAATAGGTCATGACAACTAAGAAATTGAACACTCCTGAACTATGAAATTAAACACTATAACTCTTATAAAATACCATAAATACACTTAATAAAACTATAATGAATAAAATTTATGTATAAAAGGTTCCTTATTAGTTATTTAATTAATCCGATTTTATTATATGAGATATGAAATTGAATAAATCATTCAGTCATAAAGTAAGGGGAATTCACGAACCCAACTCCATTTCGACGGGTTTTCCCTCTTTCAAAAAAATTTATTTATCTATGTTCATTTAATTGTACTTAAATTACATTTAATTATTCTCCAATTTCTATTTATGTTGAGGTTATGACATGTACAATGTTTCCTGAAATAACTCTTCTTTTAAAAAAACATACCTTCTACTTCTCTCAGGAATTTGACTTCTTCACTCAAGATTAATGCTTCATATAACAAAAATATTATTTAAAAAATTTTATTCACGAATGTATGCTTTAATAAATTTAACCCACTCATTTCTAAGGGTTATTTTATATTAAATAGTGATGTCTATTCTATGTGGGATACATGATCATGTAAATGTAATGATGTCATAGGTATGCCCTGAATTATATAGAGAAATGTTAATGTTATGATGTGAAATGTGTTCCTGGAATTATATATAAATCCAATTAATTAGGAAATTTGATGTGTCTCAAGAGAAAAAATGAAATATGCATGAACATGGTGATATCTTTGTTCATAACTATGTGTGATAGTTTATCACTAAAACACGATGTTTCATTTTTATGAATTGCCACATTCCAAGTATTTTCATAATTATTACCCTCATTATTATTATCTTATATCAATTTTATGATGATAATGATTATTATTACACCATGTTATAATGATTCCGGTTCTTTTCTATCCTTTTACTACGATTTTAGCTCACCCTTTTCATTGATGTATATCCTCGGGTGATTACTTGTACTAAGGAGGGAAGGAGGACCGATAAGAATCTAGGGAAGATGGAATTAAATTCATGTGTTTGTTTTATTTTGAAAATTCTATGTATAGTCCTAATTTTCCCAACATACTGGTCCTTTGGATCTAGTTTGGTAATTCTTTTACATTTTTTTTCTATAAAATTATGTAATAAGTTCTGTAAGAAAATGATGGGTCCCTATAGTGATAAATATGGTGGTGATATATTTGACTCTGAGACATCTGATGGAGAAAATTATGGTTGTGAGATATCTGGCAGTGAGTCATTTGGAATGACAGTGAGACATGCTAGTGATATTTCACCCAATGGTAGGTCAGGTATAGAGGTGACTCCTGTTCATTAGTGACTAGTCTTAATGGTGTCTCCTCTCATTGGTGACTCATATCAAATACATGTAGCGTTTGTCAATGAATTATTT
The DNA here is from genome assembly GCA_963277665.1 of Viscum album. NCBI lineage: Eukaryota > Viridiplantae > Streptophyta > Magnoliopsida > Santalales > Viscaceae > Viscum > Viscum album. The sequence goes on from OY728142.1 coordinate 1,935,644,689, forward strand.
CTAATGATGGGTAATTATTGGTGGTGTGAAATTCCAGGTGGTGACTCAACCTCAATGGTTAGTCTTTTTTATGGTGATTTGATTCTAGTGGTGCGTAAACTCTACTGGTGACTCAATTATATAATTATCCAATATTTCATTATAATTATTTATAGTATAAAATAAATAATAATAATAATAATAACTCATTAATAACTTTAATAATATGACATTTTGATCATTTAAATAAGGGTTCCAACAATCTCCCCCTTTTTGATGATCACAACTAATGGAATTTTAGAAACCATTTATGAAATAATCATTGGCTGAAATAGAAATGCGTAACACTTTAAAAAGATAATGTCAGGGGTTGATCATACAATTTATAACTGAATATAAAAATTAATTTGATATCAGATATATGAAATTAATTATGTATCAAATATATTTCAAAAAATAAGATATCAATGATATTTAAATGGTATGATATGAAAGAATGACATAATCATAAAATTAAAACCCCATAATTAATAAATACAAAATTAGTGGAATAAATCAAATATAATTTAAGTACTCATTGTATCATAAATAACATAAATTAAAAATAAATGTGATAATAATAATTATTCTCATCATTTTGGGATTATAAAAAATTGAAGACAATGTACTATAAAATCAAATATAAAAAATATTAATAAATAGATAATTACTATTGAGGATAAGAATGATTACAATCGAAAATGAGAAATATAAAAACTCATAAAAAATCATATAGAAATCCTAATCTCAATGCCTCTAATCCTGATTTATATGAATATTAAGTGTCCTTATATTATCATAGTTAAAGGGAACATCATTAGAGGATGATTTAATTGTGGTAGAGGTTGTTGGGAAAGTAGGACTGGCCTTAGGTATAAATGTAAAAGGTGGAATATCCCAATTGATCTTAAGAAAATTATTCTAAAATGATCGAAATGAAGAAAAACTACAAGGATAAAAATGATATGGTATCGGTGAATTGGGATCCCATGTAATGGATGGTCCAAAATAATCAGCAGTAATAGATAGGGGATTCAGATGAAGGGTCATTGGTATGGACTTGTGTCCCATGACTACAATCCCAAGGACATGCAAGAGAGGCTTAATCATATTAATTAAGTCTATAATAATATTAACTCCAATATCGATGGAAAGGAATATTCGTGATTCTCCTCCATGAAAAATCAAAGCATAAGTTTCACAAATTTTATTGGCATAATTTCTACTTGAATGATTTGGTAATATGGTTCTATTGAAGGATATCTGGATGAAACCAGAAGTGAGTTTTCAGCTCATTCATAATACTGATCTGGGATAGGTAATTCATAAATTCTTTAAATAAACTTTCTCTATCATTTTTAATATTATTCATAGAATTATTTAAAAAAATATTCACATGATCATTATTGTTCCTAATCTAACTTGGACTCCCTTTATGGATATCAAGAACATCTATTGAAATGGATCAAATATCCTCTCAAGAAACTTTTCTGATCAACTCAATATCAAGAGAAGTAGGGGAGAACATTAAACAGAATCCATAAATGATATATTCTATAACATGCCTAATAAAGAACCTAGATAATCATGAAAATAATATCACATATCATCCATAACAGACTTCATGGTCTCCATCACATTTGATAACATCATTATCTCTATCTCCACTTTCCATGAATGATATACATCATCTCGGTCTGAATGTGTTGAATCCCAATATCTATAATATGTATAGAATCATTCTCACTATATTTTATAACTAGAGTATGTTGATTAATTAGAATTATATCATAATAAGGAGAAATACTTTCCTCTAAAGACTCCAAGTCATCTTTGGAAACAACCTCAATAGGCACAGGAGAAATAGAAGGTGAGGGGGAACATACTCCCTCACCAGGAACCTCTACAAGATATTTTCAAGAAAAGACTATTGAATAAAATATATAAATATATTATACAAAATATATCAATTCTACCACTGATCCCTTAGGATCCATTTCTACTCAATCTTAGATAGCTAATCCAACATGTTTTGGTGGGATGCTATCATCATCTATGGTGGGGGATTAAATTCCTAGCCTCTCATCACCTGTATATCTATCCCATTATTCAAAATCTGAGACTCCCCTCCTAGGAGATGATATAACATCAAGCTCAAAAATTATATGCTCAATAACTACATTCTCACCATAAACATAATCTACAAATACACGACTAATTCTGTAGATTATAAAATATGGGGTTTCCTCCCCCACAACTGATTCCTTCCACTCATCTTGAGTAGAATCATCCACATCCCTAACAATGATTCGTCTCTCCTAAGATAAAGAATAAAAAAAGTAAAATAAAATTTTTCCTGAGGCATCACATGATCATCAAACCTATCATGATCAAAACCATCTCTATGATAACATCCATTTTCATCACCATCTCATTTATCCTTTCAATATCCTCCACTATCATAATTATCATATTATTATTCATTTTCTTCTTCAACTCCCTCTTCATATTCAATTTCACATCCATTATCAAAATCCATTAACTCAAAAATTTCATTTGAAACATCAATCTTCTCTTCTTCACATCCTTCAGATAAAGTAGTCTCTCTAATAGGTAGATACTTATGAAGAACATCTAGACCAAAATTAACAGGTGGCATTTCTAGAATTTTAGGGTCACTACACTCCTCAAGTGAAAATTCATTCTCATTATTGCCATAATCATTAGTCTCAAATTTTTCCTACTTCTCATCTGAGTTCACAATAACATATTCTGGCTCTATCTTATGATCAACAATGTCTTTTGGTCTGGAAGGGTGATCAACAGGATTGAACTCCTCATAAAATATATTTGTATAGACAAACTATTTATTTTTCTATGGGTTCCAATTTATTTCCATTCTCCTTAAAATAATCTTGGTAAACGAAAAATATCGATAATTTACCTCAGTTTCATCAGCACAATCAACCAAACCCTTATCTTCTAGAATGGCCCAAATGAACATGGGGTATATCAGATATTTTTACCTAGAAGATGTCTTGAACATATCCATCATATTAATCATAAAATATCATAACAATTTAATTTTATATCCTATATTGATCATATATACCAAATATAAATATTGGAAATATATTTTAGGAAAAACCAATTTTCTTGGGCACATCATGTGCTGTATGAAATTAAATTAAAAAAAAAATCAACATCAAGCTCATTTGTAGATGGTCTATAAGGTTATATCTTTAGTATTATTAACCAACACATTCTCGTATTTTAATAATTCACTTTCACTTGAAATAATCCCTTCATAATAATTGTAAATATATTTGTGTGGTACTTTAATATATCTTGCCCATAGATTTGAAGAATACATCACCTTATACCCATTTATCCTTCTTTAAACCCCGCATTTATCTTCCCCAAAACTGAACTCAACATTATCATAAAACTGATCCACTATCCTAGGATATAATGGACCCTCATTATTCAATAATTTCCATTAAAATAGTTGGTATTTAATTACATTAAGATCTAATAAATATCTTGTCTGAAACGACTCAGTATGAAATTCATTCTCATGTTCCAATATTCAATTCTTGTGTCACCAGTTTCACGGCATGGATGCAGGTATCCTAAAATCCTATTTCTGGTTCATCAAAAGTTAGAACTCCTCATAATTCAACTCAACATCTCACTTCACCCTAACCATCACAAATGGTTTGATGTTATAATAAGTTTGAGGGGACGATAATGGTTGGGAGAAAAAGAAACAAAGTAGTTCAGAAGGAAATAATGAGAGAGATACAGAGATTCAAAAATGGACTACATCCACAATTTATATCATTTATCGATTTGAAAATAGAAAATAAAAATAATATATTTACGGGGAAAAAATGAAATTAAATATTTACCTAGAAATAAAAATCAGTTATGACTATTAAATTCCAATGGTGGGTCATTAACAAAAGCGGGTTGTTCCTATAGTGGGTTATCAAATAGTGGTTTATCCAATTGTGGTTAATTGAAATGATTATATAATATTGAAAAGTGGGTGATTTGAAATGGTGTGTAATATCTAATGGTGGGTAATTTCCAATGGTGGGTCCCCAAAAATGATGTCTCCCCAAAATTTATAATTACAAACATTTGACTAATGTACTTTGTTCTCATATAATTAAATGTCATAAAAAAGATATCAAAATTATTATAATGACCCATACTTTACATACATTGTTAAAACATCAAAATTTAAGTACACTTAATACAACATATAACAAAACCATGAAAGGACCGTATAGGTATAGTTTCATTAGAAACTGGGAAAAATAAACAATTGGTTCATAAAGCATCTACATTGTCTCCCATTTATATCATCATATCTAGAGTCTCTTTTGGCATATCCTACTTAATAACATTCTTCCTGACCTGGGGAAATGAAACATATAAAAGGGTGAGCTCAAATGCTCAGTATGGGTAAACAAAAGAAATATCAATCACATTATATTCATAAGAACATAACATTTTGGAAATCTTAACCTGCAAAAGAGATCATAATTTCATAACATGGGATAATTCATAGTAGTAAAATGTAATACCAATAATCATAACGTAAAACATGAAACTTTTTGGAATACACACATAATCATATATAATCATTTCTTAGTAGTCAATACTAATAGCCAAGACTATCTTAGCGGACAAAGTCCATTTCTGAACCGAGTTCACTCCTCATTTCAGTCCTGTTTCACTGAACCTGATTAACCTGCCATTCCAGCCTTGTCAATCTAATGAGATATAAATCTTTACCCAATGCATTTGAGGGAGATATAGGTCCCACCCATCTTATAATGAAACAATTCTTATGTGTTCCACAAAATAAATCATACATCATAGCATAACCCATGTAATAAAAATGGGATTCTTAATCAACATGCCATCATAAAACAATCTATTTAAGATAAAAGGACATCATAAAAATAATTCCATCATAACATAATCAAAACAATGTAAAAATAGGGATAGAAACAGAACCCTATATTATCTTAGATGGAAAATAATTATGATAAAACACTTGAACCCCATTCTTGAGGAAAATTTCCTTTCTACTTCAAATTTTTTTTCCTTTCTTAACATGTCATATAATTTTAAACTAAAATAAGTTGATTCAAAAAAACATGAAAATTTTTAAAGGAAGATACATGTAAATAATGTTCTAAAAATCCATTCATGCCGTATAAGTAAAAAAAATTCTTCTCGTACTTTGGCCGGAAAATTCAAAAAGTACCTCGTACAAAAAAGGAAAAAAAATTCCTTTCATATCTTTTAATAAAAACAAACGGAAGTGTAAAATTGGATTTAAAAAATTTTAGGAGGATAGAAATAATATTACATATTAATGAAATATGGATGTGGATGATAAATATTCCCCAGTAATATCTGAAGTAAAAACAATCTTGGATAAAAATTGAGATTGCGATATTTTCCATTACCTTAGGTCTGATTTGCTTCGTAAATGTCAAAAACTCCTGTATAATGATTTAAATAATGTTATTGACTTATTCTAGAATCATACGTATTTTTATGATATCATATATAGTCATATTCTTAGCTTTTTATTAGTAATATTTCATTGCTACTTGTTATTCGTGTGTTTATTACTTTATGTGCTTATGCGTGTTTTGTCGAATAAATTATTATTCTTCTTTTTAGGTTATAGATACCTCGTTTATAGAATGGTATTAGTGTAATATATATCATATTCATTCTTTCAATTCATTTATATAATCATTATTCAATGAAGATCATGTAGAACGAGTCGCATCACATCGTGGAGACTGTATTCTGTACGTACGCACGAGCGATGATATCATTCCCATGATCGTGGAATTTTATTGGAGTGTATGTATACTATTTAAGAATCAATATCACTTTATAATAATCATATATAGATATTATTTACACCATTATATCCATCCAAGTACGGTGGTGGTTGAAAATAGATTACACCACGGTATGGAGACAGTATTCTGTATGTACGCACGCACGGTGATTTCATTTTCTGTACGATGGATAGATGGTGAAATAGGGTTGTTTCATACTTATAATAACATATAAGTATACGATTGATACTTATGTTATTACTTCATAATGAAACAACTAAATAAGAAGAAGTGGAAGAAGAAATAAATTTGAAAGAATCGGTAACGGACATTACCTCTTTTTTGAAGCGCCTCTTTGAGACCTCATTTTAGGGAACTAAAATTGGTCTTTGAAGAAGACCAGGACCTCTCAGATGTTTCTAGGGAAATGTAGAAGAGAATTTGGCAGGTTTTGGCCGATATTGAAGGCTCAAAGTGGTGTGAGGAATAGAGGTAAGAGGTTCCCTTTTATAAGGGAGTAGAGGGGTAATTAGGAAAAACTAAAAATAATATTTTATTATCAAGTCATATTCGGTTTATAATAGCTCCAAATTGATTTATTTAGAAGATAATGTGTTTATGGGTCTAAATCCTCTCATCAAATAAAATTTAGACAAGTTTAGGTTTCTATTTTAACCTTATCATTTAGATTTTACTTTAAGTTAGATAATTTAACTTTTACCATGTCTTCTTGTTTTCTTACACTATAAGGTTAATAAATTCTCTATTACAAGACAAACGAACCCCAAGTTGTTTATTATTAATATATATAACCTTATCTAAGTCATTTGGCCAAACCTTAGATTTTTATGAATAAAATAACAATTAATAATATAATGTTTGTTTTAAAAAACTATTTTATGTCAATTTTGACACTATTAGGTAATTGATTTTTTTGAAAATCATAACAGAAATATTAGTTCAAAAAAGCTAATTAAATCAGTAATAACATGTAATATCAACCTAGAAAATTATTTGAATTCATAAAAAGTCTCAAATTACATTTATTTAGGTATTTATAACATCAAATATGTCAATATTTCATTAATAAAATAATTATTGCATCCTCATTGTGTCATAAATAAATTAAATTATTTAATGTCTAAAAATTAAAAATAAAATACCATATTGTAGGAAATCTTTTTATCTTTCTAATTAATATTTATAGTCCAATTTATCTTATGCATAACCCTATATTAAAAATTATTTAGTTATTAAACTTTGATTTTATCTATTTTAACCCTTCTTTAAATAAATTAATAATAAATGTCCTAATCTAATCCAAGTGGGAATAAATGGTAATATTTTATTCCTAAGGTTGTTATTGGTCTAAGTACACTTATCCAATAGAATTATAACATGTTTTAGGGTAATAATAATATCATTTTTAACCTTAATTACCCTATTTACTTTTAACCGTGGTAAAAAAAGTAAACAGTTACAATTCACCAAAAAATTATTTTCATCTCATTGAACCACATTTTAGTCCTTTATATTAACCGTGTCTCTCAGATTTTCGAAATTCCACTCACAGAAGCGGTAAAATTAAGTTTTATGTAAATTTGCATATTCTCCTAGGAGGTGGGTAAAAGACAGTGAAAAGTTCAATAAAATATTTATATATATATAATTTTTATTAAATGACTCCAAGGAATTACTTTGGTCTTATAAAGGTATTATGTATCAATTTTGACCTAAAATAAATTTAAATAAAATAAATAATTATTTAAATAAAAAGTCAGTTTTTAAATAGTAACCCATTTTTTTCAATATTCATCCAAAATTGAAAGTTTTCAAAAAAATACCAAAATTTCACCCAAGGCTAATTTTGATATTCCGAATCCAAAAATGAATTCCATTTTGAAAGATGAAGTTTATAAAATTCCAAAAAAATTGGGTAATACTATTTATAACGGCTAGTTTTAATAATATTTTAATAGCATATCATTGTTTAGTGAAACTCGGTATTGCGTACGATGCAAGCTATCGAGGAAGGTTGTGATTGCGTGTAAAGCAAGCCAAGATAGTGTTGTGTGTAGTGATAGATTCCTTTGATGATTTATATAACATAAAAAACAAAATATGTCTCATAAAATTCTCGGGTGTTACATTCTACCCGCCTTAAAATGAATTTCGCCCTCGAAATTCATCACTTTGTAACAAACAGATGAGGATACCTCTTCCTCATCATATCCTCAAGATCCCATGTAGCTTCCTCTAATTGGTGGTTCCTCCATAAAACATTCACCAAGTGAGTGGTCTTATTCCGTAGGAATGTTTCTCTACGATCCAGAATCTCTATCGGATGTTCTTCATAAGAAATATCTTTCTCCAGCGGTACAAATTCTGAGTTGAGTACATGTGAAGGATCAGGTATGTACTTTCTCAGGAGAGATACATGGAACACATCGTGAACTTGAGAGAGATTCGGTGGAAGTTCCAATCGGTAATCTACCTTCCCAACACGATCCAGTATTACGAAAGGACCGATATACCTAGGGCTCAGCTTTCCCTTCTTTCCAAATCTGATTACTCCCTTCCAAGGAGATATTCGTAAGAACACTTTATCACCCACTTCAAACTCTTGGTCTTTTCTTCAGTTTTCGGAATAACTAATTTGTCGACTCTGAGCTGATCTTTTGTGTTGTTGAATAGATCAGACCTTTTCTGCCATCTCATCAACAAGATCAGGTCCTAATAGCTTTCTTTCCCCAACTTCATCCCAGCAAGTTGGAGTCTTGAAATTCTCTCCATAGAGAGCTTTATAAAGAGCCATCTGAATACTGGAGTGAAATCTATTATTATATGAAAATTCCACCAAAGGTAGGTGTTGATCCCAACCAACATTGAAATCCATAGAGAAAGCTCACAAAATATCTACTAGAGTTTGAATTGTCCTCTCAGAATGACTGTCTGTATGAGGATGATAAGCAGTGATAAAACTCAACTCTGTATCCAGAGTATGCTGAAGACTTCAACAAAACATTGAGGTAAACCTCGGATCCCGGTATGATATAATAGAAAGTGGTACTCCATTAAATCTTACCACTTCCTTTACATATATCCTGGTAAGCTGATCCAAAGAGAAATATTCTCTAATAGCAATGAAGTGTGCAGACTTTGTAAGACGGTCAACTATGACCTAGATAGCATTATTGCCTTTGGATGTATTAGGAAGTCCCGTAAAAAGGCCATAGTTATGTTTTCCCATTACCATTCAGGTATGGATAATGGTTGTAACATCCCCTTCGACTTCTGTCTCTCAGCTTTAACTTGCTGACAAACCAAGCATCGAGAGAGATATTCCTCAACATCTCTTTTCATGCCATCCCACCAGAAGTACTCTTTCAAGTCCCTATAAATCTTCGTGATTCCACCATGAGTAGATAATGAAGAACTATGAGCCTCATCCAGTATCTCCTTCTTTAATTCTGGGATGGGAGGAACACAAACCCGATTCCTGAACCTTATTATTCCATCACAGTCAAGGTTGAATTCAGGAACATTTCTCACCTTTTTTTGTAACTCTACATCTTGTTTCTGTGCCTCTTTAATCTTCACATGTATAGATGATTGAACATTTATTTTAGAAAGATACGATTTTCCCCTTCCATTATAATTCCACGATCCATCCTTTGTAAATCCATAAATATTGGATCTTTTGTGATCCTCGTCATGGATAAGCTAGCATGGTCTTGTCGACTTAATGCATCTATCGCCTTGTATTCTTTCCCAGGGTGGTAATGAATTGGGAAGTCGTAATCCTTAATCATCTCGAACCATCTTCTTTGGAACATATTCAGCTCCTTTTGGGTGAAAATATACTTTAATCTTTTATGATCAGTATAAATATCACACCTTTCTCCATAAAGATAATGCCTCAAAATCATTAATTCAAAGATTACCGCAGCTAACTACAAATCATGAGTTGGGTAATTTTGCTCATGGATTTTCAACTGTCGTGAGGCATAAGCTATCACTATATCGTTTTGCATGACAACAAACCCCAATCCCTTCTTGGATGCATCACTGTAGATCAAAAACCTTTCTCCACTACAAGGAAGTGCGAGTACAGGTGCACTGGATAACCTTCTTTTCAAATCCTTGAAATTCTCTTCACATTCCTCCATCCACACGAACTTAACTCCTTTTTGAGTCAACCTGGTGAGTGGATTAGATAATCATAAAAAATCATTCAAAAAATGTCAATAATATCCTGCCAAACAAAGAAAAATTTGGATATCGGTTACAGTTGTCGGTCTCGACCATCTTTTGATAACCTCTATTTTTGCTAGATCCACATATATTCCCTCTTTTGAGATTATGTAACCCAAAAATGAAACTTTTTGAAGCCAAAATTTACACTTGGTAAATCTGGCATAAAGCTTCTCCTTTCTCAGGGTCTTCAATATAATTCTCAAGTGATCTTCATGTTCATCCTTGCTCTTTGAATAGACAAGAATATAATCTATAGAGACTTCCAAAAACTGACCAAGAAGGTCTCTAAAGACTCTATTCATCATATCCATGAAGATAGCAGGGGAATTAGTAAGACCAAATGGAATCACTATAAATTCATAGTGTCCATACCTTGTACGGAAAGTCGTCTTTGGTATATCCTCCCTTTTGACCCTTAATTGATGATACCCTGAACGAAGATCAATCTTGGAAAAGTATTGAGCTCTGCATAGTTGGTCAAATAAGACATCAATGTGAGGGAGAGGATATTTATTCTTGATCGTGATCTTGTTAAGTTCTCGATAATCAATGCAGAGTCTCATTGATCCATCTTTCTTCTTAACAAACAGAACAGGTTCTCCCCAAGGTGATGCACTAGGGCGTATGAATCCTTTATCAATATTCTCTTAGAGTTTCTTTTTCAATTCCTGCAACTCAATTGGGGCCATTCTATAAGGTGTCTTTCAAATAGGTGAAGCACCCGTTATGAGTTCTATTGAAAACTCAACTTCACGATTTGGTGGAAGACCCGGAAATTCCTCCGAAAAGACATCGTCAAACTCCCGTACAATGGGATTATTATTAATTGTGAGTTTCTCACCAACCATTTGAGATAAATAACCTTCATTTAGTGGAATCAAGACCCATAAGATGGACGAAATTTCCACTGGAAGGTTATGTTCATCCTTGCATCTATAGATGTTCATAGATTGATCTGGAATATGAAATGTGACTTCCCTTCTTTAGAAATTGATATGAGCTCCATATAATGAAAGCCAATCCATGCCATGAATCACATCAAATTCCACTATAGGAAGGATCACAAGATTTGTAGGAAGCACTTTCCCACAAACTTCAATCGGAGAAGAATTATAAACTTTTGATGTGACTATTGTTCTATTAGGAGTTTTCACAGCTTACTCATCATCTAATTGTTGAGGTAATACAACGATACCCTTAAAAAAAATTTCAGAAATAAAAGGGTGGGTGGATCTAGAATCAAATAAAACTATTTCAACTTTAGAGTGGATAGTAAGTGTACCTTTTACCACTTTGTTATCGTACTCCACATCGCTGATAGAAATTGCATGTGACTTTCTTTTGTCTTTAGCCTTAAGAGTTTGTTTACGTCGATCATCATCAACAACCCTTGGATTAGGGCATTGATTAGAATAATTCCCCATTTCCTGGCACTTGTAACATTGAAGTGTAGGAGGTGCACTCTGTGTAGCCTTCTCTTTGTTCGCATCACTAGACATCTTCTTCCCATCATTGCGGCATTCAAATTCTCGATGACCTTCCTTTCCACATTTTAAACATTTACTAGTCCCTTTAAGACAACTCCCTCCATCTTTCTTTCCATACTTTGAGCATAAGGGAAAACTCATCTTCTTTTCAGTGTGATCTTTAGATTCTCCTTTGAATTCCATTTTCCTCTTCTTATCAATCCCATATGACTGATGGGTTACTCCAATCTCCATCTCAACCTTGAGAGAACATCGAACGATTTAATCATAGCTATTGAAGCCCCTTATGGATAACTCCCTTGGAAGACTTGGTTTTATGCCACTAAAGAATCAATCAATCTTACTCTCAGGTTGGATAATAATACCAGAAGCGTACCTTGAAAGTCTTTTAAAATTTTCTTCATAGGTACCAACTGATCCATCATCCTTTTTCTTCAGTCCAAGAAACTCCTTCTTCGTCTTTGTTCGAAGAATACGAGGGAAGTACTTATTGAAAAATAAGTTCTTGAAATCATCCCATTCCATGGACTCAATTTCATCTCCATGCCTCGTATTCTTGATAAGATTCCACCATTGATCATCATCTCCTTCCAAATGATATACTGCTAAGATAACTTTATCATATTTAGAATATTGAAGAACTGAAAATAACTTTTCGGTAGTACTGATCCATTGTTCAGCATCTAATGGATCAGTAGACCTGCTAAATGAAGGTGGATGGTGCCTCATGAAGGATTCAACAGAATGTTGCTCCTCCCTTTTCTCGTTTGGATGTCCTTCATGATTCATAACTTGAGAAAGTTGTGTGAGCATGGATACAAGATTTTCTATTCAATATCCTATAACTTTTGGTTGCTCAGGATGATAATGATTGCATTTCCCGTCACATTCCGCATTAACACGATTCCTTTGGGTTCTAGCCATTGACTAAAACCAAGCGGAATAGTGTGAGAAACACTAATTATAATAGAAAAACCACATAATCAAGAATAAAATTTTACACATAAGGTCTTATCATAGGTTATTCATGGCCATTTCAAAAACACTAAGATTGTGTTCTATGCTTAGACTTATCCTTAAGGCTCTTACTAAGGCTTTCACATCCTATTTTCCAAAGGATGACTATACCTTTCCTCTGACAGCAACAATAACAACCCATACATTACATACATTGTTAATACATAAAAATTGATGTACACTTATTACAACATATACCAAAACCATGAATGGACCGTATAGGTATAGTGTCTTTAGAAACTGGGAAACATAAACAACTGGTTCATAAAGCATCTACATTGTCTCCCATTTATTTCATCATATCTTGAGTCCCTTTTGGCATATCCTAATTAATAACCTTATTCCTGACCTGGGGAAATAAAACATACAAAATTGTGAGCTCAAATTCTCAGTAAGGGTAAACAAAAGAAATATCAATCACATCATATTCATAAGAACATAACATTTTGGAAATCTTAACCTGCAAAAGAGATCATAATTTCATAACATCGGATAAATCATAGTAGTGAAATATAATCCCAATAATCATAACTTAAAACATTAAACTTTGTGGAATACACACATAATCATAGAGAATCATTTCTTAGTAGTCAAGAATCATATCCAAGACTATCTTAGCAGAAAAAGTCCATTTTTGAACCGAGTTCACTCCTCATTTCTGTCCTGTTTCACTGAGCCGGATTAACCTGCCGTTCCAGCCATGTCTATCTCATGAGATATAAATCTTTACCCAATTCATTGGAGGGATATATTGGTCCCACCCATCACATAATGAAACCATTCTTATGTGTTCCACAAAATAAATCATACATCATAGCATAACCTATGTAATAAAAATTGGATTCTTAATCATCATGCCATCATAACACAATCCATATAAGATAAAAGGACATCATAAAAATAATTCCATCATAAAATAATCAAAACAATGTAAAAATAGGTATAGAACCAGAACCCTATATTATCTTAGATGGAAAAGAATTTTGATAAAACACTTGAACTCCATTCTTGAGGAAAATATGCTTTCTAATTCAAAAACATTTTCCATTCTTAAAATGTCATATAATTTTAAACTAAAAGAATTTGATTAAAAATAAACATGAAAACATGTAAAGGATTCTTCATGGAAATAATTTTCTAAAACTCCATTCATGTCGTATAAGTAAAAAACATTCTTCTCATACTTTGGCCGAAAAAGTCAAAAAGTACCTCGTACGAAAAAGGACAAAATATTCCTTTCATATCTTTTACTAGAAACTCACCGAAGGGTAAAATTGGATTGAAAATATTGTAGGAGGATAGAAATAATATTTCATATTGACAAAACAGGGATGTGGATGACAAATATTCCCCAGTAATTTCTGAATTAAAAACAATCTCGGATAAAAATTGAGATTGTGAGATTTTCCCTTACCTTAGATCTGATCTACTTCGTAAATGTCCGAACCTCCTGTATAATGATTTAATTAATGTTATTGAATTATTCTAGAATCATAATTATTTTTATGATATCATATATGGTCATATTCTTAGCTTCTAATTTGTAATATTCTATTGCTACTAGTTATTTGGGTGTTTAATACTTTTTGTTATTATGGGTGTTTTGTCGAATAAATTCTTATTCATATTTTTAGGTTATAGATACCTCATTTCCAGAATCGTATTAGTGTAATATATATCATATTCATTCATTTAATTCATTAATATAATCATTATGCAATGAAGATCGTGTAGAACGAGTCGCATCACATCGTGGAGACGGTATTCCCTACATACGCACAAGCGATGATATCGTTCCCATGATCATGGAATTTTATTGGAGTGTATGTATACTATTTCAGAATCAATATCAGTTTACAATAATCATATATTGTTATTCATTACACCATTATATCCATCCAAGTAAGGTGGTGGTGGAAAATAGATTACACCACGACGTGGAGACTGTATTCCGTACGTACGAACGCGCGGTGATTTCGTTTTCTGTAGGATGGATAGATGGTGAAATAGGGTTGTTTCATAAATATAATAACATATCAGTATATGAGTGATACTGATTTTATTACTTCACAATGACACAACTAAATAAGAAGATGTGGAAGAAGAAATAAAGTTGAAAGAATCGGTAACGGACATTACCTCTTCTTTGAAGCGCCTCTTTGAGACCTCCTTTTAGGGCACTAAAATATGTCTTTGAAGAAGACCAAGACATCTAGGATGTTTCTAGGGAAGTGGATAAGTGAATTTGGCAGGGTTTTTCTGAGATTGAAAGCTCAAAGTGGTGTGAGGAAGAGAGGGAGGAGGTGCCCATTTATAAGGGAGGAGAGGGGCACCTTAGGAAAACCTAAAAATATTATTTTATTATAAAGTCATATTCTGTTTTTAATAGCTCCAAATTGATTTATTTATAATATAAGGTGGGTATGGGTCAAAAAACTTTCATCCAATTTAATTTAGACAAGTTTAGGTTTCTATTTTAACCTTATCATTTAGATTTTACTTTAAGTTAGATAATTTAACTTTTATCGTGTCTTCTTGTTTTCTTACACTATAAGGTTAATAAACTTACTAAAAAAATCCAAACGAACCCCAAGATGTTTATTACGAATATATATAACCTTAGATAAGTCATTTTTCCAAACCATATACTTTTAGGAATAAAATAACAATTAATAATATAATATTTGTTTTAAAAAAGTATTTTATGTCAATTTTGACACTATTTGGTAATGGATTTTTGTGAAAATCATAATAGAAATATTAGTTCGAAAAAAGTTAATTAAATCAGTAGTAATATATAATAGTAACCTATGAAATTATTGGAATTCATAAAAAGTCTCAAATTACATTTATGTGGGTATTTATAATTACAATTATGTCAATATTTCATTAATAAGATAATTACTGCATCATCATTGTGTCATAAATAAATTAAATTATATAATGTCTAAAAATTACAAATAAAATACCATTACTTAGGAAATAATTTTATCTTTCTAATGAATATTTATAGTCGAATTCATATTATGTATAACCCTATATTAAAAATGATTTAGTTATTAAACGTGGATTTTATCTATTTTAACCCTTCTTTGAATAAATTAATAATAAATGTCCTAATCTAATCCAAGTGGGAATAAATGGTCATATTGTATTCCTAAGGTTGTTTTTGGTCTAATTACATTTATCCAAAAGATTTATGACATGTGTTAGGGAAATAATAATATCATTTTTACCCTTAATTACCATATTTACTTTTAACAGTGGAAAAAAAATAAAAAGTTACTATTCACCAAAGATTATTCTCATCTCATTGAACCACATTTTAGTCCTTGATATTAACTGTGTCTCTCGGATTTTTGAAATTATACTCATAGAAGTGGTAAAATTATGTTTTATGTAAACTTGAAAATTCTCCTAGGAGGTGGGTAAAAGACGGTGAAAGGTTAAATAAAATTTTTATATATCTAAAATTATTATAAAATGACTCTAATGAATTAATTTGAACTTATAAAGGTATTATGTATCAATTTTGACCTAAATTAAATTTAAATAAAATAAATAATTATTTAAATAAAAAGTTGGTTTTTAAATTGTAACCCAGTGTTTTCACTATTCATCCAAAATTGAATGTTTTCAGAAAAATACCAAAATTTCACCCTAGGATAATTTCAATATTCTGAATCCAAAAATGAAGTCCATTTTCAAAGATGAAATTTATAAAATTCCAAAAAGTGGGTATTACTATTCATAACGGCTAGTTTTAATAATATTTTAATAGCATATCATTGTTTTAGTGAAACTCGGTATTGCGTACGACGCAAGCTATCGAGGAAGGTCGAGATTGCTTGTAATGCAAGCCAAGATAGTGTTGTGTGTAGTGAAGGATTACTTTGATGATTTATATAACATAAAAACAATATATTTCTCATAAAAGTTTCGGGTTTTACAAAGATGATGTCAAATCCTAATGCATTCAAGAGTTATATCACCATTATAAAAATGATATATAAAAAAGTGAAGTCTTAAAACAATAATTTTTGGTGTAGATTGAGACACATGATTCGTAGAGAGAATTATTGATCTTTTGTTGGAACAATTTATTGGGACATGTCAGAATGGATAACCATAATCTAATAATGTGTGTTTCATCCACAAAATTTGACCAAAAAAACTACATGTACCTATGAATTCTACTTCATAAGTAGAAAGTAAAACATAATTTTATTTCCTACTACACCAAGAATGTAGAGACATTCCCAAAATATAACATGTTATCGAATTTATTTTTATATCTATATTAAAACCAAAAATATTGGTATTTTAAAATCGCATGAAGTCAAATTCTTGTCATCTATGGTATAAAAGTTCAGAATTTTTTTTATAATTTAGGTATTTAAAAATCCTTTTAACATTAATTGTGACTCTTTCAGGTTTTCATGAAAATAAACACACATACACACACTAAACATAAAGTATGGATGGCTAGAAGTTAGGTAGAGTATACTTCAATCATACCTCTATAACTACATTGATATACTAGTTTCCTAGCTTCATCAATATCCAACTTATAGTTGATAATCATAGAAGTTTAAATATACATAGTGCTACTCAAACCAAAATGGGTTTAGTTCATTTTTATTATTAGTTTATTTTCATTTCTCTCCATTTAATTTTAATTTTATTTTATTTTATTTTTAATTTTCTTACTTTTCTATTCCTTTTTTATCCTTCCATTATTTATTTACTTTTTCTTTTTTTCCCATATTCATCTCCTCTTCTCCCTCTCTGTGCATCGCACCCATCCCCTAGCCAGGTGGTGTGTCATCCCCTTCCTCAGCCACATAAGATCATTTCACCTCCATCTCTCATCTTTTTTCAACATCAACAAAAGTGATGTGAAGATATCGGTGTGGAAAATCTTACACACAATGAATCATTGAGTTTCTTCTTCTCTTCGTTGCGCAATCTACCATGGAATGGTTTTACCCAAAATTGGAGGTTTTCCTGAATCCTTTGATTTCATCCATTTTAGGTCAAATGAATGGTTTCTGCGGGATATGGGATATAATACAACTACAAGGTAGGGTTACATTGATCGTTCCTATCATTTCGCCATGTTATTAAAATCACACGCGTGTGCTGCTCATCGGTGAATACGGGCAAAGCCTGAATATTGTGTTTAAATTTTGATTAAATTATTTCTCCTTGATCATTACAACTCTTATTTAAGGATACCCCATTATTAGGTTGTTTTCATGATGTTGGATACCCCTTTGGGTGTGCTGACATAGTTGTCCTATTTTTTATTGTCCATGAACCATTATATTATCATTAGGTGTGTGTGTGTGTAATAACATGGGGTGACTATTTATATTAATTTAATTATTTTGGATGAATCTAAAACATTATATTTGGATTTTAGTTAATTTTTTTATGACTAAATATTTATTTTTATAAGCCATTTCGTGCCGTTCTAAGTTATAAATGTTGTGCGTCTTCTTACACTAATAAAGTGCTACATTTGTTTAATATAGTGCTATTATTATTAGTTTTGACTATTAGCTGAAATTAATAGTAAACATGAAATTAAATTGGTTAATTAAATAGAAAAAATCATAAATGATTTCCCTATTATATATATATATATATATGTCTGTGCGTGTGTGTGTGTTTTTCCCCTACAGTTTTAAATATATCACGCCAAGCATAGAATGTGGGTTCTGCATTAAGGACCCTCATTTGGACTCTCTGTACTCGACGGGTTACCATATTATGTACATGGGATGCAATGATTTTGGGTCACCATAATAGGGCTTTATCTTGTATTTTTCTATACAATTGGGTGATACCGATTCTGTAAGGGGTAATGAGGATGGATCCATTGGTGAATTGGTTATGGAAATCCATAGCTGATACTCGATCCCTTTTGTGTGATACCTAGGAAAAACTCATAGTTTCTATTCCATGAGTGATATTGCGACTGTAGTGATGAATTCCTTGGATGGTCTCATGGCATTGGATTTAATTTATTGGATTATACAAAGTAAACCGCTGGGAAGGCTCAGACGACACCTCTTAATTTTTCATATTTTATATGATTTCTTGAGATGTTATCTTTATATTTCATAGAGTTTTCATAAATTTTTTTGATAACTATCTTATTCTGTTAGGGAACCTAGTTTGACGCATGGATTAGACCCCAAGACAAAGAAAAATATTAGGGGTATCCTTTTTCTGGTGTTTTGTGTCACATGGAATTTCAACATACAACCTTATACTTCACCAGACACTTTTTAGACACCTAGCATAGGCCAAAGCATGGGGTATAAAATGGGTGTCAACTTAGATATTCGTACCAAGTTATAGTATTTTTTTAATAATATAAATCGTTTCATTTAATATATATTGAACACTGCTATTTGTTTGTAGCATGAAATTGAATGGTCTAGATATTGCGGGTGTCGGCCTACTAAGAGTATGTCACACCCCTTAATCGGGTGCCATTTGGTTCCAATGTAGAATTTATGTCCATAGGTATGGATACAAGGAAGTTTTTCACCGCTGATGATTCATTGAATTTCTATTTTGGATGGAGATTGGTGGAACAGGACGAGCCTATACGCGGGATGTCATGTCATAGTTTTTTGTCTTTTTCTAGATTTTTCCATCATGCAATAAATGATTGTACCTCATACCCTTTAACATTTACTATTTATATTTTCAATCATATATTGAAATCATCATGGTATCATTATGATTATTTATCTTCTAGATTTTATTTATTTATATGGTCATTCTATTGCCTATACTACTATATGTTTTCATTTATATATTACTTTAGCTAATTGTAAAAATATTTACTTTAACTATAGGATGACATTTTTTAGGGCATATTCTCTCCATGGACTCAGTCAAGAACCCCAGTTCTAGTCAGCAGCCTCTGGAATTTGGGGAAATGTTCTTCAGGTCCTGTGGAAAACCATCTTAGGGAGCGTTTTAAGGGAAATTGGGGCATGAAACTTGAAAATGGTATCTGATCCAGTGTCCATTTGATGTTCCAGTGAGGATTATGGGCCATTCTAGGGGTGTATTACAGAAATATCACATCAAAAGAGGAGGAGAATGATGTACCCCTTTATAAGGTGGTGTGGATACCTCATCCATTATGAAGAATTTTCCTAGGGGATGTCTAAGGGCTATATCCCAGGTAAATAAAAATTGTGTGTTCTAGGCCGAAATCCAACAATATCATTATCATGGGATGGACTGAGCCTATAAAACGTGGTATTAGATAGTTAATTCATTTTTATAACTATTTTTGTTATATATAAGACTAGTAAATATAAATTTGGAATGTACCTTCTTCTTGTACCTAGCTAACCCATGTATATGGGAAAGACAAACTTCCTAGGTTGGGATTCAAGTTAATTCTTATGATGTTTTCTATTAATATGACTTATCCATTGGGTGACACAATTGTTTAATGATATTAATTGTAGATACCCGAAGCTTGATGTACATGGACATTACATTAATTTAGAGGAATACTTAATACATAACAAAAACAGACACACAAGGACCGTAATAGTTTATTGTCTTTGGAAACTTGGAACGTAATCTTCTAATCATGGTAAAAGATCTTAAACATCTCCCATAAATATCTTCCCTCGTTTTTTTCTTACCTAAAACCTTTCTTTATATCATGGGGAAAAGAAAACATAAAAATGGTGAGCTCAAATGCTCAGTAAGGGTAAGAATGGATAAAATAAAACATACCATATACATTTGAACTTAAAAACATGAACATAATGTTTAAACGTCAAAAGCTTGAGGAATGACATAAAACATGGAAGTACGTAAGGAATAGATCATAAAGAAACATTAAGAATGATAAAATAGCATGGGAATAAAACATGTAATTGTGGAAAGCATTAAAAAAATGATATTATTTCCATAGTATCCAAGGCATTGCTGCCAAGACCATCTTAGTGAACAAAGTCCCTTTCTGAATCGAGTTCCCTCCTCGTTTAAGTCCTGTATTACTGAACCGGATTAACTTTCCGTTCCAGCTATGTCTATCTCATGAGATATAAATCCTTACCCAATGCATTGGAGGGAGATATAGGTCACACCCATCTCATAATGAAATCATTCTTATTGTGCCACAAAATAAACTTGAAACATTCATCATAACCCAAAGAATAAAATGGGTTTCATAAACATCATCCCATCATCACATAATCCATATAAAACAAATGGATATATCAACATAAGAAAAGTGAAACCATGTAAATCATAGGGACATTATACTTGAAACATAAAAATATAAAATAATGTCATCTTAGATGGAAAAATGGTTTTGATAAAACACTTGAAATGAATTCTTGAGGAAAATATCCTTTCTTCTTCAAAATCAATTTATTTTCACAAAACGTCATGCAATTTTAAAAGAAATATATTTTTTTTGAAAATAGTCATGAAATATTTTGGAGGAATCTTCATGAAAATAAGGCTTTATAAAACCGTAAAAATCCTTTCATACCGTATACGTTAAAAAAACATTCTTCTCGTACTTTTGTCAGAAAAGTCAAAAAATACCTTATAGGGTAAATAAATGAAAGATCCCTTCCATATCATGGGGTAAAAGTCAGAATGGGTAAAAAGGAATTTAAACATACATTAATACACTTTTATAAAACATGGACATGGATGATAGAAATAACCCCATTAAATACTTACGAATAAGCAATCTCAGATAAAAATGAGATTTGCAAAATTATCCCTTACATTAGGTCTGATATGCTTCGTACGTATCCGAACCTCCTGTATAATGATTTAAATAATTTTATTGACTTATTACAGAATCATATTAATTTTTATGATATCATATATGGTTCAATTATGACTTTATACTACCCGTTATTTTGTAAATTCCATGTTAAAGAGCGTTTTGGGTAAAATTGTTTCATTTGTCGTCCGTGTTTTGACTTTTAATTATTCATATGATTACTTAGATCATGATTAATTACATCACGAATGTGAAACATCATTTATATATAATATATATTCATAATATACATATATATAATAGATCGATAAATGGAAATAAATACACCATTCATGGAGACGGTAGGCCGTACGTACGCATGAACGTTGTTTTCATTTCCTCATTGAATTGAATGGAATTAATTGGATGACATACATATATATATATATAAATCCAGTATCATTATTATGTCATATATTTAATGATTACTTATTATATATACTTTATAATCATTTATGAATGGTTAATCATTGAAAATGAATCTCATCGCGTCGTGGAGACGGTATTCCGTACGTATGCACGAGCGATGATATCGTTCCCATGATCGTGGAATTTTATTGGAGTGTATGTATACTATTACAGAATCAATATCAATTTAAAAAAATCATATATAGTTATTATTTACCCCATTATACCAATCCATGTAAGGTGGTGGTGGAAAATAGATTACACCACGGCGTGGAGACGGTATTCCGTACGTACGCATGCGTGGTGATTTTGTTTTCCGTAGGATGGATAGATGGTGAAATAGGGTTGTTTAATACTTATAATAACATATCAGTATATGAGTGATACTTATGTTATTACTTCATAATGAAACAACTTAAGAAGAAGAAGTGGAAGAAGAAATAAAGGTGAAAGAATCGGTAACGGAAATTACCTCTTTTTAAAGCGCCTCTTTGAGACCTCCTCTTAGGGCACTAAAATTGGTCTTTGAAGAAGACCAGGACCTCTATGATGTTTCTAGGGAAGTGGATAAGATAATTGGGCAGGTTTTGGCCGAGCTTTAAGGCTCAAAGTGGTGTGTGGAAGAGAGGGAAGAGGTGCCCTTTTATAAGGGAGGAGAGGGGCACCTTTGGAATTCGTAAAAATATTAATTTATAATAAATCTAACACCACTTAAAAACTTCCAAAAATGACTCATATTCTAATATTAGATGATATAGGGTTGTAATTTCATCAACAAATCAAATTTAAACATGTTTTGTTCTTATTTAAAACCTTATCATTTTGATTTATCCTTATTTAACCTATTTATGTCTATTTGTGGTAATAAAATTCTAAATTTTAAATTATAACAAATAATTACTTATTTGTTCTTGATTTTCCATAATTGTTTACTTTATAACATTATAGAATATATAAATTTAAATATATAATTTTTAAATATTTTTGTGATTTGTAAACAATTTTATAATATGTTATTTTTATAAAATAACAATAGTGTCAATTTTGACACTATTCATTTATTTGAATTTAAATAAAATATATACAGAAGATATGTTCAAAATAAAAGCTTTAATAGATTCATAAAAGGTCATATGTATCTATAAAATTAGTGGATCACATTAAATAGTTCATATAATATTTATTTTATTATTTTTAAAACCATTTATTTGCTTTATCTCTTAATAAAATAATTACTACAACATTTTTGAATAATAATTTAATATACTGATTTATTTCATAAAAATTAAAACTAAAATCCTATGATGAAGATAAATATATTAAATTTCACAATAATTCTTTTACTAGAATTTATCATCTTAAAATCACAATATTTAAATTGTTATATTTATTAAATTATGAAGGTGACAACTTTGACATCATTTAAAATAAAATAATATAGGTGTCATAATAACTTTTATAAGGATCCAAACGGTTTTATATTAGTTCATTGGACGACTAAGGTGTAGATATACACTACCAATAAGTTTTGGTCAGGTTTGTGGGCCTTTTAATGGGTATTATTATTTCAATAGAAACTATATTACTTATTTTCCAATTAATAAATAATTTCTGTATCATTAATGTATCACCATTAATGACAATTATTTAATACATACAAATTCTAAATAAATTAGCATGATGTAGATATTTTTATTATATTTCTTTAGTCTATTCATTTTTGAAGTTTTATGATGTTTATCACTAAATTAAAATTATTATACTTATAAGATTTAAGAGAGTGACATGTTGTCACTTTCTTTGGTTTTAATAATAATTAAATTATTTTCTTGGTCAAAAGTCCAAAAAAAGAATCTAATCCGAACCTTAGGTTATATGGGTCTACTTTTATCCATCCAGTAGAAGTTTGGCATGTGTTAGGGTAATTTTATAATATTATATTTACCTTTAATTACCCGATTTACCTTTAACTATGGTAAATAAAATTTACCATAGTTACTATTCATAATTCCCAAAAATAAAAAGTAGCTTATTAACATACTTTAGACCCACTGATTACAAATATGGAATCCATTTTTCCAAATTCAATACACAAATGTTTCAGAAATTAAATCAAAATTAATCTCGTTGTCGAAAGAAAACGGGTTTTTCTTTAAAACATTGCAAAAGATTGAATTGATTTAACCTACTAATTTAATGTAAAATCAGTGCTAATGACATACATTATATTAAATGGTAAAAATATATTCTATTTATACTTTAAAACCATTCAATATTATAATTTAACCATATAAATTATTGCGATGAAAAAAGTTATTTTTAATTAAAATATAGCATGTTTTTACTATTCATCAAAATATGAAAGTTACCAGAATAATATGAAAAATTTATCCAAAGTAAATTTTTATATATTTATTCCAAAGAAGAATTATATTTTGTCAAATTGAACTTATAAACATGTCAAAAACTAGATTTAAATTGGTGCGCCATCAAAAGGCGGCAAAACTGTATTTTTTGAAAAATACTTATTTTACCCAAAAAGTTTATTTTGTTCTTATACCATGTTCTAGAAAATATGTAAGATGAATAATAATGTTATAAAATTCAAAATTTAGTTAATACTATTCATAACTGCTAGTTCATAGTAATATTATAATAATATATCGTTGTTTAGTAAAACCCGGTATTACGTACAACACACGCTATCGAGGAAGGTCACGATTACGTGTAATGCAAGACAAGTCACAGTTGCGTGTTGGGAAAGAATCCTTCGTTGTTTCGTATAACAGAATCCAACCATATTTCATTTATACATTGAATATATATATATATACTCAATGTTGCGTAGATTAACTATTATCAAAATTGTGTGTAACACGATCAAAGAATAGTGTTGCGTATACTGCAAGCTAATACGGTGTTGCGTATAGTGCAAGGTAATATTGGTGTAGAATACAACACAAGACATTAATGAAATTAAAAGAATATTTTTCATAAAATCTCAGGGTGTTACATTCTAACCCCCTTAAAATTAATTTCTCCCTCAAAATTCGTCGGGGTTATAAATGGTTTACTACTCGAAAGTTTGTTTAATAGAAACCCACATCGTAAAAAGGAATACCAAAACATGGCTTTAAAAAGCTAAAGTATGAAATGTAATGGTTACCCAAATTAACTCATCACTGGGTTTCCATGTAGGAGAACATAGGTGAAAATAAGGATATGGAAGAAAAATCTAACCATCATGTTCTGATGGAGAGTGGTAGAGAACATGGCTATGAAAAATCCAACAATCACAAACCTATTGATTTGTGATAATCTAAGGTACCATCTGATTAATCAGATATAAGGTAACTAGGACAAA
The DNA here is from genome assembly GCA_963277665.1 of Viscum album. NCBI lineage: Eukaryota > Viridiplantae > Streptophyta > Magnoliopsida > Santalales > Viscaceae > Viscum > Viscum album. The sequence continues at coordinate 1,935,669,949 of OY728142.1, forward strand.
ATTTTTGGTTTTCAAGATCATTTCCCTAAAGTTGATGAATTAAAAGAAATACTTGCATTATTTTGGTACAATCTCACTATTGTTCGTGAATTGAAAAATTTCCACTTCATCCCTTAAAGAAATGAATTTGAATTTGTTATTTGTGATGTGTTAGCAGATCATCTGATAGAATGATGGGTCATTCCATCTCTTTCAAAAAAAAGGTTAGCAAAAGTTATAAGTCTATCTTATGGTTAGATTAATCGTATATGGTTCTAAAAATGAACTTATACTTCATATATAATACCGCTTAATAAAATAGAACTAATTTCTACTAACCAGGGACTTCCTGTAGGCCAGTGGTAGGCGATAAAGGCCAGTCGCACTTCGGTTGTGGGTTCGATTCCCATAGCCTTGTCCGACACGATGGGTTGTCGCCGGTCCTGCAGGTTGTCCTTCTTCTAAAACTATATTACTATAACATCCCATCAATAATATCGAAAAAACTTATATCCTTAAACAATAATAACTTATGTCCAACATATTCCATTCCAATCTTTAGGATTATAGATAATACTGTAGTCCACTCTCATATTATAGTTAAAATGATTACCAGAGATTTAATACCATCGTTGATCCCCATATATCATAAGATATGTCTTGTTGGTCACATTCCAAACATTAGAAGGCTTTAATCATGTATTCTCTTGAAAAATGAATACCCATTGAGCCTTAGTGAAAACATGAATGCAGTTAAATGTTAACACATTCCACGTACCAAAATCCTCAAAATTATATATACTCAAACCATGATATCACTTAGTCCTTATATCAATCATGAGCTCATGAATACAATCAAACATATCATTATCTTCTTATTCCTTCATTATGCGCATATCATCTACTTTACAAAATATTTGAATAACCTTCCATGGTTACTGGTACCATTCAACATATACTTTCAAATACTTTTAGGAAAAAAATAGTTTAACAATCCTTAGATGATTCTTTATTCCATAGTACCATTAACTATACAACATAACTCTCGATAAACAAACAATCATTCCACTACCTTCTAAAACAACTGACTGAGCTTCAACACTTATTTCATCTCATATATCATTTGTCGTCTTCTCATCATCATCCACATAAATGCTACCCATATGACCATGTTGATTCTCTTCATGAGATTTTCCACTAGGGCATTGGTTTGCATAATTCCCGTACATTCCACATTTAAAACATCTAATCATTATTGATGTTGTTGAAATACCATTATCCTTGTCCATGGTGTTAACTGAACCTTTTCCTTTGAACTAACTGGATTTGTGTCCTTCTTTTCTACACCCAAAGCATCTTACAATTCCTTTGAAACAATCTCCCTGATGCCTCTTCCCACATGGTTTACATGATGGAAATTGAACTTTCTTTCCTTTATGATCATCCTGAAACTCCATCTTTCTCTTATTATCTGAGTCGGGAAACTTACCAAAGATGAGATTATTGATCATATTATGAGATTACTGATTAGGAATAATAACGATGTTTGAACTTCCAGATCCCGTTTCATTTGGCTTCTCATGAAAAATATCATTCCATTGTCTGTCATATCCTCCATTATCATGAATCTTCCTGTTTCCAACCATTTTCTAAAACCCAAAAAGAATAGTGTGAGAGGAAAAAATCATGCTAAGGAAAACAACATAGTAAAGGGGGAGTTCCCTCAATATCTAACATCTTAGGTTAAATTATAAGATCGTTACCGTAGTTCTCGGACTATATCCTATACGTATACTTATCCTTAGGGACATCCCAAGACATACCATAGAAATATCTCTAGGGATCTCACTAATGTTTTCGCATCCTAGTTTCCAAAGGTTGACTAAACCTTTCCTCTTATACCAACTGTATAGACCCGAAGCTTGATGTACATGGAAATTACATTACTTTAGCGGAATACTTAAAACATAACAAAAACAGACACACAAGGACCGTAATAGTTTAGTGTCTTTGGAAACTTGTAACGTAATCTTCTAATCGTGGTGAAAGATCTTCAAAATCTCCCGTAAAGATCTTCCCTCCTTTTTTTTCTTACCTAAATCCTTTCTTTATATCCTGGGGAAAAGAAAACATAAAAAGGGTGAGCTCAAATGCTCAGTAAGGGTAAGCATGGATAAAATAAAACATACCATATACATTTCAACTTAAAAACATTAACATAATGTTTAAACATCAAAAGCTTGAGAAATGACATAAAACATGGAAGTACGTAAGGCATAGATCATAAAGAAACATTAAGAATGATAAAATAGCATGGGAATAAAACACGTAATTTTGGCAACCATTAAGCACATGATATGATTTCTATAGTAGCCAAGGCATTGCTTCCAAGACCATCTTAGTGAACAAAGTCCCTTTCTGAATCGAGTTCACTCCTCGTTCCAGTCTTCTATTACTGAACCGGTTTAACTTTCCATTCCAGCCATGTATATCTCATGAGATATAAATCTTTACCCAATGCATTTGAGGGAGATATAGGTCCCACCCATCTCATAATGAAATCATTCTTACTTGTGACACAAAATAAACTTGAAACATTCATCATAACCCAAAGAATAAAATGGGTTTCATAAACATAATCCCATCATCACATAATCCATATAAAACAAATGGATATATCAACATAAGAAAAGTGAAACCATGTAAATCATAGGGACATTATACATGAAACATAAACATATAAAATAATGTCATCTTAGATGAAAAAATGGTTTTGATGAAACACTTGAAATGAATTCTTGAGGAAAATATCTTTTCTTCTTCAAAATCAATTTATTATCACAAAACGTCATGCAATTTTAAAAGAAAGAGATTTTTTTTGAAAATAGTCATGAAATATTTTGGAGGAAGATTCATGAAAATAAGGCTTTATAAAACCATAAAAATACTTTCATGCCGTATACGTTAAAAAAACATTCTTCTCGTACTTTTGTCGGAAAAGTCAAAAAATACCTTATAGGGTAAATAAAATAAATATTCCTTCCATACCATGGGGTAAAAGTAAGAATGGGTAAAAAGTGATTTAAACATACATGAATACACTTTTATAAAACATGGACATGGATGATATCAATAACCCCTGTAAATACTTACGAATAAGCAATCTCAGATAAAAATGAGATTTGCAAAATTATCCCTTACCTTAGGTCCGATATGCTTCGTACGTATCCGAACCTCCTGTATAATGATTTAAATAATGTTATTGACTTATTAAAGAATCATATTAATTGTTATGATATCATATATGGTTCACTTATGACTTTATATTACCCGTTCTTTTGTAAATTCCATGTCAAAGAGCGTTTTGGGTAAAATCGTTTCATTTGTCGTCCGTGTTTTGACTTGTAATTATTCATATGATTACTTAGATCATGATTACTTACATCCAGAATGTAAAACCTGATTTATATATAATATATATTCAGAATATACATTTATATAATAGATCTATAAATAGAAATAAATACACCGTTCATGGAGACGGTAGGCCGTACGTACGCATGAACGTTGTTTTCATTTCCTCATTTAATTGAATGGAATTAATTGGATGACATACATATATATATATATATATAAATCCAGTATCATTATTATGTCATATATTTCATGATTACTTATTATATATACTTTATAATCATTTATGAATGGTTAATCATTGAGAATGAATCTCATCGCGTCGTGGAGACGGTATTCCATACGTACGCACGAGCGATGATATCGTTCCCATGATCGTGGAATTTTATTGGAGTGTATGTATACTATTACAGAATCAATGTCACTTTACAATAATCATATATTGTTATTTTTTACACTATTATACCAATCCAAGTAAGGTGGTGGTGGAAAATAGATTACACCACGGCGTGGAGACAGTATTCCGTACGTACGCACGCGCGGTGATTTCGTTTTCCGTAGGATGGATAGATGGTGAAATAGGGTTGTTTCATAATTATAATAACATATAATTATATGAGTGATACGTATTTTATTACTTCATAATGAATCAACCTACGAAGAAGAAGTGGAAGAAGAAATAAAGGTGAAAGAATCGGTAACGGAAATTACCTCTTCTTTGAAGCGCCACTTTGAGACCTCCTCTTACGACACTAAAATTGGTCTTTAAAGAAGACCAAGACCTCTAGGATGTTTCTAGGGAAGTGGATAAGAGAATTGGGCAGGGTTTGGCCGAGCATGAAGGCTCAAAGTGGGGTGTGGAATAGAGGGAAGATGTGCCCTTTTATAAGGGAGGAGAGGGGCACCTTTGGAATTCTTAAAAATATTAATTTATAATAAATCTAACCCCACATAAAAACCTCCACAAATAACTCATATTATAATATTAGATGATATAGGGTTGTCATATCATCAACAAATCAAATTTAGACATGTTTGGATCTTATTTTAATCCTTATCATTTTGATTTATCCTTATTTAACCTATTTAAGTTTATTTGTGGGAATAAAATTCTAAATATTAAATTAAAACAAATAATTACTTATTTGTTGTGAATATTCAATAATTTTTTTCTCTATAAAATTATAGACCATATAAATTTAAATTAATAATTTTTAAATATTTTTGTGATTTTTAAACAATTTTATAATATGTTATTTTTATAAAATATCAATAGTGTCAATTTTGACACTATTCATTTATTTGAATTTAAATAAAATATATACAAAAGATATGTTCGAACTAAAAGCTTTAATAGATTCATAAAAGGTCATATGTATCTATAAAATTATTTTATCACATTAAATAGTTCATATAATATTTATTTTATTATTTTTAAAACCATTTATTTGGTTTATCTCTTAATAAAATAAATACTACAACATTTTTGTATAATTATTTAATATACTGATTTGTTTCATAAAAATTAAAACTAAAATCCTATTATTAATATAAATCTATTAAATTTCACAATAATACTTTTACTCGAATTTATCATCTTAAAATGACAATATTTAAATTGTTATATTTATTAAATTATGAAGGTTACAACATTGGTATCATTTAAAATAAAATAATATAAGTGTCATAATCACTTTTATAAGGCTCAAAACGGTTATATATTAGGTCATTTGAGGATTAAGGTGTAGATATAAACTACCAATAAGTTTTTTTCAGGTTTGTGGGCCTTTTAATGGGTATTATTATTTCAATAAAAACTATATTACTTATTTCCCACTTAATAAATAATTTCTGTATCTTTAATGTATCACCATTAATGACAATTATTTAATACCTCAAATTTCTAAATAAATTATCATGATGTAGATAATTTTATTAGATTTTTATAGACAATTTATGTTCGAAGTTTTATGATTTTTATCACTAAATTAAAATTATTATACTTATAAGATTTAAGAGAGTGACATGTTGTCACTTTCTTTGGTTTTAATAATAATTAAATTATTTCCATGGTCAAAAGTCCAAAAAATGAATCTAATCCGACCCTTAGGTTATATGGGTCTACTTTTATCCATCCAATAGAATTTATTCATGTGTTAGGGTAATTTTATAATATTATATTTAACCTTAATTACCTGATTTACCTTTAACTACGGTAAATAAAATTTACCGTAGATACTATTCATAATTCCCAAAAATAAAAAGTAGCTTATTAACATAATTTGGACCCACTGATTCCAAATATGGAACCCATTTTTGCAAATTAAATACACAAAAGTTTCAGAAATTAAATCAAAATTAATCCCGTTGTCGAATGAAAACAGGTTTTTCTTTAAAACACTGCAAAAGATTGAATTGATTTAACCTACGAATTTAATGTAAAATCAATTCTAATTACATACATTATATTAAATGGTAAACATATATTATATTTATACTTTTAAACAATTAAATATTATAATTTAACTATATAAATTGTTGCGATGAAAAAAGTTGTTTTTAATTAAAATATAGTGTGTTTTTACTATTCATCAAAATATGAAAGTTACCAGAATAATATGAAAAATTTATCCAAAGTAAATTTTTATTTCTTGATTACAAATAATAATTTTATTTTGTCAAAATGAACTTATAAACATGTAAAAAACAAGATTTAAAGTGGGTGCGCCATCAAAAGGCGACAAAACTACATTTTTTAAAAAATACTTATTTTACCCGAAATATTTTTTTTGTTCTTATACCATATTCTAGAAAATGTGTATGATGAATAATAATGTTATAAAATTCAAATTTTATTTAATACTATTCATAACGGCTAGTTCTTATTAATATTATAATAATATATCATTGTTTACTAAAACCCGGTATTGCGTACAACACACGCTATCGAGGAAGGTCGTGATTACGTGTAATGCAAGCCAAGTCAGGGTTGCGTGTTGTGAAAGAATACCTCATTGTTTTGTATAACAGAATCCAACCATATTTCATTTATACATTGAATATATATATATATACTCAATGTTGCGTAGAATTACTATTATCAAAATTGTGTGTAACACGATCCAAGAATTGTGTTGTGTATACTGCAAGATAATACGGTGTTGCGTTTAGCGCAAGGTAATCTTGGTGTAGCATACAACACAAGACATTAATGAAATTAAAATAATATTTTTCATAAAATCTCGGGGTGTTACATTGATAGAATTTTTATTATTGAGATCATGATTTGTAATATTGAACCCGGTGACATGAGATAAATACATTTACATGAATAACATTAGGAACCATAGCGATTAATAAGACATGGATTTTTCCATGGAATATATACTTTCAGAAAGTATCTTTTTTTTAATGTGAGTGTTTTTGTGTTTAATTCTAATATCTTAAACAATGTTCTTGTTAAATATAATGCCTATACCTTTTGTGAAGATGAAAAGTCCACCTTAAGTGGAACTTTTAGATATTAAATTAACTTTACCTGGGAGGCCTTGTACCTTCCCTTTCACTAATACTCCTTTACATGTTTACATATTCATACATATAATCTTTTCTAAGGTGTGTGTTTTTCAATTGTAGAAAAACTTTGATGCAATGTCTTCATGTCGTAAACTAGGAATGTTGTGATGAGGACATTCTGAAGTTGGTGGGTTCATATCCACCAGTATTTTTCCTATAGAACCACATGTAGAACCACCTTTAGTGCCTCCTATAGCGCCTCCTATGGGACCCCCTCCAAATATTCCATTGGTCACCATTTCTCAGTTTAGGGATAGTCTTCACAGGATCTTATAGTCAATTCAAAGTGTTTTTAGGACTTCCTCGACTATGGAAGATCTTACATGATATTTTATGTGTTAAAATCATCCCTCCATATATAGGGATGGTGGTCCTAATGATGAAGATTCATGGATATAATATATGAAAAACATCTTTGACCATCTTGACATGCTTCAATAAAGAAGGGTAGAACATTCTATCTATATGCGTTGTCATTCATCCAATCATTGGGGAAATTTAATTTCCTAGTCATAGAATCCCATCCATATGGTTTGGGTATACTTATATATATCTTTATTTGATCACTTGCTACCTAGGACTCTAAGATATGGTCATTCTAGGGTGTTCTTACATCATCAGTAGGGCTCTATGATAGTTTCAGATTATTATACATGTTTCACTATGCTCTAGAATTTTCCTCTATCTCTGATTGGTGACACACAGACTACTGAAAGTCACATTGAGTATGGACATTCATATTCTATCCTATTATAGGTGAACACCATCCATTTGATGACCATTATAGAGATCATGAATCATGCCTTAAATATTGAACGAAATCTCAGGGAATCAGATACTATAATCTAGGGATGCTCAATTATATGAGAGGTTAATGGTGCATCATGTAGTACGAAGATCCATTTCAATGGTGTAAATGGGGAAATTATAGCCAAATTACACATACTGACAACACTATCATATGTCATCAATGTGGTAGGATCAGAAAAAAGAATCCCAGTTCCAGATGAACCCAATGGAGTTTAGATCTTATAGTGAGATGGTATCCTATTCTGTTTCATCCATTTTTTCACTTCATCATCTAGTGGTAGAGGATCTGTTACAACACCTCCATCAGGAATGGGATCTGCAGCTCCATGTCAGACTGGGAGTTCATTTTTCATTATCCAATCAAGCTAAAGTTGTGGAGGTTGTGGTCCGGGAAGTGAAGTTTTAGAACACCTGCATCAACAGAGTTGGCCTTCCTACACTCGTCAGAATGAATCATAGGGCTGAGGTCCATGCCTATGTATGCGTGTTTTCTTGAGATAGGGTAGAAGAGTCATCGGACTTTACATTTATAGGTAATATCCTTACAGCCTCTATATTTATATCTACCCTTTAACAGTACTAAATCTATCTCTTTTATATCTTCTATAATCATTGACAGTTTTCACTTTTCCATCGAATAATTTTGTAGTGTTGTGTCAATCAAGACTCCATTGGGGTTCATAACAATGGGAATATTCCTATTCTAGGAGTTCCCCGTTGAGATTTGCGGGTATTGTTTCAACTATAATTTCTTCATCCTCAGGATGACCTTTTTTGGTGTCATTCTCTCTATGGACCTCCTCATTCATTATCAAGGCCAAATGGGTTTCTATATCCATTGTGTGACCTTCACAAAACCTTAGGTGAGAAAATTTATACACAAGGGGGAATGGTATATATAGGATGATTGAGCTGGACCTAAGCGTTCTGGGCTGGGCACCATGACAACTCAGCTAGAATGTCTCTTTATGAGTAATTAGGGACTGCAATCAGTGGAGTTACCTCCCATTGTGGATCACTATAGCGATGATTTTTCCAATTATTTTTTGGGAATACCTCTTTTGAGGGAAGTTGATTTCATTACCAAGTTAGTTCTAGGTATGACACAAGTGTACATCCCTTCTTATCGGATGGAACAAATAGAGCTAGATGAACTCAAGAAACATCTTGAATATCATGAAGCGAAGTGTTTCATCAGACCTAGAACATTGTAATGGGGGTCACCAATACATTTTCCAAATAATGAAGATGGAACCATCAGATTGTGTGTAGACATCTGGTGACTCAACTAACGTACAGAAAAAAATTGAAATTTGTTGCCTCAAATAGATGACCTATTGGACCATCTCTATGGAGTAATTATTTTCTCTAAGATAGATATAAGGTTGTTCTATCATGAAGTTCATGTGAAAACATTATATATGCCATGAAAAAAATCAAAATAAGGTACAATCTGTAAGAATTATTGGTTATTCTATTTGGTTTAACGAATGTGCTAGTAGTTTTCATGGATCCAATGAATCAGGTTTTCCACCTCTTCCTTGATTACCTTGTGGTAGCCTTCATATATGACATATTGGTGTATTTGTGCTCCAGAAACGACCATGCCACCCATCTTGAGATCGTTTTGATTACACTAAGAGAGAACTGACAATATCTGAAGCTCAAGAAGTGACACTTTTGGATCAATAAGGTCATATTATTGGTTCATATCACATCTATGGCATGTGTATTAGTTGAACTATAAAAAGTGAGCACGATAATTTCCTTGGGGAAGACCAAAAATGTGTTTGAAATATGCATCTTTTTGGGGAATTCCCCCTATTATAGATGTTTTTTCCATGATTTATCCCATGTAGTAGGTCCCCTTATGGCCTCGACTAAGAAGGGCGTGTCGTTCATCTGGTCAAAATTTTGTGAGAAATATTTTCAACAGTTATAATGAAGGCATGTCATAGCTTTGATCCCGATTCTTCTTAATCCAGGTAGAATATCTAAAATTTATTGTGATCTTTTAGGGATTAGACTGGGTGTATTTCTGATGCAGGGTGATCAAGTTGTTTCTTATGGATACCATCAGCTGAGGCCTCATGAGTGAAACTATCCAATACACAACATCGATTTAGCAGTTATGGTTCATGATCTGTGTATTTTTGAGGCACTACTTGTTGGGAGATATGTTTGTTGTTTACACAGATCAAAAAACCATGAAATATATCTCCACATAGAGAGACTTGAATTTGAGGCAGCTCAGGTGGGTTGAATTCCTTCATTAATTAAATTTCGAGCTTTATTATAACCACAGAAAGGGTAATGTCATGGGAGACTAACTATGCTTCAAGACACAAATACAATCCATACAGATAACTAGTAGTGAGTGGTAGATGATGCATATTTTATATGAGATTCATCTGGAGGTTGAGGAGCAGCACATGTAACCATTTCTATTAGCACATTTAGTGACATCCTCTCTTCTTGAGCGAGTCTTCATGTTATAGTTATCTGATCTAGAGGGACTTATTTTGGTTGAATACGTCACAGGAGAGAACCAGAAACATGGTTGGGTTAATGATGGTAGTGGGACTCTATTCTACTGTGGCCATGTAAGTGTGGCTTCTAATATTTGAGAAGAGATAATGAGAGAATATCAGGGCTCAGTGTGGGAAGTTCATCGAAGACTTTCCAAGATGTACAAAGATATGCATCATCCGTACTGGTGGAAAGGTATGAAGAAACAAATAGATGGTTTCAATACCAGGTGTTGCACCTATCAACAGGTGAAGGTAGAAAACTAGTAACTTTCATGACTCCAAAATCCGCTGTACATTCCTGTGTGTAATTAGAACAATTTCACCAATGTTTTAAATAAAGGATTGTAGCGATCTTCTCGAGGCAGTGATGCATTATGGTTTATCATCGATAGGTTGACGAATGTCATGCACTCCCTACCTATCTGGTAGACCTTCTCTATTGATGAGTTAGGGATGATTTATATTCACGAGATAGATCAAATTCATGGAATTCTCCATTCCATCATGTCACATTGTTATTCCCAATTTACATCATGATTTTGGAAAGGGTTTCAAAAGACATTGGGTTCAAAAGTTGTTTTGAGTACTGTGTATCGCCACCAGACTGCTGGGTTGTCTAGGTGGACCATTTAGGTGATAGAGGATATTTTTTAGGAATGTACCATTTATTTTGGTGGATCTTGTGAGAAATTTATTCCTCTCATTGAGTTTATATATAATAATTTACTTTAACAGAAAATTCAAATGACTCTATATAAGGCCCTCTTTGGTAGACCATATTGTTCACCTCAATGTAGGCTCGAATTAGGTGAGGTATATATATTATTTCCTCATCTCATTTAGAAGAATTATGAGCAAGACAAAAAAAATTAGAAACGTATAGATACAGCTCAATCCAGATTGAATTCTTTTACCCATCGTAATTACAGACATATAGAGTTTGAGTTGGGGCATCAGTTCATTCTGCATATTTCACTGAGGATGGGTCATAAGAAAATCTAGAGATAGGGAAAGTTATCACCGATATATTTTGGTTCATTCAAGATATTAGAGAGAGTTTGTAAAGTACCCTATCAATTTTTATTACATTATATGTACCATTCCATGCATGATGTCTTCCACGTCTCTCTGCCTTGATAGTATCATCCTAACTATTCTCATTAGTTTGACCATGATGATGTCTTGTTTGAGGTAGATGAATCCTTCTAAGAATTCATGATTCGTATCGTTGATCGTAATATGATAGTTCTATGAGGTAGGTGGGTTCTTTTAGTCTAGGTTTTTTGTAAACAAAGAATCATTCAGGATGAAACCAAAGAGCTGGAGACTGATGTGCATGCTTAGTGGCCAAAACATTTCTAAGATGACATTCACTTACCCTTGGAAGGGAAACTCGAGGATGAGTTGTCTTGATGAGGGGAGGTTGTAACATATCATTTATAAAAAAGGTATCAAACTCTTAATTTTATGTCCTTTTCTATATTGAAAACCTGGGCGTTCACCCCTGAAACATTTTGTGGGTTCCAAGTTGCTTTTAATTTGTTTAAATGGTTGCACATGATTAATTACAATAATATATTAAGCCATAGTGAAATGTTTTAGGTAAAAAATAATTAAAAAGTATTAATATAAATAAAAAAAATTAAATAAATAAAAAGGGGAGAATGATTTATGCAAATAAATTATAAAATAAATTGTATAAATGATAATAATTAAAATAATTAACAATTGGTTTAACCTATTTTATTATTTTATTATTTTACCGTCTCTTCCATTTTAATTTATTTTTATTTGGATTTTTCTTTTTATTTCTTTTTATTTTTTTATACTTCCATTATTTATTTCCTTTTTTTCCTTCCACCACTCTTCTTCTCCCTCTCTATGCATCACACCCCTCCCCTGGCTAGGTGGTGTGCCTCCCCCTTCCTCAACATTAGAAGTCCATTGCTCCTTCGTCTGTCCTCCATTTTTAATGGACTAAAAAGTGTTTTGAACCACTCATAAAGGATAATCTTCCCCACTAGGAATCATTGAGTTTCATCCACTCCCCATTGCGCAATATACCACCGTTTGTTTACCCAAAATTGGGGTTCTCCTAAATCCTAGGATTTCTTCTATTTTACGTCAAATAAAAGGTTGTCTCGGGACATGATACATAATACAAATATGAGGTAGAGTGCTTCTTATCTTTTCCATCATTTTATCCTTTATTTAAATCGCACTATTGGGAAGCTCGTTGGTTTCTACTAGAGAAGCCATATTAATGTGTTTGAATTTTTATTAAATTGATTTTCCATGACCTTTGTGACTCTTGATAAAGGAAACCTCATTCATAGGTTGTTTTAATTTCATTTTAAACCCCTTTGGTTGTGCCTACATAGTCGTCCTATTTTCCTTTAGCCTTGAACCATTATTTTACCGTTACATGTGTGTCTGCGATAACATGAGGTATGGTTTTAAACTGATTAATCTATATAGGATGAATCTTAAACCACATATTGGGTATTCCATTAATTGTTTTATGCCTAAATAGTTATTTTTATATGTCTTATTGTGTCTTTCAAAGTAATAAATGTAGTGCTTCTTCTTACACTAATAAAGTTCCACTTTTTTTAATATTGAGCTATTATTAGATGTGACAATTGGTTGAAATGAATAGTAAAAGTAACATTAAATTGGTTGATTAGATAAGGGAAATGATAAATTTTTCTATATTATAAATATATATATATGATTTAATTTTTTCTTTAAATTTATTAGTTATGGGAGATAATTTGGGTTCCGTATCTGGTACCCACATTTAAACTCTCCGTACTCGATGGGTTACCATACTATGTGTTCGGAGAGTGTTGTTTTAGGATTGATAGGAAAAGGCATTCCCCATGATGTTTCTATACTATTGGGTGATACTGGTTCCCTAAGGGGAACCTGAGGATGAATCCATTGTTAAATTGTATACTCCCAGTCTCAACTGATGCATGATGCCTTATGTGTGATAACTAGGAGAAACTCATAGTTATCATACCATGTGGGATTCTTGTAATTCTACAAGGATTTCCTTGGATGGGTTTGTGGCATGGGAGTTTATTGATTGGATGCTCAGAAGTGAATCTTAGGGTGGGTTAAGACTCCACCTATTAATTTTTCTGATTTAACATGAATTCTTTAGATTTTTTATTTATACTACATAGAGATTTATTCATGCTTTATGATACCTCTATTGTTCTATTAGTGCACCTAGTTTTACACATAGATTTTTCCCCATTACCAATAAAAAGCATGGTGTATGCCCTTTTTGGTGAGTCGTGTTACTTAGGCCTTGCTATATATATCCTTCTGTTTTAACAGGTGCTCTTTCATACTATCGACATAGGCCAAAATAGGTGGTAGGGAATGGGCATCCTATTAAGAACCTAGAATAAGTTACAATAATTTTTAATTATTTAAATGCTTGATTATAATATATATGGAACACTAATATCTGTTACAGCATTAAATGGAAAGGTTTAGACAATGTGGGTGCTAGCCTACTGAGAGTATATCACACACCCTTCTCAGGGACCATTTGGTACCCAAGTAGAAATTATAACAAGATATGTGTATATAAGTAGGTCTTATTCTCATGATGCTTGGTTTCTTTTGTTTTTTGGTTGGATCTTGGGGGGGAGTGGATTGAGCCAATGCTCCAGATTTCATGTGACTGTTTATGGACTTTTGGTAGCTTTTTTCAACAACCAGTATAATTTAATACCATGTACAACTACATATATACTTTTTACATTTGGCATCATACATAGATGTCATCATGGTATTGTTATGATTGTGCATCTTTTACAACTTATTTATTTATTGGGTCATTTAACTACTTTTATTATTGTATTTTTCTCAACTAAATTTCATTTTCTACGTGTTTGAATGTTATCTTTAACTATACAATATATTTTCCTATGAGGGAATAGTCTCCCCACAGGCTTACCCAATCCCCTCACCGCTAGTCGGTAGCCTCTGGTATTTAGGGAGATGAGATTTAGTTCTTGTAGCCTGCTGTCATGGGGGAAATTTTAGAGGAACTCAGGGTTGGATACTAAAATTTTAGCCATTAAACTCATTTAAATAATATTTTTTCATCATTCTTCAAAAATTTGTACGCAATGATTTTTTAGATGATCCAAAAAAATATCATATATAATGATTTGAAAAACTAAAACATCTTTTGAAATTATTTTTATAAAAATATATGATCATATATACCTTTTTATAATCATTCTGAAATAAGAAAATAGATGTGATTATCATACCCAGATCTAAGAGCATGTTTTAAACCAAACTAATCTTTTATTAACTAGAAATCATGACTTTGAAAATGATAATTTTTAAAATTGGGGTTTTTTTAAAAAAAACAACATCAATTATATAACCATTCATGTATTAACTTTTGACATCCATATAATTTTTTTGAAATAAAAAAGAGCTATATATGAAATAAGTATTAATATGGATTCATGTGTGGATACAGGTGAAATGTTTTCCTTAAAGTTTATACCTTTTTGTCGAATATACCTTTGTTCTATGAGTCTACACTTATTCATTACTATTATGCCAAATTAATCATCTTTGTTTCTAAATACCCATTTAGTTCCAATATTTTTGGTATCCTTATGTCTATCAGAAATTTCCCAAACATCATTTTTGTCAAATTGGAAATGTTTTTCATAAATTTAAATTCCCCATAATTCATCGTTAATTGCTTCAGTGATGTTCTTAGGTTCAATCTATGATAATTATTATTGATGTTCAACCTAGTTATTTATATAATATCTGGTATGTGTACCTCTAACTAGGTATCCAACAACCACTTATATATGTTGCTATTTATCATCATCATCATATATATATTTAAATGTTTTTCAGAAAGAAAAAAACACACAATCCTCACAAAAGGGCAGAGAGAAATATTTCTATAGGGATATAAAAAAATGGAGACCTAGAGAATCACCTCTTATAATTTTAATCCCTGGTGGTTTCAAGCTATGGAAGTCACGAAAAACACACACTCTATTTCATGAAAATTAAGAGATTCCAAGTAATCCACCACAATGTTACCTTCCCGCCAAGTGTGGGACACTTTTTTGTGGGTACTAAGAGGAGTACTACACTTATGGGTGACATATTAAATCGACCATGGAATATGTCCCAGACCCTGAATAGTGTTTTGGACCACCATTGAATCTGTTTCGGCTTCCATAAGACGAAGGTTTCACTGCCAACACACTGAGAGTCCTTTAAGCATAGTCTTTGCTTCTTCCAAATGAGAGGTATCATGCCCCAACTGGACAGAGAATGCCAAAAAAACTGAACCCGAGTAATCATGGAAAATTCCTCCTCCACTCATGACTCCATATTTGTAGGAACCATCAATATTATGTTTCAAACCACAGGCTGGAGGGATTCACCTTACCCAGTTACCTAAAGGTAAATTAGCATGAACAGGTGCTCTATGAGGATTAAGGTTAAGTCGTTGGAGTGGAGGAAACTACCTATAATGATTGAGGGCCCTATTCATGTCCATAAAAGGGAAGTTGTTCTTGAAATGATCTATCTGGTAGAAAACTTCACCCCATTGAATAAATTTTTGTTTCGCACTTTCCATAAGAACCAGCAGCCTGCATACAGGACAAGGTTTCACACCTTTCTCTTAGAACTCGCCTCACCCGAGCCTTGAAACCAACGAATAATGAAAGGATCCTCTGCCATGTTTGGAATAGAGACTTCCTTGAACTGACCAAGTAAGGCCCAAACTGCATGTTCCCACTCACTTTCGAAGAATAACAGCATCGAGGTCTCATCATGCTTCCTCCTACAAAAGATGCAACTAGAAGCCATACTCACACTGCATCTTCTAAATTTTCTTCAGTGGGGAGTGATCTATTAAAAACACTCCATAGAAGAATGTTGAAAATTTAGGGGATGATTCTATCCCAAAGTGTCTCGTACTAGGTATCGCCTTCTTGATGCAAGATAATTGTACACCGGTAATATTTGGAGGATAACGACCCTGAAGAAGATGGAGTAAACACATATTTATCATGGACTGATGAATGTTCAATAGGATAGAACAACTCCTGTTGATTGTTGTCAAGGACTGCATTAATGAGTGAAGGGTAGGATCCAGCCTCCCTGAAAGTGATGTTCATAATGTGGGAACCCCGGGAAACCGATGATCACACCGCACTAGTTGTCATACCAGAATGAGATGTCGCCTGTACCTAAAATCCAACACACATGGGGAGAGATGGAGCTGATTCGTGAAACAAACACTTTCCATGGGCTAGAGTTTTTAATCACATTAGAGTCCCCATCCGTATTATAGAATGCATGCTAGGAAATACTCTACAGTGAGCACTGCTCCGACACTTCCCAAGCACGTTTCTCATGCATGCATGCGATGTTATCCTGAAGGTTACAGACATTAATACCTCCTTCACTACTAGGCCTCGCCATCCTGTACCAGGATACCCAATGTCATTTTCCCTTGAATAGGGGATCCCATATAAATCCTATAATAATTTTATCCAATAATTGAAGGACTCTATTGGGGGATTTGATGGAGAAAAGGTTGTTAACTGGGGTGGTTCGAAGAACGTTGTTAACTAGCATGATCCACCCCATGAAAGAAAGGTACATATTTTTCCAATTGATGATTCTCTCACTGACTCTTCTAGAAAGGGGGTCGATGGCGTGGATGCATAGGGAGTTCAATGATAGGAGAGCTCCCAAATAATTCGCTGGAAAATTAGCCGTTTGGATACCCAGAGAGTCGCTTACAGAGAGGACCCGAGTATCCGAGCATCTATTTGATATGAAGAAGCTACACTTATTCCCATTGATGACTTGTCCACTCCACTTTCTATAAACCTCCAAAACCCTGTTAATTTCCCTTACCAACTTTCTTGATACATTAAGGAAGACAATAGAGTCATCTGCAGACATGAGATGAGATAATGAAGGGAGAAGCATTCTTCTGCAAAACAGTAAGATCCCCCCGCTACTGATTTTCTACTGAATGAGATGGCTAAAAACATTCTAGGTGATAATAAAAATAGTCGGCGAGATGGGGTCCCCCTATAAAAGACCACGAGACATTTTGAAGAAGTTGAAGGCTTTTACCATGAAGATAAGAGACATGCATGTTGAGCTGAAACTATGAAAAATTATATTGATATTCCACAAGGACAATCACATACCTGCCAAGTCTTTATTGATGAAGGCCCATTCAACATGATCATTGGAATTACTCATGTCACTCTTGATTTCTAGGTTGGATCTCTCAGTTTTAATATTGATATCTCTAATCATTTCTTGGGCGAGAGAAATTTCCCCCAAGATGGAGCATCCCCTTATGAATCCATGTTGTTCGGGCAAGATGTAGATAGGGAGATAGAGGGCCAAGATAGTGTTAACGATACTGGAAAGGATTTTATAGGGGGCATTCCAGATGCTGATCGGGCGAAAGTGATCAATGGAGGAGGGAGTCATAGATTTCGGATTGAGCACTACAAACGTAGTGCAAGCCACAGGAGGCAATAGACCTCCACATAAGAAGTCTGCAATCTCCTCAATTAGATCACTTTTCACTAACTCCCATGATGATCTGTAAAATTCTTCAGAGAATACATCTAGCCTATTCATGCTATCAAGATCATTATTCTGCATGGCCACACGAATTTCCGCTTCATGGGGAAGGGAACTCTGGTTCGCATTGTCCCAATAAGTGAAGAAAGATTTCACAAAATAAAAGAATCCAAAAGCGTCTTTAGGGTATCTGTGTGAAGTATGTTCATGAGGTCCACCAAGGAGGCTGTGTAATTGAGAGAATGTGAGCTCCCCAATCGTCTCTCTATTATCAAAAAAGGAACCATCCTCTAGATCGATCCTTGGGAAAACCCACATTTTCCTTTCTTTGATACATGCATGGAAGTATGCAGAGTTCTTATCTCCCTCCTTCAGCCATTTGATGTGCGTGTCCGCTCTCGCCTAACGTTCCTATCTGAGAATCATATCACTCGGCTCCACTTTTCTATTGGAAAGATCCACAAAGATTCATTCATTCTAGTCCACTACATGTTACCTTTTGAGCCGATCAACATATTGCATGGCCAGGTCCACAGCGTTGTCAGGTAGGAGATTGACCATCAACCATATCAAGAGAATTCCTTGGAGACAACGGAGTTTTATGTATAAATTTTTCCATGTGTGCCAAGGGGCTGGGTCCTTCTAGGAGGCACTCACCAGCTCATTATATCTAGGATGGTATGCCTAGTGAGGATATAAGTGAAAGTGAATAGGACTCTCTTGTCAGATAGAGAGAGAATGTAGGATCGAAGAGTGGTCAGAGATCCCACATGCCAAATGCATCACTTGGGAGATAGGATACATAGATAATAAATGCACATTGGCCAACCCTCAGTTCTGACGACTCCATGACTGCCGATTTCCCTGTTGATTGTTGCACCACGTGAAACGGTCACCTACAAACCCAAGGTCTAGATGCCCACGACCCACCATGAACTGGGGGAAAGAACGTGTTTCATGCCTATAAAAAGGATCCTGGCCCTTTCTCTCCTTTAGGTAGGAAACAACATTGAAATCTCCCACAACAAACCAAGGACGATTCCCATGCTCAAAGGAGTTAAGATCTCCCCATGAAACTTACCTTTGTATAGAGTCACAACTTGCAAAAATTAAAGAAACGAAGAAAGAGTGTGGTCCCTGAGACACCTCCATCATGTTGAAATGATCACCCACCCTGGAGAGGACAACCGAAGATCTTCGGTTCCAGAAGATCCATATGTTCTTGTTATCCGATTCAGCATGCATGCACCCATACAAATTATTTTTCCTTGAGAAATCAGTGTTTTTACATGATGGTTTCTTGTGTTCAAGAAGGTAAACGATAGAGATCCTGTGTTTGGAAATCTATGAGGACACAAAGTCTGACATAATTTGAGATCCAGCACCTCGGACAATCCAGATGAGCATCGAAGTCATTGAGAAAAGAGGATTCTAGGAGTGGCCTCAGATTTCATGTCCTTGTTACTATGGGAGGGTCCTCTCCCCTTAAGATTCCTGGATTGAGATCGAGTACATACACCATTATTGTTAGGCTTGGGGACACCAAATGGTCTGTCAGCAGCATATGACCTCGAATGAACTATATTCTTCATTTTCAAGAGGGATTGACTCAACCTGACCTTCCTATTATCCGACCATGAAACAACTTTCTTTGAAGGGATTGGGGAATGATCTGAATCTGAGCTAGTTGGTGATCCCTCTAAATAGAAACCAAATGGAACTATTTCTAGGGACCGTACATCCCAACCAAGGTCTCTCCGGGGTAGCATTTGATCTACTGGGAAGGAGGGGAGTGGAGATGGCATGCTTGGAAAAAGTGTGACGGAGGATAGGAGGGTACTAACCTAATGAGATAGACCGCTCAGAACCAAAGTCACCATGCCTATACAACACCCAATGACTGCATCTAGCTTTGGCTCACAAGGAGGTTCGGAAGCCGGAAACCCCTGGAGACACTCCGAACTGTCATTAGAAGCTGAAGCCACTTCCACTGATCTACCAAAAGGGTGTGAGGAAGGGAGAGAAGCCCCCATGCTAGATGATTTGGACAAAGCCACACCACTGTGACCAATCTTCCAAAGACTCTGGCACAATTGCAGGGAACGACCTTGGAAGATGTAGTGGGAACAAGAGAACAAGAAAATAGGGTAGGAACGGACTTAAGGCCAGAAAGGCGAATCCACCACCAAAAGATCAATATGCTCTGGAATTGGAAGCGAGAGATCCAGTTCCACATAGATACGGGGAACGACCACCTCCGCACAGCACCTGGTATGAAAATTTGAGCATAGAAAGCCGCCAATAGAGTCATAAATGGCTTTTTGAAGCACATCATTTTGGAAGGGGAGAGGGAGGCCCGAGAGTCTTACCCACACCAGGGCGTGGGGAGACTCGCACCCCAGGTGAGTGTCCATAGACCATCTAGAAAGATTAATGCTCCATCAATCCCAAGAGCGAGGAGCCTTACACCACACCTGAATAAAGTCCTCTTGCAAAGCTAGAATGATACAGAAAGAGATACAATGGAGCACAAAGACCTGAACCGGAAGACAAAGACCCCAAGAGCTCACGAAGCATTGAAACACCGCAAGATATGGCTTCACTGCACCAAATCAGGCAATTAGGGTGATGTGTAGGTAGGTTGAGGCCTCTGCAAATGTCGCTGCATGTACTTCAAGGATGATCCGAGGGCCTTTGTGTGACGAATGAGGCTAGCCAAAGGAGACTGCTGGGAAAATAGGGAGGACACTGGAGGATCCATAGAGGGCATCCCGGAAAGAGGTGTCTTATTTCTACTTTCTATAACTCAATTCTAATAGGAGGTCTTATATTCAAAGAACATTGGGATAAAACCAATTTGTGAGAGAAGGGATTCAATGTCCTAATTTTGAAACTCATAGCCTTTGTCACTTCGTATGGTTTTAATATTAAGTCCACAACAGTTTTCTATAGATCTAGCATACTTGGTAAATTTTGTTTAGGATTCATATTTCGAAGATAAATAAAATAATGAAGTATAAGTAGAAAATTTAACAACAAATATATAGACAGTGTGCCTCCCAATAGGACTAGATACTCTACATAGACCAAAAAAAATCATGTGATCCAATTTTTGGGGTTGAGAATTTGAAACTTCTATCATGGATTTCAATGATATTATATGTTGTTTTCATTCTTCACAGGGGATAACCACATTATAATTTTAGCAATTCATGTTTAAGTAGATATTTATCTAACCCTTTTGTAGTTATTTTTCTAAGTGAGTAAATGTTGTAGTGGGGTACACTATTCCAAATCAAGGATTCCATGTATGAGAAACATAAGAAAGATTTTTTTTAAAATTAAGGAATCAAGATAAAAAATACACATTTTAATTTATCAAATATGTAAACACAAAACAAAAAATTTATAAACAAAAACATTAAAAACATTGTTTTAATATTTTACATGAAACCCAAAATCACAAAGATAAGTGATTTAAAGAATATTGAATTTTAAACTATAAAAAAAGTACTTTAGATATTAAATTGTGTTATAGTTAAGGATGTTACCAAGGGAAATTATATTCCCTTTAACAATATCACCAGAGGTGAATTGATCACTATAAAAAAATTTCATGTTCTTAATGATCTTGTAATATCATGTAATAAGTCTTAAATAGCATAAGTCTTTGTAACATTGACTTTAATTTGAATCCTTTATTTAGTTCCCCTAATACAATTTTATAACAAGAATTATTTGTGTACCTGAATTTTCTTCACTCCAAATATGTTAGTGATTAGGTCAATATAATCCCATTTTTTCATAATGGGTTTCCATTAATAAAATTGTATATTATTGTAAATAAAAACATTATTAGGAGTAGTTTTATAATATATTGCAATAGAATTTCTTGAATTAGATTTAGAAATAAGAGTACTCTTAAAAATTCTCCTCTATCTGGAATGGTAACATATACCAATAATATACATAGGAGATATTTTTTTTGTATTTGAGTGAGAGTTTGTCTTATATTATAAAATATCTCTATGTATTTTATTAAATACTTATCAGAATTTTTTATATCTTTATTTTCATTCAAAAATTGAATATTCTTCCATCTTTCTAAAGTAACAACCAATTTAATGCTATCAGATAAGTAATGTTGTTTAATCAATGCTTTGTTTTAATATTTAATATTATTAATGATTTCTTTAAGAATATTACATTATTTAATCATGTCAACATTTTTCATATCATCATCATTAGGTTCATTTCTATAACGATTTGAATTATGTATATTAGATACAGTACGTACCATGGATTTTTTTTCATGAATCACTTGTTTTCTCTATCAGGATTTTCACCATAGTTTAGTCTAAGTCACTAGATATATCCTAAAATGAACACCCGATGTATTTCATTGATTTATTATATTAACTTTCCTTATCATAAAACATATTTTCATATTTTAACATGGTACATTTTACCTTGACTTGTGCTTTTCTCTTATACTCGTAATTGGTAATATCATTGGAATTATCATCTATTTTCCATTCTCTCTTTTAATTTCCTTTGTTATCGTAATTTTTCTTATAGTTATGCTTCCTAAATAATTTATTCTCCGAATGGAATTTCCTAAATCTTTTGGCCAAATAGACTATTTTCTCATCAATCTTGGTTGCAGATTCATCATCACTAGAGCTTTCAAAATGAACAAGTCCCTTTTTCTTTGAAGTAGTGGTCTTGATGGCTACAGATTTAATCTTAGATTATCTTTATTGTTATAGAACAAAATTAAGATCATACTCAAATATAATCACATATACCAAAAAATCCCATGATAGGAATTTTATTTACGTCACATGATACTCTTATTAAAACTGATGTTCCTCTCCATCTCATTAAAAGACATCTCGGCAGTCATATGATTTGATCATTGTATGGAACAATATTTTACAAGTAACTAATTTTATTTATTTATCATTGAACATGAGATACATATAAAAAATAAGCTCTTCGATTTTCACCATAAATGTATAATATTTAATTGTATATGTAATGCCCCGACCCTAGTTACCCAGAGTCAGTGCATTATTACATAACATTGGCATGATCACCAAAGATCAAGTCCCGAAAGACTGATTAGTTTAGTAGCCTTGGAAATGGTGGATACATTCATATGTTTTACATTACTTTATAAAATGAATAACTACAACAACATAGTCTCCATAGACCACACTCATATCCCTTATACTATCCATGCAGGTCAGTCATAATATACTTCTTCTTATCCTGGGTAAAATAAAACCCAGAAAGGGGTGAGCTCAGATGCTCAGTAAGGATAACAATATAGTGGAAACTTTCATAAATAAGCATAAACATTTATGGAAACTAATAAGACTAAAACAAAAGTATTTTTAACATGAAATTCAGCATAATATGGAAAAGATAAAATCAAATAATTCAATTTTCTTATTTACATGGATATTCTACTAGTCGAATAATAACATGCAATATCAATAGCCACTTTCATACTGATGGAATGCATAATGATAGACTTCATAACCACATATTCAAGGCCTTGTGCCAAGAAAATAAATAAGATTTTGTTAAGGTCTTATGCCAAGACACTAGTTTGTCTCATGAGACCTACAGATGCATCGAGGAGCTATAGCGAGCTCCACCCGTCTCTTACTAAGTCTAGTGCATTCCTCATATGAAAAGGTTTAAACATAACATAAACATTCTTATTAAAACTAGCATATAAAATTTCAATACATTACCCATAAACCATGAATTGTATAAAAATAACACATCCACAGTTAAACATATCACAATACCTTCAATATAGTATAAAAGACTTGTATTATAATAAATCAACTTCAAACATGTTTAAAATCCATTAGAAGATGTTTACATTGATGAAAATTATTTGTAATACTCTTTGAGAGAAATATCCTTTTTTCAAGAAAACATTTAAAAGGCACACAATTTATAAAGGAATACATTTAAATGCATTTTAAAATTAATGTTTCTCATACCACTTTGAAACTTTTGAAAAGAATTAGAATTTTAAAAACATTCATGTTAATATAAATAAATCCTTAAAAAACATTTTGAAAATATATACATTAACGAGAATTATTTAGAAGAATAAATATTAAAAACATTCAAAATGATGTTTTAATAAAAGAGAACCTTAAAAATAATCCCTTTGAAAACACTTTTATGAAAAATGGTCATGGATAATAAATGTGTCCCAGTAAAAACATACCAATAAACAATCTATAAAAATAATGAGATTGAAGAATTAACCCTTACATTGTACTTTTCCTTGGTCGAGGGTATGTTAACCTCCTGTATAATAGATAAATAATTGTTATTAAATTATAAAAGAACTATATACATAAATATGATATCATATATGATGTTCTAATATTTCTTTGTTAATGATATTTCAGTAGTATCATCATTTCAAGTGTTAACTGATTCGTTTTCCATTATGTGATGTGTTACGTAAGTAATGTTTTTTATAGATAGGATGTATCTTATTCATATTCAGAATGATATTATGTATTTAAAAATTATTT
Organism: Viscum album; assembly: GCA_963277665.1. Lineage (NCBI taxonomy): Eukaryota > Viridiplantae > Streptophyta > Magnoliopsida > Santalales > Viscaceae > Viscum > Viscum album. The sequence continues at coordinate 1,935,694,463 of OY728142.1, forward strand.
TTAATCATAAAATTAAAATTCTTCTTGAATAGATACAATGGGGAATTAATCCCATCACATTCATGGAGATGATAATCCGTACGTACACATGAGTGACAAAATAATTCTTTTGATATTAAAATCGTATATAATTGGACGGTATATCATATATACAAAATCATTATCATATTATATTTACTATTTAAATAATTAATACTTGTAACATTGCAAGAAAATAAAGAATATGAAATTTTCATATTTATTAATATTTTTTAAATAAATATTAATTTTATTTTAAAGGGGATTCTTTATTCAATGGTGTACCTAACATGCAACAATGGGTTTCTTTGAAATCTTATGTTGCACACTAATAATATAACATTATTATTTTAAATTGTAGTTAACACCTAGTCATTTTATTGGCAGGAATTAATATAACTAAATTAAATATAATAATATATGTTTGTTAAATGTTTTTACATTCATCCAATAAAAGACTGAGGCTTAAAATGTAAATGAATCTAATTTTAAGCATAATTTACTTTAAAAGGAAAATTTACTACCTTTTGATGGATAACCCTATTTAAATGTAGTTTTGGTCATTTTTATATATTATTTTAATGAAATAAAATTCTTATTTATATTCGGTACAAAAAAATTTACTTAGGGAAAATATTTGTTATTTTTCTGATAAAGTTCATTTTTAATGAATAGTGAAAATACTGTATTTTAATTCAAAAGTGCCTTTTAATCTAATTTATTTATATGGTTAGATTATGTTATTAATTTTTTATAAAGTTTAATTAGAATATATTTTTACTAGTTAATTCAATGATTGAAATTAGAATTAATTTCACTTTGAAATTGGACATAAACAAGTGTCAATCTTTTGATAGTTATTATTTCATAAAAACACGTTTTTTGATTTGACAGCAGGAATTAATTTTAAATTAATTTCTGCCACTTCTGTGTTTTGGTTTTCGAAAAATTGATTTGATATTTGGAATCTTCATATCTAAATTGTGTAAATAGGTTACTTTTATTTCTATACATTTTAAATATTTACTTTAGTAAATATTTTATTTACCATGATTAAAGGGTAAATATAGTAAATAAGGGTAAAATATAATATTATAATAATATTAAATTATCCTAACATGTGTCCTAATCCTATTGGATGATACATATGCAACCATGGGAATCCTTGGGTCTAATTTGGGACAACGTGGGAGTTATAATGACAGTTTATATTAATTAATTTAAAGTAAAGGAAAAAATTGAAATAAACAAATATCTTTTAGTAAATCAATTTTTACATGGGGTTATATAAGTTATCATTTCGACTATAAATATTAATCAGAAATATAATATTATTTCCAATATTATGGTATTTTTTTATAATTTTTAGACATCAAATAAATTAAATTACTTATGACACATTAAGGTTCTAATATTTACCTCATTAATAAATGATTTAAATAAATAAGATTATAAATATTAAAAAAGTATACAAAACCTATCCAATTCTTATTGGATGATTTTATTTCAACCATGAGTCATATTATATTCTACTTTAACTATTAGTTTACCTTTTGAGACCAAAGATCAGGTTATAATAAAATAATTGTTTCAAACTCTCCTAAAGAGCCCCTCCTATCCCTTATAAAAAATCCCTCACTTGCTACCCATTTTTCACCCTTATCATGCCTTTGGATCGGGAAAAATATACTATAATAATCTTCTAAGATCCTTATCTTTATCCTATAATCCTTACCTTGGGCAGAAAACACTTCAAGAAACCCTTTTGGTTCAAACCAAATAGAGTTACCCGATTTAAAGGTAACGTCTTCTCTTAAGTTCTTTTGTTTTATTTTACATCTCCAACCCCCTAAAATCTTTTTATTCCATTATTTTATAAAAAAAATAGTATCCTCAATATAGTAGGATGTTTTTATGAGATTTATTGGAAGTAAACTTAAACACACATCTATCTAAATGGTAAAGTACATAATGATTATGTGGATGGAAAACTAACGCCTCACGAAATGATGATTGTTCAATTAACTCCTACCGCCTCTCTTAGAGGCCATTATGATATAAATGTATTTATATATGATATATATTATCTTTATTTTTTTAATGCTTCTGTATTTTTCATTTATATCATACCATTATGGTTTCCATAATGGTTAAACGTGAAAATTTCATTAGAGGAATTGCGGACTACCGCCCCCTGAAAGTGATATGACTCGTTCATGCCATACGTGGAACATATAAAAGATAAAATTTATGAAAATATGTAACATATATTACATATATATTGTACTGAAATTATAATATAACTAATATTCACTGTTTTTTCATTTCATTAAAATATGAAATATAAATGAAAGTAGCGTTCATGCGTACGTACGTCTAACCGTCACCATGAACAGTGCATTTCATTTATTATCTCCAAATTTTATGTACTATTATAAATATATATATATATATATATATATATATTGGATATATATGATATATATGACATCTAAATTATGAAATCAATCAGGAGATAATGGAATTTTGACCACATGGAAAATTTATAGTTATAACAAGTTCATTTTTTACTCAAGTTCCAAACATTGACAAAATGTCTGGTATGAGCTCAAATAATAAACTAACTGTTATAGAAAGGTAATATGTAATATAAAATGAATAATAAACTTGAAAAGTATTATTAGGAAATTATATAGTAACTTATTTTTATTATTCAGGAAGAACAAGAAACATACGAGCGAGTCAAGTCAGACAACAGGGTAAGGGGTTTCTTATCTCACTTTTAATTTGTGGGATTTCCATTGTTCACCACTAATTTATTGAATTTAGTAATTTTTTACAGACATTGGATATATATTATCAGTATTATCTTTATATTCATGGTATTCTATGATTATTTTGGTGGTTAGTAATTTTTGGTAATACAATTTGATTGAATGAAACGTGGTATGGGATTTTTATCTCACTTCTTATTCCTGTGAGGTTCACGGTATATTTGCCACTATTTCCTTTTGTATTGTGCATGTACTACCTATTATTTTAATATCTGTATAATATAATTTAATTTATGGGTATTTACATATTATTTATTCGATTTATCTTTCATGTGGTGTACGTTTCGAATGATACAAAATCGGTAATGTATCATTCATCCTCCTCTTTTAAGTCATGACTTCTTTTATGTTATATCATATAGTTCCATTTTATTATGTGGGGGTCTTGTTCTTATATATCTTTACTACTGTACATTTCATGTCCAAATGATGAGAAACCATTTCTTCTCTCATAAATTTTTTTATGAAATTTTAAGTGATGTCGTTAGGCTACCGAATTTTCGTAAATGAAATCGCATCTTCTCTTTCCTTTAAAGTTTCCATTTATTGTTGTGTGTCATAAAAATTTCCACTCCATGATATTATTTATATTTTACTATGTACCTATAATGTAAAATTATTTATTTATGGATGATATACCTTTCTACCTTCTCTTTTTATTATTTTCTAAAACCAAGTTATATAGTCGTTATGCTGCTGAAATTTTGTCACAAAATGTCTCTCTCTTTCTCTCAAGAAATTATCATGTTTTATTTATATGAATACACATAACTATTTTGTTTCTATGTGTGTTCATAAATAAAAAAAAAGATATATTTTATTATGAAATTGACATATATATAACCCTCACTCCCTTCCATGGGTTATAAATGACATAATGATTTTATTTTTACGTACTTTTTAAAACGTCGTGATTTTGAAATGAAACCGATTTCATTTATTCTCTATGGGTTATTTATCAATTGTTTGATTATGAAATATGTATATCACATGAATGTAAACACATATTAAGGGTTATCCTTGATATCGCTCCATTTCATTGGGTAAAGAAATTAATCTCTAGAGATGACAAGTTTCATGATACCTTGGTGAATAACCTTGGTAAATTTTATGACACCTCGGGGATAAACCTTGGTGATATGTTCATGAATGTTTAAATTAAAATTTTTAGACAAATATTCAAGTTATTATTCAGGTCATTTTCATTATGATATTCTAATTTCTCCATTACTCATGTCTTTATGATTTTTATCATGTTCTTATTAATATTGCTCAAGGTCACATCTCAATTGTTTCACTTGTTTTCCATACTGAGACTTCTGCTCACCCTTTCCTTTGATTGTATATCTCCGGGTTATGAGATGCAATAATTGTACATAGGATGAACTTTTCAAAAACATTTTCATGGGTATTTAAAGGATTGTTTATGTTTTTATGTTTTTATACTTGATTTCCAAGACACTAGACTTTAAAGATCCTCTGTTTGTAAAATATAATGAAAATTTATGTATTAAAAAGGTGGGATGCTACAGTTGGTGTCAAAGGATGGTTTAGTTATTTATGGAAATTAGGATATGAAAACATTAACAATAACCCCATATAAATGTTTAAATATAGGAAAATTTCCCGGTATTTTGGTGAGTATCAAGTTAGTGGTTTATCAAGTAAATACATCACTGTCAAGATACGAGCAGAACTATCTTAATGTGTTTGGATGAAAATGAAATTTATAAGAAAACCATTAAGGTTAAATCATGTTAGGGTTATTTTTTAGTTTTATAAAAAGGAAAAGATGCATATCGTGTGACAACCCTTCATGTTAGACAAAGCTATGGGAATCGAACCCACAACCAAAGTGTGATTGGGTTTAATCACCTACGACTGGCGTACGTGAAGTCCCTGGTTAGTATTGTTTATTATTTATTTTTAAATAATTTTCCGGATAAGGAATAAGTTGATTTTTGGAACTTATCTTTTATAAAATGGATATCCTTATTATAGGAAAATGATTTGGTGATTAAATGATAAAGGTTATTTTAGAAGATGTTTTCTCTTTTAGAATTCTATATGCCTAAGGAAAATAAAATATTATAGGATTTCAATTGTGGAGGGATGGTTGAAATTTTTTATTTTGTAAGAATTTATGTATTTATGGTGGACATATGTTGATTTGGGATATTTTTTTAAAATGTTTAACCTAGCATAGTTAATATGTCATTAGGTTAATTACACTTTAGTATGAGATATTAAGAGTAGTCGATGTTATTTAGAGATAAATGTTATGATTTATTGTGGAAGATTATGTGATTAAATCCGTCTTAATTTTGGGTTTCAATATTAGTTTGGATTATTTTGAATAATTATAAGGAAGAATGTGTATTGAATGGTATTTCTAGAACATTGGGTACTTTCTGTTGAATTTTGGAGATTAATAGTTGTATTTCTTTTTATAAAGGATTATCCTTTAAAGGGGTTATATGATCTCGTACTAACCATTTTGGTTTTAGTTGATGTATAAAGACAAGGGAAATATATAGTTCTTATTTTATGGATTATGTGATTCTCTAGAATAAGATTCTTGTGCTTTTTATGTGATCATGTCTTTTTGAATTCTCATTGTTTGGAGAGAAGAGTAGTTTTTGGTAGAAACTTAGTATAGTATGAAACTCTACATGAAGGTAAGTATATTTCCTTATGTTTTTATTGTATGTTTTAAATTGATTCCTAAAAATTATGAAAAGGAATTTAAATCAAAAATGTTGTTGGTTTACGTTTTCTACTGGGTGATCAAAGACCGTTTAACACATCATAAGTTTGTGATTTTCTTGTGGTAAACTTTTTCCTAATCCTGTTTTCTATCACTATCCATTAGAACATGGCCGTTTGTTTTCACTTCCATATCCATGTTTTCCTACATGGAATATTAGTATGGGTTAAGTCGATTGACCTTTTTTACTTCACTTTCTTTCTTTTAATGTTATAGTTTTACTGACTCTTGTGAATGTGGGAGTTTCAATGATGTTTCCAAGCCCAAGTTTAAAATTATGAGGACACAATTTTGAAAAATGGGGGAAGAATGTAACATCCCAAGAAAGTAAATAATATGAAATTTTCATAATTATAAATAAAAAATTATTAAATATTAATTTTATTTTAAAGGGGATTCTGCATTCAATGGCTTACCTGACACGCAACAACAGGTTTTATTGAAATCTTACGTTGCACACTAATAATATAATATTATTATTTTAAATGGTAGTTAACACCTAGAAGTTGTATTGGTGGAAAATAAGAAAAAAAAATTAAATATGATAATATATGTTTGTTAAATGTTTTTTCAATAATCCAATAAAATTCAGAGGCTTAAAATGAAAATAAATCTAATTTTAAGCATAATTTACTTTAAAAGGACGATTTACCGCATTTTAATGGAGAACCCACATTAAATATAGTTTTGGTTATATTTATATGTTATATTTCACAAAATAAAATTTTTCTTTCTATTTTGTACATCATAATTTACTTTGGGTATGTTTTTGGTATTTTTATGATAAAGTTCATTTTAATGAATAGTGAAAAATACTGTATTTTAATTCAAAAGTGTCTTTTACTATAATTTATTTATATGGTTAAGTTATATTTTTAATTGGTTATAAATTTTAATTATAATATATTTTTACCAATTAATACAATGCTGTATATTGGAATTAATTTTAATTTCTAATTGGACATAAAGAACTGTCAATCTTTTGATAGTTATTATTTCTTAAAAACACGCTTTCTATTTTGACAGTGGGAATTAATTTTAAATTATTTTATTCCACTTATGTGTTTTGAATTTAGAAAAATGGATTCCATATTTGTATTCATTAGGTTAAAATTGTGTAAATAGATAGATTTATTTTTATACATTTTAAATATTTACTTCAGTAAATATTTGATTTACCATGATTAAAGGGTAAATATAATAAATAAGGATAAAATATAATATTATAATAATATTTAATTACCCTAACATGTGTCCTAATCCTATTTTTTGATACATAGATGACCATAGGAATCCTTGGGTCAAATTTTGGACCCCATGGAGCCACATGGGAGTAATAATGACACTTTATATTAATGAATTTAAAGTAAAGACAAAAAAGACATAAACAAATATCTTTTAGTAAATAAATTTTTACATGGGGTTATATAAGTTATAATTTAGAATATAAATATTATTTATAAAACTAAAAATATTTCCTACATCATGGTATTTGTTTTAGAATTTTTGGACATCAAATAAATTAAATTATTTATGACACAATAATGATACAATATTTACCTCATTAATAAATGATTTAAATAAATAAGATTATATATATTAAAACAATATACAAAACCTATACAATTATTTTTTTATTATATTATTTCTCCCCTAAGTATTCTAAACTTTTAATCTAAGGATTATTTGACCTTTTGAAACCAAAGATGAAGTTATAATAAAATAATTGTTTCAATCTTTCCTAAATAGCCCCTCCGCTCCCTTATAAAAAGCCCTCACTTCATACCCATTTCTCACAATTCTCAAGCATTTGGCTCGTGAAAACTATGCTCCAATAAGCTCCCAAGATCCCCCTATTTATCTGACAAGCCTTTACTTAGGCAGAAAACACTTCAAGAAACTCTTTTGGTTAAAACCAAAGGTAGTTACCCGATTTAAAGGTAATGTCTTCTCTTAAGATCTTTTATTTTATTTTACTTCTCCAACCCTCTAAACATTTTTTATTCCTTTATTTTATAACAAAAACATTATCCTAAATATAAAAGTATTTTGTTATGCGAATTATTCTAAATACACTTACACAAACCTCTATCTAATTGGTAATGAACATAATGTTTCTGTGGATGGAAAACTAACGTCTTACCAAATGATGATTTTTCAATTAACTCATACCACCTCTCATTGTGGCCATTATGATGGAACTATATTTATATATGACATATATTATTTTTCTTTTTTCTTTATTATTCTTTATTTTTCATTTATATCATATCTTTATGGTTTCCATAATGGGTAAACGTGATATTTTCATTAGAGGAAGTGAGGACTACCGCCCCCTCAAAGTGATATAACTTGTTCACGCCATATGTGGAACATATAAAGGATAGAATTTATGAAATTCTGTAACAAATATGACATACATATTATAATGAAATTATAATATACCTATAAATCGCTATGTTTTTATCTCAATAAAATATGCAATAAAAATGAATGTAACGTTCATGTGTACGTACGGGTTAACGCCTCCATGAACGGTGCATTTCATTTCTTATCTCCAAATGTTATGTACTATTATAAATACATATATATACTAGATATATATTATATATATTACATCTAAATTATGAATATAATTCCAGATATAATGTAATTTTTACCACATGGACAATTTATAAGTATAACAAGTTCATTTTTGACTCAAGTTCCGAACATTGAAAAAATGTCCGATATAAGCTCAAATTATTAAATAATTGTTATAGCAAGGTAATAAGTAATATAAAAGGAATAATAAACATGAAAAATATTATTAATAATGTATATTTTAACTTAATTTTATTATTTATGAAGAACAAGGAATATACGAGTGAGTCAAGTCAGACAACGAGAAAAGGGGTTTCTTATCTCACTTTTAATTCTGTTGGATTTCCATTGTTCACCACTAATTTATTTCATGTGGTGTTTTCCGTACTGAAATTGGATATATATTATCAGTATTATCATTATATTATTTTTATTACATGATTCTTTTGGTGGTTAGTGATTTTTGGTCATACGATTCGATTGAATACAACGTGGTAAGGTATTTTTATCTCACTTCTTATTCTTGTGAGATTCATGGTATATTTGCCACTATTTCCCTTTTTGTGGTGTATTTACTACCAATGATTTTACTCATTGTATAATATACATTAATTTATGGGTATTTACATATTCTTTATATGAACTTTCTATCATGGGGTGTACATTTCAAAAGTTACCAAATTAGTAAGGGATCATTTCACCGTCCAGTTTTAAGTCATGACTTCCTTTATATTATGTCTTATAGTTTCATTTTATTATGTGGGGGATTTTTCTTCTATATATTTAATAATTTTCATTTCATGTCCAAATTATGAGATTCCCTTTCATCCCTCATCAATTTGTTTTCTAGAATTTTAGGTGACGCCGTTAGGCTGCCGAATTTTCGTAAAAGAAATCACATCTTCTCTTTCCTTTCAGGTTTCCTTTTCTTGTGGTATGTCATCCAAATTTCCACACCATGATCTTATTTATATTTTATTATGTCCCTATATTTTAAAATTATCTAGTTATGGATGGTATACCCTTGTCCCCTCTCTTTTTATTGTTTTCTAAAACCATGTTATATAGCAGTTATGCTGCAGAAATTGCGTCACAACCCATAACTATTTATTTTCTATGGGTGTTCATAAATAGAAAAAATATATATTTGATTCTTTAATTGACATTCATATAACCCTCACTCCCTTCCATGGGTTATAAATGACATAATGATCTTATTTTGATGTACTTTAAAAAAAGTCATGATTTTTAAATAAAACCCATTTCTTTTATTCTCTATGGGTTATTTATGAAATGTTTGATTATGAACTATGTGGATCACATGAAATTAAGGACATAATAATGGTGTTCCTTGATAGAACTCCAGTCCATTGGGTAAATAAATTAATCTCTAAAGATGACAAGTTTCACGATACCATGGGGAATAACTTTGGTAATTTTTATGACACCTCGAGGATAAACCTTGTTTAGATGTTCATTAATGTCTAAATGAAATTTGGTAGACACATATTCAAGTTATTATTCAAGTCTCTTTTATAATGATATTCCTATTTTCCATTGCTCATGTCTTTATGATTTTTATCAAGTTCTTATTAATATTTCCCAAGATCACATGTCAACTGTTTCACTTGTTTTCCTTACTGACCCCTCTTCTCACCCTTTCCATTGATTGTATGTCTCCAGGTTATGAGATGCAGTAATTGTACGTAGGATGAACTTTTCCAGAATCTTTTCAAGGGGATTTAAATGAGTGTTTAAGTTTTCATGTTTTTATTCCTTCTTTCCAAGACACTAGACATTAAATATCCTCTATTTTTAAAATGTAATGGAAATTTATGTATTAAAAAGGTTGGATGCTAAAATACTCATTATTATACGCATCCAAATGATGATGTGTTTGAATAACAAACTACACCACGATGTGGAGACGGTAATCCGTACGTACTCACGTATGCTGACTTTGTTATTTATAGGATGGATAGTATAAGGAATATGTTTGTACCATTTTTATAATTACATAATTGTATATAGAAGATACTGAAGTTATTACTTTATAATGGAAACAATAATGAAATAGGAAGTGGAAGATGAAAAATACTTGATTGAGATGATGAAATATTTCCCTCTTCTTCGGGTTCTTCCTTTTGATTTGATCAAAAGGGCTCATTAGGATAGATTTATGAATAAAGTAAGGAATCTAGGATGAAGGTAGGATATTTGAGAGGATATTTGGGTTGGGTTTGGCAAAGTAAAATGGCTTTGAAGGTGTAAATTTGAGCTAAGGGGAAGTGCCCTTTTATAAGAGGGATGAGGGGAACCTTAAGAAAACATTGAAATATTATTTTATAATAAAATCATTTTAAGTTATTAATGTCTCCAAAATGATTTATTTAAATTCTAAGGTGGGTCTGGCTCGATAACCCCCCAACAAATAGGTTTTATATAGTTTTGGGTCACTATATTAACCATGTCATTTAGATTTAACTCTTAGTTAAATAGTTTGACATTTACCATTTCTCTTTGTATTTTTATATTATATGGTTAATAAACATACTATAAACGTCAAAGAGAACCTAAAGTGTTTCATTAATGAAAAATATAATATTATGTAAGACCTTTGGCCGAACCGTAGATTTTTAGGAATAGAATATCAATTAATAATATAATATTTTTTAAAAAAACTCTTCTATGTAAATTTTGACACTATTTGGTATTTTTTTTATTCATAATAGAATTATTACTTAAAAAATTTCTTTTAATCAACCCTAAAATGTCATATTAACATGGAATTCATTAAAAGTCACAAATTATATTTATTCAGATATTAATAATATCAATTATTTTAATCTTTCATTAATAAGGTAATTAATACATCATCATTGTGTGATAAATAAATTTAATTATTTAATGTCTAAAAACTATAAAAGAAATAATATTATGTAATAAATTTTACTATATTCCTAATGAATATTTTTAGTCGAATTCATATTGTCTGTAACCCTATATTAAAAATGGTTTAGTTATTAAACTTTGAATTTAACTCTTTTAACTCTTCTTTTAGTAAAAAAGTAATAAATGACTAAATCAAATCAATTTGGAACAAAAAGTTCATATTTTATTATTAGAGTAGTTTTCAGTCTATTTATACTTATCGAATATAATTAGGACATGTGTTAGTGTAATTATGATATCATTTTTATACTTAATTACCCTATTTACTTTTAACCGTGGTAAATAAAAGTAAAAAGTTACAATTCACCAAAAATTATTTTCAACTTATTGAAAAACAATTTACTTACTGATATTAGCCATGTATCTTATAATTTTGAAAATTAAACTCATAGAAGCAGTAGAATTATTTTTTATGTAAATTATTAAATTCTCCTGAGAGGTGGGTAAAAGACGGTAAAAAGTCCAATAAAATTTTTATACATGTAAACTCATTATAAAATGAATACAATGAATTAAATTGAACATATATAGGTATTATCTATCTATTTGTACCTAAAATAAATTAAAATAAAATAAATAATTATTTAAATAAAAAGTCGGTTTTAAACAATAACATAGTGTTTTTCACTTTTCCTAAAAAATTGAATGTTTTCAGAAAAATACCAAAAATTCATCCTAAGATAATTTTGATATTCCGAATCCAAAAATGAAGTCCATTTTAAAAAATAAAATTTATAAAATTTTAAACAGTGGGTATTACTATTCATAATAGCTATTTTGATTGGTAACGGTGTGTTAGAATCTCGAAGTTGCGTAAAATGAAAGCTATCGCATTATTCAAAGGGAAACGTACCGTGAAAGCTTGGGGTGTTACATTATTCCCTCCTTAAAATAATTTCATCCTCGAAATTTCTATAATATTACTGCATAAAAATATTCTAGTGGTTCTTCATCACAAGTTCATCGGGTTCCAACGTTGCCTCTTCCATCTTATGGTTTCTCCATAGAACTTTTACCAGACGAGTCGTCCGGATTCTCAGCACTTGTTCTCTGGTATCAAGAATTTTGATAGGCTCTTCACAATAAGACAGATCTGGTTCTAGTTCAATTTTCTCATAGTTGAGTACAAGCGTTTGGTTAGGCATGTATTTTTTAAATAGTTATATGTGGAACACATCGTGAACTTTGAAGTGACTTAGTGGAATTTCCAAATAGTAAGCTAAATCCCCAATTCGTCTTATAATTTCAAAAGTTATGATGTACCTAGGACTCAATTTACACTTCTTACCGAATTTAATAATTCCCTTCCATAGAAATACTTTCATGAAAACATGATCTCCTACCTAAAATTCCAAATCCTTCCTTCGGTTATAGGCATATCTCTTCTGCCTACTTTGTTCTTCTTTGATGAGGGTTTGGATAACCGTCACATATTCCATAGTTTCCTCATAAATTTCTAGGTCTACAAGTTATCTTTCACCAAAATAATCCCATCAAGTTGGTGTGTGAAATATCTTTCCATATAGTGATTCATGTGGTGCCATCTGAATATTGTAATAGAAGATATTATTATAGGAAAATTCTACCATAGGTAAATATTGATCCCACATAACTTGAAAGTCAAGTGAGAAATATCTCAAAATGTATTCTATGGTTTGAATAGTCCATTCCAATTGTCCATCAGTTTGACGGTGGTAGGCAGTGCTCGAACGAAGTTCAGTATCCAGGGCATTCAGACGACCTTTCATGAATCATGATGTAAAACTAGGATCATGAAAAGAAACAATCGATAGGGGTACTCCATGATTTCTTACAACTTTAATAATATATAATCTTTCAATATATTCAGGTGGTAAATATTCTACTATATCAAGAAAATGTGATGACTTGGTATGATGATCGACAATGACCCATATTGCATCATCTCATCTAGGTGTCTTTGGTAGCCCCATGACAATGTCCATCGTAATATTATCTCATTTATACTCAGGTATGGGAGAAGGTTGCATGACTCCTCTAGGATGTTTCCTTCCAGCTTTCACTTGTTGACAAACCATACATCTTGACACAAAATCAGAAATCTCCCTCTTTATGATGTCCCACCAAATATGTTCCTTCAAATCTCTATACATATTATTGATACAAGGGTGTATAGAAAAATTGTATCTATGAGAATCATCCAACAACTCCCCTTTTAGATCGGGAATATTAGGAACACAATGTTTCTTCCCAAATTTCAAAATTCCATCTTCATATATGAAGTCACTCAATCTCCCATCATTCATAGAATTAAATTTCTTTCTAAATTCCTCAATATAAGTTTGAGAACTCTTTATCGTTTGTAGTGAATATGTTTTGGAAACCATTTGAAAAATCATTGATGTATCACCTTCCATGGTTATTCCCATATCCAACTTTTCTAGATCCATGAAAATAAAATCCCTTTAAATTCTCATCTTGTTCAAAACACCATTATTCATTCTACTCAAAGCATATGACACATTATTTTCCTTCCTCAGTTGGTAGTGTATTGTTAAATCATAATCCATGAGTAGTTCCAGTCAACTCTTTTTCCCCCTGTTGAGTTTTTTTGTGAGAAATTATACTTCAATCTCTTGTGATTAGTATATATCTCACATTTTTCATCATAGAGATAATGTATCTATATATTAAAAGAAATGATTATATATGCTAACTCAAGATCATGAGTAAGAAAGTTTTTCTCATTTATTTTTAGCGGTTGTGATGAATAGGCAATAATTATATCATTCTATATAAGGAAACAAACAAGTTCATTCTTTGATTCGTACCTGGTTAGAATTGTTGTTTTCAGAATGTCTTCCTTCTTCACACACAACTGATTATATCTATATAGACGGTCAATCTTATAAAAATACTGAGCTCCATGAATTTGGTATAATAAATAATCAATGCAAGGAAGGGGATACTTGTTATTTATTGTTATAGAATTGATCTCCCTGTAGTCAATGCATAACCTCATAGATCCATCTTTTTTCTTAAAAAAGAACAGGGGATCCCCATGGAGAAACACTAGGGTGAATAAATCCCTACTTACTCAATTCCTCTTGTTGTTTCTTTAGTTCCACTAATTCCACAGTGTCCATTCTATATGTGGTCTTCGATATGGGCCTTGAACCAGGAATTAAATCAATGGAAAACTCAATTTCTCATTCTGGAGGATGTCCAGGTAAATCCTCTAGAAACACATCAACATATTCTTGCACCATAGGAAGATCCTCTATTTGAACATTCCATTCCCCACCCATAGGTAATCCTCTTCCTCCCCAATAATTGGATTTCATTGAGTTACTAGGGGTGGATCTAGATAAGAAATATGTGGTGTCGTTTCTACTCTAAAGATAAGGTATTCCTTATCATCATAGAGAATTGTAAAGTCCTTTTTCTTATAATAATTTTTTGCGTCATGGTCTAAAAGACAATCCATTCCAAGGATTATATCCAATTCAATCATGGGTATGATGATGAGATCAGCAGAAAAAAAAAATATATGACCTAGGAGGAATTGATTGAAAAAACAATGTAGCAATGATACTTCCCTTAGGTGTTTTTACTGAAAACTCCCTTGTTAATTCAAATTTAAAATATCTATGTTTTTAGGAAATGTGGATGATATAAAAAAATGAGATGATCTAGAATCAAATAAAGCATTTTCTAAACTTGATAAGACCATTAAATTACCTACCACCACGTCTTTCAAAGCTTCAACCTCTGTAGCAGTGAAAGCATAAGCTTGGCCTTGATCTATTGGCCTTTTCTAAGGTAAGATTCCTTGGTGCTTAGGACATTAATATGTATAATTACCCCTTTCTCAACAATTGTATCATTCAACATTGACACCCTATTTCATCCCCTTTCATTGACGAGTTTGGTGGCCTTTTTAACCACACTTGTTATAGACTCCCATTCCCTTCAGAAATGTACCTGGGTGTTTCTTCCCACATTTACCATAGGATGGATATTTAAATTTTCCCTTCGTCCCCTTATTTCAATTTCCAGAATGATCAGCAGATCACTTCTTATTTTTCTATGCTTTAAAGTCGTAAGAATTAGAGAATTCCTTTTATGTCTAGATAGCACATGAGACAATATATTCGTACGACGAGAAGGTTTCTGAGGAAAATTCTCGACAGAGATATGGTTTTAACCCATCAAAGAAATGATAAATCTTACATCTTGGGTTATGTATATAATATACAACATGCCTTGCTATCCTTATAAAAATTTATCCTCATACTTTGCGACATTCTCATCCTCCTTTTAACTCATGCTGAGAAATTGTCTTTCCATATCTTCTTGATGGTCACGAGGAAACTATTTTTATAAGAAAATATCTTTAAACTCCTTCAATTTCATACATGATAATTATTCATCTTACTTTGTGTTTTGTATTAATAACCACCATTGATCTTCATCTCCTGTTAGGTGATAAACTACCATGAATACTTTTTCCATTTTTCTACTCCCCAATGCGTGAAATATTTTATCTAATTAATTTATCCATTGCTCAGCTAATAATGTATTTGTAATCCCATTTAATGTTGGTGGATGTGTCCTCATGAAGTGTTCTAACATTGATACTCCACATTGTGGATCTAGGTGCTCCATACATATAAGGTTGTTATTCATAACCTGAGCGAGTTTTTCTAGTATAGTGATAAGCTAATCAGCACCAGTTGCATCACCAGCTCAACTATAATTTTCATGAATATTAGGGACATCCCTAAATGGATTACGTGCGTTGATACAATTTACATTCCTTCCACTAGGTTCCATTTATAAACAATAGAATACACTAGATTAGTTTATGAATCACAATACATAATTCCAAACCAGTCAAACATATAACATAAATTGAATAGTTTATGAATATAATATATAACCATAAAAATGTTTTCTTTGAATAAGTATATACTCCTAAACCATTTATAATGGTTTGTAAAGAAAATGAGAATTTCCCTAGGAATATCCCTTGGGAATTTCATAACCAAGAGTATGGAAAGGCCCGTTGCCGTGCCCCATTTCACGTTCGAGTATAGCTCAAAGCGATGTTTCTAGGTTTTACCCATAGGTACATATGTGGCAGATCCACCTCTACCTACTCATATCAAGAAAGGGATGTATTTATTAGAAAACATTCAAAATCTCTACAGTACCAAAAATTCTAGGATGTAATTCTATACTAATCCTCAATGTCTATCTTAGGTTAATGTTCTCTAATTCGAGTTTCTATAAATCTAGCTTCTGAGGGTTGTACTAAACTTCCTCTGATGCAAACTGTGATTCTCCAACCCTAGTTACCCAGAGTCGGTGCATTATTACATAATATTGGAATGATAAAAAAAGATCAAGCCTTGAAAGACCGATTATTTTAGAATCCTTGGAAGTACTAGATTCATTCATCAGTTTTACATTACATTATAAAATGAAAAACTACAACACCATATTCTCCATAGGACACACTCATATTCCTTATACTATCCTTGTAGGTCCGTCATAATATACTTCTTCGCATCCTGAAAATAATAAAACATAGAAAGGGGTGAGCTCAGATGCTCAATAAGTATAAAAATATAACAAATACATTCATAAGTAAGCATAAACATTTAAGGAAATGTTTAAGACTAAAACAAAATCCTTTTAAACTTGAAATTCTGAAAAATATCGCAAATATAAAATCAAATAATTCCATTTACTTATTCACATGGATATTCTACTAGTAAAATAATAACATGAAATAATAATAGCCACTTTCATAATGATGGAATGCATAATGGAAGACTTCATAACCACATAGTCAAGGCCTTGTTCCAAGACGAAAAATAAGATTTTGTCAAGGCCTTGTTCCAAGAAACGAGTTTGTTTCATGAGACCTAATGATGCATTGAGGGTATATAGTGGGCTCCACCCGTCACTTACTAAATCTAATGCATTCCTGATATAAAAAGGGTTAAACATAACATAAACACTTGTATTAAAACTAGCATACGAAATGTGAATAAGTTATCCATAAACCATGAATGGTATAAAAATAACACATCCATAGTCAAACATATCACTAAACCTTTAATATAGTATGGAATATTTGTATCATAATATATAAACTTCAAACATTTTTAAAATCCATCAAAGGATATTGACATAGATGAAAACGATTTGTAAAACACTTTGAAAAAAATATACCTTTTTCAAGAAAAAATTTAAAAGTCACACAATTTAGAATGGAAGAAATTTAAAGACATTTTGGAATCAAAGTGTCCTATACCACTTTGAAACATTTGAATGGAATTAAAATTTTAAAATCATTCATGTCCATATAAATAAATCCTTAAAAACATCTTCAAAACATGGACATTATTGAGAATGATTAAGAAGAATAAATATTAAAAACATTTAAAATGAAATTTTAATAAAAGAGTCCCTTAAAAATAATCCCTTTGAAAACCCTTTTATGAAACACAGACATGAATAATAAATATGTCCTAGTAAAAACATACCCATAAACAATCTCGAATAATAATGGGATTGAGAAATTAATCCTTAATTTGTAATTTTCCTTGGTCAAGGGTAAATTAACCTCATGTATAATAGTTAAATCAATGTTATTAAATTATATAAGGACTATATACATAAATATGATATTATATATGATCTTTTAATATTTCTTTGTTAATGATATTTCAGTAGTATCATCGTTATGGGTGTTAACTGATTCGTTTTCCTTTATTTTCTTTGTTGTGTAAGTAATGATTGTTATGGATATGATGTATCTTATTCATATTCATAATGATAATAAGTCTTTAAATATTATTTTTAATCACAAAATGAAAATTATTCTACAATGGATACGATTGGGAATGAATCTCATCGCGTTTGTGGAGACGGTAATCAATACGTATGCACGAGCGACAATATCATTTTTTTGTTATTATAATCATATATAATTGGATATTATATCATATATAAAGAATAATTATCATGTTATATTTAATATTTACATCATTTATAGTCATTATTATACCCATATAAATGATGAAGTGTTTGAATAACAAACTACACCATGATGTGGAGATGGTAATCCGTACATACTCACGTATGGTGACTTTGTCATTTATAGGATGGATAGAATAATTAATATGGTTGTACCATTTTTATAATAAAATAATAGTATATAAAAGATACTGGAGTTTTTATTTTAGAATGTAAACAATAAAGAAAGAGGAAGTGGAAGATGAAAAGTAGTTTATTGAGTTGATGAAATATTTACCTCTTCTTCGGGGTCTTCCTTTTGATTTGATCAAATGGGTGGTGAAGTCTGGCTTTCGGACTAAAGGATGGACTCTAGGATGAAGGGAGGATAGTTGAGAGGATATTTGGACTGGATTTGGAAGAACCAAGTGGCTTTGAAGATCTGAATTTGAGATAAGGGGAAGTTCCCTTTTATAAGAGGGTTGAGGGGCACCTTAGAAAAAGATTGAAATATTATTTTATAATAAAATCATTTTCTATTTATAATGGATCAAAATTTATTTATTTAAATGATAAGGTGGGTATGGGTCTATAACCTCTCAACTAATTGCTTTTAGATAGGTTGGGGTCACTATATTAACATTATCTTTTAGATTTAACTCTTAGTTAAATAGTTTGACATTTATCATGTCTCTTTGTATTTTTAAATTATATGCTTAATAAACATACTATAATCTTTCAAGAGAATATCAAGTGGTCCATTAATGAAATATATAATATTATTTAATCCATTTGGACGAACCTTATATTTTTAGGAATATAATATCAATTAGTAATATAATATTTTCTTTAAAAACTCTTTTATGTCAATTTTGACACTATTTGGTATTTTGTATTTGCTAAATTCATAATAGAATTATTACATCAAACAAAATTCATTTAACCATCCCTAACATGTAATATTAACCAATAATTCATTAAAAGTCTCAAATTATATTTATTTGTATATTTATAATATCAAATATTTTAATATTTCAATAACAAATTAATTACAACATCATTATTATGTCATAAATAAATTTAATTATTTAATGTCTAAAAATTATAATTATAATACCATTATGTGGGAATTATTTTTAGATCTCTAATGAATATTTATAGTCAAATTTTTATTGTCTGCAACACATTATTAAATATTTTGTAGTTATTATACTTGGAATTTAACTCTTTTAACTCCTCTTTATATAAAATAATAATAAATGTCATAATCTAATCCATGTGGACCAAAGAGGTTCATATTTTATTCCTAAGGTTGTTTTTGGTCGAATTATACTTATCTAATAGAATCAGAACACGTATTAGGGTAATTATGATATCATTTTTACCCTTAATTACCATATTTACTTTTTACCGTGGTAAATTAAAGTAAAAAAGTTACTATTACCCAACAATTATTTTCATCTTATTTAACTATATTTTACTTACTGATTTTAACTGTATCTCTTGGATTTTTGATATTCAAATCATAGAAGTGATAAAATTATGTTTTACGAAAATTTGCAAATTCTCATATGAGGTGGCTAAAAGATGGTAAAACGTTCAATACAATTTTCATATATCCAAACTCATTATAAAATGACACCAATAAATTACATTGAAATTATATAGGTATTATGTATCTATATTGACCTAAAATAAATTAAAATAAAATAAATATTAAATAAAATGTTGGTTTTAAACAGTAACTCAGTGTTTTCACTATTCATCAAAAATTGAATGTTTTCAGAAAAATACCAAATATTCACCCAAAGCTAATTTCGATATTCTGAATCCCACAATGAAGTCCATTTTGAAAGGTAAATTTTATATGATTTCAAAATGTGGTTATTACTATTCATAACAGCTAGTTTGATTGGTCGAGGTGTGTTAGAATCTCGAAGTTCCATAAAATGCTAGTTATTGCATTATTCAAAGGTCAACATACTGTGAAAGCTTCTGGTGTTACAGTATAAGCACACAACTCATTTCATGAGCATTAGTAGTTTCTTCATGAGAACTAGCTAATATTTCCAAAAATTCAAATATAGTGTTACAAGAATATAACATTTTAAAAATCATAATCTTATACTGAATAGAAAATAAAATTCAAGTATTTAATATTATTATTATATGTATTTTAATAATCATATAACCCTATAACTCTAATAGTTGCACATAAGTCATCTTTATCCCTTATATCAGTCCATATTTCAATGAAAAACATTTAAATATTAATTTTTATCTTTATTTTCCATTGAGAATCATTATTTCCATTATATAAGGGTTGTCAATTAGAAGAAAGAAATTCATATCTATTATCCATTTAATGAACTATATAAAAAATATATAGAAATTTGGAACGTTAAAACAGAACTAAATTCATAGTTGAAATGCTTTTGAAAACCTTTGATACTAAATACAGGCCATGGGGAGTAACTTAAGGGGTCTGAATTGATCACCCAATAAAATATATATTAAAAACAAGGTTAATTAAACTCCAACAATTAAAAATAAAATCACCTAGTTAATCAAAACATTGGATCGATATAAATTCTGATATTTTAAAATATTTCTCAAAGAGTGATTACAAATAAATTAAAAATATATACAGAAATTAAATTAACTTTTAAAATAAATTTACCTAATTAACCCATTACATAAAAACAAGTTAATATTTCTTATCAAAGTAGTGGTTAATTTATACCTAAAACCAAATTAAATTTAATATATTCAACTAAAAGAAAAAACACACAGCAAGATTAAAATAGGGGGTCCAACCTCAATTTGAGACCTAATCCCTTCTACATGGAAATAAAATGATACATAACAGGTTATATAAATAAAATATTTGTCCACAAACGTGATCATATAAACATACCAAATTTGACCAGATTTATATTCAATGAATGGACCTCTTCCATAATAACCATGGGAAGAAAAAAACACATTCCAAACAAAGACCTCTTCCAAAAACACTATGGATATATAGCTAAAAAAATCACGAATATGTCATATATATTTTAGTTATAGTGTTATAACAGTGTGTGATTAATAAACTTGAAAAAACAAACACAACATGAATACAATGGAAGTTAGAAGGAGTAAGTATAAATATGTATAAAATATTTTGTTTCTCTTTCTGATATTCTCTGAAAGCATAAGTATTCTTAGGAATATCATAGAGATAATCTCGAGTCATTTTTCGGAAAAATTATATAAAATAGATATTCATAATATTTCTTTGTTCTAATTTAAGGAAGGGATTGTAATTTTCTATATGCCCCACTATTTCATAGTTGAAACTTATATTTTAATGCTCTATATAATACCTCTTGGTATTGTCTTACTACAATTATATATGATTGAGTTGTCAATTGGTCTATACATTCATCCACCCATATCACATGTAGGAATGTTATTGAATATTAACAATAGAATAGAGAAGAACCTATTTGAAGAATAATATAAATGATTCTATACTTCATCATACTAACCTATGACACTTAATTTAATGATACCTTAAATAGTTAAATAATAATCATTAAAATAGTCCTCAACATTAAATTCAATAATATATCTGCTTGACAAATTTTATTGAAATATCCATGAATAGAGATGGTGATTCATGCTAGTGGTTACTCATGTATGGTGGTGCTCATCTTGATGTGAGATATTCTGGTAGTAGTTCATTCAATGGTAGGTCATGTTTGGTGATGACCTGTGTTAAGGGGAGACTCACCTGAACAATCACTCATCTCAATGGTGAACTATAATAGTGGTAAGTAATTTGTAGTGGTGATTTATTTCTATTGGTAAGTCATATATGGCAGTGAGACATTCCATGTAGTGACTCAATCTCAACCGTGAGTCTTTTCTAAATAGGACTTGATTCTTGTGGAGATTAAAATCTTGCGCTGACTCTTTTCAATACATACACAATATTTCATCAGAATGACAGGTAGTATAAAATGATATCATAAATAATAAAACTCATTAGAACCATAATTAAAAATATTTTTTTATAATTTAAAAAGGGTTCTAGTATCCCCACATAATTATCAAAAAGGATCCATGTAAATGTATAATTAGAGGATATTGTTCTGAGAGAGTTATATATATAATATTAATCCTTATAATATATAAAAATGGATGATATAAATTTTTATAACCTTCTATCAACAATATGAATGGAATTCTTAGACTGGACATTGGTTTGAGGATTATAAACTACACTTAAGATTATGTGATAACCTAAATAAAGTTGTTACTTTTACAATTACATATATGAAAACCATATTATTTAATAAGATATGAAACAATAACATATACAATGAAACATTATTATTTCCCTAATGTATAACTTTCTTACCTTATATTTAGAATAAGATTCGTTAATTGGATGATATTGGGTGACCTTGATCATGTTTTTTTCAATAACCCAAATAGAATATAGAACTCTTTTTAAACATTATATAATGGTTATGAAGTTTATCCTAATTTTCAAATAACTTATATAGAGGTTGATGAATTTTCTAATGTTCACCAGGCAATAATTTGTGACCCTTTTCTACTTTGTGCTATGTGAATCATCATGAAACAAAATAAAATATCTCTATCTTAATAATAGGACACCTAAATTAGTTACAAATATCTCAATTCATTTTTTTATGAAATTGTAAAAAAAATAGAAATATGATTTTATTTTATCACCTAATCCTAGTTTTAATTGGAGACCAAAATCCATCTCTGAACATAGTGGAAATATTTAAAATCTCGAGACTCTCATCATGGATCTCCCTTATTTTGACTTTCCCTTGAATTATGATATATTAAAATTCAAATATTTGGGTGTCTTTAAATTTTTCCATAATATATTATAATAAATTAAAATAGAATCAATACATCCTATCTAAATTCCCATTGATATGTAAATGAAATTATGAAATTAATAATGTAAAACTCTATTTTCCATAGCTTAAGGAATCATTTGGTGTTAAAACATATTTCATAATGCATTAACAATGAAATTTATCTATAAAGGTTAACTCTAAATATTGAAATTGATCAAATAAATATAATTAATATAATAACCAACCTCATAAATAAGTAATTTAGTGAATATTCTTATGGATTTTTTGTCAATAAATACCCAATATCAATTTCCAAAATGATATTTCATTAAAAATTTCAAATTTTAAAGAGCATCATACAATTATTGTTTATGGGTGGGATAATTCTATTCACAATTCCATAATAGCATAGATTGAAAGTATCATATATAATTAACATTTATAAGTACATAATCATGATTACTAAAGAATAATCACAGTGGTTCAAAAATATTTTACCACATAAAAAGTACTCCTTTATCATTTAAGGATATCATTAGAGATGTAATCTTATAAAAATATAAAAATAAAATGATTATGGTATCCTTAATGCACTATAAAACATATAATTTCTCAAATGTTCAAGAAGAAATTATAGGACATTACATATAAGAACTCTAAAATGGAACTCCCAGATCTATTTTTGGCATTGATACCGATAAAAATGAACAAATTTTAGGCATTTAAAATATATATATCAAAAAAATATTGGATCACATACATGACCAATGAAATTTTAGGCTAGTAGTTTTATAAAATTAGGACAAAATATTTGGAGGTGGAAATTTTAACATAGTATCTTGTTTTTCCACAAAATATGTTCTGTATAAAAACACACATTCTCTATTAAAGGTAACTTCCATATCTAGATTTACTACTTTATAAAAATTTCTACTAATTCTTAAGACCAATGATAAATCATTTAAAAATTTGGGATATGAAAAAATATCAATAAGATACATATTCAAATATAAAAATTAATATATTAGTCTATTTCAAAACCATGAGATCGTATAAGAGAGTTTTAAATTAACATAATGAAATATGAGCTCAAATAATCATTTAAAAACTCATTAAATCATATTTCATGCACTATAATTTTTATAAAACACTTAATAATAAAACACAATTGAAAAATTATAATCATGAAGATTTCTAAAGTAAATCACAAGTACCCATGAATACATTTTCCAAAAAAACCATTTACCCATAAAAGGAATAATAATTTCATTAATAAAAATATCATTATATTAAAATATTAAATAAATATATTTCCATGGAAAGTCGTTAAAATGAATAGAAATATGATGTTGGAGTCTTGGAACATAATATTCATATAATTGTTACAAGAACCATTATAAAAACCCAATAAAGGGAAAAACCCACTAAGTTAATTCAAAAATAATTCCTTAAACAGAATATTCATTACCCAATGTATTAAAGTGTTATGTCAAGATCACCCATCATCATAAATTTTTTTAAAGGATAATAAATTAAATTCAAAACATAGAAAATTTCATTTAAATCATAAAATATCTTAAAATATTCTATTTAAACATACAAAAAAATCACTTTTGGTCTTCATATAAAAAAATGAAGAAGGCATTTTCTTTTAAAACTATTTAAATAATTATCACAAGAACATGAAATTGGTTATTATTTTCTAAAATCAATTAGAAAATAAAGAGGAATACTCACAATTAATAACCATTATGATGGAGTGAAATTTCAATCATTCCATATATAATAAAAAAATTCCGTTAAAAATCCTATAAAAATGTAAATAAATAATCTCATTGGGGAACATTTCAATTTTTTATTTAAAATAGTAATAAATGAAATAAAATGTTTTTTAAAATTTATTTTAACTTATATTTAATAATATTAATAACAAATTTGAATCATTTAATGGAATATATATTTGGAGGGAAAATATAATAAAACATATATATATATATTTAATATAATATATTATAAAAAAATCTATTACGATGTGATATATTTTTACCCAATGAATCAGTGTAGGAATTGAATTTGAATTTTTTTTTAAAAAATTAATTTTTTATATAATAATGCTAAAATGAATCCCTAATGATGTTTATAAACTACATTTATGAAAACATGCAGTGAAAATAGATTAAATCTAAATGTAGTGCAATTGATACTAGAAATCTCTTTCCATGAGTCTGACTTGTCATGTACATTCATTATAATCGTTAATAATTAAATAGTGATAATAATTTAAATTATTAAGAATATTTTTCATGTTAATAATATTTTTATTATTCCTTATTATTTTATTTATTTCCATGTAATAATTAAACACTTATTTGATATAGACTATATAGGAAATTTTAAGGATATTTGGTTCAGAAGTCTACAACAACATCGGTAGTTTCAATATGGTCAAATAGAACTTGATTATTTCATTATAACAATAATAATAATCTAACAATATTAAATTTTATACATTAACAATTCTTTTATAACATGCCATTCATCCTTTTTATGAAAAATTATTTATGTTACATCATCAATATGTTAGTCCATAGACTTACATGAGTAACATTTCAATTTTTAATTGAACTTGACTGAAATAAGGTATTTATTATCTTATATTGAAATAATTATAATTATATCATTAAAATAGTATTATTTCTCTAAATAAATTTATATATACCATCCATGTTTGGTGGAGATGAAATACAAATTACATCGATTTGTGAGCTTGTAGTCCGTTTATACGCATGAGAAATGTTACAATTTTTAATAAGATTGTAAAAAAAGAATTAAAATATGTATTTACCATTAAAAAAGTAAATTTATATCATATATATCAAATTTTTTCTTTTTTCCATCATTATGAACTACCATTAAGGGCAGTGATTGAAAAATGAAATACAATCTTCTTCGTGGGGTGGTAGTCTGCACATTAGCACAAAAGTTGTATTGATTCTCCATTATATAATTAAGTAGAATAAAAAATGTTTTTAAAATAAACATAACTAAATTTAATTATTTTTTAGTTACTGATATTATTAAATCACAATTGTTATGGGAGGTTTTATGGAGGTTAAATATAAAATAAAAATGAAAAACTTGGTTAAGAAATATATATCTTCTTCAGACAGCCACCATAGGTTGACCCAAAAATCTATATTAGGATGCTATTATGAAAAAACTAGGACCTCTAGGATTTTTTTAGGGTTTTTAGGTAATGTTTTTGGTAGGTAATTGTTGATATAAGGTGTATTTAAGTGTGTAATATAGAGGATAGTTGGTTCCCTTTTATATTTGAGGGAAAGGACACACATTAATTTTTTCTAAATATTTGGATATATTAAACTCCTACTTAAACCAAGTGCATCAAAAATGACTCATAAAAAAATTGGATATCATATAGGGTATAAATATAAAAATAAAATATTATTAATAATTTTTTTCATTCTAAATCTTATAATTTTAATGTTAACACTTTTAACCCATTTTAACTCTTACCATGGTTGTTGATTTTTCACCAATGTCACTATTAATAATGGCCAAAAATGAAAGTGTTCCCAATACCATATTAATAAACTATAATTAAAATATATATTATAGTTTAAAATAAAATTTATATAAGTGGTATAAATTATATTAAAAACAAATCCTCAAAAATTATAGAAATGGTTTTTCATAAAAAAATCTATTTTTAAATTTAAAACTGTCTTACACAAATAATAAAGTGTAATGTGGATACTAATAAATTGTAATGGAATATTTTTAAACAAAAGGAACAAATAAAATTTTTAAACCAATCAAAAATAGAATGTAAATTTTTATATACCTTGGAAGAAAAGATAGTTTTCAAAAAAACTGAATTTTCTACTATTCACCCAAAAATAAACATATAAATAATATTCCAAAAAATTCATCCTAAGACAGTAATGAAATTATAATTTCAAAAATTATTTTCATTTTCTCTAACAAAATTTATACATCTAGAAGAAAACAATTAAAATAATTTTTCTCAAAAAAATAAAACCATTTTTTATGAAAGTACATGTCTAGAGCATAAAATTATTTTGTTTTCATTTCATTCCAAATATTGATAATTAAATTAATTTTAATTAATAAAAATTTAAATATAAGATATATATTTCAAAATAATAAAATTATAAATAGTGATTAGTTAAATCCATCAATATTGAAAAACATTTTTCATATAAAAAGTATTGTGACCAATATATCTTTTACCTTCAAAAGAGTTTATCGTCATTTATAAAAATTTGGTAATCAATTTATAGTTTTTAATTACTCTTATTATATAAAATATTTATACATATATTTCAAAATATGGTTCTCCTATTTATGTAACCAATTTAATATCTAGGTTATAACAATCACATTTAAATAATTATATTTCATAGTATTTCACAATTCTCTAAAAGCTCAGTGTTGCATATACCACATGAAAATGAATATATAACATAGAAAATAAATTATAAAATCATGGGTTGTTACATTACCAATTATTTTTTTCATGATCTATTGATATACTATCTTCAAAAAACATAACCATACGAAACATGACTTATAGTGTTACACCCAGATATAATGTGAATTTTTTCTTAAAATAAAAATTGTATATTTTCAATATTTTTCATTAAACAGAACACCTATTTTATCTTCGATTACATTAAACATTGATATTTTTCTCGTGTTACATACAATGTTGAGTATAAAAGAAATTTGACTTACTATTAAGGAATAATGTCTTAATATAAT
Organism: Viscum album; assembly: GCA_963277665.1. Taxonomy (NCBI): domain Eukaryota; kingdom Viridiplantae; phylum Streptophyta; class Magnoliopsida; order Santalales; family Viscaceae; genus Viscum; species Viscum album. Next base: position 1,935,722,320 of record OY728142.1, read on the forward strand.
AGTTATCATCTAGTTGTTTGAATAAAGGGTGTTAATAATATTAACTAAATAATTAAAATACATTTTTAACACATAAACACACACACATAAACACACACACTCTCTCTCTCTCACACACACACACATATATATATATATAAAGAATTACTTAGTGAAAAATAAATTAAAAATGAAAATTAACACATACTTAAAAAAAGAGATCTTATTTGTAAAATAATTTTTAGGAAAATAAACATGTTATACCTCAATGAATTAAAAAACAAATTTAGGTTAATTGTTTTAATTTAATATATATGTTATATATTAAATATAATTTTTAATATTCATCTTATTTTTTAGAGACATGAGATATAAATAAATATAATTTTACGCATAAAACAACATTTTTATAAAAAATAGTTTTGTTTCATTTTACACACATATTGTAGAAATAATTTTTGAAACTTTTAGAATGTTTATTTAAAAAAAATCATTTTTAAAATTTTCTCATTAAAATAAAATTAGAAATATTTTTTAATATTTTTTTAAAAGATAATTTTTTAAATAGAGAATAAATAATGAATTTTAATTGAAATATTTCTTCTTATTTTCATTAATTATAGATATATATTATATTTTAAATTGTATTTAACGTAAAATTAGTAAAATTATATATTTCATTATATCTATTTGAGGTAATTCTATTCAATTCCATGTTGAAAATTTACCTAAATACTTTATAAATCGTTGAAAATTTCTCTTTGAAAACCCACTTCTTATCATGTTTGCAAGATTATTTTTAAATTCACATTTTCCACCTCAATGAATTTCATTCAGAAAAATGGATTCCATACTTTTAATCATTAAAATTTTAATTATATAATATGGTTAACTTAAATTTCTACAAAAATTATTTTTGGAAATATTAAAACTTAATTAGCATGGTTATGTTAAAATGGGTTTACAAGGGGATTAAACCCAACATATAAGGATAAAAATGTTCTAACTATTTTATAAATTATATTTTATTGATGTATTTATAAAAAATATTATTTAATTATTATAAACAATCTATTCTAGATCCTTTTTTGATGATAATAACTAGGTTATATATTTTTATTTTAAAATAATTACAAGTGTGCCACTCACCTAACTTATAAAATGCCACCACCAAAACTCTCTTATTCATACCATAAAATAATTTTAATTCATCCATTACCTATACATCTCTAATCCCAAAGTCAATAATATAATTATATAATTATTATTGTGGTAATAAATCCATTCTCGGATGGATTTTGGTTAAACCCAAAAGACGATACCTAAAGAATAGGAAACGTTCTTCAATGTGCATTTTTTTTTCATTCTTCCTCTAGCTACATATACTATTGTTAAATAAATATTTTATAATTAATTAAATACATTAAAATTATTTAGATGTTTTATTTTATGTTAATAACATACAACCACATCCAATTCCATAAAATGGGTTATTAAATCACCATTCATCTGTATATAGGATTATCATCCCACAAAAACATGCCATTCATTATATCATTAAACATTCTCATGGTTGAGTATGATTATGTATATAAAGTATTTTTATAATATTTATAAAATAATTATACACTTGGATTCATTATCATTCATATTAATTTTTCTACTTTCCATTCTGTAGGGGATACAATAACATTGTTTGTGTGTACGGTGGACTGTCACCTCATGAATCGATGTGATTTGTTTTTCATTAACTCTCTATAGAGAAGATAATGCGGATAAATTTTAGAATATATGTAATATACATGAAATAATTATGATATTAATAAAATATTTATAATTAATATAGTATAATATCATTTTCATTCTTTCTATTCCACTCATTGAAACATGATAACATTGTTCATGTATTTGTGGAGCACTACCTTCATGAAGCAATGTGAATCTATATTTTAATCACCCCACCATTTGGATGATATTCATAACTATATATAAATCATTTATATTATATTATAGTCATTTTTAAATGATAAAATACTACTTACCTCCATTCCATAATGATATTCGAAAAAGTGAAATGTTACTCATGTGTACGTAAGACAAAACATCTTCCATAATTATAACATATTTCATTTATGAAAACCATTTTTCATTATTGGTATCAGAATATGTTTCATGTGTAAATATAATAATTATTTAGTAATTATTATTTTGGATAGGATGCAACCATTATCAATTTATGTGGACAAAAAATAACAAATCAAAACTTATATGAAACACAAAGATTTATATACCCAAAAAATAAGATATTAGAAATAAACATAGAATAAATGGTGATAAAAAAATAATTTATTTTATATTATATATAATTATGGATATATAATAGATTTATAGTAAAATTATATTTATTATATAAAAGGTTTGAACATATATGAAGGAAGTCAAGACATAAGGTAAGAGATTTCGTGTCTCTCTTTTATTTTCGGGATACATATGATAATTCACCACTCATTTATTTGTTGTACTGAATATACTACACCAATGACATGTAATATCATTACTGCCATTATTTTAAGTATGTTTAGTGTATTATTTAATGTTATTATTTATTTGGGATTATGATTCAAAATATTACTAAAGTGGTAAGATATTTTTTGTCGCAATTTTCCTTCTTTGAGGCATATGTCATGTTATACACCTATATTATTTTATGACTTGTATATACATACCATATAAAATTTAATATCATGAATTTATTTATCCTTATGATATTTTATTTTTCATTTCATTTTATTCTTTCATGAGTCTTACAAATCAATGTTACTAAAGTGTTAATTGTTTTGTGTTAAAATATCATCATTTATAATGATTCTTTATGATTATTATTCCAATAATGAAATATTATGAGATATCCTTCAATAAACTCATGATTTATCTTATTCTATATTAATTTCATTATTATAAACATTTCCTATCATTTGTAACTCTTTATATACCCAATATCTGAAAATAATATTTTTAAGAATAATAGTTTTTATTTCACTCTTTGATCAAAAAATCACTTTTCCTCCAAAACAATTTTTTACAAAAATGATTCAAAAATTTAATTATTATTATTTAAATTATTTATTAATGAAATAATTACTCATTTTGGACAATTTTTTCAAATTTTTTTGAAATAAATATTCTTGTCATTTTCTAAAAATTCATGTTTTTCATTTTTTGAAAATTTTAAAAGAATCATTATTTTTAACCTGGAAAAATATACTACAATAACAACCATCCTGGAAATTGAATTCCCTTATAAGTTCTATGATTTATATTCAAATAAATTTTTTTCCCCTATATTTGAAAAAATTATAATAAAAATTTATTTTAAAATGAAATGGATTTGGAAAATGTATTATGTTTTAAAAAGTGTTCTTTTTTTAAGTTTGGGGCCAAAGCCTCATTTATTATTTAAAGAAATTACCTTTTTCAAACTAGGTAGAGGGGGACCCGTTACATAACCTGAAGGCCCAAGAACAAGTGGTCTGAATACAAGGCCTGAAAGCCCATTTTTTTGGCCCAAAGAGCCCTTCGGTGAATATTACTACTATAGTACCCAGGCTACTACAGTATCGCCGCCGCTACAGATCCTGCTATAGTACCTCCACCACTATAGTGTTACCGCTACTACAGTTCCACAACTGCTACAGTACTGCTACAGTGTCTTGTTGTAGTGCTGCTACAGTACCCGGAAATTAGTTCCTGCCCGGATTTGATCCTAGGTCTTTTGGATGCCAAGCAGCAGCCTTTACCACTTGGGTACTGGCTCGTTGGCTGTTTTAAAAAGTGTTCTTTAGGTCAGAAATGATATTTTTTTCAAGAAATATTTAAAATATGTTTTAAATAATCCCTTTTAATTTCTAAAAGTTTATTTTCAAGGTAAAATATATCAAAAATATTTTATCATGTTCAGTGTTAAAAATCAATTTTCAATGAAAGGATATTTTCTTTAAGAATCATTCCAATATATTTTTATTTCAAAATCATTCTCCGTATAAGTAAATAACATTTTATATAACATATTATATACTAGTTATATGAACAAAGGATTATATTATGATACTTTATTTGAATAGTTTATGTTTATGTTTCAATGGTGACTATGAAACACTTTTCCCTTCCACGAGTTATACTACGATAGAATGCTTATGAAACCTACTTTATTCACGGGTTCTGTAATGATGAATTAATGAATTTATTCTAAAACCTATATATTATAAGTGTTTTATGATATTATAAAATTTTTGTGAAATAAATTCCATTTCATGGGTTATGATATGATGATTATTTTATAATGTTGTGACATACATGTGTATTATTTTCATTATATGATGGGTGAGACCTATATCTATCTCCAATGTATTAGATAGATATTTATTTATGATGATATATTATGGATTGTAATGGGTAGTAAATCCAATTTATTAATTTAATTTTATTATTATGACTATCATGGAATTGATCTTTTACTACTCTTCTTGTTTGGGGAGTCAACTCATTCCACTATGATTTCCTTGGAAGTGATCCTTGAGTACTGTGGAAATTATTTTTTATTTTAATGTGTATTCCATAATTACATGTATTATACCAATAGTAAGCTTCCCATTTATCATATCCTTTTATTTCTTTATGATTCATATCCTATGAACTTCCAATATCTATTCCAGGACACAATATTTTAATCCTTGATATGGAGGATATTTTCTTCATAGGTTTTTATCACGCTCTTATAGTTATATGTTCGTGTTATACTTACATATCTCTCTTTTTTACCCCTACAAATCATTTCTTCTCACACATTGTTATATATAAATTATCTAGGTTATAAAGAATTATTTTAATTAGGTTATGATTGTGAATATTACTAATGTATAAGATCATTATGATAGCTGTTGAAGATACTTCAAAAAATTAGAATATTGTGTAGCCAGTATCCAAATACTCTAAACTATTACAGTCCATAGGCATGTGGTTATGTAATATATTGAATATTCATATAAAAAAATTTAATATCCATGTTTGGAAATTTTGGGTCACTACAGTTGGTATAATAGGAAAAAAAATATACTTTGGAATCTAGGAATAGAAAACATTAGTGATATATGCAGTGAAATTTCTAATGATGTTCCTTGGGATGTCTCTAAGAATAAGTATAAGGATTATTCAAAGTATAGGAAAAGGTTATTTAATTTTGGTAAATTATAGATTGAGTGGTTTCCATGAAATTACATTCATGTCCAGATACTACAAGTGGAGGTGCATCTGTCAGAGTGGTCCTAAGGGTAATAATTACAAGAGAAAGTGCATTGAGATGGACTCAATAATCACCTAGTGCATGAAACTTTTCCGTAAAGTACACATGGTTGAACACTCTCAGGGGATATGCAAGGATAATTATAAAACTTCTGAACCATCATGAAAGATTTTAAAAATGATATTGAGTTTCATAGGTAAATCCAAAGGCATTATAGATTTAAAATATTGGGTTATGAGTTAGACAAGTTGTAATCTTTTTCACTTATTATTTTTTCCCTACTATGATTATTATCACTTGCACTATGATATTTGTTTTTATATAAAGGAATTATTTAGATGTAATTGGGTTATGATTAAATATGGTATCCAAATTCTTGATAAGTAGCCTAATGGGATAATGACTAGAGTGAATGATAATGTAATTATGCCTACATAGTTATTATGGAACTTGATTTAAATGTTCACCACAACAAACTATCTAACTCTTCAAAGAAGAAAAGGATGGACTTTACTAAGAGTTCAGGAATTGGAGACAATGGAGGAAAGAATATTAAGCTTTATATATGGTCAAAATGATGGAATAAGAACTCAAGGGAATGTATCAAAGGGAAGATAAGTTGTAGTGTCTGCGAAAAATAATCACACAAATCAAGAAATTGTGACTGAAAAAGAGAAAAAGTCTAGTTAATTTAATGGTTTATAATAAAAGTATCCATAATTTATTATCAACTATTGACTGTTTTAAATTTTTAAAGTATTATCATTATGAAAATTTATCACCTTAGAGGAATGATCGTTAATAGAAGAAACAATGTAGAATGTGTTATATTTATACTGCTGAAGATAAAGTGCATATTAATGAAATATACGGGGAAATACATGTTAAGTAATAATATGATAAATATTATTTAATGACTTAATGATAAGGTGGAATGATTACTGTTTTTATGGATTACAATTCAATAATTTTTTTATATGAACAATAAAATATAGGAGGATTATACATATTTTGAAAAAAATGGTGAATTGTATTGATGGCCAAGAAGATAGATTTAATGGAAAGGTTATATTTAATTGAAAACACATGATTAATGGAATGAAACACTTTATATATTCCAAATGATCATGAAAAGGTCTTTATTTAAGAGAAAGATATTATTAATATGAATAAAGAAAATTTAATAGGATTTTATTACATTGGAATTGATTAATGATTTTTGCGGAAATAAAATCATGTTATCAATTATGGAGTTTACACGTGTTAAGGATTTTAGGAATATATCTAATACTCTGTGTTTTATGTAAGTAATTTTGAAAAATGTATGTTTTAAATAATGTTTTATAGTAATTCATGTTATTACCATGTTTTAAAAGAATAAATCCTGAATGTATTCTCATGTTTGGTATGTGATTGTGAATAAATACTATATAATATTTATGGGATCAATTTTATGTTGATTTTGTGAAATTTAGTAAAATTATTTATATGTTTTTAATTTTTGGAAGGGTTATAAGGTTAACTATTTTTGTAATAGTTTATGTCTAACTTTGTGTGAGATTTTATAGATTAATGTATTATTTCACCATATGAATATTTACACGTATTGGATTACCATTTTTAATTGATTTTGAAATCTAGAGATAGAATGACTGGATTATATTTTTGTTATGGAACTGATTTATTGATTCATCCCCAAAAAATTCATATCTCAATGTAACATATGAATTGGAAATTAGTCAATAAAAACCAAAGGATGGAATTTTTCATGTTAGATAAAAAGATATCATGAAAGAAAATTTTTATATGTTCTTATTCTATAGATAAAATAAATTCTCTATCATTATAAAATGGCTCTTCAAATAAAATTGTATCCTCTTATAAAAATTTTGAATTATATCCATGATCATTTTCATGGATTTTTGTTTATTCCTTTGTGATCGTTATCATTCTCCATGACATGTTCTCCATCATTCCCCATTACTTTTTCGGTGTTAGTTTTCTATTATATATACATGTTTTAACATAACACCATTGTTATCCTATTTTCAACCCTACAGTGCGTAATTCAATATGATGTTCACACATCACTTTCTACTTTTCAATATGGTCTTTTATTAATCCTTATTCTGATTTGGTTTTCTATAAAGAAATTTTTAAATGTTAAAAATTTGATGAGTGATGTGAATTTCGACTGTGAAATTAATTTTTAGGCGGTATAGTGTAACACCCCATGATTTTGTAATATATTATTATAAAAAATTTAAAATTTTCAATATTTTTCATTACATACAACGCTGAGTCTATATTACATTGTACACAACGCTGATAATACCTTATATTACACACCACACTAATTTTAAATAAAACATGACTTATTATTAAGAATTTTTAATTTATTATGATAGTTGTCACCTAGACATTATAATGGTGGTATCAATAGTATTGATTAATTTTTGAAAAAATATGGTTTAAACAAGTATATATAATTAATTATATAGTGAAAAAAATATTTATAAATGAAAATAAAAACTATTTGAAAATAAAGGATATAATTTTATGAAAAATTAATTTTATGTAAAAAAACATGTATTACCACAATTTATTAAAGAAAAAAATTTGGTAAAATATTTTAATGATATTTATACATTTTATATTAAATAAATAGTTTAACATTCATCATATGTGTTTTCATGGTAACAAATAGTAATAAATTCCATTTTATGATTATAAACTATATTTTTCAGAAAAAAAGGTTTGTTTCTTTTTTCTGAACATATTTTAAAAATAATTTATAAAAATTTTAGAAAATTAATTTGAAATAATATTTTTATTTCTTAAATCATAATTATAAATTTATGTTATGGTGAATATTTCTGTATTTTCTGAAAACATTATTTTTTTCAATAATGGAAAAATAAGGAATTTTAATTGAAAATTTATTTTTTAAGTTATTTATAAAATTTATTTATATTATAATTTTTTAAATAAAAATTAGTTTAATTATATATCTATTAATTAAATTTATGTTTTTGTAATTATTTTCATATTTAATTTTGTTATATAATCTATATAAAATTTTTAATTTTTTTCTTTGAAAACCTGTTTTCTTATCGCGTCTGTGAGATTAATTTAAATTTAAATACTTTCAAATATATTAATTGAATTTGATAAAATATATTAAATATTTTCAATCAGAATATTTTATATTATAATTTAATTTCAACAAAATTTTTGACCTAAATGAATTGTGAAAAAAAATTAGCATGGTTAAGGTAAAAATGAATTTACTAAGGGTTGAACTAATGCGATAAGGGTTAAAATAAAACAAATACTTATCAAAATTTTATTATATGTCCATATTTAGAACATATAATTATTAATTATAAAAAATAATCTATTTTTGATCTTTTATGAATGATAAAAAAGTGGAAACTCTTTTTTATTTTTATAAAATTACTAACATGCCCCTCACCTCACTTATAAAAATACACCCAATCTCCTATCCTATTAAAACATTAAAACTCTTTTTTTCATAACATACCTACCCAAATACCATCCCAAATTCCCTTATATCATCTTAGAATCCTTATTTTATGTTGAAATCTAGCCTAAGAATGATTTTTGGGGAAACCCAAGGAGGATACTGAAAGAAGAGGTAACATTCTTCAATGAGCATTTTTCGTTCATTCTCCATCTCCTCCAATTATTATTTAAACATAATTATATAATAAATCAATATAATAAATATAATTATATATTTTTTATGTTAATTACCCAAATTCATCTCCATTTATGTCAAATGGGTTATAAAATCATCATTCATGTGTATGGAGAACTGTCGCCTCGTGAACCAATGTTATCCATTTGGTTATTACCAACTCTCACTATATTTTATATTATAGATATTAATTATATATATGGTATTTATAACATAATTATAAATATTTATTCATCATAAAATATATTAATTATTTTTACTTTCCATTATATATGTGATATGATAACATCGCTCATGTGTATGGTATAAAACAACCCCACAAAACATTATTATTAGATTTTCAATAAAATTATACAATAAAGATAATAAGGAAACATTTTAATGAGTATATTTGATTTATATTATGTAATTATGATACTATTGACATATTAATGATTATGGAAGAATAAAATATCTTTTTATTTCATACATTTTCACCCAATGAATGATGATAGCATCATTCGTGTACGTGTGGACTACATCCTTCACGAAGCTGTGTGTCTTTCTATATTCATAGCCACACCACATGTATTATATGAATATGTATATTTAATGTAATAAATTACATTATGAGTATTTTTAAATGAAATAATTTTGCATACCACCTTTCCATAATGATCATTAAAAAATGGAAATGATACTATTATGCAAGCATGGCCTACTGTCCCCCTAATCATAACATGATTAATTTTATGGAACAATATTTCATTATTTGAATGAAAATTATAATTTATATATAATTTTTTTTAAATTATTTCTTAATTATTATTCCTTTTATTATAGATCAATGATTAATGTATGAGGAATGATAATAACAAATAAAATAAAATTTGAAAATAAGTAGTTATTACCGGAAACATAATTTTAACAAGAAATTAGAAATAAAATGGTAATGAGTGATCATAGATAAATAATATATGTTAAAATATATAATATATTTAAAATAAACTTATATTTTTTATACTAGACGGTTGAACATTTATTAAGTAAGTTGAGACTTAAGGTAAGGGATTTCTAGTGTCCCTTTTTGTTCTGTGAGACATATGAAAATTCACCACTCTTTTATTTTATGTGGTGTACATATTTCTCCTCGTAAATGTAATATCATCAATAAAAATATTTTCATGATATTAAATGATTCATTTTTTATACATATTGTGTATTATGATTCAAAATATTACGAAAGCGGAAATGGATTGTTGTCATAATCTTCTTTCTTTGAGACTTATGTCATGTTATGAACATATATTCTTTAATGAGTAATATATATATATATAAACATTGAGATTTCATATCATGAATTTTTTTATTATAGTGATAGTTCATGTTTTTTTATTTTTATTCCTTTATGAGGATTACAATTCAATGTTACTAAAGTGGTAATAGTTTTATATTACAATATCATAATTTATCATGATTATTTATGATTATGCTTCTAATGATGAAATATTATGATATAAATATCATAAAACTCATTAATTTTATTCTCATATACTTATGTCATGACAAAAAACATTCCCCATAATTTTCCACTTTTTATGTACTCAAGAGCTCAATATATTATTTTTAATAAAAATCATATTTTTATTCTCTCTTTTGTCAAAAAATTGTTTTTATTCCAAACACATGTTCTCAAAATAAAATCAATATTTATTTATAAATTTATAAAATTATTTATTAATGATAGTTTTACTTTGGTTTAGATTTTTTTTCTAAAATTATTTTTTAAATCATCAAGTTTTTTTTCAAACAATGTATCATTGGATTTTACCAAAAATATGAAAATAATAATTTTTTAACATGCACAACATAAACAATAATTCTTACGATCATGGCCATTCAATGATTTAATGATTCACTTAAATGTTTTTTAATTTTTTTTTTCAAAAAAGAATCCTTAATATTTTGGTATTTTTAAATTTAAAATAAATGATATCAAAATGAAAAATATTTTTAAAATGGTATATTTTTTAAAAGTTTTTTCCAAGATGAAATATTATTTTATTCAAGATATTCATTAAATTAATATTATATATTCATTTATAATATTTCAGTTTTTATTTGCTAAGAAAATTATTTCTCAAATATGTTATAGAGTTTTGTTATAGAAATTTCATTTTCAATGAAAGTGTTTTTCTCAAGAAACATTCTAAGATATTTTTAATTAAAAATAACTCTCTTTATAAGATTCCATACATTGAGGTTACTTATCATTTACTGGTGATATTATGCAAGGATAAAATTCCAATTCATTCTCTACATGGATTATGTTTATGATAAAATGGTTTTTATAAAACCTATTTCACTTTCATGGGATCTATAATGATAAAATTCTTATAATAGTAGCTTCTTTTCATGGGTTATTATATGATTAAATGATGAAATATTTATGAAACCAATATGTTTTATATAGTTCATGATATGATGAAATTTTAATGAACCCATGTCATTTCATGGGATATAAAATGATGTATTTTTTATATTCTTGATGCACATATATATATTATTTTCATTATGTGATGGGAGAGAACTATATCTCCCTCCAATGAATTGACTAATGATTCTTGTCTTCGGAGATAGACAAGAATGGAATAGGGAGTGAACCTAGTACAGTATGGGACTTTTTCAGTATTGATGGCCTTGGGAGTAAACCGTGACTCCTATGATGATTTGGGTAATGAACCCATTCCACTATTATGTCCATGGAAGTGAGCCTTGACTACTATAAAAATGATTTTTTTTCTTTTCTATATGCCACAATTCTATGTCTTATTCCAATGTAATATTATCCTAGCCTAGGTTCCTTTATTCACTTATGATTTGTATCTTATGAAATGAAAATAATTATTCCGTTAATTAAGATTCTAATATCTGATATCCAGGGTATGGTTTTCAAAATGTTATTATCTTGTACTCCAACTATAAGGTCCATGTATTGCTTACACATAACCATTGTTTACCATTACTGATAATTTGAACTCACACTATCATATGTGTATTTTCCCTAAGATATTAATACAGGTTTTGTGTAGGGTTTTATGGTGAAGAGTACTAAATGATTACATATTTATTGTATATGTTGACTATATTTGATAAAATTAGAATATTGTGTACCAAGTATCTAAATAAAATTAACTATTAAAGTCCTTTATAATGTGTTTTTGTAATTTATTGAATATTCATCTAACAATATCTAATATCCATGTATTATAATCCTAGGTTTCTGCCTATAGATGTTTAAAAAAAATATTCAAATATCATGGAATATAGGTGGTATTCTCTTAATGATTCAATGAAAATATAAATATGTCATCCATAGCCAGCTTAAGATATAAAATAATATAGAATATATTCAATGATTTCTCTAAAAAGGATACAATGATTTGATGAAAATTACTATTAATCGATTCAATAAAAATTAAAGGAGATATTTATTCCCAAAATTCATTAAATTATATTCAAAATGATGATATCAACTTCAAAATGACCTATTTGAATATACAGTAGTATCCCTCGATGTCGATGATACCTCGAGGGTAAATCAATCATAAAGACACTCTTTCTGCCCAATAAACTGATCAAATAAATTATAATTTTTTAAATATAAAACTTTATTTGATTTTAACCTAATTAATTTTTCAATAATCTTTACATAACAAAAATATAATAATTATCTTTCTTAGAGATGTCTCGAACATAACACCATGAATAAGTTCTCAATATGATTCACCCTTTCAACTCAATCTCACTTGAAAATATTATTACTTCTCCCAAATTAGTTGAAAATAAAATATATGGATGAATTTCTATTTTTTTTAGTTCAAGGAAATAGTTCACATTGAATGTAAAATTTTTCCTTGAGAGGATGAAGATATAAATATTCAATAAAAACATTAGTAAAAAGATCCACAATATGGGGAAATAAATTTGTTTCTTATAATAAACATCACTAAGAGAAAATCGTGTCATCTTAGTGGTGATATATTATTTTACCCTTGATTATTTAATGCACGAACCTATTATAATTATATTTCTCTATTGATATTTTAATTAACTCCATCCATAGATAAAAATTATACTCACTCAGAATAGCTTTCAATATATATTTGGAACTAGGTTAAGTAGTATATTCCTTGAATAACATAAAATATTTTTTATGAAGAAAAACTAAATCCAAGAGATTCCAAAAAGTAGCCACTACCACTATATAATATGGAAAACTCATATATTTCCTTATTAGTATACCTAAATTAATGTCAATAATCAAAAAATAGATTTTTTTTATTTTAATTTCATGTTAGATGATAATTACATAGATAAAAAATAATGATAACTGATAAAAAATTTATACAAGTTATAGTGGATGATACATGAATAGTACATATAATTATAGAAGTCCACTATCTAGCATTGATTAGTTATTTATTCTCTTATTAATCTCTAATTGATCCCCCCATGTTTTATTAAATATTTAATTCCCTACTCAAATGTAGTTACAATAGTAATAACATGAATGATTGAGTGATCCTTTAGTACTAGATCTCCAAAAATTCGATTTTCTAAATACTCATAACTATGCACATGAGTGAGTTTCATATATTTTGTCCAGCTATGGTCATTTAATTAATCTCCATTATTTATTCCCCTAGTAAAATAATTTCATACAACAACACTGGACACATTGGTGGAATTACTTATCCCAAAATATATAATATCTCTCAATATGTCTAGTAAATGAACATTGTTGGAAAAATAAAGTTGGATTTCCCATGTAATTACATGAATAGAAATTTCTACATTTGAGCCTCTAGAGTGAAAACTCTGTTATAATTTCTACCCATCATCACTTCTAAAAAAACAACGGTCACCTACAATTCAATCATGTAATTACTCGCTATCTCAGAAACCCCAATTTGATCATATATTAATGTGAATGAATTTAATTAACACATTAGGGAGAGTAAATATTTGAAATATAATCACTTGATTATTTAACAGGATCCTTTCAACTGATATAATATTTCCTAGATTTTACGTTTTCAAATGTTCACCGAAATAGAGAAAATTGATGTAAATTAGCGAATTCTTTTGTGTAATATATAACTACTATAACTGAATATTGTGTGTTAGATTTAATATAAATTATTATTGGATAATTTTTCAATTAAATGTTCAATTTTTTTAAGTTTATATAATGAAATAAAGTATAAAGGAGATAGATACATGTAGAATCATGGTTAAAGAATATTTATTATCATTGGTGTATGAAAATGATCAAGTTGGTAAATAAAAAAAATTAAATGGGGTGAAAATTTGAAACCCAATGATTGAGTTATAATAGTAAAGTAATTTGATTCAATGTGTAACATGATAGTTATATATTTAAAGGCTATCAAACCTGATGTTTATTTAATAACTATACATCAGTCTAAATTTGATTGATTTTAGATGAGGTAGACATTGTTTATTGTATAAAATTATGGAACATAAATTAGTATGAACATTAAAGGAATAATTTATAGATGAAGAAGTGATGATTTTTATAATTATTAACATCACAATATTTGTTTTATTATAGTCTATTTTGATATAATGAGTACCAAGATTAAAGGAATGATCTGATGTCCTTTTTAAAAGACGGTTCATTTAGATTAATCCCAGTTTTAAACATGTTTTTTCTTTATGTTATGCCGGAAATTGTGGTGTAAATGATAAATGAGGTGTTAGATATTTTAAATAGAAGTTTTGGTTAGGGTTTTTTCATGTGAGGTTAATGTGGAAGATAATATATAAAATATGAACACCTTATAAATTTTGTTTCACTACTATAAATTAAGAGAGTTTAAAAACATTAATTTTACCTATTTTAATAGATGAATTCATTATCTACCTTTTGTTTGAAAGATCAAATGGGATGTTGAATATCACTTGTCCATATTAGATTACATGGTGAATGGGAAAATCCAAGAGTTAAATTAGATTCAATGAAATGGAAATTATGGTCACTATGGATGTAGTGTTCAATAATGAGTGTTCATAGTTGAATGATAAAATGGAAATAACTCATGGGGAGGTCACAAAGCAATTCTATTCATGAATAGTTGAATTATTTAATGTTTAAGAATTTTTCATGTTATTATATTTGAAGATATAAGATATATGTAATTTAAAATAGTTGTATTTGTTAGGGAATAGAGAATTTTGAATCTATTTTTATTCAAAAATTACTATTGGGTTGCATTTCATTATGCTCTAGTGCTGGTATAGATATTTATTTTAACATGATGATCTATAAAAATAAAAGGGCTATTTTGGAAATAAGATCTAGTTATTATGGATAGATTTTACTAGGATGGTTTGAATTTAATGGGAAAATTTGACAACATTAATATATGAGGAATACTTGGAGTTATCTTAGAGATTCAAAGGTAAAAGAGTCTACTTTAGTCATTAAATATAGGGCTTAAAGATGTATGTTCATAAAAAAATTGATATGTTTGTTCTGAATAAATAATAAGAGAGCGTATAATAAAATTGAAACATATAGAATTAAATATTAATAAGAGATAAAATTAACATGGATTTCATTAATACATTAAATTATTCAATAGAAGGACCAAATTAAATAGAATATTGTTGATAACACATGGCTAATTAGATATAATTTGGATAACTAGATAATTACTATTTGGAATTAATCTTTATCTGGTAGATTTATTTTAAATTATTGTAAAATCAATTTTGAAAAATGTTGATTAACATTCTCATAAAACCTATAACATTATTTGGATATAGATGATGAATAAGAAATTACTAGGGAATTTCAAGGGAGCATCACCTCTTGAGTTTTTGATACATGTTGAATTATTTTTCAATGGTATTCTTAAATATATAATGAAGTATATAATTTTCTCGACATATTATATAAATAGTCCATGTATGATAAATTGTTATTAGTTTCCATTGTTATGTATTAAAATATCCATAATATATTGTAATGGAGCATTATCTTTTCGTGGAGGGACCAAGGACAATATATTATATCCCTTAAATATTTCATGTAGTTTATTTTGATACATTATAACATCACCATGTTTATAGTCATTTTACATAACTTAGTTAAAGTGAACTAACTAAAAATATAGAGATTTTATGTTTTTATTAATTTTTATTATTATTAATCATTGAGAGAGAAATAAAGGGTGATGTAGATTGAATTTTTCCTCCCATTTGAGGGACATGATCCAATTATGTGTGAGGTTTTGAGTAAAAAATTGTTTTATTGAAACAACGCCTAGAACCACCCCAACCATCTTATACTTCATTGGTACTCTTTCATAAACAATATGTAATAATAATTAGTATCAAAATCCCATGGTTCAATTTTTTATCATCAATATTTCATACCAATATTTTGATTTTTTTCACACATGGAATCATTTATATGGCCTCTTGTCTTTTATGGATCAAAATTTTATCACTGTAA
This sequence comes from Viscum album, assembly GCA_963277665.1. Classification (NCBI taxonomy): domain Eukaryota; kingdom Viridiplantae; phylum Streptophyta; class Magnoliopsida; order Santalales; family Viscaceae; genus Viscum; species Viscum album. The sequence continues at coordinate 1,935,738,844 of OY728142.1, forward strand.
AGATGATATTTTATTCTCTAATTAATTTTAGTTGAAATATTATGAAGTATATATATTTTGACACTAACTTGAGAAATCATAATGGAATAATTTTAAAATAGAAACCAAAAATATATTGGAAAAATAAATGACCAATATGTTCTATAAGAAAACAACTAATTAGGATAAGAAATTCTAGTTATAGATTAATTTAAGAGAATTCACTAAATAATCGATTAAATACATGAATTAATTTATTTATTCCCCAATAGTATATTATAAATATGTTATTATTTTTTAATGGTAAAACAATGTTTAAAATTACTTTATGAAAATTATAAATATGTTAAAGAGAAATAATAACAATCACCAAAGATTTTTACAGAAAAATTTTTTTATAGTGGTTGGTTTTTTTATAAATATTTTAAAAAATATATTGTGACAAAATATTTCAAAAATGAACATATATAATCCCAATATAATTGTAAAAATGTTATCATTTAGGTGAAAATTTATTAATTATATCTATTCATTGATCTGGAGAATGGTCATTCTATAGTGAAGATGAGATCGAACACTTTTATATGAAGGTTAATAAACTTAATATCATTTATATAGTGGATTATTCATCTATAGAAGATTTATTTTAGAAAATATGATGTTGAATAAATAATACTTATCCTCAAATAAATTTATTATTATGACTAGTGCAGATATGAATCCTTGAAGTGATTTAGTTAGAGAACATACACATACATTTTTAGTTCAAATGCACAAGGAAAATGAGATTAAATATAATTTTATTCCACTTTATACAGAAACTAAAGTGAGTATAAATTTATGTAATGATACATTTTCAATGATAGAGAATATGAATGTGGAATTAAAGTATAATGATATCAAAATTGGGAAGATATAAAAAGATTTTATTTCCATTTTAGAGAAAAGAAACTTACATATTCGTCTAACAAGTACCCTTAACAATTGATTCACACAAAGTTATAAATCATAAATTCATGACTACATGGTAGATTTATACAAAATAAGGATGTAATTATTTTAAGATTATTATTGGATTGAAATTCCAGTTCTGGAGTTGTGGGACACACTATGGATGTATGTATAAAATTCAAATAACTCAATGTAAAAAACATATTGTGTCATCTTAACTAAGTAATTATTAATCAATAAATTATTATATAAAAAGATGTTTCATATAAGTTAAAACTAAAGGAAGAAAATATAATATTGTAATAAAATTGATAGACTTTTTATTAAGAAAATACTCATTCTCATATCATGAGGTATCTATGAATACAAGTAATGAAATTTATTTCACTTTAAAGTAACAAATATTGAATTTGATGCATGTATGGATAGAATGAAAGGATGGGATAATAGGGAACTATTTTTTCTTATTAACAATATTTTCAAAGAGGTGAAAAACAAATATAGAAGATAAATAAGGTTTTTATTTTCATAGAACAAAATAACTGTAAAATCTTGAATGAATATTGACAAAATATAAAAAAATACTAGGCTATTATAGAAAATAATAAATATGAAATTCATAATGTACTCGTATGTTGTGTAACGAAAAACAGTAAAATAAATTTGGGTAATATAAGGGGATGATCCATCTTATAATGAAATAATTATCGGGAATAATGATGTGTTGAGGCATCGAAGGAAAAAATATACACAAGTGTGATTACTGTTACAATATATATGGATACAAAATTTTTAAACATAGAGGATGTAAGTTAAATTTTCTAGAATTATGTTTCTATAACTGATATTTCTCAATGGAGAACCACAAGGATGGATTGGAATGATGTTGTAAGAAAAAGTGGGTTCACTATGACCAACCAAATTACTTTACATGTGGATGTTAAGGATGTATCCCTCTCCTAATGGATTAATTTTTCCTACTTATTGTTTTATAGATTAGAGTTTAAGGGAGAGAGATATAATCCATGGGGTGGGTGCTTGGAAAGATGTTAATGAGATGAATGATTGGAATTAAACAGGTATTTTTAGTAAGAACAAGAGGTATCAAAGCATGGTATGAGTTTATATGTGGTTTTAAGAGAAATTATAACTAGTATCAAAGTAGAATATGAAAAATTAATGTTCTATACTGTAAAATGTATAATTTTATGTGGTGATATAATTTATATAGTGTATTGATCCTTATATAGAGATATCACAATGTCAAATTCTATCTTGAATTTTTAAGTTGAACTATGAAAAATATGGATGTAAACATGTGGTATTGCAGATATACCTAGTGGCTTCTTATGTTGATGAAAAATGGAGGAAATGTTTATAGAGAAAAATCAAAATTCATAAAGGAGTTAATGTTTTATAGGTTTTTATCTAAAAATTAAGAGTTATATGATTGTTTTTTATGATAATAAAATGTATAGTAATTAGACTCCCATGGTGTATGTTAATTAGTAGTTACGTAGTAGAATTTTAATGAAGAAGATATTGTGTTTCATATTATATATTTGATAAGTCTTATATGGGTAAATTAAGAACATCTCTAAAGAAGAGGTTAAATTAGTCTAGCAAGTGTAGTTGCATGTGTGTTACAATATGTTGTATTGATTGAATAATGAACTGATATAACTCATACAATTTGTTCATTATTTATTATTTATTAAATATCATATCTAAGTGGGATTATGATAACAAAATGAAATGATAAATGTAGTTAAAAGATTAATATACACATGTTTTGGGATGTATGTTAGTGTAATGGAAAAAATAAAACTATTAACATAAACACTTATTTTGTAAATGGAGTTAAAACATAATAGGTTGGGAATATTTATTGATTAATTTTTTGAAATAATATGTTCATTAACTAAAGATCATAAATAATAATACTATAGTTACAAGATATTTTGACATCGATGAATAATCAATAATTATTTTTAAGAGTCATTGATTTTTCCATTTCTAACAAACTTTGGGTATCAAGAATCAAGAAGAGAATAAGAGTAAAATTAAAAGTAATTATAATGTGTTAAATAAATATAAAGATGGGTTATAAGTTACTTAATGATCTTAATGGTTTAAAAATTAAATCATGTAATCAAACTAGATAAAGTCTTTGAATGTTTTATACGTCAAAGGGAGAGTTCAGACTCTCTAAATCTATTTTTTATAAAAGATAAAAACCTTAAAGTTTAATATGTTCACAATAATATGGAGATATTTTTATTTCATGAATATATGATAACATTATTTTATTGAAAATAAAGGAAAATACTTGATGAATATTCCCCTCTATATTTCATATCTAATAGAGTAAAACAATGAATAAAAAATTCTTGATAGAGACGTTGTATGTTATTATTGAAGTGGAGTATTGTGTTTTAATATATATATATATATATATAATATATTTATAATATTTTGAGTCTACTTAGTGATCATGGATATGAATTTATATAAGAATATACAAAAAACGTAAAGGGCTAGAATCTTGAAGCTAAATCCATTGAGTTTGATTTTTTATTATTAAAAATACTTAAGGATTATATTATATTTAATTTCAATAGATATTGATGTTGTGTTTAATGTTATTTGAGGTATTTAAAAAAATTAGTTCATTTACCGGTGTTAATGATCGATTAGAGTGATTTTTAGTAGTTCTATTATTAATGGAATTAAGAAATTTAGTATTCAAGCTGGATTATTGGTTCTGTGATTTCCATATGAGTAATTTGACAAAATTATAAGGATTATTGAATTTCAAAAGGATAATTTAGACGTGTATGAGGATAATTAAATTTAATAAGTATCATTGAGATTTTCTTAAGGATTACATTAATATCATATAAATAATTCATAATTATTTAAGTATCATCAAATTTGATATGGGTCAATGATAGTTTTGTAGTGATAATTAATTTCCCAAACCATTAACTGAAATTCTATAAAAGAAATTTTAAATTCTATAAGTTCACATGGATACATCATAACAGTAATTTAGGGAAATAAAATATATAATTTTTCAAGTAAAACATTATTTATGTTTCCATTGGGTATACTATATAGTGAATTATTTTTCCAAAATATTAATGTTTAGAAAAATATTATCAAGAATGAATAAAAAAAGATGATGTTTTTTATTTGATAAGATCATGACATCATGGAACCTCATTAAATTCATGATTTAAGATGGTATTCCTTAAGAATGATTCCATTACATGTAATTTCATGTCCCTTCATTACTATTCTCATTTAATGTTTAAAAAGACTTGTAATAGGATTTGAAGAGAGGAGATACACCATGAGATCGATTGCATGTAATTACACATTCTAGTATGGAAGAAGTTTTTAAAGACCAATAATTTTATAATTCTTATATAGGCCATGATAAATTTAATATCATGTTGATGGTTTAAAATTGAGTCTCACTAATGTTTTAAATGGATATTCATTACTTCTATTTGATTGGGAATGAAGATTAGGATTCACTACCACAAATCCAGAAAGTGAATTCCATAGAAAAATATAGAAACTTTCTCATCTGGTTTACAATATAAAAATTAAATATGAATGAATGATTTTCTTAAGATTGTGAGAGATACTCTACAGATAATTCTTGAGAACAAAACTATATTTTAAAGAGATCTATATTGATACGAAGAAGGAGAAGAAGATACAATGTTTTTTAATCTATAGATAGATTTTTTTCAATTATATATCTTTTATATGATGTGTTCAATTTTTTCTATATTAATAATAATATTTCATTATTTCACTTGTTGGAAATAAATTCTCATTACATGTGTAATTCTATACCCTTTCATGTATCAATATCATGAAAATAAAATAATAGATGTGTCCGAGTTCCATAAAAGCCACCATACATTGAGGATGTAGTTATCCTTTAATACGGTGATCCACATTAAAAAATTTTGTGTGTTATGAATTTTATATAGAAGTATGGTTAGTGGGAGAGATAAAAGATAAAAAATCTTCAGGGTACTCATGAATTAAAAAATTAAAGCCTAATAATAATGATTTATCTGCTTATTTTTGTTAGTAGAATATCCTATAATCCAATAAATTCGAATTAGATCATGGATGACCATTGAAAATCATTTGGTTTATTTATAATGGACCATCACAAATAAATCAATCAGACATGGTTTCCAACATTTGATTGAAAATCATTTAACTTATGGAAAAAATAAAAGGTTTCTTATCTTATGTCAATAAGGTGATATTTTGTTGATTCTACACTTATTAGCTCCAGAGTCCTAATGGATACTTCTACATGGTCTCAATCTAGTAGTATGAATGTTAAAAAATGGTGAAATGGAAAATAATGGAATTCTCACATTATTATTATTTTATTAGATAACAAAAGTCATATAGAACAAGATTTATAATGTGAGTTAGAATACACATCATAGCATTTAAAAAGGAATCATGATGTTGATGGAAAAAACTGCAAACATATAGATCGATGTTTGAAGACATAAAAATAGAAAAATTTGAATATATAGATGAGTTTTCAGAATAATTGAAGTAATATTAATTACCATTAAAAGATATAGAGTGAATTTAGAAATCCAACTATGCTTAAAATTCTTATAACAATACTTCTTGAAAAAAATCCAAGATCTCATCATTATATGATAGAGATCATTATAATTTTATTATTGTAAAAAATTAAAAACTCAGTAATATTCAAATGAGAAGAGGTGATACTCTTAAGAATAATAGATTAATGGTGATGTAAATTATATTTAAATATTTCAAGGAATTGACAAAAAAAAAAGATAATATCTTTTTCGATGAGGACAAAGATACATATGTTAATTTTGAGACTATTTCTCATATTTCATGGAACCTCACCACAACGACACATAATAATAACATATATAGACCTTTTATATGAATAATCTATAGAAATGTTGGTCATTTATAATAAAATTATCTATTAAAGATCAATAATTAGGGTTCTGATTATGAAATTGACAAGGTTTACCACTTTAATGGAAGATCTCATACGAGAATACAATGTCCATCCAAAGGGAAGAAGAGGATGTAACAAAAATTATTCAGAATTATCTTATTATAAATTAAAGAATGGGTTCCTGATCAATAATAATGTAATGATAAATGTGATAGATAAATGTAATCATTATATAATGTACACAAGAATCAATAAATTGAATAATGTTATTCAATATATGATGTAAATTTGTTAAATAATGAATACAATGCTGATGAAGGTGAATAAGTAAAATAATAAAGGATAAAAATGGAAATAAAGATGTGTTTATAAGAGATTTTATGTTTTAGAGATGATAATTAACATCTCCGGATAAAATATTTCATGCATAAAAAAATTAGATTTAAAAGATAAATAATGTAAAATACATTGAAATATTAATACATCAGAATGTAGAGAAGAATCATATTACTAATGATATGGAATCCAACCTTATACATTTGGATAAGTAAACTGATATATTGAAGCATAAAATTATTAAGACATAAAATAGGGAAGAGAAAGAAAAATATAACATAAAAAATGTTTTTTTTGGATAAAGGTGAGTGTTGTAGGTATAAAAAATTGATCATATTTGATTCTAATGATGATTAATATGAAATAAAGAAATATTTTTTCACATTACCATAGCGGTAAATCATTATCTCAATCAAATCATGTGAGTAACAATAATCTCTTTCATTTAAAAAATCAAAATAAATGGAAATCCCTGTTAAAATTCAATAGTCAAAAAATATAGGGAGGGTTTTGAAAATAGTCCCATGCATTCAAATAAGCTATACATAGTATTATTTGGTGAAAAAACTCAATACTGTTCTAGAAATGAATATTGGAAAGAATCCATGTATAAATAAATTTTTTATCAAAGATGAAGGTTTTAAGGTTGATAATGGAATTTTGGTGGTGTCGGACACAAAACATGGAATTTTTAGTACAATATTTTTTAACTAGACTATGGAGAGAAAATGAATGAATGGGGCGATGATGTACGAAAATTGAGAACAATTAAAGGTATCAATAACATTTCAAGAAGATTGAGGTGATGAATTTTTTTTAATATTTTTAAACAATGTGTGTGATATGTGTTCAAGGAGGAATCAAAAAAAATGAATTTGTTACCTTGAAACTATTTCAATTTATTCACCATTGTAAATTGGTAAAACTCATCTTTACAATTAGTTGGATAATTTGGTGGAATTTTCAATTAAATCTTGAATAATTGAGAGTACATGGATAATAAAATGTCTCTATTATTCTCATATGACCAAATATTTTGTTAATATAATGAATATGAAAAATATTAAGGGAATTTATTTAACATTGGAAATAAAATTTATCAAGTAACTAAATTTTCTAAAATAATTAAAACACAGATGAATCATATTAGTTCTCATAATGAAATATTTATTAATGGATTTAGGCATAACCTATTTAGCATATCAAAATGTTATTATTATGGTAATAAATTTATTTTTTGAAATAATGGATTCATATTATACTGGGGGAAATATGGAGGAGATATTGAAATAGTTGTAAGAACACAAGGTAAATTATTTCACATTTGAGAGGAAATGAAAAATTATTTCTTAAGATTTCATGCTGAAAATTATTTATGGAATATAATTCTAGATCTTCTTGGAAAAAGAAAATTATAATGTTTACCAAGGAATAATTACTGATAAATATTCATATTCTAAAATAATATTATGTCACTATTTTCAAAACATACAAAAAATAAAAAAGAGAAATAAACTATAAAGGGGTTGAAATTCAAGAAAATGAAACCCATATATCTAATACACTCTATTGATTGTTGTCATGTGAAAAATATGTTAGCAGTTTGAGATAGAAATTTCATCACATTCATGGATTAATTCCCATGAATAACATTTATAATGATCATGTATCACATGTATTAGGTCCTACCAAATTCAAAAAAATTAGAACATTTGCTAAAAATAGGTTTTTGTTGAATAGGATGAGATTAGATAATGTTACTAAATAGTTAAATGTTTAGTTCTTATAATATCACGATAAACATGTAATTAATGTTGAATTTAGTACCCCATGTATAATATCCTGATGTTTGAGGAGGTACATTTTTTATTTTATATTTGTTTTGAACTATTTTTAAAGTTGTTAATGGCATGTATTCATGGATTAGGGAAGGTCTCAAGAGTTTTCTAGGGCTTTTTTATATAAAAAGGAATGAAATGGGACTTCTATTGTGTGGAACATAGTTAGTATTATCCATGTGTAAGAACTGTGCACCCTTGATAAGTGATTTTCATGGTTTTTAAACCATTAAATGGAATTCTAGAAATCAAGAATATTTGGAAAGAAAAAATCAATGGAATCAACATAATTTGGAAAACTATGCATCTCCCCCAACAAACTCTATGACCTTTTCCTCTCTTGGATAATGGTTGTTGCATGATTGGCACACAGTTTCAAACACCATCTGGGAAAATTATATGCCACATTAAAAGTGAGAAAATTATTATTTTTCTTCCTGATCCTTAAATATTTTCACCTGATTGCTTCCTCATTTCCACCTCTTGTGGATAGTGTTCCAATCCAAGATCTCCCAAAATCCTCAAGGATGATTATCCATTGTTCTTTGTTCATTTTAAGTGTCATTGGTTTTGATACAAATCTCCAGGTGATTCTATGAGTCCCCATTATTCTATTTTGTAAAAGAATCCTTGTTGGTTGTATTCTATACTTTCAATTCCCTAAAACACATAGTTTACATGGAATTGTTAGATTATTCATTGAAGTTTGTTTGGAATAGAATCAAGGTTCATTGTTGGATGAGTAATTTTCTATGATATTGAGGTAGGTGGTCTTTAATCATTCTACCATAGTCTAGATGTTTTTCCTCTGTATGTGGTTTTACATTTTCTCTACCTTACTGCATACTTAATTACTTGACTAAGAAAAATTAATTGATCCTTAATTTCTTGTTCATATCATTCATAGACCCATAGGGTCTTTTTATGATTATGAGTCTGATTTTAATGTCACCCATGGGGTGTGTCAATCCCCTTGATATAGTAATGTATTTGTTAAAAATAATGTGATAGGTGGAATTGTGACTATTTAAATTATAATCCTATTTGTATGGATAAAATGGTTAATGGATTCATGGTTTAAATATAGAATAATTATTTTAGGAAAATATAAGGAGGTGGAATAAAATGTTTTATGTTTTATGACTTTATGAAAATCCTAATATTTGTATTAAAAATGTTATCATGGGGTGCATCAAATTTTAATCTAGTTTTGGGTTTCAATGAGTGAAAATGATTATTTTAATGTGGATAATGTTTTTAAATTGGCTATTGACCTATAAAGAGTTAATGGGTAATTTTTGTGTACTTAAATTGTTTTAAAGTACCATTAATGGTTCTGTGATATAAATCTATAGCTAAATGGTTTGATTATGTAACTGAGTTAAAGGTTCTGAATTTAATAAACAATGGTAATATTGATAAATTAAATGGTACAATCGAGTTATTATTGTGTTTTGAAATGGTTTTTATGAGAACCATAGTGAATTTGAATACTGTTATGATTGGGATGTTGGAATGAGGCTCCTCATCTCGAGTTGGGCCAGATTGACGCTTTAGGAACCACCGATATTAGACAAGTTATGGATACTTATACTAATTCAGTAGTGTACCTTGATTGAAAAATAACTTGCTAATGAATTCCCTTTGTAACATAATGTGTAACCCCAATGGTATATTTTTCAGATGAATATAATTGGATGATGCAAGTTTCATTATCTCAGGTTTCACTTAGACCCTAGTGGCCAATGTTGATAATTGAAGAATGTTTAATTATAAATACCTAGTTTGCATTTGTTACCATATCTATTATTTATGGTCAATTTTTGTTCACTATTAATTATACAAGATATTTATTTAGACATTTTTTGTTATCATCTATTGATTTGTGCTCACACCCTTCTCAGGCTACCAAAGAACTTGTGTACTTGAGAAGATGCGAAAGGAGTTCATACATATATTCAGAGAAATGATCTGTCTCATTGTTTCTATTAGGGATTATGGGATGTAGTATGGATGATAGGACTAGTAATTATTTCAGTACCTATTTATGGATATTAATTGTGTATTTATGTTTGGGTTTATTTTTGGTTTCCTGACACTAACATGAGATGGAATTTATATTTAACTGGGTTGTGGGAATTTTACCAGTTTTGGGTTCTGCTTATATGATGCATATATATGATTTATTATTATTGTCATGATTTCATATTATGTCTAATGTTTATTAATTTGTAAAAGAGGATATAGTCACCCCATAAGTTTTACTAGCCTCTCACTGCTAATTGGTGTCCTCTAGAATTTGGGAAGCCATGCCTAAGGTCATGGGGAACATAGAGTTAGGGAACTAGTTTTAGTGGAATCTGGGCCAAGAAACTAAAAAACATTGTCAAATAAATTATATTCATTCCTTATTATTATTGTAAATATAGATATAAGTCTTTTATATTGTAAGATCTTAGTAATGAGCTCGTACCTGGGTGCTTATAGCCCCATGCACATGGGATAAACAAAATTACCATGTGTGATAAAATGATGTTTGTTTTTTTAACCATTCAATTATTTCCATACTTGAGTGGTTCACTTGGATGTGATGTTACTCATATGGGTTTTTATCTCATATCCCTGTAGGGAAAGAGAGGGTTTTTGTTCATGCATCATTCTTGGAATATAGGATAGATATGTCAATAATAAGTTTTTTGTGATTAATATTTTCCCTAAGATTCATTATTTTAGTATTGTACTTTACCATCTATGGTATATGTTTACTGGTCATTCATCTTTTCATATGGTTTAAATTTATGTATAGCATTTTTTATTTAATGTTACTATATCAATTTTATGTTATATTTATGTTAATGGTGAAAATCCACTTTACAAACTACTCAAGAAACATTTGGACAATATGAAGGCATAAATGATATATAAGTTGCTACTTTTGGTAAAATAAATAGTTAGAAAACAACTTATAGGGTGTTTCCTATTTATAAATCATGAATATAATTTCTTATAGCTCAAAACAATTACTATGAAATTTAATAAAGTTGAAAAATATAAAATATGGTTTATCAATAGTTTTTAAATGTGAACCCTTCAATTTTAAATGGTAAATTATGAGTTAAATAGGAAATTTTTATTGATAGAAAATTTATGTAAATTGAAAATGAATAACCCTTGTACTGTTATATGAACTTATGTATAGGTGTTTTGGGATCTAAGAGTGTCCCATATTTGAGACCCTTATTTGGGATGGTGATGCCTTAATGAGTTTATATTTTTTTGGGTACTGGGATGTAACATGTTGTCCCATTGATTAGGATATGACCATGAGGATGTCTGATGTTGACTGATAATATGGATGTGGGGATACTCATGGGTTTTTAGCCTTCATATTTTTTACTGAACCCTGAAATGTTTGTCTTGGTTTTGGGGAAATTATTTGTGGTTGTGTAAAAATGTATGTGGTTCTTATTTAGTGTTTTCATTTATAATTAAACTTTGTGTTTTTTGGGAATGGAATAAGAATTTTTACCCCTGATATATAACTAAAGTGAGTGTTTATGTGTATTTTTTAGTGGGATTGACTAGTGACCATTCATAACAAGACTTTAGTTTTGGATTTTTTTTTTCCTAATTATCATTTAGACTGAACAATGAGAGGGGTTTCCCATGTGTTAGTGAATTTTGGTGAGTCCGTAATGTATATATTTTTATTGTTTTTTATGGTAGTACATGACAGTTTATTCATGGTTTTGGTTCTATCCTATGGGTCTATTTATGAGATCTAATGTTTCTTATAGTGTGACATAGGTTGTGACTGTGATTAGGAGGTTTTGGGTGATCAAATGTAACCATGAGAAGCTTAACTCAAAGTTTTGATTATAAGAGAATGGAATGAATTGAAGGATACCATAAATGTGGAATCATTTTGGGGTGAGTTACACTGATTTTATTTAAAATTCATGGTTTATATTTTGTTTATTTCTTAAGGAAAAAAATGATTTATGAAATTTAATTATCAAATGATAGTTTAAAAAAGGGATAGATCATTCGGGTTCTTGAAACTAACATGATAATGCACTACTACATGAAAATAAATGATTTTTTAGATGATAAATTAAATTGGTAAATGAACATGAATGAAAATTTTTGATTTTTGAAAGACTCTTTGGTTTTTAGGGTGTCATGTTGTTAGACCTTACTTATTTGAAGGTTGAGTTGTTGGATGGAAACGTTGAAGACTCTTCATGTCCAAAGAGGCTATCTTTCCAAAGGGTATGGTTATATTTTTGAGTGGGAGTTTGAACCTTGTTATGGTGAATTACAACATATATAAATATTGATGTAGGTTCAATTAATGGTCATGTGACAACATGTATCTTGGGTTTTATAGTGATGTTAGGTTGATAAGAATGTGCTCAAGGTGAAAAATGTGGTTTGATATATATAAATATGTGACTCATGATTAATTACCTATTGTTCTTTTAACCATGATAAAAAGATTTTTCTTTTTGTGGGACCATTATTTTGGAAAGGTATGATGGTTGGTTATTACATCCATGTTGATTTAGCAAGAAATGGTGGAAGAACTGATGTTTTGTCATGGCGGTAATACCAAGAAAATTATTGGTGAACAACAACTTGGAAGAGATCGATGGAGAGGTAATGAGTGTTGGTTTGTAAGTTCCTGTTAAATCATGGTAAATAAGTTTTGTTTAGACACTTGTGGGAAGGGGACCATGGGCATTTAGTGGGGTTTTTTCATGTATCTATAGATCGGGGTAACATAGGTGATTTTTATGGTATTTATAAATTATATTATAGTGTACTCTTTCTCAAGATGTTATCATTCCAAATATATTTTTCGTCGTATTGATTATTAGGATAGATCCTTGAATACATTCCAAGATACTTAAACATACATTTTGTTTTGATGAAATCCCTACGTGGATGTATATCACATGGAGCAGTTTATGTGAAGAGGTATGTAAAAAGGGGAACCATTGAGCACCGAGTGTAAGGACATTGTGATGGATGAATTTTAGGGAATCTTTAGGGTACCATTAGCATAAGATAAGAATGAGAGATAGTTTAAATTTTGTTTTTTTATTAGGTGAGATTGAGGTCGACATTTTCTCTTTAAGGATTCTATAGTAGTGGTAACATGCGTTGTGGTAGTTGGTGTTTCTTGAGTGAGGTGGTGACAACGATACTCCTATGGATAGGACTAACTTATTAGTCATGAATAAAAAAACATCATATTGGATGGATCATGAAAAATTATAGATATTCATGGATCATTGAATGAGGTAACTGAGATAATAGAATGGAAATGATGAGGTGTGTAGTTGGATTCTATAGGTAATGCTAACATGGAATCTAATATGGTGGAAAATCGATTAGAGAATTATCTCATGACATGAGGTGGTTAAAAATTATTCGGTTGTTCTTACATTAGTGGTTCACAAGTGTGTGTATTATATCATGAAGGTGGTTTTGTGATAGTGGAGGTTTTGGATGTGGAGTCCCATTAGAAGTTGGGTATCGAATCCATTTGGATTATTTGGGTGGTTGTGGAATTCTTCTAGCTATAAGGGTATTGTGATCATGTATGGTGAGGATGTGCCTAATTATGGAGTTTTATTTTTTCATTAAAAATCAGTTATAGATATTTTATCTTCGATTAGACTATGGAATAGATGTTTTATTTTGAAATTGTATCATTCTTATGATAATTGACGTGATTGATTTGTTTCAAAAAGTATATAGAAATCTAATAAAATATTATTTTCTCCATAATTTTTTATTTACGGATTGTATGCATCCATTCCTTTGGGTTATTGTTTATGGTTATGGGTTCCAATAATTATTAGTGATCCTTTTGGTGTTTATACATGACAATATGAGATCCTCATAGTGTTTGATGTGGAATAACGAGTTTGCTGTTTTTTAGGATTTCTAATTATGTATGTTCCAAAAATTTAAAGTGGGTGGTTTTATATTCAATATTATAGAGGGGATAAACATAGTACTATAATGTATACAAATTATAACACATTCATTTTTTCATTTGTATGGGATCAAGTAAGATCTATTATAGTGTTTTAGATTTTATTATGTCGGTTGCCTCAAGTTTCATTAGCTGAGTACCTTAAGTTAAAGGTTGTGCCTTGGTTGAACTTTAGACAACCATACTGGAACAAATTCATTAGAACTAAAATAATTGACCAATATAGTTTATGGAATATAGTTGATATCCATATATATGTGGGTGGTTGAAATTCAATAATGATTTTGAGTTATTGGTTTAGTTCATAGAAAATCAGATCTTCTTTAATTAACCTGGAGGCATATGGATATGTCCTGGAGTATAAATATGTTTATCCTTGATTGAAATCACAGACCTCAAGATTTTAAAGAGGGTGACTATGTTCTCATTTGGGGTTTTCCAACCTTTGATCACCCTAATATTTATAAACATGGAATGTTAATGCCTATTTATATTAGCTATTTAGATTGTGTAGAGGATCAAATTGGTTGCATGATGAATGGGATTTCCATAATGATTTTAGGAACAATTTTTTTCATGTGTCATAGCCTCATTGGTATCACCCTTACAATTTTCATTTGACTGATGTTCATTATATTGATATTGAGGTTGATGATTCCTTTGGGAGGAATCTAATTCACTAGTGTGTGTGTGTTGTAATCTTTTAGATATGTTCAAGAGGAAACATGGGTGTGAGAAGATAATATACGAGCCCGATGTCTTGATATTTGACAATTAAATATAAGTTATTATTGGAATAGTAGCTGAATGGTATAGTTTTATAAGGTGTTAAGTTGTCTGATCCCAGTTTTTAATGAGGTATGTTATTGTATTATATTATGATTGAACTTATTTTAAAAAAATTATTGAATTTTATTTTCCGGGTATGGAGTGTTTCAAGAGTTTCGTAGGGGCTCATGAGAGGAATAGAGGTAAATGGTCCATCCAGTTTACAGATCATGGTTGGATCATGATTAGTGTTAACCATTATCCAGAATCATGTGCCTGGGAGAAAATAATTGCATGATTTTTAATCCTTGTAATTGGAGCTTGGATATTGTGTGTCCATGGATTGATCCTGCTGCGTAGACTCTTCATAGTTGTTAAAATCATTTGTTCTACCCAAAAAACTATGAATTCCATGCTTCTCAAGGACATAGAAGGCTGCAAGGGAGGCAGACAGTTTGGAAAAACCCTATGGGAAAATAGTGTGCCTTAATAAAAGTGATAAAATGAATGTTATTTCTATTGATCATTAAAATGTTCTCACAAACTTTCTCCCCCAGATCCTCTTCCAGTAGCTAGGGGTCTAAACCAGGAACTCCTAAACACCCCAAGGGTGATTCTACTTTGATATTTTCCAATTTTATGTTTTGTCTCTTTTGAAAGAAAGCTACGGATGATTATATATATACCCTTTATTCTATTTCCTGAAATATGGTGTGTTTGTTTTCCTCTCCCCTTCCAAATACCCTAAAACGTTATTTTATAGGTAATTATTAGATTAAGATTTGATTGTTTTGTGTTCTTGAATTAATGTATATTGTTGGACACATATCTTTCTAGGAGATTGATGTAATCATTCAAAAATATTTCTTCAATAATCATGGTGATTTCATTGTGTATGTGGTTGTACCTTTTCATGTTATTGATTTCTAATTTTTTCCATTGACTAAGAAAAGTGATTTGATCCTTAATTTTAAATCTGAGACCCTTCATGTACCCATAAGTTTTGTTGATGATTATAAGACCAAGTTTATGGCCAACCGTCAGATGTTTCAATGCCCTTGAAATGGTATGGTATGATTCCAAAAAATGAGGTAGGTGGAATGAAGTCCTTCCAAATTTGACTTGTTTTATGGAATGATATAGTTTTTAATGGTCACATGGTTTAAATAGGGAGTAAATTTTTTAAGGAAATATAAGTATGTTGAATTGAAATTTTTTATGTCTTAAATTTTCAGAAATTACTAAGAGTCATTTAAAATATATTTTACATGTATATATTATAAGTTAATCCCATTTTTGGTTTCAAATGATTGAAATTATGTTTTACAGTGGAAATGATTTAAAATGAGTTTTTGACCTCCATGTGGGTATAGGGTCCTACTATTATTATTAAATATTTTTAAATTAATTTCAATGGTGTTATATAAATCAATGGTTAAATGTTATGATTATGGAATTGAGTTAAAGGTACCAAATGTAATGAGCCATTTCAATATTGATAAATGATAATATGAAACTTGATAGTTATTATTTGTTATGTTATTGAAGGTATGACTTGTTGAATGTTAGTAGTGGTATTATTGGGATACTGGAGTGGAGGTCCTCCTCTTAGGATGGGCTATAATGATTCTCTCGGCACCACCAATGTTTGACATGATAATGGTACCTAGACTGATACACTATGGTAAAATCATTTAAATTGAACTATTTGATGATTTCCCTTCATTACATAATGTGTAACCAGTATAGTATATCATTTGGATGAATGGCATGGTTTGAAGTAGGATTGATTGTCTTGGTAATCTCTTAGACCCTCGGGTCTAATGAAGTAAATTAAATAATTTTTAATTATGAAAAAAATGAATTATATTTATTTCCACATTTATTATTCATAGTACAGTTCCATTCACTATTTATAATATTGGATATTTCTCGAGACACGATTGGTGGTGTAATAATTACTAATACTCACACCATAAACATGCTGCAATGGTGCTTGGGTACCAAAAAAAGTGTACTTTTTTAGGTACAGGTTTACAACATTGATATGATTCTAAATTTTTGTTTAGGATTATTGAATGGATCATGGATGAGGGGGATGGACATGATTTTGAGACCCTTTGGGGATTTTTAGTCTATTTTTACTTTTGGGTTTTTTTTTGTTTCTTAACACTATGATTTTGTGGCATGTCTACAATATTTGTCTTTGGGCATTTACCCATTATATGGTTATTTTTATATTATGCGTGGTTATTTTTTACAGTTTTGTTTGTGATTTATTTTTATGTGTGTTGTCAATTACTCATGTAACCATGGTATAGTATAGCCTCATGTTTTAATAGATCCTTTCTTTAAAATTATAGCCTCTAGCATATAGGGAGGTGTGTCTGAGGTCATCTTGTGCGATCGATGAGGGAACCGGTTTTATTGGAAATTGGGTTGGGATCTTACATCATTTATTAAACAATAAAAATTCAATTAACTTAAAGTATAAAATATATGTACTTTTTTAAATATCCAAAACAATGTTTTTTGACCATGAAACCTTAATATTTTCTATTCAATAGAAAATGCTACAAAAATAATTATAAAAAAAGGTATTCATTGTCTCAAAACGGAGACATGGATCTCTTTAAAATGTGGAAGAATATACAGATGAATATAAAACAAATTAGGGTGTTTGGGAATAAACAAATGATCAAGATTAATTTTAAGAAGGGTAGTGAGTTTGATGAAAAATATTGTGATTGAATATTCCTTGGAGAAATACTATGTGAAAACACTGTCAACTGATATAAAAAATTATATAATATTTCAGAATGTATTGACATGATATTTCATGGAAGTGAAGAAGATATGAAAATCACTACTATAGGGAATAATGAGGTTTATTTTGTAAATTTTAAACAAATATAATAATAATATGATATAAAAATTACTTAGTGTGAGGATTCATATACTTCTTACAATAATTATAAAGGTGATAATAGAAGGAAATGGGAATAAAATCAAGGCTGAGAAAGAATATTAATACTATGAATATCCTTAGGGGCTAGATTATAATAGTTTAAATAAGAAGAAGAATCATTGGAACAAGTCACAATAGTCTATTTTTCAATATTGAACCCGAAAAGGGGGATGTTTCATTATAAATCAAAGAGTAGATCCATGATATGAATGGAAATATATTTTAAATTGAGAATAACTAATCACAAGAACTTGTTCCACGGCCCTATGGAAAAATATTATTGGAATAAAATGGTTAATTATGATTAAATTAAATTAGTAATTATAATTTTTTGAAAACAATCCAAGGAATATATGGAAGGGATATTCTCACATAGTGGGAATTTATTTTGAAAAAACATTTTCTTATGTTTCTAAAAATGAATCCATTGGAATTTTTTTCTCAGTTTTTCCCCAATTATTTTTTAATTTTTTTGTAAAATGATATAAAGTATAAATTTTCAATGAATAATTAAATGAAGTGGATTTTATAGTTCAAATTATAGGTTTCTTACTTTATAATGATGGAAGATGTGTTTTCATATTAAATAAGGCACTTAATAGACTATGACATTCACTAAGAGATGGGTATTTCAATTTAGAAGAGTACTTGACATGCAAGAAGTTAAAAAGTTGATTTGATGTCAACAGCTTGAACATAAATAAGGAAACAACCACATCCCTTATTCTGAATTTTATTTTTTATACTATATTATATATTTATGAGAATAAATCATATAAATAATTTTACAGAAAAATTAAGAATAAATTTAATATGTATATAAATTTATAAATTGATTTTTTATTATATTGAAACATCTCAGAAGCTACTAGTCATGTCTTAATTTTAGGGGAAAAATATCTCAAAGAGTTTCTTAATAAGTTCGTCCTGATTTAAGAAAAGTAGTGTCCATTGAAATCCATGTAGGAAGAAAAAAATAAAAGGACGAATATGGAAGCATAATGAATGAGAAATAATATTATAAATTGATTTTAATTCACATATATCTAATTAATTATTTGACAGAAATCATTTATTCTGTGACACATTGTGCTAGATTTCAATCAAACCTGATGGAATCACATTTTTGTACAGCCAATAGAATTCTCAAATATGTATCAAAAATGTTGAACTATTGTTTTCTATAAAAACAATAAAGTATAGTAAAACATAAAATGTTTTAAATATGATAATTTTTCATTTATTATAGATAAAAAAAACTCTACCCTAGGTGGAGTAGTTTCCACTGGTGGAAAATTTGAAACATGGTATTAAAGGATAGAATCATCACATAAATTGATTTTTATTGAGGAATAATATGTTCCAATATCACAAGAAACTACAAAGATTATGTGGATAATTAATATGTTTGGGTAAATGATTATTTAAATAGGTTTTCAAAAAGTTATTGGTTATGCTAATTATTGTTCCATAAATTTTCCTAAAAATCCATTAAAACATTTTTATTAAAACCTCATTGATATCAAGAACTATTTTCTACAAGGGAGGGTTACTAAAGGAATCATGAAGCTATAGTTGGTTCAATCAAGGGAATAAT
Source organism: Viscum album (assembly GCA_963277665.1). Classification (NCBI taxonomy): domain Eukaryota; kingdom Viridiplantae; phylum Streptophyta; class Magnoliopsida; order Santalales; family Viscaceae; genus Viscum; species Viscum album. Next base: position 1,935,758,281 of record OY728142.1, read on the forward strand.
TTTTTGAAATTCATAAAAATAAGATTTCTATATATGTTTTTAAGAATATTATGATGAAAATTTGATTGTATTCTACATAAAAACATTGAGACTTGTTACTTCATTAGTTTTCACTTCCCTATTATTATGTTAAATATATTTTCATTACGAGTAGAATTAATCAGCTAGGTGAATTTTGGTCCTAATTTTTTTTGAGTTTTTTTAATTTATTTCTCAAGTGAGTGTAGAAAAGATTAAAAATTTCAATTTATAATCTCATAACTGAAGTAATATAAATATGTTCTATTTATGGATCCCTTTTAGATATTTTTTTATAAACCAATTAATACAATTCTCTACATTGATTACTGATTCATTAGAATTAGAGTAAATAGATTTCTATATCGCCGGATTAAATATATTGCCACAATCTCCTTCATGTTGTCTTTATATCTATTATCAATAGTTGGGAGAAAATAAGGTTCACATATCATATTATTTTATTGAGGATGATTAGTTATTTTATGTTGATTTAAACAAAAAAATTATCGTTTTAATATTGAAAATATATGTAATAAGGTATTTTTTTATCCTACATTATAATTATATTTTATTTTAGTTCTAATACATATTGATGATATGGTGGAAGTTTTTTGAGGTGTTGATAACTGTTTTGTGTTGAATTTGGGTGGTTTGTGATGGATTGAAATGAGTTATAATGGTTATATGATTTTTAAAAGAAATATGAAAATTCATTACAGAAGATAGATTATTGATTATGTTCCTTTCATTAGATTCACTTAAAAATATTATATGGATAATCTAATTTTATAAGGATCTTGTATATATATATATAAAGATCATTTATTTCTTTATTTATCATTGAGATTTCCACATGGATTATTTCAATATCATTCGGATCATTCAGATTTTTGTAAGGATCTTCAAATTCCATATAGTTCATTCATATTTCTATATGGATCAAGAATTTTTTAAATTTTCAATTGAATTATTTTTAGATTCCTAGTAAGTTTTACAAATATTATTCGACTACATTGTAATATTCTTACAAGGAATTTAAACGTCGAAATTTTACTGAGGAAATATTCCATAATATTTTGTTGCCTATATTATAAGGGTCAATCTATTTTCCATGAAATTAAGTTTCATATCAAAAATCATGAATAATTGAACATATAAGGATATAGTATATTGATCTTATATGTTCAAAACATCATAGATATCCATTCAACTCATTATTCAATCTATGATTCATAACGAAAAACAATACACCATGGAGATGGATGTCCCGCTATTACTATTCTATCATGATGGGTAAAGAGAAGTTCCTTAAAATGTAAAGACAATAATTTCACTACGAGGTATAGTGTTTCCAAAAATTTCATTATAATGTGGAATAAGTTTTTAAATATTGAAATATTATTGAGTTTATTGTAGGATCGAAATAATAATGTAGATGCTCAATATACAAGAGGGGGTGAATTGTACACTTTAAAAATTTTCTTTTGGAACCTTTAAAGTTGATTACGAATAACTATGTTTTTCTTAGACAAGGAAAGTTCTAAGTTTAAGAAAGATAAACTAAGAAAATTCACAACACCTCTAACACCAATTGAAAAATCGGAATATGGAATGAAGTTATAAACTTCAAGTTCTATGTACTTCCTTAAAACTAGAAAGGGATTCCAAAAGTAGGTTCCGGAAATATGGATCGGGAAATTGAAACTTAACTAAAGATTACAATATGAGATTCTACCTTAAAGCTTATAGAATCTAAATGAAACAGAGTACAAGTAGGGATGTATAAGAAAGTTATACTTTCCTTACAATGCAATATGTAGCAGAAACAAACAGGTAGTAAAACTACAAATAAAAAACAATAACTCTTTTAACCCAAAGAGAAGGGTATCCAACAACCTTGGATAAATGTCTCTTGATTTATACTTTCAAGAAAGTCTATCTTACCCACACCAGGATAAGCCCTCGATACGAATATCGAAATCTTTGTCTTGCTATCCCCGCAAGCCCTCAACTTCAAGGAAGTTGGAACCTCTCTCTCCCTCAGTAAGGAAGCCCTCGAACATTAAGGTAGTCGGCACCTCTGTCTTCTTATCCTCGGAAGTCCTCGAATGTAATCACCAACATTCACAGTCGCACGAAGAAAAAACTGAATGAGCGGTTCAATATGCACAAAGCATGAAAATCTTTCTCTCTCTAGAAATCACTTTAGTAGCGTGTGGTCTCTAGCTCGATCAACTTCATTGTATTTTGATCTCTTTAAAATGAGCTCCTATTTATAGGCTCGGTCGACCTCCTTTCCAACAGCCATATCTTCCTTAAAAATCGGAGGGACCTGTACATGTGTCACTTAACCAATTGTTAGTTTATAACGGAGTAGACGACATCGTTTTATAACAAAACAAGTGTAACAGAAAATACGACATCGTTTTAAGTCTAACACAAAAGTTCGGAGTGAAGGTTCGGAGTCTAAATAAAAATATTAAAGAGTAGACAAATTATAAAAGTGTAAGCAAAAAGAAAGTTTGGAGTATAACCAAAAATAATATTCAGAGTCTAAATAAATTTGGATTGTATAAATCAAAGATTATTAGATTCTGTTTTATAGGTTAATTCGGAATGAGAATTCGGAATGACAATTCGTCATCAGAATTCGTAATGAGAATTCGTAATCAGGATCTGTCATTAGATTTCGGTGTCAAAATTCATGAGAGTTCGTATCCATAATTCGGAGTGGAACTTTATTAGACTTCGTATCCAGAATTCGGAGTGGAACTTCATTACAGTTCTCATCCAGAATTCGGAGCCTAAAACAGAATGCTTCATATCAAAGTTTTAAATGATTCCAAGAATATAGAAATGAATCTGATTCTTATAATTAAGAAAAATATGGATATAGATAATGAAAATATGATAAAATAATTTTATAGAAAACATGAATCCGATATTTTGAGGTTTTTATTAAAACAAATATTTAAGGAAACTAGAATCCGAAAACAAGATATAATAAAACAGAATCTAGTAAAGTATGATTATGAAAACTTGAGTAAGGAAATCATACCTTTCGGATTGGCTTAGGAGGATTATTCGTAATGGGTAATATTCTTCTTGAAGAGAAAAAAATTATCTACGAAAAATCTTTACTACGAAAATACATAGTTCGAAAAATTCTCTACGAAAAACTCAATAAAGAAAATGAAAATTCATTACAAGATTTTCAACATGAAAATTTCATTACAAAAGTTTGAATACAAAAAGCTCATTATGAAAGTCTCTGTACTAAAATCTCGTTACGGAAACACCAGTACAAAATTTTCCATTCCAGAAGTTTTCAATACAAAAATTTCCATTCCAGAAGTTTTCTATACGAAAATATCCATTCTGGAAAATTTCAGTTCCGGAAATTCCCATTCCGGAAATTTAGTTCCGAAAAGTTTGAAAAACTAACTTTGAAAAAAAATTAGTTACTCTAACAATCAAATATACTCCCCCTATGAAAATGAGTTTATTATTGTAAGGATACTTTTTAAAAATAATGTTAATTAAGAAAGATTAACTTACGGTTATCATTCCTAAATTCTATTTAATGTATTCAAATCTATCAGAAGGCAATGATTTTGTGAAAATATCAGCAAGTTGATCTTGCGTTCCAATAAACTGAAGAATATTATCTCCTTTTAGTGTGTGATCCCTATGAAAGTGATTCCTAATATCTATGTGTTTCGCATGTGAGTGATGTGCTGGGTTCTTACTTAGGGAAATGGCACTTGTGTTATCACACAAAATTTGAGTTTTAGTAAAACTCAAACCATAGTCTATGGGTGTGTGTTGCATCCAAAATACTTGAGCACAACAACTTCCAGCTGCTACATATTTGGCTTCAGCTGTGGAAAGTGCTACAGAATGTTTCTTTTTGCAAGACCAAGAAACTAGTGAATCTCCTAAGAAATGACAAGTTACGTATGTACTTTTTCTATCCATTCTACATCCACCAAAGTCAGCATCAGAAAATCTTTTTAAATCGAAATCATTTCCAAAAGTATAAAATAATCCTAGATCCATGGTTCCCTTACGGTAGCGAAAAATTCTTTTTACTGCCTTTAAGTGGGATTCATTAGGATTGGATTGATATCTTGCACATAATCATACTAAGAACATTAAGTCTGGACGACTAGTTGTTAAGTAAATTAAACATCCTATCATACATCTAAAAGATGTTTGATCTACTGGTTTCCCAGCTTCATCAAGATATAAAGAGTTTGAGGTACCTATGGGAGTACTTATACTCTTAGTGTTGTCATAACCATACTTTTTGTGAAGATCTTTAATATACTTATATTGAGATATATAGATTCCTTCTGGTTTTTGAGAAATTTGAAAACCAAGGAAAAAAGTTAACTCACCCATCATACTCATTTCAAACTCATATTTCATTAGACTTGGAAACGAGTCGGTTAAGGATTTCTGAGTTGAACCAAATATGATGTCATCAACATAAATTTGAACAATCAAAACATTTTTCTTATCTTTCTTTATAAAAAGGGTCGGATCTGAATTTCCATTAACATAGTTATTTTGAAGCAAAAAACCAGTGAGTCTATCATAACATTCTCGTGGGGCTTGTTTAAGACCATATAGAGCTTTGGTAAGTCTAAAAACATGATCAGGATGTTTTTTATCTTCAAATCCAGGAGGTTGTTAAACAAACACTTCCTCTTAAACATAACTGTTATGAAAAGCACATTTCACATCCATTTGAAAAAGTTTAAAATTAAAGAATGCTGTAAAGGCAAGTAGAGTACGGATAGATTCAAGTCTAGCTACTGTAGCATAGGTTTCTTCATAGTCTATTCTCTCTTGCTGATTATAGCCTTTAGCAACAAGTCTAGCTTTATTTCTTACTATGACTAAATTTTCATCACATTTATTCCTGAAGACCCACTTTACACCAATAACAGATGTTTCCTTAGGTCTTTCAACCAAGATACAGACTTTGTTCCTTTCAAATTCATTTAGTTCATCTTGCATAGCTTTGTTCCAATCATCATCACCTAAAGCTTCATCAGTGCTCTTTGGTTTTAATTGGGAAAGAAATTCTAGATGTGCTCTTTCATTTCATAAGGAAATTCTAGTTCTTACAGATTGATTTACATCACCAATGATACTATCACTGAGCTGATTCTTAAGAAACACCTGATTTGGTTTTTGAAAATCATGTTCATCAAAATTGGGTAGAAAATCTTCTAGGGTAAATGTTTCAAAAGTATCTTCTTGAACATTTTCATTATCAGAAAGATCTTCTATCAAAGGTTAACAATCAGTTTTTGAAAACACATCCGAGGATGTAGGTTGGGATAGTTTAAGAACAAAAGGACCATACTCATCAAATTTTACATGCACTGTTTCTTCAACAGTATAATTATTTTTATTAAAAACTCTCTATGCCTTAGAAGTTGTGGAATAACTTAAGAAAATTCCTTCATCGGATTTTGGTGCGAATTCATGTAGGTTATCTTTAGTATTCAAAATTAATACTTTGCAACCACAAACCTTGAATTAGGATAGTCTTGGTTTTCTACCATTCCATAACTCATAAAGAGTTTTATTAAAAAAAGGTTTAATCAAAACTCGATTTATAGTATAGCAAGCAGTACTTACAACTTCATCCCAAAAATGTCTAGCTATAGAATATTCACTCAACATGGTTCTAGTTATCTCTGGAAGAATTCTATTTCTTCTCTCAAATACATCATTCTGCTGAGGAGTTCTAGGTGCTGAAAATTGTGAGTAATACCTTTTCTACAAAAAAAAGTTTCAAAATCAGAATTTTGAAATTCTCCTCCATGATCACTATGAATAGTTTTCAATGAATGGTTTTTCTCATTTTTAACTTGATCTTTAAAACTTTTTAAATAAGAAAAAGCTTTAGGATTATTTTCTAGAAAACAAACCCAAGTAAATATAGTGTAATCATCAACTAGAACAAACACAAAGTATTTGCCTCCAATACTTCCAGTTTGTGTTGGACCAAAAAGATCGATGTGCACTAACTGTAATGCATCAGTTGTTGAGACTTCACCGATTTATCTAAAACTAGATTTATGTTGCTTACCATATTGACAAGGATCACAAACTTTTGAAGAATCAAATCTAAGCTCCAGTAGATCCTTAACTAGTTTCTTCTTAGAGAGTTTGCGTAAGTTCCTAAGGTTACAGTGACCTAGTCTTCTATGCCATAACCAGGAATGATCTTCGATTGCACTTAGGAAAGGTAAATCTTGGATCTTGAGGTCTTCTAAATTTAAGGTGTAAACATTCTCTCGCCTATTGGCTGAGAGAATAAATTCTTCCTTGGAATTGTGAACTATGCACTTATCATTCCTAAAATTCACAAGGTATCCTTAATCACATAACTGACTTATGCTAATGAGGTTGTTCTTAAGAACCTTAACAAAAAGAAAATTTGAAATCAAAGTTTTACCTAGAAGAACAATATTACCAATAACATCAATCTCTCCCTTAGCGTTATCTGTGAAATTTACCTTTCCTCCTTTCGTTTTGATAATCTTTTCAAAATATCTTCTGTTACCAGTCATGTGTCGGGAACATCCACTATCCATGTACCATGTTTTTCTGTTGGTACTCTCTTTATTTTCCTGAAATCAAGAAGAGAATTAGACTTTTGTAATCCAAACATGTTTGGATCCGAGATTCCCAGATAACAAAATTTTGGGTACCCACATATTCTTAGATAAATAAGCTTTGTGAAATCCTAGAGATTGGGTTTTGTTTATGGAACAATTCTTTTCCCAGTGACCACCACATTGACACATTCTACAAAATGGGGCACTTTGAGGAACAAAATAATTGTTACTAAAAATTGGTTTTTCATGGGTATAACCAAATCCGGATTTATTTCTTAAAGTTCGTATTTGGGAATACATTTTATCAAAATTTTCCTTACCATGGGTAAAGTTTGATAAATACTTATTTAAGGAAACAATTTCAGACATGAGTTTTATAACCACGTTTTTATCCTCAAAATCATTAGTTTTAGAACTAGAGAAAGGCTTGGAAACATTTTTCTTAGAAATTACTTTTTCTAACCCTTTAGAAAGTTTGTTCTTCTCAGAACTCACATCCTTAATATTTTTTGAAATACTTTCAAAATCATCATTTTTTTCTATCAAGATCTTTAGAAAGATCTGATATTTCCTTCCTAAGAATATTATTCCTATAGTTTTCCTTATCATGTTTCTTATTTAGTTTAGAATTCTCAATTTTAATAAGTTCAGCAAACCTAGAAACTTCTTCATAAGTAGGTAAAGAATTTTTTTCATCAGAAGAGGATTCTTCATCTGAGGAGTTATAATACTTAATATCATTAGAAATTAAAGATACATTGTTCAATGATTCAGCATTTCTTACCTTATCCATAAAACAATGATTGTCAATAGGTAGTCTGGCTACAAGACCAAGATTCTTCTGTCCTGAAGATTCATAATTAGAAAATTCATCTAAAGAGTCACCACCACTGGCACTCTAGGTGTCATTAGCTTTCAAGGCATTCTTAGCTTTGGATTTATAATACTTCGTTCTATTCCTGTCTGAATGCCTTTCTTTCCTTTCTTTGTTTTTGGGCAAAGGGAAATCTGGCCTAATATGTCCGACTCTCTTGCATTCATAACATGTGACTTCTCCATCTTTCCTATCTTTCCTTTCCATTTTCTTATACTTGGATTGGAAATTTCTTTGTCCAGCTATCTTGTTCATCCTTCAAGAAAGATTTTCTAACTCATTTTCAAAGATTTCACTCTCACTAGATTCGGATTGGAAAATAACTTTCTTAGACTTGGATCTGGTTACCCTCTCATGAGTCTTATCTTTCATTTTATTTGATGTTGTTTTAAAATAAACAGTACCATTTCCATTTTTCTTCTTGATGTTATCAGCATCTCTCTTCATTCTGGTTTCATGTTGGAGAGGATTTACAAATAGCTCATCAAGAGAAATTTTAGTGACCTTCTTGTTCTCATCTATAGTTGTTATCTTTGATTCCCACTCATTGGGAATAATATCAATTATCTTATCCACAAGTGCTTCATCATCTAACCCTTTATCTCCTATAGACTGTAAACGGTTGACTATATTCATGAATCTCTGTTGATATTTAAAAATTGGTTCACCATAAGGAAAATTGAATCCATGGTATTCATCTCTAAGTATAGCTCTCCTAGTCTCAATCACTTTAGAAGTTCCAAAGTGTGTAACCTCTAACTTCTTCCAGATACAATTATCTAATTCACAAGAAGAAATTTGGCTATATATATTTCTAGTCATTGAAAAAAGTAAGGTATTGCGTACCTTATAATTGAGTTGATACTCTTCCTTTTCCTGGTTAATGAAAGTTCTAACTTCCTTATCAGGAATTTTATAATCTTCCGTAATCATAAAAAAGTTTTCCACTCCAGTATTGATAAAAGAAGTCGTCATTTGATCTCTCCAGTACTCATAGTCTTTACCATCAAAGATTGGTGGTCTTGTAGGATTTATATTATCAATGGAGCCAACATTGACTCCTGCTATACTTAAAATAACCTTCGATTCACAAACTTGTCAGTAGAAAAAGTTCGTAATCACAATGTTCGGAATGACAATTCGTAATGAAAAAGTTCGGAATGACAAAGTTCGGAATGACAAGTTCGGAATGACAGAGAACTTTCTAAGCAAGTATGAAGAATAAAGGAAAATGAACAAGAAAAACATAAAAATGAGTATAATTATTTCAGAGACCTGTTGTGATACCAATTGTAGGATCAAAATAATGATGTAGATGCTCAACATACAAGAGGGGGTGAATTGTACAATTTAAAAATTTCCTTGGGAACCATTACTGTTGATTACGAATAACTATGTTTTTCTTAGACAAGGAAATTTCTAAGTTGAACAATGTTAAACTATGAAAATTCACGACACCTCTAACACCAATTGAAAAATAGGAATAAGGAATGAAGTTATAAACTTCAAGTTCTATGTACTTTCTTAAAACTATAAAGAGATTCTGAAAGTAGGTTCAGGAAATATGGATCCAGAAATTGAAACTTAACTAAAGATTACAATATGATATTCTACCTTAAAGAATATAGAAACTAAATCAAACAGAGTACAAGTAGGGAAGTATACGAAAGTTATACTTTCCATACAATACAATATGCAGCAGAAGCAAATAGGTAGTAAAACTACAAATAAAAAACAATAACTCTTTTAACCCAAATAGAAGGGTATCCAACAACCTTGGATAACGGTATCTTGATTTATACTTTCATGAAGGTCTATCTTACCCACACCAGGATAAGCCCTCGATACGATGTTCGGAATCTCTATCGTGTTATCCCCACAAGCCCTCAACTTCATGGTAGTTGGAACCTATGTCTTCCTCAGGCAGGAAGCCCTCGAACATTAAGGTAGTCAGCACCTCTGTCTTCCTATCCTCGGAAGTCCTCGAATGTAATCACCAACATTAGGAGTCGCACGAAGCAAAAACTGAACGATCAGTTCAGTACACACAAAGCATGAAAAGCTTTCTCTCCCTAGAAATCACCTTAGTAGCGTGTGGTCTCTATATCGATCAACTTCATTGTATTTTGAGCTCTTTCAAATGAGATCTTATTTATAAGATCGGTCGACCTCCTTTCCAATGGACAAATATTCCTTAAAAATCGGAGGGACCTATACACATGTCACTTAACCAACGGTTAGTTTATAACAGAATAGACGACATCGTTTTATAACAAAACAAGTGTAACAGAAAGTACAACATCTTTTTAAGTCTAACTCAAAAGTTTGGAGTGAAGGTTCGGAGTGTAAATAAAAATATTAAAGAGTAGACAAATTATAAAAGTGTAAGCAAAAAAGAAAGTTCGGAGTCTAACCAAAAATAATATTCGGAGTCTAAATAAATTTGGAGTGTATAATGAAAAGATGATCAGATTCTGTTTAATAGGTGAATTCGGAATGAGAATTCAGAATGACAATTCGTCATCAGAATTCATAATGAGAATTCATAATCAGGATTTGTCATTAGATTTCAGTGTCAATCTTCATGAGAGTTCATATCCAGAATTCGGAGTGGAACTTTATTAGAGTTCGTATCCATAATTCAGAGTGGAACTTCATTACAGTTCTCATCCAGAATTCGTAGCCTAAAACAGAATGCTTCATATCAATGTTTTAAACGATTCCGAGAATATAGAAATGAATCTGATTCTTCTACTTAAGAAAAATATGGATATAGATAATGAAAATATGATAAAAATAATTTTTCTTATAAAAGAGATTTTCCTTATAAAAGCGATTTTCCTTATAAAATAAATTTTCCTTATAAAACCAATTTTCCTTATAAAATCAATTTTCCTTATAAATGCAATTTTCCGTAAGGATATGGTGTTTCTGATTTTCAAAATAAGAAGGAATGGAAAATTCATAAGGAAAACCTTATTGACTCAAGATTTATAATGATTGTTATAATTATAATATCACATGGAACATTTAAATTAAATTTTTCCTAATAGTTTTAAATTGAGATACATGATCAATATTTAAATAAATATGATGAATATTATTATCTATCCCAAATAAATTAAGTCGTTTCGATATTTTAAGATATAAAATTTTTCACAAATCTTGGAATCTAAAAATTGAAGATGAATACAAAAATCATATTTTTAGATTGGTTAGTACTTCCTGAGGATATATTATGAGAAAATAATATCATGGGATTAGAGATATAGTGAGGTGGGTAAGAATAAGAAGATCCCTACAATTTGAGTCAATAAAATTCTTGTACTTACACTAGAAATATTCCTTCAGAATAGATCAATCGTTTCTGTGTAAATAAGAAAGTACTTGTCTTTTTATAGTTGGATATAGCATCTGGTAAAATGTACAATCTTGTACCATTTTTCATAGCTATCTCTTGATAAAAAATGAATAGTTTTTTCTTATTTGGATCAAAAAATACATTAGATGAATACTCAACCTTTAATGAAGTGATCCTCATCATGAAACACAATGTGACAATTGTTTCATTGGGAATCATGGTGTGTGATTGAGTTCTATAAGGAACATGCTAAAAATATTCTGATTATTTGAGAATTAATTAGTTTTTAATAATTCGGATTCATACCCCCCCCCCAATTCGGTTATATATTTCCCTTGGGATACTATTAGTTTTCAATTAATTTTGGATGATTTTTCCATTGAATGAGGATTTTTTCGAAAATAATTTGTGATGGAAAAATGTTTAGAGTTCAAAGAGACATTGATATTCATAGTTTAATAGGATACATTGGAATTTGAATATTAAGATGATCATAGTGATGAATATAATGAAATTAAAATCAGAAGAAATGATTTATCCTAATAAATTAGTGGTAATATGGAATTAATTGAAAGAAATGTATATGCCAATAGTTCCATATGTCAAACTGATTAAACATGAAGAGTATTGATGAACGAGAGATAGAAATCAATTTTATGGGTGTTATATAAGTTTAAAATAGTTTATTATATCGTATTATGGAATTATAAGGAGTATAAACATGCAAAAAATCCCATAGACATGGATAGTATATGATTTTATGGAAGATGAACATCAATATTCCTGTAATGGAATAAACTATTCCTTTGAGATTATTATTGTGACAAGTGATAGAAATTTGTTGTCATTAAGAAATTTATTTGGTTTGGGTAAATCCATTTTAAAAATGTGGTGTTGATTTAATCCATGGTGGTAATTATGATGTGAAGGCCAAATAAGGAATTAGATTTTTTGAAAATAACTTACAGTCATGATGAGTTTTGCTGAGATAAAAGTCTAAAATGAGATGTCTAATTTGACAATGAAATAAAAAAAGGTTATGGTTTAATAAATAATATTAGTATTGTTAAAAGAATATGTTATCCATTTTGAAAGAGGAAGTTATCATGGACCTTAAATTTGGAAGGATAAATTTGATGTCTGATATCACCAATGAATATATGATTTTATGTTTTTTTCTAAACTAAATTTGTAAAAAGAATATTTAGTGACATAAAAATTATGGTTATAATAGAATTCATGTTGACTATAAAGAGTTATAAATCAAACTATAAATAGAAATAAAAATTTGGGGGAAGCTATAAGGGAACAAATTTTATCTATAGTGAAATTATGTTGTGTTCAAGATTAGTTTATGTCGTGGTGATTCATGTTATTACCAGTTTTAAATTAAAAATATACATATTTTTTGGGATATGGAGAATTTTAAATGACTTCATAAGGGGAGGTTGAAGTTGATCTGAACATCATTATATTTTGGTGAAGGAAAAAAACACACCATGGTGTATAAAGATCTTGAAAAATAAAAAAACCTTATTTGGTATTTAAATCCAGATGGTATAGCATTATTTTTTTTGGGATATATTGATTTTAATGGATATGATTAACCATATTAAACCTTATAGAATATATAGAATTGTCTTTCATAATTGGAATAACGTGACTTAATCCTCTCTATCTCTCTTGGAGAAGGATATTCATATAAAAACTATTTTAGTGGGAATGGAGAAGAGATAAGAGAGTGGAGAACAAATTTAAAAGATATGATTTTCATAGAGGAATAAGATATTCTATTTATAATTTATTTAGTAATAAATCCAATGCATTAATATAAGGCTCAAGATATATCGAATATCATTGAATATACAATGAAAATTGTAAAAAATAGACCATGATAATATTGTTATATTGAGTATTCATTCATTATATAGTGGATTTATTTTTCATTTCTATAAAGGTTATATAAAATATATTGTATCAAATTTATCATTGAGAAGTTGATTATATATGAATTGTAAAACAAATAATCGTAGTGAATTAGATTTCAATGGACCAAAAATTCTAGATTTTTTAATAAATAATGAATTATTTGTCTTTTTTTACCTTAAAGTTAGTATAAGTTTCCATAAACTATTAATTAATTTAAAAAATTATTTTATATGAGAAGAAGATTATGGTGTGAACCATTGGAGTAAGTATTCCATTGAAAACCCATTGTAAACGAAATTGTATTTTTTATGGAGTGGTCATGAATGAAAAATTGTATCCACTAAATAGTTTGAATAGTGTATTTTGGTACACCGACACAACATGATGATGTATATTTCAGTGATATAGTCCATTTTAGATGAACCAATTAAAATCCATGTTTCATTTTTATTTTTATTTATTTATTTTTTATTTTTATTTGACTGGATAAAATTGATGGGAGATATATAATAAATGTGTTTGTCACGACCAATCCCAGTGGGGCCCGAGCCGAAAATCCCCAAACCCGCCTCCAATAGGCCAGGGGCTGGTGACTAGCACTGACTATGCATGCTACTAACAAGGGAGGCATTTCCTATAACATGTACACACGCACACACATATCCAAGCCCACAAAGCTGAAAAGTAAAAACTACTAAAAGGAAAAGATGCATGCATACACTAAAACCCAACCAACAGATTACGACATGGAAGTAAAGTACAGTAAAGTAAAACCATAGTCCAAAAGTACAAGCCCACCAAAAGAAAGTCTGCAACAAGTCCAACCTATAGAGAAAGGTACTGGGACTGCAACCCGTCACCGAAGGAGCACACCATGGCATGTCCGATCTCACTGAGCATCGTCTAGTCTTGGTCCGCCTAGAATCCTGTCAAAGGCTCACTCGTCTGCACAAGACACGACATGTGCGGGCAATGCCTATGCAGGGGTGAGTATAACAATACCCAGTAGGACACCCTGAAAACCAGAAAGGAAATACAAAAAATGAAAATACCACGAAGAAAGGTACAGTCAGCACTACACAGTATATGTCTATGAAACATGCCAAAAGAACATCCAGATATACTCATACAAAAACGTCCTTCGCGATACTGCCACTGGGATCCAGCTCAATGATTCCACTAAGTATACCATCGGGAGAACACACTCCTAGTTCTAAAGAGAGAGACACGAAGTACTCGATCTGGGAGAACACACTCCTAGGTCTAAAGAGAGAGACACAAAGTACTCAGTCTCGGAGAACACACTCCACAAGTACCTTGGGAATAAGATGCTCAGATGAGGATCATAGCCAAGTCATGGGGTGATTCAGACAACTCAGTCTGAGCTAATCCACTAAGCAGAGGATCGGTGCCCGGGTGAAGTTGGTCACGTCGATACCAAGAACTCTACCTAGGGTTCTAGGAACGAATAGAGGATCCGGCTCTAAATCTCACATAGGGGATTCCAAAAACTATATTGAGGGAGTTCTGCTGAAGGGATCATACTCCTATATAAAGGAATTGATACCAGAACCTTCAGGTAATTACCAAGGGTATGAACCCTAAGAACTAGTCAAAGTCACAGAAGACAAGTGACTCAAGCCATGAAGAAAAAGTTACACGGCGTGTAGTATGGGTACATGTCATGTCCTTGACGCTGGGTACAACCCATGTAAACAGCCCGTGTCCTTCATTCAATCCATGCAAAACAAAACTACACGGCGTGTAGTAAAGTACACGCCGTGTTCCCTAATACCAGGTACTACCCGTGTAAACGGACCGTGTCCCTCGGCTTGTCGGATAGAGAGAAATTACATGGCGTATAGAAGAAAATCACACACAATGTTTGAGCGCCTGGGCTCGCTCTGTGTACACTGGCCATGTGCCTGTACATGTTCTTTGCCCATGTCTGTGTCGACTACCTATGTACCAGTACACTGGGTACCCCGTGTATCTGGCCGGGTCTGGCTAGGGAGGGGTATACACGGCGTGTCCTTGTCTGTGTACCCTTCCCATGCCTATTTACTCTCAAAGTACATGCCAGGTAACCCTATCGATGAACACACGCCTTGTAGCCCATACTACACGGCGTGTAGTCTGTATTTTTTTAGAAACGTTGTCTTCTTCCTCACGCTTAAGATGATCCTCCGAATCTTTATTTTCTCGTCCGTTCATCCCAATTCTCCAGGGTTTGGTTCACCTTCTCATACGAACATCAAAATGGGTGTTTTTGGCTCTTGAAACGGGTCCTAAATGCCGAACGATCCATCCGAAGAAAAATGCCTGAAAACTCATATCTCTTGATACACTCCGAATCACCAGCCAAAACCGTCACCGCACCTCCGTGACACTACTCCCGGGTTGGATCCACAATCTCGGATCGTTGCGTCACAGAACGGATGCACCAAGATCCGTTGTTCATTGCCCCGCGAAGAACATGAATAACTCGAAGGAGAGAAAGGGGAAATCCAATGAAACAAAAATTGAGGAATGAACCTCCGTCGTAGTTCTTCACAACGTTGATCCACTCCCATTAATAGGATTAAACAGAGCAGAAAAGATCAACAACAGAATAATAATCATGGATTTAATCTCCCAGAATCCCCGCAAAATCCCATCCCGCATGAACGATCGATCGGTGGACTAATCTATTCGGGGATTAGCCCGAGTTCGTCGTAGAAATCAATAACGGGAATGGAAAATAAAAATCAACATCCTATCTGGATCCACGACGTTCGTTGGCAAAGATCTAGTCGTCGTGTCGTCGTCGCCGACGAAATCCGTCAAGAATGTCGCAGCCGCGTTGGGGGATTCCTCGCCCAAGGTAAAACCGATGTTCTGAACGCAACAGTTCCCTTGTATTTCTGATCTGAGCCCCCATTCAGGAGTTATTCCACTTTTTCATGAAAACCGCACACGTGCGTAATTTAATTATTAAATTAAATTCAAACATTTGTTTCGGGCTGACTAGGCCCCGGAACCGCATGCCGTCTCAGATCCTGGTCTCGAACTAATTCCCATATAATATTAAAATTATATATGGAAAAATCCGGGACATTACATCACACCCACCTTAGGGATTTTACGTCCCCGAAAAATCCAAAACAGGGGATACTGAAAAAGGTGTGGGTACTGCACGCGAATCTGAGCCTCCCGCTCCCACATGCTCTCTGGGAGATTCCTATGCTGCCACCGGAAACGCACCAAGAGAATAGCTCGCCCATGAAGGATATTATCCTATCGACCCTCGATCTCCACTAGGTACTGACCAGAGGACACTCCATCATCGATGTCCAGCTCGCCCCAGTCGATGACGTTCGATGAATCATGCACGTACCTCCGTAGGTGCGACACATGGAAGACGTTGTGTACCCAGTCCATCCGAGGAGGTAGAGCCAAGCAATATGCCACCTTGCCAACTCTACTCAAAATCTAGGAAGGGCCAACAGACCTCAGAGATAGATTGCTGCCTCGGCCAAATCTCCATAATCCTCATAGTGGTGAGACCCGAAGGAACACATAGCCTCCCCCCTCGAACTCCAAAGGCCTCCACCTCCGGTTGGAATAAGACTTTTTCCGACTCTGTGTAGTCTTCATCTCCTCCTGGATGACCTGCATCTTCTCTGTAGTAGCTCTCACCATCTCTGGGCCCATGAGTGCTGAATCTCTTAGGTTAGTCCAGAAAAGTGGCGACCTACAGGGTCACCCGTACAGAGCCTCAAATGGTGCCATTCCAATAGTGGAATAATAACTATTTCTATAAGAAAATTCCACCAGTGGTAGGTGATCCTCCCAGCTACGACCGGACTCAAGTATGAAAGCTCGTAGCATATCCTCCAGGACCTGGATGGTCCGCTCTGTCTGACCATCCATCTGGTGATGAAATGATGTGCTCAAGCGTAACTGAGTCCCAAATGCTTCCTACAATCCCTTCCAAAACCGGGATGTGTAACGAGGATCAAGATCTGAGACGAATGTGGATGGTACTCCATGAAGTCGAACTAGCTCCTGCACATAGAGGCATCCCAATATCTCTACTGAACTCTGCTCCCATATGGCTAGGAAGTGGGCTGACTTGGTGAGTCGATCAATGACCACCCAGATGGCATCATGTCCCCTGGACGTCTGTGGTAAACCCATCACGAAGTCCATGGATATCCTGTCCCACTTCCACTCTGGAAGCTCAAGGGGCTGAGTCAAACATGCTGGAACATAGTGCTCAGCCTATACTTGCCGACAAGTAAGGCACCGAGGAACAAAACCTGCCACAATCTTCTTCATCCTTGGCCACCAGAACTGACGTCGGAGGTCCTGGTACATCTTTTCCATGCCTGGATGCACCGCCAAAGGGGATTTATGGAACTCCCTCAGAAACACCTCTCACAACGTCACTGGTACAACCGTGCGCCCTCTGAAAAAGACAACGTGCTCCCCTCCTTCTGAAAATCCATCAGTAGTATAACCTGTGGATATCTGAGCACATAGAGTCTCACAGCTAGCATCCTCTCGCTGTGTTTCCCCGACTTGCTGTAAGAGTGGAGGGGTAACAACCATCGAATGAAGGTATGATCCCTCATCTCTATCCACTAAGGACAACTGGAAAGAGGCCAACTACCTTGTCGCCTTATCTAGCAACTGCATACTAGATTTCCAACTGAGAGCATCTACAACCACGTTCCCCTTCCGAGGAGTATAAGAGATCTCAAAGTCATAATCCTGGAGGAGCTCAAGCCATCAACTCTGTCTCAAATTCGGATCCTTCTTAGAAAAGATATATTTGAGACTCTTGTGATCAGAGTAGACGGTAAACCGTTCGCCCATCACGTAGTGCCGCCACATCGTCAATGCGAAGACTACCGCTGCCAACTCAAGATCATGGTTCACGAAGTTCTGCTCTTGTGGCCTCAACTGATGTGAGCCATAGGAAATCACTACATGCCTCTGCATCAGGACACAACCATGCCCGATTCCTGATGCATCACAGAACACTATGTACTCAACACCCTCCTCTAATAATCTCAAGATCGGGGCACTCGTTAGACTCTATCTCAACTGCTGGAAAGCCTACTAGAATCTCTTGGTCCACACGAAAGGCTATCCCTTTTGGGTCAAAGCTGTCATGGGTGATGTAATCCTTGAGAAATCATGGATGAATCCCCGATAGTAGCTTGCAAACCCAAGGAAACTATGCACCTCTGTCATGCTCCGGGGTGGCTCCCATGCTAGCACTACCTCCACCTTTGCTGGGTCCACTGCTACCCCATCCGTTGAGATAACGTGCCCCCGAAAGTGGACCTCCTATAACCAGAACTAACACTTCGAGAGTTTCCCATACAACTGGTGCTCTCGGAGTGTGTCCAGAAACATCATTAGGTGTCCCGCGTGCTCCTCCTCGGACGTAGAGTACACAAGGATATCATCGATGAAGACAACTACAAAGCGGTCTAGAAAAGGTTGAATGTTCCGGTTCATGAGTCCCATGAACACTGTCGGGGAGTTCGTCACGCTCAAGGGCATCACCATGTACTCATAGTGATTGTAGCAACATCTGAAAGCCTTCTTCGGTATATCCTCCTCCCGTACTCGCAGCTGGTGATAGCCTGATCGTAGATCAACCTTTGAGAACCATCGTGCCCCTCTCAACTGGTCGAAGAGGTCATCAATCTTCGGTAGTGGATACCGGTTCTTCACGGTCACCTGATTTAAGAAACTATAATCCACACACAACCTCAATCTACCGTCCGCCTTCTCGGCAAATAGAACTGGGGCCGACCAGGGTGAAACACTGGGTATCACAAAGCCCTTCTTCTGTAAGTCATCCAGCTGCCTCCTCAGCTCATGAAGCTCTGCAGGAGCTATCAAATAAGCCGATGCTGATATCTGGGTCATCCCATGTTGCAACTCAATGTAGAAATCTATCTCTCGACGGAGAGGTAGCCTGGGGAAATCCTCTGGAAAGACGTCCTCGTACTCAACCACCACTACTGGGAATCGGAAACTCGTAACATCTGTAGTTCCAATGGCTAGGCTAGCCAATTTATGTGAAATCGGTTGTTCCCTCCTATGCACGAGTCTATCGTGAATTTCCTGAGTCTATCTTTCACCGAAAAAAGAGAACCTCATTCCATCACTGTGGACACACTGCACCCTTCACCTAAAACATTCAATCTGGGCTTGAACTGTGGATAACCAATCCATGGAAATAATGACATCATAAGGCCTCGACGCTAACACCAAGAGGTTCCAACCGAAACCCTCGCCTCCAAGGGTCAGGTCACATTGCCTGCAAAGGTGTGTGATCTCTAAATATTCTCCAGTCTGTGTTTCTATGCGTAAGGGTCGAGTCAACGGCTCAACTGGAATCTCAAGGTCTCGAAAAAGATAAGAAGACATAAAGGAATGAATAGAACCTATGTCTATCAATTTGGTAGCCAAGGTAGAAAAGACATAGATAGTACCTCTAATTATTCCGGGAGTACCTAGGTTATAATCCTTTGCCGCCTGTAGCTGTCCCTGCCTCTGTCCACCAGCTCCCTGAGCCTAGGGTGGACCTCCTAGGGGTGGTGGTGGTAAAGGGGCGAAACACCGACCACCTCCAGAAGCTCTCCTAGATCCTCTTCCACGTCCGTCGCCTCACGGATCTGCCAGCTCCACACATTTCCTCTGCCTCGGTGGTCCATCTACAGCTCTCATGTCAGTAGTATGGCGGGTCGGACAATCTCGAGCGAGATGTCCCCTGCCGTCACATGATAACATCGCCTCTCTCTAGGATGGCTGGTTGCGCCCTGTGAGCCATGTATATATGATCCCCTGTCCTGGTATCTCCTCTAGAAACGTCTCCCGTGCCTGGGTCCCTGACGTCGGCTCCCTGCCGCTGAGGTCTCTTCTCTAGCTCACCCACTACTGACAACTGTCGGCTGTCCCTGCTCCGCCAAGAAGCTCTTGACCACCAAATCCCTCTCGAGCACCCCAGCATAAGTAGGAATGATCATAGGGATGATGATAGCTCTAATATCTTTGCGCAAGACCCGCTAAAAAGTAAGAGCTCTGAAGTACTGATCTCTGGCCATATCCATCGAGTACCACGAGAGGTCGGTAAATCTCGATGAATAGTCAGCCATCGTCATGGTTCACTGCTGGAGCTGAAGAAGCTCCTGTATATGACCTGATCTCATGGTAACTGGTGAAAACTCCTCTCTAAAGATATGCTCAAACTCTAACCATGTAAGAGTCACCTCATCGTGAGTTTGGATGACCAAACTCCACCATCGCCCTACCGAGACCTGCAGAAGGCTCGCTTCTAGGCCCACCATCTGGTCTGATGGTGTCCTGACCAAATGGAAGAATCTGGTCATTGCCTCAAGCTAGTCCTCTGCTGCCTGAGGGTCAGGCTTGCCACGAAACCTAAGGGCTCTATGTCTCTGAAACTCGTGGAGTCTGCTCATCCTGCGCTCCTCCTCCCCTGGTACAGTAGGCACTAAACACTGCTCCACAGGGGCGGGATAACTGGCACACCACCTGGTGGTAGAACTGGTGGATCTGGTCCCTGTATCAATGCTTCATCACTGAGGGGGTCATCATCGTGATCGAGCTGCTAGATCCATGCAGGTGCGCGTCGCAGAGGCATCCTGTTTAAGAAACAAGATGTATCACAGTCAGTGAGTATACCTGGAGAGCTGACTCAAGAAGTACATGGAAACCACAACCCATTCCTATATGATGCATGTACTATTATTTCCCCCATGAAACTAGTGTTTTCATGTTCCGAGTCAAAAAGTATGTTATTATAGTCCTGGTGTGTGGATGCGTCGGCCGCCGCACCAACACTGGGGTCCCTGGCCTGAGAGACGAACTTGAAACACATAACAATGCTGCCCCAAACCAACTCACTGACTCTCGGTCCTAAGGTATAACTGACCACCTGTGATACCACTCTGTCATGACCCGTCCCAGTGGGGCCCGAGCCGCAACTCCCCAAGCTCGCCTCCAATAGGCCTGGGGTTGGTGACTAGCACCGAGTAGGCATGCTACTAACAATGGAGGCATTGTCTATAACCTGTACACATGCACACACATCTTCAAGCCCACAAAGCTGAAAAGTATATACTACTAAAAGTAAAAGATGCATGAATACACTAAAACCCAACAAACAGAGTACTACAGGGAAGTAAATTATAGTAAAGTAAAACCCTAGGCCAAAAGTACAATCCCACCAAAAGAAAGTCTGCAACAAGTCCAACCTATAGAGAAAGGTACTGGGACTGCAACCCGTCGCCGAAGGAGCGCACCTCGGCCTGTTTGATCTCACTGAGCACCATCCAGTCCTAGTCCACCTAGAATCCTGTCAAAGGCTCGCT
Organism: Viscum album; assembly: GCA_963277665.1. Lineage (NCBI taxonomy): Eukaryota > Viridiplantae > Streptophyta > Magnoliopsida > Santalales > Viscaceae > Viscum > Viscum album. The sequence continues at coordinate 1,935,779,503 of OY728142.1, forward strand.
CGTCTGCACCAGACACGACACGTGCGGAAAAATCTCGTTCAGGGGTGTGTATAACAATACCCAGTAGGACACCCCGAAAACCACAAATGAAATACAACAAAAGAAAATACCACAAAGAAAGGTGCATTCAGCTCTACACAGTATATGTCTACGAAACATACAACAAGAACATCCAGATATACTCATAAAAATGAACTTCGTGATACCGCCACTAGGATCCAGCTCGAAGATTCCACTAAGCATACCATCAGGAGAACACACTCCTAGGTCTGAAGAGAGAGACACGAAGTTCTTGATCTGGGAGAACACACCCCTAGTACTGAAGAGAGAGACATGACGTACTTGATCCAGGAGAACACACTCCACAATTACCTTGGGAACAAGAAGCTCAGATGAGGATCACAGCCAAGCCATGGGATGATTCCGACAACTCAGTCTGAGCTAATCCGCTAAGAAGAGGATCGACTCTCGGTTGAAGTTGGTCACGTCGATACCAAGAACTCTACCTAGGGCTCCAGGAATGAATAGAGGATCCGGCTCTAAGTATCACAGAGGGGATTCCAACAACTCTATTCTGGGAGTTCTGCTGAAGGGATCATACTCCTATATAAAGGAATTGATACCAGAACCTTCAGGGAATTACCAAGGGTACGAACCCTAAGAACTAGTCTAAGTCACAGAAGGAAAGTGGCTCAATCCATGAACAAAAAGCTACACGACGTGTAGTATGGTTACACGCCGTGTTCCTTGATCCCTGGTACTGCCCGTGTAAACGGGCCATGTCCTTCGTTCAAGCCGTGCAAAACCAAACTACATAGCGTGTAGTAAAGTACATACAGTGTTCCTTGACACCGGGTACTGCTCGTGTCCCTCGGCTTGTTGGATAGAAAGAAACTATACGGTGTGCAGAAGAAAATCACACGCCGTGTTCGAGCGCCTGGGCTCGCTCAGTGTACGTTGTCCATGTGCCCGTATACAGTCTCTTCCCATGTCTGTGTTTCCTACCCGTGTACCATTACACGGGGTATCTTGTGTATCTGGTCGGGTCTGGCTGGTGAGGGGTACACACGGTGTGTCGCTGGCTGTGTACCCTTCCCGTGCCCATGTACTCTCAGAGTACATGCTGGGTAACCCTACCGATGAACACACGTCGTGTAGCCCATACTACACGGCGTGTAGTTGGGATTTTTCCAAAAATGATGTCTTCTTCCTCGTGCTTCGGCCGATCCTCCGGATCTTCATTTTCTCGTCTGTTCATCCCAATGCTCCAGGGTTTGGTTCGCCTTATCATACGAACACCGAAATGGATGTTTTAGGCTCTTTAAACGGATCATAAATGTCGAATTATCCATCCGAAGAAAAACGCCCAAAACTTGTGTCTCCCGATCCACTCCGAATTGCCTGCCAAAACCGTCTTCGTACCTTTGTGACACTGCTCCTGGGTTGGATCCACAAGCACGGATCGTTGTATCACAGAACGGATGTTCCATGATCCGTTGTTCATCTCCCCGTGAAGAACGCAACGAACGTGAAGGAGAGAAAGGGGGAAATCCAATGAAACAAAATTGATGAACCAACCTCCGCCATTGCTCTTCACGGCATTGATCTGTCCCATTAATAGGATTAAACGGAGCATAAAATTTCAACAACAGAAGAATAATCATGGATTTAATCACCCAGAATCCCAGCAAAAGCCCATCCTGCAAGAACGATCGATCCGCGGACTAATCTGTTTGTGGATTAGCCCGCGTTCATCATAGAAATCAAAAACAGGGAATGGAAAATCAATATGAACAAACTACCTGGATCCACGGCATTTGTTGGCAAAGATCTGGTCGCCGTGTCATCGTCGCTGACGAAATCCGTCAAGAACGTCGCTGCCGCGTTGGGGGTTTCCTCCAGAGCTTTCCCAGAGCCTCCAGAGAATTTTAGTGTTATGGGGATTGTAACCCTGATTCCCTTGCGAAATATCTATTTAAAAGATAAGAGATATTTTATGTAACAAGAGTTAATAAAACATTTTAATTAAATATTTTATTACAGTTAAGTCCAAAAACCATATTTCACCACCGACCTGCGCCAGCCAAAGTTAAGCCTCGCCCAAGGTAAAATCTATGTTCTGAATGCAACAGTGCCCTCATATTTATGATCTGAGCACCCGTTCGTGAGTTATTCCAATTTTTCAGGAAAACCGCACGTGCACGTAATTTAATTATTAAATTAAATTCAAACATTTGTTCCGGGCTCACCGGGCCCCGGAAATGCATGTCGTCTCAGAGCCTAGTCTCGAAATGATTCCCATATAATATTAAAATAATACATGGAATAATCCAGGACATTACGATGTTCCTTATAAATAACGAATAGAATCTCCAGAAAAGTGAAGGTTAATTAATTAAAATGTTTTATTCAAAAAATACCATAATTCAACCTCCCACCTCAAAGAGTGCCTTATATATGTAGTTCTAATCTTCTTTAACCAATAATAATGAATATATATCCTTTTTAATGTTTCATGAAATCTTGATATTTTACCAAATGGAAAGTATTAAGGTATAATTTATTATGTATCTAGGGATTCATTACCACTTCATTAAAATTGAAAACCAATTATGAAACTATAAATTCCAAGAATATCATAAATATGAAATATAAAAACACTAAAAATTTATTTGATGAATGTATAGATTACATTTATGATCAATATTGTTTCTACTGTTGATATATACTTGATGAAGATCAGAATAAATAACCAAAAAAATCATCCCTCTTATGTGTATCTATGGTATATTCCTGAATCACCAAAAAAATTGGCATAATTCTACATCAATTATGATCTTATATTATCTTGATGTGAAAAATAAGAGGAATATATCTTCATGAGGGAGACAGATTCCTCTAGTAGATTAATTGATAAATACCTCCCATTCTCAAGGCCAATCCCCCATTATATTGGCTATGTGACACTCTATGATACCATGAATTTACTCTTTTTATAAAAAATTAGTAATATGTTTTACTTATAATTATATTAGTCATTGGATACAAAATCTCCCAATAATTTCATTTAGTAAATGATAGCCTATTCATAGGATATTCAAATGTTAGTTGGTTAATGTGAAATATTCATTACATATTATAGGGTGTTTAGTGTGCATTGTATAATATGATTAATCTCAACCCTTATGGAGAATATATATATATATATTTAGCATACTGAATGATATTAACATCCATGAAATTTATACTTTTCATAAGAAAATGAAAGTCATCTCATATGATATAGACATATCATCATTCAATTCCATTTTTATTTTATTTATAGATAAAACCACTTATAAAATCACTCAAATACATGGAAGAATAGCCTATAGGCACAAAAAAATTACTACAACAACTATTCCTCCTTTCATTTCACCTGCTCACACAAACTTGCACTCTGAAATTGTATCTACAGTGTACCTCTTAGTTTGTGGTAAATTTTAACCTTCTTATATTCTACCTATATGTATGTACACTACTTCCATCCTAGAGGGATAAATATATATGATATATTAAATTACATATGTATTAGAGTCCCATATTTATTGACCAAAATCCATATGTGATTAATAGAACCACTACTACATTTACTCGATACACTGGATTCTGTAGTACCCTCAATTCTACAGTGCTATAGTACTACTACAATACAATAAAAATTCCTGAGAACCTATATTTGAACCTGGTATTTCTTACATGGACACATTACCACACTATTAAGACCCCAAAAACCAAAATATCTTACACTATGATATAATATAATATTTATCTTATACAAACTATGATTTAGTGAATATCTTTTTCAATCTTCCACTTAAACATAATTCATATATAAATTGTTCTATTTCTCCATATATCCTATTATATACAATAAATTTTGAAAATATATTCAAAATTATATTGGATATTTTCCCAAAAAACATATTTTAAACTATCATTAACTTTACTATTTATCACAATATTTTCAATTCCATTTGAATTCCCACACCAAATTCATTTTGGATAATCTATAGACATTTTTGATAAACTATTTATGTTTACAATACTAATTCGACTTTCATTAAAAAAAGTATTAACCCAATAGGGCTTCATATCATTTAAAAAAATATGAATTTCCCAAATTCTATTATGTATGTAAAGTGTTCTATTTAGAAAAAGCATGTGCTACTCAAGATACAAAATGATAGTTTATGATCTCTATCAAACTAAAGTATCATCATAATCCTATACACCATGAATACCATATAAAAACGTATTTTCATTTTATTTCATTTTCCAAGACATTGAGTAGACATACTACATGGTTTATATAAATCCCATACAGTCTACTTATACTTTCTTGATTCTCTAAGTATAGACTAATTGTTTTGGTGAACACATGACAAGTTATTCATCTACTTGATGAACACATCATGTAACCCTCAACAAATATGACACGAAAATAATACGTACCTTCAATGTGTAACTATAAATATCCTTATCATATCTCAATTGTGAGACTAGATTTAATACATTTTATATTAGAGTAAAATTCACATCTTGTTTATCTCAAATAAATGACATGATCGACAATATACCCAACCCCACTACGATTAGAAAAATATTAAGCCTTACATAATGAAAATTATTTACGTATAATGTTCTAACGTTATGTGTGTTTCCAACCACAGTTATGGGGAAATGTAATTATGAAACATGAACTAATAATATACCAAATACATAGTGTATGACACTCCATATAGAATACATAGAGTCCATTCCGCGTATAAAATAAATTTTCAACCCCGAATCATCTCCTATATCCCTAAAAAATACTACACATGCATGTCATAATATTTTATCACAAACTATAATAACCCATTATGATCCGTCGTTAGGGATAACTCAATTTCATACATTGAGTGGTTAATTTTAACTTCCTCTAGGTAATTTATGATTTCAACATGAAATAATGAAAATGTGTGGTCTACCTTTTTTATTATCATGAAACAATTTATAATATTAACCTGTATTATGAAAATTATCTTAACCGTACATATGCACCCATTTAATCACAACCGATATTATAGACCACCACTTTATATTTATGGTTATGGTGACTTTTAGGGTATTGTAAAACTACAAACATCCCTATGTAATACCTTCTACATCTCTATGTGAGTATATGATAAAACCATCCCACAAAACATTTTAGTTGGTAATGTCCTTGAAAAAAATCCAATTTGAATAATTTGGTACATTGAAATAAAATTCACAATGTTTAACACATTGAAAAATGTAAAAAACCACATTACATCCTAATATAAAATGTTAAAATTATAATAACAAATTTTATCTACTATGAACTCATTCTCATTTAATTGATATCATATTTTTTATAATTACTTTATAAAATAATTTATTTGATAAAATTTTAGTAACAAATGTAACCCCTTAAAAATTTATTTACAAACAAATATTAAAACCTTTTAAGGAATTATGAATTTTTCATTTCATTAAGATAAACAAATTTAAATATTTACATTAATATTTTATGGATATATCCCAAAACTATTAGTATATTGAGTGAATTTCCCTTTTCAATATAAGTAACAGAACCCCTTATTTGTTAAATATTAGCTTTTAAATGTCTAGAGATACTTTTAGCAGTATATTAGACACTATTTTTATTGGAATACCAAGTTAATATATACACACTCCATTAGTTTGGGAGATACGATGTGTTTCCTTATGTGGGAATATTTAGAAAACCACTAATGTTACCCATATCTTATATATGGTATTTTATTTGTTTAAATAATTAAAAGAATGATTTTATTCATTTGAAACATATTATAGAATATAATATTTATAAATAATATATATAAAAAACAATGATCTCTTATTTTATAAAAATAGATTTTATTATAATAAAACCTCTTATCGCATAAGTAGAAACAAAGATGACTATGACATAAAATATATTATGAAACCCTTGACTTTTAATGTTATCCACCACATATAAATTTTTGATTTAGAAATAAGATTATTAATCAATAAAATGAATACATTAACCTATATCAACAAATCCATATTCAATTATGATTTCCTATATTTTTAAAACACTTCAAAAGGATAGAAATACAATTTTATAACCCTTACAAAATTTAATAATATATTCTAATAACATCACAAAAATCATGGAATACTTATTGGGTTTCTCTCAACCCATTAGGTACTATAGGAAATTACATATCCATTGACTAGACATTCCATAATAGAAACATTCAATGTTCACCATTACTACACTATTCATTTTCAAGGACTTTGGTTGGCTATCAGAAGTCCAGTAATTAGAAACATTAAAAGTTCATATTTTCTTCTGGTTTAGAAAATCACCACCTTTCACTCTCAATAAAATGTTTTATCTAGGACCTCTCACTTAATACTCTATTTTAATCAATATATTTATTATATTGAGGAAATGTTTCCATATTTTATTAGTATGATAATTCATAATGAACTACTAAAACCATTTTGGTAAATTTTGTAGAATGAAATTAGTAGACATGTCATGATCTAGTGGTGAACTGAATCCCATTGATTCATTAACATAACCAATAATATTGAGTATATGATTTGGTAATGATTTATCTTTTATCATATTAAATAAAAAAATGATTTAGAAACTTCTTACCTTTGTTGTATTCCTTTCTAGTGAGACAACAATTTTAGGTTATCAATTATCTAATAAGAATCAATCCTTTCATGTTTCTCCTAATGTTTTGAATATATAGAGACAATATTCAAAGTTGGAAACATCAAGAAAGTATACATAATTTTTGTAATAAATAATATCCTCCTCATTAATATCTTCTTTAGAAAGATTTTCTTTGAGAATTTGTATCTCTAACACAAATAATTTTTCTTACAATTTGATAAATATTCTTAAATATTTGTACTGATATAGCATGTTTCTACCATTAAATACTCTATTAAAGATATAGATTTTATAGTCATATTGGATGAATATGATAAAATTTATATCTATAATACAATAATTAATTAGACGTGTATATTGTTTTATAAACATTTAAGGATTATTTTAATTTAAATCTTTTTCCACTAAAAGGATAAACCCTATAAATATAAATCATATCCTTTAGTAGGAACATATAAATATTCCATTAATAAATGAGCCCAAATTGGTAATCCTATCACCACATTGTTATTTAGGTATGTCATTATTCCCATCATATAATATTATAATCTAGGATAGAGTAGAAGACAACACTTTGTTCAATCTATCATATGTATACACCAAAAATTATTACTCGGGATTCCTTATTAGGGGTTTCATAGATAATTGTAACCCAAAACTCGTTGAAAAATTTGGGCCAAAAAATTTAGTGTCGACCCTTTCACCCATTCCATATACAAGATAATCTATGATAACATTGCTATGGAAGAACCTACCCTGTATAATTATCAATGTCTTTGGTATTCTTTTTAATAACATTTAATATCACCTTCTTATATAGTGCTATTAATTTTAACATGTATTTATTATCCAAGTGATTTAATGTGGAATCATATTTCCTCTACAAAATCAATATGTTCAGTCCATATTGTTGTGTAAATCATTACACAACTCATAATTTCTTTAATAACCCAAATTAAAATTCAATAATATTTATACATAACCAAAAGAGTCCTACGAATAAATTTAATTAAAACCTTTTATTTAAAGGATTAAAATTATTGGAAACCAAAAATATCCACAAGATTATATTATGAGTGACAAATAACTAAGCCCCTCTTCATTATATATGGAACAAACCACCATAATAATAAGCAGTTCAACCCATAGTCTCTCCACCTAGGGATACGTTTCTCAAGTGAGACTTAAATTAAATCTTCATTTTAACATTTAATATGTAGAAAAAAAATTTAACAATTAAATTTCATCTTATAACTCACTACAATCCAAAGTTATGGTAAAAGTAAAATAAATCAATTAATATACCTAGTATGAATCTCATTAGAAAAGTATATGATAATATAAAGTAAAAGATTATATTTCAAACTATAACACATTTATTCATAAAATAATGAAATTATTACTATGAATGAAGAGCAAATAATCAAAATTGATGAGAAATAAATATATTAAAGAATTAGAAAATCTATTTATGAATAATTTATAAATAATTCAATTATATTTTTTAATTAAGCCATTATTTATGAACACTCTTAAATTTTAATAAATATTAAAAAATTATAATTATCTAAAATTGAAACTCCATAATTTTATCCTTTTATATAGAATTTATTTTAAATATATGAAATAAATGAAAAAAAACATTTCTATATCACAATAAAATTAATGAAAACTGTTTATATAATCTAAATTAATTATGAAAATTTAATATTGCATAATATCTCATTATATAAATTTTTTAAAAAAATAAATTGATTTTGTTTAGATATTTTCTTAAGTAAGGAAAATTTTAATTTTAAAAAATCAATTTCAAACATTTATAAAAATTTAATAATTTTAAATATAAACACTTTCTTATTTTATTGTATCTTATAATTTATAACAAAATTTACATATTACCCTTTAAATTTTTGTATTAACCTTTTATATCTATATTTAAGTTATTCCATCTAAATTTAAAATTTATCTAATACTAATATTTATTATTATGTATAATTTATTTAAATTATTTTCAAAAACATTAAATTAATTAGTGATAAAAACTGTCTAGTTTTTTAATTTGTAAATAATTCATATAATTTAATAAATATACCAAATGACCTTTTATTATGATTTATATACATTTTATAAACTATTTATATGATTTTAAATTGAAATTGATAAAATTACAATTTTTTACATGATATAATATTTTATGATATACATTAAATATTAATATACGGATGACTAAATTATTTATGAAAATTTATGATAGATAATCTTGTTCAGCGATATCATTCATCAATTCTTGAATGTCATATGTTTTGATATCATCTATATCAAAAAAAATACAATGCTCTATTTTTTTTGCAGAATGGTGATTCACCATTTCTCCGTATGATATTTCCCATTGTATGCTATAAAACAATCATATCTTAAGGGATAGAATTATTGAATCACCAAGGATATACCTTATTTAAGGATAGGATTATGACATTTATTTTGATATCTTAAATCATATGGATTGAAACAAAATAATAACCCATATTTTTTTAAAAATGATATACATTACGAAATATATACCATATATCATTTTGTTCATTTTCAATATTATTTCACAAATTAAATTTGATGGTATGGCCTTGATACCACTGTTGGGTTTATACATATTTATTAATAATTAATTACTGTTGTAAAAATGGTTTGAAACAACTAATTCCATTAACACCTTTCCTTTACAATTGAATCAACATAAATTGTTTATTAAGAATGAGTATCTTGCAATAATGAACACTGCAATTATGTACTTTAATCTATTATTGGTGAATATCATAAGGAATTTCAAAATAAATCTCCCCACTAAGACATATCCATGGGCTATACTTGAACCACACAAATGGTATGTCTCGAATCTTTATTCATTCATGATATTATAATATCTTGAGATGTATATTAGGGAGAAAGACGTATTTGGGGTGGGGAGATAATTTTGAAAATTATTTATTTCATAATACCATTAATTATCATAGACATGCTTCCTCTATATGGGTTACAGGGTTGTTCCCTTATCCCAAAAATTTTATCATACATTTCAATTATATAAAACTAAATATATTTGGTTACAATTATTGTATCCTTCATCCACCAACTCTCAAAATAATATCATTTAATAAATGACATCATATGTATATTAGATTTTACGGTTAATTCATTTTTTATTGACTTCAACACTAATTGATTTTCTATCTATTATGGATTCTATAATAAAATTCCACTAACAAACATTCAATATGATATATTCATATCCTAAAAATTGATATGCTCATCCATTAAAATTTTAATTTCTATTAAATATTATACCTCATCCCATGCAATATTCATAGATAATATCCAATTATATAGTATAATATATATCTCATACATACTAGGCATTAAAAAATTCATCCTCATAATTTCCAAAATAATAATTAAAAAATTATAGGTAATCCCCTAATCAATTTTTACCTCAGTCATGTTAATCCCCCAAATACAAGTTATTGTTCTTTTTTTAAGGTAGATAAAAACCCTAATTCCACTATAGAGTCAATATAATTTCAAATATATTATAAAGTTAGTAAATAAATTTTTATATTATTTATAGGATACATCACCCCAAAATCCATAGTATGCTGTAATTGAAAGTACCTCGTAATATCATTTTTAATGGGATCCCATTTAAGAGCTCCATGACCCATATATTTGAATATTGATGAAATTAGTTCCACAACCTATGGGTTAACAACATGGTTGGTCAAATCTTTGTTGTCATCTTATCCTTCAGTAATAGTTGGAGGTAGTATTATTCTAGGCATATTATATATCACATTGAAAAGAATAAAATATTCATCTTCAAAGATTAGTATGTTTATCATTTTTAGCAACATAATATTGGTAACATATGAACCATATCACATTTCCCCCTTTACTTTTATTTTTCTGAAACATTTTAAATTTAAAAACATACTTTATATACCTTTGGAAACATATTTTAAATATAAAACATATTAATATATATAATAATGGTCATAACAAAATTTCAAAACATCCAATAAATTCATTAAAATATCATTTAAAAAATATTATGACATAATTTAACAATACAATGTTGAGACTGGTAGTTAACATTTATCACAAGAGTTTCCATTACTAATTAAATCAATTATTAATTCATATTAATGTAATTTTTTCTAGTAAATTAAAAATAAAAACTAGTTTTTTAATAATGATCCTCTAGTTAATATAAATATTTAATTGGTTCCATTAATAATATAAAAACACAAGAAGGTGTAAAATACATATCATATTTTATAACATATTCGCACCTTTAAATGCCTACTCATGATGGATGAAAATAAAGAAACAAGGACTGAAACAAGAAAAATGTATACATTAAACCTGATGTACACCCTGTTACTCAAACCTATATAAAAATTATTATATCTATGGATATTTATGGATTATTTCCTGGGTCTTGGATTCCTTGTATTCAATATACTTTCTAAGAACATATCCTTTAGAAGGATGTGATACTATATTGTAATAATTGTGACCTAGATACTAAATTAGTACAATGAAACATCATCAAAACACCTCTATCATACCTTTCTATTGTAGGGTCTTGAATAACTGGTGAATGAAAATTTCTAGTAATGTGTAAGATTATTTTATATCTTTAAGACTTAACTGGATTATCCATGTCAGGAATGAAAATTTCAAAAATTTCCTTTAAAAAATAATAATAATAAAATAAATAATCATTTCTTATATTTGGGTTACATATCCACATAGTTTTATTTTCAACATGATTATTTATATATATAAATTCTATATTCAATTAAAATCCAAATAAAACAATTCTGAAAATTTCATACATTTTACAATATAGTCATAACGAGCCCTGATAAACACAAACATGATATATTGTTTCTATAAATATACTAAAACTTTAAAAGATAATTTATTTATGTGATATATTCCTTAAGAAACATAGATAGATAGACCTCATACTCCAATATTGGAACATCCATAAATACATATAAAATTGTACATCCCAACCCCATACACTATATGTTACAATCGTTCATTCACATGGTCTTTACATTTACCTTGATCTCTAATAAAATGGTTTTCATGAATCTTATAATTAAATTTACATAGTGTAAGTATATTATACACATTAATAATTTAACACAAGACTCCTACTGATATATCTTAAATCCATGTCTATACAAATGTAATATAGAGCTAGTGAATAATAAAATAAAAAAGCCAATATACTTTTTATATACTACTATCATAAAATAAAATTACAATGAATAAGTATATATAATAATGGAATCCAAATATTTGTTTCATAAATTAATCCATTTTTTGAATTTATGAAATATGAATATTATAGTATCATGGTGAAATATCAATCGAAAAGAAAAAGGGAATATTGTATGCCATGTTAGGGAAATCCTGTAGTCTATCCAAATGAAAGGGTAAAGGGGTATATCACGACATAGAATCATAATACCATACCAATTTTAAAACATATACATCAAAAATATGATACCATATCATGGTAAATATATACACACACAACAATTTAACCCTTTCTATATGCATAATAATTCTAATTATATTTTTTTTGGTAAATGTATGTAATAAAAAAAAGAATATTTACGATGCAATCCATATTTTTATACATACAACACAACACTATATGATAAAATTTATATAAATAAATATGAACAGTATCATGAAAATAAATTTGAATCAATAATTCAATTCCTAAATCAAGGATAACTTATAGAACATGAATAACAAGTTATCCAACTATATAAAATGTAGAATAATTTTAAAAAAACATGATTTTCAGTGGAAGAAAAATTAAAATCAACCAATTAGGATACATATTATATAAATTAATTCAGAAAGAACTTTTATTTAGTAAAAAATATTTATTTAATCTCAATATCACTAATTATTCTACCACTCTAGCTATGTAACAAAATATTATCGATTAATTAAAGTGTTTGTAGAATGAAATATATCTAAAACCAAGCCTATAAGCTTGAGGTAAAAGAATATGATACCATAAAGTGATTTTCCAAAATGAGAAAAAATAAATAATAACTATTCCATCAGTTAAATAGTTTTATTGTCAACTCTAATACGGAAAAAACCCACCTTACCCTATAATTATCAAATAATTATTTAAGACCCAAATAAATAATAACAACATGAAGATTCGATGGATTCAAATAAATTAATCAAAGATATATTTTTTTCTATGAATTGTATAAAAATAGTAAAATAAAACAGATATTGAGGGTTATCCAACCTTATATCCTCCACTTGACTAATGTTTGATAGGACAAAAACATCTTATATCATCCTAGGTTAATATATCACTTAAGAAGTGGAGGAATGAAATAAAATCTCTTATAGAAGAATAATCGATGGTTGAGCATCGAGAAATACCATATATGTCTTACATTAAAGTGGTTTTATGTTTTTATTTATGAAATTATAAAAAAACACCCGCAATATAAAAAAAACTTATTATTGTACAATAAAAAATTTATTTTTTACCACATCACTTTTGGTTCTCACAAAAGGGCTACCATAGTATAGGTGGATAGACACGGGTTCTTATTTAATTATTAAATCATGGAGTCGTGTTCCATCATCCATTATATTCTACTAAATCTTCCCATATTCATGTATTGATTTTCCCCAAATTCCAATAACATCATTTAATAGATCTAATAGATCAAAATATGGAAAATAACTCACCAATGAGTTGAGGTACAATAAACCTCTATAATAGTAATGGTATGGGAAAATAATTTTTTAATGAATTATAAATCATCCTTTTGATTTTATAGAAGTTACAGGTATGGTTTGCAAGGAAGAAATCTATAATTCCCTCATCTTAGGAAACATTATTAACCATAAACAGGTATAAAGTAATCACTATTTATTTCATAATTACTATTATATAACCATAAAAATATATTAAATTTATATTCAATAAAATATAGATGTAATATCCATATTTTTAATCTATCATAACTATAATGATGAAAATAAATTATCATCATTCTTATAGTTTATTGAACCTAACAAAACATGAACATTCTGCAGTGAAATAATGCATATAAATATGTAAATATATCCTTATTATTACCATGTAAAATAAGTATTCATAATTTTATTCTAAGTAATTAATGTGCTTATTTATATTTAATATTTGATACTAAATGAAGATAAAAGAAATAAGTAATGAATATGTATATACCCTATTAGTAAAAATTAGATCATTGCAATAAATGTTTCTTTATTTTAAAGGATTTGAGACTTCTTCTTATTTCTATAGGCTCGAAAATGTAAAAATATTATTTTAAGTAATACAATATAGGTATGTTATGGATAGAAAACTGAAATTTTGTGGTGGTTTGAAATAAAAATTAGAGGAATCCTTTTAAAAATAATATTGAGTGTCTTTCTTCCAAATACACATTCTTGAATAGTTAATGAATGTATTTTTGCGTGGAATTTGACTCATAGTTGGATATAAGATATTTTGGTGTTAATTCATTATATAAAAATGTTTATGATAATGTTTTATTATTTTTTATTTAATTTATAAATCATTTTATTCATATTTACCATGTTTAATATTTACCAATGTATTTCACTATTCATATGTGTATATTTTTTTTTTCAAATTTAAGACTGGACCACATATTTAATCTTTATATTTTTATTACAAAGGCGGACTAAATTTCATTTAATTAATATTTTATAAATGATAAATGTTTCTTTTATTAGAAAACAGAATCTCAAACCAAAAAATTAATAAAAAATATTTCAATTGAAAATGAATGGTTAAATTATTATTTCTTATCAAAATATAATTGTTCATTAAATTTTAGTACGACTAAAATATAATATTAATAATATATTTTTCAATTCTATATTTATATTAAAGAGAAATTTTAAAAAATTTAAGATACTGATTAGTTATAAGTACACCCTATGAAAATGTATATTTCGAGAGACTATATAAGGATAATTTTACCATTTTTCATTCTTATATATTACATAACATTCTTCTAAAAATCATTCATACTAATATTTTATTTATTTATCATAATTTAGATCATATTTTTTAATATTTTTATTCTCTCTATAGTTATATATATGTTTCTGTGACATTCATGGGAAAACGTGAGTTAGAATATTTCAACCATATAGTATTTTTATTTACATTCTTTTATTATCCTCTTGTAACAATAATAATTATATTCCATATAAATTTATTGTAATTTTTTTAAATAATCTTGAATTTTATTTGATTAAATAATTTATCACAAATAAATCTATAAAATATCATTTGGATCGATATTGGATATGATTTCTTTTATAGTTTAGTTATGTTCTATATAAATAATAAAAAAATATACTTATTTATTTCAAACATAAATTTTATGGAAATAAAATTATTACTAAAGCCTAGGATGATATATTCCTTACAAACCAATATTTTTATGCCACAATATTTTAGTCTTCTATCACCAACAAAAAAAATTCAGTATATTATTAAGAGGGTAATTTTTATAACATTTCTATTGAGAATTCAAAATCAATATTTATAGTAACAATATGAAACCCATCATACATCCTCACAATAATAATATGATGATAAATTCATTAGCTCGCCAGTTTTAGGTAAGTATTATTTTTGGAATGTATTAAGACTCATATTTTTGAATGAGTTTCTACAGGTGTTCCATTAAATCCTTTTAATGTTTTTTTATATGGCCTATTAGAATCATCCATATTTTTCTAGAGGTCATGTAACTATTTTACCATTATATGTAAAAATATAACAATAAAATATAAAAAAATATCTTATAGAACAAGTAAATCCCAAAGTCTTGATTTCTTCATTTTTATATTTATGTCAATTTTTATAACCAATTAAATTCATATTAAAAATTATATAAAACATAGAGAAATTATTTACGATTGAAGTATGAAAAAATAAATTTTTTCATGTGAATTTTTTTCAAATCATTTATTAGATCTAAATATCCACTGAAGGATGCTACTAATTACCACATAAATAATTAAATAGTGAAATTTCCCTTCACCTATGTATTTGGGAAAAATAAAAAGTTTATATTGATATCTATGACCAAATATAGTTAGGTGATAATAACTATTAATTTTTGTAGACCTATTCTCATCACATTTTGTTGTTTTTTTGTAAAATCAATGTATTGACCATCTCATTTTCAATTCACTATGTTACTCTTCATTCCATTGAATGACTAGAAAAATGTTGTCAGTTTCAATAGTTATAGTATTTTAAAATTCAATATAATCAATAAAATATAAATGAAAATAGATACTATGTTATCCTAACTGATAACATTTAGGGTAAAATTTCAGATGATTTAAGTCTTATATTATTATTATATATTACATAATCCAAAATAGTGACTAAACCACTATCTGATACAAATAAAAAGAACGGTGAACCATATACATTAATAAAATACAATTTTACATGACTCTAAATAAAAAATCACTATTTTATTAAAATTTATATAACATATTGATTTAGTGTCTATAATGATTAGATACACATAAAATATCTTCACAGAATACTGTTTCTATTTAATTCATGAATAAAACATTCATAATATGTTTACCCATAATATATTTTTATTTTATCGTCAAATTAAACATTATTATACAAAATCATATTATTTAGAAGAAATATGTATAACTTCTATCATTCATAATACCCATATTCCTCAAGGATGATTAGTTTTATTGAATGAGTGAGCTAGAAAGAATAGTAGGGGAAAATGTGATATAAATTGAACAAACAAGGATAATCATAATTCATATAATAAAAGAGTTAGAGTAAAAATAATTATAAATTATTTGTAACCAAAAAAAGTATATAACCTAATAATGAAGAAATCATATTTACATGATAGTGAACCCTGTAAATATAAACATTACATACAACATTTAAATATGGAACATATGAAATCATAAAATCACATAATTCAAGGTCGAATTCAAGATAATAATAACAAAACAGACTTGGATAACTACCCATTTTTTGTAACATAGTGTACTAGGATCACCACACATATCTAATAGCAATGGGTACTTGACTGAAAACACATTTCTTATAACATTGTGGTCTAGGGTAACTGTAAAGACCCAACCCCAGTTTTTTGAAGCCAGTGCCTTATTTTATTAAATTGGAATATAAACAGAGAATATGCATCCCAAAGGACCAAAAATTTTAGTAGATTTTGAAAAAAAAGATACATATATATGTTCAAAATTACATCTATAAAATAAATAAAATTCTAATTTATTCCATTATAAACATTCATGCCTCCTAGATTATGCATGTAAGTCACTCATAACATACTTCTTTATATCCTGGGAGAATTGAACTTAATAAAGGGGTGTGAACAAACACCCAGTAAGAGTAATAAATACATAGGATGATATCATAAACATAAACATTAGGCACAGTGAATAATTTAAAAACATCCCTTTAAAAATAATAAACATGAACACGTTATGGAAGGAATATGTGATGTGTAAATAATGCCATAGAAAAAAAATAATTATGGGTATTATACTAGTCGAATAAGCACAAGAAAATTCAATTTAAAGCTTCATAATGATGTAATTGAATATGCCAGATATTCTAAAACATACCCTCAATGCCTTGGCTAATAGGACTAAAAATTATTAAGGCCTCATCCAAAACCATATATCAAAATTGGCAAGGCCTTGGACAAGTCCACTTATATTTGTCTCATGATACCTACTAATGCATCGAGGGGCCATAACAGGCCCAAACCATCACATAATAAGGAAAATTAATTCCCCATATGAGCATATATAAACATAAACAACATATACATTCATATTTAAACTATCAAATGAAATGTAAACTGCTTTCCCTGAACATTAATCTTAAACACTAACCATTCAGAGAAAATTGGTGAATGGTTTTAGGATAGCACATCTACATTAAAACTATTAATAAACCATAAAATTAAATATGATATATGAAATCATAAATTATCAATCCCATTAATACATAAGAATAAACTATACTTTTGAAATATATGAAAATACTCTTATAAAATCATTAACTAGTTATTGAGATAAATAATCTTTTATTTTGAAAAAAAGAGTTATTTGGGAAAATTATTTATATAAAAACACAACTGAAATAATATATTACATTCCTTATAAAATGAGTTATTTTATAATGATAATTATTTATAAAAACATATTATATATTTCCATTGAAAATATGTAAGAATTTGATAAATTCTCGTGAATCAGTCTTATATTTCGAGAATTATTTTGAAAGTTACATTTAAAATGTGTATCTATCCATAAAATAAGAAGTACTATGGATTTTTTAAATATATATAACACTCATAGAATAATTAAGAGAAGTAAAAAATAATACAGAAGAAATTCATTTAGGTTAGTGGATAAGAAAAGTAACCCAAATGAAAATGGAGGTTCGGGTGAAAAAACCCTTACCATAAGTCTGAATGTTTTCCTCTATTGAACTTAAGGTTCTAGAATATGAATTTAGACATATTAATAAATTATGTGAGTCCATATTAGACAAGTAATTAGTTTATAATGATTTTATTATGTCCATTATTTCTTTATTCATTAGATATAATATTGAATTTTTTCGTTCTGAAGTGTTCGTTTTTTAATTTTCATAATCGGTTTACTTGTTCATAAGTAATGGAGTTCACGTGGAATGGGAGTAAATCTATAAAATTGAAATTAAATATTATTTATGTACATAAAAAAAATTTAATGGTAATTTATTTCATTTGTTTACAAGTAAAGAGGGATAATAATTATATGAAATATTAATCAAAACCACTTCGATTATTTGGCGGTATTTGGTTTTTTATGAACTATTTTGGAAATATGATTTAATATCATGTACATATGCTAGTTCATGAATATTAATTATGTTATAATACATATATTATAGTCTATTTCAACCAAAAAATGGTTTCATGACTAGTAATGAATCGTAAATTGAACCATGGAACTTTTTCATCCATGAAGGTGGTAAATTAGAACCTCATAGACAATGATTTCATTTATAAAATAAAATGTATAAAGTAAGAATATTGATGATTGTTATTCCATTGACATGATATAATTATAGTATATATATTATACCAGAGTTATCATGGTTATTTGGAAAGTGTATTTAAGGATATTATAATAATAGAAGATAAATTGAAATTAAACTAAATGAAAAAGAAAGGTAATTTACCTGTTGAAATAACCTCCTTGAGAACCTCCCTAAGGGAAGGGATTTTGGTATTTAGAAAGACCAAGATCTTCTTGGAAGTGGGGAGTGAATATGAAAATTTAATTGGGAAGATCATTGAGGAGCTACAATGCTTATATAAGTGAATATAAGAGGGAGTATTGGAGGATTTTATAGTGGAGGAGAGGAATGAATTTTGAATATTTTACTCTTTATTTTATTATATCCCTCAAGAAAACCAAAGGTTTTGTTTCATGTGACTCTTAATAGCAATAAGTGCATGTGATTTAAAACCAAGTGGTATTTCTTCACTCATGATGTCATAAATTGTGTAATTATTTGATAATTTGTACATACGATATTTTACCATATTTCACTATTCATAAATAATTAAAGAATTTCAGAAAAATAACAAAAAATCACCCCAACAAATTTTCGACGTGAATAATTCCAAAATGAACTCTATTTTTTTAAAAAATCCAAATATTATTAATTTAATTTTCAAATAAAATCATTGTTAATTCTAAAAAATAACAATTTTAAAGGTATAATTAGTTTTATATCACATTGAAAATTTAATTAAGATCTCATTATCTTATTAGCTTAAGAAAATAAAACAATATCATTATTTAATATTTATAAAAGTTATATTACTATTCATATTATGATTCTAATGGTTTGTTACTATTCCCCAAAAATCAAGTTGATTCTATTAAACTATAAATGAATTACTGATCATGATTCTATATGACTTTTTATTGAAATTCAAAACATAGTAGAGGAAAAGATGTATTTAACAGCTAGATAATAAAATGTGATGTTTTTTAGGGACTCAGTTTTTCATGAAATAAATAATTATTCTATAACCATGATGTAACACCCCGAGCTTCCATGATATTCTTCTCTTTCAATAATGCAATAGCTTGCATTGTACGCAAGTTTGAGATTCTAACACACAGCGACTAATCAAAATAGCCATTATGAATAGTAACACCCACTTTTTGAAATTATATATATTTTATTTTTCAAAATGGACTTCATTTTTTGATTTCGAATATCGAAATTAGCCTATGTTGAATTTTCGGTATTTTTCTGAGAACTTCCAATTTTTTATGAATAGAGAAAAATACTTAAAAACATATTTTTTTTATCAAAATAATTTATAGTGATAAATTATAATATTTAGTGTGTTTAAAGTATAATTAGAATATATTTTTACCATTTTATACAATGGTGGTCATTATAAATAATTTAACATTGCAATTGGACCTGAATAATTGCCAATCATTATATATATATTGTTTCTTAAAAACACGTTATTTGTTGTGACAGTGGGAATTAATTATAAAATAAATAAATGAAACATATATGTTTGGAATTTTGTAAAATATACATCATTTTTGAATTCAGAATATCAATTATAGCTTAGGGTGAAATTTTGGCATTGTTCTGAAAAACATCAATTTTTGATGAATAGTGAAACCACTAAGTGGTAGTTAAAAAAACTAATTTTTCTTTTAAATAAAACATTACCCCTAATGTGATTTGATTTTCAAAAAACTGAAATACCTGGTTTTCATTAGGAAGTAAAATGTGGTTCAATGGGATTAAAATAATTTTTGGTGAATAGTAACTTTTAAGTTTAATTAATCGCGATTAAAGGTAATTAGTGTAATTTAAGGTAAAGATAATGTTATAATAATATGAAATGACCTTGAAACATGTCCTACCCCAATTGGATGAGTCACGGCCGACCAAAAAAATCCATGGGTCAACTTGGGGACCACATGGAGCCACTTTGGTAGGAAAATGACATTAATAACTTTTTATTTAATGTTAAAATAAAAATGTCACAAACATGAGTTGTTTTACTAAAACAATTTTCAAATGGGGTTATACAAGTCATATTAGTGACTATAAAGATTCATTAGAAATATAAACAGATTTCCTACATCATTATATTTTTTTTATAATTTTTAGACATTAAATATATTAAATTATATATGACACCATGATGATGCAGCGATTACCTAATTAATTAACGATTTAAATAAAATGAAAATATAATTAAAATTCTAAGACTTACACTTGTCAAAAACCTATTGGATGAGTATATTTTGAACCCTTATAACCTTATCCATGAATTATATAAGTTTGGGACCTTTAAAATCCGAAACTCATTATATAATAATGTAACATTTCTTGACTTTCCAAGAGTGCCCCTCCTCTCCTCTTATAAAAGGTCCCCACCACTACCACCTTATTCACACCTTCAAAGTCTTTTGGCTAGGACAACACCTGCCCATTTTGTCTCTCCACATCCCAATATTACTCCTAGAAGCCTCACGTTTGGAAGAATTCTTCCCAAGGAAGCCTTTGGCTCAAATCAAAAAGAGTTACCCGTTTTAAAGGTAGTGTTTTCTCTTGTGTTCTTATGTTTTATTTTGCTTCTCCAACCCCCTAAACTCTTTTTATTCATTTCTTTTGTAACAAAAACAGTATCCTAAATATACTAGGATGTTGTTATAAGAAGTATTCTAGCTAAACATACACACACCTACATCTAATGGTTAAAGAACATACTGTTTCTGTGGATGGTGAATTTCTGCCTCACGAAACGATGATTGTTCAAAACTCATATAACACCTTCAAAGGTGGCCATTAAGATGTAACTATCTTTATATATGATATATAATATGTTTATGTTTTACTTATGCTTCTGTATTTTTCATTTATGGCATACCTTTATGGTTTCCATTATGGATAAACGTGATATTTTCATTTGAGGAAGTGCGGACTACCGGCCCCTCAAAGTGATTTGATTCGTTAATGCCATATGTGGGATGTATAAAGGATGGATTAAATGATATTATATATGATATTATACTGGAATTATAATTTACCTTTATATAATTATTATTTCATTCCATTAAATATGAAATATAAATGAAAAAATTGTTCATGCGTAGGTACGACTTACCGTCTCCACGAACGGTTCATTTCATTTCTTACCTCTAAATGTTATGTAATATTATAAATTCATGTATATGCTGGATATATATGATATATATGATATCTACATCATGAATATAATTCTGGATATAATGGATATTTCACCACAAGAACAACTTGTAATTATAAGTAGTTTATTTTTGACTCAAGTACCTAGGATCGACAAAATGACCATTATTAACTTAAAAAATTACATAATGTTCATAACATGGTAATAAGTGATATAAAAGGAATAATGAACTTGAAAAAGGTTTTTAAGAAGGTATAGATTAACTCTAGTTTATTATTCAGGGGGATAAAGAGCGGTCGATTCAAGTTGGACACGAGGTAAGGGAATTTCTTAACCCAATTTCCATTCTTTGGGTTAATCTCCTATTTTCAAATTATGTCATCATATTATTATGTAATATATTGTATTTGTAATTTATTTATGTGTACTTATAGTGAATACACTTAATAGATCTATTTTATTTTTAAAATGATATTTGTAAGGACTTCGTCTCAATCTCCTTTCATTGAGGAATATTTTGTTTTATACACAACTTTCATTTATACGGTGTATAAACCCCCGTTGACTTTTACCTTTATTCAAAAGAAATCTTTTTATACAAAGTGTTTTTACTATACGAAAAAAGGAATGTTTTTTCTTACGTATGCGGCGACAATGACTTCTCCACTGCCGTGACTATTATTTGAGTTTCCGCTTCCTCTATAAGCCTTAACTTTTTTTTAAAGAAAAATAAATACCATGATTTACTTTTCTTTTATTTTGTTATTGAAAATGGTTTTGATAAAGTAATTATTATATCAATGTGTTGTATAGATATCTTGTGAATGATGTGTGGAAATATTATGTTTCTTTATGGATGTTTTATGTGATACAATTATGTTATGGTTTATGATATGTTTAATCCTGTTCATATGAGGAATGCATTGGACTTAATAAGTGACGGGTGGAGCCCGCTATAGCTCCTCGATGCATCGGCAGTTCTAATGAGACAAACTAGTGTCTTGGCACGAGGCCTTCACAAAATATTATTTGTAGTCTTGGCATGAGGCCTTGGATAGTGGTTATGATAGTCTGGCATTATGCATTTCATCATTATTAAAGTGGTTATTGATATTGCATGTGATTATTCGACCAGTAGAATATCCATGTGAATAAGTAAATGGCATTATTTCATTTTGCTTTTTCCATATTATGTTGAAGTTCATATTTAAAAGGATTTTTTTTATTTATAAATTTCCTTAAATGTTAATGTTTATTTATGAAAGCTTCTGCTATATTGGTATCCTTACTGAGCATCTGTGCTCACCCATTTCAATGTTTTAATTTTTCCAGGATGTGAAGAATTATTTTAGGAATGACCTGCAGGGATAGTCTGAAGGGGATATGAGTGTGGAAAATGGAGACTATGTTATTGTAGTTTTTTTACTTTATGATGTATTGTAACATTTATGAATGTACCTAGTGTTTCCAAGGCTACTAAACTAATCTGTCTTTCGAGACTTGATCTTTCGTGATCATGCCAATGTTACGAAGTAATGCACCGACTATGGGTAGCTGGGGTCGGGGCGTTATAGTTTGTATCAAAATCATTTTAGTACTATCCTTGGAAGCTAGATTTAGATAAACTCTAATTAGAGCACATAGCCCGAAGATAGAATTTTAGGATTAGTATAGAAGAACTTCCTATAATTTTGGTATTATATAGATTTTTGAGTTTTCCGAGCAATACATCCCTGTCTGGATACGAGCAGGTAGAGGCGGCTCTGGCACAGATGTACCTTGGGGTAAAACCCGAAAACACCGCATTGAGCTAGACTCGAACAGGAACTAGTGCACGACAACGGGCCTTGCTGCACTCTTGGTTACGACACTCCCAGGAGATATGCTTAGGATAATTCTCATTTTCTTTACAAACCATTATGAAGGGTCTATGAGTATATACAACCTCAAAGAAAACATTTTTTATGATTATGGATTATATCCATAAACTGTTCAATTTACATTAAGTATTTTACATGTTTGGAATTATTCATTGCAATTCATAAGTTAACCTAGTTTATGCCATTGTATAGAAATGGCACCCAGTAGAAGAAATGTGAACTCCATCAATGCGTATGATCCAAATATTAAGAAGGATCATATCTTTCATGGTATTAAGCCAACATTTAGAAGGGAAATAGTCTCCCATGTGTTCTCAACATATAAAGAAATATTATCATGTGTTAATAAGATAAGTAAAGAATTCTCTTAGTCTTATGGCTTTGAAGGGATGAAAAAGAAGAAAAGGATGGAAGAGAGAATGATTGATAAAGGGACGAGGGAAAATAAGAATTTTCCAATATGTGATAACTGTGGGAAGAAACACCTTGGAACTTGCCTGAAGGGAATTGGATTTTGTTATAATTGTGGAGAAAAATGACACCAAGTGCGTGACTACAAGGGTAAGAAAAAGGTTTCAAATGTACAATGCTTCATCTGCAAGGTGTGGGGACACTATGCAAACCAATGTCCAAATAATCAGAGTATTCCCTAAATGATGTTATTGGATAATAATCATGTTATTTTACTACCATAGATGAGGAGGAATGATTAGAGTTCTTATGTTGTCATTAAAGAATTTTTCCATTTGAGTGTTGTATTAATGATGTACTGGTTATAATAATTATGGAGTATATAAGGATTTTACTGCAGTACTATTTCATCAAGGACATGAGATTGTGTGGAACCAATAAAAGTGACTCCACAACAGGTTAAATTTTTGGAAATTATATGGTTGTGATAAAGATAAACCGTAATATGGTTCTGATACCGAGATAGTGATTTTGGAATAAGACATGATTGATTTGGGTAAATTGCACTAGATATTCTTAACTTCTTTGAAAATGATTAATGATTTAGTCACATTTTTGGATAGAAGGATTATATCTAGTATTCTATAAAGAATAATGGATCATGAATGTAATCAATATGGATTTATGGTAATTCAGGATGTTACAGTGTTTTAAAATAATACTTGATGAAGGTGTTCACATGTTGTTACGCGGGAAAAAAGGATCATCATTATGTTTAGCTTCCTTATAAAATGTTTACAATGACTTGGACAGAAGTATTTTGGATAACTATAATGGTTGGAATGGATTATGTTGAACCTTGGATAGTATTGTTTAAGGTTAAAACATTTCTGAATATTATTTTTGGAATATTATAATACTATAGTTTTAGGAAAAGGACAACCTGTAGGTTGGGGGATAACCCGTTGCGTCGGACAAAGCTGTATGAATCGAACCCCAACCATGGTGTGATAGGCCGTTATTACCTACCACTATCCTATAGGATGTCCCTAATTATTACAAAATCGTTTTCCTAATCTAAATGGTATGTTTTAATATTTTTAAACTTGTGCGATTAGGATAAATATAATATTTTTGAGTTCTATTATCTTTTTGAGTGAAAGATGAGTTTGTGGTAGAAACTAGTTGAAGGTTGAAACTCTAATTATCAAGCATAAATATATATATATAACTATCTCTTATTCTATGAATAAATTAATTCATAAACTTTAGTAAAGGGATATTGAAACAAAAAATGTGTTATCCTAATACCTTATGTCTTGTTGAACTGATAATATTTTAAATCAACATAGATTGAAGGCTTTGAGGCCCTCAATTTTACACTTGTTTGTGATTGATAACCTCAAGCACTCCCTACAAATATTTACATTTTTCCTCAAATTATATATCTCTAATTTTCACCAATGTTCTCTTTATCGAGATCATAATTTGGTGGTGACTTTTTCATTTCCCTTTCCCTCTTATTAAGGATAAATTTTATTAACCTTATTTCTAATATTGGTTTTCCAAAAAGGTATTTTCTATTTTCAAACTTTTATTTTCATAGAAAAATTTCAAATTGTGAGGATGCAATTTATTGAAGGAGGGGATAATGTAACACCATGAGCTTCCATGATACGCTTCTCTTTCAATAATGCAATATCTTGCATTGTACGCAAGTTTGAGATTCTAACACACCGTGACTAATCAAAATAGCCATTATGAATAGTAATACCCACTTTTTGAAATTATATATATTTTATTTTTCAAAATGGACTTAATTTTTTGATTCATAATGTCGAAATTAGCCTATTTTGAATTTTTGGTATTTTTCTGAGAACTTCCAATTTTTTATGAATAGTAAAAAATACTTAAAAACAAGTTTTTTAATCAAAATAATTTATAGTTATAAATTATAATATTGAGTGGTTTTAGAGTATAATTAGAATATTTTTTTACCATTTTATCCAATAGTGGTCATTATAATTAATTTAAGATTGCAATTGGACATGAAAAATTGTCAATATTTTGATATATATTGTTTCTTAAAAACACACTATTTGTTGTGACAGTGGGAATTAATTATAAAATTAATTAATGAAACTTATATGTTTGTAATTTTTTAAAATAGAGATAATTTTTGAATTCTGAATATCAATTATAGCTTAGGGTGAAATTTTGGCATTGTTCTGAAAAACATCAATTTTTTGTGAATAGTGAAACCACTAAGTGGTAGTTAAAAAAACTGATTTTTCGTTTAAATGAAACATTACCACTTCTGTGGTTTTATTTTCAAAAATCTTACATACATGGTTGTAATTAGGATGTAAAATGTTGTTCAATGGGATTAATATAATTTTTGGTGAATAGTAACTTTTAAGTTTAATTATTCGCGATTAAAGGTAATTAGTGTAATTTAAGGTAAAGATAATGTTATAATAATATGAAATGACCTTGACACATGTCCTACCCCAATTGGATGAGTCATGTCCGACCAAGAAAATCCATGGGTCAACTTGGGGTCCACATTGAGCCACTTTGGTAGGAAAATGACATTATAAACTTTTTATTTAATGTTAAAATAAAAATGTCACAAACATGAGTTGTTTTACTAAAACAATTTTTAAATGGGGTTATACAAGTCATATTTTTGACTATAAATATTAATTAGAAATCTAAAAATACTGCCTACATCATGACAGTTTTTTTATAATTTTTAGAAATTTTATAAATTAAATTATATTTGACACCATGATGATGCAGCGATTACCTCATTAATTAATGATTTAAATAAAATGAAAAGATAATGTAAACTTTAAGACTTACACTTGTCAAAAACCTATTGGATGAGTATATTTTTAACCCTTATCAACTTATCCTCGAATTATTAAAATTTGGGACCTTTAAAATCCGAAACTCATTATATAATAAAGTAACATTTCATGACTTTCCAATAGTGCCCCTCCTCTCCTCTTATAAAAGTCCCCCACCACTACCACCTTATTCACACCTTAAAATCCTTTTGGATAGGCTAACCCCTGACCATTTTGTCTCTCCTCATCCCATTCTTACTCTTAGAAGCCTCACATTTGGCATAATTCTTCCCAAGGAAGCCGTTGGCTCAAATCAAAAAGAGTTACCTGTTTTAATGGTAGTGTTTTCTCTTGTGTTCTTATGTTTTATTTTGCTTCTCCAACCCCCTAAACTCTTTTTATTCATTTCTTTTGTAACAACACCAGTATCCTAAATATACTAGGATGTTGTTATAAGAAGTATTCGAGCTACACTTACACACACCTACATCTAATGGTTAAATAACATACTGTTTCTTTGGATGGTGAATTTCTGCCTCACGAAACAATGATTGTTCAACACTCATATAACACCTTCAAAGGTGGAAATTAAGATGTCACTATCATTATATATGATATATAATATGTTTATGTTTTACTTAAGCTTATGTATTTTTCATTTATGGCATAACTTTATGGTTTCCATTATGGGTAAACGCGATATTTTCATTTGACGAAATACGGACTACCGCCCCCTCAAAGTGATTTGAATCGTTAATACCATATGTGGGATGTATAAAGGATGGATTAAATGTTATTATATATGATATTATACTGGAATTATAATATAACTTTATATCATTATTATTTCATTCCATTAAATACGAAATATAAATGAAAGTAGTGTTCATGCGTACGTATGGCTTACCGTCTCCATGAACGGTGCATTTCATTTCTTACCTCTAAATGTTATGTAATATTATAAATTCATGTATATACTGGATATATATGATATATATGATATCTAAATACTAAATATAATTCTGGATATAATGGATATTTCACCACAAGAACAACTTGTAATTATAAGAAGTTTATTTTTTACTCAAGTACCTAGGATCGACAAAATGACCGTTATTAACTTAAATAATTACATAATCTTCATAACATGGTATTAAGTGATATAAAAGGAATAATGAACTTGAAAAAGGTTCTTAAGTAGGTAGATATAAACTCTAGTTTATTATTCATGAGGTTAAAGAGCAGTCGAGTCAAGTCAGACATGAGGTTAGGGAATTTCTTAACCCAATTTCCATTCTTTGGGTTAATATCCTACTTTCAAATTATGTCATGATATTATTATGTCCTATCTTGTATTTTTACTTTATTTATGTGTACTTATAGTGAATACACATAATATATCTATTTTAATTTAAAAATTATCTTTGTAAGGACTTCGTCTCAATCTTCTTCCATTGAGGCATATTTTGTTTTATACACAACTTTCATTTATACGGTGTATAAACCCCTTTGACTTTTAATTTTATTAAAAAGGAATCTTTTTATACGAAGTGTTTTTACTAATAGACAAATGTAATGTTTTTTCTTACGTATGCGGCGACAACGACTTCTCCGCCACTGTGACTATTATTTGAGTTTCCGCTTCCTCTATAAGCCATAACTTTTTTTAAAAGAAAAATAAATATCATGTCTTACTTTTCTTTTATTTTGGTATTGAAAATGGTTTTGATAAAGTTTTTATTATATCAATGTGTTGTATTGATATCTTGTGATTGAAGTGTGGAAATATTATGTTTCCTTTATGCATATTTCATGTGATACAATTACGTTATGGTTTATGATATGTTTAAACCTGTTCATATGAGAAATGCATTGGACTTAATAAGTGACAGGTGGAGCCCGCTATAGCTCCACGATGCATCAGCAGGTCTCATGATACAAACTAGTGTCTTGGAACGAGGCCTTGACAAAATATTATTTGTACTCTTGGCACGAGGCCTTGGCTACGTGGTTATGATAGTGTAGCATTATGCATTCCATCAATATGAAAGTTGTTATTGATATTTCATGTGATTATTCGACCAGTAGAATATCTATGTGAATAAGTAAATGGAATTATTTCATTTTAGTTTTGCCATATAATGTTGAAGTTCATGTTTAAAAGGATTTTTTAAGTTATAAATTTCCATAAATGTTTAT
This sequence comes from Viscum album, assembly GCA_963277665.1. Classification (NCBI taxonomy): domain Eukaryota; kingdom Viridiplantae; phylum Streptophyta; class Magnoliopsida; order Santalales; family Viscaceae; genus Viscum; species Viscum album. The sequence goes on from OY728142.1 coordinate 1,935,808,985, forward strand.
GTTTATTTATGAAAGCTTCCGCTATATTGTTATCCTTACTGAGCATCTGAGCTCACCCCTTTCAATGTTTTCATTTTTCGAGGATGTGAAGAAGTATTTTAGGAATGACCTGTAGGGATAGTCTGAAGGGGATATGAGTGTGGAAAATGAAGACTATGTTATTGTAGTTTTGTTTACTTTATGATGTAATGTAACATTTATGAATGTATCTAGTGTTTTCAAGGCTACTAAACTAATCATTCATTCGAGACTTGATCTTTCGTGATCATGCCAATGTTACAAATTATTGCACCCACTCTGGTTAGCTGGGGTCGGGGTGTTACACATGGGGTGTAAAATTATCTCATCCTTACACACATTTTTTCCTTGAAATTCATTGAATGATACCTCATAAAAAGATTTGGGTAGGTGTCTATCAAAAGATCATCGGGCTCCAATGTTTCATGTTCAATATTATGATTCCTCCAAATTATCTTTCCCAACTGAGTCATAGGATTCCTCAACACGTGTTCTATAGTGTCTAGAATCTGGATAGGCTCTTCATAGTAAGATAGGTCAGGTTACAACTCTATACCATCATAAGTGAAGACATGCATTGGGTCGGGCATGTACATTCTCAACAATGAGACATGGAACACATTGTGTACTTTGAATAGGCTAGGTGGCATTTCCAAACAATAAGGAGAAACACCAATTCTCTCTATAATTTTAAAAGGGACTATGTACCTATTGATCATCTTCCCTATCATTCCAAATCATATAACACCCATCCATGGAGATAGATTCAGGAAAACATGATCTCTCAATTGAAATTCTAAATTCGTCCATCGATTATCTGCATAGACATTTTTTCTACGTTGATCTTATTTAATATGACCTTGAATATTATTTACCTTCGATGTTGTTTCCTTATCAAGCTATGATTCTACAATCTTCCTTTCTCCAACTTCATACCAATATGTTGGTGTATGACATCTCTTTCCATACAACACTTTATATGGTTCCATTTTTATACTTGAATATAAACTACTATTGTAGGAAATATCTACTAAAGTTATATATTGATCCCACATACCTAGGAAGTCAAGTGAAAATGATCACAACATGTCCTCTAAGATTGGGATCCCCCTTCCCGATTTCACCTTAGTTTTTGGGTGATAAGTAGTACTCAATAAATTTTTAGTATCTAAAGTATTCTGGAGACTTTTTTAGAATGTCGATGTATACTGTGGGTCATGATCAAACACAATTGAGAGATGTGCTCCATGAAGTCTCACAACATCATTGATATAGATTCTTGCTATGAGATCTAGGGTAAAATCCTCTCTTACAGTGAGGAAATGTGTAGAAATTGTATATCGATCCACAATTACCCATATCGCAACATTATTCCTTGGACTTTTGGGAAATATAGTGAAACAATACATGGTGATCTCATCCCATTTCAATGTAAGAATATGTATAGGTTTCATGACTCTTTTTGGATGTTTCCATTCCGCCTTAACTTGCTGACAGACTAAACATCTTGATTCATTGTCCGCAATTTTCATCTTCATGTTGTCCCACCAGAAATGTTCCTTAAAATCTCTATATGTTTTAGTGCTTCCAAGATTTATAGAGAAATCATAACTATGGGAATCATCTAATAACTCCCTTTTTAGTTTGGTTATAGATGAAACACAAATCCACTTCCCAAATAATAGAGTACCATCTTTACAAACAAACTCAGCTGACATCACATCTTTCACATCATTATTTTTCTTCTGAAGGTTCTCATCATGAGGCTTAGAATCATTAATTTTTTATATTAAAGATGGTTGGGAATATATTTGAAAAATTAATTAATTTTTAACTTCTTTGATAATTCTAATGTTCCTCTTTACTAGATCAACGTACAAAGGATCCTTGTCAGACCAAATTTTGTATAGAACATCATGATCTTTCCTGCTCAATACATCATCCACCTTGTTTTCCATTCCTATGTGGTAGTGTAATCCACAATCATAATAATTTACTAGTTTGAGCGATATATTTTCCCCAAGTTTAGTTATTTTTGTGAGAAGATAGACTTTAGACTCTTGTGATCCGTCTATATCTCACATTTTTTTCCATAGAGATAGTGTCTTCATATATTTAGAGAAAATACTAATGCTGATAACACAAGATGATTAGTGGGATAGTTTTGTTCCTGAATTCTTAACTTCATTGATGAATTGGAAACCACTCTATCATTCTGCATAGGAAAAAAACCAATTACTTTATTTGATAGATCACAATAGATCACAAACCGATCATTCCCTGATGGGGGGGGTTAAGATCATAGCATTCACTAATATATTAGTTAATTATTTGAAACAGTCTTCACATTCCTTTTTTCATATGAACATAAACACTTTGCATGTTTGAATTGTCATTGGGTTGGCTAAATAGGTGATGTTCTGAATGAAATGTTGATAATAACCTACTAAACCAATAAAACTATGTACCTAGGTTTTGATCATTGGATTAGTCCATTCTTGAACATCACTTTAGTTCACATGATCAATAGATATTACATCTTTAGAGACAATCTGGATCAAAAAGGAAACATTTTCAAGCCAAAATTTACACTTGATAAACAACCCATATAGTTCATTTCTTCTAAGAGTCTTTAGAATAGTGCACAAGTGATTTTCATGAGATCCATATTTTTTAGAGTAAACCAATATATCTTCAATAAATACCACCAAAATTTCATCATTATATTCCTTGAAATATCTAATTATTAGATCCATGAAAACAACGGGTGCATTAGTCCACCCAAAAGACATTATTGTAAACTCGTAATTCCTATACCAGGTTTGAAATGCTATTTTTGGAATGTATTCCTTCTTCACAAGAAACTAATGATATCCATATTGAATATCAATCATCATAAAATATTGGGCTCTATAAAGTTTATCAAATAAATCACCATTATGAGGTAGGGGATACAAGCCCTTTATTGTTATAGCATTGATCTTTTTATATTCAATTCACAACCCCATAGATCCAACTTTCTTATTAACAATAATAATTGGGCTCCCCATGGAGAAAAACTAGGTAAAATAAATCCTTTATCACTCAATTCTCCAATTGTTTCTTTATTTCAACAAATTCCATAGTGTACATTATATATGGGGTCTTTGATATAGGCCTTTAAATAAAAACAATGTCAATGGAGAACTCAATTTCCTGCTCCGGAGGATGTCCAGGTAAGTCCTCTGGAAACACATCAATATATTCTTTCACTGTTGGTATGTCCTCAATCCAAAAATTCCTCTCCTCACCCATAGTTATTGCATTCCCTTACTCCACAATAATTGAATTCAGTAGGGATACTCGGGGTGGATCTAGATGGGTATCAGATGGTGATGTTTCTACCCTAATGATAAGGGATTCCACATAGTTTTGAAAAATTGTAACATCCTTCCTCTTGCAATTAATTTTCACATCATAGTTATAAAGACAATATATAAAAAAGATTATATCAAAGTCAATAATGGGTTTGAAAATAAAATCAGTAGATAAAGCACGTTTATATACCATAATGGGGACTACCTAACACAGCTTTGTTGAAATTATAGTTCCCATGGTATTTTTGATTGAGAACTCCTTTATTAAATCATATTGAAAATATCTAATTTTCATGGAAAACTCGAAAGATATGAAAGAATGTGATGATCTAGAATCAAATAAATAATTGGCAACATTTGAGGAAATGATTAATGTACCTTCCAACACATCATTAAGAACATCAATATAAGTAATCTTGATCTCATAATCTTGTCCTTTCTCCTTGAAAATTTGATGGCATTTTACCTTGACTCTATTCACAATCGTTATCATAGTGTCCCATATCCCTATAATTATAGCATTGAAAAATTAATAGATTATTTATTACCCTTGAAATCACCCAAAATATGGAATTTTTTTCCACATTTCTAGCAAACCATTTTTCCCTTTAAGCAGGCACCTAGGTGTTTCCTTACATAATTATCACAGGGTAGATATTAATCTCTTCCCTTCATCCATATCTCCTTATTCTATTCCCAGAGTTTTTAGCACCCCTATTCTTCTCTTTGATTTCCTTAAAGTCATAAGACATAGATAATTCCTTTACTGCCATGATATCACATTATACTGTATACTCATATGATGAAAAAATTTGGGATACCAATGCCCTTTAGAGGAACGGTTTAAGGCTATTAAAGAATCGATCAATATGGAACCTTAGATATTGTTTATAGTCCACAACATTCCTTCCTAGCCTTCTAAATTTAGCTTTATAATTTGCAACATTCTAATCATCATTTTCCCTAAAATTCAGAAACTGCATTTCAATATCCACTCGCTATTCATGAGGAATGTATTTCTCTATGAATATTTTCTTAAAGTACCTCTATTACTTCTATTTTATCTCTTCCAACTCCTTTGTGTTTTGGATTAATAAACAAAACTGGTCAGCATATCTTTATAGTTGTTAAATAGCCACGATGACCTTCTCTCTTTCATTTCATCCCAAAGTAATAAATATATTTTCTAGGGGTTTGTAGTCCTATTGATTTATATAGGCTTTTACCGCATAATGTGATCTAACAAATCTCCTCAGAGTGGTGGATTTGAAAACTCTATATGGGTAAAGATATTATTCATAACTTGATTTAGTTATCCCAGTATTTTTATAAGCTGATCTGCACCAGTCACAGCACCAGAGCCAACATCATTTTCTTATTTCAGAGGGAAATCCATACATTGAATACGCATGTTCATGTTGTTTCCATTCCTTCCACTAGGCGTCATTTCTAAATAATTCCATACACTAGATTAGCATATGAATCATAATGTATAATCTCAATATACAAAAATAAATATCATAAATCAAAATCCTATACATAGCTAATTTCTTAATCAAAGATGTGGTTTCTTCGAGCATGAATTTTCATTTAAATCCTTCAAAATGTCTTGTAAGGAAAAAATGAATTATCCTAAGAATATACCCCAAGAGTGTAAAACCAGGTGCGTAGTAAAGTCCGTTGTCATGTACTAGGATACTCTGGTTCAAGCCCAAAACTCCTTGTCTGAGTTTTCACTCTTAGGCACATCTTTTCCACAACCCCGTCCGCTAGTATTATCCAGACTAGGTTGTATTTTCTATAAAGATACACATAATCTATTCCTTACCAAAATACTATGATATTATTTTAAGATTATCCTCAAATGAAATCCTAGGGATTTGTTCCCTAATTTTCATTTTATAAATCTAGTTTTCAAATTTTCTACCAAACTTCTTCTGATACCAATTATAAAGACATGACCCCAGTTTCCCAGAGTCGGTGCCTTATTTTATTACACTGGAATATAAAAAAGAAATTTGAATATAGAAGGACCATGTACTTTAGTAGGTTTTGGAAAGAAGATACATAAATAATTTCAGCATTTCATCATAAAAGGAAATACAACACTAATTTATTCAGATAGAAACATCCATGCCTCCTAGATTATGCCTACCAGTCACTCAGAACATACTCCTCATATCCTTGGAAATTTGAACCTATGAAAGGGGTGAGATCAAACGCTTAGTGAGAGTAAGAAATACAGTAGAAGATATCAAAAACATAAACATTATGAATGGTGAATAATTAGAAAACATGCCTTTTAAAAATGATAAACTTGAACAAATTATGGAATGAATATGACCTAAGAAAATAATCCCACAATAAAACATATTCATAAGTATTCTACTAGAAAAAGAACCAAATTAACATTAAATTACTAGATTAATAATGATTTAATTGCATGTGATGGACAATATAAAACATATCATCAAGGCCTCGTCCAAGACCTCTAAAATTGATTAAGGCCTCATCCAAAACTGTATCTCAAAAACGGCAAGGCCTCAGCCAATTCCATGTCTATTTGTCACATGAGACATAATGATCCATCGGGGGGATATATAGGGCCCCACACATCACTTAATAATAACAATTAATTATTAATATGAGTGGGGGATAAACATAAAAATATATACCTTCATATTTAAACTATCAAAAGAAATGTAAATATCTTTCCCTGAATAATAATCTTAAACACTAACCATTCAATGTAAATTGGTGATTGGTTTTAGGATAGCACATCCACAATAGAACTATTCAAAAACCATAAAATTAAATATGGTAGTTGAAATCATAAATTATTGATCCCAATTATACATAATAATCAACAGGATTGTTGAAACAAACGAAAGTACTCTTATAAAATCATTAAGTAATTCTAGATATAAATACTCTTTTATTTTGAAAAGAATAGTTATTTTGGAAAGGTATTTGTATAAAAAAATAACTGAAGTAAGATAGTATTTTTAAATTATAATTAATTATTATAGAAAGATAATGGTTTCTAAAAATAGATTATAGATTTCCCTTGAAAATAGGTAATAATTTGATAAATTCCTTTCAATCGGGCTTGTATTTTGGGAATAATATTGAATGTTCCTTTTAAAATGTGCAACTATCCATAAAATAAGGATGTATTATGGTTGGTGTACATATATAACATACTAAAAAATAATTTATGAGGAGTATACAATATTAAAATAAATTCATTGTGTTATGTGGACAACAAAATTAACCCGACTGAAAATGGGGGTTCGGTTGAAAAACACTTACCTTAAGTCCAAATGTGTTCCGCTCTTGAACATACAATCCTGAAATATGAAATAAGACTTATTAATAACTTAATTAAGAACCTATTAGAAATGTATTTATTTTATCATGATTTTATTAAGTCCATTATGTCCTTATTGATTAGTTATAAGATGTAATGTTGACGTTCTGGAGTGTTTGTTTTCTTCATTTTCATTATCAGTTCACATGTTCTTAAGTAAAGGAATTGAAGTGGAATGCATGTAAATATACATAATTGAAGTTATGTATTTTTTATGAACATTCATAAGTGTTAATGGTAATTTATATAACTTGGGTACATGGAATGGGGATGAATCATTAAATGAAATGTTAATGACAACCACTTCGATTATTTGGCGGTATTAAGATTATTATAAACTATTTTGGTCATGTGATTTAATATCATGTAAACATACTGGTTCCTGAATATTAATTAGGTTATAATACATATATTTTAAACTTTTTCAACCATAAAATGGTATCACGGCTAGTAATGAAGGGGAAATTTAAGAACAAAACTTCGTTGTCCACGATGGTTGTAAATTAGAACCCCATGGATGATGATTTCATTTATAAAATAAAATGGAGAGAGTAATTATATTGATGATATTTCATCTATTAACATGATATAATTATAGTTAATAGATGATATTGTAGTTATCATTTTCATTTGGATAGTGTATTTGAGGATAGGATGAAGATAAATTTAAATGAAACTAAATGAAAAAGAATTGTGCTTTACCTCTAGAAATAACCTCCCCGTGATCCTCCTTAAGGAAAGGGGTTTTGGTATGTTGGAAAGAACAAGAGAATATTAGATGTGGGGAGTGACTAGGGAAGGTTATTTGGGTAGAAAAATGAGACGATACAAGGCTTAGAGGAGTGAAGAGAAGAGGGAGTGATGGGGGTTTTATAGTTGATGGGAGGAATGAATTTTGAATATTTTACCAATTATTTTATTATTTACCACCTGAAAACCAATAGTGTTGTTTCATGTAACCCGTAATATTAATATGTGCATTTGAGTTAGAAAAAAGTGGACTTTATTGACTCTTGATTTCATAAATTGTTTATTTAACTGCTAATTTGTATATTAAGTATTTTACTGTATTTCACTATTCATTAAAAATTCATGAATTTCAGAAAAATCTCAAAAATTCCCCCAAACCATTTTGAGACGTGTAGAATTCAAAAAATAACAAAAATTTTGTGAAATAATTTTCTAAATATTATTAAATAAATTTTAAAATAAAATCAAAGATAATTTAAAAAATAACAATTTTGAAGTTATAATTAGCTTTATATCACATTGAAAATTTAATTAAGAACCCATTATAATATTACCATAATAAAATAAAAACATATCAATATTTTCTATTCATAAGGGTCATATTACTATTTATAATGGTATGTTACTATTCATCAAAAAAACAAGGTGGTTTTACCAAACTTTAAATTACATACTGATCACAACACTAGATGACCATTTTTCAAAATTCAAAAAATAGAAGAGGAAAAGCTATATTTAATTGATAAATTAGAAAATCATTATTTTTGTAGGGATTTAGTGTTACATACATTCAATATTTATTTCCAATAACTGGGGGTGTTACAGTAACAAACAATGTCTCATACATAATAATATCATGGGAAATAAATCTTTAACAAATTAATTCATGGGATATATAATTCTAATCCCACTATTCATACAAGAATGTATATTTATATATGTTTACTGCATAAAAACACATCCTTGATCTATCGAGGCTATAAAATTATTAACCCCTAAAAATAAAATGGGTCGTATAACATTTTATACAAGGTTTAAAAATAATCTAAATATAAGAGGTGGATAATACTGTGAATTTAAATTCTCAATGAATGAGAAGAAATATAATATAATATATATTCATTGATTAGAATATAAATAGTAAATAACATATAAGAACATATTTTCATAGAAGAGATAAAATTATTATTGATTAAAAAAAGTGATTCATTAGCTTTAAGAAATTGTATGTTTTAAAAATAAGGAAAATATTTGTTTAAAGAATATTTTCTACAAGTGATTTAATAATATTTCCATAAAATGGTTTCTTTTAAATAAATAAATTTAATATATTAAATTTATAAATTCAATAAAGATTTATCATAAAATATAAAATGTATAATTGTAAGAATAATAAGAATAATTTATTATAATTTTCATTTAACATGAAATATTTATGAAAAAAATAATGAATTATTAATAAAGAAAAATGGAAATACAATAAACGTAGAATTCATGATAAAAAAAATATTCCAAAAACATTTGTATAATAGTATTGAGAAAATATGAATTTTGAATATAAATATTGAATAAAAATTTCAGGTAAAGAAAAATTCCAATTACAAAATTCATAATGGATGAATAGTAAATCAATAAGAGAGGAAAATACTTTATATCCCCTAAAATTTCTAGGGGATATTAGAAAGTATATTTTAATTTAAAATTTATTAAAATAATCTAAAAAATATTAAACCATTATAATATCATATAAGAATATATATCAAGAGAAAACAAATAATTAAAATTTTTAAATTATTGAGTAATAAAAAATTAATAGGATAGATAAAATTGATATGAAAAATCACATAAAAGTGTATGCATGAAGAATATGAACTTTAAAGTATATGAGAGTATATTTATAAAAATACAAGAAGAAAAATGTACATAAATTTTGTTGAAAACTAAAATTGATATGATTGAAAAATGTATACTAAAATAATATGAAAATAAATATTATATTTTAAATAAAGTTCATGGAAAGATTTCTTAGTATATATAAAATTAAATATCACTACTAATTTTACAAAATAAATGAGAAATCAAATAAGGGAGATAATTTAAAATAACAAGAGAGATATAGGTTTTATTACCTCATTGTACTCAATTAATGATGGGACGGTGAGAAGAATATATAGTTATCCCAAAAATTAAGAGTACAATCAAAACCAATATATGGAAACGAATAATATTTACATGGAATAAAATTATATAGGAAACTAAAATATACTTTCAACCTCAGTACAAAAGATCAAGACTGAAAATATCATATAAATATTGTATGGTATAAATTATGCATTGATTTAGGAAAATAGAATAGTATGTAAATCCACAGAAATTACAAAAAAAATATGATATAGGTTATTCTAAATTGAAATTAAATAAAAATATTCTAAATAAATATAAGATATAAGAAATATCAAATAGGAATAGAGATCAAGAGAAGATCCTTTATTTGAACACCCTATATGCTCGAAGATTCTATAAATCCATATATATTAATATTTTTTATTCATTTAATATTTAATAACATATTTATATTTATTTAATTAATTTGTAATCTATTATACTCATTTATTAATTATTCAATGTTCATTTATAGTTTAAATTGATAACATGATGTTTTATTTCAAATTATTACGTGTTTATCATGGTATAGTGATCTGGATCATTTATTTTTATTCATGATTTTATCATTTATAAATTTTACAATTTACTAGAATAATAATATTAAAAGGCTTTAAGAATTATTATTTTTCTTCTATGAAAGTTATAATCCCATTTTATAAAGAATCATCCTATGATTTTCTTACATATATAACTTAACCAGTTATAAAGAGTAATTTAATAATGAATATTAATCTAGGAATTACCAAATCCAAATGATAAAAATATCTTAAAATCATTAAAAAAATTATACTCACAACGGATATTATTGTTTTTGAGCAAATAAAATTTCTGATGATGAAAAAAATGTAGTGTTCCACCCCAAAATCCAATAAGCAGTTCCAAAATACATTGGACCACAAGAACTCAAGCGCGCCACCCTATAAGCCAGAGCCTGCCAACTAGCAGTAAAGGATAAGGTGTGTCCGGGGATATGATATTCCCTCATAGGTTAGAGTGTATTGTTTCAAAATTCATATATTTTTGGTATGAAATAGTAAAATTACACACTGTAGGACTAAACCAGTAACCCAGTGTAGTAGAAGAAGATATTAGAAAAAACTGCATTGGAACAATAAAAATAATATTCCTTGAAAGATCAATAAAAAACTGGAAGAAGCTGAAAATTATTGTCCAGAATTTGATAATGTTGATGCATTATATAACTATTCAAAATTGTGCATGGGGAATTGAGGATACATGCATATACGACTTTCTTTCAAAATATATGAAAGAGGAAAAAACATGTACAAAACTAAACACAAGAATTAGCTCTGCCCTAGTCCCCTATACTTCTTCCAAATTTTTATAAATCAAAGATCTGAAGCATGAACCATACCTTTATCTATAACTTTGATCATAAATTCATTATAGTTTCTGATGTTCTCCTAGGTTGGGTATCAGAAATAATCTCAGTAGGCCACCACCAAAAGTTTCAGGACCAATCTAGTTCATATAATATAAAATATAAGAATTTCATAAAATAAAAATGAATTTAAATGATTAAATAAATAAATATTTGGTCTGTGATCCAAAATGGAAACATGATTGATACCACCATCTTTATCCTAATCTAGATGTATGAACCGGGGTACCTATACATGTAATAATGTATGTACAGGGGTCATCATAACATACATAACAAGTGCAAGATTACCCAAAACATGTGATTGGGATTTGTGGTCATGTCCCTGGAATATTATTCAAGCATGCTCATAATTTAGATAAGAGGAATCAAATATAAACAAGAAAAAAATCTTTCAAATTCAATATGGTATCCTAATCTCATCCTAGGAGGATCATATGGAGTCTCAAGTGTCATTAAAGGTTACTATTGTATAACCAATACCACCAAGTTCATCCCAATTGACTCATAATGGCATCCCTCTTATCAGTCATGGCATGGTGAACTTTGATTGAGTATCAAGTATCTCACATAGAGATCCTAGAATCACACTAGGTATAGAATATCCATCTTTCTAATGAGTCCATACACAGTTTCTCTCATAGAGTACCAGTGTCTCCCATGAGTACAAATAATCATCTGGGAGATCCCATCCAAGGCTAGCCAAGGCTTGCTCTAAGAACTTTGGGTAGAAACAATCCATGCATAGAAATTCCATCCACAATGTCATTACTTTAGGAACCATGCTCGCTCCTAGCATGCAAACAGATAATGCATAGTAACCAAGACCCATAAATTAACATATCATTTGCATATACAATAAGATAATAAATCTATCCCATAAATTTCTTTCAATCCAACATCCATGGAAAACGGTGGTATGAACAAGGCACTATGAAATGAGTATAAATTGTAAAGAACATCAAATGTAATAAGAATAAGCCACATGTAATGAAGAATAAGGTTCAAGGAATTATGAAATAATATTAATAATAATCACAAGGTTCTCGAGCATGCCCTCAAGGCACAAACCATGGTGCTTTTAAATAATAGGCATAAGAAAATAGGAATTAAAAAATTTGATGAGAATTAGAATCCATATAATTAGGTAAACTCAAGGCCTTACACTTTGCTTCAATTCATATTCAACTCTCCTTTTTAAATCCATTATCAAAATTTTATTACACCTAAAGATGTGTTCGACCATTTTTAACAAGGGAAAAGTACTCTAAGAGGGATACACACCCATTTGGTTGGCTTAGGTCAAAGAGATCACCCATAATGGTAATTATCTACTCAACTAGGAAATATAGGACATGGAAGGACGTTTAATTTAATTTAATTATCAAATTCGAGGCATTGCTTGACATTTTCAGAATGCGGAACTGAGGCTCACCCATTATTAAGAGTTGAAATAAGCGGGAAGTACCTAGACCACCTTCCTTGATGTAGTATCACTCAATTCATCGATTTTACAGAATTAAATCAACCTTGACTGATAGAAATTGAAGAAATCATCCAACACACTAAAAATAGGGGAAATTGTTAACCGGTAAATAGAACAATAGACAGGGATATAAACATTAATTAGAAGGGATATAATCATAGATATGACCAAGATCATTCCAATGGATCCAATGGTGAGTGACTTGGTGATCAGACAGAGAGGAAATATAAAATCCAAGAATTTATTGAGGAGGAACCCATGGGTGGACATGGATAGCGAAGAATGGGGCAGGTAAAACAGGTTTGGGGTTTTTAAAAAGTTTAAGAGAGAAATTTAAATTTCACTCACATATGAAGGGGTAAATGGTTTGGCTACATCGTTGGCCATAAAATGTGACAACCATGCGAATGGAATATATCCAAGAGGCCAACGTCACCACACAGTTGTGTTCCTAGGGTTTCACTATTGCAGACAAACTATACAACCCCCATCACCCCAAAGACATAATCCATAGTGTAAGGTAAATTGTGTTTTCTTGGTGGCACGATTTTGACTAACCATACGGCCCACTCTGCCTTTCAAAAATCAGGGATTATGGCTTTTTTGAACACACCAATAAATACCCATGATACAGCCTTAAATCCCTTTGTAATCAATATTAGGGCCAAACAATGGAATTAAAACTGAATATTAATGTTATTTACCTTTTTAGAAAAGTCATTACATTACAACATCCACTCTTTATGACCACTCATCTTCTTGTTTCCCTTATAAGGGTGTTATGACATCATATATGAAAACAAATTCCTCTACACATGTACATCAACCTCCCATTCTTAAGACACATCCTATACATGTTTCTTCTTCCATGGCACCCATATTAGAGGAACTGACATGCCTCTGAGATCTTTCATGCTTCAGTCAATGACACATATTACATGCTCCTCAAATGATGTATCTTCTTCCATATAAATATCCTTTGGTCCAAATTAATGATATTTTTTAGAATGATACTGATGATGCTATGATATTTAAATGATGGAATTCATGGAATAGTACATGTAAGGTAATAGAAACCAATAGGATAACAACCCAACTCCCTCCATTATCCTGAAAGGCCCAATATATGGAGGTGATAAATTTTCATATCTCATATTTCATTTAGGACCCAGTCTAGGTGAAGCACATAGAATGACCTGATCTCCCACCATGAACTCCAAAGGATTATAGTGAAGATAAATATAAGACTTCTACCTAGAATGAGATATATACATAAAATTCTAAATTAGATGGACTTTCACTAAAGTCTCCTGAATGAGATGAGAACCTAGTAGAGCTACCTCACCTACATATAGCTAGCACAGAGGTGAATGGAATATCCTGCCATAAATATTCTCATAAAGATACATCATAATTCATTCTCGAATGATGTAATTCTATGAAGAATATACTAGAGGGATATTATTTTCCCTTGAACCTCCATAATCAATTATACATGCCCGAAGAATATCCTATAACACATTTAACATCATCTTGGACTACTCTTCTGTCTAAAGGTGATATGGTTTACTCAAGATCAGTTGCGAACACAGTGCCTTCTTTAACCCTTTCTATAAGAATTATGCAAAGTATTCATCTCGGTCTAAACTGGTTGAATGTGGGAACTATGGAGGTGAAATATCTCTTAGATATATATCCTTTGAAGATAATCAATTTAGAAGTTCTCTCTTATATAAAGGAACTATTCAACCTTGGTCTACCTATAGATGATCACCCATACTACGTCCATGTCCTGAGTGGATATCGATAATCCCATCAATAAATCAAAGGCGATGTCATTATATTTCCACTAAATAATGAATAGAGGATGTATATTTCTAATAGGTATTTGGTGATATTCCTTCACTTAATGATAGGTGGAACACATCCGGATAAAACATACTATCTTCTTCCTCATATTTTTTACCAATACTTATAAAGTATATCTCTATATTTCATCATAATCATAGGATAAAATTACCAAATACTATCATGATATTCCCACAAAAACTCTTCTGGTATAGAAAAAATAACCCAAACACTTGCATGGAATATTAGGGTTTCATTTTCATCAATAACCCAACTAATAGATGGGTTCTCACATGAAAATTTCACCCTCAAGATGAGACCCTCATAATCATGTTGTTACCTTTTCTAATACCACACTATAAGGGAGGATGTCACTATTATAGTTTCAAAAATAAGTTTCTCATGTTGTTCCTGAATCTGCAAGTGTAACTCAGAAAATAGGGACACCATCGACAACTCACTACTAGGTTTTGGGAATACTTTTGACTTTTTTTAGATCAGAGATTAAACTACGTCATTTAACATTATAGTTGAGTAAGAAATATTAATGTTGAACAACTATGTGTGTTCCACTAACCTACACTGCCTTAGATTCAATTCTCTTTGTATGGATATATATTTCATAATTTTTTAATCAAAGTAAATGATGAATCGCTCAACCAATAGTTAGATCTTTTAATAGCATAGATCATGGACAACTACTTCTAACTCAAGGGTGTGTGTAGAGAAGTTCTGTTAATGGGGCCTCAGTAGGCGGGACCTATACAGTACCACTTGATCACCCTGCATTGACATTACTCCAAACCTGATTCATGAAGCATCATCGTAGATAGTATACCTTCATTCTACATTTGGAAGAATCTATATCAATGTTGAAGTCATTATTACCTTTAACTCAAGAAACATTTTCTCAAACGATGTATTCTAATATACTTTCACCCCTTTCTTGGTGAATCCCATTATTGGTGCATCTAGATGTGAAAAATATTGTATAAAACATCAATAATATCCAAGAATCCCTAAGAAGAAGCACATATCACACACATTCTTGGGATTCTCATAGTAATATAATGCTCTCAATATATTTGGGTCTACTAAAACTACAAACTCTGAAATAATATGACCCGTGAAGTGGATTTTATCGATCCAAAAGATGAATTTACTGATCTTGGAATAAATATGATTTTATGGCAGAGTATTTGGTATGATATTTGGATGGGTAGCATGGTGTTGTATATTGCGTGAATACACTAATATTCTATCTATTAAGACCACCACAAGGAAACCATGATATGGGTAGAAAACCTGATTCTTCAAAGAAAAGAAGATTTTCGGTACATTTTTAAAGACACAAAACATAACCAAATACTAGTACATGACATACCTATATCAGAAAATTTTATGTCGTAGGTCTGGTAGCCTCACAAGAACATTATGCTAGCCCAACCACTTAATGATCATGGAGGAAATCATTTCTCCTTAGAGCTGGTTGATGTTATTGGTTATACAAGATAGTTGATACTGGTTCTTCAATGTATGATGCTTTAGTCTGAGTTTATCCATATGCAATATAAATTTATCATCCAACATCTTGGATAAATGTATATGTTTGTCACATGGTGATGTTTTGGGTTATATAAAACTATTTTACTCTAGATCATCAAGAAAGTTATTGAGTTCTGGGATCTCTATAGGTCACATCTTATAGGGAGGAATGGACATTGGTACCGCACCAGGATGTAGCTCTATGGTGAGATTGACCTCTCTCTAATGAGGTAAGCTATAAAAACCATTATCAAAGACATCCATGAAATGTTCTACCATAGGTTGTAATTCTACAAGATGCATTCCCTTGTCACTCATAAGGAGACTCTCCTTATGAGCTATCACTCCACCTAGACCAGTGTGTTTGGATCCATCTCGACATTCCTAGTTATCCCATTCTCCCTTATGAATATTTTTGTTTCCATATGGTGTTGTAAATGACACCTATCATAAATTTAAATCCTCGTGGTCATGATAAGGCACAATCCAGTCTGTATCATGAATGAATTTTAAGCAAGTCAGCTCAATAATAAATAAATTACCAAAGAAAGGGTACCCACCTATATCAAGGGGAAATTTTGTACTTGTGTATTCCCATGATCAGATCCCAAATGGAATGTTCATTGAAATAAAACCCCAGAAGTACTCTTTTACAGGGCCTAGACATTCTACAACCACAAGAAATATAAAATAGTGTGATTCACCTATATCAAAAAGTGATGAAACTAAAGAAGAGGATACCAAAATTTTAACTCATATCATAGATGGACTCAAAATCTTGTCCTCAAGTGCATGCTGCAATTGATAAGTATATCCAAAACCGTGACCATGAGATGTGGACTAACATGCCTGAGCATGTCCACTCTACTGACAGAAAACATCTGAAGCATGACTGTCTCATCCATGGCCACTGCCAACTCATCATGATCAGCCAATAGAATAGAAACTCTCTACTTTATTTGAATTTTCGAATCGTGTAACTGAGATGGAATTCAGTATGGATACCCTATCTCTAGATTCTGGAGAAAAATATCAACATAAACACTATAGGTGACTCATCCTGATGCAACATCGACACTCAATTGCATTCATGATGCATTGGGGAATCTTATGGAATGGACTTACTCACCTGTATCACACCACATAAATATTGGTGTATTCCACTTGGCTAGTACTACCCCCACATTCAACCATGAAATGGCACTACCTACTACTAAATGTATAAGGACAAAACCTTAAAACATTACTTAATCTTGATATAAATGAATAATTCACATTGAGGATTTTTTCAGGTTTATATTTTTATGGAATTAGTCCATAACTATTACATCTCAAAAGTTAGATAGTAGAAACTTCTACTTAGTTTCCATTTTTTTCATAAAATAAAAACTCTTGAAAAAAATAGGAGCCATGTCCAGCTCCATGTTTTAGATAGCATGACTTTCCTTGATCTCATCTGTGACCCTATTCCACTTTATGCCCTGTGAAAAACATTTCAAAAACTTGGGATGAGTATAAAAAGCTCATTAAGTAATACACAAAGAAGGAAACTATTATTTTTTAAGTAAACCATGAATACCTAATCATAAGTAATAATTTTAACATATATGAAGTAGTAAATAACCTTCAATGAATAAAATATCATTGCTTTCTCTTTTGTAACCAAAATATCACAATATAATCGATATAAAAAACACACAACTTATAAAGGTAACTTGGAACATAAACATACTAAAATGTAATAACCATACGGTCGACTTCCCCACATGTCACTAAATGGAATAGCCATACAGCCGACTTCAATACCCAATGAATTAGAGTTTATAACGTAACCACCCATCCTGGTTTATCAAGGCATCACCCGTAATTTGGTTTATCAAGTAACCACCTGTCAAATGTTCACGTACCATTATAAAATCATAACACATACAACAAATATAAAGGAAAGAAAACATTTCAACATTTCAATCACAATATATCACATAAATAAAATGACATAAAAAATCATTATCAAAACTATTTTCAATACAAAAATACATAATAGAGTATATGGTATTTATTTTTCCTTTTAAAAACATTACGGCTTGTTAAGGAAGCCAAGGATCAAATAATACTCTTGGCGGCGGAAAGGTCGTTGTCAATGCATACGTTAAAAAGAAACATACTTTTTGTCATTTAGTAAAATGCTTCGTAGAGAAAATATTCCTTCTGAATAAAATTCAAAGTCAATGGGGTTTATACACCGTATAAAAGAAAGTTGTGTATAAAACAAAATATGCCTCAATGAAAGGATATTGAGACGAAGTCCCTTACCTCATGTCTGACTTGACTCGATTGTTCATTAATCTCCTAAATAATAAACTAAAGTTAATTTATACTTGATTAAGAACCTTTTCCATTTTTATTATTCCTTTTATATCACTTATTACCATGTTATAAACATTATGTAATCATTTGCATTAATAATTTTCATTTTGTGGATATTTGGTACTTGAGTCCAAAATGGACTTCTTAAAATTACATGTTGTTCATGTGGTAAAAGGTTCATTATATCCAGAATGATATTCATGATTTTGATATCATATATATAATATATATCCAACATATACATGTATTTATAATAGTGCATTACATTTATAGGTAAGAAATGAAACGCACCGTTCATGGAGACGGTAAGCCGTACATACACATGAACGCTACTTCCATTTATATTTCATATTTAATTGAATTACAACATAATGATAAATAGTAGTAATATAATTCCAGTATTGTATCATATATAAAATCATTAAACCTATCCTTTATACATACAACATATGGTATGAACGATTCATATCACTTTGAGGGGGCGATAGTCCGTACTTCCTCAAATGAAATTATCGTGTTTACCCATAATGGAAACCATAAAGGTATGCTATAAATGAGAAATACAGAAGAATAAGGGGAAAAACTTAATATAAAAAATATATAAATAAAATGACATATTAATGGCCACCATGAGAGGTGGTAGGAGAAAATTGAACATTCATCTTTTCGTGAGGCAGTAGTTCGTCATCCACAGATACAATATGTTCTTCACCCATTAAATAGCGGTGTGTGTAAGTGTAGCAGGAATACATCTCATAACAACATCCTATTATATTTTATATACTGTTGTTGTTACAAAAAAAATTAATAAAAAGAGTTTAATTGGTTGGAGAAGGAAATTAAAACAAAAGAACATAAGAGAAGACATTACCTTTAAATCGGGTAACTCCCCTTGGTTAGAACCAAAAGGGTTTCTTGAAGATAATTCTGCCTAAAGTAAGGATTTTATGATGAATATAGGGATATTGGGAGCTAATTTGAGTAGATTTTTGATGAGCCAATGGGCTTGAAAAGTGTGTGAAATGGGTGGGAAGTTGGGTTTTTTTATAAGTGAGTGGAGGGGCTCTTTTGGAAAGCTTGAAAATATTATTTTTTTAGATAATGATTTTCATTTTTTAAAGGTCTGAAAATCATTAAAGTAAAATATAAGGTATCCCATGTTCGAAATAAAATCATACAATAAAAATTGGACTATTTTTGGATATTATTTTAAACATTATCTTCTGATTTATTTAAATCATTCATTAATTACTTAAACACTACGTCATCATTGTGTCATAAATAATTTTATTTATTTGAAGTCTAAAAACTATAATCAAATTACCATGATTTAGAAAATATTTTTATCTTTCTAATTAATATTCATATTCATAAATATAATTTATAAAACCCCATGTAAATTTCTTTTTAGTAAAACAATTCATGTTTGTGAAAATTGTTTTACTTTAAATAAAAGGTATTAATGTCATTATCTTACCAAAGTGGCTCCATGGGGTCCCACAAATTGACCCATGGATTGTCTTCATCATCCATGACTCATCCAATATGAGTAGGACAAGTGTAAAGGTAATTTCATATTATTATAACATCATATTTACCTTAAATTACACTAATTACCTTTAATTACGATTAATAGAACTTAAAAGTTACTATTCGCCAAAAAATTATTTTCATCCCATTGAACCAGATTTTACATACTAACGACAACCATGTATGTCGGATTTTTGAAATTCAATTCACAGAAGCGGTAATGTTTCGTTTAAATAAAAAATTTAGTTTTTTAACTACCACATAGTGGTTTAACTATTCATCAAAAATTGATGTTTTTCAGAAAAATACCAAAGATTCACCCTAATCTATATTTGATATTCCGAATTCAAAAATGATGTCTATTTTACAAAATTCAAAACATATAAGTTTCATTAATTAATTTTATAATTATTTCATGTTGTGAAATCAAATAACGTGTTTTAAAAAAATAATATATATCAAAATATTGACACTTGTTTAAGTCCAATTTCAAAGTGAAATTAATTCTAATGACCACCATTGGATTAAATGGTAAAAATATATTCTAATTAAACTTTAAGAAAAATTAAAAGGATAATCTAACCATATAAATAAATTAGATTAAAAATGAGGTTTTGAATTAATATACAACATTTTTCTCTATTCATTTTAAAAAATGAACTTTATCGAAAAAATAACAGAAACATACAAAAAGTAAATTTTGATGTACTGATTCTAAATAAGAATTTTATTTGGTCCAATAAAATTTATAAGAGTGACCAAAACTATATTTAAAGAGGATTCACCATCAAAAGGTGATAAATCGACCTTTTAGTGAATATTGTAGTATTTATGCTTAAAATTAGATTAATTTGCATTTTGAGCCTCTAACATTTATTGGATAAATGTAAAAAAAATTAACAAATATATATAATCATATTTTAGTTATTTATATTCATTCCTTCCAATACAATGGCTACTTGTTAACTACCACTTGAAATAATATTATTATATTATTAGCGTGCAACGTAATTTTTCAAATAAATCTGTTGTTGCGTATCGGGTATGCCATCAAACATAGAAACCCCATTAAAGTAAAATTAATATTTAATCCACAAATAATAATTAATATGAAAATGTATTATTCTATATTTACTTGGGATGTTACATCCTTCCCACCTTTTGGGAATTGCATCCTCGCAATTTTATTCACTTATAAAATAAATGGGGGTATTTATCCCTTATAGAATTTTCAGATTCACAAGGTGCCTCCTCAACCATATGATTTTTCCACAAAACCTTCACCTGATGAGTTACCTTATTCTGTAACACTTTCTCTCTACTATCAAGAATCTAGATTGGTTGTTCCTCATAAGAGAGATTCTCTTCCAACTGAACTACATTTATGCTCAAAACATGAGATGGATCTGGCATATACATTCTCAACATTGAAACATGAAAAACATTGTGTACCTGGGACAAACATGGAGGTAATGCCACTCCATATGAAACTGATCCAAATTTATTTCAGATTTCATAAGGTCTAATGAACCTCGGACTCGTCTTTCTTTTCATTCTAAAACACATCACACTTTTCCATGGAGAAACTTTGAGAAAAACATGATCACCTACCTCAAAAGAAAGATCCTTCCTCTGGATATCCGCATAACTTTTCTACCGACTATGGGATGTTCTCATGTGCTTATGAATCAACTGAACTTTAGATGCCATCTCTTACACCAATTATGGTTCTATCAGCTTTCTATCACCTACTTCATCCCAAAAAGCTGGAGTCAGACACCATTTTCTATATAATGCCTCAAACGGAGCCATCTGTATACTGGAATGAAAACAGTTATTATCATAAAATTTAACCAAAGAAAGATGTTGGTCCCAACTTCCCTGGTAATCCATATTGCAAGCACGAAACATAACCTTCAAGGTCTGAATTGTTCATTCTGACTGCCCATCTGATTGCGGATGAAAAGCTGTAATAAAATTTAATTCAGTACCCAATGACATCTGAAATCCTTTCCAAAAGATAGAAGTAAACATGGGATCATGATCAGATACAGTGGAGAGGGGAACACCTTTTAACTTGACTATCTCTTTAATATACAACCGAGATAGTTGATCTAGAGTGAAAGTATATTGAATAGGAAGGTAAAGAGCATATTTAGTCAATCGATCAACAATAACCCAGATTACATTATTACCTCGAGATGTCTTTGGTAATCCCACAATGAAGTCCATGGATATATTTTCGCATTTCCACTCTCACACCGGTAAAGACTAGAGCATCCCTTTATGTAACTACCACTCTGCTTTAACCTACTAACTAGTGAAACACTTCACAGTAAAATTAGCAATATCTCTTTCCATTCCATCCCACTAGTAATACTCTCACAGATCTTTGTACATCGTAGTACTTACATGATAAACTGTTAACGGGGAACTATGAGCCTCACATAACAACTCATTCTTCAACATTGAATTACAAGGCACACATAGTCTCTTCACAGACCTCAAAACACAATCATTATCAATGTTAAATTCAGGCAACTTACCCTTCTGAACTAGCCCTACCTTTTTCTGCAACTTACTGTCTTTCTTCTACGCTTGCTTAATTCTGTCTGATAGAGATGATCTCACTGACACCTGAAACAAAATATAAAAACTTTCTGCACCAACAACTTCTATGCCAAAGATCATCAAATCAAAAACCAAAGGATATCCTTCCAAACGTAGCATGTTTAATGAAGCATTACATTTTCGACTCAAAGAATCAGCCTCTTTATTTTCATTTCCCAGATGGTAATGGATTTTACAATCATAATCCTTGATTAACTCCATCCATCTCCTATGTCTCATGTTCAACTATTTCTGAGTGAATATATACATTAATCTTTTGTGGTCAGTATATATTTCACAATTTACTCCTTACAAATGATGCCTTTAAATTTTTAAAGCAAACACAACAGCAGATAATTACAAATCATGTGTAGAGTAATTTAACACATGAGTTTTCAACTCACGTGAAGCATAAGAAATTCCCTGATCATTCTTTATAAGGACACAACCAAGTCATTTCAATGAAGAATCTCTGTAAATAACAAACTCACCATTTCTGGAAGGCAGTGCCAAAACTGGAGCATTCACCAATATTATTTTCATTTCCTAAAAACAATCATGAAATTCTTTTTTCCAAATGAACTTAACACTTTTTCGAGTTAACTTAGTCTTTGGACTAGATAACTGTGAAAAATTTTCAAAAAACCACCAGTAATAACCTGCCAAACCAATAAAACTACGGATCTCAGTTATGTTTATGGTTCTTGTACATTATAAAATAACTCCTGTGTTAGCAGGATCAACAGTTATATTATTTTTTGAAACAATGTGACCAAGGAAAGAAACTATTCGTAACAAAAACTCATATTTGATGAATTTTCCATACAGATTCTTTTCATTTAAGGTTTGCAAGATAACCCATAAATGACTTTAATGTTCCTCTTTAATTTTGGAATAAACCAAAATATCATCAATGAACATAACCAAAAACTTATCCAAGACCTCATGGAAAATTATCTTCATTAGATCCATGAATACAGCAGGTGCATTGGCTAACCCAAATGGCATAACTACAAATTCATAACGGACATATCTAGTATGAAACATGGTCTTCGGAACATCTTCTTCTTTTACTTTCAACTGATGGTACCCCTACCTCAAGTCAATCTTCGAAAAATACTGAGCTCCCTGGAGCTGATCAAACAAATCATTGATATGAGGCAAAGGATACTTTTTCTTAATAGTGATGTTATTAAATGCTCTATAATTAGTGAAAAGTCTCATTAACCCATCTTTATTTTTAACAAACAGGACAAGAGAACCCCACAGTGATGTGCTAGGTCAAATGAAACCTTTATGTAATAGCTCCTGTAATTTGTTTTTTAACTCCAAATGTTCAATTTTAACCATTCGATAAGGGGCTTTTGAAATTGGTTTAGAATCAGGAACTAAGTCAACAGTAAATTCAACTTCCCGATCATGTATAATACCATGAAACTTATCAGGAAAAATATCAAGATACTCATTTACCACTGGCACATCATTAATCTGAATAGTTCCTTTGTTTTCAACAATTTGTGCAAGGTAACATTCATTTCCATCATTTACTAGTTTCTCATCTTCCTGATATGTTATCAAAAGTAAGGGTTCATTATTGTACAGAAACTAAAAATATTTCAGAAAAGAAACCTCTTTAGCTATGCAGTCAATCTTAGCATGATAAATAGAAAGCCAATCTATGCCCAAAATAAAATCAAACTCTACTAGAGGCAAATCAATAAGGTTTTCTGGTAGATTCTTTCCACACACAAGTATAGAAAGTTCATATAATTTCTTTTTGTCACAACGTTTCCGCCTGGTGTTTTTACAATAAGTTCTAGATTCATATCATGAGATGGAATTCCCAATTTACTAGAAAACTTCTCAGAAATGAAAGAATGTGTAGACCCTGAATCAAACAACACATTGGCATAATCTGAACAAACAAACAGTGTACCTAATACCACTTCATTCGATGGCCCAACATCTGATGAAGTAGTTGTAAAGGATTTCACCACCCATTTCTTCTTTTAGTCTGGCTGCTTTCCCTCAGTTGAGTTCTTTGTTAGATACTCATTTCCATAATGACCCATTTCATTACACTTAAAACATCTTACTGTTGGATTTTCATTTCATGTTTGACCTTCTTTCTTACAGTTACGAGCAATATGACCAGACTTACCACACAAAAAGCACTTTCCAGACATTGATAAACATTATCCAAGATTCATTTTACCACAATTCTCACATGATGGATATCTGGTTCTCTTACCTCCAGGCTTCTTTGATGAATTCTTTCCCTTTTCCTGCCAACTTGACCTCTTATTCTATTGTTTTTCAAAGAACACCTGATCATCGGCAAACTCCATTTTCACCTTCTCCTCACATCGAACAAGTTTTTCATAACTTTTAAACTTGCGAGTAGCTAAAGACCTTAGAAACTTTGGCTTTTACCCTGAGTAAAAATCGTTGATTTTACTACCAAGATCTCATATGAAATTTGGAGCATACCTTTCTAGTCGAGTGAACTTTGCTTCATAAGCAGCCACTGAGTCATCCTCCTACCTCAATTCTAGGAATTTTTTCCATCCTAAGACAAACCACCATAGGAAAATATTTCTCAAGAAACATACCTTTGAATTCATCCTAGTCAAGATCATCAATCTCCTCACTATCCCTAATATTTCTCACCATAAACCACCATTGATCACCTTCACCTTCAAAATGGTAAACAGCGATACTAAAATTTTGATGTTCTGAACACCCCATGACATCCAAAATATTTTCCACTGCTTTAATCCACCCTTCTGCTAGCAAAGGGCTAGATGATCCTCAGAATGATGGAGGATGTTGCCTCATAAAATTCCCATGTAGAGTCTTTGGTTTTGGCCCTGTCAGACTTTGGATTATTTTTATGAATAATTCCAGAGATAGGCGCGAAGACGGTGTGCGATTCCGAGGCCCGGTGTGCCCGGAATTAATTTTATAAAAATATTAAGTATTTTTATACTATTCACGTGGGGGATGTGTGATATCTCCCAAAAGGTAGCTCAGAACGGAAATCGGAGGGCACGGTTGCGTCTGGAACGTGCAATTTAACCTAGGCGAGGTGTAAACTTTGTGGGCGTGGGCTTGCGGTGGAAAACGCCACTAGGGGAGTTTTCGTAAATAAGTGGAAAAGTTGGTTTACGAGTTTCGGCTCGAATAACTTCTGAAATGAGTCTTGGATCGCAAATCCGAGTCCACCGTTGCGTTTTGAACAGTGCGTTTACCCTAGGGGCGACCTAATTTTCACCTTGCTGGGAGGTCTGGTTGAGGGTGCTTCGTTTTAAATGAAGTTTTTATTAAAAAAACATAACTCTCATCCTCACCTCCCTCCTCTGGATCAAGAACTCATGCACGAAACCCCTCCCCACCTCGACCGTTCCTTGCCAAATCAATTCGGAATCGTCCATTTTTGGCGCCGATCTTCAGGGGATCGAGCTTCAGGGCGTCGTCAGCGTCGTTTTGCACTGAAAGCTTCGGTGTTTCACCCGCGAGGGTGGTGGTTTTCATTTTAATCCCACAATCTCGTTTTTGGTGTGAATTGCTTTGTCTTGAGGTCGTTGCAAGGAAGATCTCGTCATGGGGGTCGCACTGGTGCTTTCGGATCGCAAAACGGACCGCCGAGGTGCCCCCAGTGGTCCGGAGAAGGTCCGTCGGCGCAGCACCGGCGCGGCGGTGGACTACGGCGGCCGGTCGCCCAGTGCGGCAGCGCGTCGGCGGACCGCAGTGGCACTGTGTGCCATGCGTCGGAGGGCCGCCGGCCTGGGCGGGGCGGCGGCGGCGGCCGGTCCGGCCCCTTTTTATTATACGAGGGTCTTTAAACCCCCGTATCTTGCAATCTGGGAGTCGGATTCATGTGCCGTTTGCGGCGACGCGACCCTGACGACGAGGTGAAACCTCTGTTGTAGGTTTGAGAGTTTAAGAGATCGGGATCGTGGCCTAGGAGTTAGAAACGTCGTTTAAAATAATATGATTTTATTATTTTACGACTTTGGGCCGTTGTAACTTCTACCTAGAGCGTCGGAATGACGTGACGTCAGTGGCATTGATACCCTGAGGGTACGGTGGACTTTTTGAGATGGTTTCTGGGTGTTGGGATTGAGAACAGGGTACAGGACCCCTGAGGCTGGGTTTTGGCGTTTACGGAGAAATGCATCTTTCGCTCTAGGAGTTCGATTTTGGCGGGTGAATAGTCGATCCTGTGTGTTGTTTCTAGAGGATCGCAACAGTGCAATCCTTTCGTTGAGTTTTGGAATCGAGGCGTGGGCCCCACCCGATATGACTTCGGTGAGTAGTACCTTTTTCACCGGGTGTCCATTTCGGACGAACGAGTAGTCGATTCCACTTTTTCTTCCGAGGGGATCGTCGTGGTATGATCCACACGATTGGTTTCGGGATTGTTGTGTGAAACCTGAACGAGCTAGCTATGGTGAATAGTGCCTCTTTCACTAGTGCTCCATTTCGGGCAAGTTAGCATCCTATCCTACATGTTTTTCCCTGTAGATCGCGATGGTGGCCTCTGTATTGGTCTTGGAGGTGCGCGGTGTGGAGTTTTTGCGGTTCACTCGGGTTAGCAACGTTTTGGACCAGCAGTGGTTGAGGGTACTCCCTTGGTTTGTTCCCATGAGTGTTCGTGTGGAATCACAACCATCGTATGGGTTTGTGATCCTCTCGATTGGATGTTTAAACTGTTAGAGTTGTGGCATCCCTCTGGTGGGCCCGGAGTAGGATCCTCTAGTATCTTTTCCCTAGATCGGGTTAATGGTATCGCTGTGACTGCATATTCACAGGCGATGATCCCCTATCTAGTAGGTTAACCCTGTAGGGTTTGTGGCATCCTCAAAAGTATGATCCCCTACGTAGTGGGATGTGCTCAGTAGGGTTCTGGCATCTTTAGGTATACGATCCCCTGCTCAGCATCTGGTTTACAATTGAGTTGTGGTATCGTTGGTTATGTGATCCGCTACCTAGCGCATGGTTTTGGTAGGGTTGTTGCATCATCGGTTCGATCCCCTACATCGCAAGTTATACTAGGTTGGGTTCCGGTATCGTCGTGACCACCTTTATATGGTCGATGATCCTCTATTTGTGTGATGTGTTTCTGTAGAGCACCGGATCGGGTTGTGGTATCCCCCAGTGGATCCTGGGTGTGATCCCATATCTGTGAGAACTATGTATTCCAGATTGGGTTGTGGTATCCCCCAGTGGATTCTGGGAGTGATCCCCTATCTGTGAGATCTTTATCTATTGGAGTGGGTTTTGGTATCCCCTTTTGGACCCTAGGAGCTATCCCATATCCGAGGAGTTTGGTGGTTATTTTGTTTCAGTGACGTTTCCTCAGTGACGCTATCCGACGAGTGAGATATCTCAGGTGAGTGTCTGAGATGTTTGTGAGAACCCGATTGAGTGTATCTCTAGAATGTGTGTCATCTGGGATGACAGTGATCAGGGAGTGTGCTCTCTTGGTTGTGGAAAGTTGTTGGTGATGAAGTTGGTACCTCATGTGGCTTGTTACACGAGCTGAGTATATCTGGATCGTTCAAGGTGTATGTATGGGAATGCACCTGAGCTGAGCTGGCTAGTTGTGTTTAGCCGAGGATGGTCACAAGATGGAGTTTATCTTTCATCTGGGTTCCCTCTGGCAGGGATTAGTGTACTGTTTCCTTTCAGTTTCTCTCTTTTTTTTGTGTTTTGGGGTGCCTACTGAGTATTGTTATACTAACCCCTGCACAGGCTCTTCCCGTACATGTTTGTGTCTTGTGCAGACCACAAGCCTTTCGTCGGAGTCCTAGGAAGACCCGGAGCAGGCGAAGCTTAGTGAGAAGGTTTGACCGAGGAGCTGACCGGCGGGTGTTTGGAAGTGTTTACCCTCTTACTGAGAAGGTAGGACACTTTGCAGTTTTCTTTTGGTGGGCCCTGTTTTTCCCTTTTGTACTTCTTTTTTACTCTGGTTGTAGGATAGTTGTATGCATGAATTTACTTTTCAGTATTCTATATCTCTGCACTGTTTCATGGAGGTTCTTGGGGGTGCGTGTGTACATGTACTTTAGGCTAATGCCTCCCATGTTTGTGTGAAAGCCTACTCTGCACTAGTCGCTAGCCCCTCGCCTGTTAGAGGCGAGCTTGGGGAGTCCTGGCATGAGCCCCGTTGGGTCGGGTTGTGACAGAGTGGTATTAGAGGAGGTTCCACCTTTGGGATCTCAGAGCCTAGATGGTCTAGCTGTTAGTTTGGTTTGGGTTGCATAGCGGCAGTGTTATGGTGTTTCGAGCTCAGCTTTCAGGCCAGAGACTCCAGTATTGGTGCGGCAGCTGACGTATTCATACACCAGGACTCCGATAACCTGCCTTTCGACTTGGGACATTCGTACACTGGTCGCAGGGACATAATGGTACATGCATCATATAGGACTGGGTTTTGGGTTTTCCTTGTCCTTCATGAGTCAGCTATCCAGATATAATCTTTGACTGTGGTGCGTCTTGAATTTATTTTAGGATGCCTCCATGATGACAGCCAGCGAGGGTTCCGCAGCAGGATTGTGCTGACGATATGTCCTGTGCAGAGGTTGTAGACTAGGGCGCAGGTTCTACGGATAGACCTCCAGGTGGTCTGCCAGTTGAGCCACCACCTGTCGAGCATCTGGTTGTGCCGGTAGTGCAGTATCAGGTTGTGTGACATCTAAGGTTATGGGGTGATCCAGAACCCTAGGTAGCTAATGACTAGCATGAGGTAGTCACCCGAGTTTTCCGCCTAGAGAGGACACCTCCAAATCAGATGATGGTCCTTGCGGCGAGCCTTCTTCATGGTTCAGCTGGGCGATGGTGGAGCCTGGTGAAGTACTCCCATGATGAGGAGACGCTCACATGGGCAGAGTTTGATCCGGTCTTCAGGGAGGAGTTCTATCCGGTGACGCTAGGATCAGTGCGGATCCAGGAGCTTCTACAGCTTCGGCAGGAGGGCATGACCATGTCAAAGTACTCAGTGAGGTTTACAGACTTGTCATGCTACTCCCTAGATATGGTTAGAGACCCATTATTTAGGGCTCAAACTTTCGAGTAGGGCCTACGCTGGGACATCCGAGCAGGTGTGGTTTCCTTGTGCCTGCCCACCTATGCTAGAGTGATGGAGCGAGCGTTGGTGGTGCAGAGCTTTCTGGCTGAGCAGATTCCCCCAGTTAGTGTTGGGCATGTGAGGTCTGAGACGTCATCATCTGGAAGCCGACGACAGACTCAGGGGTCTAGATGTGGCCGAAGTTTCAGGAGGTGACCCCAGGATGGAGGATCTGAGGCTCAGGACTCACAGGGCTCGTAGGCCAGTTTTGCTCAGCCGGAGGAGAGGCGGTGTTATGCTTGCGACGGTTGGGGACATCTTGCTAGAGATTGTATGACCCGACGTGCGGCTGAGAGGGAGTCGGTCGATGGGCCTCCTTGGGAGAGGAAGCGTCTCGAGCAAGGAGGTTCGTAGGGCGGCGGACGAGGTAGCGGAGCGGGTGTAGTAGGAGGTGGTGGTAGGCAGTACCAGTTGCCACCACCCCCACCCCCAGGTTGTCCACGCCAAGCTTAGGGAGCTGGTGGCCAAGGGTGAGGACAGCTACATGCCCTCTAGGTTGTTGACCCAGAGGCACCGCAGATCGATAAAGGTACACCTTGTGTCCTTTCTACTTTTTGCAGTAGTTTGATAGACACTGTTTAGCGGTACTCTTTCCTTTCCATTACCTGATCCAGTTTTGTTCAGAGCATTGGTAAGACCATGTGTGGGTGTTGTTCGGTGTTCTTCGAATGTGTGATGAAGAGGGATCCTTCCCCCACCGAGATGCGTTTTTGTGATGTGATTAAAACCATGTGGCTGATTCAGTGCCGCCCAAAGCGGACAGTGTTGAGATGTGGTGGTTGAGTACCTATTTCTTATGTGTTCGGGCATGGGTGTTGGTTGGTGGACTCGCTGGTGTGGGAGTCCTAGTTGAGAGTCTAGTCGCTTTCCGTGAGCTTAGGGCTTTTTGGGGATGAAATTTTCTAAGGGGGGGAGGATGTAGTGACTCAGGTTTTGGCCCTGTCAGACTTTGGATTATTTATATGAATAGTTACAGAGCTAGGCGTGAAGACGGCGTCTGATTCCGAGGCCCGATGTGCCCAAAATTAATTTTATAAAAATATTAATTATTTTTATACTATGAACATTGAGGAGTTGTGATATCTCCCAAACCATAGCTCAGAACAGGAATCTGAGTGCACGGTTGCGTCCGGAACGTGCCGTTTACCCTAGGAGAGGTGTAAACATTGAGGGCGTAGGCCTGCGTTGGAAAACGCCACCAGGGGTGTTTTTGTAAATAAGTGGAAAAGTTGGTTTACAAGCGTCAGCTCGAATAACTTCTGAACAATGTCTCGGATCGTAAATCCGAGTACGTCATTGCGTTCAGAACGGCGTGTTTACCATAGGGGTGACCTAATTTGCACCGCGTCAGGAGGTCTGCTTGGGGGTGTTTTGTTTTAAATGGAGTTTTTATTTAAAAAAACATAACTCTCATCCTGACCTCCCTCCTCTAGCTCAAGAAAACACACACGAAACCCCTCCCCACCTTGAACGTTCTTCACAAAATCAAGGTGGAATCGTCGGTTTTCTGCGCCGATCGTCAGCGGATCGAGCTTCAGGGCGCCGCTGATGTCGTTTTGTACCCGAAGCTTCGGCGTTTCGCCCCCGAGGTAGGCGGTTTGCGTTTTAATCCCCAATCCCATTTTTTCTGTGAATTTCTTTGTTTTCAGGTCGTTGCAGGGATGATTGCATCCCGAGGGTCGCACCAGTGCTTTCGGATCGCAAAACGGACCGCCGGAGTTCCCCCGGCAGTCCGCAGAAGGTCCGCCTGCGCGGCACCGGCGCGGCGGCGGACCGCGGCGGCCGGACGCCCAGCGCGACAGTGTTGTGCGCCGCGCGGCGGAGGGCCGTCGGCCGGTCCAGGTAGGGCGGACCGGCCGGTCGTGGCCGGTCCGACCCCTTTTTTGTTATACGGGGGTCTTTAATCCCCCTTATCTTGCAATCCTGGAGTCGGATTCGCGTGCCATTTGCGGAAACATGACCTTGGCGACGAGGTGAACCCTCCGGTGTGGGTTCGAGAGATTAAGGGTTCTGGATCGTGGCCCGGGAGGTAGAAACGTCGTATAAAATAATATTATTTTATGATTTTTCGACTTCGGGCCGTTGTAACTTCTACCCGGAGCGTCTGAATGACGTGCCGTCAGTGGCATTGAGACCCTGATGGTACGGCGGACTTTTTGAGATGGTTTCTGAGTGTTGGGACTGAGAGCGGAGTGCGGGCCCCATGAGGTAGGGTTTTGGCGTTTGCGGAGAAACGCAGCTTTCACTCTAGGAGTCCGATTTTGGCGGGTGAATAGTCGACCCTGTGTGTTTTTTCCAGAGGATCACAATTGTGTGATCCTTTCATTGAGTTTCTGAATCGAGGCATGGGCCCCACCCGAGGTGGCTTCAGGGAATAGTACCTTTTTCACCGGGTGTCCGTTTCGGACGAACGAGTAGTCAATTCTTCTTGTTTTTCCGAGGGGATCGCCATGGTATGATCCAATCGATGGGTTTCAGGATCGTTGTGGGGGCCCCACATGATCTAGCTACGGTGAATAGTGCCTCTTTCAATGGTGATCCATTTCGTGCGATTAAATAGTCTATCCTGCATGTTTTTCCACGTAGATCACGATGGTGGCCTCAATATTGGCCTTGGAGGTGCACAGTGTGGCATTATTGCGGGTCGCTCGGGTTAGTGACGTTTTGGATCACAAGTGGTTGAGGTTACTCCCTTGGTTCATTCCCACGAGGGTTCGTGTCGAATCACAATGTTCATATAGGTTTGTGATCCTCTCGATGGGATGTTTAAACTGTTAGAGTTGTGGCATCCCTTCGGTGGCCCCGGAGTGGGATCTTCTAGTATCTTTTCCCAAGATCGGGTTCTTGGTATCGCTGTGACCGCATATTCATGGGCGGTGATCCCCTATCTAGAAGGTTAACCCTGTACGGTTTGTGGCATCATCATAAATATGATCCCCTATGAAGTGGGTCGTGCTAAGTAGGGTTGTGGCATCGTCGGGTATACGATCCCCTGCTCAGCATCATGTTTATTGTAGGGTTGCAGTATCGTTGGTTATGTGATCCCCTACTCAGCACGTGGTTTTGGTAGGGTTGTGGCATTGTCGGTTCGATCCCCTACATCATGAGTTTTACCAGGTAGGGTTCCGGTATCATCGTGACCACCTTTATATGGTCGATGATCCTCTATCTGCGTTGTGTGTTTCTGTAGAGCACTAGATCGGGTTTTGGTATCCCCCAACGGATCTTGGGTGTGATCCCCTATCTGTGAGAACTACGTATGCCAGATTGGGTTGTGGTATCCCCCAAAAGATCCTGGGAGTGATCCCCTATCTCTGAGATCTTCGTCTACCAGAGTGGGTTCTGGTATCCACTAGCGGACCCTAGGAGTGATCTCCTATCCGAGGAGTTTGGTGGTTATATTGTTTTAGTGAGGTTTCCTCAGTGACGCTATCCGACGAGTGAGATATCTCGGGTGAGCGTCTGAGATGTTTGTGATAACCCGATGGAGTGTATCTCTCGGATGTGAGTCATCTGGGATGATAGTTATCAGGGAGTGTGCTCTCCTGGTTGTGGAAAGTTGCTGGTGATGAGGTCGATACCTAATGTGGCTTGCTGCATGAACTGAGTATATCTGGATCGTTCAAGGTGTATGCATGGGCATGCACCAGAGCTAAGCTGACTAGTTGTGTTTAGCTGAGGATGGTCACGAGATGGATTTTCTCTCTTTTCCGGGTTCCCTCTGGCTGGGATCAGCGAACTGTTGCCTTTCAGTTGCTCTCTTTTGTTTTGGGTTTTTAGGGTGCCTATTGAGTATTGTTATACTCACCCCTGCACGGGTTCTGCCCGAACATGTTTGTGTCTTGTGCAGACCACAGGAATTTCGACAGAGTCCCAGGAGGACCCGAAGCAGGCGGAACATAGTGAGCGGGTTTGACCGAGGATCTGAATGGTAGGTGTTTGGCAGTGTTTACCCTCCCACTGAGCAGGTTGGAAACTTTTCAGTTTTCTTTTGGTGGGCCCTGTTTTTCCCTTTTGTACTTCTGCTATACTCTGGTTGTGGGATAGTTGTATGCATGCATTTACTTTTCAGTTTTCTATATCTCTGCACTATTTCATGGGGGTGCTTGTGGGTGCATTTGTACAGGTACTTTAGGCTATTGTGTCCCTTATGTGTGTGAAATCCTACTCGGCACTAGTCGCCAGCCCCTGGCCTATTGGAGGCGGGCTTTGGGAGTCGCGGCTCCAGCCCTGTTGGGTCGGGTTGTGACAGCTCCAACACTAACATGTTCCTTAGTGGTTGATCTGGCTGATCTCATGTATGGATACCACCACCATTTATAACCTGATTCAACAGTGCCATCACTGCAACAAACTGTTTAGTTCTGATTTCGACCGTCTCAGGTTACTGATTTGGAAGGCTGTTTTCCTCCAAATGTCATCCCAACATAGCTTCCATGTTTCCTCTGTGGAAAACCATTCTGGAAATACAAATATCTTAGGCAAAGAAACATGGTAATCTTTAAATGCTATATCATTTCAATCATGCCATAAATTAATTTATGGACATAAATATAACAATATTCTAACTCATAAAGTTGTCTAAACCTCCCTCTCATACCAACTATAAGGACCCATCCTTAAAACATTACATAATCTTGAATTAAATGAATAATTCACATTGAGGATATTTTCAGGTTTAGAGTTTTAGATAATTACGCAATAACTATTACGTCTCCAAATTTAGATAGTAGACACTTCTACTCTGTTTCCATTTTTTCATAAAATAAAAACTCTTAAAAAAAGAGTCATGTCCAGTTCCATGTTTTAGACAGCTTGACTTTCATTGATCCCATCCTTGACCATATTCCACTTTATGTCCTATGAAAAACATTTCAAAAACATTGGATGAGCATAAAAAGCCCAGTAAGGAACACACAAAGAAGGAAACTGTTAGTTTTTATGTATACCATGAATATCTAATCATAAGTAATAATTTTCACCTTTATGAAGTAGTAAATAACCTTCACTGAATAAAATATCATTTCTAACCCTTTTGAAACCAAAAGATCGCCATACAAGCCATATAAAGAACACACAACATATAAAGGTAACTTGGAACATAAAGATACTTAAATGAAATAACCATACGGTCGACTTTCACACGTGTCACTAAATGGAATAGCCATACGGCCGACTTCCATACCCAATGAATTTGAGGTTATAATGTCAACAGCCATCCTTGTTTATCATGGCACCACCTTTCATTTGGTTTATCATGTAACCACCCGTCAAATGGCCATGTACCATTATAAAATCATAACACATACAACAAATATAAAGGAAAGAAAACATTTCCACAATTCAGTCACAATATATCACTTAAATATAATGACATAACAAATAAATTATCAAAACCATTTTCAATACCAAAATACATAATAGAGTATATGGTATTTATTTTTCCTTTTAAAAACATTACGGCTTATTAAGGAAGCCAAAGATCAAATAATACTCGTGGCGGCAGAAAGGTCATTGTCACCACGTATATTAAAAAGAAACCTACTTTTTGTCATTTAGTAAAACTCTTTGTAGAGAAAATATTACTTTTGAATAAAAGTATAAGTCAAAGGGGTTTATACAGTGTATAAAATAATGATGTGTATAAAACAAAATATGCCTCAATGAAAGGTCATTGAGTCGATGTCCCTTACCTCATGTTCGACTTGAATCGATCGTTCTTTAGTCTCCTGAATAATAAAGTAATGTTAATTTATACTTGCATAAGAACATTTTCCTAGTTTATTATTCCTTTTATATCACTTATTACCACCTTATAAACATTATGTAATCATTAATGTTAATAATGTTCATTTTGTTGATATTTGGTACTTGAGTCAAAAATGGACTTCTTACAATTACATGTTGTTCATGTGGTCAAAGGTTCATTATATCTAGAATAATATTAATGATTTGGATATCATATATATCATATATATCCATCATATACATGTAATTATAATAATACATTTCATTTAGAGGTAAGAAATTAAATGCACCGTTCATGGAGACGGTAAGCCGTACGTACGCATGAAGTCTACATCCATTTCTATTTCATATTTAATTGAATTAAACCATAATGATACATATTAGTATTATAATTCCAATATAGTATCATATATAATATCTGTAATCATATCCTTTATACGTACCACATATGGTATGAACGAGTCATATCACTTTGAGGGGGCGGTAGTCCGCAAATCCTCAAATGAAATTACCACGTTTACCCATAATGGAAACCATACATGTATGATATAAAGGGGAAATACAAGAAGTATAAGGAAAACATAAACATAATATATAACATATATAAATTCAGTTACATCTTAATGGCCACCATGAGAGGAGGTAGGAGATAATTGAACAATCATCGTTTCGTGAGGCTGTAGTTCGCCGTCCACAGAAACAGTATGTTCTTCACCCATTAGATAGAGGTGTGTGTAATTGTAGCTCGAATACATCTCATAAAAACATCATAATATATTTTATATACTGGTGTTATTACAAAATAAATTAATAAAAATCGTTAAAGGGTTTGGAGAAGCAAAATAAAACAAAAGAACATAAGTGAAGACATTACCTTTAAATCGGGTAACTCCCCTTGGTTTGAACCAAAAAGGGTTTCTTGAAGTGCTTTATGACTAAGGTAAGGATTCTATGATGATGAGTGGTATATTGGGAGCCTATTTGAGTAGAGTTTGGATGATCCAAAGGGCTTGAGAAGTGTGTGGAATGGGTAGGAAGTGGGGTCTTTTTATAAGGGAGAGGATGGGTTCTTTTGGAAAGCTTGAAAATATTATTTTATTATATAATGATTTTCGGTTTTTAATTGTCCAAAAATAATTAAATTCAAAGATATGGTAACCCATGTTCTAAATAAAATCATACAATAATAATTGGACAAGTTTTGTATATTATTTTAAACATTATCTTCTTATTTATTTAAATCATTCATTAATGACGTAAACACTGCTTCATCATTGTGTCATAAATAATTTTATTTATTTGATGTCTAAAAATTATAAAAAAATTACCATGATGTAGGAAATATTTATATATTTATAATGAATATTTATAGTCATAATTATAATTTATATTACCCCATGTAAAATTTGTTTTATTAAAACAATACATGTTTGTGACATTTTTATTTTTACTATAAATAAAAGGTATTAATGTCATTATCTTACCCAAATGGAACCCTGGGGTCCCAAAAATTTACCCATGGATTGTCTTGGTCGTCCATGACTCATCCAATAATGGTAGGACAAGTGTAAAGGTAATTTCATATTATTATAACATCATATTTATCTTAAATTACACTAATTACCTTTAATCGCGATTAATAAAACATAAAAGTTACTATTCACCAAATATTATTTTCATCCCATTGAACCAGATTTTACTTCAGAATTATAACCATGTATGTCGGATTTTTTAAATTTAATTCACAGAAATGGTAAAGTTTCTTTTAAATGAAAAATTCAGTTTTTTAACGATTACTTAGTGGTTTCACTATTCATCAAAAATTGATGTTTTTCAGAAAAATACCAAAAAATTCCCCATAAGCTATATTTGATATTCTAAATTCAAAAATGATGTCTATTTTACGAAATTCAAAACATATAAGTTGCATTAATTAATTTTATAATTAATTCTTGTTGTCAAATAAAATAGCATGTTTTTAAGAAACAATATATATCAAAAGATTGACACTTGTTTATGTCCAATTTCAATGTGAAATTAATTATAATGACCACAATTGGATTAAATGGTAAAAATATATTATAATTAAACTTTAACCAATAAAAAAGATAATATAACCATATAAATAAATTATATTAATAATGAGGTTTTCAATTAAAATACAACATTTTTCACTATTCATTTAAAAAATGAACTTTTTCAAAAAATAACAAAAACATACACAAAGTAAATTTTGATGTCCCGATTCTAAAGAAGAATTTTATTTTGTCCAATATAATGTATAAGAGTTTCCAAATCTATATTTAATGAGGGTTCACCATCAAAATGTGATAAATCAACCATTTAGTGAATATTTGAGTATTTATGCTTAAAATTAGATTCATTTGCATTTTAAGCCTCTAAGATTTATTGGATAAATGTAAAAACATTTAACAAACATATATAATCATATTTTAGTTGTTTCTATTCATTCCCAGAAATACAACGACTACGTGTTAACTGCCATTTGAAATAATAATATTATATTATTAGCGTGCCACATATGATTTCAAAGAAATTCGTTGTTGCGTATCGGGTAAGCCATCAAAAATTTCAACCCCATTAAAGTATAATTAATATTTGATTAAAAAATATTAATAAATATGAAAATGTATTATTCTTTATTTACCTGTGATGTTACAAAATTAACTATCACTGAGCCTCAGAACTGAACCACCCTGGCTCACATTTCAAACATCTCAATGATTCTATTATGTAATAAGGGTTTCATACACTATCATTGTAATTTAATCCAATAAAAATAAGTTCAACAATGGGAAATTTGTTTCAAAAATATAATACACCAAATTCCTCACAGTCGTCAACTCATCACCAATTAGAGTTGGAGAAAAATACTAGAGCTCAGTGAAGAGAGAAAAACAATCAAGCATATATACAGTTCCCAAAAAGGATTCATAAACTCCCTAGAATAGTTCACTCTTAATGTTTGTGGAATGGAGTGATAATGAGGTCCATCTTGAAGTCTTCCCAGAACATACCCTAATGATGGTTACTCTTAGAGATGATTTTTAGCCAATGCTGGGTAGATTCATGCAATAGTTCAATAGTTTTCATGAATCTACTCACTTGAGGTATCTCAATATGGTTAAATATTAGAACCATAGCATTAAAACATGACTCGTCAGCCTT
This sequence comes from Viscum album, assembly GCA_963277665.1. Lineage (NCBI taxonomy): Eukaryota > Viridiplantae > Streptophyta > Magnoliopsida > Santalales > Viscaceae > Viscum > Viscum album. Next base: position 1,935,847,502 of record OY728142.1, read on the forward strand.
AGTTACACCATCCTCTGAGAAGGTGGGAGAATGCTTTTATTGAAATACCTAGGTCCTCTCTTATATAGTAGGGACATGTTGGGTAGAATCATGAATAGATTTAGTGAATCAAATAAATGGTCATGGATGTAAGCATTGGAATCCAATAGAGGATCAACAATAGGTTCCACATGTGGAACTAAATGAGGTGTTATGGGTGGCTCAAGTCCCAACACCTCCAAAGTATAATAATATGCACACTCATATAGTATATCATGTGGACGTCATGGTAGCATAGCTATGAAATTACCAAGAACACTCCTCAGACAAGACATATAATATATATGAAGTGAAGATATTGAAATATATTAAGAATGGGAAGGTACATGGCCTCCCTATAGCGTAAAATAACTATATTACTGCTCTTGGATCCAGGTATAGATGATAAGAAGATGTCAAAGAAGGATTCTAGGAAACACAGAATAATTCACACTACTAAGGTCGGGTCATGGACAAGGTCTCACATTACAAATATATGATGTCCACTTCCATTTAAAATATTATATTAATTTGAATTCATTTATGTATTTTAATTCCCATTGATTTTTTAAATTATATGGATCAGCATTTCCAATTTATAATGGTCCATACACCTTATACATTGAAATTTGTTTCCTACTTATTCCAAACCATAACACGTTCCATCCTATGAAACCAATGGTCCATGGATCAACACACAATAACATACATCATAAGGTGTCTACATTATCCTATGTATGAAAACACAATTAGGTTAAGGTAGACATTATATTTTTCAGTTAACTTTCCCTAGTCCTGTAGGAAATTTCAAAACCATACCATATATATCAGGTCACTTCAAAAAGAACATGCATTAAAGGAAATGCAAGATGAGAATAGATATGGAATGGAACAATTCAAGAAATTTATGCCACATGGGGGCCAACATTATGTATGAATTTATACACCCTCATATCATTAGGCCATGTATTAACAACCTATAATATTATTAGTTTTATCGATAATATTAATAAATAAAATCAAATGTGTCACCCAATGGTGAAATCTATGAAACCATAAGTGTAACATCCCAGGTAAATAAATAATATTACATTCTAATGTTTATCAATATTTGTGAATAAAATGTTAATACTACTTTAAAGGGAATTCTATGCTCGATGGCGTACCCTATACCCAACAATGAGTTTCTTTGAAATCTTACGTTGCACACAAATAATATAATAATATTATAATAGTTAAGGCCTTGCCATTGTAATAGAGGGAATGAACATAAATAACTAAAAAATGATTACATATGTTTGTAAAATATTTTTACATTTATCCAATTAACTTTAGAGCATTAAAATCCAAATGAATCCAATTTTATGAAATAAATACTCTAATATTTTTAAAAGATTATTTTACCGCCTTTTGATGGTGAACCTTTTTTAAATCTAACTTTTGACAATTTTATAGGCTCTATTTGTCAAAATAAACTTATTATTTATTATTGGGTTATTTAAATTTACTTTGGTTAAATTTTTGGTATGTTTCTGACAATGTTCATTCTTTTTAATGAATAGTGAAAAATATTGCATTTTACATCAAAACTGCTTTTTCATCTAATTTAAATATATGGATAGATTATCTCTTTAATTTGTTTTATGGTTTAACGAGAATATATTTTTACAATTTAATCCAATTGTTGTCATTATAATTAATTTCACTTTGGAATTCATAAACTATTTCCAAACTTTTCATAGATATTGTTTCAAAACAACCCGCTATTTGTTTTGACAACGAGAATTATTTTTAAATTAATTATTGCAATTTATGTGTTTGTAATTTGGTAAAATTGATTACATATTTGGAATCAGAAGGTACAAATTATATAATTAAGACTCTTTTGTTTTTGGACTTTGTCAATAGTAATGACGGTAATTATCATTAATTATCTTGATTAATTAATAATCGGGTAGTTAAGGATAATAAAATAATATCATAATAACACAAAGTGACACCAACATGTGTTCTAATACTACTGGTTGTATCATGGACGACCATGTTATGCCTTGTTCCAAACTTGGGGACCCCATGGAATCACTTTTGTGTGATAATGACTTTTTATCTTTTTATTTTTTTAAAGAAAGTAAATATAACAAAGAATGTATCACCTAAGTAAAACATTTTTAATTTTGTCTAAATAAATGATATCTTGAACTATACATATTCATAGTAAATCTAAAAATATTACCTACATCATAGTAGTTTTTTATAATTTTTAGATATTAAATAAATTAAATTATATATGAGACCATGATGATGCAGCGATTACCTCATTATTTAATGATTTAAATAAAATGAAACGATAATGTAAAATCTAAGACCTACACATGTCAAAAACCAATTGTATGGGTGGATTTAGAACCCTTATCAGCTTATACAAGAAATAAATCAATATGGGACCTTTAAAATTTGAAACTCATTTGACAATAAACTAACATTTTATACCTTTCCAAGAGTGCCCCTCCTCTCCTCTTATAAAAGGCTCCCACCTATACCTCCTTAACCACACCTCTCAAGCCTTTGTCTCGGCCAAGATCTACTCATTTTGTCTCTCCACATCCATATATTCATCCTTGAAGCCTTATCTTAGGCAGAAATCTCTTCAAGAAACCCTTTTTGTTCAAACCAAGAGGAGTTACCCGATACAAAGGTAAAGTCTTCTCTATTGTTCTTTTGTTTTATTTTTCTTCTCCAACCCCCTAAAATATTTTTATTAATTTCTTTTGTAACAACAACAGTATCTTCCATATACTAGGATTTTGTTATAATAAGGATTCGAGCTACAGTTACACACACCTACATCTAATGGTTAAAGAGAATACTGTTTCTGTGGATGACGAATTACGGCCTCACGAAACGATGATTGTTCAATATTCTCTTAACACCTTTCACGGTGACCATTATGATGTCACAATATTTTATATATTATATATATGGTATTTTTGTTTTCCATATGCTTCTGTATTTTATATTTAAAACATTCCTTTATGGTATTCATGTTGTCCAAATGTGATAATTTCATACGAGGAAGTGTGGACTACCGCCCCCTTAAGTGATGTGACTCGTTCATGCAATACATGGAATGTATAAAGAATGAAATTAATGAACTTATGTGAACTATAAAACATATATATTATACTTTAATTATGATATATATGTCTCTCAATTATTTTTAATTCCATTAATATGTCTATGAAATGAAAGTAGCGTTCATGCGTACGTACGGCCTACCGTCTCCATGAACGGTGGATTTCATTTCTTTTTATCTCCAAATCTTATGGAATATTATAAAATGAATATTTAATGGATATAAATGATATTTAATTCATTATTACTATTCTGTAGATGATTTAATTATAACTACATGGACAATCATTTTCAAACAAATTCATTTTTGACTCATGTACCAGACATCGACAAAAACGTATGATATGAACCCACATTATTAACCAATTATTATAACATTATAATATGTGATATGAACTGAATAATAATATATAAAGGAGAAACTTAATAAATTATAAATTGACCAATGTTTATTATTCAGTATTATAATGAAATGAACAAGACATGTCAGACTTGAGTTAAGGGATCCTACCTCTCACTTTATTTTTAAGTACTATTTTTATGTAACTTACTTTAAGCTCCTCTTTCTTATGTTGGGGGATGTTCATTTATATTCATATTGCTGTAAATTTTATGTTAATATGATGAGAGACCCTATTTTATTTCATCAATCCATTGTTTTGGATGTTCTAAGTGGCGTCGTTAGGCTGGCGAGTTTTCATAAGGGGTTTTTCATCTCACTTTTATTCCCGTGAGATTTATGCTACATTTTCCACCATTTACTTTTAGTGGTATATGTACTTCCCCTTATTATACTCTTTGTCTAATATAAATTTTTTTATGAGTATTTACATCAATTTTGTATAGTCATTCTTTCATGGGGTGTACGTTTCAAAAGTTACCCAAATTGGTAAGGGAACCTTTCACCCTCCACTTTTTAAAAGACTTATTTTTTTATGTATTTTAATTTACATCATTTTATTTTGGGATATATTATTCTATATACCTATTGATGTAAATTTTATGTCCAATTTATGAGATTCCATTTTCTCTCTAATCAACTAATTTTATGAATTTTAAAGTGACGTTGTTAGGCTGTCGAATTTTGCGAAGCGAACTTCTTAACCCAATTTCGATTTCTTTGGGTTCAACATATAGTTATTGAACATGTCATCCATTTAATATGTGTGAATGAACTTTTCTTGTTTTACACTTAATATCCACTTATATTGGGTGTATTTATATTTGTCAGACATAATTATGGGATTGGTTTATCCTTAATTTAAGGATACCTTTGTTATAGGGGATTTCATCTCATTTAACATTTCTATTGAGACTTCATTGTTGTTATGCACAAATTCACTACTATATAGTGTATATACTTTCCTTTGGAATATTATATCATGAATCCCTTTATTCTCATGATATTATAAATTTCTGATTAAATGATATTCCTCAATTATTGTATTCAATTCTCTCTCATTTTGTTAAAAAACCTTTAACTAAAATATCGTTTTAAATGTTTTAATGATTTATTCTTATAAATATTTATCATTAATATCCATGTTTTCAAAATGGTTTTAACGATTTATTTATATGGATATTAATGGTTTAAAATGTTAAAAGCTTCAAAGTGGTATGGGACACTTTGATTCAATAATCTATTTATTAAATGTTTTAAATGGTTTTGAAAACGGTTTTTAGAATGGATTCATTATTTCAATATCTTAAAAGGTTATATTGTTGTTTCATTGTGGGGATGTTATATTTCCTATATGCTTAAGTTATGTGTTATGATTATGTTATGGTTCTTGGGCATTGTTTATGAAGATGGGTGGTCCCGTGATAAACTATGGGCGGGTGAGCCCGATATAGCTCTCCAAAGCATTGTGTAACGTGAAGGGGTTAAACGCTATGGTTTCTCTGAAGAGATTTAGGTAATATACTGTGATGGGTATTCCAAACGTAACCATAAGGGTTAATCCCTATGTAAGAATGTTATGAATGCCTCAAATTACCTTTATGTCTTTTGATTTCTATGAGTTATTCATATATCATATGATTTCATGAGGTATGTTAACGTGCTTATGTTTTATGAGTAAAGTATGATTTCATTGATTCTTATGTATACATGTACTAATGTTTCCTTTTCGAATTTTTATATCCCTTACTGAGCTTTTTATGCTCATCCCATGTTTTTGAAATATTTTTCATAGGTTAAGGGAAAGGTACATGATATGATGATAGTGTCAAAGAAGTGTCAAGAATGAATCCATGTTTTATTTTAAATATGTTTCTGTTGATGGAAAAAAATGAATACAATATTTTATGTAACCACTTTGTTTAAATGTGGAATGTAATGCATGATTTATGATCCAATTTTCTAAAACTCTAAACCTGTAAAGATCCTCAATGTTTATTCTTGAAATAACTCAAGATTAAGTAAGGATTAAGGCTGGGGCCTTATAGTTGGTATCAAAGGTCGGTTTAGATAACTTTAGAGGTTAGCGTGTTGATTTAGAATAAGTGAAAAGTTGTGTATGACCATAATGGTTATTATAGTGGATAGATTCATTGTTATTTTTTAAGGTTGTAATGAGTTTGAGATTACTTGGATAAGTATATCTTAGTGTTTATCTTTTTCTTTAGTACATGATTATTTTGTTGATATACTCAGACTGGCCTTTTTGATTTTAGTAAATGGATGGATCTAGCAGGAACCAAAGTGACAATGGGTTTGAAGGAAACTGTGGTGGTTCTCTGATTAAGAGACTGGATGAAATGGGGGATTCAATGAGAAATCTTGTGGTTTTTCTAAACCAAAGATCAGGATTCATGAACAACCACTTGAACCTTGGTGAGTTCTCTAATGCCTTTTGTACGAGAGAACTAACTCGATGTGGAAGTTCATGTGATAATTATAAAGGTAACCATTAGGGTTTATATGATCCTTACTTTTGAGGTAATTATGGGTTACTATATGTTATAATGGAAGATGAAAGGAATGAGGTAAAATTGAGGTTAAAATATGATATAGTTATTTTTGAAGATTTTATCTCTTTTGGGGGGATGTTTTAAGAATTATATAGTTTTGGAAAAAGGAAAACATGCAGACCATGTGACAAACTGTCGCGTCGGACGAAGCTGCGGGAATCGAACCCACAACCAAAGTGCAACTGGTATTTATCACCTACCACTGGACTACGTGAAGTCCCTGGTTAGTTTGAATGATTATTTTTAGTTAGATGATTTTATGAATTAAGAGTAAGTTGATTTTGGGAAATGTATGGAAATTATTAACCTATCATGGAGGATATGTGATTAGGTTAATTACTTTCATGTATGATACTTTAAGAGAAACTTATTTTATTTGGAGATAAATGTTAATTTGTACCTTGGGAGACTATGTGATTAAATCCTTCAAATATTTGGGTTTCAATATTAGTTGGGTTTATTTTGAATAATTTTATGGATAGATGTTTATTGAATGGTCTTTGTTGAACTTTGTGTTTTGTTTGACAAATTTTAGAGATTAGGAGTAGTTTTTCTTTTTTGTAAAAAACATATCCTTTTTGGGTATTATCTGATCTCATACTAAACTTTTTGGTTTGGTTTTGGTTGATATCTAAAGACATGGGAAATATATAGGTCTCTTTTTTGGATTAGGTGGTTCTCAAGAAGTTTATTATAGTACTCTTAATGGGAACAAGTCTTCCTAAATACTCGTCTTTTGGATAAAATATAAGTTTGATTAAGGAATCTAGTAAAAGTTGAAAGTCTACGTGACAAGTAAGTATGTTTCATTATGATTTAGTTAAGCTCAAAAATAAATTTCTCAATTATGAGTAACCTAAAAGAAAAATGTTGTCTGTTAACTTTTCTTACTGGGGAATCGAATACCGTTTAACCCATCATAAGTTTGTGATTTTCTTGTGGTTAACTTTCTCCTAGACATGTTTATTATCACTCTTTATCAGAACATGACCCTTTGTTTCCTCCATATCCATATTTTCATACTCAGAATCCTAGTATGGGTTAACTCGGGAGACCTTTGTACTTCTTTCCCATTCCTTTATAGTGATAGTTTTACTAACTCTTGTTACGATGTGGGACTTTCAATGAAGTTTCCTAGCCTAATTTTGAAATTGCAAGGACACAATTCCCAAAAGGGTGGAAGGATGTAACATCCCAGGTAAATAAATAATATTACATTCTAATGTTTATCAATATTTGTGAATAAAATGTTAATACTACTTTAAAGAGAATGCTATGCTCGATGGCATACCCTATACGCAACAACGAGTTTCTTTGAAATCTTACGTTGCACACTAATAATATAATAATATTATAATAGTTAACACCTTGCCGTTGTAATGGAGGGAATGAAAATAAATAACTAAAAAATTATTAAATATGTTTTTCAAATATTTTTACATTTATCCAATAAATGTTAGAGGCTTAAAATCCAAATGAATCCAATTTTAAGAAATAAATACTCTAATATTTTTAAAAGATTGTTTTCCCGCCTTTTGATGGAGAACCTTTTTTAAATATACCTTTTGAAAATTTTATAAGCTCTATTTGTCAAAATATATTTATTCTTTATGATTGGGATATTTAAATTTACTTTGGTTAAATTTTTTGTATGTTTCTAACAATGTTCAATCTTTTTAAGGAATAGTGAAAAATATTGCATTTTACATCAAAACTGCCTTTTCATCTAATTTAAATATATGGATATATTATCTTTTTAATTGGTTTTAAAGTTTAATTAGAATATATTTTTAAAATTTAATCCAATAGTGGTCATTAGAATTAATTTTAATTTTGAATTGGGCATAAACTAATGCCCAACTTTTCATAGATATTGTTTCAAAAAAACCCGCTATTTGTTTTGACAACGGGAATTACTTTTAAATTAATTATTGCAAATTATGTTTTTGGAATTTGGTAAAATGGATTCTATATTTGGAATAACAAGGTCCAAATTATGTAATTAAGACCCTTGTTTTTGGACTTTGTGAATAATAATGACGGTAATTATCGTTAATTATGTTGATTAATTAGTAATCGGGTAGTTAGGGATAATAAAATAATAACATAACAAAAAAAATGACACCAACATATGTCCTAATACTACTGGTTATGTCATGGCCGACCATGGGATGCCTTGTACCAAACTTGGGGACCCCATGGAATCACATTTGTGTGATAATGACTTTTTATCTTTTTATTTTTTTAAGGAAAGTAAATATAACAAATAATGTATCACCTAAGTAAAAATATTTTAATTTTGTCTAAATAAATGATCTATTGGACTATAAATAGAAATTGGAAAGCTAAAAAGATTTAATACATCATAGTATTTTTTTATAATTTTTAGACATTAAATAAATTAAATTATATATGAGACCATGATGATGCAGCGATTAACTCATTATTTAATGATTTAAATAAAATGAAAAGATAATGTAAAATCTAAGACCTAAACATGTCAAAAACCTATTTTATGGGTGGATTTCGAACCCTTATCACCTTATCCTCGAAATAAATCAATATGGGGCCTTTAAAATCCGAAACTCATTTGAAAATAAACTAACATTTTATACCTTTCCAAGAGTGCCCCTCCTCTCCACTTATAAAAGGCCCCCACCTCTACCTCCATACCCACACCTCTCAAGCCTTTGGCTCGGCCAAGATATTCGCATTTTGTCTCTCCACATCCCTCTCTTCATCCTAGAAGCCTTAACTTAGGCAGAAATCTCTTCAAGAAACCTTTTTGGTTCAAACCAAGAGGAGTTACCCGATTCAAACGTAAGTCTTCTCTAATGATCTTTTGTTTTATTTTGCTTCTCCAACCCCCTAAACTATTTTTATTCATTTATTTGTAACAAAAACAGTATCTTCCATATACTTTAATGTTTTTATAATAATGATTCTAGCTACACTTACACACACCTATATCTAATGGTTAAAGAGCATACTGTTTCTGTGGATGGCGAATTACTGCCTCACGAAACGATGATTGTTCAATCTTCTCTTAACACTTTTCATGGTGGCCATTATGATGTCACTATAATTATATATTATATATATGTTATTTATTTTTTCCATGTGCTTCTGTATTTTATATTTATAACATACCTTTATGCTTTTCATGTTGTGCAAATGAGATAATTTCATACGAGGAAGTGTGGACCACCGCCCCTCAAGTGATGTGACTCGTTCATGAAATACATGAAATGTATAGAGAATGAAATTAATGAACTTATGTGACCTATAAAACATATATATAATAATTGAATTATAATATATATATCTCTCAATTATTTTTAATTCCATTAATATGTCAAATAGATGAAAGTTGCGTTAATGCGTACGTACGGCCTACCGTCTCAATGAACGGTTCATTTCTTTTCTTTTTATCTCCAAATGTTATGGAATAGTATAAAATGAATATTTACTGGATATATATGATTGTTAAATCATTAATACTATTCTGGAGATGATTTACTTATAACTACATGGACAATCATTTTCAAACAAGTTCATTTTTTACTCATGTACCAAACATCGACAAAAACGTCTGATATGAACACACATTATTAACCAATTATTATAACATTATAATATGGGATATGAACTGAATAATAATATTTAAAGGAGGCCCTTAATAATTTATAAATTTACCAATGTTTATTATTCAAGAATATAAAGAAATGAACAAGACAAGTCGGACTTGAGGTAAGGGATCCTACCTCTCTCTTTATTTTTAAGTACTATTTTATGTAACATTCTTTAAGCTCCTCTTTATTATGTTGGGGGATATTATTTTATATCACTATTTCTGTAAATTTTATGTTAATATGATGTCAAACCCTATTTTTTCATCAATCCATTTTTTTGGATGTTTTAAGTGGTGTCGTTAGGATACTGAGTTTTCATAAGGGGGTTTTCATCTCACTTTTATTCCCGTGAGATTTATGCTACATTTGACACCATTTACTTTGATTGGTATATGTACTGGCCATTATTATACTCTTTGTGTAATATAATTTCGTTTATGAGTATTTACATCAATGTTCTGTAGTCCTTCTTTCATGGGGTGTACGTTTCGAAAGTTTCCCAAATTGGTAAGGGAATCTTTCACCCTCCTCTTTTTAAAAGACTTATTTTGTAATGTCTTTTAATTTACATCTTTTTATGTTGGTATATGTTCTTATATATGCTTATTTATTTAAATTTTATTTACAAGTGATGAGATACCATTTTATCTCTCATCAACTAATTTTATTAATTTTAAAGTGACGCTGTTAGGCTGTCGAATTTTACAAAGGGAACTTCTTAAACCAATTTCGATTTCATTGGGTTCAACATGTAGTTATTGAATATGTCATCCTTTGAATATGTGTGAATGACTTTTGATTGTTTTACACTTAATATCCACTTATATTGGGTGTATTTATATTCGTCACACATAATTATGAGATTGATTTATCCTTAATTTAAAGATACCTTCGTTATAGGTGATTTCATTTCATTTTACATTTCTATTGCGACGTCATTGTTGTTATGCACCAATTCTATATTATATGGTGTATATAGTATCCTTTGGAATCTTATATCATGAATCTATTTATTCTTGTGATATTATAAAGTTCTCATTAAATTTTATTCCTCAATTATTGTATTCAAGTGTCTCTCATTTTGTTAAAAACCCTTTAACTAAAATATCGTTTTAAATGTTTTAATGATTTATTCTTATAAACATTTCTAATTAATATCCATGTTTTCAAAATGGTTTTAAGGATTTATTAATATGGATATTAATGGTTTAAAATATTAAAAGCTTCAATGTGGTATGGGACACTTTGATTCAAAAAATATCTTTATTAAATGTTTTAAATGGTTTTGAAAATGGTTTTTAGAATGGATTCATTATTTCAATATCTTAAAATGTTATATTGTTGTTGCAATGTGGGGATGTTATCTTTCCTTTATGATTATGTTATGTGATATGATTATGTTATGGTTCTTGGGAATTTTTTATGAATACGGGTGGTTCCGTGATAAACTAAGGGTGGGTGAGCCCGATATAGCTCTCTAATGCATTGGGTATCGCGAAGGTGTTAAATTCTAAGGTTTCTCCGAAGAGATTTAGGGAATATACTGTGATGGGTATTCCAAATGTAACCATGTGGGTTACTCCCTACGTAAGAATGTTATGAATGCCTCAAGTGACCTTTATATCTTATTATTTCTATGAGTTATTCATAAATCTTATGATTTCATGAGGTATGTTAACATGCTTATGTTTTATGAGTAATGTATGATTTCATTGATTCTTATTTATACATGTACTAATGTTTCCTTTCCAAATTTTAATATCCCTTACTGAGCTTTTTATGCTCATCCCATGTTTTTGAAATGTTTTCACAGGTCAAGGGAAAGGTACATGATATAATGATAATGTCAAGGAAGTGTCAAGAAAGAATCCATGTTTTATTTTAAATATGTTTCCGTTGAGGAAAAAAATGAATACTATCTTTTATGTAACCACTTTATTCAAATGTGGAATGTAATGCATGATTTATGATCTAATTATCTAAAACTCTAAACCTGAAAAGATCCTCAATGTGTATTCTTGAAATAACTCAAGATTAAGTAAGGTTTAAGGCTGGGGCCTTGTAATAAGAGTACAAGAAATAATATCATTTTAAAAACCTAATAAATTTGGGTTTCCCATGTAAGTGGGTTAGCTACTCTCATGCATAGTTTCATTAAAATATTCCAATCTACTAGTCTCCAATCTAAACGATAATAGAAATAAAAAATTATGATACTACTTTTTAGTGTATAGACTCAGAAGAAACTTTGTTAGGCCCTAAGAAGTTGTGTTATAAGAACATAAGTGTACCTCCCCATATTCCAAAGGATGATGAATACCAGTGAGGTATTATGGTGCTTCCTTGGGGATAATATTCCTCATAAGTCTGATTTTAGTATAGAAACATGAATATATATTTTATTATAAACACTAGAAGTATACACTATATGAAAAAAGAAATAACCCGACATCATAGAGGTAGTAAAAGGAAACCATAATAGGGTAATAATAATAATAATAATCCATGAAAGATTAATAAACTACTTGTGAAAGATTTAAAAATATTAGATACAAAATAATGATGATGTTTCCTATAACAATACAAAGGTTTCTACTAGGAATAGGCGATGCATGAATATATGTCATTCTAGAAAATTTTAAAAATAATGAAGAACTTATACTATAAGAATATCAAGAATATACTCAGTTATCTTCCCCTATAATCTATCATAACATTGTAAAAAAAATTATTTGCTTGAATCCTCCCTTTATCTATACAAATAATCATAAAGATCCAATGGGTATCAAACACATCCCAAGGGGGCGTGATATACAATATCAATAGGAAACCAAAAACGTTTTGTAGATAAATAAAGTTCATGTTATATAAAATAGAATTTTTCTATAAAAGTTAAATTCATTAAAATTAATTAATAAGTAAATACTTCGGTATTGGAAGCTAAATGGACACCCAACTGATACCACCTGCTTTGGCATAATCTGGATGTCTAATCCAATGTATTTGTAAAATTAATAATGTATGTTTAGGGTTATTTATATATTATATAACATGTGTAGGACAACCCCAGTCATGTGATTATTCATGGTGTTCATTTCCCTGGAATATCATTAATACATTCACAAAATATAAATAAGTGGTATAACCTATAAATAAGAAAAAAAATACACTTAATCTAATAAGACATCCAAATCCCATCCAAGGAAATCCATATTGAATTCTACGGGTAACCGTAGGAGCCACTCACACAACCAATACCCCTGATTCCATCCAAGAAGACCCATAACAGCATCCCTTATATCACTCATGGAATGGTGATATATGATTCCATACTAGGTATCTCATATTAGGGACTGAGTATCACCTGAGTCTTGTTTTGTCCATCATGTCGATGAGTTCTTCTATTATTTGTCCCCTACGAGATTGATGTCACTCATGAGTATAAATAATCCATCTGGAGAGCCCATCCAAGGCTAACCAAGGGTCTATCCTAGCACATCATGTAGATCCAAGAAAAGGATAACTAGTCCAATCATGAAAACCATATGTCATGAACTATGTTCTGTAGTGGAATTTAAAATGATAAGACATATAAACCATGTCACATATCGTATAATATAATTTTCATGTAGAATAAGATAAGAAAGATATTCCCTGAATTTATTTCTAGAAAACATATAATCAATATTGAAGTATACACAAAGCATTGTAAAATGAGTATAAACTCTAAAGTGTATGAAATGGATTAAGAATAAATCATAAAAAAATATTGCATAAGGATCCAAGAAAGATGACATAACCTTAATCATACTCACAAGGATCCAAGGCATTCTCACAAGGCTTAAAGCGTATTTCTTTTAAACAAAATCCATACAAGAATAAGTATGATAAAAAGTTTATGAGAATAAGCGTCAAGATAATAGTGTAAGCTCAAGGAAAACCAATTTATCCAAATTCGAATTAAATTGTACAAGTACTTTATTAATAGTGAGTTGAATATATATAGGGTTTTGACCATTTCTGATAAGGTAAAAAGGCCTCTAGGAGGGACACACACCCATTTGGGTAACTTATGTTAAATAAATCACTTATAGTGGTGATTCACTTCTCACCCGAGTCATGTTGGACGTGGTAACAATTTTAATTTAATTTATTTATCAAATTATGGTTGTTGAATGATGGTTCATGTGTGAGGAACCATGATTCACCCATTATAAAGTGACGAAACAATATGGGAGGACCTAGAACACCTACCTTGAGTAGTAGCACTACACACATCTATTGTAAAGGATTGAATCAACAAAGAATGATAGTAATTGTACAAATATTCCAACACACAAAAAATAGGGAAGAAGAGGCCACAACCAAATATTGGAACAGTTGGGGATAAAATTTTGAATTAAAAGGGAGAGGATCATAGAGCTTACCAAGATATTTCCAATGGATCTGATAGTGAGTGATTTAGTGATTGGATTGTGAGGAAACCAAAAATCCTAAAAAGGTAGGAGGTAAAAAAATGGGTTAAAACAGCTGGAGAAAAATGAGGATGGAGAAATGGGGTCAAGTGTTTAAAACATTATAAGGGAGAAATTTTAATTTTTCCAACAATGGTAAGGGTGTAAGGTTTGGCCCCACGGTTGGCCAAACCGTGCACAAAATGGGAAAATGGCTTCTGTACAAGATGCATGTCCCATTTCATGTCCATATTCTTGGGGTCACATAGTAGAAAAAAATTTATGAAACCTCAGTACCCCGCTTTTTCATGTTACACTATTAGGGAAACCATGTGGGCTAGGGAGAATGATTTCTACTAACCATGCAGACCAGAATGCCTTTTAAACATCAGGGATCCGGGATCCAAACAATCCTCTAACACCCCTGAGACTTCTGTGACTCAATTAAAAATCAAAATTATGGTAAAATAAATGAAGTAAAACAAAAAAATAATGTTATGTAACTTTTTAGAAAATCTGATCTGTTACAAAATTATAGCACAATTTGAGTTAATAGTTTAACTGACCCAAACTAACATATCCTATAATGAAATAATGATTTTAAATTAGTAATTATATCATTATTATTCCTTAAATACAGTATTAAATTATATTTAATACTATGTGGATGATTAATATAAAATAAATAGTTAATCCAGATGATGTTACCCGCTTCATCTATCTATTTAATTTTTTATATTTTTTAATAAACAAAATTGATGGAGTTGTGTGGGAACCCAAATACCTATTAAAAACATTGACTAAAAAATTTAGAACCCCATAAAAACAAAATCCCTAACCTAGAGAAACATAAGAGAGATACCAAATGAAAATTGAGGAATGTTAAACTTAACACAGTCAACCAGCACATAAATATCATATGAAATGGCATGTAATTGAGCTTGTACTATGATCTCCATGTATCCATGTTCCTCAAGAAGACATGAATAGCTAGTTCACTACAGAATATATAACCTGAACCTAGGTTACTAATCCACCTCTATCGGTTATCATAACATATCCATATCTAAAGAAAAAGGAATATGTTGGAGGTCTTTAGAAACAGTAATCATCCTAACCATAGCTAAAATATCAAGATGGGAACAAAATAAAACCACCAAGAACATTTCATCATTTTTTTCCTTTGAGTAATTTTGAATTATTCAACATCTAGAGTGATGTAAATACCATTGACACCAAAAATAATCTTAAAAACATGATCATGAAAACAAACAAACATAGCCACCATCAATGAAAATCCAAAAAATATATATCACAAGATAGCCTTCCAAGATCTTGAATTTCTTCACTGACCCCTCTATAATTCACAAAATATCGAATTAAAATAAGGCCACTATCATTCCAATGACTCACTATATATATTCAGATGACTAGCATGGAATCTTTTCCAACTCTCTACCCTATAGTTAGGTATATAAGAACAGATTGTAGAATAAAATATGGATCTATGGATATGGAGGAGTGAATGATAAAACCATGAACCCTTAAGATTAATATTAAAACATAACATGATTAAAAAAACCAATATGAGTCTTTAACCATGATAGGTTGAATTTTTAATCAATGAATAAGGACAAAATAACCAAAAAAAGAAAAGTTAGATCCCCATCTAGTTCATCCTCCATCACCATCCTAAAATATCCTAAAACAAAATTATTCTTATTTATGACAGGGTATTACATGATCATAAGGGTTGAGGAAGGGAAGAAAATAATTCCAAACCTGGGCAACATGAGAGGTAAAAATGACTAAAAGGAGAAAGGCTAGAAGGAAACATTGAACCTAACCACCATTAAAATAAAAACTCCCCATGTTCACCAACATGTCTTACTATGAATGGGGTTTGAAATCATTGGATTAAAAGAAATAGTAGTGTTTAATGAATAATGTTTACTTTGAATAAGAGTTTCAATATGGATAGACCACTATTAAAAATGAAAAAACATTTCATTAACATAAGAAATGTCAAGCTAAATAAGGAACATAACAAGAGAACCAACCTTATGAAGTGGGAGAGGAAATATGAGGGTGAGTAAAGGGGAGGAGATCTATCACTACTTGAGAATCATGAATGAAACACTAGATAAATATAAATTATATTCAAGATACCTGATATCTATGAGAGTGTGGGACATCCCCTCATGTTATATACTTAAATAAAATTATATCTTCACTTCAAAACCTTCTTTGCATTCAATAATTAATGAAATTTTATTAAGAAAAAAATATCCTAAGTGATAAAATTGTATAGGGGAGGGTAGTTTGGTATTTCCTGGATTTAATATAAATATTTATGTGTTTTTTCAGTGAGTGGAGTGAGGGAATTTTTATAGGTAATATTTAGTAGACTTTTTTCATATACTCATTCATTATTGATAAAGGAATGTAATTTTTGGTGGAAATTGACTCATAAATGAACAAAGTGAAATTAAGTTATTTAATAAACATAATAAGAAAATAATTATAATTTAACTAATTTTTAGTAAATTTGTAACTAATATTTAACATATTTTCTATTGTTACTAATTATCAGGGTTTTTCTATTTTTATTGAAAATTTTTTTTTTACTAAAAAATCATGTTGATCCTCTTAGATAATGTTGACGTCTTAATGCAAAATATGAAATATATTTTAGTAAATTCAGACACTAAAAATTTAAGGTAAACATTTACATTAAAAATGATAATATATAGAAAAATAATAATATATAATTGAAAAGTATTTCTTCGATAATGAATGATTATATTAATTTTTTATCATTACATAATTATTCCATTAATTTCAATATTTATTGAATATATTGTTTTTAAAATATATTCACCAATATAAAAGTAAAACATTCTAATTATTTCCACATAAATATATTAACTTGATATATTTATATAAATGACTCTATATAAATAAAATTCTTATCTAAAAGTCACTTTATTATTTTCCATCCATTTAAATTTCATTATATATTTTTTTAAAACATATTAATCTCATTGAATTATTTATTCCTCAAAATTTATATCATATTAAAAGTATTTTACATTCAATCTAAAGTTATAATCAGTGGTATGATATTCCTATGAGTTCATGATGAAGAATATATAAACCATGAAATCTTTGTAATTAGATTATTTTACTATCCTATTATAACAATTATAAGTTTCTCAAAAACATCTTTTATATTTATTTATAACTATAATAATGTTCATCTATTTTTTGGATAAAATAGTATACCTTAAATTAATAATGAAACATTTATTTAAATCATTATGGCATTGAAATTATTTTATACAGGAGTTCAATTTTATAAAAATAATAGATTTTTTTAGTTATGATAAGGATATATCCAAAAGAAGAATTTCTATAGTAATACCTGAGATTTTATATCACCCCCCTGTAGAAATTTCTCCCTTTTTGTTTTAATTTTATATCTCTGCCAAAAAAATATTAATGTTGTCTTTCAAGTATGCATATCACAATATATATGTTCTATTGAAAAATAAAACTCACTTTCTGGAATAAAACTAGGATACTCATTATCTTCCATGACAATAGGAATATTTTGAGTGTTTTAGTACTCATAAAAATTTTTTGTGTATGATTCTTATTTAGGTAACAAAACTAATTACTTTGAATAAGTCTCTAAAATTATACCTTGATATACTTTGGAGTTTTCCATATATTTAATAATATATTCATCCTTCTATTTCATGATGACATAGATTTATCTAATAATTAGAGGTGTATATTATAATGAAAATATTTTTCTTTGAGAAAAATATTCTACTATTATTCACATTTCATTATCAAAATTTCTTGTTTTTTGTTTTATTTTTAATTAGTTACCCTAATAGATTCACTTATCAATCTAAATAATAAGCTACAAAGCTAATTTCATCATATATAAATTTAAAAAATATAATTTTTATCAAATTGACCTGTTGATTAGTAAATACTGGAATACAAGTTTAATTAAATTATGGTTTTTATTATCAAAAAAATAAATATATATTAAATTACTATTTTAATTTCATTAGAGAATTTTGTAGTATAACATAGTTCAGTTTATTTTCCATAACCTGTGAAATATGGGTTTGAACAACAATGTAATTTTTTATACTAGCCCCCATCTCATTTATTTTTTTCATTAGGACAAATGTTGAATTTCCATTCCCATTTGGTAGTCACTTAGAACCTATGGGTACCATCCATTTAATAGAACCAAATTTATTATTATGAATTACAATAATATCAGATTAAATAAAAATAACAATTCATATAGTCAATAAAATTCCTAAAATTTCTTAACCCTTGAAAATATTGATTATATCAATGTTCATTTATGTTTTATCACTTATTCTCTTTTTTTTAGTATCTAAAATTTTCTAAACCCCAATCTATAACAAAATGAGATGACCCACAAACCACATACATAAATTTGACATAATTTAATTTTTTTACATTTTACATATCATGATTTTGATAAAATCCACAAAACATAATGATTTAGTGTTTATACAAATTATATTTCAACACATAAGAATAAATCTATTTTTTTCAATTGGAAAACCATTATAATATTTCCACCAATCATATATGTACTTTTTATCATATAATTAATTATTTTTAAATATTGTTTTATTTCATTAGATGATTCTTTCACCTTCTATCCATCATAATATTCATATTTCACTATGAAAATTACATAAAGAAAAGTTTGAGCTAAAATCCTGGTAAAGGAGAAAACATGTGTGATAAAAAATGGAGAAATATTGATGATCATTAAGAATACCAAAAAAACATTGATCATAAAATGAATATTTAATTATGAAACATATACATGATACATGTAATAACATTGTGAAAATCATAATAATAATACTATATAGCATATAAATAAAACATTTGTAGTATATCATCAAAATATGGAACAAAAATAAAAAAATCACAAATTCATATATTAATAAAATTAAAATAATAACATTTTAGTCAATGATAACATCCCATATATTATATTATAGTGTACTAAACTCACTAATAACATTAAATAACATACAATACTAGGCTATACATCAATTTTAGATATCATTGGTCACCAGTCTAACTACTAATGTGTCAAACATACTAATCTAGAGAGATATAAATTATTACTTAATTAATTAAAGGGGGATAAAATTCTAAACCCATCCATTATTTAAAAATAAAATCATAAATTTTTGTACTATATAAAAATATATCGTTATTCCATCAAATCATTTTCATAAT
This sequence comes from Viscum album, assembly GCA_963277665.1. Taxonomy (NCBI): domain Eukaryota; kingdom Viridiplantae; phylum Streptophyta; class Magnoliopsida; order Santalales; family Viscaceae; genus Viscum; species Viscum album. Next base: position 1,935,867,027 of record OY728142.1, read on the forward strand.
TAATCTTTGAAAATTATGTAACATAATAATTTTCATGAAGCATTAAAATAATCTAAAAACAGAACTAGAATGACAAAAATAATCAAAAGACATTAAGAATGAGAGGTTATGTAATATAATATATTTCTACAAGGTTTAATGTAAAAGGGTATTGAAATATAATAAAAAACATTATAGTAATATAATAAATTGTATTAGATTTGAGAATGTGATTCTTATTTACTATATACCATTGAAATATTCAAAGTTAATGAAATGAGTGGTTTAAAAATAATTTTAAATAATTTAAATATGAATATTTTTATAAAAGAAATTTATAAATAATAATAATTATTATAATGTATAAAATTAATTAATTAAATGAATAAGAATAATGAAATTAATAAAAAAAAGATGAAATACCTATAGAATTTTTCTTTGATATGTAAATAAATATCAATTGTAGCTTATGGAGAGATTTAAGACCCATTTGATGATTATGATAGGTGGACGAGGGTTAAAGATAAAAGAAGTACCATATGAAGTGTATTAATCAATGGGGAGTTTTGAGTAATCTCAATTGTGACATGATCAATAAAAAAATAATCTTACAGCAAGGGTTATTGTAATATCACATAAAAAGATTAACATATAGTGTGATGTTTAGATAATATTTATCTTCGACACACGTCGTAACTTTTATCTTGAGGAAATTTATTCATCTTTTATAGATGTGTATTCGTGATTTAATTATTGAAGTCATTAAAATGGATGAGTTGATTCTTAATTTGAGTTGATTTGAAATGAAAAGTGTGATGGTCCAAACTATTATAAATGAAATTATATTTTGAATGAATAAATTATTTATTATGTAATATATTCATAGAGAACTTATTCACTACTTTTGTTATTTTATATTGTTATAAAATTTAGATTTTTTTTTTAAAATGACATTAAGAATTAAAATTGTTTCTAATATATCCATTCTATAGTCCTTAATATGATTAGTATATTTTACGGTTTATATAAAATTATAATTTAGAAAAATGAAACAATTCATGACCTATACTGGTAGGGGAATACCCTATGAATCACATTTATTAGAGCATCTAAATGATATATAATCACATGGTTTTTCACAAGACTAAGTTTCAGGAAATATTTAAAAACATAAAAATTAAAAAAACTAATTACAATGGATATTCAATACTATATATATCACCACCAAAATTCTATTCACTAAACCACCCTATGAAATGACCTCTATTTCACATTATACCCTTAGGTAACACACTGGTTTAATTAGGTGTTATATATCTAGAACCAACTAGATTTAATTTTTATACTTTTATTTTTAATAAAATAATAATCATATTTTCATTATTAATTTATATTTAAATATGATTTTATGTTTTGTTTGATAAAAATAATACTTTTATATAATGAAATAAGCAACTTGTTTGGGTTAAATATAAATTCTTAGTTCAATAACCCTTTTTGATAAATTCATATCAAAATAGAAATAAATTTTATTTTCAATAAAAATAACAATAACAATTTTTATTTTATTGAAACATGGGACAAAGGTCAAAAAAACAAGAATTCTAGAAGCTATGAAACTTGGGAGGTCTAAAATTGTGAAAACCAAGAGCATCATCCCAAACGAGGTCAATACATTTTTAAGGAAGAATATCCATATTTGAAAAATAATCCTAGAATCATTTTGATCACCCTTGGAGGATAAAAAATATGCAACTTTATTGACTTCACGCCATGTATGTTGGACTACCGTACAATAAGTAATGTATCAAATAAAGCTTCAAATGTAATAATCAATGGACTAGGGGGGTATTATTATTTTATTGTATATAATTATATATCACAGCAGAGCCTATTTCAATCAATTAATAAGATAAATTGAAGTCCCAATATATTTTTATCCCCTCAAGAAGAGCATTAACCTCCACTCTTATAGAGTCTCCTTGATTGAAGATGCTACTGAATGTAGTGAGAAGAGAGCAATTGTTATCTTGGATAACTACCCCTCTATGAATCATACCCAAAGAGAAAAATACATAAACATTTAGCTTATATCCTATGGTATGTGTTTTCCCACATACCCATATTCCATGATTCTGTATACCACGAACATCCTGAGTGGAATAAGATCTCCTAGAAGTAGTGATAAATATTCTCAATATTTTAATTTCATTCCATTGATTTACCAATGTTCCAAACTCCACCACCAGACACGTGAACTAAACCTACATGGCATTAAAGGAACTCCAGCTACCTTCATGATGGACATTATTTCACGCGCTCCATAATGTCCAGCAACCCGCATCTATTATCACAGAACGGGCCTTACGCTCATGATGATTTGATCTAAAAGTGAAAGAGTTCTTTATAAGGAAACCAAAACAAGCTGGATAATGAATATTGATACCTATGATATTACACATGCATCTCCACACCGTCGTAGCCTAGTCACCTGCAAAAAATTAATGCTCCACCATTTTAGAACATGATGTCCTACAACACCAACATTTAGACAATATTAATACACCCCTCCTACAAACCATGTCGTCCATCAGAATAAAGTTGTTATAAATCTTCCACATAAGTAAATTAACTTGTTATATAACTATTTACACCAATAATCATTCATAACACTGTTTCCATCATTTAAAGTATGCCAAACTATTCTGTAACTCTTTTCTGAGTAGTCCCCCGTGGGAGATTCTGTAAAAATCATACATTCACCATTTAAAGTGTGGTTGATGCAGTCAAAGAGTTCATATTGATGTTTATTAGGAATAGAATGAATGAAATATCGATAAATTCTTTCTTGGGAAAAAAGATATATCTATAATTTGATATGCAAGAAAGCCGATGATAGAACCAGACCAATTTCTATACCAAAAATTGGTATCACCACATTCCAAGATCCACTGGGAATGCTTCTGGAGTGTCGGAATGTGCTCACGGGGTGACCTCCATTTCCAAGATATACTACCCCTTAGATCTTCAATCATGGTTCCATATTTCTTTTTAATAAAATTACTTCATAAGGTACCACCTTTAAGGACTTCCCAAACCAACGTAGCTTGAAAGGAGTGCATAGAGCCCTCCACACTACGAAGCTTGATATCCCCATTATTCACTAGACTAGCCATTTTTATCCAAGACGCCCAGTGGTACCATCCATCCCCATGATAATCCTAGATAAAATATGTCAAAGTCCTTTCAGTATTTCTAAATATGGCATTAGAGACATTTGTAAGGACCTGACCCCAGTTGTCTGGAGACGATGCCTTATTTAATCAAATTGGCATGAATATAAGAAATCAAATCTTCAAGTACTGAGTAGTTTAGTAGTTTTAGAAAACAAGTTACATTCATCGGTTTAATATTACAACTTGAAAATAAATACAACATAAAATTTTTATCGGGAACATCAATAAGTCTATGTTTATCCCTACAGGTCATTCATAATAAAAAAACATCATCTCCTAGAAAAATGAAACATAAGAAAGGGATGATATTAAACGATCATTTAGGGTATGGAATATAGTGGAAGATATCATAACATTAAAATTTTTCATGTTGAATAACTAAAAACATATGACTTTAACAAAAACATGAACACATAATGGAAAGAATAAGAGCTGAATATATAATTCCATAATCATGGGTATTATACTAGTCGAATAACCACATCAACCATCAAAAAAATTTCATAATTATGGATTGAATAATGTAGGATATCATAATCATACCATCAAGGCCTCGTTCCAATACCATAAATAATCATTTTGTCATGGCCTTGTATCAAGAGTGTAGTTTCTCTCATGAGAACAACTGATTCACCGAGGGACTATAGAAGACCCGACCTGACACATACTATGTCCAATTCATTCCTCATATGAAATGGGATAAAAATATGTGACATATACATTCTTATTGAAACTACCATATGAAATGTAAATAATTCTCCCCGAACATTAAGAATATACCCTACCCAATCAAAGTAAATTGGAGAAGAGTTTTAAGAGAGTACATCCATAATCAAATAAATCATAAACCATTAAATTAAATATTTTGGATGATATCATTTGAAATAAACCTCAATCTAGTACAAGATTCAACAAAGGATGTTGACATAGGTGAAGATACTTTTAAATGAAACCGATGAAAAATCCTTAAAGAAGTATTCCTTAAACAATCTAAAGTGTTTCATAACACCTTGAAACATTCAATTCATAATACCTTCGAATATCGTGGGAATACAAAGACTCTTTATTTGATATATAAAATGGAAATACATGCACCATAAGAATGAAATAAGTGTTGAACAAGGTAAATATCTCATAAAAGTTAATGTGAGATGAGAAAAATCATGTTTAATATAGAAAGAAGAGTTCTATTGAAAAATAATTTTTAATTTCCATAAATCCTATTTTAAACATTTATATACCATAAAATAAAAGGTATGAGCATTTATATTACATTTGAGGCATAAATTATGTCCCACTTAAGTGAAATCATGTAAAAAATTGTTTTTAAAGAAGCATTAGAATTAAATCATTTGAGTGCGGTTTAAGAAATTAATTAAAGATTTTTTAAAGAATAATGGAATGTTTTATTCGATAAAACTAGAAATGAATAAAAATAGTTTTTACATGTTAAAATGTGTGATAAATATGGCTTAAATATATTATATAGTGAATTTAAACTAGGTAAAAAAATTTGAATTTCCCTTGAATCAGGCTTGTATTTCGGGAAGAATTTTGGAAATATCCTTTTAAAACATATTAGTCCCCCTAAATTAAGGTTGGATTATATTTGAGACACATATATATATAATTAAAAGAGAAATTATTAAGAGTACATATAAATTAGGAATAATTTTATTGAGATGAGTAGATAATAAAAGTAACTTGAATGAAAATAGTGGTTCGAGTGGAAAACCCTTATCACTTTGTAACCAATCGATACATATGACACAAAATTACTAATATTATAATTGTAAATTTAATACCATGAAAATAAATATATTTATGATATGATACATCAATGGGATGTATACATACACCATACATAAGTAATATAGTGAATAAGGAACGTCTCCCAAAAATGGAAGTGATATGAGGAAACCCTTACCTTAAGTCCATTGGTGTTCTACACTTGATATTAGTGTCCTGAAAGACCAAATAAAATTAATTTATTTATATTTAGGAAACCCTATTATTTATGTAATTGATTTATTATAGACTTATTAATTGTATTCATGGTCTTCTTGATGGGTTTAAAAGGATTAATTCTATTGTTTGGGAGCATTTTATTCAAGACCAGTATACTTATATACATGAATAGAGAATCAAGTAAAATGAGTATGGTTATACAGAATTGAAGTTAAATGTTATTAGTGATCATCCGTAAGGTTACATGGTTGAAATTTCCATTTGGTTACTTGGAGTGAATATGAATCATTGTATAAACTATTTAATGAAAACTGTTCGGGATAATTGGCAGTTTCGGAACACAACGAACTCAATTTAATTTATAATTCAAAACCATGAGTAAAAAATATTCCCAAACAATATATTAGACATAATAAATATATTATTTTCTGGTCCATCCATAATATTTTTTTCATGACCATAATCAAATACAGTAATAGAAATTGAAAACCCATCATCCTTGAATGTGATAAATTAGCACATCTCGGATAGTGTTTTCATTTTTAGTATAAAAAATGGAAAAGAAGAGATGATGAAGAATTATTACATTATCATGAAAACACTATAGTACATGTAATATAATATATTCATCACAACATTTCTAATAAATCAGGAGTGGAAAAAAAGAATGGATATCAAAATAAAAGACAAATTGAGAAATCTCCTACCAAAATCCGACAGCCTAACGACGTCACTTAAAAATTCATAAAATATATTGATTAGATAAAAAGTTTATATAATCATTATTAAATAATATAGATAATAAAGGGTATATTTAAGTGCATATCTCAACATAACAAAATTGAAATTAAAAATATAATAACATAATAAGAGTGCTTGAAAAAGTGAGAGATTTTGAGATGAAATTTTTTGCAACATAATAGTTATACAACATATTATTAGAAAAATTAAAAATAGATGGGAAAGAGGATAAAAATTCATAATAGAATCATAAAATAATATAGGGATATAATAATATGTAAATAATAACACGGTTTGAAAAGATGAAATACATACCACATAAAAGAAAACTTGGATAGAAAAGAGAAGTTGAGAATTGTCTTACCATATAGAGTAACTCATAAGACATGAGGGTTGGGACTGTGGGGGCATGAGGACACCTTAGTAGGTCTAATAGGGAGTTAAAAATACCAGATATTAGAGGATTATGAGTTTGGAATGAAATAAGAAAAAGGAATTAGTGGTTATTTATAGTAAATGAGGGAGTTTTTTTAATTTAAAGAGACACCTCATTAGTTTTTTTTGCAAAACAATGGGCTTGACCACAGTATTCGCCCATATAATTAGCCACTTGGGACACCTCACATCATATTTTAAATTTAAAAAGTCGACCAGAATTTAATATTAATTATTAAATCATTATAATGTCATTAAACATACCAAAAACTAAAAACTTTATTTTTACTATTCACGAAAATTTTAAGTATTTTAGACAAATAAAAAAATAACTCTAACAATTTCAAAATTTGTAGAATTAAAAAATGATATCCATATTTTAAAATTAATTTTATAAATATTTTTAATTTAATTTTTAAATAAAATCAAAATTTATTAAAAAAACAACTATAAAACTATAACTCATTTTATAACATATTGTGAAATTAATCGAGGTCCCATAAAATTATCTTATTACCATATGAAAATAAAGTAACCATTTATGATTAAATTTTTTGAAAATTTATTTCCATGTTAAATTATTAAATTAATCTTAAAATTGTAATTAAAATATTTATGATATACAAAAATACCAATACATATTCTATGATCATTTTTTCACATATAAGATGTATAAATTGTGTTTATTCATTCATTGGTGAAGATTATATTTTTGGCCAATTTACTAGTCATTACTATTCATACATGTATGTTACTATTCATAAGGGTATATTGTTATTAATAATTAATTATGTTTGAATTTTTAGACAATAAATATCTTACTAGATGAAACCGTGTATGTTAGTTTCTTCAAAATTCAAATCAAATGAGTAAAAATATTATGTTTGGAAGGATAAGTTTTAACAAAGTGGTGTTTTGTACAAACTCAACGATTCATGCATTCTATATTAAATCTATTTGTAAATTCTTGGGGTGTTACATTATCCCCTTCTTACAAAAAATTCTTCTTCAAAATTGGTAATTGAACTTCAAATGTTAATGGTTGACACTTGAAAATTACCTTATAGAAAACCCACATCAAGAATATGATAAAAATATCTTATTAATGAGGGGAAAGGTAAATGCATCAGTTACTATAAAACAACACTTTATAATTGGACAACATGGTCATGGAAAAATAATCAAACAATTATGTTGTGACATTAAACTCTAAAACCACATACAATGATCAACTTAAACCATTTCGTAAATGGTTATAAATTCAAAAATATAATGATTCAACACATTATAATGAAGGTATCTAAATTTATTTGATTAACTTATGGTTAAACATTAACCAACAAGAAGAAGATCTAAAATTCACATTCCAAACATGTGAATAACTTCATCATGCATCCTTTTGAAATATGGTAATAACATGAATTGTTGTAAAAATGTATTGTAAACATTCATTCGTCCATATTACTTAAGTAAGATACGTGTTATTGTATACATTCCTTAAACCCAAAAGTGTTGTAAACTCCATCAATGATAGCATAGACCTACTCTCTATAAATCAATAATATATTCCAATGTAGTCAGTACTTAATTGTTTCAATAATTTCATTATCATTATCTCAACATCAGATATATATTAAGGGTTGTATTTCCCTCAATCGTGTTCTTTTACAAACAGATTAACTTCCTACTGAATCATTTTTCCTTTGTACCATTCATCATATGACCTCAAATACTTAATGAAATAGAAATACAGTAAAATCCTTATATATCTCATAATTATAACAACCTGTACATTACTAACAAAATATTCAAATGACATGATTCTTGACTAAGAATATTAATCATTATACTTCATCTACAGCAGAATCATAACATTATCATTATCCAAAATTTTCATTTGGGTTTTATTACTTTGACACTTGGGACATTGATTTGCATAGTGTCAAATCTCATTGTAGTTTAAGCACCGAATATTGGAAAATTCTTTTCTTGTCTTGCAATTATGATCATGGTGGCCTTTTTATCCACACTTGAAGAAAACTCTTTTTCCTCTCAAACATATATCAAGGTGTTTCCCTCAACAAGTATCACATGTGGGAAAATACACCCTTCCATTATTCCATTTATCCATGATTTCCCCTTCGATATTCTTCTTTTTTTACCCTTAAAATTCATAGGACACAGATAAGGCTTTACATACCTTGTCAACAGATGATACTATTTCCTCATATGATGAGGTTTCATAGGAGGAAATATTCCTTTGAAATAATGGCTTTAGACCATCAGAGATATGTTCCTTCTTAATCTTTGCATATCATGCATTTTTGATGTTCTCATTCTTTTTACTAGGCACTATTTCTAATCGATTCCATATTATATATTAGCTCATAAATTTATGAACTCTTTATATTTATAAATATTGTATAACATATTACATAAATTTATGCATCATAAATCCTAGAACCATATACTTTAGTTTCCTTGGGGGCATAAATCCTTAATAAGTGATTGTAATAAGATTATTAATTTATTAAATTATATCCCTCGAGAGTGTCAAACTAATATTGCAACAAGGCCTGCTGTCATGCACCAGTTCGCATTAGTGTCTAGCTCAAAGCAATGTTTTCAGGTTTTACCCCTACATACATCTGTGCTAGAGAAATCTCTACTTTTTCATATCCAAATAGGGATGTATTTTTATAATAAATCAAATAATCAAATACTTTCCAAAATTTCATTATTTCCTTGTATTTTTATCCTGAAATTCTATCTTAGTGTTTTTTCTCTAATCTAATGTTAATATATCTAGTTTCCATTTTTCAACTAAACTTCCTCTAATACCAACTATAACGACCTGACCCTAGTTTCCTGAATCCAATGCCTTATTTAATAACATGGGCATGATTACAAGGAATCAAATCTTGAGGGACTGAGTAGTTTAGTAGTTTTTGAAAACCAGATACATACATAGGTTTAATATTACAACATGAAAATAAATACAACATAAAGGTATTATTGGGAACATCCACAACTCTATGTTTATCTATAAAAGTCATTAATAATAAAATTACTCATCTCCTGAGAAAATGAAACATAAGAAAGGGGTAATCTCAAACTCATAGTAATGGTAAGCAATTCAAAGGAAGATATCGTACCATAAACATTAGGGATATTGAATAACTAAAAACATACGCGTCTAACAAAAACGTGATCACATTATGGAAGGAATAAGAGTTGAATAAATAATTCCATAATAAAGGGTATTATAATAGTCATATAATAACCTGAACCATCAATACTATTTTTATAAGGAGGCAATGAATAATGTGGGACAACATAACCAAACCTTCAATGCCTCGTGCCATGACCGTAAATAATCATTTTGTCAAGGCCTTTTTCCAAGACTGTAGTTTGTCTCATGAGACCTACCGATGCACCAAGGGAATATAGTAGGGCCCACCCAACACTTAATATGACCAATAAATTCTTTATAAGAATAGGGTTAAATATAAATAGAATATACATTCATTTTTAAACTAACATATGAAATGTAAATAACTTTCTCCAAACATTAAACATCAATACTTCTCATTCGGAGTCAATTGGTGTATGGTTTTAATATAGCATATCAACAGTCAAACTAATCATAAATTATTCAATTAAATATGATAGATGGTATCATAAGAAATAAACCTCAATGAAGTACAAGATTAAATAAAGGACATTGTCATAGACGAAGATAATTTTAAATGATACCATTGAATGATTATTGAATAAATAATATTTAAACATTCCAAATTGTCCCATACCACCTTGAAACATTCAAATCATAATACCTTAGAATATCATTAGAATAAGGAGACTCTTTATAAGATACACTATAATTCCATACATACACAACAATAAAGTAATAAGTGGTGAGCAAGGCATATATCTCATAAATTTTAAAGTGAGATGAGAAATATAATTTTTACTTTGGAAAGAATTGTTATTTTGGAAAATCATCTGTATTTTCCATAAATATGGTTTTAAAGATGTATATCCCATAAAATAAAAGGGATGGAAATTTATATTACATTTGAGGGAAAAATGATGTCCCAATTATTTGAAATCATATAAAAAGTGTCTTTAAAGAATAATTAGAATTAAAACATTTTAGTGCATTTTAACAAATTAATTAAATAGATTTTAAAGCGCAAAGGCATGCATACATTAATAAAACTATAAATGAACAAAAATATATTTTTCATCTTAAAATGAGTGATAAATATTTCATTGAAAATATTATAGTGTGATCTTCAAAATAGGTAATAATTTTAGAAGTTCCCTTGAATTGGGCTTTTATTTTTCGGAAGAATTTTTTAAATAACCTTTTAAAACATATAAATCCCCCTAAATGAAGGTAGAATTCTATTAGGAAAACATATATATAAAATTAACACAGAAATTATTATTATTACATATTAATAAACATGAATATAATTGAGGTAAGTAGATAATAAAAGTAACCTGAATGAAAATGGAAGTTCGGGTGGAAACCCTTTATCACTTTATAACTAGTCAATTCGTATGACCCAAAAATAATAATATTCAACTGGTAAATAACCATGAATATAAATATATTAATGATATTATACATCAATGTGAAATATAAATACACCAAACACAAGTAATAGTATTAAATAAAGAATGTCAAAAAAATGGAAGTGAGATATGGAAACTCATACCTTAAGTTTGTTAGTGTTCTTCACGTGATCATAGTGTCCTGGATAAAAAAATTAAATTCATTAAATAATATTTCCAAAACCTATTATTTATTAAATTTCTTTATTATAGACTTATTAATTTCATTCATGGCATTTTTGATGGGTTTAAGAGGATGAATTTTTTTTGGGGAGTGTTTTCTTCTTGATTGGTATACTTATATACATGAATGGAGAATCAGGTCAAATGAGGATGGAAATCCAGAATTGATGTTATATGTTATTAGTGATCATCCATAATTATACATGGTTGTAAATTTCATTTTTTTACTTGCATTTAAGATGAATCATTATATAAGTTATTTAATTAAACCTATTTGGGTTAATTGGCGGTTTTCGAACACAACAACTCATTTTGCTTTAAAAATAAAAATCATGTGTATAAAAATATTCCAGAACTATATATGAGACAGAATACATATATCATAGTTTTTAGACAATAATAATGGTTTCATGACCATAATTAAAGATGGTAATAAATTTAAATCTCATCATCCTTTAATTTGTTAAATTTTCACATATCGAATGGTGTTTTCATTTTTAGTATAAAAAATGGGAACGGTGGGATGATGAAGAATTATTTATTTATCATTAAAAAATTCTAGTAAATGTATGGTATGTGATTCATAACAAAAATTGGAATAAATTATGAGAGGATAGAAAAATAATGGAACTCAAAATAAAATAAAAGTTGAGAAATCCCTTACAAAAATCCGACAGCCTAACGAGGTCAGTTAAAAATTCATAAAATATATTGATGAGATAAGAAGGGTATCTAATCATTATTAAAATATATATAAAGTAAAGAGAAAATTTAATTACATATCCGAACATTAGACAATTAAAATTAAAAGATAATATCATAATAATAGTGCTTGAAGAAAAGAGAGATTTTGAGCAGAAAATTCTATAACATAACTTCTATGCAACATGGTTTTGGAAAACATTAAAAAGATAGGTAAAGGTGTCACCCATTAATAAAAGACTCATAAAATATTATAGGTACATAATAATATAGAAATTATAACATGGTAGGAAAATGGGAAATACATACTATATAAAAGAGAACTTAGATGGAAAAGAGAAGTTCAGAATTCTATAAACTTGTTGAGAAACTCCTATGATATGTGGTTTGGGACCTTTTGGGATTGAGGATACCTTGGAAGGTATAGTAGGGAGACAGAACTACCATATTTTCAAGTATTATGAGCTTATAATGAATGATAATGATATTATTAGTGGTTATTTATAGTAAATGATTTAGAGTTTTTTATTAATTTAAAGAGACATCTCATTAGTCGGTTTTTCAAAACCATGGGCTTACCCACTATATTTTCCCATGGTATTATCCAATTGGGACACATCACATTATATATTTCGGTAAAATGTTAGGCCATAATTAAATATTAATTTTTACATCATTTTGATTTCATTAAACTTTCTGAAAAATCGAAACTATATTTATATTATTCATGAAATATTCATGTATTTTAGAAAATCCCAAAAATTCAACCAAACTATTTTTTCAACCTTTAGAAATAAAAAATGAAGTCAAATTTTTTTAAATAAATTTTATGGATATTTTTAATTTAATATTTAAATAAAATCTTAATTTATTAAAAAAACTTTTTTAAAACTATTACTCAATTTATAACACATTGAGAAATTAATCAAGGTCCAATAAAATTATCATATAACCATAAGAAAATAATGTAATAGTTTATGATTAGATTTTAAGGAAATAAATTTTCATTTTAAATTTTTAAATTAATAATAAAGTTGTAATTAAAATATTTATGACATACAAAAAGAACAATACTTATACTATGATAATTTTTTAAAATTCATGATGTCTAAATAGTCTTTATACCTTCATGGGTGATTTTTCTATTTTCTTTTCGGCCAATTTATTGTTTAGTTTTATTCATTACAATTATAAATGGTATGTTACCATTCATAAGGTTTTGTTAATATTCATCAAAAATTAATTTTGACTTATCTGACTCTAAATATCCTACTGGATGCAATCGTGTAAGTTAGTTTTTCAAAAACCAAATCTTAGAGGTGGAAAATTTATGTTTAATTAGATATGTAATAAAAAATTGTTGTTTTTTAGAGACTCAGTGTTTCGTCCATTCAATATTAAATCTAGTTGTAAATTCCTGGGGTGTTACCAATTTGAGCACTCAAAAAATGTTCATAGGGATTGAAGAAACAACATAGTTAACAGGTTAATTCTACCACTAAAAGAAAGAAAATTGTTCTTCCAATTATCTATCTTACTGATGGTTTTATTAAAAATCACTTCACAATGTCTTATTCTCAATATTTCCGGAGATAAGGGAGATCCAAGAAACTCCAAAGAAAAATATCTTTTCATAATAACTAGAATATCTTCCATTTTCTTTTTATGCCTTTCTAAATATGTCTGTGGAAAATATAGACTACTCTTATCATAATTTAAAAGAGGACCATGTAATTTTTATAAGGGGTAGAATTTTTTTATATAATAAAAAATAGTATTTTTCATCAATATATTTTTTCATAAAAGTATATGTCACGACCCGTCCTCGGGGCCCATGTTGTGACTACCCCAAGCCCGCCTTCCAAAGGCCAAGGGCTGGCGACTAGCACCAAGGCGTAAATCCCAATAAAAGGGAAGGCATTTCCTTTGAAAAGTAAACAAGCAAAACAGATTAAGCAAGAGGAAAAGTAAACACTAAGTAAAAACTGTAACAAGATGTGCTGAAAGTAAAAGGGGCCGGAAATACAAGTCCAACTGTAAAGTACAACTGAAGGGAAAAACAGCAACTGAAAAAAAAAAGCCACAGCATCGAGCTGTCCTTTGGAAGTCCCACCTGAAGGGTGGGTACAGATAGCATCCACTTCTCCTCGGGTCCACCTGACCGCTCCGAGTACGTCCCGCCAAGTGGTCCACCTCCCGGTACCATCCTGCTCCGCAAGCCTCCACCACGATCAGTGTTATCCGTCGTCTGCAACCAACACAACGTAGTGCGGTCATAGCCCGTGCATGGGTGAGTATAAGCTACTCAGTAGGGACCCCGAGACCCCCGAAGGCCTTCCGAAATCCACAAAGGATAAACCAAAAAGGAAAGATACAATCACGAAGTAACATCTGACACGGCATAGGTATATTCCCATACATATACCTAAGTCATCAATTCTCGTTCGGCTCCAACGTCCGAGCCTAAGAATAACCCAGTCCACACAGGAAAGCAAACGTATACCCACACAGAATAGCTCAACACAGTCCACAAAGGAGAGTAAACAGTAAATCAACACAGGATAGCTCAACACAATCCACAAAGGAGAGTAACTCAAGATTTAGCTCACACAGGTATACTTCTTCGGATGACGATAAAGATGATCACTGATCCATATAAGTCGTCGGACCCACAAAGGATCGATAGGTAACTATCCCCCACAATGACCCACACAGGATCGGGCCCACACAGGACCTGTAGCACTGATCCACGTAGGATCGCTGAGTGCTGTAGTCGTCGTAGTCCACTGAGGATCTCTGCACAGTCGTCGCTGCAGTCCACTGAGGATATCTGCACAGTCGTCGCTGCAGTCCACTGAGGATCTCTGCATAGTCGTCGCTACAGTCCAGTGAGGATCTCTGCACAATCGTCGCTGCAGTCCACTGAGGATCTCTGCACAGTCTTCGCTGCAGTCCACTGAGGATCTCGGCACAGTCGTCGCTATCGAAGTAGCAGTCGCAGACCGCTATAGGGTTCCCGCACACAGCAAGCTCATTCAGGAGGGTCCGCTCCACGAGCCGAGAGTTCGATACATCAACTGTCACAAAGTCTGAAGTTGATGTATCCAAAAGTTCCGTATCGTCAACAGGAACTCAACGTCGCAGACGGCGCGTCAATAGGACGCCCGGTCTGAGAGTTATTGACTTTTTCGTCCTAGGGGCCCGGTTGGTTTTTAAGGCAAAACCAACCCGACCGTACTCCACCTGCGTCCAAACCTCGGGTAGAGTGATCCAAAAGATCCATCTCACATAGAGGAATTCAACAAAGCTGACGGCACGTCAATCAGACGTCCGTAGCTCAAGATATGAGTGTTTCCGCTCCGAAGGCCCGGTTGGTTTCGTGTACGAACCAACCCGGCTGAACTCAAAGTATTCCGAAACCTTGAGTGCGATATACTGAAACGACTGTCTCGATCCAAGGATCGATTTTCCGCTGACGGCGAGTCGTTTGGAGGCCCGTAGCTCAAGTTACGGGCATTTGACCAAAAATGGTCTGAAGACGGGGGGGTCCGGGCCCGGGCCGACCCGGCCTGACCCCCCCCCCCCCCCCCGGGGTCGGCCAAACCGGGTCGACCCGACCCGGTCCGGTCCGGCCAGGGCGCGGCCCGGCCGGTCGGACCGGCCTGGCTCGGTTCGGCCGAGCGGTCGAGTGACCGAGTGCCACAGGGCGCTGCCCCCGCGGTCTGGAGATGCCACGGCCCCACGTTCGGGCCGCACTGGAGCAACGGATGCGGCTTCAGCCACGTCCCATGCGGGCAAGCTGGGCCCGCGTGGCCGCGGGTCCGTTGTCCGCCGCCGCCGCCGCTTCAGCCGCGGCGGTCTCGTCCGGGGGCGCCGCCGCGCCGGCGACCCGCGCCGCCGGAATCTTCCGCGGGCCACCGGAGTTGCTCCAGTGGTCTGTTTTCCTTCCCGTCTGCGCCGATGTTCCTCCCGGGTTCCGTACTTCACTGTGGGATCAAAAAATTGCCCTTGCATCACGTTTTGTCGTCGCCCGCCAAATCCGCACAACCACGAAGAACGGCGGAGGGTTGTCGGGCCGTGTTCGTTTGGCCCGCACCCTCCATGTTAGATAACAACAATGGGAGAAATAATTCAACACATGAAACAACAATTTTAATAAATTAAAATTGTTCATTTGAATCCGGTTCTTTAATTTTAAAGAAACGTTCACATGAATAAGGGCATTTCCAAAACAAAATCCCTACCTCGTCAAGTCGCATGCGCGAGTCCTTCGCGGATTGATCGTCACGGAAGGAGGGGATCGTCGCGTCATCGCAGAAGGGTGTCGCGCCGACGAACTCCGAGGTTCAAGAACAAAAGATTTAATTAAAAAAATTAAATCATTCTTGAGTTAAAAACCACAAAGGAAATTTAAAAGAAAAATCTGAAACCCTCACCTCAACAGATGATCGAAGGTTTTTGTTGCGGATTAAAGAATGTCGTCGAAGAACGTCGTGGGAGAGGAAACGTCGGCGTCACAGCACACGACGTCGCGTCGTTGATTTCCGCGGGTTTGGCGTTATTCGTCGGAGGCCGGCATTCTTTGCGTTCTTCTCGTTCTTCACTTTCTTCGCGAGGAGGGGTGAAGGCACAATAACCTCCGTCAAAAACCTCTCAAGGTGTAATCCCCCAAATGTCGTGTTGGTCTTATTTTATTATTACGCCAACAAACGAAAAAGAGGTAAGTAACGACCCATCAATTCGTAGAATTAATTCAACGAAAGAAACTGCCCATTTGATAAAACCGCCCAAATAAATGGTGCGTTAAGAATTTAAGAAAACGCGTTAGTTGACTTTCATAATGACGGGTTTTCGCGGGTGCGTTACTTAGCGGAAAAGAAACGGCGGGGCTCGTGCGGGCCCCACCTCACAAATATCCTACAAAGAGTGTAAGATATTTCTGGATAGCATCCTATCCAGATCAACTCAGCTTAAGCTTCTTTTAAGTGGATTCAAGTGTCTTCGAAGTGGCTTAAGTGAAATAAAATAATGTTTGTTGAACAATTATTTTATTTCATTAACTTTAATCCCTAAAATTAAAAACCAAAACCGAGCAAACGAAACTCCGGAAGAGGAGTTTCTAAGAAAATACTGGCGCTGTGATTTCATCAGTGCCCTCAGAATTCGATTCCGGGCACCGGATCAAAAGTTAGAAAAACCTGCTCATCTGTTCACTAAACGTACCCGAGCCAAACTTCAGAAAATGATTCCGGGCACACCGGGCCTCGGAATCAGGTGCCATCAGAAACTGCGTTCTTGTAAAATTCCAAAGAAAATTAAGAAAAAAAAATTCCTTGACATTTACGGGTCATTACATCACTCCCACCTCAGGGCTTTACGTCCTCGTAAAGATACATCATAAACTAGGGAAACAAATGTGGGTACTGAGCACAATCTGAGCCTCCCGCTCCCATGTGCTCTCCTGGATGTTCCTGTGCTGCCATCTGATGCGCGCAAGAGGAATCGATCGCTCACGTAGGTCCCGCTCATGTCGATCCTCTATCTCCACTGGGACCTCCGTAAAATTCACCCCATCATCCACGTCTAGCTCCCCATGGTCAATGATGTGTGTCGGTTCGTGCACGTATCTCCTCAGCTGAGATGCGTGGAAGACGTCGTGCACCCGGTGCAACTGAGGTGGTAGAGCCAGGCGATAAGCCACCTCGCCAATCCTGTTGAGGACCTGGAAAGGTCTAATGAAGCGTGGAGAAAACTTTCCGCCTCGTCCAAATCTCTGCAATCCACGTCGAGGTGAGACACGCAAGAAGACGTGGTCCCCATTCTCGAACTCTAGTGGCCTCTGTCTCCTGTCAGTATAAGACTTCTACCGGCTCTGAGCTGTCCTCATCCTCTCCTGGATGACCTGGACCTTCTCTGTCGTGGTCCGGACCATCTCTGGTCCCACAAGTGCTGACTCCCCAGGGTCTGTCCAGCACAAAGGAGATCTTCAAGGCCTGTCGTACAACGCCTCGTAAGGTGCCATCCCGATGGTGGAGTGGTATTTGTTGTTGTACGCGAACTCCAGCAAGGGTAGGTGGTCCTCCCAGCTATGACCAAAGTCGAGGACACAAGCACGGAGCATGTCCTCGAGAGTCTGAATGGTCCTCTCCATCTGACCATCCGTCTGAGGGTGAAAGGCGGTTCTCAGACGTAGCTGCATCTTGAACGCCTCCTACAACCCCTTCCAAAGCTGGGAAGTAAAGCGAGCATCCCGATCGGAGATGATAGACGATGGCACACTGTGAAGCCACAGAATCTCCTGAACATAGAGACGCCCCAAGCTCTCCACTAAGCCCTGCTCTCAGATGGGTAAAAAGTGTGCCGACATGGTGAGTCGGTCATCAATCACCCAAATGGAGTCGTGACCTCTGGAAGTGCGTGGGAGTCCAGTCACGAAGTCCATAGATATCCCTTCCCACTTCCACTCCGGGACCTCCAAGGTCTGTACCAAGCCTGCTGGTACCTGATGCTCTGCCTTCACCTACTGGCAGGTGAGGCACCGTGAAACGAACTCTGCCACAGCCTTCTTCATACCCGGCCACCAGTGCTATCATCTGACATCCTGGTACATCTTCTCCACTTCAGGATGTACCACCAAAGGAGAAGTGAGAAACTCTCTCAGCACCTCCTCTCGTAAAGCGACTGGTACCAGGGTACGTCCTCTGAAAAGGACGTCGTGATCTGCTCCAAGGGAGAAACCATCAGGTGCCTGTCCCGAGGATATCTGTGCACGTCATGTCTCACAGTCAGCGTCCCCACACTGAGACTCTCTGACCCACTATAGAAGTGGAGGAGAGACGTTGAGAGACTGAAGGAAGGTTGCTCTGTCTCTATCCACGAATGATATCTGCAAAGTGGCTATCTGCTCTATCGCCTCCTCAAGTAGCTGGATGCCCGTCCTCCTGCTGAGGGCATTGGCTACCACGTTCCCCTTCCCATGAGTATAGACTATCTCAAAGTCATAGTCCTGTAGGAACTCGATCCATCGCCGCTGTCTTAGGTTCAGTTCCTTCTGCGAGAAGATGTACCTGAGACTCTAGTGGTCAGAAAAGACTGTAAAGCGCTCGCCCATCAGATAGTGCCGCAATGTCTTCAAGGCGAAGACCACATCTGCTAACTCCAGGTCATTGGTAGCGTAGTTCTGCTCATGCGGGCTCAACTAATGTGATCCATAGGCAATCACGGCCCGCTCCTGCATCAGGACACACCCGAGTCCGGTCCCTGATGCATCGCAGTAGACTACGTATCCAACTCCCCCCTCAGGCAACCTCAAGATAGGCGCGCTGGTCAATCTCTGTCTCAGCTTCTAGAAGCTCTGCTGACATCTGTCTGACCACACAAAGGGTTTCCCCTTCTTCTTCAAAGCTGAGAGTGGCGCCGCAACTCTAGAGAAGTCCGGAAAAAATCTCCGATAGTATCCAGTTAGACCCAAGAAACTCCGCACCTCCGTCACGCTCTTGGGTGGTTCCCAAGCTAGGACTGCCTCGATCTTCACGGGATCCCCTGCAACTCCCACCTCATAAATGATGTGCCCCATGAAGTAGACCTCACGTAACCAGAAATGGCACTTCGAGAGCTTGCCATAAAGCTAGTGCTCTCAGAGTGTGTCTAGTACAACCCGCAAGTGGTAGGCGTGCTCCTCTTCCGTGGTCGAGTACACCAAATTGTCGTCGATAAAGACCACGACAAATCGATCGAGGTATGGCTGGAAGATCCTGTTCATGAGGCTCATGAACACTGCTGGAGTTTTGGTTACGCCGAAAGGCATAACCAAGAACTCATAGTGGCCATACCGACACCTAAAGGACGTCTTCTGCACGTCCTCATCTCGAACTATGAGCTGATGATAGCCTGACCTAAGGTCTATCTTCGAGAACCAGCGTTCTCCCTTGAGCTGATTGAAGAGGTCATCAATCCTCGGTAGCGGATACTTGTTCCTCACTGTCACCTAGTTCAGGCGACGATAGTCGACACACAGTCTCAAGCTCCCGTCTGCCTTCTTGGAAAACAAAATCAGGGAAGCCCAGGGTGAAACACTGGGTCGGAAGAACCCCTTGCCCGGCAAGTCCTCCAACTATACCCGCAACTCTCGAAGCTCAGTGGGGGCCATCTGATACGCTGGAGTGGATATCGGGGTTGTCCCAGGGTACAGATCAATATAAAATTATACCTCTCTGCGAGGAGGTAGCCTTGGAACGTCGTCGGGGAAGACGTCCTCATACTGATCCACCACTGCAGGAAAACTAGGACTCCGCACATCAACTGCTCCAAAGATGAGGCTAGCCAACCGATGAGTGATGGGCTTCCCTCTCCTCTGCGAGAGTCCCTCCTGTGCTGCAAAGGCTCCCTTCTCACCGGTGAAGGTGAACCTGCTCCCGTCGGTGCACACACATCGCACCGTGCGCCTAATGCAGTCAATTTGTGCATGGACCGTAGATAACCAATCCATGCCCAAGATGACGTCGTAAGGCCTCGACGCCGTTACAAGAAGATCCCAGCCGAAGTTGTCGCCTCCTAGAGTAAGCTCACACAGCCGGAACCAGTGCGTAATCGTCGAGTCTGCTCCCGTAGGGGTCTCTAGCCGTAAGGATCGAGCCAACGGCTCTATCGGAATCTCTGAGCTCCGAACAAGGGCAGCGGCTATGAAAGAGTGACTCGCTCATGTGTCTATAAGAACTACAGCAAGGGTGGAATAGACACAGATCGTACCTCGAATCATCTCTGGCGCGCCGTGGTCGTAGGCCTCCGCTGCCTGGAGTTGTGCCTTTCTCTGCCCGCCAGCTCCCTGTGGTCGGGGTGGACCTCCTGGTGGTGGTGGTGGAAGAGCCTCAAAGCATCGCCCCCACCTGCTGCTCGGCCAGCTCCTCTGCCTCGTCCGCCTCCTCCCTGCGGACCGCCACGGTCGACCCTCTGCCTCTGCCTGGGTGGCCCCTCCACCATCTGCTGCTCCTCGGTATGGCGGGTCGGGCAATCACGAGCCATGTGGCCCTACCCGCCGCACGCATAGCACTGCCTTCCTCTCGGAAGACTGGCTTCGCGCTGTGTGCCCCGCACTGCTGAGCCAGTGTCCCGAAGTCGTCTGCCGGAAGGTCTGGTCTGCCTGGAACCCTAAGTCATCCGTCAGCTACCAGCTGCCAAAGACTCTCCTACATGCCGCCCTGCGGTTGGTCTCGTTGTGGACTCAGCCAGAAAGCTCTCGATCAGTAGGGCTCGCTCCAGCACTCCTGCCTGTCTCGGGATGCTAAGGGAGATCAGTGATGCCCTGATCTCGTGTCTCAAACCCTGATCAAAGGTCCAGGCCTGGAAGAAGGGGTCTCGTACCATGTCTGTCGAGTAGCGAGAAAGGTCGGTGAACCTCACCGCGTACTGGGAGACCGTCATGCTGCCCTGCCGCAGCTGAAGAAGCTCCTGGATGCACACCGCACGGAGGGTGGACGGGAAGAACTCTGTGTGGAAGTGGCTCTCGAAGTCCGTACAGATGAGGGAGACCTCATAGTGTACCTAGAGAATCATGCCCCACCATCGGCCCACTACTGTGTGCAGTAGGCTCGCTGCGAGGATCACCATGATGTCTACTGGTGTCCTCACTTGCCTGAAAACTCGGAAGACTACCTCCATCCAGTCCTCGGCTGCCTGGGGGTCAGTCTCCCCACGAATCCTGGGTGGTCGCTGGCGCTGGAACTCGTGCAGAGCTCTGAGGCAACATGCATCGCCAGCGGTCGGTGCTGGAAGCATCGGGGGCTTGGCGGGTAAAGGTACTGCAGGTGCCTCTACTGTCAACGGGCCCTGCACCGAGGCCTCGTCGCTCGGCGGGCTTTCATCATGCTCTACTCTCGGAACCCTAGTTGGCTACCGTCGTGGGGCCATGCTAAAAAGGAAACAAGTGTTCCACGTTCAGAACAGTATACCTTGTGAGCTGACACAAGTAATCACAATGAAAACATGAAACACACATGCAATCAATGTTTTCGTGCATTAAGTCGGAAATCAGAAGTCAGGGTCCTGGTGTACGAATACGTCGGCCGCCGCATCGACACTGGACTCCCTGGACTGATAACCACACTCAATATGCTAAACACTATTGCTTCACATAGAAGAAAGATCAGATTCTGCAGTAGAACTGACCACCTCTGATACCAATTTGTCACGACCCGTCCCCGGGGCCCGTGTCGTGACTACCCCAAGCCCTCCTTCCAAAGGCCAGGGTCTGACGACTAGCACCAAGGCATAAATCCCAACAAAAGGGAAGGCATTTCCTTTGAAAAGTAAATAAGCACCACAGAGTAAGCAAGCGGAAAAGTAAACACTATGTAAAAACTATAACAAGCTGTGCTGAAAGTAAAAGGGGCCGGAAATACAAGCCCAACTGTAAAGTACAACTGAATGGAAAAACAGCAACTGAAAAGAAAAGCCGCAGGGTCAAGCCGTCCTCTGGAAGTCCCACCTGAAGGGTGGGTACAGATAGCCTCCACTGCTCCTCGGGTCCACCTGACCACTCCGAGTACGTCCCGCCCAGTGGTCCACCTCCAGGTACCATCCTGCTCTGCAAGCCTCCACCACGATCAGCGTTGTCCGTCGTCTGCAACCAACACAACGCAGTGAGGGCATACCCCATGCAGGGGTGAGTATAAGCTACACAGTAGGGACCTTGAGACCCCCGAAGGTCTTCCGAAATCCACAAAGGATAAACCACAAAGGAAAGATACAATCACGAAGTAACTTCTGACACGGCTTAGGTATATGCCCATACATATACCTAAGTCATCAATTCTCATTCGGATCCAACGTCCGAGCCCAAGCACAACCCAGTCCACACAGGAAAGAAAACGTATACCCACACATGATATCTCAACACAATCCACAAAGGAGAGTAAACAGTAAATCCACACAGGATAGCTCAACATAATCCACAAAAGAGTGTAACTCAAGATTCAGCTCACACAGGTATACTTCTTCGGATGACGATAAAGATGATCACTGATCCATCTAAGTCGTCGGACCCACAAAGGATCGATAGGTAACTAACCCCCGCAATGACCCACACAGGATCGGGCCCACACAGGACCTGTAGGTGCTGGATCACACAGAACCGCTGAGCGCTGACCCGCACAGGATCGGACCCACACAGGATCGGGCCCACACAGGACCTGTAGCACTGATCCACATAGGATCACTGAGTGTTGTAGTTGTCGCAGTCCACTGAGGATCTCTGCACAGTCGTCATCGCAGTCCACTGAGGATCTCTGCACAGTCGTCGCTGCAGTCCACTGAGGATCTCTTAACAGTCGTCACTATCGAAGTAGCAGTCGCAGCCAGTTCTAGGGTTCCCGCACACAGCAAGCTCGTTCGGGAGGGTCCGCTCCACGAGCCGAGAGTCCGATACATCAACTGTCACAAAGTCCGAAGTTGATGTATCCAAAAGTTCCGTATCGTCAACAGGAACTCATCGTCGCAGACGGCGCGTCAATCGGACGCCCGGTCTGAGAGTTATTGGCCTTCTCGTCCTAGGGGCCCGGTTGGTTTTTAAGGCAAAACCAACTTGACCGTACTCCACTTGTGTCCAAAACTCGGGTGGAGTGAGCCGAAAGATATGTCTCACAGAGAGGAATTCAACAAAGCTGACGGCACATCAGTCAGACGTCTGTAGCTCAAGATATGAGTGTTTCCGCTCCGAAGACCCGGTTGGTTTCGTGTATGAACCAACCCGACTGAACACAAAGTTGTCACGACCCGCCCTCGGGGTCTGTGCCGTGACTACCCCAAGCCCGCCTTCCATAGGCCAGGGGCTGGCGACTAGCACCAAGGCGTAAATCCCGGTAAAAAGGGAAGGCATTGCCTTTGTAAAGTAAACAAACACCACAGAGTAAGCAAGCGGAAAGTAACACTAAGCAAAAACAGAGTACAGCTAAAAGTGCGGAAAGTAAAAAGGGGCCGAAAATACAAGCCCAACTGTAAAGTACAACTCGAAAGGGAAAACAGCAACTGAAAAGTAAAGATGCTACGCCGAGCTGTCCACTGGAAATCCCACCTGAAGGGTGGGTACAGATAGCTCCTCTGCTCCTCGGGTCCCGCCGTCTGCTCCGAGTATGTCCCGCCCAGTGGTCTGCCTCTGGGTACCGCCTCGTCGTATAGTCCACCTCCAGGTACCGTCCAGTCCTCGAACACTCGGCCTCTGCCAGTACTGGCCGTCGTCTGCAACCAACACAACGAGGTGCGGGCATAGCCCGTGCAGGGGTGAGTATAACGATACTCAGTAGGGACCCCGAGACCCTCAAGGTCTCACTAAAACCAACAAGGATAACCACAAGAAGATCACAACAGATAAACTCTACTTAGGTATATGCTTATACATATAACTAAGTTATCAAGTAACCCATCTCAGTCATGAGGAAACACAAGGATCATGAGATCAACGGATAACCACTACCCAGGTATATGCCCATACATATACCTAAGTTATCAAGTAACCCATCTCAATCATGAGGTAAACACAAGGTCAAAAGTCTCAGCTCAAACCAGGATTTTCATTATCGAAACCGTAACTGCTGAAGAGCTCCGTCTCTAGAGTGTACAGTGGTCCTGTCACGACTCCGAGGCCGCCGCTCACTAACCTAAGACTGCTGAAGTACTCCTCCTGGCGAGTACTGCGGGTCTGCTGCCAACTACCAGACGCTCCGTCCGCTGAGGGTCTGCTGCCAAATACCGGGCGCTACCCAGATAGCCTACTGGGGTACTCCTCCTGTCGAGTACCGCGGGTCTGCTGCCAACTACCAGGCGTTCCGTCCGCCGTGGGTCTGCCGCCAAATACCGGGCGCTCCGTCCACTGGGCTAGTCGACTCACTCCAAGTCGAGTCGGTCAAGCAGTCGTCAGGTCTCAGCCGGCTACACGGTCTCCGTACTCTGCACGCTCGTCTCCGGGAGGGTCCGATCCACGAGCTACTGGTCGATACTCCAAGTATCACAAAGCCCCGCAAAGAAGTATCTCAAAAGACCGTCTCGTCACAGGGGTCTCAACGCAACAGACGGCGCGTCGATCGGACGCCCGGTCTGTGAGTTATTAGCCATTTCGTCCCAGGGGCCCGGTTGGTTTCGAGTGCGAACCAATCCCGGCCGTATCTCAACTGTACCCCGAACTCCCATAGGGTATACTCAAAGGGACCGTTACTCAACGTAACCACCAACGCCGCTGACGGTTCGTCAAACGGACGTTCTGTCTGAAAGATATCAGCTTTCCCGTTCCAGGGGCCCGGTTGGATTTCGGGTACAATCCAACCCGGCCATACTCCGACTGTATCCAAAACTCGGGCGGAGTATGTCAAAAGTTCCGTCTCATCAAGAGGAAGTCAACGAAACAGACGGCGCGTCAATCGGACGCCCGGTCTGTGAGTTATTGGCTTTTTCGTCTTCGGGGCCCGGTTGGTTTTTAAGGCAAAACCAACCCGACCGTACTCCACCTGCGTCCAAACCTCGGGCGGAGTATGCCAAAAGATCCGTCTCACTAAGAGGAACACAACGCGACTGACGGCGCGTCAATCGGACGTTCGTGGCTGAAGATATGAGCGTTTCCGCTCCGAAGGCCCGGTTGGTTTCGTGAACGAACCAACCCGGACGAACTCAAAGTAATCCGAAACCTTGAGTGCGATATACCGAAACTACCGTCTCGATCCAAGGATCGCGTTTCCACTGACGGTTCGTCGATCGGAGGTCCGAGTCTCAAGTTATGGGCCAAAAACCAATTCTGGTTCGAAACGGGGGGTCCGGGTCCGGGCCGACCCGGCCCGACCCCCCCCTGGGCGGGCGGCGGCGGCGCGGCGGCGCGGCGGCTGGCGCCGGGCGCCGCTTAAGGAGGCCGCGCGGGGGGAATTTAATTCCCCCGCTGAAGGACTGGCGGCGCGGCATATAGCCGCGCCTCTCTTGCAAAACCGCCCCCCCATGTGGGGGGCTTGATTGGCAGAAACGGGGGGGCTTTGCCCCCCACAAGAAAACCGCCCCCTCTTTAAGAGGGGGTTTCATGAGGTGGCCGGGGGATTCATTCCCCCGGTTTAATGGCATCCGGCCGGCCAGCTGGCCGGCCGGTTTTCTCCAACGGGACCGAAAAAATCCGGTCCCCTCTTCGGCTACCGACGCCGGCGGCCCGGCCGCCGGTCTTCTCTACCGTCGCGGCCCGGAACCGGCCGCGGTCTCCTCATCCCGCCGCGGCCCGGAACCGGCCTCGGCGTTCGTCGTCCGGCGCGGTGCGACGGCACCGCGCCCCTCCGCCGCACTTTAATTTCTTTCAACACGGCGCGAGGGCGTCGCGTTCTTGATGTTTCTTCCATGGTGTGCGCGCGATGGCGTTGCGTAAAATAAACGTACAATTATCCGCGTGGTGCGATGGCACCACGCCACCTTGCTTCCGCCCGCAAGATTAAACAACACGATGGAGGGGGGTTCGGCCGTGTTCGTGCGGTCCGGCCCCCTCACGTTAAAATAATAACGCAACTTTAAAATAATCAAGTGTCTCACGTTAGACGTGCTAGATCCACGATCAAGAACGAAATAAATAAAAATTGAATCAACAACCCCTACGTTAGTTATACGATCCACGAGCAAGAATGAAATAATTAAATATTAAATCAACAACCCCTACCTTGGTATAAGGTTCGAAGATTCGTCTACGTTCCGCGGAAGACGGCGTCGCGGAGGTCGGGCGTCGCGGTCGTCGTTCGTCAAATCCGTTGACGAAGAGATATGCCCGAAGAGATACGTCGTTGGCGAATCTTCGTATGCCGACGAAGAAGGTCCGAGGAGGAAGCGGCGTTCCCTCTTGTTGACACCGAGGACGAAGAAGAGAGGCGTCGTTCTTCGTCGGAGTTTGAGCGTTCTTCGTTCTTCGTCAGAGCTTGAAGATGAAGAAGAAACTCTCAAAAGCTCTCAAGGAGACAAACAAACAACCCATAATAAAATAAGATAACATCTTATTTTATTATTACAAAACACACAAGTATTTCAAAAGTTTGAAATTCAAAAAGGTTTAACTCCCATAATTAATTAAGTAACTTAAGCCATTAAATGAGGCGTTAAGGGAGTTGGGAGAATTTGAAAGGTTTAGGGGCTCGTGTGGGCCCCACCACACTTAATCCTCCCAAGGGAGGTTAAGTGGGTGTGGGTCCCACTCCCAACCTCCTTTGATAGGTTTTAACAAGTTAAAAATAAAATTGTTCTACACAATTTTATTTAACTCAAACTAAAAACCCCTAAAACTAACTTTCAACCCGCAACAAAAGCAACTCCCGAAAAGGTCTCTTTAAGAGAATATCGACGCTGCGAGTTCATCGGTGCCCTCGGATTTCAATTCCGAGCACCGGATCAAAAGTTAGGAATTCCCGCTCGTTCGTTCACTGAACGTACCCGAGCCAAACTTCGGAAATTAATTCCGGGCACTCCGGGCCTCGGAATCAGGTGCCGTCTGAAACCGCGCTCTTGTAAAATTCTAAAGAAAATTAAGAAAAAATTTCCCTTGAATTTTACGGGTCTTTACATTACTCCCACCTCAGGGCTTTACGTCCCCGTAAAGATACATCAAAAACTAGGGAAACAAAAGAGGGAACTGAGCACGCATCTGAGCCTCCCGCTCCCAGGTGCTCTCCTGGAGATTCCCATGCCGCCATCTGTTGCGCACAAGAGGAATCGATCGCCCATGTAGGACCCGCTCCTGTCGATCCTCTATCTCCACCGGGACCTCCGTAAAAGTCGCCCCATCGTCAACGTCAAGCTCCCCATGGTCAAAGATGTGCGTCGGGTCGTGCACGTATCTCCTCAGCTGAGACACCTGGAAGACGTCGTGCACCCGGTGTAACTGAGGTGGTAGAGCCAGGCGATAAGCCACCTCACCTACCCTACTGAGGACCTGGAAGGGTCCGATGAAGCGCGGAGATAACTTGTCGCCTCGGCCAAATCTCCGAATACCACGTCGAGGTGAGACCCGCAAGAAGACGTGGTCACCATCCTCGAACTCTAGTGGCCTCCGCCTCCTGTCAGCGTATGACTTCTGCCGGCTCTGTGCTGTCCTCATCCGCTCCTGGATGACATGGACCTCCTCTGACGTGGCCCGGACCATCTCTGGTCCCACAAGAGTTGCAAGATTTCTTCTTTGCCGATAAGAGAAACCTGGTCTCATCCCCTGGATGAACCACATTCTTTGCCTAAAACAGTCAATCCTAACATGGATGATACTAATCCATACCAAGGATGACGTCGTAAGGCCTCGACGCTACTACTAAGAGATCCAACCGTTACTCTCGCCTCCAAGGGTTGAGTCACACTGTCGGCATCAGTGTGTGGTAACTGGTCTCCTCCAGTAGATGTCTCACAAGTGAGGGTCAAGTCAACAGTCAACTGGAACCTCTTAGTAACATCACAAAAGAGGAAAGGAATGAAAACATCACAAAGGATGCGTCTTTTATTATTGCAGCTCATAATACAAGACGCTACACAAAAGCAACATCAACATGGAACTAGAAGTACAAAAGACGTATCCACTAGTTCCTCCCCTGTCCACCTGCTCCCAGAGCTCCATGATCGTAAGCTTCAGCTGCCTGAAGCTGTGCTCTCGCATGTTCACCTATTCCCTGTGGTCGGGGTGGACCTCCTGGTGGTGGTGGTGGCAGAGCCTCAAAGCGTCGTCCACCACCTGCTGCTCGGCCAGCTCCTCTGCCTCGTCCGCCTCCTCCCTGCGGACCGCCACGGTCGAACCTCTGCCTCTGCCTAGGTGGTTCCTCAACCGTCTGCTGCTCCTCTGCATGGCGGGTCGGGCAGTCACGAGCCATGTGGCCTTGCCCGCCGCATGCAAAGCACTGTCTTCCACTCAAAAGACTGACTCCGCGCTGTGTGCCCTGCACTGCTGAGCCAGTGCCCTGAGGTCGTCTGCCTGAAGGTGTGGTCTGTCTGGACCCCTGAGTCATATGTCGGCTACCTGCTACCGAAGACTCCGCTACGTGCCGCCCTGCGGTGGGTCGCTGCGCTGGTGAAGACTCAGCAAGGAAGCTCTCAATCAGAAGGGCCCGTTCCAGTACTCCTGTCTGAGTCGGTAAGCTGAGGGAGATCAGCGATGCCCTGATCTCGTGTCTCAAACCCTGCTCGAAGGTCCGGGCCCGGAAGAATGGGTCCCGTACCATGTCGGTCGAGTAGCGCGAGAGATCGGTAAATCTCGCCGAGTACTGAGCGACCGTCATGCTGCCCTGCCGCAGCTGCAGAAGCTCCTGGATACGCATCGCACGAAGGGTGGCTGGGATGAACTCCGAGCGGAAGAGGCTCTCAAAGTCCGTCCAAAGTAGAGATGCCTCATCGTGCACCTGGAGCATCAAGCTCCACCATCGTCCTGCTGCTGCGTGTAGTAGGCTCGCAGCGAGGATCACCATGAGGTCTGCTGGTGTCCTCACTAGCCTAAACACTCGTACCACTACCTCTAGCCAGTCCTCTGCAGCCTGGGGATCCGTCTCCCCGCGAAACCTGGGCGGTCGCTGGCGCTGAAACTCATGCAGTGCGCTGAGGCGACGTGAATCGTCAGCGGCTGCTGCTGGAAGCATCGGGGGCTCGGCGGGTAGAGCTACCGCCGGTGCCACTGCTGACAAAGGGCCCTGCACCGAGGCCTCGTCGCTCGGTGGGCTGTCGTCACGTTCGATTCTCGGAACCCTAGCTGGCTGCCGTCGTGGGGCCATCCTGAAAGAAACAACGTAACACGATCAAACGATTATACCTGGTGAGCTGACCTGGTTTGAGCTGTTTTAAGGGGAAAAACCTTTGAAAACACACACGCAATCAGTGTTTTCATGCACAAAGTCGGAAATTAGTTGTCAGGATCCTGGTGTATGGATACGTCGGCCGCCCGCACCAACACTGGACTCCCTGAACTGAAAACCACACTCGGTACCCTTAACACTATTGCTTCACAGAAAGAAAGATCAGAGTCTACGGTAGAACCGACCACCTCTGATACCAATTTGTCACGACCCGCCCTCGGGGTCTGTGCCGTGACTACCCCAAGCCCGCCTTCCATAGGCCAGGGGCAGGCGACTAGCACCAAGGCGTAAATCCCGGTAAAAAGGGAAGGCATTGCCTTTGTAAAGTAAACAAACACCACAGAGTAAGCAAGCGGAAAGTAACACTAAGCAAAAACAGAGTACAGCTAAAAGTGCGGAAAGTAAAAAGGGGCCGAAAATACAAGCCCAACTGTAAAGTACAACTCGAAAGGGAAAACAGCAACTGAAAAGTAAAGATGCTACGCCGAGCTGTCCACTGGAAATCCCACCTGAAGGGTGGGTACAGATAGCTCCTCTGCTCCTCGGGTCCCGCCGTCTGCTCCGAGTATGTCCCGCCCAGTGGTCTGCCTCTGGGTACCGCCTCGTCGTATAGTCCACCTCCAGGTACCGTCCAGTCCTCGAACACTCGGCCTCTGCCAGTACTGGCCGTCGTCTGCAACCAACACAACGAGGTGCGGGCATAGCCCGTGCAGGGGTGAGTATAACGATACTCAGTAGGGACCCCGAGACCCTCAAGGTCTCACTAAAACCAACAAGGATAACCACAAGAAGATCACAACAGATAAACTCTACTTAGGTATATGCTTATACATATAACTAAGTTATCAAGTAACCCATCTCAGTCATGAGGAAACACAAGGATCATGAGATCAACGGATAACCACTACCCAGGTATATGCCCATACATATACCTAAGTTATCAAGTAACCCATCTCAATCATGAGGTAAACACAAGGTCAAAAGTCTCAGCTCAAACCAGGATTTTCATTATCGAAACCGTAACTGCTGAAGAGCTCCGTCTCTAGAGTGTACAGTGGTCCTGTCACGACTCCGAGGCCGCCGCTCACTAACCTAAGACTGCTGAAGTACTCCTCCTGTCGAGTACTGCGGGTCTGCTGCCAACTACCAGACGCTCCGTCCGCTGAGGGTCTGCTGCCAAATACCGGGCGCTACCCAGATAGCCTACTGGGGTACTCCTCCTGTCGAGTACCGCGAGTCTTCTGCCAACTACCAGGCGCTCCGTCCGCCGTGGGTCTGCCGCCAAATACCGGGCGCTCCGTCCACTGGGCTAGTCGACTCACTCCAAGTCGAGTCGGTCAAGCAGTCGTCAGGTCTCAGCCGGCTACACGGTCTCCGTACTCTGCACGCTCGTCTCCGGGAGGGTCCGCTCCACGAGCTACTGGTCGATACTCCAAGTATCACAAAGTCCTGCAAAGAAGTATCTCAAAAGACCGTCTCGTCACAGGGGTCTCAACGCAATAGACGGCGCGTCGATCGGACGCCCGGTCTGTGAGTTATTAGCCTTTTCGTCCCAGGGGCCCGGTTGGTTTCGAGTGCGAACCAATCCCGGCCGTATCTCAACTGTACCCCGAACTCCCATAGGGTATACTCAAAGGGACCGTTACTCAACGTAACCACCAACGCCGCTGACGGTTCGTCAAACGGACGTTCTGTCTGAAAGATATCAGTTTTCCCGTTCCAGGGGCCCGGTTGGATTTCGGGTACAATCCAACCCGGCCATACTCCGACTGTATCCAAAACTCGGGCGGAGTATGTCAAAAGTTCCGTCTCATCAAGAGGAAGTCAACGAAACAGACGGCGCGTCAATCGGACGCCCGGTCTGTGAGTTATTAGCTTTTTCGTCTCCGGGGCCCGGTTGGTTTTTAAGGCAAAACCAACCCGACCGTACTCCACCTGCGTCCAAACATCGGGCGGAGTATGCCAAAAGATCCGTCTCACTAAGAGGAACACAACGCGACTGACGGCGCGTCAATCGGACGTTCGTGGCTCAAGATATGAGCGTTTCCGCTCCGAAGGCCCGGTTGGTTTCGTGAACGAACCAACCCGGACGAACTCAAAGTAATCCGAAACCTTGAGTGCGATATACCAAAACGACCGTCTCGATCCAAGGATCGCGTTTCCGCTGACGGTTCGTCGATCGGAGGTCCGAGGCTCAAGTTATGGGCCAAAAACCAATTCTGGTTCGAAACGGGGGGTCCGGGTCCGGGCCGACCCGGCCCGACCCCCCCCTGGGCGGGCGGCGGCGGCGCGGCGGCGCGGCGGCGCGGCGGCTGGCGCCGGGCGCCGCTTAAGGAGGCCGCGCGGGGGGAATTTAATTCCCCCGCTGAAGGACTGGCGGCGCGGCATATAGCCGCGCCTCTCTTGCAAAACCGCCCCCCCATGTGGGGGGCTTGATTGGCAGAAACGGGGGGGCTTTGCCCCCCACAAGAAAACCGCCCCCTCTTTAAGAGGGGGTTTCATGAGGTGGCCGGGGGATTAATTCCCCCGGTTTAATGGCATCCGGCCGGCCAGCTGGCCGGCCGGTTTTCTCCAACGGGACCGGAAAAATCCGGTCCCCTCTTCGGCTACCGACGCCGGCGGCCCGGCCGCCGGTCTTCTCTACCGTCGCGGCCAGGAACCGGCCGCGGTCTCCTCGTCCCGCCGCGGCCCGGAACCGGCCGCGGCGTTCGTCGTCCGGCGCGGTGCGACGGCACCGCGCCCCTCCGCCGCACTTTAATTTCTTTCAACACGGCGCGATGGCGTCGCGTTCTTGATGTTTCTTCCATGGTGTGCGCGCGACGGCGTTGCGTAAAATAAACGTACAATTATCCGCGTGGTGCGATGGCATCACGCCACCTTGCTTCCGCCCGCAAGATTAAACAACACGATGGAGGGGGGTTCGGCCGTGTTCGTGCGGTCCGGCCCCCTCACGTTAAAATAATAACGCAACTTTAAAATAATCAAGTGTCTCACGTTAGACGTGCTAGATCCACGATCAAGAACGAAATAAATAAAAATTGAATCAACAACCCCTACGTTAGTTATACGATCCACGAGCAAGAATGAAATAATTAAATATTAAATCAACAACCCCTACCTTGGTATAAGGTTCGAAGATACGTCTACGTTCCGCGGAAGACGGCGTCGCGGAGGTCGGGCGTCGCGGTCGTCGTTCGTCAAATCCGTTGACGAAGAGATATGCCCGAAGAGATACGTCGTTGGCGAATCTTCGTATGCCGACGAAGAAGGTCCGAGGAGGAAGCGGCGTTCCCTCTTGTTGACACCGAGGACGAAGAAGAGAGGCGTCGTTCTTCGTCGGAGTTTGAGCGTTCTTCGTTCTTCGTCAGAGCTTGAAGATGAAGAAGAAACTCTCAAAAGCTCTCAAGGAGACAAACAAACAACCCATAATAAAATAAGATAACATCTTATTTTATTATTACAAAACACACAAGAATTTCAAAAGTTTGAAATTCAAAAAGGTTTAACTCCCATAATTAATTAAGTAACTTAAGCCATTAAATGAGGCGTTAAGGGAGTTGGGAGAATTTGAAAGGTTTAGGGGCTCGTGTGGGCCCCACCACACTTAATCCTCCCAAGGGAGGTTAAGTGGGTGTGGGTCCCACTCCCAACCTCCTTTGATAGGTTTTAACAAGTTAAAAATAAAATTGTTCTACACAATTTTATTTAACTCAAACTAAAAACCCCTAAAACTAACTTTCAACCCGCAACAAAAGCAACTCCCGAAAAGGTCTCTTTAAGAGAATATCGACGCTGCGAGTTCATCGGTGCCCTCGGATTTCAATTCCGAGCACCGGATCAAAAGTTAGGAATTCCCGCTCGTTCGTTCACTGAACGTACCCGAGCCAAACTTCGGAAATTAATTCCGGGCACTCCGGGCCTCGGAATCAGGTGCCGTCTGAAACCGCGCTCTTGTAAAATTCTAAAGAAAATTAAGAAAAAATTTCCCTTGAATTTTACGGGTCTTTACAAAAGTATTCCGAAACCTTGAGTTCAATATACCGAAACGACCGTCTCGATCCAAGGATCGTGTTGCCGCTGACGGCGAGTCGTTTGGAGGCCCGTAGCTCAAGTTACAGGCATTTGACCGAAAATGGTCCGAAGACGGGGGGTCCGGGCCCGGGCCGACCAGGCCAGACCCCCCCCCCCCCCCCCCCGGGGTCGTCCGAACAGGGTCGACCCGAACCGGGTCGACCCGACCCGGTCCGGTCCGGCCAGGGCGCGGCCCGGCCTGTCGGACTGGCCTGGCTCGGTTCGGCCGAGCGGCCGAGTGACCGAGCGTCACGGGGCGCTGCCCCCGCTATCTGGAGATGCCGCGACCCCGCGTTGGGGCCGCGCTGGAGCAACAGACGCGGCTTCAGCCGCGTCCCATGTGGGCGAGTTGGACCCGCGCGGCCGCGGGTCCGTTGGCCAGCACCGCCGCGGCTTCAGCCGCGACGGTCTCATTCGGCGGCGCGCCAGGGCGCCGCCGCCTCGCCCGCGACCCGCGCCGCCAGAATCTTCCGCGGGCCACCGGAGTTGCTCCGGTGGTCCGTTTTCCTTCCCGTCTACGCCAGTGTTACTCCCGGGTTCCGTTCTTCACTGTGGGATCAACAAATTTCCCTTGCGTCACGTTTTTTCGCCACCCGCCAAATCCGCACAACCACGAAGAACGGCGGAGGCTGGTCGGGCCGTGTTCGTTTGGCCCGCACCCTCTGCGTTAGATTACAACAATGGGAGAAATAATTCAACACATGAAACAACAATTTTAATAAATTAAAATTTTTCATTTGAATCTGGTTCTTTAATTTTAAAGAAACGTTCACGCGAATAAGGGAATTTCAAAAACAAAATCCCTACCTCGTCAAGTCGCACGCGCGGGTCCTTCGCAGATTGATCGTCACGGAAGGAGGGGATCGTCGCGTCGTCGCGGAAGGGTGTCGCACTGACGAATTCCGAGGTTCAAGAACAAAATATTTAATTAAAAAAATTAAATCATTATTGAGTTAAAAACCACAAAGGAAATTTAAAAGAAAAAACTGAAACCCTCACCTCAACAAATGATCGAAGGTTTTTGTTTCGGATTAAAGAACGTCGCCGAAGAACGTCGCGGGAGAGGAAACGTCGGCGTCGCGGCACACGGCGTCACGTCGTTGATTTCCGCGGGTTTGGCGTTCTTCGTCGGAGGCCTGCGTTCTTCGTGTTCTTCGCGTTCTTCGTGTTATTCGCGAGGAGGAGTGAAGGCACAAGAACCTCCGTCAAAAACCTCTCAAGGTTTATTCCTCCAAATGTCATGTTGGTCTTATATTATTATTACGCCAACAAAAGAAAAAGAGGTAAGTAACGACCCATCAATTCGTAGAATTAATTCAACGAAAAAAACTGCCCATTTAATAAAACCACCCAATTAAATGGTACGTTAAGAATTTAAGAAAACGCGTCAGTTGACTTTCATAATGACGGGTTTTCGCGGGTGTGTTACTTAGCGAAAAAGAAACGGCGGGGCTCGTGCGGGCCCCACCTCACAAATATCCTACCAAGAGGGTAGGATATTTCTGGATAGCATCCTATCCTGATCAACTCAGCTTAAGCCACTTTTAAGTGGCTTCAAGTGGCTTCCAAGTGGCTTAAGTGAAATAAAATAATGTTTGTCGAACAATTATTTTATTTCTTAACTTTAAGCCCGAAAATTAAAAACCACAACCGAGAAAACGCAACTCCGGAAGAGGCGTTTCTAAGAAAATACCGGCGTTGCGATTTCATCGGTGCCCTCAGAATTCGATTCCGGGCACCGGTTAAAAAGTTAGAAAAACTCGCTCGTCCGTTCACTGAACGTACCCGAGCCAAACTTCAGAAAATGATTTCGGGCACACCGGGCCTCGGAATCAAGTGCCGTCAGAAACTGCGTTCTTGTAAAATCCAATAAAAATTAAGAAAAAAAAATTTCTTTGAAATTTACGGGTCTTTACAGTATAAATTATTTTATTTTAAAAGTTATTTTTAGAGAATAAATAACATTTCGTAAATCATAAAATTAAATTTATACGGTGAATTTTTCATAATTTTTGAGGCATTAATTTTTTTTGGAAAAAATTAAATAAGTTATAAATAAATTGTATATATTATTACTTTATAATATCCTAATGTGATATAATAAATTCAAAAAAAATTAATTCAAATAAAAATTAGATTTCACCTTTAAAGTAATTTTTTTATTTTATTTTATTAATTATAAAAACATAAAAGGAATCCCTCAAAACCTATATTATATTTTATTGTTTTAAAAAAATTAAGAAAATGAATTCCTTAAAAATAATTATTGATATGATTTTAATGAGTCAACATCTTTACCTAATAAAATATTGAAATCCACTGCCTTTTTCTAAAACTGTGGAAAAACCATAGTAATGTCTATTTATTTATTATTTTATTACTTAGAGTCCAAAACATATGTTTATAAATTAATAAATAATTCTATTTTATTTTTCTATAAATACCCAACCAACCACCGACTCCCTTTCATAAAAAATCAATTTATTAATAATTTTCAATCCTTATCCGTCAATAAAAAACACCCATGGTGTTCCCAATCACTTAAAATGATCATCCAAAGATTTTAAAAGCACCCTCTCATAGTATGGTATTATCTTACACTTCTTTTTATTCAATTAATTGACTTTTATTATTCCTCTATATTTCCAATACCTCTTGTTTTAATTTATTGTGAACCATCCATTTAGCATAATTATTATTCTCAAGTAATGAGATACCACATTTCACTCTCATTAAACCCTTCCATGAACCATTATGTAAACACGTTATACTATTGAATTATTCAATGAATTTACATTCTAATCTATTATGTTTTTAATACCAATGCTCATCTCCACTCAAGGGTAATCCCTTAGTTGTACTTATCCTAAATTTATTGGGTAATTACACATATATTACTCACACTCCATAATTCTAGGATTAAACATAATGAAATAAATTTTTATGTTGTGTGATCTACATGGAACACAAATGAATGTATTTAATATGAATATTATGTGTCATAATTGAATTATATTTCCCTCTAATGCATTGGGTAATGTGTTTAACTCATGAGATACCATGTAAGGTGAAAAGTGAGTTGCCCTAAGAAAAATATGATATTATTTCTTAGTGATCAGACTTAACATGTTCTTATAATGTTATATTTTATGTTATTTTCCCATTCATATGTTGAATTGATGTTATCATCATATGACTTTATTCAATATTAATGATCATGATTCTCACCTTTTTATGTTTCCATGTTGTGCCTCTTGACTCACACATAATTCATTACTTTTTATTCTGATTTGATTATTCCCTTATAGGGAATTTTAGCCCATCCCTTTCTTATTTATACACTCGAGTTATCACATTTATTATTTTAAGATAAATGTATTTTAAGGTCCTTCTATAGAGTTTTAAATAATTTAATTAAACATTATTTTATGTTATTTTGATATGTATCAAATTATCCAAAGACAATAGGCCTCTCAGTTTGTTTGAAATTTCTTATATCTATCATAATGTAATAAATCATTAAATAAAGAGTATAAAATATTTGTGTTTTCATAGTTGGTTTGAATGAAAGTTAAAGTTATTTTTTAGGTTTTGATTATGAGAGCTTTGTGATAACCCTATAGATTAGAATACACACATGCCAGAATTTTGGTAAAGTATAGAGTGATTGGATTCCAAGTATCAAAATCATTATCTGGATACTATATGTGTATGTGCCTGCCATAAAGATATAGCTAGTGTAAATAAACTACAAAGGTATCTTTGGGTATCAACACGACCTGTACCTAGTTCATAAAAAATATTCCTTATTTCATTCCTAGATTCACACTCTCGAGGGATATGATCTAGTAAATACAAAAGATCCATACAAATCCTTATGAAAGGAAAAAAAGGACTATGAAATTAAATGTTTACAAGTATATTGAGGATAACATATATTGTGGTTTAAAAGTTCATTCATTAAGGAATATATTCTATTTATGGTTTATCATGTATATGCTCATATTTTCCATATTATATGTTTAATATTTTTATTATTATCACCCCTAAATCTATTTTTCATGAAGTAAATGACTTAAAGGAGAATTAAATATTCCAAAGAAGGCTTATTATCCCTTTATGAACATTAAATGTCATATATGTCTATGGTTCTGTGAATTTATTAATATTCCACAATATTAGCATAAAAATTATAACAGTACCACAAATACATGGATGTGGAGTCAGTTGTGAATATTTTAAATGGGTCAATTATTTAATTCCAATAAAATACCTTGTCCCCAAACAATATTTCAAAGCTGAATTTCCTAGTGAACATTGTGATACTCCCTTTAGTCGCATTCAACATTATTCTATGTATGGATTCACTTAACTTATTTAGATCCAACATAAGTTATCATGAGTAGGAGATCACCCTCTATATCATGAATCACACTATGATTATATACTTTTCTAAGGAAGATAGTTGATTTACATTGAAAATAATCATCTCCAGAATAGATATTATTGCCTTACGAGAATGTGTATCTATATCAAATGATTACAACTATGGAAAATATCATCCATGATGACGTTCCCATTATTATATAATATATTGATATATTCCCGGAATAATAACATGTTATTCTCTTAAATGAGTTGATGAGTTCTCAATAAAACCTATATTTGGACAACATAACATTATTGGGTCCTGTAATCAGTAAAATGAGATATCTATGGATCCGTTAAAGATATATGCAATTTAAAGATAGACCACCCTAACATCAATGACAAAGAACTATAGTTTCCTTATATTAT
Source organism: Viscum album (assembly GCA_963277665.1). NCBI lineage: Eukaryota > Viridiplantae > Streptophyta > Magnoliopsida > Santalales > Viscaceae > Viscum > Viscum album. The sequence goes on from OY728142.1 coordinate 1,935,905,581, forward strand.
TTGGGTATTATCTTTTATTTTTGAGAAATATCTAATGATATTCAAACCCACTATCCAAGATAAATTATAAGGTAATAATTTTTTTTGGGATAATGAATGTTAGGGGAGCATTAAAGAGATAAATATGAGGTTAATAATTGAACATGTGATAACATTGCCAATATTTTTAGAAATATTATTATTCTTCAATGATGAATTCAAAAATCATTGGGTTTTATACTCATTTATAATGAAATATTCATGTATTATACCTCCCACCAATTATATACAAATGAACGAAACTACCCAAAACATGTTCTAGAAGTGGCTACAGTGAAATTAACATTCATAATGTTATGAAATTTTCTATATAGGGAGAATCCCAACATATATACAGACCATAAAATCCTCAAGTATATATTCAAATAAACGGACCACAATTAAGCCAGTGATGTTGGTTAGATATGGTCGAGGATTTGAACTATTCAATCCATTACCATCATGGGAAGGTGAAAAATGTTGAAGATTTTTTTAGAATAAAGGATACCACAATCCAACCTATTATGAGAATTAAAAGGGATACAATATTCTAGTAAATTAAATGGATGTAAATGAATATCATAAAATTAATTTCATCCTACATTTATCAAATAACATCACATCCATACATTCTTTACTGGATCGACGAGGCCCCAAAACTGAGAAGGGGATAAAAAAGTATGAAATATTTTTGAGTTTAACATTTGTAATGCTGGAGTAATAGTCTTGTGAACCATAATATGTGTTCAACTAAAACTATAACTATATAGATAACTTTTGGATAATGAGAATAGCTCACCCTTCTCTATATATCAATGATATACTAATATGTATATCTATATAAGGTAAAACATCTTGTGTGACAACATGAAGATAGATATTATATAATTTGTGTCTCAATTTATAGTTTTCCAACAGTTCAAGGATGAGTGATAACATTTTAAGGGTAAGATGTAATCAATGTACAAACTAGTATGAAAATTGGAAAAAAAAAACCATTCATTATATCTTAAGATTCCCCAAAATAATTAAATTCCATAACACCATTTGGGTGGTATTCGATAACATTACAAAGTTATCACATATAATTTCTATGAATGATTGTTTCTATCTTGAAAAAAATGTTATGATAAATATAAAATAAGTGGTAATACTATTTAAACTACCAATCACTATTATATATGGTCGAAATATAAGCCTTACCTTGACTTTATAGAGAATCCAATTTCATATATTAGATACAAAGATGAGTTTTTATACTTCCTATCGCCCTTAAATGGATGGTTATTCTAATATAATCATATAATATCAATAGGATATATATATATATATATATCATATAAAATTTATTTATAAGGATGTTGGGATTAAAACCTTTTTATATTGTAGTTCTCATATGAAAATAGTTATAATTCTATAATTAAAAAGTATCCTTTTGAGGATCTATATGGGAAGAGGTGTCAGACTCTAATATGGTGGAATGAGGTTGGTGAGATGAAGATGATATGACTTAATGTTTTCAAACAGATGAAAGATAAGGTTCAAACCCTTAACATAATATGAAATCTATGAAAAGACGACAGAAAAGAATAATTGACAGACATTAATGAGACCTAAGTTTTGAGATTAGAGATATGGTGTTCCTTAGCATGCCACCATGGAATAAAGTCGTGAGTTTTGGGAAGAAGGGAAATCATATCCCAATATATGTTAGTCACTTTAAGGTCTTTAATTGTATTGAAGTTGTAGATTATCGATAAGAACTCCCACATAAACAATCCCAAGTACATGATATGTTCTATTTATCCCTCTTAAACAATTAGTTACCAATCTCCACACATATATTGAATTCATATGTTGTTCCTTATTAGAATGAGCTTTTATATAAGGAGGTTCTGATGAATATCATATAAAGTATATAAAATGTTTTATAAAACAAAACAAATTACATGAATGAACTACTATGGTGGAATTAAATCTTTGATGATTCGACATGGGAAGCAGAAGAGGCAATGAATTATAAGTACCCTCAACAATTTTAGTGTCTGCAATGAAATTTATTAGGAGAAGTTTTTGAATGGGGTAAAACTAAATTACCCAATCATTTATAAAAAATTACATTTTTAATGAATAAATACATTATTAAGTAATTAATTTATAGAAAACACATCCAATGCATTTGTTATTTTAGACCATTATAAGATATAACCTATCAGGATTCATGGGAAATTAAGTAACATAACTTTTGTTAATATATATCTTATACTGTGACTGTTAATACTATTATATATTACGAAATATAAAAAATGGATAAATAAGGAAGATGTAATAACCTCAATTATTAGGATTGTACCATATAAATCCTATTAATCAAAGCATATAAAGGAGATGGAATCACTGAGATTTTCACCTAACTAAGCATAAGGTAATATTCAACAACTGAAACATGAGTGAAACCATTTATAGGATATATTCAAGATTATATTGATTACCTCCCAAACTATGATCACCAAACAATCCAATGAAATTACAACCATAACACACATTACCCTAAGGTCATACGATTGTCTAACAAAGTGTTATGTATTTAAACCCTAAAAGTATTAATTTTTTTATTTTTATTTTCAACAAAATAATAATTATATTTTTATTATATGTTTATATAAACACATGGTAATATAATGAGTTTGGTAAAATTTTGTTTTTTCTACGAAGAAATAAAAATTATACTTTTAAAAAATATATAGTTTCAATTAAAGAAATTTTCCTGATAAAATCAATAATTTTTTAAATAAATATAATCGTCATGAAATATTATCAATAACTTATATTTATTTAAATATAAATGATAATATAATTTAATGAAGTCTCGTGTCATTTTATAAGGTTCGTAATTTTCTTTTTTCATGAAAACTATTATTTTTTCAATAAATAATGTTTTTAAATGAGAAGTGGAAATTTTGATATTTAAAATATTATTACAGCGACAAGAATATCCTTTTTCAAAACATTATATAAAAATTATAGGCTGCTGAATTTAGGGTATTTTTTTAAAATAGTATATTTTTTAGTTAGAAATAAAATATGATATATATATATAAGATAATTTTTATGACAACATAGTATCCCATTAGTTCATTAATAAATAATAAAAAAGTCATCAATGACCGAAAATAAATTTCCACTTAAAATAATGTGGTTTTAATATATTTTTTTTTAATTTTATAAACCTATAATTAATCCTACAAATCTTAGATTATATTTTTAGGTTTTAAAAACAATTATTTATTAACATGACTCACTTCCATATCCCGAATGGTGTTATTTTAACGATTTATCTTCTCATGTGAATAGAATATTGAAAACTATCTCTTTTTGGATTAAACCATGAGTAAAACCCGTGTGGAGGTTTTTTTTAATTTTATTACTTAGACTCCAAAATCTATGTTTAAAATTTAATAAAAATTCCCCTTGTTTTGTTATAAGTACCCACCCAACCTACCACCCCTCTTTACTCAAAACCTAATGAGAATCAATTTTTTCTCCCTCTACCTATATAAATACGTATGAAGGTTTTCCCATTATCATAACTGGCTCTTCCCAATATTTTATAACAACCCTCTTAAGTAAGGGTTTTTCATCCTCTTACTTTTATTCAATCACTTTCCTTATATTAGGCCTCCTAATATCTAATTTTTCTTATGGAAATGTGTTTTTACATTTTTTTACTATACATATGATTAAAAAATAAAAATAGGCAAAACTAAACTCTCATTAAACCATTCCATGAACCTTTATATACCATTATTATGATTCCAAAATTATTATTTGATTTTCCATGCCAAACATTTTTGTTGTGAGTACCCATCCCCATTTACACTCAACAGTAGTCACCTAATTGTACATATCCTTCATCTATTAGGGAATTACATGTATATAATGTTGTAACCAAGTATTTTCTTTTCCATATATAGAGAATGGTTTGTTTTTGTTGTCAATCCGTGTAGCGGGAATGTTTCGAGGAATGGAAAATGGTACGCGGACCAAGTAGTATCATGGTTCATGGAGTGAAGGAGTTTCGTGGGAAGAAATTTGGTTCATTAATAGAAAATGGTTCATGATATGGAGTGTTATTCACAAAATTGAGGTGGAGTTTTTAGAAATTGTGAAGGGTTTCGTTTGTGGAAATGAGGTGGTGATATGTGTCACTGTGTTAGGAGAATGGATGTATCAGGATTACGTAGGAAAATGGTATGTGGGAGATACACAGTATAAGGAAATTGTGGTTCTATTTCAAAGATTTTTTTAATCTAATTTTATTGAAATATGTGGATATATTTTCATATATAAGGAGCACCAATACCTTCATTAGTGTGATGAAGATTAAAAAAGAAAATTGTGAGGGTTTTGGTGACGACTATTACTGTTCGTGAGAGTGAAACCTCTCAAAGACATTAATTAGAAATCCCAAAGATATTTGGTGATGTCCAAAAAATTTCATGAAAGATAGTATGAATTGGAATAACTTGGTCCCTAGAGAACTTTCAGTATGATGAGAAATTATGATTGTACCCATAGCAGGGTATTACATGAAATAGTTGTGGTACATGGAGTAGGGGTGGTACACAAAATGTGATCAGTGGAGGTTATACATGAAGGAATTTCTCAAAATTATTATGATGACGTGATTTTTTGGGTACGGGTCGTGGAGGTAGTACACAAAATAGCTCGGTATGCCTAGGAAGAAGTCCAGTTCACGGAGGACATGTTTGTGAATGAATAGTATATTGAACTATAGATTACATCCATAGTGGAAACTATGACATCAATATAGCGCATATCTATAGTTGAAGATGCATGATTTAATATCAATCCATTGACGAGACTGTCATGTTAATAAACTATGTTCCTATTCTTCCCAATGCAGTGACCAAGGGGGAGTCAGTGGAAGTAATCCAATGGACAGAATCTAAAATTCCTAAAACCATGCAAAGTTATTGTGCCTAGAATAAAGTTTCTAGGTTAAAATTTTATACTCCACAACTAGTGAATATTATTATAATTTTTTATGATGGACATTAAGTTGGTGTATACTCCTTGAATATATCCCTTAGTTGTGAACCTTGTAAAATTGTCGCATATTCTCATTGAATTTTATTGTTTGGGTTTTGAATTTTTTAATCAGACAGTTTTAACAGGTTCCTACCAATGTTAGAACAAGATCTATCCATTTAAAGAAAATTACACCCTGATTCACCCCTCCCCTCTTAGGGTATTCCCGGGTTTTTCAATTGGTATCATAGATAAATGGTTGATGATGTTAAATATTCCCTTCATTTCTATAATGTAGAGTACATTAAATATCAGGGGAGTACACCTCTATTACAGGAGAAACATTCAGATCAGGAAGAATAGGATGAGATCTCAACGAAGATCTCTTGGAATGGAAATTATGTTTTCTACAACACATGAAATACACGTACATAATCCAACTATGATGTTTATGAATGATATAGATAGGAAAATTCATGATGCATATGAGAAAGCATAGAATAAATTCACTATGATTATTTCTAATTAGATATATGTAAAGGTGATGAGTTGTACGTTAGCAAAGATTATGTGGGAAAACTGAAGAATGTTTATGAAAGAGATAGAAAAGTGAAGGAGGTGAAGCTATTTGTTTTTTAGAATATCTTTTATGATCTAAAGATACATCCTGAAGAAAATGTAAATACCTTTTTCAATCTAATTACTAATTTTGTTTGAGAAATATGAGGTCCTTATGAAAAAATAAAATATATTGATATTGTAATGAAAATCTAGAGAATACATCCACCTATTTAAAATGAAATGATGTCATCTCTTGAGAAAATAGATCATTCAAAACATTCTCTGGATGACCTGCTCATAATCTTAATGGTATAATGGAAGAGAGTGAGACCAAAATATATAATGACCCGAGTATGTAGGGAAATGGAATTCAAAAAATGGAAAAACATGAAATTTCTAGAGATGGTATTGATGAAGATAATGAACAAAAATAAAATATTTCTCTCATTTCCAAGAAATTCAGGAAGAGAAATGGAGATTTTAAAGCAATATACATATGTCTTGTTTTTTTTATGGTATATTTGGGCACATTTCCTCTCGATACATAAGAATGTATCATAATGAAGAAAGTGAAGTTGGGGACATGAAGAAGCTTGAAAAAAAATTCAAAAAGGGAATCATCATGTTTGGTAAGAAACTAAAAAGAAATATTTTTTTTTGGGAAGAAGAAGACGATGATAGAGAATTCATAGAGAATGAATAACTATAGTTTAAATCTAGAACCCATGCGTTATTGATGGATACCGTTGAAAAATCAGAACCATCAGGAAATAAAGATACACATAATCAATTGACCACAGATATTGATCGCAAGTTGCAACTAAAGGATGATTTTGGAAAGCTTGAGAAGCAATTTAAGATATGATAAAAGTGGAAAGAAATAGTAGAATATTTGTTAGAATATATTGATATAATAAAAATTGAAATTGATCGACATGAGGAAGTTGTTAAGAAACATACAACAGCTACCGAAAGCTCAAAATATATTGTTTAACTTAATCCAAAAATTGTTGAATAGGAATAGGTCATTAATGACCTTACATTAGGATTGGTGGAGAAGTCAAAAACTATTAAGGGAGTTGAATAATAATTTTTTACTCTTATGAGTAATCTTGAATGTAAACTAGGCCCAAAGGAAACAAAACATAAGATTAATTTTGGAAAATTATCAGATGGTGAGCTGCTAGAGAGAGTTAAGCGCAGTTATGATGGAGATGAATAGGTTTTTAATGATCAGAGACCCTCATTAATAGTAAAAATAGTAATTGGTTATGATGCTTAAATATCCAATTCTGGTAGTAAAACGAGGCATAACAAAGGCAATCGGATAATTAGGAAATCACATAGACACCTGAAGTCCTACCAAATAAATAATCAAATCAGATTTAAAAGAAGAATGAAAAAATCCCTCGAGATTACCGAGATGATTTAAAATCAAATTATCCCTCTATAGAAGTAGACATGGGGAGGAATATAAGTGATAAGTCACTTCCACTCTTGAAATTCCAATATTGTGGCTACCTAAGCTATAAAATGTCATACTGTGATGATGCATGGATTTATATGAATGGGGAAGATCTAGGAAGTCAAAAAAGGATTACAAATTAATAGCCTAATTTTTCTAGAAGAAATAGTTTTTATGGATATTGTTCTCATTGTTCTAACATTGGCCATAAAGCTATTATTTTAAGGAAAATGAATGGTAGGAACATTCTGTTCATAACCCAAACACAATTCAATAATCACCAACCAGATATTGTTTCTCTTAAAACATGTTTTCTCCACTAGAAAAATATGTTTAGAATGAGTAACCTACACACATGGAGGAGATATTTTAGATTTAATCTTTAACCTTCCCTCAATATAATATTTTATGAAAGGAAAAAATTAAAATTAAAATATCTAACCTAGAAGAAGTATCTCTCAATGAAACCATCAACTGTAGAATTTGGATTTATGATAGTGGTTGATCATCCCATATTATGGGAAATGTATACCAATTAATGAATATCATGAAAAAGTATATAGAGTGGTGAAATTTGGTAATGATGGTGCTTTGAAGATCAAAGTTATTGGAAGTACAGAACTAGCCAATGGTGAGCTAATGAAGACAAAAATTCTTTATATAGACATTTTTCATCGCAATATCTTTTGTGTGAGACAACTTTGCAAATTTGGACTTATGGTGACCTTCAATCAAAAGGGGTTCAACATAAATGGAAGAATATAGAATTCATTCATGATGGGATGTAGAAAAAATTTAAATTTATATCAGGTTGATAGTAATTAGAACATTTGTTTCATAATAGTTGAAGAAGAGAACAACTTCTAGCACCAAAGGTTGGGTCATATCAATCAACAAGATATGGAAAAATATATAAAATAAATATTATCATGGATGTCCCAAATATAAATCATGAATGGGAGTATACTTGTGATTCTTTCGTGTGGGGAATATTGGTGTGTAGTTCATATAATCCAAATAAAATATAGCTTCAAATATTTTTGATCTCATTCAAACAGATGTATGGGGTCTGAGAAATGTTTCTGAAACATATAAAAAAAGGTACTTCATATTTTCCATTTATGATTTTATTAGAATAGTTTGTGTGATGGTTATACACAAGAAATGAAAAGTTATTGATTACATGAAAACTTATCACTGAATTACCGAGATTTATATCGTATGAAAAATAAATGTTTTGTGGTCTAACAATGGATGGGAGTACACATCCATTGATTCTGAAAATTACTTATAGAATCAATGAATAAAACATCAGGTGGATTCTCTGAGAACCCTATAAAAAATGTAGTTGTTGAGCGCTGGATTTGAAAGGTGAATAGTTTGGCCTATACTATGTTGACTTAGAGTTATATCTCTCACCCTTACAAGAAAGATATTGTTCAAGCTACAGTGTACATTCAAAAACAAATAGGGATTTATATTTGCGAATCCAAGACACCCTATGAGTTATGGAATGGAAGGAATCCCTAGTTGATGTATTTTCATTTTTTCGAAAGTAAATGTTTTATTATAAATAAATAAGAAAATACAAGCAGATATGGTGATGTTGTAGATGAAGTAATTTACAAGGGATATTCAATGAATATAAAAGAATATAAATGTTTCTATATAAATCTTGTAATTTTTTTTGAAAGTATTTATTGGAAGATCATTGAAGATAAAACCACAAATTCATCAACAAATTTATATGCTGATGTGATAGAATATGAGGAAGAATTTAAGTATGGAAAATCCAAATATAGAAGTAGAGGAAGGTGTGAAAAACCATCAAGAATCACATCAAGTTGTTGACTCAGAAGAAGAATCAGATGAGAAAACCATGGCGGAAGATAGTTCTCTTAAACCTTATAGGAGAAAATGAATGGTATAAATTAATCAATCCAACATTTTTAGGGACTTGATATCTCCCAGAAAGGAAAAGGTAATGAGAAATAATTTACAAGCTGCATTCTAATCATTTGTGGTACAATCCTCATTTGATGAAATGGAAAAAGATTAATTGTGGGTTAAATCCATGAATGAAGAGTTGGATCAGGTCGATAAAACCCAAACAAGAAAACTAGGTAAGAGACCCAAAACCTCAATGTGATTGGTACGAAGTGGATTTTCAAAAATAAATTTGATGAGTAAGGAAATGTAATCTAAAATATGGAATGACTGGTTTTTATAGTATATTTACAGAATAAATTGGTTGATATTGATGAAATATTTTCTTTAGTGGCTACACTGGAGTCAAACAGACAATTTTTTTGCTATGGAAATTCAAAAGAGATACAAAGTGTATCAAATGGATGTCAAAATAGAATTTTTAAATGGTGTTATTGCAGAATACGTTTACATATAACAACCTGTTGTTTTCATATTGTTAATGAAGAAATAAAGGTTTTGAAATCAAATAAGGCTTTATATGGTCTGAAACAGGCACCACTGGTATGGTAATCTCAGTTGTATTCATATCTTAAGAAGATCTAATTTAAAAGATGAGGTTTTTGTCACAATATTTTTGTGATTAATTCTCAAAAAGATCTTTTCATTGTGTTGGTCTATGTTGATGATATTATATTTTAAGGAAGAAGGTAGGGGTTGGTCGATTAATTTTTGAATCACATGAAATTAGAATTTGAAATGTCTATGACTGGGGAACTCACATAATTCATAGGGATGTTTGTGATTTATAGAAAGGACTACATGTTCATATCTCATGAAATGAATGTAAGAGTTATGCTGAAGAAAGTCAATATGAATGAATCTAACTAATCTCGACTCTGATTATATTTGGAAATAAACTAGTAATGCATCAGGATATAACTTCTCCAAATCCCGCACTATATAGGAAAATAATTTGAATATTATTATACTTTACTACTAAATGGCTATATACTGTCTCTCAGCATTCTTTGTGGCCCACTTTCAAAGTAATCTTAAATAATAACATATGGTAATAGTAAAAATAATCTTGAGGTGCATTCAAGGAACTCACAATTATGGATTATACATTCCAACATGAATAGATAGTGAATTGTTAGCATTTTTTGATGATGGATGGGTTATAGATGTTGTTGATAGAAATACCACTACTGGTGGAGTATTCATTATTGATATGAAATGTGTGGGTTTTTTGAGTATGAAATATGAAATTACTTCTTTTATTAATAATGAAGTTGATTATATCTCCACTACAAAGGATTGCATTCAACTACTGTGGATGAAACAAAAACTAGCTAATATTTTTTATGAATTGAAACAAGAAATGGTGATTCAATGTGATAAAAATTGTAAAATTAATCACATGAAGAATATTTTTCAACCTTATCATACAAAACACATTAAAATTATATATCACTTCATCAAGGAAAAAGTGACACAATTAATGAATATAATGTATAATGTTGGAAATGATGATCAAGTGGCTAAAATACCGAACAAGCCTTCTTCACCACATGTATTCGAGAAGCATCCGTTGAACCTCGTTGTTCAGCCACCTCCTCGTTCCAGAGGAGTTTATGAAAAATATCCTCTCCACACTTTGTTAAATGTACTAATCCATTTTTTGAATGTGATGAAAGATTATGGGGGATATATGATCCATGGAGAGTGTTTTCATTGAGCTCTACACATCAATACTTGGTCATTTGGGTTTATTTACAATGGGGAGAAGAGAGAAAAGAATTATTTTATGGTTTCAAAAAGGGGTATGATATATAATATTCTTTTCTAAGAGTATGATTATGGGGAATATAATAATTTAAATTTATTACAGTGGGGCAGAATTAAAGCATAAAATGTTTGGATTCAATAAGAATAGAGAAAACAATATTGAGTTTGGTATCAAGAGAACTCAATTCATGTTTCCCCTCATGTTTATACACCAATAATTTCTCACATATACCTATAGAGTTGGATGAGTTGTTTCTTGTTTATCATTTTTTGATGTTTCTTCGATGAATTTATCTAGAGATTGCAAACAAACCAAATGGGGGAGATTTTTATAGCCAAGGATATTCTTTGTTGGAAATGGACTATCGTTTGTGTTTGTTGTTAATACATACTGGGTTGATAAAGCTGTTTGAAATGAATATGGTGTTAGGTTTGAGGTTGAATGTAGTGTTTATGGTGGTGTAGTTTCCCAGTGCTTGCAAAAAATTTCAGCCAGAAAAAATGGGAGTTTGTTTTTAAAAAAGAATGGTTTTTTTGTAAAGGTAGTGCATGGAATGGGTTTTCCAAGAACCGTTCAAGGATCATGAATTTTGGTATGAGAAATGGAAAACGAAAAACCACATAGCGGGAATGGTTCATGGAATGTAAAATGGCACACAGACCATATAGAAGTAACGGTTCACGGAGGGGAAGAGGTTAGCCGGAAGTCATGTAGTTTGCGGAATTCATATGGTTCGCGAGATGGATTGTAGATCAAGAAAACAATGTAAAGTTTTGAGAAGTTTTGAAGGCTTTCATTTTCATAAATGAGGTGTTGATTTTTAAAACCATGTAGGGGTAATGGATGTATGTGTACCGCATGGGAAGATAGCTCATGGGAGATGCATGGTACGTGGAAAATGTGGTTCCATATCGAAGATTTTTTAAATCTTAGATTAGAATATTATGAGGATCTATTTTCCAAATATAAGAAGAACTAATACATTCATTAGAGTGATGAATATTAAAAATAAAACTAGGAGGATCTCATTGAATTTTAGAGTTGTTCGTGGAAAGAAAATATCAAAAGATACTTTTATTAAAAATTTGAATGTAATTTGGTGAAATCTAGAACAGTTCATGAATGAATTTATGGGGAAGAAGAATATGTTATATGGATCACTTGCAGTACCTGAAGAAAGATGGATAGTACACATTGTAGGAAAGTAAGTGTATCACTTGTGGTACATGGAGTAGGGGTTTTATGTGGAAGGAGATATGCAGAGGTGATTCACGAATGCGTTTCGCAAAAGCAGTACATGGATGTGATTTTCCAAGGATTGTTTACGGAGGTGGTACATTGGGAATCATGGTACATAGGGGAATAAGGATAGTTTCCTAAGGAAATGTGTGTGAATAAAAAATATACTAAATTTTAGATTACATCCGCATGGGAAATATGGACTTTAAAAGAGAATATACATATATAGTTGAGGATCCATGATTTAATTTCAATCCATTGAAGTGAACATCTTATCGATAAACGGTGTACATGTTCTTCCCAATGCAGCGAGAAAGGGGGATTCAAAGCATGTGATCTGAGGTACGTGGTTTCCTATCCTTAAAACCTTGTATATTTAGTGATCTTGTCCCAAAGTGATTCTGTAATTTATTTTCCACCAAAACTATTAAAGATTAGTGGAATTTTTTATGACTGAAAACTTGTCGATGTATTCTCCATCGACGTAGCCCTTAGTGGTGAACCAAGTAAAATTGATGGTTCTTATCATTTCATTTGAATTTTATTGTGCTATATTTTTCTCATCATACATGAATAATAGTTTCCTAATAATATGAGATCAAGATCAATTAGTTTAAAAGAAAACTTTTATGCCCTGATTTACCCCTCCCTTCTCAGGGTGTTATAGGGTCTTTTATATAATAACTAATACTTAATAATATGATTAAAAATGATGAAATACAATATTTTATTTTATGATCTATAAAAAACAAAAAATTATATATGTAATATGAATTTTATGGGTACTAGTATAATTATATAGTTATCCAAAGTATTGGGTAATGTTTTAATCTCATGAGATACCATATATGGTTAATAGATAGTTATGAAATCACAATATATAATGATATCTATTCATTTATACTTGAATTATTCTTATGTTTTTGGGATAATATTGTTTCCACATTCCAAGTATCCCTTGATGTTATCATCATATGTGATGCTTCAATATTCCTAATTATGATTCTAACCTTTTAATGTCACAATGTTATTCCTCTGGAAATACATGTACTACTTTACATTATGATATGCACTGATTAATACATTACCAAGATTTATATCTCACCCATTTATTATGAAAATCCTTAGGTTATCCCATGCATTATTAGATGATCAATTTATTTTAAGTGCATGTTATAGATTTTAAAATAATTTCATTGTATCCTAATGTCAGGTAATTATGATATGTACCAAATTAAAAAAAGAAAATGGGCCTCTTGATCTTTTAGGATTTTTTTATTTGTAACTAATTGTAATAAATCAAGAAATAAATATTATAAAATGTATGGGTTTTCATAAAAAGGAATATACAATTACTTCATTAAATTATATCAATATGTGTTGAATTGTTTCACTGTTATCTAGATATTATACGTGGAGAATTTATTTTACATATAATATTTATGTTGATATAGTATTGGTTCCACTATGAAGGATATTATTTTAGGGATATGGTTTCTCTTATGTATGAGATTCACAATTCTACACAAAAGGTTATTCTATGAAGACATTACATACAGAATTAAGGGATGTTAGTTTTATTATCATATATATTCTGAGTTTCCAGTATCTTACTTTGTAAAAGAAAATTTATTTCATTTTATAATAAATGTTATCATTCTAAAATAGTGTGGGATCATTCCATGATCATCGTGCTATAAAAATATTGTGATCTACTATATTTGAGGTAAAAGGGGGTCACATCAAAATGAGAGTGGGAATATTGCAGTGTTGATTAAGAAGAGATATAAATTTTTTTTGTGATTCTATTTCTACATATTTATGGTCTATATGTCACACCATAATATTTTCCATCACATATGATTGTATCTATAATAAATAAAAATAGTGAGTCTTTTCCATTATAAACTAGGAGAGTATTGTTAAAACAAAGAGATCAACCTATGAGATAACTCATCTCCCATTATATGATATTGTTGACATGGAATGTGGAGAAAAAAATGGGTACTTATGTTAGAAAAATAATTGAGTATCTTGAATATAAGATAAAGATATTTATTTACTTTTATGAGATCAATATTTTTTGTTATAATAATTGTTTAGTGATATATCCCTATTCTTTTCCATGTATTTATAGATATTAAAATAGAAATTTTCACAGTTATTTCATAATTGTTGTTCATTGAGGATTAACTATTTGAAAAAAAAAGTTGATAAACTATTGTATTTACTATTTTTTCTGTGTATTTATTCCCATTTTATCTATTATTATTTCATAATAAATATTTATTTACAATCACATTAATTATTAATGTGAAAATATAGTATTTTATTTGTAGTTTTTGGTCAACCACTAATTCACCCCCACCTCTCAGTGGTGTAATAACCTTTCCAAGGCCTATCAATTCATATTAGTACACTCATGGGAAGGATTCAGGTATTATTTCATAGTTTAGTTTGTTTTTAGTAAATAAAATCTTTTTTAAAGAGATCTATAGAATCTATGAATAATTTCAATAACAGTGGAGTCCATATGTTCAATAGAAAGGGTTTATATCTGTATAGATAGTGTATGGTTACATATAATTGATATCTTGGATTTTATATTCATGAAATGACATATAATTTCTTATATATTTATTATGTTGGGATATGGTACACATTCCTTGATAATATGAACATATAAGTGGATAGGAGAGTGTGTGAAACAGTATATTCATCCCTCATAGAGAAAGATTTGACGCAATTTTTTGGAATAATGACATTAAATGAAATTTTATTGAAACGTAATGATATTCATTAATAGGATAATAATGATAAGGAGATATGGTTAAATTCTTATTAGGATTAATTTTATCGTATTTGTATGGGATAAGAGGAAATAATGGATATGTTCTTCATTATAGTGAAAAAATATATATTGATTCACAATTATGGTGAAATTATTGATAGTTCATCCAAGGATGATAAATTGATTTGAATAATCTTTAATAAATTCAATTAAATGGTTTTTATCCTAGATAATCAACCCATGTATGAGTTAAAAATCATTAAACTCAATAATATTTTATTTCTTATGAATGAAGAGAGAAATAATCCTTAAGGGAAATGTAAAATACTAGAATTATATGATGTTTAAATCCAGAAAAGGGTTTAATAATCATGATAAAAATATTTCTCATGAAGAGAATATATATTTTAGTGGTGATTCCATGGATTTTTTAGACATTATATTATTATTCAAAATATAATGAAACTATGAAAAGTAAAATGAGGTAATATTTCAATCACGTATTTCAATTATTTAAATATTGGTACCTTTTTTGTCAGATATCGTAAACAGAAACAAGAATATAAGGTTAATTAGTAATCATAATGTCATTAACAAAGACAAAAAAGATATAAAGTGGTCATAATAGAAAAAATTATGTAGAATTAAATGTATTGTATACTAAAATGGGGAAAAATTACATTATCTCAATTAATTATGAAACTTCCTTTGATGAGTATTGTGGAAAAAAATTATAATACTTAGATTATGAATGGAGAATAACTTTTACAGTTAAATAAAACATTCCTAGAAATCTTTTTATAGATGATGTAGAAGAATTTTATATGGAAGATTAATAATGTATTTATGTTGAGATTCTAAAGGTATCTCAATTAAAGATGGCCATTTTGTGTTATTAAAATGAAATAGTAATCTTTATATCAAAAAATATTTTTTTAAATCCATGCATGATTTAGTGATTTGATTTCATAAAAAATAAAATGTCAAATACATTGTGGAAATACTTGTGGAGTTCATAAAAAAAATACAATATATCCTAATTAAATCATTGAGTTTTGGTATAAAATTCTACATGTTGAAAGAAGAAATATTATTACTAATAATGAAGAATTAAATTTTCATGAGGTGAAGTTATTGGATAATGAAAATTCATTGATAAATCATATCATGTATGAAATTTTTTTCAATAATATTGGAGATATATTTAATGTCAAAGAATGAATGTTTATGCTAAGAAATAGTATTTTGATTTTCATAAGGTATAAATAAAAATTATTATAGACACCCAAGATTCTAATATCGGTGGTGGAATTAATGAAAAAAATTGTAAAAATGAAGTTGCATAACCCAATAAGGTGAATATACCCATGACTAAATGTGTTAGTGATTTGGAAAATTACAACGGTAATGCGGTATGGGAGAAAAAAACTAAAACTAATTCTATAGGAAAGGGTAATGTCATCATACATGAGAGGTTTGAAAAAAAATCAATGTATCTCAAATAATATGGAACTAAGATGATAAAAGTTCAAAGGATCTATCTATTTTCTATGAAAAAATTAATTTGAAAAAACCTGATAGTGTTTTTAGTGTATAGAATGAAACAATATGTGGTTTGGTAAAATTTTTCACTTTCCCAATTGAATATAATCAATGAATAAAGGTTTATTTATAGAAATTTTATTATGGACTATTAACAAAATATCCAATGGAGAATGTAAAATTCAGTAACTCTATTCCTTCACTTAAGAAAAAATTTGGGTGGTTTAGTCAACATAGAATGAATTCCAAAAAAAATCTTTCAATTTTTTCTAAGTAGATGAATAAATATAATAATTCTCAATATATAATGAGGAAGAATTGTTATGGGTAATTAATAGCGGTTTAAGACTCCTACAATGTTTGAAAATGAGATAATACATGGATACCAAATAGTGGTCTCTTAATAAACAAGAATGATAATAATAATATCATGAAATATATACTAATCTATGATGGTGGAGTTTTAACATTCGATAATGAATGATCATTAAATATGAGAGGAGAAAGATTCAACCTGATTGGAAAGAATAAATCCTATGATTTTCTCTATATTTATGGTATGAAGAACAATATCCTCAGTGTCTTTAATCATTGTGACTATGGAATTTAGATAATCTTTAAATATAATTAATGTTTAATTAAGAGGATGAGGTTGACACATTTACAAAGAAGTGATAATGAATAAGTTTAAATCTATTTGAAATTCATAAGGATATAGATATTTACTATATGAGTTTATGAAAGGATAAAAAAATATGAAATATAAGACATGATAATTTGGGAAAAAATATCATGTAAAATATTTTCAAACATAAATTTATGATTAATTTATCCAAGTTGTATAATGACAGGAAAAAACTTTTGAATCATGATGAAGATAAGAAGGTGTTTTATTAATGGTTTTATTTTTTTCAATAAGTACCATTTCCAAAATGTATTGGGTGATTATAAAAAATGAAGAGGTATAATAAGATACAACATGATGCGAATAGTTTAATGACATTTATGAGTTTCTTGTTCAATCCTCAGAATAAATGTATTTATACAAAGATATTAAATATTATAGTGGTAGTGATAATATTTTATTGAAATATTGATAATTATTGATGACTAATAAAACCATTTTTTACAATAGGATCATAATGTGTTTGATGAGAAGCTGATGAGAAGTTTTCTATAAAGACTATAATTGTTATTATCAAACATAAAAACTACTATTTTTTGGGAAATACCCTTCGATGATATTTAATAAATTACATTTAAGATAAAACAAGTGTTCCATATATGTTATAATTAATTATACACTCTTATAATGGTATTTTGAGTATAAAATTTAAAATAAACATTTGATGTAGTAGAAAAACATTTAAATAATCATTAAGAGTCATTATATACTTCAATTTCTTTGGAATAATTATAACTAGTTTTTATGGTGTTTTTAGAATTTATGAATTCATTTAAAGACTATTCTTTTGATTTAATGTGTTTCAGTTTTTTTGTATAAGTTTAGAGCTATGTTGAGTTAGTTGGAATAAAATTCATGACTTTTTAGACCACAGATTTGGATGAATATGATATAACATCATTTCAAAACAGTTTATATATAGTCTTCTAATTTATATTTATAATTAACTTAGGTATATACGGGGTTATATAAGTGTAAACTAATTCTTTGTAAGTGTGGTGTGGGATTTCGATAGTTATGTATGTTTAAACTTTTGATAATAACTCTATGAAAGGTTAATTTTTATTTTTTTATAAATATGTGTATGATTAAAACAAGTTCTTGGTATAAATAACCCAAACAAAGTTTCCTAGGTCATATTAAAATGAGGCTATAAAATATTAACTATTATTTATGTAAGAGTTGTCTGCTTTTGGTATAATACTTAACAGAAGCATTCAATATCTACATAAGAGTATTCATACTCTTACATAAAAATTATCTAGTTGAAATATTGAGTTATTTTTTAACATTTTCAATCTAAGATATCAGGTGAAAAAATTATTAATATGATTCTAATGATTTTCTTCAAAGAAATAAACATAACAATTCCTTGATGAGTGAAGATTGATACAAGCTATGTTTCATTTGAGCTGCAAAGAAGGATATTGTTCCTATAAGATGAACATTATATTGTATTGTGTTATGAAATAAAAAATATAGGATGATGTAACACCATAATTTTATTTATAACACTTTAATGAAATTTAATTTGATTTCTATAATATGTTTTCGTGCTATAGTGGCATGTCATGAGAAATTTTTAGAGTGAAATTTTGACATGAAATATATATTCACATAATAGTTGGATTTCTATGCTATAACAAAATGAATCCTAATGAAGAATGAGGATTATACCACACCAAGAAGATAAGTATTACACCTCAATAATATTCAATAGAATATTTTAAATAAGTGTGGATTAGATATTTTGTAGATAATAAATAATAAATATAAGAATATTTTCTAGGAATAATTAAAGAGAATAATTATAAAATTTAATTATGGAAAATAGAAGGATATTTTATTATAATATTAAAGGTATAATTATGTTACAAAAATTTTGGAGGTCTTTATATGATAACTCTTGAATTTGAAATAATTTTATTTGAAATCATTTAAGAAAATAAAAATTTTGAGCATCGATATAGATATATTATTTGACCAATTTAAATAATAGAATCACTGTGGTAATTCCATACGATATCTATATCCAATATTATATACACAATATATTTATTATTATTAGTTAATAAAAAATAATGGAGTTTTTATTTATAAGATATATGATGAATATATACTTCCTTGGAGAGATATATTCATTATGGAATAATGATGAAAAGATATACTGAGATATAACTACAATATTTCATAAGTTTCGAGGAATGAAGATGAAGATTAAACGAAATATGAATATGTTACTATTATGGTATTCTCTATTATTCAATGATGTTTATTATAGAATAGTAAGAATCCAAGTTTAATGTTTGTATATTGTTTGTGTGTTGACCATTTAGATAATTTAGAAGATGAAAAACATGGATGTTTTTGTTTCTAATCATAGCATTGTATTTAAATTCCTTATTTTGAGGAAGTATATCTATTATATATGTTCTCTAAAATAATTTATTAATGATAATACTATCTATATAAATAGTGGTAGGAACACCATTGTAAACTAGAGGGATCTAGTATAAAGAGACAATCAAGTGACCCTAAAACATTGATGAGATGACATCAAGGTTAAGAATGATTCCTTCACTATATATATTCACTCTATGACATTAGTTAAGTACATGTGTCTCATATAGGAGACTAACAATGTAAGGGTATTGTAACCCACAGTGGGGAAAAACATATAAAAATATTATCATCTATGATTTCATTACTTTATATGTTGCATGAATTTTTTTTATGCTACAAAATTCATGTGAGATACATTCATAATAAACAATGTTGATGTTTTAATATTTAATATGGGAATAATTTTATAAAATGTAGTTCACATTGACTCCCTCATAGAGTCACTTCACTAGAACAATGTAATCTTCAAGTGATATCAGAGTAAAAAAACAAGATCACTGGTCCGTTGGAAATATTAATTGTGAGTGAGAGGTTAAACATGTCACTCCATAGAAGGGATTCATGATTATCTTACTAGGGTTTCACATGATACATACCAATACATTTACCCAGGGAATTATATGTAACACATCCCATATGGTTATCACTAGAGTATAAAAAAATCCATCATTGAGTTCCCTAGTACGTACCTTCTTAGGAAAAATAAAATATTTTAATTGATATTAGTGTACAAGGTTTTACCTTTGATTAGTTTTATTTGGATTCATTTTTTTCATTGACCTCTATAAATTATATATTTAAATAATTTTTCATGGTTATTCCAATGGATAATGTACATTTTTTCCCAAACTTTATGATTATGGAGGTTGTTTCATTCAAAACACTGATGAACTGT
This sequence comes from Viscum album, assembly GCA_963277665.1. Lineage (NCBI taxonomy): Eukaryota > Viridiplantae > Streptophyta > Magnoliopsida > Santalales > Viscaceae > Viscum > Viscum album. The sequence goes on from OY728142.1 coordinate 1,935,925,950, forward strand.
GAGAATAAAGTGTCTAAGAATATATATAGAAGATCATACATGTGTGAAAGTAAAAATGGGATTCAACACTACTTAAATTAAATCAAAGAGGTAATTTATCTATTATAACTTTTAATGATTATACCCTTAAATAATCTAGTTCAATCTATGAAATGTATGTGCACGTTGAATCCTATATATGACTTTCAATCCAAAATTAGAGGATTATTTGAAAAATAAACTTATTGATTTTAACACTTCAATATTTTTGTTTATAATGGATCTATTGGATGACAAAACAGTAATGGCATTATATACCAATGAAATGAAAAATTTAATGGCATTAAAATTATAAAAATGAAACACTATCATCAAAAATATTAATGCCAAAGAGAATGCCTCGTTATATTTTTGGAAAAATTATCTCAAAATGAAGAATAATTACAAAGTATAAGTGATTAAAAATCCAATTATAGAAAATTATTTTAGGGGAATATATATACAATATAAGATACTAAAAAATATATAATTGATATCAGAAATTATTATATTGATATTATGGCTAAAAGGGTAAAGGATCTCAAAAAATAATTACAATAAATGAGTAAGATGTATGAATACCATATTAATAAGGTGAAGAAGGAATGGAATGAAATATGAGGTTGATTTAAGAAAAAAATTTATTCTCAAAATTAATTAACTTAATCTGGAGGGAAATTTGAGAAATCATTAATTATGAAAAGTTGAATCTTCCCAATCTACAGAGAGAAGAGTTTCTTCTATGAAATATTATGATAAGAGTGTTTTTTTCAAATATAAATCACACTAATGTAAAATATTTATTTAATAATATAAGGATAAAACAAATAAATCTTAAAATACGGCAGTGATGCTTTTTTATATTTACTTTTTTGAATATGTACATTTATTGAAAATTAAAATTTATAATCAAAATCATTGAAAATTTTTCTACATATAATATTGAGAAAAAAACATCCACATCATGGGTGTATGGGAACACAAGAAATAAATATTGTTCCCTAAAAAAATATCAAATGAGAAAATATTTTTTTATAAAATAAAATGGTGTAAAATAAACCCACAATATTATTCATATTTAGAAAAATATATTCTGTGTATATTTTTTGTGTAGTTGAAGATTTTGACCCAAGGATATTGATTTCTGGGATAATATTTTTATAATTGCACGAAAAAGGCCTATATGAAGGGAATTCAATCTGAAGTTAATTCATTAATAAGGTAAGGAAGTTTAAATAAAAGGATATGAATTTGTCTTTATCAAAAATATTTTAAATCATGGAAAATTTCTATGGAAATTTCATTAAGGGTTTTTATTTTGATGAATAATATTGGTTAATACTTATCAATCATTATTGATATGAAAATGAATAAATATTACCAGAAGAGAAAATAAATAAAAAATAAGAAGATAAGGTGAGTCTACCTTGGGATGTTAGGAAAAAAACTGTGTTGATTAAAACATAGGCAAGAAGATTGTGAAAAATGCTACACCAATAAATATATGAATTAACTGAGGAATAAAAGGCCATATCATTTATGATTATAACCAATCTATGAATATTAATTATAAAATATAAAATCTATAGTAATGAATAAAAAATATAAATCCAATAAAGAATCAAAAGGATTTGTTTTTTATAAGATATCTATTAATAATAATTCAAATTTCTTTAGGTGTTTCAACAAAATGGAAACTCTTATACTCTAGATAAGTTTTGTGGAATATATAATAAAACTAGTTACATTTAGAGAGAGATCTTAATTATTTGGAATTCATAATTTAAAAAAATGACGATAATGAAACCTCAATAGTTTTATTATTCCTTATTTACTGATGGAAAAGAAAAAAATTTGTAGGAGAAGATGATTAAAAAAATAAGAAGACTATACTGACCAATGAGCATTAGGTATAGAAAATAAAAATATGAGTAATAAAGTGGGGTTACACATGTTTGGAGATAATAATAAAATATATTTTTAGTTAAGAAGTATTATTCAACCATATTTCCACCACTAAGGAACACTTGAGAACATAACATATTCCCTTAACTATTTTTACAATTATTTATTATATGTAATTAAATGTGATGTTATCCAGGGGAGAACTAGAATGTTGTGAGAGTTGTACAGTAATATGATCTATCCATTGTGGGACCTTGTGGATGTGACCATCTAAATTACATGGCCTAAAAAATTTCATTACAATACATTCGAATGTTCTGTTAGGGTTAGTGTTTTAGATAATAAGGAAAAAAATTACCAAAAAAATTCATAACATTTTCAACTAATTGGAATTATTTAAACTATATAAAGAACTTATTAAAGAAAAATGAGTATTCAACATCTCCGACTAATTATATACATGTGTTACTCTTCATGAAATTTCAATCTTTTCTTATCTTTATAACCTGGGGAGATATAAGTATGTGAAATTGGTGAGCTCAAATATTATAACATCCTCTTACCGATATGATAGGTATGCCTTCAACAATGTCATGGTTTTTTCTTTACATTGACTTGGTAGGGTTGATAATGATTAAGGATGATTCCAATAATGGTGAAGTCATATATTTTCTAGACTCTCATCATTAACTAGCTTTTTCTGCAAGTTGTCAGAGGGTTACACACTATGTAACTATGTTACACAACAAGTAATGATCACTAGATGAATTCTGTGAAGGGTTCCCACTAGGAAAGTTTCATAAAGGGATGATTCATTACATATCATGAGGCAATTAATGATAATTTTTTAATTTTATGCAGAGTGTTTTTCAGTGGTGTTATAAATAAATATTTCATGGTGTGTAATGGGGATACACATCATGTATTACTCTGACTATAGTTTTTAAATAGGAAATATGATTGATATCCCCTTTTCTCTTCCACTATAGTTAATTTACTCTCATCCTAAAGCCTTCCCCATATGATCTTGGAACCATAAAACCCTTCTAAGTCCATTTTTTCAGTATCCAATTGTCATTTTGTTGGCAGTGTGATTCAAGGGTAAGATTTCTCGCTCATTCTTTGTCTTTCAATCTTTCTTCTCCTTTATGATTTCAATATATCATCCTTAAATTGATGGATCGATTCCTCGAGGTGTTTAATCTCGTTTCTATGTTGAGTTTTGAGGTCTTTTGCACCTTCATTCTCACTGGTGGAATTTATTTCGAGTGTGAGTTTTGAAAAAAATATAGGTGGTTGTATCATGTTCGGAAAAATTTATTAACATTGAATATTATTATTTGTTTCAATTTTACATTTAATTTTTTTTATCAAAATTGATTTCAAGTTATTTAATAAAACACCATTACACTAAATTGTGATATTTTAAATGGTTTTGGCATAAAAAATAGGGAAACCCCCCAATTCCATGGAATTGGGGTGTGTTTAGAGAAATTGGGTGATTTAAAGAGTTTAATTTAAAGTGAAAATTTTACGGAAACTATTTAAATTATGTTTTTGAATTTAGTTTCGGAAATTAAATGTGAAAATAATTTAATTGGGTCTTAATTTATTTAAATCCTATGAAAATGGATTTAGATGTTTTGATAGAACCCTAGTGGATTTATCTTGTTAAAAAGGAATGTTATTTTTTTAAAACATTTTTTGGGTTTAAATGGAAACTGTAATTTGAAATGGTGTGAATGGGAATGTATTGTATTTTTATAAGAAATAAAATAAAATACCCATCATTGATTGTGTAATATCATATATAATCTTAGGTATTTTGTGAGTTATTTAAAAACACTCTAAGATTATACAATGTTCTAAAACATAAATCTTGTATGTCACATCCCTGATGGGATAGTGACGAGTTTCCTTTGGACAGTGTTATATGGTTGGGTGTATAAAATATTTCTATGATCATATTGGTCATTTATTGTCCTTTATCATAGAGTTTCCATACCTATTTGGTATATAACCATGTATCTTTCTTGAATTATATTTGATATATATATATATATATTCTAATGTTGCTAAATAGATTACATGCCTTCTAGATTTATCTAAACTATTTTACATAAATGTTTTATTTTTTTCCACTGTTTTAGAATTAATCCATCACTTTTAAATTAAAGCAAGTTCTTAAATTATTTTTCATCATTTGATCTTTATAGCATGATTAGTTTAAATATTTGTTGAAATTACAAACCTATATATTCCAAAACTAAAATCATTCCATTGGTTAATCTATTATTTCCATCTGATATAGAATCCTTGGTGAGTCCCTGCTGGTATTTTTATCTCACACCCTACTTGTTCTTTTTTATGTTTGTAGATTCTCTCCATCCATGTTTGAGTAGGCGGAAGGGTCACTTAGAGGTAGATCCAGATGTTGAACTGTGGACTTGGTGAGATTTTTCTTAAGGGAATTGGGTTTTTTCCTATTTTGGAATATGGGTTGTACTACATTCAGCTTTAATTCCTTTTTGATTTCTATGCATTACTCAGAATGGATTTTCTTTGGTATTCATATTTTATTTTATGTCTTGCTCCCAAAATGTTTTAAGGAAAATTTGTTCCCACTTTCATGTTGTATGATGTCTGGTTCTAGTTGCTAACCCATGGGGATTAAGAAAAACCTTTGTGTTATGTTACAACTATCTTAGTTATCAGGTTTCCAGGGTACCCAGGATTTTTCATGAGAAATAATCAATAAGGGAAAAATCAATGGTAAAAATAAAATATCATGAGTTTAAGATGAAAATATTGAAAAAACATGATATAGAAGAAAATTATACCCAAAAAAGTGTTAACAATAGATCATAGAATATTAAAAATGTCTTGAATTATAAGAGTATGGAAACATTAGTTAATAAAAAATATCCAATATAGGGTAATATTGAGATTCCATAGAAAAGTTGTATAATATTTTTTATAGGGACCATTACATTTTTGTGCCACACCATCAGTGCCCATGATTAGAAGCATCTAAAATTTACTCATGAACACTTATACCATGAGAAATACAATTTTAAAAAATACATTGGAGGTTTATATATGCTTTCACACATCATTCATTAATACTTACATGTTTTACATGAAATCGATCATTCATCATATTATAAAGAATCCAAGGGAATAAAAACATCTTTCATTTTTTATATCATAATGAACCATTGAAAATAATATGGGTTTCAAGTTCATTTCTACTGGATTCACCTCCTAAAATCAGTTATAATTATATCAACTATCATAACCTAATAAATACATTTAAAATAAATGTGTTTCCATATATATTTATTAATATTTTAGAAAAATATCCTTTAGTTATGATGATGTGGTATATGGTATTTACATTGTATATATATAAGGTATATATTTTAGTCAATGACCTTTCTAATAAATCAAATTAAAGAATCTTTTTGAACCCATTTTAATGAAAGAAATGGAAAAGTGGTTATTCAAAAGTGAATTTAATTAGAATAATTTTTTTCATATTCATAGTGAATGGTTGTGTAAGACAAAGGTAGTGACACATCACTCCCCTAATAGAAATGAACATTTCATACTCTATATAAAAACTTTTGATGGTATTGTTTGATGAATATCAACTATAAATGTAAAAAAATTAATTAATCTAATGGAAAATACATTTTAGAAGTTTTTTAAAAATAACTCTTGAAAAAATAAATACCCATAATCTTTAAAATTAATTTTTGAATATTGTTTTTAAACAAATAGAAACAGAATTTCATTAGGAAACCATAAAAACAAGGAGATAATGTTTCATATAAAATGGAAAAATCATTGGAAATATATGTTCGCAAAGACATTATAAAATATAACCTTTAGTGTTGAATGAAACTCATATGGGAAAAAATAAAATCATTTCATTTTTTAAAAAAAATCAATAAAAGTCAATATAATTGTTAATTTCTTTTTCATTTTTTTTAAAAAAATATGTGGATATACCCAAAATGTTGATTCCAAGGTAAAATATGATTGAAAAATAATTATTTTTAATTATATTAAAAAAAATTATGCCCATAATTAAAATATTGTAATTGAATAACCATTAATTTTAGACATTTTTTATATAGAAAAACTATTTTTTATAAAAAATATGGATGTAATCATTACATATTATTAATATCATTTATTATTAAGTAAACATTAATAGTGCATTTTTTATTTATATATTTTTTTTAAAATATTAATGTTTTTGTTATTTAAAATACATAAATTTAACTGACCAACCAATAAAAAATATGATATTATTAAAACAAATCTCTCAAAATATAAGTTTCATCAATATCACTATAATTGACCCATTTTTTAGTCATCCTAAATTTATGAATTTAAATAAAAGATAAAGTATTATATAATATAGACATTCTTATATAAAATATTAAATCCATTATATCCTATTTATGTTGTTTATATGATGAAAAAATATTTTAAATATATGTGAATAAAAGCTATTTTAATAGTAAAATATTACTTGAGTTTACCAAATTCTAAATCTGTGTTTTATAAATTAATATTATAATTCAAAATAATTTAAATTTCTTATTAAATATAAAAATTTAATATAGAAATTTTTTCATAAAATTATATGTCATCCAATTGTTAAGATAATGTTATAAAAGTGATAGTTTTTTATGAAATTGATAATTTCACTATTCCCTAAAAATAATTTATTTTAGAAAATATTAAAAAATTAATAATTATATAATATTAAGATGACTAATAAAAAATGAAGTTAATTATTTAAAATTATAATGGTAAATTTATAAAAATATCATTTAAATAAAGATACAATACATGTAGAAAAATAACATCTTTTGAAAAAATGAAATTTTAGAACTTTAAGTGTTCTTAATTCAATTTTGTATGAATTTATAATTGATTAGTATGATTTTTTCTAATATAGGTTTTATTAATGCTATATTTTTATTATGTAATATGTATTGGATCATTAGTGTTTAGTGTTATGTGTGAAACAAGTAATCAATATAATTTTCATTTATGGGAAAATATATTCTGAAAACATGTGGTGTTACACTCTCCCCCAATTAAATAATTTTTTACCTCCCAATTTTAATCATCACTTACTAAAAAATACATAAGGGTATATAATAATAATCATGAATCCTGAAATATATTATAATTAATTCAAACTGTTCATTCTCATAGATTATTAATTAATGTATATTTTCCCATGTAAGAGGAATATATAGTGATTATCAACCATTAATTACAAATATAACTCTATAGTCAAGTAATAAGAATTTCTAGAGACATAACTTCAAAATATTCATTTTTTAAAATTATTTTCAAATAAAATATTTAAACCAAATTTATTATGATAATATCTAATTGAGTCATGGTAAATGATCATATAAATATGAATTCCAAATCATATGAGGTCTTCTCTAATTAAACATTCATTTTAACCTATGGTAATATATCATAAGTGGTTCATCCAATAAATCTCTTCATTTAACCTAGATTAAATTAAGTTGTATTATAAAATAACTCTTAACCTAATCCCATATTGTAATTTTGAAATATATCATTCATAATTATTTTTAATGAAAATGTAAATTAATAAAATATAAATCCTTTTATGGTGTCTATATTGGTGTATAGTATTTCTGAACTCATCATCCACAAAAATTATGGTTGTTTTGACACCAAAAAGATATTTTTTATGGTGATTACCCCCATTTTCATCTATTTCATATCCAAACCCACTTCCTAGTATCCATGACGGATGTAATTCATAGGAGAACCACATAATATCTACATTCCCAAAACATAAAAAAGGTATCTTATCCTTAGACATATCCCTTAGAGTTTTCCCTACAGTTTTCATTGAAGATATATTATCATGGACCCTAAAATATTTAATATTAACTCAAATAACTTAAATTATTATTTATACCATATAAATTAATAACAAATGTATCTTATTTCACATTTTTTCAATTCACACCCTCAATTAAAAAAACCTTATCTCAAATCGGTATCCAAATATATTATGTTACTTTCTAAGTAAACACTCTTACATAAGGATGATGATGTGTATAGTATTTATATGGTATAGATAAAAGAAATATTATTTATTTAATAATATACACAATCAATAAATTTATATAATCTTGATAAATAACGTTAAATCAAAGAAATGGAAAACAAGGTCTTCATAAAGGGAAGGAATTGCGACACAATTCATGCCTATTCATAGTGGATGGTTAGTTAAGACATAGGAAGTGATGGATCATACCTCTAATAAAAAATAAAACATTATAATCTATCCTAAAAAATAAGGAGGCTGGTATTATTTTCATAATATCCCTAATAAATTTCAAAGGATAATGAATTATATGAAAACAAATTATGATATTTTTAAAAAATCATTTGGAAATAAGATACATCCTTGACCTATTGAAATAATTTTAAAATAATTACTATACAAGACTGTGAAAAAATGCACTCTTCTTGAAACCTTGATAACTCATAGAGAAAGATTAATTTAAAATAAAAAATATTGTAGAATGATATGTTCATAAAAAAATATATAATTGATTCTATTATAAAAATTAGATCATACATTAAATATTAAAATTATATTACTTTAAAATAACATATAATAAATAAAAATAATTTAAAAAATACTTATATCATTTTTCAAAAAAAAATATGGATACATAAAAAATATGGACTCAAAAATAAAATATGAGGGAAAAATAATTTCATTTTTATTGCATTAAAATTTCTTTTATTTAAAACCACTGGTCAAATAAGCTTAAAAAATATTTATTTCATAAAATAAAAAAGGGAAAAATTAAGGCCACGTGAGATTAATCATAATTGGGTTTCTTATTATAAAGTATAACATTGGTGGTAAAATAAAATATAGATAGAAAGGGGAATATATCATCAAAGAGGATGATAATTATTCTCAACAATGGTATATTTTTTAAGAAGGAATTTTATCAACGTAAATTTTTTGAATTAAAAGTGATAATTTTCATTATATTAATATAATATTACATGAAATAAAATATTAGGATAGCTGAAATAAATTATTTAGTACATTATTTCAAGAAGAATAATTTTAACACAACGAATGGTGTTTTGTTATCAAAACCCCTTGCGGTAATTGTAACATAAGGTACAAGGATCATAAGAGGGATACCATAAAATTTAATTTAAAATATCATTAAATTGTATATATTCATTATACATGGATCTATTGATATATTCAATACACTAGATGAATTAAATTGTGGTTTGCAATATCAAACATGTCTCATGGATTTTTAAATGTGACCAAATACACTTACAATTAACATACTCTTTGAGGTAAAAATAATTAGATAATATTGTTATAATGAATATTTATACATACCCATAAATTAAATATGAAATATAATAAAAATTATTCATTATTTAGACGAAATAAATCTTCTATAAATAGGGTTCAATAATAATGTTTGTAACTCAATAGAATTAAATTAATTTATCACAAACTGTTGCTACATTACATTAATTCAAATAAAAATAACTTGAATGATGTGATTTAAAATGAAATGATAAATAATTTTAATAAATATATTATCATGATAAAAACAATAATAGGGTTGGTAGATACGTAATTCTAATAAAAACATAGTTTAAAATAAGATGTATGTATCAATGGAATGAAAATTTAGACAAAAACAATACAATGTTTCCCAACATTTTTGAATGAAATATAAACACCTATAAAACATACATAAATATCTTAATATTATATTTTATTACCTCATTCATATAAATTTATTTTTTAATAATTAATTTATGATATTTTATTAAGAAAATATTAGTTAGTTATAACTCATTTTTATCCTCAAGTGTTTGTAACATTAATTTCTTAGTGCAGGATTTATGAGGTTGATTTTGGTACCCATTATATGATACTAAGATCATAATTAATAAATAATTAAATTTTCTATAACATATAACTAATATTTATTTATAAATATATTATCTCATTCCATAATATTTTATGTTCCTTTTGAAAAAATTTATTTGTTATGGTTAATTTAATAAATTTATAGATTGATGATGATATTATAATGATAGGTTAAATTTGAAATATACCCTTTACATAACTCTAAAAAATTAATTATATTATTATTAAATTATAATAAAATAATATTTTTATTTATCATATTAATTCATGGTATATTTTTTTAGATTTTTAAATTAGGTTGTTAGATCGACCAAAATATAAAAAAACTATAAGTAATGGATAATTATGGTTGGGAAAGGATTTTATTATGGGATAATAAAATTATTATACTGGAATAATGAATTTTTATTATTTTTAATGTTTTGAATCCTTTTTTAAGAGATTTTAAAAAATTATAAAGAAACTAATTGATTATTAAGATATGTAACTTAATGGAGGCAGTGGTCTGCACAAAGCATGGTCATCGTTTCCATTTGACAATAAAAGATAGGGAATAATGGTGGATTATAGATTTTTTCATTTCAATAATAATTATGTTATACATGTGGAATTTATTCTTTAATCCCATACTTAAACCAGTGTTGACAGGTTGTGGTGAAAAATCAAAGGTGTTTCTCCATGGAGTACATAGTTTATACAACCACATGATCAACATTCTTTTCTTTTTGTAGGTTAATGGGATGTAATAAATAATGGTAATTCTATAAATACAATTTAATGTTAGTATAAAAAATACACTGAATTAATTTTACTTTTGTTTTATGGTATTTTTTGATGATAAATATGATAATGAAAATGTTGAGTATTAAGTAATACTTACTTTGTAACCTTGATTTTTATCATGAAATTCACCTTATAAATGAAGGGATTATGATAAATTCTACTGAACATGGGATTTAGGAAGTGTAAGGATCATCTAGGTGATCAATTTTATATATTGTTTTAGGGAAATATTAATGTTAATTCATAGCTTTGTAAGGTTAGAAGTCATCCCCTTTTATAAGTAAATAGAATGGTACTTTTGTAAACATGATTTATTTATCTATAATTTAATGACACAATTCAGGGTTCAATAGTCCCAAAAAAGTGGAATAAAGGATTTTGGGTTGATATTTGTTGATAAATCATCAAGTATTAATTTTCACACATTTTTTAATCATTTTTCTAGTCATTTAAAATTAGTTTTTTACATTTCATTATTTTCATTTTTAACTATGTTACTAGTTTTTAACTATATAATTTATATATTATTAAAATTATTATAAAACATATTTTGAACAATTTGGGTGTTTTGAACATAAATATAATATCAATTTCATCTAATTTAAATTTTAATTAAAAAAATAATGCATTAAATTAGAGAATTATATATATAGAAAAGCTATTGTTTGGAAAAAACTGATGTTTTGATTGTAATGTGTTGTTAAAAATATTTTGAATTTATTACAAATTAAATGTGTTATAATATAATTATACTTGTTTCTAAACATAATTTCCCTGTAATTATTTAAAATATGTTAATTTAATTTATTATATAAAAATTACACAATATTAATAAAATAAGTATTTAAAAATAGCAGTTTCATCATTACCACTGTAATAGACATTATTAATATTAGTCATATTATCATGGAAAAAAATTAAATTAAAATTAATAAAAAATAGGAAATTTTTTATTTATAATATAAAAAAATTTAATATTAAATTTCTACCAGAGATGAAAACTAATTTTTCATTTAATTGAATGAAAATTGTTTTTAGAAAAAAATATCACTTTAGTTTAAAAACTAATAAACCTATGTTTTATAAATACAATGTATTATTATAAATTATTTTTCATGATTATTAAATATATATATTTGATATAAAAAATGTCTCATTAAAGTTTATGTTATTATTATGCTAAGATGATGTCATAAAGGTGATCGGTTTTAGAAAAATTGGTATTTGAAATATTTGTGAAAAAAATTATTATTTTTTTAGAATGTAAAAAATTCATCCTAATCTATTAAGTAGTTTTTTAATCCATAAATAAAGATAGTTTTTTAAACATAAAATTATAAAATTTATAAATTTATCTGGTAAATAATAATACAATATATAAAGGGAAACTAATTTTATTTAAAAAAAACAATTACAAGTTCTAAATAATATTTTATATACATTTAATTATAGCCACTTAATCTTCTATTGGGTTTATTTTTTATAATATTATTATCTAATATGAAAAATATCATTTTTGTTCAACGTTTTGTGTTAACTAAGCTATATATACATTTCATAATTAGTTTAAATTGTATTCATAAATCATAGGGTGTTACATCCATCCTAGAATTCATTAATTGGTGTCATTATATACGTTGTACAGTTTTCAATTTTTTTCAAAAATATTTTATTTTAGTTCATTTTCATTATGATTTTAAAGGAATAAGTGTTGATGAATTTCAACCTAAATGTTGGAGATGATTTGACTAATGATTCAAGGTATCATTATCTCATATGAATGTGAAATTTAGATAAGTGGTATGAAATATCATTGTTAATGTATGATTGATATAATACAAGTCCTTATGATGGTTAAATAAATTTTAAAATTAAATAAAAATGATTGATTGAATACATTCAAGAAAATTGAAGAACGTTTGAGAAATAAAAAGGCTAAAATATGATAAACCTACCTATTTTTAAATTTATATATATATTTTTGAGATTAATATAGGATTTCTATTTTTAGTTTAAAAAATATATACTTGAACATCCCTAGTTTGTAACTTTTTTAGTTGGAATAATTGGAAGAGTATTTATATTTATTGTCATCTTTTATTTCTAAATTAATCTATATTTTTTTCTAGAATAATATAGGTCTTATAGATTTTGAGTTCATTAATTTATTTCTTATTTCATATAGAAGAGTGATATAACTCCTATTGAAAAAACATTATATTAATTTTCAATATAAGGTGTATAAAATAAGAAGAGTTTCTAAAGAAATTTTGACACATAATTCTCTAATATTAATGGAAATTTAACCAAAGGAGGAGATTGATGATTACAATGTATTTTGATAATTGTGGTAATTGTTTTAATGATTTTACCAATATATGTTATTTTATGATGAAAATGATGGAGTTTAAGGAGTAGTAGCTTAATTATAAGAGTTTTAAGATACTTATGAGTTATTTATTTAATATTTAGAAAGAAAATATTTAATGAAGCAAGTTTTATGTGATGATTATTGAGATGATATTATGTATAAATATTGATAACTGGTGATGATATATAAAATATTTTCATATTGTATGATCTAGTTGGGTTTATAGATAATTTAATGTGATTTTACGTTGAGATACCATCATTATGTTTATTTATAATAAAGACAAGTATTTATAGTGAAATACACATATAATATGTTTAATTAATTGTGTTGAGGCTAAGACATGTGCAAAATGTATTTGATAAATAAATATTCACTATTATTGATTAAATATTTAGAAAAAATTTATAATGAATTATCGTAGTTGGTGGAAGTACATTAAAATATTAAAAAAGAGACTTTATATTACTCAAGGTACTCAAAATCACGTTGAAGTGTTTTCTATATGTTTTATAATTTTTTATGTCAATTGAAAAGTTTTGTTATGATATAAAATAGATAGTGATGTATAATGAAATATGGAGTTATGTTGACTTGTATAGAAAATAATTATAGAAGTTATGGATTATTAATTTTAAATAATATAAAATAAAAAGCCTTCACATAATAGTAAACCTTTTTTATAATAGATTCATAGAAGTATCTTAGCCACCCAAGGGATTTCATGAGGATAAACATCAATTAAATAATACTTTTATAGGATTTCAGTAGATAACTATGTGTCAATCTATGACTAAAACTAAACAAATTTTTAGTTTTTAGATTCATGATGATGAATATGAACTAATTAAGTGAAATATTAGAAAAACCGTATTTTTTTCTTTGCTACATCAGAATAAAATGAGTCAATAGAAGATTAATAGATAATCATTTAACATTATTTTAGTAATGATATAAGAGTAAGCATAATGATTTAATGTCTTTATATGTGTAACAAACCTCTTATATAATATTAATCTCTTGGACAAAAATCCCTCATGGTATCATGGAAGCATTCATGAGGTGATTGTGTTTGTTGACAAAGTGGGCCTTCGTGTTGTGTTTTTTGACGATGCAAACCATGACGTACAAATTTGTTCAAAAAAGTGATTTGATGGTGGCATGTCGAGTTCAAGATATGTTTTTAACTATCCATGATTGATTCAACAATGCCAACAAAGGAATGGTCGATCTGGAGGAGGTTAAAAAAGAGCAGATACAAGGTGGCGCCGTTTTCCAGTGTTTTCCAAATTTGTGGAACTCAAAATTGAAAAATGGAGAAAAGTTTTTTTGGCAAAGGGACTTCCGTTCCAATGTCTTGGAGGATTGGAAACTTGCGCTCCAAATGTTTTCCATGATCATAACATCAAAATTTGGCAAATGGAAAAGAGGTCTCCAAGTTTTATGTTTGGTCGCGCAAGTGACTTGCGCGGTAGTGACTAGGGCAGCGAGACATGCATGCCGAGAGGAGACTTGTGATCCATCACGCAGGGTGTTCAAATGCCTATAAATGGAGGTCGAACCCTCCTCATTATATATGAGTTCAACAGTTAGATAAAATCAGAGCTCCCGTCGCGCAGGTGTGGTGGTCGTGCGAGTGGAGTTGTGGTCGCGCAAGTAGAAGTTGCACGCCAGTTGATTGTTGTGTATCCAGAGTGGTTTGGGTGAACAAGGAAGGGAGTCACAAAAGTTTTAAGGTAAATAAGGGCATGTCGCGCAAGTGTTTTGGTGACACTTGTGTTCCTGGTTTTGAAGAATCTCTACAGTTGATGGTTCCATTCCAAAATTGGTTTGGGCGTAAAAGGGTGTGAGTCGCGCAAGTTTGGAGTTTCAAAAGCTCATGTCGTGCAAGTGGTTGAGGTGAAAATGTGCACTAGTTTTAACTAGCACACTGATACTTGCGCACCAGATTAGAGAAGGGTTCCAGGTATGGTTGAAGTACGATAGTGATTCAGGGCTGCGCAAAAGCTGGAAGATTTTCCGATACCTTCGGTGCAAAGTGAGATTCATCTATGGGTGAAAGTTGGACTTCAATAGAGCATCTACATACAACTGAGGATGTATTCATTAGTGATATTGAAAAGACCTAAAGTTCTATAAACTGTGAGTGGATCCTTTCCAGAGAAGTGAGCAATGGAAGAGGAAGAAGGTGATCCTCTCCACCAGAAGTGAGCCAAAGAGAGAGACTAATGGAGTGACCCTTTGGAAAGCAGTGAGCTTACCCTAAATCTTTTAAAGGCAGTGATCCTGGGAATAGAAGTGATCATGACCGAACCTTATACACAGAAGTGTGCTTTAGTGGATTTGGTACAGTGGCACATCACTATTTTATGCTCCTTGGTTGTAGCCCAGTGATGGTGAACCATGTAGAAATCCTTGTGTCTACCTACTTACTTCCCTGCATTGCATTTAAAGCATCATCATCATATAAAGAAGAATATAAGTGGTCATAATAAACACAAAAGTTCAAACAAAGTGACCCTTGTAATAAAGAGGTCATGATCCAGTGGGGTAGGATGAATTTTGAAAAAGAATATATATGCCCTGATTCACCCCCTATCAGGGTATATAGGCCCCTATTGGTCATAAAAATTGGTATCAGATGGAAGGTTCCTTTTATCAGATTTGTTCTCTCTGGAATGGTTTAGTTGACTTGTGTGGTTAAATATTCAGTATACTGTTATCTTGGTGTGCCATGGAAAAGGGTAGAACGTCAAAGAAGAAGTAGAAGTCTGGTGGTATCCCTCAGTATGGAAGTGTCTGTGGAGATAGTGTTATTCAGTTAAAGGAATCTAGTAGTGAACCAAATGTTGATTTGGATATTGTGTACAGTGAAAATTTATACCCATTCAATGACACTGAAGGAATGAGTGAGAACCTGATATTCCAAGTGATGTTGGAACTACTGATGTTGAAGAAGCTCCAAGGAGGCAAAAAGTGGATGTTGTCTATAAAACAAAGGAAGTGGATCATAAGTTTGATGAAGAGATTAAATCTATAGATATTTGGATCCAACCACTATAAACTGATATCAACAAGATAAGAGTATTGAATCAATGTCTTATTTATGTAGCTACTGATCTAAGGGAGAAGAATGATTCTCAAGATGAGGAACTACGAAAGAGATCTACAAAGTTTGAAAAATCAAAATCTGATGTCAAGGGAAAGCATCTGAACTCAGATGAGATTCAAAATTTGAAATCCAGAAATGATGATCTTTATACACAGCTATCTAAACTAGTTCATAAAAATAAAAGGCTAAAATAAGAGAATTCATTTTGTTCTGATAACATTGAAAAAGAAAAATTAAAAGTGAAGGAGAAAAGTGACATGGTAGAAAATCTCACACAAGAACTGGAAGATTAGTTGAGTAGCAGGGAGAATCAACGAAAAGAACTCAATGATCAACTTGAATCAAGAGATAAGAAGATTCAACAATTTGAGGAATAGATATAAAACCCCAAGAAAGAAATAGAGATATCAAATGAAAAATGAAAACTTAAGTTGAAGGATGCACTGCACTTATTATTCAATTATCCTTCAGAAGGTGATGATAAAATTAATAGAAGTATGATATTTCTGAGGAGAAACAACAAAATATTTTATCAACTCAAAGACCATATAGTTTAGGAAAAATTGGTATTGGATTTAATGAATCTCCACCCATGCATGATAGAAATAGATCCATTAATAGTTCCATAAGTGGTAAAAACCATGTAGGTCTGGAGAAAGACCTAAAAAGACTTTTACAATAATTAATGTTAGCATGTGCTATTTTTGTGGGATTCATGGTCATACATAAAGCTTCTGTTTAGAGGCTCATGAATACATCTCAGGCCGTGAAAATAGAAAACGCACTAAATCTAAGAATAAGAAGAAGTGTCATGAGAAATCATAGAGAAGAGTCTCTCAGAGGAAAACATTCATTAGATGATATTACTTTGGAAGAAAGGGACACACAATGATTATGTGTCAGGAAGCTCAAGAGATCAATGTCATAAGAGGAGCACAATATGCATCAATATCTCAGTTGAGAAATGATGAAATGAGGTATGCCTTTAATAGAAAATATTTTATATGTTCTGATTATGGTCATTTGGAAACACATTGCTACAAGAAGAAATCAAAAACAGAAAAGGAACTCGAAATGAGATTCTCAACTCCAGTGATGTATGATAAGACATGATGCACTGGAAGAAAAATTGAACAGATTTCATGGAGAGAATGTGTGAAAACCTAGAAGATCAAGAGGATATCGACTCCGACTATGAGTAAGAAGAATGCACATATAGTGGAGGACTCAACACTAGAAAAAAATAGTATGGTGAATCGAATATCTAATAAAAGAAAGATGAACATTGAATGTGTATAAAAATTTGCATGTCTTGTGCCAAAACGAGAAGTGGAGGAAAGAGGAAGATCCCTACAATGGTGGAAGAAGAAAGGGAAGATTCAAAAAATAAAGATTCCTACCTAGATATGAAATCAAGGGAAGTGGAATATTGGTGGTACATCAAAACGAAAGTGTGTACTAGTAGGCCTAAGTCCCAAATTGTGAGAAAGGCGAGGCCAACAGAATCTATATATCCGAGAAAGACTCAACATGTGGGTAATGAATGCTTAGTCATATGGCCATAACAGTTGATGTTTTCTAGGAAACTACAAGAATCTATGAAAGAGTGTGATGATCTACAAGAATGAATCATAGAGTTGACCCATCAGGATCAACCACAATCCTCATCATTATGAGTCCGAAAGAAACCCCCTCTCTCTATATTATAAATTCTATTAACTGATGATTCATGTGTTTTAGGTTTTAGGGAGATACGAGCGAAGGGTAAGTGGCATCTAAAGATGAAAAGTTGAGATGTGATATTATTTAGAGTTTTAATTGAATCATATCAGGTTCCAGAGTTGATGAATAAAGGGAGAAACAGAGCACAATAGGAAGTGATTGTGGTATTAACTTTATCTCTTGTTTCCTACACTGAGTTCCAACTCAGTAGGCTTTGATATTTGGTTAATGGATCAATACAGAGTGGAATATGAGAATAAATGATGTAGGAGGGGAATAATGTTTATGGTCCTAACACTAAGAAGTGTTTCATAACATAGGAGGAGCATTAAATAACAAAATAAGATGCAAGAGCCATCAGAGAAATAATTGGATGACTCAGCTCAGGTGTTGCCTATCGAGGGAAGAAAGAAACACAGGGAGAAGCAGCAATAATAATGCATCTCATAGTTAACTATTTATTTCTAAAAAGTGGTACTAATAGACAGTTTTCATGATACCATGAAGAAACAAGAGTGTATCAGAAATTATTTAACAAAAGGCTGGGAAAAGTAGTTGAGATCAATGATGTCACTGTAGTAGAGAATGAAGAGATCATTCAATAGCACATAGAATAATTTCTTGATGAATGTGATGAGGAAGAAAGCAATTCAGGGGGATCACAATTGCATGATGTTGATTCTGAAGAAGATACTTATGATTAGCATGTAGAATTAAAGTCAGTATCTACACAAAAGCCAAGGAGTCGAGCTGAAATTGATAGGCAGAATATCATTGGTAATCAGTCAGCTCTAGTTCAGACAAGAAGAATGAAATCACTGTACCAGACATATTTACTATCACAGATAGAGTCAAAATGCTTTTCTGATTTAGTTGAAGATGAAAACTGGGTTCAAGCTATGAAGGAAGAGCTTGATCAGATTGAGAAGAATCAGACATGGGATATTTCTTTGAGGATATCTAATAAGAATATCATCGGGATTAAATGGGTCTTTAGAAATAATTTTAATGAAGATGGAACATTGATTTGAAACAAATAACGAAAAGTGTGCAAAGGATACTCCTAGATTGAGAGAATTGATGTCTATAAGCCGTTTGCACCAGTTGCAAGGCTGGAAACAATCATATTATTCCTAGCCATTACAGTGCAACGAAAATTAAAAGTATTCCAGATGGATGTCAAATCTGCATTCTTGAATGCGGTTCTAGAAGAATAAGGGTATAACAAGTAGACACATGTATTTCTAATTCATGATGATGAGAACAAGGATTTTCAGCTAAAGAAGGCATTGTATGGGCTGAAACAAGCACCAAGAGCATGGTACTTAAGGCTTGATCAGTACTTGAAGAAGCTCAGTTTTTAGTATGGAGGAGTTGATTATAATCTCTATTTCAGAAACAATAGTAATAAAAAGAAGATGGTGTTGGATTATGTCGATGACATAATATTTGGTAGATCAGATGAATCTCAGTGCAGACATCTTTTCAAATTCATGAAAAGTGAGTTCGAAATGTCAATGATTAGAGAGCTAACATTTTTCCTTGGCCTACAGGTGACACAAAGAAAGGAATGGAACATTCATTTCTCAATACAAATATTCCAAGGATTTTTTGAAAAGAGTTGGAATGGAAAATTCCAAGGAGATGAAGACTCTAGTTTCTACCCAGATGAAATTATTGAATGATAGTAATGGCAAGGCAGTTAAAATCACATAATACAGGCAGACTATTGGGAGTTTACTGTACCTGACAGCGATGATACCTGATATTGTTTTTTCTACTTGCCAAGAAGCATGATATCAAAGCAATCCAATGAAATCCACATGATTGAAGTGGAAATAATAATTCAGTATATCAAGGGCATGGTGGACTTCGTCTTGATGTATATTGGAAAATATCAGACATAGTTATTGGGATATACTGATGCATATTGGGCCGGTTCAACGGATGAAAGGAAATCAACATCAGTAGGTGCATTCTATCTTGGTCATGTGTGTGTTTCTTGGCTAAGCAAGAAGCAAGATTTAATTTCATTGAGCACTACAGAAGATGAATATATTGCTTCCACTCAAGCTTGCACATAGTTATTGTGGATGAAGCATCCGCTAGAAGACATGGGAGTTGTAGTGAGGTCTCTGATCGGAATCCAGTGCGATACCTCAAGTGCTATAAATCTTACCAAAAATCATGTCTATCATTCAAGGACAAATCACATTGAGATAAAGTATCATTTTATCAGGGAGAATGTTGAGTAGGGAATCATAAAGTTGGAGTATGTTCTTACATAGGTACGGGTTGCAGACAATCTGACAAAGGCCTCACCCAAGGAAGCTTTTTAAAGGCATCAAATGGTTCTGGGAGATCAGTTGACTCCCTGCACTTGAAAAGTGTTGATGTGGGTCTTCCCCCCACTCCTCGAGGTATGATGTGTTTTCCCTAATGTAGGGACATGTGTTCTCTACTCTGTTATAGACTGCTAAGGAGTGACCTTTGGGTTTGTTGACAAATTTGGAGAAAATAGTGATTGTTAAAGGGGGAGACAAGGAGGCTATTTGAAAAATCATGAAACATACGGGGACAAACTGACAGGTGGAGAGCCAGATAGGGGGAGTTTATGCTAGTTGAATGTGCTTATCCAGAGCTTATCTTGGACAACACAGGCAATAGTGATGAAGATGATTTGCGGCTGACAAGAGTTAAAGCTGTGAGCATACAGGGAGAGTATCAAATCTAACGATTCTATAAGTGATCGATCAAAGAATAGATATCACGACAGCTGAGGATCATGATAAAAGTAGATAAGTGGTGTTGGAATGCAGTGAGAATATTTCCAAAAATCGGTTTTAATTTGGTATCAACAGTGGGTGTCAGAGTTGAAGTGATTCATTGATAAAAATTTTATTTGCTCTTGTTTATCACGTCGAGCATTGCTCATGTGGGCTTAGAGTATGTGTTGTGTAAATCCTTGATCACTATCAGAATCGCAATAGTTGAATGGTGGATGAAGAATTAACGATATATATTTTTATGGAATAAATGTCAACAAACCCAAAGGGTGAGATTGTTGGGAAAAAATCCATCAAGGTATCATTCAAGCATTTTTTAGGTGATTGTGTTTGTTGACAAAGGGGGCCTTCGTTTTGTGTTTGTTGACAAAGAAAACCATGACGTACAAATTTATTGACAAAAGGGATTTCATGGTGGCATGTTGAGTTCAAGGGATGTTTTTAATGATCCATGATTGATTCAATAATGTCAACAAAGGAATGGTCGATCTGGATGTGGTTCAAAAAGAGCAGATACTAGGTGGCGTTGTTTTCGAGTGTTTTTCAAATTTGTGGATCTCAAAATAGACAAATGGAGAAAAGTATTTTTGGAAAAGGGACTTCTTTGCTACTTTATTGGAGGCTTGGAAACTTGATAACCAAATTTTTTTCAAGATCATAACATCAAAATATGTAAAATGGAAAAGGTGTGCCCATGTTTTATGTTTTCTCATGCAAGTGAATTGTGCGATAGTGAATAGAGAGGTGAGACATGCACGTCAAGAGGAGACTTGTGCACCGTTGCGCAGGGTGTTCAAATGCCTATGAATAGAGGTTGATCCCTCCACATTCGGTTTGGGTACAACACATAGAGAAAATCAGAGCTCTCTTCACGCAGGTGTGGTGGTCACACAAGAGGGGGTGTGGTCGTGCAAGTAGAAGTTGTGCGACATTTGATTGTTGCGCGTCCAAAGTGGTTTTGGCGAGCAAGGAAGGGAGTCACCCAAGTACTGAGTTAATGAATGGGGTGCCAATCAAGTGGTTTGGTGACACTTGCGTCCTTGGTTTTGAAGAAGCGCGATAGTTGATGGTTGTGCGCCAAAATTTGTTTGGGCGTAAAAGTGTGTGAGTCGTGCAAGTTTAGGGTTGCAGAAGCTAGTGTCACGCAAGTGGTTGAGGTGAAATTTTGCACCAGTTTTAACTTTCATCCCGAGACTTGTGCACCAGAATGGTGAAGGGTTCCAGGTATGGTTGAAGAACGACAGTGATTCAGGGCTGCGTGAAAGCTAAAAGATTGTCTGATACCTTCTTTGGAAAGTGAGATTCATCTATGGGAGAAAGTTTGATTTCAACAGAGCATCTACATACAACATAGTATGTATTCATTACTGATAAGGAAGAGACCTACAGATCTATAAACTATGAGTGGATCCTTTCCAGAGCAGTGTGTAATGGAAGGGGAAGCAGGTGATTCTCTCCACCGGTAGTGAGCCAGAGAGAGAGAGAGACTAAGGGAGTGACCCTTGGGAATGCAGTGAGCTGACCCTAAACCTTGTAAAGGAAGTGATCCTGGGCATAAAAGTGATATATTCTGAACCTTGTAAATATAAGTGTGCTTTATTGGATTTGGTATAACGGCACATCACCACTGTATGCTCCTTGGATGTAGCCCAGTGAGGGTGAACCTAGTAAAAATCTCTATGTCTGCCTACTTTCTTCCCTCCATTGCATTTAAATCATCCTCATAATATAAAGAGGAATATAAGTGGTCATTATAAACACAAAAGTGAAAACACGGTGACCCTTGTAATAAAGAGGTCAAGATCCAGTGGGGTGGAATAATTTTGAAAAATAATATCCATACCCTGATTCACCCCCCCCCCCTCAAGGTATATAGGACTCTATTGGTCCTAACAATTGGTATCAGAGGGAAGGTTCCATTTATCATATTTTTTTGCTCTGACTTTGTTCAGTCGATCTATGTGGTTAAATATTCGGTTTACTCTTATCTTGGTGTGTCATGACAAAGGGTAGAACGTCAAAGAAGAAGTAGAAGTCGGGTTGTATCCCTTAGTGTGGAAGTGTCTGTGGAGATATCATGATTCAGTTAGAGATATATAGTAGTGAACCAAATTTTGATTTGGATAATGTCTTTGGTGAAAATTCATACTCATTCAATGATGCTGAAGGAATGAGTGAAGAACCAGATATTCCAAGTGATGTTGTAACTACTGATGATGATGAATCTCCAAGAAGGCGAAAAGTGGAAGTTGTCCATAAAACAAAAGAAGTGGATCATAAGTTGGATGAATAGATTAAATCTAAAGATACTCGGATCCAAGCACTAAAAATTGAGATAAAAAAGATAAGAGGATTTAGTCAATGGATTATTGATGTAGCTACTGATCTATGGGATAATAATTATTCTCAATATGAAGAACTATGAAAGAGATCTACAAATTTAGAAAAATCAATATCTAATGTCAAGGGAATGACTCTGAACACAGATGAGATTCAAAATTTGAAATCCAAAAATTATGATCTTTCTACACAGTTATCCAAACTAGTTCAGAAGAATCAAAGGCTACAAAAGGAGAATTCTTTTTTTCAGAGTACATTGAAAAAGACAAATTAAAAGTGAAGGAGAAAGGTGACATGTAAGAAAAGCTCACACAAGAACAGGAAGATGAGTTGAGTAGCAGGGAGACTCTCATAAAAGAACGTGATGCTCAACTTTAATAAAAAGATAATAAGATTCAACAATTGGAGTCTAGATAGAAAAATCCAAGAAAGAAAAGGAGATATCAAAAGAAAAATGAAAACCTAAGTTGAAGGATGCACTGCACTTATTATTCGATTATCCTTCGGAAGGTGACGATAAAAAGAAAATAAAGTATGAGATTTCTGAAGAAAAACATCAAAATATTTTCTCAGCTCAAACACCATAATGTTTAGGAAAAACTGGTAATGGATTTGATGAATCCCCTCCCATGCGTGATTGAAAGAGAGTTGTGAATAGTTCCATAAATGGTAAAACCCATGTAGGTGCTAGAGAAGGACCTAAAAAAGACTTTTACCGGAAGTAATCATAGCATATACTATTTTTGTGGGATTCATGGTCATACATCAAGCTTCTGTTTTGAGGCTCATGAATACATCTCATGCTGTGTTAATAGAAAATGTACTAAATCTGAGAATAAAAAGATGCGTCCTGAGAAATCAGAGAGAAGAGTCTCTCAGCGGAAAACAATCATCAGATTCTACTACTGTGGAAGAAAGGGACACAAAAAAAGTATGTGTCAGGAACCTCAGGAGCTCAATTTCAGAAGAGAAGCTCAAGATGCCTCAATATCTCGGTTGAGAAATGAAGAAATGAGGTCTTCCTTTAATATAAAGTTTTTTATATGTTCTGATTATGGGAATTTGTCAAGACATTGCTACAAGAAGAAATCACGGATGGAAAAGGAACTCGAAATGAGATTATCAACTCTAGTGGTGCATGATAAGAAATTATTCACTAGATGACAAAGTAAATAGCTTTCGTGGATCGAATGTGAAAAACATGTAAGATCAAGGGGAGATCGACTCTGGCTGTGAGTAAGAGGAATAGTCGTTCAATGGAGGACTCAACGCTAGCGAAAAATAGTATGGTGACTCGAGTATCTGATAAAAGAAAGATGAACAGTGAATCTATTGAAAAATATGCATGTCGTGTGCCACAACGAGAAGTGGAGGAAAGAGGAAGATCCCTAAAATGGTGGAAGAAGAAAGGGAAGATTCCAAAAAAAGAGATTCATACCCAGAGACGGAATAAAGGGAAGTGGCATATTGGTGGTACATCAAAGACGAAAGTGTGTACCAGTAGGCCTATGTCCCAAATTGTGAGAAAGGTCAGGCCTACAAAATCTATATATCATAGAAATTCTCGGCATGTGGGTAATGAACGCTTAGTCATATGGCAAGAGTAGTTGAAGTTGTCTAGGAAACTAGAAGAAAAAAGGAAGGAGTGTGATGCTCTATAAGAAATAATCAAATAGTTGGCCCATCAGGATCAACCACAATCCTCATCTTGAGGAGTCTGGAAGAAACCCCCTCTCCCTATGTATATAAATGCTATTAACTGATGATTCAAGTGTTTCAGGTTTTAGGGAGATATGATCCAAGGGGAAGTGGCATCTAAAGATTCAAAGTGCAGAAGTGATATGATTTATAGTTTTAATTGACTCATATTGGGTACTAGAGTTGATGAAAAAAGGGAGAAACAGAGCGCAATAGGAAGTGATTGTGCCATTAACTTTATCTCTTGTTTCCTACACCAAGTTCCAACTCAGTAGTCTTAGAGATTTTGTTAATGTTTCAATGCCGAGTGGAATATGTGAATATATTATTCAACAGAAGAATAATATTTTTGGGCATAACACTATGATGTTTTGTATAACATAGGAGGAGCATTAAATAACAAAATCAGATGCAAGAGCCATCAAAGCAATAATTGGATGACTCTGCTGAGGTGTTGCCTATAAAGGGAAGAAAGAAACACAGGGAGAAGCATCAATAATCATATAACTCATACTTATCAATTTCTTTCTAACAAGTGGTATTAACTGATAGTTTTTATGATACCAAGAAGCTGCAAGAGAGTATCAACAATGCTTTAACAAAAGGCTGGGAAAAGTAGTTGAGATCAATGATGTCACTATATTAGAGAATGAGTAGATCATTCAACAGCAGAGAGAACAATTTCATGATGAAAGTGATAAGGAAGAAAGCAACGCAGGGGGAGAAGAAGTGAATGATGTTGATTTAGAAGAAGATACCGAAGATGAGCATGAGGATGTAAAGTATGTATCTACACAAAAGCCAAAGAGTCGAGCTGAAATTGATAGATAGAATATCTTTTATAATCAGTCAGCTCCAGTTCAGACAAGAAGAATGAAATCACTACAGCATACATATTTACTATCACAGGTAGAGCCGAAATTCTTTGCCTATGCAGCTGAAGATGAACACTGGGTTCAGGATATGAATGAAGAGCTTGATCATATTGAGAAGAATCAAACATGGGAGATTTCTTTGAGGACAGCTGATAAGAATATCATCAGGATTAAATGGGTATTTCTCAATAAGTTGAATGAATATTGAACATTGATCCAAAACAAAGCACGACATGTGTTCAAAGGATACTCCCAGATAGAGAGAATTGATATTAATAAGACATTTGCACCAGTTTCATGGCTGGAAACAATCAGATTATTCCTAGCCATTACAGTGCAACGAAAGTTCAAAGTATTTCAGATGGATTTCAAATCGTCATTCTTGAATGGGTTTCTGGAAGAAGAAGGTTATATCGAGCAGCCACATGGCTATCTCATTCATGAGGAAAAGAAAAATGTTTTTCATATGAAGAAGGCATTGTATGGGCTGAAACAACCACCAAGAGCATAGTACTTAAGGCTTGATCAGTACTTGAAGAAGCTCAGTTTTCAACATGGATGAGTTGATTACAATCCCTATTTCAGAAACAATAGTAATAAAAAGAAGATGGTGTGGGGTTATGTCTATGACATAATATTGTCCAGATCAGATGATGCTCAGTTCAAACATCTTTCTGAATTTAGGAAAAATTAGTTTGAAATGTCAATGATTGGAGAGTTAACAGTTTTTTTGGCCTAAAGGTTACACAAGGAAGGAATGGAACATTCATTTCTCAATCCAAATATTCCAAGGTTTTTTTGAAAATATTTGGAATGGAAAATTCCAAGGATATGAAGACTCCAGTTTCTACCCGGATGAAATTATCGAAAGATGATAATGGAAAGGTAGTTAATATCACATAATACAGGAATATTATTGGGTGTTTACTGTACATGACAATGACGAGACCTTATATTTTTTCGCCACTTTCCAAGAAGCGCGATATCAAAGCAATCCCAATGATATCCAAATACTTGAGGTGAAAAAAATACTTTGGTATATCAAGGGCATGGTGTAATTCATCTTGATGTATAATGGAAAATCACAGACATAGTTATTGGGATATAATGATTTAGATTGGGCAGGTTTAGCGGATGAAAGGAAATCAACGTCACGAGGGGGATTCTATCATGGTCTCATGTGTGTTTCTTTGAAAATCAAGAATAAAGATTTTATTCCATTGAGCACCATAGAAGATGAACTTATTTATGCCACTCAAGCTTGTACACAGTTATTAGGGATGAAGCAGCATCTTGAAGATATGGGAGTTGTAGTGAAGTCTCCAATCAGAATCCAGTGTGATAACTCAAGTTCTATAAATCTTATCAAAAATCTCATCCATCATTCAAGGACAAAGAAATTTGAGGTAAAGTATCATTTTGTTAGGGAGAAAGTTGAGAAGGGAATCGTAAAGTTGGAGTACGTGCCTCCAAAGCTATAGGTTGTAGACATTCTGACAAAGGCCATACCCAAGGAAGCTTTTGAAAGGCATCTACTGGTTATGGGAGTTCAGTCGAATCCCCAAACTTGAAAAGTATAGATGTGGGCCTTCCCCCATCTCCCCTAAGTATGATGTGTTTTTCCCTAATGTATTGATATGTGTTCTCTACTCTGTTATAGACTCCAAAGGATTGACTTTTGGGTTCGTTGACAACGGGGGAGAAAGTAGTTATTTTTCAAGGGGGAGATAGTGTGGCTATTTGAGAAATCATGAAAGATACGGGGAGAAGCTAACAGGTGGAGCATCCAGATTGGGGGAGTTGAAGCTAGTTGAACGTGCTTAGCTAGATCTTATCTTGGACAACATAGGCAATAGTGCTGAAGAGGATTTGAAGCTAACAAGAGTTAAAGCTGTGAGAAGACAGGGAGAGTACCAAATATGACGATGCTAGAAGTGATCGATCAAAGAATAGATATCACGACATCTGAAGATCGTGATAAAGGCAGAAGAGTGGTTTTGGAATATGGTAAGAATATTTCAAACAATTGGTTTTAGTTTGGTATCAATAGTGGGTGTCAGAGTTGAAGTGATTCATTGATGAACTTTTCAATTACTCTTGTTTCTCACGCCGAGAATTGCTCATGTGGGCTTAGAGTATGTGTTGAGTAAATCTTTGATCTCTTTCAGAATTGCAATAGGCGAATGGTTGCTGAGGAATTAATGATGTATCTTTTTAGGGAATAATTGTCAACAAACCCAAAGGGGGATATTTTTGGGAAAAATCCTTCAAGGTATCATTGAATCATTTTTGAGGTGATTGTGTTTGTTGACAAGGTGGGACTTCGTGTTTTGTTTGTTGAAAAATAAACCCATGACGTACAAATTTGTTGACAAAAGAGATTTCATGGTGGCATGCCGAGTTCAAGGTATGTTGTTAAATATCCATGATTTATTCAAGAATGTCGACAAATGAATGGTCGATCTGGAGGCAGTTCAAAAAGAGCAGATACATGGTGGTGTTGTTTTCCAAATTTTTGGACCTCAAAATCGACAAATGGAGAAAAGTGTTTTTGGAAAATGGACTTGTGTTCCGGTGTCTTGAAGGCTTGGAAACTTGCACACCGTAGTTTTTTCAAGTTCATAACATCAAGATATGGAAAATGTAAATGGGGCGCCAATGTTTTATGTTTGGTAGCGCAAGTGGCTTACACGGTAGTGACTAGGGTGGTGATACTTACGCGCTGAGAAGAGACTTGCGTTGTCGCACAGGGTATTAAAATGCCTATAAATAGAGATCGACCCCTCCTCATTCGGTGTGAGTACAACAATTAGAGAAAATAAGAGCTCCCATCACGTAGGTGTAGTGGTCGCGCAAGTGGTGGTGTGGTCACGCAAGTAGAAGTTGTGTGCGAGTTGATTGTTGCGCATCCAGAGTGGTTTGGGCGAGAAAGGAAAGGAGTTTCCCATGTTTTGAGTTTAAGAAGGGGGGTATCGCTCAAGTGGTTTGGTGATACTTTCATGCCTGGTTTTGAAGAATCATGACAGTTGATGGTTTCATGCCGAAATTGGTTTGGGCGTAAAAGGGTGTGAGTCTTTCAAGTTTGGAATTGAAGAAGATGGTGTCGCGCAAGTGGTTGAGGTGAACTTGCGTGCCAGTTTTAACTAGTGCGCTGAGACTTGTGCGCCAGCTTGGAGAAGGGCGCTAGGTATGGTTGAAGCACGACAGTGATTTAGGGCTGCGCGAAAGCTGGAATATTTCCCAATACCTTCAGTGCAAAGTGAGATTCATCTATGGGTGAAAGTTGGACTTCAATAGAGCATATACATAAAATATAGGATGTATTCATTAGTGATAATAAATATCCCTATAGGTATATAAACTGTGAGTGGATCTTTTCAAGAGTAGTGCACAATAGAAGAGGAAGAAGGTGATCCTCTCCACCAGCAGTGAGCCAGAGAGAGAGACTAAGGGAGAGACCCTTGGGAAATAAGTGATCTATCACTAAACCTTGTAAAGGCAGTGATCCTGGGCATATAAGTGGTCTATCCTTAGCCTTGTAAATATCAGTGTGCTTTAGTGGATTTGGTACAGCGGCACATTGTTGTATTATGCTCCTTGGATGTAGCCCAGTGAGGGTGAACCAAGTAAAAATCTCTGTGTCTACCTACATGATTCCCTGTATTTCATTTAAAGCATCATCACCATATAAAGAAGAATAGAAATAATCATAATAAACACAAAAGTGAAAAAAAGTTACCCTTGTAATAAATAGGTCAAGATCCAGTGGGGTAGGATGAATTTTTAAAAAGAATATCCATACCCGGATTCACCACCCCTTTTAGGGTATATAGGCCCCTATTGGTCCTAACATAATCTCATGTAAATATTGAGGTATTTTTTATGATTTAAAAACTTAGATTTTAGGAGAAGAAATAAATCAGATGATGTTGAAGTCATTACTCAATGAAATTAACATCATGAATATTTTGTGAGTTAATCATGATTCAGTTTGAGTTTTCTTTTTCACTATAAAGAATAATATTGTGTTATGTCTATGTACATTACACCACAAGGTGTTGTTAAATTTAAATTTTATGATTATTTCATCTCTTAAAGGGATTTATTTCACTGGGATGCAATATAATGTGGGTTTTATAGGATGGAATTATATAATAATGGTATGTCATGAGAAATTTTTTCCACGTTGATTTGATTTGAGTGATGAATTCATGCCATAGTTGGATAGAAGAACCAAATATAAATGAGGCTTAGAGAAGAATGGGAATTATCTAATGCTGTAACGAGTATTATTCCACCATAATAATATTGAATGTGAAACATTATGGAATCATTGATTCTAAAAATTCAGTTTTGGTTGAATGTGAATAAATAGATAAATGATGAGTTTTGTTGAAGAATTAAATCTTATAATTAAAGGATTTAATTGAGAAAATTAAAAGGACATTTGACTATGATATTAAAGGGATAATTATATGTGAAAAATTGAGAAGTTTTTTACATAATATTTTTGGAATTTAAATTTGAATTATTTTAAATCATTTACAATGATCAATATATATATATATATATTCCAAGAATATTATTTTCCTAGTTTTTATGAGATATTCATCATATTGATTTCATGGGATTGATATATATTTAATTTTGTAAACAATAAAAATGGGATTATTCTATGTTACTAAACAAATAAGATGAAGATAGTTGTGAAAACTAATACATAAGTTAGGAATATTCATCCTTGAAGATATATGATCATTGAGTAATAAAAAAGAGCGGTGGTACAAGTAGTCTGACACTCTATATAAGAAATTTTGGAGATCATACAAAAACATTATTCACACAAATATCAATAGTCACTCAATAAGATAAAAATTTATTTCGTTATATATACCCATATATAAGTTGATCTGATGACTGTAAGAACTGATGTTTAGTGGAAATGGGGAAAACTATATTATATGAAAATAGAACATCAATGTAATTTTGGAAACAAGACACAATAGTGTGTATCTATGGTAAAAAATGGTTCTTAATCTAACAATATTTACTCAAAACAGAACATGAGTGGGGTTTTGAAACATGTATAACATAAAGAAAATAAATTTATTATATATACATTATTACAACTATATCAAATATAAACATTATATATAATTTGATGAGATATCTAAAAAATTATATTTCATGGTTATATAGTATGTGGAAGGATTTAGTAGTGTTAAAATAAGAATATTATGAATATTATTGAAATATTTTTTTAATTATATTAGGAATTAAAGGATAATCACAAACATCATCAAATGTTGATGGTAAAGTGGAGGATTTAATTGAAGAATATATATGATAGAATGATAGTATTCTAAAATAATATGTATCTTTTTACAACTCCCATAATGATTTTAGAATATTCAATGATTGTGGATTCCTAGATAAGGGAGGAACAATGCTCATGAGACTATGGAAGTATGTTAAAAAAATGAAAAATCGTTGAGATTATAGAAAAGGTGTTCAATCCCAAAATATTTTGAGTAATTTAAATCATACCCGAATTATTTAAAAATTTAAACTAATGAGTATTCAAAATCATTGAAACATTATGATTGGATAAAAATATTGTAAGAATATCTGTATAAAATTGAGAAGAATACTACATGGAAATTTGTGTCATATAAAAAAGACAATAATGTGATCGGGATGAAATTTATTTTCATAAATAAATGTAATTCAAAATGTAATATATTAAAAAATAAATCCTTCCTTTTTTGAAGGGTTAATCTCAAATTGATGGTATTTATTTTGATGATAATTTTTTCTCATATTAGTAATTAAATAAATCTGTGTTTTTCATCTTTATTCATCTAAATGAAATTAAAAAACCATCTAAAACTGACATGAAAATAGAGTTTAAAAATGGATGACAAGAGAAAGATGAATATGTTGAACAACCATAGGGGTTTATCCTTAATATATATGTATTTCATGTTTTTAGGTTCATGTAGAATGTGTCTGGGGGAAACCAAGTTTCTTTAGAATAGTATTATATGATTTATAGAATATAATGGATCATATAATTAAAGATGGAAAATGTTGATTCTAATCTCTATGTCAATGAATATTGAATTAATGTTCCCATAATATTTGATTATATCCCAGAAATAATTTTCTCCTAAAAGAAATAAGAAGATATTGAGTAAATTAATTCCAAAAATAAATAAATAATTTTATATGTATATTATATATGAGATGAAATTTAAATGTATCTTCAAGTGAATATCACAACAAGTCCTATTTTTATCTTTTTCGACAATTATTCTCTTGTGCTTTTAAAACCGTTTTCCATGGAAGAATCAAGAGTATCTATACTCTTATTAAACATAGATATAGTTTTTTAATTGATTAATGTGGATGGGGAGTATATAAAATGGAGTTATAAAGGATTATTGGAAGCCTATTTTACATGATTATATATAGACCGAAAAATATATATGTTGTTATATTATGTTCTAGATTCTAAAAAATTATATGGAACCTTATCTTGTATTAGTGAAGAGGATATTATGATAAATAACGGAGCCTATAATTTTATAATGTTATGAAAATAACCAATAATTTCTTATTAATATCTATACTAATGTATATTGTGCATGATATGTTTGTGATTGATGGTTTACAATTATTTTGGCATTAAATATTGAATGATGTTTTGTTTTTTTATAAACCAAGAAGAAAAATATAATCACATTGAAAAAAAAGAAAGTTGAATATTGTTTCCATATAAATATAAGACCAAAATTAGTTTGATGAAGTCAAATTTCGAATATATTTGGGTAAAATACTAATTCTAATTGATGATTAGGTGTTATATTAAAATTGAAATCAACTTGTCGAATAATGTGGTGTAACATTCAATTTAAAATAATATTGATATCAATGACCAATTCATAAAAGAGAGGGTGGAACAATGAAATATTTAATTTCATTATACTTTAACTATGAAGAATTTCATGGATATAGTGTTTAGAACCCTAAATAAGGATTTATTTTAGAATAAGAGAGTGTTTTGGGGAGTGTATTACCATTTAAAATAACTATATGTTTTCTCTCTAATTTTCACTTTTTCATTGGTTTTAATTTTTTAAAAAGGGAGATGATTTTAATAGAGTGTTTCTTGCAATGGGTTAGTGACTCTTGTTTCCTTTTTTCATGGGATGATCAAGGGGATAATTAAAGAGTTGTCTAAATATGGTGTTTAGATATGATATCTCGTGTTGATTCACATGATTTAAAAATAAAAGTAAAATCATATTAAAGAGATCTTAGTGTTTCAAAAGAGATTGAATATCTCTTTAATGGTTAGGGATATTTATTATTTTTAGATATTAGGGAAGTCCCTCATGAATTGAATTTATATAGGGGATATTGGTAATTATCTCAATTAATATATGGTTAATACTGATTTTATTTGACACCTATAATATGTTTACTTTTAGAAACATCATTTTATTCCATTTTCACGCCTTTAGACTTCCTTCATATTAGAGAAATTATATTTATTTTTTCATGAGGAAATTAATTTCTGGTTTGTGGTCATGATTTTATATTGTATATATAGAAAATATAGTAATGGACGAGAAATCGATTCATTACAGATAAGAGGATATAAAAATTAATGAATCCTTATATAGCTAACTCACATCATTCCAGGAAGTATTTTGTTGTGTAATGATGGTTATATTATATTTGATGATTTCATTCATATGGAGGTCCTCATGATGATTCATTATTAGTTTCACTGTGAAAGAAATTATTTAGGGGAGTACGTTCCTCTTATGTAATAGAATCAAACTGTAACATAAATGGGTTTTCAATAAAGAAAATTCATGAAAAATGGTGAGGAGTTTATTTAATCTTGGAATAGAAGTCATGGGTTTTTCATGTAATGTAATCTAGGGGCAATGCGAACATCACATAATTTTTGGTATCACTACATATTGGATATGGATCATACCGTGGTCATCTATCCATGAAAATAATTTCATTTAATGTATATAAGGAGAAAAGAGGGCCACACCACAACACATATGAACATGACACAATGGTGGTGAAAAAGATATATAGGATTTGTTTGATTATTTTCCCATATCATTATAATCTAACGGTGACATAGAAATAAGATCCATTACACATGTATGAATAAAAACTATATAAAAATTGATAGTATCACCTAAAATACTGGGAAATTAAATTTTGATGAAAAATTGAAAAATCACTGATACAATCAACCTCTCATTAAAGGTGTTTTTTTGGGACTAAGAAGAAGAATATGGGTTTGAAACATATCTAAATTATAATTTTACTTGAGTTCATGATAAGTGGATATAAATATACTATTTTAAACTCATAATTCATTATTAAATTGGATTTTATATTTATCTCCCTTCTATTTTCCTTACTCTTATAGATAATAAAATATGAATGCTCATAGTTATATAGAAACTTTTGTTCAATAGGAATTATCTAATTGATTAAAAAAATTGTGAATATTTTAATAACCATTATTTTTTCTCTATCTATACATTGATTTAACATTATTCCCATTGATATCTAATCACCCATACATGTGGTGATAAAATGTAGTTTGAGATTTTTTTAAGACAACAACTGATAACCCCCCCCCCCACCACCACCAATGGAGTCATAATCTCTCATGGGCCAATATAAAATATCTATAAAATTAAATAACTAAATGTAATTTAATGATAATTGAAATAAAATTACGTTAGAGGAATTGGAAATAAAATAATCAAGATATAATAACATAATATAATAAAAATAGAATGTGTAAGTAAGATAAAGATCTAATCTAAAAGAGTGGTAAGGAAAATTTATCTTTTAAAGCATAATAGTGGATTAATTGTGCTACAATAAGTTGGAAAAATAATTTTAAATTTACAAAAATTATTAGAGGATAAAAAAATTGTGATTTAAATGAAAAACATATGAAAACACTAAAAATAATTAATAAACCATCATAATCACAAATAATAATATAGATCGACAAACAATAGATTAATAAATATGATAACTTGTAATGTAAGATATTATAATAAAGAATATAGTAAAAATACATAAAGTAAAAAACTAAAATAATATATAATGGTCCTAGTAGACATATAGTGTTTTAAAAATATAAAATATAAAAGAAATTTAAAAAATAAATGAAATATCCAATAGGAAGTGAGGAAATTGAGAAACAAATTAGGAGAAAAATTCATATAATTTCATGAAAAGTGAAATTGAAATAATATAAAATATAAAAATGTGTTGAATTATATTGAGAATTGTTACATTATTACTAGGATTATAGGTCAGTATATTATAAAAGGTGGTGTATAATATTTATATTGGTTTAAATAATGAAAAAATTACAAATTTAAGCCTTAGATATATAAAATTCAAACTATGATATATAGAAAAATTGTGAGTACAAAACTAACTATGGATTTCATTACATAAGAGTTAGATTATATAGAATTTTCCATCACTTTAAGAGGAAAATAATTTCAATTAAATCAACATATACTACCAATTGTTCATGAAACATCTATTAAATTACATCAATGGATATCTTAATATACTCTCTCATGCCAATATAGGGAAAGAAGATATTTTTATGTGGAATAAAACATTGGATCTCATATGAACTCCTTCAACATCAACATCTTATAATCTATAACCTTATTTTCTAATCTATATATCCATTTTTGTTATGTTTTATGTTTCTTAATCAATTATGGAATCCTTTTTTCAATAGCCATATATCCTCTTATACACAATCTTGTGTTTTCACTTGCTAAAAAAAATGAGTGATATAAAAATGTGGTAACCAAAAGATGAATCAATTTGATGTGGTATTCTTAATTACTTACCAATTAATAATTACTTCTATTTACAAATCCTTTTTCCATGATATAACTCCACACAACATGTTCATTGAATAATTTCCCAATTTCGATGGGAATTTGAGTAGAGGGAATTTCCCCTGGTCCCTCAAGCTTACATATAAGCCACATAGATGTTTATTTCATCAATGGAGGGATATTGATTCACTTTTTTATCTCACTAAACATCAATTTATTATCTTATAGGATGTATATAGATAGATATTTAAGACTCATATAATTATTTGTAGTGGCCTAAGAGATGGTATCAGTGGAAATATAATGATATCATAAGGATTATCGTGAAATCGTTCTCGTTAGAAAATTTAAGATGAATTGGTAATTTAGGACATAAATAGGGATTAAAATAAGTTATTTAGAGGTTTATAAAACACTATATAAATAATTATTCATCAATTATCCCTAAAATATTTTTTTAATTAACCATAGAACATCCTTGCCGAATTTAAAAATCTATAAATTATGTGTTTTTAATGTATTATATGTTGGAGGGGATTCGTATTATATATTTATTTTCCAAATTATATTGGAGATGTGAATTAGTATTAATTTTATACATTGAAAGAAAATGGAATTTGATGAAATCTTAAGAATTTATGTGTGGTGATGTTGGTGGATAACACCTTTTTAGGAGTTTGTGTAAGAAACATTGATCTCTATGAACCGATTTATGTTAATGATACAATAAATCTTTCTATAGGTGGTGAACTGTCAACCTAAAATAAATTATAAGATGTACACCCAAAATTGTGTTAATCCATCCAATTTTATTCAGAAGAAATATATTCAATTATATATTTATTCTTCCATAGGTAGTTCCCCTACATTTAAAATCACAAAAAAAGATTTTTTATTAACCTTTAGTCATATAACACCCCCTTTAAATTGAAATTCAACACATTAGGTTATATTCGATAATTAATCTCCCTTAACTATAAAATAGATATATATTAATATATTAATATATAATTATAATTATAACTCACTAAATAAAATTGAAAAAATAAAATAAATATTCTATTCAAATTCCCTCAAACGTGATTGATTATATTCTTTCAAATAATTACAATTAATAAAAATTATTACCTCTTTTATAAAAAATCATAATTTTTATACATATATATTATATCATTATATATTAACATAAATAACATTACAAATAATATATATGCTAGAACCATGAGGGTTTACTGTCATTGGAAACATGTAACCATAAACAATTGGATCATAAAACATCTACATCACCTCCCGCCCTATCAAACTGGATAGGGTTATCTCCCCATTTTAGTCCTATATATCATGAGATAAAAATCATTATTCAATGAATTGGAGTGATATATTGGTCCCACAATTCAAATAATTAAAATCAATCATATATGTTCCAAAATAACCTAAATCATTCATCCTATCACAACCCATGAGAAAATTTGGTTTCAAAAACATTTTATCCCTACATAGAAAATGGAAAGGTAATAGGATTCATAAAAATAATGCCATAATAATCATATACCATCCAGATAAATAATTATTATGGTATACATACATTATATCCCAAGTAACAGTAAATTATTTTTGTCTTATATGGAATATGATTTTGAAATATTCCATGAAATAAATTTTGAATAAAATATTAATTCTGTTTTGAAAACAAAATTCCACAAATTATAAAGGAAATAATTTTCCATAAAAAGAAACTAGTTATATTTTATAAGGAGCTTTAAATAATTATGGTATCATGATAGAAGTAAAATCCCTTTATTCCACATAAGCTAAAAAATATTCATTCCACATTTGTGTCAGAAAAGTCACAAAGTACCGTATTTTGAAAATGATAATAATATTCCATTAAAACTATTTTGAAAAAAAATTAGAACATGAGTCAAAAAATAAAATTTGAGATTAATAGGATAATAGTAAAAATATTTTTGAATAAATTTTCATAAAACATGGACATTGAAGAGAAATATTCCCTAGTGAATACAATCTTGAATGATATTAATATTTTGCAATATCCCCTTAACTTAAGTCACTCCTTTCATTATTGATGTTCAAACATGTTTTGTAATAAATTTGTAATTATTATACATTTCTTCCATAATTTAAATTCTATCATAACATGTATTATTTATTTATAATATTTTATCACCCGTGTATTAATAATTTGTTAATAACATTACTATTCTGGGTGATAACTCCTTCGTTTTCCAAACAAGTTTCAGTTCCGAAATCCGGGTATTTACATTAATAATTTTTTTAATAATTAAATAATTGTAATCATGGTATAAAAATTATATATTATAATTATATACATATTTATAATGATTCGTATAATGTATAAATATAAAAATTAATTACACCATTCATAGAGACGTTAGGTAGTACCTACACATGAATGTAGTTTTCATATTTCCATAGATGGAATTAAATAAATGTAAATAATAATTTGTATTTAAAGAATAATTATTATATCATATATATCATATAAATTAACTAAACCTATAAAAATACCCATCCAAAATATATAATGAATAAAAATGAATTGTATCACTACTTAGGAATGGTAAAATGTACGTATACATAGGAGATGCTTTCACTTATTGTTTAATGGGAATGATTTTATAAAATGGTGTTACCATAATCATAAAAAAATTTCATAATATTTAGTATACATAATGTATTATTTTCTTACCACCATCATAGATTTATGGTATTTGTGAAACAGTAGAAAAATAAAGTGATCGGTTAGAGTGATTATCTCTTCTTCAAAACATCTCCTTTAGAAACCTCTAAATATATTCTAGGTTTTCCTTTTGAGAAGAAAATAACCTATATAATATTTCTAGATAATTTTATAAGATAAATTGGTATTTTATGGTCTATATATAATTACTTTAATTGGTGTAAAAAATGGGGGAGGTGGTGCCCTATTATAATTGAGGTGAAATGTACTTTTTGAATTTCTCAAACGATCAAATAATAATAATTTCATTTTATATTCAAATAACAAATAAATTCTTTTTTATAAGATAATATAATATAAGGTCGTAATTAAATCAACTAATAGGGTTTATAAATAATTTGATTCTATTTTAAAACATATCATTTTGATTAACCCTTAGTTAACCAATTTTAATTTTAAATTTAATAACAACTTTTTCAATATTACAATTTTTTAATTTATAATTATATTTAGTCAATTGGACCGTAAATGGTAAATTTGTGAAATTTTAGATAATTTCTTAATTAGATTTTATTTTTTAACTATTTTTATAATTTTAAATAATTTAATAAAATATTAATCCCATAAAATATCATTATTGTAAATCTTTATATTATTCACTACTATGAATTTTAAAAATATCAATAAAACATGTAAAATATGAACCAACTAGATTATTATACCAATAAAATTTTAATTTAATATATATAATTCATATATCACCATAAATATATCAAATTATATTACTTTTAATATTTTTAATAGAATTTAACTAATTTTTATATTAATTGAACAATTTCTACATCAAGGTTGTGTAGGAATTTATTGTAAGTATTTAATAACTAAAAATTATAAATAAATTTAAATGATGAAGATAAATATTTTATATTTAAAAATACAATTTTTTATCAAACATATCCTGAAGATAAAAA
Source organism: Viscum album (assembly GCA_963277665.1). Lineage (NCBI taxonomy): Eukaryota > Viridiplantae > Streptophyta > Magnoliopsida > Santalales > Viscaceae > Viscum > Viscum album. The sequence goes on from OY728142.1 coordinate 1,935,965,181, forward strand.
CTATTAAAAAAATTTAGAAGTATTAAGAACATGAATGTGACATCATTAACTTTTCTTTAAATAAATTATTATAAATTTCATAGTCTCAACCAAGTGGTCCAAAAAGTTATGAATAAATTAACATAATGAAACTGTGTTTTTTAATATAAATATTTAAACTTATAATCATTCATATATTTTGTTTTCACATGTGGACACATAGGATATATTTAAGTGAAATAAATTGACATTGTGGGACTTTCATTGATTGAAATAAAATATAAGTCATTTTCATGGAATGTTTTCAATTAAAAATCCATTTGGAACCTTATATGTTAAATATAGAAATAACTTTAACTAATAATAAATAAGTTTAATACTTATGGCCATATCACAAATTTTTTATTTATATTAACCTCTTTTACCTATTACCAGGGTAATGAATTTTACCATAGTTACTATTAAAATTTACTAAAAATAAAAGCGTCCTAATTACCAAATGTGATCCTCCTGATTATAAATATGTAATTAATTTTATCTTATTCAATACATATAAATTTTGAAAATTAATTTTAATTTAATTGTAAAAAATGCGATAAAAACATATATTTTAAGAAAAATACTTTTTTAAAAATAACACTGGATTAATTCTTATCATAAGGATAAAAGAAAATTAATGTATAAAATATTTTATCTAGTAAATAATATATAAATTCAATTAAAATAATTCACCAATATTAATTTAATATATTGATATAAAATACATTGCATGCACAAACATTTTTTCTGAAAAAATCTATTTTATTTAAAAATAAATTCTCTTATAAATTATAATTATTTGATAAGTATGAATTTATTTTACGTTGTATATAACATTTATATTTCATAATTTAAATATTTCTATTAATATAATCCAACCTAATTTCTAAATTATAACTAGAACATAATTTGGTTATGAGTTTTGTGTAAACTCATTGTTACATGTAATGTAGACTATAAAAGAAAAAAAAAATTATTGAAAGAGAAATATTTCATAAAAATATCAGAGTGTTACATTCTAACCCTCATAAAATTAATTTTTCCATCAAATTTTATTGCTTCGATACAGATAGATTAGGATATCTTTACCTCATCACATCCTCAGGTTCCCACATAGCTTCCTCAAATTGGTGGTTTCTCTATAAAACATTAACTAGGAAAGTGGTATTGTATCATATAACTTTTTCACTTTGATCTAGAATATATATTGTTTTTTCGTCATAATAAATATATTTCTGTAGTGGTACAACCTCTTAGTTATGTATAAGTAATGGATCGGGTACTTTCTTAAGACAGATACATGGATCACATCATGAACTTTATTGAGATTTAGTGGAGGCGCAAATCGATAAGTTATCATCCTGATGTGATCAATAATTTCAAAAAGAATAATATGACTAGGGATTTTATTTTAATTATTTCCAAATATTATCACTCTCTTACAAGGAAATATTCATACAAATACCTTTTCATGCACATCAAACTCAAGGTTTTTCAATCACTTTTCAACAAACTTTTTTTCTAGTGAGATATGATCTTATGTATTGTGGAATGGATCTATGGTCCTCTATCATTTTCGCAACAATATCAGATCCCAATATCTTTATTTCTCTAACTACATTACCACATGTATGTTTTTCTCACTTCCCACCATATAGGTCTTTATATATATTCATATAAATCCAAGAGTGAGAACTATTATTTTATTAAAATTATACCAATGGAAGGTGTTAATCCCAACCTCATTTGAAATCTAGATACAATGCTCTCAAAATTCCTTTTAGAGTTTAAATGGTTCTCTTAGACAGGCCATTTTTAGAGGATTATAAGAAGTATGAAAAATTAACTCTGTATATATAGTCTTTTGATGCCATCACCAGAACATCGAGGTGAACCTAGGATCCCAATCAGATATAATGAAATATGGTACTCTATGAAATCATACCAATTCCATAAAATATATTCTAGTTATATGATCAAGATATAAATTTTTTTTGATTTAAATTAAGTGTTATGTATTTTTAAAGAGATCAACTATAAACCATAAAGAATTATTCACTTCAGATGTTTTGGGGAGTCCTATGGAAAAAATATAAAGTGATGTTTTTATATTTTATTTCTTGTGTTTTTAGTGGGTCTAGCATCCCCTTAGACTTATGTCTAATTGCCGTAACATTCTATCATATCAAGAATTATGTAACAGACTCTAAAATATCTATATTTATTCCATACAAAAAAGAAATACTCTTTATGTACATTATATGTCATTGTATATCTATAATGAATAGAGAATGATATACTATGATTCTCATCCAACAGAACCTTCATTAAATATGGTATAGAAGGGACAAAAACATGTTTCATGCACCTTACCATTCCATCATGATCAAGGTTAAACATAAAAAAATTTCTCACTTTCTTTTATATCTATTAATCCTCTTTTAATGCCTCTTTCATCTTCACATGGATAGATGGTTCAACATTCATTTGATTTAGATAAGTGTTCTCCCCTTCAATTATGATTTCCAAGTAAATCCTTCGAAAATATAAAAATATTGAGTCCTTCATGATCATAATCTTATATAATCTACCATGGAACTTTTTTATCAAATAATTTGTCAACTTCTTCACTTTCCCATGGTGGTACTGTATTCAGAAATCATGTTTTAATAAATTATAACCATCTTATTTGGTGAATATACAACTCCTTATCTATGAATATATACTTTAAAAAAAATTGGATCAATATACATATCACACATTTATCTATAAATATAATGCATAAATATCTTTATTGAAAAGATTACCACTTCTAACCCCAAAATCATCAATTGGGTAATTCTTCTCATGAAACTTCATTTTTTGTGAGGCATAATCTATAACCATGTATTTTATTATTATAACACATTCCAATACCAACTTATATGGATAAAAATATGTTACAAACCCTTCTCCAATATATGGTATTTTAATAAAATGTGAACTAACTAACATTCTCTTAAGTTCCTTAATAATTTCTTCACATTAATTCATCCAAATGAACTTTTCTCCCTTCGGAGTAAACTTGGTGAGTGAAATGGGATATTAAGAAAAATTCTGAAAAATTCATCGACAATATCCAGACAAACCATGAAAAAATTATATCTCAATCACTATTGGTTTTCTAGTAAAATTATCAAAACATTTCATCAGTAATGGATCCATAGAAATACCCTCTCTTGAGATTATGTGACCCAAAAAAGAAATTTTATGAAGCCAAAATTATCACTTGGTAAAATTTCCATAAATATTATCCTTTTATAGTGTCTTTAGTACAATTTTCATGTAATATTCATATTCTTACTTTCACTTTGAATATAGAAATATATAATCTATAAATACTACAAATAACTGATCAAGAGATTCTTTAAATACATTATTTATTAAATCTATGAAGATAGTGGGTGAATTAGTAAGACCGAAATGAATAACTATAATTAATAGTGTTTGTACGAAGTATGGAACTCTATATTGGGTATATAATCATTATTTACTATCAATTAATGATATCCATAATGAATATTATCCATTTAAAAGTATTTATCTCTAAGTATTTGATCAAATAAATCATCAATTTTGGGAAGAATATACTTGTTTTTATAGTAATCTTATCAAGTTCTCAATAATCAATGAAAGGTGGCATTGATCCATATTTGTTCTTAATGAACAGAAAAGGATCACCCCAAGGGGATGAACTAGGGTGTATGAATCCATTTTCAATATTATCATGGAGTTTCTTCTTCCGTTCCTACAACTCAATTGGGGCCATTTTATAAGGAGTTTTTAAAATATGCCTATAACAAGTTATGAGTTCCATTGAAAACTCAACATCCTGATTTGGTAGAATATGTAGAAATTATTTAAGAAAGGCAAAAAATCTATTATACAATAGGTTTGTCCTAAATTTTAAGTTTCACCCAGACACATGAAGATAGATAACAGAAAAGTATATTAATTATTACCCACAAGATTAAGGTAATTTAAATTGGAAGTTTATATTCATCCTTGCATCATTATATGATTATAGGTTCATTCATAATTTTAAATGAAAAATACATTCCTTATAAATTTTTATGATCTCCATATAGAGAAATTAAATTCATTCCAATAATCACATTGCATCTAACTGAAGGAAGGATCACCTGATTTTGAGGATGTACTTTCCCAAAAACTTAAACCAGAGAAAAATTATAAACATAAGATGTGACTGTTGTGCTGTATGAGTTTTCACAACTAACTAAATATATAATTATTGACGTGATATTATTATACCCTTATAAAATTATTTAAAATAAAATAGTGTGTTGATCCAGAATTAATTAATACAATAGTAATTTTAGAGTTTATCATCAATTTACCTTTCAACACTTTATTATTGTTCTCGACATCACCAAAAGTGATCACATGTGATTTACCTTTTTATTTGACTATAAAAGGGTAATGTCATTGATCATCACTTTTAACCCTTGGATTAGGTAATTTATTATCAAAATGTCTATTTTCCTTATACTTGAAACACTGAAGTTTGGTAGGTGTATTTGGTGCATCATTTCCTCAATTCAAATAGTTATCTAAATTCTTCGCATCACTTCCAAAATCATTTTCCCAATTACCTTCACCTACAAACATAAATAATTTATTATTCCCCTTAAGAAAATTTCATCCATTATTATTTTTACACATTGAGAATAAAAGAAATATTATCTTTTTTTCTCTATGGTTTTTAGATTTTCCTTTGAACTTCATCTTCATTTTATTGTCAAAGCCTAGATATTTATATGTAACTCCAACCTCTAGTTCCACCTTAATAGCACATCATACAATTTTTTCATAGCTACTGAAGTCTCTTATGGATAAATTTCTTTACAGGATTGATTTTAATCCATTATAGAATTGATAAACTTTACATTTAGGTTGGATGATAATTCCATAAGAGTACCTCGCGTGGATTGTAAAATTTAGTTCATAGGTAACAAAATATTCATAATATTTTTTCTATAAATCAAGATATTAATTCTCTATTTTCTCATTAATAATATGATGAAAGTAATTATTGAAAAATAATTTCCTAAACTCTTTCCATTCCATGGATTCAATTTCATAAAGTGCCTCATATTCTTGATATGAGTGCACCATTGATCCACTTTACCTTTAAAATGAAAGATATCCAAAATGAATTTCTCAAGTTTAAAACACTGGAAAATAGAAAATATATTTTCAATGGTACAAATCCATTACTCATTCAATAGTGGATTAGAAGTCCCACTAAAATAAGGGTGACATTCTTTCATTAATGAATCAATAGAATATTAATCCTTATTTTTTCATTTTATTGTCCAATAAGAGTCATATCCTTAGAATGATCATTTCCCATACAAATAATATTTTACATTCCAACTCCCATAACATTTGGATTCTTATGAGTAAAATCATTCCATTTTCAATAGCATTCTTTATTAACATGGTTCCACCAGGTTATAACCATTTACTAAAACCAAACAACATTACGTGACAAACAATCATAATAGTGGGAAAACCACATATTCAAGAGAAATTTTATATAAATTTTTAATTAATGACACATTTTGTTTAATCCTATCTTATTAATGACTATTCCCAAAATTCCATGACTGTAACCTATACATATACTTGTCATTATGAATATTACTATGGTTTTATCATCCTTTTTTACCAAGTTTAACTAAACCCTATTATGATCAACATTATAATGGACCATAAATTACATATATAGATATTCCATCTTTTTAAAATAATATTCATTACATAATAAAACAAATACACACTAGAATTGTATTGGTTTAGTAACTTTTGAAGTATAGAAACATAAAAAACTAGTACATTAAATAGTTACATCATATACAACTTATTTCCTCAAAACTAGAACCCATTTTTTACATATGATAGTTATTAAATTTATTCATATCCTTGGGAAAAAATAGAAGAAATGGGGAGATTAGATTCTTAGTAAGGGTAAACAAGTAAGATAAAAATTATTTCAAAATCATAATATGATAATAAGGGTATAAGAATATGTCCATAAAATTTATAAATTATACCCTATATATTCATGATAATAATCATGAATCATAGAATAAATAATGATAGTTCATAATACACCTATCTTAATAATATCAAACAAAATGATCCATGAGAACATATTATTAGAATAAGACATGGAGTTTGTTGAAAACATGTAAGCATAGAAAATAATTTTCTTTATTATTAATGGATCTCTACCAAGTCCATCATAAAAAAAATAGTCAGTTGAGTTCACATCCTGTTTCATCCATGTCTTACTGAACTAGGCTCACTCCATGTTCCCACCTTGTCTTACTGAACTAGGTTCACTCCCCATTCCATCCCAAACTATATTATGAGAAATAAATCATTACCCAATTAATTTGATAGAAATATTCGTCCCAGACATCAAATAATAAAAAGTATACATATTTTTTCCATAATATCATAAATCATTCATCGTATCAGAAGCCATTAAAAAATGGGTTTCATAAACATTACATCATCACATAACCCATAGAAAAGTAATAGGATTTTTAATCATCATTTAATCATAAACATATACCATATAGGGAAATAATAAAGATGGTATCCTTGGATAAAATATCTGTTAATATCAAATAATGTTGTCTTGAATGGAAAATGATTATAAAATACCACATAATGTAATTATTGAGGAAAATAGCCTTCAAATTTGGATTTTTTTTAAATCTTGTGAATTTACAAAGTAAAAAAAGTTCTTTCATAAAAAACATGTATTTATATTTAGGAAGATTAAAATCATTAAGGATTCATGATTGAGGGAAAATTATCTTATGCTGTATAAGTTAAAAAACTAATCCTTCTACATTTTTTCTGAAAAGTCCCAAACAACCTTAGTTGGAAAATTATAAAAATATTATGTTCAAACCATTTTTTTTAAATTAAAACATGGATAAAAATGAATTTTATAATTCATTGAATAATATTAAAAACATTTTTGAAATCACATTTTGAAAACATATAAATCTGTGAGAAATATTCCATAGTGAAAACGGTCTCAAATAATATTGAGATTGTGAAATAAACGGTTACTTCAAGTCTTTCCCCTATTTTTTCAGGTTCAAACCTCATATATTTGAAATTTGGATTTATAATTAATTTTTTTAATAAAATTATTTATATAATACAGTGTATTATTTATTTATAACATCTTAACTCATTTTTATCGATAATTATTTATTAAAATTAATGTTTTGTGTGATAATTGTTCCATTTTCCAACCATGATTCAGTTCGGCAGTCATGGTCCTTATACTTTGTTATTTACTCTCATAATGTACATAATTTTAATAATGATACAAACATAATATATAATAATTATATACATATTTATAATGACCCATTTTAACTATAAATATAAAAATTAATTACATCATTCAAGAAGATGGTAGGTCGCACATACGCATGAACATTTTTTCCATTTTTCGAGTGATAAAATGAAAGAAAAGTAAATAAAAAATTATATTTTCAGAATCAATATAATATCATATAAATCATATATATTCATTAAATTAACAATAACACCCATACATAAGATATAGTGATGGAAAATACATTTTATCACTACGTGGAGACGATAATCTATACATATGCATGAGTGATAATTTCACTTATTATTTGATGGGAAACATGGTCTAAATTGATTTTTTCATAATCATAATAAAATTTCAGAATATTTGATAATATAAATTTATTATTTTATTGGTAAAAAATATTATATTCATAGGATGTATGAAATATTAGAAAAGAGAAACTAATCTCTTAGAGTGATTACCTCTTCTTCAAAACAACTCCTTTGGGTATTCTATATAGGGCTCTAGGGTTGGTATCTGGAGAATACTAAAACCACTATAATATTTATAGGAATGTTCAGATGTTAAAATGGGAGGGTATAGTCAATATTTAAGGATTCCATATGGTGCAATGAAGTAAGGGAGCAGGTTCCATTTATAATTTATATGAGGGGTACTTTTGGAAATTATCAAGACATTAAATTATAATAAATTCATATTGTCTCCAAATCCATAAACTTTTATATGGATTTGAATATAAGATAATATAAAGTTCTAATCTAACTAATGAAAATATTTTATACATGTTTTGGTGTTATTTTAACCATTATAATTCAGATTAACCCTTAGTTAACCTATAATAATTTTAACTAATATAACAAATTATTTCATATCAGAAGGTTGTAATTTTTATTTTTATAGTGTAAATTGGACCTTAAATGGGATATTTATGATATTTTAGACCATATTATAATACATTTGTATTTTTTAAATTTTTTTATGATTTTATAAATAAAATAATAAAATATTAATTTCATAAAATACAATTATTGTCCATTCGGATATCATTCACAATTTTTACTTTTACCTATATCAATAAAACATGTCATATTTAGACCAACAATTTTATTAAATCCATAAAAATTAGATTGCATATATATAATTCAAGTATCACTATTAAAATCTCAAATTGTATTAATTTTTATATTTTTATTATCATTTATTTGATGTTTCAAATAATAGAATAATTACTGCAGTATCGTTGTCTAGGAATTTAAGGTAAATATTTAATTGCATAAAATTTTAAAAAAATTACCATGGTAAATATAAATACTTTTTTGTTAAAAATATTTTTTATAATTTAACATATCCTACAGATATAAGCATATTATAAATTTTATAGTTATTAAAAACATGAATGTGACATCATTTCCTTTTCATAAAATAAAATACTATAAATGTCATAATCTCATCAAGGTGGCCTTAAAAGTAATAAATAAATTTATATCATGAAAATAAATCTGTTAATTTAAAATGTTACACTTATATTTTTTATTAGCCTTCTTTTTTCCCATGTGGACTCAGAAGTGTTATTTAAGACAAAGAAAGTGATATTTTACGACATTCTTTAATTTAACAAATATATAAGTTTCTTTCATGGAAAAGTGTCCATTAAAAATTTAATTTTGAAATGTATGTGTCTAGGGTAAAATTATCTTAATCCAATAAGAAATAGGAAAAAAAAATGTGGCCTTATCAATAATTTTTAATCCATAATATCTTATTTTACACATTATCGACATAATTAATTTTACCATAGTTACTATTAATATTTACTATAAAAGGGGCACAATTTAAAAATATGATCCTCTAGATTCTAAATATTTATTTCATTTTACCTAATTCTATACCTATAAATGATGAAATTATTTTTAATTCTTGTGCATAAAATGCGATAAAAACTTATTTTGGGAAAAATAAATTTTTAAGAGTAACATTTGATTAATTATTATCCAAAGACTAGAAAACAAATGTTGACTATTTAAAAAATTTATCAACTAAATAATATATAAACTTTCTTATAATAATTCAACGTGATTAATTTAATATATTGACATAAAATTCATTTCACAGGTAATTAATTTTTAGAAAATAACACTTTTATTTTCAAATATTTTTTATTTTAAATTATAATCATTTGATAACTAATTAATTTATTTTAAAATATACCTAACATATATTTTTCATTATTTAGTTACTACTATTCATACCCATCAATAAAATTTCCATATGAAAACTTCACCTAATAATTGTACGTGTTTAATTTAAATTCATTGTTGTGTTCCATGCTTGCTATCGAAGAAATACAATTATTTATAGAGAAATATTTCATAAAAATATTAGACTGTTACATGTATTTATATTAATCTAAAATTTAAATCCATGTAAAATTATGAAGAAATTATAAAAATTTGGTAAATATGGATTTTAATATTTGACATATTATTAAATACCAATCTCTCATGTTCCTTATACACTCTTCCATATCATGATTTAATAATTCAAAATATTTAGTAGTCTTATAAGATATCATTCCCCAATTTATTTGAGTTTAGAATCCATCATAAATAAAACACCTTCAATAACAAAGAAAAACAAATGTTTTGGATTTTTCTAGATCCAAATTTATGTATTATAGATTTTTACAGAGATGGGTTAGTCTGGAATAAAACAATCCCACAAAAACCCCAATGGGGAATTGTGATAATCAAGGCATAGAAGTAGGTTACGAGATGTCAAAATTATGATTTCACCTAAGTATTATTTATGGATTTTATTTTTCACCCAAAAAACTGATCCAAGATATCCTAAAAAACATCAATCAATTCGCAACTACTAATTTTATGAAATTTTAAATGACTTATGAAATTTGCATTACGTTGGCTCCCATATGGGTCAATTTTCCCCAAGAAAAAAAATCATAGAAGTTTAAGTACACAAATAAAATTAATATATCTTCCCATATGTATTCATGTAAAATATATTCAACTAAAATTTATTACATTGGTTCTATAAAAACAACTCATTTTTCTAGGATGTGTTTTTTCTCCATGCGAATGAATACAATAATCTCTTATGTTTGTTTTCTCACACATAACACCTTGGGCACTCACTTACCTCCACACTAAATACTTACATAAAAAACAATACACAAAATAATCTGGATATATTTTGAGTGATCTATTAATAAAATTTAAATTAGACGTCATAAATTTCATAATACTTCTTTTTTATATTGTTTATATCATGAAATGTTCTTTCATTCAATTTCATATTGTCCTATTATTTTTAAAAACCACCAAAAAATAATAATCAATCACATTGTTCGATGAAATATAAATTATTTGATCTAAAATGAAGAAAACAATTATGAAATTAAAACTGCCTATATATTAGGTTTCCTCCCAAGAAGAATTTTATTTTGTATCTCTTAAATCCACCTCTCTTGAAAAGTTATACCTATTTGGTTTATGGTTTTGAATTCATCTATTATAACCACCGTATTTAGGTTCATCCACTACTCTTGGATATTAAAACTATTATGGTGTATTTCAGAGGCACTATGGTGGAAAACCTAACTCCAAATACTATAAAAAGAATTTAGTTTACCCATATTTAAGAAAAATATACCTATTACCTTATATCCACATTTATTTTTGAATCCTTTCCCATGTTTAGGGATGGAGGTAATTTAGTATCATTTTCCTCATTATGTGTCTCTATATCATTACAAAAATTTATCACTTAACAAGTGGACTCTTTCTATTCTATTTCATTATAATTATTATTGTTATTACTTTTTATCAAAATTTTTAGGGGCACCCAATATCTAATGTGGCTCAAATGTTGTGGTTTTGACCATTTATTTTTCACCATTTACATTTGTTAAACAATAATAAAAATCATAACCTAGATATCTTGGATTTTAATTTTTTTTCCATCAAAATGGAAATTCACCCACAATCCTTGATTGTGTGATTTGACAAAATTCTATTAATAAGAATTATATCGTTTATTAGTCCTCTATAATATTTTCAATAATCTCAAAGATCAAATATTTCTCATCATTTAAATTCTCTTTATTATCTTATATAATTTCATGGTTTTCCTTTTCCTAATACCTATCAAACACCAAAAAGTTTGCCACGTGACTCCATAAATATCTCATAGTGTATATTTTTTAACAATCCAAATGATTATATTTATTTAATATAATTTAAAATAAAATAATAAATAAATTTGTGGTGAAGTAACGTAATATAATATAATATAAATTTGATCTAATCAATGGGAGTTTGAGCTGAATTTAGTAAAGTAATTCGAGGGTTACTATGTCATTTTTTGGGGTTTTTAAGTTTATAAATATGATAATGTTTCATTTATTATATTTTCATTTTTCTTTTTGAAAAATAAAAGATCTAAATTTCACATATCCCTGACAACAGTTTTAATTTCATAATTTAATTATATTAATCACAACAAAATTTATTCTTGGAGTATATGGCAGTCCACAATGTCAGTTGTGGTATAGTAAAGCACTTGGTTGAAAAATATAATGAATTAAAAGATATGTATTAAATGTGTCAAATTAAAACAAGTATAGATATAAAAGTAGGAAGTAAAATTTGAGCCTTGGACTCAATTTCATAAGATTTAGATTCAATTTATGTCGCATTTTAATGCAATGAATGATGAATCCAACTAAATCAACATATACTACACACTAGTAAAAAAATGTTGTTAAAACAGTCACTTAACACTTATTTATTTCCTTACAATACAACATAGGGAATCAATATCTTTTAGTCTATTTTTTTAATTTTGTTACCCTTTCTCGTGAAAATGGATTTTTCATTAAGGTAGTGATGTATTTAGTGATGGTTCTTAGCAACCTAAGTATATGTTTTCACTTCCTTGCACCTATCTTCCTCATATTCTAGTGTCATACTATTAGTTCATAGGGTGAGAATTAACATCCATTTAATTAATCATCCTTCTATATTCATGTATCAACTTGTTGGGTAAAATAATCATTTATCCTAATGTATAAAATCATAAACACAAAAAATTATTTTAAATAGTGACATGAAAAACCCATTAAATTAAACTTCCACCATTCAGAATTCCAATATAGACTTGTGATATATATGTAATTAAATGTGTGAAATAAATAACAAGTAAAAACTACTCAATTAATACTCATTATAATCATTTGATATCCCCTCTAAATTACATATGCTCTCCTTCACATAATTATCTTAGTTATCCTATTATTTTATAATATACATATCCCTTCCTCACAAAACCATTGTTCTATAATAAAGTGGGCAATCCTTTCATTAATATAATTTTATCCTCTTTTAAAAAATGAATTTTAACTTATCACCCAACTATAAAATCATAAAACATGGTTGTAGAAGCTCAAATCACTTTTATATGGAATTTTGTATCCCATCCTCAATATTATTTACCAGTAACAAATACTCTCTTTACAATCATCCTCCACATAGAATATTCATTAAGGGGATGCCTAATTTTTTTAGGTATTTTAGTTTTATGAATATCTTCTCGACCCATTAGTCTTTCATGTAATCCACATGGAAGAACTTTTCTTGCATGGTTTTGGATATTATTTTACTTTCATAAGTTTCCATTCATCCCTTTGTTGTAACACCCCAAGCTTCCACTGTACGTTTCCCTTCGAATAATGCAATAGCGTGTGTTGTACGCAACCTCGAGCTCTAACACACACCACAACTAATTAAACTAGCCGTTGTGAATAGTAATACCTACTTTTTGAAATTTTATAAATTTTATTTATCAAAATGGACTTCATTTTTGGATTCGGAATATTGAAATTTGCCTATGTTGAATTTTTGGTATTTCTCTGAGAACATCTAAATTTTTATGAATAATAAAAAATACTTAAAAACAACTTTTTTAATAAAAATAATTTAAAGTGATAAATTATAATATTTAGTGGTTTTAAAGTATAATTAGAATATATTTTTACCATTTTGTCCAATGGTGGTCATTAGAATTAATTTAACATTGAAATTGGACATAAACAATTGCCAATCTTTTGATATAAATTGTTTCTTAAAAACACGCTATTTGTTGTAACAGCGGGAATTAATTATAAAATTAATTAATAAAACTTATATGTTTGGAATTTTTTAAAATAGACATCATTTTTGAATTCGGAATATCAATTATAGCTTATGGTGAAATTTTGGCCTTATTCTGAAAAACTTCAATTTTTGATGAATAGTGAAACCACTATGTGGTTGTTAAAAACTGATTTTTCGTTAAAATGAAATGTTACCACATCTGTGATTTAATTTTCAAAAATCTGACATACATGGTTGTCATTAAGAAGTAAAATGTGGTTCAATGAGATTAAAATAATTTTTTGGTGAATAGTAACTTTTAAGTTCTTAATCGCGATTAGAGGTAATTAGTGTAGTTTAAGGTAAAAATAATGTTTTAATAATATGAGATGAGCTTGACACTTGTCCTACTCCTATTGGATGAGTCATGGCCGACCAAGAAAACCCATGGGTCAACTTGGGGACTCCATGGAGCCACTTTAGTTGGAAAATGACATTAATATAAATTTATTTAATGTTAAAATTAAATTGACACAAACATGAGTTGTTTTACTAAAACAGTTTTTAAGTGGGGTTACATAGATCCAAATGTTGACTATAAATATTAATTATAAAGCTAAAAAGATTTAATACATCATAGTATTTGTTTTATAATTTTTAGACATTAAATAAATTAAATTATTTATGACATCATTATGATGCAGCGATGACCTCATTATTTAACGATTTAAATAAAATGAGAAGATAATGCAAAATCCAAGGCTTACACTTGTCCAAAGCCTATTGGATGAGGATATTTCGAACCCTTATCACCTTAGACACGAATTATATAAGTTTGGTACCTTTAGAATCCGAAAATCATTGTATAATAATGTATCATTTCAATCTTTCCAAAAGAGCCCCTCCTCCCCACTTATAAAAGGCCCCCACCTCTACCACCTTATTCACACTTCCAAGACTTTTGGTTCGGCCAACCTCTGCCCAAATACTCTCCCAAATTCTCTACCTTCATCCTAGAAGCTTTACTTTAGTCATAAATCCATCCTAAGGAGTCCTTTTGATCAAATCAAACGGAAGAACCCGAAGAAGAGGTAACATTTTCATCACCCTCTTTCAAGTTTCTTTCTTCTTCCACTCCATCTTTGTTTATTATTTCAATTCTAAAATTATAAATCCAGTATCTTATATATACTGTGATGTTATTATAAATATGGAACAACCATATTCAGTATTCTACCCATCATTTGAATGACATGTCACCATACGTGCGTACGTACGGCTTACCGGCTCCACGTCGTGGTGTAATTGTTATTCAATATATTATTATTTAGATGGGTATAATAATGATATGTAATTCATGTAAATAATAAATATAACATGATAATTATTCTTTATATATGATATACTATCCAATTATATATTATTTTAATATCAAAATAATGATATTGTCGCTCGTGCGTACGTACGGACTACCGTCTCCACGAACACGATGAGATTCATTCTCTTTCGTATCCATTCATGTATAATTATCATTTGATGATTTAAAAATAATGTTTAAGGACATGATATAATTATGGATATGAATAAGATACAACCTATCCATGAAAAACACGACTTACGTAACAAAACATATAAAAGAAAACGAGTAAGTTAACACCCGAAACAGTGATAAATCTAAGATATTGTTAACAAAGCAATGTTAAAAGATCATATATGATATCATATGAATGTATATGATTCTTGTATAATTTAATAACAATTATTTCACCATTATACAGGAGGTTAACCTACCCCAACCAAGGAAAAGTACAAGGTAAGGGTTTACTTCACAACCTCTTCATTATCCAAGGTTGTTTATACATAATTATCTACTGGGACCTCGTTATCATCCACATCCATGTTTCTTAAAAATGTATTTCAAAACATTTTTACTATTAAATGGAAAATGGGTTAAAGTCATTTATACCCTTATACGTTTTTGAAAGGAATCTTACCGTCATTTTCCAAACAATGTACTTTTTGACCTTTTTGACAAATTTAAGGTAAGAATGTTTTTTTTTACTTATACGGAGGGTGCGGCTATTTTCCGCCATTATAACTTCGTCAAAGCTTCCCTAACAAGCTTATAAGAATATTTTCAAAGTAAATGTATTATTTTATAATTATGGGACTTTTAAATGATTTCAAAAAGGAGAGATATTTCTCTCAAATAGCTTTGATTTCATCCATGTCAACATCCTTTGATGGGTTTTAAGTTTAATTGAAATTGATTTGTGATACAAAACTTCCATTGAACATTTTGTGAACTATTTGACTGTGGATGTGTTATTTTATACCATCCATAGTTTATGGAGAAATTGTTGACATTTCGTATGCTAGTTTTAATACGAATATTTATGTTATGTTTAAACCTATTCATATGAGGAATGTATTGGACTTAATATGTGACGGGTGGAGCCCGCTATAGCTCCTCGATGCATCGGTAGGTCTCATGAGACAACTAGACGTGGAATTGGCCGAGGCCCTTTCCAAATTTGATTTATGGTTTTGGCCGAGGCCTTAATCATTTTAGACTTCTTGGCCGAGGCCTTGACAAAATGTTTCAGAATGTCTGGAATTATACATTCCCTCATTATGAAAGTGGTTATTGATATTTCATGTGATTATTCGTCTAGTAGAATATCCATGTGAGTAAGTAATAGCGTTATTTTATTTTACTTTTTCCATATTATGCTGAAGTTCAAGTTCAATAAGGCTTTTGTTTTAGTTATACATTGCCTTAAATGCTTATGTTTTCTTATAAAAGATTCCGCAATATTGTTATCCTTACTGAGCATCTGAGCTCACCCCTTTCGATGTTTTAATATTTTCCAGGATGTGAAGAAGTGTATTATGACTGACTTGCAAGAATAGTCAGTGAGGATATGAGTGTGGACTATGAAGACCATGTTATTGTAGTTTGTTTACTTTTTGATGTAATGAAAGACTTATGAATGTATCTAGTGTTTCCAAGGCTACTAAACTAATCGGTCTTTCGAGACTTGATCTTTTGTGATCATGCCAATTTTACGAAGTAATGCACCGACTCTGGGTAGCTGGGGTCGGGGCATTATAGTTGGTATCAGAGGCAGTTTATTACTAACCTTGGAAGCTAGATTTAGATAAACTCTAATTAGAGCACATATCCCGAAGATAGACTTTGAGGATTAGTATAGAAGAACTTCCTAGAATTTTGGTATTGTAGAGATGTTGTGAGTTTTCCGAGAAATACATCCCTGTCTGGATACGAGCAGGTAGAGGCGGCTCTGGCACAGATGTACCTAGGGGTAAAACCCGAAAACACCGCTTTGAGCTAGACTCGAACGGGAACTGGTGCACGACAACGGGCCTTGCTGCACTCTTGGTTACGACACTCCAGGGGGATATGCTTTGGATAATTCCCATTTTATTTACAACCCACTATGAAGGGTTACGAGTATATAATTCCTCAAAGAAAACATTTTTATAATTATGGATTATATACATAATTAGTTCAATTTATGTTAAGTGTTTTACAAGTATGGAATTATGTATTTTGATTCATGAACTAATCTAGTTTATGCCATTATTTAGAAATGGTGCCTAGTGGAAGGAATGGAAACCGTATCAATGCACGCACTCCATGTAGGGATTTCCCTCCTGCTCAGGATAATTATGGTGGATCTAGTGATACAACTGGTGCTGATCAGCTTCTCACCGTACTGGGAAAACTCACGCAGGTTATGAATAACAACCTTACTCGTATGGAGAACCCTGATCCACAATGTGGAGGATCAATGCTAGACCGTTTCACGAGGCTACAACCGCCAACCTTCAATGGGAGTACAAATCCTATAGTAGCTGAGTAATGGATAAATTCCTTAGAAAAAAATATTCCATGCCTTGGGGAGTAGTGAAAGGGAGAATGTTGTCATGGCAGTTTACCGCCTCACTGGAGATGCCGATCAATGGTGGTCACTAATTCAAAACACAAAGGAAGATGATGAATTAACAAAAATGGAATGGCAGGTGTTCAAAGAGTTGTTCTTATAAAAATACTTTCCTCGAGACCATCGAGCGGATATGGAAAGGCAATTTTTGAGTCTGAGGCAGAAGGAGGATGAGAATGTCGCAAAGTATGAGGCTAACTTTACAAGGTTAGCAAGGTATGCTGCAGATTACATACGTAACCCAAGAAGTAAGACTGATCGTTTCTTTGATGGGTTGAAACCATTTCTCCGTCGAGCTTTAGTATCACAAACCTTCTCTTCATACGAAGGTATTGTCTCGTGCGCTATCAAGACGGAAAATTAATTCTCTAAGTCTTATGAATTTAAATCAAAGCAAGATAAGAATAGATCCGCTGAAAAATCTGGGAAAGGAAATATGGAAACAGGGAAGAAGGGTAGAAATGAATTTCCACCCTGTGATAATTGTGGTAGAAATCACCCTGGTGCCTGTCTAAAAGGAAAAGGAGTATGTTACAAGTGTGGTGAAAAAGGCCACCAAGCTCATGAATACAAGGGAAAGAAAGTGGTTGTCAACGTGGAAAGTTATAATTGTAGAGAGAAGGGACATTATGCAAATGAATGTCCTAAGCGTCAGGGGAACTTACCTCAGAAGAGGCCAAGGGATCAAGGCCAGGCTTATGCTATCACTACTGCTAAGGTCGAAGCTCTGAAAGACATGGTGGCAGGTAATTTAATGGTTTCCTCAAGTTTAGAAAATGCATTATTTGATTCTGGATCATCGCATTGTTTCATATCTTCCTAGTTTGCTAAGAAAATTAGATATTTCCAATTTGATTTAACAAGGGAGTTGTCAGTCAAAACCCCTAAGGGAAGTATTGTTGCAACAAAGTTTTGTCGATTAGTTCCCATTAGAGCACCTAAATGTTCTTTACCTGCTGATCTCATCGTCATACCCATGATTGAATTTGATATAATCCTCGATATGGATTGGATTTCGGACCATGATGAAAAAATTTATTGTAAGAGGAAAGAGGTTATGATTCTTGATGATGATGATAAGGAACACCTTATCTTTAGAGAAGAATCGTCGCCACATAATTCTTATCTAGATCCACCCCCAGTAGCTCAAATAAATTCAATTATTGGTGAGGAAGAGAAGGAAATTACTGAGGATGAGGAAAGGAATATTCAAATAGAGGATGTACCTATTGTGAGAGAATATGTTGATGTGTTTCCGGAAGATTTACCTGGACATCCTCCAGAACGAGAAGTTGAGTTTTCCATTGATTTAATTCCTGAATCAAGGCCCATATCGAAGATCCCTTATAGAATGGCCACTGTGGAATTAGTTGAACTAAAGAAACAACTAGAGTAATTGAGTAATAAGGGATTTATTCTCCCTAGTGTTTCTCCTTGGGGATCCCCTGTTCTTTTTGTTAAGAAGAAAGATAGATCTATGAGGTTGTGCATTGATTATAGGGAGATCAATGCTATAACAATTAAGAATAAGTATCCCCTACCTCTCATTGATGATTTGTTTGACCAACTGCATGGAGCTCAATACTTTTCAAAGATTGACCTTCGGTCTGGATACCATCAGTTGTGTGTGAAGAAGGAAGACGTTCCAAAGACAGCATTTCGAACAAGGTACGGGCATTACGAGTTTACAGTAATGCCTTTTGGATTGACTAATGCACCCTCTGTTTTCATGGATCTAATTAATAGAGTTTTCAAGGAATATATTGATGACTTTGTAGTGGTATTTATTGATGATATCTTGGTATACTCCGAAATCCACGAAGATCATGAAAATCACTTACGCATTATCCTGAAGACTCTTAGAAGACATGAATTATATGGGAAATTTAGCAAGTGTGAATTCTGGCTTCATGCGATTTCTTTTCTTGGCCATATTGTCTCTAAGGATGGAATTTCCGTTGATCCTTCTAAAACCAAGGCAATCCAAGAATGGCCAGCACCGACAAGTATAACTGAGGTACGCAGTTTTATTGGTTTAGCAGGTTATTATCGACGTTTCGTCCAGAATTTTGCCAGATTGGCTAACCCATTGACAAAGCTCACACGTAATGGGATTAAATTTGTCTGGAAAAAAGAGTGTGAAGAATGTTTTGAAGAACTAAAGAGAATTTTAGTCAATGCCCCTGTATTGACTCTACCATCGGGGAATGATGGGTTTGTTATTTATAGTGATGCATCGAAGAAAGGACTCGGTTGTGTCCTTATGCAGAATGATAAGGTCATTGCCTATGCATCACGACAGCTAAAAATTAATGAGAAAAACTATCCTACTCATGATATTGAGTTAGCAGCTGTGATCTTTGCTTTAAAGATATGGATACATTACCTCTATGGTGAAAAATATGAGATTTATACTGATCACAAGAGTTTGAAGTATATTTTCACACAAAAAGAACTCAACATGAGGCAAAGGCGATGGCTTGAACTACTCAAGGATTATGATTGCACGATACATTACCACCCGGGGAAGGCAAACAAGGTGGAAGATGCTTTGAGTAGAAAAGACCATGGAGTTTTGAATGTGATGAGAATTGAAAGGGATCCAATTTTCTTGGATCTAGTGATGATGGACATGGGAATAACTAGGGAAGGTGAAACATCAATGCTTTTTAAAATGGTTGCCAAACCATCATTACTAGAAAGGATTAAGAGTTCTCAGACCAATGATGAAGAATTTCAGAAGAAGATTAAAGGTGTGAATGATGGAATATTGAGGGACTTTGTGTATAAGGATGGAATTTTGAAATTAGGGAAGAGACTTTGTGTTCCCGATATACCTGATCTAAAAAGGGAATTGCTGGATGATGCTCATAGTTCCAACTTCTCTATACACCCTGGGAGCACCAAAATGTAAAGAGATATGAAGGAACATTTTTGGTGGGACAATATGAAGAGGGAGATTGCTGATTTTGTGTCGAGGTGTATGGTTTGTCAACAAGTGAATGCTGGAAGGCAACATCCTGGTGGAGTATTGCAACCTCTTCCCATACCTGAGTGGAAATGGGATAATATTACGATGGACTTTGTCATGGGACTACCAAAGACTCCTAGAAGGAATGATGCAATATGGGTCATTGTTGATCGACTTACTAAGTCAGCACATTTTCTGGCTATACGGGAGGATCTACCACTTGAACATCTAGCAAGACTATATATTAATGAAGTTGTAAGACTTCATGGAGTACCCCTATCGATTGTTTCTGATCGTGATACTCAATTTATTTCAAGATTCTGGAAAAGTCTTCAAAAGGCCTTGGATACTGAACTTCGTTTGAGCACTGCCTATCACCCTCAAATAGATGGACAATCAGAACGGACTATTCAAACCTTAGAAGACATGTTGAGATCATGCTCTCTTGACTTTCAGGGTATGTGGGATCAATATTTACCACTGGTAGAATTTTCCTATAACAATAGCTTCCATTCGAGTATTCAGATAGCACCATATGAAGCGTTATACAGAAAGAGATGTCGTACACCAACCTGTTGGGATGACGTTGGTGAAAGAAAACTTGTAGGCCCATAACTGGTGGAGGAAACGGTGGAAAAGGTGAATGTAATCCAAAATCACATCAAAGCAGCTCAAAGTAGGCAGAAGAGCTATGCCGATAATCGAAGGAAGGATTTGTAATTTCATGTAGGTGATCATGTTTTCCTGAAGGTATCTTCATGGAAGGGAGTCATACGTTTTGGTAAGAAAGGTAAATTGAGTCCCAGGTACATCGGACCTTTTGAAATTCTAGAATGAATTGGGGCTGTAGCTTACCGATTGGCAATGCTGCCAAGTTTCTCCAAAGTTCACGATGTGTTCCACGTATCTCTATTGAGGAAATACATGCCTGACCCAACGCATGTACTCACCTATGAGGAATTAGAACTGGAACCCGATCTTTCCTATTGTGAAGAGCCCGTCAGGATTCTTGATGTGAGGGAGCAGGTGCTGAGAAACCGGACGACTCGTCTGGTGAAGGTTTTGTGGAGAAATCATAAAATGGAAGAGGCAACGTGGGAACCTGAGGAATTTATGATGAAAAACCACCCGAGTCTATTTATGCAGTAATACCCTAGAAATTGCGAGGATGCAATTATTTGAAGGAGGGGAGAATGTAACACCCCAAGCTTCCACTGTACGATTCCCTTCGAATAATGCAATAGCGTGTGTTGTACGCAACCTCGAGCTCTAACACACACCACAACTAATTAAACTAGCCGTTATGAATAGTAATACCAACTTTTTGAAATTTTATAAATTTTATTTATCAAAATGGACTTCATTTTTGGATTCGGAATATTGAAATTAGCCTATGTTGAATTTTTGGTATTTCTCTAAGAACTTCTAAATTTTTATGAATAGTGAAAAATACATAAAAACAACTTTTTTAATCAAAATAATTTATAGTGATAAATTATAATATTTAGTGGTTTTAAAGTATAATTAGAATATATTTTTACCATTTTATCCAATGGTGGTCATTAGAATTAATTTAACATTGAAATTGGACATAAACAATTGCCAATCTTTTGATATAAATTGTTTCTTAAAAACAAGCTATTTGTTGTAAAAGCGGGAATTAATTATAAAATTAATTAATACAACTTATATGTTTGGAATTTTGTAAAATAGACATCATTTTTGAATTCGGAATATCAATTATAGCTTAGGGTGAAATTTTGGCCTTATTCTGAAAAACTTCAATTTTTGATGAATAGTGAAACCACTAAGTGGTTGTTAAAAACTGATTTTTCGTTAAAATGAAATATTACCACTTCTGTGATTTGATTTTCAAAAATCCGACATACATGGTTGTCATTAAGAAGTAAAATGTGGTTCAACGAGATTAAAATAATTTTTTGGTGAATAGTAACTTTTAAGTTCTTAATCGCGATTAGAGGTAATTAGTGTAGTTTAAGGTAAAAATAATATTTTAATAATATGAGATGAGCTTGACACTTGTCCTACTCCTATTGGATGAGTCATGGCCGACCAAGACAACCCATGGGACAACTTGGGGACCCCATGTAGCCACTTTAGTTGGAAAATGACATTAATATATATTTATTTAATGTTAAAATTAAATTGACACAAACATGAGTTGTTTTACTAAAACAGTTTTTAAGTGGGGTTACACAGATCCAAATTTTGACTATAAATATTCATTAGAAATATAAAAAGCTTTCTTACATCATAGTATTTTTTTATAATTTTTAGACATTAAATAAATTAAATTATTTATGACATCATTATGATGCAGCGATGACCTCATTATTTAACGATTTAAATAAAATGAGAAGATAATGCAAAATCCAAGGCTTACACTTGTCCAAAGACTATTGGATGAGGAGATTTATAACCCTTATCACCTTATCCACTAATTATATAAGTGTGGGACCTTTAGAATCCGAAAATCATTGTATAATAATGTAACATTTCAATCCTTCCAAAAGAGCCCCTCCTCTCCTCTTATAAAAGGCCCCCACCTCTACCACCTTATTCACACTTCTAAGCCTTTTGGGTCAGCCAACCTCTGCCCAAATACTCTCCCCACATCTCTACCTTCATCCTAGAATCTTTAGTTTAGTCAGAAAGCCATCCTAAGGAGTTCTTTTGATCAAATCAAAAGGAAGAACCCGAAGAAGAGGTAACATTTTCATCACCCTCTTTCAAGTTTCTTTCTTCTTCCACTCCCTCTTTGTTTATTATTTCAATTCTAAAATTATAAATCCAGTATATTCTATATACTGTGATGTTATTATAAATATGGAACAACCATATTCAGTATTCTACCCATCATTTGAATGACATGTCACCATACGTGCGTACGTACGGATTACCGTCTCCACGTCGTGGTGTAATTGTTATTCAATATATTATTATTTAGATGGGTATAATAAAGATATGTAATTCATGTAAATAATAAATATAACATGATAATGATTCTGTATATATGATATACTATCCAATTATATATTATTTTAATATCAAAATAATGATATTGTCGCTCGTGCGTACGTACGGACTACCGTCTCCACGAACGCGATGAGATTCATTCTCCGTCGTATCCATTCAAGTATAATTATCATTTGATGATTTAAAAATAATGTTTAAGGACATGATATAATTCTGGATATGAATAATATACAACCTATCCATGAAAAACACGACTTACGTAACAAAACATATAAAAGAAAACGAGTAAGTTAACACCCGAAACAACGATAAATCTAAGATATTGTTAACAAAGCAATGTTAAAAGATCATATATGATATCATATGAATGTATATGATTCTTGTATAATTTAATAACAATTATTTCACCATTATACAGGAGGTTAACCTACCCCAACCAAGGAAAAGTACAAGGTAAGGGTTTACTTCACAACCTCTTCATTATCCAAGGTTGTTTATACATAATTATCTACTGGGACCTCGTTATCATCCACATCCATGTTTCTTAAAAATGTCTTTCAAAACATTTTTACTATTAAATGGAAAATGGGTTAAAGTAATTTATACCCTTATATGTTTTTGAAAGGAATCTTACCGTCGTTTTCCAAACAATGTACTTTTTGACCTTTTTCACAAATTTAAGGTAAGAATGTTTTTTTTACTTATACGGCGGGTGCGGCTATTTTCTGCCATTATAACTTCGTCGAAGCTTCCCTAACAAGCTTATAAGAATATTTTCAAAGTAAATGTATTATTTTATAATTATGGGACTTTTAAATGATTTCAAAAAGGAGATATATTTCTCTCAAATAGCTTTGATTTCATCCATGTCAACATCCTTTGATGGGTTTTAAGTTTAATTGAAAATGATTTATGATACAAAACTTCCATTGAACATTTTGTGAAATATTTGACTGTGGATGTGTTATTTTATACCATCCATAGTTTATGGAGAAATTGTTTACATTTCGTTTGCTAGTTTTAATACGAATATTTATGTTATGTTTAAACCTATTCATATGAGGAATGTATTGGACTTAATATGTCACGGGTGGAGCCCGCTATAGCTCCTCGATGCATCGGTAGGTCTCATGAGAAAACTAGATGTGGAATTGGCCGAGGCCCTTTCCCAATTTGATTTATGGTTTTGGCCGAGGCCTTAATCATTTTAGACGTCTTGGCCGAGGCCTTGACAAAATGTTTCAGAATGTCTGGAATTATACATTCTCTCATTATGAAAGTGGTTATTGATATTTCATGTGATTATTTGTCTAGTAGAATATCCATGTGAGTAAGTAATGGCATTATTTTATTTTACTTTTGCCATATTATGCTGAAGTTCAAGTTCAATAAGGCTTTTGTTTTAGTTATACATTGTCTTAAATGCTTATGTTTTCTTATAAAAGCTTCTGCAATATTGTTATCCTTACTGAGCATCTGAGCTCACCCCTTTCAATGTTTTAATATTTTCCAGGATGTGAAGAAGTGTATTATGACTGACTTGCAAGAATAGTCAGTGAGGATATGAGTGTGGACTATGAAGACCATGTTATTGTAGTTTGTTTACTTTTTGATGTAATGAAAGACTTATGAATGTATCTAGTGTTTCCAAGGCTACTAAACTAATCGGTCTTTCGAGACTTGATCTTCTGTGATCATGCCAATGTTACGAAGTAATGTACCGACTCTGGGTAGCTGGGGTTGGGGCGTTACATTTGTAGCCTTCATGAATGTTCATATAAGGAATTATGAGGCTCTGTAATTTAGTGGCCTAGGATTATAAATAAATTATCAAATAAATTAGTTTCAAGGATTATTGTAAGGAATTATTCATTTTATAATGTAAGATGCATTGGAAATGTAGGAATACATTGAGGTTAATGTTGTTTGAATTATGAAATGAGATGATGTTTCCATGATGATGCTTCTTGTGTTTATAGTTAAGGTTTCATTTTTATGCTCTAGAGGGCGTCATTGTGGAATTTTAAATTCTATAAAATTAGAGAATAAAAATATTGGTTATGTTAGAAAGGATGTGTATTTTCCATTTTTGGATCCATGATATGTTGGTTATATGATAAATTCATTAGATTTAATGTGAAATAGTGTTGGAATTTGAAACATTCTCAATAATTTAAATGAGGATATGTTGGTGGCTAAATCCTTCTCAAGAGGTACCACGAGCTCTTTTGGGCTCTAAAACCCCACTGAAGGAGTGGATGGAAGACAGCATTGGTTGGGTTGAATAATATTAAACCCAAGTGAATGATACATTGTATATCTAACATTTTATTAATTACCTCACTATTAATCATACATATCCTTTTATATTAATTATTTATTCTTTATTTATGAGTACCATTATATTAAGAATACTGAAAAACACAAAAAAAAAATCTATAGATATTAAGTCACCAAGTCACGCATTTTAAGTGAAATTGAAAAATATATGTGATTTTGTAAAATTAAGAACCAAAAACTATGAAAACAAGATTTCATATAATATAATTATATATTTATTTAGAAAACTCACAAAAAATAATCTAAAAAAAGAACAAAAAATAATGATACAAATGTTCAATGAAGATAAAAAAATGATAACTAAAATTAAAATATAAATAGAATAGACATTATAAAATATTTTAAAATTATTTTATATAATAAAATTCACAAGGAACCTAAAAAATGGCCGAAAAATGCAAGAACACCAAGAATTATAATAGACTAGAGATATATGTTTTATTTTAGAATAATAATCAATTAATGGCTGGATTGTAAAAGGAATATATACCACATAAAATAAGAGTAAAATAGACTAATATTCAAAAAAATAAAAAATAATTACAAGATATAAAAGTATATAGATAAATAAGTACATTAAATTTAGAGAGGGATTTTCAGTTGTGAAAATCTCATATAAAAATTTTGGTGCATTAATTAAGAAAACATTAATTAATAAAATAATATATTGGTACGTAAATATATAAGAATAACCAAAAGAGAGGAAGTGAGATGTATTAAATTGTAATTAAATAAAAACATCCATATAAATATAATATGTATAAAATATTTAATAAGAATATAGTTCAATAAAAAACCCCTAACCATAAATTTAGGTTTACTCTATGAGCCTACAACTCAATATATAACCTAATTTCAAAATTAAATATTGAAAAATATTTATTTAAATTTATTTCATTAAATAATGATCCCTTATATTTGTTTAATATTTATTTATTATTTATTATCTATTTATTTATTTCTCATCTCGATCACTAGATTTTAGTATATCTAGTTATTCAATGATTTCATTAGTATATTGATCTTGATCATCAATCATAGTTAATGAATTCAATATCATATGAATAGTAATGGAAATTTAATACTAACTTGAAAAAGATTTATAATGTATCATGTTCATGAAATTTATTTTGTGGCTATGATTTTCATGGATACAAAATGTAATTTACTAAATCCTAGTAACATTTTCTTCAATAAAAATTTAATAATTAATTATTATTAATTTGAGTGTTACCAATCTAGAACCATAAAAAATAATTATTTTTTTAAACACCATTGATTTCTAGAATTCAATTTTTTAAACGCTCCATAATTATAATATTGAAAATAGTACATCATTTTCTTGTTAGTTTGTTGAAAAAAACCGAACATGAATGTAATGTAATGGATGAATGATTTTAAAGAAATAAATATTTAATTATTATAACCTTATGGAAGAATTACGTTGATTATAATTACATCTTATTGAACTGGTTAATCATATTTAATAGATTATAATATATGATGACAAATAAATCGTATATGTGAAATAATTACCTAAATATAATAAATTCTATCTTCACCTCATAATATTATTTATTTTAAGGGATATGTGGAATCTTTTTATGTCTCGAGGATCTCAGACATGAGAAAGGATTTAAATAGAGGAATTCTTTTGATGTTTGGAGATAAAAAATAAACATAAGGTATTTTTGAAATGGGTAGTGGAGGTTACCATTTATAATTAAGATTATGTGGTATTTTTATACATATTCATTACACGGTGATTAGGTATTTAATTTTTTTTGGTATAGAGTGACTAATAAATAAAAATAAAATATGTTTGAAATTAATAATCTGAAAAATCATGGTATTTTGTTTATTATTTTTAAATTATTTTATAAATAATTTTGAAAACCTTTGTTGAATTTACTATTTTTATATATATATTTCACTACTCAACTTGATTAATTTTGTTGACCAAAAAATGATATGGAACAACTTAATAAATTTTGACACCTATTTCTAAAAATGAAATTCATAGTATTAAATTAAAACTCTAAATATGATAAATTTCATTTTCTTATAAAACACATAATATATAAAAATAATTTTTGAATAATAAATTATTTATTTGATAATAAATCATTGTATTTTAATTTTTTATCATAACATAATTATTTCATCAATATTTATACATTAAAAATAATTTTTTCCCAATAAATTACATGCTTCCATATAACGATTATATAGTTGTTATAATAAATATAATATACTAATAATCCATATGTATCCCTAGAGAAAACATTTCTATGAAAAAAATACAAATCACTATACTATTTTACATTCTCATTAATTAACTTACAAACATAAATAAAATCATTCATAGTATTCATTTATTGATTCCACAAAATTTATAATATACTTCAGATATTTTAATTCATTTAATAGTTATACTCGGTATTATGATATATATTAGAGATTGTGAGGAAGAAACCTTTAATATTTTATATTTATATTGTCATATTTTCAATTTTAAAAATAACTCCACATTAAATTTTAGTAATTCCTTATTCTAATAAGTTGTATTTTATTTCATAATAAAATATTAGGCATTCACTAAATAATGTAATGTTTTTATATTTGTGTATTGTATTATATTTAATTAATAAATGTGTCCAATTACTCAACAAAATAGAAATATATATTTAATTTTGTTAAAAATATAATTTATGGACAAAAACGTATACAAAAACATGGAATGATTCATTTAAAAGAGTTATATTTTCATGTCAGAAGGACTACCTTCCATTAAAAATATATTCATAAATTTTTCCATGATGTTTATGAAAATAAATTTTTTTTCTCTTTTGTATACACCATATATTAATCATTGATCACAGAATCTAATTTAACAATAATATAATTAAAGTATTATTATATAAGTACAATTTATGATTTATAAAAAGTGTAATATAACATCTCTAAATAAGTGGAAAATATATTTCCTTATATGATAAATAAAATTTTTATTTATTAACAATAAGAAATTTAATAAAGGATTGAGAATTAAAATTTTATACTATTTCATGAGACTATAGTACATATTTGAAAAATATACCTTGCAGGAAATGATTTCTTCATGTATGTGATAAGTCTTTCATCCTGAAAGTAGAACCCAAAAAATTATCATTATAATTTGAGAAAACATTATTAATTGATACTTAAACTACATTGAAGTATAGATTTCAATAACTTATTATGGTTAGATAAATATTCCATGATATAAATTCAAATGCAAAAATTTAAAAAAGAATTTACCTATTCATTTCATGAACATCAATTCCGGAATTTGGGAATCTGTTTTGATTTGAATGTATTACTTATTAACCTAAAAATATGAATGTTTCAGGGAAACAGATATCATGATTGTTTAATCCCCACACTATAGTGTATTTGTATACTAACAAAGTGATGGGTATTAAAAATTGAGACTAAAAAACCCTTTATGGTAAATAATCAATGTCTCAAGGTGTATTGACGCACTAAATTATGTATGTATCTTTCAAACATAATTTGACACTAACTATATCCCTTGTACATTGTTTCTGGTGATTTTTTTCGGGGGCCCAACACATCATGTGCATGGATTCTATTTCCCTACACTCCCATTTTCTAAAGGTTAGAAGATTTCATAAATTTAATCTACAATTCATTCTCCTTGATCAAAAATATCTAATGGGATTTTGGTTCCTCCAATTGATTCCTCCTTGGATCTCGTTATCTAGTCTGGGTCTCCCAAAAATATTATGTCATGTTTGTGGAACTCATTCCTGATTCCACCTCTATTTGTAAACAGTTTAATTACATTAATTCGGTCTAGACATGGAATCATCCTTAAGTTATGAGAGTAGTCTTATTGGTCATATATGTCCATGTCTATACATTAGGTATATTGGGATTGTTGGGTCCATTAGGTCGAATACCCTGAGAGGGGGGTGAATCAGGGTATGATAGATTAAAACTTTTTCCCTTTGGATCTTGTTTCATTGTTCAACAAAACTTAATTCTCTCTTCCCCCCATAGAAATATATGAATAGATATGAAATCATTCCTATGATACAACAATTTTTACTTGGTTCACCCTCACTAGGCTACATACAAGGAGCATACAATGGCGATCTGTCGATGTAGAAAAATCACTAAGGCTCATGGAAAATAATGAGTACCATGTTATAGCTAGATCTTTTAGGTTTATGCTCACTTCTATTACAAGGTTTTGGGTCTGATCACTACATTCCCAAGGGTCACTTTCTATGCCTCTTTCTCTAGCTCACTATCAGTGGAAAGGGTTATCGTCTTCTCTTCATTCGCTCATTGCTCTTGGAAACGAATCTGCACACCATTTATCGACTTGTAGGCCAAACACAGTTTATATACATATACGTCCTTTCATTTTCATGAATTTCTACATCCTAAAATATAGGTGGATGCTCTGTTAATGTCCCTCTTTCACCCACAAATGATGTCCGCCTTCCTGAGTACTGCTAGGTACCAGAAAATTCTCTCGAAAACTGATTTAAGGATTTCAAAAGCATACTTGTGCAAAACACGAACCACCTTCATCTCCCGCATACTGAATACCGTGTTTGGTATACTGGTCACCATATTCATGTAATTCATCCACTTCCACGAACCTCCATGTGTTCTCTGACTGCTTTCACCTTCGCTATCACATACCACCTCTACCTACCGACTATGCGAACCTCTTCTGTGAATCACCCTTTGTTCGTGAACTATTCTACGTTCACGGACTGCCTTTACATACCACTATCATATACCGCTCTTTCTTCCTCCACGTACCATGTCTTATGCGGGTCACAATTCTCTACAAAGACCTTCAGGAATAATTCTTCAGTGCGAACCACTTTAGCTTTCAATGAATTGTCCCTCGTAAACTTCTTTCAAACTTCACCAATTTCTATGACCAAAAATATGTTATCTAATTATATTCAGTCCCCTTCATAATTGGTGGGATTAATGATTTTTATATAGGAAAAGATATCTTAAATATCTGTTAATCCAAGATTTACCAAATTTTCGATCCTCCGCGTACCGATCATTCTGCTGACGCGAACCGCAATCCTTCCAACAAACTATTTTTCATACACAGCCCACGTACAACGTTTGCTTCTACGCAGTCAATATTATCTACCATCGTCAAGACATCCATGTACCACACTGCCTTCTTCCATGAACAGTTTTTGGTTTTTCTTACTACCCCCACGTACCATTCCAGCTGCCTGGTATTTGGCATCATACCCTTTTCGAGCATGATACATAGTCCATGTCATGGGATCCACATTTATCTTCTTTTTTTGATTTCATTCACTGTTCTTCACACCGTCTAGTCCCTTGAAGAAAACCATAAATTTTTAAACACAAATTCCCGATTATGAGGTGAAAAAAATTAGCAAGCACTGAGAAACCACGCAACCTTAAAAATCTATCATCGATAAACACCAACCATACTCATTTGTAGTCATCTTGATTTGTCAACAAACACAGCCACACCCAAAACATATCGAGAGAAAAACTTGAGGGATTTTTTCCCAACTTTCTCCCCCTTTGGGATTGTTAACGACTCTTCTTATAACAATTTAACTAATTTTGATACCACATTAAAACCCCTTCTAACATCAACTAACTTTGACTTCACACGATTTAGATAGTGATCAAGGATTTACTCAACACATACTCTAAGCCCACATGATCTAGGCTCGACATGAGAAACAAGTGTAGTGTGAAAATTTTGTCAACGAATCACTTCATTGTTGACACCATGTTTTGATACCATACAAATACTAATAAACTACTTTCATCACAGACCTTAGCTGTCATGATATCTAGTCTTTAATCAATTACTTCAAGCATCGTCATATGTAATGATCCCTATAAAGTATATCTCTTTCAAATAGATTTATCTCAACTTCAACTCACCCTATCATGATGTCCCACTTAACAGATTCTCCCTGTGTCTTTTCTCCCCTAGAATAGTCACACTTTCTCCCACTATGTCAATGAACCTGGAGGGCACTTCAAAGTTGTCTCCAACTGGGTAAAGAATGCATATCATCACGTTAGGGAAAGATACACCACACCTTTGGGATAAGGGGTCCCACATCCACACATTTTCGGGTGGGTGAAGTTGACTGGACTCTTTTAGCCAGTTGATTCCTTTCAAACGCTTATTTGGGTATGTCCATTATCAGAATGTATGCAGCATGTTGTTCAATAGACTCATACTCCAACTTCACAAGCCCTTTATCCACCTTCTCTTCAAAAAAGGATATTTTATTTCAAGGTTCCATTTCATTGAGTGATGGACTAGATTTTTTCTAATATTTATAGCACTTGAATTATCACAATGGATTCTTGTCAGAGATTTCACTTCAATTCCCATATCTTCAATTTCATGCTTTTTCTACAATACCTACGTGAAATATTGAGTAGCCGCAATATATTTATCTTCTGTGGTGATCACTAAAATGCAATCTTTTTTCTTTCACAACCAAGAAACACACAATCCTATAGGATAATAGTCACCTCGTGATGTTGATTTCCTATCATATATTGAACTATTCCAATCTGCATCTGTATATCCCAACAATGTTGGGTGATATTTTTCATTATAAATCTAGCCAAAATCCATTGTTCCCTAGATATAACAAAGAATTATTTTTACTAAAATAATGTGTCTCTCCTTGGGATTTTATTGATACCTTGATTCTTGGCATGTGAAAAATACAATAGTAGGTCTTGTTCCTATCAGGTACTACAAGATTCCAATGATTTGCTTATATTCTGTGGTATTAACTACCATTTCTTCAACATCTTGTGGCAGTTTCAACTGGGTAGAAACCAGTGTCATTATATATTTGGAATTATCCATTATAAACCTTCTCAAAACCACCTTGGAATATTTAAATAAAGAAATAAAAGTTACATTCCTTTTTTCATCACTTAGAAGCCAAGAAAAAATGCCATCCCACCAATCATCAACATTTCAAACTCTCTTTTTATGAATTCAGAAAATTTTCTGCACTATTCTTCATCTGATCCACTAATGATTCTTTCACTGACATAAAATAGCACCATCACCCTTTTATTTTTTCCATTGTTGAAATATATATTATAATCAACTCCACCAAACATAAAATTGAGATTCTTTGAAAATTTATCAAGACTTGAATACCATGCTCTTGGTTCGTTCTTAAACCCATATAAAGCCTTATTTAGCTAAAAACCCAATTCTCTTCTTCATTGATTAGAAAACCATATGGATTCTCAATGTAAACTTCTTCTTCTATAACTCCATTCAAAAACACTGACTTGACATCCATCTGAAAAACCGTAATCATTCTTTTCACTATTATGGACAAGAATAATCTGATTGTCTCCATCCTAGAAACAAGTGAAAATGTTTCATTGACATCTACACCCTCTATATAGTAGTACCCTTTTCACACAAGTCGTTCTTTGTTTTGAATCACAACACCATTTTCATTATTTTTTTTGCGAAAGACCCATTTTGTCCCTGTGACATTATTTTCTTCTGGTCTCTAAATAATTTTCCACGTTTCATTCTTCTCAATTTGGTCAAGATTTTTCTTCTTTTCTTGAACCCAATTATCATCTACATATCCTTCATCAATGAATTTAGGCTCTAGTGGTGTTAATTATAATTCATGCTATAGAAAATTCATCCTCCTTGTTTTCACTGGTGATGTCTAATCACCAATTAAGTTTTTCCTATCAAATTTATCTCTTCTCACTAGTCTCTGGGAAATCATTTATTTATTCACATAACCTAAGTCTTATTCTTGATCAACCTATAGTAATGGGGCTTCCCCCAATAATCTCATATCTTCATCACTATCCTTTAACACCATGGGATTAAAATTTCCCATGTATCTCTTTATTGAGAATGAAACATTTACTTCTGGATATTCAAAAATACTTCAATGAGGGTTTAATTCCATACTATAACTCGTATAGAGTCTTCTCATCTTTTGGAAAACGTAAAGATCTATTTGAACTATATACTGATATCATTGTTTCATCTTTCCAAAATTTCTCTAGAAAAACTATATAAATGAGCATTGTTCTAGCCATGTTGTTGACTATCCTATTTATTATCTCAACTACTCCATTTTCCTATAGTGTTCTTACTGATAATACATGTTTCTTTATCCCATGTTTTTTGAGATAATCCTTCACATGGATATTTGTGAAATTTGTTCCATTATATGTTCAGATCATCCGGATTTTCCGACCAAGAATCTTTTCACATTCTCGTAGATATCTTGTAATGCAATTAAACACTTCAGATTTGTGGGTGATTAATTAAACACATTCATTTTTGATGTTATCATCAATGAAGAGAACATAATATCTTCTCCCATCAATATCCCTCGGTAAAATTGGCCCACACACATCAATATGCCCCAACTGAAGCAATCTTCTTAACTTTTTTTACTTTTGAATATATGTCATTCAAATGATCTTTATATTTTGGTAGGGATCGCATGTATGAGTATAATCACGTGATAATCTTGGAAGATTTCAATCTATATCAAATTTCACCAGATCTTCTAAGCAACCTTGAGTTATGTGGCCAAGACGCTTATGAAATAACATGTTTTCTTAATCCTTGCATAGAAAACATATATATTCATCTACACTTACGAGGTATAGATTACCTTTTCTACCCTTTCTTTGAAACACAATAGCACCATCCTTAACCTTGATGATACATATTTTCTTGCAAAAACATATGGCATGCTCTGAGTCACACAATTGACTAAAACTAAGAAAGTTGTGACTAAGCCCCTCAACAACCAAGACATATGCTCATCTCATGTCTTTTCCTCCAAACTAATTTTTTCCTGAACCGATAATTTTAAAGCCATCATCATTTCCAAATCGTACGATACCTTCTTTCTCGTACCATATTCTGGTCACTAGATCCTTATTTATCATCATGTGGGATGTGCATTCACTGTCAATGATCTATATCCCTGTGCGATTAGATGACTTGAATGTAATTTGTTTCACCACTACCTAAACTTCTCTTTTCTTTTTTACCCAAGTATTTGACTTCATATCTGAAATGGAATGATAATCTTGATCATTCTCAATATATGAAAATCTAGCTTCAACCTACATAGCTGTAAATTGATTATGAATTTTTAAATCTCTTAAAGATACATTTGGATACTTCTTGTAAACAAATTTAGTCTTCCTCAGCACATTCCATTATATTGTTGATGTGAAATATCTTTTCATATGTCTGAGTCCTTTATAGTGGAAATAATGACCATCATATGATGACCAAGAATTTTGGGCTATGTATGGACTCCTTAGCTGGTATTGTTCCTTTTGGTACCTATTTTCTATGGAACATACATTTTGAGAGTGTATAATCATACCACAATAATAGAATCATATGGGAGGTACATTACTATGTGACAACGATGCACCACTAGTTGTGCCTTGGGAACTCTGAATCTTCTTATTCTGGTTTGTAACAAAATCAATCTTCAATATTGGGGTGGGTACTTGTAGTCTGACATGAACCATGAATGCTTTCTATTTTAGATCAAGACCCATCCCAAATATATCATCCAGGGATGATTTGTGCTTCTCTTCTATTGGACTACTCTAATCACAACTCATTTTATCAGTTGCATGTATAATCTTCTTTCCTGATGTCGAATGGAGAGTTAATAGTTTCTCCTCATATTTACCTGCCCATATAAGCATGAACACTTCCCCTTCTAGTTCCTCGATACGTTTGATTTTATCTCTTCCAATTTCAATCAAACTATTGATTTTGATTTTCTGTTATTCAAATTTGGGTTTTTACTAAAGCACATTTTCTGAGCTTTCTCGCATTGAACACCATAGCTTTTCAATTTAAAAATTCATCTCTGAATTATATTCTTCTTAAAATAGCATATTTATTTTGGAATCATAGAAACCTTTTTTATCCTTATTTGTTTTGGCTCTCAAGATATCTACCACTTCAAGGGAATATTTTAATTCATTATGAAGATCAACTCTTCCATCCACATTGTCACATTATACTCTTGTTAATGTATTTCTAAAAACTACCACCAAAGCATCTATTTTATAATCATTCAGTCTTCCAATTCCTTTACCTCAGATGCTTCTAAACATTCATCATCTTTTGAAGGAATATTCAATATTTTAAAGAAATTTATCCTAGTAATTTTCCTCCATTTCTCATTTGT
This sequence comes from Viscum album, assembly GCA_963277665.1. NCBI lineage: Eukaryota > Viridiplantae > Streptophyta > Magnoliopsida > Santalales > Viscaceae > Viscum > Viscum album. Next base: position 1,936,001,351 of record OY728142.1, read on the forward strand.
TGAATACTTCATTTGGGTAATTTCATCATTTTAATCATAAAACATATTAGAAAACTTTTCTTCAAAATTATCAATCTTTTTGCATCGAAAGAATTCAAATAGAAATTTACCTTTTAACTTCCTTTTTCCCCTTTGCAGATTAGAGGACTGAAATGACATGACATTATCCATATTCTCCCCCTCATAACTAGCTTCAATAGAAATATTCTTCATGGATTTGAATGCCACTTATTTATAATTCCCCTTTTCCACTGCATCATTATCTTTTTTTCTCATTTCATATGATACATGGGTACTATATAGGGTATCTAGTGTCAACTCTTTTAGGTATCGGTCATCCAACACTGAAACATTCCGATTGAATCGCGGTGGAAGTTTCCTCATGATACATTTCACAATCTTTATGTCATCAATGACTTATCCAAGACCCTTCTAGTCTTCCACAATAATATTTATCATGTTGAAGAATGCATCAATAGTCTCATTGGGGTTCATTCTGAGATCCTCATACTTGTTCCATATAACCTGCATATGTTCTTCTAGGACTTTTGGGTCACCCTCATAAATGGTCAACAATTGTTCCTACATTAAATGTGATGTTTTGCAAGACATCACATTTGTATAAATTTCATTTTATTGGGATCCCCCTAAATCATTGATCCCTTTCACATTAGAACCCAATTATCTTCTTTCTGGTTTTGATAAAGCACCGCTATTAATGTTAGCAGATATTCCATGTATAGGTGTTGTGAAGACATCCATCCCTATTGATCAGATGTAGTGACACATCTGATTCGTCCATAGCTGAAAATTATTTCTATCAAATATAGGAATTCCTTTATGATTTACCATCTCTATTTATTATTCTTGAGAGAGAACCACTGACTTTCAACCGTTTTCTCTGATACCAATTGTTGGATCCACTAGGTTAAATACCCTTAGAGGGGGGCTAAATCGGGTTATGACATATTAAAACTTTTTCCATTTGGATGTTGTTTCGTTGTTAAAAAAAAATCAATTCTCTTTTATTCCCAATGAAATATATGAATAGATATGAAATCATGCATCGGACACAGTGATTTTTACTTAGTTCACCCTCAGTCGGCTACATCCAAGGAGAATACAATGGTGATGTGTCGATGCACCAAATTCACTAAGGCTCACTACCAATAATGAGTAAAATGTTCAATCTAGATCTTCTATGATCATTATCACTGCCTTTATAAGGTTTAGGGTCTTCTCACTTCATTCCCATGGGTCACAACCTATGTCACTTTCTCTGTCTCACTGTAGGTGGAAAGGGTCATCATCTTCCTCTTCCTTCACTCACTACTCTTGGAAAGTAATCCACACATAGTTTATCTACTTATAGCTCAAACATAGATTATGGAAATGTAGGTTCCTTAATATGCATGAATTTATGCATCCTTAACTATAGGTATATGCTTTATTGATGTCCCTCTTTCACCCGCAGATAAAGTCCACCTTACCGAGTACTGTTAGGTACCTAACAATACTTTCTCAAAATAATTTAAGGCTTTCAAAAGATTCCTTGTGAAAAATGAGAACCATACTCTTCTCTCATGTAATGAGTATGGGTTTTGGTATGCCGAACACATCCTTCATATACCGCTTCCAATTTTTCAAACCTCCCTTCGTCTGCCGATTTCTTCGACCTTCGCTATCAGGTATCATCTCTGTGTTCCGACTCTGTGAACCTCTTCTTCGAATCACCCTTTCTCTACAAATTGTTCTTTGTTCTCAGACTACCTTTACAAATTTCTATCTTGTACCACACCTTCTGACTCTATGTACCGTGTCTTATGCAGGTTAAAATTCACTGCAATAACATTTGGAAGAATTTCGTACAAGCGAACCACTTCAGCTTTTATAGAATTATCCCTCACGAACTTCCATCAGACATTTCCAATTTCCCAGACCAAAAACATGTTCTCTAATGATATTCAGTATCTTCTATAATCAGTGGGATTAATGATTATTATATAGGAAAAGATATCTGCAATATCCATTAATCCATGATTTATCAAATCTTCGATCCTCCGCAAACTGATCCTTCTACCGCCGCGAACCATAGGCCTTATAGTGAACCATTTTGCATATGCGGTCCACGTACTGCCTTTGATACTACTTGGTCGATCTCCTCTGTCATCGATAAGACAACCGTGTACCACACCGACTTCTTCCGCAAATCATTTTTGGTTTCGTGAACCACTCATGTGTACCGTTCCTGCTACCAGGTACACAGTCTCATACCCTTCCCTGACATGGTATGAAATCCATGTCCCGGGCTCCATATTTCTCTTCCTTTTCCAATTTAGTTTACTAATTTTCATACCGTTCAGTACCTTGAAGAAAACCATACATTTCCAAACACAAATTACTGATTTTGAGGCCCCAAAAGTTTGAAAACACAGGGAAACTACACCACCTTAATAACCTATCTTCGTGAAACACAAACCATACTCATTTTTTGTCATCTAGATTTTTCATCAAAAGCAACCACACCCTAAACATACCAAGGGGACACCTTGAGGTATTTTATACAAACATGAAACCGATAAATATTCCTTTTTTAGTGAATCTTATATTAGTAATATTAGAAGAGGAACCCAAGGCATAGAATATCGATTAAGAGGTAATTGATTCCAGGTTCATAAGTCTTCCAATGATTTTTACCTTTGGCATCTCATATTTATTACATGTTTTAGGTATTATCGGTCATGCCACAAGTTCTATGTCCTATAGAGATGGATCAAAATGTCCTATTGAGACGTCTTGGGAGAAAATTCTAACATCTTGTGGAGACAGAAACATGGTTAAAGTCTTATGAAGAAAGGTAGGGAACTAGTTTAACATCTTATAGGGATAGTTTGGGAGAATGTTTAATGCCTTCCAGGGATAGGTTGGGAGATCTATATACCATATAAAATCATATCAAGGAGGTTTATCGATAGAAAAAAGTTCTCGCACCTCGTATTACAAATGATGATGACACCCTATTGAGTAGGATCATGGAGGTGGATCAAAATTCCCTACTGAGGTAGATTTGAAGGTGTGTCTATATGAGGGAAGATGTCACACATGGGTTTACTTTTTATCAGAACCCCCAATTGAGGTGGATTGTGGAGGTGTATTAGAACAACCTATTAAAGCTCATCTAAGAGATTGATCCTAGGAGGGAACATGCCACACCTGGATTGATGGATCAGAACACCATATTAAGGATTATATAAAGGCATGTCCTAAGGATTGAAGATGTTTTACCAGGATGGATTGATTATAACACCCTATTGAGTTAGAACTAAGAGGTTCATCCTTAGGATGGAAGATTTAACACCTGGATTTACCATTTTTTGGATTGAACCTCAAGGATGTGTCCTGAACACACTATTTAAGATACAAGGATCAAAAACCAAGTATTCTGATTCCACATTTTATGTTTTTTAATAAGACTAATCCGTGATGTTATACGTCATGTGGTAAAGATACTCATATCATGAAAGGAGAGTGAATGAGGGACACTGTGAGGCATACACATGGACAATTCTTGTCTCCTGAGGATAACTCTGGAGGATCACTCTGGAGGAGACAGTGTGGGTGATTTTTCATAGAAGATTCATGTCACAAAAGGATCACATTATAGTATACAGTGTGGGGAATACGCAAGGAATAATATTGAAGAAGAAGTTATTCCCCTAATGGGAAAGGATATTTCAATCAATGTAAATAAAAAATGAGGATTATTACATTTATAGAATATGGTTGGATATGTGGGGTTATCCCATGTCAATCAAAAATGGTCCATCCTATGTTTATGTCACATGGTAAGGCCATCGATTTAGATTATGTGTTGAGGATGTTGTTGTGTTTCTTAATATAGTAAGAATAGGTTTTGGATATTGGATGTTTTACATCATACAAATTAGAAATGGGGGATTGGTCACTCCTTGAATGATACCATGTTTATGTGGGAGGAAGATCCATAGGGAATCCACACTGAGTTAGGTTTGAATTTTCCCTTGACGATTCCACCTCTATAGATTATGTGGCCCCCACCCATGCACCTTTAAACAAGGATTGGTTTTTTCACCATCATGTACAAGTGTACAGAAGGAATCCTGAATTTAGAGTCCCAATTCTTAGGAGTGATGGGAATTTTCATAATGATTCTTAGGATAAAAGGTTGGGTGATGACTTGGGTTTCACTATAGGTGATGTTGGAAGACATAGGAGTGGACAGAACTTGTCACATAGGGACTCGATCTGTTTCTTAATTGTTCATGGATTGGTATAGGGGCCTTGGTCACTAGAACTTCATGACGGGGTGTTAGTCGGATGGTGGAGCCACACAAAAGCCTAAGAGAGGTGCTTTGTTAATCTTGGGGCCTCATGAAGAGGTGTCTCAAAAAGACCAAGGGCATCACGGAGGTTTTTCTTTTCGAGAAGGATTATACTTTAAAAAATAGCGGCCCTACCTTGGGGTAAAATCTTGGATCACATGGTTTTGGATTCATGATGGATAGATTCGTCACGAAACCCCAAGTGCATCATAAAGCATTCTTCTTCTATAAAGGGAATTGGACTTCTTTAATGTAATCACCACTTATGGTGGAGGAACTGAAGAAATCAAAGGAGGGGTTTAATAAATAATGGAAACCTTGTGGGATCCATTTTCTCATTGAATCATGAAGCTCATGAGGTTCACGAACATAGAGATTTTATCTGATGTTTAAATATTGCATGCCCACTAAAATTTTGGACATAAGTGGGTGTTAATAGGCATGTTTTTTTCATGATGGTTGGATAACTTGACCATGCTTTATAATATTTGTGGTTTCATGGGCACCATGAACCTGAATAATTCCGTTTAGGGGATTCCATAAACCCTCCACATGGTTGAAAAGATGTCTATGAGTCACGATTTACACATCATGGAGCATACAGGTTGGCCACCTCATAGTCATAAAGATCTCCCTGACTCAGTGTTGACATTACACTAAGATGATCGGTATGCCATTGCCTGAATTAGGCATTCTAGAGCATTGTTCATTTTCAATGGTGGTTAGCTTCACGAAATATACCCTTAGATGTATTTTTGGCATTTTAGGATCAAAGATTCTCTTAACTGGTCATTTCAACCATCTCCGCTTTCAGGACAGATGTATATCAGTGTCATAAAATTACTCTCTCATAAATGGAGTCAATAGGGAACATGAGGGTTTGATTCTAAGGTAAACGTACACAAATTGGTAGTTTATTCCCATTCAAGAATCCCATTCATAACGCTCGGTCTCTAATACCATTCACGAGGTCTATTAATCAAGATCGAGTTTGTATTCCTATAAATAGTGGAGGGGAACCCTAGAGGGAGAATGAGACTTTCATGAAAAGAAAATATCATGCCCTTTATTCATGAAGCACACAATATTCATGATAAATTTTCAATATTAACACCCATCACTCACAAATATCATCAACTCTATAAACTTAGTTCTTCAAATTGGGCTCTATGAACCACACATCTACCAGCCGACCTTCACAAACTAGACATCCCTGAATGGATCTTCAGAAAATATCCTACGTTAGGAGTGTATAATGAACCACACATAGAATACTCATAATTATAGAATAGAATATCCTCTAAAGGTTCCAACACAACTTCCACTCATCAATAGTAAATGGTTTGAAACATAATGATCAGTGAGATAATCTAAATTGCATCAGACCGCAACTCACTCAATATACTACAAAAATAATCTACTCAGGAAAACCCTATGTGAAAATGGGTTTTTATGGGTTTTGGTTGATGGATGATATATTCATCCTTAAGGTTTGTATAGGAGACCCCATCTATTTTTTTATAGGCACACCCTAATTATTCCAGTATCGATGGTATATTTTGGGACACATCCTAAAGTTTCATACATCACTCACAATAAACACTCTCTAGAACCACATCAACAATATCAATTGGGAAAAGTTGGAGGAAGGGACCTCCCCCCCTCCAAAGTATGAGACGATTCATAAGGTGGGATTTGGGGATCCTACCAAGGGATCGATGGAAAACAGTGACTCATTATGAGGTGTAGATTTCATAGATTAATTTACCTATGATTATCAGGAATGTGCATCGTGCTGTGAATTTGAGGCTGATCTGAAGTATATAATGATTTATGAGGTTGAATGAGCCTCACAATTCAATTACTACCTCCACCTAGATATCACATTGGAGATGTTGATTAGTTGGTCACAAGGTACAAACACTTTTCATCTACATCATGTATACTTTGGAATTAGTTTATGGGATATTCACCAAATCATTGGTTTCCCAATTTGAGGATCCATTTATGATGAGTTTCTTCTTGCGGAGAATGTTTTGGAGGAATAGGAGTAGTTTTCATACCTAGAGAAATCACTATTGGATACGGTGCAAGGAGAAAGTGAACAAAAGCTGGGATGAAGGACATCACATTCAAGGAATTGATTAGCTATTTCTTAAACGATCATATGGATAGGATACCTAGTAACCCATGTTCATTCACTTGGGCATTTCAGTAGGGAAAAGATCACTCATAATAGTGGATCTTCAAGGCCATCTAGTGTCATATGTCGAGCTACAATATAAATATTGAATCTCCTACGGTCAAACTCATCGATTTTATTATGATTTTGATATGTGGTTGAATGATCCCGACGAGAGATGCACACCTTGGGGTGTGCTCATGAACATTCATCATGGAGAAAATAATGGTGATATGGAAGTGCATTAATCTGATTATCCTAATATTGGTGAATCTATAAAAAATTCTCTGAAAAATCATCTAGGGGTAAAATTCTCTATGTTTTTTGGCTTCTCCACATCTTCTACCACTATATTTCCATCAATATGAGAGGTGATAAATACCCAAACCGCATCTTCCCTCCTACTATGGACTTCCTGTTAGAAATTTTGAACATCGTTGGGAGTCGCCCACTCAAATTTTTCCATGTGGTCATGTTGGATATGGTTCAGTTGGTAGAGTGATTAATTATTTACCTATACCCTCCTAATATAGATGATGACCAATTTTGTTACAAAAACCATTGAGTTGCGTTCGTACCCCATGACCTATGGAGATGTGGTACTAGTGGTGACGGTTGACAGAAACATTATTTTTTATATTTACAACCTAAACTTGTTTGTAAGGTTTTTGAGACTTATTGTCATGACCTGGCCTATTTGGGTCTGACCCATGACTACTCTATGACCACCTCCAATACGCCAAAGGCTGGACACTAGCGCCGTATAGACATATCCCAGGAATCTGAGGCATTATCTTAATATACCTATACAAAGACACAATTCTCTAAGAGAACACAACACTGAAATGTAAAACGATTGAAACCAATACATGGATACATCTATAATCCCACACTAGAGTATGATAGTAAAGTACTAAAATAAGAAAATAGGCAAAATTAAAGCCCAACCAAAATTGTAATGACTTTAACATCCTCCAAGGAGGTGGACTATGATCAAATAAAAACGATAAGAAAACACCTTGTTCTATCAAGATCAAGAAAAGATCAACCAACTCTTCATCCTCCTAGGACATATTTAAAATATTTGTTATCATCCTAAGACATAGAACATGCATGCAGTTCCCATGTAGGGTTGAGTATAACAGTACATAGTAGGACACCCCAAGAACTTATACAAGCAGAATCAAGTATATTCATATCAATATAATATATAATAGTCTATGTATGAAAAAAAAAACACCCTTATATACATAGGAAGGACACTGCACCACTAGGTGATCCCAAAAAATGTCCAGCCATGGGATTCTTCTTGAAGAAATGCTTGTTCATGGAGAATCCACTCGATGAGTTATTCCATCACTGGAGACTCTCATCAAAGAGCTATAGGTCATTGGGCCCTACCAAATAAATCTCAGAGGTCTATGAATTCCAATATACTCATATATGGTAAAAATCCCAGAAAAATTTGTTGACACCACAAACCCTATCTGGATCAACGCACTTTGTAGGAAAATTGTACAAAAATGATTTCATGAAAGACTAGGTGATCACATAAAATAGCCAGACATATTATTTTTCATTAAGAAATGCATATTTCAAGAGAATTCAATTGATGAGATATTCCATCATTGAAGACATTCATCAAGGAGGTCTAGATCATTGGGATCCAACCAAGAAATATCATTGGTCTCGGAAGACCCTGAAACTCATATAGGGGGTCACACCCAAGACTATTTACGGACACAACAAACCCAATATGTATCAACCCACTATGTAGGAAATTGTACAACATTGATACCATGAACCATACCGATATATACTACAGGATGGAGGACAACCCCCTACTCTAGGAGGTCACATCGATTCCAAAAAAACTACCATGGGTATAATGATGATAGAGGACAACACACATGTCTCACGGAGGGACACCATGAACTCAATCTGAGACTCATCCTCTAGATGGGTCACAATCTTGTGAAGTGGATATAATTTCTCTCATTAAACTAAATGAAAATGACCGATGGTAACTCACTCAACCAACACTAGTCAAGACTATAGAGACAAGGAACTCCATGTTGCATCTAAGGTAGTACGTGACATGTAACTAGAGTACACACTATGCCTTTATCAATCTAGGTATTCCAATGTGGAGCTGCCTCACATAGAATGTAAATCACCATATACACATTGTGTAAATAAATTAAATAGTTTTTATTGAATTTTTTCACCCTACCCATGATTCTGGGTCATGACCTTGTATAATTGGTCATGTCGTGTACACATGCCCATGTTCGTGTCAGAGTACACATCATGTCAGAGCATGTGTACTTATAGCCATTTCAGTGTACCCTCAAAAGTACACACTGGTCTGTTAGGGAATGATGAAATATTGGGTGACCTAGTCACACTACATGTGATATTTGACTTCATAGGAAACCCTGACAACATAACTAGGGGTCCCACATGGTGTGTAATTTCAAAATACACACTATGTAGATCATGATAATCTTGAATCTCTGGTTCCTCTTTTGTATCATATTTTATGTCATATGGTCCACGTTCTTCACTATAATATGAAGATATGTGGTTATCCAAGCCCCTCATAACAAGAGATTATATGTCTGGGTTTCAAATTTTCTCAACAAACATCCACTCATTCTATCCATAGCCACACCTTGAATCGCTTGGAATAAAGGATACCCAAAAATCCATCTGATCCCCCTATGATTGTCTATTATCTTCATTGTACCATGACCACACCATCGATCAGGAACTGAACCCATGTTATTGATTTTTTATGCCAAATAAATGTCTCTTAGTAATCGAATATTGGGTATTACATCGAACCACGGGACAAGGAAATTCACATGATAATCATGAAAAAATATTGGGTGGAGAAGGACATAAGCCATAATAAGTGAGGAACTAACCATGCACATTGATCATTTGGCCTCGATTAGTTGTCATAGATATAGAATAATGAAGAGGGATTGATAAAAAGATAATCTATTAATTTCTTTCTACCAACTATACTTGTATAAAATATATTCTAGGAATCGATTTGTGTTTTTCTAGGATTTAAGAGTAGGTTGGAAATCAGAAATCAACACCCTTCCTTGATATTGGATAGATTTTTCATGTAGAATGGTTGTACTATGTTGTTTTTAATTACATTCAAAAACCATGTTGTCACAAAGATCCTTGATATAGAATTGATCTATTTTTATTTGTGAATAAATATTTCATTTAACGAATCATGAATGGTTCTTTGGATATCTATATTTAGTGACTAAGCCTAAGAACACACCATAAATTTATATATATATATATATAATATGTTAGTTCAATGTGTTAATAATTAAAATAAAATAATTTATTTTTTACAACCTAGATGACTTCTTCCCAAACGCACCACACCAACAAATATTATGTCACTCTTAAGGTAAAACTCACGTCCTGAACACAAATTTTTCCTTGGATTTATTATCCAAATCCACTTTCATGGTTTATTTCACATTTTCTAGAAATATGTGGGCATTTATTATTTAATATATTCAATATATTTCATACATTTATTCAGGGCATATTGGGTCTCAAAATCACGTTCTTTCTCAAAGCCTGGTCTCAAAGCTAATCTATAAAATATCTAATAACAATACATCAAAAATATTAGTCATTAAATTCTCCCCATATTAGGGATATTCATACCAATAATATGAAAAACCTTATAAGAAAAATGAGGGTAATGGGATCACATCTTGGTCTCCCACACCCAAGTGATCTCATTAATATTATATTTTTTCTACCATAAACACACTAAGGGAATTTATCAACTATGAAATATCCTCTCCTACTAACCCTTTATTTCCACCAGCAAAATTCCATGTGTAGCTCCATCCTCAAAGGATAGCATTTACTAGTCGATAAAATTTATGGGACATTCACGTATCTCCTTAGCTGGAAAATGTAAACGGGGTCGTGTACTGATTCCAAATATGGTGGTAGAGCTAAGAGGTATAACAACCCCACTAACTCTATGAGGTATCTGAAAGAGACCAATGAATCTCTAAGATAACTTTCCAACCAATCCAAATTTTTTCAATACATGTCGATGTGAGAACCTCTTGGACACGTGTTCTCCTTCATTGAAATCCAAAGGTCAATGTCATCAGTCTGTATAACACTTATGATATCTCTTTGAATTCTTTATCTATTCGTATATGATCATAACCATCTCTATTGAAGCTCTCACAAACTTTGGGCCCATCAGTGTCGAATATCCTAGATCATTCAAACATTGTGTTGACCCATAAGTTCACCTATAGAAGTCCCCCAATCACACCTTACCAATGGTGAAATAGTAGTTTCTATTTTATGAAAACATTACCAAGGGTAGATGATCCTCCAACATATGGACAAATACAAACATGAAATCCTACATCATGTCCTCCATGACCTGAATGGGCCACCAATTATAGCCATCACTATAGTTGTGAAGAGTCATTCTCATGAGTAACTGAGTCCCAAAGGCCTCCTAAAATCCTCTCCATAATCATGACATGAATAAAGAATTGTAGTCTAAAATGATTATTGAGGTATCTCCAATAGGTCATAATGTATTCTACATATAGAGGTGCCCCATGATCTCTGTTGAACTCTTGTTTAGAATGGATAGGAAGTGGTATGACTTGGTGAGTTGGTATACAATCTCCCAGATGGAATTGTGTACCTTGGATGTATGGGGAAATCTCTTCATGATTTACAGGAATATACTATCCCACTTCAACAATGGAACTCTATGGGGTTGAGCTAAACCCACTATAACATGGTTCTCCTCCTTCAGTTTCTGACCCTTGAGGCATTGAGAGAAAAATTATGCAACACAAAGATTAATTCCTATCCACCAAAACTGTTTTCGGAGGTCCTAGTATATACTTCCAACAACTGGATGTTTCGCCATAGGGTATGTATGAAACTCCCACACCACCTCCTCTTGTAATGCTAATGGTACCATCGCCCACCCTATCAAAAGGATAGCATGCTCTCAACATTAAAAATATCCATCAAGAGCATGTCTGGTGGATATCTGAGTATGTATGATATCATGACCTAAATCTCCATGCTATGAATCCCTAAAACACTAGAAAAGTTCTGGGAAAACAACCATCGACTGTATATATGAATCGCCATCATTAAACTAAGGACAAATACAATGAGGCTAACTGCTCTGACACCTCATCTAAAAAATGATAACAAGATCACATATTGAGAGCATGCTTCACCATGTTTCATTTTATAAGTGTATTGAAAATATAAAATTCACAGACCTATATAAAATATATTCATCCCCTCGGGAACAAGTTAAGATCCTCATGAGAGAAGATATACATGAGACTATTTTGGTCAGAGTAACTTAAAAACCAATCACCCATTAGGTAGTGTCGCCACATCTTTAGTATAAGTAATACTGCTCAAAACTCCAGATCATGTGTCAAATAGTTCTTCTCATTTGGTATCATCTGACATGAACAATAACCAATCATTGTCAGTATCTACATTATAATAGAATGATTTATGGTCCATGATGCATCATATAACACTACATACTCGACGTACACCTCTGTAAATATCAATATGGGAGAACTCATCAGTCTCTCCCCCAGCTCCTAAAATCATTGTTGTTACATTTGCATCCACAGGAAATACTTCCCCTCCTCAAAAGAACCAATCATGGTTACTACCACTCTGGATAAATCATGTAAAAAACCAATGATAGTGCCCTAAAAAGGAAAGGAAAATATGAACCTCAGTAATGCTCTTGGGAGGATCCCAATCAAGAACTACTTCAACCTTCGTTGGGTCTACTGCTACACCTTATTCTGAGATTACATGTCCCAGGTAATGGACCTAAAAAATATAAAAATGACACTTCAAAAACTGACCATAAATATGTATCCCACATAGTGTCTTAAAAAACATCCTCATGTGTCTCATACTAACATCCATAGACAATTATTACACTCAAATATCATCAATTTAGACCCCCAAATACTATTCTATGAAAGTATGGAATATTTGGTTCAAAAGTCCCATGAACACTACTGGGGAGTTCATATTCCGGAAGGGAATCACCAAGTAATCATTGTGATTGTAGTGAAATCTGAATGTCATCCATAGTATATCCTCATATTGTAATCATATCTAGTGATAACATGATATGAGGTCAATATTTGAGACCCATTTCACCCCTCTCAACTGGTCAAAGTGGTCATCAATCTTCAGTAGCAGATAATTATTCTCCATAGTAACCTAGTTCATGCACTGGTAGTCCACACATAACCTCAAGATCATGTCCTCGTTCTTTGAGAATAACACTTGGGTTTCCTTGGGGGTATACACTATTTTTTCACAAACCTCTTCTTATATATATCCTTCAACAACAACCTCACCTCATGAAGCTCTATGGGAGACATCTGATATGTTGGTGTAGATATTGGGGTTGTAACTTGGTGTGAGTCAATTAATAATCCTAGATCATGGTGGGGATGTAATCCAAGAACATCCCTAGACAATAATTTAATATTTTCTTCCACCTAAAATGGAAATTCGTAGCTCAAGGCTTTTACTACTCCAAGTGTAATTCAAGTCAACTGGTGAGTAATTAGCTGCGCTCCACTATTCCTGATCATGTCCTGCTCTACCAAGGTTTTCTTATCAGCCACAAAGTAAAACCTCATTCTTTCACTATAGACACACTGCATACTCCTCCTAAAATAATTAATATGGAAAAACCCAGGTAGAATAAGTCTATAAAAATGATGAAATTGTAAGGCATCATAACTTCTATATATAGATCACATAAAAACTATCTCCTCTATGTGTCAGATCGTATGGTCAGCATAATTGTGCAATCACCGAGTCATTGCCTATCAAGGCCTCTAACGAAAAGGTTTAAGGAAATGTTTCAACCAGAATATCTATGTATCAAACCAAATAAGTGGAATATATGGAATGAATCACACCTATTTCCATCAATATTGTAGCTAAATTATAAATTTCATTGATTCTGCTTTTTATCAACTCTAGAGACTCCGGGTCATATGACTCCATATCCTGTAGTTAGAGTTATCCCTAACCACCAACTCATAGATCATGGCATGCACTGCCTAGGTGTGGTGGTGGTAATAGTTAAAACCTCTCACAACGTCATGCTACTATGTCAACCCCTCTAACACATCTTCCACCCTGTAGACCACCCTTCTCCAGCCTATTCCTCTATTTAGATGGCCCCTCTATTATTTATCAATCAAATACATGACGAATCCTAATATTGATGTCCCAAACCATCATAGGAGAAACACCACCTCTCCCATGAATGATTCAATCCATCCTGATTTCCCTACAATGTTGACCATATGTCCTAGGATCGCCTCCTAAAGCGTATGACATGTTGTCTTCCATGTGTCTTTCATTGGATGCTTGATACTGAGACCTCAACACTTGGGTGTGCACTACCAAAACCCACTATTTTTTCCTTCACTCCTATGAATATCATACCCACCAAGGACTCCTCAAATGCCCCATCATATGTGGAAATGCAAAGGGATACCACCAAAGCCCTGATGTTATGGTGTAAGACCTTGTCAAAGTTCTGCACTCTAAATAAGAGATCAGGAAACATATTTATGGAGTATCATGAGATATCATTAAACCTAGATGATTACACAATTTTGGTCAAACTACCCTACTACAGATGTAGATTCTCTTGTATGGACACTCATCACAACGTGGCTAGATAGATTTACTCCTTAAAGAGATTTTCAAAGTATGACCAGAAGAGAGTTATCTAGTTATCTGAATGAGTAACTAAACTCTACTATCTCCCAAAAACTCCCCAAAAAAGACTCTCCATAAGGACCATAATATAATATCTTGTTTTTCTCATATGGTAGAAAATGAGAGGGACTACCTCAAGCCATTCCTCAAACATTCGGGGTTCTGGTTCACCCTGAAACATGGGAGGTCTTTCCCCAAGAACCCATCTAGTAAACACATCCTATAAACATATTTATCTGGAACTACTAGTGCTAGATTCTACTCAGTGGGTGGTTTTATATCTAGTTTACCACCCAAAGGTATTATCTCTAGTACAAGACCCTAAACTAAAGTATCATAACTCATCTGATCATCCTCATGATCCCATAGTAGAATCTTCGTTGTCTAACTTCACAGAGGCATCCTAAAATTTAAAAAATATTTACCATGGTTAAATGATTATATCTATGGAGATGAATCAATAAGTACTTGGAAACCACCACCCAATACTATATGATTCATGCACCAATGTTTTCCTCATAACCAATTCCTACATGTACCGAGTCAAATAGGTGGGTTATTAGAGTCCCTGTGTATAGATACATCAGTCATCGCACCAACACTAGAGTCCATGTCTAGAAATTCAAACTCATACCTCATAATATTGCTTCCCCAATCCAATCTCACATGCTCTGATCCTACGATATAATTGAATCCTTTGATACCACTCTATCAGAACTCCACCTACTAGGTTCTGACTCCTAAATACCCCATGTCCACCTCTAATAGTCTTGGTTCAAGAGATGATAATCGATAAGGAATATCCAATGAATAAGAGGCATAAAAAAATTAGATGTACATATACACACATATCCAAGGCCAAACCCTGCTAAAATGTAAAAAATATATAAAACCAATTCATTCATATATTTATAATTCGAAAAAAGTATGCTAGTAAAGTAGTAAAATCTTAAAAGGGTCCAAATACAAGCCCGACCAAAAAATGTAAATAGTACAACCAAATCCAAGGGAGTGGACTATGATCAAATATAGACTCTCAGAAAACACCTCATCTTATCAAGATCAAGATAATTTGTAACTACTCAGCATCCTCTCAGGACACCTTCAAAAGGGTCATCATCTATAAAAGATACAACACATGTTGGAAGATCCCATGGAGGGGAGACTATGACAATACCCATCACACCCCTAAAACCCTAAACATGAAGCATTAAGTATAGTCAACTAAATAAAAGATATAAAAATTTATTTATAATATAAAGCACAAAAATATACTCATAAAGTAATTTTTTCTCCAGGAGAACACAAACCACTTCAAGCCACATGATTCTACTTGAAGAACTTATAATTTAAAGAAAATGCACTCTAATAACTATGAAATAATTAGAGACTCTCATCGAAGAGTTCTAGATAATTGGTCCCCACCCAAGAAATCTCACTGGTCTTAAAATACCCTGATAAACAGATATGGGATCATACCCTAGACCATTATGAGGCACCATGAACCCGATCTGGATTAACAAACTATGTAGAGGGTCATGCACCAATGATATCACAAACACCAGTGATATGGATTTCTATAAGGATGTCCAATTCCCTAATCAAGGAGGGCATGTTAATTCCACAAAACCCACCAAAGGTATAAATACGATACATGATCAAACTCTGGTCTCAGTGTGGGACACCATGAACTATATCTAACACTTATCCTTTAGAGGGTATTTCCATCTTATGATTTGGATGTAATGCCGCACAATAACCTCAAGGGAAATGACCAATGGAAACTGTATTAGCTGACATGAGATTGAAATTTTGAGATGAAGAGATCCATGATTTATCTAAGGGAGTACATGACATGTAAGTAGAGTACATGACATAGCTTAATCGAACTAGATATCCCCATGTGTTTATTCATTTCATGGAATGTAAATATTTGAATACAAGGTGTTTAGGTAAAGTAAACTGAGTGTAGAGATCATTTGACAACCCAACTATGTCTCCTCGTTGTGCTCGAGTACCACTTGCCATGCCATGTGCAGTTGGTCATGTATGTGTGGTGTAACATTGCATGTCAAAGCCTGTGTACTAAATCCATATTTGTGTACCCTTTGAAGTACACACAAAGCTTCTAGGGAATGATCACATGGTGTGTGACCCATTCACATGGTGTGTGATATTTAACTTTAATGGGAACTCAAGGACTACAACCAGGGGGTCCCACACAGCGTGTAATCCTAAAATACATGTCGTGTAGATTAGGATTTCTCAGAATCCTTGGTTTCTCTTCTGTGTCATCTTCCATTTTTCCAGATCCACAATTCTCAATGTAATTTTTTAATCTAGGGTTTTCCAATCCTCTTATTTCTAAATATTATAGAGAAGGGCTTCAAATTCTCTTGAGAAATGTCTACTAACGACTTTCATAACCACACTAATCGTGATTCGATAAAACCCCATGAATCCATACAATATTCATCTAATAGTCCACATCCATCTTTTCACCTCGATATCATCATAAATCATGAACCACACCCCATTGTATCGATCTATTATTTAGAATAATGGTTGAGAAATTATTGAATATTGGGTATTTTGTTGAACCATGGGACAATGAAATACCTATGATAATCGTGAGAGAAATGGGGGGAGAACACCATAAGCCATAATATGTGAGGTATTAACCTATTATTTTGTTCATTTTGACTTTATACATTGTTGAAGATATAGATGAATGAAGGGGGATAGAAAAATAATGAACAACAATCAATCAATTTAAATCTACCGATGATGCAGGTATTAATGTTTTTCATGAAATCGATCTACATTCTTATGGGATTGAAGAATAAGATGGGTACACAAATAGAAATCCTACCTAGAATTTAGATCAATAATTTTTTAAAATAATTTATGCACTTACATCATTGATGAGATCCAAAAACTCTATTAGGGCAATGAGTGTTGATCTAGTATCGATTCACCATCTTTCTCCAAGAAAACTCTCCTCTAATAGATCTATAATGGTTCTATGGATCTACCAGTTTTAGCAGCTAAACCTCATAATCCACCAATGATTTATAATTATAGATGAGTTTGGGTCTCTAAAATCAATAAATAAAATAAAATAATTTATTAAATTATTTTAATCACTTTATGCCTGTTAAGAATTTTTGACAAATTCCCCTCACTGAAAAATATTATGTCATAACTATGGTAAAACATGTGTTCTAAACTCAATGGTACCCTGTTAATTTTTATTTGGGCCCTAATTCAGAATTTATTCTACCTTTTCATGAAAATTCTATGTGTATTTTATTTAATATATTTAAAATATTTTGAACATCAATTCCAGGAATATCCGGCCTCAGAATCATATGTTGTATCAGCGCCTTGTCTCAAAATTAATCTATATAATATAAAGATATAATACATGAAAAATATGAGTCATACATTTATGTAGTGGCTGAATTCCAAGGTATATATTGAGGTGCATCACAAGCACTATCCTTAGGTCCTATGGAAAATTTGGTGCATAGTCACATGTGAGGATAGGAAAGCATAGTATGAGCTACCACCTTCTACAATCAGCTATAGGATCTTCCATGTATACGATATAATGTAGTATAATTTATATCCTAGGAAGATTTCCAGGAACCGAACCCCTCGATCCGATGAAGGAGAGGGACCACAATCACTAGAATATGGGTGAGTGGTGTTTGGTGAATGTCATATAGGTAGGGTTGGAATAGTGTGTAAAGAAACATTGACATATCCCATAGTCCCTAGTCCACAATTGGAAGAGTTTGTAGGGATAGGATTAGCATCAGATTTAGAACTCTAGGAAAAATGGTCATATGGGGAAAAAGAAATCTTTAGGGTGGTTCAAAGGGGGATTATTCAAGGACTAGGGAAGTGGATTTAACATCCAGATATCCCTATAGATGCATTCATTTCTTATTCTTGGGAGAGATCATGTCCCTTTAGATATATCAACACTCTCTACAAGACTAGTCAGGATCTCAATAAAGAGGGAATGTTTATCATAGGGATGATTCATGCTAGAGCGTGCTTCTAGGTTACTTAGGTTGAGGTGGTGTAGTAAATATTGGAGCTCGAGGATCTAGTCCACTATTGGGGAATGAAATTCTAATTCAATACCTGAGGAAAGGTGCTACTCAGGATGACTTTCTCTTCAGAGCTCTCAATAATCTAGTTATATTCTTGTGCTTTACTTTAGGGAGACTCTAATGAGTCATGGTGAAGTGATGTATGCTAGGACTCTCATGTGGAATAGGGAACTGTCATCAAACAAGTATATACACTAAACCCATGTGATTTACAAGCTACTAACACCCCAAGAGTGTTGTGTATATCTTATTTTATGTGTTAAGGGAGGAACAAACATGGAAGATGGGGTGGTTCATGTCAAACCTCGGGAAGAAGTTGATGTAGCATCAACTCTTGAAGGGGTGTGTGGGGGGGACTCCATAAGGTTGTGGTCATAGGAAGCCAACCATTAGTCTAAATAGTTCCATTAAAGGAGGTGGAAGCCACTGGGGAAATAACCCAACTAGATGGATTTCCCCTGAATATTTTTGGAATCTTCACCAGACTATATCTCTCTTCTTGGACTCTTCCCCTTTACATTTTTTGTTCTCCATATTTTCATTTCTGGGTTTGACTTACTCATATTAACATGGGTTTTCAAACAATTTTCAGATATCATCTACCATATTCAACATCTGAGTCGAAATTTTAGTTTTTTTAGGTTGTGAGAGTGGGTGTGATTCTCGTAGTGAAAATGGATAGGGAGATTGTGGCAATTAGACCGACCCTTGAGGTTCCTCTAGAAGAGACTGGTTAGATTGTTCCCTTAGTGGAGGGCATCAAAATGGTTCCCAATATAGGGATAGGTGAAGGATATTAAGTGTTGGAACCTATAAAAGAGGTTTAATATAGGGAAATATTAGATATTAAGTCTCGGTGGAGGAGTCATAAATTGGGTGAGTAGCTAGAGAGATTGGGGATGTTGTATTTGATGTTCATGTCCTGTAATTTCAATTACAGGTGGATATGGGAGCAGAGGCTCCAATGGAGGATGGAGTAATTCTTCCATTGATGATGGTGATTGAGGAGGCCACAATGGTTGATCTTTCACTAGAAGTTCCCTAAGCAGTGGCCATTGGGTCAGGGGATGAAATTGGGTCATTTGTAGGGAAAATATAGAATATGGGATGATGGAATCTACCTCGGAGGTTCCATTGGAGATAGTTGGGGTTTCTTATGTAGTTGATTGGATTGGCGAGGAGTTATTCTCTATAGAGGAGGAATCTTCCATGCCTGGGTACATGCCTGCTGTTGAAACAAACATTGATGTCTTAGAATTCTTTCAGTTGTATGATCCAACGCCTCTTGAAGACATTGAATTTTATAGATTAGATTATTATAAATAGATCTCGTTCATTCCATTGAAGGTTTATATTTATGTTTGAAACATAATAATATTCACTCTGATAGATAACATGATTATCCTAGTGTGATATCTCAGGTAATAGATTGTCAGTCTAGTAACCAGTTGGGTGGACACTAGAGACCATCACACACTAGATTGATAATTCATCATTGGTTAGGCACATGATGAATGAAGGGTTGTCGAAATATCCTAAATAAGTATAAGGTTAACATCTCCAAGTTTATTTAGGCATCTGAAGAGGGGATCGACTACCTAGATGGTCTAGTGTAGGAGTACGCAGTTAGGTCTACTTCCTAATCTCATATCATCGATCATATGAAGGAATATTTGATGGAATATGATCTTGAATTATTCATCACTAAGGTCAATCATTCAGGTAATTTTTCAATGGAGAGGATCCAATGTGTGGATGACCCTCTAGAAATTCAATTTAGTTGTTTTAAATTCTAGTATGATTTCATGTATTTATTTTCAACATTTTATTCTTTCACTAAAATAATACTCATGATACAACCAAATACTAATCCCTATTCTCACACGATTCATGATCGATATGAGAAAAATGGGATGAATATGTGATTTTTCATTTATATGAGGTTTTTTGACAAACATTGCACAGTCGGGGTCAACATTTTTTTTATTAACCACCATGATTATTTAGGCTAAGATGGTCTATAGATGGAGAACATACCTATCTTAATAGAAAAAAATCCTTTTCTAACATACACTTGTGCATGAATGGGGTAACCCTATAGGTGTTTATTTCTACCTAAAAAAAGGGGATTGGTGGGAATGAATCACAATTCTCGATATTTGGAACTTAATGGTATGGCATGATGATGGATGATAACTGATTATCATGTTCAAAGAAAACATCCATTATTGTTCTTATGAGGATGGGGTCAAAAAGGGGTTTGAAAAATGAACATGTTCAAACATGGGACCTATCCCAAAATGTTCTCCAAATTCTTTTGGGAAATGTTCCTTGGATGGTTGGTAAGCCAAAGTGTCACAGGACCTTTCCATCGAGGGGGACCTATTCAGACATGGGGGAAGATGAGGATCCAAATAATGGGATGTGAAATGTGTGGACATAGAGTTATGGAATATTTGGATTGATTCTAACCCTCTTTCAATTACACCAATGTGACTTTGAGCACAATGTGTAGGCGTATATGTTTGATCAAAGGTCAAACTCATCATCCATACAAAGAGTTGTTTTGGATGTTGAGGGACAGAAGAAGAATATTAATTATGTGATAGGTAAACAACATCAAAGGAATGATCCTCCCTGGTGAGAGCTTATGATGCTCCATTATTTTACATAATGAAATGGGGATGATAGATATGATGTTTAATGCTATATAGTAAGGAATTTGGACACACTATTTAACAGAATACATTGTGGATGATAGAACAACAGATTAATGTAATATGGTGAGGAACATGTATCATATAGTTTAACATCATGTGATAAGGATGTGGTAACCAACATGAATGGTAAGTTCCCAACCATAGTGGTGTGGGGAATAAGAGGGCATAATAATGGGGGTACTCCCCGGAGATGCCTATAAGGTACAATAATCATGAAATACCCTGTTCTAAGAAAAATATTATGGGTACAGTTTCACATAGTTTCAGTTCATGACTCATAGACTATGGGTTGTCTCACAAGGGATATGTGTGGAATAGGGGAGAAGTAACCCAACTTTATTAGAGGATCTTAGGAGGACACTTCACACAGGATATCCAAAATAAATATTTTATGCATAGATTTTATGTCCAGTCTGCTTGAACCATTAATCTTAGTTTAACATCATAGATCTCGGGACATAGGTTGGGAATCCTAAAAGGATATATGTATCATGGTGGAGTAACAACCCAATGTAAATTAAGAGAAAATGGACCCAAGACCACATGAAACATTCCCAATAGAACTAGTACAAATAATAAATACCCTAAAGTGTCAGTTGTGGCATGAAATAGTAGTAGCCTGACATTAATAGAGGGATAAGGGAGGCCCTATGCCATGTAAAATATAAAGGGTGGGTTGAAAATAGTTTGATTTCATGATTATGGGACTTGAGATCCTAGTTTAGGGTCATAGACTTCAATCCCATGGAAAATAGTTAATGGTCAAAATTATTGGACCATGGATTTTAGATTGAGGTCATAAATCTTGGACCAAAGGGTGGCGTATCTCATAGGAACATGTGCAACAATGAAGGAAAGTTACCGGACATGAATTAAGGGTAATATGAGGCCACTGATTCCACACGAAGCATCTATGTTACAACTCTTACAAATTTTGATGTTGTGAATCTTGGATAGGAGCTTCTAATTTATGGTCATAAAGATTAGACCCACTGAAAATTGTTTAAGCTCAAAATGTTTTGAAAAAAGGGTTGGGAATCCAAAATGTGTATGTATAGAGTGGTGGAGTGTTAAAAATTATGTGAATTGAGGGATATAGCGGGCCCATTCCACTCAAAAAATTACCCAGAGTACCTTTACATAGTTTATAGTCATGATGATTTTATTTGGACTCATATTTTAAGTTCAAACAGTTCAAACCATGGGTGTGAATACCCCAAAAATACATGTGTATCACATTGATGTGACAACCCATCTTTAATGGAGGGGAAATAAGAACATGTTGAAAAAAAAGTTGATGGGGGACCCAAAAAATAGTTTAAACTAGTACTCGCTCGTGCATTTGTATGGTGATAAAATAGAATTCTTAGTTCATGCATTCTCATGACAATATGGTTCACTGATTTTATAGAGACAATAAAATATTTTGTAAAAATAAAAGAAACTGGGAATGTTGTTAACTTTACAATTTCTAGTAATTAGTAACCTAAATTAATTGGAAATAATTCATTGAAAGGAACTAAAGTTTCAAAAAAAATATGAATAAAACATGTAAAGAATATCTGCATAATCTATTAATAGTATAGACTATAGGGGAAAGAAAAACTAATAAACAATCTTGAAAATAACTGAATAATGCTTGATTATCAATAACGATGCAATTAAATCATTCTTTTGGTTTCATATGTCAGTTATCCCAACTGATGGTGGGTTAAAACCAATGTAGAATAGAAGCACCATCCCAATCCAATATGAAATAAAGATTCATTACAATATTGATATGAAAAGATAAGCTGTTGTCACTGCCACTCCTGGTTTTCCAGCCTTCTTTAAACCTGTACCAGAGCTCCTACCAAAATGAAGTCCCATGGAGCTGTGTCCTGGTGCCGCTTGACCCAAGTGGGGAGCTGATATTTCCAACAATGAAATTAACAGTAAAACAGAATTGTTTGGTTCAGGTACCTAAAAGTCATGCTGATGAGATCAATCCATACCAGTAGACGACCAGGAAGCGGTGGTCATGGCTTCGGCAGACTGAGAACTATGTGCAGTATAGCAACCTTCTTGGTAAAGTACATGGAAACAAACTAAGAATTGTGTGTTGTACACCAACCTGAGAATTATGTGTAGTACACCAACCTGCATGGTAAATACACAATCAATTGCATGAGTACACCAACCTTCTTGGTAAAGTACACAATCAATTACATGTGTACACCAACCTGAGAATTTTTTGAAGTACACCAACCTGAGAATTCTGTGCAGTACACCATAATTCTTGGTAAATACACAATCAATTGCATGAGTACACCAACCTTCTTGGTAATGTACATTGAAACAAAATAATATATTAATGTCACTCTCATAAAAACTGAAAACTGAGAATTGAAGTGCACATAGATGCTCATTACCAAGAATAGATGTCCCCCCTTGCTTGTGGGTTGCACGCCAATGTGGCTACATTAGAACCACCACCAACCACATCAACCTATGGTAAAAACTGTAAATTCCCTTCCATTGATGTTAGCACTAAAAATTTCTCTAACCCTATATATTGAGTAATAATGCTTCTAAAAGGAGAATATTGATTTTAAAATTAAACATCCCATTTATTAAAATAAAAAATTCAACACAAAAAATTAATCAAATCAATATCAATCAACAAAAATAATTCAATTCACAATACAAAATAACTACGAATAATTAGAGATGTGAAAAAAAATTGTAATAATAAGGAATTTTTTATATAATTCCAAAAAAAACATAGATCTATGATATTGAAAACAAAAAATGAAGGACATTGAATGGAAAAAAAGAGCATGATATAAAAAAATGATGAAAATATCTATTTTTCATGCATTCAAATACAATACATATGGAATGTATTTAGTACATGAAGTAGAAATTTCAAAACAGATTTAATATTCCAGGTAGCTTATATTTAAAAGTAGAGGATATATATTTGTAAACATAATGAACATTTCATAAAAAATAATATCAAATATGAAAATGTAACAAATTTAAATTTTCATGGAATCGAATGAACAACATACTTTGAATGAATGAGAAGAAAAGATGTTGAGTATAACTTCTCCTGGAATCGGTTTTACCTGGAATATATGGGGACTTTTTCAACGGGTTAATGAATAGTTAGAAGAATTATATAATGAAAATTTATGTGAGGTAAATGAAAAATATAATAATCCACTACAAAATAAAAAATTAAAACAGAGGTAAATCAGAGAATCTGTGAGATAAGAAATTGATACGAACAAAAGATAGACGATGGAAATAAAAAGATGGATTAAAGGATATGAACTAAAGAAATCATACCAAACGACTTAAATTGAAGGGAGGATGACTAAATTGAATCATTGTAGTTCCAATGGTGGAATGAGCAACTGATTGGACATGAAGGCATGAGGAAGAGGTGGCCACTTGACAGCAACAAATATCACAAGATTGTAACTTTAAATATTCACATAAAACTAATTTTAGCATAGAAAAGCTTGGATTTCATATCTCATCATCAAAAATATACCAATAATCATAAAACCATAAAGATAATAAGATTAGTGGTTAAGTAGACATGTAAAGGTCAGTATTTTCAATACTGATATAAAAATCTAGAATGGGAGTCAATAAACATAAGAAATTGATAAATAAAATAAGACCTATGATAAATTAACCTATATTTGATGGCCTAGTACCAAAACTTGCATAATTCCACCTCTTTATAGACTCTCACGCTTCATCCGATCTATTACAAAAATCTGGGCACTGAAAAAACAACAAATAAGTGAAAATATTTTATCATGGTGAGCCAATTGTCAATCATACTAAAGCCAAGAAATATATATTATCCATGAAAACAGTGTAGGTACCATATATGGTGATGATATTATGGCTACAGTATAGGGGAGATGCTACTTATAATTGAAAAGGAGAGTTGGTCAGTCTATCTTCTCCGAAATCATTTTCCTTGTAATGGAGGAAGATGCTACTTATAATTGATCACCCTCGTTTTGTGAGAACTCATGCTATATAAATGGTTGTAGGTTTAGCCAGTATCATTTTCAGTGAAGGCCTCCATTCACTAAAAATAGCATACAATAAGAAAACATGCATTAGGTTTAGAAACAACATGTGCCCACTTCATGAAGTAGCATAACTACTGGTAAGTAAAAAACAACAATTCAATAACTTTCCCTGCACGTTCCCCCTTTACCAGCTTCTGCTCCCCCCTTTACCAGCACCTCTCCCTCCCCCTTCCCCTACCCAGCTCTTCCCCTCCCCTCCCCCTTGCCCAGCTGGTCCTCCCACCCATTCCAAGCATCTCTCCCTCCCAACTCCTCCTCCACACTGCCCATCCCCATCCCCCACCAGCCCCTCTTCCCCGCCCAGCCACATCCCCCACCAACTGCCTCCCTACTGCCATGTTCTAGCCCTCTTATCCCCTCCCCTCATGCCCAGCCCCTCCCCTCCCCTCCCCCTATACCCATCTCTTGACGTCCCCTCGCCCCTTACCAACTCTTCCCCTCTCATCCCCTCCCCTCCTGCCCAGCCCCTCCCCTCCCCTCCCCCCTACCTAGCTATTGACCTCCCCTTCCCCCTGCACAGCATGTCCTCCCACCCCTTCCAAGAACCTCCCCCTCCCAACTCCTCCTCTCCCTACCCATCTTTTCCTCCCACACATTCCAAGCATCTCTCCCTCCCAAGTCCTCCTCTGCACTGCCCAGCCCTAGTTTCCTGCCCAGCCCCATCCCCCACCAGCCCCTCCCCGCTGAAATGTTCTAGCCCTCTCATCTCCTCCCCTCCTACCCAGCCCCTC
The DNA here is from genome assembly GCA_963277665.1 of Viscum album. Lineage (NCBI taxonomy): Eukaryota > Viridiplantae > Streptophyta > Magnoliopsida > Santalales > Viscaceae > Viscum > Viscum album. Next base: position 1,936,027,405 of record OY728142.1, read on the forward strand.
CCTTCCCCTCCCCCCTATACAGCTCTTGACGTCCCCTCCCCCTAGCCCAGCTTGTCCTCCCACCCCTTCCAAGCACCTCTCTTTCACAAATCCTCCTCCCCACTGCCCAGCCCGATTCCCCACTAGCCCCATCCCCCACCAACCCCCTCCCCCTTACCCAGTTCATCCCCTCTCATCTCCTCCCCTCCTGCCCAGCCCCTCCCCTCCCCTCCCCCTACCTATCTATTGACCTCCCCTCCCCCCTTCCCAGCATGTCCTCCCACCCCTTCCAAGCACTTCTCCCGCGCAACTCCTCCTCCCCACTGCCCATCCCCATCCCCCACCATCCCCTCCACCTTTCCCAGTCCCATCACCCACCAGCCCCTCCCCCGTGCCCAGCCCCATCCCCCACCAGCCCCCTCCCCCAACCCAACTTGTCCTCTGACCCCTTCCAAGAACCTCCCTCTCCCAACGCCTCCTCCCCACTGCCAAACCCCATCCCCCACGAGCCCCTCCCCACTGCCCAGCCCCATCCCCCACCAGCCCCTCCCACTTGCCCAGCCCCATCCCCCACTAGCCCCCTCCCCCCTGCCCAGTTCTCTCCCTCTCATCCTGTCCCCCTGCCCAGCTTATCCTCCCACCCCTTCCAAGCACCTCCCTCTCCCAACTCCTCCTCCCCACTACCCAACCCCATCCCCCACCAGACCCTCCCCACTGCCCAGCCCCATCCCCCACCAGCCCCTCCCTCCTTCCCAGCCCCATCCCCCAGCAGCCCCCTCCCCCCTGCCCAGTTATTCCCCTCTCATCCCCTCCCATCCTGCCCAGCCCTTACCCTCCCCCACCCCTAACTAGCTTCAACCAAAATTGTTAAAAAAAATAAATAGTTTCAATATATATGAGGATCATTTAAAAAATTACCAATTCTAAATAATGCACAATTGACAATGGTGTTTGATAAAGAAATCAGAATCAAATAAATGACTGATAATTACAAATATGTAAAAATGCATATGAAAAAAATAACCTTCATGTGGTGGTACACTTCACCAATCTTCATCGCATTCTTATTTAATGCATCTCTCATATATTTACTTATCACTTATGCGAACTCAATTGCTGAAATAAAAAGAATCCACACAGAAAAATTCGAACAAAGTAAACATGTAGAAAAATAGTGGGAAAAGAACTGGTAATCAAACCCATTTATAATTCTTCTTTATGTATTCACATGTACTGCGAAAACAAATAGAATAGATATACCAACTCCTAGTTTCCATGTAAGGACAATATTAACATCTCTACACCTTATCCTGAACTATAGGAGAAAATAGTACATCATTATAGTAGAAATCCATAACATATAGATTTCTATAATAAAAAACAACAGAAACATTTAATTAATTATTCTAGAAAAAAAATAAAAAAATAAAAAATAATGAAGATATGAAACATTGAATAAAACCAATAAAACATATGAAATAAAATAAATCCATAGATAGACTAAATAAAAATTTACAAAACATTAAAGAACCCCCCCCCTCATCCCACTGCCCAAAAGAATGGAATTTCCTCTGTAAAAAAGGATGGAATTTATAGAATGAAAGAATTTATAGAATACCTGAAGATTGGTGTGTCTTTTGATATTAAAAAGGATGTAATTTCCTCTGTTCAAAAGAGAAGCATCACCAAATTTCCTACAAAACAAATATATTAATATATATTCCAATTACTAGGTTTATCGATGACTAAGTAAAACTCATATATCCATATATATGTTATTTATCATGCCATTCCTAGGGTTCATGTTTACATAATCATTATATTTCACAGGGTGGATGTTTACAGAATCATAAAAAATCAAGAAAATTCCGTTGTATGCATATAGAGGCAGGAAAACAATAGCGCAGTAGAAAACATATAGAGGCAGTAAGAAAGGGTGAAATTGAAATCTATTTCAAAACATCCTAACCCCTGCATGAAAAGAGGATATAATACAGTAATGATTTTTGAACACATATAAAACCAGTATTTCCCTATAGTAAAATCACATACCATGAAAATGTAGTTGAGAAGATAATCATCCCCAATATGATTCTTTAATAAATAGAGACATTCAATAGAATGTACTGGTACATATAAAATCCAAATGAATGATATAATTAGAAAACGATGACTCAGAAACATTAACAGTAACTGGAGTAAATATTAAAATTTCAAAGCATACCAGTAGTGAATGACTCGTGGGGGGGTACCCAACAATTGTTCTACCATGGAATGAGGAACCAAGAGTAGTGAGCCATGTCAAAGGCCCTGGCAGGGTAAGGGATCATTGGAGAATCCAAGACACCAATCATGCCAGGGACAATGCCTTCCAATGTGAGCAGATCATGCCCCTCATGAGTGTTACAGGGTGCGTACGACATCGCCAGGATGTCTCTCTTCAACAGAAATGTGCAGCAGCTTGTGATCTGAATTTAGAGAGGAAGAAGATGAGGGATCAAATAGAGTCTAAAATAATTCCAGTTCAACCAAACTATTGCATGATTTTAAGGAGTTACCTTGTATTGAGTCGAATCGAAATATAATTGTTGAGTGAAGAATAGTTTCCCTTGTTGGAAACTCTTTAGGCCTTTTTATGACAAATTTTATAACGAAATTCATGTAAGAAAATTGAATATTACATTACTTATATCATCTGTAATTACAATGAAACAGTGAGTTCATTCATTGTTAGTGGCCAATCAACATGCTAAATTGAGAAAACTAAAATATAAATTTGTCATATTGGGAAAACATACTAAAAAATAAATAAATTCAAGGTTAGAGATTCCAAGAAAATGTAAGTTCAAACAGAAGTGCTCTGAATTAGAATGCATATTACATGTATTTAGAGTTGTATAACATTTATTCATAATGACAAGATTGGATATATGGAAGAATACAAAAATACAGAAATTGAAATAGGAATAATTATCTTAAAGTGCAGCATGAATTACTAAATTTATGTATGCATGTAGAATGTGAAAAAATATATTTATAACTAAAAATTTAAAATAAAAATAGTAATGAAAAAATGAATAACTAAATTTAAATAATCATAAGTTAAATGTAATCATCATTATTAAAATGAAAATGAAAATAAATTAGAACTATCCTTCAAGTGGTAATACACTTTACCCATTTACATGGCCTCTCAAATTCCTCAAACTTTAATGGTTTCAACATTACATGCACTTTACATAACCCACCAACATGCTAAATCTAGAAAACAAAAAACAAATTAGTCAAATTGGGAAACCATGGTGAAAAATAAATAAATCCAGAGAATATTCCCAAAAAACGGTAAGTTCAAACATAAATGTTCTAAATTATAATGCATATTACATGTATTTTGAGATAGATAACATGTATTCAGAAAGGAAATATTTGAAACATGGAACAATGAGAAAATACATAAATTATAATAGGAATAATTACCTTAAAATGCATACTCATTATGAACAATTGTTAAAGAAAGTAATTAAACTGTAATAGTGACTATAATACTCTAGAATTTGGATTTAGAGACTCATCGTCCGCGGAAAAGTATACAGATTAATCATATAATTAAAACACCTTAAAAAATCCGATTCATAGATTTATAAGATATTTGACGGTGCTTTTTTTGATTGACACTGGTTTTTACCTGGTCTTACTCGATGCGTGCTCAAGGGAAAGGGAACCCTAGGTGAAGAAGAAGGCAGAGTCGATGGAGCCAATGTCGGATGAGACGAAGTCGATGGAGCCTATGTCGGTGGTGTCGATCTCAGACGAGCCAAAGACGGAGTATCCGATGTCGGAGGAGCGGTAATTGGAGGAGCTATAGACGGAGGAGCCGTAGTCGAAGGATCCAAATTCGGAGGAGCCGAAGTTGTAGTCATATGTGGAGAGGGGATTTGGGGATGCGAGGGGAGAGGGAGAGAGGAATCAGAGCCGAAGTTGGATGAATCATAGGTACAATCAAGTCTCGAGAGGGGATTCGAAGATGGGAGGGGAGAGGGAGAGCGGAATCGGGGAGGGGTGTGGAAACCCTAGGTAATGGAGCGGTGAGATGAGGAGGCTAATCAATGAGGGGGTGCGAATGGAAATGGAAAATCCCGATGGAGTTCGAGATTGGTGGGGGTAAATCGGGGAGGGAAAAAAATTGTGACGTGGCTGCTTGTGGAGTCGACACATCAGCTGGGAGCTACCCAGCATTAGTATATATAGTGGATTAAAGATTATGGGACTTGAATTCCTAGTTTAGGGTCATAAATTTCAGCCCCTATATGCTTCAGTGTCTCAACCTTTCATTAGGTAAATCCCCTCCAGACTTTTCATCTCAACTACGATGTGCTTAGTGAGAAAAACAATGATTGGTCTGGAGTTCATGTTTTTCACTGGGGAGAACAAAATGAGGAGTGAAAGAGACTAACAAATCTCATGAGGGTGATCACAAATTTCAAGGCCCGGATAGTGAATTGGGAGTAACCAATGTTTAGGGAGTAACTATTGACCATGTTTAAATCATAGCTTCTATACCATTTTCATTTAAATGTTGGGAAAATATATGTAGGATCAACCATTGACCATGTTCAAAACACATGATCTATTTTTTCCTACCAATGATTCTTTAATCCATGAGCTCAGGATAGTAAGTGAGAATGTCTGTCTTAAAACAATTTTTTTAGTGAGCCTATTAATATTGGTAACAGGATGTTTATCTAAATTGAAGATAGCATAAAGCCCTAAAATAGATGTCTTGAATGTTCTAGATTAAAAATTTGGTGTCCTGGGAGCTATTTTTTCATGTGCTGAATGCACTGGAAAAACATGTGGGTAGGTGAGAATAAATCCTTGATCAAAGGGGAAAGATCCCAAGGTGAATCAATAGTAGAACTCGACCCATGAAAATATATTTGTGTGTCACTATGTATATTATTAATATAGTAATGAATCCACACATATTTCTGATACATGGAATGATAGAACATCGATTTTTGTATGTTGATTTCCTCTCTAGCAAGGATATTGTATCATCTCACATTAGGAGGAATGCATGTTTTATATGGGTAAGATGTGGTTCATATCATAATTATCATATGATACATCCTAAAAATATAATTGGTATTATCTCACATCTCATACTCATCAAATAAACAATCCAATTTTTATATAGGGTAAATTTTCATTTATCATCCCATGTATATCGTATGAGGAATCCCGATTTTAGATGGGTAAGTCTATAGTTTGACATAATGTGTTGTGGATTTCATTCTTGGATTTTTAATGTCTTATAACTCAAACTAGGGTTTTTACATGTTTATAATCATAAATATTATATTGTGGGTATATTTTCTATTTTTAAGGTCACTTAGCTATGACCAGGGGGCATGGGTTTCCTAAAGAGGATCGCATGATATGAAAGAGTGATAACCAAAGAAAAAAAGGAGTACTTAAAGGATACTTTTCCACACAAAAAACATGAAAAATAATTCCTTGGGTTAACATTATGACATTGCCAAAGGAAGATACCCCTAGTGATTCAACAAAGGGAGTTGGGACCTGGTTGAGATATTTGAGTGTCAATACAAGTATAATTAGGAAGGGAATAAACCCACACATAGTTTAGGAACATTGTGAAATAAGAGACCAATGACATAACGGTGATACCCTCTCAAATGAGGATATTTAATCTTCTCATACATGGATATGAGTAATCCCACATCTATATAGGGTAGGGCTACAGTTTAATGATGTGATCTAATGATGTTGGTGTTTTCTATCCCATGCTTGTAATATGGGGAATCTTTATTTGAAATGGGGTAAATCAACTCTCATTAAAAGATATCCTTAATTTATACAGGGTAACATTTCAATTTAATTTCATTAACTGATGACATAGTCTGTGGGGATTATGAATTGAGAAGTTTTCCCTTTCCACTCTCACAATGGCCTATGAGGTCTTATCAGACCACTAATGTATCAAAAAAAATTAATGGATATTATACTTAAGAATGATGCCTATTAGGGTATCCATGGGTGATAGAACCATAGGTAAAGGATGGTTTCTTTTAATCTATATTTCTTCTAGGATACAAGAATTATATGCATCATTATGTATCCCATGTGTATTTGAATCATGAAACAAGTACTTATAGAAATATGGTGTAAGTGTGAACTTATTTAAACACTAGGGATGAATAAATACATGAAAATAGATGTTGAATGCAATCAATTTAATGTCATAGTTCTTATACTAGGGATACCAATTTAAGGTCATAGATCTCAGACCTATTGTAAATAGTTTTTTTTTATCATTCTTAGACCACGGACAGATTTCAATATGTTCATGTGGTGAAAAAATGGTTAAAATCTAACATATATGAAGCCAAGGACGACCTACACCACATGAAGTTTTCCTAAAGCTGGATGAACATAGTTTAAGGTCATAAAATCTTGACATTGAAAAATAGTATCATGATTCTTATACTATCATTGTTATTTATTTTGTGGAAGTTTCTGTGGCATGAAAGAGGTAAAATCCAATGTGAAAGGAGTGCATGTAGACCCAGGTACCAGAAATGTAACACGAAAAAAAAGGAACATAGTTTAAGGTCATATTTTTTAGACTATAGTAATGGTAGAAATCAGTTTAAAGTCATGATTCTTAGACATGGAGGATGCTTCTGTCAAGGTTATCCATGCACCAAAGAGGAGGAAAACTTGATCTGAAAGGAGTGAAGGAGACTCAGATACCACATTCACCCCCCTTAGATGAAATTCATGTTGTTTAAGGCCATAATTCTTGGACTTTAAATGGGGCCCTGGGGATGAAGAGTTGTTAAATTTATTGTTGGTCTTGAATATATTTAATTAGGGAATCTCAATAAATCCCAAGATGATGAAATTAAATCCATATGTAGTTATGAAAGCATAAAATTGTAGGAGGCCCACATTGGAACTATGAGAAATCCCCACTGATGAGAGAACTAAGGCACCCCATGGATTTCATGGGGAACCCCATGTTCAAGGCATGGGGTAATGTTTTTTATCATATCATACTTACCATAAAAGGAATCCAAGTTGTATATGGGGTATGAATTTTTGAATCAACTCATACTTATTATAGAAGGAGTCCCAATTTTATATGGAGTAATATCATCTCTTGTTAAGAGAAGTATAGGATTTATATGGGGTAAGATAATAGTTTAATTTCATGTTATAATAATTCTAGGATTTTTATTTTAATGTCATAGAACATAGACTACACATTCTACTAGTTTAAATTCATAAATCTTTAACTGTAGGAGATGAAAATAGTTTAAGATCATAAATCATTAACCCTTGCAAACATTTTAATAATGTGTTTCATGGACAATGGATTTTAGTTTAAGATCATAAATATTCAACCATGGGGCTACCATTAGTTTAAGGTCAAAAAGGTTGGACTCTGGGAATACTGTTAGTTTAAGGAAATAATTCTTAGACCCTTTAAAATTAGGTTAAGGTATTATTTCATGGACCCTTGTAAATAATTTAAGGTAATGTTCCACATTACATGGATTTTAGATTAAGGTCATAAAGCATAGACCTTGAGGATTCTTACAGGAAGTACTATTTGAGAAACATAGTGTTGGTAGGGGTGTGATATGCTCTCCGTCAATGGTGATCAAAGGGTATACTCTATTGGAATGGACCTTATGAATGGTGTAAGGTCCATCCCACATGGTCTCCAACTTTAGAGGATTTTTAAAGGTATCTTCTATGTGCATTGAGACAATACCAAGTCACCCTAGAGGAAAGAGTAGATGAGAACCTTCTTGTCAGATGCTCTAGAAACCCTGTTCTAGCTCCTCTCTCTATTATTTTTGGCACGGAACCTATTTTCTCTAAGGGAATCAAACACCTATTGATAGACTTCTTATGTATTTTCTGACTTCTAATAATTATAAAAAACTATTAAAAGTGATAGAAGCTGATACTTAAAAGGTAAAGACTACATGTTTACCATATGTTAGAGAGTATGGGGTCACATGGGTGGAATTCCATGTCATCGTATGATAAGCCCAGAGGGAATTGGGGAGTTTTTCTATCCAATAATTTTTTATCACTCCATTTTCTATGGGATGTTAGAGAGTATGGTGTCACATGGGTGGAATTCCATGTCATCGTATGATAAGCCTATAGGGAATTGGGGAGTTTTTCTATCCAATAATTTTTTATCACTCCATTTTCTATGGGATGTTAGAGAGGTACTTTTGAAATTTTCAATATTCTCATTATCCTATGAACGGTAGTGATAATTATGGTTGAACTAGATGTTTTACTTAGATTATAGTTCCTTCAGCTTAAAATACTAAAGGTTGATGACATTTTCTGATAATTTCATGAGTACATTCAAACTGATGGATTATGTGGGATCTCATGAACTTTATAAAATATTGGGCCTTGATATCCTTCAGGGGAATAGATTCTTCCAACCAAGATAATTAGTCCATTTTAGTTAGAATAAACTATTACTGGTGAGCTGTCACTAGTGGTTATGGCTCAAAAATGTCAAGACCCAATACTAAAAAGGCCAAGAAAACATTGTAATTTGGAGAATATCTAGTGGTTGATACAACAAAATTAACAAAAATATGATATTGAATGACACCACTTTGAATCTGGATGTATTCATAGACTAGATGGGATAGAAATCTACCAACATCATAATCCAAGGAGAGAGATTTAACCCTACATGATTGGATCCATAAGACTTGACATGGAATTCTTATATAACTTGGGGGATCTCATCTCATTGGATGAAATGAATTGCAATTACATTAAACACATGTGTATAGAAAGTCTCCTCAAGGAATATCCTACTCTGGATAATGAACTATGTTTCCCACCAACAAATCCTCTCATGATCATTTTGGTCTAGTAGGATAATTCCATGCAAGATATAATTAGTGAAAGGATTTGTCTAAAAGGGAGTTTTGTACAATGTGTGCGAGTCTGAGGGTACTAGAATAGATGTACTGGTATCTAGTAGATTTAACTATTTCATGTCAACGTCATCTAAAATAGTTGGGGTTATGACCCTCCGGTGTGTCACATGGATGATCAGGACATCCTAGATAGGATCCACTAGATATGTGGAATGTATTTCCAAGGTATTGAATCTATCATTCTCTGATCAAGGGATGTGATGCACCTCTAGATAAGAAGGTAACTGAGCCATTAGCTGGAGATTGTTCTTCTTCAGGGGAATGATCACTTTCCTTTTTAAAATGTAGTAACCATTGAACTATTTTATGACCATATTGGATTATCCCTTCACATAAAAGGGTGGGGACATAAATATTGAGGGCTATCTCAAGATGAGTAATGAGAGAAAAAACCCTGCTACAGTATTGGTATAGAATTTTGAATGAAAATAAAGAGTATGGCATGATGGCCTATTCAGTTGGGATGAAAATAGTCACTAGTTCTACTCTATTAATATTTGGATAGGTGAACATTCTACTTTTCAGGCTTCAATAGGAACCATTGAAATGAATTTTCCTTCATGGGATAGCCTAATCCACAAATTGGATTTCATCTTCTGTGAAATCAACATCTCATAAAAGTTTTTTAGGGTCTGGATGGGCTGATAGAATATCATCCAAATTTTATCTTTTAACAGTCTTCTGCAGAGAAATCCAAATGTCAGACTACTGGAGGATCATTTCCCAATGATCCAACCATCCTGTCAGTATGAGGATATTGAGTATATACTTTACTAGACCCACTTAGGACACCAACTATATCTCATGATGCCTCATGTAATTCCTCAACTTATAGACTACAAAAACCAGTGTGAGGATGATTTTCTCAATATGGTATTATCTGGTATCCTTGTCGATGAGCATGTGACTGAGATAGTATACCCTATTTTCTTTTCCCTCATTTTTTTTGTGTGATAAGGGTGATGAGGGAATATTTCAGTGTGGCCATATTGAGGAACATAGGTTTTTCTGAGATAGGTTGCATCAAATTTGGAGGTTGTTGTATGTACCACTTGATTCCCTCAAATGTGTTATGATATTATTCATCCCCCTAGTAGATGGTTCCCTTATATATGATCCTCATGAGGGTATTAAACTATCAGGAAATATTTGTGATAAATTAGTGTATGTTTGATATGTGGCCTTGGAGGCCCCATAGTTCCCATAAGATTATTGGGGAAGTCATCTGATTGATGTATTTTATGTTCTATGAGTTGATATTGATTCCTCTATATCTTACAAGGATGATAACAAACATCCCATAGATACCCTTGAATACACACTTCAATTGGATCATCATCAAATTCTTGGATCAGATGATGGTGAACACTTTATCAAGTTACTTAATATTCTCTTGATGTTTGTGTGATTTGATAACCAAATTATCCATGTAGTATTCGACTAATCTCCCCAGGATTGGTTTGAATATTTTATGCATATCATACTCATAAGTAGATCATACATTCTCTAATCCCAAAGGTATCACTTTGTAGAAGAAATTCACATGTGGAACCTTGAATTTGGTGGACTACATTCCCACAGGGTCCTTTTTGGTCTAAATATACTTGGAGTATCCATTCATGAAGAATAGGGCATATAACCTTTTGGTTTCATTGATAAACATCTCTGTCACATGAAGGGTAAAATATTACTTCAGATAATGGCTGTTGAGGTTCCAAAAGTCAATATAGACACTGACCTTCCTTTTATTCCTTCTATCTATGATGGTTTTTTCTATCCATCTGATGTACTAGACCTCCCTGATAAATTTGTATTTAAAATTTTATCTCCTATGTCTTGACCAAAGCACTATGAGAGGGGTTCATCGAACTAGGAAGGTAACTGAGCCATTAGCGATAGATTGTTCTCCTTCATGGGAATGATCACTTTTTTTACAATGTAGTAACCACTGAACTATTTTATGACCATCTGAGAGTCCCCCTTCACATACCAGTGAGGGACATAAATACAGAGGCCTATCTCAAGTTAACTAATAAGAGAGTGAAACTTTGATACTTTATTGGTGTATAATTTTGAAAGAAAAGAAATAGTATAGCAGGATGGAATATGCAGTAGGGATGAAAATAGTCACCAGTCCTACTCTATTAAGATTGGTATTGGTAAACATTCTACTAGTCAGGATTCAGGAGGAACCATGGAAAATAATTTTCCTTCATAGAATAGCCTTATCCACAAATTGGATATCATCTTATATGAAATCAATATCTCCCTATAGTTTTTTAGGGTCTGGATGGGCTGAAAGAAGTCCATCACATTTTGAGCCTTTAACAGTCTTCTACAGAGCAATCCAAAAGTCACACTTCGGTAGGATCATTTCCTAGTGAGCCAATCTTCATGTCAGTACGAGGATATTGAGGATATACTTTAGTAGACCCACTCAAGACACCAACTATATCTCATTATGCCTCATTTTATTCCTCAACATAAACACTACAAAAACTAGTGTGAGGAAGATTTTCTCAATATGGTATTATCTGGTATCCTTGTAGATGACCACGTGACTGGGATAGTATACACTATTTTATTTTTCCTTGTTTTTTATGTGAGATGGGTGTTGAGGGAATATTTCAGTGTGGCCATATTGAGGACTATAGGTTTCTCTGAGATAGGTGGCATCAGATTTGGAGGATGTAGTAGGTACCACTTGATTCCCTTAAATTTGGTATGGTATTATTCATCCCACTAGAAGATGGTTACCTTCTATATGATCCTATAGAGGGTATTACAATTTTAAAAAATATTTGTGATAAATCATCGTATGTTGGATATGTGGCCTTGGAGGTCCCATAGTTCTCGTAGGATGGTTGAGTAAGTCATATAATTGATGTATTTGATGTTCTCCGAGTTGATATTGATGCCTATATATATTACAAGGAAGAAAATAAACATCCCATAGGTACCCTTGATTACACACATCAATTGGTCATCATCAAATTCTTTGATCGGATGAATTTGAATGCTTTCTCTAATTACTTAATCTTCTCTTGATGTTGGTGGGATTTGACAACCAATTTATCCATGTAGTATTCCACTAATATCTCTATGATTGGTTTGAATGGTTTATTCATATCATATTGATAAGTATATCGTACATTATCTAATCCAAAAGGCATCACATGGTAGAATAAGTTCACTTGTGGAACCTTGAAGTTGGTGGACTCCATATCCTCAGGGGCATTTTGGGTCTGAATATAATTGGAGTGTCACCTCAGGAATAACAGGTCATATAACCTTGTGGATTCATCGAAAAACATCTATTTCACTGGAAGGGGAAAATATTACTTCAGAAAATAGCAGTTGAGGTCCCAAAAGTCAATATAGACTCTAACCTTTATATTATTCCTTCTATCTATAATGATTTTTTCTAGCCATCGGGGGAACTCGACCACACTAATAAATTTTTATTTGAAATTTTTATCTCCTATGTCTTGACCAAAGCACCATGAGAGGGGTTCATCTAATTAGAAAGGTATTTGAGCCATTAGTTGGACACTGCTCCCCATCAAGGGAATGATCACTTACCTTTTGACAATGTAGTAACCATTGAACTATTTTATGACTATCTCAGAGTCTCCCTTTACATACAAGTGGGGGACATAAATATTGAGGGATATCTCAAGATGAGTAATGAGAGAATGATACTATGCTAATTTATTAGTGTCGAATTTTGAAATAAAAGAAAACGTATGACATGATATCCTATACAGTAGTGATGAAAATAGTCACCAGTCCAACTCTATTAAGATTGGAATTGGTGAACATTATACTAGTCAGGCCTTAGGAGGAACCATTCAAATGAATTTTATTTCATGGAATTTCCTGATCCACAAAGTGGATGTTATCTTCGGTGAAATCAACATATCATAATAGTTTTTTAGGGTCTGGATGGGATGATAGAATGTCATCCAATTTTGATCCTTTAACAGTCTTCTACAGAGCAATCCAAATGTCAAACTATTGTAGGATCATTTCCGAGTGAGCCAATCATCCTATTAGTATGAGGTTATTGGGGATATACTTTAGTAGACCCACTCAGGACACCAACTATATCTCATAATGCCTTAGATAATTCCTCATCTTACACACTACAAAAACCAATGTGAAGAATCTTTTCTCAATATGGTATTATCTAGTATCCTTTTCGATGAGCATGAGACTGAGATAGTATAGACTATTTTCTTTTCCCTCATTTTTTTATGTGAGATGGGTGTTGAGAGAATATTCCAGTGTGGCCATATTGAGGACCATAGGTTTCTCTGAGATAGATGGGATCCGATTTGGAGGTTGTAATCGGTACCAATTGATTCCCTCAAATGTGGTATGATATTATTTATCCCACTATAATATGGTTCCCTTCTATATGATCTTCAAGTGGATATTACAATTTCAATAAATATTTGTGATAAATCAGTGTATGTTTGATATGTGGCCTTGGAAGACCCATAGTTCCCATAAGATGGTTGAGGAATTAATATTATTGATGGATTTGATGTTCTATGAGTTGATATTGATGCCTCTATATCATAGGAGGAATACAAGAAACATCTCATAGGTACCCTTGAATACACACTTCAATTGGATCATCATCAAATTCTTGGATCGGATGAAGATGAACACTTTCTCATGTTTTCTAATATTCTCTTGATGTTGGTGGGATTTGACAACCAAATTATCCATGTAATATTCCACTAATCTCCCCAGGATTGATTTGAATATTTTATGCATAGCATTCTGATAAGTATATCATACATTCTCTAATCTAAATGGATTCACTTGGTAGAAGAAATTCACTTGTGGAACCTTGAAGTCAGTGAACTCCATATCCTCAAGAGCCTTTTGGGTCTGAATATACTTGCAGTATCCATTCATGAAGAATAGGGAATATAACCACGTGGTTTCATCGATAAACATCTATTTCCCTTTAAGGGGAAAATATTACTTCGGACAATAGTGGTTGACGTCCCAAATGTCAATATAGTCTCTGGACTTTCTGTTATTCCTTTTATCTATGATTATTTTTTCTAGCCATCTGGGTTAATGGACCTCCCTGATAAATTTTTAAATGAAAATTTTATATCCTATGTCTTGACCAAAGCACCATGAGAGGGGTTCTTCTAACTAGGAGGCTTATTTAACCCATGATTACTCCTTGTGAGCCCGAGATGATGAAGATGGACCTAAGGGTCCAGCCCTGGGATCTCTTCATAACTCCATGAAAAGACATCATCATGCTGTTTTTCGAATGACATAAATTATTATTGGTCCTCTATATACATGGTTTCACTAATCTATGTCAGCATCTAATATTCATACATACCATGTCACACCTAAATGATCTCCAAAACGGTGGTGGACACACCCTCTTCTAATATAAGAGTATTGTCATTCAAACCCTCAATGTTGACTAATATAGGAGAATCAGTGGGAGGAGGTATTTCTTCCAGGTTGGAAGACTCATGGGAAGAACTTGTGTATTATCTGGTAGACCTGGAATCCTCAATAAGGGGTTTATGTTGTTTAGAAATTGTTGTTTGAGAGGCTCTCAATCCAATTCTATCCATCATACCACTAGAAGATATTTTCTTGATATAAAATTAATGGAAACAAATCACTCTTTAGTGATCCAACCTTACCCTATGGAACATGTGGGAATTACATTAAACGGTATTCATATTGGGAACCTCTCAATAATTCATAAGAGTAATGTATTATGGTATCATTCAATCATTTCCAGTGTAAGAGTTTGATTTAATCTTTGGTTGGTCCTTATTCTTCAATATACCAAAATAGTTTTTCATATAAACAAAAAAACAACCACCTCGGTTTGTAATTTGTTACACTAATTGATGAATCGGGGGGAAAGTTCCATTCATGTCTACCCATTAATTTACTACTACAATTGTCTAGTCATTGGGAACATTGATGCACTCAACCCCATCTATCTGAACTTTCTTCCCCTCTCTATTATAGTATACATTCTCTAAATCATAGGATTCACATGATTCAAAGTGGGACACATCACCCTGGAGCACCCATATGAGACCATTTATAGATTACCTGAGGAACAGGTGATACTAGGAGGGGGCTATTGCATGAAAATGATGTCAGGGCCTACCTAGTAGCACACTGTAGGTAGTGTCCTGTGAGACTACCAGGAATTTGGTTCTTGATATCAATCCACCAAACTGGGTATTCAGATGATCCTTTCCATGCATATTCTACTCGACCTTATGATAACCTCTAACTGTCATATTGGAGGGTGTGAGGTCTTATTTTATTAGTACATTCTTGTGGAGTCTCTGGGTCAGAATGAGGTTAATCGTGCAACCTATTTTTACTAGGAAGTGATGAGTCTCCATTTAATTAAACTATAATGTAATGTGCAGTGGGAATATGTGTCCCTATATGAGGTTTCCCTCATCCTCCCTATAGAATTATATGATGGATTGAAATTCATCTTGTTTGACCTCATATGAATAGTAATAAATAGTGGTTGCAACATCAACTTCAAATTGGGAATATCTTTTAAAAGATTCTGTAATGGCCTAATGCATTTACTTTGATAAGAAGAGGGCCTCAAGAATCTAAATCCATTTAGGTGTGCTGCTGTGATGGTTTACCAAATCATAATTATTTTTCTATGGTATATTTTTGCATGCATAGGGTCTCCACTTGGTAGGGGGAGGAATGGATGATGCAGACTGAAGAACTAGGGTATAACTAGTTCTATTGATAATCTAATGCTAACTAGACAACCTAATCTGAATATCTATTGATCAATTATCTTCGATCTGTGGTTTGGATATAGTTGGATGTGGATGCACATGAGCCTCATCCAAGTTTCTGAGGACTCCTTAAGTGCATCCATGAGACCCGGGATCAAATCCAGGCGGAGGCTAATTTCTGGTACTGTTGCAGTATTGTAGCTGTACTATAATAGGTACTGTAGCAGGAACTGTGTAGAACTGTAGTAGGAACTGTAGAGGGAACGGTTGCAGGAACTGTTTGGCACTGTAGCAGCCATAAATATTTCCCTGTTTGGGTCTTCGGGCCACTGGTTTGGTCCCCTAGTCGATTAAGGCCTTCGGGACACCTAGGCCTTTGTGTTAGTAAGGCCTTCGGGCCACCTCAGGGACTTCAGGCCACCTTAATTGAAGATAAAAGCCAGACAAACTACAAGGAACAAGCTTCAGAAGGAGGTGGAGCAAGGAGATTTCACCATAGAAGAAGCTAAATAGATTTCAAGAATGAGAGGGTATGAAACCTACCATCGGGACAAGCATGTGCACGCACGGAAAAGCCAAGTTGAATAGCCATGCGAAAGTGGAGAGCTGATTTCATGATGAAGATACTGGGGAGGAGCAGTTCAATGCAGTTAGTCCGGGTTGTATGTAATGTTTGAAACATACGGGAAATTAATTCTTCTAAGGCCTACGGTCCATGTACTACTTACGCCTATGTGCCTTGTAAGGGTTCCACCTCACCCCATTAATGGTGGATTAACAAAAATCAATAAAAAACTGAAGTCCTTTGGGACATTGGAGGAGTTGGATGTGGATTATCATGGCATGGTCATAGGTGATATAACTGGCCATCTAACATGGTCAACAATAGAGATGTACCTGGTAGATCGGGTTTGGAGTACAACGCCTACTGATATCTATGAAAAATCCACTACCTAGCCTGACTATCATGAATGTTCTGGTTATCCAAAGAATTATTATGGTTTTAATTTCCTCAATATTTTCATCGATGGAATTGATTGGAGTTAATTGGCATGTTTTCATGGAATTAATCACTATTGAGCATCGTGAAGTGGTCTACCAACATGATGGAATTCAAATATATGTACTATTTTTCCTCATCAAGGTAATTATTGAGAAGAGGGTGTAATCTGGGTGCATCTCTTATCCTAGGAGGCATGGATTTATCGAGAGTGTGATATGGAATCAGTAATGGTGGAGGACTCTAATTTTCTATGCACTATCGATTCATTTTCTTCTATGACATAAAAATATATGATGTGGATGTGGATGCAGTGGTTGAAGGGAACACATAAACCACAAGAGATTATGGCTAGCCTAGGCGAGCATGAATGACACCATGACCAGGGGTGAGTACCCTTCGAGTGAAATAGTCATCATATTTCTAAATTCTTCAGCTGTGAGCCTGCATCCATTCACTATATCTTATACTTTCACTATCATAGTGGGAAGGTACATATTTCACCTATGCCAAAACTTCACCCATATTGACCTAACCACAATTCAATTTTTCTTACAAGCAGTCATTGAAGACATATCAACCCATTATGGTGTGTTTTAGGATCCTGTGGTATGGAAAATGGTTTGGAGGACTAGTGAGTGTAGCCTTCTGGGGCCTCTGTACTCTGGAAACATTATAATCCCTTTCCCCATGGCACTTATGAAGAATTATAGGACCTTTTAATCTCATAAGGAATAGTTTAGGTTCATCCAGTCTTAGAATGGCACTCTGGGAGTCTGGACTTGATGAGGTATTAGAGCCACATTTTTTCATCTAGGTGGCAGTTCTTATGGGGGTGGTACCTGTAAAGACCCGAAGCATAACGTACATGGACATTACATTACATTTTCGGAATACTTAGTACATAACAAAAAACACACACACAAGGATCGTAATAGTTTAGTGTCTTTGGAAACTCGGAATATAATCTTCTAATCGTGGTGAAAGATCTTCAAAATCTCCCATAAATATCTTCCTTTTTTTCCCTAAAACATTTCATTGTATCCTGGGGAAAAGAAAACATAAACGGGTGAGCTCAAATGCTCAGTAAGGGTAAACAAAAGAAATATCAATCACATCATATACATAAGCACATAACTTTTGGAAATCTTAACCTGCAAAAGAGATCATAATTTCATAACATGGGGTAAATCATGGCAGTGAAATGTAATCACAATAATCATAACCTAAAACATGAAACTTTGTTGCATTCACACATAAACATAGAGAATAATTTCTTGTTAGTCAAGACTCATTGCCAAGACTATCTTAGTGGACAAAGTCCCTTTCTGAATCGAGTAACCCTCGTTTCAGTCTTGTTTCACTGAACCGGTATAACCTACCATTCCAGCCATGTCTATCTCATGAGATATAAAATCTTTACCCAATGCATTGCAGGGAGATATAGGTCCCACCCATCTTATAATGAATCCTTTCTTATGTGTGCCACATAATCATAAAACATACATCATCGCATAACACATGTAACAAAAATGGGATTCTTGAAACATCATGACATCATAAAACAAACCATATAAGGTAAATGACTTCATAAAAATAATTCCCTCACAACATAATCAAATAAATGTAATAATAGGGATAAAAACAGAACCCTTTATTATCTTAGATGGAAAATAATTTTGATAAAACACTTGAACTCCATTCTTGAGGAAAATATCCTTTCTTCTTCAAAAACACTTTTCTTTTCTTAAAATGTCATAAAAATCTAAACTAAAATAAGTTTATTAAAAATAAACTTGAAAACTGGTAAAGGAAGATTCTTGGAAATAATTTTTTAAAAATCCATTCATGCCGTATAAGTTAAAAAAACATTCTTCGTACTTTTGTCGGAAAAGTCAAAAAGTACCTCGTATGAAAAACGACAAAAGATTCCTTTCATACATATTACTAAAAACTCACCGAAGGGTAAAAATGGATTTAAACAATTGTAGGTGGATGGAAATAATATTACATATTGATGAAACATGGATGTGGATGATAAAATACACCCCAGTAAATACTTACGAATAAACAATCTCGGATAAAAATGAGATTGTGATATTTCCCTTACCTTAGGTCCGATTTGCTTCATATGTGTCTGAACCTCCTGTATAATGATTTAAATAATGTCATTGACTTATTACAGAATCATATTCATTGTTATGATATCATATATGTTTCACTTATGACATTATATTACCCGTTCTTTTGTAAATTCCATCTTAAAGAAGCGTTTTGGGTAAAATCGTTTCATTTATCGTAGGTGTTTTGACTTGTTGTTCATGACATTATTATTACTTATATCATGATTTACTTACTTCCAGAATATAAAATATGATTTATATATCATATATATTCAGTATATATATATATATAATAGATAGATAAATGAAATGAAAAACACCGTTCATGGAGACGGTAGTCCGTACGTACGCATGAACGCTGTTTTCCTTTCCTTATTGTCTTGAATGGAATTAAGTAGATGACATACATATAAATATAAATAATTCCATTATCATTATTAGGTCATATATTTCATTAGTACTTATTTTATATACTTTATAATCATTCATGAATGGTTAATCATTGAGTATTAATCTCATCGCGTCGTAGAGACGGTAGTCCGTACGTACGCACGAGCGATGATATCGTTCCCATGGTCGTGGAATTGTGTTGAAGTGTATGTATACTATTTAAGTATCAATATCAATTTATAATAATAATATATAGTTACTCATTACACCTTTATACCCATCCAATTAAGGTGGTGGCGGAAAATAGATTACACCACGGCGTGGAGACGGTATTCCGTACGTACGCACGCGCGGTGATTTCCTTTTTCCGTAGGATGGATAGAAGGTTAATTAGAGTTGTTTCATATTTATAATAACATATCATTATATAATAAATACTGATGTTATTACTTTATCATGAAACAACTAAAGAAGAAGAAGTTGAAGAAGAAAGAGGTTGAAAAGATCGGTAATGGATATTACCTCTTCTTTGGAACGCCTCTTTGAATACTCCACTTAGGAAACTAAGATTGGTATTTGGAGAAGACCAGGACCTCTAGGATTATTCTAGGGAAGTGGAGAAGAGATTTTGGCAGGGGTTTGCCGAGATTGAGTGCTCAAATTGGTGTGAGGAGGAGGGGGAGGAGGTTCCCTTTTATAAGGGAGGAGAGGGGCACCTTAGGAATATCTCAAAATATTATTTTATATTAAAGTCAAAATCAGTTTATAATGGTTCCAAAGGGTCTTATTTCGAAGATAAAGTGGGGATGGGTCGAAATCCTATCAACCAATAGTATTTAGACAAGTTTAGGGTATTATTGTAAC
The DNA here is from genome assembly GCA_963277665.1 of Viscum album. Taxonomy (NCBI): domain Eukaryota; kingdom Viridiplantae; phylum Streptophyta; class Magnoliopsida; order Santalales; family Viscaceae; genus Viscum; species Viscum album. The sequence goes on from OY728142.1 coordinate 1,936,047,560, forward strand.
CTTATCAATTAGATTTAACTCTAAGTTAAATAATTTAACTTTTACCGTGTCTTTTTGTTTTCTTTCACTATATGGTTAATACACTTACTATAACATGCCAAACGAAGCCCAAATTGTATATTATTAATAAATATATCCTTATCTAAGTCCTTTGGCCGAACCTTAGATTTTTTGGAATAAAATAACAATTAATAATATAATATTTGATTTAAAAACTATTTTGTGTCAATTTTGACACTATTTGATACATGATTTTTGTGAAAGTCATAACAGAATTATATGTTCGAACCAAGTTGATTAAATCAACACTAACATATCATAGTAACCTAGAAAATTAGTTGAATTCATAAAAAGTCTAAAATTACATTTATTTTGGTATTTATAATATCAATTATGTCAATATTTCATTAATAAGATAATTACTGCATCATCTTTGTGTCATAAATAAATTAAATTATTTGAGGTCTAAAAATTACAAATAAAATACCATTATGTAGGAAATATTTTTAGCTTTCTAATGAATATTTAAAATCGAATTTATCTTATTTATAACCCTATATTAAAAATATTTTAGTAAATAAACATTGATTTTAACTCTTTTAACTCTTCTTTGAATTAAATAATAATAAATGTCCTAATCTAATCCAAGTGGGCCTAAATGGTCATATTTTATTCCTAATACTGTTTTTGGTCGAATTAAACTTGTCCAATAGAATTAGGACATGTGTTAGGGTAATAATAATATCATTTTTACCCTTAATTACCCTATTTACTTTTAACCGTGGTAAATAAAAGTAAAAAGTTACTATTCACCAAAAATTATTTTCATCTCATTGAACCACATTTTACTTACTGACATCAACCGTGTCTCTCGGATTTTTGAAATTCCATTCACATAAGCGGTAAAATTAAGATTTATGAAGAAATTAATTTTTTTAACTACCACTTAGTAGTTTCACTATTCATCAAAAATTGATATTTTACAAAACAATGCCAAAATTTCATCCTAAGCTATATTTCATATTCCGAATTCAAAAATGAAGTCTATTTTACCAAATTCATATCATATAAGTTGCATTAATTAATTTTATAATTAAATCCCGCTGTTAAAACAAAGAGCGTGTTTTTAAGAAACAATATCTATCAAAAGATTGACACTTGTTTATGTCTAGTTTAAATGTGAAATTACATCCAATGACCAACATTGTATTAAATTGTAAAAATATATTCTAAATATACTTTAAAACCACTCAAATTAATAATTTATCACTATTAATTATTTCGATTGAAAAAGTTGTTTTTAACTAAAATTTAGTAATTTTCACTATTCATCAAAATATGAAAGTTATCCGAAAATCACCAAAATTTCACCTTAGGATAAATTCGATGCTCCGAATCCAAAAATAAAGTCCATTTTGAGAGCAAAAATTTCTAAAATTTTAAAAGGTGGTTATTACTATTCATAACGGCTAGTTTTAATAATATTTTAATAGCATATCGTTGTTTAGTGAAACTCAGTATTACATACTACAGACGCTATCGAGGAAGGTCGCGATTGCGTGTAATGCAAGGCAAGTCAAGGATGCGTGTTGTGCAAGCTCCTTTTGGTGCAGCGTACAACACAAGACATTAGTGAAATTAAAAAGAATATTTTTCATAAAATCTCGGGGTGTTACATTCTACCCCCCTTGAAATGAATTTCGCCCTCGAAATTCGTCGGGGTTATAAATGGTTTACTATTCGAAAGTTTCTTTAATAGAAACCCACATCGTAAAAAGGAATACCAAAACCAATATTTAAAAATGAAAGTATGAAACGTAACGGTTACCCAAATAAACTAATCGCTGGGTTTTCACATAGGTAAAAATATGGATATGGAAGAGAAATCTAACCATCATGTTCTGATGGAGAGTGGTAGAGAACATGGCTATAGAAAATCCAGAAATCACAAAGCCATAAATTTGTGACGATCTATGGTACCATCTGATTCATCAGATATAAGAGCACTAGGACAACATTTTTGGTTTTCAAGATCGTTTCCCTAGAGTTGAAGAGTTTGAATTAGAATAAATACTTACTTTATTTTGGTACAATCTCACTGTTGTTCGTGCTTTTAAAAATTTCCACTTCATCTCTTAAATAAATGAAGTCGAATTTGTTATTCGTGAAGTGTTAGCAGATCATGTGATAGAATGACAGGTCATTCCATCTGTCTAAAACAGAAGGTTAGCAAAAATTATATACATAAGTCGATCTATAGTGAGATTAATCATATATGGTTCCTAAAATGGACTTATACTTCATATATCATACTTCTTAATATAATAAAACTAGTTTCTACTAAACAGGGACTTCATGTAGGCCAGTGGTAGGCGATAAAGGCCAGTCGCACTTCGGTTGTGGGTTCAATTCCCACATCCTTGTCCGACGCGATGGGTTGTCGCCCGTCCTGCAGGTTGTCCTTTTTCTAAAACTATATTACTATAACATCCCATCAATAATATCGAAAAAACTTCTTAAACAATACTAACTTATGTCCAACATAATCCATTCCAATCTTTAGGCTTATCCATAATACTGCAGTCCACTCTCATAACATAGTGAAAACGATTACCAGAGATTTAATACCATCGTTGATCCCCATATATCATAAGATATGTTTTGTTGGTCACATTCCAAACATTCAAAGTCCTTAATCATGTATTCTCTTGAATGCCCATTGAACCTTAGTGAAAACATGAATGCAGTTAAAAGTTAACTCTTTCCACATACCAAAATCCAAAAATTCTATATACTCAAACCATGATATAACCTTCTCCTTATATCAGTCATGATCTCATGAATACAATCAAACACCTCATTATCTTATTATTCCTTCATTATGCGCATATCGTCTAAATTCCAAAAATATCTGAATTACCTTTCATGGATAGTGGTACCATTAATCATACACTTTCATAACTCAAGGAAAGACAACAGTGTAACAATCCTTAGATGTCTCTTTATTCCATAGTACCATGAGATTTCTTATACAACATTACACATGATAAACATGTAATCATTCCACTACATTCTTAAACCATTGACCGAGCTTCAACAATTCTTTCATCTCACATATCATTTGTAGTCTCTTAATCATCATCCACATAAATACTTCCCATACGAACATACTTATTATCTTCATGAGACTTTCCCTTAGGGCATTGGTTTGCATAATGCCCCTACATTCCACATTTAAAACATTTAACCATTGTTGATGTCGTAGCAATGCCATTAACCTCATCCATGGTGTTAACTGAACCTTTTCCTTTGCACTTACTTGCTTTGTGTCCTTCTTTTCCACACCCAAAGCATCTTCCAGTTCCTTTGAAACATTCTCCTTGATGCCTCTTCCCACATGATTTACATAGGGGAAATTGAACTTTCTTTCCCCTATGATCATCATGAAACTCCATCTTTCTCTTATTAGCCGAGTCAGGAAACTTACCAAATTTTACTTTATTGATCATATTATGAGATTGCTGATTCGGCATAATAATGATGTTTGGACTTCCAAATCCCATTTCATTTGGTTTCTCATGAATAATATCATTCCATTGTCCATCATATCCGCCATTTTCATGAATCACCTTTTTTCCAGCCATTTTCTAAAACCCAAGAAGAATAGTGTGACAGGAAAAAATCGTAATAAAGGGGTAGTAACTTAAATATCTAACATCTTTGGTTTAATCTAATATCGTTACCATAGTTCTAGGACTATATCCTATATGTATACTTATCCTTAGGGGCATCCCTATACATACCTTAGAAATATCTCTAGGGATCTCACTAACGTTTTCGCATCCTAGTTTCCAAAGGTTGACTAAACCTTTCCTCTGATACCAACTGTAGAGACCCGAAGCTTAACGTACATGGACATTACATTACATTTGAGGAATACTTAGTACATAACAAAAAACACACACACAAGGATCGTAATAGTTTAGTGTCTTTGGAAACTCAGAATATAATCTTCTAATCGTGGTGAAAGATCTTCAAAATCTCCCATAAAGTTCTTCCTTTTTTTAACCTAAAACCTTTCTTTGTATCCTGGGGAAAAGAAAACATAAAAGGGTGAGCTCAAATGCTCAGTAAGGGTAAACAAAAGAAATATCAATCACATCATATACATAAGCACATAACTTTTGGAAATCTTAACCTGCAAAAGAGATCATAATTTCATAACATGGGGTAAATCATGGCAGTGAAATGTAATCACAATAATCATATCCTAAAACATGAAACTTTGTGGCATTCACACATAATCATAGAGAATCATTTCTTGTTAGTCAAGACTCATTGCTAAGACTATCTTAGTGGACAAAGTCCCTTTCTGAATCGAGTAACCCTCATTTCAGTCCTGTTTCACTGAACCGGTATAACCTACCGTTCCAGCCCTGTCTATCTCATGAGATATAAAATCTTTTCCCAATGCATTGGAGGGAGATATAGGTCCCACCCATCTTATAATAAATCCTTTCTTATGTGTGCCACATAATCATAAAACATACAGCATCGCATAACACATGTAACAAAAATGGGATTCTTGAAACATCATGACATCATAAAACAAACCATATAAGGTAAATGACTTCATAAAAATAATTCCCTCACAACATAATCAAATCAATGTAATAATAGGGATAAAAACAGAACCCTTTATTATCTTAGATGGAAAATAATTTTGATAAAACACTTGAACTCCATTCTTGAGGAAAATATCCTTTCTTCTTCAAAAACACTTTTCTTTTCTTAAAATGTCATAAAATTATAAACTAAAAGAAGTTGATTAAAAATAAACTTGAAAACTTGTAAAGGAAGCTTCTTGGAAATAATGTTTTAAAAATCCATTCATGCCGTATAAGTTAAAAAAAACATTCTTCGTACTTTTGTCGGAAAAGTCAAAAAGTACCTCGTACGAAAAATGACAAAAGATTCCTTTCATACATATTACTAAAAACTCACCGAAGGGTAAAAATGGATTTAAAAAATTGTAGGTGGATGGAAATAATATTACATATTGATGAAACATGGATGTGGATGATAAAATACACCCCAGTAAATACTTACGAATAAACAATCTCGGATAAAAATGAGATTGTGATATTTCCCTTACCTTAGGTCTGATTTGCTTCGTATGTGTCCGAACCTCCTGTATAATGATTTAAATAATGTCATTGACTTATTAAAGAATCATATTCATTGTTATGATATCATATATGGTTCACTTATGACATTATATTACCCGTTCTTTTGTAAATTCCATGTTAAAGAAGCGTTTTGGGTAAAACCGTTTCATTTATCGTAGGTGTTTTGACTTGTTGTTCTTGACATTATTATTACTTATATCATGATTTACTTAATTCCAGAATATAAAATATGATTTATATATCATATATATTCAGTATATATATATATAATAGATAGATAAATTAAATGAAAAACACCGTTCATGGAGACGGTAGTCCGTACGTACGCATGAACGTTGTTTTCCTTTCCTTATTGTCTTGAATGGAATTAAGTAGATGACATACATATAAATATAAATAATTCCAGTATCATTATTAGGTAATATATTTCATTAGTACTTATTGTATATACTTTATAATCATTCATGAATGGTTAATCATTGAGAATGAATCTCATCGCGTCGTGGAGACGGTAGTCCGTACGTACGCACGAGCGATGATATCGTTCCCATGGTCGTGGAATTGTGTTGAAGTGTATGTATACTATTTCAGTATCAATATCACTTTATAATAATAATATATAGTTACTCATTACACCTTTATACCCATCCAATTAAGGTGGTGGCGGAAAATAGATTACACCACGACGTGGAGATGGTATTCCGTACGTACGCACGCGCGGTGATTTCCTTTTTCTGTAGGATGGATAGAAGGTTAATTAGAGTTGTTTCATATTTATAATAACATATCAGTATATAATAAATACTTATGTTATTACTTTATCATGAAACAACTAAAGAAGAAGATGTTGACGAAGAAAGAAGTTGAAAATATCGGTAATGGATATTACCTCTTCTTTGGAATGCCTCTTTGAATCCTCCACTTAGGAAACTATGATTGGTATTTGGAGAAGAACAGGACCTCTAGAATTATTCTAGGGAAGTGTAGAAGAGATTTTGGCAGGGGTTGTCCGAGCTTGAGTGCTCAAATTGGTTTGAGGAGGAGGGGGAGGAGGTGCCCTTTTATAAGGGAGGAGAGGGGCACCTTAGGAATATCTCAAAATATTATTTTATATTAAAGTCAAAATCAGTTTATAATGGTTCCAAAGGGTCTTATTTAGAAGCTAAAGTGGGGATGGGTCAAAATCCTATCAACCAATAGGATTTATACAAGTTTAGGGTATTATTTTAACCTTATCAATTAGATTTAACTCTAAGTTAAATAATTTAACTTTTACCGTGTCTTTTTGTTTTCTTTCACTATATGGTTAATACACCTACTATAACATGCCAAACGAAGCCCAAATTGTATATTATTAATACATATATCCTTATCTAGGTCATTTGGCCGAACCTTAGATTTTTAGGAATAAAATAACAATTAATAATATAATATTTGATTTAAAAACTATTTTGTGTCAATTTTGACACTATTTGATACATGATTTTTGTGAAAGTCATAACAGAATTTTCTGTTCAACCCAAGTTGATTAAATCAACACTAATATATCATAGTAACCTAGAAAATTAGTGGAATTCATAAAAAGTCTAAAATTACATTTATTTTGGTATTTATAATATCAATTATGTCAATATTTCATTAATAAGATAATTACTGCATCATCTTTGTGTCATAAATAAATTAAATTATTTGAGGTCTAAAAATTACAAATAAAATAACATTATGTAGGAAATCTTTTTAGCTTTCTAATTAATATTTACAATCGAATTTATCTTATTTATAACCCTATATTAAAAATGTTTTAGTAAATAAACATTGATTTTAACTCTTTTAACTCTTCTTTGAATTAAATAATAATAAATGTCCTAATCTAATCCAAGTGGGCCTAAATGGTCATATTTTATTCCTAAGCTTGTTTTTGGTCGAATTACACTTGTCCAATAGAATTAGGACATGTGTTAGGGTAATAATAATATCATTTTTACCCTTAATTGCCCTATTTACTTTTAACCGTGGTAAATAAAAGTAAAAAGTTACTATTCACCAAAAATTATTTTCATCTCATTGAACCACATTTTACTTACTGACATCAACCGTGTCTCTCGGATTTTTGAAATTCCATTCACAGAAGCGGTAAAATTAAGATTTATGAAGAAATTAATTTTTTTAACTACCACTTAGTAGTTTCACTCTTCATCAAAAATTGATGTTTTTCAGAACAATGCCAAAATTTCATCCTAAGCTATATTTCATATTCCGAATTCAAAAATGAAGTCTATTTTACCAAATTCATATCATAGAAGTTGCATTATTTAATTTTATAATTAAATCCCGCTGTTAAAACAAAGAGCATGTTTTTAAGAAACAATATCTATCAAAAGATTGACACTTGTTTATGTCTAGTTTAAATGTGAAATTACATCCAATGACCAACATTGTATTAAATTGTAAAAATATATTCTAAATATACTTTAAAACCACTCAAATTAATAATTTATCACTATTAATTATTTCGATTGAAAAAGTTGTTTTTAACTAAAATTTAGTAATTTTCACTATTCATCAAAATATGAAAGTTATCCGAAAATCACCAAAATTTCACCTTAGGCTAAATTCGATACTCCGAATCCAAAAATAAAGTCCATTTTGAGAGCTATAATTTCTAAAATTTTAAAAGGTGGTTATTACTATTCATAACGGCTAGTTTTAATAATATTTTAATAGCATATCGTTGTTTAGTGAAACTCAGTATTACATACTACACACGCTATCGAGGAAGGTCGCGATTGCGTGTAATGCAAGGCAAGTCAAGGATGCATGTTGTGCAAGCTCCTTTTGGTGCAGCGTACAACACAAGACATTAGTGAAATTAAAAAGAATATTTTTCATAAAATCTTGGGGTGTTACAGTACCTAGAAATTATTTTTCGATAGAGGATACACTTTTTAGGGAAGTTCTCATTGATGATCCTCTAGAAAATGGTCCAAAATGTGTACCAACTTAGGAACCTTATAATTCATGACAGTAGTGTCCTCTACATTCATAGGTCTTATCATCATATATGGAATAATAAATAGATATGATTTGTATCTATTTTTATATAGGGATTCCTCTAGACACTGACCCTTTTCTAAGAACTCCTGAAATCAACCTTGGTAGCTCTGAGTGATGAAGGTAAGGACTAGATCACTCTAAATGTTCGACATGTACATCGAGAGAAGTTTTTCCTGGAAGAGTGTCATGTCAAGTGAATACGTGAGGCCTTTCCACTAGGCGACAATGTCTATAAATCACTCATCAGGCATTACTTTTCACTTCAAGATGTCATAAGTACATGTATCACATGTAGTAGAGATGCAGTAGTATGGTAATTTTCTTCTTAGGTATTATCAATCAACAATGGACCCAATAGAAATCTAGGTTTACCATACGAAAGCAGGTCCGTCCAATGTTATGATGAAATAATGAAACATGGAATCCTCCTATTATAATATGGTCCCAAAAATAGGTCCACACCTTTAAATAAAGTGTTCTAGGTTCTACAAATTGTAACCCATCCCATTGAACTGGGTAAAGCTAGGATTACCAAACTCTGGGGGTGATTTAATATTTTCCACCCATATTGAGTATTGATTTCTGTCCAGAAGTATTTTCACTTGAAATGATTAAATGGACACAATTCATGCAGTTAGAGATGATATCAAGTCATCTTGGTGAGGATATCCAGTCACCAATGAATTTAAATGTTTTTCAACATGAGGATCGGTCTTATCCACTCAAAGAGCATCACAACTTGTCTCCCAAGTAGGATAATCACACTGCTCGTGCAAGTTTAGAAACTCTTACCTCATTCATTTTCCATATCCACTATATTTTAATCTTAATGGATGTGTGGGTCCCCAATCTTAGGTGGAGGTTCTTCACCAAGGAGGAATGGATTCCCCATTATGGTATAGATATTTCATCTTAGGTAATTTCCATATTTTTGGTGCTGTAGAGCATTGATTTCATTGAAGGACTTTTTTTCTCCTCAACCTAATGAAGCAAGATAGATACTGTTGGCTATGTCCTTTCTTTTGGTACAACCTTTAATGGATTAAGGGGCTCGATATGTCCCTTTCCTTTGTAAAAATGATGAATGGGAAGATAATGTCATATAAGGGGTATTGATGCCCAAAACCTTCCTCTTCTGGCATGTGAGGACACCTGTTGGAGGTTCTTTCGGGCATTTTTCCTCCCCATAAGGCAAATATTCCCTATGATTATATATGTAAATTCCCATGTTCCTCTGATCCTCAAGAAATTTGTTTACTACACTTTTAACCATGGAGGTGGCCGAAGGGGAAACTTTATCATCAGATTACAAGTCAGGCTATCACATGATATGGCTGAAATGGAGTGCTTCATACTTCCCCCAACCTCAGATCTATATGTGTATATATGCTTCTTCCAAAAAATGGCGGATCATGGTGAGGCTCTGGGTATATCATCGTTTAAGGGTATGGTGATATCCATAATACTCAAGGTGCTAATCCACTTCGAGTGATGTAATATCAACCCTTCAGTAATACCTTTCGATGGCCTAAAGGTATGACTAGCTTCATGGGTAGGCTAACTAATAATCACGGAGGCAGTTAAATGTATCCTAGATAATCTAGTGAAAACACACAGCCTCACCCTCAGTGACGGACTTCAAGAGGTCAAAGTATAAATCTCCAAGATGATAGGACACCACCAGTACCAGATCATCATCCATAACCTACCACATGCCTTCATTCTTAGAGTAAGGGACCTACTATTGGTCGACCCAACCCCAAATTTTTGTGGGATTATATATGGATGGTAGTATTGAGGTAGAATGATTCTACTTTTGGTTTATTGGGATAGAGTCATTGCACGAGTCAAATGTCAACTGCATGTTGGGATGTCTCTTAAGGGTGATTCAACCTCATCATTACATCATTGTAGGATGGTGTGTTCACCACTACCTCATGTGTGAGGGTGAGGATCCCATTTTTTTGAATCATAAGAGTTCTCACCATCATAAGGCACTAGCCCAGACCCTTATATTTATATAAATTTTTATGTGGAGGTATAGAAAAGGGAAATTGGAAATGAAGATGGAGTATGTAATACAAGGCTGTGGATGGGGGAAAAACATCCTCGACCTGCATGTACCTATGGAGGTATATGGGGATCCTATAGACCATGGATTCTATGATCACAAAAATCAATTTCTAAGCTCCTATCCTAGAATTTGTAACTTGAGGTGAAGTATCTATCATTTATTCTTACATCCTCTTATGATATAAGTGATTAACTAACTCTATGAATATATGGTTTCCTCTATGGTTTTGTCTCATATAGTGGGTGTTCACCCTTGTTCGCTAAATTAGTTATTCAGGTAAGGGTATGTATTTATCATAGAGTGGACCTCGGTGCTGGTTGGTTGTAACACATTGAGGAACCACACCTTTATTGGTTGTAACATGGAGAGTTCCTCTACTTTGATTGGTGACATAATGAGGAGAACCTCCATATTTTTTTTGTTGAAGTCTGGGGAACCTCTATACTGGCACTTGATAGAGTGGGGGGGGACCTCTACCTCAGTTGTTGAAGTCATGGCTAGGAACTCTTTACTAAATAGTGAAAGAGTGGTTGAACCTCCACTCTTGTTGTTGGCAGCTTGTGTAGGACCACCATGATTATTGTTGAAGGAGTGGTAATGACCTCCACTCTAGTTCTACTTATCACGGGTTGGCGAGTTATGACTATAAGTGGTTTTGGGGATTAAGAGAGTCAATCCATACTTCCTATGAGGCAGCTGCTGTCTCTTTCCCAAATGGGAAAAGATATATCCCAATTCTTCTATCATATGGATTTGTAAGGATAGACAAATGGTGGAAGGGGAAAATGTCATAGAAGATTTCCCTTGTCAGGAATTATTTAGGGTCTACCCCTAACACCTACCCTGGGTGCTCCGGACTAGGCCCGGTGGAGTGGGGGGTGAGATCCACCTAATCTTTGTCTTTTGGAACCATTTGGTGATAACATTGATGAGTTCTAGTGGTATCCCTTCTAGGAACCTCCTTGGTAGTAGTCCCAACTGATATGACTTGAACATCCCTTACATTATTACTATCAGGGTGTGAGACATTAGAGTTCTCTGGAGAGGGACTCATGAAGTTGTTCATCATCAGAATGGGGGTTGTTTCCCCCTGTTCGACCCCTGGGTGTGGCGGTGTCAATGAGAAGCTTACACCTTTTAGTCCTGGAAGTCCATTTAACTGTTGTGAATGACCCCTTGTTATCCATAATGGCGTAAAAGGGTGTTGATCACCCAAATATAGAAGATATCAGAAGTAGATAGGGGGCGTGGGAACCTGGAATGGAATGTTGAAGATAAATTCATGGAGTATGCATTATTTTTACAATATTACCACATCAATGTTTCTCCTACCATGGTTCTTATGAGTATTGAGTTGTTATTTTTCCATATAATGTGTCCTCTAAGGCATGTGGATTCAGATATTAGTATCCGTATATGAAAAATGATTCCCAATTCACAAATATCATTAAATATTTTTATGTAGATAACGGTCCATGAAAACAATGTCACAACCCATGTATTCCCAATTCTAACTACCCAAATTCACAGGTGAGTTTCATTTTGAGACCCCTATTTTCTTGGGGGGATGTGGTGCTTAATTTCTAAATCTAATGACATAAAAATGATTTAATTTCCTAGAAAATATTGGTCCTCATGGTTGATGATATGAGTTTCATGTTGGGTTTACCATTTCTGTTTCTTACTCATTCTTTGGGGAACTTGTGTGTTATTCACATGGATTATATGGATCCAAATTAATAATTTCCAAGGGTAGGTGGCTTTCATAAAATTCATTAGTGATGTATTCTCCTTGATTGAAATGGGATGATGGGATTTTGGTTCCTCCATTCATGGATTATTCTTTAGATATCCTTTCCTAGACCTTGTAACCCTCTATGTTTAATCCATGTTCCTAGAACTCATTCCTGGTGACATCTCTTTGTGGATACTGGTTAATTACATTGCTTCTATCTCAAATGGGATGAAACCTTTAGTAAATAGAGTAGTCACATTATTAATATCTTGACATGTCTAGACATTGTGTAAATTGGGAACCATTAAATATTTTTCTTTGGATGGAATCTCATATGATGCACCTTATGTTTGGAACACATGGAATCTCGTTTCTATCACAATGTAAATGAATCCAGAGTTATAAGTATTCCAATGCTTTTTAGCTCAGTCATACCATATTTATTGCATGGGGTAGGTATTATGGGTCATGTCACAAGTTCTATGTCCTATAAATATGGATCAGGAAATACTATTGTGATAGATTGGAATATAAGTTTAATGTTCTGTGGAGACATGAAAAATGGTAAATTCTTGTGGGGATAGGTTGGGTATAGGTTTAACGTATGGTAGGGACAGGTTTTCACTGGTTTAATATCTTGATGGGATATGTTGGGAGACTATAAAACCCTATCAAGGTGGATCAAGGAGGTGTGTCCCTATGAGGGAATATGTCACACATAGGATTAAAATTGATTAGAATACCCTATTGAGGCAGATCATATAGGAGGATTAGAACACCCTATTGACGCATATCCAAAGGTGTGTCCTTAGGAGGGAAAAGGTCATATATTTGTTTACTATTGATTATAACACCCTGTTAAGGCAGATCATGGAGGATGATTAGAACTCATTTTTGAGGTGGATCTGGAGGTTCATCCTAATGAGGGAATATTTCACACCTAGTTTTATTGATCATACATCCTATTAATATGGATCTAGAGGTACTCCGCTTAGAGAGAAGACATCACGCCTATATATATGGATCAGAATTCCCTATTGAGGTAGATCTGTGATGTGCACTATTGTGAGGAAGTTGTACACTTAGGTTTACACTTTTCAAGATTTAACATTATAGTGGTATCTTATGTACCCAGTTTAAGAGACCTGGATAAAAACTGACATAGTTCGATGTCATTATTTAATTTTGTGTGATAAGATAGATCCATGCAGTTTAAAACCATGTGTTAAATATGTTCGTGTCACAGAAGAGGATTCAATGAGTGATGGTGTGGGGATTATGCATGGAATATTCCCATAATAAGAGGATCATTATATATTATGTGGTGTGGGTATTAAATGTGGATTATTCTCATTGCAATAGGATCACTCTGAAAAAGATGGTGTGGGCATAGGTTTTGAAGATTTATTTGGATTAAGTTCATCCAATGATGGAGAAAGGGATTTCATACCATGTGACTCCTACATGGGGAATCCTGTATTTATGGAAGATAGTAAGATATGTGGGGTAATCACATGTAACTCATATATGGGGAATCATGTGATCATGTCACAAGATAATTCTATAGTTTTACATCATGTAATATGGATGTTTTCAAGTAGTTTAATGTCACATGACTAAGACATAGATATATGATGTTTTCATCATACAGATCTGACATGGAGGATGGGTTCACACTTATTGGGGGACCGTGTTGAGATGGTAGGAATATCTATAGGTAATACCCACTGATACAGGTGTGTACATTACCTTAAAGGTTACACCTCAAGAGAATACGTGACCACCACTCATGCACCTCTAGGTGGAGCCTGGCATTAGAACTACTGTCGAGAAGTGGATGTAAGGAGTCTCAACGATATGGTCCCTATTATTAGGAAACATGGACACTAAATTAACTTTGATTAGGATAAACATGCCTGGTGATGACCCAGACTACACTTGAGGTGTAGTTGTCAGACACAAAAGTGGATAGAACTAGTCACATATGGAATCAGGGTGTAGCTGAACTGGTACTAGATTGATATTGGGGCCCCGAGAACTTGACCTTCATCAAGGGGTTTCCCTAGGAAGTTGGAACAATATAGAGTTCCATGATAGGTTATTTGTGACGATTTTGGTATTTCATAGGTGTGCCTCAAAAATTTCAGGGACCTCGTAGAGGTTACAGGTTTTGTGAATGAGTAGACTTTGTACAACAAAGTAAAATAACCATGGGGTGACATCTTGGATTCCATGGTCTTTTCTTAATAAATGATAGATTCCCCATGAATCCCTAACTACCTTATAGTGAATTATTCACCCTCGAAGGACATAGGACTACATGAATGGCATCTACACATTGGGAATAGGCACTCAAGAAATCAAGGGACGGTTTTTTATTCAAAACTTGGATACCTTGGAGGATTTATTTTCCCTTTCACTTTTAGAGCTTAGGATGATTATGAACTCAGAGAATTTATCTGAATTTGAAATGTCTCACATCTACTTAAATGATGTATATAATAGGTTATTAATAGGTATTTGAGTTTTGTTATGTTTAGATAGATTTATAAAGGCTTTTTATTTTCATGAATTGATAGGCTACATAAGCCCGAACGACGTTATGTGGGGGTTAACATCAACCTTCCATGTAGTAATGAAGAGCTTCTCAACTCATTGTGGATGCATCATGGAGTTACCATCATGCCTTAATGGAGTCGTGAAGACATCCATGACTCAGCATTGATGTTGTGTAGAAACGATCATCAGGCCTCCTCATGGCTCGATCCTTCACGTGAGTTGGTCATTCACGAAGGTGGTGAGATTCACAAAACGGACCCATAGATGGATTTTTGGCCCATTTTGGCATGGATTTTCTCTAAACATACCATGAAATCTTCCTCTTCCATGACATTCATGTTTCAACATCAACATACTTCAAGATGAATATTTTTAATAAGTGTTTTGTTAGAGGTAGTCCAATTTTATAGATATCTCCTTTATTTCATTAAATTTTAATAAATTAATTTAATATACATTATGTGATACAATATTACCATGAAAAAGTGTCTATTTGTGTTTATTTGTTAGTGATAAAATTGTAAATCCAAAAATATATGATCTCTCAATGGGGGGGATTCAGGTATTTACAATTTATACCACATTTATTTGATAAATATGTTCTTAATGTACAACTCTTGTCTTCACTATTTGGATATAATGACCTATTAGTAATGAAATGATATAGTTTAAGGAAAAAAGAACATACAAAAGACACTAAGGTTTACCTATTTATTTCAATGCGGGTTAAATCCATGGTGTGAGTGGGTTCCCACTACTCACATATATCACTCAAATGACACAAATTATAAATAGAATATTTTTAGAAGACTTTCCATAAATTCAAACTCATCATTATTATCTCATTTCATTTTTATAATATATATTTCAAAATGAAATAAAATAACATAGAAAAAACCATCGTAGAATAGGTGAATCAATTATCATATCTCTATCTTCATTAATCTACTTCTTCTTTACAATGAGAAATCTTTCATCAAAATTAATTATTTATCTGTTTACTATTATCAATCAATGTGTTCTTTCTCCATACATTCTATCTCAAAATTATTACATCATAGTTACAATAATGCCACTATTTTTTCTACTAATATTACTCCACATGACCATAATTTTATACTCAAATCCCTAATAACCCTAATTTTTATCTTCATATAAACCACTAAGCCACATATATCTATAAACACCTACAACTATACCACATTATTTATATTATCCTTAAACTATCCAAGGTAAAACCACCCTCCATGATCAATCTATATTTATAGCAATATTCTCCCTTTTACTTTAATACTATATCATTAACCATCATCAAAAAGATTTATGTAAACTCTTCGTGATGAGAATAGATTGGTCTAGTAAAAAGGTAATATCAATATCAACATAATATGAGGATAAAATTATTAAAATTTATAACATTATTTCAAATAAGTATAATGAAAATATAGATACATTATTTATGAAACACCTATATCCCTTGATTTGACTAAGAATAGATAGTGAAATATGTTGTCTCTTTATATTTTATGGGTATACAGTTAACTAAGTCTCTTGTTATTATTCCATAACCTATAATAATTTTCACACATATAGTTATAACCACTTGTTGATTCCATGTTACATGAATAGATAGTGACAACCATTTTCACTATTTTTAATAAATTTCTTCTGCTATAAGCAAGAAACAAAGAAAAAACATTAATAGTGTTGTACCCCTAAAATTATATCTATTATGGTAAAATAAAAAAAAATTATATCAACGAAAAACATTAAGCACTATTTGATAGATGTTTTGGTAAGAACCATGCTCAACCCTCCTTAGGAATGGTATTCATTAAGTACAAAACACTTCCATTGGTCTTTTCAAAAATTTCATTAAGCCTAATTCGATGCATGAACTACTATTACAAGTGGTTTTAACCCTTTATCATCACCTGTTATCCTTAAATCCAACCTTTAAAGGGTATCAATACGCTCATTACTCTATTAGTCTTTGTCACATGGGAATAATTACCCACATAATACAATCTATAAACTTTTCCAGCACACCACTTAACTTATTTTTTTAATAATAAATTCCTTTGAAAGTAGATTTAGCATAATTCTTATTTCAATTTCATCACATAGGTTTCCAAGAGGCCAAAAAAAGTCTCTCTAAAAAGAATGGACGAAAATTGCACACCCATTAAATTTTTTCATAATTCATTAAAATAAAATTTTAATGGTTATATCCAACATCTTTTCATAGAACTGCGAATCATGATTAATCAAGAACTCCCCTTTAAAATGATGAAAAATATTATATATAGTTCCCAAAATAATAAAACCATACCCTATATGATAATTTCACTTTATAGATAACAATTTGTGTTAGTTAAGTGTTTAAATTTTCTACTATTAATTCAAAAAGACATAGTCACCCTAAATATACCCCCTAGAAGTAACAATCCAATATCTAACTAGTTAATAGATAAGAATGAAATAAACATAAGGGATATAAAAGGCACCTCAATAAAATTATGAGTGCCAGGGGGTTCAAACCCAAGGTCTAATATATGATTTTAAATAATATGTCTTTATAAGTGACTTAGTTACAATATCTACATTTCAGTCACCTATAAGAATGTATTCATGCTTCACCAAATTCGCATCATCTACTTTAATAATATAATGTTACTTAATATATATATATATATATATATATCATTACCAAAATAATACTACAAATAATTCCTTCTCATATTGATAACACTACAAATATCAAAAAAATATGGCTACCTCTACTTTCTCACTTAATTCAGCAGGTTATTTCTTAATCCACATTAATTATCTATAGAAAAATATAGATATATTTTATTTTTCTTTTGTGATTATATATATAATCACTTTCTTCATATATTTCCATGAAACACATTAACTACCTAAGAATTATGTTCCACTTTTGGTCATCTTTTAATCATTTGACGAACCATCCTTATCAGCACCAATGAATGTTATATACTTTTTTCCACTATATATTGTAATGTATATAAAATAATCCACATTAACACAAATATATATATATATATATATATATGATATTTTTTTATAATATTTAAATAAAACTCTATTAGATAAATGTAGAATATTATTATAAGTCATATTTCATAGAAAATATATGACCTAGATACAAGTACATACAATAATTCATGAATTATTATACTATATAGAGGAACATATTTAGTTTTCTGATCTTTATCCTCCACAAGGGTGGTTTATAAATATATTAGAGTGATAATTATCTTGAACTCATCTATAAAAAAATTATTTGGAATCACACTTATTTAATTAGTCTATAAAGTGAATTTCCCTTTACTCTTTTGTATAGATCAAAAATCAGAAATGAAATTCAATTCCATAATAAATTAAATCTCAAAAAATTTCATTGTAATTAAAAAATTTTAAAAACAAATATCTTTATGATCCTCTAAATATTATATCATTTATATACATCTGAACCATGATTGAACTATTAAATGTATTTTATAAATATATTCTTCATCAACTCCTCGCAATATGAATGTTAATTACCTAAAATAATAATTATTTAATTTTATACAACCCCTTTGTGACTTTTTAGATACATAATATCAACATAACTTACACACCAAACATTCAACTTTATATATATAAAATCCCAGTGGTGGATCAATAAATACATCATTCTGTAATAATCATTTTCAAAAGTTACACTTTACAATCATATGGTATATTTGATGATTCCTCGATATATAAATGTAAAAGAATAACCTATCGTCCTATAATATTTTAACTAGTTTGAAGATTAAATTTGAAAATATAACTCTAATATGTGAATATTCCTTATAAGAAAGTATTCCCTTTATTTTAGATCACGTTTATTTGATTGATGAGTTTGTTCAAATGTCCAATAATATTTTAACACCAAATTATTATTGTTCTCAATCAGGTCCAATACCTCATTGTTTACATTAATTCAATTTTTATCTTCTATTTATTTATTCAAAAAATTTAGTTTCAACAAAATTAAAGGTGTAGTTATAATATAGTCTTTTCAACTTCATGGATTTAAATAGAGCTAATTTTTCTCCTAAAATATTTTCCTCGTCAATATGTTTTTTATTGGATCCTTTTTTAGAGGAAATGGGAACTTCAGTGTCTCTGAAGTTTTCATCTCCATAATTTGAATACTTTATAGTGCCTTCACCATCATTATAATATACAATAATCCCAAAATATGATTCATTAGGATATATATAAAATTTTCTTTCATTTTCAAACATTCATTGCTTCCATTCATCTGTTTTCACATATCCATTTTCAATTATCCTGGAGAGTCTATTTTTGTAGAATTTTTATGTATCTATGTAGGATTATCTAATGAATATTCATTAATATTCATTATTTCCATACTTTCCATGATTAACTTACTTATATTGAGTGTATTACTTAATTCCCAGACTAAAAAGTACTTCATAGTTGGTTTTCCCTTAAATCAAATTTCTTAA
Organism: Viscum album; assembly: GCA_963277665.1. Lineage (NCBI taxonomy): Eukaryota > Viridiplantae > Streptophyta > Magnoliopsida > Santalales > Viscaceae > Viscum > Viscum album. Next base: position 1,936,066,697 of record OY728142.1, read on the forward strand.
GGATCCAATTTTTTTACTTTCTAAGTAGATTTTTATATTTTGAATGAACAAATTTTTATTAATGTCTTCTTTACAATATTATCTGAAACACCAATGTGTATTGGTATATCTCTCTATGTTTTTATTATTTTATTTCCCATTTCAATCATTCTATTTTGTTAAAATTTAATAAAAATTTAACACGACTTGTTCACATGTTAAATGTATCTAAATTCCCTAAAATAAAAAGGGATTCAATCAATTATATTTAGGGATACCATATAGGTATTTGTATAGTTTTTCATAGGTAAAATTATACACACAATACCATTTTATATTTAAAAGAAGATATGTGTTGTAGAAGAATTAAATATAAATGATATCTATATACAATGTAATAAAAAATTTCATAAATAGAAGGTTATATATATAAAAATAACCATCAATTATTAATTTAAAACTATATGATACATTAATAAAACTATAAATAGATAAAAAGTCCCTCAATCCTAACCAACTCAACCTCCAACCAAGACATAAACCCCCATAATACTACTCTCTATTATCCATATCTTATATCCTAAATATGTACATGGACTATATGAGGTAAAATAAAATAATTTATACCCATGAATACGTAAAATATCACTATATGAGTTGTTAGGGGTAAATATATTAACCAAATAGGCTTTCATATATCACCGGAACTCCCTTAAGTGATCTTGATAAATGTGGATACATATGAAATGTTTATAGCGAGTGGATCTCTATACACCGTCGAATATAATATATATATATAAATAATAATTATTAGTTTACTAAAAATAATTCAACATCTAAATAGAAGAAAATTTTATGAAATAAATGAATAATTGAATCTTGGCCCATCATGTATATTAACATGCTCACAATCTAAGGGTTATTTATAAAAATAATAGAAGTACAATACATGAAACTCAAGACCTCAACTGAATAGTTACGAATTAAAATTTTAAATTTAATAAATTAAAAATACATCAACATATAAAGAGTCCATTAATGGTGCTTGTGAAAAAATACTATTTAATCCAAGACCCTTGACCAATTCATGTGAAAGAAAAAATTAATAAGAACGGTCTTATAGGGATAAAATGAAACATAATTCCACCTCATAATGATCACAAGGAATGGTAATGTGTCTTTTCTTATTAAAATAAAGACAATGTATAGATAATACCAAAATTAAAATGAATTGGAAAAAATTATTAATCAAGTTAACTTTTCAATAAATTTATATAAGGAAATACCATTGTGATACTAAATTCCTCCAAAAACAACAAGTTTAATTAAAATGATTAAAAGGAAATTAACACCTAAATGATCTCAAACAAAACTGGGTATTTTATTTTTTATTTGATATTTTAACTAAAAAAATATCAGAAACATATTTTATTTCATGAAGGATACTGATACCCTTAAAACTAAAAATATGTTATTTATAAAAACATATGATGACTATGGTATTTCATTTAAAATAGTAACTCCATTAAAATAAAATAATTAAATATGTTTTGACCCAAATTCTTTTGTTTATTTAAAACCTCTATTTTAAAGACCATTTAGATATTCTTTAAAATATTTGAATAAAATTTTTATAAATATTTATCTAACGTACCAATAAGATGAAAACCCCACTAAACAATTAATACGAACAACTCAGTCCATCCAATTAGGCCATAATTGTAACACCACATGATTTTAGTATGTATTTAAATTTAAATAAATCTTCTGTGTTTGATATATTTTGATACACATAAGAAAAAATAAAAACTAAAATTCATTTCTTTAATTAATGTTGAATTTCATAGTATAAAATATAATATATATAAATTTTAAAAAAATGAAACAAACCCATAGAAAGTTCAAATTTAATAAAAATAAAAGTGAATTGAAAAAATTTAAGATTGGAATTATAATAATCACCATCATCATGAAGACTATACAGTTAATTATATCTATAAAAAGAGTAAAAATAATTAGAAATGTAATTGACATACTAAAAAATAATTGAATATGATGATTTACATTACCGAATTATGTTAGGATATATATATTTGTGGGTGTGTGTGAATTTAGTATATTCATTGGTTATACAAAAAAATTTATATAATTATTTTTTATATGGTCAATGGATATATAGTCTAATACTATGAAACATAAAATGTTACATAATCTTGAGATAAGTCATTAATTTGACTTTAAATCAAATTGAGGATGTTTTTATGTTTAGAGATTTAGAGAATTAGGTTATGACTCATACATAACAACATAAATACTAAAATTAGACTCTTCTACTCATTGTATACTTTTTTCATAAAATTGAAACCATTTAAAAGGAAACACGGTTTGTTTCATGTTTAAATTGCATGAATTTTCCTTGATCCCCTTATTGAATCTATTCTTCTTTAAGTCGTGTGAAAAACATTTCAAAACATGGGATGAGCATAAAAAGATCAGTAAGTGATACAAAAAGAAGAAAAACTAATAGTTTTGGGAAAAAATAAAAACCATGAATACTTTATCATAAAGTAATACTTTTCACATTTATGAAGTAGTAAATAAACTTCACTAAATATAAGCTCATTGCTTATCCATTTTGTAACCAAAATATTACCATAAATCCCATAGAAAGCAACATATAACATATAAAGGTAACTTGTGACATAAATATACTTTAATGGAATAACCATACGGTCAACATCCAAACATATCACTAAATAGAATAAACATATGACCGACTTTCATACCCAATGTGTTTAGGTTATAATGTAACCAACCATCCTTGGTTTATCACAGAACCCCCTGTCATCGGTTTATCACGTAACCACATGTATTTGGTTTATCACGTAACCAACCATCAAATGTCAAAGTACCATTATATAATCATAACACATAAAATATTTCCAGTATAGAAATTTTACTCATAAAATTTTATTTTCAATCATAATAAATCATTTCAAGATATCCAAATATTCATTCCATCTCCAAACTATTTAAAACATTTAATAAAGATACTTTTGAATAAAAGTGTTCCATAGAAATTTTAATATTTTGAAAGAAATTAACATTTTTAAACATTCATGTACATAAAAATAGACTCAGTAAAACCATTTGGGAATCTTGTATATGAAATTAAGGTTTTAGAAGAATAAATTTTTTAAACATTTAGAATAATGTTTTAGTTAAAGAGTCTCTTACCACATGAGAAACACTTGAATAAAAATCACAAGGAATAACGTCAAAAAAACTTTAAATATCATGAAAATATACTAATTCATGATATAACGTGTCAAACGGGTTCTATATACACCATATAGGATTATAAAGGTACACAACATCAAGATATGCCTTAATGAAAGGACATTGAGACGAAATCCTTTACAAAGATCATATCATTAGATTAATGATAAATGAATGAAAAAATTATGTGAGTAAATTAAAAATACACCCAATATATGTGTATATTCATTGTAAAAACAATCAGAGGTCATTCACACATATTTTTGGAAAAAAAACCCATTACATGCATATTTATCTTAATGAATGGAAAATGACTTAATATTTCCCTTACATAGTTCGTATAAATGACGTAAGAATTTATCAATGTGGTGATTATGTGTAGTTATAGTATATATACACAAAGTTAAGTGGAAATAAAAACATAAATAAATAAAAAGCGATTCCACACGTAATCTTGGTATAATATAATCATCCAAGTATGATTAAAACCCAATGAGTGGAAATTGAGTTTAGAAATTCCCTTACCTTGAGCCCGACTCATCACGTTAAATTGTTGTATTCCTAAATAATAAACATAGATTGATTTATAATTTATTTATAACATTTTAAATTTTATTATTCCCTTTATATCACTTATTACCATGCTATAAAAATTATATAATTATTTATGTTCATATCGGTTGTCTTGTCGATATCCGGTACTTGAGTCGAAAATGAACTTCTTTGATGTAAATTGTCAATGTGGTAAAAATTCCATAATCTCCAGAATATTATTCATGATTTAAATATTATTTATATCTATTATATATTAATTTATAATATTCCATAACATTTGAAGATAATAAGTGAAATGCACCGTTCATAGAGATGGTAGGTCGTACGTACACATGAACGTTACTTTCAATACTTTATCATGTTAAAATATTGAAAAAGAAATGATAAAAAAGTATTTTTTAATTAAAATATTATATATATGTTATATATGTCACATATATTCATTAACTCCACCCCTTATATGTTCCATGTATGTCATGAACGAGTCGTACCATATTGAGGGGGCGGTAGTCCACACTTTCTCAAATGAAATTATCATATTTATACGTTACAGAAAGAATAATTGTATGTTTTAAATAAGTATTATAAAAGAATAAAAAAATATAAGTATTATATATATCATATATAAATACATTACTATCATAATGGCCACTATGAGAGGTGGTAGGAGAAAATTGAACAATCTTTGTTTCGTGATGCAGTAGTACACTGTACACAGAAATTGTATGTTCGTATCTATTAGATTGAGGTGTGTATAATTGTAGTTTGAATCATTATCATAACAACATAGTATATTTCTTATATTGTTTTGGTTATTTAATCATATAATAATATTATCATAGGGAGTATATAAGAAAAATAAAGGAAAGTATCTTGAGAGAAGATGTTGCCTCTAAATCAGGTAACTCCTTTTAATTTGAGCCAAAGGCTATCTGAAATTGCCTTATACCCATGTTAAGGCTTATAGGAGGAAGTTATGGATTTTTGGAGATTATTTTATCATAATTTTTTTCTCTAAATCAGGCAACTCCTTTTGATTTGAGCCAAAGGCTATTTGAAATTGCCTTATACCCATGTTAAGGCTTGTAGGAGGAAGGTATGGATTTTTGGAGATTATTTTATCATAATTTGTATGATCTAGGTGTAACGGTAAGACCCTAGATACCCAAATTCGGTGCTTTATTACATAAAATTTGCATGATCACAAAAGATCATGCCTCAAAAGACTGATTAGTTTAGCAGCCTTGGAAGTACTAGATACATTCATATGGTTTACTTTACATAATAAAATAGAAGAACACAACAACATTGTTTCCATAGAAAACACTGATATCCCATATAAAAACCATGTAGTTCAGTCATTATATGCTTCTTCGCATCCTGGTAAAAATAAAACATAGAAAGGGGTTAGCTCGGATTCTCCGAAAGGATGACAATATAGAAGAAACTTTCATAAATAAGCATAAAAATTTAAGGAAATATATAAAACTAAAATAAAAGCCTTTTCTAAAAAAACATAATCATAATATGGAAAATATAAATCAAAATAATTCCAATTACTTACTCACATGGATATTCTACTAGTCGAATAATCACATGCAATATCAATAGCCACTTTCATAATGATGGAATGCATAATGCCAGACTTCGTAACCACATAGTCAAGACCTTGTTCGAAGACTAAAGATAATATTTTGTGAAGGCCTTTTTCCAAGACACTAGTTTGTCGCATGAGACCTACCAATGCATCAAGGAGCTATAGCGGGCTCCACCCAACACTTACTAAGTCCAATGTATTTCTCATATGAAAATTTTTAAACATAACATAAACATTCGTATTAAAAATAGCATATGAAATGTCAATACTTTATCCATAAACCATGAATGGTAGAAAAATAAAACATCCATGGTCAAACATATCACAAAATCATCAATACAAAATGGACGATTTTTATCTTAATAAATCAACATCAAACAAGATTAAAATCCATTAATGGATGTTGACATAGATGAAATCAAAACTGTTTGAGAAAAATATCTCATTATTTTTTTGAAATCATTTAAATTTACATAATTATAAAAGAAAACATATATTTTGAAAATATTATTATAAGCTTATAAGGCAAGCTTCAATGATATTATAACGGTGGAATATAGATGCACATGCCATATAAGTAAAAAACATTCTTACCTTAATTTTTTCAAAAATGTCATAAAGTAACTTGTTTGGAAAACAATGGAAAGATTACTTTCAAAATGTATAAGGTAAAAAAAGGTTATAAACTTATTTAACCCATACTATAGTAAGTAGTAAAAATGTGTTGGAATACATTTCTAGGAAAACACAGATGTTGATGACAAAGAGGTCCCAGTAGATAATTACATATAAACAACCTTGAATAATGAAGAGGTTGTAGAATTTCCCCTTACCTTGTACTTTTTTGTGGTCAAGGGTAGGTTAACCTCCTGTATAATAGTAAAATAATTGTTATTAAATTATAAACTAATCATATACATTAATATGATATCATATATGATTTTTAATATTGCTTTATTTATTATATTATAGTATTATCGTCATTTCTGGTGTTAACTGATTCATTTTATTTTATATGATTTGTTATGTTATTAATGTTCATTATGGATAGGATTTATATTATTCATATTCAGAATTATATTAAGTCTTTAAACATTATTTCTAATCATCTAATGAAAATTAGTCTTGAATGGATACGATGGGGAATGAATCTCATCGTGTTCATGGAGACGGTAATCCGTACATACGAACGAGCGACAATATCATTCTTTTGATATTAAAATCATATGTAATTGGATGTTATATAATATATACAGAATTATTATCATGTTATATTTATTATTTACCAAATTTATACTACATTATTATACCCATACAAAAAATAATGTACTGAATAACAACTACAACACGACGTGGATACGGTAAGCCGTACGTACACACGTATGGTGGCATGTCATTTAAAGGATTGATAGAATAATGAATTTGGTTGTACCATATTTATAATAACATCCCAGTATGTATAAGATATTGGAGTTATTATTTTAGAATGGAAACAACAAGGAAATAAGAAGTGGAAGAAGAAATAACATGAACGAGGTGGTGAGATATTTAACTCTTCTTCGGGTTCTTCTTTTTGATTTGATCAAAAGGGCTCCTTAAGATGGATTTTTAAATAAAGTAAGGACTATAGGATGAATATAGGATAGTTGGGAGAATATTTGGTCAGGTTTTGGCCGATTCAAATGGCTTTGAAGGTGTTAATTAGAGAGAAGGGTAATTTCCCTTTTATAAGAGGGGTGAGGGGCACCTTAGGAAAAGCTAGAAATATTAATTTATAATAAAATCCTTTTCGGTTTATAATGGACCAAAATTTATTTATTTATAAGATAAGGTGGTCATGGGTCGAACTCCACTCAAAAAATTGGTTTTAGTCAGGTTTGAGTCACTATATTAACCTTATCATTTATATTTAACTCTTAGTTAATTAGTTTTACATTTACCATGTCTCTTTGTATTTTTATATTATATGGTTAATAAAGATACTATAACAAGCCTTGTGATCCCATAGTGGTTGATTATTAATATATATAACCTTATATAAGTCATTTGTCTGAACCTTAGATTTTTAGGAATATTATATCCATTAATAATATAATATTTGTTTTAAAAACACTTTTATGTCAATTTTGATACTATTTGGTATTTTTTATTTTTTAAATTAATAAAAGCATTATTACTTCGAAAAAAATTCATTAATCAACCCTAACATGTCATAGTAACCTATAAAATTAGTTGAATTCATAAAAAGTCTCAAATTACATTTATTTGGGTATTTATATTATCAATTTTTTTAATATTTCATTAATAAGGTTATTACTGCATCATTATTATGTCATAAATAAATTAACTTATTTAATGTCTAAAAATTATATATATAATACCATTATGTAGGAAAAAGTTTTATATTTATATTTAATATTTATATTCAAATGTATATTTTGTATAACCCAATATTAAAAATGGATTAGTTATTAAACTTTGATTTTAACACTTTTAACTCTTTTTTGAATTAAATAGTAATAAATGTCCTAATCTAATCCAAGTGGACCTAAAGGTTCATATTTTACTTATAAGGTTGTTTTGGTCTAATTAAACTTATCCAATAGAATTAGGGCATGTGTTAGGGTAATAATAATATCATTTTTACCCTTAATTACACTATTTACTTTTAACTGCGGTAAATAAAAGTCAAAATTTATTATTCACAAAAAATTATTTTCATCTCATTAAACCACATTTTACTTACTGATATCAACTGTGTCTCTCAGATTTTCTAAATTCAACTCACCTAAGTGGTAAAATTATGATTTATGTAAATTTGAAAATGCTTCTAGGTGGTGGGTAAGAGACGCTAAAAAGTTCAATAAAATTTTTATATATCTAAAATTATTATAAACTGACTCCAACTAATTACATTGAACTTATATAAGTATTATGTATCTATTTTGACCGAAAATAAATTTATATAAAATAAATAATTATTTAAATAAAAATTTGGTTTTAGACTAAAGCTCTGGGTTTTCACTATTCATCATAAATTGAAAGTTTTCAGAAAAATACAAAAACTTCACCCTAAGCTAATTTTGATATTCTGAATCCAAAAATGAAGTCCATTTTGAGAGATAAAATTTATAAAATTTCAAAAAGTGGGTAATGGCTAGTTGGATTGGTTGTGGTGTGTTAGAACTCAAATTTGTGTACAACACACGCTATTGTATTATTCAAAGAGAAGTGTACCGTTGAAGCTTGGGGTGTTACATTCTCCCCTCCTTCAAATAATTTCATCTTCGAAATTTCTAGAATATTACTTAATAAAAAGACCTGAGTGGTTATTCATCATAAGTTCCTCAGATTCCCATGTTCCCTCTTCCATCTTATGGTTTCTCCATAAAAGCTTTACTAAAAGAGTTATTTGGTTTCTCAGCACTTGTTATCTTGTATCAAGAACCTTGACAGGATCTTTTCAATAAGATAGATCAGGTTCCAATTCCAATTCCTCATAGGTGAGTACATGCATTGGGTCAGGCATGTAGTTTCTCAACAGTGATAGTTGTAACACATCATGAACTTTGGAGAGACTTGGAGGCATTGCCAAATGGTAAGCTATACCCCAATACCTTCTATAATTTTGAAAGTTCCGATGTACATGGAACATAATTTTCCATTCTTACCGAAATGTGTAACACCCTTCCATAGAGATACCTTTAAGAAAACATGATCTCCTACATGAAATTCCAAATCCTTCCATGGGTTATTGGCATAGTTCTTATGTCTACTTTGAGCTGATTTGATGTGGGTTTGGATTACCTTCACCTTTTCCATCATTTCCTACACAAGTTCTAGGCCTACGAGTTTTCTTTCACCAACATCGTCCCAACAGGTTGGTGTGCGACATCTCTTTCTGTATAACACTTCATATGGTGCGATCTGAATACTTGAATGGACGCTATTATTATAGGAAAATTATACCAGAGGTAAATATTGATCCAACGTACCATTAAAGTCAATTGAGATTGATCTTGACATGTCTTCTATGGTTTTAATAGTCTGTTCTGATTATCCATCAGTTTGGGGGTGGTAGGCAGTGCTCAAACGATGTTCAGTATCCAGATCTTTCTAAAAACTTTTCAAGAATCATGATGTAAAACATCGATCACGATCAAAAACAATCGAAAGGGGTACTCCATGAAGTCTCACAACTTCATTAATATATAGTTTTTATAGACGTTCAAGTGGTAAATCTTCTCTTATAGCAAGAAAATGTGTTGAATTGGTAAGAGGATCAATAATTACCCATATTGCATCATTCCTTCTAGGAGTCTTTGGTAGTCCCGTGACAAAGTCCATCGTAATATTATCCCATTTCCACTCAAGTATGGGAATAGGTTGCATGACTCCTCCAATACGTTGCCTTATAGCTTTCACTTGTTGACAAACCATACTTCTTGACACAAATCATCAATCTTCCTCTTCATCTTGTCCCACCAAAAATGTTCCTTCAAATCTCAATAAATATTAGTGCTACCAGAGTGTTTAGGGAAATTGGAACTATGAGCATCATCCAACAGTTCCCTTTTTAGATCAGGTATATCGGGAACACAACGTATGTTCCCAAATTTAAAAATTCCATCTTCATACACAAATTCACTCAATCTCCCATCATTCATAGCTTTAAAATTATTTTGAAACTCTTCAACATCGGTCTGAGAACTCTTTATCCTTTCTAGTAAATATGGTTTGGCAACCATTTGAAAAAGTTTTGATGCTTCACCTTCCATGGTTATCCCCATGTCCAACATTACTAGATCCTTGTATATAAGATCCTTTTCAACTCTCATCTTGTTCAAAACTCAATTATCCTTTCTTCTCAAAGCATCTTCCACCTTATTTTCCTTCCCTGGGTGGTAGAGTATGGTGCAATAATAATCCTTGAGTAGTTCAATCAATATATGTTGCCTCATGTTGAGTTATTTCTGTGAGAAAATATACTTCAAACTCTTATGATCGATATATATATAATTTTTCTCATCACAGAGATAATTTATCCATATATTCAAAAAATATATTACAGTTACTAACTCAAGATAATGAGTAGGATAGTTTTTCTCATGAATTTTTAGCTGTCGTGATACATAAGAAATAACCCAATCAATCTGTATAAGGACACAACCAAGTCTATTCTTTGATACATCACTATAAAAAGCAAACCCATCATTCCCCAATGGTAGAGTCAAGGTATGAGAATTGACTAATCTTCTCTTCAGTTCATCAAAACATTCTTCACGCTCTTTTGTCCAAAAAAATTAAACCCTTTTATGTGTGAACTTCGTTAATGGGTTATCCAATCAGGAAAAATTCTGGACGATATTCCTATAATAACCTAATAAACCAATAAAACTGTGTACCTCGTTTATACTCATTGGTGGTGGCCATTAATGGATTTCCTTGATCTTATAAGGATCAACAAATATTATATCCTTAGAGAAAATATGGCCTAGAAAAGAGATATCCTAAATCCATAATTCACACTTGCTAAATTTCCCATATAGTTCATGTCTTTTAGGAGTCTTTAGAATAATACGCAAGTGATTTTTATGATCTTTGCAGCTTTTAGAGTATACCAAAATATCATCAATAAATACAACTACAAATTTATTAAGATATTTCTTGAAAACTCTATTCATTAGATCCATGAATATAGATGGTGTATTAGTTAATCCAAAAGGCATTACTGTAAACTCGTAATGTCCGTATCTGATTCAAAATGCTATTTTCATAGATCCATATTTATTCTTAACAAAAAGAATAGGGGATCCCCATTGAGAAACACTAGGGAAAATAAATCCCTTATTACTCAATTCCTATAGTTTTTTCTTTAGTTATACTAATTCCACAGTGACCATTCTATAAGGGGTCTTCGATATGGGCCTTGAACCAGGAATTAAGTCAATGGAAAACTCAATTTCTTGTTCTGGAGGATGTCCAAGTAAATCCTCTAGAAACACATCAACATATTCTTTCACAATAGATACATCTTCTATTTGAACATTCTTTTCCTTGCCCATAGTTATTTCATTCTCCTCCTCTCCAATAATTGAATTTATCTGAGCAACTAGGGGTGGATCTATATAATAATTATGTGGTGATGTTTCTGCTCTAAAGATAAGGTATTATTTATCATCATCATCAAAAATTGTAACCTCCTTCTTCTTACTATAAATCTTCACATAATTGTGTGAAATCCAATCCAAACCAAGGATTATATCAAATTCAATCATGGGTATGATGATGAGATCAGCAGATAAATAACGTTTATATGCCTTAATTGGGACTGATTCACAAAACTTTGTTGCAATGATACTTCCCTTAGAAGTTTTTACTGACAACTCCCTTGTTAAATCAAATTTGAAATATCTAATTTTCTTAGAAAATTGGGAAGATATGAAACAATTTGATGATCTTGAATTAAATAAAGCATTGGCTAAACAAGAAAAACCATTAAGTTACCTGCTACTATGTCTTTTGGAGCTTCAACCTCAGCAATAGTGATAGAATAATCTTGAACATGATCCCTTGGCCTTTTCTGAGGTGATTTCCCCTACCACTTAGGAAATTCATTTGAATAATGTTCCCTTTCCCTATAATTTCAACATTCAACATTAACAGCCACTTTCTTCCCCTTGAAATCACGAGCTTGGTGGCCTTTTTCACCTCACTTGTAATAGACTCCCATTCCCTTCAGATAAGTACCCGGGTGTCTCTTACCACATTTACTGCAAGATGGATATTCCACTTTTCCCTTCTTCCCCTTATTTTCATTTTCAGAGTGTTCAGCAGATCTCTTATTCTCTTTCTTTGCTTTAAAGTTATAAGACTTATAGAATTATTTTTTTGTTTTGAAAGCAATGAGACAATATCTTCGTACAACAAGAAGGATTGTGAGACTAATTCTTGATGGAGAAATGGTTTTAACCCATAAAAGATACGATAAATCTTACTTCTTGGGTTATGTATATAATCTACAGCATGCCTCACTAACCTTGTAATGTTAACTTCATACTTTGCGACATTCTCGTCCTCCTTTAGCCTCAGATTTAGAAATTGTCTTTCTATATCTACTCGATGGTCATGTGGAAAGTATTATTCTAAAAAAAATTCTTTAACCTCCCTCCATTACATATTTGATACTTTATCGTCTTCCTTTATGTTTTGAATCAAAGACCACCATTGATCTGCATCTTCTGTGAGGCAGTAAACTTCCATGAAAACTTTTTCGCTTTCAATATATTCCAAGGAGTGGAATATTTTCTCTATGGAATTTATCCATTTCTCAGCTAATAATGGATTTTTTTCCCCCATTGAATTTTGGTGGTTGTTGCCTCAAAATACAATATAACATTGATCCTCCAAGCTACGAATCAGGGTGCTCCATACGGATAAGTTTATTATTCATAACCTGGGTGAGTTGTCCCGGTAAAGTGTAAGCTGATCAGCACCAGTTGTATCACCAGCTTCACTATAATTATCTTGATCAGGAGGGAAATCCCTACATGGAGTTTGTGCATTGATAAATTTTTCATTCCTTCCACTATGTGCCATTTCTGAAAAAATGGCATACACTAGATTAGTTTATGAATCACAATACATGATTCTAAACTTATAGCATACTTAACAAAAAATGAACATTTTATGGATATAATGTATAATCATAAAAAAATGTTTTCATTGAGGAGGTATATACTCATAAATCATTCATAATGGTTTGTAAAAAAAATGTGGATTATCCTATGCATATCCCCCAGGATTGTCGTAACCAAGAGTGCAGTAAGGCCAGTTCTCTTGCACCAGTTCCCTTTCGAGTCTAGCTCAAAGCGGTGTTTTTGGTTTTTAACCCTAGGTACATTTGTGCCATAGCCACCTCTACACGATCTTATCCAGACAGGGATGTATTGCTTAGAAAATACACAAAATCTCTATATTACCAAAATTATAGGAAGTTCTTTTATACTAATAATCAAAGACTATCTTAGGGTAATGTGGTGTAATCAGAGTTTTTCTAAATCTAGTTTCTGAGGTTTCTATTAAACACCCTCTGATACTAACTATAACACCCTGACCTTAGTTACGCAGAGTCGGTGCATTATTACATAACATTGGAATGATCATAAAAGGTCATGTCTCGAAAGGCCTATTAGTTTACTATCCTTGGATGTACTAGATACATTCATAAGGTTTAAATTATATAATAAAATTTAAGACTACAACAACATTGTTTCCATAGAAAACACTGAGATCCCATAGACTATCCCTGCAGGTCAGTCATAATATACTTCTTCGCATCCTGGGAAAAATAAAACATAGAAAGGGGTGAGATTAGATGCTTAGTAACGATAACAATATAGCAGAAACTTTTATAAATAAGCATAAACATTTAAGGCAATGTATAAAACTAAAACAAAAGCCTCTTCAACATAAATTTCATCATAATATGGAAAAAATAAATCAAAATAATTCCATTTACTTACTCACATGGATATTCTACTAGTCTAATAATCACACAAAATATCAATATCCACTTTCATAATGATGGAATGCATAATGCCAGACTTCATAACCACATAGTCAAGGCCTTGTTCCAAGACTACAGATAACATTTTTTAAAGGCCTTGTGCCAAGACACTATTTTGTCTCATGAGACCTACTGATGCATTGAGGAGCTATAGCGGGCTCCATCCATCACTTACTATGTACAATTCATTCCTCATATGAAAAGTTTTAAACATAACATAAACATTTGTATTAAAACTAGCATAAAAAATGTCAATGCTTTATCCATAAACCATGAATGGTAGGAAAATAATACATCCATAGTCAGAAATATCACAAAAACTTCAATAAAAAATGGAAGATTTTTATCGTAATAAATCAACTTCATACAAGATTAAAATTCATTAAAGGATGTTGACATAGATGAAATCAAAACTATTTGGGAGAAATATCTCATTCTTTTTTAGAAATCATTTAAAGTTACATAATTATAAAAGAAAAAAGTTATTTTGAAAATATTCTTATAATCTTGTAAGGTAATATTCGACGATATTATAATGGTGGAATATAGATGGACCCACTGTATATGTTAAAAAAACATTCTTACCTTAATTTTGTCAAAAAGATCATAAAGTAACTTGTTTGGAAAATGACGGAAAGATTTCTTTCAAAATGTATAAGGTCAAATAAGGGTATAAATGACTTTAACCCATAGTCTAGTAAGTAGTAAAAATGTTTTGGAGTATATTTTTTGGAAAACACGGATGTGGATGATAAGGATGTCTCAGTAGAGAATTACATATAAACAACCTTGAATAATGAAGAGGTTGTAGAATTAAACCTTACCATGTACTTTTCTGTGGTTGAGGGTAGGTTAAAATCTTGTATAATGGTGAAATAATTGTTATTAAATTATAAAATAATCATATACATTAATATGATATCATATATGATCTTTTAATATTTCATTGTTAATAATATTTTTGTATTATCGTCATTTCAGGTTTTAACTGGTTTGTTTTCCATTATATTCTTTGTTACATAAGTAATGTTTGTTATGTATAGGATGTATATTATTCATATTCATAATGTTTTTAAGTCTTTAAACATTATTTTTAATCATCTAATGAAAATTAGAATTGAATGGATACGATGGGGAATGAATCTCATCGTGTTCTTCGAGATGGTAATTTGTACGTACGCATGACCAAAAATATCATTATTTTGATATTAAAATCATATATAATTGGATGTTATATCATATATAGAGAATAATTTTCATGTTATATTTATTATTTACTTCATTTATACATCATTATTATACCCATCTGAATAATAATGTATTGAATAACAACTACACCACAACGTGGAGACAGTAAGTCGTACGTACGCACGTATGGTGACTTGTCATTCAAAGGATGGATATAATAATGAATATTGTTGTACCATATTTATAAAAACATAACATTATATAGAAGATAATGGAGTTATTATTTTATAATGGAATCAACAAGGAAAGAATAAGTGGAAGAATAAAAAACATGAAGGTGGTGGTGAGATATTTACCTCTTCTTTGGGTTCTTCCTTTTGATTTGATCAAATGGGATCCTTAGGGTGGATTTATGACTAAAGTAAGGCCTATAGGATGAATGGATCATAGATGGAAGGATATTTGGGCAGGTTTTGGCAGAGCCAAGTGGCTTCAAAGGTGAGAATTAGAGAGAATGGGGTGTGCCCTTTTATAAGAGGGGTGATGGGAACTATAGGAAAACTTAGAAATAATAATTTATAATAAAATAATTTTATGTTTCTAATGGACCAAAATTGATTTATTTCAAAGATTAGGTGGGAATGGGTCTAAATAAACTCCATAAATAGTTTTTATACAGGTTTGGGTCACTATATTAACCTTATCTTTTTTATTTAACTCTTAGTTAATTAGTTTTACATTTACCATATCTATTTGTATTTTTATATTATATGGTTAATAAACATAAAATAACATTCCAATAAACCCCAAGTGGTTCATTATTAATATATATGACCTTATCTATGTCATTTGGCCGATCCTTATATTTTCAGGTATATTATATCAGTTAATAATATAATATTTGTTATAAAAACTCTTTTATGTCAATTTTGATAATATGTGGTATTTTGTTTTTTCTAAATTCATAATAGCATTATTAATTTGAAAAAAATTATTTAATCAACCTTAACATGTCATATTATCCTATATAATTATTTGAATTCATAAAAAGTCTCAAATTACATTTATTTTCATATTTATAATATAAATTATTTTAATATTTCATTAATAAGGTAATTCCTCCATCATCATTGTGTCATAAATAAAATAATTTTTATTAATGTCTAAAAATTATAAATAAAATACCATTATGTAGGAAATCTTGTTATCTTTCTAATTAATATTTATAGTCAAATTTATCTTATGTATAACCCTATATTAAAAATGGTTTAGATATTAAACTTTGATTTTAACACTTTTAAATCATCTTTGAATTAAATAATAATAAATGCCCTAATCTAATCCATGTCGAAAAAAGGGTCATATTTTATTAATAATCTTTTTTGGTCTAATGAAACTTATAAAATAGAATTAGGACATGTGTTAGAGTAATAATAATATCATTTTTACCATTAATTACCCTATTTACTTTTAACCGTGGTAAATAAAAGTCAAAAGTTATTATTCACCAAAAATTATTATCATCTCATTGAACCACATTTTACTTACTAAAATCAGCCGTTTATCTTGGATTTTTTAAATTCAACTCACAGAAGTGGAAAATTTAAGTTTAATGTAAATTTTCAAATGCTCCTAGGAGGTGGGTAAAAGACGGTAAAAAGTTCAATAAAATTATTATATATCTAAAAATTTTATAAACTAACTCTAATTAATTTCATTTAATTTAAATAGGTATTATGTATCTATTTTGACCTAAAATAAATTTAAATAAAATAAAAAATTATTTAAATAAAAAATTTATTTTAAACTATAACTCAATTTTTTCACTATTCATCAAAAATTGAAAGTTTTCAGAAAAATTCCAAAAATACCCCCTAAGCTAATTTTGATATTCAGAATCCAAAAATGATGTCCATTTTGAATGATACAATTTATAAAATTCCAAAAATAGAGTATTACTATTCATAATGGCTAGTTTGATTGGTTATGGTGCGTTAGAACTTAAAGTTGTGTAAAACACACGCTATTGTATTTTTCAAAGAGAAGTGTATCGTGGAAACTTGGGGTGTTACACCAAAGGTATTTAGAGGTGTGAGAAAGTGGGTAGAGTTTATTGATGTTTATAAGAGGGAGGAGGGGCACTTTAGGAATGTTTTGTAATATTATTTTATTATAAATTGGTTTCTGAATTCTAATAGTTACAAAGTGATACCTTTAGATGATAATAGGAATATGGGTATACATCCTCTCAAACAATTGGTTTTAAACAAGTTATGTCACAAAATTAACCTTATCATTTAGATTAAACCCTTAGTTAAAAAAATTCAACTCCTAACGTGTCTTCTTATATTTTCATACAATATGGTTAATATAGTTACTATAAATGCCAATAGAACAAAAAGAGGATCCTTAATTAAATTTTTTAAATTATATATTTCATTTGGATGAATCTTAGATTTTTAATACTATTATATCATTTAATAAATTGGTATTTTTTAAAACAAGCTCATTTATTTCAATTTTGAAACTATTTAGAAATTGAAATATGTTAAAGTCATAACAACTTGATTACATCTATGAAAAGAATTTACTCATCACTCACATATTAATGTAATGAAAAAAATCGTGGATAAAAAAAATTCAAATTAAATTTATTTTAATATTTATAATATCATTTAATTGAATATTTCATTAATAAGGTAATCACTTAATCATCATTGGCCATAAATAAATTTATTTATTTATTGTCTAAATATTATAAATAAAATACCATGTTGTGGGAAATATTTTTTGATTTTTAATTAATATTTATTGTTTAATATATCATTTATATAAACCAAATTAAAAAAATAGTTAGCTGATACTTGTTTATGTTATATTTCCCATTTCATTAAATTAAATATTATAAAATGTCAGTTTCACACCCAAGTGGCTCCCAAATTCCAATCTTTAATCCTAACGATGATCATGGTTGTATAAATATAATAAAATAGTATTATAACACGTTTTAAGGTAGTTTTATATTATTATAATATTATTTTTTACCCTTATATACCAGATTTACCCTTTCACCATGGTAAATAAAAAAATTACTAAAGTTACAATTCATAATGTCAAAAAATAAACATTACCTGTTTAAATAATTTGGGCCTTCTGATTCCAAATATGGAATCCAATTTTACAAATTCAAAACATATAATTGGCATAAATTAATTTAAAATTAATTCATGTTGTCAAAACCAGAAAATGGATTTTTAAGAAGTAAAAACTATCCAAGGGTGTACATGTGGTTGTATCCAATTAAAATTTGAAATTACATCCAATGAAATTAATTGGATTATATGATAAATAAAATTATACCTTAAAACCAATTAAAATAACAATCTAAATATATAAATAAATTACACAAAAAGGCAGTTCTGAATTAAAATCTAGCAATTTTCACTGTTAATTAAAAATAAATTTTATCAAAAAAATACCGAAAGTAAATCTTGATGTCCTGATTCTGAATATAAATTTTATTTAATCAAATAGAACATATAAAAGTGAAAAAACCTATTTTTAATAATTTTTCACGATCAGAATGCGGTAAAACGACCTTTTAAAAATATTGGAGTATTTTATGCTTAAATTGTATTCATTCTCATTTTAATCCAATAAAATTAATCAAGTAAATTTATAAACATTTAACAAAACTATAGAATCATAATATTGTTAATTCTATTCAGTCTTACCAATACAATGGCTAGGAATTAAATACCATTTAAAATAATAATATTGTTATTGTATTATTTTTTGGTACAACTCAGTGTTATGTGCAACGTAAGATTTTAGAGAAACTCGGTGTAGTGTGTCAGGTATGCTATCGTACATAGTGTAACCTTTAGACTAAAATTTATATTAAATTAAAAAATATTAGTAGATATTAATATTTATCATTCAATAAATACCTGGGGTGTTACATCATTCCCCCCTTTTGGAAATTTAGTGCTTAGAATTTTAAAATTGGGCCCGGAAACATCCTTGAAAATCCCACATTAGAAAAGGTGTCAATAAAACTATCACATTAAAAGAAATAAATAAAAGTGCATAGGTTACCAAAGATAAAATATACTAGGATTCCATGTTGGAAAATAAGGATATGGAAGAATATCTACCAATCATCTTCTAATTGATAGTGATAGAAAACAAGGTTATGGGAAAGTTAACAACCAGAAAAACCTAAAATTGTGATGGGTTAAATGATGTTTTCTTTCCTAGTGGGAAACATATATGGAAAATGTTTTTGTTTTAATTTTATTTTCATAATGTTGGAGAATTTATTCATGATATTGACTAATAACATGGGGAAAAATACTTACATGTCAAGTAGAATATCATAAATTAATAAATTTCTACCACAAAATCATCTTTCCTTTAAACAAAGAGAATTCAATAGGACTTGGACATGCCTAAAGCTCTAGAATCAACTTATAAAGAATCACATAATCCAAAAAATATTAACTATCTATTAATATTTTCATCAAAAATTAATCAAAAACAAAATGGTTAGTATAATATAAGATAATTTCCTAAAAAGAATAATAATTTAAAAGAAAAAAAATACTACTTTTAATCTCTAAAATTCAATAGTAATACACAAAGTCCAACATATACCATTCCAAAAATAATTGACCATAAAATTCTTCCAAATAATCCAATAAAGGATTAAAATAAAAAAACAGAAGGATTTAATCGTATAATCATCCAAGATATGTTTTTTCAATTATCTCCAAATAACATAAATCAGTCTTAATGTTTCATACCAAAAAATAATTAACCTAATCATATTTTATACAAGATTGGATAATTATCTCATTAAATAATATAATTTAACATATGTCCACAGTTAAAAAAATTTATTATTACCAAAATATAATTCAACCGTCATTCCTCAATTATATCCCATAGTACTATATTTTCATTAGGTATATAGTGTTCCCAGAATAGTAAAAATCTTTCAAAATAACATTTTTCACTTAATAACTAAATCATTTTCATATACTAAGGATATCAATTTTATAATACAAAATTTCCCAAATTAAACCTATTATTTATCAATAAAATAATTAGACTAAAAATAATAAGACATACTAAATATATATTTCAAGTAGTCCAGTGGTAGGTTATAAATTCTAGTCACACTTAGGTTGTGGGTTCGATTCCCGCATCTTTTTCTGACGTGACATGTTGACAAATGATCTGCATGTTTTCCTTTTTCAAAAACATTATAATTTTATAATATTCCCAATAAATGAGATAAAATACTCAAAAAACCATAATATATTTTAATCTCAAATGTTATTTCATACCTCTCATTTTTCATCACAAAAGTAATAACCTATAATTACCTTATAGGTGAATGTCTCCAAATAAATAGTTTTTCATCTAGAAAGTTAATAAAATATAACCTAAATGGGATTAATCTTATAAAAAACCTTAAAATTATATACTCATGATGATATCCATATCTATTAATAAAACATCCTAATATCCAAAGTTGTCTAAGCCATCTTCTGATACCAACTATAAGGCCCTGACCTTAAACATTACGTATTCTTTAGATAAGTTACTAATTTGACTTTAAATTACATCAAGGATCTTTATAGGTTTAGAGATTTTGAGAATTTGGTCAATAATCATACATAACAACTTAAATATTACAAGTAGACACTTATACTCATTATCCAATTTTTTCATAAAATAGAACCTTTTTAAAAAGAAACATGGTTCATTTCATGTTTGAACAACATGAATTAAACTTGATCCCATCCTTAACTCTATTGTTATTTAATTCCTATGGAAAACATTTCAAAACATTGGATGAGCATAAAAATCTTAGTAAGGGATACACAAAGAAGGAAAACTATTATTCTTGGGAAAAAAATTAAAACCATTAATACTTTTTCATAAAGTAATACTTTTCACCTTTATGAAGTAGTAAATATACATCACTGAATATAAGATCATTACATACCCTTTTTTAACCAAAGGATTACAAAAAATCCCATAGAAGAAAACATATAACATATAAAAGAAACTTGGGACAGAAACATACATGACTGGAATAACCATAAAGTTGAATTCAAAACATATCACTAAATTAAATTGACATAGGACCGACTTCCGTAACCAATGCTTTGGAGGTTTTAATGTAACCACTCATTCTTAGTTTATCACGAAACCACCCATCTTTGGATTATTACGTAACCACCCATATTTTTTTATCATATAACAAACCATCAAATGTACAAGTTCCATAATATAATTTTGTAATATAAAAGATTTCAATTATCAACATTTGACTCATAAATTTTCATTTTCAATCATGATAAATCAGTTCAGGTTATTTAAATATTCATTCCATTTCCAAAAAAAATTAAAACATTTAATAAAGATAATTTTTAATCAAAGTGTCACATACCACTTTCAAACATTTGAAAGAAATTAACATTTTGAATCATTAATGTCCATATAAATAAATTATTTAAAACCATTTTGAAAAAATATACACGAAAAAAAAGGTTTTATAAGAATAAATCATTTAAACATTTAGAATAATGTTTTAATTAAAAGGCCTCTTTCCACATTAGTAACACATGAAAAAAATCAATAATAAATAACATAAAACCAAACATTAAATAACATGAGAATATAATAATTAATGATATATCATGTCAAAAGGATTTTATATACACCATATAGGACAATAAATGTGCACAACATCAAGATAGGCCTCAATGAGATGATATTGAGATGAAGTCCCTTACAAAGATCTTATCATTAGATTAATGATAAATAAATGACATAATTATGAGTATAAAATATATATACACCCAATATAAGTGGATATTTAGTGTAAAACTATCATAGTTTATTCACATATATTTTTGGGAAAACAAAACCAATGACCTGGATATTTAACAGAATGAATGGAAATTGAGTTAATATTTCCCTTACAATGTTCATATAAATGATGTTAGAATATATCAATGGGGTGATTATATGTAGAAAATATATATACAAGAAAATTGAAGTTTAAATTAAAACATAAATAAATAAATATTTATTCCACACATAATCTTGGAATAATATAATCAACTAAGTATTCTTAAAACCCAATGAATGGAAATTGAGTTCAGAAATTCCATTACCTTGAGCCCGACTCATGACGTTCAATCATTATGTTATTGAATAACAGACATAGGTTAATTTATACTTTATTTAGAACCTTTTTCTTGTTTATTATTCCTTTTATATCACTTATTACCATGTTATAAAGATTACATAATTTTATAATTTCATAACGGTCGTTTTGTTGATATTCGGTACTTGAGTCAAAAATGAACTTGTTTGATGTTAATATTATATGTGGTAGAAATTACAACATATCCAGAATTTTATTCATTATTTAATTTTCATATATATCCTTTATATTTATATTTATAACAGTCCATTACATTTGAAGATAAAAAATGAAATGCACCGTTCATGGAGACGGGTGGTCGTACGTACACATGAATGCTAATTTCATTTATTTTTTATATTAAAGGAATGAAAACTAAATGATAAATAGGTATATTTTAATTCTGGTATAATATATATGTTATATATGTTAAATAATTTCATTAACTATATCCTTTATATGTTCCATGTATGGAATGAATGACTCAAATCACCTTGAGGGGGCGGTAGTTCACACTTCCTCAAATAAAATTATCATCTTTACACATTATGGAAAGCATAAAGTTATGTTGTAAATAAAAATTACATAACCATAGAGACAATATAAATATACTATATATCATATATAAATATAGTTCCATCATAATGGAAACCATGAGAGGTGATCGGATAAAAATGAACAATCATCGTTTCGTTAAGCAGTACTTCGTCGTACCCAAAAAAGTAGGTTTGTATCTATTAGATTGTGGTGTCCATAATTGTAATTTGAATACATATCATAACAACATCCTCTTATATTTTTTATACTATTTTTTATATAATCATATAATAATTTGATTATAGGGATTTTAATAAGAAAATAAAGGAAATGAACTTGAGAGAAAAAGTTACCTCTAAATAAGGTAACTCCTTTTGATTTGAGCCAAAAGGCCTTCTTGAATTACCTTATGGAAATTTCAAGGATTATATGAAAAAGTGAGGGATTTTTTGAGATTATTTTATCAGAACTTTGGCGACAAAAGAGTCTTTATAGTTGTGAGTAAGTGGGTAGAGTTGGTATCCTTTTATAATAGTGAGGAGGGGCACTTTAGGAATGTCTTCAAATATTATTTTATGATAAATTAATTTTCAAATTGTAATAGTTAAAAAGTGATAAATTTCAAGGTTAATATGGTTATGGGAATAAATCCTATCAAAAAATTGTTTTTATACAATTTTAGGTCACAAAATTAACCTTATCATTTATCTTTAACCCTTGGTTAAAAAAATTTACTCTTACCATGTTTTCTTGTATTTTCATAATAAATGGTCAATATAGTTACAATAAAATTAAAATAGACCCATAAGTGGAACATTAATGAAATTTTTAATATTATATAAGTTATTTGGATGAATATTATATTTTTAATACTATTATATCATTTAATTAATTATTATTTATTATGAAAACTCATTTATGTCAATTTTGATACTACATAGAAATTGATTTTGGTTACAGTCATAAAAACATGATTCCTTAAAACCAAAAGGAAATAAATCATCCCTCACAATTCAATATAATCAAAAAAATTCATTGATGGAATTAAATTTTCAAATTACCTTTATTTTAATATTTATAATATTATTTAATTGAATATTTCATTGATAAGTTAATCAATTCATCATGATTGTGTCATAAATAAATTTATTTATTTAATGTATAAATGTTATAAATAAAATAGCATTATTTATGAAATATTTTTAGCTTTATAATGACTATTTATAGTTCAATGTATCATTTATATAAACCAAATAAAAAAATTAGTTTGGAGATACATGTTTATGTTATATTCCCATTTTCTTCAAATTAAATTTTATAATATGAAATTTTAACACCAAAGTGGCTCCCAAATATGGAATCCACTTTTTTAAATTCAAAATAAATAATTGGAATAAATTAATTTAAAATTACGTCCCATTGTCGAAACTAGAAAATCGGTTTTTAAGAAATAAAAACTAACAAAATATTAACATGTGTTTATGTCCAATTATAATGTGAAATTGAATCCAATAAAAATAATTGGATTAATTGATAAAAAAATATTCTAATTACACCTTAAAATCACTTAAATGGACAATCTAACTGTACAACTAAATTAGATGAAAAAGTATTTTTGAATTAAAATCCAGAATTTTTCACTATTCATTAAAATTGAATTTTATCAAAAACATACCAAAATTAAATTTTGATGCCCCTCTAATAAATAAGAAGTTTATTTTATCAAATAGAAATTATAAAAGTGTAAATATAATTAAAAAGGCTTCAACATCAAAAGGATTTAAAAACCCATTCAAAAATATTAGAGTATTTTATGCTTAAAATTGGATTCATTCAGATTTTGAGCCTATAAAATTCATTGGATAAATGTATAAAAATTTAAAAAATATGAAAAATCATAATATATTTATTTCTTTTCATTCATTCTAATTCAACGGAAAAGGTGTTAAATACTATTTAAAATAATAATATTATTGTTGTATTATTTTTTCGTATTACTCAGTGTTGTGTGCAACGTAAGATTTTAGAGAAACCTGTTGTTTGCATGTCATGTAAGCTATCATAAAAAGTGTCACCTTTAAACTAGAATTAATATTAAATTAAAAAATATTAATAGATTTTAAAATATATTATTCAATCAATACCTGGGATGTTACATCATTCCCCATTTTGGAAATTTTGTCCTCGCAATTTTAAAATTGGGCTCAGAAACCTCATTGAAAATCCCACATCGGAAAAAATTCAATGAAATTATAACTTTCAAAGAAATAAATAGAACATAAAGGTCACCTGAGATGACACAAACTAGCATTCTGTGTATGAAAATAAGGATAAGGAATAAAAACTAAACATCTTGTCCTCATGGAGAGTGATAGAAAACATGATTATGAGAATGTTAACAACCACAAAACCATAAACTTGTGATGGACTATTTGTTCATTGATTCCCCAATAGTAAAATTAAACAAAAACCATTTTTATTTTGAGGTCCTTTTTATAAAGTTGAGGAATTTATTTCTGAGCTTCAATAAGAACATAAGGAAACATACTTGTCTAGTATAATTTCATCCTTTAATAAATCTCTACCACAAACTCGTCTTTTCTCTAAACATAGAGTATTAAAGATGAATTGGTCACACATGAAGTAATAGAATCAACATATAGACAATCACATAATCTATAAAATATTAACTATCTATTAATATTGTCTTGAAATATTAACCAGAACCAAAGTGGTTAGGATAAGATAAAATAATTCCTTAAAAAGTGTAACACCCAAGACTTTTATGAGAAATATTTTGTTTTTAAATCATAAAAGGAATATTTCACTACACACAAAACTAGATTGGCTTTCTTTACATGCAATCGCAGCCTTCCTCGATAGCTTGCATCATATGCAATACCGAGTTTCACTAAACAATGATATGCTATTAAAATATTATTAAAACAAGCCATTATGAATAGTAATAACCACTTTATGAAATTTTATAAATTTTATTTTTCAAAATTGACTTCATTTTAGGATTCGGAATATCGAAATTATCTTAGGGTGAAATTTCGGTACTTTTCAGATAACGTTCATATTCTGATAAATAGTGAAAATTATTAAATTTCAATTAAAAACAACTTTTTTAATCGAAATAATTAATAGTGAAAAATTATTAATTTGAGGGATTTTAAAGTATATTTAGAATTTATTTTTACAATTTCATACAATTTTGTTCATTGGATGTAATTTCACATTTAACCCAGACATAAACAACTGTCAATCTTTTGATAGTTATTATCTCTTAAAAACACGCTATTTGTCTTAACGACGGGAATTAATTTTTAAATTATTTAATGTAACTGATATGTTTTGAATTTGGTAAAATAAACATAATTTTTTAATTCATAATATCTAATATAGCTTAGGCCTAATTTTTGGTATTTTTCTGAAAACATTCAATTTTTGATGAATAGTGAAACCACTAAGTGGTAGTTAAAAAACTGAATTTTTCATAAAACGTAATTTTACCGCTTCTGTGAGTAGAATTTCGAAAATCCAAGAGACACGGTTAATATCAAGGACTAAAATGTGGTTCAATGAGATGAAAATATTTTTTTTGTGAATAGTAACTTTTTACTTTTATTTACCACGGTTAAAAGTAAATAGGGTAATTAAGGGTAAGAATGATATTATTATTACCCTTACACATGTTCTAATTCTATTGAATAAGTGTAATTCGACCAAAAACAACCTTAAGAATAAAATATGACCATTTAGGCCCACTTGGATTAGATTAGGACATTTATTATCAATTTATTTAAAGAAGGGTAAAAATAGTTAAAATCAAAGTTTAAGAACTAAATCATTTTTAATATAGAGTTATAGATAAGATAAATTCGACAGTAAATATTCATTAGAAATATAAAAAGATTTCAAACATAATGGTATTTTATTTATAATTTTTAGACATTAAATAATTTAATTTATTTATGACACAATGATGATGTAGTAATTATCTTATTAATGAAATATTGACATAATTGATGTTATAAATACCCAAATAAATGTAATTTGAGACTTTTTTTGAATTACATTAATTTTCTATGTTAATATTACATGTTAGTGTTGATTTAATTAAATTTTTTCGAACTAATAAATCTGTTATGATTTTCATAAAAATCAATTACTAAATAGTGTCAAAATCGACATAAAATAGTTTTTAAAACAAATACTATATTATTAATTGTTATTTTATTCCTAAAAATCTAAGGTTCTGAAAAATGACTTAGATAAGGTTATATATATTAATAATAAACAACTTTGGGTTCGTTTGTCTTGATATAGTAAGTTTATTAACCTTATAGTGTAAGAAAACAAGAAGACACGGTAAAAGTTAAATTATCTAACATAAAGTTAAATCAAAATGATAAGGTTAAAATTGATACCTAAACTTGTCTAAATTCTATTGTATTATAGGATTTAGACCCATCCCTACCTTATCTTCAAAATAAATCAATTTGGATCTATTTAAAACCGAATTTGGCTTTATAATAAAATAATATTTTTTGTTATTCCAAAGGTGCCCCTCTCCTCCCTTATAAAAGGGCACCTCCTCCCTCTCTTCCTCACACCACTTTGAGCCTTCAAGCTGAGTCAACCCCTGCCAATATCTCCTCTACACTTCCCTATAAACATACTAGAGGTCCTGGTATTCTTCAAAGACCAATTTTAGTTCCCTAAGAGGAGATCTCAAAGAGGTGCTTCAAAGAAGAGGTAATGTCTGTTACCAATTCTTTCAAATTTATTTCTTCTTGCACTTCTTCTTCTTTAGTTGTTTCATTATGAATTAATAACATAAGTATCACTCATATACTGATATGTTATTATACGTATGAAACAACCCTATTTCACCATCTATCCATCCTACGAAAAATGAAATCTCCGCGCGTGCATACGTACGGAATACCGTCTCCACGCCGTGGTGTAATCTATTTTCCACCACCATCTTACTTTGATGGGTATAATGGTTTAAGGAATGAATATATATGATTATTTTAAAGTTATATTGATTCTGAAATAGTATACATACACTCCAATACAATTCCACGATCATGGGAATGATATCATCGCTCGTGCGTACGTACGGAATACCGTCTCCACGATGTGATGCGACTCATTCTACATGATCTTCATTGCATAATTATTATATAAACGAATTTAATGAATTAATATGATATATATTACACTAATACCATTCTGGAAATGAGGTATCTATAACCTAAAAACAGGAATAATAATTTATTCGACAAAACACGCATAAGAACAAAAAGTAATAAACACCCGAATAACAAGTAGCAATGAAATATTACTAATAATAAGCTAAGAATATGACCATATATGATATCATAACAATGAGTATGATTCTCGAATAAGTAAATGACATTATTTAAATCATTATACATGAGTTTTGGACACTTACGAAGCAAATTGGACCTAAAGTAAGGGAAAATATCACAATCTCATTTTTTATCCGATATTGTTTAATACTTTGGTATTTACTGGGGTGGATTTTATCATCCACATCCATGTTTCCTCAATATGTAATATTATTTCCATCCACCTACAATTTGTTAAATCCATTTTTACCCTTTGGTGAGTTTATAGTAAAAAATATGAAAGGAATCTTTTGTCGTTTTTTCGTACGAGGTACTTTTTGACTTTTCCGAAAAAAAGTACGAGAAGAATGTTTTTTTAACTTATACGGCATGAATGGATTTTTAAAACATTATATCCAAGAAGATTCCTTTACAAGTATTCAAGTTTATTTTTAATAAACTTATTTTAGTGTAAAATTGTATGACATGTTAAGAAAGGAAAATGTTTTTGAAGTAGAAAGGATATTTTCCTCAGGAATAGAGTTCAAGTGTTTTATCAAAATTATTTTCCATCTAAGATAATATAGGGTTCTGTTTCAATCCCTATTATTACATTGATTTTATTATGTTTTGATGGAATTATTTTTATGAATTATTTTATCTTATATGAATTGTTTTATGATTTCATGTTGTTTAAGAATCCCATTTTTATTACATGAGTTATGCAATGATGTATGATTTATGATTTTGTGGCACACATAAGAATAGTATAATTATGAGATGGGTGGGACCTATATCTCCCTCCAATGCATTGGGTAAATATTTTATATCTCATGAGATAGACATGCCTGGAATGGCAGGTTAAACTGGTTCAGTGAAACAGGACTGAAACGAGGAGTGAACTCGGTTCAGAAATGGACTTTGTCCACTAAGATATTCTTGGCAATGAGTCTTGACTAATAAGAAATGATTCTCTATGATTATGTGTGTATTCCACAAAGCGTCATGTTTTAAGTTATGATTATTGGGATTACATTTCACTTTTATGATTTATCCCATGTTATGATCTCTTTTGCAGGATAAGATTTTCAAAATGTTATGTTCTTATAAATATGATATGTTTGATATTTATTTTGTTTAACCTTACTGAGCATTTGAGCTCACCCTTTTGTATGTTTTATTTCCCCAGGTCAGGAAGAAGGTTATTAAGTAAGATATTCCAAAAGGGACTATAGATATGATGAAATAAATGGGAGACAGTGTAGATGCTTTATGAACAATTTGTTTATGTTTCCCAGTTTCTAAAGACAATATACCTATATGGTCCTTTCGTGGTTTTTTTATATGTTGTAATAAGTATTCTTCAATTCTGATGTAATAACAATGTATTTAAAGTATGGGTAGTTATAAAAAGAATAATTATTTATAAGAAAAGAAGAATAATTTTAATCTCCAAAATCCAACAGTAATACCCAAAGTCCAATATGAACCATTCAACACATAATTTCCCATAAGACTCCACAAAATAATCCAAAAAATTATTGAAATCTAAAATTATAAGGATTTAATAACATAATCTTCCAGGATAAATTTTATTAGTTATCTCCAAATAACACAAATAACTCTTAATGTCTCACACCAAAATGTAATTAACCTAATCACATATTCTATAAGATAGGATAATCATCTCATTAAATACTATAATTCACTATAAATTTGCAATTAAAATCATATATTATTCACAAAATATAATTTAACTATTATTCCTCAATTAAATCCCATTGTATTCTATTTTCCTTAGGTATATAGTGGTCCCAAAATAGCGAAAATATTCCAAGATATCATTCGTTACTTAATTGCTTAATAACTTTCCTATGCTAAGGATATCCATCTGAAAAAACATAATTTCCCAAAATCAACTTATTCTATATATATACAATCATTCAACTAAATTGAATAATTCATACTAACCAGGGACTTCATGTAGTGCAGTGGTAGTTGATAAATCACATTCTCACTTCGGTTGTGGGTTTGGTTCCCATAGCTTTGCCTAATGCAATTGGTTGTCACATGATCTGTGTGTTGTCCTTTTTTAAAAACTATATAATTTTATAACTTTCCCAATAATTGAG
This sequence comes from Viscum album, assembly GCA_963277665.1. NCBI lineage: Eukaryota > Viridiplantae > Streptophyta > Magnoliopsida > Santalales > Viscaceae > Viscum > Viscum album. Next base: position 1,936,097,121 of record OY728142.1, read on the forward strand.
ATAAAATACTCAAAAATAACCAAAACTTATTTTAACCTCAAATGTTATTTCGTACCTCTACTTTTGCATCCCAAATAGTAATAACCCATAATTACCTCATAGGCGAATGTCTCCAAAAATATATTTTTTCATCCTAAAAGTTCATAACATATAACCTGAATGGGATTAATCCTACAAAAAACATTAAAATCATATATTTGTGATGATATCCCTAACTATTTAGAAAACATCCTAATCTCCAAATTTTTCTAAACTATCCTTTGATACTAACTATACGGAAAGAACCTTAAACATTACATTGTCTTGAGATAATTCATTATTTTGACCTTAAATTACATCGAGGATCTGTTCAGGTTTATAGTTTTATAGAATTAGGTCATAAATAATAGATAACAACTTAAATATTACAATTATACACTTCACCTCACTATCCAATTTTTTCATAAAACAGAAACTTCTTAAAAAAATATTGTTCGTTTCATGTTTAAATAGCATGACATTTCCTTGATCTCATCCTCAATTATATTATTCTTTATGTCTTATGAAAAACATTTCAAAACATCATATGAGAATATAAATCTAAATTATGGATTCACAAAGAAGGAAAACTATTAGTCTTGTGAGAAAATGAAAACCATGAATACATTATCATAATGTAATAATTTTCTCCTTTATGAAGTAGTAAATATAATTCTATAAATATAAGACCATTACTTTCCCTTTTTGTATCCAAAATAAAACCTTAAATCCCATATAAAGAAACATTTAACATAAAAAATGTCACTTCGGACATAAAAATACTTGAATGGAATAACCATACAGTCAAATTCCACACATATAAGTAAATGGAATATCCATACAACTGACTTCCATACCCAGTTCATTAGAGTTTATAACATAACCACCTGTGCTTGGTTTATTACAGAACCACTCGTCATTGGTTTATCACATAACCACCTTTATTTGATTTATTGGGTAACAAAATGTTAAATTTCCATGCAATGTTATATAATTATATCACATAAAAGATTGAAATTATCAAGATTTTTCACAAAAAATATCATTTTCAATCACAATAAACCAATTCAATATATTGAAATATTCGTTCCATTTCCAAACCCATTTAAAACATTTAATAAAGATATTGTTGAATCAAAGTGTCCCATACCACATTGAGACTTTTGAAATAAATTAAAATTTTAAAACATTCATTCCCATATAAATAAATAAATTAAAACCATTTTGAAAACCTGGACATGAAAAATAATGTTTTATAAGAATAAATATTTTAACCATTTCGAACGATGTTTTAGTTAAAGATTCTCTTATCACTTGAGAAACACTTGACTAAAAATAATTAAGGAATATAATTATAAAAAACCCTTAAATATCATGGGAATATACTAATACATGATATAACATGTCAAAAGGGTTTTATATACACCATATAGGATAATAAAGGAGAATTACATCAAGATATGCCTCAATTAAAGGAGACTAAGAGGAAGTCTAATACAAGGATAGTATCATTATATTACATATAAATGGATTAAATAATTATGTTTGTAAAATATAAATACACCCAATATAAGTGGATAATAAGTGTTAAATAATCATATTTTATTCACACATATTTTTGGAAAAACCAAACCATTGTCATGGATACTTAACTGAATGAATTGAAAGTGAGTTAATATTTCCCTTACAAAGATCATAAAAATGATGTAAGAATTTATCAATGGGGTTATTATTTGTAGAAAATGTATATCCACACAAAGGGAAGTAGAAATTAAAAAAAAATAGTGATTCCATAAATAACCTTGGTATAATATAATTAACTAAGCGTAAAACTCAATGAGTGCAAATTGAGTTTACAAATTCCCTTACCTTGATTCAGACTCGTAATGTTGAATTTTTATGTTCTTGAATAATAAAAAGAGGTTAATTTAAAAATTCTTGACAACCTATTTAATTTTTTTTTATTTTCATATCAAATATTACAATTTTATAAAAAATAAATAATTATTTACGTTTATATTAGTCGTGTTGTTGATATTAAGTACTTGAGTTGAAAATGAATGTGTTTGATGTAAATTTTCCATGTGGTAAAAATTACATTATATTTAGAACTTTATTAATGATTTAAATATCATATATATCCATTATATATGTATTTTTAACAATCCAATACATTTTGAGATAAGTAATGAAATGCACTGTTCATACTGACGGTATGTCGTACGTACGCATAAACACTACTTTCATTTCATTGTCATCTTAAAGAATTAAAACTAAATTATATGTAGTTATATTATAATTATAGTATTATATATATGTTATACATGTTATATAAGTTCATTAACATCATCCTTAATATATTTCATGTATGGAATGAATGAGTCCTATCGCATTGAGGGTGCGGTAGTCCGCACTTCCTCAAATAAACTTTATCATATTTACATGATATGTAAATCATAAAGGTATGTTATAAATAAAAATTACATAATAATGGAGATAATAAAAATATAATAAGTTTCATATATAAATATAGTTCCATCATAATGGATATCATGAGAGGTGGTTGGATAAAATTGAACAATATTCATTCCTTGAGGTATTAGTTCACCTTACACAGAAGAAATATTTTCATATCCATCACAGAAACAATATTTTAATATACATCATATGTAGTGGAGAAGGAAAATAAAGTACTAGAGCTTGAGAGAAGATGCTACCTCTAAATTAGGTAACTCCATTTGATTTGAGCCAAAAGGCTTTTTTGAATTGACTTAAGCCCATGTTTTGGATTCTAGGAGGAAGATATGGATTGTTTGATATTATTTTTTTATAATTTGGATGATAAAAGATGATTTAGAGGTGGTAGTAAGAGGGTAGATTTGGTGTCCTTTTATAAGAGGGATGAGGAGAACATTAAGAATGTCCTGAGATATTATTTTATTATAAATTGATTTTCTAATTCTAATTGTTAAAAAGTTATAAAGTTCGAGGATAATAAGATTATGGGTGTAAATAGTCTAATAAAATAGTATTTAGATACGTTTAGGTCACAAAAATAACCTTATCATTTATCTTTAACCATCCTTTAAATAGTTTAACTCTTATTATGTCTTCTTATATTTCAACACTATATGGTTAATATATTTACTATAAAATACCAATATAACCAAAATTATATCCTTAATGACAATATTAAAATTATATAAGTCATTTGGAATAATATTTATTTTTAGACCTATTATATCCTTTAATAAATTAGTATTTGTTTTGAAAACTCATTTATGTCCACTTTTACAAAATTTAGAAATTTATTTTTGTTAAAATCATAAATAATTGATTCATTAAAAAAATCATTAAAGAATCACCCAGATGTAAATATAATTCAATAAATAAGAGTGTGGAATTAAAATGTTCAAGTTACATCTATTTTAATATTTATAATATCATTTAATTGAATATTTTATTAATAATGTAGTCCTTGTATCATCATCATGTTGTAAATAAATTTATTTATATAATGTATAAAAATTATAAATAAAATACCATGATTTATTAAATAATATTAGATTTATAATTAATATTTATAGTGCAAGAGATCATTTATATGAACCAAATTTAAAAAATTAGTTAGGAGATACATGTTTTTGTTATATTTCCCTTTTCTTTAAATTAAATATTATAAAATGTCATTTTCACACCCAAGTGGCTTAAAAATTCCAAAATCTTATTCTAAGGATTCTAATGGTCTGAAATATCTCATAAAATAGGATTAAGACACTTTTTAAGGTAGTTTTATATTGTTATAATATTATGTTTTTACCCTTATTTACCTGATTTACCCTTTAACCATGGTAAATAAAAAAATAACTGAAGTTATTATTCATAATATCCAAAAATAAAAGTTACCTATTTACATAATTTGTACATTATAATTCCAAATATAGAATAAAAATTTCATAATTCGAAATATATAATTGGTAGGAATTAATTTAATATTAATTACTATTTTTAAAACCAGAAAATGGGTTTTTAAGAAGTAAAAACTATCAAAAGATTGACTTGTGTTTATGTCAAATTAAAATGTTAAATTACTTATAATTACCATAATTGTATTAAATTATAAAACAATAATCCAATTACGCTTTAAAACCAATTAAAATGAAAATCTAAAAATATTAATAAATTAGATGAAAAGGCGATTTTGAATAAAAAACTAGTATTTTTCACTATTCATTACAAAATTGATTTTATCAAAAAAAATACCAAAAGTAAATTTAGAGGTCCCACTTCTAAAAGATAAGCATATTTTATCAAATATGACATAAAAAGTGATGAATAATATTTTTAAAAAATGGTTCTCCATTAATATGTGGTAAAACAACCTTTTAAAAATATTAGAGTATTTTATGCTTAAAATTGGATTCATTATATTTTTATGCCTCTAAAATTCATCATAGAAATGTATAAACATTTAAAAAAATATGTAACATACTAATATAGTTAAATTTTATCATTCCTTCCAATTCAATAAAAAGTTGTTAACTACCATTTAATATAATAATATTATTCTTGTATTATTTTTTGGTATAACTCAGTTTTGTGTGCAACATAAGATTTTGGAGAAACCCGTTGTTGCTTGTTAGGTAAGCTATAATACATTGTTTCAAATTTAAAATGAAATTAATATTGAATTCAAAAATATTAATAGTTATGAAAATATATTATTTAATAAATACATGTGATGTTATATTATTCCCACCTTTTGAAAATGTCGGCCTCATAAGTTTAAATTTAGGCTTAGAAACTTCATTGAAAATAACACATCTAAAAAAAGAGTCAAAAAAGTTATCACTTTAAAATAATTAAATATAAGTTATAAGGCCACTTGAGATATCACAAAAAATAATTCCATGTAAGAAAATAAGGATGAAAAACTAACCATCTTGTTATGATAGAGAGTAATAGAAAACATGATTAAGAGAAAGTTAACAACTAGAAAACCATAAAATTGTTATGGTATTTATGGTCATTGATTTTCTAGTAGGAAAACTAAATGAATTTTTTTAAGTTCATTTTAAAAAACATCTGGATATTTTTAATGATATTTACTAAGAACAAATAGAAATATACTTACTTGCCTAGTATAATTTCAACCTTTAATAAATTTCTACCAAGAACTCATATTTTCTCTAAAAAATAGTATTCAAGATGACTTGGTCAAACCTAAAGCACTAGAATCATCTTCTAGAGAATGAAATATTCCAAAAAATATTAACTATATATTCATCATGTCTTGACACTTTAACCATAACCCAAATGGTTAGGATAAGATAAGATAATTCCTCAAAAAGAATTATAATTTATAATAAAAATGACTACTTTTAATATCTAAAATTCAACAGTAATACCCAATATCCAATATAAACCATTAAACACATAATTTTCCATTAAGTTATTAAAAATAATCCAAAAAATAATTGAAATAAAAAATCAATAGGATTTTATCACATAATCTTCCTTGATAAATTTTATCAGTTATCACTAAATATCTTAAATCACTCTTAATGTCTCGTAACAAAAAGTTATTAATCTAATAAGATATTCTACAAGATATATTAATCATATCTTTAAATAATATAATTCAACATAAGTCCAAAATTAGTATCATAGATTATTCCCAAAATATAATCCAACCATTGATCCTCAATTAAATCCCATAGTATTTTATTTTCCTCAGGCATATAGTAGTCCCAAAAAACAAACAACTTCCATAATTACATTTATCTCTTAATAACAAATTAATTTTCATATACTAAGGATATACATTTGATAAAACATAATTTATAAAAATCAAATTATTCTACATGCATAAAATCATTTAACTATAAGTAATAAGTCATACTAAACAGGCACATCACGTAGTCAAGTGGTATGTGATAAATCCCTATTGCACTTTGGTTATGGGTTTGATTTATACAACTTTTTCTGACGTGACGGGTTGTCACATGGTTTTCATGTTGTCCTTTTTAAAAAACTATATAATTTTATAGAATTCCCTATAAATGAGATAAAATACACAAAAATAACCATATCATATTTTAACTTCAAATGTTATTTCCCACATCTCATTTTTCATTACAAAAAGTAATAACCCATAATTACCTCATATGTGAATGTCTCAAAAAATATAATTTTTCATCCTAAAATTTCATAACATATAAACTATATGGGATTAAACTTATAAAAAACCCTAAAATTATGTACTCATTATGATATCCCTAACTCTTTAGAAAAAAATCCTAATCTCTAAAGTCGTATAAACCATCCTCTCAAACCAAAAATAAGTCTCTGACCTTAAATGTTACATTATAATGAGATAATTCATTAATTTTAATTTATATCACATGTAGGGTCTTTTTAGGTTTATATATTTAGATAATGAGGTCATAACTTATACATAAAAACTTAAATATTACAAGTAGACACTTCTACTCACTATCTAATTTTCATTCATAAAACAGAAATTTTTCAAAAAGATATGTTGTTCGTTTGATGTCTAAATAGCATAAAACTTCCATGATACCATACTTGAATCTATTCTAATTTAATTATTCTGAAAATCATTTCACAACAAGGGATGAACATAAAAATCTCAGTAAGGTATACACAAAGAAGGAAAACTGTTAGTCTTTGTAAAAAATAAAAACCATTAATACTTTATCAAGAAGTAATAATTTTTACCTTTAAAAAGTACTAAATATAAATTAACGAATATAATCTCATTTATTAACCTTTTTTATAAAAAATATTACCATAAATTGCATAGAATGAAACATATAACATATAAAGGTATCTTTGGACGTAAACATACTTGAATAGAATAACCATACAGTCAAATTCAACAAATAACACTAAATGGAATATCCATACGACCAACTTCCATACCCAATGCCTTGGAGGATATAACTTAACCACCCATCTTTAGTTTATCATGGAACCACCCATCATTGGTTTATCACGTAACCACTCATCGTTGGTCTATCATAAAACCAACAGTCAAATGTACAAGTATGATTATTTAATCATAACACATAAAATATTGTAATTATCAACATTTCACTCATAAAATTTCATTTTCAATCAAAATAAATCATTTCCAGATATTGAAATATTCATTCCATTTCTAAAACCATTTGAAACATTTAGTAAATATAGTTATGAATCAAAGTGTCACTTACCACTTTAAAAAAATTCAATTAAATGAACATTTTAAAACATTCATGTCTATATAAACAGATTCATTAAAACTGTAACGCCCCGACCCCAGTTACCCAGAGTCGGTGCATTATTACTTAACATTGGCATGATCACAAGAAAGATCAAATCTCGAAAGACCGATTGGTTTAGTAGCCTTGGAAACACTAGATATATTCATAAGTTTTACATTACATCATAAAATGAAAAACTACTACAACAACATAATGTTTCTACAGTCCACACTATAATCCCCTCATAATATCCCTGCAGGTCATTCATAATTTACTTCTTCACTTCCTGGGAAAAATAAAACATAAAAAAGGGGTGAGCTCAAATGCCCAGTAAGGATAACAATATAGCGGAAACTTTCATAAATAAGAATAAACATTTAAGCCAATGTATAACTAAAACAAAAGCCTTTTAAACATGAACTTTCAACATGGTATGGCATAAATAAAATGAAATAATGCCATTTACTTATTCACATGGATATTCTACTAATCGAATAATCACATGCAAAAATCAATAACCACTTTCATAATGTTGGAATGCATAATGCTAGACTATCATAACCACATAGTCAAGGCCTCGTGCCAAGACTACAAATAAGATTTTGTCAAGGCCTTGTGCCAAGACACTAATTTGTCTCATGAGACCTACTGATGCAATTTTTTTAGAAGATACTTATGTTTAAAATTGATAAAATATACTCAAGTGTTTTTCTGAAAACAATATGCAAGATTCTGAAAACAAAATAACTAATTCTGAGACTTCTCGATTAATTACAGGCCATGATGGGTCCACTCCCAATCCCTTCCTGTCTACCAAACTCAAGAGTCAGGTTTTCTGAAAACATTTTTAAGCTTGCGTTAAATACGTATACATTTACACTGGATTTTCATATATCTGAGAGAAATATCTCTCTTTTGAAATAATTTAAAAATCACATAAATATAAATGAAACCTTTTATTTGAAAATATTCTTATAAGCTTGTAAGGAAAGCTTTGATGATTTTATAACGGCGGAAAATAACCGCACCTGCCGTATATGTTAAAAAAACATTCTTACCTTAATTTTGTCGAAAAGGTTAAAAAGGACCTTGTTTTGACAACGACGGAAAGATTCCTCTTATAAAAAGTCAAACAAGGGTATAAATGACTTTAACCCATATTCTTGTAAAAATGTTTTGAAATACATTTTGAAGAAACATGGATGTGGATGATAACGAGATCCCAGTAGATTATTACGTATAAACAACCTCAGATAATGAAGAGATTGTGAAATAACCCTTACCAATTTGGTAACTTATGAAACATACAACCCATGAAAGAGGTATCATACAATGAATATGTAAATACACATAGATTAGAGTGTATTACATGAAGAATATAATTATGGGCAGTACATACACCACAAAAAAGGTGATGGTGGCAATATGGCATGAATCTCATGGGAATAAGGATTGAGATGAAAACCCCTTACCACGTTAATCAATTGGGTCGTATGGCCAAAAGTTAATAACCACCAAATTATTTACAGAATAACATGAATATAAAGAGAATCATGATAATATATATCAAATGGCAGTACACAATACACCACTTTCAATAATTTAGTGGCGAACAATGGAAATCTCACGGAATTGAAAGTGAGATAAGAGAATCCCTTACCTTGTACTTTTCCTTGGGTGGGGTAGGTTAACCTCCTGTATAATGGTGAAATAATTGTTATTAAATTATACAATAATCATATATATTAATATGATATCATATATGATCTTTTAACATTGATTTGTTAATAATATCTTAGAATTATCGTCGTTTCGGGTGTTAACTTACTCATTTTCTTTTATATGTTTTGTTACATAAGCCATGTTTGTTGTGTATTATTCATATCCAGAATGATATCAAGTCCCTAAACATCATTTTTAAATCATCAAATGATAATTATACTTGAATGGATATGATGGAGAATGAATCTCATCACGTTCGTGGAGACGGTAGTCCGTACGTACGCACGAGCAACAATATCATTCTTTTGATATTAAAATAATATATAAATGGATGGTATATCATATATACAGAATCATTAACATGTTATATTTATTATTTACATGAGTTACACATCATTATTATACCCATCCAAATAATAATATATTGAATAACAATTACACAACGACGTGGAGACGGTAAGCCGTACGTACGCACGTATGGTGACATGTTATTCAAAGGGTGGATAGAATACTGAATATGGTTGTACCATATTTATAATAACATCATAGTATATGTGATATACTGGAGTTATTATTTTAGAATGGTAAGAACAAAGGAAGAAGAAGTGGAAGAAGAAATGAACTTGGAGAAGGGTGGTGAAATCATTACCTCTTCTTCGGGTTCTTCCTTTTGATTTGATCAAAAGGGCTCTTTAGGTTGGCTTTATGATCAAACTAAGGCCCCTAGGTTGTAGTGAGGGAATTTGGTAGAGTATTTGGGCAGGGTTTGGCCGAACCAAAGGGATTTGAAGGTGTGAAGAAATGAGAAGGAGGAGTGCCCTTTTATAAGAGGGGTGAGGGGCACCTTTGGAAAAGCTAGAAATATTAATTTATAATAAATTCATATTCGGTTTCTAATGGCTCCAATGTTTACTATTAAAAGGCTAAGGTGGGGATAGGTCTAAAACAACTCAACCAATATAATTTAGACAGTTTTGGGTACTTATATTAACCTTATCTTTAAGTATTAACTCTAAGTTAATTAGTTTCACTTTTACAATGTCTCTTTGTATTTTTATATAATATGGTTAATAAACTTACTATATACATCCAAACGACCCCCAAGTGGTCCATTAATGATGGACCTATCATGATATAAGTCTCTTGGCCGAAACTTAGATTTTTAGGAATTTAATATCAATTAATAATATAATATTTGTTTTAAGAACTCTTTTATGTCAATTTTGACACTATTCAATAGTTGATTTTTGTGAAACTCACAACAGATTGATTACTTCGAATAAAGTCCATTAAATCAATCCTAATATATAATAGTATCCTAGAAAATTAGTTTAATTCATTAAAAGTTTCATATTATATTTATTTGGGTATTTATAATATCAATTATTTTAATTTTTTACTATTATAGTAATTACTGCATCATTATTGTCTCATAAATAAAATAAATTATTTAATGTCTAAAAATTATAAATAAAATATCATTATGTATGAAATATTTTTATCTTTCTAATTAATATTTATAATCTAAAATCCAACATATATAACCCTATGTAACAATTTTTGTTCTAAAATATATATGCTTGTGTCATTTTTGTATTTATTTTAACTTAATTAAAATAAAGTGTCATTATAACTTACAAGTGGATCCATGGGGTCCCAAAATTAACCCAAAGATGCCCATGGTCGACCATGTATCAACCAATAGGGTTAAGACATGTTTTAGGGTAATTTAGTATTATTATAATATTATTTTTTAACCCTTATTTACCGGATTTACCCTTAACCATGGTAAATAAAATATTTACCGCAGTAATTATTCAAAATGTCTAAAAATAAAAGTTACCTATTTACACAATTTGAACATACTGATTCCAAATATGGAATCCATTTTCCTAAATTCAAAACACAGAAGTGGCAGAAATTAATTTAAAATTAATTCCCGCTGTCAAAATAAAAAGCGTGTTTTTAAGAGATAATAACTATCAAAAGATTGACACTTGTTTATGTTCAGTTTAATTGTAAAATTATGTCCAATGACCAACATTATATTAAATGGTAAAAATATATTCTAAATATACTTTAAAACCACTAAAATTCATAATTTATCACTATTAATTATTTTGATTAAAAAAGTTGTTTTTAATTAAAATTTAGTAATTTTCACTATTCATCAAAATATAAAAGTAATCCGAAAAGTACCAAAATTTCACCCTAGGCTAATTTCGATATTCCGAATCCATAAAATATATATGATTTCAAAAAGTAGGTATTACTATTCACAACGGCTATTTTAATTAGTTGTGGTGTGTGTTAGAACTCGAGGTTGCGTACAACACACGCTATCGCATTATTCGAAGGGAAACGTACCGTGGAAGCTTGGGGTGTTACATTCTCCCCTCCTTCAAATAATTGCATCCTCTAAATTTCTAGGGTATTACTGCATAAAAAGACTCGGGTGGTTCTTCATCATAAGTTCCTCGGGTTCCCACGTTGCCTCTTCCATCTTATGATTTCTCCACAAAACTTTTACCAGACGCGTCGTCCGGTTTCTCAGTACTTGTTCTATTGTATCAAGAATCCTGACAGGCTCTTCACAATAAGACAGATCGGGTTCCAGTTCTAATTCCTCATAGGTGAGTACATGCGTTGGGTCAGGCATGTATTTTCTCAACAAAGATACGTGGAACACATCGTGAACTTTGGAGAGACTTGGCGGCATTGCCAATCGGTAAGCTACGACCCCAATTCGTTCTAGAATTTCGAAAGGTCCGATGTACCTGGGACTCAATTTACCTTTCTTACCAAAACGTATGACTCCCTTCCATGGAGATACCTTCAGGAAAACATGATCACCGACTTGAAATTCCAAATCCTTCCTTCGATTATCGGCATAGCTCTTCTGCCTACTTTGGGCTGCTTTGATGTGATTTTGGATTACCTTCACCTTTTCCACCGTTTCCTCCACCAGTTTTGGGCCTACAAGTTTTCTTTCACCAACGTCATCCCAACAGGTTGGTGTACGACATCTCTTTCCATATAACGCTTCATATGGTTCCATCTGAATACTCGAATGGAAGCTATTTTTATAGGAAAATTCTACCAGAGGTAAATATTGATCCCACATACCCTGAAAGTCAAGTGAGCAAGATCTCAACATGTCTTCTAAGGTTTGAATAGTCCGTTCTTATTGTCTGTCTGTCTGAGGGTGGTATGCAGTGCTCAAATGAAGTTCTGTATCCAGGGATTTCTGAAGACTTTTCCAGAATCTTGAAGTAAAATGGGGATCACGATCAGAAACAATTGATAAGGGTACTCCATGAAGTCTCACAACTTCATTAATATATAGTCTTGCTAGACGTTCTAGGGGTAGATCTTCTCTTATAGCAAGAAAATGTGCTGACTTGGTAAGACGATCAACAATCACCCATATTGCATGATTCCTTCTAGGAGTCTTTGGTAGCCCCATGACAAATTCTATCGTAATATTGTCCCATTTCCACTCCGGTATGGGAAGACGTTGCATGACTCCTCCAGGCTGTTGCCTTCCAGCTTTCACTTGTTGACAAACCATACATCTTGACACAAAATCAGCAATATCCCTCTTCATGTTGTCCCACAAAAAATGTTCCTTCAAATCTCTATACATTTTGGTGCTCCCAGGGTGTATAGAATAATTGGAACTATGAGCATTATCCAGCAATTCCCTTTTTAGATCAGGTAAATCGGGAACACAAAGTCTCTTCCCGAATTTCAAAATTCCATCTTCATACACAAAGTCTCTCAATTTCCCATCATTCATAGATTTAATCTTCTTTTGGAATTCTTCATCATCGGTCTGAGAACTCTTAATCCTTTCTATTAAAGATGGTTTGGCAACCATTTGAAAAAGAAATGATGTTTCGCCTTCCCTGGTTATTCCCATGTCCATCTTCACTAGATCCATGAAAATTGGATCCCTTTCAATTCTCATATTGTTCAAAACTCCATGGTCTTTTCTACTCAAAGCATCTGCCACCTTGTTTGCCTTCCCCGGGTGGTAGTGTATCATACAATCATAATCCTTGAGTAATTCAAGCCATCTCCTTTGCCTCATGTTGAGTTCTTTTTGTGAGAAAATATACTTCAAACTCTTGTGATCAGTATAAATCTCACATTTTTCACCATAGAGGTAGTGCCTCCATATCTTTAAAGCAAAGATCACAGCTGCTAACTCGAGATCATGAGTAGGATAGTTTTGTTCATGAATTTTCAACTGTCGTGATGCATAGGCAATAACTCTATCATTCTGCATAAGGACACAACCAAGTCCTTTCTTTGATGCATCACTATAAATAACGAACCCATCATTCCCCGATGGTAGAGTCAATATAGGAGCATTGACTAATCTTTTCTTCAGTTCTTCAAAACATTCTTCACACTCTTTTGTCCAAACAAATTTAACCCCTTTACGTGTGAGCTTCGTTAATGGGTTAGCCAATCGGGCAAAATTCTGGACGAAACGTCGATAATAACCTGCCAAACCAATAAAACTACGTACCTCAGTTATACTCGTAGGTGCTGGCCATTCTTGGATTGCCTTGGTCTTAGAAGGATCAACAGAGATTCCATCTTTAGAGACAACATGGCCAAGAAAATAAATCTCCTGAAGCCAGAATTCACACTTCCTAAACTTCCCATATAATTCATGCCTCCTCAGAGTCTTCAAGATAATGCGCAAGTGATTTTCATGATCTTCGTAGGTTTTGGAGTATACCAAGATATCATCAATAAATACCACCACAAATTCATCGAGATACTCCTTGAAAACTCTATTAATCAGATCCATGAATACAGAGGGTGCATTAGTCAATCCAAACGGCATTACGGTAAACTCGTAATGCCCGTACCTGGTTCGAAATGCTATCTTCGGAATGACTTCCTTCTTCACACACAACTGATGGTATCCAGATCGAAGGTCAATCTTTGAAAAGTATTGAGCTCCATGCAGTTGGTCGAATAAATCATCAATACGAGGTAGGGGATACATGTTCTTTATCGTTATAGCATTGATCTCCCTGTAGTCGATACATAACCTCATAGATCCATCTTTCTTTTTAACAAAAAGAATAGGGGCTCCCCATGGAGAAACACTAGGGAGAATAAATCCCTTATTAATCAATTCCTCTAGTTGTTTCTTTAGTTCGACTAACTCTACAGTGGCCATTCTATAAGGGGTCTTCGATATAGGCCTTGATCCAGGAATCAAATCAATGGAAAACTCAACTTCTCGTTCTGGAGGATGTCCAGGTAAATCTTCCAGAAATACATCTACAAATTCTTTCACAACAGGTACATCCTCTATTTGAACATTCCTTTCCTCACCGACAGTTATTTCATTCTCTTCCTCCCCAATAATTGAATTAAGTTGAGCTACTGGGGGGTGGATCTAAATAATAATTAGGTGGTGACGATTCTTCTCTAAAGATAAGGTGTTCCTGATCATTATCATCAAGAATCGTAACCTCTTTCTTCTTACAATAATTCTTCGCATCATAGTCCAAAATCCAGTCCATACTGAGGATTATATCAAACTCAATCATAGGTATGACGATGAGATCAGCAGATAAAGAAAATTTATGTGCTCTAATGGGGACTGATTCACAAAACTTTGTTGAAATGATACTTCCCTTAGGAGTTTTAACTGACAACTCCCTTATTAAATCAAATTGGAAATATCTAATTTTCTTAGAAAACTGGGAAGATATGAAACAATGCGATGATCCAGAGTCAAATAATGCATTTTCTAAACTTGAGGAAACCATTAAATTACCTACCACCACGTCTTTTGGAGCTTCTACCTCTGCAGTAGTGATAGCATAAGCCTGGCCTTGATCCCTTGGCCTTTTCTGCGGTAACTTCTCCTGACTCTTAGGACATGCATTTGCATAATGCCCCATCTCCCTGCAATTGTAGCATTGAACGTTGGTAGCTTCCTTCTTCCCCTTGCAATCACGAGCTTCGTGGCCTTTTTCACCACACTTGTAACAGACTCCCATTCCCTTCAAGCAAGTACCAGGATGATTCTTCCCGCATTTACCGCAAGATGGATATTCAACCTTTCCCTTCTTACCCTTATTTCCATTCCCAGATTGATCAGCAGCTCTCTTCTTCTCTTGCTTTGCTTTAAAGTCATAAGACTTAGAGAATTCCTTTTCGGTCTTGATAGCACATGAGACAATGTCTTCATACGATGAAAAGGATTGTGAGACTAATGCTCGACAGAGAAATGGTTTTAACCCATCAAATAAACGATCAATCTTACTTCTTGGGTTGCGAATATAATCTCCAGCATACCTCGCTAACCTTGTAAAGTTAGCCTCATACTTTGTGACATTCTCATCCTCCTTTTGTCTCAGACACAGAAATTGCCTTTCCATATCCACTCTATGGTCGCGAGGAAAGTATTTTTCTAAAAACGGATCTTTGAACTCCCTCCATTCCATATTTGATACTTCATCATCTTCCTTCAGGTTTTGAATCAATGACCACCATTGATCAGTATCTCCAGTGAGGCGGTAAACTGCCATGATAACTTTTTCCCTTTCACTGCTCCCCAAAGCCTGAAATATTTTCTCTAGGGAATTTATCCACTGCTCGGCTACTAAGGGATTTGTACTCCCATTGAACGTTGGTGGTTGTTTCCTCATGAATCGATCTAACATTGATCCTCCACGCTGCGGATCAGGGTGCTCCATACGGGTAAGGTTATTATTCATAACCTGAGTAAGTTGTCCCAGTATGGTGATTAGCTGATCGGCACCAGTTGCATCACCAGCCCCACAATAATTATCTTGAGCAGGAGGGAAATCCCTACATGTAGTGCGTGCATTGATACGGTTTCCATTTCTTCCACTAGGCACCATTTCTAAACAATGGCATAAACTAGATCAGTTTATGAATCAAAATACATAATCCCATACTTATAAAACACTTAACATAAATTGAACCATTTATGGATATAATCCATAATCATAAAAATGTTTTCTTTGAGGAAGTATATACTCATAAACCCTTCATAATGATTTGTAAAGAAAATGAGAGTTATCCTAAACATATCCCCCGGGAGTGTCGTAACCAAGAGTGCAGCAAGGCCAGTTGTCGTGCACCAGTTCCCGTTCGAGTCTAGCTCAAAGCGGTGTTTTCGGGTTTTACCCCTAGGTACATCTGTGCCAGAGCCTCCTCTACCTGCTCGTATCCAGACATGGATGTATTGCTCGGAAAACTCACAAAATCTATACAATACCAAAATTCTAGGAAGTTCTTCTATACTAATCCTCAAAGTTCATCTTAGGTCTACGTGCTCTAATCAGAGTTTATCTAAATCTAGCTTCCAAGGTTTGTACTAAACTTCCTCTGATACCAACTGTAACGCCCCGACCCTAGTTAAGCAGAGTCGGTGCATTATTACATAACATTGGCATGATCACAAGAAAGATCAAATCTCGAAAGACCGATTGGTTTAGTAGCCTTGGAAACACTAGATATATTCATAAGTTTTAAATTACATCATAAAATGAAAAACTAATACAACAACATAATGTTTCTACAGTCCACACTATAATCCCCTCATAATATCCCTACAGGTCATTCATAATTTACTTCTTCACTTCCTGGGAAAAATAAAACATAAAAAAGGGGTGAGCTCAAATGCCCAGTAAGGATGACAATATAGTGGAAACTTTCATAAATAAGAATAAACATTTAAGGCAATGTATAACTAAAACAAAAGCCTTTTAAACATGAACTTTCAACATGGTATGGAATAAATAAAATGAAATAATGCCATTTACTTATTCACATAGATATTCTACTAATCGAATAATCACATGCAAAAATCAATAACCACTGTCATAATGTTGGAATGCATAATGCCAGACTATCATAACCACATAGTCAAGGCCTCGTGCCAAGACTACAAAAAAGATTTTTTCAAGGCCTTGTGCCAAGACACTAGTTTGTCTCATGAGACCTACCAATGCAATTTTTTTAGAAGATACTTATCTTTAAAATTGATAAAATATACTCCAGTGTTTTTCTGAAAACAATATGCAAGCTTCTGAAAACAAAATAACTAATTCTGAGACTTCTCGATTAATTACAGGCCATGATGGGTCCACTCCCAATCCCTTCCTGTCTACCAAACTCAAGAGTCAGGTTTTCTAAAAACATTTTTAAGCTTGCGTTAAATACGTATACATTTACACTGGATTTTCATATATTTGAGAGAAATATCTCTCTTTTGAAATCATTTAAAAATCACATAAATATAAATGAAACCTTTTCTTTGAAAATATTCTTATAATCTTGTAAAGAAGGCTTTGAAGATTTTATAACGGCAGAAAATAACCGCACCCGCCGTATAAGTTAAAAAAACATTCTTACCTTAATTTTGTCGAAAAGGTTAAAAAGGACCTTGTTTTGACAACGACGGAAAGATTCCTCTTATAAAAATTCAAACAAGGGTATAAATGACTTTAACCCATATTCTTGTAAAAATGTTTTGAAATACATTTTGAAGAAACATGGATGTGGATGATAACGAGATCCCAGTAGATTATTACGTACAAACAACCTCAAATAATGAAGAGATTGTGAAATAACCCTTACCAATTTGGTAACTTATGAAACATACAACCCATGAAAGAGGTATCATACAATGAATATGTAAATACACATAGATTAGAGTTTATTAAATGAAGAATATAATTATGTGCAGTACATACACCACACAAAAGGTGATGGTGGCAATATGGCATGAATCTCACGGTAATAAGGAGTGAGATGAAAACCCCTTACCACGTTAATCAATTGAGTCGTATGGCCAAAAGTTAATAAACACCAAATTATTTATAGAATAACATGAATATAAAGAGAATCATGATAATATATATCAAATGGCAGTACACAATACACCACTTTCAATAATTTAGTGGCGAACAATGGAAATCTCACGGAATTGAAAGGGAGATAAGAGAATCCCTTACCTTGTGTTTTTCCTTGGTTGGGGTAGGTTAACCTCCTTTATAATGGTGAAATAATTTTTATTAAATTATAAAAGAATCATATATATTAATATGATATCATATATGATCTTTTAACATTGATTTGTTAATAATATCTTAGAATTATCGTTGTTTCGGGTGTTAACTTACTCATTTTCTTTTATATGTTTTGTTACATAAGCCATGTTTGTTGTGTCTTATTCATATCCAGAATGATATCAAGTCCCTAAACATCATTTTTAAATCATCAAATGATAATTATACTTGAATGGATACGATGGAGAATGAATCTCATCACGTTCGTGGAGACGGTAGTCCGTACGTACGCACGAGCGACAATATCATTCTTTTGATATTAAAATAATATATAAATGGATGGTATATCATATATACAGAATCATTAACATGTTATATTTATTATTTACATGAGTTACACATCATTATTATACCCATCCAAATAATAATATATTGAATAACAATTACACCACGACGTGGAGACGGTAAGCCGTACGTACGCACGTATGGTGACATGTTATTCAAAGGGTGGATAGAATACTGAATATGGTTGTACCATATTTATAATAACATCATAGTATATGTGATATACTGGAGTTATTATTTTAGAATGGTAAGAACAAAGGAAGAAGAAGTGGAAGAAGAAATGAACTTGGAGAAGGGTGGTGAAATAATTACCTCTTCTTCGGGTTCTTCCTTTTGATTTGATCAAAAGGGCTCTTTAGGTTGGCTTTCTGATCAAACTAAGGCTTCTAGGTTGTAGTGAGGGAAGTTGGGAGAGTATTTGGGCAGGGTTTGGCCGAACCAAAGGGATTTGAAGGTGTGAAGAAATGAGAAGGAGGAGTTCCCTTTTATAAGAGGGGTGAGGGGCACCTTTGGAAAAGCTAGAAATATTAATTTATAATAAATTCATATTCGGTTTCTAATGGATCCAAAGTTGACTATTCAAATTTTAATGTGGGTATGGGTCGAAAACAACTCAACCAATAGAATTTAGACAGGTTTGGGTACTTATATTAACCTTATCATTAAGTATTAACTCTAAGTTAATTAGTTTCACTTTTACAATGTCTCTTTGTATTTTTATATAATATGGTTAATAAACTTACTATATACATCCAAAAGACCCCCAAGTGGTCCATTAATTATGGTCCTATCATGATATAAGTATCTTGGCCGATCCTTAGATTTTTAGGAATTTAATATCAATTAATAATATAATATTTGTTTTAAGAACTCTTTTATGTCAATTTTGAAACTATTCAATAGTTGATTTTTTTGAAACTAATAACAGATTAATTACTTCGAATAAAGTCAATTAAATCAATCATAATATATCATAGTATCCTAGAAAATTAGTTTAATTCATTAAAAGTTTCATATTATATTTATTTGGGTATTTATAATATCAATTATTTTAATTTTTCACTATTATAGTAATTACTGCATCATCATTGTGTCATAAATAAAATAAATTATTTAATGTCTAAAAATTATAAATAAAATATAATTGTGTAGGAAATCATTTTATCTTTCTAATGAATATTTATAATCTAAAATCCAACATATATAACCCTATGTAACAATTGTTTTTCTAAAATATATATGCTTGTGTCATTTTTGTATTTATTTTAACTTAATTAAAATAAAGTGTCATTATCACTTACAAGTGGATCCATGGGGTCCCAAAATTGACCCAAAGATTCCCATGGTCGACCATGTATCAACCAATAGGGTTAAGACACGTTTTAGGGTAATTTAGTATTATTATAATATTATTTTTTAACCCTTATTTACCGGATTTACCCTTAACCATGGTAAATAAAATATTTACCGCAGTAATTATTCAAAATGTCTAAAAATAAAATTTACCTATTTAAACAATATGAACATCCTGATTCCAAATATGGAATCCATTTTCATAAATTCAAAATACAGAAGTGGCAGAAATTAATTTAAAATTAATTCCCGCTGTCAAAATAAAAAGCGTGTTTTTAAGAGATAATAACTATCAAAAGATTGACACTTGTTTATGTTCGGTTTAATTGTAAAATTATGTCCAATGACCAACATTATATTAAATGGTAAAAATATATTCTAAATATACTTTAAAACCACTAAAATTCATAATTTATCACTATTAATTATTTTGATTAAAAAAGTTGTTTTTAATTAAAATTTAGTAATTTTCACTATTCATCAAAATATAAAAGTTATCCGAAAAGTACCAAAATTTCACCCTAGGCTAATTTTGATATTCCGAATCCATAGAATATATATGATTTCAAAAAGTAGGTATTACTATTCACAACGGCTATTTTAATTAGTTGTGGTGTGTGTTAGAACTCGAGGTTGCGTACAACACACGCTATCGCATTATTCGAAGGGAAACGTACCGTGGAAGCTTGGGGTGTTACAAAAACCATTTTGAAAACATGGACATGAAAAAATAATTTTTTAGAATAATAAATATTTTAAACATTTAGAATGATGTTTTTTGTTAAAGAGTCTCTTACTACTTGAGTAACACTTGAATAAAAATTATTAAGGAATAACATCAAAAAAACTTTAACTATCATGATAGTATATTAATTCATGATTTAACATGTCAAAAAGAGTTTTATATACACTATATATGATAATTAAGGTTCAAAATATGATGATATGCCTCAATGAAAAGATATTGACATGAAGTCCTTTATAGAGATTGTATCATTAGATTAAGGATAAATGAATGAAATAATTATGTGCATAAAATATACACACACCCAATATAATTGGATATTTATTGTAAAATAATCTGAGGCCATTCCAACATTTTTTTGGAAAAACAAAAACAATGACTTGGATATTTAACTGAATGAATAGAAATTGAGTTAATATTTCCCTTACAAAGTTCATATAAATGACGTAATAATTTAGTAATGGGGTGATTATGTGTAGAAACTGTATATCCAAACAAATGGAATTAGAAATTAAAATATAAATAAATAATTATTTATTCCACACATACTCATGGCATAATATAATTGGCTAAGTATGCTTAAAACCCAATGAGTGGAAATTTAGGTTAGAAATTTCATTACCTTGAGCCTGAATTGTAACGTTCAATACTTATGTTATGAAATAATAAACTTAGGTTAATTTATAATTTCATTAGATCCTTTTTTAAATTTATTATTCCTTTTATATGAATTATTACCATGTTATAAAAAATACATAATTATTTAAGTTCATATTGGTCGTTTTGTTGACATTCGGTACTTAAGTCAAAAATGAACTTGTTTTATGTTAATTGTACATGTGGTAAAAATTCCATGATCTCCAGAATATGATTAATGATTTAAATATCATATATATCAATTATATATTTATTTAAAATATTCCATTACATTTATAGATAAAAAATGAAATGTATCATTCATGGAGACGGTAGGTTGTACGTACGCATGAACACTGTATTCATTTTTCTCATATTAAAGGAATAAATAATACATAAAACATGGGAATATTATAGTTGAAATATAATATATGTGTTATATATGTTACATAATTTCATTAAATTCATCCTTTATATGTTTTATGTATGGCATGAATGTGTCATATCACTTGGAGGGGGGCGGTAGTCCTCACTTTCTCAAATGAAATTATCGTATTTACACCTTATGGAAAGCATAAAGGTATTTTGTAAATAAAAATTACAAAATCATTGAGACAATATAAATATAATAATCATCATATATAAATATAGTGTCGTCATAATGATTATTATGAGAGGTGGTATGAGAAAATTGAACAATCATTGTTTCGTGAGATAGTAGTTCACCGTACATAGAAACTGTATGCATGTATCCATTAGATGGAGGTGTGTGTAAGTGTAGTTTGAATCCATCTATAAAAAACATACTATTATATTTAGGATACTATTTTTTACATATAATTATATAATAATAAGATCATAGGGAGTGGAAAATGAAAATAAAGGAATGGAGCTTGAGAGGTGTGAGTAAATGGGTATAGTTGGTGGCCTTTTATAAGAGGGAAGAGGGGAATTTTAGGAAATTCTAGAAATATTATTTTATTATAAATTAATTTTAGAATTATAATTTTTAAAAATAGAAAAAATTAGAGTATAAGATGGGGATGGGAAGAAATTTTCTCAACGAATAGGATTTAGAAATGTTTTGGTGACAAAAGTAACCTTATAATTTAGCTTCAACCCTTAGTTAAATAATTTAACTCTTACCATGAATTCTAGTATTTTCTTACTATATTGTTAATATAGTTACTATGAAATGAAAATAGAATGAAAATTGGATCATTAATGACCTTTCTAACATTATATAAGTCATTTTTTCAAATATTATATTTTTAGGACTATTATATCATTTAATAAATTGGTATTTGATTTAAAAACTCACTTTTGTCAATTTTGACACTATTTAGAAATTGATTTTTTTAAAAGTCGTACCAACATGATTCCTTCAAACCAAATGAATTAAATTATCAATCATATGTAAATTTAGTGAAAAAAATATTGTGATGTCATCTAAATGTCCAAATTATATTTATCTTAATATTTATAATATCATTTAACTAAATATTTCATTAATAAGTAAATCACTACATCATCATTGTTGTTGGGTCGGAGGTGATGGCAAGAGGGGGGGTGAATTGCCTTTTTAAAATTAATTAACAATTTAAAACAAATTTGAATGCAGCGGAAAGTAAAATGGCAAGACACAATTGATAACGGAGTTCGGCTTTAAACTCAAGCCTACGTCTCCGCTCCCAACTCAACCGTTGGGAGATTTATACGACCACTTGCTTTTCAATGGATATAGCAAGAAACCCACTAGCCGTTTTAAGGTAGGCTAGATCACCTTCTTACAGCTTGCTTTTTTATTATGGTTGTAGCAAGAAACCCAAGTTGAAAGAAGGAAGAAAAAGGGTGGTTTGTTTTAATACAAACCCAATTAAGAACTAAACAAATGAAGTAAATAATTTAGAACAAACTAGAGGAAGCCTTGAGCGCCAAGAGGTGAGTGTAGTTGATGTAGAGGCAGCCCAAGCTTCAAGGATGACAATTGGATCTCAAGTGGCCTTTGAGAATTGTCGTAGGAGCCTCAAATGATCAAAATAGCTTTGGTATGCTTCGATATATGATCGGTAGTCTTCCCGGCATCCATGGATGTCTATTTATAGGAGAAATACTCCCAAATACTTCAATATGGCCGTTGGAGGGCTTTCGGAGCCGTTGGGGATCAAGTGGGCAAGTCTGGTCAAGCTCTAACGGCTAGTTTGACTTTGCTTACCGGCTGACCGGTGCTTGTCCACCGGCTGGCCGGTGCCTTGGAAGGTGGAGAGAGCTTCTGCCCAGGAGCCACCGGCTGGCCGGTGGGAAGGCCACCGGCTGGCCGGTGGTGAGACAGTAGGTCTCACTATTCCAAAGAGTTCCACCGGCTGGCCGGTGAGGAGGCCACCGGCTGGCCGGTGGTCTGGACAGAAGACATCCCATTCTGTCTGGGCCCACCGGTTGGCCGGTGGCCAGACACCGGCTGACCGGTGGCACCTGGCAGAGGGCAAGCCCTTCTGCCTTGTCCACCGGCTGGCCGATGGGCTGGATCCGGCTGGCTGGTGCCCTTACCGGCTGGCCGGTGGTCCTACACCGGCTGGCCGGTGGACTTGAAAAAAGTCCACTTTTCCTTTTTTTTGCCACTTCTTGCTCCTGAAATCATGCCTATTAACAAGAACACTTGAAACAACATTAGATCACTATGAGAGTGATTGTGATCATTAAAATCCAAGAGAGTGGGGTACAACAATCTCCCCCTATTTTGATGATCACAATCACAAAAAAAATCTTTAAAAAAAAGGTATGAAAGCTTTTAAAAAAGGTATGTCAATTGAAAACTTTAAATAAACAATTTGAACTTGGAAAACTTAGAGACGTGCCAAATATAATGATCTTGAAAGCATTGAAATACTGAGAAAGGAGCTTTTTTTGAAATTGCAACCAAAAGCCATTTTTTAAAGAAATCAATTGAAAACAATAACTTAATCATTTAAAACAGATTTTGATGACATCAATAATTTAAAATGGAACTTGTAAAAAGAGCATTTTAATAAAAAACTATGTAATAGAGAGGTTTTCTCCCCCTTTGGGATTATCAAAATAGGAGAAAAATTATGAAAGAAAAATACTAATAAGTAATGAAAAAAAAGGATGGAAAGATAAGATAACTTGAATTCCATAAAAGATGAAACGATACAAAGGAAGTTCAAAAAACAAATACAAATACAAATACAAGCCAAAAAACAGAAACGGCTCTATTCACTCCTAGAGGGCCGAGAGTGACGGTGGCGCCTGAAGGTCAGAGGAGCCGGAGGAGCCTGGACCGCCTCAAAGCGACGATCTAGAGAATCAATCCGTGAGTGAAGCTGATCAAACTGAGAGCTGATGTAGGAGAACTGTAAGTCCAGCCGGTTCTCAATCTGATCCTGGAAGCGTAGGAACTGGTCAGCCGTCATCGGCAAGCCACCAGCATCAGTAGGAGGGGGCACAGCCTCAGCAGGCTCAGGTGCATCATCACCCTCTCCAGCCTCCTCATCAGCAGCAGCATCAGCCTCATCTTCGCTGTCACCACTGCCTTCCTCTTCATCATCATCACTATCCTCACTGTCTGAAAGGGGATAGGCAGCGGCGATAGCAGGAGGCATGGCATTGGCAGGAGGATGGGAATGAGTCTGAGGAGAGTAGGCCTTGAGAAGACCGTCCTTGTCCACAATCCATTCCTGACGCCAAGGGTGCCAACGGATGTTCATTCGTTGCACCATCATAAAATTCACTATGCTATCCTTCGTTGGCTGCTCGAAGGAAGTAGCATGAAGAGGCACATCAAGAAATGAAAAGATTTTAGTCAAGAGGCGTCCGTAGGGTAGAGTTTTGGACCAGCGCGGGTGCTCAGCCACATAAGTCATGGCCCGGAACAGAAACCGGACCAAATTGAAGTGTATGCCTCGGGTGATAAATGAGAGAAGATAAATGTCAATGAATTTGACATTTTCATGATCCCCGATACGGGGCGCAAGGGAAGTTTGGATGAGGTGCTCAATAATACGATGATTAGGAGAAAGCTGGGAGAGCTTGACAATAGGATTTGTGGGCTGCCCTGTGAGATGCTCAAGGGCTTCAGCTACATCAAACTCACGGTCCCGTGGAAACTCCCCCTGAGCAAAAGCATGGGGTCCAACATGAGGAACCCCGAGCATCCGGGCAATCTCCAACGAAGTGATAGTGATGGGTTGCCCAAGAGCAGTGGAGGAGATGGTATCAATGTCATCAGAAACGGACCATGTCAAATGAGCATAGAACTCTTTGACTAGAAGAGGATAAATGACATCCTTCTCAGGGGGTTCAAAGAAAGAATGCCAATGTTGATACTCAATAATCGAGAAAAGCTCAAGACGAGCAGTAGACAACCAAGAAAAATCAATTACCCTACCCGGCAGAATAACTTTGTCATGCCAAATGTCCGGGAGTTGAGGGATGGAAGGAGGAGGAGGAGCTTCTTGAGCGATTCCCTTGCCTTTGCGAGTGGATCGAGGTCCCATGAAGGCAAAAGGAGCAAAAAGAGAGAGATTGAGAGAAGAGGGAGCTTGAGAGAGCAAGGAGGAGGTTAGGGTTTGGAGGACCTGCGGTTCTAGGAGGAGCAGCCCGAGAGAGAAGAGAGAAATGAGGGAGGAAGGGTTTTAAAATCAATTTTAACCCTTCCTCGGCCGGCCCATTAAGCAAAACCCGACACCACCGGTTAACCGGTGATGTACCACCGGTTGACCGGTGGAACTAAAAGTCATAAAAAATATAAAAAACAGAATTAAGAAAAAAGTTTAAAAAAATTCTAACAAAAATCAAATATAAGCAAGCCAAGAAAGTCAAATATTTAATAGTGCTCATTGACGAATCATTCCTAACTCCCCTTTAATAAAATCAAAACGGTCAACCGGGAGCGGTTTGGTAAAAATATCAGCTAATTGGAAATCAGTGGAAATGAAGTCCAAAGTGATATCTCCTTTTTGAAAATGGTCACGAAGGAAATGATGCCTTAAGTCTATGTGCTTTGTCCTAGAATGTTGTATTGGATTCTTAGAGATACTAATGGCACTAGTGTTGTCACACCGAATTGGGACATGATCATAGGAAAGACCATAATCCAAGAGAGTGTGTTGCATCCAAATAATTTGGGCACAACAATTGCCAGCGGCTACATACTCGGCCTCGACAGTAGAAAGAGCAACACAATTTTGCTTCTTGCTACTCCACGAAACAAGGTACTTGCCTAGCAGATGACAGGTTCCACTAGTACTCTTACGATCTAATTGACATCCGCCAAAATCAGCATCCGAATAAGAAGATAGTTCAAAAGAAGTATTTGAGGGATAAAATAAACCAAGATTTTTGGATCCTTTTAAATACTTAAAAATTCTTTTGACCGATTTAAGATGGGATTCTTTAGGATTGGCTTGAAAACGAGCACAAAGGCAAACACTAAACATGATGTCTGGACGGGTCGCAGTTAGGTAAAGTAGACTCCCGATCATACTCCTATAAAGCTTGTTATCCACCGGTTTCCCGGCTTCGTCTAACGTAAGCTTACATGAAGTACTCATGGGTGTACTAATTTCCTTTACTTGATCCATACCAAAACGACTTAGAAGCTCGTTTGTGTATTTGCTTTGGCTTAGAGAAATACCATTTGAATTTTGAAAGATTTGAAAACCAAGAAAAAATTTCAATTCTCCCATAAAACTCATTTCAAATTCTTTTCTCATTAAATCTGAAAAATCAGTACAAAGAGATTCTTTGGTAGAACCAAAGATAACATCATCAACATAAATTTGGACTATTAAAAGATCTTTTGAAGTGCGTTTTAAAAAGAGGGTACAATCGGCTTGACCCATTTTAAAATCATTTTCTAAAAGAAATTTTGTTAACCGCTCATACCAAGCCCGGGGGGCTTGCTTTAAGCCATAAAGAGCCTTAGTTAACTTAAAAACATGATTTGGAAATTTTGGATCTTCAAAACCGGGAGGTTGTTCAACAAAGATTTTTTCAGAAATAAAACCATTTAGAAAATCACTTTTAACATCCATTTGAAAAAGCGTAAAATTTAAGTGGGCGGCGAATGCCAACAAGATCCTAATGGATTCTAACCTAGCAACGGGGGCAAAGGTTTCACCATAATCGATTCCTTCTTCTTGATTATAGCCCTTAGCTACTAGGCGAGCCTTGTTCCGGGTTATGTTTCCTTGATCATCAAGTTTGTTCCTAAAAACCCATTTAGTGCCAATAATTGGATGATCATTGGGTCTTTCAACAAGAGTCCAAACATCATTTCTAGAGAATTGATTTAGTTCCTCTTGCATTGCAAGAACCCAATTCTCATCATTAATGGCATCATTAACGGTTTGAGGTTCTAGGTGAGAAATGAAGGCTTGATGTTCAACTTCATTGAGGATAGATCTTCTAGTTCGAGTACCGGCTTGAAGGTCACCTATGACATTTTCTAAAGGATGGTCTCTAGAAGGTTTCCAAACCTTAGGCAAGGTGGAAGGCGAAGAAGGTGAAGAGGGTTCTTGATGGTCATCCTCCTTGGGAGGAGAAGAGGAATCATTCAAATGAAGCTTATCAAGCTTATCTTCAACATCCTCAATGACCGGGTGAGGTTTTGGAAGAGTTTCATCAAATTTGACATGAGATGATTCTTCGATGGTTTTTGAACGTTTATTGAAGACACGATAGGCTTTGCTTGAGTTAGAGTACCCAAGAAAAATACCTTCATCGGATTTGGCATCAAATTTCCCTAGGTTATCTTTTGTGTTAAGGATAAAGCATTTACACCCAAACACTTTAAAATAACCAACTTTGGGCAATTTGCCTTTCCAAAGTTCATAGGGGGTTTTCTTAAGAAGGGGTCTTACAAGGACTCTATTAATAGTATAACAAGCAGTGTTTACCGCCTCGGCCCAAAAATATTGAGGGAGGTCGAATTCACTAAGGAGGGTTCGAGCGATTTCTTGGAGAGTTCGGTTTCTCCTTTCAACCACTCTATTTTGTTGAGGAGTCCTAGGGGCTGAGAAGGTGTGATTGTATCCTTGAGAGGAACACAATTCATCGAATTCTTTGTTCTCGAATTCACCACCATGATCACTACGAAGAGATATGATTTTATATCCTTTTTCGTTTTCTACTTTCCTAGAGAATTTCAAAAAGGTTTTACAAGCATCATTCTTATGGGCTAAAAAGAAAACCCAAGTAAAACGAGAAAAGTCATCAACAATAACTAAGGTATAGGATTTTCCACCTAAGCTTGCTACGGGAGTAGGACCAAAAAGATCAAGATGAAGGAGTTCAAGAGATTTTGAGGTGGACACTTCCTTCTTAGATTTGAAAGAAGACTTGTGTTGCTTACCAAGTTGGCATGGCTCACAAATCAAATCTTTCTTAAATTTAAGTTTAGGAAGGTCACGAATGAGCTTGTTCTTATTAAGCTTTAGAAGTGAATGAGAGCTACAATGCCCCAATCTTCTATGCCAAAGCCAAGACTCATTGTCAAGAGCACTTAAACATTTAACATTTTGGCTAGCTAGAGATTTTAAATCAATAATGTAAACATTTTGAAAACGGGATGCAGAAAATATCAACTTGTTTTGAAAATCTAACACATTGCATAAATCATTTTGAAAGTTGACTGAAAAACCACTATCACAAAGTTGACTAATGCTAATTAAATTATGCTTTAAACCTTTAACTAATAAAACATCTTTAATAAAAGAGGAGCTACCAAAACCAATGGTACCTATTCCGACGATCTTGCTTTTTGAGTTATCACCAAAGGTGACATATCCTCCATCGAATTCTTCAAGAGAGTTGAACTCGGAGGGATCGCCACACATGTGCCTTGAGCAACCGCTGTCAAGATACCATGAGCCTTTAGAGGTCCTACTCTTTTGGCGTTTATCCTACAAAATCAAGAAAGAAGAGATTTTGGTACCCATATAAGTTTGGGTCCGGAAAGATTAGCAAAAAGAGACTTTTGAACCCATAATGTTCTAGAGGGATTCCTTCTATGATACTCATCCAAGTAGGTAATGGATTTGGGTCTTCCATACCTAGCATTTTTACAATCACATTCATAAATCATGTGACCGGGTTTTTTTAGAATAATTACAAAATTTGTATTGAGAGCTCCCCCTTACAAAAGTAGTGGGTGCCCTAGTAAAAGTGGATTGCTTGTTATAGCCAAGTCCATGTGTGGTTCTAGCCGAACGCTGAGAACCTAGTAATTTAGTTAAGTTTTGTTCACCTTGGGTGAACTTGGCAAGAGATTCCTTCAAATCCTTAATGGTAGAATTTAAAGAATCTACATTTGGAATATTTTTGACTTTAAGGGCAAGCTCCTCATTCTCTTTGAGAAGTTTGTCTTTTTCGGAAATAAGAGTTTTGTTTTTCTTTTTCAGGGTCAAAAATTTAGAGGTAAGTTCGTGAAAACCTTCCTCTAATTGATCTCTTGCATTTTGGAGTTCTTCATAAGACATATTATTATCAAAAGAAGAAGATGAGGAAGAAGAGTGAGAAGAGGATACCTCATCAAATGCCATTAGGCATTTTCCATCTTCATCGCTTGAGTCGCTTGAAGACATGGAGTCATAACTTGCACTCCATGTTGATGCTTTGAAGGCCTTCTTGTTTTTCTTTTCTTTTAACCTTTTCTTGAAAATGGGGCACTCCGGTTTGATGTGGCCTTTCTTTCCACATTCAAAGCAAGTGATTTCTTTCTCCGCCTTTGGCTCTTCCTTTCGTGCCTTTTGAAATTTCTTCTTTTTCTTCATGAACTTGCTCATTTTCCTTGCTAGTTGAGCCATCTCGGATTCACTATCATCGGAGGAGCTTTCTTCCTTTGCCTTGAAAGCTATGTTCTTTTTCTCCTTGAAGATCTTTCCTTCTTTATCGGCTTGCCTCTTCATGGTAATCTCATAAGTCATGAGTGACCCTATGAGTTCTTCAACCGGCATCTTCTTGACATCTTTCGCTTCTTGGATTGCCGTCACCTTTGGTGCCCAAGAGCTTGGTAGGACCCAAAGAATTTTCTTCACCATTGTTTCTGCTGAAACATCATCACCAAGGGACTTTCTCCCATTGCAAACATCAGTAAAACGAGTAAACATTTCAGTGATTGACTCGTGTGGGTGCATTGTGAAACTCTCAAAGTCTTGACGATACATATCTAACCTAGTGTCTTTGACTTTGTTAGTGCCCTCATGGGTCACTTCCAAAAGTTTCCAAATTTCGTGTGAGGTGGTGCAAGTAGAAATACGATTAAACTCATTACGGTCTAACCCACAATGAAGAGCATTCATGGCTTTGCCATCAAGCTCAAAATTGGCAATGTCTTCGGGGGTCCAATTAGATTCATCCTTACTAGAAAGAGTGTAGCCTTGCATAACAATTCTATATATAGGATAGCCAATACTCCTAAGAAAAGTAATCATTCGTGTTTTCCAATATGTGTAATCAGTTCCATCGAAGTATGGAGCCCGAGTCATGGAATACCCTTCGGGTGCTTGTGAGGAAGAAGCCATCACTATGGATTTTTCGTTTGTAACCGGTTAAGGTATTACACAAACGCTCCCTCTGATACCAAATGTTGGGTCGGAGGTGATGGCAAGAGGGGGGGTGAATTGCCTTTTTAAAATTAATTAACAATTTAAAACAAATTTGAATGCAGCGGAAAGTAAAATGGCAAGACACAATTGATAACGGAGTTCGGCTTTAAACTCAAGCCTACGTCTCCGCT
Organism: Viscum album; assembly: GCA_963277665.1. Classification (NCBI taxonomy): domain Eukaryota; kingdom Viridiplantae; phylum Streptophyta; class Magnoliopsida; order Santalales; family Viscaceae; genus Viscum; species Viscum album. The sequence goes on from OY728142.1 coordinate 1,936,128,042, forward strand.
CCCAACTCAACCGTTGGGAGATTTATACGACCGCTTGCTTTTCAATGGCTATAGCAAGAAACCCACTAGCCGTTTTAAGGTAGGCTAGATCACCTTCTTACAGCTTGCTTTTTTATTATGGTTGTAGCAAGAAACCCAAGTTGAAAGAAGGAAGAAAAAGGGTGGTTTGTTTTAATACAAACCCAATTAAGAACTAAACAAATGAAGTAAATAATTTAGAACAAACTAGAGGAAGCCTTGAGCGCCAAGAGGTGAGTGTAGTTGATGTAGAGGCAGCCCAAGCTTCAAGGATGACAATTGGATCTCAAGTGGCCTTTGAGAATTGTCGTAGGAGCCTCAAATGATCAAAATAGCTTTGGTATGCTTAGGTATATGATCGGTAGTCTTCCCGGCATCCATGGATGTCTATTTATAGGAGAAATACTCCCAAATACTTCAATATGGCCGTTGGAGGGCTTTCGGAGCCGTTGGGGATCAAGTGGGCAAGTCTGGTCAAGCTCTAACGGCTAGTTTGACTTTGCTTACCGGCTGACCGGTGCTTGTCCACCGGCTGGCCGGTGCCTTGGAAGGTGGAGAGAGCTTCTGCCCAGGATCCACCGGCTGGCCGGTGGGAAGGCCACCGGCTGGCCGGTGGTGAGACAGTAGGTCTCACTATTCCAAAGAGTTCCACCGGCTGGCCGGTGGTCTGGACAGAAGACATCCCATTCTGTCTGGGCCCACCGGTTGGCCGGTGGCCAGACACCGGCTGACCGGTGGCACCTGGCAGAGGGCAAGCCCTTCTGCCTTGTCCACCGGCTGGCCGATGGGCTGGATCCGGCTGGCTGGTGCCCTTACCGGCTGGCCGGTGGTCCTACACCGGCTGGCCGGTGGACTTGAAAAAAGTCCACTTTTCCTTTTTTTTTGCCACTTCTTGCTCCTGAAATCATTCCTATTAACAAGAACACTTGAAACAACATTAGATCACTATGAGAGTGATTGTGATCATTAAAATCCAAGAGAGTGGGGTACAACAATTGTGTCAAAAAAATTTATTTATTTAATGTCTAAAATTTATAAATAAAATTCAATGATATATGAAATATTTATATCATTATAATTATTATTTATAGTTTAACATGTCATTTATACAAACCAAATTATAATTTTTTACATTAGGTGATACATGTTAATGTTATACTTCCCTTTTCTTTAAATTAATTATTATAAACTGTCATTTTGAAACTCAAGTGGCTCCCAAATTCAAAACATTCATCCTATGGATGATCATGGTTGGAATTATCTCTTACAATAGAATTATGAAGTGTTTTATGGTATTGTTATGTTATTATAATATTATTTTTTATCCTTATTTACATGATTTACACTTTAACCATAGTAAATAAAAAAATTACTGTAGTTACTATTAATAATTTCCAAAAAAATGTAACAATTTACATAATTTAGGACCTATTATTCCAAATATGGAATCCACATTTCAAAATTCAAAACACAGAATTGGGAGAAATTAATTTAATATTAATTCCTATAATCAAAACTACAAAACGAGTTTTTAAGAAGTAAAAACAATCAAAAGATTGAAATGTGTTTATATCCTATTAAAATGTGAAATTACATTCAATGACAATCATTGGATTAAATGATAAAAACATAATCCAATTACACTTTAAACCTAATTAAAATTAAAATCTAGCTATATAACTAAATTATATGAAATGGTATTTTTGAATTAAAATCCAGTATTATTAACTATTCAATAAAAATGATTTTATCAAAAAAATACCAAAAGTAAATTTTGGTGTCCTGATTCTAAAGAAGATGTTTATTTTATCAAATAGAATATACCAAAGTTAAAAAAAATTAACTTTTTCTCCATCAAAAAGAAGGAAAACAGTATTTTAAAAATGTTAGAGTATTTTATGCTTAAAATTGGATTCATTTTCATTTTCAGCCTCTAAAATTAATTCGATAAATTTATAAACTTTTAAAAAATATGTAAAATATTAATTTAGTTAATCCTTTTTATTCCTTCCAATACAATGTCTAGGTTTTAACTACCATTTAAAATAAAAATATTATTGTTGTATTCATTTCAGTATAACTCAATGTTTTATCAAACATAATATTTCGGAGAAACCCATTGTTGTGTGTCAAGTAAGCTATCATAAATAGTTTCCCATATAAACTAAAATTAATATCAAATTAAAAAATATTAATAGATATGAAAATTTATTATCCAAGAAATACCTGGTATGTTACATCATTCCCCCCCTTTTGGATATTTCATCCTTGAAATTTTAAATTTGGGCTTATAAACTTCATTGAAAATCTGAAATCAGAAAACGATCCAATAGAACTATCACTTTAAAAAATATAAAGAGAACATAAAATGTCACCTGAGATAACAAAAACTATAATTCCATGTATGAAAATAAGTATATGGGAGAAAAAATAACAATATTCTTCTAATGGAGAGTGATAGAAAACGTTATTTGTAGAAAGTTAATAACCAGAAATCCATAAACATATGATGGGTTAAACGAACTTTGATTTTACAGCATGAAAAGTAAATTGAAAAAGTTTTTGTGTTAAGGTACTTATCATAATATTGAGGATTTTGTATATGAGATTGACTTAGAACGTAAGGAAAGATACTTACTTGTCAAGTATAATTTCATCCTATAATAGTTTCCAACCGTGAACTCATGTTTTCTCTTAAAAAAGAGTACTCAAGATGACTTGGTCACACCTAAAGCAATAGAATAAACTTCTCGAGAATCAAATAATCCAAAAAAGATAAACTATCTATTCATCCAATCTTGAAACATTAACCAAAACCAAAATGTTTATGTTATGATAAGATAATCCCCCAAGAAATAATATTCATTTACATGAAAAATGACTACTTCTAATCTTTAAAATTTAACAGCAATACCCAATGTCCAAAATAATCCATTCAGCTAATAATTGTCTTTAAAATTACTCGAAATAATTAAAAAAGGTATTAAAATAAAAAAATTTAGAATGATTTAATCATATAATCTTCAAAATTTTATCTGTTATCTCTAAATAACATAAATCACTCTTAATGTATCATAACAATAAGAAATTAACCTAATCACATATTCTAAAAGTTAGTTTAATAATCTATTTAAATACTATAATTCATGATAAGTCCAAAATTAAAATCATTTATTTTTTCCAAAAACATATTTCAACCATTATTCCACAATTAAATCTCAAAGTATTCTATATTTAGGCATATAGTTTTCCCTAAATAGAGAAAATCATCCAAAATAACATTTATCAATTAATCAATATAACATTTTACTATACTAAGGATATACATTTGATAAAACATAAGTTCCAAAAATCAACTTATTCTTGATCTGTAAAATCATTTAACTAAAAATAATATTTCACACTAACCAAGGACTTCACATAGACCAATGGTGGGTGGTAAATCCCAGTCTCACTTTGGTTGTGGGTTGGATTCTTACATCTTTTTCCGATATGACCCGTTTTCACAAGGTCTGCGTTTTTCCTTTTTCAAAAAAAATAATTTTATTACATTCCCAATAAACAAGATAAAATATTCAAAAAACCATAATGTATTGTATCCTCAAATGTTATTTCATACTTCTCATTTTTCATCCCAAAAATTAATAACCTTTAATTACCTCATAGGTGAATGTCTCTAAAAATATAATTTTTCATCCTAAAATGTCATTACATATAACCTAAAAGGGATTAAAATTATAATAAATAATAAAATTATATACTCATGATGATATCTCTAAACATTTGTAAAGCATACCAATCTCAAAAGTTGTTTAAAAAATCCTCTGATACAAACTATAAGGCCCTGACCGTAATTGTTAGATAATCTTGTGATAAGTCATTAATTTGACTTTAAAGAACATTATGTATATTTTCAGGTTTAGTTATTAGATAATTAGGTCATTAATCATACATAATAACTTAAATAATAAATTTAGACACTTCTACTCATTATCCAATTTTTTTCATACAACATAAACTTTTTAAAAAGAAACATGGTTCATTTCATGTTTAAACAACAAGACTTTTCCTTAATCCCATCATTGATTCTATTCTTGTTTAAGTCTGGTGAAGAACATTTCAAAACCTGGTATGAGCATAAAATCTCAGTAAGGTATACAAAAAAATTAAAGTTGTTAGTCTTGGGAAAAAATAAAAACCATGAATACTTTATCATAATGTAATACTTTTCACCTTTATGTAATTGTAAAGATACTTCATTGAATATAATATCATTAATTACCCTTTTTGTAACCAAAAGATTACCATAAATCCCATATAATGCAACATATAACATATAAAGGTAACTGAGTACTTAAACATACTTGAATAGAATAACCAATATAGTCAAATTCCACACATATCACTAAATAGAACTGTCGTACCACCAACATCCAAACCCAATTCATTGGAGGTTATAACCTAACCACCCGTCCTTAGTTTATCATGGAACCACCCATCATTGGTTTACCACGTAACCAACCATCACAATGAAAACGTATCATTATTTATTCATAACATGTAGAAGATTTCAATTATCCACATTTCAATCATAAAATTTTATTTTCAATCTCAAAAAATCATTTCATGATATTGAAATATTTTTTCCATTTCTAAAAATATTTAAAACATTAAATAATGATACTTTAGAATAAAAGTTTCCCATACCAGTTTGAAATGTTTGAAATAAATTAACATTTTATAACATTCATTTCCTTATAAACAAATTCATTAAAACCATTTTGAAAACATGTACATGAAAAAAAAGGTTTTAAAATAATAAATTTTTAAAAAATTTAGAACGATGTTTTAGTTAATGAGTCTCTTACAACTTGAGAAACACTTGAATAAAAATATTTAAGGAATAACATCAAAAAAAACTTTAAATATCTTCAGAATATAAAAATTCAGGATATAACATGTCAAAAGGGTTTTATATGAACCATATTTAATAATAAAGGTTCACAACGTCAAGACATTCCTTAATGAAAAGGGATTGATATGAAGTCCCTTAAAAAGATCATATCCTTAGATTAAGAATAATTGAATGATATAATTATGTGTGTAAAAAATAAATACGCCCAATAAAATTGTATATTCTGTGTAAAAATCAATAGGTCATTCACAAATTTTTTTTGAAAAACAAAACCAATTCCATGGATATTTAACTCAATGATTGGAAATTGAGTTAATATTACCAATACAAAGCTTTTATAAATTACATTACAATTTATCAATGGGGTGATTATGTGTAGCAACAGTATTTACACACAAAGGGAAGTGAAAATTAAAACATAAATACATAAAAAGTGTTTCCATAGATAATCATGGCATAATATTATCAACAAAGTATGCTTAAAACCTAATGAGTGGAAATTGAGTTTAGAAATTCTCTAACCTTGAGCCCGACTCATCACATTCAATCGTTATGTTCGGGAATGATAATATTAGGTTAATTTATACATACTTGAGAAACCTTTTTGAGTTTATTATTCCATTTATATCACTTATTACAATGTTATAAAAATTAATTAATTATTCAAGTTCATATCGGTCGTTTTGTAGATATTCGGAACATGAGTAAAAATTTAACTTGTTTGATCCAAATTGTCCATGTGATAAAAATTTAATTATCTAAAAAATATTATTCATGATTTTAATATCATATATATTTAGTATATATGTATTTATAATAGTATATAAAATTTGTATTTAATAAATGAAATGTATCGTTCATAGAGATGGTAGGTCGTGCGTATGCATGAACACTACTTTCATTTATTTATAATATTAAAAGAATGGAAAATAAATGATACAGAGGTATATTGTAATTACAGTATAATATATATATTATATATGATATATACGTTCATTAACTATATCCTTTATGTGTTATATGTATGGCAGGAATGAGTTACATCACTTTTAGGGGTGGTAGTCCTCACTTCCTCAAATGAAATTATCATATTTACACATTATAGAAAGAATAAATGTATGTTGTAACAAAATTGCATTGAGAAAATATAAATATAATATATATCATATATAAATATAACTCCATCATAATGTCCACCATTGGAGGTGGTAGAAGTAAATTGAACAATGATCGTTTTGTGAGATAGTTGTTCATCATACAAAGAAATATAATGTTCATATCCATTAGATGGAGGTGTGTGTAAAGACCCAGATTTTACATGTAATTTTTTTAAATTATGTGAAATTATTATGAGTCTGTGAAAATTGACGGCATGTAATTCTGAGGCATGCTGTTCCCAGAATGAAATTATAAACTTTTTTTAAGGTACGTTCAGTAAACGCATGGGCGGCATTTTCTTTTGTTTGAACCGATGCTCAGATTAAAAATCAAAGGGCACCATTGTATTCACAGCACCCAGATTAGCTTAAGGGAGTCTTCACTTCGACCATAGTTGGTCGGGTAAAAAAGTTAATTTTGTAGACTTTTGAAAGATTAAAAAAATAACATGTTATGGTAGTTTGTTTCTTTTCCTCTTTTTCTTTTCCACCAATGGAAAAGTGGTGGTGGTAGGACTGATAACATGTCAAGCCATTAAATGGCTTGAATCTCCTTTTCTTGTAATAGCATCGTTGGGAATTTGGTTGGTCCCTTAGTTAAATGAACCTCATAAATTCTGCATAATGTTACCCACCTCCTTTCCCACCTATTTATATAAAGCATGGGGTGAAGTGTTGGCATGGCTTCACCAAGTGAAGAATCTTAGGGAAATTACCACGATGCAAACCACGTGTAGGAAGAGACCGGTTCCTAAAAGAGGTGACGAGTGCCACCGAATCATGAATTGACGATAATGACGAAGGCGGTTCTGTTGATCATCATCAGCAGACGCCTAATCCAGGAAGGGTTTTTAATTAAAAGTTGTCTTTGACGTGTTAATTTTTCATCCTATCGTTATCATGTAATGAAGAGTGTGCAGACCAAACAAAAAAAAGGCTCTGAGACCCCACCTCTTTGTTCTTAATGTAAAAATTAGGGAACAATTTTTGCAACTCGATGGCAACCTGATATAGTGGTTCAGACAATGACAGTGGTATCTTAGAAGAGTCGTAGGCACAGACGACATCAAAAACAGACCACTGGAGAGCATCTGGTGGCCCGTGAAAGAAACTATCGGTGTGCCAGATCGACAGTGGCTGGTGGTGGCTGGAGGAGACCCAAGGAGAACAGATGTGGGATTTGGAAAGCGGCGCACTGTCGTGCGCTGTGGGGACCAAGGGCGGCCAGCCTAAGCCAGCCTTGTGGCATAAGGGTCGGTGCCCGTAGGTGCCACCGATAGTAGTAGTCACGGCCAGCGGGCTATATGAGGAGGTTGGTGCAGCCTCATTCCCTGCCTTCTTGGTATAACCTAGTCGGCCAAACGGCCGAATGTTGAACCCAGTGGGTTAGCACCCCACCGTCTGGAAAAAACAGCCCCGCAACCACGGGGCTAGAAGGAGTAAACGGTCTGCCTTCTGGCGGACCAGGCTTGAGGTAGACCAGGACGGACCCGCGGCCCAGCGGGCCAGCGCCGGGGGGGGGGGGGGGAGCCCCACCCAGCCGTCCGGACTAACAGCATCTCAGGCCCATGAACCAAACCGGGTCGACCCTGATGGTCCGGACCCAGTGAACTGGGTCGATCCTTAATGGGAAAGACCCAGGAGGGGTCAGGTAGACCCCAGGATGAGATGCGTCGTGCCGTTCTGTCCGAGTAAGACCATTCCTAGACCCAAACGGTCCCCAAATAAAGAAACACTCATAAGGTGTATGTTCGATATGTCTTTAGTGGCCTTGGGATCCCTTTTGAGAAGTGGTCCCTTTGGCATATTCAGGCGAGCCCAACCGATCCAGGCCAGACCAAGGTGTGATCACCCCCGTTTCATGAAAATATATGAACTAATAGACATGGCATCTGAACAACACATCGTCTATGGCATAAGGACCCTTGTGACAATGTGGTCCTTTGGAGGTACTCAAAATGATTTTTGATATAGTTAGCATGTGACATAGGTTGGATCAGACTTGATTCTAACCCATCATTTTTTACAAAAGTGCTCATATCCCATATGCCAGGCGTCCGATCGACGCACCATCTTTCATGTTGGGACCCCTATGACGGGGAAGTCCCTTGGGTATGCTTTTTTTTGGGACATTGTATTGGTTGAAATAAGACCATTGTCTTGAGGAGTGGTTCTCCCAGAATCAAGCGTGTTGAGAAGGAATATAGTGGTTGGCTGTGACATGAAGAAGAAGTGTGAACAATGTGGGTCAGCATTAGAAACTCCAGAGTGGGATGATCTAGCTATACGACTAATCATCCCGACCTCTGTATGAGTGACCCTGTGTGGATCATCTTCTAGTGACCCTGTGGGGATCAGCATCTACAGACCATGTGTGGATCATCATCAAGCAACCCTGTGTGGATGAAAATATAGTGACCCTGTATCGATCAGCAACATAGAAACCCTATGTGAAACAGCATCCTAGAGAACTTGTGTGGATCAACATTCTAGAGACCCTATGTGGATCAGCAACTTGCGACCATGTGTGGATCATCTATAGCGTGACCCAACAAGGATCCATCTTACAATGGCCTATCGTGGAATAGTGACTTACATCCAAGAGTGACCGACAGTAGAACAACTTCTTTTGGATCTATACTGAATCTTCTAATGGAATATGATGATATATATTACGACTAATCATCTATATTCTTGAACTATGAGTTGTATACCTGGTGTGAGATGTCCCTTTTTATTTATGATTCATGATTTAGATCATGCTTGTTATATTACCTTTGAGGTATATCTCATGTTTTTTTACATTGTGGATCACTGAGAGTCCTTTGGGGGTCTCGGGGTCCCCTACTGTGTATTTTTATACTCACCCCTGCATGGGATTTTTCCATCACCTTGTTATGTCTTGTGCATATGACAAGCAGTTGGGATGAAACTTGAGGGAGCCAAGACCAGGCATCACATGGATGAGACAGGATGACGTGGAGTGTTTTGGAGAGGATCTATACATACCCTTCAGGTAGGATCCTTAGTGGATCAACCAGGAGTTGTTTTCTCTTTTCAGTTGTACTTGTACTTTTTAGTTGGGCTTGTATTATAGACCCTTTACGTTCAGTACACTTTTTACAATAGCATTTTAATTCATGGTTACTTCATGGTTTGTTCTAGGTTTCTATGTTTCCACATGTTTAAAGTAAATTCCTTCCCATTATAGGGATACGCCTTTTCAATTCTAGTCTCCAACCCCTGGCTTATGGAAGACGAGCTTGGGGTAGTCACAGCACGGGACCCGGGGGATGGGCCGTGAAAAAGTGGTATCAGAGGAGTTGGGTCTACTGAAGAAATATGACTCTGATCTTTTAATAGAGCAATAGTGTTAAGTGTTTTGAGTGTGTTTTTCATTTTAGGGAGTCTCTTGTTGGTGTGGTGGACGACATATCCATACACTTGCACCTTAAATTCTGATTTCCGACTCAGTAAATGAAAACATTGGTTGCGTGTGTTTTTGAAATGTTTTTACTTGATATCTTTTGAGTCAGCTCACCTGGTATTTCTTATTGGATATTTCTCACCTATTTACTTTCAGGATTCCACCACATAGATAGACAACCAGGATTCCCAAGAGAGTATACGATGACGGACCACTGAGAGACAAGTCTTTAGTGCAGCGCCCTCTTACTATGGTAGCACCTTCGGGTGGAGCACCAGCAGCACCATCACCCATTGGGTAGCAGATGCCACCATCCCCACCAGAAGGTCATACACGTCGACTAAGCACATTTCATGAGTTCTTGAGACAGAGGCCATAGAGGATTCTAGGTGATATAGATCCCCAGTCAGCTGAGGACTAGCTGGAAGCCGTGGCTAGAGTTTTTCACTTGGTTGAGACACCAGTAGAGTATACGGTTATTCTAGAATCTATAATTTTCTAGGGAATATTAGGGATATGGGGGAGCCTGATTATCTAGACACATTATGAGGCGACCCTCACCTAGATGTAATTTGAGAACCTCTTCAAGGTGGAGCTCATTCTAGTGACACTATGCTCTATGCATATTCATGAGCTCCAATACTTACAGCAGGGTAGCCTGACAGTAGCCCAGTACTTGGCGATATTCACTGACCTATCGTGCTACTCCACCGACATGGTACATGAACCATTATTCAGGGCACAATCCTTTGAGTAGGGTCCCCATCGGGTGATCATAGCATCGATGATACCACTGAATAACCTGACGCAGGCTGGAGTGCTCGAGTGAGCATTGTTGGTGGAGAGCTTCATAAGAGAGAAAGAACCGATGGTGAGAGCCACCATCGAATGGTAGGTAGCTGATTCATCTACAAGAGGTAGTAGACAGATGACATAGAGGACCAAGAGGACCAGAACATCTGGTGGACGACCCCGAGATGTAGGGTCAGAGGTGCGAGTATCACGAGGTAGAGCAGGCCTGCAAAGGAGGAGATTGTGTTTCACGTGCAGTGGGCAGGGTCACATAGCTCGTGACTGCCCGACCAGCCTTACTGACGACCAAAAAATGGTTAAGGAATCATCAAAAAAGTGTTATAGATTCAAGCTAGGAGGTCCGTAAGGCAGCAGACATGTAAGAGGAGCAGGTCATGCAGCAGGTGGTGGACAACTTTTTGAGGTTCTACCACCACCACCACTAGGTGGTCCACCCAAACCCACGGGAGTAGGTGGACAGGGACTAGATCATCTCCAGGAAGATGAGGCCTAGAACCACGGTGCTCCAGAGATGATTTGATGTATGATATGTGTCTACTCCGCCTTATATACAGTACTCATTGACACAAGAGCGAGTCACTCTTTCATTTCCATAGCACTCGTTCAGAGCTCGATAATTTTGATGGAGACGTTGGATCGATCCTTGTGATAAGATACTCCTACAAAAGAAGATTCGAAGATTACACAATGGTGAAAACAGTGTGAGCTTACTCTAGGATGTGAGAGCTTCAGCTGATATCTTCTAGTAGTTTCATTGAGGCCTTACGACGTCATCTTGGGTATGGACTGGTTATCCATAGTTCATGCTCAGATTGACTATTTTAGGAACAAATGGTGGTGTATCCATAAGAATGGGACCGGGTTTTCCTTCACTGGTGAGAAGGGAACCTTTGCAGCATAGGTTGGACTTACCTAGTGGATGGTGCATCTAATCACAAATCAGTTGGCTAGCCTTACCCTCAGAGCAGTTAATGTTGAGAGTCTGGGATATCCTATAGTGGTGGAGCAGTATGTTGATGTCTTCCCTGATGATGTTATGGGACTACCTACCTATATAAAGGTGAAATTATACATCGACCTGTACCCCAGGATAACACCAATATCTACACCAGCATATTAGATGGCCCCTACGGAGCTTTGTGAGTTTTAGTTACAACTCGAGGACATGTAGAGAAAGGGGTTCATAAGGCCTAGTGTTTCTCTATAGCTGCCCCAATTTTGTTTTCCAATAAGGTAGATGGGAGTTTGAGGATATGTGTGGATTATCGGTGCCTGAATCAGGTGACCGTAATGAACAAGTATCCACTTCAAAATATTGATGATATTTTTGATCATTTAAAGGGAGCTCGTTGGTTTTCAAATAAAGACCTCAGATCAGTCTATCATCAGCACAGGGAACGAGATTAGGATGTGCAAAAGATGGCTTTAAGATGTCGGTATGGTCTCTATGAGTTATTGGTTATGAAATTCAATATGACCAACGCCCCTATAGTGTTCATGGGACTCATGAACAGAATATTTTAACCATACCTTGATCGCTTTGTGGTGGTATTCATCGACGACATCATGATATACTCGGCGTTGGAGGAGGAGCATGCCTATCATTTTCAAATAGTACTGAATACACTCTGAGAGAACTAGCATTATGGTATGCTCTCAAAGTGCCTATTATGGATATGGGAGTTTCACTTTCTGTGAAACACTATCTCATAGGCTAGAGTTGTAGTGGATCCAGTGAAGATAGAGGTTTTTCTTCCTTGGGAGCCACCGAGGAGTGTGACCGAGGTACGAAGTTTCTTGGGGTTGGATGAGTATTATCAGATGTTCACACCTAATTTATTCATTGTTTTAGCACCCATGTCAGTGTTGAAAAAGAAAGGAAAACCCCTCATGTGGGTGGAGAGATGCCAGAAGATTTTTCAGGAGCTGAGGCAGAGAGTGATGAGTCCCACTATCTTGAGGCTATGAGAAGAGGGTGTTGGGTATGTAGTCTACTGCGATGCATTAGGGAATGGACTTGGTTGTGTCTTATTGAAAGAGATAGCATTGATCACTTATGGTTCATGATAGATAAGACAGCATGAGAAGAACTACACCACCCTTGATCTGGATTTAGAAGCATTGGTATTCTCCTTAAAGACATGACGACACTACTTGATGGGTTAAAATTTTACTTTTTAATCTGATCAAAAGAATATTTGTTATATCTTCTCATATAAGAACCAAAAACGGAGACAACGATGATGACTAGAGTTCCACCGGGACTATGAATTTGAGATAGTCTATACTATTGGGATGGGGAACGTAATGGAAGATGAACTCATCTGGAGGTCTAGTTTATAGCTGCTGAGTGAGGGGACAGAGCAGCTAGCCGCGTTACAGATATCCTTTGTAGATAGAGATGGAGCAATTTACCTTCATTTTATGACTATCACTACCCCACTTCTTCATTGAGTTTGGGAGGCACAACTTGGGGTCATTGACTGCGATGCTCGATATAATCAAATATCCTCATGACAGGCACCTAATAGATTTTATGAAGGTGGAGAGAAAGTTATCACCTATAGAGGTTGCAGCATGGTACCAGTGGCACAATGGGAGGGGGTGTTGAAGGAGTTCCATAATACCCTATAATGGTACAACCTGGTGTGGATAAGATGTACCAGGACCTCTGGTGTCAGCACTGGTGTCCTGGGATGACGAAACCAGTGGTAGAGTTTGTTTCACAATGCCTCACTTGTCAGCAAGTGAAGGAAGAGTATCTGGTTCTCCTAGGTTTAGCGCAGCCTTTAGAGGTACTGGAGTGGAAGTTGGATGGTATATATATGTACTTCGTGATTGGGATACCATAGATGATCAAGGGATAGGATTCTATCTAGGTGATCATTGACCGACTCACCAAGTTGTCCCACTTCCTACCTATCTGAGAGCGGGGATCAGAAGAGGGATTAAGATGCCTATACATACAATAGATTGTACGGATTTATGGGGGTACATAGATTATCATCTCTGGACATGAAGCATGTTTTACATCCCAATTGGGGAAGGGATTACACGAGGCATTCAATACTCATCTCTGTTTGAGAACCACCTTTCATCCACAAATGGATGGTCTGACAGAGCAGACCATTCAGACCATCGAGGACATGCTTCGGGCTTGCGTCCTAGATTTTGGTCATTGTTGGGAGGACCAACTTCCCCTGGTGGTGTTCTCATACAACAATATCTATCACTCCACCATCAGTATGGCACTTTTGAGGCCTTGTATGGTCGACCTTGCAGAACACCTCTACGCTAGACAAACCCAGGTGAGTTATAACATATGGGTCTAGGGTTGGTACGGGCTAACAATGAGAAGGTGTAGATCATCCATGAGTGGATAGAGACTGAAAAGGGAAAATAGAAGTCTTATGCTGACAGGAGACGGAGAACATTGGAGTTTGAAGAGGGAGATGATGTCATCCTACGGGTCTCACCTTGATGAGGTTTTCAGAGATTTGGATGGGTCGAAAATCTATCTCCAAGGATCATCAGACCCTTTTAGGTCCTCAATTGAGTTGGAAAGGTGGAATATCACCTAGATCTTCCCCCATAGATGCATCGGGTGCATGACGTTTTCCACGTGTTGTAGTTGAGGAAGTACGTGCACGATCCATTGCACGTTATCAATTGGGGTGAGCTGGACATTGATGATGGGGCGATGTTTAATGAGGTTCTAGTGGAGATTGAGGCCCGATAGAAGTGGGACCTATGTGGATGATCGATACCTTGGGTGCACGTTCGCTGGAAGCATGGGAACCTCCAAGAGAGCACATGGGAGTGGGAGTCTTAGATTAATGCTCAGTACCCCCACTTGTTCCCTTAGTCTATATTGTGGATTTCTGAGATGAAAATCCCTATGGTGGGGAGAATGTAAATACCCATATTTTCCATGTAATTTTTTTAATTATATGGAATTATTACAAGTATGCAAAAATTGATGGTGCATGATTCTGAGTGATGGTGTGCCCGGAATGAATTTTTGAACATTATTTAAGCTACATTCATTAAAATTGTGGGTGGAGTTTTCTTATATTTTGAACCAGTGATCAGATTTAAAATCTAATGGTACCATTGAATCTGCAGCGCTGGGATTCACTTAAGGGAGGCTTCACTTCGACCGTAGTAGGTCGGGTGAAAAAGTTAATTTTGTTGACTTTTGAAATATTAATAAATATCACATGTTAGGATATTTTGTTTCTTTTCTTCATTTTCGTTTCCTCTAACGGACAAGCAGCAGTGGAAGGACTAACGATATGTTAAGAAATTAAATGTATTGGATGCCCTTTACTTGTAACTGCACCCTTGGGAATTTGGATGGTTCATTAAATAGATGAACCTCATAAATTCCACAGAGCGTTACCCACCCCCTTTCACTCATGTTAATATGGAGTGTGGGGTAGAGTACTGGTACGACCTCACCAAGCGATGAAGCTCTGGAAATGTACTGTGACGTCAACCACTTGGAATAGGAAACTGGTTGCAGCGAGTGGTGACGAGCACCACTGAATTAGGAACCGATGAAAACAATGAATGAGGTTGTGTCGATCATTGTCACATGACGTATAATACATGTAGGGGGTTTATTTTGATGTTCTCCTTGACAATTTAATTTATCTTCAACTCATTGTCATGTAACGTGGAGGGTGGGGGCCAAACGAACAAGGTTGGGACCCTCCGCCGCTTTGTTCTTGATGTGAACTTTGGGGAACAATTTTTCGAACTTTATAGCAATGTGAAATAGCAGTTCAAGCTATGTTGACATTATCCCAGAAGAGCCATAGGTGTAGAAGACGTCAAAAATAGGCCACCAGAGCGCGTCCAGTGGCCCACGGAAGAAACCACTGACCCACCATGTTGGCAATGACTGGAGGTGGCCGGAGGAAACCTGTGGTGGAAAGTGGCGTCATGTCGCGCGCCATGGCTGCCAAGGGCGGTTAGTCTGAGCCGGCCACGTGGGACAAGGGGTAGCGTCTGCAGATGCCGCCAGTGGCCAGTGGGCCGCTATAAGAGGAGGGTGGCATGGCCCCGTGCTACAATGCGTTGGCGGAACCCAGTCGGCCAAACGAACGACCGTTGAACCTTGTGCGGCACCGCAGGGCCAGCATGAGAAAATGGTCTACCTTCTGGCATACCAGGCTGGATGCAGGTTGGTCGATCAGGCCAGACCCGCCCAATGGGTCGGGCCAGACTCGTAGACTAGCTGGCCAGTGCGGGTGGGCCGACCCCACCCAGCTTGCCGGGCCAACAGCTACAAGGTCCCACGAACCGAACATGGTCGACCCCGACTGGCCAGACCCAGTGAATCGGGTTGACCTTTAATGGATCAGACTCTAGTGGGGTCAGGTAGACTCTGGGACACGTTGTGTCAAGCTGGTCTGACAGAGTTAGACCGGGACCAGACCCAACTCGTCCTCGAATAAAGAAACATCCGTAACTGACAAACCAGGTGTTTATTTGACATGTCGTCAGTGGCATTGTGATCCTTTTGGGGAATTGGTCCCTTTGGCATATTCTGGTGGGACCCACTGAGCTAGGCCAATCCCAAGAGTGATCACCCTCTTTTAAGGGAAAGGGTTGTAACTAATAGATCAGTTATTCGAACGACGCATCATATATGACATAAGGACCCTTGTGACAAGGAGGTCCTTTGGAGCTACTCTAAGTTAGTATTGATGGATTTTGACATGTGACTTAGGTTGGATCAGACTTGAATCCAACCGGGCCTTTTTTACGAAAGTTCTTATATCACACAGGTTGGGCGTCCAATCGACGTGTTTTCTATCACGTTGGGTCTCCTATAATGGAGCAGTCACTTGGGTATAGTTTTTGCTAGACTTTGTACCAGTTGAAATACGACTGATGTCTTGAGGAGAGGTTCTCCCAGAATCAAGCGTGTTGAGCAGGAATCTAGTGGTTGGCTCTGAAATGAAGAAGAAGATCGACCAATGCGGGTATGCATTAGAACCTCTGGAGTGGGATGATCTAGTTGTACGACTAAGCATCCCAAAATCTGTACTAGCGACCCTATGTGCATAAGCATCTAGAGACCCTGTGTGGATCAACATATAGCTACCCTGTGTGGATCACCATCTAGCATCCCTCTATGGATCACCATCTAGTGATCTTGTGTGGATCAGTAACATAGAGATCTTATGTGGATCCTCATCATAGAAACTTTGTGTGGATCAGCATTCTAGTGACCATTGTATATTATAAAATAACAACCCTATTTGGATAAGTTGTAGCATGTCCTAATGAGGGCCTTCCTTACAGTGTCCCATCATGGAACACCAACTTACATCCAAGAGTGGACTGATAGTAGAACAACTTCTTTTGGATTAGTTGTGAAACTTCTAATGGAATAAAATGATATATCTTATAACTAATCATCTATATTCCGGAACTATGAGTTGTATTCTAGGTGTGATCTATCTCCATTTATTTGTGCTTCCTGCTTTATATCAAACTTTTGATATTATATTTGAGGTATATCTCAAGATGTTTTCCTTTTACGATCACTGAGAGACCTTTGGGGGTCTCGGGGTCCCCTTCTGGGTATTGTTATACTCACCCCTACACAGGCTTTTCCATGATATTGTTGTGTCTTGTGCAGATGATGAGAAGCTGGGATGAGACTTGAGAGAGCTAGGACCAGGTGGTACATGGAAGAGACGGGCTGATGTGAAGTGTTGTGGAGACGATTTGTACTTACCTTTTAGGTAGGATCCTTGGTGGATGATCTAGGAGCTTTTTTCTCTTTTCATTTGTACTAGTACTTTTCAGTTGGGTTTGAATTATGGAACCTTTACTTTTAGTACACTTTTCACTACAGCAGTTTAATTCTTGGTTGCTTCTTGTTTTGTTCTTGGTTTTTGTGTTTGTAATGGTTTAAAGGAAATTCCTTCCCTTTATAGGGATACGCCTTCCAGTGGTAGTCTCAAAACCCTGGTCTATGGAAGGCAGGCTTGGGGTAGTCAAAGTACAGGCCCTGGGGGATGGGTTATGACATTGTGTGTATGTGTAGTTATAATCCTTCTCATAACAACATCATAGTATATTTAGTGTAGTATCGAAATTATTCTGATTTTAGTATCAAAATAATGATGTAGATACTCAATATACAAGAGGGGGTGAATTGTATACTTTAAAAAATTCCATTGGAAGTTTTAAATATGGTAATGTTTAACAGAATTAAAAAAGGTAAATTCACAAAACCTCTTAGTTCTACAATCTAGATTGATTCTGGAAATGTGGTTCTGGGAATGAAACTTAATAAAAGTTAACAAAGATAAAGATTCTACCTTAAAGAGTAAATAATTTTACTAATTAGAGTACTTGTATAAGAAGGTATACGATAGTTATACATTCCCCAACAACCAAAATACAGTGGAAAACTTGAAACAATACAAGTAACAAGTAGTAAATCATATAATCCAAAAAGAAGGGTATCCAACAACCATGGATAAAGGTCCCTTGATATATACTTTCAGGAAATTATGTCTTACCCACACCAGGGTAATCCCTCGATATAAATATTGGAGTCTGTCTTGCTATCCCCACAAGCCCTCGAACTTCAAGGTATTCGGAACCTCTGTCTTCCTATCCCTGGAATCCCTCGAATGTACTCAACAACATTCATAGTTCCACAAAGCAATTCTGAATAAGATTATCAGTATTCACAAAGCTTGAGAGTCGTTCCCTATAAATCACTTCATCATCATGTAATCTCTAGAGTCGTAGAACAGTGTTGAGCTCTTTCAAATGAGCTTCTATTTATAGGAACATATTCAACGGTCGGCTCCCTCTTCTAATGATCATGTTTTTCCTTGAATTTAAGAGGGGCCTCTACACATGTCACTCAAACAATGGTTGGTTAGAAATATAAATCATGACATCGTTTTGTAACTCAAACAAGAGTAAGAAAAAATATGGTTGCTTAAGTAAATCCATTTTTTGGAATGTATGGAAAATTAAAAGTTTGGAGTCTAACCAAAAACCCATTCAGTGTATATAATACATGGATATTCAGATTCAATCTTCAAAATAATTCAGATCCTAAATTCTATATAATTCTAGAGTCTGAACTCATAATGTTTGGAGTCTTAATTCATAATAATTTGGAATATGAATTAATAGAATTTGTAGTCTGAATTCATAGAATTAGGAGTCTGAATTCATAGAATTTGGAGTCTGAACATAGAAATTTTAGAGTCCAAATTTAGAGAATTCGAAGTCTGAACATAGAATATTTGGAATCTAAATTCAGAGAATTCAAAGTCTGAATTCATAAAGTTTAGAGTCTGAATTCAGAGTATTCAGAGTCTGAACTCAGAAAGTTTGAAATATGAATTCAGAGAATTTGGAGTTTGAATTCAAAAACTTCAGAGTCTGAATTCAGAGAATACGGAATCTGAATCCAGGTCCTGAAAAAAGAATGATCTATATCTACGTATTTATAAGATTTTGAGATTTTAGATATGAAACCAAATTTTATACTCAGAATATAGTCAATGAAAACAAGGTAAGGATAAATTTCCTTGGGAAAGAAAAATTTCCCTTATAAAAGCAGAACTGGGTAAGGATAAAATTTTCTTAAGGAAGGAAAATTTCCTTAAGGAAGAAAAATTTTCCTTATCAAGATAAAACATAGGAGAAAAAAATTTCCTTAAGATTGAGTGTTTGTGACTTTCAAAACCAGAAAGAATGGAAAATCATAAGGAAACCTTATTGACTCAACAATCTCCCCCTTTTTGAATATCACAAACATCCTTATGAAAAAGAATATAAGTAGTTAGAAAATATTTTTCTGGACTTTGAAAATAAAACTTATCTCCCTTACCAGTTGGGAAATGATGAATACGACTAACTCTCCCTTAGGCCTTGGAAACACTAAGGATCATATTCTTGATTTCCAGATTTAGACTTAGCATTTTATCGCATACAAAAATATTCCAAGATATAAACTCTTTCATAGATGAACTCCCCCTTAGGAAAATTTCTTCTTTTACTTTGTTTTCTTTTTTATCATTCCTTTCTCCCCCTTTTTGATTTTCAAAAAGGATTAATGGGAATGGAAAAGAAAATATGGTACCTGAAATATTAGTACTAGACAATCAAAAATATAAAGAGCAACCCAAAATTTCACTATGATTGGAAAAATTTATACAAGGAAAAAATACAAAAAAAAGATCATAATTGAACTATATTATCCTTCTTTATCCTAAGGAATCAACTTCTTTACTAAGGTTTTGAGATTTGTGAGATCCTTGTGATATTTCTCTGCACGTTTGTGAAGCTAATCCTGATCTTTTGTTTTCTTCCCTAAGGATTTGATTTTTCCTCCTAAACCTTAAGAGAGTTTTCCTACCCCTTTAGAACTTATAATTTCTTAGAAAATTTTCCTTCATGTTCGATTATAAGATCTATTTATCTCTTCCAACTCTGAGCAACTGAATACAAATTCGTATTCAGATATTTCACTTCTTGCATCCGAGAATTCAATTCCAGAGTTACATTTTCCACAAAACTATTTGTGAGATCCTTGATCTTCACATATTCATTTTTTAATGCATCCTTGACACTTTATTGGAACTCATCAATAATTTTCATGTATTATATAGTTTTTTTTACTATATGATCATTTTATTGAAAGATCTTTTGTGGGCTTCGCAGATTGTGAAAATGGTTTTGAAATCGGCCTCAAGCTTGATACACTTATCCAACACCTTGGATACTGAATCTGATTTTTGGTTTAAGCAGTGTTGAAGCATTTGGAATCTCGAGTCTACACTAGGAAATAGAGGGATAGTTCCAACAATCTTCTTCAAAGACTGGACAACAAAATCATGTCCTAGGGAGGATGATTCCGAATCAGAAATTTTTCTTAGTGAGGTTTCTTTTTCTAACTCAGTAGCTTTCCTCTTTGAAGAACCACCAACATATTTATTCTTTACCATAGCCTTGGTATGTGTATCAACTACTACCTATTTTCCCTTATCAACCATCAAAATTACTTCCTCATCTGGATATTCATGTTCACTATCAGATAGCTAAATGATTTTGTCTATATCAAATTCTTCATTTTCAGTTCCAGCCATAGAATCTTCTGGGCGAATAAAATATTTATTGATTCTTTCTTCTTCAGATGGTTTGTCTACATCGTCTTCAGCCTTATCTTCATCCTTCCCAGGAGTGACAAGTTTTGATGATTTAGCTTGGGAGGTTCATAATGATAATTTCTTAGAAGGGATTTCCTTCTCTTAAAAATCCTCAACTTACTTTATCAGATCTTCGGTATCACCACAACCTTCTTCTTCTTCTTCTCATTATTTTTCTTCTGGTACTTCTTCTTGGTGTTTTTTTGGAACTACAAACTTTTTTCTCAGAGTCTCTAGTAATGATTCTATCAAGAATAATTCTGGTACCAGAATATTCTCGGAAGCTTTCTCAGCAGCCTTCAAAATGGATTGAACTAATTCATCCTTAGACAACTTATTCTTTTTCTTCTTTTATTTCTCTTGATTTCAAGCTCTTAAATTACCTTTTCCTTAAAAGATTTTACCTCAGTAAGGTCCAATCCAATCTTAGGCTCCCCTTATTTCTAATTTTTTTTGTCTTCTCTCTATATAGCCACAACCTCATCATGATAGGATTTTGTTTAATTATCTTCGGTGGTGCGGATTGGGATTCCTTAGCCATTGGGATTTTTTCCTTCTCTTCCACATCCTTCAACTTCCTCTTCCTTCCACCCTTTGTAGAGTTCTCATCCATCTTCTATTTCTTTGAAATGGATTTAGTTCCATCTTCAGGAAAGTCATAGAATTCTTATAATTCTAAGTAAAAGACAACTTTCACTATTCTCAAAGTTTCATCACTTAACGACATAACTTTGTAATTCCTCTACGTAGATCTGAAATGAATTTTGAAGGATTCTAGACACCGAACAATCATATTTGAAAGAATGGCTGGATACATAATAATATAAGACTTCAGATTTCCATTATTTATGTTCTCACTCTTAATCAAGATATTCTTAACCAGGTTTATCTTCCATAGGTTTACCAAGAATTCCAGAATGTACATATCACTTTTATTCAAAGAATCCTTGTCTCATTTTCTCGGTATGATGGATCCTTGAACCCACAATTCAAGAATCCGATAATTTGTAGTTAGGTTAAGAATCTTTGGAGTATTTACCTCTGAAAGAACAAGGCAATACATGGACTTCACCTTATCAAATCTTCCTTAAACGTCAGGAAGCTTATGAGAACAAAACTCAGCTTCCCCTTCATAAGGAATACTAACCAAGATTGAAACATTGGTGCAAAAAAGTGAATATGTCTTTCCATAGAACTTGAATGAAAACATACTCCTCCCGTCTTCCATGAAGAAAATTAATGACTGATATAATTCTATTAACAATACCAAATATACCAAATCTAGAGATTTTGGTTTTGAAAGGCAAACACTCTCCCATCAATTCAACATTATATTCTTAGAGATAATAGAATCATGCTTTGCGAAAAACCTCGGATCTAATAACCTTTATCTATATATCTTCCATTTAGAGATTCGTTTGACAGTTGACATATCTTTTTGAGAGGAGACTTCGACAGATATTTGGAAGTAAAAAATATCTGAGAAGTTTGGAACAGGATTATGTAGGAGGGCAGAGCTTCAGCATGCACGAGCTTGAGTTTTGATGTGAGATGACCATCATATGGTCCTTTATATAGGAAATTGGGGTGACGGTTCATCTTCCATAGTCAATACAATGATGAAAAAACCTTCTAATCAGATCTAATGGTTGAAATGATAGTCGGAAAGAAAATTTTATATAACCCGATATTTTGAGGTTTTTTTTAAAAAAACATTCGGATTTAAGAAAAAGTGAATATGAAAATTTAAAAACAAATGAAAAATACCAACAAGTAAAAGATGGTTAGGAAAATTTAATAAAGGAAAAATACCATTTAGAATTTCTAGGTAGATTATTCATAATGAGGGAAATTCTTCTTGAAGAATTTTAGATTCTGAAAATTTTTATTATGAAAGTTTTCAATATGAAAATCACCATTACTCAAATTTTATGTTCAAAAATGTTCATTACAAAAATATAAGTACGAAAATATTTATTTCGAAAAATTTATGTATGAAAATCTTCATTATGAAAATTTTTAAAATATGAAAAAAAAATTAGACTACAAAAAAAATTAGACTATGAAAAATTTTGAAATCTAACAAAAAAATGTACTCCCTCTATGAAAAAGAGTTCATTACTGTAAAGAGGTTGATTTAAACAAGAATTTAACAAGGAATATTACCTTACGATTATCATTCCTAAATTCTGTTTAATATATTCAAATCTATCGGAGGGTAATATTTTGTGAAAATATCAACAAGTTGATCTTGTGTTCCGATTAATTGAAGAATGATATCTCCTTTTGTGTGTGACCCCTAAAAAGCTATGCCTAATATCTATGTGTTTTGCACAAGAGTGATGTGCAAGGTTTTTACTTAAAAAAATGGAACTATTATTATCACAAAAAACTCATGTTTTGGTAAAAACACATACCATAGTCTGTGAGAGTGTGTTGCATCCACAACACTTGAGCACAACAACTTCCAGTTGCTACATATTCAGCTTCAACAGTGGAAAGTGCTACTAAGTGTTTCTTTCATCATGACCAAGAAACTAATGAATCTCCTAATAAATTACATGTTATGGATGTACATTTCATATCCATTCTACATCCACCAAAGTCATCATTTGAAAAATATTTTAAAACAAAATCATTTCCAGAAGTGTAGAATATTCCTAGATCCATGGTTCCCTTTAAGTAGTGAAAAATCCTTTTCACTGCCTTTAAATGAGATTCCTTAGGATTAGATTGATATCTTGAACATAAGAATACTAAAAACATTATGTATGGATGACTAGCTGTCAAGTAATGTAGACTTCCGATCATACCTCAACAAAATTTTTCATTTATTGGTTCCCCAAATTCATCAAGATCAAGTTGATTTGAGGTACCAATGGGAGTACTTATACTCTTAGTGTTCTCATATCCATAATTTTTAAGAAGATATTTAATATATTTATGTTGGGATATATAGATTCCTTCTTGTTTTTGAAAAAATTTAAAACCATGGAAAAATTATAACTCACCCATCATACTCATTTCAAACTCTAATTTCATTAGATCCATAAAGGAATCAGTTAAATATTGCTGAGTTGAACCAAATATAAAGTCATCATCATAAATTTGAACAATAAAAATATTTTCCTTATCTTTATTTATAAAAAGGATTGCATCAGCATTTCCCTTAACATAATTATTTTGAATCAAAAATCCTGTAAGTCTATCATACCAAGCTCGAGGGGATTCCTTAAGTCCATACAATGCTTTGGTAAGTTTGTAAACATGTTAAATATGTTTTGTATCTTCAAAACCAAGAGGTTGTTCAACAAAAACATCCCCTTCTACAAAACCATTAAGGAAAGACCATTTAACATCAACTGGAAAATGTTTGAAATTGAAGACTACAGTCAAGGAAAGTAGAATACGAATAGATTCAAGTCTAGCTACAGGAGCATAGGTTTATTCATGGTCTATTACTTCTTGTTGATTATAGCCTTTAGCAACCAATATATCTTTATTTATTACCTTGATTCCATTTTCATCACACATATTTTGGAAGACCCATTTTACTTCAATAATAGATGTTTCTTTAGGTCTTTCAACCAAGGTCAAGCCATTATTCCTTTTGAATTCATTTAGCTCATCTTTCATAGCTTTTATCCAATCATCATCATCTAAAGCTTCATCAGTGATTTTTTGTTCTAATTGGGAAAGGAGTGCTAGAAGTTCAATTTCATTTCTTAAGAAACTTCTAGTCCTTATAGGTTGATTTACATCCCCAATGATTCTATCACTGGGATGATTATTTAGAAACAACTCATTTCAGTTTTGTAAAACTTATTCATCAACTTAGGGTAATAAATATTTTTTGGTTAAT
This sequence comes from Viscum album, assembly GCA_963277665.1. Classification (NCBI taxonomy): domain Eukaryota; kingdom Viridiplantae; phylum Streptophyta; class Magnoliopsida; order Santalales; family Viscaceae; genus Viscum; species Viscum album. Next base: position 1,936,152,433 of record OY728142.1, read on the forward strand.
GATTTAGATATATTTTCTTGAACATTTTCCTTATCAGAAGGATCTTCTAACAAAGTTCGATAATCAGTTTTTAAAAACACATCTGAATATGTTGGTTGAGGTTGTTTAAAAACAAAAGGATCAGTTTCATCAAATTTGAGTTGTACTATTTCGTCAATAAAACAAGTATTTTTATTGAATATTCTATAAGCCTTAGAAGTTGTGGAGTAGCATAAGAAAAATCCTTCATCATATTTTGGTGTGAATTTATGTAGATTATCTTTAGTATTCAGAATTAATTCCTTGGAACCAAAAACCTTAATGTAGGAAAGCCAAGGTTTTCTACCATTCCATAACTCGTAAATAGTTTTATTAAGAAAATGTCTAATCAAAACGCGATTTATATTAAAACAAGCAGTACTTGTAGATTAAGCCCAAAAATGTTTGGCTACTGAATATTCACTCAACATGGTTCTTGTTATCTCTTGAAGAATTCTATTTTTTATTTCAATAACACCATATTGTTAAGGTGTTCGGGGTGCTGAGAAGTTATGAGTAATTCCATTTCTACTAGAAAAAGTATCAAAATAAATAAATTTAAGTTCTCCTCCATGATCACTATGAATAGTTATCAAAGGATGGTTTTTATCATTTTTAACTTGGGCTCTAAAATTTTTTAAATAAGAAAAATCTTTAGAGTTCTTTAATATAAAATAGACCCATGTAAACCTAGTGTAATCATCAACTAAGACAAATACATAATATTTGCCTCCAATGATTCCAGTTTTTGTTGGGATAAAAAGATCTATATGCACTAAATGTAAGGAATAGGTGGTTAAGAATTCACTAACTGATTTAAAACTAGATTTATTTTTCTTTCCATATTGACATAGATCACAAACTTTTGAAGAATAAAATCTAAGTTTCAGTAGAACCTTAACTAGTCTTTTCATAGAGAGTTTTCATAGGTTCCTAAGGTTACAATGTCCTAACCTTATATCCCAAAACCAAGAATGATCTTCTATTTCACTAAGGAAAGGTAGGTCTTTTCTCCTAAGATCTTATAGGTTTAGTGTGTAAACATTCTCTTGCCTATGGGTAGAAAGAATAAACTCTTCCTTGGAATTGTCTACTAAGAACATGTCATTCCTATAATTTACAAGGTAACATTCATCCCATAATTGAATTATGCTAAAGAGGTTGTGCTTAAGACCTTTAACAAATAAAAAATTTGAAATCAATGTTTTTCCAAGAAGAACAATGTTACTTATACCAACAATTTCTCCCTTAGAATAGTCTTTGAAAGTTACTTTTCTTCCTTTCATATTGATAATCTCTTCAAAGAAGTTTTTGTTACTAGTCATATGTTGGGAACATCAACTATCCATACACTAAGTATTGTTGTTGGTACTTTCTTTTTTTTCCTAAAAATAAGATTGTTAAACTTTCAGAACCCAATCATTCTTGGATCCAGAAACTTTAGAAAGAAAAATTTTAAGTTTCCACATTTTCTTTAAAAAATACGCTTTTTAAAAACCTAAAGATTGGATTTTGTTTAAGGAAAAAAAATTCCCATTGCCTACCACACTGACACTTAGTATAGAATAGATAAATTTGAGGAACAAAATAATTGTTAATAAAAATTGGTTTTGAACTAGTATAACCAAAACCAAAATTATTCCTTAGGGTTCAAATTTTAGAATACATCTTATCAAAAAAATTCATTACCTAAGGTAAGTTTTGAAAAACACTTCCTCAAGTAAAATATTTCTGACTTTAGTCTAATAACTATGTTCATATCCATAAAAACATCTTTTTTAGCACTTGAGTAAAGCTTGAAAACATTTTTCTTAGAAATTAATTTTTCTAGATGCTTAGAAAGTCTATCCTTATCAGAATTAACTTTATCAAGGTTTTCTAAAATAATTTAAAAATCAACGGTTTTCTTATCAAGATCCTTAGAATGATCTAATATTTCCTTGGTAAGAATAGAAATTCTAGAATTTTCCTTGTCAAGATTTTTCTTGACTTTAGAATTTTCATTCTCAAGGATCTTAGAAAACCTAAAAACTTATTCATAGGAAGGTAAAGTATTATCTTCATAAGAAGAAGATGTTTCATCTGAGGATTCATAATATTTACTATCACCATAATTAGAATTCAAGGATACATTGGTTATGGATTCAGCATTGTTTACCTTAGCCATTAAATAATGATTTTAAATAGGTAGTCTAGCTATTAGACCAATATTCTTCTGTCTAGAAGTTTCGTAATCTGTGGATTCATCAGAAGAGTCTCCACCACTAGCACTCCAAGTTTCATTAGCTTTCAAAACAATCTTATCTTTAGAATTGTATTACTTATTTCTATTTCTCTCAGAATGATTTTCCTTCTTATCTTTTCTCATAATCATGGGACAATCTTGCCTTATATGTCAAGATATTTTGAATTCATAAATAGTGACTTTAGAGTCTTTGTTATCCTTTATTTGTTTATTATTGTATCTATACTAAAATTATTTATCCCCAAATATCTTGGTCATCCTTCAAGAACGATTAGCTAGTTCATTCGCAGAATGTTCACTTTCACTTGATTCAGATAAAACACTAACCTTGAAAGACTTAGATCTTGTAACTCTCTCAGGAGTATTGGATTTCATATGATTTGAAGTCGTTTTAAAAGAAACACTTCCATTACCATTCTTCTTCTTACCATTTTCATAATATCTCTTCATTCTAGTCTCATGTTGAAGTAGAGTTCCAAAAAGTTCATCAATAGTAATCTGTGTAACTTTTCTATTCTCATCTATATATGTTCTCTTTGATTCCCACTCATTAGGCATGATGTCTATAATCTTGTCTACAAGTGCCTCATCATCCAAACCTTTCTCACCCGTGGATTATAATCTATTGACAATAGTGATAAATCTCTATTGTACCCTATATATAGGTTCTCCATAAGGAAATAAGAAACCATGTTACTTGGCTCTAAGCATAGATCTTCTAGTTTCAATAACATTGGAAGTACCAAAATGAGTGACTTCAAGTTTCTTCCATATACAATTTGTGGATTCACAAGAAGAAATCTGGCTATATATATTCTTGGTCATGGAACACAACAATGTATTGTATACCTTATAGTTAAGTTGATATTCTGACTTCTCTTGATTAGTAAAAGTTATAACTTTCTTATCTGGAATATTGTAATCTTTAGTAAGCATAACAAAGTTGCCCACTCCAGTGTTAATAACAAAATTCTTCATACGATCTCTCCAATATTTGTAATCATTACCATCAAAAATAGGTGGTCTAGTGGGATTAATATTTTCAATTGAACAAACATTCATTCCTTCCATCTTAAAAAATATTTCCATAGAAACTTTTCAGTAATAAAAGTTTGTAAACAAGGATAAAAATATCATAAGAAAATAAAATATAGAACAATGAAAAACATGAGCAAGAAAAATTATATATTAATATAAGAATTTCAGAAACCTCCCTCTAATACCAATTATAGGATCAAAATGATACTGATTGTAGTATCAAAATAATTATATAGATGATCAATATATAAGAGGGGTGAATTGAATACATTAAAAAACTCCTTTGGAACTTTTAAAAATGGTAATTTTTAACAAAGAAAAACAAGATAAATTCACAAAACCTCTTCATTCTACAAACATGCTTGTTTCTGGAAATGTTGTTCCAGAAATGAAACTTAAGAAAAGTTTACAAAGATAAAGATTCTACCTTAAAGCATATAGAAGCGCACTAATCAAAGTACAAGTATAAGAAAGTATAAGATAGTTTTATTTTCCTCAACAACAAAAATACAGTAGATAACATGATACAATACAAGTAACAAGTAGTAAATCATTTAACCCAAAGAGACGGGTATCCAAGAACCTTGGATAAAGGTCACTTGATTTAAAATTTCAAGAAATTATATCTTACCCACACCAGGGTAAGACCACGATATGAATATCGGAGTCTGTCTTTCTATCCCCACAAGCCCTCAAACTTCAAGGTAGTAGGCACCTTTGTCTTCCTATCCCCGGAAGCCCTTGAATTTACTCAGAAACATTCGTAGTCGCACGAAGCATTTCTGAACAAGATGTTTAGTACTCACAAAGAATGAGAGTATCTCTCTAGAAATCACTCCAGTAGCATGTAATCTCTAGAGTCTTAGAATTGTGTTGAGGTTGTTCAAATGAGCTCCTATTTATAGGCACATCTTCAATGGTGGGCTCGCTCCTCCAACAGACATATTTTTCCATGAATTTAGGAGGGACATGTACACATGTCACTCAAACAACGGTTGGTTAGAAACTGAAAGCACGACATATTTTTATAACTTAAAAAAGAGTAAGAAAAAATATGGTTGCTTAAACAAATCCATTTTTCGGAATGTAAGGAAAAATAAAAGTTCAAAGTCTAACCAAAAAAACATTCAGTGTCTATAATACAAGGATATTCGGATTCTGTCTTCAAAATAATTCAAAACACGAATTCTATAGAATTCTGAAGTCTGAACTCAGAAAGTTCAGAGACTGAATTCATAAGAATTTGGACTCTGAATTCATAGAATTCAGAGTCTGTATTTATATAATTCAGAGTCTGGATTCATAGAATTCGGATTCTTAATTTAGAGAATTCGGAGTCGGAACTCAGAAAGTTTGGAATCTGAATTTAGAGAATTCGGGGTCTGAATTTAGAAATTTCAGAGTCTGGATTCAAATAATTCGGAGTCTAATCCCAAAAAGGTCAGAATTTGAATTCAGAGAATTTGGAGTCTGAATTCAGAAATATCAGAGTCTAAATTCAGAGAATTTGGAATCTGAATTCAGATCCTGAAAAAAGAGTGCTCTATATCAAAGTATTTATAAGATTCTGAGGTTTTAGATACAAAACCAAATTTTATACTCAGAATATGAACAATGAAAACAAGGTAAGGATAAACTTCCTTGGGGAAGAAATATTTAACTTATGAAATAAAAACTAGGTAAGGAAAAAAATTTCTTGAGGAAGGAAATTTTTTTTAAGGAATATTTTCCTTATCAAGATAAAACATAGGAGAAAAGAAATTTTCCTTAAGATAGAGTGTTTGTGATTTTCAAAACAAGAAGGAATGGAAAATTCATAAGAAAACATTATTGACATAACATTTTGAATTTTTTTTTTGTTTTGTAATCATATAATAAAAAAATCATAGGTAGTGGACAAGGAAAACGGGGGAAAGGAACTTGAGAGAAGAAGCTACCTCTAAATCAGGCACCACTTTTTGACTTGAGCCAAAAGAATTTCTCGAATTGCCTTATACCCAAGTTAAGGCTTCTAGGAGTTAGAAAGATATATTGGGAGATTATTGTTGCATAATTTGTAAGATACAAGGGGATTGACTGTTTTGAGTAAGTGGGTAGAGTTTGTGGCATTTTATAAGAGGGATGAGGGGCACTTTAGGAATGTCTTAAGATATTATTTTATTATATTTTTATTTTCGAATTATAATAGTTAAAAAGTGATATATTTCTAGTATAAGGTAAGGATGGGTATAGATACAATCAACCATTATGTTTCAGGCATGCTTAGGTCACAAACGTAACCTTTTCATTTAGATTTAACCTTTAGTTAAACAATTTAACTCTTACCATGCCTTCTTGTATTTTCATACAATATAGTTAATATAATTATTATTAAATAACAATAGAAACAAAAGTAGATCATTAATGTCTTATGTAACATTATATAAGTTAGTTGGATTAATCATAGATTTTTAATACTATTATATCATTTAATAAAAAATTGTTTGTTTTAAAAACTCATTTATGTCTATTTTGACACTATTGAGAAATTGATTTTTTTAAGTAAAAAAACTAGATTCCTTCAAACCAATGACATTAAATCATCACTAACATGTAAATGTAATCCAAAAAATTCTTGTATGACATAAAAATTTTCAAAATACATTTATTTTAATATTTCTAATATCATTTTGTTGAATATTTCGTTAATAAGGTAATCACGACATCATCATTGCATCACAAATAAATTTATTTATTTAATGTCTAAAATTTAAAAATAAAATACCATTATTTAGGAAAAAAATTTATATTTATAATGACTATATATAGTTGAAGATATAATTTATATAAACCAAATTATAATTTTTTTAGTTAGGAGATACATGTTTATGTTATATTTCCATTTTCTTTAAATTAAATATTATAAAATTTCATTTTCACACCCAAGTGGCTAACAAATGCCAAAGGATATTCCTACGGATTCTAATGGTAGTAAATATATCACAAAATAGGATTATAACATGTTTTATGGTAATTTCATTTTGTTATGATATTATTCTTTACCCTTATTTACCAAATTTACCCTTTAATAATGGTAAATAAAAATAATTATTGAAGTTACTATTCATAACGTCCAAAAAATAAAAGGTACCTTTTTAAATAATTTGGAACTTATGATTAAAAATATGGAATCAAATTTTCCAAATTCAAAACATAGATTTGGTATAAATTAATTTAAAATTAATTTTCGTTGTCAAAACCAGAAAATGGGTTTTTAGGAAGAAAAAACTTTCAAAATATTGACATAAGTTTATGTAGAATACAAATGTGAAATTACTTCCAATGAGAATAATTTTATTACATTATAAAAACATAATACAATTACACTTTAAAAACAATTACAATGAAAATCTAGAAATATAAATAAATTAGATGTAAAGGCAGTTTTGAATTAAAATTCAGTATTTTTAACTATTCATTAAAAAAAATTCATTTTATCAAAAAAATAACAAAAGGAATTTTTTATTTCCCTATTATAAATAATAAGTTTTCTTATGAAATATGATATATAAAAGTGGAAAAAATATTTTTTAAAAGAGTTCATCATCAAAAAGAATTAAAACGACCTTTTAAAAATATTAGAGTATTTTATACTTAAAATTGGATTTATTCCCATTTTAACCCTCTAAAATTAATTTAATAAATGTATAAATATTTAACAAATATGTAAAATAATTTTTTTTAATTATATTCATTCATTCTAATACAATGGTTAGGCGTTAACTATCATTTAAAATAATAATATTATTATTGCATTATTTTTCAGGTATAACTCAGTATTGTGTGCAACGTAAGTTTTTGGGGAAAAATGTTGTTCCATTTTGAGTAAGATATCGTACATAGTGTCCCATTTTAACTAATATTAATATTAAATTAAAATATATTAATGGATACGAAAATTTATTATTCAATAAATACATAGGATGGTACACAGTCATTTGATATTTGTATATTGAAGTGGTTTAGTTATAATAAATTAAAGTTAGTAACATATTTAAAATTATATAATTATTATAAAATAATAAATTCATGATTCATGTAATATCATATTAATTTTTTTAAAATACTTTAATTTTAAAAAATTTATTTTTATATGTAATATATAATATACAACCTATCACATTAGAAGAATGGTTTTAATTATATGTATTTTTCAAATCTAGTAATTGATTTTAATACTAATATAATGATTAAATTTAATTAATTATTAGTTATGAAAAAATAATATTAAAACCAAATAATGTTAAAAATGATATATTTCAAATAAATCACTGTATATTGAATTTTTACCATGACAAATTAAACTAAAAAATTATGGAATTATTTTAATAAAATAATATATATATATATATAAGTAAACTAAAATTCCTAAAATGAATATAAAATGGTTATAAATAAGTATAAAATCATATATTTATTAAAAAGGTTCATTTCTGAAAAAACGTTTTTATATGTTTCATTGTTTTTTAAGACAAATTATGTTATGGAAAAATAATGATGATTGTAAAAATATTTAATTTTTATGTGTATAAAAAAGATTAAATTTCATGAAAATATTATTAATTAATAAGAAATATTAATTAGTAAACTTAAAATTTAATAAAAAAAATCTATAAAAATAGCTTTTACTATATATTATATATTTCCATCTAAAAGATAAATTAATTATGTTTATAATTTTATGTTTATTAAATTGATCCAAAATTTAGAATAATCATGTTGAAAATAGTTATGTGGGTCAATATTGTATTTTTTAATATATATATATATATATTATTTTAATGGTACATTATTAAATCATGTAACTTAAGGTAAAAAAAGTGTAAAATGACATCAATTGAATTTTTAATACTTAAATAAAAATCTAGTCATTATATTTTATATTTCATTTGTTTGTAAGTCATTCCATGAATTAAAACCAATACTTAATACCTAAATAAACAAACCCCCATGTGATTCCATATTTACCAAACACCCAAATTGTGTTTCAAAATAAAGATTCCTCATTTTCACAAATAAAAGGATCTCTCCTTTACTATCCCGAGTACACTTCTATACTTCAGTTTTTCTTAAATATAAACCTAATTTCCCCCTAAGAATTTCCTTACCTATGTTGGTAAGCTTATGGCCCTCAGAAAGTGTCTATAATATTTCATTATAAAGGAAGTCGTTATGTGAACGAGATATTAGATAAATGGTGTTATTGCATATTAGACAAAACTATAATCCAAGGTAACTGTTTTCTTGAATCAGTCTTCATTTCATTAATTCATCCAAATTATCATTGACTTCATTATATAAATCTATATATATTTTAACTATTCTATATCTCATGTAAAACTTTATCTTTCATTATAGGTAGAATTATATTACTTTCTAAAATTGACTTTTGATTATTTATCCCATCATAACTATATGTAGATATAAAGAAAAACGTCCAATTCCGATTTTTTCCATATCCATATCCTATCTTACCATAAACCATTATTTTATTATTTTTGAATCTATTTATATATTCTCTACTCCTCCATTCATTAGTTTCATTATATATATTTAAAGGAAATTTTCATTATACTTTTATCAAAGTTGTATTCATTAAATTAATAAATTACTTTAAAAGGAATTTTATTCCACTTTTGTATATGTTATATCTTCCAATCCACATTTATTATAATTTAAACATTGTTTATTTTTAAAGTATTTTCTTCTATGATGTTTATTATAAAAAATCAAATGGAATTTTTCATCCATTGTAATTGATTTTAAAAGTATTATATATCTATATTTTAATTACAAGAAAAATTTAAGAAAACTCATATTATATTTACTCCCATTTTCTGATATATTTATATATATTATATCATATATGGTATTATGTTTATTATATTACCTTATAAATTCTCATATTATATTCCACTGTTGGGTGAATAAGTTTTGGGCATCTTCCCACCAAATTAATTATTTATTCATTTACATGAAAATGTTATTTAACCCATTTTCATGCCTTATTTTAAGAAATATTTGATTATTGATTTGGTTTATTTTAGATCAAATATGTATGGTTTTTCCTTATTTTATAAATGGGTGTGATATATCCCTCTAATTAATTGGGTAATGATTTATATCTCATGAGATAATGATGTTATGAAGGGGCATAGTTCGGTCAGATATGTTCAAAACAATAAGTGTGGACATGATTATAGTTAGATATGTTCTCAATTTTATGTATAAACATGATTTAGGTCAAATATTCTCCAAAATATACGTATGCTCATGGTTTTCAATATCTATATTCAGAATTTTAGGTTTTTTTATTCCTATGATTCTTCCATAGTTCTATGTTATGCTCAATAGATAATGATTATTATCACATGTTTCAATATTCTTAAATAATTTTATATGTTATGACTTCAAGATGATCCCTTATTGGTTATATATATATATTCTATGATCTATGTTTTTAAATTATGCTTTATGATTAGCAATTATGATTTCACATTACTTTAAAAACCTTATTCTCCAATGATCAAATTTTCTCGCATGTTAATTATCTAACACTTTATGAATTATTGATATTATTTTACCTTACATAAAAATTGATCTCACTTCCTTTTATAATTTTATTTTCGCTAGGATACATTATTGAAGGATATTTATAGGATGAAGTCATGTATAACAGATTTTGTGGGATATATTGAAAAAAGAATGTGTATTAAGAAATATATGTAGCTAATCTTAAATGATACAAAAACTTTGAGTTCATGGTTTTTTTATATTTTTTCACATTTAATATTTAAATATATATATATATATATATATATATCTTATTATTGGGTCATATTAGTTGGTTTCATAATGCGGTTTAGTAAATTTTGGGTATTAGGATAAGAAGTATAACTCAACTCATATTAATGTAACATAATTGAAACCAAAATAATCATAAGGAGAAAATCATGTTTTGTAATGTAAGAAATATTAACTTTTTTCATATTAGTCTTAATTTTTATTATGATTTTATAAATATATTATCATTTATTTCAAATATTAACCATCGATATTTTCATAAATGGATAGAACTATGAGGGATAGTGTTAAAATGGATACGATGGAAAATGTAGTGATTTCCCTAATGAGAAAGCCAATGAAATGGGAGAAAGATTTTGAAAATTATGGTAGTTTTATCTTATGTAATGATCAATTACCTAAACCATATCGTTCAATTAAACACACTAAATAAGAGAAACTCATTATAGAGTCTTTAATTCATCCATGACCTAAGTCTTTTATTTGATCTTCTAATCCACTAATTGCTGAGAAATGGATCAACATATGTTCATCGATTCATTGAAAATGAAAAGGTATCTTTTATATTTATTAGTTTAAAGGTGAATAAATCCAATAGAGGGCCATGATTAAGAACACACTTTAAAAGGAAGAAATTAACTCCTTAGAATAGCACATGTTTAATAAAATATTATTGTCCAAATATTTTCTCTGGACAGTATGTATCAAAATAGAGAAAGAATTATTTTGTCTAAAAAAATATGAGGAATAAACCATAATATTATAGGAATATAAATCAGGTGACTTGTAAGGTATGCCTCTAGTTTTAATATTGATGCTAAATAAAATATAAATCATTTCTTTAGTGGAATAAAAACATGTATCCGGAATGCTTTTCTTATAAGAGATGTTGGTAACTATGAAAAAATTGTTTGATGTGAAATAAGTGTGGAAGTAGAAATTAAAGACTCATTATTATCAAGTATTTATGGAAAACAAAATTAAAATGCTGCATCATGGAAGTGAAAGTAATAAATCACATAGAGTAATGAAAATTAAACTCCATAAAAATAAAGAATTAGGTAAGAAGAACCTAGAAAATTGTCTTAAATAAATTTTAAAATGTTTACTATGTAAAATGGAAATTCATTAAGCATGATAGTTTTTTATTGAAATGAAGAGGAAAAATTATATAATTTATGAGAATAAGGTCGCACCTATTACAAAACCCACACATCAGTGTTTCAAATGTAATGATTTTATACATTATAAAAATTAATTTTCTAATACAATGGAAATTAAGGATAATTGATTCTAATAACCTATAAAACCTAGGGAACATGGGATATCCTTTTAAATAACAACTATAAAAAGGATCTTGATAATGAATTCAATACATTTTATCTTCTTATCAACTAATAATTGGGTAATTTATTATTGGATTTAGGTTCCCTGTGTTCCATTTTATCTTATGATCTTGTTATGATTATTTATTCACCACCTCAAACATTATATAGTGATATATCAGGGAAAATATCCAATTTTGTGATGATTACATATAAAATTTTATAACTTTTCCCTATTTCAAGATTATGGGAAGATGCATTCTGAAAATCATATTATTCTCCCCTAATAGATTTGTATGCAATATTGGGAATGGAAATACTCTCTCATTATAGAGCTCATATAAATTTTCAGGATTGAAAAAAAATTAATATCCCAACACTTCATATGATAAAATATAGATTACAATATAATTATAAACCCCCTTTTTATGTAATTGTTTAATATGGGTTGTGGGGATAAATAATTAATGTCAGTTTGGTGAAATTAATGTGGAGGAACTCAACATTTAATATATGAAAACTGTATAGGAATATGTTGATGTTTTTTAAATGGGTTTAATTGTGTTCCCTAATAACATGAGGATATTTTTTTAGGGGAGTTGATATAAATTTATATATCTATATAGAAGAGTCCTTTAATAATGAACCCCCATTTAATTGGAAAAATTCATGAAGCAACATTATGATAATTTGGACAAGGATTTTATTTTCTCAAGTGATTATCCAACTCTTTATCTAGTCTTTCTTATTAATAAAAGGGATTTGTCAATGAATTGTTGCATTTATTACCATGATTTTAAAAAGATCATGATCCAAAAAAATTATCCCTTACCCGATATTTATGATATACTCGATCAATGTAGTTGTGATTAATACTTCCCAAAGATGGTTTTTTTATTTAGATATCATCCAATAATGGTAAAAAGAGAAGATACACCCAAGAAAGCCCTCCACACAATGTATGTAAACTATGAATTTAGTGTGATTCCATCAGAAATAAAAAATTCCCACACTATCTTCATGTATTTTATGAATATAATATTTCAATATTACATTGAATTTTTTTGACAATCTTCATTATTGATATTCGCATATATTCTAAGAGAAAGTAATAACATTATGAAAATTTAAATATTGTGATAATGACATTAAATTTATTGAAATAGTATTCCAAGTTCATAAAGTGTGAATTTTTTATATAAGTGGTATCCTTCTTAGATCATATAATCACAATCGAGGGTATATCAATGGATCCATCAAAGATATAGATGATTGAAGAATGGAATAAAATAGTATTTAAAATAAATATCTATTGTTTCCTTACATTATATGGATATTATTAATTATTTTTGAGAAATTTATCTTGATTTTAAAATCCCCTAACAATTTTTATAAGTAAATGAAGAAATTTTTATTGTTAAAGTAATGTGAAGATAACTTCAACGTGTTTATGATGTGTTGTGCTAATACACCTATAATAATTTTGTCTTAAAGTGTTGAAGATATTATGATATATAGTGATGATTTAGTTAAGGTATTTTGATGTTTCCTCATAAAAAAATGTTATGGTGATAGGGTATGAATCATATCAATTAATTTAAAATGAGTAAAATTAAAAAAACATATAATCTGAAGCTTGAAATAGTAATTTTTTTTATTAATGATTTGAGTTCATTGTCTTTATGGTGAGAATTTTTACACATATATATATATATATATATATATATATATTATAATATCTTAGAGTATATATTCAAATATGAGGGGTTTAAAAAACAAAAATGGGTATTCTTATAGTGAATCAAGGATTATGATTTGAAATAATCATGATTCTTTAATCATGATGAGCATTGAAAGATACGCAATTTTCATAGATTTTAAAATGGTGGAAAAAGAAATTATAAAGGGTGTAAATACTAGAATTCTTAAATTATAAATTAACCATCTATCTATGAAAAGATTAATGAATCCTATAAAGAAGATATGGAGATACTAGAAAAAGTATAAATTATACTATAGATAATGTGGAAACTTAATATACTAGAAATCCAATTCCAAACAACAAAACTATAAGGGGATGATACAACCATCACATGTACCCAAATAAAAATTTGATAGCATCAATATGTATTTTAGCATTTGTATTCCCAAGAATTATTGATGAAAATATGTAATTTGGGTGGTTGTAGAATGACTTAAACATTAGTCACAATTCATTCACATTATATGGGATTCCTCACTTGATTAACTCATATATATATATACAATAAATAAGTGATTAAGATCCATTTAATACCAATTTCAATTGAATTTGAATAATATCCATGATAAAAATCAATATTCTAGAGAATTATCTGATTAGAATTGGATACATAGATGATATTTAACATTTCATGTCATTTTAAAACATATGGTGTACATGAGAAGACCATTCGGATATTAAAAGATATGATAAGATCTTTCTTAATGTATTTTAATAGAATTGGGGATCAATATTACTTATTTTCAAGTTCTTATATAACAATATTTTCTACTCTACCATTCATATAACACCAAATGATGATCCCAATGGGAATAGATGTGAAACATAAATATGATGGGATGATTTTGGAGAGAGTAAGATGATAGGAATGAATATTTTTTAATAAATAAAAGAAAAAGATAAAATGATTAAATGATATTACAATTTAGTTAAAATATGATAGAGAAGTTATTCTGATAATCAACAACTTGATCTACAGTTTGAGGTTGGTGGTAAAGTATTCTTTCAAATATCACCTTGGAATGGGGTTATGAGATTCAAAAAGAAATTAATTTTTATCCCTAGATACATTTTCCACTTTGGGATTCTTAATAGTGTGGGTAATGTGTCCTTTCTCTATGATATTATACCAAACCTCACTAAAGTGAATTACTTGTACCATTTATCACTTTTGAGGTATTTTATACAATATATATCAAAGGTAATGAACTCAAAAGTTCTAAAATTTGAACATTATCTTTTTAACAAGGAATAACTAGTGGTTATATTGGACTATAGAGATAAAGTGTTGTGAAAAAATACCACTCACCTAGTAAAATTTTTATGGTCAAATAATAAAACTGGTAAAGCAATTAGGGAACCTAAATATGAAATGAGAAAAAATTATCATGATATGTTTCATTTGAGTAATGAAATTTTTGGGGTGAAATCCTTTTAAGTTGGTAGAATATAATACCCCGTGATTTTAGTGTGTATTTCCCATTAATTTAATACTTTGTGTTTTATATTTGGTGAGACAAACAACACTAACTAAAATAAACAATAACTTATTTTATTTAGGTATCATATTACAATTCAATATATAATACATTATATGTTATCTAAATGAATCATAAATATGGAAAATAAACATGAATGAAACCACATGTAAATAAAAATACTAAAAGTTTAAAATTACCATCATTGTGATCTATATGGAATATTATAAAACCAATGATAAGAATTAAAAAATATAAAACTATTAGAAATGTGACGAACATATTGATAAATAATTAGGGAATTTATTGAATGATTTTATAGAAATAATTGAGGATATATATATATATATGCATGTGTGAATTTAATATGGTCATTGGTTATGTATTTTTTTTATTTGTGCCCATTGGATGTACATGTATTCAAGTGGTTTAATTGTCATATTTTAAAGTCCATGAAATATTATAAATTATATAAATATTATAAAATAATTGTATCTTGATTGAGATAAAATGATTTTAAATTGATGAAAAAAATTATTACAAAAAAATAATTATGTTTATATATTGTATACATATATATTCCCTACAACATTTATGTAATATTTTTTATTGCAGGTATTTATAAATTTTATTGGATAATTTTAATACCAATGGATTGGTAAAACCGAATTAATTGTTAGTAAGAAAAAAAAAATGTATAACTGTTTAATGCTAAAAGGGATATTTTTTCAAAGTATCTTTCACTGTATTTTGAATTTATACCCAGAGAAATTTAATTGATCACATTTAAGGAATATTTTTAATGAATCATAATATATATATTAATATAAAAATAATAGAGACAAAATTGGTTATAAATTAGAATTAAATCATTTGATGTTTAAAAATATTATTATTAAAAAAATTAAATGTTAAACATTTTTTGAAGAAACTATATATAATCTGGTTAAACTATTATTTTAATAAAATTTAATAATTTTGTGTATAAATAAATAAATTAAAATCCATGTAATTATTTTTAATTGACCTGAAATTAGAATAAGAACACTTCATAGTTTTAAAAATGTATTTTTAATAAAAATTAGTTTTCCTAATATAATATATGATTCTATTTTAAAATTATATTTATTATACTGATTTTTATTATATGGGTACCATATTTGGATTCGTCACATAAAAAATAATTAATATAGGTCAAATTGACATGGATTTATTTATTGATAATAAAATTTATTTCAGCTCATTCTAGAAGGGATTTGATAGGTGTGGGAGTTAATACTATAATTCAAACTAATACTTCTCTACTAAAATCACTTTACTATCATATGATTCCATATTTCCCCTTTACCTAACTCATGTCCCAAAATATATTTACCTCATTTTAACATATAAAAATATATCTACTCTACACACATCACAACACATATATCCTTTTGTTTTCTCTTGAATCCCAACCCAAATTCTCTCTATTTGTGTCCTCACTCAATTTCTTCATCTTCGATTCAAAATAAGGAATCCTAACTAATTCATCTGGAAAACATTCATCACGTAAATGAGCTTTTCTATCAAAGTAGGTCGAGAGCATCGTAACAAGTAAGGATCCATCTTAATGATTTCTTAATACAATAATATTTTCATTGATTCATCCTATTCCCCATTGAATAAATTCATTAAATATTTCTATGTTAAATATATTCTCTATCTAACGTGGAATTTTTTTTCTTTCTTTAAAGGTATATTTAATTTCCTTTCCAAAATGTTCTTTTTATTGATTTTTTCAATTCTAAAGATAGATCAATATAATGGAAAATATATGTATTCTACTTTTCAACCATATGTTAATTCATTCGTGCCACAGACCATTATTTTATTATATTGAAATATAATTATGTGTTATGGTCTCAACCTTCCCTGTTTCTATGTATATCTAATTTCTAAAAAATCATAAATATTTTATTTATGCGGGTTTCATTCAAATGATAAAAAATTAATAGTTATTTCTTTCCACATTTGAATATTTATTTTCTTTAACTTCGTATTTCATATAATATATCAATTATTTCATTTTAAATGTTATATTATTTTGATATTTAATATAAAAATAATGTTTCCTAAATTATCTGTTTAACCTTTGAAAATGAGTTTTAATGTGATATATATCATTGTCATTGTGAAAAAAACTTCAATAAAACTCTTTTGAATTTTATCTTCCATTTATTTCTATCTTTATAAATGAACTACCATATATGAAGTTATTTCTCTTATATCATAACCTTATTTATCATATGTTATATCTCTATTATGTTATTTAATTTTGGGTATATTCCACCTTAATTCTTCATTGCATCATACGTGATAACTTATGAAAATGTTTTGTATCTCATTTTATTACCATGGGTTAACTAGGATTTGATGTGTGATTATATTTAATATGGAACACATAGGTATAGTTTACCATTATTTGATAGTTGGGTCCTATATTTATATATAATTCACTGAGAAAATATTCATATCTCATGATAAAATGATGTTTTCAATGGAAATGAATGTATTTATCTATGTTCACAAAATTATTCATGGACATGATTGTCGTTAACTATGTTTAAAATTTTATGTGAATACATCATTGTAGTTATTTATGCCCAATAATTTATATGTGGAAATGATTTAAAAATGAAATTTTCTATATTTTATGGAATTTTATGATTATGTTTATGGAACATTCCTATATTATGCTTTATATATACTGATATTTTCCCCATGTTTACACATTATTTTTCGTATAATTTGTTATATTTTTATGAAGATACCTTTTGTGGTTATATTTCGAAATTTTATGATCCATTATATTTAATCATGCCATATATAAACCTCTAATGATTTTATGTTTTTTTAATTAGGTATTTCACTCATGATCAATTTTCCCCACATTTTTATTATCCAACCCATTAGAAATACTTGATATGATTTTACCTTAATAATCATTTAAGATCACTCCTTATATTTTTTATTTCCCTAGGAGACTATATTTATAATTTTGTTTATAAATAAAACATGTGTGTCAGACTCTGTAAGAGATGTTCAATAAATAATGTGTAACAAGACAATTAGGTATCTAATGTAAAAATATGGTAAACATTTGGTTTCTTGGATTCTGTGTATTATTTATGATATTTAATTTATAATCATTGAAATAATTTAAAATTTATTTATATTATTCTTGGGTCACCTCTATAAATTAATGAACTTGTTAAATTTGTTATTCATTTCTTTAGTGCCTATTAATTGGGAATGAGTCCCATCCCATAGTATAGTGTGAATTATCAATCGAAGACTTGATAATATTAATTGAGACTCAATTGAAGTAAGTAATAACTGGTAATAATAATAATAATTGATATTCATTATAATAATAGGAATAAAAAATATTATTTCATTACTAGTAAACACTTAATCAATTTATTTTATGAAAAATGTCGAAGTGAGTAAAAAACACCTAACTTAATTTAGTTTTATGACATCACCATGATTATTCCCAGGATAAAAAAATTCAATATGAGATTACAATAATAAAGAACCACAAATTTAATTTAAAAATCAATACATGAAAAAATAAAAATTTGATAAAAATTGATGGAAACACAGAGAAGTGTTATGACATTGATTCCACTGGTAATATTGTGTGGGATCATTTTTGATCACACTACTACTTTACTCAAGAAAAATACTATAATTAATAAGGGTTTAACTATGAATTAGTGAAACCCCAATTATGAATCCCTATAGAAAATAATGATTAATAACTTAGAGTAAAATAATGAGTAAAAGGACGATCAGACAATACCATGAAGCTATATAATGTAAAATGAATACCTTTTCTCTCAAGGCTCCAACATTAAGAACTTCAGTGGAATATTATGAGGTCATGTGATAAAAATTTAGAAATAAGCTATGTGGGATTGAGAAAAATATCATATTTTAAAATACTCATCATGATCCTTATGGTTTAAGAAAAACAATAAATAATTCATGCATCTAACCATTAATAAATTATACTTTTAAAGGGGGTGCATATTATCCATATGCATATTAAAAATTATGAACCCAACCACGAACAATCAAAAAAATATTCTATTTCACCTTATTATTTATTCTAAACTTACCCAAAACCTAATCATTGTTTAATTAATAATCCTCATGAACATTTTGAGCACTTCTAAATTCTGAAATTGTTTAAATATCCATACATATTTTCAAAAACTATAGAGATAAAAAAATTCTCCCCATTTTAAAAATCAAATTCTATTTAATTTAAATAGAAAACATTTATATATATATATATAATCTAAGTATCGGTTTATTTTATTAAAAAACTAAAATATCATTTATTATTTTTTCACTAAAGGATAAGTTAGAGATAAGGAACTAATCCCCAATATAATGAATTTTTCAACCAAGAATCCGTGAAATGTTCATTATATTTTTGTTACATATTTGATTAACTACACATTATATTTTTATTTGGACTAAAGAAATTTATTTAAAAGTTTACAAATAAATCATTCATGTGACATGTTCCATTTTAGCATGATATTGTGTATCAATAAAAAATTACTTCAATACATGTTATGTTGTATATAATTTTGAACATATAGTGTCTTATTTTGAAAATACTCATATACTAGTTCATTCAAATGAGATTCTATGGAATACTAATTGAAGTGTAACTCTCAAATAGTGGAGCTTCAGGATCACTTTTAAATTGATATTAATTCCATGAGTAATGGATGATTCTTCGGAGATTTTATTGGTGGATCATCAAAATATGCAATTTTTAACGAACAAGATCATGATTCCATCCTACCCAACACCCACCCGGATTTCCCACAAGCCCCAAAAGGAATTCCCGAGCCCTATGGGATGGAAACTAGAACTTGGGAATCGATAGAATTATTTTGTGAATGATATATCCTAAAACAAAAACAACAAAAACAAAAGAGATAAATAAAAATAACAAAATAAATAAATAGGTAGGTAGCATACTAAGGATAAAACTAACTAAAGGAAACATCTAATGGCAAGCAGGATGGAAAACTAACCGACCTAATCTAAGAACCAAATACTCTCCACCCAATAATCCTATACAGCAAACACTAAGAGAAAAAAAATACAACTAAAAAACAAAAATATAGTGGCATAAGCTAAAAGCCTAGTAGGTCACCACAACTCTTTGAAATAATGAAATAGGTTTCTTATGGGTAATCAATAATGAAATTTTAAAAAATAAGTTAAAAATTAGACTTTACGTATGTAATAATCTCTAGGGAAAACAACCCAATCCATAGACCACTTCCAAATCTTTTTCTTTTATTTTCCGAAAACCGAACACACAGATTTAAAAACAATCCATGGGATGAAGCCTTATCAAAACCCATGCTCACCATTATCATTTCAAAAAAACACCCCATTTACATAATTTAGAAAAATAATCACATTAAATCATCTTCTAAAGGTTAAAATATAACAACCGAGGCCACTTAGGCACGTCATACACAAATATAAACATGGAATGGTAGAGGACATAATCTTCAACACATACTTAATGAACGCAATGGATAAAAAATATATCAATAAAACATACCAAACATGGAAGTAAATAAATAAATAAATAAAAAAACCCCAAAAAGAAGCAAAACATTCAAGGGGCCTAGAATTCCATGTTCAGTCTTCCTAACCTCTAGGTCACAAGTCGACAACATAGAGAATGTACTAAATGAGTGATAAGCTAAACAATAATAAAGAATCTTCCACTAACAATCATACTATCTTTAAGTGTGCTCTTCATTATTCTCATTTCATCACCTATTCCTATTTTCACTACTTAATTACTTTCATCACATGTTCCATGAGTTAGGCATTTAAAACATTTGCATTACATCCAATGTTGGTTAATTACTATTTCTAAAGTAATAAGGAAATTCATTAAATCACTAAAGATAAACATAAAACATATAACACATCATGCTCACCTAGAAACCTCAATTAGGGTAGAATTAAACAATTAGGGGAACATGACTCTTCCCCTCCACTAACATGTGCTTTGAGGGGAGGAGTTTAAAGCCTATTCCTAACACGAATTGCAGTTGTAAAACCTCAAGTCAATACCCCACTCTACCAATCCTTATGCATATGCTTATATATATCCACCAACCACATATACCAAATCACCATCAAAACATAGTCCAAAACATAACAATCACATTTAACATTTAATTTAATACATGAATCACCCTTATTCTAATTCTCATTAACATAATTATCCTTTTTAGAAAATTATCATTAACCCATTAACATTATACTAAACACTTACTTATTCCATTGTACCAGTTAAACATAAGTACCATTAATCTCACTTACAATCCATATTAACCAATTAAAACCACTTCCCACAACTTCCTTTCATAATTCTTGTGTTAAACTATTAAACATAACAAACCTAGGTTAACCTATTAAGTGCCAACTTTTTCATATTTAACAACCTGAACCCAAGTTCATGAACTTGGAACACCTCATGGGTGGCCTTGATCTTATCCCCGACATCCTCCATGCATCCTATAGGGATCATGGGGGTCTCAATTAATTAATTATTAAGTCAATAGCACATGAGCCTTATCCCGGTTGGCAAGGTCTTTGATGGTGCATCCAAGCGTCCAAGGATCAAATCCAAGCGGAGGCAGAATTTCTGGTACTGTAGTAGTACTATAGCATTACTGTAGTAGTACTATAGTAGGAACTGTAGCAGGAACTGTAGCAGTACTATAGAGGAAACTATAGCAGTACTGTAGCAGGCACTGTTTGGCACTGTAGCAGCCAGAGATATGCCCCCGTTTGGGCCTTCGGGCCACAGATTTTGTCCTCGAGTCCTTCATTGGCCTTCGGGCACCCAGGCCTTCGGGTCAGTTGGGTATTTGGGCCATCCTAATGGCCTTCGGGACACCTGCAGATACAAACCAGACCTAACTACAAGGAACAAGCTCTACAAGGAGGATGAGCAAAGGAGCTTTCACCACAGCAGAAGCTAAACGGATTGCAAGAATGAGAGGGTATAGCACCTGCCATCGGTACAAGTCTGTGCATGCATGGGAATGCCTAGCCGAACAGCCATGCGGAGGTGAAGAGCTGATTTCATGATGAAGATGCTGGGGAGGAGCAGTTCCAAGTTGTTAGTCTGGGTTGCATGTAATGTTTGTGCCTATGGGCAATGGTTCCTCTATGGCCTATGGGCATGTAGAACTTTCGCCTACGGGCATTGTAGGGTTCCACCTCATCCCTTGAAAGGTGGATTATCAAAGTCAATAAAAAATGAAGGCCTTCGGGCCATTGGATGAAGTCAATATAACATTTCTCTCCAAGGACACCCAAAATCACAACAAGAAGAGACCAATTACACGACCATTTACCACAACATGAGAATTAATCACATGAACAACATAATCAGCATCTAAAATAAGAGGGTTCAATAAAGTCAATAAAAATCACATCACAAGGGGAAATTGGGCCTTTACCCATTTCATAAACATTTTAAAATACATTTCATGAGAATCTGAAATTTCAAATTAAATTCCAAAGTAAGGAATAAACATTTCCATGAATAACCACATAAATCCTGGGAAACTCTATTTCCACGTAATAAAATCAAAAGAACCATTTAAAACAAGGAATCCAATCAATAACCAAAATAATCCCACTTTAAAAACCCAAAACTTTAAACATATCATGGCCACCACATAAAAAGGATTTCTTCTTGAAATAACAATCATGGATAAAGTACTTTCTTCCATCACGCTCCATAAAAAACTATATAAATCTTTTTTCAAGGTTCAAAAAAAATATTCATTTCATAAAGTATTTTGAGCTACCCTATGAAAAACCAAATCAAGGCATAATCCATTTTAATTTACATCAATACACCTTTTAAATAATCTAACCATGTATTTTTTTACAAGGCATAAACCAAAATCCCATTTCAATCCAACATTTGGAATAAAAGTGAAAATCCCAATTAAAAATAATATGAGGACACACCTCAATTTAAAACAAAATTATCTTAAAAATATCATTTTCACACAATGAAAACCAAACAAGGCAAAGAACCATTTCATAAATTTAAAATCATTTAAAGGCCCAGATTCATTTCGTGAAAATCTTAGAATAAAAAAATATTCCAATTTCAATCATAAAATGGGGATTCCATAAAACCAACCATTTCTACTAAGTTCAAGGAAAACTAAATCATGTTGAAATCAAAAAAAGGATATAAAATAAATTTATACTTACATAAAAGGAAATAAATTGCATAAGAATATTTTAATTACAATGGAAACAATTTGCATAGTGACACATACTTGAAAGAGGAGAAGATTAATCCGGAACACTTTGGTCATTGAATATTTTGATGAAGAGTGACCCACACTTTCACCCACATGCGTTATTATATATATATATATATACATATATCCTTAATCCAATGTACATATTCCCCACACCATAAGTTAATATTTTCAAGTAAGATGTATTCACACACACACACACGTACCTATGAATGTGAGAACAACACTACACGTATCCACAATCATTCTAAAAAAATGTCTAGGAACCCTAAATCACATAAAGAAACCAAATGAAAGGTGTAAAACAAAATTGGAGGATAATACACTTACCCAGAGTGGTGTCGGTGAGTCGAGATGAGTCAATATAATTTTCCTTCAATGGAAGATGTCAGAATATGAATGAGGTTGACCCAGGAGACCTTCCCCATAACCTAATGATGGAAGAAACCAACAAAAAATCAGATTAACCCATAACCTAGGGTTTGAATGAATGGAACTAGGTTATGGGAGAGGGAAAACACCCAATTAAAAGGAGGAGATGAGGGCAGACGATCTTACCTTGATGAACCGAGCGATGTTCATGAAGAAACTAGAATTATTTGTTCAATGGAGGAGAAGTAATGAGGGAGGGAGGTGTGCAGCCATGGGAGAGGGGGGGGGGGTTCTTCACGCAACACATACAGGGTATGGGAAAATGAGAAGGAATAATAAATAAGAAAATGAAAAAATAAAATAAAAACTAAATTCTTAAACATTGGGACAAAACGCAAAGTTTACACACAGGTTACTAAAGCATCCGCTGAACACTTACTAGGCCAGGGACCCTCACACAGTTACTAGCAGGCTGAAGCACAGTTGAGTGAACCATGATCAAATCGTGTCACTCAGTATATCCAACATATAGAACACAACCACACTCTCACCACAGAGGTTGATAGACCATTTTGAATCCATGTTCCACTCCACTTATTCAACCATCGCATCCACATGAGCATTGCATGGTTACTAATAACCACGCAGACTAAACATGAAACAACTAAAAATCATCCAAAAACCTAAAAAATTTTCCCAACAACTACCAGAGGTCAAAATCACTCCATAATAAAATAAAATAAATTGAAATAAAAAAAACTATGACCCCCAAGGTATTACAATATCCACACTATGGAAATTTCTATCTCTAGAATGTCCCGATAGAATGAATAGAAAATAAAAATGAAAATTCTACGATATCCTAACCAAAAGAAACATTCAGAAAAACTTTACTCAAAGGTAAAAAACTGAAATATTCAAAATGATATCGCCAATTAACTATAAAGAATTATTGTCTCTATGTACTACTAGAACAACAATCTCAAATAATAAAACTTATTTTTCACGGGAACCCCTTATATGATCTCCCCACCATTTAGAACTCCTATAAAATAATGGTACTAAATAGAACAACCATTAGACTCATCCTCAAAATAGTTGAACATCGATGACGGATATGCCCTCAGGAAAAATAAATCCCACGACAAAGAAGAAATGAACCACCACAAGGAGACTCAAAAGACAAGAAGAGGTCTCACCTTGGGTCACAACACATGTGGATAACAAAGGGTTCAAAGCAATGATCACCACACAAGGTGAATCCAAAACATCCATAGACAAATCTCTAACATGTATACCAAACTCCACTTGTAGTTCAAACTCCCCAGTTAACCAGTTTTGAACCACAATCCTCTCTCTTGTTCAAATCCATGAGAACCTAAATAGCACAATGAGAAAATGGTAGAAACATCCTTAAGATTTAAAAAATCATAGCCCAAGCACCAATATTGAGATTAGAGACACCAAATGAATGGATTCCCAGATAAATTCAAGACATCAAGCTAGACTAGAACCAAAAATATAGATCTGAAACTCTCTCATAAGGATGGTTTCGCGCCCACTACTCCACTCAGATTAATGATAATAAATGGATCTGAAGAAACTCTCCCAACCATTCTAGGGGAGAGAAAAACGACACTAGACATGGACCATAGAAATCCATTCCTGTTAACACAACCCAAATGATTATTTATAAATAAAATTATCAAAACAAAATTTCAAACCATAAAAAGGTGCACAACAACCCTCATAAGAGGCACAAAGAATATTTACCAAAATAAATTTTCACTTGAAAACATCACTTTCAACAATGAATGTTTAAAAAGAATCACCCTCCACCAATGTATTTTCAATAAACCAAATCATCCCACTTTGAAACCAGACTACCTTTGTAGAACCCACACAATTCCTAAACAGTGAATACCACAAGAAATATTGTTCTAAATTCTATTTCATTTTAAAATCCAAGAACCCCAGGATTCCCATTCAAAACACACATTCCTTTCAAAGACACCATTTCACAATAAGGTAATCATTTATATAAATTATTTCATAATACTATGAAAATTCTCCCCTCCCTATTTTCCACAAAACCAAATTTCAGTATAAATGTTTTCCTTGAATCGATTTTTATTTCACAGTTAATGAATTAAAACACTAGAACTATAGAAGAACCCACATTAAAATCACAAAAAAGAAATCAGAATCACTCTTCAATCCACCCTTAATGAGTGGAAATCACCCTTGGAGAAATACTGTTCAAGTGGAGCACAAAAAATCCAACAAGAGAAGAAATAGTGTTATGCATGCATTGGACCCATGGTTGTAGGACCATGTGCCAACCCTATAACACACTTCAAAAAAATTAGACATAGATTTGTGGGAAGCACATGGATTCCCATTCCATGTATAGAAACCGCACAGCTCGTGTTCTCCCTCCTTTAAAACCTGAGACCAAGAGATACCCCCAATATCACCCACATGCTATAAAAGGATAAAAAAATCAATGACATAAAAACCATCAAAATACCCTAGAAAAAATCGAATTCATGATTTGAAACCCAACACCCCCGTCATCTTGAGGCTTGAGATAAGAATGAGCTAACTAGACTCTCATTCCCCTTACCTATCAATATTTGATAATCATAGCTTCCCATTTACGTGAACATACCCAAATAATATGGGATATAAAAAACATAGGTCCTATAAGGAACATAGGCTCTAATAACACTTTTTAAAGAACCATCCTGGGATGTCATCCTACCTAACTCTCAACCTGATTCGCAACAACACCCGAAGGGCATTCACGATCACCACAGGCTACTGACTAGAACCTGGGCATCATCATAAATCATTTGGTAATGATTTCATCAAAAACAGAAATAAGAAACAACAAAATACATAAATGAAAAGAATAAAATAAGTAAATAAGCAGGAAACAAGCTAAGAAGAACAAACTCACTAATGGAAAGTACTACCAGTGACCAGGTAAGAAAACTAACCTACCCAAGATAAGACCCAAATAATATCCACCCAACTCTCCTACACACCATCCATTAATAGAAAAAGAATTCCAAATGAAAACATGAATGATTTATGTGTGATCTAAAATCCTAGTAGGTCACCATAACCCAACGAAACTATGAAATAGGTTTCATATGGCTAATCATCAGTGAATTTTTGAAAAATAAACTATAATGTAGACATTACATACATAGTCATGTATAAGAAAAACAACGAAATTGATAGACTACTCCCAAAACATCTTCATTCACTTTCTAGAAACCCAACACATGAATTAGAAAACAATACATAGGATAAAAGCTTATCAAAAGCCATGAACAACATTATAATTTTACAAAAACAATCCATTTACTAAATTTAGAGAAAATAATCCCTTTAAATCGTTTTAAAAATGGTCAAATAAACACCCAAGGACACTTAGGCATGTCATACAAAAATATCAATATGGCATGGGAAAAGGGTAAATAATCATCAACATATACTCAATGAACACAACGAGCATAACATATATCAATAAAACATGCCAAACATGACACTAAAAAAATACACCAAGAAAATAGAAAATCCCAACCAAGCAGTGAAACTCTCAGGGGGTCCGAAATTCCATTTTTGGTCATCCTAACCTCTAGTTCCCAAGTCAATAACACATATCATGCATTAAAGGAGTTAAAAGGTAAATAATATTAAACAAGGTTCCACTAACTAACAATACTCAATTTAATTTTTCCCCTTTATTTCAATTTCTTCACCTATACCGATTTTCACTACTTAATTATATTCATCACTTAATGCACGATTTATGAATTTACACCATTTATACCATGGATGATGCCATTAATTTTCTATTCATAAGGGAATAATTCAAGTCCATATCTCACTATGGATAAACACATCACATTTGACATGTTATCTTCACCTCGAAGCCTCAGTCCGAGTGGAATGCAACTGTTAGGGGAATAAATCTTTATCCCCTTCACTAACCCATTGTGGGGTGGAGTTTAGATCCTCAATCTAACTAGACTCGTGTTCATAGAACCTCAAGTCATGGCCCCACTCTATCAATCCATGTGCACATGCTTAAATATATCCACCAACCACATATATCTTAATACCAACAAGCCATATTCCAACTCATAACAATCACATTTCACATTTCATATTATATAAAAATCACCCTTATGCATTATTTTATTAACATAGTTGCCATTTTTAAAAAATTATCATTAACCCCTTAACTTTATACCAAACACTCCCTTATTCCATGATATTAATTAAATACTATTAGAATTTATCTCATTTAAAACCCATATTATCAAATTAAACCCAATTATCACAATTTCATTTCATAATCCCATGTTAACCTATTAAACATAAAAAAAACATATGTTAACCTCTTAAGTGACACATTTTTCACATTTAACAACCCGAACCCAAATTCATGAACCTGGGACACCCCAAGGGTGCTCTCTGTCACAACCTTGACATATTCCATGCATCTCGTGGGGATCATGAGGATTTAAATTATGTAATTATTAAGTCAATATATAATTTCTCACTAAGGGAACCCAAAAGAATAATAATAAGAGACCAATTAAATGACCATTTATCACAACATAAGCATCAATAACATGAAAAACATAATAACCATCTACAATAATATTGATCAACAAAGGAAATCAAAATCACATCACAAGTTCCAACCGGGGCTTCACTCATTTCATAAACATTTGAAAATATATTTCTAAACAATCTAAAATTTCAAAAAAAAAATCCAAAGGATGGACTAAAAGTTTTCAAAAATAACCATATAAATCAAGGAAAACTTCATTCCCACTTTATAAAACCCAACAATAGTTTCTAAAAATGGAATCCCATCATGCACCAAAGTAACCCCACATTAAAAACCAAATCCTTTAAACATATCAAGTTCACCCCACACAAAGGATTTATTAATAAAAATACAATGCATGGATAAAGGCCTTTCTTACATCACAATCCATAAAACACCACTTAAATAATCTTAGAGGTTCAAAAAATCATTCATTTCATAAAGCATTTCAAGATACCCTTTGAAAAACCAATACACGGCACTAACGCTTTCCATTTCCATCAAAACCACTTTTATATAATCTATTTGGACATTATTTTTACAAAGGATAAAACAAACTCCAATGTCAAACCACCATTTGTAATAAAAGTGAAAACCCCATTTTAAAATCATTTGATGTCACACCTCAAATTAAAACCAAATTCTCTTTAAAATATCATTTTCACCAAATGAAACACAATTTGGGCCAAGATCCATTTACCAACATTAAAATCACTCAATTTCCCAAATTTATTTATGAAATATTTATAATAAATAAATATTCCAATTTCAATCACAAAACAAGTATTCCAAGAAACCAACCATTTATGCTATGTGCAAGGAATAAGAAAATGGGTTCAAATCAATACATTTCTATCAAATATATTAATACTTGCATGAAGGTAAAAAAAGCCATATCCATATTATAATTCGAAAGGAAATAAATTTAATACTGACTCCTAACTCAAAGAGGAGAAGATCATGTCGGAACACTTCGGTACATGAAGCTTTTGATGATGACCACCCCATACATTCAAACAAAATAATTATTATACATATATACCCTTAATAAAATGTACATATTTCCCTCACCATGAAGTAATATGTGAAAATAATATATATAAATATATATACACACACACACACACGTACCTATGCATGTCACTGTAGTATTTTAAGGAGCCACCAACATTATTCAACAATTTCTAGAAACACTAAATCACCAAACTAACCCAAATGAAAGGTTACAAATAAAATAGCGTAATAAAACCCTTACCCTGAGCAGTGTTAGTGAGTAGATACAAGATAATCCGCTTCGCCTTCAGTGGTAGATGTTAGAATAGAAACAAGGTCGGCCCGAGAGACCTTCTGCAGAACCTAATGATGGAAGAAACCAACCAAAATCAGATTAACCCCTGACATAGGGTTATAACAAATGGAAATTTGTGGAGGAATAGTAAATCTCACAAATTAAAGGAGGATATGGGAAAAGGTAGAATTACATTGAAGGACCTAGAAAAATTGGTGAAGAAAATGGAGGTATTCATTGAACAGAGAAGATTTCATGGGGGAGGGAGCCACATGAACATGGGAGAGGTGGATACACTTCATGAAATGAATAGGGAGGATGGGAAAGAGGGGTAAAATAAGAATAAAACAAAAAATTGAATAAAAACTAAATTCTTAAAATTTGGGACAACTCGCGTAGTTTTCACATGGGTTACTAGATCATGTGCTAACCATGTACTGGCCACTACCTGGGCTAGGAACCCTCATAGTGTTACCTACAAGAAGACGCCGGGTTGAGTGAACCATTCTCAAATAGTTAAACTCGAAACTTCTAACAAATATTACCAAATCAAATTCCATCTGCATAGTTTAATATACAATGTGCATGTTGTGCGCCACTCTACTCATTCAACAAAGGCACTTGAACGGGCATCGTGTAGTTACTACTAACTATGTCGGATAATCATGAAATAGGTCGAAAGCCTCCAAAATCTAAAATTTTAGGCCCAAAAAATAATTAATGTTAAACTCACTCTATAAAATAAAAGAAATTCAAATGAAAACACAATTAAACCTAGGATATTACACAACCACTATCTCAACCTGAGAATTTTCTAAAATATATCCATCTCTAATTAATTTAATATGATCCAAATTTAAAATGAATTTCTAAATGTCCACCAGGTTAGTATTTCAACTCAACATGAGATATTTTTAGAGTGAAATAACATTTTTGAGTTTGACAGACCATCTAATAAATTAATCCATATTAACAAAAAATCACTTATTCTTATTCTATTTAGTGTGTTGTGAAATATCACTAATGATTAATTACTTATGTCATGACTTCAACTGATATACTATACCTGACATCCCTCCCCCAATCCTATACCATGACACTATAAATAATCATTTGATGATATTTGTTTTGATGAATATTAGAGGAATTGGTGTCCCATTTAAACCCAAAAAAGAAAATATTTGTCTCATTAGTTTCCTATTCTTTCTCAATATTCATTACCACCAAAACATTTTTGTTTTACCGCCCTGAGAAAATTGAAATTTTCAATAGTAGAGGTATAGAGATACTAAGATTTATATATTATAGAAAAATTATTATACATTGCATACAAAATTATTTTCTAATTCTATGATTTATTCATTAAATTTTAGGGTTACTAAAATTTTGGTTTACATAATACTCTACTCACCCATAACCTATATTTTTATTGTTTTTTCAGTCCCCTTTATCACATATTAAACTAAAATTTTTTTCCCATGTATTTTATAATTTCCTTCAAAAAATAAAAAAACGTAGAGAACCATACATCATATAATTGTGGGATATTATTCCCCATAACCAACATATATGTACATTATGATTACCTCATTACATTTTTTTGAATATTAATAACATCATATCTCATGAATATCACTCTTTTATATGAAATAGTATGTGATAATGTATCAAGTGTAATTTTTACACAAAATTATCATAGTAGTTTCCCGCAATAATGAGAACCACGAACTCTCATGATAATATTTTTAAACATATATATTATAGTAGTATGAAATAATTTTACAAGAGAAACATTATTGAAGCTATCAAGGTCTGAGACTTGGAATAAATTGAGTCTCTTTATAATATTGTACTCTCTTGGTAATTTCTAGTGCAATAGATTATGAAAAAATGACATCTTAATAGGAAATCCACAATTACATCTTTCATTGGATGTTCCTATATTAATATGTGTGTGTTGATCCATAAATATTAGGATTAATATTAATGGATATCAATACCCTGTTAATTTTCTATATTGAAGAAAAAACTGATGAAATGTGTTCATAGTGAAGTAAGATACATTGGGTTTGTCATGAGTGATACTTTATTAATGAATTATGTGAGAAAGGATTTTTCCCCATTGATATTTCAATAAACATTGATATATTACAAATTTTATGGGAAAGGAACAAACCAAAAAAATCAACATCCATGTTTTAATATTGACAGGTTCAATTTCAACAAATTAAATAATGATTTATTGAACACATTGGTTAATGATGCAAGTGTGCAACATTCGTGATTAGAGATATCATGATAAAATGATTATATAAAATTGTGATAGTTCATATGAGGTTGTACTTATTTTAAATATATTCCCATTTTTAGGGGTTTCTTAACATGATATAATATGATAACCTTTGAGTTTTGGAATTCCCCCTAAATCTACTGAGAAAGGGTCCTAGAGGGAAACACACTATATATATCTAGAATCTCAAATAAATTAGTTTTGAATTTTAAAATTTAGAATAAATATCGTTTTGATTTTTGGGTTGATAATTATTCAAAATTAGTGGATCAAAAATATTTAATCATGAGATATTAAAATTAATTAATACATATGTGTTATATAGTAATAATATTTACTTTTCTGATTTAGTGATTCTTATAATTATTATATTTATCAGTGAATAATGTAGTAATAGTTATTTAGTAAATTAATCATCATTATTCATTTTTCGTTAAATAAAAAATTATATGGACTATTTTTTATGGTCTAATTGAAAATGATATTTTAAATTTAATGTAAATAAATATTAATTTATTTATTTTAAAATTTATATTTATTTATCCATAGGTATTGTGGATGTCATGTAATGAATAATTTTTTTATATTATTATTAGATATGTGGTTCACTATGTATTAAGGTATTGGAAAAGGGAATTTTAGTTGTTACCAAAAATATCGTATCTTCATAAATACTTGGTTATACCACTTTTCAAGGTTAGGTACTTTTTGTGCACACAAAACCTAGTGATAATTCTCTCAAGACCAAAATAGAATCTTCTTAAAGATATGTTAAGGAACAAGAGTGTCAATCCTCAACCAACCTCCAAATCCTTCAACATATCCTTAATAATAATTTTTTATCAATATATTATTCCTACGTTCTATGAAGTATAATGAAATTGATCAGAATCAACTTTTCTAGGACCCAATAATTCTACCATGAAATTCCTTGAATTAAGAGCATGTATGGAACTCCTCTAGAGGGATTATTCCCTTGGATATTACGACACAATGATATTATGAAAAATTATTCAACCAATTAGTCAAAATAAAAAAATTCAAGACTCGGTAATTATAAATCTATATATAAATTAATTATAAATTATATGTGATGATCCTACTTTCTAGTTCTAGCTCTTCCAAGTCAATTAATCTTCAATTTAATTCCATTGATCATGAAGTTATTTGTAATATAATCCCATATTATTTTTCTATTATAGAAAGATGTTTTGTTGTCCATTCCCAATAGGCTCTTACAAAATTCTTGGAAACATCAAGTGGTATAGTCACAAAATTAATTTATTATTATTATAAATTTTTTATTGATGAAATAAATTTTTACTATTTTTAATTTCCAATAAAAATTTCATTAAATATAAACGTAAAATTATAATTTTGCCTTATTCATTATCACATATATAAACAATAAAAGGTAAAATGAACATGAATAACATATAAAGACTCCATCATGAGATATAGAGTCATCTGTATGGATAACACAAGAGCACACGACTTGTAGCATGAAGGTATATGTCGTGTACCTTAGTTCAATGCACCGAGATGACTCATGTTAAAAATAGTTCATCATGAATTAACTACAATATATTTTAATTTAAAATATTCTTTTTATTAATAGAGATAGGTTGTAATAATTTTTGAATTTTCTACACATAGTGTTGTCCATTTGTTTTTAGGATGAAAAAAATGGGGGTCCAAGATATGTTTTGTATTTACAACAAGACACGTGGACTTGAAAACCATGAAACATTGATGTCACATGACATGCAGTTGGTTTACACATCATGTGACCCATACACGTCCAAAAAAAATAAATAGTCTCTGTCCCTAGGTGTTGGTAATAAATTTGGGAAGAAGCTTATATTTTACTTGTTTCTCTAGTACACACCAGGTTTCTTCTATAACTCCTTTAATTAATTTAACACAAATAGAAATGTTAGTGATAAAACTAAACCTACTTATATTAGTTTAATGGTTCATTTATTTAAAAAAATTACCTAGGATAGGATTAATAATTTTATATTAAATTAATTTATGTTTTTAATTCTTAACTTCATGTTGTATGAACCCGAATCTTCTTTTCAGGTATGTCATTTTTTTCTGGTTGTTTTCGAGGAAAAGATGATTTTTTGGAAATTTCAGAAGTACACACCTTGTACTTATAAGTACACGTTGTGTACCTTGTTGTCGCAGGTGACTGTGTATCGGTCGTGTAACGGCCAAGTACATGGCCGTGTGTGGTGAGCTGGAGACTGCCTAAAGCGGAGGCCTGAAAACGCAAGTACACGCCATGTACTTTTAAATAACACAACGTGCATTTATTTTTATTTCATTAAATAGACCGGGGTCACGTCTGATGTATATAGAAATCTTCTTCTTAACCAATATCATACAGTAGTGAATGATACCACCAAATATTTACCAATCCCTTGACTCTCTACCTGTTCTCTGATTTGATCTCCTTCGATTCCGTTGGAATCGCATCGGTGAGTTATTCCTTCTTCTATAGCCTCATCTCTAGATTTCTCCTCTTTCGCGAGTTATCATCGGTTGAATGTTTTTAACATTTTTTTTATATATTTTTCATTATAGGGAGATTCAAGGCCTGAGGTTCATGTATATCGATCTCACGATGCCGAGGTACGTGGTTTGTACCTTTATAAAGATAGTCCTTGAATTTTATGTGAAAAAGTGCCCAATACCCAAGAACGAGGTATTGCATGTTTATCAATTTTTTCCCTATTATTAGCAGATATGCCTTGATTTTTTGGTTAGAGGTTAATTGTTTATGAATAGGTTTAACTTTTTCATGCTATGTATGTTTTCCCATGTTTCCTTATTTTGACCGTTTGGTCTTGCTTTCCTATTAGGCTGTTTTGCCTTCCATACCTAGTATTGCTAGGATGGTGTGACATTATCTGCTATACTATGATATGTTATAGACTATTTAGTCAAGTAGTTCTTGAGGATTAATTTAGATGCCATATATTTTTGTGCACGATTGACTTACACATGGCTATGGGAACTTGGTGTAGTAGAGCATAGGGAGAATGGATGTCGAGTGCTTCTCCAGAGTGTATGTTTACTTTTACATTGCGAGACCACATGGGGATGGATGTATGTGCCCCCCTCAGAGTATCTGTAGTTACAAGTTGTGAGAACACCAGGGTAATTGGACATTGAGTGCTTCCTCATAGTGTCTATAGTTACCGATACGAGACTACAAGGGGGAATTGACGGTGAGTGCTTTCTCAGAGAGTCTTTGTTAAAGTTGAACCAGAGGGGTTAGACTGTGTGTACTTCCCATAGGGTTTCTTGTGTTGTTTTGTTAAACCAAAGGGGTTAGGTTATGAGTACTTCCTAGAGGGTTACCTATTTTTGATTAGTTATTTAACTAATATAAGAAATCAAATATAATTGAACTATAGGATTGTTTACTTTTGAGTACTTCCTTGTTTACTGCCTCTTTTTTATTATTGTCTGCCATATATATTCAAAGACTTTTAGGCACAGATCATTGGGTGGCTGCCTAGTGGGATTCATCCCACACCCTGTATGGGTCATGCTTTTTGGACGAAACAGATTATATTGTTTCGGGTCAAGATAAGGGAAAGCACCCTTCTACTTCAGGTACTTGACTACTTTGGAGTTGGAGAGCATGGGACCAAGCTGAGGCTTGCGATGCTATAGAGTTGTTTACTTACTTTTCCTTTTACTTTAGTTTAGTATTGTATTCCAGCATTGTGACCTGTTTGGATCCTTTCCAAGACATATGCATCGTGCATCATATATATTTGTGCTTGGTTGTTATTACTTCAAGTCTTCCACTATTTACTATTATATGGTATTATTTCTGCTTCTTATATTGTAATCTATTTTACTTACACTATGCTACTCTACTAATGAGGGAATAGATTTTCCACTATAACACCCAATGCCCTCACTTATATTCGGTAGCCTCCGGTATTTTTGGAAATGCGCTTGAGGCCTTGTGACCAACCGGGTACGGGGCACCTCTGGGTGGCTTCCCAAACCTGGATGTCACAATGTGGTATCAAATAGTTTCTTTTCTTCTTGAATTACTATTTGGAGTCTATATCCAGGGATAGGAAAGAATAGGTACATTGAAATAAGTTGTTCCCAGGAGTTGCTAACTCGTGTACAGGAAAAATCCAATTTACCTCATTATTGAAATTTTTCTTATTTTTTCAATTTTACAGTTGATTTGATTTCATCATTGGGTGATTCACATGTTTTGTGTGGTTATTGTTGATAATATTACAGTTCTATTTCTATTGCAACCCGATGAGACAAGGGTATTCTATCTCATGCATCGTATAGGAACTTTCTAGAGATCACATTTCAGGCATTCATGCCATGTCATTTAGGGTGCATTAGTAATTTCATATTGTTGGGATAGAGATTGTGTTACATATGAATGCTATTGTGATATATGTCTTGATAGGAATACCTTCTTTTTATAGGGTATTGAATTTTTTAAGGATTGTTTTAATGAATTCCATACTTTGGATCTTGAGGTGTTGTGGGCACTTATGTATTGGAATTTAGTGTATCATTTCACTTTTATTCATTTATATGACATGTATAAGATACCAAGATTTTATTCACGGGGAGTATGGGCCCTCAGGAATTGGAATTTGGAACTTTAATGTTTGTTTCAGTGTTTTGTGGGTTCGGGAATACTTTCTGGGGATTACTATCTGAAAAAACCCAGAATACACGGCGTGTAATGATAAATACACACCATGTGTCCTTTCGTTTGGGAAGGAACTATTTTTCTTAAGTATGCGTCGTGTATTTGATGTACATGTCGTGTAGACTCTAATTGTGTCACTGGATGTGTGGGTAGAGACATGGGGATGGGAAATCATTTGTGGGACATACTATGTACTGTATGTACATGTCGTGTTGTGTTGACCTTGTGTCCACCCATGTGACTAATGTCACAGGTGGATAAAACATAGGTTATACATGTTGTGGAAAGATTGAACATGTTTTGTAGTGTGACCCTTGTATCCATCTGTGTAACGTACAACATGGGGAGGTGGAATATTTATAGTACATGTCATGTCCATATAGAATATGCCATGTAGGGTGAGTAGTGTAACTGGTCGTGTGACGAACAAAATGTGTCGGTGAAGTTCATCAAGTACACAATGTGTCTGAAACTAACACACCATGTAGTCTTGTTCTAAGACAACCTTGTTTCTTATCTGTGTAAGGGAACTCATGTAGGGGAGAAGGATTTAAGTACACACCGTCTGTTAGGACAACACACCATGTGTTTCGAGTGTTACACGACCTGGGTTGGAAAAAGTACACGCCCATGTGAATGGTTAAGGAAACAGGTTTTGTAGTGGTCATACACACCATGTATCCATGTTTAAAAAAATTGATTGCTTTATTTATCATGTTCCCTTATTACAATTCTAAGTTTTAGTCCTTGATATTCTTGATCTAAGGTGTGTAGTTGACCTTGCAGAGTCATTCCACCAAGACGTCCTCCGGTTGTACGCCAGATACATGGCAGAGATCAGACACAGGATATGGTTGATGAGGGACTACCAGCAGATCCTCCATTTGTGCCAATCTTAGCACCATCCGTCATACCAGAAAGTTCTGAGAGGGATTTATGAGGTTTATAAAGACCTTCCAAGGATCACCTCAACTTTCCTCGTCTATGGAAGAGCTGAAATGGGTTTTCCAGCAGCAGTATCCTCCCACCTTCACAGGGGACATAGGACCTCAGGCTATAGAGTCATAGTTAGAAGCCATGATTTCTATCTTCGAGCATCAAGAGATTCCTCTAAAGAGGAGGGTGAATCTTTTTACATACATAATATGATATTCCACCCTGAAATGTTGGGATGTGATCTCATGGGAGGGATGCCAGCAGGTTATGGAATTGGATGAGTTCTAATGTGCCTTCTACGACTACTTTTACCTAGATACTTTGAGGGCCGATCGAGCCCAAGTGTTCATGAGTATGGAGTAGGTTACTCATTCAGTTATGGAATATTCTTCCCCCTTTACAGAGCTATAGTGCTTCATGCCTATTACAAAAGGTGATGAGTTATTCCTGGCAAGGGAGTTTGATGATAGTTTCAGGAAAATCATCTGATCTCAGGTGAACATGTTCAGGTTGACTTCCATCACTTCTATAGTCAATTAGGCACTGATCACGGAGTGAAGTCTAAGGGATTCTAATGTTTTGAGCCATGGAATCATGACATCCAGGGTTTATATCCCTCCTACTAATAGTAATAAGAGCCACAGGGAGTCTTTTCGCAGAGATCCAATAACATGGGAGACATCTTTTGGTAGCTAGGTGGTGTTTTACCAGTGCCGATAGAGTAGGCATATGAGGCCACATTTTTTGAGAGATCCATTGGAGTGTCGATATTGTGTAAAATTGTTCATCTTCAGCACTTCTGTCAGTTTTCCACACCAAAAGTAGGTGATTGAAGTTCTTTTATGACTCCACATTCCGAAGCAAAACCTCAAGTTTCTCTTTAGTCAGGGAACTGGATTTCTTTCGATCGTTCGGGCTGAGGTGGGGGTTGTGGTTGTGGTAGCCAGTCGTCGGGGTTTCAACGATAGTAGGGTGTATCAACTCAAGGTGGTCAGCTAGGTCATAGGTCCGCGGTATGGGCCAGACTATTGCAGTGGAGAAGACCCAGCTGAAGTAGGATCCCATACCCTCTACAGTTCAAGGTACGACCCTAGTTGCCTCAATTTTAGCTTATTCACTTTTTTATACAGGATCTTCCCATAGCCTTATATCTATTATAATTGTGGAGATCCTTGGGCTCTGTATATTTTCTTCTGCTAATATCTTGAATCTAGACACTCTGTGGGGGACTCGAATAGCTAGTGTACATCAGTGCAAGGAGTGCCCTCCAGTGTGTTGGGAGGAGTTACAGCCCAAAATTTTAGTCTATATCTGGATGACTAGGGGACTTCATTTTTGGACTTTACTCCATTGGTGGATCATTATAGGGAAAACTTTCCATAGGAATTTTTCAGTTTTCCTCTGGATTGAGAGGTGTAGATTTTTATTGAGCTTGTTCCAGAAGTGGAACTGGTGTCAATTTCTCTTTATAGGATGGCTACACCAGAGTTACAGGAGCTCAAGAAGTAGTTGGTGGAGTTTCAGGCAAAAGGTTTCATCCAAACCAGTACTTCTCCTTGGGTTTCTCTTGTCCTTTTTATGAATAAGTTGGATGGTACCCTCAGAATCTGTGAGTATTATCATAAGTTGAACCAGTTGACGATCAAGAAACGATATACCTTACCGAGGATTGAGGATCTCTTTGATATTTTCGAGGAGATCGGGTGTTCTCAAAGATTTACTTGAGATCTGGTTACCATCAATTGCACGTTAGACCATCCAATATACCTCTTACAGACTTCCAGAGTAGGTATGGTCTATATGAGTATGTGGTTATGTTGTTCGGTCTCACAAATGTGCTTTCAGTTTTGATGGAACTGATGAACCAAGTGTTCCATCCATACTTGGACTCATTCCTGGTAGTCTTCGTGGATGATATCTTGGTGTACTCTCACACATGACACAACCATACCACCCATCATGTGATCAATATGAGTACACTGAGAGTACATACGTTATATGCTAAGATCTAAAAATTCCACTTTTGGATTGACCAGATTCACTTCTTGGGTCATGTTATCTCAGAGACAAGATTATCAGTAGACCCAAAGAAAGTGAGAGCAGTAGTTTCCTGGGAGCATCCGAAGAACTTATTTGAGGTATGAAGATTTCTAGGGCCAGATGGTCACTAAAAACGTTTCATATAAGACTTTTCATGCCTAGAAGCACCACTGGCGAGCCTGACTAAAAAAAGTAAAAATTTATTATGGTTAGATTCTTGTGAGTCATCCTTTTAGAAGATGAAAGGTAGGTTGACTTCAGCACTGATACTAGTATTTCCAGAACTGAGAAAGAGCTATATTGTGTAATATGATGCATCAGTTATCGGGCTGGGAGCAGTGCTTATGGAGGGGTAAGGATTCCTTGCGTACCTGTCTCAATAGTTGCGGCCACATGAGAGGAACTACCCAATCCATGATCTTGAGTAGGTTGCTATTGTTCATGATTTACACTATTGGAGACACTACATGTTGGGAGAGAATTTTTTGGTTGTCACCGACCACATGATACAATTGTATATCTTCACTCAATGCGATATGAATTTGAGACAGCGAAGGTGGGTTGAGTACCTTTAGTCCTTTGACTTTGAGCTTGCCAACAAACCTTGAAAGGGCAACGCAGTGGCTGATGCGTTTAGTAGAAGAACTCATATACGGGCAGTTCAGAAGGCCAGCAGCTAGTGGCAGCATATGGCTATGTTCTCTAAGATGCATTTGGAGGTTCCCGACAGACAGGGGAAACATTTATTTCTTCTGTAGCTATTACCTATACTCTTGTTGATTGAGTGCGAATGAGGAATCTGTTAGATTATGAAGGCCTAATATTATGGGAGAGTGTGTTAGGATAGGAACCTATTCCTAGATGGACCATAGGCGAGGATGAGATCCGGCGTTTTCATGGGCATGTATGGGTGTCAGCAGATATATGCAAATAGATGATGCAAGACTTTTTTTCCTCAGATTGGGTAGTTCATCCAGGTGTCCCCAAGATATATCATGATCTACACTATTAGTATTGGTGTACAGATATGAAGGGAGATGTTTTTGGTTTCATCATGTGGTGTTCCACCTATCAGTACATGAAGGAGGAGAATTAGCGACCGGAAATTATTTTGCAGCAGTTACCCATTCTTGAGTGTAAGTGGAATTATTTCGTGATGGTCTTCATGATAGGTTTGCCGAGGTCACCACATGGGAATAATGTAGTATGGGTTGTCATTGACAGACTCATGAATGTGGCTCACTTCTTGCTGATCAAGGAGACCTTGATTGTTGATGTGCAAGGAAGGTTATACATATTAGATGTTTTATGTATACATGGGGGTCCACACTCTACTGTTTCAGACAGGGTTGCAGGTTTTACTTCTCGGGTCTGGCAGGGACTACAGAGGGCTTTGGGTACATAGGTTCTTCTGAGTACAGCATACCATCCTCATATAGATCTTCAGTCTGAGTGTACGATTTCGGTGCTTGAGGACATTCTTCGAGCATGCATCCTTGATTTTGGAGGTTCGTGGGAGAAGCACATACCTCTTGTGAAGTTTGACTACAATAATAGTTTTCAAGAAACTATTCAGATGGCACCTTTTGAGGATTTGTACGGTAGGCTATTCCAATCACCCTTATGTTGGCTAGAGGAAGTAGAGGAAGTTATGATGGGGCCTTATCTTGTCCATGAGACCACGGAGTAGATAGAGTTGATTCCAAAGAGGATAGCTATTGCACCGTAAAGACAGAAGTCTTATGCTGATCGACGGAGATGACCTCTAGAGTTCAAGGTTAGAGATCAGATTTTTCTACGTGTCACACCGAGGTTGGGACATAAGAGTATTATGAGGTAGGGTAAGATTTCACTGAGGTAGGTCCAGCCATTTGAGGTGTTAGATAGAGTTGTTCTGGTTGCTTATCGATTCCATTTACCTCAAAGGTACCAGGATATGCATGATTTATTCCACATTTCATAGCTCTGATGTTACTTCTCAGACCCATATCATGTCTTTCAACCTGAGGAGGTTGAGATAGATGTGGACATATCATTCGAAGAGCATCCTATCTAGATTTTTGATTATAGTGTGAAGGTTCTCTATGGCCGGTTTATTCCTCTGGTACGAGTGATATGGTAGTATGGGTGAGAATAGAACGAGACCTGGGAGAGGGAGACTGATGTATTATCATAGTGGCCAGAGTTATTCAAGGATTCTTCCTCTACACCTCCTTACTAGGGAAATTTGAGGACAAATTTCTTTAAGGGGGGATGTTTGTAGGAACCCCAATATTATTTTCAGGTATGTCGTTATTTTCTGGTAATTTTGGAGAAAAATAGGAGTTTTGGAAATATTAGGAGTACACACCATGTACTTGGTTTCTACGGGTGACCATGTACTGGTCGTGTAACAATTGAGTACATGGTTGTGTGTGGTGAACTGGAGACCTCCTAAAGCAAAGGCCAGAAAATGAAAGTACATGCCATGTACATTTAATGAACATGTAATGTAATTTTTTTTATTTTATTAAATGGATCAGGGTCGTGTCGGATGGAAAAAACTGTCTTCATCCTAACACATCTCATCTGGGAGAAAACGAGGCCACCATATCATCACTGAGCCCCCAACTCAATGTTTTTTCTCCGATTTGAACTCTACCGGTTGCATTGGAATCACATCGGTGAGTTATTCCTTACTCTAGAGCCTCATCTCTTGATTTCCCATCTATCCCGAGTTATCCTCAATTGAAAATTTTTATTTTTTTTGTAAATATACGGAATTATAGGGAGATTAAAGGCCTAAGTTTCATGTATACTGATCTCATGATGCCGAGGTAGGTGTTTTTTTCCTTTCCATATATTTTCCATTAATTTTATGTGCAAAAGTGCCCAAAACCCAAGAACAACGTATTACATGTTTATTGTTTTTTTCCATGTTATTTATTATTATGCCTTGTTTGTTTGGTT
The DNA here is from genome assembly GCA_963277665.1 of Viscum album. Taxonomy (NCBI): domain Eukaryota; kingdom Viridiplantae; phylum Streptophyta; class Magnoliopsida; order Santalales; family Viscaceae; genus Viscum; species Viscum album. The sequence goes on from OY728142.1 coordinate 1,936,194,757, forward strand.
AGAGGTTAATTGTTTATGAATAGGGTTAAATTTTCCACGTGATGGATGTTTTGACCTTGTTTTCTTGTTATGATTGTTTGTTCTTGCTTGCATGTTTGGCTGCTTTGCTTTCCATGCCTAGTATTGTTAGGATGGAGTGACTTTATCTTCTATACTGTGATATGTTGTAGACTATTTTGGAAAGTAGTTCTGGAGGTTTACATTAGATTCCATATATCATTGAGCACTATTGACTTACATAGGGCTGTGGGAATCTAGTGTAGATGACCATAGGGAGAATGGACATTGAGGGATTCTCAAGAGTATTTGTTTACTTTTACATTGCGAGACTATAGGGGAGATGGACGTATGTACTCCCTCAGAGTGTATGTAGTTCCATGTTGTGAGACCACAGGTGGAATTGGAAATTGATTACTTCCTCAGAGTGTCTATAGTTACGGATATGAGAATACTGGGTGAATTGACGGTGAGTTCTTCTTCAAATAGTCATTCCTAAATCTGAACTAGAGGGGTTAGACAGCGTATACTTCCCAGAGGGTTACTTGTGTTGTTTAGCTGAACCAGAGGGGTTCGTCTACGAGTAATCACCATAGGGTTACCTTTTGTGATTATTTTATAATCAAATATATGAAATCGAATGAAATTTAATTGTAGGATTGTTTAATTTTGAGTACTTCCTTGTTTACTACTTCATTTTGCTTATTGCCTGCCATATATATTCACTGACTTTTTGGCATAGATCTTTAGGTGGTTGCCTACTGGGATTGGTCTCACTCCCTATATGGGTCATGCTTTTGGGCACAAATATATTATATTGTTGCAGGTCCATATAATGGAAAGATCCCTTCTACTTCAAGTAATTGACTTCTTTGGAGTTGGAGAGCATGGGACCAAGCTGAGTCTTGCGATGCTATGGAGATGTTTACTTTATTTTCCTTGTACATTGGTTTAATATTGTATTCAGGCATTGTGACTTGTTTGGCTGATTTCCTAGACATATGTATCATGAATCATATATATATATATGTTCTCAATTGTTATTAATTATCGTGTTATGTTGTTTACTTTTGTATGGTATTATTACTGCTTCCTCTATTATTATCTATTTTACTTCCTCTGTGCTACTCGTATAATGAGGGAATAGTTTCCCCACTATCACACCCAAGACCCTCACTTCTAGTCAGTAGCCTCTGGTATTTGGGTAAATGCACTTGAGGCCATGTGACCAACCGGGTAAGGGGCACCTCTAGGCAGCTTCCATAACCGGGACGTTACACAAGTTGTGTATGGTATTTACTTGTAGTGCACTACATGTGTGATAATAGCCTAACATGCCACTGACTTCACATATGGTCATGATTCATTTATTTAAAAATTCACACCTTTTAATTACATCCATAAAAATGAATGTAGGATTCTATATCAGTACATAGTAAAAGAAAATTTCTAATTCATTTAGATGGGTCAATGCCTTTATCTCCAGGAACACATGCTTACATTCTCAATTTTAAATATAATTAATGGATTTAATTTTTTAAAATTATGAATGATGGATATGTTAGGATGTCTCAAATAAAATTAAAAAAAATTAAATGAATTAATTAATTATATAATTAATTTGATTAATTTTATGTGTTCATATTAATTATATATTTAATTTAAGTGATTTATAGCTATATTAAAAATGAATATTTATATCCTTTATATAATTTTTCATGATCTTAGACCAAACCTATGTATTTTATTAGTTTATTTAAAATTAATATTCTTATTGAAATAAATTTAAGATCTTTGTGTCATCCCCACCTCTCATTATATAAGGGTGTTCATGCCCACAATTTCTTTTATAAAAAACCCCTTAGGTTAATCCTATGTTTCCCCTCAAATGTGTGTAAGTAAATATTATGTAATGGATGGAGGTCCCTAGTGAGTGGATAAATATGAGGTTCCAATACATGGGGAAACCAATCCTTGGGGTTCACATGATACTAGGTGGAATGTTATAGCTCAAACCAGTGTATATTCAAGGTTTTGTTACCCTAAGGTTAGATTTGTTCCATCATCTTTATAATAGACCAATTATTAAACAAATCTCATTACCATACCACATTTTTATTTATTTCTATCAATTTCATGGTAAGATATCTATTTTAATGGATAGTATTCGCATTAAGTAAATGAATTAAATAATAATTGAGTATGGGATTAAATAATTGTATTTTTCATAATTTTATCAAGACATTGTTAGTAACTTAAGTAAACACACTTAATATTGATAGCCATATAATAAAGATAAAATGTTCTATTTGAGAATAATAGTAAAATCTCTTTATTAAAATATTATGTTGATATAGCCTTCCACTACATATGTTAATGTCAAAAAAATCAATTCAATGTTATTAACTACACCAATTTAGGGTGACTTAATTTATCATGGAGTTCTTTCTTGGGTTATACGTTAAATAAAACCTAGTCCACACCTTGGGTTTACTGGTTAAGAATGAATTTATCTAAATGGGAGGAAAGAGTTGAGGAAATACTTATCTAGGATTTTAGGATTGAAGAGTCCACTAAACAAATAAAATATCTATGTCTTAATTTAGTTGTTAAGTTTCACCAACCTATGAATCTTTAAATAACTATTCATGATAATTTCTAGGTTATGAGAAGGTTAATATGGATTCTTTCTTCTTGAATAACCATGAAATGGGGTATTCAAAACCCAATAGTGAGGTCTATTATGTTTCAGGAAAATATTCTGGGATTAATATGTTTGAAATTGATATATCTATTTTTTAATTTATATAACATACTAAAATTGTGATCTTAATTATTTTATAAATTGAAAGTCGCACGACTTTTACTATATCACAATGATCCATAATAGAGAAGGATAACCTTCTAAGAAACTCGAATCTCCTAGAATTGTTTTGGAACATGTACGTTATACTATGACATGAATTTAATATATAAATTATGGAAACACCACTTCCAAATCTTTTTTCTAGAGACCCTAAAGTGGAAGAAGTATCTCTCTTCCTGAAACACATGGATGATGCCAGGAATGTCCAAAAGTTTATGATAAACTATATATTTAGTGATATTTTAAAGAAACATGAGGTTACATATTCATATAGAATCATTTCACTCCTTAATTATATTTATCAATTGGTGTTGATACATGAGAGAGATGAGATTTCTAGTAAACTATACACATTTATGTTTGTAGATTCTACTCTATTGGTCCTTTTTAGTTGATATGGTAACATGCCATGATTTTGGAATATATTTATCTTCAATAAATAAATGAATTTTATTACATTTGAATCACGAAAACATGAACATATGTTAATAATTATAATACATTACAAAATGAATCATATTATATGGTATATAATTACTGAAAATAATTTCTATTCTATTTACAAAATACAATTGATCCTGTGGATTTTTTTTGAACAATTTTATTTATGGTAATTATTTTTTAAATATGTGTTATATTTAAAATAATTTATTCATATTACTAATATTATGAAATTTATTTTTAAAAATATTAATATAATGTATTCATTGGTTATAAATTATTAAGAAATTAAAATAAAACAATTTTAAGGTAAAAAGATATGTTTTTTCTAAATATTCAATTTATTAACACAATGTGTTTTTATATTAATAAATAAAATTAATAACTAAATATTTATTATTTTAATGAAATTTTAATATTAAATATTCAATAGAATAAGTTAATATTAATTTAATGGTATTTACTATGTAGGGAGTTGGAATAATTTTAGTATTTTTTAATAAAAATTCAATTTTCTAAGAATTATTTTCATTTAGTTTTGCATTATTATTTTAAAATTAATTTATAAAAGTTATAGGAATTTAATGTAATAAAATGATTTATATTTTTATATTCAATATTCCTTAAGTTTTAAAAATTTCAATTCCATTTTTTTCCTTAATTAATAGTCAAAAATGTAAAAACTCATTACTACGTTAAATGTTAAAAATGGTTATCAAGGGGTTAAAATAATGTAATAAGGGTTAAAATAATCTAATATCATGTATAAATCCTATTATTTAAGTGTATTTAGACCCATTCTTGTATTATATTCTAATTTTTATTTCTTTTGATCTAATTTCACTTTAATATGACTTTAATATATTTCAATGTTTTATGTGTTTATATGTTTTCCACCAACCTAACTTATAAAAGTATTTCATGTCCCCATCACACATACACACCATTTGAGAAATACAAATCATTTAAATACCACCCTAATGCATTTTAAAATTCCATACCCATTTTCTAGAGCTTATTTTCTTTACAAAATACCAACCTTTTAAGATTTATGGTGTATTTCAAGTGAGTTTTCCTAAAGGGGAGGTAATTATCTTTACTAATCTATTATGATTTTATTTCTTATTTAACCTCATATAAATGTTATATAACTATTTTAGAATCATAAAATAATTATATTTACTATACTAATACGTTTCTATGTAATCTTTACAACTATTTTATACATCTTTTCTAACCTATGATAATTGATAATGTTGTTTCTCTGTGTGTGGACTAGCACCTCCATGAAGCGATGTGATTAATTTTTCATTTTATCATAAATGGATGTAAATATTTATTTACTTATTTAATATATTATATATTTAAGATATATTTATTTTTCTTTAATATATATAATTATTTATCTCTCTTTATTTCTATGTGTTTTAGATGAATACATAACATGTGTGTACAAATTTACTATCATCAATGCAAAGTGATATAATTAATTTATCATCACTACCTTATATTAATGTTTATAAAATTTAATTTTATGAATAAATCATGGTTAACATTATATTGATGGTTAAATAATAACCATGGTATAAGTATTGGAACTATCAAACCAAAACATGCATGGAAATTATACTAGTTTTCAACTGAATATTGATTTTAATGGAAAATTATTAATAAATGAGTAATTGGAAATTATTATGGAATGATATATTGTTAGATAAGTATGAATATTTTTCTTTAATACATGTAAAATAATGGTAAATTGATTCTATATAAACATAATAGGGAATATGAAGAATGTCGGGACATTAGGTAAGGGGTTATGCAGCAATCTCATGTGTTAATTTAGATTTTTTATGGATGAATCTACTTTGGTATAATTATAAGATATTTATCGATTAAAACCCATATATTTTATTGTATAATTTTTATTTATAGGTTTTTTTGTATTTATTTTATTCCCCTATCTTTTTTTAATTAAAATTATTTAAATTTTTTTAAGAAAAGTCAACCTTATTTCCTCTCTGGTAGATGAACAATTTATTCCATGTCCATGTTCATAAAAATGATTCTAAAAATGTTCCATTATATGGTAAAATTATTATTCAGATTTAATTTCATAAATATTTGACTATATTTTAAATGTTTTAAGAGGGAAATTCTTTTAATTTTCCAAATGATATACTTTTTCATTTTTATAGAAAGTGTGAATGAAATATTTGTTTTAATGTTTTTCAAGTGAAATAAAAAACATATTTTCAAGATTTACAGAATATAATATTTATAATATTTATAATTTAATAATTATGTAATATTTATTTATTAAATAAATATACATTATTCAAGGTTCAGTAAATAATGAGGATAGAAGGACCAAGTTTTAAGGGTTGGACAGTAATGATATATTAAATATCACTTAAATAAATATATATTTATTTATTTAACAAATGATATTGATTTATCCATAGGTATTACACATGTCAATTAAATAATAATATTACTCATGTAATTATTAGTCATAGTTTTTTTTATGGATTATGTGATTGGCTAAGTGCTTATGTGAAAGCATGTAATCAACAAAAACTCTTTATAATATTATCATATTTGAATTTAAAATTTAACATTTTTCAATAAAATGTAACTACCTTGAACTCCATTTAATACTTAGATCATTGATCTTTAGAATTACCATATAACAGAAATATATTCTATATATATATATATATATATTATCTATACTAATAACACATTAAACCACTAAATAATAACATTAAACAATAAATTATCACAATTTCATTGGAATTATACCAAAATCCCACAAAAACTTTTTAATTTACCTGAAAATACCTTACTACACACCAATAAACACTTTTATGTAAAACAAAATCAAAAATTATGTTCTATATATTCTAAAAATACAATGGTGTTGGTCTACTAGAAATCCAATGTTAGATCTAATATATTAAAAATACTACCTTGCACAAAAAAATATTATTTTTCATGTCACTAATACACTAGATGATAGATAAAAATATGTTGTTTCCACAATTTAGTAATCATATATTATTCTATTGAATTTATATTACTCATACTATTCATAATCTTTCATGAAATCTTCAACAAATATGTAAACATACTGAAGAAAATCCTTTTGTTTTAAAACCTATATACTCATTTTTAAAATAAAATAAAACAATAAGACTATCTAATAATGGAAAATCTTACTTTAATATAACATATATAATTTCAATTGATATATAATTCCTAATTTAATATCACCTTTTACTTTTTTATATTTAAATTTTATCTTTCGTAAAAATAACTCTTTGTAATTAAAATAAACTATAAAAATAGTGATCTTTTAACATGGTCACAAAAATATCTCAATTGGATTCTATTGCAATCACACATTCTAAAATATACCCCACAATATTATTTCACTCTATCATTGAAATGTTACTATAAAAAAAATATAAATATCCAAATATGACACAAAACCAATCATTAAATTTATGATACTCTATGTTTTATAATAATGAGTTTTCTATAAGTATTATATAACTCTAAGGGAATGTAATCAATGAGGGAAATAAGTATCTACCCAGACCCACATAATAAAATGGTACTAGGTTCAATATTCTACTAATCCATAGATCTCTCCCCAATCCATAGGGGGTGTTAACTAGTTTATCGAGTCTAGATATGAAATTGGAATATTATTTACCTCCTTAGGTTATAATCAAAATTTCTCAAAAGTATGAAATGACCCATACATAAATCAAAAAATCCTTAAATAATTCAAATACCAAGTTGTAAAATTATAGTGAATTAGAATATAAATGTAATGAAACTATTTAAATAGTTTTTTACAATGCGAATCAACATGAATTCTATGTAATAAACTCGGGCTGCCAAAAGAATTATTTTAAAAACAAGACCTAGAATTGTAAAGCGTAACCAATGTACCAAATTTTTCCCCTAAACCACATTCAACATACTGAAATTCTATGTGAATATTATTTTTTTTCTATGAAACTATTTTCTAGTTATGTATATTTATTTTCAGAAGTAATATATTTGAAATTTACTCTTTGTGAAACCAAATAGAGGAAAAATATTTTCTCCCCTAATGTCTAGCTTAGGATAGTAGAGTCATTTTAATATAATATAGTGGAAAAGGATGTTTAGAGGATGCATCTAAGAAGTTGAAGGCTAGTCAAAGAAACATGGTCGATGTCAGCTTATTGGTTTCACACTGGTGGTGATTTTTTTAAGTGTGCAGAAGTAAAATCATCCTAGAAGAAGCACTTGGGATGTGGCCTCATTCTAAATAATGGAGTGAAATGTATAGAAATTATATGTTCAAGATATGGACCATGAGGTTTCTAGGATGTGGGTTATAAAATTAAAGGTTTCTGATTAAGGAGAAATACCGGGATGAAAATAATTTTGTAATAGAAACATATTTGACATGTAAGAATCAATTCAATAATTCTCAAAAGATATCACTATTCATTAGGTGGACTAGTTTTGGTGGTGTTTCCCTTTGACCAAGTGGATTAATTCTAGTTAGGATCATATATATATGGAATACCTCTATAGAGATGTAAAGGTGGTGTTACTATAAGTTATTGGATTATATTTACATATATCGTCTATAATAATGGAATAAGGGACTATATTTTCATATGTTCTTACATTGTATATAGTGATGATGAATTTGGAGGAAGGAATATATGATTATGTCCATAATTTGGGGAGGGGGGACTACCCTAAAAATCTCTTAATGTAGGAAGGAGATGTAGGGGGAGTTTTTATGATTCATCAAGTATAGTGAAGGTGTGCTCTAGAAGGGGGTCAATTATAACATGGGAAGGTTAGGATTACTAGATGTTATGGTTTCCCTTATTACTGGGTTTTCCCATATTTAAGGAAATACTTATTGTGTTTCTCAATAGAGTAGGATTGACTTCCCAACCATGTAATTTCCATTTTTTATGTTATTCCGGTTATGTTAGATGTGTTACTTCTGGAATGTTTTTTATGGAATCTATTATTTAACGTTATGTGTGTGAGTAAAACCAAAAGTAGGTGTAGATTAATATGGTTGTTATGGTGCCTGTAATTCCTAGTACTCGATGATTTTTTATGGGTTTTGGGATTATGTTTAGTTATGAATTATGTATATAGATGTGCCACACTGAACACCCAATAAATGGTATCATATAATGGTTACAGTGCATATGGTGTTAAATTTATCATGTTTCAAAAAATTCATGGTTACTTAGATTTGAGATTGGTTATAATTCTACTGGTAACTCTGGTTGAGTGGTTTACTATGTTCTAATATAATTCCAAATGTGAATATTGATGTTATAAGTGGGTGTTTGGTTATATCTAATGTACTCCGTGATAGGTTGTGTATGCGACTGTGTTTTCTTTATTGAGTTAGAATTTGGATATTGGTTATAATATGGTTAAATATTTCAATAATATATGCATTATGACTTAAAATATTTAGATCCAATGGTTTTTCATTATTTCTTGAGGATAGAATTATAATATGAAGGTATTGTATCATGATTCTATAGTGGGATCTATATACTTTATAGGACATTTTTTTCTACTCATAAAGAGTGTTTAAGCTCTATTGGATGTTTTTTCAACCAAAAAAATGTTTTAATAGAAATTAAAACCATGAAAGAGAGATATAAGGAAATTTTTTGAAAGATATTATAGAGAGAAATTATTCTTGTTTCTAAAATGTAAATGATTTTGTTCGTAAAGTCGATGTAAATAAAAACTATCTGATTAAGCAGAAGGAAGGATATGTTGGTTAAAATTAGATAATTATGCTATTTTAAATCCACCAATATAGAAGAAAATGGGATACAATTATAATACTAATAGGACGGAAAGGTCTCTTCTAAAAGGTGTGGCATTTAGTTATTCCAAAAATTATATATCTTAGAGGGTGAGGTTATTTTTCTACTTTGTTCTCACTATCACAGTTGAGTCTGGACTTTGAATGGAGGGTTCCCATCACTCAATATTCTTATATGAGAGTAGTTTATTGTATTATAAGCCTCAAAATCATATTATTAATTCATGTTTAATCTATTAAATGGATGTAAGGAGTTGTGACATGGTCCCACTATTATAGAAGATATTGTCTCCATTGAACAGTTATAGTATGGGTTTTATGTATGATGTTTCTAGACATTATGGGTTTCACGTGGGGGTGATGGTTGTGTAAATTCAAAAAATATATTATCATATTTTCTAAAATAACTTTTTTTATGGATAATTACATGCAAGAGATATATAATTCCAAAGGATAAAATTTTATGGCATGGGTGTTTCAATCACAAAGATATGATAAGGGGGATAATACACTGGTTTCTTGAAGGATTTATAAAACAAGGATGCATGAAATACAAAAAATTGGTGGAATGTGATCTTCATATTGTTTGAAGGTGTTCTTGTTCTAAAATGAGTTGTCATCTTTAATTGGAACTTCTTCAATTCAAATGATTCTCATGGAACCATTGTACATGTACCTTAATCAATGAAGTTACATTGTAATTTATGTGTTTTCCTTAATGTAACAAGTTTGAGGAATGTTTGAAACCAATATCAAGAAAATTCATGTTGTGGAAGATATCAGAATTAAGTTAAGGAGATTGAAATCTTGATCTACAAGAACAAGATTTTGGATATATAAGGAGTGTTTGAAGGTATGTTTTATTTTTTTCCCATAGTTTAAAGAGAATGATATTAGAATAATGGATGAAGTCATAGAGAAGATAATGACATCATTTGGGGGCGTATCTTCAAAAGATACTCCAATTATGGAAGTAGGATGAGTTTCTTGATCTCTAAATTGAAAAGTATTTTGGAATCCATCCAAAACGTTTTCAATTAATAAAGAGGGAAACCCCAAACCCTGGGCATGATGCTTTTTCAATGGATTGGAAATAAAGACCTAATGTTCCCTGACTTAATGTAAATGAATTTGAGAAGGCTGTTAGAGTATTAAAAGGATATTTATATTGAAGATGACACTTTATGAATCAGTTCTATTGTAACACCCCAATATTTCATAGTACATTATCTCTTTAATGTAATTTAATAGCTTATATTGCACGTAACACTGACTTTTCTTGCATTATACACAAGATTGAGTTTCTGCAAAACAACTCATTAGTATTATAATTATTTAATAGATATATTTATTTATTAATTAAATATTGTAATATGAATAGTAAGAAATAAATTTTAAATTTTATTTATAATTTTTTAACATAAATAAAACACATTTTTAATTAAATGTATAAGTTTTTTAAAATAGTAATATATTTAGAAAAACTATTTTCTTAAAAGATCTACTTTTTTATGCCTTTTTGTGAACAATATAAAAATTAATTTTAGAAACTCCTAAAAATTGAATTTGGTAAAATAGAATTCATTTTTTAATTCTGAATAACTAAATTATCTTAGGGTGAATTTTTGGTATTTTTCTGATAACATTCAATTTTTGATATATAGTGATAAATACTGCATAGTATATAAAAACTGACTTTTTAATTTAAATAATTATTTTTTATTAAAATTTATCTTAAATTAAAAATAAATAAATAATATATATATTAGTCTAATTTAATTCGTTTGAGCCATTTTATAATATGATTAGATATATAAAATATTATTAGACATTTAACGTCTTTTACCCACATTCTTGGCACATTTGCCAAATTTTCGTAAAATGTAATTTTATCTCTTCAGTGAATTGAATATCAAAAATCCAACATTCACAATTTTCATCAGTAAGTAAAATTTGGTTCAATTGGATGAAAATAATTTTTGGTGAATAGTAACATTTGAGTTTTATTTACCACGGTTAAAAGTGAATAGGGTAATTAAAGGTAAAAATAATATTATTATAAAATAAAATTACCCCAAATCATTTCCTAATTATATAGGATATGTTTTTTTCAACCAAAATAAACCTTAGGAAAAAAAAATGATCCTCTTTTGATCCACTTGGGTCCGATTAGGACATTTATTATACTTTATTTAAAGAAGAGTTAAAAGTGTTAAATTTAAATTTTAATAACTAAACCATTTTTAATATAGGGTTATACATAAGATAAATTATACTATAAATTTTCATTATAAATATAAAAATATTTCCTACATAACTATTTTTTCTTTATATTTTTTAGTCATTAAATAATTAAATTTATTTATGACACAATGATGATGCAGTAATTACCATATTAATGAATGATAAAAATTATTGATATAATAAACATTAAAATAAATGTAAATTGAAACTTTTAATTACATAAACAAATTTTATATGTTAACATTACATGTTAGGGTTGATTCAGTGTATTTCTTTGAATCATTAAAGTTAATATGACTTTAAAAAAAATCCAAATACTTAATAGTGTCAAAATTGACATAAATGAGTATTTAAAAAGAATACTATTTTAAAAAATTATAAAATAGTCTTAAAAATATAAGATTAGTACAAGTGACATATATAATGTTAAAAATTTTATTATTGAACCACTTTAGGTTCTCTTGTCATTTTATAGTAACTAAATTAACGCTATTGTATAAAAATAAAAGAAGATGTGGTAAGAGTTAAACTGTTTAACTATGGGTTAATCCCAAAATATAAGGATAATGTTTTGATATAAAGATGTATAAAACCCATTGGTTGATATAATTTAGACCCATACTCATATTAACCTAGAATTATATCAATTTGGAGCTATTATAAACTGAAAATAATTTTATAAAAAATTAATATTTCAAACTTTTCTTAAAGTGCCCCTCACCTCTCTTATAAGATGGTACTTCCCCTTCTCTTAAATTGAAACCTCAAAATCCATTTGGATAGTCCTAAACCTGATCAATTATCCTCTCAACTACCCTCAATTCAACATAGATTCCTTACTTTGATCATAAATCCATCCTAAGGATCCCTTTTGTTCAAATCAAAGGGAAGCACGTAAGAAGAGGTAATTATTTAATCACCTCTTTCAATGTTCTTTTCTTATTCTAGTTATTCTTTATTTGTAGTTTCCGTACTAAAATTATAAATCCAGTACATTATACATTATGAGATCTTATTATAAATACTTTAAAACCATATTAATTATTATATCCATCCTATGAATAACAAAGTCACCATGTGTGCGTACGTACAGCTTACCATCTCCACGACATGGTGTAATTTGTTATTCAACACTCTGTTATTTGTATGGATATAATGATGATTATTATATATATAAATAATGAAAATAACATGATACCATTTCTTTATAATTAATATACCATCCAATTCTTCACCTTTTAATTATTAAGGTAATGATATTGTCATTTGTGCGTACATATGACTTACCATCTCCATGACGTGATGAGATTCATTTCCACGTTCCCCATTCAAGGATGATAATAAAAATATATATAATTAATAAGTATGTAATATATGAAATAATAATGATACTAGAATATATATATATATATATACACACACATAGACATATATTTCATTGACTTACTTCCATTCAATACGATATGAAAACAGAAACAGCCTTCATGCGTACGTACGACCTACAGTCTCCATGAACAGTGTATTCCATTTTATATATCTATCTATTATATATATTTATATTATGAATATATATGATATATAAATCATATTATACAATCTTGAAGTATGTAAATCCTGATTTAAGTAAAATGATCAAGAATAACAAGTCAAAACACGTACGATAAACAAAGCGATATTACCTGAAATGTTTCACTAACATGGAATTGTTAATAAATGGGTAATATAAAGTAATAAAATAATCATATATGATATCATAAATATTATTATGATTCTGATATAAGTTAATAATATGTTTAAAAACATTATATAAGAGTTTCAGACACGTATAAAGAGTATCGTACCTAAGGTAAAGGTTAATTCCTCAATCTCATTATTATTCGAGATTGTTTATGTGTAAGTATTTAAAGGGAAATATTTATCATCCATGTTCATGTTTCATAAAAATTATTTCAAACAAAAGATTTTAAGCTTATATGATAGGGTATCTTTAACTAGGTTATCATTTTAAATGTCTTAAAGATTTAATTTTCAAAATCTATTTAATTAAGGTTCATGTTTTTCAAAATGATTTAAAGGATTTATTTATATGGCAATGATTGTTTAAAAATGTAAATTCCTTTAAAACGTTTCAAAGTGTTATGGGACACTTTGATTCCAGAATCTCTTTTAAATATCTTCCTTTATAAATTGTGTGAATTTTAAATGATTTCATGAAAAATGGATATTTCTCTTAAAGAGTTTTAATGATCATTTTCAACTACTTAAACATCCTTTAATATATATTATTCTTGGTTGAGGTTAATTTATTATAATAAAATCCTCCATATTGTATTGAATGAGTTATGATATGTTTTACTATGGATGTGATATTTCTATAACATTCATATTTTATGGTTAAATACTTGACCTATCGTATGCTAGTTTTAATACAATTGATTATGTTATGTTTCACCCTTTTCATATGAGGAATGAATTGAACTTACTAAGTGACAGGTAGGGTCCACTATAGCCCCTCGATGCATCGGTATGTCTCATGAGGCAAACTTGTCTTGGCAAAAGGCGTTGATAGAATATTTTTGAATGGTCTTGGCATTAGGCGTTGACATAGTAGTTATTATGTCTGACATTATGCATTCCCTCATTATGGAATTAGTTATTACATTTGATTATTAGACTAGTAGAATATCCATGTTCATGTTTATATGGTAATTTTTTACTTATTTTTACCATATTATTATCATGTTTTATATTTAAAATGATTCTATTTTTATTATACATCTTTCCTTGAAAGATTATAGCTTCCACTGAATTATTTACCCTTATTGAGCATCTGAGCTCACACCTTTATTATGGTTTATTTTCCCAGGATGCCAAGAAGTATATTATGATTGATATACATGGTTAATCTATGGTAATAATGGATTTATCAAAGGATTATTTATGATTTGTTTTATGTTATAAAGTGTAATGTATCATTAATTTATATAATCTACTTTTAAAGATTTCTTAACCGATCAGTCCTTCGGGACTTTATTCCCTATAATCATGAAAATGTATTAAAATAATGCACTAGCTCTTGGTAATTGGGGTTGGGGAATTATAGTTGGTATCAGAGGAATTTTATCAACAACCTTGGAAATATATTTAGAAAAATAAGATTAGGGATCATAACCCTAATATAGAATTTGAGGATAAGTATTGTAGTGAATCCTAGAATTGTAAAATAGATATTATGTTGGTATTATTGAAAATAAAACACTGTCTAGATACTACAAGTAGACGTGGATCTGGAACAGATTTACCTAGGAGTGAAAAATCCCCTAAGGTGTTTTGGGCTTGACCCGGGGTATCCTGGTACACGACAATGGGCCTTATTGCACACTTGGTTTGACACTCCCGGGTGATATGCTTAGGATAATTCATATTTTCATTACAAACCATTATAAAGGATTTATGAGTAAATATATCCTCCAAAAAACCATATTTAATATTTTGTGATTAGAGAATCATTTTTCATGATAAATATTTTACTAGTTTAGAATCATGAATTATGATTTATAACGGAATATAGTGTATGATGTTGTTTAGAAAATGCTCTTTGTAGAAGTAATGACTACCCCACAAATGAAAATGTTCAAATGAGTAAAAAGGCTCCTATTTTTCATGGTCTTATGCCCAAATTTTTAACATAAATATCCTTCCATGTATTCTCATTATATAACAAAATAGTATCAAGTATTAATAAGATATGTAAAAAATTCTATGAGTCCTATGGATTCTAAGGGAATCCAGAGAAAAATATGATGGAAGGGAGAATGATAGATAAAGGGAATAAGGGAATGAAGGATTTTACCATAAGTGATAGCTATGGAATGAATCACGCTAGGAATTTCTTGAAAGGACTTGGTGTTTGGTAGAAGTGTGTAGAAAAGGTTCATCAGGAAAAAGAATGAAAAGGGAACAAAGAAAATAATAATATTCATTGTTTTAAGTATATTGAAATGGGGAATTACGCAAAAAAATCTCTAAAGCTTCAAGGAAATATATCTTAGAATAATCAAAGGCATCAAGGTCAAGAATAATTTGTTACTACATTCAACATAGAATAATTAAGGTATTTTGGTTTATGGATTGAAGAATTAAGCCATTTGAGTGTTCTATCAATGATGTACTTGTTATATGAATTATGTAAATAAATAAGGATTGTATTGTAGTACTATTTCATTGAGGATTTGAGTTTGTATGGTACTAAGAAAAGTGAATCAATAACAATTTAAAATTTTTGGAAAATACATCGTTGAAGGAAAGATAAACCTTAATACCGTCCTAGTAATGAGGTAGTGATTTTGAAATAAGAGATGATTAATTTGGATAAATTATATTGGATATTCTTGACTACTTTGGAACTAATTAATTGTTTGTTTATTCCATAATTATTGGAGTTTACAACATTTTTGGATATAAGGATAATATCCAGTATTCTATAAAGAATAAGGGAGCATGATTGTATTTAAAAAGGTTTTATGGTAATTTAGGGTGATACCATGCTTTCATAGAATACATGATGAAGGTATTAACATTTTATTATGTGTCAAAAGATATCTTCATTATTTTTACCTTCCTTATAAATTTTGGACTATGAGTTTGGACATAGGTATTTTGGATTAGTCTAAAGTTTAGAATGGATTAAGTTGGACATTGGATGCTATGGTTTAAGGTTAAAACATTTCTTAAGATTTTTTTTGGATTGTTATAAAAAGGACAACCCAGAGTGTCATAACTCGTCCCCCGGGGCTTGTGTTGTGACTACCCCAAGCCCACCTTCCATAGGTCTAGGGTTGGTGACTAGCACCGGAAAGATGTATCCCTAAAATGGGAAGGCCTTTCCTTTAAACCTTTTCAAACACATAGAATAGAACCCAAAAATATGCAACCACGAAGTAAAATTGTTGTAGTAAAAGTGAGTACTGAATGTAAGGGGTCGGAATACAATCCCCACTGAAAAGATAAAACTAAAAAAAATAGAAAATAGCTCCTGAGAACATTCATGGGGAATCCTGCTTGAGGGGTAGGTACATATCATCTCCACTTCTCTCCAAGTCAACTGTCACTCCCATACACTGTCATGTCCTAGCTCCCTGAGTCTCATTCAAGTCTTTCCATCATCTTCACAAGACACAACAAGGTGTGGGCGAAGCCCATGCAGGGGTGAGTATAACAATACTCAGTAGGGTCCCTGAGACCCCTGAAGGTCTCTCAGATTTCCAAAAACGAAAAATCACTAGCATGATCTGAATAACAAATCCCAAAAGGAAAGACTCATCTCAAACCAGATATACTCGTTTATTCCACAAAGAAACATAAGGCCCCGACCTTAATCCATTTCTAAGATTTGAAAAGAACGATCAAAGTGTAACTCAAGTTTAAGGTGTACATTCTCCATGAACCGGGCATCCCTGGTGGAACCCATTTGAGAGATGTACTCCATCTCGTACAACTCAACCATTCCTAATGGAACGTCTGAAAGGACATGCTCCATCGGGAACATTCTCCCAGAACTACCTCTTGTGCCCAACACTAGAGACAGTCATAGTCTGGCGCCTAAGCTAAGACCAATGGAAAACAAGTGAAGAGGCCCACACCCCAACATTGTTTCCTGCAGTCGATGGTGCTCCGACTCCCCTGAAGGGCCCGCTCCTTGTCGTTACTCAGTGACGGGTGAGTACTAATCCATATGTGAGGACCTGCACCCTACCTGGTAGGAGAGTACAGCTCTGGTTGTTTGTTTGCTATGGGGGACCTGCGCCCTAGTACATCAAGGGAGTACCGAGCCCATGCTAGAGGACCCACAACCTAGCACGATAGGGGTGTACCGACTCTATATGTGTGGACCTACACCATACCTGATAGGGGATTACAACTCTGGTAGTTTGTTTTTTTGGGGGGAAATGTTCCCTAGTACGTCATGGGAGTACTGACACCAGGATAGAGGACTCTTACCCTGACACAAAAGGCATGTACCGACTCTGCTGTAGCACTACAAAAGGAGGACCCGCACACTGGGTTGATAGGGGAGTACCTACTCCTAACATAGAGGACCCACACCCTATCTATTCGGGGAGTCTCTGACTCTATATGAGTTATATATGGAGGACTCGTGCCCTATTCCAATAGGGGAGTACTGACTCTAAAGATATATAAACCATTCATAGGGAAATGATCCTGCACTGATGATGTGGGGAGTACCGTATCTACCAGAGCATAGGAGTAAATAATACCCACGCCTTTAGTCATCAAGGGAGTAGCCATCCTAACTCTCACAACAAGAAGTACCCTGGTCCTGCTCCTCCGGTTATTTTCCATACCTCAACTACCACTAATTTCCATAAGGAAGTAACATGATGATCTATCATGTCATTAGGCTTCTAACGCTGTAGATGATGCGTCAATCGGACACCTGGTCTGTAAACTATACACATTTTTGTGTTGAGGGCCCGATTGGATTTGAGTTTGATCCAACCATCCAAACTCCAAATTTCTATAAAAGTCATGTGGAGTATCTCAAAATGACCGTCTAACTCCAAGGATCCCAGTGCTGCAGACGGTTCATCAAACGAACATTCGGCTTTCCAGATATGAACTTTTATGTGTATCTGGGTCTGAGAGGGGTCGAGGTTCATTCCGACCTAGTCAGACCGACCCGGCCCATCTTGGTTGGGCTGGGCCGCAAACTAGCCCAACCCACCTAGGTTGGCCTGGGCCACGGAGGGCACAGTCCGCCGGTTGGCATGACCCATATGGGGCCGTGTGGTCCGCTGCTTCCGAACGACTCAAAGGAACTGTTTGACTCCTTTACTGGTAGTTCCAAGTGGAGCTGCCTCATCTCCCACAGGACTCACAGGAAGCAGATTCCTTGCATATCTATAGCATCAAGTCGTGGCTCCCTTTAGTGCAACGTGCGACAATGCACCTCCTCCACCTCTGTGGCCAGCCGCTGCCAGTCGCCTGTCCAACCACCGTGGCGCCGAGTGGCGCTGTTCTTCCACCGTGGCCAGTGGTTGTCAGTCACTTACCTCATACGCCAGTGTCGGTCAAAGGTGTTGTCGCACCGGTTCTACATCAGTTCTTCTTCTGTTTCCCACTGAGTAAGCTCTGGTGGTTTTTTCTTCCTTTCAGGTGTGCCTACGGTCATCTCGGGATGTCGCCATTGTTGCTCACCTCTCGGTTTCAAGGTTTCGTCAATTTGGAACAACCCGCCTCTAAAGAATGAAATAATTAACAAGCGGCGGAGGGTATGAGACCTGCGCCCTTTTTGTTAGTTATGAAAAGTGGGAGTAATTTATACATCACATTAAAAGTAATGTTAAACCCCGTTCAAATCCCATCCAATGACCACCCACAAATTCAACAATGAGGATAAGAAATGTTGGAATTTTCTGAATTAAAAGACAACCCCTACCTCGAGATTATTTGGAGATGTAGCGGTAGTGAATAAAGATTATGCATTCAATGAAGTCGTCGACGTTCGTCAATCCTAGTTTGTTGTCACCCGAGCATTCGTCTCTATTGGTGGAAGGTGTCGGGTCACTTCGCCGGAGTTTCCTCTCTTGATGAAGTCATGTCGAAAACTCTACCCTAAGCCCCATTTAAATAGAGGGGGTAAATAGTGAGTAATGCGCTGAGAAATTAATGAGGTTCATAAATTAACCTAATTAATGTTCCACATTAATTGCACGAGGGGTGGTTACGTAACCAAAGTGTAAACGATCATTTAATATCCCACATTAAATGTCTAACTACCTCCGTGGTCCCCGCCACCAGCGCTAAAGAGGTGGTAGGATAAAATAAAATAATAATTTTGTTATTTTATTAGTTCTTAAAAGCTGAAAATACTAACTTTTTCACCCTACCTACTACGGTCTAAGTGAAACCTCCCTGAAAATAATCCTGGAACTACGAGTTCAACGGTGCCCTTGGATTTCAATTCTGAGCACCGGTTCAAATGATAGAAATTGTCACCCGCATGTTTATTGAAAATACCTTTAAGAAAAGTTCAAAAATTATTAATTGTCACCCTCGACCTACCCTAGTCGAGGTTAGACTCCACCTAAGGGAAACACTTCCCCAAAAATCCAACGGTACTCTCAGATTTTAAATCCAAGTTACTGTTTATATGTTAGAGAATTTAATAATAAAATAATTTTTACATAATTATTTTATTTACATCCAAAAACTAACATCAACTTTTGGCCCATGTCGGTCAATGTCAGGGTCTGCCTAAGGAATTCATACCCTCACGAGTTCAATGGTGGTCTCAGATTTTTAATCTGAGTCACCATTCAAGAGTTATAATCATTTTGAAAAATAAAAAATATTTATTTAATTATAATATTTATGGTTATGCCATTTTCCGGTTTTTTCACTGGAGGATTGTGCTGACTAAAATTAACTCTCTCTAGAGGTATACCCTCCATCCTGAACATAATGGTGCCCTCATATTTCTAATCCGAGAACTAGTTTAAGAGTTATTCTAATTTTTTCAGGAAAACCACACATACAAGCTATTTTAAACAAAACATTTTTGGAAGGATCATTCAGGGAAATACAGGCCTCAGAATTATGCACCGTCATATTTCGCGGTCTCAAACTAATTCCATATAAAAAAATTAATATAAAGAAATTATGGGACATTACATTCTCTCCACCTAAGGGGTTTACATCCCTGAAATCCCAAAAAAATGCAAATCAAACAAATGAGCATACTGAGCATGAATATGAGCATTCTGGTCCCATGTTCTCTCTAGGAGGTTCTCGTGATTCCACCAAACACGCACCATAGGTATTGACCATCCCTGAGGGAATCACTCCTATAAATCCCTTATCTTCACCTTGAACTCCATAAATGTCACCCCATCATCAAAGTCAAACTCACCCTAGTCGATAACGCGTGATGGATCATGCACACATCTCCTCAACTATGACACATGGAAAACATTATGCACCTGGTGCATCTGTCAGGGAAGAGCTAGACGGTATGACACCTTGCCCAATCTATTGAGAATATAGAGAGGTTTGATGAACCTCATATATATCTTTCCACCTCATCCAATTCTCTACAGTCCCCATCGGGGTGAGACTCATTGGAAGATGTGGTCTCCCTCCTCAAACTCCAAGGGTCTCCATCTCTTGTCGGTGTAAGACTTCTGCCAGCTTTGTGTAGTCTTCTTTCCTGGCCACTAGTACTGACACTGAAGGTCCTGGTACATCTTCGACACACCTGGATGTACTTCCAAAAGGGATGTGTGGAACTCCCTCAACACCACCTCTCATTGTTTCCCTGGTATCGTGGTGCATCCTTTGAGAAAGATGATGTGCTCCCCACCTTCAGAAAATCTTTTAGGATCCTATCTTGACAATATCTGAGCATGTCGGGCCTCACAGTCCATGTCCCTATGTTGTTCCTCCAAAACTCGTTGAAGGTGTGGGGGAGTGACAGTTATAGATTGGAGGTAAGATACTCCATCACTATCCACAAAGGGTTTCTGTAATGTGGCTAGCTACCCTGATGCCTCACTCAGCAGCTGTAAACTAGACCTCCTTCTAAGTTCATCTGCCACCATTCCCACTTCTAAACTCTCAACTCCAGGAGCTCTGTGGGAGCCATCTGATATGAAGTTGTAGATATCAGTGTCATCACTGGTTACGAGCCAATACAGAAGTCTATCTCTCTTCAGGTAGGAAATTCTGGTAACATATTTTGAATAGATGTCCCCGCACATTGTCACTACTATTGGGAACTAAAGACTCAAAACTCATGTTTCCATGAGGGTGTGGTTGGATGACTCAAGACAGATTGGTTTCACCCTCCTATACATGAGTTTAACCTATTCTATTGGGGTTTCCTTTTTCTCTGACCAAGTAAAACCCCATTCAAATGCTAGATATACCACATCTTTTTTCCTTAAAACTGTTAATATGAGTATGAACTGTGGATGTCCATTCTATTCCCAAACATATGTCATAAGGGCTCGACACTTCCACAAAGAGGTTCCAACTAAAACTCTCACCTTAAGGATCAGATCACGTCATCGGCATAAGTGTGATTATAGAGTCTCCTCCCAAAGGACTCTCCAGGCGTAAGGGTTAAGTCAACAATTTAACCGAAATCAATAGGTCTTGAACAAGATTTGGGACAAGAAAGATTGATTAGTACCTATATCTATTAATATGACTACTAATAGTAGACACAAATCGTTCCTCAAATCATTACTAGAGCCCTTGGGTCACACTCCTTGACCGCAAGCAGCTACTCCCTTCCTCGGTCGTCCATCTCCCTGAGCTTGGTGGGGACCACATTGGGGTGGTGATTATAACATGTCAAAATGTATACCACCTTTTTCTAGTCTCCAAGCTCCTCTTATATGTCTTCTACCCTGAAGATTCATCTGTCCCTATCACTTCCCCTTCACGAAAGAGTTTTTCACATCCAAGCCTCCAAGATTGATGTCGGTTTCCTCCTTTCCCACTACTGACATTCAGTGGTTGTATCTGTTGAGCCAAATAATTTTCAACTATAAAGGTTCTCTCTAGCACCCTAATATAAGTAAGAATGCACATAAGAATATTACTAGCTCAGATGTCCCTAAACACATCTCGCTCAGAGGTCTAATCCCTAAAGCACTGGTCGTATCGTATTCATTGAGTACCTGGAATGGTTGGTACGCCTCAAGGAATACTCAGTTACCGACATGTCATCCTGTTGAAACTGTATAAGCTCTTGGGAATAAAAACCCATTATATTTTTTTTGTAAAGATACCCCCTTCTCTGAGGAAGGTTCTCATGCTCTATCCAAGGAAAAAGTCACCTCAACAAAAGATAGGGGTAATCTAAACCCATCCATCACCCTAGTAAGAAACATAGAATTCTCATTTCCAGGACCACCATCTAATCTAATGGTTCCCTGGCTAGATGGAAACGCATTCACCACCTCAGGACATTCCTTAGCTGCTTGTGAGCGGGGCACTCCTCGTAACCGGAGGGGTATCGGTCACTGAAACTCGTGTAAGGCACTAGGCCTATAAGTGTCCTCTATCGGTAGAGCTGGTAGAAACTACTGGCCAAAACGGAATTGGTATCACTGGGACACCACCCAAAGATACCATCTAGGGGAATAGTCCATGTACAGAAACCTCATCACACTATGGACCATCCTTACGGTTACACATTGGAATCCTGGATGGCTATCTACGTGGTGGCATCTTGAAAGAGATTCAATATGAACCACATTCAATACGTTATACATGTTCAGATGACTCAAAATATTTCAAAATTAAAACATTTCCAAAACAAAAGCAATCAATTTTTTCGTGCTCCGAGTCGGAAATCCAAATTCAGGGTCCTGGTGTATGGATACGTCGGTCGCCACACCGACAATGGACTCCCCTAACTGTAAACTACACTCAAAACACATAACAATATTACTCCATTGGAAATATTATATTCCTAGTTATTTGGTAGAACTGACTCATATAATACCACTTTCTCATGACCCGTCCCACGGGACCCGTGTCGTGACTACCACATGCCCTCCTTCCATAGGCCAAGGGATGGCGACTAGCACTGGAAAGGTGTATCCCTAAAACGGGAAGGCATTTACTTTAAACCTGTACAAACACACAGACTAGAACGCAACAAGATGCAACCATGAAGTAAAAATATCGTATTAAAAGTTTCTACTAAAATTAAGGGGCTGGAATATAGGCCCAACTAAAATAGAAAATAGTTCCAGAGATCTTCCACCAAGAATCCTACCTAAAGTGTGGGTATAACTCGTCTCCACAGCTCTCCACTTCAACCTTCACGGACTTCCACCGTTAGGTCCTAGCTTCCCAAGTCTTAGACAGGGTTACTTGTTGTCTTCACAAGACATAAAAAGGTGTGGTCAAGCCCGTGTAGGGGGGGGGGGTATAAAAATACCCAGTAGGTACCCCGAGACCCTCGAAGGTCTCTTATAATTCCCTAAAGGAAAATCACAAGAATTATCTCAATCACAAAGCACAAAAAAAAAGAATCAGCTCAAACCAGATATAATCGTCTCATCCACAACGAAACATAAGTCCTTGACCTTAATCCATTTTCAGGATTTCCAAAGAAGCATCAAAGTGTAACACAAGGGTCAAGAGTACATGCTTCATGAACTAGCCATCCATTATGGAACCCATATGAGAGATGTACTCCATCAGGTAAAACTCAACAATTATTAATAGAATTTCTGAAAGGATGTGCTCCATCAGGGAAATTTGTCCTAGAACTTCCTCTAATGCCTGGCACTAGAGGTCTCGCAATCACAGTCTCGCGCCCAAGGCAAGAAAAAAGGAAACCAAGTAAAGATGCCCACTCCTCGACACTGTGTCCTACAGTTGAGGGAGCTCCAACTCCCCTGAAGGACCCTCTCCCTGTTGTTACTCAGTGATGGGGGAGTACTACTCCATATGTGAGGACCTCCACCCTACCTGGTAAAAGAGTACAACTCTAGTGTTTTATTTTTTGTGGGGGACCTTTTCCCTAGTACGTCAGGGGAGTACAGACCCCAGTCTAGAGGACCCACACCCTAGCATTGTAGGGGAGTACCGACACTATATGTGAGGAATCACACCCTACACAATAGGGGAGTACCACTCTGGTAGTCTGTCTATTGTAGGGGACCCGCGCCCTAGTACATTAGGGGAGTGTTGACCTCAGGATAGAGAACCCTCACCCTGGCACGACAGGTGAGTGTCGACTCTGTTGTAGCACTGCAAAAGGAGAACCCACACCCTGGTTTGATAGGGGAGTACCTACTCCTAACATAGAGGACACGCACCCTACCCGGTATGGGAGTACCTAACTCTATATGAGTTTTATATGGTTGACCTGAGCCTTAGTCCAATAGGGGAGTACTGACTCCAAAGATACAAAACCCATTTAGAGGGTAATGAACCCACACTCTTGAAGTGGGGAGTCTCGTCTCTACTGGAGTAGAAGAGTAAGGAATAATCGAACCTTGAGTCATCAATGGAGTAGCCGTCCTAACTCTCCCTACAAGAAACACTCTGGTTCTAATCCTCCAGTTATCGGTCATACCACAAATTCCATGAAGTTCAACAAGGAAGTAACTCGTTAATTAGTAATTTTATAATTTTCCAACACAATAGAGGGTGCATCAATCAGACACTCAGACTGTAATCTATATGCATTTTAGTGCTGAAGGGCTGGTTGGATTCGAGTACCATCCAACCCGGCCAAACTCCAACTTTCTCCGAAAGCCACGTAGATCATCGCAAAAGGGCTGTCTCTCTCCATGGATCCTAGAACAACAAACGGTTAGTCAAAATGACATATGGTTCGTAAGATATAGACTTTTAAGTGTATCTAGGCCCAAGAGGGGTCCGGGTCCGGTCCGACCCGGCCGGACCAAACATGGGTCGACCCAACCTGACCCGACACGATTCAGGTCAACTCGACCCAGTCCAGGTCCGACCTGGCCTTGCACGATTAGGTCGGGCCACAGCAAGCTCAGCCTACCGACTGGCGCGACCCATGCTTGGTCACATGGTCCGCTGCTCCCGAATGGCTCAAAGTAGTCATTCGCCTCCTTTATTGGCGATGCTAGGTAGTGCTACATCATCACCCACGGGACCCACAGAGAGAGGGTCTCGTCTATCATTTCCACTTCGAGACACAACTCCATTCAGAGAGGCACACTACCTCCACCTCTGCGGTCGTCCGTGGCTGACTACTTTTCTGACCACCGTGGCATCGAGCAGTGCCTCTCTTTTACCACAACCGATGGTTATCGGCCGCTGCCCTCGTCCTCCAGCACCTTTGTGCCGATTCTGCATAGGCACTTCTTCTGTGGGCCCATCGAGTGAGCTCTGGTGGTCCGTTCTTCCTTCCGAATGCACCTATGCTCCTCTAAATATGCCTTTATTGTTGCACACCTCTCGGTTTTAAGGTTTCATCAAGTTGGAACAACCCGTTTCCGAAGAACGCAATGAAAAACAAGCGGCGGAGGGTCAGAGCCTTGTTCGTTTGGCCCGCACCCAACGCATTAGCATTATAACAAGTGGGGATATTTTATACATCACAATAAATATAGTTATAATCCCCATTCAAATCCCTCTAAACAAACACCAGAAAATTCAATAATGAGGAGAACAAATGTGGGAATTACTTGAATTAAAAGGAAACCCCTATCTCGAGATTCTTTGGAGATGTAGCAGTGGTGAAAGAAGATTCCATGTTCGATGAAACCATCGGAATTTGTCGATCTCGGTTTGTTTCCACCTTATCTTCTGTCTCTAGAAGTTTAATGTGTTGCATCACTTCTCTAGAGGTTCCTCTCTTGATGAAGTCGTTCCAAAAACTCTACCCGAGCCCCCATTTAAATAGATGGGGGAAAGGGTGAGTAACGCACTAAGGAATTAATGAGGTTTATTAATTGATATAATTAATGTGCCACATTAATTTCATGAGGGGTGGTTATGCAACCAAAGTGTAAAGTAGCATTTAATATCCCATATTAAATGTTGGACTAACTCTGTGGTCCCCTCCACCACCGCTCAAGAGGTGGCAGGATAAAAGAAAATTAGAATTTTTTTATTTTATTAATTCTTAAAAGTTTCAAAAACTAAATTTTCACCCAACCTACTATGATCAAAGTAAATCCTCCTTTAAGAGAATCTCAGAACTACGAGTTCAACAGTGCCCTCGAATTTCAATTATGAGCAACGGTTCAAATGATAGAAGTTGGTGCTCACATGTTTACTGAATGTACCTTTAAAAAAAGTTCAAAATTTCTTAACAGTCACCCTCATCTTGTGCCAGTCGAGGTTAGGCTCTGCCTATAGGGAAAATGTCTCCACAAATCCAATGGTACTCTAATATTTTCAATCTGAGTTACCATTTAGAATTTAGAGAATTTCCTAATAAAATAATTGTTACTTAATTATTTTATTTACAGCCAAAAACTAACTACCATTGTTGTCCTACACCGGTCAAGGTTAGGGTCTACCTAAAGAAAGCATACCATCATGAGTTCAGCGGTTCTATCAGATATTTAATCTGATTCTCCGTTTATGAGTTATAATCATTTCATATATAATATAATTTTATGTATTTATTTTATTTACGGTTATTCCGTTTTCATGTTTTCTCACTAGAGGCATGCACCGACTAAACTTAAGTCACGCCTAGGGTAAACCCGCCATCCGAAACCCAACGGTGCCATCAGATTTCTGATTCGGGCACCCATTTAAAATTTATTCTACTTTTTTAGGAAAACCACACATACATGATATTTTAAACTCAACATTTTTTGACAGATAATTCAGGGAACTCTGGGCCTCAGAATTACGCGTCGTCAGATTTCGCGGTTTTGAAATGATTCCACATAAAACAAATTATATGGAAATTCTGGCAGATTACATGGATTTCGGGCGACAACCCGTCTCATCCAACAAGGTCATGATACTTGAACCCGCAACCAAAGGGTGAAAAGGGTGCATCACCTACCACTAGCCTATGTGATGTCTGGGTTTTTATAATGTAGTTTTTTTAATGGACTGAAATATGATTTATAAATTCATTTTTTTGGAACCCAATATGATTAGGATAAATAGAATATTTTTGATTTCTATTATTTTTTGGAGTTAAAGATGAGTTTGTGGTAGAAAATAGTTAAAGGATGGAACTCTACATGTCAATTTTTTTTCTTATTCTAAGAAGAAATTAAATATTAAACTTTAGGGAAAGGATATTAAAACTATAAATTTGTTATCCAAATACTTTATGTTTTGTTGAAATGATGATATTTTAAATCATCGTAGATTTACGGTTTTGAGGAACTCGATTTTCCTCTTGTTTTTAACTTTTTTGTTATTTATGACCTCAATCACTCCATGTAAATATTTATGTTTTTCCTCAAATTACGTGTCTATAATTTGCACCAATGTTATCCTATTAAAAATCATAATTTGGTGGTGAATTTTTCATTTCTCTTTCCCTCTTATTAAGACTAAATTTTATTAACCCTATTTCCCATGTGGGTTTTCCACAAAGGTATTTTCTATTTTTAACCATTTATTTTTGTTGAACAATTTTAAATTGGAGGATGTAATTTATTAAAGGAGGGGAGAATGTAACACCCTAATATTTCACAGTATGTTATCTCTTTAAAGTAATTTAATATCTTATATTGCACACAACATCAATGTTATCATTTAAAATATTGAAATCCAAATTCATAATATTTATATTTGTCATTAAATTTATCTTTACCTACTTTCAAATTGGTGATTCATAAATATATTTGAGATGTGGGTTTCAATAAATGCATTTTTAATATTGGAGTTTTTTTTACATTCATGAAACTATATTTAATCTTCCACTGCACATTTTCTTTGGAAATAATCTGTATATTTTCCAAAGATAAATTATTGGTAATTATTTTGACATAGTATTTAAAAAAAACTTAATGTTACTTTATTGAAAAAAAATTATATGCCCTATAACTTCATATTTCTCCAACAGGGTTAAATATGTTTTATGAAATCTTTTTTCTTGATATCAAATACAATTTCCTTTTTCTATACAAAAGATATATATCGTTTAGAGATGTGTTTTATGAACCATCCTAAAAATTACTTTATTTATTACTCATTTGGGTTGACATAATGATTTGGTATCAACTGATCTTCTTTTGATATCATGTCATATGATACCATTTGAAAGTGATATGAAACCTGTTTTAATTTCAATGCTTTTCATGATATGATGAATGATTGATATATTAGGGTGCACAAAAGTATAAATAATGATGTGTGGGGTCCTATATCACCCTATAATACATTATATGTGGTAATATACCACATGAGATAAAAATGATTCTTGATTTATGATACTCGAGTCCCTAATAGCCCACCAGTTATGATTCTTGAATCGCTATTGTTCCCAGAGTTATGACAATTGAGTCACTAACGGGTCCTGAGTAGCGATTCCTAGTCCACCATATAATTGGTTTCAAAATATTGATTCCTGAGACATATATAAATTTCTTTCTATGATTATATTTGTTCTATAGTTCCATCTTATTCTAAATTTCCATAATTTTCAAAATTTATATATTATATGCTTATGTTATACTCCATGGATCATGATTACAGTCTTAATATTATTCAAAATTATTCTTTATTATGTGTTTCATCATTTGAGATTACCTATTCATTATAATGGTTTATGGAAAACACTTATTATTACAAATTTTTCTTAGGTTTTCTCATTGGATATGCTCTAATGGTTTTGACTAGAAGAAATGTTTTTCCGTTACTGAGAATTTTATCTCACTACCTTCATATGTTTTCCATTACCCAGGTTATGCAGATGAATATAACCTAATTTATATCAATAAGGTGATCATTTATAGTGTGGTAATGGATAAATGTTCACAATTTTATTTTTATATAGAAAATCTCCAAAGAAACTAAAACTTTAATTTCTATGATTGTGTGATTATAATGAGATTTTATGTTTAAATTACTAAAAAAAATTAATTTTAGCTTGGATAATTTCATTTGGTACTGAAGATTTTTTTAAAGTATATATTTCAAGAATGATATGTTGGAGTGAGGGTATGGGGTGCTTAAGTTCGTATCAGAGTAGTGTATAGTTATTTTTAGGGATTAGTTTTGTTTTTTTTCATTATAAATAAAGATAATTTGTTAAAAACAATATGTATAAGCTAGAATATAGAAATATATCCTAAAAATTTTCTAAATTAAAATGTGTCTGGATTACAAGAAATGGAATACCTATTTGGATATAAAAAATCTGGATGTAAGATATGTCAGATATACACCTATGGGTAATAACCTTGGAAAGGATTGTTAGGTATTATCTCAATATTCACATAATGATTAACAAATATTCCTAACTAAAAACCAAGTTTGAAACTCCTAAGGGATATTATTTAGTGATTTTAATTCTTTTTATTAACCAATATATTGGATTTTGGATACATTTGGGCTAGGAAACCTAATATTAAAATAACCCTAAAGTATCATAGGTTGGAATGATAGTTTAAAGGGATGTGAAGTATTAGGATTGATTCTTCATATAATGTATTAACTATAATATTATGGAATATTATCGCAAATTATTTATTATTGAATTATTTTATTATTGAGATCATGAAAATGAAGCTATGAAAGGTATCTCTATAGAAACCATTGTGTCTTACAAGTTATCTAAGAAATAGTATTTGAAAAAAATGGTATTCTCAAATTAAAATATTAAAATATTATTATTAAAAGTTAAAATATGTTTTTCTTATTCTTGCATATGATTTAAAGGCTGATTTGTCATTAGAAGTTATATCTTGAGTATTGTCTATCATATTGATACCCTTAGATATTCTCAATAGAAATTGATCGTTGAAATTTTGAGGTTGAAAATTATTTACGGGGTAAGAATAAGAATACATGGTATTTTGGTTTCAAATTTATTTTGAATATATATTATTATCAATAACATACTTCACACAAAACACTAAAGTAAAACATTTGTCATACATTTTTTCAAGATAAAATTATAATTAGTAAATATAATCATTATATTGGAGTCGTTATATTGGAATGTATAAATATTGATAATCACAATATGAAATATATGTAGAAAAAAATATAGGCCATTATAATACATTGGAATTGATTAAATTGAATTTTTATAGATAAATAATTAATAAAATCATTTAATACACAAAAAATAATTTTTTATGCGTTATGCATTTTATTATTTTATGGTTGAATAATTATTTTCATGAACTTTATTAATAAGATAAACAAAAAAATAATTTCATATCCATCTAATAGTAATTAATAGACTTGTAATAAAATAATTTTATGATTATAAGATACATGTTTCCTACAAAATGTATGTGTTTTACACTCTTACATAAATTTTTTTTATCAGTTTTAAAAAATGGATCCAATGAAATGATTTTAATATTTTTAATCAAAATGTTAAAAAAGTTAAAATGTGAAATTTCATTTTTATACATAAATATATATTGTATAGATTAATTTTAATTACAAGGATAATATTAATAGGGTTATTTTGGAAAAAATTTATTCATAAAAATTTTGAAATTCTTATTGTTTCTGTTGAAAATGTTGGCTCCCATATGATTGATTGTGGGGGGTTTTAATTTTTCACAATAATTCACATAGGGTTTTCCATTTTTTAATGGCTTATAATGGGTTTGTTTATATGGAGATTGAAACACCCAACAGTTACCTTATTCTATATTTTTCACGAATATGCATTCCAAAGGAAGGTGTTAATTAGTAAATGGGTCCAACAACTCTTAGGGACTCAAATTGGTCGAGATGATGGGAGGTCCAGCTCATCACACCATTTTAGGTGGAATTATTGCCTACTTTGGGAATCTATTAAATATTCAATTTATACTTATAAATACTATATTAAATCCAAAATATATCATGGGTCTCCCTTATAATAATAATCAATTATCATCATGTATAGGATTTAGTATAATCTATTTACATCCAATGTTTTTCATCGAGTGATACTTATATATTTATTTGAGGTTTTGTGTTAATGGTACACTTATATATATTAATTATAGATTCTTTGTTCATTTATTAATATTTTGATTTTGGTTCTTATCCATATTGTGGGGTGCCCTATAATTTATCATCATCCGGGGAGACATGATTTGTTTTGATGTTTCTATTGGGACCATGAGATAGTCTTCCAACATATCCTTTTAAAAGGGATCATAACCCACATATTTTGGTCCCACATAAAGTGAAACAACATACCTTTTAAATAATTTTGATAAGGACCAAACCATGTAGTTTAACATCATACTCAAGGATTTTTAGATGAATGTTATCTAGTCATGGGATAGTGTGGTTTGCATGATGAAGCATGCCAATGAACCCATAGAGAATGTAGCTTCTTGGGTTGGATAAGACACTAATGGTATTGTGGCCTAGTAAAAATTATTGTTAATTTTAGATGTAGGGTTTCAAAATCAAGGGGTAATCCTACATATATCATATGGATGGATATCTAAGCCCATTTAGTTTAGAAGGTTGAGAACCCATTCCTATGGATGCCTTTTTAATTGTTCTCTCATAGAGGATATTTACCTTTGATATTGATAGATGTTTTAAGGACCCACACCTATGGAGGTCCTTTAGAGGTTTTTATGGTAGAAGATATGTCCCTTTGAGAAGGTTACGTGGCTGTTAGGATCCACACCAATGGAGGCCCTCTAAAGGAAGGTGAGAATAATATCTATAAAATGTTTCTCTACTGAGACATGAATCTAATCATGTATATTTCATGAACATAATTGAATTATAAGTCCATATGAGTCATGATCAGTGTGAGAAAGAAGAGAAAGTGGAAGATCTGACAAACCAAACAATTTTCTTCAGTCACTATTTGATGAGGCTAGGGATACGGGGGATAGATAAAGGGATTTGATGCACCCATCTCCTATTTTTTCATAACCCAACATATAGAAGACATGAGGGGTATACCATAATGAAATAAATATTTGTTTCTTACTCCATGATGGATTCCCTATCCCTAATTTTAGATAATATTTCGGGAAAAGGCACTCACCCTCACCAAAGGGAAAGAAAAGAATCCCCCCTCCCAACCTTCTGATATGAGGGGGTTCCTAGTTTTATAGAAGAACATGTAAGGGTAAGGAACTAACCCTCATGTCTGAACCTGAGTGCTCCATGGAACTTCCTACAAGGTTGGGGTCCTCTTTACCAAATAGATGAACAACTTTACACACATCTAGGACCTTACCCATGAGGTATGACAAGTACCATACAACTCTCACTAAATTAATTCACAACCGACTAGGAGACACATTTCTATGAATTTTTTCATGACCGTGAAAGTATGGAGGCCTCTGTGGTTGTTTTGATTTGGTCCCCCTCGTAAGAGAGTCCCATTTAAGAATACATCATACAATATGTGCGATGAAAATAGGGCTCAAAATAGTCTCACGTATGTAAAAGATAGGTAGAGTTGAAGGGGTCTCACACAGGTGAAGGATGGGTGAGGTGAAAGGGTCACGTGTAGGGAAGACTTGGGAAAACTAAGGAGATCTCCTAGTGATTGATAGCCTAGTTTAAGACACTTGGGAAAGGCCTTTCTCATAGATTTGAGGGTCTCCTCAGGCGTCTTTAGACAACTGGTGCTCAAGTTCGAGGCACAATAAGATGACTTTTCCATAGTTTCTCTTGAATTAAGGGAGGTAGATCACACATGTGTTATTTATTTAAAATAATACTGTAACTTTAATCCTAATAATACTCTTCATTTACTCTTATTTATAGTATTATAAATCTACTTAAAATGTTTTTGAGTGTCTAGGGGAGACTAAAGAGAAAATATTTTCAAGGATTGTTTGGATTTTATAGTAGTTTCAAATGAGGAAACACAAGGTCCTATTTAAAAGAAATTGAAGGACCTTGGGTGAAGGAGGTGGCTTATGCAGGTGTTTTGTACAAAGTATCATGAACGTATACCCTACATGAGTCTCATGGGTACACCTTTCTTAGGATTGGATGATGAAGATGGTGCATAGGTTATACCTACATTGTGACACTAGTGTGTAGGCTGGACCTATGTAGTGACACTAGTTTGGTCCCTACGTGGTATAACATCGGTAACGTGTGTGACCCTTTATATCATTCAAATATCTTTTACTTGAAATATTTCCTTTTTAAACTTCTCATTATTTTAGGACAAAAATGATGGTCAACAAAAGAACCCCCCCCCCCAGGATTAGTTCTAGTCAAAAGAAGGAGGTATGATTCTAAGTTAGAAGAGAAAAATATGTTTATGGATCCTTCATTCGCTTTCCTTCACGTATTCATGTACCATTATTATTATACTTGATGAATATTACTATTTGAGATCCGTGCAAGGGGGAAATGAAAGGAAATTTTGTGTAGGTGGATCGCATTGGTGAACCACACTTATGGAAAACACCTGATGACCGCATTATTGTTTCACGCACGTAGATCACATAGGTATTCCCATGTCTATAAATAGTTTTTTTGGCCTCAACAGCTCGTTTCTCCCATATTCGCACTATTTGTGTCTCTGTTGTAGTAATCTCACCATGGTAGCCTTTTCATTGAATCTATATTTTCCCAGGACCAGGTTCTCCCTTATATACAAGATGCATACACCTGGGTGGGTGAACTGTGTGATGTAACTTTGGAAAGTGACCCATGAGAGGTCACTTGTATGGGTGACCTATGAGAGGTCACTCGGGAAAGTGCATTTTGTGAGATAACTCCTATTCTAATTTTATGAATTTATGAATTTTTTTCAAAACTATGGTTTATCTCTAATGAAAATCATGGTACATCATTGTATATTCCCAATGGGTGCCCAAACGGTTATGGATTCTGATTAATAGGCTAATAATCAAATCAAGGAGATGTTGGATTTCTTCAGGACATATTTTTATGATGTATGTGACACAACTCTCCTAGATATATTGAATCTCATGAAGAAGTTTCATTGCATGTATCCTAAGAATAATTATCTACAACCATATGTACATGGGATAATGAATTTTTCCTCTTCCAAAAGATAAATAGTTACATTCCTCTCTCATAGTTCTAAGAATATAAAAAACTTTATCATAACCAACATCTTGTTTGCAGTCATGTACATCAACAAGGGAACATCACCCACAACCTGTGTCATGATTCACAGTAGTTGTTCCTCAGATTTGAAGAATCATACCACCAAGTTAAATCCTCATTATTACTCATCTATCTTTCATGGTTCCAAGAAATCCCAAATGAAATAATGGAGGGAAGACTAGGACCTCCTCCCAAAAGGGGGTTTCAGACTCGAGTGGATGTGGGCATATAGGGTGCACCAGTCCTATGATGATTTTTCTACCGAACTAAAGGTGGTTGGAATTTATTAGGTTGTATGGGTGGCCCAAACATATTTATACAATAATGAAGAAATTTTTCCCAATATGTTATGCTGATGGATCCCACATACCAACACATTCTATCTAATGAACACAGAATTTGGGAACATTCTATGGGATGTTTAAAATATATATGGAGCTCTAATCCTCATAGATATGTACGATGAGTTCATCATACCAAATTCCACATGGGGTGATACTTAAAGGATGCCTATTCTAGATCGAGATATTTTTAAAATAACCCAAGAAATCATGAATGAATACCCTCACCTAAGTGGGGATAACCATTATCAGGAATTAATGAATACGTTTCTAGAACCTAAGGGGGGTGGAACCACATGCAAACATCCCATAAGATTCCATTTAGTGGAAAAGAAGGGTATTAAATGTAATTTTTTCCCTACATTGGAACAAGTAATCTCTAGCTAATGAGGGTACACAATCAAGTCTAACTTACCCAACAAGACATTTCATGCAGGCTTCTTAGCGATGTGTCTAAGAATTTTTATTCTACCATTTCATGACTCTTATAGCGATGTAAGGATGGGGACATTTCTCATGGTAGATAATCTAGAATATGGGAATAACATAGGGTTGGAATCCCCTATCTTAGTGAATATAAATCAGTTATTATATCATGTACACATAAGAAAGGACCATTTCATAATTGGAGGGTCATTCCATGAACCATGGGAATGTATTGTTGTAAAATTATCCTCTTATTCTATATTGACCAGAATCAAAGTTCTTGGGGGAAGATTTGACATTTTGTTAATGTTGTTTCTAGAATATATCACTTTTCACTGAATTATGGAGAAGCCTTGAAGAATATTAATCTATTAAAATAATTTAACTTCTTTCCAAATGGATATCCACTCACTAGGTCATTTATTGATGACAGAAAATCTAGTGATGGATTGAGATTGTATATGAGTTCCCTTATGGATTGTGTACTAGTGGCCTAAATTTATGGAGACGTGATTATTGAATCCTACACCACATATATATTTTCACACCAATTCCTTGTGACAACAAAAACTTATGGTATCACCTCTTTTAAAAGTTTTCTTAGAGACGCACTCAATGGAATCTAGACAAATATGGATTATCATAGATATAGAGGTGACTCAAGTGGTAGTTAAAATTCCTCCAATGAGTGTGTCCATTGGGTTAACCTCCTAGTATGTTTAATTCTAGATTCCATTATATCTTTAATGGTCATTGTCAGAAATAATTCCTTGATAAAGTCTGTTAAAACAACTAGGTAGGTAAATCATGGTTGTAAAGCTTCACCCTTTTAATAGAATTATAATTGTGAGGCCCTAAGCATTCCTAAGAGACCCCGCACACATTTCAGTCTACCAGTCAGAGTTTAAAGGGATATTAAAACTAATTTTGACCATAGTTGGTTTATCTTTGATCACTAACAGGGAAACACATGCTCTATTTTCCCACCCATCGGTCATAATTAATAGGTCAATGGGATCCTATAAAATCAAGTAGTTTTAGGTCTTTTTCATAGAATTATATAATAACCATGAATCTTGTGTAATTTTAGGCGGTATAATCTTGGAAGGGAAGGCCTTATGATTCCATGGTCATGTGGTCATTTATCCCCACTAGGTTGTAGATTCCATAGATTGGGGTATTGGATCATTATCTGGACTCCTCTTTTATGTTGTTATAATCAAAGTGGGAATACATATCTTCTATATGGATATTATCATTTATACCACTGATAATTAGATTCTCCCTATATGGTGATTGGATGATATGATTTAATATTGGCCACTAATGTGGTTGTCGAGTCATCCACGGATGAATAGGACAACTTTATTGATCCAAGAGATATGGTCTTTTCCTTATCCTATTTTCTTTATTCATCATGTTCTTATTTTATTTACAAAAGATGCCTTTACTAAAGAAATCATGACCCTAGTTGGAAATGAGTAGGGGGAGAATTGGTCAGGATCCCGTTATTGTAATTTTCCCCATTAATAACCCTTATGGATAATAAGGAATAAATTACTGAATTGGGTGATCTATCCTCAGGGTAGAGGATGATGGAATTGGATATGGTGGGAGGTTCTTCTTCATTACCATATTCATTACCTGTATTTGATGAGTAAAGTTTTATCCTTCCTCCATTACATGTGAAAGACAGACATAAAGTGAATCACTTCCCCAATAACATCATTAGTCCCAGTGAGTTTCTTTATAATCATTTTATTCTTGATTTGTCTAGAATAATTGTTTAATCATGCATATGGGTTGCAGTATTTAATCTCATATCCTTTATAAATAGTCTTAGATATGACCCTCTATGAACTGAGGAGGAAATTCCTAACATGATAAAGATTCCTACTATCGAGTCTTCCCTTTTAATAGGATAAGAATCAATGGATGAGGCCACGTTTATTCCTATCACAGTGGAGATATAAGAGAACATTTTAAGGTCAAATTCACACCACATTGTGTCATTCCCCAATCCCTGATATCCCTTACTTGTGATGCTCAGATCTGTTGCATAAACTATAGGATCTTGTGACCACCATAGCTTGTTATATCGCTACTCTATAAGGGGCTTACGTGGAACTTAGACTATCTGATTAATGTTATGGGGTGGGAATTGACCTGTTGGTGACTGAAAGAGTTTTTTCCACAGAGATTATTGTAGATTATTTTTTTGGAATACCGAATTTGGTTCATGATACTATAATCTTGGATACCCTTACTAGTGAGGATGCTATGATACTTAACACCCTAAGAAAACATCGGGGAATGTTATTCAGTAAGAAATCCTGGTTCAAATTGTTGTGATCTAGGATTCTAGAGAGGAACCCAAATGAGACACTAATTAATCAACATGTGAGTTCGATCCACTTATTTTGTGATTTTTTTTCATTTTTCTATTCTATATTTCAATATTTATTACTAATTTCATTCTCCCTTTACTTCCATTATCCACAGTGGTCAATACCATTGGGGAGACCTCCACTCCAACTCAATTCACTTTAGAAGGAAAAGATGATGTCACTTTAGGAAGGAAAACTCATGTTGATTCCATAAGATAACTTATTATATAGTACACCTATCCCCCAATAACTAGTCGCGTGGCTGTCTAGGAAGCTCATGATACTTGTTGGTCACTTCACTGGTTCATATGGTAGGTTATCTTGGAGAAATTCTAAAGGAAACCCATGAAAATATACCATCAAGACTCCCTAGTCTATAGAACATGTTTGGAGAACTAGGATTTTGTAGATTTGACTACTCCGTGGTTCACACTATCATGAAGAAAATCATTTCCCAATTGGAGAAAGATCACGAGTCACAACAATGACTTATCAAGGAAATAATGATCATCATTACTAACAACCTCTGAGATGAATTATCCATGGTGGAGCACAACGATTCCATGAAATTAGTGGAGTGAAAGAAATAGGTTGATGAGAAATCCACTCAAATATCACACCTTCACAATGATATGGAAATTGTTTAAAAAGATATCATATAACATCATCTTCTACTAGAAGGGGTTCATGTCTAGGGGTGACTGATATTCCGAACGTGGAAGAGCAGCTCTGTTTGGATGAGGAGACTAAGGCTATTCAACAATCTAAGCACTAATAGGCCATCGATGGGCCCTGAGAGACCCTCCATAAACTAAATAATTATGATGAAGGCCTTTTATAGAGTATGATAGAGAGTCTCTAATTATTTTATGTTCCTTAGATATTTTTTATATATAAATGAAAATATATTTTTTTCAATCATCAATTTCTTCATCCCTAATTTCCTTGATAATTATAACACAACACTCAATATGTTTTGTATATAAAAAAGTCATTGAATAAAAGAGTTTCAATAAAAAAATAGAGAGGGGAGGAATTATAATATTTTCCTAGGTATTTGGTTCTAGAGAGCACAGTTTGACTATTGATAGAGTCACAAGATGGATGGTATGACCTTTGTGCCTTTTTGTATCACTACCCTTATTTTTTCAAAGTTAGATATAGAAGACTTAGTAGGTGATACTTGAAATTTTATTAGCCCATGATATTTTTATTTCATTCCAAATATTTTTTATACCATTTTATTTTCATTTCTCAAAAAAACAATTTTCTAAAAACAATTCAGAGTATATGTATAGTGATTCAATACTTACCATATTCAAGGGGCCCTTTTGTGGTTTTTCATACTATTGAGTGCTATGTCTATTTTTGTAGGAATTTTCGAGTCTTACAGACCTGAATAATACAAAAAGTGTTTTAAGTCAAATATCATTGACCATAATTTATAGGATAATGACCTAAAAAGAATTGCTAGACAAGAATGATCTAACATTATTCAGATGCACATAAATATGAATTTTGAGTAAATATTTTTGAATTCTTGAGTCTAAAAAATGATGTAAGACATGTATTTTAAGGATTACCATGGACCATATTGGAAAATAGGTTTCCATTACAATATTTGTGGGTCTTACAAGGATAGAAGGGGTCTCTCCTAAGGGAAAATGCTCCTCTGGTTAATAGACCCTTTTTGTGGGTAGATTATTCAAATCCAAACTAGGGTGAATTAATTCATATTCAAAACAAAGGTTTCATTAGGAATATGAAATTTAATAAATGATGTTTAGTGAGTTTTTTAATATCGTTATTTCTTAATACTACATAGGGTTATTTTTGAAGGGAATGTGTCTAAGAATGAATGGATAATCTGTGTTGGCACTGGCCATGAATGCGTAACCACTAAATAGAAATTTGGTTTGGGTTAAGGAGGGGGAGTTTTGTTTCAATCATATACTTCCAAATAAAAACTATTGGGAGAAATCAAGAACCTCCTTCCCAGATTGGGGTTGTGTGTTTGAGTGGAGGAACACACATGTTTTGGCTGCTATGGATGCTAGCCTCGAATGAATATTATTGGAATCACTAAATGTCTTAATGTAATAAGAATAAATTTAGATGTAGTTATTTTTGGTGATGTAGTGGATGAACAACAACATGAGGAAAGGGTCCTCCATGTAAAGGGTTAAAGAATCGTGATTTTTAATGTCGGGCCACCAAGACATGGGTCGTGAAATTTAATATCTCATGGCAAGGAAGTTTGAGGGGTATAATTTAAAGTGGTTTTTTTGGAATGATTAGAAATTTTCCCATTCATAGTAATCTATTCAATAATGTTCCATAATCTCTATGAATAAACTATAGAGATTTTAAGATTTAATATTGGGGTTTTTGGATACAAAAAATGATATAGGACAAGTATGTAAGGTATAACTATGGACCATATTCAAAAAGTCATTTCTGGCATAATTTTGTTGGGGCTTATATAGATTTAAAAGTTATGTACTAAGGATGAATGTTCCTTAGGTTGGCATAACCTTTTACTGTTAGTATTATGAAAATAAAAAGGGGTGTATCAATAAAAATTCATACAGTGAAATACTCTAGTTGGTATTCCATTTTGGTGGATGGCTTATGAAAATCCGATTTGGGTGTATCAATTCATAGTCAAAAAAATGTTTCCTAAAAAATCTAGCATTCTATTACCAATGTCTATAGAAAGATTTTGGATATTAAAATTTCACGAGAAATAGATTTTGGTTTGTGGAAGTAATCTTCCTAAATTTGGAAAAATCATTTCATATAAAAATTTACCAAGAATGGGGAGAATTGTTTTCTATGTAGGTCTAACCCATACACAGGAAATGGGGATATTATTTCCCATATAGAATCTAGACCAAGATGTAGGATCCATGTGTCACTAAATATCTTTTCAAAGTGAGAATAAAGTAACATATAGTTTTTAGATAGATTCCCCACACTGATCGAATTCTTGTGTTGATAATGGGGTCTCTTTTTAAATATAAGGTCTAACAAGTGGGATGAGAACTTGTTATGGATCCTCCTATGTAGATCAGGCTCGTATATTGGAGAGTGGGGGTAATATTTCCATATTGAAGCTAGACCAGGATATAGGATTTGAGTGTCACTACATGTCCTATAAAAGAAAGAATAAAGCTATAAATTTTTCTAGAACAGATATCATGAAATATATTTTAACTGTGCAATTTAACATCATGCGGTGAGGATTTTCAGTCTTCCTTTTAAGTAATTTCATCTAAGTACATGTTAACCCTAAAATGAATTGATATTTCTTAAACATAAAGGTATTCCTTTACCAAAACTCATAATACCATTTCATATATTCTTAGTGTGTGAAATAAGTAAAATAAAAGTCATATTTCACAACATGGGGGTGATTAAAAGGAAGGATGAGGCCATTTTGATCTTGTGGTCTTTGTTAGAGGATGTAGGATCTTTGCATCTCTATGTATCCCATTGTAATGAAACTCAATACATATAGTGTTTTGGAAATACATTCATTTTAATGTACTTTGGTATCTATGGATGTTACCTAATGAGTGTTATAGGGAATAATGCGATAATGATTTTCTGGCATACTTTGGACATGGAGAAGGAAATTTTAAACCCTGATCTTAGGAGGTACCACATCAAAAGAATTTACAAGGGGAAATAGGTACTTATAAATATTGAAGAGGTATCTCATATGTATTAGTTCACCTCTGGTTTATAGGTCCTTTTAGTGGGTGAGTTATGAAAAGACTAATTTTGTGTATCAATGCATAGTCAACAAAACCTATGGTTGAGAGGTCCATTTAGTGGCTGACTTATGCAAAACCAACAGGAGTGTATCGATCCATAATATAAAAAAATATCCTCTAGAATTTTACATTCTATTATTGATGGATAAAGAATGATTATAGATATTTTAAACTTCCCATGATAAGGAGTATGATGGGTGGGAGGAATATTTCAAATAAAAAAGGAAGCATTTGGACTGGCATCAGCTGTGGGGCGAAGTTCAGTCCATATATATTTTTTACATGTATGAAGGGTATATATTTTTTTCCAGGATAGGATCATGAATGAGGTATCCTCAATTAATATCTTCTTATAGATATCTATTTGTATAGAATAGATGATTCATTATATTTACATAGAGGATAGGTTAGGATGTAGGATCTAGCTGTCACTGTGTATATATTCAAATAAAAAATCAATACATAGGTAGTTCTGGAACAGAGGTGTGGTAGGATACCAACACCAAATATTTTGATCTAATTAATATTAGATCGATATGTCATATATTTTTACATAATGCACCAAAGATATGTACCATGTAGTTTTACATCTTCTGGTGATGATTTTTTTGTCCAATTTAATGTCTTGTGACTAGGATGTCATGTTCCTTTTTAGTTTGTGCATACAAGACCATGATACTATGATGTTTAATGATGTACATCAAATATGAAGGAGACCATGCTATTTTACTTCATACGACAATGATGAGGGAGACCGTGTAGTTTTATGTCTTACAACATTGGTGATTTTTTATCATTTTAAGTTCATGAAAATAAGACCATGATATTATATGATTTAATGAAATTCAATAAATTCGAGGGAGACTGTGCAGTTTAACATCATATGGAATGTATGATTTGTTGTTACTTTTATGGTTTTTAATATAGGGCCTTGATTACATGCGGTATATGGTTTTGAATCAAAGAAAGGGGAGACCACGTAGTTTAACATTATAATACAACGACATTGGGCTTATCTATCACATGAATTATTTCTTGAGGAATCATGAATTGGTAGGGGATATAATAAGCTCTTTATCCATCAGGATCATGTAATAATCTCCATTATAGTGTACCTTGTGTATGGTATAAGGTACATCCCACTTTGTCTTACGCTTCGGAGGTTTATTCCCTGGAATCAACATGTTCCTGAGGACTTGTACCATATCTCCTTTAAAAAATGAGTGATGGAGGGAATTTTTTTAAAAGCCCAGGGAATCCAATTTTTGTGGACCTACAAGTCATCCAAATTATGAATCCTATTTTCATAAAGTCACTCCAATTCATCCAATATTATTTTGGATTTCTCATCTATAGATATTTTATCACATATGGTAATGTCGAGTGAGTAAAATATGACCTCAATGGGTAGGACATAAATTATTTCATATACCAATGAATATATGGTTTACCTTGTGGTGGTGTGAGTTGTGGTCTGATAAGAAAAAAAGAAATGAAATAGATTTTCATGATACAACTTTTCATTATTTTCCACTGTCATATATAGTATTTTTGATTGGGTAATATTACAAGCCTTCATATTCTCATTAAACATTGCATGATGGTGATATGAATGGTTGGATTTGATATTATACTCTTGATATAGATTCTACAAATTAGTAGAAGATAAATTGGTTCCTTTTTTTAAAAGTTTTCTATGATGGAAACCAAATTTGTTGATGATATTGGATTTCACAAATCTGAAAATACTTTTGGTTTTGAATTCTGTAAGCATTATTGCCTCATCCCCCTTGGAAGAGAAGTCGATGGTAGTGAGGATGTATTTGAATTTTTTCCATAGCTAGAGGATACAGCCCTAAAACATCCATTCCATAATTGTAAAATGGATCGGATTTTTTGGATGTGGGTATAAATTTTAGATGATGATAGATGAAGTTGGCATGAACATGGTTCTAATGACACTTCTTCATGAATTTTTTGTAGTCATGTTTCATTAAAGGCCAGAAATATCCAATCCTTTGGATCTGATTAGAAATCATAGTCCTTAATTAGTGGAAATCTTAGACTCCCACATGTACATATTTCATGAAAGTAGTTGTATCTTCTCCATCAATTCACCAAATAAGGACTCTATCAAAACATAATTTATAGAGTAATTTACAGTGATTTTAGTCACCATTAAGAATGAAGTTGGTCTCTCATCATCGTTTTTTCTCTTTTGTGGATTTTTAAGAAAGTGAAATCCATTATAAAGGTAGTCCACAATGTGTATATCCAACCAATTATAGTACTATCTAGTTCGTGGATGGAATTAAACACATTGATTTCTTATATGATGGAAGGAAAAAATGTTAAGACCATTCGATGGTGTGAAACACTAATGTTTATTTCATCTTGATATGGATATGACATAGTCATTGATTAATTCTCAAATTCAATAGCCTAGTCATTATATGATCATGTAATGTGAATTAATGTTGGATCTGAGGGGAATTTTTCTATTAAACCTCAGTCATAGACAAACATAGTGATTAAGTCTTTCTTTTTATAGCATAATCTCAGTTGATATACTTAATTATCAACTCCAATGATCCTTTCACATTAAAATGTTTGACTATAATTTGGATATCGGATTTTAGAAAATAAATGAGGGCCTCATATTCTACTGTAGTGATTGTACAACCTTCTGATAATAGGAAGGATTAAATCAAGATTGTCTTTACTAGAGATATGAAAATGACTCCCTACCTGACATTGTTGAGATTGGGGTCTTCCATTTTCACAATTTTTGGTATTTTGGATGCACCATAAAAATACATCATCCATATATGGGGGTATTTTAGAATTGAGAATGTATCATCATTAGGAAATTAATAATTTAACGATGTTGTTCCTGTAGATGTAAGTTGTTCAAGGAAACCTGCCAGATCTTTTACTTTTTCCACATTTGTTGTATGTACTAAATGTCAAACTATTACAAGATAACCACCCACCATTACAAATTTCTAATCAATATATTATCTCTAAGGATGTATTTGAG
The DNA here is from genome assembly GCA_963277665.1 of Viscum album. Taxonomy (NCBI): domain Eukaryota; kingdom Viridiplantae; phylum Streptophyta; class Magnoliopsida; order Santalales; family Viscaceae; genus Viscum; species Viscum album. The sequence continues at coordinate 1,936,238,908 of OY728142.1, forward strand.
TGGATTGTTGAAAAAGACCAAATGGACCTCATGGGGCTGCCATTAGTGCCTTAGTTTCTGAACCATGAAGATTAATTCTGGGCGTCTCTTCTCGATATACAAATAAAGATTCTTGGTATCAATCATGGTTAAAATGAGATAATAAATCCTTTTTCATTCATGGTGTCATTGTATTTTTGGAAATAACCTAGTGATTGTTCCAGGGTTGTCATGTAAAAGATGAGACGCTTCCCCTCAATAGGTGGAATTAGCACTGGTGAGATCAAGATATATTTCTTGAGGATGTCAAATGCCACCTGAAATTTATCATTCCATGGATATTTGATCCCCTTTTTCAAAAAACTAGTGAAGTGAAAATAGTTTCCTTTATGGTTTTATATATAGCATACAATGTAGGAAAGGTGTCCCTATAGTCCCCTCAACTCATTAAGGATTCTGGGAGGTGACATACTAAGGATAGCCATTATTTTTTAAAGGTCGAATTTGGTCCAAAAATGATATATTCTAAAGATGAGAAATTTACCTAAAGAAAAATTGAATGAACATTGCAAGGGGTTCATCTCTAGTCTATGTTTTCATGGTTTATTAAAGATACTATGAAGATCATCCATGTAGTATGAACATTTTATATACAAAACCACAAGATCATTATTATATAATTTGACAAACCTTCCCAATAATTATTTTTTGATGTTCTAAATAATAATTTGATATATAATGCTAGGATTCTACAAGCCAAGTGGCATTACCTGATAGAAAAATAATCCTTGGGGGAACTAAAGGTGGTGGATTATTCATATTCTTGGGACATTCGGATTTCATTATACCCTAAATATCTATCACTTAAAGAGTGGTCATGATATCTAGACATATCAGAAATCAGTATTTCTATGATTGGAACCGTAAAATCATCATTCGGGTAATGTCAGTTCTGATCTATTAAATTGATGTAGACCCTGATTTCCCAATACTCAACTTTGTTGTGATGATTTTTACTAACCATTTAAGATAATGGAATTCCCAAATGAAATTTAACTTTATATTATTTTTACATTCAGTGTCAATTTTTTTTGTGTAACATAGGTGTGTCCTTGTGGATGCCTATTTGTATCCCCAGTGGTGAGTGGGAACCATGGGATTGAATCCTAGAATTTTTATGTAATTATAAGAGAAAAAATCCTGATTATGCATCAAAAATAAGATATATACCATTTTTTTGTTTGAATACACTATTTCGCTAATCAATGTAGGTTGCGGGTCATCCTCAATACCCATATCTATTTTCTTGAGTTCATAAATTGTGTTAGAGACACCCTCATAAACTATTGGATGGTATCCCTGAGGACCTCATCCAATTATTATTCCTCTCAATATTCATCTTCCCCTTCATTTTTCCTTTTTACCTTGACTTAGGGTGAGTAATTGAAGAATGGAATTTCTTTTAGTTGGGAGAGGATTCAGCACATTGACATTCAGAAGATGAAGTGACTACCTCTGACCCAACTGATGATGTGGGATATCATTTATGTTTATGAGAGTATGGAGTGAGGGATAGGGAAAGAGTATCTTTATCCTCTCTTGAGGATATAAAAACATCTTCTAACCTAGATGATTATCTAGGGATATGTTCATGTTTAGGGTATGGAATGAGGGTGAGTTAATCTGCTATTTTACCACTATTCGGAGAGTCAAAACCCTTTTTATCACTATATGTCTTAGTTTTCCTCACTGATATCATGAAGGTTGTCAAATATGATCCCCAATTTGGGACCATGAATTCGACCTGATTGATGTGCATCACATATTCAACACTAATATATTTTAATGGATTCATTGTATTCATTTCTAAACCATTCAGGGCAGTAACCCAAGAAACTCCATCATTCAAAGGTTATTTCCCTTCCCTCTCATAGAATCCCACATCAATGTATTATAATTAGAAGAATTCAAATGGGGATTGATCACCACACATATCTCAATTTGACCATTAATGAAATATTTGATGCATTGGTGGGAAAATGAGGGGATTTTCATGTGCTGATGCACCCAAGTCCATCCTATAAAAATGTTGAATGTCATATCATATAGGTAACCCATAAATTCTTAATTGGATATGTTGTCCTAAAACTAGACATGGTCATGATTCTTCCAAATGGATTCTTTTTTTGTTTTTCATAACACTATATTATTATAGTAGAGGGGGATAGGTGGGCCTCATTGTAACCTATTAGATTAATCATTAAGACTCTAATTAGGTTGAATCTTGATCCATCATCAAGGAAACTCTATCAAATTTCAATGTCATTTATCTTCCTAGAAACATACAAGTGTCTAATATTTCATTATATAATAGAACCTTCTTCTAACTTTTTTATATAATTGATCATGTCTCATTCAGTAGAATAAATCTCCACATGATATATATTAGTAGTGACAAAATTAGTTTCAAACTTTTTAAGGCTTAGTAAATCCTATTTGAGCACTTCCCATAGGTATTTTGATAGATTTAAAGCATCCACTATTGAAAACATGGCCAACACCAGGGCCAATTTCGTTAGAGTTTCATACTTATGATCTAAATATCTATGATTCCCACCATTAGGATTATCTCTCGTTGAAACTTTCGGAACTGAAGAACATTATGTATGCAGATTCACCCTTGGAATATGATTTGAAGGGGAAGAGGCTGCAGTAGACGTGATTTTTGGAGGGATCTCCCATGTGTTTCAGTATCCTAGATGGTCTAACCAGGGACATGGCCAGAGTATTTATTTCTACCAAAATCATGTCTTCCCCTGTATCCTCACATGTTGTGGCCTATTACCATAATTCCATAATCAGATGAAAGTAACATGGTTTCATATCTATAATCATCATCAAATAAGGGATCCATTAATTGAATGAAATTAATTGAATTGAAGATTAATTCCTCACCTGATGAGGAATTCATCTGGAAGGTCAACTCATGTGGTGCCATTTGGTGGAATGGTTCTCATTGAACCTGTAACACCCCAATATTTCATAGTACATTATCTCATTATTATAATTGAATAGCTTGCGCTACACGCAACACCGATTTTGAGTGCACCACAACTTACCAGACTAGCGATTCAAAAAGTGGTTATGAATACTATTAACTAAATTTTAAATCTTATATACTCTATATAATTTTAACATCCATATTATGTGTTTCTTAGACATAATATAATAACAAATTCTTTTTTTTCAGATAAAAGAATTATTTTATTAATAATGAAATTTTACTGCCTTTTAATGGAGAAACCTTTTTAAAACCAATATTTGACAATTTTATATATTAAATTTAATGAAATTAAATTCTTCTTTAGAATAAGTACATAGAAATTTAGTTTGGATAAATTTTTGGTACTTTTCGGATAACTTTCATATTTTGACGAATAGTGCAAAATACTATGTTTTAATTGAAAACAACTTTTTTAATTGAAATAAATTATAGTGTTAAATTATTAATTTGAATGTATTTTAAGTATAATTAGATTATATTTTTATCATTTAATGCAATTTAGTTCATTATAAGTAATTTCATATTTAAATTTGACATAAACACATGTCATTCTTTTGATAGTTTTTACTTTTTTTTAAACCCGTTTTTTTGGTGTTGACAATGGAATTAATTTTAAATTAATAAATGAACCATATATGATTTTAATTTGGTAAAATTGAATTCATTTTTTAATTAATAATATCAAAATTATATTAGGGTGAATTTTTGGTATTTTTCTGAAAACATTAAAGTTTTTATGAGTAGTGAAAAACACTACATTATTATTTAAAACTGACTTTTTATATTTTATCTAAATTTATTTTAAGTAAAAATAGATATATAATACATATATAAGTTAAATTTAATTAATTGTAGTCATTTTATATTAAAATTAGATGTATAAAATTTTATTGAACTTTTTAACGTTTTCTACCCACCTTATAGGAGCATTTGCAAATTTCCATAAAATATAATTTTACCACATCTGTGAGTTGAATTTCAAAAATTCGAGAGACTTGGTTAATATCTGTAAGTATAATGTGGTTTAATAAGATGAAAACAATTTTTGGTTAATAGTAACTTTTGACTTTTATTTACCACGGTTAAAATTATATAGGGTAACTAAAGGTAAAAATAATTTAATAATTACACTAATACCTATCCTAATTATATTGTATAAATTCAATTCTACCACAAACAACCTTAGAAATAAAATAGTATCATTTAGGTCCACTTGGATTAGATTAGGACATTTATTATTAATTTATTTAAAGTAGAGTTAAAAGTGTTAAATTCAATGTTTAATAACTAAACCATTTTTAATATAGGGTTATACATTAGATAAATTCAACTATAAAAATTCATTAGAAATATAAATAAATTTCCTACATCATGGTGTTTTATTTATAATTTTTATAAATTAAATAATTATATTTATTTATGACACAATGATGATGTAGTAATTACCTTATTAATGAAAGAATCAAATAAATGGTATTATAAATATTAAAATAAATATAATTTCAAAGTTTTTATGACATACATGAATTTTATAGGTTAATATGACATGTTATGTTTGATTCAATGTATCTTGTTTTAAGTAATCAAGTCGTGATGACTTTCACAAAAAACCAAATACTAAATAGTGTCAAAATTGACATAAATGAGTTTTTAAAACAAATATTATAATATTAAACTATACAATATTCCTAAAAATCTAAGGTTTGGCAAAAGGGCTTGAATAATACTATATATATCATTAAATAACCACTTTAGGATCTCTTGTGAGTTTATAGTATGTTTATTAACCATATTCTATATGAATACAAGAAGACACGGTAAAAGTTAAACTATATAACTAATAGTTAAATCTAAAAGATAAGGTTAAAATGGTAACCTAAACTTGTATAAAACCTATTGGTTGAGAGTATTAAGACCCATAATTATCTTATTCCAGAAATAAATTCATTTAGAGCCATTATAAACCAAATATTATTGTATAATAAATTAATATTTTAATCGTTCCCTAAAGTGACCCTCACCTCTCTTATAAAACAACACTTCCCCTTCTCTAAAAATCACACCTACAAAGCCATTTGGATTGGACAACACATACCCAAATATCCTACCAAATTCCCTAAAATAAACCTATATTCCTTAATGTGACCATAAATCCAACCTAAGGATCCCTTTTGATCAACTCAAAAGAAACACCCGAAGAACAGGTAATAATTTCACCACCCTCTTTCAAGTTCTTTTCTTCTTCCACTTCCTCTTTCTTTGTTTTTCCCATAACAAAAAAATAAATCCAATACCTTATACATATTTTGATGTTATTATAAATATTTTACAACCATATTCATTATTCTATCCATACTATAAATGATAATTTCACCGTGCGTGCGTACGTACGACTTATCGTCTCCACGTCGTGGTGCAATTTTTATTCAACACTATGTTATTTAGATGGATATAATGATGAGTATTATTTATATGAAAAATTAAAATAACATTATAATGTCTTATTAAAATTAATATACCATTCAATTCCACACATTTTAATCATTAATTAAATGACATCGTTGCTCGTGTGTACGTACGGCTTACCGTCTCCACGACATGATGAGATTCATTTCCACATTCACCATTCAACGGTGATTATAAAAATATATATTGTTAATAAGTATGTAATATATGAAATAATAATGCTAAAATATATATATATATATATATATATATTCTTTCATATATCTTATTCACTTATTCCATTCAATATGATATGAAAACGGAAACAACGTTTATGTGTACATACGTCCTACCGTCTCTATAAACGGTGTTTTAAATTTCATATATCTATCTACCATACATATTTATATTCTAAATATATATGATATATAAATAATTTTTTATATTCTAGAAGTATGTAAATCACGATCTAAATTATACGATCAAGAATAACAAGTTAAAACACATACGATAAAGAATGTGATTATTACTCAAAATGTTAATTTAACATGGAAATCATTATTAAATGGGTAGTAAAAAGTCATAAATGAATCATATATGACATAATAAATTCTAATATGGTTCTGTTATAACTTAATAACATACTATGGTCATTATACATGGGGTTAAATGTTCCCTAGACCAAAGAAAAGTGTAAGGTAAGGGTTAATTTTTCAATCTCATTATTATTCATGACTGTTAATGGGTAAGTTTTTACTAGGACATATTTATTATCAATTTCCATGTTGCATAAAAGAGTTTTCAAAGGGATTATTTTTAAGGGATTATTTTATTAAAAATATCATTTTAAATGTTTTAAAGTTTTATTCTTCTAAACCTTACTCATTAATGTTCATGTTTTCAAAATGGTTTTAAGGATTTATTTATATTGACATGAATGTTTTAAAATGTTAATTACATCCAAAAGTTTCAAAGTGGTATGAGGCACTTTGATTACAAAATATCATTTAAATGATTTTCTTTATAAATTTTTTGACTTTTAAATGATTTTATAAAAAAGTTATATTTCTCTCAAATATTTTTACTGATCATTTTCAACTATGTCAACATCCTTTACGGGATATTATTCTTGATCGAGGTTGATTTATTATAATATAATCTTCCACATTGTATTGAATTATTTATGATATTTTTTACTATGGATGTTATACTTTTATAGCATTCATGGTTTATGGTTAACTTATTATCATTTCATATGCTAGTTTAAATACAAATGTTTATGTTATGTTTCAACCTTTTCATATGAGGAATGCATTGGACTTAGTAAGTGAAGGGTGGAGCCTGCTATAGCTCCTAGATGCATCCGTAGGTCTCATGAGACAAACTAGTTTCTTGGCACAAGGCCTTGACAAAATCTTATTTGTAGTCTTGGCACAAGGCCTTGACTATGTGGTTATAAAGTCTGGTATTATTCATTCCATCATTATGAAATTCTTTATTGATTTTACATGTGATTATTGGACTAGTAGAATATCCATGTAAATAAGTAAATGGAATTATTTGATTTATCTTTACTATATTATGCTAAAGTTTAATTTTAAAAGGCTTTTTTTTATTTTTATACATTTCGTTAAATTTTTATGCTTATTTTTGAAATTTTCTCATATATTATTATCCTTAATGAGCGTTTGAAATCACCCCTTTCTTATGTTTTATTTTCCCAGGATTCCAAGAATTGTATTATGATTGATAATCAGGGTTAAGCTAAGGGATTAATGGCGTTTGAAAAGGATCATTTATATTTTGTTTTATTTTCTAATGTGTAATGTAATGTTCATGTCTATAATCTATTTCCCAATACTACTAAACTAATAGATCTTTTGGGATTTGATCCCTTGTGATCATTCCAATGTTATGTAATAATGCAAAAACTCTGGGTAACTGGGGTCGGGATATTACAGTTGGTATCAGAAGAAGTTTATTGCATACCTTGGAAACTAGATTTATAAAAACTCAGATTAAAGAACATTACCCTAAGATTGACTTTGAGAATTAGAATATAAGAACATCCAGGAATTTTGGTAGTGTTGAGATTTTGTGAATTTTCTAAGAAATACATCCCTGTTTGGATATGAGCAGGTAGAGGAGGCTCCAGAATAGATGTACCTAGGAGTGAAAACTCCGACAAGATGTTTCGGGATTGACCAAGGGTATCATAGTACATGACAACGAGCCTTGTTTCACTCTTGGTTAGAACACTCCCTGGGGATATGCTTAGTATAATTTACATTTTCATTACAAGAAATTATGAAGGATTTAAGAGTAAATAGTTCCTTAAAGAAAAAATTTTATGATTATAGATTATATGCATAATATTTTCAATTTACATGTTTGGAATTATGCATTGCGATTAATAAACTAACCTAGTGTGTTTCATTGTTTAGAAATGACGCCTAGTAGAAGGAATGAGAATTCTCGTAATATCCATGATCGAAAGATTAATACGGATCATATATTTTATGGTATTAATCCAACATTTAAAAGGTAAATAGTCTCCCACGTATTCTCGTCATATGAAGAAATAGCATCATGTGTTAATAATATAAGTAAATAATTACCTGCGTCCTATGGCATTGAAGGATAACATGAGAAGAAAAGGATGGAAGAGAGTAATATGGATAAAGGGAAGAGTAGAAATAAGGATTTTCCCATATGTGATAACTGTGGAAAGAATCACCTTGGTAAATTCTGGAAGGTAATGGGAGTTTGTTATAAGTGTAGAGAAAAGGACACCAAGTACGTGATTTCAAGGGTAAGAAAAAGGTTTCAAATGAACAATGGTTCATCTGCAAAGAGTTGGGACACTACGTGAATCAATCATCAGAGTATACCCCAAATGCTGCTATTGGATAATAATAATGTTATGATACTCCCAAAGATTATGAGGACTGATTATAGTTCTTATGTTGTTATTAAAGTATTGTGTAATTTGAGTACTGTATTAATGATGTACATGTTATTAGAATTATAGAGTATATAAGGATTGTACTGTAGTACTACTTCATTAAAGACTTGAGATTGTGTGGAACAAAAAAAATGACTCAATAATAGGTTAAAGCTTTTAGAAAATATATGGTGGAGAGAAAGATAAACCTTAATATGGTTTTGATACTGAGTTATTGATTTTGGAATAAGATATGATTGATTTGGATTAATTATATTGGATATTCTTGACTACCATGAAACTGATTAATGATTTGTATATTCCATAATTGTTGGATTTTACAACATTTTTGGATATAAAGAGTCTATCCAGTATTCTATAAGGAATAAGGGAGAATGAATTCAATCAATAAAGTTTTAAGGTAATTCAGGGTGTTACCATGTTTTAAAAGAATACTTGATTAAGGTACTCACATGTTATTATGTGGGAAAAAAAGTTTTTCATTGTGTTTATCATCCTTATAAATTTTGGATAGTGAGTTTGGAAAAAAGTATTTTGGATAAGTCTAAAGGTTGGAATGGATTAAGTTAATCATTGGATAATATTGATTAAGGTTAAAAAACATCCTAATATTATTTTTTTGTGGATTGTTATAAAAAGGAAAACCTGGAGGTCGGAAGACAACTCGTCGCGTCTGGCAAGGCCATGAGACTTGAACCCGCAACCGAAGGGAGACAAGGGTGCATCACCTACCACTGGCCTACTTGATGTCCTAGTTTGTATATTTTAGTTTTTGTTAAATTTTCTAAAAAATGAATTATAAATTAATTATTATTAGAACCCAATACGATTAGGATAAATATAATATTTTTGAATTCTTTTATCCTTTGGAGTGAAAGATGAGTTTGTGGTAGGAATTAGTTGAAGGATGAAACTCTACTTGTAAAGTATATATATATTTTTTTCCTCTTATTATATGAATAAATTAATTCTTAAAATTTAGGGAAGGTATCTTAAAACCAAAAATTTATTATCCTAATACCTTATGTTTTTTTGAACCAGTGATATTTTACATCATCTTAGATTGATGGCTCTTAGGCCCTCAATTTTACACTTATTTGTGATTGATGACCACAATCAATCCCTATAAATATTTGTGTTTTTTCTACAATTATGTGTCTCTAATTTCCACCAATGTTCTCCTAATCGAGATTATAATTTGGTGGTGAATTTTTCATTTCCTTTTCCCTCTTATTAAGACTAGATATTATTAACCCAATTTCCGATGTGGGTTTTCCACAAAGGGATTATTCTTTTTTAAACCATTTATTTTCAAGGAAAATTTTCAAATTGAGGGGACAAAATTTATTGAATGAGTTGAGAATGTAACACCTCAAGATTTCATAGTACGTTATCTCAATAAAGTAATTCAATAGCTTGCGATACATGAAACACTGAGTTCGAGGGCACCCCATCTTACCAAACTACACATTCAAAAAGTTGTTATGAATAATATTAACTGAATTTTGAATCTTATATACTCTATATATTTTTAACATCCATAGTATGTGTTTCTTATACATAATATAAGAACAAATTAACTTTTTTAGACAAAAGAAATATTTTTCAGAAAATGCAATTTTACCACCTTTTAATGGAGAACCCTTTTTAAAACCAATATTTGAAACATTTATATATTCAATTTAATTAAATTAATTTTTTTTTATAAGAGTGACATAGAAATTTATTTTGGATAAATATTTGGTACTTTTCTGACAACTTTCTTATTTTGACGAATTGTGAAAACACTAGGTTTTAATTGAAAACAACTTTTGTAATCGAAATAATTTATAGTGTTAAATTATGAATTTGATTGGTTTTGAAGTATAATTAGAATATATTTTTACCATTTAATACAATTTAGGTTATTATAAGTAATTTCACAATTAAATTTGACATAAACATGTGTCAATCTTTTGATAGTTTTTTCTTTTTTTAAAAAAACCCGCTTTTTGGTTTTGACAACGGGAATTAATTTTAAATTAATAAATGAAACTACTATGTTTTGAATTTTTTAAAATAAACTTTATTTTTTAATTAAAAATATCAAAATTATCTTAGAGTGAAGTTTTGGTATTTTTCTGAAAGCATTCAATTTTTGATGAATAGTGAAAAACACTGCGTTATTATTTAAAACCGACTTTTTATTAAAATAATTATTTAATTTATATAAGTTTATTTTATGTCAAAAGAGATATATAATACTTATATAAGTTTAATTTAATTCATTGGAGTCATTTTATAATAATATTATATGTATAAAATTTTATTGAACCTTTTAACTTTTTCTACCTACCTTCTAGAAGAATTTGCAAATGTTCATAAAACATAATTTTACCAATTTTTGTATTTAAACTTTAAAAATATTAGAGACACGGTTAATATCAGTAGGTAAAATTTGGTTGAAAAAGTTGAAAATAATTTTTTGGTGAATAGTAACTTTTGACTTTTATTTTTCACGATTAATAGTAATTAGGGTAATTAAAGGTAAAAATGATATTATAATTACCCTAAAACATGTCCTAATTCAATTGGATAAGTGTAAATAAACCAAAAAAAACCTTAGGAATAAAATATGATATTTTAGGTCTACATGGAATAGATTAGAACATTTATTATTATTTTATTTAAAGAAGAGTTAAAAGTGTTAAATTAAAAGTTTAAAAATTAAAATATTTTTAATATAGGCTTATATATAAGATAAATTTGACTATAAATATTAATTATAAATATAAATAAATCTACTACATCATGGTATTTTATTTATAATTTTTATCCATTAAATAATTAAATTTATTTATAACACAATGATGATGCAGTAATTACATTATTAATGAAAGAATCAAAAATGGTGTTATAAATATTAAAATAAAAATAATTTCAAAGTTTTTATGACATACAAGAATTTTCTAGATAAATATGATATGTTAGGGTTAATTAAATGTGTCTTTTTATAACTAATCAAGTTGTGATGACTTCCAAAAAAACCAAATACTAAATAGTATCAAAATTGACATAAATGAATTTTTAAAACAAATATTGAAATATTAAATTATAAAATATTCCTAAAAATATATGGTTCTTAAAAAGGTATTAAATAATATTATATATGTCATTAATTAACCACTTGATTTTCTCTTGGATATTTAGAGTAAGTTTTATAACCATATATTGTATGAATACAAGAAGACACAGTAAAAGTTAAAGTATTTAAATAATCGTTAAATCTGAAAGATAAGGTTAAAATGGTAACCTAAACTTGTCTAAGACCTATTGGTTGAGCTTATTTCAACCCATAACCACCTAAGGATCGAAATAAATTCATTTTTAGCCATTATAAACCTAATATGATGGTATAATAAATTAATATTTTATTTATTTCCTAAAGTAAACCTCACCCCTCTTATAAAAGGGAACTTCCCCTTCTCACAAAATCACATCTACAAAGCCATTTTTCTCGGCCAAAGTCTGCAATAATATTCTCCCAATTTCCCTAAAATCAACCTAGAGTCCTTAATTTGATCATATAGCCATCCTAAGGTGCCATTTTTATCAACTCAAAAGGAAACACCCGAATAAGAGGTAATAATTTCACCACCCTCTTTCATGTTTTTTTTCTTCTTCCACTTCCTCGTTATTAGTTGTTTCCATGACAAAATAGTAAATACATTACCTTCTAAAAAAATTATTTTATTATAAATATGGTACAACCATATTCATTATTCTATCCATCCTTTGAATGATATTGTCACCATGCGTCCGTCCGTACGACTTATTGTCTCCACGCCGTGGTGTAATTTGTTATTCAACACTATGTTATTTGGATGGATATAATGGTGAGTAATATGTATATAAATAATGAAAATAACATGATAATTTATTTTTAAAATTAATATGCCATCCAATTCCACACCTTTTAATCATTAATGACATGACATCGTCGCTGGTGTGTACGTACGACTTACCTTCTCCACAACGCGATGAGATTCATTTCCACATTCACCATTCAATGATGATTATAATAATATATTTTAATAATAAGTATGTAATATATGACATAGTAATTCTACTTAATATATATATATATATATATATATATATTTAATTACATATTTCTTATTCACTTACTTTCATTCAATACGATATGAAAACAGAAACAACATTTATGCGTACGTACGGCCTACCGTATCCACAATTGTTGTTTTATATTTCATATATCTATCTACTATACAGATTTATATTCTAAATAAATATGAAATATAAATCATTTTTTATATTCTGGAAGTATGTAAATCATGATCTAAATGATACGATCAAGAATAACAAGTAAAAAATAGGTACGATAAAGAAAGTAACTATTTCCCAAAATGTTAATTTAACATAGAAATAATTATTAGATGGGTACTATAAATTCATAAATGAATCATGTATGATATAATAAATATGAATATGGTTTGGGTATAATTTAATAACATACTATGGTTATTAAACAAGAGGTTAAACGTACGCTCGACCAAAGGAAAATGCAAGGTACGGGTTAATTCATCAATCTCATTATTATTCGAGATTGTTTATGGGTATGTTTTTTCTGGGAAATATTTATTACCCTTTTCCATGTTTAATAAAAGATCTTTCTAAGGGATTATTTTTAAGGGAATATTTTATTAAAACATCATTTTAAATGATTTGAAGATTTATTCTTCTAAACCTTTCTCATTAATGTCCATATTTTCAAACTGGTTTTAAGGATTTATTTATATGGACATGAATGTTTTAAAATGTTAATTACTTTCAAAAGTTTCAAAGTGGTATGTGAAACTTTGATTCAAAACTATCTTTTAAATTAATCCCTTTATAAATTGTGTGACTTTTAAATGATTTGATGAAAATGGGATACTTCTCTCAAAGATTTTTACTGATCATTTTCAACTATGTCAACATCCTTTCTGGGAAATTATTATTGATCAAGTTTTATTTATTATAATAAAATCTTCCATATTGTATTGAATTAGTTATGATATGTTTTACTGTGGATGTGCAGTTTTTATACCATTCATGGTTTATGATTAACATATTAACCTTTTTTATGGTAGTTTTAATATGAATGTTTATGTTATGTTTCAACTTTTTCATACGAGGAATACATTGTACTTAGTAAGTGACATATGGAGCCCGCTACATCTCCTCAATGTATCGGTAGGTCTCATGAGACAAACTAATGTCTTGGAATAAGTCCTTGAAAAAATATTATTTGTATTCTTGGCACAAAGCCTTGACTATGTGGTTATGATGTTTGGCATTATGCATTCCATCATTATGAAATTAGCTATTGATATTACATGTGATTATTCTATTAGTATAATATCCATGTGAATAAGTAAATGGAATTATTTTATTTATCCTTGCCATATTATGCTGAAGTTTAAGTTTAAAATAATTTTTTTTATTTTTATACACTGCCTTAAATGTTTATTCTTATTTGTGAAAGTTTCCTCTTTATTGTTATCCTTACTGAGCATTTGAGCACACCCCATTCTTATGTTTTATTTTCCCAGGATTTCAAGAAGTGTATTATAATTGATAAGCAGGGTTAATCTAGGTGATTAATGGCATTCTCAAAGGATCATTTATATTGTGTTTTATTTTCTAATGTGTAATGTAACATTCAAGTATGTAATCTATTTTAAAAGACTGCTAAACTGGTCGGTATTTCAGGATTTGATCCCCTGTGAAAATGCCAACATTAGGTAATAATGCATCGACTCTGGGTATTTGGTGTCAAGTCATTACAGTACCATCTAGAATGGTGGTTCTCATTGTACTATTTGGTGGGACAGTGACCGTGATTTTGGGACTAGCGGTATGAATTCCAATAAAGTAAAATCTAAAATTTCTCTTAGTACAGTTTCATCTTTTTATGATTATTTCCATTCCTCTCGACTATATAGTTTTTATAATACAAAACTTTATAGGATCGTTGTGCCAATGGAGATGGTTGTGCCACAACTGAAGTGATGTGGGGAATATCCAGTTACTTCAAGAAGATTTCACAAGTCTAATTTATTATTTTTTCTAATCATACAATCAATGAACTTCTTCGCTCTTTTTCTAGTAACTGTTTTCCATTCAACGCTTCCTCTAGGGTCATAGCAGAATTGCATATGGATTATGTTATAAGTTTTCCCTATTTCAATTTCCCAAAATCCACCATTTTTTGCAGAGTGTATTTGAAAACAAATAATTCATGGATGATGTGGGTAAACATTTGTGGAAGGGGAAATAGTTTAGGAGATATTTGAGATCAGTCTGATATGGCCTTTTGGGATTTAGAAACTTGAGCATGTTATTTTTCAAAGATTTAATGAAGTATCGAGAAACATTCTCATCTCATAATGAATAACCTTTTTTCTTTATTTCGTCAAACTATTTTTTCATCTATTCCCTTCACTCATAATGATGAGGTGGGAGTTGTTAATGATGATTAATAGGGGGTGTCGTATGATACAACACCAGATTTAGAGCTAGAGATGGTGCAGAGGCTAGATTAATTGTGACTGTGGTAGCCTCTAGTTTTCATATTCTCTTCCATTGAGATGATAAAATTACTTAGGGCATGGATTTTTTTAAATGGAATCATTCAATATTTGAATAACTTATACATGATCTTGAATCCCACCAATGTATTTCACAAGGATGAGCGGTGTCTGCAACTCATCATGGAGAGTCTCTATACATATGGGAAAAAAATATTCTTGGGGAAGATGTAGGTTTAGGAAGTATGTGAACCCCTTCTACCGAGAAGTGAAATTAAAGACCCTATCATTCTACCATAGTTTATAATTTGAGAGGTTTAGGATTATTTTATTCCGAATAATTGAGCTAAATTGAAAGAGAAAATACTAATGGAGGACTTCCGGTCCTATGATTAACCAACAAGGAAAACTGGTATATTATTCAATGGTTTTCCCTTGTAGTGTTTTTATAAAGAACCTCAATTTCACTACTTCTTGATGTATAGGGGTCCCTATGGTTGGATCACAGTTGGACATGAAATTAATATAATATTTTTATAAATTCCTCGATCTATTAAAAATTAGAAATGAAGGGTTTCCAAAATTTAACTAGGGAAGGGTTGGGATGACCCATTTCGGTTAAGGCTTCCTTTCTACCTGCACTGGTGCATGCCGTTCCTCCAGAGCATCCAATTGAGTTTTCATTGCATCAGTGGTATTGATAATATCTTGAGAGATATCTAGTTTAATATGATCACGTGTAGGGAGAGAAATATGTAATAAAATATATAGAAGCTCTATTTTTACTCACAAAGGGTAATCGTAGGGGCTTGTTGTAAGAACCTGGGTTTTTAGAACAGTTCAAATCCTGAACCTGTTTGAAATTTTTGACTTATTTCTGTGGAAAAACTTTTAAAAGTTGGTGAGGTAATGCAAGTGCACACAGTTGGCACATGGTTTGAACAAACTATGCGGACAAGTTGTGTGAAGTCTCTGGGTGAGACATTGGGCTCCGCACGGGCGGTGCACGGTTTTTCAAACCGTGTGGGATGGTCGTGCGAAGTTCCTGGGTGAGGCAGTGGCAACCACACGGTTGGATCAAAGTTTTCCAAACCGTGTGGGGTAACCACGTGGCCACTTAAAGTTAAAGATTTTAAGTCATGATCCACTCATGATTTCTCATTCTATCCTCTTTTATTCCTCCCATTCGTGGCTCACGTGGGGAGAGTCATCCGGACCTTCAAATCCTTCTTGGATCTTTGTATGAACTCCGTTTAAAACATCGTTTGATCTGTCAGAACCCCCTCGGTAAGGCATTGATTCCTCTTGATCCGTTTTTCTTGATTTCAGTCCTAGACCGAGTTATTGGGGTTTGAGAGGTTATGATTATTTTTTAGATCTATTGTGTTTTTTTGACCTAATTGGATGCTGTTATCAGAGGAGTTTCATCATACGAGTCTCAGGTAGGTGGTACATACCTTTTTTGTGTTTTCGTGGACATTTGGGTGGCGCGACCTATGGCGTGTTTTCGGGTATTTTGAGAGAGATCCTAATTTATCTGATATTTCATATTAAGTTGCTTATTAGAACTATGGGATACCTTTGGGTATGCCCTTTGTCTTGTTTTGATTGAGCAGGGCCAGGAGAGAGTTCGTTTCTCATATGGGGTGTTTTGGTCGGGGTGCCAAAAATGGTTTTAATTGAACTGTCTTATTTTAATCTATTGAGTTTAGTTGATTAAACATTGATATAAATTGTTAGAGGTTCACAAGACCTAAATGCTGGTATGGGACAGTTTTTTGGTTAGGGAAATCAAATGGTAAGTTTGTTTTTCCTATTTTAAGTATTTTCCCTTGATTTTATATGTGATGTGTAATATTTCATATATTGGAACCTTCAGGTTGTGATTGGTACTGTTGAGTGACGTTGATCATAGGTTGGTCTTGGCCCGGGTTATGTTGGGTGTTTTTGACCACGGGATTAGGTGTCATGGACGTCGGCTTGAGGTAGTATGACTGGTAGGTTGATCATGGTCTGCGTTACTGGGATGGTGAGGCCATCATACTTGAGTGTCATGGTCAAGGGACATGAGGTGTTAGATGTGTGGTGGATTATGTACAATTTTGGTGATTACCACTCACCCAGAACTTTGAGTAGTGTGCATACAGAGATACTCTGTGATGAGGTGTTTTTTTCCACTCGTGTGGGTAGAGGCCCCCGTAGATGTAGTTTAGGTACTTTGGTTTGGGGTTCTTTCCATAGGAAGACACGTGGGAGGTGAGGAGCCTCCAGGGGATAGCTTGAGGCTATCGGGTTGGGGGCTGAGGCTCGCTGTGATTTGAGGGCAGGTATCGATGTCCCTCCGGTTACTTGTTTGAGGGTGGATATTGACATTGCTCTGGTTACAAGACTTTAGGGAAGACATTTCTCTCCCTCCATCTATTTATTTGAGGGCATCAATCGTTGTCCCTCCAGTTATTTATTTGATTACAGGCATTGTTGTTCCTCCGGGTTAGTTCTTGGGCGTGCCTTCGGGACGTCGGTACTTGAGCCACAAGGTGTCTGGAGGCACACGGTGTTCGGTTACTATTCTTGGGAATGTCTTCGGGACATCGGTACTGGAGACACGAGGTGTTAGGAGGCACATGGTGCCGGGTTACACGACAGAGATTCTGGCATTAGCCGAAGTACGTGACAATCCATGGTGGCCACTGAGCACTAGTGGCGTTTGTGTTTATTTGTGCATCGTGTTGTTTACTGTTTTCCTTATAAATGAATGCATGCTTAAACATATTAATTAGGTACGCGTCGTTGGGTGGTATCCTATTGAGATTTGTCTCACACCCTGCACAGGCCCTTCAGGACGTGTGTAGACTTTATGGGGTTACGTGCAGGAACGAGGCTAGCTTCAGGAGCTAGATTGCATTAGTTGTTTCATGGAGGTGGTATGGATCTTGAGGTATTTCCTAGCTAGAGTTTACCTTGTTTTTCTTTCTTTCTTGTATCATCAGGATTTCTTGATTTTAGCTACAATTGGTTAGCCATTGGTTCCCTTTTGTATATTGACATGCTATGGATGCTTTGTTTTTTGTTTAGTAGTTACAAGTGGTTTTCAGCATGCTATTGTGTTTACATTCCAGTACTATTGCTTAAATTTATTACTTCTGTTGTTTATTGATATTGAATGTGCTTCTTCTCTATGGGTCTCGTTCGAGTCTTCTAAGCATTTATTCTATTGCATCATTATTATTATCCTCAGGCTAGTACCTTTATTATCTTCCAAGAGAGTATAGCCTCCCCACTGTACCTAAAAAACCCTCGCTGCTAGTTGGATGCCTTTGCAATTTAGTGAGGTGAGCCTAAGGTAGTAACACCCGACCCATTTAGCCCCATTCGAGTGGTTGTTTGGGTCCGGGTCATTACAATGTGGTATTAGAGGAGTTCTTGACAAGGATTTAGTAGTAGTGTTTTTCTGGCTACTAATGAGATTGAGACATCCCTTTTTATTTCTGTTGGTTTTACTATTTGGGATATGGTAGACTAGAGATAGGTTGTTACTGGAACTAGGTTTCTAGCTTGTGCTTGGGTTCCTGCAGCCCCAGGTACGAGGGATAGACCAAGATTCCAATGGGTGGGAGTTGCTATTTTCTATTTTCTCATATTACTATTTATATGATTTCAACCTCGGTGGATCACTTGGTGTGTGATGTTATTGATTGTGATATGTGACCCTTGACCCGATGTAGTATGGGAGAATTGGACATTGGACCGGTATGGCAACATTTGTTTTCATAGCTTTGATAGGCACGTTTTTAGGGTATTTCAATTTCATAACTGCATGTATGCTTTGTGAAGTGATAATTCCATGTGAAGAAAATTTCAATTGCCATGATTTGTATTCATGAAATGTTAAAAGGTGAAATTCCTGATAGAATTGCTTGTTTGTTGCAATGTGTATGTCATGCTGTATATTTGTAGAATTGCATGTGATAGGGTATTCGGGTCTGGATCTTGTACGAGCAGGAGGGTACTATTGGTTGAGGTGATTTTGATCACTAGGATTGGGTGACTAGGTTGTAGAATGAGGAAACATTGGTTGTCGGGACAGGCATGGCCCGAGGAACTTTTGATACTTGGCTCTGATAAGGGAGGGTAAGGAGTCTATGAGGTCAGGATGTCATGGGCATGGGTTGCGGTGAGGGGGGTAAGGGTAGTAGTTATGCACTGCCTTTTACTTATTTCCTTATTTTCTTAGAATATATATTATTATATATGTATATATATGTGGGATGTTTGACCATTTATGGTATTTAGTGGGTTCCTTTAGTTGACTCAGATGCAGCGTCAGGCGGGGGATGATACAGTGTCGTAGGTGCATGATCAGGTTCAGGTTCCTGTACAAGAAGAGCAGAAGCCTGTAGTATAGGCTTAGGGACAGGATCAGGTTCAGGATCAAGTGCAGACAATACAACAGTTGGGCTTGGTAGCGTTCGGACCATGCCTCGACGAGCAGCTCTGAGCTAGCCTAATACATGTCTTCCAGAGGATCGACAGAGGTGCCTAGGGTACAGATCCATCTATGGAATATATGATGCAGGAGTTCCAGTCGTAGAACCCGCCCCATTTTCTGGGTGAGGGTGGTCTTCAGGCAGCTGAGAACTGGATAGAGAGCATGCAGATGATCTTTGAGTAGCTTGAGACACCTCCAGGGCGGAGGTTCAAGATGGTGACATACATGCTGCGAGGACCGGCAAAGCACTTGTGAGATGTGCAGGTTCAGGCTCACAGGCATGAGGGATTGTCATGGAAGGTCTTCGAGAATAGGTTCTTCGAGCACTTTTACCCGAAGATACTGAGGACAGAGAAAGCTCGGGAGTTCTTGAGTCTTCAGCATGGATACATTTCCATCATGGACTATGCAGCTACTTTCACTGAGTTGTCTCGCATTGCACCCGGTATGGTATGCAATGATGCAGCAAGGGTGAGGTGCTTTAAGGATGGATTATGACACACTATTCGGATCTAGGTGAATATCTTCATGATGGTTTTTTTCCAGAGGAGGTGAATCTGGAACTCATAACAAAGGGGAAGCAGAGGGATAGGCCCCAAGTTGGCCGGGGAACAGTTTCAGCTGACAATTTGGACAATAGGAAGCGAGGAAGGGATGAGTTCTAGTAGGGTTGTCAGGACAAGGAATCATCTAGACCACCACACAGTAGTTCAAAAGTGGTTTTCTTTAACTATGTATAGTCCGGACATGTTCAGGCTTAGTGTGATAGGTCTCCAAATGAGTACTGGGAATGTGGATAGGTTGGGAATCTAGAGAGGTTCTGCAGGCAGCCTTCTCAAACAGCCGGCAGGAAGGGACCAGGACAGACTGTAGCATCTAGATTGGGTTCTGTTTCGGTACCAGGAGAGGGTAGCCGAGGTTCAGCTGCACACGGAAGACGTGACAAGGATAGTGGGATCCAGCTAAGGGGCCAATGGTCGGTGACTGGAGCAGCACCGCAGGGAGGTCAGTAATCAAGCAGTTGTACTACAGGCCAGGTGCATGCTGTGGAGTTACCAGAGGCTGAGAAAGCTGGTGATCTGACAATGGTTAGAGGTACACCATATTTGTGGTCATGATTTTCTTGTTCTCTTCTAGCATGAACTATAGAGGCATGTTCGTTTTGAGTGCACGTGATGCACAGGATCTATATGGACTGACTAGATGCTAGTCAGTGGGTTTGGCACCCTATCAGGTGCGTGATATATATATATATATATATATATATATATATATATCTGTGTGTGTGTGTGTGTGTGTGTGTGTGTGTATGTATGAGATGTGTAGCATCAGGGGCATCAAGGATGCAGGTTACTTGAGGGGCCTTGGGCATCGTGGCATCGAGGATGCGGGTTACATGAGGTTCCATGGGCATCGGGGCATCGAAAATGCAGGTTATTTGAGGTGCCATGGGCATTGGGGCATCAAGGATGCGGGTTACATGAGGTTCTAGGCACCCAGTTCGTTTTGAGCATCCATGGGATGCAGGACCTCATGGAGGCGGACACTGATGCGGTGCAGGATGTGTTTGGGTGTTGGGAATGACCCGGGTGTGCCAATGAGTCGCAGGGGTGATGATGCATCACGAGAGTACTATGAGTCCGGAAACAGGTTAGTAAACCTTTACTTGTTCTGAGTCTTGTTGGGTTGAGACCGAGTTAGGAAATTCCTAAGGTGGGGATCCCCTTGATAAATTTAGCCAGAACCTTGAGACTGGGTAAGTCTGTGTTACTTTGATCGAGGATTTATTTTTGGTGCCATCTCTAGGTTTCGTTTGATAGCTCATGGATGAGCTATGTTAAGGTGGGTAGTTTTTAAGAACCTGGGTTTTTAGAACGGGTCAAATCCCAACCCTGTTTGAAATTTTTGACTTGTTTCTAGGGAAAAACTTTTAAATGATGGGGAGGTAATGCAGTTGTGCACGGTTGGTGCACGGTCTGAACAAACCATGCAGACAAGTCATGCTAAGTCTCTGGGTGAGACAGTGGGTGACACATGGATGGCACATTGTTTTTCAAACCATGCAGGATAGTCGTGCGAAGTTCTTGGGTGAGGCAGTGGTAACTACACGGTGGGTGCACAGTTTTCCAAACCATGTGGGGTAACCGTGCGGCCACTTAAAGTAAGGGTTTTTAAGTCCTGGGACACTTGGGATTTCTCATTCATTCCTCTTTTCTTCCTCCCATTCGTGGATCACATGGGGAGAGCCAGTCGGACCTTCAAATCCTTCTTAGATCTTCATCCAAACTCCGTTTTGAACATTTGTTGATCCGTTAGAACCCCCTCGATAAGGCCTTTATTCCTCTTGAGACTTTTTTCTTGATTTCTGTTCTAGATCGAGTTATTGGGGATTGAGCAGTTTTGATTCTTTTGTAGATCTACTGTGTTTTTGACCTAATTGGAAGCTGTTATTGGAGGAGTTTCATCATACGATTCTCAAGTAGGTGGTGCATACCTTCTTTCAGGTTTTCATGGACATTTGGGTGGCGCAACCTATGGAGCGTTTTCGGGTATTTTGAGAGAGACCCTAATTTATCTTCTATTGCATATTAAGATTCTTATTAGACCTATGGGATACCTTTGGGTATTCCCTTTATCCAGTTTTGATTGAGCAGGGTCGGGCGAGAGATCGTTGCTCATATGGGGCGTTTTGGCGAGGGTGCCAAAATAGTTTTAATTGAACTTTATTATTTTAAACTATTGAGTTTAGTTGATTAAACCTTGATATGAATTGTTTGAGGTTCTCAAGACCTAAATGCTGGTATGGGACTATTTTTGGTTAGGGCATTCAACTGGTTAGTTTGTTTTGAATGTTTTAAGAATTTTCCATTGATTATATATGTGATGTGTAATATTGTATATACAAGAACATTTGGGTTGTGCTTGGTACTATTTATTGATAATGATCACAGGTTGGGCTTGGCCCGGGTTACGTTGGGTGTTTTTGACCACGGGATTGGGCGTCATGGACGTCGGCTTGAGGCAGTACGACTGTCAGGTTGGGCATGGCCTAGGTTCCTAGGATGGAAAGTCCATCAGACTTGAGTGGAATGGTCACAGGGACACGAGGTGTCAGATGTGTGGTGGCTTAGGTACTATTTTGGTTATTACTGCTCACCCAGAACATTGAGTAGTGTGCACATAGAGGTACTTCATCATGAGGTTGTTTTGATCACTCGTGTGGGTAGAGGCCCCCATATATGTGGTTTAGGTACTTTGGTTGGGGGTGCTTTCCATAGGAATCCATGTGGGAGGTGAGGAGCCTCTAGGGGATAGCTTGAGGCTATCGTGTTGGGGGATGAGGCTTGCTGTGATTTGAGGGCAGGTATCGTTGTCCCTCCTGTTACTTATTTGAGAATGGATATCATTTTCCCTATAGTTACTTGATTTCAGGGCAGTCATCGTTGTTCCTATAGATATTTATTTGAGGCTAGATTTCACTGTCCCTCTGTTTATATACTTGAGGAAAGGCATTGTTGTTCCTCTGGGTTACTTCTTGGGCGTGCCTTTGGAACATCGGTACTTGAGGAACGAGGTGTCTAGAGGCACAGGGTGCCGGGTTACTATTCTTGGGTGTGCATTCGGGACGTCGGTACTTGAGACACGAGGTGTCAGGAGGCACACGGTGTCGGGTTACACGATAGAAAATCTGATGATGGCCAAAGCAGGTGAGACTCCATGGTGGTCGCTGAGTACCAGTGGTGTTTTTGTTTATCTGTGCATAATATTATTTACTGATTTCCTTATAAATGCATACCTACTTAAACACTTATATTAGGTACGCGTCATTGGGTGGTATCCTACTAAGATTTGTCTCACACCCTGCATGGGCCCTTCGGGATACGTACAAGCTTTATGGATTTATGTGCAGGAAAGAGGCCAGCTTCAGGAGCTGGATTGCACTAGCTATTGCATGGAGATGGTATGGACCTTGAGTTCTTGCCTAGATGAAGTTTACTTTGTTTTTCTTTTTTTCTTGTACCAGCATGCTTGCTTGATTGTAGCTAAAGTTGGTTAGCCATTGGTTCCCTTTTGTATATTGACTCGCTATGGATGCTTTGTTGTTTGTTTAGTAGTTACAAGTGGTTTTTAGCATGTTGTTGTGTTTACTTTCTACTATTGTTGTTTATATTTATTTCTTCCACAGTTTATTGATATTGAATGTGCTTATGCTCTGTGGGTCTGGTTTGAGTTTTCTGAGTCATTATTCCACTGCATCATTATTATTATCCTCAAGCTAGAACCTTTATTATCCTTCGATAGGGTATATCCTCCCCACTATAACTATAAGCCCATCGCTACTAGTCGGTAGCCTTTGGTGTTGGGGGAGGTGCGCCTAAGGCAGTAACACCTGACCCGTTTAGTATCATTCGGGTGGCTGTTCAGGTCCGGGTCATTACAGTTGTTAGTGA
Organism: Viscum album; assembly: GCA_963277665.1. NCBI lineage: Eukaryota > Viridiplantae > Streptophyta > Magnoliopsida > Santalales > Viscaceae > Viscum > Viscum album. Next base: position 1,936,262,873 of record OY728142.1, read on the forward strand.
GGATGTGTCTGACCTAGACCTAGTTATGTACCCATGGTATAAAAATACTAATATCTTACTTATGTGAGGTCCATGTATATTTGTTTTCTGTAACCTATATTTGGTGGATTTTCTAACACCATTACATCTACAGGGATGAACCATGTTTACTTAGGTGCATCGGTTGGGATCACCGGTTGAGGATCCTATTTTCAAACATATCTAATAAGGATGTTTCAATAGAGTAGTCCTAAATTAATTCTTATCAACCTTTTTATATATTCCTCCTACTAATCAAACCATTCCTTGAATATGAGGAGTTAAAACTCATAGGTTGGAAGATAGTGTGCAGCTTTGCCTTTACCCATTTCTATATAGGATTATCATGGAGGAGGTAGTAGTGGAGCATTCAAGTAAATCCACAAATTCATTGAAATCTTATGGTTTCAGATACAAACACCTTCATTAGTAATTTCAATGTATACCATATAATGAATCAAAACATCCTCTTTATGTTCTTCTATATCAGCCTCGTGTTCTGTAGCATCTTTACGGGTGGAGTTAATGTTGTTCATATATTTTTAATGCATTGAAAATAGTTCATCAATATCTTTGAGATATTGGTTTTGTTTGTTCCCACCATGAGGCTTTATCCTCTCCTTCACAGGTCACCTTGGGACTATCTAATGAATAGCTATCTGAAGCAAATCTCTAGAAAAAAATTTCATATGTGTTTCAAGTGATGAAACCATGTCATGGGATGGGATATGATGAGATGATATATTTCATGATGTTCCATCTAATTGAGAGATGACTAACATCCACTAGGAGGATGTTGAGGTAAAAACTCATCCTTTAGGATGGGTCTATTTTTATTCCATTTCCAAAACATTTTGAGCCTAACATTTTTTACTTTTAAGGTTGTGTTAAAAAATACCTTGGACTGAATGCAAGGGTTTCTCATATAATTCTATGTTTGTGGATTCCCCATTTAATTTATTGATTTTGTGGATATTTGTTCAAATGTGTTATTGGTGCACTGTATGATATTCACTTGACCCACCTTCTTCCAATGATATTGATGGTTCCTATCGATTATCTTCTCATATGAGAGAGTCTCACTCAATGCTATAATATTATTTATGAAGTACTTTTGATGTCTTTCTCTCTTTTGTACCGATGTTCTTGAGCATCGGTCTGGGATGGTTTTTTATTAGCATTCCATATGTTGTGAACAATGTTTGTTTCTTGATCCCAACATGGGGATATGACTTTGGATGATGTAACCATCATCTGGATTTACTGATTAGAGAGAAAATTGATATGAATTGACTCATTCACCCCATCCTATAATATAAAAATTATAATGGGAATCAAAGATTAGCTGACACATGTCTTTTAAAGCATTGATACATCCGTATTAAGGGTTAGATTCTATTTTTCCAATTTATGGTGTCGTTCATATAATAGGAATTCCATTTATTTGATAGTGTATTTCTTCTATTACAATGATGTGACTTGGGTATTCATCGTAAGGCAACAATTTTGTCTTTAACTATTGAAGAGTTGTCAATACATTTAGGTGGATGTTGTGAATGTAATATTCTAACAATGACTCTATAATATTCTATTAGGGAGTAGATAAATTTTTGAACATGGCCAGTATATTATATTTATAAAAATACCTCCTCATGATAAGTATGTCCTATTATTCATTAGAAAGAGTCTCCACAACCTAGACTAACCAATGTGAATGTTTCCCTATATATGGATTTTTTACTGCAGGATTGACATGGATCTCCACTATCATATTTAAAGGCAGGAGATCCAAGGTAGTTTGGAGAATGACACCTAACTTATTAAATAATATATTTTAAAAGGGATTTCACTTATCAATGATGAGGCATCACACATGACTGAACTCATTTTCCCAAGTGCCTCGCAATAGGGGGCCTCATAATTAAATTGGTAAGGGGAGGACCTCCTTAGTGAAGTGAAATGTCACATTGTGGAGGACCTTCAAATTGAATGAAGTTAGGGGGAATACTACCAACACAACTTGAAGTCTAACTAAAAATATAATACATGTCGTGTATACCCTAGAGATGACCTTCAGGACAGATGATGGTAGTGGTAGGACATTCTTCATGTTTGATATTTTGGCCATGAAGATGAATTATGTGGTGCTCATCACAATATGGGATCTTATGATGGAAGATACTCTATACATGAATAAATACTTCATAGAAAGATTACATTAAAGGAAATTCAAAACTAGTACTACTACTACTATAATTTGTTAAAGGAAGAGTTGGATCCTGATCTACTATAGATAAACATATAAGGGATTCAAGAACTCTAGAATTAAAAATATTGTGGTCATAGACCATCTCTTCGTTTTCCAAAAACCATTTGTGAGGATTCTTTTCGAAATCCTAAACTAGAACAACTTACCAAGGATAACAGTTTACATATACAGAATCTTGTTTGATTATAAATTGTGTCACTTCCAGAATTTTCCAATAGGTTTCTGTAATTTTGGTTGGGTTTTTTACCATCCCAATAATATCCACCATAGTATAACGACAACCTCTAGTTAGAACTAGGGTGTGGTCTTGATCTTTTTGTCCATATATTTTGGGTTTGACCCACAAACCTCTTGAATTGGAGTAGAGGTGTGTGTCTACTACTGAGTGACCCTCATTTTGTGTTTATGAGTCACCCCAACTGTGGGGATGGCATTTTTTGTTCTCCCGTATATCAATTCCCCTAGAATTATTATATCTCAAAATCTTTTTTGGACATCAAATGTAATTTTAGTCTTACATTTCACCATTTTCAAGATGTTCCGGGTAACTTGTGCAGCTTGAATGGGTATATATTCCCATTCCATAGCTGGAGTAGGGGTGTATTTCTAATCCCTTCCTCCATTTCATGTCAGTATATACAGATTGTACATAGGTGAGGGGTAGAGATAAGGTTCTACCCCATATTTATTGTTGGGATTTTTCAATTGGTTTCTCTAAATGATTCAAAATGAGGCTAGAAGGCATGATAGATGTAAAAAGGTGTGTTCTCCTACTCATGGTTTTCTTCCAAATTTGATTAGTGGGAATCGTAGGTATGGTCATGTGTTTTTTAATTCTCTTGGTTATCTATTGTATTTGATATGAATATTTCTATATATGCAACCAAACTATTCAGGAAGACTTTTTTTATGTGGAAAATGATTTTCCTTGATCACAGTTCATCGTTGTATTTGTTTGGAGAGCTTATTTGGGGGAATATAGTTACGAACCAATTACTTATTGACTAGTCCCTACCCTCAATATTTCTTCTTACATGCCCTGGTTTGAGTAACTTATTCTGATATCTTAGGGGAAATACACACATCATGATGAGGGTATGATGCAATGTGGTATTGGTAGTGGTGGAAGATTGTAGGACACCTTTGGAGGGACCAATTTGTCCTATAGATGAGGTCTTCACTAAACTCCATATTTTACTCCATAATATAATGGAGGATCTTATTGTAGCATTTTGGGTATAGGATCCCGAAAATATTTTAGGAGGAAACTAGTTTCTTATATTTTTGGTCCACCATCCATCGTTAAGGGGATAGTTGGTGGGACTTCATGAGATGGATGGATTTTTGAACGACCTGTAGGGTTGTGACAATACCATTTAAGATGGATGACTAAACCAATGCATTTGATAACTGACATTGAAGATACTATGATGGTGAGGGTGTCCTCTATTTAGATGAGTACCCATCTTGTGTAGTGGCTGAAGGGTATGTATCCAGGAACTGGTAGGATTACATTTGTATTGAAGGAAGTTGTGGTTGAATGTTCATGGGTTATGTGTGACAAAAAACATGAAATCCCCATCAAATAAATATCTCAATAAACAAACACATTTGCAATTGATTGTTTTAAATCTATTCATGGACCACTTTAATTTCTTGAGATCGAGAAAGGTTCTTGAAATGTTGGTGACACTATAATTTTGGTTAATAATTCATGTTGGGTTCTCCATTTTATTTAAAAAATTGTTTCCTCTCATATGATTGACTGTATGGTTTAGTGTATTGAAAATTTATTCACATTGGTTATTCCATTTCTGAACAACTTACAAAGGGTTTTGTTTCTTGATCCAAAAACACCAAACAGTTCCCTTCTTCAATATTTTTTAAAAAAATCCCTTCCAAAGACTGATGATCATTGAGAAATGGTTCCAGTGACACTTAGGTACTCACATTGGTTGAGAGGATGGTGGGCCAGGCTTATCACACTCTTTGGGAGGATTATTTCCTATTATGAGACTCTATTAATGATTAAATAAATATTCATAAATACTCTATTATGTCGTAAATATAGAACATGTCACCATTTTATTAACAATCAATTATTAGTACTTATTGGATTTAGAATCATTTTATGCATAGAGGGTTCTTTATAGATAGATATATTTGTATGTATGTGAGGTTCTCCATCAATGGTACCCTTTTTTATGTTGTTTAGAAATTATTATTATTTTTATTATGATTTTAGTTTCGATCCATGCAATGGGGAACTCAAAAAATTATCATCATCCTATGAGATTGGAGTTTTTTATGTTGGTACATGAACAATGTGATGGGAATCATATATATCCTTGTGAAATGAATTAGAATCCACATAGTTCGGTGCCACATAATGGGACACATCACACCTTTTAAGGTCATGTGTGGAGGGACAGATCATGTAGTTTAATGTCATATGGAAAATATGTTTATAAAATTGGTTCCTATTTAAGGGCTAGTGTGGGACTTATGCTCAAGAGGTCCAAGGAACCCAGACGGAATGTCACCTCCTTGGTCAGATATCACCCTTCTAGGAATGTGGCCCAATAAAAATTAGGGTTTATTTGGGATTCTGGTTTTGAAACTCAAGGAGGATTATTATGCATCCCATTTATATTTGAATAAAATCCAATATAGTTTGAAAGGTTGAGGACCATGCATATAGAGGCCCTCTGAAGATTTGTCTCATACATGGATGGACCCTAAAGACGGATCGATGTTTTGAAGACCCACACCTATAGAGACCATTTAGAGGTTTGTATCATAGAGGATGTTTTCAGTATATATGGTTTCATGGATTTGAGGACCCATGCCAAAGGAGGCCCTCTTAAGGAAGGTGAGAGGAAGATCAAAAAAATGATTCTCTATCAAGACATGAATCTGATAGTGCAGAAGACATTATATCTACTGACCAATAATCCCACATAAGTAATTTTTTATGTAAGAAATTAGATAAAGTTTAATTAATAAAAAAAATTATCCTTCATCCACTAGTGGACGAGGCTGGGGGATATAGGAGGAAAATAATGGGATTTTATTCACACATCTCCTCTTCTGTTTTTGTAACCTAGGGGGATATAAGACATGAGGGTTATAAACTCCTTCAAGAAATATTAGTGGATTACATCAGGATGAGATGAAGGTGTCTCGCACTGGGAAGACCTAGGCAATATAAGACATGAGGGTTATGAACTCCTTAGGTGTCTTTAGATGAATGGAACTAAAGTTCTAGGCTCAATAAGGGCACTTCTCCCTATTTATCATGGATTGGGGGAGGTGGCTCATGCATGTCTTGTCTATTTAAAACACTATGGGAACATTAATCCAACTACCACTCTTCATTTAAGATTCTTTTAAGTCTTATAAATATATGTGGATGGTTTTTGAGGGCCTTGTAAAAGGGATAAGGCAAGAAAATATTTGAGGATTCTTCTTAATTTATATATATTTTAAATGAGGATCCCCATGATCTAATTTATAATAAATTTCAGGGCCATGGGAAAAGGAGGCGGCTCACGCTGGTGTATCATGCAAGGTATCGCACGGGTGTACCCTACATGAGTCTCCTATGAACACCATTCTGAGGTCAACACGATAAATCTTGTGTATAGTATGTACCTACGAGGTGATGTTGGAATGTGGGCTAGACCTATGTGGGGATAATGGTTTGCTCCATACACAATATTACCATTGTGAAGTGTGCCACCATTGATATCCTTCAGTTCTATTTTTCATGAAATATTTCCCTTTGAAACATCTCACTCATTCATGAAAAAAGGATTGTCAACAATTATCTAAACAAATTAAATTAATGTATTTTTAATAATGACTATAATGTATTTTTAAAATATGTTAAAAAAACATATTAATACTCTCTTTAATTAGTAACTCATATAAAATAAAATCAAATGTAGTTAATATTTTTAAAATTCAATTTCCTATAAAAATTATTTTCATCATATATCATTGTTCCATTTACAAGTAAAAATCATAAATCGTAGAATTTTAATTTCAATAAATAAAACTATTTTTTGATTCATCATTAAAATTTTATATCAAAGTTAATTTTCTAGATTTTTATGAAAAGATTTATTTTTATGTGAATAGTTCATTTTTACAAAATCAATGTCTTTTTTGAAATTATTTGGTTATAAAGAAAAATTAAAATTTATATATCACTTTTATTGATAAAATATGTATTTTATAAGTAAAATTAGACATTTAAAAATATTTAATTTAGTTTAAAAACTTATATCTGACATTTTATAACTTAGGTTATATATTTCTCAAACACTGTTTTTAATTTATTATACATTTATTATTTTAGAATAATATTTTATCACTTTGAGAAAATATATCTATTAAAAATTAAATTAAAACTTTTAATATTATTTTTCAAATTATTAAATATGTTCAATTTGATTTTTATTTATAAAAATAAATTACTTAAGTTAAAATTAGTTACCATGGTAAAATTCAAAAATGGAAAAATGGTAATTCTTAAGTGTAAAATACATAAAGTAGGTCAAAATCATATCTCCAAATGATTGTTTGGGGAATTATTCATGTTAACTCATTCTATATCCATTACATTAAACTTTTGGACCTACATTCCATGAATATTTCACCTCTTATTACAAAAATACGACTCCTCTTACTTATAAAAGGGTCCCTTCACTGCCCTACTTTTCCTCACACCTTAAGCCTCTATATTAATCCAAAATATACCCAAATAAATCACAAAAACTCATATAAATGTATTATATAAATTTTCTACTAAAACTACTTCCCCTCAAGGTCTTAATCCAATTTTTAAAGGAGTTATTCCATAAAGTAAAAAAAATTCCAAATCATTATGTTTTATTTATGATATTTTATTTCTTATCATACCTACTCCAAATATATTCTACCCATGATAACATAATTAAATCATTATAATAATTATAATGGAATATTTTTAATTTAATGGAACAATAATTTTCTAACTTCATACTAATCGTTTGAAAAAATAAAATGTTACTCATGTGTGTGTGCGAACTACTACATTCAGAAATAAAATATTTCATTTTTCATCATGACCTCATGTATATTTAATAGAATATATTTAATGAATAAATATGATATTTATTATGCAACTAATATTCCATAAATAGAAATCATTAACTGCCTTCCATCCCTCCCACTAATTTCAAAATGAAAACATCCTTAGAGAATACATATAGATTACTACCTCCTTGATGACATGCTTTATTTTTCATCACCAAATTACATGGATGGTTCTAAAAATATATTTTAGAAATATATATTATCAATAATAAATATATATCATGAATATATTTCTTAAAGGAGTATAATAAAATCTAGGATCATTGTAGATTTATTTGTAGATATCAGTAAATTACCTGAAATAAGCTCGTCACAAATTTCATCACCAGGATTGTGACTAAAAATATTATAGAATGAAATTAGAACATTTTACATAATTAATAAAAATATATTCCAATAATTTAAATAATTTAGTAATTATGAACTTTGTATCAATGTATGGGGGTTGACATCATCATTACAAAGCATACATGAAGCAATCAAAACCACTAATATCCGATGATTAAAATAAATAATAAATAAATATTTAATATATTAAAAAATATTTGTAATTAAAAAATATTAATGGAAATAAATATGAATATGGTTCTAAAATATTGTATTAATATGAAAATTGTTATTACACGTGTTATTAAAGAGTTTCTATGGAAGTTAAGAGTTATGGTAAGGGTGGTTATAAACTCAATATTCTATCTTTAGGTTATAATGTTTCTTATTGAACTTAATTATTAAAAGTTAGGTTTATTTTTCCTTATGATTGAATTATATTGTATCTTATTTTATTATTCTGGTTATTTAATTTTTTATTACATAAAACTCAATTAAAATGTGTCTTAATTCAGGAATTATGATTTACTTGAGGGTTTTTCTCACCTCGATTTCCTTTTTTGGGACATATTCCGTATTCATTACTGGTTTCATTTTATATGGTGTATATATTTTCTTATAAATTAATTTTATTATAAAAATCATTAAATTCGAGGAATATCAAAATATACCATATGTTATCTTTTTTATGAGTTTTTTTATTCAAGTTTTACTAATGTTATATGGGGTTTTCATGAATCAACTTCATTTGTTGACTCATATTATTTCTCTTTGACTATGGTTTTACATGATTGTTTTCTTCTATCTTATGATAAAATTATATTTCCTTTAATAATTATTTTTTAGGGAGTTAAATTTTCACATCAAATACATCTTCTATTTTTTATTAATTTATCCACAAAATTTGATGATGTTAAAAATAATTCACATCCTCTCCAAAGGATCATTTTTTATTCCATGTCCATATTCACTATTTTTTTCAACATTGTACTTTTTAATTTTGAAATATAAAAAAACTATTATTATTTTTGTATCTTCAAATTTCTCTTTACTATTTTTCAAATCCATTAATTATCCCCCTATTATGAAGTGTGTTTCAATAAATTTATTTTTAATATGAAATTTCTTCCATTAATGGTCATATATTTTATCTCATACTCCAAATTTCCTTTTGAAAACCTTTATATATATTTAGGGATATATTATTGGTGTCTATTTTAAAGTGGTATTTTATAATAAAAAAATAATGTTACTTTCTTGGAAATTATTTTTGAAGGTGACTCATAACATCATCTTTTTACAACAGGGTTAACATTGTTTTATAAAACCTCTTTTCTTGATTCCTCTTCAATTTTACTGTCTCTATAAAATATCTAAATCTAATGGTATTTGTTTTATGAGTTAACATGTAAACATTTTTATTAAATACTACTTTAGGGTTACTAAATTCTTGTAATGAACCAATAATTTTAATGTCATCTTATGTGATACCATTGGGAAATTATTTAAGACACATATTCTTTCAATAAGTTTTCATGGAATGATGAATGATTGATATCTTATGGAAGAAATATGAATAGATATTAATTTTTTGGGTCCTATATCACCCTCCAATTCATTCTTAATTCTTTTATTTCACATGTGAAAAAAATGGGTCATGAGTTATGATACTCGAGTCACTAATGGGATGAAAGTTCTGATGCTCAAGTCACTAATGGACCATGAGTTATGATTATTAGATCAATAATGGGTCATATTAAGTGAATCTTGTTATAAAAGAAAATGTATCATATTATGTTGATGTATGATCCACTATTTTATGTATTTTATGTAACCATTTGTTTTCTATAGTTACTTACTGTTCATTATTTCCATATTTTGCCACATTTTTAGGACATATTCCTCTGTTATGCTCTATAGATCATGATTGTTGATTCATGATTCAATAATCTAACTACATTGTTATTATTTGATAATTTGAGACTAATTTTCTTTTATCGGGGCTTGTGTATAAATATTATTGTATCATATTTCGCTCAGGTTTTCCTATTTATTTTCCTCTAACTCTTTATGATTTGCTGAAACCTTTTTTCCTTTCTAAGAGTTTGATGTCACCTCATTCTTAGGTTTTCTATTCCCCATGTTATGAGGGTGAGTATAACCATGGATATGTGTATAAGGGGATCTATTATACTCTTATTATTGATAAATTATCACAATAACATCTTTATGTTTCTAATCTCGGAAGACACTAAATTTTTAGGTATAGGTATTGTGTGATTGTTATCATATGTAATGTTTAAATTACTAAATACATGTATAAATAACATGGTTCATATCACAAGGTATCAGATATATTTTTAATGTGATTGGGAGTGTTGTTTTGGGGTACCACACTTGTGCTATTTTAAACCACAAAAAAATGTAAAGGTCACTACATCATGGTTTTATGCATGACATATGATTTGTTAATTGATAATATTTAACTCCCCTATTTTTCATACTATAATTTATCATGTTTTATTACATTATTGTATGATTATTATTATAGTATTTTGAATGCTTGGATTCTTTTTTAAATAATAAATGATAAATTATAGTTTTGAAATATATGATATAGCGAGTTGTTATATTTGAAACACTTATGAATAGTTTCATTAGTATGATAATATTTTAACAAATGTTTTAGATTTTTATAGTACTATATAAATAGTTTCAAACATTTAAGGAGGTTTGAAATTTGAATATGGGATTCTTGTCTTGAAAAAAGATATGATTTAGGCCCACTAGACCTCTTTTAGGCTTTAGCCAAAGGTTTTAGTAGAACATTCCTTGAAGAAATCCATTACCAAATGTTGTGAGAATCATAACTATATTTGGATACCAAATGAGGAAGGATTATATTATATATATCCTAGATATATATATAAATTTTCCATATAAAATATTTTATTGACTGATTCTTAAGGGAACAGTATATTATTCATTTATTTTTTCAATCTAAAATGAATGGATGGATCTAACAGATAAATCTGTTTTGGATCACTTTTTTTAGTTACATAAAACCCCCCACCCCACCCCCAACCCTTTTCTAGTATAAGATTATCTTATATAATGTTTTTATTGAGGCTTTATATAGATAAATAAATTATGAAAATGATTTTTCTTCTAAATATTACTTTATAAAAAAAAGTCATAGTTCATGATTTTTTTCATTACCCTCATGTAATTTTGGGAAAATATGCTTGTGGATTTATAATAGTTAAAAATAAATATCACGGTTAAAGAAAAAAATTGTTAAAAATTTCACAATCCACCCCCATTATAAATCCACCTAATTCAACATCAAGTTTAATTGAGACCCTTGAATCTCACCATTAATAGGACACATGTTGGGAACTAGAACCAAGTGCCTGTTATCACATAAATACATGGAAAGCATTGAAATTTTTAAATAAAAAATCTATATCACCATGAATAATGTAAATGTAATTCCAATAAAAAATACATGAATAATGAGTATCAAATACATATAATTTCAAATAAACCCAATGTAGTATATTTGAAAAAAAGAATAACAATTTTATTCATCTCTTCAATACCTTTAGATTGGTATAATGAAATATTCTTCCACTAAAAACCATTTTATATCCTGGGGTATGGTTTTCTAAAACCACTATCAAATATATCCAAATAATCTAAAAAATGGTACATATATTATATGGTAGAGAAAATAAATCTATCTAAATGTTTTCTCCACGATTCACTTTTCTATAAATGTAAAGTAATAATACTACTATATTCATGTTTAGAATAAATAAAATAAAACAATCAGTCAACATCTATTTCCCAAAATTCATAATTCCAAATAATTTAAATCAATACACTCTAATAATATCACTTATTAACCAAAACACTTTACTTATCACATATCATCACATAACTATCAATTTAAAAATAATCACCCCCAATCCACATCCAAGAACCGAGAAGGTGATCATCCTTATGAACTACACTATAATATCTTTATGATGTTATCTATTTTTCGGGACCTCACAATATTATTTCCAAAAATAAGTAGTTATCTACCTACCTTGAACTTCATAAAATATCTCTAAATACATTTCCACCAATAATGGAATAACTATAATATAACCTCCAATAATTAGTTATCCACTCATAAGGTAGTTGTTATAATAGATATTTATGTAGTTCTCCTACCATAAGGACAGGATTAATCTTACTCCTTAGTTAAGTTATTGGCTACCCATGAGGACTATTAATGTTTTGTGGGTGTTAACCCTCAACAAAACTCCCCCTCCATTACCTACATCAGTTATGTAGTTTTTCACTCATAGGGAATCTTGATGCATTATTTGGTGTAACTTTTAAGGAATATCCCCTACTAAACCAATGTTAGTTGATCACATGTCCACCTTTAGAGAATTGTGTTATATTACTTAGTTTCCACCCTGAGGGATTATATAATCATCAAGAAGTAGTATTAGAATCACACAACACATTTATTATGGGTAGTTTTTTTATCAATATCATAATCTTAATCTTATATTGAATGAAATAGACACCTAACTAGTCCTATGTTTCAAATCACTATCATTTATAAAAAATATAATTAGTTACCCACTCTCAATGTATTCATCCATCTAGTAAATCATCTATAAATTAGTCTAATGTAATAAAATCACACAAAATATCTAAACTATCCTCACACATTTTAATAGCACCAAAACTTCCAAAAGAGTAATTCAATAAATCGCTATAACTCTTCATATATAAGGAATAAATAACTATATAATGTCATCATTATACAAAACATAATTAATGAATTGTATAAACAAATAAAAATCATAAACCACACCTTTCAACATTCATGTATCAAACTATTTATACTAGATAAAGTTATATTGATAGTTTATAATAGTTTCAAGTGTAATCACCACTATTAATCTATCCCAATATAAATTCATCTCATAAGCATCAAGCTCCATGATTCATGCTAGTATTGGCACCAATAAATGTCAAGGTATAATTCTACATGTAGAAATCATATCATCCTGGTAAATATCACTACCAAAATATCACTCAAATACATTATCTGGAATGTCCACATGCCTATTTATAATAACCCTCATGTATTTCAATGGAAATTCATCCCCATATATCACAATAAAATTATATTTTCTTATAGAGAGTGGAATGAAACCATAAAAATATATCCTAACCCATACATTGTGTTTTAATTACACCCCTTCTCACCACTTCAAACTTCCAATATAGTTTAATATTATTAACTTAAATTTCAATGTGAGCTCTTAACAAATATTTATAAATTATTCATAAACAAAATATCAATAGTAATTTCCATAAAATTGTAATTATCATATAATTCACAGATGAATCACAAGAAATAGTTAACACAAAATCATGATTTTTTTATTAAAATAAGTTGTTCAATATTTTCAACTATTAATATAGTTCCATATTGAACAATAAAAATTCTTTTATCATATAATTATATTTTTCAACCATTAATATATTTTATATCCATCATTTATTAATTCCAATAAAAACATTTATAAAAAATTTATATTCCTAAAACATTTCTAATTGAATATTAATTCCATAAAATTCAAATTTAGCCATAATTTCCAAATAAAATTTTCAACCTAATCATTATCATAGATTGTTATGAATCATCGATGCATCATGGAAAACAAAATTATGGTAGATTCAGATAAATTAAATTTGATAAGAATTTCAAGTCACTATGTTGAATTTTATGATGAATACTAATCCTTAATATTTCAATGATTAGTCATTTTTATTATGTTCTCAATTTTTACCCATCAAATTTACCACAATAAATTGATAAAAATGGTTTCCTACTTGGGGGGATTGAGTAAAAATAGGGATTATGATAGGGAATTTTCTCAGTGGTCATATTCCATTAATAAGAAATTAAATACTATAACTCCGTATTAATTTAAATTCTATAGTGTTTGTAATGTCCGTCATTTATTATCTCCCTCTCTCACATTAAAAACCCCAATTCAAAATCCTATACTAAATCACTGAGTTTAAATTCCATTAACATAAATAAAATATTAAGTATTCATCCCCTAAACTGTATATCATTTCTACCCCATAAAATGCCTCAATATTATACGTTATGTTTTTTTAATAATAACTTAGGTATAATGTATTGCTTTGAGAATTAATTGATTAAATTAATTACACCAACACTCGTAATTTACAAAAACAATTGTAACCATGTTATAAAATTACCATCCTATCAATAATGGGAAACACCACTTCTTGAATCCATGAATCTTCACTAAAATTCATTTTAATACCATTATAATAACCATTTTTAATTTATACATGAAAAGTCCAAAAAATAATGATCTTATAAATTTTAAATTTCAGGATCTCTATATTACACACTATTATTTAAAATTTTAACCCTTTAAAAGATTAAAACATAGTCATATAAATGGGAAATATCCAAATAAATACTTTTATTAATTAAAATTTCATCATTCAGAAATATTATCATCAATTTTTAACAAAAAAATCAAACATATTTAGGGTCTTACACATGAAATTGTGATTCCATCTCATGCGTGACTTCTTTTACACTATTATGCCTATAAAGAACTATCACTAATGAAATAACATTAACCTAAATACATTAACTTTGTGATCTAGATTTTTCATTAGATACTCAACAATAGTGATATCCTTCTCCATATCTACATCTCTCAAATCAATCACATGTGACACATTAGGATAATACATTAAAATATGAGATGCATGGAACATCATATGATCTATTTCCAATCATTAATGTAGTACCAACTAATTTTATACTTTATAAATTTTCTATAACACTTATAGTGGTAAATAAATATTGGTAAAAACTTTGTTACCTTTAAAAACATCATTTTCTATGTCAGGGATAAAATCAAAAGAATACATGATCCCCAACCAAAATCTCTAATGGATTATCCTCTGATATACAAAACATTTCAGTCCACTTTGTGAACTTTTTATGAGAACCTGTGTATCTTTCACAAGCTCCATCATACACTACACCATATCCGTCCCTAAAATAGTGGACTCACTAACCATAAAACAACACAACAATAAATGGAACGATTTCCCATAAACTAAATCATATGTTTTCATACAATAAAATGAATGATAACTATTATTATATGAAAAATACACTAATGATAAATGATATACCATTGATCCTTAAAAATACATAATACATGACTTCAACATGTATTTCAACATAAAAACTTTATAATTAGGATGATCATCAATCTTTGGATGAAATGAGGTGTTAATGAAAAACTAGGTACTAAAATAATCTTGTAATAACATATATATCTATTATGTAAACCAAGCATCACAATCAGATTAAACCATCTTATAAACCCTGAAATTTTCACCTCATCTATCAAATGGATCATAAAAATTGAACCAAATTCATTAATTGATGAATGATAAACTTAATAGTGTAAAACCATTTTAGGGTGCATGTAAAACCTATAAAAATATAGATATATTTTCTCCCACTTGCATAGGGTAATATAAATATTTTATATACATCATTATAGAACTTTATTTTCAACATGGTTTTTGCATAAAAATAATATGAAATAATCCCCATCACAAAATTCATTACCCCAAAGCAATATAACTACTAAAAAATCATGATATTTTTTTGAATACCTGAATACACTACCAAATATAAGCTTCTAAACTTATAAAAAACCATTTATTATATACTCTATGGAACAAGTTGCATATCATGGAACAAAAATAATTATTCCTCATACAAAATCCATATATAAAGAACAACACTATTCATAAAAAATATCTTTATATCCCAACCTCAAGATCTCCTAACTGAGACTCCTCTTTTATCAACCCCACTTTTTATTATATGATTATTTCATCATTTTCAATAAAAAAATGTCATATTTACACATTAATTGATCGAAAGGTATAGTATCTTTCCCAACGTAAGATCATAAATAACTATTACATAAAAATAATAAACATTTATTTGAATCCTTCTTATTTATTCTTCTACAAATCATGTTATACTTAGTACATGTAGTCACCTAGGGATATACATCAAATAAAGTGGGGAGCTAAATTCCCGGTATGAGGATGCATAAGGGACATGAATCAATATAACATTGGTGAGAATAAAAATCATCATAATATCATAATAATAGGATAAACATCATAATAATGGGGGAAATATTTTTTAGGGTAATGTATTTTGGAATTTTATAAAAATGAAACATCATGTCATAGTGGTCAAATACCACATATAGTTGTGAACAAGGCCAGCATTGTGTTCACGCATGACATATGTTCATAATCATAATAACATTATTATGAAAAAATATCATATCATGTTCATGAATAATACACATTATATTACCCAATGCATTTGAGTGAAATATAATTCATGTCCCACCCATCACATCATAATATTTACAGAATCATGCATGTAACATAGAATGTATAAGAATCATAGTTTTGACATAAACCAAGTAAAAGAATAGGTTTAATAAATATTTCCTCAAGAATACTTCCATTAATAGTATTTTTCATACCAAATGGATAATTGAAAGCATATTTTTAATAAACATCATCTTTCATTAGTGAAGAATAAACAAATCAAGAGTAAAAGACGTGTTTTGGAAAGAAAATTCTTTTTGGAAAATATTTTTATTTGGCTTAGAAATCTAGGTGTAAAAAAATTATCACCAAATGAAAATGAAAGAATAATGAAATTATATTTAATTAATGTTTTAGGAATATCCATAAAAAATTGTTGTGAATGTGGGATAACCCATGTAATGGATGTTGGGTTTGAGAATTCCCTCACCCTAATTCCTGCATCATTTCATCACTTTTCCGCCTCTGGAATGATAAACTTATTATTATTAAAAAATAGATTCATAGGTGAATTATGTTTATTAGTTACAGTATTTATCCATTATTATTTCTGGATTATATTTTATAACTCTTTTTTAAATGTGAATCATTTTTATATCATGTTTTCATTAAATTTTTCTGTTTTGTTTCAATTTCTCTAATTTTGTTCAAATTCTTAATAAATTCGTATAATAAATTAAAAAAGTATATAATAAATATATTTACATGATTATATATTATATATAATTTATAATATCCATCAATGATGAGATTTATAATTTTTTACATGACAATGTCTCCGTATGTGGTTAACTGACCTTTGACAGGACATTATTGAGAGAGTGGGAAAGGGGAGTTTGAGATTTATATATATCATTAATATGATACAAAATTTAGGATAATATAATTAATATAATATTAAAAAACTGCATAATTAATCTTATAAGGTTTGGTTTTGAAAGGGGTTATAAATAAAAAAAAGAGAAGAATAAGAAAAAAAGAGAACAATTGATTGAAACTTACTTAATCCTCTATGTAGCTTCTCTTATACGACATTAAAACTCCCTTGATACTTGAAGATGGATTACTCTAGAATGTACCTAGGTACTCTAATTTCATTAATAGGGAGGATTTGAGCTAAAATATATATTTTCATGTGAGGAAGGAATGGTTTTCCAATGGAGGAGAGGGGTTATTTATACTTGAGGAGACTAGTATTTTTATAATAAAATATCAAATAAAATAACATATCATAGGTAAAACATGGAATAGAGACTTGTTTACAATATAAATCATATATAAATATAATATAATTGTTTCAAAGTGATTAAATCTCATTATAATTTGAATTCATTTATTTTAAAGGAAAGCGTAAAGAAAAAAAATTGATATTTTAATGTATCACATTTGACATTAGGTTTTGGAAAATGCATTTTAGGTTTGGAATTTATGTTTATTTTATTATAATGAATAATTTATGAAATTAAATATTATTTGTGTGAGATTAAAGTTATATAAATTATTATTCCATTATTACATTAAGAATGATGTAATTTAGGATACCCTGGTTATAAAAAAACTATATTTTCATTATTCACCTTAAAATTGATGTATTTCAAAAAATTACCAGAAAATAAAAATTGGAAAATTTTGAGGTGATGATTTCAAAAAATATATTTATGTTATCAAAATAAATTTCTAACATAGTTAATTTTAATTTTATATATAAAATTATGATTTTTGTGGAATAGATAAAAATACAGTTTATTAAAAATGTTCTTAATTTTTAATTTTGTTTCTTTATCAGGATTTTTAATTTTTTGGAATTATAATATTTATATTTACGTAAATTAATCATGATAAATATTATTTATATCATGATTTTTTATTTTGATGTAAAATTTCTATTCCAACGGCCATGTTACTATTCAGAATGATTAGATAACTATTCACAATGGTCAGGTTACTATTTCAATGGTCACATTACTATTTGAAAAATCACGTTACTATTACAATGGTCATATTACCTCTTATAAATTAGACTTTATTTATTAAATAAATATTAATTATAATTCCTCTGATGGTTATATATTTTTATTTTCTAGTATGTTGATTGCTTTTAGTGATAATAAAAACAATTAATTAATTTTTATTAAATTGAGAAAAAAGAAATCACATAGTCATAGAAAAGATGAAACCTAAAACAATGAGAATAAGACAAAAAAAATTGGGGGCCTAAATTAATGGCTCTTAAAATAATACCATTTAACTTTGTTCATACACTCTGAGGTAAGGGATCCTATGCTAGTAAAGGAAATGAACTCATCATCTTGAGTGTATCTTAATACGAGATAATATGCGACATTGACACACTCTCACCATGTGTGATGTAAGAAAGTTTGGTTTTTTATGAGATACCTAAATAACCAAATATGATATGAGATGGATCAGGGGTGGTATTGAGGTTATTAAGAGAGCTACAAATAATTTTGGATTCTATTTCAATATCCCAGAGAGTAATATTCTTGGAAATGAAAAATTGGTGTCCTTGTATTAAATCCCAATCTTACGCCTAAAGGGATTCTCTTATCCAAAATTTTCACTAAAATAAGAAACCACATATCCAATTGGGTCTCAAAAAACACTACCCCCCCCCCCCATGCATTGCACCAATGATACATGAATAATTAGTAGTGAGCTTCAACCCATCGGTGGGAGGGTTCCAACAAATCAAACAGACCTAGGAGCTTACTCATTGAACATAAAGAGGTTGTATTTAATAATTCATAAATTGTATTAGTGATTTAGAATATTCAAAAAAATTAATATGGACACCCTGATCAGAAATTTTAATAACCCATTTTTTTATCCAAGGAATTTTTCAAGGGAATTTGAATTTTCAAGTTTAGTGGATGGGTCATTCTTTGAACTAAGATTTAGAACATAATTTTGAGAGTTTTAAAACTTCAATTTGTTCTTATTATAATTGGTTAAAGTACCAAGAGATTCTTTAGGTGTCTCATTTAGTTTCAGAAGTGTTGTGCCCCAAAAATCACAAGTTAAGAAGGTTTTTCATAGGGAACAAGGTTTGTATGAAATCATATATCCCCCAATAATATACTATGTGTCCTATTTTAGAGGAGATGAAGGTGTCGTATGGGATACACATTGATTACTCAAATTGTGTGCCTATCCAACATAGTTAGTTCCACTTAGGTAGTACCCATTCACTATTCATCTCAAAATTGGATCACGGTTTTTCCAAATCATGTGTCCAAACCCTGTAGCCCAATTTTGAGAATGATATTAATAATTTTCCCTTAAGTATTTTATGTTTTCCTTTTTTTCTTTTTCCTCATTACTATCTAGCTTGAGCCTCGTTCTACATGCCATGGGTCTCTCCAAAGCCTAACTAAGACTTTCATGGATCTCCCCTATTTGATTTCTAAATGGAACACTATAGGTCTTTATAGATTTTCAACGGTAAAAAATCAATTCCTTGTAAACCATTATCATTTAATCTTCACTAAATCGAGTTATCAGGGTGTAATATCATTTTCCCTATTTTTAGGGTGAATGTTCATTTTTTTGGTTTCTTCTAAACCGAACTGAATCAAACCGCGACATTGGACAAGTGTGATGTCCCAAGAATAAGGTAGGTGGTCTATAGAGTTTTTTTCTAATGATTTTATTGTTTTATAAATGTTGATGTTGTGTTGCACACTATCCTTTATCATTCACTTCCCTAAAATCGAGTTCTTAATTTTTAATTTTTATAAATACCTTGTATTACTCATGTTGAGATTTGTTATATATATAGAGGATTTTTACATTGAATAGGGAGACCAAATGTGTGTTTTGGATTATATTTAACTTTTTATAATTAAATGATTAAATGGAGGTAACACCTTCTGCATGTTCATCCTGGATAAAGAAAGGATTTTATCCTTGTAATCAATTTCCCAAAACTTTTATGGCTCCTCATATGTGCCATGTTGTAACTTATAAATGATTTTCTATTTTTGGTAGTTATTTCTGGAATAATTCTATTAAGTGAATTGAGTTACGACTCTTTTACTTGATACATAGTTTTTATATATGAATTATTTGATAAAAAGTGACATATTTTATAATAAAACCCCTCAGATGAGTTGCATTATCTTCAAAATTACAAAGTGGTGCTTAGTTATTTACATCCTTCTTCGACTTATGGAATTAGTGTTTTTTCTATGACTTTTTTTAATGTTATATATATGGAATTCTTGTACATGCCTTCTGTAGTTGTTATAAAGTGGATTTATCCTCCTTGTAAATATAAATGACTAATAGAACTAAAGTACCAATTAAAGTCTTTTTCGGACTTAGATGATGTTTCCCATGTAAGAAATTACTAAACTAATTGTTTCCCTCAGAATTCGGGGATGACCTCCTTGATGGGAGGTTCAAACATTCTAATCGGTTTCTAACGGGTTTGTTCGTAGAACTGGAAACATCCAATGATTCCACATCCATTTGGACCTACTTTCCAAAGGTAGGTGCTCATTAGTTTCTGGACTGATGAGGCTTAGGAATTTTCATTGGTCGAGAGGATGGGAGGTCGGACTCATCACACCTTTTTTAGGGGAATTATTGTCTATTCTGAGACTCTCTTTATAGATTTAAAGTTATGTTCATGAATCCTTATTACATTACCAAGTATAAAATGAGCTTTCCTTTAGATCTGACAATCAATGATAGATATGTAGGAAATTTAGAGAATCTTTTATATGTATTCAAGGTTCTTCATTGATAGATAATCATCTGTATTTGTTAGAGATTCTTAGTCAATGGTATCCTTTGATACGTAAAAAGTCTCTTGGTCATTATGATGACCATGATGGTTTTAAAGCCACTCAGTGGGGCACTTGAAGTTTATTGTCTTTCAGAAGGACATGGATTATTTTAGAGTAGGGACTGAACCCGAAGATGGGCTACCTACGTATTCTTTGTTTAAAAGAAAAGGAATCAAAACCCACATAGATCGAGTAAGAGAGTATGATGTTTATGATTGATGGATCAAAGAAGGATGTCATAATTACTTTTACACTCTAAGATCACGTGATTCATGCTCGATGTGAGAACCAAGAGGTATTGGTAAAAATCAGAAAATTGTGCCATGAAAGATGAAATCATAAGAAATAAGATGGGACTTATATATGTATGATTGCCCAGATAAATGAAGATTTGGATTTACTTCCGGGAAGAAATCCAGGAACAGGGTCCATAAAGGTATATGTGCTTCATGGATATTTGAATACTCTAACTTGGGGATTACTCCTGAAAAGGAGTCCCAAATTAGGATAGGACTTATGATTGGGTTTTTACTCCTGAGAAGGAATCCAAAACAAAGGTAAATTAGGACTGGTTAAGAGGAATTAAGTCTAGGTATTACACCTGAAAAGGAGGCCCAGGTTAAGAGACTTGAAAAATTAAGGGACTTGGGGCTTACTCCTAATGAGGATGCCCATATTTGAAAATTATGACTGGGTCTTATTCCTGAAAAGGAGGCCCAGGAGGAAATGAGGATTTGGGGTTACCCATAAGGAGGATGCCCAGATTTGAGAATTATGATTGGGGCTTATTCCTGAAAAGGAGGCCCAGGTTAAGAAAATTATGGTTGGGGCTTACTCCTGAGGAGGATGCCAAAATTAGGGGACTGAGGCTTACTCCTGAAAAGGAGGCCCAGGTTAAGAGAATTATGGTTGGGGCTTACTCCTGAGGAGGATACCCAAATTAGGGGACTGGGGCTTACTCCTGAAAAGGAGGCCCAGGTTAAGAGAATTATGACTGGGGATTACTCCTGAAAAGGAGGCCTAGGAGGAAATGAGGATTTGGGGCTTACTCTTAAGGAGGATGCCCAGATTTGAGAATTATGACTGCGGATTATTCCTGAAAAGGAGGCCTAGGTTAAGAGAATTATGGTTGGGGATTACTCCTGAGGAGGACGCCCAAATTAGGGGACTGGGGCTTACTTCTAAAAAGGAGGCCCATAGTTGAAAGAGATCTCTCATCTTAAATGAAGGGGTTGAATGAATGAAATATCAATCTTTAGTGACATAAAGATTTGTAAATCACTAGGTTTTGAGTGATATTCCACAGAATTCATTTTAGATAAATAAGTCAAATCAAGAAATCATGCCATAAATGGCTTTGAAGAGTGTCCTGAAGACTGAATCTTGAATAGGAGGGGTGGAATGGCATAAGAGGGGTGAAATGGGCAAGAAGGGCACCCAAAAAGGCAGGGGCGCACAAGTCTTGGAAGGAACGCAGGTATTGCATGGGCGCACAAGTCTTGTTCGCGCAAAAATACCTGCGCGACACATGGGTACTCACGCGATGGTTAACCAGCAGGGTAATACTTGAGCTACTCTTGGTTAAAGACTTTAGAATCATCTTGAGGTTCTTCCAGAAGAGGGGCGCGCAAGTTCTATTGAAGGAGTAAGGCGGCGCGCAAGTGTGGACATTTCCCTTAAGGGCTGGCCACTTAGGCACGCAAGTGTTGATGAGTTTCAACACTTAGGCCTTCCTCCCCCTCATTAGATCATCCGTTCTCAGTAAGAAATTACCTTAGAAGTGTTTTTGAAGCTTTCAGAAGAGACTAGGGCGCTGGGAGATTAAATCTAAGTTTCTGGAAAAAATTCCTCCCAAATGGGGGGCCCACAGGGTCTATTTATATGCTGGAGAAGCCCTCGGGTGGTTATCCTTTAGGGCACGCAAGTCCCTTGCACGACGATTATGCATCGCGCAAGTAGACTTGTGCGACAGTGAAGGAACTTGCGCGACCTATGGGCAATGTTCTCTTTGTTCATCCCTTTGTAGATTTTTTGATGTTTCTTCAAAGAATGAATCAATTTGTGCTAAGTCATTTCCCTTTTCCAAACTTTAGAATCTATGACAAAAAGAAGTGTCAACAAAAGTCCCCCCTCAGAGTAGGATCCAAAAGAAAATGAGGATTTGAATCTGAGGACAAGAATAAAACCAAAGGAAAGGAGGCGCACAAGTGAGAGTCACGTAGCTATCATCGTGCAGATGTACAGCCTTTAGTCACACAGGGTATGGTGCACAGGGTTCTGGCTGCGTCTATAAATAGAGGGCCTCACTTCCGTACAAATCATCCGGATATTAAACCTTCGAGCTCTCGCCGTGCTAGTCACCTTCACCACGCAAGTTTCTCTATTTTCCACTGTTTCATTGTCGTTGCGCTACTGTGTATGTATCTGGACCTGCGCGGTGATACTTGTGCGGCATCTTTATACTTGCGCGCCAAGTTTAGACTAGTGCGCCCTAATGCCTTTGCCATTTTTTTCGAATTCTTTCACAAATTTTATGAAAAATCAACTTACTTAAGAGTTAATTATTCATCCTTTGTGTAGATTCAATGGCTCCTAACAGAATCAGAATGGCTGATGAACTGGCCAGCAAGCGGATTGATGACATGATGAACATTGTTGGCCATGATTACTATGATATCTGCGACAACACTCTCCCAGATTTGGCTAAGTACTTGAAGAAATATCATCTTAAATTCCCACATAGAATCTACCTGTCCCTATATGGTCATTGTAATAGCCCGAGATTTTATGAAAAATATTCTTTTTAATTTTATTAATGTCTTGTGTTGTACGCTACACCAAAAGGAGCTTGTACAACACACATCTTTGACTTGCCTTTCATTACACGCAATCGCAACCTTCCTCGATAGCGTGTGTAGTACTCAATACTGAGTTTCACGAAACAACGATATGCTATTAAAATATTATTATAAATAGCCGTTATGAATAGTAATAATCACCTTTTAAAATTTTAGAAATTTTATCTCTCAAAATGGACTTCATTTTTGGATTCGTAGTATCGAATTTAGCCTAAGGTGAAATTTTGGTACTTTTCGGATAACTTTCATATTTTGATGAATAGTGAAAATTACTAAATTTTAGTTAAAAACAACTTTTTCAATCGAAATAATTAATAGTGATAAATTATTAATTTGAGTGGTTTAAAACTATATTTAGAATATATTTTTACAATTTAATACAATGTTGGTCATTGGATGTAATTTCACATTTAAACCCGACATAAACAAGTGTCAATCTTTTGATAGATATTGTTTCTTAAAAACACGCTATTTGTTTTAACAGCGGGATTTAATTATAAAATTAATTAATGCAACTTCTACGTTATGAATTTGGTAAAATAGACTTCATTTTTGAATTCGAAATATGAAATATAACTTAGGATGAAATTTTGGCATTGTTCTGAAAAACATCAATTTTTGATGAATAGTGAAACTACTAAGTGGTAGTTAAAAAAATTAATTTCTTCATAAATCTTAATTTTAACGCTTATGTGAATGGAATTTAAAAAATCCGAGAGACACGGTTGATGTCAGTAAGTAAAATTTGGTTGAATGAGATGAAAATAATTTTTGGTGAATAGTAACTTTTTACTTTTTTTTACCACGGTTAAAAATAAATAGGGTAATTAAGGGTAAAAATGACATTAATATTACCCTAACACATGTACTAATCCTATTGGACTAGTGTATCTCAACCAAAAACAACCTTAAATGTAATATATTATCATTTAGGCTCACTTGGGTTAGATTAGGACATTTATTATTAATTTATTTAAAGAAGGGTTAAAATAGTTAAAATCAAAGTTTAATAAGTAAATAATTTTTAATATGGGGTTATACATAAGATAAATTCGACTATAAATATTCATTAAAAATCTAAAAAGATTTCCTATATAATGGTATTTTATTTGTAATTTTTAGACATTAAATAATTTAATTTATTTATGACACAATGATGATGCAATAATTATCTTATTAATGAAATATTGACATAATTGATGTTATAAACACCAAAATAAATGTCATTTGAGACTTTTTATGAATTCCAATAATTTTTTAGGTTACTATGATATATTAGTGTTGATTTAATAAACTTGTTTCGAACATATAATTCTGTTATGACTTTCACAAAAATCATATATCAAATAGTGTCAAAATTGACACAAAATAGTTTTTAAATCAAATATTATATTACTAATTGTTATTTTATTCTTAAAAATCTAAGGTTCGGCCAAATGACTTATATAAGGATATATATATTAATAATAAACAATTTGGGGTTCGTTTGGCATGTTATAGTAAGTGTATTAACCATATAGTGTAAGAAAACAAAAAGACACGGTAAAAGTTAAATTATTTAACTTAGAGTTAAATCTAATTGATAAGGTTAAAATAATACCCTAAACTTGTCTAAATCCTATTGGATGATAGGATTTCGACCCATCCCCACTTTATCTTCAAAATAAGACCCTTTGGAACCATTATAAACCGATTTTGACTTTAATATAAAATAATATTTTGAGATATTCCTAAGGTGCCCCTCTCCTCCCTTATAAAAGGGCACCTCCTCCCCCTCCTCCACACACCAATTTGAGCACTCAAGCTCGGCCAACCCCTGAAAAAATCCCTTCTCCACTTCCCTAGAATAATCCTAGAGGTCCTGGTCTTCTTCAAAGACAAATCTTAGTTCCCTAAGTGGAGGATTCAAAGAGGCGTTCCAAAGAAGAGGTAATATCCATTACCGATCTTTTCAATTTCTTTCTTCTTCAACTTCTTCTTATTTAGTTGTTTCATGATAAAGTAATAACATCAGTATTACTTAAATACTGATATGTTATTATAAATATAAAACAACCCTAATTCACCTTCTATTCATGCTATGGAAAAATGAAATCATTGCGCGTGCGTACGTACGGAATACCATCTCCACGACGCGATGAGATTCATTCTCCATGTTAACCATTTAAGAATGATTAAAAAGTATATATAAGAAATAATAATGAAATATATGACATTATAAAGCTACTGGATTTATGTATATATATATATATATATGTATGTCATCTACTTACTTCCATTCAAGACAATAAGGAAAGGAAAACAGCGTTCATGCGTACGTACGGACTACCGTCTCCACGAACGGTGTTTTTCATTTCATTTATCTATCTATTATATATATATATATATATATACTGAATATATATGATATATAAATCATATTTTATATTCTGGAAGTAAGTAAATCATGATATAAGTATTAATAATGTCAATAACAACAAGTAAAATCACCTACGATAAATGAAACGATTTTACCCAAAACGCTTCTTTAACATGGAATTTACAAAAGAACGGGTAATATAAAGTCATAAGTGAACCATATATGATATCATAACAATTAATATGATTCTGTAATAAGTCAATGACATTATTTAAATCATTATACAGGAGGTTCGGACACATACGAAGCAAATCGGACCTAAGGTAAGGGAAATATCACAATCTCACTTTTATCCGAGATTGTTTTTACTTTGGTAATTACTAGGGTGTATTTTATCATCCACATCCATGTTTCCTCAATATGTAATATTATTTCCATCCAACTACAATTGTTTAAATCCAATTTTACCCTTCGGTGAGTTTTTAGTAAAAAATATGAAAGGAATCTTTTGACGTTTTTCATACGAGGTGCTTTTTGACTTTTCCAACAAAAGTACGAAGAATGTTTTTTTTAACTTATACGGCAAGAATGGATTTTTAAAACATTATTTCCAAGAATATTCCTTTATAAGTTTTCAAGTTTATTTTTAATCAACTTCTTTTAGTTTATAATTGTATGACATGTTAATAAAAAAAGTGTTTTTGAAGTAGAAAGGATATTTTCCTCAAGAATGGAGTTCAAGTGTTTTATCAAAATTATTTTCCATCTAAGATAACATAGGGTTCTGTTTCTATACCTATTATTACATTGATTTGGTTATGTTGTGATGGAATTATTTTTATGAATTCCTTTATCTTATATGAATTGTTTTATGATGTCATGATGTTTAAGAATCCCATTTTTATTACATGGGTTATGAAATGATGTATGGTTTATGATTTTGTGGCACACATAAGAATGGTATCATTATGAGATGGGTGGGACCTATATCTCCCTCCAATGCATGGGGTAAAGATTTTATATCTCATGAGATAGACCTGGCTGAAATGGTAGGTTATACCGGTTCAGTGAAACAGGACTGGAACGAGGGTTACTCGATTCAGAAAGGGACTTTGTCCACTAAGATAGTCTTGGCAATGAGTCTTGACTAACAAGAAATGATTCTCTATGATTATGTGTGTATGCCACAAAGTTTCATGTTTTAGGTTATGATTATTGTGATTACATTTCACTACCATGATTTATCCAATGTTATTAAATTATGATCTCTTTTGCAGGTTAAGATTTCCAAAAGTTATGTTCTTGTGTATACGATGAGATTTATATTTCTTTTGTTTACCCTTACTGAGCATTTGAGCTCACCCTTTTATGTTTTATTTTCCCCAAGATATAAAGAAAGGTTTTAGGTAAAAAAAGGGGGAAGATCTTTATGGGAGATGTTGAAGATCTTTCACCACGATTAGAAGATTACGATCCGAGTTTCCAAAGACACTAAACTATTACGATCCTTGTGTGTGTGTTTTAGTTATGTACTAAGTATTCCGAAAAAGTAATGTAATGTCCATGTACGTCAGGCTACGGGTCTCTACAGTTGGTATCAGAGGAAAGGTTTAGTCAACCTTTGGAAACTAGGATGCAAGAACTTTAGTGAGATCCCTAGAGATATTTCTAAGGTATGTCTAGGGATGTCCCTAAGGTTAATTATACGTATAGGTTATAGTACTAGAATTTTGCTAAAGATCATAGAATTAAACCTATGATGTTAGATATTGAAGGTACTCCCCCTTTATTATGTTATTTTCCCTAGCATGATTTTTTCCTCTCACACTATTCTTTTTGGGTTTTAGACGATGGCTGGAACCCGAAGGAACCGTGTTGATCAATGCAATGGACAATGCAATGATTTCCCTCCTGAACAAACAAATGTTATGGGAGATGGAGTGCAAAATCTTATTGCTATACTTACACAAGCTATGAATCATTCTGGACTTCCAAATGAGAAGATAAGGGAACAATATTCTATTGAGTCCTTCATGAGGCAACGTCCACCTTCTTTCAGTGGGTCTTCTGATCCACTTGTTGCTGAACAATGGATCAGTACCACTGAAAAGATATTTTCAGTTCTTCAATGTTCTGAGCATGATAAAGTCATCTTAGCAGTATATCGTTTGGAAGGTGAAGCTGATCAATGGTGGAATCTTATCAAGAATACGAGGCAAAGAGATGAAATTGAGTCCATGGAATGAGACGAGTTCAAGAACTTGTTTTTCAGTAAGTACTTCCCTCGTATTCTTCGAACAAAGATGGAAAAGGAGTTTCTTGAGCTGAAGCAGAAGGATGATGAATCTGTTGGTATATACGAAGCAAATTTTACAAGACTTGCAAGGTATGCATCTGGCATTATCATCCAACCTGAAAGTAAAGTTGATCCATTTTTCAGTGGCTTAAAACCAAGTCTTCGAAGGGCATTAGCTATAAGAGACTTTAGTAGCTATGAAGAAATTGTGCGTTGTGCTATCAAGGTAGAAATGGAAGTTGTTGTTACATATCAATCTCATGGTTTTGACAAGAAATGAAAGATGGAGTTCAAGGAGAAATCTCAGAATAATGGTGAAAAGAAGATGAATGTTTCCTTATGCACAAAGTGTGGAAAGAAGCATGGTGGAGATTGTCTTAAAGGGACTAGAAAATGTTTTAAGTGTGGAAAAGAAGGTCATCGAGTAGCTGAGTGTCGAAGTAATGGAAAAAGGGATTCTAATGATGTGAATAAAGCAAACACTGCAGAGAACGCACCACCAAAACTTCAATGCTTCAAGTGCAAGGAAATGGGGCATTATGCTAATAAATGCCCTAATCCAAGGGTTAGTGATGATCGACATGAGCAACCGCTTAAGGCAAAGGACAAAGGGAAGTCACATGCGATCACCATTGGCGATGTTGAATATGATAACGATGTGGTGGAATGATTAAGTGTTTATGTAATGGGATTTCCAAAATAATGTTGTATCATAAAGTATTGGAATATTTATGTATTGGTCTAATGTGGTATTCAAAGTGATTCAAATATTTTTTGAAATAAGATGATATGCAGATAATAAAGGGAAAATGAGAAAATGAAATGTTTAACAGTATTCATGAGCTCATGATTGATATAAGGACTAAGTGATATCATTGTTTGAGTATATAGAATTTTGAGGATTTTGGTATGTGGAAAGTGTTAAATTTTAACTGCATTCATGTTTTCACTAAGGTTTTCAAGAGAATACATGATTAAGGACTTTCAATGTTTGGAATGTGACCAACAAAACATATCTTATGATATATGGGGATTGACGATGGTGTTAAATCTCTGGTAATCGTTTTCACTATGTTGTGAGAGTGGATTGCAGTATTATGGATAAGCCTAAAGATTGGAATGGATTATGTTGGGAATAGGTTAGTATTGTTTAAGGATAGAAGTTTTCTCGATATTATTGATGGGATGTTATAGTAATGTAGTTTTAGAAAAAGGACAACCTGTAGGACGGGCAACAGCCCATCGCTTCGGACAAGGCTGTGGGAATCGAACCCACAACTGAAGTGCGACTGGCCTTTATCGCCTACCACTGGCCTACAAGAAGTCCCTGTTTAGTAGAAACTAGTTTTATTATATTAATCACTATGATATATGAAGTACAAAGTCCATTTTAGGAACCATATATGATTAATCTCACTATAGATCAACTTATGTATATAATTTTTGCTAACCTTTTGTTTGAGACAGATGGAATGACCCGTCATTCTATCACATGATCTGCTAACACTTCATTAATAACAAATTCAACTTCATTTATTTAAGAGATGAAGTGGAAATTGTTAAAGGCACGAACAACAGTGAGATTGTACCAAAATAAAGTAAGTATTTATTCTAATTCGTTAACTTTAGGGAAACGATCTTGAAAACCAAAAATGTTGTCCTAGTGATCTTATACCTGATGAATCAGATGATACCTTATATCATCACAAATCTATGGATTTGTGATTACCGGATTTTCCATAGCCATGTTCTCTACCACTCTCTATCAGAACATGATGGTTAGATTTCTCTTCCATATCCATATTTTCACCTATGTGGAAACCCAGTGATTAATTTATTTGGGTAATCGTTACATTTCATACTTTAGTTTTTAAAGCCAAGTTTTGGAATTCCCTTTTACGATGTGGGTTTCTATTAAAGAAACTTTCGAATAGTAAACTATTTATAACCCCGACGAATTTCGAGGGCGAAATTCATTTTAAGGGGGGTAGAATGTAATAGCCCGAGATTTTATGAAAAATATTCTTTTTAATTTTATTAATGTCTTGTGTTGTACGCTACACCAAAAGGAGCTTGCAAAACACGCATCTTTGACTTTCCTTTCATTACACACAATCGCAACCTTCCTCGATAGCGTGTGTAGTACGCAATACTGAGTTTCACTAAACAACGATATGCTATTAAAATATTATTATAACTAGCCGTTATGAATAGTAATAACCACCTTTTAAAATTTTAGAAATTTTAGCTCTCAAAATGGACTTCATTTTTGGATTCATAGTATCGAATTTAGCCTAAGGTGAAATTTTGGTACTTTTCGGATAACTTTCATATTTTGATGAATAGTGAAAATTACTAAATTTTAGTTAAAAACAACTTTTTCAATCAAAATAATTAATAGTGATAAATTATTAATTTGAGTGGTTTTAAAATATATTTAGAATATATTTTTACAATTTAATAGAATGTTGGTCATTGGATGTAATTTCACATTTAAACCAGACATAAACAAGTGTCAATCTTTTGATAGATATTGTTTCTTAAAAACACGCTATTTGTTTTAACAGTGGGATTTAATTATAAAATTAATTAATGCAACTTCTATGTTATGAATTTGGTAAAATAGACTTCATTTTTGAATTCGGAATATGAAATATAGCTTAGGATGAAATTTTGGCATTGTTCTGAAAAACATCAATTTTTGATGAATAGTGAAACTACTAAGTGGTTGTTCAAAAAATTAATTTCTTCATAAATCTTAATTTTACCGCTTATGTGAATGAAATTTCAAAAATCCGAGAGACACGGTTGATGTCAGTAAGTAAAATGTGGTTCAATGAGATGAAAATAATTTTTGGTGAATAGTAACTTTTTACTTTTTTTTACCACGGTTAAAAATAAATAGGGTAATTAAGGGTAAAAATGATATTAATAATACCCTAACACATGTCCTAATCCTATTGGACAAGTGTATCTCGACCAAAAACAATCTTAAGTGTAAAATATTACCATTTAGGCCCACTTGGGTTAGATTAGGACATTTATTATTAATTTATTTAAAGAAGGGTTAAAATAGTTAAAATCAAAGTTTAATAAGTAAATCATTTTTAATATGGGTTTATACATAAGATAAATTCGACTATAAATATTCATTATAAATCTAAAAAGATTTCCTATATAATGGTATTTTATTTGTAATTTTTAGACATTAAATAATTTAATTTATTTATGACACAATGATGATGCAATAATTATCTTATTAATGAAATATTGACATAATTGATGTTATAAACACCAAAATAAATGTAATTTGAGACTTTTTATGAATTCCACTAATTTTCTAGGTTACTATGATATATTAGTGTTGATTTAATCAACTTGGTTCGAACATATAATTCTGTTATGACTTTCACAAAGATCATATATTAAATAGTGTCAAAATTAACACAAAATAGTTTTTAAATAAAATATTATATTACTAATTGTTATTTTATTCCTAAAAATCTAAGGTTCGGCCAAATTACTTATATAAGGA
Source organism: Viscum album (assembly GCA_963277665.1). NCBI lineage: Eukaryota > Viridiplantae > Streptophyta > Magnoliopsida > Santalales > Viscaceae > Viscum > Viscum album. The sequence goes on from OY728142.1 coordinate 1,936,294,993, forward strand.
TATATATATTAATAATAAACAATTTGGGGTTCTTTTGGTATGTTTTAGTAAGTGTATTAACCATATAGTGTAAGAAAACAAAAAGACACGGTAAAAGTTCAATTATTTAACTTAGAGTTAAATCTAATTGATAAGGTTAAAATAATACCCTAAACTTGTATAAATCCTATTGGATGATAGGATTTCGACCCATCCCCACTTTAGCTTCGAAATAAGACCCTTTGGAACCATTATAAACCGATTTTGACTTTAATATAAAATAATATTTTGAGATATTCCAAAGGTGCCCCTCTCCTCCCTTATAAAAGGGCACCTCCTCCCCCTCCTCCTCACACCAATTTGAGCACTCAAGCTCGGCCAACCCCTGACAAAATCCCTTCTCCACTTCCCTAGAATAATCCTAGAGGTCCTGGTCTTCTTCAAAGACAAATCTTAGTTCCCTAAGTGGAGGATTCAAAGAGGCGTTCCAAAGAAGAGGTAATATCCATTACCGATCTTTTCAATTTCTTTCTTCTTCAACTTCTTCTTCTTTAGTTGTTTCATGATAAAGTAATAACATCAGTATTACTTACATACTGATATGTTATAATAAATATGAAACAACCCTAATTCACCTTCTATCCATCCTACGGAAAAATGAAATCACCGCGCGTGCGTACGTACGGAATACCGTCTCCACGACGCGATGAGATTCATTCTCCATGTTAACCATTTAAGAATGATTAAAAAGTATATATAAGAAATAATAATGAAATATATGACATTATAAAGCTACTGGATTTATGTATATATATATATTTATGTCATCTACTTACTTCCATTCAATATAATAAGGAAAGGAAAACAGCGTTCATGCGTAATTACGGACTACCGTCTCCATGAACGGTGTTTTTCATTTCATTTATCTATCTATTATATATATATATATACTGAATATATATGATATATAAATCATATTTTATATTCTGGAAGTAATTAAATCATGATATAAGTATTAATAATGTCAAGAACAACAAGTAAAATCACCTACGATAAATGAAACGATTTTACCCAAAACGCTTCTTTAACATGGAATTTACAAATGAACGGGTAATATAAAGTCATAAGTGAACCATATATGATATCATAACAATGAATATGATTCTTTAATAAGTCAATGACATTATTTAAATCATTATACAGGAGGTTCGGACACATACTAAGCAAATCGGACCTAAGGTAAGGGAAATATCACAATCTCACTTTTATCCGAGATTGTTTTTACTTTGGTAATTACTGGGGTGTATTTTATCATCCACATCCATGTTTCCTCAATATGTAATATTATTTCCATACAACTACAATTGTTTAAATCCAATTTTACCCTTAGGTGAGTTTTTAGTAAAAAATATGATAGGAATCTTTTGACGTTTTTCATACGAGGAGCTTTTTGACTTTTCCGACAAAAGTACGAAGAATGTTTTTTTTAACTTATAAGGCAAGAATGGATTTTTAAAACATTATTTAAAAGAATATTCCTTTATAAGTTTTCAAGTTTATTTTTAATCAACGTATTTTATTTTATAATTGTATGACATGTTAAGAAAAGAAAAGTGTTTTTGAAGTAGAAAGGATATTTTCCTCAAGAATGGAGTTCAAGTGTTTTATCAAAATTATTTTCCATCTAAGATAACATAGGGTTATGTTTCTATCCCTATTATTACATTTATTTGGTTATGTTGTGATGGAATTATTTTTATGAATTCCTTTATCTTATATGAATTGTTTTATGATGTCATGATGTTTAAGAATCCCATTTTTATTACATGGGTTATGAAATGATGTATGGTTTATGATTTTGTGGCACACATAAGAATGGTATCATTATGAGATGGGTGGGACCTATATCTCCCTCCAATGCATTGGGTAAAGATTTTATATCTCATGAGATAGACATGGCTGAAATGGTAGGTTATACTGGTTCAGTGAAACAGGACTGGAACGAGGGTTACTCGATTCAGAAAGGGACTTTGTCCACTAAGATAGTCTTGGCAATGAGTCTTGACTAACAAGAAATGATTCTCTATGATTATGTGTGTATGCCACAAAGTTTCATGTTTTAATTTATGATTATTGTGATTACATTTCACTACCATGATTTATCCCATGTTATGAAATTATGATCTCTTTTGCAGGTTAAGATTTCCAAAAGTCATGTGCTTGTGTATACGATGAGATTTATATTTCCTTTGTTTACCCTTACTGATCATTTGAGATCACCCTTTTATGTTTTCTTTTCCCCAGGATATAAAGAAAGGTTTTAGGTAAAAAAGGGGGAAGATCTTTATGGGAGATGTTGAAGATCTTTCACCACGATTAGAAGATTACGTTCCGAGTTTCCAAAGACACTAAACTATTACGATCCTTGTCTGTGTGTTTTAGTTATGTACTAATTATTCCGCAAAAGTAATGTAATGTCCATGTACGTCAGGATACGGGTCTCTACAGTCATGGTCATCTACAAGGAGTCAATGTTCCAAATGCAAATAACTATACGCATGAAATTCATCTACACTGCTACTCCTTTATTTTGGTTATGTTGTGCATTAAGAGCAACAACAATGGTCTGAACTTCCAAATTCTTCCTCCATGTTATTTCCTTGCAGATATGAAAATGACAAACCCATGGGCTGAAATGTTTTCCACTACCGGTTGGTGGAGAGAAGAAAATCGTGGTATTAGAGCAATATCTGAAAAGAGTACTCTCCCCAAATGGATGTTTACTTACAATGCTCCATTCTCAAATCCATGTATCCATCTTCCAAGTCTCTTGGACAGAAACAGAGTCACTGTTTGATCAGCAGCAAATTTTCTCAAACCGCACTCAAGAACATCCTTTTACAATTGTTCCAAGAAGAGATGGTATCACTGCATATCTTATTGTATCCAGTTGAATGAAGGAATTCCATGTGTTTGCTGATGAAGCTCAGGATGTCGTAAATCAAATGAAGAGTTATGTTGAAAGCCTCTTGTAATTCTTGAAAAAGAGAAGAGACTCCAGTCTGTGGATGTCCTTTGATCTCCTATGTATCAATGAAAAACACTTTCATCTTCAATCATTTGTAAGCATTCTCTTTTTCTACATGCTTTAGATTTTACTTAAGTCAATGGGCCTAGTAAGCATAGTTTGATTTTTACTTGGATTAATGTAAATAACCCTACAAACTTTGAACCTTTTAATTGATCAATATTACCTAAATCATACAAAATGTATGTTTAGTGAGCTGGAACTTGAATTTTATTTAGAGTTCCCTTGTCTTGTGTGGGTAGTTTAAAGTCATGCACGTCGGACATAAAGAAGCTAATATTTAAGGTCAAAATATCTTTCACCGAATGAATTAGAATTGACTCAATTCCTTGACAATTCATCTGAAAACATAGTACCATACTCAAGTATGAGAGAAAATATGTAAACTATGACATAAGAATATTTGAATCTGAGGAATGATATGAAAAAGAGCTAAAAGGCATCAGAAGAAGTATTTTCCAAGAATGAAGTTACTATTATTTAACAAACCCATTAGGGGGTCGAATTATGCAGGGCCACCTAAGGGCATTGGCTGCATAGGCAAATAAATAGTATCTTTTGGCTAACAAGTCTGTTATGTATATTGTTTATGCAAGGCCGCCTATGGGCATGTGCTGCATAGTCAGGAAAAAGAACTCTCAAAAATTTACTTTCCTAGTGCTAATAGCCAGTGAAAGGTTATGGAGATTCAAATTTTCCAAAGTATAGAGTTTTTTGTATGGAAAGAGTTACTTCAATATGGAGAAGATATTTACAAACAAGATTATCGAAGAACTGGATGGATATTACTCCTACAAAGGTCTGACCCAAACGTAGGGAAGGAGAATATAAACCATAGACTTGAATACTTTCACATAATGAAAAAGGATATGGGACAAATATGTTAAGAATGGCTATTTTTGTGGATCCCTACATACTGTCATTTAAGACCAACAAGGACAAAAGAGGCTTTCTTCCCAAGAATGAAGTTACCATTATTTAAAAAACCCATTAGGGGGTTGAATTATGCAGGTCCACCTAAGGGAATTGGCTGCATAGTCAAATAATAGCATCTTTTGGCTGACAAATCTGTTATGTAGACTGTTTATGCAAGGCCGCCTATGGGCACGTGTTGCATAGTCAGGCAAAAGAATTCTCAAAATTTTGACATTTTTGTGACTAGAAGTCATGAAAAGGGTTATTAAGATCTGAAAATATTTAAGGTTAGGATTATTACACATAAAGATGGGTATTGTCCAATGTATACAGAGATACACAGATCAATTCTAACCATAATCATGTTGTGTTTGGGTCCTGAATTGAAATGTTGGACTTCACTACGTGTCCTATAAGGATGGGAATCAAGCCATACGTAGTTCTTGAACTACAGTTTGACGTCGTGTGGGAGAAAAGGATTAGAGATCTTAGTTTAGGGTCATAGAGCTTGGACCATTAAAAGAAATACACAGTGTGTGCTTTCATGGGGACTTTTTATCTAGGGGACTAAAAGTGGAATTTGGGGTTAGGCCCAAAGACTTGGGCTGGATTCGAGGGACACTTGAATGTTCCTACGTATCCCATAAGGATGGAAATCAATCCCACGTAGTTATAGAAATACCCTTTGTACAAATTTGGTTCGTACATGTGAAGGGTGAAAGGGGACTTTAGTACAATGATGGTTTAACCCAAGATAAAAGGTTTGGGTGTTTCCATGTATGCACGTAGTCTTTGAAATAAAACATGATTGAAAAATCAATGTAAATAATGGTTCTCTCTCAGGTGAGTGTATCAGAGAATATTGTAGTTTATTTTCATACTGGACAAAAGTGTTGTATAGTTTAACGTTGTATAGCAAGGACGAAAGTGAACCAATGTAAATATATTGATTCTAGGGGCGGTTTCATGAATTAACATCATATGATATGGAGTTGAACCGATGTGAAGAGATTAGTTTTGGGCTTGAACCTTAAGAGGTTGCCTACGTACCCAGCCTGGAAGGCAAGGATCAAAGTCAGCATAGTTCATTTAAAGAACAAATTAATGATCAAGTTGTTCTTGGGGAAAACGACCTAAAAATGATGTTGGGACTTACACATGGTTAGTAGCCCAGAGAGAGTGTTATGGTATAGGTTTTCTCTAAGCTCACGTGAGTCATACTTGGTGTGAGAAACAAGAGGTAACAACAACCTTAACGATGCACAGTTTAATGTCATGTAGAAGGGACAAATGAAGGGACTATGCAGTTTAAAGTCTTGCAGTTAGGACTATTGGCGCTGCACAGTTTAATGTCATGTAGCAGGGACAAAGTACAGTTTAATGTCATGTAGGACATATCACGGACATTCTGTACAGTTTAACGTCATGTAGTTAGGACGATGGGGACAATATAGTTTAACGTCATGTTGGACGAAAGGGGGACTGTGCAGTTTAATTTCATGCAGTGAGGACAAAATAGTACACCATTTAGTGTCATGTTGGACGTATTAGGGACTTTTATATAGTTTAAGGTCATATGTAGGGACCATTGGTTATACAGTTTAACATCATGCTGGACGGTTGTGCAGTTTAACGTCATACCGGACCATTTAGGGAACTTTTTCATAGTTTAACGTCGTGTGGGATGAAAGTACAAATAGTTTATGGTCATATGTATGGACCATTAGTTATACAGTTTAACGTATTGATGGACGGTTGTGCAGTTTAAGGTCATACCGGACCATTTAGGGAACATTTTCAAAGTTTAACGTCGTGTGGGACAAAAGTACAAATAGTTTAAGGTCATATGTATGGACCATTGGTTATACAGTTTAACATATTGCTGGACGGTTGTGAAGTTTAAGGTCATACCGAACCATTTAGGGAACCTTTTCACAGTTTAACGTCACGTGGGATGAAAGTACAAATATTTTAAGGTCATATGTATGGACCATTGGTTATACAGTTTAACGTCATGCTGGACGGTTGTGCAGTTTAAGGTCATATCGAACCATTTATGATGTATTTTGTGTTTATACAAAACAATTCTTAAAAAATATGGCATTAGTTGGAGTAGTGATTAATTCTCCATCCATCAAGATTAATGAATAAGCTCTATTGGAGTAAACCCTATGTATTGGGTAAGGTCCTTCCCATTTTGGATCATTCTTGGGAGGTTTCTTTCCTGGTATCATTGGAGTTCTGAGAACTAATACCAATTCTCCCTGAGTGAATGAACTAAGACGAACTTTTTTGTTAAAAGCTCGTGCTATTCGATTCTGATAGTCTTCCAAGTGGTGTAAAGTGCACAATCTTTTCTCATCTAACCGTTCCAATTCATTCAATCGCTTTTGAGATTGTTCATCTGTAGATGATTGATCACAAATGGAAACTCTGAGTGAGGGTAGTTGAACTTCAATGGGAAAGACTGCTTCTGTTCCATATACAAATTAATATGGTGTTGACCGAGTTGCAGTGCAGGTGGTAGTCCGATAAGCCCATAAAGCATGAAAGAGTTTATCAGGCCATGACCACTTATCTTTATCCACCATATTTTGCAGTATATTTGAAAGAGTCTTGTTAAAGGCTTCTATCTGGCCGTTGTCCACTGCATGATACCGAGATGAATGGTTGGATTTGATGTTGTATTCTTGATACAACTTCTTCACCTCAGATGAACAGAAGTTGGTGCCATTGTCCATCAATATGGTATGAGGGACACCAAATCTGGTAATGATGTTAGACTTGATGAAGCTAACAACACATTTAGAACTGACTTCCTTGAGAGGTATTACCTCTGCCCATTTGGAAAAGAAGTAAGTAGTAATAATAATGTACTTAAATTGCTTGGATGTAGATGAAGGGTAAGGTCCCACCACATCCATTCCCCATGTGGAAAATGGCCATGAGTATTTAGCTGTATGAAGAAACTCTGGAGGTTGATGAATGAAGTTGTCATGTACTTGGCATGAATGACACTTCTTTGTGAAATCGACACAATCTTGTATCATTGAAGGCCAAAAGTATCCAAGCCTTCGAATTAGATCAGACAGTCTATGTCCATACTGGTGGGCACCACAGACTCCTGCATGCACTTCTTTCGTGACAGCCATTGTCTCTTCACCGTCAATGCATCTGAAGAGAACTCCATCAAAACCACGTTTGTAGAGAATTTTCTCTAGGTGATCTGGGCTATCATAAAGAGTAAAATTGACCATACGTCACCAGATTTGTTCTTTATCGGCTCTATCAGGTGGAAGTGTTCCATTTAGAAGGTATTCCCTGATAGGTGACATTCATCATGTATTATGACCATATGGTTCAGGAATGGGACTAATTTCATTAATTTCCTCTGTTCTGATTTGAACATAAGGTGAAATTGCACGACGGTGGGCAATATTTATGGTTGTCTCGTCCCAATTTAGATCTGCCAGAGCTATGGAAATATTAGCCAGCGCATCTTCTTGAGCATTTTGTAATCTTGGGATATAAGAAAATTGCAGTTCCGAAGGGAATTCCACCATTAACTCTCAGACGTAATCATACAAAGGGATTATTTCTTCTTTTGTGATAGAATAATCTCCATTGACTTGTTTGATTACCAGGTCTGAATCACCTTTCACCTTTAAGTGATTCACTTGTACTTGAAGTGATAATTCCAAGCCTACGATGAGAGCATGGTATTCTGCTTCATTATTGGTACCACCTTCCCACAATAAGAAGGAATAAGGTAACACTTCCTTTTCTGCAGAAATGAGCACAATTCTTAAGCCGACTTTGTTGAATATAGGATTTTCCATTTTCCTCCCTGTTGGACTTCTGAAAGCACCATCAAAATACATTTCCCATGCCTGAGGACTTTCTTGAATAGAGAAGACTTCCCCGTCAGGGAGTTCAATATCTGAAGATGTGTCTTCCACTGAAGGGTGTTCAGCCAGGAAATCAGCCAGAGCTTCTCCCTTTATCACCTTTTGAGGCACATATTGAATGTCGAATTGCTGTAAAATAACTGCCCACCTTGCCAGACGTCCTGTAAGCATTGGACGACTAAGGATAAATTTGAGCAGGTTATTGCAAGATACCAATTGGACCTTGTGATGTTGCACGTAGTGTCTCAACTTCTGAACTGCAAATATTAATGCCGGAAAGCACTTCTCAATACTTGAATACCGGGTTTCTGCTTCAAGTATAGTTAGACTGAGATAGTAGAGGTTGTTTTCATTCCCATCATCATTCTTTTGAGCAAGAAAGGCACCAAATGATCGCTCTAGAGCTATCACGTAGAGGATAAGTGGAATTCCTTCAATATGTGGAATGAGTACCAGTGGACTCAAGAGGTATCTCTTGAGAATATCGAATGCTTCTTGATATTCTTCAGTCCACTGGTATGTGACTCCCTTCTTCATCAATTTGTTGAAGGGTAAACTTTTTCCTACTAAATTGGCGATGAAAAACCGAATATAGGCTAAGTTTCCTTGAAGTCCTCTTAATTATTTCAAATTTTGAGGAGGTGACATACCAAGGATTGACTTGGTCTTCTCAGGATCGACTTCAATACCACGATGGCATACAAAAAAGCTGAGAAAGTTTCCTGAGGTTACACCAAAAGCACATTTTAAGGGGTTCATCTTCAAATTATGTTGTCGATGCTTGCAGAATATAACTTTCAAATTAGCCAAGTGATTAGAACGTTGTTTGGATTTAACCAAAAAATCTTCTACATAGAATTCAACAAACTTCCCTAAGAAGGGTTTGAAGATACAATGCATGGCACGCTGATATGTTGCACCTACATTCTTTAAGACAAAGGGCATTACCCGATAGCAAAACACACCCTGAGGGGCTCTGACGGCTATGGATTCCTCATCTTTTAGGGCCATTCGGATCTGATTATATCCGGAATATCCATCTATGAAGGAAAGTGCTTCATAGACAGTTGTTGCATCAATTAAAAGTTTTGTAATCGGAACTGGGAAATCATCCTTAGTGCAATGCCGATTAGGATCTCTGAAATCCATGCAAACTCTAATTTGTCCGTTTTTCTTCTTTATAGGGACAATATTAGCCAACCACTTGGGATAATGAACTTCTCTGATGAAGTTAGATTTGATAATCTTATCAACTTCAGCTTCAATTTTGGAAGCATAAGTTGGGTGTGTTCTTCTCACGGCTTGCTTAAATCCTCGATGTTCTTCTGATAAACCCAAATGATGAGTAGAAACATCAGGATCAAGCCCAGGCATTTCTGTATAGTTCCAAGAAAATACATCTCTATTTTGCTTTAGAAAATAAATATACATCTCTTGATCTTCAAGATTCATGGCCACACTGATTAAATTGGGGCATGATCTTCTTTTGTACCCAGATTTATTTCTCTGAGTTCATCCACAGTGGTAGAAATACCCTCTTCAAATGCTGGTGGAGCATCTCTGAGATCTTCCTCTTATTCTTCATCATGTATTATTTCTTCTGTTTCTACTTGCATAGTAGATGATAAAGCATAATTTTCATGATCATAAGAGATTTCAAAATTTTTATATCTTGAAGAAGAAGCTTCCATTTCTGACCCGATTGATGATGAAGGGTCTTCTTTGGGTGATAAAGAGGAGATGATGGATTGAGAATCGACATCATTGTTCACCTCAGATGTTTCTATAACTTCTTCTGGCCTAATTAGTGAAGTATAGACTTGTTGGATTTTAGTAGATGAAATGAAGACATCACCATTTGTGCTTTCATTAATTCTTGGTGGGTTACCAATTTCTCCCATGTTGTCTGGCTCGATTTCCATAATTGACATTATGGATCTTTCCATAAGAGTATTTTGATTTGGGTCTATCTTGTTAATTTAACTGATAGGCAACACATAATCTGTACTCACATGTGTAAATGGATTTACTGGAATATTCTCCAAACCATATGGAGAATTAACTTTGATAATCTCCTTTATTGTGCATTTCTCCCTTCCCTTCATGTGATAGAATTCCGCCTCAATGTATTGAGACTCACATGTCTTGAACAGGGCCTTACCACCATACAATGTCCCAACATGACCATCGAAACAATATTTGAGACATTGATCGTATGATGAAGGGATAACCGCATGTTGATGTAGCCAGGGTCTTCCAAGCAAGATGTTGAAGGCTGAGTCTTGATCAACAACTATGAAATCTGAATTGGATATAAGATCTCTAAACTGAGTTCTGAGTGTAACTTCGCCCAGTGGTTCTTGTTCATTTTTATTATATCCTTGTAACATCATGGTAGAAGGAGATAAATCAGATTCTGTGAGGCCCAATCGACGAAGTGTACGAATGGGCATGAGGTTGACTCCTGAAGCATTGTCAATGAATGTTCTCCGGACATCTACGCCATTGACCTTTCTAGACAAGTACAAAGGTCTAATATGTCCATGCACAACATCATCTTTATCTTCATCAGTAAAAGATATTATTTCATGGAATTCTGCAGGATTATTCTCTATGTGATAGACTTTAGCTTGGAAATTTCAGTTTCAAATTCATGAGGACTTGACAAACCCTCGATGAGTGCTTCTCGGAGATCTTTTGACAGATTTAGAGCATCCAGAATTGATAACTTGGCTGGTACTTGGGCCAAGTGTTTCAATATATCATACTTTTGATCTAGAGGTCTGCGTTTCCCAATAGGAATATGTGGTTTAGCAGGTACCTTGGAAGCATATGCTTTAGAAGTTGATGCATCTTGTATCGGGATAGGAGTTGGAAATATTCCTGGTTTTGGAAGATTAGACTGATTAGATCCATTTACTTGCTGAGATGAAGAAGATGGAACCTTTAACCGGTCTTCCAAAATAACTGTTCCAGGACTGAATTTTCTATTGGTAGAAGAACTTGCTTGTTCTTGCTGAGCTCGCTGAAGGGCTCTACCATGAGTTTTAGCTGCGTACATAGTTCTAGTAGGGGTAGAATTGGAATAGTTGCTTCTGAAAGATCCACGTCTTCTCTTGTATCCTGAGCCCCTGGAACTTATTCTGATTCCCCTGTTTGATACAGGGAATTCAGGCTCATTGAAATCAAAACTATGACTGGCATATGGATCTGTTAATTGAATCATATTAACAGAACCAAAGATTAACTCTTCGTCTAATGAAGACTCTGCCTAATTAGCCTGTTTAGGCTGTTCCGTATGGTGGGGCGGTGCCCGTGGATTTGAAGTAGATGGCATGAATTCTTCCAGAGTCAAAGACAATTTAGGATTTGACACATACTCATCTTCTTCTGATTCTTTTTCTTTCTTTGAATCATGTCTTTTCTTTGAGGACTTTCCCTCTGACGAAGACGGTTTTTCCGCAACATTCATGGTAGAAGAAACAATCGGTTTCTTTAATTGTGTTCAAAAAATAGCATGAGTTCGGTTGATTGTCTTTCTGACCATCCAATCATCATACTTCTATTCATTTTTTCTTTTGACTTCTTTCCATTTGCCTTCCTCCTCTGGAACTGTAGCAGTAACACATGCTACTTGAGCTGAAGAACCTTTTAGTTTGACTTGTCCCGAGTTGACCATCTTTTGAAGGAGGTATTTGAAGACAAAACACTCCTGGATGGGATGCCCCAACATTTGATTAAAGGGGAAATAATTGGGATGGTCTTCATCTCCTTCCTTATTTGGCCTTTTGGGCCTTGGAAATTGAACCATATTATTTTCAAGAGCCGAAATGAAGTAACCAGGAACTTGTTCATTTCGGAAAGAGTATGTTTTTCTCTTCAAATCCTCAAATTGTTTTCGTATTTGATCTCTTTGATCATATGGATGAAATGGCCTTTGGTGTTGGCGCTCAGGAGGTGGAGCCCTTCGAGAAGATGAATGTTTTGAAGTAGAAACGGGTACAGGTGATTGTTTAAGCATAACTGTAGAAGTTTATGCTTTACCTATTCTCCTTCCTGGAGCTAATGGAATTACATGATATTTATCCTTATCCTGTATAAGGGAGTCTTCAATCTACTGAGTGATTGAAGTAAGGTTTCGAAACACTCCTGTGTATTTCACAGGGATTAACGGCGTGCGTAACTTATCACGCAAATTTGCCACACATATTGGTAATAATTATTCTTGAGGGAGTCCTAATCTTAGGGAATATGTTAGTCCCTTCTTGTGAGCAATGAAATTTGAGACCCTTTCATTCTCCCTTTGCTTACAGATTGTAAGATCAAAAACTGTTATCTTTGGCATAGTTGAGCTGAACTAAAGAAGGAATTGTTTACGGAGATCTTCCCATCCAGTAATTGACCGGGATTGCAAGCTTGTATACCAGACAAAGGCTAGTCCTTGCAAATTCCATACGAAGCATCTGAGTTTTACTACTTCTTGCTGCTCCATAGTTCCCATCATAGGATCACAACAAGACACGTAATGCGTCAAATTCTGTTCAGGGTCACCTGATCCATTGAAAATAGGGAATACAGGGTTTCCAAAACTGGATGGAGGAGAGATTGAATCTACCCATTCAGGGTAAACATTCTTTTCTAGTTTAACCTACGCATGTTTTCCTTCCATAGTTTCTAACCGAGCTTTTAATGACTCAATAGTAGTTATTAAATTTTGAGAAACATCCAGTTGAACTTGGACTTGGGTAGGTGCAATGAATTGAGCTTGGACAGATGTGGTGGTTGGTGCTGTAACTGATGGTAGCACTGCCAACTGTTGTTGCACTTGACCCGTAGGATTAGACCTGTGAGGGTGTACTGATAGAGGAGGATATTCTTGATCCATCTCAGTAGCTGCAACAAATTCCTTTGGCTGACTGACTCCAGCATTCTAAAGAATAAGACTACTCTGAAGTAGTTCTACATTCAACCTTCTTAATTCCTTCATTTCTTCTTCCTGTTGTGAAAAACTTTGCTCTAGTGAGAGCAATTGGCCTTCTCCAGAGGAAAGATATGTAACCTGATTCTTTCCTCTCCCTTTGTTGGATCCTTTTCGGAGAGGGGGAAGTGGGTTACTCGAAGGATTACCTAGGATCTTAGTAACCCTTTGATTTCGCGTACGCACACCTTCTTCATTTGTGTCAATGCGTACATCTTCTGGAGCAGGAACCTCTTCATCAGAGTCCCCTGAGTGACCCTCATCTGGTGGATCAGCAATAACGGAATTGATGACATTGATTGATTCATAATGCATCGCACTACAGTCCTTTCTATCAGCATTTCTGTGATATTTTATTCTTCCATGTCCTTGATGAGACATTTCCTTTTGTTGATTCGATCCTTCAGGAACTTCTTAACGAACCGTAATTTTGAGGGAATCTCCTGATAATTTGCCTCTTCGTTCCTCTTGAGGCTTCTTCCCCAATCGTGAAAAGACCGACTTTCTCTGAGGAGGGGATTGATGATTTGAAAAAGTCCCCAGTCCGGTGGACTGGGGCTGTTCCTGCTGTTTCTGCTCAACTCCTCGAATCCTATTTGTTGATTCTGAGGGTTGGTTTAAAAGAGTCCCCAGTCTGGTGAGCTGGGGTGGCTCTTGACATGTTATGTCTGATACTTTCTTAAAATCTCTCCTGATCTTGCGAACCTTAGTCCGGAAATTAGCTGGATGCATTATCCTGTATCCACTTTTATCACCTGGTTCAAAAGACCGTTGGATGATTTCCGACACTTCTGTCACTTGATGATGTGCTTTCTCCATACGAGATGCATGTTCAATATTCTTGTTTGCTTGATGCAAGAGTAATTCAACAACTTGTTCTCTGTATTCTTGATTTTTAGAGGAACTAGTTGAGGCTTGTTCTTGGGCAAGAATTTGATTACAAACAGAGCCCAATGACTGTGGCCGGCCATGGGCAATAACATTGCATGATACCATTTTCGATGGTCTTTGCTGACTGGAGAGAACCGTGAAATGTAGTGCTCCATGAACACCCCATCCTCTGACATGAATACCAGATGGGGCATTGGAAATTAACTGACGTAATCTTCTTAGTGCGCCAAGGCATGAACTTTGAAGGGATCTCTGCTGCTTTTCAACCTTCAGATATCGAGAGACTGATAAGGATTCCAAATCAATCTGATGTTTTAACCCTTCTATTATCTTAATATGATCTTCATATTCATCATAATATAATACTTTCTTTTTAAACTGACAAATAGTTTTCCGAATGTTGAGACAAATATCATGAATTTCATCTTCCGTCAACATTTCTGGAATGTCATAATGAGAGTCAACCAGAGGCCAAAACATGACTGGTACTTCACCTTTTTCCAGTTGTTTTCTCATGTTCATCATTTCCTCTTTATCATTTGATGAAGATTCTTCTACATGATTTGACCAGAGTTGTTTTTTCCTTTTTGCTTCATTGGATTCAACAGGATTGGTAGAGAAATCATTGATCAAACTAGAAGATGCATGACTTAGGGGTGGTTCGAAGAATGACCTACACCCTGGACTATCTTCTGATTGAGAATGTATTTCACCTGCTAGCGATGAAGCAACAGACATGACTGGTTTCACATTTTCAAGTGTCTCAAGATAAGAGGGCATTATCGGCACTACATTGTCCACTGGATCATTTTCCGGGTAATGTACATCACTACTGCGGAGAGGACTTTCGCAGAAAAATTCATCATCATGGGGAGGACCACCATAATGGGTTACAGAAAAAGATGAGATCTCTTGCTCCTTGGTCTTTTGACCACACAGAGGGTTCCTGTGGCTCTCATCTGAAGATGAAACTTTGAGATCGACCGAATTTTCATGAAGCAAGCCTTCATGAGGAAGTGTCTGTTGAAGACATTCGAAATTAATGTTCCCACTACTAGGAAATGAGGGAGTAGAATCTTGAATTTCAATAGATAACTGTCTGAGGGCTTCAATAACTCCAGCATCGAGCAAGGCCTTGTTACAGATTGGCTCTTGATCTCCTGACTGTGTGGGGCGTGTCTTTTTCTTAGATTCCTTCTTACTCACCTTGGAAACCACTTGTTCATGAAAGTGGCTACTCTGAGCAGGTGTATGTTCCTGATTAGGAAATATGGACAGGTTAGGCTGACGATCTCTAATCAAATCAGGTGTATGTGCCTAACTTGGTTGTCCGTATGATATGGGGGAGTATGCCCCAGAACCCTCTTGGACTGGAACAGATGTGTGTGTTTGTTCCGGAGTGAATTTTTGATGTCTCACTCCACTGGTAGGGATAGATTTATGTGTCTTTCCCTGAGATGCTGCTGAAGTTGTTATAATATCCTAGCAGGCATCCAAAATATGAGTAGGGATTTGCTTCTGCTCTTTCACCATTGATAGAATATGCTTGGTGACTTCAGCTTCCAGAACAGGGATATACATCCATTCCGGGCTTGGAGTAGGTGTATGTGCCTACTCCTGTCCTCCTTTTCCTTTCAGTGAATCCTGACAGTACTCAAGTGTGGGGGCAGAGAGTTGAGACTTCATCTTATTTGTCGTCGGAGCTTTCTGACTGACTTCTCTGAATGCTACCAAGCGAGACTGTTGGTAGGATTGATTAATACTAGCAGGTGTATGTGCCTTCTGATTGCACTTCGCCGAACGTGGTTGACGAGATCCATCATATGTAGTCATACGAGCCTACTGACTAGTTGATGATGTATAAACTAGTGTATATTCCTGCCTATAGTACTCCGCCAGAATTGCCTGACGGGATTGGCGTGCTGCTTCCAGACGATTCTGCTGGACAGTGGGATTAAAACGGGAAGGTGTGTGTGCCCACTCATTGCTTACCACTAAGTTAGGTTGGTGGAATTCTCTGAAGATGGCAGATATGAGACCCTACTCATTATTGACCGGATTCCACCTCTGGCGGTTCGTCTTGCTTCCTCGGGTTCGAGGAACGTGAGTTGAATGCCTGGAGTCGGTACCCTCATCATGTTGAGGGCACACTGTCGCATGAGTCTGGCGGTGATTGTTGGTGGGAGCCCTCGGGAAGGACTCATGTCTACTTGAATTAATGCCCTGAGGGACCTACTCATTCACCTCCTCAGAATAAGGGAGTGAATGGTGATTGCGTTTCAGGGATAATGACCCAAAACGATTGGAGACGGTAGTCAGCACCGCCTGCTTCTTGATCACTGGTCATCGTTGTCCGGACGACCGGTGTTAGTTGTTCACTTGGAGGTCTTTTCGGGCAGCCTCCAGAGTTGGGATGGTACCATGTTGACGGTACTCCTTAACCAGTGCGTTTGATACCTAGGGTTGAAGACGCCGAGTAGGTGATGTCATCCTCAGAGCGGACGACGATCCAGCAGGAGTAGTAGTAGTGGCATTTGTAGCAGCATTATTCACAGGAGTGAACTTGAGAGCAGCCATTCTGGAAATGCAGAAGATCTTGGAAAAGAGTGCCTTTTGATATAATAGACGTAATCAAGATAAATTCATCCACTACATCTTTTGGATGAGAACATATATCAAAGATTTTTTTTTTTGGCCCTCTCATTGAGTTTTAAATAGGGGCATAACAAATAAGAAAAACATAATTTTAACATGGTTAAGGGTTCACGTCGGGTTCACAGTTTTTTGTTTCCCTTGTAATTCGGGGATGACCTCCTTGATGGGAGGTTCAAACATTCCAATCGGTTTCTAACGAGTTTTTTCATAGAACTGGAAACATCCAATGATTACACATCCATTTGGACCTATTTTCCAAAGGTAGGCACTCAATAGTTTGTGGACTAATGAGGCTTAGGAATTTTCATTGGTCGAGAGGATGGGAGTTCGGACTCATCACACCTTTTTGAGGGGAATTATTGTCTATTCTGGGACTCTATTTATATATTTAAGTTATGTTCGTGAATCCTTATTACATTACCAAGTATCAAAAGAGCTTTCCTTTAGATCTGACAATCAATGATCGATATGTAGGAAATTTATATAATATTTTATATGTATTCGAGGTTCTTCATTGATAGAGAATCATCTGTATTTGTTAGATATTCTTAGTCAATGGTATCCTTTGATACGTAAAAAGTCTCTTGGTCATTATGATGACCATGCTGGTTTTAAAGCCACTCAGTGGGGCACTTGATGTTTATTATCTTTCATAAGGACATGGATTATTTCAGAGTTGGGATCGAACCCGCAGATGGGCTACCTACGTATCCTTTGTTTAAAAAAAAGGAATCATAACCCGCGTAGTTTGAGTAAGGGAGTATGATGTTTATGATTGATGGCTCAAAGAAGGATGTCATAATTACTTTTACACTCTAAGCTCACATGAGTCATTCTCGGTGTGAGAAACAAGAGGTATTGGTAAAAATCGGACAATTGTTCCATGAAAGATGCAATCATAAGAAATAATATGGGACTTATATATGTATGACTGCCTAGATAAATGAAGATTTGGATTTACTTCAGGGAAGAAATCCAAGAACAGGGTCCATAAAGGTATATGTACTTCATGGAGATTTGAATACTCTAACTTAGGGCTTACTCCTGAAAAGGAGGCCCAAATTAGGAGAGGACTTATGATTGGGTTTTTACTCCTAAGAAGGAATACCAGATCAAAGGTAAATTAGGACTGGTTAAGAGGAATTAAGACTGGGGATTACTCCAGAAAAGGAGGCCCAGGTTAAGAGACTTGAAAAATTAAGGGACTTGGGGATTACTCCTAAGGAGGATGCCCAGATTTGAGAATTATGACTGGGGCTTATTCCTGAAAAGGAGGCCCAGGAGGAAATGAGGATTTGGGGCTTACTCCTAAAGAGGATGACCAAATTTTAGAATTATGACTGGGGTATATTCCTGAAAAGGAGGCCCAGGTTAAGAGAATTATGGTTGGGGCTTACTCCTGAGGAGGATGCCCAAATTCGGGGACTGGGGCTTACTCCTGAAAATAAGGCACAGGTTAAGAGAATTATGGTTGGGTCTTCCTCCTGATGAGGATGCCCAAATTAGGGGACTGGGGCTTACTCCTGAAAAGGAGGCCCAGGTTAAGAGAATTATGACTGGGGCTTACTCCTAAAAAGGAGGCCCAGGAGGAAATGAGGATTTGGGGATTACTCCTAAGGAGGATGCCCAGATTTGGGAATTATGATTGGGGCATATTCCTGAAAAGGAGGCATAGGTTAAGAGAATTATGGTTGGGGCTTACTCCTGAGGAGGATGCCCAAATTAGGGGACTGGGGCTTACTACTGAAAAGGAGGCCCAGATTAAGAGAATTATGACTGGGGCTTACTCTTGAAAAGGAGGCCCATAGTTGAAATAGTTCTCTCATCTTAAATTAAGAGGTTGAATGAATGAAATATCAATATTTAGTGACATAAAGATGTGTAAATCACTAGGTTTTGAGAGATATTCCACATAATTCCTTCCAGATAAGGAAGTAAAATCAAGAAATCATGCCATAAATGGCTTTGAATAGTGTCTTGAAGACTGAATCTTGAATAGGGGAGGTGGAATGGCATAAGAGGGGTGAAATGGGCAAGAAGGGCACCCAAAAAGATAGGGGTGCACAAGTCCTGGAAGGCGCGCAGGTACTACGTGGGCGCTCATGTCCTGGTCACGCTGGTATACCTCTACAACACATGGGTACTTGCGCGATGGTTAACCAGTAGGGTAATACTCGAGCGACTCTTGGTTAAAGCCTTCAGAATCATCTTGAGGTTCTTCTAGAAGAGGGGCGCGCAAGTTCTATTGAAGGAGTAAGGCGGCGTGCAAGTGTGGCCATTTCCCTTAAGGGATGGACACTCAGGCGCGCAATTGTTGATGAGTTTCAACACTTAGGCCTTCCTCCCCCTCTTTAGATCTTCCGTTCTAGGTAAGAAATTACCTTAGAATTGTTTTGGAAGCTTTCAAAAGAGACTAGGGTGCCGGGAGCTTAAATCTGAGTTTCTGGAAAAATTTCCTCCCAAATGGGGGGCCCACAGGGTCTATTTATAGGCTGGAGAAGACCCAGGGCGGTTATCCTTTAGGGTGAGCAAGTCCCTTGCACGACCATTATGCGTCACGCAAGTAGACTTGCGTGACAGTGAAGGAACTTGCGCGACCTATGGGCAATGTTCTCTTTGTTCATCCCTTTGTCGATTTTTTTATGTTTCTTCAAAGGATGAATCAATTTGTGCTAAGTCATTTCCCTTTTCCAAACTTTAGACTCTGTGATGAAAAGGAGTGTCAACACTAATAAAGGAATATTCCATGTATCTCTTTTAACCTTGTAAAATTAATTTCTTTTTTTATTTTTTTAAATGGTATTAATTAAATGGAATGGTAAATCATGATGGACTGACATCCTTGAATATTTTAAGTTTTTTAAATGGAATGAATTTTTCATGATGGAATTATTTCCATTCATGTATTAAATTGTTTAAATTGAAATGGAATTTAGTTAAGTGTTATGACCACATCCCTTGTTATGATTAAATAAGCCTGGAATATTTGAATTGTTATAATTATGAAGCCTTAATTATAATGGATTGATAAATGAAAATCATGAGGGGTAATTCCACATGGATTCAATTATTTTTATAAATATGATTACTCCTTGATATAGGATATGGAATAATGGTAAGGGTTCTGTTGATAATTTCGGTATCACACTCCCTTACATCGGGTGTTGAGTAGGACATCTCCCACCATTGATATGATATGGAAAGTCATAATTATGGGTCATGTCCATTGTTGAGTGTTGGTGGGATAACACACTCACATCTTCGAGTGTCGACATGATGACACACTCACCATATTGATTGAAGATCATGACATCTCCCACTCATTTTGAGATTTAGGGCATATACCCTTTGGCTTGAGCTTATACCCTCATTTAGACTGGTTATGGATGACTGAGTTATGCCCTAGTCAAGCAAGAACCTAGTATTCTAGGTATATGGACACATAAATATAAACGAAATTGGTTTATATAGGGGGATGTAATATCGAACTATACTATGTATATATTATTACTATATACATATCATTATAATTTAGTCATTCTTTCTGACCGTGAACTAATGTCAGGAGCGTCGTCCATGTGTCTTGCAAGAACCAGATCTGATAGGTGTTTATTTATTTATTTAGAACTATTCTTTTATTCATATTACCTACAAATTACATTAATTTGTATTCACATACTGGTTATAGTTGTAGACATCATTGGTGTTAACATACTGGGATTTATATCTCCCAACCTACTCAGGCCACCATTTCACTATGGTACCCGAGTAGACCGTATGTTCATAGTACCATGAAAAATTGATTTCTGTGTTTCTTATACCTAGGAGTTAGGATTACAGGACTAAGAAGTAGCTCAGAATGCTCATGTAGTTCACCCTCAGGGAATTTTACTTATTTCTTTATTCATGTTCTTTGTTATATCCAGTTTCCTGCTGTTTTTTCTACTATTTTAGATTATGTATCCTCATAAAAAATGAATGAGATGGTTGTATATTATCATTTTCCATATTTTATACTCATTTTATATTATTCTTACATTTATCCTTCTTACTTTTACTACTTCTTCCACTATTTTCTAATGTTTATTATCTGAGTTACTATTGTGCTACTCTGATCATGAGGGTATAGTATATCCGATATCACCTCCTTACACCCTCATTGTTAGTCAGAATCTTCTAGCTATGGGGAGTAACTCTTGAGGCCATGTGACCCACAGGTCCGGATACTATAATAGCGATCAATTATGATAAGATATTACAAAGTGGTATTAGTGCATTCTTTTACTTTGTCTTGCTATTTTGTAATTGGTAGAAATGGTACTAGGAATGTGTCAGTGATTGGTAAATAGCTATTATTGGGAGTGATGAACCAATATATGGGGAAAACTACTAGTGGAAGGGGATGGGGTTGTTTTTCATGTTCGTAGATATTGTAGTTTCTTTTTCATTTCACCTTTAGTCAACATTTTACCTTCTACTACTTATTGATTTATGTAATTTATGGTATTTGACCCTTGGCCTAGAATGGAACGAAAGTAGCAGTACATGCATCATCATAGGTACATAAGAAATAAAATTCCATGAATATTATAGGACATGTAGCTACATTTATAGGTTTCCTACTGATTTGTATTTTCTGTCCTTGATTGTATGTCATACCTTGTATTTATTAGAATTTATTCTTATACAACATGCTTGGGTGATTTATTTATCATTTTTTTTCAATTTTCCATGCTTCTATGTATATGAATGTTATATTGTGATTATTTTTTGTGATAACATGCATGTTTTTTATATATATAATTGGTTGTAATTAATGGGAAACAATTTTCAATTTATAAAGTGTATGGGAGCTTTATAAATTATGGAATAGAAACCCATATTATCTAACAATGATATATGACCATGATATATTTTTAAATGGTTATAAATTTAAAATTTGTTTGATTTTGAGTTTAAATGAATTGGTTACCTCAATAACGGATTGTGACTCTATCACACAGGCATATCGATCTTGTAGTTACATTCTTAAATGGAGAACTAGACACAAGTATGTTATTTGGGGAATGTTTTATATGAGACAACCCTCTATGGGTGTTTTGAAACTTTAATAATTAAGAAGATACTATTGGGATGCATTCTGATGAGCCCAGGATAGCTTTACAAGACCATTATAGGTATCCTTATCTCTTAAAATGAATTTATATGATAAATTGACTAATAAATAATGGATTAAAATTAATATTTAATGTATTAAAAGGGAGGTTCTATAAGGCATGCTTGTTATTCCTTGAGGCATTAGTTAATTTTGGTATTGTGTGATTTCTTTTTATAATTAGTACATAATGACCTGTTTTTAATATTTTAAATGTTTATAGATTAAATGTGAATCAATTTAATGAATTTAAAATGGAAACTTAGGTGGTTTCCTTCCTTCAAACCCATGTTTAATTTTGGTTTACATATCTCTTTTAGTTTCCATATAATGGAAACATTATCATTTTTCACAGGCCAATATTTTTTTAGAAATATATTAAATTGTAGGATCTTTTTGCCTAATGACATTCCGGTAGGTGTTATCTAGTGATGTGGTTGACAATTTTTCTTTTATAAGGAGATATCCTATGGTAGGTAACACCATTAGTGCTTAAATTCCTAAATAAGTTTTTTGGTCTTTTTATCATTTCGTTTCGTTCAAGTACTATTGTCCCTAGTATCATTCATAACTTCTAAATGAATCCATTTTTTATATGAGTGTTCATGTTATCCTTGACCCTTGGTATGGTCATAACCATCAATTAATTATAATTCCTATTATGTTAGACATTACTATGTCATGGTCATCTGGTTAGTAGGTTTTGTGATCCAGTTTCTCTTTCTTTGGGCAACCCGAGAGGTCGTCGGTCTATTTCACAGTCATATAGAATGGTACAACTTGATCTAGTTTCTATGTTATTCATTTGATGAAAGAATAAATATGGAATAAATTCTATATATACCATTAAAGATATTAATCTTTCTCATTAAATATCATGGTAGTGTGAATTTATATATACTGAGGTCGTCATGTTACTAAATGAAGTAATAAATTAGTTGTGCTCAATTAAGTCCTTGAGCCTTGTGTTTTTGGTTACTTTATCAGGTCATCTCTTGAGTAGAGTGAAATGGTATTTAAAGGAATCAATTTATCCCAATTCTCACTATGGATTCTGTAGGATCTAATGTTCTGACATGACAGTCATGTTAGTGTTAGTTTTTATGCCAGATACTTTAATGTTTACGTTTAAGGTGAGTCTGGCCTAGTACACTAATGAGTGGCTAGTTTGTCTCTTTTATTTCAACGACTAGTAAAATCCTAAGCTTGGGATCATCCAATCTGTTCAAGTCAATATGTTTCCTTCAAATTATAAGGAACACAACCATAGAGGACCATTTTAAATGGTTGGTTTTTATTGAATTCCCTCAAGGGTTGAATGTTTTGAACCATGTTGGTGCTTGTATGGAAGCACAACATTGGAATGGTTTTTTATTTATAAAACCTTTGAAAAAACATCATTGGTCTAGTATGGGATTCATTTGATAATTTATAGTGATCATGAGATTCCTAGGATGGTAAAGGCATCATGGTTCGAATGGAAATGCGATGAAAATTGAAGTTCAGATTCCTTCAAGAGGTCAACCAGTTGTGGTTCGAATGTTCTTCTCCTATTTTTCTATTAGTTTACTCATGATAAAGTGATGATGATGTCCCCTATATTGACTTTATCTTGGGTTCAATAAGATATCATTGGTCTTACACTTTAATAATGTTTTAAATACCATTGGTCTTGATAAGTCATCTCTATCGGAGTTTCACACTAGATGTGTGGTTTTCATTGAGGCTTGGTTAGTCCTGAGTGATACATGGGTTCCTGAGTAGGAACTCCTTATGTGGAATATTTGATACCAACAATTTAATTCAGAATTTATCCCCATAAATATGCCCTTATAGTCTCATTAAATTTTTGGAAGTGGACATATTATCCTTGTACCGACGTCTCACTCATCAATATGGAGTATGGACTACACTAGGTTAGTTCCTTGGAATCCATTTAAATAGATCTAAGGCTATCCAGGAATTGTATTCAGGACCATAGGTAATGATAAAGGGTAACTATTAAAGTTGGTTAAATCTATAATACACCCCTGTTCCTGCTGATCCAGGATTGTTTAAATGGTAATGCATTGGTTTGATCAGGGAACATCAGTAGAAGTTTGGTATGGGATTTGGTCATTGTGCTTCTCATAAATATGAAATACCCAGGAAAAGTAATCATATTTTTGGTAATAATATTCCAGTAATCTATGCCAAGAATCCTATTAATGCTCGTTAATAGGTGGATAGACCTATTATCCTTCATGTTCCTTGTGTAGAGTCAAAAGGAAATGGTTTAAACATGTCCCTAGGTTAAGGCGGGTGTGGTGAAAGGGTCAGTAGTGTCTTCTGAGGAATCTTGTAAGACCATTTTTAATTTAGTTGATTAGAATTAGATTTTTTCATTGTGATTAGTTCCCTAATATGAATTCGGAAGTAATTAGTTTCACTCATATAAATATAGGAGTTTTGCTAGAATTCTTAGATGAATGCTTGACAAGGAAATTCTGATGGTGGAGGTGTCATGGCTCAAAATTGGCTTTTTTTGTTAAGACATGTGGTGGAGTGTACCATCTATAAAAATTTTGAGGAGACAAGAAATGATCATTTCAAAAGTTATACATGATCAGGTAAGCTCTATTCCAATGTTTAAATCAAAAAACAAGTGTTGTATCGTGTCTTCATGGATTGAGTGTCGTATGGTAAAGTAATGATTATTTCTTCCATCAATTATAAATGAAACACGGCCATTTGAATGAGACTTAATGACTTGTGTAGATCACATTATGTTTTCATTTTTCCTAAAGGCTTCTCAAGGATGATATGTACTTAGGTGGGGAGGTTCTAATGACCTATATTTTTTATCCAATGTAAAATTCCAAGGGAATTTGAATTTTGGAGTTTAGTGGATGGAATGTTCTTTTAAATAATATATGGAATGAAATTACCAGAGATGTAACACTTCAAACTATTGTTTTTAGACTTGGATAAATGTATTAGAGGTCCCTCAGGTGTATCCTTGAGTTTTGGGAGTGTCGAAGCCCAAAAATCCATAGATAGAAAGGTCCTCACGGGTTGCATGCTTTGTCTAAAACTGTGGGCCACCCAACAATAAACCATACAGGTTGTTTTAGAGGAGAATGAGGTGTATCATGGGATATGGATTGTTTAATTAATTTGTGCACCTATGGTACATGGTTATTTCCACTTAGGTAGTACCCTCACACTATTCATAACATAGTTTTTTCACAATTAGGCAAACCATGTAGCACAACCATGTAATGTAGGTTTCCTAGGTAGTGGGAGACGCATGTTTGGTGCCTGGTATGGCCAAACCATGTGGCATATATTTAAGGGTGAAATTAGAAAATTTCCCTCAATGATTTTATTTTTTCTTTTTTATTTTATTTTTCCACCTAATTCTTCATTATGAGCCTCCTCTTACACACCATGGGTCTCCCTAAAGCCGAACATAGGCTTTCATAGATATCCTCCATCTGAAGCCTGAATCTAATGTCATCAGTCTCTATGGGTCTGTATCAGTAATATATAAATTCCTCATGAACCTATCATAGTTTAATCTTATCTCAATTGAGTTATCATAGTGCAAGATCACTTACCCTATTTTCAAGGAAAACATCCATTTATTCGATTTCATCCCAACTAGACCAAATCAAGCCTTGGTATTGGATGAGTGAAGCATTATATGTATAAGGTTTGTGTTATATGGATTTTTTCTCAAGTTTCCATAATTTAATAAATGTTTCTATTGTGCCACACACCAGACTTTGTCATACATTTCCCTAAAAATGAGTTCATAATTTTAAATTGTTATAGGTAACTTGTATTTCTCCCTTGGTGATTTTTAATGTATATAGATAATGTCTCTTTGAATACTGACACCCCTTGGGTGTGTCATATTATATTTCCCATTTTATAATTAAATGATTTACTACCTGAAACACCTTCTAAGTGTTCTTTTTGGAGATGTAGTGGATTTTCTTCTTGTAACCAATTACCCAAAATGATGGTGGATCATCCTAAGTGAAATATTGAATATTATAAATTAATTTCCATGTTTTGAAGTTATTTCTGAAATTCATCCTTAAATTGAATTGAGTTATGACTTCTATTTGATGCTTAGTTATTATAAATGGATTTTTTGATAAACAATGACATTGTTTTATGATATAACCCCTTGGATGAGGTACGATGTCTTCAAAATTACAAAGTGGTTCTTAATGATTTACATCTTTCCTATACATATTGCATAAGTGTTTTTACTATTCCTTTTTTGAATGTCAGATATATGGAATTTTTGTACATTCCATTTTCAATTGTTCTAAAGTGGATTTTCCCTCCTTTTAATTATAAAATTATAATAGAACCAAAGCACCTCTTAAGGTCTTGGCCTAACATATATGAAATTTCCCATGTAGGATATTGATCAACAGTTAAAAGAATATTCTCTATATCTCCTTTACCCTTGTAAAATGAATTTCATTTCTATATTTGTTTAAATTTAATGCCTTAAATAGAATTTATAATCATGATGTAATTCCTTCCTTTAATGTTTTAAATTATTTAAATGTAATGATTTTTTCATGAGTGATTTCGTTCCTTGTATGGATTAAATGTTTTAAATTGAAATAGAATTTATGTGGGTGGTACATCCATGCCTATTTTTAGGATTAAATAAGCAAGGAATGTGTGAGATTTTATAATTGTAAATCCTTGATTATAATGTCTTAATAAATGTAAAACATGAGAGGTAATACCTCATGGATTTAATTATTATTATTAATATTATTATGCCTTGATATAGGTGTAGAAATGATTTAAAGGGTTCTATTGATCATAGCGGCATCACACTCCCTTACATTGGGTGTTGTGAATGACATATTGTGCCATTGATATAATATGGACAATAGGAATTATGCACCACATCCCTTGTTTAATGATGGTATGATGAAACACTCACATAATAGAGTGTTGACATGATGGTACACTCACTATATTAATTGTAGAGCAAGAAACCTCCCACTAATTATGATTTTTAGGGCATATACTCCCTAGCTTGAGCTTATGCGCTCATTTAGATTGGTTAAGAATGACTGAGATATTCCCCAGTCTATCCAACACCTAGTATTCTAAGTATATGGAAACTTATGTGTGCACATATTGGGTTCATATAGTTGGATAAAATATAAAACTATACTATGTATATATTGTTACTACATACATATTGTTACATCTTAGACACTCATTCTGGCTAGGAGCTGAAGCAGGTAAAGTCATCTAGTTGTCCATTTGGAACCTGATCTGACCATTTTTTATTTATTTATTCGTGACTATTCATTTATTCATATTACCTACACACTACTTTACTTTGTAATCACGGACTGGTTATAGTTTTAAACACCATGGGTGGTAACCTAATGGGATTTATATCTCACACCCTATTCGGGTTTCTATTGCACAAGGGTACCCAAGTAGAACTTATATTTTTAAGACCATGTACTATTGCTTCTCTTGTGATTCTAATACCAGATATGTAGTAGCATAGGAATGAGCTAGAGCTCAAGATTGTCATAGAGATTCCCCTTGGGGATTTTTACTTCTTTTTTTTATTCATGTATTACCTTGGATAATATTTTATATTATTTTTATGCTGTTTTAGATTATGTATCCTCATCAGGAAATTCATGAAATTGTTGTATATTGGATTTGGTCATCTTTTGTATGTGGTTTATATTCTTCTTCCACTACTCCATCCTTTTTTTACTACATCTTCCACTATTTTCTATTGTTTATTTTTTGAATTATCATTGTGATACTCTAATCATGGGGGTATAGTCTCCCCTCTGTCACCACCTTACACCCTCACAACTAGTTAGAAACCTTTGGCATGGGGGAGGCATGCTTGAGGCCATGTAACCCACCGATCCAGCTAACATTTTAGTGGCCAGTCGGGCCAGGACATTATAGAAATAATCCACATTGTTCTGGAAACCTATGTTATCCTAGAACATGATATACCCTCAATATGAGATTCTTTCCAAGACTCCTAAAAAAACTAGCATCTATAATATAGAATAATGGATCGAGACTTTTTCTCTAAACTATTTTTCCCACCCCTTGTAACCACATTTGGAAGAAGTTACCACCTTGAAGAAACTATGAAGGCAAGACTATAACCTCAACCACTATATTCCACATTGTGTATACCCATTCAAACTCAAAGAATAAATGTGAGGAAAAATCAATGCTGAGATTCTATAAACAAAATAATTTCAAGACAATATAAATCCCTTTATGGATCACCTTTTTATTAGTGGAAATCTCATGGCTTCAAAAATTCTATAAGAGGAAATTATACTTTCGTGGTATTTCATTGCACCAAAGTAGTTTTCCCCAAATTTCATAAAAAAAGGGTATCTAAGAGAATAGATCTATTGGCCTTTATTGAGAAGGATCTTGAATTTGAGTCCTAGAAATTACACTTTTCCTGCTCATCTGATACATTAAAAAGATGGAAAAAATCATATTGTTATTTTTTGAGAATAGAATGGGTGAAAACAAGGTATTCATGGACTTTCTAAATTTGATATCTATGGTTGGAAAACCAAGGAATCTATTAATTCAATCCAACTAGTTATCATTCTATAAGCTGATTTCACCCAGGCTGATTATCCAGCATGCATGGAATTGAAGACTTGGAATGTGACTTTGGATTGCTACCCGATCAATTTGAGGTGTTTAATTTCTGTGTACTGAGATTATTCTCATATTTATCCATGATGATATTCTCCCACAGCATATTTCTTTCCACCACCACCAAATCTAACCATTCATGCATGAAATGAAATATAGATAAGACACTTCTCATCCCTATACCACCACCATCCACTAGAAAGGCCATTATCCACCAAGATGCCCAATGGAACCTACTTTATGAATGATAATCCCAAATAAATGATGTTATGAGTTTACCAATAATTCATATCACTATATTTGTAACCATAATGACCAAAATTATGTGAATGGGAATAGAGGTGATCACTCTATTCATGAGTAGGATTCTCACTCCAAAATAGTGGAAATGCTTTTTACAGTTATTTATCTGAGAAGATATTTTTCCACCACCTTGTTTAGGATAATTATAAAAAGAAATTCTACTACTATTGGATCACCTATGTTGTCCATAGAGAGACTTAGTTTGTCAATAATAGTGCTAGAGTCAATTATGTCTTTCTGCCTCCCTGAGAAATTCCTTAAGATACATAGACTACTATTTTGATGATTTATATGTTGGTTTCTCCATTTATAGTACATGTTGAGTATTTTATAGATGCCTCATGGGGAATTTCAACATCCATTGGGAAAGAGAACCTCGTCAATTGTGAACATAATATGGGACCACCTTTGAAAGTGCGATCTATATCGAAACAGATGGATCATCCCTACTAACATTTTGTCTTTATTTAATCTTCTTAGATAATCCATAGTCAATTTAAACAAATATGGATACAACATGCCCCCCTCCCTCATCCCATTAACTAACATAAAGAACCAACTTCCCCTTCCCATTAAACTAATTGAAAACCATAATGAGAGAACACATATAAACAGTATGTCGGTTTTCTAAGAAGAAATGCCCATAATGTTCAATACATTTAAGATAAAAAACCCCTTCTCAACTCTATTTACTGATATTTTGTTTTTTTTCAATAGTTTTGGAATTGGGGTGATTATTCAATAAGATTTGGGTGATCCATATTTTCCCATGTTAGTTTTTCTATTTTCAATTTTTGTTCCCATGCAATAATTGTCAATTTAATGGATTTATTCATTGACTAATGTAATGATTTTCATTAATGAAATAATTTTTTATTGGTTTATATATGTTTTTTTATGTGTATAATATAATATAATAGACATTCATTCCAAGAAAAAAATATCATTTATAAACTATGGGTTGTTACATTCTTCCCCTCTTTAGAAATATTATCCCCAAAATTTTAACTCATATTCTCAGTTGAGAATAGAAGAGGGCATTTATGGTTCATTTTTTCTTATTCTTCCCATGTCTCATGTTCATACTTATGGTTCATCCAAAATACATTGAGATAGTTGGATTTCTTGATGTGTCAAACTCTATCTCTACGGCCCAAGATCTTCACGAGAAGCTCCTTGTAAGAGAGGTCATTCTCTAGTTATAACACCTTCAGATTAGATACATGTGAGGGATCAGGAATGTAATTCCTCAAGAGAGATATATGGAACACATCATGAACTTGAGCCATATTTGGTGAAAGTGCAATATGATGGGCTACTAACCATATGTGATCAAGGTTATCAAAGGATCCAATGTTCCTTGGGATAATATTCACTTTCTTTCCAAATCGCATGACTATCTTATATAGTGATATTCGAAGGAAAAATTTATCTCCAAATTAAAACTCTACATCCCTTAGATAGTGTTCAATATAGAAATTTTTCCGAATTTGAGTAGCTTTTATATGTTGTTGAATTTATTAATCTTTTTTCGTCATCTCTTGCACATGATCTAGTCCCAATATCTATATTTATCCAACTTCATCACAAAAATTTGGAGTTCTACATCACTTCCCATATCACTACTACAAAACAGGACTTCAACAAAAATGGCATTTACAGCGCTAGAAAAAAGAGTTGATAAAGGATCCCTTTATCAGCACTAAAATAAGCGATGATAATAGGTACCTTTTATCAATTCTTTTTTCTAGTGCTGATAAATGGAACCCTTTATCATTTCATATTTGTAGCACCGATAAAAGTTTCCCTTTATCAGTGATTTATTTCTAGCACTAATAAAGGGTTCTCGTTATCAGTTCATTATTTTTACCATTAATAAAGCGTTACCTTTATCAGTGATATATTTTTAGTACCCATAAATAAATCCTTTTTGAGCACTTATTTAGCACTGATTAAAATCTAAATAAAATGAATAAATAATAAAAAGATTTTATTAAAAATTTATTAATCTTTTTATTATTTAAATAATTATTGATAAAAATTAGTAAATTTATTTTTCTATATTTTAATTATAATTACTAATAAATAGTATATATTAAATATAAATATATATTTATAATAAAAATTAATCAAATAAAAATTAAAAATAAGTAAATTGAGAAAAATATTAAACATTTTTCTAATTAAATAATTATTGATAATGTTAATAAATATTTTATATTAAATATCTTCATATATATATATATTAATGTATACAAATGTGATTTATATCGAACAGAAAAAATTTTCATTACATAAAATAGTAATATAAATAGTGAAAAATGGTTTACAATAAAAAAATAAAATGAATTTAAAAAATGACTAATTGAATCGGGCAATAGACATAATTTAATGACTTTTTTTTTAATTTAACATATAGATCAAACATATTATATTGATTTCATATATACATAATTAATTCTTTTTTATATACAACACCTAGACAAAAAAATTTTTTCTTAATTTAATCAAGTTATATTATTTATTTTATATATATTTATATACTATATATTTTTTAATATTTTAAATATGTATTCAATATTATTTCAATATATATTCCAATATTTCAAATTATTTACAATTAATTACTCAAACTTATCAAATTTTTCAATATTGTTAATGTGTACTTCTTTTAAATTATTCAATTTTACTCATTTTTAATATGCATGAACTTAAGATTCAATATTCATTAATAATGGTAAAAATATATATTTTAAAAAAATATTTATAAATGTATAATTTCTATTTTTATACATTTATAATTATAAAAATAATAATGTTTTATAAATAATTATTTATATAATTATAAGTAAATAATTATATATATATATATTTAAATAATTATAAAATTATAATAAATTTATGTAAATAATGCATATATTAAATATATATATTTATATTTATTTATTAAATTTATATATATATATATATATATGTATATAATTATATAAATTTATATAATGATATAAATAATATTTTTTTTTAAAAAGTATTTATATAATTATAACTCAATAATTATATATTCAAAGATTTATAAAATTATTATTTTATAAAAAGTAATATTATAATTATTATAATTATATATAATAATTATATTTTAAAAAAAGTATTATTCATTTTCAAAAGTTATTATAAGTATTTTTCAGCACTTTTTAGGGATGATAAAGAAATAGATTTGTCAATGATTCAAAAGTGACTATAAAGATGGATTTTATCATCATTTTTTAGCACTGATAAATATCTATGTTCATAAATGCTAAAAAACAATGATAAAATGTATCTTTATCAATGGTTTTTTTGGATGCACTGGTAAAAGTGTCCTGATATATTTTAAGAACCCTAACCATCACAAACTACTTCATGATATATGATGCTCTCCATGGAATCCACCTACTACCTACACTCATCATTGTCGAATCCAAGCTCAAATCTTGTCTAGAATCAAGGCTTGAATCCAAGGCTTGAATAAATCAAGGGTCAAATGAATCCAAGGATTGAACTAAATCTAATTTCTTTATCTCTATTTTCACATGGTTATCCATTGAACCTTCTAATTCCACATCTGTGTGTCCGAAAAATATAGTTGGACTGTCCTAAAATACAACAACCCAAAATTCATTGGTTTTTTAGATATATTTAAGTATCATCTTAATCGATAGCATGTGTATCTCCTTGGAAAACATTGATACTTTGTGACTTGAAAAATGCCAATCCCAATATTGGGTTATCTTATTGTGAGGTATAATAGTCTCCCAATACCTATATTCCATGACATCTACCGCATTACAATCATCAAATTTTGAAAAATTAATCTATATAGTGGTTGGTGTTGTCATTGGTTTGGAATATTCTAATAAAAATCACCTGGGATCCTCTTTTTCATATTTTGATCATGAAATTAATGTGATATGATTTTTAAGATTCACCTATAAGCTAAGGAAAATGTTTCACCAATCATAGAAATCTCGATATTTTTCTAATATGAAAGACAAAAAATTTCTTTGTTCTTTGTCCAATCCTAAAGTATTATGTCTTCAACATATATGGGTACCAACATCCTTTTACTATTTTCCTTCTTGATGCAGAGTTTTTGATCTACTCTACCATTCTAAAAACAGTGCTTTCTTAGGTATTTATCAGACCTTAAATACCAGGTCCTTAGTGGTTTCATTATCTTATAAAAATAATTATTTAACCGGAACACCATTCTCTTATTTTTATCCAAAATACACCCATTTTATTTCTTAATGTATAACCGCCCTTAAAATCCATTTTCTATACTTTTACCTGCATTTTCCCTAAAATATCCAAGAAAATTCAAATAGTTTCCAACCGGTCTTTGAGATTAATTTTATCATAAATATAAATTCAATTGAACTAGGAGTTCCCCTTACACACTATACATTCTTTATCTTGATCCACTTTTCCATAGTAAATGATTTTATTGTAGAACACCCACTTGGTTATGATAACATTTCGTTCTTCCAGCCTCGAAAATATTTCCCATGTCACATTATTCTTATAAGGATCAAGCTCCTCATGCAAATTTTGGATTCAATTATAATCCTTGTGATACTCTACAAATGATTTAGGATCTACGTGGTAAAAATGAGGTTTTTTATATACTCTTAATCATTCAAGTTTTCATCAAAACTATCCAATCCCCAATGACATTTTATTCATCGATTTCAGTCTTGATTATATTTCTAATAGATTATAATCCATCTTTATTTTCCTCACCATCAATATATTAATTTGAGTCTACCTCAACCCATGTGTGCTCCCCCCTATGATACTCAATTCAACATTAATTTCCTTTGATGCTTCATCATTATTTCAATTATTAATAATCTCCTCATTCTAATTACTAAAAAATATCGATGAAATTTTTCTTGTCATCATAAAAAAATCTCAACCCACCCTTTTTAATTCATTATTTAATTGTACAATTATCTAATATGATCAATTTTTCACTTCAAAAAACCAATTTCCTCTTTCCAACATAATTACCATTAATTTTTGATAACCCCAAATTAAAATATAGTTCGGCTAGTTTTCTATACCTTTGTAAAAATATATCTACATTTGAAATGATAACCCACTCATTAATACTTCTCAAAAATAACATAATTTATTTCATCACACATAAAATATAAATAATGTATGTTTTACATTAATTTCTTTTAAAATATATCATTCCTTAAAATTGCCTTTTGGTTCCACTTTTAGTAATCTCTGATTTCTATCCATGTAATTCTCACAAATGGGAGGCATTACCCCTTTTAGAGAACACAATGAAGTAAAAATGTCATCCTCATCAGTTTTATCTCCCAAATAATTATTATTAAAATTTTTCCATGGGACTCATCCCCAATTTCTTTTATGTTTCTTTTACTAATTTGAGAAGTAGTCATCATATGGATGACTACGTATTTGAGTATTTTGAGAAACATAGGTTCATGTCCACCGGATATGAAGGATGACTTCCATATAAAAAATGAAAAGATAACTATTTGGAAGATGGGTTAATGAGGATAAATTTTTTTCTAACTATCACCTTTGTAAAAATTCTAAGGAAAACACCTACCATAGTGGAGTAATTCTTTTATTAAATTCAATTACACATTTTCATCAATGAATACAAAAAATCTTTCAAATAATTAAATTTTGAGTTTCCCATATTATAATTACCTATAACTTTCAACTTTTATAGTGATAATCTTAAGTTTATTTATTTACTTATTATAAAAAATGAATATTTTATAAACCTAATAGGATATATCTACTTTATCTCATATGATTCAATTCTTCAATTCAAGGTATCTTATTTCCTCCTCATCATCCTTTCTCATTGATTTATTATTTAGTGAGAGTTATTTTCATTTTTTTATCATCATTATTTCTTTACCATCGGCATATCCTTATGGTATTCAATTTTTTCATAGTAAAGTAATTATTCATATAATTAATGTATTATTTCTATTTTTGTTAATCTTTTTAGTATTACTCGTATAAATTTTTTTTTCCTGTACGTTTTGATTATTTTATTTAATTTGGAGGGGTTTGTTAAAATCATCTCATGTTTTTGAGGGATTATACTTCGAGTATGAAACTGACATAATGACAATAATTAAATGTCAGGAAAAGTTGAATTCCTACTATTTATTTGTTATATTTTTCATAATTTTATCAACTTTTTTAAGTTAATTTCCTTATCATTTTTATAAATTTCTTTTCATGGGTCATTTGGAAAGTCTTATTTTTGTTTAAACTATCTACAACAAGACACAAAATGGGTAAAATGTTTCTTTACTCCATTGTTATGGCATTTTACATTTTCATTATCTTTTTCTGTCAAACTGCCAACACTGCATAACAACTTGATGTTGTTAGCTGAAAACCCTTTTTCATTAATGAAATAACACAAGAGTAGAGGATCCTTGTGTTCTTATTGTGGTGAATTCTTGTGATATAATGGGAACATGAGATTCGTTCTTATCATTTGAAACTCAAAAATGAGAAAGGTTTTTCAGTGATGAACATTGAGTCAATATGCAGTGTTAAAAGTTAAAAATAGAAAGACAATAAAAACATGGTAACATTGAAATTTAGGATTTATTTGAGACTTTGGTACCTATAGAAATCAGTTGAACCTCAATATTAAAAATGGTGTGTCAAGTATGACTCCTATTGATTCTTTTTATTTATAATTGACATTAAGTTTACAAAAAAAATGTGAACTAACATACTCAAAACTAATAAAAATATTTTTATTATTTTAATTTTTTTGGGAAATGATCCATAAGTCATTTTCAAAATTTCAGAATTAGTCGCACCTCAATTAAACACATAGTGTGGCCACTATGACTCAATGTTCCCATTATTAGTTTAAAATAAACAATTTAGTTAAAAAATCACTCACTGAAAATAGAGAAAACACAATCATATTTTATTGATAATTTAGTAAATCCATTCATAAATTATTTGAGACATGTAGGAATCAGTCACACATAAAACTAATACGCAATGTGAATGGTATGAGTCAAATTTTGTGTTTCTAGTTAAAAATGAAATTTTAGAAAAAAATAAGTGACGTACTCAAAACTAAGAAAATACACTTGTATTGTTTTGATACTTTAATAAAATGATTCATATGTTATTTAAGACATGTAGGAATAATCCTCACCTCACTCTAACACACAGTATGACTGGTATGACTCTAAGTGTGTCTTTTTATTTAAAATTGACATCAATTTTAGTAAAAATGACCACTAAACTACTCAAAACTGATGAAAAAATTCATATTATTTTGATAATTTAGTGAAATAATCCATAAGAGATATTTTATGAGTTGTAATCAGCCTCACCACAATCTGATACATGATGTTCCCAGTATGACTCAATATATTTATTATGAGTTTTAAATAGACGGTTTAGATTACAAACTATAACTCCATTAAAACTAAGAAAACACAGTCGTATTTTCAGGATAATTTTTGAAATTGATTCATAATGAATTTTTAATGTGTAATTATTTGTTTTTACATCAAACAGATAAAAAATGTGATAGGTCTGAGTGAAAGTGTGTGCTTCCTGTTTAAAATGACATTTTATTAAAAAAGAGAAGTGACACACTCAAAACCATGTAAACACATTCATATTTCTTTTATACTTATTTTAAGATGATTGATAATTCAATTGGGATGTATAGAAATTAGCCTTACCTAAATTAGATTCATGATGTGATTGGTATGACTCTAATGGAATCTTTTTATTTAAAATTGACATCAATTTTAGTAAAAATGACAAATAACCTCCTCAAAACCAAGATAACTCATTTATATTGTTTTATAGTTTATAAAAATAATATATAATCATTTTTGACATGTAGGAATGAACCACACCTCAATTGGATGCACATTGTGACATGTATGACTCCAAATGTGTCTTTTTTCTTTAAAATTGACATCAATTTTTATAAAAAGGAAAACTGGCCTACTCAAACCTGAGAAAAAGCATTTGGATTGTTTTGATATTTTAAGAAAATGACCCATATGTCATTTTTTATGTGTATTAATCATCTTTATCTCTGTTTAAAACCTGATGTGCCTAGTATGACTCAATGTGTTTTTGAAAAGTATAAAATTGAAAAAAAATTCCCAAAAAGGTGTCACTCATTAAAAACTAAGAAGAATCACTTAGATTATATTGACAATTTTGTAAAATTATTCATAAGTCATTTTTGACATGCAAAATTAGTATCACATCAAACTGACACATGATGTGATTAGTATGAGTCCAAGTCTGTGTTTCTAGTTTAAAATGACATTTTAGTAAAAGAGACAAGCGGCATACTCAATATCAACAAAACACATTTCGATTCTTTTAATAATTTACAAAATTGATCAATAAGACATTTTAGATATGTAGGAATTATCCTCACCTCAATCTAATACACAGTGTGACCGGTATGACTCTAAGAGCTTCTTGTCAATATATATGTGTCATTTTAGTATAAAACATGCATCAAATCACCAAAACTGAGAAAAAGTGCCTATATTGTTTTCTCATAATACTATATGCTATTAATAATTTAATTTCCTTATATTTTTTAACTTATACTTATTTTTTCGGTTTTCACAGGGATAATTCTTGAAGATGAACTAGAAGTGGTGTGACATGCAAGAATCAACTGCAACTAAATTTGATACAAATTGTTCTTGGTATGACTCAAAGGTTATATAAAAATAAATAGTTTTTGTTAATTTATTTTTAACATTATTACTGACAAAATAATTGTTTTCTAATGTAGGTGTGTTTTTTTCTTGAGCAAGGGTTGGGATCAAAAGGAAATGGAAGATTGAAATTTTTGAATGTATGTAATAATTTGTAATTATGTAATTGTTCAAACCAATGTTTAAAATATCTATAGTATAGTGTTGTTTCTTATATTTGTGTGGTAGATTTTATTTCATTCAACTTTTGTATTTGTACTTGATTTTTATGATTTTATGGTCTTTTTGGTGTTGCGGTGTGCTGTTACAGCACACTTCACCAGTGCTGTAGTGTGGTATTGTAGCATACTACAATATTCCCCTTTATTAGTTATTTTCTTGCACTAATAAAATACTAGTGCCTTTAATCTCACTCTATTAATTATTTCTTCTCTAGTGCTAATAAATTTAATTTTTCGTGTTATCGAAGGCCTATTTTATAGTAGTGTATTGAGCTTCATATGGATCCAATTGAATAATTTAGTGGATGTTATTTTTTTATGAGAACTAAGATAATTTTATATATTTATCCTAACCTCCTCTAAATTCCATTTAGTAGGTTCTTAGTATATCTTTGAATTTCTTAATGGTCCTTTCATATGGGCCATCAGTTTTGAGGTGATAGGCTAGCCGGAATTTAGGTCATTACTCAAATCATGTTGATGAATTCCCTAGAATTTAGGATTGAATTTTGGATCATGATTAGAGATGAAAAAAATTGGAACCCCATGCTGCCTCACCACATCCTTGTCGTATATCTTGGAAAGTTATTCTAGTGAAAAATATGCACAAATGGTGACTTAGTGTGCTTCCCTAGGGAGTTTATCCACCATAACCCATAACTCATTGATTCCTTTGGATGTCTTCGGGTGTGAAAAATTCTATAGTTATATTCTCCCATTTATATATGGGTATAGTCCATGGTTGTATCATCCCTTTAGACTTATTTCACTCTTCATTGACTTTTTGACATACCAAATACAATGGTATATACTCGATAGTCTCTTTCTTATTTTTGTCTCACAATAAGTGATCTTGAAGATCATGTTACATCTTGGTACTTCAAATATAGATAGAGAAAAGTGATCTATTTTCATTATCCAATAGATCCTTCTTTATATCAGGATATGAAGGTACACAAATCCTCATTCTAAATTAAATCACACCATCATCACTAATGTTGAACTCGTGTAGCTTCCCATACATTACTACTTTTACCTTCTTCTGTATCTCCAGATCATACCTTTGTTCCTCCTAGATAATATCATGGATATATGGTCAGAAAATCATTTCATCAAGGTAGTATTTATTTTATACCATTATGATTTACAGATCTATGCTTTTCATATCCATGAAGACATGGCCTTTCTAAAATATGCATCCTAGATAAAGTAATAGGTTATTTTCTTCTAAGATAATCATCTACATTATTCTCCTTTCCAAGATGGTAGTTAACAGAGAAATCATAGTACTTTATTACATCTAAACATCTTATTTGATACATTTTTATCTTATTATGTGTAAATATATACTTTATAATGTTATGAACAGTTTATATGTCACACTTCTCACCATAGAGGTGGTGCCACCAAATTTTTAGGGAAAAGATCATAGCTACTTACTCTAGATCATCTGTCAGGTAGTGTTTTTCAGTTATCTTCAAATTAAGTGAGGAATAGGCTCTCACTTGGTCCTTATTTGTGACTACAAAACCCAATATGTTCTACAAAGCATTGATATATGTCACCAAACCATCTCCACATGATGGTAGTCTAAGTACAACATGTTGGTTAGCCTCTTATTGAGATCCTTAAATATTTCCTCAGATTATTTAGTCCACACATAAT
Organism: Viscum album; assembly: GCA_963277665.1. NCBI lineage: Eukaryota > Viridiplantae > Streptophyta > Magnoliopsida > Santalales > Viscaceae > Viscum > Viscum album. Next base: position 1,936,334,218 of record OY728142.1, read on the forward strand.
TTACCTCTTTCATGTCAGCTTAGTTATCAGGCTAGAAAATCATTAGTAATTTCTCAAAAAACATCCATAGTAGCCAGATAATCCATGAAAACTAAAGATTTTAATTAAACCTGTGGGTTTAGGACATTTTTCAATTACCTTTATTATTTAAGGGTCCATAAAAATTACCCCACTTTTGATCATGTTCTATAATAATTCAACTTACCAATTTAAAAAGTAGTAATTTTTTAACTTAGCATACATCTTTTACTTTTTTGATGTCACTATCACAATCTATAGATTATCTTCATATTTCCACCTCTCTCAAGAAGTTAATGAGAATATCTATGACAAATACTACCAATAATTTTTTGAGGTAGTATTTAGAGACACTTTTCATCAAATCCATGAAGATTTCTGGGAAATTAGTACATCATAAGGGAATCACTATGAACTCGTAGTTTTTATACCATGTACAATATTTAGTCTTAAAAATATCTTTTTTTCACCTTTAGTTTTTGGTATCTAGAATTGATATCCTCTATTGAGAAGTAATGAGCTCCTCATAGTTGATAGAACAATTCATCAATCCTTAGTAAAGGACAATTGTTCTTTATGGTGACATTTTTTTTCTCTTGATAATCAATACAAAGCTGTATTTATCCGTCCTTATTCATGAAAAAGAACATTTCTGCACCCCTAAGAAATAAAATATAGACTATTAAACCTTCATCCAAATTCACCAATAGATTCTTCATTAAATTATATATTTCAATTGGATCCATCCTATCGGAGAATAAAAAGATAAGAGTGGATTCTTGTATAATTTAAATTTTTAGTTCTACCTCAAAATATGGGGGAAATCCAAGTAACTCTTTAGGATATATTTTAGTATATTCCCTAGAAAAGGGAATTTCATACAGGTTAGTATCTTCCATTGACTCAACCATTTGGGCAAGGTTTGCTTCTTCATAGGGTATCAACACCTGCACCGTTGAGGGATTTTTTCAAGGAGATCCATGATCTTCCTTGAATTTGTAGAGGATCATGAGATAGTTCAAAATATGAAAATATATTTTATTTTTATAGTAGTTTATGTGTTCCCTATAGAACAAGAGCTAATACCTTTGTAGTATATCATTGAATTTCACCAAGGGATGGATTATGAAATTTTCTGGAAGAATCTTCCCACATATTCTGATAGGATAAAATTGCAACCCTTAGGATGCAATGGTTGCACCACTAGGGTTTTTATAGATATATCTACCTCAGGGTATCAGGGATCTGAATAAAAAGTTCAACAAAACATGTATCATATAACGGAATTCGTACAAATCTATTTAAATTAAAATTTATCTAGTAATGTCTCATCATTCAGTATACCTTTCTCCATTTCCTTTTATTGATTCTGCTTCAACCTTTCTCTTAAGAATAAAATTTTAGAACAAAACTGATGTCAATAAATCATGAATAAATTATTTATTGTTTTACTAAATTTATAATAAATTCACATATTATGGGATCCATATGTTTATATTTTTTCTAAAACAATGTTTGTTGGATTCTTACATATACTTAATATTATCCTACAGATTTTCACTATTTTTTCTAATCCTAATTTCAAAATTATTTATACCATACCCCTGATACCTACTATAGAGACCCTATTTTTTATTATATTACTATCACATGATTTTAAATAAAACCTACATAATATTTATAAATTCTAGGATTGAAAGGTTTCATATGTTGGGAAAATTAGGATCATACATCACCATTATATAATAATCAAAATTGTTTATTTTAATATTCTTTTTTATGATTTGATAATATCATGTTATCATTAGTACATGTAGTCACATGAGGATATACATCAATGAAAGGGGTGAGCTAAAAGAATAGTAAGAGGATGTATAAGGGACATGAATCAATATAACATGTGTGAGAATAATCATCTTCATCATATCATAAGAATATGATCATCATCATCATAATGAGGGAAATGTTTCTTTAGTAAATGTATCATGTAAATGAATTAAAATGAAACATCCTATAATAGTGGTCAAATACCACACATAGTTGTGAACAATGATAGAATATTGTTAATGCATAACATATATGCGTAATGATAATATTGTAACGACCCAATAATTCATTAATGAATATTCCTCTTAGTCTATTTAAATGTCTTTTTATGGTTATGTAAAATGTATGCACTTATTTGGTTTTATATTTTGGATTTTAAAATACCATTATGAATTGTGACCATTTCTAATATAGTCATTGAACAATGATCACAATATTAGTATAAATATAGGGGTTTAACAAATCCAATTTACTCAGACAAATGATGTGATTGCCTCATCCAGTAGACTTACTCCATACGAAGCCCATTTTTTAGAGATCAAAAAGGAGGTGGAGTCATTGGGCTTTGCTCAGACCAAGGCCAATCTGAGCTTCAACACATTAATCTTGAACGGAACCACCTACGGGAGAAGTGGAAGTTGATAAAGATTACCACTCAAGCGATGTTATTCGATCCACACCAAGAGTCTGTTACCATCGCACACCTTACCCTTCGGTCTTATGCGGGTGTTATAAGGTTTTATGTAAAAATACCTTAGCACTATGAATATGTGCATTATTTTGGTATATAATAATGAATATACATTCATTTTGGTATGGTTACTTTGTAAATAGTTTTTAAAGCACAAATAGTATTTTTAGTTAATATTCAACTAAGAAATCTATTTTGATGAATTAATGGATTTTTGTATTAAATAATATTTTAATAAAATATTTTTATTATTAAATTAATTTTAATATATATATATGATCTTATAATTTTATAAATGAAATTGTAATTTTTATTATGGTTTGAAAGCTCTTTTTGTCAAAACCCATGAATTTTCAATAAATGTCAGTTATTATTTTAAATGTAAATATTCATAGATATATAAAACTATTTAGATAAATCAATATTATTTTTGGTATCAGGATTTCGAAATTATCTAATGGTGAATTTTTCATAATTTTCAGAGACAGTCAAATTTTTGGGTAAAAATGAAATACCGTTTAAATATATAATGTGTTTTACGTCATTATAATGACCCAATGGTGATGTAATAAAATAAAATAAATGATATATTCTGAAAATATATGTTTTATACTTAAAATAATGTGATTTTAAAATTGTTTTATTAATTTTATTATGCCTTAGTGGACCCTCCATGTCTTATCAAACAATTTATCTTTTTAAATTGTTTTCTTTGAGAGTGTGACTCACCTTCACATAAGCAATCCTATTATTTTAAAAAATTTGGCCATTGGCCTTATAAAATATTTTTTTCCACTCCCCTTTGGCAAAAACCATGGGAAGAACCATGGTATGGTTTTTGGTTTTGATTTGTTTAATGTGATGTGTCTTAAACCTAAATAATAAAGAATTCATTGTCCATTCCTATATAAACCCACCCAAGCTCCCATTTATTCTTCACTAAAATCCCTTGGAGTTCATCCATTCTCTACCCACCTCTCTCTAGAATCCTCCCAATTATTCCCATGCTCCAAATATGTCTCTCTCAATCCCCTCCCAAGCCTTTGAGATCACAATTCAAAGTAAGGGATTCCTAAATTTCTATTTTTATCCAAGTTTCTTAATATTCTTATGCCCTTTATTTTCAATTATAAATGTTGGGTTATGATTTCAAACCTCCCCCATACTTCCCTATTTATGTTTGAATGACAATAGACCCCTTTCTCTCTCATTAAATGCCTCCCGTGTACAAATGTTACTATGCCAAAATTTCCAAAGGAATCTCTCTCTCCGCATTTAAATTCAAGAAACTCTTTTGTATCATGAATATAAATTCCATTAAAATTATTGGAACATGTATCTTTATGACCCCCAATACTTTCAATTTCATGTACATATGATGAGACACCCCTTTCTCTCTCATCATCCATTTTTTATGAATTCTAATGTCACATCGTTATGCTGCCAAAATTGCACCACATTTTACCATGCCAAAGTCATTGGGTAGTGAATACCATGACCATTTCTCTATCAATAGTATTCACCTTTGTGCACATTAAATTATAGAATATATAGTTTCATGTATAAATTTCACATTATTTTATCACGGAATTAATGATGATGTTTAATGAATCCATTTTTTAGGATCCATGTGGCACACTTATGCAAGAAATTAAATGTTTAAGAAAGGGTGTTCCCTAATAGCACTCCAATGCATTAGGTAAAGTATAGTATCATGATATGTCATGTGCAATGAGTGTTGAATTTTTCTAATTAATGTGAAATTAGGGTTTACTCATGCTTCATGTGTAATGATGGATTACTCATTCTCCATGTGCAATGAGCCTTGGCTCATGTTAATTCCAAGTTAGGTGTTGTTGCCTCATTTCCATGTTATGATTATCATTATTTTATCATGCCTTTATGTTCATGTTTCTCTTGTACTCCATTGATATTATTATTGTCTAACATGTATATTATTCCTCATGTTATTCCATGTTTATTCCCTTAATGAGATTTATAACTCACCTTTTTCTTAGGTATTTCCTCAAGTTATCCCACACAATGCTAAGTACAAGGAGATGTAGTGGTCATGTAAAGGAAGTTTTCAATAAGATGTTTTGTTCTATGTTTTAAGTTGTTATGTAATGTTTCTAATCCCCAAATACACTAGACCTATCAATCTTCTATGTTTTATCAAGTGAAGTTTTTATGTAATAAATCATGTTTAAATATGTAATAAAGAGACGGGTTTTCATAGTTTGTATCAAGGGATAGGTTTAGTTATTTTTGGGATTAGGATTAGAAAAATCTAGTGAATCCTTAAAGACTATACTAAGAATAATAAAAATCCCTATGTTATGAGGAGTATTGAGTAAGTGTTTTATCAAAAAAATACATCCTTATTTGGATATGAGCAGGTCGAGGTGGCTCTCTCATAGATTTACCAAAGAGTATAAATTCCAATAAAGAGTTTTGGGCTTGACCTGGGGTATCATAGAACACGAAAATAGGCCTTGCTTCACTATTGGTTATAACACTCTTGTAGGATATGCTTTGGTAAATTAACAAGCATAGTATGAACCATTATTAAGGGAATTTATACAAAATAACTCTAATAATACATGTTAGAAAGTAGATCGTGGATAACATAGATTGAAGCCTATAGATTCATAAGTTAAGGAAATAAAAGTTATTTATAAGTCATCAGTTTTTGTCCTTGGTTTACCCTTTATTTGTTTAATATTTATCTTCCCTAAGTTGTTTTGGATGAAGTAAATAGGTAGAACCAGAATCAAAAATCTAAAGGTGGTGTTATCATATATAGTTTTATGCATTATTTTATATCCAAAAAGTTTAGTAGAACAATCCCAACACCACCACAAATCATGGAAGTAAACATGTCGATGAGTACAAAAAATGGGGAAACCATAGAATCCTATGAATATAACTCCCCCCTTTTCATAATTTGTGGATTGAACTTCCCGGTGAACCTCGTCATACTCTCTCTAGTGGAATTTGATGCAATTATTTTCATGGATTGGATTTCCCTATATAGATCCAACATAAATTGCTGTGAGAGGGAAATCACTCTCTATGTGGAGAATCGACCCCAGATTCTATACAAGTGAAAGGAGGAGGATAAATCTTCTTTAGTTCCATCATCTCAAGCATGTATATTACTGCCCTATGATAACATGTATCTGGATCAGATGATTTAGTCTAATGAAGAAACCATCCATGAAGAAATTCCTATTGTGAGGGAATTCGCAGAAGTGTTTCCTGATGAATTTCCTAGTCTCCCTCCTAGAATAAATGATGAATTCTCAATTGACATTATACTAGTGGAATTTCCAATATCAAATACTATATATAATGGTTGTTTTATAGCTTGAGGATCTGAAGAAACAACTACAAGAGAATCTGAATAAAGGGTATATACGCCCAAGTGCTTATCCATGGGGTGCACCAGTCCTCTTCCTCAATAAGAAAGATGGGTCAATGTGCCATTGCATTGATTATCATGACCTCAATAAAATCACAATAAAGAACAAGTATCATCTTCCATGAATTGATGACTTGTTGGATCATTTTTGTGGAGCACAATAATTCTCTAAGGTAGATTTGCAGTCATGATATTATCCAGTAAGGGTTAAGAAGGAAGATATCCCCAAGACTGCTTTTCGTACAAGATATGGGAACTATAAACTCATAGTAATGCCTTTCAGACTCACTAATGCTCCAAAAATCATTATCAACTTCGTGAATAGAGTCTTTAGAGATTACCTTGACATATTTTTGGTAGTCCTTATAGATGATATTCAAATATACTCCAAAACCAAGGAGGATTATGAGGAGAATCTAAGAATTGTACTAGATACCTTGAGAAAGGATAATCTCTTTGTAAAGTACATCAAGTGTGAGTTATGGTTGAAGGAGATCTTATTCTTGGTCCATATCATCACAATAAATGGGATATTTATGGATCCCTACAAGATAGCTGCAATAGAGGGATGGCCGAGGCCAACATCAATAATGGATATTCGTAGCTTTTTTGGGTTAGCTGGATATTATTGACGATTTGTGAGAAATTTCTAACGATTTTCCAACCCTCTTACCAAGATAATTCAGAAAGGATTAAAGTTTTCTTGGAGTGATTAATGCGAATAAAGCTTCAAGGAGTTGAAAAGGAGGCTTAACACTATTCACGTGCTCCCTTTAACCACAAGTGGATAACTTTGTGTGGTATTCAGTGATTCTTCAAAGAATGGCATGGGTTGTGTGTTGATGCAAAATGAAAAATTCATTGCCTATGCTTTAAGTCAATTGAAAGTTTATGAGAAGAATTATCCAACCCATGATATGGAGTTGTCTACGGTGATCTTCGCTTTGAGAAATTGGCGGCATTATCTCTTTGGGCAGAAGTGTGAAATATATACGGACCACAAAAGCCTCAAGTATATATTCACACAAATTGATTTGAACATACACCAACAAATATTGTTAGAGATGATCAAATACTATGACAGCTCAATTCATTACCACCATGGGAAAGTGAACAAGGTGGCATATGCTCTAACTAGAAAGGACCTAGCGATTCTATCATTGATGAGAGTTGAGAAGGATCTGATATTATTAGATTCGATGAACATGGACATGGGAATCATAAAGAATGTAACATCATAAATCCATTCACAAATGATTTCCCAACCATCTCTTTTGGGTTGTTGTAGATCGTCTTACAAAGTCTTCAAACTTTATTCCAATTTAGGATGATTTCTCATTGGATCAACTGGAACGAATATATATATCAGGGAAGTGGTAAGGCTACAAGGAGTACCCTTATCTATTGTATCTGATCGAGATCCAAGATTCACCTCTAATTTTTGGAGGAGTCTTAAACATTCTATGGATACTGAAATGAACTTCATTATGGCCTATCATCCTAAAACTGATGTCCAATCTGAGCAAACTATTAAGACACTAGAAGATATTTTAATATCATTTTCAATGTAATTTAATGGAGGATGGGATCAACATCTTCCACTGGTTGAATTCTACTATGATAACGTTTTCCACTTGAGCATCTGAATGACACCTTATGAAGCCCTATATGGGAAAAGGTGTAGAACACTGAAAATTTGGGATGAAGTTGGTGATCGTAAGCTTCTAGGACCTGAAATGGTCGAAGAAATGGTGTAGAAGGTGAAAACCATTCAACAACATATCAAAGAATCTCAAAGGCGACAAAAGAGTTATGCAGATAACCGTTGATGAGACCTTAAGTTCAAAGTTAGAGAAATGTTATTTCTATGCATATCTCTATGGAAGAAAGTCATGAGTTTTGGAAACAATCGTACGTTATGTACTAGGTACATCTTCCCCTTCGAGATTCTTGATCGTGTCGAGGTCATGGCCTGTCGACAAGAACATCCACCTACCATGGCCAAAGTACATGATGTCTTTCATGTATCGCTCTTAAGAAAGTACATAACAGACCCTTCACATTTACTCTCTTCAGATGTAGTACAATTATAGGATGACCTTTCTTATAAGGAGCAACCAATTAAGATATTAGATCGTAGAGAAAAAGTTATATGAAATAAGACAATGCCCCTCGTCAAGGTGTTGTGAAAATACCACATATTTGAAGAAGCGATGTCAGAATCAGAGGAAGTAATGAAGCAGAGTTACCCACATATGTTTTAGTGTGGGAAAAAGAAAATTCATGGGAAATTTTTTTTTAATGGGGGAATATTCTAACGACCCAAAAAATCATTAATGAATATTCATCTTAGACTATTTAAATGTTTTCTTATGGTTACGTAAAACGTATTCACTTATTTGGTTTTATGTTTTGGATTTTAAAATAATGTCAAGAATTGTGACCATTACTAATATATCCATTGAACAGTGATCACCTAATTAGTATAAATATATGGCTTTTACAAATCTAATTTACTCAGACAAAGGAATCGATGGCCTCATCCAGTAGACTTGTTCCATACAAATACCCTTTTTCGGAGCTCGGAAAGGAGTTAGAGTCATTGGGCTTCGCTCTTGACCAAGACCAAGCGGAGCCTCAACACATTAAGATCGAATGGAACTACATGCGGGAGAAGTATAAGTTGATAGAGATTACCACTCGAGCGATGTTATCCGAGCCACCCCAAGAGTCTTTCTCTGTCGCACACCATACCCTTCGATCTTATGCAGGTGTTATAAGGGGTTATGTAACAAGACCTTATCACTATGGATATGCGCATTATTTTTTTATGTAATGATGAATATACATTCATTTTATTATTTTTATTTTTTAAATAGTTTTTCAAGTGAAAAGAGTATTTTTTTTGTTAATATTAAACTAAGAAATCTATTTTGATTAATTAATGGATTTTTTAATAACATAATATTTTAGTAAAATATTATTATTATTAAATTACTTTTATTAAATATAGATGATATTGTAATTTTATTAATGCAATTATAATTTTTATTAAGGTTTGAAAGCTATTTTGTCAAAACCCATGAATTTTTTATAAATATCTATTTTTATTTTAAAAGTAAAATTTCACATATATAGAAATTTATTTAGATAAAATAAATATTATTTTTGGAATCAGGATGTCAAAATTATCCAATGGTGATTTTTTCACGATTTTCTGAGATAGTCAAATATTTGGGTAAAAATTAAAAATCGTTTAAATATATAATGTGTTTTATGACATCATAATGACCAAATAGTGATGTAATAAAATAATATAAATTATATTTTGGGCCAATATCTATTTTATACTTAATATAATGTGATTTTATAATTGTTTGATTAATTTTATGATGCCTTAGTGGACCCTTCATGACTTATAAAACATTTTATCTTTTTAAATTGTTTTCGTTGAGAGTGTGATACACCTCCACATAATAAACCCAATTATTTTAAGAATTTCGGTCATTTTTCTTAAAAAATATTTTTTTACACTTCTTTTGGGAAAAAACCATGGGCAAAACCATGGGACGGTATTTGTTTTTGATTAGTTTAATGTGAGATGTCTGAATCCTAAATGATAAATAATTCCTTCTCCTTTCCTATATAAACCCACCCAAGCTCTCACTTACTCTTCACTAAAAGCCCTTTGATTTCATAAAAACTATACCCTCCTCTTTGTAGAATCCTCCCAAGGCTCCCTAATCTCTCAAGAAGTCTCTCTCAATCCCCTCCCAAGCCTTTGGGATCACACTTCCAAGTAAGGGATTCCTAGCTTTCTCTTTTTATCCAAGATTCTTAATATTGATATGCCCTTTTATTTTCAATTATAAATGATGGGGTATCTTTTATAAACTCTACCATAATGCACTATTTATGGTTTAATGTTGAGATACCCCTTTTTATCTCATTAAATGCCCCCCATGTACACTCGTTACTATGCCGAAATTCCGAAAGGAATTTATCTCTCCTCATTTACATTCAAGCAATTCTTTTGTATCATGAATATAAATTCCATTACAATTGTTGGTACATGTTTCTATATGACCCCCATTACTATCTATTTCATGTACAGATGATGAGACACCCCTTTCTCTCTCATCAATAATTTTTTTATGAATTTTTATGTCATGCCATTATGCTTCCGAAATTGCACCACATTTTTCAAATTCAAAGTCATTGTGTAGTGAATACAATGCCCATTTCTCTATCATGGGTATTCAACATTATGAACATTTACTTATTTATTATAGAGTTTCATTTATTAATTCCACATTCCTTTATCGTGGAATAAATGATGATGTTTAATGAATCCAAGTTTTATGATCCAGGTGGCACACTTATGCATGAAATGAAATGTTTAAGAAAGGGTGTGCCCTAATAGCACTCCAATGCATTGGGTAAAGTATAGTATCATGATACATCATGTTAAATGACTATAGAATCATTCTAATTCATGTGAAATTATGTTTTACTCGTTCTTCATGTGCAATTAGGGATTACTCATGCTATAAGTGCAATGAGCCTTAGATCATTCTAATTCCATGTTAAGTGTTGTTGTAGAATTTCCAGGTTATGATTATCATGATTTATCATGCCTTTATGTTCATGTTTATCTTGTTATCAATTGATATTCTTATTTCATAAAATGTATAGTGTTCCTCATGTTATTCCATGTTTATTCCCTTACTGGGCTTTATAGATCACCCTTTTCTTATGTATGTCCTCAGGTTATCCCATGAAAGGCTAAGTGTGAGGGAATGTAGTGGTCATGTAAATGATGTTTTCAGTAATATGTTGTGTTATATGTTTTAAGTTGTTATGTAATGTTCATAAAACTCAAAGACACTATACATCTTTATCTTCTATGTTGTATCAAGTGAAGGATTTATGTAATAAATCATGTTTAAGTATGTAATTAAGAGAAGGGTTGTCATAAATATCATCATTGTGAATAATTCAAGCATCATGTTCATGCACAATACACATTATCTCATGAGATACATTACATTACCCATTGTAATTGAGAGCTATATAATTGTGAGACCATCATTAACATCATAATATTTACATAATCATGCATGCTACATAGAACCTATAAAAACAATTCTCATGAAATAAAAAATCGAAAGGAATGGGTTTTGTAATGGTTTCATCAAGCATAATTTCACAAAAAACCTATGGTTCTCAGCCACTGAAAATTTAGCCCATAATTAAATAAGGATGTTTCATTATGTGGATGGTTTCATTTTATTCCAATAGTGATGGGATTACACAGTGGAAGTGGTTGGTGAAAAATAAGATCCCCCCTCCCCGCTAGATGGCTAGGGGGGTCGTCTAACATCAGCATACTTCGATATGAAGTGTGAAGAGGCATTTTATATGGTAGGGGTGGTGTTAGTATAGTTCCAATAGATATCTTCATGGTAGTCCGTGATGATCCACTAAAAAAATAAAAAATGGCAGTGGGGAAGGAGGAAATGGTAATGCGGGCATAGGTAGGCCAGGAAAAAGGTAGTGGCATACAGTGCATCTAGAGAAAAAAAGATTATAGTATTCATATACATTATTACTGATTAAAATAAGAGGATGGTATTCATATATAGACCTAATAGTGGGAATTGTAGAGATTTGGCTAGTGGCATCAACAATGGTGGAGGCTCTGCACGACTCGTCCCCCAGGGCATGTATTGTGACTACCCCAAGGCCATCTTCCATAGGCCAGGGGATGGTGACCTGCACCGAAAAGGCATATCCCTATAACTGGAAGTCATTGCCTTTAAACTTGTAAAAACACACAATAAAAGAACACAACAATAAGTATCTATGAAGTAAACTAATGTAGTAAAAAGTTTACTAAAATTAAATGGGTCGGAATACAAGCCCCACTGAAAAGTACAAGTACAACTGAAAAGAGTAAACAACTCCTGGATCATCCACTAAGGATCCTACCTGAAGGGTAGGTACATCTCATGATCATTAGTCACTAAAAAAATCACATCAAATGGTCCACCTCTGAGCTCCATCAAATCCTGGATCCCTCGGCCTCGATCAATGATGTTCGTCGTCTGTAGAAGACATAGCAAGGTGCGGGCATAGCCCATGCAGGGGTGAGTATAACAATACTCAGTAGGGACCCCGAGACCCTTGATGGTCTCCTAGAGTTCCATAAGGAAACCCCATAAAAAATACCTCAATCAAAAATCATGAATAAGTCATCAAATATACTTAGGTATATGCCCATAAATATACCTAATTTATCAAAATATACTCATCTCATACATGAGGAATCATAAGGCTCTAACTTTTAAGACATTTGCACAACTGATCCATGAGGGAAGAATACCACAAAGGTAACACCACAGAGGTAACACCACAAATGTAAAAGTACCACAAGGGTAAAGACTCATCTCACACTAGGTATAACTTAAGTACATAAGTATAGATGATTAGACATGTCACTAGATCATCTTATTCTGTCGAGAGCCTCTGTTGCTAACCCACATATGATCGGTAGATGATGAACCACATAGGATCGATGAGTGCCGACCCATACAAGATCGCTGAGAACTGGCCCACATAGGATCGATATATGATGACACACATAAAACTTATAGATGCTAACAAATATAGGATCGATGTTTTTTCTTCATGTTAAAACCAACCACTATATTCTCGCACTAAGCGCGATTAATTTAGGGAGGATCTACTCCTCAATCCGTTCGTCATACCTAAATTTCCATGAAGTTACATGAAGAAATATGCCAAGGTACCATCATTTCATAAGGGTTCCAACACTAATGACGACCTGTCAATCAGGCACCCTGTCTGTAAGTTATAGGCATTTTAATGTCGAGGGCCCAGTTGGATTCGAGTTCAATCCAACCCGACCGGACTCCAAATTTATCCAAAACATAGTTTGTGTATACCAAAAGGACCTTCTCGCTCTAAGGATCCCAGCACCATAGACAGTTTTTCAAATGGACGTCTGGTTCCGAAGTTATGGCCCTTTAAGCGAAAATGGGTCCGGTTGAATCTAGGTTCAGGCTGACCCGATCAAACCGAACCGGCCTGACCCGGTTTGGGCTGACTCGACACGGTTCAGGTTGACCCGACCCAGTCTAGGTTTGATTCCACTGGTCTAGGCCATGGCGGGCTCGGCCCATTGTGCCACGGACCGGCCCGGCCCGCCTGGGCAGCGCGGCGTGGCCCGCAGAAGGGCATGGCCCACTAAGCTCGCACGGCTCGCTGGGCTCTCGACCCGCGGAGGGTGTGGCCTACTGAATGGGGCCCGCCCTAGCTGGCGGGGGGGTGGGGGGGCTCCCCACTATTCGGAAGGCAGAGCGCACGACACCACATGGCGCTTGCAGGTCTCCCAAGAGACCAGCAGGGAGCGGGTCTCGGCCCTCCATTACGGCTTTCGAGCTGCAGCCATCTCCAGCGGTGTGCTACTCACCTCTGCCCGTGGTCAGCAGGTGCCAGCTATCGTTGTCCGTCGTGGCTATATTTAGAGGCCCCCTTCACCAACAGAGCGTGAAGGAATGCTTCCACCTCCTTCGCAGCCGGCCGGTGCTGGCTTCTACCATCCCCCCACCAGCATTGGTTGTCGGCACCGGTTGCTGGCGTCGTAGTGCTGGTTCCATGTAGGCGGTCTTCCGCGGGTCACCAGGTGAGTTTCGATAGCCCATTTTTTCATATAAAGGTATCAATGGGCTTCCTGATATTCCCTCTTTGCTGCGTGACCCTACGTTCCATGTTTTGTCCAACCCGAATAAAAAAGTCCCGGAATAACACATAGATCAACAAAGTAGCAGAGAGTCTGGGCCTTTTTTGTTTGGCCCACTCATTTCGCATTCGCATGATAACATGAGGGAAGAATTAGATTCAACAATTATTTTAAATCTAAACCAAATAAAAACCCTACCTCATGATCATTGGAGAACTTCCGCGTTTGAGGAAGAGTCTATGTTCGTCATTACTATAACAAGCCTCCAACGACGCCGCTCAATCATCATTCTTCGGTTCTTCCTTGGTGAGGGGGTTTGTTCTTCGTCAATAATCCTCCCAAGATCAAGCCTTTTCCAATGATTTCCCAACCCGATGTTAGATTTTAACTCTCTAACATGTGATTAAGATGTTCATTAATTGGTGTAATTAATGAGCCTCATTAACCATATGAAGGGTGGTTACACAACCATTGTGTAACCAAGAATTTAATTTTCTTCATTAAATGCATGACCTCCCCTATGGTCCCCACCATAAAAACATAAATGTGGGGTGGAAAGATGTTTTTAATATAAAATAAAATTATTTTATTTTATCTATTCATCCATGAAAAAAATGCAAAAAAAAACTTTCCTCCTCAACCCACTACGGTCGAGGTTAAACATCCCTTCAGCGAATCCTGGCGTTGCGAGATCAACGGTCCCTCAGATTTTAATTCCAAGAACTAGTTCAAAATTTAAGATTTCCCACTCACACTTTTATTAAACGTACATTAAATAATGTTCATAAATTCATTCTGGGCACACCAGGTCTCGGAATCACGCACCGTAAATTTTTACGGACTTGTAAAAATTTCATATAATAAAAAAAATTACATAAAAAATCAAGGTCTTTACATTCTCCCCACCTTAGGTATTTTCATCCCCAAAAGACACAACATAGACTAAAGAAAAAAATGGGATTACTGAGCATGAATTTGAGCCTCCCTCTTCCATGTTCTCTCCTGGAGGTTCTTGTGCTGCCAGAGAACGTGAACTAGAGGTATCAATCATCCACAAAGGACCTTCTCTTGTCGATCCTCAATATCCACTGGAACCTCCGTAAATGTTTCCCCATCATAAATGTCCAGCTCATCCTAGATGATAACATGCGATGGATCATGCATGTACTTCTTCAACTGGAACCCATGAAATACATCATGAACATGATGCACTTATGGGGGAAGAGACAGGTGATACGCCACCTCATGAACTCTACTAAGAACCGGAAAGGGTATGATGAACCTCAGAGATAGCTTGTCACCCCAGCCAAATCACTACAAACCTCTTCGAGGTGAGACCCAGAGGAAGACATGGTCTCCCTCATGAAACTCCAAAGGTCTATGTCTCCTATAAGCATAAAACATCTGCCTTCTTTGTGTCGTCTTCATCCACTCCTAGATAATCTGCACCTTCTTAGTGGTAGTCCATACCAACTCTGGACCCATAAGTGCTGACTCCCCTAGGTCTGTCCAGCATATAGGTGATCTAAAAGGTCAGCCATAATAGGCCTCAAATGGTAGAATACCGATGGTGGAGTGATAGTTGTTGTTGAATATGAACTCTACCAAGGGAAATTTATCCTCCTAACTATGACCAAAATCTAGGACGCAAGCACGAAGAATGTCCTCCAATGTTTGAATGATCTGCTTCGTCTGAAAATCTGTCTGCAGATGAAATTTGGTGCTCAAATGTAGATGAGTTTCGAACGCCTCCTATAATACCCTCCACAACTGGGATACAAAATGTGTTTCATGGTTAGAGACGATCATCTATGTCAACCCATGAATTCATACAATCTCTTGTATGTAGATTCATCTCAATACCTCTACTGATCCCTGCTCTCAAATGGGTAAAAAGTGGACTGACGTGGTGATTTGGTCAATGATCACCAAGATGGAATCATGTCCCCTGGACATATGTGGAAGCCTTGTAACAATTTCCATGGAGATAATATCCCACTTCCACTATAGAACCTCTAATGGCTGCACTAAGCCTACTGGAACCTAATGCTTGGCATTCACTTGCTGACAAGTGAGGCATTGTGAAACAAACTCTTCCACTGCCTTTTTCATCCCTGGACACCAGTACTAACACTAGAGGTTCTGATACATCTTCACCACACTAGGATGTACCTCCAGAGGGGGCGTATAGAACTCCCTTAATTCCTCCCCCCGTAGGGCCACTGGTACCATGGTGCATCCTCCAAATAGGATGACATGTTCCCCACCTTTAGAAAATACATCAGGTGCATGTCCTGAATATATCTGGTCACGTCGAGCCTCGCAGTCAATGTACCCAAGTTGTGCCTCCCAAACTCACTGAAGTAGTGGGGGAGTGACAGTCATAGACTCGAGGTAACCTGATCCATCAATATCCCTAAAGGATATCTACAATGTGTCTAGCTAATATGTCGCCTCACTCAGCATCTATAAACCAGACCTCCTTTTGAGCGTTTTTTCCACAAGGTTCCCATTCCTAGAAGTGTAGACAATCTCAATTTCATTGTCCTGGAGGAACTCCAGTCATCGTTGTTATCTCAAGTTCAGGTCCTTTTGTGAGAAGATATACCTGAGACTCTTATGGTCAGAGTAAACAGTAAACTATTCACCCATCAAGTATTTTCTCCACATCTTCAAGGAAAAGACTACTACTGCTAGATCTAGGTCATGGGTAGAATAGTTCCACTCATGTTGTATCAGTTGTCGTGAACTATAAGCGATCATTGCTCACTCCTGCATCAGGACACATCCATGTCTGGTCCCTGATGTGTCATAGTAGACTAGATACCCAATGCCATATTCTAGTAGCATTAAGATATAGTCACTCTTCAGTCTCTTCCTCAGCTCCTGAAACCTCTATTAGTATCTCTCCATGCATACAAAGGGTTGTCCCTTCTTCTTCAACACTTAAAAGGGTGTCTCAACTTTGGAAAAGTTGGGTACGAATTTCTGGTAGTACCCATCCAACCCCAGGAAGCTTCGCACCTCGGTTACACTCCTAGGTGTCTCCCAAGAAACCATGACCTCTATCTTTACCAGATCCACTGAAACTCCAGCCTCTAAGATAAGGTGTCCCAGAAAGTTGACCTCCCGTATCCAACACTGGCACTTCGAGATCTTACCATAAATTTGGTGCTCTCGGAGTGTATCCAGAACTATCTGCAGATTATAGGCATGCTCCTCCTCCAACACTGAGTATATCAAGATGTTGTCATCGAATACCACCACAAAGAAAACAAGGTACGGCTGAAATATCTTTTTCATGAGTCCCGTGAACACTTCAGGGTCATTGGTCATGCCAAATGGCATAACCAAGAACTCATAGTGGTCACACCGACATCTGAACATCATCTTTTACACATACTTATCTCGTACCTTGAGCTGAGGATATGCTGATCATAGGTCTATCTTAAATAGCCAATGAGATCCCTTCAACTGACTAAAAATATCATTAATCCTTGGAAGTGGATACTGGTTCTTCACGGTCACCTGGTTCAGGTTGTGATAGTCCACACAGAGTCTTAAACTCCTATCTTCCTTCTTGGAAAACAAAATCAGTGCTACCCATGGAGAAACACTGGGCCCTATGAACCCCTTCTTCTGCAAGTCCTCTAACAATACCTGTAACTCATGAAGCTCCACAGAATCCATCCGATACGATGGTGTTGATATAGGTGTCATATTGGGGTATAGGTCGACGTAAAATTCCACCTCTCTTCAAGGAGTAGTCCCCGAACATCATCCGGAAATACATTAGCATACTGGTCCACCACTACTAGATAGCTCAGACTCTCAACATCAACTACTCTAAGGGTAAGTCTATCCAATTGATTAGTGATTGGATGCACCCTCCCCAAAGTAAGTATATCATGTGCTGCAAAGGTTCCTTTCTCATCGGTGATGGAAAACCTTGTCCCATCCTCACAGACGCACTACAAAATATCACCTAATACAGTCAATCTGAGTATGGGTTGTAGATAACCACTCCATACCCAATATTACATCTTAAGGCCTCAACGTTGCTACTAAAAGATCCCAGTCGAAGCTCTCGCCTACTAGAGTAATCTCACACTACCGGAACTAGTGTGTAATCATCGAATCCCCTCATGTATAAGTCTCTATCCATAAGTATCGAGCCGAAAGCTCCTCCAGAATCTCCGAGCTCTGAATGAGGGTCATGGAAATTGAAGAGTGACTGGAACCTAACTCTATAAATACTATATTTAGGGTGTAGTAGACACATATTGTACCTCGAATAATCTCTGGAGTGTCGTTGTCATAGGCCTCAGCTTCCTGGATATGAGCTCGTCCATGTCCTCCAGCTCGTTGTGGTCAGGGTGGATGACCTAGAGGTGGTGGCGGTAGAACCTCAAATTGCCACCCAACAACTGTTGCACCGCCATCTCCTCTTCCATGTCCACCTACAGCATTCGGACCTCCCTGATCTAATATTTTCCTTTGCCTTGGCATCCCCTTGATTGTTTTCTGGTCGTTCGTACGGCGGGTCGGGCAGTCGTGAGACATGTGACCCTGCCCACTACATGAGTATCTCTGCCAGCTCCTCATCTGTCCTCTTCTTTCCCATAAGCCACACACCATCAACCCTATATCATGAGTTCATCCACAAGAATTTATAGCCTACTTAGGCCCCTATGAAATACATCTACTACCTTCTACAGATAACTCTTCTACCTGATGTCCGGTGGTGGCTCTCGTTGTTGGTGTCGGCTTAGCTAGAAAGCTCTCCACCAAAATTTCTCACTCTGTCACCCCAGCCTACATAGGAATGCCGAGAAATATCATCGATGCTATAATCTATTGTAAGAGACCCTGATCAAAGGTATGGGCCCTGAATAAAGGGTCTCGTACCATGTTGGTGGAGTATCAAGAGAGATCAGTGAACCTCGTCGAGTATTGGGCCATGGCCATGCTACCCTGTTGTAAGTGTAGAAGCTCTTGTATACGCACTGAGCATAGATTCTCTAGGTTGAACTCTTCCATGAAAAGGCCCTCAAAGTCTGCCCAAGTGAGGTTCATCTCATTGTGTATCTAGAGTGTCAGACTCCACCATCTCCCAACTACTCCCTGGAAGAGACTGGCAGCTAGGATCACCATCAGATCAGTTGGTGTCCCGTCTAATCGAAAAACTCTATCCACAGCCTCCAGCTAGTCTTCATCCTCTTGTAGATCTATCTTACCTTGAAACCTCGGAGGGATCCACCGCTGAGACTCATGGAACAAGCTCAGACGGCATGCACCATCTACTAGTCGGGATGGTGGAAAAGGTTTACCAATGGGTAGTGCTGATACTTGTACATCACCCGATAGTGCCAACATTGTAAGAGGGCCTTGCACCGAGGTCTCATCGCTCGGTGGGTTGTCATCATGTACTCTCTTGGGAACCATGGATGGTTGTCGACATGGTGGCATCCTGAATGAAAATAGATGCACCATGATCAATAAGTTATACCTGGTGAGCAAAATCAAATAGATAATAAGAAAGACTTTTCAAAACACACACAATTAGTGTTATCATGAACTGAGTCGGAAATCATAATTCAGGGTCGGGGGTATAGATATGTTTTCCGCCACACTAACACTAGATTACACAAATTGAAAACTGTACTCATAACAGTTAACATTATTTCTACATTGAAAATATCAGAGTCATGGTTCCTTGGTAGAACCGACTCCTCAGATACCACTTTGTCACAACCAGTCCCCCGGGGCCTGTATCGTGACTACCCCAATCCCGCCTTCCATAGGCTAGGATTTTGCGACTAGTACCGAAAGGGCATATAAAAATAATGGGAAAGCATTTCCTTTAAACCTATACCAACACACAATCCAAGAACACAACAAGAAGCAACCACGAAGTAAACTTCTATAGTAAAAAGTGTACTGAATGTAAAGGGTCCGGAATACAAGACCAACTGAAAAGTACAAGTACAAATGAAAAGATTAAAAAACTCCTAGATCATCTACCTAAGATCCTACCTGAAGGGTAGGTGTATCTCACAATCAGTAGTAACTACAGCACGTCAAGTCAAATGGTCCACCTCTGAGCTTCGTCTAGTCCGGGCTCCCTTAGCCTCGATCAACGTTGTTTGTTGTCTGCTCAAAACACAACATGGTGTGGGAATAACCTGTGTAGGGGTGAGTATAACAATACTCAATAGGGACCCTAAGACACCTAAAGGTCTCCCAAAGTTTCAAAAGGAAAAACCAAAAAGCAATACCTCAATCACAAAGCATGAAGTAGTTATCAACTCTACTTAGGTATATTCCTATACATATAACTAAGTTATCAAAATATACTCATCTCATACATGAGGAATCATAATGCTCCAACTTTTAAGAAATTTTCACAAATGATCCATGAGAAAATAATACCACAAAGTTAACAACATGAAGGTAACACTACAAAGGTAAAAGTACCACAAGGTTAAAGACTCAGCTCACAACAGGTATAACTTAATTACAGAAGTACAGATGATAAGACGTATCACTGGATCATCTTATTCTATCGAGAGCCTCTACTACTAACCCACACAAGATTGGTAGATTCTAACCCACATAGGATCGGTGAGCACTGACCCACTCAAGATTGCTAAGCGTTGACCCACATAGTATTAAAAGATGTTGACCCACATACGATCGATAGATGCTAACTGACATAGGATCAATGTTCTTTCTTCAGGTTATTGCCAACCACTAGATTACAGCACTAAGCACGCTTGATTTCAGGAGGATATTCTCTTCAATACATTGGTCATACCTCAACTGACATGCAGTTACATGAAGAAATATCCCAAAGGACTGTCATGTCATAAGGGTTCCAACATGATAG
The DNA here is from genome assembly GCA_963277665.1 of Viscum album. NCBI lineage: Eukaryota > Viridiplantae > Streptophyta > Magnoliopsida > Santalales > Viscaceae > Viscum > Viscum album. The sequence continues at coordinate 1,936,354,832 of OY728142.1, forward strand.
ACGACATGTCAATCAGGAACCCGGTCATTAATTTATAGTCATTTTAATGCCAAGGGCCCAGTTGGATTCGGGTTCAATCAAAACTGGACATACTCCAACTTTCTCCAAAACTCAGGTGGAGTATTCCAAAAGAACCTTCTCGCTCTAAATATCCCAACGCCGCAGATGGTTCGACAAATGGATGTCTGGTTCACATGTTATGGCCCTTTAAACGAAACTGGGCCTGGTTGGGTCCAAGACTGGACTGACCTGGGCCGACCCAACTTGGTCTTGTTCTGACCCGGATGGGCTGGGCCACGGCAAACTCGCCTCGCTGGGCCTTAGACCAACCTAGACCACCTGCGTGGCATGGCCCGCTGGGCTCGCGCAGCCCATTGGCGAGGGCCCGCCCGAGCCTGCGTGGGGGGAGGGGGGGAACGGCTCCCTCTGCCTACAGTCAGCCGCCACTATCCTCCGCAGCTATATGTCGTGGCCCCCTTTACTGACAGTGCATGACGGCATGCCGCCACCTCCTTTGCGGCTGGTCGGTGCCAACCACCGCCATCACCCCCATCAGCACCGGTTTCTGGCGCCATCGTGCAGTTGTTGTGCCGGTGATCTTCCACAGGTCATCAGGCGAGTTTTAGTGGCCTGTTTTTTCATCTGATGTTATCAACGACCTCCCCGGGATGCCCTCTTTTCCACTTGACCCTCCATTCCGGGTTCCTTCCAACTCGAATAAAAATTCTGTGAAGAACGCATAGATCAACAAAGTAGCGTAGGGTTTGGGCCTTGTTCGTTTGGCCCGTGCCCTCCGCGTTAGCTTGATAACATGAGGGAAGAATAAGTTTCAAAAATTCTTTTAAAACTAATCCAAATATAAACCCTACCTAAAGATTTTTTAATATCTTCTGTGTTTGAGGAAGAGTTGGTGTCTGTCATTCCCGTAACAAGCCTCCAACGACTACACTCAATCATCATTCTTTGGTTCTTCCATAGTGATAGGATTCGTTATTTTTCAAGAATCCTCCAAATACCATGCCTTTTCAAATGATTTTCCAAAACCCCACATTGTATTTTAACTCTCTAACATGTTATTAAGAGGTTCATTAATTGGTGCAATTAATGAGCCTCATTAATCACAAGAAGGGTGGTTACATAACCATTGTGTAACCGGGTATTTAATTTTCTTCATTAAATTTCCGACCACCCCTATGGTCCCCACCATCATAACATAAAAGTGATGTGGAAGGCTGTTTTAAAAATAAAATAAAATTATTTTATTTTATTTATTCCTTAAAAAAAACGCAAAAACAACTTTCCTCCTCATCCCACTGTGGTCAAGGTTAAAAATCCCTTAAGAGAATCCTGGCACTGTGAGTTCATCAGTGCCCTCAGATTTAAATTCCATACATTGGTTCAAAATATGTGATTTATTTCTCCCATCTTTACTAAACTTACCTTAAAGAAAGATTATAAATTCATTCCAGGCACACCGGGCATCAGAATCACACGCCGTTAATTTTCACGGGCTCGTAAAAATTCCATATAATAAAAAAAATACATGGAAAATCAGGTTCTTTACAGGATCAGTACAACATTAGATGGTTCTCCCTCATCGGGCATTGGGAGGCATCTTATTCATCTGGCATCCATCTTTATGTGCCTTTTAGGGGAAGGCTTTTCCAATGGAGGACCACCTCTGTTGCAATGAGGGGGTTGATTCCATGATGGTGGAGGATGGTCACGATGGAAAATATAGTTGAATAATATCTATGATAGTTGTAAAATCATTATAGATAAATAATATTTTCCTTTAGGATATATAATGGCTAGCTTGTGGGCCTTGAAATTAGGGGTATTTAATGTCCAAATATATAATAATAAATAAGGGCTAGATAAGATGGGTTATACCTTTTGGGGGCTATGAACTACATATTTATCATATGAATGAGTTTTGAGTGTGTTTTTGTAATTTTACACCCAAATATATAATATATAATATGTTTTATAAACATAAACATTTTTTAGTGAAGAAGAAACAACTTAAGTAAAGTAAAAGATGTGTTTTGTATAGAAAATTCTTCTTGGAAAATATTTTTATTAGGATTAAAATTCAATGTGAAAAAATATATATCCTTAAAAGGAAAGGTAATAATAATGAAATGATATTTAATTATTATTAATTTAATATCCATATATAAATTTTAATGAAATAGGTATAACCTAAAGATTTAATTTAAGATAAACCGGTAAGGAGAAAAACTGTATTTTTTCTTTTAATCTAAAATTTGATTTATTACAAAGAATTATCAAAAACATAACCCTTGTAAATTTTCAATTTGATTATTTCAAAAATTATTTTAATTTTATCTAAATAAATTTCTAACATATGTAATTTTAATTTTTAATATAAAAATTATGTTTTGAATGAAATACTTTAAACTAAAATTTATCAAAAATTTGATTATTTTTTCTTTTATTTTTTCAATAATGATATTTATTTTTAGGAAATATAATATTTATATTTACGTAAATTATTCTTCATAAATATTATTTATAACACAATTTATTATTCCGAGATAAATATTTTTTCTAACGGTCAAGTTACTATTTCCAATAGTCAGGTTACTATTCCCAATGGCTAGGTTACTATTCCAATGATCCTTTTACTATTACAATGGTTGAATAAATATTACAATGTTAATATTACCTCGATTAAAACCCACTTAATTCATTAACTAAATATTCACTTCAATTCCTCCAAAGCTTATATAGCTTTATTTTCCAAGATGTTGATTCGTTTAATAATATTTTGTTAGTTTTCTATAGTGTTGGAAGTAAGGGAAACCATTATATCATATTGAGGTGTTACATATTTTCCCATTTTAGTTTTTATATTTTATATTTTTGAGACCCTTGAACTAATTTTAATGTTAATGGGGTTATTCATTCACTAATGCAACAATTTTCATTAATGAAATAATGTGTTGTTCATTTATATTTGTATTGTATGTGTATAATATTGTATAATATAATATAATACACATTAATTTCAAGAAAAAAATATCCTTTATAAACTCTAGGTTTATACACCTCAACCTACTACAAAAATGAAGAAGTCATTATCAACTGATAAATGTATGCTTTATCCCTAAACAGCTCAAAGCTAAAATAAAAAAGATATCAATAAACCCATTGATTTCTATTCCTCACTCACCCAATGAGAAACATAATTATAAGTCTTCTAAATCTAAGCATCAATATCCACATTACCCTTTCCATTTCAAATATGAAAACTTAAGCACAATCTGAGATAACCAAGGTTTTACCTCCAATAATAACAAACCAATCCTAAGAAACATCATGATTGTAAAACATTCTTTGAAGGGTGTCACACAACAACATCCTCACCCTTCATTGGGTCCACTGCAACACAATGCACCAAATAAAATATCATAAAAAATTCGCCTATCACATCAAAATATTGATACTTATACATCTTTCTATATAACTAGTGGCCCCAAAGAAACTTCAGCACTATCCTGAAATGATATGAATGATCCTCCTCGATCTTCATATAAACCATCATAACAATAATTATGGAAATAAAATATCATTAGTGTAGGTATGAAACACTATATTCATATTCCTTATAATTACATATGATGAATTCATGAATTTAAATGTCATTACTATAAACTAAATATTTTCATCTTATCCCAAAAAAGATTTGTTACTTATGTCTTCATCCTTAAACATCGCATAGTAATATCTAGAGAGTATCCCAATATAAAAAACATAATTCATACCTATCAACTAGCCAAAAAATAATCTATCATAAAAATATGATAGAAATTATTAACAATTATATGATTTAATCACTACTAATCTATAAACAACCAAAATATATTATCTTTCTTCTTTGTAAATAATACTAGCGTAAACCATGGAAAAACCCAAAACTAAATAAATACTCACTATAAAAAATAATCATTTTAATCTTTGACTATATAATATTTACTATCACCATATGATAAGTTTCCAAAAAAATGTAGGAATATCTACATATAGCTCAATCCCAAACTCAATGTCTCCCCTTGGAGGTAAACCTATAACCACATTTGGAAATACATCAGTATAATCCCCCATAACTCTGGAAAAATCTTCAATGTCTATATCAAATTTTGAAAGATTAAATATTTATAAATCAGATATAATAATCTCTTTATGAATCCATATAACCCCAAATATAATTAAATTTCTCTAAAATTAACACCTAGCCACCATTAAAAAAATAAAAAAGTCAACCTAAAATGATAACAACAAAAAAATATTAAAATTAGTAAATTAAAATCATCCCAAAGGATAAAATAATATTCTTACATTTATGATAATAATATCTCCATAGATTATGGATCTATCTCAATAACAATCCCACACCAACATACATTAAAAAATATCAATTAACCTCTCACTAGGGTAATCAACTCTTGTTGACTCTTGTAATTCTCTATTAGAAATTGTAATCGATGAAAATTAAAGGGATTATAAATAACTATGAGGAACCATTATCATTAAAAACATCAAGAAGAGTAGAGTAATGGAATTCGTATATCAAACCACCTTTGGTCTCTCTACTTCTTAAAATTTAAAATCCTAGAGCATCCCTCTTCTAACTCTTTCTCCTTGACACACTTTCTTTCCACCTCAATTTATAACTACTTAGATCTCTAATAATGTCACAACTAAATATGATATATATTGAAATTTTAGGAAATTTAAGAATAATTTATGTATTGGAGTTAATGAATAAATCATATACTTGGTGATGTCGAAATGTTTATCGATTATTTAGAAGAAAAAAAACACATGTAAGGATATATAATTGTAGATAAATATGAAGAGACGTATTGATTTAATTCTCTATCATGGTTATCGATATAGTGTTCATTAATTGGAAGGATAGTTTATTCTATATAAGTGTCTAGTAGAAATCATAGTGAATTAAAATAGACTATGTCATAACTGGATTTAAGACATAGAGAATTGAAAAGTCCCATCATGTGTAAGATGTTTATTTTGAATAACTACTATCATTTTCATTATCATATTTCAGGATAAGGAGTCTAATTTACTATGAAAATGGGTTCCCAATATAAATGTTCTATAAATGATCAAGTGTAAAACTCTTATATTTTTATATTTGGAGTTATTGTGATTCAATTTCTAGGATAGGAAGACACACCAAGAATATAGTAAGGTGGACTTCAGTGGTTCTAGATAATTTGATGTTCTTGTACCATGAGAGGAGTTTCACACCACCAAAAAAATCACTCATAAAATTATATTGAATATAAAAACATAGTAAGAGGATGAAAATTCCCCAAAGGAAGAACAAATTAATTTATATTACACTATTTATTTGGAGATCTCCTTGCAACATAAACTTTTTCTACCAAAACCTTTCAATAGAATGAATGGAAATGGTATAGTGTATTGGATAAACTATGAATGATTTTTTTAAATTAAAGGAATCATTTTCTATAATTATAGGCTCTTAAAAAATATAATAATATGTTTAAATAATTGAGAATATATGAAGAAACATTCCACAATATTCATAAGAATATAAGAAACATTTTTGAACTGAATGTTATAGATCTTATGTTTCACTTAGAACACACTATAGAAAAGAAAATCATAAAAAAAAATTAATAAAGTTGAGAAAACCACACTACAATGAGGTAGTTCTTTCCATGTATATGTGGATTATATATTACCAAGAATAATTATTTGTTAATTAAAAGTTGAATTAATTGATTGAAATTTTATGAATTAATTCTAATTAATCAGCACTTAATGTCTACATGAAATTCATAAGCTTAACCTTGAATGATATTAGTGGATAAGAGAAAGAATAATTGATATAAACAATTTATTTTATGGTTGGTTGTGGGAATTATATAAAACTACTCATATCTATCCAAGAATAGAGATAGGGGAGATAGTATATTTATATATTTTATTTTTAGAGAATAAAAATGATGGATCCATATAATTATTCAACAACCATATTGGGTTATGATCAAGTTGAGAAGACTTTAAGAATATGGGTATATTACATTACTATATCTAGTTGAAGAATAATAAGACACTTATATTTTGGAATTATTTTCATCATGAGAAGAGGAGTTTTTCTGTAGTGGTCATTTGGAAGAAAAATATTTGTCATCAAAAAAATAGGATTCTACCATTTATCTTAAAATAAGAATACATAAGAATAAACTCACTACAAGAAATTGAACTTATATATTTTGAAGTAGGGGAGTGAAAAAAATTATGAGTTTATTATTGTATATATTTAGAAGATTAATATACAATGTATATTGCTGAAAAATGTTTTACTAGAATATACCCTTAAGATTAAAAACTATTAATGAATATCCAAAAGTATATAATCTATCCAAACATTCATAAAAAAACTATGTGTAAGAATGAAGAGGTAGTTTACCTTAGATAAGAAATGATCATTTCTTTAATATTTTTTTTGTAATTGTAGTGAGTATTATTACCATATGCTCTATCAAAACTTTATTAGAGTTTGATCCCTAAATTATCCATCAGTTTTGAACTATGTAAAATTATCATGTCCTATGAATTATTTATATTTTTTTATTCATGATTACGATTTAGTTAGGAAATATGAAAAGTAATAAAAAAAATTGAACCTTATTCCTAATTAAATAAAAAATTTATCTACAGGAGAGACAATCAAGTAAAATGAAAAACAACATTAACTGGTAAAAATCATAATCACCCACCCCCATAATCATGGTGTATCATGTTATAACAAGTGGTATCATATCCAAGAGTTTTTGTTTCAATTTAAACCTAAAATACTCAATTATTGAAGAGTTTTTGTCTTTATAGGATATTAATTATACAATTAACATTTACTTATTTTGTAGAAGTATTTTCTTAATTGGAAATATCTGTTTATGTCATAATTATAGAAACATATTGGGACCCCTCATTAAATATTTATAACTTGATTTATTATATAAATTCATCATGTAAATTAGTATTTTACATATCAATGAAAATTAGATATTGTTGTATATGTCATTAATTTCTTGAAATAATCCTTGAATCTAAAGTTACAAGGGAATATATCAATTCCTAAAATCGAAGGATATGTTTATGAAGTTGGATGAGATATTTTGTAAATAATGTGTCTTGAAATAATATTCCTAGTGTTTTACTACTATTGTTGAATTTAAATCAGTTGAAGAATAATTTCATTTATCTAGAATTAATAAAAAGGTATAACAATAAAAAGGAAACCAAGAGATTGGGAATTTCTAGATAGGCGAAGGATGTTTATTTATTATGTATAATTGAATATAACTCTGCATTGGATTTTTATTGTAAATTTGGAGATATATATTTTAATTCACATGAAAGGACAATGAATTATGATATAAAATGGGTAATAAAATCATATAGTAAATTTGGAGATTCATTGCACTACAATCAAGAAGCACATAAAGTCTTGAAGAGTAAAGTGAAATTTTTGAATGTTGAAGGTGAAACAAATTCCCCAACATAGAATATTTTGAATTAAAATAAAAAGAGTTGATAAATGAATGATTGGATTTGGAGGATTCGGTAATAAAAAAAGAACATGAATAATAAGTAACATATTGATATTATTGACAAACGTTTTCATGAGATAAAGTCACACAAATTAAAAAAACTCCATGGAGCATTAATTTCTAATCATATAAAGCATTGTAAAAGGAATATGAAGGTTGTACATGATAAAATGAATTCTCTCATTAATAATTCATAAGATCAATGGACAGAGAAAGATTTTATAATTTATGATATTAAGGAAGAGAATTATATTGTGAGGAAAAAATAAAATACTAAATATTATCATATGAATACTCTAATTAGTGGTAATATATTTAATTAGTGATAACATAATGAAATAGTTCTAAAACTAATGAAAAATTTCCCTTAACATATAGTTGAATCACTATACTATTTTTTTTGGAAGATCTGAACGCATATTGAAAATGTGTATGGAGGATAAAAGGTTTAATATATGAGAATAAACAATAAAAAACACATCAAATACTTGGAAACATTAAATGAGGTATGATATCAATAAAATATAATATATTTTTTATAATCATGGCTAGTTAGGGAAGTATTATAATAACATACTTTTTATAGATTCAATGATGAGACCTCATACTCTTATGATAAGAGTGATAAATTTATGGATAGAAGAAAATTTTTTGTCACCTAAAAAGAGATTCATAGTATTGGATGATTATGAAGTGAGGAGGTGAAAGATTAAGCATGTAGTTTCATTGGTGGTATATTAACACCGTCCATTATGTAAAAAAATAGGAATGAAAAGGTTTTTCTCTTGGAAATCATTTAAGATAAGAAAGATATATTCTTAATTGGTTTTATTTGTACAAATTCAAAGGATTTAATACGTATATAGTTTCTCTTGTATGAATAAATGAGTGTGGTAAAGAATTCCAATATAATTCATTAAAATAAGAAATATGGTCTAGAAATATGATTCTATCTACGTATATGTATATTGAGTTATTTTATAAGAATAAATCATTTTCAAATAATTTTTAAGGAAATATATAAAAGATATGTGACCATGAGAAATGGTTAAAAGTATATTATAAGAAAATAGTTGTCTTGTGATGGCTAAGAGAATTCCACTACATAAGGATGTTTAGAGGTGCCAGACTCCCAATGAATATAAATTTTACAAGTATTTGTTGTAATTTTTACAGGATTATGGGGGGATATGATCCATGAGTTTATTCATTCTAAAAGGATCAAAATTCAAAAAGATGGAGTTAGAGTGATTTTAGTTCTTATTTGGTGTCAATATTGAAAAAAATATCAAGGAATTGATCTAATTTATAATGTGGTGAGGAGAAACCACATTGTATTACCAAGATAGATCTAGATGTTACATTCTATGATGGAGGGTAAATGTTACGTACATCATGATATGTAGTAATATAGGTTTTAGAGAAATATTTTAATGTTATAGTTGTCTTATGTCATATGTGAAGACCAAAAAGTAATATCAATACATTATTCAAGTAGTATATTACTATCAAGTATAAGAAGATAAAATGATTTATGAATCAGTTAAATTCATTGAATGGATATTTATTTATTATTATAATAATTTTGGTATTAAATGATTTGTTTTAGGATACATAGAAGTTGGTGGAAGGAAATATCATTACCTATATAAGTGTTTCCCCATGCTAAAAATTATCTCAAGATATTGCTTCACGAGTTAAACGTATTAAATGGTACTTGGGAATAAGCATACAAATGTTTTTATCCATATCTATGGAATGAATAATACCTATAAAGACTTTTAGGGTAATAAATAAAAATTGGTATCATAAGTTTTTTTATAATAAGGTGATATCAATTCATTAGACATATGGTATGTATCACAAACTTATGTTTTGTTTCTTATTTGAAAATAGTATTATGTTCAAGTGATTAAAATTGTAGGATTGATTTTAAAAAGAATATAAATTAACTAGATGCATGTGGTTATTAATATAAGGGAGTAATAGGGTAAACTTTCAATTTTGTTGTCATAAAAAAATGATTCCAACACCACGTTTTGTCTATATCAACATAGAGTATTTTCAATTAATCTTTTCCATCTACAGAATTCACTCATATAAATTTTCTTAAAAAAAGTGAAAATATAGATAAGAAAGCCTCTAAAATTTTCAAAGGTGAAAAATCAAAAATAATCCTATTTAAACAGTTGAAACATTCAATTATTGATTAATCTAAAATGATTAAGGATGGAATAATGCGAAAAAAAGTTCAAAAATGTAGGTGGAATTTGAAATGGTTGTAACATTATCATTTTTTATATTAATTTGTCAATAAAAGTATTGAACAAAGATATTTTTAGATGTCAACATATAGTGTTAAATGGTATGATAAAGGATTTCATGAAAAAAGAGAAGAATAGTATCTCTTTATCTGCATTTAATATGTTTAGGAGGATTATTTTTCCCCGTCAAAACACTTGGAATATATCATTGAACATCATGTGCAATAAGATTATTAAAAATAGAGTAGTAAACACTTGGTAGGTACCCCTATAGAGTTCAGAGAAGTTTGGGAGAATATGGAAAGAAAATTTTATATAGTAAAACCCTTTGGATTTCTTTAACAAATGGGTAATAATCTAAATTCTTGCTAAATATAGGTGGAGAAGTTTTTATGGTAATAATGTAAAAAAAATACAAAGTGGGTGAATATTTCTACCCAAGAGTATATGTGTTGTATTTGTTTACAAAAACTGTAGGGGTTGTAAAATATATTATGAGAAGACATACTAGAATTTGTGATATAATAATGTTAATTGTAGACATAGAGTATATGTGTACATATAAGGACTTGAACTTGTAGAGAAATAAAATGATAACCTTTTATTTATATCAATATCAAAGTCATGTAAAAGGACTGAATTTATGTATTGGCTAATATTATTTATAGATGTATTATAAAAACATTGTACAAAATAATAAACCATGATAGGGTAGAAGTTTATGTATTAAAAATGGACAATCCCCTTTATCTTTAACATGATTATTTAAAATATATAAGAACATATCCTTTTTTATTTTTTAGGATGATGAGTTAGTCGAGACATTGAATTGATGGCCTATTACATAGTGGTACCAAGGAGAAAACATATGATTTCCTACTTTCTCATATTTAGAGTATTTTCATTTCATCCAATGACATAGAAGGCCACACCACAAAAATCGTATGGTGGAATTGTGTGGTTCAATAGAATTAGGGGTTCCAATTCCATGGGAGGAGTTTTTTTTGCAATATAATCAATTATAGAATATTATTGAAGAGGAACAAGCAATGCGATGAAAACCAAACCATTAAGAAATTTAAGATAAATTCCAATCACAATGGTTGTTTATAGACCTCCACGCCATAGAGGATACTTTCTAAACAACCTTCCCAAGGAAAAATAAGGCTCACACAACAATATTTGGATTTCCTATAAAGGATGTGTTTTTGGTACAAATATACGATGAGTTTTTTTAAACAATAATTCCTTGAACCATGAAACAATATTCCATTTGAAAATAAATTTAAACAATAGACAATATTTGAATTATTACGCCATGATTTGGATGAGAATTTAAAATAATGGTAAGAAATTTTATATATGATTTCTAAAAAATAACATTGTAGTGAGGAAAACCGTGTTTCAAAATTGATGAATTTTAAGAGTCCACACAACAAGTAGGGTTATTGAACTTTGAAGAGGTGACTTTCATATTAGAAAAAAAATTGTTGGAAATTAAAAGATAAATTAATGGATATAATATTAAAGGGTTAATTCAGTTTAATAAGAACTTAATAACCACACTAAATTATTGTGGTATTCATGGAATGATCTCAGTGGATTAAATAAGAGAGAATGGATCTCAACCATCATTTTAAGGGTTCATTATATGAATTCTATACAACTAAACATAGTAGTTTAAGAAGATAGAGATAGATAATTTGGATATATCAAATATTTTTAGATGAAAAAGGATGGATCCATAGAATAATTCCATTTAAATATCTTATTTTATTCAAGTATATAATACTTAAAAATTTGAGAAATATTACACTACAATATGTAGTAATATTATAAAAATTTAATTAAAATTTGTAATTACCGTCACCAGGATAAGATGAGTTCTTATACTATGATAATTTGGATAAAAATAGTTATCATCATAAAAATTGGATTCACTTATTTCGGTTATAAGAAAAAGACACAACAATCAACTCTAAAAAAGGAGATGCTCTTATCTTATTTGAATTGGGGGAGAGTAGAAAATAAGGATCTTGTCAGTTAATATTTTTTTATGATTAATATTAATGGTATGACATATACTAAATATGAATGTAACCACATGTCTCTAAACTGTTAATGAAGACCCTCAAGTGTATAAACTATCCAAAGCTTTATAGATGTAGTTCATATAGAGAAGAATATTTAGTGACACTAGTATTGGCAGGATGACTTTTTAGTATATTTTATAATAAATACAATGATTATTATTATCATTTTTTATATAAACACATTATAATTATATTATAATTGGATTATACCATGGTTTTTAATCATGTAAAATTTTCATATTCTATTCATGATTTATATTTTTTATTTGCGAATAAAATTCAGTGAGAATATGTGAAACTTAATTGACAAATGAGATAAACCTTATTTTTTATCACATGATAACAATATTTATAAGAGATATAATCATGTCAATAGAAAATGAATTTTGATTAAGAAAAAAATTTATTAATCCCCACTATCAGGGTTATTGGGGTTGCGTGAGCTAAGATTATATATGATGTCCTCTTTCAACAACATCCCATTGAGAACTCTCTAATAGACATCTTGTCCTAGTAAGAAATTCCCTCTCCATGTTATCCTTATGGATCATATATATAATGGAACATGGAGAAAATATCACCATTTTAATATATATTTCAATCCTTGAATCCCTCTATAAATGAGGATATCTTAGCTTCTCATTAGTCGTAAAATCAGTAGAATAACACATAAAATCCTAGAATCTAAAACTAAACTCCCAAATAGAATAACTCCACTTGTATTTAACTAAACACTTCTACAGAAACTCAAATCTAAGTGACTCTTATAAGAAATAGTTCTTAAAAATAACTCAAAATCATACCCATAATATCATAGAAACATCATGATTTCCCAAAAACAATGTCTACCACTGATGTGATAGACCTCACAACTTACACATAACTATAGAAACACAGTTCCCATCTCCTATCAAGATTACTAGAAGTGATATATAAACCACTTCCAACTAACAACAAGTCTCATAGATGGTGATATAACCCTCACAAATTGATAAATTTTGATCCTATAACTCACAAAAATCCAACACAACTTCTGGGTCTACTCTTGGAAACAAATTATCTAGTTTATGTTTCACCACTTATCATTGAACCTCATGATGGATTTTTAAACATTAATAACTATAAATTATAAAACCAACATAAAACCAAGGATATATGTATATATATATATATGAATTAGTGAAAATATTATCATAACATTTTACACTATTACATGGCCTATTACCCCAATCACAACATACACAACCATCATGATCTAAAATAACAAGATTCATGAATCCATAAATATAAATATACCAAAAATTTATCATAATATTCCATAAATATTTATCTATAGGTTATAGAGTCCTCACTTAGGTTACAAGGTCCCTTTTGTGTTATTTTGTTTCCATATATTACTTAACATTATAGGTTCAAGTAATACCACTACCTTAAGGCCCATAATCTAGAGCAGTTTCAAAAAAATAATACAACTTAAAAACACTTTCTCATATGCCACTCCATCACAAAACACCCTTATTTGGACTCCACCTGATCTAGAAATGATTTTAAGTGTGACCCTCTAAGAAATAATTTAATAGGCCTCAGGTTAGGGTCTAGAACCAATCATATATCACCACAAATATATTGATGGAATTATCATTTTTAAATAAAAACTATATATCACCATGAATAATAAAAGATAGAATTCTATAAAAAATAATAGAATAAAATATATCAAATTTATGTTATGTTTGGTAAATCCTATCCAAAAACTCTAAAAAAACAACCACAATATCAACCATATTCTCTATATGTCCTGATATGTATAATACTATCTACCACCACCTATATGTCTCATGTTTATAGTGAAATAGTTTCCTAAAACCACAATCAAATCTTTCTAGATAATATAAAAAATAATTTTTATAAAGATGAAAAATTATATAAATATACTCAGTATATTACTCCCAAGAAAATTCATGTGACCATGTGAATGTAGAAAACTAATGATTTTTTTTGTAATAATTAAAAACAAAATGATAAATCAAAACCATTATCCCAAAAATCAACCATCCAAATAAATATATTATATACCATATAATCATATGAATTTTTTATTAGATCACTTCCCAACCACACATCAACATTTAACAACCACCATAACAATAGTAACAACTAATCCACACCAAATAATTGAGTTTTTATCCACCCATAGGGAACTCATTATTATATCCTAGTGTAGTTTTCTACTCTATAAGACCTCATTATATTGCCACCACCACTAAGTAGTGATCCACACATAGGAAAATCACAATAATATCTCTATATATATTTCAACTCATAGTTAACATAATATAATATGACCCCCATAAAATATCTATCAACCTATAGGGAACACACGATAATATATCTCTATATAGTTTTAAACAAGTAGCTACCATAATAATCATATTCATTAGTTTTCACATTTTACACTCATGAGAACTATCATGGTTCTCAGAGTTTCCACCCTCAATGACTCCCCCATAGAATAAATATTTTGGGAAATTATCTAACCATAATTAACCTAATTTTATTATTGAGTGACCACCCTCAAAGAATATATCCTCCAAAACTTGCATTTGTTTGGATGTTTTCCATGCATAATGATTATCAATGTATTAAAAAGTTTATACCCTCATGGACTCTCCCATCCTCAAATAATGTTAAAACCTACAAATATCACATATATGTTGGTTATACATATTATCCACATCATCATCATCATCATTGAATTCACTAAACACTTCCACATAACAAGTCACAGCTTCCACATCACTATAAAATATCACAAATCGATTCAAAACAATATGATCCATTTAACTACAAACCTAGGAAAACCCATATACAATGTTACTAAGAAATATAATATTTCCATATGTATTTATCACAACCAAACCTAATCTCATTACCACTAGATCCTTCATATTAATTCACCATGTCTCTAAGATTCTTATTATCGATGTTATCAACAAGTCTACAACTACATCACTAATCAACACATACTGAAAGAACCCTTTAAATCAAACAATATTTCACAGAACATTTCAGAAGTCACAACATCATAAATTCACACTATATAGGCTTAACAAGGTGAGTTATATGATATTAATTTTCTTTACCGGTATAAACTCATCCTTCAAGCATCATGTTGAATGACTTATGTTTGATATGGAATCCCCTCATGAAAAGGTGGAATAGAAAACGTAGAAATTACCCCACACCCATGTGTCTCTATTATAAAAATTAACATAACTCTATGTGGAGGCATGTGATGGGATTTCATAGATATATTTATGCTTAAGATCATTCCATGAAAAAATTGAATAAGTAATAAAATTATAATCCAAGAGTACCTCACTATACAAGTTTTTTATCTTTATCAGTAGTAAATTTCATCATGTTCCCTATGGAACTACTAATGGGTTCCTAACTAGAATGGTATCCACCATCCACTAAATTCATAAAATACTTCATTTGGACCTGTTAATAACAATTGGGTGCAAAAACCTCTTCCTTGAAATAAAATGGAGGGAAGAGTGATTCAAAGAGTTTTTTTTATACGAGAATAGTCTCAAGTGTACCAAACGAGGTTTATAAGGCTATTTTATATATTCCTCCCTCATGGAATACATGAATTTATTATTTTTATGATCTTTCAAACATTTTTAAAGGGAAAAAACTTATTTCTTCCACTATATTGATTAAATTCCATGTTAAAACTCTTTTTAACATTCATTTAATGAAAACATCACTATATGATGTACCTTTTGTGGAAATACACAAGATAATCAAAATAATAATTTAATTAAAATAATATCACATATCATTCATTCATATTCACCATGATGTTGTAAAATATACCATATAATAAAATTGACCATTTCATGGAAAATATCACTACACCATAGTGAGTGTGTTACTATAAAAAATCCAACAAAATTTTAATTGTACTAAAACATTCTAAAATATATACAAAATTTTTAAAAATCTATGTGAATCCATACAAACTCTATTGGATATGATTATCATAATCACTATTTAATTTTATGGAAACATTTTTTTAAAAAACAATACTCATTTTAATGAAATAAAATCTAAAAATATCATTATTTTCCAATATTTCCGTAATTTTAAGATTACATCCCGAAAAATAATCTCACAATCCTAAGAATATAATGTTTAGTGTCTTTGAGTACTTGCTACATATTTTATTAATTATAAAAAACCAATAAAAATTTCATCATAATTTATTCACACTAGTATCTCTTCTAGAATCATCATAATTAATGCCCATCTTCAAAAACTCATTTTATGATTCGTTTTATGCACACGCCAAACATCATATCCCTTTGTATATTCTCCCATGGGTAACATTTTATGTCTCCTTAGATTGGTCATTTGAATAGACCAAGGGTTCTAGTATGTTTGGATAGGGTTCATAATAAAATATGTAAGATTTTTCATATAGATAAATCTTCCAAATGGTTTGAGAGATTTGTGGGAAGACATCCCCTTTTATAAGTAATGAAAATTGAATGTTTCAAAAAACCTATTAATTTCTCTATGATGTCATGATAGTATAAAAGGGTAAAAAGACCCAAAAGTTGGAAATATTTTATTGGGGATGATTGTAGTTCAATAATAACTCAACCATTCATTAGGTTCCATTTTTTTAAAAAAAATCAGTCTTTTATATTTAATTTTTAACTTTTAACATTTCACTTCTTACCTTGGTAACTAGTTTTTACCTAATAAAATAAATTTTTAATAAAAATATAAGAAAAACCATGTTAACAAATTTTTATGTATTGAGCATAAATATTTAATCAAATTAACATATATAAATATATAAATAAGATAAAATTAACTTTTAAATTAAAAAAATTAATATATACAAAAAATGTTTTTTTAGGAAAAAAATTATCATTAAGGGTTCGTATTAATATGTAATAGTAACTACCAATAAAATGAGTGATAAAATATTAGTATAAATTTGAAAAATAATATTAGAGTCTTTATATAAAATATGTCATTTTAATTTTCTATATAATTATTAAATGACATTAATAAAACAATTATTTGAAAATTAGGCTTTAACCATTATCGTGTTCAGTAACATTAATCTTAGTAATCATTCTTATGTACATAAAAATAAAATTGACCAAATTAAATAATATTAAAAAATTTATCTAAAATATGAAATCCATTTTTTAATTAATTTAAATATTTTAATGCTACTAAATTTTAAAATAATGGAGTAAAAATAGATTTTAGCATAAAATATTACATATGTTTTCAAAGCATTAATTTTTTTCTATAAATTCAAAAACTTTATTTATAATTGAATAGTTTCACACCATATGTATATTGTTTTATAATAAAAACTGATTTATAAGTTTTCATGTTATAGATAATTCTTGATATATTCATAAATTCGATGGTTTTAGTGATAATAATAATTTTAACTATTCACGAAAAATAAATTATTTTAGAAAAACATCATAAATTAATCCTTATATAATATTAAAATTATTAATAAAAAATTATGTTAATTTTTTCAAATTAATATTATAAAATTTAGGAATTTAAATTTTAAATACAAACATAATAATATATTCAAACCTTCTTTCATAAGATGATAACTTTCATTAAGATATAAACAGTTATTAATCTCATTTCCTATCAATTACTAGTTAAATTGGTGTTATATTTTCCATTACAAAAATATTATTAAATATTTAGTTTCATTAAATAAAATTCATAAAAACCCAATTTTCGAAAAAAATCAATTTTTACAACAAAATGGTCTCATTAACTTTATCAATGCATTTGCAAATAAACATTCCTTTTCTATAAATAAAAAATGATAAATTCATAGAATACAAGTGATTGATAATTTATTACATTAATAATTACATGTTTATATCATCATAATTTCATCTAACATATCTCTTAAAGATCTCTATATTATATCTAAGCATAAGTTATTCTATGGTGTCAGTTATAAGGCCCCATCCTTAAACATCACTTAATCTTGAGTTACTTCAAGAATACACGTTGACGATCTTTTCAGGTTTAAATTTTTAGAGAATTAGATCATAAAACATGCATTACATTCCACATTTAAACAAAGTGGTTACATAAAGGATAGTATTCATTTTTCCCATCAATGGAAACATATTTAAAATAAAACATGGATTCTTTCTTGACACTTCCTTGACACTATCATCATATCATGTACCTTTCCCTTGACCTTTGAAAAAAATTTCAAAAACTTGGGATGAGTATAAAAAGCTCAGTAACGGATATAAAAATATTGAAAGGAAACATGAGTACATATATACATAAGAATGAAATCATACTTTACCCATAAAACATAAGCACTTTAACATACCTCATCAAATCATGAATAAATAATAGAAATCATAAGACATAAAGGTAACTTGAGGTATTCATAACATTATTACGTTGGGAGTAACCCTCTTGGTTACGTTTGGAATACCCATCATAATATATTCCTTAAATCCCTTCAGAGAAACCTCAAAGTTTAACCCCTTCGCGTTACCCAATGCATTGGAGAGCTATATCGGGCTCACCCGCCCTTAGTTTATCACGGAACCACCCGTCTTCATAATAATGCCCAAGAACCATAACATAATCGTATCACATAAAACATGCATAAAGAAAACATAACATTTACACTTTTCAATCACAAGATATCAATACAACACATTGATATAAAAACATTATGAAAACCGTTTTCAATACCAAAATAAAAGAAAAGTAAAACATCGTATTTATTTTTCATTTAAAAAAAATTATTGCTTGTAAAGGAATCTGAAACTCAAATAATGGTCACGGCAGTGGAGAAGTCATTTTCGTCGCATACGTACTACAAAAACATTCCCTTTTGTTGTTTAGTAAAACGCTTCGTATAAAAAATATTCCTTTTGGATAAACGTAAAAGTCAAAGGGGTTTATACACCGTATAAAAGAAAGTTGTGTATAAAACATAATATGCCTCAATGAAAGGAGATTGAGAAGAAGTCCCATAAAAAGGTAAAATAGATATATTATGTGTATTAACTATAAGTACACATAAATAAAGTACAAATACAATATAAGACATAATAATATCATGACATAATTTGAAAGTTGGAGATTAACCCAGAGAACGGAAATTTGGTTAAGAAGTTCCCTTACCTCGGGTCCAGCTTGACTTGATCGTTCTTTAACCTCCTAAATAATAAAATTGAGGTAATTTATACTTTCCTAAGAACCTTTTTCAAGTTCATTATTCCTTTCATATCTCTTATTACCATGTCATGGACACTATTTAATTATTTAAGTTAATAACGGTCGTTTTAACGATCATGGGTACTTGAGTAAAAAATATGCTCTTTATAATTACAAGTAGTTCATGTATCCGTTATATCCAGAGTTATAATCAATATGTATATATCATATATATCTAGTAAATACATTCATTTAAAATATAAAATTTAGAGGTAAGAAATGAAATGCACCGTTCATTGAGACGGTAAGCCGTACGTACGCATGAACGCTACTTCCATTTCTATTTCATATTTAATGGAATTAAAACATAATGATAAATAATAGTATTATAATTCCAGTATTTTATCATATATAATACCATTCAATCTATCCTTTATATGTACCACATATGGTATTAACGAATCAAATCACTTTGAGGGGGCGGTAGTCCGCACTTCCTAAAATGAAGATATTGCGTTTACCCATAATGGAAACAATAAAGGTATGACATAAATGAACAATACAGAAGATTAAGTAAAACTTAAAAATATTATATATCATATATAAATATAGTTACATCTTAATGGCCCCCTTTTAAGGTGTTATATGAGTGTTGAACAATCATCGTTTCGTGAGGCAGAAATTCGCCATCCACAGAAACAGTATGTTCTTTAACCATTAGATGTAGGTGTGTATAAGTGTAGCTCGAATCCTTCTTATAAAAACATCCTAGTATATTGAAGATACTTTATTTTTTACAAAATAAATGAATAAAAAGAGTATAGGGGGTTGGAGAAGCAAAATAATACAAAAGAACGCAAGAGAAAACACTACCTTTAAATTGGGTAACTCCTTTTGATTTGAGCTCAAAGGCTTCCTTGGGATGACTTCTGCCCAAAGTGAGGCTTATAAGAGTTATATAGGGATGTGGAGAGACAAAATGGGCAGGTTTTGTTCGAGCCAAAGGCTTTGGAAGTGTGGGTAAGGTGGTAGAGGTGGGGGCCTTTTATAAGAGGAGAGGAGGGGCACTCTTGGAAAGTGTTAAAAGGTTACTTTATAATAAAATGAGTTTCGGTTTTTAAAGGTCCCAAATTGATATAACACAAGGATAAGGTGATAAGGGTTCGAAATATACTCATCCAATAGGTCTTTGACAAGTGTAGGTCTTATATTTTACATTATCATTTCATTTTATTTAAATCGTTAAATAATGAGGTAATCGCTGCATCATCATGATGTCATAAATAATTTAATTTATTTAATGTCTAAAAGTTATGGAAAAAAATACTATGATGTATGAAATATTTTTAGATTTCCAATGAATATTTGTAGTCCAAAATATCATCTATGTAGACAAGATTAAAAATGTTTTACTCAGGTGATACATTCTTTGTTATATTTACTTTCTTTAAAAAATAAAAAGATAAAAAGTCACTTTCACACAAAAGTGATTCCATGGGGTCCCCAAGATTGGCACAAGGCATACCATGGTCGGCCATGAGACAACCAGTATAATTAGGACACATTTTGGTGTATTTTTTTATTATTATGATATTATTTTATTATCCTTAACTACCTGATTACTCATTAATCAAGATAATTAAAGATAATTACAGTCGTTACTATTCATAATGTCCAAAAACAAAAGAGTATTAAGTACATAATTTGGACCTTCTGATTCCAAATATGGAATCCATTTTACCAAATTCCAAACATATAAATTGCAGTAATTAATTTAAAAATAATTCTCGTCGTCAAAACAAATAGCGGGTTTTTTTTAAACAATATTTATGAAAAGTTTGGCACTTGTTTATGCCCAATTCCAAAGTGAAATTAATCCCAATGACCACCATTGGATTACATGGTAAAAATATATTCTATTTACACTTTAAAACCAATTAAAAAGATAATCTAACAATATAATTAAAGTAGATGAAAAGGCAGTTTTGATGTAAAATGCAGTATTTTTCACTATTCATTAAAAAATGAACATTGTCAGAAAAAATACCAAAAAATTATCCATTGTAAATTTCAATGTCCCAATCATAAATAATAAGTTTATTTTGACAAATAGATCTTATAAAATTTTCAAAAGATTGATTTAAAAATGGTTTTCCATCAAAAGGCAGTAAAACAATCTTTTAAGAATATTAGTGTATTCCATGCTTAAGATTGGATTTATTCTCATTTTAAGCCTCTAAAACACTATCTAACTCATAAATATACATAGATAAAAATATATATTATTCATTACTTACTTGGGATGTTACATCCTTCCCCCCTCTAGAAAATTGTGTCCCCGTAATTTATTTACTTATCGAATAAATGGGGGTATTTATCCCTCATAGAATTTTCAGATTCCCATGTTGCCTCTTCAAACATATGGTTTTTCCAAAAAAAACCTTTACCTAATGAATCACCTTATTCCGCAACACTTGCTCCATGTGATCAAAAATCTGGTCCAGTTGTTCCTCATAAGATAGATTCTCTTCCAACTGAACTACCTCTGGACTCAAAACATGAGATGGATCTGGCATGTACTTCCTTAACATTGAAACATGAAAAACATTGTGTACCTGAGATAAACTCGGGGGTAAAGCCACTCAGTAAGCAACTGATCCAACTCTCTCCAGAATTTCATATGGTCCAATGAACCTTGGACTCATCTTCCCTTTCTTACCAAATCGCATCACACATTTCTATGGTGATACTTTGAGAAAAACATGATCACCTACCTCAAAAGAGAGACCCTTCCTCCTATTGCCCGCATAACTCTTCTGCATGCTCTGAGCCGTTCTCATGTGTTTCTGTATCAACTGAACTTTTTCTGCCAACTCTTCTACCAATTCTGGTCCCATCAACTTCCTTTCACCCACTTCATCCCAAAAAGCTGGAGATCAACACTGCTTCCCATATAATGCCTCAAACGGTGACATCTGTATACTGGAATGAAAACTTTTATTATAAGAAAACTCAACCAAAGAAAGATGTTGATCCCAACTTCCCTGATAATCCATCGAACAAGCACGTAGCATATCCTCCAAATTCTGGATTGTTCATTCTGACTACCCATCTGATTGAGGATGAAAATATGTACTAAAATTTAATTCAGTACCCAACGACTTTTAAAGGCCTTTCCAAAAGTTAGAAGTGATACTGGGATCACGATCAGATACAATGGATAGGGGAACTCCATAAAACCTGACTATCTCTTTAAGATACAATCGAGAAAGTTTATCTAGGTAAAAATTATCTCATATAGCAAGGAAATGAGCAGATTTAGTCAAGCGATCAACAATAACCCAGATTTCATTATTACCTCGAGATGTCTTCGGCAATCCCAAAACGAAGTTCGTGGATATATTTTCTCATTTCCACTCTGGCACTGGTAAAGGCTGAAGCATCCCTTTCAGTAACTGCCGCTCTTCTTTAACCTATTGACATGTCAAACACTTCACAGAAATATCAGCAATATCACTTTTCATTCCATCCCACCAGTAATACTCCCCCAGATCTCTGTACATCTTAGTACTTCTAGGATGAACTGAAAACGGAGAACTATGAGCTTCACATAACAACTCTCTCTCTTCAACTATGAATCACAAGTCACACATAATATCTTCCCAAATCTCAAAACACAATCATTATCAATGTTGATTTCATGCAACTTACCCTTCTGAACCAGCTCTACCTTTTTCTGCAACTCACTATCTTGCTTCTGTGCTTGCTTGATTCTGTCTGATAGAGATGATCTCACCGATTCCTGAAACAAAACAGAAGAACTTCCTGCACCAAAAACTTCTATGCCAAATTTCATCAAATCCTTAACCAAAGGATCTCGTTCCAAATGCAATATTGTTAATAAAGCATTACTTTTTCGACTCAAAGTATCAGCCACTTTATTTTCTTTTCTCAGATGGTAATGAATTGTACAATCATAATCCTTGATTAATTCTAGCCATCTTCTTTGTCTCATGTTCAATTATTTCTAACTGAATATATACTTTAAACTTTTGTGATCGGTATATATTTCACACTTTACTCCATACAAATGATGCCTCCAAATTTTTAAAGTGAAAACAACAGCAGCTAATTCCAAATCATGTGTAGGGTAATTTACCTCATGAGTTTTCAACTGTCATGAAGCAAAAGTAATTACCTGACCATTCTGCATTAGGACACAACAAAGTCCTTTCAATGAAGCATCACTGTAGATAACAAACTCACCATTCCTGGAAGGTAGTGCCAAAACTGGAGCATTCACCAATCTTCTTTTTAGTTCCTGAAAACAATCATCACATTCTTTTGTCCGAATAAACTTAACACCCTTCCGAGTTAGATTAGTCATTGGACTAGTTAACAGGGAAAAATTTCTAAAAAACTTTCGGTAATAGCCTTCCAAACCAAGGAAGCTATGAATCTTAGTTACATTTGTGGGTCTTGGCCATTCTTCAATAACCTTTGTTTTTGCAGGATCAACAGTTATCCCATATTTAGAAACAATGTGACCAAGGAAAGAAATTTGTTGGAACCAAAACTCACACTTTCTGAATTTCCCATACAATCTATTTTCTTTTAAGGTTTTTAAAATAACCCTTAAATGTCTTTCATGCTCCTCTTTAATTTTAGAAAACACCAAAATATCATCAATGAAAACAACCACAAACCTATCCAAGAACTCATGGAAAATTATATTCATTAAGTCCATGAATACAGCAGGTGCATTGGTTATCCCAAAAGGCATTACTAAAAATTCATAATGGCCATATCTTGTACGAAACGCAGTCTTCGGAACATCTGCTTCCTTCGCCTTCAACAGATGGTACCCCGATCTCAGGTCAATCTTTGAAAAAAAACAGAGCTCCCTGGAGCTGATCAAACAAATCATCGATATAAGGCAAAGGATATTTATTCTTAACAGTGATGTTATTCAAGGCTCTATAATCAATGCAAAGTCTCATAGAACCATATTTCTTTTTAACAAATAAAACAGCAGCACCCCATGGTGATGTGCTAGGTCGAATGAAACCTTTCTCTAATAAATCTTGCAATTTCTCCTTCAACTATAAAAGTTCAATTTGAGCCATTCGATAAGGGGGTTTTGAAATTGGCTTAGCATCAGGAACTAAGTCAACAGTAAATTCAACTTCCTGATCTGGTATTATTCCAGGAAACTCGTCAGGAAAAACATCAGGATACTCATTTACCACTGGCACATCATTAATCTGAACAGTTCCTTTGTTTTCAACAATATGTGCAAGGTAACATTCATTTCCATCTTTTACAAGTTTCTCGGCCTCTTGATATGTTATCAATATTAAGGGTTCATTCTTGTACACAAACTGAAAGTCTTTCTGAAAAGAAACTTCTTTAGCTCTACATTCAATCTTAGCATGGTAAACAGAGAGCCAATCCATACCCAGGATAACATCAAACTCTACTAGAGGTAGAACAATTAGGTTTTCCAGTAGGTTCTTTCCACGGATACGGATAGGAAGATTCTTATGAATTATTTTTGCCTCAACATTTCCCCAAGGTGTTTTTACCACAAGTTAAAGAGTCATTTCTTGAGATGGTATTCCCATTTTACTAGAAAAGTTTTCAGAGATGAAAGAATGTGTAGACCCTGAATCAAACAACACACTGGCATAATCTGAAAAACAGACAAAGTACCTGATACAACTTCATTTGAAGGCCCGACATCTGCTGAAGTAGTTTCAAAGGATTTCACCACCCCTTTTTGCTTGTAGTCTAACTGCTTCACATCACTCAAACTCTTTTTCGGACACTCGTTTCCATAGTGACCCATCTCATTGAACTTAAAACATTTCGCTAACTATAAATCAAATTTGGACTTGCCATCACCTCGATCTTTTCAGTGCAATCATGAGACTTATGTCCCATCTTACCACATCGGTAGCACTTTCCAGAATTCACAAGAAATTCTCCAGCATGCCTTTTACCTCATTTATCACAAACTGGAAACTTTGTTTTCTTACCGTCAGACCTTTTTGAAGAATTCTTTCCTTTCTCCAGCCACCTCGGTCTCTTATTCTGATAGTTGTTATAGAACACTTGATCATCAGAAAACTCCATTTCCACCTTCTTAGCACATCGAACAAGCTTTTAATAACTTTTAAACTCACGAGAAGCCAATTCCCTTCGATATTTTGGCTTTAATCCTGAGTAAAAACGATTTATTTTACTATCAAGGTCTCAGATAAAATTTGGAGCATACCTTGCCAGTCGAGTAAACCTTTATTCATAAGCAGCCATTGAGTCATACTCTTGCCTCAATTCCAAGAATTGTTTTTCCATCCTAAGTCAAACAGCCTTAGGAAAATACTTCTCAAGAAACATACATTTGAATTCATCCCAGTCGAGATCATCAATATCATCAGCGTCCCTAATATTTATAACCATCGACCACCACTGATCTGCTTCACCCACCAAATGGTAAATAGTAAGACTAACCTTTTGATTATCTGTACACCCCATGACATCGAAAATCTTCTCTAGTACTTTAATCCACCCTTCAGCTAGCACAGGGTCAGATGATTCTCTAAATGATGGGGGATGTTGCCTCATGAAATGTTCCACCACTGACATGTTCCTATGCGGTTATTCTGGCTGATCTCGTGTATGGATACCACCACCATTTATCACTTGATTCAACTGTGCCATTACTGCAACAAACTGTTCAGTTCCAATTCTGACCATCTCAGGATGCTGATTCGGAGGGTCATTTTTTTCTGTATGCCTTCCTAGCACTGCTTCCCTGTTTCCTCTGCGGAAAACCATTCTGAACAAACATGTCTTAGATGAAGCAACATGATAATCTTCAAATGCTATATCATTTCAATTTGAGCATAAAAAAATATTTTTGGATAATCATTTAATAGAATTCTAACTCCTAAGGTTATCTAAACCGACCTATGATACCAACTATAAGGCCCCAGCCTTAAACATCACTTAATCTTGAGTTACTTCAAGAATACACGTTGACGATCTTTTCAGGTTTAGAGTTTTAGATAATTAGATCATAAAACATGCATTAGATTCCACATTTAAACAAAGTGGTTACATAAAGGATACTATTCATTTTTCCCATCAACGGAAACATATTTAAAATAAAACATGGATTCTTTCTTGACACTTCCTTGACACTATCATCATATCATGTACCTTTCCCTTGACCTGTGAAAAACATTTCAAAAACTTGGGATGAGCATAAAAATCTCAGTAAGGGATATAAAAATATTAAAAGGAAACATGAGTACATATATACATAAGAATGAAATCATACTTTACCCATAAAACATAAGCACTTTAACATACCTCATCAAATCATGAATAAATCATATAAATCATAAGACATAAAGGTAACTTGAGGCATTCATAACATTCTTACGTAGGGAGTAACCCTCTTGGTTACGTTTGGAATACCCATCAAAGTATATTCCCTAAATCTCTTCGTAGAAACCTCAAAATTTAACCCGTTCGCGTTACCCAATTCATTGGAGAGCTATATCGGGCTCATCCGCCCTTAGTTTATCATGGAACCACCCGTCTTCATATTAATGCCCAAGAACCATAACATAATTGTATCACATAAAACATGCATAAAGGAAACATAACATTTCCACTTTTCAATCACAAGATATAAATACAACACATTGATATAAAAACATTATGAAAACCGTTTTCAATACCAAAATAAAAGAAAAGTAAAACATCGTATTTATTTTTCATTTAAAAAAAGTATGGCTTGTAATGGAAGCTGAAACTCAAATAACGGTCACGGCAGCGAAGAAGTCATTGTCACCACATACGTACGACAAAAACATTCCCTTTTGTCATTTAGTAAAAGGATTCGTATAAAAAATATTCCTTTTGGATAAACGTAAAAGTCAAAGGGGTTTATACACCTTATAAAAGAAAGTTGTGTATAAAACATAATATTCTTCAATGAAAGGAGATTGAGACGAAGTCCCATACAAATGTAAAATAGATATATTATGTTTATTCACTATAAGTACACATAAATAAAGTACAAATACAAGATAAGACATAATAATATCATGACATAATTTGAAAGTAGGAGATTAACCCAAAGAACGGAAATTGGGTTAAGAAGTTCCCTTACCTCGGTTCCGACTTGACTCGATCGTTCATTAACCTCCTGAATAATAAACTTGAGTTAATTTCTACTTTCTTAAGAACCTTTTTCAAGTTCATTATTCCTTTTATATCTCTTATTACTATGTCATGAACACTATGTAATTATTTAAGTTAATAACGGCCATTTTAACGATCATTGGTACTTGAGTAAAAAATATGCTCTTTATAATTACAAGTTGTTCATGTATCCATTATATCCAGAGTTATACTCAGGATGTATATATCATATATATCATATATATCCAGTAAATACATGAATTTATACTATAACATTTAGAGGTAAGAAATAAAATGCACTGTTCATGGAGACGGTAAGCCGTACGTACGCATGAACGCTACTTCCATTTCTATTTCATATTTAATGGAAATAAAACATAATGATACATAATAGTATTATAATTACAGTATTGTATCATATATAATATAATTCAATCTATCCTTTATACGTACCATATATGGTATTAACGAATCAAATCACTTTGAGGGGGCGGTAGTCCACACTTCCTAAAATTAAGATATCACCTTTACCCATAATGGAAACCATAAAGATATGACATAAATGAACAATACATAAGATTAAGTAAAACATAAACATATTATATATCATATATAAATATTTTGAAATCTTAATGGCCACCTTTGAAAGAGTTATATGAGTGTTGAACAATCATCATTTCGTGAGGCAGAAATTCGCCATCCACAGAAACAGTATGTTATTTAACCATTAAATGTAGGTATGTATAAGTGTAGCTCTAATACTTCATATAAAAACATCCTAGTATATTATAGATACTTGAGTTGTAACAAAAGAAATGAATAAAAAGATTTTAGGGGGTTGGAGAAGCAAAATAAAAAAAAAGAACGTAAGAAAAAACACTTCCTTTAAATCGGGTTACTCTTTTTTGATTTGAGCTCAAAGGATTCCTTGGGAAGACTTCTGCCCAAAGTGAGGCTTCTAATAGTAATAGAGGGATGTGTAGAGACAAATTGGGTAGGGTTTGTCCGAGACAAAGGCTTTGGAAGTGTGGGTAAGGTGGTAGAGGTGGGGGCCTTTTCTAAGAGGAGAGGAGGGGCACTCTTGGAATGTTTTAAAAGGTTACTTTATAATAAAATGAGTTTCGGTTTTTAAAGGTCCCACATTGATATAATTAGAGTATAAGGTGATAAGAGTTCGAAATATACTAATCCAATAGGTCATTGACAAGTGTATGTCATAGATTTTACATTATCGTTTCATTTTATTTAAATCGTTAAATAATGAGGTAATCGTTGCATCATCATGATGTCATAAATAATTTAATTTATTTAATGTCTAAAATTATGAAAAAACTACTATGATGTAGGAAATCTTTTTATATTTCCAATGAATATTTATATTCCAAAATATCATCTATTTAGACAAAATTAAAAATCTTTTACTCAGGTGATACATTCTTTGTTATATTTACTTTCTTTAAAAAATAAAAAGATAAAAAGTCACTTTCACACAAAAGTGATTCCATGGGGTCCCTAAGATTGGAACAAGGCATCCCATGGTCTTCCATGAGACAACCAGTAGAATTAGGACACATTTTTGTGTCTTTTTTATTATTATGATATTATTTTATTATCCTTAAATACCTGATTACTCATTAATCAAGATAATTAAAGATAATTACCGTCGTTACTATTCATAATGTCCAAAAACAAGAGTCTTAATTACATTATTTGGACCTTATGATTCCAAATATGGAATCCATTTTACCAAATTCCAAACATATAAATTGCAATAAATAATTTGAAAATAATTCCCGTTGTCAAAACAAATAGCGGGTTTTTTCTGAAACAATATCTATGAAAAGTTTGGCACTTGTTTATGCCGAATTCCAAAGTGAAATTAATCCCAATGACCACCATTGGATTACATGGTAAAAATATATTCTATTTACACTTTAAAACCAATTAAAAATATAATCTAATCATATAATTAAATTAGATGAAAAATCAGTTTTGATGTAAAATGTAGTATTTTTCACTATTCATTAAAAAATGAACATTGTCAGAAAAATACCAAAAAATTATCCATTGTAAATTCACATGTCCCAATCATAAATAATAAGTTTATTTTGACAAATAAAGCTTATAAAATTGTCAAAGGTTTGATTTAAAAATGGTTTTCCATCAAAAGGCAGTAAAACAATCTTTTAAGAATATTAGTGTATTACATGCTTAAGATTGGATTTATTCTCATTTTAGGCCTATAAAACACTATCTAATTCATAAATAGACATTGATAAAAATATATATTATTAATTACTTACTTGGGATGTTATATCAGTTATGGGTTGTGATTCTACTATTGTGGATCTCATGGAAATTTCCATGAGCTTGAACTTCTCTCATGGATGATTTTTCTAATATTCCAATTGTTGGACCCCAAGTTGGAATTTTTCAATGGAAACCCCCAGTGAAGATACATCCTTTATAAGCTCAGACAAATGAGAATCATAAGGGAGACTTCAGCTATCGTTTTTCATTTCTTTCCATGATAGATTTTATAAATTGGTTATGTCCTTTTATACCCTCTAATATAATTACTACACACTAATGAAATAGTTATAGAGGCCCTTTGGATAAAAATAAATTGAGATTTGATTTCTAAATTGGTATAAACCTTATTATCATTGGTAATTCTATAAAACTCATCAAATCCTTCATAATATACATATCCCAACATAAAGTTTCTTCTTGATCATTTAAGATAAATAATACACAATATTTGTGTTCAAGCCTATATAATGGAATCAGTTTTCCCAGAATGTTCATTACCATCCTCGCAGTGATAAATGATCATAATATGATTTTAGGTATGAATTATGATATCTATTTTTCATTAATATGTATTTTTTGTGTAATATATTATACAATTAAAAAATCATGCTAAATTATTTTAAGAGAAGGATAATAATATTTTCACAGGTTTTATTTACATAAACATAAATATAGGTACCAAAATCATAAAACTAGAACTTTCATTAAAATTTAAATATATATTCATATAAGTGATGATATGATGTTATTAAAAAATATACTAGGTACAAAATAGTAGGTTGAATAGGGCCAAAATACAATACTCACAGTTATTTAGTGGATGATTGATGTTCCTCACTCCTATTATTTTCAAAACTCACTTAAATATTTTTGGATGTATAGGGGTTTCCTTGTTCCCTTGGTTTTGAAAATTTTAGATTCTTATCATATATGTTATCACTTTATTCAAAACTTTGGTATGGGGGATGAATCAGGGTATGACAGATTAAAACTTTATCCTGTTTGGATCTTGTTTTGTTTTTAGAAAAAAATCAACTCTCTCTTCCTCTCATAGAAATGTACGAACAGATATGAAATCATGAATACGAAAAAATGATTTTTACTTGGTTCATCCTCACCGGGCTATGTTCAAGGAACATACAACGGTAATGTGCTGATGTACCAAATTCACTAAGGATCACTTCTAATATTGAGTAAAATGTTTGGGCTAGATCTTATATGCCCAAGATCACTGCCTTAACAAGGTTTAGGGTCTAATCACTTCATTACCAAGGGTCACTCCCTATACCTCTTTCTCTATCTCACTACCGGTGGAAAGGGTCACCGTGTTCCACTTAATGCGCTCACAGCTCCTAGAAAGGAATCCATTCAGAGTTTATAGACTTTTAGGTCAAACACAATTAATGGACATGTAGGTTCCTTAATTTCCATGAATTCCTACATCCCCAACGATAGTTAGATGCTCCATTGAAGTTCCTTTTTCACCCATTGATGAAATCCACCTTCTCAGGTACTGATAGTTACCAGAGAATACTTTCGCAAAAATGATTTGAAGTTGTTTCCAGATCCCTAGTGAAAATCACGAACCACCTCGTTCCACCGCATACTGTATAGCAGGTTTGGTATGCGGTCACCTTCTCCACATATTGATGTCATTACTGAAAACTTCCCTTCATTAGAAAATTGCCTCTGCATTCGCGTTTGTGTACCACTATCGCGTACCAATTCTACGAACCTCCTCTGTGAATCACTCTCTATCCACGAACTGTTTATTCTTCGTGGACTGCCTTCGCTTCTGCATACTAGAGATCCCCCTCCACATACTGATTACGTAATTTACACACTTTCATACCGTAGATTCCTCCTCCATGTACCGAGTCTTAAGTGAACACATCTTTCTGCTTAAATCCTTCGGAGGAATTTCTTCCACGCAAAACACTATAGCCTTCAGGGGATTATCCCTTGCGAACTTCCTTCAAACTTTACTGAATTCCTAAAGCAAAAATGTGTTCTATAATGATATTAAATATCCATAGTAATCAGTGGGATTAAAAACCTTATATAGGAAAATATTCTCACAAAAAATGCTAATCCAAGATTTATCAAATCTTTGATTCATCCTCCACTGCAAACTGATCCTTCTTCTACCAAGAACTGCAAGACACTGGAGAACTGTTTTTCCATGCTGTTCACATACTACCTTTTCTCCTATACAGTCTATTTCCTCTTTCGTCATCAGGACATCTGCGTAATGTATCGCCTCTCAACTGCAACCCATTTTTGGTTTTACAAACCCCATTTGCATACTGTTCATGCCGCTCCATGTACCTTTCCCAGAACATGGTATGCGGACCATGAATTATGGTATGTGCTTCTCACCCTTTTCCAATTTTCTTTAACATTATTCATATAATTCACTCAAATGAATAAATCCTTCTATTTTCAACACCAAAATCCTGATTTTAAGGCCCTAAAATTTGGAAAACATTGATAAATTGAGCCACCTTAAAAACTTTTCTTTGGTAAACACCATCGATACTTATTTACAGTAATCTGCATTTGTCAATAAACACTATCACACCGAAAACATTCTGAGATAACACCTAGAGGGATTTATTTCCCAACAAATAATAATAATATTTTTTCATTAGTCTTGATAATAGAATAGAAAATCTCAAATGAACAAACATGTAGTATGACATAGAGTGTTATATAATCATGGAAACATTGAATAATGAAATGTTATCATAAGTTCATTGAGTCATAAATATATGGAAATAACAAAAAATATGTAATTATTATCATAATACAAGACTTAATGACAATAAAACATAACATAATGTTCTTAGGTTAAACACTTTTGCACCAAACATGAGGATCACCACCCATAAAATATAATATAGTGTATTTAGGATAACCTGATATGAACCACTCATGGCTACTCATGAGATAAAAGAATTACCCAATGCATTATAGTTCTATGACCACTTTACATTTATATTAATAACATATACAAGAATATGTGTACCACATGAGGAAAATTAACCATACATAAAGCATAAATATGATAAAACCCATAATAAATAAGTGGGACAGATAATCTCATCTCAAATAATATCCAAAGGCTATATGGTAAGAAATTATAATAAAAGAATTAATTAAATAATTTTGGATGTTAATATCAGAATTATTAAGAAAAGGCATTGAATATGATGTTTGAATATAGAAAAATTCATTAAGAGGATCATAAAAGAAATAATAAAAACCCCACTTTGGTGATGCTTTATGAAATTTGTAAATGGTCTCTAAAATAATAATAGTGCTAATTCTTTTCCATTAAACTAGAATTGAACTAGGAGGATTTTATATAAAATAAATATATTTTAAAAAAACTATTCTTGGTTAAAAATGTTTTATAAGGTTGACACTATAAATGTAATAATAAATTTTAATCTTCCCTAAAATCATGTATACTACTAATATATATTAATGAATGGAAATTAAATCATTTGTTATTTCCAAAAAACTAAAGGTAAATTAAAATAATTAAATATATTACCAAAATATATAAAAATAATGGATTAATTAAATGAGATTAAGATATATGAAAATTATAGGAAAGGAATGAGAACATGTAACCCAAAAATAATGATTTTGGATCAGAAGATCCTTTTTATATCTGAAAATACCTTGGTTGAAATACAACATCATAAAAATTGATAGTAAAACATACTTTTGAAAATATAATAATGGAAATATGAAGGGTGTATGATATGAAAAACAATTTAGTTTCCAAATAAAAATTATAACATTTACTGCAATAGAAAAATATTGATAAAAATGTGATACCTAGTTTAAAAAAGATGGGAAATACTCTCAATAGTGATAAAATGTTTAGAAAAAAATCATATAGAAAAATACTTTGAATTCATAAAAACAATTTCCTCAATGTGGAATAAAAATTAACATGCAATAAAATCTTATGGTGGAAAATAAGTTATATAATTAAGAAGTTCAAGTTGAAACATAATAAATCAAAGAAAGAGGGTTTGAGTTACACTAAACCCTTAAAGCATAGTAATCTTTCAAATTGAAAATATATGGAAGGTAGAACATGAGATGGATTTTAAATTCAAAAAAATTATATAATTTTATGATAAAAAAAATAAATTCCCAATAAATAAACCATAAATAATAAAAAAGTGGTGAATACAAATTATATATCAATGAATCAAAATTTTTATCTAAAATATCTTACATTGGTTTCTTATTCATTATATTTATGTTCCCAACATCCTAAAAACATAAAATAAGTTTATTACAAACAATATAAATTTTTTTAATCTATATTTCATTTTATAAGGTCTATTTATTATCATCTGTTTCTCATTTATTAAATAGTTTTAACTTATGTCGGTTACTTGAGGTGGTTTAGTCAATTTATCTAAAGCATCCTCAGAATACTGAACATGATTAAAGTGTTATAAAATATCTATAGAATATTAATAATTATAGAGTTTTATACCATTTTTTTATTATATTATCTACAAAATATTAAAATTCCATAGAATTATCTAAAACAGACTCAATTTTCAATATGTTTATTTAAGTGAAGATTAATATGACCATTTATTAGTAATATCACTTATATAATGTTCAATATCAAAATTATATAATATTAATATATTCATGAATATAAAATTTGGAATTATAAACCTTTTAAAGGTTATCCATGTTAGGTGATAATGGGAAAATAAAATAAATCATTCTGTGGAGGCAGTAGTTTGTATATACATAGATGACCCATTAATTTTTCATAGAAAAAGAGGGGGTATGGAAATAAAATTATTATAATTTAGAGAACATAGTCTTGTTATATTTATTATATTTTTAACAAAAATCACTCTTTTATCTATCTATGAAAATAGGTTGTGAAAAATATAACACGATATTCATGGTGGCAGTAGTCCGCACAAATGCCTTACAACGTCTTCATTTCTAGAAGGGGTTTAAAGGGTAGTAAAAAATTGGATATTACATTATTAAAATAAAATTTTAAAAATATTAACCACGCTAATTTTATCATACATTCAAGTAATGAAATCATTTTAGGGTGTCGAATAAGAAAGGAACTAAAGAGCCTAGTTGAGAGGATTATCTCTCCCTTTGGATATTCTCCCTTAGGAAACACCTTATGGGTCCATAGCTTGGTGTTTTGGAAAAAACTAATTCTAAGATATTGTTATAGTATTTATAAGAGACTAGGTAAATTTTTTAGTTAATTATTTTCTTTTAAATTAGTGGATAAATTTCTCCGAAGTGATCCCTTATTATAAGTAAAGAAGATTGTGTTTTATAAATACCCATTACTTTTCAAATAATGGAATGAAAATATTCATGGTTCAGTGGAACAAAGTGGGAAATAATTCAGTTGGTATTATTTAAGGTTAATAATCCCTCCACCATTAATTTGGATCCATATTTTAAACAAGTTTTTAGTCTTTTCCTATTAGTTTTTAACATTTACCTTTTGGGTTCTTACCTTGGTAATAAGTTTTTACCTAAGAAAATATATTTTTACTAAAAATATAAGATGAACCTCTATTAAATAAATTTTAAATTCATAAAACAATTCTGTAATCCAATTATCCTAATTAAAATTCTAAATAATATGAAATTAACTCTTAAATTTAAACATTCAATATACGGAAAAACATTTTTTGAATAATTTTTTTTAGTGTTATATTTTTATAATCTTATGAAAATTTAATTTCCAATTAAACAAGTGATAATATATTATTATACATTTACAAACATAATATTAGAGTCTTTCTATTAAATAGTTCATTTTAATTCATTATAATAAATAACATATCCTTAACAAATTAATTTTTTTAAAATGATGCTTTCGTCATTATCAAGGAAATTGACATTAAGCATAGTAATCATAATTATATAACTAAAAATGAAATGGAATATATTAAGTATAATTAATATATATATAATAAAATTGATTTTTTTAGATTTAATTTCTTAATGTGATTAAAACTAATTTTTAATATAATAAAATAAAAATATTATTTAAAGTAAAATATTACATAAGTTTTCAAAATGTTAATAATGATGTTTATAAATTTAAAAAAAATTGTAGATTAATTATTTCACTCAATAAGTAATTTTTTTAATAAACTTTTTTTATAATTTTATCAGGTATTCTTATTATTATAGTCATACAGGCTATGGTTTTAGTAAAAAAAATTATTTCTCAATATTCTCCAAAAAACTTTCAAAAATATAAAAAAATCATCCTAATATACTATAGAAATTATTATTCCATAAATTATTATAAATTTATAAAATTAAAATTATAAAATTTAGGAGTTAACTTTAATATTAAATAATTTAAATATTGTGAATACATTTTAATAGGAAAATATTTTTTTATATAAACTATTATTTCTCTAACTTGATATCAATTAGTAATTATATTAGTTTTATTTTATTTATTCTAAAAATATACTTAATATATTTAATTTCATTAGAGAGAGTGTTTAAAATCTCAATTTTAGAAACAAAAAACATTTTTAAAACAAAATGATTACATTAATTTTATCAATGCATTATTAATAAACATTATTTATTATTTAAATATAAAAATGAAAATATTTAAAATACATATGATATATAATTTATTACATTAATAATTACTTTTTTATATCATCCTAATTTCTAGTTACATATCCTATTAAGATCTTTATGTAAGATCTAATATTAAGGTATGTTTTGGTGGCTGATGTGGGTGGTGATTCATCTAGTATGGATCTTATGGAAATTTAAATTATTTTTAAATTATTTTTTATATTATTTAAATGTTTATATATTATTTTTGTTTGGATTGAGCATGGTCTTAGGGAAACCCTATTGAAACTACTTCCTTACTATGCTCAAACAAATGAACTTCAAAATGGATAGTTTCTCTACCTAATTCCATTTCATTCCCTCGATGGTTTTTTAATATTACTACTTACTTTAATACTGACTAATATAAGATCTATATTACAATAATAAAATTTAGTAATTTTGTTTTGAAGCATCATGGTTTTGTATTAGTTCAGTGTTTCATATGAAAAAATCTATCTAACTCATTAGTTTTTAAAGGAAAAAAGATAGTAAAATATTATGGTGTTTCACATTTAATAACCTCCAATATAACCCTAAGGTTATTTATAGCATTAAAAATTATTATGAATTTCATAATCCACAATTTTCTGAAAAATGATACCACTAAAAAAATGCCAGTGCTACTGAAGCTATAAAGGGATCTGGCATGATCATGACCAAACACATTCATATATTTATATGAAAATTTCCACCATAATATGAATATGTAGACATCATATGTATTATTATATGATCACTTTTTCATTAAAATTGAGTGACCACTATACATGGAAAATGTTTATATATTATAGGAAAATAAATACAATAATGATGCTCTAAAATAGATTGACCAATTAGAATGAATACATCATATGTCATTCCTAAAAGTAAATAATATAATTCCATGTCACTCAAATAAACATGCACATTAATTTACATGGTTTAATTAAATTAAGATCCCATTACTCTATTCATGTCATACAAGTGGAAAAATCTCCTCTTGGTTTTTCTCTAATTAACAACATGATCAACAACACACCCAACCACCCCTTTATTAGCCAAAACATAAATCATTTATAAGAATAGTATAATTGTATAATGGTTTTCATGCTATTTATATCTCAAATACTAGGAATTAGGGACTCATAATAATTATACATCCCTAAGTATATCAATAACCATATAATATTCATTATCATATACTTTAGTTGGATAGTCTAGTTATTATGTCTCAGCTTTCTTTCTCAGGAGTATATTCTTTGAATCACATATAAATATTTGTGTTGAATATAATATTATACTCATGATAATATTAAAAAATCATCATAACCCATAATACTTTGAGACAATCATTATTTAGGGATATCTCAAAGTCCTACATTGTCGGGATATTATCATTGCACAATTTTTGTAATATAAATGTAAAACACTTGAATAAAAGATAATATATTTCGTTTATTATAAAATCATGATACATTTTAAAACCATTATATCCAATGTTTCATGTATCTAATACCAATACATTAAACATAACACATATTCTTGTGTTGAACTAATGGTTTTGTCAGAGGATCCACTACATTTTCATCTATATCCACCCAATTAATCTTTTTATCAGCCCACTCAATGAAATATATGATGAGATGGTATTTTTAAAAGAAGTTTTTTGATATTTGGAGATATAGGAGTTCATTGGCCTCAAAAATAGCTTCATTTCTTCAAAGTAAAGCTTAATTTTTTCATAAATTTTTGAAACCACTCCAAGATCAAAAATGAACATCCTGATCCAAATAGATTCATTCATAGAATATGATGTAGTGATGCAATATTCATGTGTTTTTTAGTCTACTATGATGGCCTGTTCAGCACTCTTCAAATAGATTTCTCTATATTTTAAGAAAAACATGAAACCATATTTATATCTCCTATAATTTTTTTAGTATTAAAAACTACCATTAGTGTAACCCCATAAAATGAGTAAAGCCTCACCTCAAAAATCCATGAACATTTTTATGTCTAGGAATTTCTGTGTAATTTGCTTTAAATTATAGAGAATTATTTTGAGACCAAGCACTGAGATGGCATGTGATTCTGAGTCCTGAGGTGCCTGGAATGTAATTTTAAACATAATTAATGTTCACTTAAGTTAACGTACGAGTGGGTTTTTTATCTTTTGAACTTTTGGTCGAATAAGAAATATGAGGGCATCATTGAATTCTCAGTATCGGGATTCACTTAGGAGGGACCTAACTTCAACTTGAGTAGGTCATCCAGAAGAGTTAGTTTTTGGAGTTTAAAGCAGAAAAATAATAAATTGTTTTATTATTTTTCTTTTCAGTTGAGAATTGACCCATCAACGCTTTAATGCAGTGGTGAGGATACACTGAATCAGTAATGAGCCTCATTAATGAATCAGTGTGGTAATGCTGCTACGCTAAATGTGTTTCCCTAAATTAGTAAATCAGGGATTCTGGGTTGATGAAAAACCTTAGAACTCGTCTATTTTAACCCTGAAGAAACCCTCACTAATGATGAACATTGGAGGATCACAGTGCAATGACAAATCTCTGGGAAAACGAGATCAGATCTAGTAATTGAAGAACGGTGAATAAAGATAGTAGATCACAGGTCAACGAAGACTTGGATCATCATCCATTGCCTATGATAGATTTGAATCTAGGTAGGGATTTATTTGTGCTTGAATTATATGTTCTTCATTCTAAAACAATGAACGCTAATCAACCCACGAACAGGTTGATCTGTGGATCGGGTGTTCTTGCAATAGGGTGTTTTTATGGGGTTTTTCATGGGTATTGTTGATAGCTTGATAGAACTGTGATCCCGAAGCTCCCCTATTTCAAACTTCTAAGGCGAAGGGCACTGGTCGACATGAACAAGGCTTGATACCCTCCGCCTTATGCGTTCTTCATGGATGAATTCTTGAAATGGTGTCAAGTAGAGTTTGAGGCTGTCGCAGTGAAGTTGGAATCCCTACGGTACTATAGGCGCAGACGGTTCAAGAAATAGGGCACTATAGCAACTCATGTGGCCCGTAAAAGGAACCGTTGGCAGCCGGTGGTGGATGCGGGTTGAGGGAGGTTTTCCGCCCATCGGCGTGCCACAAGGATGAAGGTCCGCTGCTAGCTAGCCACATCTATTTAGAGGAGCAGCCTGCGTCTGGGCCGCTCGGGCGACCTGGCGGCACGCGGTCTGTCGACCGCGTGCAGGAGGACCGGTCAGTCATTCGTCTGGCCTCATTGGAAGAAACATAGGTAGAAGATATGAATCATCCTAAACCAAGCCGGTCTGCTTTGTAGACCAGTCACATGGGGAGGCAGTACCAGCTGGCACCGCCGGGTGAAGAGCCGGGCATGGAGAAGCTGTGTCCGGGATAGAGAAGTCAGCCCGCCTCAGCGGGCTGGGTTTCTATGGGTGATTCATGCTCTACCAAGTGGTCCAGGCCAACCTCAGTCCCAACCCATAGGCCAGGATGGACCAAGTCCAGTCGGCCCAAGGTTAGACCGGGCACAGACCCCACCGGCCCCCATTTCACTAAAACACTTGTAACTAACATACGAGGTGTCTGTTTGATGCATTGTCCATGGCACGAGGACCCATGTGACTATACAGTTCTTCTTAGATACTCTATGAAAGGTTTGTAATAGTTTTTCATACGTCTGGGTTGGATTGGACTCGAATACAACCAGGTCATTTAAAAAAATTTCATATCTTACAGATCGGGAATCCGTTCGACGCGTCATCTATTGTGTTGGGACCCATACAATGAAACGGTCCTTTGGGTTACTCTATATGGGAATTCGTGGAGTTTGAGGTAAAATGTAGGGATTGAGTTGAATATCCCCCTGGAATCAAGCATGCAAAGTGTAGGAATCTAGTGGTTGGATCTGACATGATATATGAAGAGTGACCCTTCTTGGATCAGCAACAGAGCTACCCGTCATGGATCTGCATGAGAGTGAACCTTCATGGATTAGTATGAGAGAAAAACTTCATAGATAAGTATGAGAGTTAACCTCCATGGATCAGCATGAGAGATACCCTTTGTGGATAAGCATGAGAGCGACCCTTCATGAATCAGCAGTAGCGCAACCCATCGTGGATCAGTCGTAGAGCGACCTGTCGTGGATCAACAATAGAGTGACCCTTCATGGATCAGCAGTAGAGCGACCCTTCGTGGATCAGCAGTAGATCCTCTTAAATAAATAAGATTATCTATCTTTAGGACTAATCTTCTTTACTTCTATACTTAAGTTATACCTAGTGTGAGCTGTCTTTTACTTTATGCTATGAATTTTAGATCATTCTTGGTGGTATTTCTTTTGTGGTATTTCGTTTGTGGTATTTTCCTTTATAATATTTTTTCTTGTGGATTTATGAAAGACCTTCAGGGATATCGATTCCCTACTGAGTTATTATATTCCCCCTACATAGGATTCACCTGCATGTGTTGTGTTTTGTGCAGATGACTGATGCTACGATGCAAACCTTGGTGGTCTGGGACTCGGTGGAGCTCAGTGAGGCTAGAGCCGAAGGGGCATACTTATACAGATTCAGGATTTACTACCACTACCCTATAGGTAGAGACTTCATAGTGGAATTTTATAGTACTATTTTCTTTTTGGGTTTGTGGGATTGTATTATGGCCCCCTTTACTTTTAGTTTACACCTTTTAATCTCAGTGGTGGTAATTTGTGGTGGCTATACTAATTTATTTCTTTTTTGGTTTTCTTTGTGCATTATTACATGTATGTGTGTGTATAGGTTTAAAGGCAATTCCTTCCCTTCTTGGGATATGCCTTTCGGGTGCTATTCACCAGCCCATGTCCTATGGAAGGAGGGCTTGGGGTAGTCACGACATGGGCCCCAGAGGACAGGTCA
Source organism: Viscum album (assembly GCA_963277665.1). Taxonomy (NCBI): domain Eukaryota; kingdom Viridiplantae; phylum Streptophyta; class Magnoliopsida; order Santalales; family Viscaceae; genus Viscum; species Viscum album. The sequence continues at coordinate 1,936,396,175 of OY728142.1, forward strand.
TGACAAACATGTCCTTAGGTATTATTATATATGTAACTATATTCTTTAATACAATCCAATGACACTAACTTAGAATGGATTAAGATATACTTTTTATTATTAAATCATATGTGATATCATGTTTATTATATTACAAGACATACATTATGGACCATATGGAATATTTTTATGTAATCCAACCATTATTTCCAACTCTATAAAAATGATTTCAATTTTTCCATTATTAGAGCCAATTAATAATAGAAAATATCCATTCTTAGAGTTCTCCATACTAATACACTTTAGAAATTTTCCAATATATGTGTTTTTAATTGGTTCAAGAAACATTTTTTATATGTCCATATAGATTTTTATACTTATTAATTAGACTACTTTGATAATGTATTTTATTAAGAATCATTTTCCCAACCACATCCTTGCATAATATATAGTCAATACATAATTTATGATAATATGTATATCTTCCACATATAATATTAAAAATACCAAAACAATCCCATTAACCAACTTGTAAACACTAGAATCATCAAAATTATTTATGAAACCAAACTCTTCGATTTCATCATCAACAGAGATTTTCCATCTTTGTGAAAACAAATTCAATCCATAAATTTACCATTCATGCTTGAAAACCTTAATAGACTCATTTGTAACTTTAAAACGTTTTTGATGTATCAAATATAAGTCCTAGACTAAATTTTCATGAAGGATGTTGTTTTTGATGTCCATATGATATGTCTCATAATCATAGTGATCTACTATAGAACAAAATTTTATAATGGAATCTTTCATCTCAACTATAAAAAAGAATTTTTTGAAGTATATACCAGGAGCATTTTTTTAAAAACATTAACACTATGTGATATTTATATTTATAAACTCTACAATAAATGAAAATTCTCTTTCAGAATACCCACATAAACATTATGTGTATTATTATCTCAGTTGTAACCACCAATTTCCCATCATGGAATTTCTATAAGGATTCCCTATGAAATTTCATGGAATTAAACCATTTCTTGAAATTAGAACTATATATGGAAACTCATTAGGTAGTAGTATCATTATCATTGATTAATAATTTATTATCATTTTCCAAAAGATATACATATCTCTCATGCTCCAAAATAATCTTACCAATCCATTGAGGTTCTTGTATAACCTACGTTGGTTTATCTTCAAAAACTCTTTGTGATACCAAATCAACTTATCTCTTTGTAACACTTCATATATTATGGATTTTAACTTCTCCATGTTAAAATTTTCTCCTATTAGATCTTAAGATAATATATTTCTTTCCAAATACATAAACTAGTTTTAGCCATTAATTTTTTTTTCTCATTGGGTCTTCATAAATAATATCCCTTTTCTTCTGTGATTTTTCCCATTAATAAGAATCTACCAACTTTTAGGTCATGTATATTAAAATTAAAACATTGAACATATGATTCATAACCCCTAATATTCATAAAATACAAATATAGATGTTTCGTATATCATATGACATAGGTGTATTCATGATCACTTTAGATTGAAAGTGGTTAAGTAAGAATGTGGTAGTTTTTAGATCATATCCCTAAAATGATATTGGATGGTCACATAAATAATAATTACTCAAAAAATTTATAAAAAGGTATAATTATTCATATGAGACACATTATTCCACTATGGTTTTCTAAGAGTATTGAGTAATGAAATAATTTCACCATATATGAGATGGTCAGGGAATTCCTCACTCAAGTATTAACCACAGAGACCTGATCTAAAAATATTAATATTTTTCCCTAGTTTATTTTTTATATTTTTTTAAAACTTGTAAACCTTTGAAATATTTAAATCTTGTTTATGATTATAAATTCATAAACATGCCAGCCAGATTCATGGGTAAAATATAAATAGTACCTATAACCATCACTTTCTTGAGTAACTATTGGTCCACATACATCACTATATATCAGATCCAATAAACAAGTATCCCTTGCACCTATTCTAAAAAATATTTATTCAACCATTTTTGGTAATAAAAATATTAAAAATTATAAAATTATTCATAATAAAAATATTCCTGAAATCGATCAATAAAAATTTTTAGAAATTATTTCTCATTTATATATCTAATGAGACAATTCCAAAAGAATATGGGGGTTTTAATAAACTTTAAACTTATCATTTTGAATTCTTTATATTGGATTATCTATTTCTAGGATTTATAAACCATTCACAATATTCACAATTTCATAAAACATTTTATTCATGTATATTGAACAAATTATTTTTATAATTATGAATGAAAATCCATATTGTCCAAACAACATACAGACATAAAATTGACATGAACAAGATAAAAGTTTTCTAAATACATAATTAATCTGTTGGGTAGAAATATATCATAAGTATCAATTTATAATGAAAAAACATATTCTTGAATTATAACATAAAGATATATACTATCTTTCTTCAATTTTATCCCATTTCTATGTATATTTTTATCATCACAAATGTGTGATGGACTCCCGGTATCTATTACCATTGATTTAGAGTTAGATAAATTTATTTCTCGAACATTCACATCCAAATTCTCTGAATAATTATTTTTATAAACATTTCCCAACCATATATAATTATAAGGAATTATTTCATATATTATAAGAGACATCAAAATGATGCTTTTGATGCACACCATAATCTTCAATAAAGATATCTCTATGGTTGAATGTTATGTTTTATATCATTTTGTCAAGGAATTTTAATGAATGTACTCCCACTAAAATGATTACCTCATAAATCATTACATTTAGTTATTCTAGATCCATACTTTACAAGATTTGGAGTCCACAAAATATTTTATCTTTAAAAATTGATATTTAGGTAGGTTATCATTCCAATAATCTCATATATAACTCCCAGATAGTGGATAAAACAACCTATTTTTGAAATACATTATATGAATAAACTCAACTATATTCCTTTATGATCAGATCTCATAGGGTTTCTAAAATAAGTGCCACCCAAAGCTGACATCAGTATTCAGTTACCTGACACTTAGGTCTAGCCACTTCTATTATTCCTTACTCAAGATAATCCATGGTCACCCAACTTTAGTATGAAACTACATGATTATATGATCTATTTCATGACATTTTCTTTCTTTGGAAGGAAAATTACACATAGAATTTAAGGTATTTTCTTCTAAAGACTCGCTAATTTGATGTAAATCATGTTCATTTTAAAACTATAACTATTTCATCAAATTTATTATATCATGTTTTATTCCTTTATTTATGCATGTTTCTAATGATTTAGATTTTAGAATCTCTATTCATTTCACCAAATTAATATGTTCAATATATATTAATGTGTAACTACTTACACAATCCATAGTTTTTTATACTCATTTAAATATAGAATCCAAACCTATTTATAAATATCCATGTAAACTCTATGTATAAGATAACTGAAAAAATTTAATGTAATGGTTTAGAATTATATAAAATTTAAAATATCTATATTAGAAATTTTATATCTATAGATAGTCAACCTCTACTTTTCCAGAAAATTAATAAGCCTCCAACCTAGTAGTAAGTATGATCCAAAGTCTCTCTACCCATGGATTCATTAACTAAGTGAGATTTAAATCACATAATAACTCTAGGACCATATGTAAAGAAAATATATTCAACTTCTAAATTCATTCTCATAACATTAATTACAGACTAAATTCAAGGTATGTGAAAACTAAATATTTTTTTATCATACTTGGAAAGGTATGGAAATTTTAAAATAATTAGTTAAAAAATTAAATTAAAGCATACAATACTCACATCACATTAAAAATTATATACATGAACATTTAAATAATAATATATTAAATAAATTAATAATTCAATTATTTGACTTGATTAAAAAAAATATTGAACTTTACAAAAACCAATGATAGTTTTTTGGAATCGATATGGTCATTTTTAGATGATTTAAGCACAAATTATGTGTTTGATATCATTCCACAACATAATTATTGAATAAAAAATTAAATGATAATCTAATCAGACAACATTTTATATTCTTTAACACGTTATTTTAAATTATTTTGATAGAGTTTAATATGAAACAACTAATGGTATCATTCCACCGATGATATCCACTAGCCACTTTAGTCATTGGACACTTTAGCAGGACCTCCTCTTTACACTGGTAAACATTCATCTCGCCCATGAAAAAAAATATAGTGAATTGATATTAATAGAGTTTTGAAAATGTTAGACTAATATAAACTATCACAAATGAGTTAAATGAATCTCCTCTCTTTAGGAATCTTTCATTTATTATTGGATCCTCATCGAGTTACAATATTTGAACAGTTTTTAGAAGGAGAAACCTTTTAACTTTAGCCTCATAGATTAATTGAAATGTTAAATTTTCTTATAGAAATAATTTAATCAAATCATTATTATATAATGTATCTCTACCTAAAATACACATGAAAATCATAATGAAATATTTATTTGAATGATATTATATATCATTATTTTATATTCACCATGACGCATTAACATATACCATGTGACAACAAAGACCATGGTTTGGTTTCATTCATTATGTCATGGTGAGTAATTTAATGAAAAAATAAAATAGAAAGGACTCATTTCACTTTTTTGTGCTCAAATTAATTTCACTACCACTCCATTTTGATCCAATAATAACACATCAATAAATTTTTCCAAAGAGTCCCATGCCCCAATGTAAAATTTGTAATATCTATAACTAATTACATAAATCCACCCATCTCTCCACTATAACTATTATCCACTATATTTCATAATTAGGGGATGAAAATTTAATATTATAAATTTAAAAATATTTCATAATTACTAATAAACAATTATAAATACTAATTTTTATCATAAAAATATAAAAGTAATTCATATTCAAATCTTATTAAATAGACAACATTGATTCATTAATATTATATTTATATCCACCATTCATTATATTCCCCTAATATTATACCGCCATATTTAAAATTTAAAATTATATTATCATATAATTATACTTTATATCCATTATAACTTTCAATATCTACCATTTATCAATTCTAATCAATAACATATAATAAACCAATTTGAATTCATAGGGAAAAAAATCCTAAAAAAATATTTTTTTTATATTTATATTAATCCATAATTTATGATTTCATTTTACCAAATCATCATTATATTAGATATCTATGAGTAATATATCCATCATAGAAAATATAATAAATGTAGATAAATATTTGACAATTTAAATGATGAAATTTTCTTTCAATTGACCTAGATTCCACACACAAAAATCATTAATACATCAATGGTCCTTCATCAAGATTCCATTCCCCATATTTCTACCTTCAATTCTATAGGACACATATATACCAATGGTTTCTACCTTAAGAGGTTAGAGATAATAAATAAAATATGGGATAAAATGTTCTCTATATAGAAAAAATATCCAAATAAAATCCAATACTATAACTACCCCCTAATATTCATCCAAAACATCCCTAAATTTTGGTATTTATTTTCTCTCTCACTCTCTATCATTCAAATCCATTATTAAAACCCACTTATTAATTCAAAGATTATATATGATATTAATGTTAATAAAATATAAATCCTTTTTCCTTTATATATTTTATTCCATATATATTTTATTCCATCACCATGACATATAATATCTCCTAATTATAAATTATTTATCGTATAAAAATAATCCTTATAAATTGTTTTACATAAATAATTTTTTAAAACCAATGTTTCCCAAATAGACCTCAAAAATGGTGAATTAGGATGGTAGATTTTATATATTCCAATAGATATTGTTTTAATGTTGGAAATAATGATTCCAACATTTCATAATTAAACACATATACAACATATCTAATAATGAAATGTAAAAGAAGTGACCAAAATGATTTTACTTGATAAACCACAACAAGCCACTCTAATAATCATATAATGATGATTCATCAATGTATCTGATGAATCAATACCCATGTTTGTGATTAAAATTATTTAATAAAGGATCCTTATCTGTCCAAGGTTTAGTACATTAACATATCTCTCCCTATAGTTCTTCAAGACAAGGAACAAAAGGATATGATAGTAAATAGGTAACATATAATGAAGATTCACAACATGATCAAACACAACATTAGTAAGAGTGTTTCCATTCTAATTCAATATCTTAAATAAATATAGAAACAAAAATGATGTACTTTTATAGTTAACCTTCTCAAAATTCTATATTCTACAAAAACAATCCAATCTATAAAAATATTAATATATTAAAATCTATTTAATATTTCACTTTAATAATTTTCAATTAAAACTTATAAATTAATTGTCCTTAAAATGTTGTGTTGAATCCTTGTGATTATACCATAAATTAATTCACTATAAATGAATTGAATTCACTAAATAATTTCATATTTCATTTATCATTTAAATCAGCTTGAATCTTAAAAAATATCCATATCTCAATAAACCATATCTTGGGAAAATCCATTATGGAATGATCAAATATTATTGGGTATATCAATTTTTACAAATCATGGGGTATAAACATAAAATTCTTGAACTCATTAACCATTTTTTAATTTTAAAATATCTCCATATATTGAACAATTTCAGTGTGTTTTCCTCAAAAACACAATATAATCCTTGTTTACTTATCACTAGATAAAAAATTCATCTCCAAAACTATCTTATGCTTAGATTTCATATGTTTCCCATAAAAATAGCCTTCAATATTCCCAATAACTTCCAATACATTTTATATATAAAAATTATGAAAACACAACATGTTATATGGAATGATCCTTTTTTACTTTATGTTTCTAATATTGGCTATGAACCATGTTCACTTCTTCTCTAGTAATCATGACCAGCCATAATATAATCTTTGATAATTTTTACAAAACCATGGCTTCCTTCACAATATAATCCAACATCTCATGAACAAAATAAATTTTCCCATAAAAATTACTTCCACCATAGTTAAAAACCAATGTTCAATGTATTCAAGACTACCAAGATAAGGTCAGTGATATTAAGGCATTGTATAGGTATACTTTAAAAAAACATCATCTGAAATATTGAGAACTCCTATAACCATATCCAATATCCAAGACATGACAAATAAAACTCCAAACACCCATTTTCTAATCTTTTTTTTTATAAAAACGCAACATTTATAAAAATTATTAATCAACCAACTCTTTAAATCACCATTCTCCTTAATGAATAACCATTGTTTCCACATTATCATCCTTTTAAATGATTATAAATAAAAATTGATATTCAATTATACCCTTGTTTCGTCAAATAAAAAAATAGAATAATTCATTCATCACTCTATTTATATTTAACCAATGATCAGTGTAGAAAACAAGAGATCAGGTGATATTTGTATGCCTCAATTCATAACTCTTTTTATCACCTCTTACAAACCACAAGTTAATCATAAATTCTCAAATATATCATTGAATTAATTCTCTTTTTGAAACTATTCCCCATAGTATAACTCCATTAATATATTATACATACAAATCGCCCTAAATATTATATATATCCCACTTAATTTGAAAATTTTCCCTTCTCTACAATCATTGATGAAATAATTCTTGGATAAAGATTTCTTTAAATTCCATTTTAACTATACCAATTTCTCAATTATGTCAAAATTACACCCCCTTTGATAGTAAATACAAAGGGTAAATACCCATAATACACTAAATAGCCAGGTATGATAATAAACACATTTAGGGAGAGAGTCTTTTACAAACTTGTTCAAGTTTAGGGGTTTAGTTTAACACCATGATTCAACCCATACATCTCAAATGCTAGCATAGCCAACGGTTTCACAATGAAATGAGAAACTTATTAATTCATTCCTATATAATATTCCATGATAATTATATATTCTAGCATGAATTTAATGAAATAGTATTGTTGTATCATGTGCTTCATGTGATAGTATTATAATGAGTTCTTCTTCAATTCAATAACACTATTTTTTCACAATAAATCACCATAGAAACCTACACTTATCCCATGGATCATATAATTATTTCTTCATACAAATCAGGTGAGTGAACATGTTCATCACTAAAATATGTTTTTCATTATTAATTATATGAGATATGAATTATTTTTTCTATATAATCAATATAATACACATGCTACCAATATAAAAAAATCTCAACTTATGGATTTTATATCAAAAATATTTCTATCTCATTCCACATCTATGTATACCAATATTTCCCAAATTTTTCATAAATGAAATAAAAAATTATAATTAATGTTACCTTGAACATACCATAATATTTTTTTTATTTATGTAATATATTCTCCACTTGGATCATTTTGAATCATTTTATCCAAGTGTATATCAAAAAATATTCTCAGACTTCCTATTTTAATTTAAAAAAAGGATTCAAATAATTCTTCTCTATATGGTGGAATCCATAGTTTCTCCACCTTGAATATTTTCATGTTTGGTTCCAACTAATATTATAATGTAACACTATAACACCATGAAATTATAAAATAAGAACATTTTATTTTATAGTGTATGATACATGAAACCCTGGTCTTAAATATCCTAGAAAATATATTTCTTGAAATTTAATATCTTTAGTTGCTTATAGAACCCAAAACCCTAAATCTAAATGAACTTTACTATAGTATTACATTATAACCTAGCTGTTAAATTGGTGGGTATTAATAGTACTAACTAAAATATTTCAATTAGGGTTATATATTGATTAGAAATAATGTAATAATCGTTTAAAATAAAAATTAATGTTTTTTATAAAAACATTATTTTTATAAAAGATGGATTAGCTGAGCTATTATCACATAATTTAAAATTTATTTTTAACAATTTTAGAAAATTTATTTGACAAATTAAGATTACTTTTTAAGATAAGAATATCTTTAACATCATGGTTTTTTTTGTGTAAGATGTTGGAATATTTCTAAAAATATTTCCAGATCTATGTGTAGAGACGACATGAGATTCTAATATCCAATGAGTCAAAAATTAATTTTTGAAATATATTAATATCACGTGGAATCATTTTCTATGAGAAGGTAGAATAAATCAAAAAAAAATTCTTATATTGGATATCTAAGACTGTCATTGAGTTCGGAATGCAGTTGTTTACCTGAGAATAATATAATATTTGTCAATAATGGGAGTTTGTGAAAAAAATTGTCATGATAGTAAATAATTAATTAATTAATTAATTAATATTTTTATTTGATGATGAACATACATAATAAACTCTAATATAAACCCTATTATTACCAAATTTTAGTGTTTCACTCATAGATAGGGAATTTGAGAGAGGATCTAACCGAGAAGCTTACATTAATGAACACCGATGGGTAGAGATTTTGTGACTGGAGTGCCCTTAGAAATCTAGGAACTCACTAATGAAAATGACTCGGATTCATTCTTCATCATTGATTGATAAATATAAACATAGGATGGTTTTTTATTAGAAATATCCCAATTTTATTTCTCCTATGATGAATGGGAATCTGTCAACAAATGGATTAATTCATGGGTTGATCATGTTGCGGATACGGGTTTATTTGTAGGGAATTTGGGAGAATTTGTTATTTTATTTGTGGATCCCCATTCATAGTTATAATAGAAATGGTTTGAGGCTAATACAAATAAAGACAAGGATCATTACACTATTTTATTTCATGGATTCCTCCCAATGTTCTTTATTATTTCATCACCTATATTCGTTTAGACTAGTGGTTCGACAAATACTGTATAAATAGTTTTTGTGCACATGTTTCTTAGTATAATAGATTTCTATCACATATAAAAATTTGGATCAATGGAGGGATAGAGCTATGATAAAGTTAACAATGGATTATGAATCGATTAGGATGTGGATGTGTGGGTTTTGGAATGTGTAGTGATGAAAAGGCTACCAGATGATTCATGATCAAACAGAATGTCTATAAATTGGATATTTGGTGATTATTAAGCTCGGTTTACTGAGATCCACATTCCATGAGAAGGATTTGAAATACATTTGGTAGTGGTGGAGATAGATTTGTAATCCACATGAATACCCATGGGTTCTCTGAATTTTTTCAATACACAATGTGTAACTCAAGAATACACAATGTGTATGGGGCATTTTGCAGTGTTAGGATTTCCTTCTGTAGAAAAATACAACAATTCATGTGCCAGCTATCACAAGGCATTTGAACCTTACCAATTGGCTCATTTTTTCCTCATAGAGTTCATGGGAATGACCATGGGTACAAGGGGTCATACATGTCATGTACTTAGAAATAGACAGGGGAAGTTAGACACCATCAAGTATATGGACTATTTTACATGGTCATGGGAAGAACAGACCACTAAGTGCTAGGGAGAATTCTATACTCCATGTACTATAAGTAACATGTCGAGTATTTTTGAATTATGCATTCCATGTGGGAATGAAACATGGGTAGTTTCAGGATTTGTGGGACATGTCATGTATCCCCAGGGACATTTTGTGTACTACATTATTGATAAGACATATTACTATTTCTTCTCAACTCAACTTTATTATGAGATTGTATGATATTTCCCAGACATCTACTATTTGATTGTGTTTCAATATTCTATTCCTATGATGGGTCATTGTTGAATCCCATTCACGTTATCTTGGGTGAACCCTAGTTTCTTGATGATCTGTATAGTGAGGGAGAGTTTTCTTATTATGGAGTGAATTGTCTCAGACCACTTTGAGTACTAACTCAATGTATGCGAGAATTTATCCCTTTTAGAGGTCCAAATAAATATTCATTTCCCTTTATGTTTCCTTAGATATTGTTTTTTTTGGGAATGGAATAACCAATATCTACAAAGACATGCATCCCCTATATAAAAAGATGTTTCAACAGTTTCTAGTGTCCCTCTTATTAGGCCCAAGAATTGACCACTATCTGTGTATCAATATCTATTTTTTGAAAGCGTATTTTACTAATAAAGTATTCATCTCATAATAATACCCTCAATATCCAGCATTACATTCTTTATCTTAAGAAATCATGAGCGTGAACACTGGGATGAGTGACTTCAGTAGAAGTATAGATCAGGGAGTGGTTTTTTCATTTAATGTGCATGTTCTCTAGGTTTTATGTCATCAGTTATGGTAGGTATATTCCATCGGTAGAGTGATACATAATGTTTGTCATATCTCGTTTGAGTTCCATCAGGGATAGTATGTCTCATAGAGTGAAATCTCCTAGATGAGCATTACCTTGAAAACTTACAGCAGTTCTATGGTTGGAAGTTATTATGACCATGTGGGATGTGGTATTATTATGAGTATATCTGGATGTTTTTTTTATGTGTGTCATTATTATTAACATATCCTATGATGAGATAACTACTCTTTAATTTTTTTTTGGCAAATTTTAGGGTTTCCTACTAAGTATTGTTATACTCACCCCTTCATGGGCTCTACCCAAGAATGTTGTGTCTTATGTAGACAACAGGCCTTTTCCATAGTCCTCAATGGAATAGGAAAATGTGGAGCTATTTTGGGATAGATAGAGCAAGGTTTATACCCAGTTTTTAGTTGATAGAAGTCATATCCATCATTGTAAGTTGTATTTTATTTCCATTTTCGGGTGGGATTGTTTTTTGCCCCATTTTTTTTATTCCAGTACATTATTATGTGCTCTGATTATGAGATTATAGATGTATGCATGCATTTTTATTAGTTGTTTTATATTTTAGAATTGTATGGTCTTGGAGATGTGTATGTGTGTAATGGTTATTTAGGATAATGATTGTCATGTGTGTGATATGCTTTATTGGTGCTAGTTACCATACTCTATCCTATTGGAGGTGAGCATGGGGTAGTTGCATCTTGGTCCATGTCAGTCCAGGTCATGATAGAATGGTATCAGAGGTAGTACCCAACTTGAAGTGTTATGAAACATCATGGGTTTAAGACCATATTTTGGAGTTTATTTTTCATAGATATTAGTAATGGTTTAGGAACTATGGAAATAGTGTCAAAATATTTCAAGTATAGATATTAGGAAAGGGGGTCTAGTGTTGGCGAGGCGGCTGATGTATGCACTCACCCAGACCATGATACACTTATTATTGAATTGGTATATATATAAACAAGTTATAGGGAAAGAATTATTATATTCATAATATTATAATCGATTTTGGTTTCCTTGAACTTATTGATTCATCTCTCCAGATATACTCATTGACCACGGTACATATTGATGACCTCCAAGAGGTCCCTACAATGACATCTAGGTCGGGTTTTGAGGCAGTTTTGTAATGAAAACCATATGGGTGATGAATATTCAATTTTGGTAAACATTCATGAGTTGTTTAATCCAAGTGGGAACTGAGTAGTTCTACCACCTATTGGTCAACACATGGATCCTTCTATGGGTTGTCCAAATGATCATCTATGGGTTGAGAAGTGGATAGATCGATTAGGACTAGACAATATTGTGTGTAGTATTAGTGTATTACATGAGTTATAGAAATGTATATCATTGAGTTCTCATGATGATATAAAGACTTAGTAAGTATAGGTTGGACTCAAGGTTATGGTTTGGGTTTTTTTACTTGTTCAGAACCTTGACTGATTGGAGTGTTTTTCTTGTGATCATTTTTTCTTCATAGATAAGTATTTAGCTATGGTGGTACTAAAATATGAAACACCTATGTTTATTGTGCATCATGAGTTCCAAAGATAGAGTTCACCTAAGTTACATGGTGGTTCAAACTCTCTTCTCATGAGGTATAGGACTGTAATGGTCTTGTGGTGTGAATTTCCTTTATGGATGGGACCCCTCCCTGATGGCGGTCTAGGTAGAGAGACTTCACCAGGGTGATACATGGAATTGACAGAGCAATATGATGGTAATTAATTTATTTGTCTCATGTTTTTGTGTTTTTTTTATGTACTCAGGTGTCAGATAAATCCTTGGTTATGACCAAATTTTCATCAATTGGAAAGTGATTCCTTTGAGTAGTGGGTTCTATGAGATTTTTTTCTTATAGTGGACTTAGAGTGTAATGAATTCTCTCTTGAGGACATTGCGGGTTTACCTCTACATCAAGTATTAGGTTTCTTCAAGGGTTGGAACCTGGGATAGCTCTAATTTTTGTAACAGCAGATCTGATGGAATCTCTTTATCTTTGTAAGTTGAAGGTTTATTTAAGAGTTTTTTGGGAAAAGGGGTTTTGTAAGACCTTGAGTTTTTACCTAGGAATCCTAGATTTATTCACCAGATAGGCAGATGAGTGCTAGAGGTTGAGTATGTATTGGTTTCACTTGGTCTATATGACATGAGGAAAATTATCTAACTATGAGAATATATGGATCTCTCTTACCTATGTTTTTGGGGAAATGTTATTATTAGAGATTTACCTCGAGACATGTTATCACCAAATCTAGTTTTGGAGTAGGATATACTATATGTTTTTCACCAAAATCCACTGTAGTTGGTTTGAGTTTGAGGTGATACCCTTTGGTGAGTTTTATGTCACGATAAAATCATGAGACTTATGGACTGGATCAACAACCCCTCTTAGATTAGTTATTATTATTATTCTTCAATAGAATCCATTTGTGCTCAACAACGAGTTGGATTATTTGAGACACATGTTGACTATGTGTCTTATATGCAGTCAATGTTCATTACCCTTCACTTATTCTAAAACCTAGGGAGGTACGACTTATAGATATCAATTATGAGATGTATTGTAAAATCTAGTTAATATTTTTAGGAATTCATAAACCCATATTTTGATCAGGCTTTGGTTGGTTTTCCTTTAATGGAGGTTCCGGTGTAAAATTTTAATCATTCGAGGCTATGCACATTTGAAACATGGTTTTACCAAACTGTGCTCTCTCTTATTGGAAACTATAAAAACCTAGACAGTGGGGTTTTTTCACAGCTAGTGCATGATTAGAAAAATGGTGTACCCACCTATTATAAATCGCACACCTTGCCAATATGGGGTTCACGACTATAGTGCATGGTTTTTCTAAAAGTGTGACCCTTCCCAATTAATTGTTCATACAATGATTTCTTAATCCAAAAATTATTCTTAAGATCCATGAAAACATTTTTTAAGTTCCTAATAGGCCTATTTCAAACTATCATGATTTCTTATTCTAGGGGAGCTCCCAAGATTTGATTTTGGCACCTCTACACCCTTCTGGAAGTGAATTGAAGCTAGTATAATGTCATTCGATCTTTTACAGGTTAGTATCCTTTTCACATTATCTTTCCCCCGCTCTCTCTCATTACCTCCATAGGTTTTCTTAAATCACTGTGTTGTTTGAGGATCTAATATCCACTATTTTAGAACTTAAATATAGGGTTGATTCTAGGATCTTCATTGATAATGATATTAGTTAGACTTTCTCGCATTGGTATTTTTGTTTTAATATCTCATGATCCCGAGGTAGGTGGTTCAATTTTTATTGTCAAATTTGATAAACCCTAAATATCTTGATTTAAATTAAGTTTTGTGATATAAATAAAAAAAATTGATTAGTTTATTATGAATCCAAATCCATTTAATTGAGGATTTGAAATTTGATTTGAAAGAATTTTTTGGAAAACCCCAAATTCCTTTGAGTTGGGGTCTGTTGTGAAATTAGATTGAATTTGATTAAATGAAATTGTTGAATATAATTTTGAAATTTGAATTTCGAAATTGATTTGATGAAATTGATTTCAAATTGGTATTTGAGAAAAATGGATGGAAATGATTTTGATAGAACTCATTGGGTTTATCATAAAAAAGGCATGTTTGGATTAAAAATCCATTTTCATTTTTAAATGTAGAATTGGCATATTTTAAATGGGATAATGGGATGAATTATATTCAAAGAAGTATTAAAATAAATTTTACATAATTTTTTCTATTTGACCACATTAAACACTATGTAGTTAGTGAGTTATTTGGACAAAACTCTACAATTCAAAACACTAAAAATACATAAATGCATCAAGTCACATCTTTGATGGGATGGTGATGTTTACACTCTAGTCAGTATCATGGAGGAAATGCATACACATATTTCAATGATAACTATTTTAGTCCGAGGGAGTCCATAGCCCAGAACTATTCTACCTTTTTTAAGATGACCATGTTTCTCATTTGTTTATATTTGAAAGATATAAATATATATATTCTAATTCTTTTGAACTATTTTTCATTCTCTATAAACTTTTATATACTATGATATATAAAAATATTTGTTAATCTATTTGTTTAAATTATTTCCATCCAAATAATTGTAAAGCCTGATTTTTTTTAAATATTATTTTGAAATTTCATACATATTTATTTAAAATTGAATGTATTATTTGGTTAATTAAATGTAGGAATATTATTATTGAATATTTGGTGAGACCCAACGGGGCTTCTAGCTCACTCCCTATCTGTGCCTTCAGGTGTTTGTAGACTATCATCCTCTATGTTAGAGAAAGGGTAAGGTGTCACTTGAAGGTGGCAGTAGCTATTGATCATTGGGATTTAAGGTTGGTGTATATTGGAACGTGGTAATTTATCCTTTTTTGGTACGTTTTGGAAGTACTTTGGGTTGTTTATGCATGTTTGATTTTGGTACACTTCTCGATGTGGAGTTTTTATTATATGCATACTGACTTGATTATCTTCTTGTTGTTGTTTTTTTGTGGAAAATTTGTTCCCACCTTCATATTGTATGATTCCATGTGCTTCCAACCAACCCTTGGGGATCTGAAACATGCTTAGGATTTTGTCATAGAATGCTTAGTTATCGATTTTTCAAGGTAATCTGGTTGGTTTAGGGAAAATTGGTGTCAATGGTGCATGTTTTTCATTTTCCCTTGATGTCAGTATGAAGTTGAGTAATCTATTAGAAACATATGAGGTTTTTGTGATTATTTTCCTGGTCATCTATTACTGAAATAAACCTTATGTCCCCAAGGGTGGTTTGGGAAAGATTATTTGAGGATTAGTTCTAGAATTGAGCCTTCTTTTTATATGGATAGATTGAAATCTAAACCTTGTTTTTCTATTAGTTGGGATTAATTTTCACTTGTATCACTTTTTGAGTGTTGACCTAATGTCTTAAATATTTTATATTGATGTTGTATAGAATAATTCCCTCATAAGATATCAAAATCCAATCCAAGAGGAAGCTGTCGATGAACCTCAATGAGAAAATCCTCTCGTGGACCCAAGTCTGGTTGGGGTCATTATGTGTTTTTTCCAAGATCATGGAAAATCACCATAAAATCCTTATTATGAGTTCTTTATATAGAATCCACAAACATTCAAAGGATCAAATGATCCTCAAGATTTTATATAATGGTTTATTATGATGTATTATTTGTTTGAGTTTTTGAAAACACCTAATGAAATCAAGGTAAAGTGTGTCACCTTCATATTGGGGGGATTGAGAATTCGATTATGGTAAATTATGGTGATGGAAAAGATAAATGATGGATTGTAGAGGAAATAATTCAAAGCATTTTTCATTGACTAGTTCTATCTAGATTTTATGGTGTTATCCAAGGATTTAATTTCTTTCAAACTTGAGCAGCCTAACAAGACCACGACTGAACACGCAAACCATTTTACTGAGATTGTATAGTTTTAACCTGATATTCTGTGAAATTATAAGATAAATACTTTAAGGTTAAATTAAGTACTTAAATCTGATAATAATTCATAGGTTTTCTTACTAATGATACCTTCTTCTATTAATGTTCTGGATAGAGAAATGACGGTCGAAATGGACCTAGATGAAAACTAAAGGTTGATATGAGTTCCTTTTTCTCCTAATGGTTTTATGTTTTCTTCAAAAGGAAAGAAAAATTGTGATGATTCTCATAGTGTCTCTCAATATTATGGTTTTTCTAGACCCCCTATAGTGCCTGGAAGAGGCCCTTTTGTAACGACCCAAAGTTTCATTAATGGAAAATCCCTCTTGATCCAGTTAAATGTTTCTTTATGAAAAATGTTTTTATAAGATGTCAACTTCTTTAAGTTTTACGTTAAGATTTGTGACCGTTACTTTTATAGCCGTTGAACAGTGATCATCTGGGTAGTTTAAATATAAGTCTTTAACGAACCAATTTTCTACTCAGACAAAGGAAGCGATGGCCTCATCCAGTAGAATTGCCCCTTACGAAGCCCATTTGTCGGAGCTCGGAAAGGAGGTGGCGTCTTTGGGCTTTGCCCTTGACCAAGCCCAAGCTGAGCTTCATCAAGTCAAGCTCGAACGTGATCGTCTACGGGAAAAATGGAAGTTGATAGAGATTACCACTCGAGCGATGTTATCCGAGCAACCCCAAGAGTCTGTCACCATCGCACACCTTACCCTTAGGTCTTATGAGGCTATTTTAAGGGGTTATGTAACAAATAAGTAGCACCATGTTCATGTACATTATTTTTTGTATATAATAATGAATATAATTTCTAGTCATTTTTGATGCATTGTAATTAGTTTTTAAAGTACAAATGATGTTTTTAGTTATTATTTAATTAAGAATTATATTTTATTAAATTAAAGGATTTTTGAATTAAATAATATTTTAATAAAATATTATTATTAATATTAAATTAATTTTTATTAAATATAAATGATCTTATAATTTTATGAATGCAATTAAAATTTTTTTAAGGTTTGAAAGCCATTTCTGTCAAAACCCGTGAATTTTTTATAAATGTCGGTTTTTATTTTAAAAGTGAAAATTCATATATTTAGAAAATTATTTAGATAAAATAAATATTATTTTTGGAATCAGGACGTCGAAATTATCCAACGGTGAATTTTTCATAATTTTCTGAGACAGTCAAATTTTTGGGTAAAAATTAAATACCATTTAAATATATAATGTGTTTTATGACATCATAATGACCCAATGGTGATGTAATAAAATACCATAATCCTTATGTTCGGCCAATATGTGTTTTATCAATAAAATAATGAGGTTTTGGGTTTGTTTGACTCACTTTTCAAAGCATTAATGGAGCCCTCAAGACTTATTCAACACTTTGCCTTTTTAAATTAATTTCCATGGGAGTGTGACTCACCTCCACATAAGCAACCCTAATTTTTTAATAAGTTCGGACCTTGGACTTGTAAAATATTGTTTTCCTCTTCCCTTTTCCAGAAACCATGGGCAAATACCATGGGATGGTTTGTGGTTTGGATTATTTTATTATAAGGGGTCCCAAACCTAAATAATAAAGAATTCTCTCACCTTTCCTATATAAACCCACCCAATCTCCCACTTCCTCCTCACCCAAAGCCCTTGAAGTTCGTCCAAACTCTGCCCTACTCTCTCTAGAATCCTCTCAAGGTGCCCCAAGCTCCCAAGAAGCCTCTCACAAGCCTCTCTCTAGCCTTTGGAAGCACACTTCCAAGTAAGGGGTTTTCTTCCTTTCTAATTTTTTTGTCAATTTTCTTTAAGTTGTATTTCCCTTTTTATTTCAATTATGAATGTTGGGGTATGGTTTCGCACCTCCCCCATACTGCCCTCTTATTTTTTTAATGATGGGAGAACCCTTTCTCTCTCATTAAATGCCTCCCATGTACACCCGTTACTATGCTGAAATTCCGAAAGGAACTTCTCTCTCTTCTTTTACATTCAAGCAATACTTTTGTATCATGAATCTAAATTCCATTTCTATTGTTGGGACATCTATATATATGATCTCCTTACTGTCCATTACATGTAAATATGATGAGGAACCCCTTTCTCTCTCATCAACCTTTTTTATGAATTCTTATGTCACGCCGTTATGTTGCCGAAATCGCACCGATTTTCTAAGACAATGTCTTTGTGTAGTGAATACCATGCCTATTTCTCCATCAAGGGTATTCACCTTTATGCACATTTACATATTGATTATAAAGTTTCATGTATGAATTCCACATTCCTTTATCGTGGAAGAAATGATTATTTTTTATGAATCCATGCTTTATGATCCATGTGGCACACTTATGCATGAAATGAAATGTTTAAGAAGGGTGCGCCCTTTATAGCGCTCCAATGCATTGGGTAAAGTATAGTATCATGATACGTCATGTGCAATGAGTGTTGACTCATGCTAATTCAAGTGCAATGAGGGTTTACTCGTGCTTCAAGTTCAATGAGGGTTTACTCATGCTCCATGTGCAATGAGCCTTGGCTCATGCTAATTCAATGATAAGTGTTGTTGCCACATTTCCATGTTATGATTATCATGCTTTATCATGCCTTTATGTTCATGTCTCTCTTATGCTCTATTGATATGCCTATTTCCTAACATGTATTGTACTCCTCATGTTATTCATTGTGTACTCCCTTACTGGGCTTTATAGCTCACCCTTTTCTTATGCATGTCCTCAGGTTATCCCATGCAATGCTAAGTACGAAGGAATGTAGTGGTCATGTAAAGGAAGTTTTCAATAAGGATGTTGTATTTCAAGTTTAAAGTTTTTATGTAATGATCCTAAGCCCCAAAGACACTAAACCTCTCGATCTTCTTTGTTGTATCAAGTGAAGTTTTATGTAATAAAGCATGTTTAAGTTGTAATTAAAGCAGGGTTGTCTTAGTTGGTATCAGAGGATAGGTTTAGTTATTTTTTGGATTAGGAAACCCTAGTAAAGCCTTAGATACAAGACTAAGCATAATAAAAACATCCCTAAGTTTTGGTAAATACTAAGTAAGTGTTTTATTAAACAAATACATCCCTGTCTGGATACGAGCAGGTAGAGGCGGCTCTGGCACAGATGTATCCTAGGGGTAAAACCCGAAAACACCGATTTGAGCTAGACTCGAACGGGAACTGGTGCACGACAACGGGCCTTGCTGCACTCTTGGTTACGACACTCCCGGGGGATATGTTTTAATAAATTCACAATCTTAGTATGAACCCTTATTAAGGGAAAAATGCCCCTAAGAATATATGTTAGAAGGAAGATCATGAAAAGCCTGGATTGAATCCTATAGACTCATGAGTTAAAGAGATTAAAGTTTATTTATAAGTCATCAACTTTTGTCTTTGGATTACCCTTTATGTGTTACCCCTAACTTTCCTTTTATTCCAGCCAATGGCCGGTAATAGGAGAACTCGGGCTAACAACCGTTGTGAAGATCAGTGTGATGATTGTACTTATGAGATGCCCAATCCAATGGGAGCGGGAATCGCAAACTTTGTCACGCTTCTCTCTCAGCTAACTCAAGCTTTGAATAGAAACACTGGTCAAGAGGAACGTTCAACCCCCCCTAAGAAAGAACAAGTCGCTATTGAAAGCTTCATGAGACAAAGGCCTCCTACTTTTAGTGGATCATCCGATCCCACGATTGCTGAACAATGGATCAACTCCATTGAAAAGATATTCTCTATCCTCCAATGCTCTGAAAAAGAGAAGGTTCTCTTGGCGGCTTATCGTATGGAGGGTGAAGCTGATCAATGGTGGACGTTGATCAAAAATACGAAGCCTGAGGAGGAGATCGAGGCTTTGGAATGGAAGGTATTCCGGAAGATGTTTTTCGATAAATATTTTCCACGCACCCTCCATCTTAAGATGGAAAGGGACTTCCTTTCCCTCAAGCAGAAAGATGAGGAATCTGTGGGAGCGTACGAGGCAAACTTCACAAGGCTTGCACGATACGCTTCCGGCTTTGTCGTTACCCCCGAATGCAAGGTTGACCGCTTCTTTGGTGGGCTGAAGCCTAGCTTGCGGAAAGCATTAGCGATCCGTGACTTCGACAGCTATGAGGAAATTGTCCGATGTGCCCTCAAGGTTGAAATGGAGATCGTAGAATCACAGGGGTATCATGGGGACAAGAAGCGGAAGGTGGACTTCAATGCTGGTGGTCCGATGGATAAATCCAACGGCGCTAAGAAATTCCAGCACCCCACTTGCCAAAAGTGTGGAAAGAAGCACCCTGGAAATTGCCTTAGGGGGACAAGAAAATGCTTCAAGTGTGGAAGAGAAGGGCACCTAGCTGTTAACTGTCAGCAAGAAGGACCCGCGGCTGCGACGGAGGGGAGGAACGCTCCGTTCGAACCTCAACGCGTTGTTCAATGCTTCAAATGCAAAGAACCGGGTCATTTTGCGAATCAGTGCCCTAATCCAAGGGTTATCGGAGGCAATCAACAACCTCCAAGACAGCAAGGAAGAGCTTTTGCCATCACTTCTGCCGAAGTGAACCCCGACAACGAAGTGGTGACAGGTACGCTAGTTATTCATTCAAGAATAGCGAACGTACTTTTTGATTCAGGTTCTACGCATTCTTTTATATCTCAAAAGTTTAGTAGAACAATCCGTGCACCACCACAAATCATGGAAGTAAAGATATCGGTGAGTACGGAAAATGGGGCAATCATTGCATCCCATGAGTATAAATCCTCCCCTGTTATAATTTGTGGATTGAATTTCCCGGCGAACCTCATCATACTCCCTTTGGTGGAATTTGATGCAATTCTTGGCATGGATTGGCTTTCCTTATATAGAGCCAACATAAATTGTCGGGAGAGGGAAATCACACTCCATATGGAGAATCGACCCCCGATTCTTTACAAGTGTCAGGAGGAAGATGAATCTCCTTTAGCTCCATCATCTCAAGCATGGATATTACTACCTTATGAGCACGCATATCTGGCTCAGATGATTGAGTCCAAGGAAGAAACCACCCTTGAAGAAATGCCTATTGTGAGGGAATTCGCTGAAGTATTTCCCGAGGAACTTCCTGGTCTTCCTCCAAGAAGAGATGTTGAGTTCTCAATTGAACTTATACCTGGGGCGCTACCAATATCCAAGACTCCATATAGAATGGCTGTGGTTGAGCTTGAAGAACTGAAGAAACAACTACATGAGAATCTGGATAAAGGGTTTATACGCCCAAGTGCATCACCATGGGGTGCACCAGTCCTCTTCGTCAAGAAGAAGGATGGGTCAATGCGGCTTTGCATCGATTATCGTGAACTTAACAAAATCACGATAAAGAACAAGTATCCTCTCCCAAGAATCGATGACTTGTTTGATCAGCTGCGTGGAGCACAATACTTCTCCAAGGTCGACTTGCGGTCGGGATATTATCAAGTAAGGGTGAAGAAGGAAGATATCCCCAAGACTGCTTTTCGTACAAGGTACGGGCACTATGAATTCATAGTAATGCCTTTTGGACTCACCAATGCTCCAGCAATATTCATGGACTTGATGAATAGAGTCTTTAGAGATTACCTAGATAAATTTGTGGTAGTCTTTATAGATGATATTCTAATATACTCCAAAACCAAGGAGGACCATGAGGAGCATTTAAGAACTGTACTGGAGACTTTGCGCAAGGAGAAGCTCTATGCCATGTACAGCAAGTGTGAGTTCTGGTTGAAGGAGGTCTCATTCTTGGGCCATATCATCATAAGCAATGGGATATCTGTGGACCCCTCCAAAACAGATGCAATTGAGGGATGGCCGAGGCCAACATCGGTAACTGATATCCGTAGCTTCTTGGGGTTAGCTGGATATTATAGACGATTTGTGAGAAACTTCTCACGATTGTCCAACCCTCTTACCAAGCTAAATCGAAAGGGAGTAAATTTTGCTTGGAGTGATGAATGCGAAGAAAGCTTCAAGGAGTTGAAAAGGAGGCTTATCACTGCACCTGTGCTCACTTTACCCACAAGTAGAGAGCTTTTTGTGGTATTCAGTGATGCTTCGAAGAAGGTCTTAGGATGTGTGCTGATGCAGAATGATAAAGTGATATCCTATGCCTCAAGGCAGTTGAAAATCCATGAGCGAAACTATCCAACGCATGATCTGGAGTTGGCGGCGGTGATCTTTGCCTTGAAAATCTGGCGGCATTATCTCTATGGAGAGAAATGTGAGATATATACTGACCACAAGAGTCTTAAATATATATTCACACAGAAAGAGCTTAATATGCGCAAGAGAAGATGGATAGAGCTCATAAAGGATTATGACTGTTCAATACATTACCACCCTGGGAAGGCGAACAAGGTGGCGGATGCCCTAAGTAGAAAGGATCCAGCAATTCTATCAATGATGAGAATTGAGAAGGATCCAATCTTCTTAGACTTGATGAAGATGGACGTGGGAATCATAAAGAAGGGAACATCATCAATCCTTTCACAAATGATTTCTCAACCATCTCTTTTGGAATGGTTAAAGGATGCTCAAAAGGATGATGCGAGAATCCAAGAAAAAGTGGAAGCTATCAAAAAGGGGAATTCCTCAGAGTTTAATGTTAATGAAGAAGGAATTGTGCGGTTTGGGAAAAGACTATGTGTCCCATCAAGTTCGGAGATGAAGAAGGAACTTTTGGATGATGCACATAGTTCAAATTTCTCTATTCACCCAGGGAGCAAAAAGATGTATTGAGATCTCCGAGAAAACTTTTGGTGGGATAATATGAAGAAGGAGATCGCTGAATATACATCAAAGTGCCTGGTGTGTCAGCAAGTGAAGGCAGAGAGGCAGAAGTCTAAGGGGATGATGCAACCATTGCCCATACCAGAATGGAAATGGGAGAACATCACCATGGACTTCGTCACTGGACTTCCAAGGACATCCAAAAGCAACAATGCAATCTGGGTTATTGTGGATCGTCTTACAAAGACTGCACACTTCATTGTTATTCGAGAGGATTTCTCTTTGGATCAACTGGCACGGATATATATCAGGGAAGTGGTACGGTTGCATGGAGTACCACTATCTATTGTGTCGGACCGAGATCCAGGATTTACCTCTAAGTTTTGGAAGAGTCTTCAACATGCTCTGAATACTGAACTGAACTTCAGTACGGCCTATCATCCTCAAACTGATGGCCAATCCGAGCGGACTATCCAAACACTTGAGGATATGTTGAGAGCGTTCTCAATGGACTTTAAAGGAGGATGGGATCAACATCTTCCTCTGGTTGAGTTCTCTTATAATAATAGTTTCCACTCGAGCATCCAAATGGCACCATATGAAGCCCTATATGGGAAAAGGTGTAGAACACCGGCATGTTGGGATGAGGTCGGTGAACGTAAGCTGCTTGGACCAGAAATGGTCGAAGAAATGGTGGAGAAGGTGAAAACCATTCAGCAGCATATCAAGGCAGCCCAAAGTCGACAGAAGAGTTATGCAGATAATCGTCGACGAGACCTTGAGTTTAAAGTCGGAGACATGGTGTTTTTATGCATATCTCCGTGGAAGAAGGTCATGAGGTTTGGAAAGAAAGGGAAGTTAAGTCCAAGGTACATCGGCCCATTCGAGATTCTTGATCGTGTTGGGGCTGTGGCCTATCGACTAGCACTTCCACCTACTATGGCCAAGGTGCATGATGTCTTCCATGTATCCCTCTTAAGGAAGTACATACCAGACCCTTCACATTTACTCTCTTCCGAGGTGGTACAATTAGAAGACGATCTTTCTTATGAGGAGCAACCAGTGAAGATCTTAGATCGTAGAGAAAAAGTTCTACAAAATAAGACAATGCCCCTCGTCAAGGTGTTGTGGAGAAACCACAAGTTTGAAGAAGCAACTTGGGAGTCGGAGGATATGATGAAGCTAAGTTACCCACATTTGTTTTAGTGTGGGAAAAGGAAAATTTCGAGGGCGAAATTTCTTAAGGGGGGAATGTTGTAACGACCCAAAGTTTCATTAATGGAAAATCCCTCTTGATCCAGTTAAATGTTTCTTTATGAAAAATGTTTTTATAAGATGTCAACTTCTTTAAGTTTTACGTTAAGATTTGTGACCGTTACTTTTATAGTCGTTGAACAGTGATCATCTGGGTAGTTTAAATATAAGTCTTTAACGAACCAATTTTCTACTCAGACAAAGGAAGCGATGGCCTCATCCAGTAGAATTGCCCCTTACGAAGCCCATTTGTCGGAGCTCGGAAAGGAGGTGGCGTCTTTGGGCTTTTCCCTTGACCAAGCCCAAGCTGAGCTTCATCAAGTCAAGCTCGAACGTGATCGTCTACGGGAAAAATGGAAGTTGATAGAGATTACCACTCGAGCGATGTTATCCGAGCAACCCCAAGAGTCTGTCACCATCGCACACCTTACCCTTAGGTCTTATGCGGCTATTTTAAGGGGTTATGTAACAAATAAGTAGCACCATGTTCATGTACATTATTTTTTGTATATAATAATGAATATAATTTCTAGTCATTTTTGATGCATTGTAATTAGTTTTTAAAGTACAAATGATGTTTTTAGTTATTATTTAATTAAGAATTATATTTTATTAAATTAAAGGATTTTTGAATTAAATAATATTTTAATAAAATATTATTATTAATATTAAATTAATTTTTATTAAATATAAATGATCTTATAATTTTATGAATGCAATTAAAATTTTTTTAAGGTTTGAAAGCCATTTCTGTCAAAACCCGTGAATTTTTTATAAATGTCGGTTTTTATTTTAAAAGTGAAAATTCATATATTTAGAAAATTATTTAGATAAAATAAATATTATTTTTGGAATCAGGACGTCGAAATTATCCAACGGTGAATTTTTCATAATTTTCTGAGACAGTCAAATTTTTGGGTAAAAATTAAATACCATTTAAATATATAATGTGTTTTATGACATCATAATGACCCAATGGTGATGTAATAAAATACCATAATCCTTATGTTCGGCCAATATGTGTTTTATCAATAAAATAATGAGGTTTTGGGTTTGTTTGACTCACTTTTCAAAGCATTAATGGAGCCCTCAAGACTTATTCAACACTTTGCCTTTTTAAATTAATTTCCATGGGAGTGTGACTCACCTCCACATAAGCAACCCTAATTTTTTAATAAGTTCGGACCTTGGCCTTGTAAAATATTGTTTTCCTCTTCCCTTTTCCAGAAACCATGGGCAAATACCATGGGATGGTTTGTGGTTTGGATTATTTTATTATAAGGGGTCCCAAACCTAAATAATAAAGAATTCTCTCACCTTTCCTATATAAACCCACCCAATCTCCCACTTCCTCCTCACCCAAAGCCCTTGAAGTTCGTCCAAACTCTGCCCTACTCTCTCTAGAATCCTCTCAAGGTGCCCCAAGCTCCCAAGAAGCCTCTCACAAGCCTCTCTCTAGCCTTTGGAAGCACACTTCCAAGTAAGGGGTTTTCTTCCTTTCTAATTTTTTTGTCAATTTTCTTTAAGTTGTATTTCCCTTTTTATTTCAATTATGAATGTTGGGGTATGGTTTCGCACCTCCCCCATACTGCCCTCTTATTGTTTTAATGATGGGAGAACCCTTTCTCTCTCATTAAATGCCTCCCATGTACACCCGTTACTATGCTGAAATTCTGAAAGGAACTTCTCTCTCTTCTTTTACATTCAAGAAATACTTTTGTATCATGAATCTAAATTCCATTTCTATTGTTGGGACATCTATATATATGATCTCCTTACTGTCCATTACATGTAAATATGATGAGGAACCCCTTTCTCTCTCATCAACCATTTTTATGAATTCTTATGTCACGCCGTTACGCTGCCGAAATCGCACCGATTTTCTAAGACAATGTCTTTGTGTAGTGAATACCATGCCTATTTCTCAATCAAGGGTATTCACCTTTATTCACATTTACATATTGATTATAAAGTTTCATGTATGAATTCCACATTCCTTTATCGTGGAAGAAATGATTATTTTTTATGAATCCATGCTTTATGATCCATGTGGCACACTTATGCATGAAATGAAATGTTTAAGAAGGGTGCGCCCTTTATAGCGCTCCAATGCATTGGGTAAAGTATAGTATCATGATACGTCATGTGCAATGAGTGTTGACTCATGCTAATTCAAGTGCAACAAGGGTTTACTCGTGCTTCAAGTGCAATGAGGGTTTACTCATGCTCCATGTGCAATGAGCCTTGGCTCATGCTAATTCAATGATAAGTGTTGTTGCCACATTTCCATATTATGATTATCATGCTTTATCATGCCTTTATGTTCATGTCTCTCTTATGCTCTATTGATATGCCTATTGCCTAACATGTATTGTACTCCTCATGTTATTCATTGTGTACTCCCTTACTGGGCTTTATAGCTCACCCTTTTCTTATGCATGTCCTCAGGTTATCCCATGCAATGCTAAGTACGAAGGAATGTAGTGGTCATGTAAAGGAAGTTTTCAATAAGGATGTTGTATTTCAAGTTTAAAGTTTTTATGTAATGATCCTAAGCCCCAAAGACACTAAACCTCTCGATCTTCTTTGTTGTATCAAGTGAAGTTTTATGTAATAAATCATGTTTAAGTTGTAATTAAAGTAGGGTTGTCATACCTTTTATTAGTTACCCGTGTGAAAAACTTGGTCACTCGAAGAGGTTTTTTACAGAGCCAACCAATATTTGGGGATTCTCTAGATTTCAGTTGTAAGGCCTCATCCTTAAACATTACATAATCTTGAATTAAGTTAATAATTCAAATTGATGATTTTTTCAACTTTATAGCTTTATATCATTAATCTATAACTTATACATGACAGCTTTATTATTACAAAGTAGACACTTCTACTCACAATCCATTTTCATTCATAAAACAAAAACTTTAAAAAAGAACATGGTTTCATTTCATTCTTAAACATCTCAAATGTTCCTTGATTCCATTTTTGACTCTATTGACCTCTAAATCCTGTGAAAAACCTTTCAAAAATTGGGATGAGCATAAAATCTTAATAAGGGATACATAATGAAGGAAAACTATTATTTTTCAAAACAACATGTAAACAATGAATACTTTATCATAAATTAATACTTTTCACCTTAATGAAGTAGAAAAAAAGGCTTCACTAAATATAAGCTTAATTTTTACCCTTCTTTTTTAACTAAAATATTATCATCAAACCCATAAAAAGAAACATATATCATATAAAGGTAAACTTGCGACAAAATCATTCTTAAATAGAATAAACATATGGTCGAATTCCATAAATTATTATTAAAAATGTAATAGCCATACAACTTAATTCCATACCCAATTCATTTGAGGTTATAACATAACCAACATCCTTGGTTTATCACGGAACCACCTGTCATTTGGTTTATCACATAACCACTCACCAAATTTCTAGGTACCATTATATAATCATCAGACATAAAATATTCCAAATATCAACATTTCATTCATAAAAATTTCATTTGAAATCATAAGAAATAATTTCAAGATATTGAAATAGTAAATCCACTGTCCAAGACATTTTCAATACCAAAATATGTAAAAATGGTATATGGTATTTATTTTCCATTTGAAAACATCACGGCTTGTTAAGGAATCCAAATATCAAATAATGATCACGGTGGCAGAAAGGTTGTTGACACTACGTACGTTAAAAAGAAACATTACCTTTTTAGTTTAGTAAAACTCCACGTAGAAATAGATTCCATTTGAATGAAATTAAAATTAAATGGATTTTATACACCATATAAAATCGTGTTGTGTATAAATCAAAATATGCCTCAAATAAAGGAGATTGAGACAAAGTCCCTTACCATGTGTCCAACTTGACTTGTTCATTCTTTAATTTCCTAAATAATAAACTTAAGTTAATTTATAATTTCTTCATAACCTTTTTAAATTTTATTATTCCTTTTATATCACTTATTATCTTTTTATAACAATTAGTCAATTATTTGAGTTCATATCGTACATTTTTTTGATATTCGGAACTTGAGAAAAATGAACTTCTTATAATTATAAATTGTCCATGTGGTCAAAATTCCATTATCTCCAGAATTATATTCATGATTTAGATATCATATATATCCAGTATATATGTTTTCATAATAGTCCATAGCATTCAGATATAATAAATGAAATGCATAATTCATGGATACGGTAAGTCGTACGTATGCATGAACGCTACTTTAATTTATTGTTCATATTTAATAGAATGAAAACAAAATGATACATAGTTATATTATAATTAAATTATAATATCTATGTTATATATGTTACATAATTAATTAATTCCATTATTTATACATTCCATGTATTATATTAACGAGTCATATCACTTTGAGGGGGCAGTAGTCCGCACTTCCTCAAATGAAATTATCATATTAATACAACATGAAAAGCATAAAGGTATGTCATAAATGAGAATTATATAAGTATAGAGATAAAATAAATATCATATATATCATATATAATTATAGTTCCATAATAATTTCCACCATAAGAGGTATTAGGATAATATTGAACAATCATCGTTTCATGAGGCAGTAGTTCATCGTCCACAGAAACAGTGTGTTTTATTCCCATTAGATGGAGGTGTGTGTAAGTTTAGTTTGAATAATTCTCATAAAAAACTTAGTATATTTAATATACTATTTTTTTTAAAAAAATAATTTAATAAATACAGGTTACGGGTTTGGATAAGTAAAATAAATGAAATAATCTTAAGAGAATACATTACCTCAAATCGGGTAACTCCTTTTGATTTATGCTAAAAGGGCTTATTTAATTTCTGTATGCCCAATGTAAGGATTCTAGGAGGAATATAGGGATGTTGGAAGATTATTTTATAATAGGTTGGACGATACAATGGGGATTGATATGTGTGAGTAATGGTTGGAGGTGGTGTCCTTTTATAAGAGGGAGGAGGGGCACGTTGGGAAAGTTTGAAAATATTATTTTATTATTAATTTATTTTAGAATTATAATAACACAAAAGTGATATATTTTGAAGATAAGAGGATTATGGTTATAAATAATATCATCTAATGGATTTTTGAAATGTTTAGGTTACAAAATTAACCTTATATTTTATCTTTAACCCTTAGTAAATTAATTTAACTTTTACCATGTCTTCTTATATATTCATAATATATGGTTGCCATAGTTACTATAAAATTCCAAGAGACACAAAAATGGATCATCAATGACATTTGTAACATTATATATGAGATTTTTCCTAATATTATATTTTTATAACTGTTATATCATTTAATAAAATATTAATTGATTTAAAAACTCATTTATGTGAATTTTTATACTATTCATATCATTACTTTTTTAAAATCCATAACAACTCTATTATTTCAAAAAAACATCATTAATTCATATATATCAAATCATAAAAATCCCTAAAATTATTTTATGGCATAAAAAGTCTCAAAATAAATTTATTTTAATATTTATAATCTCATTTATTTAAATATTTCATTAATAAAGTAATCACTACATCACCATTGTGTCATAAATAAATTTATTTATTTGATGTCTAAAAATTATAAATAAAATACCATGATGTAGAAAATCTCTTTATATTTATAATAAATATTTATAATTTAAGATATCACTTATATAACCCCATATAAAATTTGTTTTAGTAAAATATACATGTTTAGGTAATATTTTCCTTAGCATTAAATTAAAAGTAATTAAATGTCCTTTTCACACACAAGTGGCTCCATGGGGTCATAAAATAGACCCAAGTGTTAACTTGGTTATAAATATCTCATAAAATAGGGTTAGGACATGTTTTAGGTTAATCTAATATTATTATAATTTTATTTTTTACCCTTATTTACCAGATTAACCCTTTAACCATGGTAAATAAAATATAATGAAGTTACTGTTCATAATGTCTAAAAACTAAAAGGTAACTATTTACACAATTTTTACCTCATAATTAAAAATATGGAATCCATTTTTCAAATTAAAAACACATAAGTTGCATAAATTAATTTAAAATTAATTCTCATTGTCAAAACCAAAAAACGTGTTTTTAAGAAGTAAAAACTACTAAAAGATTGACAGGTGTTTATGTCCAATTTCAAATCAAAATTACTTAAAATGACCAAGATTTGATTAAATGATAAAAATATAATCTAATTATACTTTATAACTAGTTAAAAGTTTAATCTAATCATATAAATAAATTTGATGAAAAGTCAGTTTTGACTTAAAATGCAGTATTTTTTCACTATTCATTAAAAAATGAACTTTATTAGAATAATACAAAACAAATAACCAAAGTAAATTTTGATGTCCTGATTCTAAATAATATGTTTATTTTGTCAAATGGAATATATAAAAGTGAAAAAAACTATATTTTAAATGGGTTCACCATCAAAAGGTGATAAATCGACCTTTTAAAGAATATTAGAGTATTTTATGCTTAAAATCAGATTCATTCTTATTTTAAGCCGATACATTTTATTGTATAAATGAAAATATATTTAGAAAATATGTGTAATAATATTTTAGTTGGTTATGTTCATTCCCATCAATACAAATTCTATGCGTTAACTACCATTTAAAATAATATTATTATTATATTATTTTTCAGTTTAACTCAAAGTTGTGCGCAACATAAGATTTCAAAGAAACTCATTGTTGTGTGTTGAGTATGATATCGAAAAAATTGTCCTCATTAACATAAAATTAATATCTCATTCATAAATAATAATAGATATGAAAACGTATTATTCTATAAATACCTAGGTCTTTACGTCCTTCCCCCCTTTTGGAAATTGCATCCTCGCAATTTTAAAATGGGGCTTGGAAACTTCATTGAAAGTTCCACATCAGAAAAAAGATTCAATAAAACTATCACTTCAAAAGAAATAAATATAAGTATAATGGTCACCCAATATAACACATAATAGGATTCAATGTATAAAAACATGGATATTTATGTGAAACTAACTCTCATCGATTAATAGAGAGTGATAGAGAACTTGATCATGGAAATTTAACCACCATAATTCCATAAATTTGTGTTTGGGTAAAAGTATGATGAAAAAATAAAGCATATAACATTTTTTCTTCAATATTATTTTCATAGAGTTGAATAATTTTAGTACTACCTAGAATAAGATCATAAAGAAATATACTTACTTGAAAAGTAGTGTTTCAACCTTTAATAAAATTTCTACCACAAACCCATCTTTTCTCTTGACGATGAGTATTCAAGAAGGCTTGGTCACATATGAATCTCTATAATAAACTTATAGAGAATAAAATAATCTAAAAAAATGAACTATATATTTCCTTGGTATTTACACATTAACCAAAACCAAAATGTTTAGTACGAGATCAGATAATATCCAAAAGGATAATCCTTTATAAAAAAATACTACTCTTAATCTCCAAAATTAAAAAAACAGTACCCAATGTTCAATAAAGACTAATCAATAAACAATTGTACATAAAATTCTTCAAAGTAATCTAAACTAATATTGAAACCCAAAACTCATAAGGATTTAATCACATAGTCTTCCAAAATAAATCTTAACATTTATCTGTAAATAACATTGACTACTCTTAAAGTATCATACTGAAGTGAAATTAACCTAATTACATATTCTCTATGATAGGTTAATCATTTCCATAAACAACCCAAATCACCATATTTCCACTATAAAAACATAGATTCTTCCAGAATAAAATTTCAACTGATACTCCACAAATGAGATCCCATAGTATTATATTTTCCTTAAGCATATAGTGTTCTCAAAAGAGATAATGTATTCCAAAATAACCTTTATAACTTAATCACCAAATAATTTTCCTATACTAAGTATATCCATTTGTTAAAACATAAGTTCCTAAGAACTACTTATTCTTGATCCATAAAATCATTTAACTAAAAAATAATATGCCATACTAACAAAGGGATTCACATAGTCCAGTGGTAGGCTATAAATCCCAAATGCAATTTGGTTGTGGGTTCGATTCCTGCAGCTTTGTCCAACATGAAGGGTTTTCCCATGGTCTGCGTGTTGTCCTTTTTTAAAAACTATATAATTTTACAACATTCCCAAAAATTGAGATAAATTTATCAAAAATAACCATACCATATTTTAACCACAAATGTTATCTCATATCTCAAATTTTCATCCCAAAAAGTAATATCCTGTAATTGCCTCAAATTCAAGGATAATATAAACCAAAATGGCACTTTATAACTATATCCAAAAAATAAAAAATAATTCTTCAATGAATTTCATTTTCACATATCAAACGTCAGGGTTACACAAGCTCGAAAAATTATTCTAAAGTAATATTATCATTAATACATTTAAATATATCATCATCCATAGATCCAACATAACTCTTCAATTCCTAAAATGTGGAAATATTAATCTGCGAACATTCTTCGTGATCCTTTTCAATGTTTTTTCATATTATTCTTTTATAATATGTTCCTGTAAACAAAATCATTCATAATTTCCTAAGATTCCAGTCATGTCAAAACATGAGCTAAGAAATAATCTTTACATTTCATATGTCATTTTCAGTTTCCTAATCTTCAATTTGAATGGCATTAGGAATTGGTAAACATACATTTGTATGATCCTGCAGATCCTACTCCCAAACCTTCTTCATAGTACATCTATATATATAATGACTATGCACACCAAATTTAAAACAATCAATTGATCCTTTGGAAAGAACTTCTTTCCCTTTCCTCGAGTCAACTGGATGATTCTTTTTCTCCATGGTAGTTTATTGCTTTATGACCTTCATTTCCACATCTGAAACATCTTCTCATCCCTTTGAAGCATTTTCCTATGTGTTTCTTTCCACATCCTTGACACATAGGTTTTTTGATATACTTAACTTTATGATTATTTCCTGAACTTCCATTTGGATTCATTTATCACTGGTATGATTCCTTAGAAAAATCACCAAGGTTAAAGTGGTCAATCATGACTCCAAATAGTTGGTTAAGAATAACCACAAGAGTTCTCATTACAGCTCCAATTTCATTCAGTTTCTCATTTAGAAAAACACCACAGTATCATTTTCTTCTATTGTTACTTTGGTGCCTGCTAGATCCATCCATTTACTAAAACCCAAAATATTAGTGTGAGTATATTAGTAAAATCATAATATAATATCTTATAAGGAGGGTAAACACTAAGATATACTTATTCATGTCATATTAAACTCATTCAATTTATCTAAAATAACTATGAATCTTTTAATATGCTAACCATTATGGTTATGTCACTTATGGTTAAATAACATCCTAACCTATAAATTTATCTAAACTGAACTTTGATACCAACTCTAAGGCCCCAGCCTTAAACATTTTATAATATTGAATTAATTTAATAATTCACATTGAGAATCATTTTAGGTTTATAGATTTTGAGAATGAAGACATAAATTATACATAATAGCTTTATTATTACAAATTAGGCACTTATAATCACTATCCATTTACACTCATTAAAAAAATCAAAAATAACCTGCTTTCGTTTCATGCTTAAACATCTCAAAACTTCCTTGATCCCATCCTTGACTCTATTCACCTTTAGATATCGTGAAAAAAATTTCAAAACCTGGGATGATCATAAAAATCTCAGTAAGGGATACACAAAGAAGGAAAACGGTTATTTTTCAAAACAACATGTAAACCATGGATGATTTATCATAAATTAATTCTTTTAACCTTAAAGAAGTAGCAAAAACACTTCACTAAATATAAGCTCATTTATTACCATTATTTTGTCCCCAAAATATTATCATTAAACCCATAGAAATCAACATACTGCATATAAAGGTAAACTTGGGACATAATCATACATAAAAGGAATAATAAAATGGTCAAATTACACAAATAATTCAAAAAAATATAATAGACATACATCCAAACTCCATACCCAAAGCATTAGAGGTTATAACGTAACCACCCATCCTAGGTTTATCACGGAACCACCCATCATTTGGTTTATCACGTAAACACCCGTCAAATGTCCAATTAACATTATATAATCATTTATTAGAAGATAAAAAAATATATGTTAATTTCATTTTAACGGTATTAAATGTTCATTTTTGATCTTATGGTCCTGAGTTAGTGGATTTTAATTTTGAATATCCATTCTCATCATTTGTGCACTTCGGGCCTAATGTACACCAATTTAGGCCAAATGATTCATCTAATTTTAAGGAATGTAATTATATATTTTTTAATTTGATATTTTTTTAAATTTATTTAAACTTCAATATGAACATTTTTCATTCATGGATCAATGGAGTATTCATAAAGGATGATGGGTATACTTGGCGATGAAAGGAAACAATTCTGGAGAAGGCAGATTGGACACCAGCCCACTGATGAGAATGTGGGGCCCACAATACAGACCCACTGAGGCATAAATTTCGTCGTATGATGGAATACATATATAGTAACATATAATCCTTCATGATCTAGTGCTAATTCAGTCTCCATTGTGGTTATATAGGTGGCCCATGTTAGAGATAAAATTTTGGGCCAGATTCTAGGGCCCAGAAAAACAACCCACTAATTTAATCATGTCTTAGAAACCAAAAATCATTATGGTATGATATTTTACCGAGAACTAAGAGACATCTGAAGATTCACTTTTGGATTCTATGTCCCACTCCTATTAAGCCATATATAAGGTCATCTTGGTGCCTCTTTCTAGTGGATGCAATCTGGTTGCAACTTAGGGCCAATGGTGGAAAAGTCTCTTCTCCCTTACTTTCCACCACCCCAGGCCTAGCATAATGAAGTGGGATCCTTTGTACTGTTGGGAGATCAACCCAAGCCTCTTTAAATGTCTATTTAATGCAGTGGTGGGTGAAGAGTTGATGATCTTGGATGCTACTTTCATTGTAATGTTATGCTTCCACTTTTCCTTTGTAGTGTTCTTCCTCAATTGTTAGTTGTTTTAATTCATCTTAGTTTCTTAATAAAAGTTCTTATTTTCCAATTATTTTGTTCTTATACATCTCACTTTGATACTATTTACTCAAGGTGTGAATTTATTCATACAAAACCTTGTGAAATTATTCACACAACGGTGGAGTGATCATTTTCTTTTCATTGTTTTTTTACTTCTCCATTTCCTCCCTCGTGAGTCTACTTCCCGCTTACATTGAAACCATAGAATCAATGGAGGGCTAACTCACTTATGGTTTGATCCATGGGAATATAAAGGGGAGGGATTGGATTTTACTTATCACCCCATTAATTTTTAATCAGTTATTTTAATTTATATTTTTATTCGATGATTTTAAAACTTCTTCATCCTTATTAAATTTTAAGGCCACATACTTCAAGTGCTAATACGAACCTTTACCATGGACTGCTCATAAATTTGATCCTCCAAGTGTATAGGTGATTAATACTATAGTTCTTTAGTATAAAACCAGTAAGTGATGAAGTTTTTTGATCTTCTTGAATAAACTCATCTCGAATATAAGAAATTCAAATTGTTAAAAAAGAATTTTATCCAATCAACTCCTTGTAATAACCTAGGATCAACCCTTCTCATAATTTAATTTTACTTAAGTCACGTAGTTTTCTCTTAAAACTATATAAAATCAACCCATGGTTTTCCACATAATATCCAAAATCAGTCCATAGAATGTACGTGTCTATAGGTTTCTTCTTAGGTCTTTGAGGAATCGACAACCCAAGCTACTCTACATTTGACCGCTTAACCCTAAAACTTGGGTAAATTTGGGTGAGACCAAATTTTGGAATCATTTACAGGGAACCAATTAATCCATATAAACACCCATTCTATTCTCTCCCATTTCTTCTATTCTCATCCTAATTTTATTATCTTTTCATTTTCTCGTTTTTTTTTGCGCAATTCCACCTACACTTGTGACCAATCAAACCGTCTAGTTAGTGTGGATAGTCCTGGGGATGGGGAGTCAAGTACACCAAGGGAACTCTTTACATTAGATCCTAATCTTCCTAATACTCTAGAGTCAAAATTTGAGACTATTTCAATGTAATCTATTTAAATAAACCAACTCATAAACCCAGGGGGGAACCAAATGGAAATCCAAATGAGGGAGCCCCAAACTTGGGAAATGAAATCGATCAAACTATGAATGACTACATCACACCTGCCTAAATCAATGCCCCCTTGTGCATTAGACACAATTCTCTAGGAGATTTTATTATATTCTGAAAGTGGGTAATATTAATTGTTAATATCTTAATAATAATATATTCCAAAGTCCCTAAACAATAATTTTAGTGCATTATAGAAATTGAACTTCATTTCTCATATCAAATGCAATTCATGTTTAATTTTTAAATTTGGTCCCAATCATTCATCGGTTTGTGGACAAAATTATATTAATTTTTTGAATTTGATATTTTGGTATATTATTGATCACTTTTTTTGAAACATTTTTTCTTTTAGGATCGATGGATGAGTCCCAATGAAAGATGGATATTTTTGGGGATGAATGCAGAACTTTTCTAGAGAAAGCATAATGGGCCAAAGGCCCATCAAACAAATGTGGGGCCCACAATACAAGCCCAATGAAGCTCCAATATTTACAGTAGAAAGAGAAAAATATGGGTACCATTTTGTTTAACTGTGGCCAGAGATAATTCTGAAGTTTTCTTGCAGATGAAGTTAACATTTAAATGGTGGGCCCGACCTGAACGCCCATAATGTCTTCCCACCATTTCGATCATAACATCCAAACGGCTGCACTAAATTTCCTGAACTTTTTACCACTAATATAGGACAGATTTACGAGCATATTTTGATTCTGTGACCCCTACTGATTTTGCTTCCTTCAATTACAAATCCACACCTCTAAACATTGGAAGAATCTAGATGAATTTCTGGGTCAACTTCGAATGGTCAAATTCCCTTGATTTTCTCACCCTCCTTTTAACTCTCCCAATTAATGGAGATGTAAATTTTTTTTGGTGGTGTATCTAAGGCTTTTAATATTCCTATATAAGTATCTGGTGGTGAAGGTAATTAGCATCTAATATATTTCTTAGGAATAAAAGTTTTTATTTTCTTTCAATTGTATTGTCATGCTTTCATTTTGTAATCTCTTTGTCAATTTCTCCAATGTAAGTTTTTCATTCACCTTAATTTAAATAATAAAATATCATCATATTATTCTTCTTCATAATTTTTTATTTATTTTTCCATATCATTTTGATATCTTTTCCTTAGGGAGTGAGGTTATTCAAATTATCTTTTGTGAAACTCTTCACACAACGGTGGAGTGATTGTTATTTATTTTTTTTCTTCTTCTCCAATTCTACCATCATAATTCTACTACCCACTTTCATTGATAGAATAGCATAAATGGAGGTCTATTCCTATAATGTTTTGATCCAAGGGAGTAGCAAGGGGTGAATAAGATGTTATTTCTTAATTTAATAATTTTTAATCAGTTATATTTTTGAGATTTTAATTCAATGATGTACGTTATCCTTTAAATTCACCAATTTTAAGAATGCACATTCCGAGTGATAAATGATCCACTACCTTGGAGTGATCATAAAAATGATCCTCCAAGTGTATAGGTGATTATCCTTCAGATAGTGAAAACTGAAAATTTGTGACTGATTTGGGATAGTTGTATTTCATCAAAGGAAACACTCGATTTTAAGACATTGAAATAATTTAAAAAGAAATTCATCCAATACACCCCATGAAATGACCAAGGATCAACTCATTATTTTAAATTGAATTCACTTTAGTCTTTAAAATATCAAATAATCAAATCAATTCAAACCAATGTGGCCACTTCATAACCAAATCAACACCATCAAATCACCTTCTTCGAATGCATGTTTCTTTGGTTTCTTTTTAGGTCTTTGAGGATCGATAACCCTAGTCGCACTATAATGACCGCTTACACCATAAAACTTGGGTAAATTTGGGTGCAACCAAATTTTGGCACCATTTTTTGGGACCAATTAAGTTACCTAAGAACATATTTCTATTCTCCCCCATTTTTCTTTTCTCATCCTATTTATCTTATCTTTTCTTGATTCTTTTTTTCTCTTTTCTTGGTGCATATCCACCTACACTCGTGACCATTCAAATCATTTAGTAAGGGTGGATAGTTCTGGGGATGGGGAGTCAATAACTAAAAGAGTTATTTTCCATTAGATCAAAATCTTCATAATACTCGAAATTCAGACTTTGAGTTCAATACAATGGAGAATCTCCCACAAAACCAAATCATAAACCGGGGAGGGAACAAAAATAATGAGTAAGACCCTAACTAGGGAATTGTTGCAGACCCAACAATGAATAACTACCTCACACCTTCCTGGACCAATGAAACCTCATGCATTAGGCATGATAATATAGTATATTCCCAATATTTCTTCAAACCCCATGTCCCGAACCACCTTCCAACCTTTCGTGGGATGGAGTCTGTGATTCCTTACCTTCATGTTAAAGAATTTAATGACATTGTTGAAACCATGTGCCCTCCAAATCAAATTGAATATGCTAAAATGATGCACTTTCCTTTTTCTATAAAGGATCGAGCAAAGAATTGGTCAAACGATTTGAGACCAGCATCCATTCACTCTTGGGAACAACTGCAACGATAATTCTATAAAGAATAATTCCCCCGTCACAAAAAAATTTCACTTAAAAAGAGAATCCAAATATTTTTTGAAATAGAGGGAGAAAAATTCTATGAAACATGGGAAAGGTTCAAGGACACATTAAACATGGTACCACCCCATGTTTTCTTAATCTCAAAATAAGTGAGAATTATCTATGAAGGCTTAGGTTCAGGAAACAAACAATTCATCTAAATGATGTGCAATAAAACCTTCAAAAATAAATCCACAAATGATGCTTACGAATATATAAAAATCTTGTTGAACAGAACCAAACATGGGGAACTTCACCATACTATGAGAAGCCACCCCAATATGGTGGAATGAACAATCTTGGAGAAGAAGAAAATCTTAGAGCAAAACTTTCTGCACTTATGAGGAAAGTTGAAGAGATTGATCTTAGGAAGGTCCAAAAAACCCAAACTGTTGAGATTGTTTGTACAATTTGTGACAAACATGACCACAAGAATGATAATTGCATAACCATTCCTTATATCAAGGATGTTCTTTTAGTAGGGCCACCAGAAGAAGTTAATGTAATGAACATTAAAAATCCACAATTCCAAAACACCTTCAATCCAATGTATAATGACCATCCAGTCTTTCGCTGTAAGGACAATCAATAACCAACACAACAACAATGTATCAACCCATACCCTCAACGAAACTTTCAAACTTATAATCAGTTCTAACCACAACCGGTCCAATTCTAACATCCTCATGTCCAATATAAACAACCTATCCAGAAGCCCATTCAATAGCCAATCCAACAACCAAAGTATCCTCTTAGGATAAACCAACAAGCTCAAGAACCAACCCAAACTATTCCACAAATCATACTAGAACAACTGTGAAAAAAAAATGAAAAAAATGAACTCATAATTCTCATCCCTTAAACAAGAACTTCAAACCATCAAAACTATAAAGGCACCCATGCCTACACAGGCCATTTCACAACAAAAATCAAGGGGAGAGACAAGTTTCACTCAAACAACTAAAGAACAACTAAAGTTTGTGACAGTTTTGAGAAGTGGGAAATCAATTGAGAAAACTGAACAAATAATTCCAAAACCTTCTAAAGCTCCAAAATCTAATGAAAAATGAAATGAAACACATGATCAAACTGAGAAAACTGATGACAATTTGAAAGAAACAACTCTTCAACAAACAATCCCACAACCTACACCATTTCCTCAACACATGAGGGGGAAAACCAAGCCTGAATTAAGTGAAACATTATGGGAAATATTCTCACAAATCCAGATGAACATTCCACTCCTCTATGTTATTCAAACCATTCATTCATACTCAAAATACCTAAAGGACCTATACACATTTAAAAGGAAATTCTCACATAATAACTAAGTCCTTCTAGTAGTAAATGTTGGCACAAAAATCCAAGGAACCCTTCCACCAAAGATGAAAGACCTAGGATGCCCTTACATCAATGTTGAACTAGGAGAGAACAATGTTATCAAAGCCTTGTGTGACCTAGGTGCCAGTGTCAATATCATTCCCTATGTTTTGTACCACCAGTTAGGCCTAGAAGAGATCAAACCCACATCTGTCACATGTCAACTTGTTGATCGTAGCATTAGGGTTCCAAAGGAGATACTAAAGGATGTTCTGGTAAAAGTAGAAAACTTTATTTTCCCTACTGAATTCATTGTGCATGACAAAAATCCAACTACAGGCAATAAGGAAAAAATCTCAATCATCCTTGGTCGTCCCTTCCTTGCAACAATCAACTCTGTTATCCGAGTCCAAAATGAGAACACGACCATCACCTTTGGAAACATGAGTCTAGACTTGAACATCTATAATGAAATATCACAAATAGGGGATGATGAGGATATTCATGAAGTAAACATGATAGGATTCATTGATAAAGAATCCATAAAACATCAAGGAATATTTGAGGAATGTTTAAGTGGGGATGAGATTAATTTTCTTTGTTTGCATGAAGGAAGTTTTTCTCCTTGGATAGAATCACTTTCAGATTGCTCTGATGATGAAATCTTAACACCAACAATCAGTGAAATATTTCAGGAAACCAAATTCATAGAGAACACTCTAACTCCCTTCCCTAACACTAATCAAACCAATCTAGTAGTTGAAACTTCTACACATGGGGAATCAATATTATCTGAAATTCTAAAAAAAAATTATCTTGATCCAATGTCCCAATATTCTATGGAAATTTTGAACCAACCTGATCTTGAATTGAAAGAACTTATTACTACACTTAATTATGCCTTCCTAGGAGAAAATGGAACACAACCGATTGTCATTTTTTATTCTCTTCAAGCTGATCATGAGAGGATTCTTCTAGATGTCCTTAAGAGACAAAATAAATACATTGGATAGACCATATCTGATATTTCTGGGATTATCCAACTTATCGGGAATCATAGGATTGTTCTAGAATAAAATTCAAAACCTTGTTTTCAACCTCAATGTCGACTCAATACTAATCTCATGGAAGTAATAAGAAAATTAATTATGAAATTGTTAAAATATGGTATCATCTATCCCATAGGTGAGAGTGAGTGGGTTAGCCCGATCCACGTGGTTCCAAAGAAGGCTTGAATTACAATGATAACCAACAAGGATGGAGAGATTATTCCAACTAGGGTGAGTAGTGGTTGGAGAGTCCGCATCAAATATAGGAAGCTAACCTCATTTACCATGAAGGAACATTTCCCCTTACCATTCATTGACCAAATACTTGAGAGGGTGATAGGTCATGCATTCTACTGTTTCTTAAATGGGTACTCGGGGTATAATCAGATTGAAGTCTCCCTAGAGGATAAAGGGAAGACTAAATTAACCTGTCCATTCGGCACCTTTTCCTTCAAACGCATGCCCTTTGGGTTATGTAATGCCCCTGAAACCTTCTAGTGGTGCATGATGGGAATATTCTCGGACATGGTAGGGGATTTTCTAGAGGTCTTCATGGATGACTTCTCTATGTCTGGGGATACATTTGAGGGATGTATGAGGAATGTGGAGAGAGTTTTGTCAAGATGACAAGAAAACAATATGGTCCTAAACTGGGAAAATGTCATTTCATGGTTAAAGAGGGACTAGTCCTTGGCCATCTAGTCTCAGGTAGTGGGATTGAAATCAATAAATCCACAGTTTACATCATTCATCACCATCCATCACCAAAAACTATCAAGGAAGTGAGTTCTTTCTTAGGACATGCTATTTTTTATAGAATATTCATTAAGAAATTTAGTTCAATCGCCCATCCCCTTTGTGGTCTTCTTGTAAAGGATGCTCAATTTGTTTGGACAGAAAGATGTGAGGGTTCATTCTCAACCCAAAAATCATCTCTCACCTCTCATCCCATCATGAAATCCCGAAATTGTAACCTTCCGTTTGAACTCATGTGTGATGCGAGTGACATTTCTTTAGGAGCTGTGTTAGGAAAACGTTGTGATAAAACTCCTTATGTAATTTCTTATGCACAAAAATTCTTAAATTATGCCCAAATAAACTACACCACCACTGAGAAGGAGTTACTTGCTATTGTGTTTTCTTAAGAAAATTTTAGGCCCTACCTCTTAGGATCCCCCATCACTGTGTACAATGACCATTATGCATTGAAATACCTCTTCCAGAAGCAAGATTCTAAGGCTAGACTGATTAGGTGGGTCCTTCTATTACAAGAATTTGAACTCACAATCAAGGACAAAAAGGGTGTTTAAAATGTTTTAGCTGATAATATCTCTAGGATAGAATTTAATGACAAATTATCCCACCATTAAGTGACTGATTCATTCCCTGATGAACACCTATACTCTGTGAGTGACTACCCTTGGTATTCTGACATAGCCAACTTCTTAGTGACAAGTTTCATTCCAAAATTCTTAAGTACTCAATCTAGAAGGAAATTCCTTTCTGATGTTAGGAACTATGTATTTGATGATCCATGCCTCTATAAGTTATACCCTAACCAAGTCATTAGGAGGTGTGTCCTAGAATATGAACAAGAGTCGATCATTAAATTCTGTCATAGTGAAGCGTGTGGAGGTCACTTTTCCTCTAAGAAAACATATACTAAGGTTCTTTAGAGTGGTCTTTTCTATCCCACCCTCTCAAGGGACTCCTACACATTTTTTCAAAGCTGCCATAGGTGTTAAAAAGTAGGGACCATCACAAAAAAGAATGAAATTCCACTCACTCCCATCTTAGTGATTGAAATCTTTGACTGTTGGGGAATCGATTTCATGGGTCCCTTCCCAATCTCTAGGGGATATTTTTACATTCTATTATCTGTCGATTATGTCTCAAAATGAGTTTAGTAAATTATTACAAAATACAATGATCATCAAATGGTAAATATATTTCTCAAGGAAAATATTCTCTCTAGATTTGGAATTCTTAGGGCTATCATTAGTGACCATGGAACTCATTTTTTCAATCATCCATTCTCAGAACTCATGGAAAAATATGGAATATATCACAAAGTGCCCACTGATTACCACCCAAAGACCAATGGTCAATATGAGTTAGCCATTTGGGAAATCAAACAAATTCTTGAGAAAATAGTTAATCCATCTAGGAAAGATTGGTCGGGAAAGCTCTTAGATGCTCTTTGGGCCAATCAAACTGCATATAAAACCATTTTAGGAATGTCCCCATATAGGTTGGTTTATGGTAAAGCATGTCATTTTACATTGTAGATTGAACATAAAGCCTTTTGGGTAATTAAGAAAATTAATTATGACCTCTCATTGGCTGAAATGAAAAGGAAACTAGAT
Organism: Viscum album; assembly: GCA_963277665.1. Taxonomy (NCBI): domain Eukaryota; kingdom Viridiplantae; phylum Streptophyta; class Magnoliopsida; order Santalales; family Viscaceae; genus Viscum; species Viscum album. Next base: position 1,936,440,351 of record OY728142.1, read on the forward strand.
CTCAATGAACTTGAGGATCTTAGGATGGAGGCTTATGAAAAATCAAGAACCAATAAAGCTAAAGTAAAAGCCTACCAATCTCAAAATCTTAAAGTCAAAAACATTTTACCAGATAAACCTATTCTTTTGTATAGTTCTAAAATTCATTTACACCCAGGAAAGTTGAGATCCATATGGTCAGGTCCATACATAGTGCATGAGGTATACCCCCATGGGGCTGTAGAAATTCAAGATCCCACCAATGGTCAAACATTTAAAGTTAATGGTCATAGATTCAACCCATTCATTGAACCATTCCAAAAACAAAAAGTTTTGGAAGACTTGTGTGAACCATCCTTCAGTGTGGAAAAAACATAAACAATGAAGTGTCCAAATCGAGCTAATGACATTAAACAAAAGCACTTCATGGGAGTCAACCCATGGTTTTCATAGTTCCAATCATTGTGAATTGTTTTTTTCATTTAAAAATTTACCATAGGTTGTTGACATGTTCTTCTTTTATGAGTAAGGATGGCTATGAAAGGGGAGAACCATATTCATCTGTGTCACATGGTGTGATCCCTAAGTAATACCTTACCCAAAAATTTAAAAGGAAGACAATGTATCACCAGTGTATTTTATTTTTTGTTTGTAGGTTTAAAAAAATATTAATATGATAGTACCTTAGAATATTGACATGTTCTTCTATTATGAGTATGGATGGGTATAAAAGGGGAGAATCATTTTCATCTGTGTTGCGTGGCATGATATTTGAGTAATACCTTACCGAGAAATATTAAAATAATACAATGTATCATCAGTTTATTTTATTTTATTTTATAGGTTAAATTTTTTTTAAAAGGACATGTCATAGGTCATGGGGAAAATCCCATCACAACCATCTAAGCCACTAAGACTCGAATCCAGGATTGAAGGGATACTGTGGTATGCAATTTCATCATCAACCACCCGGTGAATTAATTCCATTATTATCATTTTAAATTTCCTCTTTGAACACCTCTCGTATACCCCCTTCTATGTTTTCTTTAAACACTTGGGATAGTGTTATTCTATGTTAGGGGGAGGTGAAATAAAAAAATGGTTTTTTATTAATAAAAACATGCATGGAAAGAATAATTCCATTAACCATGAACGTGTTAACACACATTGAAAAATTTGAAATTGTATATCAAATAATTTTGCATGTCTTGATTCTGATTTTAATTCATGTTTAAGTTCATGAGCATAGTTTTTGGAAAGTGTGGTTGTCCAATGTGATTTTTCAAAGTTTACATTTTCATCCTCTTAATAAAAATGCAATAATGCATGTCTACTGGATCTTGGGTGTAAATTTGAGTTCTCGGGTCCCTTTCATTATAACATAGGGTTATGGGGTCACTTTTAGTTTAACTTGAGTATCCAAAAAAACAAAAAAAAATTGAAAAAAAAATAATAACCACATAGAGCAATGTTTTTTCTAACTACGTGGTGTCCGGCACTTGGGGATTGTGACTCCATAGTTTTATTGCATAGTGTTAGGCTTTATATCACTATTGTAGAGTATGGAATTGACATTATGTGTGGCATCCGGCACTTGGGGATCGTGACTCCATAGTTGTCTTGCCCAGAGTTAGTCTTTTCATATCTATTGCGGTTAAAAAAATAAAAAAAAAACAAACAAAAAAATAAAAAAAATGGATAATCATCTTAAGGTTTAATGCAATTTCCACCTAGTGCTTCCATTTTTTCCCTTGAACAATAAAATGGGCCCCATGTCATTTTTGATGCACAACACATCATAATGATTAATTGAAATTGGATGAAATGTGAAAATTAATTTTAACAAAGTAATGGTATTAGTCTTGAGATATGCTTATGGACCTAGCTTGTTTTAAATGATTTTTATGGGTTTCATAATTTTTTTGGTATGAGGTCTCGGGGTGAGCAATGTTTATTAAAATGTTTTTGGAAAAGGGAACTCTAATTTCATATTTGTAATATATTTTTCTCGGGACTATAAAATCACAAGTTAAAGGGTGTGATTAGATTCTAAAAGTGGATAATATTAATTATAAATATCTTAATAATAATATGTTCCAAATTCCATAAACATTAATTTTAGTGCATTATAGAAATTGAACATCATTTCTCATCTCAAATGCAATTCATGTTTAAAATGAAAATTTGGGCCCAATGATTCATCTATTTGTGAACAACATTATATTCATTTTTTGAATTTTATATTTTTTGATATGATTTATCACTATTTTTGGAACATTTTTTCTTTTAGTATAGATGGATGAATCCCAATGGAAGATATGTATTTTTGGGTATGAATGCATAACTTCTTTGGAGAAAGCATAATGGGCCTAAGGCCCATCAAACAAACATGGTGCCCACAAACCAAGCCCAATGAGGCTCAAAATTTTAAAGTAGAAAGATCAAAATATGGGGATCATTTTATTCAACTGTGAAAAGAGATAATTTTGAAGTTTTCATGGAGATATATGGATCCGAAGTTAACATTTTATTGGTGGGCCCGACCTAAATGCCCATAATGTCTTCCCACCATTTCGATCATAACTTCCAAACCGATACACCAAAATGCCTGAAATTTTTACACATAATATAGGACAAAGGGTATAGAATATGTCTCTTCTAAAACCCTTCCAGATTTTGCGTCCATCAATTACAAATCCACATGTCAAAACGATGGATGAATCTGGATGAATTTCCGGGTCAACTTCAAAACGTCAAATTCCCTTGATTTTCTCACCCTCCATTTAACTCTAACAATTAATGGAGATGTAATTTTTTGTTGGGGGTGTATCTAAGGCTCTGAATATTCCTATATAAGGATCTGGTGGTGAAGGGAATTAGCATCTAATATTTTTCTTTGGAATGGATGTTTTTATTTTCTTTCAATTGTATTGTCATGCTTTAATTTTGTAATTGCTTTGTCAATTTCTCCCATGTAAGTTTTTCATTCACCTTCATTTAATTAATAAAATATCATTATCATATTCTTCTTCATAATTTATTATTTATTTTTCCATATCATATTGATATCGTTGCCTTAGGTAATGAGGTTATTCACATTATATTTTGTGAAACTCTTCACACAACGGTGGAGTGATTGTAATTTTTTTTCTTCATCTCCAATTCTACCATAATAAGTCTACTACCCGCTTTCATTAATATAATAGTATAAATGGAGGGTTAATCCTATAATGGGTTGAACCAAGGGAGTAGCAAGGGGTGAATTGGATGTTATTTCTTAATTTAATAATTCTTAATCAATTCTATTTTTGAGATTTTAATTCAATGATGTACATTATTTTTTAAACTCACCAATTTTAAGGATACACATCCCGAGTACTAAAACAATCTTATACCTTGTAATGCTCATCAATATAATCCTCCATGTGTATAGGTGATTAGCCTTAGGATAGTGAAAACTCAAAATTGGTGAGTGATTTGGGATGGTTGTATTTCTTTAAAGGAAACACTCGAATTTAAGATATTTAAATAATTTAAAAATAAATTCATCCAATACACCCTATGCAATAACCAAGGATAAACTCATTATTTTAAATTGAATTCACTTAAGTCTTTAAAATATCAAATAATCTAATCAATCAAAACCAATGTTGGCCACTTCATATCCAAATCAACACCATCAAATCACTTTCTAAGAATGCATGTTTCTTAGGTTTCTTCTTAGGTATCTGAGGATTTCTAACCCAATCCATACTAGAATGACTGCTTACACCATAAAACTTAGGTAAATTCAGGTGCAACCAATATTCCAACTAAATATTTAAACCCCAAGTCCTAAACCACCTTCCCACATTCCATTCAATGGAGCCTGAGATTCCCTACCTTCATGTCAAGGAGTTCAATGAAACTCTAGAAACTATGTGTCCCCCACATCAACTAGAATCAGTAAAGATGAGGCTATTTCCTTTGTCTTCAAAGGATCGAGCTAAAAATTGGCTAACAAATTTGAGACCATCATCCATCAAATCTTGGGACCAATTACAAAAATAATTCTACAAAAAATACTTTCCCCACCACAAAAAAAAACTTAAAAAGAGTATCCAAATTATTTTTGAAAAAGTGGGAGAGTCATTTTATGTAACATGAGAAAGGTTCAATGACACACTCAACATGGTACCTCACCATGGATTTTCAATCCCAAAACATGTTCAAATTTTATATGAAGGGTTGGGTCCGGGGAACAAGAAATTCATTGACATGATGTGTAATGGAACTTTTAAAAACAAATCCCAAAATGATGCTTACGAGTATCTGGAAAGCCTTACTGAACAAAACCAAACAAGGGGAACTTCAGCTTATTCTGAAAATCTACAAAAAACTTCTGGAATTCAAATACTTAGATAATAGAAAGGCCTTAGGGATAAAATTGTAGCACTCTCTAGGAAGGATGAAGATATAGATCAAAGGAAAGTCCATAAAATCCAAACTATAGACCCTGTTTGCATAATTTGTGACAAACATGACCATAAGACAGAAAACTACCCAAACATTACATCCATCAAGTATGTTCTTTTAGGAGGACCCCGAGTGGATGTAAATTCTTAAATTTTCAAAAGCCTCCATACCAAAACAACTTCAACCCAAGGTATAATGACCACCTAGGCTTCCACTAGAAGGATAACCAACAACCTATTCAACCACAGGGACAAAATCTTTACCCCCATTAGAACTACCTAACCCATAACTAGTTCCAAACCCAACCTATCCAATTCCAACAACCACCAATCCATTTTCAACAAACCATCCCACCTCAAAAATATCCCCCTGGGATAAACCAATCTTCTCAAGCACTAACCCAAACTATTCTAAAAACCCTACTAGAACAACTATACAAATAAATGGAAAGGATGAACTTAGAAGTCTCTTCTCTTAAACAGGAACTTCAAGCCCTCAAAACTAGAAAGGTAACCATGCATACTCATTAGGTACCATCCTCAAATTTAAGGGGAGAGTCAAGTTGCACGCAAACAACTCATGAACAACTAAAGGTTGTGACAGTTTTAAGAAGTTGGAAATCAATTGAGAAACATGAACAAGTAAGTCAAAAACCATATGAATATTAAAACTCTAATGAAAATTCAAATGAACCACAATATCAAACTGAGGAAACTGATAACAATGTGAAAGAAACAACTCTTCAACAAACAACCCCACAACCTGCACCATTTCCTCAATGCATGAGGGGGAAAACCAAGCATGAATTGAGTGAAATATTGAGAGAAATCTTCTCACAAGTCAAGTTAAACATTACCCTTATCGATTCAATAAAAACCATACCTACCTAATCAAAGTACCTTAAGGACTTATACACTTTTAAAAGAAAATCTTCACAAAAAAACCAAGTCATTTTGGTTGCTAATGTGAGTACCACCATTCAAGGGACCATTCCTCCAAAGTTGAAAGACTTGGGTTTCCCTTAAATCAATGTTAAACTATGAGAGAGAAATGTTCTCAATGCCTTGTGTGACCTGTGTGCTAGTGTAAATATCATCCTCTATTATGTGTACTGTCAGTTAGGCCTAGAAGATCTCTAACCCACATTTGTCACACTTCGACTTGTGGATCGTAGCATTAGGGTTCCAAAGGGGATTTTAAAGGATGTTCTGGTAAAGTTTGAAAACTTCATCTACCCTGCTGACTTCATTTTCCTTGACAACCATCCAAACTTAATAAATAAGGAATAAATCCCAATCACCATTGGTCATCCATTCCTTACAACAATCAACTCTATTATTTGATTTCAAAATGGGAACATGACCATCAAATTTGGAAACATGAGTCTAGCCTTGAACATCTATAATCAAAGGTCACAAATAGGGGATGACGAGGAAATTCATGAAGTAAACATGATAGAAAGAATTGATAATAAATCCATAGAACATCAAGGAATATTTTATGGGTGTTTAATTCAGGATGAGATTGATTTCCTTTGTTCACATGAAGGAAGCTTATCTCTTTGGATTGAATCATCTTCAAATTTCTCTTATGATAAAGTCTTAGTTCTATCAATTAGTGAAACCTTTCAGGAAACCACTTTCATGGAGACCACTCTAAATTCCTTCCCTAAATCTGATCAAGACAATCTATTAGATGAAAATTATAATTGAGGGAAATCAATCCTATCTAAAACTCTAGGAAACAAAATTGATCTTGATCCAATGTCCCAATATTCTACTGAAATTTGGAACCAACCTGATCTTGAATTGAAGGAACTTCCCGCTAAACTCAAGTATGCCTTCCTAGGGGAAAATCAAACACATCCTATTTTCATTTATTCTTCTCTTGAAGAAAATCATGATAAGATTATTCTATATGTCCATAGGAAACATAAGAAAGCCATTTTTTGGACCCTATCTAATATTCCTGGGATTATACCACTTATCGGGACTCATAGGATTGTCCGGGAATCTGATTCAAAGCCATGTCGTCAACCTCAATGGTGGCTCATCTTAATATCTTGGATGTAGTGAGAAAATAACTTCTGAAATTATTAAAAGCTGGTATCATCTATCCCATACCTAAGAGTGAGTGGGTGAGCCCAATCCAAGTGGTTCCAAAAAAGTATGGAATCACATTGATAACTAATAAAGATGGAGATATTCTTCCAACAAGGGTGAGTAGTGGCTGGAGAGTCTTCATCAACTATAAGAAGCTATACTCATTTATCAAGAAAGACCATTTCCCCTTACCATTCATTGAACAAGAAATTTAGAGAGTGGAAGTTCATGACTTATACTATTTCTTAGATGGGTACTAGGGGTATAATAACATTGAGGTCTCCCTATAGAATTAAGGGAAGACTACATTCACATGTCCATTCGGAACCTTTTCTTTCAAACGGATGACCTTCGGGTTATGCAATGCCCTTAGAACCTTCAAGTGGTGTATGATGGGAATATTCTCTGACATGGTAGGGGATTTTCTAGAGGTCTTCATGGATGAGTTCTCTATGTTTGTGGATACATTTGAGGGATTTCTGAATAATGTGAAGAGAGTCTTGTCAATATGTAAAGAAAATAATCTAGTTCTAAACTAGGAAAAATGCCATTTCATGGTTAAAAAGGGACTAGTTCTAGTCAATTTCGTCTCAGGTAGGGGGATTGAAGTTGATAAATCCAAGGTGGACATCATTTGTCACCTTCCATCACTTAAAACTATCATGGAAGTGTGGTATTTATTAGGACATGATTGTTTCTATAGAAGGTTTATTAGTAATTCAAACTCTGTTTCTCGACCACTTTGTGCTCTGTTGGTGAAAGGTGCTCCATTTTTATGGTCAGGAAGCTGTAAGGAATCATTATCTACACTGAATTCATATCTTGTCTCTCCACCTATCATGAAATATCCAAATTGGAATCTTCATGTTTAGATCATGTTTGATGTGTGTGACATTGCTATTGGAGCAGTATTAGGATAGTGGTGTGAAAAAAATTCATGTGTCATTCTATATGAAATAATATCATTAAATGATTCACAAATAAACTACACCACCACTAAGAAAGAGATGCTTGTTGTTGTATTTTCCTTATATAAATTCAGGTTCTATCTCTTTGGATCACCCATCATTGTCTTCACAGACCATTAATCCATGAAATACCTTTTCTAAAAACAAGATTCAAAGGCTAGAATGATTAGAAGGGTCCTTATCTTACAATAATTGGACCTCAAAATCAAGGGAAAAGGTGTGTTGAAAATTTTATAGCTTATCACCTCTATAGTATTGAATTCAAAGACAACTCAAATCACCTTTTTGTGCCATATTCATTCCCGAATAAACACTTATACACTGTGAGTGACTGCCCTTGGTATGCCGACATAGCCAACTTATTAGTTATAGGAGCCATTACAAAATTATTAAGGACTCAATCTCGAAGGAAATTCCTTTATGATGTTAGGAACTATGTGTTTGATGATCTATACCTCTATAAGTTCTACCCTGACCAAGTCATTAAGAGGTGTGTCCCAGAATCTGAACAATAGTTCGTCCTTAAATTCTGTCATAGTGAGGCATGTGTATGTCACTTTTCCTCTAAGAAAACATATTCTAAGATTCTTGAGTGTGGTCTCTTTTGGACCACCCTCTCAAGGTACTCCTACACATTTTGTCAAAGATGTCCTAGGTGTCAAAAGGTAGGGTCAATCGCAAAAAGGAATCAAATTCCACTCACTCCCATCTTAGTGGTTGAAATCATTGAGAATTGAGGAATTGATTTCCTAGGTCCCTTCCCAAACTCTAGGGTATATATTTAAATTCTCTTAGCTATTGATTATGTCTCAAAATGGGTTGAGAACATTCCCAAAAAAATCCAATGATCATCAAACTATTATTATATTCCTAAAATAAAACATCTTCTCTAGATTTGAAATTCCAAGGGATATCATTAGTGATCGTGGAACTCATTTTTTCAATCATCCATTCTATTCACTCAGGGAAAAGTATGGAATTTCTCAAAAAGTGTCCACTACTTACCACCCACATACCAATGGTCAAGATGAGTTAGCCAATTGATAAATCAAACAAATTCTTGAGAAAACTGTTAATCCATATAGGAAATATTGGCCGAGAAAACTCTTAGATGCTCTTTGGGCCTATCGAACTGCCTATAAAACTATTTTAGGAATGTCCCCATACATGTTGGTTTATAGTAAAGCATTCCATTTTTCAGTAGATATTGAACATAAGGCCTTTTGGGAAATTAAAAAAAAGAATTATGACCTCTCATTGGCCAAAACAAAAATTAAATTAGATCTTAATGAACTTAAGGAACTTGGGATGGAGGCTTATCAAAATTCAAAGATCAGTAAAGATAAAGTACAAGCCTACCACTCTCAAAATATTAAAACCAAACACATTGTACTGGGTAAAAATATTCTTTTGTATATTTATAAACATCATTTACACCCGGGAGAGTTGAGGTCTAGATGGTCAAGCCCATACATAGTGCATAAGGTGTACCCCCATGGGGCTGTAGAAATTCAAGATCCAACTAATGGTCAAACATTTAATGTTAATGGTCATAGAGTCAAACTATTCATTGAACCATTCCAAAAAAAATTAAGTTGATGAAAACTTGTGTGAACCAACCTTATATGGGGAAAATACTTAAATAATTAAGGGTCTAAGTCAAGCTAGTGACATTAAACAAAAGCATTGCATGGGAGTAAACCCATGGTTTCCATGTTTCCAATCCTTTTGAATCATATTTATTTTTCAAATAGGATTAATGAATCATTTTGATATTTAAAAAAAATATATTTTTAACTTGTTCTTATATTATGAGTATGGATGGGTATGAAAGGGGAGTTTCATATTCATTCGTGTCATGTGGTTTGATCCTTGAGTAATACCTTACCCATAAATTTAAAAAGAAGACAATGTATCATTAGTTAGTTTTATTTTTATGTGTTTGTAGGTTAAAATAAAAAAAATAAAAAAATTTAAAGGAAACGTCATAGGTCATGGGGAAAACCCCATCACAACTGGAGAATCCATGGGGACTCGAACCTGGTACTGAAGGGAGACAGGGGTGCATGCTTACCACTGACCTATGGCATAAAGTGCTTCCTTATTCTATAATTTTTGTATACATACTTATATTTTACTTGTTTATTATATGAATAAATATATAAATATATATATATTGTTTTGTTTTGTTTGTTTGTTTGTTTCATTTTTTCACTAGGAAACTCTACAAGTGACATGGATATGAAAGGAATAAATTGGAGCAGCAAGAACATCAACTTCAACCACCAAGTGACTTCATTCCATGATCCTCATATTTCAATTTACTTTTTGAACTCCCCTTATCTGCCTCTACCACCTTCTAAATTATCTTTTATTCAAACACTAGGGATAATGCTATTTTATGCTGGGAGTGAGAGAGTTGAAATAAATTTTTTGATTTTTTGTAAAAAAAAAATTCTTTTGTGTGAAAAAAATTATTTGAAAAAAAAAATTTGTAAATGGAAGGAAAAATTCCTTTAAAATTGAAAATTATAATAAAAATTACACACATTGAAACTGAATATCAAATAATTTAGAATGCCCTAATTCTAATTTTAATCCATGTATAATTTCATGAGCATAGATTTTGGAAAGTGTGGTTGTCTAATGTGAAGTTTCATCGTTTATATTTTCATCCAAATAGAAAAAAAAGATCACAATGCACATCCTTTGGATAGTGGGGAATTAGTTTGAGTTCATGGGGTCCCCCAAAAAAATAGCATAGGTTTGGTGATAATTTTAGTTTTAATACGAGTATTCAAAAAAATAAAAAAAAACAATAAATTTGCGCGTAGAGCAATGAAATGACTTAATGTACGGCTTTTGACACTTGGGGATCGTGACTCCCTATTTTTCTATCCCATAGTTAGTAATTTTATCCCTAATTGTTCTAATTTGACTTTGTTTTTTACTGAGTTAGCTCGATATGATGCCTGAGTATGTGGGATTCACTTGGTGCCCTAAGGTCTTTGAGCTTGGGAGTCATCAGCAAAGTCTCACAACATGTGTTGACTCTATTGAGTGCAATTTCAATTACCAATAAAAAATTACAAATATATATATATATATATATAATTTAATACTCATCTTAATATTGAAATGTTATTCCACCTAGCGCTTCCATCATTTTCCCCTTTAATAAAAATGAACCCCCATGTATTTTGTGACACACAACACATCATCATACTTTATTGAAATTGGATGAAATGTGGTGATAAATTTGAAAAACGGAATAGGATTGGGATTGGGATATTATTATTAAACTATATTGTATTAAAATATTTTCATGAGTTTTATGATTTTTTGGTATAAGGGTTTTTTTGATCATTGTGTATTAAAATGTTTTTGGAAATGAGAATTCGAATTTCATATTGTTGAGATACATTTTTTTGGGACTATCAAATATCAAGATGGGGGTGTGATTAGCCAATAAAAACACATATTTTATTTACATTTTAATGGTATTAAATGTTCATTTTTTGATCTTATGGGCATGAGTTAGTGGATTTTAATTCTGAACATCCATTCTCATCATTTGTGCACTTCAGGCCTAATGTACACCAATTTTGGCCCAATGATTCATCTGATTTTAAGGAATGTAATTATCCATATTTTAATTTGATATTTTGTTAAATAGATTTAAACTTCAAAATGAACATTTTTCATTCAGTGATCAATGGAAGATTCATAATGGATGATGGGAATATTTGGTGGTGAAAGGAAACAATTCTAGAGAAGGTAGATTGGACACTAGCCCACTGATAAGAATTTGGGGCCCACAATACTGACCCAGTGAAGCCCAAATTTCATGGTATGAAATAATAAATATATAGTAACATATAATTATTCATGATCCAGTGATAATTAGACCTCTATTATGGTTATTCAGGCGGCCCAAGTTAGAGATAGAAGTCTGGGACATATTCTGTGGCCCAGAAAAACATCCCACTAATTTAATCATATCTTGGCAAACACAAATTAAATTAGTCTGAAATTTTACAAAAATTTAGACTACATCTGTAGATTCACTTTTTTATTATATGGACCACTCTAATTCGGTCATCTAGAAGGTCATCTAGGTGCCTATGTCCAGTGGATGCAAGATGGTTGCAACTTCGGGTCAAGGGTGGAAAAGTCTCCTCTCCCTTACTTTCCACCACCCTAGGCCAACCATACTCAAGTGGGATCCTTTGTACTATTGGTATCTCGACTCAAGACTCTTGAAATGTCTATTTAAGGTAGTTTTGGTGGAGGATTTGATGATCTGGGATGCTTCTTTCATTGTAATGTTATGCTACCACTTTTCATTTGTAATGTTCGTCCTCAATTATAAGTTGTTTTAATTCATCTTAGTTTCTTAATAAAAGTTCTTATTTTCCAATTATTATGTTATTATCTATATCACTTTGATTCCATTTCCTCAAGGTGTGAATTTATTCACACCAAACCTTGTGAAATTATTCACACAATGGTGGAGTGATCATTTTCTTTCCATTGTTTTTTTACTTCTCCATTTCCTCCCTCATGATTCTACTTCCCGCATCCATTGAAACCATAGCATCAATGTAGGGATAACCCACTTATGGATTGATCTAAGGGAGTATCCAGGGGATTTATTGGATGTTATTTATCACCCCATTAATGTCTGATCACTTTTTTTAATTGAGATTTTTATTTGATTATTTTTAAAACTTCTTCATCCTTGTCGAATTTTAAGGACACATACTTCAAGTGATAATACGAACCTTTACCTTGGAGTGCTCGTAAATTTGATCCTCCAAGAGTATAGGGGATTAGTACTATGGTTTTTTGGTATAAAACTAGTAAGTGATGAAGTTGTTTGATCTTCTTGAATAAACCCATCTCGAATATAAGAAATTGAAATCGTTAAAAAAATATTTTATCCAATCCACCCCTTGTAATAACCTTGGATCAACCCTTAACAAAATTTGATTTCACTTAAGTCACGTAGTGTTCTCTTAAAACTATCTAAAATCAACCCAAGGTTGGCCACTTAACAGCCAAAATCAGTCCATAGAATGTGTGTGTCTATTGGTGTCTTCTTAGGTCTCTGAGGAATCGACAACCCAAGCTACTATACATTTGACTTCTAAACCCTAAAAACTTGGGTAAATTTGGGCGAGACCAATCGTCACTCATAAAAGATTGAAAATATCAACATTTCAAACATAAGATTTTAATTTGAAAACATAAGAAATAATTTCAAGATATTAAAATAGTAAATCCACTTTCAAAATCATTTTCAATACAAAAATACGTAAAAAAGGGTATATGGTATTTATTTTCTATTTAAAAACATCACGTCTTGTTAAGGAAGCCAAATATCAAATAATGCATGTGGCGGTGGAAAGGTCATTGTCACCGTGTACGTTAAGAAAACATTCCCTTTGTCATTTAGTAAAATGATACGTAGAAAAATATTCCCTTTGAATGAAATCAAAATTCAAAGAGTTTTATAGACCATATAAAAGCAAGTCGTGTATAACTCAAAATATTCCTTAAAGATATGAGATTGAGACAAAGTCCCTTACCTCGTGTCCGACTTGAATCATTCATTCTTTAATTTCCTGAATAATAAACTTAAGTTAATTTATAATTTCCTCGAAAACTTTTTCAAGATAATTATTAATTTCATATCACTTATTACCTTGCTATAACAATTAGTTAGTTATTTGAGTTCATATCAGACATTTTGTCGTTGTTCGGAACTTGGTTCAAAAATGAACTTGTTATAATTATAAATTATCCATGTGGTCAAAATTTCATTATCTCTAGGATTATATTCATGATTTAGATATCATATATATCATATATATCCTGTATATATGTATTTATAATATTCCATAGCATTTGGATATAATAAATAAAATGCACCATTCATGGAGATGGTAAGCCGTATGTACGCATGAACGCTACTTTCAAATATTTTTCATATTTAAAGGAATTAAAAATAAATGATACATATGTATATTATAATTAAAGTATAATATCTATGTTATATATGTTACATAATTTCATTAATTTCATCCTTTATACATTCCATGTATAGCATGAACGATTCATATCACTTTGAGGGGGCAGTAGTCCGTACTTCCTCATATGAAATTATCGTATTTATACAACATGAAAAGCATAAAGGTATGATATAAATTAGAATTAAAAAATCTTATATATAAATTAAATATCATATATATCATATATAATTATAGTTCCATCATAATTTCTACCATAAGAGGTGGTAGGAGTAGATTGAACAATCATCGTTTCGTGGGGCTGTAGTTCGCCGTCCACGGAAACAGTATGTTCTATACACATTAGAAGGAGGTGGGTGCAAGTGTAGTTATAATAATTATCATAAAAAAACCTAGTATATTTAATATACTGTTTTTTTATAAAATAATTTAATAAATAGAGTTTAGGGGGGTGGATAAAGGAAAATAAATGAAAGAATCTTGATAGAAGGTATTACCTCAAATCGGGTAACTCTTTTTGATTTAAGCTAAAAGGTCTTCTGTAATTTCTTTCATCCCAATATAAGGATTATAGGAGGAATAGAGGGATTTTCTTATCTTATTTGGGAATATTTTGGATGATCGAAGTGGGATTGAGAGGTGTGAGTAAGGGTTGGTGGTGGAATCTTTTTATAAGAGGGGGGAGGGGCACTTTAGGATAGTTGAAAAATATTCTTTTATTATTAATTGATTTTCATATTCTAATAACACAAAAGTGATATATTTAAAATATCAGATGAGTATGGGTCTCAATCTTCTCAAAAAATGGATTTTATACAAGTTTAGATCACAAAATTAACCTTATCATTTGACTTTAACCATTAGTAAACTAATTTATCGTTTACCATGTATTCTTAAATATTCATAATATATGGTTACCATATTTAATATAAAATGTCAAGAGACCCAAAAATGGATCATTAATGACATTTTTAACATCATATATGTAATTTGGCCTAATATTAGATTTCTAGGACTAATATATAATTTAATAAAATATTAATTTATTTAAAAACTCATTTATGTCAATTTTTAGACTATTCATATCATTGCATTTTAAAAATCCATAACAACTTGATTATTTCAAAAAAAACTTCATTAATTCAAACATAACAAGTCATAATCATACCTAAAATTAGTTTATGTCATAAAAAGTTTCAAAATAAATTTATTTTAATATTTATAATATCATTTATTTAAATCATTGATTAATAATAAGGTAATCACTACATCACCATTATGTCATAAATAAATAAATTTATTTAATGTCTAAAATTTATAAATAAAATATCATGATGTTGGAAATCATTTTAGATTTTTAATTACTATTTATAGTTGAAGATATCACTTATATAACCCCATATAAAAAAATTAGTAAAAGATAAATGTTTTGGTTATATTTTCCTTAACTTTAAATTAAAAGTAATTAATTATCATTTTCACACACAAGTGGCTCTATGGGGTCCTAAATTCAGACCAAGGATTCCCATGGTCTGACATATCCTATAAAATATGTTTATTACATGTGTTAGGGTAATTCCATATTATTATAATATTACTTATTACCCTTATTTACCAGATTTACCCTTTAACTATGATAAATAAAATATTTTCTGAAGTTACTATTCATAATATCTAAAAAATAAAAGGTAACTATTTACACAATTTGGACCTACTAATTCCAAATATGGAATAAATTTTTCCAAATTCAAAACACAGAAGTTGCAGAAATTAATTCCTATTTCCAAAACCAAAAAACGTATTTTTAAGAAATAAAAACTACCAAATGATTGACATGTGTTTATGTCTAATTTAAAATTTAAGTTACTTACAATGACAAAAATTGGATTAAATTATAAAAATATAATTTAATTACTCTTTAAACCCAATTAAAAGGATAATCTAATCATATAAATAAATTAGATGAAAAGACAGTTTTAACTTAAAATATAGTATTTTTCACGATTCATTAAAAATGAACTTTATCTGAAAAATACCAAAAATTTTCCCAAAGTAAATTTTGATGTCTTACTTATAAATAGGAAGTTTATTTCGTAAAATGGAACATATAATATTGAAAAAAAAACTATATTTAAAAATGGTTCTCCATCAAAAGACGGTAAATCGACCTTTTAAAGAATATTAGAGTATTTCATGCTTAAAATCAGATTCATTCTTATTTGAAGCCTCTAAAATTTATTAGATAAATTCAAAGATATCTAAGAAACATTTGTAATCATAATTTAGTTAGTTATGTTCATTCCTAGCAATTCAACAGCTATTTGTTAACTACCATTTAAAATAATAATAATATTATATTATTTTTCAGTATAAATCAATGTTGTGTGAAACATAAGATTTCAAAGAAACCCATTGTTGTTTCTTGAGTATGATATTGAAAAATGTTTCATATTTAACATAAAATTAATATATTATTCATAAATATTAATAGATATGAAAATGGTATTATTCTATAAATTCCTAGGTCCTTACACTGGGGTCACCTATAAAAGTAATCACAAGTCTATTATACTCCTCATAGTGGAACAGTATCATCATCGCCTTCTAAAACTATGGTTCAATTAGATGATTCATGAAAAATGGGTTCCAGTCGTAGTCGTCCATAAAAAATATTCTTTACATAGTGTAAGTGTCTCTAGAGGAAGCATATGCAGGTCCAATGATCGTGAGAGGTACCATAACCATATCTTCTGTATTAGTTACTACATTATTGATACTAGTTAATCTCAATCATTTATATCAACAGGTGTTGTTAATATATTAAATATTTCTATAGAGGTTATGTATTATGTGATAAATATTACTAAATTTCTTTGAACAAAGAGATTTCATGGTCTCTTTAGTCTTACCTATGTTTTATCATTATTAGGTATTGATATTTCTTGTAGTTTTTTTAGTTCTTGACAGAAAACCTCTTGACTTAATATTTTTCATGTATTGTCTCATTTCCAATAAATCTCATATTGATTGTTATCTTTGATGGGTCTTCTTTACTACACCCAATGGTGTATGTCATGTCATTCAAGGAGAATGGGACCCAAGTTCAAGTATAGCCAGAACATCTTATCCAAAGTTGAGGAAAGTAATATATATGTTTGCTTTTGAACTAGATTGAGAATCCTTGAGCACTGATCGCCATCCAATTTTCATTGATTATCACAACATTTTTTCTTTTGAATTTTCTAGTTTACCACCAATAAGGGAGATGGATTTTTCTATCGATTCGGTGCCAAGTACACAAACAGTGTCCATTCCTTCTTACCATATGGAATGATCTAAAATGAAAGAGTTGAAGAATTATTTGGATGATCGTGCTGATAAAGACTTTATATGCCTGATTGTTTCACCCTAGGTGATGTTGGTTCTATTTTTTTTGAAATCCAATGGGTCACATCTCCTTTGAATTGACTACTAAAAAATCAAGTGAGTTATGGTAAAGAACAAGTATATATTAAAATGGATTGATAATTTTTTTCATCATTTGAAAGGGTTGAAGGGGTTCTTGAAGATTGAAATTTGATTTGGTTACCATTGGTTGACAATAAAAGAATATGATATTCAAAAAAATACCTTTTAGATAAGGTACATACATTATGAGTACATTTTCATGCCATTTTGTTTAACCAATTCTCTTGTAGTCTTTATGGATTTGATGAATAATATTTTCCATGATTATATTGATACTTTTGTGGTTTTATTTTTGTACAACATCCTTGTTTACTCAATGTTTTATGAGGATCATGTGTGTTATCTGAGAGTAGTTTTGGAATTGATGAGATACAACCAAATTTATGCTAAGATATAAAATTGGATTTATAAATTATGGAAGTATTGTTCTTAGGACATGTGGTGTTAGGACATGGCATTCGAGTTGATCCTGAAAAGGTGAAAGTTGTTATGACATGGGAATATCCAAGAAATGTTTTTAAGATTAATAGCTTATTTTCTTTAGTATCATATTATCATAAGTTCATTAAGGACTTCTCAAAGTTGGATTCCATGATTATTTCCCTAACACATAAGGGAATAAAGTCTACTTGGGATGATAAATGTTAGAGTTATTTTTCTAAACTAAAACGTTTTCTGACTACTACATTAGTTTTGACTCTTCCAGAGGCTGGGTAGGGCGATATGGTCTTTTGTAATGCTTAGGTTCATGTTTGGGTAATGTTATTATGTAGGGTGATCATTTCATTGCATATGAATATTCTCTCCATAGGTCGCATTATAAGAACAACCTGACCCATGACCTTGAACTCATAGTTGTGATGTACGTGATTAGTATTTTTTGGAATTACCTATTCAGAGAAAGGTTTACCATGTTTTTAAACCACAAAATCTTGAGTTATATATTCACTCAAAAAGATTTATATCTCATATGGGGGTTTTCTGTGGAATACCTAAAGTATTTTTTATTTTGACATCTCTTATACACTGGAAAACGGAATTTTATGGCAGATGCTTTGAGTATGAAACTTCCAACCTAGGGCATTACAGAATCATTATAAGAGTATAACATTAGGGATCAATTTTTACAGATTCATATTGGAGTCTGAGAATCAGGGGTCAAACTTTTTTTTGTCTAGTTTTTAGTTGACATATTCTCTTATCGAGATGATTCTTTAGGAAGAATAGCTTAATGATGAGTTCCACAACATTAGAGACTCTCTTGATGGTTGGGATATCGTAGCTGAAAGTTCATTCTCCATTGATGGAATTCTATTCTATCAAAACCACTTTGTTGTGTCATTAGTGGTAAAGAAATCTATAATGGGGTATTTACATAAATCATAGTGGTTAGTGTACCTAGTAACCATGAAGATGTTCTATGACATGCAGTGAAAATTTTGGTGGCTAGGAATGAGATAATGTGTTGATGATTTTTTCAATCATTGTCATATGTTGCAACAGGTCAAAGTCAAGCACCTGAAGCCTTCAGGATTGGGTAAAACACTTCCAATTCCGATTTGGAAGTGCGATGAGATCTAAATATACCTTTTTGTTGTTTTTTTATATACCTAGAGAAAGAAGAATGCAATATGGGTTATGATTGATCTTCTAACTAAATTAGTTCACTTTATACAAATTCATGATACAACCAAATTTGAGGAGTTGGGAAATATCTATGATGATGATATTTTTTATTTTCATGGAGTTCCATATGTTATAATATCTGATAGGGATCCCTTTTTCACTGCTAGTTTTTATAGAGGACTTCATAAGGAACTAGGATCTCAAGTCCATTTGAGAACAACATACCAACCATATTCAGATGGACAGAAAGAAAGAGATAGTTGAGTATATTATTTGAACCAGAATCATAGACTTTAGTGGGGCTTGGGATGATCACTTTGGGTTGGTTGAGTTTTCACATAACAGAAGTTACCAATCAGTTATTAGAATTGATCATCTTTAGGACTTGTATGGATGGCCTTATAGATATCTGTTGTGTTGGTCGGAGATTGGTGAAAGTTCCATGGTTGGGCTAAATTGGATCAAGGGAAAATAGAAAATATTTAGTTTATTTTTCAGACAATGTTAATGAAACATATACGATATAAGTCTTTTGTGGATCGTTTTCGTAGATCATTGTAATTTTCATTTGTTGACCATGTGTTATTGAAAATTTCACTCTGTTTGGGTCATCGACTACTTGGGATTAAAGGGAAACACAATCCTCATATTGTGGGACGTTTTGAGGATGCTAAGTATGTGGGTAATGTTTCTTAACATATATCACTTCCACCACATTTGACATTGATACATAACGTGTTCCTTGTATCTCATCTATGAAAGTATCTATCTGATCTATCCCATGTTTGGGGATGAAGTGATCTTGTGATTAAACCTGATTTATCTGTGATTGATTATCCAGTTAGGAAAGTTGATTCTGAAACCAAGATACTTCATGGGTGGATGATACCTTTTGTTTGAGTGTTATCGCATCACGATTCTGATTCTTATTAGACGCGTGAGAGGGATACACTGGTGTGAGAGTAGTGGCCTCATCTTTTTGACCTGGAATCTTCTGAGTAGGATTTATGGGGATATAACTATTCAAATGGGGGTGAGGTTGTAACATCCTACTACTATTTTAAGGTATTATTAAACCCCCCCCCCCCTTTTGATCAGGATTTGGTTGTGTTTCGTTGAAGGGATATTTGGGTGAAACTTTTGTAAATATTTAAGGTTTCGGGGTTATGCATGGTTGGCACATGTTTTCCCAAAACTATGGACACATTCATGGAAAATCGTGCACACCCATGTAGTGGGGTTTCACAAGGCTGATGCATGGTTGGAAAAATCATGTTCCCACCTAGTAGAAACCATGAACCTTGCCAAATGGGTCTCACTTCTAGGGTTCATAATTTTTCTAACCATATAGACCTACACATCTAACCATGCATATGGGATTCATTAATATGAACATTTTTTTAATTCTGGAAACCCTCATTTTAATTTATTAACAGACCTATTTTGACCTATTACGATTTCTTCTTCTAGGGGAGCTCCTGATAGGGGATTTATGTTCCTCTGCACCCTTCTGTAAGTGAATAGAAGCTAATCAAATGACGTCTAATCTAATACATGTTAGTTTCCTCTTCACATTATCTTTCTCCCACTCTATCCTTTCCTCTCAATGGTTTCTTAGATCTCCATGTTGTGGGATAATCTAATATAATCTATTTTAGATCTTGAATCTGGGATTGATTCTTGGATCTTAGTTTTTTATTCTCTTCATTGGAGTTTCCTACTTAGGACTTGGTGTTTTGATATCAAGTGATCCCGAGGTAGGTGGTTCTATTTTTACTAGCCAATTTGATTAACCCAAAATTCCGTCATTTAAAATAAATTATTTTGATTTAAATTCAATTTCTTCATATAAATTAATTTTCTTTCAACTAGTTGTTTAAAAAAATAATTCCATTGATCTGGGGATTTGAAATTGTATTTGGAATAAATTTTGGGAAACCCCCCAATTTCAACGAATTGGGGTGTGTTGTGAAATTGTAATAAATTTGGTTAAATTAAATTATTGAAAATAATTCTAGGATTTGAATTGTGAAATTGATTTGATAATAATTACTTCAAATTGGTATTTTATAAAAATGATAGGAATTTATTTTCATAAAAACCCATTGGTTTTATCATTGAAAAGTCATGTTTTGATTAAAAATCCATTTTTGGTATTTAAATGGAAAATTGGAATATTTGAAATTGGAGAATGGGATGAGTTGTGTTTTAAGAAGTATTCCCAACATTTTTTGGTGTTAGAGGGCATGAAATCCTCAGTAGTTAGTGCGTTATTAAGAAATTAATCTATAATTTACAACCCTAAAATACATAAATTTAGTATTTCACATCCCCGATGGGATGGTGATGTGTCCTAACTAGTTAGTATTAAGGAGGAAGTGTGTACACATATTTTTATGATGACTATTTGAGTCTGATGGAGTCCCATATACAGAAACTATCATACCTTCTGGAAAATAACTATGTTTTTTTGTTTATTTTTTAAATATATACATATATTCTAATGACTATGAAATATTTTTCATACCTTACTAATTTATATAAACTTTTTTATATAAAAATTATTTTAAGCCATTTATTTAAATTTCTTCCATCCTTTTAATTGTAAATCATGATTTTTTTAAATATGCTTTTTAAATTCCATACATATTTATTTAGAATTCAAGTTTTAAAATATTTAATTAAAATTTCTTATCTTATTATGGAATCCTTGGTGAGGCCTTACTTGGATTTTAGCTCAGACCCTACCTGTGGATTCAGGTGTTTGTAGATTATCTTCTTCCAGGTTCGATTAAGGGTAAGGAACCACTTGAAGGTGGTATTAGTTTCTGATCCTTGGTC
This sequence comes from Viscum album, assembly GCA_963277665.1. Taxonomy (NCBI): domain Eukaryota; kingdom Viridiplantae; phylum Streptophyta; class Magnoliopsida; order Santalales; family Viscaceae; genus Viscum; species Viscum album. Next base: position 1,936,461,822 of record OY728142.1, read on the forward strand.
TTGGAGGGTGGTGTCCATTGGGACATGGGCTTTTATCCTATTTATGGTTCTTTGTGGTAGTAAATTGGACTGTTTATGCCTGTTTGACTTTTTCTACACCTCTCTCTATGGATTTTTTCTTGTATACATATTGATTTCTTTATCTTGATTCCATTGTGTTCATGGAAAATTCATTCCCACTTTCATAATGTATGATGCTAGGTGCTTGTCGCTAACCCGTGGGGATCAGGAACTCCCTACAAACTATGTAACAGACTGGTCAGTTATTGGATTACCAGGATACCTGGGTTGGTTCATGACATATACCTAATGGATTTATTGAAGGAGGGAATCATGTCATAATTTTAAAATTAAAGATGGTGGTTTTGGTCATGACGTGACATGAGGTTCTAAGGATGTTGTTTTCCCTTAGAATTATATCTAGTGGAGGTGAGGATGTACCGAGATATCATGGAATTAGTTGGACTACCAAGGGATATGCATCAAGTTTTTGAGTTAAAATATATTTTTTTTCTATCTCTGGGTGATTACTTTTAGAGATTTGTAAAGATTTTGGGAAACTTGTGATTGTTGGATGTAGTTTGGATTTATGGGATTCCCTCAATGATCATTGAAAACTATGATTCTTACTTCATAGTAAAATCAAGGAGAGGGTGACAGAAGAATTTGGTAATTAGTTTAAGTTGGGATAAATGTTTTATCCTAGCTAGCTGGCTAGGTAAAGGGACTATTCAGGTTCTGGTGAACATGATTTGGGTTTACATGTTGTTCTTTGAACCATAGCTGGGAGAATCATCAACCATAATTGGGGTTTTCATATCATGATGATTACCACTCCACCACCATAGTTTACCTTTTCAAGGTCATTTATGTGAGATCTCATAGGGCACTTTTATGATGGTAAGAGCCAGTGGGTAACAACGCTTGGGTCCTATTTTTTGTGATATTGATGGTTGTAAGGGGTTCAATTCATCTTGGGGAGGATGAGGACTACCTGGTAAACATTAGGATTCCTCGATGGAATTATGACATAGGCCTTTTGAGTTGAAAAGTTACAGTGTCTGAGAAAGGGTGGTAGGATATCTTTGGGAATATTATGCCCTTTATTTTCTTGATGTTGTGTTAGGGTAGTGTGGTGTTTTACCACTTAACCTTGTGTCCATAGTATTTTCAGGTTACATAGTTCTCTTCACATGTCATGGTTTAGGAGGTATGTGCATGAATCATTGTATGATATTGACCTGGGTGAGATGGGCCATGAGATTGGAGTTTCCTTTTTTAAGTATTTGATGATGTTTAGGAATGGTAGGAGAAGGACCTTTCACGACATAGGTGTGAGTTTCTTGATAGCATAGGAAAGTGGTGAGAGATCTCGAGAGAGTGTTATGCCCAAATGAGAGCTCAATATCCCCACCTTTTTTTAGTTTGTGATTTTTGAGGATGGATATCCTTGAAGTAGATAGTAATGTAATTTCCTAGTTTTATATATGTAAAAATTCAGAATATTTATAGGAATATTTTCAGAGCAAGGTTCCAACACGGTGTGAGAATCCAAGGCCTGGTGATCCCACACATAAATTTTTAAATATTTTAAATATATTAATATCACATGCATGTATATTTCATAAAAAATTAAAATAAGTCCCAAACTATGTCTTAGATCATAAATCTGAGATGACCATTGAAGTTAGAATGTGGGTTTTACCCTAGGCACAACATAATCCTTTTTGGTATTGGGAGTATTTGAAAATGTTTTCATGGGAATAAATAATAAATTAATTTTTTTGTCTGATGATTCAATGGCCTAATAAACTCTTATATAAACCCAGTTATAACCAAATTTTAAAGTTGGCCTCATAACCTTTGAATTTGATAGAGGAACTAGTGGAGGATTATATGTGGATGAACACCGATGGATCGATCTTTGGTGATCAGTGTGCCAACAAAAATTGGGGATGTCACCAAAGAAAACAATTTGGATTTTTTATTTATCAAAAATTGATCCATATAAATGTAGAATGGTTGTTTTTTTCGATTTATCATTTTTTTTCTTCTACTATAATGAACACAGATAAATTGACTAGTTTATTGATTTGTAGGTTGATTATATTGTGCTTGTGGGTTTATTTGTAGGTAATTTGAGAGAATTGTTTATTTTATTTATGGATCATTTTTCATCAATATAATATAATTGAATTTAGGTCATCCTGAACATGGATGAGGTTCATTCCTCTATTTTTTTCTTGGATTCCTCCCATCATTCTTCATTTTTTATCACCATCATTCATTTGAGCTGGTGGTTTTACAAATACTGGATAAGCAATCATAGCACACCCATTTCTTGGCACAATAGATTGTTATTGCAGATACAGGTTCATATCAATGATGAGATCGAGCTATAATGATGGTGATGATGGATCCGTACCAGATCAAGATGTGTGTGTGTGGGTTTTGGAGTGTGTGGAAATGACAAGGCCACAAAAAGATTCCCAAGTAACTATAAAAACATGAAACTGGATCTTTGTCAATGATCAAGATCAGTTGACCTATATCTGCAATCTATATGTAGGATTTTTGGCTGATATGGTGGTAGAAATTAAAATTTTAGAATAAATTTTAATACCCATGGGTTCTATCAAATTTCACACTAAATAGTGTGTAACTGAAGAATGAACGTCATGTATGGGGCCCTATTCGGTGATAGAGTTTCTATGTAAAGAAAAATATCCCATGGAGTATGTGAGCTATGAAATAGTGTCTGATCCTTAACTGGAGGGTTGGCATGTATCTGGGAGGGTACATGGGCATGGACAATTGTACATGGTATTGAACATTCCATGTACTCAAAAATGGACATGGTAAGTCATACACGGACTACTACATGGCCCATTGTACATGGGCACGAGAGAATCCTATGCCAACTGCTAGGGTGACATCTACACATTGAGTGCCTTAAGAAACACACTGTGTCTTTTGAAAATATTCATTTCATGTTCGTGTGATACACTTGAAGTTAAAAACTTAGTTAGACACACCATCTACCCCAGGGAAACGTCATGTACTCCATTGAGGACATATCAAATTCCACTTTCACCTTAGCTCAGCTTCATTGTGAGCTTGTGCAAGCTTCCCTAAACTAGCTTCGATTGGGGGTTTTAACCAAGTCCATTCCAATGAGGCTTTGGTTCAATATCCCATTCTTATCATATTGGGTGACCCCTTAATAGATTTTAATGATTTCAACAATGAGGGCGAGTTAACCTCTTATATAAAGATATGTATCAGATATAAAGAACTAGATTTCCATAAAAAAAAATTTAATATTATTTGGGATTATTACAAGTCTTCGAAAATTGGTTTCCCATGATTCTGAGGTACAAAGAGCCCATAACGTAATTTTGAAATTTTTTTAAGGTACGTTCAGTAAATGTGTGGGTATAAATTTCAATCTTTTGAACCGGTGATCATATTAAAAATATGAGGGCACTATTGAATTCACAGCACCAGGATTCGCTTAGGTGAAGCTTAACATTGACTGGAAAGGGTCGGAAGAAAAATTTAATTTTTGGACTTTACAAAAAAAAATAACTCAATGAGTTATTTTATTTCTTTCTTAGTAACTGATGAGAGACAGTGGAAGGGTCGCTGGGTTGTTAGACTATTTAATGTCCAGTTACACTTGCTTATTTAATCGCACTGTCAGGAGATTAATGGGTTCACTAATTGAATTCATTAATGAACCTCGTTATTTATGCGGTGATTTAAACTCCTATATTAATCTATTTAAACAAATCTTGGGCATGGGTCTTGTGCACTCACGAGATGAACCCTTGACGATGTTCCAGCGACTACTTCCTTCAATGTAAAATGGAGCTTTGACGCCTTAGAGGATTCGATCCAGAGTTCGATGAATGCCAAAGAAAACGCTACGAACGCAGACCTGTCTTCCTCATCCGCACCATCTACCAATGTGTTCAAAGTAGGGGTTTTATTGAAACAGTTTAATAATTATTCTACTCTTGTTGATGATTGAATTTCTTCCATGTTATAATGATAACGTAGAGGGTGTGCAACGAATAAACAAGTCGCAAACCCTCCGATGATCTCAGTATTAGTTTTTTTCTTCATGGGAGACCATAAAATATGGCGGCAAGATGAAACCGAGAGCCAAAGAGTTTAGGCACCATCCTAGGAAGCCCGTAGACATAGACGGGAAAGAAATCGGACAACCGAAGCTTCACTGGTGGCCCACAGAAGCATCGCTGGCGCGGTGGCACTGATGTTCGGAGGAGGCGGTGGTTGTAAACCACCGTCTGAAAGTAGGTGATAGTGCCTAAATGTTCCATGATGGAAGAAGGGTGAATTTGTCCAGTGATGGCTGCATTGGAGCTGGGTGGTGCACTATGGAGGCGCGCCATAGAGGAGGGTCATGGCTTTGAGCCGCAGCGGAGGAAGGACCCGTGGTCTTCGGGTTCCATAGATGACTGATCCAACAGACTAGCCAGTTGGAGTGGCGCCAACTGGCACCACTGATTGATGAAACCCAAAAGTCTTGGCCATTCAAGAGGGGAGCAAACCCGCGCCCATCTAGCGGGCCGCGCCTGGATGGGTGGGTCGGGCTGAACCCACGGCCCAGTGGGCCTAACCCGCAGCCCAGTAGGCCATACTAGGCCCAGCCGAACCGGCCCAAGCCTAGCCCCTTCAAGCCAGACTCAGACACTTTTTGGGCCCATTTTCTCTTAAATGGGCATAACTCCTAAACCATACGTTCATTTGATGAACCGTCTATGGCTCTAAAACCCTTAGGACAAGGTGAACCTTTTGAGATTCTCCACTTTTGTTTTGGGAGAAAGTTGTTATGTGTCCATCTTGGATCGGACTATAATCCAATTGGGCCCCCTGCACTAAAATTCCTATATCATACAGACCGAGTGTCTGATTGACACTCTTCTTGTTGCGTCGGAACCCTTGTGACATAGTTGTTTATTGGGTTACTTATTCGCAGGACATTGTGCCAGTTAAAATATGACTGATGGATTTAGGAGAGGATCATATCTGAATTAAGCGTGATAAGAGCGGGAATCTAGTGACTCGCTGTGACATGAATAAATAATAGTGATCTAGTGTGGGTCAGCAGCTAGCAATCCTATGTGGGTGAGAACCTCACGATCCTGTGTGGGAAGCACCTATCGATCTGGTGTGGGTCATCACCTAACGATCCTATGTTGGTCAGCACCTAGCGATCCTGGGTGGGTTAGCACCTAGTGATCCTTAGTGGTTGATCACCTAATGATCATGTGTGGGTAAACACCGAGCATTCCTCTATGGGTTATCACCAGGCGATCATGTGTGGTTCAACACCTAGTGAATCTGTGTGGTTTAGCACCTAGCGATCCTCTGTGGGTTATCACCTCTAATGACCTTTTGTGGTCTAGCAGCAAAAGCCTCTCGAATGAATAATAAAATCTAGATTTATGACTAATCATATTTATTCATGTTCATTAAGTTATATACCTAGTTTGAGATGAGTCTTTTTCTTTGTACATTGTATTTGAGATCATTCTTTTTGGTTTTTCCATTGTATAATTCTTAGTAACCTTTGGGGGAGTCAGAGACACTACTGAGTATTGATATACTCACCCCTGCACAAGCTTCGCTCGCACCCTGTTGTGTCTTTTGTAGCTGATAGGGAGCTTTGACTGAGACTCGAGGAGCCAGGACTTGACGGAGTATGGAGGTGACCGGTTGACATGGAGATTTGTAGTGATGAGTTGTACCTTCCTTTCAGGTAGGATCCTTTGTGGGAAACCTCATGAGATATTTTACTTTGACATGTACTTCTATTTCAGTTGGGCTTGTATTCTGGCCCCTTTTTACTTTTGGTATTTACTTATACACTCAGTTGAGGTTTTTATTTGGGGTTGTACCTTTCTTCTTCCATTTTATTATACTTGTGAGCAGTGGGACCTATTTGTTTGTGTATAGGATTCGAGGTAATGCCTTCCCTTTATAGGTATATTCCTTTATGGTTCTAGTCGCCAACCCCTGGCCTATGGCAGGTGGGTTTGGGGTAGTCACGACATGGGACCTGGGGGACGGGTGGTGAAAAAGTGGTATCATAGGGGTCGGCTCTACCAGAATAACTAAGAGTCTATGTTTTCATTGGAGTAATAGTGTTAAGTGTCTTGAGTTTGGGTTTCAGTTTGGGTAGTCCAGTGCTGGTGTGGTGGATGACCTATCCATACACCGGGACTCTGAATTCTGATTTCTGACTTTGTACATGAAAACACTAGTTGTGTCTGTTTTGAAAATGTTGTTTTCTTTTTGAACTCTTTGAGTCAACTCACCAGGTATAACTTATTGACTGTGGTGCAACTGTTTCTTTCAGGATGTTGCTGTATAGATATCCAGCTAGGATTCCAAAGAGTGGTAATGATAATGATCCAACAAGTTATGAATTGTTAGTACAGGGCCCTCTTACGATGATAGAACCACTGGGGGTGTACTATAAGCACCAATACTCATAGGTCAGCAGTTTCCACCAGACCCACCAGTAGACCATTCATGCCGATAGATTGTTTTTCATGAGTTCCAGAGACATAGTCCTCTAAGGTTTCAAGGTGATACATACCCGCAGTCATCTAAGGACTGGTTGGAGGCTATGGTATGGGTTTTTCGCTTGGTTGAGACACCAGTATACCATATGGTGATCTTAGTTTCTAGCCTCTATCAGGGTACATTAGGTAGATGGTGGAGTCTGACTCTCCATACACATGAGGAGGCGGCCCTCACCTGGTTGGACTTCGAGAACCTCTTCATGGTGGAGTTCATACTAGCAACACTACGCTCTGTGCATATTCAGGAGATACTTCACTTATAGTAGGGTAGCCTGATAGTGGCCCAATACTCAGAGATATTCACTAACCTATCGTGCTACTCCATCGACATGGTATGATACCCATTATTTAGGGATCATACCTTTGATCAGTGTCTATGATGGGAGATCAGGGCATCGATGATATCGCTCAACATCCTGACATAGGCTGGAGTGCTTGAGAGAGCGCTATTGGTGGAGAACTTCCTAGCTGAGCAGGCACCGATGGTGAGATCCACCATCGAATGAAAGTTAGATGAGTCATCTATTATAGGGAGTAGACAGATGACATAGAGGTCTAAGTGGGCCAGACCTTTCGAAGGATGACCCCAAGAAGAAGGATTGGGGGTGTGGAGCTTGCGAGGAAGAGGAGTTCATATGTGGACTAGAGTTTGTTTCTCTTGTGGCAAACAAGGGAACATGTCCCACAACTATCCGACTCCCCTTGTGGATGATCAGTAGATGGTAGATGGACCACCAAGACAGAGACAAAGGTTCGAGTGAGGAGGTCCACATGGAAGTGGACGTGGTAGAGGGTTGGGCCATGTAGCAGGCAGTAGATGACGATTTGAGGTTCTACCGGCACCACCTCTAGGAGGTCCACCACGACCTCATGGAGTGGGTGGATAGGTATGATCTCAGCTTGAGGCAGTTTATGGCTATGATCACGGCATTCCAGAGATGAATCGAGGTATGATCTATTTCTATTCCACCCTTTTTTCCATACTTATAGACATAGGTTTCATTCACTATTTTATTGACATGGCTCTCGTTCAGAGATTGATGATTCTGATGGATTTGTTGGCTCAATCCTTACAATTAGAGACTCCTGTGGGAGAGTATTAGAGAATCACGCACTAGTGATAGCAGTGTGAGATTACTCTAGCAGCCAAGAGCTTTGGCTAGAATCTCCTAGTAGAATCATCAGGTCCTTATGATGTCATCTTTGTTATGGACTAGTTATCCATGATCCATGATCAGATAAACTATTTTAGGTGAAAAGTGTGGTGTTACTGCAAGAATAGGACTACGTTTTCTTTCAGTAGTTAGATGGGAACCTTTGTAGCTCAGGATAGAATTTCTCGGAGGGGGGTTCAGCTGATCACTCATCATTTGTCTAGCCTTACCCTCAGAGTATTTGAAGTGATGAGTCCGAGTTATCCTATAGTGGTGGACCAGTATGCTGATGTATTTCTTGATGATGTTCTAAGACTAACTCCTCACAGAGAGGTATATTCTACATTGATATGTACCCCAGTATGGCACTGATATCTACACCAGCATATCAGATGGATCCCACAGATATTTGGGAGTTGAGGGTACTTTTGGATGACTTTTAGGGTAAGGGGTTCATAAAACCTAGTTTTTCTCCATCGGCAGTCACGATTTTATTCGCCATGAAGGCATATGGGAGTTTGAGACTTTATGTGTACTATCATCTCTTGAACCACGTGACTATGAAGAATAAGTATCCACCCCCGAGGATTGATAATCTCTTCGATCAGCTGAAGGGATCTCGGTGGTTTTCGAAGATTGACCTTAGATCAGGAAATCATCAGCTTAGGGTACAAGATAAGGATGTACCGCAGATAGGCTTCAGATAATGACATGACCACTACGATTTCATGGTGATGCCTTTCGGCATGACCAATGCTCCATTAGTTTTCATTGGGCTCATGAATAGGATCTTCCAACCTTACCTTGATCACTTCGTGGTGGTTTTTATTGATAACATCTTGATATACTCGTCATTGAAGGGGGGGGATGCTACGAATATGTAGATAGTTAAGGATACACTCTGAGAGCACCAAATCTATGGAAATATCTCTAAGTGCTAGTTTGAGATATAGGAGGTCCACTTTCTGGGACACTTTATCTCAAAGTCTAGAGTTGGAGTGGACCAGGCAATGATAGAGGTATTTTTTTCTTGGGATCTACCCAGGAGTGTGACCAAGGTGCGAAGTTTTCTAGATTTGGATGGGTACTACCAGAGGTTTTTACCTGAATTTTCCAGGGTATCACCACCATTGTCTTATTTGATGAAGAAGGGAAAACATTTCTTATAGATGGAGAGGTGCCAGCAGTGTTTCTAGGAGATGAGGTGGAGACTGACAAGTTCTTCCATCTTGAGGCTACTCGAAGAGGGAGTTGGGTATGTAGTCTACTACAATGCATCAGAGATCGAACTAGGGTGTGTCCCGATGCAGGAGCAAGTGGTGATCTCCTAAGGCTAACAAAAACTGATGGAACACGAGTATAACTACATGACCCATGACCTGGAGTTAGGATCAGCGGTCTTTGAACTAAAGATGTGGTAGTACTACATGATGGGTGAACGGTTTACTGTATACTCCGATCATAAGAATCTTAGGTATATATTCTCACAGAAGGACCTGGACCTAATATATAGGCAATAGATTGAGTTCCTCCTGTACTATGACTTTGAGATAGTCTACACTTCTGGGAAGGAGAATGTGGTGGCAGATGCACTCAGCAAATGGTCTGGACTATAGTTGCTGAGTTAGGCGATAGAGTAGCTAGCCGCATTATAGATATCCTTCGTAGATAATGATGGAGAATCTTACCTCCTATCTATGATAGTGACTCCCACACTCCTTCAGTGAGTTAGGGAGGCACAACTTTGGGACATTGACTGTGAGGCCCGATGTGCTTAGATATCCTTAGGACTAGCTTCTAAAGGATTTTATAAAGTTTGGTATCACATCAACCTTTTCAGATGGTGTGCCATGGTGTCAATGACTATACAATAGAATGTGATGAGGTAGTTACGCACATACCCTTTTTTGGTACATCCTGGTGTGGAGAAGTTGTACCAGGACCTTCGGCGTCAGTACTGGTGGCCAGGGATGAAGAAATTTGTGGCGTAGTTCATTTCATGGTGCCTCACTTGTTAGCAAGTGAAGGCTGAACACCAGGTTCTAGTAGACTTGACTCAGCCACTTGAGGTGCTAGAGTACTAGTGGGATGACATCTCCATGGAATTTGTGATAGGGATACAACATATGTCCAGGGGCCATGATTCCATCTTTGTTATTGTTGACCAACTCACCATGTCGGACCAATTCCTACCCATTTGAGAGTAGGGATCAGTAGAGGGCTTGGGATGCCTCTACGTACATGAGATTGTATGGATTCATGGGGTTCCATCGATGATCGTTTCAGATCGTGATTCTCATTTTATATCTCGGTTGTGGATGGGATTACAAGAGGCATTCAGGACTCAACTATGCTTGAGCACCACCTTTCATCCTCAGATACATGGTCAGATGGAGCGGACCATACAAAATCTCAAGGAAATGCTTCGTTCTTGTGTCCTTGATTTTAGCCATAGTTGGGAGGACCATCTTCCCATGGACGAGTTCACATACAACAATAGTCATCACTCCACCATTAGCATGGAACTGTATGAGGCCTTGTATAGGCGACCGTGCAGATCACCTCTATACTAGACAGAACCAGGGGAGTCGGCACTTATGGGTCTAGAGTTGGTATGGGATACCACTGAGAAGGTGCAGATCATCCAAAAGAAGATGACGACTGCATTGAGCTGACATAATTCTTATGTTTATAGGAGATGGAGGCCCTTGAATTTTGAGGAGGGAGGCCATGTATTCCTACAGGTCTCACCCCAATGAGGATTATGAATATCTGGTAGGGGAAGCAAGATATATCTGAGGTTCATCAGACCTTTCTAGATCCTTAGTAGAGTAGGTGAAGTGTCATACCATCTAACCCTTTCACACAGATGAACTGGGTGCATAATGTTTTCCATGTGTTGCAACTAAGGAGGTACATGCATGATCTATCGCACATTATCGAATGGGATGAGTTGTACATTAACGATGGTGTGACATTCACAGAGTTTCTGATGGAGATAGAGGGTCAATAGGATTGGGTCCTTCGTGGACAATTGATCCCTCTAGTGAGAGTTCGGTGGCAGTAGAACAACCTCCAGGAGAGCACATGTAGATGGGAGGCTCATATACATGCTCAGTACCCCCATTTGTTTCCCTAGTTTTTTTGTGGATTTCATGGATGTAAATCCCTAAGGTGGGGAGAATTAAAAGACCTAGATTTTACATATAATTTTTTTAAACTATTTGGGATTATTATGAGTCTACGAAAATTGACATCACCTGATTCCGAGGCCAGGGGATCCCGAAATGGAATTTTAAACATATTTAAGGTACGTTCAATAAACGTGTGGGTGGTTATTTATATCTTTTGAACCAATGATTAGATTGAAAATATGAGAGAACCGTTGAATTCTCAGTACTGGGGTTTGCTTAGGCAAAGATTAAATTTGACCAGCAAGGGTCGGACGAAAAAGTTATTTTTTGAAATTTACAAAATAATAATAAAATAACTCAATGAGTTTTTTTATTTCTTTCTATGTAACTGATGAGAAATGGTGGAAGGACTGATGGGTTTTCAAAACATTTAATGGTCGATTACACTTTCTTGCATAACTATACTGTCGGTAGATTAATGGGTTCATTAATTGAATTCATTAATGAACCTCATTAATTGTGTGGTGAGTCAAACTCCTCTCTTTATATATTTTAACAAATATTGGGCATGGGTCTTATGAAATCATGAGAGGAACCTCTGTTGAAGTTTCAGTGATGACTTCCTCTAATGTAGAATGGAGATTTGATGCCTTAGAGGATTCAATCGGGAGTTTGACGAACGCCAACAAACATGCTACGAACACGGACCTGTCTTCCTCATCCACATCATCTACCAATGTGTTCGAGGTAGGGGTTTTATTAAAAGATATTTATAATTCTTCTACTCTGGTTGATGGTTGAATTGATTCCAGGTTATAATGTTAACGTGGAGGGCATGGGTAGAACAAACAAGGCATGGACCCTCCTCCGATCTTGTTATTGGTTGTGTTCTTTGTGGGCGACCAGAAAATATGGTATAAAGGTTAAATTGAGAGCTGTGTAGTGTAGGCACCATCCCAAGAGGCACGTAGGCATAGGTAGGGAAGAAGTTGAACCACCAAAGCTTCACTGGTGGCCCATGGAAGCATCGTCGGCACGACTACACTGAAGAAAGAAGGAGGCGGCGGCCAGTAACTTCCATCTGTGAGTAGGTGATAGCGCCCGAAGGTGCCGCGGCAGACGAAGGGGGCGTTTGACCAGCGATGACCACATTGGAGCTGGGTGGAACACTTCGACAGCGCGCCGCAGAGGAGGGTTGCGGCTTTGAGCCGCAGCGGAGGGCGGACCCACGGTCTGCGGGTTCCATAGATGACTGGTCCAGTCTACCAGCCAAGTGGAGTGGTGCCAACCAGAACCGCTAATTGATTAAACACAAACGGATTGGCTATTCGGGAGGGGAGTGGACCCACGCCCCACTGGCGGGCCACACCCAGCTAGGGGGTGCACCCAACCGGGTGGGTCCGACCAAACCCGCAGCCTAGTAGGCCTAGCCCACAGCTAGCGAGCCGAGCCCGCGGCCCAGCAGGCCGGACTGGGCCCAGCCAAATAGGGTCGATCCCAGCCTCTTCGGGTTGGGCCCAATAGGCCGGGTCGTGTCGGACTAGACCTGAACCCATTTTTTCCCTAGTTCCGCTTAAATAGGAATAACTCCTAAACCAGACATTTGTTTTATGAACCTTCTATGGCGCTAGAACCTTTAGAATGTGGTGGACCTTTTGAGATACTCCGCTTGGGTTTTGGGAGAAATTTAGAGTACGGACAAATTGGAACATACTCGAATTCAACCAGGACCTCGGCACTAAAATTCCTATAACATACAGACTAGGTGTCCTATTAATGTGCCACCTATTGTGTTAGAACCCTTGTGATGTAGCGGTTCATCGGGTTACTTCTTCATGGGACTTCATGCCAGTTGAAATATGACCAATGGCTTGAGAGGAGGGTACTCCTGGAATCAAGTGTGCTAAGTGTGAGAATCTAGAATTTGGCTGTAACATGGAGAAAGAATAGTGATCATGTGTCAGTCAGCACCTAGAAATCATGTGTGGGTCAGCACATAGCTATATTGTGTGGGTCAGCACCTAATTTTTTTTTGGGGTCAGCACCTAGCGATCCTGTGTGGTTTAGCACCTAGAGATCCTCCATGGGTTATCACCTAGAGATCATGTGTGGGTTAGAAACTAGAGATCCTATGTGGGTTAGCACCTAGTGATCATGTGTGGGTCATCACCTTGTGATCATGAGTGGGTCAGCACCTAGATATCCTCTATATGTCAACACCTCTAGCGTCCTTGTGTGGTCTAGCAGCAAAATCCTATCGACAGAATAAGATGATCTAGATTTATGACTAATCATCTTTATTTCTATTCTTTAAGTTATATAACTTTTTTGAGTTGAGTATTTTTCTTTGTACTTTTTGTTTGAGATCATTCTTTGTGTTTATTAATTTGTGTAATTATGAGAGACCTTCGGGGGGTCTTGGGGTCTCTACTGAGTATTTTTATACTCACCCATACCCAGGCTTCGCTCAAGCATTTTTTTGTCTTGTACCGACGATGGACAGCTTTGACTGAGACTCGAGGATCCAGGACTTAGCGGAGTACAGAGGTGACTGGGTGAGGTAGAGAGCTGTAGTGATGAGTTTTACCTACCTTTCAGCTAGGATCCTTGGCGGTCGACCTCATGAGATATTTTCCTTTTAATTATACTTCCATTTTAGTTGGTCTTGTATTCTTTCCCCTTTTTACTTTCAGTACATTTTTTTACACTCAGTTAAGGTTTTAGTTGTGGTTTTACCTTTCTTCTTCTGTTGTGTTATACTTGTGTGCAGTATGCCATGTCTATGTGTGTATAGGTTTAGAGGCAATACATTCCCTTTTTAGGGATATTCCTTTCTAATGCTAGTCTCCAACCCCTGGCCTATGGAAGGCGTGCTTGGGGTAGTCACGGAACGGGCCTCAGGGGACGATTTGTGACATCAGACTACTTTGATTACTGAATTAGCATCTTGGAGCATGTATCCCTCTAAGAGGCCTATAGAGACCCTCATTTCACTTATTGTTTCCTTATATATGGTTTTTTTGAATTTTTATGACCAATATTTTAATGGGAATAGATCCCATATATAGGAGGATGTTTCAATAGGGTCTGGTGTGCACCAGGGAGCCCTAGGCATTGACCCCTAATCTGTGTTTTGAGATCTGGTCTTTTGGATGGGGTATTAGTTTGATAGAGTGATTATCTTGGATAAATCACCTCATAATCCATCATGAAATTCATTATATGGATTCCAAATGAGTGTGACATCGGGGATGAGGCTCTTCATTAGCAGTATAACTCGAGGAGCAGTTTTTCCCACATACGAGCATAATCTTTGAGTTTTAGGCCATATGAGAAGGTAGGGATGTACCACCATCTTAAAAAAAACACAATGTGTGTTATCTCTTGGTTGAGTTCCACCAATTATGGAAGGGCTCATATAGTGAGATCTCTTAACAATCGTTACCTTGAAATCTCACAAGGGTTATATGGTTGGCAGTAGTTATCACCATGTGGGACGTGGCATCATTATGAGTATTTCTGGATGTTTTATTTTATGTCTCACATTATAATTGAAATATCATATGATGATCTGACTAATCTTGATTATTTTTTTGTTCATTTTGGGGAGTCTTACTGGGTGAGCAGGTGGAACTATTTTAGTCTAGATTGACTAAGGTGTATATCATTTTTGCATTTGACACCAATCCCCTCCTTCAGAGTAGGTAAAATTTTATTTCTAATTTTTAGTGGGTTTATATTTCTCCCCATTATATGAATTCAAAAACTTTTTGTCATACTATAATTGTGGAAGTACATATTTATAAATTCTTTGTTATCAGTTGTTTTATATTTCAGCAATGTATGGACTCGGAGATGTGTGTTTGTACTGGTACTTTAGGATAATGCCTCTCATGTGTTTTATATTCCTTCTTGGCGCTAGACATCATCCTATGGCCTATTAGAGGAATTATTGTGGTATTTATGTCTCAAGATACATTGGGTCATGTTTTCTCAATATAAAAATTAACTTAGGGTGATTTTTTTGATTTTTCTAAAAGGTTTTTTTTTATGAATAATGAAAAATACAAAATTTTAATTGAAAATTTTCATTTCATTTAAAAAAATTAATGTTAAGTTTTATTTTTATTGGTTTTAAATTAACATTAGTAAAATTTTATATCAATTAATTAAATTTAGCTCATCATAATTGTTTTCAACTTAAGTTTTTATATAAAAAATATGTAAACATTTGAAGGTTCTCTCATTGAATACTCACATTCTTGTCACACCTATAAGATAAATTTTAAATTGAATTTTTTTCAACTCTATAAATTAAATTTTGAAAGATGAAAAATATATTTGGAATCAGTATAATTTGGAATTTCTCATAAGGTTAACTTAATTTTGGACCCAAATGAATATTGAAAACGATAAAATTAATTATTGTTGTTATTGTAAAAATGGGTTTATCATGGGTTAAACTAAGAATATTAGGGTTAAAATGACTTAAAACTTGTAAAAACATTATTTTGTAGCATTATTTGGACCTTCTCTCTTATAGGGTCTATAATGGACCATTTTAGAAGACTGTGGCATGATAAAAACTATGGTTTAATTGAATCTTTTCAAAAATTACAAATGTTCCACTCACCTCGCTAATAAAAGGTCACCCCCTCTCCACTCTTATTCACACCATCAAACCCTTTTGATTTAACCAATCCTTGAAAAAATAACTTCCTATTCAATATCCTAATTATAGAATCCTTATTTTGAGCATAAATTCAACCTAGTATGTGATTTTTTTCAACATTAAGGAGGATACCTAAAGAATAGGTAATGTTCTTCAATGAGCGTTTTTATTTTATATCTTTCTACACCTCCTTCAATTATTATTAAAACATTATTATATAATGAACTCATTATTTTCCATATAATAAGATTTTGTTATGTTATTTTCATGAACTAAAACTATCTCCACTTTTATCAAATGGGTTATGAAATAATAATTCATGTATATGGAGGATTACCGCCTCACGAACTGATGTCATTTTTTTTCCATTACCACCTTTCATGGTTGGGTATAATGATGGATATAATATATATATATATATGATATTTATAACCTAATTATACCAATGTATTCATTATATTTTATATTACTTTTTTACATTCCACTTCATAGGGGATATGATAACATTCCTCATGTGTACAATGGACAACCACCTTGTGATGCGATGTGATTCGTTTTTCACTAATGATTTACATGGAAATTAATAAGGATAATTTTAATGAATATTTCTTATATACATGAAAAAATAATTATATTAATAACATTTTTATGATTCTTAAAAGATAATATATATTTTTTCTTTCTTACCCTTTCACTCACTAAAATATGATAATGATATTCTTGTACGTGTGGACTATCACCTTCCGGAAACAATGTGAATCTCTTTTCATCACCACACCACATGGATGATACATATATATTTATATTTATATTTAAAGAAATAATATGGTACTTAATATATAATTATCACTCTAAAAATATAAAATATTACTTACAAGCTTTCCATAAATATTTTTGAAAAATGGAAACGTTATTATTATGTATGTAGGGTCTACCGCCTCCATGATCATAACGTGCTACATTTCTAAAAATATATTTCATGATTAATATAAAAAGAATAATTTATATATTAATATGATAATTATTTCATCATTATTATAATGACAATGATTGAAATATATAATATGTGAAGGAACAAGATCTTTCATGATGAAACACGCATGAGAAAACAAGGAAATTAATACATGAAACAATGGAAATAATGTAATATTACTATCGAATGGGTGATTATATGAGATAAAAGGATCATATATGATATTATAAAAATTAATATGTTTTTTTATAAGTTAATAACATTTTTATGACCACTATATAGAATGATAAAATATGTTTAACCAAAATAAAGCGTGAGGTAAAGGATTTCATCTCAATTTCATTTCAATGATGAATATTGTAATGTTATGAACCTAATTTAATTTATTTAATGTATATACATAAACTTTGACATGTTATATCAAGATTAATTAATAGTTATTTTTATTTTGAGTTTTAATTTTAATTATTTAATACAAGGATATTTTAGGATAAATTTTCCAAGTGGTAAAGAATATCATGACAGATTTTATTCTCATTGGGTTATATTTCTTCTTTGTTGTCATTGATATTATAAAATTAAGTTTGAAATTAATTTTTATTATATTATGTGGTATTCACACCTATTTTTTCTATTTATAATTGATACACATAATTTAATCATTGATTAATTCTAACTTCATCATTTTGAATATTGTAATGGTTTATTTCACAATCTCATTTTAATTGAGATTATGTATTTTTGAATTTTTGTTGAAGGAAATTATTTTAACATTGAATAATAAACCCATTTAACTTTCATATTATATTTTTCTTCATAAAATATTAAAGTAATAGAACCATTTTTTACAATTTTTCGTGCTTAAAATAATTGAGAAAATGTTTTTAATAAAATATGACTTCATTTCGCTCTTAGGTTGGAAATTCATTTAATTCCAAAAATATGTTTTATAAAAATGATTTTATATAGGATTATTACCTTTTAATAATGAATTATTAAATAAATTTTCTACCCATTTTTACTTAAAAAGTGATTGAATGGAATCATCTTTTACTTTTTCGAAAAAGGAACTTTTCTAACATTTTTACGGTGCAAATGGAATGTTATTTTTAACTTGTACGAAATATACAGATTACCCATCACCCTAAAAATAATTTATTTGAAGCTAAATTTCAATGTTTGAAATGTTATTTTTCAATGAAATTTTTCATTATTTTATTTAAATTCCTATTTTTTAAATGTGATTTTAAAAAAATGATTTTTTGAAGGTTTTATGTTTTAAATTTTTATTTTCAAAATAAAAAGTATATTTTCCATAAGAATATTTTTAAAGATATTTTTATGGTATATATACTCATCAATGACAAAAACCCTTTATTTTATATATACTACACTATGGATTTTTTGTATTGATACAAAATTAATTATTCCTATGAATGGTTTATTATTATTTTGACAAAAAATTGTATTGACATTCACTTCCATGACTCGTTTTTGTAATCAATAAATTTCCAATGAAATGTTTACTTTCTGGTCATCATTGGAAATTGAATTTCCCCTAAATATATATATTATTTATCATGGATATTTTTATTTTTTAAACCATATATAATTTCTATATAGGATTATCTATATTGAAATTTAGTTTTTTATCTGGGGAAACATTAATAAATCAATATTATTTACTCAATACGGATATTTTATGACAAGTAAAATTGTTTATAAATTAAAACTATTATTTGATATAAGATGGATTCTTTGGACATGAAAGACATGGGTGGGTATTAGTTATAGATATCCCCTCGGTGCATATGTAGTCTCATAGGATGAATCAGTTGGCTACCCTTAGTTAAATGGTTTTGTACCCATCATTTTTAAACTTTCTTGATGATAGATCTTAACGGTATAGGTAACATATTCATGGGAAATATGAAATCCAATAATTAAGTGTTTCCTTCATTCATATTTATGTTATTATTATTCATGATATTTTCTCTGGATGAATTTCATTCTAAGTTAATTGATTAAATGGTATGTGTTTTCAGTTATTTACCATTCCATATTGATTATGATAGTTAAATTATTTAAATTGAATGTGTGTTCAGTTATTTAACTTTCCAATTTTATTATTTTCATTGATTCATAATATCTTCTGATATAATTAACCCTTACTGAGCATTTGATATCACCCTTATTTTGATTCCATTCCAAGGAATCCATGAAGTGTACTATAAAATATATGAAAGAATATTCTAGAGGGAATGATGATATTCTCAAAAAATAATTACGTTGTAATTTTTATATTCAATTGTAATATTTTAATAATGTATGTTTCTTGATTTCCAAGACTACTAAACTATTTTGTCTATTGGGATGTGATTTATTATATCTTATACTATTGTAATAAAGTAGGAAATAGCTTCAAGAAACTAGGTTCGATGTCTCTTCAGTTGGTATCATAGAATGTTTAGTTGAAACCTTGGGAACTAAATTTAATAAAACAAGGATTAGATAATATAACTCTATGATAATCTTTGAGAATATTTATATAATGACATCTTAAAGATTATTAAGGTATATATTATGTGTTTTTTCTAGGTATTCATCCATGTATGGATACTACAAGTAGACATCATTATGGAATAGGGCTACCTAGGGTAATAACTCTGAAAAAGGAATGTTATTTATAACCTGATTTTCACCTAGTACATGAAAACGGGCCTTACTGCACAGATAATATGACACTCCTAGGGGATATTCTTAGGATAATTCAGATTTTATTTACAAAAAATTATAAAGGATTTGAATAGATGATGAAAATTAATGATCGAGGTTAAACCAAATGGTTCATAGATTAAAAAAGGGGAGCTGTGATTTAAATATTCTATAAATTATTATATGGTTTTCCTACTATGATTATTGTTGCTCACACTATGATTTTTGGTTTTAGTCAATGGTTGGAACCTCAAGTAATCATAGCGACATTGAATATGAATGAAAAGTTTGTGATAATGAGAAACCAAATCGGATGATGGCTGGATTGAATGATATTTTTATTATACCAAATCATTTTTCTTAAAATATGATTAACAAAATATAGATTAACTAACTCCTAGATTCACCAAATAAGATAATGATAGAGGTCAGTATGATCTAAAGTGATGTAGACCCTAGAGGAAATAATTCTCAACTTCAATAATGTAATAAATATCGAAGAGACACCCATGAAAGTGTCCTAATAAAAAGGGAAAACTTATATAGGAAAAGTAAGGTCATTAAGAATATAATTACTGAGGAAAATTTAAGAGCAATATGGAAGGAAATAAATCTCATCCTAGGGATCCATTTATATTTATTTTTCTTAAATGTGGAGAACATAGGAATTATCCTAGTCAATTCCATATTCTAAAGGATAAATTCTAGACCAAGAAAAGGCCTTTGTGGAAATAAAATCGATGAGGTATTTATTTATTTTGATTCAAGAATTAAATTGAAGAAGAATTTTACTAATGGTATTTTGTTTATAGGAATCATTAAACATCTAAGGAGTGTTTTAGTATTTAATAACAATATATTTCTTAATTAACTTAAGAGTTATGAATAACATCATGGGATATAGGTTTAAGGTTGATAATAAGTATAAATTCTTAAACACCCCTTGTGAAAATTTATATGGTTGGAATATAACATGATTAAGTATATTTTTGTAAAATATTTATGGGAATATAACCAATTTTTTAGTATATGTTTTATTGAAAAATTATTTGAGGAATAATTCCTTTACATTTTATAGATATAAGTTTAGAGGTATTGATAATCTTTAGGGTTAATATGATCATTAATGACATTGTAAAAATATCTAAATATGATTATTGAACTTTTTCGAAAAAGGGTTGTGTTTAAAAACATAGTAAAAATGTTATTTAATGAATAATTTTATTTCAAGGACTTATATCATATATCTATTTGTAATGTTATAGGAATTATATAAATATAATTTATAAAAAAATTAAAACACGGATGTTGGATGACTACCCATCACATCTGGCAAGGCCGCGGGGCATGAGCCCATGACCAAAGGGTGATAAGTGTATAGCACCCACCATTATCCTACACGATTTCATCATTAATAATTCATCGTTCTTAGTTATATTATTTTAAAAAAATAATATTAATGATTAAATATTGGGGAGAATGTGAAAAACCTATTAGATATTGCATACAACGTGCAAAACCAAGCTTACAAAACCCATAAAATTTAATCTCTTTAATAGCTTATGGAACACACAAACCTGAGTATAAATGAACCATGTTATAGAATATTATTATAAAAAATCCATTAAAATGGTATGTATCAATATTAATAAATAAAATATTAAAATTATGGTTATATATTTATTATTAAATAAATAATAATCATTTAGAATAAAAAAATAAATGTTTTCTGAAAAACTATATTTTTTATAAAACAGGGATTAGTCATGCTTTGTGCATATAATTTAAAATTATTTTTTACCACTTCTATAAAATTAATTTTAACAGATTATTTTATAAATCATCATATCAAAATTTTATTAGAGTTATTTCTTGGTATTTTTCTAAAATGTTTCTTTTTTTTTTGATGAATAGTGAAAATGTTGAATTTTAATTGAAAACACCATTTTTGTTTAAATAATTTATATTATTTAATTATATTTAAAATTGTTTTAAGTAAAATTAGTTAAATTTTTAATCAATTAATCCAATTCAGGTCATTGGAATAATTTTCATATTAAATTTTGATATAAAAACATTGAAAACTTTTGAATATTTTCTCTTTGAAAACCTAGTTTCTCATCGCATCTTTGGGATTAATTTTAAATTAAATTATTTCAATTATGTGAATTTAATTTTTTTTAAATTAGATTAAAACTTATGAATCATAATAATTTATAATTCCTAATAAGGTAAAATTAATTTTTTACCAAAATTCATAGTGAAAAGGTGAAAATTTATTACTCTGGTTAAAATAAAAATAAATTTACCTCGGGTTATAATGAGAGGATGAGGGTTGAAAATAACCCACCAACTTTTCAAACACCCATTTTATGGACATATTTAGACCTTATTTAATAAAATTTCTATAATGACCCATTTTTTGAAGCTTTTGGCATCATAAAAACATGGTTGTAATTGATTCTTTTCAAAAATTACAAGTGTGTCACTCACCTCACTTATAAAAGGATACCCTGTATCCTCTATTATTGGCACCTTTAAACCATTTTGGTTTGGAGAATACATACCTAAATCATTTCCCAACTTAACTATCCTAATCTTTTAATCCTTAATTTGGGTATAAATCCAACCTAGGAAGGATTTTCGTTCAAACAATCTAAGGATACCTAAAGAAGAGGTAGTGTTCTTCAATGAGCATTTTAATTTTATTTATTTCTCCACCTCCTTAATTTATTATTAAACCATGATGATATAATAAACTCATAATGTTAAATATAATTAATTTTTATATACTATATTCATTACCTACAACCATATCCACTTATATCACATGGGTTATGAAAACAACATTCATGTGTACGGTGGAAAACTATCTCGTTAACCTATGTCATTCATTTTTTTCATTTCCACATTTCATAGTTGGGTATAATGATGGATATAAAGTATATATTTTATATTTATAAAATAATTACACCACTATAGTAAGTATATCATATATAAATTTTTAAATACCATTCCATGGGAGATATGGTAACGTTTCTCTTGCGTATGGCAGACTACAACCTCAGGAAGCGATATGATTCATTTTTTACTAATTCTTTACATGAAAGGTAATAAGGACACAATTAATAAATACATCTTATATATTTGAAATAATAATTATATTCATGAAATATTTATTATTTTAAAAATATAATATATATCATTTTATTTCTTACCCTTTCACTCACTCAAAGATGATAATGTCTTTTGTAAAAGTGTGGACTACGGCCTTCGCAAAATGATGTGAATATCTTTTTTGTCACAGCACCACATGGATGATATATATAAGTATATTTAAATAAATAATATGGTATTTATTATATTATTATAATTATATAAAGTTAAAATATTAGTTACCCCCTTTCCATAATGATCATTGAAAAATTGAAATGTTACTCATGATTATGTATGACCTACCATCTCCATGATCATAATGTTCTTCATTTCTCAAAACCATATTTAATGATTAGTATTGAAAGTATAATTGATGTATTAATACAATAATTATTTCATTATTATTATCCTATATATGATATACCTATAAAATATTTTAAATAAATGGATCTTTCCTGATTAAACATGCATGATAAAATAAGCTAATTAACACATGAAACAATGAAAATAATGAAATATTACTAACTAATGGGTGATAAGATATTATAAAATCATCATATATGATATTATAAATATTTATATATTTCTCTAATAATTTAATAAAATGTTTAAAACCACTATACATGATGTTAAATCGGGTTTAACCAAAATGAAGTGTGGGGTAAGAGATTTCATCTCAATTTCATTTCATTGAGGCATATTGTAAGTTTATGCACCTAATTTATTTTATATTGTGTATATAATACCCCTTTTACATGTTATATCATGATTAATTAATAATTCATGGTATTATAATTTTCAATTTTAATTATTTTATCAATGTTTCTTTGAATTGAAAATTAACAAGTGGTAATTAATTTCATAACTCAATTTATTTTCATTGGGTTGTATTACTTTTTCAGTGTCATTTATATTATAAGATTCTGTGTATAATTAATTTTTACTATATTATTTTATATTTAAACTTATTATATTTTTATTTTTATTTGATACTCATAATTTATTCGTTTATTAATTATCACTTCATTGTGGTGATAATTGTAATGGTTTATTTCACAATATCTTTATAATTAAGATTGTTTATTCTTGAATTTTAGTTGAAGGAAATTATTTGATCATTGTATATTAAACTAATTAATTTTATATTACTCTCTTTAGTCATGATATTTTCTCATAATATTTCTATTTTCCACTCTTTTTTTCTTAAAATAATTGAGAATTTTTTTAATAAAATCTGATTTCATTTCACACATTGGTCAGAAATCTATTTTCTTTCAAAATTGTGTTTTCTACAAAAATTTTCAAAAATGCTTTTAACCTTCTAAAAATTATTTATTAAATAAATTTCCACCCATTTTTAATTTTTAAAAATTTTATTTAAAGGAATATTATTGTCTTTTTATGAATAAATCACTTTTCAAACCTTTTTATAGTGTAAAAGGAATGTTTTTTAACTTGTACGGAATGTACGGATTACCCATTGTCATGAAATTTATTTATTTGAGGATTCCTTTTAAATTAACAAGTATATTTTTAAAGAAATTTTTTTTCTTAATATTTTATAAATTTAATGTCTTAAAAATTAATTTTCAATGAAAAGGATTTTCAAAAAAAAATTGTATTAAAAAGTGATTTTCAAGAGGAAAAGGGTATTTTCCTCATCAATGTTTTTAAAGATATTTTTATAGTATTAATATTAATCAATTTAAACTACCCTTTATTATATATAAACTCCACTATATATATGTTGTATTGATAGTATCTTTATTCTTTCTCTTGTTAGTTTATAATTATTTTTACCAAGGGTAGTATTGTTATTCAATTATTTGCATCATTTTTTTTGTAAATAACTTTCCCCTAAAATGTTCACTTTTATAGGATCCTTGTATATTAAAATTTCCCTAAATATACATATTATCTGTCATGGATATTTTTATTGTTTAAACCATATATTATTTCTAAAATGGTTTCCTATATTGAAATGCTTTTTTTATATGGGTAAATACTGATAAATTTGTATTCTTTACTCAATATGAATATGTGATGATAAGGAAAATTGTTTATAAATTAAATTAATTATTTTATATATGATTAATTCTTTGTACATGAAAGATATGTGTGGGTACTAGTTAAAGATATCCCCTCAATGCATTGGTATTCTCATGGGATGAATTAGCTAACTAGACTTAGTTAAATAGGTTTCTACCAATTAGTTTTAAAAATTTTAGAGGATATATCTTGACAGTAGAGGTATCACATTCCTAGGAAACATGGAATTCAATAATCAAGAATTTATTTACTTGATAATTAAGTTATTATTATTAATTATATTTTATCTATGATATTTCCATTGGGTGAATTTCATTTATTGTTTATTGATTAAATGGAATTCATTTTCAATTATTTACCTTTTCGTATTGATTATTTGAGTCAAGTTGTTTTAATGGTATGTGTGTTCATTAATTTACCTTTCTATGTCAATTATTCTCATTGATTTGTGAAATCATCCATGATACTTAACCCTTACTGAGAATTTGAGCTCTCCCTTATTTTTTTCCATTTCATAGGAATCCATGAAGTGTACTGCGAAAGATATTGAAAAATAAGATGGAGTAAATAATGATATTCTCTAAAAAAATTATGTTGCAATTTTTTTGTATTCAAATGTAATATGGGAATCATGTTTATATATAGTTAAAAATATAATTAACAATTATATACTTTGATATATGATTCCTTGTATTTTGTGAAAATTTAATAAACCGTTTATTGGCTCCGGGCTATTGGGGTTGGGGTCACTACAAACACAGTTTTAAAGAATTCATAATATACTTATTAAAAAATTATCATACTTATTATTATTGATATATTAAATTTAATTCATATTTTTATTTACTTTTATCCTAAAAATAAGTAATATTTCTAATTATATATATCATTAACTCAAATCTCATAAATTTAGAAAATATTTTCAGTAAACTCATATTACTCTCTCTAAAGATGGAATCTTAAACATAGATGATTACTATAAATGGATCTTCCTATAAATATTTAAAATATAGTTTTTGACCAACACCTCCTCTCTCGAATTGAATATTCCATATATAATATTCATATTGATTATACCATGTTTGTGGTACGTACTTCAATATATGTGAATATTTCTTTAAATGAAAATAATTATCTTTTTCATCTATAATTTAAAAACCCACTATATTTTAAGATATACTTCCTCCTTTAAAACTCTATTCAATAATTTCATCTTCACATCCATCTGATAAAATTTGAAAACTATTTATATATAATTCAAAACTAAAATTTGAATTGATTCATGTCAAGGAACCATTATGAATATATATTTCATTTTTATGATATTAATTTAATAATATACATTTCAATGAAATATTTCTTTTTCAAAGGTCACTTTTTCAAACTCATCATAATTATTCATGAACATAGATTCAATTTCAATGACATTTTGATCATAGAAAAATTTCACAATCTCCCAAATCTATTTTTTCACTATTTGATCCATCTCATTATTTTGATATTTTACCCATGACTCATCCTACACGAACTCTAAAAATTATTTTTTAAACCTAATATAATAGATCCACCTACTCTATATTTATCATCTATGGGTTTGTATTAGTTTAATTTTATCTTTAATAATTATTTATGTATCAATACCATCATTTATCCTTCTTCCTTGATTCTATAGTTTATTCACTTTTACAATAACCTATTCTTTAAATTCAATATAAAAATTATAATCATTTTTTTGGGTTGAGGGATTCAATAATTTATATCATTTTAATCATTTTAATCATAAATTTAACTTAAATATGAATTTTTAATTGTATTCCCATATTTTTATTTCATAAAACTAACATAAATATTTTCTGCAATTTTATTCAACTTCTTATTCGACTAGTTATAGGATTTATGATATTTCAGTATCCTAAGAAAAATATTTCATAAACTGAATTACCATATGAAAGAGCACTGTCGTGGGTGCCCTCAAATGATTATTGTGATTTTGGGGTACTTAGGTGCAACAGAGTGGCTGACCAAGGTCATCTCTCAAAGGAGGAAGTGAATTAAAACAAATTTTTAGAGGTATTATAAAAATAAAATAAAAGAGAATAAAAAAACTACTTGAAAGGATGGGGGTTGGTTATAGTTTATAAATCTTGAAGAAGTTTTTTGGAATAATATTGTATATTTGTTTTGTTTTTAGTTTTAAAATGAATTTCGATTAAAATGACACAACAAGAAGATGTTTTTTAGACAATATTTAAAAGACCTAATCGATCTAACTCTACCTCTTTAATCAATTATTTATCATTATCATTTAAATTAACATCCACTTAATTATGAACCCTTAACTTGTTAACCCCTGAACCCTATGAGAATTAACCTTACCACAAAGATGAAGTGAATTTAACCCTAGGAAAGCTTTGGAACATGCAATCGCAACACCCTGATTTGATTGATATTATAATATTAGATTATGGTCAGTGGTAAATTAATTCACATTTACCCTCTAGAAATTATAATTAATTGAGTTTATGAATTATATTTTAACTATACAAATTTATCCTGTGTGACTTGGTTTCACAGATTAAGTTTAAGCTCTCATAATTTACACAAAATCTTGACCTCACGTGTTTTTGTGTCAATTGTTCGATTTCTTGATTAATTTCATTTAAATTAAAAATAAATTAATATTACATATTATTATAATTACAGTATCTCATTGATTCAAAATAAATTAATTAAAGAGGTGAAAATTAGATCGATTACATAAAAAAACTACTCTTCCATGATAGTTGTTGTCATCGTAGAAACGTTTTGCATTTGCAACGGTTTAGAAAGGGTATAACCCAATCTCATTTCCACTCTTTATTTCTAACCCAAATAGTAAGATTAAGAGAAGAATAAAATTTAAAACAACAAAATAAATGGAAGACAAACTAAGAGGTTATTGAAAGAAGAAAAGAATTACAACATGAAGAAGAAGAAGGGGAAGAGGAGGGATTGATGAGGGGATCCTTGCTTCAAGAGATACCCCTCTTACAATGGTTGGAGAATTGGAGTTAAACCTATTATCTTCTTCCTTAAAATTCTCAATGCACGTCCCAACCCCACCAAATGAGAAAAACACCAATTTATAGAGTGTTGGGGAGGCTAGATTCAAAGTGGTTTCAAGTGTGAATGGAGAATCTCAGCCAAATATTTTATACAAATTTTCACCACCCATATGACCACCAAAACACGTGAATCATCTTCCCTTCAAGAAGGCCTATTCGTTTAAAAAAGGGTATTGTAGCTCCTCTCAATGTTTGGGCCTGATTTAGGCACGGATGAAGAAGTTATGATCTAAATACAGAACCCATGTCTATTCTGCCGAGTCCATCCCACCATTGACTTAATGTCACATTTACTCCATCCAAATGCACTCTTTAGCTCTAGTTATTGAATAAATGTTGTATAAAATTAAGTTATGAACACTGTTACAAAATATTAAGTTCAAATAATAAATATTAAAATATTTATCTTTAAAATACTACAGTACATTTTAAAAGGGTAAAACTAGAATTTTCATCAAATTTTCAAATGAATGATCTAATCCCAAATATTTCGTAAATGAGTTTATTTATCACAAACTGAGGAAATTATATCATTTATTATCAATAAAATATTCAACAAAATAGTTTTTTATCAACTCCCCCACACTTACCCTTTTTCACTCCTGGTAAAACCCACATATCAAGTAAACATCAATATCAAATCAAAACCAATTTTAAAACACATATCTTTGAGATTCAACAATTCCACACCAAGAAATAAAATATATCATGCCTTATAAAAAACCATTATTTGAAGTTCTTAATTTATATCATTCAATATATTTCCACTTTATTTATCCACCCATTCATGAAACACTTACCTCACTTGAATTTTCTCTTATCACACAAATGTCAATTTTTTTGCAATGTCTTTCTCATCCAAACTCATACAAGGGTCACCATAGGCTTGATAAATTCCTACATCTCTACCAAATGTGATTCAAGGACATATGTTTATCATGAGGACTTTTCAGGGTTGTTCTGTGGCTTTCGGTTGGTAGGATTTAGATGTGAAAAATTCTGAGGCTGAATGAGGAGGGCTTGACTCTTTTTGAAGCAAAATTGCATTAATATAATTTTCACTTAAATATGGTCTCCTAATTGATCCCCATAGTATCAATTCAGCTCCATCATCATGAAAAGTCATGGAAAGTTTACACCATTCATCATTCAGCAAATAAAATTTCAATCTTCACAAACATGATTTTCTTGAAAGCTTCAGATATGCACAGCTTTCTACATCAATTAGAAGCTCCAGAAAAGGAACAGCCTCACTTATCATGAAAGCTCTAGAAAAGGAAAATCTTTCAATATAATGATTTTCATCAAAATAAAACACATCTCTTCAGAATTTAATTTTTCACCCAAAGTATCACAAAATGTGGTATCACAACACAAGACAGCTTCCCCCACACTTAAACTCAACTAGATTATGCAATTTCACTTCAAGAGTTGGTTGGATAGGGAAAATTGGATTTTAATGTGGCTATCCTAACAGGATATGCATGGATTATAAGGGATAAAAGGATTAAACGTTCAAGTTAGGCCATTATAAAAAAGGATTCATTGAAATAGGGGCTTTAATACCAAACAAACGCCTCAATCATTTAAACATAAGTACCTCAAACCCTCATGTTTTTACAGAAATAAATCAAATTCTGGTTAAATCAAGCATGGTTTGGTTCTCTCAAGACATGATGTGAATGTAAAGAATATGAAAATAATGGTTCAGAAGCCTAACAAGAAAGTGATTTCAAATATAAAGACAGTGAGATGTGGCATGGGATTCAAAATTCAGTGTACTTTTCATGAAATTACTAAATATTTGAACTTGAAAAAAAGTTATTTCAGCATTCATTTAAGCTTAGTTTCGAGGGATAAATTGTTTCACTTATTGATATGAATTTAAAAATGGTGATGAGAATCATTTCATCTCAAAAGTTTCAAAAACACACAGAAAATTGAAAAATAAACACTCAAAATTTGAAAAACACACAATTTTTTGTTTTGTTTTTTTTTTCTTAATAGGAAAACAATTGAAATTACTAAAATAAAAGGTTACCACCCCCACACATAAAATATTGCATTGTACTCAATGTGAACCCATGATATGATATATGCACATGAAATGTATAATTTTAAATAGGAAAAAGAATAAAAAAGTTAAAGGGTTAGGAACAGCCTGATGTGCTCAAGTGATGATGGGGTCATGCAGTGTGATAAAATCCATGGCATCAGTAGAAATTTCCTCAATGTATCTCTTCAAATGTTTCTCATTGACTGTAAAGCTCCTTCATGTGTCCTCTTATGTGATCTCCACTGCACCATAAGGAAAAACATTAGTCACAATATAAGGACCTAACTGTCTGGAACGCAACTTACCAGGCATCAGCTTCAGTCGTGAACTATAGAGAAGGACTTTCTCTCCAACATAAAACTTTTTTTGTTGGATCATTATATCATGAGTTTCCTTTGATTTTTCCTTATAGAGCCTTGAGTTCTCATATTAAGACAATCGAATCTCCTCAAGCTCTTGAATTTGCATCTTCCTTTGGATTCCATCTTAGGCCAAATCCATGTTTCATTTCTTTATTGCCCAATAGGCCCAATTCTCAACTTCCATGGGGAGATGACACGCTTTCCCAAAAACAATCTAAAATGGGGACATACCAATGAGGTTCTTGTATGATGTCATATAAGCCCACAACTCATCATCCATGCACATGCATCAATCCTTCTTATTTGGTTGCACGGTTTTCTCCAAGATTTCTTTCAAATCACTATTTGAATCCTCAGCCTAGCCATTTGTTTAGGGGTGGTATGGTGTTGATGTTTTGTGTGTCACCCCATACATTTAAAGGAGGGAAGAAAGGTTCTTACTGAAAAAGTGTGTCCCTTGGTCACGGATAATGGCCTTTGGTACTCCAAACCTGCAGAAAATTTGATCCTTTATAAAATCCACTACAACATGAGAATCGTCAGTCCTGGTGGCCTTGGCCTCCACCCATTTACTCGCATAATAGACAGCAACAAGGATATACAACCAAATTAACTAGGAAAAGGACCCTTAAAATCGATGCCTCATACATAAAAAATCTCACAGAATAGTATGGGTTGTTGGGGCATCTCATGTCACCTAGTAATGTTCCCAGTGTGTTGGAAATGAGATAATGGTTTACAAAACACATGGGCATCATGGAATAAGCTAGGACAATATATTCCAGAGTACAAAACAATCCTTGCTATCCATTGGGGTCCAAAGTGTCCACCACAAGAAATTGTATGACAAAAATGTAAAACAGACTCCAACTGATGATCAGGAACACACCTCCTAATGACTTGGTCACTACACATGCGCCAGAGGTAAGGATCATCCCACACAGAAAACCAATAATCACTTTTTAATTTTTGGACTTGATGCTTCTTCAAATTTACTGGAATTTCAGAGGCAACAATGTAATTAACTAAATCAGCATACCAAGGATGCGTACTTGAGATGGTATAGAGATGTTCATCGGGGAAAGTGTCCTGAAGTGGTACCTGGTCCAAGGTGTCACCCTCTGGTGTGTTAGTAAGCCTACTCATGGGGTATTCTACCAAATTCTTTGACCCCTTCTTGTCCTTTATCTCAATATCAAATTCCTGAAGAAGGAGCATCCATCGGATCAGCCTGGTTTTTGAATCTGGCTTCTTCAAGAGGTACCTCAGAGCTGCATGGTCATAAAAAACAACTACTTTAGAGCCCAATAAATATGAATGAAATTTATCTAAAGCAAATATGATGTCAAGAAACTCCTTTTCTGTGGTTGTGTAGTTTGATTGGGTTGAACCCAGTGTCATTAATGCAAAGGCAATCACATGTGAACGTCCCTCCACCCTCTGAGATAAGACAGCTCCAACCGCGAAGTTGGAGGCATCACACATAAGATCAAAAGGAATATCCCACCATGGGGGTTGTATGATCGGTGGAGTGGTCAGAAACTTCTTTTTCTCGTCAAAGGAAGTCCTGCAAGAATCATCAAACACAAAATCTGAATCCTTTTGAAGTAATCGTGACATAGGAAGAGAAATCTTACTAAAATCTTTGATGAAGCACCGATAAAATCCTACATTCCCTAGGAAAGATCTAACATGACGCACACATGAATGATAGGGTAAGGATGAAATAATGTCTATATTAGATCTATCAACCTCTATCCCATGTTCTGACACTGCATTTCCTAAGACAATGCCATGATGTACCATGAAATGAAACTTTTCAAAGCTCATGACCAGATTCTTCTCAATACAACATGTCACGACCCGTCCTCGGGGCCCATGCTGTGACTACCACATTCTCACCTTCCATAGGCCAGGGGCTGGCGACTAGCACCAAAGGCGTAAATCCCGATGAAAAAGGAAGGCATTGCCTTTATATAAGCAAACAAACACAACAGAGTACGCAAGATGAAATAAACACTAAGTAAACTAAAAACAAAAGTAAGTGCTGCAAAGTAAATGGGCAGGTATAAAAACCCAAATGAAAGTACAGTACAACTGATAAAGAAAGTACAACAGCTGAAAAGTAAAGCAGAAACCACCAAGTCGTCCTCTGGAATTCCCACCTGAAGGGTGGGTACAGATAGTCTCATCGGCTCCTCGAGTCCGGTCGTCTGCTCTGAGTACGTCCCACCAAGTGCTCCACCTCTAGGTACTGTCTCTCTCCACAAGACTCCACCTCGATCAATGTTGTATGTCGTCTGCATCCAACACAACGTAGTGTGGGCATAGGCCATGCAGGGGTGAGTATACAATACTCAGTAGGGACCCCGAGACTCCCGAAGGTCTCCCAGAATCCACAAAGGAATAGACCACAAAGGAATAATTCAAACACAAAGTATCAACCAACTCTACTTAGGTATATGCCCATACAAATACCTAATTCATCAATTCTAGTTCGGCTCCAACTCTTGAGCCCAAGTACAACCCAGTCCACACAGGAAAGCACAGCCCAGTCCACATAGGAAAGAAAGTCAATCATATCAATGATAATGATTGAAAGTCAAGACTCAGATCACATAGGTATACTACTCACGAAGAGGGGTGGAGATGATAGATGTAGCCTATGAATCATCTCGCTTGCCAAACCCATGTATGATCCAAGTATAGAAGTCGTCGCTGCCGAAACCAAGTAGGACCCTAGTACAGTAACCATCGCTGCAAAACCCACGTAGGATCCAAGTACAGTCATCCTCGCTGCCGAACCCACATAGGATCCAAGTACAGTCGTCCTCGCTGTTGAACCCACGTAGGATCCAAGTACAGTCCTCATCGTCGCCACAGTCGCAGCCAGCTCTAGGGTTCCCACACACAGCACGCTCGATTCTGGGAGGGTCTGATCCACGAGCCAAGAGGTTTGATACATCAACTGTCATAAATTCTAGAGTTGATGTATCCCAAAGTTCTGTCTCGTCAAAAGGAACTCAACGCAATAGACGGTGCGTCAATCGGACGCCCGGTTTGAGAGATATAGTCTTTTCTGTCCCAAGGGCCCGGTTAGAAATATGATCATTTCTAACCCAGCTGATATCCAAAATTATTCGAAACTCACTTATAGTATCGCAAAAGGACCGTCTCGTCGAAAGAGTCTTAGTTCCGCAGACGGCTCGTCGATCGGATGTGCGGTCTTTAAGTTAACCTCATTTAAGTGATTAAGAGGCCCGGCCCATTTACCCTAGTGGGCTGACGGGTCGGGTTGACCCAGTTTAACGGGTCCCACCCAGCAGGGTGTCGGTCCGGTTCGAAGGGTTACACAATTCAGCCCGAAGGGGCGCAGCCTGGCCCAAAGGGGTGTAGCCCGGCCCGGCGAGGTGCGGTCAGGCCCGGCGGGGCGCGGTGCGGCCCGGCCCGGCCTGGCGCAGCCCGGCTGGCTCGGCTGAAGCCAAGCGGTTCAAGGGGGGGGGGGGGGGCGCCCCCCCCCCCCCCATTCCCCCGGTTTTCCACACTGGCGGTGCCACCCTTCCCCAAACCAGCCGGCTAGACCGGCTGGTCTTTGCGCACGCAGCCCGCATGGGCGGGTCGCCGGTCCTCCAGCGCGGCGCCCTCCTGGATCCGCGAGCTAGCACCGTCCGGCCGGCCAACGAGTCGTCTGGTTCTTCCACCGAAGTGGCCCTCGTTGAGGGCCGCGGTTCGTTCCGTACAACTGGTGTGACGGCGCCGGTTCCCTTCATCAAGATCCTGGCATGGCGCGACGGCGCTGTGTTTTTTCTTCCGCCTCCAGTTGCCAATTCCAAAGGAATAAAGTTCCAGCGGAGGGTTGTCGGGTCGTGTTCGTTCGGCCCACATCCTCCGCGTTAGACGGTATCACATGGAGAAGAATTCACAAGGTTCACGAAACACAACAAACAATTTTATTCTCAGTAAAATTGAATCAACACACCCTACCTCGAAAAGATGACAAGTGTTGGCAGCGTGGTTGATGGCGTCGCGAGATGAGGGTTCGTAGACGTCGATGGAGAGTGTCTGAGGAGGAAGTGGCATCTCCCCTTTTTTCATGGAGAGAAGATTTAAAGGCATGACGTTGTTGGAAAGTTCTCGTGTCAGTGTCTCCTCCCTTGTTGCGGAGGAAGAAGAGGACGGAGAAACTGGGGTCGCCGAGTCGAAGTTCTTCGTTGAAGAGTTGATGTTCTTCATTGAGGATGAAGTTCTTCAAAAAAAACTAGAGCTCTCACCCCAAAATCTCAACACAACATGGCAAACCCCAAAAATAAAATAAGGCTTCCCTTATTTTATTAAATCATTCCATGCATTCTAATTTAAAAAATTCAAACACTTAATTAATTAATGAATAGTTTCAATTAATAAATTAATGTGTGTGTTGGCATTCAATAAAGAGGGAGATAGAGAGAGTTACTTAATTAAAGGGGGTTAACAAGTTTTAAAGGGGTAGTTTATGAGAGTTATGGAAATGTGAAGTGTTGGGGCTCATGTGGGCCCCACCTCACATTTATCCTCACATGGGTAGTTAGGATGTTAGTGGGTCCCACCCTAACTTCCCCATATTTATAACCACTTAAGATATAAAAATAAAATTTGTCCCACAAATTTATTCACCTCTCAATTAATCCACAAAAATTAACTTCTTCTCCCGTGAAAACGCATCTTCAATAAAGGTACTCTTAAGAAATTAATGGTGTTGTGAGTTCATCGGTGCCCTCGGATTTCAATTCCAAGCACCGGTTCAAAAGATAGAAAAACTTGCTCCTTCGTTCACTGGACGTACCCAAGCTAAACTTCGGAAAATTATTTCGGGCACACCGGGCCTCGGAATCAGGTGCCGTTAGAAACTGTGTACTCGTAAAATCCCAAAGAATTTAAGAAAAAAAATTCCTTGAAATTTACGGGTCTTTACATTACTCCCACCTCAGGGATTTACATCCCCGTAAAGCTACATCATAAACTAGGAAAACAAATGAGGGTATTGTGCATGCATCTGAGCCTCCCGCTCCGATGTGCTCTACTGGAGGTTCTGGTGCTGCCAAGGAATGCGCACCAGAGGAATCGACCGTCCATGTAGGACCCACTTCTGTCGATCCTCGATCTCCACCGAGACCTCCGCAAAAGTCGCCCCGTCATCGATGTCCAGCTCCCCGTGATCAATGATATGTGTCGGGTCGTGCACATATCTCCTCAGCTGAGATACATGGAAAACTTCATGCACCCGGTGCAACTGAGGTGGAAGGGCCAGGCGATAAGCCACCTCGCCTACCATTCTGAGAACCTAGAATGGTACGATGAAGCGCGGAGATAACTTGTTGCCCCGACCAAATCTCCATAATCCACGTTGAGGTGAGACCCGTAAGAAAACGTGGTCGCTATCCTCGAACTCCAGTGGTATCCACCTCCTAGAAGCATAGGACTTTGTCTGCTCTGTGTAGTCCTCATCCACTCCTGGATGATCTGCACCTTCTCTGTCATAGCCTGAACCATCTCTGGTCCTACGAGTGCTGACTCCCTAGGGTCAGTCCAGCACATAGGTGATCTGCAAGGTTGGTCGTACAATGCCTCGTATGGTGACATCTCAATGGTGGAGTGGTAACTGTTGCTGTACGCAAACTCCACCAAGGGTAAGTGATCCTCCCAACTATGAACAAAGTTGAGAACACATGCATGGAGCATGTCCTCGAGAGTCTAAATGGTCCTCTCTGTTTGGCCATCCGTCTGAGGATGAAAGGCGGTGCTCAGGCGTAGCTACGTCCCAAAAGCCTCCTGCAACCCCTTCCAAAGCCAGGAAGTAAAGTGAGCATCTCGATCGGATACGATAGATGATGGCACTCCATGAAGTCGTATGATCTCTTGAACATAGAGGCGTCCCAAGATCTCCACTGAGCCCTTCTCTCTGATAGGTAGGAAGTGGTCCAACTTGGTGAGTCGGTCGACAATCACCCAGATGGAGTCGTGTCCTCTGGAAGTACAAGGGAGACCCGTCACGAAATCCCTGGATATCCCATCCACTTTCACTCCGGGACCTCTAAGGGTTGTACCAAGCCTGCTAGTACCTGGTTCTCTTCCTTCACCTACTAGAAGGTGAGGCATCATGAAACGAACTCTGCCACAACCTTCTTCATACCCGGCCACCAGTGTTGTTGTCTGGGATCCTGGTACATCTTCGTTACTCCAGGATGTACCTCCAAAGGGGAAGTGTGAAACTCCCTCAGCACCTCCTCCTTAATGAAAGTGGTACCATGGTAAGTCCCCTAAAGAGGATGATGTGCTCTCCTCCTACAGAAAATCCATCAGGTGCATGTTCTATGGATATCTGTGCACGTCGCATCTCATAGTAAACATCCCCACATTGTGCCCCTATAACCCGCTGAAGTAGTGGAGGAGTGACTGTGAGTGACTGTAGAAAGGTTTCTCCATCTCTATTCATGAAGGATATCTGCAAGGCAGCTAGTTGCTTCGTCGCCTCTCCAAGTAGTTGAATGCATGATCTCCTGCTAAGAGCATCAGCTACCACATTCCCCTTCCCAGGTGTATAGACTATCTCAAAGTCATAGTCCTGGAGGAACTCAATCCATCGCCGATGTCTTAGGTTTAGGTTCTTATGTGAGAAGATGTACCTAAGACTCTGGTGGTCAGATTAAACTTTAAAGCACTTTCCCATCAGATAGTGTTGCCACGTCTTTAAGGCGAATACCACTGCTGCTAACTCCAGGTCATGGGTAGCGCAGTTCTGCTCGTGCTGCCTCAACTGTCGTGAACTATAAGCGATCACCGCCAGCTCCTATATCAAGACACACCCGAGTCAAGTCCCTAATGCATCACAGTATACTACGTACCCTACGCCCTCCTCCAGTAGCCTCAAGATGGGTGCACTGGTCAATCTCAGTCTCAGCTCCTGAAAGCTCTGCTGACATCTATCTGACCACATGAAGGGTTTCCCCTTCTTCGTCAAAGCTGAAAGGGGTGCTGCAACTCTGGAGAAGTCTGGCGTGAATCTCCAGTAATACCCAACCAAACCTAGGAAACTCCTCACCTCTGTCACACTCCTGGGTGGCTCCCAAGAAAGTACTACCTTGATCTTCACAGGATCCACTGCAACTCCCTCCTCAGAGATGACGTGCCCCAAGAAGTGGACCTCTCAAATCCAGAACTGACACTTCAAGAGCTTTCCATAAAGCTGGTGCTCTCGGAGTGTGTCTAGTACAACCCGTAAGTGGTAGGCGTGCTCCTCCTCAGTAGTCGAGTAAATCAGTATGTCATTGATGAAGACTACGACAAATCGATCAAGGTAAGGCTGGAAGATCCTGTTCATGAGACTCATGAACACTGCTGGAGTGTTGGTTATGCCAAAAGGCATAACAAAGAACTCATAGTGGTCATACCGATGCCTGAAGGCTGTCTTCTACACATCCTCATCTCGAACTCTGAGCTGATGATAGCCTGACCTAAGGTCTATCTTCAAGAACCATCGTGCTCCCTTGAGCTGATCAAAGAGGTTGTTAATCCTCGGGAGTGGATACTTGTTCTTTACGGTCACCTGATTCAGGTGATGGTAGTCGACACATAGTCGTAAGCACCCATCCACCTTCTTGGTGAATAAAATCAGAAAAGCCCAGGGTGAAACACTCGGTCGGATTTATCCCTTGTCCTACAAGTCCTCCAGTTGTACCCACATCTCTCGAAGATCAAAGAGAGCCATCCGATATGCTGGACTAGATATCGGGGCTTTCCTGGGGTAAAGGTTAATATAGAAGTCTACCTCTCTGTGAGGAGGTAGTCCTAGAACGTCGTCAGGAAAAACATCCGCGAACTGATCCACCACAACAAGAAAACTCGGACTCTGCACATCAACTGCTCCTAGGATGAGATTAGCCAACTGATGTGTGATCGGATGCCCTCTCCTCTGTGTAAGTCCATCATGCACTGCAAAGGCTCCCTTCTTGCCGGTGAAGGTGAACCTACTCCCATCTGTGCAGACACACCACACATTGTGCCGAAAACAGGTTATCTGTGCATGGACTGTAGATAACCAATCCATACCCAAGATGACATCGTAAGGACTCAACGCCTCTACAAGAAGATCTCAGCCGAAGCTCTCGCATCCTAGAGTAAGCTCACACTTCCGGTACCAGTGTGTAATCATCAGGTCTGCTCCCATAGAAGTCTCTAGCCATAAGGATCGAGCCAACGGCTCCGTCGGAATCTCTGAGCTCTGAACAAGGGCAGTGGAAATGAAAGAATGACTCACTCATGTGTCTATGATAACTGTAGAAAGGGTGGAGTAGATAGATATAGTACCCCGAATCATCTCAGGTGTGTCGTGGTCATAAGCATCCACAGCTTGAAGCTGAGCCTACCTTTGTCCGTCAGCTCCCTGTGGTTAGGGTGGACCTCCTGGTGGTGGTGGTGGTAGAGCCTCAAAGCGTTGCCCACCACCTACTTCTCGGCTAGCTCCTCTGCCTCATTCGTCTGCTCCCTATGGACCTCCACAGTCAAGCCTCTGCCTTGGTCTGGGTTGTGCCTCAACCATCTACTACTCCTCTGCATGGCGGATCGGGCAGTCACGATCCATGTGGACCTGCCCGCCGCATGCATAGCACTGCCTTCCCCTCATATGGCTAGCTCTGCTCCGTGTGCCCTGCACATCCGAACCAGTATCCTGTGGTCGTCCACCTGATGTCCTAGTCATCTTGGACCTCTGCGACATCTATCTACTACAGGCTGCAAAAGACTCCGCTACGTGTCGCCCTGCGGTGGGTCTCGCTGCTGGCGTAGGCTCAGCAAGAAAGATCTCCACAAGAAGGGCTTGCTCCAGTACTCCTGCCTGCGTCGGAATGCTAAGGGAGATCATTGAAGCCCTGATCTCATGCCTCAGTCCCTGATAAAAGTTCCGGACCCAGAATAATGGTTCTCGTACCATGTCCGTGGAGTAGTGCGAGAGGTCGGTAAATCTCGCCGAGTACTGGGCTACTGTCATGCTGCCATGTCGTAGCTATAGTAACTCCTAGATGCACACTGCACGGAGGGTGGCTGGAACAAACTCCGAGTAGAAGAGGCTCTCGAAGTCTGTCCAAAGTAGAGATGCCTCATCGTGCACCTGGATCATCATGATCCACCATCTACCTGTTGTTGCATGCAAGAGACTCGCGGCAAGGATCACCATAAGGTCTGCTGGTGTCCCTACCAATCTAAAGACTCTGACGATAGCCTCCAGGCAATCCTCGGCTACCTGAGGGTTTGTCTCTCTGCGGAACCTAGGTGGCCTCTATCACTGAAACTCATTCAATGCACCCAGGTGGTGTGCGCTCTCTGCTGCTGGAGTTGGTGGAATTGGTGGCTCAGCGGGTAATGGTACCGCTGGTGCCTCCGCTGTAATGGGGCCCTGCACTAAGGATTTGTCACTCGGTGGGCTTCCATCTCGTACGTAGCTTGGAACCCTAGATGGATGCCTACATGGGGCCATTCTGAAAAGCAACAGGTGCTCCATGATTAATATAGTATACCTGGTGAGCTGACACAAATTAATCACAAAGAAAATGCTTGAAACACACATGCAATCAATGTTTTCGTGCACTGAGTTGGAAATCAGAAGTCAGGGTCCTGGTGTATGGATACGTCGGCCTCTGCACCAACAATGGACTCCCTGGACTGAAAACCATACTCATTACTCTTAACACTATTGCTTCACATTAGAGAATAATCAGAGTCCTAAGTTCTCCAGTAGAACCAACTCCTCTGATACCAATTTGTCATGACCCATCCTCTGGTCCCATGTCGTGACTACCCCAAGCTCACCTTCCATAGGCTAGGGGCTAGCGACTAGCACCAAAGGCGTAAATCCCAATAAAAAGGGAAGGAATTTCCTTTATATAATCAAATAAACACAACAGAGTATGCAAGCTAAAGTAAACACTAAGTAAACTGAGAACAAAAGTAAGTGATGCAAAGTAAATGGGCCGGTATATAAACCCAACTAAGAGTACAGTACAACTGAGAAAGAAAGTCCAATAGCTGAAAAGCAAAGCAGCAACCACCAAGTCGTCCTCCAGAATTCCCACTTGAAGGGTGGGTACAGATAGTCTCGTTGGCTCCTCGGGTCTGGTCGTCCGCTCTGAGTACGTCCCGCCAAGTGTTCCACCTCTAGGTACAGTCTCGCTCCACAAGACTCCACCTTGATCAATGATGTCTGTCGTCTGCATCCAACACAACATTGTGCGATCATAGCCTATGCAGGGGTGAGTATACAATACTTAGTAAGGACCCCGAGACTCCCGAAGGTCTCCCAGAATCCACAACGGAATAGACCACAAAGGAATAATACAAAAATGAAGTATCAACGAACTCTACTTAGGTATATTCCCATACATATACCTAAGTCATCAATTCTAGTTCGGCTCCAACTCCCAAGCCCATGTACAACCCATTCCACACAAGAAAGCACAACCCAGTACACATAGGAAAGCAAGTCAATCATATCAATGATAATGATTGAAAGTCAACACTCAGCTCACACAGGTATACTACTCATGAAGAGGGGTGGAGATGATAGATGTAGCCTCTGAATCATCTCCCCTGCCGAACCCATGTAGGATCCAAGTACAAAATTCATCACTGCAAAACCCACATAGGATCCTAGTACAATAACCATCGCTATCGAACCCATGTAGGATCCAAGTACAGTCGTCCTCACTGTCGAACCCGCGTAGGATCCAAGTATAGTCTTCCTCACTACCGAAACCACGTAGGATCCAAGTACAGTCGTCATCGTCGTCGCAGTCGCAGCCAGCTCTAGGGTTCCTGTACACAGCACGCTCGATTCCGGGAGGGTCTGCTCCACGAGCCAAGAGGGTCGATACATAAATTGTCACAAATTCTATAGTTTATTTATCCCGAAGTTCCATCTCGTGAAAACAAACTCAACGCAACAGACGGTGCGTCAATCGGACAGTCGGTCTGAGAGATATAGGCTTTTCCATCCCAGGGGCCCGGTTAGAAATATGCTCATTTCTAACCTGGCCGATATCCAAAATTATTCAAAACTCACTTAGAGTCTCTCAAAAGGACCGTCTCATCGAAAGAGTCCTAGTGCCATAGACGGCGCGTCGATCGGACGCGCGGTCTTTAAGTTAAACCCATTTAAGTGATTAATAGGCCCGGCCCGTTTAGCCTAGTGGGACGACGGGTCGGGTTGACCCAGTTTGATGGGTCCGGCCCAGCAGGGTGTTAGTCCAGTCCAAAGGGTTAAAAAAGTCGGCCCGAAGGGGCATGGCCTAGATCGAATGGGCACAGCCCTGCCTGGCGGGGCGCGGTCCGGCCCAGCGGGGTGTGGCTCGGCCCGGCGTGGCTAGGCTGGGCGCGCGGCCCGGCTGGCTCGACCAGCTGGCCGAGCGGCACAGCCGAAGCCGAGCGGTTCCAGGGGGCAGCCCCCCCCCCCCCAATTTTCTACACCGGCGGTGCTGCCCTTCCCCAAACCAGCCGGCTAGACCAGCCGGTCTTTGCACACGCGGGCCGCCGGTCCTCCAGTGTGGCACTCTCCTGGCG
Organism: Viscum album; assembly: GCA_963277665.1. Classification (NCBI taxonomy): domain Eukaryota; kingdom Viridiplantae; phylum Streptophyta; class Magnoliopsida; order Santalales; family Viscaceae; genus Viscum; species Viscum album. Next base: position 1,936,503,400 of record OY728142.1, read on the forward strand.
CCGCGGTCCAGCACCACCCGACCGGCCAGTCCTCTAACACGATTCCCTCCTAGCGTCGCGGTTCCTCTTCACCAGGCTGGCCGACAGACCGGCCTGTTCTTTCGCCAAAGCGGCCTGTGTTGCGGGCTGTAGTTCCTTCTGCACAACTGGTGCGACGGCGCAGTTTCCCTTCGTCACGATCCCGGCATTGTGCGACGGCACTGTGTTTTTCCTCCTCCTCCGGTTGCCAATTCCAAAAGAATAAAGTTCCAACGGAGGTTTGTCGGTCCATGTTCATTCAGTCCGCGCCCTCCTCATTAGACGGTATCACATGGCCAAGAATGCACAACGTTCACGAAACGCAACGAACAATTTTATTCTCAATAAAATTGAATCAACACACCCTACCTCAAAAAGATGATGAGTGTTGGCATCGCGGTTGATAGCGTCGCGAGATGAGGGTTCGTAGATGTCGACAGAGAGCGTCCGAGGAGAAAGTGGGGACTCCCATTTTTGTCACAGCGAGAAGATTGAAAGGCGTGACGTCGTTGGTGAGTTCCCGCGTCGGTGTCTCCTCACTTGTCGCGGAGGAAGAATAGGACGGATAAACCGGGGTCACCGAGTCGAAGTTATTTGTCGAAGAGTTGGTGTTCTTCATTGAGGATGAAGTTCTTAAAATAAAACTAGAGATATCTCCCCAAAATATCAACACAACATGCCAAACCCCAAAAATAAAATAAGGCTTCCCTTATTTTATTAAATCATTCCATGCATTCAAATTTTCAAAATTCCAACACTTAATTAATTAATGAAGAGTTTCAATTAATTAATTAATGTGTGTGTTGGCATGCAATAAAGAGGGAGAGAGTGATAGTTTCTTAATTAAAGGGGGTTAACAAGTTTTGAAGGGGGAGTTTATGAGAGTTATGGAAATGTGAAGGGTTGGGGCTCGTGTGGGCCCAACCGCAAATTTATCCTCACATGGGTAGTTAGGATGTTAGTGGGTCCCACCCTAACTTCCCCATGTAAGTTATAACCACTTAAGATATAAAAGTAAAATTTTTGCCACAAATTTATTCACCTCTCAATTAATCCACAAAAATTAACTTCTTCTCCCATGAAAATGCATATTCGGTAAAGGTCCTCTTAAGCAATTACCGGCGCTGCGAGTTCATCGGTGCCCTCAGATTTCAATTCCAAGCACTTGTTCAAAATATAGAAAAACCTGCTCGTTCTTTCACAGAACGTACCTGAGCTAAGCTTCAGAAAATTATTCTAGGCACACCGAGCCTCGGAATCAGGTGTCATTAGAAATTGTGTACTCGTAAAATCTCAAAAAATTTAAGAAAAAAATTTCCTTGAAATTTACGGGTCTTTACACAATGATTCAACACCTTTCCCAAACTACTTAGACATTCATCAAATGATGACCCATACACTGTAAAATCATTGATAAATACCTCCATGAAGGTCTCAATAAAATCATAAAAAATACTCACCATACATCTATGGAAGGTACCTGGGGTGTTGCAAAGTCTAAATGGAATCCTTAGGTAAGAAAACATGCCAAAGGGACAAGTGAATGTAGTCTTCTTCTGATCTTCCGGATCTATAAGAACCTGAAAATATCTAGAAAATGCATCCAAGAAACAATAGTGTGTCTTCCCAGCTAGTATCTCAAGCATCTGATCAATAAATAGGAGTGGGAAATGGTCTTTGCGAGTGGAATGATTTAGTTTCCTATAATCAATACACACACGCCAACTGTTTTTTACCCTCATTTGAACTAACTCATCTTTCTCATTTTTAAAAACAGTAACACCACTTTTCTTAGGCACAACCTGAATAGGACTTACCCACTGAGAATATGAAATGGGATAGATTATACCTGCCTCGATCAATTTTTCAACCACTTTTTTAACAACGTCCAGAAGGGTTGGATTGACTCTCCTTTGTCGTTGCCTCACCAGTTTATCCCCATCCTCCAAAATAATCCTATGCATGAAAATGGAGTGGCTAATACCTGATATGTCAACCAAGGTTCACCTGATTGCCCTGATGTTCTCCCTCAAACGATTCAAAAGTTTTTCTTCATGTTCAAAAGGGAGATTGTTAAAAATGATAACAGGTAATTTGTCACCACTTAACAAGTATGAGTATTTTAGATTTGGTGGTAATGGATTGAGTTCCAGTGTAGGGGGTGGTGTATGGATGGGGACATAGAAGGAACTGAAATATGTGCACAAAGAGAATTAGTTTCAGAATATACATCATCAAAATCAGAGAATAAAGCATCAAATCCATCAGTATACTCAACATCCATGTCATAATTAGAGTTCACGTGATCAAAATAAGAATATCATTCTATTTCAAAATCAAATCTAAGAGAGTATTTTGCATTATAAATAGTTGTGGTAGTACTCTTAGACATCAAACTAGAACCAATGCTCATAATCTCACTAAGAATAGGACAATCAAATTCCCTGGAATTTTTACTTGGTGGATCAAAATGGGAGATAACAAATGCAGAATGATCCTCTGGGGGGTACTTCATGGAGTCCATAACATTAAAAATTACAACTTCATCTCCAAACTCCATGGAAAGTGTACCCTCATGAACATTTATGATAGTTTTTACAGTTTTTAAGAAGGTTCTACCTATGATAATGGGAGCACGAGAACTTACCTGATCATCCTCCATTTTGAGCCCATAGAAGTCTACTGGAAGGATCATGTCTCTTACCCAGACAAGTACATCCTCAAGGACTCCCACTAGATATGTCGTAGCTGTATTCGTCAATTGCACCACTACTCTCATCGGCTTCAGCTCACCAACCTTCAAAGAAGAGAATACATAGTGAGGCATCACATTTATGGAAGCTCCTCAATCACAAAGAGCATTAGAGAAGTGCAACTCCCCTATGGTACATGGGATGGTGAATGTCCCGGGATCCTTGCACTTTTTGAGCATTGCTAGAGTTGGTGTAATGAGTGCTGATACATTCCTTCAAAGGTTGATCCTCTCATTTCCCTTGAGCCCTCTTAGATTGATGTATAATTCTTTTAATAATGTGGCATACCTTGGGATTTTTTTGATGGATTCAAGTAGAGGGATGTTGATCTCAACACGCTTGAATGTGCCCAAAACCTCTTTTTACATCGCCTCTTCAGCCATATTCTTGGTTTGAACAACCCAATTTGGAAAGGGAAGAGGTTTAGGAGGAACATAATCAATATTTTTCTTACCTTTATCTTTCTCCTTGGGTTTCCCATTGGTTGGTATGGAATGGGGATTCTCCGGAGTTGAGGTGAATCCCGGTGGAATGATAGGTGAAGAAGCATTAGTTTTTTTCTTCCTACTTCTCAATGTAATGGCACTGACATTCCCCTTTGGATTGGGAGTAGGTTGGGAAGGAATATTTCTAGAATTCTTACTTACCAGTCCATGGAGGGCAGTGGAAATCTAGCTCATTTGATTCTTCAACTCCCTCGAATCAGAACCTTGACTCATCAGCTCATTCTGTTGATTAAGAACAATTTGTTTCAAAATATCATCAGTGTTAGAGTCTATCTTGTGTTGTAGATTCTCTTGTTGCTGAATTGTTGATGTTTGAGCTTTGAATCTCCTTTGGGGTTGTTGGAAACCCTGTTGGTAAGGTGGAGGCTGCTAGAAGTTTGGTTGAAAAGGGGGACTTTGTTGTTTCCTAGAGCCATACCTCATGTCTGATTGATCGTTACACCCTTTATTGAATGTTGGTGCAAAGGATTAATACTTATTTTTGGGATTTGGTTGTTGCTATTGCTGATATGGTCTCCTAGGGAATACTACTTCACAATATTTTTTTTCTTGTAGTTGGGGGAAACAGTCAGTTGGGTGGCTTGTCTCAGTGAAAATGACACAAGGCCTTGAAGGAGTGGGTTGGGATGTCTTTTGATCCAAAGAAATCTGCCTCAACATAGTGGTAACTTCTTCCAACTTGGTATCAATCAAATGACTTTCACGAGAAGAATGACTTACCTGATGTACTCTCCTAACATGTGTTGTACCTCTATCACCAAATTTTTGGGAGTTTTGGGCCATCTTATCGATCAATGCATGTGCGGCTACTGGTGTCTTGTCCACCAATGCCCCCTCCTACTGGGGGATCTACCATGCTCCTCTCCATAGGTGTGAGTCCTTCATAGAAGTACTGAATGAGGAGTTGCTCACTGATTTGGTGATGTGGATAGCCTGCACAAAACTTCTTGAATCACTCGCAGTACTCATACATTTACTCCCCTTGTGATTTCTTGATCCCCGAGATCTCCTTATGAATGGAAGTGGTCCTCGATGCTAGAAAAAATCTCTGCAAGAAAATACGTTTCAAATCATTCCAACATGTTACATATTCAGGTTGTAAATAGTACATCCAATCCTTAGCATCTCCATCAAGTGAAAATGGGAATTCTCTTAATTTGATTTGATATTCAGAGACATTTCAAGGTTTTAGGGTTGAGAAAACCACATTAAATTCTTTCAAATGTTTGTTGGGATCCTCACCAGAGAGGCCATGAAACTTTGTAAGTAAGTGAATTAACCCAGATTTTAGTTCAAAGTCTGATTCGAGATTTGGTTATGCAATACAATTTGGTTGATAATTAATATCAGGTGCAGCCAATTCTTGAATAGTTCTATTTATCTCATTGTTATTATTTCCAGGCATTGGTTCTTCTTTTATGTTTGAATTTGAATTGCTTCTAATTTCAATGTTTCCAGAAGAGTGGAATTCACCAACTGGTTGAATATTTAAACTTCTCGTAGACTGAGACTATCTGATTCGAACTCAAAGGCTAAGTTCAATCTCAGGGTCAAGATCTAAGAGATCCTCGAGATTAGTTTGTGTCATAAATCAAAAAAAAGGAAAATTGGAAAATTGGACCATAAGAAAAATAAGAAGTTTGAGTTGATGGTCCAAAAAGAAAATAAAAGGATGAAAAAAAAATGAAAACTTGAGAAAGGGGAAAGATGAAAGAGAGAGGTGAAGAAAATAATAAAATGAAAAATAAAATAAATACCTCTAAATGGTTGAATAAATTAATTGCCTCCCCAGAAACGGTGCCAATTTGAAAGAGCACTGTCGTGGGTGCCCTCAAATGATTAGTGTGATTTTGGGGTACTTAGGTACAACAGAGTGGCTGACCAAGTTCGTCTCTCAAAGGAGGAAGTGAATTAAAACAACTTTTTAGAGGTATTATAAAAATAAAATAAAAGAGAATAAAAACACTACTTGAAAGGATGGTGGTTGGTTATAGTTTATAAATCTAGAAGAAGTTTTCTGGAAGAATATTGTATTTTTTTTGTTTTTAGTTTTGAAATGAATTTCGATTAAAATGACACAACAAGAAGATGTTTTTTGGACAATATTTAAAAGATGTAATAGATCTAACTCTACCTATTCAATCAATTTTTTATCATTATCATATAAATTAACATCCACTTAGTTATGATCCATTAACTTGTTAACCCTCGAACCCTACGAGAATTAACCTTACCACAAAGATGAAGTGAATTTAACCCTAGGCTAACTTCGGAACATGCAATCGCAACACCCTGATTTGATTGATGTTCTAAGATTAGCTTATGGTTAGTGGGTAAATTGAGGCACATTTCCCCTATATAAATTATAATTAATTGAGTTTAGGGATTATATTTGAACTCTACAAATTTATCCTGTGTGACTTACTTTCACAGATTAAGTTTGCACTCTCATAATTTACACAAAATCTCGACCTCGTGTGTTTTTGTGTAAATTGTTCAATTGCTTGATTAATTTAATTTAAATTAAAAATCAATTAATAGAACATATTATTATAATTACATTATCTCATTTATTCAAAATAAATTAATGAAGTAGGTGATAATTAGATCGCTTACATAAAAAAACTACTCTTCCATGAGCGGTGTAGTCATCGTAGAAACGTTTTTCATTTGCAACAATTTAGAAAAGGTATAACCCAATCTCGTTTCCACTCTTAATTTCCAACCCAAATATGAAGATTAAGAGAAGAAGAAAATTGAAAATAACAGAATAAATGGAAGAGAAACTAAGATTTTATTGAAATAATAAAAGCATTATAACATAAAGAAGAATAAGGAGAAGAGGAGGGCTTAATGAGGGGATCCTTACTTCAAGAGCTACCCCTCTTACAATGGTTAGATAATTATAGTGAAATCACTTCTCTTATGCCTTAAACTTCCCAATGCACGTCCCAACCCCACCAAATGAGAAAAACACCAATTTATAGAGTGGTGGGGAGGCTAGGTTCAAAGTGCTTTCAAGTGGGAATGGGGAATCTCGGCCAAATATTTTATGCCACCTTGAGCCACCCATTTTACTACTAAAACGCGTGAATCAGATGTCCTTCCAGAAGTATTATTCTCTAGAAAATGATTCATGTAGCTCCTCTCAAAATTTGGGTCTGATCCAAGCATGGATGAAGAAGTTATGGGCCAAATACAGAACCCATGTCTATTCTGCCGAGTTCAGCCCAACATTGAATTAATGGCCCATTTACTCTATCCAAATGAACTCTTTTGCTCTAGTGTCCTGAACAAAAGTTGTATAAAAGTAAGTTATGAACACTGTTACAAAATATTATGTTCAAATAATAAATATTAAAATATTTATCTTTAAAATACTAAAGTACATTTTAAAAGGGTAAAACTGTAATTTTCATCAAATTTTAAAATGAATGATCTAATCCCAAATATTTCATAAATGAATATATTTAGCAAAATGTGAGGAAATTATATCATTTATTATCAATAAAGTATTAAAAAAATATTGTTTTATCACCATACATTATTTAATTTCCTTCATTAGTCATGATATATAATTTTATTATAAAAACAATAATATTTTTAAGTTTTTTCTTCATTTCAAGACACATTTCATTTCATATATTCTACTCAATAACACTTCATAAGATCAATTTTTTGTATATGTAGTTTCATCAACCACTTTCTTCTAATTATAATTTGAAATGAAAATTTCAAAAAATCAAAATATTTTCTTTATTTTTTACCATCTAATTACACATTTCTATAAATATATTTAGTTATAAAGTACTCACTAATGATACTTCATGTTTGATTTCATATTTCACTAAGTAATTTTCAACCTTAATTAAGGTAAACTCAATGTTATTATTCTTTCAATGATTTTTTATTAACCATCCAATTTCATTTTTATATCACTTATGAAAATATTTCTTAAAAAATTTAACTTCCTGCTTGGTTCCCTTAAATATAATGTAACCCATCCTACTATAATCATCAATAAACAAAATGAAATACCTTTCGCCTTGTGTTCTAGGATGTTCTATTAGGCTACAAACAATATTGTGAATCAAGTCAAGAATAAAAAATCTCACGTATTCTTTTTTTTATATGGATATATCATTATCTACCTCCCCATATAATTATTCCAAGTCTTCTACAAATCACTATTCATCTTAGGAATTTATATCACTTTCTTAATCATTGATATATTTTAGATATATTGTTGATGTATGTGGTCATGCCTCATATACAATAATTCATTTCCCTAATCAACCATGAGTAGTAAAAATAAACCTATGATGTTCTTTTTTGAAAGTTTCCAATTTTTCTCCATCATTTCTTATAAAAAATTTCATCTTTTCCTTTAAATGGAATCCCTTCTATTTTAATGTTTCTTCGAGTGTTGTAAGATCCCGAAATTTATGGAGGTCTCTCTCTCTCATTTTAAGGTATTATTTTATTATTATTTTGAGAATACTCTGGTTGAAACTTGTCTTGGGTGTGTTTTGGGTGATTTTGGATAAATTAGGATACTCATGTGGTTGTGAATGATTGGAACACAGTTAAGGAAAATCATGCAATTTTTTATAGGAAACTGTGAGACACTTTTAAAAGACACTAGATGTGGCACACGGTTTATCCAAACCATGAGGCCTCCCTCCCCAAACTCTGAACCCAAAAATAGAGGATATTTTAATTGTTGGCATACAATTTTTTAAATTGTGTTCCACTAATGAGAAGCTGTACACCCCAAATTGTAGGGGCACATGGTTAGGGAGAATAGTTAATAAAAACGTGTGTCCCCATATAGGAAACTGTGCACATGGAAATTAAAACCCAAGAATATTTTATAAAAAACTCCCAAACCCTCAGTTTTTATCCCTAAATTACATATCTTGACCTAATATGAATTCCCTCAATTTTGGAGGCTCCATAGAGGATTCCAATGCTCCTAGAGCCCCTTCTAGGGTGAATCTATGATCTGGTGGAAGAAATATATACCTATCCGGTTTTAAATTTATTCCTCATGTCCTTTCCTCTCTTCCTTGTATTTATATCCCCTTTGAGAGGGATGATTTTTCTTTGTTTTAAATAGTTTAGATATAAGATTTGATAGATCAAATTTCATTGGATTTCGGTTCTAGGTTTTGATCCAAGATCGCTTCCACCATTCTGAATCCAACCATTCTGCATCAAATTGATGGTTACTGTATGGATATCGTTCATCAATGATTTTGAGGTAGGTTGTCTCATTGATTTTTACCATAGTATTAATTATGATTTAATGAATGTAATTGTGAGATTTCATTGAAACATTAGGAATTTTTATTTAAATAGAATTAGTGAATTTATTTCCCTTGTCATTATGAGACTCTTCATGGATCTCATTGGACCGTTGGAGACTTGAGACTAGGTTTGATGAAAACCCATGGGGTGTACCAATATATTAAAATTAATGATTTATGTAAAGTCAAAAGAAGAATAATGGGTTATTATAATGGAATTAAATCCTTGTCGCCTGTTGATAATGGGAATTAAAGGGGTTAGTTGGATTAACCTTGATGGGTTAATGAATTGTATAATTAAATTTTTGTAAATTGATTTTTGGGGAAATAGCAGATGATATTACTTATGTTTAAGGTAAAGAACTATGGTTGATATTAGAAATTTAAATGGTGAACCATGATGTGAATGATTTATGGAAAGGTTAATGGTGTTGAACCATGATACGTATGTGATAAATGTGATATTTGTGTTTTATTGATAATTATGGTGTGGGATAGGGACTGATTCTCCAAATACCCACGGGGTGATCAACTCATGCTCTTGGGCCCTAGTTCATGCATGTGAATAATAAATTATGGGATAGGGACTGATTCTCCAAATACCCATGAGGTGTGGTATAGGTATTGATGCTCTAAATACCCATGGGGTGTCAAACTGATGTTCTAGGCCCCCAATATATTGGCATTGGACTAATATTCCAAGTGCTTAAGATATTGGTACATGGATTGGTGCTCCAATGAACTGGATATGAAATTTAAATTAAATGAATAATTAAATCCCATGAATTAATTAATTTTCATATTCCAATGATGTTTCATTCATAATCTGGAATGGTCTAAAGTAGGTATTATTGGTTCAAGTATCACTGTAAACCCATGGGAATATGTGTTTAATTAAATAATAATTAAATGTGAGGCCTATTTACTTTTCTTTTGGTTATTTTTCTTTATATAACCACATACACTATTATATATTGGATATTTATTTATATTCCATTAGTGGTGGCCTAATGAGTTTTACTCACACCCTACTCAGGCTACCTGATCTATACCTAAACAGACTTCATGTTTATAGGACATGATAAGGTAAATCCCTATTCTAGATGGATAAGTTGGGATTCGGGATGGATCATGGATAAGGGAACAAGACATGATGTTGGGTCCCTCTTAGGATAATTCAGTGTGTCTTTATTTTTCGTTTTCCATTAGACACTTGGAACTTATATGGAATGAAATATCTACTGCTTTGATTTATAGTATTTTTCCCAATTTTTTATTCATCTTGATATAATGGTCATTGTTTTGAGTATCTTTTATTATTGTATTATTTTGGATATTTTATATTTATTTCCACTATTGTGATTCTTTGATAAATAGGGTATAGTATCCCCATGTAACATATTTGACCCTCATAGCTAGTTAGTGCCCTCTTGCATTTGGGGAGGTATAGCTTAGGTAATGTGATGAACCAGCTTAGGGCACTGACATGTGGCACCCAGTTCAGGACATTACAAAGTGGTATCAAAGGATGTTTTATTTTCTTTTATTTTCTTTTATTTTCTTTTATTTACTATTTTATAATGGTAAGAATTAGACTAGGATGAGTAGGGGGTTTTTTCATGATCTTCTGCATGGGAGTGGATAACCCATGTGCGGGGGGGGGGGGGGGACCAAGTACCCACAAAGGGATTTTTGTTCTTGATGTTTCTTGTTATAGTTGAATATTATTTCACCTAAGGTGATGCACTTATTTTGTGATGTTATTATTTTCTTAGATTTTCATCATGACCCTATATAGAATGAGAGTTTATTTTACATGCATCATTTTAGGTACTTGTTGTTTTATGCTACATGCATAATTTTAGTAAATCATAGAAAATAATGTTGTGGGTGATTTGTTGAAATGAAATTGATTTTACTTGTTTGAGTTATTTAAAATGAAAAGGTTTTAAATAAATAATTGGAAATTGTAAAAGATGCTAAATTTTTTAATTTGAAATGGATAAATTTTTTATAATAAAAAACTCTAATATTCTAATGTGATTTATGCTATGTTAGACATGACCTAGGAGAGTGATGGGTGAGGTTAGTGATAATAACTTAGTGTTTACCATGTGGTTATGTATGATATATGACTATTATAATATTATGTAAATATGTCTCCTTTGTAAATGTGATAATGTTTTGTTATGATTCTTATGAAATGTGTTTGTCATTGTATAGAATTGTATCCATGATGAAGATTGTTGACAGGATTATAGGAGTACGTTGATGGAAATGTGCCTCCAGCAGTGGGACAAAAGGCCTTGATAGTTCCAATTGAAGGGGTGGGATAGCAATTCCAAGATAAATGTTTTCTCATTATGTAGTTTATGGAAAGAGATCCGGGGTGGGCTATGAATAATATTTTTTATCTGACACATGAGTTTCAATTCCACCCCCCCCCCCCCCCCCGACCCTCACTAGAGAGGGTGGACCTAAGGAAACTGAGTTTTGAATTGATTCTATCCCGATAATTATTGGCCATATATAGATTCATGCTGATAAGAGGGTCAAGTCAGCTATTTATGTATTGTAATGGAATAAATGAAGTGCCAGTGGGATATCCATGTTTGGGATGAGAAATTGGAGGGCATTATATGCAAGGAATTACAAGAGAAGTTCCTTTAGAACTGTTAGGTCCAAAAGGGGCCTTGATACCCTGAGAGGGGGGTGAATCTGGGTATGGATATTCTTTTGAAAATTCTTCCTTCCCCACTAGATATTGACCTATTTATTATAAGGGTAACTTTTTTATCTTTATTTTTTATATTCTACTTATACTTTCCAATATTATCTCATGATGATGCAAAGAAAGTAAGATAGGAAAGAAAGAACAAGGAAACGATTATTTTTACTTGGTTCACCTTACTGGGCAACATCCAAGGAGAATAAAATAACAATGTGATAATGTAAAAAATCCACTAAGGCTCCCTACAAAATTACAAGGTTTTTCCTAGATCACCTCTATGCCTAGGATCACTACCTTTATAAGGTTTAGGGTCATCTAACTACTTTTCCAAGGGTCACTCCCTTTGTCTCTTTCTTTGGATCACTATCAGTGGAAAGGATCACCTTCTTTCTCTTCCTTTTATCATTGCTCTATAAAGGATACACACACTGTTTATGGACATGTATTTCCCATATAGTTTATGGATGTATATTTCCCTTCATTATCGCTAATGAATGCTTCTTCAAATGTAGTAGATTCTCCATTGAAGCACTTTCTAGGTTGTTCCTTCACTTCTGTGAAAACACCTGGAAGCAACACTTTAAATTCTTAGAAACATATAATATCCTCCCCTTTACTATAGAAATACAAATGACGTTCACTTTGGAAGGATCTTCAAGTGATTTAAACTCTTCCTTTCAATTCTTTGAATGAAGCAGTGAATAACCTCCTTCTGTGGGTAATTCTTCTTATCCTTCAGAATTCATATTAGAAAATGATATTATTCATAGGAAAATGTAAGTGCATATCTCCTTATGCATTATTCTAGTGTGATACTCATATGTGAGACCTTGGTTCATAATCCCTTTCATGATCCCCTTATGTAAGTCCCTTATAAGATTCTTCTTTCATGAGTCCCTTTCATGGGTCTTCTTTCATTTGTCCCTTCTGAGAGTCTACTTCCATGAGTCCCTTCTGTGAGTCTACTTCCATGATTCCATTATACAAGTCTTCTTTCTTGCTGAGTGTGAGTCACTAGTGTGAGAAAACTTTATATCTTTGTATAATACCCAATTCATATCATGAACAACACCACGGAGTGAGTCAACATTGTGCAAGACCTTTCTTACATCAATCTCAACACTTACGTGATTTCAATCACATATACACTTTTACGAGACCTCCCTGTGAGTATCTTTCATGAGTTCTCTCTATGAGACTCCTTCTCGAACAATTATTCAGATAAATATTTTAAGAATAACATTTTTCAATTTTTAAGGATGAGTAATGAGGTATTTATGTACAAACCCACCACAATAACTCAACAAATCATGGAAAACCATCAACCTCAATGGCATCACGCACTCTATGAGATCTAGGTGTGAGATCTTCTTGTTATTTGTGTGAGATCCAGACATGATTTTTCTTTCAACATTAAATATTTGCAAGATTCCTCGGTCAGCATTCACTCTTTTCATGAGTACTTGGTGTGAGTCTACATTTGGGATTTGCATGAGATCCGATCGCAGGTACCAAATACAATCATGAGCTTCATGATATCTTCTATGACCACAAGATCCTACATAACATCGATATTTTTTTTATTTACCTTCATGATCTTTATCATGTCCCGAGTGTGAGTCTTATTCATAATTTTCACAAGATTTGAGTGTGATATCCAGATAATATCATTATTATATTGAAATATCCCTTTCCAATATCCAAGGACATTCATGAGTGTTGTGTGAGATCCCTTTATTATATCCAAAGACAATCATGAGTGTGGTGTGAGATCCCACTTCATGACTCAAATACAATCACGCGCTTCATGAGATTCTATTCTGATATAAAAATTAAATCTTTTGATTTTCAATTTAGATGTTTTCCAATGCTTTGTGGGATCCATCATGAGTTCTAAAGACAACTATGAGTGCTTGCGTGAGATCAAATCAGTATTCGTGCTTACTCTTTTTTCATTCTTTAAAAACCATCCTTCGTAAATGACCTCAAACCTTGTCAAAAAACAATCAACCAAAAAGAACCATCATGATGGATTTTCTCCTAACAATCTACCCCTTTGGGTTTGTTGAAAACTCTTCATATTTTGATTCTACATTAAATATTCTTTCATCTTCTTCCAAAAATTAACTTCTTGAGATTTTGATAGTGATCATAGATTTACTCAACACACACTCTAATCCCACATGATCTATGCTTGGTGTAAGAAACAAGAATAGCATGTAAATTTTGGCAATTAATCACTTTATTCCAAAACCAGTAAACTAATTTCATCATTAGCCTCATCTATCGTGATATATAATCTTTGATCGATCATCTCTAGAATTTTCAGATTTAATTCTCCCCCAACTTCACTGCTCCCTCTATTAGTTTATCTCGTGTCTTAATTAAGAAATTTTCTCCCTTTTATAGCCTCAATTTCTCCCCCCTTCTTAAAAAAACCAAATGTTACTTTGTTGTGGTCTGCAACAGGGTAAAGATCACATATCTGTATATCAAGGGAAAACGCATCATACCACGGGGAGATGGGGCCCCATATCCACAATTTTTTAAATTTGGGGAGTCAAATGAAATTAAAGATCTAGTAACTAATGTTAAAATGATTCTTTGGGTAAGGCCTTTGTCTGAATGTCAGCAACCGCTAGTTCTATGGGAAAATACTCCAACTTTAAAAGACCATGCTCCCCCTTCTCCTTGATAAAATTATATTTGATTTCAATGTGATTTTCCTCAAGTGATGGATTTTATTTTTTCTATGATTTATCAAAATTGAATTATGATAATGGATTTTGATCAGATAAGGCACTTCAACTCTCATATCATTAAGTTACTACTTCATCCACAATAACTATGTGCAAGCTTGAGTTTCTGAAATGTATTCATCTTCTACGATACTTAGTGAAATGAAATATTTTTTCTTTCTTATCCAATAAATAAAAAGTACACCAAGATTGAATGCACCACCTAACATTGATTTTCTATCATTTTTTGATTTGTTTAAATATGCATATGTGTAGCCCAATAACTCTATCTATGATTTTTCATTATACATCAAACAAAAATCTAGCGTTCCTTTGATATACCAAATTATTCTTTTCACTTTAAGAAAGTGGGTTTCTTTGGGATTTATTTGATACCATGATACTTGGAATGTGGTAAAAACAATATCAGGTCTTGTTGTTATCAAGTAAAATAGACTGACAATGATTTGCATGTATTATGTGACATTAATTGCATTGCATTCATCATATTATGAAAGTTATATCTGGTTAACCACCAGTGTCATCATCTCCTTTTAATTATCCATAATGAATCTTTTCAAAACCTCATTGGAATATTTATGTTGGAAATAAATGTTCCATTATTTCCTTGTGTAACCTATAAACCAAGAAAAATGTTAGTGAACTAATCATTGACATTTAAAATTCAATTTTTCTGAATTCCATAAATAGATTGCATAGTGATTCATCTGATCCACCAAATATTATTTCATTGACATATACCAACACCAACATATTTTTATTTCTATTATTTTTATCATATAGACTATAATCAACTCCACCACATTGAAAACTAAGCTTCTTCAAAAACAGATATTGTCTTGAATACCATGCTCTTGGTGCTTGATTCGACCCATATAGTGCCTTCTCCAACCAAATTTTTTTTTTCTCATCTTTATAAATGATGAAAACATCTGGATACTCAATATAAGCTTCTTCTTCTAGAACCCCATTCAAAAATGAGAACTTGACATCCATCTGGAAAACATTTAACTTTATTTTCACTGTTATGGAAAAGAATAATATGATTGTATCTAGATTTTCAATAGGTGAAAATGCTTAACAACATCGATAACCTCTATTTGGGTGTACCCTTTTCACAATATTCATGATTTTCTTCAAATCAATGCTCCATATTTATTTATCTTGTTGCGAAAAAACCCCATATAGATCTAATGTAATTCTTATCTATTGGCCTCGAAATAACCTCCCATGCATGATTCCTATCAATTTGGTCAAGCTCATCATTTATATAATGAATCTATTTTTCATATCCAGTTACATAATCCAAAAATTTATGTTTGAACTACGATAAAAATGGTGCTTCTTTTAGAGTTTTTATCATCCTTTTCTGCACTGGTTTTTTCAGATCACCAATGATGTTCTATATTTCTATTTCAGCTCGGATCTTTAGCTTTGGAACTAATATAGATTTTACCTCCTCATATTAATCATTTTTATCTTGTCCTGAATCATCATTTTCCACTTATAATCCTCCTGATCCTCTTAACTCCTCATAAATTTAATCAAACAACTCGTCACTATTTTCTTAAGGATTATGTTCATTCCCTATTATAGAGATATCCATGCATTCAACTAATTTTCCCAATTTCTTATTGAAACACTATTGATATTCTCTCCCATATTCTTAGTATCCTGAAAATATTCAAAGGATACTATATTTTTAGTAAAAAATAGATAATCATGAAATATATTAATGTTGTTTCTTCTCTCCCAATCGGTATTCTTGATGTCAGATAACATAAACTTTCATCTTTTTCATATCATTAAGATATTGCATCTGATGAGAATATTTAATACTCCCCTATGATGTGAAACTATTCATGTTGTTAGGACCAATTATTAAACCCACAAACAATATTCTTCCTCTGTATCATTTGTTCACATTTAGAAATTTGTAATGATCCATTAAAAAACCGCTAAGCCTACTAAGGCAGAACTCATTGTAGGAAACAAAATATAAAGGTAATAACACCTTCAATATCCATTATTCTCAACTAATTCCATAAATATAAAGCATCCATAAATGATTAACTCATTTCAATGAATTATTATAGTTTTATTCTTCAACTGATTTGAATCAGTTGACATTCTAAAGCACATCACATCACCACTTTTCATCTTTTGATGCCAACTCCCCTTCAATGTTATCTCACCTTGAACCAAAAACACTTGAACATCAATTAATAGTATTTATACAAATAGGGAGACGGTAACCTATGGAATCCTCAAGAAGAGGATTGTGGTTGATCCTGATGGATAAACCCTTTGATACTTTCTTGAAAATCACTATACTATTTGTGTCCTTTTTCCAACTAACAAACCCACTTCAATTGTTCTGGTCATATAATTAATCATTATTTACCCACATGGTGAGTCTTATTTTATTTAGATTCTTCATGATTTTCCTTTTTCACAATATTGGGATTAATCCCATTCATTTAAATTTACTTCTTTGATGCTCCTCTCATATTCCATTTTTCATGACTCTTACTTTAAGAAGGAATATTTCCATTGTAATCTACTATTGTGTCTTCCTCTAGGGGAGGAATCTTACTCTGGACTTCTCTTATCATCATATGGAATGACATGTGAATATTTAAATGCATTATTTATTCATTTTTCTTTTATTAGTTGTTTGATTTATGCAAACATTTCTTCTTAGGGTTGATTCTTCCACTAAATTTACATTATTATTAAACACAATTGGAGCTTCTCCTCCATTTTATAGCCAGGTTTGTTCACATTATTGCTAAGATATTTTTTGTGAGTCTAATAGAGGAAGTGATTGATACACCTTTCGTTGAGATATTTGTGATTCCCTTAAGGTTGTGAACCTACTTTTCAACATATCATGTTGTCTTCCAAGATATGATTTATCGTTATATAATACCAATGTTGGAGATCTCATTCTGGGCTCCTTTTCATTCCCTTATTTCTTTTAGCTATAATGTATTTCCAAATTCCCATGATTATAACATATAAAAAATCTTCTATTAAAATAATACATTGTTTCATCCTATATTGGTTGAGATGTTGATGCATCCCGAGTTCTTTTTCAAACATTGAGTCTTTGGGCATCTTAACACATACTCATGGTGTGTCCTTATCTTCCATAGTAATAGAATTCGACAACTAATTTCTTCTCAGATATTTTTATTTCAAAATTTTCAAGGAGATTCAGATTATTCAAAGATTTAGACATATTTATATCTTTACAATATGAAATATATTTCAATTCTTCAAAAAAACCTAAAATATGATCATGCATCCCAAAAAACAGCACATGTTTTCATTACCTACAGTAAAATCCTTTTTATGATTGTTTCAAGTATCTAAAATATTTTTCTTATTTTTGGAACTATTCAAGGTTATATTATTATCATGCATAGGAGAGGGTTAATCATGTCCAATACTAGATTTTCCAAAACTACATGGCTTTGGGATGATACAATCATTTCACGTTTTTTCCTCTTAAGTAACATATTTTCTTTTCATTTCATTATCACCTATCGATGTATAATCAAATAGTAAGTGAAAAGAATCCATTAATTTGGGATTTCCTTTTCCATTAGATTGATCCACTTTTTTCTAGATTGATTCTATATCTTCTCCAAGTTTTTTAATCTTCTTATCCATTGATTCAATTTGAGCATTGAGTTATCTCTTGAGATTCTTCTCTCTAGTCATCTATTCTTTCAATTCTCGAGATAGATTATCTATCATGCTAGATTCCTCCCTTAATGTACAACTCATCTGAGAAATAGAATCATTATAGCATTCATTATCCTATTGTAGCCACTACTTCTCCTGAACTAGTTTAGATAGCTGTGTAGAAAGATCATCATATCTGGTTTTTCGATTTTGAATTTCATATGATTTTAGATTCTTTCCCTTGTCTTTGTCTTTGAGTTTTTATATCACTATAGACATTTATTGTAGTTTTTCAACTTGTGGATCATTTTTCTCCTGGATATTAGTAGCCACATCAATAATAATTTTATTTAATCCTTTTAGCATGTTGACTTAAATTTTATACACTTGGATATGGATATCTTTTTATTTAATTTCTTAATCCAATTTCTAATCCAATTCCTTTGTTTAATGCACAACATTCACTTTTTCCATATTAGAGTATATTCATCATCAGTAGTTTTAGCATCACTTAGAATATCAGGTTCTTCACTCATTCCTCTAGAATCATGGAGTGAGTATATATTTTCTCTTTCTTAAACATCCAAAACTTTCTTCAATAGATTATTGGTTTCCTTAAACTGAATCACACGTTTTCCATAGACACTTCCACATTTAGGAACACCACGTGACTTCTTCTTCGTCTTTTTAGTTCTTCCCTTGGACATGGCACACCAAGATAAGAGAAAAATGAAGGTTCAAATACAATACTATTGTAAAACTTTTCACATAAAACAAATCAGCAAAGGTAACCTAGGCTCTGATACCAATTTTTAGGTCTAAAAGGGGCCTAGATACCCTAAGAGGGGGTGAATTAGGGTATGGATATTCTTTTCAAAATTATTCAGGCCCCACTGGAGCTTGATCTCTTTATTATAATGATACTTTATTTTCTATTTAGTGTTAATATTTCTATAATCCTTTCCAAATTTATATGATGATGATGCATAGAAAGTAAATTAGGGAAGCAATCACAGGGGCACATAGATTTTTAGTTGGTTCACCCTCATAGGGATACATCAAAGGAGCGTACAATGGAAAGGTTCTAATGTACCGAATATAATAAGGCTCACTACCAAATTACATGGTTTGTTCTAGATCAGTTCTATTCTCAGGCTCACAACCTTTATAAGGTCTTGGGTTAGCTCACTACTTTCCCAAGGGTCATGCCCTTTTTCTCTTTCTCTGGATCAATACTGGTGGAAAGGAACACCTTCTTCCTCTTCACTTGCTCATTTCTCTAGAAAGTATCCACCCATAGTTCATGTAAATGTAGGTCCTACACATTTTATGTACATATAATTCCATTCATTATTACTTATGAAGTAATCATCAACTATAGATATATGATCTAATGAATATCTTTATAGGTTTATCCTTCACTTCTATGAGAACACCAGGATGAAACTCTTTCAATTTCTAGAAAACTAGAATGGAATTCTTTTTACTGTATAATCATCAATTACCTTCACTTTGGAAAAATATTTAAGTTGTTCCAAGTCTTCCATTCACATATTTGAATGTAGTAGTGAATAACCTCTTTCTGTGAGTATTTTAAAATGGTGGAGATCCTCTATCTTATTCTTGTCCTTCAGAATTTATATCTGAAAATGTAAATATTTATAGTTCAATGTAATCATGTACCTACTTGATAAATATTCTAGTGTGCTACACTTGTGCCAGACCATGGTGCATTTCCCATTGTGTGAGTCCCTTTGGCAAGTCTACATCTGTGATTCTTTTCTATGAGTATGCTTCTGTGAGTCCCTTCCACGAGACTTATTTCATTAGTACCTTCCATGATTCTACTTCTAAAAAACCCTTCCATGAGTCTTCTTCCATGAGTCTATTTCATGATTCTTCTTTCACACTGAGTGTGAGACCCTTGTGCGAGACAACATTCACTCCTTGAACAAGACCCTGTTCAAATCAGTCAAACGCCCTAGAAGGAGTCCTCTTTGTGTGAGACCTTGTTCAGATCAATTGAAACAATTATGTGATGTCAATCAGGTATACTCTTTTGTGATTATCTTTCATGAGTTCTCTCTATGATACTTCTTCCCATAGGATGCTTCATATTAGTATTTTAATAATAACTTCATAAATTATTAAGGATGGGTTATGAGGTATTTATAGAGGAAAACCCACAATTGTAACTCCAAAAATCATGGCCAAACATCCACCTCATCGGAATCAAGAAATTTATGAGATCCAGGTGAGATATATTCTCAGGATTTGCATGATATTGGGGTGTGATTCTTCTTTCAACATTCACACATTTCATGAGTCCTCGATCAGAATTTGGGCTTTGCGTGAGTCCTTGGTGTGAGTTTTCATTCTCTATTTGAACAATATTCGATCATGAGTACCAAATAAAATCATATTCTTCATGAGATCTTCAATGACCTTGAGATCCTCTATAATTTCAATATTTTTTCGTTATCTTTGTGAGCTTTCACGAGACCCAAGCATGAGTCCTATTCATGATTTTCACAAGATCTGATCATAACATCCAGAGAGAGTCATGAGTATTATGAGATATCCCTCCATGAGATCCAAATACAATCATGTGTTCTCTATGATATCCCTTCATGATATCCAAAGACAATCATGAGCATTGTGTGAGATTCCACCATGAGACTCAAAGATAATCACACGCTTTGTGAGATTCCTTTGTGATATCAAAATTCAGTCTTGTGAATGTCAGTGTTGATTTCTTCTAATGCTTTGTGTGATTCATCACAAGTTCCAAATACAACTATGAGGGCTTGCACGAGATCACATCATCATTCTCACTTACTATTCATGCCTTCTTTGACAACTAACCTTCGTCAACAACCTCAAAACTTATCAAAAAAATCAACACAAAAGCACCATCATGAGGGATTTCTTCTAACAAGAACTTTTATCAAGAGATAGTCAGGAAGGGGAGGGTGGTAGTGTTTATGCAGTTAACCTAGGGAAGTATATATTTTATGGACTATGCTGGTCCCTTCACTGACTTGTATCACTTTATTCCATAATTGGAAGGGGATGTGGTAACTATGGTTATATTCTTTCATGATGTACTTAAATGTTAAATTAAGCCGCAGGTAAATATATTTGGACTAAATAAGTTTTCTGAGGTTTTAAATGAGGCTCTCATTTTTTAGGGAAACATGAAGGAGGATTATAGTGGAGTATAGTTGGTTTATACTAGATGGCCAGAAGATGTGTCTTTCATGGGTAGGAAGCATCACTATGAGAATGCTAGCCCGAACAGTGTAAATATCAGTGGATAGGGGAAATGATTGGTTAATCAAGTCAATACTATAGTTATTTTATATCATTATGGTAGGATGGATCACTACTATAATAAGTTTCCATGACCACAGGTATGGTTTCAAGCTTTTGGAATGATAGGACATCTGTAGAAGTTCTACATTAACCCACAACATATAGGTAGTGATAGAGGAACTAGATAGAAACATGGTGTGGGAAGGGGGTATTCTACCCTGTACCAGTCAGGTAGTTGGTGTTCTGCTGGATTTAGGGGCATAGGTGGAAGACATGGTACTTTGAAGAAATATAACCAATATCAATAGGGTAGTGGAGTTTAGGGGACTCAAACTAAATCATAGGGTAGAGGGGTGGGATAGTTGCATGCAGTTCAACCTGAAATTGTGGATAGCAAGGCTAGTCCAGGATAGTTAGAGTTATTATTCTTATATCTTCTACACATTCTAGTTATTTATTTGATATAAAATCCTCTCATTATTTTATATCTTCTCAACTTCTAAGCAGTTTGATTGTGATAGTGGAGTTTTTGAGGGGTTTATGAAGACCGACACACCATTGGGAGTGCGGTCGAGGGACATCTTTTTATGAAAGGGGTGTTCTATTGAGTTTGGAGAGTATCATTTCTTTTGGTATCTGTAGATACATGACATGTTGGGTTTTTAGTTGATGGTATGGAATGGATTGTATCATATTGAGTTCACATTGATTGTTACCGAAGGAGAGAGGCCTTTACATCTCCTGAGGGTAAAAAATATTTTCATCATGGAGAATGGGATATCCAAGTAGGCTATAAAGGTATAGTTCACTAGAAAATAGGAGATATCATTACCAAGGTTTCATTTATTTTTTGTGTTATGGAGGTGTAATGAAATTTGACTTTCCACCCATGGTGAATCGATTTTTGTATGTGTTTCTTGAGGACTTCTTGGGGATTCATCAGAGAGAGACATTGAGTTTGCTATTGATCTCATGCATGGAGCTGGACCAATTTTTATTCCACCTTACTAAATAGAACCAATATAGATTCATGTACTTAAGAATCACATACAAGCATTAATGGATATGGGAATTATCTATTCGAGTATGTAACCTTGGGGTTCTATGTTTTCTTAAGGATGGAAGGATGTTGCAGTTATGTGTTGATTATTGGATGTTGAACTAGATGATGGTGAAGATCCAGTATCCTATTATTCATAGATATGATATCTTTGAAGAACTGATATAATATTTTGTTCTCTATAAGATTTTCTTGAGATTGAGGTATCATCAGTTGAGTGTTAAACCTTATGATGTACCATAGACAGCTTTTAGAAGAAAATTATGGATTATATTAGTTTATCATGATTCTTTTTGGGATTATGAACTCTTCTATTGTATTTATATCCTTGATGAACCAAATATTTCATCCATACCTTAAGAAGTTTTTTGTTGTTTTTTGGATGAAATATTTTTGTACTCAGAGACTCATAATGATCATTCTGAATATATTTACATCATATTGATTATATTAACAGAGCATTGACTATATTCCAAGCAATCTAAGTTTCAATTCTGGATAAAAAAGGTTCATTTATTAAGGCACATCATCTCTAAGGAAGGTATGTCAGTAGAACCAGATACATTTTAGGTAGTTTTTTATTGAGATAATCCCAATAATGTTTTTTATATCTATATATTTTAAGATTTAGGATAATATTATCATTGATTGGTCTAGGAATTTTCCCATTTTTCAAAAAAAAAATTGTCTTTCCTAAGAGAGGTGTTAAGTATGAATGGTATGGAGCATGTGAGAATTATTTATAGGAGTTAAATAAGTGTTTGACTACCACACCTATTTTTATCCTACCCAACCTGATGAGGATTATTCCATGTTTCGTGATGCATGTAGGTTTAGACATGAATCATTGTTCATGATGAAAGATGGAGACATGGATTATGGATCATAAAAATTAATTCCACATGAATGAATTTACCCTACACGTGATCTCAATCTATACGTACTAGTTTATGGTTTTAATTGTTGGAAATATTAACTTTTGGTAGAAATTTTTATTATATATACCGACCAGAAAATCTTAAAGTATATATTTTTTCAATAATATTTTAATCTTAAACTATGGAGATGGGTTGAGTATATGCAGTAATTCTATTTTGAGATCACCAATATTATAGTGAAGTTAAATAGTGCTTCTAATTCTTTGAGATTCAAGTCATGGAATCAAGTAGTTTTGTAGTCCAGTTCTGAGTGGAAGATGATGACATTACTGGCCGAGATGCATACTGAGGTTCATGAGGGATAGGATTAGATGACTCTCATATCTATATCAGTGGATTCCACAATTCATAATTAGATTAGGGGTAGGGAGTATAAGGATCCAGAGTGTTTTTCCTTAATGGAAATCATTGAGGTTGGGTAGTCAACTTCTGAATGTACTATATATGAGGATGTTGTCATCTTTTCCTGGAACCATGCATTTGTGCCTATGTGTATGTGCTCATAGCTAATTCAAGAGTTTCAAGCCTCATAGTGGGTGGTGCATCCTATTTTTAGAAAAAATATAACATGATCTACATCGATATTATTGGTTTTCAGGCATGAAAAAGGAGATTATAGGTTTTTTGACATAATTCTACACCATTTAGCATGTGGGGTCCAAGAATCAATGACCTAGGGGTTTATTGAATATGTTTTCCATTTCAAAATGGAAATGGGATGATGATTCAATGGACTTTGGGTTGTGTCTTCTGAGGAAGCCCTAGAATAATGACATAATATGTGTGATTATGGACTAATAAACAAAATTATTACATTTATTTCTGATATGGTGACTTTCATAGTTGAATAATTGGGTTAGATGTATGTTCAAGAGATCACCCATTTTCTCAGGGTTCTATAGAGCATAGTTTCATACTATGAATCATGTTTTAATTCATTATTATTTCAATGGTTACTGATGGTTATTGGAACGTAGTTGTTTCTAAGTACGGATTTTCACCCACAAACATATAGGAAATTAGATTGTATGATTCTATTATTGGAGGACTTACTACGAGCATGCATCCTAAATTTTGGCGGATCTTAGGAAAAGAAACTATTACGGGTTAATTTCACCTATAATAATATTTATTACGTGAATATTTAGATGTAACCATATGAGTCACTTTATGGTATGCCATACATATCACCTATATACTGAATAGAGGTGGGTGAATCAGATTTTTTGAGACTGAGTCTTTTACAATAGATATTGTAACATGTTCAACTGATTTAGAAATGTATGGATATAGTATAGAGTAAACAGAAGTATTATACTAATTGATTTCATTGACCTTTTGATTTTACAGTGAGAGATCATTAATTCCATTGGGTGTTTCCAAGATTGGTTCACCATAGGATTTGGAGGCAGGGCAAGTCAGTTCTCAGGTTCGTCAGACTGTTTGAGATAGTAGATAGCATCAGACTGGTGGTGTACTGATTGGATCTTATATAGAGGTATAGTTATATGAATGGTGTTTTTCCTATTCCACAGCTTCAATAGTATCACCCCAAACCTTCTCAGTTGTTTGATTTTGATGATGTTGATCTTGAGGTGGATGTGTCCTTTGAGGAGCTTCTTATTCGTGTTGTGGATCATAGTGGGAGAGTTCTATATGGAAATATTGTATCATTGGTCTGAGTGATGTGGTATTGTGGCTATGATCAGGATTTAAAATTGGAGAGGTTAGTACATATGTGATCCCATTAGATTGAAAATTTGACCTCAAAATCATAGTGACACTTGGGAGTACGGATTTGGGAGGATCTATTATAATGTGGAGAGATTGTAAGATCTGAACCTTTCTAAATGTGTCTTATACTAATTTTTAGGTATTCTTTTACACCTATTTTCATATGACATTGGTTGGGGCTTGTCATGTGTTTGTTTTAGATGCTTTTGGATAAATTTTGAATCCAATGGGGATATGCATGGTCGATTCATGGTTAATAAAAATCATGCAGTTTTCCTTAAGAAATTTTTCATCCTTTTTAGTGCCAAAGGAGGTGGCACATAGTTTGGCCAAACAATGCAGACTCCCTCCCAAAATCATTCACCCTCAAATATAGTTTTTTTTCATAGTTTCTGCATAGTTTTTAAAATTTTACACCATATAGAATAAATATTAAACCCCAAATAGTAGGGTTGAATGGTTAGTGTGCACGGTTTGAAAAGCTGTGAGGCCCCTCCTAGGAAACCATGTGTACGGAAATTAAAAAAAATCAAAAATAATAATAAATTCTCAAACACTTGTATTTTTTCCTAATTTCCTTGGGTCAATCAAATATAAATTCCCTCAATTGAAAAGGCTCCTAAGAGGATTCTAATTCTCTTAGAACCCCTTCTAGTGTTAATAGATGATTCGGTGGAAGAAATATACACCTATCGAATATGTAATTTCTTCCTTGTTTAGGTTACTCTCTCCCCCATATTTCTCTCCCCTTTGAGAGGGGAAATTTTCCTCATTTTTCAATGGTTTAGATATATTTTTATGAATATTTTTTCATTGGATCTTGGTCTTGGTTTTTTTCATAGATCACTTACGCCATTTTGAATTCAACTGTTTTATATCAAATTGAGGGTTATGGTTTTGCAAGGTTTTGTAGGTTATCTTGAGGTAGGTGGTTTTATTTATTTTTTACATATTCTGATTATGATTTAATGTATTTAATTGTGATATTGTATTCCCACATTGGGAAATTTCATTTAAATTGAATTAATAAATTTATTTCTCTTGTGATTATGAGACCCATCATGGATCTCATTGAACCATTGGAGATTTGAGACCATGTTTTATGAAAACCCATGGAGTGTGATAGTATCTTTAAATTAATGATTTATGGAATCTAAAATTGAGAATAATGGTTTTTTTTTAATTCAATTAAAACCTTTTTTCATGTTGGTAATGGTAATTAAATGGGTTGGTTGGCTTAACCATTATGGGGAAATGAATTGTGTAATTAAACATTGCTAAATTGATTAGTGGGGAAATTGAAAATGATATTCATTAATTTAAAAGTAAATAACTATGGTTGATATTGGTAATCTAAATGTTTCACCATAATTTGAATGAATGATTATATGGTTAATCATGTTGAACCATGATATGTATGTGAGAAATGTGATATTTTTGTTTTATATGTAAATGGGGTGTGGGATAAGGACTGATGCTCCAAATACCCATGGGGTTCCAGAATCATTCTCTAGGCCCCCAATGAATTTATATGAATAATTAAGTATTGGACATATACTAATGCTCAAAATACTCATGAGGTTTGGGATATGGTTCGATTCTCCAAATAACCATAGGGTTACAAACTGATGTTCTATGCCCCCAAGATATTTTAATTGGACTAATGTTCCAAGCGCCTAAGATATTGATACTTGGATTGATGCTCTGAGGTACAAGATATAAAATTGGAATTAAATTAATAATTAAATCCCATTAAATAATGAATTTTTATATTCTTATTATGTTTGGTTTATTCTTTGGCATAGGATGAAGTGGGTATGATTGATTCAAGTGTCGTTGTGAACCCGGGGGGCCTATGTGGTTAATTAAATACTAATTAAATGTAAATACTATTTACATTAATTTTTTCTATTTATTATTTATACAATAGTATACACTTTTATAGAATATATATTTATTTATATTCCATTAGTGATGGACTACTTAGTAGTAATCACACCCTACTCAAGCTGACTGATCGGTACCTAAATAGACTTCATGATTATAGGACATGATAAGTTAAAGAGCCCTATTCTTGATGGATGAGTTGGGATTCGAGATGAATCATGGATGGGGGAACTGAACATGATGTCGAGACACTCTTGGGATATTTCTTGTTGTCTTTATTTTTGGGTTTTTTTACACACTTTACACTTGCATGGCATGACATATCTACTAATTTGATTTATAGACTTTTTTATCATTTCAGATTCATCATGATATGTCAGTCATTATATTGAGTATCTTTGACTATTGTATTATTTTTTCTATTGTCTATTTATTTTTATTGTTCTACTTCTTTGATAAAGAGATTATAGTCTCACCACATTACATATTGGACCCTTGTTGATAGTTAGTAGCCTCTGGTGTATGGGGAGGAACACCTGATGCAACATCACAAACCAACTTGAGGCACCATCATGTGGCACCCAATTAAGGATGATATAAGTCCTGATTCAAATAATTTACCTATGATCAAGAGATTTATTCGATGCTTATACACATAAATCACTTCAATATTGTTCAATTTATCTTCTACAAGCCTCGTTTTTTCCACTTCATGTGATTTTAAAACCTTTATCATTACCAAAATAAATAGTTTAATCAGTATTACTATTAACATTATATAATAAGTTCATGTTTTCAATTATATGAGATAGTAACCCACTATCAAAAATCAACGTTCTTTGGCTCTTTGTCTCATTTAGGGAATTTTTTACTAATATTGATTTATTTTTATTTTTATTTCCATTTATAAATCTCATAATTGAATTGAAACAAGTGTGGGAATCTCCTCATTTACTTTATCATGAGAATAATGGTAGTATTCTTCCTCCTTGTAAAGGTAATATTAGTTTCCCATTGAAATAATGTTCATTAATTTACTATCCACTATCCTTTACCTTCCAAAAACTTATTTTTTCTCCATCATTTACTATAATAAATTGAATTATATAAAAATTTAGATAAAAAACAATATCCATAAAAATAATTTCATATTTAGGGTGAATAATATGTTCACATTCTCTTTTATTAACTGTTGGGTGCTTTTCCTTCAAAGTAACTTTCAACTTCCACATAATAGGTCGTAATGTTAGCTAAGTACACATATAATTTTAACTTAATAAAAAGGAATATCATATTGTATTGTCTCTAAATGTTTTAAACTTCTTAATAGATCCTTGGTCTTTTATAATCCCTTCATAATTTACATTTGTATTCAAAAAAATCCTTCCACTTTACCACACAATATCCCAAATTTTATAGCTTTGGCCTCAAAAAAAATTCCAAAATTACTTATATTTTAATGTTTTGAATAATTCAACACCTTCTTGACACTCCTTGTTCATATTCTATACCTTTTTTAAAAATAATTATCTAAAAATCTATCATATTATAGCCTACTAACTGAAACGTGCTAGTGGTGAATTTTCTATAAGCCTAACCCTTCATCATATAAATTTTAATTTCATAAGTGATAAGTATAAATTAATGTCACATAAACGGCTTATTTTAAAGGTAAATTTCATTTAATTTATATTCATGCTTTGTTTTGGGGGTTTCCCAAGATTTTTTGGAGGAAAGGGTGAGTTTTCATGATTTGGGTCAAACCCTAAGCCCATTTCCAGATTTAAAAACCAATATTTATTATTTTATAACAATTTAATTTGTTTAATATTTTGCACCAATTACAATTCCTAAATGTTCTCCCCTGACCTATTAAAACCACCATTTCAATTTAGACCCTTTAGGAATCTATAATAATGGTGGATTTGAGTTTTTATTTAAGGAATTGGGCCTGCCCGAAAGCTCATTTCCAGTTTTAAAAAAAATAATTTTTTATTTAATAACATATTAAATTTTAATGATATTTCGGTGATTATAAGCCTCACCCAAGACCACTAAACCAATACATGTTCCCATTATCCTCCCACCCTCTTTGGATCACGTACTCATTGAGATTTAGTACAGAACTTCATAGGGTGTATCAAATCGTCCAGATTTCATGACGTAACTTATTTCCTTCATCACTCTTTAAATTAGTACTCTTTTCCCCAATTTTTGATCTGAAATGACCTTATCAGACTTATTAGAACCTAATTTCTATTTCTGGAAATTTTGAAATTCAGATACTGGTGTATTTTGGGCGATTTCTTCAAGACCCCTTAAGTAAGTGGGTCTCCTTCATTCTTCCACCCATTTGCTTAGGGTTTTCTTTCCTTTTGGTTAGGGTTTATTCAAATTATTCTTAATTTGTTCTTATTTCCAGAGGTTAGGGTTTCTAATCTTGGGTTTAATCTTGGGTTTTTTTGGTCTATTCTTGTGGTTTTAGGCTTGATCTAGGTCCCTCTAGGTGCGGCGGTGGTGCGATTTTCTTTTTGCACAAAGAATCAAGGGTTTTCATTAATTTGGTAAATGATTCCATGTTTATAAAATATTTTTGTCTTATAATGTTGTATTTATCATATTTTCAGGTTTATCTAATTTCATTATTTCTACAAAAAATTAGTTTTAGTGGTGGTTTTATTTCAAATGAATTTTAAATGAAAATTTTATGTGAAATTTGAGGTTTTTCATAGAAATGTTTAATTGGTTTATTTAGGGGTGACCTATAAATACTTATTTGATTTTATTGAAGTAAAATATGTCTTCCAATCATATTTTAATTTTTAATCCCCTTTGGTTGTTTCTGTGAAAATGGGTTTTAATGGTATTTATGGAACATGTTAACTTTAACTTCCATGTATGTGTGTAAATGGAGGTTTTACAAAGTTATCATTTCTTGGTTCACATGGAGCTACCATAAAAATTATTTTATGATTTCACTGAAATTTATTGGGATTAATTTTCTATTTTGGTAAATTACAAGTGTGCACATAGTTTACAATGTGGGGTTTTCAAGGAGTTTTGGGTGAAAAATAATGCGGTGTTTTGAGAAATTGTTTCATTTAAAAATCAAAGTGTTTTGTTGTGTGTTTTAAGTGATTTAAAATGTGTATAGATACTATTCTAATTTTATGTGACCATTAGTGGTGTTTTATATGAAAATGGGTTTATGTATCATGCTGAAATTATTTGAGCACAAAGGGGGAAGCTTAGGTACCTTGGTGGGGCAGATATGTACTAGTACGACTAGTGGATCGGATGGGTTTTGTCCCTATTTCACTTAGCATTTGGATAGTGACTATTGTAACTAAACTATATAGATGATGATTGGGGACCACTATGTTATGGGTATGTTCCCTACTAGTTTCTTGTGCATGAGAACATATTTTTCCGTGGTTACTTTACACCGAGGTATGAGGTACATGGGGCTCGAGACTATCTAGTGCCTAGGGGTGTTCCCTATTTTGTTGCTCATTGGATTTTTTTGTATTTGACCTTTTATTTGGGTGTGTTTGGAAGTATATTATAGTATATAACATGACCATTTAAATTTTTTAACATTATAAATGTTTTATCTTGAAAAATATTTTCAATTGAAAGTTGTATTTCTTGGAATTTGTCGTTGCTTTTCAATGCATAATAAAACTGCTTTCTTTTTCACCTTGTATTGCATGTACTCTGGAATCATTGGGTGGTATCATATTGTTCATAGGCTCACACCCTGCTTAAACCCCTTGGGTGTAATTATACATTATTATTATTGACTCAAGTAAAGTAAATACTTTGGGTTAGCGCGGTTCGAGGTGTTAGTTCCCATCCTTGGGGCATTGTTGTGGAGATGACTTGTGGGTGATGACCCCTTGTCATGTGGAGTCCTTGGGGATGTTTTGATGCTGTTTTTTGTGTCTTAGGACGTTTTTTATTTCATTTAAAATTATGTATTCAGTTCTAGATTTTTTTATAAACCTTTTTTGTATGAATTTTTTTGATTATGTTTGCCAAATGTTTTTGATGTTTTATGTATACATATTCTGATAAATTATTCCCAAACCCAGATAAATGATACTAGGAAACTTGTTCCATCTTGTGGGGATAGGGAACGCCCTTTGGGCCTTTCCATTGGCTGGGTTTGGTGCTAGTATTAGTGGAGACCAGATTCAGTTTGTGAAAAAATGGAATCAGAGGCGGGCCAATGTTTTTGGGTTATATTTCTATTTTGGGATGAGTCGGGATAGACAAGAGCTAGGACTGTCAGGGATCAGGGTTTTGTTCATGAGTATGGTGTCTGACCTACACTTCTTGTGGCAGACCATGAGTCACCAGGGGACGTTGGAATTTACATATTGACTTCACTTCCAGGTGAGATGTGTGGGATGAAAACCACATGTGGACTTCAGATGGGGGTGGAGTAGTTGTTTATTTTATTACTGAAATGTGTTTAGATTATTTATATTTTTATGTATTTGATTAAATTTTTTTCAAATTGTGGTATTGATTATTTTTTTTTTACTGTTGCATTTTGTATCAATATGCCTCCCAGGAAAGCTCCCATGCACCCACGAGAGGAATCTGGAGAGAGCTCTACCACACCGATTGATCAGAGGCTAGTCGAGGTTGTGGTCCATGCTATCCAAGATTTGGGACAAGGACTTGATCCTACTCCTATTCATGTTAGGGTGAAAGATACGAGTCCTAGAAAAGATAAAGCACAGGAGTTTCTAAAAAATCCTCCTACCTTCCAAGGTAGCTCAGAACCCCCAGAAGAAGAGGAATGGATCGAGAAGATCGAGCATATTTTTTACTTCTTGTAAAAACCTGAGGAGCTTAGGGTGAAGTGTGCCTCATTTATGTTGGAAATTCCCATCCATAGGTGGTGGGAGTCAGCTCTTCAGACTGGGAAGAATGAGCAGATGCGCTAGGGAGATTTCAAGGTCATCTCCAATGAACAGTACTGCCCAGAGGTATTGGAACATGCCAGGTCCCATGAGTTCATGGACCTTGTTTAGGATAATCTTTTTGTGATGGATTACACCAACCGTTTCACTGAGTTGGTTTGGTATGCCCCTAAAATCGTCTCGAATGAATAATTGAAGGCCCATAGGTTTGAGAAAGGCTTGAGACAAGAGATATACTTTCAGGTGTTCTTGTTTAAGCCAAGGACCAATACTGAGGTCATTGACAGGGAGTGCATGCTAGAGATTGACTGTAAGGGTAGGGATGGTTTCTCTGGGCCAGTATCCGTAGTGGGCAGTGGCATCTCTTCAGAAAAGAAAAGGAAGCATGAGGAACAGGTGAAGAAGGGAGGTGGTAGTTTCAACCACTCTTCCAGGCAGTTTTTGTCTGCATCTTCTGATGAGAGATTGGTTGTGTGCCACCAGTGTGGGAAGACAGAGCACATCTAACTAGCATGCATGCTTCCTCTAAATCCTTATTACCAGTGTGGAGGTTTGGGGAATTTGCAACGTTTTTGTGGGGTGGCACGCCCACTTTCGAGTGGGGCAGGGTCAGTGGCTTCAAGAGGAGTGCCAGCACAATCTGAGCCATCAAGGACTGGGGGATCACGATTTGGAGGTCATGGTGGTACGTTTGGTCATATTCTTGGTAGATCTCATTCTGGTAACAACCATATATTAGTGTTCATCCTTAAGCAGAGACCAGACATCTCCATGTAGTGGATTAGGCACCAACATGATCAGAGGCAGGACCATCGACAGTTCGAGGTACCGTTCTGATCGCATCTTCTATAGTTGCTACTCTTTTTGATACTGGCTCCTCTATTTCATTTATTTCTACCTATTTTTTTGACATGCTGATTTTTTAAACTAATTTTATGTCTTTCACAATGGAGTTGGTGACACCACTAGGAAAGAAGGAGCAGGGCCTCAGGTACCCCTCGTGTGTGCTTTCCGTGTCAAGGGTTGAGATAGAGTGGGAACTCTTGGTTATAGATGAGGAACTATTTGATATAATACTTGGAATGGATTGGCTAGTACACTTCCAGGAACACATTGATTTCTACAGGCGGTGAGTGAGTTTCACGACACCTGATGGAAGTCATCAGGTTTTTCAGAGAGAATGGGATCCTCGGTCGGCTCATGCAAGACCTCCACTCCCAGAGTCAGGAAGTCTTACCTCCAAGTTATCATCTCTCACACTATAGGATGATGGTATTTCCCCTGAAGGTGCACTACCACATGTAGTGAATGAGTTTCCAAAGGTATTCCTGGATGATTTCTCAGGTTTACCCTCATAGCGAGACGTGGAGTTTTTTATTGATCTGCCACCGAGAACACAGCCGATATCTCTTCCATATTATCTCATGGCCCCCACCAATATGAGTTAATTATAGATACAACTAGATGACTTATAATCCAAATGATTCATTTTCCAGAGCATCTCTTCATGGGCTGCTCCTGTTTTGTTCGCAAAAAAGGATAACGGATCCCTCCGGTTGTGCATTGACTACCGGAAGATGAATAAGGTAACAATTAAGAACAAATACCCATTGCCCAGAATAGATGATTTGTTCGATTAGTTTAAGGGGGAAATTAGTTTTCCAAAATAGACTTGTGTACATGATATCATCAGTTCAGGGTGAAGAAGTATGATATCCCAATGATAGCCTTCTGAAGCAGGTACAATAACTTTGAGTATTTGGTCATTCCCTTCAGATTGACCAATGCTCCAGAGGTCTTTAAGGAACTCATGAATAGGGTGTTCCATAAGTATCTTGATTCCTTTGTCATGGTGTTCGTGGATGACATTCTAGTATACTCTGGCTCTAAGAAGGAAGACGAACATTCCATGGGGGTCATCTTGGGCACTTTGCGGGATCACCACCCCTATGAAAAGTTGTCAAAGTGCACTTTCTGGATCAGGGAAGTGAGATTTATGGGGCATGTGATCTCTGATCATGGGTTTTCAGGGGACCACGAGAAGATTAGTGTGGTTATTTCATGGGAGAAGCTAAAGAATGTGTTCGAGATCAGGAGTTTCCTTGGCCTGTCTGGTTATTACAGGCAATTCATTCAAGATTTCTCTCGGATTGCTTCACTGATGACTACGATCACCTGAAAAGGGGTGAATTTTGTATGGGGCCCAAAATTTCAGGCATCATTCAAGGATCTGAAGAAGTGGTTGACTACCACCCACGTGATAATTTTTTCAGTGGCTGGAAAGGGGTATGTGGTCGATTATGATGCTTCATGTATGGGTATTGGGTGTGTTCATATGCAGGATGATCACGTGGGGGTGTATGGCTCTCGCCAACTCTGACCACAAGAAACTAACTACCCGACCCATGACTTAGAGTTGGAAGTGGTGATGCATGCTTTCAAGACATGGTGTCACTACCTCTTTGGGGAGAAATTTTTGGTCTACTCTAATCACAAAAGCATGGCCTATATCTTCTCGTAGAAAGACCACAACTTGAGGTAGAGTCGTTGGATCTATTACTTGCAGGGGTTTAACTTTGACATTGTTTATACCCCAAGAAAGGGTAATGTGGTGGCCGATGCTTTGAGTAGAAGAGTTCCAATGCAGGCTTTGAAGAATTCCAGTGATGAGTGGACTTTTATGGAACTCTTTTCTCATAAGCATATGGAGACCATGAAGCACGGTAGAGGTGTGTTCTTGGAAAGCGCCTAGTTTACTCCTTCTCTGTTGGAGTTGATTTAGCGGGAAAAACCCAGTGATGATCTTTGTCAGCAGTTGAAGCAATTTCTTCATGGTGGGGAGACATCCACTGATTGGTTATCATCTTTCAAGTACATCGTGTGCTTCAAGGGCCATTCAGAAGTGTCATTATCTCTAAAAAAGTTGGTGATGGAGGATAGCCACCGGTCTCAGTGGGATGTCTATCTGGGTGATACCAAGATGTATTATGATGTCTGCTGGTAGTTCCAGTGTCCTGGTATGATATGAGACATTGTGGACTTTGTGTCGAGATGCTACACATGCCAGCAGGTGAAATTAGAGCATCAAAGGACCTCTGGTTTTCTCAATCCATTACCCATTCTTACCTGTAAGTGGGAAGAGGTCTCCATGGACTTAATTATTGGATTACCTCGTACAACTTGGGGTAAGAATACCATTTGGTTTGTGATTTATCTTCTGACCAAATCATCCCACTTCATTCCGATAAAATATACACGTAAAGTGGATGACTTGGTCTATTTGTATATTTAGGAGGTGGTGAGACTCCATGGTGTGCCATCAGTAGTTGTCTCAGATAGAGATCCTCATTTCACTTCTCAGTTCTAGGAAGGCCATCAGAAGGCCTTGGGGTCTTATATTAATATGATCACAGCATACCATCCTCATACGGATGGTCAGACAGAGCGGGTGAATCAGATTTTGGAGGACATTCTCCGTGCATGTGTCCTAGACATTAGAGGTTCTTGGGATAGAAATTTGGGGTAGGTTGAGTTTTCTTATAATAATAGTTACAAATCCTTTATTTGAATGGATCCTTTTGAGGCGCTCTATGGTCAGCCTTGTTGGTCCCCCTGTGATGGGATGAGGTAGGTGAGACCTCACTGCTGGGGTCGAGTCTGGTGCAGAAGATGTCTGAGAAGGTCAAGTTGATTAGGAAGCATTTATTAAGATCTCAAAGTCTCCAAAAATCATATGCTGACCGGATGCATTGAGACCTAGAGTTTTCTATGGGTGACATGGTATTCTTGAAAGTGGTCCCTCGTCTGGGCCATCGTTGATTGGGGAAGCAATGGAAGCTGACACCATGGTATGTTGGGCCCTTTGAGATCACCGAGCATATTGGAAAGGTGTAATACGGGTTTTCTTTACCTTCTCAGTTGACATCAATCCATGATGTCTTCCATGTCTCCCAGTTAAAGAAATACAACCCGGATCCATCCCATGTGCTGAGTTGAGAAGAACTAGAGATAGATCCTGACTTGTCTGTTGTTTAGTAGCCAGTGAAAATAGTGGACTCCCAAGATAAGGTTTTTTGAAGGAAGTCCATTCCATTGGTCTGAGTTCTTTGGTATCATGGTAATGATACACATGATACATGGGAGCGGAAGTCATGTGTCGAGGAAGAGTACCCGTTCTTGTTTTCCAATCAAGCTTCATGTTGACTCTCCAGGGCTGAAATTCTTTCATAGTGGGGATAATTGTCACATCCATGACTTATTTTAAAGATAAATTTCATTTCATTTTCATTAATACTTTGTTTTGGGGGTTTCCCAAGATTTTTTATAGGAAATGGTGATTCTTCATGATTTGGGCCAAACCATGATCCCATTTCCAAATTTAAAAACCAATATTGATTATTTTATAAATATTTCATTTTTAATATTTTTCACACATTTAAATTCTTAAATGGAATCCCATGGCCTATTAAAACCACTGTTTTAATTTGTACCCTTTAGGAATCTATAATAATGGTGGATTTGAGTTTTTATTTAAGGAATTGGGCCAGCCCGAAAGCCCATTTCAAGTTTTAAAAAAAATTGTTTATTTAATAACTTATTCAATTGTAATGATTTTTTGGTAATTACAAGTCTCCCATAAGACCACTGAAACCAAAGGAATTCCCATTATCTTCCCACCCTCTTTGGATCTCGTATTCATCAGGATTTAGTACAAAACTTCATAGGGCGTCTCAAATCGCCTAGATTTGAAGAGGTAACTTCTATACTTCATAACTCTTTCAATTATTACTGTTTACCCCCAATTTCAGTTCTAACATGACCTTATCAGACTTATTAGAACCTAGTTTTCATTTTTTATTGTTTTTAAATTCATCTACCAGTGTATTTGGGGCTATTTCTTCAAGATCCATTAATTAAGTGGGTCTCTTTTATTCTTCCTCTCATTTGCTTAGGGATTTTTTCCTTTTAGTTAGGGTTTATTCCAATTATTCTTGATTTTTATAATTTAAATAGGGTATTGTTTCAAACCTAGGGTTTAATATTGGGTTTTATTTGTCTATTCTTGTGGTTTTAGGCTTGATCTAGGTCCCTCTTGGTGCGGCGGTGGTGCGATTTGATTTTCGCACAATGAATCAAGGGTTTTCATTAATTTGGTAGGTGATTCCATGTTTATGAAATATTTGTGTCTTATAATTATATATTTATCATATTATCAGGTTTATATCAATTCATTATTTCTACAAAATTTATTTTTAATGTTGGTTGTATTGAAAATGAATTTTAAATGCAAATTTTATGTGAAATTGGGCGTTTTTCATAGAAATGTTTTATTGCTTTATTTGGGGCTTCCCTATAAATACTTAATTAATTTTATTGAACTGAAATAGGTCTTCCAATAATGTTTTTAATGTTAATCCCCTTTTTTGTTGCTGAAAAAATGGGTTTTAATGGAATTTGTGGAACATGTGAACATTATGTGCCATGTTTGTGTGTAAATGGAGGTTTTACAATGTTATCATTTCTTAGTTCACATGGGGATTCCATAAAATTGATTTGTTGGTTTAATTGAAATTTATTGGTATGCCTTTTTGGTTTTGTTAACTTAAAATTGTGCACATAGTGTACAATGTGGTATTTCCAAGGAGTTTTGGGTGCAAAACAACACGGGGTTTTGAGAAATTGTTTCATTTAAAAAATCAAAGTGTTTTGTTGTGTGTTTTGAGTGATTTAAAATGAGTATAGCTACTATACTTATTGTATGTGACCATTAGTGGTGTTTTATATTAAAATGGGTTTATGTATCATGCTGAAATTATTTTAGCACAAAGGGGGAAGCCCGAGTACCTAAGCAGGGCGGATACGTACTAGTACGGCTAGTTGAGCGGATGGGTTTTGTCCATGTTTCACAGAGAATTTGGATAACAAAAACTCTAACTAAACTATATGGATGATTATTGGGTACCACTAGGTTATGGTTATATTCCCTACTAGTGGATCATGCATGAGAACAGATTTTACTATGGTTACTTTACACTGAGGTACGAGGTAAATGGGGCCTAAGACTATCTAGTGCCCAGGGGTTTTCCTGATTTTGTTGCTCATTGGATTTGTGGTATTTTCTCATGTATTTGGGAGTGTTTGGAAGTATATTACAGTATCTAAAATGACCATATAAATTTTTTAACATTCTGAATGTTTTATCTTGATAACTATTTTCAATTGAAAGTTGCATTTCTTGGAATTTTTCACCACTTTTCATTGCATATTAAAACTGATTGATTTTTCACCTATTATTGCATGCACTTTGGAATAATTTGGTGGTATCCTATTTGTCTTAAGATCACACCCTACTGACACCCCTTGGGTGTAAGTAGATGTTATTATTCTTTAATCAGGTAAAGAAAAGACTTTGGGTGATGGCGATTTGGGGTGTTAGTTCCCATCCTTGGGGCGAAGTTGTGGAGAAAGCTTGTGGGTGATGAACCCTTGTCATGTGGAGTACTTGGGGATGTTTTTATGAAGTTTTTTTGTGTATTAGGAACTTTTTTATTTCATTTGAACTTATGTATTCATTTTTGGATTTTTTTTATAAACCTTGTTGGTATGAATTTTTCAGATTCATTTTTTCAAATGTTGTTGATGTTTTAGGTATACATATTCAGGAAAATCATTCCCAAACCAAGATAAATGATACCCAGGAACTTGTGCCATCCCATGGGGATAGGGAATGCCCTTCAGAACTTTCCATAGGATAGGTTTAGTTTCAGTATTGGTGGCGATCCAATTCAGTTCGTGACAATTACTTACATCATATTCTATATCATTAAATTTATTGATATTATGTTTCACCATACCATTGAATGATATATATTTTTTGGATCTAGGGTTTCGCAGGACCGCTGACTCAATGGTCTTTGCACTGGTCCCCCCCCCCCCCCGATGGGAGAGGAACCCTTACTGTATTTTCAAGGCGCTTTGAGCTTTTTCACACTGTTCTCCGATCTTGATTTCCTCCCTCCTTTTCCTCAAATATAATTCATACTGAAAGATACAGAGCTTTTTGAAGGCTTACCTAACCATCTGATCTCTCCATCTGATTTTCCTTAAGCAATGTATCTCTTAAACCTTTCTCTCATCGCATGATTTAATCATCATTGGGCTTTGGTGGACACATTCTACATGCATGTTTTTGGTTTTTGGGGTTTGCAAGATCACGCAATAGTGGGTTTAATGGATAGTAATCACATCATTATTTTTTTACAATGGAGATAGACCTAATCAATGAATTTTCTGGCGATCCTCGCTCCTATAATGGATTTAGTTTCCTTCCACTCATGTGGTCCTCCATTTTTCATATGATGTGTGGCATCCCATCAATGATAATTTTGGTTATCCTCCCTGAAAAACCCTTACCATTCCAAAATCCTTCAATTTTACGAATGATAGGAGATATAGTAGGAATATACCTATGTTCTGATAGTAGAATGATGGTTGTGTTTCATGATGTATCCCCTGTAATTTTTATTGTGTTAGATATTTCTATAAATCTGATTGATTTCGTTTGGATTACTGTTGGGGAGGAGTTTTGTTGGAAACAACCTATCATCTTTGAGTTGTGGATTGACTTCTATTTGTCATGGAATAAATTGGGTCATAACCTATCAGTTTGTAGGTGCAGTAGGAAAATGGACATAGGTGTTAGAGGCAATGAAAATATCCTAGCTTCTAGATCTGGAGAAGGCCATATGGAGAAATCCATGGAGAATTCCATAGACGATAAGGTTCAGGGTAAGTGCGCAATGGGTAACCCAAAGATGGTTGATGTTTTTATTTCCTGAGGAAGGATCTAGGTGGACCTTAGGCTGAAAAAATATCCTATGGGTTCAGTTGGAGATGGTGATAAGGATTTTCTAGTCCCATACCCTTGCACCTATGCGATAGAAGTGTGTGGAAGAAGTAGAAAAAAAACCTCAATGGGTGATTCAACTGGCTGGGGAGGGAAGTTCTTATGTTGATCAGAAATGGGAGGAGACAAGACATGGTGGCAGTGATCAAAATAATATAAGAAATTTTTCTTGTCTCAAACTGAACAATTGTTTTTATGTCCTAAGTGACATTTGAGGGATAGAAAATAGAAATTTACAAACATAAACAGAGTCTGATATAGATCTAGGAGGGTACAATAATGGTTTTCACAGTCCGTGGAGGAAGAAATGAAACAAAGAAAATATGGACCTCATGATCTTCATTGTCTCCAAGAAGTAGAAATCCAAGGGACAAAAGGTTTACTCCTATCTAACTAGTATAGTGGAGACACGGTTATCCACAAAAGATGTTAAATCAAAGGATTGGGAGGACCATCCATTAGTAGAAGATAAGGATCAACAAAGAGGATATATTGGGTTCCCAGTGATAGAAAAGGGAACTTCGCTATTTGAGGCCACCAGAGATGCTTTGATGACTTTTCAAGGGGATACATAAGAGATGACTGATGTTCATCATGGAGATAGTCCAATTAAATTAGAGGATGTGTGGTGAGAGGAGGTTGCACATCCTCCTTGGTAGCAGCATGAGGAAAGCTCCCCTAAATTCCCTTAG
This sequence comes from Viscum album, assembly GCA_963277665.1. Lineage (NCBI taxonomy): Eukaryota > Viridiplantae > Streptophyta > Magnoliopsida > Santalales > Viscaceae > Viscum > Viscum album. The sequence goes on from OY728142.1 coordinate 1,936,543,635, forward strand.
GGTTAAAAAACTTCGGTGCTGGAACACATGGATCTACTTATGAACTTGGATGAAGAAATGGTGGAGGAAGTTTTGGATTTAAAGGCATAAAAGGAAGGGATCAACCAAATGATGGGAATATTTCTTCGAGTGAACACTACTAAGGAGAAAGGCAAGTGGATTGAGAAGCCGAGACATGTTCTACATAGAGGTTTCAACATGGGGATGATTAATAGGGAGGACCAAATTTAATATTAGAACAACTTAGAATATCATTATGAAAACGTCTTAAAGGGTGATTCTATCACTCAGGTAAATTATATTCTCTATATATTTTTTAGGGATGCTGATTCCAATAATCCCAAAATATTCTTTAACAAATGTGTAGTATCTTTTGGTGTTTAAACTGGTTATGTGTGAGGTCACTTACTTTTCCCTTAAAAGTTTTTGAAAAAAAAAATTAATTTTGAGGAAGCCCCAAGATTTCCATATAAGTCTTCAAGATATAGTTTCATTGTATTTCCTTATTCAATCACTAATAATTTTTTATTTTAAGAAGTTGGAAATTTCCTCAAATTTTCTTAACTATGTTTACATCCTTAATTTAATCTCTAACAATATTAATGTGACCAATAACTTCAATGATTTAGTTGAATAATCCATTAATTTTTTCATTGTTGTGATTCTTAAATTTATAAAACTTGTTGTGAAATAATTTCAATTTTAATTCCTTTAATTTGTTTTCACCATCTTAAATTCCATAAAATTTATCCTATATTTCCTTTATATATCTAAAACTCATAAAATTCATGTATATCTCATTTGATGACACTCCAGGTAATGCATTTTCTATCTTTAAGTCAGTTTTAAAAAATATATTATCCATTTCAATTAAAAATAACTATATAAAATCACTAATTTAAATTTAATGTATAGAAATAGAGAGAACATCAAGCCTAATAAACTATAAATGTTGTCTCATTAAATTATTTTATATCTTTTAATTTCATCCATCAAATAATGGATCTCGATTATGAAGGTTCAGGGGCACATTAGAAGAAGTTGGGCCCACTCCCAATAATGGGTTTTCATCAGAACTGAATGAATAGAAACATTTGAATCCAAGAGGTGTGATCTTTCTAAATTTTAAACCATAATTACCTATTACCAAGGAATTACTTCTCTCTTTTTGAATCGATTGACCAAGGTTTTTATTCCATCATTGCGATGATGGATTTAATTTTATAATCTCTTTAGCAATATCCACACATGCTCCATGAACGTCATAACATTATTATATAATCACTATTTACTAGAGAAAATGATTCTCACCACTTTAATATTCACTATTGATCTTTATAAGAAATTATTCTTATCTTGAAAGGATTATTCTAGTACTCTCTCAGACATGAGAGATGAGTATGATCAAAGATCAATGTTTCTAAAAGTGTTATAGAGAAATTTATTTTTACATAATAAGAGGATTAACTCTAGAGAATGTTTTTCATGAAAATCATCTACCCTTTGAAATGATATAACCTAATTTTTTAACTAGGTTATAGAATTGGTTATTGTAAATGATCCCTTATCTAATCACTTAGTCAATAGTGAACTCCACATCGAATACTGTTATTATTATTTGTCTTATTTCGTTGACATGTTCTGAACCCATAGATATTGAAATTCCATTTCTCCAATGCCATTAACTCGGTCTGTTAATCTTATACATTCATCAAACATTAAATAATAAATATTTATTTATATACATAAATATCAATATATTATTCATTCAATAAATATCTATTTGATCAACCTAAATTAAATAACTATTATTCCTCAAGACATGATAATAATATTAATTCTATTATTAAATTAATATATAATTTAAAGAGGTTTTGAATACACTTAGTGTGTGACCCTATTGGTCTTTTTTTTAGTGTCATTAAGCTAACTCACCTAAATCCAAGAAAAAACATCTATAAACATATCAAAAAAAACCATAAAAAATACATTAAGGATGCAAAAATTATAACATCATATGAAAGTTTAATTTCTAATGTAATTAATTTTTCTCAAGATCCCACAATAGGTGGAACCACTCATATAATAAGCTTATATGCTTGATATATCATCCTTTGACATTATTGAATCAAACTAATCAAAAATACCACCATGGACATGGACTAAATCTGAAAACTTTATTCCAATACAAGTTCCAATGATATTTACATTCATTGACTTGGAAGGGACACATGATTTTTGGAATTTTAATTAATTTCATATCACATGGGACACGCCAAACACAACCAAACTCACTACAAGCATATATCACCATGATTTTTATAAATACATCTAAGTTTGTAACACATGGTAGTCATTAATAATAATATCAATTATAAGGACCAATAATCACAATGGTAGATATGAATATCAAATGACACCTATTGCACATGGAATTCCTATTGGAATAGATCTATTCTCATAACCTCCTCATTTAGATATTAACACATGAGAATAAGGTTCAATGTCTTATGAGACCCCTACACTTGATAAAATGTTTAATCTATTTTTTTCATATAGCTCTAATTTAGCCAAAGAAAATAAATTTAATAATATCATCATGACACTTCAAGGATCTCATCATAGTGAATATATTATATGGTCATTCAATGTCACAGATACTCTAATTTCATTATCAAATTAATGTTATAAAGAACAATTCTCTTAAATTTATATGATATTTATTCATATTTAAGATGATAAATATATAGTTAATCAAAAGTAAAATATAGATTTTTTAGGGCACCAATTCCAACAAACTCCCACTTGGATAGAGCCAACTGCTAAAAACTTTAAGTCTTCATTCTCTAACTTGACATGCATACTTATTTTTAGATAAATTTTTCATTAATAATACCACCATATTATCCACCATTTAAAATATGATTTTAGTGACCTCGTCAATCTCATAAAAATGCCTCAATTACTGATATATATGATTTACATTTCTCATCTATTGATGTGACCATAAATATTTTCTGAGGGCCACCTCTGAAGTATTCTCATAATACAATTTCATAGGTATTTAAAATAGTCACTGAATCAATCTATTTATGATGTTACCTATCCAAACTACTTCATTAGTTGTATTATAAGCCATAATATACCTAAAATATTCTCTATAATTAGTGACCACTATCTATTTTGAGCCCTTTAATATCATAGATTCTCTGTTGTGGGTGGAGATATATCCTGAATGTGATATCAAGTAATCATGATCTATATAGAAACAAGAATATGTATAACCCATGATTTCTAGTTTAACATCTCCTATATAAACCAATAACAAAAAGTTTTTATACCTTTGATAATTTATGATAGTATTGAAATTCATACAATTTAGGTCTCTTAGATATAATTAATATTTACCTATTTTTCCCAAGGAATAAGAAACATTAATAATAGTACACAACCCATCATATATGACTAAAATTGTTTCTGATGCATAAGGAAACACAATTATCATTTGTTTGTCCTCGTTTGTATGTGGATACATTTTTTTAATGAGATGTATACCATGTGACACTATCAATAATCTCCCCTTGAATTATTTCAATCCAAATATCTTTAGTATCTTATCAATCGATATACCCTGACTTAGTCCAAATAGCCTCTTAGATCTATAATAATTGATCTTGATCCAAATAATGCTTGATTATTCACTTAATTCATTCATGGATAATCACTTTTTCAACCATGTATTAACTTAATATAATACTTGTATCTCATTTTACATTAGTAGTATGATATAAACATACACTACTGGGAGAAAAAATACCCTCCCACTAAACCATTTATAAATACTGGGCTAACATTGATTCTTTATGAAAACAAATTCCCTTATGGATTTCCAATGTGAATGTTCTATGATCTGGATACTTTCATAAACACATAAATATATCCCTAAAACTTTTACACATTATTTGAATATCTTGGATTCACATACCCCCATTGTTGTACCATATAGAAATATTCTATAATTCTTCCATTAATGAATGTAGTTTTTACATACAACTTCCAAATCCAATATTTTTGGTATGTATATACGCAATGAATAATTTTTATGAATTTTAGTATTGGAACCGGTGAATAGGTTTCCACATAGTTTATGCATCAATTTTTCTTAAAATATTTATCCACTAACCTAGATTTATAAGTACTAACTTTACCTTCCATTTTTGGTGTCTTATTGAATACCCATTTACACCCAACATGGTTTAAATATATTATTAAATCTACAAAAACCCATACATGGTTTTGAAACATCAACTTCATCTTAGAATTCATGGTTTATTTCCATATTATAAAATTTGATTTTCTTACAACATCTATATAGGATAGAGGTTCGTCATTATCAATAAATAATTAGACATCATACAGTGTGATTATAAAACTATATCACTCCAATTATTTAACCTCTTTAGTTATCCGATAATTTTCTTTATATTGACATGTATGATAGTGAATCGTGAAATAATAATTATTTATTAGTTTTAACCTTTTCTTACTTGGTACATTAACCAATATTCTTCTTAATTCCTAGAAACATTCATCACACTATTTTTTGAGATTAATTATACTCACATTAGATTTATATTAGGTAGTGGGGTGATGTTATTAATATTTTCATAACGTATTATATACTCCCTTTACTAATTTTATAGTAAATGTGCATAATTTGTGTGAAATGTTAATGTTTAAATATTAAATATAATTTTAGAGAACTGTTTGAATTCATCCAGATTAAATTTTGTTTAATGTTTTAATAATGACTCTCACCCTAATTATCCAAATAGTATGGTTCCTATTTTTTAATATTACTTATTCAATATACAAAATTTCATTAGAAGGGATCTTGGGCCAATTATAACATTGGAAGGGTCATATGGATCAATCGATAGGCGATAATCGGTCGCGCTTTCATGGAGCTAGATAACCTCAAAACTTTTTCAATAACCCATTAGAAGTAACCCACTAATATAGGAAAACATATAATCATAAGGACATTTTTATATCTTTTCCACTATTCCACCACCATATTTTTAACAAGACTAATAGTTATACCATCTTTAGAAATTATATTCTCAAAGGAATAAATCATTTGTAACCAAAATTCAAATTTATTAAATTTTCGAAACATCTTATTCTCTATTAAAATTTATATAAAAATACATATTTATTTAATATGTTACTCATAACATTCATAAAAAATCATAATTTTATCAATAAACACAACAAAAAAATTATTCAAATACTCATAGAAAACTTTATTCATAAAATCAATGAATACATTGGGTGTGTTAGTCAACCCAAAAGGGATAACCAAAAACTCATAATTCCAATATATAGTATAAAACAACATCTTTATAATGTGTTCCATATTCCCTTTCATCTAATGATATTCAGAACTATGATATATCTTTGAAAAAATATTCTACTCCTTAAATCCAATAAAAATTCATTTATATGAAGCTAACAATACTTGTTATTAATAGTAATTTTGTTGAGTTCTCTATAATAAATTAAAATCATCATCAAACAATCCTTATTTTTAACAATAAAAAATAGGATCACCCTAAGGTGAAGTGTTAGGATGAATAAAACCCAAATAAAGAAACACTTTAAATTTATTTTTCAATTCCAAAAAATCTAATGAATCCATTTGATAACGGGGTATTAAAATTAAAATATATTCTAGAACTCAGTCTATAATTAATTGAACCTATAATTCATGGATAACACCTATAAAATAATCATTAAATACATTTATATAAACATTTACTATTGGAACATCACTAATTAGATCAACTTCCCACTTTTTGAAAATATCAGCAAAATAACTTTAAATTAAATATTTAATCAGTTTCTCATATTATTGATATATTATAATAGGTATAAACACATTATTATATAAAAATTAAAAGATCTATAAATATAAAATAAATTCATTATCTTTGGAATATATCTTATACTGATAAACTAAAATCCAATTCATACATATAATAACATAAAAATAAAATATGGGAAATAAAAAAATATTTATAAAAAAATCCATTCAATTAATAATAATATAAAGATTCAAATAAATAATTTTTTCATTAATACTTACACCATGGGTTTTAAATAAAAGTTATTTCTCTATTTCGTGAGATAATATTTTCATTTTACCATAAAATTTCCTAGAAATTAAAGATTGTGTTGTCCCTAAATCAACCAATAAATTTTCATAATCTTAGTAAACAAGTAATGAAATTATTTTTGCATTATTTTATGGTAATTAATTTTTTGTTGTATTAAATAATTAATTTGAAACTCCCTTATACTTATAATCTTGATGATTCCCTTTATTCATACTTTTCTTCATACAAAGGTCGGCATAATGGACCATATAATTCCATTTAAATCATCTCACTAACTTTTAATGGTAATTTTTTTGGCTATTACCATGATTCATTTATTTGAAATTAAGAACCAAATTTCATGTCATACCACATCAATAAAAATATTTATATTTCATAAGAAACTCCCCAAGATTCCTCTTACCAAACTTATCACAAGAGGGTAATTTAGACCTCTTAACTTTGTATTTAATCGATGGATTCATTCCCATTACTTTTCACCTTGACCACTTCTTATATTTATTTATTTTATATTAAATAAACTTCATATAAGAATTATTATCACTTTATACAACTTCCTCCTTACTTCTAAAATCATAATAGACTAATGATCTCCATAATATTGGTTTATTTCCTACTTAAAACCTATAAATTTTATTATCAGGATCCATAATAAAATTTCATAAAAACCTTGTCAATCTATTAAAGTTATATTTATAGTGTAAATAAAGACTTAATCCTTTTTTATTTATAAAATTTTATTTTTCATCCTAATTCAAACAATATTAGGAAAATACTTCTCAAGGATATTTTCATTAAAAAATATGCTATATTGAATCAATATCAAATTTTTTCCATGGTATTCTTAACCAATTACCACTACTAATCGAATTCCCCTACAAAATGGTAAATGGAAATATTTAATTTTTGAAATTTAGAACAACCCAAAAAATTTAATATCTTTTCCAGATCCTTAATCCATTCTTCAGATACCACTAGATTTGAGGTTCCACAAAATGTCATAGGGTGTTGTTTCATGAAATTATTCACTATATATAGGTGATTATATAGATAGTTTTATCACTTTTTGGAATGGGAACCACCATTGAAATCATATGTAAACTAATTTAACACAGCTAAAAAATAATATTTTTAAATTCAAACCATTCCTGGTTTCTTATTTGAATGGATATTATCCATTAGAATCCTTTCTACTTCATTCTCCATGTTTACTCTTAAGAAAAATATTCAGAAATAGAAATATATTATATGAAGAAATATGGAAACCCACAAAGTTTTATCATCATAATATAATCCAAATATTAAAAACCCTTAAATAAGTTTTCTTAATAACACTCTAAACTATAAATTTATTCCAAATTTTCTCTAAGATCAACTATAACATTTTTTACCTCAATTAACCCATTATTTTGAGTTTAATATAAAGGATAAAAAAATTACATTCCTGTGATATTTTAGGTTTATATTTGTAGATAAATATGAAAAAATATTATATATGAATCACTTAAAACACAATGATTACACTTCTACGCAATTTAAATTTTTCCCAAAAAAATCAAATTCATAAATTTAAACTCTCATTTCATTCAAAACTTATACACTTATTTTAATATGAATCCTAATATTAGATAAAATAGACCTTTTTATAATCACTACTTATCCTTAATCCATATGAAAAACATTTGAAATTTTGGGATAAGAAAAAATATCAAAAAAGGTGAAAAAAATAAACCTTTTTTTCCATTTTAAAATTCGTGAAATCCCATAGATAATTTTCCTTATTTATAATTAACTATTAGTTTAAAATAATAATTTACTTTCTAAAGAAAAAAATTTAGTTCAAAAATATTTTCTTAAAAAAATTATAATAAATCTTAATGAAAAAATGATAATCAGGAGGGTTTCTTGTAAAATATGAGTACTCATGAAAATATTTTCTTGAAAAACATTTCATTTACCCTTAAAATGGGAATAAATAATCCTTTAAACATAACATCTTAAAATTAACTTATAAAATAAAATGAATTTCATGAAATTTATTTTTAAATCATCCAAAATTTATATAGTTACCTTTTACATCATGTTCATATCACCCTCTCAATCACTCTAACAATAAATCTCATAAATGGAACAACCTTCATGGAAAATTCCAACATGTATTCCCTAGAGAAAAAGGTGTTTAACAAATTCATCAGAGATCTATATCAAGATCATCCATCATCAATAATAATTTCCAAGGACTATAAAATTTATAAAACACATATAATATTGAATTTATATCATAAAATACAATATATTATTATGTTTACCGTAGATGAAGAATCACTTTAAAGTTTCTTATAAAAATAAGGAAAAAATATTTCTTCATTAAAAACTATTAAAATGAAAATTTCCTAGAATAATGGGAAATAATATTTGGTTTTAAAAATAATAAAAATTTATAGAGTAATAAAATTAAATAATAATTCTCAAGATGTAAATAAATTTCATTTATGCGGCATATGTTAAAAAATATTCCTATCACAGGTTTTTAAAAATAACTCATATAGATAACGTTAAAAAGATAAATTTTAAAAAACTATATTGAATTCCAAATATAGTTTAAAATTACATTAAACAAAAATTTTATTATTATAATAAAATTCTTGAATCATTTTAAGAAACTTGGATATAGAGAATAAATTGTCAAAAATTCTTTTAAACATTTTAAACAAGGTTTTAAATAAAATATGTTTCCTTAAGTCTAACTCACCACATATGTATATTAACTCATTTATAATAAACTTATATTGATTATTTACTTATATAAGAAACTTTTATAAGTTTAATTATCTTATTATTATCCCTTTTATTTGATTTTATAAATATCTTATATAGTTACTAAATCTATTAAATTTTTGTTGTACGTTTTGAGGATGTTAGGTTCATAATCCCAAAATAACATTAGAAGGTTGACCATGGTCAAAGAGGTCATGTATTCATCATCTAAATAGTATTATTCATGATATAATTTTCATTTTTTAAAATTAAATACAATTTTATAACCATAAATGGAAGTATGACATGATAAAAAAATCACATCTCTTCGTAGTGGTGGTAGTCCAAGTGTACGCATTAGCAGTGTTATCAATTTCCAAAGGATAGAAGGGTAATAAGGTAAGTAATATGTTACCTTTAAAAATCATAATTATGTAATAAATACCATATATATTACTTAAATACATTTTAATAACTATCCATGTGAGGTGGTGATGAAAAATTAAACACATTACTTAGTGGATATGGTAGTCCCCATGTATGCACAGGGCGATGTTTTCATTTCCTATAAGATAAAAAAGTAGATGAAAAGCATTTTTACCATAAACATGATAACATTTAAGTATATTTTATGTAATTATTTTTTTATATTATCATGGTTGTTAATGTTTGAAATTGGTAGAAGAAGAAATAAATGTGAAAGTAATCAGTTAATGGTTATACCTCTTCTTTGGAAAACAACCTTGTCTTAAAACTTAAACCTTCTGGGTTGTTATTTTAGTTAGATTAGAACATCTAGAATATGGTTATTAAGTTAAGTGATGTATTTTTTAAGATCTTGTTTTATTTAAAGTGGTCAAGTGGTGTGGATAAGTGATGAGATGAGGTTCTGTTTTATAAGTGAGGGTAGTGGAACACTTGTAAATATTCTTAAATTTTCAATATTATAAGTGTATTACTCATGGTAAAGTATCACTAAAAATTAAATTTTGAAGCTAAGTTTATTATGATAGAAATAAAATCATCTAATACTAATTAATATTAGCTTTTATGACCATATCACAAATTATTAACCTTAATTAGCCTGTTTTATCCCTATACCCTAGTGACAACATTTTTACCAAGGCTGCTACTCATAATTACCAAAAGTGTAATTTGACACATGACTAAATTTAAAAATATTTATTAAAAATTTGAAATAAATTTTTCAATATTCAAATATGTAAAGGTGGAAAAAGTTAATTTAGTATAATAATTCCAAATGAAAATAAAAATAGTTTTTTGGAAAAAAAATGCATTATTTAGCCTAAAATAAATTTATACCAAAATAAACTATAATGTTTATTAATATGGAATTAATTGGGATATTTTTATAAAAGGGGGGTAATTTTAATTTAAAACCAATGAAAAATATAATAATTATTTTTTAAAAATTTAAAATAAATGATAGATTTTATAAAAATTGGTACTTTTTAATATTCATCCAAAAATCAATCTTTTTGGAAAAATATAAAAAAATTACCCTAATATATATTTGGTATGAATATATCAAATATAAATTCTATTTTTTCAAATTTAGTATCTAAAATTTATTAACTTAAATTTTAAATAAAATTATGTAATACATGGGAAACACTTTAGTAATAATTAAACAATTTGTTTTTCGATTTTTAAAAATAATATAAAATTATTATAATGTGTGTGAATACAAAAAAACCATTAAAAAATATTAATAATAAATTTAAACTATTTTTTTAACATTAACTGGGTTTTCAAAGTTATCCTTAACTTATGATGAAATTATTATGTATGTACTATATTCCTTTATTATTATTTTATACCACATTCTGATTCGATGTTTAGATGATTCGTGATTATTGTCTTATGATTTCACAAACTTATGCCACAATGTATATCATTATTTCAAAATCATCTTTATTTAGATTTTATACCATGATAAGTTATTATTTTAATACTTATTATATTTTTAGGATCTTATTCCTTTAATCAGTCCATTTATCTCATGGTCATGTCTCCTACTTGTTATGATCTATAAAAAACCCTTCTATGTATCATTGATTATGTTTTACTCTACACAGATTATTTGAGCTCACTAATTTATTATGCTTACCCTTTTCCCTAAGTGATCATAGGTGATCAAGAGTGTGTGATCAGTTATAATTGTCATGCTAAAATTGATTTGATTAAATTATGTAGTTTAAGTATAAGATGATGATGTACTATGTGTCTAATTTAAAAAAAATAAAAAGTTTGATCATAGGAGTTTCTTGTAATTATTATGATGTATTAAAAGTATGCTTAATTATCACCAAATCTAGAAGTGTGAGTCTAGGGGTTATTCATTTGGAATCAAAGCAGAGTTTGGATTTTTAAAAAATTAATATTTTGGAAATTTGATTATAGTGGCCTTGATAAATAATCGGTATATCTAGAATAATAGGTTACGTATAGATAGTAAGAATAAAAAGGATTAAAATTTCCCATGTATTTATGATTTTTATATACCATAGTTAATGATTAAGATAATATTTGGCCATATTATTATGGTTCATGAATATAAGAGAAAACATTTAAAAGTGTTTATCAATGAGTGAAAATTGTGAGGTTATATTTTCTTTAATAGGGTATAATTTATTATCCATGATTTTAATTAAATATTTTTATAAAATTAATTCTTTAAATTACATATATCAAAAAGTTAAATGAATTTATTTATTTTTTCACGATTTAAATCTATAATATTAACCAATTAAAATTTTTTATGATATTATTAATTACATTTTTATCTAATAACTATTAATTGATGTAAACAAATAGAAAAAATTTAAAAAATTGATTGTGTCATGGAGAGATAAAATCCTTATTTTATTCCAACATTACATATTAAGTATAAATATATGCCATAAAATTGAAAATACTGCAATGTGGAAATAAACACAAAAAATAACATTGCTAGAATTAGAAAATATCCATCATTGTGATCTCCAAGAATTACCATGGTCATAAAAATATTATCAAAATAAAACAATCTATTGGAAACAAGATTGTAATTTTGGAAATTAAATGTAAATTACCTTTAGATGGAATTAATTGAATTAGTAATAAAGTAAATAAGAGGTAGTTTTAGGATGTGTAAAGGTTATGTAACATCCCAGGTAAATAAAGAATAAAGAATTTTCATATTTATTAATATTTACGAATTAAATATTAATTTTATTTTAAAGGGGTTTCTATGTTCGATAGCGTACCCGATACGCAACGATGAGTTTCTTTGAAACTTACGTAGCACACTAGTAATAAAATAATATTATTTTAAATGTTAGTTAACAAGTAGTCTTTGTACTGGTGGGAATGGATAGAAATAACTAAAATATGATTAGATATGTCTTTAAATGTTTATACATTTACCCAATAAAAGATAAAGGCTTAAAATACGGAAAGAGTTCAATTTTAGGGCATATATACTCTAATTTTCACTAAAGGTTCACTTATCACCTTTTAATGGTGAACCGTCATTAAATATAGTTTTGATCACTCTTATACTTTATTTTGGACCAAATATAACTCTTATTTAGAATCAGGACATCAAAATTTACTTTGTGTAAATTTTTGGTACCTTTCTGATAAAGTTCAATTTTTTTATGAATAGTGTAAAATGTTGTATTTTAATTCAAAACCTCTTTTTAATCTAAATTATTTATATGATTAGATTATTATTTTAATTGGTTTTAAAGTGAAATTAGAAAATATTTTTACCAGTTAATCCAATGGTGGTCATTGGAATCAATTTCACTTTGAAATTGGACTTAAACTGGTGTCAATCTTTTGATACTTATTGTTTCACGAAAACACGCTATTTGTCATGACAGTGGGAATTAATTATTAAATTAATTAATTTGACTTATATGTTTTGAATTTTGTTAAATGGACTTCATTTTTGAATTCGGAATATCAAATATAGCTTAGGGTGAATTTTTGGTAATTTTCTGAAAAACTTCAATTTTTGATGAATAGTGAAACCACTAAGTGGTAATCAAGAAAACTGATTTTTCAGTTAAATAAAATTTTACCACTAATGTGTATTGAATTTTGAAAATCCGACATACATGGTTGTCATTAAGAAGTAAAATATGGTTCAATGAGATTAAAATAATTTTTTGGTGAATAGTAACTTTTTTTCATTAATCGCGATTAGAGGTAATTAGTGTAGTTTAAGGTAAAAATGGTATTATAAGAATGTGAAAACACCATGACACTTGTCCTACACCTATTGGGTGAGTCATGGCCGACCAAGAAAATCCATGGTTCAACTTGGGGACCCCATGGAGCCACTTTAGTTGGAAAATGACATTAATATATTTTTATTTAATGTTAAAGTGAAAATGACACTAACATAAATTGTTTTACTAAAATAATTTTTGAGTGGGTTTATACAAGTCCATATTTTGATTATAAATATTCATTGGAAAGATAAAAAGCTTTCCTACATCATAGTATTTTTTTTATAATTTTTAGACATTAAATAAATTAAATTATATATGACATAATAATGATGCAGCGATGACATCATTATTTGACGATTTAAATAAAATGGAAAGATAATGAAAAATATAAAACCTAAACATGTCCAAAACCAATTGGATGAGTGGATTTAGAACCCTTATCACCTTATCCACGAATTATATCAATGTGGGACCTTTTAAAACCGAAACACATTTTCAAATAAAGTAATATTTCTTTACTTTCCAAAAGTGCCCCTCCTCTCCTCTTATAAAAGGCCCCCACATCTACCCCATTTCACACACTTCTCAAGCCTTTGGCTCGGCCAACCCCTGCCCAATTACTCTCTCCACATACCTCTCCTCATCCTAGAGGATTCCCTTTGGTCATAATCCTTTCAAAGTAAGCCTTTAGTCTCAAATCAAAAGGAGTTACACTTTTAAAGGTAATTCATTCTCTCATGTTCATTTGTTTTATTTTGCTTCTCCAACCCCCTAAACTCTTTTTATTTACTTCTTTTGTAACAACCCCAGTATCTTCAATATACTAGGATGTTGTTATAAGATTTATTTGAGCTACACTCTCACACAACTACATCAAATGGTTAAAGAACATACGGTTTCCGTGGATGGAAAAATTCTGCCTCCCGAAACGATGATTGTTCAATACTCATTTAACACCTTCAAAGGTGGCCATTATGATGTCACTATTTTTATATATGATATATCATATGTTTATGTTTTCTTTAAGCTTCTGTATTTTTTATTTTTGGCATACCTTTATGGTTTCCATTATGGGTAAACACGATATCTTCATTTAAGGAAGTGTGGACTACCACCCCCTAAAAGTGATGTGATTCGTTAATGCCATATGTGGGACGTGTAAAGGATGAATTTAAAGTTATTATATATGATGTTATACTGGAATTATAATATACCTCTATATCATTATTATTTCTTTCCATCAAAGTATGAGATAGAAATGAAAGTAGCGTTCATGCGTACGTACGGCTTACCGTCTCCATGAACGGTGCATTTCATTTCTTATCCCCAAATGTAATGTACTATTAAAATTACATGTATATAATGGATATATGTAATTAATGATATATCTAAATGATGAATATAATTCTGGAATTAAAATATACATACCTCTCATTTAGTTTTAATTCCATTAACATGACAAAGAAATGAAAGTAGCGTTCATGCGTACGTACGGCTTACCGTCTCCATGAACGGTGCATTTCATTTCTTACCTCTAAATGATTATGTACTATTATAAATACATGTATATGCTAGATATATATGATATATATGATATCCAAATCAGGAATTTCATTCTGGATATAAAGAAATTTTGACCACACGAACAACATGTAATTGTAAGAAGTCAACTTTCGACTTAAGAACCAAATATTGACAAAACAAACATTATTAACTTAAATGGTTACATAATGTTTATAACATGGCAATAAGTGATATAAAAAGAATAATTAACTTTAAAAAGGTTCTTAATCAATTATAAATTAACTCAAGTTCATTATTCAGGACGTTAAAGAACGATCGAGTCAAGTCGGACCCAAGGTAAGGGACTTCGTCTCAATCTCCTTTCATTGAGGCGTATTTCGTTTTATACACAACTTTATTTTATATGGTGTATAAACCCCTTTGACTTTTACTTTTATACAAAAGGAATCTTTTTCTATGAAGCGTTTTACAAAACGACAAAAAGGAATGTTTCTTTTAACGTACGCGGTGACAACGACCTTTTCCGCCGCCGTGAGTATTATTTGGTCTTTGGCTTCCTCAACAAGCTGTAATGTTTTTAAAATAAAATAAATACCATATACTCTTTTATGTATTTTGAAAATGGTTTTGAAAAAGGATTCTATTATGTCAATATATTTATGATATATTGTGATTGAAATGTGGAAATTTTATCATTCCTTTATATTGGTTTTATGTTTTATGATTTTATATTGGTACTTGGACATTTTAACGGGTGGTTACGTTATAAACCATATGACGGGTGGTTCCGTGAATACCAGGACGGGTGGTTACGTTATAACCTCCAATGCATTGGGTATGGAAGTCGGCCGTATGGCTATTCCATTAATTATGTATGGAAATTGTCCATATGGCTATTCCATTAAGTGATATGTGTGGAAGTCGACCGTATGGTTATTCCACTTAAGTATGTTTATGTCCCAAGTTACCTTTATATATTCTATGTGTTCTTTATATGGGTTTTATGGTAATCCTTTGGTTACAAAAAGGTAAGTAATGATACTTTATTCAGTGAAGATTTTTTTTTACTAATTCATGAGGGTGAAGGTATTACTTTGATATAGTATACATGGTTTACTTGATGTTTGAAAAACTAACAGTTTTCATTATTTTTGTATCCCTTAATGAGCTTTTTATGCTCACCCCAAGTTTTTCGAAATGTTTTTCACAGGAATTAAAGTGGAATAAGGTCAAGGATGGGATCAAGGGAATTTCATGCTATCTAAAACATGGAATCTAGACATCTTTCTTTTTAAGAGTTTTTATTTTATGGAGACTTAGTAGAAGTGTCTACTTTGTAATCTTTTAAGATGTAATAGTTATGTTCTAATTCTCTAAAACTCTAAACCTGAAAAGATCCTCAATGTGAATTATTCATTTAATTCAATATTAAGTAAGGTTTAAGGCCGGGGCCTTATAGTTGGTATCAAAGGTCGGTTTAGAAAACTTTAGGAGTTAGAAAAGTGTTAAATTATAATATGATTGAAATGATATAGCATTTACAGATTACCATGTTGCTTCGCCTAAGATATTTTTGTGTTCAGAATGGTTTTCCGCAGAGGAAACAAAGCAGCTATGTTGGGACGACATCAGGAGGAAGATAACCTCCCAAATCAGCAACCTGAGATGGTCAGAATCGGAACTGAACAGTTTGTTGCAGTAATGGCACAGTTGACTCAGGCTATAAATGGTGGTGGTATACATGCACGAGATCAGCCAGATCAACCATAGAGGAACATGTCAGTGGTGGAACACTTCATGAGGCAACATCCCCCATCATTCAGAGGATCATCTGACCCTGTGCAAGCTGAAGGGTGGATTAAAGCACTGGAGAAGATTTTTGATGTCATGGGGTGTTCAGAACATCAAAAGGTTAGTCTTGATGTTTACCGTTTTGAAGGTGAAGCTAATCAGTGGTGGTCGATGGTGAAAAATATAAGGGATAGTGATGAGATTGAGGATCTTCACTGGGACGAATTCAAAGGTATGTTTCTTGAGAAATATTTTCCTAAGGTGGTTCGTTTTAGGATGGAAAAACAGTTCCTAGATTTGAGGCAGGAGGATTATTCAGTGGCTGCTTATGAAGAAAAGTTCACTCGATTGGCAAGGTATGCTCCAAACTTCATACGAGATCTTGATAGTAAAATAAACCGTTTTTACTCAGGGTTAAAGCCAAAGTATCGAAGGTCTTTAGCTTCTCGTGAGTTCAAAAGTTATGAAAAACTTGTTCGATGTGCGGAGAAGGTGGAAATGGAGTTTGCCGATGATCAGGTGTTCTATGACAAACAACAGAATAAGAGGTCTAGTTGGCAGGCAAAGGGGAGGAATTCATCAAAGAAGCAAGGAGGTAAGAAAACCAAATATCCATCCTGTGATAAGTGTGGTAAAATGCATCCTGGAGAATGTTTATCCAAGTCTGGTAAGTGCTTTCGGTGTGGTAAGTCTGGTCATATTGCTCGTAACTGTAAGGAAGATGATCAAGCAGGAAATGAAAAGCCAATGGTAAGATGTTTTAAGTGTAATGAAATGGGTCATTATGAAAACGAGTGTCCAACGAAGAACTCAACTGGGGGAATGCAGCTAGACTACAAGCAGAAAGGGGTGGTAAAATCCTTTGCAACAACTTCAGCAGATGTTGGGCCATCGAATGAAGTGGTATCAGCTCCAGGGAGCTCAGTATTTTTCGAAGATTGACTTGAGGTCAGGGTACCATCAGTTGAAAGTAAAAGAAGCAGACGTTCCGAAGACTGCGTTCCGTACTAGATATGGCCATTATGAATTTGTAGTTATGCCTTTTGGGTTAACCAATGCACCTGCTGTATTCATGGACCTTATGAATAAAATTTTCCATGAGTTCTTGGATAAGTTTGTGTTTGTGTTTTGAGGATTGTGAAGAGGTTATGTGTGCCTTGTGATTCACAGTTGAAGAATGAGTTGTTTTTCGTCCTGGCAGTACTAAGATGTACAGAGGTCTGTGGGAGTATTACTGGTGGGATGGAATGAAAAGAGACATTGCTGATTTTACTGTGAAGTGTTTGACATGTCAACAGGTTAAAGCAGAGCAGTAGTTACCGAAAGGGATGCTTCAGCCTTTACCAATGCCAGAGTGGAAATGGGAAAACATATACATGGACTTTGTTGTGGGATTACCGAGGACATCTCGAGGTAATAATGCAATCTGGGTTATTGTTGATCGCTTGACCAAATATGCTCATTTCCTTTCTATACGAGATACTTTCTCTCTAGATCAAATTTCCCGTTGTATCTTAAAGAGATAGTCAGGTTACATGGAGTTCCTCTCTCCATTGTATTGGATCGTGAACCCAGGTTTACTTCTAACTTTTGGAAAGGCCTTCAGAAGTCGTTGGGTACTGAATTAAAATTTTAGTACAGCTTTTCATCCTCAATCAGATGGGCAGTCAGAACGAACAATTCAGACCTTGGAGGATATGCTACGAGCTTGTTCTATGGATTATCAGGGAAGTTGGGACCAACATCTTTCTTTGGTTGAGTTTTCTTATAATAAAAGCTTTCATTCCAGTATACAGATGACACTATTTGAGGCATTATATGGGAAGCGGTGTCGAACTCCAGCATTTTGGAATGAAGTGGGTGAAAGGAAGCTGATGGGACCAGAATTGGTAGAAGAGATGGCAGAAAACGTTCAGTTGATTCAGAAGCACATGAGAACAGCTCAGAGCAGGCAGAAGAGTTATGCGGATAACCGGAGGAAGGATCTATCTTTCGAGGTAGGTGATCATTTTTTTTTCAAGGTTTCTCCTTGGAAAAGTGTGATGAGATTTGGTAAGAAAGGAAAGCTGAGTCCAAGGTTTATTGGACCATATTAAATTCTGGAGAGAGTTGGATCAGTTGCATACCGGGTGGCTTTACCTCCAAGTTTATCTCAGGTACACAATGTTTTTCATGTTTCAATGTTGAGAAAGTATATACCAGATCCATCTCATGTTTTGAGTCCAACGGTAGTTTAACTGGAAGAGAACCTATATTATGAGGAACAACCGGTCCAGATTCTTGACCACAGGGAGAAAGTGTTACGGAATAAGGTGATTCATCAGGTAAAGGTTTTGTGGAAAAACCATGTGATTGAAGAGGCAACGTGGGAATCTGAAAATGCTATGAGGGATAAATACCCCCACTTATTTTGATAAGTGAATAAAATTGCGAGGACGCAATTCCCAAAAGGGGGGAAGGATATAACATCCCAGGTAAATAAAGAATAATGAATTTTCATATTTATTAATATTTACGAATTAAATATTAATTTTATTTTAAAGGGGTTGCTATGTTCGATAGCGTACCCGATACGCAACGATGAGTTTCTTTGAAACTTACGTAGCACACTAGTAATAAAATAATATTATTTTAAATGTTAGTTAACAAGTAGTCGTTGTACTGGTGGGAATGGATAGAAATAACTAAAATATGATTAGATATGTTTTTAAATGTTTATACATTTACCCAATAAAAGATAAAGGCTTAAAATATGGAAAGAGTTCAATTTTAGGGCATATATACTCTAATTTTCACTAAAGGTTCACTTATCACCTTTTAATGGTGAACCGTCATTAAATATAGTTTTGATCACTCTTATACTTTATTTTTGACCAAATATAACTCTTCTTTAGAATCGGGACATCAAAATTTACTTTGTGTAAATTTTTGGTACCAGTCTGATAAAGTTCATTTTTTTATGAATAGTGTAAAATGTTGTATTTTAATTCAAAACCACTTTTTAATCTAAATTATTTATATGATTAGATTATTATTTTAATTGGTTTTAAAGTGAAATTAGAAAATATTTTTACCAGTTAATCCAATGGTGGTCATTGGAATCAATTTCACTTTGAAATTGGACTTAAACTAGTGTCAATCTTTTGATACTTATTGTTTCACAAAAACACGCTATTTGTCATGACAGTGGGAATTAATTATTAAATTAATTAATTTGACTTATATGTTTTTAATTTTGTAAAATGGGCTTCATTTTTGAATTCGGAATATCAAATATAGCTTAGGGTGAATTTTTGGTAATTTTCTGAAAAACTTCAATTTTTGATGAATAGTGAAACCACTAAGTGGTAATCAAGAAAACTGATTTTTCAGTTAAATGAAAGTTTACCACTAATGTGTATTGAATTTTGAAAATCTGACATACATGGTTGTCATTAAGAAGTAAAATTTGGTTCAATGAGATTAAAATAATTTTTTTGGTGAATAGTAACGTTTTTTCATTAATCGCGATTAGAGGTAATTAGTGTAGTTTAAGGTAAAAATGGTATTATAAGAATGTGAAAACACCATTACACTTGTCCTACACGTATTGGGTGAGTAATGTCTGACCAAGAAAAGCCATGGGCCAACTTGGGGACCCCATGGAGCCACTTTAGTTGGAAAATGACATTAATATATTTTTATTTAATGTTAAAGTGAAAATGACACTAACATAAATTGTTTTACTAAAATAATTTTTGAGTGGGGTTATACAAGTCCAAATTTTGATTATAAATAGTAATTGGAAAGATAAAAAGATTTTATACATCATAGTATTTTTTTTATAATTTTTAGACATTAAATAAATTAAATTATATATGACATAATAATGATGCAGCGATGACATCATTATTTGACGATTTAAATAAAATGGAAAGATAATGAAAAATCTAAAACCTACACATGTCCAAAACCAA
The DNA here is from genome assembly GCA_963277665.1 of Viscum album. NCBI lineage: Eukaryota > Viridiplantae > Streptophyta > Magnoliopsida > Santalales > Viscaceae > Viscum > Viscum album. The sequence continues at coordinate 1,936,564,086 of OY728142.1, forward strand.
TTGGATGAGTGGATTTCTAACTCTTATCACCTTATCCACGAATTATATCAATGTGGGACCTTTTAAAACCGAAACACATTTTCAAATAAAGTAATATTTCTTTACTTTCCAAAAGTGCCCCTCCTCTCCTCTTATAAAAGGCCCCCACCTCTACCCCATTTCACACACTTCGCAAGCCTTTGGCTCGGCCAACCCCTACCCAATTACTCTCTCCACATCCCTCTACTCATCCTAGAGGATTCCCTTTGGGCATAATCCTTTCAAAGGAAGCCTTTAGTCTCAAATCAAAAGGAGTTACACTTTTAAAGGTAATTCATTCTCTCATGTTCATTTGTTTTATTTTGCTTCTCCAACCCCCTAAACTCTTTTTATTTACTTCTTTTGTAACAACACCAGTATCTTCAATATACTAGGATGTTGTTATAATATTTATTTGAGCTACACTCTCAAAAAACTACATCAAATGGTTAAAGAACATACGGTTTCCGTGGATGGCAAAATTCTGCCTCCCGAAACGATGATTGTTCAATACTCATTTAACACCTTCAAAGGTGGCCATTATGATGTCACTCTTTTTATATATGATATATCATATGTTTATGTTTTCTTTAAGATTCTGTATTTTTCATTTTTGGCATACCTTTATGGTTTCCATTATGGGTAAACACGATATCTTCATTTAAGGAAGTGCGGACTACCGCCCCCTAAAAGTGATGTGATTCGTTAATGCCATATGTGGGACGTGTAAAGGATGGATTTAAAGTTATTATATATTATGTTATACTGGAATTATAATATACCTCTATATCATTATTATTTCTTTCCATCAAAGTATGAGATAGAAATGAAAGTAGCGTTCATGCGTACGTACGGCTTACCGTCTCCATGAACGGTGCATTTCATTTCTTATCCCCAAATGTAATGTACTATTAAAAGTACATGTATATAATGGATATATGTAATTAATGATATATCTAAATGATGAATATAATTCTGGAATTAAAATATACATACCTCTCATTTAGTTTTAATTCCATTAACATGACAAAGAAATGAAAGTAGCGTTCATGCGTACGTACGGCTTACCGTCTCCATGAACGGTGCATTTCATTTCTTACCTCTAAATGATTATGTAATATTATAAATTCATGTATATTCTGGATATATATGATATATATGATATCCAAATCAGGAATTTCATTCTGGATATAAAGAACTTTTGACCACACGAACAACATGTAATTGTAAGAAGTCAACTTTCGACTTAAGAACCAAATATTGACAAAACAAACATTATTAACTTAAATGGTTAAATAATGTTTATAACATGGCAATAAGTGATATAAAAAGAATAATTAACTTTAAAAAGGTTCTTAATCAAGTATAAATTAACTCAAGTTTATTATTCAGGACGTTAAAGAACGATCGAGTCAAGTCGGACCCAAGGTAAGGGACTTCATCTCAATCTCCTTTCATTGGGGCATATTTTGTTTTATACACAAATTTATTTTATACGGTGTATAAACCACTTTGACTTTTACTTTTATACAAAAGGAATCTTTTTCTACGAAGCGTTTTACAAAACGACAAAAAGGAATGTTTCTTTTAACGTACGCGGCGACAACGACCTTTTCCGCCGCCGCGAGTATTATTTGGTCTTTGGCTTCCTCAACAAGCCGTAATGTTTTTAAAATAAAATAAATACCATATACTCTTTTATGTATTTTGAAAATGGTTTTGAAAAAGGATTCTATTATGTCAATATATTTATGATATATTGTGATTGAAATGTGTAAATTTTATCATTCCTTTATATTGGTTTTATGTTTTATGATTTTATATTGGTACTTGGACATTTTAACGGGTGGTTACGTTATAAACCATATGACGGGTGGTTCCGTGAATACCAGGACGGGTGGTTACGTTATAACCTCCAATGCATTGGGTATGGAAGTCGGCCATATGGCTATTCCATTAAGTATGTATGGAAATTGGTCGTATGGCTATTCCATTAAGTGATATGTGTGGAAGTCGACCGTATGGTTATTCCACTTAAGTATGTTTATGTCCCAAGTTACATTTATATATTCTATGTGTTCTTTATATGGGTTTTATGGTCATCCTTTGGTTACAAAAAGGTAAGTAATGATACTTTATTCAGTGAAGATTTTTTTTACTACTTCATGAAGGTGAAGGTATTACTTTGATATAGTATACATGGTTTACTTGATGTTTTAAAAACTAACAGTTTTCATTATTTTTGTATCCCTTACTGAGCTTTTTATGCTCACCCCAAGTTTTTCGAAATGTTTTTCACAGGACTTAAAGTGGAATAAGGTCAAGGATGGGATCAAGGGAATTTCATGCTATCTAAAACATGGAATCTAGACATCTTTCTTTTTAAGAGTTTTTATTTTATGGAGACTTAGTAGAAGTTTCTACTATGTAATCTTTTAAGATGTAATAGTTATGTTCTAATTCTCTAAAACTCTAAACCTGAAAATATCCTCAATGTGAATTATTCATTTAATTCAATATTAAGTAAGGTTTAATGCTGGGGCCTTATAGGTTATATGACCATTAGAAATATGATTGTTAAAATAGTATTCTGATTGTTGGAATAGTACAAAATAATTTAGAATGTTATGAAATAAAAATATAATAAATTTATATCATAAAACAAATTAATAGAAGAGTTAAATGGGATAAAATAAATATTTGATACAAAGAAAACAAATTCCTATTTTTTTGAAAATGTATATGTTTTGTTTTCATTAAATTTTATTTTTAAAGATAAACATAAAATATTAAAATTTAAATTTATTTGTAAGAAATGATTTTATATAGAAATAATTCTTAAAATATTTAATAATAAGTAATTTTTCTAATTTTCAGAAAATCAATCACGTCATGATAATTAACATCTTTCAATAAATAAGTATTTTTATTAAAAATTTATTTTTCCATTTTTATAAAATTATTTTGGTAAAATATACTTCATTTTTTGAATTTTTAGGTCAAAATTAGCTTCGCTTCAACTTTTGGTATTTTTTGAAAAAAAAATTAATTTTTTTATGGAAAGTTAAATAAGATAAAATATAAAATTTTACATTATAAGTTAAATACATGATTAATTATATATTGTATTATTTAAAAAACTATTATATTTTCCTCACATGTGAAATTTATTTTATATAGTCATATTAATCATCATTATATATAGTTTTGAGATAAAAAATAAAATAATGAATATTTTATTTTAAAACACACCCCAATAAATTGAACCCCACTTCTCCTCACATATTAATCCTACTATATTGTAAATTTTAATCCAAAATCCATCCTTATATCTATTATCCACATTCTATAGATTCTTTAATTCACAAAATAACACTATTTTATTCCCAAGTAGAATATCTATGTCAGACTTGTAAGGATGAGATAAACTATCTCTACAAATCACTTTTCTTATTTCTTATTCTTTTATCACCTCCAAATCTCATATAACTATCTTGATTTAATGACATAATTATCATATGTGTACTTAAATTTTATTATACTAATGGAATATCAACTATCATACTCCCTCTATTTAATAATAAAATGAAATCATCACCCATATTATGGTCAGTACACCACCTCCATAGATGATGTATTCCATTTTTCATCACCACATTATTGGATGGTTATAATAATATATTTTATTATAAAATATGAACTTAAAATTTCTATCATAATGTGATTCATATTATATAATGATTAAATAATCATCAAATTAAATAAAAAAAATTAAGTTCATAATGGTCGGTAAACCTCCTAAATGAACACAACAATATACGATGACACTCATACTAATTTAATTTTGCATAAATTTAATCACCTTTTGATAATTTAAAAAATTTAACTTCTTGAATGACATGAACACTATATCATTAAACTTTTGGAGTTATGGACTCATTTTATAAGAGATTTAACCATTACTGATATGCAGATGTGAACTTGGAACTGTGAAACAGACATCATCTAGATAGTGAAATTAAAAATAATGTCTTAATAGTAGGATTATAAATAAACATAAATTAATAAAAAATTATTGAAAGAAACATTCTGATTTTTTAATAAATTATTTAATAAATTTATTTTGATTATTCATAAGATAGGAACATACACTAAGTCGATTCAAGACTCAACTAGGGGGTTTTCTTTTCTAATCCTCCTTTATAATCAAATATTGTTACTATATGGTCTATATTTTTTTCAATGTGTTATCTCAAAAAAAAATTAATGTATACCATATTGGCTTCCATTTACTTTTTAGGCATCATATCTCTCATTTAATATTATATATTCACCAAATTCATACCTTACATAGTTCTTAAGGTGTATTTGTAACACCCCAAAAATTTATTTTAAAAGAATAATAATCTCGATAGCTTTCTTAACACACAACATGATCATATTCAATTATATTATAAAAATATTACTAGTTAAATGTGATTGTTATAGCATAGTTGTTGAATTGGTGGGTATGAATATGAGTAGCCTTTTATAACCCCCAGTTTGAGGTATGTAACCCTTTATTTATGATTTTATGTATATAAAGTGGTTTTGTATTGTTTTGTAGAGTTTAGAAGGTTTTTTCAAAGGTTTTTGGGATTTTCTAAGGGCGAACGGTTTGATCACAGTTAGTGAAAACCATGAAAAATCTCTAGGAAACCATGCAACTTGAGACAGTGGGATTTAACATGGTTAGTTCATGGTTTTTCTAACTATACCGGATAACCATGTGAGTCACCCTCTTGAGAAAGTATTAGGTGCATGGTTAGCACACAATTTTCCTAACTGTGTGGTTAAACTATGCATCGCTTAAAAGGTGGGTTTTTAAAAATGAGTCTTGGTCAGGATTTGACCTAAACATCCCATTCTTCATTCTTTGTGTCCATAAATTGGGATTATTTCTTCTATAATTTTATTGAGTCTCTCCCACTCATTTTATAAATGATTAGAAGGGTTTTCATGGTGCTTCAAAGGTGATTCTCCCTTAGTAAGTCTCTCTCTTTAGTAGTTTCATGGATTTGCTTTGATCCACTCTCCTCTATCTATTTCCAATATCTAGTTCTTTCTCATATAGATCTAGGGTTTTTATTACTTATAATTGTAATATTGAGGCTTTTTGATCTTGGGAAAGGAGATCTAAGTCAATTTTGTGGAACTTTTACCCATATTTGGTATGTGGTTTTGCGGTGGGTCGATTTCACCAAACCCAAAAAGTATGGGGCTTCACTCTTGACTCCTCTTAGTATAACATGAAGGATTAATTTCAAGTTAATCGATTTTTTTTAAAATTTATTGTGAATGTGATGTACGAATCTTGGTGGAAACCCATTTGTGATGATTTGTTGATTTTAGGGAAAATGGGTTATTGTTGTGAAATGTGCTTTGTTGTTGGATTTTAAAATAATGATTTTAAAATCGGTGGCTTGGGTGATTTATGGAAAATGGTTTGAATTTTTTTTTTCAGAAAAGATGTTTTTTTATTGAAGTATGGTTTGGCATGAATAATGGATTAAGTGTGTTTTCAAAAAATGGGTGGTTTATTGAAGTGGTTTTGGAATGTTTTTGTAATTGTTGATTTTCATGTTATTGTGATTTGGGTAAATTTTATTGGTGTGGTTTTTGTGTTAAGTGATTAATCATGTGATGGATGGGATGGATAGTGGAATTAAGTAACACTAATTAAAGGTTTAGAAAGTGGCATGAAGTACCACTATAAAACAGGGTGGGTTTGAATGTGATGTTCTCTCATCAAGGGTATATTGAGCTTGGGTGTGTGGAATTTGGGAATATGGTTGAAATATGTGTGTGTCCATGCAAGGGGAATTGATTTATTCTAATATGAAATGGGAAAATGGTAAATGACATGTTTGGATTCTTTCCTTTTAAATGTGTTGATTTGGGTAAAATTATTCGGTAAGGATGTGTTTGGATTGTTGGATTTTATTGTAATTTTTAAATGTATTTATATAAATATATATATATATATATATGTAATAATTTTCTATATCCTAGTGGCATGAGTTGTGAAGTCACATGGGGAAATCCTATTGAGTATCATTACTCATCCCCTTCTTTGTAACTTTGGTTATTTACAAGATATTGTATTCTGAGACAAAAAAAAGGTAAATCATCTCATTTCCTTAGTGGTTCATCATAATGGTTGTTTGGTTTGAGGTGTTAGATCTTGGAGCTTGGTATGGAGATATAGAGCTTATTATTGGATTCTTTGTGTTTTTCTTTGAATTCTTACACTTAGTACTCTTACATAGTATTTTTATGAGATTGGTTTGGTTGTTTTTTGTCACATAGAAATGTGTTTAATTGGTTTACATTGTTATCATGCATCTTTTTGTTGTGGTTGGTTATGGAATGTATGTTTTATTTCTTTTATTTCAAAGGTAAAATTGTCCCCCACTTGTTCTTGAAGCCCTTGGAATTTATTACTAACTTTTAGAACCTTGGGGATGTCTCTTAAGTCCAAGTATCACTTTTTCCTCAACTAAAGCCAATGAGGAAGGGTGGGATGTTGCAAGTGGTATCATCTTGTTCAGTCCTTAACTTACAAGTGAAAAAAGTCTTGTTCATTCCTTGAATCACAAATGGTATCAGTTGTGTAAGTCTTGGTGTTGATATTCATTCTAGTTTGTTTCTTGAGTTAGGATTTTATAAAGTAGTAGGATTGTTGGGAATTTAAATGTATATAATAAATATACGTAGCTAACCTTTTAATGTTGAACTTCAAGTAATCAGGGAGTTGGATACATAATTGTTTTGGAGACACTTATAGGCATTGGAATCTCATTTTCATGGGTTTATCCAACGATAAGAGCAAGGAATACATGGTATAAATGACTTCCCACTAGGATTTCAAATCTCATTTAGATTAATGATTTTTGTTATGATATGAATGTTTTTATTTCTGAAAAAGCATGAAATTTTTTTTGAATGTCTAATTTTGAAAAGAAAATGGTTATTTTATTTTGAAAAGGTGCTGATTTTTAAAACATGGTGATTTTTTTCAAAAAGAATAGTTGAACCTGAGAAATGTTCAATTTTGGAAAGCATGGTTTTGATAGTGAAATGTGATAGAATTTGAAATTGTAAGCCTTCATTTGTTATAGAGTGATACTTATGATGGTTGTTGTGTTGACAAAAATGGAACAGTTAGGGGTTATAGAGACCAACTGGAGGGATATGCCGAATATGTGGTTGCACATGATCCCTAATTGAACCAACAGCTAGTTCAAATCATAGTGAAATATTTCCAAGATATAAAAATTGGGAATATAGGGGATGAGTTGAAGCATGTGGATCATTCATTTCATTTTTATAAGTAGAACTTAGCAATATTTTGGGGTGATTTGGAACTAGAAAAAGGCGTAAGTGTGGCAGAATAGGATGAATCGAATATTATATTTCCTAGGAACATTAGGGGAGTATAAATTCAAGTTGGTGACGTACATGTTAGAAGATCTTGTACATCAGTGGTGGGATTTGGTGGTCTATGATAAAGGGGTCCAAGGTATGACATGGGAGCATTTTGAAGAATTGTTTAACTAACAATCTACCCTCACACATATAGAATTTAGAAAAAAAAATGGAATTATTCATCTTGAATCAAGAGAACCTTTTGGTGATGGAATATATGGATAAATTAAGGAATTTAGTATATTTTTTACCTAATATTTTTTCCAGTACATCGTTAAAGGATCATATTTTTGAATTAGGGTTATAGTAGAAAATTTGTATGAAGCTTATGGTACTATGTATAACAGATTATATAGAAATGGTAAATAGATAAACAATTGAGGAAAGAGATATCATGGGAGCTACAGGTTGAGGAAGTATGTTCATACTCATTGGAAATGGTGGAAACTCTAATGTGGGGAGAAATTAGAAGAGGGACACTTATTTCTAAGGTGGGATTATGGTTTAGAATGAGTCAGTAGGATCGGTGAATCTTCCTCTAAATCCTAAGAGCAATCCAGGATGTTTTCAATGTGTCTCTCTAAGAAACATGAAGAAATAATGTATGGAACCACCTAGAGAATGCCACAATTTCAACCATATAAGGAATCTTTAGCATTATTGTTGTAGTGCTCTGAGGTCTGGTGTTCATGACACTTATTAGGGGTTGCAGGCATCTTATGCCTCAATGGGACGAGTTCAGTAGCATACCCCTTGTAAGAAAAATAAAGTTATACAAGGTGATTTTTGGAATACCATGGATTCTTAGTAAGGGAAGTTTCATTTGGGTAATAAATAGAATAGTATGTCTAGTAAGTAGTTCATTAAAGATAAATAAGTTATGGTGGATGATCAATAGATTCCATCCACAATGAGAGGTATGTTTCTATTTAATTCTACCTTTATTCAAGAATTTTTTGATATGGGTGCATATCATTCTTTAATTTTTTCTCATGCTCTTAATTTACTAGGTTCAAGTGTGGAAATTATGTCTTCATTTTTAAAACTTCAAACTCTTCTAGGTCAAATGGAGTATCGAACCTTCTTGTTTAGATCATGTTGTATAGTTGTGGATGGCGTCGAGTTGATGTGGGACTTATCAGTGATTGAGATAGTTTTTTATGATTTAATCCTTAGTATGGATTTTTTTATGGTGTTTAAGGCCCACATTGACTATTATGCATGAATGGTTAGTTATACAATTAATGATGGCCTCGAGCATCTCTTTAAATGAGATAAGAATGTAAAGGTGGGTGCAATGGGATTTTTGGCACCAGTAGTTGGGATGATCTCATATTAGTTGGAGGATTTTTATTTGGCATCAATGTAAGTGTTTTGGTGAATCAATTTTCAGACAGTTTTTTATTAGTTTTTTGATGTCTTTCTTGAATATTTATCAGGGTTTTCACCCGTAAAAGAAGTGGAGTTTATGATCGACAAACTCTTAAGAACTAGTCTTATCTCGCTTCCATATTACTGGATGTTACTGGTATAATTGTTTTAATTTAAAGTGTAGTTGGAATATATATAAAACAAAGGGTTCAGCTAGCCTAGCATGCCTCCATGGGCAGCACTGGTCTTTTTCATTAAAAAGGAAGATATAACTCTTCATATTTTTGTTGACTATCGTAATCTTAAACAAGTTATGTTAAATAACTGATATCCACTCCCATGAATTTATGATCTATTAAATTAGTTCAAGGGATCTCATTGGTTCTCCCAAATTTACTTGCAATCAGGATATCATTAGTTTCAGGTGTGGAAGGATAATATTCTGAAAACAACTTTCAGAAGTATATATTCCTATTATGAGTATGTGGTTATGCCCTTTGGTCTTATAAATGCACCAGTGGTCTTAATGGAATTGTTTAATTGTATGTTTAAGAGATATCTTGATTATTTTGTGGTTGTTTTGTTGATGATATAATATTGTATTCTATGACAAGGTTTGATCACGATCAACACTTGGAAAATGTATTGGGAATCTTGAGAGATCATCAGTTGTATTCTAAATTCTCATAGGGTGATTTTTGGATAAAAGAATTACATTTTCTTGGCCATGTTATTTCTGAGAAAGGTTTTTTAGTGGATCCAGAGAAGATAGAGGTGGTTTTCTCTTAGCAACCACCAAAATAATGTTTTTGGGATACAAATTTTTCTTAGACAGGCTGGATATTACTGAAACTTTGTTCGTGAATTCTCATAATTATCCTCCTTGATGAAAAATTTTAAAATTAATAATGTTCTATTTCAATGGAATGAGCATAGTCAGAAGTATTTTTAAGAGCTTAATATTTTCTTTACATCATCATTAATCTTGGTTTTTTCAGAACCAGGAAAAGGGTACTTGGTGTATTTTGATGCATCAGGATCAGGTTTGTGGTGTGTTATCATGAAATGATATCATGTAGTTGCTTATGGATCATGGAATTTGATTTTTCATGAGAATAACTACCTAAGGCATGATTTGGAATTGGTTTTTGTGGTGAATGCTTTGAAAATATGGTGCCACTCTCTATTTGGTAAAAAAATCCACAGTGTTTACCGATCATAAGAGTTTGAATCATATCTTTGCACAAATATATTTGAATTTTAGGAAAAGGAGATGGATGGAGTATCTCCAAATGTTTGACTTTTACTTTATGTAAACACCAGTTAAAGGCAATTCGGTGATAGATGCATTAACTATAAAGTCATATGTTCATGTGAAAAAATAATCTTAGTATCAATGGAAGTTGATGTCGGTCATAGCCGACATGCGGTTTGAATGTGAAGACCAAGGTGATGTATCAGTTTTCTTTCTAGTTTCATTGGTTTTGGATTTGGTTGAATTGGTTAGAGAGGCGTAGATGTCTGATTCAGAATGTGTGGTAATGAGGTCAAAACTCAATAGTGGGGAGACCATTGAGGGATGGAAACTATATGGGAATTCAGTATTAAGGTTTTGAAAACTGATGGTTATATTGGTGTATTGTTAATAAAAACTTCTTAGTGCATACCGTTATTTGAGATGGGCGGTTCACCTTGGGATTCAAAAAATGCATAAGGCATTGAAAGCATAGTTTTTGTGGGTGGATTTGAAAAAGAAGGTAGTTGAGTTTTTCTCAAGATTCTTGACTTGTCAGTAAGTCAAGGTAGAGCATCAGCAACTAGTTGGTCTATTATAGTCTTCACCCATAACTGTTTGGAAATGGGGTCTGATAAATATGGATTTTGTATAGGTCTCCCAAGAATGGTTCGAAAGCATGATTCCATATGGTAGATTGTGGATCTTCTCACAAATTCATCTCATTTCATCCCTATTAATGAATCTCATACTGTAGAGGACTTATCCAAAATATATATCCATGAGGTGTTAAAGAGGAATGGTGTACCATTTTCAATTGTATCATATAGAGATCTAAGGTTCACATCATGTTTCTATAAATTCTTTCTACAAGCCCTTGGGACTCTGTTGACTATGAGTACAGTGAATAATCCTCATATGGATGACCAATACGAAAGGATCATACAAATTCTGGAAGACATGTTGTGGTTTTTTGTGATGTATTTTGGTGTCTCATGGGAGGATTACTTTCCATTAGTGTAGTTTTCATATAATAATAGTTATCATGCATCAAAACATATGGATCTATTTGAAGCATTGAATGGATGTTTGTGTTGTTCTCACCTTTATTGGGTGGAAATAGGTGAGACTTAAATAGTTGGTCTGAGCCTTGTCCAAGAGATTATGGGGAAGATTAAGTTGATCAGAAAGATAATAGATATGACTTAGATTCATCAAAAATCATATGCAGATCATTGTTGATATCCTTTTTCATTCGAGGTGGGTAATCATGTGTTCTTGAAAATATCTCATTGGCTTGGACGTCGCTGTTTTGAAAAGAAAGGAAAGTTATCTCTAAGATATATTAGTCTTTTTGAGATACTTGAGTGGGTTGGAGATTTGTAATATCTATTGGATTTTCCACAATGGTTCAGTGTAGGGAATAATGTGTTTCTTGTATCTCAGTTGAAGAAGTATCATCCTGATCATGACCATGTGATTCGATGAGATCATGTTGAACTAGAGTCAGATGCTTCATTGGTGCACATTCTAGTACGAATTATAGATAGGCAGGATAAAGTATTGCATGGAAAACTCATTGGTATAGTGTGGTTTTTGTGGCAACATGGTCATATTCAGGAGGATACATGGGAACAGAAGAAAGAAATGGCCAAGCAATGGCCCGAGATCTTTCAGGAAAGTGACGGTTTATTACTTTATGAGGATGGAAAGGAAAAATTTGGGGAGAATTTAGCACCCCCAGTTTGAGGTATGTAACCCTTAATTTATGATTTTTATTTATGCAAAGTGTTTGGATAATGTTTGGGAGAGTTTAGAAGGTTTTTGAGAAGGTTTGGGGGCTTTTCTAATGGTGCACGGTTTGAGAACTATTAGTGAAAACTGTGTAGAATCTATAGGAAACCGTGAAAATTGAGACAGTGGGATTTTTCATGGTTGGAATAGGATTTTTCTTCCCATGTGGGATAACCATGAGAGGAACCCTCTTGAGATAATACCAATCCCACTCTTAGAACACAGTTTTACTAACTGTGTGGCTAAACCGTGCATGGTTTAAAAAGTGTGTTTTTAAAAACAGTTCATGGTCAAGATTTTCCCTAAACACCCCATTATTCCTCCTATGCGGCCCTAACTCGATATTACTTCTTCTCCCAGGTTAGAGAGTCACTCCCACTCATTTTTTATGTGTTTCAAAGGTTCTTTGAAGGTGATTCTCCCTTGGTAAGACTCTCTCCTTGGTAGTTTCATGGTTATGCTTAGATCTACTCTCCTCTATGACTCTTAGTTTCGTAAATCTACTTTTTTCATTTATATATAGAGTTTTTATTTCATATAATTATAATATTTGGTCTTTTTGATGTTAGGGAGAGGGATATAAAGTGATTTTGTGGATATTTCACCAAGATTTGGTGTGCGGTTTTGTGATGGATCGATTTCACCAAACCATAAAGGTGGGTGGCTTCACCCTCAACTCCTCTTACTGAAATAGAAGGATTAATTTAAAATTAATTTGTTTTCTTGAAATTTATTGTGAATGGGAATTATGAAGCTTGTTGGAAACCCATTTTTTATGATTTGTGGATTTGGGGGGAAATGGGTTATTTTTGTGAAATGTTCTTTGGAGTTGGATTTTAAAATAATAATTTTAATATCGGTGGTTTAGGTGATTTATGGGAAATGGTTTTTGAAAATTAGTATTCAATAAATATGTTATTTTATTGAAGTATGGTTTGGAATGAATAATGTATTAAGTGTGTTTTCAATAAATGGGTGATTTATTGAAGTGGTTTTGGAGTGTATTTGGAATTTTCTATTTTCCTGTTGTGATTTTGGTAAATTTTGTTGGCATGGTTTTTGGATTAAGTTATTAAGAATGTGGTGTATGGTATGTATAGTGACCTAAAGTATCACTAATAAAAGGGTTAGAAAGTGGAATGAAGTACCACTAAAAAAGGGGATAGGTTTGGATGTGAGGTTTCTACGTCAAGGCTACACTAAGCTCGGGTGTGAAGAATTTATGAATATGGTTTATAAATTCATGCTACCACATAAGGTGAATTGAGTTATGCCAATATAAAATGGGAAAAAAATTTAAGGACTTGTTTTGTTTCTTTCCTTATAAATTTGTTTATTTGGGTAAAATGATTTGGTATTGAGGTGTTTGGCTTGTTGGATTTTTTTGCATTATTTAAATGGATTTAAATAAATTTTTTTATATAAATGTTCTAAATTTTTTCATCCTGGTGACATGAGTAGGGGAGTCACTAGTGGATATCCTACTGAGTATAATTACTCACCCCATGCATTGGAACTTCAGTTCTTTTACAAATTTTGTATTCTGACACACAGTTAAATGTAAAGCATCTCATTTCCTTAGTGGTTCATCGTGATGCTTGGGAGGTTTTTGTGGTTTTGGATATTAGAGCCTTATTTGGATCTATGGATATTATTATTGGATTATTTTTGTTTGTCTTTGTATTCTTATTCTTAGTACTTTTACTTGGGGTTGTTATGGGATTCGTTTGGTACACTAAAAAATATTTCACTTTTTCCAACAGGGACATATCTATTGGTAAAAGTGCATTTTCTATTGGTAAAATGTTTTACCAACATATACATCCATGTCACTAAAATATTGGTAAAAACTCTGTTGCTAAATGTTTTTGTGATAGATAAAATAGTTCGATTGCAATTATAATAATACCAACATATAATATATATGTTAGTTAAAGTGTTTAGCAATAGGTTCTTATGACAAATTTATCTATTGGTAATATTATTACCAATATATAATATCTGTTTATAAATTACATTTAAATAAAAAAATTAATTTTTTATTGCTAGTAAAATTTCATATTATATTTATTAATTTATCATATATAATACATTTGTTTTAATTATTAAACGAAATATAATTTTTACATATGTTTAAAATTAGATAAGAATTAATTGTTTTAATAATGAAATTTATTACAAACATAACCTCTTGGATCCCCACTAGGATTATACCACAATTTTGTTCCATAATTATGGACAACCCTCCTCCCTGCTGGACCCCCCCCCCAAACAAGATCAACCATTACAGCAGCTCCAACCCATCATCGCCACTAACTCTAGCACCGGTAGATCTAGCTCATCCATGTCAACTCCAGCCTCAGCCCATCCATGCCAACTCCAGCCCATCCATGATAGTTCCAGTCTATTCCACCTCATCTAGTTGTATCCCCATCCATACCAGCTCCAGCTCTAGCTCATCCATGCCAGCTCCAGTCTATGCCCCATCTATGCCAACTCTAGTTTATGCCCCATCCATGTCAACTATAGTCTATGCACAAACAGATAAGAAAAGACCTCATATGGAATTGAGGAAGTTACATAGACAGGTGACAAAAATATACTTACATGATAGGGATAAAGGTAGTACCTTCACAACAAGGAATAAACATTTGTGTTGAACTTCAAGTATTTTTGTTTAACTTCCTTTTGACTTTAAACAAAGGTAGTACCTGCAAGATAAGGAAATAAACAATAAAATATTGCCTTTTATTTATAAAAAATATATACTTGGAATTAGGTTTGAAATAATAAGTTGCAAATTACCCATGATATCATATTTTTATAGTTAGTGGACCTAAAAAAGTCAATAACCCGCCTTCCTGTGGTCATCTCCAAGAATATGACAAAAAATATGTACACATCTAATTTGGTAGTCAACTGGCCACCCATGCATACTCAAAATCACAACATACATAGGTCCCCATCAATCAAATTATTGAAGATGTTTCATGGGATGATACTGGAGGTTTCCACCAATATTATAGGGAATTAAATTTAATTATCCTCTATTATATTTATAATGAACATCCTCTTTTATAACCCCCTTAGTGGGGACCTTCCTATGTAGCTACTTTGTTCACCTGAATCCTATTATTATCAAGGTTGTTTTACTTGCTCAATTTCATTCTATCCTACTAATTTATCTTATTCTAATTTCCATGATAATTACATCAACCAAATTTATTAATGATTAAAAGAAAGTCGTTAATGATTTTTAGTGGAATGTGCACAAAAATGCGACTACATTAAAACTATAAATAAATTAACAGTAGGAAAAACACATCATAATATCAAACCATGATCCAAATCAAACTCTATAAAACAATTAAGGGAATTAAAAAACTAAAATTTCATCGTTTGAGGAGGATGCACCTTACCGGTTAGATTCTAAAAGCTACATGGGATACCCACCCTCAAATAAAATGATTAGTACCTATACACCTTTCCACTAGAATGACAAAAAAAGAACCTAATAATCAAGGAAAAGACAAGAAGACTTGCAATGAGGGGTCACAACACTCGTTAGTACATGAACCTATATGATCCCATCAACTAGAACTTGAGTATGAATGGACACTCTACTACACATCACTATCTTATTCACATTCCCTATCAGTAATGATGATGAAAACCCTAAAACATATACCATATTCCAAATAGAATGAAATGATAACTCTAAAATAGATTCTATATTCCATATTTCATACACAGTCCATGGGTGAGATATAGGTAAAATTCAGACTGTGTTTGCAAAGTGGAACACTAAGAAACCCAAATGTAAGATATGTGAGGGGATAGACTGTATAGACATCAATTCACATTGTATTTTTACCAAATAAAAATATTCAATGTTCTAAAAATATTCCCTCTTCCCAATAATTGTAGTATACATTCTAACCACTCTTATAAAATTTAACTAGTGAACATTTCATCTTTTCAATGGTTCTATATAGCAAGGTAATTGATTAATTCGGATAAAGAGAGGTGAATGTACCTTTTTTCATGGGTGGATTTTCCCTTTAACTTCTAGTTGAAAATTTTCATTCAATATTGATTCATCCATCTAATAAAATGTATGGGTACATGTTCATCATGTATCCTCCTTTGGGAAAGACATATAACCTCTTCTATATGGCCTTATACCTCCCCTTTTGAAGTTGGTAATGTTGCGCCACAGGTCAGACCATGTGATCCTGGCCTTCAATGCTCATGCTCTCCCTACAATGAAAATTCCATATTTCACAAATAGTACATAGATTCGACACATGGTTTGGCCTTCAATGCTTGCACTCACCCTACAATGAAAATTATCAATTTCACAAAAGGTACATAGATTCTTGATTTCACACACACTAAGAACCACACCAGGCTTCTACTTAGATTACACACACGGATAAGGCATAGATTGCATAAATGAACAGGGCATCAGTATATTGTTATTGAGAACACTAAAATAGATTCCATATTTCAAACCAAGGCATTATAAAGAGGTGATGGGAATTAATATGTTAGTGAGAACACTAAAATAGTAGCGAGGCATCAACATATTACCTTAAACATGCGGTCCTAACCACTCAACACACTCCATGACCAAGTAAGAATGAAGCAACACCTTCCAGCTCTTCATGATACACATTATTAAGGCATCAATGGAATACTACATGTCCATGTCAACAAATCCTACAACATTATTCTTTTCATACACAAGAGGTAGAGGAATATTTAAGTAAAAACGCAATTAAAAAAGACATCATTCTTGTATTATTATCATCATCGGAACATTGAAAATATTTTTAATAAAACAATCAATTAGTACCATGTCAAGACGTTTATCCTTATCATTTTTTTGGTGAATTTGGAATTTAATAAAAATTGATTTTTTTCCCTTTTGATGTTGTTGGTGCATCCATCCAAAGTATTCGTTCGAGATAGAAATTTGATCCTGGTTTTCAAAAAATGGTGGATAAGGTCATTTTATGGGATTTAGAGCTTAGCACATTCATCATAAGGTTTCTAATGACCATAACTCTCAAGAGGATCAATTATAATTACAGGGAATATGAATTGGGAAAAAATATCTTATCTCAGATGAACCACATCCACGAGAAGATCTCAGTCCTCATCCATAATGGAAAGATGGTCTAAAAAGATAATGATTGTTATGTTATAATTATTCTTGCTAATTGGGAGTGATCATAAATCATAAGTCTATGATTCACTATTATTAATGGAATTTGATATATAAAAGAAATAACACATAGTACCTAAATGGTTAGGAATCAATACATTTTTATGTTGATTAATACCTAAAAAGAACATAAAAACACAAAAACAAAAGATCCACCCCCACCCCAATGAAAAAAAGGCATGTTGTCTCTTGACTCCAATCCTTGATCACCCATCATAGTAGAAGTATAGTTACTACCATTAAATATATTTCATCACCCCCCAAGTAGGTCGATAGAAAAAAACATACCAAGTCATATCTTATACCAGTGAGTAAGCTCAAGTCATTATTCCACACCCTTTGTCCCCATGATCTACAATGCAAAAAACCAAAGATCATACCCACAAATCCGTGAAAAATATATTTATGAATTGAACCAAAAAATGAATGTATAAAAAAATGATCTACATAGAATAAGAATTTTTCATTCATAATCCCCATTGACATATCAAAAAATGAAGTTAACTCTTGTACCAGTGAGGAACCTCAAGTTTCTACTATGTCACACCATTCAGCTCCAAGATCTACAATAAAAAACCAACTAGAATACTCATTAATCAGTAAAAAATATCTATATAAATTGAAACTGAAAATAGAAATAAATGAAAATATATAAAAAATGATATTCATAGAATGAGTAATTTTCATTTATCATCTTTTTTTACATCTCAACAAATCAAGTCAGCTCCAGTGTTAGTGAGGAACCTCAATTTGATGCAATGCCAAACCATTCAGCTCCAAGATCTACACCACACAAAACCAAAGAGCATACTGAAAAATCCATTCAAAATATATGAATGAATTGAAACAAAAATGTTAATAAATGAAATCATATAAAATGAAGTGGAGGTGAATGACATAATAAGCTTGAAAACATTATAGAATGTTTTGAGTTTCCTATTTGAAAGTGTTTTCCATGATGGTGGATACAAATATCAACTGATCTTGATCTTGATTTCACAAGGAAATTAACCAAAAGAACAAAAACATAACTAGAAATATAAGTGCTACTTAGAGATCATTTTAACTAAAATAACCATCTCACATCAACTTATTTTGATCTTGATTTCATTAGGCAATTAACCAAAAGAAAAAAAACATAACTAAAAATAAATTGCTACCAAGAGTTCACTTTAACTAAAATAACCATCTCATTAGCCCCACCAAGATTCCCCTCTTCTTTATCATATAGAGACTTTATCATGGACCTCAAAACTTGGCACTAGAACTACACCTTCATGACTAGTTTATACACTATGTGGATGTGCATTTGATTCTACTATTACAAATAGATGTTGGGCGATAACCCAACAGTCCCTACTAAAACTTGAGTATTAGGACTCAGAATCAGAACCAACTCGGGAGGAAGTATATAAGGGACCCCTAGATTCTAAAATTATATTGCTGGACATAAAATTATTGCCACTACTGATGGTATTTGGTGATTAATGTATGTGAAATCAAGTTGGGATAGTAATGAGAATGAAGCCCCAAAATACCAGACCTGGCATGATGGTCTTCAAACCTATTAACCTTCGTCATGAGTTTCTTTCCAGTGATATGATAGTGAAGAAGCTCCTGCGTTTCACACTTCATGTTTCATAGGTCACATATTTGAAATATATTTCAATAGTATCAATAAAAAATCACATAAAACACATGATTTTAACGGCCAGTAATAGGGAGTTTGTAATAAAATTAACCTTTAAAAATAAACTATGTCCAAGGATAGAGAAAAAAAAGGAAAAGATAACCAGTATATAACTTGAACACCACTTTCAATGTTCTTTGAGGTGAAACCCTAAAAATATCAGAATATGTTGACATGTAGAGTCTAAGTTATACTAATTAAAGCATTGATCTTTGATTCCTACACCACATAAAACACATATAGATACAATTAAAATCTATGGATAATATAAACAAAAAATAAATGACTATTAATTTCAAACATTATTAAAATGATTTTAATGCAGAACAGTCTACTATGATATTAAAAATATAGGACAGTCTACCATGCATAAAGTAATTGAATAATTGTTGCATGTCAACATCTAAAATAGGAAAGTTATTTGGACCATCAAAGGATGTTTTATAGTAAGAGAATCTAAAAAAACTAAACAGTTGATTGAAATGTGTTTCTTTTTATGTGTGGAGTGTAAGGTATTCTTGTGTCATTCCCTAAAGAGAATATATAAAAATAAAAAGATGTCCGGCATATAGTGGATCACACCTTGGGTATTTTCATTTAATGAAATCATTCTCTCCAACTGAAGTATTATGTCAAAACAAACATGAAAATTATGGAATTCATGTTTGAGACCATTCAATGCCAAAAGACACCCTTTATTGGACTTTTTGTCAATATATTGACAAAGTTTAGCACAAATATCATGTGATAAGCACCAATGAAAGATGTGCTTCCTAAGTTTGATGCAACATTCATCTATTTCATGAAAATATAGAACTGGTTAATCCAACCTTTAGGTCATTCTCTAAGGGGAACTTGAATATATGTATAGAAGATGAGAATTAGTTCAACCATGAAAAGTGAATTGACTATCATCTTTAAAGATTTAATCAATCCAAACTGATGGTCCACTAATCACTTGTTTTGTGGGAGAGGACCATGTCTAGGAGTTGTTGTTTGAGACCATCAGTGGATTCCATTGATTTAATGGATGATGATGAAGATGAAATTCCAAATCACATTCAATGGATTACTGAAGGGATAAATAACTAATTAATAAGAATAATAATTAATCGTGACTTTTTAAGGTTACATGGGTCGCATCGGGATTTAATTACTCCCCCCCCCCCCAAGACTCTTTAGAGCAGTATGCTATGATATTAAAAATATAGAATATTCTACTATGATATTAATATAGAATATTATACTTAGATAATCTATAGTTGTATCATTCAGCATGACCATTAAAGAATATCAAAATACTATGATATTAAAAATAAAGTTCTCAAATAGTATAATAAGCTACGAGGGCAATACAGAACTGAAAAAATTAATCTAGAAACAATATGAATATTTAGTTCACAAGATGATGGAATTCATGGTCATACCATTGAATCCAATATAATATGTAATATTAAAATCCTAATAAGTGAAACATATGTTACTTTTGGAAATTCTTGAATCATTTCCAGTTATTCTTAGGAATAACCATCCAATCTTTAGCTGCATCGATGCTCCAGTAGCAACAACATCATGTGGCCCTATTCCACCTATCTATTTCAGACCAAACAAATAAAAACCCTCTAAAAAGAATAATATTTCATTATCACTAGTGCTCCACCACAAAGAACCACTATTTACAATCCTGAGAAATCATAACAGAACCTAAAAAAAGAAGAAACAGGGGAAAACCTTCTTTTCACCCAAGGGAACAGACGCCTTACATTGGTTCCCAGAAGGTGAGGATGAGTCTATTTAACCGCCTCCATGATCTGTATTAGGTATGGTATAATGAACTAGTCAAAGTCTAGGGATGAGCCTCGGTTTTATGGGGAAGTGATAAAAAACCTTTTAATGTACTTTTTTACCATATATAAATTTCATAATGCTACCATAATTAGTAGTTTTCCAACTAAAATCACTGGAATTTAGGAAATTATCAAGGAAAATTTTTTCCTTGTAAAAAAATACACAATTATCCGAGCTTACAAAAATCTTATTATAAACATGCCAATGTTTTTTTATTATTAAATGAGACATGAGTTGGTTTCCTAACCCATTCCCCCAAAAATTATTAAATAAAGTGAAGTATATAATGAAAACACAAGGTTTAATGAGATTACACCATCAAGGAAATAAATGAGATAACAAACAACCATACATGGAACACACATAAGAGTAGATACTAGGAAAAGATGTTAATTCAAGTCTCTACTCATTCCATCCCCAAGTATAGATCATGACCTCCCATGGTAGTGAAACCAGAATCTTCTAATGTATTAGGTGAACTCCAACTCTTCAAATGATGATTCCTTTCTAGCTTCATAAAAATTTCATTGCAGCCTAGCTAGTCCTCAATTGAGAATATGAGAGCCAAGATTTCTGGTAAATACAACATGATAAGAAGACAGTTATCATCAATAGAAGCAACACCTTTTACCTTTGATACCTTAAGATGGAGTATTAAAAATCTCAATCGGGTGCCTATGAGAAGGAGAGTCATGGTTCTTTTTCAGACTGCCATCTTTATATTTTTAAATAACCTCTAAAATACACATAGGTTGTGCCATTACACTAAACAAAGAATTCAAAAAACATTAGTAGTATATTTAGAGTAGAAATCCCACTAACAAAAGAACACAGATTCCAAACATTTTAAACATTTGGATATAGTTCAAAGAAATCATCATTCAAAACATAAAACTTCAATGAAAACAAATATAAAATTAGCAACCAACCTAGAAAACATCAAAGAACCATATCCATGATGAGAGGACTTTTAAGCAATTAAAAAACAAGAGTTTAATCTTCAAATAGGGGGAAATAAAAAAACTCATTTCCATGGGATTTCTCTAAAATTAATGTTAGGATTTATCATAAATGGATTAACCAATCATATTAAAAAATCTTATTACAATTTAAGATTTATTATAAAATTAATTAACATGGAAACTAAAACTAGAAACTTTATATAATAAAATGAAACAAACTAAAATTTAATATTAATTTTTTATCTGTTTAATCATTTTTTCGGGCTATGGAAGAAATTCATAGCTCAGATAAAAAATACTTATGGTGTAGTAGAAGATTGACCAAGAGAGGGAAGAAGTAAAATAAGATTAATAGAAATAATGAAGATGATATAATATGAACCAAAATAAAAAATCTTTGAGCTGATGAAGAACAGCGTAATGGGAAGTGACAAGCGAGTAACAGCAAGTATAGCATTTAGGGATTCCATGGTACCCTATAGGGCACCGAAATGGATAGGAGTTTTTTCATAAGAACATCCTTGGTAAATATTTTAGATCATGTAATGATTTAGCAGGCACGTGAATGGATTAGAGGTGGAGATGTGAATTCCAGAAGGTGTGGGGTGGACTGATCGGCGAAGTGCTGGTGTATCTAGTAGAACAATAGGGGATAAATTGATTAAAATTAAAATCAAATGATTAAAATATCCAATAAAAAGTATCATTTAATATTTTAAATTAGAAAAATACTAAGTATGTGTATAAATCATTTCAATATGTAAAATTAAATTATTAATATAATGATATTACTTAATTGATTGATATGTTTTTATTTATTAAATTTAAATAATTGTTTTTTTTAATTTATTTTGATGATATTTAATTATGTTTACTAAATTTAAATATAAAAATTAAATTATCATGTGTATAGAGGTTATTGAGGATATATGTAAATATATCAAATATTGTAATGATTTAAATTTTTGTTTTTATAAAGTATATTTCAATTATTATTAATTGACCAAAATTGAAAAATATAAACATTATTAATATTTGGATAACATTTAAAATTGAAATCAAATTATTGAGATATTTTTAATATAAACTCAGTAAATGGATGTTGACTTTGTTCATAAAAATAAAAACTTGTATAAAAATTTTGGTTTCTCTTAATTATTTATTGATAAAATATTTGTTTTATTTAATTGGTTTTTGTGACAATTTTTATTAATGTTAATAGATTTGTTGGTAATGGTTATTATTAATAATAGATTTATGTCTTAGTAAAAAAATGGTATTAGTATGATAAATTAACATATATATTTATTGGTAAAAGATTTATTGGTATTGAAAGATAAATATCTATAGATATATATGTCAGTAAAAATAATTGTTGGTAGTTATAATTAATAACGATAAAACTTAATATCTGTTGGAATTAATCATTTTTACTAATATATATATTATATGTCATTAAATTTCTGTTGGAAAAAGTAAAATATTTTGTAGTGGTAGTATTGTTGTCACTTAGAAATGTGTTGAATTGGTTTACATTGTTTTCATGAATCATGTAGTTTTCGTTGGTTATGGAATGTTTGGTTGGTTTCTTTTATTTTAAATTGAAAATTTTCCCCACTTTTTCTTGAATCCCTTAGTATTTATTTCCAACTTTTAGCACCTTGGTGATGTCGCTTAAGGCCAAGTAGCACTTCTGCCCCGACTCAAGCTAATGTGGAGGGGTAGGATGTTACAAAACTCATTAGGAAATGTATGTATAAGGGTCCTAATAAATAAAAATTTATTGATTAAATCTTAGGAAATAAGTACTCAATTTTTAGTAATGTCATTTTATGCTTCAAAAACATATTTTATTCAAAAAATGATTTTTTTTTGCATTTTGTGTGTGGAAATTATAATCAATTTCTACCACCATTAGAAATATAATTTTTAAAAAAAAAATAATTTTTGAAATCATCATATCATAATTCACATAGGGTGAAATTTTGGGATTTTTCTAAAATGATTGATTTTTCTATTGAATAGTGAAAAAATAATGATTTTTCAAATACTATCTTTTATTATCATTAAATCGTATAATTTAAAAGTAACATTATATTTTGGATTTTGTATTTAATATACATATGATACATTTGATTCATAATAATATAATTAATTCCATTTTAAATAGTAATATTCCCAATTTTTATATAAGTTAATTTTTATGCTTAAAAATCATTTTTTGAAAAAAACTATTTTTTTATTTTTATAATTTATATTAAAATTGATTTCATACACTTATATAGTTTAAATATTGAAATATGGATACCATATTTTTAATTATGTGGTTAAATTTCTTTAAATAGGTCCCTTTTATGTTTGGTCATTATGAATAGTAATAGGGAAAAATATTTATCATGTCAGTAAGGGTAAAATGGGTAAAACGAGGTTAACAACAAGAGATGAGATCTCAAAATCAAAACAAAAATTTATATTAATTAATTTTATGGAATATATTCAACCATATATATACAAAAAGATAATATATGTCATTTTGGTTCTATTTTACCTTGATAATGAAATTTATATTATTTTATGTAAAGAAAAATTCAAAATGTCAATCTTTTGACTTTAATATCACTAAAATTTTTACATCGATATAAAAATTGGATAGTTTTGGTTATAATTGTTTATTTTAAATAAAAATTAAATTTTTTATCATGGTAATTTATTTATAATTTTTCTTAATTGAATAATTATCTTAAATTCTTACGTAATATTGACATGTTATTTATTCAATTAACAGAAAAATAAAATAAATAATTTTTTGAAATGTTAAAAGTGATACAATTTGGGTGAATTAGTATGTTCCATGAATTTTTCATAAAAATATAATATATTATGGATACGTTAAAAGTTCATATTCTAATTTCATAACTTTCTTGATGACTTTAACATCGAAGTAAATGAATAGTATCAAAAACCACACTGATGGTATTTTATGAAATATATATATATTATTTAATTATTTAGAAATCATAATAAAAGATAAAATAGAACAATATGGATGATAAATAATCTAATAATACATAACTTTTCCATTTATGATCTTATTGTTAACTTATAAGTAAAATTATAATTTTTTAACATTGAAAAATTTGTTACCGTAGTTATGATTAAAATCAGTTAACATAGGGGTTAAACTAAAATATCGAGTTTAAAATGAAACAAAAACATGTATAAATTTTATTATATTAGGTTATTTTAAACTTATAATCTTTATTTTTTAATATATATCCATTTGGAATATTTTTTTTAGAATTACATGATTATATTTTAATCTTTTTAGTAATTCCATGTATATCCTTTCCCTCAATTATAAAAGGACACCACTTCTCTATTTTATTTACAAATATTTGAGCCATATAGCTCAAACAACCATGTCCAAATATCTTATAAACTTTACTATAAATAATGTATAAGTTCATTTCTTCTTAAAATATCATTTCAAGGTTCCTAAAGAAGGGGTCAAAATGGATTATACAAAAGAAGTGGTAATCGTATTTACCAACTATTTGAAGTTTATTTCTTCTTATAATTCCTCTAATTTTTTTGTAATAGTTATAAAATTATAAATAAATTATCATAAATATACTTATATTTAATTATGATTAGTATACATTCATTTTCCATATCTTTTCCCTACATATAGGAAAAACATTGCTTGTGTGTATGTACGACTTATCGTCTCCACATAGCGGTGTAATTCATTTTTCATCACTGAATTACTTGTATGGTTATAAGGATATAAGTAATGAATATATATATTATTTAGGACATAATTATGCTTCTTTAATTATAATATCACATCTACCATTTTACCTTCCAATCCATTGAAAATTGAAAACATCACTCATGCATACATGTGGACTATCACCTCCATGAAGTAATGTGATCTATTTTTTCATGACCTCTATACTAGGATGTTATTAATGGTATATTTAATAAATATATTTGATTTATATGATATAATAATTATCCTATAATGGTTAAATGTTATATAATTTCTTTCATTTTATCTTTTAAAAAGTGAAAACATCATTCATGTGTACGTACGGCCTACTATTTTCATTAACAGTATAATTCATTTTTCTATCGCTACCTTCTATGGATGACTCTAAATATATAAATATATAAATATATAATGTTTAATGTTATTAATATAATATAACAATGATCAATGTATAAGTAATAGAACTGTAGGGTCGAGACTTCTATGAAAAAAACATTTAACACCTGAAAATAAGGATTTTTATAAGGATTTATTAATAAATTAGTGTTGAAATGTTATAATTGGATCATATATTATATTATAATTATGAAAATTATTATTTTATATAATTATAATAAATTTAAAATTATTATACATGAGTTTATAGTGCTTTCAAATAAATTGGATATTGAGGTAGGGCTTTGTTATCTCAAAAATTTCTTTTTTGAAACATATGTTATATTATAAACCTATATTATTTTATAAGGAGTATATATAGTTCCATTGACATGTTATATCATGAATATTATTATTTTAAATATATTTAATGTTCAATTTTAATGGAATATTTCATGGTGTTTATGATTAAAATTTTACCAAAACCGTAAGGGATTTATTTGTGAATCCAATTTTAATTATGATTGTTCAAACAATAATTTACATTGAGAAAATTGTATTATAATTATATAATAAATTCATTTAAATTTTATTATACTCTATTTATTTAGGAATTTTTATGTTTTAGTGCCATTTTCCTCTCTTTATTGATCAAAATGGTTAGGAAAAAAATTATAAAAATCCAACCTTATCACTTCTATTTTTATCAAAAAAAACTTTTTCTTCCAGATATATGTTTTATAAATGTTTTTAATATTATGTTTTTATATTCTATAATTATTTTTTAATTTCATGTTTACCCATGTTTTAATTTTTTTTAAAAATTTTAAAAGGAATCTTCTTATCATTTTCTAAAGGATGACCTTTTTAATTTTTTCCAAACATGTGAAAGGAATCATTATTTTAATGTACTCAGCATAAATGGAATTTTATGATATCATAAACTCTAAATGATTTAATTTTTTCTTTATAATATTCCATGTATTTTTCAAATAAAATGATTCCATAATATTTGGAAATTTTTAGATTTTAATTACATGATTTCAAAGTGAAAAGTATATTTTCCTCAAGAAATGTTCTGAGTGATCTTTAAAATGGATTTTCATCTAAGAAACACCTTTTGATGTTACTTATTATTTACTGATGAAATGAACCAATGATACTATAACATCCCGCCTTTTTATAACATAACTTTTCATTACATTTTACAAAACTGGGGATCTTTAAGGTTTAGTGTCTTGGAAAACAGGAACATAATACATGAAAACAACATAAAACATTCTTCTTAAACACTTGAAAGGCTTCTTCATAGTTAAAACTAAGTTCATTACAACATCTCATAACCTGGGAGAATACATCAAAGAAAAGGGTGAGCAGAAGGCCCAGTAAGGGAAACAAGAGAAACATTTTACATTTGAACTTGAGATACATCAATAAGGTCATGATAAATAACTTTAAGACATGAGAAAGATATCATGAGGCATATCATAATAAAAATAATGTTTTTCATAAATTGAATATGTGGCTACAATATTTAACATTGAAAATAATTTCCGTTTCACCAAGGTCCATCCCCAATGTGTCATTAAAAATTACCAAGGTTATTCACCAAGACATCATTAAAAATGGTCATCTCTAGAGATTAAGTATTTACCCAAGGCATTGGAGCTCTATCAGGGCACACCCTTAATTTGCCTTTATTATAATGTGAGCCAAATATATCATCATCAAACATTTCATATATAACCCATTTACCATAAAAGAAATGGGTTTCATTTCATAATCATAACGTTTTAAAATTTTCTTTAAAGACATTATTTTTATGTCACTTTAAACCCACAGAAAAGGAAAGTGGGTTTCATGTATGTAAATACCAGAATTAAAAATAGAAAATTTTTATATATATGTGAATACCCCTGTATAAGAAATATATTTTTTGTATTAACTTAATAAAATAAAATAATTTGAGAAAAAGAGAGAGACATTTTGAGACGAAAATTCTGCAGCATAACGGCTATGTTATAGGGTTTTAGATTATATTGAAAAGAAAGGGGACATGAGCCACCAAATCATAAATGATCCATAAAACTGTAGAGGGACAGAATATAAAGGATTTAAGAACATGGTAATGAAATTTGAAAGACAAACCATATGAAATGAAAAACATGGATGGAAGACAAAAATAAGATTTCTCTTATGAAAATTCGGCAGCCTAACAGCGTCACATAAAACATAAAAAAAAATTGAACTGACAAGATCAAATAGGGTATCTCATCATATGAACATAAAATATTAGTATTATAGATATATAGATCATACCCCAATATAATAAAAAGGAACTTGAAATACTTGACCTGAAAATAGATCTTGAAAACGAGAAGGGTGAAAGAATCCCTTAAAAATTCAGCAGCCTAACGGCGCTACATAAACATTATTAAAATGAATTGATGAGAGAAAGAGGGGGTATCTCATCATATGAACATGAAAAGGATAGTAGGATGAATATAAAAGAACATACTCCAACATAATAACATAGAGCATACAAGAAATGACATAAAAGAGAGTACTTGGAAAGAAAGAGAGGTAGGATCCCTTACCTTGAAGAGTAACTTCGAAATCTTGAATTTTGGGACCTTGGGAGGATTGAGGGCACCTTGGGAGGACTACTTGGGAGGTAAGGAGACCAGAACTTTGTTGAGGAGGATTTTTGAATGGAAAGGATGAGAGAATGGCTTGGTATTTATAGGAAAAGTGAGGGGACAAGGCATTAATGGCCAAGGGACACCTCATTTGTGGTATTGGCAAAACAAGTGGAATTTCCTCATGGTTTTGGCCACTTGGGACACCTCATACCTTATCTTACTATTAAAAAGTTGACCATCCCTTAAAATATCTCATGGAATCATCATCATGTTGTCATGATGTCATTAAACATACTGAAACCCTAAAACTGTATTTTTACTATTCACTGAAAATTCAACTTTTTCAGAAAACTCCCAAAAATATAACTTAACATAATATCAATTATTTGAATTCAAAAATAAACTCCATTTTATAAAAATAATTTTCTAAATATTTTTAATTTAAATTTTTGAAAAAACACTATTCACTGAAAATTTATTTTTTTCAGAAAAATCCCCAAAAATTATCTTAAGATAATATTGATGCTCTGAGTTCAAAAATGAAATCCATTTTATAAAAATAATTTTCTAAATATTTTTAATTTAATATTTAATTAAAAACACTTTTCACCTGAAAAAAAACTAATACTTTACTAATAATTTATGAAACATTTATTTACCTATTTTATTGAATCACATTACTTAATCAAGGTGCCTAGATTATATTAATACTTTCTTTAAGTGAGATTACTAATCCATTTGGTCACATTACTAATCCAAATCATAAAATCACTATTCATGAATTACTATTCATCAAAAATTAAGTTGATCGTATTAGACTCTAAATTTCGTACTGAACATAATTGTAGAAGACCATTTTTTTAAAATCATTACACATAATTAATTATTTAAGGTTTACATAAATATTTTCAAATATCCTTTTTCTAGAATTCATCAAAAATATGCATACTATATTTATACGGACATTTGAAAATTCACAAACTTCATCATAAGAAGAAATCACAATTTTTATTTAAGTCAAAGGATTACACAAGGCTGTTATGGTCTCGTTACATAGCCCCTTATAACACTAGCATAGGACCTAAGAGTAAGGTGTGCTAAGGTGAGAGAATCTTGGAGTGGCTCGGCCAAAATTGCACGAGTAGTAATTTCTATCAGTTTGAACTTCTCGTGAAGGCGATTCCGTTCTATCTTCATACGATGAAGTTCGACTTGGGTTTGGTCCAGAGCAAAGCCCAGTGGTGTTACCTCCTTCCCAAGTTCCGTTAGATGGGCTTTGATTGGCCCGAGACTACTGGATGAGGCCATCGAATCATCTTTCTATATTAATTAATCAATATCACTTGTATTTAGAGACAATAATCACAACATTTAGTTTCCAAAGGTCATACTGACTAAAGGTCATATAATAGTCAAAACCCAACAGTCTCATTTTAATTATACTCATTTTATTAAATGAAAAAGTTTTGTTGAGTATGAAATAAAAAAACACAAAAAATTTAGGAAACAATATGTATTCAAAGTTTCAGGTCATTACAATCTTCCCCCCTTAAGAAATTGCATCCTTGCAATTTTTTTAAAAATTGGGCTTGGAAATTTCATTGAAAGTCCCACATCAGAAAAAGAGTCAGTAAAACTATTACTTTAAAAGAAAGAAAAGGAAGTACAAAGGTCACCTGAGTTAACCCATACTAGGATTCCATGTAGGAAAACATGGATATGGAAGAAAAACAACGGGTCAAGTTCTGAGAGAGGGTGATAGAAAACATGATTAGAAGAAATTTAACCACAAAAAAATCACAAACTTATGATGTGTGTAAACGGTCTTTGATCACCCAGTAGGAAATGTAAACTAACACCGTTTTTTTTACGTTCCTTTTCATAATTTTGAGGAATTCATTTACTACATAGAATATAAACATAAGGAAATATACTTATCTTCAAGTAGAGTTTCATCCTTTAATAAGTTTATACCAAAACTAATCTTTTCTCCAAACGATGAGAATTCAAAAACACTTGGTCTCATCAAAAGCACAAGAATCATCTTCTAGAGGGTCACATAATCCACAAAAGATTAACTATCTATTTCTTCTATATTTAAACATTATCCCAAAAATAGAAAGGGTAAGATAAAACAACACTTCAAAAATAAAGAACCCCATAGAAAAGAAAACTACTCTTAAATCTTCAAAATTCCACGATACTACCCAGAGTTCATCATAGACCATTCCATAAATAACAGTACTTAAAATTCCTCAAAATAAACCAAACTACAATTGAAACCCAAATACAATAAGGATTTGATAACATAGTCTTCCAAGATAAACTTTATCATTCATCTCCAAACAACATCAACCACTCTTATCATTTTATAAAAAAAGTAACTAACCTAATCACAGTTTCCCCAAGATAGGTTAATCATTTCCATAAGAAACCTAAATTACCATAAGTTTGCCTTAAATTCAACGATTCTTCAAAATATAAGTCAACCTTTACTCCTCAAAGAAAATACCGTAGTAATCTATTTACCTCAATCATATAGGGTTCCCAAAATAATAAATGTCTTCCAAAATAGTAATCATCTTTTAATCCCCTAATCATCTTTTTTTTCAACAAGGAAAACTTCACAACATCAACATGTGGTATATAACAATATATGTTTTCCATAATTATATAAAACCATCTTAAGTAGTTACTCGATGTTCTTAGAAAACATTAAAGATATTCTCATAGGGCACGAACTAAAATACAACATGACATAGACAATTATTGCGAAGAAGTTACATGTACTTTAGTCCTCATGATCCTTATTATCATAGGACTTTCATTGTTCCCTTGTCCTTGAATATTGTTGATTCTCATCATGCTTCTCATCCCTTCCAAGAGAGCATTTCCTTGGATAATGTCCAACTTATCCACATTTACCACATTGAATAGTATAAGGTACATTAGATTGAACATTATCTCCATTCATCACATTATCCTTTTTTTAAAGCAATTGGCTACTTTATGACCTATCTTCCCACACTTAAAACATCTCTTGGTTCCTTTGTGACATTATCCTTGGTCCCTCTTCCCACACTTTTTGAAAAAAAGAAATTTGGTCTTCTTTCCCTTATCAACTTTATCAGATGAACATCCTTGAGACTTTGTCTTCTTCTTCCTTGATGAAATTGGGCATTCAACTAGGTACCAATTATTAATTGTGATTTTTGATAGCTGGTTTGGCATAATCAAAATATGTTCAACTTGATCTCCCATCATATCTATCACATTAATAGGGCAATCATCACATTTCCTATCACATTGGTTGTTAGGACATGTTCTTCCATTTCCCGCCATTAACTAAGAAAAGAAAGTATATTTAGGGGCTTAAAAACTTAGCCAATAATCATTAAAAGGAAACATTAAGAATTGAAGGATAAACTTGTATAAGGAAAGTATACCCTAACTTGTGATCCCCTAGGTTCCAATCTAGGTTATCCATGATCATATATTCTTATGTGAATCTTTATTTTATTTTATCTTTGTTCCTTTAATAATGGTTCATACTAAGCTTATGAATTTACCAAAGCATATCCCCCAGGAGTGTCGTAACCAAGAGTGCAGCAAGGCCCATTGTCGTGTACTAGTTCCCGTTTGAGTCTATCTCAAAGTGGTGTTTTCTGGTTTTAACCCTATGTACATCTATGCTAGAGCCACCTCTACCTACTCGTATCCAGACAGGGATGTATTTGCTTGGAAACCCCTTACTCAATACTCACCAAAATACCAGGAAGATTTCTTATATCTAAACTTTTCTATAGGGTTCTTCCTAAAGTTTTCATATCCTAATTTCCACAAATAACTAAACCATCCTTTGATACCAACTATAGAATTTTGCTTTTTTATCACATAAACTTTCATTACATTGTACAAAACCGAGGATCTTTAAGGTTTAGTGTCTTGGAAAACAGGAACATAATACCTGAAAACAACATAAAACATTCTTCTTAAACACTTAAAAGGCTTATTAATTGCTCAAATTAAGTTCATTACAGCATCTCATAACCTGGGAGCATACATCAAAGAAAAGGGTGATCAAAAGTCCTAGTAAGGGAAATAAGAGAAACATTTTACATGTGAACTTGAGATACATCAATAAGGTCATGATAAATAACTTTAAGGCATGAGAAAGAGATCATGAGGCATATCATAATAAAAATAATGTGTTTCATAACTTGAAGATGTGTCTAAAACATTTAACATTGACAATCATTTTTGTTTCACCAAGGTCCATCCCCAAGGTGTCATTATAAATTACCAAGGTTATTCACCAAGGCGTCGTTAAAAATGGTCATCTCTAGAGATTAAGTATTTACCCAATGAATTGGAGTTCTATCAGGGATCACCCTTAATTTGTATTTATTATCATGTGAGACACATATATCATCATTAAACATTTCATAAATAACCCATTTACCTTAAAATAAATGGGTTTCATTTCATAATCATAACGTTTTAAAAATTGCTTTAAAGACATGATCTTTATGTCACTTGAAACCCACGGAAAAGGAAGGTGGGTTTCATGTATGTAAATCCCAGAGTTAAAAATAAAACATTTTGATATATATGTGAATACCCCTATAGATGAAAGATATTTGAGTATTCACTTAATAAAATAAAATAATTTGAGAAAAAGAGAGAGACATTTTGAGACAAAAATTCTGCAGTATCACGGCTATGTTATAGGGTTTTAGAAAATATTGAAAAGAAATGGGACATGGGTCACAAAATAATAAATGACCCATAAAAAGTATAGGGAAAGAATATAAAGGATATAAGAACATGGTAATGAAATTTTAAAGACAAACCATATGAAATGAAAAACATAGAAGGAAGACAAAAATAAGATTTCTCTTATGAAAATTCGGCAGCCAAACGGCCTCACTTAAAACTTAAAAAAATTGAATTGACAAGATCAAATAGGGTCTCTCATAATATGAACATAAACGATCAGTATGATAGATATAGAGATCATACCCCAACGTAATAAAAAAAACATGAAAGACTTGACATGAAAATAGATCTTGAAAACGAGAAGGGTGAAAGAATCCCTTAAAAATTCGGCAGTCTAACGGCGCCACTTAAACATTCTTAAAATGAATTGATGAGAGAAAGAAGGGGTCTCTCATCATATGAAAATGAAAAGGAAAGTAGGATGAATATAAAATAACATCCTCCAACATAAGAACATGGAGCATACAATAAATGACATAAAAGAGAGTACTTGGAAAGAAAGAGAGAGGTAGGATCCCTTACCTTGAAGAGTAACTTTGAAATCTTGAAGTTTGGGACGTTGGGAGGCTTGAGGGCACCTTGAGAGGACTCCTTGGGAGGTAAGGAGACTATAAATTAGTTGAGGATAATTTTTTAAGAGAAAGTATGAGAGAATGGCTTGATATTTATAGGGAAAGTGAGGGGGCAATACATTAATGGTCAAGGGACACCTCATTGGTGGTATTGGCAAAACAAGTGGTATTTCCTCATGGTTTTGGCCACTTGGGACACCTCATAACTTATCTTACTATTAAAAAGTCGACCATACCTTAAAATATCTCATGGCATCATCATGATGCAGTCATGATGTCATTAAACATACAGAAACCCTAAAACTGTATTTTTACTATTCACTGAAAATTCAACTTTTTTCAAAAAACTCCCAAAAATTTAACTTAACATAATATCAATGATTTGAATTCAAAAATAAACTCCATTTTATAAAAATAATTTTCTAAATATCTTTAATTTAAATTTTAAAAAAACACTATTCACCAAAAATTCATTTTTTCAGAAAAATCCCCAAAAATTATCTTAACATAATATCGATGCTCTGAGTTCAAAAATTAAATCCATTTTATAAAAATATTTTTCTAAATATTTTTAATTTAATTTTTAATTAAAAACACTATTCACCTGAAAAAACTAATACTTGACTAATAATTTCTAAAACCATTATTTACCTATTTTATTGAATCACATTACTTAATCAAGATGCCTAGATCATATTAATACTTTATTTAAGTGAGATTAATAATCCATTTGGTCACATTACTAATCCTAAGAAAAAAATCAATATTCATGAATTACTATTCATCAAAAATTAAGTTGATCTTATTAGACTCTAAATTTCGTACTGAACATAATTGTAGAAGAAGATTTTTTGAAAATCATTACACATAATTAGTTATTTAAGGTTTACATAAATATTTTCAAATATGATTTTTCTAGAATTCATCAAAAATATGCATACTATATTTATCCAGACATTTGAAAATTCACACACTTCATCATAAGAAGAAATCACAATTTTTATTTAAGTCAAAGGATTACACAAGGATGTTACGGTCTCATTACATAGCCCCTTATAACACCAGCATTGGACCTAAGAGTAAGGTGTGCTAAGGTGAGAGAATCTTGGGGCGGCTCAGCCAACATTGCACGAGTAGTAATTTCTATCAGTTTGAACTTCTCGCGAAGGCGATTCCATTCTAACTTCACACGATGAAGTTCCTCTTGGGTTTGGTCCAGAGCAAAGCCCAGTGCTGCTACCTCCTTCCCAAGTTCTGTTATATGGGCTTAGATTGGCCCGAGACTACTGGATGAGGCCATCAAATCTTCTTTCTTTATTAATTAACCAAGATCACTTGAATTTAGAGACAATAATCGCAACATTTAGTTTCCAAAGGTCATACTGACTAACGGTCATATAATAGTCAAAACGCAATAGTATCATTTTAATTATACTCATTTTATTAAATGAAAAAGTTTTGTTGAGTATGAAATAAAATAACACACAAAATTTAGGAAACAAGATTTATTCAAAATTTTGGGTCGTTACAATCTTCCCCCCTTAAGAAATTGCGTCCTCGCAATTTTTTTAAAAATTGGGCTTGGAAATTTCATTGAAAGTCCCACATCAGAAAAAGAGTCAGTAACACTATTACTTTAAAAGAAAGAAAAGGAAGTACAAAGGTCACCTGAGTTAACCCATACTAGGATTCCATGTAGGAAAACATGGATATGGAAGAAAAATAAAGGGTCAAGTTCTGAGGTAGAGTGATAGAAAACATGATTATGAGAAAGTTAACCACAAGAAAATCACAAACTTATGATGTGTGTAAACGGTCTTTGATCACCTAGTAGGAAATGTAAACCAACAACGTTTTTTTACGTTTCTTTTCATAATTTTGAAGAATTCATTTACTACATAGAATAAAAACATAAGGAAATATACCTATCTTCAAGTAGAGTTTCATCCTTTAATAAGTTTCTACCAAAACTAATCTTTTATCCAAACGATGAGTATTCAAAAACACTTAGTCTCATCAAAAGAACAAGAATCATCTTCTAGAGAGTCACGTAATCCACAAAATATTAACTATCTATTTCTTCTATCTTTAAACATTATCCCAAAAACAAAAAGGGTAATATAAAACAACTCTTCAAAAAGAAAGAACCCCATAGGAAGGGAAACTACTCTTAAATCTTCAAAATTCCACGATAATACCCAGAGTTCATCATAGACCATTCCATAAATAATTGTGCTTAAAATTATTCAAAATAAACCAAACTAAGATTAAAACCTAAATAAAAGAATGATTTGATAACATATTCTTCCAAGATAAACTATATCATTCATCTCCAAACAAAATCAACCACTCTTATCATCTTATAAAAAAAGTAACTAACCTAATCACATTTTCCCCAAGATAGGCTAATCATTTCTGTAACCTAAATTTCCATAAGTTCACCTTAAATTCATCGATTTTTCAAAATATAATTCAACCTTTACTCCTCAAAGAAAATACCGTAGTAATATATTTACCTCGATCATATAGGGTTCCCAAAATAATGAACGTCTTCGAAAATAATAATCATCTTTTAATCACCTAATCATCTTTTTTTTTCAAGAAGGACAACTTCACAACATCAACATGTGGTACATAACAATAGATTTTTTCCTTAATGATATAAAACCATCTTAAGTAGTTACTCGATGTTCTTAGAAAACATTAAAGATATGCACATAGGGCACGAACTAAAATACAACATGACATAGACAATTATTGCGAAGAAGTTATATGTACTTTAGTCATCATGATCCATCTTAGCATAGGACTTGCATTGTTCCCTTTCCCTTGAAGATTGTTGATGCTCATCATGCTTCTCATCCCTTCCAAGAGAGCATTGCCTTGGATAATGTCCAACTTCTCCACATTTACCACATTGAATAGTATAAGGTACATTAGATTGAACCTTATCTCCATTCATCACATTATCCATTTTTTTAAAGAAATTGGCTACTTTATGCCCTATCATCCCACACTTAAAACATCTCTCGGTTCCTTTGTGAAATTCTCATTGGTGCCTCTTCCCACACTTTTTGAAAAAAATAAATTGGGTCTTCCTTCCCTTATCAACTTTATCAGATGAACATCCTTGAGACTTTGTCTTCTTCTTCCTTGATGAATTTGGGCATTCAACTAGGTACCAATTATTAATTGTGATTTTTGATAGCTGGTTTGGCATAATCACAATATGTTCAACTTGATCTCCTGTCATCTCTATCACATTAATAGGGGAATCGTCACATTTCCTATCACATTGGTTTTTGGGACATGTTCTTCCATTTCCCACCATTAACTAAGAAAAGAAAGTATAATTAGGGTCTTAAATACTTTTCCAATAATCATTAAAAGGAAACTTTAACCATAGAAGGATAAACTTGTAGAAGGAAGGTATACCCTAACTTGTGATCCCCTAGGTTCCAATCTAGGTTACCCATGATCATATATTCTTAGGTGAATATTTATTTTATTTTATCTTTGTTCCTTTAATAATGGTTCATACTAAGCTTATGAATTTACCAAAGCATATCCCCTGGGAGTGTCATGACCAAGAGTGTAGCAAGGCCCATTTTCATCTACTATTTCCCGTTCGAGTCTAGCTCAAAGCATTGTTTTTGGGTTTTACCCCTATGTACATCTATGCCAGAGCCACCTCTACCTGATCGTATCCAGACATGGATGTATTTTCTTGGCAACCCCTTACTCAATACTCACCAAAATACCAGGAAGATTTCCTATATTTAAACTTTTTTTAGGGTTCTTCATAAAGTTTTCATATCCTAATTTCCACAAATAACTAAACCATCCTTTGATACCAACTATAGCATCCTTCCTTTTTATCACATAAACTTTCATTACATTGTACAAA
Source organism: Viscum album (assembly GCA_963277665.1). Classification (NCBI taxonomy): domain Eukaryota; kingdom Viridiplantae; phylum Streptophyta; class Magnoliopsida; order Santalales; family Viscaceae; genus Viscum; species Viscum album. Next base: position 1,936,601,747 of record OY728142.1, read on the forward strand.
ACTGAGGATCTTTAAGGTTTAGTGTCTTGGAAAACAGTAACATAATACATGAAAACAACATAAAACACTCTTCTTAAACACTTGAAAGGCTTATTCATTGTTTAACCTAATTTAATTATAGCATCTCATAACCTGGGATCATACATCAAAGAAAGGGGTGAGTAGAAGGCCTAGTAAGGGAAGCAAGAGAAACATTTTACATGTGAACTTGAGATACATCAATAAGGTCATGATAAATAACTTTAAGGATGAGAAAGATATCATGAGGCATGTCATAATAAAAATAATTTGTTTCATAACTTGAATATGTGTCTACAACATTTAACATTGAAAATCATTTCCGTTTCACTAAGGTCCATCCCCAAGGTGTCATTAAAAATTACCAAGGTTATTCACCAAGGCGTCCTTAAAAATGGTCATCTCTAGAGATTAAGTCTTTACCCAATGCATTGGAGCGCTATCAGGGAGCACCCTTAAATTGTATTTATTATCATGTGAGCCAAATATATCATCATCAAACATTTCATAAATAAACCATTTACCATAAAAGAAATGGATTTCATTTCATAATCATAACATTTTAAAATTTTCTTTAAAGACATGATCTTTATGTCACTTTAAACCCACAGAAAAGTAAAGCAGGTTTCATGTATGTAAATACTAGAATTAAAATAGAACATTTTTATATATATGTGAATACCCATGTAGAAGAAATACCTTTGAGTATTCTCTTAATAAAATAAAATAATTTGAGAAAAAGAGAGAGACATTTTGAGACGAAAATTATGCAGCATAACAGCTATGTTATAGGGTTTTAGAAAATATTGAAAAGAAAGGGGACATGGGTCACCAAATCATAAATGATCCATAAAATAGTATAGGGACAGAATATAAAGGATATAATAACATGGTAATGAAATTTGAAATAAAAACCATATGAAATAAAAAAACATGGAAGCAAGACAAAAATAAGATGTCTCTTATGAAAATTCTGCAGCCTAACGGTGTCACTTAAAACATAAAAAAAATTGAATTGATAGGATCAAATAGGGTATCTCATCATATGAACATAAAATATCAGTATGATAGATATAGAGATCATACCCCCAATATAATAAAAAGGAACAGTAAAGACTTGACATGAAAATACATCTTGAAAACGAGAAGGGCGAAAGAATCCCTTAAAAATTTGGCAGCCTAACGGCGCCACTTAAACATTCTTAAAATGAATTTATGAGAGAAAGAGGGGTTCTCTCATCATATGAAAATGAAAAGTACAGTAGGATGAATATAAAATAACATCCTCCAACATAAGAACATGGATAATACAAGAAATGACATAAAAGAGACTACTTGGAAAGAAAGAGAGAGGTTTGATCCCTTACCTTGAAGAGTAACTTCAAAATCTTGAAGTTTGGGACATTTCCAGGCTTGATGGAACCTTGGGAGGACTCCTTGGGAGGTAAGGAGACCAAAACTTCGTTGAGGAGAATTTTGGAAGGGAAAGGATGATAGAATGGCTTGGTATTTATAGGGAAAGTGACGGGACAAGGCATTAATGGCCAAGGGACACCTCATTGGTGGTATTGGAAAAACAAGTGGTATTTCCTCATGGTTTTGGCCACTTGGGACACCTCATACCTTATATTACTATTAAAAAGTCTACCGTACCTTAAAATATCTCATGGCATCATCATGATGCAGTAATGATGTCATTAAACATACTGAAACCCTAAAACTGTATTTTTACTATTCACTGAAAATTCAACTTTTTCAGAAAACTCCCAAAAATTTAAATTAACATAATATCAATGATCTGAATTCAAAAATAAACTCCATTTTATAAAAATAATTTTCTAAATATTTTTAATTTAAATTTTAAAAAACACTATTCACCGAAAATTCATTTTTTTCAGAAAAATCCCCAAAGATTATCTTAACATAATATCGATGCTCTGAGTTCAAAAATGAAATCCATTTTATAAAAATAATTTTCTAAATATTTTTAATTTAATTTTTAATTAAAAAACACTATTCACCTTAAAAAAAACTAATACTTGACTAATAATTTCTGAAACAGTTATTTACCTATTTTATTGAATCACATTAATTAATCAAGGTGCCTAGATTATATTAATACTTTCTTTAAGTGAGATTACTAATCCATTTGGCCACATTACTAACCCTAAGCATAAAATCACTATTCATGAATTACTATTCATCAAAAATTAAGTTGATCTTATTAGACTCTAAATTTCGTACTGAACATAATTGTAGAAGTCCTTTTTTTGAAAATCATTACACATAATTAATTATTTAAGGTTTACATAAATATTTTCAAATATCCTTTTTCTAGAATTCATCAGAAATATGCATACTATATTTATCCAGACATTTGAAAATTCACAAACTTCATCATAAGAAGAAATCACAATTTTTAGTTAAGTCAAAGGATTACACAAGGCTGTTACAGTCTCGTTACATAGCCCCTTATAAAACCAGCATAGGCCCTAAGTGTAAGGTGTGCTAAGGTGAGAGAATCTTGGGGCGTCTCAGCCAACATTGCACGAGTAGTAATTTCTATCAGTTTGAACTTCTCGCGAAGGCGATTCCGTTCTAGCTTCACACGATGAAGTTCATCTTGGGTTTGGTCCAGAGAAAAGCCCAGTGGTGCTACCTCCTTCCCAAGTTCCATTAGATGGGCTTCGATTGGACCAAGACTACTGGATGAAGCCATCAAATATTCTTTCTATATTAATTAACCAAGATCACTTGTATTTAGAGACAATAATCGCAACATTTAGTTTCCAAAGGTCATACTGACTAACGGTCATATAATAGTCAAAACCCAATAGTCTCATTTTAATTATACTCATTTTATTAAATGAAAATATTTTGTTGAGTATGAAATAAAATAACACACAAAATTTAGGAAACAAGATTTATTCAAATTTTCGAGTCATTACAGATATTATCCTTAATCATTATCTAGATATTTTATGATTATGATGAAGAAATTTTTTTGTAAATCTTTTCCTTTCCAATTATTATGATATATGATGAATTATTTTTGATCATGTGGGACACATATGAATGGATTATGATTATATGGTGGGTGGGTCCTAAATTATATATTCCTCTATTACATTGGGTAAATATTGATAACACATGAGATAAATATTCAATTCATGAACCTGATTTCATGTTCAAAATTTCATGCTTAGAACTCTATTTCATGTCTATAAGATTATGTGTGGACCTATTTTTCAAGTACATAAAATTATTTTTGGACTTATTTTTCATGTCCATAAGATTATGCATGGACCTAGTTTCATGTCAATAATTTTATTTGAGGGACTGATTTCAAGTTATTGACATAATGAGTAATGTTTTTTCTATTTATACTGGTTTAAAATGTTATAAGATTATAATTTTTACCACATTAATATGCTATGTTATGCTCTCTTAGATCATGGCTGATTAATGATGATTTTCCACTCTTATGAATATTTTTTATTATTATGACAATGTTTTATTCCATGGCTCATGTTTAACAACTATAACATATTTCATATGAACTTTTTAATTTTTGATCAAGATCTCAAATCCTTATGCTTATCTTGTGATCATATATGATCATTGATTTATATCTCTTATTTTTTCCATTACTAAGTATTTTTGATCACCCTTTCTTATGTTTTTCCTTCCCTGGGTTAAGAAGAAAGGTTTTATGTAGGGTAAACTTTAGAATCATTCTATGTGTGAAATTTTTAAAATCATTCATGAAATAAGGGTTTTATGTATCTTATCTAAGAATACACTAAACCTATATGGTTCTAGTACTAATTGTAATGTTATATATTTAATATTTATCTAACAACATGTAATATTTATATATATAATTCTTGGTTCACTATATGTGGTGTCAGAGAAGGGTTTAGTTAATATTTTTAAATTAGACTTAGATAAATTTTGTGAAAACCCTAAAGATACATCTATGTATAGGATAACAACCAAATGTTTTTTAAATGAAGATATTATGTGGTTTTCTAGAAATACCTCCCTTTTCAGATACAAAAAGTGGTATTTATTTTGGAACATATGCATATACTAGTAACAACCATGAAAAGAGTTGGTTGAGTATATCTCAGCCATCATTTTAGTTCATAATGAGTGTTCCTTTACAATGCACTAGGTTTGACACCCCTAGGAGATATTATAGGGTTAACTCACAATTTTCTTATGAACAATTACAAAGGATTTGAATAGTTTATAACCAAGTATAGATAAGGTTAAACCTATGGTGTCATATATTGAAATTAATGTATTATAATTTTTACATCCTATGAATTATTTTTCATGATTATGTCATTTCTCACTATGATAATTATTTCTCACAGTATGATTTTTAGTTTTAGTCAATTTTTAGAACCTAAAGGAATTGTGTGAACAATGAATGTGAAGGATAATGAAACAACCATACTCATGAGAGACCAAAAATCTTAGGAGATGGGATGCAACATTTTGTGACTTTTCTTATACAAATTTATCAATATATCAGTGGTAACATAGATCATGTTGAACTTATGAATGCACCAAGGAGGGAACAATCTGCCATTGAATCTTTTATATGACAACATCCACCAACATTATATGGGTATTCTGATCCACTGGTTTTTTAGAAATTGATAAATTTTATGGAAAAGATCTTTTATTTTCTTTAGTGATCAAACCATGAAAAATTGCTTTATTCATCTATCATTTGGAAGATGAAGCAGATAAATGGTGGAATCATTTAAATAATTCAAGGCAAGAGGAAATAATTGATTCCATGGATTGGTATAAGTTTAAGAGGATATTTTTTAGTAAGTAATTCCCTAATATTATATTAAAAAATGGGAAATTAATTTCTTTATCTTAAACAGAATAATGATGAATCCATTGGTACCTATGAGGTTCATTTTAAAATATATGAAATGTATTCATCTAGTTTAATCATTATACCTAAAATAAAAATTGATTGATTCATTAGTGTTTTGAAACTAAGTCTTTGAAAGGAATTATCCCTAAGTGAATTTCGTATATATGAATAAATGTTTCTACATGCACTCAAATTGGAAATAAAATATAGAAACCCTAATAGTTTTGGTGATAAGAAAAGGAAGATTGAGTTTTATAGAAGCTCTAGTGGTATGTCACATAGAGGGTAGGAAAATTATAAACCTCATACTTTCCGTAAATGTAGGTAGGATAACTGAGGTGAGTTCCTAAAAGGAACAAGAATATGTTTCAATTTTAGGAAGCTTTAACATAGATAAAAATAATATCAAAGTGATCTGAAGAGTCCAGTCAATGAAATTAATAGAGAGAGAGCTTAATATAATATACCACACACACTTCAGTGATATAGATGAAAGGATATTTAGAATTATATAAATCAATTCCTTAATCCAAGGGATAAATAGAATAATAATCCCCAACAACCTCTAAAGTAAAAGGAAAAAAGATAAATCCAATGCAATCACCATAGCTGAAGAGAATCATGATAATTAGGGAACACTTTTCATACACTCCTTATTTGATGATTCCATGCTTAATTTATTATGAATGAGCCCTATAAAAATATTATTTTTCATAATTTGGTGAAATATTATGAGATCCTAAGCATTTATTACCAATATCCATTTATATTCCATATAAATTTCAAGAATAAGGAAATCATATTTGATATTCTAAATCATCTAATTATTATATATCGGTACAAGGATGAACCCAATGAAAATATTTTTGGATAATATAGGGTAATATTTAAGTAATATAGGGTAAATTTTTCTTTTAAAGCATAAATGATTTTATTATGCCTTTATTTTGGGAAATGATTAGTATATTTTAGAGAATAGATGAAAAAGGCATATACATTTTGGTATGAGGATTTATGAGTAATTAAAATTATTCCAAGATAATTGTTAATTTTATAATGGAATTACATGATATAAAATAATTCTAATCTTTAGGTTTCAATAATGGAAAGAAATATTTTATAGTAGTTGTAAGGATAACTATTTTTTAGAATGGGTTATGTTGAACTTTGGGTGTTATTATTGAGGTTTTAGAGATTAATGTATTGTATCTTTCTATATTAGATAACTTATGCTAACCATTTTGGTTTTTATAATAACTAGATATATAATAAATGACTTATCATTCTTCTATAGATCTCATTATCCATTATAAGTTAATTTTAGTGCTTTAGGTAAGAAAAAATGATCTTGAACGTTTATTTATTAGAGTAAGAGATGAAGTTGAAATTAATCGAACCACAACCAAAGGATAAAATTGTGCTTAAAATAAAATGAAATCAAGTATGTACATTTTCTTATGTTTACTATTTATATAGTAAAATAATCCTTCAAATATAGGAAAATGATGTTGAAATAAAAAAAATTACACTTTTACATTTATTTTCTATGAATCGGTGGTCTTTTTACTCAAAAAATATTTATGGTTGTGTGGTTGTTAACTTTATCATGGACATATACCCCCATCGCTCTTTAGTAGTCCTTGGATGCTTGTTTTCTCCTAAATTTCAATAATTTAACTTCCTATATTTTTCTCCTTATCTAGGAACATGATTATGTCCTATTTTAGGTAACCTTTATGTTTCTGAATTTCCATTTTTAAAATAAGTTTTACCATCCCTGTATATGATGTGGTTTTTCAATAAAGGTATTTTCAAATTTTGAACCTTTAATGACCAAGATAAATTTTTTAGGGAAAATTTTATTTAGAGGGGTAGAATTTAACAAACATGAAATTTATTATAAAATAATAATAATATCAATAGTTTCTTAATACAGAACACCGAGTTTTGTACGAATTGAGTTATATTAAAAAAATATTATTATTTAAATGTAACAATTATAAAATAGTTATTGAATTGAAGCGTATAAATATATGTTACCAAATTATGAAATATATTTATAATGTTCCTAATCAATAAAAATTTATTGATTAATTATTAAGAAATAAGCACTCAGCTTTTAGTAAAGTCGTTTTATGCTTAATGAAATTTTATTCAAAAATGATTTTTACTGCATTTTGTGCATGGAAATTATAATTAATTTCTAAAACTGTTAGAATTTTTTTTATAAAATAAAAAAATAATAATCATATTATAATTCACTTAGGGTGGTATTTTGGGCTTTTCTAAAATGATTTATTTTTTAGTGAATGGTAAAAAATACCGATTTTGCAAATGATGTCAATTTTTTCATTAAATAAAACAATTTTAATTTTCCATTATATTTTTTATTTGTTATTAAAGTTAAATATGATAAATTTTATTGATAATAATTTAATTAATTCAATTATAATCAAAAATATTCATGATTTTTATATAAGTCAATTTTTATGTTTAAAACGCATTTTTTTAACTCTTCTCCATTGCATTCTACACATTTATATTAAAATATATTTCTTCCACCAATGTAGTTTTAACCATTAAAAATGGATACCATTTTTTGAATTAAGATATTTAATTTTGGTAAATAATTCCCTTCTATATTTTATTTTATTAATAGTTATAGTGATAAATATTTATCACCTCGATAAGGGTAAAACGAATAAAACATGGTTAAAATCATGAGATAAGGTCTCAAAATCAACCCAACACTTACCCTTATTTCATTTTATATAAGAAAAATCTTCCATATTCATCCAAAATATTAATATATAGGATTTTATTTCCATTTTCCCTTGATAATGCAATTTATACTATTTTAAGTAAAGAAAATGTCAAAATGTCACTCTCTTAACTTTAATGTCTATAAACTTTTTCATAAGGATAAAAAGAGGATAAGGTCAGTATTAAATATTTATTTTGAATAAGAATTAATTTTTTATCATAGTAATTTATATTTAATTTTTTTATTGAATAATTACCTTAAAGTTTTATAAAGTGTCGACATAATATTTATACAATTAATTGAAAAATATAATAAATGATTTTAAAAAAAATTAAAAGTTATAAAATTAGGGTGAATGGATTTGTTACATGAATATTTTAGTTAAATATAAAATTTTATATATGTGTGAAAGTTTTATATTTAAATTAAAAACCTATATTAATGACTTTAAAGTCATGGTAATGAATAGTTTCAAAAATGGCATTAAAGATATTTTAGAAAAAATACTATTTTTCAAAATTATTTTAAAATCATAAAAATATTTCAAGAGGAAAATTAGGATGATAAATGGATTAAAATTTAATTTTTTTCCATTTATGAGATAAATTTTAAAATATATGTAAAATTATAACCCTTTAAGATTGATAAAATTGTTACCACTATTAAGGTTAAAATCTTTTAATGAAGGGGTTAAACCAAAATATAAGGTTTAAAATGACATTAAACCATATCTAAATTTAATTATGGGAGGATATTTTGAATTTATCCTCTTTTAATCCAAGTATCTATCCATTTTGAATCATTTTTCTTTAGAATTATTTAATTATATTTTAACATTTTCCTCAATTCTAATAATATCCTTTCCCAGTCTTATAAAAGGATGCCCCTTATCTATTTTATTTAGACAACTCTGAGCCATATATCATGACCAAAACCAACCAAATTATATTATAAAATTCTCTATACATGATTTATATTTTTTTTATTCCTAAAATACCATTCCATGTATCCTTTAGAAGGTATCTAAAGGAAGTCTACCTAATAAGAGGTAATCATCTTTACCAGCTCTTTCAAATTTATATCTTATTATACTTCGCAAAAATCTATTTTAACCATAATAAAATAATAAATAAAATATCATAAATATATTTTTATTTTATAATTATTATAGGACAATCATTTTCCATATATTTTCTATCCTACATAAAGAAAAATCATTGATTGTGCATACATACGACTTACCGTCTCCACATAGTGATATAATTCGTTTTTTATCACCACTTTAATTGGATGGTTATAAATATGTAAATAATGAATATATATGATATTTATAAAATATTTAGGATTCTATAATTATATTATCATATCTTACTTATTGCCTTCTAATTCATTGGATATTGATAATGGCACTCGTGTTTACATATGGTTGACCACCTCCATAAAGCGATGTGCTTCTTTTTTTCATATTTTATTTACATGGATGATAATAATAAAAGATATAATGAACATATATGATATATATGATATAATATTGATTCTATTAAGGTGAATTATTTCTTAACTTTCTTTCATTCAATCTTTCAAAAGGTGAAAATAACGTTCCTGTGTACGTACGGCCTATCATATCCCTTAACGGTATAATTAATCTTTATATATCTACCTTTTATATATTAATATATGTATATGTATATGTATATATAATTAATATATATAATAATTATATCATGGTTAACATTATGATGATGATGAAACCGTAATCAAAGTTCAAGGACCGCAACCACATAACTGAAACTTCATTAAAAAGGAAACAATTAACACCTGGAAATGATGATTTTAATAAAGAATTATAAATAAATGGGGTTTTAAATGTTATAAATTGATCATATGTGATATTATAAATAAATAAATTATTCTTTAATAGAGTCATAATAAATTTATATTTGTTTTATAGGAGGTTAGAGCACTTTCAAAGAAAGTGGAACTTGAGGTAAGGGTTTATTGTCTCAAAATGTCTTCTTTTGGATATATGTTATATAATAAACCTATATTATTTTATGAAGTGAATATACATCCACATTGACTATTTATATCATAAATATTCTTATTTTATAAATATTTAATGTTTCATTTTAATTTATTCTTTCATTATTCTTATTATCCAAAATCTACCAAAGCAATAAGGATTTATGTATCAATCCCATTTCAATAGGGATTATTTTTCCTTGAATTTATATTGATAAAATTATATGATAATTAATTGATAAATTACTTTAATTTTTATTCTCCTTTTATTCTTTCTGAAATTTTTAGTTTTTAAGTTCCATTTCCCTCTCATTAGTACTCAAAATGGTTCAAAAATATTTTTTATGAAAAATCAACCTTATTTATCCTCTTTTTGTTAGAAAACTTTTTTCTTATATATCTATGTTTTATAAATGTTTTTAATAATTTTTTTAGATATTATAAAATTAATTTTTATTTTTATTTTTACCAATTATTCAATTTTTACAAAAAAAGGTTTAAAAATAATCTTATTTCCATTTTATAAACATGGAACTTTTGAATTTTTACCAAAAATATGAATGGAATATTTGTTTTAACATAATATACATGAAAATAATTTCCAACCATTACGACCACTCAATTTTTTGAATCTTTCTTTATAAGATTCCAGGGTTCTATTCAAAAAAATCTTTTAATAATATTTAGGAAAATTTTATATTTTAAAGATTTGATTTAAAAGTGAAAATGGAATTTTTCTAAAGAAATATTCCAAGTGATCTTTTAATGTAATTTAATTCTATGATGACATACTTTGGTGTTAATTATGATTTACTATATAAATGATCCAATGATATCATCCTTATTCTTTCTATGGATGGTTTATGATTATATTGATGAGATATTTATGAAACTTGTTTTCTTTTCCATGACCTATGGTATATGATGACTGATTTATGATATTTTGGAACACATATGAATGGATTATAATTATGTGACATGTGGGCCTAGAATTATATATCCCTATAATTCATTGAGTAAATATGGATAACTCATGAGATAAACATTTTATTCCTGAACCTGGTTTCATGTTCACAATTTTTTGTAAGAAACTGGTTTTCAAGCCCCTAAGATTATGCATGGACCTATTACTCATGTCTGTAATATTATGAGTGGACCTAGTATTTTTTTTATAAGATTATGTGTGGACTTGGTTTCATGTTCATATATTTACATAGGGTCTAATTACATGTCCTTGACTTATCGAGTGAACATGTTTCTATTTATACATGTTCACAATGTTATAATATTATTTTTTTATGACATTAATATGTATATGTTATGATATCATGGCTCATGACTAATTATTGATGACTGCATACTCTTATAAATATCTTCTATTATTATGATAAAGTTTTATTCCATGACACATGTTTATGATCTATGACATATTGGGTAGGAAATTTGTAATTTATAATCATGATCTTATATCCTTGTGCTTATCATACTCTCATGTGTGATCATTGATTGATATCTCATATGTTTAACCTTACAGAGCATCTAAATTTACCCTTTCTTATATTTTTCCTTCCCTAAGTAAAGAAGTAAGGTTTTTAATAATGTATAACTAAGAATCATTATATGTGGGAAACATTGAAGATCTTTCTTAAAATAAGATTATTTTTTATCTAGTCTCAAAAGACACTAAACCAGTATGGTTCTAGTATTTATCATAATGTTATGTATTTAATATTTATCTAATAAGATGTAATATTTATATATGTAAATATTGGGTCTCTATAGTCTTTCCTGCTCTTTATTGTTCATGATGGTATATTATTTATCTATATCTATCTCTCTCACCTCCTCTTTTACATGTTTATATAGGTTTCATTTATTTTATTTTGGATTATTTCTCCTTCTTTTTAAGAGGACACTCTTGTCTTTTTTACTCCATTCCTACTCTTTTATTATGTTAAACAATACGATATTTATAAATGAAAATTTTCATTTTTTTACCTTATCATCCAATATTCTTCTATTTTAAATATATTTATTTTTAAAGTTCTATTATTTGGAATTTTTATTGTTAAAATTTACTTTTAAAATATCTTTATACTTTCTCTTAAATATAATTGTCATAAGTTACTCATTTTCTATTTTTATAAAAAAGTCAACAAAATTTGGGAAATGTATTTTCATGAATTATATTAAATTTTTATCTCTATTATTATGAATATTATTATTCAATATGTATATTTATATTTAATTTTCTAAATATTATTTATTTTAAAAAGATGAAAAACTATATTTAAATAATATATTATATTTATATAATTCCTTTAAAATTATATTTTCTTAATTTAATTCAACATTTCAAAAAAAAGAATTTTTTATTAAAATATATTAAATTTATTACCTTCCTATGAAATATTCATCATCTATGATAGTACTATTTTAAATTCCATTTATTTGACCCTTTGTTATATTTTACATCCATGAATGGTATCTTTCTCATAAATTGATTCTATGTCAATATAATCCCCTAACTCATTGTCCATGATCCCATGTAAGTGTGGTGCGGTGGAAATGAAATATTTATATGGGAAATGATACATCACTTACTTTTTACTTGATTTATCTACAACTATGAATAATTATAATATTTTTTTTATGCCTTTCCTTTTTGAATACAGTATATTTACATCTTCGAATTTAAGGGTGTTCACCATGATACCCATACATTCAATTGACTGGGGAAATTATTTAATTGACCATATACCCTTTATTTTATATTATAAATACCTAATATTTCATTATATTAATTAAACAGTATTTACCTAGAGATGTAATTAATTTTATTGGATGCCCATTTTATTTCCACAGTTTAATCATGTTAGGAGTTTTTATATATATATGGTTGTTTATATATTCATGTGGAACCCATACATATGGTTATATAATTATAATTATGGTTATTCCTTAAATTATATAACACTCCAATGCATTGGGTAAAGTTTTATATCTCATGATATTATTTTTATAATGCCTTGGTGTTTATCCTTGGTCTAAGTTTATGATATCTTTGTAGTGATCATTGACCATTGATGATATACTTATGCATGTTCAATGTTCCATTATGCCTATTTCATACCACATTATTATTATATGTTTAGATGATTGTGTCAAGTGTCACAACTGAGTGGAACGTATTCTCTAGCATCTGCATCCAAGAGGTCCTGGGTTCATGTTATGATGGGCACAGATAATATTACAGTACTATGTAGGTGGTGACGTAGGTGGTGTCTCAATAATAATGAATGTTTCATACCTGTAGTGATATATGATTGGAGTGATAATAGTGAAGCGGGAAGGATGATGCAAGCATGGTGTTGTACTGGGACTTTAGTTCAGTAAATTTTCTTTTGGTTCATATAATGGGTTTCATTTTCATTGAGCCTTCATCCTAGAATAACAACATAATAAAGTGGATAGTTTGATGGGTTATCCCTGATGGGGGATATGACCTATCCTTATATCATGTGGGTGTGTGTTTGTGTGTGTTTCATTGTATTGTAACCTTAAAAATATACCTAGTATATATATTAATAAATGTATATTTTATATATTTTATGCTAATATAATTCATGAATATTTTATTATGATTTCACATTCTTATTCATTGGTATTTGTTATTATTTTAGGATCATCCTTCTAAAACATTAATACCATGATAAATGATAATGTTATCACAACATATATTTTGATGACCTTATAAGTTTAATCATTCCAATAATCTCATGATCATGTGTCTTATATGTTATGTTCTATTTACAACCCTTTTATGTATAATTTATTATATTTTACCTTTTACTTTCATACTTAAATCATGAGGCGCTGTGAAATTAACCGGTGCACAAAAATTTATGTATGTGTGAAATATTAAAATGATCACTTCCCAGACATACAGGAATTTTTGGAAATTTTCTATAAATACCTTATAATCCCATTATTTGAAAGTTTCATCCTTTAAAAAATAGAATAAATTATTTGAAACTCTAAGGATCTATACTTTCAAGAAACAACTTACATGCACCCCTAGGGAAAATTAAAAATTTATAATCCATCACTTATAGGTGCATAACTCATCCAAAAAACTATACAGTAAACCCATTTTTTTAAGTTTATAATATTAAAATTATGTATTGTACCTATCATTAAGTAGAAATTTATTAATTAAATGTTAATAAACATAAATATCTAAGGATCGAGGGACGTATTTAACACATACTCTTCTATGATCCCTCTTTCATGGGAATTCATGTGCATAACTTTCATGAATATTCAACAGTCCCTTGACTCAGGGAAACATTAAAATATATGCAAATAATATATCTAAAATTAGTATTGTGTGTAAGGTATGATAATGACTGATTTCATGTGATTAAGTCCCAAATTATATGTAATGATGAAAAATTGTCACACATTTATGTTTCACCCTTTTTGAAGGGATTCTTTTCCCTTATGGGGTCTTTATGAGAAGCCTTAGACCTACACTCCCAAATTTAGTGCTAAAATAAAAAATTTACACCACTTCTTTGATGAGGAGTTAAATAAACCAAGAATAACATACAAATATTTTATATTATTTTTAAATTTTAATAATTACTTATGAAAATTTCAAACAAAATCCTAGAACTGAAATGTTGTATGACTTCGACAATTAGTTACATTATGTTCTTATTTCAAAAAATGTCTTCAATATTTCCCATAATATTCTCTATGAAAGTTACCCTTCTTGAAATTTCATACCTAATAATATTATTTATTTCCTAGGGAAAGGAAAAAATAGTGATCTTACCTACTCTGTAAGAATAAACATAAGAGATAACAACCAAAAATAATAAGTGAGAGTAAGTAAAACATGTGGGTATAGGAATATAATTAAGGTGTATGGACCTAACAAAAGATAATAATACCTAATTATTCATATATAATATATCATAACTCATGGAATTGATCTTATAGAATAACATAATACATGATTAATAATAGGGTGAAAATGACTTAATAATATTAATACATGAGAACATAATGTAAAAAATGTGTCTTGAAATAGAACTAATAACATGTTTCAAGGTTAACTACAAATACGTTCATTACATAATAGACTAGGCTAAGAACTTGTCCATAATATTATAGGCTTCAGATAAGTACCAGTTTTCTTTATTGGGCTTGGTATAAAACATGTGTAACATTTTGGACTTGGACTACTACCCTTATACCTTTTGGGATTTATCTACTACCCATGTACCCTTATAGGATTAGGCTATTACCCGTGTACCATTTTGGACTTGGGATTTTACCTTTATACCCTTCTAATCTTGTCCAAAAACCATTGTAACTTTTTGAGATTAAACTACTACCCATGTACCCTTTTGGGATTAGGATACTACCTGTGTACACTTTTGGTATTTCTATACAACCTGTGTACCCTTTTGGGCCTCATCTATAACACTTCCTTTTGGAATTTGGATACTAAAGGTGTACCCTTTTGGGCTTGGGATACTACTCATGTTACCTTTTGGACTCTATATACTACCTTTATACCCTTTTTGGCTTGAGATACTACTAGTGCATCCTATTGGGATTACACTACTACCAATGTACCTTTTTGAGATCAAGAGATATAAAAAACTTCCCAATGAATTACAGGTCCATAACAGGCCCACCCATCATGTAACGATAAATCATACTTATCTATGTCACATGAACATGAAAACATTGTTAATTCCATAATATTATAATTGACCTATTGGAAAATGGGATTTTTGAAAAATTCTAAAAGACATTATCACAATTCATCCATAGAAATATGGGGGTTGGTATCATTAGATAATATACCTAGTGAAGTATAAGAAGTATTAAATAAAGTTTACATAGATTAAAAACACTTTTATAAGAGTATAATAAAATTTATTTCAAAAATAATATGAAATATCCTTTTCTTTTGATAATATTTAACTTAAAATGAAATGATTTATAAACTAAAAGGAAATGAAATTTCTTTTTAAAACCATGAAAACATGGAGAGAGAGTATTAAATAAAACTAAAAATAAAAATTGGAAAATTAATTCATATGGGAATCATTTTAAAAAGATATTACCTTCACACTTTTATAAAAAAAATTAAAAGTCATTAGAAAATGAATCATATAGAAATTGATAAAAATAATCCATTCAAAATTTTTTAAGTTAAAGAATATAGAAATTAACCATAACCAATCACTGGAGTATATATAAGTCCATCCATAAAGAAATATAAATGATATGAACATTAAGGAGAAAGGTTCCTGACTAAAAATAAGAGATAAGGTTGGCTCCACTTACAAGAAACCTTTCATTGAATTGTAAAACATAGGAAGGTGAAATGGTAAGAAAACATTAAAACCCCAGATATAACTAAAGAATAAGAAAATATATGGGGTTTGAGAGAAAAAAAATCATTTTATACAAATAATAGTTTAGAAATATACAATATCAATTTGAAATTGAGATTGAGAAGAAATACTTACAAATTTTTTAACTCTTAATTTAAAATCAATTGAAAGAGAAAACCTAATATGGCCTTGTATATGACTTGAATTTCATGAAAAGTATGATGAATCATATCCATGGTGCAGTATATTCCTCACAAAAAAATAGTATTTAACATGGATATATCTCAATGAAATTAAAATTTAAATGTGAAAATACCTTACCTTTACTCATGGATAGAATGAAATCACTTTAATATATAACTTTGTTAAAATTGATGATTCTCATTATGACTTCCTTAGGATTGAAGAACATTGAAATTATTTATGGAACCTGAGGCTTCTAAATTCTAGGGATAATTCTAGGAGAGTATAATGGGTAGGTATTAAAGTGGTATTTTATGGAGAAGAGTGGTTTGGAGTGGGTGGAAGAGAGATCCTTTTATAGGTGAAATTTAGGGACATTCTCTTGGAAATATAAGTTAGGTGAATGGTAATTATGGAATCACAAGGGAGTTGGGTGAGTTAGTTGATGAAATTTTGGTTATATTTTTTTGATGAAAACATATAAAATAGAACTTATATGATGCATCAATAACATAATAATTAAACAAAATTTGGTCCCTGATAATTTACCTCTTTCACTTTTTTTATATTATTTAAGTTTTTACCATTGTAGTTATTTTTTATAAAAAGAGAAGATGAACCCTTTCACCCAATTTAAATAAAATTACTGAAAATTTTGACTCCATTTAATCTAATTCAATTTTTTTATATAATAAAATTAACTTTTAAATTAAAAAAAATATTTATAGAAAAGTATATTTTGGAGAAAAATAATTATTTAACCATTAAGTGTTATTATCATTTCATATCAATTACTAATTTAAATTGTTTTGAATCTATTTTTATATATATAAAAACATTAAATTATAATACTCATTTTAAATTTATCAATTTAATTTACTTATATAAAAATGCACAATATATAAAAAATACTTTACAAATAACCCATTTACCTTTTTAGTAGTAACTGACTTTTAACTCAATTATTTTTATTCCAAAAAATTAAATTGGCTTCATTACCTAATTTGGACATAATAATTACAAATATTTAATCCATTATATTGGATTAAATTTCTAATTGTGATAGAACTTTAATTTTAATATATGAGTGCATAACATGGAAAAACAATATTTATAAAAAAATGAATCATAAATCAATTTATTCTTATAAGATTCCATTTAATAAACACTAGAAGAACGATAATTTATTTTATTTTTTATATTATTAATAAATTTCATTAAAATAATTCTTTATTAATAATCACTTTAATTTATTCAAATAAAAATACATTACACATAAAAATAATAATTCTTTGAAAAATATATTTTTAAAATAAAATGAATTTTATTTTATTTATAACCAATTTATAATCATTTTATGAGTGATTATTAATTTTTTATATATATATGAACAACATATTTCATTTAATACTCAAAATATGATAAATTTATCTTTAATATAAAAAAATATAATATATAATTCAAATAATTCTTTTAATGAAAACATTTTTTACTTATGAAAAATTAAATTAGTATTCATTATAGTCATTTAATTATTTATGTATTGATACTGTTAACTAATACTTTATTTTAATCAATCCGTTTTATTAAAATAATTTTTTAAAAGTAATAATTTTAAAAAGAAATACAGATTTTATAGAATAAATTTATTTAAAAATAAAAGGTATGTTTACAAATGAATGAATATCTTTAAATTGTATTAAAAATACTTTATTTTATTTCAAGTAAATTATTTATAATGAAAATTTATATTTTTGATATATAAATAAACATTATGTATATTAACTATATATTAGTAATTCCAAATAGGTAATATGTTTACTAGTATTATAGTCAATGGTTATATAGACCTTTATAATGGATATATAATGAATACACTATCCCCAGTACATCCTATAAATTCATTCCATTCTATCTTCTCAAAGAACACTTTTCATTCATAATGTTTTCATTTTTTTTGTTTTACGATATTTTTTATCCTTTCATAGTGTTTTCTACCATTGTAGTTTTAGTTCTATTTAAGGTGATTCTTAAGAGTGGAGATGATCCAGGGTATTTTTTAGTTGTACAAAAATAATTATTTTATATCTGTTATCCCCTTTTAATTTATTCACTATTAAGGGATGTAATAATACATGGTTTTCAATGTAGGGTTTCCTGTAATTTTGTTTCAATGTTTCATTAACAATGAATAAAGTGTTTTTAATTTGATTCATATCTTGAATGGATTGTTTTATACTCTATTTTAATTATTTCAATATAAAACATTTTTAAAATTGATATAATCATAGTTTAATGACGTACAATGAGTCATAAAACCTTGGGTGTTACATTATCCCCTTCTAAATAAATTATGTCCTCAAAATTTTAATTATATCTCACTAATGAAAATAATTGAGGGTGCCCATATGGTTGACATGACTCAAGATATAATATATAATGAGATATAAACCTCTCTATACTAGGTAAGACTAGTAAAATCATATTTCCTTCCTAATAAAAATATATTGAGATTTTCATTAGTCTCATCAATTTATTCAAAATATCCCTCCTTAGTTGATTACAAGATATATGAGTTTCTACTGGCATGCCTTTCACAGCTTCATTTTCATTATCTTACTTCTACCCAAATACTAAAGAAAAAATGGTTATATACATTCATGAGAATATCATATAAAATTAAATTATAACATCATATAAATATGAAATATCAATAACAATTTGTATTTTTCTTAGAAACATTCATTTGAACCTAAGAAAATTTTTATTTCTATTGTGACATAATTATATCAACATATAACCCTTTCAGTTTAACCTTATTTTTTATATGATTCATCATTTTAATATCAATAAATTAATGAATATAAATTTGATAGAGCATGGTAGGGAAGAAATTTTCAATGACTGCTGGGTGATTGGCACCCCTGAAGCATGAAATTTCACTCCTTTAATTTGATCTCTCATGGAGGATAAGGAGGGATACCCAACCCTTTGAATATCCCTATAAATATTTTTAATAAGAAACTGAGGCTTCTCAACCAAAATTTATCCTAATCTTCACTGATTCCAAATATTTGGGATTTTTTCACAAATCTATAGCTCCCTAATAGTAGGATCATCATAAAAGGTTTAGTAAAATATATTGATTATAACCCCAATGAAATAAAGGAATGATTAGAATTATTAAAGTTATCTTTCATTGATTGACTGACTTTTCCAAAAGGGGGATACCTTTGGAAACTCTAGGACCTGGTAAAGTGAATTTCTATGATCATGGGGCTCTCTGATTAGATTATGATCACATTAAAGGGAGGGTAAAACCATGTTATTTTCCCCTTGGATGATCTAAAAATTAAAGCATGGAGTTTTGGAACTCTATCCCTGAATCCTAAAATTTTGAAGATCCAAGAGTGTGATATTAACTTTGAAATGGCCAATGTGTCCAACACCCATGGATAGGTCTGTATTTATTTACATAGTCTATGCTGGTTTTATGAGCATCAGAAGATACTATGGGACATTTTCATGTTGGTGGAAACTCCTATCAATCTGGATAGTGATATTGGAAGGTCTGGATATGCCCATTATAAATGAAATATTGTGTAGGTAGACCTCTATACAACTATGACTAAAGAGGTCATTCTGAAAACCTTAGATGATAATATCAACCAACAGATTTTCTATCAGAGGTTCCCACAATTATGTGTTTATTGTATCTTCATTGGGGATGTATCTAGTGAATCTAGGTGGGCTAAGGTCATTTTTAGATTTTACAACATCAAGGGTTATATTTAAACTGATTTTATAAGGATAAAATATTAGTTAAAGGTGAAAGAAAAGTCCCTCAAAACCTCCAAAGATGATATCTATTATCATTTTGATGGACCCTATATAGTAAATCCTACTTATAATGGAAGATATATCGATATAATTGGATCCTATAGGGATAATTATTTTCTAATAAAATACATGTTGTCTATTGGTATGTCCAAATAGACTGGATATACTAAGGATATCCCCCGCCCTAATTGAAGATATTTTCTTCTCCAAATACTATCTTGGCTCCTACAGATTTTTGAATCCCTTATGTTGTGATATCTATAAATGGAATTACACATTATCCATTACATGATTCCAATGTATTAAGTAAGAAGGTGGTTCCCATTAAGGAGATGGATCTCAGAAATAGTATCCCTCCAACTGAGATGGCTGGTGGTGACTCAATTCAATAGCCTTATCAAGAACTTATTTCTCTAATTGAAGAGGTGTATTCCCTACTCACATATTCTAATCTTGATCACATCTCCCAGTCTCCAAAATATTTTAATTCTATACTCATCTCAACATTTAATCTATCTCATAATGGAACTGTCACATAGGTGGGTGACATAGTGGGGCAATTCACCTTCACTATCAAGCATTATAAGATGATTTCTCTAGAGTCCAGATCTTATAGTCATATTAAGTATGATGATCCATTTACTAAGGTTTCCTTGAACAAAGATTCTAATAGGAGGCCCATTAATGATTATTATCTAGGTAATGTGATAGAAAATATAAAAAAATTACACCCATTAGTAGCCTCTTATGGGATGATGAGGTTGAGAAATACACCATGTACCCTGTGAAAGGAAACTCTGATGATGTTTTTACACATAGGCATGATAAAAATCTCTATATATGCTTCATCTAATCCTGAAAAAGTAAGTGAGGGAAAAGGTAAAGGTGATATGTAATCCTCTGAGGTGGTACAAAATATATTCCCCCATAATAGAGAAAAATATCACCTACAATGATGTTCTCTTCTTGAAATATCAAGGGATAAATATTATTGATACTTCTTTATCCCTTCAAGACTTCATCTCCAAACACAAACAAATTGTTCTTAACAATGTTGAACATAATGATAAAGTCAAATTTTATAGGATATTTTAATGAAATAATATCAATTATGATTATATGGATTAAGAATACACATCTAAATAGGTGTAAACCTTATGGGTTCTTGATAAGAAGGATATTAAGGCCTCTATACTTCAAGATGGGAAGAAAAATATATCTAAGAATATTGAATTTGGGAACTCATCTCATCTTGTCCCATTTTTCATGACTCTAACTACTATATTAAGATAAAACACCTCTGGGAGAATTTCTATTTGATTTCTAACCATGTTTTTCATAAATAGAATATTTTTGGAGATTTAAATTGAGTTTTAAATGTCGATGAGAATATTTGATCCAACATTCTTATGGTGCATCCTTGTAATTCCAAATATTTATTGTTCTCTATATTATTCATAGTATAAGACTTATTGGGGGTGACTTTTCTTGGTTGTGGAATATTGTAAATAGTCTCTGAGTTAGTAATCTATATAGTTATTTCATTTCTCTTTTAGGTAGAGACTTAATTCCCTCCCTTTTCTACAGAGCTCTCCCTGGGATCCATTCAGATTACTTATTAACCCTCTTTTCACTTCTTAAGATTAAAAATAAATTTCTGACTATATTCAGATTCAACAACACTTGTTCATCCCTTTATTACTGTAGAGATTCCATCTCTTCAAAGAAGTTCATCCATGATAATGGATATTTTTTCCAATGGTTTTCAAAAAAACTCATTAGAACTAAATTGGAACTCTGAATTTGGAGTAAATATAAGTTTTCCAACCTGGATGAAAACATTTCCAAGGACAAA
Organism: Viscum album; assembly: GCA_963277665.1. Classification (NCBI taxonomy): domain Eukaryota; kingdom Viridiplantae; phylum Streptophyta; class Magnoliopsida; order Santalales; family Viscaceae; genus Viscum; species Viscum album. Next base: position 1,936,623,751 of record OY728142.1, read on the forward strand.
CAATAGCTCCTTAACATGAAGTATAAAAATTCCAGACAATATCTTCCCTCAAATGAGGATCTCAAGTGTGAACATGATCTAGATACTCTCATAAGAAGAATGGATTCCATTTTTAAGGATGAATTAATAATGTATTGTCTAAAAGAAGAGGATGGAAACCTCAAGTTATTCTACCTCATTTAGATAGAAGGAAAGTGAATAATAATATCACTTTCATCATTATCAATGGTAATATTCACATATCAAATGATGATATTAGTTAAGGATTGGTTTCCTACATCAAGAAACTCATTAATGATGACTCCAGTAGCCATTTGACTCCTCCTTTGTTAGATATTTTTTGTGATCTAGTGAGTGAGATGAAGAAAGAATTTCTTAATGCTTCCCCTTTGAATGAGGAGATTAAAAATGACATATTCTCTCTCAATATAGATATAACCTCAGGCCTAGATGTCTTCACCGAAAAATATTTTATGAAATACTATGACATTTTCCATTCATATGTGATTTTAGTTATTAATGAAGTCTTTATAAGGGGATATTTTCTTCTTAGTATTAACTTATAACTCATCAACCTCATTCCTAAGTTTTATCATATAATTTAGGTTTCTAATTATCATCCTATTATCATTTGTAATAATCTCCATAATATTATTTATAAAATTATTGCACTAGACTGGGTAATATTTCTAATGGGTTGGTTTCCTCTTACCAGTTTGGCTTCATCCCTGGGAGAAATATTTGGGATTGTTCATACACTAATTCAAAGGGTGTAAACCTTATTCAAAAAAACATAATAATCCTTTGGAACTTTGAAATTTATTTTTATATTAAAGTAAATTCAATGTTATGTATTATCTCAAAAATTCATCAACATTATAAGATCCTTACTTTAAAGCTTTACATTATTAGTTCTCATTAATGGCTCACCCAAAGGGTACTTCAGTTTCTCTAGGGGTTTTAGTCAAGGAAACCCTTTATCACCCCTTATCTTTAGTATGGTTTAGGAATACCTTAGAAGATTTATTTTTAGATATTTGTAAAGGAACACCCTCACTCACATAATGGCTATCAAAAATATTAGGGTTCCCTCATATCTTTTTTGTGCTAATGATATCCTCCTCATTATTGTGGATGGTAATAAATTTTTGGATGTCATCAGGTGCACTTTATCCCATTATGAATAAGTGTTGGAATAGGTTATCTATTCGAATAAATCTATGGTCTTCTTTGGGGAAGGAGTTTACACTATTAGGAAAAGGTTCATTCTGAATTATCTTCATGTCAACAAGGGACAATCGCCCTTCACTTACCTAGATATTCCATTTTTTGGAAGGTTCAAACCCATCTACTTAGAAGGGATTTCTAGTAGGATCACTTCCCAATATTCTAGTTGTAAGGGAAAGATCATGTCTCAAGATGGTAGAATTTTCCTTATTAACTATGTGATTACATCTATGTTTGTGTACTTCTTCTAGGTCTATAAATGGCCAAGGAAATTGATTAACCACCTTGACACCCAAATTAAAAACATTATGTTTCCTAGTTATATCAATGAAATGAAACTAGTCATAGTTCCTTAATATAAATGTATCAAACCAATTGGAATGGGAGGATCTAGCCTCACTAACCTCAATATTTTCAATCATTATTTGGTTTCTAGTTACACAAGACACTTGATTACTTGTAACAATACCCACATTGACTTACTTAGGGCTAGGACCATTAGAAGGATTCACAGGAAAAACTGGTTCTTCCTGGCATCCTCAGTCTAGCATGTCATGAGGGATCAATATGAGGAGATAATTATGAACACTAAATAGATCTCATCCCAATAATTTGATCTGAACTAATGGTATAATTAATGGATTGGTTTCCCAATTTCTAATATTTTTAAGTTCTCTATCAGTTGAATAATATATCTATATATTATTCTATTGATACTTTTGGATAGGTTTACTCTTATCTACTTTTAAATAGCATTCAATAAAATTTAAGGATGGTCTATAGGAATTTGTGTGCTAATAATGAAAATTTACCACATTGGATGCGGCTTTTTAGGAGGTATTTTATCCTAATATCTAGTTATCTTCTCATATAGAAGCTTTGACTCAACCGGATTCCGAAGGATAATCAACTTCAGGTAGAAGGTTGTAAATATACTTATTTCTGCTCTATATTATTGAATAATGGTGATGATAGTCACCATAAATTTCTTAATTTCTCTTTTTTATAATAATGGTGAGAATACTTTTCATTTTACCTTTTAAACTCATGGGAAGATTAAAGACTTTCTGGATGTTATGATTAATCCATATCTTAGTGTACTGGTGAAAAATATCTCATTTTCCTTTATGGATATAACATACTACTATTTGTGGATATCTAGGAATACACTCAGGTTTGAGGGTGTTAGGATTCAAAGAAGATGAATCCTTTCAGTTATCACAAAATATATTTTTTGCCTATTAAATTACAGGTTGGATGTATGCATAAAAATAAGGATGATCTTATTATTCAAAAAATACTTGATGTTAGTGGTGTTCCTCGTAAACCTATTCAACCCAAGTACATCATGTGTAATTATCCACTTCTAAGCTAGATTAAATTATTTTGGATGGTGTGACATTTCATGCACTAAGACCTGTGTGTTTTGGTTCCATATTTATAACATGAAAGGGAATTATAAAAGGATAAATTTATTATATTCTTGGAATATTCATTTCCTTTGAAGACGAGCTTTGGGATGTCATCCATGTCATGAATTATGCGAAGTATTTTGTATGGGGTAACTTGTGGATTGAAAGTTACTCAACACTGGTGGTGAACCTTCTTAGGATTTATTCTTTTTTTCACTAGAATCTCCTTAGGATTGGATGGAATATCCATCTTTTTTGGAAATAATTTTATTTTATGTAACAAATATTTAAATGGAGGAAAACATGGTGGTGGAAGACATGTCTAAGTGAGCTATATAGGAGGGTAATTCCTTCTGGTATTCTTCTTTAGATGACTCTCTTCTTCCATAGAATTTTTCTATTATTATAGGTGATATTTATACATATTTTTTATCCCTCATTATTCCAACTAATTATTTTATTTAATATATTTTGATGGGAATGTTTCTTTTACTAACTTTCTATACTATTTAGGAGCAATAAATTAATCCCCAAAAATAATTAAACCCCACTCTAATACCAGATGATATTCCCAAGACCTTCAGTCCCATATTCAATGCTAAAATAAAAACATTATACATATTCTTTAATACCATGTGAGATTACATGAGCATAAAACATTTATATTTTATATTATTTTCATATATTAAACATTATACCTCAAAAATATAACTCAAAATCCCAGAACCCATAGGTTTAGATTCTTTAGATATTTTTTACATTGTTTTTTAATTACATAATAAGTCTTAAACATTCCCTATAAGTGTCTTCATACATGATATCATTAATGACATTTCATACCAAATAAAATCCTTAATTTCCATAGAAATTGAAATATTATAAAATCATGATGTTGGATGCTTATTAATGGTAAACAAGAGTGATAACAACTGATGTTCATAAGTTATCATAAGGAAAACATGTGGGTATGGGAACATAATCATTATATATAGACCTAACATAAGAAAATCATACCCAATAATTAAAATATTATAAATCATGAGTCATGGAATAATTATTTTGGAATAACATAAGATATGAGTAATAATTGGGTGTAAACATTATAAAATAATAATGATCCATGAGAACATAAAATACAGATATGGAATGAAATAGAATTAATAACATGGGTCAAAATTTCCCACAATGGAATTAATCACATAATAGACTAGTTTATCCCCCAGTCCAAAACATAGTAGGCGTAGGATAATAACTTGTATACCCTTTTGGGATTGGCATACTACTCATGTACCCTTTTAGGCATGGGCAACTACCTGTGTACCCTTTTTGAACTTAGGCTACTATGTGGGTACCCTTCTAATCTTGGGATATTACCCATGTACCCTTTTAGGATTAGGCTACTATCCTTGTACCCTTTTGGTCTTGGTATACAACCCATGTACCCTTTGGGATTATACTACTACATGTATACCATTTTGGGATCAGGCTACTAATTGTGTTCCCTTGTGAGATTGGGATACTATCTGTGTACCCTTCTGGGCTTAGGATACTACTAGTGTACCCTTTTTTGCTTAAGCTACTACACACATACCATTTTGGGCTTAAAAATATTACTTTTTTACCCTTTTTGGATCAAGTAATATAAAACCCAACTCAATTCATTTGAGTGCTATAATGGGCCCACCTTTCACATAATGAAAAAACATATATATGTCGTCCATATGAAAATTAAAACATTCTAAATTTCATTATAGAATAATTAACCAGTTGTAAATAAATGGGTTTCATGAAAACATCCAAAAGATATTATCATGAACCATCAATAGAAATAAGGTGGATAGTATCATTAAAGAATTTCAACATTGAATCATAGGGAACATTAAAGGATTTTGGAATATATAAAAACACTTTTCTAATAAAATTATAAAATTTCTTTTTTCAAAAAATAAGAAATAAATTTTTTTAATAAATTTTAATTTAAAAGAAAATAATTTATAAAAAAATTGGAATATAAATTACTTTAGAACCCCATGAGAATATAAAGAGGAAGTTTCTTAAATAAATCCAACAATTATTCTATTAAATTCACTTGTAAAAAAATTAAAAAGGAATTACATTAAAAATTTTGTAAAGAAATTACAATTCATTAGAAAATGACTAATGAAAAAAATGTTAGAAAGATTCTTTCCAAAAATTTGTAATGTAAATAAACAATATAAGAATTATACCTTAATAAATCATTGAAGTATAGATAAGGGAATTAATAAGTAAATATTAATAATATGTATATTAAGGAAAATAATTGTTAATCTAAAATAATAAAAAAGTTTAGCTCCACTTACAGAAAACCTTTAAATGGAATTATGAAAGAAAAGATATTTAAAATGGTAAAAAGTCATATAAACCCCCAAAAATAACTCGAGGATAATAAAATAGATGGGGTTTAAGAGATAATGAATTAAAAATTTCTCTAAATTGGTGTTTTTAAATATAAAAAATTGATTTGAAAGTGATATTGGAATGAAACCCTTATAGATTTGGTGACATATAAATTAAAATACCTTGAAAGAGAAAATATAATATGGGCTTCTAAATCAAATTAATTTCATGTAATTAATGATGAAACATATTCATGGGGTAATATATACACCCTGAAAATTTATATGGTTGGTAAATATAGAATATGACTAAAAGAAGTAAAATTGAGAAGAGAAAACCCTTCCCTTTACTCCTGACTTCCATGAGATAACATTAATCTCTTACTTTGATGAAATCTCCCCTTATCATAATGACTTCCTTCTGAATTAAGAAAATATGAATCATTATTCAAACTAGAGGGTTCCAAAAATGGAAGAGTAAATGGTTTGGTTTTCAAGAGGTATTCAAATGAGAATATTTTTTTGTATTTTGTGTAATTGAGCTCCTTTAATAAGTGAAATTGAGGGTCATTTCCTTATAAACTTATGTTAAGTGAAGGGTAAAGATACAATAACATGGGATTTGGGTTATTTTGGTGAGTAAATTTTGGTTATACATTAGTATTTACTCCTACACCTAACAATTGACTTATATAATTTGTAAATATCATATTAATTAGAAAAAATAAACCCATGATAATTTACCTATTTTTACCCCTTTTTACCTTTTTAAATTACCATGGAAATTATTTTTTTACTAAAAATTTATAATGACTTATATTACCAAATTTTTACATGTTGATTTAAAAATTAAAATCTATTTAATAAAATTAAATATATAGATTTGATCAAATTAATTGTTAAACTAAAACCTAATATGTATAGAATAAACTATTTTTTGGGAAATTGAGTATTTAAAGATTAATTTTTATTATTCTTTTTCCCAATAAATTACTAATTTAAATGATTTTTAATATATTTTGTATTATATATAAGCATTAAATTTTATTAATTATTATAAATAGATAAATTTTATTTATTTAGATAAAATTAGACAAAACTTTAAAAAATAATTATTCAAAATATCCCTTTTTCTTTTACTATTGAAACTAACTTTTACCTTGATAACTTATTGTTATGAAAAAAAAATTAGTCCCAGTACTTAATTGGGTTATATTTGGATAAGATCTAATAATTTTAACAAGGATTATTTTATTTTTCACTATTTATGGAACTCCTAACACTATAGAAATGTTTTTTGAAGTGTTTTTCTCTCTTTGTGTAAGACTAACTTTTCTCCCACTAGTGCCTACCACATATGGGTCCAATATTCCTTCCATTGTCAAACATTTATATATACACATAAAAATTAGCTACCATTCTAGTGTAAGACCCACATATTCCCCTAACTATGACATGAATTTATTTCAAGGCTTTAGATCATTGGTTCCTTCCCTTAGTAGAGTTTCCACTATTATCAATAATTACTATCATTTGACTTTCCTCGTTAGAGTTTAGTTCTTAGTATAATTCCCAAACCATTTCCTATTTTAATAATTGAAGAAAACTATCAATAATTATCATGAATGTGTCCAAAACATAATCTATAGATATAAATTTTGACCTAAAGGTCTTATATATATGACCTTAAACTATATAACACTTTTTTTCATGTTGTACATACTTAAAAATCAAAACATTGGCCCTTGTTTCATAAACTTAATAAGCATAACATTAGTCCTTATTTTATAATTATAAAATCAACAACATCAATACCTAATATAAAACCTTAAAAATAAAAACATTGTTCATCATAAAATAAAATTAAAAGGAAAAATATGACCTACTAATATGATGTTAAACTGCAAATTTAAACTTCTTACTTAACCAAAAATTTCAATCCTTGTTCATTCATGGGTCGCACCCTGCCAAATGGCTTTAAAATAAGGCATCAAAATATGTGGGCTTTGATTTCATCATAGTGAATTTATTAAAATCCTTATGTGGGATAAATCCCAACACTATGGAATCTTCCACCCTCTATTAACCTAATTCACATTCCTTAATTACACAAAACTCATTCACAATCTTGTGTATTCATGGGGGAGGCCTTAAATCCTAATGTAACCAAATTCACATTTTTAGACTGCACTAAATTCTATTACACATGAGATCAACAGGTAATCGATGATATAACATTGAGAATGGGGGGTTAAATTAGTGTTATCCTTTTAAATTGAATTCAAATAAATCAACCTCTTTAACTGGTAAGGATCAATATTTTTTCTTATAGAAACTATAATGCATAATTTCGCCACACTCATTTTGTGTTGGGAAAGACCTTCTTTCCAAAGGAAGACAGTCACTATGACTTTATTATAGACACCTAAAAATTTATTATGGTTGATAATGTGGGAGGAATTCCTCATTTTTATTGGGATTCTTTCCTACTCTTAGACTCTATTAAAAATTTACATCTTATTCATGAATACTTCCCAAATCCCAACATGGGACTGGTTACACGTGTGCTAGTGGTAGGTTTTTAATATGTATTTATGTGAACATGTATATTTATCAGAGGTTCACCCTTTTTATTTTTTTAATTATTAATTATTTTTATTTAATCCATATATTTGTGTGATATTAGTTTATTACTATCCAAGGATATGGTAACTGTTTATTAGATTTGTGATTGGGCCCTTGAAGAGGAATTCATATGTATCCTTATGAATGTAATCGAAACTGATATAGTTTGATTCCAATTAATGATAAATGTTGTATTTTTTAAGGTCATGTGACAAGGACCATATTGATACCTTTTATGTTTATTCATCAATGACCTCTTACAAGTAGTTTAACATAATTTGGAGTGGACTAGTAGGATAGAGGTTCATGAAAATGATTGGTATGTGGAATACACATGAGAATACCATTGTGGTGGACCTTATTGTGAATATAACCCAATGATAATTGGTTTTATGGGGAATAAATCCCTAATAATGATATGGTAAGAAACTCGAAGGTGATATGGACCTGATAGATTTAATTGGAGTCTTTGAGGGAATGTATTCCAATGATCAAGGATGTCCAGACTCACAGAAATATATCTCATAGAGGGAGGACATAATTGGCTTCATAAGGAATATACGGCCATGAGGTTGGACATGAGAGGCTAGATATTTTGGATTTGGACCTATATTAGGGATCCTATGTATCATTTTTAACATGAATCAGTGACCAGATAGTTTGAGAAATATAGTTTAAGGTCATGTGAAAGAATCGTATTGTACAGTTTTATATCATATGATAAGGATGTTTGTTTTCATGAACTGCATGGAAACATATAATTGAGAAAGGATTATGCATATAGAGTTTCTTGATTATAATAAAAATAAATTATATTTATGATACCAATAATGAGGGAATATTGATTGAGTATTACACCAAGTTAGGAGTCCCAAGTGCCAGGCCTAATTGGTGACTTTGGTGAAGGGAGAGAGAGTGTTGGAGCTTACACAAAATTGGAGGCCCAGAATACTACAAGGGAATTATAATATAATTATTTGTGCCTAAACATGAATATTTTTTCCCTTCCAGTGATCGAGTGTAGATGACATGGATTTTTTACAAATCCAATTTGAACACCCTAGTTCCCTTGATGATTCATAGTAATGAAATAATTAATGATAAATAACTTGTTTCTTATACTAGGGAACACATATCATGATTAAATGGTTAATCAATTTGAATTGGGGGATACAATAAGCATGTTTATTCATCAGATTCCTCACTAAAATTTTTATTATTAGGTCCCTTATTATCAAGGGGATTCATGATTGAAAATATCATTGTGGCCCTATCAATTAGGGAGGACAAGAATGTGGAACCTTTTCTCAAAGGAATATATGATCAAAGTAGGGTCAATATATCATGTCTGACAACAAAATCATGTATGTATGGTGGATTTATAAGAGGCTTAAACTTAGAATTTTTGGGGTTTTGACTTTGATGGAAGGAAGCTATAGAGTAATTTTGGATTGATATGACCCAAGAAGGTGAATCGGGCTATGATATGACCCCGGTGTTTTTAAAAATCTCATATTATCATGGGATAATCAGATACCATGTGAGATAGCACCATCATCATGGGAATAGATCAAATACCATGTTAGACCCCTTTTTTGTAATATATCATGCAAAGACTTTTCCATGATATAGGTGCACATAATGTATTCATATAAACTATTCTGTGTGATAGGATTTTAAAGGAGAGAATACATAATTGATTCATGCTATGGAGGCTATAGATAATGTAATAATCCCATAAATGAGATATTTCAAGATGAGTTTGTAGGAGGAAACTCGTGTAATTGGTTTCTATGGGGAGATTGGAAATCACAAATGAGATCTCATGTGATGATTTTATAATTGAAAACTCATTGAATCAATTCATGTGATAAGGTTCAAAATTACATGATATTATCATGGATGAAATCACATGCACCCACTTCATAGAAATTTTATTCTTCAGAGTTATTTAAATCCAGATTTACCTGAAAATTTTCTTTTAAGTTACCCATTTTAAGAGCTATTCGATCTATATTTATCCCACTAAACTTCTCCCTTGCTATGGGAATATCTATGTCTAGATGTTTTCTACTTCCCAAAATGGATAATGGAGTATTTATATCCAAGATGTGTGGAATATAATAACTAACTTATATATTCCACATGGTTCATGTCATATTTTTGTGTGTGAGGAGTTCTTCCCTCATCCACATGAGTTATTTGTCAACCATTCACAAATGAAAAACGAAATATATGACCTCTTAAGTAGTTTGACTTCATTCCATTAAAAAATGGGATTTCTCTAGGCACTATGATTTGTATTTTACCAATAAGTAAATGAATAGAGAATTATGTGTTCTTGTATGGGGTACACATCTATTTCCCAAACAGTTAGGATTTCTCACTGTTGTGTGATTTTTTTCTTCATCAATCTATGAATGATGGGGCTATTCTATAGCTATCTTATGAGATCACTTGAAAATTATAAAAAATATTCTCAATTAATTTAATTTTTCAATCCTTGGTTACTACATCGGGATTAAATAATGATTTCCCTTTGAAATTGGGTTTGATTAACATGAAAAGGACCCATTTCGGAGTAATATCAAGAACACGTGAGGTTTTCATGATCTACCAAAGGTACACCCCCAATAATTATTATAATAGTGTGCCATGATTTAATAAATTTTAAATAGACCTATATCTGAAAACTTTCAATAACCTTATGCTTTTTCATTATTATTTACATTATCACACCACATGATTATATCACATGATTACTATAACACCCCATCCCAAATTTCCTAAATTATACCTGATATGTGGTAGCTACTTGTTCTTAATCATTTCACCCAAAACACTAGAGATTAATGACTATTATAAATATACTAACACAATCATGGAGATATTATTCCCTCTAAAATAAGTTCTAAGGTTCATGCTTGAATCTACTAAAAATTCATCAAGACCTGCCTATATAATGGAAATCCAAAAAAAATATAAACATAAAATAGGAAGCTAAAAGGGACCCCTGGATCTATAATAGAAAAAATTATACTATCTACATGATGTTACAATATATAATAGAGTAGAATTAGTATATAAAAAATGTAGGAATCATATATAAAATAAAACAGTGGTGTAGTGGCCAGTACACATGGTGAACATAACTAAAAAAATACACTATCATATGGCCCAACTCACATAATATACACATTTCATACATGAACACTATAAAATTATAAACCTATAACACATTACCATCCCTAAAAAGTACCTTTTTCTTGATAGAAAACAAAAAATTATACCTGCGTATATCGAAACCCATATGGGTGAGTTTAATGGACTAATGAGAATCACCCAAGCCTAAACAATACTGAGTGTTTCATCAATCTTTTGTATTTCCATGAAGTACATATAAATATGTTTTTTAATGATCATATAATAAAATAACTCATAAATCATAACTCACGATGTACATATAATCATATAAGTCTGGTCGTCATGTGCTAACCTATCTACCATAACACATGACCCTGCCTACTTTGTCTCCATTATGGATGAACAAAGATCACCTCATATCATAACCAGAACCATACTTGAAAACTCTAGGTAGGTGTCATCTATATCTCAAGCTATACACAAAGATGCGGGATATAGTTTCATGTTGAAACATTGACCATCCCTTCATCTAGAGGGAGGTCATATAACAAGTATCTTTCAAGTCTTGATCTAAAACTAAATATTCTAAATGAGGTTTATTCTAAAACATGACCCACTACTTAGAGGAATATGTAAATTTCAAAAATCTACGTTTCTCAACCCATCCCATCTCACTCAATGGATTCCCATCATCTACATCATTCATCACAACATAACCCAACCCTCCCATGGGTTGTGAAAAACCTAATCTTGATTTCCATGGAAAGTGTAATTTATCAAACTAATACTGCTCATTAATATTTCCAAGATCATGCATAAGTATCCTCTATTGTTGTAGTTAATCCATCCATTTTACTCATGGTGATTCCATGCCTCAGTATCCCTCCACCCCCATTGGGTTTTTTTCTTATCAAAAACACACATTCATAACATGTGGGAATCAATAAATATGAAATTTAACCCATCTCACAGTTCACCAGCTCATCACCATGGTGGTAATCCCTCAAGGCCGAGTATCACACCTTGAAAAAATCTCAAAACTAATAAAAAACTTTTAAGTTTTCTATTTACTCCACCCAAACCAACAGACCACTTTGTTTCCCAAATAAAAGTTCTCATAGGGATACACACACAACATACATCATCATGTATCAATATAAAATAATCAACACACAAAAAATTCATAGAAAGGGCCACATTAAAAGAAAATATTCTTTAGAAAATAGTTTATCTCCCATTTATAGTAAAATAGACCAAATAATTTCAAATAATCCTTCCATATTTTATTTTAAAACCAATAAAAATTTTCTATATGAATCATCTAGAAAATGAACCACGTGTTATCATTTACTCATGTTAAAACATTGGTAAAAACCACATCAATTAATTTTTATAAAAACCCCATTTCCATTTTGAAATACCATTTCAAAACCCATTTAAAAAATCACACATTTTTCCTGAATATTACATTTTAATTCATCACCTTTTAAAAACCCATTATAGAAGGTAATCCATTTACATTCAAAATCCAAAACATGCCTCCAAAAATCCATAAGGAGGGCCACTATCACTTGTTAGATCAAGGAACCACAATCAAACCATTTATAATGTTATGTGATCCACATTGAATATTAGGTAGATTAAATAACATCCCAACATTATGGGGAATAGGTTATAAAATTCATGAAATTTTAAGAGAAAATAATATAATTCTCACAAAAGAACCTAAACCACAAAATGACCAAGTGACCCAAATAAATCCAATCCATTTACCTCAATTGGTGATTCAACAAATTTTCCAAAGATAATACCAACCTCCTCCAAGTCCATGATCACCTATATCATAAAAAAACACCATTAATTTAATTAATTAAACAATTGAAACTAAAATACCAATATAGCATAACTAATGTCAAACTCACTAATCATCCCTATGTCATTGAAAACATGAATGAGGATTGATCCCCTCCTAACACTCACTCGACCCTTGGCCACACAAAATCCCAAAATTACATCATTGATTCAATGGAAAATTTCATTGAAATTCTTAAAAACACTAAATAAACTAGATAACAAACGTACCTCACATCAAACAATAAATTACACCATGACTTCCTCCTCCTGAGACATCTATTATGAGTCGTACACAAAATTCCTAGAAAAAAGAACATAAATTTATCTATGATATAGTAAAATCATACCTCCAAAAACCCTATAAAATGATCCAAAATATCTAAAGGAAAAAAAGATAGAAATTGGATAAGGTAAGAGAGATATTACCTTAAATAAATGTGATGAAATTACTCTAAATAACTTGGATCAAAGGAACCATGATAGATAGTAAAGGGAGATCCAAAAGAAGATCCCCCTCTTTATTCGGGTGGTGATAATAGAGGGTGACTGAGGGGTTCCTAAAAATGGACCCTCAGAGAAAATACCAAAAGGCCCCACAAAAAGGGGGTACCCAACACATTTCAAAGAATAAATAGGGGGTTTATGGTTTGAATCCCCTCTAACTTATTACTTTCACAATGTAAACTATATTTCCATTACATGAATCCCTATAGGAAGTAACCCCTCACCTAACTACCTTGTTCATGTCTTGAATGCAACCCATGAATGGTTATTCAAATATTGAATAATTTATTTTATGAAATGAATGGCTTTTAGCTACAATTTTTATAATCTTGGACTCCTGACCACTACTCTGAAATCATCTTGAACACCTTAGATACATACCAGGCCTTGAACCACATACAAAAACACATTTTAGTGATTTCCAAACACTTGGAACCCCAATCAAATTTCTTATTCTCAAAATGAACACCTCACCAAAAAATCAAATTTTTTCATGATAGTCCTCTTATCATGAACCCCAAATGACTATAGTCTTAAATTCACCATCAACTAGCCACATTCCATCTATGGACCCCCAACACACATCTACTATGAAACTATAAAAACTAAGTCTGAACACATTAAATTTACTCTAAAAGAAAGTCTGTATCCTTGAAAAACATCAATCATGTTATGAATGATTCTTTTTATGTAGTTACCAACTCATTATGTCCAATTACATGTAAAAAATCTAGTTGGTCCTCCTCTGGTCTACTTCTCCTGAAATTATTTGGTCTCACCCACCAATGTGTTATCACCTCACTACCTGAACCCAATGCCTTAACATCTAGAGGCATCATTGAAAGACCAAAAGTCCCACATTGAAGTTTGAACTCAACACTAAGTGTGATGACATTATTTAATACTCAACTAAACCATTCAACTATCACACTCTACTCATGATCACCAGTGCTCTACAAATCATGTTCACTTCTAGATCACACTACCAAAATCCCAAGTCTATATATAACACTACACATAAATTCTTTGTAATCCCAACTAGGTTAAATACCCTAAGAGGGGGATGAATCAGGGTATGACATATTAATAAAATTTCCCTTTTGGATCTTTTTTCGTTGTTAAACAAAACACTCTTCTCTCCCTTTACCATGAAAATGTATAAATAGAAATTAAATCATGCATTAGACACAGCAGTTTTTACTTGGTTCACCCTCACTGGGATACATCCAAGTAGAATACAATAGAAATGTATTGATGCACCAAATATATTAAGTCTCACTTATAAAATACAAGGTTTGGGCTAGATCAGTTCTGTACCCAGACTCATTTCCTTTACAATGTTTAGAGTCAGCTCACTGTTTTCCCAAGGGTCACTCCCTAACTCTATTTCTATGGATCACTATCAGTGGAAAGTATAAACTTCTTCCTCTTCCTTTTTTCACTAATATATAAAGGATCCATGAAAAAATTTTGTACACGTAGGTCCCTTCATTACTAGTAATTAATGTATCCCTAATTTTTGGTAGATGCTTTGTTGAAGACATGTTTTCATCCGGTAGATGAAATACACTTTTTTTATACTGTTAGTTTGCATAAATTTATTTTTTGAATTTGTTTAGTCTTTTAGAGAACTTTGTTTCACTCTCCATGAACTATATTGCATCCTCCGTAAACTACCTTGAATCCTTTGTGAACTTTGTTGCACCACATGGTGCGAGTGCTTCACGGTCACCTTTTTCTTCATGGACTACCACTGCTTCACAAATGGATGATGCCTCATAGACCACCTCTACTAAAGGGTCCCTTTTCCATTGTGATATAATGATCCATTCAAACCCCTTTTATGAACTATCCCTACGAACTATATCCTTCACGAAATTGGTCCCCGAAACTATGTCCTCCTTTGTGGAATCCTCCCTTGCGAACTACTTGATACTTCCCCAAATTCTTCCTGCAATGATAATCTTCTCTAATAAAATTTTTTATCCATAATTATTTTATTAGGGCCCTTTATATGGGAAAATAAATCCCAAAAAACTTGTTAATATCAAATACACAAAACTTCAATGTAGTAAAGCCTTCACTGTGAATTGATATGCGGTCCACATAGCACCTTACTCTTTTGTGGTGGTTGATATCATATACCAACCAAAAACCCTTTGTGGATCCTAAAATAACCACCATAATTCCAAAAATGACTATCCTCCTACAAACGATGAGCCTCCCATGAACTTATTACACTACGTGGTTCATGTAGTGCGCTTCGCAATCTACATAGCACTACTATGAGGAAACTCTTTGTTGATTTTCCTTTGTTATTCCACATACCTCCTTTGTGGTCTACATAGTGATACTTTAATACTATATAGTTTTAGATCTCCACTCTTTGCGGCATGTGAACTATGTTCCATGAACTACATAATTTTTTGTCAGTCAACTATTGTTCATGAACTCCTTTTCTGAAAACCTTCCATTTTCCATAAAACAAACTTCTGATTTTAAGGCCCAAAAATTTGGCAAACACTAGGAAACTACACCATCTTAAACATTTCTTTCAACAACACCAACCATATTGAAATTTGGTCATATGGATTTTTCAATAAACACAATCACCATAAAAAATCAAGATAGGACCTTGAGGGGTTTTTTCTCAACAATATCCCTCTTTGAGTTTGTTGAAAACTCATCATAATTTGATATATCCTTAAAGATTCTACCATATCCTACAAAAAATGTCTTATAGAAATTCAGAAAACAATCAAATATTTACTCAAAAAACACTCTAGTCCCATATGATCCATGCTCAGTGTGAGAAACAAGAGTGGTAAGAAAAGTTAAACAATGAATTACTTCATTCTAAACCCAATCAACTACTTTCATCACTATCCCCATCTATCATGATATATATCCTTTGATAGACCACCTTTAGAATCACCAAATTTAAAACTCCCACTATTTCACTGCTCCCCCTATCATCTTCTCCACCTTTCTTGATTAAAACATTTTCTCCCATTTTCTAGCCATAATTTCTCCCCCTTTTCCAATGAACCCAAAGGTCACTTCATTCTGGTCTGTAATAGGTTAAGGAACATACATCATCACATTAGTGAAAAACACACCATACCTTGGGGAGAGGGGGTCCCACATCAAAACTTTCAAGTGTAGGGAGTTGACTGAACTCCTAGATCCATTTGATGTCATTAAAATTCTTCTTTGGGTAAGGCCTTCATTAGAATGTCAGTAACCTGTAGTTCTGTAGGCATATACTCCAAATTCCCAAGCCTTTACTCCACCTTATCCTTGATAAAATGATACTTTATTTCAAATTTCTTTGTCCTTGAGTGACGGATTGGATCATTTCTAAGATCTATAGAACTTGAATTATCACAATGTATTTCGATCAGATACTTCACAAAAACTCCCATATCATCAAGTTGTTTCATCATCCCTAATAACTATGTGTAATCTTGATTAGTCGTAATATATTCATATTCTATAGTGATCAATGAAATTAAATAATGTTTCTTTCGTATCCAATAAATACAAAATCATATAAGATAGAATGCACCACCTAATGTTGATTTTCTATCCTCTAATGAATCGGCCCAATCCACATCTATATATCCCAATAAATCATGTTAATATTTGGTGTTTTACATCAAAACAAAAACAATTTTTCCCTTGATATAACAAATTATTCTTTTTTATTGAGATTAAGTGGTTTTATTTGAGATTTATTTGATATCTTGCTAATTAGCATGTGGAAAAACAATATCAGGTCTTGTCATTGTCAATTACAATAAACTACCAATGATTTTCCTATATTCTATGACATTAACTGCATTTCCTTCATCATCCCATGAATCTTTCATCCAAGCAGTCATATGAGTCATCATATCCTTGGAATTATCCATTCCAAATCTTATCAAAACCTCCTTTCTATATTTGTATTGAGAATTGAATGTGACATTATGTCCTTGGGTCACCTATAAACCAAGGAAAAATGTCACTTCACCAATCATTGAAATTTTAAATTCACTTTTCATGAACTTGCTGAATTTTCTACATTGTGCTTTATCTAATCCACCAAATATTATTTCATTGTCATATACCATCACCATCATCATTTGATTAATATCATTATTGACATAGATATTTTAATAAATTCCACCATTTGGAAAATTGAGTTTCTTAAAAAACTAATCAAGTCTTCAATATCATGCTCTTAGTGCTTGTTACAGCCCATATAGTGCCTTTCTTAGCCAACAAACTCTTCTCTCGTCTTCATGAATGGGAACACTATCTAGATACTAAATATAAATTTCCCCTTCTAGAACCCCATTATGAAAAATCTAACTTTACATCCATATGGAAGACTTTGAACCTTATTTTCACTACTATGGACAAGAATAATCTGATTGTCTCTAGACTCACAATAGGTGAAAATGTTTTATCAATATCAATACCCTCTATTTTGAAGTAACATTTTCACACGAATCATGCTTTGTTTCAAATAAAAGTTCTATATTCATGCATTTTGTTATGAAAACTCATTTTTTCCCAGTAATATTTTTATCTATTGGTCTCAAAACAATCTCTCATGTCTAATTATTCTTAATTTTTTCAAACTTTTCATTTATATCATGGATATATTTTTCATATACATCTTCTTCCTTAAAACATTTAGGCTCTACCTTTGATAAGAATGATTTTTATTGTAGAGTCTTAATTATCCTTTTATGTACTATCACTATCTAATCATCGATTATGTTTTGTCTATCAATTTCGGATCTTCTCTTCGATCTTTATGCATATACTATTTTTTCTCATTCTTTTAATTATTTGAATCTTATTATGAATGATCCTCTAGAACTAGAACATCCCCTAATCTTCTTATCACTTTATAATTATCCTCTTTATATTGGTCATGTATTTTATAAATATTCTTCTCATTATATACTATAGTTACATCATTTATTTCAACTAACTTTCCTAGAATCTTATTTAAAAATTTATATGCTTTTATTTTCATTGAGTAGCCAAAAAATATCCCTTCATCTCCGCAGGATTCAAAATTACTATGTTTCTTATTATTTATAATTAAACACTTACTTCTGAAGACTTGAAAGTACTTAAACATTGTATTTTTTCCATAACATATCTTATATAGAGTCTTCTCTTCTTTTGGAAATAATAATTCTCTATTTTATGTGTAGACTAATTTTATCACTTCTTCTTTCAAAAAAATCTCTATAAGGTATTTCTCAATAAAAACTATTCTAGCCATGTTGTCAATAATTCAATTTCTTATCTCTACTACTTCATTTTACAATGGAGTTATTATTGTTGAAACTTGGTTCCTTGTCCCAATTTTTTCAAGATAATCCTCCACTTGGATATTTGTGAACTCTGTTCTATTATCTATTCAGTTCTTATGATGTTTTCGACCTATCATCTTTTCAAATTCCCTTTGAAAATTTTTTATGCAAATAAAAACCTAAGAATTGTTAGTGATGAATAAAACCCATGTCATTCTACTAAAATCATCAATTAAGAGAACATAATATCTCCTCACATTATTAGATCTTGGTGAAATAGTTATGCATACAATAATATGCACTAGCTCAAGCACTTTTGTTGACCTTTTCTATTATTTCTTATATGTATTTTGAATGATCTTACCTTTTTGAAAAAAAAAATGTACGTATAGGCATGATCACGTGATAACCAAGGGAGGACTCAAGAAGTATCACATTTCACTAGATCAACCAATGATGTTTGGATCAAATTACTATGGCATTTATTCCATAACTTTTTTTCTTATTCCTTAGAAAAAACTCACATCTTCTTCTCTATTTACAAGGTATATATTACCCTTTGTATGATTTCCCTACAAAATAAATGCACCAAATTTTTCCTTAATGATATATAATTTCTTTGAAAAGATTATGGTATTTCCTAATTCACATATTTGACTTACACTAAACAAGTTTTGACTAAGACGTTCAATAAAAAAGACACCTTCACATCTCATGTATTTTCCCCCAAACTTGGATTTTATGGAGCCAATAATTTTTAGGCCTTTATCATTACCAAATATTACAATACCTTCCTTATCATATATGATTTTTATCACCAGTTCCTTATTTTCTATCATATGGTAGCTGCATCCACTATCTGAAATCCATATTCCAGTGTGATCTGATGTTTTAAATGAAATTTCTACAACCACTTCATGTTCATCTCTCTTATATTTTATCCATGTTTTTTACTTCATACTTGGTATTTATTGATAATCTTGATCTTGCTCAAAGTATGATAGACCAGGTTCATCTTAAAGTGTTACAAATTGATTTTTCATTTTCAACTCATTTGATGATACATTTAGCTACTTCTTATGAAAACATTCATTCTACTTCAACACATTCCTCTGAATTGTTGATGAGAAATATCTTTCCATGTTTTTGAATCCTCCACACTTGAAATAGTGACCATCGAATGATGTCATGGAGAATTGATCATTGTATGGTTTCCTCTATTGGTATTATTCCCTTCGGTGCCTCTTGGATATTGAAAAAAAATGTGAGTGTCCCATCTTTCCAAAACAATAAAATATAATGGGGTTGCATTCCTGTGTTTCATTATTACACCACTAGTTTTCCCTTGGGTTCTCTAAATATTCTGGTTCGGATTCATAACCAAATAAAACATCAATGTCAGAATGGGATCTTGTGGTATAACTTCAACCATTACTGCTTTTTGTTTTTGATCAAGCCCCATACCAGTTGTATTGTTCTGATCAGTCATTTTCCTTTCCTAACACTCCTTTTTCTATTTCACTTGAACTTTGAATTCTGCTTTTAATTTTTTTAGTACCTTTGTATCCTAGTTTTTTTCAATCAAAAGTTTCTCTAAATATTTCAATTTCCTTCGCACACTAAAAACATCCCCTTCAAGTTATTCGATGTGTTTGATTTTATATTTTCTAGTATTAGTCAAATAATTGATTTGTCCTTTATGTTCTTAAATTATGAGTTTTTTATCAATATTCATTTTTGAGTTCTCTGGAATTGAAGATTTCAGCCTTCCAA
The DNA here is from genome assembly GCA_963277665.1 of Viscum album. Taxonomy (NCBI): domain Eukaryota; kingdom Viridiplantae; phylum Streptophyta; class Magnoliopsida; order Santalales; family Viscaceae; genus Viscum; species Viscum album. Next base: position 1,936,643,986 of record OY728142.1, read on the forward strand.
TTTCATCCTCTAACTCATACTTTTATTTTTCCTATTATTACATATAAATTTTGGAATCATTGACCTTCCTATTGAATTTATTTGTTTTGGCTCTCCAAAATTCAATCTCTTCAAGTGCAGCTTATAATTCAATCTGAAGTTCAAATCTTCCTTCAAATTCTCTTTTTCTATTATCATTATCTTCCCTTATTTGGTAATTTATGACAACTTCTACCATGGCATCTACCCCATGATCCTTGCAGTCCTCCAATACTTTTGACTCAAATTCCTCTAAAATGTCATCTTCTTTTGAGGGAAGATTCTTCTTTTGGAAGAAATTTCTCTTGGTATTCTTCATACCTTTCACATTTCCTGAATACTTCTTCTAGGGAATTTCATCATTATCTTCATCATCATCTTGAAATTTCTTAGGACATTTTTCTTCAAGATGTCCAGTATTTATACATCAAAGTCATGCAAGTAGAAGTTTCACTTTGAACTTTCCTCTTCCTCTTTGCAAATCTGAGGAGGGAAATGGAATTCCATCATCTACATTGTCTTCCTTCTGACTATCTTCAATAGTGAGCTTTTTCTTGTACTTGAATGATACTTATTTTTACTTCCCCTTTTCCATAGTATCATTACCATCATTTCTCATCTCCTATGCGACAAGATTACTATAAAATCTATCTAACATCAGCTTCTTTGGATCATTATCTTCTAGTATAGAAACTTTCAAATTAAACCAGTGGTGGTTTTCTCAAGATGTGATTAACAAAATTTTATCTTCAATAATTTCTATGAGACCATGAATTTATTCCACAAAAATATTCACCCAGTCAAATAATTCATCAACAGATCCATTAAGGTGAATTATTATACCCCCATACTTGTTCTATAGAACCAACAGTTTTGAATCTCTCACTTTTGAGTCTCCCTCATAAATATTTAGAAACTTTTCCTACATATCATGTGATGACATACATGAAATCACCTTTATATATACTGCATTGGATATGGATCCCCCTAAATCATTGATTCCTTTGGAATCAGTATCCAATTCTATATGTTCTTCTAATAAAACATTACTATCCATACTAGTAGAAATACCATGAATTGTATCTATAAATACATCCATACCCAATGGTTTAATGAATTGTTTCATTCGATTCTTCCATTCCTGAAAAAGTTTTCCATCAAAGATCATAATCCCATTGTGATTAACATCTTCCATTTATTCAAATGATAGAGAACCACTAACTTTCAACCTTTATCTCTAATTAAAATTGTTATCCCAAATAGGTTAAGTACCCTGAGAGGGCGGTTGAATCAGTGCATGATAGATTAAAACAACTACCCTTCTGAATATTTTTTCGATGTTAGACAAAACACTCTTCTCTCCATTTCTTATAGTAATGTATAAACAAAAATGAAATCATGCACGAGACAATGATATTTTTTACTTGGTTTTCCCTCACTAGGCTCCATCCAAGGACCAAAAAATGGCAATGTATCGATGTACCAAATCCACTAAGGCTCACTACCAAAATATGTGGTTCAGGCTAGTTCACTTCTATTATCAGGCTCACTGCCTTTATAATGTTTAGGGTCAGTTCACTACTTTCAGAAGGGTTTCTCCATAACTCTATTTCAATGGATCACTTTTGGTGGAAAGGATCTTCTTATTCTTCTTAATTTTCTAACTACTCTATAATGAATCCATACATATTTCATAGAAATTTATTCCCCTTCATTAACAATAATGAATTCATCCTCAATTGTAGGTAGATTCTTTGTTGAAGTCATGTTTTTACCCAGTAGATGAAATCCACTTTTCCACATACTATTAGTTTTCAGAAATTACTTTTGGAAACTATTTTAGACCCTTGCTGAAATTTCTTTCACTCTCCAAGAACTATCTTGCAACCTCCATAAACTACCTTGAATCATCCACAAACTTTTTTGTATTCATGGCATGAGTGATTTGTGATCACCTTTTTTTATAAACCGCCCCTACATCGTAGATGGATGATGCCTAATGGACCACCTCTGATACATGGTCCCTTTTCCTTTGTGAGCTACTGAGACCGAAAACCCCTTTCATGAACTTTACCCACGAACTATCTCCTTCATGGAATTGATCTCCAAGAACAACCTCCTCATTCAAGGAATTCTCCCTCATGAACTACTTTAGACTTCCCCAAATTCTTCTAGCAGCAATGATATTATCTAATGAATTTTCCTCCCTTTAGTGATGTGATTAGAGTCCTTTATATAGGAAACTAAATCACGCAAAACCTACTAATCAAAAATACCCAAAACAATTATGTGTTATAGCCTTAAACCTGAACTGATATGTGGTCTGCATAGAACCTTACTCTTTTGAGGTAGCTGATGTTATCCGTAAACGAAAAAAACCCTTTGTAGATTCTTAAATCATAACCTTAATTCTGAAAACAATGAGTCTCCCATGAATGATGGGCCTCCTATAAACTAATTTCTTTACATGGTTCTCATATTGTGCTTAATATTCCTTATAGCATTACTATGCAGAAACCCTTTGCAAATTTTCATTCGTCATTCTGCATACCTCTTTTTTGGCCCAAATAGCACTATTGTGATACTATGCGGCCTGAGAACTCCATGATTTTTGGTCCATTAACTATGGTATGTGAACTCCATGCTTTGTGGTCCATGAAATGTGGTCTGCAAACTCCTTTGTAGAAAACTTTCCCACTTCTATAAAAAAATCCTGATTTTAAGGCCTAAAAATTAGAATACACTAGAAACTTATGCCACCATAAACATATACTTTAGAAACACCAACCATACTTAAACATGATCATATATCATTTTCAACAAACATAATTACCCCAGAAACACTTAGATGAAACCTTCAGGTATTTTTTCCCAATATTCTCAAGCTAGGTCTTCTCACTCACTAGGCTCCCACTAGCATTTCAACCATCCACCGGCCAGGTCTACCTCACCCATGATCTGACACAATATTGTACACCAATGATTGATTTATGCTTCCCGTGTAGGAGTATTATTCTCATTGACTCATATAAATAAATCCTGATCTTCACCACCCATATCCTATTTTTTACCATGCATAACAACTGTATGTGACCACCCTTCTCACACCTAAGAACCAAACAAGAAACACCAATCACCAAGTGCAATAAGGTTCTCAATCACACCCATCGATCCCATACACTAAATAGATAATAAATGATTCATCTTGATACTTATGGTTATTTCCACTATAATATTTCATTATTGATGGTTGATTCAAGCTAATGGTCCTCTACATCATAGGAATTTTCTATGTGAAACACAACTCAAGTGGACCAACTTGTAAAAGCGCTTGCCAAGGAATCCAACCCCTAAAACCACCAACATAAATACAACTACTTGATCCCAAAAAAATCAAACAATGATCATCTCATGGTCCCTCTATAATTTAATATCCTAAATAAATAGTGGAATTCCCACGGTACATATAATCCAACACCTGGGGTCATTCCTAGTCCATAGCTGGAAATCTAGTAAACCCAGTCTACATAGCTACCAATTTGGTTTTCCCATCATCCAACCAAATCAAGTCCACACCTTCCAATAAGACATGGTGGTTCTAAATAGAAATAACCCATAATCTAAACACACAATTCAAATATATGACTCTTTATTATCCAAACCAAAAAATCCAAGTAGACACATTTTACATAGGTACTAATCACTTATTTTCAAAACTAGTTCAAATCATTTTACACATGAAAAACTTACATGAGTTTTCAAAAAAAACCATTTGAATTTAATGACATTTACCAAAAACAATAATCACTAAAATTCCCTTCATTTATGATCATTTTTTCCAAAAAAAACTATCCCATTTCAGAAACCACTTGAAATAAAATTTCAAAAACTGTTTTTAAATCCATTTTCAAAACCCAATTTTCCTTATTTTTATCAAACATGGAAATGCCATCCCAATTAAAAAGCATCAACTCAACCAAAAAATGTCAAGTAAAATTAACTTATAAAACTATTTTTTTAAACCTCATGCCACCACATTATATTTCCTTTCAAAATTTTGTTTTTTTCTTAAAACATGGTTTTTTCTCAAAAACCAACCATTCAAAAAATCATTTCCATATGGTAGACAAACAAACACAATCACAATCAATCACACAATCATGTTTTAGACATATAAGTCTAATCACCTCTTAAAATTAAATCAAAAAAACATTTATTATAATATAAGTTTATTTAATTAATAATTTATTTCAAAAAGTTTTAATGTGAAACAACACAACCCATAAACATGTGTATCGTGCCCATGGAATGATACTATCCTAATGCATGAACAAATAATTAGCTACCAGTAGAACCCTAAGACTAATCTCAAATACTATCCATCCCACGTAGGATTATTTTTATAACCTATCATCTCACTCATACAAGAGTTCTCAGTCCCAAAACTAGACATCGCCTAGAAACTTGGGTTACATCAGATTTCATGTTGTCCAAGAATAATCTCAATCTACCTCCCATGTTTAGACAAAAAAAATCATCTCCAACAACTCTATATCATCCTAATATATTCTATAAAACCATTTTTTAATTCCCCAAGATAGATTACCTGAATATAACTCGAGTGGGTATCACCACATAACCACTGGTGCATCTCCGCATATTCTATAGGCTTTCAACTAGTAGCAAGGTTCTAACACAACCATAGGGAGACTAATCCCACTAAAAAAAATTATAGGTTCATGCTTAAATAAACTATAATTAAAAAAATTACCCGACTATACAATGAACATCCCAAAAAACATTTAGATAAAAAACAGGGAGCTGAAAGGGCCCATGTAGTCCAGAATAGAAACCTTTAAAATATATATATAATTCAATAGTATATAAAATAGTAGTAGTAAAAAATAAAAAAAATATGCATCATATATATAATAAAATATTGGTTAATTGGATAGTACACATACTAAAATAACTAAAAATAAACATTATCCTCAGGACTAACCCACATAATCATCCGGTCATATCCTTGGCCTTTGTAACAGGCTATAATACTACCACATGTCCATATCCAAGTAATTCATTTGTCCTAAGATAAAAAAAAATAAGTCTACCAACTTGCATCAAAGCTCATACAGTGTATATAAGTAGTTATGTTTCCAATGACCTGGTAGGAATCCCTAATTCCTAAATAATTCAAATTTTTATTATGATCAGGTGGATGTATATAAAATGCTTATAAATAAGTGTGATCATTATCCTACAACATACCTAGCTAGAAATAATAATTAATAATGAACATATAATCATACAATTTAGGTTTTTATTTGATAACCAAGAAACCCTAAAACCTAACCCTACCTGTTTCAGCATCATACCATAAGAAATAATATGACCTCATACCATAAACTTACCCATACCCAAAGACTTTGGGTAGGAGTTATCTGTATATCAACCCATACCCAAATATGTTTTCATGTTGAATCATCAATCCATCCCTTCCCTAGGAGGTCATAAGCCAATTATTCATCTAGTCCCTGAGAAAAATCAAAGATATTGGGTAAGGCATTATCCAAGAATTGATGCACTACTCGTAGGAATAGGACATGGTCATTTATCTACAAGTCTCAACCCATCTCATTTCACTCAAAGTTGGTCCATCACCCGCATTGCACATCACAAAAAGACAAATCCCTCTCATGAGTGTTCATGATCCATGCCTGATCACCCTAGAATATTCCCTTACCTCAAACCAATAATACTCAAGGAAAGTTCTTAGTTTATTCATAAGGAATACCTCTCTTGGAAGTCAATCCATTCATCTCACTCATGGAGAGTCATGGCCTCAGGATCCCTCTCCCTCATTGGGTTTTTCACATATCATAGAACATAGTTAGAACATGTAGGAATAAACAAATAGGCCTTTTATCCCTTGTAAAATCTCACCATCTCATTACCAAGGAACTAGTCCCTTGGGTCCAAGTCCCACATCTCAAACATGTCCCAATACCCATCTCAACCCTCTATTTTTTCTATTCCATCTAAACAAACTAACCCACTTATTTAAAACCAATATAAAATTTCTCATAGGGATATACACAAAACATTAATCATTTTGCATCAACATATGACAATTATCATACTCGAAAGTCATAGAAAGGGGCACATTAAAAAGAAAACGTCATTTAAAAAATAGGGGGTCACCTACATGAAGTCAAATGGACCAAATCAACTCAAAAATTCCTTCATATTTCATTTTAAGACCAATTAAAATCCTCTTTGAAAATCATTTATAATAGGATATATATTCTGACTTTTACTTATTTTATTCCCTTGGAAAAAATCTCATCATGTCATTATTTAGAAAACCCATATTCCCATTTTCAATTACCATTTCAAAATCCATTTATGAAATAACCCATATTTTCATGAAATACCATTTGAATCCAACTTATTTTAAAATTTCATTTTAAATGGGAAACCATTTAACTTTGAATCCAACACACACCTACAAATAATCCATAATGATGGACACCGCCACTCATTCAACCAAGGAACCACACTTAAATCATTTAGAAATCTATGTGAACTATTTTATTTATTATTTTAACATGGAAGGATCCCAAACATATGGAGAACATGTCACACAATTCATTATAATATGTATGCAGATAATATTATTATTAAACAATAACATAAAATCACCAAATGATAAAGATAACCAAATATATCCAAGGTCCCCTACCTCAACCGAAATTACAATAATTTATCCCAACCTCAAATGGACATCCTCTATGTACACAATCAAATGTATCATCAAAAAACACCATTAAATTAATTAAACAATTAAAACTAAAATTAAAATTTGGAATAACTGATTAAAAAATCATAGAGTAACCATGTAGCAATATAACCACAAGTAATGAGGTGTGGTCCACTCATAGAACACACCTGAACCTATGCCACAAATAATGCCCAAATTAAATCTTCCATTCAAAGGATGATTTATTCCAAATTCACCAAAAACCATAAATAAACTAACGATGCAACATACCACATGTCAAATGATGAAAAACGAATCATTTTATTCCTCTTGAGACATCCATTGTCATCCACACAAGAAATCCTAAACAATCATGGAAATTTATCCATGATCTAGAGAAATATTCCCTTCAAAACCCTACCATCCAAACCAAAATCAATAAATATTGAATAGGAGAAACAAAGTGTATGAAAGGAGGTATCTTATCTTGAATCCATATGATGAAACTTCTCAAAATCACCCAGACATAAAGAAAAAAGTGGAATTAAAATAAATTCAAAGTGGGGATATACCCCTTTGTTTGAGTTTATATAGTCAAGGGTTCTCAAGTGGTTTCTAAAAATAGATCCCTAGTAAAAATACCAAAGGCCCCTTGAAAAATAGTTCATAAAGCGTGGGTCATGGTTTGAGCAGGGGATTTACCCCATGAATCCCCTTACAGATAGAGGTAATCCCATCTTAATTGATACTTTATGGTGTAAAATATGGGTTAAAATAGTAAATACTCCTAATAAATATCCCATGATCCAGCTACACCATTCATAGCTTGAATTCACCCCACAAACAGTCATTCACGGTGTGAATAATTTCTATCATGAAATTAATTCATTGAAACTAAAATTTTCATATTTCCATCCTCCTGGCCAGTACTATGGTATCCTCCTGAACACTTGGGACACTTACCATGTCTCAAACTATGTCCCAAAATACCTTTTATTGAATTTCAAATACTCAAAACCCCAATCTGAGTCCTGATTCTCAAAAAAAACCCACACCAAAATAAAAAATCAAAGTCCCTTGGGAATTAAAAACCTATAAGGATGTGGATCATTACAATTACATTGTTTTATTACACTACAATATTATACTAGGTTATAACCAAGGGTAAATTATTTGGTTCACAGATCTTTCATTCACAATGTTTAACATGTGTGAGTCATTACCAATGTGATTTAATATGAAAATATCGTGTTGTTATCATTTTATTGCATGATTTTCATATAATCATGTGTTTATTAGATGATTGGTTGTACTTATACATTTTTTCATCATATACTTTTTTTAACTAAGTTATTTTTTGTATAGATGAAATTGAAATTGGTGGCTCCGGAAATCATAGCAGTGATTGGAAATTGTATAAAACATGAACGATGGTCAAATACAGTGTATTCATCAATCACACTCCCTTCTCTCCAACCTTATGGGAATTTAAATTTGAGATTATCCTTTATCTAATCATCTTCCCCTGTATGGGTTCATATTACTGATTGATAGTCCAATTTTGGTACCATGAACAGGAAATCAGATACCTCAATGGATTATTAAGCATCATAATATGCTTCAAAAAATATATCAGAAGAAGGAAATTTCATTAGGTAGGATAAAATCTTGTAATTTTATGTCTTATGATACACCCCTTTCGATCTCAAAGAAGGATTATGTGCACCTGATCCCAACATTCATGTCTATAGATCTATTATAAAAAAATTGTTAGCTAGCCAGAAGCATAGTTGGTTATTGAATTGGGACCTCTAGTTGGGAGGATATATTGGTTTATATTGGGGATGTCACTTTCTTGGTGTAGTAGAGATATAAATAATTTGATAAGAATCTAAAGGTGGTATGTTTATAAAAAGGTTATATAGATCTCACATACCCTTTCTCACTAAAGCAAGCCTCTCGCCCAGGACCTTATCAGAAAGTCGATCCTAGACACAAATACCTTTCATATAATTCATATAGATATAGAAGTGAGCCTTTATGAGATAAAAATTATAAGAAAATATCTAATCCTGGTAGAAATATATGATGAGAATCTTTCCCCAGCATCTATATAGGATTGCGATGAGAAAAAACATGCTGATTTCCAAGTAATTATTTCTTCAGGTGAAGAATGACCTAAAGAGGATTTTCATCCAAAGGTTGAAATTCCATTTGGAATCTAGGTGTCTTTGTTTATAAATAAGACTATGAAAGAGCTACATGAATGGTGTCCTAGAGTTTTCCCAACCCACAGGTCTCACAGAGATTAGGGCACCTACTATATCACCATGGAAGAGGTTCAGTTCAGTAAATGGGGGTGGGAGGTCGCCTCAAATGCGGATTGACTGGTCTATTTTCTAGCAATTTTAGAATTTTCTTAATTGAGTAACTAATCCCAACTCAAGAATCAAAATATAGAGTGAGTGTTAGTATATTTAGGATGGGTCATATTTTTTCAATGGTATGTTGATTAGCTTTGTGGTCCCAATACTATCGAAATTATACTAACATCTTGGACACATATATAGGGGAAAGGCCTCATTCATAGTTTTTCACAATTTAATAGTATTATGGTATTTGATTTTGGATCATATATATGAATGTGAATTTATCAATATCTAACAGATTCATGGTTCTTTATTTAGATTGTATCTCTGAACCCTCAGTGGCGTCAAGCCAAGTTCCTTTGATAATCGAGTTACCATGAACAAGATAAACTAACAAAATCAGTATGTATATACCCTATAAGAATTCCTAGTAGGTATAATTTATGATAATGCTAATAGAATTATTATATAATTTGTATATCTTATATCTATTTAAGAGAAAAATTTGGAATCCAAGGTAGATATGAAGGTTATATGTAAAAGATGTGTGCCATATAGATTTGGGAGGAAATTAAAATATCCTTAAAAAATGTTCCCTTATCCACCTCCATGTGTACAGATTGAGAAGAATGCAATGACCGTGTTTCAATTTTGGTATATACTAATGATATAAGATTTTGGCATACAGTCAAACTTTCATTCATCTAATGTTGTCGTTAAGAATAAATCTGATTGTATCAAAATTTGGAATCATTTTCATACCACTTTGAAGTTATTTGAATTAGTATTGAATATAAAATTTCCTTCCATGATTTATATATTAGATTATATGGGGGTTTCTAAAAACACAAAGATTCCCCAAAAATGACTTCTACCAAGGATACCTTTGATATCAGTGATACAAATAAAAAAAATAAAGTATTTGGATCCAACCCCATAAACAAGTGGGGAACCTTTTTCATTATTTATTCATATCACATTGGAATTATTAAATTCTTGTAGGGAGTGTGATATTAATATAAAGAGTCAATATGTTAAAGAATCCAGGATGATACTCCATGTGGGGGAGATTGACCTTCCCGGTTTCAGACATGTAACTTCCCTATGCATATTTCTTTAGAAAATAAATATAAAAAGTTCAGATCTTATCTATGAGATATGGATGCCTTGACCCAATACTTAAAGGGTATTATTTACTATTATAATCACATAATAGTTATTTTAACATCATGAGTGGAGGGTAATGATGATTAGAATTAATGTTTTCTCTAAGGGAGAGGTGAAATGAATTTCCATTATGATTTTCTTTTCCCTATTAATGTGATTCTAAAACTATTTGAATACTTGTAAAATTTTGGAGGTGAGAAATCACTTTTTAAATCCCCATACTACACTTAAGGTGGAATGGCAGTTGTATTGGATTCCCCTTTTAGTGAAAAATTTGCTGAAAATTTTCTCCTGACATATTAGAGCACATGCGGTCGGAGGATGCCAACCTTGAGGGAATATTCCCACCCTTTCTACCACCTATTGCATTCTCTAGATAACTAACCATTGTAGGTATTCATAAAATAAGGTAGAATAAAATATGTATAACTTAAATTTTCTTGATGATAACAATAATGTGGGCCTACCCATATAGTGGGTCAACCCTTATGAATCTTGTAACATTGTCTATACAAGAGTGAGTACCCTCAATGCTTATAATTGAAGATCCTATAGTAATGGAGATTATCCTAGATGTAACAGAAATTATTTCAATGGTTTCAGGGGTTAATATTTCTCTAACTACTATGACCATTCTAGTACTAACAATGGCTACTTAAATAGCTATAATAACTATTAAAACTAAAAGGGTTACAAAGGTTGATCTAACTATATATATTCAAAGGGATTTAGTGACAGATTATGATCTAGATTTACTAAATAGTGTTTTGATTAGTTTGAGTCCATTAGATGACTTTATGGAGTTCAAGGATATTAATAACTATTTAAAAGTATAGTTTTCTATTTTTTGTGTTATCTTCTAAAAGGGTAAGTTATTTTATAGTTGTAATTTCTTATTGAAGTTGTATTACTATAATTTTCCCTTATATATATTTTTATATGTAACTAGTACATTTTTTCAAAAATCAAAGGTATCTTCTGAACTTGAGGCCCCATCGAAGAACATATATTTTCCAGAGAACATTACCATTATCATCTTCGATGAAGTAACAATAGTTTTAGAGGGTAGGATCACATCATTAAATAGTGACAATTTATATTCCTAGTACTACATGCATTATTAAATTCTTGAGCTGATTTTTTTTACACATATCACTTAAGAATATTCAGTTTAATTTAAATAAACTTGTATTACATTTTTTCCAACATCACTAGTAATGAAAGTGATGATAATAAAATATGACTTCATGTTAGTTCCCTTAGTTAGTGTTAAAATTTAGATATTCAATAGTTGATTGGGTGATCGAGTGTATCCCACAATTAGAGAGTGACTTTGAGGCTGGCTAGGAGGTTATAAATGAACCTAAAATAACCTTTAATTTCGAGTGTAAAATTATTTGTAATCACATTTCCTAAACTCCTTTGGATGAAATTCCAGTGAAGATACCTAGAATTCATCGAATGTTCACAACACCAGGACACTAAGGGTTTCATAATTTATCTATTCATGATGTAGTAAAATATATCATTGAAACAAATGTATGTGAATGAGAATAAGTGTCAATTATTTATATGGAAGAGACTTCAGAAAATGTTATAAACCTCAAATATATTGTATACTAGGAAGCCTCTTAATATGAATTGATAGTGGTAATATGAAAACATTACATCATATAAGAATAGTATTCAGATAATTAAATTCTCTAATAGTTGTATTATCTTCAAAAATTTCTCCACTATAGATAAGGATATCAAGAATCACCAAAAGTTAGTTGATAAAGTAGAGAAGGTAATAGTGGATACTTTTGCGTAGTCCAAGATTCTACTTCCTTATAAAAAGGTTGAAATTTATAGGATAGATAAACTTAAAAACCATATAAACTAATTCCAAAATTCAATTAACAATATTTATTCTTTCATGGAATGTTTCCTATTACATTCCATTACCCTCTTGAAAAAATTAAGAAGATTGGTTCTAAAATTTGAAATTACCTTCTCTTGTTAATGAAAAAACATTTTTTCTCAATTATTTTCCTAATTTATTTTACTATTATTTCACTTTTTTTATTCATGTTGTCCTACATAACTTTCAAAGGGTAACATTGAGATAACTTGAATCCATTTGATCAATGAACTGGAATGAAAATAGTTAATCATGGTTCCTGAATAACTAATATTGTGAGGTTTCCTTTTGGGCATGGATCATAGATAGGTATAGTCTTAGGTTTCATCACTATACAATAGAGTTGTTCTATTTGGATATGTAAATGGTTTTCTCCTAGGTGTGGCTCATTTATGGGTATAGGAACAAATACCATCACTATAACATTAGATTTGGTCCATTCAAATACTGAAGAGAAGTTGACTCAGTGTGATGAGAATCGCATTAGGGGAGGATTTGGGATGATAATTCTAATCATCAGAAAGGATCAAACACCCTAAAATCACACTTTTAAGATATTTTTTATAGAAAATTTAAAACAATATGATAGGAATGTAGAATCTATCTAACTTATTCCTAGTCAAAGGGATCTAGTGAGTATAGTATGACATATTCTGGGATCATATAATGGAACCAAAAAAATATTTCCCTATTTTTTCTTAAGCCTCATGTAGGGGAGACTTATCAACTAGGGACTCAACTTTTTATTAGATATCTCTTTATGGGTTTTAAATATAACAAATTTTTAACTTTTTCATTTAAATGCTCCATTTTTCCTAGATCACACATAATTCATACCCAATGAGTGAAATATCATCTTTTTCTAAGGATTCCCTTTGTGCATTTTTTCCTAGTCAGCTCTATGTCTCTTTCCTTAGAAATTTTAAGGTCATTCAAGTCATCCCAATATTAATGGTGTTTTAAGATAAAAATATTTAACCAAAGAAATGTGAGGGGGTCTTCATAGATACATGAGTGGATTAAACCTGATGATAATGGGGGGTTGAACTTCCCAAATGTAGAAAACCTCAAAAAATGGTTCATTTAGTTTAGGGTTGTGGTTCTTATAATATAGGTTGATGATATTTTACATTGAATATCTTTGAATAAATATTTTTTTATTTTATGGTTGTATATATTTGACCAAATAAAATTTAGGTGGACCATCCAGTAACATGGGTGATATGGACCTAATGTGAATTTTAATATCCTAGTACTACTAATACAGATAGCTTCATGAATAGATAAACACAACTTATGGTAATGACACATGAACCAAGAGTTATTTTAGTTTAAGGATATATAGATTTAACCATATACTGGTTCTAATTGTCATATGGGAAAAAATAACCTGATTAGAGTGACCATCATTGTCAGTGATGGTGGACTTACAATCCCCATGAGTGTCACAGAGCCTGATGGTGCAATCACAAGGAGTGGATACAATCTCAGTATTTTTTATGGAGAATTTTATTGAGAATACATTTCCTTTTTAGTACTTAGTCAAAACACCTATGATATTTTAGGTCAGAAAACTTCAAGAAAATGTTATGAGCAATCAATATAGAAAGTGCAAGAAAATCCCCAACATAAATGGGGGACCAATGTTGTTATAGACTACCCTAGAATGGGGGATTCAATTTATGGTCATGAAGCTTAGAACACTGGTTCATATAGTTTAAGTTCATGCTATGAGGAATTATTAAATTCTTAAGGGTTATATGTCATGTATATTCTCTAAAGGTGATCATGATACACAAGTGTGTAACATTGATAGTATCAAATTCACTTAAATATTTTGATTATGGGTTGTGTAATTCATAAATCAAGAAATTTGGATGATGATATGAGACATGTATTTTAGTGATGAACACTAACTATATTAAATTGAATGGTTACACTACAATGGTGTAAAGGAATACATATATTAGAGGAAATTTTCCTTAGGACATAGATTCTCCTGGTTAGATTACCATATTCGGCATGCAAAAGAAGAACCATGTTGAGTACATATATGAATATCCAAAAATAAGTGTCCCTTAGAGATATATACACTAGTTATCGATATCCACAGATAATTTATTAGGGTTTTCAAGTCTCTTTAAGGAATCAATAATATGTTTATAATAATTTCATGACTTTTTTCACTGAAAGGAGATGGTGAAAATATGTTCATTAGAGACTAGGACTATAATAAGTTTTGGAATCCATGTTACCAAAAGTTGTGATAATGGAATCATTGGTAGGTGAATTGAGTTTATGTTATATTCATCTTCATCTAGGGTTTTTGTGGAAGAGTGAGGAAAAATAACACTATTCATTTCCTTTTGATCACATGTCATGTTGAGGAATTATATGGTTGATTAATGGTTTCCAAGTTCAATGTATGGAAGACCATAAATATACAAATTTAGTGCAATTGATTGACCAGGTGAGACCCTCTATATAAAGTGGGCCAATTTTTTTGTTATTCAATTTATTGGATCATTGAGTAACCTTAATACACTTTAATTAAAAAAAATTCAAGTAACTAGTGGTAAAAATTGTAATTATGGTGAAATAAAATCATGAAATGTTCCCTTGTGAACATAGGATTAAAATACAAACCACATAAAATGGGTTTTCTTTATTTGTGATTGTTTTCCTTTTTATTTTATTCTTGTGAGTGTGTGTTTTTCTGGATTCATTGTGGTGATAGGGTGTTGAAATACTTCTAAGTTATGATGCATTAATCATTCAATGAATCTATATTAGTTATCTATTTCTTCATTTTTGATCTACCGAAAGATGTCCTTCTAGAGATTTAGGTTCAGAGAGTATTTCTCATCAAGTGGTATAAAATCATGGATCAGGATAAGGGAATTCACTTACCATATAGAGGTATCTTCTTTTAAATATATTGATGATTTAATTTTAGTGGGATTTACTATGGTAAGGACATTTCATTGGATAAATGAATAGTGAGGGTGGATATGTTTGATTTAATGGACTTTAGATTTTGTAGATATAGATGGATAATTATTAGATCTAAAAGGATATTGAAACTCTATTAACTAGAAATAAAAATGATAAAATCAGAATAATATAACTATATCTCCTATAGAATCATTAATGGATATTTTTTAGAATCCAATTATGATCCAAAAAATCTGATGTTAAGACTATTCAGTTTAAGACTTTTGGGAGAGTGATCAGTATAAGATCATGTTGATGTTTTCAAAATGAACTAAAATCAGCTTGAGTTAGTAAAGGTATCTTTTACCAATGAGGTTTAGTAAATTTTGTTACATTCCTCTTTACTAGAGTCATGAGAATCAATGTAAATGGTTGTGAAAAATTATTCTAATAACTGACATGGTAATTGTGGATATCCAAAATTTTATCGTGAATAAAGAGCTCTAGAGTAAAAAATTTTGGGGATCTTATGATACTTCTATGAACGCAAATAGAATAGGATGCTTTCCTTATAGAAGAAACCATATATTTTTAGTGGAATAATATAAATTAGGATTCATGGTAAATTTATTACACCCAACCCTATATATGTTCATTTTGGGAAAATGGGGCACCTTAATAATGATTTCCAAGAACAAAAAAAAATATGTGAAGATTAGTTTCTAGGAGTTAAACTTCTTGTAATACCATAGATGTATAAGTAAGAACTACACTTCTTAGTTTTAATGTTCTAATGGAATCCAAGATTATTGATTTAGGGTCACATTTTTATTCCATAGTTAAAATGGGATAAATTTAAATTTTTGTTTCTTGAAACATTAGAAAAGTTTGTTTACTTGATCATAAATCATTTTAGATTATGAGCAAGAGGATGTAAAAATATAGATAAATAATTGTTGTTTTATTTACTTATAGCTTCTTTAATATATCCCTATCCTCTAAAATAATCTCATTTCCATAGGTCCTTTGGATTATTTTAGTTATGGAATTATTTTTTTCAAATGGATTTTATAAAATTACTCAAGGATCTATTATTATTGTTAAAGGAGTGAAAGTTGGAACTCTTTACCTTATAAAAATAACATAAGGAGTCAAAATTGTTAAAGAATGAACTTTTTTAAGTTCATATTTTTTGTACTATCATTTGTTTTATCTAAATGAAAATAGTATGAATATTCTAGTGAGAAAAATGGATGTTAAATCTTGAGTGTTTAGTAATATATAGTTGTGAATTTTTTATACTTGTAAAATAATGGAAGGTGTATTTTATTATCATTATAAGAACTCCTAAGAATTAGAAGCTAGAAATTTCTTATATTGATGTGTAGGGAACTACCCTAGATAATTCAAATACTAGAGAATAGTACTTTGTGACCTTCATTGATGATTCCATGATAAAGGTATGAGTTTATTTCCTAAATCATATTTTGATGTGTTTGGAATCTTAATCTGGTGTAAATATATAGTGGTGACAGAAAAATGTTGTAAGATATAGTTTTTAAGACCTAATAATAGTTTTGAGTTTCTTATAAGTATTTCACAAAACTACTACACCCACAGGGGAATCATACATTAGAAAATGGCTCCTATAACACCTAAAAAAATGGTGTAGTGGATCATATAGACCGGAAATTTATGGAGAATGCGTGAATAATAAGGATTTAATCTACAATTCCAAAGGATTTTGGGGCTTAATCCATATATGTTACCACATATCATATCAACTGAAGTACCTCTTCAGTAGTAGGACTACAATTACCAAAATTACGATCATTTGATAAAATACTATAAATTCATCACCTAAAGGTCTTTAGATATATTTCCTATTTTCATGTGGATTCCAATGATCTATATAATATTGATAAAAAGTTTTCCACAAGTTTATTTAGGTCTTATAGTAAAGAATAATATGGATTTCAACTTTGGAATTCTAGAAAAAGTAAAATAATCATAATTATAAATGTGTGCTTCAATGATTAGGTTATTTAGAAGGACTAGAACTTAGTGTCCAAGGAAGATCATGTCATAGAATTATCTCATTTCCTAGTCAACCTGGGAGGAATTTTCAATAGAGTTTAACTATATAAAAGTTAAGGGGGTACTGAGTCAACAAGAAATTTAGATATTTCATAAGAAAGTTCAGAATGCAGTAGAAAAAGTTCAGATAGTGAACCAGTGGTTTATATATCAGAGAGCTCAGTGGCTATTGAAGCACATGGAAGATAATCAAAATATCAATTAACCAAAGTATCAAGATTAAAAATAGATGAATCATAGGTTCGATTGTGATGATACTCCAGGATCAGATGATGAGTTGATTAGTATAAAGATAATCTTCACTTCTTACATTTAAAGGATGGTGGATAACCTGAACATCTATGAGAGGCAACAAAACTCAAGGATTATTCTAATTGGTAGTTTTCTATGAAGGAGGAGTTGTAATTGGTATATATAAATAAAACTTGGTAATTATATTCACTTTCACATAGATATAGTGATATAGAAAATAAATGGTTCTTTTGGTTAAAGGAATAACTTAATAAAGACATGACGTATAAGGCTAGACTATTGGTGAAAGGTTTCCAATAAAAGGAAGGTATTGAGTTTTTAATGTTATTTTCACAAATTTGTAATCACACTGCAATCAGGTTTTTTCTAATTGTGGTTGATACCGGAAATATCTCTACTGAAAAAATCTATTCAAAGATGAAATTTCTTCATTGATGTCTAGAGAAAGAGATTTATATAAAGAAACCATATGTTATTGTTAATAAATAAAATCATGACTTGGTTTTTAAACTCAAGAGGATACTCTATGGGTTGAATAATTAACCAAGGTAATGAAACTAAAATTTCATTGATTTTATGTCATAGAAATGTTTCATGAATAGAAACTCATATCATTGTTTCTACTAGAAGAAGTTTGA
This sequence comes from Viscum album, assembly GCA_963277665.1. Taxonomy (NCBI): domain Eukaryota; kingdom Viridiplantae; phylum Streptophyta; class Magnoliopsida; order Santalales; family Viscaceae; genus Viscum; species Viscum album. The sequence continues at coordinate 1,936,662,124 of OY728142.1, forward strand.
GGATTTATGTTTCTTTATCAAACTCTTATATATGGATGATATTATTTTGGTTATACTGAATTCTCAATATATTCAAATTCTTAAGAAATATTTTTTGAGTAGATTTTGAAATGAAATATTTTTGTTGAGATAAAAATATCTTGGACATATAGATTGAAAGGGGATGAAGATCCATAACTTTGGAACCCTCTTAGAAGAAGTACATTTATAATTTCATTGAACATTTTAGTATGACTAGATATAAATCAATTACTAATCCCTTGTAGGGAATTTCAAATTATCCAAAGAACATTCACCTCAAATAGATGATGAGGCAAAGTACATGGATAAAAATTTATATTCATCTATTATTGGAAGTTTGATGTATGACATGGTGTTTACTCACCCATATGTGGCCCATTCAGGGTGATTTTTTATCTGGATTATGTAAAAATTTAGAAAATAACATTGGGATGATATGAAGTGGATTCCCTATATTTCAAAGGAATAGAGTATACTTATTTTCATTTCGGTGTACTTGAACCATTACAAGGGTATGTTGATGCCAATTTTAGGGGATATTCCAATACTAGGAAGAGTAATTATAGTTATGTTTTTACTTATGGTAGAATAGTAATTAGTTATATTTTAAGGATTAAATTGGTTATTTATCTCTCATCAATGAAGGATGAATATGATATAGAAATGGATGAAGGGAAATAAATGGATCAGTTGAGATACTTTCTTAAGGAACTTTGTAAGGGTTAAAGAAATAGAAAGCATTAATTTGATATTTAAAGTGTTATTAACATGGAAAATAATCTTTTTTTCATTTTAGGACCAAACATATTGAGTACCATTACATATGGAGGTTGCTGGAATAATGGGATATGAATTTAGAAAATATTAGAAGAAAAAAAATACTAAAGGATATATTCACCAAGGTTTTGTTCTGTGAATGCTAGAGGTAACATTATGCCTGAGTGGGGAAAGTCTAAATAGAAAATAAAATAATGTATTTTAATTCACTAATCAAAATGAGTATATGTTTTATGAAGGATCCATGAACCAGTATTCAAGTTGGATATTGTTATAGTTATAAAGTTTCTTTATGACACTAGTATTATGTTTATAGGATTTTCATGACCTTTTCACCAAAATGAGATGGTGACAAGGTGTTCAGTGGGGAATCAAACTACTATAATTTTAGGCAGTGAGGTTACTAGATATTTGTGATAGTGGAATCACTGATAGTTGAACTATGTCTATATTTGTGTCTTTATTTAGTTTAAGGTTGCTGGGAAGAGTGATTCATGGGAATTTTTTAGTTATTAATTATCATAGGTAAATTTAAGGAATGATACAGTGGATTGGTATTTTCATAGTGTGATGTATGGAAGACTGTAAATATAGGAAGTGGATGAAAATAATTGACCACTCGGGACCCTCTATATAAAGGGGTAGGACCAAATTATCAAGGTGTATCAAAGTATCAAGTCATCAAGTGGCATATGTGATCTTTAATCCACATGCCTAACAAGTCACTATTTCTAATATTTATATATATAGTGAAAGAAAATCAAGAAATTTTCTCCCATAGATATTGGATGAAAATTTAAACCATGTAAAACTAGTGTTTTTTCCTTGTGATTGTATTACAATTTATTTTATTCTTGTGAGTATGTCTGCATACATGATTCAATGTGGTTATTTTGGTGTATAAATATCTCAATGTTCTGATGAACTATTTTCCTAGAGAATCTATAGTAGTGATTTTTTTTCCTTTGTGATCTACCAGTGGAAAACAATCTGTAGCATGATGTTTGGGGAAGATTTATCAAATTAATTTTTTAATAATAAAAAACTTATGAAATTAATTATATTTATGAATATAATTAATATTCAAGATGGTTGTAGCACCCTAAAAGTTACACCATCATGTACGGAACACACACTCGATTCAAGAGTGATCGCATCATAATTCATTGCTTTATTTCACCCCTACATCACTGTTTTAAACTATTTTTGTATTTAAAATTTCAAATATTATCTCAAATTTCACATCCCATTTGATTCAATTATTAAATTTTTATCATTTTTAAGAAGATAAATTATTCTTGTTTTGGTGATTTCATTGTAGGAGGTAGTGATTTGGAAGGTCAGAGATGATCCAGAAGGGAAATGGGCCAAACTGGATGGAAGCCTGAGGACATCTATCCACTGCTCTGAACATTTCTCAAAATTAGTGCCTCCAAATGGACTGAAATTTTGTGGAACTCTCCAAAACTTCATGGAATACAACTCATCTCAATAAACTGAATCCCAATTCTCCCATTAATGAGTTCATCCTAACCAATCTGTTCAGGGGACAGAATCTACACAAAGTCAAAAAGTTTATTCTATATATCGGCCATATCTCATGATTTATTCATCCATTAGCCACAAATTTTGACATGGAGATAGTAAATATTCTGGGAAACAACGTTTAGTTTTTTTTTAGTCTAGATAAGCCTATTTACCAACCCAAAACTGAGAGAAAAGTGGTATATCAAAATATGGGTTCCCAAAACCACTTCCCATTTTGGCTATAAATTGACACCATGGGAACCTCATTTGCAAGTTTAGACAAGGAGTGAAGTGCTGAAATTTTGGAGTTATATAGGAGTCCTATCACCGACTTAGAGGTTTTGGAACCCCCTATACTCATAGGGGGAGCTGTTGAAGTAAGGATCCCTTCATTGAATCCTTCCTATCTTTCTTACTTTGTAATATTTATGTTTGCATAACAAACTTCTTTATTACTCTTCTATCTATTATATTTTATTCTATATTACCCTATTTTTATCTGTTATATTCTTAATTTATCATTCTATTTGGGATTTAAATCAAGATAAGAAACAATATTGGGTTATACCCTTTCTAAACCTTTGCAAATGCAATATGTTTCTACGATGACTATACCACCCATGGAAGAGTGGTTCTTTTAGTAATCGATATTACTCTCACCTTATTAATTAATTTATTTTTAATCAATGAGCTACTGTAATTCAATTAATATGATATTTTAATTGAGTTCTCAAATTTAAATAAACTAAGCAAGCAATTGAACTTAACACAAAAACATGTGAGGTTGATATTTTGTGTAAATTGGGAGAGCGTGACCTTAATCGGTAAAAAAACTATACGAGATAAATTTTTAGAGTTCAAATATAGTTCCTAAACTCAATTAAGAATATATTTATAGAATGGATTTATTTATTGATTTACCACTGACCGTAATTTATCTATAGAATGACAATCAAAGTAGGGTGTTGCGATTTCATGTTCCATAGTTAGCCTAGGGTTTAACTCTTTTCATATTTGTGGTAAAGTTAATTCTCATAGGGTTACAGGGTTAACAAATTATGGGATAATTATTAATTGGATGTTAATTTAAATTATAATGATTAATAAATAAGTTAATAGGTGGAGTTAGATCGATTACACTTTATAAATATATTTTTCAAAAAATATATCTTCTTGTTGTGTCTTATTAATGGAATTTCATTTCAAAGATGAAAACAAAAAAACAATATTATTCCAGAAAAAACCTTCTATATTTATAAATTATAAAAAACACCATCCTTTTAATTAGTTTTCTTATTTCCTCTTATTTTATTTTTAAAATACCTTTAATATGTTGTTAAATTTACTTCCTCCTTTGAGAGACAACCTTGGTTGGACACTCTGTTGCACCTAAGTACCAAAAAACCACTAATAATTTAAGGGAACCCATGACAATTCCTTTCAAATTGGTGTCATTTCTAGGGATGCAAGTAATTTATTCAACCAATTAAATCTATTTATTTTATTTTTCATTTGATTCTTTTATTCTCCTATTTCTTTATTCTTTCCCCATTCTCATGTTTTTTCTCTTACTCTCTTCTTTTATTTTTATCAGACCAACTCAAACTTATTTTATTTGTATTATGGTCCAATTTTATTAATTGATTTTTTATATTTTATTGATTTATGGAACTAAATAATCCCGATGATCTCTTAAATCTTGAATCTGATATTGAACATAGCCTTAGGGCTTGAATCAGACATTCTCAGTCTATGGGAAATTTCCACATTCAACCTGCCAGAGAATTCCTCCATTATAGTAACATTGAAATTGGAAGCAATTGAAATTCAAACATAAAACAAGAACCAATAGATAAAAATAATAACAATGAACTTAATAGAACCTTTCGAGAGTTGGCTGCAATAAATATTAACTATCAACCAAATTGTATTGCATACTAAATCTTGAATCGGACTTTGAACTGAAATTTGGGTTAATTCACCTTCTATCAAAGTTCCCGAGCTTATCTAGTGAGGACCCAAACAAACACCTTAAATGATTTAATGAGTTTTTATCAACCTTGAAATGAATAAATTTCCTTGAAGATCAAATTAAACTAAGATAATTCCCATTCTCACTTGATAGAACTGCAAAGGATTGGATGTATTATTTACAACCTAAAGATGTAACATGTTGGAACGATTTGAAATGTATTTTCCTGCAAATATTTTTTCTAGAATCAAGGACCAGTTCCATTCATAATGAGATCTCAGTGATCAAGTAATCATAAGGGGAGTCAATGTATGAGTACTGGGAGCGATTCAAGAAGTTTTGTGCAATTTGTCCGCATCACCAAATCGGTGAGCAACTCCTCATCCACTACTTCTATGAAGGACTCACACCTATGGAGAGGATAATTGTGTATTATGAATCTAGAGGGAAATTTTTTGACAAAAACTTAGTCGCTACACGTGCATTGATTGACAAGATGGCACAAAACTCTCAAAATTTTGGTGATCAAGGTACCCCAAATGTTAGAGGAGTACATCAGGTAAGTCCATCTTCTCTTAAAAGTCATTTGATAGATACCAAGTTATAAGAATTAAAAACTATGGTGTGACAGATTTATTTGGCACAAAAGACATCTCAACCCACTCCTTCAAGGCCTTGTGGCATTTTCACTAAGACAAGCCACCCAACTGACTGTTTCCCCCAACTACAAGAAATAGAAGATTGTGCAGTAGTGTTTCTTAGGTGACCATATCAGTAGAAAAAACAACCATATCACCAAAAGAAGCTTGATTCCATTGAACCAACATAAAACCAAGGGTGGAAGGATAAATCAGACATGAGTTATGGCTTTGTACAACAACAAAGGCCCCATTTTCAACAAAACTTCTAACAACCTCCACCTTACCAGCAGGGTTTCTAACAACCCCAAAAAAGATTTGAAGCCCAAGCATCAATAATCCAACAACAAGGGAATCCCCCACCCAAGTTAGATTCTAACACTGATGACCTTTTTAAGTAAAATGTTTTTAATAAATATAATGAGCTGAAAAGTCAAGGTTTGGAGGTGAGGGAGTTGAGAACACAAATGATCCAGATTTCCACTTCCCTCCATGAACTGGTAATTAAGAACTCTAGAAATGTTCCTTTACAACTTACTCCAAATTACAAAGGGAATGTCAGTGACACCACATTGATAAGTTAGAAGCAAATGAATGATACATCTATACCTACCATCCCACTAAGATTAACCTCAACTTTAGAAAAGCCCCATTCCACACCAACTGTTGAGAAACCGAAGGAGAAAGATAAAAGTAAGAAAAATATTGATGATATTCCTCCTAAACCCCTTACTTTTCCAAATAGAGTTGTTCAAACCAAAAATATGGTTAAATAGGCGATGAAAGAAAGAATTTTTGGATACATTAAAGCGTGTAAAGATCAACATCCCTTTACTTGAATCCATTAAAGAAATACCAAGGTATACCAAATTCTTAAAATAACTTTGTACCAATCAAAGAGGGATCAAGGTAAATGAGAGGATCAATCTTGGAAGGAATGTGTCAACACTCATTACACCAACTCTAGCAATGCCAAAATGTTCAAGGATCCCAGGACATTCACCATACCATACACCATAGGGTAGTTTCACTTTTATGATGCTATTTGTGATTTAGGAGCTTCCATAAATGTAATTCCTCACTCTGTATTTTCTTCTTTATAGGTTAGTGAATTGAAGCTAACAAGAGTAGTGGTGTAGTTGAAAAATGGAGCTACATCATATCCAGCAAGAGTCCTTGAGGATGTACTTTTCTGGGTAAGATACATGATCATTCCAATAGATTTCTATACGCTTAACAAGGAGGATGATTAGGTAAGTTCTCATGTTCCCATTATCTTAGGTATGAACTTCATCAAAATTGAAAAAACTATCATAAATGTCAATGAGGGTACACTTTCCATGGATTTTGGGGATCAAGTTGTGATATTTAGTGTTGTGGACTCCATGAAGTACCCCTTAGAGGACCATTCTGCATTTTTTATCTCTCATTTTGAACCACCAAATAAAAACCCCATGGAATTTCATTATCCTATGTTTATAGAGATTATGATTATTGGTTATAGTTTGATCTCTAAGAGTACTTCCACACCTATTTCTAATGCACAAGACTCTCTTATATTTGATTTTGAAATGGATTCATATTATGATTTCAACCATGTGAACTCTAATTATGACATGGTTGTTGAGTATGCAGATGGATTTGATGGTTTATTCTGTGATTTTGATGATGTATATTCTGATACTAATGTTCATTGTGCACATATTTCAGTTCCTTCAATTTCTCCATCCATACATCACCCCCTTACATTGTAACTCAAACCATTACCACCAAATCTAAAATGCACATACTTGTTAAGTCGTGAGAAATTACCTGTTATAATTTCTAACAATCTCCCTTTTGAACATAAAGAAAAACTATTGAATGTTTTGAGGGAGAACATCGAGGAAATTGAGAGACCTTGGCTGACATATTAGGTATCATCCCTTCCATTTTCATGCATAATATTCTTTTGGAGGATGGGGCTAAACTGGTTAGGTAGCCACAAAGGAGACTCAATCCAACACTTTTGTATTTTTTTTTAAAATAGGTTGAAAATTTGCTCGAGGTAGGTATAATCTATCCCATTTCAGATTCCCATTGGGTGAGTCCTATTCAATTTGTGTCTAAGAAAATTGGTGTTACTGTTATTGAAAATGAGAAAGATGAGTTAGTTCTAATAAGGGTACAAAACAGTTGGCGTGTGTGTGTTGATTATAGGAAACTAAATCAGTCCACTCGCAAGGACCATTTCCCCCTCCCATTTATTGATCAGATTCTTGAGAGAATAGCTTGGAAAACACATTATTGTTTCTTGGATGGATTTTTTGGATATTTTCATGTTCCTATTGATCTGGAGGATCAGGAGAAGACAACATTAACTTGTATATTCGGTACATTTTCCTACCGAAGGATGCCATTTGGACTTTGCAATACCCCAGGTACCTTCCAAAGATGCATGGTGAGTATTTTTTCAGATTTAATTAAGTCCTTAATGGAGGTATTTATGAATGATTTTACAGTGTATGGGTCTTCATTTGATTATTTTATATAGTTTGGGAAATGTTTTGAATCATTGTATTGAGAAGATTTTGTTCTTGAACTTTAAAAAGTGTTATTTCATGGTAGTGCATGGAATTTTTTTAGGGAATGTAGTGTCAAAACATGGGATAGAGGTTGATAGATCTAAGGTAGATATTATTTCATCCCTAACCTATCTTTCATGTGTGCATGATGTTAGATCTTTACTAGGACATGTAGGATTTTATCGGCACTTCATCAAAGATTTTAGTAATATTTCTATTTATATGTCATGATTACTTAAAAAGGATTATGATTTTGTGTTTAATGATTTTTGCAGGAATTCCTTTGATGAGCTAAAACAATGACTTACCACTCCACCTATCATATAGCCTCCATGGTGGGAGCTTCCTTTTGAGATTATGTGTGATTCCTACAACTTGGCAGTTGGATCTATCTTATCTCAGAGGGTGGAGAGACGTTCATATGTGATTGCCTATGCATCGAGGACACTAGATTTAACCCAATCAAACTAAAAAACAACGGAAAAGGTGTTTATTTCTATCATATTTTATTTAGATAAATTCCATTCATATTTATTGGGATCTAAAGTAGTTGTTTTTTCTGACCATGTAGCTCTGAGGTACTTCTTGAAGAAGTAGGATGCAAAGTCTAAGATAGTCTGATTGATGCTCCTTCTTAAAGAATTTGATATTGAGATAAACAACAAGAAGTGGTCAGAAAACCTAGTGGTGGACCACATGATTTGGCTTACTCACATAATAGAGGATGACACCTTGGACTAGGTATTACTTCAGGACACTTTCCCCAATGAGCATCTTTATTCCATCTCAGGTACGCATCCTTGGTATGCTGATTTAGTGAACTACCTTTTTGCATCTGAAATCCCTGTAAATTTAAATAAACATCAAGTCCAAAAATTAAAGATTGAGTAAAGATTTTATTTTTGGGATTATCCATACCTTTGGATCATGTGTAGTGATCAAGTTATTATGAGGTGTGTTCCTGATCATGAGTTTGAGTCTATTTTACATTTTTTCCATACACTTGCTTATGGTGGACACTTTCGACCCCAATGAACAACTAGGAAAGTTCTAGACTCTGGGTTATATTGTCCTAGCTTATTCCATGATGCTCATTTGTTTTGAAAGTCATGCTCGCATTGTCAACACAGTAGAAAAATTTCTAGGAGATACAAGATGACCCAAAATCCCATAATATTCTATGAGATTTTTTATGTATGGGGAATCGATTTTATGGGTCATTTTCCTAGTTCCTTTAGTTTTTTGTATATTTTGGTTTCTTTTTATTATTTTATTAAATGGGTGGATGCTAAGGACACTGGGACTGATGATTATCATGTTATAGTAGACTTTGTCAAGACATAGATTTTTTGTAAGTTTGGAGTACCAAAGGCCATCATCATTGAACAAGGGACGCATTTCTGTAATTGGAATTTGGATTCCATACTTCAAAATTATGGGGTGACATACAAAACATCAACACCATACCATCTCCAAACAAATGATCAAGATGAGGTTTCAAATCGTGAGTTGAAACAAATTTTGGAGAAAATAGTGAAACCAAATAGGAAGGATTGGAGAAAGCGCTTGGATGATTCTCTATGGGCTTATAGGATAGCATACAAAACTTCTATCAGTATGTCCCCTTTTCGGATTTTTTTTGGGAAATCATGTCTTCTCCCCATGGAAGTTGATCATCGGGCTTGTTGGTCTATAAAAAAATGCAACATGGATTTGGACAAAGCTGGAATTCAACAGAAGCTTCAAATTAAAGATCTTGAGGAGATTTGATTATCTTTATATGATAACTCAAGGTTCTATAAGGAAATATCAAAATAATCTCATGTAAAAATGATCTAGAAAAGAGAATTTCAAGTTAGTGAGAAAGTCTTACTCTATATTTCACAACTAAAGTCGATGACTGGTAAGTTGTGTTCTAGGTGGTTAGGTCCTTATGTTGTGGCTAATTTTTTTCCTTATGGTGTATTGGATATCACAAAAGAGGAAACAGGGAGGATCTTTACATTCAATAGGAAATGTTTGAAGAAATACATTGAGGGACTTCTTACTCATGTAGTGGATTTGATCACACTGCATGACCTCATCACCACTTGAGCATATCAGGTTGTTCATAACACTTTAAATTTTATATTATTTATCCAATTTAAAATTATTCATTTAATTTGCACATATAATCTCATGGGTTCACATTTAGGAAAATGAAATATTTTAAGTGTGGGTGAGGGAACATTTTAGTTTAGTAATTTCAATTTTTTCCTGTTTTTCAAAAAAATGTGTGTTTTTCAAATTTTGTGTGTTTATTTTTTAGTTTTTATGTGTTTTTGAAACTTTTGATCTGAAATAATTCTCATCACGATTTTAAAATCCATATCAATAAGCGGAACAATTTATCACATGAAACTAAACTTAAATGAATGATGAAAATGACTTTGTTTCAAGTTCAAATATTTAGTAATTTCATGAAAAGTACTCTGAGTTTTGAATATCATGCCACATCTCACTGTCTTTATATTTGAGATCACTTTCCTATGAGGATTTTAAACCATTCTTTTCATATTCTTTACATTTACCTAACTTATTGAGAGAACCAAACCATGCTTCATTTAACCAAAATTTGATTTATTCTTATCAAAACTTGAGGGTTTGAGGGACTTGTTTTTTAAATGATTGATGAATTTCTTTGGTATTAAAGCCCCTATTTCATAATAATCCTTTTTATAATAGCCTACCTTGAACATTTAATCCTTTTATCCCTTAGAATCCATGAACAGCCTATCAGGATAGCCACATTACAAGCCAATTTTCCCTATCCAACCAACTCTTGAATTGAAATTGCATAATATAGTTGAACTTAAGTGTGTGGAATCTATCTTGTGTTGTGATAACACATTTTTTGATACATTAGGTGGAAAATTAAATTCCAAAGATATGTGTTTGCTACTGAAAAAAAATCATTCTATTGAAATTTGTGCCTTTCTAGAGATTTCATGATAAAAGAATTTGTGCCTTTCTGGAGATTCCAATGAAGAAAAAAAGTTGTGCCTATTTGAAACTTTCACAAAAAAACTATGTTGGAGAAATACTGAAATTTTTGTTGCAAAAATTATGAATGGTGTAAACATTCTATGAGTTTTCATGATGATGGAGCCGAATTGATACTAAGGGGAGTGAGGAGGATACCATACCTGAGTGAAAATTAGAATAATGCAATTTTTCTTAAAAAAGAGTCAATCCCTACTCATTCAGCCTCATAATTTTTTTCATCTAAATCCTACCAATTGAAATATATAGAACAACCCTAAAAATTCATCATTATAAATATATTTTTTTATCTCACATCGGGTGGTGATGTAGGAATTTATCAATCCTATGGTGACCCTTGTATGAGTTTGGATGATAAATAAATCGCTAAAAAATTACATTTTTGTGATGAGAGAAAATTAAAGTGAGGTAAGTGTTTTTTGTGCATAGGAGGACAAATTAAGTGGAAATATATTGAATGATATAAATGGAGAACTTGAAATAATGGATTTTTATGAGGCATGATATCTTTTGTTTCTTGGTGTGGAATTGTTGGATCTCAAGGATATGTGTTTTAAAATTTGTTTTAATTTGATATTGATGTTTAATTTTCATGATTTTCTTGTAATACATGATATGAGGTTTTTTCCAGGAGTGCAAAAGGGTGAGTGTGGGGGAGTGATCGCATCACAATTCACTGCTTTATCTCACCCCTTACATCACTGTTTTAAACTAGTTTTGTATTTAAAATTTCAAATATTATTTCAAATTGAACAACCCATTTGATTAAATTATTAAATTTTAATCACTTTTAAAAAGTTCAATTATTATTTTTTGGTGATTTTATTGTTGGAGGAGCTAATTTGGAGGGTCGAAGATGATCCGGAAGGGAAATGGGCCAAACTACATGAAATCCTAAGGACATATATCCACTATTTTGCACATTTATAAAAATAAATACCTTCAAATGGACTTAAATTTTTTGGTCCACTCCAAAAAAACATGTTATACAACTCATCTCAAGAAAAAAAATATGGATTCTCCCATTAAGAGGGTCATCTGAACCAATTTGTCCATGGGATAGAATCTACACGAAGTCAAAAAGTTTGTTATGTATTTCGGCCATATCTCGAGTTGTATTCCTCCATTGGCTACCCAATTTTACATGGAGACATTCAAGATTCTGGTATAAAACCTTTTTCTTTTTTCCAATTCGAGATAAGTCTATTTACCAACCCAAAACCAAGACACAAGTTCTATTTCAAAATCTGGGTGACCAAAACCACTTCCCATTTTGGCTATAAATTGACACTTTCGGCACCTCATTTTCAAGTTCATACAAGGAGTGAAGTGCTTCTATTTTAGAGTTATAGAGGAGTCTTCTCACCACCTTAGAGGTTTTGGAACCCCCTATACTTATAGGGTCTCTTGAAGAAAGGATCCCTTCATCGAAGCCTTCCTCTCTTTCTTGCTTTGTAATATTTATGTTTTCATAATAAACTTCTTTATTCCTCTTATATTTCTTATATTTTATTCTATATTACCTTATTTTACTATGTTATATTCTTCCTTTATCATCCTATTTGGGATGTAAATCAATATTAGAAACAATATTGGGTTATACCCTTTCTAAACCTTTGCAAATGCAATTTGTTTCTATGATGATTACACCACCCATGGAAGAGTATTTCTTTTTAGTAATCGATCTTACTCTCACATTCTTCATTAATTTATTTTGAATCAATGAGATAATTTAATTCAATTAATATGATCTTTTAATTGAGTTTTTAAATTGTAATAAACTAAGCAATCAATTGAACAATTAAGACAAAAACATGTGATGTCGAGATTTTGTGTAAATTGTGAGAGTGCGACCTTAATCGGTAAAACAAAACCATACAGGATAAATTTGTAGAGTTAAAATATATTCCCTAAACTCAATGAAAAAGAGCTTGTACCCAAGTGGTAAAGGATCCTTCTTGTCATCCAAAAAACCTAGGATCAAATCCTGGTAGGGACTAATTTCCGGGTACTATAGCAGGTCACCGTAGCAGTACTGTAGCAGTTATGGAACTGTTGCAGCGGTAGCACTGTAGTAGTGGAGGCACTGTAGCAGAAATTTTAGCGACATCAGTATTGTAGTAGGTACTGTTACAGCCCAGGTAATGTAGTAGTACTATTCATAGAAGGGCTCTTTGGGCCAAAAAAATGGGCTTTCAGGCCTTGTATTCAAACCACTTGGTCTTGGGCCTTTGGGCTATGTAATGGGTCCCCCTATACCCAGTTTGAAAGAGGTATTTTATTTAAATAATAAATGAGTATTTGGCCCCAAACATTTAAAAAAATTCCCTAAACTCAATTAAGACCTTATTTCCAGAATGTATTTACGCCTTAATTTACCACTAACCATAAGCTAGCCTTATAATTACAATCAAAGTAGGGTGATGTGATTTCATGTTCCAAAGTTATCCTAGGGTTTAACTCTTTTCATCTTTGTGGTAAAGTTATTTCTCATAGGGTTAACAAATTATGGGATCATTATTAATTGGATTTTAATTTAAATTATAATGATTAATAAATAAGTGAAGAGGTGGAGTTAGATTGATTATTATTTATAAAAATAGTTTTTTAAAAAATATCTTCTTGTTGAGTCTTATTAATTGATTTTCATTTCAAAAATAAAACCAAAAAAACAATTTTCTTCCAGAAAACTTATTATAGATTTATAAATGATAAACAACCCCCATCCTTTTAATTATTTTTCTTATTTATTTTTATTTTATTTTCAAAATACCTTTAATATGTTGTTAATTTAATTCCTCCTTTGAGAGACAACCTTGGTCAGCCACTCTGTTGCACCTAAGTACCCAAAAACCACTTATCATTTGAGTTCACCCATGAAAGCGCCTTTCAAATAGATATGACAGTTCGTCATTCTAACTTTTTCATGAACCAGTGGGTCTAATGAGCATGTATCATAAATTTCTAGTGATATAGGGTATCCCCACAATCTTTGTGCATTTTGTTTATTCTCTATTTTTTCTTAATCCATGAAATATAAGGGTTTAGAAAATAGAGACTTGAAATTTTCTCATTCTTCCCTTTATGGGTTTCCAGCCTCAAAAGATGTACATATTTTTTACTTCATTTTATGGTCTTGAGATCTATACTAATGAGTGTTAGAGTTTAAGGCCATGAAACTTTGATAAAATGAAAAGCGATGGGAATACCTTCATAGAGAGGGTGAGGTATAACTCGATATGAATGGAGATCCCAATGAAAGTATAGATTATCTCATGGGAAAGTATATACTATTTAAGGTCATAATTATTGACTTGAGGGGTGAAAATGAAAACCCAAATTGGGCCCAAATTCTAATAATGTACCAATACCCTTCAAATAAAGAGTGGTGACATCGTAAATTTCAACTCAAGGCACTTGGATCAAAATTAGTGATGTGGAACATGTATGAAAGGGATGAATAATGACCGTATTCAAAGGACATGTTCTACTATGAGGTGGTGAGGGAATGCAGATATTAGGGGGCCCTCCCTTTTAGACATGGATGCTTTTGGTTGGTATACTATATTGGGGGTGTATATGCAGATCCATATTGGGGGAATGTATTTATAGTCAAACATAAGAGTAAATTGGAGTCTAATACACTCTTTAACAATAGCTATGAAAGGTTTATGGAAATATGAGACACTTAAATTATGAAGTGTGATTTATGAAAAAAGGATGTTTGGGAAGGGTGATGGAGGAATTTTATAATTGAACTTGATATAAATAGGGTTTTATAATTCCTTTTACCATACTAGATCACAAATCGGGTACATTTATGACACAAAACACATGATTTAACATTTTCTTATGGGTATGTTGTTATATGATTTAATTTCATGTGATCAGGATTTAAGTGCTATGTATTTTTAAGTCATACAATTAGGATGAAAGTGAACCGATGTGAAATTATGAAAATTATTTCTGGATAAATCTTTCATTATTTTTTGTTTTTATTTGTTCTCAATTCATTGTGATCAAGGAATGTTCTATGTTGGAGTAAACCTTATGTATCACATATGGTATTTCAAACTTTGGTTGGATCTTTGGAGGCATCTTCCCTAGTATCATCAGATTTATGAGAACCAATACTAGCTCTTCTTTGAGGAATTAACAAAGGTGAATATTCTTATTGGATTCTTTTGAAATTTAGTTTGTATGGATTTCCTTGTTTTTCAATGTGTGTAATTGCAACAAATCAAGATTTGAGATCTTTTAAAATTAATATTGTGTTTGATAACATGTGTTACATGCAATAACCAACTTACATGAGACATGACATCTTAAATAATTATTATTAAAAAATTATAATAAATCTTATAAGATAGTAATCAATTAAAAATTATCAAATTCAATGGATAAAATAATTATTATAATTTCATGATAAAAATCATTATTGTCAATAAAAGAAACTTTTATTTATATTTAGTGTTTTCATTTAAAAGAAAAATTTAAAAATTTTAGAATTTTAAATTAATAAAATGAACATAATTTTTACATTCACAAAATAAAAATTAATAAATCATGAATTTAGGGAAATATTTTATAAAATAACTTATTTTTAGGTAAATATTGAAAAATATAGTTTTAACAGAAATTATAAATTTTATAGCTTTATTATTATATATGTAAGATGTGTAAGTTTACAGAACATATTAACTGATAAAATATTTTTTTAAGGACTATAATCATGTATTTAAAATTAATATTTTGAACTTATAAAACCTATGTTCAACATTTTAGAACATAAGTAACATTTTATTATAATATAAAAAAACTTGTATTTTCATTTAATTAAAAAATTATAGAGAAAATAAGTTTTTGATTACTTTAAAATACATGGAAAAAATTATATTCAATTTAATAAACCAATTTATACCCTGAAAAAACTAATAATTTAATCTTATATATAAAATGTAAAATTAAAAATACATTTTTTCTAACAATAGAATTTTTAAGCGCTAGTGTTAAAATTAATTTTTAAATAAAAAATAAATTTTATTGGAAAAAATCGATTTTTTATTTAGAATAAGTCGGTCCAAATTATATAAATATTTTCATTTCAATTTTATTCATATAAATAATACTAATAGGATTAAAGTTGATTCCTATGATAATGGTAAAATAGTTATTTTCAAATAATTGTTTTATTAACATTATGTAATTTTTATATAATCAAATAAATTAATATCTTATAAATATGATATTAATATAATTTTTAAACTTATATAAAAATATTAACATACATTTAATTTTCAATAAATACTAAATAAATTTAAGAAAACTTAATAGTAAAAGAAACATTTTTTCTACAAAAAAATATTTGAATATTAAAAGATTTTTTAAATAAAGTTATTTGTAAAAAAATTATAAAATTAATTAAATTATATATGTCTTAAATATATGTTCAGACTACCTAATTTTGGTAAGAGTGGTTATATTATATTTTTTTTATATAACTGAAATTTCTTAGTTAAAAAAATACTTACCAAAGTAAAGAAACCAAAATGATGAAATGTACAAATCAGGTGGTAAAGAGATTGAAACATGTTTAAAACATGAGTAAAAATGAGTGGTAGAAGAATTAATAACCTTACCTCACCCCACACTCCATTATTTATAAATTTTGGATCCTTTTACCCTTGAATGTTTTCATTCCATTATTTAAAAATAATTGATGTTAAAAGTGTCATTTTCTATACTTATAAAAGGGGATCACATTCACGCTCTCAAAGTTACACATCACCTTTAAAGAAAAAATTTTAAAACATATTTTAAAATGAGTAGGTGTGGATTTATTAACCTTATCTCTCCCCACATTCCATTATTTTACACTTTTGGAGCCTTTCACAATTTAATAGTGTCATTCCATTATTGAAAAATAATAGGTGTTCACAAAAACTTCCCTTTTCTTAACTTATAAAAGGGGATCACTTTCACCCTCTCAAAGTTAAACATATCCTTTGAAATTTCCTTTAAAACCTACCCATTTTTCTCTCATAAAATTCAATTTCACAACCTAAATTCCTTTTTCACTATAATTCACCCTTATCCCTTCATTTCTAACAATACTTTCAAAAGAAATTTCAAGGTCCCAACATGTGTATTAATTAATCCGTAACTTTTTATTCATGATATATCTATTCCAAACATATAATAACCATATTAAAATAATGTCCTTGTAATAATTATTAATTTAATTTATATTTACATTAATGTAACAACCATTATTTATTCCTTTTCATTCACTTATAAAAACAAAGGAACATTGATCATGCGTTTTTGCGGACTACCACCTCAATAAAGTGGTGTATTTGGTTTTTTACCACCACCTACATCACTATTCATTAGTATGGAATTGAAAAATAAATTTGAAATATATAATATTATTATGATTATTAATATACAGCTTAGAATCCATATTTATTCCCCCTTAATCATTGTGAAATGAAAACGTTAATTGTACATTGTGCGGACTACTCCCTCCATGGAATAACGTTTTTTTCATATAGATTGTAATTATTTATAGAAACCAATTAAAATATGATTCGCCAATTAATAAACATAAAAATAATATCATTATTCTTATTTTATAATGATATTATACACTTCCTTAACCATACTCAACTATTGATTTATTGTGTATTCTTGTTTGGGTCGATCAAACCACCTACTTGGAAAATTTTATAAAACACTATCATGGATGACTATGGGAACTTAAATACTAATATTATTATATTTTAATAATTAAATAATTATTTTTTATAGTTTTTTAAAGGTTATATCATTTAATTATGTAATTATTAAAATATCATTTTTGATCACCAAAATTACCCAAATAAGCCTACATCAATTTAATTTTCATAAAAAAATAACTAAAACACCAATGGAATGTGATAAGTCATTTATAAATAAATATAATTAATATATTATAGTGACTTAAATAATATAGGATATTTAAACTTGGTACCATAGAATGGGTACTGATATCAACAATATAAAACATGCATGAAACCATTAAAGTTACTCACACCAGATAGTAATAAAATAGTTATAACTAATATATTCACAATAAATGATCATAAATAAAGTAAAAAAGTTAATTTATATTATTAAGGTTCTTAAATATAATATTTTTATTTTTATTTTTATTATACAAGATTTTGGAGTACATTCAACATAGTAGGGAAAACAATGTAAGGGTTTCTTTCTCTCATTTTCAAATCTATGAGATATGTTTGATATTGTGCACAATCATTTCATCTATATGGTGTATTCACTACAAAAATTACTTAAATTATAATTAATATATTCCATTTCATGATATTTTAATTTTGATTTTCTGGTATCCCTCTTATCCATATGTTACCATTATCATATTGTTGTTTTTTAAACTGAACTCTCATTCATTAAGTTATGATTGTTCTTCTTGATGTTATTTAATATAAGTTCAAAAAATTATTATATTTGATTTTATCATGTTGTATTTTCTCTTAAATTTATATGGATTTACATTTTTACTACATAAACCCATTTACAAATATTTCTTGATTCATGAAATATGACATCTATAAGAGATTTAGATAACTCAAATTTTATTTCTTTGAGTTAAAATATTGTCCCTTAAGAATAATTATTCTATGTTTTATAAATTATTTTATTTACTATTTCATAATATATTTACTATTTTATACATGGTTAAAATTATGTTTTTAACTAAAATATTATTTCTCAATGAATTTATTTCTCACAAATGTGAAAAACCCATTAGAAAAAAATTCATCTCCTTTAAAGATAATTTTTCCTCTATTCCTTTGTTAATTATTCACAAAAATATTTTCCTTTATTATTTTGAAATCCAAATATATATTTACTCATGTGACCTACCAATTTTTTATTACCACTTGTCAATGTAAAGTTTTACTATCTCTTTTTATGATTTGGGTTTTTAAAAAAGGAAATTCAAAATATTTAAGAAGTTTTTCCCACACTTTAAAAATAAAATGTTTTATCTTACATTAAAAAAAATTAAAAATTATGTCATTTAAAGAGCCTATTATTAAATTTTATCTTTTTAATGTAAATTTTTTTCCAATGTTTTGACACCACATTTTTGAAAATTTATGTCTTTTTTAAGGTACCATTATTGATAATTCTTTTTAAAAGTACTAGTTTTTTAAAAAAAACACTTCCATTTTTTAAACCTTTATATCTCTTTAAAGTAATAATTATTGAGATTTACTTCAAAATAAATATTTTTAAAATGCCTTGTTTTCTATTTCTAATAAGTGATGTTTTATAAAATGACTTTTTAAAATGACTCATAACTTCTACATTATTGACAATGTTAAAAATGTTTCCAAAAAACTCTTTTATGGTTTTGTTTCCATTTTACTCTTCGTATATAAATATATAATTTACATGGAAGTTATTTTTCATGAACCACCCTATAAATATTCATATCAAAATAATATTTTAGAGAAATTTAATTGTTAGGTATCAACCATTTAAATTCTTGAGGTCAACTTTTGTGATACTATCTACAAATGTTTTGAAACCCATTTTTCTTCCCATGGTTTATTTATTATATAATAAACGAATGATTTCAGGTGGAACAAATATTTCTGTAAGATTGACTGGTGGGGTCCTATATCTCATTGGTTAAGGTTTTATATCTCATGATTTAATGTTTTTTTGTGGTTATAATTCTGTTTTAGCTATGCTCACAAGTTTTTACATGGGTATAATTTTGGTCTAACTATGCTCAAAAGGTTGTGAATGAGTATAATTGTGGTTAATTATTCTCATGATGTTGTTTATAAGAATAATTTAAGTTTATCTATACATAAAAGTTTGTGCATGAGTATAATTATGGTTTATATATTCTCACAATGTTTTTCATGACTATAATTTCAATTTAGTTGTGCTCACAAGGTTGTGCATGAGTATAATTACAGTTAAGCTATACTTGTATGATTATGTGTGGATATAATTTCATTTTTATTTTTATAAGGTCATGATTTAGTTTCCTTATTCCACATTTCTTTGTCATGTCACTATGAATATACTCTATAGTTTATGTTTATTATCTCACACTCTTACACTATGGTACCTATTTGTTCATTTGAGATTACATGTCCTTATATTAGTACATATGGAGAACTCTTACCATTCAATTTTATTTTAATAAGATATTTCTACACATATCATACTTTCTCATATGATTATGATATAACCCTTGAAGACATATTGATGGGTTTTTCTCTTACTCAGTGTTCAATCTCACCCCTTTCTTTTATTTCTGTTTCCATAGAAAATTGTTTATAGGACTATATTTAGAAGGAAATTTAAAGACATAAATAGGATATGTCGGTATAGTGTAAAAAATCCTTTTTTATAAGAAACACATGGAAAATAATCCTTATAGACACTAAACCTTTAATTATTTATATTGTGTGATTATTTTTGAGATGTAATGTTTAACTTATTGAAATGATGAAAAATAAATATATGTTTATATTGGATCACTATAGTTGGTATCAAAGGATGGTTTAGTCAATTCTTGGATTAGTTTAGTTATTTTTGTGGATTAGGATTAAATAAATTTATTGAAAACCCTATAGATAATTTTAAGGGATAATTTTAAGTATATAATAAAATATTTAGGTATTAATAAAGTAGTGATTGTGTGGTTCTCCAAAAATTGCATCTCTGTCTTGATACTGGAAGGTGAATGTGGTTAGGGAATATAATCACCTAGGGATAATCACCTTGAAAAAGTATGTTTGAGTATCAATTCAATAATCACTATGGTTCATGATGAGTGAGCCTAAGATTTCACACCTGGCTGAACACTCTTGGTGGATTTTATTTGGTTAATCACATTCTATTTAAAAACCAATATATGGTATTTATATATATTGGAATTAGATGATGATTTAGGTTAGAGAACCTAATAATAAAATGAATATAGACAACCAAGACTAAAATAAATTATTGATAGGTTGGTCAAATTATTTCATAGTTGAACCTAAAATATCATAGGTTGAAATGAAGGTGTCATTAGAGAATATATTTTTGGATTGAGATTTTATATTCATTTGATTATTTACTTTGATTCTATTGGCATTTATCATCACATTTTTTGTTATATTATTTGGTTGGAAATGGGATTCTGAAAATGAAGTTGTAAAATGTATAACCCTAAGAACTCTTAAGGAATCAAATATGGGATAAATAGTTTCATAGACCTACCTAAGGTAGTGAGGTTGATTTCATAATATATATTTAATCTTTATACTCTTAGATGTTTTCATTAGTGATTAATATTTATCAATGATTATATAGTATGCTCTAAAATTATTGAGTATTATGTTAAACATTGAAGGATTTTTTGTTTGTAGTTTTGATTTAAAAGTTTGGAATTATATGTTAAATTGTATCAATCACAATGAAAAGTTATTTTATTACAAGTTTATAATTTTGGTTATAATATTTAATAACACATGATTAAGGTATGGATAATTATTAGGTTAAATATACTCTTGATATTGAGATACTAAAGGGTTGATTTATTTTGAAAAGGCAATAAGTTAGATAGTATTGGAAACCATGGGATTTATAATTGAATCATGATATTTTTGGTGAAGTCGCTGAAATTTTGGGATTATGATAGTGTGTGATTTTATGGTCTAGTGGTTGAAAGCATGTTAGCATTAAAGGTATAGTAAATTTTTGGAATAAAAAATGATTTCATAGTGGTTTAATTTTCTATAGAATAAAATGGTTTTGGGAATGGTTTGTTATGGAGAATACATTATTATTATATATACATACATGGGTATATGATTATAGGAATGATTAATCTTGTTTGAGGAAAGTAAAGTAACTTGATATGACCTAAAATATTAAGTTAGATTTCATATTTTAAGATAAAATATAAATTATGAATATATTAAGAATACCCTCATATAAATTAATTAATGAGTAATAACTAAAATTTTGAGTATACAATTCATTTAAGGGGGAAGAATGTAACAACCTAGTATTTTAGATCTCTTAAAATCAACACAATGCTCGATAACGTTTGTTACACACAACACTCAGCGTAAATGAGACATGACATATTGAATAATTATTATTTATAAAACTATAATAAAACCTATAATATATAAATTAATTAAAAATTATTAACTTTAAGGGGTCAAATAGTTAACATGATTTAATGATAAAAGGGTTATTTTAAAAAAAAAAATTTGTCTTTATATTTTTTATTTTCACTTAACACTAGATTTAACAATTTAATAGTTTAGAATTGATAAAATAAAAATAATATTTTAATTGATAATATAAAAGTTAACTTACTATGATTTTTTGGAATTTTTTCTAAAATAACATATTTTTATGAAAATAGTGAAAATATGGTTTTTATCAAAAGTATAAATTTTATAACTTTATTATTATATAAGAAAGACCTATAATTTTATTTTAAATTTTAATTGATTAAATATGTTTTTAAAGAATATAATTTGGTATTTTAAAATAATATTTTAAACTTATAAACCTATATTTAACATTTTATAACAAAAGAAACATTTCATTCTAATTTAAAAAGTATTTTTGGTCTTTCCTTTTTAATTACATATTTAAATGGAGAAATTCGGTTTTGTATTTATTTGAAAGCCACAGAAATTTTATTTTTATTTAATAAAATAATTTATATCCTAAAAATAATCAACATTTATAATTTAATCCTATAAGTAAAATTTAATCTTGAAAAGAAACTTTTTCCTAAAAACATGTGTTTTAAGCGTTAATGTTACACCGATAAATAAAATTAAAAAAATGATTTTATATTTGGAAACCATAGTTCTAAATTATATAAAAGTTAAAATTTCATTTTTAGTCAAAAAATAATATTATGTGACTAAATTTAATTATCGTGATATTTGTAAAATTTTTATTTTCATAGAAATGTTAAATTAACATTATGTAATTTTCATACAATCAAATAAATCAATCTATTATCAAAAATTAATTTCATATAATTTTTAAATATATATAAATATATTAAAAAAATTAATATTTAATAAATAATAAATTTTATTAAGAACACTTGATGGTAAAAACAACACTTTTTCTATAAAATAGTGTTTTTATATTAATTTTTTTATGTTAATTTTATAAAATTTAGAAATTGATTTAGATTATATGGGGAATAAATATAGGTTTATGACACCCAAATTTGATATTAGGTTTTATCTTATAATTTTTAATAAAACATAAATTAATTATTTTAAAAACTAGTTACCAAAGTAAAGTCCAAAATTGTGAAATGTAAAAATCATGTTCTAAAAGGCTTAAAACGTGATTAAAAATGTATGAAAATGAGGGGTATATAATTTATCAACCTTCTATCACCTAAAAATCCATTATTTATCATTTTTTTATCCTTTCACCCTTAAATAGTTTCATTCCATTGTTGAAAAATAATGGGTGTTCACAAAAGTACATTTTTCTTCACTTACAAAAAGGGATCGCATATACCCTATAAAAGTTTCACATACCCTTAAAAATTACCTTAAATCCCAAAAAAAATGTTCCTATAATGGAATTATATTACAAAAAATAAATCACATTTTCACCATTGTATATCTTAATCCCTTCATTTCCAATTAGACTTTCAAAATAAAGTTCACGTTCTCAATGTGAGTATTAATTAATCTTAAACTCATTCTTCTTAATATTTCTCTTCAAAACCTACCATAAAACTGGTAATATAATGACCTCGTTATCATTAGTATTCAAATTTGTTATTATATTTATATAAAAACCATTATTTATTCATTTCCATCCACTTATGAAAACAAAAAAAAACATTGATAGTGTGTTCTTACGGACTACCGCCTCCACAAAGTAACATATTCAGTTTTTCACTACCACCTATATTAATTGGTTATAAGGATTAAATTAAAGAATAAATATTATATATATAATATAATTATGATTAAATAGAGATAAATTATAATTCAAATTCATTCTCTCTCATTCACTGGGAAAAGAAAATATTAATCAAGCGTTGTATGGACTATCGACTCCATAAAATAACATTTTTTCATTTTTCATATATATTTTCATTACTTATTTAAACAACATAAAATATCATTAAAAAATTGAAAAAACATATAAATAATATCATTTTTTTATTATAATGGTATTATACTCTTCCTCAACCATACTCACCCATCAAGTTATAGCGTGTTCTTGTTTAGGTCTCTCTAACCACCTACTTGAACAATGTTATAATACTCTATCATGAATTACAATGAGAAATTAAATAAAAATATTATTAAAATTTAAGAATAAAATAATTATTGTATTGTGGTTCTATAATGGTTATAATAATTATTTTACTAATTATTAAAATATCATCTTTGATTAATAAAATAACTCAAATAAGCTTACAACAATTCAATTTTCACACAAAATAACTAAAACACTAATGGAATGAGAAAATATAATTATTAATAAATATAATTTTTCTATTATAATCTCATAAATGATCTAGGATTTATTAAATTGGTATAAATTAATGGGTATCGATAACAACATTATAAAACATGTGCAAAACCATTAAAATTACTAACACTCGATGGTAAAAAAATCTATAACTAAATAATATATTTATAATAAATTATTATAAATTAAGTATGAAAAAGGTAATGTACATGGATAATTTTATGAAATATAATATTAAGATATTTATTCTTCTTATATAGGATCTTAGAGTGAATTCAAATAACTGAGGAAACATTATAAGTGTTTTTTATCATTTTTCAAATCCCTAAGACATGTTTGATATTGCACACTATCATTTAACTTATATGGTGTATTAAATATCCCATTTAATTAAGTTATAATGAATATATTTCATTTCATGATATTTTAATGTCTTTTTCAGGGTAACCCTGTTATTTTTTTACTACCATTACTATAAGTGTTTTTTAGAAAACTCAATTCTCACTTATTGAGTTATGATTGTTCTTCTTGAACTTATTTCATATGTATTAGTAATATTCTTCTATTTGATTTTATTATATGTAATTTTATATTTTATTACAGTTTATTTATATTTCTACCAAATAAACCACGTTCCAAATGTTTCTTGATTTAAGAAATATAACATCTGTAATGGATTTCGTTAACTCAAATTTCTTTTCTTTCAGTTAAAATATTATTACTTGAGCATCATTATTCTATGTTTGATAAATTATTATATTTTATATTTAATAATATATTTCATCCATTCCCTATGGGTAAAATTTTTTTTTAACACAAATACTATTTCTTGAAGAATTTATTTCCCATAAAGGTGAAATGTTTTTAATATATAATCACATCTACTTTAAAGATGGTTTTCCCCCCATTTCCAGGTTCATTTTTTCCACACAAAAAAATAGTTTTTTATTTTAAAATAAAAATATGTTTTTACTCATGTGACCTTTTTATTTTTCATTACCAATTTTCAAATAGGAGTTTTACAACCTCTTTTTAAAATTTGGGTTTTTAACAAACTGATTTCAAAATATTAAAAAGGGTTTTTAATCCTTTAAAATACACATATTTCATATTCCACTCCGCATTTATTTTTCACACCTTTATGTAATTTCAAGGATATATTTTTGATTTTTTTTTCAAATAAATTTACATCATATTTTTGAAAACTTTATGTATTTTTAAGGATCTATTAATAAACATTTTATTAAAGTAAAATTTTAAAAAAAATATTTTTACTTATCCTTTTTCAAAAAAATTTACCTGCTTTATAGATTAATTATTGATATTTATTTAGGAAAAATTATTTTTTAAATTCCATATTTTTAATATTTCAAAGGTGATCTTTCTGGAAATGACTTTTCAAAATGACCCATAACTTTTTCTTTATTGACAATATAAAAAAAAAATTCTAAAAACTCTTATGATTTTGCTTCCATTTTCCTATTTATCTCTAGAGTAATTATTCACATGGTGTATATTTTTCATAAACCATCCTTTAAATGTTCATATGAAAATCTATTTTGGGGTGATTGAATTTTTTGGTATCAACCATTTACATTCTTAAGGTCAATTTTGGTGATACCATATAAAAATGTTGTGAGACCCATTTTTCTTCCCAAGGGTTCTTTATAATAAAATAAATGATTTATTTCAAGTGGAACACAAATGTATTCATGATTTATGGGTGGGGTCCTGTATCATCCTATAATACATTGGTTAAGGTTTCATATCTTATGAGATAATTATTTTTTGTGTGGGTATAATTTTAGTTTAGCTATGCTCATGGGGTTATGAATGGGTATAATTGTGGTTTAGCTATTCTCACATGGTTATGCATGAGTATAATTATAGTTTAGCTATTATTAGAGGGTTTTGTATTAATATAATTGTGGTTTATCCATGATCGTAAGTTTGTTCATGTGTATAATTTCAGTTTATCTATTCTCACAAGGTTATACATTGACACATACATAGGACATCATTAAATCCTTCATCCAAATAAATTTATATATTTACAAAACCCTAACTACACCAATTACTAAAATATAGAATAGTGGTAAGACTAAGCTGATCAAATGTGGAAAACGGTTATAAGACTTAATATTTTTGAAAATTTCATGATTTTTTTAAAAGTAAGTTGACTAAACTAATTGAGGAATGAATTGGAAAAAATGAAACAAGGATGAAGAGAGGAGATTTGATATAAAAGTATGGTTTTCATAAATTAAAAAAATTCAATCGTTACATGTGAGATTAAATCAAATTAAAATTTTTAAAACTTCTTGAAGTATCTAGTATATCCCCTAGACATTATCTAAAACAACCTAAGATAGTTGACCCCTCTCTCAAGATATGAATATTACCAGCTTAGGTGAATTATGTTTAATCTCTAAATAAAATGTGATGTTATGTTAACTCTAACTTTCCAATTCCCTTGATAACATTGGATTTCCTCCCATAATTAATATCACTTTATCTAGGTAATTAAGGATGCTGTTAATATTTATCTTAATTTAATAAAAAATAATAAGATGAATTCACAATCCAAAAAGAATTAAAGTAGTTGGTACTCATCATTTTCCATCAATTATACCCTCTCCTACAACACCTAGACACTCATAGTCACTCTCATGAAAATAAAGTAATTATAATTTTTAAGAGTGGGAATAGAAAACAAAATATATCATGAAAAACTTAAGACTTAAATGAATTGAAAGACACAATCCATGTAAGATATTCACTATAACATAAGGAAAATTAAAAGGAAAAACAAATCCTAAAATACACCAACTAGAAAGTTTATAATGATCCTCCTACTTCCACTCTCACATTGGGTGTTGGATTCCAAAATCCTCGTAGGTTGGGTAACCTATCATGGGTGGGTTAGTCTCCATTTTCATATAAACCAACATCTCTATTTATAGATAAATTACTTCACATATAAAATTTTAAATCTCCATTATCTTCTGTAAATTAATCTTTATTATATTAGAAATCATAATTCATTATCTATAGGCCTCATTTATTTATTATTAGAAATTGGTTTGTCCATGTGGAAGCCCCATCTTAAAATATGTCTTGAATATCTAGGAGATATGTTGTATAGGATCAACCAGTTTTTAATCTGTTAATCTTCTTCTAATCTCTCTATTTTAATTTCATATATTGGTTGGAACCCCTTATTCAATTTAAACCCATCATATATACCCTATCATGTAGTGTATTCAAACTCCAAAATTTCAGAAGAAAAGTCCCTCATATGTGATCTTCTTCAAATATCCCTCAAATCTATCATGTAGTGTGTGAATTTCCTGAAAGATTTAGGTACTTGAAAATATTCATAGAAAAATACACTAAAATAAGGATAATTAATTGTGGAGTATACTTCATCTCATGTGTGTGTGTTCATGCATGGATATGATATAGATTTTAGATTAAGGTATAGTATCCTCTTATTTTAAAATCCTCACTACTTCCATTTTTTTCCTACCCACGACATAACCAAACCCTACAGCACAACCTTTATTCATCCCCTATTATTCATTATCCTCTTTGATAAAGGATTATCTCTTGAACTATAGCCTCTTCTTAAGCAGCAAAAAATGTGGCACAATTCACGGAAGATGGAATATCTCTCTTCATTTACTTCATTCAACTAGAGTAATGGTATAATTATAGGACCACGGTTCATGATCAAGTTATTTATTTTGAACTTTAGGGTCCAATACATTGTATATCCATGGCTTCAGTGTATTGTTTTTCTTTAATTACCTGTGGTGATGAATATCCTCATCAGTGAGCCATATTTAATTTGCAGTGCAATGTTCGAATCCTATGGAAGTATGGATGTCCAATAGAAATTATTCATGAGTGAAGCCAGGATAACAATGTTCTTATAAGTGCAGAGTACCCAGATAAAAATATTCATCCCATATCGAAAGTTTCATGGGGAAGTCTCTGCTATTTAATTTAACATGTTCCAATTAAAAGGCATCAAGTCGGACTGGGGTTAGAGGACACCTAAATCCAATGTGTGTTTCCCCATGCCAGCGAAACTATTCTCCGACCACCACAAGAACTATTTTCCCTTGTGTTAATACAGTTTTTTATTGTGTACTTATGCCACTTGTGATCCTCTCTATCATACCCATGTGCAGGCCCTCCCGAATACTTGGTCAGCCTCCCCTATGGGGTTGCTAAGTGGCTTGCATATGGTTAAGGTCCAGCCTAGTTGTTGAACTATTTTTTAGCTAATTCATAACTTTCCATTGTAATTTTATCACAATGCATAGAACAAAAAACCAATAAAAATATTATCAAAAATTATAAATATTTAAATATTATTTTTTTAATTTTATAAAAATCTATTTTAAATTTTTATTTACCTAAATATAAATAATTCAATCAAAATTTGGGAAAAATTAATCAAATAAATTCTAAATTAAATAAAATTAATAGACAAAAATTATGTACATAGTATGAAATCATTAAATTCACCACACTTAAACAATGTATGTTCTCAAGAATATATATCCACTAAGAATTACAAAGGAAAAATACATGTTAGCAATATTTAAAATTAAAAATCAATGAAACCAAAAAAGATCAATAGGAAAATTAATTTTCAAGTGTTATGTATAAAATGAATCCAACTCCTCACTAGATAATAATATATTTGATAATTCCACAAGGAAAATTATGAATCCTATCCTTTCTTCCATTCAAGACTCTTAATTTATCATTATTAATCATGCCATGTTGTGAATTACCTCACCTTGGTTTTTCTTCTCATCACTCAAGGTAAATACATAAATGGATATTTTTCTCATACCTTTAGTATTTGTACCATAATTTTGAAATGGAATAAAATCGATATTCTTCAATTTGAAAATAAAAAATCACTAAAAGTCATGAGGACATGAAAATTAGGATCAATTGAATCTCAATATTAAGGATGGTAAGTAATTAATGAAAAACAAACTTTAAGTTCAAAAGGAGGTTTATCTATAAATTGAAATGCATTATAATAAAATAAAATTCCAATGGAATCCTTCTCTTTAAAAAATGACAACACCCACTTCCCCAATATCAATGTAAAGTCCATGAACCAATGAATTCATAATAAATAAATTTCCCCTCTTTATATATATATATATATATATATATATTTTTCTTTTATTCAAACTATTTTTTTTTCAATTTTTCAAAAGTTAAATTAGGAAAATTCTCACATCCACCAACCTACCCTAGCTAATAAAAGTAATTTATCAAGTGATGGTGGATTTTATCACTCCAAAAAATAGCCAAAAAATGTTTTAAAATTTTTTTCATAGAGAGGTAGAAATGAATTATAATGAATAATGACAAAAAAACTTTACCAAATTATAATGAGGCAACAAAATCATTTTAAAAATATTGTACATCCTTTTTTACTATGAATTCCCTCTCCTCTATAATTGAACCTTGAGAATTAGTAAAATACTAGAGTGTTAGTAGGAATGGATATAATTGGATTGTAATGTGGATTTTTCTTATAAAATTTAATTCAGGGTCTCTAATGGATACAATTAGGATTAATTTTGAGGTAGGTCTCAATGATATAGAATAAATTAGTAAAATATATTCAATCATATTTAAATTAAATTTTCACAATCATAGCTTTGAAAATATCTAATGCAAGTCCAAGTAGGTAACATGTCCTAAGTTATCACCATAAATTCACTTAAAATAATTGGAAGAATTAGTTCTATAAACCTATATGGAATGGGAATATATAATAAAGATTCAATCACTCATGTATTGTGTAATGATAACAAATTAATCTATAATAACTTCTAAAAATCAAAGAATAAAAAATGGAAGGGAAAATTTCATCTAAATGTGACTAAAATAAATAAAATTATTCATTGAATCAAAATTCCTATTCTTAAATATAATAATTCATTCACCCTATATTACTTATTCAGTTCTATTAATGTAAAAATTAAAATTTGGAATCATGGGGTTCCTAATTAATTTTAAGTATCATGGATCAAAACAATGGTACTAATCTAATTTTTGGTATGAAAATGTTTCATTAAAAACCAAAATATATTTTAAAAATAGTGCGTAAAAAGTTATGGTAAATTTTAAAATCATAATTTATACACACCTGTCGTAGGTCATGGAAAAAGAAAATTATTTCCCTGATTCAGCACAGAGGCTGGCCAGGGTTCTCTCACTTGGGGAGCTTTCTCATTTATTTACTCACTTGATCTTATTCAACTAAACTACTTATTTTTGGTTTTTATTATTTTATCTAGTAAATTAATTTAATTTAAATTAAATAAAAGTTTAAACTATCATGTAATGATAAAATTTAATTAGTGAAAAAATAAATTGTCCTTTATGGTTTGGTTTGTGGGTTCCATCATTCTAATTATTGGTGTTAAATTAAGTTTGATGATCCAATTCTGAGATCTCATTCATCAATTACTATTATTTTATTTAGTGGTGTGAAATCTATAATTCATTTAGAAATATTAATTCCACATCCTCATATAATTAAGGTTAATGTTATGCCTTAATTGAGAGTGTGACATCTTCTATGACCTGACTCCATCATATGGCATTTCATCAACTGAATGGATTAACTTCATCATATTATGATCTTGTATCTAGTAGAAGGGAGGAAAAATATTTAATAAAAAAACATAAATGTGTTTTATTTCAATTTCATGGTGGATGATCAGTACACCTATGCACTGTTATTCTTGCTCATCACAAACTTAATAAAACATAAGAAATTAAGCATAGAATGAATAGAATTTATACTTACCTCCCCTGGACTAAGCCTCGGGTTAGACCCTCGTCTTTTAGGGTAATAGTTCATGGTGGTAAGAAGATAAAGAAGAGAATAATAAAATAAAATAATAAAAATTAAAATAATTAGGATGATAAAAGGAGAATAAAAACACACACATGAAATCACAAACTAAAAATAGAAGAAAATAAGTGAAGAATGAGAAGAAGATGGAGAAGAAAAGAGGGTGGATGGGTGAAATAAAACAAAAAAATTAAAACCAATAATTAATTATATTATATATAAAAGAAAATAAATTAAAATTACATTTAAAATGAAAATACAGTAAAAATAATAAAAATAAAAATAAAAAATGAAAATAAGTGAGTGCAGCAACTTCCCCTCCAGAATCTGTATTCTGAAAGTTGTCTCATGTCTCATCTAACATATCATTAAATCATCCCAATATACCTTCTTATAGTTTGTTCAAAATTTATTTTTTTGTCTCCCCTTCAAATTTCACATTAATTGGATATGGGTATAAGAAGTTATGTAATAAATATTGAGTATGTCTTTTTCTGGATAAGAATTCCATAAATGTGTCTTCAATGTATATCATTCAATATCCACATTAATGATTTCATAACTCCATGAAATTTATTTTTTAAATGATAATATGAGTCATAATTCAATTATGTGTGTAATAACCTCAATTGGAGGTGTATACCCTGAGTTATGCTTTAGTTTCTGAGGTGGGGTCCATGCTATCTGCTCGGGAGGTTTTCCAACTTTATTGATTTTTTCTGGCCTCTAGATGTTTGAACAATATCTTTTCCTATAATACAAATCTAAATCCAATGAATTTAGTAATTCTATAACAAAATAATCATATTAATTTTATCTATATTGAAAATTTTATGCTTGAAATTCTGAAGTTACAGAAAACTATTAAATTTATAGAATTAATCCATTTTCACAATTAAGCCCAAAAATCACCAAAAATAAAAACAATGATGAAAATAAGCTTAGATTTATTAATTTTAAGGGAATAAATAACTTAATAACATATCAATATTTATGAAAATTTTATATCTATAAATTTCCCCACACTTAAATCATTGTTTTCCTTAAGCATAAAATCTCAACATGGTATTCAAAGGGCACCAATTTACTAATATTTAAATTTTAAATTAATAAAAAAAATTAATGTCAAATAAAATTTTCCAATTCCATATAAAATATTAATTTAATTTCATATTTCTCAAAGAAATAATAAATTCATGCATTTTACTTTTCCCCTTTGAAAAATGATGGAACTTCTCTTTTCATTCATTCATGCTCATCAATTATTTATTATTAAACATGTCAATTAATGATTTACCTCACTTTTGAATCTTTTCCCTCATCTCTCATGATAAAAATCAAGTAGAGTTATTTTCATATCCTGATAACATGTTTCTTATCTATAGTCTTGTAAAGGAACTAATTTATACACTTTTTAAAGACAAAAGGAACATAAAATCATGAGGGATTTCATTAAAGGTTCAAATGGATCTAAGGGTTAACGTAGGTAGGAATTGATGTTTGAAAATTAAGGCTCAAGGAGGTGGTTTATATCATAAGTACAATGCATGATATCAAAAATAAATTTATAATTAAATTCTCCCCTTCAAATTAGAAACTCCCACTTCCCCAAAACTCAAAGTAAAGGTTATGATCAAATAAAGCATAATGAATTATTTGTGCACCCTATTGAATATATTCTCTTTACTTTTATTTTTTTCTTTTTCAAAGAAACTTTTCTTTTTTTCCTTTTTCTTTATTTATGATTATAATAAACCTCACATCCACCACCTAACCACGTATGATAAAAATCATAGTTTAAGTAATGGTGATTTTTGGTTTTCCCAAATCACAACCCTTTTCTCTCATTTTTTTGGTTCTTTTTTTCATTTTCCATTTTTTAAAATTTAAGATGGGAAAATAACAAATTAAATTGAATGAATAAAAAACCTTTATTTATTCCCTCAATATAACTACCCATACTTTTTCCTTATAATTTATTTCATCCCTTCCACCATGAATCCCTTCACCCCCACACTTCAATTTTAAAATATCAAGAAACTACTAAGAGGAGGGTATGAAAGGATAAAATTAGCTTGAATTATGGCTCATTCCTATAAAATTCATTCATGGTATCTATGGGATAAATAAGGAATGATCTAAAGGTGTCCTTTTATGGATAATTGGTTTATTAAAATATGACTCAATCATTTTAAATATGTTTTTTCACAATCATTTCTTTGACCAGTTCAAATGAAAGTTATGGTCAGTGACATGTCCCAAGATCACTTAAGAAATATGATTAAGAAGAATAGGAAGTACTTGGACTATAAAACCTCTTAGAAATTGAAATATTATATTAGACAATCACTTGAGTCATGATTAATAATAAAAAAATCAATTAATATGAATTTCATAAATTCAAAGCACGAAAAATGTTAGGGAATTTGATTTACATGAATCAATTAATTTTCTTAAATCATGAGTCCTCATTTTAATATCCATGATTCACATTAATAGTTAAATTTTCCATTTTACTCATTCAATCTCATTACTAATGAAATATAAAACATGGAATCATAGGATATCTAAAAAACTCATGTCTCCTAGATAAGTAAAGTAAAGCATGAATTCAAGTATGAGAATAATATTTCATTTTAAGGCTAAAAAATGTTGTTGGAAAAAAATAGGGATTTTAAAAGATAAAAATTAAAATTTAACTCCCTTTTAAAATTAATCTTAGTTCCCTTTTTTCCTTTTCTATTTTTGGGACTCCTTGTGCGATCATGAGCCAAAAAAAATAAAATTACTCAATTAATCACAAGGATCATTCCATTTAAACTCAAAATGATAATAGGGAGTGGGATGCATACAAGACTAATTCTATCAATAAAACTAAAATCTAAATTTCTATAAATCATGTAAAGATAAATCTTGTTATGATCCCCCAAGTGGGCACTAAATTTTTACTAACTTCATAGAGAAGTACCAAATATTATCCAAAGTTTGATGGTGGTTGGGGCTTATTTGACTTGAACCACCACATGTGTCTTTTCTCGACTTCTATTTCCTTATTATTTTTTAAAAGAATTCCTTTTATAGATTAAACCAGATCCACCATATTGTAATGTGGTATAGTTTGCATGGAGGTGGTAGTATTAAGTATGAAACATCCTCCTCCTTCATTTCAACTTGTGCAATGTATTCTTCACAATCTATTATTTTCTCAAGATTTTCTACATAAAAAAGAATAATCAAAGGGAGATTCAAAATTTAAATTTAAAGTATTAATTTTAAAATATTATGTTTTAATTTAGGAAGCTTGTGTCTCTTTTCTTTAGGAAAATTCACTAGGGCCTCTTCTTGTACTCCTTCCAATAAATGTTCAATGTCTTCAGGGAGCTCTGGTGTTCCTCAAAAGGTGCATATTATTTTTCATCATCATCTTCTAGGGAGTAATACGAGATAGATGAATCTGAAAATTCAAATCTATTGGAAGTAATAATCAAAGAAGTTTCAATAAAATAAAATGAGTTTTAGTTCAATAATTTATCATCTCCCTGAGTTAGTTCAGATTGAATATCCTTTTTGATGGAAATTTCCTCTTAGAGTATACCATTGCTGGATAGAGGTAGGTAATCATGATTCTCTATCCATTATTTGAATTATAAAAATTGGGTATATTCTTATTCCATATCTAGGGAGATATGAAATGGTAGTTTCTCTTCTTATTTGCAAGGTTTGTAGAGATCAAGTAGTTCCTCTCATACATTATAGAAGTCATCCAGTTCTTATTGATCTCCCTCATATATCTTAGAAGGAAAGTTTTTTCATTCACCTCTCTTAGAAATGGTTGAGTGATTATGAATTAATATTTATATACCTCTACCTTTTCCTCCTTAGGTTCTTCAGTTTCAATGATGAGTGGTGAAATTTATTCCACCACTGCCTCAGGTTCTTACTCTATCTCAACATCGGGTTGCTCCATTAATGCATGAACATAGTCAAAGGATCTTTCCATTTTACTCACCAAGTCATCTAGAGTATTAATCATCCTTTTCACCCAGTCATTTAGAACACTATAATCAACTTATGGTTCTTGATATTTCACCTGAGATTAATCTTCCCATGCATAATAATTTGAATTTGAATACATCATGTAAAAAGGGTTTATTTATGGTTTTTTAAATAAAAACAATGAAAATATCTATAAAATTTGAAAATGAGAAAGGATAATTAAAAACTGAATGGATCCCCAGAAACAGCACCAGTTTTTATGCATGCTTATCGTAGGTAAATGCAAAAGAAAGTTATTTTACTAATGTATAGAGGCTGACCATAGTAATGTCACTTGAAGAGATTTCTCTATTTTTTTACTCACTTAATCTAATTCACCTAAAATAATTATTTTTGGTTTTTTATTTAATCTAGTAAATTAATGTAATTTAAATTAAATAAGAGATAAAACTGAAATGCAATGAAAAAATGTAATTAGTGAAGAAATGATTTGGCCTTTATGGTTTGGTTTGTGGGTTCCATCATTCTCCTTGTTGGTTTTTAAATTAAGTTTGATAATTCAATTATGAGATCTCATTCATGAATTAATATTATTTTATTTAGTTGTGTGAAATATTAAATTCATTTATTAATTTTAATTCCACCTCCTCTTATAGTCAATTTTAATGTTACACCTCATTTGAGAGTGTGACATCTTTCAAAACTTGGCTTTATCATATGCCATTTCATCTACTAAATGGATCAAATACATCTTATGAAAGGATTTTATCCAATATAAAGGAGGTAAATATTTAATAAAATAATAGAAATGAGTTTGAGTTCAGTTTCATGGTGGATGATCTCCAAACCCATGCATTGTTACTCTTTCTCATCACAAATTTAATAAAACATAAGAAATTAAGCACATAATGAATAACTTACATCCCCCAAGCCAAACCTTGGGTTAGCCTATCATTTTTTAGGTTAAGAGTTCACAGTTTTAATAAGATAAAGAATAGAATAACAAAATAAAATAATAAAAAATAAAATAATAAAGATGAGAAAAGGAGAATAAAAACACATAGATGAAATCACAAACTAAAAATAAAAGAAGAGAAGAGATGAATGAGAAGAAGGTGGAGAATAAAATAGGGTGGATGGGTGTAAGAAGATACAAAAATTAAAACCATTAATGAATTATGTTTTATATAAAATAAAATAAATTCAAATTACATTTAAAATGAAACTACAGTAAAAAAATAATAAAAATAAAAATAAAAGAATAAAAGAAATGGGTGCAGCAGCTTCCCCTCTAGAATTTGTCCTTCAAAAGTTTGATCATGTTTCATCCACCATATATTAGAATCACCCCAAGTTTCCTTATTATATGTTGTTATAAATTTAATTTATTTTCTTCCCTCAAAATTTTACATTAATTAGATGCAGATAGAGGAAGTTATTTAATAAATATTGAGTATGACTTTTTCTGTCTGAGAATTGTAGAAATGTGTCTTCAATGTATATCATTCAATTGATACCTTAATGATTTTATAACTCCATGAGATTTATTTTTGAAATGGGACTATGAGTATTAGTTCAATTATAGGTTTAATAACCTCAATTTGAGGTGTTTATCCCATGTTATGATTTAGTTAAGGATTTGGGGTTCACGATGTCCTCTCGGAAGGTTTTTCAACTTCATTGATATTTTAGAGCCTCTATATGTTCGAATAATCTCTTATCCCAGAAGAAAAATTTGAAGAAAATAAATGTATTAATCCTATAAAAATATAATCATATAAATTGGAAATATATGGTAAATTTTATATTCAAAATAATAAAGTTATAGAAAAATGTAAATTTCCCGAATTAATTCATTTTCACAATTAAGCCCAAAAATCACCGAAAAAAACTAAAATGATGAAAATAATCTCATATTGATTAATTTTAAGGGTTTAAAAATTTAATAACATATTAATATTTATGAAAATATTATCTCTATAAATAATCTCCTTTCACTTGAATTCATTTTCCATCTTTCCATTGGTTCCTTTATGCTTCATAGACATACAAAATAAACCACAACACTAAGAGAACAAGGACCATGCAATTAAAGTTCAAAAATAATGGGTGGGTGCGGTTGAACTACATCCTAAAAATGATTCCTAAGAAATAAAATAGATAAAAACTTGGGTTTTATCATATAAAGAACTTTTATTAATGCCATTAAGATTAACCTTATTCCATTTGATCTCATTATAGGAGTAGGATATTAATCCAACTGTCTCTTATTGAACATATCCTTTCTTAGATAAGTGTCTGATGTGGCTCATTTAATTTTCCTCTTATTTATTCTTAGTTTATTACATGGTGTAGGGTTATAAATTATGGAAACTACCAATTATTTTAATAGAAGTTCACGGGTTGTCCGCACTTTGTACCACTCCACCATTTCCCCCATTAGTGGTTATACTTCTATAAATTATGAAACTAGCCCCTAAAGTTTAATAACCACCATATATTATTATTCTTTGGAGATATAAAGTGTTAACCAGAATCTAGAAAATTTATATCATGTAATAAATAAACCAAATTCTATCCAAACTTGATACACCTCTTCTTTATCTTCTTCTTCTTTTTTGGGTTTCTCTATTTCAATGGGTGTTGGAGGGTCTTCTTATTCAAAAAAATCCAAGATATTCCCTCTCCAAAAACATTATTATTTCATCACATATCCTAGTAGCTCCAATATCTTCCTACTCCTCTTTGAAGTCTCCTTCTTCTTCCACCTCCTCAACACTAAGATAGGTGTCCTTCATGGAAAATTCAGAATAAGAAACTGAATAGAAACTTACCATAGATTAAGAATCAGGCTCAATTGTGCTTCCCAAAAGATCTTCAATTAATTATTTAATGTAATTTATATCCTTGGTTCCTTATTTTAATTCCTTAAATTCCTTTTCTATATTCTCCAAGAGAAGAAGTCCTCTATTGAACTCAGATTTCATACCTTAGAGTGATTCTTTCGGACTTGGGTGTGGTTTTTGTTCCCATGGTTGGTATTGAAGATCCCATTCATGGCCTTATATTTCCCTCTTTAGTTATTTAATTTTTTTTATAGATTTTTAATAATTATATCACAAATTTTATGTGTTCCTTAAGGTTTATTCTACCTTATATCACAAACCAAAATGACCCAATTCATAAAATAGAACAAATCGAAAATAAAAGAACCTAATATAAAATCCAAAAAATAAAAAAGTGGGAGAGTAAATTGTTTCCTAAATATTGAACTTATAAGATACTTAACCCAAGTAATGAGACTATAAATTGACATTCCTAGAGTAAGATGGTAAATCCTTCAACCAAATCAATTTACAAAACCCTAACTACACAAACTACTATAATTTATAAGTATGGTAAGATGAGGTCAATCCCATAAGGAAAAGGGTTATAAGACTAAATTTTTTTGAATATTTAAGGATTTTATTAATACTAAATTAACTAAACTATTTGAGTTTTTGAATGGACTAACTTAAAAAGGATATAAGGATAAAGAAAGTATAGTTTATATCAAAGGATGTTTTTTCTAAAAATAAGACACTTTAATAATTACATGTGAGATTATATAAAATTAAAAGTAGCAATACTTATTAAGTATTTATCCTAGCCTCCCATAATCAGCTAGAATAACCTAAGATATTATACCCCTCTCTCTAGGTACATCTATAACTAGTTTAGGTTCATTATGAATAATATATAAATAAAAGGAAAAACTTAAGTCAGTTCTCTCTTTAAACTTCCCATAATCACATTGGGTTTCCACCCAAAATTACCATCACACTCATTAGGTAATTAAAAAATAGGTTAAGATTTATACCAATGTAATTCAAATTAATAAGATGAATTCAAAAGAGATATATAATTAAATCAATCAGTTCCGATCATTTTACATCAACTCTACACTCTCCCACAA
Organism: Viscum album; assembly: GCA_963277665.1. NCBI lineage: Eukaryota > Viridiplantae > Streptophyta > Magnoliopsida > Santalales > Viscaceae > Viscum > Viscum album. Next base: position 1,936,701,080 of record OY728142.1, read on the forward strand.
CACCTAGACACTCATAGTCACTCCCATGAACATTAGGTAATTAGAATTTGAGAGATATGGAATAAAAAACAAAATTTATCCTAAAATAATGAATACTTACTTGAATTTAAATACATAACCCACATTGTAAATATAATTTTACATAATTAAAATTAAAAGGAAAAACAAATTATAAAATACATCGACTAGATATTTTATAATGATCCTCCTCCTTCCACTCTCACTTTAAGTGTTGGATACCAATCTACTCTTATATTAGGGAACCTCCCCCAGGTGGCAAATCTCCATTTTCAAAGTATCCACCATATCTATTTATAGATAAATCACTTCACATATCAAAATTTTAATTGCCTTTATCTTATCTATTTTTATTTCTATTATCTTGGAAACATTATTATTTTTTATCTCTAGGCCTCATTTTTTCCTTTTTAAAATTATTTTATCTAGGTGGAATCCCCCTATTAAAATATTTATTGAATATATAGAAGATAGGGTGTATAGGATTATCCAATTTTGAATTTTTTTTCATCTTATTATTATCTCTTCATTTGAATTTAATATATTTGATAGATATCCTTGTTCAATTTAAAACCATCAAATATCCCCTCTCTTGTAGTGTATTCGAACTCCCAAACTATAAGTGAGTCCCCCAAGTGTGATATTCTTCACATGATCCCCAAATACATTATGTATCATGTGAATATCCCAAAATTCAGGCATCTTATAAATGAAATAATGATATAATTATATCATGGTATAAGTAACTGAATATTTAAAAATTAATAATTAAGTGTTAGTATTTTTGTGAATAAAAAATATTTAATTACAATTTTATAATTGATAAATTTATTTAAAAGAAAATTAATTTTCATAAAATTTATTCATAAACTAATATTTTTTTGTCCGATAATTTTAGGATAATTTAATAAGACCTTAGATAATTTTTCAGGGTGGTATAAAATCAATTTTAATTTTAAAAACTATATTTTTCATGTAAATAATGATTTTAATTAAAAATTAAATTTATAATATTTATAAAAAAAAATTCATGAAATGGAGTTCATTTTTTAATTCTACATGTTGAAAAAAAATTAGGGTCAATATTTGGGATTTTTCTGAAATACTTGAATTTTTATGGAATAGTAAAATAAGGTAATTTACAGTATAAATATATTATAAGATAAATACACTATTACTAGAGTCATGGATGATGTTATAACCCTTGGTTCAAACTTACATGCACTTTTTACTATATTTAGTCATATTAATCAACAATATTGGTTGTCTTCAAAAAAAATAATGAATAAAATACTGAGAAATTACCCCTCTCCTCCACTATAAAAACCACCCCACACCCCTATTATCATCACTCATCTTAGCCTTGAATATTGTAAATTTTATACCCAAATACTCTTCACTAGTCTCTCCCCACATCTAAGATCTATTTTTCTAGCCAAAACAACAAAACCCCTTCCCTTAAGGACATTCTCAAGGAGGTTAATTTAAGAGGTAAGTCCTCTACCTATTTCATTTAATTTATTTTCAATTTATTTTATTTTATTATTATCTCTTCACATCCTCTGTCCAAATGATCATGATAACTCTAGTATCATATATATAATGTAATGATATCATTTTAATGGAATATACTTCATAAATCTTCTTACTTTCTCTATTTTATTTTAAAAACGAAATCATTGTTCGGGAGGTGTTGATTTACAACCTTCATGGATAACGAACTTTTGTTCTTCAATTTATTAAAGTATTATAATGATACAATTTTTATAGTTAAAATAGACTATAATATATTTATAATACCCTATTTAATGTTCTTAAAAAAGTATATATAAATAATACTAAATCATACGACTAAACTAGTTCGTGGTGATCGAAATACCGTCGTAATAATCTAAACGATTATCACTAAATGTTTTATCTAATAATTCATCCTAATACCATACAACCATATGATATATATAACAATTTACACTTATGAATTCTCATTAATAACATGTAATTTTAATTATAGATAATTATACCCATTTTACATGAACTTCATTACTTATAAACAAGTGAACCGATCATGAAACCCAAGAAAACAAATGCTCTTGAGCAACAAAATTATATCTTATAACTCATAAATAAGGCCATAAATGAACATAAAAATAATATAATTAATAAAATAATTATATAAAAGGTTCTAAATTAATTAATTAATGGATTTAATTTGATTATCCAGGATGTTAAGGTCAATTATAGAACTCATTTGGACATAAGGTGAGTGTTTTCAACCAGAACCTCCAATTTCTTTCAGGTTAATATTTTTCTTTATTTACCCCAATTAAATTATTAATTAGTATTATTTAATCATTATAAATTATGTTTTAATGTTCTATATATATGTACCAATCATAATCCTTATTTATTTTATGGGTAGTTACATGTTTTAAAAGGATCTTTCTCAAATTCTAATTGATAAACAAGCCCAGTTCAAGGGAACTTCCCGATTTATTACCTATTTTAATGTTCACTCTATAATATATTTTAATCCACCATTATTTTTATAAAAACACTAATTTCATCATGTAAAAACTTCCTTAGTTCATTTCTGGTTTTATGCATAGATTTTTCCAAAATTACTCTTCTTTTCAAAGTAAAAGTGTATTTCTCTCAAAAAATACTCTATGGTTTTATTATAATATTTTTGTCTATTTAAACACCTGTATTTAATTTTATGTATTATTGAGTTCAATATCATATTTTTATCATACAAAATTTTTTATTAAATTTTTTTCATCAGTTTGACTGTGGATGTGTTATCTTGATACCATTCATCATACTACTCGAAATGGTTAATAATTATGTTTACAGATTGGGGAAAGTTATTTACATTACATATGTATATGATATTTATATTTAACCTCATTCATATAAGAAATGAATTGGCCTTAAAAAGTGATAGGTGGGTCCTGATATATCCCCTTGATGCATCGGTCGGTCTCATGAGACAAAATAGAATTGGGTTTTGGTCGAGGCCTTACCCTAGAATTTTCAAACATCTTGGTCGAGGCCTTGACAACATGTTTCAGATGTTAGTTATTATGAATTCCCTCATTATGAAACTAGTAATTGATAAAAAATGTGATTATTAAACTAGTATAATATCCATGGTTAAGTTTCATTCTCTTATGATAGTTTATATGGATTTATGTAATCATCTTTCATTCATGTTGTATTATGCTCAAGTTTAGTTTTAAAGGAATGTGTTTTTAGTTATTCTACATGCCTAATGTTTATGTTTATGATAACTTCTGTTGTATTATTTATCCTTTCTGAGCATCTGAGTTCATCCCTTTCTTATGTTTTATTTTTACTCAGGATGTGAATATGAATATTATTATGAATGACTTATAGTAATAATCTAAGATTTTATGGGTGCTTCCAATGGAATTTCAATATTGTTTTTACTTTCAAGTTGTAATGTAAAACTTATGGTTGTATCTGGTTTTCCAAAACTAATAAAATATTTTTTCCTTCATGATGAGACATCCTTGTAAACATACTAATGTATTAATACAAGGCACCGTCTCCAAGAAACTGGGGTTGAGGTTATTAAATTTGGTATTAGAGGAATTTTAGTAGAATTCTTGAAAACTAGATTTAGAAAACATAGGTTAGGGAATAAAACCCTAAGATAGAATTTGAGGATAAGTGTAAAATAACATCCTATAATTTTTATAAGGTAGATATTATGTAAATATTCCTAGGAAAATATCCCTGTCTGGATACTACAAGTGGGTGTGGTTCTAGCATATATGTTCCTAAGGGTAATAACTCTAACAAGGTGTTCTGAGCTTGACTCGGGTTAACCCGGTACACAACAATATGCCTTACTTCACACCTGTTTTGACACTCTTAGGGGATATACTTAGGATAATTCACATTTTCTTTATAAACCATTAAGGAGTATTTAAATTTAAATATGTCCTCAAAGAAACCATTTTTATGATTATGAAATTATATGTGCATAAAATTTCAATTTATGTTAAGTGTTTTTCTAGTTTGACATTATACATTATGATTCATAACCTAATTTAGTGTATGCCATTATTTAGAAATGGTGCCTAGTGGAAGGAATGGAAACTGCATGAATGCACATATCTCATGTAGGGATTTCCCTCCTATGAAAAATAATGATGTTGGTTCTATAGTTGTGACTGGTGTTGAGAAACTTATAACTATATTGGGATAGCTAAATCTAGTTATGAACAATAATCTTACCTGTATGAATCATCCATATCCACAATGTATAGGAGAAATTTTAGACCACTTTATATGACAATAGCCTCCATAATTCAATGGCACTACGAACCCATTCATAGTGGAACAGTGGATAAGTTCCGTAGAGAATATATTTCTCTCTTTGGGATGTAATGAAAGAGAGAAGGTTAACATAGTATTTTATCATCTATCTGGATATGTGGGTCAGTGGCAGTCATTAATTCAAAAAATTATGGAGGGGGAGAAATGGAATGGAGGTACTTTAAGGAAATATTCTTAGAAAAATATCTTCCTCAAGAAAATTGAGCATATGTGGAGAGGAAATTCTTGAGTTTGAAATAGAAAGTGGATGAAAACATTGTGAATTGTGAAGCCAATTTTACAAGGATAGTAAGTCATTCCTATGACTACATATATAATCCAATTATCAAGATTGATCGATTATTTGATGGTTTAAAACCATTCCTTTGTAGGGAACTGGTCTCCCAAAAATTCTCATCATACAATGATATAGTCTCATGTGCAATAAAGACAGAGAAATAATTATCTAAGTCTTATTAATTTAAAGGAAAGAAATATAATAAGAGGGTGGTGGAGGAAATAATGGATAAAGGGAAGAATAAAAAAGGGGAGATTTCCAACATGTAATACTTTTGGAAATAAACAACCTGGAGCCTACTTAAAAGGAAAAGGAGTCCATTACAAATGTAGAGAAAGAGGCCACCAATATCTTGATTATAAGGGAAATAAAGAAGCTACCAATGTTCAATGCTACTTTTGTAAAGAGATGGGACATTTTGATAATGATTTTCTTAAGTGTCAAGGAAACATTACCTGGAGAAGGACAAGTGAGAAAGTACAAGCTTATGCGATCACATCTACTGAGGTTGAAGTTACTAATAATGTGGTGGCAGGTACTTTAATTGTTTCCTCAAACTTAGCCAATGATTTATTTGATTCTATGTCATTATATTATTTTATATCTTCCCATTTTTTCAAGAAAATTAGACATTTCCAATTTTATTTAATAAAGGAGTTTTCAGTAAAAAATCTTAAGGGAAGTATCATTAGAACAAAGATGTGTTGATAATTCCCCCTTATGACACATAAATGTGCTTTAGTTTATGAACTTATCATCATAACTATGATTTAATTTGACATAATTCTTCGTATTAATTGGCTATCAAGGCCTTCAGTCCACATGATCAGTGCTGTCACCCCAGAAAGACTCCACAAAAAAAGTAGTATCCCCAGAGGATGATTCAGAGAATGTGAACTCACTAGAGTAGAACCAATGGATTTGAAAGAATGAGAGGGTATGGCTATGCCATCGGGACCAGCCTGTTATTGCACGGGAAGCTTATCCATATGGCCATGCGAAGGTGGAGAGCTTCCATCATGATGCAGATGCTGGGGAGGGGTAGTTCCTTATAGTTATATTCTGGTTGAATTCCCTGAGACCTTTGTGTCATGTAATATCTATTAAGCCTATTATCCATGTAATCTCTAAGCCTACGAGCCTTGTTTTTGGATCGGGTTTGTAAAGACCCGTAAAATTCAAGGAAAATTTTTTCTTAATTTTCTTTAGAATTTTACAAGAGCGCGGTTTCAGACGGCACCTGATTCCGAGGCCCGGAGTGCCCGGAATTAATTTCCGAAGTTTGGATCGGGTACGTTCAGTGAACGAACGAGCGGGAATTCCTAACTTTTGATCCGGTGCTCGGAATTGAAATCCGAGGGCACCGATGAACTCGCAGCGCCGATATTCGCTTAAAGAGACCTTTCCGGAAGTTGCGTTTGTTGCGGGTTGAAAGTTAATTTTTGAGGGTTTTAGTTGAGTTAAATAAAATTTGTGTAGAACAAATTTTATTATAACTTCTTAAAACCTCTCAAAGGAGGTTGGAAGTGGGACCCACACCCACTTAACCTCCCTTGGGAGGATTAAGAGTGGTGGGGACCACACGAACCCCCACCTTTTCAACTCCCCACTCTCCCTCTTAATGGCTTGATAACTTAACTTCTTTTAATTATACAACTCATGTATATTAAATAAGTGAGTTAATTTTGGAGTTAGCCATTTTGAATTTCAAACATTTGAAATTCTTTTGAGTTGTGTGTTAATAAAATAAGATGTAATCTTATTTGTTTTTGGGTTGTTAGTTTTTCCCTTGAGAGCTTTTGAGAGCTCCTCTTCATCTTCAAGCTCTGACGAAGAACGAAGAACGCTCAAACTCCGACGAAGAACGACGCCCCTCTTCTTCGTCCTCGGTGTCAACAAGAGGGAACGCCGCACCCTCCTCGGACCTTCTTCGTCGGCAAACGAAGATCCGCCAATGACGTGTCTCTTCGGGCATAACTCTTCGTCAACGGATTTGACGAACGACGACCGCGATGCCCGACCTCCGCGACATCGTCTTCCGCGGAACGTAGAATGATCTTCGAACCTTATACCAAGGTAGGGGTTGTTGTTTATTTCTTTATTTATTCCATTTCTTGAACATGGATCTCGCATGTCTAACATGAGACTTTGAATGTTTAAGTTGAGTTATTTGCTTAACGTGAGGGGGCCGGACCGCCTGAACACGGCCGAACCCCCCTCCAACGTTCATGTTTATTCATGCGGGTGGAAGCAAGTAGCGTGGTGCCGTCGCACCACGCGGATGATCGTACAATTAATTTACGCGGCGCCGTCGCGCCATGCCGAGGAAAAATCTTCAAGAACGCGACGCCGTCGCACCGCGTTGAAAAGAATCAAAGCACGGCAAGGGGCGCGGTGCCGTCGCACCGCGCCGGATGACGAACGCCGCGGCCGGTTCCGGGCCGCGGTGGGACGAGAAGACCGCGGCCGGTTCCGGGCCGCGGCGGAAGAGGAGACCGGCGGCCGGGCCGCCGGCGTCGGAAGCCGAGGAGGGGACCGGAATATCCGGTCCCGTTGGAGAAAACCGGCCGGCCAGCTGGCCGGCCGGACGTCTTAAAACCGGGGGAAATAATTCCCCCGGCCAGCACATAAAACCCCCCTCTTTAAGAGGGGGGCGGTTCCATGAAAGGGGGGCAGCAGCCCCCCGGTTTGTCCCTCCAAAACCGGCCCCCACGTGGGGCGGTTTTTGTTACCCAGGCGCGGCACAAAGGCCGCGCCACTTGAAGCAAAGCGGGGGCCTTGCCCCCCGCGTGACCACCCACGTGCGGCGCCAAGCGCCGCCGCCGCCGCCACCGCGGCCCGCCGCCGCCGCCACCGCGGCCCGCCGCCGCCACCACCGCGGCCCGCCGCCGCCGCCACCGCGGCCCGCCGCCGCGCCGCCGTGCCGCCGCCCGCCGCCGGCCACCGCGCCGCCCAGGGGGGGGGTCGGGCCGGGTCGGCCCGGACCCGGACCCCCCGTTTCGAACCAGTTTTGGTTTTCGGCTCATAACTTGAGCCTCGGACCTCCGAACGACGAACCGTCTGCGGCAACGCGATCCTTGGATCGAGACGGTCGTTTCGGTATATCGCACTCAAGGTTTCGGGTTACTTTGAGTTCGGTCGGGTTGGTTCGTTCACGAAACCAACCGGACCTTCGGAGCGGAAACGCTCATATCTTGAGCCACGAACGTCCGATTGACGCGCCGTCAGTCGCGTTGCGTTCCTCTTAATGAGACGGATCTTTTGGCATACTCCGCCCGAGGTTTGGACGCAGGTGGAGTACGGTCGGGTTGGTTTTGCTTTAAAAACCAACCGGGCCCCGGAGACGAAAATGCCAATAACTCACAGACCGGGCGTCCGATTGACGCGCCGTCTGTTTCGTTGACTTCCTCTTGATGAGACGGATCTTTTGACATACTCCGCCCGAGTTTTGGATACAGTCAGAGTATGGCCGGGTTGGATTGTACTCGAAATCCAACCGGGCCCCTGGAACGGGAAAGCTAATATCTTTCAGACAGGACGTCCGCTTGACGAACCGTCAGCGGCGTTGGTGGTTACGTTGAGTAACAGTCCCTTTGAGTATACCCTATGGGAGTTCGGGGTACAGTTGAGATACGGCCGGGATTGGTTTCGCTCACGAAACCAACCGGGCCCCTGGGACGAATAGGCTAATAACTCACAGACCGGGCGTCCGATCGACGCGCCGTCTGTTGCGTTGAGACCCCTGTGACGAGACGGACCTTTGAGACACTTCTTCGTGGGACTTTGAGATACTTGGAGTATCGACCAGTAGCTCGTGGAGTGGACCCTTCCGGAGACGAGCGGGTGGGGGAGCGCTTGGGTGTAGCGGCGGATCTGTGGTACTTGACAGTGGTGGTGCGCTTGGATGCAGCAGCAGACCCTTGGCGGTGGAGCGCTTGGTTGTAGCGGCGGAACCGCGACACTCTACGGAGTGTGTGCGTTTGGTTGTAGCGACAGACCCGCGACAGTGGAGACGTGCGTGCGGAGTACGGAGACCGTGTAGCCGGCTGAGACCTGACGAATGCTTGACCGACTCGACTTGGAGTGAGTCGACTAGCCCAGTGGACGGAGCGCCCGGTATTTGGCGGCAGACCCATGGCGGACGGAGCGCCTGGTAGTTGGCAGCAAACCCGCGGTACTCGACAGGAGGAGTACCTCAGTAGGCTATTAGGGCGAGCGCCCGGTATTTGGCGACAGACCCTCAGCGGACGGAGCGCCAGGTAGTTGGCCGCAAACCCGCAGTACTCGACAGGAGGAGTACCTCAGCAGTCTTAGGTTAGTGAGCAGTACCTCGGAGTCGTGACAGGACCACTGTACACTCTAGAGACGGAGCTCTTCAGCAGTTACGGTTTCGATAATGAAAATCCTGGTTTGAGCTGAGACTTTTGACCTTTGTGTTTCCTCATGACTGAGATGGGTTACTTGATAACTTAGGTATATGTATGGGCATATACCTAAGTAGAGTTTATCTGTTTGATCTTCTCGTGGTTATCCTTGTTGGTTTTAGTGAGACCTTGAGGGTCTCGGGGTCCCTACTGAGTATCGTTATACTCACCCCTGCACGGGCTATGCCCGCACCTCGTTGTGTTGGTTGCAGACGACGGACAGTGCTGACAGAAGCCGAAGGTTCGAGGACTGGATGGTACCTGGTGGTGGACTATACGACGAGGCGGTACCCGGAGGTGGACCACTGGGCGGGACATACTCGGAGCGGTTGGCGGGACCCGAGGAGCAGAGGAGCTATCTGTACCCACCCTTCAGGTGGGATTTCCAGTGGACATATCGGCGTAGCAGCTTTACTTTTCAGTCGCTGTTTTCCCTTTCGAGTTGTACTTTACAGTTGGGCTTGTATTTCCGGCCCCTTTTACCTTTCAGCTCTTCTTTTGTACTTAGTGTTTTACTTCCGCTTGTACTCTGTGGTTCTTGTTTTCTTTATAAAGGCAATGCCTTCCCAGTTATCGGGATTTTACGCCTTTGGTGCTAGTCGCCAGCCCCTGGCCTATGGAAGGCGGGCTTGGGGTAGTCACGGCACGGGCCCCGAGGACGGGTCGTGACAAATTGGTATCAGAGGAGTTCGGTTCTACCGCAGAACTTATAACTCTGATGTTTCTTTCTGTGAAGCAATAGTGTTGAGAGTACCGAGTGTGGTTTTCAGTTCAGGGAGTCCAGCGTTGGTGCGGGCGGCCGACGTATCCATACACCAGGACCCTGACAACTGATTTCCGACTTTGTGCACGAAAACACTGATTGCGTGTGTGTTTTCAAAGGTTTTTCCCCTTAAAACAGCTCAAACTAGGTCAGCTCACCAGGTATAATCGTTTGATCGTGTTACGTTGTTTCTTTCAGGATGTCTTTTCTCAGACGACCAGCTAGAGCCCGGAGGGATGAGCGTGCTGACAGTATGTCGAGCGACGAGGCTTCGGTACAGGGCCCTCTTGCAGTTGAGGCACCAGCGGAGGCACCAGCGGTACTACCATACGTTGGGCCACCGATGCCACCAGCCCCAGCAGTAGGCGATGCACGACGCTTGAGCGCGCTGCACGAGTTCCAGCGCCAGAGGCCACCCAGGTTTCGGGGAGAGATGGACCCGCAGGCAGCTGAGGTTTGGCTGGAGGCTGTGGTGAGAGTCTTCAGGCTAGTGGGGACGCCGGCAGACCTCATGGTGATCCTCGCTGCGAGCCTACTACACGCAGCAGCAGGTAGGTGGTGGAGCCACTTGTTTCAGTTTTGCGATGAGATGAACTTCGCATGGGAAGACTTCGAGACCTTCTTCAGGGTGGAGTTTGTGCCAGTATCTCTACACCCCGAGCGTGTACAGGAGATTCTGCCTTTGCCACGTGTTTTTCGATCAGAAGCCGAGTCATCTGTGGGCAGTAGACAGATGATGCAGAGGTCCAGGAGGACCAGACCAGCAGTTGGGCGATCTCGGGTTTTAGGACCGGTGGTGCAGGGCACCCGGAGTGGGAACAGAGCTAGCCGTGCAAGGAGCAGGTTGTGTTACTCATGCCGCGGAAAGGGTCACCTGGAACGTGACTGTCCGACTCCTCGATCCGCAGGCTTGGAGGGAGCCACCGAGGTTGAGGCAGCGTCAAATGCTGAAGCTCTGGGAGCAGGTGGACAGGGGAGGAACTAGTGGATACGTCTTTTGTACTTCTAGTTCCATGTTGATGTTGCTTTTGTGTAGCGTCTTGTATTATGAGCTGCAATAATAAAAGACGCATCCTTTGTGATGTTTTCATTCTTGTCCTCTTTTGTGATGTTACTAAGAGGTTTCAGTTGACTGTTGACTTGACCCTCACTTGTGAGACATCTACTGGAGGAGACCCAGTTACCACACACTGATGCCGACAGTGTGACTCAACCCTTGGAGGCGAGAGTAACAGTTGGATCTCTTAGTAGTAGAGTCGAGGCCTTACGACGTCATCCTTGGTATGGATTAGTATCATCCATGTTAGGATTGACTGTTTTAGGCAAAGAATGTGGTTCATCCAGGGGATGAGACCAGGTTTCTCTTATCGGCAAAGAAGAAATCTTGCAGCTCATGTGGGACCAGAGATGGTCCGGGCCACGTCAAAGGAGGTCCATGTCATCCAGGAGCGGATGAGGACAGCTCAGAGCCGGCAGAAGTTATACGCTGACAGGAGGCGGAGGCCACTAGAGTTCGAGGATGGTGACCACGTCTTCTTGCGGGTCTCACCTCGACGTAGTATTCGGAGATTTGGCCGAGGCGACAAGTTATCTCCGCGCTTCATCGGACCCTTCCAGGTCCTCAACAGGGTTGGTGAGGTGGCTTATCGCCTGGCTCTACCACCTCAGTTGCACCGGGTGCACGACGTCTTCCACGTGTCTCAGCTGAGGAGATACGTGCACGACCCGACGCACATCTTTGACGATGGGGCGACTTTTACGGAGGTCCCGGTGGAGATAGAGGATCGACAGGAGCAGGTCCTACATGAGCGATCGATTCCTCTTGTGCGCAACAGATGGCGGCACGGGAATCTCCAGGAGAGCACATGGGAGCGGGAGGCTCAGATGCGTGCTCAGTACCCTCTTTTGTTTCCCTAGTTTTTGATGTAGCTTTATGGGGACGTAAAGCCCTGAGGTGGGAGTAATGTAAAGACCCGTAAAATTCAAGGAAATTTTTTTCTTAATTTTCTTTAGAATTTTACAAGAGCGCGGTTTCAGACGGCACCTGATTCCGAGGCCCGGAGTGCCCGGAATTAATTTCCGAAGTTTGGCTCGGGTACGTTCAGTGAACGAACGAGCGGGAATTCCTAACTTTTGATCCGGTGCTCGGAATTGAAATCCGAGGGCACCGATGAACTCGCAGCGCCGATATTCGCTTAAAGAGACATTTCCGGAAGTTGCGTTTGTTGCGGGTTGAAAGTTAATTTTTGAGGGTTTTAGTTGAGTTAAATAAAATTTGTGTAGAACAAATTTTATTATAACTTCTTAAAACCTCTCAAAGGAGGTTGGAAGTGGGACCCACACCCACTTAACCTCCCTTGGGAGGATTAAGAGTGGTGGGTCCCACACGAACCCCCACCTTTTCAACTCCCCACTCTCCCTCTTAATGGCTTGATAACTTAACTTCTTTTAATTATACAACTCATGTATATTAAATAAGTGAGTTAATTTTGGAGTTAGCCATTTTGAATTTCAAACATTTGAAATTCTTTTGAGTTGTGTGTTAATAAAATAAGATGTAATCTTATTTGTTTTTGGGTTGTTAGTTTTTCCCTTGAGAGCTTTTGAGAGCTCCTCTTCATCTTCAAGCTCTGACGAAGAACGAAGAACGCTCAAACTCCGACGAAGAACGACGCCCCTCTTCTTCGTCCTCGGTGTCAACAAGAGGGAACGCCGCACCCTCCTCGGACCTTCTTCGTCGGCAAACGAAGATCCTCCAACGACGTGTCTCTTCGGGCATAACTCTTCGTCAACGGATTTGACGAACGACGACCGCGACGCCCGACCTCCGCGACATCGTCTTCCGCGGAACGTAGAACGATCTTCGAACCTTATACCAAGGTAGGGGTTGTTGTTTATTTCTTTATTTATTCCATTTCTTGAACATGGATCTCGCATGTCTAACATGAGACTTTGAATGTTTAAGTTGAGTTATTTGCTTAACGTGAGGGGGCCGGACCGCCTGAACACGGCCGAACCCCCCTCCAACGTTCATGTTTATTCATGCGGGTGGAAGCAAGTAGCGTGGTGCCGTCGCACCACGCGGATGATCGTACAATTAATTTACGCGGCGCCGTCGCGCCACGCCGAGGAAAAATCTTCAAGAACGCGACGCTGTCGCGCCGCGTTGAAAAGAATCAAAGCACGGCAAGGGGCGCGGTGTCGTCGCACCGCGCCGGATGACGAACGCCGCGGCCGGTTCCGGGCCGCGGCGGGACGAGAAGACCGCGGCCGGTTCCGGGCCGCGGCGGAAGAGGAGACCGGCGGCCGGGCCGCCGGCGTCGGAAGCCGAGGAGGGGACCGGAATATCCGGTCCCGTTGGAGAAAACCGGCCGGCCAGCTGGCCGGCCGGACGTGTTAAAACCGGGGGAAATAATTCCCCCGGCCAGCACATAAAACCCCCCTCTTTAAGAGGGGGGCGGTTCCATGAAAGGGGGGCAGCAGCCCCCAGGTTTGTCCCTCCAAAACAGGCCCCCACGTGGGGCGGTTTTTGTTACCCAGGCGCGGCACAAAGGCCGCGCCACTTGAAGCAAAGCGGGGGCCTTGCCCCCCGCGTGACCACCCACGTGCGGCGCCAAGCGCCGCCGCCGCGGTCCGCCGCCGCCGCCACCGCGGCCCGCCGCCGCCGCCACCGCCCGCCGCCGCCGGCCGCCGCGCCGCCCAGGGGGGGGTCGGGCCGGGTCGGCCCGGACCCGGACCCCCCGTTTCGAACCAGTTTTGGTTTTCGGCTCATAACTTGAGCCTCGGACCTCCGAACGACGAACTGTCTGCGGCAACGCGATCCTTGGATCGAGACGGTCGTTTCGGTATATCGCACTCAAGGTTTCGGGTTACTTTGAGTTCGGTCGGGTTGGTTCGTTCACGAAACCAACCGGACCTTCGGAGCGGAAACGCTCATATCTTGAGCCACGAACGTCCGATTGACGCGCCGTCAGTCGCGTTGCGTTCCTCTTAATGAGACGGATCTTTTGGCATACTCCGCCCGAGGTTTGGACGCAGGTGGAGTACGGTCGGGTTGGTTTTGCTTTAAAAACCAACCGGGCCCCGGAGACGAAAATGCCAATAACTCACAGACCGGGCGTCCGATTGACGCGCCGTCTGTTTCGTTGACTTCCACTTGATGAGACGGATCTTTTGACATACTCCGCCCGAGTTTTGGATACAGTCGGAGTATGGCCGGGTTGGATTGTACTCGAAATCCAACCGGGCCCCTGGAACGGGAAAGCTAATATCTTTCAGACAGGACGTCCGCTTGACGAACCGTCAGCGGCGTTGGTGGTTACGTTGAGTAACGGTCCCTTTGAGTATACCCTATGGGAGTTCGGGGTACAGTTGAGATACGGCCGGGATTGGTTTCGCTCACGAAACCAACCGGGCCCCTGGGACGAATAGGCTAATAACTCACAGACCGGGCGTCCGATCGACGCGCCGTCTGTTGCGTTGAGACCCCTGTGACGAGACGGACCTTTGAGACACTTCTTCGTGGGACTTTGAGATACTTGGAGTATCGACCAGTAGCTCGTGGAGTGGACCCTTCCGGAGACGAGCGGGCGGGGGAGCGCTTGGGTGTAGCGGCGGATCTGTGGTACTTGACAGTGGTGGTGCGCTTGGATGCAGCAGCAGACCCTTGGCGGTGGAGCGCTTGGTTATAGCGGCGGAACCGCGACACTCTACGGAGTGTGTGCGTTTGGTTGTAGCGACAGACCCGCGACAGTGGAGACGTGCGTGCGGAGTACGGAGACCGTGTAGCCGGCTGAGACCTGACGACTGCTTGACCGACTCGACTTGGAGTGAGTCGACTAGCCCAGTGGACGGAGCGCCCGGTATTTGGCGGCAGACCCACGGCGGACGGAGCGCCTGGTAGTTGGCAGCAAACCCGCGGTACTCGACAGGAGGAGTACCTCAGTAGGCTATTAGGGCGAGCGCCCGGTATTTGGCGACAGACCCTCAGCGGACGGAGCGCCAGGTAGTTGGCCGCAAACCCGCAGTACTCGACAGGAGGAGTACCTCAGCAGTCTTAGGTTAGTGAGCAGTACCTCGGAGTCGTGACAGGACCACTGTACACTCTAGAGATGGAGCTCTTCAGCAGTTACGGTTTCGATAATGAAAATCCTGGTTTGAGCTGATACTTGTGACCTTTGTGTTTCCTCATGACTGAGATGGGTTACTTGATAACTTAGGTATATGTATGGGCATATACCTAAGTAGAGTTTATCTGTTTGATCTTCTCGTGGTTATCCTTGTTGGTTTTAGTGAGACCTTGAGGGTCTCGGGGTCCCTACTGAGTATCGTTATACTCACCCCTGCACGGGCTATGCCCGCACCTCGTTGTGTTGGTTGCAGACGACGGATAGTGCTGACAGAAGCCGAAGGTTCGAGGACTGGACGGTACCTGGTGGTGGACTATACGACGAGGCGGTACCCGGAGGTGGACCACTGGGCGGGACATACTCGGAGCGGTTGGTGGGACCCGAGGAGCAGAGGAGCTATCTGTACCCACCCTTCAGGTGGGATTTCCAGTGGACATCTCGACGTAGCAGCTTTACTTTTCAGTCGCTGTTTTCCCTTTCGAGTTGTACTTTACAGTTGGGCTTGTATTTCCGGCCCCTTTTACCTTTCAGCTCTTCTTTTGTACTTAGTGTTTTACTTCCGCTTGTACTCTGTGGTTCTTGTTTTCTTTATAAAGGCAATGCCTTCCCAGTTATCGGGATTTTACGCCTTTGGTGCTAGTCGCCAGCCCCTGGCCTATGGAAGGCGGGCTTGGGGTAGTCACGGCACGGGCCCCGAGGACGGGTCGTGACAGGGTTATACTAGATACACACAAGAGGGGGGTGAATTGTGTCTTTTTCAATTTCTTCGAATGATCGTGATTTGTCCTTTTATCTTTATATCAAAGATTCAGTAGTGGAAATATAAATATCACAGGACACATGATGTATAGTGGTTCGAGGAATAGAAGGCTCCTAGTCCACTCCACCAATGCTATACTCCACGAGCTTGGTGATTTTCACTATCTGGTCCTCTTATCAACAGACCATTCCACAACTGAGTGTAGTCAGTTGACGCCTTTACATACTTAAGGCTAAACAGAGATTTCTGGTTCATACACAGAACTGAAAACATATCTTAGTATGAGAAGCCAGTTACTCAATATAAAAGATTATTTTGTTCAGTGAAAATACTTTCCCAATTGTTCTTTACAATTGAAATAGCACGCAATTGACAGTAGATGGATCTTTATCTTCAGAAATAAGGATCTTCAAGTAAGAGTCGTTCTGATAATCTACATAAAAATTGTTTCTTTTAATAAAGTCATAATTTAAATATCTGATGTCAAATGAAGGTTTGAATTGAATAGCACACATTCTTTGAAAATAAGGTTCACAATGTAAGGTTGATGTCACATCCTTCAAACATAAGGTTGAATAAAAATGTAATATTGATCATCCATACTTTTCTTTTCAACATTAAAATGTATGATAAATGATCCATACTTTTATAAGCTTCCAAACATAAGGTACATGATCCATACTTTTATATGAAACATAATGTTGTTCACAAAAGTAAGTTTGATGAACCATACTTTTGATAAACAAACGTAACATTTAAAACTTATATATGGTTCTTCTTCCATACTTTTCCAATAACCCAAACGTGGGGTTCCTTCCTAACGTAGGGTTCTTTTTCCATACTTTTCTGATAACATAAGGTTTTTTAACCATACTTTTTGATAACTTGTAAAGTAAACAACAGGTTCCTTTCTTTACGCTATGCTCCCAAACATAGGATATGAACAGTATTTCCAGAATACTTTGAATTGATTTCCGAACTCTTTAAAACTTGTTCCACACTGTATCAATACTTGAATAGTCTTCCAAAAATAATAATGTATAAAATATTTAATTCCTGAAATATACTTAAAGTAAAATCATTAGAAAACAGTTAAGGGTGTTTGTGTGCATTAAAATCATCATAAATTGATAGAGTATTGTTCTCAACAATATCCCCCTTTTTAATAAAAAATTTATGTATTATTGAAAACAACACTTGCTCAACAATATCCCCCTTTTTTATGATCACAAAACCCATAAAATAACCAATTAAATCAACTTACAAAATTAATTACATATAGTTTTGAATTTTGCAAAGATAAATACAATATTAGATTTAACTTAATTTCTCCCCCTTAAAGGATTAAATAATTCTTAATATAAAGCTTAATATTTCTCCCCCTTTGTAAAAAATATTAAAAACTAAAATTGTAAATACAAAATGTTGTGTTTATCCTAATTTCTCCCCCTTTTTTTGATATCAAAAAGAATGATAGAATAAGAAATATAACACATTTTAATGTAGCACTGAACTTAAGTAAAGGATATTATTAACTGTTTTTCAATAAGTGAATCTGGATTACTAGAATATCTAAAAAAAGAAAGTAAAACTAATATAAACTCACAAATATATAATAAAACAAAATTTCAATGAAAATATGTAACAGTTACAATCATGATGAACACATGAATCATTATGTGGTAAGGGTATGAGATAGGGTCTATCTCCTCTGAACTACTGCCTTGATTTCTGTCAACTACTCCCTCAGACTTCTCATCATGCAATATCCCAACTTGATAATAAGATCTCTAGTCTCTTAAGACATATAAATATCTTCTATCAAATTTACTCTGAAAAACTCATGCAGCCTTTCTTCCTTCTCCATAAACAGAGTCAACTTTTCTGTGAACTGATTTAGCACAGTTCTAATTCCTAGTTCACTGGAAGTCAACTGGCAACTAGAAACTTCTGATTATCTAAAAGTACTAATAGAGGACCATTGTTGCACTAAAATTCTTGCAGGATAGCATTCATATTCTCCATGACCACTGTAATAGCCTGAAATCTTCTGATTAAATCAGGTGAAGTACTTGATGTACTGGCCTCACAGGTTCTGACAGATGAAATTTGTTGCTCCATAAAAGATCTAAATTCCATTAAATCTGTCTTCATAACCATCTCAGATTTCAACTTTGCAACTTCATTTAACATTTCATGCTTCATACTTTCAACTTCTTTTTTAGAAACAGTACTTGCTTTCAGCCTTTGAAAATTTAAAATTTACTTTTCTAATGATCTCCGTAGAGCAGCTGATTAGCCACTAAATGAGGCTAATATTCATTGTTAATATACATAATTTTCATGTTATTTTTTATTCATAAACTCCATTTTATTGCATTTTACACTTTGAACATCATTTCACATTATGTTTGTAATACCTTCTTAAAATGCACTATTATGTGGTACATTTTTGAACATCATTTAAAGTACCCAATGATTCATCTGATTGTAAGGAATTGAATTTTAAATATTTTAATTTGATATTTTTGGAAATTGATCTACACTTAAATATGAACATGTTTGATTCAGGGATCAGTGGAGAATTCATGAAGGATGGTGGAGATATTTGGCAATGAAAGGAAGCAATTCTGGAGAAGGCAGATTGGACACCTGCCCACTGATGAGACTGTGGGGCCCAACATTAAGGCCCAATTAATCCCAAAATTCATGGGATGCTAGAAGACGTGTATAGGAATAAATAACTCTTCAGGCGTTAATGCTAATTCGGCCTCCATGTTGGTCATTTAGTCGGCCCAATTTAGAGATAAAATTCTGGGCCAGATTCTGCGGCCCAGAAAAACAGTCCACTACTTTGATCATATCTCGGAATCCACAACTCCAAATGGGCCCAAATTTTACAGGAGGTTAGAAGACATCCGGAGCTCCATTTTCTTCGTCTATGTCCCACCCTGATTCGGCCTTCTAGAAGGTCTTCCAGACGCGTATGTTCGGTGAAGTAAAGCTGGCTGCCACCTCGGGTCAAACGTGGAAAAGTCCAAATTCCACAAGCTTTCCACCACCTATAGCCTAGAAAAATTAATTAAGATGCTTTGTACTGTTGTTGGTTCGACCCAAGGCTCCCAAAATGCCTATTTAAGGCAGTGGTGGTGAAGGAGTTGAGGATCTTGGATGCTTTGTTTAATTGTAATGTCATGCTGCATTTTTGTTGCCTCAATTTTGTCTTTCACATGTAAGTTGTTCAATTCACTTTAGTTTCTTAATAAAAGTTCTTCTTCTACTCTTATTCTGTTGTTCTTAATATCACTTTTATACTGTTGGATCAAGGTGTGAATTTATTCACACCAACCCTTGTGAAATTATTCACACAACGGTGGAGTGATCATTTTATTTTTGTTGTTTTCTTTACTTCTCCATTCCTCCCTTATGAGTCTACTTTCCGCTTCCATTGAAACCATGGGATCAATGGAGGGCTAACCCACTTATGGGTTGATCCAAGGGAGTATCAAGGGGCTGGATTGGATGTTATTTATCACCTAATGAATGTATAATCACTTCTTTAATTGGGATTTTTATTTGATGATTTTTAAACTCCATCGTCCTTATTGAATTTAAGGCCACACACTTCAAGTACTAATACGATCCTTTACCTTGAAGTGCTCAAAACTTTGATCCTTCAAGTGTATAGGTGATTAGTATTAGAGGGTGTAGGCATTAAACCAGTAAGTGATGATGTTGTTTTATCTCCTTAAATGAACCCATCTCAAATTTAAGAAATTGAAATCATTAAAAAGAAAATACATCCAATCCACCCCGAGTGATAACCTAGGATCAACTCATTCTTTTAAATTGAATCCACTTAAATCTTTTAGATATCTTTAAAACTCATCCAAAATCAATCCAAGTTGGCCACTTCATAGCCAAAAATCCATCCCTTAGGTTGTGTATCTTAGGTATCTTCTTAGGTCTCTGTGGAATCGACAACCCAAGCTACACTACAAGGACCGTTCTACCCTTCTTCTCTTGGGTAAATTTGGGCGTGAACCAGCAGCATTCTCCTTTTCATCTTCAGTCAACTTTTTGTTCAATTCCTCCATGTCTATATTTACTGAATCAGAGGCACCCTGTGCTTGATTCTCATTTTCAGCTTCAACTAGATACAAAAACACTAATGGTAAGGATTCATCATCTAATTTTTCATTATTTCCTCCCTGTACTAGTTTCTAAACAGATTTTTCCTCTGAGACTTTCCTAGACTCATCCATATAAAAATTCTCATTCAATACCTCAGTATGAATCTCAGAAGAATTCTCTTTCTATTTGTCAGGTGCTGGAGGTTTCTCCTCATGAGAATCATCTTCATGGTCTTCCTCTATCACTGGATTTTCCAAAACAATATTTTCTTGATCAACCTTGACTTGATCAATTTGAGTTCAGGCCACTGCTTCTCCTTCACCAGGCACTGTCTCAGTTATATTTTCTGGTTGAACTTCTAGTTATGTAACTTCCTGAGCCAAACTTTCATTCTCTAGTAGAGTAGTCACCTTATCCTGAGCAACTACTCCCTATAGCATCTCTTCAATTGTAGCTTCTCTCACAAACTTATAGCTTAAGAGATAACCAGATATTAAAACATTTGAAGTTACAGTAGGCTCTTCAATGGGATTAGGACCCCTGTTCCTTTTGAACTGAATTCCTTCCTAACTTCTTCCATCAGATACTTCCAGAGCCTCAAACCTGAGTCTTCTTTATACAGCACTGATTCTTGATTTAGCTTTTCCTTCCTTTGATGTTACTGGTTGGGCCTGATCACTTTCTTCATCCTCTTCAGCTCTAACAGGCAGTATCTTGCCTTTGATAGTGCTCCAAAAAATCTAATTTTTCTCAATGTACCAACATTGAAGATATTACTATGGTGGAATTTCACCCGAGCATCCATCAATCTTACCATACCTGTTTTAAATAGAATTTTCGAGATGAACCTTCCAAAAGGAGAAAAATTCATTCTTGCTTTTGGTTAGAAACAGTAACTGAAATACCTGACCATGTATCTCAAAAATTTTAATTTGATATCACTCATTAGAAAAAACATTATATCAATATCTGGGTAATGAATATTTTCCATCTCACACATCCTTGGTGCAATCCCAGTTTGCACAAACTTAATCAATATTTTCTGATCCAGTTCCAAATCATTCACAAACATCTTCTTTATAGATGTAGTTCCAAACAAAAAGGAAAAAATATCTTTGGACTTATGCATAGAATCATCGATATTATTTAAATAAAAATGAAAAACTCCCTCATGAGGGTAGTTAATAATTCGAGCAATTTTTACAGATGATATTGAAAAATCTCAATCCTCAATCTTAGAAACAATCGAATCCTCATCAGTTCCCAGACTAATCTGTACTGACTTAAATAAATAACGAAGCTCTACCTCATATGAAAACTTAGTTTTATCACCATTAGAAGTCTGTTCAAGGTTTTGAAAAGAAAGATCTTGCTTTAGCAACAGGTTCGTCTGATATAACCATTCTAGATCTATGACCTTTCCTTGAAAAAATTTCCTTCCAACCGAGAACTGCCTCTTGGTAGTGTTGGTCTCAGCCTCATCAGTTATTTTGGTTTTTTTCATTTCTGTCGCAAGTTGCTGAAGGTTCTAAAGGACTAGGGTTTTGAAGGTTCAGGTTCGGGAGAGAATAGCGGTAAAAGTTTTCTAGGTTTCGAAGGGTTTTTAACGGGTTTGGAATTTAAATCAGTTTTTGAAATCCTTGATTCCCATGTCATTATGTACATACTAATTATTGCATAAATTTTAAAACGAATTAAAATCGCACACGGAAAAGAAAAATATAAAAACATAAATAAACACAATTGAAAATTTTGAAAAACAAGTAACTAAACCGTTTTTTTTAAACTTACTTAAAATTAAATAAACCTAACTCCCCCTTAATAAATTCAAACCTTGCAGTGGGAAGTGGTTTAGTAAAAATATCAGCTAATTGAATTTTAGTACTTACAAATTATAAGAATATATCCTTTTTAATAACATGGTCTCTTAGAAAATGATGTTTGATATTAATATGCTTATTCCTAGAATGATTAATAGGATTTTTTGAAATATTTATAGAACTAGTATTATCACATAAAATAGGCGTACTATTAAAACTTAGTCCAAAATCCATAAGAGTGTTTTTCATCCACAAAACTCGTGCATAGTAACTTCCAGTAGATACATATTCTGCCTCGGCTGTTGACAGGGCAACTGAGCGTTGTTTCTTACTTGACCATGACACTAAGGATTTTTCTAAAAAGTGACAAGTTTCTGAGGTGCTTTTTCTATCTAATCTACAACTTCCAAAGTCTTTATCTGAATATAAAATTAAATTAAAATCATACATTTTGGGATAAAGAAGATATTGAAAAATAGTTCCTTTTAGATATTTAAAAATTCTTTTAACAGCAGTTAAATGGGATTCTTTAGGATTTTATTGAAATCTTGCACAAAGACATACTGAATACATTATATATGGCCTGTTAGCAGTAAGATATAATAAACTACCAATCATACCTCTATATAACTTGTTGTCAACTGATTTTCCAGTTTCATCAAAATCAAGTTTTATATTAGTACACATAAGATTTGTATATGTCTTGCTGTTTTCAAGTCCAAATTTCTTTAGTAAATCAGTAATGTATTTTCTTTGATTCAAAACATTTCCAATATCATTTTGAAAAATTTGAAGACCTAAAAAGAAATTTAATTCTCATATCATACTCATTTCAAATTATTTTTTCATTAAATTTGAAAACTCATAATAAAGAGTTTTATTTATTGAACCAAAAATTACATCATCAACATAAATTTGAACTAATAAAATATTAGAATTGACAATTTTCTTAAATAGTGTTGGATATTCTATTCCAATAGTAAAATAATTTTTCAAAAGAAAAAAACTTAATCTTTTATTCAAAGATCTAGGTGTTTTCGTAAGACCATAAATAGCTTTAGTAAGTTTAAAAACAAAATCTGGTTTTTGAGAATTTTCAAAAGCAGGAGGTTTCTCAACATAAACTTCCTCTAATAAATAACCATTTAAAAAGGAAGACTTAACATCCATCTGAAATAATTTAAAATTCATATTAGATACATATTCTAAGAGGATTATAATGGCTTCTAATCTAGATATAGGTGCAAAGGTCTCATCATAATCTATACTTTCTTCCTGATTATATCCTTTAGCTACTAGACTTGCTTTATTCCTAGTTATTATTACTTAATCATCTTGTTTATTTCTAAAGACCCATTTTTTTCCTATAACTGGATAGTTCTGAGGTCTTTCAAATAAGTTCCAAACTTTATTTCTTTTGAACTGATTTAGTTCTTATTGTATTTCTATCATCCAACTTTCATCAAATAAGTCTTCTTCTATAGTTTTGGGTTCTAATTGGGATAGAAAGGAAGAAAACTCAACAAGATTTCCTATGTTCCTTATAGTTTTTATTCCTATGTCTAAGTCTCCTATTACAGTTTCTAAAGGGTGATTCTTTAGAGTTCTTGACTATCCAGGTAGTATAATTAAAGTTTCTTTAGTTTCATGTTCTTATGGACTGGACTGAATTTCACTTATATCATTTTCAAAATCATCTTTCAGGTTCTCAAGTCTCATGTTATCATTAGAATCAAGTTCATCTATTTGATCTGTCCTTTTCTTAAAGGGATCAGATTCATCAAATTTCACATGAACTGATTCTTCAACAATCCTTGATTTTTATTAAAAACTCTATAAGCCTTGGAAGTAGCAGAATATCCTAAGAAAATGCATTCATCAGATTTTGGATCAAACTTACCAAGATTGTCCTTGGTGTTCAAGGTGTAAACCTTGCATCGAAAAACATTAAAGTAATTTACTTTAGGTTTTATATTATTCCATAGTTTATAGGGTTTTTTTGAAAATAGGTTTAATTAAAACTATATTCATTATATAGCAGGCTGTACTTATAGCTTCTTCCCAAAAATGGGTAGGAAGACTGTATTCATTTAGCATAGTCCTAACCATTTCTTGAATAGTCCTATTTCTTCTTTCAACAATTCCATTTTTTTGAGGTGTCCTTGGTGCAGATAAGGTGTGGTTAAAACACATATTTGAGCAAAAGGAATTGAATTCCAAATTCTCAAATTCTCCACCATGATCACTTCTTTATGAAATTATTTTAAAACCTTTTTCATTTTGAACAACTTTTCAAAAACTTTTAAATAATATAAAAGCTTCGCTTTTAAATTTTAAAAAGAAAATCCATGTAAATCTAGAATAATCACCAACTAAAACATATATATATAATTTACTAGCCAATCTTGCTACCCTTGAAGGTCCACACAAATCCATATGGATGAGTTATAGAGGTTTAGTTGTAGCAATTTTATTAACTGATTTAAAGGATGATTTGTGTTGCTTGCTAGGTTGACATGAATCACAAAATCTATCACTTTAAAACTTGAGACTAGGAAAATCAGAAACTAATTGTTTCTTAGATAACTTATGTAAAGCATATATATTGCAATGTATAAGTATTATATGCTAGATCTAGGATTCATTTATCTTAGTTGTTAATAATTTTACTTGTTTTTTACACAGGGAATTTAAATCTAGGGTATACACATTATCAGTTCTGGGTGCTCTAAATTTAAGCAATTTATTTTTGAAAATAGAACAGTAATTGTTATAAAAATCAACAGCATAACCATCATCACTGAATTGAGAGATACTTATTATGTTGTGTTTCAATCCTTGTATATAGAGTACTTTATTGATTGATACATATTTTGGATCTTCAACTGTTCCAATTCCAATTATCTTGCCTTTGGAATTGTCACCAAATGTTACTAGACCACCTTCCTTTTGAGTTAGAGTTCTAAAATTTGATGATTTTCCAATCATATTCCTGGAGCAACCACTATCTATATACCATATGGTCTTTTTGCTTCTATGACTTGCTTCCTACAAAGGCATTTAAACAGATTGTTTTGGTACCCATATTCTATTGGGTCTAGTTGTGTTATCCAACAAAGATCTAGGAATCCAGACTTGCTTTGTTTTTCTAAAATCAATAGAATCATATAAATTTTTTGAGACAAAGGTATTTTTTATTCCACTTATTTGGGGTTTCCTTAAGTAAAAATTCTTAGATATATGGCCTTTTGTTCCATAGTTGTTACAGATTAATATTTTTGTACTATGCAAAAAGTAATTTTTGTACGGTTTAGGATTTTCACCTTTACTGCCTATTCCATATATTCCCTTTTTAATCACATTCTTTCCAAGAATTTCATTCAGTTTATTTTATCCTTTTTTAAAAATAATAGCTGCACTTTTATATGTTTCTACTTTAGTTTGCAGTGTTTTTATTTTAGCTTCATGATCTGTATTATTTGTATTTATCAAATTATATTTTTACAATAATTCTTGATGTTGTTTTAGCAGAGTATCTCTTTATCCTAAAACAGCATTATGAATATTCCTTAAAGACTTGTGTTTCTTAAATAAATAATCATATTTCTTTTCAATCATATTGCAGTAAGCTGCAAGTTTATCATTTGTATAGCTTGATTCAAAATTAGAGTCAGTAGAGTAATAGGATTATACCTCATAAGTTTCTGTCATAAAGCACATATTTGATTTCAAATTAGATTCCTCTTTTTCTGAATCATACTTTTATGAGCTACTGGAGTCTTCAGATACACTTCATGTATCTTTCATTGCTTTCTTGACTTTTTTCTCATAATCATTCCTTTTGAAGAATTTATTTTTCTTGTCATCCTTTAGTTGTGGATAGTCAGGTCTGATATGACCCATCTTCTTGCACTCATATCATCTAACTTCTTTTCATCCTTTTTGAAAGTTTTTCTGAAGCCTTTATTCTTTCTGTAGAATTTACTAAACTTTCTATCTATCTAATCCAGTTCTATATCTTAATTTGATGAATTAGATCTTTCTGATTTCACCTTTACTTCCTTTTTCTTTATATTTCTGCTTTTACTTTGTGATGACACTTTTAAGGTAGTGTCATCTTTATTGATAAAAACCTTATGCTCATTTTCTTCATCTTGCATCTCAGCTTCATACATCATAAGTGTTCCAATCAACTCTCTCATGGTTAATTCTTTGATAGGTGTTGATTGTCTGATTACAGCAGATATTCCATTCTATTTAGTAGGTAGTACTCTCAGTACTTTAAAGCTTGATCTACTTGTTTTATTGGTTCTCCCAAAGTAGTTATATTGTTGAAAATTTATGTCATTCTTCCATTCATTTGAGTAATTCTTTCACCTTTAAACATTATGAATGTATCAAACTTAATCTTAGTAGTAGCATATCTCATTTGCCTGACATTTTTAGTTCCTTCATAAGCAACAACAGTAGTTTTCCACATCTCATATGTTGTCAGGCATTGAGATACTTTGTTGAATTCATCAGGTCCTAGACCACATATAATTTCATTCATTTCCTTTGAATTCATGTCATACTCAGTTTCTAAAGCTGCACTCCATGTTTCAGGTTTCTCTAGTATTTCATACAGATTCATAATCATAGAATATACTATATATCCAATTTTTTTCAAATAAATTATCATTCTTGACTTCTAGCATCCATAATTTTCTCTATTGAAGTACGGTGCTCTGACCATAGACATTCCCTCTCTTGTATTAGCCATCTTGATCTGAGTATAATCCTTTAAAACTTTTATCTTTTTATAGCCTTATCAAAAAGATCCTCCTCTGATACCAATTATTGGATCAGGTTATAATAGATACACACAAGAGGGGGTGAATTGTTCATTTTTCAATTTCTTCGAATGATCATAATTTGTCCTTTTATATTTATATCAAAGTTTCAACATCAGAAATATAAATTACACGGGACACATGATGTATAGTGGTTTGGGGAACAGAAGGCCCCTAGTCCACTCCACCAATGCTCTACTCCATGAACTTGGTGATTTTCACTATATGGTCCTCTTATCAACAGACCATTCCACAACTGAGTACAGGCAGTTGACACCTTTACAAACTTAAGGCTAAACAGAGCCTTTTGGTTCATACACAAAACTAAAAACACGGCTTAGTATGAGAAGCTGATTACTCAATATAAAAGAGTATTTTATTCAATTAAAATACTTTCCCAGTTGTTCTTCACAATTGCAACATCATGCAATTGACAGTAGATGGATCTTCATATTCAGAAATAATGATCTTCAAGTAAGAGTCGTTCTGAGTCGATCTAGTTGTGGTAGATATAGAAATATAATTAGAAACTTCAGCAGTAGTAGATTCACAATAGATCTTTAATGTCGAATGAGTTAATATTATTTCGTGTTTCTTCTTCTTCAATAAACAGAGATTTTTCACTCTTCATAATTCAAAGATCTATAGATCTTGATTTGTCTCTATTTATCTCTTATGTATCAATGTTGTCGTGCAGTGGATCTTTTATATCGTAAGTGTATCTGCTCTCATGTTCTTGTTCCACACCTTGTACATTGTGTGTTATATTGAATTTCATAATAGCATAGATATATCAAGTGATTTCTCTGAAAATTTAGATCCAAAAAAGTCACCTTATGACTCACAATATTCAAACATTTGAATTAACAGAGCAGTCGTAACTTCCATTGAAATTCTCCATGAAAAGATCCTTTAATTTTGATCCTATTAATAACAGATAAACGACTTTGAATCAGTCAAAGACTCACTTTAAATTCAAGATTTTAATCTGGATTTAAATCCACCTGATAATCCACAAAAATACTGTTTCTTTTAATAAAGTCATAATTTAAATATCTGACATCAAATGAAGGGTTGAACTGCATAGCACACATTCTATGAATGTAAGGTTCACAATGTAAGGTTGATGTCGCATCCTTCAAACGTAAGGTTGAATACAAACGTTAGGTTGATCATTCATACTTTTCTTTTCAACATTCAAATTTATGATAAATTATCCATACTTTTATAATCTTCCAAACATAAGATACATGATCCATACTTTTATATGAAATGTAAGGTTTTAACAAAAGTAAGGTTGATGAACCATACTTTTGAGAAACAAACGTAACATTTAAAACTTACGTACGGTTCTTCTTCCATACTTTCCCAATAACCCAAACATAGGGTTCCTTCCTAATATAGGGTTATTTTTTCATACCTTTTCGATAATGTATAGTTGTTTAACCATGATTTTTCATAACTTGTAAAGTAAACATCGAGTTCCTTTCTTTACACTATGCTTCCTAACGTAGGATATGAACAGTGTTTCCAGAATACTTTGAATTGATTTATGAACTCTTTAACACTTTTTCCATGCTGTATAAATACTTTAATACTCTTCCAAAAATAATAATATATAAAATATTTAATTCCTGAAATATACTTAAAGTAAAATCATTAGAAAACAATTAAGGGTATTTGTGAGAATCAAAATCATCATAAAGAGATAGAGTATTGTTCTCAAAAATCTCCACCTTTTTAATAAAAAATTATGTAATATTGAAAACAACACTTTCTCAACACTTGTAAGGGTTCCCCCTCATACCTTGAAAGGGGGGTTATTAAAAATCAATAAAAATGAAGGCCTTTGGGACATTCGGGCTTAAATACTCCTTATAGAATGGCCGCAGTGGAATTAGTAGAACTGAAGAAACAACTAGAGGAATTGAGTGATAAAGTATTTATCCACCCCAGTGTTTCTCCATGGGGATCCCATGTTCTCCTTGTTAAGAATAAATATCGATCCATGAGGATGTTCATTGAATATAGAGAAATAAATGCTATTATAATAAATAACAAGTATCCCCTACCTCAGATTGATGATTTATTCGATCTACTTCATAGAGCCCAATATTTTTCAAAGATTAAACTTTGATCTGGATATCATCAGTTGCGTGTGAGGAAGAAAGATATTCTAAATAAAAAATAATTAAACTAGTTACGGGAATTATGAGTTTACATTAATGCCTTTTGGACTGACTAATGCACCCCTTATTTTCATGGATCTAATGAACTGAGTTTTCAAGGAATATCTTGATGAATTTGTTGTAGTATTTATTAATGATATCTTGGTATAATCCAAAAGCTATTAAGACCATGATAGTCACTTGTGAATTCTTTTTAAGACTCTTAGATGAAATGAATTATATGGTAAGTTTAGAAAGTGTGAATTTTGCTTCAATCAGTTTCTTTTCTTGGCCATATTTTCTAAAATGATGGAATCTTAGTTGATCCATAAAAGAAAAAGGTATTTCAGTAATTGCCTATGCCAATGAACATAACTAAGGTATGTAATTTTATTAGTTTAGTATGTTATTATTGGTGTTTTATTCATAACATCACCCGATTAGCTAACCCATTAACCAATCTTACTCTTAAAGGGGTTAAGTTCATATGGGAAAAAGAATATGAAGAATGTTTTGAAGAATTGAATAAGAGGTTAGTGAATGCTCCAATATTGACTCTACTATCAAGAAATAGTGCAATTGTGAATTATAATGATGCATCAAATAAAGGACTTGGTTATGTCCATATGTATAATGATAGATTTATTACCTATGCATCAAGAAAGTTAAAATTCATGAATATAACTGTACAACTCATGATATTGAGTTAGTAACTATAATATTTTATCTAAAGATATAGAGACATTATATCTATAGTGAAAGATGTGAGATATATACTAATCACGAGAGCTTGAAATATATCTTCTCACATAAAGAAATCAAGATGATTCAAAGGATATGGATTGATCTAATCAAGGATTATGATTGTTCCATACACTACCATCTAGGGAAGGAAAATAAGGTGGAAGATTAATTGAGAAAGAAGTTTCATGGAGTTCTTAAAAAATGAGTATTGACAAGGATCCTATGTATATGGATCTAGAAATGATGGATATGGGAATTATAAAAGAAGGTGAAGCATCAATACTTTTTCAATTTGTTTCTCAACCATATTTATTGGAAATAATTAAAATTTATCAACCTAATGATGAGAATATTCAAAATAAAATTAAAGTTGTGTTTGATGGAAAGTTTCTAGACTTCATGCATGAGGATGGAATTCTGAAATTTGGGAGAAGGATATGTGTTCCCTCTATACTAAATCTAAAAAGGTAGTTATTGGATGATTCCCATAGTTATAATTTCTCTATACACCCTAGTATCACTAAGATGTATAGATATTTGAAGTAACATTTTTGGTGGGACAACATGAAGCTTGAAATTTCTAATTATGTATCAAGATATTTAGTCTTTCAATAGGTAAAGGATGAAAGAAAACATCCTAGGGTATTCATGAAACCTATACTTATTCCTACATGGAAATGGGATGGAATATCCAAATATTTTGTCATTGGATTACTAAAAACTACAAGGAATGATGCAATATGGGTAATTGTTGATCGACTTACCAAATATGCACACTTCCTCGTAATAAGGGAGGATTTTCCAATGGATCACCTTGAACAACTCTATATTAATGAAGTTTTAAGTCTTCATGAAGAACCTCTCTAAATAGTTTTTTATTTTGATCCATGATTTACATTAAAATTATAGAAAAGTCATCTGAACGATTTAGATGCAGAGCTTTATTTGAGTACTGCTTATCACCCTCAAACTAATGGGTAGTCAGAAAGGATGATCCAAACTTCAAAAGACATGTCGAGATCGTGCTCACTTTATTTTCAAGGTACATGGGATCAATATTTACCTTTGGTAGAGTTTTTCTATAATAATATTTTCTATTAAAGTATTCAAATGGAACCATCTAAAGCATTGTATGGAAAGAGATTTTGTTCACCAACTTGTTGGGATGAACCTGGTGAAAGGAAGCTTGTGGGCCTAAATCTTTTGGAAGAAATAATAATGAAGGTAAGAACCATTCAAACCCATATCAAAGCAGCTCAAAGTAGGTAAAAGAGCTATGCTGATAATCGAAGGAAGTATTTTTAATTTCAAGTGGGAGATCACATTTTCTTAAAAGTTTCTCCATGGAAGGGTGATATAAGATTTGAGAAGAAAATAAAATTGAGCCCCAGGTATATTGGTCCTTTTGAAATTCTGGAGATAATTGGATTTTTGGCATATCATTTAGTAATGTCATCTACCCTTTCAAAGGTACACAAGGTGTTCCATGTCTCTTTGTAAAATAATTACATGCCAGACCCAACACATATATTAACTTATAAAGGAATATAATTGTAACCAGACTTATCTTACTGTGAAGAGCCTATCCAAATTTTGGACACTAAAGAACAGGTGTTGAGGAATCAGACGACTCAGCGGGTAAAGGTACTATAGAAAAATGAAAAAATTGAAGAGGTGATGTGGGAACCTGAAGAACTTATGATGAAGACTTAGCCAAATCTTTTTATGAGGTAACATTATGGAAATTTCAATGATGAAATTTTTGTAAGTGGAGAAGAATGTAACACCCCAAGGATTTAAAAATAAATTTAATATAGAATGTAAGTCATGCAACATTAAGTCTCTTTGAAACAACACTTTGGTATTGTAATCTATCCATTAAACATAATTTTTCCACCTATGTGATTTGAATTTCGAAAATAAAACATACACGGTTGCGATCAATAAGATATTTAGGGTCTGATAGGATCAACTTTCATTTTTGGTGAATACTAACTTGACCATAGGAATAGTAATATGACCTTTGTGAATAGTAAAATGGCCTAATGAATAGAAAATTCACCCATGAAAGTATAAATAAAATTTAGGCACCTTATAAATGAAATAATTATATAATTATATCATGGTATAAGTAAGTGAATATTTAAAAATTAGTAATTAAGTGTTGGTATTTCGTGAATAATAAATATTTAATTGTAATTTTAAAATTAATAAATTGATATAAAAGATAATTAATTTTCATAAAATTTATTCATAAATAAATATTTTTTTCCTATGATTTTATGATAATTTAATAAGACCTCTGTTATTTTTTAGGGTGGTATAAAATCAGTTTTAATTTTAAAAGCTGTATTTTTCGAGTAAATGATGATTTTAATTAAAAATTTAATTTATCATTTTTAGAAAATTATTTTAATAAAATGTATTTAATTTTTGAATTCTACATATAAAAAAATGTTTGGGGTGAATTTTTTTTCTGAAATACTTGAATTTTTTTTCTGAAATACTTGAATTTTTAGTGAATAGTAAAATACGGCAATTTACAGAATAAATACATTATAAGATAAATACACAATTACTTGAGTCATGGATGATGTAATCACCATTTTTTATAAATAACATAAAATTATTACTATTTTTATTCACAATAATCAACTCTATTGGTTGTTTCAAGCAAAATCATTAAATAATGAATGAAATAATGAGAAATTACCTCTCTCCTCCACTATAAAACCCACCCCTCACCCCCTCTTCTCCTCTCTCCTACAAGCCTTTAAGCTTGTGAATGTTCTAAAAAAATCTTATTCTCTAGTCTATCCACATGTCCAGGAGCTCTTGGTCTTTCCAAAATACCAAAACCCTTTCCCTTAAGGAGGTTCTCAAGGAGGTTAATTCAAGAGGTAAATCCTCTTCCTATTTCATTTAATTTCATTTCAATTTATTTTCTTTTATGATTATCTCATCACATACTCTATCCAAGTGATCATGATAACTCCAGTATCATCTATATACTTAAATTATATCATTTTAATTTAATATCCATCATCAATCTCCTTACTCTCTCTATTTTATTTTAAAAATGAAATCATCGTCCAGGAGGGGTTTATTTAAAACCTTCATGGACAACGAACTTTCATTATTAAATTTCTTATTCAAGGATGGTCATGATACCACTTTTATGATTAAACAAGAATATAATATATTTATTATAACCTATTTAATATTTTGGAACTAGTATAGATACATAATACTAATTCATACGACAAAACTAGTTCGTGGTGATCGAAATACCGCCGTAATAATCTAAATGATTATCACTAAATGTCTTATCTAATGATTAATCCTCATACCATGTATTCATATGATATATATAACCATTTAAAATTATTTATTATCATTAATAATATTTAATTCCAATTCTTTAGAATTATACCCATTTTACATGAACTCTACTACTTATAAATAAGTGAACCGATTGTGAAAATCAAGAAAATGAATGCTCTTGAGAAATAAAATTGTATCTTATAAATCATCAATAATTCCATAAATTAAAATAATACAAATATAATTAATAAAACAATTATATAAAATGTTCTTAATTAATTAATTAATGGATTTAATTTTATTATCTAGGACATTAAGGTCAAGTGATGAACTCATTCTAATATAAGGTAAGGGTTTTCTACCTGAACCTCCAATTTATTTCAGGTTACTCTTTTTCTCTATTTAACCCAATTAAATTATTAATTATTCTTATTTAATCATCATAAATTATTTTTTAATGTTATATATATATGTACCAATCATAATCCTTCTTTATTTTATGAGGAGTTACATGTTTTAAAAGGATCTTTCTCAAATTCTTCCCGATAAACAAGCCCGATTCAAGGGAACTTCTCGATTTCTTACCTATTTTCAAGTGAAAAATATAGTATATTATAAGCCAAAATTATTTTTATAAATTCACACATTTAATCATGTAAAAAATACCTTAGCTCATTTCTGGTTTTAGGAAAACATTTTTCCAAAATAACTCTTCTTTTCAAAGTAAATGTGTATTTCTCTCAAAAAATCCTCGATGATTTTATTAGATTATTTTTGTCTATTTCAACACCTCTATTGAATTTTATATCATATTGAGATTAAAATATTATTTTTATAATCCAAAATATTTTATTAAATTTTGTGTGATCAGTTTGAATATGGATGGGTTATCTTCATACCACTCACCATACTACTCAGAATGATTAGTAATTATGTTTACATATTGGAGAAAGTTATCTACATTACATATGTATATGATGTTTATGTTTAACCCAATTAATATGAGGAATGAATTGGACTTATAAAGTTATGTTTGGTGACCTATATAACCCCTATATTCATCATTAGGTCTAATGAGACAAAACAGAAATGGGTTTTGGCCAATGCCTTACCCTAGTATTTTTAGACGTCTTGGTTGAGGCCTTGACAACATGTTTCAGATGTCCAGTATTATGCATTCCCTCATTATGAAACTTGTAATTTATAAACCATGTGATTATTAAACTAGTATAATATTCATGGTTATGTTTAATTCTCTTATTATAATTTATATGTCTTTATGTAATCAACTTTCATTCCTTCCTTATTATGCTCAAGTTTATTTTTAAAGGCATGTGTTTTTAGTTATTCACCATGCCTAATGTTTATGTTTATTATAACATCTATTGTATTACATAACCTTGATGAGAAAATGAGAAAACCCCTTTCTTATGTTTTATTTTTTCCCATGATGTGAAGATGAATATTATTATCAATGACTTTCAGGAATAATATAAGAGTTTATGGGTGTTTCTAATGGATTTGTAATGTTGTTTTACGTTCAAGTTGTAATGTAAAACTTATGTTTGTATTTAGTTTTCCAAAACTACTAAACTATTTGGTCCTTTAGGATGTGACATCCTTGTAAACATACCAATGTATTAATATAAGGCACTAGATCCGATCAACTAGGGTCGGGGTTCAAATAAAAATAATTTATGGAACAACGGTAACACCACGGTGCCTCATAATCTTCATAATTTTGAGATTTAGGGTTGACTAAGCCATATATAAATGCTTATGGAATAGTTTTTCTCATATTAATAGTAGCATTGGAGATCCTCATCATTGACCATAGTGGATTTGTGGTGCAATGGTTGACTCCTACAGCGCAGTGGATGTCGAGGGATATAAATAATGAATGGATTGAGGATGATATCATTTTATTAAGTGCTCAGTACCCAGATAACATTATGCATCCTGTATCATAAATTTCAATAGTATGTATTTATTATTTAATATAATTTATTCCAATTGTGGGGAATTAATCCAAAATTGGGTCGAATCCATTGTACGACACCTCATGTCAGTGAAACTCTCCTCTCGTCACTATATGAACTCTCCTCCCATGTTTTAGTGACACTCTCCTTCTATGAGCTTATGATGTGTGTTCTCCTCTCTATCATTAACATGTTCAAGCCCTATTAGATAATTGGTCTTTTTTCCCTATGGGTTAACTATATGGATTGAATTTGGTTGAGATCCAACCTAGGTGCTAGCCCTTTTTTTATAATCCATCTACCTACTTTATTATTTTAGCACGCTGCACAACACCCAAAACCCATAAAAATATTCATCAAAATTTGAAATCATTTAAATATTTTTTGAATTATTTTTACAATATCTATTTTAAAATTTAATTTATCCAAATATAAATAATTCAATCAAATATTGTAAAAATTTAATCAATCAAATTATAAATTAAATTAAATTAAATTTCAAAAAATGTGTGCATAATATAAACTAATAATAAATGGGTATAATTTATGTTTAAATAATATCACAAGGAAGTAAATGAGTATAATTATTACAAATATATTCTCACAAGAATGTGTGTGGTCATAATAAATTTTTTTTGTTCAAAATTTCATGATTTATAGTATTTATGCCACATTTTTTATGTCATGTGCCTATTACTATGCTCCATGGTTTATGTTTATTATCTCACACTCTTATTCCACAGTACATGTTTGTTCGTATGATATTACATTTACTTCTATCATGATATATAGAGAACTTTTATTTTACAATATTATTTTAAAAATATATTTCTACCCTACTCATGTTTTCCCATATGCTTATTGTCTCACCCTTGATGACATATCATTGAGTTTTTCCCTTACCGAGCATTGGATCTCACCCCTTTATTTTGTTTCTATTTATTAATGAAATTTTTTATAGGAATAAATTTATAAGTAAGTTTTATATAGATATTATTTTTGGTAGATGTTGATATCATAAAAAAGGAAATATGACTGTAGTAAAACAAACATCCTCTTTCGATGAGAAATAAATGGGAGTTAATCTTCAAATACATTAAACCTTCCTTTCATAGGATTGCATAATTATTTTTTAGATGTAATTTTTATATTATAAAAATGATATAAAATAAAAATATTTTTATATTTTTTCTCTATATAAATATTTTCTCATCGAGTCATTCCAACTCATCCATTCACTTTTGAGACTACTCTTATTTGGATAGCTGATTATAAATAGAAATGCATAGCACATTCACTTGTAAATAGATGAGAAGAATTTCCTTTGTACTATATATAATTAAATATGGGGTCTCTTTTATATCAATGAAGGATTTGGTTTGATAATCCCACAAACTATGTAGGTGTTTTCTCAAACAAAGACTTATATTTATCAATAATCTTCTAGAGTATGGTAGATATAGTTTTATTGAAAGGTTAAATCTATACATTTATCATTTTATGGTAGAGGTATGAGTAGTTATATTGAATTCCACAATCCATATATATTCTTTATAACTTATAGGAGTGTAAATTAGTTATATTTTTCATCAAAATTGTGTGACAGACACCAAATATGATAATGATGTTTTATAACACAATGTTGATGATAGCCTTCATCTTTAATTGTTTTATGGATATATAATTGATCTACATGGAGAAGAAATAAGTGGTAATGAGGATTTACTTAAAATATCTATATTTAGTTTGGGTATATAGCCACATTACATCTATTCCTAATATGAAAAGCAGATATGAATATTTAGTGGTGTACAAAAACTCTGGGGGTTGATGAATGAAATTGTAATGTATCTGGAAAGAATGAATTTTTTTGGTGAGATCCTTATAATCTTATGTCATCAATATCCAAAAGTATTCAAGACTCCTAGTATGGTGGGATATATTGTTTTTAGATGTATCATCATTGTAGGAACCTACATTGACTTCCTACACAATGGTAAGGGTCTTGAATCTTTCAATGCATCAGAGGAGGATTCCATTAAATCCTAATTTATAGAACACTTTCTAACAATTAGGTATATCTTAATAGGAGATGTTTATAGCCTAACATCGAATTTATTCTTTTATTGTTTGGTCTGATGGAATAATTAAACTTTGAATATAGACTAGTATGAGTTACATCCATCCAATAGTGGAATCAGTTGGCGAGGACATTGGCTCATCTTTCATAGGGATGGTATGGATGTCATTGATCACCTCCATGTTATTCCAATGAATGGAGATACCAGACTATAGTGTTCAATGTGGGTGATTATCTTGTCCTAGTTTAGATCTTTCATGCTTGTGATTTTAGTAACCAATGCATTTATATATGTGTTCTGAGAATGTAAGATATGAGAAAATGTTGTATTAAAGGGAAATTCATCCATAAAACCTCATGTATAATCAATAAATGGAATCATTTACTCTTACCTAAGGTCATGATCACTGTTAATATTCTTGATAACCATCTATGAATCTCCGTTAGTATTCATAAAGGCCACTGGTAAAGTGAACCTACTTTTCTTACATAACTATTACATCATTTTAAATATAAACAGCATTATAAAGTTATAAAACTAGGATCCAAAGGTTTAGTTTCTTTGAAAAATTAGAAACATACTTAATTTTAACATAAAAACTACTTAAAATTTAATTTAAAACCTCTATCTTTATCTTTAAAATATCATGTTCTCCTTAATAAAAGTAATCACCTTAGGATATACATCAAAGAAAGGGGTGAGCTAAAATCACAGTAAGAGGATAAATAAGAAACATGGATCAATATAGTATGGGTGGGAATAATAATCATAATCATAACATAATCATATGATCATATTAATTATCATTATAGGAATAATTATATAAATTCATTAAATGTGGCAATGCATAAAAATGAAACACCATGTCTTAGTGGTCAAATATTTTTACATAGTTGTGAATAGAGATAGAGTCATGTTCACGCATATCATATGTGAATAATCATGAAATACTCATTGTGAAAAAATATATAATCATGTTCACACATATTTCAAATTATCTCATGAGATACATCACATTAAAAATGCATTGGAGGGACATATAATTCCAAGTCCCCCCATCACATCATAACATTTACATAATCAGGCATTCCACATAGAACATATATCAATCAAATTCATGAAGTAACCCATGGAAAGGAATGGGTTTCATAAGAATTTAGTAAGTCATAAATTCATGAAAAAATATTGGGGTTCCCAAATGGAAAATATAAAAGAACATATTTGGTATAAGAATCTTCATTTTTTAACGAAGAAGAAATAACTCAAGATGATTCAAGAGGTGCTTTGGAAAGAAGAGTTATTTTGGAAAATCATTTTATTTGTTATAAAATCATATTGGAAACATCTATATCCTAAAAAATAAAAGGAAATAAAAACTAAAATATATTCAAGGAGCATAGAAATAATATCCACATTGAAATTTGGCATGAAATAGGAATACCTCAAAGAAAAGGAGTTGGGTATGAGAATCTCCTTAACTTATGTCAGAATTCTTTCTTCACATTAATATCATGGATAATAAACTTATATTCATTAATTAATAAATCAAGAACCTATTATAAATTTATTTTATTTATTATAATTTTATTAATTTCTGTTATGTCCATTTTTATGAACTATAGGGTTCAATTTCATCATTTTGGGAGCATTTTTTTTCATGGTCTCATGGTCGGTTTACTTTTATATAATTATAGAAGTTCATGTAAAATGATAATAATTCTCCAGAAGTGAAATTATATGTTATTAATGAACTTAAATAAGTTAAAATGGTCTCATATATAATTTTTTTATATGGTATGAGGATGATTCATTCTATAAAATGATGATGAAAATGTTTAAATTTATTTTGGTGATTTTTACAACCATCACAAAATTGTATCTTTTTATTTAATATCATGCTTATATATTGGTTCCAATATATTATAAAAGTTATAATATTTATATTAAAATATTATTTAACCATAATAATGGTTTTATGACCATAATTGAATGTGTTA
Source organism: Viscum album (assembly GCA_963277665.1). NCBI lineage: Eukaryota > Viridiplantae > Streptophyta > Magnoliopsida > Santalales > Viscaceae > Viscum > Viscum album. Next base: position 1,936,739,895 of record OY728142.1, read on the forward strand.
ATGGAAAATAAAAAACTCATCATCCATGAACGTGGTGAATCGACACATCACAAACGATGTTTTCATTTTTAGAATAAAAGGATGATATAAGAGATTTAATGATGGATATTACATAAAAAATTAACATTATAGTATATATATGATACTATAGTTATCATTCGACTTTGTATAAGTGGGTTTGAGAATAGGATAAGAAAATAAAATAAATTAAAAGATGACGAAAGAGAATTTTACCTCTTGAATTTATTCTTCTTGAAAAACTCTTTAAGGCGCTTTGGTTTGGTCTTTTGTTGATACCAAAAGATCTTGGCCATGGGTTATTGGATTTATAGGGAAATTTTGTATAATTTATAAAATATTCAAGTCTTATAATGTGTTAGGTGAATAGGTGGTGATAGGTGGTGAGAGGTGGAATTTATAGGGGAATAGAGGGGTGTTTTTTTATTATTTTATCCATTAGTTTATTATTTTGGATCAAGACTATAAATAGTGTTGATTATTGTGACTAAATAAATTAAAAGGTTTAGGAGAGTTCAAACCAATGGAGGATTACTTCATCTATACATCATCCATGACTCAATAATTCATTTATTTAGCTTATATCATAAATTATCGTACTTCACTATTCACCAAAAAAACAGCTATTTTAAAAAAATACCAAAAATTCACCATAACCATTTTTTGATGTGTAGAATTAAAAAATGTAATCAATTTTATAAAAATAGTTTTCTAAATATGAGAAAATTAATTTTTAAATAAAATAAATATTTATTTGAAAAATAATGATTTTAATATTAAAATGGATTTTATGACACTTTGAAAAATTAATTAAGATCTCATAAAATTACCTTATAATTATAAGAAACAAAATAATAATTTTTGAATATATTTTATGCAAATAAATTTTCTTTAAACTATTATATTAATTATAAAATTGTAAATGCACATTTACATTTCATAAAAATACCGACACTTAATTTTACATTTTTAAAACATTTATTTACTTACACTATGATATAATTATATAATATTTTCATTTATAATATGTATAAATTTTATTTATACTTTCATAGGTGATATTACTATTCTATTGGTTGGATTTCTATTCTAATGGTTAGGTTACTATTCCATCATTATAGGTTCCTTAATTTCTATAAATATAACTTATTTAATTCTTCATTTATGATATTGATGTTTTTATTGGGATATGTATGTGTTTTATACCATAATTATAAGAAGACAAATTTCTATTGATAAAATTTTGGGTCAATACATTCTTTACCCCTTTTGAAATTTCACCCTCGAAATTTCATTTTATATTCTAAGGTAAAAACAGGTGAGGGTGTTTTTCCTTCATCGCTTTTTCTAGTTCCCATGTAGCTTCTTCATATTTATGATTCCTCCACAACACTTTCACAAAGTGAGTTGTCTTGTTGGGTTAGAATTTTTCTCTTCATTCCAATATCTTTATTGGTTTCTCTTCGTATGAGAGGTTGTTCTCCAATTGTACCATATCCATATTCAGTACCACCAACAATGAATTTTTATTAAGAATCCCAACAAAGAAGTCGTGGGCAAGGCCAAACAAAACAAACAAGTTAGGGGGGCCTAAATTAGTGGAGTATAAGCTGATATCCCCTAATTAGGTTAATCCCCTCAACTTTAAAATGATGAAAATTCACAAAAATAGACACATTAGTCCCTTGAGATTCCTCTGCCATCGATGTGAAGTAATCTTCCACCATATTACCCTCTCACCACATATGATTCACATGAATCCCCTTGTTTTCTAGCTTCGCCCATGCCCTCCTGATAATATAAGAGATATCCCAAGGAGAAGAAATATTACCCTACAATCAATCAAGAATTACCTTGGAATCAGTCTCTATTATGTTGATATTTAGTCCCCTCTGCTCATAGATACTGATTCTAGACCATAAGGCCTTAGCCTATGCCTTTATAGAGCTACATTTACCATAGAAGACCGCAAAAGCCAACACCACCTCCCCTTTGGGATCTCGGACCACTCCACTGCCCCTCATAAATCCAGAAAAGCAAGAAAAATCAATGTTTAACTTCATACCCCTACCAGGTAGAGACCAACATATCCATTTACCTCTTTCTACAAAGTCAGAATGTTGAACTGCATCCTACCGTACCTATAGAATGCGAAAATAAGGAGCCATATTCCAATTTTTAAGGCCAACATCCAGATAAACCAGCAAAAATTTAATCCTCACAGCAATATATTCCCACGAACATCTCATTCCCTCAAATCTGGTTATGTTCATGTCCAACCAAATACACCAGCAGCCTATATTCAGAATCACAGATCTGGCCATTTTTTCAAACTCTCTCTAGTAGCTCCATGGAACCATCATTCGAGGAAAGGAACGTCCGTAATTTTAGGTGTCATAAAACCAGTGAATTCACCAAATAATCCCCACACTTCCCTGGCCCAATCACTCTTGAAAAATAGTTTATGTGAGCTCTCCTCATTATGAACCCTGCAGCAGTGACATTTAGAAACCATGTTGATACCCAACCTTTTTACATTATCATCTGTGGAAAAGGATTGATTCCTTATTCTCCATAAAAGGAAATTGAATTTTATTGGTATTGTTTCACACCAAACCATGCTATTCCAACTTTGAGTAGCCGATATTTGAAAGAAATACTTCATCCTAAAGTAACCAGAATTATAATCTAAGAAAACACATCTATCCAGATCTGAATTCAGCTCAATAAGATCAAATATTTCCTTCTGATCTTTGTCTAGAATTGCATTAATAAAGGATGGATAATTACTGGACTCTTTAAAAGTTATCATGGGAGCAGGACAACCAGGAAAGCCCATGGAAACTCCCACCCAATTGGAGTGCCAAAAAGAAACATCCCCCTTACCAATAATCCATATGGAATGGTTCTTAATACATTGAATTAGATCCTGAACTAATATCCACAAGGCAGAACCATGAGAAGCATAATTTTCAGACATAATCTTCCCCCAAAGGGTCCTCATTTCCACCACTTCCCATGCAATCCTTGCATGCATGCCATGAATAACCCCAGAAAGACTTCTCACATTAATACCACCCTCATTGACCGGCCTTTCCAACTTACTCCATAAAGCCCAATGTCTTTTCCCATCCTTCTGAGCATCCCAAATAAAACCATCCAGCACTTTATCAATGGATAAAATGACTCCCTTCGTAACTTTACAACCAGAAAGAGCATGAATAGGTATGTCCCCCAAAACACTATTAATCAGCATTATGCGACCCCCAAAAGATAAAAAGTGATTCTTCCAATTAAACACACAGATGACAATTTTATTCATAATTCCATCAAAGTCACAAATCTGGACATGACCATGGGTTATAGGTGATCCATATTCAGTACATGTAAGGGGTCAGGTATGTACTTTCTTTAGAGATATACATGGAAAAAGTCCTGAACTTGATCCATATGGAAGTGTAAGCTGATAGTCCACTACTCCTATGAAATCAAGGATCTCAAAGGGGATAATATACCTTAGTTTAAGCTTATTTTTCTTTCCAAACCGCATAACTCTTTTCCATGGTGATATCTAAAAGAAGATTTGGTCTACAACGTCAAACTCCAAGTACTTTTGATGATTTTTAGCATATATATTTTGGTAACTCTGGGTAGCTATGATATATTACTGAATGGATTAAACCTTATCCAACATCTCTTACACAATATCAAGTATAAGTATCTTTTTCTTGTAAAATTCATCCCAACTGATTGGAGTTCTATATCACTTTTCATACAGAGCTTTATATAGAGCCATTTGAATACTCGATTAAAAGTTGTTGTTATAGGAGAACTCAACCAAAAGTTGATATTGATCACATCCTCATTTGAATTCCATTTATCATTCTCTTAGAATTTCCCCAAGAATATGAATAGTATTTTCATATTGGACATCAGTTTGGGGGTGATAGACCATGCTAAAATTCAATTCATCACTCAAAGCATGTTGAATACTTCTCTAGAATTTAGATGTGAACCTTGTATCATGATCAGATATGATAGAAAGTGAAACCCCATAAAGCCTCATCAATTTCTTCACATATATCTTGGAAATTTGGTCAAGTGAGAAATCTTACCGAATAGTGATAAAGTGGGCAGTCTTAGTGAACTGATCCCCTAAAACCCATATCACATTATTTCCTTTGGATGTCTTTAAAATACCAATGACAAATTCTATAGTGACATTATTTCATTTCCACATGGGTATAGGCAATGGTTGCATCATCCCTTTGTAATTTTTTCTCTCTACTTTAAATTTTTGACATACCAAGAACCTTGAGATATACTCTACAATCTCCTCTTTCATTTAATCCCACCAGAAGTGTTCTCAAAGATCATGTTAAATATTGGTACTTCCAGGATAGATGGATAAAGGTGAGCTATGTGCATTATCAAATATCTCTTTATTTCTCTTAGTTTATGAAATCACACACATCCTCATTCCAAACCAAATCACACCATCTTCATCGATGTGAAACTCATGTAACTTTCCATTATTTACTACATTAACCTTCTTTTGTAACTCTAGATCATACCTTTGTACCTCCTTAATCTTATCTTGGATATATGTTTGGGAAATCATTTGAAAAAGGTAGGATGTATTCATTTCCTTTATGATTTCCAAACCATACTTTGCATATACATGAAGATAGGGTCTTTATCAATCCACTTCATGGATAGAGTAGCGGGTTCATTTTGGCTAAGAGCATAAACTACCTTGTTCACCTTCCAAGGATGATAGTGAATAGAGATATCATATTCCTTGATTATATCTAACCATATCCTTTGATGCATGTTGATATCCTTTTGTGTGAATATATACTTTAGGCTCCTATGATCAGTATATATGTCACATTTTTCACCATAGAGATAGTGCCGCCAAATTCTCAAGGAAAAAATCATATCTTATAGCTCCATATCTCGTGTCAGGTAGTTTTCTTCATGGATCTTCAACTACCATGAGGCATATTCTATCACTTTATTATTCTACATGAGTAAACAACCCAATCACTTCTTTGAAGCATCATTACATATCATTAAAATTTCTCCTCTTGTTGGTAATTTGATTATAGGTGTAGTGATTAGCCTCTTATTTATCTCCTTGGATCTTTCCTTGCATTCTTCCATCCATACATACTTTACCCCTTTCCTTGTTAACTTAGTTAGTATTATAGACAATCATGAGAAATTTCTCACAAAATTTCAGTAGTAACCTTCTAATCCAAGAAAGCTGTGTATTTTTGTGACACTAGTGAGTCTAGTTCATTCCTCAATTTACTTTTTTTTAGGGGTCCATATAAATTCCCTCACTTGGGATCACGTGTCCCAAGAATGTGACTTTCTTCATCCAAAATTCTCTCTTACTAAATTGTCATAGAATTTATCCTTATTTAATGTCACCAACATAATCCCTATATATTCTTCATGTTCCTCATTTCTCTTGGAGTATATGAGAATATAATCAATAAACACTACCAAGAATTTTTTAAGGTAGTTTCTAAAAACTCTACTCATCAAATTTATGAAGATTGTAGGAGAATTGGTAAGTCTGAAGGGCATCATTATAAACTCATAGTGCCAATACCTTATATGGATAGAAGACTTCTGAATATATTCTGTATTCACCTTTAGTTTATGATATCTAGAATAAATATCCACCTTTTAAAAGTATTGATCTCCTCGTAGTTGATCAAACAATTCATCAATCCTTGGAAGAGGATATTTGTTCATTATGATGATCTTATTGAGCTCCAAGTAATCAATATATAGCTGCATAGATCCACCCTTTTCTTTATAAATATCACCAGTTCACCCTAAGGATATGCACTTGGGAATATGAACCCTTTGTCCAAATTATCTTATAAATACTTATTTAACTCCTCCAGTTTGGTCGTGGCCATCCTATAGGTGAATATTGAGATAGTAGTAACTCTGGGTATGAGTTCTATTGAGAACTCTACCTCATGATCTAGAGGAATTCTAGGTAACTCATCAGGTTATAAATCACTATATTCCCTAAAAATGGGAATTTTCTCCAGGTTGATACCTTCCTTTGACTCAACCATTTGAGTGAGGTATGCTTATTCACAAGGAATCAACACCCGCACTGTTGAGGGATATTCCAAAGGAGATTAATGTTATTACTTACATTTTTTAGAGGAGCGTGGGATGGTTCAGAATATAAAAAATATTTCCTTTTCATGAAAGTTGATGTTTTATCTATATAATGAGAGTCAATCCATGCCTAGTATAGTGTCGAATTACGCTAAATAAAGTATTACAAGATTTTTAGAAAGAATATTCCCACATATTTCAATTGGAGAAGAGTCCAACACTTGGGTTGAAATGATGGAACCACTAGGTGTTTTTACAGATATCTATAATTCTAGGTTTTAGGGATTTGATTCAATAGTTTTGGAAAACTAAAAGATATAAATGAATTCATAAAACTATAATTAAATATGACTTTTTCCCATTCTTGAGTGAATAGTAATTTTACCTTGTACAAATTCATTTTATTTATCTACTTTAGTAGTAGTGATGGAATATTATTTCCCTTTATCATTTGGATTTAGTGGCTACTAATGTAGATTACCCTCAAGGATTTGAGGTTTATTACACTAGGTTGCATAGTTCCATTTCTCCCTACAGTTGAATCATTGAAACATGGGTGGTGCTCTCATTTCTTCCATTATACTGGTTGGATTATTTATATCTCTTCAATATTCATGTGCTTGATGTCCTTATATCTGACACTTAAAGAATTTACCCATCCCTTTGAGGAAATTATCATGATGCTTCTTCCCACATTTTTGACATGTTAGTGGTTGAGGTTTGTTTCCACCTTTTTCATTATATCCCCCAGCTTCAAACTATATCTTTTATTTCTTACCTCCATATCCATGGGACCATTCTACAAACTCCATATCCACTTTGATATCACATCAAACAACTTCTTCATAACTCCCAAAGTCTCAAATTACTAGAGCCTTTTGATGGTGTGGTTTTAAACCACTTAAAAATATATCTATTTTTATATCATTTTTGTTAACAAAACCTAAGGAATACCTTGAAATAGTTGTGAAATTTTCTTTATAAGCCATGATAGATTCACCTTTTTTAGATCTATGAATTCTCTCTCTATCTTTTTACAAAGAGTTTGAGGGAAATGCTTCTTAATAAATATTTTCTTAAAGTCTTCCCACTCCATATCTTATATTTTATCCTTCATATTGTTTTTATTAATTAATACCCACCACTAATTAGCCTCTCCATATAAATGATAAATGGACAGATTCACCTACTCTATCTAATAATATTGAAGCACGGAAAATATATTCTCCATTGAGTTGATTCACTATTCTGTAAAGAGTGGATCAGAATATTTACTAAATTTTGGTGTTCATTTCCGCATAAAATATTTGATATCTAGTTTCTTCCTCTTAGGTGAAGGCATATGTTACACATTATTAATATTATTCTTCATAACCTGATATAGATGGATAATAATCACTATTAAATTTTGAACTCCACCTCTCAAGTCATTGGGGTATCGTTCAGGAAATCACTATATTTTCCCTGACATGAGTTATTGGTCTGGTTTCTCCTGGTTCCCACTATTTTATAGAATATAAAAGGTTTGAACAAAACATAAGTAAAAAATTCATGAATAAATAATTTATTACTTTGTGAAATTGAATCTAAAGGTATATATTGTAGGATCCCTATGGTTATAATTTTATTAAAACAAATCTTCTTAGATGCTTACATATACTTAGTCCCATATTAAGGGTTTTCACTAATGTTATCTAATATTAATTCCAACATTAACTAAACTATTCTCCAATACTAACTAAAGTGACCCTACTTTTCTTACATAACTATTACATCATTTTAAAGATAAACAACATAATATTTTTACAAAATCAGGATCCAAAGGTTTAGTGTCTTGGGAAAATTAAGACCATACATAATTTGAACATAAAAAAAACTTAAACATTTATTTAAATCCTCCGTATTTATCCTTAAAATTTCACATTATCCTTATTAAAAGTAATCACCTCAGGATATACATCAAAGAAATTGGTGAGATAAAATCCCAATAAGAGGATAAATAAGGAACATGAATCAATATATCATGGGTGAGAATAATCATCATCATCATAATATAAGTATAGGATAATCTTCATAATAATGAGAGGAGTCATTAGATAAAGGCATGGAATGTGGGAATTCATAAAAAATAAACATCATACCTTAGTGGTAAAATACCACACATAGTTGTGAACAAAACTAGCATCATGTTCACACATAACATATGTGGATAATCATAAAATCATCATTATGAATAGAGATAGCATCATGTTCATGTATATTTCACATTATATCATTAGATACATCACATTACCCAATGAATTTAAGGGATATATAATTCTAGGTCCACTCATCACATCATAGAATTTACATAATCTTGCATTCCACAAAGAATGTATACCAATAAAAGTCATAAAGTATCCCATGGAAAGGAATGTGTTTCATAAGAATTTCATAAGGAATAAATTCCTGAAAAAACATTTGGGTTCCCAAATGGAAAATGTAAAAGAACATATTTAGATTCCAAATCATCATTTTTTAGAGAAAAATATATAACTCAAGAGGAGTATAGAGGTGCTTTGGAAAGAAGGGTTCTTTTGGAAAATCCTTGTAGTTGTCATAAAATCATATTATAAACATGTATATCCTTGAAAAGAAAAGGTAATATAAATGAAAATATATTTAAGGATCATTTAAATAACATCCACACTAAAATTTTCATGAAATAGGAATAGCCCAAAGAAAAGGAGTTGGGTTTGAGAATCCACTTACCTTATGTATAAATGATTTCTTCACATTAATATCCTGGATAATAAAATTATATTAATTATTTATGAAATACATAACCTCTTATACATGTATTTTATTTATTATAATTTTATTTAGTTCTTTTATGGCCATCTTGATGAGTTATATGGTTCAATTTCATCGTTATAGGAGCATTCATTTTCATGGTTTCATGGTCGGTTTACTTGTATATAATTATGGAAGTTCATGTAAAATGATAATAATTCTACAAAAGTGAAATTATGTGTTATTAATAAACATATAGAAGTTAAATTTTTTCATATATAATTTGGTTATATGGTATTATGGTTATTTATTAGATAAAACATTGATGAATATGTTTTAATTTATTTTGGCGATTTTTAAGACCATCACAAACTTATATCACTTTATTTAATATAATGCTTATATATTGGTTCCAGTACATGATAAAAGTTATAATATGTATATTATAATTTCATTTAATCATAATAATGGTCTTATGACCATCCTTGAAGGTGGTAATATAAAATTAAAACTCGTCATCCACGAAGGTGGTGAATTGACACATTATGGACGATGTTTTAATTTTTAGAATAAAAAGAGGATATAAGAGATTTAATGATAGATATTCCATTAAAAAATTAAAATTGTATTATATATATGATACTATAGTTATCATTACACTTTTTATAAGTATAGGTGAGTAGATGATAAGAAAATAAAATAAATTAAAAGATAACGAAAGAGGATTTTACCTCTTTATTTTATTCTCCATGAGATCCTCCTTAATGAACTTGGGTTTGGTATTTTGTTGAGACCAGTAGCTCTTTGAAATGGGGAAGAGTATTGGTATGGTAATTGGGTAGAATTTAGACAATATTAAGGCTTATAAGGTGTGATGAGAAGAGGTGGTGAGGAGTGGTATTTATAGGGGAGGAGAGGGGTGTTTTTTTATTATTTTATCCATTAGTTTATTATTTTGGCTCAATACTATCTATAGTATTTATTTGTGTGAATAAATATAGTAAATGTTTTCAAATATTTAGAACCAATGTGTTCTTAACTCATCCATACATCATCCATGACTCAATAATTCATGTATTTAGCTTATATCGTAAATTATTGTATTTCACTATTCACTAAAAATTCAACTATTTTAGAAAAATACCAAAAATTCAAACTAACCATTTTTCAACATGTAGAATTCAAAAATGGACTGTATTTTATAAAAATAATTTTCTAAATATGATAAATTTAATTTTTAAATAAAGTCAACATTTATTTGAAAAATACTGATTTTAATATTATGACTGATTTTATGACCCTTTGAAAAATTAATTAAGGTCTCATAAAATTACCTTATAATTATAAGACACAAAATATTATTTTTTTAATGTATTTTATGAAAATAAATTTTCTTTAAACCATTATATTAATTATAAAAATTTAAAATACACATTTACATTTCAAAAAAATACCAACACTTTTTTTATCATTTTTAAAACATTTATTTACTTATACTATGATATAATTATATCATATTTTCATTTATAATATATATAAATTTTACTTATACTTTCATAGGTGGGGTTAATATTCTATTGGCCAGATTACAATTCCTAATTACTATTCTAATGGTCAGGTTACTATTCCATTGTTATAGGTTCCTTAATTTCAATAAATATAACTTATTTAATTATTCATTTATGAGAATGATGTTTTTATTGGGATTTTTATGTGATTTATACCATAATTATAAGAAGGGAAAATTCCTTTGATAAAAGTTTGGGTCATTACAATCGGCATCTGCAACACCAATTCCAATCCAGTAATGAGTGTTTGGTATTTCACTTCATTGTTGGTGTAGTATTATTACAACATGAAGTAGGGAAAAAACATCCTTTATTGGGGAGATGAGTACAATTCCCAAGACAAACCTATTGAGTTTCAGGTTTTCCATCCGTCTCCATGTTGATTTTTTAGAAACTTCATCGAAATACATCTCTTGTGTATGGGGAATTTCATAACTAGATAAGACCTCATCAACGGGAAATATTTTATCTACTAGAATTATTTTTGATGTGGGATATGATATAATAAATTATTTTAAAGCTTTCCATTTTATTACCTTTTTTGGTATAAAATGGATATCAAACTATTATAGGATAACTTCCCACCATGCTAGACCTCCAGTCAATGTTATATGACTAAGAATATATTCAAGTGGATAAATAGTTGAGACCAAATGGATATTTTGATGTTGTATATAGTGTCTCATTTTGTGAATTATGAACATAAATGCAAGGAAATTATTCTTAATGTTTGAGTATCGATTCTTAGTTTCTATAATAGTGCTGATAAGATATTGGAGACTATTTTCTTTTCTTGAATTATTATTTTGTGAAAGTAAGACACCAATAAACTGATTGAGGTTTGTCACATATAGTATAAGATACTTTCCTTCTATGGGTGACATAAACATTGGTGGGTTAGAGAGGTATTTCTTGATATTTTGAAAATCTTTTTAACAATCTTCATCCCACTGACAATTGACTCACTTTTTCATGAGATTTGTGAAGGGTAATAATATTCCATAATTCTTTATGTAAATAATATAATGTTAGAAATGAATCCTTGAAACCCTATAAACACTTAAATATTTTAAGGAGGTGGCATGTTAAGGGCCACTATGGTATTCTCAAGGTCGACCTCAATGCCATGATGATATACAAAAAACCCAAGCAATTTTCTAGGTTTAGTCCCAAAAGTGAATTTCAAGGGGTTCATATTTAGGTTATGCTTCCATAATATATTGAAATAGTCTAAAGATCATAAATATGTTCATAGTGTTGCTAATTGTTTACCAACAAATCATCCACATAGGATTCCATATTCTTCTCGATAATGTGCATGAAGATATATTTTATGGTGCATTGACATGTGGTGCTACTGTTCTTCAAACCATAGGGAATTACTCAATAAAAATACACCCCTTTGTGTTATTTAAAAGTGGTGGGATCCTTATCCTTAGGGGGTATGTAGATTTGGTTATAACCATAATATGCATCCATGAAGGATAGGGGATAGAAACTGATTTTTGTATCGATAAAAATATTCATGATCAAGACTGAGAAATCATATGTTGGGAAATTTTTATTGAGATCCATAAAGTTGATAAAAACTAAAATCTTATGATTATTCTTCATAAGGATGATGTTTTAAAGTCATTTAAGGTACCTAACCTCCTAAGGGAAGTTGTATTTTATGATCTTTTCAACTTCATCTTCCATCTTGGAAGCATGAGTTGGATACATTCTATTATATACATACTCATAGCCACGGTGATCTTCAAACAGGCCTAAATAATGGGTGGCCAAAGTAAGATTTGGTTCATACATTTGTTTATAAATCTAGGAAAATTCATCTTAATGATGCATCAATAAATAATATTATTCCTATTTTTCTTTGGGAGACATAGATACACTGATTAATATAAAACATGGGTCTTCCTTTACACTTAGATTCACTTCTCTGAGTTTATCAATGGTGGTATAGATTCCTTCTTCAAATGGTATAGGTTCATATCTAAGATATTCTTCCTCTTTTTAATCTTTCTCAATTTTAGTGGAAGTGGATGATGATGGGACATTTATGATACTGGAAGAAAAAGGAATGGAATTTTTATCTTCTATGAATGAAAAGGGAGTATCTCTAGTCTAGTAGGGTGAAAATTATGAGGAATCGTTATTGGGGAGATTATAGATATTATATTCTTTATCTCTACTATCATTAGGGGCATAAATAGTCCTAATATCCTAATATTAGAGGGATAACATCAGGGAATTTTCAAATTCTACCAATGTTTCTTCTAAATCATAAGGTGTTGTAAGGATCCTTTCATATCTTGGAGACAAAGAGGAAGAATTATCATCTAGGGTGTTGTCATTCTGACTAGGATTTCATCCATCTTCTACACAATTGTATTTGGTTGATGTGACTAATATCATGAAGATAGAGGAAAATGTTCCCAAACCTCAGGAGTCCCTTATTCCTCTAGTATTCATATCCAATTAGTCAAATAGTTTTAGTTTGATGGCCTAGGATAAAGATGATTCAGTTAAACCTACTTATAGAGGTTCTAAGGAATGAGATTGATCACCATAGATGGAGTTGTATTCTTCCTCTCTATCAAGGGTGGTTGTTCTTAGGTAACTTTATCCTATACATAATACACCTGAAAGGTGATAAAATGATTCTTCCTCTCAAATGGGATTTTTATGTCCTGATGAATCCAAAAATATAAAGTGACTACCTCTATTTTATTGATGAAAAATACATAATATTCATTGAGTTTGTGAAATGGGTTGACCTGGGCTATTTCTATACCATTATGGGTGGTGGTTTCTATGAAATTATTGGTTATTATCTATTTTACTTTACATTGATAGAATCAATCATCTATATATTGAGACTCTAAAGACTCAAAAGGTCTATTATCTCTATACAATACTATGACTTGTTTGTCAAGAAAATATTTGAGACATTGATGGTATTATGAAGGAATTATTGTATGAGAATGAATCCATGGTATTCCTCACAAATAATTGAAAGAAATATCTTGATGAATAACTATAAAATCATAGTTAGAGATAAGGTCTATAGATTAGGCCATGATCTTTATCTGGTCCATAGGCTTTTACTCACTCATATAGTATCTTTGGATTGTAACGGTGGAGGGAGTCAAATCAATTTCACTATAACCCAATATCTTGAAGGTATGGACTAGAATTAGATTGATTCTATAACCATTATCAATGAATAATTGATTAATTTAGGTGTCTTCTAGCTTTACGTATATATACAATTTCTTTATATGTCCATATATGTTGGTCTCGCTATCTTGTTTTCTAAATATGGTGATCTCACTGTCTTGTTATGTAAAGGATATGAATTCCTAAAACTTTACAGGATAAATCTATTAATGATATACATCATGGTTAGTGACCTCATAAAAAATTTATGAGGGCTAAGGAGAGTCTAAACATCTTATTCATGGAGATATTTTGAAAAATGAAGGGCGTCCAAGATTGAGAGCTTGGCTGGGAAGATGGAATACTATTTTAATTTGTCATTATTCTCATCCATAGGCCTATGATTATTTTGATGAGGATTATACTTAGTCTAATGATTGTAAAATAGATTTTTCTATAATGGTGGATGATTTACCTGATCATAATTTTATGGAATATTTATCATTTTTAGGTTTAGTTGAGTTAACCTTCTAGTATTTCGATGTCAAACAAGTGAGTTATTATTCACCAATAAGTCCTCTAGTATGATTGGTCCTAAATAATAATTGTATGATTTAGGATTATAATAATTTTCTAGTTTATCTAGATGTAGTTCATATCTCTAGTAATTTTCAACATATATGGTTTCAATAGGGATATGGAATGAATTTCCAGATCCATGTCAGTATCAACCTTGATGAACTGTTCCTCCTTATCCCTAATTGTGGGAGGGTGACTTAGGGTCATAAGTATCTTCTTAATTAGATAAGTTATTTTATATGTAAATTTCATGGATGAGTCTTTATTGGGAGTATTTATCTTATGAGGATTCTATATGATGGTTAAATGCTTGTTGGACCATTTGGTGGGGTAGGACTTATCCTCTTAATGAATAAGGAATGAAATCATGAAGTGTCTAAACCATCCTAAGAATTGTTATGAGTTTATATTCTTTCTTCATACCCTTATTATAATAGTTGTTTCTATTCATAGAAAATAATCCCTAAGAGGACTATTTCACTAAATAATTCATCTCAATTATTGTAGAGGGAGATGGGGTCGTAGCTGATTGATTGAGATATACCTTGAGGATAACATGATATTGGCTGATCATATTTCTAGTTATCTAATCATTAAGATTTTATGTTTCCTTGATCAAAACATTATACTATTATCCTTCTTCTTCTTATGGGACAGAGAAAACACCAACCACTTGTTATAGAGGTTTTTCCAACTTCAATTTCCTAGAATCAACTATCTTTTAGAGAATGTATTTAAATATTAAGAACTCCAAGATTGTGCGTCCCAACATTTAGTGAAAGGGATACTAATTGAGGTAGCCATTGAGGCCAAATTCAATGGGGTTTCTTGGATCTCATAACATTAGTATATTATTCTCTATAGGTGTGATAAAATACATAGGAACTTAATATTTTAGAAATAAATAATCTTTACTATTTAAATATTTGAAGGGAATATTCATTTTCTAATTTCTACCTTCTTTTCATGGATGTTTATATTATTGTAACATTTGTGAGGATGTACCAAATGATATTTCATAGGTATACGCATCAATTCTAGTTTTAGAGTAGCTTGAAGACTAATAGTTGTTGTTTCTTATTTTCAAATATTCTTTCCTTGAGATGACAGTTACTTGTCGATTTATGATTGATCAAACTCTTGTTTTTACAACGTTTATTTATGCTTTCAATAGATATAAAGATAGGATACCCCTATGGAATGAAATCTCTCAACTGAAAGGTAGGATTCAAAGTCCTTGGTTTTTAGTGGGTGATTTTAATGCCATTTTGGATACCAATGAAAAAATGGGTCCTTCACGTACCAGAATCTCCTCTATAGAATTTAAGGCTTGCATTGAAAATAATAACTTGAATGAGATACATTTAACAGGTGCTAAGTTTACCTGGTATCGTCATCAGTCCACGAGGGTAGTTTCCAGTAAACTGGACCGAGCCTTTACTAATGACTTGGCCCTGGATAAATAGGATAATATCTCTAGTATCACTCTCCCTAAAATTTCATCTTATCATCATCCCATTCTTGTTAGTTTCTCCTATATCTCCTTGAATCCCAGGTACCCTTTCAGATTTAATAATGCATGGTCCTCTGACACTAGTTGTGTCAGCATCATTAACAACTTCTGGAATAATCTGCATAATAATAAGGATCCCTTTGCTTGTCCTCTGAAGCTGAAATTTCTTAAGCAAACCCAAAAAAATTGGTGTAAATCCAAGTCTAATGATATCAATAATACTATTGCTCTTCTCGAAAAGGAGCTTAATCAATTCCAAAATCATAAAACCTCCTCCAACTTTAGTGACACCTCTCAACATGAATTAATTATATCTACTAAGTTGATTTCTCTTTTGAACTTCAAGGAGAACCTCAAAAGGCAAATTTTCAAAACTAAATGGTTAAATGATGGAGATAGAAACACCAAACTCTACAACGCCCTTAATAGGGTTAAAAAATCTTGTAGACCCCTTTCCTTCCTTAGAGAAGGAAATCAAATTTTTGACACGGAATAAAACATCTCCAATCATGTGGTCTCCTATTTTTATAATCTCCTCAATGGCCTGGGTATTGATTTTGATCTTCGCCCTGATGTGATTCCCAATCTGGTTACTGAGGAAGAGAATGTTATGCTTAACAGCATTCCCTTGGACCAAGAGATTAAAGATGCTATGTTTAGTCTTAATTCGGATGGTGCCCCTGGACCTGATGGTTTTAACAATGGCTTTTATCAAAATCACTGGGATGTCTTACAAGAGGATGTCTGTTTCATGGTTAAAGCCTTTTTTTCTCATGGCATTCTCCCTCAAGGTCTCAACTCCCAATTCCTTGTGCTTATTCCCAAAACTGAAAATGATGATGATCTCCACAGCTTCCGACCTATCTCTTTGATAAATTCCCTCATGAAAATTATTACCAAACTCATTGCCAATATAATTGCTCCTATTAGTAATAGAATTGTTTCCTGGAATCAATTTGGTTTCATAACAGACAGATCAATACAAAATTGTATTTGTCTTGCCTCTGAATCAACGAATCTCCTCAACAGGAAAACGAGAGGAGGGAATGTTGCCATAAAACTTGATATTTCCAAAGCCTTCGACACTATTGATTGGAATTTTATAATTAAAATCCTAGCCAACTTTGGATTCAATGATACTTTCTTAAACAATATCATAACCTCGTTTAATTCTGCCCACATCTCTATCCTCTTAAATGGATCCCCAAAGGGGTACTTTAAATGTTCTAAGGGGGTTTGACAGGGGGACCCTCTCTCTGCCATCCTTTTCTCCATTGCTGAAGACTATTTAAGTAGACTTATCTCACAATCTTTTGAAAATGGTGACCTTAATCCGATACCTGCCTCCAGGAACCTGAATGCCCCCTCTCACCTCTTGTATGCGGATGACATAATCCTTTGTTTGAAAGGGGACAAAAGGAATTTAAACAATTTAAAAGTCATCCTCTCTCACTATGAGTCTGTCTCTAGGAAACATATCAATTGGAAAAAATCTTATATTTACTTTGGAAAAGAGTTCCCCTCTTGCAGTAAAAGCAGGATCACAAACGATCTTGGCATTATGGAAGGCACGTTTCCCTTTACTTACCTGGGTGTCCCTATCTTTTGGGTTAGACCTAAGGCTACCTATTTCTCTTCTATCATTGATCATAATCTTCGGAACCTTTCCTCTTGGAAAGGGAAAAATCTTTCTATGGCTGGTAGAATTTTCTTGTTTAAATCCACTATTGTCTCTAAACTTGTCTACTCTATGATGATTTACAAATGGACGGTGAGTCTCTTAAAACGCATTAATACTGCCATAAAAAACTTTGTTTGGATAGGGAGTACTCTTGAAAGGAAAATGGTAACCATACCCTGGTCCACCTGTTGTAAACCCATAGATAAGGGTGGAATTGGCATCAAAAATCTGACTTTCTTTAATGATTCCCTTCAGGACAAGCTGACATGGAACCTTATTTGTAATAACTCACCTAACACTTACTTTCTTAGAGCTCTCTTTCTTGAAAAATTGAGGAACAAAAATTTTAATTTTTTCACGTCTTCTATTTGGCCTTCCATCAAATGTTCATTCAATGTTATTATGACTAATTCTATATGGATGGTCAATAAAGATTCCAACTTAAAATTTTGGTTGGACAATTGGAAGGGCTCCCCCCTTATTTCTTTATTGTCTCCTGGTCACTCCCCCTTGAACATCAATGATACCATAAAGAACATTATGCACTCTCAAAATGTCTTTCTTCCAGATGAAATCAAGAACATTATTGACTCCTACTCCTTCTTGCAAAATGATGATTTTATTATATGGGAGCCTGCGCATAATGGTATTCTAGAATCTAAGAGTTATTACAACTTCCTTTTCAACAATGATAACAACTTTCTTGACTGGTTCAAAAACTTTAACAAAGCATGGATAAAACCCTCAAGATTCACCTTGGTGTGGCGTATTGCACATTGTAGGATTCCCTTCGACTCATGTCTATAGGCTTTCGGGGTCAACCTCTGCTCTAAATGTTGTATGTGTAATCAGCATAGGGAGGATATCAATCATCTCTTTCTATCTTGTGATATGGATTCTGCTCTATGGAATCATGTATTTGATATATTTGACTGCAGATGGTTGTTTGGTACATCTCTAACTTCGCAGATTCAGAGATGCATGGAAACCTTGGATTCTAAGAAAATCAGGAATCTGTTTATGGCGGCTATTGCAGAGATTCCTCATGTGATCTGGTATGGCAGGAATGACTACATATTTCACAAAAACTTATTTAATCTCAATGCAGGTAAAATGCGAATTCTCATTGCTATTCGAGAGGCGGCCTCGATTCAGAACGATCACTGCTCTAACTCTGTTAGAGATCTTGGGATCTTGAGGCGCATTGGAGTTGACGGGAAATTTCCTCGTCCCAAATTTACAATGAAAGTTTTTTGGCAACCTTCGCCTACGGGGTGGATAAAAATAAATGTGGACGGGGCCTCCAAAGGCAATCCAGGACCAGCGGGTTGTGGTGGCATCTTCAGAAATCATTTGGACCAGATCCTTAGATGCTTCTATGGCTCATGTGGATCTGCCTCCTCCTTAGAAGCTGAGATGTGGAGTGTTATCCATGCTATCTCATTTGATAAAGCCCGTAATTGAAGCAAAATCTAGATTGAGAGTGATTCATCTACCATTGTTCAAGCTATTTGGTAGGGTACAGTTCACCTAGCTTGGAATCTCACTTCCCACTGGATTGACTACCTACATTCTCTCTCCTCCATCAGCTTTATTGCAACGCACACTTATAGAGAAGCCAACAGGATTGCTGATGCTCTAGAAAACAAGGGTGTAGCCCATGCTATTACGTGGAGTGATGATCTCCTTGCTGAGTTGATCCCACTTTATATTCATGATGTAAACAAAACTCCATCCTTTCGTCTGGTGTAATCCCTCCTTTTTTAATAAAAGTCCTCCCATTATTGAAAAAAAAAATGACATCATTGGTCAAGATTTAGCATTATTCTATCAAACATCATCCTACAACCTATGTGAAAATTTTGAAAAACTCATGGATTTTTCTAGGATATTTCAACAGAATCAATTGTATCTACGACTGATCAGGAAAATTCTATATGAAAATTTCTAGTAGATTCTCTTGTAGGATTTACATGTTTAAGCAGTAGGTCAAGCCTTTCCATATAAAAATGAAGTTTGATACCCTACCATTCTCATGTTACTTATAATTTGAGAGGTCAATGACCATTTTAATTCTCAATGCTTAGGTTTATTAGTAGAGAAGATACCAAAAGAGTTCTTCCCAATTAGTAACAGACCCATCTAGTATGTTGTTATACCAAGAAAATATTGGTCCTTCTAGAATCTGAAAAAAAAATGCTTGGATACCTCATTATACTCAATTTTTTCCATCATGATTCTAAATCTATATAAAAATGTATCATATATTATTCTAGGTCACTAGTGCAATTGAAAACTGGGAATATTGGATTCCTAAAGTTAGAAATAAGAGGTGCAGAATCTACCCACCCAGGATACAGTTTCCTCTCTAGTTTTACCGGTGGTCAAAATCCTTTAGTAACCTTCATTAAATATTCTAGGGATTCAATACAGTTAATAAGTTCTATTGAGATAGTTTGATGGATATAAACCTAAGAAAAAGAAATTGTTAGAGATAAATATTGTTGGATTTACCGTGTTTTTTACTAATTACAAGTATGAGTTGTCCTAGGGTAGCTCACCTAATATGGATATGGATTTCAGCCCAAAAATGGGAACTCCTAATATTCTCTATCCACTGGGTCTAGATAGATTTGATATTGGGGTCCTAGATTTGTTGGATGTCTAGAGTCTTATCTCATTTGTATAATAGATTCTCCATATTGAGGAATATTTTCTAAAGGAGAAATGTGAGTCTCGTCTTTCATGTTATATCAAGTGAGAATATTTACCCAAGTTACTTTAGAGTTGAGTTGTTTTAAATATTTTCATTATGAATTATATTGAGAAAATATTTCTTTTACAATATAAGTCTCAAATTGTCAGGTGGTGGGTGGGATCCTGACAAAATTGTTCCTTTCTCATTAGACATGGCTCACCGATACAGTGATAAATGATAATTTTGGGGAACCCCAAAATTTTGAACATGTATCTGGTGTCGGGTATACACATATTCTTTAAGTGTTTCAGTGTGCAATATAATTTAGAAAGAAAATTTCTAATCTTGGTCTTCTAGACTAGAATTGTGTTCTGGTTCATGTTCAGGGTCAGTGCTAATGACATTCACTGATGTGAAGTGTGCTTCCAAAATCATGCGATCATTGGAATAATAAAAAGAGTGGTTTCATTATAAATACTTTTTTAGAGAAAAGTTACAATACTCATTGGTTGTTCCCTTTTTGGTGGAATGTTTCATCTTTCAACCCCTATAAAATTTTTCATCTCCTTATAATGATCTCCTAGAACTGATTTTTGGAGAGTAATATTGATAAAGACTCTAAAATTCCTTACTGAGCACATCCCAAAAGAGATAGATGAGTCTCATAATGATAAAAACTATAAATTCCTTTCTTGTGACATCTATTTTATCCTATAGAATACTGATTTCATGGGGTAGGTTGATTTTTTGATCTAAATACCCACATCCCCATGGCCAGTGATTTATTTGGTTCTATCACCATGAAATTTTGGGCCCTATGAGGATTTGATGGCCCATGGGGTGGTGGTGGAAGTAAAAATTCCACCATCCCTATGGGTTGGGGTAGTTCCTATATTATTTTAGTGGAATCAAATATTTTCACCCAATTGATTTTGTGGGCTTTATTCTGATCTTTTGCTCGATGCAATGCATATTTTGAACATGATAAAATTTTTATTGAGAGAAGAATCATATAACGGAATTTTTATTTTCTTAGTTGATATACTTGATCAACATTTCTAAAGGCTAGATACAAGATCCTGACAATGGATTTCCCCCATATATTTCACCATTTAAGATATACTTATCCCCTTATGGAAAGTTTAGGTAGAATTTATAGAACATGATCCTGGGACCTAGCCTGAGTCGATAGCATTTTGTGATGTCTTTCTCAGTGGACTCTGGTGACTATGGAGTAGATTAAAATGAAATCCTCCATGTTCACCCCATCCTCTAATATTTACATCAAATGGACTTTTTAAAATCAACTAATGTAGATTCCTAAAAGTATTAAGGAACACACATTTGAGATATCCACTATTTTTTTCCAACTACAAGTGTGGAACAGCATAAAGGCTAATCAAATTGATCTGATGAAAAAGTTCTCTTACTATCTCAAAATGGTTTTTATATTATATATAAGACAAATATTTTGTCTTTAGAAGATGATTAGTGAATGAAAATTGAAATTTTTATTTTTAGGAAAACACTTTTTTGGGATTAGTGAGAAGCCATAGGATACGATGAGTTATACACAGATTTAGATGAGGAATTTGTATGAATTAATCATACAATATTTCATGAATGGAATACTGAGATGTTTAAATGGGCTATAACATGACTGGTATTTTGTCTTTGGATAGTTATTTCTACATGATCATACCATTCTATTCATCTTTGGTGAGATATTCCTATACCTGATCCATACAAAGCGGTTTTTTCCTAGTTTCCATATTAATGGGAGCGGGATTGGATGGAATAATTTCTACATTGCTAAAGGTTGTACATTTTGAAGGTGGTATAGACAATGATCAACACTTCGGTATATATTTCGACTGAGAATTGATATTTCCCATCCCAGATGAGGTGCATGGAGTAACTAGCCTCAATCTCTTGAGTTACACTCAATATGAGGGCCTCTTCAAAGTATCTATAGTAATGGGAGGACCTTCTTATTGAAATGAGATGTCACTATAAATAGGACCTTCATCATGAATTTCATTATGGGGATGACTACCATCATGGATTTATGTCTAGATGCAAGGAGGATTCCTAAAACATATTCCTTAGGAAAAAACTTCAGGGTGGATAGTGTTTAATATGTGGGAAATGGGGTTACCTTTTTAATGCTTTATCTTCCAATAATAATTAGTATCTTCATATATATCACTATGAGAAGATTTATTATGATCAATATTGATATTTCTATGGGGAGGAACTTCAGAACTACTGATGTTAATATCATGGGGAGGACCTCTACAGATAAAACTAGTTCTTTTATCCGATAACAAGTTAGTTCATTCTTGGGATATAATCTAAAGGTTATTTAAATCCTTAATAACACCAAAATTTATCAAGGTAGTGTTATAAGGCTTCTCATGTTCTTTGGGATACCCTTAGTAAGACTTTTTCTTAGATGCTCTACATTAGGTGGCGAGGGTTGGTTATTTCACCCAATGACACTCACATGGGAGAGACCACTAAGGCAAATCACATGTTACCATTAAAATATATCGATGATATTTTGTAAGGTTAGTAGGAATATGGACCTTCCCTGAAGTGTCCACTAAAACGGGCCGACAAACTCCTTTTAAAGTAGGGATATGAGCATGATATTATTTTTTATTGTTATATAAAGAATAACAAAGATCCAAGTGAATTATATTAGGAATATATTCCTTATCTTGAGTAACTCTTTAAGTATACTAATGAATTACTCTGGTGGAAGGGGTGAAAATATTTTTATATCCCCTATTGATCATCGAGATATGTCAAGGAAATCCTTCTGCTGCTGCTGCCAAAATATACTGATAGTATCACAATGCATGTGTAGGGATATGAAACTAACTTTCAATCACTTCCAGGATATGATAATGGGTTTCTTTGTTAGGAATGGTAATACGGGGCTGTTCTTGGATGGGAGTGCGGATATAATCTAGCTCTTTTCTTCTAGTTTCCATCGAGATATCCGGATAGGCTTCATATGAAAGGAAAAGAATATGGGATTTCCCTATAGTTTCTATTGTAATATATTGTAACTCTTCTTATGATGTCACCGAAGTATTATTAATGAATTGACAAGTGGGATATAGAATATTGGCTAACCATCTATTGGAAAATAGGATATGATGACATAGTTCCTCTGGTGTTTCCAATGTATGTTGGTATACTTACTGAGTGAAAATAGGGATATGGGCCTGATATCTAGATTTTTTCAATGTATATTGGTATAATTATTTAATTTAGGAAGGGATATGGGTGTTCTCTTGATTATTAGAGGTTTTCCACCCCTTTTGAGATCTCTTAGGTGCTCAGGTTTGAGTTACCAGTGTAGAGACCTACTAGGTGGAATCCTCAGTAGATTGATAAGGAATTGAGACCTCACAACACTGGTGATAGTAGTGATTGAAAAGAGTATTCCTAGTTGACTATGATAAGTAGTGATACTATAGTCGAACTCTTGATCCACCTCCCTTAGATAAGGTATGTACATGTTGTTGTTCAATAGAGTGGGGCTCTCAAAGTGATTCATGGTGGAAATGGGTGTCACCAGCTTCTTCTCAACTCATCATTGAGTAGATGGTTGGTTAGGCTTCATGTCTAGGAGTGATTCATGTGAAACCTATAGAGTTAAGATATTAAAATTTAAATAGTACTCTTGAAATAGTGAATTTTTCACCTATCATTGGAGATATGACATTTTTGATAACTTTTCTTTATTTTTTAGGGACCTAGCATTTACGATGATTGGGGAATAAGTATCATGTTGGGAAGATGTTTTTGGTTTAGATTCATGGGGGTATTTTTCTAATGGTCTTGTAAAGTTCAACAAACATGAACTATAAAACTCATCAATGAAACATCATAAGTAAAAGCATGATCGATTATTCTCTTTCATAGTTAAAGGATTAATGTCAAGTTCACCATTTTTTCTAATGGAAACTCAAATGTTTGATCTCACTATGCTCATTTTGAGTTGGGTGAAACCTATTTTCAAAAAGCAAGTGGTCACTATGAATTTACCTTTGACACCTTATAATTTATGTTAGTCAAGAGGGTGTTTGTTTGGGATCATCACACCATTTCAAGGGTATTATTTCCTACTCTTGAACTCTCTTATAAATTTAAGTTATTTTCATGAATCCTTCTCAAATCCTAGAATGTGGAGGTTACCCCTATTCCAGTGGTTTGTTTTTAACATGTATCGATGAGAATATCTATATGTATCATCAGTTCTCTATTTTTTGTTTCTTTTATTAATTAGTGATTCTTTTGTTTTAAGTTATATAGTTGGAATTTGTGGATTTTATCACCATCTAGGGAGGAAATAAGTGTTTATTGGAGTTGGGATCAGAAACTTAAATAGGGATTCCAATATATCCTTATAAAAGTAATTTGAACCCATATAGATCAGTTCCACTTACTGGAACAAATTATACCTTTTAAGGTCATGTGACAAGGAACTGTGTGGTTCCTTTTTAGATTGTGCATCCATAATCAATTACAAGCAGTTTAATGTCATGTGAAGTGTACTAATATACAAGAGGTTCTAAATAAATATTGGTATGGGGCTTACATGTGACTGGACCTTTCTAGTTGAACACAAAGGGAATATATCCCAATGTGGATGAGTTTCAAAAGGAATACAGTTTGGTGAATAATATGGTAATACACTTGGAGGAAATATAGTTATCTAAGTAGGGGGAATAATTTCACTAGGAATATAGTCCAATGAGATAATGATCTATAAGAGATACAACCTTAATTGATGAAATCAATGTCACAAATGGAATATATCATAATAAGTGATGGTGTCTAGACTCATGGGGAATATATACCAATAAGGGGGTATAAGTGGATTCATGAGGGTTATGTCCCCATTAAGATGGAAATGGGAGGTTGGTGATGTTGGGTTTGAACTATTGGGAAGTATCCAATATATCCTATTTAATAGTAATCAATCCCCACATAATTCAAAATTTGTAGTTTATGTTTTTATGATAGGATCATACCATGTAGTTTTACATTATGTGGTGTGCATGGTTGTTGTCATGAAAAGTGTGAAAATAAAGAATAGATTGTGATACTCAGTTATTCTCGCTAATTAATTATATGGATGGTATCATTAATTAGGGAATATTGGTTAAGAAATTCACTTAGGGAGGAGGCCTATGTGGCTAACCAAATTAGTGACTTAGGTGAAGGAAGAAAGACAGTTAGGGATTAAACTAGATTGGAGGACCAGAATACTTCTCAAGAATTAGGAGAGCATGAGTGGGGTTTACTTATGAATTTTTGAATCCCTATCAGGGAATGGGTGTATCTATCATGTATGTTTCCTAAATCATATTTTCTCTCTCTGACTCCCTTGATTATTCATAGTGATGAAATTATTAATGGGAACTATCTTGGGACTTATACTTGTTAAGGAAGCCCATGATTACATGGATCATCGATTAGAACCAAGATTCATAATAAAAATTATGATCTATTAGAGTTATCATTTTCATTTTAATGAATAGGTCCATCATTATCAAGGGAATTCATGATTTAAAATCTTCTTAGGGCCTATAAATTTGGGAGGACTAGCAGGAGGTGCCTTTTATCAAGGGAATGCATCATCAAAGGAGGGGAACTCTAGCATGCCTGAAATCCTAGTCATGTATGTCAAATTTCTTTATAAGAGGTCTTGATAGACTATTTTAGTATTTTTGAATGTGGAGGAAGGAAGGAATGGAGGTCTTTTGGATTGATATGACCTGAGAAGGTGACTTGAGAGAAAATATGACATGGAGATTACCTA
Source organism: Viscum album (assembly GCA_963277665.1). NCBI lineage: Eukaryota > Viridiplantae > Streptophyta > Magnoliopsida > Santalales > Viscaceae > Viscum > Viscum album. Next base: position 1,936,765,878 of record OY728142.1, read on the forward strand.
ACACCTCAAATTTCCATAAACCTGTTATATACCATGTGTATAAACACCATCGATAGGGGAAAATATGTAATAACATGTTGGGACCCTTTTTAATGTAATATATCATGTGAAATCCTTATCCAGGAGAGAGGTGTGCATAAGGTATTTGTGAAAGTTGATCTATGTAGTGGTATTACAAAGGAGAGACTATGTAATAGATTAATATGATGGATTTCAAAGATCGTGTAATTTTCCAATGAATGAGATCTCATGGGATGAGTTTATAGGAGTAGTCCCTCATAATGTGTTTTCATGGGGAGGTTGATAACCATGTAATGAATCCAAGAGATGAGATATCATGGAATGAGTTCACAAGAAAAAGATCATGTAATTGATTCATGTAGGTAGGTTCTTCCTCTCATGATAATTTCAAATATAAAATCACATGCAACAACTTCACATAATTTGTTATTATTTAGATTTATTTTACCCTAGATTTATCAATGAATTTCATCAAATTTTCCCAATATGGGACCTTTCTGAGCTCTCTTTCTCCATCCACACTTATCCCTTCTCATGGGTCTCTCTATATTCAAATGTATCCTACCTCCAAAAATGTAAATTTGGGTGTTTATAGGCCATAAACGTGATAAGTAATGAATAATATCTATATTTCATGTATTCTGCAAGAGAATTACATGAGCGAGGAGTACTTCCCGCAGCTACAAGATTTGTTTATTATCAATCCATGAACGATGGGGTAACTATACGGTTGTGAATGGGAATAGCATCTATTCTGAAAATGATTTTTATTTCTCATGGTCATGTGATTGTCCATCACTAATCTATGAATGATGAGGTAATTATGTGGCCACATAAGGGGTCCAGCTCTATTTTATGAATGGTTGGGATTTCTCATAGTCATGTGAGTTTTTAATCACCAATACTCAAATAAGGGATCTATTATCTAGGGGTATTATATGGCCACTTGAAAATTCCACCAAGGTGTATTTATTCATTTAATTTTTCAATCCTTGGTGACTAGGAAATTGCTAATAAAGATTCACTCCTAAAACAACTCCAACTTAGCTGAATGCAGATAGAAAATAAATAACATAAGTAACATGGGATTTTTACATGGTTCTCCCTCAAGGAGGGTGATTATATCCTTTATAAGTTCATGTTGAGTCTAAGAAATGGATTTCTCACTTAATTTATATATTGATTACAATAATGGATTGTATCATCCATGAACCTTGAGTGTTTACCAATACATATATCACCTGATGGTTATTTATATTAGATACCTCTAGTTTACAAAATGAATTCAAACCATAAATAATAAGACCTTTAGAAAGAACCATGATTCTTTGTCATAAAAAATTTATCTTCTCAAAGAATTATAATTTATCATCAATTTTGGATTCACATTCTTCAAGAACACGATATCCAAAATAAACAATAAAAACAGTAGATCATTGGTCTTGTATTCTTATTTTCCACTTTTATATTTGATAACCCTCACAAATTTATACTCAATTATCATCACACTATAATTCATCTCAACTTCCTTATATTAAATATTTAAAAAAACATATAAATTATTCCATAATTTAGAAAATATGAATATTCCAGGAAAATAATGACTATCATGATCTTGAAATTTTAATATCTTAATAGATCACATGGATTAGTTCCCCATGATCCTTAGTTAATAATTGAACACATGAGTTCATTCCAAAAACATGTATTCTTTCTTATGAAAAAATATTCTTCAATATATTTTTAAAAAATAATCATGAATTATATTCTATATCCACAGGAAATAAATTGTGTATACCCTTATGGTGTAATGCTTCATCTCCTTCAGTAAATCTCAATATTCAAAATTTTGTCTTTGATCATAGATAATCATTTATAATCACGATAATAATTCATTTATATCTAGAACAAAATATATTCTACAGAATCCACTTCCTCTAAAATGATCTGACCTTTATTACTCTGATGCAAAATAAGGAACAAGAAGGTTTGTAAGATTAATGGAGCCACCAAAAGATGTCTCTAAAATAAGTAATCCATACAATATAGCCACGCACCCTGACCTCACACCTATTTAAAATTTAAAAAAAATAGTCAAAACTGATACTCTAACCATAAAATAAACAATGAATGTAAGTAAATAAAAACAAATGAACATAAGGAATTAATGTGGATTGAATAAAGTACAAATCCATGGGAAAAAATAAATTCATTATAGAGTTAAACATGATAGATTATAGTATAATATAAACTCTAAAGAAAAAGATGATAGAACCTTTAGATTGAGTCAATTACTCTAATCACACACAATTACAGGTTTCACCAACCCCAAAATATATAGTAGTATCATCTAGTAATCCTAGTTTAACCGCAAAATAATCTTCATAGCGGGGATGACTCATGGATATGATATTTATGGCCATTAAATTACTCTACCAGGGGGAATAACCACCTCAAATAAACCATAAAATTAATAGTTCCAATAATTAAAGACTCTACGTAATGTTTTTTTGTCTCTATACAATTAGTTACCACCTATTCCATCTTCAATAATAACATATCCTCTAGCTTTGGAACCTACATCTTCCAGCACTTGAACCAATATTAGCACCAATATACTCTAAACACTTGGTTCTGAGGTCTAATACTTCTAGATCTGATAGAACTCTAAATCATTATATGTTTAAACATTATAATTACTTTAATGCTTGTCTAAAAAAATGGATTATCATATCAAACCTAACATTCTCCCACACGATAATCATTTTAAAGATCCATCATCAAGTCCATTGGGTCACATGCACCATTTTACATAACTCACTTATCTAGATCACCTCTTCCATTTTGTTATAGATTTTGAGACCCTAATAAATTTAATTTATTCAAGAACAATTAAAGTGAAACACCTATTTTGGGTTTCCTAATCTACAACTGTAGTTATCACATCCACTAGATTGAAATTCTCTTCAACCTTACATAGCTCCATCATCCAACACTCCATAATATTCTAGATGAAGTTCTATTTTAGTTAAATATTATTCATCCAAGAGTGAAATTATAGATTCTTGGCCAATCTAATATCCCACTAGTTGTGAAAATACATCACGCTGAACTATATCCTCCTTCAGGTTTCCTCTAGTAGACCCTTCAACCACATAATCTCCTTCCCCATTTCTATTATCGCAACATACTTAACTTATGTGGTCGATAGTGAAACTATTTTTTCTAAAAATGACATAAAACTTATAGAAGTGCCTCCAAAAATAAACATGAGTCCAGTGGTTCTCTTATTTGAATTAGTATCACCTTTAAATTTAGTATATACAAACCCTTGTAATGGAAATTCCATTAAAAATTTTACTGAAAGATCTATTAAACCCTTAAGATTCCAAAAGACCCGCTTGATAGATTCATATTTTTCCTTTACTAGATTCACCATGAATATGATAATTGCACATATTTATTCAATTATATCAATCCTAGTACAAAACATGGTGTATACTAGGCTTCCTAAAATTGATGCATATAGAACATTCATCAGGTACTATAAATGATTTTTTTGTCTTTGGTGACTTATCCATTTATATTTTGAAATGTATGGAAAGGGGGGAACTCATAATCTTAGACTCTATCATTACAAATATCTCAATTAATTTTTGGATATACTCCGACTGAGAAAGAAATATAATTTTGGAGCCCAAGTATCTCTTAATCCTTATACCTAGCATTTTCTTAGAGAAACCAAGATCATTCATCTAGAAACTTCTAGAAAATTCAGATCTCAACTCTTCTATCCTTTCTTTCATAAGTCCATCTAATTTTAATTCATCAACATAGAGAAGTTCTATAAAAAAATCCATCACCATACACCTTATGGTGATATAAATGGCCTGAATTACTTTTAATGATCACTTATTTTTTTATAAAGTTATAAAAATTATGATTTCACTACCTTGGTAGCTATTTTTCTCATACTATCTTTCCTTAATCTTTCATGCTAGGCCGTTATTCTATTCTAGTTTCTCAATGAGTATTTCTTCCTCTAAACTTCCATGAAGGAAAATTAACTTGACATATTTTTTTTCAAGATACAAAACATCCATGGAAACTAGGTTGAGTATCATTTTAATTGTTGTGATTTTCAAAATATTAGAGAAAATATCACCGAAATTCACACCTTATAGTTATTTGAACCCCTTCACAACTATTGGTTCCTTATACTGAACTCTAATATATTCTTACCCCTTTGGGAAATAAATTCATTTGTTCATTAGTTCACTCTTTCCTTTTGGATGATCAGTTATCTCTAATGTATCAAAAACATACAAGGAATCCAATTTTCCATTCATTTCTAACTCCAACTAAAATTAGTCACTCATACTTCTCATATCACATGGATTTTTGAGTTCCCCACCATCCATGGGAAGAAAAAGGTAAATATGCAAATCAAAAAAATTTGTTAGAATCCTAACCATGATAGATCACCTCAACTCTAGAGGTTTTTCTCCTTACAATCATCATACTTCTGAAACTCCACTTTGAGTTTTAGACATCTTTGATCACTCTATCATATCATGTCTTATTAATTCTATAACACAATTAGTGTATCCAGTTTTGGAACTCATTTTCACCTCTCGGAAACTTTATTTCATAATCTCTGAATAGACGGTCCCCAACCAACCTCTCATAAGATCAACCTTAACTTTCTCAATTGGTTCATTTTTCTCATGATCATCTTCCTTCAAGTTATGATACTTATGCGAGATCTTCTCATTGAATAGGATTTTATAAAATATGATAAACTTCCATTGAATATTATCCTAGATTTTAAAATTATATTTTTATTCATTTTACAATATAAGGAAACATGTTTTAGACTCAACTTAAAAATTATCCATTTCATTAGCATTAACATGGGCATATGAGATACAACTAAAAACTATCAAGTTAGTAAAGCTCACATTTCAGCTAGACCAAAGTTCCTCCAAAATTATTTGTTCCAACAGTTCAAAATGAATTTGATTCATGAGATGAGCCATATAGTTAATTGGTTCATCCTAAAATTCTTATGATAAACTAAAACTTAACCTCATGCTCCTATATCTCCCATTAAATGTTAGATTCAACTATTCTATAATAGAATTCTTCTCATGTTCCCCAAGTGAATTCTTATCCATCAATATTTCATTCATAAAATATAAATTCTAGAAACTCATTCTTCCATGCTCACCACCATTATCAGACCTAAGTCATTTCAACTTCATTCTAATCTTGTCTTTCACCATGGTTCTCCATCCAATGAAAGCCCAAAAGACCTCAAACTTGTGTTTGAGAAAAAACACCCACACCTTCTCTATTGAATCATAGATGAAGGTAATATAATATCATGGATTCCAATTAGATCAAGCTGATGTAAATCCCTATACATCCTTATGAACTAGCTAGAAAAATTTGATTCTTTATTTCCCTTCATATGAGTTGAAAATCTCATCCACATCTTCCTTTAGATGAAACCCTCACATGTGCCAAACTCTACACGATCAAGATTTTGTAATCCTTTCCCTACCAAGGTATATATATATTTATAACTAATTTGATCAATATTATAATTACATGACTTTTTAATCTATAAGATGTTCTAGAATTTGTTTATCTATTATTCATGAAACCTTCTGAAACACTGGTCAGGTACAACATTCCATCTTTCACACCATGGGACACTACCATGTAACTTTATGTGATCATTCAAAAACCATCAAAAAGAACAATGAAAACCCCTGCATTATTAATATGACCATCATTGATAAGGTTCTTCAATATTCTTGGGATATGTTTTATACCTATAAAATATAGCATACATTTATTTTTTGTTTGTAAAATCACATCACCTTTTCTAAAAACCTCAGCATCCTCTCCATCTATAAGTTAAACCTTTCTGAAGCTTGAAAACACATAATTTTACATTCATACACTATATAAAGATAATTTAAATGAATCTATTGAGTTTATTATCCATGATTCTGATGAACTCATAAAAATTATAACCAAATTTCCACTATACCCTTCAACTATAAAGTTTTTGGATGATCTAGAAGGAAAATTTCTAGAGTTTATTCACCACTCATGTAAATCCTTTAATAGATGTACCTTATTTTTATAGTTCCAACGTGGAGAGTCTCTAGGACCAGCCAACTTAAAATGGATTTTCTCCCTTCTATTTCCTACCCTTTTCTTCTAACTCCTTCAGGTACAGTGTACCCTATCTTCCAATAAATTGAACACACTTTCAGAAGTTGATGATACCTCATTCCTCTAAATCGCCTCATTTAAAATTTGATCAAGAATCATATTGAAGATAAAATCATTCCTTCTATAAGAGTTACTCATAATGGTCAACATTTCATCCCACAATTTCAGAAGCAATGAAAAAATAATCAATTACCACATTTCTTTAGAAAAGTTTACTCCAATAGAATCTTTCCAACTATAAATCATGTTGATTTCATTCAAATGATCATCCACTGACCTTACTTCCAACATCCTCACACCAAAAATTCATTACAACGTGAACAATTTGTCTATCATGGATGGATTCTCATACATATTCACAATCTTAGACATTAGATCTATATGTTTTCTTATATCAGGAATATTGAAGGCCATATTCCAGGAAAACATCATCTAGAAAACTCCATGTTCCTTCCTATAAATACTTTCCCATTACTTATTTTCAATTTCAACTAGATTCATCCCACCCAGTGGAAGATCGTGTTCCTTTTAGAAAAAGTAGTATTTTACATGAATCTTCCATAAGATAAAGTCCACTCTATTAAACATGTTCATCCTTAACTTTATCTCTTCTAATTTCATATTGAAGACATAAAAATACCAAAAAAATCAAATAGTGTAATGATAAAGTACCACATAGTTTTCATATATTTTTTTCTGACCTGCACTATAGAACATCAATCTATGTTATGATACCACTTGTTTTTTCATATACACTTCCATTGGAATAAGAATAACTCCATCCAATAATTAGTAACAAGGAATTTGATGGTCCATAATAAAAAAACACTCCATCAAGATGAATTCGTAAATATGAATCCATATAATAAAACCATTCACACTAACCACACACCTACTAGAACTTGAAATAAACATTCATAAAAGACAATCCTAGAAAAACATTAAAAATGAATGAAAGTGAATAGAAACAAAGGAACACAAGGAATTAACATAGTTCAAATGAAGTTATAATTTATGAGAAGCAACAACATCATTAGAGAGGTAAATATGAGAGATTAAAACATATGATCAACTACAAAGAATAAGTTTATAGAAGCTTTATCTTGATTAAATCACAATAATCATGTAAACATACAAATGACCCCATACCACAAATATATATCGGTTATCATCCGATAATCCATTTTTCACTACCAGGTGATCATCACAAAGGGAACCACCTATGGATCTTATATTAATGTTCATTGAATCTCTTAAATTAGGAAAATAACCCCCTTAACTAGATCAAATGATGATCAGTAACTATAACTAGAGAATCTAAGGAACACCTTTACATATCCTCAATATCATTTCTTATAAGTGATAACTTCTAAAAGAACACATCCCACAACTTCAGTACCTACTTTTTCAAATTCATGAATCACTATCATTGGTTCTATTTTCCATGCACTAGATTCTAAAAAATTACATCTCTACATCTAGTAGAACCACAAAGCATTAGAAGGTACACCATTAAAATGAATTTAATGTTGGGATAGAAAAAGGATTACCACATAAAGCCTAATAGAATCATCATATTTATATATCTTTTTTTAAAAGTATGGTTTCAAATATTCTATAAATATATCATTTTTTAAAAAGTTTTTTCTTACATACAGTTTCCTCAAGCTTAAATTTCTCTTATGAATCACTTAAAACTTTAGATTTAGTGTTATGTATTCAAAATTGAAACTTATGTATTATCTGGAAACTCAAAATTTACTCTTACGTATTTGGAATAACATTAGAGTTGATATTATATATCACATGTGAAATATTTTATATTCTCTGAGTTTTCTTACATAACACAATATACCCCTTTCCTTATTCCATATTTCAGTATGAACTAATAATTTTACTCTTCTATATACACTAGTTGATGGTATGTATCCTTTTGAATTTTAGTGTAAATATTACATATGATCATATTGATATTACCTATCACGTGGTGAAATTCTCGACACTTTATCCATAATCTCTTTGATAATCACATATGTATAAGTTTTTCATTTTTTTAGAAACTTATAGGTTTTATGTATGAAATCTAGAACTCTTTAAATCACCACAAAACCTCTATAACTCATTAACATGCTTCTCAAATAAACACAAAAAAAATTCTACAACTTTAAAAGTTACTCAATTATTATCATATGATATAGAAAAATTAAATAATAATCCATTAAAACACATGGTTTCTTCAATATCCCTCATTGGATATGTTTTTAACTACAATAAATCTCAAATTTTTATCAAATCTCAATATTTATCAATGATAAATGTCTTGACACCACATTGTTGGATAAATAAATTTTTTTGAGATAATTTTATCCCTCACGAATAATAATTTTATGGCTAGTGATCTTAATGTTCTCCTCATTAATCAAATCACGCATTTCTACCCTTCTACTTTTTTTATAAAACTGGCCTTAGATTCCACAAATAGGTATCACAAGAGTTTTATACTATTATAATCCTTTGATAATATAATCCAAAGGAATTTGGGGTGTGAAACTATTCATGTAATAAGTAAAGGATGAATGTTAATTTTCAACCTTAAGTCTTTGAATTTGACTCCTTGTATGGACTTGGTGAAAATATCACTAATAAAATCTTTTTTAGAAATATATTCCATCCTCATAACTCTATTATAAACATTTACATTGATGGAAATTTTTTTATTTCAATATTATTGGATTTAGAGTGTTAAACTATATTTTTATATAACTCAATTTCAATTTTTTAATCACATGTAATTATCAATAGATTACCAATTCTTACCTTCAAGTCTTCCAATTTTTCTCTCATACAAATCAACTATGTGCATGCATGTGTATCAGACACATACACAACCATAATAGTGTATAAATTCATTGAATTATATTTATTGTAATTCCATCTCACATAAAATTATCCCAGAAGGAATGTCCCACCTGATGTTGATTTCTAATCATCAAAACCTCTGGTCAAGTCAATATTAGTGAACCCATATAAATTTAATTTATCACCTATTTATTAAATCAAACCATAACTCAAGGTTCCTTTTATGTATATGATAACTCTCTTTTAAGTCTTCATGTGTGATTATTTTGGATCACTTTGGTACCTTTCACATAGTGTCACTACATATATGATATCTAGCCTAGATTTTGTAAGATATAAAAGGATTCCAATAATCTTTCTAAATTCCTTTTGATTCACACATTTTATTAAAATATCCCTAATTATATTCACACCAACTTTCAGGGGTATTGGAACCACTTTAGAATCTTCTAAGATAAAGTTTTTCTATAATTCCTTGGTATATTTTTCCTTGGAAATTAAAAATATATATATTATATTTTCATAAATTTCAATCCCAGAAAAAAACTCCACTCTACAAACATAGAAATTTCAAAATGATTCTTTATTTTCCTTAAAAACTCCACAAAAAAATATTCTTTTCCATGTAGAAAAATTATTTCATTGATATATATAGTAGTAATGAGTGTACATATGCTCATATATTTCATATACATGTTGTTTTCTACCTTATTTTGGGTGAAAACCATTTCCTTCAAGAAGTTGTCTCGATTGAAAAAAGAGGCTCTAGGGGAATGTATTAACCCATTTTGTAACATCCTATCCTAGATCACTCTATAAATAATATCTAAACTATAGATACCCAACTTTTTCTTACATGACTATTACATCATTCTAAATATGAACAAAATAATAGTTATACATTAAAGGATTGAAAGGTTTAGTATCTTGGTAAAATTAGGATCATACACACTTATACATAATAAAAATAACATTATTAAAGTCCTTATTTATCCAATTAAAATATCTCACTCTCTCCTTAGTATATGTACTCACATGAGGATATACATCAAAGAAATGGGCTAGCTAAAAGCCTAGTAAGGGTAAGGATGATGTAGTAGAAATAAGAGACATGAATCAATGGTACATGGGTGAGCATAATAATCATAATTATTTCATAAGTATGGGATCATCATCATAAGAATGAAGAATACATTTAAAAAAGTCATGGAATTTGGAATAGGCATAAAAATTTGACATCATGTCATATTGGTCAAATACCACACATAGTTGTGAACAAAGCTAGTATTGTCTTCACACATAACATATGTTCATAAATCATAACATCATAATTGTGAACAAATATAGCATCATGTTCGTGAATAATACATATAATATCATGAGATACATAATATTACCCAATGAATTATAGGGCTATATAATTCTGGGCCCACCTGTCACATCATAATATTTGCATAATCATGCATTCCATATAGAATGTATAGAAATAATAGTCATGAAATAACACATGGAAATGAATGGGTTTAATAAGGATTCTATAATGCATACTTTCATGAATAAAATTTTGTTTTCCCAAATTAATAAGGTAAAACATATTTGGTATAAACATCATCATTCTTGAGTGAATAAGAGACAACTCAAGATAAGTCAAAGGTGTGTTTTGGAAAGAAAAATCTTCTTGGAAAATATTTTTATTTGGATTATAAATAAAGTTTTAAACATGTATATAAAAAAAAATAAAAGATAATAATAGTTAAAGGATAATTAAGTAACATTAGAGGAATATCCTCTTAGAAAATGACATGAAATAGGGATAACCCAAAGAAACAAAGTTGGGTTCAAGAATCCCCTTACCTTAAATCCTCTTTTATTTCATCACTTTTCCACCTACTGAATAATAAAATTATGTTTATTAAAACATGGAACCAAAAGTAAATTATTTTTATTTTTACTATTTACCAATTATAATAATTTTATTATATTTATTAATCTTCTTGGTTAAAGGGTGAACAATTTTATATCAGGTTTTCCTTATAAATTTCCCATTTTGCTTCGATTTCGCATTTTTGTTCAAGGTATTTTATACAGAAATAGAATTAATTATATAAGTTTAAAATAAATATATTTATACATTTATATATAATAAATAATTTATTATAAACATATTTAGGGTTTGTGATAAGAAAAAATTTTCCAGCATCCTCGTTGGTGGTTAACCAACCGTTAACGAGACATTGTCAAAAGACCGGGAATGAGAAGTATGGGAATTTAATATGTCATAGATATAATACTTATTGATGGTTAGAATCATTAATATAAATTTAAAATACTAATTAATTATCCCTATAATATTTGGGTTTTAAATGGGTGGAGAAAAATAGAAATAGGAGAGGAGAATGAGAGGAGGAATTAGTGAGAACTTACCCTCTTCTCAATGTTTCTTCTTCTCTATGGCTTCAAACTCAATTGATTCTTGGAGTTTTATGGATCTATAATATCCCTGGGTATAATAATAGGATTAATATAGATCATTTTTTTATATATTTTTCTTTTTAAAGTGATTCTGGAGTGGTTTTCTAATGAGAGGGAGAGGGGTTATTTATACTTGGGGAGGGGGTATTTTTGAGTTAAAATATTAAATAAAATACTATATCAAAGTTTAAACTTTTAATAGTGAATTTTTTAAAAATATAAATCATATATAATTATAATATAATGTTTTTATTAATTTAAATCACTTTATAATTTTAATTATTTTAGTTTATTATAATAGAAATTGGAAAAAAAATAAAAATTGTTTTTTAAGGTAACATTTTTGACTTTAGGCTTCGTAAATGATTTTTAAGTTTGGAAATTAAGTTTATTATATTTTAATGAATAATTTATGAAACTAAATATCTTTTGGTTGAGCCTAAAGTTCTATAAATTATTAGTTTATTATTACATCATGAATGATGTAATTTAAATGCACCAGTTACAAAAAACTGTCTTTTTTACTATTCACCAAAAAATTGAATATTTCAAAAAATTACCAAAAAATAACCCTTGGAAAATTTATATGAGAAAATTTTAAAAAAAATATTATTATTATAAAAAAATAATAAAATAGGTAATTTTATTTTTTAACATAAAAATTATGATTTTTACGAAATACTTTAAAATACAGTTTATTAAAAATGTGATTATATTTTCTTTGAGTTTTAAATCTTTGATATTTATTTTATAGAATTATAATATTTATATTTATTTAAATAAATTGTGATAAATATTATTAATATTACATTTTATTATTTAGAGGTAAAATTATTATTCCAATTGTTAGGTTACTTTTACCAATAGTGGGGTTATTATTCCAATGGTCACATTACTATTACAACGGTCACATTACCTCTTATAAATACTACTTCATTCATTCATAAATTATTCACCTCAATTCATATCATGATTATATATTTACATTTTCTATAATGTTAATTAGTTTAATAATATTTTGTTTTATTTCTATTGTTTTGTTCATGTAAAGGATGATTCTAGCTGATCGGGGTGATCCAAATTTTCCCATTATAGTTTTTCTATTTTCAATTTTTTGTCCCATTGTAATATTAGAAATTTTAATGGGTTTATTCATTGACTAATGTAACATTTTTTTAAATTAATTAATGTTTTTTTTTTGGTTTCTCTATGTGATTTATGTGTATAATACTTATAAAATATAATATGACACATGTTTATTTAGGAAACATTTATCATTTAAAAAGTCTAGGTTGTTACATTCTTCCCCCCTTTAGAAATTCCATACCCAAAATTTAAACTATTATTCTCAGTTGAGAATATATGAGGCTTCTTCTATTTCATTTTTCCCTCTGGTAGAAACATGTCCTCTTCATACTTATCATTCTACCATAGTACTTTGACAAGGAGTGTTGTCTTTTTCTATATAACTTTGTCTCTATGGTCCAAGATCTTCACCAATTTCTCCTCATATGAGAGGTTATTATCCATCTGCACCACTTTTGGATTTATTACATGTGAGAAATTGGGTATGAACTTAATATGAAGATATATGTGGAACACATCATGAACTTGAGCCATATTTTTTGGAATTTCAACCTAATAGGACAATGATCCTATGAAATCAAGTATCTTAAACAGATAATGTAACTAGGGCTAAGCTTCCCTTTCTTTCCAAAATGGATAAATTTCTTTCATAGTGATATTTTAAGTAAAAATTTGTCTCCAAATTCAAACTCCAAATCTATTAAATAGTTACTTTACTAACTATGATAATATTTTATATGTTGTTGGATGGATTGAACCCTATCTATCATCTTTTGCACAAGATTGGGTCCAAGTATCTTCTATTCAGAAAAATCATTCCAAAATGTATGAGTTCAACATTGCTTCCCATATCGAGCTTCATATGGATCCATTTGAATACTTGATTGGAAGTTTTTATTGTGTTAAAAATTGACTAATGGGATATAATGATCCCATACTCCTTTAAATTTCATTGAGTGAGATCTCAATATTCCCTCAAGTTTTTAAATATTCCATTCAGGTTAGACATCATTTTTGGGGTGATAGGTCATACTAAAATTTAGTATTCAAAAAATGTTGAATATTTCTCCAAAATTTAGAGGTGAACCTTGGATCATGATTTGAGATGATCGAAAGTGGTACTAAATGCAGCATCACCACTTATTTTACATATATTTTGGAATATATTTCAAGCAATAAATATTCTTGAATAGTGATGAAGTGGGAAGTCTTGGTGATTTTATCCATCACAACACATTACACATTGTTTCCTGTAGAATTCTTTGGGAGAATAGTGACAAAGTCCATGGTTATGTTCTCCCATTTCCATGTGGGTATAGGTAATGGTTGTATCATCCCCTTGGACTTCTGGTGATCTTATTTACTTACTAATATACCATAGATCTTGATATATACTCAATAATATCCTTCTTTGTGTTATCCCACTAGAATTGTTCTCTAAGATCACAGTATATCTTGGTACTTCCAGGATGGATGGAGAAATATGAGCTATGTGAATTATCCAATATCACTTTCTTTATCTCAAGTGATGAAGGCACACAAATCCTAGATCCAAACCAAATGAAACTATATTTATTGATATGGAACTCATGAATATTCCCTTCATTTACTTATTTCACCTTTTTTTGAAATTCCATATCATCCCTTTATACCACCTTGATCTTCTTTTGGATAAGTGGTTGGGAAATCATTTGGGAAAGGTAGGATGTTTTCCCTGGCCTTATGATTTCTAGATCCATCCTTTGAATATCCATGAATATTGGGTCTTTCTCAATCTACATCATGGATAGATTATTAGGTTATTTTCTACTATGAGAATCAAAAAACTTGTTTGCCTCTCTCAGATGGTGATTAATAGAGAAATAATTATCCTTGATTAGCTCTAACCATATTCTTTGATGTATGTTGAGCTCCTTCTATATGAATATATACTTTAGACTCTTGTAATACGTAAATATGTCACATTTCTCATCATATAGGTAGTGTCACCAAATCATCAAGGAAAATAACATAGCTACTAACTCCAGATCATGCATCGGGTAGTTCTTATCATAGATCTTAAATTGTCATGAGGTATGGGATATCACTATTTCATTTTTTAGGAGTACCCAACCAAGCCTTTCTTCAAAGAATCTCTATATATCACAAAACCTTCTCCAATTTTTTTTAGTGTCAGTACAGGCACAGTGATTAGACTCTAATTGAGATCCTTAAATCTTTCCTCACATTATTACATATATAATTAATTAACCCCTTTCTTTGTTAAATTAGTTAGTGGGCTAGACAATCATGATAAATTTATCACAAAAATTTTATATTACCCTACTAATCCAAGAAAAATATGAATTTTTGTGACACTTTAGGGTATATTACATTCCTCAATTGCCTTTTTATTTAAATTTTCCATAGAAATTCCCTCACTTGTGATCATGTTCTCTAATAATGTGACATTATTCATCCAAAAGTCACACTTTCTAAACTTAGCATACATTTCATCCTTAACATTTCCAGTACAATCCTTTGATTCTCTTCATGTTCCTCTTTTATCTAGTAGAAAATGAGAATATCATTGATAAATACTACCATTTTTTTGAGGTAGTCCCTAAAGACTCTATTAATAATATCCATGAATATGTTATAGGAATTATTAAGTCCTAATGGAATCACTATGAACTCATAGTGCCCATACTTGGTACGAAAAGATGTCTTCTGAATATTTTCCTTCTTCACCTTCAAATGATGATATCTAAAACAAGGATCCACCTTTGAGAAGTACTTTTTCTCATAATTGATCAAATATGTCATCAATCCTAGGAAGGGGATGATTTTTATTTATGGTGATATTTTTGAGCTCTCGATAATCAATACACAACCATATTGATCCAACTTTTTTCTTGAAAAATAGCATCGTCGTACCCCAAGGTGATGCACTAGGGAGTATGAACCCTTTTCCCAAATTCTCTTATAGCTTATTCTTTAAATAATCTTGTTCAATAAGGGACATCATTTATGTGAATTTGAAGATATTAGTGTCTCTAGGTATAATTTATATTTAGAACTATACCTTGTGGTCTGGGGGAGGTCTGGGTAACTATTCAGAAAATAAATCAGTGTATTACCTCACAATGGGAATTTCTTCCAGGTTGATACCTTCCTTTGACTCAACCATTTAGAATGGTATGATTCTACATAAGGTATAAACAGCCACACCATTGAGGGATTTCATAAAGGATATTCATGATTTTCCTTTCATTTGTATAGGATCATGGGATGGTTCAGAATATAGAAATATATTTCCTTTTCATAAAAATTGATGTGTAGTCTATATAAAGTGATCCAATACCTACCAAGTATAACATCAAATTCCACTAGGGGAAGGATTAAAATATTTTCTAGAAGAGTCCTCCCACATATGATAATAGGATAAGATTCAAACACTTGGGTTACAATGATCTCACCACTAGGTATTTTTTATAAATATATATACTTCAAGGTTTGGGGGATTCGATTTAACAGTTCAAGTAAACTTTCAGGATATAAAGGAATATATAGAACTAGAATCAAAAAAAATTACATTCTCAAGTGAATGGGAATTGTACCTTGTATGAATTCATTTTCACACTTCACTTTAGTATTAGTAATTTCATAATCTTTCCCTTGATCCTTTGGATTTATTATTTTCTAACACTAATTACCCTTAAGGACATATGGTTTAGTGAACTAGCTTGTATAGTTCCCTTGCTCCCTATAGTTGAAGCATTGAACCATGGGTGGTGCATTTAGGAGGTTTTTACTTTCCTCCATTATGTTAGCCAGCTTATTCATGTATCTTTGACATGAATGAGCATGGTGGTCTTCTCTCCCACACTTGAAACATTTCCCTATCCCTTTGAGGCAATTTTGATGATGCTTCTTCCCATATTTTAGACACGTGGTTGGTTGTATTCTCATTCCTCCTTTTTCATTTGACCCACCATCTTGAAACTTCATTCTTATCTTTTTATCTCCATAACCACGGGACCATTCACCAAACACCATCTCTACTTTAAGATAACATCGAACTAATTATTCATAACTCCCAAAGTCATGGATATCTAGATACATTCAAAGGTTAGGTTTTAAACCACTAAATAATCTATCTATTTTGTTATCATTTTTGATAAAAAAAATCCCCATAGATTATCTTTAAAGACTTGTGAATTTTTTCTCATAAGTCGTGATAGATTCACCTTTATTTGGATTCTGATCTAAGAATTATCTCTCTATATTTTTTTGAAGATTTATAGGTAAATAATATCATCATCATCATTCTTTATTAATTTTGGAATAGAGTTTATAATACAAACAAAAGGTAATAAATAGAAAGAAATAGAAAGAAATAGTGGGAGATAGAGAATCATGATGGCCTGAAATAATGAAGACCAAGCGCATCCCCTCTCACCAGGTTCAACCCATTAGGAGGAAAGGAATAAGTGCTTGATAAGTAATTAATACTATCCCCTTAGACTACCATGGAGGAAAGATAGTATACAAACTTGTTACCCTCATTCCAAGTATGAAGGAAATTTATATGATTATTGATAAAACCCATGCACCTTTTAATGATATGGGACATCAACCAAGGAGTAGTACTTATGCCATTCAGGGAATTATGAAGAATCATGGAGTTTATTGCCACCACCGCTACACCAATGTTACTTTGTCTATATAGGCAAAAACCTACAAACATTTACATGGATTTATCCTAGAGGGATGACCATATCCAAAGTATATAGAAAAAGAAAAGATGATGGATCCCCTGGAATCACGGACCACACCACCTCCCTATATGGTTCCCATAAAACACAAGTTGTCGGTATTAAGTTTTTTTTTTGAAAAATGGGGATATCAGCGAACCCAATCGCCCTGATTTCCTCTATGGATGGAATTTTTGGATGAGTTACCATAAAATATAAATCTGAGGGTGGGGTAATATTTCTAGTTCCTGAATAGACGGATCAGGTTAACCAATATGTTCCTAGTTCTAGAGACCAGAGCTTTCCCCAAGCAGAAAACCCCATCAAAATGAGATAAGTTTCTTACCTTCCATATGCACCAGCAACCTGGTAACATCACCATGTCCCCATCCTTATTCTCTAGCCTATAAGTACCCACTCAATGGAACCATAATTTAATAAAATAGAGTACCTGAAGCTTCTAGTCCAATATTCCAGTAAAGTATCTGAAGAATCTCCATACCATACATTCCCATTTTCCTTCAAAAAATAGATGATCTAAGATCTCCTCCTAGTTCTTGCAACAACATGAGGACCTGAAAACTAGTTTGATGTCTATTTATTTAATTTTCTCATCAGTGGGTAGTGCCTGGTTCTAAAATCCTCCAAACGATGAATTTTTATTTCACAGGAATTTACTTACACCAAATCACTTCTTCCCAATTATCAACATGGTCTAGGAAGATCATCACCCTTCGAAGATCCTTCACTGAGGAGGTTCCTGATGTAGACTCAATGAAGATTCACTTTTCCAAATCTGTTTTCATTTTAATGACATCAAAAAAATCACAATGGTTCTTATCTAGAATGGCATTGATGAAACTTGGGTGTATGTTTTCATAGCTGAAGGTTGTGTCTGGAGTAGGAAAACTGGGAAATCCAAGTTTGGAACCCACCTAGTTGTGATGCCAAAATGATATATCACCCCTCCCCACTAACCATCGAGAATAGAATTGAAGAGTCAAAATATGAGGGTAAGTTATGGACCATATAGAATAAGAGTTACCTCTCATCATGCCTGTATCCCCTCTAATTTTGTCACCCATAAACTTTTCCCAAAGGGACTATTATGCAATAACTTCCTACATTATCTTAACATTCATTCCATGCAGAATGTTTGAGATATTTCTTACATTAATTCCTCCCTCCTTCATAGGCCTAGCCATCCTAGCCCAAGAATCCCACTGGTGTTTTCCCTCCATGTGATCATCCCAAATAAAAGAGGCTAATATATTATCAATGTTGTTGATAACACTTTTCAGAACCATGATAGTTGATGGCACATAAATTTTCATGGAGGAGATAATGCTATTCACCACTGTAATTATACCACCAAAAGATAGGTATTAGTTTTTTTAGTTAAATACATGACCCATGATCCTTCTAGAAATATAATAAAAATTATGAATACATATTCTAATTGAGGATATTGGGGCACCCGGATAATCCATAGGTAAGCTCCTGCATTGCATGTCTAAAATATTACTCAAAGATCAACCCTACATATATGAGAATCTTCTTGAAATATAGAATTTTATCTTCACTCAGTTGATGGTTTTTCTACTCCATTTACAGAAGTATTCAATAACATCATTAATACCATAGACTTATATCTTTCTACAATTCATAAATATAATGGTGTCATATACAATCATTAGATGAGAGATTTGATAGGATTAAAGCCTATAATGATAATGAATAATATTATCCCTCAAAATTATCTTGTTCATGAGATGGCTAAGAAAATTTTGGTTAAGAATGAAAATTCTTGGGGATAACGGTTCTCCTTGTATTATCCCACATGTTTCCTTGAAAAATCCATGATTTTTTCCCATAAAGAATATTGAAATCCATGAGGAACTACAACATCTAAAAATTAGATATGAGGCCCATGAGGAGAATCCCATTCTTGAAAAAGCCATGGTGATAAAATTCCATTCAACTTTGTCAAAATCCTTTTCCATATATAACTAAATGGCCATGTTAGAACCACTAACCTTTTGGTTTATATCACTTACCACTTCCTAGGCCAATGTTATAGCTCCTTGGATCATCCTACCTTTAAAAACCCATGTTTCTCTTTTGAGATCCAATGGGGAAAGATGGATGGAGATTATTTTGTTGATAACACTAGCCAGAACCTTGTATGGATAATTAAATATGATAATTGGTCTATAATGGTGGAGGGATTGTGGATCCTTGATTTTAGGAATAATAACTAAGGTAGTGGCACCGGCCACATAGGGGAGGCTACCACACCGAAAGAAATCTTGCACATTCTTCACCAGATCAGTCATAACTATAATCCAAGAAGAACTGTAGAATGATCCCAGGAAGCCATCCAGACCCAAATCACTCTATGGGTTAAGTTCATGAATCACCTCATTGATCTTCTTCTCATCAAGCTCGTCTTCAAAGAATAAATTTTCAATACTAAACACAAAGTGAGAAAACACATCAAGGATTTTGACATGACCACTTAGTAACCATATTTCATATGGGGATTGGGATCCACAAGAATTAATTTTAATTATGATTCATCCAATCCACGAACCACATCCCAATAATCTATGTAGGCTCTATCCTCCTACATAATATTATTTTTGATGATACATTGTTTCTCCTTAATAAAATCATGGAAGAAGGTTGTATTTTGAACGCCTTCATGAATCTATTTAATTATTAAATGCTTGTGCACAAAATTTTCATGTCTCAAAATCATTTCTTCCTACATATCCTTCTTATAAGTGAGTTCACTAAACATAGTATCACTCTATACATTTTCCAGACTAGATTCTAGGTGCTCAACATCAATTTTCACCACATCCATATCCTGAAGGTAAGGGGGTTTTTTTCTAATCCATGACTAAATATCACATTTAAGACACATTATTTTGTTGTGTAACTCAATCCATTCACTCCCATAGACTGTCTTGTTCCACAAATCCCTCAAAACTTGGTGATATCTTGGTGTATCGGTCTACAGATGAGAAAAATAAAATCACCCACCTCTATCTTTCATAGAGAATAAGGAAACCAGAAGTAGAGAATGATCATAGATACTTCAGACAAGATGGGTTACCATTTCATTTGGGTAGGAAAAGATAGTGTGATCATTATAAATAAATAAATCCAAGCAGTACTAGGTGTGGAGGCCCATTTCTAGTTATTTCACCATGTGAAATGATCCCCAATATATCCCATGTCTATTATACCACTACTATCCATGCACTATAAAAACTACATACTGTCCTTTTGAGGGAAGGAATATCTCCCTTTATTTTCATTCATATCTACAACTAAATTGAAATCTCCACCCATAATCCATAGTTACTCCCCTGGATCAACGGATCCTCATCCTTTCCATAGGGATTCCATTATCTAAGCATTATAATTTCCATAAACAAAAGAAACAAAAAAAATATATGAAAACATTTAGTAATATTCATAGTGACAAACTCTTCTAACATGGTTATCAGTTCCACTGAGATTTTGGGGTTCCATAAGATCCATATGTTAAGATTTTTAGGATTAGGATACATAAACGCTCATGTTATTATCATGTGTGTGAACTCAAAGATTTTGTAGAAGAATTTATTGGTCTCAAGCACTACAAAAAGATAGGCCTTATTATTCTACTATTCAGTAAGGATATAGTTTATTTTTACCTGAGTGGCCAAGCCTTGAGCATTCCAAATAAAGAAGAAGATTACTGATCAGAATGATGTCTCACTTTGGACCCAGTAAACTTGGCACCTTTCATTTGATAAGGATAATGATATAACCTAAATTTTTATTGTTATCTCATGCACACTCTGTTATAAATATGATAATAAAACATAGAATGAGGAGCTAGGGGTTACTGTATATGAGATTTAGACCCACTTGGAACATTGGAAATAGCATATAGAGAAAGGATCAATGTAGCATATCTGTAAAAGGATCGAGTACACATACCTACTAGTGAGGAGATAAGGGAATCCTTCAACTAAGAAAACTCCACTTATGAGAACTAGGCTGGAAGGTGGTTTAATAAAAACTAAACCACTTATACATGTAATGATAAACTATAGAAAGATGGGGGGAAATAAAGAATCTAACCTGGGGGGTCTGGGTCTTGAGGTGGAGATATGTGAATGGGGTTGCTACAAGAAACACCCTTGCCTTGGGATTTCCAAATATGAAGATCACACTCACCCCAAGAGGTCCCACCAGTATAGATGAAAGAGACCAGTGACTTAAATGGAACTAGATCCATACACAGGGAGGAAATGTTATCCAGTAGGCTGGGGGCATGATGTATTATCCTGTGAACCCTCAAGATACCCTAGAAAGGTACACCTAAAATATCCAAAGCATCATGAACATAGACCTTACCCACCTAGCCTATAATTGGAAATCCATCTCCTGGTGAAGATGGGAAATCATCTCTTCTAGTAAGATCTTGATTGTAAACAACCAAGTCAACTTGGTGATGTTTCCTACAAACCAGAAAATAATGAACTTGTAGATGGAAAAAAGAGTAGACTCTAGGAGTTGGTGGGAAGATAAGAGCCTAATTCCAGTCGAACAAGTCCTTCACATTAATATGAATCCATTTCGGTAGAGGATGATAGATGTCCATTTCAACACATATATAAGAAATTGAGGATTATTTAAGACAAAGAGTAAATTCATCTTCACATATAAAAACACCTAATGAATCACTGATGTCTCTCAAGAATGAGAGGTTCTGGAATGGAAGGGGAGACCAGGAATAATGATCCACACCACTGCACGAGAGGACTCCCATCCATGGTGTATTTCTATCATCCATCGATAGAGAATAAAGAACCACTGACCCATCAATCTAGGGTCATTACACCATTCCATAACAAATTATTCTGTGATCCTAGAACCACATAGAAAGATATACTATTCAAATTTGTGACACTAGATAGGGACTCCAACCCCCAGGATCCCAAAAAGTAGTGGAAAGAAGAAAGTGACGGTTTTTCTACTCCAAAACTCACCACCAATGTCCACTTGAGGCATTATGAAGATTCCATAAAGGATTATGCATGTACATCCAACACAAATAGGTTCCATCTTGGGAAGCGGTCAAAAACTTTAAAGATACCATGGAATTGGGGATATCGTTCGGATAGTTATTACATTGTCCCTCATATGAGTTATTGGTATGGTTTCTCCTGGTTCCCACCATTTTCTAAAATAGGAATGTTTTGAAAAAAATATAAATCAAAAAATAATGAATAAATAATTTATTTCTTTATGAAAATAAAATCTAAAACTATATCTTATTGGATCCCTTTATTTAGACTTCTTCTAAAATAAAGCTTCCTGGATGTTTACGTATACTTAGACTTATCCTAAGGGTTTCCACTAACATTTTCTAATAAAAATTCTAGAATTTACTAATCCTTGCTTATAATAACAACTATAGGAACCCTAATTTTTCTTTTATGGATATTATATCATTTTACAGATGAACAACATAATAGTTATACACTAAAGTATTGAAAGGTTTATTATCTTGAAAAAATTAGAATCATACATCACTTATACATAATAAAACATAGAATCATTAATATCAGTCTTATTTATCCAATTAAAATCACTCACTTTCTCCTTGGTATATGTATTCACCTAAGTATATACATCAAAGAAAGGGGTGAGCTAAAATCCCAATAAGGGTAAGGATAACATAACAGAAATAAGAGACATGAATCAATAGTACATGGGTGAGAATAATCATCACAATCATATCATAAGTATGATATCATAATCGTAAGAATGAGGGATAAATTTAAAAAAAGTCGTGGAATTTGGTATATGCATAAAAATGAAACATCAATTCATAGTGGTCAAATAACACATATAGTTGTTAATAAAGTTAACATCATGTTCACGCATAACATATGTGTATAAATCATAGAATCATCATTATGAACAAAGATATAATCATATTAAAACATAATACACATAATCTCGTGATATTAATAACATTAACCAATGCATGGGAATCCTATATAATCCTAGGTCCATCTGTCACATTATAATATTCACATAATCATGCACTCCACGTAGAATGTATAATAATCATAGTCATGAAATACTCCATGGAAAGGAATTGGTTTCATAAGTATTTAATAAATAATACATTCACTAATAAGATTTTGGGTTCCCAAATGAATAATAGAAAACATATTTGGTATAAACATCATCATTATTGAGTGAATAAGGGACAACTCAAGAGGAGTCAAAGATGGGTTTTAGAAAGAAAATTATTCTTGGAAAATTTTTGTATTTAGATTATAAATAAAGGTGGAACCATGTATATACATGAAAGTAAAAGGGAAAATATTGAAATTATAATTAAGTAAAATTATAGGAATATCCATACCAAAAATTATGTGAAAGAGGGATAACCCAAAGAAATATAGTTGGGTTTAAGAATCCCCTTACCTTAATTCCAACTTTATTTCTTCACTTTTTCACCTCCTGAATAATAAACTTAGGTTAATTAAAACATGAAAATAGAAGTGAATAATTATAATTTTTGTCACTATTTATCAATTATAATCATTTTATTATATTTCTTAATTTCCTTGGTTAAAGGGTAAACTTTTTTATATCATTTTTTCCTTAAAAAATTCATGTTTTTCTTCGATTTCATATTTTTGTTCAGGGTCATTTATACATAAGTAGAATAAATTATAGAATATTAAAAAACATATATTTGTACATTTATATATCATAAATAATTTATTATAACCATACATAGGTTTTTTTATAATAAAATAATTTTAAATGTCCTCATTGGCGGTTAATTAACTGTTAATGGGACGCTATCAAAAGACCAGGAATGGAATGTATGAAAATTTAATATGTAATAAATATAATAATTCCAGTAGGTTAATATAATTAATATAATTTTAACATACTACTTAATTATACTTATAATATTTGGGTTTGAAATGGGTTGATAAAAAGAGAAAGATGAGAGGAGAGTGATAGGAAGAATTGGTAAGATCTTACCCTCTTCCTGGTGTTGTTTCTTCTCTACGACTATAAACTCCATTGATGCTTAGATTTTTATGTATCTAGAGTGTCCCTAAGTATTATAATATTATTAATAAATATTATTTTGGTAGATTTTTTCCTTTTTTAAGTGAGGTGGGAGTGGTTTTCCAGGGTAATGCAAAGGGGTTATTTATACTTAAGGAGGGGGTATTTTTGAGTTAAAATATTAAATAAAATACTATGTGAAAGGTAAAACTTTTAATAGTGAATTTTTTTACAATATAAATCATATATAAATATAATATAATGTTTTTAGGACTTTAAAATCCTTTATAATTTTAATTCACTTATTTTATTAAAAATGAAAGTGGAAAAAAGAAAAAAAAATTAAGGGAACTCTTTTCACTTTAGCCTTCAGAACATTATTTTTAGGTTTGGAAATTAATTTTTTATTTTTTAATGAATCATTTGTGAAATTGAATATTTTTTTGGTAGATCATAAAGTTATATAAATTATTATTTCATTATTACATCATGAATTATGTAATTTAAATACACCGGTTATGAAAAAACTATATTTTTACTATTAACCTGGTGATTGAAGTATTTCTGAAAATTACAATAAAATCACCCTTGTATAATTTTAACATGGTGATTTAAAAAATGAAATTCGTTTTATAAAATTTAATTTCTAAAATAGTTAATTTAAATTTTTTATATAAAAATTAATATTTTACAAAATACTTTAAAATGTAGTTTATTAAAAATATTCTTATATTTTTTTTGAGTTTGTCATATTTGATGTTTATTTTATTGAATTATAATATTTATATTTAATTAAATGAGCCATGATAAATATTTTTAATTTAAATTTTATTAATTTGAGGTCAAATTTTTATTCCAATGGTAAGGTTACTGTTACCAATGGTCATGTTACTATTGCAATGGTCACATTACTATTATAATGGTCACATTGCCTCCTACAAATAATACTTTATTAATTCATTCATTATTCACCTCAATTCATATCAAGGTTATACATTTCCATTTTCTATAATTTTGATTGGTTTACTAATATTTTTTTCATTTCTATAGTTTTTTTCATGTGAGGGATGATTCTAGATGATCGGGGTGATCCAAATTTTCACATTGTATATTTATTTTTTCTATTTTTTTACCTTGTAATATTAGTCACGTTAATGGGTTTAGTCATTGACTAATGTATTTATTTTAATTAATTAATTAAATTGTTTTTTGTTTCTCTAAGTGATCTATGTTTATAATACTTATATAATATAACATGACGTAAATTTATTTAGGAAAAATTTATCATTTAAAAAGTCTAGTTCATTACATAGACTGGTCACCACATGGCCTCAAGTGTGCCTCCCCTTACGTTAGAGGCTATCGACTTGAAATGAGTGTCTAAGGTTGATATAGTGGGGATAATATACCTTATGTATCGGTAATAAATAAATTGGAAGTAGTCATAAATAAAGAACAAAAAAGTGGAAGATAATAATATATGATAATCAATAACAAATGAATAAAATGGAAAATGCTAAAAACAAAACCATGCATGTCCATATGATGCTAAAATATACAAGAAAAATACATATGTAATGGATTAGATAGTAAATACACAATAAAATGAAAAAAAGTCTCTAAGGCTATCTCTATGAGCATCCTAAGAACCAACTTAGTCTTGTGCTCTTAAACTCCCTGGTACAAGAGTAAAAACACAATAATACTTCATGATCCTGAACCTGCAACCCTGAGGTCTGTTTAGGTACCAAACAGAGGCCTGAATAAGGTGTGAGATAAACTCAGTAGGCCACCAACAGTGGTGTATAATGTTATCTAGTCTGTGAATATAAAATACAGAAATGTGTAGGTACATTAATAAAGTAGTGAATAAATAAATGTAAACAATCATACTCAGGCTCCTCAAAGGAAACCTAGTCGAAAATACCTACTTCAGCCCAATTTGGAATATCTCTGATGATGTATCACCATATATATATATATAATTATATGTGTATAAATATGTATGTATATACATATATACTATATATTTAATAACATATATATCCATATATATAGTTACATAGTGTTAGCCAGGACCTGAGGTGTAACTCGGGTGTCCATGCATAGTCACAAGAGTCTCATGGAATTATAATAAGGGGCACCATGCATGAGTATCACGATTATCACAATAGGGGACACCATGACTAAGTATCACAATAAGGGATTCCATGCCTGAGTATCATAATAAAGGAGGTTATTTCTGAGTATCGTGATAAGGGACGCCATGCCTGATTATCATGATAAGGGATGCCATGACCGAGTATCACAATAAAGGATTTCATTCCTTAGTATCATAATAAGGTATTCCATGATCGAGTATCGTGATAAGGGATTATATGCTCAATTATCATGATAAGGGACTCTATACTCGAGTATCACAATAAGGGATTCCATGACCAAGTATCACAATTTTAAGGAAATTCATGTCTATGGATAATATGAAAAGATTTTTTAAGTCCATTTTTGTGTTTACATCATGAAATTTATACAAAATCAACCCAAACCCACTTGGAAGCTGGTTTGGTCATAAGGAGTAATCATCATGCATAAAAGGTGTTTCATATGCCATGATATTATCCATGACATTCATCCATTTAAATGTAATTGGTAATTAAGACCATGGGGAAAGTCCATTAAATTTATGAAATAAAATAAATCCACCTAATTTAACCTTTTGTTTAATAATATAGTACACGCCAAAGGTATTTTTATTATAAAAATGGGTAATGGTTGTCATACCATTTCAGTTAATTCAATTAAATCATTTCCTTTATAAGGGATAATTTAATAAACCTCAAAAGGTTATGAAATCCTTAGAAAAACTTTATGTTCACAATAATTTAAAAAAACATAACTATAAAGGTGGTTTAATTTCATAGCCAAGAATAAAGATCAAAGGAACATAAGCAACGTACCTAAAATTGGGTGGTTCGAGCCGAGGTGGATGACCTTCGGTGATACAATTAGATGAAAAATGGTTAACTAATTTAGGATGTTTTCATTGGCATGGGTAATCTCACATTTTAGAAGAGACGCATGGAAATTCCATCACACAATGCATCGGTGTAATTTATAAAAGGAAAATTCATAGACCATCTACCTCATTATTAGGATTCTTCACTCATCCATTATCAATCTTTGATTCAAGACGATTCAAGAGAAATCAAAGAAATAGAAAAATTCCCTAAAAATAGGGAATATGACATCACATTGAAATAGTGTTCAATAAGAAAATATAAACTAATAAAGTATGAATAAGGAATCATAGAATCACCAAGGGGATTCCAATATGATAGACGCTGAGTAATTCTAAACTTGGAAGGAGGAGAACTATTGAAGCCTAATAGGAGGATAGGGAGCTTGAGCAGCCTCCTATGCATGAGAGATATTAGGAAGAAAGGAGGTGGATTTTGGGTTAAATAATCTAGGGGAAAGAGGTAATTTTATTACTTTAAATGACGTGCATGGTTTGGAAGCACGGTCTAGCCAAACCAAGTGCCAACCATAAGACTCAACTACCTAAGTTTCAATAAGCATGTAGGCTAGATTCATGGTTTGGCTCTACAATTTCTTCATATGCCTCCACATGGCCATAAAAAATTAGTTTCATGGTTTAAAAAACCATGTGACACCTTCCAGGACTCGTATATTTGAGGCAAATGGTTATCACTAACCATGTGATAATCGTGCACACCCCTTTGGCTTTCAAAAAACTGGGATTTTGAAGCCCAGTACTCCTGAAACTCAAAGGAACAACCATGAAACATATTTTCACTTATACTCCATCTAAAAACAATAATTTTAAGTATTCCAATTCTCATATTTTAATTTCAAAGATTAGCTTAGAAATATCCCCATCCACTAAATGGGAAAAAATAAAATTCCAAAGGGAATTCCATTAAGTCCAAAACAAAAGATGCTAAAATCTCCCCACCTTATTACTTTTCATCCTTGAGAAGCCTTAGGGTATAAAGAAACATTCACCTGACCTACTTTCGTTGATTAATTCCTTCTAAAACATCCATTTTGAATTTCCCATTCCCAACACACCTGGATGTTCTAATTTAAACATGTGGTACATAAGCCGCTAAAACTCGATCCAACACTCATATACAAAACTAAAACATCAATATAATTCTTAAATGATCCTATCTAACCCAATAAATGATTATTTCATCATCATTTTCATCAATTGGCATATGGTGAAACCCACCATAGGTTCCGACTTGAATGGACAATTCCAAGTCATGGTGCTCCCGCCATCATAATTGCCTACGTAAGCCTGGACTAATCATTCTAATGACTCACTTCAGCACATTTTCAAACATGTTAAAATGGTTGGTTCCCAATGGACCTCACTTATCCTGGTCAATCCATGAAAATCCTAGTTCGACGATTACACTTCACTTGATTCATCCTGAAGATTTTCCAGAAGAAGTTCCGCACTAACCACATTCAACCAAACAAGAGAAAAGCAAGTCGACCCATTACCTACTGACAATTTTAAAGGCACTCAGTTTTAAATTCCAATGCATACCAAAATAGATCTTGATTCTTCCAATCTAAATCACCTTTATACTATTTTAAGTGTGCTTACTAAATCCCATAAATGTCTTCGTGTGACATCTCTAGACCAAATGTTCATTTATGCATTCATCCATAGCACAAATATAGGTGTATACCGGATCTATCACCCTTGGATACTCACACACTAACCATATCAACTGAGATAAACCATAAGACTTGGTAATCTTAAAATCAACAACTGGAATACAAGGATCTCATCCAAGGTATTCCATTATCTAGAGTTACAAATGAGATGTCGGTACATAGCCAAGACATCCACATATCAAGAATACTGACTAATCTCAATGGCAGAATCCTTCCTGCTGATCAAGTTAAAGAAAAAACTAGTATCCATGATTCTATCCAAGGCCTTCCTACATGGGAATCCCAATATCACTTAGGATAGTTCATGACCCTAAAATTATTTGTGATACCAGATCATAACTCCCACAAA
The DNA here is from genome assembly GCA_963277665.1 of Viscum album. Classification (NCBI taxonomy): domain Eukaryota; kingdom Viridiplantae; phylum Streptophyta; class Magnoliopsida; order Santalales; family Viscaceae; genus Viscum; species Viscum album. The sequence continues at coordinate 1,936,795,470 of OY728142.1, forward strand.
GTCTATTTATTGAGATAATCAGGAATTTAATTTGTATCTTTATCTTGGCGTATAATTTATGCTCTATTAGTGTACCTAGATGATGTCAAGATAAGTTAAATGATCATCACTAAGTGAAGACTACACCAATAGTTTGTCACGATCACAAATAAGACCCGATACACTCCAATCATATCCAAGATGAAGTGCCAGTAATGGTTTCCAACCAATTGTGTTGAACTATTCATAGGAAAGAATAGTTGGACCATCTCTAGATGACTTCCATTGAAGACCTTGGCTACACCTGCTGACGTGTCTTCATTACCTAGCCACTCTAGATTACTATCAAGGTATTCCGTGATCATTTCAAAAACACTCACCATATTCCAACCTCAATTCATGGTGTCCTAAAATACTACATACATAGAAAATCATTTAATAATCATGCATGTCAATACCCCCTCCCTCCAAAGGTACCACATTGATGGGAGAGAGATAATGACCCTTGAGTTCCACCTCTAGTGGGCCCTAGGTTGGAAAATAGCACCAAGGGTGTACAAATCTCACAATATGTGAGGCATTAGAATTTATAATATAAATAGGATTAGGAGATAGAATGAATCATCCACAAAAAACTCTAAGACATAATATAAAAGATAAACCCAAACCATCCCACATGAATGTATAAAAATTACTGATATAAATAAAAGTATCCAAATTAAATACCTAAAAGTAAAGCTATAGTAGTGACATAGAAACTGTCAGGCATCCGAGTTAATAAGGTTCATCACGGTCCAAAAAATCATCCTAGAAACATAAAACTATTTTTATATACATAGGTTGAGCTTAAATTTATACTTAGTAGGAAAAAAAGCAAGTCTCTCATGCACATGTGAAAGAAGCATACTAATTCACCTATGACAAAATAGCAGAACCAAAAAAACATATACAAGTATACTAACCATCCCAACCTCACCAAGTCATTATCACTGAATAATGAAAGCCAAGTAATATAATATAAATTAAATAACATCAATGATAGGGTACCCCGTACCACTTTCTCACTGATTATCCGCTCTCACACCCTAATTGAAAATGTTCTGGTGCTCCCACCCCTTCTAAACATACCACAGCACATCTCACCCAAACACACCTGGGCCTCACAACACACCCTGCCCACACACACCTAGGAATCACAACACTTACCACCCACATACACTTTGGCCTCACAATAAATCCCACCCGCACACACATGGGACTCACAACACATCACGTCTCATCCTGAAGAAACATGGGATATCGCATCACAAATCATCCCAAAGAAACCTAGGAAATCACATCACAACTAATCCCAAAGACACTTGGGATAACACATCACAACTCATCTCAAAGGCACCTAGGATACCACATATCATCATATAATTCACTAAAGAACTTTCGTAAATAATAGTCTATGCAATACCTACCTCACCTAGAAGATGGAGCAGGGAAGAGTGGGTGGCCCGCCATCCATCTTCCCACTAGGATATTGGGAAAGACACCCCCCGCTTGACTGTGTGGGTGTTCAGAACATTGTTATCAACATGGGTGGGGTGTATATAGAAATCACAAGAATATATAAGTATATATATATATATTATCAAGCACTCAAGCCCAACCTATTGGTTCTCAAACAAACAACCAACTCACAAAACTTTGACCTTTGCTACCACCTCTAAATGCATTTATTAGTATTTTCAATAGTTATTTCATAATTTGAAGAGTCTTGATAATTTAATAGAAATTAAAATTTCCTCATCGTTTTAAATCCATTTATTTCATTATTTAGTATCAACTACTTTTAATCACAAAACCCATCATTAAATTTTCCATTAATAAGTTTCCATCCCATTAAGCAAGACAACCCATTCCATTTCAAACATTATTAAACAATTATTTATTCATTTCATCACTACTTAGGAATCTAGCAAAAGGAAAAAACATATCACAAATAGCTCAACATCCCCATCACCTTACCACCCCAAAATCACAGCCCACAATGATCACCTCACCGCCCCAAAAGCACGACCCAAAAATTATCTGCCCCACACCCCATTGCAACCACACACCGTTATCCCACAAGCACAGCCACACATAAAAACACATCAAGAGCCATTTTATAGATTTAAAAAGGGTATTTTTATCAAATTCCGCTTAATTTTAGGGGTTTTATCACACAAACCAAAATCTTGGGGAAACCATTTCATTATCCAAGTACAAGTAATTAACCAATTTCCTTTTTGGGTGATATCACAACAATCAAAACAGTCACAATAGTCATAACACGTATATACAGTACAAAAAATCCACCAACAGTCACAATTTTTAGTGAGGAATCAATCCCTTACAATCCACAATATCACAATTATATCAAGGTTATAAAAACATGTGAATCATACCCCTTTACCATTAAATTTCAATTTAACCAATTATTTAACTTTAATTAAGCCAGAAAAACCATAATCCATAGATAAAAAAAAGAAAACTCCTCCTTTATGATACACAAATAAAGAGAAATGAGGTAATCCCTACTTCAAGGAAGCATTTCAACTACCTGTTAATTATAGGAAGAAGAAGAAATCACACGGAAACCACCATTGCATAAGAAACTTGTGGATCAACCTACACCACACCAAAGGGTGGGAAAAAACAGCCCAAACACACCCAAAACCAAAGAAACACCACCAAAGTGGATCCCCAGGAGAATAATGGAAGAAAAAGGAGGAGAATGAGAGGATAACTCACCACATATTAAAGACAAATCACCAATAAACAACCATCAAGATCAACAGATCAAATAGGGAGTAAAAGGGGCTTGAAGAAAACCTCAGGGTGCCTAGGGTTCACCCAAAATAAGAGGAAGAAGAAACAATGGACAAATGGATGAGAATTCATCTGAAAAGAATTTTAAATTTTCACTATATTAGGGGATTACATGACGTGTAATCCCCTTTCACACCATGTAATCCATAGGGTTCGATTTCTGCTGAAAAATTCATTATCTATTCATTTTATTATTTATTTTTAAACCATGATAAATTACACATCATGAAACTCTCTATCATGTCGTGTAACTTTTCACAATGTGAAACCCTCTTTCACATCATGTAAAATGCTTACACATCGTGAAATCTCCATACTTCCAGCCTTTTAGCAACCAAAATTCTCCAGACTTCCTTCGAGCCTCCTCTGAACACCTCCTATAACCAAAACTGGAAAAGTAACGGACCAGGAAGGCACAAAACATTACATCAGATACCACTCAATCAATTATTTCCCTTGAGAATCCAAAACCAAGACCATAAGGAAAGGGGTATAAACAACCCACAAGATACCTTTCAAGGTCATACCTCAAATGCTACCACCATCAAAACATGTTATCCCAAATGGACACAAAACACACTACACAACCACAAGATGCATCCTCTCACACAACCAGACTGTCACATCACCACTTCACATCAATATAAACCTCCACACATTCCAAATAAACAACCACTACAACCAACTAACTGCACCATTTCGAACGCATGAATCATAGAATTCCATCTTCTATGTTAAGATATTATCTTCTCTGGGTAGCACTAACTCACCTACATGGGTTTAATCGCATCGCAGTTAATGCATCTCGATTAGTAATTTGGACCTCCCCTTTTTTATATGTTAAGAATTTATCACAAATCACACCACACACATCATAAACCAAGGAAAATATCTCATATCATTAAACAAAAAGGTCTCAAACATCACATCAAAAGAAAAAAAAGAGCAAAGAAAAACTCAAAACAACTTCGGGTACTGGGCATACATTTACATCTATCTCTCCCAAGTAATCTCCTCGTAGACACCATGCCTCAATAACACACAAACCAAAGAAATGGTTTATCCACACAATTCCTTCTCCTCACAATCCTGGATCTCTACTGGCTGCTCCACAAATGTTACATCATCCTCACATCCAATTCTCCCCAGTCAAGGACATGGGAGTCATCGTGAAGATACTGACGAAGATAAGAGATGTGGAATATGTTGTGGATAATCTCTAACTACGATAGAAACACCAACTAGTATTTCACATTTACAACTCACCCCAACACCTCAAAGGGCCCAAAAAATATGGGATAAATATTACTCTCTATGCCAAACCTCCACTACCCATGTCAAGGGGAAACCTTCAAGAACACATGGTCCTCAACCTCAAACTCCAAGGGCCTCCTCCTATGATCTAAATACGACTTTTGTTAGTCTCACACTGCTTTCATCCTCTCACGAATGAGATGAAATTTCTCTGTTATGCTCTTCACCGCATTAAGACCAAGAAAAATTGTCTCTCCAACCTCCATCTAACACAACATTGAATGACACGATATTCTATAAAAAAGAATAAAATGGATCAATGCCAATGGATGAGTGATAGATATTATTATAATCAAACTCTACCAAAGGAAATATTCATACCCAAGATCCACCAAAGTCTAATATGTATACCCAAAACATATCCTCCAACATTTGGATAGTCTATTCTGTCATCCCATCTATCTGGGGGTGGAAAGTAGTGTTGAGGCATAACTGAGTTCCAAAAGCATGTTGCAATCCCCTCTAGACTCATGGTGTAAAACGTGCATCCCAATATGAGACAATGAAACTTGTAACTCCATGCAACCACACCACCTCATCTGCATACCTCTTAACCAAGGCATCCACCGCACCTGAATCCTTGATCGCTAAGATGTGGGTTGATTATTTCAATCGATCCACTACCAAAAAAATAGAATAACAACCTCCATGAGTTCTAGGTAACCCTGTAATGAAATCCATTTAGATTTCATCCCATTTCCACTTGGTAAATCCAAGGGTTGAAAAAAAACCACAAGGAACACAATGCTTAGCCTTTACTTGCTGGAAAACCAAGAACTTTTCCACAAACTCTACCACTGCCCACTTCACCTCGAGCCACCAAAACTGAACCCTCAAGCCATGGTACATCTTATAAATTCAAAGGTGTACCGCCAAAGGTGATCTATGAAACACATTAATGAATCCATTTCACTTCTCTACTGGAACAAATATCCCCCTCAAAACAACATTTGGTTATGAATATCCTCTGACCAGCCCTTTGGAGCATCATCATCACCAACATGATCACACATCACCTCTACTTCTAAGTAGACCCATTGAGACTCTTCCACTTGTTGAATCAAATAATATTGTACCGTCATCTGAAATAAATAGCCTCAACCACCATATAACCTTGAATCTAAGTGTGGGGCTTCTAACTCATCCATTACTCTCCAAGCATCTAAAGACTCTCAAAAAAACCTTCCATGACTTCTTTCTCAAATAATTGACCAAAACATTCACCTTTCCAGAGGTGTAAGAGATCTCAAAATCGTAACTATGAAGAAACTCCATCCACCTACACTACCTCAAGTTCAAATCACACTGGGAAAAGATATACCTCAAACTCTTGTGATTCTTGAAGACCAAAAAGAGCTACCTAATGAAGAAATGTCACCAAAACTTTAGCATAAACACAACTGTTGTTAGATCCAGATCATGGGTGGCATAGTTACACTCATGGGGACATAACTTCTTATAACCATAAGTGATCACTACATTTTGTTTCATCAAGACATGTCCTAATCCTAGATTGAAATCATCACAAAACACCTCAAACAACACTCCTTCCTCATGAAACTAAAGCACTGGAGCACTAACCAACTTCCCCTTCAGGTAATAAAATGTTGTCTATAAATAATCACTCCACAAAAAATCTTGGTCTTTCCTAGTTAAGGATATCAACGGGGCTGAAAATGGAGAGAAATCGGGCACAAACCTTCGATAATATCCTGTGAGATCAGGGAAACTGTGAATATCTTCCACGTTCATGGATGCTACCCAAGAAATAACCACTTAAACCTTCAACGGGTCTACTAACACACCCTACTAAGACAACACATTCCAAAGAAAATTCACCTCTTATGTCCAAAACTTACACTTGAAAAACTTTCCAAATATCTGGTGGCGTTGAAGAATATGAAATAAATCTTAGAGATGCTCAACATGCTCCTCTTATGACTTAGATTTGATTAATATATCATCGATGAATACAATGACAAACAAATCTAGGAACTCATGGAACATGGAGTTCATAATCCCCATGAACATGGACGGTGTGTTTATAAAACTGAATGGAATGAATAAAAACTCAAATTTCCCATACCTTCATCTGAAGGAAGTCTTTGGAATATCACCCTCTTTCACCCTCAACTGGTGATATCCAAACCACAGATTAGTCTTAGAAAACTAACTCTCCCCTCTCATCTGGTTAAAAAGATCATCTATCCTTATAAGTGGGTAATGGTTTTTTATCGTCACCTAATTCAACCTCCAATATTCTATATACAACCTTAGACTGCCATCAACCTTCTTGGAGAACAATAGTGGATCACCCCACAGCCACACATTGGGCTAGATAAAACCCGTATTCATTAGATCATCTATCTAAATCCTCAACTCCCACAACTTATAAGGTTTCATCTGATAAGGATCCATAGAAATCGAAGAATCACAGGGATTCAAGTCTATCCCGAACTCAACATTACATCGAGGGGGTAGCATCAAAACCACATTGGGGAAAAATCCAGGAACTCCTTAACAACCCTAAGAACCTCCACTATCATATAATCCATTGATTCCTCCAACAAATCATCCAACAAGGAAATAAGGGGCTCCATATACCAACTATCCACTTGAAAACTCTACTCACTAATGAAAACCATGCACTGGACATCCACATATGAAAACATAACTCTCCTCCATAAGTAGTAGATAACAACACCTATGGAATAAAACTAGTAGATGTTAAGGATGAAATTATATGATTTCATCTATGTCAAGAAAAGATCCACATGGGACTGATTCGGCCCCATCATCAGTCTATACCCCCGACACACATCAAACAAGATGGTCTGGCCTTCGACTGGAATAGTCAACAATAGGGGTATGGTAAGACTCTCTACATCTAGTCCTAGAGAATGGGATAGATTGTGTGAAATAAAGGAGTGTGAATCTACCAAATAAAACAAGGCACAAACAAGAGTACTAAACAAACCGATCGTACCTCTAATGATCTCTGACCCCTCTAGAACTACTTCCCCCACTACATGAAACTAACCATGCCTGGCTCCTCTGCCTCTCTGCTGATAACCACCTCCATGACCGTGCTTTGTTCATGGTCCCTGAACATGAGGAATATACTAAGTTCAGACTCTACCTACTCCAACTCCCATTGGCGGAGAAAAAAACTAATGCCCCTACTACTAAAACGGACTCACTGGAAACTATTATTGATAATAAAGATGAACCTATCCACCTCCACAAAAATGAGCTCAGGGAACCATTGGGCATTGGTTCTGGTGATGTCCATGAACCCCACAACCAAAAGACACTGGCACAAAGCTCCCAAGAAAATCACGAAAACCACTGGCACCAGAAGGCCGGAAAGTAAGCCACTGAGGTCGACTCCTTTTCGGTCAAAACCTCAAAGGTCTTGGCACCTGAGACCTACCACTGAAAAATCTTCCCTTGAATAACCATGCTAGTTACCTTCTCACAGAAAACCTCTTCATGAGTGAATTCGTTCGATCACCTATACCTTATTCTGAACCTCTAGATATGTCAAAAATGTAAAAGGAGTAACTATATACTAGATAGAAGGATGGAGGGCCTCCTCAAGACATCTCGCACGAGACTCCTCATCTGGTAAAAGATATGGGGAAAAGTGAAGAAGGTCCTTGAACTTGATTCCCAGCTTCTACACTAGCATACTCCTCTACTGAAGAGAAAGAATATCATGCCTCTTTACTTCCTTCATGGTTGATGAAACGAAGTATACCCAGAACTCCTTCTATAAGTTTACCCACAAAACTTATGCCTCCTTATGCTCTCCTAGATGAAATATCCACCACTAATACATAGATCCTAGTATCTTACTGACTATTAAAGAGACCCAGTACTCCTTCGAGGCCCAAAATAAACAAAAATTTATCTCAAGCTCCTTTAGCTAGCTCTCTATCTCCATATCTGAAACACTTCCCTCACACTTCCCCAAATCCTACCACTAGAAATCATGAAACTTCCTCTACCAATGATCATCCTCCTCAACTAGATAAACCCTATGGTGATCAATTAGGTCGGTCTATTGAACCTCAAGTACCTAAGCTACATGTAAACAATGACCAAGATTCATAGATGAAAGGAAAACAAAGAACTTCCTAATCCCGATAGTGTGCAATTTTATTAATATTTGTTTTATCTCATTTAATTCATCTTGTTATTCATTACAAAATTCCTCACACAACCCAATTCAAAAAAGAACACAAGTCATTGTGATTCATTTACCTCTCATAGATATAAGTAGGTTCATCTCATTTGTTGTTCAATAAGCTCAGTGTTTGTGCACTAGATCACAGGGGACCTAAAATCTCATGTCCTAGCTGGTCTCCCTGGAATATGTCACATACCAAGGTCAACTGAAACTGTTTCCATACCAACCCATGAAATCCTCATTATGCCTAACTCTAAACTTTATCCTATCTCTAATACATCATCTTTGATACCACTCTATCATGACCCCCTCCCTCCAAAGATACCGTAATGAGGGGAGACAGACAATGACCCTTGAGTCCTGCCTTCAGTAGGCCCCGGGTTGGTGACTAGCACCAAGGGTGTACAAATCTCACAATATGGAAAGAATTACCCTTTATAATATAAATAGGATCAGGAGATAGAATGAATCATCCTCAAAAAACTCCAAGACTTAATATAAAAGAGAAATCCAAACCATCCCACATGCATGTATAAATAGAGCTGTTACAAATAAAAGTCTCCAAAGTAAATATCCAAAAGTAAAGCTAAAGTAGTGACATAGAAACTACTAGGTATCTAAGCTAGTAAGGTCCATCACAGTCCATGAAATCCTATTGTAAACCTAAAAATATTTTTATATACATAGGGTGAGCATACAATTATACTCAGTAGAAAAAACTCAAGTCTCTCGTGAACATGTGAAAGAAGTATACTAAAGCACCTATGAGAAAACAGTAGAACCAAACAGCACCTATATAGGTATACTAACCATACCAACCTCCCCAAGGCATGATCAATAAATAATGAAATCCAATTAATATACTATAAATTAAATCACATCGATGATAGGGTACCCCGCACCACTTTCCCACTGATTAACCGCTCTCACGCCCCAACGGAAAACATCCTAGCACTCCCACCCCTTCTGAACATACCATGCCACATCTCACCCGAACACACCTTGGACTCACAACACATCTTAACCATACACACCTGGTCCTCACAAAACATCCTTCCCGCACAAACCTGGGCCTCACAACATATCACATCTCATCTTAAAGACACCTAAGATACTGCATCACAACTCATCCCAAAGACACATGGGACATCACATCACAACTCATCCTGAAGACGCCTGGGACACCACATCACAACTCATCCCGAAGACACTTGGGATACCACATATCATCATCTAATGCACTAATGGAATTCCATCCATCACAACCTATGCAATACCTACCTCGATTGGAAGAGAGATCAAGGAAGAGCAGGTGTCCATCCATACATCCTTCCACCGGGATGTTGGGAAAGACACCCCTCTCTTGACTATGCGGGTGTTCGACACATAGTTCTCAACATGAGTGGGATGAATATAGAAATCATAAGAGTATACAAGTATATATATATATATATATATATATATATTATCAAACACTCAATCCCAACCTATGGGTTCTCAAACAAACAACCAACTCACAACATGTTCACCTTTACTACCACCTCTAAATGCATTTATTAGTATCTTCAATAGTCATTTAAGAAGGTAAATATTACTAATAATCTAATATGGATTCACATTTCCTCTTTGTTTAACACCCATTCATTTCATTATTTAGCATCAACCACTTTTAATCACACAAACCATAATTAACTTTTCCATTAAAAAGTTTTCGTCCCATTAACCAAAACAAACCATTCCATTTCAAACATTATTAAAAAAATATTTATTCATTCCATCACTACTCAAGAATCTAGCATAGGGAAACCACATATCACAAATAGCTCAACATCCCCATCACCTCCTGTGCCAAAATCACATCCCACAAAGATAACCTCATCACCCCAAAAGAAAGACCCACAAACTATCAGCCCCAAACTCCATTGTAACCACACACCATCATTCAATAAGAATGACCACACATTAAAACACATCAAAAGAAATTTCTATAGATTTACAAAGGGGTTTTTATCACATTATGCTTCATTTTTGGGGTGTTATCACACAAACCAAAATCATGGTGCAACCATTTCATTATCCAAGTATAATTGATTAACCAATTTCTTTTTTGGGTGATATCACAATAATCACAACATTCACAATAGTCACAACACATATATCCAATGAAAACAAAGGCACCAACGACCACAATTTTTAGTGGGGCATCAAGCCCGTACAACCCACAATATCACAATCATATCATGGTTGTAAAACATGTGAAGAGTACACCTTTAACCTTCAATTTCAATTTAAAAAATTCATTATATTTAATTAATCTAGGAAACCCATAATCCATAGATAAACAAAAGAAAACTCCTCCCGCATGCTACCCAAATAAAGAGAAATGATGGAATCCTTACTTCAAGGAAGCTTTTCAACTCGCTGCACACCGCTGGGCGAAGAAGAAACCACCCAAAAACCACCATTACATAAAAAACTTTTAGATAAACCTACACCACACAAAAGGGTGGTCAAAAACACAACACAAATTCGTCAGAAACCAAATAAAAACCACCAAAGTGGATTCCTGGGATAAGAATAGAAGAAAACATAGAAGAACGAGAGGAGAACTCGCCATGGATCAAAGACAAATCACCAACGAACAACCACCAAGATAAACGGATCAAAGAGGGAGGAAAAATGACTTGAAGAACACCTTGGGGCGCCTGGGGTTTTCCCAAAATGAGAGGAAGAAGAAACCATGGTTGAATAAATGAGAATTCATCTGAAAAGAATTTTAAAGCTTCACTGTATCGGTGGATTACATGTCATGTAATCCCCTTTCATATCATGTAATCCTCAGGGTTCGTCTTCTGCCAAAAAATGAATCACCTCTTCATTTTATTATTTATTTTTAAACCTAGATAAATTAAGCATCATGTAAAATGTTTAAACATCATTAAATCTCCCTACTTCTAGCATTTTAAAAACTAAACTTCTCCAGACTTCCTCAAAGCCTCCTCTGAACACCTCCAACAACAAAAACTGGTAAAGTAAAGGATTGGGAAGGCATGGACCATTACAGTTCTACCTTGAAATCCCTAACATGACTTAGAATGATTACATTACCTAGTTTTATCATGCACCCTGAGCCTGAATCTAGCATTCAGACTCCATCCAAGCCCATGACCAAGTTTTATCTCAAGTATCTTTTCAAGGACTAAAACTCAAACTTACCATCCACATGGGTTTCAAAAATTCATTCTAACCATATCTAAATGGAATTTTTTTAGTTTCACTCCCTCTATAAGTAAGGACACACTAAAACACATTTAACGCGATGCTCCCCACCTTAGAAGTTTCCTAGTCATTCTTTACTGAGAACAAAACCTCATATCATGGAACACGCTCCATACACCACTAAACATGAGTTACGGATGCATCCAATATTCTTTTACCAAATTTAAAAATAAGAGTATAGGAAAACTAGAAACTTAAAAGTGTGCTAGATCAAATTTACTCTAGATGTATGTGTGAAACTCTCTCGATACATGCTCGCACATGTCATTAGTATCAATAATATAGGTCAAAACTAAACTGATTGGTAGTTTTAAAACACCTGATTCCTTTACAACTTCATCCTGAGTATTGGGAAAAATCAATTCCCTTTATATGTCTAGGCTATCCTACTCCATAAGTGTCCCATAAATTTAGTGTATCGGCTCATAGTTTTAACAATTTCCATTGAACTCATATGGTTCATTGCACCATTTTTAACAACTCGATGGGTACTATGTGTATCAACACGTACTACCTTGATACTTAAACAATGTATTTACATAGCCAATAATATTTTCCATAGGCCCATCATACCTATGAATCCTATTATGTGATGTAGTGTACAAAATATTTAACCAAAATTTGTATTATCCCATAGGATTGTTAATCCAGATGATAACCTCCCACGTTGTCTATTACTAAAGAAGAAGAAGAAGAAGAAGAAGAAGAATGGTCACATGACCTACTAAGTGGCCAACCATAACCTAGGCATGTCTAACCTAATAAATTAGAGCATCACATGATTATCATTCCCTTAATAAGGCTCACTTACTGAACAATCACCCATTTAACTAGGTGTGTCATCTCATAACTAAGAGTCATGCTCGAGACAAACGACACCCAAATAGAAGCTCTTGTCTGATAACTGAAAGCAGCACTTTCCAGTGCTAATTTACCTCAAAGGTAACTACCTCAACCTGGATATCCCCTCACTTAAACATTAATAATTGACCCTATAACTAGGCCATGACAATAAGGTCTCTAGAATATACCTCCTATCCATTGGATTCATGTAAAAGAAAAAAGGAAGATAACTGAGATCTAAGGGAAACAGTAACACTATTGTCTAAGGAATCTATCAAGGAAAGATTTAAACTACCCTTACATAAGGGTGGAATATAAGAATACCGCCTTAAGGTTTCATTTAATCCATTACACTAATTCGTAGTTGATTTGTTTAAAACATTTCAAAGGATAATTTTAAGAACATCAATACCAGTTATGAGAAATAATGATACTTGATACTTTTTTTAGATAACTCTGCTAGGAAACATAAGAAATCTATATCATATTTTATTCAAGAATTATTTATTTAGTTGAAATCCTGTCACAATTTAGGAAACTTATCATATAAATTTCTTTTATCTATTTTTTTATCCATAATATTCTCACATTTGGGCTTAGTTAAAGAAAATGGAAATTCTAAGATATAGAGTAAAAAACCCTTTAGATTGTAAATAGAATTTTAATTAACTAACACCTCATATAATTAAAGATCAAAAGTAGATAAATGGTATTTATTAATTAAAGTAGATCATCTCAGTAAGATTCCACCATAAGTTTATATATAACACCACATAATTGGCTATTGACACTTTAAATGACCATCCCTATATATAATGAGTATACCCCCATGGAGTTAAGTACTGAAGAGTATCAAAATAAAGATGAACTGTGAGGGTCCTGTCATTTTAACCAAGATTTTTAAAACACCCTTAGTGGGTTTATCTCATGACAACATACCCCAACTAACTTACTTGGGTGAAGTTGTGCATTTAGGAATTTATTCATGTGGGTCATCATTCCCAAGTCGTAGAGTAAAATGCTTTTATAAAGGAAAACATTTCCTATAAGGATTTGAATTTATCACATACCAAGGTTTAGTTAGATTCATTACAATTCGCAATTTATAAAGTTACCTACATTTATAAGTTACAATTATCCTTCATGTAACTGAAACCAGATTTTTATCTTTGATTGTTAGAATATATCAAGTTCATATAATATGGTTTGATTTCATGGTTCATCCTTTTCGATTTATAAAGGCCCATACTCTTTATGAATTATATTTGGTCCCCATTTCATCATAACCATTTATGATTCAGACCATATGACCAATGGTTCATGGCTCAAACACTCCATGATTGGTTAATTAAGGTTCCACCAACAAGTTGTGTTGGAAAACATAATTTAGGTTAATGTAGAAACTTTAATAGAAAATCATGTATCATAATTATAACAATACATGTTATCGCATGGTAGTAAAGAATACAGACATATAAACAGGCAACCACATAGCATGGTATATAGGAAAATCATGCATCTAAATCACACAAGGAGCATACAATAGGTATCAGGAAATCAAGAAAATATACATGGAATGGAATATGTATGGAATGTGAATATTTATATTCTTATAATGATGCATGTAAAAATACTTTCTTGCCATACCGGGCTAAGGGTAAATGCTATAAATCCCATAAATCAGTATGTAGTGGAAAGTACATTAGCCAATCAAGGTGAAGTAATAATCAACTATAATAAGGAACATCACAAACAATAGTTTGATCCCTGGACACTTTATCTTTTCCCTATGCATGGGTTGATCAATCCCATACATAGCTATTTACTGAGTGCTGACACATTCCTAGTCTCTTATCTACTAGGCCCAAACAATAATACAAAGGAAAATATGGCTTTGATTCTACTTTGTAATGTCATGACCTATCCACATAGTCTCAATAACACCTCCCCTAAAACATCCCATTATGGATCTATTAGGTATGACTTTAACATCGTCATGGTTTTTACTTTTCTTGTTGTTTTTATGGGGCCAAGAAGGAATTGAGAGGATACCTATAATGGTGAAGGCAAATATTTTTTGTAATATTATCTTGAACCAGCTTTTCTGTAGGATATAGAAGGATTTCACGTCATGTAACTAGGTTACACGATGTGTAAGAGTTGCAAGATGAAAGTCTTGAAGGGCTTCACACTATGAAAGGTTACACATCATGAAGAGATGTTTCACATCATGAAGAGATTTTTCACATCGTGAATGTTTTAAATAATGTATTTTAATCTGAGTCGATGGGTTTTCTAATGTATGTGGGACTTTGGTGGTTACACATCATGTAACCAGGTTACATTCCATGTAACGGCTCATGTACAGTTTTTAAAATAAGTTTGTAGATTTCTTGTTTTGGTTACTTATCCAAACTCTTTTTCTCTCAACCCAGGGAAATTCTCAAGTGATTTTGAGAAACACCAATCCTTATAGATCAATTTGTTCGGTGTTTGTTCTTCATTGATATTGTGGTGTGTCTCTTCATATCCGTTATGAGATCTTGTTTCGGAGGTTGTTCCTTTATTGGTTGTGGTTTATAGGGTGTTTGTTCTTTAGGGCCTTTATAGACATAGTTGGATTTTCATTATTGGTGGATCCCGTTGTGAGTGTGTGTGACATGAGTTTCGAGGTATGTGGTTCCATCTCTATCAAATTTTGATGAACCTTTTTGTTTATTCTTTATAAACTAATTTATACAAGGAATTGACATGATTTATTTGTGTTTGTTGAAAATAGTTTTTAAAGAAAAATGAGTTTTCCCTAATTTTTTATAAATGGAAAGAAAAATGGTATTTTCAAAGCATTAAAAATGGTTTTTTGGAATGATTTTCAAAAAAATTAAATGATTGTGAAAATTAACACATGGGTTACCTTGGGTTCTAGGTTAGAGGTTTAGCTTAAGACCATCATCCATTATGGGGGTTTACTTTCTAGGGTGTTTCTCTTTTCCTAGAGTGTAGATTATTGGATCTAGGTATGTATATGATATCGGGGCTTCATTTTTTTGGGTGTCTCCCTGGTCCTTGAGTGTAGATCATTGGATTCAGGTACCTTAGTGCACCGTTTTATATATTAATGGGTATGAGTTTGTCTGTTGCTTGACCTATTTGTATTCCTTAGTATTGTGATGCTTGTACTGATACTATTGTTTTTGTATTTCTTGAATTCATACTGTTTTATCCTTGATATTCATATTGATCCTTGTGAAATATGATATGGAAAAATGTTCTTTGAAAGTAATATACCTGCTTTTGTTTTAGACCTATGATAAAATGGAAATGTTTACCATGTTTTCTATAAAACTATTTTGCTACTTATCATGCCATGTTTTATTAAAAATGAGCACACAAGAGTTTTTATACAAATATTGGTTATAGAACACCTAGGTGGGATTCTGTTGAGCATGTTAGATCACGCCCTTCACACCTCTTCGGTGGTGCATAGACCTTTATATGTCTTCCATTGTAGGTAAAGTCAAGGCTTCACAATGAGGTAACAAGGTTTCATGTCAAATGGGTTAGGTAGCTGGTGGTAAGATTGTGGGAATTAATCTATGACATCACTTGGTGTAGCTGTTTCATTTCGGTCCTTTGTAGTTTGACTTGCCTTTTGGAGTTTTATCCACTTCTATAGTTTTTTGTCTTCATTATCTTTTCACATTTATGGAATATATTCATTATTATTCTATTTTTTATTTATTTTTTGTGTGTATATATATTCCATGTGTTTGTACAGGTTGGGAAAAATCATTCCCTCTGGTTTGTTGATCAATGATCGAGTGCTTTTCTCCAACTCATGGGGATCGGGAATTCCCTTCAGGTATGTGAGGGATGGGGTCAGGTGCTAATTTTGAGGGTAACCTAGGTTGGTTTGTTAAAAAATGGTATCAAAGGAGTTCTATCCTTAAAGAGTCATTTTCTTGGGATGTTTGATAGAATGGAGATAAAATTGTCGGGACTTGAGAGAAATGTTATGATAAGTGTCTGGTTAGCTCTTGTTGTGATGAGACTCAAGTTTACATGGGAAGTTGGGATATGTGTCTCTAGTGTTGGGTTTTATTTTAAATATTAGTTTTTTCTTATGGGTTTTTTGGTTTAAGATGAGATTTATTTTGTTGTATGATTGTTCCTTCTGTTTCGGTGTATAGTAGTATGCCTCTGAGACATCTTCCACGGGTTCCCCAGGAAGGTGTAGCTGATGCTCCACAAGGGAATCTTCCAGTGGATTATAATATCACCGAGACTGTCATATGGTAAGTTCATGTTGTTGATCAAGATTTTCCACGAGTCTAGAATGAAGTTGTTGAGGTACAACTAGTAGCTGGAGGAGAGAGAGATCGATTGAGGGAATTCTTGTGCAAGAATCCACCATCCTTTAAATGAATGAATGAAACTCAATAGGAAGAATATTAGATGTATAGGATTGATAAAATATTTTAATTACTTGAGACACATAAGAATATTAGGGTAAAGTGTGAAGCATTCAAGATCAAGGGTTTTGGAAAGTGATGGTGGGATTCTATAGTCCTGGCAGACAGACACGTGGACCTAGATTAGAAGGGTTTCAAAACCTTGTTCTTCAAGTAGTTATTTCCAGAGTTGCTGATGCTGGAAAAGCATCTATAATTACTTTCTTTGTATTAGGTAGATCATTTGGTGTCGGTGTACACCAATAGGTTTTCTGAGCTTTTCTGTTTTGCTCTGGACGTGGTGAAGAATGACCAGCTGAAGGATCAGATGTACCTATAGGGTTTGCAACTGGATATCAGATCAGAGTTATTTATGTGGAAACTTTCTACCTATATGGATATGGTAAATAGATAAATGATATAAGGGATGTATATGAAAGGCAAGGTTGGTTTTCCCAACTCTTCACTTTCATATAGTGGCAGCTTCAGTGGCATACATGGGAAGAAGAGGACGTGGAAGGATCATCGCAGAAGTAGTGGTGGTGGGTCTCAGTAGCGAGCCTCCTGTGCACTGTCTACTATAACTAGCAGTGTGCCTCTGACTTACTATTAGTGTGGTAGGGTCGAACACACCATACATTTTTTTCCTATGCCTGCAAAGATTTGCAATAGTTATGGACATGTTGGTCATATACAATGCTTCTGTCAGGATGTGACTACGCCTTATTATGTTTAGGGTTCGTTAGCTATAAAGGATACTATGGTGTAGTCATAAGCTTAAAATACTACAGGGCTCTAGCCACAGGCCTCAAGAGTGAATCACTTTCATACAGTAGATGAGTTTCCATGGGAAGTTGATACAGGTCTGGTAATAGTGAGAGGCACTATCCTTATTGAATCTTCAGTGGAAACTATATTATTTTCTATGGGTGCCTCCCAATCATTTATATATACACATTTTATTGATATTATTAAACTTTTAATGGAACTTATGTCCTTTATAATAAATTTAGTGACACCTCTTGGAAAGAGGAGAGAGTAGGGGTTCCAGTATCCTTGTTCATTAACAATTACTGATATGGAGTTGGTATGGGATTTTCTCATTCTTGATCTAGATCTATTTGACATCATCATTAGTACGGATTATCTTGTCACTCATCGATATGAGGTTGATTTTTATCATCGGCGTGTCTCATTTCTTACTCTTGATGAGAGAACTTGTGTATTTCAAGGGGATTGGGACCTGAGATCAGGACGTGTAGGGACTTCCCACCCAAAGATCAGGATTTTTTTGTATGATGTTACATTTGAGACTGATGGAATTTCTCCTATTATTTATCTTCCTATTATTGTTCGAGATTTTCCTGACATTTTCCCAAAATAACTCTCCAGTCTTCCTCTAGAGATAGGGGTAGATTTTATGATTTAACTTGTTCCAGGTACACATACGATATCAATACCTTCTTATAATATGGAACCAGTAGAGATTAAAGAGATCAAGATTTAGTTGGATAACCTATTGGAAAAAGGTTTTGTTTACCCTAGTGTTTCACCATGGGCATCCCCTGTGATCTTTTCCAAGAATGAAGATGGTTCACTTCGGTTGTGTGTGGACTATCAGAAGTTTAACTAGTTAATGGTTAAGAACAATATCTTTTTCCTCATGTGGATGATTTTTTTGATTATTTAAATTGTTAAAAGTGGTTCTCAAAGATTTATCTTTAGTAGGGTTAGCATCATCTCAGAGTTCGGAAGTCTGATATACTAAAGACAGATTTCAGGAGTAGGTATAGCCATTATGAATATCTTGTGATGACTTTTGGCCTGACTAATTCTTTTATGGTTTTTATGTATTTGATGAATCGGGTATTCCATCAATATCTTGACACTTTTTTGGTAGTTTTCATGGATGATATTCTAGTCTATTCGAAATTCGAGCATGAGCATGAGCACCATATAAGTTTGGAACTGTAAATTCTGAGAAGTCATTGTTTGTATGAACAACTTTTAAAATTTATTTTATAGATTCAAGGAGTGGAGTTCTTAGGGAATTTTTTTTGAACATGTCTTATCAGTTGATTCGGAGAAGGTGAAGGTTGTTTTGTCATGGAAGGAACCACAACATTTCTTTGAAATTTGGATATTTCATGGCCTTTCTAGATACTAACAAAGGTTCATTAAGGATTTATCTAAGATAGAATCACCTTTGACTACTCTTACCAGGAAAGTGGTGAAATTCACCTGGGATGGAAAGTATTCATCTTCTTTTGATGAACTAAAACGAATTCTAACATCATCACCTATTCTGATCTTATATGATCCTGGTAAGGGGTATGTGGTATTTTGTGATTCTTTGGGTGTTATCTTGGTATGTGTGATGATGAAATATGATCATGTGGTAGCTTAATGATCTTATAAACTCTAACCAAATGAGAATAATTACCCCACTCACGATTTATATCTTGTTGTAGTTATGTATGTTCTTAAATGTTGGTGGCATTATCTTTTTGGGGAAAGGTTCACAGTCTTCTCTGATCATAAGAGTTTGAGTTATATATTTTCTCATAAAGACTTTAATCTTAGACAATGGTGGTGGGTAGAATACCTTCAGACATTTGAATTTGATATTGCCTATACCACGGGGAAAGGGAATGTTGTTACAGATGGTCTTAGTAGTAAAATACCATCACAATATATTCTAGATTCTAAGGAGGAGTGAAACCTTATGGGGATTTTCAATTAGTTTCACCTAGATGCTCATAAGGATGTTTTAGGTATGGTTCTAGCCAATGTTCAGTTATCATCATCTCTCCTGGAGTCTGTCTTGCAGAGTCAGTAGCAGGATTTTGAGTTTATTAAAGTTTGAGAAAGCCTTTACGGTGGGGATATCGTTTTTGGTTGGTCTCTTTTTTCATATGGTATACTTCACTTTGAGAAGTGTACTATCTTCCTAGTATTCATGAGGAGTTTAGTCCTGTTTAATTATCACAACTCTTTCTGATTCATCCATTGAGGCACTACAAAGATTTATTATGACATGAGACGACAATTCTAGTGGTTGGGTATGAAGCATGACACTGCAGATTATGTGTCCTGATGTTACACCTGCCAATAGATAAAGGCATAGAACTTAAAACCCACTGGTTTGATTCAACCACTAATGGTATCGGTCTGGAAATGGGATGAGGTATCCTTGTATTTTGTTGTTGGATTACCATGGAATCCCCAAGTGAGTAATGTTATATGGTTGGTTTTTTATTGGTTGACGAAGTGTGCTCATTTAATTCCGATCAAGGGTACCACTAAGGTTAAAGATCTGGGTAAGTTGTATATATATGATATTGTGAGGTTACATGGGAATCCTTTTTCCATTATTTCATATAGGGGTCCTAGGTTTACCTCAAGGTTCTGGAGGATTCTCCAATAGAAAATCGGAACTCAATTCAAGTTGAGCATAACTTACCATCCACAGATAGACGGTCATAGGGAGCATGTGATTCAGATCCTGGGGGATATTTTTTGTGCATGTGTCTTGGATTTCAGTGGATCATGGGGATATTTATATGGTATTGGTTGATTTCGTTTACAACAATAGTTATCATTCATCGATAAGAATTGATCTATTTTAGGAATTGTATTATCACCCATGTAGATCACCTCTTTGTTGGGAGGAGGTGGGAAAAGTATCTTTAGTTGGACCAAGTTTTATCCGGGAGATGTCGGAAAATATTTAAGAGGTACATAAATTTCTAATTATATCCCAGAATCAACAAAAATTTTATGTGGATTAGTGGCGTCATCCATTGGAGTTTTCTGTTGGTGACTGGGTTTTCTTGAAATTTTCTCCTTGGTTGGGTCACCTTCAACTTAGAAAATAGGGTAATTTGGATCTGATATATGTTGGACCATTTAAGGTCACTGGGCGGCTTGAAAAAGTTGATTATCGGTTGGTATTTTCGGTTCAATTGATAGATATTCAGGATGTTTTCCCCATATTTTAGCTTATAAAGTACCATCCTAATACCGCTCACATTCTGAGTTGGGAGTAAATTGAGTTAGATCCAGATGTTTCTATTTTGGGGAAGCTAGTTGAAATAGTTGAATCTCAAGTGAAATTCTTACATGGGAATTAGATTCTATTAGTCAGAGTACTATGGAAACATGGATCATATTCTCATGATACTTTGGAATGGAATTTGATTATTTGGGATCAATGACCTCATATTTTTTCAGGGATTACATCTTCCACATGACTTGCTGGGGACATAAAGTCTTTATGGTGGGTAGTTTGTAACATCTGGTTACTGATCTATCAGGTATGTCTTTAACCTCATCATGGTTTTCCCTTTTCTCATTATCTGTATGGGAACAAGAAGTAATTGGGAGGATACCTATAATGGTTAAGTCATATATTTTTTGTACTCTTATCTTGAACTGGCTTTTCTACAGGCTGCAGGAGGATTTCACGCTGTGTAACTAGGTTACACGATGTGTGAGAGTTACTAGATGCAAGTCGTGAAGGGAATAACATTGTGAAAGGTTACATATCATGAAGAGATGTTTCAAATTATGAATCTTTTAAATAACAAATTTTAATCTGAGGTGATGAGTTTTTTGGAATACGTGGGACTTTGGTAGTTACACATCATGTAACTGGGTTACATGCCATATAACAGCCCATGTATAGTTTTTAAAATAGGGGTTAAAATATTTTATTTCGTTTTATTCTCTAAACTCTTTTACTCTAGAACTAGATAAATTCCCAAGTGATTTTGGGAGACTCCAATCCTTCTAGATCGATCCGTTCAAAATTTGATCTTCATTGCGATTGTGGTGTGTCTATCCGGATTTGTTGTGAGATCTCATTCTGAAGGTCATTCCTTTGTTGGTTGTGGTGTTGTGGGCATTCCTTCTTGAGGGCCTTCATAGACATCGTTGTGTTTTAATTGTTGGGAGATCTCCTTGTGGGCATGTGCGACCTAAGTTTCAAGGTAGGTGGTTCTGTCTCTAGCCTATGTTGATGAACCTTGTTGTTCCTTTTTTATAAAACGATTTATATATTGAATTGGCATGATTGATTTGTGTGTGTTAAAAAGATTTTTTAAAGAAAAATGGGTTTTCCTTTATTGTTGATAAATGTAAATAAAAATGTTATTTTTAAATCATTGATAATGGTTTTGTGGAATGGTTTTTAAATGATTTTTGAAACATTGAAATGATTGTGAAAATGAGCACATGGGTTACCTTGGGTACTAGGTGGAATTTTCATGTCATCTAGGTTGGGTAACTGGTGGTGAGATTGTGGGAGTTCTTCCATGCCATTTCATGGAGTAGATGTTTGATTTTGTTCCTTTTCAGGAGTTTTAGCCACTTCTATAGTTTTTTGTTTCCACTGTCTTCTCATAATTATGGCATATATTCATTAGTCTTCTACTATTTCTTTCTTTTAAATGTTTATATATATTCCATGTTTCTAAAAGGTTGGGATAAATTGTTCCCTCTAGTTTTTTTATCGATGCTCTGGTGCTTGTCGCCAGCCCGTGGGGATCAGAAACGCCCTTTAGGTATGTAACAGATCAGGTCGGGTTCCAGTTTTTACAGAAAACCAGGTCGGTTCGTTACATCCTCATACGCTAGAGGTCGCTGACTAGAAGTGAGGTTTCAATGGTGATACGATGGGGATACTATACCCTATGGATCTATAATATATACAACAGAAGAAATCATAAATAATGAATAGAGCAATGAAAGATAATAATAAATGATAATCAATAACAAATATATAAAATGGAAAATTCTAAATACACAACCATGCATGTTCCTATGATGATATAATATACAAGAAGAATACATACAATAGGGATTTCATATACAATATACAAAAAAATGAAAAAAATAACCAAAGGCTATCACCATGATCATCCTGAGCTCTGGCTCAGTCATGTTCTCCTAAACTCCCATGTACAAGAGTAACAGCACAAGCATAATCCATGATCCTAAACCTGAAACCATGATGTTTATTAGGGTACCAAATTTTGTCCCAAACAGGGTGTGAGATAAACTCAATAGGCCACCACCAATGGTGTCTAATGCTATCCAGTCTGTGAATATAAAATACAGTAGTGTGTGGGTATATCAATTAAGTAGTGAATAAATAAGTGTAAACATGCTAGACTCAGTCTCCTCAAAAAATACCCGGCCGACAATACTTGTTTCAGCCCAATATGAAATATCTATGATGATGTGTCACCATATATATATATATATATATATAAGTATATGTATATAAATATGTATGTATATATATTCACTATATACATAGTAATATATATAGCCATATATATATATACATAGTGTTATCTATGACCTTAGGTGTAACTCAGGCGTCCATGCATAGACACAAAAGTTTCATGGAATAATAATAAGGGACACCATGCCTCAGTATCATAATAAGGGATTCTATGATTGAGTATCACAATCAGGGACACCATGCCTGATTAATAAAATAAGGGACTTCATTCCCAATTATCACAATAAGGGACGACATGCCCGAGTATCATGATAAGGGATGCCATGCCTGAGTATCATAATAAAGGACGCCATGCTCGCGTATCACAATAAGTGACACCATTCCCAAGTATCAAAATAAGGGATTCCATTCTTGAGTATCATGATAAGGAAATCCCTGCCTGAGTATCACAATAAGGGATGTCATGTATGAGCATCATAATATATAAGGGAATCTATTCCCAAGAATAATAAGCAAAGTTTTTTTAATTTTGTGTCAGTGTTCACACATGAAATTTATAGAAAATCAACCCAAACCCATTTATAAGTTGGTTTTTTCATAAGGAGTAGGAATCATGCACAAAATGTGATTCATAGGCCATGATATTATTCATGCCATTCATAAATTCAAATATAAGTAATAATAAAGTCCATGGGGGAAATTCCATGCCATTTATCACCCAAAATAACTCCACTTAAATACCCCTTTTAATTTAATAAGATAGTGCACCTCAAAGGTGGTTTTATTACAAAAATTGGGAATTTTTGTCATATCATTTTAGTTAGTTTAATTAAATCATTCCCTTCATAATGGATAATTCAATATACCTCAAAAGGTGGTGAAAGCCTAAGAAAAACATTATGTTCACAATAATTTAAAACAACGCGCCTATAAAGGTGGTTTAACTTCATATCCAAGCATAGGGGTCAAAGTCACATAAGTAACACGCCCAAAAAGGGGGTGGTTCAAGTCAAGTTGGATGACCTCCAATGATGCAATTAAACTTCAATGGTTAACTAATTTAGGATGTTTTCCTTAGCATAGGTAATCTCAAATTTTATAATCAATGCATAAAAAGTTTATTGAGTGGTTTAATAGAATAATTTATAAAAATGATATATTTTAAGGAAAAATCCACATACCACCTACCTCATGATTAGGACGCTTCACTCATCCATTATTGAGCTTTGATTTGATCTAGTTTGAGAGAAGTCAATGAAATAGACAAAAGTCCTGAAAATAGGGCATCTAAGATCGTATTGAAATAACATTAAATATGACATGGTAAATTGATAAATGAGGGGAAAGGAATGGTAGAATAACCAAGGGGATTCCAATGTGATATATGGTGAGTGATTTCGAGCTTGGATGGAGGAGAACCATAGAATCCTAGGATGAGGAGAGGGAGATCGAGTGGCCTCTTCTATATATGGGATAAATTATGGAGAAAGAAGGTGGATTTTTTGTTAAAGAATGTAGAGGAAAGAGTAATTGTACCCCTTTAAATGAGGTATATGTTTTGGCCTCAAGGTTTATCCAAACCATATGGCTTCATTGCCTAAGTAGCACTAAGCATGAGGGAAAGGCACACAATTTGGCTAACCATGTGGTTTGGCACTGTAATTTTCTATATACACCCTGCATGTTCATGTGGCCTCGAGTTCATGGTTGAACAAACCATGTGATACCCACTGGGCCCCACATGGTTGAGGCTCATAGTTATAGCTAATTGTGTACTAACTGTTCACCTCCCTTTAGCTTTACAAAAGTGTTCTTTCAAATCCCAGTGCTCCTAAAACTCAACAGAACACCTTAGAAACCTCTTAGTCCTTAAACTCTATCTAAAATCAAAACATTTAAGTGTTACAATTCTCATAATTCTATTCCAAATCTCAGTTTAGAAATCCTCCCATCCACAAAATGGGAAAAAATTCAAATTCCAATGAAAATTCTATACAGTCTAAAACATGGGACACTACACGATCAAGGATTTCATTAACCTTCACCCCATGGTTCCATCACTATCAAGTATAAATCCTTCAATTTTTCTAATAAATACTTCTTATTCAAGATCCATAATATTGAAAGAACACTTCATGTCCATTTGATAAATATTTTATTTTTTTGTGATCAGAAACATCTAGGAACATTCCAATTAATTCAAGTCCTGAAATAGAATAAAATACATATATAATATCAACTCATTTAATATGATAATATCTTTTTCAAACTAATCTGATCTTATTTCTTGAAATATTACCATTCTAATTGATCATGTTTCTGAAAACTCACTTGGTTCCAATGACATTTCTCCCTTATGGACTTGGAATGAGATCCCAATTAGCATTATTTTCAATCTTATCTAGCCCTTTATCCATAGTATTTATCCATTCTTTATGCTTGAAAACTTCAGTAATTGAGTGTAACCCAACTTGAGAAATAAGTGATATTTGGTTGTTGCATCTTAGTCTCCTTCAAGTATATACTAGTGAATTATGATTTCCAATTATATTTTTATGTTAAACATACTTTGGTATCCTATGATGCATCAATTTATCATTCCCTATATCATCCTCATCATCACCGGTCTGGTCTGAATTACTATCAATATCACTTAATTCATTTACATATTCTTTTACACTCACGTTTCAAGAATTATAATTTTATCTTCATTAGAAATTTGAAAATATGTATTATTTGGATCACCAATATTGAGTTTATTTTCAATAATTATTTAATAATATAATTATACTATCTTTTGTGGCCTTTTTTATCATTGATAGCCTCTTCCATTAGATAAATATCCGATTAATACTCTTTCTTCATCTTTTCATAAAATTTTTCCAAATCTGAATTATTATCATTCATTAATCACAGACTTAAAAACACTTTAAAGTAATTTATAATGGGATTATTATTTTACCACATTTCATATATAGTCATGTTAAATTTAGGTCCCAACCAACATCAATTTTTAATGTGCGCAGTTGTTCTATAACGTCCCGGGTTTTTGGAGCGGGTATAATTTCTTAACCCGTTTGAATTTTTGGAGTTTAGTGGTCAGGAAAGATATTTTATTGATATGTGGAACTTAATTATAGGATTTATTTTGACACAATAACTTATTCATATATGTTTTTAGATGATCTAGAAGTGTCTTGGGGTTTTGAGTGGGTTTCAGGTGAGTCGGAGGCTGAAAACCCAACTTTTCACAGTGTGCAGACTGAGGCGCACAGTTTGGTGAAACTGTGCATCCTCCCAAGAGAAACTATAAATCCCACTTTTGACTATGTACATGGTTTGAAAAACTGTGTAGGAGGGGGTTCATGTCCATGTGAATAATTTTGTAGTTTTAGTAAAGGCCTCATGCACAATTCAGAAAACCATGCACATAGACTGTGAAAGTGCGGTGCTCAAACAATGGGCGCCACACAGTTGGTGATTTATTTTCCGAAACATGTGGTAACTGTGTGTCCTATTTAAAAGTTAAAAATTACAATTTTTCCCTATTTTTATTTAATAGGTATTTTCCTCTTTTCTACCTTCACGTGGGGCTCTTCTCCCAGGTGATTGTGAAGCTCTCTTCTTCCTCCCTTAGGATTTGAGCTCCACTCTTCATCCAAGCTCTGATCTTCTCCCTATCAGTCTCATTGGAACCAAATTGTTAATACCTTTGATCCTATTGTCTATTTTATCCTTTTCTCTTTCCATATGGTATGTTAAATCCATGAAATCTTCTTCACTCAATTTTTAGGGCATTCATCTAAAATGCTGATTTATTCTGATTCAGCTTGTTCTAGAGGTTGATATAAGATGAGTGAATGTCTACCAGTATGAGGTAGTTGGTGCCTCGATTTCTCTTTGATTTTTTCATGTTTTGGGGTGCATTCTTGATTTCATCATTGGATTGTCTAAGAGAGACCCTAATAATTTAATTCTTGTATTTTAATTATTAAATTGACCATGTGAGATGTCTATGGTCATGATCTTCTATGACTTCAAATGGTATAAGCCAGGTTAGTGGCTTTGACCACTTTAGAATATTATTATGGGTGGGTTATTTAAATTAAATTGAATTATATATATTTCTTGTCATGGTTACATGAGAATGTGTCGGGCTTGACCTGAGGATTGAGGTGGTGGTGACCACATAGTCTAAGGTGATGTGATTCATTAGGAAGGGCTTAGATTGAGGCATATGGGGTGATATTGATCACCAGGTTGGGAAACATGGTCATTGGTTTTAGGTGATGAGTTCATCCTAATTGAGGTCATGGATTGGGACTTTTGAGTTTGTGTTGACCATCAGGATGAGTGGCATGATTGTAGGAGAATGAGGTTTCAGGATGATATGGCTTAGGTACTATGTTTTGGTGATTTCTTCTCATTATGATTGGCCAACATGATGTTGGATTCATGTGCACACATATAGGAATCAAATTATGAGGTGGTGTTGACCACTAATGTGGGTAGAGACCTCCATTAGTTGCATCTTAGGATGGTTTTGACCATCAGTGAGGTTGGAGGTGCTTTCTGTAGAAAGCCACATGGATAGTGAGGATCCATCAGTTGACAGTGTTGATATCATCTATTGGGGGATGAGACTCACCGTATATTGGGTTCGTTGGGCCAAGATTATTTGGGAGGACGAATATCACCACTCCTTAGGATTTCAGTTATTTAGCCAACAATTTTTTTACATTGTAGGATATAAATTGTTGTGCTTTAGGCACCGAGCTTCGAGATGATGGGAATTTTTTGAGTTGAGGTTTGAGGGACCAGGTACTTGTTTGGATGTACCTTTGGGATTCCATTTATTTGATTATGACATGGGAGGTTTTGGTTGGCATGAAGTATCGATGATGCCTTTACATAAGGTTTTTGAGGGATCTCCAAGTTATTACTCACCCAGGGATGCCTTGAGATTTATGATAAGGATCCTCACCACTGCAGTTATATATATACATAAATGTCATTTTATACCATATATATAATTGGGGGAATGTGATATATCAATGCTGGCTGAATCAGGTGATTTCTTCCTTGTGGATATTGAGAATAAGGGAAGAAGGATAATTATATAATGCGTATGTTCTATTTTATTTATATCTAGATAAACTTTCTTTATCACAAATGTAAGATAGTCACATGTTGGTAGTGGCCTACTGAGATTTATTCACACCCGGGACACATATAGACTTTTTGATTTTGTGATCAGGCAAGGTTTTGAGCTCGATAGAAGGACCATAGTGCTCAGGTCATATTTCTTATCATGGGATGGATGGAAAGGACCTTGGGTTCCTGCATCAGCTATATTTTACCTTTTATGTCATTCTGTTTATGTTTAGCTTGCTTCATATATGTATGTACTAATGTCATTAATGGGATACCCTATTTATCTATTATTTTTTATAACTTGGCTTGTATGAATGTTTCTAAAAATGGTATCATGATGTTTTTAATTCTTCAAATGGTATGTTTGAGATTTTTGTTTATCAATGATGTTGCTTCATTGTGCTTTCGTTATTATGGTTTACTGGTCCTATTATTTATGGTATTTCTTATGCCGCTATATTTATCTATAGAAAATTATTATTATCACCACCAAAGGATATATTCTCCTTAGTATTATCTATTTACACCTTCCCTTCTAGTTGGAAGCCTTTGGCGTACGGGGAGGTGTGCCTAAGGGCTAGTGGACAACCAGCCATGAGCACTATTCGAGTGGAAAAACAAATCAGGTTACTAAAAATGGTATCAAAGGAGTTTCTTTTACCTCTTTTTGGTCTTAATATTTGGGATATGGTATAATGGAGACTATAATATTTTCAAAATTGGGTTTAGAGATCATGTTTGGGTGTCTGCATCCCCATGCATAGGGGACATACCAAGTTGCCAAGGGTGGGAAATTGATGTTTCTGCTACGTTGTTTTATAGTTTATATGATTTCCACATCAAGTGGTGAAATTGGATGTGATTATTATCTATTTTTATTTTTTATCCATAGCCCGATATGGTAAGGGAGGGGATATGGACCCTTTTTATGATATGGAAATGGATGATTGTTTATATTTTCTTGATAGGCACATAGAATGATTGATGTGTGTGTGTGTGTGCATGTTTTTGTTCCTATGATTAATTTCTTTTGATTTTAATTGGTAACATGGATTGCGCTAAGAGGTTTTGATTGTTTAAAGTGTTAAAAAATGAAGCTAAATAGTGTTTTCTGACTTTGCCTCTCTTTGGTGAAAATATAATCATCCAGCCCAAACATGTGGTTCTAATGAAATCTATGTGTGATTATATGTGATATTTGATATATATGTATGGTCCTGGATCTGATAGGAGAAGTAAGGGATGAATATAGGGGTGAGTTATTTAAAATTTCAACAAATAAGCTAAACAGTGTTTTCCTATATATCCTCTTTGGTGGAATTTTACTCAGCTACCTCAGATTTATATGTGACATCTGACTCTTTTATGGGTAGGCAAGGGTCCATGAGGCCAGATTCATATGTGATACTTGGTTATGATATGGGTGTCAAGGGGATATAAAGTCAGATGTTGTGTGACGTGGTTGTGATGGGGTAGTGTAACGACTGTGAGATTGTGCTGCTTGTTACAATTTTTCCTATATATGTTATATATATGATGTTATGTTTGTCTAACCATGGTATTGGTATTCATAAAGATTCCACCTAGAAGGATTATTATAGAGATTCGAGAGGGAGATGATATGGCATCGCATGAGGATACATGGGATGAGGCCCATGAGGGTCAGTATGAGGCCCTGGAGGGTCAGGAATATCATGAGCTGTAGGTACCAGAATAGGTATGGGCTCAGGTATATATGGGTTAGTTGTATGGTATGGAAGCTTTTTTGACATGGGTTAATGAGTATCTTAGGGAGATCTTGGTTTATTCCATCAATGGGATTGGTAGGGGAGCTCAGGGAGCGGAGCCTTCTATGACGTATTTGACCCGAGAGTTCCAATTACAGCACCCACTACTATTTCAAGGTGAGGGTGGACCAAAAGTGATGAAGAACTAGATAGATTCAATTTAGACCATCTTCGAGCATCTTGAGACTCCCCCAGGATGGAGGGTGAAGTAGGTGATGTACATGCTCAGAGGACCCAAAAAACGTTGGTGGGATGTATAGGTACAAGCAGGTAGACATGAGGGACTGGCCTGGAAGGACTTCAAGGATAGGTTCTTCAAGAATTTCTTCCCTAAGATGCTTAGGGTATATAGAGATCATAAGTTCTTGAAACATCAGTAGGAAGATATGTTCATCATGGGATATGAGGATACTTTCACAAACTTGTCTCATTTCGCACCTGGTATGGTGGGTGATGAAACCTCGAGAGTGAGGCGATTCGAGGATGGTTTATGACATGCTATTCGAGAGTAGGTAAAAAACTTTAGGTTTGCCTCATTCTCAGAGGTATTGAATCAATAACTAATAGATGAGGATAATTTTATGGACCGGTTGTACTCAAGATGGGTGATGGTGTCAGGTGATGTTAGTGGTGATGCTTCAGATAGTAGGAAGTGAGGCCATGTGGAGTCTTAGCAAGGTGCTCAGTCCAGAGACTCGAGAAGACCATTGAGGAGTGAGTCTTTGATGGTGTTCTTCCAGTACGAGTAGTCGGGACATGTGAGGACGTAGTGTGATTAGGTACCAAAGGAGTGAAGATCATACGAACATGTCATGCATCTTGAGATTTTCTTCAAGAATCCTTCTCAGATAACTTGAATCTAGGGACTAGGTTAGACTCTAAGATCTAAGGTCTGACCGAGAGCGGTACCAGGAGATGGTATCTAGGATTCAGTTTCATGTGGAGGTCATGGAAGAGACAGTTTTACCTATAATTGGGGTTAGTGCTCGGTATATAGTGTATCTCTAAAGGGAGGTTATCCCTCAGGTAGTCAAACTATAGGCCAGGTGCATGTAGTGGAGCTGCTAGGTGCAGAGCAAGCTGTGGAGCTGACTATAGTTAGAGTTATATCATGGGAATGACCTAGTTTTATTTTGTGTTGGAATGTCCCTATGTATTCATGTCTGGTTTTAGGTTCATGAGGTGCATGGGTTGATTTTTTATTAACCATGAGATAGTTAGTAGGTTGGTGTCGAATCAGATGCATGATATATATACACATATATGAGGTGTGTGGCAATGAGATTATTTATGGGCACCAAAGAAATACATGTTTTATATGAGGTGCGTTAGCATCTAGGTATCGATGTGATGTGTGTTTTTTGTAGGTGTGTTGGAATTTCAGCATCAACACAATGTGGTATTTTATGGGTTCCATATGGAACATGGGTAATTTTGAGCATCTATGGAGATGTAGGATTTTGGACATCTGATGAGATGCGAGAACTCATAGGTTTTATGTGAAATAGGTCATGAGGGGGGAATCTGATGAGATGTGGGACTTGATGGGTTTCAGATGTGATACATGCATGATTTTATCACCTGCTAAAGTGCATGAGTGAAGATGCATTGTGATAGGACTTTTGAGTTCAGGGATGGTCATTGGACCATTAGAATTTTTGAGTTTTGGTTCAGGAAGTGACCGGGGTAGGTAAATCCTAATGTGGGGAGAACCTTGATGGATTTGACTTGTGAATTTATAACTAGGGTACACTGGGGTGTTTTGAATGAGATGGGTATGTTTGGTACTATATCTAGGTAATTATTGAAAGCTTAGGGATGAGCTATGCTATGGTTGGGAGATTGTAACGTCTCAGGTTTATGGAGTGGGTCGACTTCCTCAAACCGTTTGATTTTTTAGAGTTTAGTGATTGGGCCAACTCTTTTCTTAATATTTGGAACTTAATTTCGAGAGTTCATTTTACCCAATACCTTATTCTTAGATGATTTTAGAGGCTTGGTAAGTACATTGGGGTTTTAAGTGGGTTTCGGGTGCATCAGAGGCTAAAAACCCAACTTTTCAAGGTGAAAAGACTGAGGTGTATGGGTTGGAGAAATTTTGTAGTCTCCTAAGAGAAATAGTGTCTCCCTCCTTTGGCTACGGACATGTTTTGACAAACCTTGCAGGAGGGGGTGCATGGTTGTTCAGGGTGTTCTGCAATTTTAGCAGAGGCTTCATGCACGATTTGTGTGCGGTTCAGCAAACCTTACTGATAGACCATGTGAGTGTGGTTTTCAGGCAGTGGGAACCACATAGTTGATACACAGTGTGGCCTCTTTAAGAGGTAAAAATTACCATTTTTCCCTATTTTCTTTAAGAGTAATTCCTCTATTTTCTTCCTTCATATGGGGCTCTTCTCCCATACAATCGTGGAGCTCTCTTCTCCCTCAATTAGGCTTTGATCTCCACTCTTTATTCAAGATCTGATCTTCTCTCTATTAGTCTCTTTGGAACCGCATTGGTAATATGATGGGTCCTCTTATATCTTTTCTTATTTTCTCTCTATATATTTTTTATGCTAAATTCATGCGAGTTGTTTTACCCTATTTTTAGAGCATTTGTCTAAAACACTGATTTATTCTAATTCTTCTTGATTTAGAGGATAATATCAGATGAGAAAATGTCTACCAGTATGAGGTAGGTGGTTCCTAGATTTATCTTTTATTTTGTTCATGTTTTGGGGGTGCGTTCTTGAGTGCGCCATTAGGTTTTACGAGAGAGACCCTAATAATTTAATGCTTTTCTTTTAATTTTTAAATTGACCATGTGATATATATATGGGAATGGTAATCATTTACTAAAAATGGTATAAGTCAGGTTAGAGGCTTTGACCACTTGGAAATATTAGGTCGGTGAGTTATTTAAATTAAATTGAATTATATCC
Organism: Viscum album; assembly: GCA_963277665.1. Taxonomy (NCBI): domain Eukaryota; kingdom Viridiplantae; phylum Streptophyta; class Magnoliopsida; order Santalales; family Viscaceae; genus Viscum; species Viscum album. The sequence continues at coordinate 1,936,828,505 of OY728142.1, forward strand.
ATTACTTGTGATGGTTCCATGAAAACATGTCGAGATTGACCCGAGGATTGAGGTGGTGATGAACACCTGGAATGAGGCGATGTGATTTGTTAGGATGGTCTTGGATAAAGGAATATGGGGTGATATTGATCACCATGTTGGGTGACATGGTCATTGGTTTTTAGGTAACGAGTTCAACGTGACTGAGGGCATGGCCCAAGACTTTGAGATGGTGTTGACCATTAGGATGAAAGACATGGTCACAATGGAATGAGGTTCTAGGATGATGTGGCTTAGGTATATGTTTGGGTTATTACTGCTCACTTTGATTAGATGATGTGTCGTTAGAGTCGTGTGCACACAGATATGACTAAGATGATGAGTGTTGTTGATCACTCGTGTGGGTAAATGCCTCTGTTAGTAGCAGCTTATGATGGTGTTGACCATCAATGAGGTTGGAGGTTCTTACCATAGAAAGTCACATTGATGGTGAGGATACATTGGTTTATGGTGTTGAGACCATCAGTTGGGGGATGAGGCTCGCTGTATATTAGGGCCATTGGGTCGAGATTATTTGGGAGGATGGATATCATCATTCCTCAAGATGTTGCCTATTTAGTCAACGATGTTCTTACATTGGAGGACAAACATTGTTGTGCCTCGAACTTAAAGCTTCAAGAAGATGAGGATTTTATGAGATGAGGTCTGAGGGATTGGGTACTTGTTTGGGCATGACTTTAGGTTACCGATTATTTTATTATGACATGAGAGGTGTTAGTTGGCATGAGGTTCTAGTGATACGTTTACAGGAGGTTCCTAGGGGATCTCTATCTTGTTACTCGCCAGGGGATGCCTTGGGATTTATGCTAAGGATACTCACCACTAAAGTTATATATATATAGGCATGTCGTTGTATTCTGTATATATAACTAGGGGAAAGTGGTATAATGGAGCTAGCCGAAAAAGGTGATTGCTTTCTTGTGGATGTTGAGCACAAGGGAAGCAGGTTATTTATATGATGTGTATGTTATGTTTTATTTATATTTAGATACACCTTCTTTATCACATATTTAAGATATAAACACATTGGTTGTGTCCTACTGAGATTTATTTTCATACCCTACATAGGCCCTTTATGATGCGTGTAGACTTTATGCTTTTGAAATCAAGTATGGGCCCAAACTCAGGAGCTAGTCCTTAGTGATCCGATTGTATTTTATAGCCTGGGATGGATAGAATGGACCTTGGGTTCCTATATTATCTATAGTTTTCCTTTTATATCATTATTTTTATGTTTAAAATGGTTCATATATGTATGTACTAAGGTTGGCTACAGGAGACCTTGTTTATCTATTATTTTTTATGACTCGGATTTTATTAATGTTTCTACAAATAGTATCATGTGGTGTTTAATTATTCAAATGATATGTTTGAGTTTGTTGTTTATTACTACTTTCAGTTCATTATTCTTCCGCTATTGTGGGTTACTAGTCCTATTTTTTATGGTCTTTCTTTCGCTGCTATATTTATCTATAGACCATTATTATTATCACCACCATAGGGTATAGTCTCCCCACTACCACCTCTTTATACCCTCACTACTAGTCGAAAACTTTGGTGTATAGAGAATCTCTCCTAAGGCTTTGTGACCAAATGGTTTCGAGCATTGTTCGGGTGTAAAATGTGTCAGGGTGATACATGTACTTAGAGCCTCACTAAAAAATAATTTTAAGAGATTGAACTCAGTAAGCATGGTTCTTATCATTTCAATTAAACTTATATTTTTCCTCTTTGTACCTTCATTCTATTAGTGTGTGTAAGAATAAATATATTGATTCTTCATCTCATTTATAAAATGATAATATTCAAATGAATTTATAGTGAACTCCCTTACATTTTATACTCTCAAATTCTTAATAAGACCCCCCATTTCTTTCACTACTTCTCTTCAAAATATTTTGAACAACTCCATAGATTCATATTTGTGATTCATAAACATTTCAATATTCATTATTATAAAATAATTAATGAATGTAATGAAATAAATATCACATTTAGTAGATTGATGTCTCATTATCCCACATGGATGAGAATGTATCAATTCAATTGGCTTAGTGGACTAATTTTTCACTCCTTTGTCACTTCCTTGGACCATTTTCCCTTTTTGGCATGTTTCACAAATAGCATACCTTTTTATCTTCATATTGGGTAGGTCTCTTACCACATATCCCTTTAGGAACCTATTAATTCTTCTTTGACCAAGATTTTCATGTATTTTATGTCAAATTTTATACTCATATTTTTTACTAAAATAACAAGATCAGTTTCATTTCTATTTTGGAATAGAATACCACTAGTTTTTTCTCCCTTAGTGATAACTCTTCCATCCTTCAAGAACATAAGTATATAATAATTTGCTATGAAAATAACTTCATTTCTATCATCATGTAGTTGGATAACGCTAAAAAAATTGAGATCATCCACAAATATAACATACATGGATTTTACTTTTTGGGATTCAATATCATTTATACCAACTCCCCTAATTTTTGAGGAACTATCAATGAAAAAATTAACTACTCCTCTATCATGATCTTCTATGTTCTTCAAAATTTTAGTGCCTCCTATATGTGAGATAAATAGACACTATCATGAATCCAAGTCTTTCTTCTTTTACTATTTTTCAAAGGAACCTCAACATGGTGTGATCATTCAAACTCCACTTTTCTCTAAAACTTCTCAACTTCAGTATCTTGTAAGGTTTTCTATTAAAGAGTAGTTATACATTTCTTAACACAATGACATTATTGGTCACATCTTCCATTAATTTCTTCCAAGTAATCAAATCTATTTTGAGTGTATAGACTTGATGAGTTTTTTTTCACAACATGATTGTGTATAAGATTACTCCTCATCTTCTAATAATTTATTCCTCGCATTTAATGCCTTATTTGGCTACAATAAAATGACATGTTTCACTAGAATACATAGGATTTATTCCCATAAACTCCATATAACCAAAAAAAATACTTTAAACCCAGATCTTCCATGAGAATTGGAAATTTATCTAGAAATATTTTGTTTCTAACAAGGGGTATTCTAATACTCTTTTTTTCATTTTCCTTGGTGGGATATTTGTTCTTAATTCATTCTCAATTACATTTGATATAGGAGTATCATTATCATGAATTTTCTCACCCCTTTCTTAGATTTGGATTTAAAACCTATATTATTTTTTAAGATATATTTAACATTTTTTAGGTTTCATAGGTTTATATTATTCTTGAATTTTTGGGCCAGCAACTTGAGATGATTCAATATTTATTTATACTATCTTTTTTTAGTCCCTTATAATTTTCTTTAAGTTGTTTCCAGCATCAAGAAACCTTGATTTTTCCTTATTTAACAACTCTTCCTTTATAGTATATTTTTCTTCAGAAACTTTTAACTTCCTATATTGTTATATATTTATCGTCATTATAAGCTTGAGTTCTTCAATTTAATCATCTTCCTTTATTAGTAACTCCCCATCACATTCATTTTTATTTTTATCCTCTTACTTCAACAATCCAATTTCTTTCTTGATGTTGGTGTTTTATTTAATTTAGGATTAATCCTTAGTTTTCAACAGGTGCTTAGTGTATGTATCTCCACCTTCTTCATCACTAATTAAGGTTTATTTTTGTTTTTCAACATGATCCATTACATTTCTAAACTTTTCAATAAAATCATCCTCAAATTCACTACTTGTAGTGGAGTAGTCATCCACTTCTTTGATCAACATGTTTCTTCTTTTTATCCCCATGAATTTATTCTTACCTTCAACAAGTTTCTTTATTTATTTTGCGCTCTTACTCTGTATATTATTCAAATAAATCTATTTTATTCATAATACTCACCTTTATTATTTGGAAAATAAATTTCAATGTTTCAAATTCCACCATATTTAAATAATTTTAGTAGATGTTTCTCTTTGTAATGCACTTACATTTCTTGAAGTTCATTGAAATGAGAGAGATTATTCTCTCGTACTATTTATCTTTATCCTAATCATATTTATTCTCATTAGAGTGCTTATATTTCTTGATATTAATATTTTCCATGGATTTTAATGTAATCTCCTTCATTTAATTGATCATATTCTTGAACAAAGGTTCCTTTCTAATTTGATAAGAAATAATATATTTTGTAGTTCATCAAGAGAAAAATAATGGTTATCATTCAAATAAGAATATTTTGGACCAAATCTATTAGGGAAGTTTCTCATTAATTTTATAACAATGGTTAAATTGTCTAATGTATCTCTAAAACCTATGATATTACTAACAATAACATTAACACTTATTATGTATTCATCGACTATTTCATCAACATCCATCCTCATATATTCAAACATTCCCCTCCAAAATTGTAGCGTGGATTCTTTCACTTTGAAATTCCCTCAAAAAATATTCTCAAGCTTATCCCATATATCTTTGGTAGTTTTTAGTCCCATCACCTTTGTAAAAAATTTGTCAGATAAGGATATTCGAATAGAATTTCTTACCTTTCCATCAACTTCCAAATTTCTTTTATCATTATATTTCATAGGAGAATCTCTATCAATGTGTATAAAACTAATAGTGGCAACATCAATAACCTAAAGACCAAGTGAAAGGAGATATAAGTCATCATATTTTTCTATTCATGATAGTTTTTTCTATCAAATATAGGTATGCCACTACTATTTCAAGAATTCAGATTCTCTATCTTTAACCTCAATAAAAAAGGATCTTTTAGAGAGAGCATGGATTTCTCTAATGCAACTTGAGATTCCCAGTTGATTGATGATATAACACTTAAAATAGGGGGTCGAATCTATGTTACCCTTTTACAATTTCTTCTATGAAATAAACCTTTATCACCGGTTAGGATCCAAATCCACTCAAAAATTTACTATAACTCAGGTGTATGCACAAAGAAAATAAATAACTAAAATCATATAGGATGTTTAGAAGGTTTTCCCCAAGGTGGGTGACCATGTCCTTGTTGTGTCCAAGTTGAGTTTGAGACACAGATTTATCAATAATTTCATAAGGTGATTATAATAAAGGAAGGTATCATCATTAACCCTTGAGTGTTTCCTAACACAAACATATCCTAAAAAATCTTTATATTGTATCCATTCAATTTATAAAATGAATTCAAACTAGAAAGAAGAAGATCACCAGAAAACTTTAGGATGCTTTAGCATCAACAAAAGATCTTCTTGAAGCCTTATGAATATTTAGCAAAAATTTAGGATTCCCCTTCATTAAGAACATGACATCCATAATGGATAGAAACAATAGTAGTTCATCGACCTTGCATTCTTAGTTTTCTATTTTTTTTACTTTGATAAATCTCATATAATTATACTAAATTCTCATCATACTGAAAAATATCTCAACTTCCTCTTTTAAATCTCCAACAAATCACATGAATAATCCTATAATTCTAAAAAAATGGAAATCTAGTAAAATTGTGACATTAGTTAATGTGCCTTTTATTTTACACTATTTGTCACATCATTTTATTAAGATTTTGATGATTTAATTAGTAAAATGTGTTCTTTCATGTTAAAAAATTGAACTATAGTAATTGTTTTGACTAGAATTTATATTTTTATTGGATTTTCCGAATGTCTGCTTTAAGGTTAATAGTAACCACATACATCAGGCGGGATCTAGGACCAAAAACCAAAAACCAAAAACAAAATCTGAAATTCAAAAAACAAACGCCAATCCCGATGCGGCCTTGAATTACAAGGCACTTGCATCAGCCGATCACGTCGTTAGACATCCACCATTATCATAGGTTAACAACTTCATCGTCGTCGTCGTCCATCCCAGCCGGAGCTACACTATAAGAACCCGGTTCTTAATTTTGAGGTACGGGTTTCTTCCTTTCTCTTTTCCTTAAGTGTTTTTGAGAAAATATGGAAAAAGGGGGAAAATCACAAATTTTGGAAAGTACACGCCGTGTACTTTTCCACACGCCATGTACTTTTGGCAGTGTGGGATGAGTACACGGGGCGTGTGGCCAAGTCGGCAATAAAGGGTGTAGGAACCGACTATACGTCGTGTAGTGGTCCCTTATATTCCATGTAGTCAGTCGGTAGGAGAATAGTAAGGTGATGGCCAACTGTACGACAGAACACGCCGTGTACTCAAGAAGACACGTCGTGTAGTCATGTCGACAGATGAACAGTGTCACGCTGGCGGGAAGCCGCCAGAGGAACAGTTTAAAAATGGGAAGTACACGTCGTGTACTTTGTTTTTTAGCTTAAAATGGGCAGTAGCCTCCCCTTTTCATAGGGAAGGCTTAGAACGGGAAGAGGGGTCGGGAGAGGAAGGTCGGAGCTTTGGAGATCCGTTGAGCGTTCGTTGGGAATCCGTTTTCACCTCGGACGATCTCGTTGGAACTGCACGGGTAAGCCCTCCACTCTTCTTTAATCATTCTTGCCAATTATTCCTCTAATGGGAGTTATTTTCGTTTAAGAGAGAATTATTTTACCTCATATCTACGACGTCTTTGGGCGTTTATGGAATTGACGTTCGTGTATATCATTCGTTGGTGTTTAAGGTAGGTGGCTTGGTGTTTATTTTCCAACTGTTGTGCATTTTTTGGGTGTTTTGAGCTATGAACCCATAATTGGGGTGTCGTGTGGCTGAGGTCGTGGATAGTTTAGATACCTATAATTGTATAGGTAATTAAATGTGATATAAAAATGCTGTTTGGGATCACTACTTGGATCCAGGACCACCCCGGGGGTGCGTTCCTCTATTTAGCCATTTGGCCAGGATACCCGAGGGTATGCCTTATTAATATTCTGCATTACTTTTTCCTTGAGAGGAATTGTATTTGAATTGATTATGGTATGTTGGGCATGTCCCGGTTACTTCAGCCTGAGGGCGTTATTTTACTTAGCCCGAGGGCAGTTGTTATCTAAGCCTGAGGGTAACTTATTCCGTGCCTGTGGGCAATAGACTCTATGCCTATGGGTGACACTGTGTACGCCTGAGGGAAAAATTTGTTCTGCCTGTCGGAAAGTACCTGTGGGTTACGTTCCTGATTACCTAAAGGTAAGGGTTGAGTGTATGTGGACACTGACTGTTTACTTAGAAATTCACTGTGGTGTTTTCTTATATGAAATGGAGTAAAAGATTAGTAAAATGGAAAAATAACTAGCAAGTTAGTTACTTTTGAGTACTGCTTAGTTTATTGCATTTTACTACTGCACACTGGTGTTGCATATTTTCACACAGTTGGGCACAGGCCTTTGGTGGGTGCCTACTGAGATATATTTCTCACACCCTGTTTGAGTCATGATTTTTGGTCTAAACAGATTACGTTTCTGTGGGTGTAGATAAGGGCAAGGGTCCCTATATAGGTACTTGACTGCTGTTGGGGTGTAGGAGAGCATGGGACCGAGCATTGGCTCGCGATGCTGCTGGCTGTTCTGTTTTGCTTTTCTATACTTATACTTCAGTTGTATTGTATTGTATTGTAGTGTAACATGTTCTGGATGTTTTATAGAATAGTGACATGCTGCATCTTCATATATATATGACTATTGGTTTCCCTTTTTGTTATCAGTTCTTCATTTTTAGTTATATGTACTATTACTGCTTCCGCTGTCGTTGTATGTTTATATTTTATTCCGCTGTGCTACACTTTGAAAAATGAGGGCATAGTTTCCCCACTATTAGACCTGAGCCCTCGCTACTATTCGGTAGCCTCTGGCATTTGGGGAAATGCGCTTGAGGTCATGTTGCGAACCGGGTTCGGGGCACCCGTTGAGTGGCACCCAGAACTAGGACGTTACAAAGTGGTATCAAAGGAGTTATTTTCTTTGACTTACTATTTGGATCCTTAGTCAGGGATAGGATGGGAATGGTAGTTGGTAATAAGTTGTGCTCGGGCGTAGATAACTCGTGTACAGGGAAAAGCCAATTTACCTCGTGTTTCAATTTTCTTATTTTGCAATTTACAGTTGATTTGATTTCACCGTTGGGTGACACACTTGTTATTGTGATGGTTATATTTTATTTGTGGGTTCTATTTAGTTGCAACCCTATGAGATGAGGGTATGTCATCTCATGAATCATTTAGGAACATGATAAAAATCACATACCATGCATAGTTTCATGTCATGTAGGTGCATTAGAAATTTCATGTTGTTGTGATAGTTATTGTGCTAGTAAATCATGTTGTTGTGATAGCTGCTTGATAAATACCTACTATGTGATAGGGTATTTTTGTATGAGCCTGTTAAAATAATGGACTCCAAACTTTGGTTTTTGGGAAGTATGGGCCCCCATTTACCAGAATTTGGTGGATTATTGACTATTTATTTTGTTATAACACAGATAAGATGTCAAACTTTGATTCGTGGGGAGTATGGGCCCTCATGGATCTGAATTTGACACTTAGGTGTTGTTTTTCAGTGTTTTCTGGGTTCCGAAGGAGTTTCTAAGACATACTATTTGGAAACCCAGTATGCACACTGTGTAGTACTTTAGACACGCCATGTATGTTCTTTTGTTCAGGAATAAAAATAAACTTTTTGATTACACGCCGTGTACCCAAAGTACATGCCGTGTAATCTCTTCCCGTGTCACAAACCGTGTGGGCGGCAACACGGGGAAGGGAAATGTTTGGGGCAAACACACCGTGTACCGGAAGTACACGCCGTGTAGTGTTGACCTGGAGACCCGGCCGTGTAACTAACAAACACGGGCTGGTGTAGTCGTTTCTTGAACACGCCGTGTCAATGAAGAACACGCCGTGTAGTGCGACTTGGGTACCCGACCGTGTAACTAACAACATGGGTCGGGGAAATCCATTCGTGTACACGCCGTGTGTATATGGAACTCGCTGTGTATTTTGAGCTGTGTGCCTAACCGTGTAACTAACAACATGGGTCAGGGAAGCTCGTCTAGAACATGTCGTGTACCTGTGGGACACGCCGTGTAGTCTTGTCCGAAGACAGACCGTGTGGACTTAGTCGTGTGACTAGGAAACAGAGTGGTGTACACGCTGTGTGTGGGTGTAACACGCCATGTAGTGTCAAGCCGAGTAGTCGGTCGTGTCACAAGCGACACGGGCAGTTGGAAATAACACAATACATGCCGTGTAGATGATATACACGCCGTGTAGTTTTGTTCAAACAGGAGCCGTGTAGCTTAGCCGTGAAGAAGGACCCGGGCAGGGGAAGGGAAGTCAAGTACACGTCGTGTAGTCAGTATACACGCTGTGTAGTCTTGTTTTGAAAATTTTGAATGCCTTCTTCCTCCTGTTCCCTTTTGGGTTTATTCGTTTTCGGTCTTGTTAATCTTGAATTTAAGGCGTTTTTTTGACCTTGTAGAGTCATGCCACCTAGACGACCGTGCGTTGTTCGCCAGGAGAGTGTCAACGAGTATACTCTAGAGATGGTGGGCCATGGGCTACTAGTGGATTCTCCAGCAGAGCCAGATGCGGCGCCAGCCATTATACCAGACACAGGCGCAGATGCGCAGTTCCGTGAAGGATTTATACAGTTCATGCAGACCTTTCAGGGAGCACTGCAGGCTGCCACATCTATGGCCGAGCTGACTCATATATTCCAGCAGCAGCATCCACCAGCATTTTTGGGGTATGGTGGACCACAGGCTGCGGAGTCTTGGCTGGGGTCGATGCAGACTATTTTCGAGCATCTAGAGACGCCTCTAGGGAGGAGGGTCAAGCTCGCGACATACATGATGCGTGATTCCTCCAAGAGGTGGTGGGATGTTACCACCCAGTCAGAGAATCACAGAGACATGGCGTGGGAAGAATTTCAGGCAGTCTTCTATGACTTCTTCTTTCTTGAGACACTGAGGGCAGATAGAGCTCGAGAGTTCATGAATCTGCAGCAGGGCGCTATATTGGTGATGGACTATTCTGTTCGCTTTACCGAGCTTCAGCGTTTTGCACCCGTTCTGGTGGGTGATGGGACGTTGAGAGCCAGACGTTTTTAGGATGGTCTTTGGTATGACATCTGAGCGTTGTTGAATGTTTTCAGGTTGCCTTCAGTACACGTTATTGTAAATCAGGCGCTGATTATAGAGATAAACCTGCGGGAATCTAGTGGTGTGGGCCAGGGCGTTCCAGCACCAGTTACTGGTACTATTTCTGCTGGCAAGAGGAAGAGGCAGATGGACTTCTCTTAGGGTGGAAGTACCAGTCAGAAGAATGCTTCAAGTGGCCAGGTCGTGTGCTACCAGTGTGGTAAGGAGGGGCACAAGTGACCGCAGTGTCCACATGATCCAGTGGAGTTCCAAGTTTGCGGCAAGATGGGTCATCTGCAGCGCTTTTGTAGGGCGTTTCCATCGATGGCTAGTGAGAGGGGTTCTGTGCAGACTCCATGTGTGGGAGCAGGACCAATGGCTTCTTACCAGTCGGGGAACTGGAATACATCAGGGCGTGCAGGTGGAGATGGTGGTCGTGGCCGTGGTAGCCAGACACCAGGATCTCAGAGGCAACAGGGCGGGACAGCTCAGGGTAGCCAGGCTGTGTTGCAGGGCCGCGGTACTGGGCAGACATATGCAGTGCAACAGACCCAGCAAGAGCAGGATCCCGAACCTTCTACAGTCAGAGGTACTATTCTAGTAGCTTCTGTCTTATCTTAAGTACTTTTTGATATAGGTGCTACACATAGTTTCATATCTGTAACCGTTGTGGAGAGCCTTGGGCTCTCTGTTTCTACTTCTTCTGGTATCATGACGCTAGACACTCCGTTGGGGACTAGAACGGCTGGTGTGAGTCAGTGCAAGGAGTTCCCCCTTGAGGTTGGTGGGTGTCACTTCCTTTGGGACCTCTATGTCTTAGAGATGATAGCTTATGACGTCATTCTCGGGATGGACTGGTTGGTTCCCTTTCAAGCCTTTGTAGACTTCTATCATCGTAGGGTGTGTTTCACGTCACCATAGGGCAGAGAGTTTATATACAAGGGCGAATGGTATGTTCAGGCGATTCGAGCTGGACTAGAGCATCGTGGGCGAGGTGGAGTCACAGCCCAGATTTCGAGTTTATATCTGGATGATCAGAGGACTTGTCAGCAGGATTTCCCTCCAGTGGTTGATCGTTTCAGGGATATCTTCCTAGACGACTTTTCAGGTCTTCCTCCAGATTTTGAGGTGGATTTCTCTATTGAGCTGGTGCCAGGGGCAGCACCGGTGTCCATTCCTCCTTATAGGATGGATACACCTGAGTTGCAGGAGCTCAAGATACAGTTAGAGGAGTTACAGGCAAAGGGTTTTATATGACCCAGTACTTCACCTTGGGGTTCTCCGGTCCTTTTTGTGAAAAAGGCGGACGGTACCCTCAGACTTTGTGTGGATTATCGGAAGCTGAACCAGTTTACAGTTAAGAACTGATATCCCTTACCGAGGATTGATGATCTTTTTGATCAAATTTGTGGAGCATGAGTGTTCTCTAATATTGACTTGAGATCAGGATATCATCAGCTACGCGTGAAACCATCGGATATACCGCTTACATCTTTTCGGAGCAGATATGGTCTGTATGAGTACTTGGTTATGTCGTTCGGACTCACGAACGAGCCAAAAGTTTTCATGGCTCTGATGAATATTGTGTTCTATTCTTATCTATATTATTTTGTGGTAGTATTCGTGGACGGCATCTTGGTGTACTATCACACTCGACACGACCATGACACCCATCTTGAGATCATATTGAGTACACTGAGAGAGGATCGGCTATATGCTAAGCTCTCAAAGTGCCACTTTTGGATGGACCAAATTCACTTCTTGGGTCATATCATCTCAGAGGCAGGAGTTGTTGTGGACCCAGAGAAGGTGAGAGCAGTAGTTTCCTGGGAGCAACCTAAGAACATGTTTGAGATATGGAGTTTCTTGGGGATGACTGGTTACTACAACGCTTCATACAGGACTTCTCCCGCTTAGCAGCGCCGTTGACGAGTTTGACTAAGAATGGTGTGAAGTTCGTTTGGATAGAAGCTTGTGAGACAGACTTTCAGGATCTGAAAGGAAGGTTGACATCAACACCAGTCCTGATACTCCCAGAGCAGGGGAAGATCTATACAGTTTACTGTGATGCATCAGGTATTGGTTTGGGAGTAGTGTTGATTCAGGGCGATCGAGTTGTTGCGTACGGATCTCGGCAGTTGAGGCCACATGAGAGGAATTACCCGACGCATGATCTCGAGTTGGCTGTAGTTGTTCATGCGTTGAGTTGTTGGAGACATTACCTATTGGGAGAACGTTTTGTGGTTTTCACCGACCACGAAAGTCTCAAGTATATCTTTACTCAGCGTGACTTGAATCTGAGACAGCGAAGGTGGGTTGAATACCTTCAGTCCTTTGATTTTGATCTTGCCTATACACCTGGTAAAAGTAATGTAGTGGATGATGCACTGAGCAGGAAGACTCAGATACAAGCTGTGCAGGAGGCCAGTGGTGAATGGAAGCTGATGGATTTGTTCTCTGAGATGAATTTGGAGGTGCATGACAGTCAGGGGCAGACTTATCTTTCCTCTTTAGCTGTGACCTCTACCCTCCTAGACAGAGTGAGGATGAGATATCTACTTGATTCGGAATGCCTATTTCTACGGGAGTCAGTGGCAAGTGAGGAACCTTCTCCTAGTTGGACGATAGGCGATGATGAGGTTTTGTGTTTCCATGGACAAGTGTGGGTTTCAGGGGATATACGCGAGAAGCTGATGCGGGAGTTTCATGCTTCAGCTTGGGAAGTTCATCCCGGGGTTACCAAGATGTACCGAGACTTGAGACGTCAGTACTGGTGGTCGGGTATGAAGAGTGATGTAGCTGGTTTTGTTACGAGATGTTCCACCTGTCAGCAGGTGAAGGCGGAGCATCAGAGGCCAGTCGGACTGTTACAGCAGTTACCCATTTCGGAGTGGAAGTGGGATGATGTCGCGATGGACTTCATGACTGGTTTGCCGAGGTCACCTCGAGGCAATGATGTCATGTGGGTTGTTGTGGACAGACTCACGAAGGTAGCTCACTTTTTGCCGATCAAGGAGACCTTCAGTGTTGATGAGCTCGGAAGGTTGTATATCCGAGAGATCGTACGTTTTCATGGGGTTCCTTATTCTATCGTTTCAGATAGGGACGCTCGTTTTATGTCTCATTTCTGGCAGATTTTTTAGAGGGCACTGGGTACACAGGTGCTCCTGAGCACAACATACCACCCTCAGACCGATGGCCAGTCAGAGCGTACGATACAGGTGCTTGAGGACATGTTGTGTGCATGCGTCCTAGACTTTGGGGGATCTTGGGAGAAGCATATACCCCTTATTCGAGTTTGCTTATAACAATAGTTTTTAGGCAACTATTGATATGGCACCATATGAGGCTTTATATGGTAGGTCGTGCCGATCACCTTTGTGCTGGTTAGAGGTAGGTGAGGCAGCTTTACTGGGACCTTGTCTCGTGTAGGAGACTTCTGAGTAGGTCCAATTGATTCAGAAGCGGATGGCTACCGCACAGTCTCGTCAGAAATCTTATGTTGATCGCCACAGATGACCTTTGGAGTTCGTGGTCAGGGATCAGGTTTTCTTGCGTGTTTCGCTGAGGTTGGGACACAGATGGATCAGGAGACAGGGTAAACTTTCACCGAGGTATGTGGGGCCATTTGAGATTCTGGAGAGAGTCGGGCCAGATGCTTATCGGTTGCAGTTACCTCAGAGGTATTGGGTCATGCACGACGTCTTCCATGTATCTCAGTTGCGCCGCTATCATTCAGACCCATCTCACGTCTTTCAGCCCGAGGAGGTTGAGCTTTAGGTAGATGTGTCCTTCGAGGAGCATCTGATTCGTATCGTTGATAGGAGCACGAAGGTTCTCCAAGGCCGGTCAGTTCCTCTCTTACGGGTGCTATGGCAGCATGGACGAGTGCAGGACCAAACCTGGGAGCGGGAGACCGACGTACGTGCTCAGTGGCCAGAGTTATTCACGGTTATATCTTCGCCACCCTTGGAAGGGCAATTCGGGGACGAATTGCTTTAAGGGGGGAAGTTTGTAAGAACCTGGTTCTTACTTTTGAGGTACGGGTTTCTTCCTTTCTCTTTTCCTTAAGTGTTTTTGAGAAAATATGGAAAAATGGGAAAAATCCCAAATTTTGGAAAGTACACGTCGTGTACTTTTGGCCGTGTGGGATGAGTACACGGGGCGTGTGGCCAAGTCGGCAATGAAGGGTGTAGGAACCGACTACACGTCGTGTAGTGGTCCCTTACACACCGTGTAGTCAGTCGGCAGGTGAATAGTAAGGCGGTGGCCAGCTGTGCGACAGAACATGCCGTGTACTCAAGAAGACATTCTGTGTAGTCATGTCGGCAGATGAACAGTGCCACGCTGGCGGGAAGCCGCCAAAGGAACAGTTTAAAAATGGGAAGTACACGTCGTGTACTCGGAAGTACACGTCGTATACTTTGTTTTTTTCCGCTTAAAATGGGCAGTAGCCTCCCCTGTTCACAGGGACGGCTTAGAACGGGAAGAGGGCTTGGGAGAGGAAGGTCGGAGCTTTGGAGATCCGTCGAGCATTCGTCGGGAATCCGTTTCTTCCTCGGACGATCTCGTTGGAACCGCACGGGTAAGCCCTCCACTCTTTTTTAATCGTTCTTGCCAATTCTTCCTCTAATGGGAGTTATTTGCGTTTAAGAGAGAATTCTTTTACCTCAGATCTACGACGTTTTTGGGCGTTTCTGGAATCGACGTTCGCGTATATCGTTCGTTGGTGTTTAAGGTAGGTGGCTTGGTGTTTATTTTCCAAATGTCTTGCGTTTTTTGTTTGTTTTGAGCTATGAACCCATAATTGGGGTGTCGTGTGGCTGAGTTCGTGGCTAGTTTAGATACCTAGAATTGTATAGGTAATTGAATGTGATATAAAAATGTTGTTTGGGATCACTGCTTGGATCCAGGACCACCCCGGGGGTGCGTTCCTCTGTTTAGTCGTTTGACCAGAATACCCGAGGGTATGCCTTGTTAATATTCTGCATTACTTTTGCCTTGAGAGGAATTGTATTTGAATTGCTTGTGATATGTTGGGCATGACCCGATTACTTCAGCCCGAGGGCAGTTGTTATCTTAGCTTGAGGGCAACTTCTTCCGTGTCTGTGGGCAATAGACTCTGTGCCTGTGGGCGACACTACGTACGCCTGAGGGAAAAATCTGTTCTACCTATGGGCAAGTACCTGCGGGTTACATTCCTGATTACCTGAGGGTAAGGGTTGAGTGTCTGTGGACACTGACTATTTACTTAGAAATTCACTGTGGTGTTTTCTTATATAAAATGGAGTAAAAGATTAATAAAATGGCAAAATAACTGGTAAGTTAGTTACTTTTGAGTACTGTTTAGTTTATTGCATTTTACTAATGCACACTGTTGTTGCATATTTTCACACAATTGGGCACGGGCCTTTGGTGGGTGCCTACCGAGATATTTTTCTCACACCCTGTTTGGATCATGCTTTTCGGCCCAAACATATTACGTTTCTACAGGTGTAGATAAGGGCAAGGGTCCCTATACAGGTACTTGATTATTGCTGGGGTGTAGGAGAGCATGAGACCGAGCATTGGCTCGCGATGCTGCTGACTGTTCTGTTTTGATTTTCTGTACTTGTACTTCAGTTGTAGTGTATTGTATTGTAGTGTAACATGTTCTGGCTGTTTTATAGAATAGTGACATGTTGCATCTTCATATATATGTGACTGCTGGTTTCCCTTTTTGTTATCAGTTCTTCATTTTCAGTTATATGTACTGTTACTGTTTCCGCTGTCGTTGTATGTTTATATTTCATTCCGTTGCGTTACACTTTGACAAATGAGGGCATAGTTTCCCCACTATCAGACTTGGACCATCGCTGCTTGTCGGTAGCCTCTGGCGTTTGGGAAAATGTGCTTGAGGTCATGTGGCGAACCGAGTTCAGGGCACCCGTTGAGTGGTACCCGGAACTGGGATGTTACATACACCGCTGGAGATCATCCCAACACAGTTCTAATCACAGAAAAACCCTCGTCCCCGTCCTTAGTATGCCGGTGGCACCACACAACGTTTGCCATAATTTTCGTTGAACCAGACCAAGCCAGAAAACACCCAAACCAAATGAAACCTGCAGTGTCACCTAAGGAGTGGAAGCCCTTGCCCGTTGCACCTCCTGGAAAGTCGTCAGCCACCCGAACAACACCTCACAAAACCCCTTTTGCGCCATCACACCAGACCGACTTGGAAGGGGGCGAATCACCTAGGAGTCAGGGCAGAGTTTAAGCGGGCGGTGGACTCGACAGGCAGCGGCCCCTACACAGGAACATCCTCCCTTCCATGGGTACACCTCAAACCAAAGAGACCACGAACATAAACATCAAACGCATGAGATCCATGAACAAGCATGAGGTTGAAGACTGCACCAAATCGATTACAAAACCATCTATCACGAACAGAACTACAAAAACTGAAATGAAAAAGACAACGAGTAGATAAACCAACACAAAAAAAGTCGACATCTCCGACGTCGGGGTTGAAAGAAAAGAACCACCAAATCAAGCACGAAGACCAGGGAAAGAGAAAACCCTAAGAAACAAGCAGGTCCAAAGATGAGCATAGCTCCAGGAACCCCGGTGAACTGACCGCAACCACGGGCACTTCACAAACCACCGGGAAGAACGCCGGACAGGTTCAAAAATGGGATCCGATGTGCCGAAACCGATCGGCAGAGCAGTCATGAAATGTGGTCGGAACCCCGAAAATAGGAGACACTACCCAAGAGAATGAAAGAGAAAAGAGAGGAAACCCCGAGAGAAAAGCTGCGGAATAAGGGAGCGAGAGGCCTAGAGAGAGCACCTCCCGACGAAGAAGCGTGCTTAAACCCTATGAGAGGGCGACGTCGAGAGTGAGGGGAGTCGGGGGAGTGAGGAGCCATCACATGCATTTTTTTTTGAAATTGTTAATTTATTAATTTTTTGTTTAAATTTTAGTTTTTATGTTTAAATTATTAATTTTGTAGTGCCAAGAAGTTCTTTTTTTTTAATTTTCTTTTTGTCTATTAATTTGAAGTGTTTCTATTTTTATCTTGGTGTTTAGTAATTTAAACTTTAATTTCTTTCATGTTTTTGTTAATATTTAATAAATAGAAATTTAATTTAATTTAAAATCTTTTGTTTTGATATTTTAACATATTTGAATTTTAATCTACAAGTTTTAATAATTAACTGGTTTTCAAATTTTAATTATTGAATTTGAATATATATTTTTATTTTGCTGCTCCACTACCGCTGCCTCTAATTCCTCTACCCCCCAACATTTCATCTACCGTGATGGCGAACCGAGACTAAGGAATAGAGGTTTCTGAAGGAAATCGGGGGATCCCGAGCTTTCTTTACGATGACTGAACCCGATGGTTCCCTAAAGAAGTTGATATGCGCTGATGCTTCCTGATGAAGATGACGACATACTGAAGACAGAAATCGATTTTTCAACATCAATAAATTCCATATTCGAGTTACCGACCTGCGGTTGAACAAGATCAACCTTGAATATCGATTCGGGTTCAAAGAAGGCAACAGTCGGTGTTGTTTGTCTGGGCTGGAATGAAGGTTGACCTTGAATCATCGAGCTGTTCAGTTGAGGAAGAAGATACCCCAAGCTTGAGTCAGATCATTAGTCAGTGGCGACTTAGGTCAAATTTGGGGAAATCATGAATGCGTAAGCGTCAAGCTCTCCCGAAGAAGGCCGCGAATCGGAATCGAGGTCGGCACTCCGACACCTTGCGAACCAGGTCGACTCAAGCCACTATTGAAGAGAATCTGAAGGAGTCCGATCAAAGTAAGGATGAATAGCCTAGGCCCGAATGCTTCAGACCGAGGTTCATCTAAGAATACTAAAGGTGGAATTTGGTCAACCAAGCTCGGTTGATGATGTTACGATCATGGATTAAGATGGATTGAAGATTTGAATTTTCCAACGAGTTCAACAAATTGAAAGAGGAGTGACATGTGTTTGAAAATAATTGAATTTTTGGAGCTCTGAAATCTGGTTGTACTGGGTTGAATTCATGTGAGGGTGCCATCGCAAGTTGAGGAGGAAGATTGGCTTAGGTTTCATCACGAGCTTGAGATGAAGAAGATCCTTTTTGGTGTTTCTGTCTGTCTTCAGGTTCGATGCAAAGGAGTTAGTGGGACGTTAGGTTTTCCAACACTATAATTTCAGCTTGGAAGAGGGGTGGAGCTGAGTTGTTTGATTAATTGCTTCAGCAAACTCCAGTCTAAAGAAGACGATCAATAGTTCCTCATCCTTCCAATCATCTGGCCACGAGCCTGATTTGTGGCTCTCACCACATGTTTGGAATAATTTCTCAATGAAGTGCTGATGTGAAGAACTACTTTGTCAACTATGTGTCATGCAGTACTCAATGTATGGTCAAGTTTGTCAGTTGTAACGAGATTGTCGGTCTGGAGTGAAGAGCATTGTGGAGTTATGAAAACAGTGAATCAACCAAGAGGATGAATCAAGCCAGAGACACTTCCAGATTTGTTTGAACCAAAATGCACATGCGTTCGTTTAATTATATTTCAAAGGTTCTGCTCGAATCTCGTGCAGGTAATAAAATTCAGTGTCATGTGCCACATGGTTGGTTAAAAACCAAGGAATTAGCTAATTTGGTGGATGATGTCAGTGAGTGGAGCTAAAAGAAAGAAGATAAGTAAGGGTGCTCGATGAGAAAATACTGACATTCGTAATTCCTGATTTCTCTGGCAGGAGACTGAGACGACTGGCTAACTTCAGAGATGCCAACTCATCTAACAGATTGGGGGCAAAGAGACCAAAGGAGTCTTTCATGGCGATCATGAGCAAGAGATTCAACATTGGTGGATGACGAGGCTGAAAGAGGGAAAGATTTCATCGACTCGAGAGAGAAGATACGAATATCTCATTTTCTTTCTTCTTTTGTTCAACTTTTAATTATGCGAAGTGCATCATTTCATCATCAAGCATGCTTGCACTTAATTGAATTGAGAGTGATTTTACTATTGCTATTTTTATCTTTTTCTTGATCTTGATAATCATTTCTCTTCTGCAATTTAATCTCTTTGATCATGTATGTTGAGGAAAAGCCTGATTGGGCATGGGAGTAGTTGAAATTCTCGTGGGAGATTATGACACTTATAACCAATCAATTTCATGTTGAGACGAATCTATTTTCTTGATCATCCAATTCTATTAGCAGGATTAGTAGTTTCCCCTCCAGTACTTCAAATTGCTTGTCTCTACTCCTTGATATAGTTTTTATTAACATTACTAACATATCATTCAATACTTCTATCTTAAAAAACTGAATACCGAGTTTCCCATCATTCTATTTCTCTGTTTTCATAGTTTAGAATTTGAATATGCCCTTTAAATCACTCACTCACCTTCCTTTTGGTTCGACTCTTCACTGTTATTTTTGTGGCAACTCACCTTTATATAACATAAACTTTCATTACATTACACAAAACTGAGGATCTTTAAGGTTTAGTGTCTTGGAAACCAGGAACATAAAAATGAAAACAACATAAAACATTCTTCTTAAACACTTGAAAGACTTCTTCTTAAGTTCATCCTAGGTTCATTACTGCATCTCATAACCTGGGGACATACATCAAAAGAAA
The DNA here is from genome assembly GCA_963277665.1 of Viscum album. Taxonomy (NCBI): domain Eukaryota; kingdom Viridiplantae; phylum Streptophyta; class Magnoliopsida; order Santalales; family Viscaceae; genus Viscum; species Viscum album. The sequence continues at coordinate 1,936,848,172 of OY728142.1, forward strand.
GGGCGAGCAGAAGACCCAGTAAGGGAAACAAGAGAAATATTTTACATGTGAACTTGAGATACTTCAATAAGATCATGAAAAGAACTTTAAGCCATGAGAAAGAAATCATGAGGCATATCATAATAAAAATAACATTTTTCATAACTTGAAGATGTGACTACAACATTTTACAAAGACAATCATTTCCGTTTCACCAAGATCCATCCCCAAGGTGTCAATAAAAATTACCAAGGTTATTCACCAAGGTATCAGTCTAAATGGTCATATCTAGAGATTAAGTCTTTACCCAATGCGTTGGAGCGCTATTAGGGCGAACCCTTAAATTTGCCTTTGTTATCATGTGAGCCACATATATCATCATCAATCATTTCATAAACAATCCATATAGCATAAAAGAAATGAGTTTCATTTCATAATCATAACGTTTTAAAAACTTCTTTAAAGACATGATCTTTGTGTCACTTTAAAACCCACAGAAAAGGAAGATGAGTCTCATGTATGTAAATCCCAGAATTTAAAATAGAACATTTTGGTATATATGTGAATACCCATTTAGAAGAAAGAGCTTTGAGTATTCACTTAATAAAATAAAAGAACTTTAGAAAAAGAGAGAGACATTTTGAGACGGAAATTCTGCAGCATAACGGCTATGTTACGAGGTTTTAGAAAACATTGAAAAGAGAGGGAACATGAGTCAAACAATCATAAATGACCCATAAAACAGTAGAGGGACCGAATATGAAGAATATATGAACATGGTAATGAAATTTTATGGACATACCATTTGAAATGAAAAACATAGAAGGAAGACAAAAATTAGATTTCTCTTATGAAAATTCGGCAGCCTAACGACGTCACTTAAACTTCAACAAAAATGAATTGAAAAGATCAAATAGGGTCCCTCATCATATGAACATAAGAGTTCAGTATGATAGATATAGAGATCATACCCCAACATAATTAAAAAGGAACTTGAATGACTTGACATGAAAGTAGAACTTTGAAAAATGAGAAGGGTGAAAGAATCCCTTAAAAATTCGGCAGCCTAACAACGCCACTTAAACATTCTTAAAACGAATTGATGAGAGCAGGAGGGGGTCTCTCATCATATGAACATGAAAAGGGTAGTAAGATGAATATAGAAGAACATCCTCCAACATAAGAACATTGAACATAAAAGAAATGATATAAAAGAGTTTATTTGAAAAGAAAGAGAGATGTCAGATCTCTTACCTTAAAACGTAACTCTTAAAACTCAAAGGTTTGGACCTTGAGCGCTTGGGGGCACATTGGGAGGACTCCTTGGGAGGTAAGGAGACCAGAACTTCGTTGAGGATGGTTTTGGAGTCGAATGGATGAGAGGAGAGCTTGGTATTTATAGGGAAAGTGAGGGGACAAAGCATTAATGGCCAAGGGACAGCTCATTGGTGGTTTTGGCAAAACCATGAGCTTGCCCATGGTATTTGCCCATGGTATTGGCCACTTGGGACACCTCACACAATAATTCACCCCCTTTAGTCGACCATCCCTTAAAATATCTCATGACATCATCATGACACAGTTATGATGTCATTTAACATACCGAAACCCTAAAACTGCATTTTTACTATTCACTGAAAATTCATCTTTCTTAGAAAAATCTCAAAAAATTACCATAACATAATATCGATGCTCTGAGTTCAAAAATAAAGTCCATTTTATAAAAATAATTTTCTAAATATTTTTAATTAAATTTTTAAATAAAAAACACTATTCACCCGAAAAAACTAATACTTGATTAATAATTTATGAAACCGTTATTTAACCATTTTATTGAACCACATTACGTAATCAAGGTGTCTAAATTATATTAAAACTTTAAGTGAGATTACTAATCCATTTGGTCACATTACTAATCCTAAGCATAAAATCACTATTCATAATTTTCTATTCATCAAAAATTAAGTTGATCTTATTAGACTCCAAATTCCTTACTGAACACTTTTGTAGAAGACCATTTTTTGAAAATCATTACACATCATTAATTATTTAAGGTTTACATAAATATTTTAAAATATCCTTTTTCCAAAATTCATCAATAAAATACATCCTAAAATTATCCGGACATTTGAAATTTCACAAACATCACTAAAGGAAGAAATCTCAATTTATTCATCCCAAAGGATTACACAAAGAAGCTACGGTCTCGTCACATAACCCCTTATAACACCAGCATATGACCTAAGTGTAAGGTGTGCTATGATGAGAGAATCTGAGGGAGGCTCAGATAACATTGCCCTAGTAGTAATCATTACTAACTTGAACTTCTTCCGCAGACGTTTCCGTTCAAGCTTGACACGCTGAAGTTCGGCTTGGGCTTGGTCCAAAGCGAAACCCAAAGATGTCACCTCCTTCCCAAGCTCTGATAAGTGGGCTTCATAAGGTTCGAGTCTACTGGATGAAGTCATCGACTCCTCTTTCTGCATTAACCATTAACATCTCTATTAAATCGTTAAGAGTAAGTTAATATACTATTTAAAAAGTTTGGGTCGTTACATTTTTCCCCCTTAAGAAATTTCGTCCTCGAAATTTTATACTTGAGGCCTAGTCGAAAAGGTGAGGGTACTTTTGCTTCATTGTTTCCTCAGGCTCCCAAGTCGCTTCTTCATATTTATGATTCCTCCACAACACTTTCATAAGGTGGATAGTCTTGTTTCGTAGAACCTTGTCTCTACGGTCTAAGATCTCCACTAGCTGCTTCTCATAAGAGAGGTCATGTTCCAGTTGTACCACCTCTGGGTTCAGTACATGCGAAGGGTCGAGTATGTACTTTCTCAAGAGAGATACATGAAAGACATCGTGAACTTGAGCTAGGTTCGGTGAAAGTGCTAGACGATAGGCCACTGCTCCTATGTGACCAAGGATTTCATAGGGGCCAATGTACCTAGGGCTGAGCTTCCCTTTCTTCCCAAACCGCATGACTCTCTTCCATGGAGAAATTCGAAGGAAGACTTTGTCGCCAACACCAAACTCCAAGTCCCTTCGACGGTTGTCAACATAGCTCTTCTGCCGACTCTGAGCAGCCTTTATGTGTTGTTGGATGGCATGAACCTGTTCTGTCATCTCTTGCACAAGATCAGACCCAAGAAGCTTTCTCTCACTAGTTTCATCCCAACAAGTAGGAGTTCTACATCGCTTTCCATACAGAGTTTCATAGGGTGCCATCTGAATACTCGAATGGAAGCTGTTGTTATAGGAGAACTCAACTAATGGGAGGTGTTGATCCCATCCACCTTTAAATTCCATTGAGCATAATCTCAGCATGTCTTCGAGTGTCTGAATAGTCCTTTCAGATTGACCATCAGTTTGAGGATGATAGACCGTACTAAAATTCAATTCAGTATTCAGAGCATGTTGAAGACTTCTCCAGAATTTTGATGTGAATCTTGGATCACGATCAGACACGATTGATAGTGGTACCCCATGCAGTCTTACCACTTCCTTTACGTATATCTTGGCAAGTTGATCCAGAGAGAAATCTTCCCGAATAGAGATAAAATGAGCGGTCTTGGTGAGACGGTCCACAATAACCCATATCGCATTGTTTCCTTTGGATGTTTTCGGGAGACCAGTTACAAAGTCCATAGTGATATTATCCCACTTCCATACTGGTATGGGTAGCGGTTATAATACCCCCTTAGGAAGTTGTCGTTCTGCCTTTACTTGCCGACACACCAGACACCTTGTAGTGTAATCAGCAATCTCCCTCTTCATGTTATCCCACCAATAATGATCACGAAGGTCTCTATACATTTTAGTGCTTCCCGGATGTATAGAGAAAGTAGAGCTATGAGCTTCATCCATCAGTTCTTTCTTTATCTCCGGAATAGATGAAACACATAGTCTTGTATGAAATTTCAATACACCTTCTTGATCAATATTGAAATCAGGGAACTTCCCATCCTTTACAGCCTCAAACTTCTCCTGCAGCAAAAGATCTTCTTTTTGAGCCTTCTTGATCTTCTCTAGTAATGAAGGTTGAGAAATCATTTGGGATAAGGTTGATGATGTCCCTTCCCTTACAATTCCCATGTCCAGTTTTACTAGATCTTTAATCAAGGGATCTCCTAGGATCCTCATTGTTGCCAGAACAACAGGATCTTTCCTGCTTAACGCATCCGCGACTTTGTTTGCTCTTCCAGGGTGATAATGAATTGAACAATCATAGTCTTTAATAAGCTCCAACCATCTCCTTTGTCTCATGTTCAATTCTTTCTGTGTGAAAATATACTTTAAACTTTGGTGGTCGGTGTATATATCACATTTCTCCCCATAAAGATAGTGCCTCCATATCTTTAGAGCAAAAACAACTGCCGCTAGCTCTAGATCATGCGTAGGATAATTCTGCTCATGAATCTTCAACTGTCGAGATGCATAAGCAATTACCTTGTCATTTTGCATGACGACGCACCCAAGCTCTTTCAGAGATGTATCATTAAAAATAACGAATCCTTCTCCGATAGAGGGTAGTGTTAACACAGGTGCAGTAACCAATCTCTTCTTCAGCTCTTGGAAACTTTCCTCGCATTCCTTTGTCCAGATGAACTTAACCCCTTTTCGAGTCAACTTGGTTAGCAGATTAGAAAGCCGTGAAAAGTTTTTCACAAACCTCCTATAATATCCTGCTAAACCAAGGAAACTACGAATCTCAGTTACTGTTGTGGGTTGATGCCACTCCTCCACAACCATTGTCTTTGCAGGGTCAACTGAGATTCTTTCATTGGTTACGATGTGCCCCAAGAAAGCCACTTGTTGTAACCAAAACTCACACTTGCTGAACTTTCCAAAGAGCCTCTCCTTCCGCAGAGTTTTCAAAATAACCCTCAGATGATCTTCATGCTCCTCACGACTTTTTGAATATATCAAAATATCATCAATAAAAACTACCACAAAGTTATCAAGTTAGTCCTTAAAGAATCTATTCATCAAATCCATGAAAATAGCAGGAGCATTAGTCAAGCCGAAGGGCATAACAGTAAACTCATAATGCCCATATCTTGATCGGAAGGCAGTCTTTGAAATATCTTCCTTCTTCACCCTCAGTTGATGATAACCAGATCGAAGGTCAATCTTGGAGAAGAATTGAGCCCCATGAAGTTGGTCAAATAAATCATCAATTCTTGGAAGAGGGTATCTGTTTTTCACTGTGACCCCGTTCAGTTCTCTATAATCAATGCATAGCCGCATTGATCCATCCTTCTTCTTCACAAAGAGAACTGGTGCTCCCCAAGGAGACACACTCGGTCGGATAAACCCCTTATCCAACAAGTCTTGGAGTTGTTTCTTTAACTCTTATAGCTCCACATTTGCCATTCTATACGGGGTCTTTGATATCGGTTGAGATCCAGGTACGAGTTCAATGGAGAACTTTACTTCTCTTTCTGGGGGAGGTCCAGGTAACTCCTCAGGAAATACATCCATGTATTCCTGAACAATCAGAACATCTTCTATTTGCATACTCCTTTTTCCTTCTTCATCATCACCGATTAATTCCATAAAGAAAGCTATAGGAGGTGCTTCTAGATAGGGATCAGTTTAGGATATCTCTCCTTGGAAGATAATTGTAGGTCGTTCATTCAAGACTACTGAGATTTCCTTACTTCTGCATTTGATCTTAGCATTATACTTTGAGAACCAGTCCATCCCTAGTATAACGTCGAATTCCAACATGGGAATGACTACTAGATTTGCGATAAGATTGTGCTCAATGAAGTAAACACTAGAGTCTCTAAACACTGTTGATGCATGGATAATCCCACTTGGAGTCTTGACTGACAATTCTACCTCAAGCAGTTCAGGGATTGATTCTATATTCTTTGCAAACTTGGAGGAAATAAAGAAATGCGTAGAACCAGAATCAAACAAAGTACTTGCTAGTTTTGAGAGGACAACAAGAGTACCTGCTACCATGTCGTTTGGAACTTCAACTTCAGTTGTTGTGATAGCAAAAACACGACCTTGCTCCCTTGGCCTTTGCTGAGGTTGATGGTGATTCCCCTCCACTACCCTCAGATTTGGACAGTGATTAGCAAAGTGCCCAAGCTGTCCACACTTGAAGCATTTGACTTTGGGTAGGGCTGGAACCATCTTTCCTCTGTCGTTAGTGTTGGGAAGTTGAGGCTTCACCTCACTATGACAATTCCGAGCAATATGACCTTCTCTTCCACACTTGTAGCACTTGCCACTTCCGATCAAGCAGTTCCCCGGATGCTTCTTCCCACATTTATTGCATGTGGTAAGTTGCATTTGCTTTCCACCTCTTCCCTGATCAAAAGTCTTCCCTAAACTGGGCTCCAACGATCTCTTCTTGTCATTTGATTTATGAGACCACTGTGTCTCACCAAACTCTAGCTCGACTTTCATTGCACTCTGCACGATCTCCTCATAGCTATCGTAGTCCCGGTTGGCTAGATTCTTCCGCAGACGAGGTCTCAGTCCACCGAAAAATCTGTCAACCTTCCCACTTGGATCCATGACAAAGCTAGAGGTATATCGTGAAAGTCGGGTGAAGTTCATCTCATAGCTTCCGACAGATTCGTTCTCCTTCTGCTTCAGCTCGAGAAACTCTTTCTCCATTCTCGTTCTCATGGAACGAGGGAAATACTTATTAAAGAATATTCCCCGAAACTCTTCCCACTCCATAGCTTCCATCTCTCCTCGTGCCTTCGCGTTTTTAATCAGTGACCACCACCGATCAGCTTCTCCCTCTAGGCGGTAAACAACAAGGGTGACTTTTTCTTGTTCCGAACAACAAAGCACAGAAAAGATCTTTTCAATGGAGCTTATCCATTGTTCCGCAACCAATGGGTCAGTAGATCCACTGAATGTCGGTGGTCGTTGACGCATGAAGGACTCAACAGAATGTTGTTCCCTTCGTGGTGAGATCGGCCTCTCAGCTTGATTCAAGTTATTACTCATAACTTGAGTCAGTTGGTTCATCATTCGCATGAATGTTTCCATTCCGGCTTCCATCGGAGGGCCGTCAGCACATGGTGCATTGCGGTCACCATCTGCAAGGTTCCTCCCATTGCCCGCCATTTTCTAAAAGAATAAAACCTTAGTGAGAAACTTATTTCATTTATGAATCTTTTAACTAAGACTTCATGCTTAGACGATTACACTTCTCTATAATTCCTTCATAATGATTCATAAAAAGCTTGTGATTAACCAAACATATCCCCCGGGGGTGTTGTAACCAAGAGTGCAACAAAGCCCATTATCGTGCACCAATTCCTGTTTGAGTCTAGCTCAAAGCGGTGTTTTCGGGTTTTACCCCTATGTACATCTGTGCCAGAGCCGCCTCTACCTGCTCGTATCCAGACAAAGATGTATTTGTTTGATAAACCACTTACTCAATACTTACCAAAATACCAGAAAGTTTTCCTATATTTAAACTTTTCTATAGGGTTCTTCCTAAAGTTTTTATATCCTAATTTCCACAAATAACTAAACCATCCTCTGATACCAACTGTGACAACTCGCCTTTATATAACATAAACTTTCATTACATTACACAAAACTGAGGATCTTTAAGGTTTAGTGTCTTGGAAACCAGGAACATAATACATGAAAACAACATAAAACATTCTTCTTAAACACTTGAAAGACTTCTCCTTAAGTTCATCCTAGGTTCATTACTGCATCTCATAACCTGAGGACATACATCAAAAGAAAGGGTGAGCAAAAGGCCTAGTAAGGAAAACAAGAGAAACATTTTACATGTGAACTTGAGATACTTCAATAAGATCATGAAAAGAACTTTAAGACATGAGAAAGAAATCATGAGGCATATCATAATAAAAATAACATTTTTCATAACTTGAAGATGTGGCTACAACATTTTACAAAGACAATCATTTCCGTTTCACCAAGGTCCATCCCCAAGGTGTTAATAAAAATTACCAAGGTTATTCACCAATGTATCAGTCTAAATGGTCATCTCTAGAGATTAAGTCTTTACCCAATGCATTGGAGCGCTATCAGGACACACCCTTAAATTCTCCTTTGTTATCATGTGAGCCACATATATCATCATCAATCATTTCATAAACAACCCATATAACATAAAAGAAATGGGTTTCATTTTATAATCATAACGTTTTAAAAACTGCTTTAAAGACATGATCTTTGTGTCACTTTAAAACCCACAGAAAAGGTAGGTGGGTCTCATGTATGTAAATACCAGAATTTAAAATAGAACATTTTGGTATATATGTGAATACCCCTTTAGAAGAAAGAGCTTTGAGTATTCACTTAATAAAATAAATGAACTTTAGAAAAAGAGAGAGACATTTTGAGACGGAAATTCTGCAGCATAACGGCTATGTTACGAGGTTTTAGAAAACATTGAAAAGAGAGGAGACATGGGTCAAACAATCATAAATGACCCATAAAATAGTAGAGGGACCGAATATGAAGAATATATGAACATGGTAATGAAATTTTAAGGACATACCATTTGAAATGAAAAACATGGAAGGAAGACAAAAATTAGATTTCTCTTATGAAAATTCGGCAGCCTAACAGCGTCACTTAAACTTCAACAAAAATGAATTGAAATGATCAAATAGGGTCTCTCATCATATGAACATAAAAGTTCAGTATGATAGATATAAAGATCATACCCCAACATAATTAAAAAGGAACTTGAAAGACTTGACATGAAAGTAGAACTTTGAAAAATGAGAAGGGTGAAAGAATCCCTTAAAAATTCGGCAGCCTAACAGCGCCACTTAAACATTCTTAAAACGAATTGATGAGAGCAAGAGGGGGTCTCTCATCATATGAACATGAAAAGGGCAGTAAGATGAATATATAAGAACATCCTCCAACATAAGAACATGGATCATAAAAGAAATGATATAAAAGAGATTACTTGAAAAGAAAGAGAGAGGTCAAATCCCTTAACTTAAAACGTAACTCTTAAAACTCAAAGGTTTGGACCTTGAGGGTTTGAGGGCACCTTGGGAGGACTCCTTGGGAGGTAAGGAGACCAGAACTTCGTTGAGGATGGTTTTAGAGTCGAATGGATGAGAGGAGGGCTTGATATTTATAGGGAAAGTGAGGGGACAAGACATTAATGGCCAAGGGACACCTCATTGGTGGTTTTGGAAAAACCATGGGCTTGCCCATAATATTTTCCCATGGTATTGGCCACTTGGGACACCTCACACAATAATTCACCCCCTTTAGTCGACCATCCCTTAAAATATCTCATGACATCATCATGGCACAGTTATGATGTCATTTAACATACCGAAACCCTAAAACTGCATTTTTACTATTCACTGAAAATTCATCTTTCTCAGAAAAATCCCAAAAAATTACCATAACATAATATCGATGCTCTGAGTTCAAAAATAAAGTCCATTTTATAAAAATAATTTTCTAAATATTTTTAATTAAATTTTTAAATAAAAAACACTATTCACCCGAAAAAACTAATACTTTATTAATAATTTATGAAACCGTTATTTAACCATTTTATTGAACCACATTACGTAATCAAGGTGTCTAAATTATATTAAAACTTCCTTTAAGTGAGATTACTAATCCATTTGGTCACATTACTAATCCTAAGCATAAAATCACTATTCATAATTTACTATTCATCAAAAATTAAGTTGATCTTATTAGACTCCAAATTCCTTACTGAACACTTTTGTAGAAGACCATTTTTTGAAAATTATTATACATCATTAATTATTTAAGGTTTACATAAATATTTTAAAATATCCTTTTTCCAAAAATTATCAATAAAATACATCCTAAAATTATCCGGACATTTGAAATTTCACAAACATCACTAAAGGAAGAAATCTCAATTTATTCATCCCAAAGGATTACACAAAGAAGCTACGGTCTCGTCACATAGCCCCTTATAACACCAGCATATGACCTAAGTGTAAGGTGTGCTATGGTGAGAGAATCTGAGGGAGGCTCAGATAACATTGCCCTAGTAGTAATCTCTACTAACTTGAACTTCTCCCGCAGGCGTTTTCGTTCAAGCTTGACACGCTGGAGTTCGGCTTGGGCTTGGACCAAAGCGAAACCCAAAGATACTACCTCCTTCCCAAGCTCTGATAAGTGAGCTTCATAAGGTTCGAGTCTACTGGATGAAGCCATCGACTCCTCTTTCTGCATTAACCATTAACATCTCTATTAAATCGTTAAGAGTAAGTTAACATACTATTTAAAAAGTTTGGGTTGTTACAATTTTAGTATAGGTTATAAATTGTATTTTAACGTCCATGATGACCTCCGACCCCTGTAAAAATTTGGCACTATTTTTGGAGAAGACATACACTAAGCATCTAGTGATTTAAAAAAAACAATGGTAAATAAAAAAATAACAAAAAAATGAAAAAATAAATTTACTGCCTTGTATTCATGGATAAATCTTTCTTAAAAACCTTCCTCAAAACCGAGGAAATGGAAGATGATGGTTTAACTCTAATTATGAGGTTCCTCCACAAGCAAGTTGATTTGATGGTAAAACACTTTGACAAAGTGGTTCAAGAGTATATTTAGTGGATTAATTCTCACGATGTTTTGTTACATCAAAATTCCGAAGACAATGACCATATTACAAAAACTCATAGGCATTTGATTATTTCACTTTCCCAAGAAAAACTAGAAGAGAATGAAATCATGGAAGCATAATTAAGGGAGCATGGCCACTCTATTAAAATTCTTGAGTTTCATTATGATTTCTTTAAGGTTGATGAAGAACTCACACAACTTGTAGTGAAAATTAATGTTTGTGACATTTTTTTATGGAGTTTATTTTGATGGAAGTCGAGATGAATTCCTTTGATATTTTTTCAAACATTCCTTTTCTTGTTAAATTCAAACTTGGGTAGTTGATATTATTGTTGTAATTGAGAATTACCTAGAAGAGGAAACTCTTATGATTGGTAATGTTTTAAATTCTTCACAAAACATTATTGATAACCCTCTTCTTGAGCCTGTTTTTCTAAACTCATCACGTTGGACTCTTGTTTTAGATAATTTTTATATTGAAAATAAGATAGGAAGTTTTGTTATTAATGTCACGCCCCATGGAGCACCCAGTTCTCCTTTGCCCCTTCAAGAGAGTTTTAAAAGTGTAAAATCTGAGTTAAATCCATAAGTGGACAACATTTTTATCAAGGGTAATTTTGAAGATTTGTATTCTATTACACGACTTAAGGATTTCTTGGAAGAGCTTGAAGGATCTCCTTCCCTTTCACATGAACATAAATGTTTTGAAACCACTAAAGGCTTGGACTTTAGTGATGTTTCTTTTGCTTTACTTTGAGATTTCTTCGTGCAGTCACTTGATGTGAAAGGGTGCCTTTTAGGGATTTTTGAAGCTTTTGATAACGTTGAGTGTGTTTTTAGAAGTATTAGTGCCCACAAATATCAATTTTTTGTCAAAAATAATTGTGAAAAATACATGTGGTGGTTTATGGACAAGAACCCCCCCAAGTGACTATACTTAGATTTTCATGGGAGTTTGGCTAAAGGATAAAAACATAGCACTGCTTGGGAGGCAACCCAAAGTTTTAGTTTTCTTTTGTTTATTTTTTTCATTTGAATAATAAAAATCCCTTATCTTGTTTTGTGCATAATCACCTGAACCTATGCTCCCATTTCTCCCGATCTTGGTGTTTGTAAGTCTCCCTTCAAGGATATGAATATTCATTTTTATTCACTCTCACTCTTACTGGTCTTATCTTTTTGATTTTCAACGTGTTTGGTTTTAATGTTTGTTTATTTTCTTTGAAGGTACTTTCATGGAGAGACCAAGTGGAGTATGTAATCCTAAAAGGAGGGTGGTCAATGAGCTGAGTAATAAGGAGTTAAAGTTCAACCATCAGGGGAGTATCCTTTTAAGTATTCTCATTCTTTCATTAAAATTTTAATAATGGTTTCAATTGCTGCATGCTACCCAGGTTAGATAATTTTCATTAAAATCTACTCATTATTTGATCTAAGTGTGGGGGAAATTACTTCCTGGTTAGAAATGAATTAAATTCATATACTTTAACTTTTTTAGGTGTTATGCTTGCTTGAATCATTGCTATTGAAAATCATTTTGAACAGATTCTATAAACCTTGTTTAGCACTCTATAAAATATTGCTTGCTTTGGAAATCACTATTGAACATGCTATTGGTTTGAGATGAAGTGAAATTTATTCTTTACTATTTATAAACAAAAGGTAATTACTTTTAAAATCTGTTTAAATAATTATATTAAAAAATGTGGCAAACATGTGTTTTAAACTTTTCTAGTGACCCTTTTCTTGATTTTTTTGATCTATCTTGTAAATCTTTCTTAACTTAAATTCTTAATTGTTTCCTTCAAATTTGAATTCAACTTTGATGAAGAAGTTAGGTTTTATGTGTGGGGGGAGGGTCTTATTAATTGAGCGTAACTGTGCTTAAATGTAAACCCATCAAGATCGTTAATTTTTTTAAAAAAAATTGTGAGTCTTTGAGCTTCATTTGGGCACTTTGAGTGGGAAAAATTATTTCTAAAAAGTTGAAATCTTGTTTTTCCACATTGAAGAGGTTAACCATTAATTACTCCATGGATTTAATTGGGTAAATCTTTTTTTTATTCTCTTGAATTTAGTTGTATTTTGTCAATATTTAAGACAATGTTATACATCAATCATTGAATTGAAACTTTTTGATTTGAATCAAACTGATAAGATATACATTTAAATGGGCTATGAAATTAAAATCTTAATCCATGTTGAATTTCTTATTCCTTCATTCTTTCATTATTTTATTTTTTAAGTTGTTGGATAAGTTATTTATGTCGCCTCATAATTATTAAGTTTTCTCATCCAAATCGAGTGTTTAATTATTATGGCATGTAATTATGTGTGTCTTGGAAGTACCTGTTAAATACATAATGATGTTTGTTTAATTCAATCCAAAATTTATCAAAGTCAATAAATGTTGTAAAACAGTAACTAAATCTTGTACTAAAATTTCTTCGTTTAAAGAGGAAAAAAATTTCATTATACTTTAAGAGAATCTATGGGAAAAATTTTATTATGAAAACCAATATTAGGTGGCATTGCAATCTTTTCATCATTTAAGAGTGATGTTATTCCACTTAATTTGACTAGGTGATTGCTTGAGGACATAAAATGATAAGTGTGAAGAAATTTGATGTGGATTTTATTTCACATTGTTTCTCACATCATTTTATCAAGATGTTAATGATTTTATTAGTAAAATGTGTTTTAAATATTAAATAATTAAACTATAGTAAATTCGTTATTGATATTGTTAATTTATTAATTTTATATTTAAATTTTAGTGTTTATGTTTAAATTATTAATTTTTTGACATCTAAAAGTTTTTTTATTTTATTTTTTATTTTTTTGTTTTAAAATTAATTTTAAGAGTATTCATTTTTATCTTGGTGTTTCATAATATAAACTTTAAACTTTTAAAATTTTTATGTGTGTTAATATTTAATAAATGGAAATTGAATTGAATTTAAAATCTTATGTTTTGGCATTTTAATATCTTTGAAGTTTAATTTAAAAATTGTAATAATTAATTTGTTCTCAAATTTTAATTATGGATTTTGAATATATATTTTTATTTTTTTGTTTTAACATTTTTTAATTTAACTTATAATTTGTGTTCTGAATACTAAACGAAAATTTGTTTTTAATTTTTGATATTTTGTTTTAAATGTTTTAATATTTCATCAATGTTAATTTTTAATTTTTAATCGACTTTTTTTAATTTTTTAGGTTTCTTGCTACAATTGATTAAATTAGTGCTTCCTCTACCGTTAGGGATGTGCTATCATTCACTGCTACCGCCACTCACATGCTTCTGTTTCATTCCTTACTAGCATTACTAAATTAAAAAAAAAATCAAATAATGCCACTAGTACCATGCTTCTACTACCACTCCACTACCTGCTATTACTGCCTCTAATTCTGCTATCGTAAAGAATTTATGCTATCGTCCCCTAGAATTAAAACTGAGATCGAAGTACAGAGATTTCCAATGGAAATTGGGGGATCCATAGCTTTCTTGAAGATGATTGAACTCGATGATTCTCTAAAGAAGTCGCTATACACCAATAATTCCTAATGAAGACAATGACTTACTGAAGACTGAAATTGATGTGTCAACATTAATAACTTTCAGATGTGAGTTTCCAAGCTAAGGTTGAACACGATCAACATTGTATATCGATTTAGGTTCTAGTAAAGAAAACAGTCGGTGTTATACATCTGGGCTGGAAGGGAAGGTCAACCTTGAATCATTGAGCCATGCATTTGAGGAAAAAGATACCCCGAACTTGATTTGTACCATTGGTCGGTGATGACTTAGGTCGAATTTCAGGAAAACCGCGATTGTACAAGCGTCGAGCTCTCCCGAAGAAGAAAAAAGATTAGAATTGTGGCTGGTCCTCTAACGCCTTACGAACTAGGTCAATCTGGGCCACTATTAAAGAACAATCGAAGGAGGGTGGTCAAAGTGAGGAAGAACAGACCATGCTAGAATGCTGCAAAAAGGGGATTGTTGAAGAATACTGATTGTGGAATTTGGTCAACCGAGCTCGGTTGACGACGTTACAATTGTAGAGACCCAGTTTTTTCTCTGTAAGAATTTTAAAAAAATTCTATATATGTTATACGACATGCGATTTTGAGGTTCAATATGTTCATAATTAATTTTATAAAAATATTAAATATATTTTATATTACGCACGCATAGCTTCTTAAAGAAAATGGAATAACTCTTAAACGGAAGCTCGAATCAAAAATTCGACACCAAGGTTGAGTCTGGAACGAGGTATTTACCCTAGGCCTGACATAAAATGGGTCGGTGTGAGACATTCAAACTCCACGCTCATTGGAGGTACGTTCAGTGAGTTAATTAATTATTAAATTAATTCATTCATTTGTTTTGACGCAGTGAAATGTTCTATAAGAATGTTGTTAGGGTGAATTACCTAGGGTTAGCCACATAAACCCTGGGAGAATTCCAGAGCCCTTCCTCCCTCCGTTGGTGAATCTCATCGGACGATGACAAAACACCAGATCAAATCAGATAAGGACGCATCGAACGCAACGATTTCTCTCGATTGTTGGCGGGTGCCTTCTTCATCAATGAACGATAAAAAAACTAGGCATGACTCATCAATTGGTGATTTACCCCCTTGATTTAATTGATTGACCAGATCCATCCTCATTCTTGGATCTACGCTAATTGGTAACCGATTGCATGCGCCCGAGTACATAAACTTATTTCTTTTCAATTGTTTTCTAACCCTAGATGCCCATTATTGATCGTTGGCTAAGAACACTTGGACAATGATTGATTAAACCTTTAGATTTGTGCTTTTCTCCTACATTGCTTCGAGTTATTCACCGGTTGGACCCCACGGTCCCGGTTCGACTTTGTCGAGCGGTACTGAGCTTGATTGGACCCTCAAAACTGCGAAGAATCGAGAAATAAAGCACGAATCGATGAACTAAGACCGGATCTAGGATCGTTTCAAGGCATGAATGTTTTTTTTTCGGTGATTTGAGATCAAGGAATTGGCGGTAGAAGGCTCGAGTGCGTGAAGAATGAATAACGAAACACCGATGGACAAACAGAGTTGATTTCCTACGAGTGGCGGCCGAAATCCGCGATCAACAGCCAGATTCGTAAGATTCGGGTGGATTCGAGGTAGGATCTACGGAGGAATGACAAAATTCAACACACGGATCACAGATCTGGAATCATGGCGAAAGCCCGACTTCACGCCATGTACAATGATGAACACACGATGTGTAGCCCCCTCAGCGGTGGCGACTAGGGTTTTGGAAAAGTTGAGGATGACACGACGTGTAGTCCTCCAACACGTC
The DNA here is from genome assembly GCA_963277665.1 of Viscum album. Taxonomy (NCBI): domain Eukaryota; kingdom Viridiplantae; phylum Streptophyta; class Magnoliopsida; order Santalales; family Viscaceae; genus Viscum; species Viscum album. The sequence continues at coordinate 1,936,864,093 of OY728142.1, forward strand.
GTGTACCCCTTTACCGGTTGGACAACCCGTGTGGAAGATCACATGGGTGGGAACCCGTGTAGAAGTACATGACCAGGTACACGACCGTGTACTCGAGTACATGGGCATGGGGTTCGATACACGGACACGACCAACAGGACACGACCCAGTCCTGGTTAGCCTAGACACACCCTGTAGTCAACCTACACGGCGTGTACTACTGCATAGGATGGAGTCGTGTTCCAAATAGGGACACAACCAGATGGTGGAGCGAGACCATACATCATGTGGGTCCCTTCACACGTTGTGTACCCCTTGGACTCTTTTGAGGAAACTTCAATTGTCCGTATCTCCTTCATTTGAATTTGGATTTTGGCTCACATGTAGCATGTCCTGAGCGTTTTTCCGCATAAAACATGATGGTGCCCTCCGTTGTGGCTTTAGAGATACGATATGGAATGTTTCAGGCATGACACTTGGTTAGGCAACGCCCGATGATGGTAGTGATCATACAGGATCACCAGGACCTTTTTGAGCAATACCCTCCAATAGGGCTGGGCAGTGGTGTTCCTCGATGACCTTTCTGAGTGGTACCCTCCAACAGGGCTGGACAGTGGAGTTCCTCAATGACCTTTCCGAGTGGTACCCTTCAGCATGGCTGGGAAGTGGAGTTCCTCAATGACCTTTCTGAGTGGTACTCTCCAGCAGGGCGGGGAAGTGGAGTTCCTCAATGACCTTTCTAAGCGGTACCCTCCAGCAGGGCTGAGCAGTGGAGTTCCTCGACGACCTTTCTGAGTGGTACCCTCCAGCAGGGCTAAGCAGTGGAGTTCCTTGATGATTACCAAGTTGGACCTCCAATAGAGCTGGGCAGTGGAGTCCTCGACAGTTTCTAGAGCGGGACCCCCATCGGCGTTGGTGTGGGGTCCTCTACGATTACTTTCTGAGTGGTACCCTCCAATAGAGCTGGGCAGTGGAGTTTCTCGACAACTATCGAGTGGTACCCCCAACAGGGTTGGGTCACTACTAGAAAAACAGGTATTTGCGACGGGGCATTTGTGACGGGGTCCCGTCGCAAATAGCCCGTTGCTGAAAACGGCGTCGCAACAACACTTATTTGCTCTTGATGCTGCTGCTGCCACCGACTCGTCTGCTCCTCGTACAACTGATGCTGGCGTCGACGCTCCTCCTCATGCTGCTGACGCATCTGCTCCTGCTCCTGTCGGAGACTCTCTATCTGTGCAGTCTGAGATCGCAACTGATCTTCATACTGTGTAGTAGAAGAAGATGCACGAGCTCCTCTCGAGCTGGACGCCGACATCGCAGCACTGCCATAATAATCTCCGGGAGTCAGTCGAGAGCCGATACCAACTACCCGGCCCTTCTCGAAGGCATACTGGGTGGCCTGCATCCATGCCGCCTCATCAAACTGACGAGCAGTGGTCTGATCTGATGACTCGGCCTGACTCTCAGGTCGGGCCTGTGACGCTGCGGCCTCATATGACTCCTATAGTTGCAATTTAAAATTAAAATTGTGAATATATTATATGCAGTTAATTTTTAAACTTGAAAACAAATAATACTGACCACGATGTGATGCTGACGATCACCTCTGAGCTCCCCAGTAGCAGGATCACTATACATCCTCCGATATACGTCGTACTCTGTAATATCGGGGTGCTCGACAGCCTATAAGAATAAAAAATAAACTGTTAATATTTATAGTTATATAAAATATTTATAAATAATGTACGTACCAGATGCTGTCTATGAGTACTGAAAGAACGACTCCCAGCTCGATGAGTCACCTCCTGTCTCCCCCGATTCTGCCTCCCCACCGATGATCTCCTCTGAAAGGCACCACTCAACCAGTGCGCACATAATCCATCCCATACATGGGATGAAATATACTCTGGTCGGTGTGCTCTACATGACTCCTCAAAATCTGACACTCCTGCTTTCTTCATCGCAGCTTTTCTTAAATTGTGCAAAAACTGACGAAGGCGATCACGCATGGCCACCTCCCATGCCTCGTGGATGGCGTCACGCATGGTATCCTCGATCGGATACCATAAACCCTACAAATAAATCAAAATATCAAGTTAGAAATGAAATTATTTTCAAAATAAAAATTATTTATTTACGTACGTACCAACCAATGGCCGAACATGGCCTGCTGCACATCAATGAGAATCTGCTCCCATGTGGTCCACGGCTGAGAGAAATAGTTGCGCAAAATAGCGCTGCCCTGTCCGACTGCTATATGCGGAAAACTGAAAAAATAATAAACATTTATTATGTGAATAGATTAATGAAATCTTAGTCAAATCCACAGGTTATCACACAGGTTATCACACCTCCGTGTGCGTGGATCAAACCCAAGACGTGGACGTCGCTCGAGGACGGGGTCAGGAATCATCAATCGTGCAAGACCGCGCCCCCTCCGCATACTCCCTGGAGCGCCTGCAGGCTGAGGGTCATCTGTCAGCAACGCATCCGCATCGAAAGTCAGGTTAGCATCCGCCAACTCACGAAATGTGGCCTCGTCCATCTGAAACAGAAAATGTTAATGTTAGCAAATAATTGATAATTACTATTATATATACATATATACATATATACATATTATGATTGTATATAAATACCATGGAATGCTATCAGTGTTCATCTTCATCATCATCTTCATATATGTCAATGTCATCTTCATATTCCTCCTCAACATCATCGATATCCATTCGAGTTACAGTTGCTTCATCTCTTACCATTTCAAATTCATATGTGACATCATTAACATCATCGTCATCACCGACTCTTAAATGTGGGGTGTCGTCATCGATACTCATGTCTCTTTGTAAAAAAGATTGATTTTGAGTACTCTCTTGAAAAACTTCAATTCTTTGCACATCAGTGAAAACACATTCACTTTGACTAAACTGATTATCTCGAATTTTGATTTTTATTATACTCCACCAATCAGTCAAGTCTCTTGATGTTGCACAGTACTTTGCATAATAAACTTGATATGCCTGTTGAGCCAATAAGAATGGTTCATTTACTGCGAGAACATTTTTACATTTAATATCGATGATTCCATGAGTCGGATGAACACGCACGCCTCTCTCTGTATCCAACCACCGACATTTGAACATGGTTATGTAATGTTGTCCAAGATAACAGAGTTCAATGATTTCATCAAGTATGCCATAAAAGTCAACTTCATTTTCTCGATGATGAGATCCTCTCAAGCTAACTCCACTGTTCATTGTTTTTTTCGATTCCCCATATGCATGTGTGTGGAATCGAAATCCATTCACCACATATGCATTATAAGTTTTAACAAGTTTGGAAGGTGGGTTACTCAATACACACAACCGTTTGTCAATTTTATCAGCATGTCGAGACACCTGAAAATTTGTGAAATAATTATCAATATAGTAAACTATACATTGAATGAGTTGCTAAAAGATAAAGAATTTATGTTACCAGTTTTTGAAACCACTGAGAGAAATTTTTCAGTCGACGTTCTTCGAGAGCAGCTGCTGTAATTTGTGGAATTTGTTTCTTGATATGATTATCATACAACCTATAAAAACCAAAGTTATTTACTGTAACATAAATGATAGAATAAGTGATATAAACACTTACAGTACAACTGATGTCATCTCTTCACAGTTGAGCAGAACATACGTATGAGCTCTCTGATGTTCATCATCTGAAAGTCAGCGTTCATAAACTCCACCAAAACCAAGCTCTGACTGGTTGAAAATAGATAATTGATTGTCGATTTCATCAATATTCCTCTCGTTCCGTTCCATTCGGTTGTGTTTTGAAGGATACTCAGATTCAAAATAATGGGAGCAGAAAAAAGATATTTCCTCTTGCAAATAAGCTTCTGCAATAGATCCTTCAACATATACTTTGTTACGTACTTTTCTTTTCAATTTTTGCATGCATCTTTCAAATGGGTACATCCATCGAAACTGTACAGGACCTCCACATTTGGCTTCATATGGCAAATGTAACATCAAATGTTCCATTGAGTCGAAGAAAGACGGCGGAAATATTTTTTCCAGTTTACATATAATTACAACAACATCTTTTTCAAGTTTGCCTAGAGCATCATAATCTGCCGTAGCCGCACAAATTTCCCGAAAAAAATGAGACATGTCTGTTATGGAATCCCAAATCACAGAATTCAACAGACCTCTTAATCCAATGAGTAGAAGTCTCTCCATTATAACATGACAATCATGACTTTTTAATCCAGTAATATGACCATTCTTTACACATCTACCCAAATTAGAAGCACAACCATCTGGAAGTCTCAAATCTGCAATCCACTGACAAAATAATAAACGGTTTTCTTTAGACAGTGTATAAGCTGCTTTTGGTTTCAGTAACCTTTCTGTTCTGACATTCTCAAATAGTTCCAATTCTGGACGCCTGCAAATTTGGGCAAGATCTAAACGTGCATTTACATTGTCTTTGCTCTTTCCTGGCGTATCCAAAACTGTATGAAACAAATTATCAAAACAGTTCTTCTCAATATGCATGACATCTAACATGTGTCGGACCAACAGATCATACCAATATGGCAAATCCCAAAATATGCTACGTTTAATCCAATTGTGTTCTTTCCCAAAACTAGAAATTTTCTGTTGATTTATTGTGGGACCAAAAGTGATGAGAGGTAATGAAAATACAACTGATTTTAACTCCGAACCTGATAGCATTTTTGGAGGTCCATCCCTTTTAACTGTTCCTTTTCTGAAATGAGATCTGTTTCTGCGAAAATGATGATCAGCTGGAAGAAATCTGCGATGACAATCAAAATAACAAGGTTTCTTTCCATGAATGAGCATAAATGCTTTGTTCTCTCCCATACAGTAAGGACATGATTTCTGACCATGTGTACTCCAGCCAGATAATATCCCATAAGCCGGGAAGTCACTTATTGTCCACATCAATGCTGCTCTCAGTATGAAATTCTGTTTCGTTGCAACATCATATGTACTGACACCAGTACTCCACAATAAATTTAATTCATCAATCAATGGCTTCAAATAAACATCAATATTTTTCTTCGGATGTCCTGGAATTAGTAAAGTCAAAAAGATATATGACTCCTTCATCAACATCTATGGAGGTAAATTGTACGGAGTTAAAAAAACAGGCCAACATGAATATTGACTACCATAAGATCCAAACGGACAGAAACCATCAGTGGAAAGGTCCAGTCGAACATTTCTAGCTTCTAAAGCGAATGATGGATGTACTCTATCAAAATGTTTTCATGAATCACCATCGGCTGGATGATTCAAGCTTTTATCGGTTGGAATATTCTCTTTATGTCATGACATCATTGTCGCTGTATTCTTAGACATGAATAAACGCTGAAGTCTGGATGTAAGCGGAAAATATCTCAACTGTTTTACAGGAATCAAACCAGACTTCCCGTGTTGTCCTTCTTTATGTCTCAGTTGCCCACATGTAGGACAACTATCCAACGACTCATTTTCCCCAGAATATAAAATACAGTCATTTGAACATGCATGAATCTTCTGACAAGTAAGTCCCAAATTTCGAACCAGCCTCTTACTCTCATAATAATTTGCAGGTAAAACATTTCCTTCGGGTAACAGTGTTTTCAGCAAAGAAAATATCTGGTCAAAACAGGTGTTTGACATTCCGTTATCTGATTTGATAGCCATAAATTTTGCAACTGCTTCTAATTTGCTCATCTTGCAGCCATGATATAATGCATCCTCAGCAGATTTCAACAACTCATAAAATTCAGACGGTGCCAACTCAGGATTTGAAGCTATATCAGCCGGAGTTTCTGTATGTTGAATAGATGAACCTGCAACATCATGTACTAAATCTTGAAACCGGGATGGATCCGGAATCAAGTTGGTATCACCTGCTCTGGAACTGTGTTCACCGTGTTGATACCAAAAAACATAATCTGGTTGAAAACCAAAACGCAAGAGATGTTCTCCCACTTTGTCAAACGTGTCAAACGTTCTCAATGCACATTTTCTGCAAGGGCATTTTATTTTTTCCTTCTGAAACAAATTCTGAATTTGATTCCGCAAATGATAAAAAAGTCTCCACACCCTCAACATATACTGGATTTAAACCAGAACCGTTTGGATTTCTACGTTGATTTATCCATATGCGGTCACCTAATAATGATTGTTGACGACCTCGTTGTTCCATATTTCTCTATAAAATATAAAAGCATTACTGGTTTTGAATAATTTGTTAGAAAAAACACTCAAGTAAAGATTGAATATATTGAGAATAAAGCAAAACATGTTACAAATATTGATAATTTTAATATTATATTGATTTTTTATTATTTTAATAATACTAATATAATTTTTTCATAAACATTAATTATATAATAATAACATTATTACATTATTAGTATATTTTATTATTAATATTAAAATAACATAATTTTTTATATTATATACAATTCTCCTTTCATCTGTGTGTTTAACATTCTGTCTCCACATGTAATATTTGCATTCACTTTCACCTCTCCATTGGCGAGTAGGTTGATAATTTTGAAAAAGAATGCGAATATTACATGTGGAGACAGAAAACACACAGATGAAAAGAGAATTGTATATAATATAGAAAATTATATTATTTTAATATTAATAATAAAATATACAAATAATGAACTAATTATTGGTAATTATTACTAATTATTACTAATTATTGGTAATTATTACTAATTATTACTAATTATTGGTAATTATTACTAATTATTACTAATTATTGGTAATTATTACTAATTATTACTAATTATTGGTAATTATTACTAATTATTGGTAATTATTACTAATTATTGGTAATTATTACTAATTATTGGTAATTATTACTAATTATTGGTAATTAATACTAATTATTGGTAATTAATACTAATTATTGGTAATTAATACTAATTATTGGTAATTATTACTAATTATTGGTAATTATTACTAATTATTGGTAATTATTACTAATTATTGGTAATTATTACTAATTATTGGTAATTATTACTAATTATTGGTAATTATTACTAATTATTGGTAATTATTGATAATTATTGGTAATTATTGATAATTATTGGTAATTATTGATAATTATTGGTAATTATTGGTAATTATTGCTAATTATTGGTAATTATTGCTAATTATTGCTAATTATTGCTAATTATTGGTAATTATTGGTAATTAATACTAATTATTGGTAATTAATACTAATTATTGGTAATTAATACTAATTATTACTAATTATTGTTAATTATTACTAATTATTACTAATTATTGGTAATTATTGTTAATTATTACTAATTATTGGTAATTATTACTAATTATTGGTAATTATTACTAATTATTGGTAATTATTACTAATTATTACTAATTATTACTAATTATTACTAATTATTGGTAATTATTACTAATTATTGGTAATTATTACTAATTATTGGTAATTATTCCTAATTATTGGTAATTATTCCTAATTATTGGTAATTATTACTAATTATTCCTAATTATTGGTAATTATTAATAATTATTGGTAATTATTACTAATTATTACTAATTATTGGTAATTATTACTAATTATTGATAATTAATACTAATTATTGGTAATTAATACTAATTATTGGTAATTAATACTAATTATTGGTAATTAATACTAATTATTGGTAATTAATACTAATTATTGGTAATTAATACTAATTATTACTAATTATTGGTAATTACTGGTAATTATTACTAATTACTGGTAATTATTACTAATTACTGGTAATTATTACTAATTACTGGTAATTATTACTAATTACTGGTAATTATTACTAATTACTGGTAATTATTACTAATTATTGGTAATTATTCCTAATTATTACTAATTATTACTATTTATTACTATTTACCGGTAATTATTTGTAATTATTACTAATTATTGGTAATTATTACTAATTATTGGTAATTATTACTAATTATTGGTAATTATTACTAATTATTGGTAATTAATACTAATTATTGGTAATTAATACTAATTATTGATAATTAATACTAATTATTGGTAATTAATACTAATTATTACTAATTATTGGTAATTATTTGTAATTATTACTAATTATTGGTAATTATTACTAATTATTGGTAATTATTACTAATTATTCCTAATTATTGATAATTATTGGTAACTGTTCCTAATTATTAGTAATTAAATGAATAATTACTAATAATTAGGAATAATTACCAATAATTACAAATAATAACATTATTAGTATATTTTATTATTAATATTAAAATAATATAATTTTCTAATTTATATACAATTCTCCTTTCATCTGTGCGTTTTCTATCTCCACATACAAATAATACATGTGAAGACAGCAAACACACAGATGAAAAGAGAACTGTATATATATAAAAAATTATATTATTTTAATATTAATAATAAAATAGACTAATAATGTAATAATGTTATTATCCCTAATTATTGGTATTTATTACTAATTATTAATATTTATTCTTAATTATTAAAAATTATTACTAATTATTCCTAATTACCATTAACTATGAACAATACTAATAATTTAAATTTATTAAGTAATAAAACAATATAAACATAATTAAATTACAACTAATTAAGAATAATTGAAACTAATAAAAAATTAAAAATAAATATTAAATTAAATTGAACATAAATACCTTGAAAATTGATCTGCTCTGATCGTTTTTTAAAACTTTAATATCAGCTCCGGAGAAAAAAATTAAACTGAAGAAAAACTGAACTTTAGAAATATAACTTTGAGAGAAGAAGATGGAATTTGAGAATGTTTTGAAAAAAAACGGATGGGGGTATTTATAGGTTAGATTATTTGCGACGAGTCCCGTCGCAAATACCTTAGCCGACATTTATTACGGTCAACGGGTAAATAGTTATTTGCGACGGGACCCGTCGCAAATAACCACCTGCCGACATACTATTTGCGACGGGGGAATATTCCCGTCGCAAATACCTTTTACCGCCGTCGGTTATTTGCGACGGGAATATTCCCCCGTCGCAAATAGTTTTCCCGCGATTTGGCGCGCAACGCGCGCCGGTTCTTTTGCGACGGGGAAAGCAATCCCGTCGCAAAAGCCTACTTATTTGCGACGGGTAAATACCCCCGTCGCAAATAACCCGTCGCAATTGCTCATTTTTCCCGTAGTGGGTGGTGGAGTTCCTCGACGACTATTAGAGTGATACCCTCCTATTGTACCAAGTTATGGGTTCCCTACCTAGAGTTTGTGGCCCCTCGACTGTGTATCACAATGACAGGGCGCAGGTGGACTTGGACAATTACTTCTGGACAGACGCGTGTGATGTTGGACATTGCTGATGAAATTTTGGAAATGTTGGCTACTCTTCCTTCTTTATCCACACCACACTTTGGATTTGGTTACTCTCCTAGGAGAGACGAAGACGCACAATGTATGTCACGTTCTTTCCATCTTTACCTTCTCATGGTTGGATGAGTCTACTCTCTTGATATGAGTGGCGAAGACTCCACAGGTAGTTCATCTTCTCACTGTGTTTAGCCCCTTGTGTTTGGACGAGCTTAATTTTACTCTTGGTTTGGGTTGAGCTGTTCTCTTTGACTGTATCTTGCATCTACTATATTTCTTTTTTGGTTGTATCCCTTACCACCCCTTCAATTTTTGGGGAGTCATAATGGGTATGTTAATAATCACCCTTACATGGGGTTTGCCCGCATATGTCGTGTCTTTTGCAAACGACATACTGGTCGGAGGTGACTTTAGAGGAGCTTCGGGATACTGGGTGCTTAGACCGTGTACAATGGTCATAGCTTGGGATTAAGGAGTTGAGATCTCTTTCAACTGTTTTTTTTCAGTTCTGTTAGGTTGAGACATATTTCTGGTTGGGTGTGTATTTTGCTCCTTTATTTTTCAGTTTACACTACCATGCTTTTGTACTGTCTAGAGGTTCATGCATGCTTGGTTTACTTTATAGCATTGTTGCATCTTTTACTCTTTCTCCTCTGCACCTTTTCATCGAGATGATTGTGTGTGTGTACAAGTACTTAGACAAAGGCTTCCTCGAGTTTAGTTATGCCTTTGACACTTGTCACCACCCCTGGCCTATGGAGGCGGACTTGGGGTAGTTGCGGCTTGAGCCCCGACTTGAGTTGGGTCATGACAGATTGGTATCAGAACAAGTTTATTCATTGAGATGTTTTTCGAACTATCCCCTTAAGAGGATTTAGTTGGGTTAAGGAAAACAATTTCAAAGTATCTCAAGTGCGGTTCTTAGGCTAGAGAGTCCAGTGATAGTGCAAACAGCCGATGTATCCATTCATTAGGACCCTGACAACCTGCTTGTCAACTCGGCATACTGAGATATTGGTTGCAGGGATCAATGGTACATGCATCATATATGATTGAGTCTTTGACTATCCTTCCAGATTAAACTCTTCATTATTGTTATATATATATATATTCTCATATGACCATGGTACGTCTTGATTAATCTCGGTATGCCTTCGCGACGCCAACCAGTTGTGATACCAGTTTCAAATTATGATGACGATATAATGTACAATTAAGCCTCGGTTCAAGGTCTATCCCGCGATCCCCTTCTTCCAAGTGGACATGTAGTAACACCTCCACTTGTCGAGCATCAAATCGTTCCAGCATAGTAGGTTGAGGATGCGTGCAGGTTAAGCTCACTCCGCGAGATCCAGCACTAGAGGCCGCCGATGTTCTGTGGTGAGCCAGATCCTTTCCCTACCACCACTTGACGTCCCACATCAGGCTCAGGGAGCTGGCAGTTGGGGTCGCGGACAACTGCAAACTTTGGAGGTTTATGATCACGCAACACATGAGATGATTAGAGGTACGATCTGTGTGTTTTATACTCTTGATTCAGTATTAGTAGACACAAGTTTTAGTTATTACTTTATCTCTATACTCTAGGTGTGAGAGATGAAGCTCCCAGTTGAGGTGCTAGCCTAGCAGCTTCGTCTTGAGGTTCCTACAGGGAACACTTCTTATGTATCTTTTATCTTCCGATAGTGAGAGCTATCATTTGGTGGAGAGAGGTTCACATGGGACCTTTTTGTCATCATGATGGAACCCTATGACGTCATCTTGGGTATGGATTAATTTTCCATGATCCGAGCCCAAATTGACTATCACCACAGACAAGTCAGATGCCTACGCACTAATGAGACGAGATTCTCCTTTTCTAATGAGAGATATCTCATGGCAGGACAAGTGGGTTCTGCGCGCAGGAGGTTACAACACATCACCCATCAGTTAGGGAGTATATCTCTTGGTTCAACAGGCTTTTCAGACATCTGGGTTCATTCAGTTATGGAGGATTATATGGACATCTTTCCCGAGGACGTTCCAGGACCACCTCCGAGGAGGGAGATGGAGTTTTGCATCAAATTGCATCTCGAGACCGCTCTGATATCTTCTATGGCATATCAGATGGCCCCTACTGAGCTTCGGGAGTTTTAGTTGCAGTTGGAGCACCTTCAAGAGAAGGGTTTCATCACGCCTAGTGTGTCCCCCTGGGCAGCTCCAATGTTGTTCGTGAAAAAAGTGGATGGGAGGTTATGACTTTGCGTGAATTATCATCGCCCGAATCATGTCGTGATAAAGAAAAAGTACACCTTTCCAAGGATTGACAACCTCTTTGACCAGTTGCGAGGTGCAAGATGGTTATCAAAGATCGATCTTAGGTCTGGCTACCACCAGTTGAGGGTTCTCAAGGCTGATATTCCAAAGTTGACATTCCGATGTCGCTACAGACACCATGAGTTCCTAGTGATGCCCTTTAGTGTGACGAATGCCCCTACCGTGTTTATGGATTTGGTGAACTAGGTCTTCCAGCCGTACTTGGATCAGTTTATAGTTGTCTTCATCGATGGCATGCTCATCAACTCTGTTTCAGAAGAGGATCAGGGAGAGCACTTGAGGTTGGTTCTAGATTTTCTTCGAGAGCAACAGCTTTACGGAAAACTCTTGTAGTGCCAATTCTAAATTCACGAGGTTCAATTTCTAGGGCATGTCATTTCTGAGCATGGTTTAGCCATGTAACCAGTGAAGATCAATGCAATGCTTTCTTGGGAGCCACCCAAGAGTGTGTTAGAGGTGCAAAGCTTTCTTGGCTTGGCGGGGTACTACAGGAGGTTTGTGGCAAAAGTTTTCAGAATTGCAACCCCTTTGACCACCCTGAAGCGAAAAGGGTAGCTGTTTACTTGGTCTGAGCAGTGCCAGTGGGCCTTTGAGGAGTTGAGTTTAAGGATGACAAGTGATCCAGTATTGAGACTACCAGAGGAAGGCGTGGAGTTCGTATTGTATTATGATTCCTTGGGAACTGGTCTCAGCTGTGTGTTGATGCAGCGACATACAATTATCGCATACAGGTTGAGGTAGTTGAGACCCCACGAGTAGAACTACATGAATCATGACCTAGAGCTGATAACAGTAGTTTTCACCCCGAGGATGTGGAGATACTACCTTCTGGGGAAGCACTTTTTGGTTTACTTGGGTCAACAAAGTCTCAAGAGCATCTTCATGCAGAGAGACTTGAACCTAAGACAACAATGCCGGTTGGAGTTCTTGCAGGACTATGACTTTGAGATAGTCTATACTCCAAGGAAGGGCAATGTAATAGTAGATGACCTTATCAGGAAGTCTCAGGCTCACTTAGTGCATGAGGCTTCAGAGCAGTTAGCCTCCTTGCAGTTGACCCTGGTGGAGCAGGAGGATGCAGTTTTTCTACAGTCGATGGTGTTGACTCCTCCACTTCTTGAGCGGGTGAGGGAGTCTCAGCTGGGAGACATCGACTGTGAGGTATTATGTGATCATATATCCATAGACAACTCATCATATAGATATTTTGAAGGAGGGGATCATGTCATTCTTTTTAGGGGATGAACATTGGTCCCAATCACGTTGGGGGATGAGGTGATGCGAGAGTTCCACACTTCTCCCCTAGTTGTACATCCCGGCATGGGGAAGATGCATAGAGACCTTTAGTGGCAGTTTTGGTGGTCCGACATGAGACAAAGCGCAACTGAGTTTATCTTTCGGTGCCTCGTCTGTCAACAGGTAAAGGCTAAGCACCAATTTCAGGCAGGTTTATTGCAGCCCCTTGAGATCTCAGAGTAGAAATGTGATGAAATATCCATGGACTTTGTGATAGGGATTCTACGTATAACAAATGGTCATGACACCATCTGGGTGATAGTTGACCGACTCATGAAGTCAGCACGCTTACTTGCTATTATGGAGCAGAGTTTGGTGGAGATTTTGGGGCAGTTGTACTTACGGGAAATCGTTCGCCTTCACGAGGTTCCCTTGATGATTGTCTCTGAATGTGATACGCGGTTTACATCACGGTTGTGGAGAGGCCTGCAGGAGGAATTCAGGACACAAATGAGGATGAGTACAACCTTTCACCCCCAGACTGATGGGTAGATTGAATGCACCTTCTATGTGTTAGAGGTTATGCTGAGGGCTTGTACGTTAGACTTTGGTTGGAGCTGAGAGGATCACATTCCCTTGGTAGAGTTTGTGTACAACAATAGCTATCATTATACTATCGACATGGAACCTTTTGAGGCCCTATACGGGAGACCCTGCAGGTCACCCTTGTGCTGGATAGAGATCGGTGAGACATCTCTTGTGGGCTTATAAATGGTGCAGGTGATGACGAAGAAGGTCCAGATCATCCATGATCGGATGAGGACGACCCAGAGAAGATAGAAATCTTATGCAGATCGCCTTCGTAGGCCCTTGGAGTTCGAGCAGGGAGACCATGTTTTCCTGAGAGTCTCCCCATGACGAGTATTGTGGAGGTTCATCCGGGGAGACAAGCTATCCCCGAGGTTTATCGGACCGTTCGAGATCATGCATAGGGATGAAGAATTTTCTCACCACCTCACTCTACCCCCATAGCTAGAGTGGGTGCACGACGTCTTCCACATGTCGCAGTTGAGGTGATACGTGGATGACCCTATGTATGTTATTGACAGGGGTGAGTTGTATATCAAGGATGGAGCTACCATTGTGGAACTCTCAATGAAGATCGATGATCGATAGGAGAGGACCCTGCGTGGACGAACCATCCCCTTGGTCCGCGTGTTGTGGCAGCATGGGAACGTGCATGAGAGTTCTTGGGTGCGGGAGAGCCTAGTGCAGGCTTAGTATCCCGAGTTGTTTTCTTAGTTTTGTTTTTCAGGGATGAAAATATTGAAGGAGGGAATGATGTAGAGGCCTAGTTTTTTTCCTTTTAAGACTTCAAAATAATTCTATATATATTTCTAGAGTTAGGCGCTGAGGCGACGTGCGATTCTGAGACCCGGTGTGCTCGAAATTTATTTTATAAAAACATTAAAAATATTTTATATTACACGAATGTAGATTCTTAAAGAAAATGGTATAACTCTTAAACAAAAGATCAAATTAGATATTTGAGACCATGATTGAGTCTGGAATGCTATGTTTACCCTAGCTGCGATATAAAATGGGTTGGCGTGGGACATTCAGACCCCTTGTTCATTGGCGATACATTCAGTGAGTTAATTAATTACTAAATTAATTAATTCATTTATTTCGTCACAGAGAAATGTTTTATAAGAATATTTCCAAGATGAATTCCCTACGTTTAGCCGCATAAATCTAGGGAGAATTCCAGAGCTCTTCCTCCCTCTGTTGGCGAATCACATTGGACGACGATGAAACGACAGATCTGATCAAATCAGGACGCATCAAATGCAGTAGATTCTCTCGATCATTGAAGGGTGTGTTCTTCATCAAAGAATGATCCAAAAACTAGGTAGGACTCATCAATTGTTGATTTACACCATTTGATTAAATTGATTGAGCATATCCATCCTCGTTCTTGGATCTGTGCCAATTCTTGGCCGATTGCATGCGCTCGGGTACAAAAACTTAATTCTTTTCAACTATTTTCTAACCCTGGATGCTTGTACTTGATCGTTGACCAAGAACGTTTGGCCAATTATCATTTAAATCTTTGGTTTTGTGATTTTTTCCCACTTTGCTTCACGTTCTTCATAGGTTGGACCCCACGGTCCTAGTTCAACTTTGCCGGGTTGTACCGAGCCCGATCAGATCCACGAAACTATTAAAGATCGAGAAATAAAGCATGGATCAATGAACTAAGACTAGATCCGGGATCATTGCAAGGTAGTAATGTTTGTTTCAGTGATTTGAGATCAAGGAATCAGTTGTAGAAGGCTCGAGTGCTTGTGAAACGAACGACGAAACCCTGGCGAACGAACGAAGCCGATTTCTGGTGAGAGATGACCAAAATCCATGATCCACTACCAAATCTGTAAGATTCAGGTAGATTCGAGGTAAGATCTATGACAGAACAACCAAATTCAACTTACGGATCACAGATATGGAATTATGGAAAAATCTGACTACACACCGTCTATAATGATGAACACACGGCGTATAGCCCCCTCAGCGGTGGCGGCTAGGGTTTTAAAAAAGTTGAGGATGAAACGGTGTGTAGTCCTCCAACACGTCGTGTACCCCTTTCCTGATTGGAAAACCCATTTAGAAGATCACACAGGCGAAAACTTGTGTGAACGTACATGGCCGGGTACACAACCGTGTACTCGAGTTCACAGACATGGCCCGATCCCGGTTAGCCTGGACATGCTGTGTAGTCCACATATACGACGTGTACTACTACATGGGATGGATCTGTGTGCCAGTCAGGGACATGACCAGGCGGTGGAGTGGGAGCACACACCATGTGGGTCCCCTCACACATCATGTACCCCTTAGCCTTTTTTGAGGAAACTTTAGTTGTCCCTATCTCCTTCGTTTGAACTAGGATTTTGGCTCAAAGGTAGCATATCCTAAGCGTTTTTCCACATAGAAAATGATGGTTCCCTCCACTGTGTATTTCGAGATATGATGTGGAATGTTCTGGACACGACTCCTGGTTAGGAAACGCCCGATGATGGCAGTGATTGTGCAGGTTGACCAAGACCTTTCCTAGCGGTACCCTACAATAGGGCTGGGCAGTGGAGTTCCTCGCTGATCTTTCTGAGCGGTACCATCTAGAAGGGCTGGGTATTGGAGTTCATTGACAACCTTTCTGAGCGGTACCCTCTAGCATGGTTGGGCAATGGAGTTCCTTGACGACCATTTTGAGCAGTACCCTCCAGCAGGGTTGGGTAGTGGAGTTCCTCAATGATTACCGAGTTGACCCTTCAATAGAGATGGGTAGTGGAGTCCTCGACAATTACTAGAGTATGCCCCCATCGACATGGGCACGAGTCTTCTACGATTACTTTTCAAGTGGTGCCCTCCGGTAGAGATGGACAACGGAGTTCCTCAACGACTATCGAGCGATACCCTCTAGTAGGGTTGGGCAATGGAGTTCCTCGATGACTATCAGAGTGAGACCCTCCTGTTGTACCAGGGCATGAGTTCCCTACCTAGAGTTTGTGTCCCCTCAAATGTGAGGCACAATAACGAGGCGTGGATGGACATGGACGATTACTTCTGGACAGGTGCGTGAGATGCTGGGCATCGTTGATGGACTTTTAAAACCGTTGGATACCCTTCTTAGGCTGATTTGTGATATGAAGATCCTCTTACTCTCTCATTTGGGCTTCTTTTGTCTTAGAATATATATATATATATCCTTCTTTATCCACACATTGGATTTGGTTACTCTCTTTCCAAGAGAGGCGAAAATGCGTGAGGCATGCCATGTGATTTTAGTGTTTAGCTTCCCATGGTTGGATGAATGTGCTCTCCTGCTATAGGTGGTGAATACTCGATGAGTATTTTATATGTTCACCGTGTTTAACCCCTTATGTTTGACAAGCTTACTTTCACTCTTGGTTTTAGTTGAGCTGTTCTATTTGATTGTATCTTGCATCTAATGTCTTTGTTTTCCTATTGTATCTCTTACTTCTCCCCCTTCAGGTTTTGGGGTGTCCTACTGGGTATGTATATACTCACCCATTCATAGGCTTTTCCCGCACGTGTCATGTCTTATGTAGATGACATACAGGTTGATGGTGACTTCAGAGGAGCTTAGGGATACTGGGTGCTTAGACCGCGTATGATGGTCGTAGCATGGGATTCAGGAGCTGAGCTCTCTTTCAGTTATTTAATTTTCTAGTTCTTTCAATTTGGAACATATTTCTGGTTGGTTGTGTATTTTCCCCCTTTACTTTTCAGTTTACACTACCGTACTTTTGTACTCTCTAGAGGTTCATGCATGCTTGGTTTACTTTATAGCAGTGTTTCATCTTTTACTCTTTCCCCTCTGCACTTTTGCATCGAGATGAATGTGTGTTGGCGTACATGTACTTAGGTAAAGGCCTCCCCTAGTTTAGTTATGCCTTCAGTGCTTGTTGCAAACCCCTGACCTATGGAGGTGGTTTTGGGGTAGTTGCAACTTGAACTTCGGTTTTGGTCAGGTCGTGACAACAATCATGGCATGAGATGGATTGAATATTTGAATTTTCCAATGAGTTTATCTAATTAAAATAGTAGTGACATGTGTTCAAAAAACATTGATGTTTTCATTCTGTAAAATTCTATTGTACTGGGTTGAAGTTATTTGTGTGTGTAATCAAAAGTTAAAGAGGAAGATTGGATTAGGTTTCATCATGAGCATGAGATGATGAAGTCCCTTTTTGGTGTTTCTAATTTTATTCAGGTTCAATTAAAAGGAGTTGGAGGGACTTTGGGGTTTTCTAAGACGGTGGTTTCAGCTTTGAAGAGGGGTGAAGCTGAGTTGTTCAATTAATTGCTTTAACAAACTCTAGTCCAAAGAAGAAGGTCAATGCTTCCTCATCCTTTCAGTCATTTGGTTGTGAGTCAGATTTGAGGTGATCACCACATGTTTAACATAATTTTTCAATGAAGTTTCGATGTGAAGAAATAGTTTGTTAACTATGTGTCATGCAATTCTTAATGGATATTCAAGTTTTTTAGTTCTGAGATTTCTAGTCTGGAGTGAAGTGCTTTGTGGAGTTATGATGATAATGAATCAACCAAGGGGATGAAAAAAATCCATATACACTTCTAGATTCATTTGAAAAAGAACAAACATGCGTTTGTTTAATTATATTTCTAAGGCTATACTCAAATCACGTGCAAGTGATAAAACTCACTGTTAAGTTCCATGTAGTTGGTTAAAAACTAAGGAATATTCTAAGTCGGTGGATGATTTCAATGAGTGAAGGTAAAAGAAAAAAGTTAAATAAGGGAGCTCAAGGCGAAAATACTAACAATCCTAATTCTTGATTTCTCTGACAAGGAGACTAAGACGACTGACTAACTTCAGATATGCCAACTCATCTAATAGATTGAGGAGCTCATTAGAAGAGGGACCAAATGATATTTTCATGGTGATCATAATCAAGAGCTTCAATGTTGGTGCATGCCTAGGATAAAAGAGGTAAATATTTCATTGACTTGAGAGAGAAGATACCAATTTATCATTTTCTTGCTTCTTCTGTTTCACTTTTAATTACATTCATGTATCATTACGTCTTTGAACATACTTTAACATAACTTAATTGAGGGAGATTTTACAGTTTTTTTTATATTTTTCTTGATCTAGATAATCATTTCTCTTTTGCAATTTAATCTCTTTGATTGCTCATCTTGAGGAGCGCGATTGGTCATGGGAGTAGTTTTAATTCTCAAGGAAGATTATAACACTTCTAACTAATCAATTTCATATTGAGACAAATCAATTTTCCTAATCATCACATTCCATTAGCATCCTCAGTAGTTTCCTCTTAAATACTTTTGATTGTCTTTACTCCATGACATAGTCATTATAAAGATTACTAACATGTCGTGATAACCTCCAATCCTTGTCAATCATGATCATGAAATCTTAATCTCTCAAAAGATCACATGAATTTGCTCCTATGATCTTCAATCAATAAATGAACACATGGGTAGAGTCATGGATAATCATTAAGAATCATGATATTAATTAATTTAATTCCAGAACATTATTGTCACATTCATATCTCCTTATTTAAAAACTCAGTTTTCAAATAGTCTATGAATATCCCATTTTAATTAAAACAATTGATTCTAACATACCTATTTATCCATAACAATATTATCTTATGTATCACTTTAAACTTCAAAGTTAATCTTACATGTTACAAATTTCATTTTATATATATTCTAGAAACTCAGAATTAACTCTTATTTATTATGAAGAACTTCAAAATTGATATATTGTATCTCCTATTGAATCTTCCATATGCTCCAAGTTTTCTTACGTGTTATACTATAGCCTTGCCTTTGGCACATTTCTATATGAGATTGTGATTTTACACTTTAATATTAAATGGGAGATATTACATATCCTTTGAAATTTTAGTGTAAATATTACATATGATCATATTGATATTACGTATCCCATAGTGAACTCCTTGTGACATTATCAACATTCTCTTCTATAATCATATATGTATTTCTTTTTGTTTTTCAAGAAACTCATAGGTATTATGTATGAAATCTTTAACACTTCAAATCACCACAAAACCTCTAGAACTCATCTATAGGTTTCTAAAATCAACGCAAAAACATTCTAAAAAACATCCAATATTACTCAATGATTCTTATATTGAAAACAAATACATTTGTCACGACTCGTCCCTCGGGGCTCGTGCCGTGACTACCCCAAACCCGCCTTCCATAGGCTATGGGCTGACGACTAGTATCAGAAATACGTATCCCTAAAATGGGAAGGCATTGCCTACTAACCTGTATAGACACACAGTCCAAGAACACAACAAGAAACAACCACAAAGTAAACTGCTGTAGTAAAAGTGTGCTGAAAGTAAATGAGGCAGAATACAAGTCCAACTGAAAAGTACAAGTACAACTGGAAAGTACAAATACAACTGAAAAGTGAAAAACAACCCCTGGATCGTCCATCGAGGATCCTACCTGAAGGGTAGGTACAACTCACGATCCGTAGTCCCTGCGTCACGTCACGCCTAATGGTTCACCTCCGAGCACCGTCCAGTCCTGACTCCCTCAGCCTCGATCAATACTGTCTGTCATTTGCACAAGACACAACAAGGTGCGGGCGTAGCCCGTGCAGGGGTGAGTATAATGATACTTAGTAGGGACCCCAAGATCCCCGTAGGTCTCCCAGAGTTCCACAAAGAAAATACCACAAAGTAAGACCTCAATCTCAAAGCACGAAGCAATAGACATCAACACTAGTTAGGTATATGCCCATACATATAACTAAGTTATCAAGATATACTCATCTCACACATGAGGGAAGAATACCACAAAGGTAACACCACGAAGGTAGAAGTACCACACAGGTAACACCACGAAGATTGAAGTACCACACATGTAACACCACGAAGACAAAAGTACCACATAGGTAACACCACGAAGATTGAAGTACCACACATGTAACACTACGAAGACAGAAGTGCCACACAAGTAACACCACAAAAACAACACCACGAAGGTAGAAGTACCACACAAGAAACACCACAAAGATAGAAATACCACTTAAGTAAAGACTCAACTCACAATCAGGTATTGCTTAAGTACAAAAGTACAGATGAGTAGTCGTAAGTCTAGATCATCTTATTCTGTTAAGAAACACTACTACTGACCTACACAAGATCGATATCTGACCCATACAGGATTGGTATGCGCTGACCCACACAGGATCGCTGAGCGCTGACCTACACAGGATCTGATAGAAGTTGACCCACGCATGATCGATAGATGCTGACCCACATAGAATCGATGTTCTTTCTTCACGTTACAGCCTACCACAGGATTCCTTACACCCGGTGCGCTCGAGTTCCATAGAATCTGCCCCTTGAGATATCGGTCGTACCTCGACCGCCACTAAGCTCCACAAAGGTGTAACCCAAAGGACCGCTATGTCATAAGGGTTCCAACGCGACAGACGGTGTGTCGATCGGACGCCCGGTCTGTGAGTTATAAGCATTTTAGTTCCGAGGGTCCGGTTGGATTCGGGTTCGATCCAACCCGGCTGTACTCCAACTGTCTCCCAAGTGGAGTATACCAAAAGGATTATCTCGCTCCAAGGGTCTCAGCGCCGTAGACGGTTCGTCAAATGGACGCCCGGTTCTCAAGTTATGTCCCTTGAAGTGTTTCTGGGTTCGGTTGAACCTGAGTCAGGTCCGACCCGACCCAGTCTGGGTCCGACCTGGCTGGGCGGGGCCGTGGCGGGCTTGGCCCACTGGGCCGCGGTTCGGCATGGCCCGCAAGGGGGGCGCGACCCGCCAGTCTGGCCCGCGGTGGGGTCTGTTAAGGAATCGTCGGGAGATGCAACGACAGAAACGAGAAAAACGAAAGAAAGAAAGGAACAAGAACACAGTAATTTACGTGGTTCGGGAATAATCCCTACGTCCACGGGAGAGGCAGAATTTCACTATATCGAAAACACAAATTACAGAGGTTTTTCAGTAATGACCCTAGCCTGAAAATGGGATATAAAACAATGGAGAAGACGATCACTGTTCGGAAAAGTGAGTCCGCGTTACTATAGTGAACGATGGTCAACTTTGTCAAAAGCGCTACAGTTACTGCCAGCTGGAAGTCAAAAGTGCTACAGTGAAGTTGACTCCGAAGTCCACACTGCTACAGTGCCTGTCGGTGTCGGGCGGTCAGCTCCGCTACAGTGCCGAAAAAATTGGGCCGGGACCTTCGGCCCCCGGACCCCCAGAGCAGGGGTGTGTTGCCCCTACAACCCTCAACGAGCTCACCGCGGAGCTCGACCCACGACAGTTGCGGGCCATAAGCATTCGGCCCAACCGGATCGGGCAACACCAATCCAACAAGGTTTACCCTAGCCGCGCGGGGGGGGGGGGGGGGGGGGGTGAGACCTTAGGTCTCCTGAACGGCCCGAAGTCCATTCGACTTATGAAGTGGTGACGACACGTGGGCGCCGCCCCGTCGCAGCGGAACTCGTCAAAGGCGCGAGTTCCTCCTCCGTTGCGGCTTCGGCCGCGACCCCTTGATCACTGGCGGTGCACTGGTCGCGCCACCCTCCTCTTCCGCGACCGGTTGATGTGTTGACCGCCTCTTCCGACCGTCGCGGTTGACGAGCCGCGGTCGGTTCCTCCGGCTGCGGGGTGTGCCGCCTCCTCCCTCACGGTTGGTCGGTGTGCCGACCGCCTCCTCTGACCGTCGTGGATGACGACCCGCAGTCGGTTCCTCCAGTGGCGCGGGTGTGCCGCCTCCTCCCTCGCGGTCGGTCGGTGTGACGACCGCCTCCTCCGACCGCCACGACTGACGAGCTGTGGCCGGTTCCTCCGGCGGCGCGGGTGCGCTGCCTCCTCCCTCACGGTCGGCCGGTGTGCCGGCCGCTGCCTTGGTCCCTACCGGCACCGGTCGCCGGTACCGCAGTGCCGACGGTCTTCCAAAGAGAACGAAATGGTAGCAAGGTAGCGGTGGGTCCGGGCCGGGTTCGTTAGGCCCGCGCCCTTCGCGTTAGATTGGAAACAACACGAGGGATGAAAAAGGATTCTACAACTCTTGAAATTAAAACCAAAAGTAAACCCCACCTTAAGAACGATGTATAACGCCTGCGATTGAGGAAGTGAGTCGGCGTTCGTCTTTCCCGCAACAAGCTTCCAACGACACCGCTCGTACGTCGTCCTTCGGTTCGTGGTTCAGTGTCTCTCGTCACCTCCCACTGGAACCGGTTTCGTCCTCCAAGGGTTTGGCGTCTCAGTACTTTGTCAGCTCTTCGTTGTTTGGTGAAGCAGTGCCGATACCTCTCCCCAAGCTCCATATAAATATGAGGGGGAGATTGTCTAACGCTCGTGGGATTTATGAGGGTTCATTAATTAGGAACATTCCTCATTCCCAACGACGCTGTTACTTAGGATTAAAGGGTCAAACCATTTAATGGCTTGACACATCGCTGGTCCCATGTTGCCGCTTATCCATTGGAGGAAAAGAAAGAAATAAAATAAAATAACAAAGTTATTTTATTTATTCTTTTAAAAAGTCTCAAAATCTAACTTTTTCTCCAGACCTACTGTGGTTGAAGTGAAACCTCTCTTAAGCGAATCTTGGCGCTGCGGATTCAACGGTGCCCTCAAATTTTTAATCTGAGTACCGGTTCAAAAGTTAGAAAATGCCGCTTGCGCGTTTATTGAACGCACCTTAAAAAAAGTTCAGAAATTCTTTTCGGGCACACTGGGCCTCAGAATCATGCACCGCCAATTTTTGCATACTCGTAATAATTCCATATAATTAAAAAAATTGCATGGAAAATCCGGGTCTTTACAACATTAATTTATAAGAAATTCCCCGGGTTCTTAAATCCATGTTTTTCACATGTATGTTGGCCCGACCATCACACCTTTATATTATTGTCTACTATGGATCACTACCTTATGGTTTTGATTTCCCTATGGCTCACTGACCATCATTGTAAATGTCCTCATATAAAGAGAGGATCACCACCCTCATTCTATGGTGCAATTGAAACCCTTCTCAAATCCCATGTGGTACTAATAATATATGGGAGTAGACCATCCCAAATTGTCCATGGGATGGAGGTGAGTCCCTTATCACAAATATTAGTGGGAATTGATCATTTGATTCCAATAATACGCCCTTAGAATTACCCAAGTTATTTGAACTCACGACCTTACTTTGATGAAATGTATTAAACATGTATGTCATCTTTGCCATCACACCTATATGATATCACCCACTCTAGCTCACTTCCTCACGGTTTTATTTTCCCTAGGGCTCACTAACCATCACAGGAAAAAGGGTCATACAAGGAGATCACATCCAACCCCATTATTTGGTGTAATTGAAACCCTTCTCAAATCCCATGTGGGAATCATGATAATTGGGCATAGTGCATCTCTATTTTTCTATGGGTGGGAGTTAGTCCCTTGTCAGGAATCCCTAGAGGTGATAAACATTTGGTTCCAACAATACCCTTAATTTATCCTAAGAGACCTTAAACTCTAGTGTAAATCCTTAAGACTTGTCGAAGGACATTGAACACCAACATATTCATTAAGCATTCCTAAGGGACCATAAATCCTAGTATTACCCTTTAAGTCTTCTTTGAGGTCCTTAAACTCTAATATATCCCTTTGACACCTTACTTACTATATTTAAACTCTGACATAACCTTTAAGTATTCCTAGAGGATCTTATATTTTTGTATACCCTTTAAGCATTCTTAAGAGACCTTAAACCCCAATCAAACCTACATACTCTCTAGAGATAAGACAGTGAGCCTATATCTCATGTGTGTGACATGTGTACACATCAAACCCATTTTTACCTCAATTCCTAGCTTTAAATTATTGTGTAACCATTAGGTATTTATAGAGGAACTTAAATTTCAATGTACTATTTAAGACTTCATGGGGGGCCTTAAACCACTTTCATGCCTGCCTTTATGGTTTTAAACTATGGCATATCAACCTCGATGTCTTTCGAGATAATACTAAATTATAGAGTTCCTTCCTATATAGATTTAAAATATAGCATAACCATGCACACATGTTCTCGTGTATTAAGTACAAGTCTCCCTATGCCTTGAGAATAAAATGATTTAATTCATCTAATGCCCTTTTAAATACATAAGAGTCATTCAATCCCATTATCATAGGTATTCACCCTACCAAGGAAGAATGTGATATAAAATAAACTATTATTATTGTGAATGATGTCACAAACATGTATTATATCTATAATAGAGTACTAGATAAGAAAAAAAGATCATTTCTGGGAAGATTTAAACTCCCTTATTCACGATTTTATCTAACTCACACTATATACACTCTAAATCGGGATCACAGGTGTGCATTAACACCAGAAATAGTAACAATGTGTTTTTACAAAACTTTGAGAGCTACACCAAAAGTGCTTTAGAGGATATCCAAAATGATTTTTGGATGGATTTTCGCAAGTTGTTACATATGATGTAACATATGGTGAAAATAAATGAGAGATTTTCTAAAAGAAGTTTTTTAGGATATCTAAAAGCAACTTTGGATATGGTTTCACACGTTGTTATATCTAATATAACATAAGTTAACAGTCCACTAAGACTATAAGTCTTTAGTGAAGGTGAGATATTGATAGTTATATACACTAAATACAAACCATGGTGTGGTGGTATAAGCCACATCATGGTTTCTTTTGATTTACACTATAACATAGTTGAGGTCACTTTGTCATGATTTTATACATAGAAGTTCATGGGTTATACGATAATGAGCGAGACAACCTCTTTTTCCTAATATAAGCCATCATTATTGGTTAGATCATCATGTGATGATAATTAAGGGACTTTAAACTTCCAAAATAAATTTCTAAATATTAAATAATCAATTATAGGATTGAATCATAAGTTACAAGGATTTGTAGCATTTGAAATGTTTATGAACTACTTCATTAATAAATGTAATGTTTAAGAAATATTTTATATCCTTAGGCCTACATAAATATGTTTAATCCTTATATAAGTTATGGAATTTGAATATGATATTTATTCCATATAGAATCCTTGAATCTAAGCTCACTGAAGCTCCTGTTTTTCTTTAAGATTTTAATCAAATTTTTTAGTACACGACTTAAAGGAATTCATTCCCAAGCATTAAGAGATTTATCACAGTCCATTATATATTTCTCAGTGATCTCTATTAATATCATGTATAATATCTTGAGAGAATAATTTATCAATGAAAAGGACCATTCTTTATTTATTTTTATTCACTACAAAAATTAATGGATAGATGTTATAGAAAAATGGGGTTTGGTTAATTGTTTCTTCTTTGTTTGGATATGGTTTATCACCTCTAAAACCCTTCACATCAAACTTATAGTCTTTCTTGAAATACTCTAACTTATTTATTTTATATTCAAATATAAAATCATAATATCCTCATAATTTTTTTTGGATTCCAATACCTTCATATTAAGAATATTAATTTATTTATCCTTGTAAAAATGAATCTAAGGAACTTATTCATATTATTCTATTTCATATGTGATACATTCACTTAATCGATAATCTTTAGAAAATTCGCTTTTTTTTCAAAAAAAAACATCCATAATTTTCCATTGGGATTATCTTTTCATGATTTTATTCTCTTTATCCAATTTAATTATTTTTATTACCAAAATAGAGATACCAATTTATTTTCGAGTGTAGGGTGTATTAGGGATTAAAAAATTTAATTATTTACATCTTTTTAAATGTTTCTTTTATTGTTAGAAAATGATAGTTCTCTCAATGTATCCTTGTATATGAATAATAAAATAGTTATAAGTTTTAGTTGGTAAATTTCCAATATGGAGACTTATTCCAAGGATCAAGATTGACTCACTTATCATCTTTGTCGAATCACTATAATCAACACTTTGATTATAGGAAGTTTTTAGTAGACTCAATTTATGTTAAGAATCCCCTCCCCTATAAAAGTTTTCTACATTGAAATTTCATTTAATATCTCTTAAATAATAAGAAATATCAAACCTTGATATAAATATATTGAAATGTGTCCATCTTCACAGTATTTGAGATTGGATAACTCCTCCCTTGAATGTTTTTGTAATTCTTTCATCCTCATGGAGATTTTTTTGGGTGCTCTTTCTATCTCCATCAATAATTTCATCTCTATTTATTTTTCGCCTTAAGCGTATTCTATTTTTAATAGATATTTATCTCTTCCACTTGAATCTATAAGATATTATAATATTATTTCCTCGTTAAAATATAGTTAAATTTCAATCAAAATTTTCTATGAAATCTAAGTGGTTTGAATATGTCAAATCTGAAAACATTACATATATTCAGAGGTAGGAAATAAAAATTTAAACGTTATTTAATAGTTACCATGTCATGTAATAACTTAGAATGAGATGTTCTTCTTTAGACATAAGGAACCCTAAAATCATGCTTGACCAAATGCCTTATTTTGATAAAAATGTATAAAATCTCTTATCATTCCTTCTTTAAAATATTTAGCTAAAAATATATTTTTTTGTATTGAAATTGTAATTTCACTCATATTTGTTTATCCAAAAAAATACTTCAATATACATAACATTATAATAACCCTGACCCTAATAACCCATAGTTGATGTTCATTTATTCTAATGGTATGAAATTTCATAAGATCACAATAATAAGGGTCAAAAAATTTAGTAATCTTAGGATACTAGCTACATATATGAACATTATATTACATTGGAAACATAAATTACATCATAAAAATACATAAAAATTTATTATTTCTCTATGATTCTCTATATGTCACACGCAATATTCTTTATGGTTTGTTAGGGAAATGGGCATATAATATAAAGGTTGGTCTCAGGCGCTTGATAAGAGATATCATACAGTGGAAGCAATGATGGAATAATTGTGGAATAAATAATATGTAAGGAATAAATAATCAATGCATACCATATAAATGAATACATAATCAAAACATATTGATAAATGATATAAAAATATTAATAAATAATTACATGGATAACAATAATAAGTATCATAACGATGGAATGCATAATATTGGACATCATAATGATGTCATCGAGGATTTATACCAATACATAAAAAATAAAGGGTAACGATGCTCCCATTACACTATAGTAGTTTGTACCATGATACCTACCAATGAATCATGGGGATATATAATTAATGGAACCACCTACCACATAATAAGTCCAATACATCCATAATATCAAAAAAAAATGTCTCGACAATACATATCATAGTGTTTCGAAACTTACCTTTTACATACCCATGGACAATTAATCAATAACTATCCATATAGAAATTATAGATATAATATTTTCAAGGTTTCTCTAGTTATAGAATAATATTTATATCTAGGTGAATATCCATTAATAAAATTAGAAACTAATAGGATATTAATAATGAAAAGGAAAGTATCATTATCGAAGAAGGAATAATGGAATAATAGGGTATGCTATATTCATTATATAAGGTTATCATTGAGAATTAATTATTGAATACAATAGTTTTAATGGAGGGTGACCAATAAAATGATATATTAATTCCCTATAAAAATTAGGACCATGTGACAAACATATTTGATACGCATTAGGGATACAAAATTTCCTTAAGGAGATACTCTGAGGTTGGAATGTTTTGATATTGAAGGTTCACTTATGACAATATAAGGGTACTAAGTGGAGGTTGATCCAAATATATAATCTTCAACCTTCTTTATTTAGAGTTCACCACTTAGAAATAATACATTCATAAAACCATAAATACATGGAATGTATAGGGATTTGAATAATGATGTTTATGGTGATAGAAATATTTTGGAATTATAAAAACATATGAAGATGTTATAATAAGAGGGAATGATAATATCATATTCATATTATAGTGATGGATTTATAATATTGAATCATAAAAACATTAGATATGGAAATCTAAAGGAATCCAAAGGATTACAAAGTAGAAATGAAAAGAAGAGATTGAAAACTCTTACCTTGCTAAATAGATTCCCAATACTTGAGAATCAACTCCTAAGAACCTTAAGATCATCTTGGAAGGAATCTTAAGAGGTAAATTTAAAGGATAACTATGATAAATGGTTTTGGAGTAAATAGTAATTGGAGGATGTGTTGGTATTTATAGAAATTTTGGGAGAATTGTTTAATAATTTTTAGAATTAGGGTTGGAAATTTGGGTTGTAAAAAATTGAATACCATTGGATTGCTCATTGTTTTAGATCATGTTATTTGAAATTTAAACCATTTGTTGGAATTTATTATTTAAGAACCCACCTCCATTAATTTATTGTATTTTTACAATGGAAAATAAATTTGTTCCTAAAGAATGTTTTTTAAACATTAAAATACATTTTAGACATTGGATATTACTTTATACGTTTCAAAAATTGATTTTAATATTTTGAAATAAATTATTTTAATAAATAAAAAATTTTATGTAGTTAAATCATTTATGTTACTTATTACATTATTTTTACAAAAAAATGAATTCATAAAACACGTTGTAAACATATACCGCATTTTACTATTCACTCTAAAATTTAACTGTCTTAGAAAATTCTCAAACTTCATCATTGGGTTATTTTAACATACTGATTCTCAAATTGAAGCCCATTTTATGAAAATAATTTCCTATATATGAAAATTTTAATTATTGACTAAAAACTCTTAGTTATTTTAAAATCATGCATTTGGACCCAATATACGAACTCCATTTTAATATATATTTATTATTCTAAGATATATATATATATAATTATATTCTCATTCATTGATTAACACACATTATTTATATTCATTAATTATACTATTTACCATTTGATATTATATATTTTACTAGACACATGTATATATAATGGCCACATTACAATTCCAATGGTCACCTTACTTTTACAAAAGTCATCACCCATTATAAATACACTTCATTCTATGTTCAAAAATGATTCATGTAATTATCTTAGTTTTTTTAAAATATCTATTCATTTTCTTATTATTATTTTTATAATTTTAATGTATCCTTTTTCTTATCATTCTTTGGAAAATATGAATCTTTAGAGTTCAAGATTATGGTGTTTTCGTATTTTTTTTTATTTTTTCTATAAATCTATTTATATCCATTGTAATGAGTGTTACTCTATAGTTTGTGTCATATTACTATGATGAAATAAAAGAGATTATATTGTGAGATGCTTATTTTAATGAAATATTTAATTGTTTTTATAAAATCTCAGGTTATAAAAACACAATCTCATTCCTTCAAGAGTGAAAAATTGAAAAGTACGAATTTATACTCCTAACAATCACTAGTAAATTCTCGCTAAAATGTTTAATAGATAATGGTACACCATATAGGATTCTCTAATTCTTCTAAAAATCCTCACCTTGAAATAACATTATTGTTTATGTTTATTAATTTCCTTCGTCATGTTTGGTTGTTTTGACTCACTATAAAACCCCATGATCTTCCATTTTTATATAACCATAACATGGTTTCCTTCATGGGTTTTCATTTTACCCTCATTTTCTATCAACTCTGACATATTTTATCATCATAATCATTACCACGACATAGTTTCCTCTATGTTATATCGTTTCACTCCAAGCATTAACACCAAAAGATCTATCACCTGAAATTACATATAAAGGTAAAAATTGAAGGATATGTCACCTAAAACATATATATCATAAGATAAAATCCAGGTGTCATAAATTATGACAATTATGATGAATATAGAACATTAAAAGCCATTAGGTATAATGTTTCCTATGATATAATGATATTTCATGGCACTACCTTGGAGATATTGTATTACATGAATTTTAATGTATGATTCACTATGCATCCTATGATTCCTTAGGTAGTTGAATGATAAGTGTTATCATATCGAGAATATACTATGTTGGATATCATGAATTTTTATGTTTCATATGCTAAAACACTTGGGAGGATCAAAGGTGCTTTCATACGATGAATGTATGAATGAAAGAAACATTGGCTCATAAATTATGTAATTCCTAAGTTTACATCTACACACTCAAGAATGTCTTGAGGGTTATATAAACTTGTCTAAGGCCATGGAAATGGTTATGTCATTCTATATATTCTTTTATAAATATCTATTATTTCTTCTCTATATACCTTGAGAGGAACTAGAATGTCGTGGGAATAGAGGAGGGCCATGCACATGCAATGGGTGATCACATCAGCCTATGGATAAACCATATATAATGGGGTCTGATGACAACCCCTTATGGATCTCTATAAAGTATTTAGTTGTAGGAATGGTGTTGTATCCTTTTAAGGTGCAAGGTACATACGAGTTCTTCATTTTAGTTATACACGGTTTTGGGTTTCATACATAGAGATCTTGAGAATTTGAGGCTTCTCATTACTTCTGCTATGTTGAAGGAGTATCATTGGATACTGAGAAACCCATCACTAATATTAGAGATTCATCATATTGTTATATTCTCAAAATCATGCAAGAAAAATGAAGAACTTTTTTATCATGATCCAATTGTATTTTCTACAATAAAAAATGATATAAAATTTGTACTGTGGTTGGTTATAAGATATGGGATTTCGTAGTCTATGATATAGTTGTGCCATATGATATGGGATATCGTAAGCATTGAAGCAGTTAAATTTCTTCAATTTTTTATGAATTATAGTGTATGATTGGGGATATTGTATGAGCTGATAGTGATGTTCTATGTTTTGAAAAATAGAGCATTGTATTTCCTTTATGATTTAGGTGATATCATAAGGTACAAAACCCCAAACATCGAAGGTTATATTATAAGACGAGAATTATCTATCATTAAATTTGATATAGTAGATATAGTATAGTTAGATAAGAATAAAAATTGAATTTTTCTACTTTTCAAATTAGAATCGGATAAAATTGTTTATAAATTATATTCAAATGTATTTTGGGATATCTATTTAATTTATAAATTTATTATAAATTATTTTATTATAAAATGGTTATAATTATTTAATAAATATTTATGAAACATTTTATTAAATAAACGTTTCATGATATTAATTATTATTATGAAAATAACTTTTTCAAGTTATATTTCATGAATTATAATTTAGATGTAAAATTTTTATATGGAAATTATGAGAGTGATTTATAAATTTTTTATAAATTACAAAATTAGTAAAAATATATAGTTTATATTTAAAATTATGAACTGTTCATAATTGTTCTTTTGAAATGTTCAACTTAAAAGTGTCATATTTGAGAAATTATTTAAACTATATCAAAAAGAGTTTTGATATTTGATATGACAAATATTTAAATAGTAATTTATATTTCAAAATTAGATTATGTTAATTGCTTATATAATATAAATTTGAATTTAAAATGTTTATAATTTATGTAATATCATACTTTTAAGTAGAATTCCATATAAAAGAATAATATGAATGAGTTCATATTGAATAAAAATATAAAATGTTTATATTTATTTTAATTATGGATTGTTCATAATGCATGGATAAATTATAAATTTTTTATAATTTCTTTATTTTTGAATTGTTCATAAAATGCTCATCACATTTTTAAATTTATGAATTATTAATTTATTTAGTTTTTTCCTTGTTATATTTATGGATATAATTTTTTTATACCATGAATGATTGTATAGTTTAGTTTAGAGTATTAGCTACTTTTATAAATTGTCCCATATTCATTTATGGAGTTACATGCAAGGTATGCTAATTTATTTAGTTTTATACTACCTTGAATTTGGATTGTATGTGGCTATGAGATTGAATCAAGAATTTGATTATAGTTTAAACAAATCAAGTGTTAGAATTATGATGAAATTAAGGTATCTCTTAAGAAAATTATCATTGGGTAGAGGTAATTTTGGTTGGACTGCTCACTAGCCTCGAGGCTAATGCATTGTCAAGAAAAGTGGGGGTTGGCTAATTGTCACTCCAAGATTACTGTGGTGGGAATTGTTGATTTCATATGAATATAAGAATTCAAATGAAAGTGGTTTCATGTAGCTTATGCATAGGATGTGTTAATCTATGTATAAATATAGTTAGCTTTTAATTTAGGTTAGTAACACAAGCTATGAGTTGTGTATTGATCCACACATAAATATGGATTAAACATATTGATTTTATGGAAGAAATAGGATTCAAAACTAATTCATTAGAAGCATGGATATGTAATGAGA
The DNA here is from genome assembly GCA_963277665.1 of Viscum album. NCBI lineage: Eukaryota > Viridiplantae > Streptophyta > Magnoliopsida > Santalales > Viscaceae > Viscum > Viscum album. Next base: position 1,936,896,870 of record OY728142.1, read on the forward strand.
ATACATTAGATAAGATTGTGAGATTAAATCCCCTTTAAATTTTCTATGTGTTGGATTCCTTCCAAAGAATACACTTGTCGATACCTCAATCATTCAACCAAGTAGGTTCTAACAAAGCGGGGTTACCTTGAATTACATTTTTAAGGTAAGCAAGTAATAAGGCGACCCAAAGAGTTAGGTGTCTCATTTTTGGAATTTTATTTCGGTTACACTTTTCTAGGAAACCATAAGAGTTAGGATAACAGAGGAATGGTGTTGATTTTATCCATATGATGGATTAAAAAGAGTTGTATTCCCAAACATATAAGAGCCTTATATGACATGACTAGGATACTTTAATACCTAAATAACTAAATTATCACAAACCACCCCATGAGTCAACCTCAATCTAGTCACTTAGGATGTCCCACGACAAGGCCCGAGGGGCGTTCCCGATCCTCCCAGGTTAATAAAAAGCACCAAGGGAATGAATGAGAACCAAAGGGAACAATTTCACCCAATATAAATAAACAGAATAATAGAAATAAATAGATCATCCCAAAAAATAAATTAATAGAGAAACTAAACAATCTATTTACATAAACTGAGAATACAACAAAAACTGAACACAAAACCAAACTGAACCAAATGAACACTAAGACTCCATGTGACCCCAAGGGTCATTCTTTTATTTCAAAACCAACATCACCCATGATGATCAAAACCAAACTAGAACCTGTACTAAAAGCTAAAAATAAGAAGAAACAATAGGTGTGAGTATTAAAACTCATTAGGCATTCCCAAAAAATATATCCGCAATGAAATTCATTTAAATAAAATAAACATCAATCTCAGGGTTGAAATGAAATTTATATGACATAGGTTTTCAAAACCTTTTCACTTTAAAGAAAACACAGTCCATTGCCCATTTTCATTCAAAACAAGATTCTTTTCCAAGAAGAAAACATTAACATTTTAGAGGAGAAGAGAGGGAGTAAAAAGCATGTTTTTTTCCTTTAAAAGGAAGAAGTAATGTGCATAACATTTTCAGAACATTTTCCATGAACATTTGGAAACCAATGCATCACTTTTAACAAAGAAGGTACACCATACATGAGATCAGAAACAATGATCACATAATAAGGGAAATGGAATATAGCACATATATGTAACCAACCAGCAAAGCATCTCAATCATCCACCACAAATAACTAAGTTCTGAAGAACATGAGAGAACCTAGGATCTTAGTGGATAATCTAGAACATACTAAAACATGAATCATCCCGTAGGAATGCCTCACCTTATGACATCAATCCACTCACACGCTCGGTCTTACCCTACCTGACCTAACCGAGGGTCACAATCCCAAACTAGAGCAAGGTCCATACAAAGGGCCACTATCCAGAGGTCAATCGTAAGCTAGTACAACAACCATTAACTAAAAATACCCTAGATATGCCATGTTGTCATGTCAAGACTAAAGTTGGGGTGTGAAAATGAAACCAAACAAGAAACCAACCATGCATATACATATCCATATCACACACACACACACACAAGTACAAACCATCATATCATCCCAAGGAGAGGTCCCTTGTCTTTCAACCATTTGTCCATAAGGGAGTCCCTCACTATGGAACTCCCATCCCATTCAACATAACTAAGTCAAGAGGATCATCCAAAGATAGATTTCAAGAGAACCAATTTTACCAAAGTTTCAAATGGGCATTAAGTAGTCTTTGAGCAACCAAACATTTCCAACAAGAAGTCAAACACATAATTTTCAATCCAAAACCACTCAAAAATCCATTTAAGAAACTCCAAACCAACATTTTAGAATACAAATACATTTTCCAAGCCAAAACCATTCCTTAAAAATCACAAATCACTTACAAAATCCAACCAGGAATTTTATCAATTAGATGGCATGCATATCTTAACAAAACAATTATATACACTTTAAAGAAAGAAGGAAACCACCTTATTTCACATCAAACAATTATTCTAAAAATAATACATCACTAATTAACATCCAAGTGATTTGTGAAAAGCAATAAATCAATGTATTATAAAATTTAAATGGAAAATGAAAAGGGAACCTACCTTAAATCATAAGCGCTTCAACAACGCCAACAAAAAAAACACTAAGAGGGTTCCAAGAAGCAATAACATCCACAAGTTACCCTAAGAAGACAAAAACCCCCAATTTAAACTCAAAGAAAAAATAACCCTAGATCCATAAGACCAAGTAAGAAGAATAACTCAAGAGAAAATGGAAGAAGGATGAGGAAGAAGAGCGGAGGAGATTACCTTAAAGATTTATTCCCAAAACTTAAAGAAATCCCTTAGATACACCCTAGGAAGAGGAGGAGAGACTTGGAGAAGGAGGGAAGATCTCCTCTTAGGTCACATGAGCTAAGAGATGGAGATAGGGGGCGTTTGGGGTTAAAAATATAAGTGGGTAGAAAGGTAAATTCACATATTTAAGACACTTGGGCATAGTTCACAATTCCCCAAACCATGTGCCAACTGTGCACCCCTCACTGGACACACTGGGCACCCACACAGTTTAGTTATAAAGTTTGGTAAACCATGCACTAACCATGTGACATGGTTCTATCCAAAATTGTAGAACTATGCGCATTCCCTCTACACAGTTTGCCTAACCATGCTTTGACTGTGAACCCCTGACCAAAGACACCCAAGCACTTGCTCATTTTCTCTTGGGATCTACATGGTTTGGATCAAATTTTGCTTAAGTCATGAAACTCAAACCATGAAAGTTCAAAATGAACTGGAGAGGGACTCAAACTTAGGAGGTCACATGGTTGCCCCTTAACCGTGCACCTAAACCGTGCAACAGAAGGAAACTATCCCAAAACTCAAAATTTAAATCTGAAACACCTGAAACTCAAGAGAGAAACCAAGAAAAAAAATATAATCCAAAATAAAAGAAGAAAATAAAAACTGAGGCGTGAAAAATCTCCCCACCATTACGCTTTCTACCCCTATAAAGCCAGAACATCTCCAATTCATCAAAAAAGAGAAGGACTCACTCACCCGTACTATCTGATCCCTCTACCAAAGAGCGCTTTAACCACCATCAAGATGAAAACACACACTTCTACAAAAAACAAAACAATGAACCAAAACCACTTCTTGAAATATGATGGAAAACTCAAACTGCAACTTCCATAACCTTACCATGAAAAAAACCATCAGGCGTACTCCAAAATCCCAACATCCACCCAGACAGAAAAGTCCCCGAATCAAACAAGTCCAAAAGAAACCTACCATTGCCAATTGAACACCAGATAATTAACCAGATTTACAATACAATATTCATGAATGGACTCCCCACCATTTTATAATTCTAACGGGATGCCCAACCATCATCACCCTCCAACCACCGATGCTCTAAAACGGAACAACTACACACTAACTCCATAAAGAAACCAATGGATATAACACACCACATGACTCTCTTCAATTTAATAGGTACTTCCATCAAAAAAGGGTTCAAAAGACACACACATAATCCACTTTCACCCCAAATGAGAAACATCTGGAACAAGACACACACAACGAAACACCCCCCCACTCAAGACAGAAAGATTCAGAATTTTCAAAAGAAACTTCCATTAAAATGGAAATTATAAAAAGATTACAACATCATTCATCACTATAAAGAAAGGGAAAACACTAAAATACACAACTAATACAATGGGAGGAACCCTCAAATAGAAAAGGGCCTTCAAACTGAACTCGTGCCATCATCTTACTCTTACAAATAGGTTGGGGTGTCTTCTGAAGGGGTGGACCTGGCTCCACATCAATTCCTAGAAACACCCCAACAAAATCATTGTAAGTGAACCAAGCATCCATAGGTATGGTAGTTATTCGAATCTACTAGAAAAGATAGATTCTTGTGACCCATATTTCCGTATTGATGACACACCAGGGTCCTATGCCTAGAAGAAGTTAACAAAAGATCTAATTGCCTCTTAATTCCATGAACAACACCACCAGATTGAAGATGCTTTCTGATATCCTTACTAGGATTACCTTCACCGCTTCTTGGTATTTAATAAATATTGGTTATCTCAAGAACCCCTACTAAAATGACTTTAGCATGAACAACTTGCCTCTCCACATTGGAAAAGGAGGTTAGACCGAACTATGACACCTTTGGCTGTAGATCGAGATAAAGCCCATTCTAAAAATGTCAAGCCTTTAAAGAGTCATCCTCAAACCACTTTGGAAGATAAGGAACTAGATCAATGGAATGACTAACAAACTCTAACATCGATCCATCACCTTGTTGAAGGCATCACATCTCCATCGACTTCTTCACATTCAAAACTTCATGAAAATACTACCAAACGAACGAAGCCCATAAGAATTACTAGGTATGATATTCTTGATGCTTGGTATGAATGATTGACTTCCACCACTTCTAACATGGACCTTCGATCATAAAGGTAGAAAAATTCAGCTTTAGATACCCGGGAAACTCAAGGAAACTGAATATCCTTTAGATTTTTCATATCCACTCTTCCACTTCAATAGGATCCACCTGACCAAAAAATAGAGGAGGATTCAACTTTCGAGACTTGAAAAGGAAGTCATTAGGTGGATCAACTAGAGGATATGATAACAGTGAACCGCCCATAGCTGCACCTCGAATACCCATTGAATCTTTGGTGGGGGTATACACTAAGAAACAATAAAAACAAGAACTCAATCAAAACATATTCACCAACACGAACTCAAACTCAAAACACCACCTAAAAAACATTTCCAAATCACAATAAAATGTGTTACACAACCCCCTGTTTTCAAAAAAACACAATTTTTTTCATCTTAAAAACAATTTTGAAAAGAAGACAAACTTAGCAAGATTCATCCTCACCAATGGTCTTCCATGTGGCCTCACACACATATATTCACAAGGCAATCTAGGCACTCATCTTCCCATGTCCTCAATCATCCACTTCCTCAAGCACATCCTTGCATGTGATCAATCATAAGAATACCAAATGTCTAAACAAGCATTTTACATTTTTGAAACAAAACAATCAACCCAAGTTTCAATCTCTCAATATACTTCCTATTTAAAATCCACAAAACTTTTCAAAATTCCCCTAATACATTTTCCCAAAACTGCTCCATTTCAAAAAAAAATTATATTTCCAAAACTACCAATTTTGATAAACTCCAGTTTTTAACTAGAGAAATATAGTTTAGATAAATTAAACCTTATTTTATCCCAAATTCATCTAATTAAAAATCCATTTTTGGTGACTTTCTCTTGGAAACAACTTTGAAAAATCATTTTCCATCTCCTAATAACCAAAAAATTTCTTCTTAAAATAAGGTTTTCACAATCCAAAATAATACTTTCAAAACAAACTTAAAAATCAAGAAGACTCAAAATGAGCTCATAAAAGGGGAAACTAGTGTCGATGGGTGACTTGGAAACATGGCTTCTGGCTATATTCCAATCACACCACCATCACAGAGAGTCCTTCAGGACCATTTCCCTAGATCCACATGGATTTCTAGGCCCTACAAACTCACCGAGAGCACCGTCCCAACTCCCACTTCACTTTCCCAAAAACAAAACATTCCTCAAGAATCAAACAAACCAAACAAAGCCCCAATTCCCATGGTAACCCATGGTTAAACACAGAAAGTGTCGGCCAAACACTCCCTCATACCTACACCCCGAGCTCTGAAAGTTCTACTTCATCTACCTTGAAAACCCAAATAATAAGGGTGCTATAAAATATGGGTCCTCTAAAGAACCTAGGCTCTGATACCATTTCATCATGAACCACCTCAGGTTGACCCCGAGCCAATCACCCAGGATAGACCGTGACAAGGAATAAGAGGCGTTACCGATCCTCCAGGGCTAGTGACAAGCGCTAAGGTCATAAATGAGAACCAAAACGAATGATTTTTACCAATATAAATAAACAAAAAAGTAGAAATAAACAAAGCATCCCAACAAATAAATGAATAGAGAAACTAAAAGTAATCTATACATAAACTAAGAATACAAAAAAATGAACAAAAAACCAAACCAAACCAGATGAACACTAAGACTCCATGTGACCCCATGGGTCACTCTCCAATCTTAAATGCAATATTTCCCCAACAATTGAAACCAAATTGAAAAATAATAAGAAAATATAGGCATGAGTATTAAAAATCAGTAGGCATTCCCAAAAAATCTATTCCCAATGCACTTCCTTTAAATAAAAGAAACATCAATCTCAGGTTGGAAACAAAATTTATATAACATAGATTTTCCACACCTTTTCACTTTAAAGAAAAACACAGTTCATTTCCATTTTCACTCAAAACAAGATTATTTTCCAAGAAGGAAACATTAGAATTTTTGAGGATAAGAGGGGGAGTAAAAAAGGATGTTTCTTTTACTTAAAAAAGGAGAAGGAAAGTTCAAAAAAATTTCAAAAATTTTTCCAAGAACATTTGAAAACCAACATATCACTTTTAACAATGAAGGTACACCATACATGAGAGCAGAAGCAATGATCATATAACAAGGGAAATGAAATATAGAACATATGACTAACCAACCAACAACACATCTCAATCATCCTAAATAGATAACTAAGTTCTGAAGAACATGGTAGAACTTAGGAGCTCAGTGGATAATCTAGAACATACTAAAACTTGACTCAACCCATAGACATGATTCACTCGATGACATCAATTCACCCACACACTCAATCTTACTCTACCTGGCCTAACTGAGGGGCGCAATACCAAAGTTGAGAAAGGTCCATACTAAAGAACACTAGCCAGAGCGCAATCCTAAGCTAGTGTAACAACCATTCACCAAAAATCCGCTAGCTATGCTAGGTTCTCATGTCAAGACTAAAGTGGGGGTGTGAAAATGTGTAAAGACCCGTAAAATTCAAGGGAAATTTTTTTTTCTTAATTTTCTTTAGAATTTTACAAGAGCGCGGTTTCAGACGGCACCTGATTCCGAGGCCCGGAGTGCCCGGAATTAATTTCCGAAGTTTGGCTCGGGTACGTTCAGTGAACGAAAGAGCGGGAATTCCTAACTTTTGATCCGGTGCTCGGAATTGAAATCCGAGGGCACCGATGAACTCGCAGCGCCGATTTTCGCTTAAAGAGACCTTTTCGGGAGTTGCATTTGTTGCGGGTTGAAAGTTAGTTTTGGGGTTTTTTTTTAGTTTGAGTTAAATAAAATTGTGTAGAGCAATTTTATTATAACTTGTTAAAAACCTACCAAAGTAGGTTGGAAGTGGGACCCACACCCACTTAACCTCCCTTGGGAGGATTAAGTGTGGTGGGGCCCACACGAACCCCTAAACCTTTCAAATTCTCCCAACTCCCTTAACGCCTCATTTATTGGCTTGAGTTACCTTTTTAATTATGGGAGTTAAACCTTTTGAATTTCAAACTTTTGAAATTCTAATGTGTTATGTGATAATAAAATAAGATGTTGTCTTATTTTATTTTGGGGTTATTTGTTTGTCTTCTTGAGAGGTGGAGAGCTCTTCTTCTTCTTCAAACTCAACGAAGAACGCGAAGAACGTCGTTCTTCAACGAAGAACTTCTCCGCCGAAGAACACGGTCCATCCGCGACGCCGTATCCGCGATGCGACGTACTTTTTCCGCGTCATCTCTTCCGCGACGGTTTTCCGCGACGAACGCCATCGACAACGACTCTTCCTCCGACGTCAAAGGAATCGACACCGATATTCCACGACTACGTCAACGTGCGACTATCGAGGTAGGGGTTCTTGAGTTCGTTGTTTTCTTTATTATTTGACTTTCCTCAAGACTTGACGAAGAACGCTCAATTTCCGACGAAGAACGCCGCTCCGCTCTTCTTCGTCTCCCGTGTCAATGAAAGAGAACACCGCTTCCTCCTCGGACCTTCTTCGTCGGCATACGAAGATTCGCCAACGACGTAACTCTTCAGGCATATCTCTTCGTCAACGGATTGACGAACGACGACCGCGACGCCCGACCACCGCGACGTTGTCTTCCGCGGGACGTTGTCAAATCTTCGATCTTATACCCGAGGTAGGGGTTGTTGATTCAATATTTATTTATTCCATTTCTTGAACGTGGATCTCGCATGTCTAACATGAGGCTTTGAATGTTTAAGTTGAGTTATTTATTTAACGTGAGGGGGGCCGGACCGCATGAACACGGCCGAACCCCCCTCCATCGTTTATGTTGATTTATCTTGCGGGTAGAAGCAAAGTGGCGTGGTGCCATCGCACCACGCGGACATTCGTGCAATTATTTTACACGGCGCCGTCGCGCTACGCCGAGGAGAATCTTCAAGAACGCGACGCCGTCGCGCCGCGTTGAATGGAATCAAGACACGGGGAAGGGGCGCGGTGCCGTCGCACCGCGCCGGATGACGAACGCCGCGGCCGGTTCCGGGCCGCGGCGGGACGAGGAGACCGCGGCCGGTTCCGGGCCGCGGCGGAAAGAGAAGACCGGCGGCCGGGCCGCCGGCGTCGGAAGCTGAAGGGGGGACCGGAATTTCCGGTCCCGTTGGAGAAAACCGGCCGGCCAGCTGGCCGGCCGAAAGGCATTAAACCGGGGGAATTAATCCCCCGGCCAACACCCAAAACCCCCCTCTTTATGAGGGGGGCGTTTTTTTTTTAAAGGGAAGGGGGCAGCCGGCCTCCCCTCCCCGGTTTCCGCTCAAATCAGGCCCCCCACGTGTGGGGGGCGTTTTAAAAATTTGGGCGCGGCACAAAGGCCGCGCCGCCTCTTCCAGGAAGCAAGGCTTAGCCCCCGCGTGCGGCTCCTCGCGGCACCCCGAGCCGCTGCGGCACCCCGCGCCGCCGCGCCGCCGCGCCGCCCAGGGGGGGTCGGGCCGGGTCGGCCCGGACCCGGACCCCCCGTTTCGAACCAGAATCGGTTTTTGGCCCATAACTTGAGCCTCAGACCTCCGATCGACGAACCGTCAGCGGCAACGCGATCCTTGGATCGAGACGGTCGTTTCGGTATATCGCACTCAAGGTTCCGGATTACTTTGAGTTCGGCCGGGTTGGTTCGTTCACGAAACCAACCGGGCTTTCGGAGCGGAAACGCTCATATCTTGAGCGATGAACGTCCGATTGACACGCCGTCAGTCGCGTTGTGTTCCTCTTAGTGAGACGGATCTTTTGGCATACTCCGCCCGAGGTTTGGACGCAGGTGGAGTACGGTCGGGTTGGTTTAGCCTTAAAAACCAACCGGGCCCCGGAGACGAAAATGCCAATAACTCTCAGACCGGGCGTCCGATCGACGCGCCGTCTGTTGCGTTGAGTTCCTGTTGACGATACGGAACTTTTGGATACATCAACTCTGGTCTTTGTGACAGTTGATGTATCAGCCCCTCAGCTCGTGGAGCGGACCCTCCGAACGAGCTTGCTGTGTGCGGGAACCCTAGTGCTGGCTGCGACTGTTACTGCTACTACTCCTGCTACGACTGCTACTGTGACTGCGACGACAACAGTACAGAGATCCTGTGTGGATTCGACGACGACAGTACAGAGATCCTGTGTGGATTCGACGACGACGACTACAGCACTCAGCGATCCTTCGTGGATCAGTGCTACAGGTCCTGTGTGGGCCCGATCCTGTGTGGGTCCTTGCGCTCAGCGGTTCTGTGTGAGCCAGCGCCTACAGGTTCTGTGTGAGCCCGATCCTGTGTGGGTCTTCTGCGGGGGTTAGTTACCTATCGATCCTTCGTGGGTCCGACGACTTAGATGGATCAGTGATCATCTTTATCGTCCTTTGAAGAAGTATACCTGTGTGAGCTGAATCCTGATGCTTTCCTGTGTGGATTGTGTTGTGCAATCCCGTGTGGATTATGTTTTGCTTTCCTATGTGGAATACGTATACTTTCCTGCGTGGACTGAGTTGTACTTGGGCTCGGAGGTTGGAGCGTATTTAAATTGATGACTTAGGTATATGTATGGGCATATACCTAAGCAGTGTCGGATGTTACTTCGTGATTGTACTTTTCTTCGTTGTTTATCCTTTGTGGATTTGAGAGACCTTCAGGGGTCTCGGGGTCCCTACTGAGTAGCTTATACTCACCCCTGCACGGGCTTTGCCCGCACTACGTTGTGTTGGTTGCAGACGACGGACATCGTTGACCTTAGCTGGGGCTTGCAGAGCGGGACGGTACCCGGAGGTGGACCACTGGGCGGGACGTGCTCAGAGCGGACGGCGGGACCCGTGGAGCAGAGGAGCTATCTGTACCCACCCTTCAGGTGGGATTTCCAGTGGACAGCTCGGAGTAGCGGCTTTTACTTTTCAGTTGCTATTTTCCCTTTCGAGTTGTACTTTACTTTCAGTTTGGGTTTGTATTCTGGCCCATTTACTTTTCCGCACTTTCAGTTGTACTCTGCTTTTTGTTTAGTGTTTACTTTACGCTTGCTTATTCTGTGGTGTTTGTTTACTTTTCAAAGGCAATGCCTTCCCTTTTTACTGGGATTTACGCCTTGGTGCTAGTCGCCAGCCCCTGGCCTATGGAAGGCGGGCTTGGGGTAGTCACGGCACGGACCCCGAGGGCAGGTCGTGACAATTGGTATCAAAGGAGTTCGGTTCTACCGCGAACTCTGATCTTTTCTATGTGAAGCAATAATGTTTAACGTATTGAGTGTGGTTATCAGTCCAGGGAGTCCAGTGTTGGTGCGGCGGCCGACGTATCCGTACACCAGGACCCTGACTTCTGATTTCCGACTTAATGCACGAAAACATTGATTGCGTGTGTGTTTCAAAGTTTTCTTGTGATTACTTATATCAGCTCACCAGGTATACTGTTCTAACCGTGGCACACCTGTTTCCTTTTCAGGATGGCCCCACGACGGCAGCCAGCTAGGGTTCCGAGAGTCGAGCGAGACGACAGCCCACCGAGCGACGAGGCCTCGGTGCAGGGCCCTTTTCCAGTAGTGGCACCGGCGGTAGCTTTACCCGCCGATCCCCCGATGCTTCCAACAGCATCCGCTGACGATGCACGTCGCCTCAGCGCACTGCATGAGTTTCAGCGCCAGCGACCGCCCAGGTTTCGCGGGGAGACGGATCCTCAGGCAGCAGAGGACTGGCTGGAGGCAGTGGTTCGAGTGTTTAGGCTAGTGAGGACACCAGCAGACCTCATGGTGATCCTCGCTGCGAGCCTACTACACGCAGCAGCGGGACGATGGTGGAGCCTGATGCTCCAGGTGCACGATGAGGCATCTCTACTTTGGACGGACTTTGAGAGCCTCTTCCGCTCGGAGTTCGTCCCAGCCACCCTTCGTGCGGTGCGTATCCAGGAGCTTCTACAGCTGCGGCAGGGCAGCATGACGGTCGCTCAGTACTCGGCGAGATTTACCGATCTCTCGCGCTACTCGACCGACATGGTACGGGACCCATTCTTCCGGGCCCGGACCTTCGAGCAGGGTTTGAGACACGAGATCAGGGCATCGCTGATCTCCCTCAGCATACCGACTCAAACAGGAGTACTGGAGCGGGCTCTTCTGATCGAGAGCTTCCTTGCTGAGTCTACACCAGCACAGAGACCCACCGCAGGGCGGCACGTGGCAGAGTCATCTGCAGCAGGCAGTCGACGGATGACTCAGGGGTCCAGAAAGACCAGACCTTCAGGCAGACGATCTCAGGGCACTGGCTCAGCAGTGCGGGGAACACAGCGCGGAGCCAGTCTTACGAGAGGCAGACATTGCTACTCGTGTGGCGGGCAGGGCCACATGGCTCGTGACTGCCCGACCCGCCGTGCCGAGGAGCAGCAGACGGTTGAGGGACCACCGAGGCAGAGGCAGAGGATCGACCGTGGCGGTCCGCAGGGAGGAGGCGGACGAGGCAGAGGAGCTGGACGAGCAGCTGGTGGTGGCCGACGCTTTGAGGCTCTACCACCACCACCACCAGGAGGTCCACCCCGACCACAGGGAGCTGGCGGGCAGCGACAGGCACAGCTCCAGGCAGCAGAGGCCTACGACCACGGCGCACCCGAGATGATTCGAGGTACTATCTGTGTCTATTCCACCCTTGCTGCAGTTCTTATAGACACAGGAGCGAGTCACTCTTTCATAGCCGCTGCCCTTGTTCGGAGCTCGGAGATTCTGACAGAGCCGTTGGCTCGATCCTTACGGCTAGAGACTCCTACGGGAGCAGACTCGACGATTACGCACTGGTGCCGGCAGTGTGAGCTTACTCTAGGAGGCGAGAGCTTCGGCTGGGATCTTCTTGTAGCAGCGTCGAGGCCTTACGACGTCATCTTGGGCATGGATTGGCTATCTACGGTCCATGCACAGATTGACTGTTTTAGGCGCAAGGTGCGATGTGTACGCACCGACGGGAGCAGGTTCACCTTCACCGGCGAGAAGGGAGCCTTAGCAGCACAGGATGGACTTCTGCGGAGGAGAGGACAACCCATCACTCATCAGTTGGCTAGCCTTATCCTTGGAGCAGTTGACGTGCGGAGTCCTGGTTTTCCTGCAGTGGTGGATCAGTTTGCGGACGTTTTTCCCGACGACGTTCCAGGGCTACCTCCTCGCAGAGAGGTAGACTTTTATATTGACTTGTACCCCGGGACAGCCCCGATATCCACTCCAGCATATCGGATGGCCCCCGCCGAGCTTAGAGAGCTACGGGTACAGTTGGATGACTTGCAGGGCAAGAGGTTCATCCGACCCAGTGTTTCACCCTGGGCTTCCCCGATATTGTTCGCCAAGAAGGCGGACGGGAGCTTGCGACTTTGTGTTGACTATCGTCGCCTGAACCAGGTGACAGTGAGGAACAAGTATCCGCTACCGAGGATTGATGACCTCTTTGATCAGCTCAAGGGAGCACGATGGTTCTCGAAGATAGACCTCAGGTCAGGATATCATCAGCTCAGAGTCAGAGACGAGGATGTGCAGAAGACGGCCTTCAGATGTCGGTATGGCCACTATGAGTTCTTGGTTATGCCCTTCGGTGTAACCAATGCTCCAGCAGTGTTCATGGCTCTCATGAACAGGATCTTTCAGCCATATCTCGATCGGTTTGTCGTAGTCTTCATCGACGACATTCTGATTTACTCTACGACAGAGGAGGAGCACGCCTATCACTTGCGAGTTGTTCTTGACACACTCCGAGAGCACCAGCTTTATGGTAAGCTCTCGAAGTGCCAGTTCTGGATACGTGAGGTCCAATTTTTGGGACACGTTATCTCTGAGGCGGGAGTTGCAGTGGATCCTGCGAAGATCGAGGCTGTGTTAGCATGGGATCCACCCAGGAGCGTGACTGAGGTTCGGAGTTTCTTGGGACTAGCTGGATACTATCGGAGATTTGTGCCGAACTTCTCCAGAGTTGCAGCATCACTCAAATCTTTGACGAAGAAGGGGAAACCCTTCGTGTGGTCAGAAAGTTGTCAGCAGAGCTTCCAGGAGCTGAGACAGAGATTGACTAGCGCACCTATCTTGAGGTTGCCTGAGGAGGGAGTAGGGTACGTAGTCTACTGCGATGCATCAGGGACCGGACTCGGATGTGTTCTGATGCAGGAGCGGGCCGTGATCGCCTATGGATCACGTCAGTTGAGGCCGCATGAGCAGAACTACGCTACCCATGACCTGGAGTTAGCAGCAGTGGTCTTCGATCTGAAGACATGGCGACACTATCTGATGGGAGAGCGCTTTACAGTCTTTTCCGATCATCAGAGTCTCAGGTATATCTTCTCGCAGAAGGACCTGAACCTGAGACAACGACGATGGCTCGAGTTCCTCCAGGACTATGACTTTGAGATAGTCTATACTCCTGGGAAGGGGAACGTAGTAGCCGATGCCCTCAGCAGGAGGACGGGCATTCAGCTACTCGAGGAGGCGACGGAGCAGCTAGCCTCTTTGCAGATATCCTTCGTGGATAGAGATGGGGCAGCCTTTCTTCAGTCTCTCACAGTCACTCCTCCACTACTGCAGCGAGTCAGGTAGGCACAGCACGGGGACGTTGACTGTGAGACGCGGCGTGCACAGATATCCTCGGGACAGGCACCTGATGGTTTCTCCCTTGGAGCAGAGCACGACATCCTTTTCAGAGGACGTACCATGGTACCTGTCGCTTTGCGAGAGGAAGTACTGAGAGAGTTTCACACTTCTCCTTTAGCGGTACATCCTGGAGTGGCGAAGATGTACCAGGACCTCAGACGACAGCATTGGTGGCCGGGTATGAAGAAGGCTGTAGCAGAGTTCGTTTCTCGATGCCTCACCTGTCAGCAGGTGAAGGCAGAGCATCAGGTACCAGCAGGCTTGGTACAGCCCTTGGAGGTTCCGGAGTGGAAGTGGGACGGCATATCTATGGACTTTGTGACTGGACTTCCACACACTTCCAGAGGTCACGACTCCATCTGGGTGATTGTTGACCGAATCACCAAGTCGGCACACTTCTTACCCATCAGAGAGCAGGGCTCAGTGGAGAGCTTGGGACGTCTCTACGTTCAGGAGATTGTGCGGCTCCACGGCGTGCCATCATCTATCGTTTCCGATCGAGATGCCCGCTTTACTTCCCGGCTTTGGAAGGGGTTACAGGAGGCGTTCGGTACGCAGCTACGTCTTAGCACAGCTTTTCACCCTCAGACGGATGGTCAGACGGAGAGGACCATTCAGACTCTCGAGGACATGCTCCGCGCATGTGTCCTCGACTTTGGTCGTAGCTGGGAGGACCACCTACCCTTGGTGGAGTTCGCGTACAACAACAGCTACCACTCCACCATCGGGATGGCACCGTACGAGGCGTTGTACGGCCGACCATGTAGATCTCCTTTGTGCTGGACAGACCCTGGGGAGTCAGCACTGGTGGGACCGGAGATGGTCCAGGACACGACAAAGAAGGTCCAGGTCATCCAGGAGCGGATGAGGACAGCTCAGAGCCGGCAGAAGTCATATGCTGACAGGAGGCGGAGGCCACTGGAGTTCAAGGATGGCGACCACGTCTTCTTACGGGTCTCACCTCGACGTGGTATTCGGAGATTTGGCCGAGGCGGAAAGTTATCTCCGCGCTTCATCGGACCCTTCCAGATTCTCAGCAGGATTGGCGAGGTGGCTTATCGCCTGGCTCTACCACCTCAGTTGCACCGGGTGCACGACGTCTTCCACGTATCTCAGCTGAGGAGATACGTGCATGACCCGACGCACATCATTGACCATGGGGAGCTTGACGTTGACGATGGGACGACTTTTACGGAGGTCCCGGTGGAGATAGAGGATCGACAGGAGCGGGTCCTGCGTGGGCGATCGATTCCTCTTGTGCGCATCAGATGGCAGCACGAGAATCTCCAGGAGAGCACATGGGAGCGGGAGGCTCAGATGCGTGCTCAGTACCCTCATTTGTTTCCCTAGTTTTTGATGTATCTTTACGGGGACGTAAAGCCCTGAGGTGGGAGTAATGTAAAGACCCGTAAAATTCAAGGGAAATTTTTTTTTTCTTAATTTTCTTTAGAATTTTACAAGAGCGCGGTTTCAGACGACACCTGATTCCGAGGCCCGGAGTGCCCGGAATTAATTTCCGAAGTTTGGCTCGGGTACGTTCAGTGAACGAACGAGCGGGAATTCCTAACTTTTGATCCGGTGCTCGGAATTGAAATCCGAGGGCACCGATGAACTCGCAGCGCCGATTTTCGCTTAAAGAGACCTTTTCGGGAGTTGCGTTTGTTGCGGGTTGAAAGTTAGTTTTGGGGTTTTTTTTTTAGTTTGAGTTAAATAAAATTGTGTAGAACAATTTTATTATAACTTGTTAAAAACCTACCAAAGTAGGTTGGAAGTGGGACCCACACCCACTTAACCTCCCTTGGGAGGATTAAGTGTGGTGGGGCCCACACGAACCCCTAAACCTTTCAAATTCTCCCAACTCCCTTAACGCCTCATTTATTGGCTTGAGTTACCTTTTTAATTATGGGAGTTAAACCTTTTGAATTTCAAACTTTTGAAATTCTAATGTGTTATGTGATAATAAAATAAGATGTTGTCTTATTTTATTTTGGGGTTATTTGTTTGTCTTCTTGAGAGGTGGAGAGCTCTTCTTCTTCTTCAAACTCAACGAAGAACGCGAAGAACGTCGTTCTTCAACGAAGAACTTCTCCGCCGAAGAACACGGTCCATCCGCGACGCCGTATCCGCGACGCGACGTACTTCTTCCGCGTCATCTCTTCCGCGACGGTTTTCCGCGACGAACGCCATCGACAACGACTCTTCCTTTGACGTCAAAGGAATCAACACCGATATTCCACGACTACGTCAACGTGCGACTATCGAGGTAGGGGTTCTTGAGTTCGTTGTTTTCTTTATTATTTGACTTTCCTCAAGACTTGACGAAGAACGCTCAATTTCCGACGAAGAACGCCGCTCCGCTCTTCTTTGTCTCCCGTGTCAACGAAAGAGAACACCGCTTCCTCCTCGGACCTTCTTCGTCGGCATACGAAGATTCGCCAACGACGTAACTCTTCGGGCATATCTCTTCGTCAACGGATTGACGAACGACGACCGCGACGCCCGACCACCGCGACGTTGTCTTCCGCGGGACGTTGTCAAATCTTCGATCTTATACCCGAGGTAGGGGTTGTTGATTCAATATTTATTTATTCCATTTCTTGAACGTGGATCTCGCATGTCTAACATGAGGCTTTGAATGTTTAAGTTGAGTTATTTATTTAACGTGAGGGGGGCCGGACCGCATGAACACGGCCGAACCCCCCTCCATCGTTTATGTTGATTTATCTTGCGGGTAGAAGCAAAGTGGCGTGGTGCCATCGCACCACGCGGACATTCGTGCAATTATTTTACGCGGCGCCGTCGCGCTACGCCGAGGAGAATCTTCAAGAACGCGACGCCGTCGCGCAGCGTTGAATGGAATCAAGACACGGCGAAGGGGCGCGGTGCCGTCGCACCGCGCCGGATGACGAACGCCGCGGCCGGTTCCGGGCCGCGGCGGGACGAGGAGACCGCGGCCGGTTCCGGGCCGCGGCGGAAAGAGAAGACCGGCGGCCGGGCCGCCGGCGTCGGAAGCCGAAGGGGGGACCGGAATTTCCGGTCCCGTTGGAGAAAACCGGCCGGCCAGCTGGCCGGACGGAAGGCATTAAACCGGGGGAATTAATCCCCCGGCCAACACCCAAAACCCCCCTCTTTATGAGGGGGGCGTTTTTTTTTTTTCTAAAGGGAAGGGGGCAGCCAGCCTCCCCTCCCCGGTTTCCGCTCAAATCAGGCCCCCCACGTGTGGGGGGCGTTTTAAAAATTTGGGCGCGGCACAAAGGCCGCGCCGCCTCTTCCAGGAAGCGGGGCTTAGCCCCCGCGTGCGGCTCCTCGCGGCACCCCGAGCCGCCGCGGCACCCCGCGCCGCCGTGCCGCCGCGCCGCCCAGGGGGGGGTCGGGCCGGGTCGGCCCGGACCCGGACCCCCCGTTTCGAACCAGAATCGGTTTTTGGCCCATAACTTGAGCCTCGGACCTCCGATCGACGAACCGTCAGCGGCAACGCGATCCTTGGATCGAGACGGTCGTTTCGGTATATCGCACTCAAGGTTCCGGATTACTTTGAGTTCGGCCGGGTTGGTTCGTTCACGAAACCAACCGGGCTTTCGGAGCGGAAACACTCATATCTTGAGCGACGAACGTCCGATTGACGCGCCGTCAGTCGCGTTGTGTTCCTCTTAGTGAGACGGATCTTTTGGCATACTCCGCCCGAGGTTTGGACGCAGGTGGAGTACGGTCAGGTTGGTTTAGCCTTAAAAACCAACCGGGCCCCGGAGACGAAAATGCCAATAACTCTCAGACCGGGCGTCCGATCGACGCGCCGTCTGTTGCGTTGAGTTCCTGTTGACGATACGGAACTTTTGGATACATCAACTCTGGTCTTTGTGACAGTTGATGTATCAGCCCCTCAGCTCGTGGAGCGGACCCTCCGAACGAGCTTGCTGTGTGCGGGAACCCTAGTGCTGGCTGCGACTGTTACTGCTACTACTACTGCTACGACTGCTACTGTGACTGCGAAGACAACAGTACAAAGATCCTGTGTGGATTTGACGACGACAGTACAGAGATCCTGTGTGGATTCGACGACGACGACTACAGCACTCAGCGATCCTTCGTGGATCAGTGCTACAGGTCCTGTGTGGGCCCGATCCTGTGTGGGTCCTTGCGCTCAGCGGTTCTGTGTGAGCCAGCGCCTACAGGTTCTGTGTGAGCCCGATCCTGTGTGGGTCTTCTGCGGGGGTTAGTTACCTATCGATCCTTCGTGGGTCCGACGACTTAGATGGATCAGTGATCATCTTTATCGTCCTTTGAAGAAGTATACCTGTGTGAGCTGAATCCTGATGCTTTCCTGTGTGGATTGTGTTGTGCAATCCCGTGTGGATTATGTTTTGCTTTCCTATGTGGAATACGTATACTTTCCTGCGTGGACTGAGTTGTACTTGGGCTCGGAGGTTGGAGCGTATTTAAATTGATGACTTAGGTATATGTATGGGCATATACCTAAGCAGTGTCGGATGTTACTTCGTGATTGTACTTTTCTTCGTGGTTTATCCTTTGTGGATTTGAGAGACCTTCAGGGGTCTCGGGGTCCCTACTGAGTAGCTTATACTCACCCCTGCACGGGCTTTGCCCGCACTACGTTGTGTTGGTTGCAGACGACGGACAGCGTTGACCTTAGCTGGGGCTTGCAGAGCGGGACGGTACCCGGAGGTGGACCACTGGGCGGGACGTGCTCAGAGCGGACGGCGGGACCCGTGGAGCAGAGGAGCTATCTGTACCCACCCTTCAGGTGGGATTTCCAGTGGACAGCTCGGAGTAGCGGCTTTTACTTTTCAGTTGCTGTTTTCCCTTTCGAGTTGTACTTTACTTTCAGTTTGGGTTTGTATTCTGGCCCATTTACTTTTCCGCACTTTCAGTTGTACTCTGCTTTTTGTTTAGTGTTTACTTTCCTCTTGCTTATTCTGTGGTGTTTGTTTACTTTTCAAAGGCAATGCCTTCCCTTTTTACTGGGATTTACGCCTTGGTGCTAGTCGCCAGCCCCTGGCCTATGGAAGGCGGGCTTGGGGTAGTCACGGCACGGACCCCGAGGGCGGGTCGTGACAAAATGAAACCAAACAAGCAAATGACCATGAATATACATATCCATAGTATAAACACACACACAAGAACAAACCCCCAAATCACCCCAAGGAATGATCCCTTTCCTTTTAACCATTTCTCCATAAGGGAGTCCCTCACCATGGACCTCCTATCCCATTCAACACAACCAAGGCAAGAGGATCATCCAAGGATAGTTTTCCAGAGAACCAATTATACCAAAGTGTTGAATGGGCCTTAAGTAGTATTTGAGCAACCAACCATTTACAAAAAGTAAAATAAATCATTTTCAATCCAAAACCACTTAGAAATCCATTTAATAAACTCCAAACCACCATTTTATAATCCAAATACATTTTCCAAGAAAAAAACATGCCTTAAAAATCACAAATAGCTTAAAAAATCCAACTAGGAATTTTATCAAACACTTGGAATGCATAGCTTAAAGAACATTTATATGCACTTTAAAACAAGAAGTAAAACAACTCATTCCATATAAAAAATTATTCTAAAAATAAAAAATCACTAATTAACATCCAAGGGGGGTGAAAAAAGTAGGAAATAAACATATTCTTAAATTTAAAGGGGAAATGAAAAGGGAACCTACATCAAACCACAAGAAATTAAAAAAGGCAACCCAAAGTAACTCCACAAGGGTTACAAGAAGAAAGAACATCCACAATGAACCCTAAGTAGAAAAAACACCAAATTTAAACTCAAAGAAACAAGAACCCTAGATCCACAATACCAAGGAAGAAGCAGAATTCAAGAGGAAATAGGAGGAAGTGGAAGAAGTGAGGAGGAGATTAACAACCTCTTGGGTGTACAAGAGTAAAATTGATAAAACTGAAAAGTAATGAGAAAAAATACACATCTAACCAGAAATACGTCGGAACCTGAAAAAACTATAAATTCAACCACTAAGAGAGCCCAAATCCTAATCTATAAGCTACAACCATCGTACATGTTCTAAATCACCCAGTATCCCTATATTCCTCTGAAGTCATCATTGACTTGTCCATCGTCTACATAAGACATGACACATGTGGGAAAATCCCATGTAAGGGTGAGTATATACATACCCAGTAGGAAACCCCAAAAGATGATGGGGGAACAATAAGAGATACAATAGGAATAAAATGACAATAGATAGTAAACAGGATGCAGGTCAACCCAAAGAAAGAGAAAGAGTACTCTTGTCCAAGGGCAAGGGGATCAACATAGGGAGTAGATGAATTACACATTGAGTATTTGCAACCCATAACAAAAGATTAAACTTGTTCAACCACAATAATCTAAACACAGAAATCATATGGCATAACCCCTATGTCTTCACAACCCATGGCAGGAGAGTAACCAAATCTAAAGCTATGGATACAAATATATATATATATATATATATATATATGATGAGTAACCCCAAAATCACAGAGTAAGAGGATCTATATCTCACAGATCATCTTAGGAAAAGAGTTACCAAAAGTTCAAAAACTCCAACATCAATTCCCTCATAGAATCTCATGTGTCTACCCAACAGAAATCATCCATGTCAAGGAATACCTCATCACTATATCGCATAAATGAAGGGCCACAATCTCTATGTAGAGTACCCACACCCTGGTGAATCAGGGGGGTTCCACTCTGGTCATTGAGGACCCACATCCTATCTGATAGGGGGTTCCACTTGATTATTAGAGGACTTGTGACCAATCTGATGGGGGTTCCACTCTATAAGTATCCATAGAGGACCCATACCTTGATGTGTTAGGGGGTTCTAATATAGTTTCACAATTACCCACACCCTATATGATGGGGGTTCTACTCAGTAAGTAAAGGACCAGCGCCTAAGCTTGGGGGGGGGGGTTCCACTCTATAGATCGAGGATCCGCACCCCGATGTGACAGGGGGTTCCACTCAGGTGTCATGAGGACCTACACCATATCCAATAGGGGGTTCTACTCGGTAGGTAGAGTACCCACACCCAAAATGATGGGGGGTTCCACTCTACTATCTTTGGTGATCCTCTACTTGATCACTGCCATTATCAAGCATCACCTAAATAAGTTTCATGCCCTGAAAATTTCACATCATATCCCAAAATCCATAATAGAGGGAACCATTTCATTATATAGGGAAATACAATCAAGGTATTCTACTCATAGAACAAAATATGAGTTCAAATAAAGGAGATATGGAAGATTTAATTTTCCTCAAAAGAAGCCAATGGGTATATAGTGTGTGAGGAGACCCACACGACATGTGGTCCTGCTCCATCACCTGGTTGTATACCTGTAGGTAAAAGTCTTTCCAATAGTGTAGGGAAACATTGTGCGTAGGGAATATAAATTGAATTCCCATGAAACTTGGGGTCATGTTTGTGTGATTGGATGTGTTTGTTTATCCACCCTGTGTATGTATAATTTACCACACATCTGTGTACTTCGATACATAACCATATTCCTGGGCGTGTAATCCCACACGAGGGTCTTGCTTGTGTGCTCCTCCACACATCTGGGGATGAGGTACATGGTGTGTATAAGGGATACATTCTATTCCATCCTTATAAGTTTTTTAAACCCTTACTGTTGTAGCTAGAGCCTGAAATGTTGTGTGTTTTTAGAACTACATAACATGTAGTTGGGATTTTTCTAGAAATCCATATATCCTCTCCACATGCAAGATATGGTCTTCCAACTTCAGATATGTCTTCTTTTTCTCTTGAAATTGGTGGATCTAGTTGCCGTTCATAATTTTCAGCCATCCCATGGCCGGAAATCTAATCCTGTCGGTCCTCATAGGTTCATCGCTCAACTCGTACCCCGCGAGGTCCTCCACCATTGATGATTTGGCTACCGATTATTGAAATGATCTCCTAAAACCTAAAAACAACCTATAATTGTCTTTTATTCGTAGATCCATCCCTCAAATGTTATTTTTTCACAATTATAAGGGTCAGATCAGGCTCGGTACCAACTGATAATGTCAAACTGGGATCGTGGGGTCGTATCTGTGAAGAATGCAAAGAAATCTAGGTAAGAAGGCACAAGAACAAAAGTTTAAAGACAATTTCTAGGAATTATTGGATAAAAATCAAGAACGAGGATAACCAAGGTTAGAAAAACTAAATATTAAGCAATTAAATCAGTACACAGGTTCTTACTTAGGGCACAATTGGTTTAGATCAAAGAAGGGGATTTATATTCTCAATAAATTTAATCAAAAAGGGAATAAAACATAAATTGAAGAGTCCTATATTGATATTGGCCCATTATTCATCAAAGAGTACACCCAACAATGATTGTAGAAAGTATTTGCATTTTCTTCACTCATATTTTCTTCGATACAGAGTTTCATTATTGTCAAACGTGATTCACCAACCAAAGGTGGAGGAAAAAGCTTTGGGATCCTCTAAGGGTTTATGCGTCTATCCTTGGAGGATTATAAATATCTGTGAATTTATAAATATTTTTGTTAGTTTAAAATAATAAATCAATTAATTTAATTTAATTAATTAACCAAATGAACTCACCGCCAATGTGCCAGATATCCGAACGCCCTATGCCGACCTATTTTAGGTCTCACCTGGGGTAAACATCACATTTTGGACTCAACCGTTGTATTGGATTTCTGATCCAAACCTCTATTTAATATTTATACCATTTTATTTAAGAAACTTCATGCACATATTATAATTATATTTTATATTTTATAAAATTAATTCCAAGGACATTGGGACTCAGAATCACACGCCATATTTGCGTCTGGCTCTAAAAATATATTTAAAAATATTTCAATGTCTTACAAGAAAAAATATGGGTCTCTATATCATTCCCTATTTCAATATTCTTATCCCCAAAAAGAAAAAATAATATAATAAGTCAGGATAATAAGATCACACTTGGCTCTCCCTCTCCCAGGATCTCTCCTCCATGTTCTCATGATGCCACAACATGCGAACCAAGAGGATGGTCCATTAACGAAGATTCCTCTCATGTCGATCCTTGATTTCCATTGGGTTCTCAACAAAGGTGGCTCCATACTCTATGTTTATCTCTCCCCAGTTGATGATATGCATAGGTTCATGAACATATCTCCTCAGTTGTGACACGTGGAAGACTTCGTGGACCCACTATAGTTGTGGGGGTAGGGTGAGGTGGTATACAACCTCACTAACCATCTGCAAGATCTAAAATGACCCGATGAACCTCAGGGATAGCTTTCCTCCTAGGAAGAACCTATGAAATCACCATCATGGGGAGACTCTTTGAAAAATGTGGTCTCTTTTCTTGATCTCTAAGGGCCTATGATGATGATCTGTGTAAGATTTTTTCTACTACAGGCCATCCTCATCCACTCAAAGATGACCTAAACCTTCTCCGTCATCACCTGTACCATCTCTAGGCCCACAAGAGATTCCCAATGATCTCTTTCCAACACAAGGGTGACTTTCATGGTTTCCCATATAGAGCCTCAAAAGGTTTCATGCAAATAGTAGAGTGGCATTTGTTGTTGTTGTACGAAAACT
Source organism: Viscum album (assembly GCA_963277665.1). Taxonomy (NCBI): domain Eukaryota; kingdom Viridiplantae; phylum Streptophyta; class Magnoliopsida; order Santalales; family Viscaceae; genus Viscum; species Viscum album. The sequence continues at coordinate 1,936,920,477 of OY728142.1, forward strand.
CTACAAAGGGAAATTAATCCTCCCAACTTCAGCCAAATTATAACATGAAATCCCTCAACATATCCTCCAACATCTAGATAGTTCACTTTGTCTTCCAATATATATGTGGGTGAAAGGATGTACTCATTCTCATTTGGGTCCCAAATTCCTTCTACAGGCCTCTCCACAATCATGATGTAAACTGTGCATCACAATCAGAGACAATCATCTAGGGCACCCCATTGAGGCGAAAATATCTTGTTTGTACAAATTCCCCAAACTCTTCAACGAACTCTGCCCCTTGATAGCAAGGAAGCATAATAAATTCGTGAGTCGTTCAACTATCATCCATATGGATTTTTGGATCTTCACTATCCATGTAATCCCTATGATAAATTCCTTGGATATGTCATCCCACTTTTACTCTGGGATCTCAAGGGGCTACAAAAAATTTACCAGAACTTGGTGCTCATCCTTCACTTACTGACAAGTGAGGTATGAGAGATGAACTTAGCAATAAATTGTCTCATGTAGGACCACCAAAGCTATCACTAAAGGTCTCTATATATCTTCCCTACACTGGGATATACAACTATTTGAGAAGTGTGGAACTATTTCGCCACCTCATCCCACATCGTGAATGAAACCAATGTACACAACTAGAAAAATAACATAATTCCATCCTTTAGAATATCCATATGGTGAATCACCTATGGATATCTGGCCACAAAAAACCTCACAGCCAATGTCTCCCAATTGGGAATCTATCACATACTCGAGAAGTGGAGGAGTTAACACCATTGACTGAAGAAAATTTGTACCCTCCTACTCCGATGGGGTCAGTTGTAAGAAAGAAAACTAATCAGAATCCACATGCACCAAGAGAGATTGAGACTTCCTACTAAGGTCATGTCCTAATACATTTTAATTCCCTATATTATAGACTATCACTAAGTCATAGTACTATTGGAACTCCAACTAGCATAACTATCTCAGGTTCAAGTCTCTATACATGAAGACGTGCCTGAGAATCTGATGGTTTGAGTAAACTAAAAAGCACTCTCCCAGAAGGTACTGCCTCCACATATTCAGGGAGGATATTACCACTACTAAATCTAATTCATGGGTTATGTAGTTATTCTCCTGGGGTCTCAACTACCTTAACCCATATGCGATAACTATCTGTTGCTTTATCAACATGTAGCTGAGACCATCTCCTGATACATCACAATACACTATGTACTCCATGCCCTTCATTGGTAGTCTCAACACAGGAGAAATTGTTAGCCTCAACCTCAACTCCTAAAAGGCCCTATGGCACTACTTAGTCTAGGTAAATAGTTACCCATTCTACGTTAGGGTGGTCAAAGGGGCTGAAATCTTGGAGAAATCTGCCACAAACCTCTAATAGTACCTCACCAAGCCAAGAAAGCTCTCCACCCATGACACTTTCTTGGGTGGATCCCAAGAAAGAACTACACTGATCTTTTCTAGGTCTATGTATAAACCATGATAAAAAATTACATTACCTATAAAGTGAACCTACTGAATCCATAATTATAACTTTAAGAGTTTCCCACATAACTGGTGCTCTTGAAAAAAATCTAAAACCATCCTCAAGTGTTCTGCATGATCCTCCACTGATGCAGAGCAGATGAGTATTCCATCGATGGAGATGAAAAAAAACTATTCTTAGTACAGATGAAAGATATGGTTCATCAAATCCATAAACATGGAAAGGGAATTATTCACACTAAAGGGAATCACTTAGAACTCATAGTGTTTATTGTGACATCTGGATGCCAGATTTGGAATATCAGCCTCATGAACCATCAACAGGTGGTAGCGATACCTGAGATTGATCTTTGAGAACTATATCACACATAAAAACTGATTTAAGAGGCCATCAATCCTTAAAAGGGGTAATTTTTATTTATCATGGTCTGGTTCAGGTGATGATAATCTATGAAAAGCTGCAAGATCCCATCTGCCTTTTTTCACGAACAACAATAGAGCCTCCCAAGGGGACACACTAGGCTTGATGAAACCCTTATCTCAAAGGTCCTATAGCTTCAACTATAGCTCCAAAATCTTGGTAGGGGCCATCCGATATGCTGTTAAAGATATTAGAGAAGTCTTGGGATTCAATTCAATGCAAAACTACATCTCCCACCTGATAGGTAGTTCTTGAACATTCTTGAGGAAGAAGTTTGTATAATCCTACACAACTGAAGGAATAAAAATTCCTAAAGATCACACAACACTAAGGGACATACTCACCAACTAATGAGTGATGGTATGCATCCTCTTGCTCGCATAACCCACTTTTCCTACCATGAGATCTCTCTCACCCATAAAGGTGAATCTTGTTCCATCCGTGTGTAGTCATTTGAATTGTCTGTGGTGATTGTTAATCTAGGAACGTACCATAGAAAAAAATCCATATCCAAGATGATGTCATAGGGTTCCATTATGATAAACAAAAGTTTCCACCTGAACCTCTATCCACCATTTGATATCTTGCACTACTGACAGATAAAATATATAGAATAAGTGTTCCATGTATAAACCATAAGATGAAGTTGTTGGGATGGAACCTCAACTGGGATCTTCAGATATCACACCATAAGTATAGAGATGAAGGAATTACTGACACCTATTTATACTAATACTGAATAAAGAGTAGAAAATACACATATCATACATTTGATCATATTGTGTGTCGCGATGTCATAATACTCCAACACCTACAGCTATTTGAGGCTCTGACCTCCAACTACCTAATCCTAACGAGGGCCACCTACTGGTGGTGGTGGAAGGATCTCATAGTGTCATCCACCACTAATAGTTCCTCCTACCCCCCTCTCAGCTCTGCCTCCCTAGGGACCACCTTGATCACGATGTTGCATCTGCTGTGGTGGTATGTGAGCTATCTGCCTGTGTTCCTCCGTATGCATGGTCGGGTAGTCTCATGCCATATGACCTCGCCCATCACAAGCACAAAACCACCCCTCTCTAGAATACCATGGACCTCTAAACTGACCCTGACCACGTGTCTGAGTCTAATCAGGGGGAGGTATCCAGCATCGAGATCCCATCATTAGGCACCTGCTAGATGCTGCAGAAAACTCATCCTTGTGATTCCCACTACTGGCTTCGGTTTCCTGGAGTCCCTCTAACAGGAAGATCTCTATCAACATTGCCCACTCCAACACCATAGAATAGCTGGGGATGCCCAAGGGAACTACGTTGGCACAAATATATCTACAGAGTCCCTTTGAAAACTTACGTGCTTAGAAGTAGTCATCCCAAATCATGTCAAGGGAGTAATATTTAAGGTTTGTAAACCTAACTTCATACTCATCCACCATCATAAATCCTTATTAAAGCTCCATAATCTCTTGAATCCAAATAGAGTGAAAGCAGGAGGGATAGTAATCCTCATGGAATAGCTACTGGAAGTTGTGACATGGGAGTGTCAACTCATCGTGCATCTGGGTAATGATTCTCTACCAGTGCCTAGCTTCTCCATAGAAAAGGATAACTTCCAGTGAAACCACATGATATTTCAATGTTAGGATGGTCTTGAAGACACTGGCCACTGAATCTAGCCAATCCTCTGCTTCTTGAATATTTGTCTCACCGTGGAACCTCAATGGCCTATGGTTCATGAACTCATGGAGCACACTAAGACCATGCACATCCTCAGCCTGCTCTATTGGGGTGATCTACTACTCAACATGTGGATGTGTCGCTACCTACCCAACTAGAGGAAGAAGCTCATGGGATTGACCCTAAATTGAGGACTCATTACTGATCATATATTCTTCATGATCCATAACTAGTATCCTACCTGAATGTCATCGTGGAGGCATCCTGAAAGTCATCAAGATGTACCATGGTCAGATGAATATATATATAACAAAAACAGGGAGTTGACTCAAGAAGGAATGTCAAATACTCAATCATTTATGATGTATAAACCATTGATCCCTATAACCAATGTCTCATTATTCCGAATCAACATACAAGTAGTCAAGGTCCTAGTGAATGGATACATTAGTTTCCCATACCATCATTGGATTCCTTGTCATGAGAGAAAAACATTAGACACTTTGAAATTTTTTCACTAATCCCAAAAAAATCCTTATAAGTGGACTACTTCAAAAAACTTCCCAAGGAACATACTACTCTGATACCAATCTTTCACGACCCAACCCTAACCAAAGATCAAGCCACAACTACCCCAATCTCACCTCCATAGTCCAGAGGGTAGAAATAAGTAGTAAAATGAATAACTTAAATGGGAGGCCTTTTCCTAATAACCCCCCCCCCCCACACACACAACTAGCCATATCAATGTATAAGTACAAGTTAATAATAGTAAAAAGATGAAACAACTAGAAAGTAAACCAAGCAAGTAAAACCTCTTGGGTGTAAAAGAGTACGATAGTGAAAACTGAAAAGTAAAGGGAAAAAATACATGCCCAACCAAAAATTTATCCCAACCTAACAAAACTAGAAAGTAAAATGTTGAGGGAGCCCAACTCCTAATATCCAAGATTTGACCACCATACATGGTCCAAATCACCCAATATCACTAAGCTCCTCTGAATTCATTTCCAACCTATCCTTATTTTTCATAAGACATGAAACATGTGGGAAAATACCTTGCAGGGGTGAGTATATACATACCTAGTCGAACACCCCAAAAGTTAAAGGGGGAATAGTAAGAGATAAAAAAAGAATATAAAGAGAGTATAGATTAAATAGGATGTAGCTAAACCCAAATAAAGAGAAAGAGTAACCTCATCCAAGTACATGGGGCTCAACACGGTGAGTAGATGAACTACAAATTGAGTCTTTTACACCCATATCAGGAGTGTAAAATCATCTAACAAAAAGAATCTAAACATGGAAAGTATGTGGCATACCCCATGTGTCTTCACACCCAATGGAAGGATAGTGAATAAATAAAAATGTATGGATATAGATGTGTATATATGATTAATCAAAAGAAGACCAAACAAGAGAGTAAGGGGATCTCCATCTCATATCTCAAATTAGAAAAAGAGTCACCAATAGTTCTAGAAGTCCAAAAATGATTCCCATCATCTTGTGAATCTGTATAGGGATACAAAGTGTGTAGGGGAAATGCACAATGTTCCTATTCCACTCAGGGTCCTTCTTGTGTGCTTGGCCGTGTCCATGTATCCACCTTGTGTCCATGTAATTTACCTCTTGTCTGTATACTTCAGTATGTGTGCCTGGTCGTGTACCCCCACATAAGGTCCTGTAAGTGTGCTCCACCACATGGATTGTCCACTTAAGGATGAGATACATGGCGTGTATAAGGGATATACATCGCACCATCCTTATAATTTTCCAAAACCCTAGCTTTCGCATCCAGGTTCCGACATGCATTATGTTTTTCAATTTACATGGCATGTAATCAAGATTTTTTTAGAAATCCAGATATGCTCTATACATGCTAGATCTAGTCTTCCACCTTCAGATTCAGCTTCTTTTTTACTCTAAATTGGTTGATCTAGTTTCCGTTTATCGTTTTCGAACATCTAGTGGTTGGAAATCCAATCTCATCGGTCATTAGAGGTTTTTCGCTCAAACCTTATGCTGCAAGGTCCTCCTCCATTGATCATTTGACTATCCATCATTGAAATGATCTCCCATAATATACAAAAAACTAGCAATCATCATTGATTTGTCTATTAATCCCTAAAATGCTGTTTCTTCATGATTCTAAGGTCTGATCAGGCTCGGTATTGCCTGACAATGTCAAACTTGGACTGTGGGGTCCTGTTGGTGAATAACACAAAGTAATTGAGGATGGAAGACATAATAAAAAAAACTTTAAAGATAATTTCCAAGAATTATTGGCCAATGATCCAGAACAGGGACAACTGGGGTTATAAAAACTAAATATTAAGCAATTAAATTAGTACATGGGTGCATAGTCATGTTGCAATTGGTAAAGATCAAAGAAGGGGATTGATTAACCCAATAAATTTAATCAAAAAGGGAATAAATTACAAATTAACGAGTCCTAAATATATATTGGATTTTTATTCATTGAATAAATCACCCAAAAATTATTTAAGGATTTCATTATGTTCATTGCACTCTGATCTTCTTCGATCTAGAGTTTCATTATTGTTAGATGTGATTTGCTAACGGAAGGAGGAGGAAGAAGCTCTAGAATCCTCCTAGGGTTTATACAGGTAACCTTGGAGGAATATCCATAACGATGAATCTATAAACATTTTAGTTAAGTTAAAATAATAAATTAATTAAATTAATTTAAATAATTAACCAACTGAACATAATTTCAATGGGCGAGATATCTGAATGCCCCATGATGACCTATTTTCGGTTGCACCTAGGGAAAACATCTCATTCCAGAATCAATTATGATCTCGAATTTCTGATATGAGATTCCTTTTAAGATTTATCCCATTTTATTTAATAAAATTTCCATGCATAATATCAAATATATTTTATATTTTTATAAACTTAATTCTGGTCGCACTGGGCCTCAGAATCGCACACCATCTTAATGCCAGGCTTTGGAAATATATATAGAATTATTTCAAATTCTTAAAAGGAAAAAACCAGGTCTATGTATTCAAAACCTTTGATAGGAATAATGACCATGGATGTCATGGTCACTCTCGACCTTTACAAATTTTCACCCAGCAAAATTTCATATTCATGCTCAGTGAAGTATTAAATTCCACCTTAAAAAAGAAATAATTTCCTTAATAATGGATTAACAATTCAAATTAAAATATGTATTCATCAATACCATATTTAAATCAAATTCCCAAATGAGTTCTAATTTAATAAAGTCAACAAAAAAACTATTAAACTAGGAATTGAACTACAATGAGGGGTATTTTCAATGAGTAATAGATAAAAATATAGAAATTTATAGCTTACATCACTCTCCCAAACTTAAACTATTGAACTCCTGGGAAATTTATCATTGAATTCAATTTTTTTTTTTAAAAAAAATTTCATCCTACCTAAATCTAAATTTACTAACCAAAGTTGAAGAAAAACATAGATTCTTCCAAAGTGATAAATAACTTTCCTTATATATGAATCAAATCATTGAATCACTTTAACTCATTAAAAGTTTCATTTTAGGAGTGTATATAATAATATTTACGTGGAATAAATATTTTAACATAAAGTACTTCCATTTATCCCTGATTCTTATGTTTCCCCAAGCCAAAGTTTGACTTTACACTTTATTGAAACAAATTAAATGAATGTGTTATAATTAAATTTCACCTATTTTTATGGGTTCAAACCTCACCTAAATGGACTCATTTTTGACAAGTCCCTTTTAAAATTATTTTTCCCAGCCATAATTTTGTACAAGGAATTATACATAAAACTTATTAAGATAGATTTATTTAATTATAGAAACACACCCAGTGCTCTTGTATTAGAGGTCCATTGTGGGTTATCAATTGCCTATTTGTATTCTAGATTCAAATTACTTGTATAATTTTAATTTAATTTGGATCCTTAAGGTTTTTATCTCATAGAGGTCAATTTCCTAAAATTAAGTTCAAAATTATAGTGACTTAAAGTTATAAAATTATTTCTAAAAAAAATATTTTCACTCACACTCGATCTCTTAATTGTAAGACCAAAATTCCATAAATAAGTGATCAACTCATTCAATAATCACATAATGTATAGTAGTTTTAGAACTGAGGAATTACCCATCTCTAGAATAATATTTTCAAACTAGATAGTGCAACCATGATGTTTAATAAAAGGGGTAAAAAATACAAAAAGGAACTATACAAAAGTATAGTTTATAGTATTATATTTTTGGGAAAATAGTTTTTATTTATTTAAAAATTATGGCTGCTCTCTTCCCCCAAAATTGGTTCTACCACTTTTTAAGTTGGATTTCAGTATGTATTTGTTTAAAATAGATAGTTTAAAATAAAATAAATAATTAAACCAAGATAAAGGAAATATAAAACTTGTAAATACTTATTTTTTAGCAGTAGGTAGGAGTTTGGACTCCTACATAAGTTCTTTTCATAAGTTCTGATGGTAATTATTTTTTTGTTATCCATTCACTTTTAATGGTTTCTTTGAATCACTTTATTTAATCCCAACTTCTTCAAAATGGTATGTGCTAATTATTGCATATGGCCGCATCTATTTGGAAAAATATTACAAGGGAAGAGTTTCATCCTTGAAGAAAATAGTAGTACTTTGTCTCCAAAATGAAATTCACTTTTCTAGATCAAATTGTCATGGGTAGATTTGGTTTTATCTTTATATAATAGAAAGTTATGATATTCTTCTCCCCTCAATTCCTCAAGCTCTATTAATTTCAATTTCCTTTGTTCTTCATCCTTGAAAATTATGGATTTACCCATCTAACAGTTGAATAGGCTTTGTGCTAAAACTAAATAGGCAAGTGGAAGTGTTTACCATAATAATTTAGATAAGGAGACATACCTAATGTGTTTTTTAGGAAGTTCTATATACCCACAATGTATCATCTTTCTACTTAATTCATTATTTTTGGTTGGGTTGTATTTTCTTCTCCATGATCCTTTTTTACTTCTATGTTGGACTCCTATTCCATTTTATTTGTCTATGGGTAGAAATTATTGTAGGTTTTATGGTGTATTATATATTTTCTCATGAGGGATTCCATGTTATTATTACATAAATGGGTTACTTGGTTATTTATCAAAACTAGGGTTATTTCAAACCTATAAAATATATTTTATTTTAGAAATTCAATTACAGTTTTTTAGTCATCAACCCGAGTGGATTTGGACTCAATCCATTTTGACACATAGTCCATTTTCAATACTATATAGGAAAATCAAAATGAAATGGGAAATGGGAACATAAATTAAATTCCCAAAACATTAAATATTTAAAAAAAAAATCAAAGGTTTTTCATACATTTATTGTATTTTGAAAATTCCTCTAGTAAACAGGAATTTTTGGCATTTTTTTCTAAAATCATAATATTTTTTTAAAAATAGTAGGCTAAAAAAACCCAAATTCTAAGATTTTCCTTGTAGTTCTTTGTGGTCAAAAATGTCCTCCACATTCAAGTGCATAGAAAAATAAAAGTACATAATGTATTTCTTCCTCATGAATACATCTTCTAATGATTTGATCATTACACATTTTCCATAAAAAAAGGGCCATTCCAAAAATAGTGATTCAGATTTTAATTTATCAATTTTTTATTATTAAAGAAAGAAGGTACCTTGGACGTGAACATAAAATTTAATATATCATCCTATTAGGGAACTTGGGTTAGGCTGTATAATTTCTCACTAGGGAAGGAATCATCCAGGCTAGTTTTCAGGATTGGTTCTACCTCAGAAGTGTGAGGTATTCTACTCATTTAGTTAGCCACTATATTTTCAAATATCTTATTTTCTTTATCTTTGAGGTCAAAATATTGTAGAAACAACATCCATCTTACCATCCTGGGCTTAAAATCAGTCTTCATTATCACATATCTTAAAACTTCATGATCAGAGTAAACAATCACCTGAATTACTAAAAGATAAGAACATAATTTTTCAAAATCTATAAAAATAGACAAAAAATCCTTCTCTATTATTGTGAAGTTGATTTGGGAAGTGTCCATGGTTTTTTGAGATTTATTCTATCACTTGTGGAAGAATACTAATCCCTTGAGACAGAACATCCCCTATATATCTATTGAATGAATCACAAAGTATCTCAAAGGGGTGACTCCAATCTAGTGGGAAGACGATGGGGGTAGTGGTGAAAAATTATTTCAATTTCAAGAATTATATCTTTCATGATTCATCAAATACAAAGTTAGTTTAATTATTAAGTAAATTAGTTAGGGGAAAATCAATATTTCTAAATTCCTTAAGGAATATTCTATAAAACCCATCATGGCTCAAAACTTATCTAATAGTCCTAATAGTGGTAGGGTAAGGTAATGTAAAAATGACAACAATTTTTCTTTTTCGACTTAAATTCCTTCCTTAAAAATTAGGTCTAGATCTACCTGAATCAACATCCTAATATCCTACCATAACATACTCCTCTATCATAAGGAAGGTGAAAGACACCCAACTCTAGTAGAAATCAATATTATCCCAGAAGTATGTCATCCAATCCATCCCAAAAATGACATCAATATCCAAGACCAAAAAGTACGACAAAGTTATATGCCCTACCACCACTATGAAATATTCTAGGAACTTATAGATATAATATAACATCTTCGTAATAGGTTTATCAAGTTCTAAAAACCTTAAGAAAAACTCCAGGATATCCCCAACCCAGATACAACTTGGGTAGAAATGAAGGAGTGAGAGTCCCTGGTATCAAATAACATAACTGAAAGTGTCAAGGTGATAAAAAAACATGCCTCTAATAGTCAAATGTCCCTATGATACATCATCTAGAATCTATTACAAAGCATAAACTCATCATACCTTAGATCCACTACCCTACCCTAGTGATCCCTAAATCATCTTTAGAATGGATCCTTGAGGCATCTAATGCTATATCCCTCCTTGGGACCCTCAATCTGCTCCACATACTGACCTCCCAGACGTAACCCTTATATCCATATAAGGTCCACACATCCAATAACTTGAGGAATGTATCTACAATATTCCCCTTATTAAACTCAATTGAGACACCCACATACAAAATCGATAGAGGTTCCCCATATTACTGTATGTGTGACATTACCTCATTAGACTTGGTAATCCATTATAGAAATGTCCAATTCAATTGTATTGATAATATATAAGGGAAACTCCTACAATGAAAGGAATTCAAGGACCCCTACCCTACCTATACCACTTATAATGACCCTAGTGAATCTTCTTATATATCCTATTCTAACCATTGTAAGAGGCTCCATTAGATCCACAAAGAATGTATCCCCCAGTCCCACCTTGATATGGAAAGATATTGGATATGATATCTTCTAACATTTCCTTTTCTATAGTTAGGACCTTGTAGAATACATAAAAATTAATTCATCAAATAAAATTTCTTAACTCGATGCCTCATGTCTATTTAAAGACCTATCTTAAACATATCATCCTTCTAGGCCTTATTCTAGGCCAACAATAGTGAAAAATGGATCAAATCCAAAAAAGGAGTCACATAATTATCCATAGACATCATTCCCTACTGGAGATCTATAAAATCATAATATTTATCCAACTTTACCATCATTAAAAAATAACCTCAAAAAAGTTTCCATTGAAGGCTTCCCAAGGAAACTCCTCATGCCTTTGAGCCCAAATCATCACCCCAACCGCCTTCTGTCGGGTCCCTATAGCATGTAAGATACCAACTTAACTCATCGATCATCAGGTATCTCAACTTTCTAAAATATCCCCTTGAGGATCTCAATCTAGTACTTAGAATCCTGAGGACTAACCACACACTAATAAGAAAGAGTGTGTTATTTCTAGAAATCTTGGAAAAAATCCACCATCATAGGCCCTCCCTGATGGGAACCTTCACCACCCATGGGTACAAATCAAAAATCTCTTAACTGGAGAGGTTCTACTACCTAGACCACTAGGGAAGCACCAAGAGTATGCTCAGCCTATCCATATTGTAAATCTATAGGTACAAAAAGATCATTCATAACTTCCAAAATATCCCCTCCTTATCCCCTAGGTGGGACAACAAGGCATTGATGATGTGACATTATTTCAAATTCCAAAAAAAATCTCAAAAATTCCTTTAATAACACAATTTCAATAACATTTAATCATTTAATAAGTGTACACATAAGCAACCACCCAAGTAAGACACATCCTAGAGGTTTACCCCTAATTACAAAGTCTAACCCCCAAGTACTCACTCAGAACCTAAGAATCATTCTTCAGTACCTAAACATTAGTCACGATCATAATAAGAAAAAAATAAACATACTCATATTAAATTAATTAGACATCACCAATAATATATTTTATAAAATTACAAATATATTATTATTGTAATTTGATTAATTTAAACCTACATCAATCAATAAAATCATGTGCATGGATTGTGAGCTTACATACTTACACATGATGTATAAAATCACCACTATTTCCAATTTATCTAAGATAAAATTCCATAGACCATAATAGAAAAAAATATAGGATAAACACATGAAATTTTAACATCACATCCTATAAAAGAAAATCACACTACCTTGGTAACTCGATGGCCCCCAATACAGGTGATGTCCAAACACAATCATAATTTTCCACTTGATTTTTAACCAACTTATCTATGTTCTAATTATACCCAAATAGTTATTAAAAAGTAAATGGTTTTTGATACCATATTTTGACACCCCATATTAGATCATGAGGTCTGATCTATAGGTCCACATGACCTCATGTTCACCTCCTCATGTGCAAGAGGTTTTCCACTAGTTGTGAGGGCATGAGGCATACCGCTAGGAGACTATGCCTTAAATATATGATAACCATTAGAGTAAATTCATACAATGAAATTAAAATGATAACCTATTACAAAAATAAACACAAAGAAAGAAATAAATAACATTATAAAAATGAAATACTATATGGAATACAATAACCATTACCTTAATTCAAAAGGTATCCCTACATGAAGTGGATAAACATATACAATACAATAAGAAAAAATATCAACTAAGGAATATAAAAAACATTTCTAGAGTAAATTCTCTAATCGTTATAATCTCATTCACCTCTATCTACTCAATAGTACATCATAGGTACCTTTCCCTTAGCTAGATCATTTAACATGAATTTTCAAGTGGATCGAGATTACCTAAGGGGTTTAAGTATAAGACTAGTGGGGAAAAACAAATGTCACTTAACATGAGTGTTTTAAATTTATAATGGTTTATTCTTTGCAGAACTATGTAAATAAATAAACATAAAACACATGTTAGGTTATCATATGCTAAACAGGCTGCCAATATTCCCCAACCATACATAGTTCAGATACATGCTATAGGAAGACTTATAAGTAACCTCTAGAGTAACCCATAACATGGATATTTCCCTATAACTCATGGTTGGTCACACCATCACCCTTGTCATCTCATTCAGGAATGACTCACAATAATCACAATCATTCCATTAGTATATATCATCCCATCTGACTTAGGGGAGGTCACATAACCTATCTCAGACCACTATGTCTCTCTTATATAGGTTCACTAACTACAATCTCACCCATAAACCTTATTCCCATCCTCTCAGTTATTACGAGTTTTTATCCAACAATTAAAACATGCCACATGAAATAGAAGGAATAATAAACAGTAAAAGGTCTCCTCAATAACTTACTTTTGGCCCAAACACACCTATGATATTCCCACCACAAAACTCAGTTTGGGGATATGTTCTATAATTTCTAATGTATTTCACTAATAATCCCTATATAAAGATTCAATAAAAACCATATGGACATGACCTGTCACTTGATTCTAAAAATCAAGGCCTCATATGGAAACACACACACCCACATGCATGCTAATACATATAACTTTATAGGAAAGTCATAAAATGGAAAGGAATTTCTACCTCAAGGTATATAGAGTTTAATTTCCAAAATGTACTCCCAAATTCAATAAAAAACCTCTAGGAACCTAACATTTACCCAAAATCTTGATAATTAGGTTTTTGATAAGAGAAACCAAGATATATATGAATAATGATACATTAATGGATAAGATGGATTTAGACCCACTAAAAGAGAACATTAATAACAAACACCACTTCAAATGTCCATGGATCAAGGATTCAGAAGTGAAAATCATCCAACAAAATCCCCATACCTCATCCATATTGAGTGGGTTCAAGGGAGAAGGTGGGAAAAATAAAAAAGGGATTACTGGAAAATTAAAAAACCCAACACTTTAAAAAACCATCTAATGAGTGGGTCATATAACATCCATATGGGATGTATAGTGGCACATTCACACCAGGAATATATATGATATGGTTTACATGACATGAAACAACAACCCAAAAAATGGTATAGGGGTCACCCCCTGTAGGTGGCCTTGTGAGGCATGGATATAAGGTCCACACCATAGAGAACCCACACACACATAGCCCCATAGTGCATCTTTCATAGTTTCACCATGATCCTTCTCCACTCCATCAACCACACTATAACCCTAAGTTCTATACTAAAACTTCTTACCTATAATTAAATTTCACCTGCAAGCCCGACTAACTCTCCTAAAACCCATTCACGACCTACCTTTGAAACCTAAAAAAATGAGACTATTTATATGTATTATAATAAATATTAATTTAAAAATAAATCACCTTGAAATTCTAGGGGCATTACAATGATAGAAAAAATATTAATTGAATATCACTTAATATTCTAAAGAGTTTAGGATGTTTTGGTAAAATATTAATGTAAAGAGTTAATTTTTTTACCAAGATTATTTAAAGTAAAAAAATTTTATTTAAAGGGTTCCAATAATAATGATGATGATGAACTTATAAAGAGTTATAAGTAGATAAATAAAGTTAATAACATCATAACATTGGATGTTGTGTGGTTAAAATATTTGAATACTACATTCAAAGAGTTGTACATTAGTAATATGATTCCTAAGTCTCACTATTATTAAAAATTTATTTATTCATAGAATTTTACTCACTTAATATATTAGTGTGAAGTTTTAATTGTATAGTCACATAGATATGTGATAGTAATTACATAGAGATTCAATGAATTTAAGAAAACCCTAACAGTGCCAAAAACATAAGTATGATCTAATCATCTATCATATGTGGTATGATAAGACAAGAACTTCTGTATGATTTTATTAAAATAATTAAAGGAGTTTAAGAATATAAAATATTTCATTTTATGAAAAAAAATATCCACTTTATCATTCTTTCATATTGGATACATATACTCACGAAGTGAAATGATAATTAATCTCTTAAAGTATGACTTTGAGTTATCCCTAACCAATGTTCATCATGGAGTATTATCATTTCTGAAAGGAATAGTTGGAATTTGTGTGACCACTAAGGGGAGGGTGAATCAATGTTTTTTATTTCCCTATTTTTATCCTTTAAAACAATATTTACCTTTGGTTATATAGAATTGAATTTTTTGAAAAAAACACATAATTACAACCACAGGAACACAAAAATTCACAAGGTTCACTACTCAATAATAATATATAGTCTTCGGTATGATATGAAATAATTTCGAGACCACATATAAACTATAAAATAATCCTCTTTGTTTTTCATCAAGTAGGGAATATCTATCACATGCATAATACTATAGTCCTTTGACAATGAATACGCTTCTTATATATATAATATGACAAAACAATTTTTTTAAATAATGAAATAAAACTTCACTACTAGGATTAAAACATCATCATTATATTTTTGAATTATTCACACTTTCCTTTCTATAAGTTATTCTTAATCCTCTTCAATTTATTACACAACATTGAGAAAAAACTTATGTATGAACTTGTTCATATGATAACTTCTCCATTTGGTGCTTTTCTATCTGGTACTTGTCTATCTGGTACCCTCTATCTGGTATATCTATGTCTTGTACCCTCTTTACAATACTCGATATCTATTACCCATTATCTGGTACCCTCTTTTTATTTCTCTCTATCCGCTACTCTATATCTGGTTCCAATTTGTTTGATATCTCCTCTTCTAATACTGATATGTCTAGTACATCAAAAAAAAGTAAAAAAACTATCACACTTTGTGTATTCTACCTCAATTATTCAATGAAACTTACAGTAACAAAAACACCTTCACATTACAATTTCTACCCTTTATATACTCATATTTTAATAGAAAAAAATAGGGGAGAAGCAAAAAAATTCAAATTTTAGTTTTCCACTCTAAATTTGAATTACCTCTTGAGTCTTTCTTCTGTTGACTACCTTAAAAACTCCAAATAAATTGGGGTCAATATAATTAATAATATCTTCCCTCAAATATCTATATAAATTATCTTCAAACCTTCCTAAAATCATGTTAAGAATCACAATCATCTATTTGTGATTATTGAGGCCTTGAATTCAAAGCTCAACATCATCACAATGTTTGAATTTTCAAAAAACTTCACAAATATCCTCAAACATTCATCTATTATATATTCATAGAATCTAATATATCCAAATATTTCTTAGTTAATATATTTGGAACTCTCAATGTTTTTTTATCTAAAGGATCTATCTAGAAACCTTTTTCAGACGGACACACAAAGATTCTTTGTCTGGTAGACTCTGTCTAGACAACTCTATCTGATGTCTTCATTAAGAGAACTTGGTCTAACAACTTCATTCATAAATCTATATCCAATAACTTCATTTAGATAACTCTATATAATGAATTTAATTAGAAACCCCCTATTTGATGAATTTTCTTAGAATCCTATTTCCGATGACTATGCTTAGAAACCTATGTCTGTTGAATTTTCTTGGAAACCTATGTCTAATTAATTCTCTCAAAAACCATTGTTATGTGACTTTGTGAATAATTTAAAATAAAAACTTTGTCCCATATTTCATTTGATCACCATAGTTCATTGGACTCCATCTGATCACCTCAGTCTACTAGAGTCTATCTGATAACTTTATAAATAAGTCTCAGCTTTGTCTAGTGATTTATGATTTGACAAAAAAAAGAAAACACCATACCAAACTTATTCCTATTAATAACATTATTCCACAAATTGAAAATCACTCAAACCCCTTGTCCTTAGTAGGTCAGGAAGAAATATTAAGGTCAATGTGAGTATAATTTCATAGATAGATAACAAATATGCACATAACACACAAACCAAGTTTTGTGCAAAAGATGGCCCACAGAGTATACCATGTAGAGTGTGATATATTTTTATTTGGTAAACTAGGGATTCATGGTTCATATTTTGATTTACCCATACCTAGGGTTGGTAATATACCTATCCTAAGGACCTTCATACATCGATACCTTTCTTTCACAAACCTTGAGGATTAGCTAATCAATTGGTGGTTGGGTATGTTGTTGATCATATTATCTGTTATAGATTAACCAAGATAATATTTTCAACTCATATGATGAGTATGACATTTGGGACCTTAATTTAGATATACTGAGGATGTTCATGGTAATACCTAGATAATATATTTGATATTATTATCTACTAGATTAGGGGGTATGTGATTTTCTCATCCATAAAATAAAATTACATGTGATGTATTTATCAACCTTCTCTGTCTATACTCATAAAATTTAGAATGTATGAGTTGTGATACAATATTTACATACAATGTGTCCATTGGTTTCTCGATATCTTGAAAAAAGGGATCATTTAAATTTTTTTGTTTTTATATGATGTAGTTAGTATACGCTGGTAAAAACATGTTTTTATGGGTTTCATGTCATATTCATTTGTTGAGTAACATCGATTCTTTGTTAAAGTACACTCTTTGCTTAAATTTTTGAATTCGGGAATTTATATTTTTTAACACCACAAAGGCCCATGGGGTCACAATTTTGGTTGACTAAATAAGGATTTAGATTTACTCAGAGAGATTCTCTAAAAGTGATTCAGTTTTTACCCAAAATGATTTTTGGATGGCTATTCAAAAGGTATTACATATGATGTGATACAAAGTGAAGTTGATGATAACATTAAAAAAGTTTTTTGAAAGATATCCAAATGAAGTTTTGGATATTTTTTCACAAGCTATTATTTATGATATTATATAAGTTGAAATGAAACTATGTATATAAGTTTTTAGTATAAGATGTAGATTGAATGAGATATTCCCTAAAACCTATATATCATAAGATATGATATGGGTATTGTGGAGTACAATAATCATGGTTGAAATGGAATATTACAAGACATTGGGAATATGTTTCCAATGATATAATGATATCATATGGTACTACCTTGGATATATCATACTACATGAATTGAAATATATGATTAATTATGAATACTATGACTCCTTGAGTAATTGAATGATAAGAGTTACCATTTGGGGAATATCTAATATTTTATATCATCAACTAGGATTTTTTATAATATTAAATGATTGGGTGGATCAATGGTGCATTCATATATTGAATTCATGAATAGTTAAAACATTAAAACAAATGTTGTGTAACATATGAGTTAATTTATGAACATTATAGAATCTTTTTAGGGTTATATAAAAAATTTTAAGGTCATAGAAATGGGTGTGACATTATGTGGATTCTCCTATGAGTCTATCTTCCTCCTTTATCTTTACCACGAGAGGAACTAGCATGTCATGGGAATATAGAAGGGTCATACCCATGAAATTGGTGATTCATGTTATCCTGTGTATAAACCATGGAGGAGGCAGTCTAATGGATGTCTCTCAGGGATCATCATCAATAATTTTGGATCGAATAAAGTTGTATAAAACTTTTACGATGTAAGGTATGAATGAGTTATTTATTTTCTTTATACATGGTATTGGGTTTCATACATGGAGATCTTGGGAATTTGAGGTTTCTGATTTTCTTTTCTATGTTGAATGAGTGTCGTTTGATCATGAGAAACCCATCAATGTTGTAGTGAATTTATATTATATAGTTTCAACTAAATGTTATGATATTTTATAAAAAATATCCTTCTATATTGATGGTCTATCTAAATAAAAGAAATTGCCATCAAAATGGTTATAAAATGTCATGGATTGAGTTACCCTTTAATAAATAACTTTTTTCATTCATACAGAATACTCCAAACCCATATAGATTATTCATAATATCTATAATAGTGTTATGAGATATCCTTTTCATTATTTAAAAAAAAGTCCAATCATAATTTTGGGATCAAAATATATCTTATAGTAAAAGGAATTCAACTCTATATTCAATATAAAATTCATTTTATTTACATATTATTCATTACTAATTCCCTTATCACATGAAGATTAAAATTATGTATCACTCGACTTGCTAACATTCACTTTGGAAATTAATGTATTCTCATTCTCATAACATTAGGATTCATCAATACTTTATATATAATAAAATGAATCTTATTTACTTTTCAATATTATATATATCCATTTAAGTTTATTATAACTATTGTAAAATATATTCAATGAAAATATTCTTTTTTTAGATTTTTCAAAATTCATTCTTGATAACTCATTTGATGAATCTTTATCTTCACCATTTCACACCTTTTCAAGATTTAAGAAATTCACTAAAAAATACCTAATACCACCACAATATAAATATTTAAGAGGTAGTTTAATTTTCTATTTACCTTTTACTTTATAAAATGTTCTTTAAATTTGAGATAATGGATTCATAAACTTCATCTCATCATCATATTCATCCTAATCATCTTTATTCTCTTCATAATATTCTTGAATATTCATATTCATCAATGATTTAAAATAAATATATTTGTCATGATTATTATTATTCTTCACTCATGTTTCTTTCTTCATATCATAGTCAATAATCATGCTATTAAAATCATCATGTATGAATTAATCCATGTTCTTATCTTCATATAACAACATATTTGAAAAACAATCAGCTCAAGTAAATTTGGAAAATCTATCTCACCATCATGGAGACTTCAAGTGATTTACTAAATCTTTTTATTAGGATAAAAATTTAATTATCTTAAGAATTCATCAACAATTTTATATTTTGATATATAAAAATTTTCAATAATTTCTCACAAAATTAATTATTTATATTCCTAAGAATTCATATCACCTTCATTGAAG
Organism: Viscum album; assembly: GCA_963277665.1. Taxonomy (NCBI): domain Eukaryota; kingdom Viridiplantae; phylum Streptophyta; class Magnoliopsida; order Santalales; family Viscaceae; genus Viscum; species Viscum album. The sequence goes on from OY728142.1 coordinate 1,936,940,260, forward strand.
TTTTTAAATTTTTTTATATTATCCTTATTTGATTTAACCTTTCATAAACTTTATAAACACTTTTTATTAAATTAAACCCAAAATACCATTCATTTTTTTTATATTATTCATTAAACTTTTATGATCTTTAATTTTCATCATTGAACCAAAAAAACCCATTGGAATACCCTTGTGGTGTCATTCATCACATCAAAACTAAATAATAGAAGATATAATAGTATCCACTCCTTCCAAATGAGGTAAATATTTCTATTAAATTTTAGAACTTTATTGTTGTTTGATAAATTATAATTCCTTATAATAACTGAATATAACCACTAAAATATAACCAAAATAATAAATCACTAGAATAAAGATAATTTAGAAATTATTATAACTAAAAATAATATCTTCTAGTGTTATTTTATATATGAACTAGGTACTTTAATACCAATTAAGGATGCCCCTATGTTTTACTATGATAAGATAAATCAATGAAAACCTTTTTAGTTACACTATTAATATTTTTGTAAAAAAATCAAGTCTAATTAAATTGGATTATATAAATTTTATTTTTTATATTACTCTTATTTAAATATAATTCAAGTAATTTAAACAATACAAATAAACAATCATTATAATTAAGGAACACAAACACAAAGAGAAGATAATGATTTATAAGGTTCACTACTCAACACAAGTGACTAAATACATGGTATTATAATGCCCCCTTTTCAAGTCACTCTAATATAATATATATATATTACATGGAAGAGGGATTAAAAATATCATATACACAGGATCCAAAAGTTTTGTAACCTTAAGATACTATATATATATATATCTAATCATTTCAATTATATTGAAAACCATAGAGTATATAATACTTAAACAATTATATCATAACTCATTATTCCTTCTTTATGAAATCCTTATAAGATTATATATACTATTATTATTGATTTCATATGGAAATTTATAAACACATCAAATTTGTGGGCTTATACACTTAGTAAGGGATGATGTATCAAATAAGCTACATACATAATGATTATGACATATAATAGGTTGATTACATCTGCCATCATGGAACACAACACAAGGAAAGAATAAATTATCAATATAGATGGATATCAAATCATACATGAGAATAACATAATGGGTATATAATATTGTAAACCATAATTATTTAAATGTATAATGTTATAAATTTTAAATATATTATCAATTTAATATACCAAAACATATTATTTATAGTATAAGGGGACTCCCATTACCCAATATTATTTATCATGTGATAACTATCAACGCACTAATGGGAAATATAATTCATGGAACCACTAATCACTTATCAAGTATAATACAATTCAATCTTATGATAAAAATGGATAAAAAATACTTCACATAAATTTTAATAGAGAAAAAAATTATAGTTACTTTGCAAAACATTCAATAAAGATTTACATGTTTCCTTATATAAAATCAAGGAATATATTAATAGAAAATAATTTCCCTTGTTAATGTAAAGGTATATTTATCTAGATAAATACCATTAAATAATGACAAGGGAGTAATGGGTATTCATAGGGAAGTGTAAATGATAAAGGAACCTTATGAATTGAAGTTGTTTCAAATGATCATTTCAAAGAGTTTCTAATAAAATAATAAAATATATCATTATGGGAAGATGATTGTATACAAGGGGTTTCCATTATAAAATATCAATTAAATTAGGGATAAATACCCTAAAAAAATTAGTATTATATAACCCATGCATTTCATTAAAACTCTGGATACAAAATCTTATAAGAAAGAACTCTTTGTACTAGGGGCATAGATATTGAAGGTTCATTTGTGACAATAAAAGGATTAATATCATTTGGTCTGAGTAAAAGATAAACTATATATATATTATCTCAACATATATAGATAATCCCTTTAAAAAATTCTATATCTATAATACCAAAAATTCATGACATTCTTATGGATTTAGATAACAATATGTGAAATGTTTTTACTAAACAAATGATGATTATTTTTGTATCTGTATTTAATTTTGAACAATTTATAAGAATATTTAATGGGAAATTATATTCATAGTACATCAAAAAATGATGATATGATATATATTGAGAAATAATTGAATTCAAAACTGAATATTTAAAGGTGACTCTCCAAAGGAAAAATCTGATGCAGTGATGGATTTTTCTTTTAAAAAAGAATCTCCATTTGTAGTATCTAGGTTCCCCTATCAGAAATGGAAAAATATGGATTCATTAAATTCTTAGATTCACCAATAAAATATCAACATGTGTATATAACTAGAACAAACTATTCCCATCCTTTGGTGGGATGTTGGTTTTAATCAATAGTGTTCTCACTTATGTCAGTCTATATTCTTTAAGTGACTAGACTTCCCAAAGCGATTATCAATAGAATTAAGAAACTTCTCAAAATTTTTATTTTGGAATAAAATAGTGAGGGGATATTTCACATGGATATTTATATTAGATTCATTAAACTCTTATTTGTAAGAGGTATAAATATCTTAGATCTTTGAGTCACCATTCAAGCCCTTCACTATAGACACACTTCAGAATCCCTGGATAAAAGGCTCATTGTGGGAAAAATTGATTGGGAAAAAATATAGACACCTATATGATGTAGTTAACCTAGGTTTTTCCAATCCATATCCCTTATAGAGTAACTTATTAGGTATCATTCCTCTTATTCAAGAGAACTCACATTCGATTAAAGGGAATTTATATGTTCTTTTTTTAAGGAGAATTATAATGGAATGATTCTTAGGTTTACTAGATGCCTCATTCCTAATGTTGATTTCAAGACTATGGTAAAGTTTAGTTATCTAACAAACACTATTTTGGATGACCCAAAATAGGTTATTTTGTCTTGTATTTATCTCAATGAAAGAAAATTCCAAATTTTCTTTACTCTAGTATAGGCAGGTAGTTTTTACATCAAAGGAGTTCACTATATGCTTAAGAATCATCATAAAGAGGTTACCTAGGGAAACACCTTATGGGAGGGGTTTCTTCACAAAAAAATGAGATTAATCATTTGGTTAATTAGTATCAATTATCTACTAACTAACCAATACATTTAACTAGGGATCTAAAGTATATATACTTATGGCGCAATGTGCCTAACATAAATTCTTTATATCACATCATTATTCATGGGTAGTGGGCCTCTCATCCCTAAAACTAGTTTATTAGTGGCATCGATTTTACTTATAGTTTTTCTTGGTTTAAAAATATAATGATGATGTGTCTCACAAAATTTGACCTCTAATTATTTTAATTAAGACATGGGAACATTATTATTTAGATTTTATAATGGGTTTTTTGGTATACATTCAGTAAGAATAAATTCTATGTGACAACTATATGGTTGTGGGATATTAGAATCCCAATTTTTAGAATATTAGGGGAGATAGAGGGTACAAATGAAGAGATTACATCATTGTATTTATTTAAATCCTTATGGATAAAGGTGAATTATATCCCTCACATGCCTGGTCATCTCATAGAAGGAAAGTAGATCAAGTGGAATACCCCAGTAGCTGGTTTGAAGTTCAACACTATTGGTTTGTAAATATGTGGTAGAATTATAGGAAAAGGGTTGGTCAAGGTTTCCTTTTATGCACCTATGGGCCCCATATATCTTGAAGCAAGGTCATTACTATATGACATTGAACTATGAAATGATAAAGGAATCATCATATCTATGATTGAATAGGATAGTGATTATTGTCAACTACCTGAATAATCCCCTTAACTTCCACTAGTTTATGGATCATATGATAAAAAAATATTTAATTATAATGGTGGTTTACATGATAATATTACAAACCTGGAGGGAGGGAAATGTGGAAGCACATTCATTATCCTCCCTAGGCTATAATGTGATCAAGGACTAGGTCATTTACATTCTTGGTTCATTACCTATATCTTATAAAAATGTTGTTTATAAATATTCTCTTAGACATCATCATTATAGGACCCCGAGATTTTCCTCCATGACCTACAATCATCAAGGTATTTTTATAAATAAATAATTGTACTAGTAAAGTAATAATACAAAATAATTTCAAATAAGAAGAATGGGGAGGGAAACCCATACCTTTGGTATCGATTTATAGACTTAGAATAATAACTCTATATGAGTTTGAAATATTTTTTAAGATATATACATGATAAATAAAAATAAAATATATTTGAACCTGAACCTTAGAGTAAATAGAACTAAGTTAAAGATATAATTATTTATAGAAAATCTTTAAGAATTTCCTTAATGATTTTAGAATATATTCCTTAGAAAAATATCTTGTGAAAATTCATTTAAATTTAATCACACATGTTTTTATATCATATTTTATGAAATTTGGATCCTTTTTTAATTTTAAGGATTCAAACATCAAAATTATGTATTTTTTATATTTTAAACTTTTAATTAATCATTTAAATTAAAGGGTTGGTTTTAAAAATGTTAATATATATTTCGGACATTAGAAATAAATTTATTAGGATAAAAATTGATTTTAATAATTATAAATATATTATTGAAATAATGAAATAAATTTTAAGTTGTTAAAATATGTATTTAAATTAATACATCATTTTACATCAAAATGAGATAATAAATCACAAAGCATAAACATTATGTTTTTTATAATTTATCCAAAAAATAATTTATTTTTGAAAAATACAAAAAATAGCCCTTAAATTATTTTTACATGATGATTTAATATTTGAATTCCATTATGTTAAAATAATTATCTATTTATAAGAAATTAAATTATTAAATAAATACATCAATTATGTTATAATTTTAAAGTATTAGGTGAATAGAGTATGCATTATTTTTGTGATCAAGATTATTATTCCCTTATTTTTATAGATTACTAATTCCTATATATATACATATAAATTTTACTATTTATAATTTTTGTAATGTATTTTTATTTAGTACATGATGAATATTTAAAATATTCAATAAATTTCAAGTAATGGCCTGATAACGATTATCCAAATAACTGTATTTACTCCTCACTTTCCTATAAATTCAACTAATCCTAATTTCTAAATTTATTATTATAAATTTTTAGGTTTAAAAAAGAATTATATTCTTAAAAATATTGTACGTTTCTTAGTTGTTTTGTATTTTATAGCCTTGTTTTTTTTGTGGACTATGAGCCATGTGGGTTTCAGTTATTAGTGATTTCATACATTTGTATCTATTTTATAATTTTAGATTTATCCATTATATTAAATGTAACTCTGTAATGTAGATTGTATTACTATGAAATAATAAATGTGTTTTATTTTTTTTCTAGTTAATGTGACTCATTAATAATAATAATTTATTTATTTCATACAGAACGTCTCAGGTATTACATTCTTCCACTATTAAATAATTTTATCCTCAAAAAATATATTATACATCAATCAATCAATATAAAAAATAATAATAGATTTCTAAGGCTCAGATGTTATCTACTAAGATTTTGTATTCCTTCATAGCACATTTATTAGTTTAATCATCATGTTTTGTATAATTTTCTCTCTTGGGCCTTGGATTCAAACTAAATATTCATCATAAGACAAGTTAATATTTAGTTGTAATTCATCAATGCCAAGTATATGTGTTGTGTATATTATATAATTTACCAATAGATAAACATTAAATACCATATATACTTTAAATATATTGGGTGTAATAGATAAATAATATTCCATAACTCCCATTGACTCATACATTTCAAAAATCACATTGTATCTTGGGTTTAGTTTATCTTTATTTTAAAACCCTATCACTATATCCCATGGTAAAAACTTTAAGAATACATGATACCTAACTTGAAATTAAATATTATTTCATTGGTTATCAATATAACTAGTTTTTCTAGTTTTTGTTACTTTGATGTGTTTCTAGAGGGATCTTTATATCTTTAGTATCTGATCCACAAGTTTTGTGCCTAAAATCTTAATTATATCATCTTCATACCAGTAGATTATAACCCAAAACCTTTTCCCATATAAGGATTAATATGGTTTAACTTTCACGGTTGAGTTAAAATTTTGTACAATAAAAATTCCACCAAAAATAGATATTGTTCTTAACTTCCATTGGTGTCATGAAGTATGAACTTAACATTTCCTCTAATACCAGGAAAATCCTTTCAAACTTCCTATATATTTGGGGATTATAGGTTTTTTTAGATTCACTAAATTGTTTAAATAATTTTAAGATTTATTGAAAATTTTATGTGAATTATTGATATTTATTAGATACCATTGATAATGGTGAACCAGGAAGTCTTACCACTTTATTAATATAAAGTCATGTAAGACACTGAATGAATATATTATCTCATATTTCTAGGAAATAATAACACTTAGTAAAAAGATATATGATGGATCATACTATGTTTTTCCTCTTAAAATCTATATTAAGACTAGTGATAAAGTAAATTGTGATATTATCCCACACACGCTCTAGTGAAAGGAAAGTTTTCATTATCCATTTAGGTAGTTGTCTTTTAGCCTTTTCTTTTTGAAATACCAATGATCTCAATATATTGTTTTAAATTTATCATTTCAAGTTATTGAAGGGTTTTGAGACATATAATATATCCAAATTTAGTAGAAAATAAAATTACAAAGATAAGGTTAACCCTAAAGAGGTTTGGAATAGATACCACTAATGAAGATCACAACTTTGACTATGTAGTTGTTCTATCCTATTTCATGATTCTTGAAGGAAACATATTATAAAAACCAATGGAATATTTCCTTTATAGGTAATCAAATATCCATATAAATCGTAGATCATATCTATAGGACCTATAATACCATTCATGATCTATTAGTACCTCATAGTATAAGGAAAATAGAGAAGAGTGAGATAAAGTCTCAACAAATAAATTTTCAACACTATAGGATATCTTGCATGAAGCCTTAATCTCCCTTTTATAGATATGCCTTAATAATTAAAGGATTATCAAAAGGTTATATGTTACACTAATATTTTGTGAATAAAGGATTATATTTAAACTGTTATAACATATTGTTACTCTTAATTATATCTTCTTTTATTTATTAAATGGTTTAATAATATAAGAATATTAAATGTATTTTTGAACAAATTATATAATAATTTTTAGTTCAATATATAATATCTTATGTAGATAATAATAATATAGTACAATTCCATTCAATATGTTACATATCACAGTAATATACTGTATGATACACTATATAATATACTATGTTCTTTGTTATATCTCATTGTGCAATATTCTACACCTTATAAAATATATTTCATGACCTCATCCCTCCATAGGTGCCACTACTAGACTGTAAGTGAAGAAATGAAAATAATGACCCCAAAAATCTCACCTCCAATAGGCCATTGGTTGGCGATTAACATTGAGAGTATAAAAAAATATGCATAATCAGAGGCACAACCCTCAACATAAATTAGTGATAAGAGACAAGATGAAAAATACCATGAAATTTAATATCATAAATGTACCATAAAAATATAAAAACTTATAATCCCAATACATGAATTCAATGAAATATAACTGAAAAAAACTATAATACTAAAATAAATCCTCGACAATGACCATGAAGATCCAATAGATCCTGAACAACTCCTCAAGCTAGTAATTCCCAGCTCAATCACCAACTAGCTCTTAAGGACCTAAAAATGGTTTATATATATATAGGGTGAGGATAACGTTTATACTCTATAGGATTCATCCCAAAACATATCATTTTCTATGTAAAATAATCATATATAAGCTCAGTGAATAAATAAATGAATCCAACTAATCAATTAAATAGGTAATTAAATTCCCTATCCTCACTATAGATTTTTCACCAATTCATAGAAGTAATCATATCCATATAAAATTATATATATATATATATATATATATATATATATGAAGGAACCCTACTTACACTTCCACACTAACTTTTCTCTCTCATACACTAAAAACTCACATCCATTGCTCCTCCCTTCTATAATTAATCCTTCCCCGATCTAGGAAACTTTATAAATACTTGTATCCTATGTAACATAGCTATAACTAGACTTACATATTATGTATCATGCCACATCCACATCCTACTCTTCATCATATCATATATAACAAAGTGTAAGCCTGGAATCCACTTCATCCTGTGAAAATGCATTATGTATCAAGCTACTACAACTCATAAAAGTACACCAATGGGAAAAACTAGTCACCACAATATGATATGAGTTTGTGCTATAACCTAAATCCATTATATCTCATGTTGATATCATGACAACTTCACTTATTTTCATTAAAATTAAACACAACAGAAAGGAAAAATCGATTTAACAAATATGAAAGAAACCGAAAAATAAATGCAAGAAAGTAAAGAACACAATTGATTTATGTGGTTTGGAACTTTGGTCCTAATCCATGATAAGAAAACCACCATGGATATTTATTATTATGAAAAAGAAAAAAACAAACAAACAGAGAAGATAGAGTAAAGAAATCATGCACATGGACCATAGAAACAATCTAAGAATTGGGACCTCATCACCCCCAAGATCTAGTGATGAATCATGGATTATATATAGAAACATACTCCATTTAACTATAAGAACTCACCCATGTAACCCTGGGAATCATACTGAAAAAGAAAAAGAGCATATAATGCATAATCCAAACAAAAAAAGTGACATATCACAAAACAAGAAATATCAAAGCAGAAATAACTTTTCTAGGGTTATAGGTTCTTAAATATGAAGTGGTCCACATGGAGATCTTGAGTCTTGAGATCTCCATCAGAGTAGGTCACCAAAATGGGGAATGAATAAAGATGTAGAAGAAGTGAATGTCTTCTCTATAGAACATAGTCTGGGAAAAACCAAGAAGAATTTCTAGCCAAAGACCTCTTCTCAACGACTGAAGTAATCAAGTATTAAATGCAAGAAGGAAGAAAGGTGATGACATAACAAGCGATGTAGGTGATGCAGGATGTGTAGACTGTCGGAAAAGAGTAGAAGAATCACAAAGGTCACACTAGTTCAATTGAACATGGGATATCCATGATACACAAAAGGCATAAATCAAGAGGGCGACTATAGATAGGATCATTGGAAAAAAAAAGTGCATGCAGGATCCATCAGATGGAATCTTATCAATGGATAACAAAGTATAATAGAATCATATTACCATGGTGAAAAATTTGGGCAAAGGGCCCCCAAAAAATAGGGGGCCAAGTGAGAAGACCAACAGGAAGTTCCCACCACCCGCACATAGATCCCAAAACCAAATAAGGCCCATATAGAGGCCTGAAAACATAGAAGGCCAAAGAGAAAAAAATTTTCATAATAAAAATAAATCCAACATCTTTTAATGGTAAAATAAAACTAAATTTTAATTTTGAAAAGAAAAAAAAATAAAAAAAAATCACGCCTTTTAAAAATTAAAATAAAAACATACACTGATGGTGTTTTTACAATCCCTAACTAGCCTACAGTGGGTTCAGATATATTTTATTTAACATAAAACAAACCTAAGTCTATTTAATCCTCTTATCATGTTCTATAGTAGCACATAGAATGCCCAAAACTACCCTTATACTGCCTAAAAAATCACTAAACATACTCAGAAATTAAACTAACTGAGAAACAACATTAAAAATAACAACTTACCAAAATTACCTTCATCTCCATTGATGCCTTGGACTATGAATCATGCAGAGACCTTCAAAACCAAAAAAAAACTTCCTCAGGGGTAAAAAATAGTGGATAATGAAAACAAATAAAATCTCATAATATAATGTCGTACTAAAAAAGAAATAAAAAAATCACATAACAAAAACAGACTAGGAAGCTGACAAGAAACTCTCCACCTAAACCCAAACAGTTTAGACAAGCCCACACAAAAACCTCTCTCTAAACCGGGTATCCCCACAAGGACAATTAGGGATAGTCCTATGATCTCTAAAGAGAAACAAAAAAAACCTTTTCCTAGTTCTAATGAAGGCATTGCTAAACAGAAATTAAATAACTTCCTTAGTGTCATACCTAGGGCATACCACATGGGATTGGGCCATGCTATCACTATTTTTCAAGTCTCGATAGTACTTTTTTATGTGGTTGGTCTAGGCACACTCAAAACACCGAAAATTATTAAACCAATTATTTTCATTACTACATTTATTTTTAATGGGACCCTTATTATACATGAATTGAGGTTCACTATTAACTCTGTTAAGTTATTCTTTCAAACCATGTGTTTGAAGATTGGGAGACAACACATTATACTTCACTTCCTCTAAGGTAATTGAATCTCTACCATACATTATGGAATCCTTTAATGAATTAAAATAATCATCAAGAGAAGTTAAAACAATTAAATCCTGGTTTTCACCTTTATCCCCTATGTCTATATTAGTTAAATATAAAATAAATTTATTAAACTCATAAATATGAACACATATAGAATAGTGAGGAGTCATTTTGACGTTATATAATCTTATCTTTTTATAAAATCATCCAAGAAAATATTGGTCAATATAAAAATGTTCAATATTAAGCCAAATGGATTTAGCAGTAGTTTCATGTGTAACTTCATGAAAAACTTTATCTCCTAAGGTTAACTGAAGGGTGCAGTGATCCTTTTCTAGAATACTAAGCTCGACATCAACCAAGGTAGTGGCAGACTGACCATTGATAGAGATGGTCACCACTGGTTTCTTATTACCATGTAAAGAATCTACAAGGCTATTACGAACTAACAGAGCATGCGTTTTTACTCTCCATAGATTGAAATAACTTTAACCATATAAATTTTTGACTTTAAATTCAATAGAAATTGTTAAAACTATTACAGGATCTGATACCACTTGTTGAGATCATGATAGTTTCACTTATCTTCAGTCAAAGTAAATTAAATATAAAGGAAGAATATATTTAACAAAGCTGAAAGAAAAAAAGGCAGGAAAGAAAAGAACACAGTTGATTTATGTGGTTCAGACCTTTGGTCCCACACCATGGAAAGAACACTTCCATATATATTTATTATTATGAAAAATAAAACAAATCAAATACTAACAGAGAAGACGTAATAAGGAAACCATGAATGAGGACCATAGAATCTATTTGTGTATAGGGACTTAATCACCCCAAGAGCCAGTGAAGAATCCTAAGTCAGAGATAGAAACGTACTCCCCTAAACTGGATAGAGTCATTCATGCAATACTAATAATTATAATGAAAAAGAAAAATAATATAAGATGTAGAATCCAAACAAAAAAAAAGTGATAGATAAAAAAACTGTAAATATCAAAGTAGAAACAGCTTGACTAGGGTCATAGGTTCTTGAATCAGAATCAGTCCACAAAGATATCATGACTCCTAAGATCTCTACTGTAGGAGGTCACTAGAATAGGGAAGGCATGACTACATTTAAGTGATGGATGTATTTTCTCTAGAATAGAGTCAGGGAAGAACTAAGAAGAACCGCATGCCGAAACTCTCTTATCAACGACTGAAGCGATGAAGCAGTAAAGGTGATCGGGTAGCGAGGTGAAGGCCTGACAGGTGTTTCAAGTGAGGCGGGACATGTGGACTATTGAAAACAATCATAATAATCATGAAGGTCACACTGATACTACTAAACACAGGATATCCAGGACACACAGTAGGAACAAAGAAAGTGGGTGGCTGAAAATAGGACTACTGAGAAACACAAACAGTGCATGTTGGAGCCGTCATATGGAAGATAATCAATGTCTAATAGAGTATGGAATAAGTGGATCATCTGGGTGATAAATTAGGGAAATGGGCCCCACCAAAATAGAGGGTCGAGTGAGCAACCCAACAAGAAGCGTCCACCACCCACACATGGAGCCCAGCAACAAAGAATCCCAACACGGAGGCCCAATAACATAGAATCCCAAAGAGAAAAAATTTTTCATAATAAAAATAAATCCAACATTTTTTAATATGAAATAAAACTATATTTTAATTTTTTAAACCAAAAAATAACAGCTCATGTATAAATTTTGAGTAAAACTTAGATTAATCACATAACATGTGAGTCCATACCCTATACCTCAATGCACCACCACCTAGATATTCCCACACATGATACTATATCCATTCCCTTGACATCCTAGATATTGGGGAAATCCCCCCCCCCCCCAATATCTGGGTGTCGACTTCCCTATTGAATCAGGTGGTGGAGCATATGAAATCATAAATTTTAAAATATATCGAATATAGAAATACTAAGGGAAACTACCTAGATTTAGACACAACTAAAATTATCATCAAACAAGAAACATGGATTCCACCTCTATGGTCTAGATCCCAAAAAGTAAATCAAGTCTCAATATTAAATATTAATAATTAATCATACATTAATTATTTAAAATTATTCCATATTAATTTACAAGATAAATACTTTAATCTTCTAAAACAAGTTCCCTCAGCACCATAATCTACTTATTATTCCAAATATGTCATCAGCATTTATAATCATCAAAAACCATTATCATTATTTTATTTAATTCATTTAACATTTCATAACTCTCAGGTACTCTTAGACTCATCCTAAGCTACAACAATAAAGATATACATGTCATGAAAAAAATTAACTACAATAAGAAGTTGTGAACCATATCAAACATCCATTCGATATTACATCCATCCAAATTATACCAATCGAACATCAGCAAGAAATCACAGGTCTCAACTCATCCTGGCCACCTCATTGTCTTCTGCAACACCATTTCACATAATATAATCCATCCCACTAATGCTAGAATCAACCATTAATATAGACTTGGGAAATCTTGCCCATTACTTTTCCAATAATATAGCCATTATAGGTTCATATAAACAAGTCTCTAACATCCTATATAATACACATAAGGAAACCAAATACTTAAGGTACATAATTCAAGGAAACTAAGGCCACTACATCAAGGCATTCATGCCTCCCATAAAGAAGCATAGCCTTTCTTGGCCATAATTTTTTATCTATAAAAACAATTGGTTATATTACCATCTTAAATTGGATCATTATACTTAGTTTTTTTTAAAAACAAACATAACATTAGCAGTTATCTATAGCTAACATCAATAATAAATACACTTTAAAAATATCTCTATATTTAATAAATATTCAAGGGTAAATAGTATTAATTTACTAATGTAACTTTGGTTAAATAATTTCATTATTACATTTTTTCATTATTTATTACATTCTAAGCATATAAACCATGTGAAATAAAAATAACCACAACCACAAATAGATACAAACCATCTAGTAAATATCAATAAGCATTAATGATAAGGCACAAATCACATGTGATCACATGTACCCATTTATCATCAATCAATAATAATTATTCAAAACTTGAAATTATCATTTTATGTGATTTTATAAAGCTAAATAATTAGATTTATCAATGTTTCAGATTGCGTTAACTACCCATTAACATGCAATTAATTAGAAGGAATAATGAATATATTTCCATATAAACTATGAAATATCTAGTAAATAGAAATATTAGACTCATGTGATAATTTTCCCCAACTTAATTATTTAATATATATTTTATTATAAAATAATTATAATCAATTTTAATATGAAAAACACCTTCTATATTATATCTTTAATATCCATTTCAATTATTCTACTTCAATTACTGAAATAATAATAATAATCTGCAAGAAATTTCATTATATTGAAATAATAATTTTAATTTTCTACATGCAATTTTATCTTCTTTGATTCCCCTGGTTTCTATTTAATAAGAATTATTATCCATAACATGCGATTATTCTTTTCCCTTTCTTAAATAATTTTCCAAATTATTTTCTTGTTATTGCTGAATTTCATTTATTTACCCATTGATACTTTATTATGATTAAACCATACCTACACATATGTAATGTCCCAAAATTTTCTATATATTATTTTAAATATTATATGGAATTATTTTGAGACTAGTAACTGAGATGGCGTGTGATTCCGAGGCCCATTGTGCCCGGAATGAATGTTTGGAAAAAATATTAACCTTTAAATAGCACACACATGAGGTTTTCCAGAAAAAGTTGAATAACTTCAAAACAGTTCCTCGAATCATAAATATAAGGACACTATTGCGTTCAAAGTAGCAAATTTTCCCTAGGTGGGACCTAACATTGTCCGGCACATGTCGGCTGTGAAAGATAGTTTTTGGACATTTTAAATAAAAAAAATTAGAGATTTATTTTATTTTAATGTTACACAGTGATGAAAAAACACATTTTATTTTTATTAAACTTTGAAAAAGAATTCAAGGTTATCTCCATAACCCAAGAATCCCTCTGAATCGTGGAAAAAGAATCCTCTCGGCGAAGAACAATGATTGGATTGTGGATCGTAGATCGACGAACATTGTCTTAATAGATCTTACTGATGGAAGCGATGCAATGATCAATCCTCTTTAATGAACGATCCAAACCTAAAGTAGGGTGTGTTATTTGGATTTCCACCCATTTCTGAATTCAATGAGGAATGCGGAACAACCAACAAACAGGTTGATCCACAGTTCATCGTTATTGCAGGATGGACATATATTGAGGGATTATTATAGGGAGATTTATTATTTTTTTCTATTAATTCTTTTTTCTAATGATAATGAATTGAGGACGACAAGAACAAAGGATAAGGTTCATTCCTTTGGGTGTTCTTGGTTCGTTTTCTCTCCTCCATTCTTCACGATTTCACTATTGGATCCTCATGGTCATAGATTGACTTGTCGGGTGGTTTAGAACACGATCGAACCTCAAAGTGGAGGATAACTAGTAACAGAGGCCGGATATATGTAGATTGGGTCCCAATATTCCCATATATACAACCTTTTCTAAATATGGACACTGTAGGTGACCCGCAAGTCTGCGTAAGGGACCACTAGTACGGGTTTGGTGCGGCGGTCCGAAGAGGTGTGGTGGTGGCACCGACGAGGTGAGGTGGCGGCGACTGGAGGGTTGTGTAGTGGATGGAGAAGTGGTGGATGAAGGTGGTGGCGTGCGGTGGTGTGGTAGCTAGAGTAGCGATAGCTAGTGGAGGTCGGAACAGACTTGACAGGAAGGCCACATGGGAGACCATGGTGGCAGTGAGTCCATGGGCAGGCAGAACACACATGGAACACTTGGATGCAGTAGTCCAATCGCATAGAACACGGTGTGGAAACACATGGACCAGGGGAACATAGTTGGGGAAGACCTCATGCGACAGGTGAGCCGAATCGTGTGCATGCAGGTCAGAACAATGGAGCTGGGTTACACCAGGTGGCCCAGCAGGCCGAGATAGGTTCTCCAATGGATCGGGTCGGGTCAGGTCGATCAGACCTTGTCGAGCTGGCCAACAGGTCATATCGGGCCTAGCGGGTTGCGTTAGACCCACACCGGACCTAGGTCAGACTATTTCACTAAAACCTCTATATCTTTCAAACAGAGCATCCTTCTGACGTGCCATCAGTGGCGTTGGGACCCTTGAGACGAGATGATTATTATGAGACCCATGGCGGGTTATAATTCAGACATATTTTCAGTGACATGGGTCACTTACATAGGAAGTACCTGGGGTCAAGGGGCACTGTGGGTATGATTACTACTCACCGTGAACCCTCTATTTTCTACGTGCATTTATTCCCTCATACACCATATCTTTGATGAGTTTCATTAGGGTTTGTTCCCTTTATCATTTCCATGAAGGTTTGTTGGTATCATTTCCTACTCACAGGATTATGATCCCTTTAGAAGGACTTCCAGGATAGAGTTTTTGGAATCCCCAATGAGGCTTAGAGAGGATCCTCTATTCCTTCTCCATGCCCTAGGTAGAGTCTTCGGTATTGATGTGACCAAATTCACTGAGCGTCGATCCTCTACATAGCGGGTTAATACAGAGTGAGTTGTTGGTATCACCCCATGGCCCTGGTTGTGATCCTCATATGATGTATTGTATCTCTTCATATCTTTAAATGTATCTCTCTCTCATGATGGTTCCTAAAAAGCAGTACTTCTCGGATGGATGTTATCAGTGCTATAAAACTCCGGAGCGTGTTCTCTCACATGTGTGATTCATGGAATCTTTATACTGAATCCATATTTTTGGTATTTAGTGGTTGTGAATTACCCTAGATTGTGTGGTATGGTTTGAGTATATTTGGATATTCCTGTTATATGTTCTATAGACATATACTTGTGTAGAGTTTACTGTATCTCTCTCTTTGTGTATTTTTTTGTGGTTTTGGGGTGTCCTACAGAGTATTGTTATACTCACCCTTTCATGGGATTTCCCAAACGCATCGTGTCTTGTGAAGATGATTGACCTTTTTATAGAGTTGAGGGCGGGCCAGGAATAGACAGAGCATTGTGAGATCAGACATACCATTGTGTTCCTATAGTTTCAGATAGTATCCCCATTACCTTGCCTTCAGGTTGGGTTTTCTGCGGATGAGTCTTAGAAACTTCTTTACAGACTTTCTTTTTGGAGGGCTTGTATTTTGGCCTTGTTTACTTTCCATAACTTTTACCTTTGTACTCTGGTTGTGGGTTATAGTGGTTTGTATGCATTGTTTACTTAGTATTTTTACATTTCAACATTTGTGGGCTTAGAGATGTGTAAGTGAATATATGTACTAAGAAAATACCACTTATATTAGTGATATGCCTACTTAGTGTTAGTCACCAACCCCTAGCCTATTGGATGTGGGCTTGGGGAGTCGTAACATGGGCCCCTATGGGATCGGTCATGAAAGAGTGGTATTAAAGGTGTTCAGTTCAAAATTAGGATCGAGAGTCTATGAGATTGGTTTGAGTAAATAATTTTAAGCGTTTTGAGTTTATTTTTCCAGCCAGGGACTCCAGTGTTGGTGCAGCGACCGATGCATCCATACAACAGGACTCTGATAACTTGCTTTTCAACTCGATACATGAGAAAACTGGTTATAGGGAAAAAGTGGTACATACATCATATAAGAATGGTTTGTGATTTCCATTTTCTTCTTGAGTTAGCTATCAATATATACTCATTGACCATATAACATCTTTTTTTTTCTATAGGATGCCTCTATGATGAATACCATCTTGGATTCAGCAGATCGATCATGAGGATGACCCCATAAGTGAGAGGATTTAGTACAGGGACTAGTTTTCTAGATTTTACCTCCAGGTAGCGCACCGGTGATACCATCACCTGTGGAGAAGCGTGTGGTACCTATAGTACTAGAATATGGGGAGTGAAGGCTGAGACTTCTTCATAAGTTTCAAAGACAGAGACCCCTCAGGTTCCAAGAAAAGCTCAAACCTCAGGTGGATGAGGACTGGCTTGAGTTGGTGACCCAAGTTTTTTATCTAGTTAGTACACCATCCAATCAGATGGTGGTCCTGGCAACAAGCCTTCTGCAGGGCTCAGTAGGGTGATGGTGGAGATTGGCTATCTAGACTCACGACGAGGCGACTATCTTGTGGATAGAGTATGAGCACCTCTTCATAGAGGTGTTATCACTAGTTATGTTGAGAGATGTGAATATACAAGAGCTTATTCAGCTCTATTAGGGTAGTATAATAATATTTGATTATTCATCGAGGTTCACTATCCTTTCCAGGAACTCAATGGATATGGTCAGGGATCAGTACTTCTTGGATCGAATGTTCGAGAGAGGTTTGATTAGAGACATCTAAGAAATCATTATTACTATGAGAATTTGTACTTATGTTGGGGTGCTTGAGTGGTCCTTAGTGGTTGAAGAGCTTCCTGGCTGAGCAGAGACAACTGGTGACAGTCAGTAGAGGATATGCAGGTACAAAGACCTCAGCAATAGGGAGTCGATGTTAGCCTTAGGGATCTAAATGTTGGATACATTTTAGGAGGAGGTCCTTAGATATAGGAACTATAGTTCAGGGTTCACAGGGTGAATATAGTCATCCTAGAGAGAGGCGGTGCTACTCATGTGATGGTAGGGGATATCTCGCTTGAGATTTTCTAACCTATGGTACTACTGATAGGGAGACAGTGGATAGACCACCTAGTATTATGTAGAGGTAGGATCAAGTAGATCCTCATGGATGTGGATGTTGTAGAGGATCTGTGAGAGCAACGAGAGGTGGTTTACGTTTCGACTTGCTAGAACCACCACCCCCATGTGGTCTGCACCAAGCTCAGGGAGATGGAGGATAGGGGCGGGGACAACTGCATGTGGTTGAGCCTAATGACCAAGGGGATCCATGAATAATTCGAGATACAATTTGTGTCTTTTCTACTTTAGCTGTAGTACTGATAGACACAAGTTCTAGTCATTCATTTCTCACCACACATCTTGTACAAGACCTTGAGATTCTGGTAGAACTGTTGAATCGAACCTTACACTTAGAGACACCTACTGGAGGAGACTCAATGATCACACATCTATTACAACAGTGTGACCTTAACCTTGGAGGTGAGAGTTTTGGTTGAAACCTCTTGGTGGCAATGTCGAAGCTTTATGACTTCATTCTTGGTATAGACTAGTTATCTTCATTCCATGACTAGATTGATTGTTTTAGGAAAAGGGTGTGATGTGTCCGTAACGATGGAATAAGGTTTCCTTTTTTAGTGAAAAGGAAACCCAATCATCATTGGATGGACTCATTCATAGGAGGGAGTAGCCGATCACTCATCACATGGCTAGCCTGACCCTCGGTGTAGCATATGTTATGCGTTTCTAGTTCCCAGCAGTAGTGGTGGAGTATGAGGATGTCTTCCCTGAAGGTGTTCTAGGATTAACTTCCCACTGGTAGATCAAAAATTATGTTGACTTACACCCTCGGACGAAACCAATATGATCACTAGAATATCAGATGGATCATGTAGAGTTTTGAAAGTTAAGGGTGTAGTTGGAGGATTTACAGAGGAAGGGATTCATGAGACCTAGTGTTTCACCCTGGGCGGCCCTAGTGTTGTTTTCCAAAAAGGAAGATAGAAGCATGAGGTTGTGTGTGGACTACCAGTGCCTGAACCAGGTGACCGTGAATAAAAAGTATTCACTACCGAGGATCGATAACGTCTTTGACTAGTTGAGAGAAAAACGATGGTTCTCGAAGGTTGACCTTCGATCAGGCTATCACTAGTTGTGAGTAAGGGATGGGGATATATCATAAACAACATTTAGATGATGCTAAATTCATTATGAGTACTTGGTGATACCCTTTGGCATGAAAAAATCCCCAGCAATGTTCATAGAACTAATGAACCGGATCTTATAGCCCTACTTAGATCGGTTCATGGTACTCTTCATCAATGATGTCCTTGTGTACATGACATCCGAGGAGGAGAACATGAGAAACTTAAGGATGATTCTAGGTTGTAGGTTCCAGGTACAATGGAAGCACGCAAACGGGTGTACCCAACTTTAATTTTACTATTAACAATGACCAATTTGTGATCCACCACGATAATAAAATTCTGAATCTTTAAAATAGAATGAAGAATGAAAAAGGAAAGAGGGAAGTCCCAGAACCATAGAGAGGATCATCATATGTTGGTTATAATTAATTTAATTAAAAGATGAGAAATACCTTGATGAAATTTTCTTATCGTTGATGTTTCTGATCACGATCCAATGTGATCTGTCGCTTCATCGTAGAAGCCAAGTGTAGGCTTCCTCTAGTGGTGATCCACACATACTCCACGTATCTCTGGACATAGCCGAAGGGATATCTGGGTGCTAGTGCAGAAGAGCCTTTGCTTGCAATGTTCGCCTTCGATCACCCTGAGAGACGCTTCCAAAGCGATCTCCTTGATCCATTGGAGGAGGATCTCTCTCGTAACTTAAAAGTGTTATTGGAGGAAAAGAATTATCTCTTGGCTTAAGATATTTCTCCAGATCCTTTATGCACAACCCCAAATAATGAATAGATCTAAATGAGAATAACGTAATTGGGGTTTTATTACTTAAAATAATAAAATGAATTAATTACCTGAAATAATTTATTCATTTCATTTAATTCTTAGTAAAACCCCATGTCTAATAATAACAGTTGACTGTTATTATCACTTGAAACGCACCTAGAAAATTACACGTAATATTATTTAATTAAATAAATAATATTATTTCTAAAAAATACCCAAAAAAACTTCACGACATGTATATATTAATATACACGGCGTGTACTTTTTTTTACATTTTCTTTATTTCCTCCACCAAATTTATTAGACCTTGAATAATATCTATTTATTTCTTAAATAAATATCAATGCATTACTCACTAATAAATATATTATTTCTCCCACAATATATTATCTATAATAAACATTGTCGAAATAAGTGTGACCAGACATCCTTGAATAATTATTATACCAAAACTAGGAATAATATTTATTCAACTTGTTAAATGAATATTTAACTGAGATACTTAGACACACTTAGTGTGTGACCCTCTAGGCCTCTTTCTCAGTGGAATTAGGTAGAGCCTGCCTAAAGTCCAAGGTTAATCTCTAGAAATAGGCAAAGGAACCCATAGAGAAAGTAGTTAACGCCACAATGACATGTCACCTCTTACGAACACTTACTGTGTAATGTAATCCCTTTGTCACGATATCTCCAATCAAGTAGGTTTCATTCTATTTCCATCAAACCATGTGCTCAATTATTATTTCTTTGACTTCCCGGAATTTAACTTTCCCATTAATCACTATGTCCATGGATTTATTTAATCTATATAATTTCCATCAATGGGCCTGAGATATCAACTTGGGTTATATAACATAAGGGAAAAATCCTTCCTCATATTATCTATTAACGTAGTATTACTCGTGACACACCCAAAATATCCTACCTCGCTGAAAATAGTGTGTTGTCATAGTTTTCATCAATATATATAAGTGTGTGATTTGTAATACCTATTAATAATAATCTTAAAGTTTAAGGACCAATACACACATCCACCGATAGGAACATCCAATGACACTATGAAATGTGGATTTCTTACTGGCAGGTCTCGTTCTCATAATATCCTCCTAGATATTACCAAAGGTGCACATCATGATAAGGTGCCTCAAAGTTTTATGATCCCTCACCCCTAATGACCTATATTATTTATTCCCCTCAAATAACATCATCCAGCCATAGAACATATATTCATAAATAGTGTTATGACACTTCTGGGTTCTCATCATAGGGGGGATCCACTATGACCCTTTAGTTCAACAGCTATCCTTAGGACATTATCACATACATTTTCATGCCTAAGAATAATCAAGATGTGATAAGGTATATATTAATATAAGTTCATTATAAAGTACAAAGTAGTTGGTTCTAGGCCACCAACTCTAACAGAATCCCACTTGGATTAGATCCAACTACTAACAACCTTTAACCCGCTAGCTCTCACATGATATTCATGCTTCTGCTGAGATACGCCTTTAGTCATGCGGTCCACCATGTTATCTTTTGTGGGCACTCTTATCACTGCAACTTCACCCCCTTGATAGAAATACCTCAAGAGGTTATATTTCTGGAGAATGTTCTTTATCCGTTGATGTGACCTTGGTTCTTTTGCAAGGGGAACCACTACAGTATTATCACAAAACAATGTGATATGATATCTACTTCTAGGCATCACATCATGATCCTAGACAAAGTTAAAAATCCAGATAGCTTACATGGATACATTAGAAGGTGCTATATATTCAGACTCTACTGTAGAATTGGTGAAAACATGCTATATTGAACTCTTCCAGCTCACAGCTCCTCCGTTGAGATAGAAAACATATCCTGATTGGGAATTCAAATCATTATGATTTGTCTAAAAACCAGCATCAGCATACCATCTGATGGAAAGCTCCTCATCTCCTCCATACACCCAGAACATATCCTTAGTTCATCTCAGATACTTAAGGATAGTCTTAATAGCAGTCCAATGTTGTTCTCGTAGATCTTCTTGATATCTACCTACTATGCTCAGTGTATAGGCAACATCAAGCCTGGTACATAGCATGACATACATGATGGATCCTATAACCGAATCATATGGGATCTTACTCATAATATCTTTATCCTATTATGTCTGAGGACACATTATATTAGAAATATGTAGACCATGTGACATTGGAACTAATATTCTCTTGGATTGTTTCATACTAAATCTTTTTAGTATCTGGTCAATGTATGTACCCTGACTTAGTCCAAGCAGTATCTTGTATCTATCATGAATGATCTTGATCCCTATAATGTAGTCTACTTCACCTAATTCCTTTATGGTGAAACACCTTTTCAACTAGTACTTAACTGACTGTAATACTGGTATATCATTTACAATGAGTAATATGTCGTTAACATATAATAACAGGATACTAACCACATTCCCATTAAACTACTTATAAACACATGGCTCACATTCGTTCTTAATGAAACCAAATTCCTTTATGGATTCATAAAATCAAATGTTACATGACATGGATGCTTACTTTAATCCAAAAATGGATTTATGTAACTTGAAAACCCATTTGGATTAACCTAGTTTCACAAACCCTTCTATTTGTGTCATCTAGAGATATTCCTAAGGGTTCCTATTAAGGAATTCTATTTTGAAATCCATTTTCCAAATCTCATAGTCATGGTAAGATGCTATGGAAAGTATGATTCTTATGGATTTAAACATGGAAACTGGTGATATGGTTTCATCATTGCCAATTCCTTGAAGCTGTCTGAACCCTTTAGCCACTATCCTTTCTTTATAGGTTCTTACTTGACCTTCTATGTACAACTTTCTCTTGAAAACCCATTTGAATCCAACAAGATTTAAATCAAATGGCTCATCGACCAGAACCTAGAATTGGTTCTGATACTAGGAATCTATCATAGAATTCATAGCTTCTATCCATCTTGCAGCTTCTGAGCCCTATATTTCTTCCTTATAGGAGTGAGGTTCATCATTGTCCAACAATAATGATTCACCATCCTCAGTGACTAGGAAACCAAATCTCTTTTGTTACCTTACCTCTCTTGAGCTCTTATGAAGTACTTGTGTTTCTAGAACCTATTCCATGGGGACCTGTGGAACTTTTTCCTGTACCAACTCTTGTGTATCTTGATAATTAACTTTTTCGAAGTCAATCTTTCTCCCACTATCCTTTTTGGGTATGTTCTCCCAACCAGGAAAGTCAGATTGTCTAGCGACAATCACATTCTTGTCTGAAAAGTTATATAGAAAATATCCTTTCATTTACTTGGGATATCCTATAAAGACACACCTCATGCCCCAGGGTGCTAGTTTGTTTCCTGAGAAGGCCTTAACAAACACCTCGCATCCCCATACACGTGTGTGTGATAAAATGGTTTTCTTTCCATTCTATAACTCGAAGGGAATTCCATTTTCTACCTTAGTTGGTACTCGGTTTAATGTGTATGCTGTAGTTTGTAATACATATCCCCAAAAGGATAATGAAATATATGCATGACTCATCATCGACCACACCATGTCCCACAAGGTTAGGTTCCTCCTTTTACTAACACCATTCCACTATGGTGTATAAGGAGGAGTGAGTTGAGGTAGAATCTCATACTCCCATTAAATGTCGATGAACTCTTAGTTCAGATATTTTCCCCATTTATCCGATCAAAGATTCTTTATCTTCTTACCAAGATAATTCTTTAATTCATTCTTGAATTCCTTAAATTTCTCAAAGGAATCTAAATTATACCTCATTAAGTAGAAATATCCATATATACTCAAATCATCAGTAAAAGTAATGAAGAATATCCACCTCTATATTCTACTGGAAATGGTCCACACACATCCATGTGCACAAATCCTAGAAGCTTTTTGGCCCTTTCACCCTGTCCACTGAAAGGTGTATTGGTCATTTTACCTTGTAAACAAGCGTGACATCTATCAAGTGGTTTTAGATTAGTAGAGTCTAAATAACCATCTTGGCAGAGCTTTGTCCATCTCTTTTTGTTTACATGACCAAGTCAGTGAGGCCACAACTGGGTGTTGTATGAGTCATGTGAGTTTGTTTCATTTTTGATTGCCAACACTTGGTTTTCATAATTTAATACATACAAAACACTATTTAAATGCACAATACCATAACATACGTTGTTCTTAAAAAATAAAAAACCCTTATTTCCAAACTTGAAAATAAATCCATCCATATCCAAACATGATATAGAAATTATGTTCTTGGTAACACTAGACACATAATAATAGATATGTAAAATCAAAATAATCCTAGTTGGAAATGAGAGATGGTAATCATCAATGGATAATGCATCCACCCTCACGCCATTGGCATCTTGAAGATCCACCTCTCCTATGGTAATATTTCTAAATCTACTTGGTTCCTTCATTTGAATATATATGTGATCCCCACAAGCTGTATCTAATACCCAATGTGTAGAAATGGAAATATTACACTCAATAACAAACCCACCTTTAGTGTCTCCATGCTTCTAGGTGCAGTTTCTCTTCTAGTGGCCGGACTTGCCACATGAAAAACATACTAACTCCCATTCCTTTCCCTGCCTCTAGATCTTCCCCTTATTGGTGCTTAGGTGCTCAGGGGCTTCAGACCATTTATAAATCCTTGTCCCATTTTCCTTGTCCTTCCTTTTCTTATTCACCATAAGGATTGTGGGTTTGTCATGCCCCATGTCCTTATCTACATGGATAATCAAGGTCAGAAGTTCTGATAGAATCTTCTCATTATTTCTCATGCTGTAGTTGACAATAAATCTAGAGAAGGTCTTGGGCAGTGATGATATGATGAGATATGTATGCAACTCATCCGGGAACTTAATCCCTAATATGTCTAGGCGTTCAATATAGCCAATAAGCTTAACTACATGAGGACCAACTGGCATAGACTCTCCAAGCTTAGTTGTGAACAAAGCGTTGGAGATCTCATATCTCTCATGTATCACCTTATCTTGATAGAGATCCTTAAGGAAAGAAATCATGCTATATGCATCCATGTTTTCATACTACTTTAAGATTTCATTAGACATGGATGATAGCATGAAACATTGGACATCCATGAAATCATCCAAATTTTTCATATAGAGATATACTTCCTCATCACTGGCCTCTTTTCTAGGAACAAATGAAATATTCTCCTCAAGCACATACAATTTCTTATTGTGGTGAAGGATGACGCGTAAACGCCTCTGCAACTCCTGGAAATTGGTGCCGGTGAGAAGGTTATCCTTCTAGAGTATGGCTCACAATGATATGTTCGAATTAATTTTTCTTGTTATTTATAAAAATTAATATGATAAAAGATTTAGCACTTTATCATGATAAAACTGAGACAAATAAATAAATTAATACTTATAAGTCTCCCACTATTTTATCAAAATCCAATATCCCTCACTATTGACTTCAAAATATTCTATTTCCAGAATATTCTAGTGGAAACGATCCATATTACCCTTATCATTACCCCAACTAGGGTTGTTCAAGAAACTTTTAGGGTTTTAGGCAGGCATTCCAAATGCCAATTGAATTTACTCACATCTCCTTGATCTACTGAGTGGACTCCCCAATCCTGAAATCCTTTTATTTTGGATTTCCTCAACATTTTCCTCTTGGTAACACCAATTAATACTGTGACAATCAACCCTTTTTGTGAAACAAGTCAATTCAACCCAAAAACTTGAATTGTAACTCCCAAATAATTTAAATCACCCCTACTAGTGTTGGTCAAGCACTTTGAACTATGGTTTGATTCTAACCAAGATTATGGAAGGATATACTGACTTAATATTTCTTTGAGGGATTTTATCCTTATTTGTAATTTTCATTTTATTATATTTTATTACATGATTTTTAATATTAAGTGGGATATACTTAAGTGATTTACCATGTCTAAGATAATATTTACGCATAAGCTAGTCTTATTTTAGTTCCATCTTGCGTGATTGTTTAATTAATTAATTGTGTAATCGTGACAACACACCCACAATAAATAAACCATGAAACTAATAGAAATAAAATAAATGGCATGATCATGATCTTGTTCTATTGTTTATTCTATCTAGTGTTTGATAAAATAACCTAATACCTAGGGGAGAAACACCTTGAACCTTTTGGGTACGTGTTTACAGCTTTCCACCTGTCCAACTTTTATCTCCTTGAGATTGGTTTCACCTTGGATCCTAACTTGATCTGTATCCACTAGCTTAGGAGCTCCATCTATTACATATGATTTTATCTCACACACAGGTAAGGGGTAAAAGGGGTTTTACATAAAATAAACCTTGGGAACACAATTAATTATCTTTAAGATAAATTACTCTCGAATCAATTAATTTTCTTTAATTAATCAATCCTTTTATATTAAACCCTTTTTCTGAATTTCCTTGAGATTATCATCCATCATAATTTTAAACAAATAAATTCATTTAAAATTATCTTTGTACGTAAATTGTACCTTAGAGGAAACCCAGTGAATTCTCATTTATAAATACCCAATGAGAAGAAATGAACATTAATCAGATGTTAAATTTAACACAAATATATAAAACACCTATCACGTGTTGTACCTCAGATTTATGCCCGCACCATGATACACATCTCAAGGGTTTGTATGATATAATAATAAATTTTAATAAATCCATGTAATTTGCATGAGTAAACAATGTGTAGTTCTAACTACATGGCGTGTACTATCATTCACCATCCATTCGAAGTACACGCCCAGGGATACGACGTGTGAGTGTACATCATAAATCTTTAGAGTACACAGTGTGTCCAATGGGCCACACGCCGTGTAGTATTCGCGTTACATGGTATCCAGCCAGGCAAGCCGTGTACGTGGCACACGGTCTAACCCTAACCTGAAGGGACTACACACCGTGTCCTATAGGCCACGTGACGTGTAATGTGGAAACCGCGTGTCGCCTGTTGCTGGTCAACACATGGAGTCATTTAAGACTTAGATAAACTCCAACACACGACTTGGTTTGGAAGACTAGTCCAGGTGAATTAAACCTGGACTATATGATGTGTACTTCCGAATACACACTGTGTGTTCTATTGTTGTATGTACAGGAATATTTGGAACCTCTAGATGACATCCTCTATTTTATTTTAATAAAAATTAAAATAAAAAATTGTTTCTATAAGGTGAATGAGAAATGAAATAGGAGGAAAAGATCTCGAGATTTAGATTTACAGAACAATTAACTTTAATTGAAACAACTAAATTATTAAATGTTTAAATCATCAATTAAAAACTAAATAATTATAATCAATGATACAAACTCTCTGATACCACTTGTAGGTTTTGGGCACAGTAGAAGAGCATGGATGGGTGTACCTAACTTTAATTTTATCGTTAACAATGATAAATATGAGATCCATCATGATAATAAAATTATGGACATTTGGAATAGAATGAAGAAAGAAAAAGGAAATAGGTAAGTCTTAGAACCATATAGAGGATCATCATATGTTGTCTATAATTAATTTAATTAAAAGAAGAGAGTTACCTTGATGGAATTCTATCTTCATTGATGTTTCCAATCATGATCCAATGTGATCCATCGATGCATCATAGAAGAAAATTGCAGGATTTCTCTAGCAGTGATCCACACATGCTCGACGTATCTCAGGACATCACCGAAGGGATCTCTGGGTGCTATCACGGAAGATCCTTCACTTGCGATGTCCGCCTTAGATTTCCTTGAGAGCCACTTCCAAAGCACTCTCCTTGATTTAGTAGAGGAGGATCTCTCTGGTAACTTTAGAGCATTCTTGGAGGAAAGGAATTATCTCTCATCTTTAGAGCTTTCCCCAGATTCATTATGCACAACCCTAAATAATGGATAGATCTAAATGAGAATAATGTGATTGGGTTTTTATTACTTAGAATAATAAAATGAATTAATTACCTGAAAGAATTTATTCATTTCATTTAATTCTTAGTAAGACCCCACGTCTAATAATAACAGTTGACTATTATTATCACTTGACATGCACCCAATGAATTACACCTAATATTAATTAATTAAATAAATAATTTTATTTCTCACAAATCCCCAGAAAAACTACACAGCATGTATATATTAATATACATGGCGTGTACTTTTGTCTTTCCATTTTCTTCATTTCCTCATCCACATTTATTAGACCATGAATAATGTATATTTATTTCTTAAATAAATATCACTTCATTACTTGCTAATAAATATATTATTTCACCCATAATATATTCTCTCAAATAACTAGTGTCGAAATAAATGCAAGTAGACATCCTTGAATAATTATTAAACCATAATCAGGAATAATATTTTTTCAACTTGTTAAATGAATATTTAACTGAGATACTTGGATACACTTAGTATGTGACCCTCTAGGCCTCTTTCTTAGTGGAATTAGGCAGACCCTGCCTAAAGTTCAAGGTTAACATCTAGCAACATGCCAAGGCACCCATAAATAAATAATTTAACACTGTAATGATGTGTCACCTCTTACAAACACTTACCATGTAATGTAATCCCTTTGTCTCGATATCTCTAATCAAGCGGGTTGCATGCTAGTTCTATCAACCCATGTGCTCGATTATTCTTTCTTTGACTTCCCAAAATTTAACTTTCCCATTCCTCAGCATGGACATGGATTTATTTAGGCAATATAAATTCCATCAAAGGGCCTGAGATATCAAATTTTTTATGGAACAGAAGGTACAAATCCTTTCTCACATAATCTATTAATGCGGTATTACTCATGATGCACCCAACATATCCTACCTTACTACGAATAGTGTATCTTCATAGTTTTTGTTAATAAATCTAATTTCATGAGTTGTAATACCCATTAATAATAATCTTAAAGTCTAAGTACCAATACACACATCCACAGATAGGAACATCCAATGACACTATAAAATGTGGATTTCCTACTAGAGGATCTCATTCCCATAATATCCTCCTGGATATTACCAAGGGCACACACCATGAGAAGGTGCCTCAAAGTTTTATGAGTCCTTACCCTAATGGCCTATATTATTTTTTTCCATCAAATAACATCATCCGACCATAGAAAATATATTTAAGAATAGTGTTATGGCACATCCAGGTTCTATTCATAGTAGGGATACGCTAGGACCCTTTAGTGCAATAGCTATCCTTAGGACCTTATCACATGAATTGTCACGTAAAATAACAATCAAGATGTGATAAGGTATTTATTAATAAAAGTTCATAATAAAGTACAAATTAGATGGTTCTAGGCCACTAAATCCAACATGGATATACTACAAGGGCACCATCTTTATGGGAAAATTTCAAATTTCCAGTTCAAGATTCATGAGGTCCACTTTTTGGGACATGTTATCTCAGCAGATAGAGTGGCAGTGGACCCAACCAAGGTCGAGACAATATTATCATGGGATCCACCTAGGAGGGTGATGGAGGTGTGAAGATTTCTTAGGTTGATAGGCTATTACTAAATATTTGTACCTGATTTCTATGAGATATCAACACCCATGAAAGATTTGACCTAGAAGGGGCAGCCATTTGTGTGGATGGAGAAGTTCCAGCATTTCTTTCAGTAGTTGAGGAAGAGTTTGATGAGCACTCTGATCTAGAGATTTCTAGATGAGGGTGTCTAGTATGCAGTGTTCTATGATGCATCAGTGACCGGACTTGGTTTTGTAATGATGCAAAGGAAAGTAGTGATTTCCTATGGTTCACGCCAGTTGATACCACATGAGAAGAACTAAGTGGCCCATGATCTTGAGCTTGCAGTATTAGTCTTTTCATTGAAGATGTTGTGACACTACCTGATATATGCGAAGTTTATCATCTACTTTGATAAAAAAATTGTCAAGTACATATTCTCACAGAAGGATATGAACTTGAGATAGAGGAAGTGGATAGAATTCCTCCAAGATTATGACTTTGAGATTGTCTATACTCCTAGGAAGGGGAACATGGTGGTAGATTCTCTTAGTAGAATATCAAGTTTTCAGTTGCTGGATGAGGTGTTAGAGCAGTTATCCTCGTTGTAGTTACCCTTTATGGATGGAGATGTGGGAGCTTACCTCAAGTTGATGGTTGTTACCCCTACACTCTTACTTCGAGTCAGGGAGGCACAACTTGGGGATACCAACTATGAGACTCTAAAAACTCATTTATCTATAAGGAATGATTATAATAGGTATTCAAAAGGTGGGGATCATGTCATTCTTTTCAAAGGATTTACAGTTGTACTAGTGACATTGTGGGAGGAGTTTTTGAGGGAGTTTCACACATCCCCTTTGGCGGTACATCCTGGTGTGGAAAAGATGTACCAGGACCTCCGACATCGGTTTTTCTAGTCAAGGATAAAGAAGGTAATGGAAGAGTTCATTTCTTGATTCCTTACGTTCTAATAGGTGAAGGATGAACACCAAGTTCCAATGGGTTGAGCTCAACCCCTTGAGGTGCCAATGTGGAAGTGGGATGTGATATCGATGAAATTCGTGACTGGTTTACAATGAATGTATAGAGGACACAATACCATATGGGTGATCATGGACTAACTCACCAAGTTGTCACACTCACTACCTATCTAGGAGTAGAGTTCAGTAGAGATCTTGAGACGCCTCTATGCATAGGAGATAGTTCAGATTCACGGAGTGACATCGACGATTTTTTATGATTGTGATTCTCGTTTAATATCCCAGTTGTGGAAGGGATAACATGAGGAATTTGGGAATCATTTTTTCTTGAGCACGAAATTTATCCCCAGACGGATGGACAGACAGAGAGGACCATTCAAGTTCTGGAGGAATGCTGCAGGCCTGCATCTTGGACTTTAGTCGTAGTTAGGGGGATCACTTACCACTGGTGGATTTTATGTACAACTAAAACTATCACTCCACCATTGGTATGACACCATTTTAGGCTATGTATGGGTGACGCTACAGGTCACCACTTTTCTGGAATGACCTAGGAGAGTCAACACTCATGGGCTCGGAGTTGGTAAGAGCTATTACTGTGATGGTGTAGATCATCCCGAAGAGGATGAAGACTGCACAGAGCCGGTAGAAGTCATATGCCAATAGGAGATGGAGGACCTTGTAGTTTGAGGATGGAGAACATGTGTTACTTTATGTCTCACCTCAATGTGGGTTATAGAGATTTGGTCGAGGTGACAAGTTTTCTACGAGGTTCATCAGCCCTTTTTAGATACTGTGGAGAGTTTTTGAGGTGGTGTACTGCCTAGATATACCCCTATAGTTGAACCGGGTACACGATTTCTTCCACGTGTTGCAATTGAGGAGGTATGTGAATTAAACATCACATTTCATTGATTGGGGTGATCTGGACATCAAGGATGGAGTGACTTTTGTTGGGTACTTGGCATTACCCATCACATGTCATTGACTGGGGTGAGCTGGACATCAAAGATTGAGTGACTTTTACTGAGTACCTGGTGGAGATTGTGGATCAGTAGCAGATGATCCTTAGTGGGTGAGAAATTTATTTTGTGCGTGTCCAGTGGTAGCACGGTAATCTCTAAGAGAGTATGTGGGAGTGAGAGGCTAATATTCATGTGCAGTACCCACATCTTTTTGAGTATCCTTGTTTTTTGGATTTTTGGGGACTTAAACTCTAAGGTGGGGATAATTTAATGTCTTAGATTTTTCCTTGTATTAATTTAAATATTATATGATATTATTTTGAGAGTAGGTGCTGATACTACATGCGATTCTAAGACTTGGTGTGCTCAGAACAAATGTTTGGAAAAAATATTAAACTTTAAATAGAATGTGCAAACAGTTTTCCTAAAAAAGTAGAATAACTTCAAAATGTGTGCCCAGATCATAAATATTAGGGCATTGTTGTGTTTAGAGTATCAACTTTACCCTTGGTAAGGCCTAACATCAGTCGATGTAGATCAGTTGTGAAAGATAGTTGTTAGACATTTTAAAGAATAAAATAAATTAAATATTTATTGTATTTTAACATTACACAGTAGTGAATTTTATTTTTTTTAAACCTTGTCATAGAATTTAGGATTATCCCTATAAAACTAGAATCCCTCTGAATCATGGAGAAATAATCCTCTCGGTGAAGAATGATAATGAGATTGTGAATCATAGATCGATGGATGTTGTTTTGACAGATTTCACTGACAACAACGATGTGATGATCGATCCTCTTCATCAAATGATCCAACCTTGAGGTACGGTGTGTTATTTGGATTTATTTTTACTATTTATGAATTCAAATATGAACGTGGACCAACCAACAAATAGGTTAATCTGCGGTTCATCGTTCTTATGGGATGGGCATATATTGCAGGATTATTATTGGGAGATTTATTTGTTTTGTATTTGTTCTTTATTATAACAAGAACGAATCAAGGCCAAAATGAACAAAGGCTGAGGTTTGTTCCTTAGAGTATTCTTGTTGCTTTTTATCTCCCCCGTTCTTCATGCTTTCTCCGTTGGATCCCTATAGTTGCGGCTCGAATTGTTGGGTGGTTACGAATGTGATCGGACCCCTAGAGTGGCGGAAAAATAGCAACAGAGGATGGATCTATGTAGATCGGGTCCCAAGGAACTCATATCTACAACTGTTTAAAAATCATAACATTGGATGTGGCTCGGTGTTCCATAAAAGGGACCAGTGATGCGGGATCGATGCGGTGACTAGTGAGGCATGGCGGTGATGCTGGTGAAGCATGGCGGCAGTGTCAGTGAGGTGAGGTGGTGGTGGATGGAGGGGAATTCATCGGCTAGAGTGGTGGTGTCATTCAGTAGTCTGGTGGTCGGTGTAGCGATGACTAGTGGAGGATGGATTAGACGCAATAGTTGGGCCGCATGGGAGCCCGCGATGGTGGTGGGGCCGTGGTAAGACAGAGTGCGCAAAGCATGTGGTCGGGGTGGACTACATGCAATAGGCAAGCCGACCCACATGCATGCGGGCCAAACCAAAGGATTTAGGCCACGCCTGGTGGCTTAGAAGGCCCAGCGGGCCAGACCGAACCAGGCCCAGTAGACCAGGTAGGGTCGGGGGGATCAAATCGGATCAAGCTGAGTCCAGTGGTTCGGGTCAGACCCGAGTTAGACCATTTCACTACAATGGCCATATATCTCAGAGTGTCTATTTGATATGGTGTTGGTACCCTTATGATGAGACGGTCCTTATGAGACCAATGGTGGGTTATAACCTGTACATATTTCTAGTGACATGATCCATTTACATGGGAAGTACCTAGGGTCAAGGGGCACTACAGGCGTGACTACTACTCATAGTGTTCCCTCTCTTTTCTACATGAATTGATTCCCTCATCCACCATATCTTGGATGAGTTTCGTTAGGGTTTGTTCCCTTTATCGTTTCCCTAAAGGTTTGTTGTTATTATTTCCTACTCACAGGAGTATGATCCCTTCAACAGAACTTTCAGGATAGAGTTGTTAGAATCCCCCAAGTGGCATGGAGTAGATCCTCTATTCCTTCTTTGTGTCCTAGGTAGATTCTTCAGCATTGATGTGAAAAACTTCACCGAACATCGATCCTACACATAGTGAGGAAATCCAAATTGATTTGTTGGTATCACCCCATGGACCTGGCTATGATCCTCATCTTATGTATCATATCTAATATGATCTTTTAGCATATCTCTATCTTATGACGGTTCCTGAAAAACATTAATTCTTAATGGACATCATCAGTGATATAAAACTCAAGAGTGTGTTCTCCCATATGTGTGTTTTGTGGAATATTCGAACTAAATCCCTAATGGTGGTATTCCATGGTTATGAATTACCCTAGACTATGTGGTATAGTTTGAATATATCTGGATATTCTTGTTATATGTTTTGTAGACATATACTTGTATAGAGCTGACTTTATATCTCTCTTTGTGTATTTATTTGTGGTTTCAGGGTTTCCTACTAAGTATTGTTATACTCACCTCTACATAGGATTTTCCTACACGTGTCATGTATTGTATAGAAGAAAGACCTTTTGATATAGTCCAGGTAAGGCCCAGACCGAACGAAGCCTTATGAGATCAAACAAACCATGGTGTTCCTATGACTTTAGATAATAGCCCCAGTAACTTGCCTTCAAGTAGGGTTTTCTATGGATGAGTTTCAAGAACTTGTTTATAGACTTTATTTTTGGTGGGCTTGTATTCTAGACCTATTTACTTTCTAGAACTTTTACTATTGTACTCTGGTTGTGAGTTATAGTGGTTTGCATGCATTGTTTACTTAGTGTTTTTACATTTCAGTATTTGTGGGCTTGGAGATGTGTGTGTGCATACATGTACTAAGGAAATGCCTCCCATGTTAGTGATATGCCTACTCGGTGCTAGTCACCATCCCCCATCCTATTGGAGGTGGGATTGAGGAGTCATGGCATGGGCCCCTCTAGGACGGGTCATGACAACATAAAATATACACTACTACACATATTCCCTTTAACAATACAAAAAATGGATTTTAACAGCACTAAAAAAGTGTTGTTAATCGCTGCAATGATAAGGGGGTCCCCTTTATCAGTACTTTAAATATCATTGATAAAGGGTTCCATTTATCAGTGCTAAAATAGTGCTAATAAAGGCCTTGTTGGCTGAAATTTTCTAATAATATAACATCACACCCATCAAAAACCTATAAGAACTTATAATTTAAAACAATGATATATAAATTTAACGTGACATCGGGAATACAAAAATTTCCACCCATGGTATATACCAAAACAACAATGCTATATACATTTTAAACAATGTTTTATATAATTAAATATATAGTTATCCAACAAAAATTTAAAAAAAATAATGTTTCATCTTTTGACACCCGTGATCCCCTCTCAGAAATGTCCACCCATGGTATCAATTGTCGAAAAAATCATCTCAACCTGAGAAAAAGATTTAGCCTATATAAGAAAAAAATATTATGTTAGTAATACTATACATAAATAAATTAAACATTAATATGAAAGAATACATTAATAAAATGTCAATTTTTAATAGAAAAGTCACATTTGGAGTTATACCGGTCACACTGTGCGCCCTATTGAGGTGAGGTTGATTCATACATGTCACAAATTAGTTATGGATCATTTTCCTAAAATATCAAAAAAAAAATGAATGTGTTTTCTTGATTTTGAGTATGTCACTTTTTTTTACTAAAATTAATGTCAATTTTTAATAATGACACATTTGGACTTATACCAGCCACACCGTGTGTCATATTGAGGTGAAACTAATTCCTACATGTCAAAAATGACTTATAGATCATTGTACTAGAGTATCAAAACAATTCGAATATGTTTTCTTGGTTTTCGGTATGACAATTGTGTTTTTTTACTTAAATGTCATTTCAAACTAGAAACATGCATTATGAGTCATACTGGTCACATCATGCATTAGTTTTATGTGATACTACTTTATACACATCAAAAATTACTTATGAATCACTTTCATAAATTATAAAGACAACGAAAGTTCATTTTCTCGGTTTTCAGTGAGTGACGCGTTTTGTACTAAAATGTCAATTTTAAACTAATAACAGGAACTTTTAGTCATACCAGTCACAATGTGCATCAAATTTAGGTGGGTTTGATTCCTACATGTCACAAATGAATCATGTATCATTTTACTAATATATCAAAATAATCCTAATGATTTTGCTTGGTTTTCAGTATGTCACTTATTGTTTTTACTTAAATTAATGTCAATTTTAAATAAAAAGAGACACTTTGAGTGATACTAGACACACTATGAATATTATTTAGGTGAGTCTAATTCTTACACATAAAAATGACTTATAGATAATTTTCCTAAAATATCAAGACAAACCAAATGAATTTTCTTAGTTTTCAGTATGTCAATTGTGTTTTTACTTAAATTAATGTCAATTTTAAATAAAAAGAGACACTTTGAGTGATAACGACCAAACCATGCATCGTATTGAGGTGAGGCTGATTCCTACACGACAAAAATGACTTATATATCATTTTCCTAAAGTATAAAAAAAATATGAATGCATTTTCTTAGTTTTTAGTATGCCAGTTGTGTTTTTTTATTAAAATGTCATTTCAAACTAGCAACACACATTATGAGTCATACCAGTCACACTGTACATAGTATTTATGTGATACTACTTCATAAATCTCACAAATTACTTATGAATTGTTTTACTAAATTATCAAGATAATCAGAGCACATTTTCATGGTTTTTAGTGAGTCACACGTTTTGAACTAAAATGTCAATTTTAAACTCATAATGGACACTTTTAGTCATAATGGACACACCGTGCATCAAATTGAGGTGTGATTGATTCATAAAGGTCAAAAATTACCCATGGATTATTTTACTAAAATATCAAGACAATATGAATGCGTTTTCTCAGTTTTCAGTATGTCACTTGTTCTTTTTTACTTAAATTAATGTCAATTTTAAATAAAAAGAAACATTTAGATTTATAAAGGTCACACCATGCATCTTATTGAGGTGGAGTTTATTATTAAACATAAAAATTACTAATGGATTATTTTACTAAAATTTGAAAACAATCTTAATGTGTTTTATCAGTTTTGTGTATGTCACTTGTTCTTTTTTACTTAAATTAATGTCAATTTTAAATAAAAAAACTTTGAGTGATATCAAACAAAACATGAATATTATTGAGGAGAGGATGATTCCTAAAAATCAAAAATGACTTATAGATTGTTTCCCTAAAATATAAAAATAATCTGAATGCGTTTTCTTGGTTTTTTAGTATGTCACTTGTTGTTTTTTACTTAAATTAATGTCAATTTAAAAAAAAGAGACACTTTGAGATTTATCGGCCACAATGTGGATTATATTGAGGTGTGACTAATTTATACACATCAAAAATAACTTATAAATCATTTTAATAATGTATAAAAACAATCCAAATCTTTTTTCTTAGTTTTCAGTATGATACTTGTGTTTTTTTTACTAAAATGTCATTTCAAACTAGAAGCACACATTGTAAGTCATACTGGTCAGATTATGCATCAGTTTGATGTGATATTGATTCATAAACATCACAAATGAATTATGAATCATTTTACTAAATTATCAAGACAATAAAATCATGTTTTCTTGGTTTTCAGTGAATGACATGTTTTGAACTAAAATCTCAATTTTAAACTGATAACAAAAAATTTTAGTAATACCGGTCATACCATGAATTGTATTGAGGTTTGGTTTTTTCTTACAGGTCAAAAATGACTCATGGATCATTTTTAAAAAGTATAAATAAAATCTGAATGTGTTTTCTTAGCTTCATTATGTCACTTGTTCTTTTTACCTAAATTAATGTTAATTTTAAATAAAAAGACACATTTGTAGTTATACCGGTCACACCATGCATCCTATTGAGGTTGGGTTGATTCTTACAGGTAAACAATGAATCATGGATCATTTTAATAAGGTTTCAAAACAATCAAAATGCGTTTGCTCAGTTTTTATTATGTTACTTTTTCTTTTTACTTAAATTAATGTCAATTTTAAATAAAAAGACAAATTTGGAATTATACTGGTCACACCGTGCATCCTATTGAGGTGGGGTTGATTATTACACATTAAAAATGACTCATGTATTATTTTTATAAAATATCAAAAGAATCCTAATGTGTTTTCTCATTTTGGAGTATGTCACTTGTTCTTTTTACTAAAATTAATGTCAATTTTAAATAAAAAGAGACACTTTGAGTTATATTTGTCACACCATGTTTATTATTGAGGTGAGGATAATTTCTACAAATAAAAAGTACTTATAGATCATTTACATAAATTATAAAAATAATATTAATGCATTTTCTCAGTTTTTAGTATGCTAGTTGCATTTTTTACTAAAATGTCATTTAAAACTAGAAACACACATTATGAGTCATACCAGTTTTATAGTGAATTATTTTAATGTGATATTTCTTTATACATGTCAAAAATGACTTATGAATCATTTCCCTAAATTATAAATACAATTGGAGTGTGTTTTATTGTTTTTAGTTAGTGACATGTTTTGAACTAAAATGTCAATTTTAAACTGATAACGGAAATTTTATTCATACCAGTAACACTGTGCATCATATTGTGGTGAGGTTGACTCATACACATCAAAAATGACTCATGGATCATTTTACTACAATATTAAAACAATCTAAATTCATTTTCCCAGTTTTTATTATTCCACTTGTTCTTTTTTACTTAAATTAATGTCCGCAAATCTTTATTTTTTGTTTTTTCCATAACCACTTTATGGATGAGTGGGAACCACAAAAATTCAAAAAATGATTCAAACACAACAAAACAGACTTCACATAAAACAAGAACACCTCATGACAACTGTCTGGATTCACCAAATTCAAAATCAAAAAGTGACACGCCCTGCCTCAGCCTTCAAACCACAAACAGGAGTCTCAAGCCACAAACATTAACACACCGAAACACTCGTCATCATCCATAGCATCACCAAGAACCGCCCATCGAAGATCCTCATTGCCGAAACCACTACATCCATGCCCACAATAAACACCACAAACGCAGTCACCTAAAAGCAGATCAACCTTCAAAAACCAAATCAGAAGAACCAACATCACTTCATCCTTGTCATGACTGTTGACATCGACTCCATCACCACACATGGAATGAAAGCCACTGATCCAGATACAAAAACAAAAACTTCACCGAGCAACCATTGAACAAGAAATCACAGCCAACACATTCATCCTCCCGGGGCCAACGAAGATGAAACCTCCACTAGTCAAGAACGCTCGACCTCACATCCCAAAGCACTGGGAAGACCACCGCGCAAATCCACCTCAGAGAGAGTGGTGGAGACCTGGAGCTAGAGCAGAGAAATAGCGGACGAAGACCATGATGGAGCTCATCTGTGAGACCCCCCAAATAGACCCAAAATCGAAAACCAAATCACCCAAAACAGAAAAAGGAATGCCACAAATGATCACAAAGCATTAATGGAAAATAGAAACAGGGATGAAACCCTATCGGAATCCAAACCAAGACCAAAGAAGGGGGAAAAGGCTGAAACCCGAAAAGAGAACACAATCAGACGCTGGGAGAACCCAACACCGCCGAGCCTCAGCCCAAAATCTTTGAGTATCTAATGCTTAGATCCGACCTGGAGGAGAGTGTTGGAACATGAGATCAGAGCGAGGAACATCGGCCTAGGGTAATATCCAAGCACCTCCACCGATGCAAAGTCGAAGGACAGGAACAAGGAGAAAAACAGTGTGGACCAGCCGCGAAAGGTAGCAGGGGAAGAAACCCTAAGAGAAGCCATGGAAGAGGCTGGGGAAAGACGGGGGAGATGAAGAGAGTCGAGGAAGCCTGAATTAATAGGAGATTAGGAGAAAACCCTAGATGCAGAGAGGGCAAAGCAAGCGGGCGGAGCAAACGGGAGAGAAGAATGAGCCAGGGGAATGTGAGGCCATCAGACTTAAATTAATGTCAATTTTAAATAAAAAGGCATACTTGGAGTCATACTGGTCACACCATTCATATTATTGAGGTGTGGTTGACTCCTAAAAATCAAAATTGACCCATGGATAATTTTACTAAAAAATATAAAAACAATTTTAATGCATTTTCTTAGGTTTTTGTATGTCACATGTTGTTTTTACTTAAATTAATTCCAATTATAAATAAAAAGATACACTTGGAGTTATATCGGACACACCGTGCATCATATTGAGGTTCGTTTGATTCTTAAATGTCAAAAATGAATTATGTATCATTTTACTATAGTATGAAAATAATATGAATGTTTTTTCTCGGTTTTATGTATGATAGTTGTGTTTTTTTACTAAAATATCATTTCAAACTAGAAACATACATTTTTAGTCAGACCGGTCGTACTGTACATCAGATTGAGGTGTGGTTGATTCTTACACATCACAAATGACTCATGGATTGTTTTAATAAAGTCCAAAAACAATATAAATGTTTTTTCTTGGTTTTCAGTATGTCAATTGTTCTTTTTTGCAGAATTTAATGTTAATTTAATATAAAAATACACATTTAAAGTCACACCGGACACACCATGCATCGGATTGAGGTGCGGTTGATTCCTACACATGAAAAATAACTTATGGATTGTTTTCTTAAATTATCAAAAACAACATGAGTTCATTTTATCAGTTGTCAATATGTCACTTGTTCTTTTTACTAAAAGTAATGTCAATTTTAAATAAAAAGAGACACTTTGAGTGATACTAGTCGCTTGTTATTTTTTCTCGATTTTGAGTAGGTCATTTTCTCTAATACCAACTATATTGACCCATAAATTTCATACATAAATATCAAATCTTAGTAGATTAATATTCCTTACATAACATAATGATCAATTCCAAAAATAGTTTAAGTCTAGTGCTTTTGGATACATGGAAACATAAAGAAATAGTTCATAAGAGTCTCTCAATAAGTTATTATTTACTAGAAACCTTTATAAACATATCATTTTTAAAACCATTATTAATAACCCAAGGATATGAAACACAAGAAAGGGTGATCATAGATTCTAAATAAGTGTAAACAAGGGAGATATCAATGATTATATAAGGATAACATGAGCATAAATATGTTAGAAAGTGATATTAACATTAGAAATTCATACCCTACATATCATAGATAATAATCACAGGTCATGGATCAAAGCATGGTAGTTTCATCCTTACGGTTCACTTCACATTTCATGTAACATGGGGTTTCCTATTCCACCCAAAAGGAACATGTTATCTCTTTTCTGGCTTGTTGTAGATAGTTTAAAGGAAAATATGACTTCCCAAAAGATATGTATAAAAAAATAATTAAGTATGAGATAAAAATAATAAGGAAATTAACTTAAAAATAGTAGATAAAATTATGAAAAAAATTAATTAATTATTTAAAAATACACATGAAATGAGATGTCGTGGGCACTTTAAAATGACATGTGATTGATGGGTACTTAGGTGTAGTAGAGTGGCTGACTATGCCTAGGGTTTCCTCTGAAACCTTCGATTCTGGTTCGGTAGCACGTCTGAGCGTCGTCCCCCCTGTCTTATTTTCTTACCCTCCTTTCCCCTATCATGCCTTCTTTCGGCCCCGTCATGCATCTTCTCCATATGTTCTTCCCCTTTTTCTCTTTCACGGGTTGTCCACACCGGTTTTTGTTTCCTCTTTGGTTTCGTCTTTGGCAGTGCTTCTGTGACCGCTTGGGTGATGGTTTTCTGGTTTTGTCACCGTCTCCTTATTTTTAGTGTGGTTTTTCTATTTGGAGGTGGTTGTGTTGGAAATCATTGTTGCTCATCTGCTGCTCTGGCCTCACAATCCTCTGCGTCTCTCCTTGTCGGATCTGTACCGATGGATACAATGCGGTTTTGGGATTTGCGGTTTGGTTATTGACGGTTTTCAGGCACTTCATGATTCAGCTTGCCTTAGTTTTATTGGGTCTAGTTTTTCTTGCCTCGTCGACGATGTGCGCTCAGAGACCTCGACCTCCCTTTCCCTTCTCTGATTTCTCGATCCCCTACAACTCTCCAAGGTGGACCGGTAGCAGTGGTACGAAGAGGTTTCAGGTGTGTGGTTCGGCGGACAACATCCCTCCAAGTGTGCGCCCTTTGTCGATGGCTCAGATTTAGATTCGGCATCGCCTTCATTACAGTGTTGTTTATGTTTATGGATTATTGATTTTATTCGGTGCTTCTTCATCTGTTATCAGTGAAGGTTTTTTGGTTTTGTTTTCTGCGACGCTTGTTCTGGTTGATTCTTGTTCGGGATTATGTCAAATTGTGTCTGGTTTTGGGTGTCGTTTTTGGTTGTGGTGGCGGATGTCAGTGTTCTCCGTTGGTGACGAGATGACAATGGTGGTATTTTGACAAGGTTTGTTCTCCTTAATAGTGGGTTGATGATGCTATGGGAAGTGAGCCAGTTCTCTCAGATGACTGGTGATGATGAAGGTGTAATTTTTTTGGGTGCGCGACTCGAGGTTCGCTGCTCGAGATCGCGTGGCTCGAGGTGTTCAGGTGGTGATGGGTTTGTGCTGGAAGATTTTGAATTTCAAATTTGGTTTTTTGGATGTCTCATTGTATTTGAATTTTATATTTGGGTGGTTTTTTGTTTTTATTCTGTGGTTTTTGGGGTTACCACTTATCCACAAAGTGGCTTTAAAAATAACAAAAAAAATGGATTTGGAGGAGAGTGGCTGACTAAAGTCATCTCTCAAAGGAGGAAGTAAATTTAACAACATATTAAAGGTATTTAGAAAATAAAATAAATGTAAATAAGAACAATATTTAAAAGTATGGGGTTTTTTATCATTTATAAATCTAGAAGAATTTTTTTGGAAGAACATTATATATTTTTTGTTTTTATTTTTTAAATGAAGTTCGATTAAAATGACACAACAAGAAGATGTTTTTTTAGAAAATATTTAAAAGGAATAATCGATCTAACTCTACCTATTCACTCAATTATTTATCATTATCATTTAAATCAACATCCACTTAATTATAATCCCCTAATTTTTTAACCCTCAAACCCTGCATGAGTTAACTTAACCACAAAGATGAAATTACTTAAACCCTAGGCTAGCTTCAGAACATGCAATCATAACACCCTGTGTTGATTGATGTTCTAAGTATAAATTATGGTCAATGGTTAATTATAGTACATATACACTCTATAAATGAGTATTAATTGATTTTAGGTATTATATTTGAACTCTACAAATTTATCCCTTATGGTCTTGTATTACCGATTACGACCGCACTCCCACAATTTACACAAATCTCAACATCGGGTGTTTTTGTTTCAATTGATAAATTTATTTCTTAGTTTCATTTAAATTAAAAAGTCAATTAATAGATAATATTAATTTACTTATAGTATCTCATTTAATAAAAATAAATGATTGAATAAGGTAATATGTAGATCGATTACTAAGAAAAATAATATTCCATCGGCAGCGTAGTCATCGTAGAAACTGATTGCATTTGCAAAGATTTAGAAAGGGTATAACCCAATATCATTTATACTATTTGATTTCCATCCCAAAGAATAATATTAAGAGAAAAATAAAATTTAAAATAATAGAAGAAAATATAATAAATAAAAGAATATCATAGAAGTTTATTACGCAAATGAAAACATTACAACATGAAGAAGAAGAAGAAGAAGACTTTGATGAGGGGATCCTTGCTTCAAGAGCTACCCCTATTACAATGGTTGGAGAATTTGAGTGAAAAAAATTCTCCTATGCCTTAAATCTCCTAATTCACATCCCAACCCCTCCAAATTAGAAAAAACCAATTTATAGAGTGGAGGGGAGGCTAGGTTTAAAATGGTTTCAAGTGTGAATGGGGAAATTCGGCCAAATAAATTAATCCAAATTTCACCACCTTTTTTACCACCAAAAAACATTAACTAACTATCCTTCCAGAAGGATTATTTGTGATAAAATTAATTCTAGATCTATTATCAAAATTTGGACCTA
Source organism: Viscum album (assembly GCA_963277665.1). Lineage (NCBI taxonomy): Eukaryota > Viridiplantae > Streptophyta > Magnoliopsida > Santalales > Viscaceae > Viscum > Viscum album. Next base: position 1,936,983,766 of record OY728142.1, read on the forward strand.
ATATAAGCACTAATTTAGATGTTGTCGCCCAAATACATAACCAATGTCCAATCTGGCGAGTCCAGCCCAAATTTGATTCCATGGCCCTTTTACACCCATAAAATGCATGATTTAGCTTCAATGTACTAAATAAATGTTGTATCACATTATGTACTGAATATATTTTAAAAAATTTAAGTTAAAATAATACATATAAAAATATTTATGTTCGAAATACTATAGTGAATTTTAAAGGGTAAAAATGAAATTTTTACCAAATTTTTAAATGAATGATCTAATCCCAAATATTTTATAAATAAAAATATTTACCACAATTTGAGGGAATTTTTTCATTTATTATAAATAAAATATTCAAAAAAAAATGTTTTTTATCAACTCCCCTACACTTACCCTTTTGCACTCCTGAAAAAAACCTCATATCATGTATTCAAAAAAATTGTGACAAGATATGCATATTCAAATTTATCAATCCACAGTGCAAATATAGGCAAAGTAAGAATCCCATCAAGAGTCAATATCAATAAATTTTAATGTAATTGTCTCATAAATTGTGTCAAAACAAAATCCATTGAGATTCATTACACTAATCATATCGAAACAAGTCATGGGTATACCATGACACTAATTATACATGTGTGTGTGCCAACCATTCCAAGATCATAAATTCACCCTTTATTCAGTATATTCATGTCAAGTAAAACAATTCTTATTACCTAGTTTAATTTACCAAACCTGTTCTACATTCCTTTACAATCAAATTTCAAGACCCACTCACTTAAGCATTCTCGAAAGTCAAACCTTAAGCTCCCGACCTAGATATCCCCATATGTTGTACATTTCATCACTCCCATCATTTATAATTATTTTTTGTTTTTTTAATTTTCACTTGGAAAAAATCTCACACTCAACTCTCAAACCATGTTTTATCTCATCACGACACTAATTGTAATAGTTATAACAAGATCAAAGGTCAATAAAGAGTGGTTTTAACCTATCCAAGACACAACCCATATTTTTTTGAGAGCGTACAATAGTCGGATAACAATTACACATGCATAGGTCAATTAGGTACAGTAATAAAACCGATTGAATGAGAAAGGAATGTATGGATCAACCAATTTTTATTTTTACCTAACTTTATTATACCTTCAATTGAGTAGGAAACATTTCACAAGTCATGGTTGAGTGAAAATTTTTGTGGAGAAATCAATGACATAATTTACTATGAAAAAATATCACAAATAATGATGTCAAAATCTATATGGTTTTATAATGACACAATCATTTATATCATCGATGACTTAATTTTTTATAAAAATAAACCCTTGATGATGAAATATCACTCATTCTTATAATTATACCAATGAATTTTGAAAACACGAATTTTCCATATGTTTCACATGAAAATGTTACATGATATATTTGTTTATTTATTTATTTTTTTTGTTTTATTTCTAGTATTTTTTTTTGAAAATTTTAACCAAAAACTTCATAATAAATACACTCAAAACAAAAAATGAAAATCCTAAATATCTACCCCAAAATGTTGTCCCCTCCCACACCCTTAAAATATTACATTGTCCTCAATGTGAACCTATGAGATGATATATGCACATGAAATGTATACTTTTAAATTGGACAAAGAATAAAAAATTTAAAGGGTTTGGAGTATCCTGATATGATCAATTGATGATGGGGTCATGCAGTGTGATGAAATCCACTACATTAGTAGGAATCCCCTCAATAAATTTCTCCAAACATTGCCTGTTGACTGTAAATCTCCTTTTAGTTTCCTCTTGTGCAATCTCCAATGCACCATAAGGAAAAAAAATTAGATACAATATAAGGACCTAACCATTTGGAACACAACCTACCATGCATCAACTTTAGTCGTGAACTATATAGTAAGACTTTATATCCAACATGAAACTCCATTTGTTGGATTATTATATCATGATATGATTTTGATATTTCCTTGTAGAGCCTTGAGTTCTCATTGGAAGACAATCTAATCTCTTCAAGCTCTTGAATTTGTAGCTTCCTTTGGATTCCAGCTTTGTCCAAATCCATGTTGCATTTATTTATATCCCAATAAGCCCGATTATCAACTTCCACAAGGAGATGAAATAATTTACAAAAAACAATAAGAAATGGGGACATACCAATGGGTGTCTTGTATGATGTCCTATAATCCCAAAGTGTATCATCCAAGCACTTTCCTATTTGGCTGCATTATTTTCTCCAAAATTTATTTTAACTCCCTATTTGAAACCTCATCTTGACCATTTGTTTGGGGGTGATATGGTGTTAATGTTTTGTGTGTCACCCCATACTTCTGAAGGAGGGAATCCAAATTCCAATTATAGAAGTGTTTATTTTGTACACTGATGATGGCCTTTGGTACTCCAAACCTACAAAAAATATGTGTCTTGATAAAGTCCACTATAACATGAGAATCATTAGTCTTGGTGGCCTTGGCCTCCACCCATTTACTGACATAATAAACAACAACCAAAATGTAGAATAAACCAAAAGAACTTGGAAAAGGACCAATAAAATCAATTCCCCATACATAAAAAATCTCACAGAATAGTATGGGTTGTTGTGGCCTCTCGTGTCTTCTAGAAATGTTCCCAGTATGTTGGAAACAAGAGCACAAATTAAAAAACAGATGATAATCATGGAATAAGCTAGGAAAATATAATCCAGAGTCTAAAATGTTCCTAGTTTTCCATTGGGGTCCAAAGTTTCATCCACATGAAAGTGTTTGTAAAAAATGAAAAATAGACTCAAACTCATGATCAGGAACACACCTCCTAATGACTTGATCACTACACATGTGCCAAAGGTACGGATCATCCCACACATAATACCAAGACTCACTTTTTAATTTTTGGACTTGATGTTTCTTTAAATTTTTAGGGATTTCAGATGAAACAAGGTAGTTAACTAAATCAGCATACCAAGGATGCATAACTAAGATGGAATAAAGATACTCATCAGGGAAAGTGTCCCGAAGTGGTACCTAGTCCAAGGTGTTATCCCCTAGTGTGTGAGTAAGCCTACTCATGTGGTCCTCCACCAGGTTTTTTGACCCCATCTTTTCCTTTATCTCAATATAAAATTCTTGAAGAAGGAGCATCCATCAGATAAGTCTAGGATTTGCTTCTGGATTCTTCAAGAGGCACCTTAGAGATGCATGGTTAGAAAAAAAAACTAATTTAGAGCCCAATAAATATGAATGGAATTTATCTAAAGAAAATATAACAGAAAGAAACTCATTTTCCATGGTTGTGTAATTTGATTGGGCTGAATCTAGTTTCCTCGATGTATATGCAATCACATGTGAACGTCCCCCCACCCTTTGTGATAAGATAGATCCAACCAAAAAGTTGGACATGTCACACATAATCTCAAAAGGAATATCCCACTATGGAGGCTGTATGATAGGTGGAGTGGTTAGATGCTATTTTATCTCATCAAAGGAATTCCTTCAAGAATCATCAAACACAAAATCAGAATCCTTTTGAAGTAATCATGACATAAGAAGAGAAATATTACTAAAATATTTGATGAAGGGATGATAAAATCTTGAATACCCTAGAAAATATCTAACATCACACACACATAAAGGATAGGGTAGGGATGAAATAATATCTACCTTAGATTTATCAATCTCTATCCCATGTTTTGACACTACATTCCCTAAGATAATGCCTTTCTATACCATAAAATGAAACTTTTAAAAGTTCAAGACCAGATTATTCACAATATAATGATTAAAAACTTTTTCCAAACTTGAGATAAAATCATTAAATGAGGAACCATACACTGTAAAATCATCTATAAATACCTCTATTAAAGTCTTAATAAAATTAGAAAAAATACTCACCATGCATCTCTAGAAGGTACCTGGGGCATTGAAAATTCCAAATGGTATACTTAGGTAGGAAAAAAAATACCAAATGGACAAGTGAATGTTTCCTTCTCCTAATCCTATAGAGCAATAAGAACCTAAAAATATCCAGAAAATCAATCCAAGAAACAATAATGTTTCTTCCCACCTAGTCTCTCAAGCATTTGGTCAATAAATGGGATGGGGAAATGGTCCTTCTGAGTGGACTGATTTAGTTTCCTATAATCAATACTCACACGCCAACTATTTTTTACCCTCATCGGAACTAACTCCTATATATTATTTTTAACAACAACATCACCACTTTTCTTAGGCACAACCTGAATATGACTCATCCAATGGGAATCTGAAATGGGATATATTATACCTACCTCGAGCAATTTTTCAACCTCTTTTTTAACAACCTCAAAAAGTGTTATATTGATTCTACTCTGTGGCTGCCTAAATGTTTTAGCCTTATCCTCTAAAATAATCCCATGCATGAAAATGGAGGGGATAATACCTGATATGTTAGCCAAGGTCCACCCGATTTCCTTGATGTTCTCCCTCACAAGATTCAAAATCTTTTCTTCATGTTTAAAATGGAGATTGTTAGAAATTATAACAATTAATTTCTCACCACTTAACAAGTATGAGTATTTGAGATTAGGTGTAAATGGCTTGAGTTCCAGTGTAGGGGGTGATGTATGGATGGATAAATTGAAGGAACTGAAATATGTGAACAATGAAAATTAGTATCAGAATATACATCATCAAAATCAGATAATGAAACATTAAATCCATCATAATACTCAAAAACCAAGTCATAATCAGAGTAAAAATAATCAAAATCAGTATATGAATCCACATCAAAATCAAATCCAAGAGAATATTGTGTATCAGAAACATGTGTGGAAGTGCTCTTAAACATCAAACTGAAACCAATACTCATAATCTCACTAAGCACAGGACAATCAAAATCCATATGGTTTTTACTTGGTGGTTAAAAATGGGATAAAACAAAAGCAGAATGGTTCTCATAGGGTTACTTCATGAAGTCCATAACATTAAATATAAAAACTTCATCTCCAAACTCCATGGAAAGTGTACCCTCATGGACATTTATGATCATTTTAGTATTTTTTAGGAAGGACCTACCTAAGATAATGGGAGCACATGAACTTACCTAATCATCCTCCATTTTAAGCATGTAGAAATATACTGGAAAGATCAAGTACCTTACCTAAACAAGTACATCCTCAAGGACTCTTTATGGATATGTCGTAGCTCTATTCGCCAACTGCACCACTACTCTCATTGGATTCAACCCACCAACCTATAAATAAGAGAATACAGAGTGAGTCATTACATTTATAGAAGATCTTAAATCACATAAAGCATTAGAAAATTGTAACTCCCTTATGGTTCATGGGATGGTGAATGTCCCCAGATCCTTTCACTTTGTTGGAATTGCTATAGTTTGTGTAATGAGTGCTGACACATTCTTTCCAAGATTGATCCTGTCATTTCCCTGGATCCCACTTTAATTGTTAAAAAGTTATTTTAAGAATTTGGCATACCTTGGTATTTTTTTAATGGCTTCATGTAAAGGGATGTTGATCTCCACACGCTTGAATGTATCCAAAACTTCTTTTTTGCATCACTTCTTCAACCATCTTCTTGATTTGTATAACACTATATGGAAAGGGAAGGGGTTGAGGAGGAACATCATCAATATTTTTCTTACCTTTTTCATTATCCTTTGGTTTATCTTCAGTTGGTATGGAATGGGGCTTCTTCAGAGTTGAGGTGAATCCCAGTGGAACAATAGGTGCAGATGTATCAGTTATTTTCTTCCCACTTCTCAATGTGATGGCATTGACATTCCCCTTGGGATTTGGAGTAGGTTGGGAAGTTATATTTACATAATTCTTTATTACCAATTCATGGAGGGTAGTGGAAATATAGCTCATTTGATTTTTCAACTCCCTCAGCTTTGAACCTTGACTCTTCATCTCATTCTATTGATTAAGAAAAATTTTCTTCAAAAGGAAATCAGTGTTAGAATCTACCTTTGGTGGGGGATTCCCTTGTTACGGGCTTGTTGATTCTTGGGATTCAAATCTCCTTTGGGGTTGTTGGAAACCTTACTAGTAAGGCAAAGGTTGCTAGAAGTTTTGTTCAAAAGGGTGACTTTTTTGTTTTCTAGAGCCATACCTCATGTATGATTGATCCTTCCACACTTGGTTGTATGTTGGGGAAATGAATAAACCTTTTTTTGGGGATATGGTTGTTGTTTCTGCTGATATGGTCTCCCAGGAAACACTACTTCACAATCTTCTATTTCTTGTAGTTGGGGGCAACAGTCAGTTGGTTGGCTTGTCTCAGTTCAAATGCCACAAGGCCTTAAAGGAGGGGACTGGGATGTCTTTTGTGCCAAATCAATCAGCCTGACCATTTTTGTCAATTCTTCCAACTTAGTATCAATTAAATTATTTTCAAGAGAGGAAGGAATTACCTGATGTACTCCTCTAACATGTGGTGTACCTCGATCGCCAAATTTTTGGGAGTTTTGTGCCGTCTTGTCGATCAATGCACATGAATCTACTGGTGTTTTTTCGACCAATTCCCCTCCAAATGTGACATCTACCATTCTTCTCTCCATAGGTGTGAGTCTTTCATAGAAGTACTGGATGAGTAGTTTCTCACTAATTTGGTGATGTGGGCAGCTTGCACACAACTTATTGAATCTCTCCCAGTAATCATACATTGACCAACCTAATGCTTTATTGATCCCTGATATATCCTTATGAATGGAAGTGTTTCTTGATTTTGGAAAAAATCTATGCAATAAAATATGTTTCAAATCATTCCAACAAGTTACATCTTCAGGTTGTAAATAATACATATAGTCTTTTTCAGCACCATCTAGTGAAAATGGGAATGCCCTTAGTTTGATTTGATCATTAGATAAATTTCTTCATTTATGGGTTGAGAAAACCACATTAAATTCTTTAATGTGTTTTTTGGGTCCTCACTAGATAAGCTATGAAACATTGGAAGAAGGTAAATTAACCCAGATTTTAGTTCAAAGTTCGATTCGAGATTTGGGTATGCAATAAAATTTGGGTGATAGTTAATATCTGGTACGACCAATTCTCAAATGGTTCTATTAAGTTCATTGTTATTTTTTTAAGCTATTGGTTCTTTTTTTATATTGAATTTATAAGTGTTTCCAATTTCAATGTTCTTGGAGTGGAAGAATTCTCCTACTAGTTGAATGTTGAAACTTCTCGTAGATTGAGAATGTATGATTTGAGCCCGAAGGCTACGTTCAATCTCAGGGTCAATATCTAAACGATCTTTGGGATTAGTTCCTGTCAAAAATCAATTAAAAATGAAAAGAAGAAAAATGTACCATAGTAAAATAAAAATGAGAAGTTTGAGTTGATGGTCTAGAAATAAGAAGAATAAAATACAATAAGACAAAAAATTCATATTGGGTAAAGAAGGAAGAAAGAAGAGAAGAAGAGAATAAAATGTAAAATAAAATAAATTACTCTAATTGGTTGAAATTATTACATGCCTCCCCGAAAAAAATTTCAATTTGAAAGGCATTGTCATGGGAACTTTCAAATGATATGTGATTGTTGGGTACTTAGGTGCAGTAGAGTGGTTGACCAAGGTCATCTCTCAAACGAGGAAGTAAATTTAATAACATATTAAAGGTATTTTGAAAATAAAATAAAAGAAAATAATAACACTAATTAAAAATATGGGGTTTTTTTATCATTTATAAATCTAGAAGAAGTTTTCTATAAGAAGTTTGTATTTTTTTTTTGTTTTTTTGAAATGAAGTTCAATTAAAATGACACAATAAGAATATGTTTTTTCATAAAATATTTAAAAGGTGTAATAGATCTAACTTAACCTATTCAATCAATTATTTATCATTATAATTTAAATTAACATCAAATTAATTATAATCCCCCAATTTTTTAACCCTTGAACCCTACAGGAGTTAACTTAACCAGAAAGATGAAATTACTTAAACCCTAGGCTAGCTTCAGAACATGCAATCATAACACCCTGCTTTGATTGATGTTCTAAGTATAGATTAAGGTCAGTGGTTAATTAGAGAACATATCCACTCTGTAAATGAGGATTAATTGATTTTATGGATTATATTTTAACTCTACAAATTTATCCCTTATGGTATTGTATTACTGATTACGATCACACTCTCAAAATTTATACAAATCTCGACCTCGTGTGTTTTTGTGTCAATTGATCAATTGATTTCTTAGTTTCATTTAAATTGAAAACTCAATTAATATTTCATATTAGGTGAATTATAGTAGCTCATTGATTCAAAATAAATGAATGAAGAAAGTAATAGGTAGATCGATTACTAGGAAAACTACTCTTCCATGGGCATCGTAGTCATCATAGAAATGGATTGCATTTGCAAAGATTTAGAAAGGGTATAACCCAATATAATTTTTAATCATTTATTTCCAGCCAAAATATGAAGATTAATAGAAGAATAAAATTGAAAATAATAGAATAAAATAGAATAAATAAAATAAGAACAAAGAATTTTATCACGCAAATGCAAACATTACAACATGAAGAAGAAAAAGAATGCTTTGATGAGGGGATCCTTACTTCAAGAGCTACTCCTCTAACAGTGGTTAGATAATTTGAGAAAAAAAAATTATCCTATGAATTAAATCTCTGAATTCACGTCCCAAACCCTCCAAATAATAAAAACACCAATTTATAGAGTGTAGGGGAGACTAGTTTTAAAGAGGTTTCCAGTGTGAATGGGGGAAATTCGTCCAAATAAATTAATCCAAATTGCACTGCCTGTTTGACCACCAAAACGCATTCAATAGCTATCCTTCAAGAAGGATTATTTGCGATAAAATTAATTCTCAAGATCATCTCAAAATTTGGGCCTAATCCAAGCACATATGTAGACGTTATGACCCACATACAGAACCAATTTCCAATCTGGAGACTCCATCCCAACTTTGATTTCATGACCCTTTTACACCCATCAAATGAAAGATTTAGCTCCAATTTCCTGAATAAAAATTGTATCCCATTAAGTCCGGAATATATTTACAAAATTTTAAGTTCAAATAATACATATCAAAATATTAATGTTTGAAATACTACAGTGAATTTTAAAGGGTAAAAATAGATTTTTTACCAAATTTTCAAATGAATGATCTAATCCCAATTTTTTTATAAATAAAAATATTTAACATAATGCAAGGAATTTTTTTCATTTATTATCAATAAAATATTCAAAAAAAATTGTTTTATCAACACTCTTTGAGTCATACTAACCAAATCATGAATTACCATGATTTCTATTTTCTTTCTTTATTTAAATAAAAACACTACATTGTCAAAATTTATCACTTTCCTTTAAGTTCCCTCCACTTAATTTGAAGGAAAGTGATACATTCCAACAATATAGGGGTGAAAATGTTTTGAGTGAGAATAATTCTATGGAAGAAATTGTTAGCATGATTAGTCAAAAATTTAATTTAGATTATGTTAATATAGTAGATAAAAGATAATATTATGAGGAAAATATATTATATTAAAAAAAACATTACCTTCTCATTGAATTCTGAGTTTCAGCCTCAAAGTCCAATATCTCACGAGCATGATCAATTTCGAACAAACCACCCTATCTGAAATAAAGGAATCCATATTTATAAAAAAATAATTCTTATGTGAGTAATACTAAAAAAAATTAAACATAAATATGAAATAATACACTACTTCTATTAAAGTCACATCTTCATGATACTTGTGTAAATTCTTCCATCAGGTATGCTACCCATTAATTTCTGATAACATATATATTGTCTTGTGGATATGAGTTTTTTGATAGTCATAATAGTACTAGAAAAATATAAATACACAAAGGATTCATAAATATTTTAAATGAAATATTAATCATCTTCAAAAATCCCTCTTCATAGATGCAATTTTTTCATGGAATATGATCCCTCTTATAAATTTACAAACATAATAACCACAATCTTTTACATTGGTTTGTTTTGGACACTATAGAAACATGGAGGAGAATAATTAATTTGTTTTGATATGTGTTTGAATAGTGAAATCTTATTATATATACCCTGATACTTGTCCAGTCGCAGAACTTGTCTTCTTTCTTGTCCTTAGCCCCTGACTGCATTCCTTGTTTTTTGCGATATTGATGCACTAACCAATCATAAAAGAATCCTCATTAAAATATAATATAAATTATATAACATTATGTTTAGTTATAAAACATTGGATTCAGTGTATTAAAAATTAAAAAATACCATCATATGTGGACAGTTTGTTGGATATCCATGCATTGAATCTAGGAAATAAATCTTTGGAGTATTCAAATTTACCGCAATGAGCATCCAATGCTACCTAAAAACACAAAAAGGAATCAGTAATAAAGAAATTAAAATATATTTGATGTGATTAAATTGTAGAGTTTTACCCTTGCATCATTGGTATTAAATAGATTCTATCATCTAAATTTTTTCTTTCAAATGATTTTATCAGACCTTCCACTATTTCATCCTTTTTATTGGTATCTATTTTTTATTTTTCTATAGAGGTGATGCGAGGACTAGTGATTCCAATTTTTTTAGGGGATAATACCTTCAATTATTTTTCATATATATGCCTACCAAAAATATGAAATGTATTTAGTCATAATTAACATAGTATATCAGATTTTGGAAAATCAAATCATGAAATCATACCTCATGTATACATTTACAACTGATCCACCTAGCCAATCATAGTCGGGGATTTCAATTCCACTCTCAACACCAATGAAGACTTGATATTTCTCTCCATACATATTTTCTTCAAAATCAACTGTGTGATTATGAATATATTTTAACTTTGTATCCACATGAACCTTAAATGATAACAAATGAAGATATAGAATGGGTAGGGTAATGTCTCTTTTAGTAGATATTTTCATTCATTCAGTCAATCCTTTAGATGGTTTTGAGTTATTCTTTCATTTCATTCCATTCCCTTTGTCTGTCTTTAATAAAATTCATTGGTTTAGACCTTTTTTCATTAATTGTTAAAGTTTTAGCATGAGAAATAAATTGTAAAGTAATACCTCCTTATCAACACGTTTTTTTAAAAGATATTATATCCATGTAATGAAAGTTCCAACAACTTTTTTTACTATATGAATATCTTCCTCATGAATTAGAATAGGAAGCTCGGTGATCAGCTCTTGGGCTATGCTAACCGACACTCACACATGACCTATTTGAAGTGTTCTACTATGTAGCATGTTGTTTTGGATATTGAACACTGTATCCCTCACTACAAGGTGAGGGGTTGGTATTGATAGATATAAATCATAGTCATTAAAACCCTATAGAATATTAGTATAGAAAAGGTATCAATGTCTGTCCGATTCACATTTCAAAAAAATATTTATTAGAACAATGATTACCTCAGCTAATACATCTATTTGAGGGGAATGACTCACCTCATAGATGGTGGGGGTGGTACGAGATCTCTACACAGTGGATATTCTTGTGTTTCTTCTTCTCTTTGCCTCCCCCTATAAAAGTTTTCATAATCTTTATCTATTATTGGAATTATTCTTCAAGGGTAGTTATTTTTTCTCTCATCTATTTTATTATTTCACTTTGATCTTATTCTTGTTTTTTTCTCAAAATATGGGTGTCACTGTAAAACCCTCACCTCTGATGTGGCCATACTGTTCTAGACACTTTAAGACCACCAATAGTATGTGTTCATCTAGAATAGGTGTTTCTGATTCCTATGACTATGTCAGATAGAAAATATAGGAAAATAAGTTATCATTGTTATATAATAGCGATTTAAAGTAAAACAGATTTTATTATGTAAAACTTACACATATTTCCCAAAATTTTTGTGTATTTTCATCTATTAGTATCCCGTCTTTATTTACATGTGCATCCTTCCATGTCACATGGCGTGGGATGGCAATGGCTTTGGATTTTGAGTCATCAATCTGCATATAAATAGAGGAACATAATTATGGTGTTGTTTTATGTCACATAAAAATATTATGATAGATTTAAAATATGTACAAATTTTTTTTCAATTGAAGCGTACCCCATCATTGCTTTACGGTAGGGGTACACTGGTTTTTCTACTCATTCCTTATTTACAACACTCATTTTCTATTTCATAAATAAAAAATTTCAATCAAAGTGATGAATACATGTTTCTTCAAACAACGTATTACTAGCCACAATGTACCTGAAAAGACACATCATCACAACAACCAATAAATTCATCTCACACTTTTTGGATTATCTGGTGTGCATAAATAAGCGGTGGGTGTAGGTTTATTTTTCCTTCAGCATCTTTAAGATGATGTATTTTTAGAATTTTAATAAATCCTCTATAAACAATTCTAGTAAGAATTAATATATATTTATTATGGGAAACATTTTCTATAATTGCATTCTGAAATGGATGGTGAATAGTAATTCAATGTTTCATTATTTTATTTTTTAGTAAAATAAATAAATGATATCATAATGTTACTATAATATATTCCCACATTGGTGTGTTAATACCGAGAACAACATGGTGACATGAATCTACATCAATTGACACGTGTTACTGAGTGAAAATTCCAATATAAACACTGAACATGGCCTTGTTGGGGTTAACATGTTGGCCCCACACATTCCATCCGACCTTGTATTGAATGCCTTTGACTTTTGGCTTAATGATTTTTGATAACAACATCTAAGTATGATGCACCTATTTTTTCTATGTTGTTGGTCCTTCATCACCTACCATTTACCTAGAATCAACATCGTCAATATGTTCCTTTAGAGTGGTATCATCGAAATGTGCAGATGGTAATTGCACCTCTGCACTAGGAGGAGTATCAGGTTGATAAACCTATTATTCCTTAGGAATGAGAGAACCATCACGTAAAGATGCTCATTTCTCTACACTGTGACTAGCTGTAGGTTGGTAGACCTACTGTTCCTCAAGATTAGGAGTACGAACCTGTGTAGAAGGTCATCTTTCCTCTGCACTACGAGCAACAATAGGTTGAGAGACTTGTTGTTCCTCGGGATTGGGAGAACCAACACATGAAGAAGTCATTATATATAGAAATGGTTTAACCTTAATTTAGAGTACATTAATGTAGTAAAAAAGGGATAATAACATGAGGTAACACGATGTATATTACAAAAAATATATAACCTAATTATTAAAATCTCTTTTTTAAAAGGCTAAAGGGTTTTGACCCCTTTACCGACTATCCAAATACCTTCATTATAGTCTCATTTGACATAGAAAATGTCGTCTACATTGGGACCAATATAAAATTATTGTGACTTTATAATGAAATGTTTATCCTTAGTTGTATTTTCATTTGGTTGTTCAATGGTTTTGGTTGATAACAGAATAATTGACCACTTTCGGTGTGCAGTATATGGAGCATAAAATACCTATACTTCCTGTGATTTTATTATAAATATTTCTTCTTTGTACCCTTCCTTACTGAAATCAACTTTCACGAATAATAATTCATCTACTTTAACAGAACTCCTATTATCAACCCACTTGTATTGAAAAATTGGCACTTGAAAGGTTGTATAATCCAACTCCCATATTTTTTTGATGATGCCAAAGTATGACATATTCAGGTAAATTGAATTTCTATCTTTAGTTCCAAAAAATGTATCACTTCAACTACAAGTGGAACTCCACTATTTTTTATGGTATTTTCTTCATCATGCTCATTTTTATAAAATATATAACCATTAATTACATAACCATGGTAATATAATACACACACACACACTTGGTCCTCCAGCCATCCATCAAATTCATTCTGAAATTGAATCTATATTTTCATTTGACTTCTAAAAAATATGGTCCTGAAACCATTCTATAAACTATTTATTATGTGTATTTTATATCCATCTTTCATCCCTTGATGGATTCAAATTCCTAAGAATTTCTTTGTGGGTTTCAACATATGGGGAAACCCCCAATCTATTATGGAAAATGTAAAGGTGGTCCTTCTCTCAATCTGTAATATTGATTGTGAAAACATCTCTTCCATAAATTCCTTCATCTACAAGGCTCCCAGTGTGACGAGATTTCAGTATACCAATGATTTCCACATCGAACATGTATTCAGTATAGAATTCAACGACTTCCTTAAAAAATATATCACTTCGCAGTACAAGCCTCTGGCCAACATCGATTTTTGACATACCCTTTCAAAATATTCATATACCATTTAATGGGGTACATCCATCTATAGTGTACAAGACCACATAATCAAATCTCTCTCACTAAGTGATCCATCATATCAAATAATGTTGGTGGGAAGAACATTTCCAATTTAAATAATATGATGGAAATTTCCCTTTACATAGTCAACAATTTCGCTGAGTCTATAAATTTACTGCATATATCTTTGAAGAAGAAATAGATCTTGGTTAATATATGAAGGACATTATTGGGAAAATGCAGCATAAAGCTATAGGAATTAGATCTTGTATCAAAACATGGTATTCATGTGATTTCAAACCCTTTAACTTTAAATTAGTCATCGAAAAAATGTTCTTTATATTTTATAAATACCCCACTGGAACCTTTATGTCATTAAAGAAATTTCAAAAATGATATCTCTCCAACTTGGAAAGAGTGTAAGAATTTGGAGGAATAAAAGTTCATTTTTCACCCTTTACTGGCACCAAATCTTCTCGTATTCCCATGTCAATCATGTCCAACCTAGCCTTAATTACATACTTTTGTTTTTTTAGGTGAATTTAACAAAATTTCGGTGAAACTATCACATAATTTTTTTCAAAATGAATAACATCAATAAAATGGATAAATACAAAAAATTCTAGTATGGTAATTAAAAAAACTATTCACTTTTTCCAACTGGTTTTTGTAAGGTTTTTCAAAAATAGTTTACTAAAAGCAGTGTCTATATCTTTTAATTTCTCAGACAGTTGATCACCTGTTAGTGGATATGGTGTTGTACATTCTTCTAAAATTCCATAAAATGATGTTATCTAGGATCAGTACTAATTATATTAGGGTAGAAATCCACAATTTCCTAGAAACATGGTTTTTGATGAATGTTTTAACCAAATTTACTTTGTACCTTATTCACAAAAAGGACACCCTTGAGTTCCTTTAGTGTTATATCCTGACAAATTTCCATAAGTTGGAAAGTCATTTATCATCCCGTACAACATGGATCTCAACGTGAAATCTTCATTTCTATAAGCATCATACAATGTAACACCTGAATCCCATAATAATTTCAAATCATCTATAAATGGAGCCAAATTAACATCAATATCATTACCCGGTTGTTTTGATCATGATATAAGCATAGAGAACTTGATGTATTTTTGTTTCATGCATAACGATGGTGGAAAAATATAGTTTACCAACATAACCATCCATGTATTTTTAGTGATAATTTGAAAACCAAAGGGATTCACTCCATCTATAGATAATACAATACGAAGGTTTCTCAACTCATTTCAAAATTCAAGATACTCATGATCAATTCTCTTCCACTAAAGAGAGTCTGCTGGGTGATGTAGTTTCCCATCTTTAATTCTTGTATCTATGTGCCACATCAATTTCCCTATAGTCTCCTCACTTCCATATAGGTGCCTAAACCTTAGAATGATTGGGAAGTTCCATATAGATTTTTTAGGAGCAGATTCATCTTTCTTGTATCGAGAAGAACCACACTTGTAAATTATGTAAGTTATTTGTGGTTATTGAGAAATAGTATACAATCATTCAGGCAGGCATTTATTTTTTCAGAGATCATACCCATTGAGCATATAATTCATTTGGCATCGTATATTCATCTCAAGGGATCATTATTTTCTAGGAGAATGCCATTCAAGAGAGAAAGTAGTTCCATAAAACTGCGTCACTCCATACATTGCCTGCTTTCATATTATATATCTTCAGTACAACTTAAAATGTTGTATATTTAGTACAACCAACATGCAATAGCATCTTTACACAACTCTTTAACTTCTCAAACAATTTTGGGAAATCATGAAGTTAATCTTCAATTGTACTTGTCATTTCCTCAATACAATCGTCATCATCATTCATATCTGTAATCACATCCTTGATATAACATTCTTTATTTTCAACACTTATAATCATATCAGATGATCTATGAAACACATTTTTATCCCATACACTATCTACATTCTCTTTTTCCCTATATTTATTCCAAAATTTATAACTCCGATATATTCCATGACAGATCAAGTGTTCTTCCAACTCCTCTGGACTAATTTTTATTGAATAGAAATAGTGTAAACATGAACAAATGATTTTAGAAGGGTCATATTTATGATCTTTTTCAAACTTGATGAACTCTTTCACTCCATCTTCACACTCTTTTGTCCTACGATTGGTATTCATCCATTCTTTATTCATTTCCATCCTATTTGATTCGGTAATATTAATATTTAACAAAACAAATACAAAACAAATTGATATAAAAACTAACAAATGATAAAAAAAGTTATAGAATTTAAGTCTCTTTAAATATTTATCCCCAATATCCAATTTCCAGAACCACGGTCCTTCATTTGGCATCTTCTAGATAAATAAATATTCAGCTCTTCCAGACTTTCCTTCATTGACCCAACTAAGAGAAATTCATCCACATAATTAAGTAAAATGAAAAAACTCCCATCATAATACACCTTCATATAGTAGCAATTATTTACATTACACTACATGAAAATTAATTCTACCATGAAAGCATTGAAATTCCAATTACATTATCTTGATGCCAACTTAAGCCCACAAATACTCCATTTTGATATTAGAACCAAATATTCTATTCCATTTAGGATGAAACCTTCCAGTTGATCAATATAGATATCTTCCTTTTAATTTACATGAAGGAATATAATCATGATATCCATTTTTTCTAGAAATAAACCCTTAATGGAAACCAAGCTGAGAACCATATGAATTAGTATATGCTTTACAACAGGAGAGAAAATATAACTGAAATATAATCCTTCTAATTATTTAAATACATTTTCAACTAGAGAAACATTTCACCATTTCCTATCATCCACTTTCTCCTTTAGATGATAAATCTAATTATTCTATATATCCCTCTTTCCTGGTTCTAATTATATTATCTGCAATGTATCAAAATCATAGAGGGAATTCAATTATTCCTTCATTTTGTACTCACACTAAAATGAGGTCAATAGTTGGCCTATGTTGAATCCTAAAAAATTGAAAATCCACCTAACTTACCCACACATTCCTCATTAGGGACACTCCTATAGACTAAGAAAACAATACAACTAGGGGAAACTAGATAGTGTGTGAGCTAACTAGTATAGTATACATCTGGACCTATTTCTTAATTTATATGGTTCCCATGAATCTAAACAAGTGGAAGTGAGAAACAAAAAGTAAATGATCATCACATGAATAAATATAATATAAGTAGTAAAGCACATGTCAACTCTAACACCCTCACAAGAAAGTTACCATTTTTAGATCTATGAATAAGTATCAAACATTTCATATTAATAATCAATCGCATCTCTCTGAGGGAAAATGCCTAAAGGAAATATCAAACAAGGGGACCACTAATTTAAACCATGCAAGTGATGTTGGATAAAAAGCAGGTTTAGGATTTTCAATGGGGTTAAACATTAATTCACCTTTATCAGGAGTGAGGTCATGATGGATATCCTATAGGTTGGATATAGTTAGTGACATTCCCTTTCCATGGTGTTATTATCAATCTATTCGTATTCCCTATATAATGTATTGGTTTTACTAATTCTAAAAAAATATAAACATAAACAGTTATAAAAAACTATATTTTATATTTCCTTTAAAAACTATTTATAAAATCACATTTTAAATACCATTATAAAAACCAACCAAGTATTTAAATCATTTTAAATCTATTTAAAACCAAAAAAGCATACGTTCAACATATATAATTCTTAAAAAACATTTCCAAACACTTGAATAATTTTAAAAGAGGCACTTAGATATTTTTAAAAAGACATAAATCCAAAGAGAGACACTTTATAAAAGATACATGCATAAAAATAACCAACATTTTATCAAATATAAAGCTATAAGAGAAACTAAAACAATCTAGTTTTAGGGAAAATAAACATTTTTGCATATAGTAATATCAAATGAAAAATAAAACATGTGGAATTACTATTAGTGGGTATTTCCTTGGGACCATTATTCTTAGATATCACCAAGTGTGAACTTCATGAGAAGATGGATCAATTTCATATGAGACTTCATCACCTGATAGTCAACCGTCATCTGTGTCATGTACGATATATGAATATTGACTATATAATATATTGATTTAACAATATATTTACGGAATATCTATGTTCTCATTATAGTGGGAAACTATTATAACCTATTAATGTGAATCATATTCCAAGGACATTAAAAATTATTGTTAAAAATAATAATAATCACTATGTGATATAAATATATATACATATTTTGGAATTCTATATCAATGTAGAGTTCATCAAGATGATATAGCAGTTTCCTGGGTTCTTGAAACACAATTATGTTGGGTATCAACATTTATTTTTTAATTATACATTGATCAAGTGATCATACATCATATATTATGAGAAAGAGATTTAGTTTTCTTCTTCTTATTTCATTTATTGAGAAGTTAAGGGTGATTTTCTGCAACAAATTTATGAAGGATAATTTGTTGGGTGATTCGAATGACTGCACAATTTGTCTAAAACCATTCAAAGGCTATTCTCCTGGTCCTAGACCCTCCTCATCCGCATGTGGTTTCCCCTTGAACCCCACAAAGTCTATCCTCAAACATGTGGTAACCATGAAACACAACAATTCTTAGTTAAAAATTAATTGAAAACCTCATGAGAATCAATGTTTAACATGGTTCCTCTTAAACCATGAACACTAAAGCATTCCCCCTTTCTAGAAAACTTCAAAATAATAGAAAATTAACCCAAAGCCTCCAATCCTTATCTTAACAACCGATTTACCTCTTGATGCTCATTCCTCATCTCAAAACAACACTTTGAGGAATACCAAATCTCAAATTTTCATTTTGAGTCTCAATTAAAAATTTGACCCATTCAGTAAATGAAAATTCAACATCATAAATTTTTAGTTCCAGTGAAAACATGTTCTTTCAACCTCCCCACCATAATACTTCTCATCCCCATGAATTCTTGGTGGTCATACATACACATCACCCGACCTATGATGGTAACGAGTTATCAAAAATGGCCTTGTTCCATTTCTAAATGTCTGAAACACATTCAGGGCACAAAAACCAACTTAGGGAACTCAACCAGCCAAAACCCTATCCAATGCCCATTATCAAAATTAAAATACCAAGATAGTGCCTTCCTGGTTCCATATAAACAAAGAATCAAATTTTTTTATTACCTGATCACCTATCATAGTTATTTTTCTCCCCGCAATAAGACTCAACTTATCACTAATAACTTCCTATTATTATCACTTCGTCTAGTTAAAAAGAATAAAATAACCTTGAACTCATGCTCCTAAAATTCACCTGGAATGGTTTCCAACTAACCAATCCATAACATTCCTAAGAATTCTAATCACCATCAAAACCCATCCTCGTCATCAAAAACCCAAAATAGTGGATGCATGCCCACCATCCTTCCATGGACAAATAACATACCATCTTGTCCCTGAAAGGCAACTCAAACCCAAAACACACCTTTTATTCCAAAAATTACACACCAGACATAGCTTGCAATCTTCTACACCAATATTATGTGTTATCCGCGGCCAGACAATCCTTAGCGATCTCATCCCAAAAATTCTCAGCTCCAATTTTTAGTCCCCCACAATCTCACCTGATCATAATGTCCTCACTCCTAGAGGCATTCCAAAACCACTAAAACATGACCACTAGAGTCCATACCCAAACCCCGATAAGATTCCACTATAAGATCCTATACTAACTCAAAACCGTAGTCATACCCTACCACACCACCGACACACATCCAACACAATCACCACAGGCCCGAAGCCAACACTTATCTTGATCATCCACCATAACTTATTTCCCATGGGAATTTACTATAGAATTTAGACATGTAATTTAATGGATAGTTTCAAAAACTTATAACCCTTTTATCATGAGGGTCGCACCCCTACAACCAACACATATCTCCCCACAATATGAGTGTCATCTCCATCGCCTCACTCAAAAAAATCCAAACACCATATCCAACAACCCATTAAATGTCAAAATCTATATATATATTAGGGATAGGAATCCATATATCGAATTCAAATCCATTGATTCTATGAAATTAGTTGAACCAAAATCTATATATATATATATATTAAGAATTCATAATAATGTGAGAAAATAGAATACCCACAACAACAGTAGGGTCCGACAGCGGTGAAGTCGGGTTAGGTGGCAGCAACAATAGAGGCCGCAGAGGGCTTTGGAGCGGTGGTGGGTTCGTGGTGGAGGATGGTTCACAACATAGGTGGGGTTCGGCAGATAGAAGAGGTGGGTACGCGGCGGAGGTGGTGCGTGTTAGAAGAGGTTTCATGGCAGAAGAGCGTTTGTGAAGGAGGAGGGGTCGTGATAGAGGAGGGTTTGCAGCAGTGGAGGGGTCAGTGGTGACAGAGATGAGGTCAGGGGCAGAGGAGGGGTCAGTGATGCAAGCGTTGGCTTCCACAAGAGATTGGGGTGTGTGAAGGAAGAAGGGGACTGCTAGGGTTCATTTATAAAACCGGGTGAAGCTTTTATCAGTGGTAGTTAAAAAATGATGATAAAGTTATGTTTTATCAGAGCTAAAATAGAAAGTGCTAATAAAACATGCTTTTATCAATGTTTTTTTAGAATTGATAAAAGGAGTCTTTATCAGCGCTAAAATTTTAGCTCTAATAAAGGCCTATCTTTATCAGCACTAAAAAAGAGATGATAAAGATATAAAGTTAATAATTTGTTTAGATTGTTATAAATATATAATTAATGTATTAATTATATATATTTATATGATTATACATATAATAAATATATTTGTTATAATTTTATAATTATTTAAATAAATAAATAAATAAATAAATAAATATTTATAATTGTAACTATAAATAAATATATTTATTTAAATAATTATAAAATTATATCAAATATATTTATTATATCTATAATGTTATAAATTTATATTATTAATATATTAATTATATAAATTTATAAGATTATACATATAATAAATATGTTTCTTATAATTTTCTAATTATTTAAATAAATATATATTTATTTGTAATTATAACTACACACACACATATATTTTTTTAAATAATTATAAAATTATAACAAATATATTTATTACAATAATAATTTTACAAATATATAAAATTAATATATTTATTATAATTTTATAATTATTTCAATATATTTGTATTTATTTATAATTATAATTATATATATTTTTATTTATTTATAAATATATTTATTTAATTATGTATATTTATAACATTATAAGAATAATAAATATATTTTTTATAATTTTATAATTATTTAAATAAATATATATTTATTTTTAATTAAAAATTATAATAAATATATATCTATTTATAGTTATAATTATAAATAAAAAAATATATATTTATTTAAATAATTATAAAATTATAAAAAATATATTTATAATTTTATAAATATATACAATTAATCTATTAATTATAATTTTACAATTATTTAAATATATCTATATTTACTTACAATTATAATTATAACTATTTGTATTTATTTATAAATATTTGTATATAAATATATATAATTTATATATTTATTATAATTTTATAATTATTTAAATATACCTATATTTTTTTAGAATTATTATTATAACTATTTGTATTTATTTGTAAATATTTTTATATATTTATAAATATATTTATTTAGTTATATATATTTATAATTTTATAAGTATAATAAATATATTTATTATAAGTTTATAATTATTTACACACATATATATATTTATAATTATAACTATTAATAAATATATTTATTGTAATTTTATAATTATTATTTATAATTATAATTAAAATTAAATATATTTAAAAAGTATTTATATATAAATAAAATTTATAATTATAAATATAATAAATATATTTATTATTTAAATATATTTATTGAATTTTATAAGTATTTTTTAGAATATGATAGATTCATGGGTATACCATGAATGAATCATATATCTAGTAAAGTATAGATAATAAAAAACAAGTCATCACATATGGACAACATAAATAATAATAAGGGTGTAATGTATAAATGAACATTCCTGATGAGTGCATAACATATATGTAGATCAATAATACTCACACACCAATATATTTATTGACTAAATTCATAGGAAACATATATTTATTTAAATATATATATCTATTTTTTATAATTATAATTATATATATATAAATAAATATATATATATAAAGTATTTATATATATATTTATAAATATAATAACTATAATAAATATAATAGATATATTTTTTATTTAAATTTTTATTAGAATCCTATAACTATTTAAATATATATATTTATTTAATTATAATCTTATAAATACATTTTTTAAACATTATATATATATTGGTATTATTAAAAAACATTAATTATAAACATGCGATTTTTATTTATTGTATACAAAAAAATATTTTTGAATATAAATATAATAATCAATTATCAATTATATATACTAAAGCTGGGTTTCTTATGCTTATGTGTCACCCATTTGAGCTTCCATGTCCCCACAAAAACATTTCCGCCTCCCTCCATAATCGCAGTTCCTTCCTACGTGATTCCATTCCCCCTCCCGTGCGGCCACTGATTTTCCCTCCCATCTAGGGTTTCACTGCCTCATTCTCGACCCACAGTATACATCGCCAGCTCCATCACCAACTCCATTTCTACCTCCCTCACCTCTGGATGCTGATGTCTCTACCTTATCAAAGGAACCAACAGAACATCCTCCTACTCTAGGTTTCGAGATCTCAGCTTCTAGACCCGCAAACATCTGATCGATCTACCTCACATACGAGGACCGCTGCCTCCTTTTCCTCCCACAACACGCCATGAGAACCTCCTCACCTCTAGATCCCTCTTTCTCCATTTCCTAACGCAATCCAGCTTTTGATCTTCCTAGCCTATAGAACCTATGGTTTACTTTAACACCAGAAAACGACCCCTTTATTTCTATACTACGGTTCACCCAGTTAGCTTCTACTCTCGCAAAGCACCACCCCACATTTTCTCGCTTTCAAATCACACGATCACCTTAGGTTCGAGAATTGAGTCCCTTAGATTTTAGGTAACCGTATATTTACATAGTATCAATGTATACAAACTGAAAAAACCACTTCTAGTGGTGATTAATTATGATTATAAGTCCATAAATAGTATATCTTACCTGCTGCTATCCCCACATAAAACAATGGCGGTCTATTAGATGTTTATTTCAGGTGATATTTCTTCACACCTACATACTGGTCACCCAATTATTCATACAAGGAGGTCTTCTTCATGTGTGACTACTTCAGATTGAATAAAAAATACAGATAATTATAAGTAGTTTCACAACCTAGAAATGAATTTATTCAATTTTCATTTCTAAGCCACCTGCAACGAGTTTAATTGAATTTTGAACTCTTTGACAATGACGACTGTTACTTTTTGAATTTTTTTAGTAGTTTCTTGAATCCTTGAATTCTTACCAAAATAATACAGACACAATGCTTCCCTCTATGTAGCTCTTAAATGTTTATGTAATTAATATGTTTTTAAAATTCTAAATGGCATTACAAACATGAGATTAATTGTTTAGAGCTTCCCCTCATCCAAAATGTTCCAAGGCCTGACTTGGATAGGATTCATTCTGCATTAATGTATTCCATTTTAATTGCACTATTGGACAATGTTTTTTCAATTTTCACAACAAAACCCCACCTTTTTGAGATTTGGTAATGGAATTACACTTTATCTTACTCATCAGTCCATATAGTCAAGACCTACTTAACCAGATGTGGGAGATCCATGATTTTCCTAGGATTTATCAATTGATATCCATTCCCATCCACCACTTTCTCCTTGCCGTTTATTTTAGCAGTAATAATTGCTTCCTGCCTTAGATCACGATCCACTTCTCTCTAAAAAATGTCCTCATGAACAAGATTTTCTAGAAGAGTCCTCACTCTCAGTAGTCTTCACAGCTTATCCTTTTTATTCCCCATCAATTGCATCATCCCATAAGACCCTCCAATTCATTTTCAAGGCACACATATTTCCACTTTCAGTTATGGTGATTCCAGTAACTATTTCAGACTCATGATTCTGCTCCCTACTAGCACTCATTCCCTCAGTAGAAGAGGTTGACTCCATATTGGGAAACCCTTTCCATTTGTCTACAATAAACAATCCATGACTATAATCCTACTTAAGAGAATCATCATAAGAGGATTCTTCTTTCTTGGTTCCATTCACTACATCACCATTTACAGTGGATACATTTCCCATAACCAAGGTCCATGCATCTGAGTTCATCCCGCACCTGTATCTACAGTCACCACAAGTGTGTTCAACTCTCTTATAGTATTAATAAACCATATTCATCCAACATTTAGCAGAAAAAATTATAATGGATTTTCATTTGTCACAAAAAGTTGGTTTCATCTCATATTCAACTGAGAGATCTATTTGATTCCCTCCAATAATCAGAATTATAGACTGAACTAGGGTGAGGGAGAAGTCTACCTCAACGAACCCTCTTAAAAATTGCCCATATAAATTTTGAATCTTTTCTGTCCATTCATACTATATATTCTAATTCATGATTGTTAAAATCATTATCGTCTATTATTATTATCATCTTTTATATTTTATTGCAACTTTTGTTACATTGTTTCTCTCACTTTCTTCAAGTAAATTCTAATTTCTGAAAATAGATTTTAGGATAGCTTGATATGTGTTGATGTTTATGAACTGTCGCAACATTTGTAAAGCCTCAGACTGGAATTCCTGAAGAAATCATGGAAGAGGGTTTAATTTATGAAAGTACGCACCCATATAACAATTGAAAAAATCTCAAATGTATGGAATAAATTGTTATTCTCATATTGAATTAACATTTATTCTAATTTTTATACGTTATATAATAAGATCACACCTATGTTTTATAGTATTGTAGTCAACCCCTTCCCCTTCAACAAACAATTTTATCATATATGTTAACATATTATCTATGTGTTTACCTTCAATTTTATTATGTATAATATTGTTTTACTTTATAATCCATGAAAAATTCATTATAATTTTTAACTATGGTTTAAATAATGGTGGGTACTCAAAATATATTTTCTTGTACTGACATTTTCTTATTGTATTTTTTTCAACTATCCATTCAGGTTTTCTGCTTCAAGTTTCTATGCACACTGGGCCCAATATTTTACTGCATGAACAGGTTTTCCCATTGTGGAGATTTGCTGGTAATGGTTTTCAATTTAAAATAAGTTTTATTTAATTTCCATAAACATTTGACAGTTTCCTATGATGTTTTATTTTCTAGTTTCATACTATATCTAGTTTAATTCATTCTTATTGAAATGTGTGGTCTATTCCCTATTTTATTGGAACCTCCCAATTACAGAGGGATCACATGTTGTAATTAGTGAGCTTATAAAGGCCTTGGCATCGAATTTTATGCTCAAGGATGAAATTGATGTGTTTTTACAGGTGATGAAAGTGAGGTTTTACCCAATCATCAGGTCTTGAAACATTTTATTGAAGTGTTTGGATACCAAAAATGAAATAAAATTCATCAAATATATTTTTGAGGAATTAAAGGTTTCTGGGATGTCACCGAATGTTTATAGCTACAACATTATGATTAACTTTTATTGGAAGTGACATCAAGGGCAGTGTGAAATTGATCTTGAACAAGCTTCTAAGATTTTAAAAGAATTGGAAAGCAGTGGGATGAAAAATACTATAATAATATAATATATATATATATATATATCTATGAGCTTTATAGTTTTGTACATACTGAGATTCCTTTGAATATTATTAGGGTTTTGAGGTTAAGATGCCTTCTTTTCAATTTTTATAGTTATAATGATGTTATTTGTGGTCTATGTCTCAATAGTGAACTATCCAATGTTTTTATTATTTTTGAAGAAATGAAAAGTTGTGGAATACTCATGAATGTTTATAGCTACAAATTTTTTGATTTAAGGCATTTTAATCACATTTGTTCACATATTTTTTGCAGGAGATGATTTTTGGAGACTTTCACATATGATCTGTTCACATATTTTCACATATGTTATGTTCAGTTTGGATCTGTTTCTAAGAATAGTTTACTTTGACTATCATAGGTATGATTTTTATTTCTTTGAGTATTTATATTTCATTTTATGATTTAACAGAATCCTATTATTTTATTTCTTCTCAAGTTATATCTAGGTAGGTGTTGAGTGTGGATTTTTTCATAGGGATGATGGTGCCTAATACATATCATTTTAAATGTTTGGATTTTGTTCATAGTTTCCCATATGAAACCATAGTGGTTTCATGCTATGAGAATTTTTTGGACTTTCTTATTCTTGATATAATAAGATTGTATGTCTTCTTCAATTTGAATTGACATATATTTTTTTCATCTGAAATGATTTCTATAAGAGGTAGCTATACTTTATATCCCATAGGGTAAAGGGGTATGTTCATATGGGAGAGTATGATGCGAAGGTAGGTATATCAGGGCCCAACATCAGTCATATTAGAGTAATTATAATTCATGTGGAAGGTAGGTCTCTTTCCATTGAACATTTTGAAAATTACAGATTCTTTTTCTCCCAGTAGTGGACCATTTTTAGAATGCTTTCCTTCATGTATTATGTGCATAACTAGTACATAATAGTTAGTAAATATGACATGTCCTACATAAATTGTTATTGTCATATTTCATTAGTTCTTACCATAATTTTTACACTTTATATTTTTAATTTTCTAAACTTTTATCTACATAAATTATTGAATATGTTGGAATATATTGAGGTTGAAGATTCAGTACAAAGGTACAATGAAATTATCCATATTGAACTTCATCATTAATATGTTCATACTATTATCTTGATTAAAATTTTTGATATTCCATACTGCATTTTTACTATTTCTTTGCGGTTCACGATTAAGTTGTTCATTCAATTTGCTTATTTAGCTGGTAGTATACCAATAATCCCTGGGTTGAAATTTTGTTCTGTATGAAATATTTTATACATGTTTCTACTTATGTGTTATATATTACTAAAAATATGTCTTCCTTTTGTTTATTTCATAAGAAATTTCAGTTAAGTAGTCATGTTGATGCTAAATTGGTTGAGCCTTCTTACCCCCAGAACAAATACATGCTATATTTTTTTAATATTGTTCTTTTAGTACGCCCTCAATGCTTGCTCTATGGTACTCAGTTTTGTATTGTATAACTTTCTCATTTTCATTCCCAGTATATGGGAAACATAATTAAAAAAATATCCTACTAGAATTGGGTTTGCATTGGTTGCAAGTTAAATGTTGTGCTTTCTAGCTAATTTCTCAATTATTTTGGAGATTTGATACACTATGAAGGGAAATTAGTCTTTATAAAAAGGATGTCATGTTATCAATATGTTTCCTAGATTATATTGATATAGTAATAACCTTTTATTTATAATTTATATAGAAGAGAATTTCTTCCAATTATATAAAAAAATTATAAAACTTAAAAATTATCTAAAATCAAATCTAGTTTAAATATTGGTAACTGTCATTGTTTGATTTTGGAACTGTAGTTTTCATATTAATTTATAAATATATATTTATTTTTTACCTTTACTTTCACACCACTATATATATAATATTGGTCTCTAAATGATGGGTTTTTTGTTGGATCAAAGATTATAATTCCTTCATCTTTTCAATATATGCATTTACATGTGATGTAGTACTACATGAATCTTTATTATCTATGAAAAAAACCGGTAGGGCTAGGAGTCCCGAAGGCAACACCATCAATATTAACTTTGATATAAGAGTTATCCATATAACTGGGTTTTTTGGAGATCCTATGAACACCACTTACCCATAGAGTTTTGGTGATAATAAGGTCCTCCGTTGAATTGCTCATGAATTTTCTTTGTTTACAAATATGATCATTGCTGGAAATAATAATGTGAGCATAAGTGGTTTTTAACTTGATATCCCATGTCTAAGTTGAGAAAATTTCTAATTAAGGAATTCACATCATCATTTTTATGTAGCTTGAAATAAAAAATATCTTCAATATGATTATATATCATCATGGCATGCTTGCAGGAAAAGAGCAGGTGATGATAGTCCTCTGAATTTTTAAGGTAGAAGGAGCAGACAGATGCAAGCAGTAAGCCTCCCAGCTCCAGCTTCTCATCTATGGGGAATCATGAACTGTCCCAGAGGAAAGTGGTAACCCTCCTAGAGCTTGATATATTTTGATGTTTATGAACTATCCCAGTATTTAAAAATCCTTAAGTTTTCATTCTGGAAGAAATCATGGAATAAACTAACTTTCTATAAGTACACACCATTAAAACAATTGTTTTTTACATGTAGTGGAATTATTGAATTTGACCACCTGGATTATTATTTTTATTTTGTGTATTTTGTTTGTATATAGAAGATATATAAATTTATTTTATAATATCTTTTTTGTGCCTAAAAATTTAGGTTTTCTGTTAGTATAAAAATGTTTTTCTATTTTACCTTAGAACTCCACCTTTTACCTTCAATATGATCCATGGTAAGATTTTGAATCCAGTTTCTACTTTACTTCCCTAATAAATGTTCCTATCTCAGGCCTTCCTAGGAATTGATTATTACTACCCACTACAAGTCATTTCTCCTTACAATTTCATTTCCATCCATGAGGTACATGCTTAATCCAAAGATGACTCTTCGTTCATGTCCTATTCTTACAAGCAGCTATCAAATATTATCATTTGTGCATTAAAGTGAAAAATATCTGGTACACTTTTCATGATGGAAGCTAATGATTGAGATGCATTTTCACTGTCTAATTCAAACAACCATCAAGTGATTGTCTTGATTTTTTAGGTACATTTTATGAAGTCAATAAAAAATGAAATCGCCGATAAGAGGTCCTTTTTTATTTTTCTATTTTCTTGAATGTCTTTGTTCTCACTTTGCTTCCAATTGTTTTTTATTTATTTTTTGTCATTTATAGATTACATTTTTTTCATGTTCAATTTTTAACCAAACATGGAATAGTCTCAACATGTATTTCTATATCAGTTTCCCTATCTAAACGAGTCAATGATCATTGGTAATAGCATGCACTGTGGTAAAAAAATTATTTTAACGCCTCTTAGATTACTTATACTTTACATCCCCACTGATTTAATTATATCATTACTCAGTTAATACACTCCTATTTGAAAAAAGGTTAATAACAATACAATGATATTCATATATAGTACTTTACATACAATCAACATGGCTTAGTACTCTTTTTATCCAAACATTGTGTTCTCTCTCTCTCCACCCTACCAAGGTTCTTTACTATATTAAGTGGAATAATTCCAATCTATTTCCATGAACTTGATTTTTAAATTACATCTTAACTTCTAAGACTATATGCATGACATAAGGAGGATGTGATGTTAGAGGAATATGTTCTGTTTCGTATATTTAAATGTTTGTTTACTTGTAGTGGAATCATTGAATTTGACCACCTGAATTATTATTTTTGGTTTTGTGGATTGTATTTGTATCTGTAAAATATACAAATTTATTTTATAATATGTTTTTTGTGCCTAACAATTTAGGTTATCTATGGTCATATAAAAGCTTTTCTATTTTTATTTTCTAAAAAATATATTAGAAAATGAAATAGATTATGTATGTGGAAAAACTTTTTTAGAAAATGAAAATGTAAATGATATTTTTTTTAGAAATGATTTCACATTTCTTGGAAAATGAGAATTCAATAAATGTTAAATCACTTGCACAACCATATAATTTATATAGATGGTGTATTGTTTTCGTTTAAATGTTAACAAACTGGTTTTTGGTGCCCCTAAGTACCAAATATCAATTTTTCTTTGTATGTTTGCCTACTATGATGTGAAATTGTTTAATATTATTTGATTAATAGTTCAGAATTAAGTGGGTCTTCCAATTATGGGGGTCCATGGTCCATGCCTAAGTAAGGGAAAAAAATTGGAAGGGGGAATAATTATTCCTACAAGGTATATTATGGTATGTAATACTTGGATGATATCAATTTCCTATTCTATAGATCTACATTGATTTTATCCCATTCAGTTGGTATGTTCTATAAAATGAAGTATCATCCCTCTTTTTTTATTTAAATGAATTTACCATTTTTTTGACATGTTTGTTTGAAGAATATATGTGAAAACTGATTTCATTATACTTTTTAATGCCTTTTTCTTGTGTATTCAACTTCTAAACTCTGTCTTGTCACATGATTAGATTCCTTGATACTGTTACTGCACAGAAATCTGGATTCTTTGCTAGCTGGTTAATTAGGGTTCCATTTGAGAAAACTTATCAAAAAACACTTATTGTACTTTTCATTTATAATAAGTTCCTCTATTCAATTTTTTCTTGATTTGTAATTGAAGCTACGTGTTTTTACCTTTTATTTAAATGGTTTTCTTATAGAGAAGGTGTGCATGAAGATGGGAGAGGGGTTGTGGTGTCTGGCTGGTCGCGAGTGGGCAGTCGCAAGCAGTGACCACCAGTACGTAGTATGTTAGCACACCAAAACCTCATATGTTTCAACAACTAGAGGTCAGTGATGCTACTGGATTTTAGTAACCTAATAATAATAAATACCATAATAATGCAGTCACTCTATTCCCTTGAATTTAATTAGATTAACTATTGATATTAAGTCATAATAATTATAAAGTTAATGCATTTTATAAATTTCTATAATAATTGTTAAAAAATTGTCATCTATTAATATTATCATGCTTAATATTCCAATATAAAAGACTATGTTTTCATCAGTTTCACTTAAAATATTGGTTTAGTTGTGGTTTTTATTTTAACTAAATTTTATTACTTAATTTTATTTATGTTATTAGTTTCTTTTACTTCAATTTAAGGTGACTTGGATTGTATTAAATATTATTTGGTCATTATTTTGATTAATGTTCTCAATATTTTGTGTTAGTTATGTATTATGTTATTACTATAAGATATTATGTTTTGAAATCTATTCATATATTCCATGGTTTTTCATTTACATTTTTATGTCAAAAAACTACAATATTATTTATCATAATTATCGAAGTTTAAAATTTCAATTTCAATGTTCTTTTCATTCATGTAATTCAAATATTCATGTTGAAAATAATTTTTTATTTCTTATAGATTCTCCTATATCTTTTCCAATGTATTTACTCAAGATGTTATCTACTATCGTAATGATGTCTTTATATTTTGTCCAATTGTATTATAATAATAAGTATCACTATTTGTTGATTTCAATATATTGAATATTCTTGTCCATTATTAAAATTGAAATATAGTAATGTATTCTTAAAAATAAGAATTTAACCATATTTTTGTGAGAACACATAAAATAAGAATTGTGTTATGTCACCATACATTCGCACGGGCGAGTACCAGTTTTATAAAAATTAATAATATTTTTTTATTTAAAACTTTTATCAGAGCTTTTAGCTAGCACTGATAAATCCCCCCTTTTTATCAACGCTTTCTTCTTAGCAGTGATAAAACCCAGTGCATCCCTTACCTAGATCTATGGTAGTGATAATAGAGATAATGAATCCCCTCCCTTGATTTTCTGGCACAATTAAAGAGAAAAATGGTTTTGGATATTCTTGGTACAATGATATGATGGTTCTTAGAACAAAAACATTATTATGAAGGTACATAGAGATAAAGAAGAAAAATGGAATGAATGGAATGAACAAGGGTCAGATTAAATAGAGGGTATGGTCTAATGTGATATATGCAGAGTGGAGAGGACCTAGACTGTTGTGATATATATAGGAGAAGGAATCCTGGGTTGTTGTGATACATGAAAGGTGAAGGTATGATGATGTATGTGCTCTAATTTAAAAACACAATGTTATTATTATTATTTATTATTATTATACATGTCAATTCAAGCGCAAGAGGTAAAGGGTTTTAAAATTTTAATAATTAAATCAAGAATACACTCCCCATAAATTCTCACATTTCCCTTACCAAATACTCTGGTCTCACATGTCTATGCATGAAAACATACAATACCCCCCGAATACCCTATACATGTTACACTTTCAATAAAATGACCCTTTATTATTTTTTATATATTATCCCTATTTAATATCTTCTTTCCAATCAACCTATTTATTTTAATGTAATACTCTCATTAAATTAATGCTTTTAATTTCAACTTCTCTCTGTAATATCATTCCCCCTTTAAGTATTACGACTTCACATTTTTGTAACATTCAACCTTTCATATTTTTTTAAATGATTTAATCATAATTTTTTTTTTCACTTTTCCATTTATTTTTTAAAAATCATTGAAATATATATATATATACACACACACATATAACAATTTAACATATAAAAAATTAACATGAATGCCATAATATGCATATATATTATACGTTTTGTAACAAACATTTTTAATGTTTTTAAAATAACACACACACACACATATATTATACTATTATATATACATAGATATTTATACTTATATATATAATTCATAATATTATTTACTTGTTTAAAACTCATTGAATAAAAATATAGATGATGTGTCTCAAAGATTCAAAAAATTTAATTAAACCCAAAAATAATATAATTACCTAGAATTAAAACAATAAACCTAGAAAACATCTTTAGACACTTTTAACACTTGAGAAATGACCTAGGGAGTGTTTGGTTTAATCTAATCCCTTAAATTAGATCTCTCTCAAATGATTCTCATACTCAAGAACTAAAAACAAACCCACAAATGAAAATAAAGGGTATAGAACAACTAAAATGAGAGATACCTCTCAAAAATCTTGCTACATAAAAACACAGCCTCACATTGGAGGAACAACATGTGACATCATTAACGATTTCAAAACACACTCCTGGGGGAGATACCTCTTAAACAAGAATATTTCCATCAATAAACTTACCCTCATTGAAAGTAAATAATTATATAAATCAGAATCAATCCAATCATACATTGAAAATGCATCTAAAAAATGAGCAACTTGGGATATTGAGCCCTCATCTGCTACTCCTACTCCCAAGTGATCTCTTATAAACCATCATGCTACTAAAGGAGATGA
Organism: Viscum album; assembly: GCA_963277665.1. Lineage (NCBI taxonomy): Eukaryota > Viridiplantae > Streptophyta > Magnoliopsida > Santalales > Viscaceae > Viscum > Viscum album. The sequence goes on from OY728142.1 coordinate 1,937,017,174, forward strand.
ACTAAGAGAATATCATGCCCACAAAACACCTTTTAAGGTCCAAAAAATTGAAGAGAAATCTTACTCATGTTATCGAACCATCACTATCCACAATAAGAAGATACCTTCAAGATCACATGATCTCTAATGTCAAACTCTAGAGGTATCCTCCCATGATCAGAATAGCACATATAACATTCTTGTGCTTCCTTCAAACAGAGCCATACTAATGGTTAGATGATAATTATTATTGTAAGTCAAATCTACCCATGATAGGTACCTGACCAACAAATATTAAGAATACATATTTCATGCACAAAATACATATATGAAAGTCTTGATATCCCATTATGTTTGACCTTCCATTTATGGTTTAAAAGTAGTTACAAGGAATAACTATGATCTAAAAGAATTTTAGAGACCTCTCTAAACCCTATAGGTGTAAAAGGGATCACAATCATATTTTATCATCTTCAAAACCCCATGAATCCTTAGCACCTCGTAGAGATACTACCACGAAAAAGCCTCCACTAAGAACAAATCCTTAATCACGAAGAACTGAGCTGACTATGTATAATAATTCATGATCACCCATATGTAATCATTGCTAGCCTGAGCTCTGGGAAAACTAAACTCTGAAAGAAAAACCCAATATTTGAAATATTTAAACCAGTCCACTAAAACTAGACTTACTGAGTTCAATTCATATTTTCTACTCTAGGATGTACCACCCAAGGTAAACTATGGAACTCACAGAGTATCAAATCATGCATTGATGAACGAATGGAAAGATTCCCTAAAATAAAACTTGGTTATAACCACATCTACCCCACACCGATACATGAAATTACCTAAGAAATTGACCTCTCAGTCCATAACTCACATTCAGACAGCTTCTTGAACATCATCTGATGAATAAAAACTCCCAGAACAGCATGAAGATACTCTATAAGCTCTTACTCAGAATCTGAATATATTAGGATGTTGTCAATAAACACCACCAAGAATTTGTATAGAAACACATGAAACATGGAATTCACCAGTAACATGATCATTTGTGGAGTGTCTATCACACTGAATGATATAATGGTGAACTTATAATGCTCATCATGACATATAAAGGTAGTATTCAGAATATCCTTATATTTTACCAACATTTGATGATATCCTAAACACTAATAAATCATCAGTCCATCAAAGAGAATAGTGGTTCTTCACTGTCACCTAAATCAAGTGATGATAATAAATATATGAACACTGATGACATCATCCTTCTTTGTAACTGAATTGGATCTTTCCAAAGAAACTTACTAGGTTGAATAATTTCTCATTATAGAAGATCATTGATCTAAATTTGAAATTACCATAATTCATAATGAATTATTCAATATAGAGATAATGATATATGAAAATACAACTGGTTATAGCTCTATCCCAACTCAATATATGATAGTGGGGGTAGTGTTGCAACCTCTTTAGGAAGGATATCATGGTATTCTTTAATAACCATGGGAAACAAAACGGGATGATCCTCCACTAAAATTAGAATCAGATCAACCATCAATGAATACAAACACAAAAAACTCCTATGACCCATATGGGGGCTTTTATTTTTGATAAACACATCCTTCTATCTATTAATGTCGTACTGAAATAATCCATGATAGCCTGTAATAAATACAACTAGTCTATATCAAGGATAAAATCATATAGTTTTATGGATAAACATAGGGAATCTCCTAAATATAATTGTTTCCCAAACAAAAAATCACATTTTCAACTAATATCATATAATATCCTCTTTACCTGAACAATAACCCACAACACTTTTCCTGAGAGAATGGGGAAATACATAAAATATAATTCATAAAATGACCTCTTCTATTGGACCAAAACATAACACTAAGATAAATAGAAGAGTATAATAATATGATAGAATAATTTAATGATCCTGTTACCCAGACCAAAACCTATAACACTAGGCCTTAGAGAAAAGTATAATAATTAAAGATAAAACATACAATGACCCATTATATCAAACTAAAACCTAAAACACTATGCTAAATAGAATATCATAATAATTTAAATACATAAATAAGAATAGAGACCCTTCCCATTAGAGAAAATCATTCCCACCAAGCCTGAGGGGAGAGTATGAACTTAATGGATTTAAAGGAAATTATGGTGCAATTTGGTATTCAAAGGTTGAAGTGATTAAACTATTTAGCTTATAGCATTTAAAAAGTGGGTTTCAATCAAAGAGAATATTGGAATCAATAAAAATTCAATTGGAAAGTGATAAAAATAAAATAAGGACAATAATCTTGATCATTCACTTCAAGGGGATAATAATCGAATGTTTCCTGGTTTAATAAGGTAACACAGAGGTATCACAACATATTAAGAGTATAACTTAAAAATACCTTAGTAGAGGGAAATAATCTTATTCTTATAGGCTAAATTCATGGTCAAATAAATAAATTTGGCTTAAAACCAATCTTTAAACATCTCTTATGAATCAATCGACTCCCCGTGGTCCCTGAGGAATAAAACCCACCACTACTGAGCTACCCCACACAACATCACCATAGCCAACAAATCCCATTTATCTCTATGAGGATGAATTTATCTAAATGCTATCATCAATTCCATCAACCAATCCTCTATCTCATGATTTGAAAATTATTCCTTATAATTCTATAAAATATAGCACTAAAACACCTAGAGTGTCCTCTATAAGTTTCTTTGTCATCATACTTTACTCTATGGTGATCTTTTGGAATATCATGCTGAACGTCTTCAATTCGAATCTAATGGGGATGTCAAACTAGAGTCATATATACAAAATAAAAACATTAGGGACTCTAAGACCATTATAAATACCATTTAATAATGATTAATTCAATTTAACCTAGTTCCAAATATCTAACAAATTCAAATACAAGCACATAAAATCATGATGCATGATCCTTACCAAGGTCTATACCCTTCAAGGAGCATCAATTGGTTTTATATTTTTAGAAAACGTGAATTTTCTTATATTGGATAATATGGGTCCCTAAATACCTACATCCTAGTTAGTCTCCCTTGTTTATATAATTTACTATGTCTAGATAATACCATTTCCCTACCAAACAATGAAATCCTCACCAATTAATAACTCCACAAATTATCTTATATCTTAACCATCATCTTTAATACCAGTTTGTCACAACCCCTCCCTCCATCAGTTCCCCTCTAGGGCCAGTAGTGAGAAAAGGTAGAAGATGTCCCCCAAATCCCACCTCCAATAGGCCATAGGTTGGTGACTATCACTAAGGGTATAAAACAACAACACAATGGGAAGAATTTCCCTAGATATAAATTATAGGCAAGAGAAAAGATAAAAATTCACCAAGGAACTCCATATCATAAATGAAACATCCCATTAACTTACATGATAATCCCAAAATTAAAATGTAATGACATATAACAGAAGCAACTATAATACTAAAATAAATCATCATTAGTTAACATGGATCTCCAATTACTCTTAAATAACTCCTCAAGCTAGTAATTCCCATCTTGATCACTAACCATCTCCTGCAGACCAGAAAAATAGTTTATATATATGTAGGGTGACCATAACATGTATACTCTAAGAACCTATTTTTTCACTCAAGTATGGATCCTTTATATTTTCATTCTAATTCTTTATTTTGGTCCAAATATGGATTTATAATTAGTTATAAAATATATTAGGGGTGTACTGGGATTGGTTGGAGCCCGTAACCCATATTTTTGGGAAAATGGCTATGTTACATGGTTGGTGCATGGTTTGCCTAACCGTGCGGGTGGTCTATTTTCGGGCAGAACCATATCACACAGTTGGTGCATGGCCATGTGGCCTAACCACAAAAGTTCCCCTTCTTCCCAGGTACTCATGCATGGTTTGCACAGAGTTTTTTGAAACCATGTGGCCAAACCGTGCACATGCTAATTTCAGGGTAATTTTACTATTTTCCCTTAATGATCTAATTAAGCCTCTTTCTTCCTCATAATACAAGTTTATGAGGGAATAACCTATTTTTAGTCCATTTTGGAGCTATTTTATGTCTTAATATTGGGATTTAAATATATCCTTAGTCCGAGATCTGATCGAGCTTTTGTTCATCACATTGGATGTATAACAGTAAGTAATCGAGTCCTTTTAGCCGTTCTTCTCCACTCTTACTCTAGACCTAGTTATTGAGGTGTGAGAATTTTTCCCCTTTTCTCAGATCAAATCCATTCTAAACCGAATTATAGGTTGATATAATATGATAAGAATCATACAATTCTAAGGTGGGTGGTCTATAACTCATCCCTCAAGTTCGTTGATTTTGGAATTGTCATGTGGGCCCCACTGATTTCATTGAGTGCCTTTTATTAAATTTATATGTCATGATTATAGTCATTAGAACTATATGATTATTCTCTTTCTATATATGTGATTAGTTTTTGGTGGTTACATCCACAAATCCATCCATCCCATGCATGATGATATTCCATAATTGGGTTTTTAGTGTTTTGACACTTTTGAGCCATTGTTCAGATGTGCTCAAGATTGACAACAGTAATGGTATGACTCATTATCATATATTCTTATTGTATCATGTAATTATGAGTGGAAAGTACCATGTCACTTCCACTTGATCCACCTAAGGTAAGTGCATCAAATTGAATATTACATGTGAAAGGGAAATTGGCAAGTATACTAAGTATATGACTTGACCAGATTAAATTTGAATGATTAATAGGTTGTATGTCTATAGATCCCCTTACCACATTAATGGTAGGTATAGGAATGAAGATTAATTATTTAATACACCTTAAATAGAATTAATAAAGTTTTTATGCTACTTGACCTTATCACACTAATAAAAAACAAGGCTTGAACCAAATAGACTTATTGATTAATTATGACTTGATAAAAAGGTTTCATGCTCCTTGACCTTGTCACACTAATGAAAGGAAAGTCTTGAAAAAAAAATGAAATATTTCATGATTTTATAATTAAAAAAGAGTGTCATTACTTGATATATCTTTGGATTCTTATCGGGGAATGCCTTGATCACTCGGGAACTCCATTTTGATTCAAGGATAAAACTTGCTTAGGTTGAGACCCACCTAGATCATAATCCTTGTCTATTATTGGATGCTCAGAATGACACCTTAGGATCCCTCACATAGTATTAAAGGATTCCATGGACACACTCCTTGGATCCATCATTGACAAGTAGGTTCCATGGTTACAACCCATAGGGCCCTAGCCGCGGTGTGGGTTAGCCTCCCGGCCTCCCTCTCCCCTTCCAAAACGAAGGGCTTCTAAAATCCATTGGTGATTCTCTCGGAAACTACCTGTGCTCAGATCTTCGTACCAGGTGCTATGCGGAGGTGGACGTTTCCCGCATCTGTGTGGAACTGGATCTCTCCCTTCCAATTCCAGAGCATATTGATCTTCAGGTGGCAGATTCACCCTACTGGTCCCAAGCCCTTTCCTACCCTGATTTCCCAGGTTTCTATTCCCACTGCAACCTCCAGGGCCATTCCCTGCTCGTGTGCTGGCATCTTCGGAAGGGTGGTCACAGAGGTCTGGCTTCATCCATATCCTCTGGCGCCAGGGCTCCTATACCTCCCCTTCCCCCTTTTGGTAGATCAGCGGAAGTGGCTCCAACTCGTGATGATGGTTCGGAGAGTCTCCAGGGGGTTGCGGCTTCCAAAAATCCTTGTGAGCCAAAGCTGGAATCTGTCATTGGGCATTGTAGAGACATGGTGCCTTTTGTTCTGAGGGGTCTATCTCTTCAGGTTAGTAACCTCCTACTATCCTTCTCACTTTTCCCTTGTTTTCCATCCCCACTCCCTGCCTGCTCAGCTGACCTAATGCTACCCCGGAGTGACCTTGGTCAGGATGTCCGGTCCCTGGAAATTGTTCCTTTGGGTTTCTCCTTCGAGGGATATACAACTGGCTTGGATTCAGATCACTCCCCATGCCCTTTAAAGAAAAATGTTTCATGGTTGGATGATAGGCAGGTGAGGCTGAGTAAATCCTCCCCGAAAATCAAGAACACGGTTCATTCGATGTCATATGCTTCTGATAGCCCATTTAGTATATCCTAGTTTAGAAACAATAGTGTATGTACTTGATCTCAATACAAGAAGTTTAAAGGTAAAATTACCTCCCACTTTGGCAAGGCCATGCAATCTGGGGCTAGTCCGAGACTCCTTTTTTCTCAATGACTTTGATGCTCATATGGAATGTCCGAGGTGCTGGAGCTCGAATTAAGTCAGACTTTGTGTCATCAGAGATTTCCAAACATAGGATTTCCATTGTTTCTCTTATTGAACACAAGCAAACATAAGGTAAAATCACTGATTTCTCAAGGAAAATTAAGTTTCATGGGTGCATGCATGCTGAACCGGATAACAAGCACATTTGGATCTTCTAGAACCAGAGATCTTTGGTTGTCCTCTCCCGGGCAGGGGATCAGTTCATCATGGTGGAGGTGTCTCAGGGGCCTCATTCTTTCTTCTTTTCTTTTATTTATGAAAGTTGCGACCCTCAAAAAAGGGAAGTTCTGTGGGGAGATATTAACTCCTTTGACCCTGGGAATCGTCTGTGGTTTTTTGTGGGGGATTTTAACGTTGTTGCTGATCCAGAAGAGAGAAATGGTCGAGGTATTTTTAATAGGCAAGCAAGCCGCTCTTTCTCCCAATTCTTGGTGGGTCGGGGGATTCTGGACCTTGGGTTTGCAGGTGACTGTTTCACGTGGTGCAATAATCAACAGGGAAATCGGCGGTCATGGAGTCATTTGAAACGAGGCTTTGCCAATGTGAATGCTTTATATATGTATCCAAAATCCCAAGTGACGTATTTGGCTTAGGGGATCTCCGACCACTCTCCGCTCCTGCTTTCTCTCTCTACCAGACAAGAGATTCCTACTCGTTTTCGCTTCTATCCTCACTAGGCAAACGTTACTGGATATATTGAGCTTGTGATTGCCTCCTGGAAGGACCCATTACCTGGGAAAACATGGACATATTTACACATTAAACTCCGTCGTCTCAAAGCAAATCTCTTGCTATGGTCGAAGTACAATATCTTACTTGACAGTGTTGTGGACTTGGCCATGGAAGGCGTTGATAGGCTGGAAAGGAAACTTGAAGTGGACTGGAATGAATGGATCTTTTTGGATATTTCCAATAGAAAATAGGAGCTGATGGATATGCTTCTCAGACAGGAACGTTAGGCGAGAGCGGACACGTGCATCAAATGGTTGAAGTAGGGAGATAAAAAATCTGCATACTTCCATGCATGCATCAAATAAAGGAAAAGGTGGGTTTGCCTGAGGATTGAGCTAGATGATGGATCCTTTTCTGACGATAGAGAGATTATTGGAGAGATCGCATGATCCCACTTCCGTAGCCTCCTTTCTGGTCCTCACACACACCTTTCTCACGGATACCCTGAAGACGCTTCTGGATTCTTTGATGTTGTGCAATATACATTCACTGATTGTGACAACGCGTACCTGAGCGCCATTCCTCAGGAGGTGGAAATTTGTGTGTCCATGCAGAATCTTGATCCCGATAGTGCGGCTAGGCCAGTTGGATTTTCTGGAGCTTTTTACAGAGAATTGTGGGAGTCTGTGAAAAGTGATCTCATTGAGGAGAGTCAAGACTTCTTCCGTGGAGGTCCGTTGCCTCGCGTGGCTTGTAATACTTATGTAGTGCTCATTCCTAAATCTAAGACTCCCTCCTCCATTGATCATTTTTTCCCGATCAGCATGTGCAATGTCCCATATAAAATCCTTTCCAGTATCCTTAACACTCACCTGACCCTCCATCTCCCTATCTGCATCTCACCCGAACAACATGGATTCGTTAGGGGACACTCTATCCAGGGGGAAATTTCTCTCGCCCACGAAATGATCAGAGATATCAATCTTAAAACTCGGGGATCCAACATGGCAATCAAGCTTGATATGAGTAAATCCTACGATCTCATCCAATGGGCCTTCATCAACAAGGTATTGGCAGGTATGGGTTTGTCCACGTGGAATATCGATATTATTTTTCGTTGTTTTAGCTCAACATGGATGTAGCTTATCTTCATGGGAAAAGCCTTTAGCTTCTTCAAGACGTATCATGGTCTTCTCCAGGGAGACCCCATATCGCCAACTATTTTTATCATCACCCAGAACATTCTTAGTCATCTCATTCAACAGAACATCAGTAGTGGGGGGATCTTACTGTTTTGCAGAAGAATGCGTCTCCCTCCGGTATCTCACCTCATGTTTGTGGACGACTCCATTGTCTTTATTAATGCATTGAGTAGGTCAGTAAGGGATTTTGACAAGGCGCTTAAGGTGTATAGAAAGTGGAGTGGACAAGTCATTAATAGGAATAAGAGTATCTTCTTCATATCGAATAGATGCTCGGCTACTCGGGTCCTCTCTATAAGTGACTCTCTGGGTATCCAAAAGTTTTATTTTCCTATGAATTATTTGGGAGCTCCACTATCTTCGAAATCCCTATACATACATGAATTTTACCCCCTTGTTAGCAGAGTCACTGAGAGAATCTTCAATTGAAAAAACATGTACCTTTCTTTCAGGGGGAGGATCACACTGGTCAATAGTGTTCTTCTATCCACCCCGGTTCACGCCCTTTATGCCATAAAATCCCCCAAGGGAGTCATTCAGACCTTGGATAAAATTCTTGTAGGATTTAAATAGGATCCCCTGTACAAGGGAAAACGACATTGGGTCTACTGGGTCAGGATGGCGAAGCCTAGTAGTGAAGGGGGTATTAATGTATGTAACCTTCAGGATACCATCGCATGCATGCACGCGAAACTTACTTGGGAAGTGTTGGAGCAGCGCTCACTGTGGGGTATATCCATGCATGCACACTATACTGCGGACGAAGATTCTCCTGCGATTCAATCTTCTAGCCTCTGGAAAGCGGTTGTTTCATGCATCAGTTCCATATCTCCCCATGTGCGCTAGATTTTTGGTACAGGTGACATCTCATTCTGGCATGACAACTGGTGTGGCATGAATATCTGTTTCCTGAGATGCCCTGTTATGAAAATTACTTTCAGGGAGGCTGGCTACTACCCTTCGTTTATTAATGTGGTCCTTGACAGGAACCAACCGGAGGCATTGCATCTTATTGAACTTTCATCTGTCCCCGATAAATGTGTGTTTACTCTGTCTACTTCAGGGTCGTTCTCCTCCAAAGATTACCGGCGCACAATTTCCCTGTAGCACTAAGGTGACACCTAGAATGAGACTCTTTGGGATAGACTCATCCCCTAAAATTTCAACTTTCTGGTTTGGAGATTTCATAACATAGAACTCCCTACTGACGAAAACGTTAGAAGATGCGGTGTGAGTATGGCTTCTAGTTGTGTCTGTTGTAGGAGGAATCAGGAGGAGACCTCAATGAACCTTTTCTTCGAAAGTGAGTGGGAACAGGTGGTTTGGGCCTTATTTGGAGAGTTCACAACAGTTTCTATTCCAAACATGGTGGAGGAGTCTTTCATTGTTCGTTAATTTCATATCTCGGGAGAGGCAAGCTCTGAGAGAAAGGCGTACAACCTTGTCCTTCAGGCAGGCTGCTGGTTCTTATGGAAAGCGCACAACAAAAATGTATTTTATGGGGTGTCATCATCCGATAGAGAGATCATTTCCAGAACCACAACCCTCCTTCTGGACATGTACAGGGCCCTTAATCTTTATAGGGAGGCTCCTACGCTGCAACGACTTAACCTCAATCCTCATGCAGCACCTATCCATACTAATTTATCTTTAGGTAACTGGGCAAGGTGGCTCCCTCCAGCCTATGGTTTGAAGCTTAATATTGATGGCTCATGCAAATATGGAGTAATGAGTGGAGGATGGATTGTCCATGATTTCTCTGGTTCGGTTTTTTTGGTGTTTTCCGTCCGGATGGGGCATGGTACCTCGCTTTTGGCAGAAGCAAAGACTATGCTCACAGGACTCTCGGTGTGCCTGTAGTAAAACCTTCATCTACTGGAAGATAAAACAGATTCAATGGTGGTCCATAATGCTATTCAGGGTCCGGGACCTATTTCTTGGTCGATTGAATATGTCACCCAGAAGTTCCGTACTCTTCTCAGCACCCACACAAAAGTGTCCCACACTTGGCGGGAAGGTAACATGGCGGCAGATTACTTGGCATTGCTTGATTTTCCTGAAATGGAGTGCATATTTTTCCATGACTTCCAGAGCTTGAAACCACTAGGGATTAACATTATAAGAGGTGATTCTCTAGGTCTCCATTTTTTTATACCCACGTAAAAATATGTTTCTCTGTCCTTTTGTGTGGATTGTGTGTTTTTTCTTTCTTTCTGAACACATTTTAAATATATGATGATGATGATGATGATGATGTTATGTTCAGACGCCACATGAGGGTTGAAGCAGGCACTTGGTTATTTAGTTATATTGTACTACTTTTCTTATTATATGCATGCTTTCACACTGTTACATTTCTGTTACACAGGCCAGATGTTATAGACACTATTGGTGGTGCCCCAATGATATTTATCTCACACCCTCTCTGGGAGCCGTCTGGTACCCATATTAGATTACATGAATGTAGGTGTTGATAAAAGGAAGCATTCAGATTTGAACACTTGATTGTTTACTCTTTAGGATGGATCTTGATAGCAGATGACTGAGTTGGAGCTCAGCATGCTTGGGATAGTCTTTTTATTTCTTTTATACTTTTTTGGAACATGTTATTCATTCTATCTTGTATCCATGTTTTCTAGTTTTCTAGTGACATTACATATCATCATCAACTATTGTATGCTTTTATGTTATTCTGGTTATTTCAGTAATTGTTATTTTTGTCCCTATTTTCTATTATGCCTTTTGTTTACTTGTATTTCTTTCACTATTTACCTTAGTTAATATTTATCCGCTACACTACACTTTGGTAATGAGGGAATAGTCTCTCCACGGACACACCCTATTCCCTTTCTACTAGTAAGAAGTCTCTGGCATTTGGGGAGATGCGCTTGAGGCCATGTGGCCATTCAGGGTCGAGGCATCTTTTAAGTGGCATCTAGGTCTGGGACGTCACAATGTGGTATTAAATGAGGTTCCTTTCTTGTTTTACTACTTAGACACAACAGATTAGAGATTAGTAATGCTTAGGAATTGGTCATAATCCATTCTTGGGTGTCACAAACCCAGGTTCGGGGTAAAATCCAAGTTACCCAAAATATAATTTTTGTTCTGTTTTTACTATTACAGTTGACATTATTTCACTGTTGGGTGACATACATGTTGTGGTGAGTTGTTGATTATTACTCTATTTGAGGATTTTCTTTCATACTTGGCCTAATGATATGAGGGAAAGGAGCATTGTTACTTGCATCATATTAGGCACCTAGAAATCCCATGTCATGCATATTTCCATTCCATATAGGTGCATTTCACTGATTTTCATTTCTTGATATGCCTGTGATTTTCGAGTGGTACTATGATAGATAGCTTGTATATATATTAATTTTGGTTTCAATTGAATATTTACTTATCTCAATTCATGAGGTGTATGGGCCCTTATGTGTTGGGATGATTAATTTATCGATTCGATCCATTAAGCTATAAATAAATGGGTGTCGTTTCTAGTGATAAGGTGTATGGGAACTGATTCATTGGAAGTGAATATCAATTATAAATTGAATCATGAAATCTAAAATGAATTAGTTGCATATCCTTATCTCAAATTTTCATGTTTATAAAAGGTTAAGGATTGAACCTGTTAAATAAATTTTAAACAAAATGAAACTTATACTTGAGCGCTTACCGATACCTATCTGTCTAAGTGGATAGTTGGGGTATTATGCCTTAGGTAGTGAGTTTTCTTAAGTTTAGCTTCTACTAGCAATGTTATCTTTCTTCTTAGGCTTGTTTTGAGGCATGTTATTGGAATTTTTAGACCAGTTCCGCCATGACATCCTCGTATTATATGCCAGGAAGGTGGTGATGACCACACTCCCGACATGGTGGGCCCTAAGCCACCACTCTTACCACCAAGAATTCCACTCGAGGCACCACCTTATATACCTGATCTAGGAACTGTTGCCAAAGTTTGTGATAGTTTCTTACATTTGATGCAGTCTATTCATGGTGCTTCATGACTTACACCTAAAATGGTTGATATGACTTGTGAGTCCCAATAGCAGAATCCTTGTACCTTTTCAGGGGATCATGTTATTTTAGATACTAATTCTTGGATAGAATCCACCATGTATATCATTGATAATCTGGAGATGCCTCTAGAGTGGAGGGTCAAAATAGATACTTACATGCTTCGTGACTCATCTAAGCGTTGGTGGGATGTGATTACCCAGGCTGGTCGTCATCAGAGCATGTTATGGGTTGATTTATAAATTTCCTTCTATGATCAGTTCTTTCCTAAGACGTTGAGAACTAATAGATCCATAGAGTTCATGAATCTCAATCAGGTTTCTATGTTATTCATGGATTATTCAGCAAGTTTCACATAGTTTCATCACTTTTCACTTCTTCTAGTTGGTGATGAGATTTCGCGTGCTATACGTTTCGAGGATGGTCTCCAGTATGCCATCCATATGTAGGTGAATGTATTTGACTAGCCTAACATTTATGAAATAGTCAATAAGGCTCTTACCACTGATTGTAACTTGTGGGAAGAAAATAGTACTGGGTATAGAGGACCAGTTCCGCATTAGGCCAGTAGTTGTTCTGGTAGTAGAAAGCGTTCCCTCAAGGTTTCTCATCAGGGAAATGACAACTAAAGGGCCCGAATAGCTCTAAAGTTTTTCATCAATGTGGAAGATGGGGGAAACTAAAGCCTCATTATTATAGATACCCAAAGGAATGTTGAACTTGAAACCATATGGGGCATATCTAGCATTTTTACAAGACCTTTCCACTAGCTTCGAGTGGAAAAGGATTCATGCTAGATCAACCTTCAAGAGTGGGTTATTTTTCACCAATTCAGGTGGGGAGTTGGAATATCACTAGTAGAACTAGCTGAGTAGGAGGTCGTGGCTATGAAAGCCAAACCCCTGATCACTAGAAGCACCAACAAAGAATTTATGATCATGGTAGACCATATGTTGCACAGAGTCATGGATTAGTTCAATTGCATGCACTACAACCAATACCCTAGGATCATGCTATGAGACTATCTACAATACAAGGTACTATTCTTGTGGCATCTACTATAGTATCTACTTTATTTGATACAGGTTCTTCAAAATATTTTATCTCTGTATCTATCGTGGGAAGTCTTGTACTAGAGATATAGTTTTATTATGGTGTAATGAACCTAGATACATCTTTATGGGTACAAAAAGAGGGTATATGCTAGTGTAGGTACTTTCCCTTTGAGGTAAGAAATTACCCTTTATTATGGGACCTCTTTGTTCTTTAGATAATAGGCTTCAATGTCATTCTTGGGATGGATTGGTTGGTTTAGTATAATTATTTTGTAGACTTCTATCCCCACGAGGTATCTTTTTCATCACCAGAGGTTAGTAGTTATCTACATAGGGGTGAGTAGGATGTCTAGGCTAGTATAGCAATACCATAGCATCATGGTGACTGACTAGATTGAAAATATCTTTATGGAGGATAAGGGTTTACGAAAATATGATTTCTCTCTAGTAGTGGATCGTTTCAAGGATATATTTCCCAACAACTATTCTGGACTACCTTCTGAGAGAGAGTTAGAGTTTACAATTGAGCTTGTTCTAGGATCATCTCCAGTTTCCATTCCTCCATATAGGATGACACCTATAGAGCTTCAATATCTCAAGTGGCAGTTAGAGGATTTAGAGACCAAGGGTTTTATACAACCCAATACATCCTCTCAGGGTTCGCCCGAGATTTTTTACAAGAAGGCGGATAGAACCTTACATCTATGCGTGTATTATAGAAGGTTGAACCAACTTATAGTCAAGAACCAATATCAACCACCTCGAATAGGTTATCTCTTTGACCAGCTCTGGGGAGCTAGGGTCTTCTCTAAGATTTTCCTGATATTAGATTATCATCTTGTGCAAGTTAGGCCTTTAGACATACCATGTACAGCTTTCCATAGAAGGTATGGTGTATATGATTACCATGTTATGCCATTCAGTCTTATGAAGGAACCCACCATTTTCATTGCTCTGATGAATAGGGTTTTCCACCCCTATTTGGGTTCTTTTGTTGTGGTCTTTGTGGATGAAATCTTGGTGTATTCTCACACTCGCAAAGACCATGATAAAAACCTTTATATCGTTTTGAGTACAATAAGAGAGCATTAAATTTATTCCAAGATTTCTAAGTGCCACTTCTGGATTGACAGACTTCAATTATTAGGTCATATAATCTCAGAATCAGGCATATCAATTGACCCAGTAAAGGTTAGTGATATAGTTTCCTAAGTTAATCCCAAGAATGTGTTTGATATATAGAGTTTCTTGGGATTGGTTGGATATTATAGGAATTTCATACAGGGATTCTCACATCTTGATTCACCTATTACAGGCCTTACAAAGAAGTGTGACAAGTTACTTTGGTCAGAAGCGTGTGAGAAATCCTTTTTGGAGTTGAAAGGGAGGATTGTCTCAGCACCTATTCAAATTCTTTTCAATCCAGGTGAAATTTACACCATCTTCCACGATGCATTAGGAATCATCCTAGGAGCAGTTCTAATACAGTACAATAGAGTCATTGCATGTGGATCTCATCATTTGAGGCCTCATGATAGGAATTACCTAATAAATGACCTTTATCTAGCATCAGTTGTCTATGTCTTACGTTGATGGAGACACTATCTATAAGGTGATAACTTTTTGGTGTATAGGGACCACAAGAGACTCAAATATATCTTTTCAAAGTGTTAATTGAACCCCATATGATGGATATGGTTCGAATATCTACAATACCTTTTTTATCTTGTCTATAAACCTAGGAAAGGAAATGTAGTTTTAGATGTGCTGGGTTGGAAAACTCAAACACAGGTCGTACAAGAAGCCAGTGATGAATGGAAGTTAATGACCCTCTTTTCTGAGATGCATTTAGAGTTTCATGATAGTCACGAGCAGTATTAACTCTTATGTTTGGTAGTTACCTCTTCCCACCTTATGAAGGTGAATAGTAGATAGTTTTTAGATCTCTAATGCTTGGTTCTCTCTGAGATCATATAAAGAAATAACACACCTCCATATTGGTCTGTGGACCGACACAACAATCTATATATTCATGGACATGTTTGGGTTCCTAAAGATATGAAAGAGGAGTTTATGAAAGAGTCCCATGAATCTTAGTTCACAGTTCATCCAGGTATCTTGAAGATGTATCGAGACATGTGACACTAGTATTTGTGGCCAATGATGAAGCATTAGATAACATGCTTTATCACTAGGTGTTCCACCTATCAGCAAGTGAAGACAGAGAACTAGAGGCCTGCAGGATTTTTACAACAGCTTCTAGTCCCATAATGGAAATGGGAAGATGTTTCCATGGACTTTGTAGTCTGTTTTCCTAGATCATCTATAGGTAGAGATGTTTCATGGGTTTTTATTTACATAATGGTGAAAGTATCCCAATTAATTCATATTTGGGAGACCTTCTCAGTTGATGAGATGGGAAAACTGTATGTTTGTGAAATCATGTGAATCCATGGGGTCCCTCATACTATTATTTCAGATAGGGATTCTCATTTCACATCACAGTTATGGAAAGGATTGTAGAAGGATATGGGAACATAGGTTCTTCTAAACACATCTTTTAACCCTCAGACCAATGAAAAATCATAACAGACAATATAGGTTCTGGAGGATATGATTCGAGCATGTGTCCTTGATTTTGGAAGTTCTTGGGAAACTAATATCCCTCTCACTGAGTTCACCTATAATAATATATTTCAGGAAAAAATTCAGAAGGATCCTATTTATCCCTTATATGGTAGATCTTTCTATTCACCCTTGTGCTGGCTAGAGGCAGGTGATGTAGCCCTACTAGGTCCTTAACTCATTGAGGAGACTTCAGAGTAGGTTCAACTGATCAGAAAGCATATGAATACCAATCATTCTAGAAAGAAATATTATGTTGATCATCATTGATGACCTCTAGAGTTTGAGTTCAGGGATCATGTTTTCCTTCGGGAATTTTCCAAGCTAGGGAATAGACAGTTACAGAAGTAAGGGAAGCTTTCACCTCGTTATGTAGGTCTATTTGAGATCCTAGAAAGAATTAGACTGGAAGCCTATCAGTTTCTATTACCTTAGAGGTACCATGCCATGCATGAAATCTTTAATGTTTCATAGATTTTCCAGTATCATTCCAAACCATATCATACCTTTGATCCCAAGGAAGTTGAGTTATATGTTGATTCTACCTTTGTGGAGTATCCAGTATAGATCATCGACCGAAGAACAATGGTTCTCTAAGGTTGGAATGTCCCTCTAGTATGGGTGATATGGAAGAATGGCCAAATGTAGAATGATACCTGGGAGCGGGAGGCTGACATATGTGCTTAGTGGCCAGAATTTTTCTCAGACAGTGTTTCTACACCCTTGAAAGGTGAACTCAGGGACAAGTTCTTTTAAGGGGGAAGATTATAAGAACCCGATATTTCACTTATGCATGGATCCTTTAAATTTTATATCTACTTCTTTATTTTGGGCCTAATATGGATGACTAATGTGATATAAAAGGTATTAGGGTATCCAGGGTTTGTTCGGAGCCCAAAACCCATCTTTTTGGGAAACTGGACATGTCGCACAGTTGGCACACAGTTTGCCTAACCGTGCAAATGGTCTATTTTCAAGAAGAACCATATATCATGGTTGGCGCACAACTGTGTGGCCTAACCATTTGAGTTCCCCTTCTTCCTAGGTGTTTGTGAATGGTTTTTGAATAGTTTTTCAAACCATGCAGAAAAACCATGTACTATCCAATTTTAGGGTAATTTTACTATTTTTCTCTTAATAATCTAATTAAGCCTCCTCCTTCCTCATAATCTGATTTTATGTGAGATTGACCTATTTTATTCCCTTTTGGAGCCCTTTTAAGGTATAAGATAGGGATTGGAAGATCTTCTTTGTCCAAGATCCAATCAAACTTCAGTTCATCGCGTTGGATTTGAAACAATAAGTACTCAAGTCCTTTTTAACGGTTCTTTTATTCTCTTGCTCTCGACCTAGTTATTGTGGTGTGAGCGTCTTCCATTTTTGTTAGATCTACTCCATTATAAGAAAAATTAGAGGTTTATATCATAGGATAAGTATCATACAACCCTATGGTGGGGGGGGGGGGGTCAATAACTCATCCCTCAAGTTCATTGATTTTGGAATTATTATGTGGGGCCCACTGATTTCATCAGGTGTCATTTATTGAATTTATATTTAAATATTATAATCATTAGAACTGTATGATTATTCTCTTTCCATATATGTGATTAGTTCTTGGTGGTTACGCCCATAACTCCATCCATATCATGTAGGTTGATATTCCATAATTAAGTTTTTGGTGTTTTGACACTCTTAAACCATTTTTCGAATGTGCTCAAGCTTGACCACACTAATGGTAGGTCTCCTTATCATAAATTCTTATTGTATCATGTAATGGTGAATGGAAAGTACCATTTAACTTCCACTTATCCCACCTAATTTAAGTGCATCAAATTGAATATTAAATGTGAAAGGGAAATTGGAAAGTATACTAAGTATATGACTTGACTGGATTAAATGTGAATGATTAATAGGTTGCATGTCCGTAGAACCACTTACCACAATAATGGAAGGTAGTAGAATGAACCTTAATTATTGAATAATCCTTAAATGAAATTAATAAAGGTTTTATGTTACTTGACCTTATCACACTAATGAAAGGCAAGGGTTGTACCAAATGAAATATTACATGACTTCATAATTAAACAGGAGTGGCATGACTCGAGCTCACCTTGGATTCTTATCAGGGAATTCCATGAGCACTCAAGAACCCCATTATGATTCAAGGAAATGACTTTCTTAGGTTGATACCCACCTAGATATCGATCCTTGTCTATTCTTGGATTCCTGATATGACACCGTAAGACCCCTAACATTGTATCAAAGGATGTCATTGATACACTCCTTGGATACAACATTGACAAGAAGGTTCCATGGTTACTAACCATAGGGACATATTTATGATTAGACTTGATTTACCTTGGATGATCACCTTGAATTTAGTAGTCATCTTATTATGGAATGCCTTGGAATATTCTCCTTAGATTACACTCTTACCTTATCCAAGCTACAGTTATTACTGAGTTGGTGACCCTTGATGTCTATGTTGCCTTAATTATTACCTTCAAAATTCATTATTAAATGTCATTATAGGTTTCCTTGTCACAACTTGGAACCTTAACTATTGTTAACATGCGACTTATTTGTAAAATTGTAATAATAAATTAATGGACTGGTTATGTTCATATACTAGTTGAGGGTTGAAGAAGGTACTTGGGTATTTAGTTACATTGTACTGATTTACTTATTATATGTATGCTTGCACACTGTTACATTTCCATTACACAGGACTAATGTTATAGATACCATTGGTGGTTTCCCACTAAGTTTTATCTCAAACCCTTTCTAGGCGATGTTTTGTACCCATAGTAGATTACATGAATGTAGGTGTTGATAAAGGGAACCATACGACTTCGAACACTTGATTGCTTTCTATTTAGGATGGAGCTTGATATCAGATGACCAAGACAGATCTTGGGATGCTTGGGATAGTCTTCTGATTTCCTTTGTACTTTTATGGAACAAGTTATGTCTGCTATCTTGTATACATGTTTTCTAGTTTTCTAGTTACATGAAATATCATCATCAGTCGTTGTATGCTTGTATGTTATTCAAGATATTTCAATAATTGTTACTATTGTCCCTAATTTACATTGTTCTTTCCATGTAATTTTATTACTTCCTCTATTTACCCTAGTTAATATTTATCCGCTATGATACACTTTGGTAATGAGGGCATAGTCTCCCCACAGACACACCCCAGGCCCTCACTGCTAGTTGGTAGCCTCTGGAATTTTGGGGAGATGCGCTTGAGGCCATATGGACCACCATGCTTGGGGAAACTATTAAGTGGCATCTAGTCCCATGAAGTCACATATACTCAATTGGATACTCCCTGAAAACTCTCATTAAGAATGTGAAATAAGCATACTAAAGATCAATTAACAAATAAATGAAACCAAATACCCACTTAAATAGGAAAATCTATTCCCCAAACTTATCATGGATTGATCCAAAAGTAATGCATAGAAGTAATTATATACATATCATATCATATATATAGATAAATGTGCCCAAATTCCACTGCCCCATAGATGTGTCTCTCCCATACAGTGCATACTAAAGGAGGTGAGAGCTATATCGTAATTTTGGGGCCACCATGTATATCAGCATAATGGGCACCAAAAGGTAGTTGGAAGTGAGAAACCACATACCATATCCCCACCAGAGTCCAGATGAAATATCAAGCCAGGATATAATGCCCACCAAAATCAAAATATTATAATTGGTGAAGGGATGTATGTATAGATAGAAGGTATAACCTCATTACCCTTAGACTGATGCTAAAATGTACTGATCCTCTAGATCCAAATAGTTTCCCACCTGGGGTGGCCCCTTGGTACCCTTATGATGTTGGTGATGCAATGTTGGGCCTAACGACACCAGGATCAAGGGATCAAAAGACATGAAAGAATAGAGATAAAGGGGATACTCAATCTGGTATCCCTGAGGTGGTCCCCTATGGGACTAAGAAGAGTTCCATTGATTCTCTACTAGTAGAAAATCTCATTAAGAGATGGAAAGTTGACAGTGACAGATCACTTCTCAAAATTTTAGAGGTGGAGATGGGAGTTCCCCAGCCCTACCTAGTCCAATGAAAATATTATGCTGGAACTGTCGGGGACTTTGAAACCTCCGAACAGTTCAAATTATCTGATATTGGAGTAAAAAATATTGCCTAGAAATGGTTTTTGTATCTGAAATCATGTTGGAAATAAAATATGATAGTCTGTTGAGTTCAAAGATTGGATTTAATAATGTGTTTCCTATCAAGAGACAGGGGAATTACAAGGGAATTTGTATGTTGTGGAATGATGGTCTTGGCATTAAACTTTCAAATTTCTCTAAGAACCATATTATAGTGATAGTGGAGGTGTCAGGAGTTTCCTCCTGGTCTTTCATTGGATTTTATGGGTGGTATGGAATTGAAGGAAAAAGAAAGTCTTAGGATCTGTTGATGAGACTAAAAGAATGTTGACCTGGACCCCTTTTGGTGAGGGGGGGGGGTGACTTCAATGAGGTTCTTTCCTATTTTAAAAATGAAGGAGGACAGTGAAATAATAGAGTGGTTATGGAAGAATTTTGGAGCACCCTAGTGCTAAATTCCCTCCACGACCTCAGGTTTTCTGGCCCTCCTTTTACCTATTATAGGGGCCGATCTCTGCAAGGACACATTACTGAGATGATGGACAGATATATGGGGTCCGATGATTAGAAATTCCTTTTATGTGACTTCTCTATTTCTCATTTACCGCCTGTGAAATCTGACCATGCTCTAATTTTCCAATCCACTATAATTAATGGAGAGAAAAGGAGAACCAGATATCCCTTTTACTTTAAAAGTATGAGGATTCGAGAAAAGAGCTATGAAGAAGTGGTTCTCTCTACCTGGGAGGGGCATAATCAAAGAATATTTTCTAATATCAACAATACGGAACATTTCCTGTAGAGTTGGAGTGCGAAGAATTTTGAGGATATAGAAAAATGGATCAATAATACTTAAAGACACCTGAAATTCCTTTATAATATGTCTGGGAGTGATAAGGTGTTAGAATATATTTGTGCTATTGAAAAAAATATGAATGTTGCACTTAAATACAAAGAATTTTTCTGGTTCCAAATAGCTAGAGACTACCACATAAGGTATGGGGATCAAAACACCACATATTTTCATCAGTCATAATCTACGAGGAGAAGTAAAAATAATATCTCTCAGCTCAAAGACTCGGAAGGTAGAGTGAAGCAGGATGATGAGAGCATTCAAGCAATTTTTCTAGAGTTTTTTGGTAGTCTCTTCAAGGATGATTGTGTGTTCATCCCCCATGTATTACCAGATGTATCATGATACTTGTTATGGAAGATATGAATTTAATTAGGGAGAGATATATTACTGATTAGGAAGTCCTCAAGGCCTTGCACCACATGCACCCTTCGAAAGTTCTTGGGCCAGACGGGTTCCATGCAATGTTCTTTAAAATATTATGGAACATCATTGTCCCTAATGTGGCCCATCAGATGAAGGAGTTGTGGGATGGTAAGGATTGATTTAAATATATTATTGAAACCATTAGTACTCTTATTCCAAAAACCCAGTTTCCTCAAAAAATCATGGAATTATGGCCCATCATCCTTTGTAATGTCATCAATAAAATTTTCTCTTAGATCATTGTGGGAAGACTGCGGAGGTTCTTACTGCTCTTGGTGTCTGAGTAACAGAGTGACTTTGTCCCTTTGAGGTCCATCAATGATAATGCGGCCATTGATTATGAAATTTTTCACTCTATGAATACCTGATCCAAGGAAAATAAGGGTGTGATGGCTCTGAAACTTGACAAGATGAAAGCCTATGATAGGGTGGAATGGACCTTCCTGGAATTGGTTCTTAAGAAGTTGGGGTTTGGGGCTAAATGGATTCTTAATGATATGAACTGTATCTCTTTAGTAACATACATGATCAACATCAATGGGAGACATTTTTAAAGTTTCACCCCCTCGAGAGGATTACGATAAGGATTCCTACTTTCTCATTTTCTCTTCATCCTTGTGGAAGATGTTTTCTCCCATTTTCTTATGGACTCGTCAGGGTGAGGTATCACCCATGGGGAAAAGGTATGCCAAAATTCTCTCTCTATTTTTTTATCTTTTCTTTTCATGTGATTGCCTTTTATTTTTATAGGCCAACCCATAAAAATGTCATGAAATTTTGAAGACCATTAGTCTATATAAAAGGGCCTTTGGGCAGAGACTTAATGCTCTAAAATTAGAGATGTATTTTAAAAAAGGTGTGCCCTATTCAAGAAAGGAGGAGCTCTATAGATTGTGCCGCTTTCCTATGGTTGAGAATCACTGGTAGTACCTGGGCCTCCCAACTTTGGTCAGGAGGTTTAAGAAACAAGTTTTTGCCTAAATTGTGGATAAGGTGGATAGCGTGATTAGGATTTAGTCTTGAAGAATGATTTCAAAGGCTAGGAAAGAAGTTATAGTGAAATTAGTTGCCCAATATATTCCATCATATCCAATTCCATTATTCATATTCTCAGATACTCTTTTAGACTAGATTCACTCTTATATGGCTAATTTCTGGTGGGAATATTCTAACGGTAAACATAATACTCATTGGGTGGCATGGTGGAAATTTTGTGTTTCCAAGTTCTGTGGTGGCCTTGGATTTAGGAACTTGAAGTGGTTCAATGAATCTATTCTAGAAAATTAGGGATGGAATCTACTGACATATCCCTACAACCTGTTTTCTAAAGTCTTCAAAAAAAGTACTTTCCCCATTCTAATATCATGCATGCTTATCTGGGGCCGCAACCTAGCAATATGTAGAGGAGTATCTAGGGTGAAATTCCACTTGTTTATAAATATTTTTTTGGAGGATTTTTATGGAAGCTCAGTTAATGTGTTTAAGGATTCATAACTGCCAAAGGGAAATCTTATGAGAGTCACTTCAATAGCTATTTTAGGTCATGAAGATGATAGAGTCTGAGACCTTATTGGCAATTATCTTGAGGACTGGGACCAAGAAATACTTAACTATTGGTTCAATGATACCAATCAACAACATATTCTAAGCACTCCACTTGTTCCGGGGTTGGGTTGTGATCACATCTGCTAGAATGGAGAAGTTGTGGGGAAGTATTCAGTTTGCTCAAGGTTCAGAATGTTGGTTCAAGATTATTCTCAGGATCTACTAGAGGACATGTGGAAGAAGTTGTGGACATTGGATATCCCACCTAAAGTGAAATTCTTCTTGTTGAAGATTTTTTCCAGTGTTTTTGCCACTAACAATATTTTACCCAAGCGCCATATGGCTGAGGCTGACTTGTGCCCATTTTTTTTCTCTTCACTCTGAAACATTGCTGCATGCAATCATATTTTGTCGTGATGTGATAGGGGTGTGGAAGGAATGGTCCCTAGGGTTTTCAAAATTCTGTAAGCCTTCTTTAAGTTTATCCCAAAACATTTATGGATGGGTGGGATCCTTGGAATCAAACATGATTGGGTAGATCTATACGCTGGCATGGTTGGTGTGGACCACAAGGAATGAGTGGATCTTTCAGAAGAGATTTAATACTGACTAGATATGGGTTGAAAGGGATTCAGAATGGATTGACCATTGGTTGTCTTCTGATGGGGAGAAATAATCAGCTCATCCGAAACATGTTCCTCTAATATGGTTCCCCCTAGAGGATTTCACCAAGATTAACTTAAATACAGAAGTGTTTAATAGATCAAAGACTGGAGTGGGGCTTGTTGCAAGGCAAAGTGATGACCAAATAGTAGCAGATCACTGTATGAATTTATAGTTATGTTAGAGTCATGTCGTGGTAGAGGTGTATTCTCTATTGTAATGGATCCTCTTGGTCCATGAAAAAGGATAGTCAAAGGTGGTGCTGGAGTTGGATTGCCTCTCTGTTATCAGTGTATTAGTCAAGAAATAGGAGGATTCCCAAAATTTTGGGATGATCTTAAGGAAAATTTGGGCTATTTTTTTGTCTTTTTCCCCTTGCAAGTTTTCCTTTATTGGGTGTGGGGGAAATGTTGTTTCTCACTAGTTGGTGGGGTTTGGGTTGCATTAGGGTTTCTACTATTGGGATAATTCTTTCCCTGATTGGCACGGTTTATTTGATATGATTGACCAATAATATGATTCTTGGTTTTATCTTAAAAAAATTATTATCAAAAATACTATTACATAATATGTAGACGAAGGGAACCCAAATTGTTGTGATGGATTCATGGTGAAAGGAAGATGTTGTATGCATTTTAATTTAAAAATAAAAAGTAATTATTTTTATTTTTATTTATTTCTTCATGTGTTAATTCATGTTCATGAGGTTAAGTCTTTCAAAATGTTAAGCATTAAATTAGGTCTTTCATCCCAATAAATTCACACATTTCCCCTTTCTAAATAAAATTCTCTCTCATGGACATGCGTGCAAATGCAGAATAACACCCACCCCAAAATACCATTTCCACATTACATTTTAAATAAAAAGACTCTTTATTAGTTTTTTACACATTTTCCTCATTTAATACCCTCTTTAAAATCCCACTATATCTTTAAACAAAATATTCTCTCTAAATTATTCCTTTTAATTTGACCCTCCCCCCTCTCCAATATTCCCCCCTTAAAGCTTATGATTTCTCTTTTTTTTAAATGCCAAACCTTTGGTTTTTTCTAAACATTTTAATCTTAAAATGTTTTTATTTTCTGTTTTTCTTTTATTTTTTTAAAATCATTACAATATATATATATATAATTTAATATATAACAAATTAATATGAAAAAACATAAAATGTATGTATATATAGATTATTCTTCATAACAAAAATGGTTTTCAACATTTTAATACAACTTATTATATATATATAATACTTAATATCTTGTATATATACATATTCATAATTATAAATATACAATGCATAATATATTTCATATTCATAAGAATATTTACGTGTAAAAAAACTCAATACCTAAAAATATAGATGATATGTAATATAACTCTTTGTGTAAGTCATTGAAAATATAAGCATAATATATCACACCTGTCAAAATTCAAAAAAATAGAATTAAACCAAAAAATAATAAAATTGCCGAAAATTAAAATAACAAACCTAAGAACCATCTTGAGACTCTTTTAACACTCAATAAATTAAAGAGAGAGGTTTTGGGGAAATCCAATCCTTTAGAATATCCCATAATGCGATATATAATTTGGAGTATTAATTTTTATATATCTCACTATAAATAATTCCTTATAGAATTTATTTATTTTTCACACTATGTTACATAATATGTAACAATTGTAAAACCATAACCAAAACACCTATGGATAATACCCCAAACTCCTTTAGATAGTCATTAAAGCTTTCTCAATTCTATTAAATCATTTTATAACCAAATTAAATCCTCATATGCATAATCTTTATCTATGACCTGTAACACCCGAAGAGTTTAAAATATGTTTCTATTTAATAAATTTGATGTGTTCGATAACTTATGGCGCATGAAACACCAATATAATCCAAATAATTCATTATTATAATAAAAAGTGAAATATATTATGATATAGTTAAATGAATCATAATCAACTATATAAAGCACTACTTTAATTATTTATAGCTTAATAGAAATGTTATGTTTAAAAAACATTATTTTTATTGTATATTATATATGTATTATTTGAAAGATTTTTTTTAAAATTTTAAAATTTTATTTTAAAAAATTAAATTCATTTTTAAATTCACTGTGTCAAAATTAATTTAGGGTATATTTTTGGGTTTTTTTAAAAAATATGATTTTTTTTAGTGAATGATGATTTTTTATGAATGCCATAAATTTGGTGAATTCATTATTATATAAGCATAACTAAAAAAATATATGAAACCTTTGCCTCAACCAAACATTTTTTTAAGTATTAAAACAAATCATTTAAAAAAATATGTTGAATTTGGAAACTCATACTTGATTTTTTGGAATCTAAGTTATATTTTATTCTAATAAAAAACTTTTTTTGATTATTTACTTTTAATAAGGTGCTTCAATATTTCCATTTGGTTTTTAATTGTACTAAAAACGTTAATTTATTTTAAAAAATCTAATAAATTAATGGGAAGCATCACTACTCAATAATCCTTGGCCTAAATAAGTATAAATTCATTTTTACACATAAAAATACATTCTTTCTGATTTTTTATGAGCTTATATTAGAATTAAAATGTTTCATTTCAAAAAATTTAATATCTTAAAATGAATTCCATATTTGGAATCTTCATATAAAATTTTGGTTATAATTTTTATTTTTTTAGCCACAATGAATAATTATCGTGGTAAAGAGTTTTCCCCATGGTTAAGGCTAAAATGGGTTAATAGGGTTAAAACAAAGAGATAAGACTTCAAGACAACAGAAAAAAATTGATTAAATATAATTCATTGAGTGTGTTTAAACTTCCCACACTATATCTTTAAAAATGGGATGTCTTAGAGACACTTTCCTATTATAGTGACTTTTTTATATTTTAAAGTTCTTAAAATTTACATGGGTCCCACTCCCCACACTTATAAAGGGGCACCTCCTCTTCTCATTTTTCAACACCACTTAAGCACCTTATGCTAAAAAATATTTTATAAAATCACTTACAAATCTTTTTCACACATACCATAGGTTTTTTTCTCTCTAAGATACCTACCAATGATGTCTAAAGATGTCAGCTAAAGGAAGATACATGAGGAAGAGGTAATTGTATTTTCTAAGCTCTTTAAAGTTTATTTCTTCATCCAACTCATCCAAATATTCTATAACCATCATAAAATAATGAAATAATAATATTTAATATACTAAAATGTTTTTATAATAATTTTAAAACTATTTTATACCTTCTTTCTATATAATGAGAAATGTAAACTTATCTTATGCGTACATGCAGAATACCACCTTCACAAAGCGATGCGTTTCATTTTTCATAACACCTCACACAAATGGTTATAAAGATGAATATAATGTATATATATGTAATGAACCAGACCCTCATGACCCCTCCCTTTTCCAAATTTCAGTGCAACCAATCAGTGCGACCGATCGGCATGACCGATCGGTGTTATCTAGTCTTGTCGGGTTTTACTTCTACAATTTTTCCCGTAACACCTCTTTTAGGCCTTTTTGACCTTCTAAGTCATTTAAAGGCCATTTTTAACCCATAATTAATATCTAAAAATCCCGAGAAACCTCCCTATTAAATAAAAATTAATTCAGTCATGTGTAACCACCAAACTGCGTGAGGAACCATGATCCTAATTTAAAGCGTTCAAATTTCTCATATCTCGTAACAATGGGATTTTATCTATATATCGCAGAAGAAGTTCTTCTTCCCCCATCTTCCCTTTTGGCTAACTTCTCTCTTCTCCATGGTGCGCTTGAAGTCCTTTCTTCCCGACACTTGTGGTGCGCCTAGGCTGAAGTCATCTGCTCGTCCTTGGAGTTCCCGATATTCCTCCCCTGCAAATCGCGCATCCCCTGTTCTTGGACCGTGGAGAAAAACGTCTCCTTGATTAGTCAGTTAGGGGTTTCACCTTCGTCTCTCCTTTCTGTGTATCTTGCAGGGTGGGTACACTACTGCTTCTGTAGAATTTTATGAACCTAAATTTAATGAAGATAATAAATGGATTCTAAAGAATGAAGGGGAGGGGTGTTATCAATGATGCTGCTATGTTTTTCTCCTCTTTCATGATTAATGATTTCTGAATTGTGCGGGCTTACGCCTACTGAAAATCATGGCCGTTGGTTGTCTTTCTCTGTGCACTAATAAACCCTTACCTCTTATGATGTTTAAATGGATTGTATTTTGGATGTGAACATTTTTTTGTGTAAAGGAAATTGGTTAAATACGTATATTCGGCTAAATAAATTGGAAGCACCAAGATCAACTCCTTTTCTATGATAACCCCGGTTTAAGCCCAGTGGAATTGAAATCATGAAGTGTGTTAAATATTTTAAATCTGAAAATACATATTGAGTCTGCTTTGTGTTGGTAGTATTGGTTTGGTTTTTTCCTCCACGGGGCGAGTACAGGTGACCTTATGGTTTTCTTGGATAGGGGCTTAGATTTCTGGGGTGATGTGGGTGAGGATGGGATCCTCTGTTTGTATCACAAATTGGGGTGGGATCCTCTTCTATTGTGAAAACTTCTTATTCATAGTTCTGGGAACTTGGTACTGTATCTCATTTTGACCTGCTTTGGTTCCAATTCTTGGAGGGGTCTCATTTGATGTGTTTTTACAAGACAACCGAGTGTGAATGTTTAAATTGTTGTTGGGTGTACCCTTTACTTGGCTTGTGATTATGCTTACTAGTTGCCCAAGTAGGTGAAGAAACTTATTTAAACATTATTACTGAACATGAAAACAAGGATGGAATGGGGATTTAGTTTGGTGTGAGTTTTGGCTTGGGCATGGGTGTTGTTCTCTTCTCTTATGGATGAATAGTAAGGATAGTGTTCTTTAGGCTGGTTGAAGAAAAACCTAGATTTGGGCGAGTGCTTGTTACCTATACATATACTTGTAGTTTTTGTGTTTCTTATTAGAGCCCCAACCAAGTATAGAACATAGTGTCGAACACCCCCATTTCATGGGGGAGGGTGTTTTTCCCAACAATCCTATGAGTGGATGGTTGTTAGATCCTTTTCTTCTCCCTTTCCCGAATATCCCAAGACTCTACGGGTAGGCTGTGATGGCCTGAAGTCCATTATTAGCCCAAGAATATTCGGGCAGGGTAGTGTGGTGGTTGGACCAGGTGTGTGCGAGCAGGTGGTTTCCCAAGTACCTTCAGGATGAGGCCTAGGTGTCTTCGGGCGTGGTAGTAGTTCTTCTATCCCAGGTGTCTTCGGGCGTGGCAGTGGTTGTTATGGCCTAGGTGTTTGTAGGCGTGGTTACGTGTGACAGTTGTGGCCCAGGTGTCTGCGAGCGGGTTAGTGGTTGTAGCCTAGGTGTTTATGGGTAGGATGTGTTGTTGTGGCCCATGTGTGTGTGGGTGGGGTATGGCAGTGGGACTGCAATGAGAATGGCGGGATTGGTCTGATGCGTAGGATGTATTCAATAACCAATGGGAAAGTGGCGCAGGGTACCCAAACAACGATGTTCTATTACTATACATTACTTGACTTGCGTTATTTGAGGAGTGTTCCTTGGTGAGGCTTGGGTGGTTAGTTTCCTTACTAGGTGATTGGTTATCTCTTTTCTCACAGGGCATTAGTATGCATCCCCACTTGTGCTCGAGAGTCTTTGGTTTTTCCCTACTGAGTGTACTTGTATGATCACCCTACGTATATAAAACCACTTTTAGGTTTCCATGAGGACTTCAGGGATTGTGTGGAACCGTACTAGCTTGGACATTTGGGACAGTTGCTGTTTTTGTTTCACTTTTCTTGGTATCTTTTTACCTTTGGAGTTTTGTGACTTGTATCTTTTACCTTTGAACATGTATATGGGAATGGTTTATTTTCAACTGTATTTTCACTTTCAGTTTTGGTGTTGTGGGATTTACTATATTATCTCCCAATCATATTAAAAGAAAAAGGGTAATGCCTTCTATTTAGTGTGTGATTTTATACCCTTGGTGCTGGTCGCCACTCCGGGACCTATTGAAGGCGGGTTTTGGGGGTCATTATCTCTCCTTCAACTTAAAGAAGGGTCTGACAATCTGCAGACCCTTCCCTCCTTTTGGTGAAGGTGGGTCATGATAGAATGGTATCAGAGGTGATGGTTGAGAGATAGGATGGAGTCTGGAGTTAGGCATAGTGAGGATTGAATGGGATGGTAGGGAGACAGTGTTGGGTGACCTTGGTGTGTGAATTAGGCCAGGGAAGACCAGCTAGGACACGGGATTTTAGGGCCCCCCGTGATCCGATGCAAGGACTCTTGACCTACCGAACGACCAAGTGAGACTACACTGATTGCAGAGTAGAGAACCTAGGAAAGGTACATGCATCATAATGACTTGTGTTCTCATGATCTTGAGGTGTTTTGGGAAATTGAAATAAATAAGAAGTTTAAGAAATTTTAAGAACAATATTATGCACTACTTGGGCTTAGGCATTCCTTGTTTACCTTGCAGCTATGGCACCTGGGAGGCGACCACGGGCGGTGTGGGCGATTGAGGCCCAGGAGGTTGACTTGGCTTATTAGCAGAGGGATGATCAGGAGGAGGAGAATGACCAGTGAAAGAAGACACTTCAAGCCATCCAGTGACAGACCCTTGTGAAGTATGAGGGTAGCACATCTGACATAAAGACAAAGAGCTGGCTATAGGAGCTGGTGATAGCTTTTGGCTTGATTCGTGCTCCAATTGAGTACTGGGTTCCTCTGGCCATCAGCCAGATGCAGGGAGAAGCACGTCAGTGGTGGACGCTCTACCTGGGGGAGAAGAAAGAGGCTGAGGTGGCATGAGATGATTTTGAGAAGGAGTTCCAGGCAGAATTCCTCTCTTCTACGATGAAGGCGGATAAGAGGCAGGAGCTACTCTCCCTCCAGCAGGGGAGTATGTCAGTAAGGGATTTGGGGATCATGTTCAAGGACCTCCTCCGCTTTGATCCAGACCTCTTTTCAGATGAGGAGTCTTAGGCAAGATGTTTAGAGGAGGTGTTCCGACCCTCCCTCCAGTACGCTATTACCCCCTTCACCTTGCCGATATACTTGGAGGTCCAGAAGAAGGCCTAAGTGGTGGAGAGGATGGACATGCTAGGAGGTGTATCATGAGTGGGGATCCAGCTGGGATCATTGAAGGGGAAGGCCGTCAGCACTAGGCCTCCAGCATCAGGGCCCTCTGGTTTCGACCGGCAGGGAGCAAGCCCCAGCAGTTCCAGTTCAGATCTCCTGGCCCTCGCCCCTTTCCTTCGGGACCAGGACCGAGATGCTTCATCTGTGGCAGCTATGGGAACCTTCGAAACCAGTTCCCAGATAGAGTGCGGTACGGAGGCAGTGGGCAGGCCCAGCACCCGCCTCAACAGCAGATTCCAGATAGCCCCTTCCAGCAGCAGCAGCAGGGGTAGGGAGCTCCTGTTCCTTCGAGGGCAGGCGTTGCAGGGGGAGGCCGAACTCAGGGTTCTCTTCAGGGACCTCGACCAGGGTGTGGTCGGGGAGGCGGTTGACAGCCGAGAGGCAGAGGAGCTAGGCGTGGGCAGTTGCACGCCGCGGAGGCAGCAATTCCAGCAGGACCGGAGGTCGTTCGAGGTACGGTCAGTCTGTTTAGAACCCTTGCTTATGCCTTGTTCGATACCGGAGCTTCTCACTCCTTCATTGCACCCAGTCTAGCCCATTATTTGGGTCTAGATTCCAAGAGACTTCCAGTGCCCATGGTTCTGAGCACACCGGTCGGAGGTCAAAACGACTTGTTATATGCTTGTCGAGGATGAAGACTGATGATAGGGACACATCAGTCAATCAGGGATCTCCTACTATTGTAGATACAACCATACGATGCCATACTAGGCATCGACTGGATGTTCTCTGTGTGTGCCATCATCGACTGCTTCCGAGGAAAGTTTTTGTTCTCAGACTTGGGCGGCCGACGTGTTACTTTCATCGGCGAGCGGAGCGGCCAGAAGGTCAGCAGGTGAGAGGAACCCATCCTCTCCTTGTTAATTGAGCTGTCGGTGGAGTCAGTTGATGCTGAGATGGTGGAGTCAGTAGATGTTGTCAGTGAGTTTATGGACGTCTTTCCTGATGAGGTGACGACTTTACCCCCCTCGACGTGATATCGAGTTTGGGATAGACTTGCATCCTGGTGCTCGTCTGATTTCGATGGATCCCTACCGGATGGCACCTTCGGAGCTACGGGAGTTGCTGATTCAGATTGACGATTTGATGAAGAGGGGTTATGTTCGACCAAGTGCGTCACCGTGGGGTTCTCCAGTCTTATTTACAAAGAAGGCGGATGGTGGTCTCAGGTTAGGTATAGACTACAGGAGGCTAAATCAGATGACGATCAAGAATCGCTACCCTCTTCCGAGGATAGGCAATCTATTTGACCAGCTGAAGGGGGTAGTATGGTTCTAGAAGATCGACCTATGGTCTGGGTATCACCAGTTGAGGGTAAATGAGGGCGACATCTCGAAGACGACCTTCAGGTGCAGATATGGGCACTTCGAGTTTGTAGTCACGCCTTTCGGTGTTACGAACGCCCCGACTGTGTTCATGGGGCTTATGAAATCCATATTCCGGGAGTATCTGGATTGGTTTGTAGTCGTGTTCATCGATGACATTATTATCTATTCAAGATCAGAGGAGGACCATGCGGAGAACCTGAGGACGGTTTTGGAGGTCCTCCGATGACACCAGCTCTATGGGAAGTTGTCGAAATGCAAGTTCTGGACGTGAGAAGTGCACTTCCTTGGGCACGTAGTGTCCGAACAGGGGGTAGCGGTGGACCCATCAAAGTTTGAGGTAGTTGTTTCTTGGGAAGCACCCAAGAACGTGGAAGAGGTTCATAGTTTCCTCGGGCTGGAAGGTTACTATTGGAGGTTCGTACCCAACTTCTCCCGAGTTACATCCCCTTTGACAGCCTTGACCAAAAAGGACCAGGGTTTCGCGTGGAGTGAGCAGTATGAGGCAACCTTCATCTATCTGAAGGAGAAGTTGGTTAGTGCCCCAGTGCTGAGACTACTAGAAGAAGGGGCGGCGTATGAGGTGTTCTGTGATGCTTCAGGGCAGGGCCTCAGATGTGTGTTGATGCAGCGACAAGGGGTGATCTATTATAGGTCTAGGCAGCTACGCCCTCATGAGCGTAATTATTCCACCCACGATCTGGAGCTTGCAGCGGTCATTTTCGCACTAAAGTTGTGGAGGCATTACCTCATCGGAGAACGCTTTTTGGTCTTCACGGATCACAAAAGCTTGTGGTATATCTTCTCCCAGTGGGACATAAACTTACGAAAGCGAAGGTGGATAGAGTTCCTCCAGGATTACAAATTTGAGATTTCCTACACTTCGGGAAAAGGGAATGTAGTGGCTGATTCTTTGAGCAGGAGGTCACAAAAGGATGCGGTCCAAGAGTCCAAAAACGCTTGGAAAGTGATGGAGGAGTTGGCTGCATTGAACCTAGATGTGAGGATGGATAATGGTAAGGGATAACTATATCATATGACAATACATTCTTCTCTATTGCGTTAGGTGGAGGAGTCTCAGTGGGGAGACTCGGAGAGTGAAGTGATGCACGACCGGGTTAGCCAAGTCGATGCTCCAGAGGGGTGGACAGAGGATGGTCAAAATTGGATGTTTTTATGTGGGAAGTTGTTTGTTCCGGAGTAAATGCACTATAGGGTTCTTAGTGAGTTCCACAAATCACCCCTAGCGGTACACCCAAGAGTTTCCAAGATGTACCAGGGTCCTAAGAGACAGTTTTGGTGGCCCTGGGTAAAGCGAGCAGTGGTAGAGTTTGTGGCCAAGTGCCTAGTGTGTCAGCAGGTGAAGGCTGAACACCGTGTTCCAGGTGGGTTGTTGCAACCTTTAGATGTCCCTGAGTGGAAGTGGGATGACATCTCGATGGATTTTGTCACAGTATTACCCAAAGTGCAAGGAGGCTACGATGCCATCTGGGTAGTAGTGGACCGGTTGACGAAATCGGCTCACTTTCTGGCGATCAAGGAGTCGAGTGCAGTGGATACTCTAGCACGGAGATATGTGGCTGAGGTAGTGCGGTTGCATGGAGTTACGAGTTCTATAGTCTCTGATAGGGACTCATGATTTAACTCGTGAGTCTGGAGGGGTTTGCAGCATGCTTTTGGCACCCAGCTGCACCTTAGCACTGCCTTCCACCCCCAGACAGATGGGCAGACAGAGCGCACCATCCAAACCTTGGAGGATATGCTGCAGGCATGTGTTTTGGAATCAGGAGGATCATGGGTGTGACACTTGCCTCTGGTAGAGTTCTCCTACAATAATATCTATCACTCTACCATTGGCATGGCTCCGTTCGAAGCCCTATATGTAAGGCCGTGTCGCTCACCCGTGTGCTGGACTGAGGTTGGGGAAGCATGTGTTCTTGGCCCAGAGGTGGTGCAGAGCACGACAGAGAAGGTTCAGCTTATATGAGACAGGATGAAGGTGGCTTAGGACCGGCAGAAGTCATATTCCGATGATAGGAGGATACCCTTGGAGTTCGAGGTCAAGGACCATGTGTTCTTGAAGGTCTCCCCTCGGCATGGACAACGGAGGTTTGGAAGAGGAAGTAAGCTTTCTCCCAGGTTCATCGGGCCCTTCAAAGTTTTGCGATGGGTTGGTGAAGTGGCTTATCAGCTAGAACTACCACCACTGTTACTAAGGATACATGATTTATTCCATGTGTCCCAACTCCGACGATATCTGCAATACTATTCACACGTCCTCGACTGGGGAGGGCTAGATATCGAAGACGATGCAACCTTCGTGGAGCGACCAGTGATGATCAAGGGTCGTGAGGAGAAGGTGCTTTGTGGGCGAATCATTCCCTTGGTTCGTGTGTTATGGAGACATGGTGGGCTTGAGTAAGGTACCTGGGAGAGGGAAGAACAGATGCGTGCTCAATACCCCGAGCTGTTTTGAATTTTGTCCTGTTTGGTTAGTACTTGTTTACTATTTAATGCTTACCTTGTTGGCTATGGATGTGCAGTTTCCTTTTCTGTGGATGTGTGTGTGAAGTGTCCTAAAGAATGGGGAGTGGAGGACCTAATCCCTAGTTAAGACGCATTAAATCAGATGCGCCTAAAACCATACGGGCGAGTCAGTGCCGCCCAAAGCGGATAGTATCTTAACACGAAGGAAGGGAAACCTCTCTCCCACTGGATCAGACGGTTTAGCCGTTTTGTTTTGTGTGGTTTAATGGGTAAAGGAGCGGTAGGGAATTTTTGTTTGTTCAGGGGATAAGGTGTTCCTGTGTAGGAGAGGTTCACTCCTGAGAGGTATCTTCCAGGGTGGCTGTTCGGACCCCCCCTCTTTCCTTCAGTCTGGGTTTTGATTCTCGAGGAAGAGAATGGTTTGAGAGGTATCTAATGTAATGGTCCAAACCCTCATGACCCCTACCTTTTCCAAATTTTGGCACGACCGATCGGCACGACCGATCAGTGGTATCCAGCCTTGTCGGGTTTTACTTCTACAGTTTTCCCGTAACACCTCTTTTAGGCCTTTTTGACCTTCTAAATCGTTTCAAGGCTGTTTTTAACCCATAATTAATATCTAAAAATCCTGAGAAACCTCCCTATTAAATAACAATTAATTCAGTCATGTGTAACCACCCAACTGTGTGAGGAACCACGATCCTAATTTAAAGCGTTCAAATTTCTCATATCCCATAACGACGAGATTTTATCTATATATCACAGAAGAAGTTCTTCTTCCCCCTTCTTCCATTTTGGCTGACTTCTCTCTTCTCCGTGGTGCGCTTGAAGTCCTTTCTTCCCAGGACTTGTGGTGCACCTAGGATGAAGTTTTCTACTCATCCTTGGAGTTCCTAACATTCCTACCCTGCAAATCACGCATCCCTTGTTCTTGGCGCGTGGAGAAAAACGTCTCCTTGATCAGTCAAATAGGGGGTTCACCTTCGTCTCTCCTTTATGTGTATCTTGTGGGGTGGGTATGCTACTACTTATATAGAATTGGATGAACCTAACTTTAATGAAGATAATAAACAGATTATAAAGAATTAAGGGGAGGGGTGTGATCGATGATGCTGCTCTGTTTTTCTCCTCTTTCATGATTAATGATTTCTGAATTGTGCGGGCTTATGCCTACTAAAAATCATGGGAGTTGGTGGTCTTTCTCTGTGCACTAATAAACCCTTACCTCTTGTGATGTTTAAATGGATTGAATTTTGGTTGTGAACCTTTTGCTATGTAAAGGAAATTGGTTAAATACGTATATTCGTCTAAATAAATTGGAAGCACCAGGATCAACTCCTTTTCTATGATAACCCCGGTTTAAGCCCAGTGGAATTGAAATCATGGAGTGTGTTAAATATTTTAAATATGAAAATACCTGTTGAGTCTTCCTTGTGTTGGTAGTACTGGTTTGTTTGTTTCCTCCACAGGCTGAGTACGGGTGACCTTATGGTTTTCTTGGATAGGGGCTTAGATTGCTGGGGTGATGTGGGTGAAGATGTGATCCTCTATTTGTATCACAAATTGGGGTGGGATCCTGTTCTGTTGTGAAACCTTCTTATTCATAGTTCTGGGAACTTGGGACTATATCTCACTTTGACCTTCTTTGGTTCCAATACTTGGAGGGGTCTCATTTTATGTGTTTTTACAAGAGAACCGGGTGTGAATGTTTAAATTGTTATTGGGTGTACCCTTTCCTTGGCTTGTACTTATGCTTACTAGTTGACCAATTAGGTGAAAAAACTTATTTAAACATTATTACTGAACATGAATACAAGTATGGAATGGGGATTTGGTTTGGTGTGAGTTGTGACTTGGTCATGGGTGTTGTTCTATTCTCTTATTGATGAATAGTAAGGATTGTGTTCTTTAGGCTGGCTGAAGAAAAACCTAGATTTGGGTGAGTTCTTGTTACCTATACATATACTTGTAGTTTTTGTGTTTCTTATTCATGCCCCACACAAGTTGAGAACTTAGTGTCGAACACCCCCATTTCATGGGGGAGGGTGTTTTCCCCAAAACTCCTATGAGTGGATGGTTATTAGCTCCTTTTCTGCTCCCTTTCCCGAATAGCCCAAGACTCTACGGGCAGGCTGTGATGGCCTGAAGTCCATTATTAGCCCAAGAATCTTCAGGCAAGTTAGTGTGGTGGTTGGCCCAGGTGTGTGCGGGCAGGTGGTTTCCCAAGTATCTTCGGGATGAGGCCCATGTGTCTTCGGGCGTGGCAGTAGTTCTTCTAGCCCAGGTGTCTTCGGGCGTGGCAGTGATTGTTCTGGCCTAGGTGTTTGCAGGCGTGGTTACGTGTGAAAGTTGTTTCCCAGGTTTCTACGGGAAGGTTAGTGGTTTTGGCCTAGGTGTTTGCGGGTGGGATGTGTGGTTGTGGCCTAGGTGTGTGCAGGCGGGGTATGGCAGTGGGACTGCGATGAGAATGGCGGGATTGGTCTAATGCGTAGGATGTCTTCAATAAACAGTGGGAAAGTGGCTCGGGGTACCCAAACATCGATGTGATATTACTATACATTAATTGACTTACGTTATTTTGGGAGTGTACCTTGGTGAGGCTTGGGTGGTTAGTTTCCTTGCAAGGTTCTTGGTTATCTCTTTTCTCACAGGGCATTAGTATGCCTCCCCACTTGTGCACGAGAGTCTTTGGTTTTTCCCTACTGAGTGTACTTTTATGTTCACCCTACGTATATAAAAATGATTTCAGATTTCTAGGAGGAATTAAGGGATCGTGCGGGACCGTACTAGCTTAGACCTTTGGGGAACTTGCTGCTGTTTTTTCCATTTTCTTGGTATCTTTTTACCTTTGGAGTTTTGTGACTTGTATCTTTTACCTTTGAACATGCATTTGGGAATGGTTTATTTTCAGCTGTATTTGCACTTTCAGTTTTTGTGTTGTGGGATTTACTATCTTATCTCCCGATCCTATTAAAATAAAAATGGTAATGCCTTCCATTTAGTGTGTGATTTTATACCCTTGGTGCTGGTCGCCACTTCGAGACCTATTAAAGGCGGGTTTCAGGGGTCATTATCTCTCTTTCAACTTAAAGAAGGAAGGGCCTGACAATCTGCTGACCCTTCCCTCCTTTTAGTGAAGGTGGGTCATGACAATATATATATATATATATATATATATATATATATATATATATTATTTTTATGAAATAATTATGATTATGTAAAGTTAAAATATTATCTATCCTTTTATTCTTCAATCCCTTTGAAATGATAACTTTGTTCCTGCATACATGTGAACTACCGCCACCACAAAGCGATTTGATTCATTTTTCATGTCTTCTATAAATGGATGGTAATATGGATAGATTTAATGAATATATATGATATTTATGATATAATTATTATTATATAATGATAAATTATTTTCTACCTTCCTTTCTTTCCATTTGATTGAAAATTAAGACGCTCTTTATGAGTATGTATGAACTACCGTCTCCACAAAGCGATGTATTCCATTTTTCATCACTTCCTTAAATAGATGGTAATAAAAAGTGTTTATAATGAATAAATATTATATTTTTGTCATTATTAATATTCAATAACAATGAAAATGGTGCAAGGACCAGAATCTCCAAACTGAAACCTACATGGAAATTATAACAGCTAACAACCTAAATGTTGTATTTAATGAAAAATTGTTAATAAATAGGTAATTAGAGATTA
Source organism: Viscum album (assembly GCA_963277665.1). Taxonomy (NCBI): domain Eukaryota; kingdom Viridiplantae; phylum Streptophyta; class Magnoliopsida; order Santalales; family Viscaceae; genus Viscum; species Viscum album. Next base: position 1,937,055,353 of record OY728142.1, read on the forward strand.
TAATGGAACTATATATGGTATAATTAGTTTTAATATGTTTCTATTACATATTTAAAATAAATTTAAATATATTATATAGGATTTTTGAGTGTATATGAAGTAATTTGGGACTTGAGGTAAGAGTTTTTTTATTGTAATTTCATTTTTAATTTTGATTATTCAAGTTTAAATTTTCATTAGGAAAATAAAATGGTCTCTATATCTATCTTAAAACACATAAATTTTATTATAATCTAGGTATATATGATATTTTAATTTTTTTTCTTTATTTTATCTCTCTTTGGTACTCAATGAGTCCAAAATAACGTTTTTCAAAAAAATCAACTTTATTTCCCCTTTTTAGCCAGGAATATTTCTCTTCGATATCCATGTTCTAAAAAAATTGATTTATAAAATTTATTATCTACTTTTAAATGATTGATGAAGTTATTTTATATTACATTTTATTTTCTTTATAAATTATTGAAATCAATATTTTCAAAATTTTTTATGTATGACTCACTTTTGACTTTCTTTACAAAAGTTTAAAAAGATTTTTTTTAATGTATACTACATCAATAGATTTTCCCACCATCATTTAATTTATTCATGAATTAAATTATTCTAATTTTTTATGGTTTTACAAATAAATCCATAATTCCATTGTTCTAGGAATTTTTAGTTTTTAAAAGTTTCCAAAAGAAATGGATGTTTTCTCTTGATTTTCAAAGAATATTTCAATTTTTTTTGTAAAAGTATTTTTTATCTTGGTTAACATCATTTAAGGATGGTTATGATTTACTAGGGATATGTTCTTATAGTACCCAACAATTTTTTCTTTGTATGGATTATGATTATGATGTTCTCATAATGATCTCATGAATCCCACTTCATTCCCATGAGTGAATTAAGTTATGAACAAATGATGAATATTTTTATGATCTTATGGAACACATATATATATGTTACTCATTATGTTATGGGTGGGACTAAAATTATATATCCCTAAAATTTATTTGTTACTGATTGATATCTCATGAGATGATTTGAAAGGGAATGAGGATTTAACCTAATCCACCATGGGAATCTGTCCACTATGATTATGGGAATAGGTAATGAACTCAATACACTATGGGAATCTGTCCATTATGATAGTATTGGAAGTGATCCATGACTACAAAAATGACTTTATATTATTTTTTGTATGAAAAAAATTTATGACTTATTCTTATGATATTATCTCATGGATCATGATTGATTATTAATGATTCTTTATTATTATGACTAATGACTTTTATTATGACATGTGTTTATTATGTGACTCATGATTTATGGTCTATATATTGTTGGGTATGTTTTTGTAATTTATGATCATGGTATTATTCCCATATGTTTATCTTCTTCTCAACTATAACCATCGATTGAAATCTTCCATGTTTAACCATAATGGGAATTTGGGCTCACCCTTTTTCATGTCTCTATTTCCCCAGGTTACAAAGAAAGGTTTTAAGTAGAAAATATCTAATAAGGGTAATTTTTTAGAATAAATTAGTGGAATATATTTAAAATATTTCATGAATTAATTTGATGATTAATATAGTCACTAAATATACCAAACCTTTCTAATTCTCAGGAATGTATTTTTTTGTGATGTGTATTGATTATTCATCTAAAATGATTTAATATTTATGTAAGTGATGAGATGATAATTATAGTTAGTCCTAGAGAAGGGTTTAACTATTTTTATAGATTTTGTTATGAGGAATGAGAAGATAATACCTATGAAAACATATAATAAATCAAAGTAATTTAGGATTAACCTAAAGATTCATATGTTGATAATAAGGTTTCATAATTTTGGCCATCATATCAATAATTTTTTATGATTATATGATGTATCACTCCAATTATTGATGATTGCCAACGAGCCTGTACCCTAGTGGTACAGGCTCCTGCTTGGCATCCAAAAGACCTAGGATCGAATCCGGGCAGGGGCGAATTTCCCAGGTACTATAGCAGTACTGTATTAGTGGCGGTACTGTAGTAGTGTGGGTACTGTAGCAGTACTATTCACTGAGGGGTCCTTTGGGCCAAAAAAATGGGCTTTTAAGCCTTGTAATCAGGCCACTTGGCCTTGGGCCTTTGGGCTATGTAATGGGTCTCCCTCTACCCATTCTAAAGAGGCACTACTGGAAAAACGACCTATACCCACGGTTCAAAACTGTGGGTATAGCCCCCAAAACCGTGGGTATAGGCTATACCCACGGTTTTGGGAACCGTGGGATGGAACGGCGTCGGGATAAGGGTCTTGACCTATACCCACGGTTTTGTAGAACCGTGGGTATAGGTGTTTCACATAGCAACCCGTTGCTGTACAGCGTGGCAGAGATCATACCCCACGGTTTGAAAACCGTGGGAAATTTAAAATTTTCAAAAATTGCAAGCAGCGGGTTTCGAACCCGCGCCACCCGCAGGAAGGCTCCGCCATGCAACTAGGCGGACCAACCGAGCTAACTTATGTTCATTTACATAAGGATCATTTTATTATAATATATTAATAACGAAGTTGTTATATAAAAAACCGTAAACGGCGGGTTTCGAACCAGCGCCACACGTAAGGCCTCAGCGCCTCACACAGCAGTGGACCAACCGAGATGGATTTTATATCTTTCATAAGTTCATATATCTACCTATATATATTAATATTGTGTATTTAAATTCAAAAAAACTTCTCCGGAGGATTCGATCTCGGGACTTGTGTGGAGTCTCGCGGCCCAGCACGCGCCAACAGACCAACCAACCTGCAGCTGTTTTCTATTATATATTAATATATCGGAATATATATCTTAATATATGAAAAAATGTCTACCCGCAAAATTTTCCGTATCCCGCCTAAGTTTAGTTTCCCGCCATAATGTGGGAACTCTATACCCACGGTTTTTCAAAACCGTGGGTATAGGTCTTTGAAAAATATACCACATATACCCACGGTTTTTGAAAACCGTGGGTATAGGTCTGCCAAACTACACCTATACCCACGGTTTTGGCAAAACCGTGGGTATAGGTCTTCAAAAAAAACCTATACCTACGGTTTTCCAAGAACTGTGGGTATAGGGGACCTATACCCACGGTTCTTCAAAACCGTGGGTATAGGTCTCGATACTATCCCTATACCCACAGTTTCCCAAACCATGGGTATAGGGGGGCCTATACCCACGGTTATACACAAAACCGTGGGTATAGACCCATTTTCCAGTAGTGAGATATTTACTTTCAATTAATAAATTGAGGCTTCGGCCCCAACCTTTAAAAAAAACAAAAAAAAAACAAATAGTAATTGTGTTATAAATGAATTTGATGGAAAATTAAATGAACATACTCATGAGAAACCAAATTAAATTAGAGCTGAGATGAAAAATATTGTGGCTATTCTCACCGAACTCTCTCAAGATATGAATGGTAAAATGAGCCATACAGATATTCTAAGAATCTAAAGGAATGAGAAAATCATTATTGGGTCTTTTTTATATAAATTTACACCTTCTTTTATTGGGTCATCTAATCCACTTATTTCTGATCAATGGATTAATGTTATAGAGAAGATATTATTCATTATCTAGTGCTCAGACCATGAGAAGGTTTTTTAAAATGTGTGTTATTTGGAAGGTGAATAAAATTGATAGTGGAATCTAATCAAGAATACCTAGTATGAGGAAGAAATTGAATCTATGAAATATGAATAATTTAAGAAGGTATTTTTCAGTAAGTATTTTCCATGAACTATGCACACTAAAATGGAGATGGAATTCAAGGAACTTAAGTATAAGGATGTTGAATCCATTAGTACCTATAAGTAAAATTTCACCAGACTTGTAAGGTATAATTCTGGATTGATCATCATCCCTAAAATTAAAATGGATCAATTATTTAGTGTCTTTAGACAAAGTATCTAAAAGTAATTGTTTATAATATACTTTTATTGCTCTGAAGAAATTGTTTTATGTGACCTCAAGTTAAAAATATAGATTGGAAACATTCATTGTTCTCATGGATTTGGGGAAAAAAGAGAAAGGTGGATGCTCAAGGGGATTAAAAAAATAAAAACCATAGAAGAAAGAAAATTAATCTCCCTTTATAATAGAAATATTGAAAGAATCATGGGGGAATCTTTCTTAAGGGGTTAGATAAATTCTATAAGTGTGTAAAAAAAATATATTGAGAAAATGATTGTCAGAGTGATACAAAGAGGATATCCAATGAAACTAATAAAGAAAAAGATCATCCAAATTCACCATCCACACCCCAATGCTATAATTTAAATTAGTATGGAAATTATTCCAATCAGTGCATGATTCTATGGGTCAATGATGATAATTGACATTAATAAGCTCCAATTCCAAAGGAAAGAAAGGATGGCTTATGAGATCACAACATCTGAAGTGGGTCTTGAGAATGAAGTAATGAAAGGTAAACTTATCATCCACTATAGAAATAATTTTTTTATTTGATTTAGGATCTACCAACTCTTTTATATATTAATAATTTTCTAAGAGTATCACATCAACACCATAATTATTAGATGTTGATTTATTGGTGAAAACTTCTAATGGTATGATGATTTCATCTTAAGTACACAAATCCTATCTAATATTTTTTTTGGGAATGTTCTTCCTATAAATCATGTTACCATTCTTATAGTTGAATTTTGTGTGATTTTGGGAATATATTTTCTCTCTATCTATATATCCTATATCAATTATAAAGGGATGAAAGTGATTCTGGATATTCTGAATCAACCTATTATCATCTATGAGTGTGAGGATGAACATGAATTACAATTGAAATTACTTTAATTATATGGGTCTTAATACATATTAATAAGAGATATTTATCTCAAATGGTTTAGAAGAAAATAAATATTTAATATTTTCTTATTGTTCAGGATTATACAGATATATTTCCTAATGAGTTTCATAGTCTTCCCTTGAATCATGAAGTTTATTTTTCAATAGAACTCATACATTGTGTACGCCTATTTCAATTACCCATTATAAAATAGACCCAATATAGTTGTAAAAATTGAAGTATCAACTCTAGGATAATCTATAAAAGGGATTCATATTCCTTAGTGAATCACCATGGTGTGAACTTATTCATTTTTTTAAGAATAAATATGGGACATTGTGTGTTTTCATTGACTGTCAGAAACATAACAAAATCACAATGAAAAACAAGAATCCTCTACCTTGTATTAATGGATTTTTTTGATCAACCACATGGTTCTAAATACTTTTCAATGATTGATATTTTATCTAAATATCATTTGTTAAGTTCTATAAGGAATTATATACCCAATACATTCTTCAGATTTAGGTATGAACATTATAAATTTATAGTTATTTCATTTGGACTTACCAATGTCCATGATATATTCATGGATATAATGAATTGAGTCTTTAGAAATTAATTTGATCAATTTTTTTAGTGTTTATAGATGATATTATTATATATTACATGATTTATGAAGATCATTTGAGGATTGTTTTAAAGATCATGATAAAAGAGATGACAATTTCTAAATTTTGAAATTGTGAATTCTGGCTATAAAAAGTATCATTATTAGGTCACATAATTACAAGAAAGGGTATATCAGTGGATAATTAAAATATGAATCTTATTGAATAATGGAATAGAAAAAATTTGGTGACTGAGATACACAATATTATTAGGTGTCATGGAAATTACCGATGCTTTGTGAGAAATTACACATGGATATCTAAAAGAACCATTTTATGCATGTATATTTTGATTTAAAATTCATTATTTGTGTAGATTAATTGATTGATCTTTTCAAAATTTAAATATTTTATTATTTTATGGTAATATAAAAATATTATTGAAAAAAATATAAATGGTGAATAATTTGTGATGAGAACAATGTCCAATGACTACCATTGGTGAAGGATCAACTACAAGGCTTTAAACTGCAAAGTCAAGTCAAAATAGTGGTCAAGATACTGGAAAAGAATCATTCACATCATGAATAAACTATTTAATACATGAAACTGGGGATAATTCATGGAGTGAAGTTTAGATCATAAAAAAACTCACCAAGAGTAGTTACCAAAAAATTAACAACATGAAACATATGTTATGTCATGAGTCAAGCTGGCTAAACCCAGGTTCAGTGAACATTAATGTAAATAATGAAGGGAGTGGTAAATTTTGATCTATAACCCCTAATAATCCCTAGTATTTACTGAGAATGAATCTATTGTTTCATTTATATCATCATGAGTGTGATCTATTCCTATAAAAATAATATGACAGGGGATCTAGAAGAGGATCACTTAGAGAGAGAAAGCTCTGAATGAAATCCTGTTTCTGCTTTATTTTCTTGGTTCATTTCTATTATTTTCTATTTTTCTCAATATGAATTAATTCTATTGTATCATATCATTTAACATTCAAATGGAGGGGTAAAATCATTGAGTGATAAAGAAAGGGGGAGGCTTAACTGAATATCTATGATTATGTTTTGATCCTAAATTTATAAAACCCTTTCTTTCTTCTGCCAACTATTTTTGATTTTTTATTAGAATGTTTTACCTAATATTATTGTATTAGATTATATTAATATTAATTATTCTATCCAATGATCCATAATCTCCCTAAACCTAATTATTATCTAAATATGATGGAGTATACTAGGGTTAGGTGGTGAGTTCTCGATGATCGTCAGCACGTATATGGAGTTGCAGTTGGAAATTTTGGTTATTTAGGAATATCATAACCCGATTAGGTATTTCTCTAATATATCAAGTGGACCTAATGAAATTTTTATACACAATGGAAGGAGGTTATAACAACCTCATATTTCTGTTAAGTATATTTTCAATATCATAATCTAGACAAGGGAGATAGAATAATCAATCGAGGAATATATCTCTCACCACGGAGATGAAAAAGATTAGAAAAGTTGGAAACTATGATATCATTACATTAAGTATAGCCAGACCCAGCCCGATCACTAGTTTCATCAATTATTTTAAAATCAACCAATTTAATTATAATCTAAATTTCAACTTATTAAAATCAAATTAAAATTAATTTTATCATACAGAACAAAAGTGACAAACAAGTTTTGAGTGAGCTCATATTTAGGAGACTACATAGGGTTAAAAACTATATTATACCTAGAAAATTAATTTTTTTCCCATTACCCATGACAAGGCATGAATCAAAATTTTCACTTTGGTGGGGAAGGAAGTGAAATAAAAAATTTACTTTAACATTGAATGGACCATAGTTCAAATAACCAATTAATGGAATTTGATTCTAAAATTGAATGAACAATGACCAGTTAAGGAAATTAAATTACTAAACAAAATTTGAGGAAATAAATCTCACAGATTCAACTAGAACTCTTAGTGTTATTTATGGACCTGAAAATATTAATGGAAATCCTAACCAAACCCTCAAGGATCTATTCGGACCTAAATTTTCTAATTAATCGAACCAACTCAGTATTAATGCTTCAAAGAATGATTTTTAAGTTTTCAATAACATGATTCAAGTGATTTAATAATTTCATGGTCCTGGAAGAGAAGACCCGAATAGACATATTCATAGATTCAGATTCCTTTTTCAATATTTAGGCCATGAGGATCACCCAAAGATCAATTAAAGTGTAGGTAATTCTCCTTATCACTTGAGGGAGAGGCTAAGGAATGGTTGTATAATCTACAACTGGGAGAGGTAAATTATTGGAAAGATATCAAAAAATTCTTCATGTATATATTTTTCCCACATCTAGGATCACAGTGATCTAAAAGGAAATATGATCTTTCTACCAATCAAATAAAGAGACTCTCTACAAATACTTGGAGTATTTTAAGAATATTTTTACTAGTTTTCCATATCAATTGGTTGATAAATTCCAATTCCTTATGGCTAAAAGTGTCTGATATCAGTTTGAAATTGACATTAACATTAGAAAACAACACTACCAACATACAGAATACCGAGAAAATGCATTCGGATTGTTTTGATACTTTAGTACAACAATCCATGAGTCATTTTTGACGTGTAAGAATCAACCACACATAAATCTGACGCACAGTGTGACCGGTATGGCTAAAAGTGTCTGATATCAGTTTCAAATTGACATAAACATTAGAAAACAACACTACTAGCATATGTAATTCTGAGCAAACGCATTTGGATTGTTTTGATACTTTAGTAAAACGATCCATGAGTCATTTTTGACATCTAAGAATCGACCTCACCTCAATCCGATGCACAATGTGACCGGTATGGCTATAAGTGTCTGATGTCAGTCTGAAATTGACATTAACTTTAGAAAACAACACAAGTGACATAAGTAATACCTAGAAAATAGGTTCGGAATGTTTTGATACTTTAGGAAAACGATCCATGCGTCATTTTTGAGGTTTATGAATTGACTGCACCTCAATACGATGAACGGTGTGACCGGTATGGATAAAAGTGTCTCGTATCAGTTTCAAATTGAAATTAACTTTAGAAAACAACACAAGTGACATACAAAAAAATGAGAAAACACATTAGTATTGTTTTTATACTTTAGTAAAATGATCCATGAGTCATTTGTGATATATAAGAATCAACCAAACCTCAATCTGATGCACGGTGTGACCGGTATGGATAAAAGTGTCTGATATCATTTTGAAATTGATATAAACTTTAGAAAACAACACAAGTGACATACGGAAAACCGAGTAAACACATTCGGATTGTTTTGATACTTTAGGAAAACGATCCATGAGTCATTTGTGATGTGTACAAATCAACTGTACCTCAACCCGATGTACAGTGTGACCGGTAATGATTTTCATTAGATAAAGAATCAGTATTTATTAAATGAGATAAATCATCTAAAAACATATTGATTTTACATTATTCCCTTTCATTATCATAATGAAAACATTTGAGTTTATCATTTACATATTTTAGTTTCACATTTTAATATTAATGTATTCTTTTATATTAATGTTTTTATTTATTTCATTATTGTATTACTAACATAATATTTTTTTTCTTATATAGGTGAATTTTTTTCCTTGAGTTTGGATGCTTTGTTAGACAACAAATACCATGGATGAAAATTTTTGAGAGAGCATCACGGATATCAAAGGACGAAACATTAATGTTTATAACTGTTGTTGGATAATTGTAATTGTAACCATGTAAAACATTGTTTGAAATGTATATAGCAGTGTGTTTTTTTGTATTCTTGATGTTAAGTAAATGTATATAGCATTGTTTGTCAAAATATTGTGTGCGGGTGCTATTTTGTGCAGGTGCTGTTTTGTGCAAGTGTGCTGGTGCTGGTTGTGTAGGTGAAGGGGAAGGTGCCTTTATCAGTGCTTTTTTGAGCGCTGATAAAGGACACCTTTAACAGTGCTAAAAGAGCGCTGATAAAGGGCCCTATTATCAGCACTCAAGGTAGCACTGATGAAGTTGTCCTTTATCAGCGCTAGAAAAGCATTGTTAATGCCAGTGTAGATAGGGGGGGGGTCCCCTTTATCAGCACTCCAAAAACTGCTGATAAAGGGGGTCCTTTATCGATGCTTTTTTAGCGCTGATAAAGTTCACCTTTATCAATGATTTTTTAGCGCTGATAAAGTTCACCTTTATCAATGCTTTTTGGAGCGCTGATAAAGGGGACCCCCCCTTATCTATACTGGCATTAACATCGCTTTTATAGCGCTGTTAATGTTAGTTTTTAGCATTGATAAAAGGCCAAGTTGTAGTAGTGTATAAAGGTGGTCTTGGGGTTGTGAGGACTTGGCCTTCCATCGACCAGGAGTTTCGTCATGGGCCATATCATTACAGGACACAAAATATGAATATAGTTAGTCATAAAGTACATAGAAGTTAGTTCTAGGGAACTAAATGCAAGATATATAATATCACTTTATTACTCATTCAATCATTATGACATACTATTTTTTCACTTGGTGATGATAGTTCGGGGATTTCAATGTTTTAAATCCCTATAACTAAGCACTCTAGAGTTTATTGATGTCTAGGAAGGTGATAAGTATATATTCTATTGGTAAGACTAGGTTGAAGATTCCTAGAAATAGTCAATGTGGGGATTACATATAAGAGTCCATATCTAGTTGGTCTTTAGGGGAATATGGATCATAAATAATGAGTTGATTCAATAAGGAGTATGGACCTATTAAAATATATCCCATAATGAGTATGGCCCAATGGGAATGACATAATAGTCCCTAAAAGAGATATGGTCATTTGGGTTAGGGCATGATGCTATCAGGAATATATCCAAAAAATGGTCTATAGTGAGTATATCTCTGATATAATGAACATACGGACTCACAGAAGTGTAGATATGTTAGGATATGAGTAATCTTATGGGTGATATGGCCTAATAGAGAAAATAATAGTAAATTTGATGGTATGGGAATTGATAATTAAGGAGGAATCTTGTGTATCCTGCTGAATTAAGAATCAAAGCCCATGTAGTTTAAGTGACATAGTTTAAGGTCATGTGACAAGACTATTTTGTGTGATTTAATTTCATGCACCAAGAATCTATATGAGTGAATTTGAATATTTTATATGGGTCTTGAGCATGGGAGAGGCATCTTACGTATCCTTTGAAGACATGAATTATAGTCTGTGTAGTTCTGATGGTATGGGTGACTGTGTCTTAAAAGGTGTGAAAAAAGAGGTTTGAGTGGGATTTTTGTATATAAGGCTACCATGAGCTGATTCATTAGAACCATGTCCGTTTTAAAGAATGTAATATATGGTTGGTACTTACACTTAACGAGTATGCCTATAATGGGTTGATTTTTATTATGATAAAGGCATGGTCATTATAATTCTCTAAGACCATTTGAGTCATTCTTAGTGTGATAAACAATAGATATTAAGAGATAAAACATGTTTCATATGGGTATGGGGCTTACACACTAATATATCCATAAGGGAATACAATTGTAATCCCCTAAGATGATATGTCTCCATGAGTAGAGGCATAATATTTCAGAAGAAATATTGTAAATGTTGAATCTATATAAGGAATCATGGTATTAATGGGTAATGCACCCTTATATAAAGATTGATTATAAATATATTAATTGAATATAGGGGCTCAGGCCTTTGGAAGGAATCATACATATCTTATTTATAATAGGAATCAGAGTCCTTGTAGTTCATATAATCCCTTGACCACTGATGGTAAAGGGATATGGACTGAACTCATAAGGATTATAGCCCTATAAGTTAGGGAGTATTTGAATATATTTAAGAGTTATAGCCTCATGATAGTATAGTAACTTAGGATATATGGGGGGTCACATTAATTTTATGGGGTCATATGCTCCATGTGAAGAAGATAGGGTCATATACTTCATGTGAAGGCTACAGATTCATACTGACATGAAAGGGTATGAGGGTTGTGTGATTCACATAACTAGTATCATGGTTAATTTATCATATGGAATGATCTCATGAATAAGAGTTCATCTCACAATTACATGTCCAAGTGGTCATCAAGTAATCATGTGACCAAGGATTCATTGTATAATCGAATATCACACTCATGCTTATACACAAATAACACCCATTATTCTTATATATTCCCTAAGTTTCTCATAGAATCTACAAAGTTAAAGTATTAGAAATCATGAGATTCCTTAAATCTAGAAATCTCAATTTATTTCAAATTCCTTAAAGTTTCCCCTATCATTCTTCTATTTTTATGTTCACTATCTTATTTATTTATTATTATGAGTTTCATGGGGTGTGGGGGGTTATAGGAATAACCTACTATATCTATGATGCATCACATGGTGTAAAATACATACATAGGCTTAAGTTAGTGGAAGGACTAGCCAGATAAATCTTTCTAGTCTCATGAATCAAACTTGATTAAGTCGCATGTCACTGGTGACATATCTCAAAAGATTTCTTGAAGAACAAAGACCATGAGATAGGTCCATGATAGAAGACTTGTCCATGTTGATCAATGTGATCGGTCTATCATTGGGTGATCAAATGAATCCATGGTTGATGTATAAAGAACAATGACTACATGGAGGCCTTGTTATGGGAAAAAAATCACCTGAATATTTTGGTGTTTGGTGACCACATGTCTTTGGGGCATCAAATGAGAATGGCTCTGCTAAGCAATCTTTTATTTTTCTTTATACCACAAATGGAACTTGTGTTTTGTGTATTTACCCAACTCCAATTTTTTTTTATGTTCATCTGGTGGGATTTAACAATATATATAATATAAAATAAAATATATGAAGATATATGAAGAAAATTTTACATGTTATGACTCTTATGAAGTACCTCATATTCCATGTTATAAATAATTTATTTTACATTGTGTTTTGATTAAATTTTTAATAATACTTAGGTAAATGAAAATTTATTTCCATTAAGAGTATCCTAAATTACTTAAGAATAATATATGATATGTTATTGATTAATATTGGAAAGAAGAAGTTCATTTTAAGAGTTACATCAATTCTAATAACAAAAATGAATCATCCCATTTAAGGTTTTTATTTTTGATACTAATATTGATTAAAACAATCGAAGGTAAAAAATGAAGAAATAAGATTATACAAATTTGAGGTGGTTATTTTTTTAATTAACATAAGTAAAATATATAATAACATTGGATGTTATAATGATAATTGTTTGGATATACAATTAAACTATTGAACGTATGACTTATAGATTTCTAAGGATTAAGAATCATAATATAAAAATTATTAAAACATATTATTTAAAAAAATATCTCATTAAATAGTTTAGTGAGAGATTTAATATAAATACTTATGAAGTGTGTACATAGTGATCAAGAAAGTGTTATATGATGATGTATAATTTTCACTGATAAAACCAACAAGTTTATAAACAATAGTGTAATTTATGGTCCTTATTTATGAATATGTGATAGAAATTACACTTATGTATATGGTTTTGTTTTATAAGTTTCGTGATTCTATTAATATGATGAGCATAATGGGATATATAAAATGAATCATTATTTTCAATAAAAGTAAATTACCATGTAATCATTCATCTATATATGTTTCATATAATATGAAATGTTAATGATAAATAACCAAAATAAGAAAATTTCCTAATTTTCCTTAATTAGTGGTCACAATAGAAAGTCATGAATTGTAGATATATGTTATGATTAACATGAGTTTGATTTTTTATAGATACATAAAGTTTAATTATGAAATATAAGTGTGACTTGTTGTCTTCATTAAATTTATTGAGTATATGACACTGAGTATCATACATGATTTCATTGATATTCTTGGGGTATATATTTCACAATATTACCCATTACTTATGGTTGAAAGGTACCATATATATTAACCTTTATATATTTAAAACTTTCTTACACAATCCTTGGTGTTAATATAATTAGGATTGGTTGGGTTTTTTCTGATCATGTAGTGGGTTTTTATTAAACAAGATGGATTTGGGTTCCTATATGATGTGTGTAATATACAGTCCATCAATTTAGTATTATTGAGTTAATGTATATACATACCCATTTAAGTGGAATATGATATAATTATATACTTGCATGAATGGCATGTGAAATTTCATATCTCATGGTTATATTTGATTTCTTGGAAAAAGAGTTTATATGATTATGAATGATGTATATAGATATATTCAGCGGGTGATTATATAGAGAAACATGTTTTTTATTTATATCACATGATATCACTTTATAGATTGAGTAATAATTATGTTTTTTAGTTATTTATATTTTATTACAGTTATGAATTAGGTATTCATAATAATTTTTAATATTGTAAATATTTATAGGGTTATATAATTACCCAAGCATCAATTACATAAATATTACATCATTTAATATGAATATTAAATACATATCATAATAATACACACCCAATAACTATAAAGGTTTATATTATTTGTATAATAGATACATAATCAAATTAATTCATGTAAGATCGTCAAGATATCCCATAATGTTCTTATAATAATGTACCTTTCTTATATATTTTCTACTTAAAACCTTTCTTCATAACCAGGGGAAATGGAAACATAAGAAATGGTGAGCTTAAATGATCGATAAGGGTATAAATAAAAGATATAAATTGATGAGAATAAGTGATCATAAGATAAGTATATTGGTATGAGATCATGATCATAACTTATGAAAACTTACCAATCAAGTCATAGAATCTAAATTATGAGTCATGGTATAAAGCTATATAATTATAAAATAAATGATTCAAAAGAATTTTCAATCATTAATAATCAATAATGATCCATGAGATAATATCATATGAAAAAGACATATGTTTATGGAATACACATAAGTATAAAAAATCATTTCTATAGTCAAGGATCTCTGCCAATACTATGTTAGTGGATAATGTCCCATAGTGGAATAGGTTCACTCCCTTTTCTCATAAACATAGTGGAAAGAGACCCATAGTAGATTATATTCATTCCCCATTCCCTTTCATATCATCTCATGATATATCAATAATTACCCAATTAATTGTAGGGATATATAATTCTAGGTATACCAGTCACAAAATGAAAACCAAACATATGTATGTCACAAGATCATAAAAACATTCATCATCTCATCGTAACATAATTAACTAGTGTGAAATAAATGAGTTAATAAAAAAATATCATCATAATAATCCATACAGAGAAATAAAGTGGAAGATACCAGAAGAACATATCCCTAGTAAATCATAACTATCCTTAATGGATATTGAAATATATGAAAAATAGTTTTATAAAATCTTTTAAAATATTATTTGAAAAACAAGAGATGACTTCATTTTCTTTTAATAAATTTTAAAACTAAAAAATTATTAAACAATGGAAATAGGGTTTTCTTTGTAAAACCATATACACTTGTAAATTTATTTAAATCATGAATAAATTAAATGGTGTTAGGTAAATCAATTTTTGTCGTATATGTTACATAAAAACATTCTTTTCACACATTTCTATTGAAATTCAAAAAATGAGTTGGATGGAAAATGTTTTAAGAGATTCATTTTAATCAGTTGTGAATAAAGTAAAATATAGTATAAAATTAACTTTTTAAATATTTTAAAATTACATATGAACTTTCATAAATGTTTTTAAAGAATATGGATATGGAAGAGAAAGATTCCAGACAAAAGAGGATAAATAAGATTTGTTTTTCTTAAAAACATTATTTTGGTATTTTCACATATAAAAGAGGGGTAAAATAAATGAAAACATTAAAATACTATAAATAACTCTAGGATAAGGAAATTTATGTGGTTTAAGAGAGATATATAGATCATATGATTTACCCATCAAAAATTTAAACAAGAACAGTCTCAATTAAAAAATGAGATTGCAACATAAACTATTACCTCAAGTATTGAAGTGCTTGGTATACACTAAAACCTAATGTATAATAAATTAATATTTTTTTAAAATATATAGAATAACCATATTCATACTTTTATTTCCATAAATAATTCCCTTATAATCTCTAATTACCCATTTATTAATAATTCTTTACTAAATTCAATATTTGTGGTGTTAACTGTTTTGTTTTCCATGTATGTTTTAGTTCAGTGATTCTAGTGCTTGAACATTTATAATGGATTAATATTCATATTAATGTCATAAATATCATATTTATTCATTATGTACACTTTTATAACATTCTATTTAATTAGGTGATGAAAAATTGGATACATCATTTCATGGAAACGGTAGTCCATACATACACATAAGCGATATTTTTATTTTCAAAAGTTCGGTAAGAAAGAAAATTAGAAAATAATTTATCTTTACATAATCATAATAATATAATAAATATTATATTTATTCATTAAATATATCTATATGACCATCCATTTATTACTTACAACAAAAATGAATCACATCACTTCGTGGAGGTGGTAGTCCACACATATGCACGAACGACTTATCATTTTCCAATGGATGGGAGGGTAAAAAGGTAGAAAATATTTTATATTAAAAAGATAATAATTATTTTATAAAAATAATATATATACACTATATAAATATTTAATTCATCATTTTAAGGTGGTGATGAAAATTGAAACACATTTGTTCGTTGAGGCGATATTCCGCATGTATGCATAACCTGAGTTTTTATTTTTCATAAGAGGAAAAGAAGCTAGAAATTTGTATTACCATAAACATAACAAAATTTTAGAATTCCAAATATAATTATTTAATTATTTTAATATTATGATAATTTATTTTTAGGAGATGGAAGAATAATTAATCTTGAAAGACCTCAGTTAATATGATTACCTCTTCCTCATGTATTTTCCTTTGGATTACACCTTAATCCTTCTTGGGTGGGTATTTTGGGGAGGGAAGAACATATAATATATTAATAGGATATATGGGAAGTTATTTAGGAAGATATTTGTTGATATAAGGTTCTCAAGTGGTGTGGATTAGTGAGATGAGGTGTCTCTCTTTTATAAGTGAGTGGAGTGGCGCCCATATAAATATTAAGAACATTCAAATATAATAAAGTCCTTGTCATAGTAAAGTGGCTCAAACACATCCAATATTCCTAGATAAGGTGATGAATACCAAAATAAACTCTAATAATTAGATCTAATCATGTTTTTTTCTATATTTTAGCCTTATCCCTTTATCTTAATCATTCAAACACATTTTACCCTTAACCACAGTGACAACTTTTTAGCATGGTAATTATTCATTATGGATAAAAATAAGATTAGGCTTATAAAAAAATTAATATGATAATTGAAAATATGGAATACAAATTTTAAGATTCAAATCCAAAATTTTCTAAAATTAATTATAATATAATCGCATGAAAACCATTTTTAGATAAAGGTATTTTTATATTTAAAAATGAATTTTTACTTATTTAGGCCAAAGATTATAATTTTGTGGTGATTCCCATGAATTTATAATATTATTATTAAAAAAATTAAGTTTAATAAAACCATTCCAAAACCGAATGGAATCATTGAGCCACATCATTAAAGGTAAAGAATCAAAAATATCTTTTTATTAGAATAAAATATAACTTAGTTTCCAAAAATTCAAGCATGGGTTTCCCAATTCAACATAATAGTTTTAAATGATTTATTTTTCTACATAAATATATTTGATAAAGAGAAAGGTTTCATATATTTTTAATTCATTCTTATATCGTAATGAATTTATAAAATTTATGGTTTTATAAAAATATTATTTTTCATTATTCACCAAAAAATCATTTTTTTTTCAGAAAAATCCCAAAAAATAACCATAAACTAATTTTTAAATAATGAATTATAAAATTATGTTCATTTATTTAATCTAAAATTTTAATATTTATGAACATATCTTTTAAAATAAAACATATATATTATATTACATTGATGCAGGGTTGGGATAAAACATATATAATATAGAATATGAACAATGTTTTTTTAAATAAAAAATTTCTATTGAGGTATGAATAATTAAAGTAATAATTATTATAATTTATTTTACTAATTATATT
Source organism: Viscum album (assembly GCA_963277665.1). Classification (NCBI taxonomy): domain Eukaryota; kingdom Viridiplantae; phylum Streptophyta; class Magnoliopsida; order Santalales; family Viscaceae; genus Viscum; species Viscum album. The sequence goes on from OY728142.1 coordinate 1,937,072,928, forward strand.
TCATTGAATTTTATTATAATATATTTCAATTTATATTATAACAATAAATTTTTCTATTTAGTTCGGTGTTTCATGCATCACAAGCTATTAAGCACGTCGAATTTATTAAAGAGAAAAGTATTCTAAAATATCATATGTTACATTCAAACTCCATTGTAAGAATTTTTTCATTGAAATTTTATTACCATGATGTAAATAAATGAGAATACCTCTACCTTATAACCTCCTTTAATTCCCACATATCTTCTTGGAATTTATGATAGCTTCAGAAAACATTAACTGTTTTAGTGGTCTTGTTCTATAGCACTTAATCTCTACGATTGAAGATTTCCACCGGTGATTCATCATAATAAATATCATTCTCCAGTGTTATGACCAATAATTAAAGTACATATTAAGTATCATGTATATACTTCCTCAAAATAGATACATGGAACACATCATAAACTTGATAGAGGTCTGGTGGAAGTGTCAAGCGATAAGATACCATCCCAATAAAACCAAGGATCTAATAGAGACCGATATATCTGGGTCTCAACATCCCATTATTTATAAATATCATTAATTTATTCTAAGGAGACATTCATTGTAATAACATATCACCAACTTTAAAATATAGGTCTCTCTATCGATTACTAGTATTAAATTTATTTTGACTCTAAGTTTCTTTGATGTGTTGTGAGATGAATTTAACCTTTTATACCATTTCCTTAGCTATATTAGGTGCCAATAGATTTTTTTTCTCTAATATTATCCCATTATGTTGTCTTCTACACATTTTCCAAGGATATAATTATAAGGATCCAATTTAATACTAAAGTGAAATCTATTTTTGTAAAATAATTCAACTAGAGGAAGTCCTTAATCCCAACCACCATTGAAATCTATAGATAAAGATATCAACATATCTTATAGGGTTTGAATGGTCCTCTATGACTGACCATATATATGAGGATGATATGAAGTTCTAAATTTTAACTTTTTATTCAATTCTTATTGAATACTTCTATATAATTTCAAGGTAAACCTTGGATATTGTCCAAATATAATTGAGAGTCGTATTCCATGAGTCCTTACCACTTAATGTATATTCTAGAAATTTGATCAATCCATTAATCTTCCTTAATAGAAATGAAATATTCAAAATTCATTAGGGGGATGGTTATAACCCAAATGGTGTTATAACCCTTAGATGTTTTAGGGAGTCCTATAATGAAATTTTTGGTGATGATTTTACATTTTCATATAGGTATGGGTAATGGTTACATCATCCCCTTATAATTATAATGTTCAGCCTTATCTTGTTGACATACCAGGTATTATAAAACATACTCTGCAATAACCCTTTTCATTTTAACCCACCAGAAATACTCCTTGAAATCTCTATACATATGTAGGGTCTCAAAAATTCAGTAAAGGGAAGGAAAATACTCCCAAAAATTTCTCAAAGAAGATGGATTCATGTTTGATTGAAAAATTGAGGAGAGATATGAAGAAATCAAATTTTTTAATGGAATCTGGCCTGGCCACGTACCATCACTGGGAAAGGTTAGCAGAAGGAAGAAATCACGAACCACTGGTACATGGATTGCCTATGACATGCTAGCTTGTGAGGTGTTGGCTAGTGAATGAAATAGTTCGCGGTGAATTTCCACCCACGAACCGAAGCCGTAAAAAACAATTTTTGCTGGCGAGAATCTGGTAGAAGCACGACCCGCATACCATCCCCATGAACCAAGTGGTTTTTCGGATGAGGATAATACTAAGGCATATCAAAAACTCAAAAAATCGTAGTTGATCGAGTCATCTGCGGGGCTAGATTTTTTTCATGGGCTGCCGTAGAAGGTTTCATTCAAACTACAGATATAGTTTCCCCATCAATCTATAAAAAGATAGTTAGAGGAACTGAGAAAAGGAAGATAGAATAAGGAAAGGGGGAGAGCTCTGGGACGGGTAAAACGGTATGAATAACATAGAGGGTGCGGGAGAAATTTCTCATGCACCCAAATCAGTTCGAGGGACTCCATCCCGCATCCGTAGCAGTTCGTGGATTCCATCCTACGAACAATAAGTAATTCTCGGAACCCATCCTGAAAACCATATGTAGAAATCAGTTCACAAAGGTCCCCCCCATGAACCTTATTCGGAAGACTCTCTACAGCCAACCAGTGAACCAATAAAAAAATATATAGTAAAAATGGTTCATGGATTCCCATATGTGGAAGATAGTTCGTGGATGCCCCTTTCTGGAAGACAGTACATGGAATGCTCCTATGTGTACCATCATATGCGGCCAACTTCACTATGTACCATCATACACATCCAACTCCTCTGAATACCATCATACACGGACAACTCCTCCATGTACCATCCTAAGTGGCCAGCTCTTATGCGGGAACCCTATGCATAAAACCATTTGCTCCCACCAGTCCATAATGTGGGGTCTACGGCCCTGCACCCCCGCTCGGGATTAGTGTTGGGCTATGGTCCCGGCCCTTTGGGTCAGTCCCTTTTCTTCTATCACCGACCCCCACGAAAAATAGAGAGTTGCACTGTGAACTTTTCAATCCACGATGAAGACATTTTCCATTTCACCCTTTTGACACTCGTACATTAGTCCCTTAAATACCATGAGAAGAGACATCCCTCATGCAACTCCCAAAAGACCTATCTCCTAACTCTTATGACAGGTTGACCCAGAACTCCATGGACAATCACAACCCAAGTGTTTCTTAAATGCCCGAATACATCCTTTCCATCCATCAAACTATGTGTCTCTAGTGTTTTTGGATCCTCATAAACCTCTATGACCATCATAAGAGGGAGTCCAGTGTCCAACAAACACCTTTATATGACTATGAACATCATGCCCCGGTGGCTCTGCATATGAAGCCTACAAGACAGTCATCAATAAAAGGCAATTTCATCCTCAAGAGAGTCCTTTCCTACCTCTTTATGCCTCAATGGAATCCATTCCCCATATCATTTCTCTTGATCTGAGAATCCCTAAATTCATAGTTTACAAAATCCTTCCCTCTCATGTTCGAGGCATGTTAGAACATCCCATACTGATTATCCTTCAGTTAATAATGTCTCATTCCCTCTACAGTCCAAAATCGATGACTGTAAACTATGAGTCATCGTCCTGACCACATGAAATTAAACTGTATGGTATTAGTCCTTGTTATATGACATTAAACTATGATTCCATAGTCCAATATATATGACATTAAACTGGAAGGCTAGTATCCTGAGGAAACCTCTGCTTGACTATGCACATCATGCCCCGGTGGCTCTGCATATGTTGCCTAAAAAATGGCCTATCAACAAGAGGAAAATTCATCCTCAGGAGATTCCTCTCCTATCTTTGTACGCCTCAATGGATTCTATGCCCCATATCATTTTTTCTGATCCAATATCCTCCATAATCATGGTTTACACATTCCGTCCATCTCATGTTAGAGGTGCTTCAGAACATCCAATCATTATTTTCTTCCAATTAATCATGGTTTCTGTAGCAAGTGGTCCTCATCGCATGACCCTAAATTGCAAGACCCCAAATAGTCATATCCACAAGACATTAAACTGTGATGCCATCATCCAAGCTATATTACTTTAAACTATAGTATACTGGGTGATTTCAGATTTTCATAAACATCCTCGGCCATCAGAAATGGAAGGCTAGTGTATTGAGGACACCTCTGCTTTACAATGCACATCATGCCCCAGTGGCTCTACATATGTTGCCTACAAAAATGGCTTGTTAAAAAGAGACACATTTGTCCTCATGAGAGTCATCTCCTATCTATGTACGCCTCAATGGCTTCCATACCTCATATCACTTTTCCTAATCTGGGATCCTCCATAATCATGGTTTTTACGTTCCTTCCCTCTCATGCTCGAGGCATGTCGGAACATCCCAACATGATTATCCTTTAGTTAATCATCGTCCAAGATATATGACTTTAAACTATAGTATACCTCATATGATGATCCAAGGCCCTACCACTGAGTTAAGTCCCAAATTTTTTGAGGTAGTTCCATGTGACCTTTAATGCCATTTCACATGGAATGTTTCATCACTCCGCACCCTCGCCCACAGTCGCCCCAGCCTCTTCTGCCGCAGGCTCTCCCTCTCCCACCAACAGGGGTGGAGGCATGTGCATTATTGAATCTTTCAAATCCTCTTTTTTCTCACACCGAGCATGACTCTTGTGGAAATAGAAGTTTTTGAGGATTACAACATCAGCACACCATCTGAACTATGAGAACTCTTATTCCAAGTTGAATCAGGATACGTAAGATGCCTTCTAGAAGGCCCGAGCTCAAAAGGGTTCCCATTCCAAAAGATTTCACCCAATCATGTCCTGTCAAATGGAAAGATTCCATGCATAATCCCCACATCTTTTGAACTATGTGGGTTCTGATTCCTCTCCCAAGGATACATAGGAAGCCCTCCTTTTGGGCCCAATCCCAACATCAGGTCACCTTTCGTCCCCCATGGACAATGATAAACTCTAGAGTGCCTTACAATATGGCTAAGTCAGCACCACCTCCATGGCATCAAACATATGCATGCTCATGAAGATCTTGAAAATTAAGGGTATACCATGGATAAACTCTTTGAGAATGAACCAAGGATTCACAAACATATGAACATGACTTAAATTTATAAGAGAGTCTCGGAACAGGAAACAATCCTTCCCTAGAAGGGTACGATGAGACTGACCTCCCATCCTCTCAACCAACGGATTCCTCAAGTGTTGTTAGCCAAATCTTCAGCTAAAGAGAACCTTCCTTTGGAAATAAGGTCCATGAATCATGGATACCAAGGCCATTGGGTTTTATTGGATCCACGAATAAACCCGTTAGAGACCATCTGAGGAGTTTATATCCAAGAAGGACCGATTTCATGAGTGCTTGACCCCCACACAATCACCTTCTAGGACCAATAGTTCCCCACATGGTTAATCCGACATTCTTTAAAGGATAATGACATTGAATGGGTCAAAACGAAGGAGTGGTAAACTTGACAAGAGCCCATCTCTATGGAAAAAGGGACAAGTGATGATCCTCATCGTGCCATTTCCGTACCGCCTGTAAATGTGCCACCTCGGAGGCAGAAAAACATATTTGTACTTATATGTTGTATATAGAATTATGAGATATTTGATCCATCCAATAGATCATTCATCATTTCTAATATAAAAGATACACATATCTAATTCCTAAATATTATTATTCCTTCAAGGCCATGGTTTATCTCTAGAATATTTTTACCTTATTTTATAACTCCACATATTCCTTTTACACATTCTTAATATTTATATGAATGTATAGTTGAACAATAATATAAGAACAACATTATCTTTACCCTTTACTTATTATTTTAAGGTCAGTATTTTTTAGATCCATAAATATTTGTTCTCTTTCAATCCTTAACATGGAAAAACCATCATGGTATTTTATACTCAAATCATCAGCTACCTTGTTTGCCTTCCCAGGAAGTTAATGTATTAATCATTCATAATATTTACTCAAATATAAAAATATAATTTGGAGTATCTTCCAATATTTATATGGTAATATATTATTCAAGATTTAATTATTTGTATATATATCACACATTTCACCATAAAGATAATTCCTCCATATTTTCAAAGAAAAATTATCAATGCTAATAGTAAATCATGTGTTGGGTAATGTTTCTTATGAAAATTCAATTGGAATGAGGCATACACTAACACCATGTAATTCTACATGAAAACTAATCCTAGTACCTTCTTTTATGAATCACTATATATCATGAACCCTTATCTTTTATAGGTTAGCGTGATCATAAGTGAACTCACCAACCTTCTCTTCAGTTTCATGAAATTCTCCACACATTCATTGGTCTAAAGATATTTTTCTCCCTTACACATAAACTGGGTTATTGGATTTTATAGTGATGCATGAATTTTTATGGGGCATGGAAAAAAATTAATTTCCTAGGTATATTATAGTGGTTTAACCTTGGTATTCTTCTGAAGAGGATTTAACACAAAACTTGTATGTCACTTTTAAGTTGTTTGATAAAATTAATTTTTATTTGATTTTGAGAAATTGGAGTATAGAAATAAATAAATTGGCTAATTTTAAAATATTTTATCAAAATAGTGATCATTCTAGTCTTAGATAGACCCATTGAAATGTTATCATAGTTTCTAACTTTTTAATTCTTTTCTTACTCGATGGTGAGTGATAAATTCCTCAATCGATTCTTCTCTCTACTTTGTCCAAATGGTGATGGTGAGAATATCCCTAACTAAAATATCAGGTAGGTCAACCTTCCTTACTTTTTGTGAGAGAATTTTAGTGGTTCTTCTTTATTTATTATAAGAATCCCCAATTAGTTTCTTCTATTCTCAAATATATATAATTTCCAACTACAACTCTACAAATGTGTTGACGGTCATCGAGCACTCACCACCTAAACCTAGTAAATTTATTTTATACAGATCAGAACAATAAAAATTAGATTATAGATAATTGAATGGGAAAATTAATATTAATATAATATAAAAAAATAAAATCCCATTAGATAATAAAAACTATAAATAGAAAATTAAAAGTATATGGAAGAATAAATAAATGGTTTTATAAATTCAAACTCAAAAATCAAGCATATAAATTCAGTTCAACCTCCCCCTTTCTCAATTACTCAAAGATTTTACACCTCCACAAGAAGGATAAATGAGATGATATGGGAGAAGGAAGGAATATATGTAATTAAATAAAATAAAATAAGTAATAAAGGAAAATAAAGAAGCAACAACTAGTCATCCGGAGCTTCCCCACTCTAAGAGATCCTCTTCTGAATCCCCTTGGTATTCTATTTATAGGTATAGGTCACATTCAAGATTCTATAAATGTAGATTAATTTCTAATAAATCCCTGGTATTCTCGGGGTTCAATGTCAAATTAGTATTCTCCTATCATTATTTACAAAAATTCCCTTAAAATTGGGTTTAGCCAGTTTGATTCATAGCGTGACATATGTGTCACATCATGAATTTTCACGCTTCTAGTCCTAGTGAGTTTTTACATGTTTTAAACTTCACCCAATGAATTCTCCCAAATCTCACATCATGAATAGTGTATTCACGACATGAATGATGTATTTCCAGTATCTTCACCTCTATTTTGTATTGATTCTATAGTTTGAAGCATTAAAGTTGGTCCATCACCCATGGTATGTTGCAGGACATCATTTTCATCATGAATTATTCATTGTTTATACAATTTTCTATAATTAATTGTATCCTATCATGTGAAAATAAAATAGTCAAAAAATTGAATATTAATTAATTAATCTACCCAAAAATTTCAATTTATATCAAAATATTCATGCATAGAATGGTTATGTCAATTCCCCCATACATAAAACTTTATTTTCCTCAAGCATGTAATATCAACATAAATTAAAGAGGAATACCATGTTATCCATATTCAAAATTCATGAAATATAATAAAATGATTATCAATGGGGGACTAACCTTTAAAAAACATTAATTTGAATTCAAACTCTTCGATAGATGAATCATCACACATATTTTACTTTCTCCCATTGAAAAATGGTGGATTATCGCCTTTGATTCATTAATATATCAAAATTTATCATTATAAAGGATGATAAATAATGATTTAACTCATAATGTATTCTTGTCTCTCATCACCCATGATACAAATTAAAATAGATTTATTCTCATACCATGATTATGTGATCCTTTTCCATAGTATTGCAAAGGATCTACATCCTACACTTTATAGAGAAAAAACTCACATAAAATTAGGAGGAAATTTCAATTATGGTTATAATGACTTTGAGTCTTATGGTTGCTAAGGATTTTTATTCCAAATAATATGGATAAAAAAATTTGTTCACTTCTAACTCGTACTACCTGATATATAATGTAAAGTGAAATGAAAATATCCCTTATAAAATGACAACCCCTACTTCCCAGAACTCCAAGTAAAGTCATGATAAATGTAAGAATAATAAAATATGTTCTCCTCATTGTATTTTTTATTTTTATTTTTTAATATTTTTAGATTATCCTCTCAAAATACCCAAAATTTCTCCCCCATATTTTTTTCTTACAATGTAATACATCCCTTATTCCAATACTTCCCTCACCTCGACACTTCAACTTTGAAATATTAAGAAATATAAATAGAGTAGGGTCTAAAGGAATATAAACAGAAAAATAATGTGGTTAATTCATAGAGAGATAATACATTTATTATATGGGATAAACATTATTTTTTCACATTGAATCCAAGGATAAAGGGATAAACAATAAAAATGCATCAATCATATTGAATGTGATTTTAAACAATCATAGCTTTGATATGTTTCAATTAAAGTTCTAATAGATTTTATGCCCCAAGATCTCTCATGAAATATTTTCAAGAAATAAATAGAAATAATCGGGTCTACAAATACTCTCATGAATGTAACATATGAATTTGGGACAATCACTCATGTAATACAATGATAATAACAAATCAATACACATAAATTTCAGAAATTCAAAGTATGAAAATGGTAGGGAAAATTCATTTACCTGAATCAACTAATTATATTAAATCATAATTTATAAAAATTAGTATCCTAATATTCCTTATAATCATTAAATTATAAATTTTAATCATTCAATTTCATTAAATTAGAAATCTGAAACATGAAAGTATTGGATTCCTAAGAAATACATGTCTCTTAGACCAGTCAACTAGAGAAATATGGATAAATTTGGGTATGAAATTTTAATTTAAAGATGAAATATTGATTTAAAATTATAGGAGTAAAATAAAATAATTAATTTAAACTCATACTCCCCTTGAAATTATTCTTTAATTTGTTTTTTCAAATAGTTTTGTTCTGCAGCATTTTCATGATGTGAATTCTCCTTTCATAACATGAATTCTATTTACCGCATGAATTTTATATAGTTTAATTATATTTCCTTTTAATATGTTTATGTTACTGAAAATAAAATTAAAAATGATAGATAGTATAGTTTTTTCCCATTATTCTTACTAGGGTATCATGGTTTAAGTTGAATAAGGAAAAAAAACAAGGGTTGCCTCCTAGTAGCACTTTTTTTAATGTCATTGGCTTGAATCAAAACAAAACAAAATTAAAGGAAATATTAATTAAATCCCACAAACTTGATTTATTTAGTGTCCATAATTCATTCAAATTGATTTTTCAGGTGAGTATATTTTAAATGGAATTACCGCGTTCAATCAAATTTGAAGGAAAGGTACAACCACGTGGGTATTCATTGATAATTAGGTTAAAGAAGTGTAATCTCCTCTATCCGTTCATCAGGTAGGTCCCCATGGTACTTATTCAGCCTATACCCATTTATAGTGAATGGGTATTCTTCTCTTTATCACCTTTTCATATATAACTCATCCTTCTAACCTTTTAAACTACATCTTTGATAAACTTTTTCCAGAATATAAATTTTTTTGTGTATGTAACAATGCTGTAGATCAATTCATAGGTTGATTTTTCAGATACATTTTAATCAAATGATCACTAAAAATCCCCATTGGTTCTTGAATATTTCTTATCAAAGACATTTTATACCAAAAAAATAGTATTTGATTCCATGCTTACCACAACACCAGCAAAAACCTTGAAACTTTGTTCTTCCTGATTGATTCTTAGTCTATACATATTTGTATTGTTGCTATCCTATTTCCAACCAAACCTCACTTTTATTAAGGGTTTCTATCCACCATTGAATATTCTTCCCTCTCATTATTTTGGAATATTTCACCCTAGATTTTTGGGCCCACATATCCCCATTTTTTCTTTTCACATCTACACTATTAAAAAACTGATCTATTTTGAAATTTATTTAGTACAAATTTACCTTATTCTAATGATCCTTTTTTTTCATTGATTTGATAATATTATTCACTTACCACTAAATTTTTTGTGAGGGATTTTATAAAAAAATTAAATCATGTTGTACTATGAGATATATATATATTATGTGTTAGCTGATTCTTCTTCTTTTATATCTATTTCCTTCTATAGATTTGTGATAATATTTTCATATTCAACTTCATTAAGTTTATACTTCTTGATCACATCATATAATCCCATTTTTGACTCTTAAAACTATTTTTCATGAGTGTATATTGAATTTAGGTTCGCACTTCCAATTCTTGTATCTCCATTGTAAAAGAAGTCATGTTAGCCACTTCTAATAAAATATTAAATAAATCAGATGTTATTTATTCTTTAAACATGAAAGTATCATGTCTAGGTTTTTGGGCACTTAGCAGTTATATGTATTTTTATAGAAAAATGATATTCTAAGGATAATAATTCACAGAGAATACCTGAATAATCTTTAGTTTAATTACCATATTTATGGAAAATTGTATAGAGTGAATGGTTACATGAAGGGTTCTTTGTGCAGTTAATAATTTGGAAGTGCATCGTGTTGTATCCAAGATCAATTTTAAGTGTAACTTCATAAAAATTGATTATTGTCTTCACTATCTTCTGGAATGATTTCCCTAGAATAATTGGTGAGTTTTATGAAATCATATATTCTTCAATTTCTAGTATGTAGAAGTTAGTTGAGAATAGTAGACCTTTAACTCTCATAAGGATGTCTTCCAAAACCCTTACTGAAAAAAATGTGTCTTTCATTTATCAGATGGACCACCTCTATTGTAGGATTCAATTCTCAAATCTAAAAATATTTAATCATAGAGTGATGAATAAAATTTATGGAATCACCCAAATCAAAAAAAAATCATTAGTCTAATTGAAAGAACTGATAGTGAAGGGAATATAGAATATCTTTGTATCTTGACTTTTTTAGTATTGGTGGTGTGATAAGGGTATAGATTCTTCTTCTTAAGCCTATTCATAGATTTCCATCAAGACTCCATTTTTTAGTGCATAGTTGATTGATAAATTCTGTATACTTAGGAATTTTTTGAATGGATTCTAATAACAGGAAGTTGGTTTAAAGCTTCTGAAAGGTCTCTTGTATTTATTTTTGTAGTTGTTGTTATTAAATTTTATTTTTTTGAGATAACCAAGAATGAAATGGTAGTGGAATGTCATTTTTTCTCTTTGTTTTGTTTTCAATGGTGTTTTTTGTCGTTCCTTCTAAAACCTTGTCCTTGCTTATTCTTTATTTTATTTCTCTTCTAATTGGAATGATAGATTTTCAAAATTCTACTCTAATATTTTAACCTTTCTTCTTTTGGGAATATCTTGAATTTTCTTTATTAATGGTGGTTTAATTTCATTTCCACTCTTTATTATAATTACACTTATAATATCCCTCATATTTATGATCATCTGGGATGAGAATTTCCCTGGAATCATGGTTAGCATGTCTATAAGACTTCTAAATTGGTTTTTTTATCTTATCCAACTTATTTTCTAGTCCCATAACTTTATACCACAACTATTTCTCTTTAGTTGATGGTACATTGGTTAAGGGATACTCATAAGTATTTTATTAGAAAGGGTGTGTTTGATAGGCTTGTTTTTTGTAAGGTTGTTGAATTGGTGGGGGGGGGGGGGCGGGGGGTTTGGTAATGCAGCTGGTAAGTGTGTTGGTTTTCCCGAATGGCATTAAGTCCTTCTTTTTTATTCTATTATGGATAATCCCCCTTTTAAGGGTGGAAGGGGAACCCGTACATGGCCCGTAGGCCCAAGGCACAAGGCCTGACATGACCTACAATACATGACCCAAAGGCCCAAAGGCATACCATACCCAATACATGACTTATAGGCCAAACCAAATAGAACTTCCCCTCCCCAGCTTTTTCATCAATGATCTCCTAGCTCCCCACCTTGAATTGTTGATCGTCTAGCATTTCCCCATACAAAGTGGCATGGTGCCTGGTCTCGATGGCGGTTTCCATACCCTCTCATTCTTCCAATATAGTTAGCTATACTTCTAGTGACTACTACTCTTGTTGCTCTGATCCTCTTCTGGGGCATGCTCTGTGTGAACTGGGCTACTCCATGGTCTCTGTGGCCTAAAGGCCCTGTAGCCCTAAGGCCTTTGATGGCCCAAAGGCCCTTGAGACATGTAGGCCCAAACCGATGGCCCAAAGGCCTAAATCAAGTGAATAGTTATGGCTACTACAATACAGAATAGTACCTGCTATAGTACCTGCTACAGTCCCACAAAAATTCACCTCCATCCAGTTTTGAACCTGGGTCTCTTGGATGCCAAGCAGGAGCCCTTACCACAAGGATATGGACTCGTTGGCAAGTGGGTTGTTTTGAATACAAGGGTTTATCATGAGTCTATATGTATCCTGATTGTGGTTAACATTTATCTTTCCATGATTTATTTTTCTAGAATTTCCTCAGATGAAAGGCCACTACATAACTTTCCATCCCTTGTAATTTAACACATTGTTTGGGATAATGATTGGGTGAATTAAATAAACCACACACCTATGGAAGGCCATGTTGTTCTCTCACTTGTCTCCCATAAATTTGTCACATTAAACTAGTTAGTTCGTCAACTTTTTTCATAAGTAAAGGTGATGAATCAAAATATTGTACCTCATGTATAAATCTTGTTCCCATACATCTTATACCAAATTGCTGCAAATTATAAGAAATATTCTCAATTATTATTCTAAATTTTATTTGAATTTTATCTATCAAGGATCCTCTAGATTAGGTTTCAATAAGATTATGATCATTTCCAAGAAATCCTTTGTAGAATAATACCGGTCACACCATGAGTCAGATTGAGGTGCGGTCAATTCGTACACCTCAAAAATGACTCATGGATCATTTTCCTAAAGTATAAAAATAATCCAAATGCGTTTGCTCAGTTTTCCATATGTCACTTGTGTTGTTTTCTAAAGTTTATGTCAATTTGAAACTGATATCAGACACTTTTAGCCATACTGGTCACACCGTGCGTCAGATTAAGGTGCAGTCAATTCATACATGTCAAAAATGACTTATGGATCGTTTTACTAAAGTATCAAAACAATCCTAATGCATTTTCTTGGTTTTACGTATGTCAGTTTTGTTGTTTTCTAAAGTTAATGTCATTTTGAAACTGATATCAGAAACTTTTAGCCATACCGGTCACACCGTGCATCGGATTGAGGTTCGGTCGATTCGTACACCTCAAAAATGAATCATGGATCATTTTCCTAAAGTATAAAAACAGTACGAATGTGTTTGATCAGTATTCCGTATGCCACTCGTGTTGTTTTCTAAAGTTAACGTCAATTTCAAACTGATATCAGACACTTTTAAACATACCAGTCACACTGTGCTTCAGATTGAGGTACGATTGATTTTTACACATCAAAAATGACTCATGGATCATTTTACTTAAGTATCAAAATAATCCTAATCCATTTTCTCAGTATTCCGTATGTCATTAGTGTTGTTTTCTAAAGTTTATGTCAATTTGAAACTGATATCAGACACTTTTAGCCATACCAGTCACACCGTGCGTTGGATTGAGGTGTGGTTGATTCATACATATGACAAATGAATCATGGATTGTTTTCCTAAAGTATCCAAATAATCTGAATGTGTTTTGTCGGTATTCAATATGTCAGTAGTGTTGTTTTCTAAACTTAATGTCAATTTCAAACTGATATCAGACACTTTTAGCCATACCATTCACACCGTGCATCGGATTGAGGTGAGGTCAATTCATACACCTAAAAAATGACTCATGGATTGTTTTAATAAAGTATCAAAACAATAAAAACACGTTTTCTTGGTTTTCCCTATGTCACTTGTGTTGTTTTCTAAAGTTTATGTCAATTTGAAACTGATATCAGACAATTTTTGTCATACCAGTCACACCGTTCATCGGATTGAGGTACGATTGATTCATACACATCAAAACCAACTCATGGATCATTTTCCTAAATTATCAAAACAATCTGAATGTGTTTGCTCAGTTTTCCATATGTCACTTGTGTTGTTTTCTAAAGTTTATGTCAATTTCAAACTGATATCAGTCACTTTTAGCGATACCGGTCACACTGTGTGTCGGATTGAGTTGTGGTCAATTTGTACAGGTCAAAAATGACTCATGGATCATTTTCCTAAAGTATCAAAACAATCTAAACACAATTTCTTGGTTTTTCGTATGTCACTTGTGTTGTTTTCTAAAATTAATATCAATTTGAAACTGATATCAGACACTTTTAGCCATATCGGTCACATCGTGCATCGAATTGAGGTGCGGTTGATTCGTACACGTAAAAAATGACTCATGGATCATTTTAATAAAGTATAAAAACAATCCAAATGCATTTTAGAAGTTTTCCATATGTCACTTGTGTTGTTTTCTAAAATTAATGTCAATTTGAAACTGATATCAGACACTTTTAGCCATACCAGTCACACCGTGCATCAGATTGAGGTGCGGTCGATTCATACATGTCACAAATGAATCATGGATCATTTTCATAAATTATCAAAACCATATGAATGCATTTTCTCAGTTTTCTGTATGTCACTTGTGTTGTTTTCTAAAGTTTATGTCAATTTGAAACTGATATCTGACACTTTTATCCATACCGGTCACACCGTGCGTTAGATTGAGATTTGGTTGATTTTTTACATGTCAAAAATGACTCATGGATAATTGTACTAAAGTATCAAAACAATCCGAACGTGTTTTCTCCGTATTCTGTATGTCAGTAGTGTTGTTTTCTAAAGTTAATGTCAATTTCAAACTAATATCAGACACTTTTAGCCATACCGGTCACACCGTGCGTCATATTGAGGTTCATTCAATTAATACACATCAAAAATGACTCTTGGATCATTTTCCTAAAGTATAAAAACAATCGGAACGTGTTTTCTCGGTTTTACGTATGTCACTTGTGTTATTTTCTAATGTTTATGTCAATTTGAAACTGATATCAGACACTTTTAGCCATACCGGTCACACCGTGCATTGGATTGAGGTGCGGTTGATTTGTACACATCAAAAATGACTCATGGATCATTTTCCTAAAGTATCAAAACAATCCGAATGCGTTTGATCATTTTTCCATATGTCACTTGTGTTGTTTTCTAAAGTTAATGTCAATTTGAAACTGATATCAGACACTTTTAGCCATAATGGTCACACCGTGCATCGTATTGAGGTGCGGTCGATTGGTACATGTCACAAATGACTCATGGATAGTTTTCCTAAAGTATAAAAACAATATGAATGCGTTTTCTTAGTTTTCCGTATGTCACTTTTTTTTGTTTTCTAAAGTTAATGTCAAATTGAAACTGATATCAGACACTTTTAGCCATACCGGTCACACCATGTGTCGGACTGAGGTGAGATTGATTATTACACATCAAAAATGAATCATGGATCGTTTTCCTAAATTATAAAAACAATTTGAATGTGTTTTCTTAGTTTTCCGTATGTCACTTGTGTTGTTCTCTAAAATTAATGTCAATTTGAAATTGATATCATACACTTTTATCCATACCGGTCACACCGTACATCAGATTGAGGTGCGGTTGATTCATACACCTCAAAAATTACTCATGGATCATTTTCCTAAAGTATAAAAACAATATGAATGTGTTTTCTCAGTTTTCCGTATGTCACTTGTGTTGTTTTCTAAAGTTAATGTCAATTTTAAACTAATATCAGACACTTTTAGCCATACCGGTCACACTGTGCATCAGATTGAGGTGAGGTTTATTCGTTCACATCAAAAATGACTCAAGGATCGTTGTCCTAAAGTATCAAAATAATACGAACGTGTTTTCTCAGTTTTCCGTATGTCACTTGTGTTGTTTTCTAAAGTTATTGTCAATTTGAAACTGATATCAGACACTTTTAGCCATACCGGTCACAACGTGCACCGGATTTAGGTGCGGTTGATTCTTACACGTCAAAAATGACTCATGGATCATTTTAATAAAGTATCAAAACAATCCGAACGTGTTTGATCAGTTTTCCATATGTCACTTGTGTTTTTTTCTATAGTTAATGTCAATTTGAAACTAATATCAGACACTTTTATTCATACCGGTCACACTATGCATCGGATTGAGGTACGGTCGATTCTTACTGGTCAAAAATTACTTATGGATCATTTTCATAAAGTATCAAAACAATCCGAATGCGTTTTCTCAGTATTTCGTATGTTAGTAGTGTTGTTTTCTAAAGTTTATGTCAATTTGAAACTGATATCCGACACTTTTAGTCATACCGGTCACACCATGCATCGGATTGAGGTGCATTTGATTTTTACATGTCAAAAATGACTCATGGATCATTTTTCTAAAGTATTAAAACAATCTGAATGTGTTTGCTCAGTTTTCTGTATGTCACTTGTGTTGTTTTCTAAAGTTAATGTCAATTTGAAACCGATTTCAGACACTTTTAGCCATACCAGTCACACCTTACGTCATATTTAGGTGTAGTTGATTCTTACACGTCAAAAATGACTCATGGATCATTGTCCTAAATTATCAAAACAATCCGAACGTGTTTGATCAGTTTTCCGTATGTCACTTGTGTTGTTTTCTAAAGTTAATGTCAATTTGAAACTGATATCAGACACTTTTAGCCATACCAGTCACACCATGCATCAGATTGAGGTGTGGTTGATTTGTACATGTCAAAAATGACTCATGGATCATTTTCTTAAAGTATCAAAACAATCTGAATGCGTTTGCTCAGTTTTCCGTATGTCAGTAGTTCATAAGAGTCTCTCATTAAGTTATTCTTTACTATAAACTCAAATCATTTCTAAAACCATTTTTCATAATATAAGGATATAAAACATAAGAAAGGGTGATCATAGATGATCAATAAGTGTAAACAAGGGAGATATCAATGATCATATAAATATAACATAAGTAGTAGGAATTCACCTTCGTTGTCCTATTTGTTTACATTCTTCTATCACGTACAATGCCCATTCATTTCTAAACACATATATATCATATTGTGAATAAGAGTTTTTGAGATAGTCATAGTAGTACTGAAAAAAATATAAATACACCAAGGGTTAATAAATATTTTAAATGAAATAGTAATTATTTTCAAAAATACATCTTCAGGGATGCTAGTTTGTTCATGAAATATGATCTCTTTTATAAATTTATAAACATAATAACCGTAGTCCTTTCCATTTGTTTGTTTCGGAAACTGAAAAAACATTGAGAGAAATAAGTAATCTGTTTTGATATGTATTTGGATAGTGCAGTATAATTATATATACTCTGATACTTGTCCATTTTTAGATCTCATGCGCCTTGTCGTCCTTAGACCCTGGATTTATTCCAGCCTTTAGATGATATTAATACACCACCCTATCATAACAGAATCTTCATTAAAAAATAATATAAATTATATAAATAGATATTTAGTTCTAAAATGTTGGATCCAGTGTATTACAAATTGAAAATCTCCATCATGTGTGGTCGGTTTGTTGGATATCGATGCAGTGAATCTAGAAAATAAATATTTGGAGTATCTAAATTGATTACAATGAGCATCCAATGTTGCCTAAAAAAACAAAAAGGAATAAGTAATGATATAAATGTAAATAAAATTGATATGATTAAATTGTATAGTTTTACCCCTGAAACATTGGTATTAAAAAGAGCCTGTCAGTCATAATTTTGCATTGAAACGTTCTGAGAAGGTTTGACATTAATTCAGCCTGAAAATCAGAATCTATTTCTTTTTGTTGTGTAGACATGGTGTGAGGACTAACGAGTCCAAATTTATATTCACGGGAAAATACCTTCAATTTTTTTTTCATATATACACCTGCGAAAAATATGAAATGTATTTAGCCATAATTATCATAATATATCAGCTTCTGTAAAATCAAATCATGAAAACATACCTCATGTATACATTTATAACTGAGGCACCTATCCAGTCGTATGTGATGATTTCTGCTACAACGTCAGCACTAATGAAATCTAATGTTTCCACTCCGTACATATCTTTTTAACAAAAAATTTTGTGATTATTTCCACCTTTCATTTTTGTATCCACATGAACTTTCAATGATATTAAATGTGGATATAGAACGGGCGGGGTGAAGGTGCCCTCAGTAGATTGTTTTGATCGGTTGGTTGATCCTTTTGAGCTGTTATTTCATTTTATCTCACTCCCTTTTTCCTTCTATAACAACATTCATCGGTTCATCCCTTTTCTAATTAAATTTTAAAGGTTCTACTTGAAAAACGAATTGGAAATGAATACCTCCTGGTCGACTTATTTTTTTACAAGATTCGATGGCCATGAAAAGAATGTTCCAACAGCCGTATGAATGTCATCATCGTCATTTGGCACGGGTAGCTCGGAGGTCGACTCATGAGCTACGTTAATCGACACTTCGACATGATGGGTTGGAAGTGGTCTGGAGTGTAGTGTGTCATTCTGCATATTGAACATCGTAGCCCTCGCTACAAGGCGATGGGTGGGAGTTGACAGATATAAATCACAGTCATTTTCACCCTGTAGAATATCATTACAAGAAAGGTATCAGTGTCTATGTGATTCACATTTCATAGAAACAAATATTCAAATATTGATTACCTCGTTTAAGTCAGGTCTTTGAGGGGAATGGATCGCCTCAAAGCTGGTTGGAGGTGGGGTGGGTTGTTCTTGTAAAGACCCGAATAAATTCAAGGAAATTTTTTTTCTTAATTTTCTTTGGATTTTTACAATAACGCAGTTTCTGACGGCACCTGATTCCGATGCCCGGTGTGCCCGGAATCATTTTCCGAAGTTAGGCTCAGGTACGTTCAGTGAACGGACGAGCGGGTTTTTCTAACTTTTGAACCGGTGCTCGGAATCGAATTCTGAGGCCACCGATAGAATCGCAACGCCGGTATTTGCTTAGAAACGCCTCTTCCGGAGTTGCGTTTTCTCGGGTGTGGTTTTTAATTTTTGGGATTAAAGTTAAGAAATAAAATAAATTATACGACAAACTTTATTTTATTTCACTTAAGCCACTTGGAAGCCACTTGAAGCCACTTAAATCTACTTAAACTGAGTTGTTGCGGATAGGGTGCTATCCAAAAATATCCTACCCTCTTGGTAGGATATTTGTGAGGTGGGGCCCGCACGAGCCCCACCGTTTCTTTCCGCTAAGTAACGGACCCGCGAAAACCCCCTATTAAATAAAAGTCAACTGGGGCGTTTTCTTAAACAATTAAACGCTCCTATTAAATGGGCGGTTATTCATAGAAATTAATTCTATGAATTAATTTCGTTTATTTCTTAACACGTTTTCATTTTGTTGGCATGTTAATAAAATAAGGCCAACACACCTTCCTTTTGAAATGCTTTGTTAAGACTTTGAAGAATCTCTAAGGATCTTCCTCCTTCTTCGCGAAGAATGCGAAGAACGCGAAGAAAGCCGGCCCCCGACGAAGAACGCCGAACCCGCAGAGATCAGCGACGCGACACTGTGTACCGCGACGCCGATGATTCTCCCTCCGTGACGCTTCTTCCGCGACGATCCAACCCCGCAACAACCTTCGATCGACAACGTCAAGGTAAGGGATTGCGGTCCTTTAATTTTCCTTTGTGGATTATAACTCGATATGGATTTAATTATTAAAATTAAATCTATTGTTTCTTGGTCCTCAGAGTTCGTCGACGCAACGCCGAATACCGCGACGTGACGCTCCACTTGTTCCACGACGGTCAATTCCGCGAAGAACGCGCGTGCGACGACTTGACGAGGTAGGGAATTTATTTGGAAATAAATTTTTATTCCCGTAGTTGTTTCTTCTAAAACAAAAGAACCTGGATCAAGTGCAATTTTAAATTATTAAAATTGTATTTGATATGTTTGTCATGTGTTGATTATTTATCCCGACTGTTATTATCTAACGCGGAGGGTGCGGGCCAAACAAACACGGCCCGACAACCCTCCGCAGTTCTTCCTTGTTGTGCGGATTTGGTGGGCGATGACAAAATGTGCCGCAGAGGCGATTTAATGATCCCACAGTGAAGAACGGAACCCGGGAGGAACAACGGCGCAGACGAGAAGGAAATCGGACCACCGGAGCAACTCCGGTGGCCCGCGGAAGCTTCCGCCGGCGCCCAGCGCTCCGCCGGGAAAACCTCACCGTGGCTGAATCCGCAGCGGCGGGGCGGTTCCGCGGCTGCGTGGAACCGCGGTTCAGGGACGCAGCGGCCCGGCCACGTCCGGGTGATCTAGGGCGGCCCCCCGCGGGGGCCGCGATGTTGTCACGCGGGGGAATGCGCGCCCCCGCGTTGCTCGGCCGCTCGGTCGAGCTGTGCCGGACCGACCGGCCGAGCCAGGCCGCGTCCTGGCCTGGCCGGACCAGGTCCAGCCGGGTCGGACTGGTTAGGGTCGACCCGGTTTGGCCGACCCAGGGGGGGTCGGGCCGGGTCGGCCCGGGCCCAGACCCCCCGTCTTCGGTCCGTTTTCGGTCTTTTGCCCATAACTTGAGGTACGGGCCTCCGAACGACGCGCCGTTAGCGGCGATGCAATCCTTGGATCGAGACGGTCGTTTCGATATATCGCACTCAAGGTTTCGGGATACTTGAGTTCGACCGGGTTGGTTCGTACACGAAACCAACCGGGCCCTCGGAGCGGAAACGCTCATATCTTGAGCTTCGGACGTCTGATCGACGTGACGTCGACTTCGTTGAATTCCTCTAAGTGATACGGATCTTTGGAATACTCCGCCCGAGGTTTGGACGCAGGTGGAGTATGGTCGGGTTGGTTTTTCCTTAAAAACCAACCGGGCCCCTAAGACAAAAAAGCCAATATCTCTCAGACCGGGCGTCCAATTGACGCGCCGTCTGCGACGTTGAGTTCCTGTTGATGATACAGAACCTTTGGATACATCAACTCTGGACTATGTGTCAGTTGATGTATCATCCTCTCGGCTCATGGAGCGACCCTCCCGAACGAGCTTGCTGTGTGCGGGAACCCTAGAGCTGGCTGCGACTGCTACTATGACGACGATGACTGTGCAGAGATCCTCAGTAGATTCGATGGCGACGACTACAGCACTCAGCGATCCTTTGTGGGTCAGTGCTACAGGTCCTGTGTGGGCCCGATCCTGTGTGGGTCCGATCCTGTGTGGGTCAGCACTCAGCGGTCCTGTGTGGGCCAGCGCCTACAGGTCCTGTGTGGGACCGATCCTGTGTGGGTCTTTGCGGGGGTTAGTTACCTATCGATCCTTTGTGGGTCATTGCGGGGGTTAGTACCTATCAATCCTTCATGGGTCCGACGACTTAGATGGATCCGTGATCATCTCTATCGTCATTTGAAGAAGTATACCTGTGTGAGCTGAAACTCTGTTTTACTTTCCTTTGTGGATTGTGTTGAGCTATCCTGTGTGGATTTACGTTTTACTTTCCTTTGTGGATTGTGTTGAGCTATCCTGTGTGGATTTACGTTTTGCTTTCCTTTGTGGATTGTGTTGAGCTATCCTATGTGGATTTTACGTTTTGCTTTCCTGTGTGGACTGGGTTGTACTTGAGCTCGAAAGTTGGAGCCGAGCGAGAATTGATGACTTAGGTATATTTATGGGCATATACCTAAGCCGTGTCGGATGTTACTTCGTGATTGTATCTTTCCTTTGTGGTTTATCCTTTGTGGATTCTGGGAGACCTTCGGGGTTCTGGGGTCCCTACTGAGTAACTTATACTCACCCCTGCACGGGCTATGCCTGCACTACGTTGTATTGGTTGCAGACGACGGACAGCGCTGATCGTGGTGGAGGATTGCGGAGCAGGACGGTACTTGGAGGTGGACCACTGGGCGAGGTGTACTCGGAGCAGTAGGCTGGACCCGAGGAGCGGTGGAGGCTTTCTGTACCCACCCTTCAGGTGGGACTTCCAGAGGACGACTCGACGTTGCGACTTTACTTTTTCATTTGCTGTTTTTCCCCTTTCAGTTGTACTTTACAGTTGGGCTTGTATTTCCGGCCCCCTTTACTTTTCTGCACTTACTATTGTACCAGCTTTTACCTAGTGTTTACTTCTTCCACTTGCTTACTCTGTGGTGCTTGTTTACTTTACAAAGGAAATTCCTTCCCTTTTTACCGGGATTTACGCCTTGGTGCTAGTCGCCAGCCCCTGGCCTATGGAAGGCGGGCTTGGGGTAGTCACGGCACGGGCCCCGAGGACGGGCCGCGACAAATTGGTATCAGAGGAGTTCGGTTCTACCACCAACTCTGATCTTTCTTCTTTGTGAAGCAATAGTGTTTAGCATATTGGGTGTGGTTATCAGTCTATGGAGTCCAGTGTTGGTGCAGCGGCTGACGTATCCATACACCAGGACCCTGACTTCTGATTTCCGACTTAATGCACGAAAACATTGATTGCATGTGTGTTTCAAGTTTTCTTTGTGATTACTTCATATCAGCTCACCAAGTATACTATTCTGACCGTGGCACACCTGTTTCCTTTCAGGATGGCCCCATGATGGAAGCCAGCTAGGGTTCCGAGAGTGGTACGTGACGACAGCCCGCCGAGCGACGAGGCCTCAGTACAGGGCCCTTTGACGGCGGAGGCACCGGCGGTACCTCTACCCGCTGAGCCGCCGATGCTTCTAGCACTAGCCGCTGATGATGCACGTCGCCTCAGTGCACTGCATGAGTTCCAGTGCCAGCGACCGCCCAGATTCCGCGGGGAGACAGACCCCCAGGCAGTCGAGGACTGGCTGGAGGCAGTTGTTTGAGTTTTTAGACTAGTGAGGACACCAGCAGACCTCATGGTGATCCTCGCAGTGAGCCTACTGCACGCAGCAGCAGGACGATGGTGCAGCTTGATGCTCCAGGTGCACGATGAGGCCTCTCTCATCTGGAAATACGTTGAGGGCCTCTTCCACTCAGAGTTCGTCCCAGCCACCCTCCTTGTGGTGCGCATCCAGGAGCTTCTTCAACTGCGGCAGGGCAGCTTGACAGTCGCCCAGTACTCGGCGAGATTCACTGATCTCTCGCGCTACTCGACCGACATGGTACGGGACCCGTTCTTTCCAGGCCCAGACCTTTTAGCAGGGATTGAGACACGAGATCAGGGCATCGCTGATCTCTCTCAGCATCCCGACCCAGGCAGGAGTACTGGAGCGAGCCCTTTTGATCGAGAGCTTTCTTGCTGAGACTTCTCCAGCGCCGAGACCTACCGCGGGGCGGCACGTAGCAGATTATTCCGTAGCAGGCAGTCGGAGGATGACTCAGGGGTCCAGGCATACCAAAACCTCACGCAGACGGCCTCAGGACACTGGCTCAGTAGTGCGGGGCACACAGCGTGGAGCCAGTCTTTCGAGAGGCAGACAGTGCTACACTTGCGGCGGGCAGGGTCACATGGCTCATGACTGCCTGACCCACCGTGCCGAGGAGCAGCAGATAGTTGAGGGGCCACCCAGGCAGAGGCAGAGGGTCGACCGTGGTGGTCCGCAGGGAGGAGGCGGATGAGGCAGAGGAGCTGGCCGAGCAGTAGGTGGTGGGTGACGCTTTGAGTCTCTACCACCACCACCACCAGGAGGCCCGCCCCGACCACAGGGAGCTGGATGGAAGAGACAGGCACAACTCTAGGTAGTGGAGGCCTACGACCATGGCGTGCCTGAGATGATTCGAGGTACGATCTGTGTCTATTCCACCCTTGCTGCAGTTATTATAGACACAGGAGCGAGTCACTCTTTCATAGCCGCTGCCCTTGTTCGGAGCTCGGAGATTCCGATAGAGCCGTTGGCTCGATCCTTACGGCTAGAGACTCCTACAGGAGCAGACTCGATGATTACACATTGGTGCCGGCAGTGTGAGATTACTCTGGTAGGCGAGAGCTTCAGCTGCGATCTTCTTGTAGTGGCGTCGAGGCCTTACGACGTCATTTGGGCATGAATTGGTTATCTGCAGTCCATGCACAGATTGACTATATTAGCCGCAAGGTGCGATGTGTACGCACCGACGGGAGCAGGTTCATCTTCACCAGCGAGAAGGGAGCCTTCACAGCACAGGATGGACTTCCGTAGAGGAGAGGACAACCCATCACTCATCAGTTGGCTAGCCTCATCCTAGGATCTGTTGACGTGCAGAGTCCTAGTTTTCCTGCAGTGGTGGATCAGTATGCGGACATCTTTCCCGACGACGTTCCAGGACTACCTCCTCGCAGAGAGGTAGACTTCCATATTGACCTGTACCCCAGGACAGCCCCAATATCGACTCCAGCGTATTGGATGGCCCCCGCTGAGCTTCGAGAGCTACGGGTATAGTTGGAGGACTTGTAGGGTAAGGGTTTCATCCGACCCAGTGTTTCACCCTGGGCTTCGCCGATATTGTTCACCAAGAAGGTGGACGGGAGCTTGCGACTTTGTGTCGATTATCGTCGCCTGAACCAGGTGACAGTGAGAAACAAGTATCCGCTACCGAGGATTTATGACCTCTTCGATCAGCTCAAGGGAGCACGGTGGTTCTCGAAGATAGACCTCAATTCAGGCTATCATCAGCTCAGAGTTCGAGACGATGACGTGCAGAAGACGACTTTCAGATGTCGGTATGGCCACTATGAGTTCTTGGTTATTCCCTTCGGCGTAACCAATGCTCCAGCAGTGTTCATGGGCCTCATGAACAGGATATTTTAGCCATATCTCGATCGATTTGTTGTGGTCTTCATCGACGACATTTTGATATACTCGACGACTGAGGAGGAGCACGCCTATCACTTGCGGGTTGTACAAGACACACTCTGAGAGAAACAGCATTATAGAAAACTCTCGAAGTGTCAGTTCTGGATACGTGAGGTCCACTTCTTGGGGCACGTCATCTCTGAGGTGGGAGTTGCAGTGGATCCTGCAAAGATTGAGGCGGTGCTAGCTTGGGAGCCACCCAGGAGCGTGACATAGGTGCGGAGTTTCTTGGGACTAGCTGGATACTATCAGAGGTTTGTGCCAGACTTCTCCAGAGTTGTGGCACCACTCTCAGCTTTGACAAAGAAGGGGAAACCCTTTGCGTGGTCAGAAAGATGTTAGCAGAGCTTCCAGGAGCTGAGACAGAGATTGACCAGCGCACCTATCTTGAGGTTGCCTGAGGAGGGAGTAGGGTACGTAGTCTACTGCGATGCATCAGGGACCGGACTTGGATGTGTCCTGATGCAGGAGCGGGCAGTGATCGCCTATGGATCATGTTAGTTGAGGACGCATGAGCAGAACTACGCTACCCATGACCTGGAGTTAGCAGCAGTGGTCTTCGCTCTGAAGACATGGTGACACTATCTTATGGGCGAGCGCTTTACAGTCTTTTCTGACCACCAGAGTCTCAGGTACATCTTCTCGTAGAAGGAACTGAACCTGAGACAGTGGCGATGGCTCGAGTTCCTCCAAGACTATGACTTTGAGATAGTCTATACTCATGGGAAGGGGAACGTGGTAGCCGATGCTCTCAGCAGGAGGACGGGCATTCAACTACTTGAGGAGGCGACAGAGCAGCTAGCTGCTTTGCAGATATCCTTCATGGATAGAGATGGAGCATCCTTCCTTCAGTCTCTCACAGTCACTACTCCACTACTGCAGCGGGTCAGAGAGGCATAGCGTGGGGACGCCAACTGTGAGACGCAGCATGCATAGTTATCCTCAGGACAGTCACCTGATGGCTTCTCCTTTGGAGCAGAGCATGACATCCTTTTCAGAGGATGTACCTTGGTACCAGTCGCTTTATGAGAGGAGGTGATGAGAGAGTTTCACACTTCTCCTTTGGCGGTACATCCTGGAGTGGTGAAGATGTACCAGGTCCTCAGACAACAGCACTGGTGGCCGGGCATGAAGAAGGTTGTGGCAGAGTTCATTTCTCGATGCCTCACCTGCCAGCAGGTGAAGGCAGAGCACCAGGTACCAGCAGGCTTGGTACAGCCCTTGGAGGTCCCAGAGTGGAAGTGGGACGGGATATCTATGGACTTCGTGACTGGACTTCTACGCACTTCCAGAGGTCACGACTCTATCTGGGTGATTGTCGACCGACTCACCAAGTCGGCTCACTTCTTACCCATCAGAGAGCAGGGCTCAGTGGAGAGCTTGGGGCATCTCTACGTTCAGGAGATTATACGGCTTCACGGTGTGCCATCATCTATCGTCTCCGATCGAGATGCTCGCTTTACTTCCCGGCTTTGGAAGGGGTTGCAGGAGGCGTTCGGGACGTGGCTACGTTTGAGCACCGCCTTTCACCCTCAGACGGATGGTCAGATAGAGAGGACCATTCAGAATCTCGAGGACATGATCTGCACATGTTTCCTCGACTTTGTTCGCAGCTGGGAGGACCACCTACCCTTGGTGGAGTTCGCGTACAACAACAGCTACCACTCCACCATCGGGATGGCACCATACGAGGCATTGTACGGCAGACCTTGCAGATCTCCTTTGTGCTGGACAGACCCTGGGGAGTCAGCACTTATGGGACCAGAGATGGTCCAGGCCATGATAGAGAAGGTCCAGGTCATCCAGGAGCGGATGAGGACAGCTCAGAGCCGGCAGAAGTCTTACGCTGACAGGAGGCGGAGGCCACTAGAGTTCAAGGATGGCGACCACGTCTTCTTGCGTGTCTCACCTCGACGTGGATTACATAGATTTGGTCGAGGTGGTAAGTTGTCTCCATGCATCATCGGACCATTCCAGGTCATCAGCAGGATTGGCGAGGTGGCTTATCGCCTGGCTCTACCACCTCAGTTGCACCGGGTGCACGAAGTCTTCCACGTATCTCAGCTGAGGAGATACGTGCACGACCCGACGCACATAATTGACCATGGGGATCTAGACGTGGATGATGGGGCGGCTTTTGCGGAGGTCCCGGTGGAGATCGAGGATCGACAGGAGCGGGTCCTACATGGACGATCGATTCCTCTTGTGTGCATCAAATGGCAGCACAAGAACCTCCAGGAGAGAACTTGGGAGCGGGAGGCTCAGATGCATGCTCAGTACCCACATTTGTTTCCCTAGTTTATGATGTATCTTTATGGGGATGTAAAGCCCTGAGGTGGGGGTGATGTAAAGACCCAAAAAAATTCAAGGAAATTTTTTTTTCTTAATTTTCTTTGGATTTTTACAAGAACGCAGTTTCTGACGACACCTGATTCCGAGGCCCGGTGTGCCCGGAATCATTTTCTGAAGTTAGGCTCGGGTACGTTCAATGAACGGATGAGCGGGTTTTTCTAACTTTTGAACCAGTTCTTTGAATCGAATTCTGAGGGCACCGATAGAATCGCAACGCCGGTATTTGCTTAGAAACACCTCTTTCGGAGTTGCGTTTTCTCGGGTGTGGTTTTTAATTTTTGGGATTAAAGTTAAGAAATAAAATAAACTGTACGAAAAAATTTATTTTATTTCACTTAAGCCACTTGGAAGCCACTTGAAGCCACTTAAAGCTACTTAAGCTGAGTTGTTGCGGATAGGGTGCTATCCAAAAATATCCTACCCTCTTGGTAGGATATTTGTGAGGTGGGGCCCGCACGAGCCCCACCGTTTCTTTCCACTAAGTAACGCACCCGCGAAAACCCCCTATTAAATAAAAGTCAACTGGGGCGTTTTCTTAAACAATTAAATGCTCCTATTAAATGGGCGGTTATTCATAGAAATTAATTCTATGAATTAATTTCGTTCGTTTCTTAACACGTTTTCGTTTTGTTGGCATGTTAATAAAATAAGGCCAACACACCTTCCTTTTGAAATGTTGTGTTAAGGCTTTGAAGAATCTCTAAGGATCTTCCTCCTTCTTCGTGAAGAATGCGAAGAACGCAAAGAAAGACGGCCCTCGACAAAGAACGCCGAACCCGCGGAGATCAGCGACGTGACGCCGTGTACCACGATGCCGATGATTCTCCCTCTACGACGCTTCTTCCGCGACGATCCAACCCCGCGACAACCTTCGATCGACAACGTCAAGGTAAGGGATTGCGGTCCTTTAATTTTCATTTGTGGATTATAACTCGATATGGATTTAATTATTAAAATTAAATCTATTGTTTCTGGGTCCTCGGAGTTCGTCAACGCAACGCCGGATACCGCGACACGATGCTCCACTTGTTCCGCGACGGTCAATTCCGCGAAGAACGCGCTTGCGACGACTTGACGAGGTAGGGAATTTATTTGTAAATAACTTTTTATTCCCGTAGTTGTTTCTTCTAAAACAAAAGAACGTGGATCAAGTGCAATTTTAAATTATTAAAATTGTATTTGATATGTTTGTCATGTGTTGATTATTTCTCTCGACTGTTATTATCTAACGCGGAGGGTGCGGGCCAAACAAACACGGCCTGACAACCCTCCGCAGTTCTTCCTTGTTGTGCGGATTTGGCGGGCGATGACAAAACGTGTCGCAGAGGAGATTTAATGACCCCGCAGTGAAGAACGGAACCCGGGAGGAACAGCGGCGCAGACGGGAAGGAAATCGGACCACCGGAGCAATTCTGGTGGCCCGCGGAAGCTTCCGCTAGGAAAACCTCGTCGCGGCTGAGGCCGCGGTGGCGGGGCAGTTGCGCGGCCGCGTGGAACCGCAGTTCAGGGACGCGGCGGCCCGGCCGCGTCCGGGTGATCCAGGGCGGCCCCCCGCGGGGGCCGCGGTGTTGTCACGCGGGGGCATGCGCGCCCCCGCGTTGCTCGGCCGCTCGGCCGAGCCGAGCCGGACTGGCCGACCAAGCCGGGCCGCGCCCTGGTCTGGCCGGACCGGGTCCAGTCGGGTCGACCCGGGTTGGGTCGACCCGGTTCGGCCGACCCAGGGGGGTCGGGCCGGGTCGGGCCGGGCCCAGACCCCCCGTCTTCGGACCGTTTTCGGTCTTTTGCCCGTAACGTGAGCTACAGGCCTCCGAACGATGCGCCGTCAGTGGCGATGTGATCCTTGGATCGAGACGGTCGTTTAGGTATATCTCACTCAAGGTTTCGGGATACTTGAGTTCGGCCGGGTTGGTTCGTACACGAAACCAACCGGGCCCTCGGAGCGGAAACCCTCATATCTTGAGCTTCGGACGTCCGATCGACGTGCCGTTGAATTCGTTGAATTTCTCTAAGTGGGAAGGATATTTTGGAATACTCCACCCAAGGTTTGGACGCAGGTGGAGTACGGTCGGGTTGGTTTTTTCTTAAAAACCAACCGGGCCCCTCGGACGAAAAAGCCAATATCTCTCAGACCGGGCGTCCGATTGACGCGCCGTCTGCAACGTTGAGTTCCTGTTGACGATACAGAACTTTTGGATACATCAACTCTGGACTATGGGTCAGTTGATGTATCATCCTCTCGGCTCGTGGAGCGGACCCTCCCGAATGAGCTTGCTGTGTGCGGGAACCCTAGAGCTGGC
This sequence comes from Viscum album, assembly GCA_963277665.1. Lineage (NCBI taxonomy): Eukaryota > Viridiplantae > Streptophyta > Magnoliopsida > Santalales > Viscaceae > Viscum > Viscum album. The sequence continues at coordinate 1,937,102,270 of OY728142.1, forward strand.
TGCGACTGCTATTGTGACGACGACGACTGTGCAGAGATCCTCAGTGGATTCGACGATGACGACTACAGCACTTAGCGATCCTTTGTGGGTCAGTGCTACAGGTCCTGTGTGGGCCCGATCTTGTGTGGGTCCGATCCTGTGTGGGCCAGCGCTCAGCGGTCCTGTGTGGGCCAGTGCCTACAGGTCCTGTGTGGGCTCGATCCTGTGTGGGTCTTTGCGGGGGTTAGTTACCTATCGATCCTTTGTGATTCAGATCCTTTGTGGGTCATTGCGGGGGTTAGTACCTATCGATCCTTCATGGGTCCGACGACTTAGATGGATCAGTGATCATCTCTATCGTCATTTGAAGAAGTATACCTTTGTGAGATGAAACTCTGTTTTACTTTCCTTTGTGGATTGTGTTGAGCTATCCTGTGTGGATTTACGTTTTACTTTCCTTTGTAGATTGTGTTGAGCTATCCTGTGTGGATTTACGTTTTTCTTTCCTTTTTGGATTGTGTTGAGCTATCCTGTGTGGATTTTACATTTTTCTTTCCTGTGTGGACTGGGTTGTACTTGAGCTCAGAAGTTGGAGCCGAGCGAGAATTGATGACTTAGGTATATGTATGGGCATATACCTAAGCCGTGTCGGATGTTACTTCATGATTGTATCTTTCCTTTGTGGTTTATCCTTTGTGGATTCTGGGAGACCTTCAGGGGTCTCGGGGTCCCTACTGAGTAGCTTATACTCACCCCTGCATGGGCTATGCCCACACTACGTTGTGTTGGTTGCAGACGACGGACAGCGCTGATCGTGGTGGAGGCCTGCGGAGCAGGACGGTACCTGGAGGTGGACCACTGGGCGAGGTGTACTCGGAGCGGTAGGCTGGAACCGAGGAGCAGTGGAGGCTTTCTGTACCCACCCTTCAGATGGGACTTCCAGAGGATGGCTCGACGTTGCGGATTTACTTTTTCAGTTTCTGTTTTTCCCCTTTCAGTTGTACTTTACAGTTGGGCTTGTATTTCCGGCCCCCTTTACTTTTCTGCACTTACTATTGTACCAGCTTTTACCTAGTGTTTACTTCTTCCGCTTTATTACTCTGTGGTGCTTTTTTACTTTACAAAGGCAATGCCTTCCCTTTTTACCGGTATTTTCGCCTTGGTGCTAGTCGCCAGCCCCTGGCCTATGGAAGGCGGGCTTGGGGTAGTCACGGCACGGGCCCCGAGGACGGGTCGTGACAGTTCTTGAGTTGTTTTTTCTCTTCGCCTCTCCCCCATAAAAGTTTCTAGAAACTGTCCCTGACTTTTTAATTTTTCTTCAAGGTTAGCTAGTCTATCTCTCATCATTTTCATTTCTTTAGTTTGTTTCTCCTCTTGTTTTTTTTTTCTGAAAATATGTTTGGGGTGTCAGCCTAAAACTCGCACCTCTGACACGGCCATACTGTTCTGGTTGTTTCAAGGCCGCTGAAAGTATGTCCACATCCAGTGCGTGTGTTGTTGATTCCTGTGACTATGTCAAATAGAAAATATGGGAAAATAAGTAATCATCATGATGTAATAGTGATTTAAAGCAAAAAAAATTTATATTATGTCATACTTACACATGTTTCCCAGACTTTTTGTGTGTTTTAATCTACCCATTTCCCCTCTTTATTAACACGAGCCTCCTTCCATAGCACATGGCGTGGGATGGAAGTGGCTTGGGATTTTGATTCATCAATCGGTATATAAATAGAGAAACATGGTTACAGTGTTGTTTTATGTCACATATAAGTATTACAATACTTTTAAAATACATACCAATTTTTTTTCAATTGATGCTTACCCCAGCCTTGCTTTACAGTAGGGGCATGCTAGTTTTTCTGCCCGTTCTTTATTTTTAGCACTCAGTTTCTGTTTCATAAATAAAAAACTGTCAATCAAAGTGATGAATACAAGGAATGTTAAACAACGTGTTACCAAACACAATGTACCATAAAAGTCTTCTCCGCACGATGGTTTCAAAATTCATCCCACACTCCTTGGGATATCAAGTGTGCATAAAGAGGAGGTGGGTGTGGCTTGATTTTCCCTTCATCATCTTTCCGATGAAATTTCTTTAAAATGGTGCGAAAGCCTCTATGAACTCTTCCTGCCAGTCTTAATACATATTATTTGTGCGAGACATCTACAATAAATGCACTATAAAAGTGATGATGTAGAGTTAGTCAATATTTAAGTATTTTATTTTATTTTATTTTAATATATTAAATAAATGATATCGTAATGTTACCATAATCTCTTCCCACATTAATTTTTTCATCCCACTGACAACATGGTGCCACAACTGTATATCAATCGGCACACGTTGCCGAGTGACGATTCCAATGTAGCTACTAAACATGGCTTTGTTGGGGTTTACATGCTAGCCTCGCTTATTCCATCCCACCTCATATTTGATGCCTTTTGCTTTTGCCTTAAGGATTTTGGCTAAAACTACGATGCACCTGTTTTTTTTTCCGCTGGGGTTTCATTGCCTACCATTTCTTCGGTTTCTGCATCATCATTATGTTCCTCTGAAGCGCTAGCATCGGCACTGGGACCAGCAACAACAGGTTGAGAAACCTATTGTACCTCAGCAGTGGGACCAGTAGAAACAAGTTTAGAAATCTGTTTTACCTTAGCAGTGGGACCAGCTGCAATAGGTTGAGAGACCTGTTGCACCTCAGTAGTGGGACTAGCTGCAACAGGTTTAGAAACCTATTATGTCTCGGGATTGGGTGAATCAGCAGGTGCAGAAGTCATTATCTGCAGAAGTGGTTTAACATTTAATTTAGATCACATAAAAGTAGCAACAAACAGATAATAACATAATGTAACAAAATCTATATTACAATAAAAAAATAACATGATTATTGAACTCTCTTTTTTTAAATGATGAAGGGATTTTACCCCTCTATCGACTATCCATATCCCTTTATCGTGGTATCCTCTGACATACAAAATTTCATCTACATTGGGACCACTGCAAAATGATTTCTAAGTACTAATGAAAGGGTAATCCTCTGTTGAATTTTCATCTGACCCTTAAGTTGTTTTGGTCAATAACAGAACAATTGACTAGTTTCAGTTTGCAGAATCTAAAACATAAAATACTTGCACTGCCTATGATTCCATTATAAACAGTTCATCTTTCTCCCCTTCCTTACTGAAATCAACTTTCACGAATCCCAATTCATCTATTTTAACAGCACTCCTATTATCAACCCACTTTCATTGAAAAATTTGAACTCGAAATTCCGTAAAATCCAACTCCCATATTTGTTTGATGATGCCAAAGTATGACATATTCACATAAATTGGATTTCTGTCCTTAACACCAGAAACATGCATCGCTTCAGCCACAAGTGTAACCCCACTATTCTGCATGGTACTGTCTTCATCATGTTCATTAGTATAAAATGTATAACCATTAACTACATAAGCATTGTAAGATAATACATACACACTTGGTCCTCCGGTTAGCCATTGAAGTCAGTCTGAAATTGACTCTGGATTTTCATCTGACTTCTTAAAAATATGGTCCTGAAACCATCCTATAAACTGTCGATTATGTGTATCTGATATCCATTTTTCATCCCTAGATGGATTCAAATGCCTAAGAATTTCTTTGTGGGTTTCAACATATGGTTCAACATTGAAATTGTTATGAAAAACATAAAGGTGGGCCTGCTCTCGATCTGTAATATTGATTGTGACAACCTGTCTTCTAGAAATTCCTTTACCCTTAAGCTGCCCAGTGTGACGAGATTTCGGTAGGCCAATGCTTTCCACAACAGACAGGTATTCAGTACAGAATTCAATGACTTTCTCAAAAATATATCACTCTGCAATACAACCCTCTGGCTGATTTCAATTTTTGACATACCCTTTCAAAATCTTCATATACCGTTCAATAGGGTACATCCATCTATAATGTACAGGAACACATAGTTGAATCTCTCTCACCAAGTGGACCATCAAATTAACCATCATATCAAAAAATGAAGGTGGGAAGAACATTTATAATTCACATAATATGACGGAAATTTCTCTTTCCATAGTTGGAAATTTCGCCGGGTCTATTACTTTACTGCATATAGAATTGAAGAAGAAACATAGTTTTGTTAATGTATGGAGGACATTCTTGGAAAAAATTCAACTTAAAGTAATAGGAATGAGATATTGCATCAAAACATGTCATTCATGTGATTTTAGGCCTTTTAACTTCAAATCTCTCACTGACACGAGGTTCCTAATATTTGAAGAATACCCCTCTGGAACATTTACGTCATTCAAGAAGTTGCAAAACTGATATCTCTTCTACCTGGAAAGAGTGTAAACAGCAGGAGGAAGAAATGTTCATTTTTTACCCTTCACTAGTGCCAACTCTTATTGTATTCTCATCTCAACCATATCCAAACTAGCCTTAATTCCATCTTTTATTTTTCCAGGTGTATTTATCAATGTGTTTATGACACTATCAAGTATATTTTTTCTACATGCATAACTTCAAGAAAATGTCTAACATACAGACAATTCCAGTATGGTAATTCAAAAAAAAACTAATCTCTTTTTCTAACCAATTTTCGTAAGGTTTTTCAAAGCTGGTTTACCAAAAGTAGTGTCCACATTTTTATCTTTCTTAAAAAATTGATCGCCTGTTAGTGGAGACGGTGCTGTAACTTCTTCTGAACTTCCATAGAATGATGTCGTCCAAGATCGGTACTTATTTCGTCAGGGTAGAAATCTGCGAAGTCCTAGAAACACAGTTTTCAATGAATGTTTCAACCTAATTAATTTTGTACCTTGTTCGTAAATGGGACACCCTTGAGGTCCTTTAATGCAATATCTTGACAAATTTACATAAGCAGGGAAGTCATTTATCGTCCCGTACAATATTGCTCTCAAAGTGAAATCTTCCTTTTTGTAAGAATCATACAATGTAACACCTGAATCGCACAATAATTTTAAATCTTCAATAAATGGAGCTAAATGAACATCAATATCATTACCCGGTTGTTTTGGTCCTGATATAAGCATAGATGACATGATGTATTTTCATTTCATGCATAACCACGATGGTAAGTTATAATTTACCAACATAACCGGCCATGTACTATGATTGTTTCTTTGAAAACCAAAAGGGTTCACTCCATCTATATATAATGCAATATGAAGGTTTCTCGACTCGTTTCCAAATTCAAGATACTCATGATCAATTCTCTTTCACTGAGGAGATTCTGTCTGGTGACATAGTATCCCATCTTTATTTTTTGTATTTTCATGCCATGTCAATTGTCCTGCAGTCTCCTCACTTCCATACATGTGCCTAAACCTTGTAATGATTAGAAAGTACCATACAAATTTAGTAGTACTGGATTCATATTTATTATATCGAGACGCACCACACTTTGGGCATTCTTTAAGTGATTTTTGGTCTTTGCGAAACAATATACAATCATTCAGGAAGGCGTGTATTCTTTTAGAGATCATACCCATCGAGCATAGCATTTGTTTGGCATCGTATGTTCGGCTCGGGAGCTCATTATCTTCTGGGAGCATGTCATTCAGGAGAGAAAGTAGTTCCGTAAAACTGGCATCACTCAACCCATTGTCTGCTTTCAAATTATACAGCTTTAGTACGACTGACAGTGCTGTATATTTAGTGCAACCAGCATACAATGACATCTTTACACAACTTTTTAACTTCTCAAACAATTTTGGGCCATCACAAAGTTCATCTTTGACAGTCCTTGTAATTTCCTCAATACGATCTTCATTATCATCACATCTATAATCACATCCTCCATACGGTCATCTTCATTGTTCATACTTGTAATCATATCAGATGATCCATAAAACACAGTGTTATCCCAGCCACTACCAACATTCTTTGTTTCCCCGTTTTTATTCCAACATGTATAAATCTGATCTATTCCATGACAGATCAAGTGTTTTCCAACTCCTATAGACTAATTTATTTTGAATAACAATAGCGTAAACACGAACAAAGGATTTGAGAAGGGTTATATTCATGATCTTTTTCAAACTTTATAAACTCTTTCACGCCTTCTTCATACTCTTTTGTTAACCGATTGTAATTCATCCATTCTTTATTTATATTCATCCTATTTGAAATCCAAAGGATGGGTATATAGGTTAGGGGAGAAGGAATATGAGTATAATTTAGATAAAAAACTAGATACTTCAAAAATGGTGGGGGCGTGCTCATTAATAGCAAATCTTGGGTGGCTCTTAGGATTCATCCATTCTTTTCCTCTCTTCGATCCCCCTAATGAGGGGTGGTTCTTGGGAGTTTTCTATAGTGCATTAGTGAGTTCTTCCATCATACTTCCTCCATTACTATTATCCTTTCTTTCCCTATTATTTGGGATGATTTTAACTAGGATTTGTGTGATGATTTCACTGTATCATCTTCAAATCAATTCAGATGATGTAGATTTTGTTTGTATTGGCTAGAGGTTATCCTTGTATGATGAACGCACCATGTTTTGTGTGGTTTAGGTGGTGTTGTGTTTCCCAGTGAGTTTTTAAAAGATTATTCCTAATTATATTAAGGTGAATAATTAATTATAAGATTCTATAATCAATTATTTGGGAATTGTGCCTTGAGATTGGGTCTCAATCATTAATACAAGATTAGATAAGGCATGTATAGTCTTGTTTGATGATGAGTTGATCTTGGTGAGGGGCTTACTCCATTTTTTGAGGTAAGTGGACCCTATAACACAAAACCATGTTCCAATTTATGCATGATTGTGCATTCATGCATGAGTATATGTGTTCCAGTGAAAGGGATAGAAATCAAGAGCAACCTAAGTAAATAAATAGGGTGTTTTCGATCCACCAAGAGATAGAGTGAGGGTTCTATTGAATGTTTGTGATTTTTTGATCATCCAGAGATTATGTATCCATGGAGGTGAGGTTTCTAGTTGTGTTTATGAGAGGATCGGGTTTGGTATGAGATTTTTATAGCCTAGTTAGGTTTTATAAGGATATTTGAGTAGGTATTAGAGTCTTAGGCCTAAAGAAGATGGATAATATAGTTTTATATGTCACGTATGATGGGGAACAACCTCTTAAGGATATATAAGAGTCACAGTGTGTGTGATGAGTAGGATATTCCATATAGGGATTGGTGAAGTGTGACATAGAGGATTTACTCCTTATAATTGGATTAAGATATCTCCAAGGGAAGATATGATATAAGTGAGGGTCAGGGTAATAGTCTGGATGACATAGAATAGGGTATCCAAGGCTCTTAGTGTGAGTTTATTAGGATGGTCATTATTTAGTTTTAATGAGTTTTAATGTGGGAATTAGAAGATGATATGGACTAGACTATTGAGGCCTAGATCAAGTATAGCATGTGGGTTGTGACATTACTATGTAGAGATGACTGTGTGTTGGTATCAATGAGTAGAGATGGGTTAGGTTTGTAGAACCTAGTAGATTCCCTTATAGGCGTAATTAGAATGTTGATAGGTTGGGAATAATTTTCATGTATAACCAAGATGGTTTCAAGGAGATTATTATGCAAGGCTAAATGGATGGTGACTTTTATCATTTATGGTCAGACCGACTAAGAGATTGGAACTTCATATGACTTTCACCTAGTTGAAGTATGATCATCCATGGGGACCACCTATTGATGATGTGGTTTAGCTAATACAAGTGGTTGGCTATCTAGATACCCTCCTTAGATTACTATTTATATGTTTTGTGGCATGAGATAAGATGGATGGCCTTTATTTAAGTGATAAGGTGTTGGTAGGACCCTACTTTGAGTGAGAAGGCATTGGTCAAATGGGATTGGTGTGTGACTTCCATGGGATCCACCTATTGATAGTGCATTTTGACTTGTGATAGAGGTTGGATATTGTGATTCCCTCTTTAGATCATTTTTTGTATGATAATATGATGTGAGATATAGAAATGGGGATCACTTTGTATTGGTTTGGATTAGTTTTGTGAGAGGTTGTCTATAGAGATTCCCTCCTCAAATTGTTTTTTATGTGATGTGATGGTGAGACCCACTGTAAGTGAGATGGGAGTAGCTACTATGTTGTGGAATTAGAGGATATGTGAATCACACCCAATGTGAGAGGTTGGTGGAACTGTTATGTTATAAGAAATGATGTGATATTTAAATTGGTATATGACCCAACCCAGAGAATAGTGTACAATATAGTGTACAATATAGAACATACCAAACATATGTCTCATCCCATTGGCATGCCTCACCTGATGACATGAATTCACCAACATGGACGGTTCAAAACCTACCTAGCCTAACTATGGGGTAGTATCCAAAATCAGAAAAAGATCCATACTAAGGGCCACTAGACAGAGTGAAATCCTAATCTAGTGTAACAAACTTTCACAAAAAATACTCTCTCTATTCAGGTTTCTATCACAAGGCTATAGTGGGGACAACTAACCAAGATCAAACAAGTAACCAACCACACATGTGTCACACACACAAGCATCACACAAAAGAATCACACCAAATCATAATTAATCTCAATATTGAAAATAAATGAAAACATAATTAATTCATTCAAATTCAATTTTACTCACCTTAAGGAGGAGGAGGTGTCGACAGTGGAGTCAAAGGAGAAAGTGGAGGCAGGGGAGGCAGCTCAGAGGCAGCAGAGGTAGAGGAGGTAGCGGAGTAAGCGGAGGAGGAGGAGAAGGAGGAGGAAGCGCTGGTGGAGGAGGAGGAGGAGGAGGAGGCCATGGTGGAGGAGGAGGAGGATCCGCGGTGGAGGAGGAGGAGGAAGAGGAGACGCGACAGAGGAGGAGGAGGAGAAGTAGGCGTCATAGGAGGAGGAGGAGGCGGCAGCCGCGACGGAGGACGAGGAGAAGGAGGCAGTGGCCACGGTGGAGAGGAGGCAGCGGTGGAGAGGAAGCAGTAGCGCAGGGTAGGGCTTCTGTGAAATCTTGACAGGGTGCGGGGAGGAGGAGGAGGACCCGGTGGATTTTATAAATCTGGCATGGACCTTTATCAGCACTAGTAAAAAAACACTGATAAAGGGGGTCTTTATCAGCGCTAAAATGAAAAGCGCTGATAAAGACCCCCTTAATCAGCGCTTTTTTAGCACTGATAAAGGTTGAACTTTATCAGCGCTTTTGTAGCACTAATAAATGCATACTTTATCAGTGCTAATAAAAGCACTGATAAATGTATAAACTTAATAATTTGTTTATATTATTATATATTTATTTAAAATGATATTTATGATAAATATATATATATTTATTAATAATTATAACTCTAAATAAATATATCTTTATTTATACTTATAAAATTATTTAAAAGGTATATTTATATATATATCATTGAAAATATAATAAAATATATATGTATTTTTTAAATATAATGTAATTTTAATTATAAGTGTACATTTTTTAGAACATATATATTATATGGGTAACATAATAATTATAAATCAATAACACATCAACGTGATATGTAATTATAATCTATAATTGAACATTATTCGTGCACATATATTTACGCATGATATATTCATTGACCCCGATTCATTGGAAAACACACATATATTCAATAATTTTAATTATACATATATATTAAAAAGTATTATATATTTATAAATAAAACAAATACATTAAATATAAACAAATATAATAAATATATATATTAAATATAATGAATTAATAAATCTAATAAATATAATGAATTAAAAAATCTAAAAAATCTTATAAAATCTAATAAATATATTTATTATTAATCTTACAATTATTTAATTATATATATATATTTAGTTATAACATGTGTTTTTTATTTAATGTATATTATAAAATTATCAGCTCTAAGAAAAGTGCTGATAAATGTAACCTTTATCAGCGCTTTTTTTAGCGCTGATAAAGTCCTACCCCTTTATCAGCACTTTTTTTAGCACTGATAAAGTACTACCCCTTTATCAGCGCTTTTCCTAGTGTACTTGCATGAATTCACCTAACCGTCTCCATGAAATAGTATAGAGGAATGATATTAAAAGAAGAAAAAATATAGAGCAAACCTTGCAAGACATAACTCTAGGTAATACATCAAAGTATGATAGGATATAACCAAAGTGTAGACGGGAAAAATATTCACCCATCTAGAAATGAAGTTCCAACCTGAAAAAAACTGTAATATAATGTATCTAAGAGAGATCAGATCTTGATCTCCAAGGACCATCATATACGACCCATGCACTTGAGTATCATTATTCTCCACCAATTTCACTGCTAAACTATTCATCGCTAGTATAATACACGGCATGTGTGGGAAAATCCCATGTAGGGGTGAGTATAAACATATCCAATAGGATGCCTTGAAAATTAAAGAGGGATAAATATAAAGATATGATAGAAGTAGTAATCTAAACCCTAATCTAGAGGTAAATGAAGGCAAGCAATATATATTCTCATAAAGAAACCAAGATAAGAGATAAATGGTATCTCCATATTAAAGAACAGTCAGGATGATGAGTATGCATGTGACCCCAAAGGTCTATTGTCGATACCCAGCATATTGCATGTCTGTCAGAGAAAGTTATGAGGAGGACCTACACCAAACCACTAATCCAAATCCTGATGCGAAAAAATCTTCAATTGAGGACTTGTTCCCTAGTATGATTGGGGGATTCCACTCTGTAGATGGATAGAGGACCTATGCCTTAGTATGATAGGAGGGTTCCATTCAAAGCATGTAAAAACCATACCCAAACATGATATGGGGTTCCACTTAGTAGGTATAGATAGAGGACTCGTTCCATAGTTTGTTAGGAGGTGCCACTCAGTGGGTAGAGGTCCTTTTCCCTATTACCATAGGGGGGGTGTCACTCAGATGGTAGTAGACTCACACCATATTATTACAGGGGGGGTGCCACTCAGAGGTTAGAGGACCCACACCCTTGTATTGTAGGGGGTACACTTAGAGGCCAGAGTATCCATGTGTTAGTGTATCAGGGGGGACTAAACTAGTGTAAGGAGTATGGGGGACCCTCACCCTAGTGCAATAGGGGGGTCTCAACCCTGGCCTCTCTCTGATGATCCTTCCTAATCATTGCTACAAATTCAGTTCCACCTGAGGAAGCACCACACTCACAACACCTCATTCAATATCTTTAAATCCATTAAAAGTTCTAGGATCACATTTGATGTGGAAAACGGATTAGGATAAGCTACTCACAGGCTAAAATACAAGTCTAAATGAAGGAGATATGCATGATGAAATTCCCTGAGAAAAGTATATGGCATGTACTAGGGGTCACAAAATGTGTGATCTCACCTGGCCTCCTAGACGTTTCCATGTCAACACATGGATTTCTTTTACATGTAGAACAACACAACATATAAGGGAACTACATTGAATGTATTAGTCACCTTGGGCCTACCAGTGTGCTCAAAGACATGCTCGTGTCCTTCAGGTCAGGCTTGTGTACTCCTAGAGTACACGGTGTGTCCTTCAACATGGGTTCCTAGCCGTGTGTATCAAGAACATGACATAACTAACTGAGGAGGGTCACACAAAATATGGGTCTGTACACATGGTATGTGGTCCTTATATTTACTAAATCCCTAGCCACCATAGTAGAGGGTGACTACATGGAATGCATTCTTAGACTACATTCCATGTAGTTATGTTTTCTATAGAAACCTATTTTTTCACAGGTCATCATCACACCACTATTTTCCCCTCCAAACATACTGAGGCTTATAGATCTAGGGCCATTCATGCCCAATCAATCACTAGTGTCTAGATTCCAGCTACTCGAACCCCACATGAATCCTAATTATCATCGTTGGGATCTACCATTGATACTCTGGATCCCAGATCCACATAGGTCTCACCTAAAACCCAAAACTCATCCCAAATCAACCAAAAATCATCAATACATTTGTCTTTAATGAATCCTCCATGAATCTGGGGGTTTGAACATGCTTGAACCAACACTAAAAATTTCAATCCACAACCTCATGGAACAATGGTAAAGAATGAGAAGAATGGATGGGGAAAATCAAATAATCAAAATGAATCCATCATTTTCCAAGAATTCATGTAAAATTATCACAAGATCAGGGTATCTAAGGTGATATTAGGTTGAATGGAAGCAAAAAAATCAGATAATATAACCAATAAATTTACAGGGCTCATGTGAAGGATAAATAAATCACATATCAAATAAACTATATCAAACACATGAGTTAAAAATTTAATCAAAGGGGGAAACACAATTTAAAACATCTACATCAATCATGGATCATGTTTTGGTGAAAAATTCATCCTCTAGTGATGAGGATTATTTTCTACATTCCCTTCCTCTCGATCCACCTCGATCTGATCGTTCGTTGTCCTCCACTCCAGTCCTCCAAGGATGAACAATCAAAGCTCCTACAAATTATCCCATGGTTTATGTGGATAACCCTATATAATTTTTATAAAAATTTATTTATAAAGTTAATTAGGTCATTTTTAATTTAAAATAAAATAAATAAATTTAAATATTTATTTTAATTAAACACACCACTATTGACTGCCTCATTCAAACGCCATTTCCATCCAAACTTAGGTAAAACCTAGGGTATACCCTAAATTTTGGATTCAACCATCATCCTATATTTCCAATCCAAGATTCCTTTTGGGAGTTATTATAATTTTTTAAGAAAACTACACATGTTTGTAATTAATATATTTAATATTTTTATAATATAAATTATGGGCTCACTTGGCCTCAAAATCTCACATTGTCTTAGTGTCTTGCTCTAAAAATATTCCTTAATATATTATAAAGTATTACAAGGTAAAAAAAGTCACTAAATGATCCCCTACTTCAATAATTTTCTCCACAAAATACACAATGTATTCAAAAAGGTGGGGATACTAAGTCTGCATCTGACTATCTTACGCATAGATGCTCTCATGCATGCTCTTTTAATTCCAAAACACATGAACCAATAGAATGGTCGGTCCTCATAGGATCATCTCCTACTGATCCTCGATCACTAATAGGTACTCAATAAAGGTGGATCTATCCTCAATGTCTATAAAGACCAATATTTTTCCTTATAATACTTTGAAATACTTCTATATATATTTCCAGAGTTAGGCGCTGAGACGATGTACTATTTTGAGGCTTATTGAACATAAAATTAATTTTATAAAAATATTAAATATATTTTATATTGAGAGCATGTAGGTTATTAAAGGAAATATGATAAATATTAAATGGAATCTCATATCATAAATTTGAGACCACGGTTGCATCAGAAATGTGTTGTTTACCCTATGCTCGACTTAAAATGAGTCAGAGCAGGGCGTTCAAACTCCTCAATCCTTTTTGGTACATTCAGTGAAATAAATAAATAAATAAATAAATAAATAAATAAATAAATAAATAAATATTTCATTTTAAAACAATGAAATGTTCTATAATAATACTTATATGGTGAATTTTTTAGGGTTAGCCGCATAAAACCTAGGATAATTCCAGAGCTTCCCTTCCTCTTTTTGGTTGGAAAATCACCTTAGAGGACAATGAAATGATGGATCAGAGTGGATTGGGATGTAGCGAATGTAAAAACTCCTTATGATAATTGGAAAGTGTGTTCTTTGATAACTAATGATCCAATATCTTGATAGGACTCATCAATTTTTGGTTTACACTCTCTTTGATTAAATCGATTGAGGAGATTGATCCCTTCTATCAATCTATACCAATTGTGGCCTAATTATGTGATTATGTACCATATTTAAATTGTTTTTTGAGTTTGATTCTAACCATAGTATCACATTTCTTTATCATTGTCCAATAACTCTTGGATAATGATGGTTAAACATTTTTTATGGTTCCTTTATCCCAAATTGTCTTTATGTTTTTCACCGGCATGACCCTACTATCTTGGTTTGACATTGTTGGGAGGTATCGTGCCTAATCAAAACCTTGGAATCATAATAGATCGACAAGAGAGACACAAATTGATGTAACAAGGATCAATCTGGGATGTTTGTGAGGCATGGGAGATCATTTTGACAAACACAAATCAAATCCATTGTGGCGAAAGGTTGCATGAAACACTTGATAGAGATCCAAAAAACAATAGAGACTGATTTCTGAAAAACGATGTCTAGAAACCATGATTTTCCGCTAGATTCACAAATTTCTTCGGAAGATAGTTCCAAAATCAAAGTTGGAAGATTAGATTCAAGTTGAAAATATTAGATCTGGATTTCTGGAGAAAACCTGACTACATGTCGTGCACTGTGATGAACACACAACATGTATCCCCTTGAGTGCGGAAGATAGGATTTAGGAAAAGATAAGGATGATGTGGTGTGTAGCCCTCCAACACACCATGTACCCCTTCCCCAGATAAACAACCTATGTGTTGGATCACATGGGTAGGATACCATGTGGAAGTACACAACTAGGCATATGGTTGTGTACCCAAGTACATGGACATAAGGTTATATACACAGGCAAGGGGTCAGTACACAAATATGGGGTTTGGTACAAGGATATGGCTAGAAGGAAACTACCAGGTCCCGGGTAGCTTGGACACAACATACAGTATACGTGAATAGCATATACTTCTACATGGCCGGGAGCCACCTGCTGAGTGGTGACACGACCAGGCATTGGAGCGGGACCAAACACCACGTGGGTCCCCTCACATTCCATGTACGCCTTGGTTCATTTTTATAAAACATAAAGGTTCTGTATCTCCTTTGTTTGGACTCAGATTTTGGCCCATGAGTAGCCTTTACTAAGTTTTTTATTCTTAGAATTTGATGGTTATCTCTGTTGTGGATTTCAAGATATAATGTGGAAATGTTCTGGGCATGGTTCTTGTTGAGGTGATGCTTGACGATGGTAGTGGTCATGTAGAATCACCAGCGGCTTCTCATAGAGTGGACCGCCCCATCATCATTATAATAGGTCCCCTACAACTAACTTCTGAGTGGAATCCATTGTTGTAGCATAGCGTGGGTCCTAAAATTCTGAGTGGAACCCCCTATCAGATAAGGTTTGGGTCCTTGATGATTAGATTGGTACCCCCTTTCACACCATGGAATGGGTCCTCAATCTTTAGAGTGGAACCCCTCCATCGACATGGGTGCAGGTCCTCTACCTTAGTGAGTGACACCCCCTATCAGCATAGGTCATGAGTCCTTGTGACATTAACATGGAAACCCCCATCAGCATGGACGTGGGTCCTCTATGGATACTTACAGAGTAGGAACGCCCTAACATACTAGAGAGGGATTCTTTACTTTGATTTTGTGCCCCCTCGACTGTGTGGAATAGTTACAAGGCATGGATTGACATGGATGGTTACTTCTGGGCATTCATATGAGATGTTGGGCATCATTGGTGGACTTTTGGAATTGTTGGTGACTCTTCTTCTTAGTATGAGCTGTGATATGGATATCCCCTTACTCTCTCATTTGGATTTTTTTGACTAAACACACACACACACACATATTCTTCTATATCCACACCTTGGATTTGGTTACTCTCTTTCCATGATAGGTGAAGACGCGAGAAGTATTACACGTGCTTTCTGTGTCTAGTTTCTTATTTTTGGATGAGTCTACTCTTCTAATATAGGTGGAAAAGTCTCTACATGTAGTTCATCTAATCACTGTGTTGATCCCATTATATTTGGATGAGGTAACTTTCACTCTTGGTTTGGGTTTTGTTGTTCTCTTTGATTGTATCTTGCATCTACTATCTTTATATTCTTATTATATCTCTTACTACCACCTTCATCTCTCAGGGTGTCCTACTGGGTATGTATATACTCACCCATGCATGGGATTTGACCACATGTGTGATTTCTTATGCAGGTGATGGATAGTTCAATGGTGAATTTAGAGGAGATTAGGGATACCTAGTACTTTAAACCATCTATGGTGGTCACAAGTTGGGATTCAGTAGGTGGGATCTATTATTAGATTACTTTTCTAGTTTTTTAAGGTTGGGACCTATTTCTAGTTAGGTGTGTATTTTTCCCTTCACTTTTCAGTTTACTCTACTGTACTCTCGTACTATCTAGAGGTTTTTCATGCTTGGTTGTTATCTTATCTTTTTTCTTCTTTTAGTTTTAATACCTTTTCACTTTTGTATCAAGATGGATTTGTGTGTGTGTGTGTGTGCATATAGATATTTAGGAAAAGTCTTCCCAATGTTAGTAATGCCTTTGGCGATTATCTCCACCCCTTAGTCTATAGAGGTGGGCTTGGGGAAGTTGTAGCTCGAGCCCCGACTTGGGTCGGGTCATGAAAAATTGGTATCCGAGCAAGTTCAATCCTTGGTACATTTTCAAACTAACCCCCCTAAGAAGATTTGGTTGGGTTTAGGGAAATAGAGTCAAAGTTTCTTGAGTGTGGCTCTCAGGTTAGAGAATCTAGTGATGGCATGGGTGGATGATGTATCCATTCACCGGTATCTTGACTACCGACTTGTCAAATTGGCATACTGATATATTGGTTGCAAGGATCAATAGTACATGAATCATATAGGATTGAGTCTTTGATTTTCCTTCTTGAGTTAGATCCCTATAGTTTATATATATATATTCTCATCTTACCAAGGTACATCTTGATAAATCTCAGAATACCTCCATGAAGACAACCTACCAGGATACCAGTTACAGATCATGATGATGATCCGATGAGCAATGAGGCCTCAGTTCAAGGTCCATACCATGAAACCCTTCCTCCAAGTGGGAAGGTAGCAACACCACAACCTTTCGAGCAGTAGATTTTTCTAGCAGAGTGGGCTGAGTATGCACACAGGCTTAGCATGCTCCGCGATTTCTAGTGCCAGAGGCCATCGAGGTTCTATAGCAAGTCAGATCCTTAGGCAGTAGAGGATTTCCTAGAGTTGGCGGTCCATGTCTTCAGGCTCATTGAGACATCGAGTGATTATGTGATTGCGCTGGCTTCTAGACTTTTCCATGGAGCAATTGGATGCTGGTGGAGCCTTGTTTCATAGATGCATGATGAGTCGACACTCTTATGAGCCAAATTTAAGTAGTTGTTCCATGAGGAGTACTACCCCTCATTTTCATGATTAGTTTGGATCCAAAATCTTCTGAAGCTTCATTAAGGAGGGATGATGATGGACGAGTATGAATTGAGGTTCACAGACATTATGTGGTACTCTCTTGACATTATCTGGGATGACTAATTTCGAGAAAGAAAGTTTGACTAGAGAATACACAGAGAGATTCATGTCATCATGGTACCCTAGTGCATCCCCACCTACACTAAAGTGTTGGAAAGGGCACTCATGATAGAGATAATTCTACCAGATGGATGCCAGATAGTTGGAGCAGGTAGTGGACACCATATAACTAAGTCGTATACAATAGCTAATAGATGCTAGAATCTAGGATATCGATGAAATAGACCTCCTTGTGATCAGACTTATATCCATGATTAGAGGAAACATAGAGTACTAGAGAATCCCATAGAGGGATAGTGCTTTTCTTGTGATGGGAGAGGTCATATAGTGTGAGACTTACTGAAAAAACATGCTGAACAGCACAAGAAGATAGCTGATGGACCACCAAGGTAGAGAAAATTTCATGATTATGGATCTCCTAGGCATGGGAAGGGTGGTTCCTAGGGTGGTGGATATGGTAGAGGAGTATAAGGAGCTATAGGTGGTAGATGAAGTTATGATATTCTTCCACCAACACCACCATGAAACCCACTTCAGGCTCAGGGAGCTGGCGGATGGGGCCACAGACAACTATAGAATTTAGAGGTTTATGATCCTGCAACACATAATGTGATTAGAGGTATAATATGTGATTATTCTACATTTTATTCAATATTATTGGAAACAATTTATATGCATTTCTTTATCTCTATACTTCTAGTGCAAGATCTAGAGCTCCCAGTTGAGACACTAGCTCAACAGATTCGTCTTGATGTTCCTAAAGGGAAAGCTTCTTCTATATCATTTATCTTATAGTAGTGCAAGCTATAAATTGGTGGAGATAGGTTCACATGGGGCCTTTTTGTAGGATAGAATATGTAAATATGAGATTCTCAAATACAAGATGGGGGTGAATTGTATACTTTTAAAAATTCCTTTGGAACTTTTAAAGATGGTTATGTTTAACAAGGTTAAACAAGATAATTCACAAAACCTCTAAGTTCTAAACACTTGCTTGATTCAGGAAATGTGATTCCAAGAAAGAAATTCCAGAAAAGTGATTCTATAAATGAAACTTAATGAAAGTTTAAAAAGATGAAGATTCTACCTTAAAGCATATAGAATCTAAATAAATAAGAGTACAAGTATAATGAAGTATAAGATAGTTATACTTTCCTCAACAATACAAATGCAACGGAAAACTTGTAACAAAACAAGTAATAAGTAGTAAATATTTTAACCCAAAGAGAAGGGTATCCAACAACCTTGGATAAAGGTCCCTTGATTTATACTTTTAAGAAAGTATGTCTTACCCACACCAGGGTAGCCCTCGATACAAAGATCAGAGTCTGTCTTGCTATCCTCACAAGCCCTCAACTTCAAGGTAGTTGGCACCCTTGTCTTCCTCAGCAAGGAAGCCCTCAACTTCAAGGTAGTCAACACCCCTGTCTTCCTATCCCCATAAGACCTTGATTGTACACAGTAACAATCGGAGTCACACAAATCAAATCTTAACAAATAGTTCAGTACGCACTAAGCAATAAAGCCTCTCTCTCTAGAAATCAATTCAGCATAATGTAATCTCTTGATCGATCAAATTGTTGTGAGCTCTTTCAAATGAGATCTTATTTATAGGCACGACTTCAACAGTCGACTCCCTCCTCCAACGGTCATATTTTTACTTGAATTTTGGAGGGACCTGTACATTTGTCTCTCAAACAACGATTAGTGAGTAACTAAAAGCACGACATCATTTTATAATAAAACAAGTGTAAGAAAAAATATGGTTACATAACTAAAATCCAATATTCGGAATGTAAGAAAATGAATGTTCAGAGTCTATGGAAAAATTGAATTCAGAGTCTATAATACAAGGATATTCAGATTCTGTTTTCTAGGAATTCGGAACCTGAATTCTATAGAATTCCAGAGTCAAAATTTCAAGGAAATTCGGAAACTAGATTCACAAGAATTCGGAACCAGAACTTACAAAGTTCAGATTTAGAGTTCATGAGAATTCGGAGTCAGAACTCATAAGAGTTAAGAGTCTAAATTTAGAGAAATCAGAGTCAAAACTTAGAAAAGTTCATAACCAGGATTAGTATTCGGAATTTGGAGTCAAAACTCTAAAGAGTTCGTATCCAGAATTCGTATTCAGAATTCGGAGTCAGAACTCTAAAGAGTTCATATCCAAAATTCATATTCAGAACTCAGAGTCAGAACTCAGAAGAGTTCGTAATCAGAATTCGTAATTAGAACTCGGAGTCGGAACTCTGAAGAGTTCATATCCGGAATTCATAATCAGAATTCGGAGTCAGAACTCTGAAGAGTTCATTTCCATAATTCTGAGAATTCGGATCCTAAAACAGAATGCTTCATATCTAGGTAATTATAGGATTATGAGGTTTTGGTTTCAAACCAAATTTTACACTTATAAAAATTATGATATGAACAATAAAACATCGTAAGGATAAATTTCCTTTTTGATGGAATTTTTTCTTATAGAAGTAAACATAGGGTAAAAAAAATTTCCTTGGGATAAGGTGTTTGTGATTTTCAAAACAAGAAGAAATGGTAAAGTCATAAGGAAAACCTTAATGACTCACCAATCTCCCCCAAGTATGAAGGAATGGAAAAGTCATAAGGAAAAACTTATTGACTCAACAATCTCCCATTTTTTGGAAAGCACAAACATCCTTACGAAAAAGAATATAAGGAATTAGAAAATATTTTACAACATTTTTGAAATAAAACTTATATCCCTTTATTCATGGAAAATGTTGAATATGACTAACTCCCCCTTAGGTTTTGGAACACTAAGGACTGTATTCTAGATTTCTGGAATAAGAATTTTCATTATCTTGAGTATGGAAATATTCATAATGAGAACTCCCCCTTAGATAAACTCCCCCTTACTTAGGGATATTTTCTCTTTTACTTAGAATTATTTTTTCCTTCTCCCCCTTTGTGATTTTCAAAAAGTGTTTGAGGGAATGGAAAAAAATATGGTACCTGAAATATTAGTACAAGCATCCATACAAAACAAGAAACCACAATTTCATTAAGATTGGAAGTATTTATACAAGGAAAAATAGATACAACAAAAGATCGAATTTTGATCTATTTTTCTTCTTTTTCCTTGGGTATCAGCTTCTTCACAATGGATTTAAGCTTCTTTATTACATTGTGATCCTCCTATGCTTTCTTTTCTAAGGTAGTGATCCTATCATCTTGAGCCTTCAGAGCCTCTTCCTAAGCCTTCAGTAAGTCATCTTGCTTCACTAGATTTTCTTCTATCTCGATCCGGAGATCCCTCTATGTTTTCCAACTTTGAACAACAAAATTCAACTTCCCATTCAGATCTTTGACATCCTGAATATGAGTATTTTGTTCAGGATTTAGCTTTTTCTCAAATCTATTTGTAAGATCCTTGATTTTGGTGTCTTCGGTATCAAAATCCTCCTTGAAATATTCTTGAAATTGATCAAGCTCTGTCAAATCTTAAATGATCTTATTCAACCAGGGGGTCATTTTCTTACAAGATTTTTTGTGGGCTTCATAGTTAATAAGGAAATTTTTCTGTTTGGACTCAACCTTTACACACCTAACCATAACCATGGATATGGAGTCTGATTTCTGATTCATGCTATGCTGGATCATCTGGCATCTGGAGTAAATTGTTGGAAAGATCGGAATAGTGTCCACTAGCTTATTCAGGGACTGAACGAAAAAATCATGTCCTAAAGCTGATGACTCCAAATCTGACATTTTTCTTGGTGATGGTTCTTCTTCTAGCTCAACCAACTTCCTCTTAGAAGTTCTACCATCTTACTTCTTCCTCAAAATTTCTTTCATTGGGTTATCAACAACCACTTGTTTTCCCTTGTTGGTTTTCAGAATAGCTTATTTATTTGGAGATTCCTGCTCACTCTCAGACAACTGAAGAATCTTATCTTCATCAATTTTCTCTTTTTCAGCTCCTGCCTCAATGTATTCAGGGAGAATGAAGTCATGATTATGGCTCTCTTCCTCAGATAACTTGTTCACTTCCTCTTCAGCCTTCTCATCAATTCTAAGAGTAGAAAGTTTTGATGATCCGGATTGAGAAGTCCGGATTGAAAAATTTTCAGAAGCACTTTCCTTTTTATGAAATTCTTCTACTTGATTTATCATATCAATTGTGTTTTCAGTGCTTTGACCTTCCTGAACTTCTTACACAACTTCCTTTTCCACATCATTCTCTTGGGATTTTTGCGGAGTCATAAACTTTTTCCCTGGTGTTTAAGGTAATGGTTCTACTAAGAATGTTTTTGATACGAGAATGTTCTCGGATGCAACTTCAGTAGCCTTCAAAAGAGATTGCACAATCTCTGCCTCCAACATATTATTCTTAAGATTCTTCTCTTTGTCTTTCTTCTAAATCTCTTCAGCAGCTTTCACTTTCAATGCTTTGGCCTCTGCAGGGTCTAGACCAAATTTTGGTTCCCCTTCCTTCCGGTTCTTCTTATCCTCCCTACATTTGGCAACCACTTCATCCAGACATGCTTTCTTCTTTTTGGGATTTAGAGGTGCGGATTGGGATTTTTTGGCCTTAGGGGTTTTCTCTATTTCTTCCACTTCCTTTAGTTTCCTCTTCTTTCTAGCCTTCTTTAAAGGTTTATCTTCTTCAGCATTTTTCGTAACGACTTCTGCCTCATCCTCTAGTAGATCATAAAAATCACCTAACTCCTTAGAAAAACCTACTTTAATACTCTTGAGGGTATTATAATTGATTATAATTACTTTACAATTCCTTGGCGTGTAACTACAAGAGATCTTGAAATATTAAAGGCACCGAACTATCAGTTTGGAGAGTAGGGAAGGATACATGATTATTTGTGCTCTCATATTCCTATTCTTGATATTCTCCATCGTAATAAGAATATGATTCATCAGATTGATTTTCCTTAGATTTACCCAAAAATATAAGATATACATATTACTTTTCTTAAGAGTGTTTTTGTCACCATTTCTTGGTACAATAAGACCCTGAACCCATAACTCTAGGATCTGATTGTTGGTAGATAAGTGAGAAATTTTTGTGGTCTTGACATCTGTAAGTCCAATACTTTGCATAGCCTTTACTTTTACAAACCCCCCTTGAACATCCAGTAATTTGTGGTAACAAAACTTGGCTTCCCCTTCATAAGATAGCCCTACCAAACTAACATCCTTGGTATAAGAAAGTGCATATGTTTTTCCGTAACTTTTGAAGGAAAACTTTTCACTGCCATCTTCCTTGAAAAAACAAACTGATTCATAAAATTGTATGAGTAGATCTAGATACAAAACATCCTGATCTCATGTCTTTGAAATGGATACACTCTCCACCAATGAAGCTAGATATTCTTTGAGATAATAGATTCATACTTATTGAAGAAGTTCAGATGTACCAACCTCTACCTGTAAATTTTCCACTCCGAAATCGGCTTGACATAAGACATTTCTTGAGAAGGAACTTCAGTAGACATTTGGACTTGAGAAATCTTTGAAAATCCAGAATGGGATTTTGAATTTGGTCAGAGCTTCAACACGCAAAAGCTTTGAAAACTGATATGGGACAACCATCAGGGGTCCCCTTTTTATAGTTTTTGAAGCGACAATTGAAATTTCCATCTGAATCCAATGGCTTAGAAATCTTCTGATCTGATCTGACGATTGAAATGATAGCCATAAGGAAAATTTGGTAGGATCTGATATTTTAAGGTTTTTAAAAGAAAACATTCGGATTTAAGGAAACTAGAATCCGAAGAATTTTAAAAACAAAAGAAACTAACAGCAGGTAAAAGGTTATAACGAAAAATTAAGAAAGAATCATACCTTTAGGATTGTTAGAAGAATTATTCGTATTGAGGAAAATTCTTCTTGAATGACTTTAGATTCTGAAAAAAAACTTGAGTATGAAAAATAAATGAGTACACAGATCTTCATTATGAAAATTTTCATTACGAAAATCTTTATTACAAAAATCTCAAGTACAAAAAACTTCATTACGAAAATTTCAAGTACGAAAAATTAATTATGAAAATTTAAAGTTTGAAAAATTCATTACGAATATTTCAAGTACGAAAAATTCAATATGAAAATTTCAAGTACGAAAAATTCATTACAAAAATTTCAAGTACAAAAAATTCATTACAAAAATTTCAAGTACGAAAAATTCATTATGAAAATTTCAAGTACGAAAAATTATTTATGAAAATTATGAAAAAAACTTCATTACGAAAAATATGAAAAAATTCATTATGAAAAATATGAAAAACTTAATTACGAAAAATATGAAAAACTTCATTATAAAAAATATAAAAAACTTCAGTACGAAAAATATGAAAAACTTCATTATGGAAAATATGAAAAACTTCATTATGAAAAATAATAAGAACTTCATTACGAAAAATATGAAAAAATTCATTACAAAAAATATGAAAAAATTCATTACGAAAAATATGAAAAACTTCAAACAAATGTACTCCCCCTATGAAAAAGAGTTTATTACTGTAAGGATATTGGTTCAATAGGAAGTTAATGAAGAGGATTACCTTACAGTTATCATTCCTAACTTCTGTTTAATGTAATAAAATATATTGGAGGGTAAAGATTTTGTAAAAATATCAGCAAGTTAGTCTTGCATTCTGATAAATTGAAGAATGATATCTCCTTTTTGTGTGTGGTCCCTAAGAAAGTGATGCCTAATATCTATGTGCTTTGTAAGAGAGTGATGTGCAGGGTTTTTACTAAGGGAAATGGCACTTGACATTCCTAAAATTCATAAGGTAAACTTCATCACATAATTGACTTATACTAATGAGGTTGTGCTTAAGACACTTAACAATTAAATCATTTAAAATCAATGTTTTTCCAAGAATAATGATGTTACCTATACCAATAATTTCTCCCTGAGCATTATCTCCGAAAGTTACTTTTACTCCTTTCGTCTTGATAATATTTTCAAAATAGGTTTTGTTACTAGTCATATGTCAGGAACATCCACTATCCATGTACCAAGTATTGTTGTTGGTACCTTCCCTATTTTCCTGAAAATAAGAAAAAGTTAGGTTTTTAGAATAAAAACTTTCTTAGATCCGTAAATCTCAGAAAGAAAAATTTTAGACAGCCACATCTTTTTAGAAAAATAGGCTTTATGAAATCCTAAAGACTGGGTTTTGTTTAGAGAACAATTCTTTGCCCAGTATCCACAACAATGACACTTAGTGTAGAATAGATCACTTTGAGGAACAAAGTAATTATTACTAAAAATTGGTTTAGAACTAGTATAACCAAAACCAGAACTATTCCTTAGAGGTCAGATTCGTGAATACATTTTATCAAAATTTTCTTTACCTAAAGTAAAGTTTGACAAACACTTCCTCAAGGAAAATATTTTGGATTTGAGTTTGATAACCAAGTTCTTGTCTTAAAAAACATTTGATTTTGAACTAGATCTAGGGTCGAAAAAGTTTTTCTTAGAAATTATGTTTTCTAGATCTTTAAAAAGTTTATTCTTCTCAGAACTTACTTCCTCAAGTTTTTTTGAAAATTTTACAAATCAACATTTTTCTTATCAAGATCTATAGAAAGATATGATATTTCCTTAGAAAGAATAGTATTCCTAGAATTTTTCTTATCAAGTTTTTTCATGAGTTTTTAATTCTCTATCTCAAGAAGTTTGGAAAACCTCGAAAATTCTTCATAGGAAGGTAAAGTATTATCTTCATCAAAAGAAGATTCTTAATCTGAAGAGTTATAATATTTATTATTACTATAATTTGAATTTAAAGAAACATTGGTCATTAATTCATCATTGTGTACCTTAAACATCAATCAATGATTTTCAATAGGTAGTCTGGCTATTAGACCAAGATTATTCTATCCAGAAGATTCATAATCTGAAGATTCATCTGAAGAGTTCCCACCACTGGAACTCCATGTGTCATTAGCTTTTAATACTTTCTTTTCTTTATCCTTGCAATACTTCTTTCTATTTCTCTCAGAATGCCTTTCCTTTCTTTCTTTTCTCTTAAGCATAGGACAATTAGGTCTTATATGTCCATCTCTCTTGCATTGATAACATGTAACTTCTGAATATTTCTTATCTTTCCTTTCCTTTTTTATATCTGGATTGAAAGTTCCTCTGTCCAACTATCTTGTTCATCCTTCGAGAAAGATTTTCTATTTCATTTTCTGAGGATTCACTTCCACTAGATTCAGATTGGATAACAACTTTTTTAGATTTGGATCTAGTAAATCTCTCAAGAGTCTTGGATTTCATATGATTAGAAGTTGTAGTAAAAGCAACACTGCCATTTCCATTCTTCTTCTTAATATTATTAGCATCTCTCTTCATTCTAGTCTCATTCTAAAGAAGAGTTCCAAATAGTTCATATAAGGAAATCTGAGTAACCTTTCTGTTCTCTTCAATAGCAGTCCTCTTGGATTCCCATTCATTCGGCATGATGTCTATGATCTTATCAACAAGAGCTTCATCATATAATCCTTTCTCACCCATGGATTGTAAAATATTCACAATAGTCATGAATATTTGTTTCACCTTACATATGTGTTCTCCATAAGGAAAGCAGAAACCATGATATTCATCTCAGATCATGGCTCTTCTAGTTTCAATTACTTTGGAAGTTCCAAAGTGAGTAACTTCAAGTTTCTTCCATATACAATTTGCTGCTTCACAAGATGAAATTTGGCTATATATATTTCTAGTCATAGAGCAAAGCAAAGTATTGCATACCTTATAATTATGTTGATATTCATGATTTTCTTGATTGGTAAAGGTACTAAATTATTTGTCAGGGATTTTATATCCTCCAGTAAGCATAAAAAAAATATAAATACCAGTATTGATAATGAAAGTATTCATAAGATCTCTCCAATATTCATAATCATTTCCATCAAAGATAGGTGGTCTGGTTGGATTGAGATTGTCTATGGAACTGACATTGATTCCTACCATCTTAAAGAATATTCATTCCATTAAAACTTGTTAATAGGAAAAAGTTCATAAACAAGTAAAATATTCCTAAGCAAGGAAAATATAAAAAAAGAGTATCTCTAAGAAAAAAATGGATCTGAACTATACGAGTTTGAAAAACTAATTCTGAAAAAGTGTGAATCCGGAAGTTGAATTCCGAGAGTAATGAGAAGAAAAATTCTCTTCTAAACCTAATCATGAGATTAATTCAGAGGTCACCTCCTCTTATACTAATTGTAGGATCGAATATGTAAAGATGAGAAGCTCAAAAACAAGAGGGGGTGGGGGTGAATTGTATACTTTTAAAAATCCCTTTGGAACTTTTAAAGATGGTTATATTTAACAAGTTTAAACAAGATAATTCACAAAACCTCCAAGTTCTAAACACTTGCTTGATTTAGAAAATATGATTCCAAGAAAGAAATTCTAGAAAAGTGATTCTATAAATGAAACTTAATGAAAGTTTACAAAGATGAAGATTCTACCTTAAAGCATATAGAATCTAACTAAATCAGAGTACAAGTATAAGGAAGTATAAGATAGTTATACTTTCCTCAAAAATAAAAATGAAGCAGAAAACTTGTAACAAAACAAGTAACAAGTAGTAAATCTTTTAACCCAATGAGAAGGGTATCTAAAAACCTTGGATAAAGGTCCCTTGATTTATACTTTCAAGAAAGTCTGCCTTACCCACACTAGGGTAAGACCTCGATATGAAGATCAGAGTCTGTCTTACTATCCTCGCAAGCCCTCAAATTCAAGGTAGTCGACACCTCTGTCTTCCTCAGAAAGGAAGCCCTCAAATTCAAGGTAGTCGACACCTCTGTCTTCCTATCCTCAGAAGCCCTAAATTGTACACAGCAACAATCGGAGTTGCACAAAGAAAATCTGAACAAGTAGTTCAGTTACACTAAGTAATAAAGCCCCTCTCTATAGAAATCACTTCAGTAGCATGTAATCTCTAGATTGATCAAATTATTGTGATCTCTTTCAAATGTGATCCTATTTATAGGCACGACTTCAATGGTCAGCTCCCTCCTCCAACAGTCATATTTTTCCATGAATTTCAGAGGGACCTGTACATGTGTCACTAAAACAACGGTTAGTGAGTAACTGAAAGCACAAAATCAGTTTATAATAAAAAAAAGTGTAAGAAAAAATATGGTTATATAACTAAAATCCAATATTCAGAATGTAAGCAAATGAATGTTCGGAGTATAAGAAAAAATTGAATTTGAAGTCTATAATAAAAGGATATTCGGATTCTGTTTTCTAAGAATTCGAAACCTGAATTATATAGAATTATGGAGTTAGAATTTCAAGGAAATTCAGAATCTAGATTCACAAGAATTCAGAACTAGAACTTACAAATTTCGGATTAAGAGTTCACGAGAATTCGGAGTCAGAACACATAAGATTTCAGAGTCTGAATTTAGAGAACTCAGAGTCATAACTTAGAAAAGTTCATAACCACAATTTGTATTTGGAATTCAGAGTCAGAACTCTGAAGAGTTCATATCTAGAATTCATATTCAAAATTTGGAGTCAGAACTCTGAAGAGTTCGTATTGAGAATTCATATTCAGAACTCGGATTCAGAACTCAGAAGAGTTTTTAATCAGAATTCTTAATCAAAAATCAGAGTCAGAACTCTAAAGATTTTGTATCTGAAATTTGTAATCAGAATTCGGAGTCAGAACTCTGAAGAGTTCATATCCAGAATTCTGAGGATTCAGATCCTAAAACAGAATGCTTCATATCTAGGTAATTATAGGATTCCGAGGTTTAGGTTTCAATCCTAATTTTACACTTAGAAAAATTATGATATTAACAATAAAACATGGAAAGGATAAATTTCCTTGGGGAAGGAAATTTTTCCTTATAGAAGTAAAACATAGGGTAAAAGGAATTTTTTCTTGGGATAAGGTGTTTGTGATTTTCAAAGCAAAAAGAAATTGTAAAGTCATAAGGAAAACCTTAATGAATCACCAATCTCCCCCAAGTATGAAGGAATGGAAAATTCATAAGGAAAACCTTATTGACTCAGCACTTTTGTTTATCAAGATGAAACCCTATGATATCATCCTTGGTATGGATTGGTTTTCCATGGTTTGAGCCCAGATTGAATGTCACCATAGACAAGTCAGATGCCTACATGTAGATGGGATGAGATTCTTCTTTTCTAGTGAGAGAGATCTCATGGAAGGCTAAGTAGGTTTTGCGGGTAGGAGGATGAATCCCATTGTCCATCAGTTTTTGAGTTTATCCCTTGGTTAAATAGGCACTTCAGAAATTTGGATTCCTTTAGTTGTGGAGGATTATGTGGAATTCTTCCCTGATGATGTTATAAGACTACCTCAAAGGTGGTAGATGGATTTTTTATTGACTTACATCCTAGAACTAATCCAATATCTTCTATGGCATATTAGATTCCCCTACCAAGCTTTTGGAGCTATAGTTGTAGTTGGAGGAACTTTTAGATAAGGTTTTTTTGGTCAAATCTTGTATTCCCCATAGGTAGCTCTAATGTTGTTCATGAAAAAGGCGGATGGGAGTTTGCATCTATGTTTAGATTATCATCACCTGAACTAGACCATGATAAAGAAAAAGTACCCCATACAGTGGATTGATGAACTATTTGACCATTTATGAGGTGAGACATGGTTATCAAAGATCGATCTCATGTACGGCTACCACCAGTTTAGGGTTCGTGAGGATAATATTAAAATTTTATCATTCCAATGTCACTACAGACACTATGAGTTTCTATTGATTCCCTTTGGAGTGACGAATTCCCATGCCATGTTTATGGATTTGATGAACCAGGTATTCTAGCTATACTTGGACCAGTTTTTTGTTGTCTTCATCGAAAACATACTCATCTACTCTACATTAGAGGAGGATCATATAGAGCACATGAAGATGGTCCTAGGTTTTCTTTGAGAGAACCATCTTTATGAAATATCTTAAAGTGATAGATTTGGATTCATGAGGTTCAATTTATGGGGATTTTCATGTTTGGTCATGGTTTAGCTGTATACCTAGAAAATATTAATGTGGTTATTTATTGGGAGCCACCCAAGAGCGTTCTAGAGGTAAAAATATTTCTTTTTTAGGAAGGGTACTACAAGAATTTTTTGGAAACCTTATCTAGAGTTGCAACCCCTTAGACCACCCTAATGTATAAATGGTAGCTGTTTACCTTGTATGAGTAGTGCCAAAGGGCCTTTCAGGAGTTGAGGCCAAGGCTTATGAGCGCTCTTATGTTTATACTACCATAGGAGGGCGTGGAGTATGTAGTGTATTGTGATGCCCCGAGAGTTGGTATCAACTGCATGTTGATGCAGTGGCATGAAGTTGTCCCTTATGTGTTGAGGCATTTGACACCCCATGATAAGAACTACACAAATCATGACCTAGAGATGACAATGGTTGTCTTCACCCTAAGGATGTGGAGGAACTACGGGGAGTGATTTTTGGTTTACTCAAACCGCCAGAGTCTCAGGTACATCTTCACATAGTGAGACCTTAACCCAAGAAAGTGATACTAGTTAGAGTTCCTACTAGACTATGACTCTGAGAGAGTCTATACTCTAGAGAAGGAAAAAGTAGTAACATATTCCCTTAATAGTAATTCCTAAGCTCTCTTAGTACATGAGGCTTCAGATCAATTGCCTTCGTTACAATTAACCTTGGTGGAGCAGGAGGGCACCACTTTTTGTAGTTGATGGTATTGAATCTTCTACTTTTAACCATTTGAGAGATTCATAGCTAAGAGACATTGAATATGAGGTTTTACATGACTATATATCCACATTAGACTCACCAAAAGGATATTATAAATTAGGGAATCATGTCATCTTATTCCTAGGGTGGATAGTGGTTCCATTAATGACGTGGGAGGAGGTGATGTGAGAGTTCCAAACTTCCATTCTAGTTGTACATCCTGGTGTGGGGAAGATATAAAGAGACCTTCAATAGTTTTTTTGGTAGTCCAACATGAGATGATGTGTAGTTGGGTTCATCTCTAGATGCATAACTTGTCAGCAAGTGAAGGCTGATCACCATGTTCCGGCAGGTTTATTGTAGCCCCTTGAGACCCCAGAGTGGAAATGGGATTACATATCCATGCACTTTGTGACAGGGATTCCACGCATAACAAAGATCCATGACACCATATTTTTGATTTTAGACTAACGCATGAATTCGTCACACTTCCTTACTATCATGGAGTAGAGTTCGGTGGAGAATTTGGGGAAGTTATGCATATGGGAGATCATTCACCTTCATGGGGTTCCATAGACGATTGTCTCTGATTATGAAATGTGGTTAATGTCATGATTGTTGAGTGGTCTACATGAGTCATTCAGGACCCAAATGAGGATTAGTACAACCTTCCACCCCCAGACCGATGGGCAGACCAAAAACCCTATACAGGTGTTGGAGGATATGTTGAGGGGTTATGTGTTATACTTCACCTAGAGTTGGGAGGATCACTTTACCTTGGTAGAGTTTTCATAAAACAATATCTATTACTCTACTATCATCATGACACATTTTGAGGCCCTGTACAAGATACCCTATAAGACACCCTTATGCTAGACTTAAATTGGTGAGACATATCTTATGGGCCTCGAGATAGTGCATGTGATGATAGAGATGGTCCAGGTAATATATGAATAGATGAGGATGGTCCAAAATAGATTGAAATATTATGCATATCATCATCATAGGCCCTTTGAGTTAATGTAGGGAAACCATATTTTCCTGAGAGTCTCCCCACACTGAGGATTGGGGAGTTTTTTCCATGGAGAAAAGCTACCCCTGATGATCATTAGGAAATTCGAGATCATGCATAAGGTTGGTGAGGATGCTTACCTCCTTTCCCTACCCTCACAGTTGGAGTGGGTTCATGTCGTCTTCTAATTGTCGTAGCTGAGTAGATGCGTGCATAACCCCACACACATCATCAACTGGGGAAAGCTGGACATCGAGGATGGATCCACCTCTGTAGTGCGCTCAATGAAGATTGATGATCGATAATAGAGGACCCTATATGGATGAACCATACCCTTGGTTCATGTATTATGGAATCATGGGAATGTGTGGGATAGTTCATGGGAGTGGGAGATCCAGGTTCAGGCTCAGTATCCTGAGTTTTTTTGTTTAGTATTGCTTTTCAGGGATGAAAATATTGAAGGAGGGAATGATGTAGTGACCTGATTTTTTTCTTGTAAGACTTTGAAGTATTTATATATATATTTCTATAGCTAGGCGTTGAGACAAAATGAGATTTTGAGACCTGGTGTTCGTGGAATTAATTTTATAAAATATTAAATATAATTTATATTTCATGAATGAAACTTATTATAGAAAATAGGATAAATCTTAAATGGAATCTAAAATAAAAAAACCAAGACCACGGTTGAGTTTGAAAAACAGTGTTTACCCTAGGAGCAACCTAAAATGGGTTAGCATGGGGTGTTCAGAATCCTCACTCGTTAGCATACGTTTAGTTAAATAAATAAATAAATAAATAAATAAATAAATAAATAAATAATTATTTCATTTTAAAGTAGAAAAATGTTCTATAAGAATACTTTAATGGTGAATTCTTCAAGGTTAGCTGCATAAAACCTAGGAAAATTCCAGGGCATCCCTTCCTCCTTTCTATTGGTGGATCACCTCAGACGGGGATGAAATACCGGATTAGAGTATATCGGTATGTAACAGATTCAACAAATCCTTCTGATCATTGAGAAGCACATTATTCGATGATTAATTATACAATATCTAGGTAGGACTCATCAATTCTTGGTTTATACAATCATTGATTAAATCTATTGAGTAGATCGACCCCTTTTATTGATCTGTGCTATTTTTTGCCTAACCATGAAACTGCATACTAGATTTAAATTGGTTTATAAACAATATATCACCATTATTGATCTTTAGCCAATAAATCTTGTCTAATGATTGTTAAACCTTTTTATGGTGTCTTTATCCCAAATTTTCTTCACATTCTTGACTGGTAGGACCCCTCGATCCCAGTTCAACATTGTCGGGAAGTATCGAGCCTGATCAAACCCCCATAATCCTGAAATATTGATGAGAGAGGCAGGGATTGACATAATTAGGATAGATCTTGATGTTTTCAAGTCTTGGGTGATTTTTTTTGACAAACACGAATAAAATCCATGGCGGTGGAAGGTACAGAGGTGTGAAGAATGTTTGGTAAACCTCCGAAGAACAAAAAAGACCAATTTATAGTGAACGATGGTAGGAAACCATGATTTTAAACTAGATCCACAAATTTCATCCAGATATTGGGCCAAAATAGAATCCAAAAGATTAAATTCAAGTCCTGATGATCAGATCTATATTTTTGGAGAAAACCCGGCTACACACTATATAAAGGGATGAACACAAAGTGTGTCGCCTCTTGAGTGCAATGGATAGGGTTTGGGAAAGGATAATTATGAAATGATGTGTAACCCTTCTACAAGTTGTGTACCCCTTCCCCAGATAAGAAAACCATGTGATGGATCACATAGATGGGATCCCCTGTGGAAGTACATGGTCAAGTATACAACCATGTACCCGAGTACACAAACATGGGGTCATGTACATAGACAGAGGGTCCAGTACACAGAAACTTATAGAAGTACATGACCTGGTTCCAGGTAGCTTGTACATGCCATGTTATTTTCATGAATAATGTGCAATCCTACACGGTCATGAGACATGTTCTGGATAGGGACACAACTAGGCAGTGGATCGGGACAACACATTGTGTGGGTCCCCTCACACACTATGTGATCTTTGGTTACTTTTTATAAAACTTCAAGGTTTCATATCTCCTTTGTTTGGACTTGTATTTTTGTCTGCATATAGCCTATTCTAATTGTTTTTCTACATATAATGTAGTGGTGCCCACCGTTGCGGCTTTTGAGATACTATGTAAAAATGTTCTGGGTATGAAGCTTATTGAGGTGATTCCCAACGATGATAGTGATTAGGAAGAATCACCATAGGATTATTATAGAGTGGAACCTCCCATAAGCATGGGAACAGGTCCTCTATAGCTATATAAAATGTGGAACAACCTACCAGATAGGGCATAGGTCCTTGATGACCAGATTGGCACCCCCCCCCATTTTACTGAGGAGTGGATCCTTGACTTCCAAGTGGATCCCCATATCAGATAGAGTGGGGTCATAAATTACTAGAGTGGAACACCCTATTGCACGAAGGCATAAGTCCTCAACCTTTAGAGTGGAACCACCCGTTAGCATGGGCACAATTCCTCTATCTTATAGAGTGGAATATCTCTATCAGCATAGGGTGTGGGTCCTCATAACACTAGAGTGGAACCCACCATTATCATGGGTGTGGGTCCTCTATAGATACTTATAGAGTGAAACACCCCTGACGTACAAGGGTGAAAGTCCTCTACTTCACGTTTTTACCCCCTTGATTTCTCAACCCAATTATGAGGCATAGATCAACATGGATGGTTACTTATAAGGAGAGGCATGATATTCTTGCATCACTGGTGGAATTTTGGAACTATTGTCGGCTCTTCTTCTTGGTTCAATCTATGAGGTAGATATCCTCTTACTCTATTGTTCAAGATTATTTTTATTGAACATATCAATATTCTTATGCATCTACACCATGGATTTGGTTACTCTCTTTCCATGAGAGGAGATGATGTGCGAGGTATGACACATGATTTCTATGTTTCGTTTCTTATGGTTGGATGAGTCTACTCTCCTACAATAGGTATAAAATAATTGACACATAGTTCATCTACTCATCTTGTTAATCCTCTTGTGTTTGGATGAGGTTGCTTTCAAACATGGTTCTGGTTGAGCTTTTATCTTTGACTATATCATGAATCTACTATCTTTATATTCCTATTATATCTCTTACTACCCCCTTCATATTTCATGGGTGTCCTACTAGGTATGTATATACTTATCTATTCATGGTATTTTTCACACGTATCATATCTTATGCTGATGATGGACAAGTTGGTGATGAATTCATAGGATCTTAGGAATACCTAGTAATTTGGACCACGTATGGTGGTTACAGCTTTAGATTCAGAAGCTAGGATCTCTTAGAAGTTTAATTCTCCAGTTTTCTCTGTTTGGGACATATTTATGGTTGGGATGTATTTTTTCCTTTACATTTCAGATTATACTACCATACTCTTGTACAGTCTAGAGGTTTTTATTGCATGGTTGTTCTATTAGATTTTTGATTCTTTTACTTTTACTCCCTATATAATTCTTTATCAATATATTTGTGCATGTGAATACATGTAATTTGGATAATTCCTCCCCATGTTAGTTATGTCTTTGACACTTGTCGCCACCCCTGGCCTATGTAGGTGGGCTTGGGGTAGTTGTGGCTCGAGCCCTGAATTGAGTTGGATCGTGAAAATGTACAACTTTCCATAGTAAATAACATGAATCATATCATGAATGAATCACCTTAGCTTTAACACATAGAAGATTTCATGAACCCAGTATAAATGTGGGGGTGAGTTTAGGTGGTAAGAAACCTCTCCTATACTCCATAAGATCTCAAACAACCTGGTGAACCTCGAGGTAGCTTTCCTCCCCAGGCACTTGAACGGTTTCATGAAAATCATAGAGTGATAGATAGTATTATAAGTAAACTATTAAAATGGGAAGTGAACTTCATTTCTCTAGATGATGTGCAAAACAAAATCCCTCAACATATCCTCTAACACCTAGCTAATGCACTTGGTCTACCCACCCATCTAGGGGTGGAACACTGTAATCATCTTCAACTTATTTTTAAATGACTCTTATAGGCCTCTCCACTACTATGATGTAAACCATGCATCAAATTAGAGACAATCGTTGAGAGTACCCCATGAAGACAGATGATCCCCCGTATGTAAAACTGGCCCAAACTCTCACATAAACTCTGTCCCTGATAGAAAAGAGGTTCACTGACTTGGTAAGTCGGTTAACTAGAACCCATATTGCATTGTGGATTCTAATTTTCCATTTAATACCTATCACAAGTCAATGGATATTCCATCCCATCTCCACTCTGAGATCTGAATAGACTACATCAAACCTATTGAAACTTGGTGCTCAGCCTTCACTCACTTTCTTCTGAGACACTAAGAGATGAACTCGACTATGCTTCACCTCATGCCAGTCCACCAAAAATACCACTAAAGGTACTCGTACCACTTTTACCCTCCAATATGTACAACCAAAGGAGAAGTGTGAAACTCCCTCATCACCTCCTCCCACATTATGACTATAACCATATTCAATCCTTGGAAAAGGATCACATGGTCTCCTACTTTAATAATTATTATTTTTTGAATCTCATGAGGATACATGGTCATGTATAACCTCGTAGTTGATGTCTCCCAACTGGGCCTCTATCATTTGATGAAGAAGTGGAAGAGTCACCACCACCATCAGAAGAAGAGTCACACCCCTCTCTTCCACCAGGGTCACCTGTAAAGAATCCAAATTCTCATATGCCTCCTCTACCAAGAGAGAATGAGACTTCCTGTTAAGAGAATATTCCACCACATTTCCATTCCCAAGAGTATAAACTATCTCAAATTCATAGTCCTACAAGAACTCTAACCAGCATCTCTATTTAAGGTTAAGATATCTCTGAGTTAAGATGTACCTGAGACTCTAGTGATGTGAGTATAAAATAAAATATTCTCCCAAAAGATAGTTCATTGAATATCACTACCATCTTCAGGTTATGAGTAGCATAGTTCTGCTCAGGGGGTATCAACTATATCAACCCATAGGAGATCAACACCCGCCTCTTCATCAACTTGATGTCGATACCAGCTCCAGATCCATCAAAAAACAATATGTAATCCACAAAATTATTTGGTATTATTAACACAGGAGCACTGGTAAACCACTACCTCAACTTCTTGAAGGTTACATGATACTACTCAGCATAGATAAATAGTTTCCCTTTCCATATCAATGTGGTCAAATGGGATACTAATCTGGAAAATTCAAGGACAAACCTCATGTAGTACCCCTCTATGATAATGAATCTCTGTTCCTTAGTCACATTATTCAGTGGATCCCAAGAAATCACTACATAAATATTCACCTGATCCATAGCTTCTCCATGCTCAGATATGATATTCCCTATAAAGTGAACCTCACCGATCTAAAACTAGAACTTCAAAGGCTTACTATAAATATGGTGGTCCGAGATTAAGTATAAGACCATCCTTAGATGTTCTAAATGTTCCTCCTCTGATACAGAGTAAATGAGTATGTCATAAATGAAGATAACCACAAATTAGATCAAGTATAGATAGAAGATACAATTAATCATATCCATAAACACTTTGGGGAATTCATCACACCAAAATAAATAACTAGGAACTCATATTGTCCATAGCAAAATCATATTTCTATCTTCAGAATATCATCCTTGAAAACCCTAAAGTGGTGGTGGCTAGATGTGAGATTGATCTTTGAGAACCAACTTGATCCTGATAAACAGTAAAATAGGCTATCAATATTTTATAAGGGGTGATTTTTTGATATTTTTACATGGTTCTGGTGATTATAATCAACATAAATATGCAAGCACCCATCCACATTTTTCATGAACAAAACTAGAGATTCCCAGGGGAACACACTGGATATAATGAAACCGTTCTATAGAAGGTTATTTAATTGAACCCTCAGCTCCCAGATTTTAATAGAGGCCATATGATATGACACATAATATTTTTTTGTGGCCCTGGGGTGAAAGTCAATGAATAAGTTCATATCCTACCTCAAAGGTAGTCTCATAACATTATCATGGATGATTTCTACAAAGTCCTCCACTATTGAAGGAATCTAGATGTCTGAAGATCCCATTATTCTAAGGAATAAACTACAAAAGTAATGGGTGATTATTTTTAGGCTCCTGTCCATAAGGCCAAATTTCTCATCCATGAGATCTATCTCACCCATAAAGGAAAATTTCATCACATTTATCCACAAGAATCTAACCCATCTATGATGATAGCCAATCTAGGACCAAACCATGGACAACTAGTCCATAACCAAGATGAATTCACATGGATTCATCATGATGAACAAGAGGTCCCATGAGAAACTCTCTCCATGAAGTGAAATCTTGAACTATAGGAAGATAAGTGATATTGAAGAATCCTACCCAGTTGGATCCTCTATAAATTTCGGTTGGGCTAAGGTCTCAATGGGGATATCAATATCTCTCACAAGGGATGTAAAAATGAAGGAGTGACTCCCAAATGTGTCTAAAATTACATGATAAAGTATAAAAATGACATAGATCATACCTCATATCACTAATGATATTTAATTCAATTAGCCTCCATAGCTTACAACAGCCTACAACCCCAACCGATACCTCTTGATCCTAGAATAAGACACCTAGTGGTGGTGTTGGAAGTAGATAATAGTGTCTCCCTCTACTAGAAGCTCCTCCCATAGACCCCCACATGCTCCACTTCCTAAACCACCTCCCAAGGAGATTCCCTCGCCACACTTGGGAGAACTCTGATCATGGAGTTTCTTATTTTTTGTTGGTCTATCCACTATCTTCCTACCCTCCTCATCATTTCAGGTCAGGAAATTACATCCCATGTGACCTCACCTAACACATTCATAATATCAACCATGTCTAGGATGAACTATTCATTTTTGAAAACCCTACGTTGTATTTCTACATGACTAAGACTGACTATCAGGAAGTATCCTATTCCATGATCCTACCAATGATGCCTGATAGCTGATACAGACAACTCATCCCTATAACTCCCATTACCATCTCTAGATACCTGATGTCTCTCTAAAAATAAGTTATATGTCACTATCACCTGATCTAGCACTCCAACATAGGTGGGGATGCACAAGGGGTCCACATTGGTGTGGATGTCTCTATAAAGACCCTACAAAAACTTATATTCTTAGAAGTAACCATCCTAAACCATATTGAGGGAGTACCACATAATGTTAGTGAACCTCATAACATACTCAATAACTATCATACTACCATGATGCAGCTCAAGAAGATCCTATATTTTAACTAAGCACAAGAATTAAGGGTAATAATACTCACAAAATAGTTGTTGTAAGTCAGACCATAAGAGAATCATCTCATCATGAGTATGCATAACTAGACTCCATAAGTGCCCAAAAACTCCTTGGATAAGACTATATTCCAGTACAAACATCTAATTAGTCTAGTTTTGTATGACCTGGAGACTAAGATCACCTACCCAATCCAATCCTCTACTACTTGAGGATATAACTCGCTGTGGAACCTCAGTAGCCTCTAGAGTTATAACTCTCATTGCATTCTAAGCCTACGTGCATCCTCAACATACCCTAATGGTACTAAATTTTTCTCAATAGGTAGGGGTACTACTATCTTCCCACCTAGAAGAATCTCTTCATGAGATGGACCCTGAAATGAGGCCTCATAACCCATCAGATATTCCTCATGATCTTAAATCAGTAACTTGACTGACTATCATCATAGAGGCATCCTAAAAGTGTTCATGATGTAACACAATTATATGAGTATATATATATATATATTGGGAGCTGACTCAAGAATTAGAATCTAAGAACTCAATACTATATGATGCATGTACCATTGTTTCCAACAATTAATGTCTTTATAGGTCGAGTCAATAAGAATGTAGTAAAAATCCTTGTGAATGGATACATAATCCACCACACCAAAACTGAGTTTCCTATCTTAAAAGACAAACACAAATGGGAAAAATTTCAAACACTATCTCAAGGAATTAACTTCTATGATACCACTCTATAATGACGCAACCCACCAGGGCCCACCTGGCTAGCAGAAAGTCAAGCCGTCACAACTCCAAGCCCACCTTTAATAAGTTAGGGGCTGGAGAAAAGCATAAAAATTATATAATATAAATGGGATACCTTTTTCCAAGTGTACTTGCATGCATTAATCCAATCATCTCCATGAAATAGTGTAGAGTAATTACAATAAAAGAAAACAACATCTATAGAAAACCATGAATGCAACACCTCTAGGGAAGACATCAAAGTATGATAGAATAAAACCAAAGTGTAAATGGAATAAATACATGTCTAGCTATAAATGAATTCCCAACTTGAAAACAACTAGAATAGAAGGCAGCTGAGAGAGACTGACACTTGATCTCCAAGCCTAACCACTATACACGACCTATTCATCCAAGTATCACAATGAACCACTAATGTCACCACTAAACTGTCTGTTTTATATATAAGAAATGACACATGAATGTAAATCCCATACAAGGGTGAGTATAAACATACTGGGTAGAATTCCCCAAAATTGAAGAGGGATAAATTAAAATATATGATATAAGTAGATATCACAACCCAAAGTAAGTGGGAAATGAAACCCAACAATATATATGCTCATAAAGAAATATAGATGAGAGAGAAAGGGGATTTCAGTCTCAAAGAACAATGAGGATAATTAGCTTACCTACAAATCCAAATATCCATCGTTGATGCCCATTATCTCACATGTCTATTTGAGAAATTCATATAGAGGATCCACACCTCTCCACTGATCCACATCCTGATGGGGAACAATATCTAATAGAGGACCTTCACCCTAGTATGATAGAGGATTCCACTTAGTATATGATAGAGGAATTGTGACCTAGTGTGAAAAGGTGTGCCACTCAAATCATGGAGGAACTATCCTAATGTGATAGGGGGTTCCACTCGGTAGGTATAGATATAGGACATGCTCCCAATGTGTTATGGGGTTCCACTTAGTGGGTAGAGGACCCAAACCCTTTTATCATAGGGGGAGCCACTCAGAGGGTATATGAACCACTCCCTAGTACTATAGGGGTGTTCCACTCAAAGTGTAAAATACCCACACCCTTGTGTCTTGGGGGGGGTGCCACTCAACCACTGTATGGAGTATAGGGGACCTGCAATTTGGTTCCACAAGGGGTTTTCCAACCTCGACCTCTCTCTGATAATGTTGTATGATCCTTGTTACTAGTTTAGAATCGCATAAATAATCATCATGCTCTCAAGAACTCATGTCATATATCAAAATCCAATATAAAGGATATCATCATATTATATATAGAAAACTACTTAGGATAGTTTACTCTTGGTCCAAAATATAATTTCAAATGAATGAGATACACAAGATGGGAGTCCCCAAAAAAATTACATGACATATACCAGGGGTCACACAGTTTGTGACCTTACCTAGACTCTTAGACTTTTCCACAACAGCATAGGTATTTCCTATCCATGAAACACTATAGGGTGTGTAAGGGTACTACACGACTTGTCTCAGCTACCCAGGGCCTACCATTGTGCTCTTGGTCATGCCCATGGCCTTCAGGCTATGCCCGTGTACTCTTGGAGTACACGAAGTGTACTCTTATATGGGGTCCTGGTCATGTATAGCCAACACACAACTTATCCACCTAGTGAGGGTCACATGATGTATGGGCCCGACCACATAATGTGTGATTCTTATCTTCCCTGAAACCCCAGCTGCCATAATAGGGGGGTTACATGACGTGTGTTCCTAGACTATATGTCATGTAGTATATTTTTTTTCAAAAAACTATACTTCTCCATGTATTTTCATCATACCATAATTTTCACAATTTCTAATTCCAAACATGCTGGGGGTTCTAGATCTAAGGCCGTCTATTCCCAATCCATCACTGATGGCCAAATTTTGGCTACCCAAAACCCGAACGGCTCCTTTCCAATGCCATCATGACCTCATATTGTTGTTTCGAATCATGAATTCACATAGGCCTTACCTGCAACCCACAGATCATCCTGATTCATCCTCAAATCACCAATCCATTATTCATTCATGAATCCTCCAAAAATCCAGGGGTTTGAACAGGCTCGAACCCACCCCAATAATGTTGAACCACAAACCCATGGTCCAACAGTGAAGAAAATTAATAATGGAGGGGGGAAAGAACATAAGAAAAGTGAATCTACTATGGTGCAAGAATTCTTGACCAATGATCACAAGATTAGGGTATCTAGGGTGATAGTAGGTGAAATGGAATAAATAAATTGGATAATATAACCAATAAATTTACGGGGCTCATGCAAAGGATAGATAACTCACATATAAAATCCATTATTTATCAATTTAATAAAAGGAACATTAACAAAAATTGAAAATTCCTACATCAATTATTAATTGTTCATTAGTGAAGAATTTTTTGTCAAATGATGAGGATGATCTGCTATGTTCGCTACCTCTCGATCCACCATGATCTGATTTTTCTTTATCCTCCAGACTAATCTGCAAATAAAGAACACTCAAAGCTTCATTGAATTATCCTAGGATTTATGTGGATAACATTAGAGAATTTTTATAATGATTAATTTATAGAGATAAATATTTCATGGAGATTTAAAAATACATAAATAAATTTAATTATTTATTTTAATTAAATTCACCGCCAATGACTGCCTTATAAAAACGTCTGGCACCAACCAACCTTAGGTCTCACCTAGGGTAAACCTCATGTACTTCAGATTCAACTGTGGTCCTAGATTTCCAATATGAGACTATTTTTAGTAGTTATTCCACTTTTTCATGAAAAATATGTGCACATGATATTTATATATTTAATATTTTTATAATATCAATATCGGGATCACCAGGCCTTGAAATCTCATGTAGTCTCAGCGCCTGGCTATGAAAATATTCCTTAATATATTTGAAATTCTTAAAATGAAATAATAGAGTAACTAAATAGATATCAATAAACTTATTATCAAATCAGGATTTTTATTCTATGTAACATAGTTTTTGATAATTTCTTAAGAGTAGTTGTCACACTGAAAGTTCATAGTAATTCCCCTACTATGGTGAGAAACTAGAAGTTCCCTGAAAATATTCTTAATATATATATTTTGTAGATAGATCAAATAATTTTAAGGCTCAAAAATGATACAGGATATCAGAGGTGGAGAATTAATGGACTTTGAGTCACATTGTCATGGTATTTCCCCTTGTTAATTTCCAATGTAAGAGATTATGAGAACATACTTTCCAGTAGGAAATCCACATTTATATGTTTCATTGGATGTAACTATATGAGATCATGTGTAATGTTACTAAAAATTTAATATTATTATTATTACATGTTACTACTCACTCAATTAGATATATTTCATAAACCGTGATGACATATTTTTACGATGAAGTTGAATATATTGGGTGCATAAAAAATAACATGTCATTAATGAATAATGTGAGAAAGGATTTATCCCTTCTATTTTTTAATAGAAATAAATATCTCAGGCCCTTTGATAGAAATTATACAGCCTAAATAAATCCATATCAATGGTTTTCTATAGACAACTTCAATTTTTGGCAAGTTAAAGAATGAGACATCAAGCATATAGTACGATGACACTAGCATGCAAACTACATGATTAGAGATATAAAGATAAAAGGATTTTATTACATATTAAGTGTTAATATGTGGCTATAGATGTTGTGGAATTAACTTATTTTAGTATGGGTGCCCTGGGATATTGTTATACACTAACCTTGGAATTTGGGATACTTCGCCTAAAGCTTATGATAAAGTGGCCCAGAGGGTACACAATACGTGTATCCAAACCCTCAGATAAAATAATAATATTATTTATTTTTTAATAAGTTGAATAAATATTATTCTCATACATAGTTTAATAATTATTCATGTTTTTCTCTCACATATATTTTTTTACTTATTATTCAAGAAAATATATTGCGAGGATAATATTTAATAATTATGTATTTTTTTAGTGATTATAATATATATTTATTTATATATCAGTGAATAATGTAGTGATATTTATTTATTAAGTAAATAGCGATTATTCAAGGTCTAATAAATATTGTAGAGGAATGGTGGACCAAATTTTTGGTCCATTGAGAAATAATATATATTGAATATTATTTGAATAAATAATATCTAATTTAATTCGTGAGTTTAGAACATGTCAATAAATAAAAATAAAAATAATAATATTATCATTATTATCATTATTATAGATATGAGGTTCCAAATGGATTAATAAAAATAATAAGGGTGCATGTGTAATTATTATTTTCTAACCCTAGTGGTATATAAACTAAATTATATTATTTCTTATGTGTGATTTCCTTTTGTTTTGTTATGTATTACAATATTAGGAGAATTTCTCTCAAGGACATAGAGAGCACCCTTCTCTAAGAATTTTCTCAAGTACAGAGAGAAATACTCCTACACTACCCAAATGAATCCTTCTTGAATTGATTCTATAGATGATCAAAGGAAAAAAAACACAAGCATTAGGTTATGTCAAGCTATCACCCAGAGATTCCTACAATAACGTTCATAGGTTTGTGAAGCATGTATGGATCACTGTTAGAGGGATTCTATACTTTAATCCTACAAGTGCAATGAAAGTAATCCGAAAAGATGTATTTTGGAAGATCAAAATCTATATCAAAGATAGATCTCAAGAAAATGTAATTATTTATTCAAATAATATATAAATTAGTTATAAATTTAATGTGAAAAGATCATCTCCAGTTTCTTGGATTTATCAATGTCCATATCCAATAGAAAATTTTCATTGGTCATGAAATTCATGTCATGTACAATATTAT
Source organism: Viscum album (assembly GCA_963277665.1). Taxonomy (NCBI): domain Eukaryota; kingdom Viridiplantae; phylum Streptophyta; class Magnoliopsida; order Santalales; family Viscaceae; genus Viscum; species Viscum album. The sequence continues at coordinate 1,937,146,207 of OY728142.1, forward strand.
GAATGATCCACCAGATTGAAAAAAAAACTTATTGGTTTATTTCTCACACTAGCAATTTCATTGTTCTTGTAAACCTATAAGTTGTATCAAAGGGAGTTACATTTAAATTTTTTATTTTTTATTTTATTATTCATAAATATGAGAAATAGTGGTTAGATATTTAATTTCAAAAAATATTCCTTTTTTTAATTAGTGTTAATTAACATGATTTCAATATATTAATCATTTTTTTCACTATTTCATTTTCTTAAATGACTAAGATCATATGAATAATGACTAGAGATTCCATCAAGAAGTGTAGAGGTTTCTAGTAGGTATGATTGGGTTACACAGTGTGTAGCTAGAGTACACACCATGTATCCAAGTTCAATATATCTTGATGTGTCATGGGATACAAGGAATTATAAATAATAAATACACTTTTTGTATTTATTTAAAACCATGTGTAGACATTCCAACCTATAACACAACTTTTCAGTGTAAATGATGTGTAGTAGGAGTACATATCATCTAGTCTACATAGCTTAACAGTTAAAATTTCACAAACTATGTGGTCAAATACATGATCACAACCACATGAGACTGAAATCCAAGAGAAATAATGAAGTAAAAAACATGTATATAGTGTACATGGATTTTAGTTCATTATTTTCTATTCCCAAATAACACGCTGATTCTTTCAGTGGGTTTCACAGATAGACGACATGAGAGATACATAGAGTGTAGCTGGCTAGTACACATTGTGTGGTCCCACATCCGTAGTACACATCGAGTCTTTTGGTGGGTTAAATGGACACACTAAAAGAGTGATAGACAACATGTAGCTATAATTTAGACATTGTTTAGTTTAGTCTAGGTACATGTCGAATCACTAGTTATTTTCACCAAGTACACAACAATCAAGGTACATGGCATGTAGCTTGTAAGTACAAGCCGTATATTCTCCCAATAAAGGATAGATATAAAATTATATTAAATTAAAAAATATAGAATTACAAACTTATTACATTGATTTTAATCCAAGTTTTTGAATGTTTATTGATGGTTTTTAAGAATTATTAAAGCTTGATTTATTTATTGTAATAATCTATAATTATTAGTTCTATAATTTATTTTCTTTGAATTGATTAATGATGGATATATCTAATATAATTTTTATGGTCATTAAAATAAAAGGGAATTAACTAATGAAATCATGTTTATCTTAATAAAAATGAATGAATATAAATGAATGTTAGACTTGTATACTTTTGTGTATTTGTTACATGTGTGTGTCCTTTCATGCGGTTGACCAAGACCTGTGTATGCATTGGATTAATTTAATTTAATTTATTTCATGGGTTTGAAATTATAAATTATTAAATTAAATATGATGAACTTTGAGTCATCCTTACCTCCTTTATTATGTAGGACTCATATGTCCAAGGTTATTTATGTAATTCCCCTTAAACAATCCTTTGGTTCCCCTCAACTTCCTATAAGTTAAAAATACTTATAATAAACAGAGTATCCCAAAGAACGTAGAGGTAGTTCAAGATAAAACCAAGATAATTCCAACTCAGGTGCTATATAGGTAGACTAGTGGAATACTGTAACTTATTCCATGGCCATCACAAATAATTTTTCCCTAGGTCATATGTTTATTTATATTCTCCTTAATAAATCATATGTTAGATAAGATCATGGATGAGTTATTAAATTATTTAATTTCCACTTCATGCATTATTTATTTTGTGGATGCAAGACTATGATTATAAGAACTCGTCCTTAAACATTACATGAACTAGATTTTTAGTTAAGAATTTAATTTCTTTCACTTTGAGGATATTTTTAGGTTTAGAGTTTTAGATAATTATTCTATAACTTATACCTAAAAACCCACACAATACAAAGTGGACACTTCTGATTAGTATCCATTTTTCCATAATATATAACTTTTAAAATAAATCATGATTTCTTTTCATGGAAAATATCCAAAAATTTCAAATTTACTTATTCCAGCCCCTTTCCCATCCTTAATCCCTATGATTTTTTTAAAAAACATTGAATGATCAAAAAATATTTGTAAGGGATACAAAAAGAAAGAAAACCATTAGTTTATTTAAAGCATAAAAACCCATGAAATATTTACCTTTATATCAAAGTTATTTGATAGAAATAAATAAAACATTTTCAAAAGAAAACAAACCCACATTTTTATCAAATAAATCTTTTAAAACCCATAAAAATAAATTAAAACTCATTTTAGGTAACATAGAGAATTATATTCATAAAACCCTTTAAAACCCTTTTAAATTGAATAACCATATGGTTGAATTCCAATATAATCATTAACCAATGAATTATAGATATATAATGAGGATAAGCCTTTTTATTAGATATATTAGGCTCACCCATGAGAAATAATAGTTATCAACCCTTTTTATACGCTATATAGGGCTCAATCGTTATCCATGAGAAATAATGGGGCTCAACCCTTCATATAAGAAATATCAGGCTCATCCATCAATTATAATGGGGCTGAAGTATTCATATAAGATGTATCAGGCTCACCTATTTCATATAATTCTTAAGTAACAAATCATGAATAAAACACTTTCATCATAAGAACCTTTGAAAAAATCTTTTAAACCCATATGAGAATGCTTTCAGAAACAAATGCTATTTTCTTTTAAAAATCCATTTTCAATACCGAAACACCATTTTATTTGAAAAACTATTTTAAATCCCAAAATACCCCAAAAAATGGAAATTTAGTTTTTAATTTATGAAAACATTTAATATTTAAAAGGAAAATAGAAATAAAATAACAATCATGATGGATTAAAAGTCATTATCACCATGTATGTTAAGAATAGAACATTATTTTTGTTGTTTGTTGAAATGTTCCATATAAAACATGTAAAAAGATTCATTTTTTAAAAAAAATTGAATAAAGTAAAGAGACATAAAATTTTCTTTATAAATATTTTACGTTCATGAAAAATCATTAATAAAATCATTTTTAAAACATGGATATGTAAGATAAAGAGAGTTTGAGGTAAATACATTAAAAGATGATTTTTTTTAAAGGAAAAATCCCTTATCACTTGGGAAACACTTGAATCATAATAAACATGAAATATTAACATTAAAAAACATTAAATATATTTATAATAGATAAATTCATGACATAAAATGTAAAATGGTTTTTATATACACATTATAAAAGAATATAGGTTTATAACATCAAAAAATGTCTCAATGAAAGGAAATTGAGACGAAGTCCATCACCATGAGTCTGATTCATCATGTGCATCTTTATCTTCCTGAATAATAATATTATGCTAATTATTTACTTACTTGAGAATTTTTTTAAAGTTTATAAATTATTTTATTTCACTTATTAACAAGCTATATAAAATTACTTAATCAATTGAGTTTATGCCGAATGTTTTGACCATAGTTTTCTTATGTGTAAAAATGACTTTTGTAGGTTAACTATGGTCAAATAAGTCTTAATTTAAACATATATAGAATAATAATAATTAAATAATTATCATATTTATACATAAATTATAATTTTAAATCGAATCATGAAATATGATTATGAAAAATGAACTAACATTATGACGATGAAGATGGTAGGTCGTACGTACACATGAGTAACATTTTCATTTTTCAATGATAATTATGTAAATAAGGTAAGTAATATATTTTCCATAAATAATGATCTTAATATCATAAATTCAATTATATTTAATTATATATACTTATATATATCATTCTTTTGATGTAAAAGGAATCACATTGGCTTGAGAAGGCAGTAGTCCACATGTCCATGAACGACGTTATCACTTATTCTGTGTGTGAAAAGGTAGAAAGAATAAGATATATTCTATTTTAATAATTATAAATATTTCATAAATATAAAAAATATTTCATTAATATCATATATATTTATTATATTTACCCTTATTACCTTTCATGTGATGCATTAGTGAAAAATGATTCACACCGCTTCGTGAGGCGATAGTTCATCATACACAAGAGAGACGTTATCACATCCCTTATAGAATCGAAAGTAAATAGTTATATATTATATAATTACTAAATATGTATAATTATGTTATAAATATCATATATAAGATTCATATCCATCATTATTACCAACCTTTAGAGGTGTTACTGGAAAAATTAATGACATTGGTTCGTGAGGCGGTAGTCCGCCGTACACACGAACGATGATTTCATAACCCATTTGATGGAAGTGTTTATGTTTGTAGGTAATAACATTAACAGAACAAAATAAAATTACATTTAGGATAATAAGGTTATTATATAATCTTGGTATAATAATAATTTAAGGGTGTGTAGAAATAAATAAATAAAAATGCCCGTTGATGAATGTTACCCCTTCTTTGGGAACTCCTTTTGTTTTGAACCAAAGGCCTTCATTGGCTTTATTTATTGCCAAAGTAAGGATTATATTATGATAGTATGTAATTTGGGAAGTTATTTGGGAATATTTTGGTTGATCCAAATTACTTTATAGGTGTGAATAAGTGAGGGGAGTGAGTGTCCTTTTATAGCTAAAGAGGAGAAGTGTTCCTATAAATACTCAAAATTATTCACTATTGGGAGGTCAAAATTACCTAAATTGGATAAAAAAATGATAATTAAAGGTGGGTAGGGATTATGTGGTCATGTAAAACCTATAAAAAACAATGGAAAACATTTTTTAACCATTTTTTATTAACTCCTAAGTTTCATTATTTTTTTTTCATTGGGGTTTTTGATTATGGTAATTAGTTTTCTAACCTAACTAATTTATCCATTAAGACTAAATTAAAGTGATAATTATTATAAAAAATATATCCACAGATTATAAATATTAAATAAAAATTATACAATAAAAATCCTATGTGTGTCGGAAATTAATATTAACATAAGTACATATAACACCCAAAAACACTACTTTAACCATAACCGTGCCAACATTTTTTTTACTATTTAGGGTTCCAATATGTTCATTAAAAAGATCAATTGGTAAATTAATGGAAAATATTTTGTATTTATTAAAATTTCAAATAACTTGGAAGAATATAGTATTTTTATTAATTTTAATCATTTAATAAAATATTATTTATTATAAAATGCATTAATGTCAATTTTGACATTATTTATTTAATTTAAATTTTAAAAAATAAAGAAAAAGATATAATTTGAATATATTGAGTTTAAAAATATGTAAAATGATATATTCATCTAAAAAAATAATTTAAGATAATAATTCATTCAATTTACTTCACATTTAATATTTTTAATATCATTTATTTTAGTTAATTATTAACTAAATAATTACTACATTTTCATTTCTTAAGCATTTCATGTAATTATTTAAACTATAAAAATTAAAGATAAATTATCATGATAAAAATATAATTTATATTTATAAAGGATATATATAACTGAACCTATTTTGTTTTGTCCCTATCCCAAAGTTTTATAGAAATTAAAATGAGAAAGGGTTCATTTTTGTCTTTTTCTTTACTTAACTGATTATATGGGTCACTTTCATGGACTAGTGTCCCAAAAACTTATACAAATATATCATAAGGTAAAAAGGGTCGACATATGTCTAGAAAATGGGGTTTTTACAAGTTTATATGTCATTTTACCCTTATTTTTAAAGTTTAATCCCTTGATAAACTTGTTTTTACGTTAATCAGTGTATTTAATTTAATTGTTTTCACTAATCACTTTGGTAAAAAAGTAAATTGGACTTATTATAAATTATAAATTATTATGATTAAAAATATTTAATCCATTGTTTGGAATTAAATTCTCATAAGTGGAAGAATTTATGTTAAAATTAACCCCACAGATGTAATAAGAAACCGAGTTTTTAAAGTGAAAAAGTTCAAAATTTCACAATGTTTTTATTTCAAAATTCAATAATAAAATGATTTTAATGACCTATATTGGATTAATATATGTATTATGGAACTATTATGACTTTAAAAACAATTAATAATATAATTTATCATTATAAATTATTTATACAAAAAGACAGTTTTCAATCAAAATTCAGTATTTTCCACTATTCATTAAAAATGAAACATTTTAGAAAAATACCAAAAATTAATGCTAAGATAATTTTGGTATTCCAATTTAAAAAAAGAATTTTATTTTTTAATATTAATTTTCTAAAATTGGTAAAAATTAATTTTAAATTATGTGCACCAATCATGATTAAATCGTCTTTTAGAAAAAATGGTTTTTAAGAAAAAATTCCTTTTTCTATCAAATGATTCATATTTTATTGATAATAAATGGATAATTAATACTAATTTGTAAAATATATATTTTTATTGGATATTTAAATATATTCATTTCCACCATTCCAACGGCTAAGCTATAACTATCATATTAAATAATAATATTAGTAGTATATTGTTGTTCGGTAAAACCCAACCTTGTGTGTAACAAAAGATATCGAAGATAATATTTATTGTGTGAATTTCAAGATAACTCAGTATTTCATGTAACATATTATATTTAATAAAATTTTACTCTTTTATTATTTTCATGGTGTTACATCTTTCTCCCTTTAATAAATTGCGTCCTCACAATTTGAACTTTATCTCGGTAATAAAAGGATTGACATCCTTGAAATAAAATTAATCATTTAATAACCTTTTTTCTAAAGTTTTAAAAAAATGTTTTTTTAATATGGTCTAATAATATTATTTAGCTATTATTAAAAGTTTAATTAATCATCATATTAACCCTAAATATTATCAATACCTTTAAACTTATGTCTATAACATGTAAAGGAATTGTTCCTCAAATAAGAGTTCCACTAAAATATATAATTCTGATATCTATGAATACCCAGTATATTTCTCAAAAGGTAATTACATTACATAAAAAATCAATATAGGGGTGCCTAATTAATTGAGCTTCTGATAAACCTTAAAAAACTCAACTCCCTAGTGTTGTCAGCACTTCACCATATGGCCCAATATCAACTATAAAAGTAGAAAATGAATTTTCCACCCACTTTTTCTTCTTATAATGATGATTTCCACCCTAAGTAAGTAAATTCAAACATACTTTAACATAATTTCCCAAATAATTATAGCTAAATAATCTTACTATAGATTTGATATCTTTTATCTCAATCTTAGATTGTTCATAACTCTTTTCTTTGCAGTCATGAACCTTGTGACCAAACATAAAACACCAGTAACACTTTCAAGATCCTTACATACATTCCCCAAAATTTATTTTACCAAACCTTAAACAATTTTTGGGATTACCTCTAGAATTCCTAGTTGGTTGCTTCTCCATTTTCTTTCACCTTGACTATTTCTTACTCTTGTCATATCATGGAACATTAATGTTATAAAACTTCATATCAACATTCTCAGCAGAATGAAAAAATTTATCATAACTTTAAATTCTTATGTGGATAAATATATTTGTAACATTGGTTTAAACCCTAAGTAAAATATATTAATTTTACTATCATTTTCTTGAATAAAGTATGGCACATACCTGGCCAATCTTGTGATGTTTTCCTTATTTGAATCCATGTAATCTTTATCATTTGTGCCTAAATTCTAAGAATTATTTCTACATCCTAAGATGAAAAACATTGGGGTACTATTTATCAAGGAAAATATTCTTAAATTTGTCCCATTACATAGAATAAATATCATATTTATCTCTGGTACTCTTAATCAAAACCACCATCGATCATCTTCACTTTCAAAATTATAGATTGAAAGAGTTAAATTTTGACATTTGGAACATCCCATGACTTCAAATATATTATCCTGAGTATTAATTGATCATTCAACTACCACTGGGTCATATGATCCATTAAATGATGGGGGATGTTACGTCATGAGATTATACACTATAGAGATGTTCCTTTTTGGAAGAACGGTTTCCTATTTGGCATGGATACCACCACCATTTATAGCTTTTTTCAACAGATCCATCACTACAACAAACTATTTTTGTTCCAATTCCAACCATCTCAAGATGCTAATTTGGAAGGATATTTTCTTCTTAGTTCCTTCCCACTAAATCTTTCTTGTGACATTTTTGGAAAACCAGTCTAAACAATCATAGTTTAAATTAATAAAAATGGAAATCTTAAAATACTATATCATTTCAACTTAACCATAAAGTAAAATCTTCTAAGGGAATACTATTAAAACTATCATGACCTATAATGTTTTCTAAACCATCCTTTGATACGAATTATATGGACAAGGTTGTAAACATTACATGATCTTGAGTTTTAGTCAATAATTTAATTTCATTCACTTTGAGGATCTTTTTTGTTTTAGATTTTTAGATAATTAGGCCTCAACTAATACATAAAAAACCATATAATACAACATGGAAACTTCTTATTAATATCCATTTTTCCCATAATATAAAACTTTTAAAATAAAGCATGATTTATTTTCTTATAAAATTTCAACAAATTTCAACTTGAATTCTTCCTTTCCCTTACCCATACCTAAAATATATGAAAACATTTTAAAAAAAAATTGAGGAGAAAAAAAGCTCATTAACTAATATAAAAATAAAAAAAACATTTGTTTTGTAAAATCATGAAAACCCATGAAATATTTACCTTTAAATCAATGTTCTTTGAGTCAAAGAAATAAAACATTTTCACAAGAAAATATTGTCATTATTTTCCCAAATAAATTCTTTAAAACCCATAACAAAAAATTGAAACGAAATTTAGGTGACTTAGAGAATCATATTCATAAAACCCTTTCCAAACCCTTTTAATTTTAACAACTATATGAAAAAATTACAAAATAATCATTACCCAAGGCATTAGAGATCTATAATGGGATCACCCTTTGTATAAGCTACATCAGGATCACTCATGAGATATAATGGGGATCATCCCTTTGTATAATATTTATCAGACTCACCCATTTGCATGAACTATAATGGGGCTCAACCCTTCGTATAAGATGTATCAGGCTCACCCATGAGCTATAATGGGGGATTAAAAATTTGTATAAGTTGTATCAGGATCACCCATTTCATATAATTCTCAAGTACCATATCATGAATTAAACACTTTCATTATAAAACACTTTTAAAATATCTTTTAAACCCATATGAAAATGAATTTAAAAACAAATACCATTTTCTTTTAAAACCCCATTATCAATACTAAAACACCATTTGATTTTAAAAAAATCAATACCAAAATACAAAAAAAATGAAAGAAGGTTTTTTATTTAATAAAACATGGAATATTTCAATAGAATATAGAAATAAAATAATTATCATGGTGGTATAAAATTCATTATCACCATGTACGTTAAGAATAGAACATGTCTTTTTTTTATTTTTCAAAACGTTCTGTATAAAACACGTAAAAGATTACTTTTAAAAAATAATTAAAAGAAATTAAAAATATATAAAAATTACTTTATAAATATTTTATGTACATAAAAAATAATTAATAAAATAATTTTTAAAACATGGGCATGGAAGAGAAAGATATTTTGAGGGAAAAACCTTAAAAGAGGATGTTTTAAAGGAAAAGTCCCTTATCACTTGGGAAACACTTGAATCATAATCCTGATGAAATATTAACATTAAAAAAGATTGAATATCACAAGAATAGATAAATTCATGAAATAACATTTCAAAGGGGATTTAAACACACCTCATAAAATAATATAGGTGCATAACATTAAAAAATACCTTAATGAAAGTTAATTTAGACGAAGTCCCTTATTTTGATTATGATTTTTCATGCGTGCCTTTGTCTTCATAAATAATAAATTTATTTTAGTTATTTACATATTCATGAAGTTTTTTCAATTTTATTATTACTTTTATTTAATTTATTATCAAGACATATATAATTTATTAATTAATTAAATTTATGTTGAATGTTTTTCCTATATTCGACTTATGTGTCAAAATGGATTTCGTAGGTCGATTATGGTCAAAAAGGTCATTTTTTAAAAATATCCTAAAAAATAATCATGAAATAATTATCATATTTTTACATAAATTATAATTTTGAAACCAATCATGAAATATGGATTTGAAAAATGAAATTGAGTTATGATCATAGAGATAGTAGGTTGTATGTACACATGAGAAACATTTCCATTTTTCAATGATCATTATGGAAAGAAGTTATGTAATATTTTATCATTTTTTAATGATAATTATATGATAATTACCATGATATTTATTTATATATACTTATATATATAATTATTTTTATGTAAAAGGAATCACATCACTTTGAGGAGGCGATAGTTTGCACGTCCATGGATGACGTTATCACCTTTTCAGTGTGTGAAAAGGTAAAAAATAAAAAGATATATTATTTTTAAATAATGATAAATATTTAATTAATATAATAAATATGTCATTTATATCACATATATTTATCATATTTACCATTATTACCTTCCAAGTAATGAGTTAGTGAAAAATAAATCACATCGCTTCTCAAGAGGGTAGTCTGTTTTACACATGAGAGACGTTGTCTCATCCTTTACGAAATGGAATGTAAAAGGGTATATATGATATAATTACTCCATAGGTATAATTATTTTATAAATATGATATATAAACTTAAGATATATTATTATTATCAACCTAGATAGGTGTTAATGGAAAAACAAACGACATCGTTTTGTGAGGCGGTAGTCCGCCATACACACGAACAATGATTTCGTAACCAATTTGATAGAAGTGTGAGTGGTTATAGGTCATAAAATTAACATAAAAACATATAAGTATATTTATTATAATGATTTTATTATATAAGTTTCTTATAATAATAATTGATGGGGGTGGAGAAGGAATGAGAACAAAAATGCTCGTTGATAAACGTTGCATCTTCTTCGGGTAACTCCTTTTAGTTTGAATCAAATGATTTCCTTGGTTTTTTTCTACACCAAGTGAGGATTATAGAATGAGAGGAGGAAATTTTGGGGTTATTTGGAAAGATTTTGGGTGACCCAAATGTATTGATAGGTGTGAATAAGTGAGGAGAGTGAGTTCCCTTTTATAGCTAAGGAGGGGTGACATTCTTGTAAATACTCAAAATTATACACTATTGGAAGGTCAAATTTACATAAAATTTCTCCCAAATTAATAATTAAAGTCTGGGAGGAATTATATGTTATATTAAAACCTCTAAAACATAATTAGACACATTTTTTAAACATTTTTTTCATTAACTCCTATGTTTCCTTATTTTTTTCATTTTAGTTTTTCATTAAGGTCACTAGTTTTATAACCTAAGTAATTTATCAATTAAGTCTGAATTAAAGTGATAGTTATTATGAAAACTAGACCTAATGATTATAAATATTAAATTAAAATTATAAAATAAAATTTTCATATGCGTTTAAAATTAATTTTAACAGAAGCACACGCAATGCACAAAAACACTACTTTAACCGTAATCGTGCCAACAATGTTTTTACTATTTTGGGGTCAATATGTTCATTATAAAAAATAAATTGTTCTATTAATGGACCATATTTTGTATTTATTAGAAATTAAAAATCACTTGTAAAGATACACGTTTTTTATTTATTTTAAATAATTTAATATAAACTCATTTATTATAAAATAACATTAATGTCAATTTTGAAATTATTATTTTTAATTTAAATTAAAAAATATCTAGAAAAATATATAATTTGAATATATTAAGTTTACACCTATGAAACATTATATATTCATCTAAAAAAATAATGTAATAAAACAATTCCTTCAATTCACTTAACTTTTAATACTTTTTATTATCATTTATTTTTGTTAATTATTAACTAAATAATTACTACATTAGAATTTCTAAAGAATTTTAAGTAATCATATCATATATAAAAATTAAAGATAAATTATCATGATAAATACAACTCATTTAAATTCAAAAAGTATATATATAACTGAACATATGTTGTTTATTACCTATCCTAAGGATTTATAAAAATTAAAAGGAAAAAAGGTTCACATTTTTCTTTTTCTTTACTTAACTTATTATATAGGTCACTTTCATAGACTATTGTCCCAAAAAAATTATAAAATATATAATAATGGCATAAGGTTCGACATGTTCTAAAAAAATGGCTTTTTTAAAAGTGTCTAGGTCATTTCCCTCCTTAAATTTGATGTTTTATACCTTGGTAAACTTGTTTTTACCTCGATCATTGTAATTAAATCTGACTATTTTCACTAATAACTTTTGTAAAAAATTAATTTAGCCTTATTAGACATTATAAATTATTCTAATTTTAAATATTTGATCTATTTTTTCAATTTAAACTTAGATAAGTGGCAGAATTCAATTTAAAATTAATGATGCATAGGTGATGAGAAAGTAGGTTTTTAAAGTGAAAAAGTTCAAAACTTCACAAATTTTTATATCAAAATTCAATATGAAAATGATTTTAGTTAATTGTATGGAATTAATACATGTTTAATTAAACTTTTATAGTTTTAAAACCAATTTATAATATAATTCGACATTATAAATTATTTATATGGAAATGTAGTTTTCAATTAAAATCCATTATTTTTCACTATTCATCAAAAAATGAAACATTTCAGAGAAATACTAAAAAATGAACCTATTATAATTTTGGTATTTTGATTTCAAAAATGAAGTTTATTTTTTCATATAAATGTTATATAATTATTAAAAATTAAATTTAATTTATGTGCACTAAGCATGATGAAATCGTCTTTTAGAAAAAAAAAATTATTTTTGAAAAAACATTGCTTTTTCTTTCAAATGAATCTGATTTTATAAATAATCAATAAATAATTAATAAAAAGGTGTAAACTATATATTTACTTATGTTAGTTGAATCTATTCATACCCACCATTCCAATAGTTATGTGACAACTATCAAATTAAATGATAATATTAATAGTATATTGCCATTCTGTAAAACTCAGCCTTGTGGGTTATGAAAGCTATCAAAGAAATTATTTTTTGTGTGCATTGTAGGCTAACTTAGTATTTCATGTAACATATACTATAAAAAAATGTTATTATTTTACAATTTTTAGTGTATTACATCCCCCCTAATAAATTGCATCCTTGCAATTTAAACTTTATATTGGTAATCAAAGGATGGACAATCTTGAAATAAAATTAATCATTTAATAACATTTTTACTATGGTTTTCAAAATTTTTTAAACAAGGTATAATATTCTTATTTAGATTTCATAATTTTTTTATTAATGATAATATTAACCCTAAATGTTATCAATACCATTAAACTTATGTCAATAACATATAAAGGAATTATTACACAAATAAATTTCCATTAAAATATATAATTTATATATCATGAAAACCCAATAGATGTCTCAAAAGGTACTTATATTACTTAAAACATCAAAATAGGGGTTCCTAATTCATTGATCTTATGATCAACCTTAAAAAAAATTGATCTCTCTCTAGGTGTCACCACTTCACCAGATGGTCCAACATCAGCTATAGAAGTAGAAACTGATATTCCACCCATTTTTTCTTCTGATCATAGTGATTTCCAACCTTAGTAAGTAACTTTGGAAACACATTAGCATAATTTCACAACTCATTGTAGCTAAATAATTTTACTATTTATTGGCTATCAATTATCTCATTCTTGGATTTTTCATGACTGCTTTCTTTGCAATCACAAACCATATGATTAAACATAATACACCAGTAACACTTTCCAGGTCTATAAATACAGTCCCAAAAATTTATTTTACCACACTCTGAATAGGTTTTGGGATTACCACCAGAATTATTATTTGGTTGCTTCTCCATTTCCTACCACCATGACAATTTTTACTTTTCTCACATCACGAAACATAAGTGTCAAAAAACTCCATCTCAACTTTCTCATCATAATAAAAAACATTATCATAAATTTTAAATTATCATGATACCAAAACTATTCATAAGACTTATTTTAAACCTGAGTAAAATCTATTAATTTTACTATCATTGTATCAAATAAACTATGGCACATACCTGGACAATCTTGTGAAGTTTGATTCGTTTTTCACCATATAATCATTATCTTTTTTTGTCTCAATTCTTGGAATTTTTTCTCCATCCTAATCCAAACAACCTTAGAGAAATATTTATCAAGGAAAATATTATTAAATGTGTCCCATTCTATAGTATCAATATTATCTTTATCAATAGAGTTCTTAACCAAATACCACCATCGAGCAGCTTAACCTTCAAAACAATATATGGAAAGAGTCACCTTTTGACATTTCAAACATAACATGAACTCAAATATCTTATCCAGGGTATTGATCCATCCATGGGCTACCACTGGGTTAGATGATCCATTGAATGAGGGGCAATGTTTCCTCATGAAATGATCTAATATAGACATTCTCTTTCATAATAAATCGGGTTCCTCTCTAGAATGGATACCACCACCATTTACATTTTCGGTAAATTGATCCATCACAATAAAAAATTGTTCTATTACAATTCCAACCATCTCAGGATACTGATTTTGAAGGATATTTTCCTATCAGTGCCTTCACAATACAAATTTTCTATTTCCTCTACAAAAAAACTAGTATGAACATACATAGTTTAGATGAGGTATCCTGGAAATCTAAAATTGAAATATTATATTAACTTAACTGTAAATTAAAATCCTCTATGGGCATACTATTAAAACTTTCCTAACCAATAACGTTTTCTAAACCATTCCTCGAAACCAACTATAAGGATACAACATTAAACATTACATGATCATGAGTTTTAGTTAAGAAATTAATTTCTTTAACTTTTAGAATCATTTCAGGTTCAGAGTTTTATATAATTAGTTCATAACTCATATATATAAAACCATATAATACAAAGTGGAAACTTCCTATTAGTATCCATTTTCCCATAATATAAAAATTTTAAAATAATTTATGATTTCCTTTCAGGTAAAATCTCCATGAGTTTTAACTTGGTTTACTCTTTTACCTTACCCATCCTTAAAACCTATGAAAACATTTTAACAAAACTTGGGAAGAGCACAAAATCTCAATAAGGGATAGAAAAATAATGGAAACCGTTATTTCAGTAAAATCATGAAAACCCATGAAATATATACCTTTACATAAATTTTAGTTGAGAAAAACAAATAAAAAATTTCCACAAAAAAATACACACATTTTTTTCTCAATTAAATCCTTTATAACCCATAGTAAGAAATTAAAACTCCCTTGAGGTGACTTAGATCATCAAATTCATAAAACCATTTCAAAAAAATATTAATTAGAATAACCATACAACCAAAATTCTATGTAACCATTACCCAATTTGTTGGAGATTTATAATGGAGATAACCCTCCATATAAGCTATACCGGGCTCATGCGTAATCTATAATGGGTCTCAACTATTTTCTATGAGCTATAATGGGGCTCAACCCTTCGTATAAGTTGTATCAAGCTCACCCGTTAGCTATAATGGGAAACAACCCTTCGTATAAGATATATAGGTCTCACCCATGATCTATAATGCTCATGTATCATATCAATAATAAAAAACTTTCATCATGCAATACTTTTAAAAACTATTTTATACCCATATGAAAAACTCATGCAAAAAATATCATTTTCTTTTAAAACCCATTTTTAATACTAAAACACAATTTTCATTGAAAAAACATTTTCAATACCAAAATAACCAAAAAAAGGTAAATTGGGTTTTTCATTTAATAAAATACATAATCTTTCAAAGAAAGTTTTAAATCAAATAATAGTCATGATGGTGGAAAATTCATTTTCACCGTGTACCTTAAGAATAAAACATCACTTTTGACATTTGTAAAAATGTTCCGTATAAAACTCATAAAAAGAATATTTTTTGAAAAAAATTGAAAAGTGACATAAAATTTAATTTTTTAATCTTTTAAATACATATAAAATCATTAATAAAATAATTTTTAAAATACATATATGTAAGAGAAATAATGTTTAAGGAAAAAATAGTAAAAGAGTGTTTTTTAAAGGAAAAGTCTCTTATCACTTGGGAAACACTTGAATCATAATACACATTAATGATTAACATTAAAAAACTTTAAATATCAAGATAATAGAAAAATTAATCATATAACATGTAAAAGGGGTTGTATATACACCTTATAAAATAATATAGGTTCATAACATCAAAAAACATCTCAATGAAAGGAAATTGAGATAAAGACCCTTACCTTGAGTCTGATTCATAACATGTATCTTTATATTCCTAAATTATAAACTTATTTTAATTATTTAATTTATTAAAACCCCTTTTCAATTTCATTTTCACTTTTTCACTTATTAACAATCTATGTACAATCAATTAATCTATTAAATTTATATAGGATGTTTTTACCATATTCGGATTATGTGTCAAAATGACTTCGGTAGGTTGAATATGCTCAATTAGGAAATTATATAAAAATATCCAGAATAATAATCATGAAAAAATTATAATATTTATACATAAATTATAATTTTAAAACCAATCAGGAAATATGGATATGAAAAATTAACTAACGTTATGATCATGGAGAGGGTAGGTCGTACGTACTCGTGAGTAACGTTTCTAATTTTCAACGATCATCATGGAAAGTAAGTAAGTAATGTTGTATTTTTATAGAATTTTGATTATTTAATAAATACCATGATATTTAATTATATATACTTATATATATCATTCTTGTGATGTTAAAGGAAACACATTGCATTGAGGAGGAGGTAGTCCACACGACTACGAATGACGTTATCAATTTTCCAGTGGGTGAAATGTTAAAAATAAAAAGAAATATTATTTTTAAATAATGATAAATATTGAAATAATATCATAAATATTTCATTTATATCACATATATTTATTATCATTATCCTTATTATCTTCTATGTAATGCGTTAGTGAAAAATGAATCACATCGCTTCGTGAGGCAGTAGTTCATCGTACACACGAGCGGTTCTATCGTATCCCTTATGGAATATAAAATAAAAGGGTATATATGGTATAATGACTCAAGAGGTATAATAATTTTATAAATATCATATATAAACTTTATATCCATTATTATTTCCAACCTTGAAAGGTGGTAATGTAAAAATGAACGACATTGGTTCGTGAGGCTATAGTTCACCGTACACCCGAACAATGATTTCTCAACCCATTTGATGGATGTGTGTGTGGTTATAGGTTTTAAAATTAACATAAAATATCTTATTATATTTATTATACTCATATTATTATATAATTATGGTATAATAATAATTTTAGGTGGTGGATAAGAAATAATATAAAAATGATCATTGATGAATGTTACCTCTTCTTCGGGTAACTCCTTTTGGTTTGAACCAAAAGAAATCTTGGGTTTGTTTTATGACCAATTTTATGATTATATGATTATAGGAGGAAAGTATGGAAGTGATTTTTGGAATATTTTGGGTGAGAAAAATGTATTGATATGTGTGAAGAAGTGAGGGGGTGAGTGCCCTTTTATAGTTGTATATGGGTGTCATTCTTGTAAATACTCAAAAGTATTCACTTTTGGGAGGTTATAATTATTTAAGTGGCTCAAAAATTTATAATTTAATGTGGGTATGGATTATGTGGTGGAGAAAAAACTCCA
This sequence comes from Viscum album, assembly GCA_963277665.1. Classification (NCBI taxonomy): domain Eukaryota; kingdom Viridiplantae; phylum Streptophyta; class Magnoliopsida; order Santalales; family Viscaceae; genus Viscum; species Viscum album. Next base: position 1,937,163,872 of record OY728142.1, read on the forward strand.
CTATATAATTAAAAAAAAATTAAACATTTTATTCTTTAATTCCTAAGTTTCCTTATTATTTTCATTTTGGTTTTTCATTAAGGTAACCAGTTTTCTAACATATGTAATTTATACATTAAGACTAAAATAAAGTGAGACTTATTATAAAAATTATAATTATTTATTATAACTATGAAATAAAAACTATAAAATAAAAATCCCTTGTGTATTGGAAATTAATTTTAAAATAAGTGTGTGTAACGCGTAAAAACACTGCTTTAACCCTAATTATTTCTAACAACTATTTTACTATATAGGGGTCAATATATTTATTATAAAAGATAAATTTGAACATTAATGGAAAATATTTGATATTTATTAAAATTTAAAAATAACATGGTAGAATATAGGTTTTTAGTAATTTTAAATCATTTAATAAAATAACATTTATTATAAAATAACATTAATGCCAATTTTTAAAATTTTTATTTAATTTAAATTTAAAAATATCAAGAAAAATATGTAATTTGAATATATTAAGATAAAAACTATTTAAAATGATATATTTATCTATATAATTAATTTAATATAATAATTCATTTAATTTAGTATACTTTTAATATTTTTTCATATCATTTATTTTAGTTAATTATTAATTAAAAAATTAACACATTGGTATTTCTTAAGCATTTTAAGTAATTATTGCATATATAAAAAATAAATATAAATTATCATGATAAAAAAATCATTTATATTTGAATAGGATACATATAACCGAACATATTTTTTCTTATCCCTATCCCAAGGCTTTATAGAAATTAAAAGGAAAAAATGTTCCGTTTTAATTTTATATACTTAAATTATAATATGTGTTAATTTCATTTACTAGTGTCCCAAAAACTTATAAAAATATATTATGAGGCCATAAGGGTCTATATATATGCATAAAATTGTTTTTTGTTAAGTTTCTAGATCATATTTACTCTTAAGTTTAAAGATTAACCCCTTGGTAAACTCATTTTTATCTTAATCATTATAATTAAATTTAACAGTTTTCACTAATCACATTGGTCAAAAATTAATTTTGTATCATTAAAAACTATTAATTTTTCTGATTCAAAATATTTAATCCATTTTTTTAAAATTCAATTCACATAAGTAGTATAATTTAATTTAAAATTAATCCTACAGACGTCATGAGAAAGTTGGGTTTTAAAGTAAAAAGGTTCAAAATTTTAAATTGTTTTTTTTATAAATATTCAATAGTAAAATGATTCCAATGAACTATATTGGATTAATAGATGTATAATTTTACTATTAATACTTTAAAACCAATTCATAATATATTTTTACATTATAAATTATTTAGATGAAAACACAGTTTTCAATTAAAATCTAGTATTTTTCACTATTCATGAAAGAATGAAACATTAGAGAAAAATACCAAAAATTCAACCTAAGATAAATTTTATATTCCTCATTCTAAAATGATGTTTATTTTTTATATAATTTTATAAAATTAGTAAAAATTAATTTTAAATTATGTGCACAAAACAAAATTTAATTAACTTTTAGAGAAAAATATTTTTCATAAAACATTCATTTTTATTTCAAATTATTATTATTTTATTAGTAATCAAAAGATAATTAAGAAATTTTTTTAACCTATATATTTTCATAAGTTAGTTATATCTATTCAAACAATTCATTCTAATAGCTAGGTAATAACTATTATATTAAATAATAATAATAATATTATGTTATCATTCAGTAAAACTCAACCTTGTGTATAATGAAACCTATCAAAGAAAATTTTTGTTGTGTGCATTGAAATCTAATTGAAAATTTCATGTAACATACTCTATTGAATAAAAAAATTTCTTTTATAATTTTTGGGGTGTTACAGAGATCACATAAATAAATGAATTAATATGAAAATATGGAATTTTAATTAATGGATTATACATAAATATTTTATCAAAACATGGTTAATCATTTAAGAAAAATCCACTTAATATTTACGAGGCTTGTAAAGGATAAAATAGGATTTCATGACCCAACCCACTGGTACCTACCTGGCTAACGGAAGGATGAGCCATGACAACCTCAATCCCTCCTTCAATAGGCTAGGGGATAATTATAAGCACTAAGAAGGAATAATATAAATGATAGTCATTTTCCATGTGTTTATATACTCATACACCCAACCATCTACATGAAATAATACAAAGGTATAATAATAAAATATAATAACATCTATAGTAAAATATTCATGCAATACCTCTAGTGAATACATCATATCACGATAGAATAAAACTAGAGTAAAAGGGGAACAATATACGGCCAACTAGAAATGAAGTCCCAACCCGACAATAACTAGAAAAAATTAAAACTAAGAAGGATTGACTCCTAATCTATAAATTTAAACCATCACACATGGTCAATGAACCCAGTTATCACTATGCTCCCCCCAAATCACCATCGATCTATCCATTATATCCATAAGACATAACACGTGCAGGAAAACCCCATGCGAGGGTGAGTATATACATACCCAGTAGGATGACCCAAAAATCGTAAAGGGGAGATAAATAGGTATAAAAAAGGCCAGGTCAACCCAAAAAAATCATGTAAATAAAAAACTAATTCAAAAACCATAAACTTCCATATATGATCAATAATAATACCAAATGAGAGAGAATGTGGATCTTTATCTCCACATATCAGCTAAGAATAGTGAGTTTGCCTCTAGCTTTAAAGGTCCATATCTAATGCTCAACATCATTCAAAACTAAATAAGAAACTATGTGGAGGGTTCCAAACCTCTCCAATATTCTCTAGATATGAGGGATCCAAAACTATGAAACACACATCCCGTGTAACCTCACCAGAATATGTGTGGATAAGCCCACTCCTTGCTAATGTGCTCCACATCTGAGGGGTCCAGAACTCCTATAGAGGACCCACACCCTACTAGAGCTCAAAGATGAGGGAGTACAGATTTGTAGATATAATAACTATGCCTAATTTAGGGGAGTACCATATCTATCTATATAAAGAGTAATGGGAACCCATTCCCTAGTGATACAGTGCAATACTAAACCTAGTATATCTCCAATGACCCTGCCCTAGTCACTTCCATCATCGAGTATCACTTAAATAAGTTTCATGCTCAAAACATCTTGAATCATATCTATTATTCCGCAATTAAGGACACTAATGCATTCTACATGGATACATAATCAAGATAGGCTACTAACTTTTCAAAATATGAGTCAAAACAAATGATATATGAGAGGAGGATGTTTCTAGGAGGATTACACCAGGTGTATGGTTGTATACATGGAGTTTGAACCCACCTCGTAGAATGAACATTTTCTCCACTAAATGTATCTTAGAATCCATCTCATTGTATATGACATGTACAAGTGGTACACATCATGACTTAGCCACTCAGGTCTTCCCATGTGATCTAGGCCATGCCCATGTACTTCGAATCATGGTCGTGTACCTAGTAGTGCCCGAGTGATGACCCATGCCCATCTACTCTTGAATTACATGACGTGTCATCCCGCACGAGGTCCTTGGAATGTGTAGCTAGAAGATGGCCTGGATACATGAGTAGGTCACACAATGTGTGGGTCCTTCCACATGGAGTGTGATTCTTAACTCTTCTTGAAACCCGAAGGAAAAAACCTCTAACCATTATTTCACTGCCTTCAATGGACAGGAAATAGAATCCAAAAATCTATAGGAACCACTTCATGTCCTCTCACCCATTGTTGATCATGGATCCTAGATCCATAAATTATCACCCAGATCTATCATGATTTGTGTAACGACCCGAATCCGGAGCCACATAACTGGTGCCCCATACCCGGTTCGCCACATAACCTCAAGTGCATTTCCCCAAATGCCAGAGGCTTCCGACTAGCAGTGAGGTCATTGGTGAGTCAGTGGGGAAACTATACCCTCATTTGGTAAAGTATGCAGTGGAAGAATAAAGATAATCAATAGCGGAAGCAGTAAATAGCATACAACAACTGAACTAAAAGTGGAAGCAATGTCTGATATAATAATGATTCAGAATGGTACATGTATCTATGGAAAGCAGTAAACAAAAAAATGCAATGAAATAAAACTGGAACCAAAGTACTAAATGTACACAGCAACTCCAATAGCATCGCGATCCAAAGCCCAGTCCCATGCTCTCCAACTCCAACCAGCAATCAAGTACCCAAGGTAGAAGGACCACAATCCCTACATACACCTGCAACCATATAATCTGTTTGGGCCGAAAAGCAGGACCCAAACAGGGTGTGAGACTAAACCCAGTAGGCAATCACCACAAGATTTGTTCCCTACTGTCAGTGTGTAATATAGCAAAAGTAAAGAAAAATAATTACACGAGTAAATAATCCTGCCAATTACCATTCGCATTCATTTAATTAAACAACCAGGGAAAAACAAGCAAGGCATTCTATTCCAAGGTAAGCAAGTAACACAACAGGTATCTCAAAAGACTACCTAAACACAAGCAGTACAAAACCCAAGCTTGTTCTTTGGCTTGGTGGACTCGTCACAACCAACCATAAAAATTCACACTGACTCTCTATGTGGCTCAAACTAGCAGACCCCTATAGTCCAGTAATCAACAAGGAACATACACTCTGGGAAGCTCTCACGTCAATTACCCTATGGTCTTGTAACGATAGCTATAGACTCTCTGAGGAAGCACTTACGTCTAATTCCTCATGTGGTCTCGATGCGTGGGTAAACTAAGAACACTCTTGGGAAGAACAAAGTCCTATTCCCATAGGTCCTGCGCACGAACTACAACCAACAGACCCTCTAGGGAAGCACTTAATCATCTATTCCCTCTTTGATCTCCCGCACCAGGTTCTCACAGCCCTGAGCAGTCCAGTCGTGCGTAATCGACTGTCAGCAGCCCTAAGTAAGTTAAAAAACTACTTGGCTAATAAATACCATACATAAAAAACATTTAAACAGTAGGAAACACATGAAATCATTGATAACAAGTAACTAACAATTGCAATAGGGTTTGCCTCACAGGAAAATGGTGTTGAACGACAATAAACAGCCAAACAGAGAGGACAAACACCCGTGGGGTGATCCTAAAACATGAAACCAAGCATACATTAGAAAAAATTAATCAAATATAACAAGAAATATAGGGAAAATAACAATAGGATCAAAATCCTAAACCCGAGATACCCGATACATGGGTATCTGACACTTTTGCAACCAAAACTCAAAGAACTTCAATGTAGGGCAACAAACCACCTACCTTGATCCTCGAAGATTGATATACTTGAACCTTGGTCTTTGAAAGAACCTAGAATAGAGTAGATCTGCAAAAATTTCTAAAACGTTCAACCTCAGATAACTCACATGAGAGGAAGAATTAGGAAATGAGGCCAAATAAGAACCAAGAACTCACCACTGTAATTCTTCTTCAATCAACGGAGTTTGATTCAGACATCCAGTGATAGATTGGTGGCTCGGAGAATAATGAGCCTCCTCGGATGCTTTTGGACTAAATTAGGTGGAGAAGAAGACGTTTATGAGCATTAGGCACGACCCCGGTCCAATTAATGAAATAAAAATAAAGTACACGGCATGTACTTTTAAAGTACACAGCGTGTAGTGGGTTTTTCCGTACTCCGCCAAAATCATCCTCCACGTCACCCCTACACACCGTGTGTGTGGGCCGAACATGGCCAGCACACGGCTTCGAACAGGAGAAGAGTACACAACGTGTACTCAGAAAGTACACATCGTGTACTTCAGAAAATTCCAGAAACTCCATTTTTCTCTAAAACTACAGAAAAAGGAAAACATACCTGAAACGAAGATCCGGGTTCTTACAAACTTTCACCCTTAAAGAAAATTTTCCCCGAATTTCCCTAACGAGGTGTAGAAGAAGAAACCTCTAACAAATCTAGCCACTGCGATCACATATCAGCCTCCCTCTCCCAAGTCTTGTTCTGTATACGTCCATGCTACCATAGCACTCGTACCAGAGGAACAGACCATCCACGGAGTACCCTTGCACTACGATCAAAAATCATGATTGGATGCTCCTTGAAAGATGCATCCTTCTCCAGATCAACCACCTCGGGTTGAAAAACATGAGACGGGTCTAAGAAATACCGTCTAAGATGAGAAACATGAAAGACGTCATGCATAGCCTGGTACCTCTGAGGTAACTGCAACCTGTAAGCAACCAGCCCGACTTTCTCCAAAATCTAAAATGGCCCGAAGTATTTCGGTGAGAGTTTCCCCTGTCTCCTAATCCTCTTATGTCCCAACCTCGGGTTAACACGTTGGAAAACCTAATCTCTAGCCTTGAACTCCAAATGCCATCTCTGCTAATCAGCATAAGATTTTTGCCGAGACTGTGCAGTAGCCATCCTCTTCTGAATCAACTCCACCTGCTTCGTGGTCTCCTGAACAAGACGAGGTCCCAGTAAAGATGTCTCTCCTGTCTCCAGCTAGCATAAAGGTGATTGACATGGCCTACTGTACAAAGCCCCGTAGGGTTCCATCTGAATAGTCTCCTGGAAACTATTGTTGTAGGAGAACTCCACCAGAGGGATATATTTCTCCCAACTACCGCCAAAGTCTAGAATGCAAGCTCGAAGAATATCCTCAAGCACCTGGATTGTACGCTCGGACTGGACATCAGTCTGGGGATGTTATGTTGTACTCAAAAGTACCTGTGTACCCAAAACCCTCTGTAGCCCCTGCCAGATGTGCGAAGTAAAACGTGCATCCCTGTCTGAAATAATGGAGTGTGGAACTCCATGCCAATGTACAATTTCTCGGATGTACAACCGTCCCAGCTCATCAACACTGAAGGTCTCCTTGATCGGCAAGAAGTGTGCAACCTTCATGAGCCTGTCCACTACAACCCAAACCACATAATTTCCTCGAGGCGATCTCAGTAACCCTGTCACGAAGTCCATCGCGACATCATTCCACCTTCTCTCAGGAATGGGTAACTGCTTTAAAAGCCCTGCTGGTCACTGATGTTGTGCCTTCACCTGTTGATAGGTAGAACACCGCATAACAGAACCAGCCACATCCTTCTTCATACTTGGCCACCAATACTGACGGTGTAAGTCTCGGTACATCTTGGTGACACCAGGATGAACTGCCCAAGATGAAGCATGAAACTACCGCATCAGCTCCTCACGTATATCTGCTGAAACCCATACGCGGTCATGAAAACGTATCACCACATCATCGCCCACTGTACACCCCAGAGTAGGGTCTCCATTTGAAACACCCTCCTGTAGGACTAGGCCCTCTGGGTCTGATAGTTTCCTCCTTCGAACTCGATCTAAAAGTGTAGAGGTATAACTACAGAAGAAAGAACCGTCTGTCCCAGTCTATCGTGCACCTCCAAATGCATCTCAGAGAACAGATCCATTAGCTGCCACTCGCTGCTGGCCTCCTGAACTGCCTGTAACTGAGTCCTCCTGCTCAGTGCGTCTGCCACATCATTTCGTTTCCCATGCGTATAAGAAAGATCTAAGTCGAAAGACTATAGGTACTCAACCCACCTACGCTGTCTCAGATTCAAGTCACGCTGCGTGAAGATATACTTGAGGCTCTTGTGGTCAATATATACCACAAAATTCCCTCCCATGAGATAGTGCCTCCAACAACGCAAAGTATGAACAAAAGTAGCCAACTCCAGGTCGTGCGTAGGATAGTTCTTCTCATGGGGCCTCAACTAACGAGATCCATACGCAACAACACAATCTTCCTGTATAAGCACTGCTCCAAGCCCGATGCCAGATGCATCAAAGAAAACTGTATAACTCTTGCCCGGCTCTGGCAGAACTAGAATCAGTGTTGAAGTCAATCTCCTCTTCATCTCCTGGAAGGCTGAGTCATAAGCTTATGACCAAACGTATTTCACACCCTTCTTAGTCAAGTCGGTGAACGGCACTGCTAAGCATGATAATTCCTGTATAAATCGCCTGTAGTAACCATCCAGTCCCAAGAAGCTCTGTACCTCGAAGACCTTCTTCTACTGCTCCTAGGTAACTACTGCTCTCACCTTCTCTGGGTCTACTGATACTCCTGTCTCTGAGATGACATGGCCAAGGAAGTGAATCTCATCCATCTAGAAGTGGAACTTTGAGAGCTTAACATATAACTGATGATCTCTCAGTGTACTCAATATGATCACAAGATGGGTAGCATGCTTGTATCGAGTGTGAGAGTACACCAAGATATCGTCCACAAAGACAATGAATAAGGAGTCCAAGTAAGGATGGAAAACTCGGTTCATCGGTGCCGTGAAAACGGCCGGCGCATTCGTGAGACCGAACGACATAACCAGATACTCGTATAGACCATTCCTACTTCAGAAAGCTGTGAGAGGTATATCAGATGGCCTGACCCGCAACTGATGATAGTCGGATCTCAAGTCGATCTTCGAGAATACACTGGATCCTTGAAGCTGATAAAAAAGATCATAAATCCTTGGAAATGGATATCGGTTCTTGACCGTCAACTAGTTCAGCTTCCGATAGTCCACACAGAGTCATAAGGTACCATCCGCATTCTTTGCAAACAACACAGGAGAACCCCAAGGGGATGTACTGGGTCGGATAAAACCCTTTGCCTACAACTCCTCCAACTGCTTCTTTAGCTCTTGCAACTCAGGCGTAGCCATCCTATAATGAGGTATGGATACGGGTGCTGCTCCTGGCACAAGATCAATAGAGAATTATACCTCACGCTCCGGAGGCAACCCTGAAAAGTCTTCTGGAAAGACATACGGAAAATGGTCAACTATCGGAGGGAAGTCCATCTGAGAGGTCCTCTAATCATCTAGATATAAACTAGAAATCTGGGCTGTAACACTGCCCAACCCATGATGCTCTGGTCTAGCTCTACTTTCCAAGACATCCCATTCACCCTTGTGAAGAAAGGACCCACCCTCTGGTGACGTGAAACTCACCCTGCGGTGATAAAAATCGATAAAGACCTAAAAAGGAACTAGACAGTCTATTCCCAGAATGAAATCATAACCCGTTGTCTCAAGGACATAAAGATACCATGAGAAGTGACACCCACCAACCTCAAGGGGGAACTCCTTACACTGACACTAACTAGTAGTTCTATGTCCCAAAGGAGTGTCTAGTGCCAAAGTATCCTCAGAAGTAAAGACAGTAAGTATAAGGCTCTCCACAGTGTCCATAGAAATAAATCTATGAGAAGCTTCAGTATCGAAAAGTGAAGAAGATAACACTGAGGCTACTAGGATCGTACCTAGAATTGTGGAAGGTCCAGGATCCTGCTCCTGATGGATCTGCTCTACCACAAATGTCTTTCCAGTATTGTGGCCCTGTGTAGCATCCTGATATCCCTAAGCTGATACTCCCTAAGCCTAACCACCATGTCCGTGACCTCTACCCTGGCTTGAACGACCTGAAGGACTCCAGCCCCCAGTATTCTATAGAACTATTAATCCTGCTCTAGAATGAGGAGTAGAAACCAATCCTACTTCACTAGATTCTGGAAGAAGAACCCTGCAAAAACGCTGCAGATGAACCATCTTTCCGCAAGCTCGGCACTCCAATGGATCTCTAGGGAACTGCGGCTTCTTATGCCCGCTCTTTCCACATTGATAGCACACCACCTGGTTTTCAGAAAGAATATCCCGTCTTCCATAAGAATTACCTCGCTTCCTCGAGTCACCTTGAGTAGACTCTCGGTGGCATTTCCTACTATCAGTATGCAATGAGTCAGCCTTTGATGCTGAACCTCCCTAGTCAAAAGCTCTAGTCTCCCTCATATTTCCTTCGGTGATCAGTGCTTGGTTGACTATTAGGGTAATAGAAGTCAACTGGAAGATGTTCACCTATGATCTGATCTCTGGTTTGAGGCCTTCCTCAAACTTACTTGCCAAAAACAACTCGTCATTTCCCAGAACGGGAGCGAAACGCTGTAACTCGGTGAAGTGGGAGGAATAATCCATAACCGAAAGAGTACCCTGCTACAAGTTCATGAACTCTCTGGCTCTGTCAGCCCTCAGTGTCTCCGGGTAGAAGTAGTCATAAAACGTACGCTGGAACTCGTCCCAAGCCATAGTTCTATGGCGCCCTGCCTGCGAGACTACATCCCACCATCTCTTGGCAGAATCTCACAGTATGTAAGTCGTGAGCTTCACCCTCCTATCTAGGGGTTTCTACAGATGCTCGAAGATGGAAAGTATGGTTTCTAGCCACGACTCTGCAGCCTGAGGTCCTCCATCCCCTGTGAAAGTGGGAGGATGCTGCTGTTGGAAGACTCGCATCAGCTCTGCCATAGATGGGGCAAGATGCTAAACTCCCTGGAAGGTCTGCATGAACCTCATAAAACTCTCTTTGAACTAAGTATTGACACCAGTATCTGGTATCACTACGGTTTCCATGTCCGGAACGATCGGCGGAACTACAGGTAGTCCCTGGTCTGCTGTATCAGGCGTATGGTCACTTCCTGGTTCCTGACGTGTAACGGGAGGACGTCTTGGTGCCATAGCTCTGAGAAAACAAAAGCACACCCAGATTTAGTATTAACAAGGATAGAAAACACAAGAGTACAAAACGGTAATAGGATATAGAAACACTAAAGTTTTCAAAACACGACTACACGACATATATTTAAACTACACAACATGTTTGTTAAATCCATTTACATGGGTGTGTACTTCCGCCACCACTGGTCATGTAACATCCCAGAATACACGGCGTGTTGTCCCAAAACACAACGTGTACTTGAAATCCACTCCCCTGCCTGAGTCTCTCTACACGGCTAACCTACACGGTCCTCCAAATCCTAAACTACATGGCATGTGCACTAAAGACATGATGTGTACAAGACAGGTTTCAGCGGCCTGTGTAGCGGTTACACGGCCGGCTACACGGATGAATCCTACACGGCATGTTCCAAAAAAACACGGCATGTATAAGGATAGATCATACCGACCCGTTTTGTTCGAGAAATGGCTGGGTACCCAAAAGAAAACTACACGGCGTGTTCTTATTATACACGGCGTGTACTAGTCAGGCTCAGTGACCCTTGTAGCAGGTTACACGGCTGGACTCACGGATAACCCCTTACACTGTGTGTTCCAAACAAACACGGCGTGTATAGGAGAAGATAACACTGACCCGTGTTGTTCGTGACACGGCCGGGTACCAAGGAGAAAACTACACGGTGTGTTCATACAAAACACGGCGTGTACTACCCGAGTTTCCCTAACCCGTGTTGTTAGTGACACAAACGGGTACACGGTTGACTACCACATGGCGTGTACTTATGGTACACGGCGTGTCCCCAAAGACTTTCCACCACTCCGTGTTTTTGTTCACATAGTCAGTAACACGGTTTAAAAACTACACGGTGTGTATTAATAAAGTACATGCTGTGTATTCTGGGTTTTTCCGGGCAGTAGCTTAGAAATTGCAACGAACGCTAGAAACACTAAAAAACAAACATCTATGTGCCAAATTCCGATCCGTGGGGGCCCATACTCCCCGTGAATCAAATCTTGGAATCATAACAATGCATATATCAAGTAAATAACCATATAAAGTATGTACGTCACAACAACTATCACAACAACATGCATAATTTATCACGACATCTATCACAACAGTATGAATCCTAATGCACCCTAGATGGCATGGTAAAATGCATGACATGTGATTTACCCAGTTCCTATATGATGCAGGAGATGGTACACCCTCATCTCATCGGGTTGCAACAAAATAGAACCACAATCATATAAACTGTAACAGCACAAAACATGTGCATCACCCAACGATGAAATATAATAAACTGCAACACATTCAAAAACTAAAAATTGCAATCACGAGGTAATATAGATTTTCCCTGTACATGGGTTAATTACTCTCATGCACAGTTAAGTAGTAACTACCAATTTCTTCCTATCCCTGTCTATTGTCGCAAACAGTAATGGAATAGAAAAGAAGAAAAATCCTCTGATACCACTTTGTAACGACCCGAATCCGGAGCCACATAACTGGTGCCCCGTACCCGGTTCACCACATAACCTCAAGCGCATTTCCCAAAATTCCAGAGGCTTCCGACTAGCAGCGAGGCCCTTGGTGAGTCAGTGGGGGAAACTATGTCCTTATTTGGTAAAGTATGCAGCGGAAGAATAAATATAATCAATAGCGGAAGCAGTAAATAGAATACAACAACTGAACTAAAAGTAGAAGCAATTTCTGATATAATAATGATGCAGAATGGTACATGTATCTATGGAAAGCAATAAACAAAAAAACGTGCTGAAATAAAACTGGAACCAAAGTACTAAATGTAGACAGTAACTCCAGCAGCATCGCGAGCCAAAGCCCAGTCCTATGCTATCCAACTCCAACTAGCAATCAAGTACCCGAGGTAGAAGGACCACAATCCATTCCTACACCTGCAACCATATAATCTGTTTGGGCCGAAAAGCAAGACCTAAAAAGGGTGTGAGAGTAAACCCAGTAGGCAATCACCACAAGATTTGTGCCCTACTATCAGTGAGTAATATATAAAAAGTAAAGGAAAATAAGTACATCAGTAAATAATCCTGCCAATTACCATTCACATTCATTTAATTAAACAACCAGGGAAAAACTAGCAAAGCATTCTATTCCAAGGTAAGCAAGTAACACAGAAGGTATCTTAAAAGACTACCTAAACACAAGCAGTACAAAACCCAAGCTTGTTCTTTGGCTTTGTGGACTCATCACAACCAAAAATCAAAGTTCACACTGACTCTCTGGGTGGCTCAAACTAGTAGATCCCTATAGTCCAGTAATCAACAAGGCACAGACACTCTGGGAAGCTCTCACGTCAATTCCCCTATGGTCTTGCAATGATAACTACAGACTCTCTGAGGAAGCACTTATGTCTAATTCCTCATGTGGTATCGATGCATGGGTAAACTAAGAACACTCATGGGAAGCACAAATTCCTATTCCCGTAGGTCCTGTGTACGAACTAAAACCGACATACCCTCTAGGGAAGCACTTAATCGTCTATTCCCTCTTTGATCTCCCGCACCAGGTTCTCACATCCCTGAGCAGTCCAGTCGTGCATAATCGATTTTTAGCAGCCCTAAGAAAATTAAACAACTACTTGTCTAATATCTACCATACATAAAAATCATTTAAACAGCAGGCAACACATGCAATCAGTGATAACAAGTAACTAACAATTGCAATAGGGTTTGCCTCACAAGAAAACGCTGCCGAACGGAAATAAACAGCCAAACAGGGAGGACAAACACCCGTGGGGTGATCCTCAAACATACAACCAAGAATACATTAACAACAATTAATCAAAGCTAACAAGAAATCTAGGGAAAATAACAATAGGATCAAAATCCTAAACCCAGGATACCCGATACATGGGTATCCGTCACTTTTGCAACCAAAACTCAAAGAACTTCAACGTAGGGCAACAAACCACCTACCTTGATCCTTAAATATTGATATACTTGAAACTTGGCCTGTGAAACAGCCTAGAATGGAGTAGATCTACAAAAATGTCTAAAAATTTAGACCTCAGATAACTCACACGAGAGGAAGAATCAAGAAAGGAGGCCAAAGAAGAACCAAGAACTCACCGCTGTGATTCTTCTGCAATCGACGGAGTTTAATTTGGACAACTGGTGACAGATCAGTGTATTGGAGAAGAATCGGCCTCCTCGGACACTCTGGATGGAATTAGGTGGAGATAAAGACGTTTATGAGCATTAGGCGCGACCCCGGTCCGATTAATGAAATAAAAAAAGTACACGGCGTGTACTTTTAAAGTACACGGCATGTAGTGGGTTTTTCTGTACTCCGCCAAAATAGGCCTCCACGTCACCCCTACACACCGTGTGTGTGGCCCGGACACGGCCAGAACACATCTTCAAGCGGGAGAAGAGTACACGGCGTGTACTCAGAAAGTACACGATGTGTACTTTAAAAATTTCCAGAAACTCTATTTTTCTCTAAAACTCCAGAAAAAGGAAAACATACCTGAAACGAAGATCCGGGTTCTTACAATTTGTTCGTAAATCACCATATCATTCACCATTTTTATAACCATCGTGAATCCAAGGGTCAGATCATGCTCAAAGCCACCCAAGAAATGTCGAACTGCAACCCTGTGGGACAAAAATGAAGAATGAAAAGAACATTGGGGGGAAATTCACAAGAAGAGAGTAAATCCTTCATTTTCCTAGATTACTTGGACAATAATTACATAAATGGTCATATATAGGGGAAAAATCATGGAATATTAAGAATAAAATGAATTAAACAATTTAGTTCAAATAATGGGCTCATGTGAAGGATCAAAAAATTACAGGTCAAAAGCTGATAATAATCTATAATTTAATCAATTTTATCAAGAGGGAAGAAGCCACAATTTAATATCCCTAACACGGTTTGGATTTATTATTGGAAAAGAATGTGTTCGCTGGTGAAGGATAAGTCTTGTGTTGTTCACTGTCTTTAGATCCACATTATCCAATCACCCATCATCCTTTGATGCGATCTTCCAATGAAGAATACACAGATCTCCTCTCAATTTTCAAAAGGATTATGAAAAAACCCTAGAGAATTTTAACAATGAGGTATAAATAAGGGATCTTTGGTCATGTTAATTTAAAATTAAATAAATAGATTTAGTTATTTATTTCAATTAAATGCACCACCAATGACTACCTCAACCAGATGTCCTATGCCGACCAACTTCTGGTCACACCTATAGTAAAACCCATGTTCTGGAATCAATCATGGTCGAAAATTTTCATTCATAAGATCCATTAGAACTTATAATTTCCGCACTACACAATTCCTTCTCTGGTTTTATTGAAAATTAAAACTTGAGTAATAATGAGGAGATTATTTTAGAACTTCTTACCTTGATTCACCAAGTGCACAAGGACACGGGGCATGACAAAACTGTGGCCTATATGGTGAATACGAAAATGAAGAATAAATAAAAGGGTCCAATAATCAAAACAATTCTAATTCTATTGAGCACCATACTTCCAAGAAGAGGAAGATATAGTAGCTGGAAAAGTAAAAAGTATTAGTATGTTTTTCATGTGGCAAGCAAAGCTGTTAGAAGAGTAATTTTACCCAAAATTAAGGGAAGATAAAGGTGTGTTCATTATCGAGTATAATATTTCAATATCATCACATTGGTTATTAGATATAGCTTGTGGTGCTCACATATGTATTGAAATGCAGGAACCAAGTAGATTTAAAAATATTTCTATTGGAGAGGTGGATTTTATACCTTCCAATGGTGTGAAGATGGTTTCTCTATACATTGGAGACTAATAACTTTCATTTTTAATTGAAATGATATAGGTTTTAAGATATCGTTATTATGTACCAATTGTTACCAAGAATATAATTTTTGTATCCTTCCTAGATACAAATGGTTTTTTTTTCAAATATGGAAATAAAAGTTGTTTATTTTATAAAGACAACATTTTTTATGGTATGAAACATTTTAATAATAGTCTTCATTATTAAATTATGAAAACCAAATATTGAAAATTTATAATTAATCTAGTTTCCATGATTCATATAACACCCAACTATGTAATCACCATATTGGTCATGTAAATGAGAAGCATTTGAAAAAGATCTATAAAGATGGTTATTTAGACTCTTTTGAGATAAAACCACTTGAAATATTACATGGTATTTTTCAAGTAAAAATGAAAAACCACCATTTGGTGAAAATAGTTAAAGGGACACAATACTTTTAGGATTGGTACACACTGATCTGTATGGACCATTTCAAGTAGAAGATAGAGGTGGCTATTCTTACATCATAAATTTTACTAATTCCTTGGGTAGATATGGCTTTGTCTACATGATGAGGTATAATTTAGAGTATTTGAGAAATTAAAATAATTCAAGAATGAAGTAGAGAATAAAATTGGAAAGAAGATAAAGAAACTTTGATCTGATTGAGGTGATGAATATCTTAAACTGTCACAACCCATCCCCCAGGTCCCATGCCATGACTACCCCAAGCCCGCCTTCCATAGGCCAGGGGCTGGCGACTAGCACCAAAGGCGTAATTCCCTAAAATTGGGAAGGAATTTCCTTTATATACTGTAAAAGCACACAATAAAGCACACAACTGGATAAAAAACACTAAGTAAACCTTATAACAAAAGAGTGTTGAAAAGTAAAAGGGGCCAGAAATACAAGCCCAATTGTAAAGTACAAAGAACTGGAAGTACACATACAACTAAAGAAATTAAAAACAACTATTGGGTCATCCTATGGGATTCCTACCTAAATGGTAGGTACAGATAGCCTCCTCAGCACTCCACATCCTTCAGTCTCTTCCATGTACCGACTCGTCGTAAGCTCCACATCCTGGTACCGTCTAGTCCTAGTACTCTCAGCCTCAGTCAGCATTTTCTGTCATCTGCATCCAACACAACAAGGTGCAGGCATAGCCTGTGAAGGGGTGAGTATAACGATACTCAGTATGGACCCCTAGACCCTCAAGGTCTCAAAAAATCCAATAAGGATAAACCATAAAGTATGAAATCAACATATAACCCTACTTAGGTATATGCCCATACATATACCTAAGTTATCAAGTGATCCATCTCAATCATGGGGAAAACACCAAAGTACTGACTCAGCTCAACCATGATTTTATTCACATTATTGAAACCATGACTGTTGGAGAACTCATGTTCACTTGAGTACAGTGGGCCTCCCGCGACACCAAGCGTGCTTACAACTAATCTTGGACTGCTGAGGTACTCCTCCTATCGAGTACCATGGGTCTGCTGCGTCACACAGAGTTTCTCCACATCATGGGTCTGCCACCACAACCAGGCGCTCCCCATCATAGCCTGCAAAGGTACTCCTCATGTCGAGTACTGCGGGTCTGCCGCCACAACCAGACACTCCTCCACCGTGGGTCTGCCGCCACAACTAGGTGCTTCCCATTGGGCTAGTCGAGTCACTCCGAGTCAATCGGTCAGCAGTCATCATGTCGAAGCTAGCTACTAGGTCTCCACACTCTGCTCGCTCGTCACTGGAAGGATCCACTCTACGAGATACTGGTCGATACTCCAACTGTCACGAAGTCCCACAAAGAAGTATCTCAAAGGTCTGCCATGTCATAGGGGTCTCAAAGCAACAGATGACACATCAATCGGATGCCCGGTCTCTGAGTTATTAGTCATTTAGTCCTGGGGACCCGGTTGGATTCATGCACGATCCAACCTGAACATATCTCAACTATACCCTAAACTCTAGTGGGGTATACTCAAAGGGACCATCAGGATCCAAGATTACCAGCACCACTGACGGTTCGTCAAACAGACATCTGGTTCCAAAGATATAGCCAAAAGAAAGTAAAGGGTCGTAGTGGGACCGGGTCCAGTCCGACCCGGCTCGACCTAGCCTGGGATGACCCCAGACCGGTTTGGCCGGGGTGCTGTAAGTGGCGCGGGAGGCCCACTCAGCTGGGCCACTGCGAGGGGCGCCGGAGGCCAGCTTGGCACGGGTGCCGCGAGGGGCACGGGAGGCCGGCGGCTGGCGCGGCTGGGGTGGCTCGGGAGGGCGCTGCGAGGCTAGAGACACGAAGTGTTCGGGGCATGCAGGGTGAACGGACGACAGAGCCACGAGGTACATGGGGCGGGCGGACAGTGGAGCCGCGGGGTGCGCGGGGCGCATGGATGGTGGAGCCGTGGGGTTCTCGGGGCTCACGGGGCGCACGGACAACAGAGCCGCGGGGCTACCACGAGGGTGCGGGCGGCTTGGCTGGGGCTGCCATGAGGGCGTGGCAGGGAGGTGGGGCCGCGGAGCGGAGCAGTACCGTGCGTCGTTGCCTTTTTCACGGTTGGCGGTGGTGCCAGCCGCTGTTCTTGTGCTCCTCCACATAGGTTTTCGTCCTTGTCCATCGAGAAGAACACTAAAGGAGATCGGTAGAGGGGTCGTGCCATGTTAGTTTGGACCGCATCCTTCGTGTTTAGAGTGGTCGCAAGTGGATGAACAGAAGGTAAGAATAAAGAACATCAATCCCTTCCTGCAAAAAATTATTCCCATCCCGCAAGGAAAACATCCACTATGATTCTTTGTTTTAGAATGGAAGAATCAAGGGAATAATATCATATTCAAAATAAAATCCCTACCTTGTTTGTTGTTCATCGATAGAGTCATAGGGAAGAATACAGAGTTGTCGTCGTTCGTCACGTCCACCACACACCTCCAAACCCAAGCTCGTGCATCTATTCATTGATAACGATGAGGAGGGAAGGTCGATCGTCGAAGACATCCAAAATACTTCTCCCAAGCTCCATATATATAGGAGGGGGGTAGGTAATGATCATTGGAATTTATGATAGTTCATTTATTAGTAACCTTCCTAAATCCCAACGACTTTGTTACTTAATTTAAAAAGGGGTAACCCAATAAATTTACGTTGGCATAATAAAGTGGTGCGTTGGTGCAAACGATGAGGTGCATTGGAAAGATTAATGGTATGTGAGTTGGTATAATTAAGGTGGAGGAGGTCAAGAGGCTCTCCCTCATTAATTTTGGGAGTTGAGGGTTTCTCCCAAATAAAGGGGTGTTTCATCCCGGGTGGTCCCCACCACCATAAACTCTCATGAAAGGTTATGGTTTGGGTGGTCCCTACCACCTTAACCTCTAATAGGAGGTTAAGGTCTGGTGGTACCCACTTCCAACTTCCATATGGAGGTTTAGTTCGGGTGGTCCCTACCACCTTAACCTCTAATAGGAGGTTAAGGTCTGGTGGTACCCACTTCCAACTTCCATATGGAGGTTTAGTTCGGGTGGACCCCACCTGAAAAATCCACATGGAATCTCAAAATAAAACAAAATTATTTTATTTTATTATTTCCACGAAAAACCAAAAAACTAAATTTCACCCTTGTCCATCTGTCATCGAGGTGAAAGTCTCCTTAAGCGATTACCGGTGCTGTGAGTTCAATGGTGCCCTCAGATTTCAATTCCAATCATCGGTTCAAAAGTTACAAAACACTGCTGGCGCCTTCACTAAACGTACAGGAAAAAGTTTGTAAAAAATATTATTAGTCACCCTCGAACCGCACCGGTCAAAGTTAGGCTCTACCAAGGTGAAAAACGCCTCAACGAACCCAACAATACTCTGAAGTTTTTCAATACGAGTTACCGTTTAGAATTTAATAATTTTACAATAAAATAATTTTCACTTAATTATTTTATTTGTGGCCAAAAACTAACTTTCTATGGTGGCCCATGCCAGCCAAAGTTAGTATCTGTTAAAAGAAAGCATACCCTCACGAGTTCAGTGGTGGTCTCATATTTTTAATCCTAGTTACCGTTTGTGTGTTATAAGCATTTGAAGAAATAAAATAATTTATTTAATTATTTTATTTACGATTATGCCATTTTTGGGTTCTCTCACAGGAGGCCCATGCTGACTAATCTTATGTCGCGCCTAGGGTAAACCCGCCATCTTGAGTGCAATGGTGCCCTCGGATTTCTGATCTGAGTAACTATTTAAGAGTTATTCTACTTTTTCATGAAAACTTTGTATGGACGTTAACTTATGTTTAAAAAAACTTTGACGGATCATTCCGGGCACTTCGTGCCTCAAAATCGTGCACCGTTAGATTTCGCGGACTAGTAAAATTTCCATTTATTTAAAAAAATTAGGATATTTCGGGTCTTTACATTCTCCACACCTCAGGGATCTATTTCCCCATAATCCACAACTCATCTAGGTAAAAAAGTGGGGGTACTGAGTGCGCATATGAACCTCTCGCTCCCATGTTCTCTCCTGGAGGTTTCCCGTGATGCCAAAGAACGTGCATCAGGGGTATTGACCATCCATGAAGGACCTTCTCCTGTCGATCCTCAATCTATACTAGAACCTCTGTAAAATTCACCCAATCATCGACGTCAAAATCTCTGTGGTCGATGAAGTGAGAAGGGTTGTGCACGTATCTCCTCAGATGGGATATGTAGAAGACATCATGCACCCAGTGCAACTGAGGTGGAATAGCTAAGTGGTAAGACACCTCGCCAACTCTACTGAGGACCTGAAAAGGTCCGATGAATCTTGGAGATAACTTGCTGCCTTGACCAAATCTCCGTAGACCTCATCAGGGTGAGACCCGTAGAAAGATATGGTCACCATCCTCGAACTCCAGAGGTCTCCGTATCCTATCATCATATGACTTCTTCCTACTCTGTGCAGTCTTCATCTGCTCCTGGATGATCTGGACTTTCTCTATGGTAGCCCATACCATCTCTGGTCCCATGAGTGCTGACTCCCTTGGGCCAGTCCAGCACAAAGGTGATCTGTAAGGTTTCCCGTACAACACCTCGAAAGTTGTCATCCCAATGGTGGAGTGATATCTATTGTTGTATGAAAATTACACCAAGGGTAAGTGATCCTCCCAGCTGCGACCGAAGTCAAGGACACAAGAACAGAGCATATCCTCGAGGGTCTGAATGGTCCGCTCAGTCTGTCCATCCGTTTGAGGATGGAAGGCGGTGCTCAAACAAAGCTGTGTCCCAAAAGCCTCCTGCAACCCCTTCCATAGCCGGGAATTAAAACGTAAACCACGATTGGAGACAATCATTGAGGGTACTTCATGTAACCATAGAATATCTTGCACATAGAGGCATCCCAAACTCTCTACTAAACCCTGCTCTCTGATCGGTAGGAAGTGGGCCAACTTGGTGAGTCAGTCGACGATCACCCAAATCGAGTCAAGTCCTCTGGATGTACGTTGAAGTCCTGTTATGAAGTCCATGGATATCCCATCCCACTTCCACTCTGGGACCTCTAAAGGCTGAACCAAGACTGTCACTACCTAATGCTCTGCCTTCACTTGCTGACAAGTGAGGCACTGAGAGACAAACTCTGCAACTGATTTCTTCATTCCAGGCCACCAGTGCTGTCGTCATAGGTCCTGGTACATCTTTTCCACTCTTGGATGTACAGCTAGAGGATATGTGTGGAACTCCCTCAACACTTCCTCCTAAAGTGACATTGGTACCATGGTACGTCCTCTGAAGAGGATTACGTGCTCCCCACCATTAGAAAATCCATCAGGTACATGTCCCATGGATATTTGAGTACATTACGTCTCACAGTAAGCGTCCCCATGCTGCATCTCCCTGACTCACTGAAGAAGTTGGGGAGTGACTGTAAGAGACTAAAGGAAATCTGATCCTTCTCGAACCATAAAGGATATCTACAAAGCAGCTAGCTGCTCTTTCACCTCACTCAGCAGATTCAGGCCAGACCTCCTGCTGAGTGTGTTTGTTACCATGTTTCCCTTCCCAGGAGTATAGACTATCTCAAAGTCAACTTCTGTTTCCCTGAGGGTGAGTTTGGATGACTCACGAGTGATTGGCTGCACCCTCCTATGCATGAGTTTATCCTTTGCTTCTTGGGTTTCCTTTTTCACCGACCAAGGAAATCCCCATCCCAACATTGTAGATAAACCACAACCTCTTTGCCTAATACAGTCAATCTGAGTGTGAACTATGGATGTCAAGTCTAAACCCAAACTAACGTCATACGGCCTCGATGTTGCCACAATGAGGTTCCAACCGAAACTCTCGCCTCAAGGGTCAGATCACACCGTCAGCGTAAGTGTGATTATCAAGTCTCCTCTCAATGGTATCTCCAAACGTGAGGGTAAAGTCAATGGTTTAACCAGAAACTCTAGGTCCTAGACAAGATTCGTGGAAGGAAGGAATGATTGGTACCTATTTCTATTGATACAACAACTAGTAGTAGACTTAGACCATACCTCAAATCATTCCTAGAGCCCTTGGGTATCATTTCTTGACTGCATGTAACTACTCTCTTCCCCTGTCATTCAGCTCCCTGAGACTGGTGGGGTCCACAAAAAAATGGGGGGGGGGGTTGTAACATGTCGAAAAGTACACCACCTCATGCTTCTCTCCTAGCTTTGCTTCCACATCTTCTGCCCTGTAGAATCATCTGTCCCTAACACTTATTCTTCCTGAAACATTATACATGCCCAAGTCTTTGAGACTAGTGCCAGTTTCCTACTTTCCCACTCCTAACATTCAATGGATGTATCCGCTCAGCCAAAGAACATTCAACCACAAAGGTTCTCTCTAGCACCTTAACATAAGTAGGAATGCATATAGGAATAGTGTTGGCTCAGATGTCCTTTAAACTCACCTCACTTGGAAGTTCAAGCCCTGAAGCACTGATCGTATCCTATTCATCGAGTACAAGGAAATATCGGTACGCCTCGATGATTACTCAGCTACCGACATGACGTCCAGCTGAAGCCATAGAAGTTCTAGAGAACTCTTAGCCACCTCCTTGAGCCAGTACTCAGCCACCTATGAGTCAAGCTCACCTCAGAACTTGAGGGGTTTCTGATGTTGAAACACATATATGGCACTAAACCTGCATGTTTCCTCTACTAGTACCGACGGTTGTAATTGCTGACCAACAGGTAGTAATATAGCTGGCACACTACCCGAAGGTACTATCTCGGGCAACGATCCATGTACCGAAGCCTCATCAATAAGCAGACCATTCTCATGGTCACTCACTAAAAAAATACTAGTATCTAAGATCACTGTCTGCTCTACTGGTATCTCAACTAGATGGGAAACTCTATCAATCACCACCAGCTAGCCCTCAACTGCGTGGGAATCTGTCTCGCCTCGAAACCTCAGAGGCCTCTGCTTCTAGAACTCATGCAATGTGCTCAGTCGGCGTGCATCGTCTGCCAGTGTGACTAGTGGTATCTGCTGCCCAACAGGTGGTGGTACTCCTGGTACATCACCCAAAGGTGCCAACATAGCAAGAGGTCTCTGCACCAGAGCCTCGTCACTCGGTGGGCTATCAGTGCGTAAAACTCTTGGAACACTAACAGAATCTCTACGTGGAGGCATCCCAAAAGAAATAGATGCGACACGGTCAAAAGATTATAACTTGTGAGCTGACCTGGTGAGCTGACTTAAGAAATCACAAAGAAAAAACACATGCAATCAGTGTTTTTGTGCACTTAGTCGGAAATCAGAAGTCTGGGTCCTGGTGTATGGATACGTCGGCTGCGGTACCAACACTGGACTCCCTAAACTGAAAACCACACTCACTAAACTTAACACTATTGCTTCATAGAAAGATCAGAGTCCTAAGTTCTATGGTAGAACCAACTCCTCTGATACCAATTTGTCACAACCCGTCCCCGGGGCCTGTGTCGTCACTACCCCAAGCCCGCCTTCCATAGGCCAGGGGCTAGCGACTAGCACCAAAGGTGTAATTTCCAATAACTGGGAAGTCATTGCCTTTATATCCTATAAACGCACACAACAGAGCACAAAGCTGGATAAAAAACACTAAATAAACCTTATAACAAAAGAGTGCTGAAAAGTAAAAGGGTCTAGAAATACAAGACCAACTGTAAAGTACAATGACCTGGAAGTACAAGTACAATAGAAGAAAGGAAAACAGATGTTGGGTCTTCCTCCGGGATTCCTACCTGAAGGGTAGGTACAGATAGCATCCTCATCACTCCACGTCCGTCAGTCTCATCTGTGTACTGACTCATCGTAAGGTTCACCTCTTGGTACCATCCAGTCCTGGTACTCTCAGCCTCAGTCAGTGATGTCTGTCGTCTGTATCCAACACAACAAGGTTTGGGCATAGCCGGTGCAGGGGTGAGTATAACGATACTCAGTAGGGACCCCGAGACCCTCAAGGTCTCACAAAATACAAAAAGGATTACCCAAAAAGTATTAAATCAACAGATAACCCTACTTAGGTATATTCCCATACATATAACTAAGTTATCAAGTGATTCATCTCAATCATGAGGAAAACACAAAAGTACTGACTCAACTCAACCAAGATTTTTTTCACATTATCAAAACCACAGCTGCTGGAGAACTCCTGCTCAATCGAGTACAGTGTACCTGCCGCGACACCAAGAGTGCTTCCCACTAACCATGGATTGCTGAGGTACTCCTCCTGTTGAGTACCATGGGTCTGTCGGGTCATACAGAGGCGCTCCCCACCGTGGGTCTGCCGCCACAACCAGGCGCTCCCCCTCATAGCCTGTATAGGTACTCCTCCTATCGAGTACTATGGATCTGCCGACAAAACCAGGCGCTTCTCCACCATGGGTCTACTGCCACAACCAGGCTCTCCCCACTAGGCTAGTTGAGTCACTCTGAGTCAATCGGTCAGCAGTCGTCAGGTCTCATCTAGCTACTAGGTCTCCGCACTCTGCTCGCTCGTCACTGGAAGGATTTGCTCCACGAGCTACTATTCGATACCCCAACTATCACAAAATCCCACGAATAAGTATCTCAATGGTCCTCCACATCATAGTGGTCTCAACACAATAGACGACGTGTCAATCCGATGCCCGGTCTGTGAGTTATTAGCCATTTAGTTCAGGGGGCAGTTGGATTCGTGCGTGATCCAACCTGACCGTATCTCAACTATACCCCAAACTCTAGTGGGGTATACTCAAAGGCACAGTTATGCTCCAAGATTACCAGCGCTACTGACGGTTCGTCAAATGGACATCTGATGCCAAATATATTGACAAAAGAAAGTAAAGGGTCATTGTGGGCTCGAGTCTGGTCTGACCCGGTCGGACCGACCTCGCCCGACCTCGCCTGGGCTGACCCCGGTTCGGGTCGACCCGGCTTGACCCGTTGGGTCTGGCCTGGACCGTTGGGCAGACTAGACCGCTGGGTTTGGCCCGGCCCACTGGGCCAAGCCCAGCAGGCCGTGAGGGGCCACAGAGAGTCGAGAGTAGGCAGACCGACCGTGGGTCGGCGATACGGCGGCTCGACCCGGAGGACATTGCGTGGGAAAATTGGCCTGGAGGGAACCGCAAAGACATGGGCCGCTTCGGCCGGGGTTCCATGAGGGGAAAAGGAGGCCGACTCATCTGAAGTGTTGTGAGGGGCGCGGGAGACCGGATCGGCCAGGGCGCCGCGAGGGGCATTAGAGGCTGGCGGTTGGCGTGGCTGGGGCAGCTCAGAAGGGCGCTGTGAGGCCGGAGCCGCGGGGTGGGCGGGTCGCGGGGGCATACAGACGGTAGAGCCACATGGTGCGCAGGACGCGCGGATGGCAGAGCCATGGGGTGTGTGGGGCGTGTGGGCGGCGGAGCCGCAGCGCTACCGAGAGGGTGCGGGCGGCTCGACCAGGGCCTCCACGAGGGTGTGGTGGGGCGGCGGTGCCGCGGAGCGGTGTCGTGCGTCGTTTCCTTTGTCGCGGTCGATGGTGGTGCTGACCGCCATTCTTGTGCTCCTCCACGTAGGTTGTCATCCTTCTCCATCGCAAAGAACACCAAAGGAGATTGTCAGAGGGGTCGGGCCATGTTAGTTTGGCCCACACCCTCCGCATTTAGAGTTGAGACAAGCGGCTCCAAAGAAGGTAAGAATTAAGAACATAAAGCCATTCCCGCAACAAATTATTCCAATACTACAAGGAAAACATCCACAATTATTATTTGTTTTAAAAGGTAAGAATCAAGGTAATAATATCATATTCAAAATAAAATCTCTAGCTTGTTTTTTGTTCATCGACGGAGTCGCAAGGAAGAATACAGAGTTGTCGTCATTCGTCGCGTCTGTCACACACCTTCAATCCCAAGCTCGTGCATTGGTTCATTGGAGATGATGATGAGGGAAGGTCGGTCGTCAAAGATGTCCCACGTTGGTTTCCTCTACAAGGTTGTTCCAAGGAGGAAGTCGAAGACGCTCCTCGCTGGTGTTCTTTGTGGAAGAACACGTTCTTCATTGGAGAGCGTAATCCTCCAAGTGTTGGGGGTCGTGTCACTTTACCAGCACTTCATCGCTTGGTGAATCCATCCCAAATCCTCCTCCCAAGATCCATATATATAGGAGAGGGGGTAGGTAGCTAATGATCATTGGAATTTATGCCGGTTCATTTATTAGGAACCTTCCTAAATTCCAACGACGCTGTTACTTAATTTAAAAAGGGGTAATCCAATTAATTTACGTTGGCATAATAAAGTGGTGCGTTGGCGCAAATGATGCGGTACGTTGGAAAGATTAATGGTATGTACGTTGGAATAATTAAGGTGGAGGTGGTCAAGAGGCTCTCCCTCATTAATTGTGGGAGTTGAGGGTTTCTCCCAATTAAAGGGGGGTTTCATCCCGGGTGGCCCCCACCACCATTACCTCTCAAGGGAGGTTATGGTTTCGGTGGTCCCCACCACCTTATCCTCTCATGGGAGGTTAAGGTCTGGTGGTCCCTACTTCCAACTTCCACGTGGAGGTTTAGTTATGGTGGACCCCACCTGAAATATCCACACGGAAGCTCAAAAGAAATGAAATGAAGTTTATTTTATTTTATTATTTCCACGAAAAACCCAAAAACTAACTTTCAACCTCATCCATATATTGTCAGGGTGAAAGTATCCTTAAAAGAATACTGACATTGCGAGTTCAATGGTTCCATTGGATTTCAATTCCAATCATCAGTTTAAAAGTTACAAAAATCCGCTCGTGCGTTTGCTGAACGTACCCGAAAAAAAGTTCAGAAAAAATATTATCAGTCACCCTCGACCCACACTGATTGAGTTTAGTCTCTGCCTAGGTGAAACACGACCCAACTAACCCAACCGTACTCTCGGATTTTCAATCCTAGTTACCATTTAGATGTTAATAATTTTACAATAAAATTATTGTCACTTAATTGTTTTATTTGCGGCCAAAAACTAACTTTCTCTGGTGGCCCACGCCAGCCAAAGTTAGTATATTTTTATGGAAAGCATACCCTCACAAGTTCAGCAGTGGTCTTAGATTTATAATCCAAGTATCCATTTGTGAGTCATAAGAATTTTAAAAATAAAATAATTTATTTAATTATTTTATTTACAATTATTCCATTTTGGGGTTCTCTCACAGGAGGCCAGCACCGACTAATCTTAAGTCATGCCTAGGGTAAAACCGCCATCCTGAGCCCAACGGTGACCCCAGATTTCTGATCCGAGTAACTGTTTAAGATTTATTCCACTTTTTCATGAAAACTATTTATGCACATTAACTTAAGCTTAAAAAAACTTCGACAGATCATTCTAGGAACTTTGGGCCTCGTAATCGTGCGCCATTAGATTTCGCGGACTCGTAAAATTCCCATTTATTTAAAAGAAATTCCGGACATTCTGTGTGTTTACATTCTCCCCACATCAGGGCTCTATGTCCCCGTGAGCCACAACTCATCTAGGTAAACAAGTTGGGGTACTAAGCACGCATCTGAGCCTCTCGCTCCCATGTGCTCTCATGGAGGTTCCCGTGATGCCAAGGAAGGTTCATTAGAGGTATCGACCGTCCACAAGGGACCCGCTCATGTCGATCCTCAATCTCTACTATAACTTCCGTAAATATCACCCAATCATCAACGTCCAGCTCTCCGTGGTCGATGAAGTGAGAAGGGTTGTGCATGTATCTTCTCAGCTGGGATATGTGGAAGACGTCGTGAACCCGGTGTAACTGAGGTGGAAGAGATAAGCAGTAAGCCTCCTCACTAACTATACTGAGGACCTGAAAAGGTTCGATGAATCTTGGGGATAACTTTCCACCTCGGCCAAATCTCCATAGACCTCATCGGGGTGAGACCCGTAGGAAGACATGGTCTCCATCCTCGAACTCCATAGGTATCCGTATCCTATCAGCATACAACTTCTGCCTGCTCTATGCAGTCTTCATCTGCTCCTAGATGATCTGCACTTTCTCTATGGTAGCCCAAACCATCTCTAGTCCCAAGAGTGCTGACTCCCCTGGGTCAGTCCAGCACAAAGGTGATATTCAAGGTCGCTCGTACAATGCCTTGAACGGTGCCATCCCAATGGTGGAGTGATAGCTATTATAGTATGAAAATTCCACCAAGAGTAAGTGATCCTCCCAACTGTGACCGAAGTTGAGGACACAAGCACGGAGCATGTCCTCGAGGGTCTGAATGATCCGCACAGTCTGGCCATCTGTTTGAGGATGGAAGGCGGTGCTCAAACAAATTTGTGTCCCAAAAGCCTCCTGCAACCCCTTCTATAGCTGGGAAGTAAAAATTGAATCACGATTAGAGACAATCGTCGAGGGTAATTCATGTAACCGTAGAATCTCCTGCACATAGAGGAATCCCAATATCTCTACTAAACCCTTCTCTCTAATTGGTAGGAATTGGGCCGACTTGGTGAGTCGGTTGATGATCACCCAAATCGATTCATGTCCTCTAGATGTACGTGGAAGTCGTGTCACAAAGTCCATGTATATCCCATCCCACTTCCACTTTGGGACCTCTAAAGGTTGAACCAAGCCTGCTGGTACTTGATGATCCTCCTTCACTTGATAAAAAGTGAGGCACCGAGAGACAAACTCTACAACTACTTTCTTCATTCCAGACCACTAGTGATGTCGTCGGAGGTCCTGGTACATCTTCACCACTCTTGGATGTACTGCTAGAGGAGATCTGTGGAACTTCCTCAACACATCCTCTTGAAGTTAAATTGGTACCATGGTACGTCCTATGAAGAAGATTACGTGCTCCCCACCTTTAGAAAATCCATCAAGTGCCTACCCCGTGGATATCTGAGCACATCGCGTCTCGCAGTCAGCATCCCCACACTGCATCTCCCTGACTCACTGAAGAAGTGGAGGAGTGAGTATAAGAGACTAAAGGTAAGATGATCCTTATAGATCCACAAAGGATATCTGCAAAGTGGCTAGCTTCTCTATCGCCTCACTCAGTAGATGCAAGCCAGACCTCATGCTGAGTGCATTTTTTACCATGTTCCCCTTACCAGGAGTATAGATTATCTCAAAGTCAACTTCTGCCACCACGAGGGTGAGGTTGGTTGACTCATGAGTGATTGGATACACCCTCCTATGTATGATTTTATCCTGTGATTCCTGGGTTTCCTTTTTCATCAACCAAGTAAACCTTTATCCCAACGTTGTAGATAAACTACAACCTCTTTGCCTAATAAAGTCAATCTGAGTGTGAACTGTGGATGTCAAGTCCAAACCCAAAATAACGTCATAAGGCCTCGACGCTGCCACCATGAGGTTCCAACCGAAACTCTTTCTTCAAGGGTCATATCACACTATCGGTGTAAGTGTGATTATCGAGTCTCCTCCCAAAGGTATCACCAGACGTGAGGGTCAAGTCAATGGTTTAACTGGAAACTCTAGGTCCTGGAAAAGATTCGTGGAAGGAAGGAATGATTAGTACTTATGTCTATTGATATGGAAACTAGTAGTATACATAGACCATACATCAAATCATTCCTAGCACCCTTGGGTCGCATTCCTTTACTGCATGCAACTACTCTCTTCCCCTGTCCTCCAGCTCCCTGAGCCTAGTGGGGTCCAAAAAACAAAATGGGGGTGGTTGTAACATGTCGAAAAGTACACCACCTCATGCTGGTCTCCTAGCTCTGCTTCTACGTCTTCTACCCTACAGACTCATCTGTCCCTAACACTTCTTCTTCCCAAAACATTTTACATGCCCAAGTCTCTGAGACTGGCGCCAGTTTCTTGCTTTCCCACTGCTAACATGCATTGTCTCTATCCGCCCAGCCAAAGAACATTCAACCACAAAGGTTATCTCTAGCACCCTAACATAAGTAGAAATGCATAGAGGAATAGTGTTGGCTTGAATTTCCTTTAAACTCACCTATATTGGAAGTTTGAGCCCTGAAGCACTGATCGTATCGTATTCATCGAGTACCAGGAAAGATCGGTATGCCTCGATGACTACTCAGATACCGAAATGATGTCCTGCCGAAGCTGTAGAAGTTTTAGAGAACTCTTAGCCACCTCCTCGAGCCAGTCCTCAGCCACCTGTGATTCAGGCTCACCTCGGAACCTGAGGGGTATCTGATGTTGAAACACCTATAAGGAACTAATCCAACATGTTTCCTCTACCGGTACCGTCGGTTGTAACCGCTAACCAACATGTAGTGATATAGCTGGCACACTACCCGAAGGTACTATCTCGGGAAATGGTCCACATACCGAAGCCTCATAAATAAGAGGACCATTATCATGGTTACTCACTGAAAAAAGACCAGTATCTAAGATCACCGTCTGCTATACTGGTGTCTCAACTAGACGGAAAACTCTAGCAATTGCCTCCAACCAGCCCTCAGCTGTGTGGGAATCTATTTTGCCTCGAAACCTCAGAGGCCTCTACTACTGGAACTCATGCAACACGCTCAGTTGGCGTGCACCATCTGCCAATGTGTATAGTGGTATCTGCTACCCAACAGGTGGTGGTGCTACTGATACACCACCTGAAGGTGCCAACATAGTAAGAGGGTCCTACACCGGAGCCTCATCGCTCGGTGGGCTATCAGTGCATACAAATATTATAACACTAACTGGATATCTACGTGGAGGCATCCTGAAAGAAATAGATGCAACAAGTTCAAAATATTATACCCGGTGAGCTGACCTCATGAGCAAACTTAAGAAATCACAAAGTAAACACACACGCAATCAATGTTTTCGTGCCCTGAGTCGGAAATCAGAAGTCAGGGTCCTGATGTATGGATACGTCAGCCGTTGCACCAATACTGGACTCCCTGAACTGACAACCACACTCACTACACTTAACACTATTGCTTCACAGAAAAGATCAATGTCCTAAGTTCTGTGGTAGAACTGACTCCTCTGATACCAATTTGTCACAACCCATCCCCTGAGGCCCGTGCCGTGACTACCCCAAGCCTGCCTTCCATAGGCTAGGAGCTGGAGACTAGCACCAAAGGTGTAATTCCCTAAAACTAGGAAGGAATTGCCTTTATATCCAATAAACACACACAACAGAGCACACAGCTGGATACACAATAGTAAGTAAACCTTATAACAAAAGAGTGTTGAAAAGTAAAAGGGGGTGGAAATACAAGCCCAACTGTAAAGTACAAGGAACTGGAAGTACAAGTATAACTAAAGAAAGGAAAAACAGTTTTTGGGTCATCCTTTGGGATTGATACCTGAAGGGTAGGTACTGATAGCCTCCTTAGCACTCCACGTCTGTCAGTCTCCTCTGTGTACCGACTCATCGTAAGGTCCACCTCCTGGTACTGTCTAGTCCTGGTTCTCTCATCCTCATTCAGCGCTGTCTGTCGTCTGCATCCAACACAACAAGGTGCGGGCATAGCCCGAGCAAGGGTGAGTATAACGATACTCAGTAGGGACCCTGAGACCCTCAAAGTCTCACAAAATACAACAAGGATGAACCATAAAGTATGAAATTAGCAGACAATCCTACTTAGGTATATGCCCATATATATACCTAAGTTATCAAGTGATCCATCTCAATCATGAGGAAAACACAAAAGTACTGACTCATCTCAACCAGGATTTTATTCACATTATCGAAACCACGGCTGTTGGAGAACTCCTGCTCAATCAAGAATAGTGGGCCCACCATGACACCAAGCATTCTTTCCACTAACCTTGGACTACTGAGGTACTCCTCCTGTCGAGTATCATGGGTCTGCCGTGTCACACAGAGGCACTCTCCACCGTGGGTCTGCTGCCACAACTAGGTGCTCCCCCTCATAGCCTGCAGAGGTACTCCTCCTGTCGAGTACCGTGGGTCTTCCACCACAACCAGGCATTCCTCCGCCGTGGGTCTACTGCCACAACTAGGCGCTCCCCACTGGGCTAGTCGAGTCACTCCGAGTAAATCGGTCAGCAGTCGTCAGGTCTCAGCCAGCTACTAGGTCTCCACACTCTGCTCACTCATTACTAGAAGGATCCACTCCATGAGCTACTAGTAGATACTCCAACTATCACAAAGTCCTACGAATAAGTATCTTAAAGGTATGCCACGTCATAGGGGTCTCAATGCAACAGACGACGCGTCAATCAGACACCTGGTCTGTGAGTTATTAGCCATTTAGTCCCAGGGGACCGATTGGATTCGTGCATGATCCAACCTAACCGTATCTCAACTATACCCCAAACTTCAGTGGGGTATACTCAAAGGGACCTTCATGCTCCAAGATTACCAGTTCCACTGACATTTTGTCAAACGGATGTCTGGTTCCAAAGATATAGCCAAAAGAAAGTAAAGGTTCGTAGTGGGCCCGGGTCAAGTTCGACTCGGTCAGACCAACCCAGCCCGAACTCATTTGGGATGAACCCGGTTCGGGTCGACCCATATTGACCCATTGGGTTTGGCCAGGCCCATTGGGTGGGCCATCCCGCTAGGTTTGGCTCGGCCCACTAAGCCCAGCCCAGCAGGCCGCGAGGGGCCGCGGAGAGCCGAGAGGGCGCGGGTCGGCCGCGAGGGAGCGGACCGGCCGCAGTTCGGCGTGAGGGTGGTTCGTCCTAGAGATTGCCACGTGGACGTATCGACTTGGAGGGTACCGCGAGGGTGTGGACCGGTTCAGCTGGGGCGTCGCGAGGGACACAGGAGGCCGGCTCGGCCGGGGCACCACGAGGGGCGAGGGAGGCCGGCGGCCGGCGCGACCGGGGCAGCTCGGGAGTGCGCCGCGAGGCCGGAGCCTCAGGGTGAATGGGACACGCAGGGCGCGCGGACGACGGAGCCATGGGGTGCAGAGACGGTGGAGCCGTGGGGTGCACGGGGACCTCGGGGTGCACGTACGGCTGAGCTGCAGGGCTACCGTGAGGGTACAGGTGGCTCGGCCGGGGCTGTGGTGAGGGTGGGGCGGGGCGGCGGTGCCACTGAGCGGTGTCGTGCACCGTTTCCTTTGTCGTGGCCGGCGGTAGTGTCGACCACCGTTCTTGTGCTCCTCCACGTAGTTTTTCATCTTTCTCCATAGCAATAACACCAAAGGAGATCATCAGAGGGGTCAGGCCATGTTATTTTAGCCTGCACCCTCTGCGTTTATAGTGGTAGCAAGCAGCTCAATAAAAGGTTAGAATGAAGAACATCAAGCCCTTCCCACAAAAAATTATTCCCATCCCGCAAGGAAAACATCCACAAGGATTCTTTGTTTTAGAAGGGAATAATCAAGGGAATAATATCATATTCAAAATAAAATCCCTACCTTGTTTTCTGTTCATCAACGGGGTCACAGGGAAGAATACAGAGTTGTCGTCGTTCATCACGTCCGCCACACACCTCCAATCCCAAGCTCGTGCGTTGGTTCATTGACGAAGATAAGGAGGGAAGGTAGGCCATTGAAGATAAACCACATTGGTTTCCTCTTTAATGTTCTTCCGAGGAAGAAGTAGAAGACGCTCCTCGCCGACGTTCTTTGTGGAAGAACACGTTCTTCGTTGGAGAGCGTAATCCTCCATGTGTTGGGGGTTGCATCACATTACCAGCACTTCGTCGCATGGTAAAGCCATCCCAAATCCTCCTTCCAAGATCTATATATATAGGAGAGTGGGGGAGGTAGGTAATGATCATTGGAATATATGTCGGTTCATTTATTAGGAACCTTCCTAAATTCCAACGATGATGTTACTTAATTTAAAAAGGGGAAAGCCAATGAATTTACATTGGCATAATAAAGTGGTGCGTTGGCGCAAATGATGCGGTGTGTTAGAATGATTAATGGTATGCACGTTGGTACAATTAAGGTAGAGGAGGTCAAGAGGCTCCCCCTCATTAATTGTGATAGTTGAGAGTTTCTCCCAATTAAAGGGGGGTTTCATCCTGGGTCGTCCCCACCACCATAACCTCTCATGGGAGGTTATGGTTTGGGTGGTCCCCACCACCTTAAACTCTCATGGGAGGTTAAGTTTTGGTGGTCCCCACTTACAACTTCCACATGGAGGTTTAGTTCAGGTGGACCCAACCTT
Organism: Viscum album; assembly: GCA_963277665.1. Lineage (NCBI taxonomy): Eukaryota > Viridiplantae > Streptophyta > Magnoliopsida > Santalales > Viscaceae > Viscum > Viscum album. The sequence goes on from OY728142.1 coordinate 1,937,197,714, forward strand.
AAATATCCACACAGAAGCTCAAAAAAATAATATGAAGTTTATTTTATTTAATTATTTTCACAAAAAACCCAAAAACTAACTTTCTCCCTCGTCCATTTTTCATCGAGGTGAAAGTATCCTTAAGAGAACACCGGCGCTACGAGTTCAATGGTGCCCTCGGATTTCAAATCCAAACAGTGGTTCAAAAGTTACAAAATGCCACTCGCGCGTTTACTGAACATACCTGAAAAAAAGTTTGGAAAGAATATTATCAGTCACCTTTGACCCACACCGGTCAAGGTTAGTCTCTACCTAGGTGAAACATGCCCCAACGAACCCAACCGTACTCTCAGATTTTCAATCCTAGTTACCGTTTAGAAGTTAAAAAGTTTACAATAAAATAATTGTCACTTAATTATTTTATATGCACCCAAAAACTAGCTTTCTTTGGTGGCCCGCACCAGCCAATGTTAGTATCTATTTAAATAAAGCATACCCTCACGAGTTCAATAGTGGTATCCGATTTTTAATCCGAGTTACCGTTTGTGAGTTATAATCATTTGAAAAATAAAATAATTTATTTAATTACTTTATTTACGATTATGCCATTTTTGGGTTCTCTCACATGAGGCCTGCGGAAACTAATTTTAAGTCGCGCCTACGGTAAACCCACCATCCTGAGTGCAACGGTGCCCTCGGATTTCTGATCCGAGTAACCGTTTAAGAGTTATTCCACTTTTTTTAGGAAAAATTCTTATTCCCATTAACTTAAGCTGAACAAAACTTTGACAGATCATTATGGGCACTCTGATCTTCGGAATTGCGCATCGTTAGATTTCGCAGACTTGTAAAATTCCCATTATTTTAAAAAACAATTCAGTACATTCTGGTTCTTTATATAAACAATAGTTTATCAACTTTCCATGGGAGTTTGGGGTTCTCCCTCAACTCACCCCACCTTATACACCATAGTTTAAGAGTGTTAGTGAAAGGAATAACCATAACTTTTTTTACATGGTAAGGTAAATGATGAGTCATGCATATGTTTCATTATCTGTTTGGGGATATGTATTATAAATTGTGGCACACACACAAAAAATAATAACCAAATAATGTGTAAAATAGAGTTCCCTTTGAGTTATGGAGTGGAAATAATCCCATTTTTTTAGATACATGTGTATGGGGTTGTGAGGAATTTATTAAGGGAATCTCAGGAAACTAAATAGAACACCACGGCACAAGGTGTATCCTTATTTGTTATCCTAAGGAAATGAGGGGATACTACCGGTAAAAACCCTCAGATAAGAAAGTGATTATTGAAATACAATCTATCTTTATTTAAAGGGAGCACATCCTTATGAAGTATAATAGGAGAAAGATTGACTTTGATGAATTTGAAGATCAAGATACACAAGATTTGGTAAAGGAACAAATCCCATAGGTCCCCATGGAAGAAGTATTTCCTAAAGCACAAGTACAATGTATAATGATTAGATAGCTAATAGAATATGAGAGATGTAGTTTTCCTATCATGGAAGACGATTACTCAATATTTTTCAAAAAAATGAACCTCTCACCTACATGGTGGTAGTATATATATCAGAATCTATAGGATGGTAATAATTCATAAATTCTAAAATGGATTCCATTTATTAGAACCATGTTTGGTTTTTAGTTGATCCTCTAGTTGATGTAAATCCTATTTGGTGAAAATGGGCATTCAAGAGAAAATTAGACATGTAAGGTAATGTTAGTATCTATAAAGTAACACTAGTGGGTAAGGGGTTTAAACAGTGTCTAGGCATTGACTATGATAAAAAAATTTCTCCAGTTTCTATATTTAAATCCATTAGAATTCTATTTTCTATAAAATCATACCATGACTATGAATTTTTATAGATGGATGTTAAAAATGATTTACTTAATGGGAACCTTCAAGAAGATATCTATATGACACAACTAGAAGGGTTTGTGACTCTAGGTGATTCTATAAGAATATAAAAATTCTATATATCTATTTATAGATTGAATATAGTATCTAGGTCATGTAAAATTTTATTCGATGAAGGTATAAAAGAATTTAGTTTCATTAATAATGAATGTGAACCATGTGTTTATAATAATTTTAGTGGTAATGTGTTCATTATCCTAGTATTATATGTTTAGGAGTTATTACTTATTAAAAATGACATACCAATCTTATAATTTTTCAAGTAATGGTTAAATAAGTGCTTCTAAATGAATGAATTAGGTGAAGTAGCCTATATTCAAGGGATCAAAATCATTCATGATATATCCAAGATCCTACTTGGACTATGTAAAAGTATATACCTTGACCAAATAATAAAGAGATTTATTATGGAATAATTCAAGAGGGAATTAGTTCTAGTGTCTCATGATTTACATCTTTCCAAGAAAATATGTCCTTAAACACATCAGGAGAAAGAAATAATGAGTAAGGTCCCATATAATTTGAAAATAGGATCTCTCATGCCTATCATGTAATGTACTAGACATGATGTTGCCTATTCTTTGAGCATGATAGGAACATATCAAGTAGATATAATTGAACAACATTGGTCTATTGTTAAAGTTATCCTTAAGTATGTGAGAAGAACTAAGGATATGTGCCATGTGTATAGAGGAGATAGAGATCTATCCATTAGGGGTTATAATGATTCCAGTTTTAAAATAGATTAGAATGATTTGAAGTCATATTCAGGGTATGTTATTAGTCTCAATAGAGGTTCTATGAGTTGGAAGAGTTCAAAGCATCCGGTTTTCGCTAATTCTACAGCAGGTTCTAAGTATATAGTGGCTTACGATGAATCCAAAAAATAAAATTGTATTCAAAAAAATTTCTAGGGACTTAATGTGGTATGTAGAATTAAGGAACCTGTTGCATTATATTATGATACTATTGTAGTTATGGATCTTAAAAATTATCCAATGTCATTCCAAAGTGTAAATAAAATACTGTGAAAGTATCACATCTTGAGGGATTTTTCTCAAAGGGTTGAAACTGTAGTTAGAAGAGTTTCAATAAAGGAAAAAATGGTATACCCCTTAACTAAGGTATTATCTCAACATAACACAATTATCATGTAAGAGCTATCAGACTAATGTTTGTTTGTAGTTAGATCTAGTTCAAATGAGACTTTTTTAGAGTTTGTGCCATAGAACCAACTTTTATGTACTTTATAATTACTTGTATTCATATGTTTTGGATATTAATAAAAATTTTATCACATAATTATTGTTCTTCTATGTAACAAAGTATTTGATAATTTATTACAATTAGTTGTCACACCAAAAGGTCATAGCAGTTCTCTTCTACGATGAGAAACTAGAAGTTCCATGAAAATATTCTTAAAATATATGTTCTATAGTTGGATGAAATCATTTCATGGGAAACAAATTATATAGACTATCAAGGGTTAAGACTCATAGGACTTTTATGTTCCTTATTATTGTGTACAACCCTGGTAATTTCTAGTGTAGAATATTATGAGAATAAACCCGCCAATAAGAAATCCCTATTTATATGTGTCATTGGATGTTTTTATCTACCAGTGCGTGTAATGGTCCTTAGACTTTAATATTATCATTAATGCATGTTATGGCTCATGAACTTATATGTATTTAATAAACAATTAAAAAATATGTTCATGTTGAATTTGGATATGTTGGGTGCATCATAAATAAAATGTCATTCATGAATAACATGAGAAAGTATTTTTCCTGTCTGTTCTTTAATAGAAGTTGATATCTCAGTCCCTTTGATGGAAGTGATGCAACCTAAATAAATCAATGGTCATGGTGTTCTATATGAGAGTTCAATTTCTAAAAAGTCAATGAAAGATACATCGAGGACTTAGGTTGATGGTACTAGTATCAAAACTGATTGATTAAATAAATTGAGATAAAGTAATTATATTACACAACATGAATTCATATGTGGTTGTTGATGTTGCGACACTAAATTATTTCTCTATGGGTGCCTTGGTGTGTTTCTAGATGATAAACTTGTGCTTTGGGATTCTTCACCTAATTCTATTGAGAAGAGGCCTAAAGGGACACCCACTTAGTGTATCTGAAACCTCATTTTAAATAATAATAATATTTATTATTTAACCAGTTGAATAAATATTATTCTCTTTCATGGTTTAATAATTATTATTGTTTTCTTGATTGCATATATTCCATCACTAGTTAATCGATATAATATTTTTTTAGAAGAATATTTAATAAATATTTATTTATATTTAGTGGATATAATATTTTTATTTATTTATTGGTGAATACTGTAGTGATATTTATTTATTAAAGAAATAGTTTTTATTTAAGATCTGATAAATATTGTGGATAAAAGGTAGACCAAAATATTAGTCGAGTGAGAAATAATATATATTGAATATTATTTGAATAAATAATATTTAATTTAATTCATGATTTACTATATATAAATAAAAATTATTATTATTATTATTATTATTATTATTATTATAGACATGGGGTTCCTCAGGGATTAATAAAAATAACAAGGGCGCATGTGCAATAATTATTTTCTAACCCCATTAGTATATAAACCCAAATATATTATTTCTTATGAGTGGTTTCTATTTTTTCTGTAAAAAAAATTGGAGAATTTCTCTCAAGGTCTTAGAGATATCCCTTCTCCAATAACTCTCTCAATTATATAGAAATATCCTCCTCCAATAACCAAATTAATCTTTCTTGAAGCGATTCTAGAGGCGATCAAAGGAAAATGACACAAGAATTAGGATTAATCATGATAGAACTCATAGATTCCTAAAATTTCATTTTTAGGTTCATGGATCATGTGTGGACCACTTCATGGTGTATTCTATAATTTAATCCTACAATTGCAACGAAGGTAATACAAAAAGTTGATTTCAGAAGATCAACATCTACATCGAAGAAAGATCTTGAGACAATGTAATTATTTCTTCAAATGAAATATAAATTAACTATAAACTTAACATGAAAAGATAATATCTAGGTTCTGGTTTTTATTTATTTCAATATCCATTGTAAAAATTTCATGGGTCATGGTGTTCACATCATGTAAAATGTTTTCAATGATCCACCAAATCGACAAAAACTTTTTGGTTTATCACCAACACTGGTGCTTCCACTATGCCTAAAAACCTACAACATAATGTTAATATAACATTTAAAGAATATTATAAATTTAATATATAATAAATCTCCATCAAATCCATTATTAGAACCATTAATTATGGGTGGTTATGATAAATTAAATTTATCATTCATGGAGGCGGTAGTCCTCTCATATGCATGATTAGCGAACCCTTTTCTCAATGATTGAATAGAGTGATGGTATAAGAAAATGTATCAATTTAGAATTATAATAATGTTATTAAATTAATATTGATCCATTAATTTCACTTTTGGGTCCATCCATGTTAGATTTCTAAGATAAATAAGACACATTTTTCATAGAGGTAGTGGTCTACACATACACATGATTAACAATCTCATTCTTTAATGAATAGTAATAATGATGGTAAGTTTTAAATTTTATAATTTTATAATTGTATAAGTTACATGAAAAACATAATTTTTCATTAAAATCATCCTTTATAACATCCCTAAGATGTGGTGAAGAAAAATGAACTGCATCATGTCGTGAAGGTTGTAGTTCGCACGTATGCATGATCAATGTGTTTTTTTCCTAAAGGATGCCACAAAATAAATGAATAATTTATGTTACATTAATCTAATGAAATTTTATTATAAATATTATACTTAATTAATTATATTGAAGTTTTTATAAAATATTAGGAGGATAAAAAATAAAAAGAAATACTGGGAGAATAGTAATACTCACGCTAATAACTTTTATTTTCCTTGGAATTATCCTTGTAAATGAATGGATAAAGCTAGTAAAGGGTAAAAAGGATATGGTTCTTAGTATAGGGTTATAGGATTAAAAAATTGGTTAATTTGTACCAAGTAATTTAAATGTATGGTTGTGTAAAAAAGGTGTATAAGTGGTCCCTTTTATAAGTGAAGGGAAGGACTTTTCCATGGAAAATAATGTTAAGTAATGGGTAACAATGGAATGTCCTGAAAGTTAGGTGAGTTAGGTGAAGGAAGGTTTTTAATACATTTATTTAATAATTTATAACCCAAAATATTATTTCTATAAGATCTAATATTCATTTTAATTTAGGAAAATTTTATCTCCCTTATATTAGTCATTTAAACACTTATTACTCTTAATTGAATATTAATCTTGTAAGTTATTTTATTACTAAAAATATAAGTATAACCTTATTAAAAAAACATTCTAATTCCTAATTTTGGTTCCATTTAACCAAATTAATTTCAAAAATATAATTAAATATTATTTAATATTAAACACACATAACATATAAAAATTGTTTTTAAATAAAAGAGTGTTTTTAAACATTAAAATTACGTATAAGATAAATTTTTTATGTTTTATGATTTCCATGATAGTAATTGATTTATTATAAAATAAATAAAATTTATTTTTCTGTAAAATAAATCCAAAACTGAATTTCACCATGAAAAGGTCTGATTAAAAGAAATATATAAAAAAAGTTTTTAAATTCTAATAAAATGTTTAATAAGTCCTACAATTTTAAAAATAGAATTTATAAGTTAAAAATAATATTTTAGATTTTAAAATTATTAACTTAAAATATATATTTTACCAATTAAATGGTTTTATAAAATTTTTGGCCTTTCACATTTACTGATATTGTGATAAAATTCACCATTTTGGGAAAATTTTATTTTTCACTATACACCTAATAATTGATTATTTTATAAAAATATAAAAAATGAATCCTAATATAATTATTTTGAGAGGAATTAAAAAATTATTTTTAATTTATAAAATTTAAATTATAAAATATTTAAACTTATCTTTTTTAATATATATATATATATATAATGGTTTTTAATGAAAATTACATCTTCAATATTTACTCATAATAATTATTTACCTCTTAAAGGTAACTACTATTAATGGTTTACCATATTAGTGTTTACTATATATTTATTAATAGTGTCTTATTGATATTTTTTAGTTTTCTTATGTTGTTTTTAGAGTGTGACATAAGTTATAGAAAATATTATGTCTTTTATAGGATTAAAAATCTCATGGAGTTACAGTGATACAATCTACAACATCCCTACAATCAAATTAAAATTAAAACAATCAACCCAAAAGGATTATAATGAACTCATATGATCAACATCATATTTTTACACTCAGTAGATTTATCTTAAAGTATTGTGATCATGCCTTTGTCTTTATCATTTAAAATACTTGTCAATATGGCCACTATGAATAGACTACAACATAATCCATATATTCTTTGATGGGGTAGTACTACATTCATTATCCATATCCTTCATCTTATCCAGTCCTTCACACTTATAATATAAGATCACAATCTACATGTATAATTTTAATGTTTAATTCAATGATGAAAATATCACAAAGCATCTTTTGAATCAATATTCAGATAGTTACATATAGAAATATCAATTTTTTAGTATATATAATTTTAAAGTTTTTCTCTATGTTTGGAATGACACTTCCACACAACAAGATCCTGTATGTTGATCTCTTCATGTGTACAGTGCTGCAGATGACACCTACGTTCACTAAAATGGCCCATATACACACATTACTTAACTATATTTTTTATATTTTCTTTTAGGATCACACAAATGTTGGTGTAATGAATTAGACAAAACTATCATGTATTACCTTTATTATAACGACCCATACTTTACATACATTGTTAATACTTCAAAATTGAAGCATACTTATTACAACATATAACAAAACCACGAAAGGACCGTATAGGTATAGTGTCTTTAGAAACTGGGAAACATAAACAAGTGGTTCATAAAGTATCAACTTTGCCTCCCACTTATTTCATCATATCTAGAGTCCCTGTTTGGCATATCCTACTTAATAACCTTCTTCCTGACCTGGGGAAAGAAAACATACAAAAGGGTGAGCTCAAATGCTCAGTAAGGGTAAACAAAAGAAATATCAATCACATCGTATACACAAGCACATAACTTTTGGAAATCTTAACCTGCAAAAGAGATCATAATTTCATCACATGGGATAAATCATGGCAATGAAATGTAATCACAATAATCATAACTTAAAACATGAAACTTTGTGGCATACACACATAATCATAGAGAATCATTTCTTGTTAGTCAAGACTCGTTTCCAAGACTATCTTAGTGGACAAAGTCCCTTTCTGAACCGAGTCACCCTCGTTTCAGTCCTGTTTCACTGAACCGGTATAACCTACCGTTCCAGCCATGTCTATCTCATGAGATATAAAATCTTTACCCAATGCATTGGAGGGAGATATAGGTCCCACCCATCTCATAATGATACCATTATTATGTGTGCCACAAAATCATAAATCATACATCATTGCATAACCCATGTAATACAAATGGGAATCTTAAACATCATGACATCATAAAACAATTCATATAAGATAAAGGAATTCATAAAAATAATTACATCACAAAATAATCAAATCAATTTAATAATAGGGAGAAAAATATAACCCTTTATTATCTTAGATGGAAAATAATTTTGATAAAACACTTGAACTCCATTCTTGAGGAAAATATCCTTTCTTCTTCAAAAACATTTTTCCTTTCTTAACATGTCATACAACTTTAAACTAAAATAAGTTGATTAAAAATAAACTTGAAAACTTGTAAAGGATGATTCTTGGAAATAATGTTTTAAAAATCCATTCATGTCGTATAAGTTAAAAAAACATTCTTCTCGTACTTTTGTCGAAAAAGTCAAAAAGTACCTCGTACGAAAAATGACAAAAAGATTCCTTTCATATCTTTTAATAAAAACTCACCAAAGGGTAAAATTGGATATAAAATATTGTAGAAGGATATAAATATTACATGTTGAGGAAACATGGATGTGGATGATAAAATACACCCCAGTAAATACCAAAGTATAAACAATCTCGGATAAAAATGAGATTGTGATATTTTCCTTACCTTAGGTCCGACTTGCTTTGTAAGTGTCCGAACCTCCTGTATAATGATTTAAATAATGTTATTGACTTATTACAGAATCATACTTATTTTTATGAAATCATATATGGTCATATTCTTAGCTTCTTAGTAGTAATATTTCATTCCTACTTGTTATTCGGGTGTTTATAACTTTTTGTTCTTATGCGTGTTTTGTCGAATAAATTCTTATTCTTCTCTTTAGGTTATAGATACCTAATTTCCTAAATGGTATTAGTGTAATATATATCATATTCATTCATTCAATTCATTTATATAATCATTATGAAATGAAGATCATGTAGAACGAGTCGCATCACATCGTGGAGACGGTATTCCGTACGTACGCACGAGTGATGATATCGTTCCTATGATCGTGGAATTGTATTGGAGTATATGTATACTATTTCAGAATCAATATCACTTTATAATAGTCATATATAGTCATTATTTACACCATTATATCCATCCAAGTAAGGTGGTGGTGGAAAATAGATTACACCACGGCGTGGAGACGGTATTCAGTACGTACACATGCGCGGTGATTTCTTTTTCCATAGGATGGATAGATGGTGAAATTGGGTTGTTTCATACTTATAATAACATATCAGTATATGATTTATACTGATGTTATTACTTCATAATGAAACAACTAAAGAAGAATAAGTGTAAGAAGAAATAAAGATGAAATAATCGGTAACGGACATTACCTCTTCTTTGAAGTGCTTCTTTGAGACCTTCTTTTAGGGTACCAAAATTGGTCTTTGAAGAATACCAGGACCTCTAGTATGTCTCTAGGTAAGTGTAGAGGAGAAATTGGCAGGGGTTGGCCGATCTTGAAGGCTCAAAGTGGTGTGAGGAAGAGAGGGAGGAGGTGCCCTTTTATAAGGGAGGAGAGGGGCACCTTTGGAATAACTAAAAATATTATTTTATTATAAAGTCAAGTTCGGTTTTAAATAGCTCCAAATTGATTTATTTCGATGATAAGGTGGGTATGGGTCTAAATCCTCTCATAAAATATAATTAAGACAAGTTTAGGTTCCTATTTTAACCTTATCATTTAGATTTAACATTAAGTTAAATAATTTTACTTTTACCATGTCTTCTTGTGTTCTTATACTATAAGGTTAATAAACTTACTATAAGCAGCCAAAAGAACCCCAAGTTGTTTATTATTAATATATATAACCTTATCTAAGTCATTTGGCCGAACCTTAGATTTTTAGGAATAAAATAACAATTACCAATATAATATTTGTTTTAAAAACTATTTTATGTCAATTTTGACACTGTTTAGTAATTGATTTTTGTGAAAATCATAACAGAATTATTAGTTCAAAAAAAGTTAATTAAATCAATAATAACATGTCCTATTAACCTATAAAATTATTGGGATTCATAAAAAGTCTCAAATTACATTTATTTTGGTGTTTATAACATCAATTATGTCAATATTTCATTAATAAGATAATTACTGCATCATCATTGTGTCATAAATAAATTACATTATTTAATGTCTAAAAATTACAAATAAAATACCATTATGTAGGAAATCTTTTTATCTTTCTAATGAATGTTTATAGTCGAATTTATCTTATGTATTACCCCATATTAAAAATTATATACTTATTAAACTTTGATTTTAACTATTTTAACCCTTCTTTAAATAAATTAATAATAAATGTCCTAATCTAATCCAACTGGGCCTAAATGGTCATATTTTATTCCTAAGTTTGTTTTTGGTCGAATTACACTTATCCAATAGAATTAGAACATGTGTTAGGGTAATAATAATATCATCTTTACCCTTAATTACCCTATTTACTTTTAACCGTGGTAAAAAAAAGTAAAAAGTTACTATTCACCAAAAAATTATTTTCATCTCATTGAACCAAATTTTACTTACTGACATCAACCGTGTCTCTCGGATTTTTGAAATTCCACTCACAGAAGCGGTAAAATTAAGTTTTATGAAAAATTCTGTTTTTAACTACCACTTAGTGGTTTCACTATTAATCAAAAATTGAAAGTTTTCAGAAAAATACCAAAATTTCACCCTAGGCTAATTTCGATATTCCGAATCCAAAAATGAAGTCCATTTTGAAAAATAAAATTTATAAAATTTTAAAAAGTGGTTATTACTATTCATAACGGCTAGTTTTAATAATATTTTAATAGCATATCGTTGTTTAGTGAAACTCGGTATTACGTACGACACAAGCTATCAAGGAAGGTCGCAATTTCGTGTAAAGCAAGCCAAGCAAGTGTTGTGTAAAAAAAGATTCCTTTGATGATTTATATAACATAAAAGTCTCAGGTGTCACATTCTACCCCCCTTAAAATGAATTTCTCCCTCAAAATTCATCACTTTGTAACAAACAGATGAGGATACCTCTCCCTCATCATATCCTCAAGCTCCCATATAGCTTCTTCTAATTGGTGGTTCCTCCATAAAACTTTCACCAATCGAGTGGTCTTGTTTCGTAGGACTTTTTCGCTACGATCCAGAATCTCTATCGGTTGTTCTTCATAAGAAAGATCTTGCTCCAGCAGTACAACTTCTGAGCTGAGTACATGTGAAGGATCAGGTATGTACTTTCTCAGGAGAGATACATGGAACACATCGTGAACTTGAGAGAGATTCGGTGGAAGCGCCAATCGGTAAGCTACCTTCCCAACACGATCCAGTATTTCGAAAGGACCGATATATCTAGGGATCAACTTCCCCTTCTTTCCAATTCTCATAACCCTCTTCCAGGGAGATATTCGTAAGAACACTTTATCACCCACTTCAAACTCTAGGTCTTTTCTTCGGTTTTCGGCATAACTTTTCTGTCGACTCTGAGCTGCTCTTATGTGTTGTTGAATAGATCTGAACTTTTCTGCCATTTCATCAACGAGATCAGGTCCTAATAGCTTTCTTTCCCCAACTTCATCCCAGCAAGTTGGAGTCCTGCATTTCTTTCCATAGAGAGCTTCATAAGGAGCCATCTGAATACTGGAGTGAAAGCTATTATTATAAGAAAATTCCACCAAAGGTAGGTGTTGATCCCAACCTCCTTTGAAATCCATAGAGCAAGCTCTCAACATATCTTCTAGGGTTTGAATTGTTCTCTCAGACTGACCGTCTGTCTGAGGATGATAAGCAGTGTTGAAACTCAACTCTGTATCCAGAGTATGCTGAAGACTTCGCTAGAACTTCGAGGTAAATCTCGGATCCCGATCAGATATAATAGAGAGTGGTACTCCATGCAATCTTACCACTTCCTTTACATATATCCTGGCAATCTGATCCAGAGAGAAATCCTCTCTAATAGCAATGAAGTGTGCAGACTTTGTAAGACGATCAACTATGACCCAGATAGCATTATAGCCTTTGGATGTTTTAGGAAGTCCTGTGACAAAGTCCATAGTGATGTTTTCCCATTCCCATTCGGGTATGGGTAATGGTTGTAACATCCCCTTAGACTTCTGTCTCTCAGCTTTAACTTGTTGACAAACCAAGCATCGAGATACATATTCAGCAACATCTCTTTTCATGCCATCCCACCAGAAGTACTCTTTCAGGTCCCTACACATCTTCGTGCTTCCTAGATGAATAGAGAATGAAGAACTATGAGCTTCATCCAGCATCTCCTTCTTTAATTCGGGGATGGGAGGAACACAAACCCGATTCCTAAACTTTATTATCCCATCACAATCAAGGTTGAATTCAGGAACATTTCTCACCTTCTTTTGTAACTCGAAATCTTCTTTCTGTGCCTCTTTAATCTTCACATGTATAGATGGTTGAACATTCATTTGAGAAAGATAAGATTTTTCCCCTTTCATTATAATTCCAAGATCCATCCTTTGTAAATCCATAAATATTGGATCTTTTGTGATCCTCATCATGGATAAACTGGCATGGTCTTGTCGACTTAATGCATCTACCACCTTGTTTGCTTTCCCAGGGTGGTAATGGATTGAGCAGTCATAATCCTTAATCAGCTCCAACCATCTTCTTTGATGCATATTCAGCTCCTTTTGTGTGAAAATATACTTTAAACTTTTATGATCAGTATAAATATCACACCTTTCACCATAAAGGTAATGCCTCCAAATCTTTAATGCAAAGATTACCGCAGCTAACTCCAAATCATGTGTTGGGTAATTTTGCTCATGGATTTTCAACTGTCGTGAGGCATAAGCTATCACCATATCATTTTGAATAAGAACACACCCCAATCCCTTCTTGGATGCATCACTGTAGATCACAAACCTTTCTCCACTACAAGGCAGTGTGAGCACAGGTGCACTGGATAACCTTCTTTTCAACTCCTTGAAATTCTCTTCACATTCCTCTGTCCAGACAAACTTAAATCCTTTCCGAGTAAACTTGGTGAGTGGATTAGATAATCGTGAAAAATATTTCACAAAACGTCGATAATATCCAGCCAAACCAAGAAAACTTCGGATCTCAGTTACTGTTGTTGGTCTCGACCATCTTTCGATAACCTCTGTTTTTGCTGGATCCACAGATATCCCCTCTTTTGAGATTATGTGACCCAAAAATGCAACTTTTTGAAGCCAAAATTCACACTTGGTAAATTTGGCATAAAGCTTCTCCTTTCTCAAGGTCTTCAATATAATTCTCAAGTGATCTTCATGTTCTTCCTTTCTCTTTGAATAGACAATAATATCGTCTATAAAGACTACCACAAATTGATCAAGATAGTCTCTAAAGACTCTATTCATCAGATCCATGAAGATAGCAGGGGCATTAGTAAGACCAAATGGCATCACTATAAATTCATAGTGTCCATACCTTGTACGGAAATCTGTCTTTGGTATATCCTCCCTTTTGACCCTTAATTGATGAGACCCTGAATCAAGATCAATCTTGGAAAAGTATTGAGCTCCATGTAGTTGGTCAAATAAGTCATCAATGCGTGGGAGAGGATATTTGTTCTTGATAGTGATCTTGTTAAGTTCTCGATAATCAATGCAGAGTCTGATTGATCCATCTTTCTTCTTAACAAATAGAACAGGTGCTCCCCAAGGTGACGCACTAGGGAATATGAATCCCTTATCAAGATTCTCTTGGAGTTGCTTCTTCAATTCCTACAACTCAATTGGGGCCATTCTATAAGGTGTCTTTGAAATAGGCAAAGCACCCGGTACGAGTTCTATTGAAAACTCAACTTCATGATTTGGTGGAAGACCCGATAATTCCTCTGGAAAGATATCATCAAACTCCCGTACAATGGGCATATTCTTAATCGTGAGTTTCTCACCAACCATTTGAGATAAATAACCTTCATTTAGTGGAATCAATACCCATAAAATGGAAGAAATTTCCACTGGAAGGTTATGTTCATCCTTGCATTGATAGACGATCATAGATTGATCTGGAATATGAAATGCGACTTCCCTTCTTTGGCAATTGATATGAGCTCCATATAAAGAAAGCCAATCCATGCCAAGAATCACATCAAATTACACTATAGGAAGGATCACAAGATTTGCAAGAAGCACTTTCCCACAAACTTCGATCGGAGAAGAATTATAAACTTTTGATGCGACTGTTGTGCCATTAGGTGTTGTCACAGCTAACTTAACATCTAATTGTTGAGGTAATACGGTGATACCCTTAGAAAATTCTTCAGAAATAAAAGAGTGGGTGGATCCAGAATCAAATAAAACATTTTCTACTTTAGAGTGGATGGTAAGTGTACCTTTCACCACATCGTTATCGTACTCCACATCGCTGATAGAAATTGCATGTGACTTTCCTTTGTCTTTAGCCTTAAGAGTTTGTTGACGTCGACCATCATCATCAACCCTTGGATTAGGGCATTTATTGGCATAATTCCCCATCTCCTTGCACTTGAAACATTGAAGTGTAGTAGGTTCATTCTGTGTATCCCTTCCTTTGTTTTCATCATTAGACATCTTCTTCCCATCATCGCGGCATTCAAATGCCTGATGACCTTCCTTTCCACATTTGAAACATTTACTTGTCCCTTTAAGACAACTCCCTCCACGTTTCTTTCCACACTTTGAGCATAAGGGAAAGCTCATCTTCTTTTCAGTGTGCTCTTTAGATTTTCCTTTGAATTCCATTTTCCTCTTCTTATCAAACCCATATGACTGATGGGTTACTCCAATCTCTATCTCGACTTTGAGAGCACATCGAACGATTTCCTCGTAGCTATTGAAGTCCCTTATGGCTAACACCCTTCAAAGACTTGGTTTTAAGCCACTAAAGAATCGATAAATCTTACTCTCAGGTTGGATAATAATACCAGAAGCGTACCTTACAGGTCTTGTAAAATTTGCTTCATAGGTACCAACAGATTCATCATCCTTTTGCTTCAGTTCAAGAAACTCTTTCTCCATCTTTGTTCGGAAAATACGAGGGAAGTACTTATTGAAAAATAAGTTCTTGAACTCGTCCCATTCCATGGACTCAATTTCATCCCTTTGCCTCGTATTCTTAATAAGATTCCACCATTGATCAGTATCTCCTTCAAAACGATACACTACTAGGATGACTTTATCATGTTCAGAACATTGAAGAACTAAAAATATCTTTTCAGTAGTACTAATCCATTGTTCAGCAACTAATGTATCAGTAGACCCGCTGAAAGAAGGTGGACGCTGCCTCATGAAGGATTCAACAGAATGTTCCTCCTTCCTTTTCTCATTTGGAAGTCCTGCATGATTCATAGCTTGAGAAAGTTGTGTGAGCATGGCTACAATATTTTTCATTCTAGCTCCCATAACGTTTGGTTGCTTAGGGGGACAATCATTGCATTGCCCGTCGCATTCCGCATTAACACGATTCCTTCGGGTTCCAGCCATTGACTAAAACCAAGAAGAATAGTGTGAGCAACACTAATTATAATAGGAAAACCACATAATCAAGAATAAAATTTCACACTTAAGGTCTTATCCTAGGTTATTCATGGCCATTTCTAAAACACTAAGATTGTGTTCTATTCTTAGACTTATCCTTAGGGTTCTTACTAAGGCTTTCACATCCTAGTTTCTAAAGGTTGACTATACCTTTCCCCTGATACCAACTATAACGACCCATACTTTACATACATTGTTAATACTTCAAAATTTAAGCATAATTATTACAACATATAACAAAACCACGAAAGGACCGTATAGGTATAGTGTCTTTAGAAACTGGGAAACATAAACAACTGGTTCATAAAGCATCAACTTTGCCTCCCACTTATTTCATCATATCTAGAGTCCCTTTTTGGAATATCCTACTTAATAACCTTCTTCCTGACCTGGGGAAAGAAAACATACAAAAGGGTGAGCTCAAATTCTCATTAAGGGTAAACAAAAGAAATATCAATCACATCGTATACACAAGCACATAACTTTTGGAAATCTTAACCTGCAAAAGAGATCATAATTTCATCACATGGGATAAATCATGGCAATGAAATGTAATCACAATAATCATAACTTAAAACATGAAAATTTGTGGCATACACACATAATCATAGAGAATCATTTCTTGTTAGTCAAGACTCATTGCCAAGACTATCTTAGTGGACAAAGTCCCTTTCTGAACCGAGTCACCCTCGTTTCAGTCCTGTTTCACTGAACCGGTATAACCTACCGTTCCAGCCATGTATATCTCATGAGATATAAAATCTTTACCCAATGCATTGGAGGGAGATATAGGTCCCACCCATCTCATAATTATACCATTCTTATGTGTGCCACAAAATCATAAATCATACATCATTGCATAACCCATGTAATACAAATGGGAATCTTAAACATCATGACATCATAAAACAATTCATATAAGATAAAGGAATTCATAAAAATAATTCCATCACAACATAATCAAATCAATGTAATAATAGGGAGAAAAACAGAACCCTTTATTATCTTATATGGAAAATAATTTTGATAAAACACTTGAACTCCATTCTTGAGGAAAATATCCTTTCTTCTTCAAAAACATTTTTCATTTCTTAACATGTCATACAACTTTAAACTAAAAGAAGTTCATTAAAAATAAACTTGAAAACCTGTAAAGTATTCTTCTTGGAAATAATGTTTTAAAAATCCATTCATGTCGTATAAGTTAAAAAAACATTCTTCTCGTACTTTTGTCGAAAAAGTCAAAAAGTACCTCGTACGAAAAACGACAAAAGATTCCTTTCATATCTTTTAATAAAAACTCACCAAAGGGTAAAATTGGATATAAACTATTTTATAAGGATATAAATATTACATGTTTAGGAAACATGGATGTGGATGATAAAATACACCCCAGTAAATACCAAAGTATAAACAATCTCGGATAAAAATGAGATTGTGATATTTCCCTTACCTTAGGTCCGACTTGCTTTGTAAGTGTCTGAACCTCATGTATAATGATTTAAATAATGCTATTGACTTATTCCAGAATCATACTTATTTTTATTATATCATATATGGTCATATTCTTAGCTTCTTAGTAGTAATATTTCATTGCTACTTGTTATTCGGGTGTTTATAACTTTTTGTTCTTATGCGTGTTTTGTCGAATAAATTCTTATTCTTCTCTTTAGGTTATAGATACCTCATTTACATAATGGTATTAGTGTAATATATATCATATTCATTCATTCAATTCGTTTATATAATCATTATGAAATGAAGATCATGTAGAACGAGTCGCATCACATCGTGGAGACGGTATTCCGTACGTACGCACGAGTGATGATATCATTCATATGATCGTGGAATTGTATTGGAGTATATGTATACTATTTAAGAATCAATATCACTTTATAATAGTCATTATTTACACCATTATACCCATCCAAGTGAGGTGGTGGTGGAAAATATATTACACCATGGCGTGGAGACGGTATTCCGTACGTACACACGCGCGGTGATTTCTTTTTCTGTAGGATGGATAGATGGTGAAATAGGGTTGTTTCATACTTATAATAACATATCAGTATATGATTGATACTGATGTTATTACTTCATAATGAAACAACTAAAGAAGAAGAAGTGGAAGAAGAAATAAAGATGAAAGAATCGGTAACGGACATTACCTCTTCTTTGAAGTGCTTCTTTGAGACCTTCTTTTAGGGTACTAAAATTGGTCTTTGAAGAATACCAGGACCTCTAGGATGTATCTAGGGAAGTGTAGAGGAGAAATGGGTAGGGGTTGGACGAGATTGAAGGCTCAAAGTGGTGTGAGGAAGAGAGGGAGGAGGTTCTCTTTTATAAGGGAGGAGAGGGGCACCTTTGGAATAACTAAAAATATTATTTTATTATAAAGTCAAGTTTGCTTTTAAATAGCTCCAAATTGATTTATTTCGATGATAAGGTGAGGATGGGTCTAAATCCTCTAATCCAATAGAATTTATACAAGTTTAGATTCCTATATTAACCTTATCATTTAGATTTAACATTAAGTTAAATAATTTTACTTTTACCATGTCTTCTTGTGTTCTTATACTATAAGGTTAATAAACTTAATATAAGCAGCCAAACGAACCCCAAGTTGTTTATTATTAATATATATAACTTTATATAAGTCATTTGGACAAACCTTAGATTTTTAGGAATAAAATAACAATTACCAATATAATATTTTTTTTAAAAACTATTTTATGTCAATTTTGACACTATTTAGTAATTGATTTTTGTGAAAATCATAACATAATTATTAGTTCAAAAAAATTTAATTAAATCAATAATAACATGTCATATTAACCTATAAAATTATTGGGATTCATAAAAAGTCTCAAATTACATTTATTGTTGTGTTTATAACATCAACTCTGTCAATATTTCATTAATAAGATAATTACTGCATCATCATTGTGTCATAAATAAATTAAATTATTTAATGTCTAAAAATTACAAATAAAATACCATTATGTAGGAAATCGTTTTAGCTTTCTAATGAATATTTATAGTCGAATTTATTTTATGTATAACCCCATATTAAAAATTATTTACTTATTAAACTTTGATTTTAACTATTTTAACCATTCTTTAAATAAATTAATAATAAATGCCCTAATCTAATCCAAGTGGGCCTAAATGGTCATATTTTATTCCTAAGTTTGTTTTTGGTCGAATTAAACTTATCCAATAGAATTAATACATGTGTTAGGGTAATAATAATATCATCTTTACCCTTAATTACCCTATTTACTTTTAACCGTGGTAAAAAAAAGTAAAAAGTTACTATTCACCAAAAAATTATTTTCATCTCATTGAACCACATTTTACTTACTGACATCAACCGTGTCTCTCGGATTTTTGAAATTCCACTCACAGAAGCGGTAAAATTAAGTTTTATGAAAAATTCAGTTTTTTAACTACCACTTAGTGGTTTCACTATTCATCAAAAATTGAAAGTTTTCAAAAAAATACTAAAATTTTACCCTAGGCTAATTTTGATATTCCGAATCCAAAAATGAAGTCCATTTTGAAAAATAAAATTTATAAAATTTCAAAAAGTGGTTATTACTATTCATAATGACTAGTTTTAATAATATTTTAATAGCATATCGTTGTTTAGTGAAACTCGGTATTGCGTACGACGCAAGCTATCGAGGAAGGTCGCGATTTCGTGTAAAGAAAGCCAAGAAAGTGTTGTGTAAAAAAAGATTACTTTGATGATTTATATAACATAAAAGTCTCGGGTGTTACATTTATGAAGGTCACTGATTTTTATAGTGACCTTTACATATCCTATATACATCCAGAGTTACCTTTATAAAGGTAGAAATTTCTAAACAAAATTAATTTAGGCCTTTATCAATCAATTCGTAGGCCTTCCAATTTCCATAAAATGTTGAATCTAATACTATCACCATCATTACATTCCATTACCTTTAAGATCAGTACACCAATTATCACATTTAATCATGGGGATTTAATATATAACCATCATTAAATAATCACCTCTTATTTATTTAAATGCATATTGAAACATTAATAATAAATAAAATTCATTCAATAGGAACATCATTAATAATATTCCATAAATTTTATACATTCATATGGAATAACTTTTGTTATTAATTATAAATAAAACCAATTTTTCATATAAGAGATTAAAATTAAATTTCATTTCATGAAGAAATAAAATTAAAAATTAAAAATGATCAACTATATAAATGCAGATTGAATCTTACCACTATCAATATAGAAGCCTATTTCTTAGATAAAAAATGGGTCATTGTATTTTACTTATTTTATTCTATTCTATATTTGAGACTATATACACCCACACATATGTTTTTTGAAAATAAGTATCTCATACCTTTTTAATGAGATATCAAATATTTATTTCTATAACATATAGTTCTTTTGTGATTCTCTTCATATAATTGAGAACTCTTCTTAAGTATGATAACAATATAGGAAACTATTTCAATAAAATTATACTTCTTGAGGATATATCTTAATTATGAAATAAGTTTATATCTAAATACTATTACAAAAGAAATAGATTTTTTATGAGTGATTTTATTTAAAAGTATTTGATAAAGATTTTTATTAAATATACTTATATTAAATGTTAACGCATTAAACCATTTCTTTTGGAAGGACAATAACTGTTTTCTATGTAAAAATAGATTCTAATTTATTATTTATTTCATTTTATATCTATTTAATAAAAAATAATGTTTTTTATATAATATATTCCCTGGTAAAACTTTTAATTTTTTGAATTCCCTATTCTAAAACTATTAATTTCTATGGAGTTATAACCCACTTTCCCCATCATTTAGTTTAACTTAAAATAGGGTGCAATCAAGGGATCACTTCCTCCATACTCCTTTATTTTTTATCCACTTATCCACCAATTTCATGTATATTATTAAGGTGATCTACCAATTTTCTCTTGTTCTTACCGTCTCCTATCCACTAAACACATTTTATTTTAGTTCATTTTTCTCCTATAAATCCAATGGGTTATGTTCGATGATATTAGGGAATGAGGTGGTTCTAATTTTTAATTTTGGGTGTTTATGTATTATAGGGTATATCTTATTTCTTAGTTGGGCCTTCACCATAAAAGGAGATGAATTATGACTTGATTTAACTTGATTATGGTAGGTGATTTGTGCATTTACTTTAATTAACATGTCACTAAGTTCCGAATGTTTTAGGATGTTATGTATTCTGAAATTATACCAACATTTGATAACAGTTTTGAACTATTAAAGTTGATTATAGGTTTTACACGATTAGAATAAGGGATGTTTTAATAGATTTAAAATTTCTAAAGTGATTTTTGAGTGCCAAGTTATTTTGAATATGCTTATATAGATTGTTAAAATAATTTTTTATGATTAAGTTAATTTACCCCATTGGGTTCTTAAAAATGAGTAAAAGTGGGGTTTTTAAGGGATGGTTTGAAAAAAGTAGTTTTGTGGACTTCTAGATGGTTTCAATGAAAAGTGGAGTTAGTTATTAAATTGATTTTATCAAATTTTATACTTGACTGTTTTTAAAGCATGTTTTAAAACTATATTTTAAATAGTGTGAAGTGTTTTGGAATCCTAATATTTTTTAAAAAATATTTCTTGTAAATGTATAATGAGTTTTTATGATATATGTTGGCCCTCATTGATCCCCTTGTTTTGTTATGTTTGATATAGATTATATCCCCTGAGGGGATATTATATATTATTAGTGATAAGGATAATATGAAAAGGGATTGTTTCTTATAATGTAGTTGGGGTGGGATGATATTTATGATTATGTTATACATTTTTCAATCACCTCTAGTTGATAGCTTTCATAGGAACCCTAGGCACTAAGAGGGGGGTATAGATTTGTGCTACACTAGTTAAATCACATACTAGCTAGTGTTCCCTAGTTGTATTCTCTTCCCTATCTAGGGGAGTTCTCGCAATGAGGAAAGTGTAGGAAAATTGGGTGGCTTGTGATTTGGTTTGTATGAAATGTAATATAGGATTTGGTCTCATGTAGTCATAGTATTGTCTATGACCATCTCACTATGGGAAATAGTGATATTCCCATGAAACCTAGTGTTGGTTAGGAAATTATATAAGGGACTCTAATATATTATTTCATTGTATCACCTAGTTTGATTAGATTATGTGGATCCATTTTGAATGATTTTTGATGTTTTTTTACTTTTTTTCATTTATTATATGGTTAACTCTTGAGTGGTGTTTTTATTTATGTGATGTGACTTGTTTATTTAAAAATATTTTTAAAGAGGATTTGAAAATAAATGGTTTTATGTGATATATAGGATATTTTAGAAAATTTTGATATGTGGATAATTTTAGGGTTTTCCATGAAAATATAAAATCATATTTCCTTCAAATTTTAAATTGGGTATTCAAAATAGTGGGTTTCACCCTTATTTTCATAAAAGGGGGTGGAGGTTTCTTGAAATGGTTTATGGTATGATATTATTTTTATATCATAAATACTTATGAAAATAAAACCTATTTTTTCAATTATAGTTCAAAATAGAATTAATGGAATGTATTTTGAAAGGAATTTAAAAAAATCTTTGGTGAAATACTATTGGGTCTATTTAGCTCACACCCTGAATACACAATGGTGTCTGAATGAAACTCTTATATTTATTTTTAGGTTCCTAGGTTTTTATCACTTCCTTAACTGATTTTTGGGTTGGTCTGGTGGTGTGTGGTATGGTATGTGGTGGGTGACCATGGTTCATGAAGAGATGGTGGTTTTGTTTGTGTTTATTTATATTCATGGGATTTTTATATATCAGTTAAGTTGGATAGTTTTTTTTTTATCTATTTTAAGTATAGTGATTTTAGTTTATTATATTGCTTGTTAGATATACTGATTTTAGATGTTGAATGTTTTTTAGTTGAGTTCGATGATTCACATTGGTTGTGACTTGTTTTGATATTTTATTTATTTTCATATATTTATTTTATTATTCATATAAATCCAAAGTATGGGCTTAATATTCTAGATTCTCAATAATTTTACTTTGTTTTATTATTATTAATCATGGGTGATATCGTTCCCATTGGGTCATTTTTATATACCCTGATTCTGATCATTAGCCCATGATGATTGAGAATTCACTTTGGGTATTATTGTGAGCTAGGTTTAGTGATGGGTCGAGTCAACTCAAGAAAGTTCATTACATCATACTCCTTACACAAGATAATCCATAGGCACTTAATCCTATTAGGGCCACTCATACTAGATGATACAGGTCCTTACGAGGGTTTACTTTAAAAGGAATCCATCACCTTATTGATTCATATGGTTTTCAAAGATGTAACTATTTATTTTTTATATATGTATCATGTATATTACATATCATTCATTCCATATGTATGCTTGATTCTAAGTATTTAATTTATGAATTATATACTCATTCAAAAAAATCAACATATTTTAGTCATGTTAATGTATTAGTCATATAATGGTTTATGTTAAATGAACGTGGTGAAAAATTAATTATTATATTAAATACTTACTCACATTCACTACATATAAATGGTAAATCCAACGACCTTCATGTCTTGGATTAAAATCATAAGAAACCAAAATCCAAATCCAGACCAAGTATGATGTGGTAATTAATCCCCCCCCCCACTTTTCTAAAGAGATCATCAACCCCCATTCCAATGATAAGTCCTACCCAAAATATAGAGGTCTCAACCTAGCCTGAAGGCCTTCGATATTTTTTAATTTATTTTTGGATAATCCCCCTTTTATGGGTTAAGGGGGAACCCTTACATGGGTAGTAGGCCCAGTGGAATTAGGCCCATTTCATGACATAAAGGCCCAAGAATAATTCCTAATACATGAATCGAAGGACCAAGAACTAACAACACAATAATTTCCCCTCCCCAGCATCTACATCATTTAATGCATCTAGCTCTCTACCTATCATGGATAATCGGCTAGCATTTTCCCATTTTAAGCTATATGATGCATGGTATCAATGGAAGTGTCTATACCCTATCGTCCTTCTAATCTGGTTATCTCTTCTCTGGTGGATGCTAGTTTCTTTGAATCCTCATC
This sequence comes from Viscum album, assembly GCA_963277665.1. Taxonomy (NCBI): domain Eukaryota; kingdom Viridiplantae; phylum Streptophyta; class Magnoliopsida; order Santalales; family Viscaceae; genus Viscum; species Viscum album. Next base: position 1,937,221,834 of record OY728142.1, read on the forward strand.
TAGGGCCTTCTCCTGTGTGATTTTCTTGGGCTACTTATGGTCCTTTGGGGCCCAGAGGCCCGGAGGCCCGAAGACCTATGGTGGCCTGAAGGCCATGTGGCCCGAAGTCCATGTGGCCTGAAAGCCCTGTTGCTCGAAGAACTTTGGTGGCTCGAAGGCACTGATACCCATATGCACAAACCAGTGACCCAAAGGTAAAAATTTGATGAATATTCCTAGATGCTATAGTACAACACAGTACCTTCTACCATACTTCTATAGTTTCCTAAATATTCACCATCACCCAGATTTGATCATGGGTCTTTTGAATGCCAATCAAGAGCCTCTATCACTTAGGTACAAGCTTGTTGGCCTTCCCAGAGTATCATTATCCATAAATCATTAATCAAGAGTGTTTTAATGGTCTAATATGACTATAATTCTAAATATTCATGAATTATTATAAAAAAAACAAACTTCATTATTATTATAAATAAACCATTAATTTTGGTTGAACTTAATTAACACTAATATTATACCCATCATGAAACTCATTAAATTCATGGTATGGCATATGAATAATAAAATTTAAAAAATTAATAACATAAATATTCATAATATGAACAGTTCATATACAGGAATATTCAAAATAGGAAATATTTAATTAATTAAAAATTTCATGTATTTAAACCCGAGCTATACGAATAATTTATAATCTAAGCATAAAACATATGATCGATTCATGGGAAATGAATATATACATTTTTAATTCAAATTATTGAAATTTTTATTTTCATATAAAATATACATATGATCATTTCATATTTATATTTTAAATATGAATTCTTAATAATTACATAGTATATATGAAATATTTCATATTTTTCAAAATATATAATTTATAAAAAAAATAAACCTTCCATATTTCTTATCTTATATGAGGAGTTAATTTATTATAAACTAAATAATTTATAATATTTAAATATCATATATTTTAATATTTTTTTCATGAAAAATCCATTTTAGAAAATAAATCATCTAATAAAATAAATTTTTGTACGTTATAAAGTCCCCTTGTATCTAGTAATCAATTTTTTAAACCTTACATAATATCTATAAATATCCCCCATATCACTACCTAAAATATAAGAAAAACATATAGCGCATACATAATATAGTATTGATATCCCATATCACTACTTTAAATCACAAAAAAAATCATATATCATTTCATAAAATATAAATAATAATCATTGTTAAATCATTGAACACCTACATTACTAGTTTTTTTTCATATAAAGAGTTGTGATATTATTATATCACTCCTAGTGATATCCCAAATCTGACCATTTTCACTATATTCCCTCTATCAGTATATCGATATCACTATCTATGTCACAATGCTATGTTTTTAAAAACTCACATCGAGGCATATCAAAAATAGTGATATATGATATCATAAAAATAAATATCCCAAACCAATGTTACATATTAATCCATAATTACTAATTTTATATCACAACTAGTTATATACATATACTTATATCTATGATATAAATGTTTTTTAAAAATTTGATTTTTGTAAAAAAATATGATTTTCTTCTAAAAATAACCATATAATGATATGATGCCACTGAAGGATTTTGGGGTCATTAACTATGTCTAAACATAGTTGAAAAAACATTGTCCCTCTCTTTAATCTAGAATGTGTTCAAAAGAAATAAAATATATGAATATCATAACTTTCACTATATATTCAAAACATCATCTTGCATGATTTTTGATGAAAATATCTCAAAAAATTATAATGAAATCATTCCTCTATAAGTGATCCAATATTTATATGTATAATAAATCATATAAAAAAGTCCTCTCATATTTTCCATGACATAATGATACCTCATAATGTAAAGGATAGAGAATCTTGACCACTGGAGTTCTAACAATATTAAATATCTTACATAGTGCCTCAAACCTCGTTGTATGTACATCCTTGTCTAAATTTAGTAAGATCAAAATTCAAAAAGTCATATTAACTTTCAAAAAATAATTGTGTAAATTATATTTATTATAAATTGATAAACTATGCATCACATATTAATTTAATTATTTAATGGTTCAATAATTAATTCAAAAAATTTAAACTCATTTTTAAGACACTAACTAATACATTATTGGACAATGTATAATAGTATACATAGATGGGAAAAATATAGAAATATATCATGAAATATATAAAATATTGCCACCCTACATAGCATAATACACCGTTAGATATATAAATTCCTTTCTTACATTATACCATGTGATATTATACCATATACCTTATTTCATCATGCAATATAATATTTCAAGGATTACTGTTTTAGTTTTCCCACCAGAAATCTTCTTAGATATCCCTATATATTTTTCCATTAATGCGGTGTATAAGGAAATTTTAGATATGAGCTTCATTGGATAACTTCATTTTTAGACCCAGTATTGATGTTATATTTGATATCTTATCAAACCTCAAGATTCAATATTCAATGTTACACTAAATCTATTCCCCAAGTTATATATATTTAATATTCTTTTGTATATTCTTGTCCACTTTCTGTGCCTTTTATATTCTTTTGTAAATATAGTTCAACAATTAATTGGGAAAGGAATGATATTTTTATTTTTTTAAAATTATTCAGCCCATCCTTACAAGATCCTTTATAATTGTATCATTTTTATTCTCATCATTAATAAGATTTCATGATCCGTCCAACTCAATGTATTAGCTATACAGTTTTCACTTCCAGGATAATAATATATAGCATATTCATATCATTGAATAGTTATAGCCATATCATTTTCCTCATGTTGAGTTCTTTATAGGTGAATTTATATTTAAAATACCTATGATATGTGTATATGTTGAATATCTCTCAATAAAGGTAGTTTCAATATATTTTCCAGGAAATCATTTTTTGTATTAACTCAAAATTGTGTATTGGATAATTATTCTCATAGGTCTTTAATATCCATGGTAAATAGGCTAAAACCCTTCCATATTTCACTAATATAGACCCTTTTACTTTAATTTATGCATCACTATAGTTGGAAAATCCTATATACCCTATAGGTAAATTTAACTTGGGATACTTGATCAATTTCCTCTTCAACTCTTCAAAAATTTCTCCAAACTCATTTTTTATACAAATTTGATCCACATACATGTTAACTAGGTTAAATATTTTTATAGTATGGGAAATTTTTCTATTAACCACTAATCATAACATGGTAATATAAGAAAATTACATAAATCCCTTATGTTTGTAGGTGTTTTCCATTATTTTACCACCTTATCCATTTAAGGGTAAAAAAATATAGAATCCATAGTGATAATGTTTCCATGATACTACAAAAAAGTCAATTAGATATGTTTATTTAGCTTCATTTTAAAAAAAACATAGCTTTTTTCCATGTTAGACAAAAAATGAATCTATTTATCACAATTTTCTAAAATGGAGCTAAATTAGCAACATTTTTGGTGGACCATGGCTAATTTAAAATAAAAAATTATAATTTTTTTTATTTAAAAATAAAAACACACACACACGCACATATATATTATAAATTTTTATTAAAAAATATAACCAAATACACACTCATATATATATATATATATATATATTTTTTATATTTATAAAATTATATTTAATATATATATATATATGAATACATTTGTACACTGAAATTAATATATATTTATATATATATTCACAAATACACACATATATATTATAAATTAATATATATATATATATATATATACATGCTTTTACATTTTTACATCACTCCAATATATATATATATAACATAAAATAAGAATAACATAGAACGCTCACTTTTGGTAGAGGAAAACCATTTTTACGGAAAGAACAAACTAAATAAAAGGAAGATCAAACAAGAGAACCAAATACATTAAGAGTGTATGATATTCTTCTCAAACAAAACATAAAAACAATAAAAAAAATAAGGCATTCTAATATGAAAAAGTGGTTTATTGTTCTTAAGATCAAAACAAAATCCCTAATATATGTTTTCTAAGATGAACTTGGGAATATCCAGAAAAAAAGGATCTTTTTAGAATTTAAGATGTTATTCCAAGACCCACAAACATTGTTCAAGATTGATCTATTTAGAATTTTCACCTTTAATGAATACCCACCATTATTTGAGAAACCAATATTTTTTGTTTCCATAATGATTCCTTGAACACCTTCTTGATCATTCTAGATTTTAATTTTCTTTTTTTCTTCCAAAAAAATAAATCAATATATCTATTTATCAATTAGAGATTACGAGAAAAGAAATCCATGCAACCCAATTCCTCTTTAGTTATAATATTTTTTCCACCTTATCTAAGGAATATTGAGGAGAAACATTAAACGGTCTTTTAGATTCAACTTTATCCAAGATAGTTCAATCAAGTCCCTTTTTAATAGTTCATGTAATCATGGTGCATTAGATCATGAATAATTTTTATGTTATTTTTTATTCTTTGAATGATACATAAAAAATCCTTCAGTATCAATCACTGGAATCATCCCTTTATGATTACTCACATGATAGAAGTTATCAACTCTATATTCAAAAGGAGAAACTGGGGAGGAATTACCATAAAATCAACATGTCACCTAACATTATACAATAACATCCACCATAATATGAATGTAACATAACTAAAAAATATAAAAAACATATATATAACTAAATATAAAGGATAAAATTAAATAATTAAAATGAATATCTAGGTATATTTATCACATAATAAATATATGTGTAACATCCCAAATTTTCAAATAGGTATAGATCCTTTAAATTACAATTTAAACCTATTTTTTACCCTAATAAAAGTTCATAATAGTTCAAGGAAGGGTTAAAGGTCATCCAAGGATTTATCAAACCCCAAAGATCCTATTTTTTGAGAAATAAATTAATTCACATGGTTGGTGCATGGTTAGTTTCTCTCAACTATAAGACCCATTTTAATAGGAGCATGGTTTTGAAAATAATGAAAGGGAATCTGCATGATCATGTGAAATTCTGTAGACATGTTTTAGAGATGGTATGTATGGCGTGTACACAGTTTTTTATAACCATGTACAAATCATGAAATGAGTGTGTGACATAGGATAGTGCTGACACATAGTTTGACCAACTACACACCACTCAAAAATGGTAGAATTTACCATTTTCCCTCCTCACTCTATGATGGTCGGAGGAGGACACTTAAGATGGGGTGAATTGAGTGCCTATAAAAAATTTATCTATAAAACCCTATTTAAAAATACCCCAAATTTAAAACAAATATTGTCCAGTTAACCAAATTAGTAGATTTATAAAAGTTTTGTTTGTTCCAAAGCTTTCTCAAAGATTGATTAATTTTTAGTTAAAAAATATACAATATTATTCTAACTTTTGAAATCATTTTACTAAGAAAATCCTACTATAAAAACTATCTAAGATTAACTATCAAAGTAGAGTGAAGTTTTCTTAGATGATTATAAGAATAAATAAAACAAAACTTGAAAGCACACAATAGAAGTAAACAAGATGTTCGATCTAAAGATGAGACATAATCCTCTCCACATGGTGATCACCTACTACCAAGAAGTTTATATTAAGTAAACTTGATCCACACCCTGGATCAGGGTAACAATAGTATAAAAACTATCTATCTCACTAGAGATCTTCCATAATATAAGTGGGAGTAGAAAACAAATAGACAGATAGGCCATGTAGGTACCTCTTTCACTATTTTATGTGGGAATGTAAATTGTAAAAATATAGGGTGGTTATGATATCTATGTATCCTCTAGTTTAGCATAGAAGTTAGTGTGTGTTTATAAAATAGAGATACACACACTGATTGAAATTTAAATAATATTAACAGATATAGAAAAAAGATAAGAAGAGTTTAGAATACTTTGTTTGAAGTTATATTAAGCTTCTGGACTCTTTTAGAATGATAAAAGTGAAGCTGGAGTCATCTTCCAGAAATAGACATTAAAAAAGAGAGTCAATTTTTGTTTCTATCTTTTGTTCTTAGTAATCCTCGAAGTTTTATTTTCTTCTAAGTTGTTTCTATAGAGATTTTTGGTCTTTTTGGTTCTTAGTAGTATCTTCATGTTATCACAATAGGGATATCTTGTGTTTTTCTCTAAGGTGCATGAACAACACTGTGTATTTCTTCTAGGTTGATTATTTCTCAAACCCATTTCTTTTTTAATAAGATATTACTTTTATATAGACAAGAAACATGTTCTTTGGTACTTCTTACCTCATACTAGTCTTTGACATCATTAAATGTTGTATACAAAAGACAGACAGGCTCATTAATATAATAAGAAGTGCTAAATTTCATAAATATGACTGTTAAAGGTAAGTTTGAATATAATAGATAAATAATTGGTGACTCGATCTGTTGGTAGCATAGACTATTGTTCTCTCATTCTGTAGGTATATCATTCTATCAGTGGATCATTCTATCGATAGGTCAAACTTGCATCAGTCAATTGAGTTATCGGTAGGTGATGCGTCAGTATCTCGATTGTTAGTAGGTTATGCATCAGTATCTCGATTGCTGATAGGTGATTCATTGGTATCTCTACTATCAGTAGGTTATGAATTGGTATCTCGACTGTCGGTAGCTCTTTCTTAGTAAAATTCTGGGTCGCTCTGTCAGTGACTCGGCTTATCGGTAGTTATGTCATGAGTAGCTCATGTATCTGTGACTTGTCTATTAGTAATACAAGTATCAATATCTCATACTTAACCAAAATATGTAATTCTGAATAAGGATGTAAAAACTAATATCAAAGGTTATAATTATACTTGAACTTGTTTAAACACAGTGTATCTTAGTAAATAAGCATTAGCATAGTTAAGCATGATTTGTGAGCATTAAAACTAGAGGAGGCCAACAATATACCCCTTTTGATGATCCTAAATCATGGAATTATATACCACAATAATTAAATTTGTTTATGATGATCAGAGCAAAAATATTCTTAACACAGTACGCAAATGATTGAGATGAAATTTTAAATGAAACAAAAGTACATATTACTTGATAAATCAGGTTATTTGTTAAATGGAGTTTTTTCAATTATATATTCCCTTTTAATATTAATATTAATCACAATCTTCCCCTGATAGAGATGAAATATTATTTCTCCCCTTTTTGGGATTATCAAAAATTAAATAGTAAATGAAAAATGAATAACACAAATAGTAAGGATATGAAATTACAAATGGTAGTCCATTAATCAATAAGTACATAGGATAATAAAAATTAGTACAAGAAAAATAGTACATCAAATGCCTATAAAAAGTGATCCAATTACTTCTTGGGTACAATAGATTCCATCACATCCTTTACATTATCATAAGAAGATGAGGGAGGAGCATAAGGTTTAGATGTAGTAATTGGAGGATCGGTGAGAATAGTGAGGGAAGGTAGAGTAACTCCTGTGAATACTGAAGGAGAAAAGCTAGGTCTAAAAGGGTAAGAAGCTCATGTGATTTCTTCAAGGATTAATGGTCTAATAGGACTGATAGATTGAGTAGGAGTCATGGTCAAAGGTGCCAAGGGTGTATAAGAAGAGGTAAAAAGGTGGCAGGAATAGTCTGATAGGAGCGGTAGGAGGAGAAACAATAATTGTGTTGTGATGGTACAGGTACAGTTTGAACAGATTGATAAAGTCTTCAATGAACTCACCAATATAGGTCAGGAACTTCTCAAAATCATCTTTATTTTACAGGAACTTTTCAATGGTAAGAGTAAACTCTTTTAACTTCTTAACTTTCTCTTTTAATTCCTGAGTCACTGGAGGTAAGTGTAAATTCTCCACCAAATATTTAAAGTGGTTGGTCTACTGGTGTTTTGTGTAAATTTTCTTGAAATAGAAATATACTTTCTGGGAAATTTCTTCTTGAGCCTTTATAGCACCAGTGGAATAGAACATAACAATATCATAAATATGATCACAATTCTGCTTGATTTTTGAGATACTCTCCTGGCTAGTGCTACCAATCAAGTGTTAAGTTCCTCTCTAATCACATGTCGGATCATCTCAATATCTAGAGAGTGAGAAATAGGAGCAGCTGGGATGGAGGAACCTTGCACTATATCTCTAATATATGATCTCAACTGAGTTAAATTAAGAGCTATATATGGAGGAGTGGCTGATGTGGAAGCATCATTCACTACATCTTTGACAACAGACTTCAAAATGGATAGATCACGAGTTGGAGGAGGAATAGAATCATCTTCAGAAGACTCTGAAGAGGTATCTTCAAACACTTTTAGAACTCTATCCAATGATTCTTTATATTTAATTATAAACTTGTTAATGTAAAAGGCTATAGAAACAAATTAATTTCTTATTTTCTGGTTTTCTGAAACAATAACTTCCGCAAGAGTTATCAACCTCAACTCAATTTGAGATATAACTCTATGAGTAATTAATCAGCATCTATTTCACTAATTCTGGAAACTGGAGTAGGTGGATAGGAAGGGGTTATTCAAACAGCAACCAATAACTCTTCCTTGAGGTCATTAAAATCATATTTGGTGATATACTCATGAGATTCTAAACTAACCACAGTAGTAGGAGCATGAACCCTATCCTTTGTATTAGGGTAGTCCAAACCTAGAGTCACACACCCTAGGTCCTTCCTCCAGATAGGTACAACAATATCATCTAAGAGAGTAATAAAATCAACCTTGTATCTTTTATATTATCTCTACCCCTCATCTTATGGTCTCTTTCTTGAATAAACCGACTCCCTCACTGGATTCATAGAAACAACCCTTACAGCTTGTACTTCCTTTTGAACATGGAAAACCTGAGCTCTCTCTTCAACCACAGCTAGTTCAACATGAGCACGAGGAGTACTTTCCTCAATCACAATCTATTCGGTAGCCTCATGGGATTCCACAATAGGTTCTTGTTCTACTAATCTAGGATTAGTAGGATTATCATGTTCAACAAGATCTTGGGTTAGATCAATAATACCTCCACCAGGACCTTGGTCATCATTACCATGGTCTGATTCACTATCTGAATAATCAATTTTCTTATGTTATCTATCATTTACATCTTCTCAATCATCCTATATATATTATCCATCATTTTTCTCACCTCTATCATCATCATCCTTAGCTTCATCATCTTCTTCAATTCCACTTCCTTCTTCTTCACTAGATTCTTCTTCACTACCAAATCTGCTCTCATACTCAGTATTTTATAACTCTTCTGTCCCATCAGTATCATTCTCAGGTAGAAGTGGTACCTTAGAAGGTAGAAGTTTAGGTGGAATTTCATAACCATAATAAATCCTCACTAGACTATTAGCAATGTCAGGATCACTCCTATCATCTATAGTAGATTCATCTCTTTGACCTTCTTCAGCCACATCTTCATCAGAGTACTCACCAGCTTCATATGGTCCTAGACCAGGATCAAACATGTTCCTCGACCTTTAGGAGGATCAAACTTCTCACACATCTTGTCATTATCTTCAACCCATATCTTCTTCTAGGGATTCCAATTTATTTTTATTCTCTTACAAATAGATTTGTTCAGACAGAAACCATCACAAGTAGATATTTTCTCTTCTCCTTCATTTACAAAGCCTTTATCCTTCAACGTGGTAGAGATAATTCAAGGGTAAAATAAATATTTAGTCTTGTAATAGGTCTTGATTATTTAACTAATATGAACTAACAGATATTTTCATAAATTTACCTCATAGCCTTTCTTCAAAGGATATAGCAGGTAAACATCCTGAAACATAATAGAATAAAAGTCCCATTTCCTGAGACATAACTGATACTGGATGAATTTAAACATAATCCTACACTCATAATTGAGCTTTGTATCTATAGGCCTCCTACTATCAACTCATCCAATGTTTCCTCATAACTGAAGAGGTCTCTTGTTGGAAGAGTATTTCCCTGATGGTCATCACAAACACCCTTATGGGTTACCTTCAAGAATTATTCCCAATTCTGGGATGAAAAAGGCACTCTCCTTCCACCCACTATCGACTTTATCCCAAATACCTAAGATCCTTCCATCATAAAATCACCATACTAGTATAACTCATGCACTAGCCTCAGATAATATGGCCTCCCATTATTGGAGAACCACTCCTACTACCCTTGGGTTTGCAACACATTCAGAAAAAGGGACTTACTGAACAATATCCATTCCGAATTCACTCCCTTCTCAGAGGTTACAATACGGTTCAAAAGTTTTGGATGAACAGGTTTAGGCCTAGGATTAGGTTGAATAGATTCACCTCTTTTCTTCTTGGATGGACTCATCCTCAGATCCTTGAAGGATGCGCTTGACATGATCCATTGAGTGAGGATTGAAGGGATTGGTTCAAGAGAGAACGATAGCATCTTAGGAGAGAAAGGTTCAAGGTTAAGAGTCTAATAGTAAGAGTGTGAGGGTAAAAATTATTGAATTAACCTATAATTTTATCACTTAGGGTTTTAAAAACATAAAATACTAAATGCGGGTTAAAATAAAATAAAACAAATAAAACAGTGATGTTCCAAATTATAGATAGAGAAATAATTAAATATTGTTTGGTGCGACACATAGGTGAGAGCCATTGGTAAGTCACCATCAGTGAGTCATGTTGTTGAGACATCATTGGTGAGTCATGACAATGAGACATCATCGGTGAGTCACGTTAGTGGAATGTCATTGGTGAGTCACATCAGTGAGACGTCATCAGTGAGTCATGTGGGTGAGGCATCATCAGTGAGTCCTCAAAAATATATCATTCCTAACTCATATATGATTTAACTCATACTATTAGATTTTAAAGTCTTAGTAAAAATATCTACAAGCTAATGTTCTGTTCCAATGAATTCAAGAGTTATATCACCTTTTTGATAATGATCTCTCAAAAAGTGATGTCTTACATCAATATGTTTTGTTCTGGAGGGAGAAACTAGATTCTTAGAAATTTTAGTAGCATTTGTGTTGTCACAATTCATAGGGACATGCCTAAACTGACATCCATAATCCAGTAATGTTTGTTTCATCCACAAAATTTGAGCACAACGGCTACCAGCAACTATGTATTCAGATTAGGCATTAGATAATGCAACATGATTTTTCTTTTTACTAGACCATGATACTAGAGACTTTCCCAGAAAGTGACATGTTCCAAAGTTTCCAATTTTATCTAACTTACAACCACCAAAATCAGCATATGAATAACTAACTAAATCAAAAGGTTTTCCTCTAGGATATAAGAATCCTATATTAGTAGAATACTTTAGGTATTTGAAATTTATTTTCACAGTATTTAAATGATATTCTTTAGGGTTATCTTGAAAATATTCACACATACACACACTAAACATAATATCAGGCAGACTAGCAGTCAAGAAGAGTAGACTTCCAATCATCCCTCAGTAATTTGTTTTATCAATAGATTTTCCATTTTCATTAAGATATAGTTTACAGGTGGTACTCATTGGAGTATCATGACTTTTTATACTATCAAATCCAAACCATTTTAAAATATCTTTAGTGTACTTACTTTGATTTAAAATAATAACTTCTTTATATTGAAAATTTTAAAATCAAGAAAAAATTTGAGTTCACCCATTAAACTCATTTTAAATTCACTTTGCATCTTTTTTGAAAAATCAATAAATAGAGAATTTTAGAAGATCCAAAAATAATTTCATTAACATATATTTGAACAACTAAAACATCTTTAGAAATTATTTTTATAAAAATATTAGGATTATCTATGCCTTTTGTTAAACCTTTAAAAATTAGAAAAGTGATGAGCCTATCATACCAAGATCTTGGATCCTATTTTAAACCATACAAAGCTTTTTATAATTTGAAAACATGACTTAGAAAATAAGGGTTTGTAAAACTGGGGGTTCAACAAAAACATCCTCAACTATATACCCATTTAAGAATGTAATTTTAACATCCATTTGATTTAGTTTTAAATTGAGATGTGCTTCATATGCTAGAATAATTCTAATGGCTTCAATTCTAACAACCGGTGAAAAGGTTTCTTTATATTCAATCCCTTATTCTTGATTATATCCCTATACAACCAGTCTGGCAAAATTTCTCACTATGATTCTAGCATCATCTACTTTATTTCTAAATACCCATTTAGTGCATATAGTCATGGTGTCTTTGGTTTTATCAATAAGTTTCTAGATATTATTTCTTAAAAATTTATTCAACTCTTCTTGAATATCCATTACCCAAAATTCATCATTTATTGCATCATTGATGTTCTTTGGTTCAAGATGTGATAAGAAAGTTTGATGTTCAACCTGGTTCCTTAGAGAATCTCTAGTCTGTGTCCCCTTATCTAAGTCTCTAACTATAACATTTAAGGGATGGTTCTTAAGGGTTCTAATAGATATAAATAAAGAAGGTCTAATTACTTTAGATTATTTTACATTTTCGTGTTCACTATGGTCAGAGCCTGGAGATTTTCTAAAACTAGAGGATTTTTCTTCTTTCTTAATAGCAGATTCAGAAAGTATTTCCTAAAGTAATTAACATTAGGTTTCCTATTATGCCACAACTCATAGGGTATTTTCTTAAGAATATGTCTAATTAAAACACTATTAATTATACAATAGGTTGTATTCATATATTTTTCCCAAAAATAAATAGTTGAGTCATACTCATTGAGAAAAGTTCGAGAAATTTCTTGTAAGGTTCTTTTCCTTCTTTCTATAACTCCATTTTGTTAAGGTGTCCCAGAAGCAGAGAAGTTATGACTATAGACAATTTGTGATAAAAAATATTCAAACTCTTGGTTTTCAAACTCATGTCCATGGTCACTTTTTATGGTTTTAATTCTAGGACCAATCAATTTTTCTACAGTTCTAGTATACTCGGTGAAGTAAGAACAAGCTTCACTCTTGTGAGATAAAAAGAAAGTCCAAGTATACCTAGAAAATTAATCTACTATAATATAAACATAATTCTTCCCATTAAAAATAGAAACTCTAGATGGTCCAAACAAATCCATGTGAATCAACTCAAGAGGTTGGGAAGTTGAGACTTCTTTCTTTGGTTTGAAAGATATTTTATGTTGTTTTCCATTTTGATAAGGATTGCAGACTTTGTTATTTAGAAACTCAAGTTTAGGTAGATCATGGACTAGTAATTTTTTAGTAAGCTTTCTAAGGGAGTGAATATTTTGGTGTCCAAATCTCCAATGCTAGAGATCAGATTCTCTGTGAAAATCACTTAAGTAAGAAACATTTTAAGAAACTAAAGAATCTAAATTCACAACATAAAAATTTTCATTTCTAAAATAAGTTAATATTAAATCATTTTCAGAATTTAAAAAATTACATGTATCATTTTAAAATTTAACATGAAATGCATCATCACATAATCGTGGTATGCTAATCATATTGTACTTAAGACCATAAAAAAACTTTAGAAATTAAAATTGAGTTACTATTACCAATTTGGAAAAGGCATGTTATTTTTTCTTTTTCATTATCACCAAAGGTGACATGCCCACCATCAATCTTGATAAGACTCTTAAAGAAAGAATAGCCCCCTGTCATATATCTTGAACACCCACTGTCCAAGTACCATAAGATCTTACATGAACTTTTCCAATATATTTACTACAAAAATAAACCAGACAAGGAAATATTTTGATACCCATACATGCTTGGAACCAGTAACATTAGTAATTAAATATTTGGGAAACCAAATTTTCCTCATGGGTTTCCTATAAGCAATTTGTATGATCTTATAAAAATAAACATTATTTGGTCCAAAAAAACTTGAAGGAGTAGAAGATGTTTCAGTAATGGAAGTTGCAGCATATTTTTAAAATCTAGTCACAAAACCAAATTTTCCAGATTTTGAAACAAGATTGTTTTTAACCCAAAAAAATTTCTAGGTTGATAACCAATACCAGTAGTATATTTTGGGGAAAATTGTTTTCTGATCATTTGGACTAAGGTATATTTACCCTTTTTGAATCTATGAAAATATTTCTTTAATTTCTCATTAGATAGATTAAGTTCATTTTTCTCATTGAGTAACTGAGCATTCTTTTCCTTTTCAATAGTATGTTCAGATTCAAAAAAAGTAAGAGAATGTAGTTTCTTTAGAAATTTATTTTTTTATTTCAATTCATTTCATGTATCCTCAATCATTTTATTGTATTCAAATATTTATTCATTTTTCATATTTTTAGAATCAGATTCATCTCTAGAATAATAATAATTTTTTACAAGAGATTATAGGGTTACCTAAGATGTGTTTGTCATGTAAAACATATTAGATTTGTCATCCTTCTCATAATGTGAAGATTCAGATTTGCTGGAGCTATCCTCAGAAGCACTCCAGGTGGAATTTATTGCCTTTTTGTATTTTATATCTTTGTCTTCATATTTTCTTTTGAACTTTAATTTAGGTCAGTCAGCCTTTACATTCCCTCTTCTATTACACTCATATAAGACTATTTAATTTTTATTTTCATTTCTCTTCTAATCCATTTTCTAGTTACCTTCGTTGTCATATTTACCTTTGTAACAAGGCTTCTTAAATAAATTCTTCATTCTATAGAACTTTTTAAATATCTTGGAAAACTTAGCCATCTACTCATCAATGTCACTTGATGATTCTTCATTGCTTTAACATTCAACATGAACTTTCACATTCTATTTTTGTTTGGATGTAGTGGTTTTGAAAGCCACTAACTTTCTCTTTGATTTGTCATCTTCTTCTATATTTACCTCCATCTCTTATTCATACATCATAAACATACCTATCAGTTCCTTTACAGGTAAATTATTGATATCATAGGATTCACTTATTGATAATGAGGTTCCTCTCCATATTTCTGGTAAACATCTGATAATTCACATTAGTTGTTCCTTGGATGTGATTGTCTTTCCCAAAGAGACCATCATGTTTACAATTTCATTGAACCTAAGATACATGAAAAAATGGGTTCATCAGGCCTTATCTTAAAGTTATCATATTTAATATTATATGTATTAACTCTCATTTCTTTAACACTAGTGGTTCCTTCATGTGAAACATCCAGTGTATCCAAAATTTCATGTGTTGTTTTACATGCAGAAATCCTATTAAATTCTCCATCCCCTAAGGAGTAGTATAATTCATTCATATATTTATTGTTATTATTTTAGGCTTCTATGGTGACATTATCTTAAGTGTTCCTAGTAGTAGAAGGAATCTTATACTCATCTACAATTGAAAACCAGATTTCAAAACCCATACTTTCTAAATGAATTTTTATTTTAATTTTCACTAAACATAATTTTTTCCATTAAATTAGAGAGTTTTATTAGTAGTAAAGCCTTACAAACTATTGTCTATAATAAAATAGAAGAAATAGGTTTTAGATAACTGCAAATTTAGAACTAATATAATTTTATAGATCTTTAAAAAACAACTAAAATCATAGTTGAAAAATATTTAAAAATTTTAAATCTTTGAAAACATAAGATTAAAAACCAACTTTGATACCAAATGATGGTCAGAGTGGGACACTCAATAGGGGGCTGAATTGAGCGCTTATAAAAATTTATATCTAAAAATGCTTATTTAAAAATCCACCAATTTCAAAACAAATACTGTCTAGTTAACCAAAGTATTAGATTTATAAAAAACAAATTCCAAATATTTCCCGAATATTGATTAATTATCTGTTAAAAAAATATAAAGTATTACAAAAACTTTTAAAATAGGTCTACTAAAACAAATTATACTATAAACACTATCTAATATTAACTATCAAATAAGAGTTAAAGTTTTCTGAATTTTTTATAATAATAGAGAAAAAAACATGAAAGCACACAACAAAAGTAAACAAGAGGCTCAATCTCAAGATGATACCTAATCATCTCCAATTGGTGATCACCTGCCACCAAGAAGTTTATATTAAATAAACTTGATCCACACCTTGGATTGGGGTAAAAATGTTACACAAATTGTCCAAGTCACTATAACTCTTCTACAACATAAGTGTGAGTACAAAAAAAACAAATATATTGGCTATGTAGGGACCTCTTCCATAGTTATATGTGGGAATGTATAGTGTTAAATGATAGGTTCATGAAGATATCAATGTATATTTCAGTTTAGCATAGGATTCAATGTGTGTTTATAAAACATAGATACACACAATTCTCGAAATGTAAATAATATTCACATGAAGAACAAAAAGATAGGAAGAGTTTATAATGCTCTGTGTAATGTTCTATGAATATTATGGACTCCTTCAGAATGATAGAAGTGAACCTGGAGTCATATTCTAGAAACAGACAGTATGAAAAAGAGTCATTTTTTCTTTTATCTTCTATTCCCAGTAATCCTCTAAGTGTTATTTTCTTCTAAGTTGTTGTTGTAGATATTTTTGGTCTTTTTAGTTCTTAGTAGTATCTTTGTATAAGTACCATAGGGAGCTATTGTGTTTTTTTATAAAGTGCACAAACATATTTTTATATTTCTTCTAGTTCACTTATTTCTCTCACCCATTTTTTGTTGACCCATATACTCATTTTATACAGTCAAGAAACATGTTTTCTGGTACCTCATACCTCATACTAGTCTCTTACATCATTATATATTTTCTACAAAAGATATACATGCTCATTCATATACTAAATTTCATAAATATGACTATTAGAGGTAAGTTTGAATTTAATAGATATATCATCAGTGAATCAGTCTATCAGGAGCTTATATTTTTAATGTCTCATGCTATTGGTAGATCATTCTATCAGTGGATCATTATATCAGTAGGTAAAACTTGCATTGTTCAATCAAGATATCGGTGGGTGATGCGTCAGTAGATCGATTATCGGTAGGTGAAGTGTTGGTAGCTCGACTGTCGGCAGGTGATGCATTGGTAGATCGACTATTGGTAGGTGATGCATTGGTAGATCAGTTGTCTGTAGCTCTTGTATAGAAAAATTTTGAGTCTCTCTATCGGTGATTCATCTTATCAGTAGCTTATTTCATCAACAGCTCGTGTATTAGTGACTTGTCTATCGATATGACAAGTATCAGTAGCTCATACTTAAACAAAATCTATAATTATGTATTATGATGTAAACCCTAACACTAAAGGTTAAAATTATACTTGAACATATTTAAACATAATATATCTTAATAAATATTAATTAGAATAGTTAAACATGATTTGTGAGAATTAAAACTAGAGGATTCCAACACTCTAAAATTATAATTTCTTTTTTTTTCCTCTATTCTCCAGCAACCTCCCACTATGATAGATCCTTATCTTCTCCCTATATTCTTTTTGACATCACTTTCATTTGAGTGTAGAATCTCTCCCCCATTCATCACATTATATCCCTCTCGATATTCTCTTCAATCCTCTTGTATCTATTCTTCATTTAACTCTCTGTATATAATGATAAATCTGTGCAAGCTAATATTATCTATTTTAGGGTATTTTTCTATTTCTCTAATGCAAACCATTCTAGCTTGAATCTAAATATGATACTATATAATGATTTTTCTACGACGCTATGGTAGGTTCTCTAGTACCTTTTCCCTAAAATAATTGATGTTTATATTATGCATTGTCATGTGCACGTCGAACCTTCTGGGTAATTATTCTTGGTAGTTTAATTAATTAAATGAATGTATATCACCTTATTTAGGGTAGTCCTAGAATCATAAATTTGAAATCTAAGGATGTATACCTCAATGTTAGTCACCCCTTTGGGTGTTTCACTTTTAAAGAACCATGAGCATTATGATTTAAAATGAAATTTAACCACATTATCTGTGTGTTCAGTTATATCTTATGAGTGAAAAGTAATTAAAATTAAGTAAAGGGAGAATAGTAATCCCATACTCCTAGACCCTTGATTCTTCTTACTTATATATTGAGCTATACTTATAAATTAAATAGACAAATTAGATTAATTGAATTGTTAAATTTCATGGGTCTACTACTAGACCATGGCTATCTAGCACGTCATGTTAAGGGCAATACAAGGGATCTAACTCAGAATGCCTTAGATAAGATCATCAAGAATAGTAAATTAAATGAATTACATATAGATTATCTCATTTCAAGGGAGATGTGTGGATTCATATATATAATACCGTGGAAAGGCTCACCAGAAATATGGATTTATATTATAACCCAAGTGATACATGGTTACTTATGTGGATTACCTTGGATGATCTTAAATGGAAATTTCTTTATACCATACCTTTAGTGATACCTGGGTTCCTACTTGTAATGCCTTGGATGGCCTCCTATGGTGATGGGTTTTTTATAGTATCCTTGGAGCGATGTTTGGGTTCCCTATATGGAATTACTTGGATGGGACCAGGATTAAAATTAATGAAATTGAAATTTCTTCCAAGTCAAATAACACATTTTGATTATTTCTTTGATTTACATACTTGATGACCTAATTTTACTTCCTTTTTAAGCTTTAAATTCCAAAATAATTATAGAGACTCATATGAATATCACCGTATATGGATACCTATGTGGTATACCATGGTTACCAACCTAATTAATATAAATTTAAAATTTACAATGCTTATAGAAATTACCAAGATAGGCTTAAGAATGTAGTATCATATGGGTGTTTCAGATGGAACCTGTACTGACATGGTTATTTATTTATCACCTTTATTTATTATACTTTCACACTAATCATTGTATATTCATAGACTAGATAGTACTAGACATCATTGTCGGTGTCCTACAGATTTTTACTAACACCCTGTATGGGCCTCCGTTTGGTAACTGAGAAGACTTCATGGATATAAGTAGGGACAAAGGGAATCATCCAGTTATGGATACCAGATTTTTTGTAGTATGATAGTGTATGTGATTAGTGGACTAATAATATGGTCATGATTCTATTGGAGATATATTTTGACCTTTTTGTTTTTTATATAGAATGTTTTATATGGATTTTTCTCTATTTCCCCATGTACCCCCATTTTTTTATAGAATCCATAAATTCATACATTTATACATGATTTTTAATACATTTTATGTCTATCATTTATTACACCTAGATTATTTACCTTCCACTAATTCTTTTTTTATTACCATATTCACCGCTTCCACTGGTTTATTCCTCTATTTCACTGTTGTGCTTCACTTTGATCATAAGGGTAAAGTCTCTCCCATATATAACCTTAAACCCTCACTGCTAGTTAGTAGCCTCTAGCATGTGGGAAGGAATTATTGAGTTTATGTGACCAATCGGGTTTGGTTACATATAAATGAATTGGGTTTGGGATGTTACAAGATGTTATCCTAAATACAGAAAACGTGAGGGTAGTCATCATCAAGATCATCCCCTATCTATCACTAATCCTTATCATTCGTCCATATTCAATATCCATGATCATATATCATCTACATATTCTAATGTAACACCCTGAAAGTTTAGTTTACAAGAATAATAATCCCGATAGTCTTCTTAACATCAAACACAGATCTTTAAGAGAACTATGATATGAAATAAAAATATTATTATTAAAATGTGACCATTATAGAATTATCATTAAATTCATGGTTTAAATATGAATAAACACATTATTATAAATATTAATATGTTTATTATGTAATTAAAATTTATTGATTGATTCAAAATAAATATGTACATAATTTTCAATAAATTTATTTTATGTTTCAAAAACATGTTTTCTTAAAAATTGGATTTTATTACATTTTATGCACAAAAATTATAATTAGTTCCTAGCAATTTTTATAGAAATTTTATTTTAGGAATTGAAAATAATTTTTAAAATCATCATTTGAATATTATCTTAGGGTGTATTTTTGGAATTTTTATGAAAAGATTTATTTTTATGTGAATAGAAAAAATATCTATTTTATAAAACTATCATCAATTTTAATTAAATAAAGTAATTTAAATGTATCATTATGTTTTAAATTTGATGCTAATGTACCATAAGTATCATTTAAATATAAATAATATAAATACCCAAACTGATCATTCAAAAATTTCACACATTAATATATTAATATTCATTACATAACATAATAATTCATGCCATAATTATTTTACTCTAGCGCCATTGGAAACATGGATGCATAGAAAACTGGTTCATAAGTGAACTAAATTACCCCCACTAATTTATTCTCAACTATAACCCTTCTTAAACATATCATAAATAATACCTTACTTCATTGCCTGGGGAAAGGAAACATATTAAAGGGTGAGATCAGATTCTTAGTTAGGATAAACAAGGGATATATCAGTATAACATGAGAATAAGGGTATTGGAAAATGAGAAAAAAAATTAAAACCATGCCCTACAAATCATTTATCATAAAATCAAGTCATTTTATAAAACTTTTTAGTTCATAAGACATGAATCATAAAGTGATCAAAGAACATGATCCATGAGAGCATAATATTAGCATAAGACATAGGCTTGTGGCTTATACATAAGCATATAAAATATTATGTCAAGGATACCCACCAAGATTTTATTAACATGTTAGGCTTAAGATTACCATATTTTTATATACTTTGGTATTGGTATAACCATCCATGTACCATATTTTGGGATTGGAATAACCTATAATGTACCCTCTTGTTTCAGGCTTGGGATAACCTCTTGTGTACCCTTTTGTTTTGGTCTTGAGAAAACCTCTCGTGTACCCTATTTTTTTAGGATTGGGATAACATCCCATGTAACCTATTATTTTAGTATTGGGATAATGTCCCATGTACTGTAATGAATTTAATTTTCCATGTATCATTTTTAGATATTATATGGATTATTTTTTAGAAAAGGAACTGAGACAGAATGTGGTTCTAAGGCCTAATGTTCTCAGAATAAATTTTTGAAATATATTTAATATATTAAATAAAACATGAATGAAGTTTTCCTAAAAAATTGTAATAACTACTAAATGATGTTTCAATTAATAATATGAGGGAACCATTGAGTTCATAATGCAGGTTTTACCACAGGGGAAACATAATCTTTATCGGCATGGGGAATTTGTGAAATAATCATCGTGAGCATAGAATTGATCAAATAAATTAACTCAATTTATTTAATTTAATTTATTCTATGTAGATAATAGATATCCTTTAAATATAGAGTTATGAGACTTTACTCAGGGTTTTCTTCTTAAACCCTAGAGATCTAGATGACCATTAGAGAAAATTCTTGGTGAACAATGACAGATCAAGACTGGCTTATGGAGCGTTGCACCAACTGTGTTTGTGGATCTCATCAATGACAGCAATGAAAAATTTTTATTTATAAATGATCGATCCAAAATATAGTTATAATGTTTATTTTTGTTCTCTATCCCTTTATTTAATCTCGGATGAATGCAGATCAATTCCATCAGCAGAATTGTAATGAGCATCATCAATTAATTTAATTTGAAGGAATTTTTCTGTTGTGTTTTTTTACTATTTGATTGTATTTTTCTATGAAAATGGATCGAGGCCAAAAAAAGAAAATCCAAGGTTCATTCCTTAGGTTTTATGGCTTATGGATTTATTCCCACTGTTCTTCACATGTTCATAGTGGTCAATTTCTTTGGCTTGTGGTTTGATAAATACTTGACATTAGATTATTTTGTGACCATTCTTCAGTGAAATATATTGATACCACAAGTTAGGTTCATGATCAATGGTTCAATATAGGTGTAATGATAGTGGATGATCAAAAGTATATTTGAAAAAAAAATCCTATTATTCTTAGTTTTGACGTGTGCCGGTGACAAATGGATCGACGGTGACGTTTTCTGAGAAAATATGAACCTAGATCCTGAGGATCTTTGATGGAAAAGGTTAGATAACACATATCTAGAATTATATGTAAATATGGGAAGCTTCATTGATTCTTGTGATGATGTGTGGGGAGATCCTGTGGGATCTAGAAAATTCTGGTTTACACGGTGTGTAAACTAGCATTACATTCCATATAGGACCCCCTAGCTATGGTGCTAGGGTTTTGACTGAAGTTAAATATCACACATCACATGACATGATCACACACTATGTGACCCCTTTGTGAAGTATTTTAATGTAATTCAAATGGGACACGGACACGACCAAGAGTACATGAGCACAGACACATCATATACTCAGACACAGACATGGCCAGGTGTACACGAGCATAACTGGGTGTACAGTAGCTGATAAATAGTCCTAGGAAGTATTACACAGACATGACCATGTTATATGGGCAGGGAGTCGATTGATCTATACATGTCATGTATGTTGAGGTTTTTCATGTTGTGGGAGGTAGAACCACACAGGCAAATCCAAGTTGAGCAATGTAGGCCTTGTACTCTAGTTACACATTGTGTACACCCTTAGAGACATCTTGGAGATCTTTATATATTTAGTTCAAACTAGTTTTTGTTGAGTGGTTTTACCCTTTTTCCTTTCCCTCAATGGTATAGTGAAAAATTATGTCTTTAACTATGGATTATGATCCCCTCTTGAGGATGAGTATCAAATAGAGTTTGTGGTGTCCCTCTGTGAGACTGGAGTGTGATCCTATATCATCTTTGTACCACAGGTGGTGTTTATAGAATCCGTGTGACCTACTTAATCTAGGAATTGATCCTCCATCTAGTAGGCTATATCAGTAAGGTTCTTGGTATCATTGGTGTACAACCCCCTACATAGTGGGTTGATCCATTTGGGTTCGCGGTGTCCTCCAACGGTTCTGGGCATGACCCCTATCAGAGTATCAGGGTCTTCTAAGAATAGAATGCTTTCTTTGGTGGGGACCAATGAACTTTACCTCTTAATTGATTTTATCAGGTGATATCATGGATCATGGAGTTAATTCTCCTAGAACGAGCATTGATTTGAGAATAATCCAATGGATGGCAATTGGTTATGTCTTCCTGGTTTCTTGGTGTCCTTATTGAGTATATCTTTGTTTTTTCTATTATAAAATAATTTTTATATCTTGTATTGATCCAACTATACTTGATTTATTGTGTTCAGTGTTTTTGGGGAGCCCTACCAGGTATTGTTATACTCACCAATGCATGGGCTCTGCTTGCACATGTTATGTCTTATGCATACTATTTCCCTTTTGATGGTCCTAGGAGAACACAGATAATGCTGGGCATATCTTGAGCTAAATAGATATATATTTTTACCATGAGCTTTCATTTGATCATATTCCTCACCCTTGGAGTAGGTTGAACTCTTTACAATTTTTGGTTGGGCTTATATTTGGCCCATTTTTTGCTTTCAATACTTTACTATCATATACTAATTTTCGGTTATAGATTTATGAATTCATTGGTTTTAGTTGTTTTATATTTCAACATTGTGGGGGCTTGGATATGTGTGCATGTGTAAAGGTGCATTAGGATAATGCCTCCCATTTTTTGGATATGCCAACTCGGCGCTGGTCGCCAACCCCTGACCTATTGGAGGTGGGCTTGGGGTAGTCACGAGTTAGACCTCGATTGTTCAGGTTGTGATAGAGTGGTATTAGAGGAGTCAGTTCTAAAATAGGATATGAGTCTGTGAGATTGGTTTGTAGAAAAGGTGTTTAGTGTTTTGAGTTTGGAATTCTGGCCAAGGACTCTAATGTTGGTGTTGTGGCCAATGTATTCATACACCAGGACTCTGATTAGATGATTTTTGACTTAGTACATGTAGATATTGGTTTCAAGGATTTTTTTTACATGAATCATATAGGAATGGGTTGTGTTTTCCATTTCCTTCTTGATTCAACTCCCTAAATATACTCTTTGACCATGGTACATATTATTTTATTTCAAGATGCCTCTGCAAAGACAGCCACCAATAATTCTTCTGTGTGATCACAAGGATGATTTTATAAGTGATGAGGCCTCAGTATAGGGTTTTATACTAGAGATAGATCCTTCAGGTGGTGTAATAGTTATACCACAACTCGTTGATTAGCAGCTAGCACTGGTAGTGCTAGAAGAGTATGCACACAGTCTGAGTGTACTGCATGAGTTTCAGAGGTAGTGGCCTCCTTGGTTTTATGGTATGCTAGAACACCATGTGGATGAGGAATGGATAGAGTCAATCACTAGAGTTTTATTCCTTGTGATAGTTCCTATAGATTAGATTGAAGTACTCATAGGGAGTCTTCTTTAGGGCTCTACTATATGTTGGTGGAGCCTAGTGTCTCAGTCACTCGATAAGACAACTATCTCCTAGTCAGACTTGGATCATCTCTTTAGGGAGGAGTTCTTTCTATCCACCTTACAATCAATGTGCATAAAGGAGATTATGAAACCGCAGTAGAACAATTTGACCATGGAGAAGTATTCAGTGATATTTAATGATCTATCATGTTACTCCATTGATATGGTTTGGTATTCATTATTCAGATCATGAACCTTTGAACAAGGATTATAGTGGGATGTCAGGGCTTCAATTGTATCCCTTCACATTCCCACCCATGCTAGCATGCTTGAGAAGGCCTTGATGGTGGAGATATTCCTGGAGATAAAACTCCAATAGTGGGTGCTGGAAGTTGGTACCCAGGAGATGATACCATGGTAGTAGTTAGATGATGGTATTCATAATAATCCAAGCATGTTAGGTGCTTTAGTATACGATCCCAAGACATAGGTCTAGCGATGTAGGGCTCTCTGGATGGCTCAAATAATATGAGGGATAGGTAGTATTTCTCATGCAATGTTTGGGGAAATCTGTCATGGGGTTATCAGACACTTTATATAGAAGATCAGGAGATAGTTGAAGGACCCCTGAGGCATATATAGAGGCAGGAAAAGAGCAGTCCATAGGGAGGATAATGTGGAAAAGGGGTTGACAGAGCAGGAGGTGGTGGTTGGAGGTTTGACCTACTACCACCACCACCCCCATGTGGTCCAAACTAGGTGTTGGGGGATAGTGGTCTGGGATGAGGCTAGATATAGGCTATGGATGCCTATTACCTTGAGTCTCCATGGATTATATGAGGTATGATATATGTCTATTCTACCTTAACAACAATATTTATAGACATAGGTGTGAGTCATTCCTTTCTTTCATTTTCATTGGTTCAAGACTTAGAGATTCTGGTGGAGCCTTTGGGTCAACCCTTATGATTAAATACTCTAACAGGTGGTGAATATTTGATTGTACAATTATGTCGATAGTGTGATTTGACACATAGAGGTGAGATTTATGTATGATATATCTTTATAACAGAAATTATGCCTTACAATGTAATCTTTGGTATGGAATGTCCATCCATAGTTCATGCACATATTAACTATTTCAGGAAAAGGATATGGTGCATCCATAGAGATGGAATATGGTTTTCCTTTGTGGGTGAAAATTAAACCTTAGTAGAGAAGGATGGGATCAGGAAAAGGAGAGTGCATCTGATTAATCACCAGTTGGATAACAAGACTCTTAGAGTAGTGGATGATATGAGATTCCAGTTTCCTATGGTAGTGGCAGTGTATGAGGACATATTTCTTGAGGATGTACTAGGTTTACCTCCCTGTTGAGATCAAGACTTCTGGATGGCCTCGATATCTACACCAAAATTTCAGATGTCTCCCATAGAGCTTTATGACATGAGGGTGTAGTTGGAGGACTTGTAAGAGAAGGGATTTATGAAACACAATGTTTCGGCCTAGGAAACCCCAGTATTGTTCACAATGAACGTATATAGGAGTATGAGGTTATGTTTGGATTATTAGAACTTAAACCAGGTGACCATGAAGAATAAGTATCCACTACCAAGGATCAATGACCTCTTTGATTGTCACACCCCGACCTATGATATTAATATTTTTTTAAATATATTTTTGTCCTTTAAATATATATATATATATATATATATATATATATATATATATATATATTACGGGGGTCCGGGGAAAGTCCTAGATGAATTTTATGAGTTTTTATAAAAAAGTGTGCGTCTTGGGTTCGACATCGTTGGACGCGCGGATGGAGCACGACGCCGCACGGCTTCGCCCATGAAATTGCGTGGCCTTTTCGTTAATTTTATTATTATTAAAATGATATGAATTGATTTATTATTTTTATTTTATCATTAAGGTTATTATTATTATTATTATTATTATTATTAGGATTATTCTTTTTATTCATTTTATTAATTTTTTTATTATTATTATTTTATCACTATTATTTTTGTCCATATAATAAAAATTATTATTACTTTTATTATTTTTATTTTTATCATTATTTATTATTATTATTGTTGTTATTTATTTTATTCTTATTATCATTACAACTATTATTATTACTAACAGAATTATTATTATTAGTTTTTTAGAATAACTTTTATTTTAAGTTTTATTTTCAATTTCATTATTATTATTATTATTATTATTATTATTATTTTCTTTTCTTTCTATGGTTTTCCCCCCTTTTTGCTGGGTCTGTGTGCGGCGCGACCTACTCCACGGAAGCTGCCTCACCCCTGTAGAATCGCTCCATCCTTGTGCATCCCATCCCCATTGCTACTCCAGCGCGCAGATCCTCCATTGCACCCAAGGCCTCACCTCGGCCTCCTGCTTGCACTGCCCCTACAACATCTCGACCGGCGCAGCTTCCTCACCTCCTGGCCGCCTCCCCCATCGTAGAAGTGGCCTCCCCCAGTACCTCGGATCCCTTGTGTGTGGCGCAAGCTGGACCCCCCCCCCCCCCCCCCCCCCCGTTCGAACCAGCGCCTCCGGCCAGCTTCCCTTGCAGCTCTCTCCGTCACCTCCAGCTCGACGCGCCCCCTGCCAGCCAACCTCGTTCTGGCGCCACATCTCCTGCTCCCCTGTTCACCGGCGCCGACTAACCCCTAGTGGCTCCCCTCATGCTCAACTTATGGCCTCCCCTACCCCCTTGGCTGCGTTTGAGTGGACCAACCCCACAACACCCGTTCGACCACCTCATCGCGGACCCATGCTCGCCTCCAGTTTGGCTCACCCGTGCTCTACCCGCCTTTCCGTCGCTACCCCCAGTCCTGCATTTTTCTTTTCTGACTGGACAGTCACCTCCTCGACCTCCCAGATGCCTCCTCATCGTGCACCGATCCGCCGACACCCCCTTCTTAGTGGACAGCAGCCTCACCGGCTGACCCGCAACCTCCTCGACACCCTCTGCTCAGCCTCTCGGCCGGTATACCACGGTTTATCCACCTAGTTATTATTCCATTTTTTTTTTCTATTTGTTCCTTATTATTATTATTATTATTATTTATATTTTTACTATTGTTGTATTATGGATTTTTGTTGATTGAAGGTTTTTATTGGTAGGATTAGAATTTTTTTTAGAACCCGTGCGAAGCGATCCTGAGTGAGCGTCATCATCGCGCCTTGCTTCCGAAGTTGCATTATCATCGCGCCATGTATCCGTGGTAGTAATCCCTTTGCACCTGCATTCTAAATTTAAGAAACTTTAATTCTAATTTTTTTTCACCTGGTATACATGTTAAATATTTTTTTTCAATCTTATTGTTAGTCACTTAGTATGTGGTTTACGTTTGAACTCTTGCTGAATATGGTCTTATTGTGCGGTTAACTTTAATTGAGTATTTTTGTGTAAAATCGAATGTGATTTTATATAGAACTTTTTTGTGCCTCTGGCTTGGTGTTCCATAATTTTCTCAACATTGATTAAATAATTTTGGTAGTGTGAATTATAAAAGTGGGTGTTTCTGGGGTACTTACTATTTCAAAAATGATTTTTTAAATGAATGGGTTGTGTATTGTGTCAAGTTGCAAATATCGGATGTTTACAAACAATGTTTGTAAAGTTAAAAACAAGTTTCAACAATTTAAATAAAATTATGTCATGCTGGTTGGGGTTCATAATTCATTGAGTATTAAATTAAAATTGTTTTATTCAACAAAGCATGCCTTGTTTTCTTTATAAAATGCATGTTTAGATTTTCTGAGTAAAATGTGATGTAAAATAAAGTGTTGGAGTTTATAAATGTATCGATAGCATGAAGAAAAATGTTTTTGGTTCTTTCGGTGGTTTTCCAAGTGGTTTGACTTTTACAAGAGTGTGTATTGTGTTTTAACATGTTTTGGCATTTTATTAAAAATGGTCGGGTCTTGAGTGTGTAGTCTGAATATATTAAAAAGTGTTTTACCAA
This sequence comes from Viscum album, assembly GCA_963277665.1. Classification (NCBI taxonomy): domain Eukaryota; kingdom Viridiplantae; phylum Streptophyta; class Magnoliopsida; order Santalales; family Viscaceae; genus Viscum; species Viscum album. The sequence continues at coordinate 1,937,250,006 of OY728142.1, forward strand.
TATTTGGATGTGTTATATGATGTGTTTACATCTCTTTTGGAAATGTGGAAATTGTACCTTTGATAAAAGTAGGTTTTTGGAAATAATGTTTAAAGGCCCATTTGGACACTTTAAAAAAATGATGTAAAGTGTTTATTGTAAAACCCCTGTGGATATTCCTCATACCTCGTGGACATGGGATGGCTGGGATGTACTCAGTATGGAATCCCCGAGTTCCGTTATATGGTTTCCTCGGTTGGTAACCCTTGGTATTTCTTGAATTTAAGGCATGAGAGAAATCCTTGGGGAGACTCGGGGTGAGACCTACTGTGAAATATTATTATTATAGATATGGGTTGTGATTTGATGCTCAGAGGCATATGTTGGATCACCTCTTTTTATACTTGTGACATACAAACCTGACATATTGAGAGAATTATATGAGACGAGTACTGTACTGGTAGGTTATGCTTCTGAACAGTGTCCTATAATAGGCGTATATGTTTGGGTCTATTACTATGGAATTTTCCCTCGGCATGCATGAGAAAGGATGGCTGAGAATTTTGGAGCATTAGATTTCATCGTATGTGGCATGCTATTGTAGATGGGGTCGCAGGTATTAGTGTCATCAGGATCATTCTCGATCTCTCGGGTTCGCCTATGTCTAGTGACTTTTAGCTAATGTACTGTTTCTAAGATATTTTCATTCCTATTTACATTTCCCTTGCTATATCAGCCTTGGTACCCTTGTGTGGTGTTTTTCATGAAAAGTGACATATTGGTTTTCCTAACTCCTATGATAATGTTTTCAAAAGAAAATGTGTTTCAAACTCTTTTGTTCTGCTTTTTCAAATGACTGAGGGCTATGGTTTGTACTTTGTTTTCAAGTAAAAATTTTAGAAATACATACTTTAATATATTTTATTTCAAACTTAGAATTTATGTTTCTTAATTTTAAAGGTGGTGCATTGGGAATAGATATCGGGCTAGCCTACTAGGTTTTAATACTCACGCCTGTAGTTATTTTCTGTTTTTAGTGTTTGTGTAGGCTCCAGCTTGGGTGCTTTCTCCCTAGGTGACATTTATCGTTGAGTCGGAGAGTGACCTGTGGGGTCACATGGAGTTAGTTTGGAAGTCGAGTTCGGTTAGCTTTATTTTCTTTTGTTCTTATTTAGTCTTTTTGTTTGGTTTATTTTATTCTGTGATGCTCTATATTATTTCTGCTCCTTCATTTATTTGTATTGGGAGAAATCTTTCCCATAGCCTCTGTTGATGTCCTGGCGCTTGTCGCCAGCCTCAGAGGATCGAGAACGCCTCTTGGGCCATGTTGCGGACCGGCTTGGGTTATCGGTTCAGGGTTGATCTGGGTTGGTTCATGAAAAAATGGTATCAAAGGAGGTCATCTCTTAGTGGAAATCACTTTTTATAGCGCCCTTTGTTATTTGGGACGTCAAGGTAGATGGAGTAGTATTTTCGGGACTCGAGGGGTAGGTGCGGGAAGAGCATTGTGAACTCTTGCTCATTCTAATCCTCAGGTTTCCATGGGAAGTATGGTTTAATTAGTTTCTTTGTGTTTTTATGGAACATTATGTTATTGGGATACAATAAAGGGAGTTGGTCTAATAGTCCTATGCCACATGGCCTTGCAAGCCATGTAAAGCTAGGGGTGTGGTCCAAAAAGACTCTCTATGTCGGTGACGTGATTGACATATGACCTCCAACCATATGGTCAAGCCACCTACCAACACTAGTTCCCTGTTTGAGATGTTTTGGGTCTCCTGTGACTTTTGAGAGTGGTTCAAATTTGGAAAAAAGGGTTTTGAAAAAAAAAGGTTGTTTGAAATGACATGTTTAATTTGTGGATTTTTTTAAAAGTGGTATGAATGATTTGTTTTTGGAAAATGAAGTTTCTTTGTTTTGGCCTTGGTGTTCCTATGGTTGCTCACATTCATAGTGGTATGTTGGAAATGTGGACGGATTTTTGGTATGGTGGATGGATGCCCGGGGTGGCATAGATATATGCATGTGAGTGAGACTCTAAAGAATACCAATGGTGAGGGTTTAACCCACCAAGATCGTTTTAAATTAAATATGTTTTCAAAAGAAATGTTTTGATTTTATGATGGCTCATTTTCTTGTGTTTAGAGCTTTTCATATATGCAGTTTTTTCTTTTGAGTATTTTTACTTATTAAGTTGGTCTTGATTGGGTTCTTGGATCTTCTTGTCCAACAGTTATTCCCTCGATTCTTTGATGGGTGATCATAGTAGGGTTTATCAAACTAAGGATTTTATTCTTGAGTTTCAGAAGCTAGATCCACCTCTCTTTTATGGTCAAGAAGATCCTTCCATAGCAGATGAGTGGATGTGGAATATTAAAAGGGACTTTAACCTCGTTGAGTTTCCCGAGTCGTTGAAGGTCAAGTTTGAGACCTTCATGGTTGAAGGTTCACCATGGATGTGGTGGAAGTCGGTGTCTCGGAACAATCCCCATCAAGAGCTTACTTGGGATTTTTTCAAAGAATTATTCATTCCTTGGTATTTTCTGAAGAAGAAAGGGTGAGGAAGGGGATGGAGATGTGTTGTCTATAGTAGGGCGACAGATCCGTGTTGGAATATTTCCAGCGCTTTGAGGAGCTAGTCCCTTTTGATTCAGGGTATGCCACAGATGACCCCATGAAGGCTCGACACTTCGAGACGGGTCTGCGCTCTGATCTACAGTCGAAGGTGTTAGATTCCAACCTAAATTATTTTTTCAATGTGGTGAGACAAGATTTTCATGTTGAAGTCGTGATGGAAAGAGTGCTCGTAGTAGTCCTCCCTACTTCGATCCCTATGATCAGTGGTGAAGATTCTGGAAAGGAGATGAGTAAGAAATTGAAAGTGGATGGAGTACATCATGGAATAAAAAGGCCTTAGGATCTTTCATCAACCTCTTCAGAGCGAGAGATCCTCATGTGCTCTCAGTGCGTCAAGTTGGGTCACAAGAAGCTGTCATGCCCAAGTGCTCCGAAACCCTGCCAGGCATGTGGATTTCTGGGTCACTTGCAACGATTCTATCAAGGCGTTTCTAGAAAGCGTCACAGATGAAGTTCTCGGAAGTGATGTTCTATTGGGTTTTTGTTCAATGTTTCTTGTGTAAGTTTCCTTTTAGTGTAAGGGATCATTTGTCGTTGTAGTTGTACTGATGGTGTTTTGGGTTTTGACATGTATGGGATGTCGTGGGTCTTTTGATGAACTCCGATTTTCAATGCCAGTATGTTTTTAATTTTAAAATATTGTCCTTTATTTTGTCAAATCAAAAGGTGTATTTTTCTTATTTGGATTATAAGAACCTGACTGCATGGTAAGAGATGCTTCATCCATTAGAGCTTCATCCAAAAGGCCTCGTAGTGAAAAAGACGCGTAGTTAGGAACCCTAGGGAATTTTAAGGAGTCTGGTAAAGGTTGTGCCTCTATCATTGTGATGAGATAGTTTTAGCGTTTCTATTTTGGTTTCTCAGTCGTTATAAATTTCCTCTTGTCGCAAGGAACATGATGGACTTAGCCCTCACACAATGTCAGTAATTGTACCTTTTTGGATGCAAGGTGCTAATTAGTGGCCTTGCGTGGACCACCCATGTGGACCAGTTGCGGATTTAGTTTGTGTCCATCCCAAAGTGGTGAGTCATGAGTAGTTTTCCATCATGGTTTCATTGATCCAATCCTTGGGCCCTCCCTCCCTCCCATGGGGTTAGGTTTTTTGGTTCATGAAGAGTTTTTGTTAAGCTCTTATCCCTTTCAGACGGGAGTGAGTGGGTTGAATGTTCTTGTCATGCTTCTCTTAGCTTGAGTAAGGCGTCGTTCAGGCCTAAGTCATATTTCAATTTAGCCATGTATAGGTTTGTTATTTATGGTGGGGAGACCCACCACAAGTCTCTTTGGGTTTTCTCTTAAGTCGTTATCAGATTTTAGTTGAGTTATTATGGTGGGGAGTCCATTCAAACCTCCCCTTTGCTGGTGATTTGTTTCAGACAAAGAGGTTGAGTCTCGTCAGTGGTCACTAGAATTCCCTTGACTTAAGAGGTTGGATCATTCTTGTGTGGAATCCTTAGTCACTGATCGATAGAATGAATAGTGTTGTCTCTTTCTGGGGGCGGAAAGCGTTATGGTGAGGAGAATTGTCACACCCCAACCTATGATAGTAATTTTATTTTAATCAATTTTTTCTTCCTTTAAATAAATAAATAAATATATATTTCTAGGGTCTGGGGAAATTCCCAGACGAAGTTTCTGAGTTTTGATAAAAAGTATGCATCTTGGGTTCGACATCGTTGGACGCACAGGCGGAGCGCGACGCCGCGCGGCTTCGCCCATGAAACTGTGTGGCCTTTTCGTTAATTTTATTATTATTAAAATGATATGAATTCATTTATTATTTTTATTTTATCATTAAGGTTATTATTATTATTATTAATATTATTATCATTATTATTATGATTATTCTTTTTATTCATTTTATTATTATTAATATTATTATAATTACTATTTTATCACTATTATTTTTGTCCATATAATAATAATTATTATTTATTTTATTATTTTTATTTTTATCATTATTCATTATTATTATTATTGTTATTTATTTTATTATTATTATCATTACTATTATTATTATTACTTACAGAATTATTATTATTAGTTTTGTAGAATAACTTTTATATTAAGATTTATTTTCAATTTCATTATTATTGTTGTTATTATTATTATTATTATTTTCTTTTCTTTCTAGGTTTTCCCCCTTTTTTCTGGGTGTGTGTGCGGTGCGACCTACTCCACAGAAGCCACCTCCCCCCTGTAGCATCACTCCATCCTTGAACATCCCATCCCCGCTGCTAATCCGACACGTGACTCCTCCATTTCACCCAAGGCCTCACCTCGGCCTCCCGCTTGAACCGCCCATACAGCGTCCCAGCCGGCCCAACTTCCTCACCTCCTGACCACCTCCTCCATCATAGCAGCGGCATCCCCCAGCACCTCAGCTCCTTTGTGTGTGGAACAAGAAGGACCCCCCCCCCCTCCGTTCGAATCAGCACTGCCGGCCAGCTCCCCTTACAGCTCTCTCCGTCACCTCCATCTCGGCGCCCCCCTGCCGGGCAACCTTGTTCCAGCACCCCATCTCCTTCTCCCCTATTCACCAACACTAACCAAACTCCAGTGGCTCCCCTCCTACTCAACTGCTGGCCTCCCCTACCCCCTTGGATACATTTGAGCAGACAAACCTCGCAGCACCCGTTCGGCCGCCCCATCGCGGACCCCTGACCGCCTCCTGTTCGGCTCACCCGTGCTCTACTCACCTTTCCGCCACTACCCCCGGTCCTACATTTTTATTTTTTGACTGTCCAACCACCTCCTTGACCTCCCGGACGCCTCCTCATCACACACCGATCCACCGGCACCCCCTGATTATTGCACAGTAGCCTCTCTGGCTGACCCGCAACCTCCTCGACGCCCTCTGCTCAGCCTCTCGGCTAGTAAACCACGGTTTACCCCACCTAGTTATTATTCCATGTGTTTATTCCATTTGTTCCTTATTATTATTATTATTATTATTATTATTATTATTATTATTATTATTATTATTATTATTATTATTGTTGTTGTTGTTGTTGTTGTTGTTGTTGTATTATGAGTTATTGTTGATTGAGGGTTTTTATTGGTAGGATTAGCATTTTTTTAAAACCCGTACGAATCAATCCTGAGTGAGCGTCATCGTCGTACCTTGCTTCCAATGTTTCATTATAGCTGCGCCACGTATCCGAGGTAGGAATCCATTTTCACTTGCCTTCTAAATTTAAGAAACTTTAATTATATGTTTTTTCCACCTAGTATACATGTTAAATATTTTTTTTCAACCTTCTGGTTAGTCACTTAGTATGTGGTTTACGTTTCTAGTCTTGCTGAATGTGGTCTTATTGTGCGGTTAACTTTAATGTAGTATTTTTGTGTAAAATTGAGTGTGATTTTATATAGAACTTTTTTGTGCCTCTGGATTGGTGTTTCATAAGTTTCTCAACATTTATTAAATCATTTGGGTAGTGTGAATTATAAAAGAGGGTGTTTTTAGGGTGCGTACTATTTCAAAAATGACTTTTTTTTAAATGAATGGGTTATGCGTTGTGTCGAGTTGCGAATACTGGATGTTTACACACATGGTTTGTAAAGTTAAAAACAAGGTTAAACAATTTAAATAAAAGTATATCATTCAAGTTGGGGTTCATAATTCATTGATTGTTAAATTGAAATTGTTTTATTTAACAATGCATGTCTTGTTTTCTTTATAAAATACCCGTTTGGATTTTCGGAGTAAAATGTGATGTAAAATAAACTGTTGGAGTTTATAAATGTATCATTAGAGTTCATAACAATGTTTTTGGTTCTTTCGATGGTTTTCTAAGTGGTTTGGCTTTTACAAAAGTGTGTATTGTGTTTTAACATGTTTTGGCATTTTATTAAAAATGGCCAGGTCTTGAGTGTGTAGTCTGACTATATTAAAAAGCATTTTATCAATATTTGTATGTGTTATATGATGTGTTTACATCTCTTTTGGAAATGTGGAAATTTTACCTTTGATAAAAGTAGGTTTTTGGAAATCATGTTTAAAGGCCCATTTGGCCACTTTAAAAAAATGATGTAAAGTTTTTATTGTAAAACCCAGGTGGAAATTCCTCGTACATCGTGGACATGGGATGGCTGGGATGTCCTCAGTATGGAATCCCCGAGTTCCATTATATGGTTTTGTCAGTTGGGAACTCTTGGTATTTCTTGAATTTAAGGCATGTGGGAAATCATTGAGGAGACTTGAGGTGAGACCTACTGTGAAATATTATTATTATAGATATGGGTTGTGATTTGATGTTCGGTGACATCTGTTAGCTCGCCTATTTTTATACTTGCGACATACGAACCTAACATATTGAGAGAATTGTCTGAGATGAGTACTGCACTGGTAGGTTATGGTACTGACCAGTGGTCCATAGTAGGCTGATATGTTTGGGTTTATTGCTATAAGATTTTACCTTGGCCTGCTTGAGAAAGGATGGATGAGCATTTTGGAGCATTAGATTCATCGTATGGGGAATGATACTATAGATGGGGTCGCATGTATTAGTGTCGTCTGGATTATTCTTGATCTCTCGGGTTCACCTATGTCTAGTGACTTTTACCTAATGTACTGTTGCTGAGATATTTTCATTCATGTTTACATTGCCCTTGTTATATCTGCCTTAGTACCCTTGTGTGGTGTTTTTCATGAAAAGTGACATATTGGTTTTCCTAACTCCTATGATAATGTTTTCAAAAGAAAATGCATTTCAAACTCTATTGTTATGGTTTTTCAAATGACTAAGGGCAATGTTTTTTACTTTGTTTTCAAGTAAAAATTGTAGAAATTCATAATTTAATATATTTTTGTTCAAACTTAGAATTTATGTTTCTTAATTTTAATGGTGGTTCATTGGTAATAGATATCGGGTTATCCTACTGAGTTTTAATACTCATGCCTATAGTTCTTTTCTGTTTTTAGTGTTTTTGCAGGCTCCATCTTGGGTGTTCTCACCCTGGGTGACGTTATCGTTGAGTCGGAGAGTGACCTGCAGGGTCACACAGATTTAGTTTGGATGTCGAGTTTGGTTAGATTTATTTTATTTTGTCCCTGTTTTTTCATTTTGTTTGGTTTATTTTATTATGCATTTCTCTGTATTATTTCTGGTACTTCATTTATTTTTATTGGGAAAAATCATTCACATAGCCTCTGTTGATGCCCTGGTGCTTGTCACTGGCCCGAGAGGATCGGGAACGCCTCTCGGTCCATGTCGGGGACCGGCTCGGGTGATTGGTTCAAAATCGACCCGGGTTGGTTCGTGACATTGATTAGTTGAGAGGGGCACAATTTTTCTCAAATATTGACTTCAGATCAGACTATCACTAGCTAAAGGTATGGGATGTGGATATATCGAAGACGAAATTCAGATGTCGTTATGTTCACTATGATTTCTTGGTGATGTGGTTCGATGTAAATAATTCCCAAGAAATGTTCATGGTACTCATTAACCGTATCTTTCAACCTTTATTAGATGGGTTCATGGTGGTCTTCATCGATGACATCCTAGTGTACTCAGAATCCAATAAGGAGCAAGTGAGTTACTTTAGGATGTTCTTAGACACACTCTAAGAGAACTATCTTTATAAGAAGCTCTCAAAGTGTTAGTTTTAGATTCAAGAGGTCCACTTTCTAAGATACATCATCTCAGAGGAAGGGGTAGTAATGAACCCAAAAATAGTTGATTTAGTGCATGCATGGTAGCCACCCAAGAGTTTTACCAAGATTTAGAGTTTCCTTGGGTTGGTAGGGTACTATTAGAGTTGTGTACCTTCTTTTTAGAAAGTGGAATCACCCTTGAAATATTTTACCAGGAAGGGCCATCCTTTCATGTGGATGGAAGGGTTCTAGCAGTGCTTTTAATAGTTGAGAAATATATTGACGGGCACTCCCATCTTGATATTTCTAGATGAGGGTGTTGATTATGTAGTGTTTTGTGATGCATTAGGGACTGGACATGGTTGGGTTCTGATGTATAGGAAGACTTTGATTTCTTATGGTTCACATCACTTAAGGCTGGATGAGTTAAACTACATGACCCACAATCCAAATCTAGTAGAATTATTATTTTCATTAGAGATGTGGAAACACTACCTGATGGGTGATAGGTTTATCATTTACTATGACTATAAGAGTCTCGAGAATATCTTGTCTCGGGAGGATCTTAACTTGAGATAGAAGTGATGGCTAAAGTTCGTATAAGACAACGAATTCAAGATTTTATATACTCCTAGTAAGGAGAATGTGGGGGAAACACTATCAATAGGAAATCATATTCTCAGTAGTTGGATGAGGTATCAAATCAATTATTCTTATTACAGCTGTCCTTTGTAGACATGGGTGGTGCTTCATATATTTAGTCGATTGTTTTAACCCCATAGCTTTTATAGAATGTTAGGGATGCTCAACATGGATACACCAACTATGAGACCTTATCTACTTAGATATTCATTAGAAATGATCCTGATGCATATTCTGAAGGTGGGGATAATGTTATCCTTTTTAGAGAATTGATGATGGAAACTTTGATGTTATAGGAGGAGGTGATGCGGTAGTTTCGTATATCCCCTTTGGTGGTATATCTAGGTGTGGAAAAGATATACCAGAACTACCAAGGTCAGTTTAGGTGTCCAGGAATGAATAAGGGAGTTTCAGAGTTTGTCTCTTGATGCCTTACTTATCTGCAAGTGAAGGTTGAGCAACAGGTTCCAGTGGGATTAGCTCAACCCCTTGAGGTTCCAGAGTGGAAGTTGGATGGTTTATCCATAGACTTTTTCATGGTTTTATCACATATTTCAAGGGAACATGATTCCATCTAGGTTATCATAGTCCAAATCACCAAGTCATCCCACTTCCTAGCCATTCGAGTGTAGAGTTCAGTAGAGAGATTGAGATGACACTACATGTAGGAGACAGTCTGAATCCATGGAGTTCCCCAGAATATGAAACAAGATCCTTTGAATGATTTCAAGGATAAATAAAAATTTTAAACTATTTGTTATTTTTTTAGTATAACTTGGATTCATATATGTATCCAGTTCCCCAAGACTACTATACTAGTCGATCCTTTATGGTGAAATCCCTTCTATATTCTACAAATATAATAAAAATAGAAATAATAACTGGGTTAATATATTCAGGGTTGGTATATATGAACTTCATGGACATAAAGAAAACAATGCACAATGAGCATATTGGGATGAGTACAATAATAACCAATTTTGTCATCACAAGTTGTGAGTTGGACCCATATGCATCTAATATCATAATTCATCAATGGGAAATAAGTGTAATAAATATAACTTCATCTGAAATCATCATCATATATGATTAATTTTAAATAATCACCCATTGTTCACATTCATTTCACTTTTGAAATATAAAGGATTTGAAGAAAAGAAAAAAATCAGTTAAAAAACATCATATATTTTTTACGAGATAATCCACCCTAGATGCACTGATCATGGGATTCTATAATAAATTCATATCTCCACCTATCTCAAAAGTACTTAAAAAAATAAAAAAATCATATATCTCTAAATTTTTGAAGGAAATACACATCCACAGCTTGAGAAAATACACATCTCCAAAGGTATTAGTGTATACATATTCGAAAACTCAAGTAAATACAAATATCTGAAGATAATGTGGTATACTAGAATACCGTAGGAAATAAACATCTCCAAGGTTTCAATTTCTTATTAGGATCTCTTATGCTCTAGAGATATGGGTAAGAGAAGCGATGATATCTAGTTTATTATCACCCATCTCAATCCTTATGTTATGGGAGAGAAGGGGTGTCACCGCTCAGGTGAAATACCATCCATCACATTATCATATCATCGATGATCTCTTATCAATCATGTCATCATATAGGTGATACTATAGAAATTACCCATATCCATCAATCACACACTATATATGTTAGAAGAAGTAATCATCTCCAAATATATCTTAGAAACCCAGAGTTGTGGGTGAGTAGAAGTAGATGCACACATAAATCACCATCAAAATGTACCCATATGATGAGAGATATCTATTGTAAATATCACTTAATAATTATATTTATTATTTTCATAAGCATTCACCACAGTTGAACATGACCTAGGGTAGATCTTACAAGTATTACACTCACACTCAATGCATTTCTTACGATCACTATTATTTATTTTCTAATATACACTATTCTAAATCCAAAAGTATATAAAAAATGGGGGTTAAAAAAAGTAATTCATATATGGATTATAAAATTTTTGTATGCATTCATTTCAACACAAAATGAAATGAACATATAAAGTCAACAAAAATATGTCATTACCATGGTTTAATACACGCTAGCTTCTTAAATATATTAAATAAATGAAACTTAATTTTTACTCAATGAAAATTTTCAATACCATTTGAGTAACCATATTCACTACACTTAAATTATGATTATTCATCATACTCAAGAACCCAAGAGAAAATTATTCATCAATTACCATATTAGTATGAAACTTCATTAGTTCATCATTCAACACACCAACAATTGAATGAAACAAAGGAGGAAAATATTTTAACAATAAAGAAAAAGAAAAATAACAATCATGAACAAAAATCTATTATCACTTAGCTATAATTCTGAAAATTCACTGAATTCTCAAATTTTAATGAAGATAAAGAAATAAATACACAAAAACCTCTAATAATTTACCTAGAAGTGAATTTCATGTTTTCTCCCTATTATCATGGTGATTCAATAAGAACTCCAAAACATTGAGGGAAAACACAATATCCACGCCACTTCAATTAAAATATGCACATGAATTAAAAAAATGGAACAAAAACAAATCATAAAATAATTGCATGTTTGAAGACCAAGTTTTATACCCTTAACAATAGAGTGGATTAGGGTTTAAATAGTGATATGTAACTTAGTGTACTTCAATGTTTTCATGGTTATGGATTCCATGTCAGCAAATATTTATGATTAGGATGTTTCCATATGGGACGCGAGCATTTGAATTTTCTTCATATTTTAATTATTTCAAACCTCCCAATTATCCAGGGTCTTCCATTGAAATATTCCTTATGATCACATACCTTATTCTCCCTTGAATTAATGTTTTCTAAAAATATAGGTAAATATATTTAATGGTTAAGGATTTTGGGATGTATGGTGTAGAGGCTCAAACCACAGCACAATCTATTTCTTTATGGAATAGAAAACCCAACTATGTTGTGTCATATTCATTTGATTCTTAACCTCCATGTTTTCTTTTATCCTTATTATAGAATGATCTCCTCCAACATGGTGAAATAGGTCTTATTCAATCTTGACACCTTCCCATACTTATAGATGTCACGACATGATATTGTGACATGAGCTCCACCCAAACCCTTAAGTTTCAAAAATGATCTTTACATATCATGTGGAAAATTCCAGAAAAAAAGTAAAGACTCTTATATATCAATTTATAATTGTAAATAAATCTTATACATTATCAGTCTAACCAAAGTTTCACTAATTACTTAACCCTTATGTGTCCCTCTATAAAAAAATAGTCTTTTTATATCATCATTTCTCCTATATTGAAAATACATAGACTGTAACATATAAATGTAGTGAATCATATATATTAGTTACCTAGATTAAATCTCACTAAGTACTAGACCCTCATATATGTTCTTTGATCCGAAGTTGACCTTTACGAATCTCCAAAATTCTCTCCATAAGAAAAGTGAATGGCCTTTACATATCCTCAAAATGAATCTTACGTATTCCAAGGGGGATTGGTAAGACCCTTATATATTGAGTGTTTAATCTCCAAGGAAATGGAATATACAATGATGAATTATTAGTTTCATGTGGTTTACTTTATAAATAAATTTATGTCCATTATTCTTCCCCATACATTTCCAATTCCCCCCACTTCAAATACTTAGCTAAAATTTATATACTATCTAGGGACTTTACCAAGTTTCCTATTCATTTATTGAACAATATTCTTCTTACATTCAAAAAAAATCAACTGATTATCAATAGGTTTCCATTAAATCAATTAATAATAGAATAATAATAATAAATCCCTAACATTCATAGATTTTCCTATTTTCATAATATTTTCTAAATTACTCCTATAAACTAAATATGTGATAATTTCTCATAAAATATAAAATTCATGGAGATTAAATCATTTAATTATAAAGTAATGATAATTAATTGATAAAATATATAATTTCCTCCATAATTTACCATTTCCCTCATTGGAAATAATCAAATACCCACATCAAATTCATGAAAAAAGAAAAAAATGAGAGAATTTTCAAGGTTTTTTCAAAATATGGTTCATCATGCCTCATTTATAAAAAACCATGTCCTTTAATTTTCTTATCTCACATTTAGATTTTTTTTTTCAACTTCAATAATCCATCCATGACCTCATTAGAACCTACCTTGTATGGAAAATTCATTACACTCCTCACTCAAGAGAAATTAAATCTATAGTTATGATCATACATGAAAACTTCATGTATCACCATAATATTATAAAAAATATAATTTCTATACAACCTAAAAAATATTTTTTTTTCAATAATGAGTAAATTTTAAAGGTGATTTTTAGTGTCTAAGGGTTGGTGGGTAAAATTATTTAAAAACTTAAGGATGGAAAGAGTAGTTTTTAACTCTTAAATACCCTTTCATGAATATTCAAGTGAAACCATATGAAATAATTATCACTTAATTACCTATTATAAAATATATACCACATTCCCTTTTTATGAAAAGGATTATGATTCATAAAAATAATTAAATTAATAATTCCATCCTTAATACTTTTTTTTTGTTTTTTTGTTTTCTATTTTTCAAGGTAAAAAAATGACAGAGTAATGAATTTTTTGAATGAAAGTTCATTCCATTTTATTTTTTAGAGGGATATGAGTCATAAAAGTAATCATAATATATAATTTAATCTCATCCCACTTATTTTTTATTTTTCTTAATGAATAGGATGATAATTAATGAAGTAAATTTGATAAAATTGACTCATTCTCATTACTCTTAAAATTTTATAGAATTGAGGCTCACACCTCACACATCTAGCAATGAGATACTTCCACCATACTCAAAATTTAAATTATCGTGAAAATGTGTTAATAGTAATGATATGTAAAGAAATTTTGTATTTTAATGTAGCATAAACTTATAAGTAAATTTGTGGCCTTTAAGGGACAATAAAGGGTAAATGTAAAGGTGGGTCACAAGTCCAAAATGTGGGGTTTCTAACGAAATTTCTCAATCATATAAAATATATTTTATAAACTCTAAATATTTAAAATAGAAATAATCAAAATTTATATCTATCCTAGTAATTAAAATTTCTCTCAATAATGTGAGGGTATTATAGAGAATATTTCAAAAGTCGTTTAGAATACCTCTTAGTACTGGAAAAATATTTTGGTCAGGGTTTTATGGACATTGTTTTAAAAATTTAGTCAAACATATAAAAAAAAATTAAAATCAAATTTAAATAAATATTTCCACATAAACAATCATTTAAAATTAATTTTTTTCTAAAAATAAAGAAAAATTTATCAAAATCAATTAAAGAGTGAAATTGATAATGAATATTAAATTATTCTTAAATTTCTTAAAAATGAAATACAAAAAAGAACACATAAAATTCTAAAATAATTTGACACCCCCCCAAACTCTTAAATAAAATTATCCATTTTAATTTAAACATAAGAATCATTTATAAAAAATATAAGGAATTGATCAATTAATATTGATAAATAATTATTGTTTTATTTTCTAAGAAGCTTGAGTTGATCTCCTACTTTCTACCTTTTTCAAACCTATAATAAATAAAACACAAATCATGGTAATTTATTCTAGATATAAATGATAAAATTGAGAAATAGGTAAATAAAAAAGATAGTCTTGGTTTTACCCCTATATAGGTACTAGTTTTTTAATTATCCCAGTAAAATAGTTATTTGGTTAATAAAAATATAATATAGGATTTTTTTTTGTTTGAAATAACACACCTTTTCCTTCTTATATATTCTTGGAAACTTATTTATAATTTGGAATCTATGTTATTTGAGTAGCTTTTTCACCCCTTGTCTAATGTAATATATTTCTATAATTCAAGATGATATAATAATGTATGGGTTCCTCTTTAACTTATGTATAAGGGGATATGTAAATTGATAGTTTTTCCTTTACTATCATGGGAAGTGGTTTGTTATCAGGTTCTATTTGGGTAAAATTTCCCATATTATAAACTAATTCTATGAAAACTTCCCCATATATATTAGTATAAAACACATAATTTCCATCTTTTCTTCCTTACTACTTATTTAGTGGAATATTTCTCATCTTACAGGGTCAACCATTATGTTCAAAAATGAAAAATCAGTATAACAAAGTTAAGTTTTCAATTAAATATCAAAAAAATTTGAATAAAATAAATTCTCATAAAATGTACATCCCTCATAATTTTCATACATAAGCCCATTTTCCTAAGTCATAGCCTATAAAAAGGTTTCAATTATGGTAGATTGAAATTCAATATCCTCTAAGTTCACATTAAATTTATTCAACACAAATACAGTGTCCTCTTCTATAATAAAAGTGATCAAAGGTAGAGATTTCTCATTTTCAAAGTGTGTGAGATCAATAGGGATTTTGTTGTATATAAATTCATCAAAATAATCATATTAATATTTTTTGTCTCCAATAAATACATAATATAGTAAGTTCATAGTGATATCCTCTTTTAACTATGTATGGTAAAAAAGATTCCAATTCATCCATCAACCCATCCTCACATAGTACCTCAATGGAATATGTGGGTATGAAAGTATTTTCCTTTTTTGATCTATTTTTTGGATTTTAATTCCTTCATGTAAGGAGAGATAATTACCATATGTTTATTAAATTCTTCAATAATTTTTTTTTGAATTTATTATCTTAAATAATCTTCCTTGATAGACTCATTCATTTGGATTAGTTTATTTGGACCTGGCCCATAAAAATAATTGTTAAAATCACTCCCTATTTGATTATAATTTCATTCTTGAATATTATTAATAGAAAAATAGTGTGATTTTAATTAATTATATCCAAATAATAAGTTTTCCATATAATAAATTATGATTATAGTGATTTAGGAAAGAAACAATAGTGGGCATTGAATCATTTTCAATGAAAGTTTTTTTAGGTTGTAAAGTTTAATGATTTTCTTTTTGTTTTATTTTTTTATGAAAAAATGTGTTTTCAAGTTATTCACCTCCCCAAAAACACTACTCAATTTAGGATTGAGCTCTGTCACAAAGATCACTTCAAAAATATATTTATTATTTTCCTAAGAAAGCATTATAGTGGCATATGATGTTGGGCTCATCTCACAAGAAGAATACCCACACAAACTTCATTTCCTATTTTTATGACTATTTACTATCAAATATAAACTATTAAAAAACTATAACCCTATAAAAATAATATTGAGAAAATTAATTAATATATGTTGTGTTGAGGTAGTATCCACATTGTGAGCCATTTATTCACGACATTGAAAGATCCACCACACCGTGACATATCCCTATTATTCTTAAACATCATGTTGTATCATCATATTATTCATAATAATGGTGTTATCTCCTCCACCATGGATTAATAGTTCCCATGAAATATTGAAACCATTCTACACACACACATTACATCACAAAGGAACAATTCATGGCATGATATATAACAAAACTCTGAAATTTTTAGAAGGATAGGACCCTTACATATCATGTGGATAATCTATTGATAAGTAAAGAAATTTATGATCTCTTAGGTCATGGAAATGGATCTTACATATCATTATCTTGGCCAAAATTTTACAAGGTAATCAACCATTTTTTATTCCTATCTGAGTAGAATTTGACCTTTAAGTATCATCATTTCTCCTCAACTAAAAAAGGCATGGAATTTTATATATCGATGTAGTGACTCTTACATATTAGTCACTTGTCCTAAATATTATTATATATAGGGTCATTACCTATGTTCTTTGATCTAAAATATACCTTTACACATCTCTGAAATTCTCCCTAACAACAAAGGACATAACCTTAACATTTCTTCAAAACAACTCTTACATATTTCAGGGGGATTGGGAAAACCCTTTCGCATTGGTTGTTTGATCCACATGGAAAATTCACAGACTCTTATGTATGACTATAGAAGTACAGTTACCAATACATATGGAGGTATGACCCTTACACATCCCCATATTGTGATAATTCTACCTGCTTTATCTACTCAACTGACCTTTATGTATTGGAAGGGGACCTTTCCAATTTTTTTCTTTTTTGATTCAACTAGATTCATTTTACATTAAAAAAACTAATTTTCAATATATATCCATTAAATTAAATATTAAGATGATAATATTAATAAAATCACTAAAGATTATAATTAATTCATTTTTTACAATAAATCCCAAATTACTTTGATAAAAATCATATGCAATAATTGAAAATAAGATTTGAAATTCATAGGGATTGAATCATTAAATTCAAATGAAAAATATAAGGACTTTATGAGCTCCATCACTATATAAATGAGTGAGAAAGAGTATGGTCACTGTCATATCACTCCACCCTTAGACATAGGGTGAGTCTAAATGAGATCCAACAATGCTTTTATTCACCATCGATATCCATTTTTCATATGTTTCATCACATATAAGGGTATATGAGTATACATAATCAATCACCTCATAAACAATCTAGGATCCCCTTATCAGTCTCATAAGAAACCCTATGTAGCAATACAGCTTCTGTACCATCTTCAATAGTTTCTCACCTCCCAGTATCATTGGGAATGAATAATAGTTCAATAATAGATAAATGTTATTATTGAATTACCCTTCTAGGAATATCAAAAAATAAAAGGTATCACTCTCTTCATATAATTAATGTTAAATTCATCATATGTAACTCAAGGTACCTCTATACGTCCCTAGGGTAAATCCAAACCCTCAAAATCTTTTTCATAAAGATCCCACTATGATA
The DNA here is from genome assembly GCA_963277665.1 of Viscum album. Classification (NCBI taxonomy): domain Eukaryota; kingdom Viridiplantae; phylum Streptophyta; class Magnoliopsida; order Santalales; family Viscaceae; genus Viscum; species Viscum album. The sequence continues at coordinate 1,937,267,675 of OY728142.1, forward strand.
TTATTTAAGGTCCTCATCACTATTCCTCATTCTATTTCCATAATTCATAGAATGATCAATAATTAATTCCAATCCTTTTATGATTTTGTATAACTATTTAAGGGAATACCCCTCCTCATAATTATATAATTATTTATATCCCACCATTGATTTATAACATTATTCACCACTATCACCCATTATAAATTAATCTTTATATACAAATTTATTAATTTTTTAAAAAAACCATACCATGACATAAATGATCACATTTATATCACCCAACTAACTCCATAAAGTTCAATATTTGAAAAAATGTTCAAAGGAACTACCACTCCTTATTTGTAACTCCTTTATTAAAGTAGTTAGATCAATTTATTCATTATTTATTTGACAACTCAATTTCACTACCATAATTGTTTCAATTTTAATGCTTTATTCCCATCCATCTCAGTATATATGATCAATGTCTTGAATTTAGTATTTCATAATGAATTCATAATATCTATAGATGTTTTCAACCAATTTTATGAAGAATCTTCAATAAATTTTTATTTACCTCTTCCTTTGGCAATAAGTTTCTAATATCATCTATTAGTTAATTATCATAAACCATTCACCACCTCTCATGGTTAAATAACTCATGAATTATATTAGTTTTATATTTCTATTAAATACTTGATAATATTTCCTCATATGTTATTATTTTTACTTAATAATAACAATAATACTCATATCAACGCCCATGAAATGCTAACATACTGGTCTAAAAATCCACAATTCAATGATTTTGTTCCTCACATAACTTGATTCTCAGTAATTAAGGAGAATATAACACTTAATCACATTTCATAGTTAAGTAAAATTATTTTTATATAATAATAATAATAATGTTCACTATTTAATTATTAATTATTAGATTATTAAACCATCAAAACATTCCCAAAAAGTCTCAAAATTATTTTTAATGGTTATGGGATGTCCTAAGGAGTCCAACATAATTTTCATTTCCTAAAATGGACATCCCACTTTCCTTATAAGTGTTTGGAAAATTGGGGGCGCCACACATCACCCCCACATTCACCCTATGTGTTCTTATGGTTCCCACACATAATGAATCAATCTCGACTATCTGATCTACATGTTTTTGAGATGAGATGGCTTTTGGGCCTCCTCATGGATGCATATTAGCTTAGTCGATATGCTCTCACCCGATTTTTTGATCACACAGATCAAACGACTTGGGGTTCATTGGCACCTTCAACTTTGTGTTTTTAATGTGAAAAAATCCCTTGTACCCTTATATAATATTAAACAATCAGGAAAAACTCCCATTATTTCAAAACTATATTTCACTACATCACCCGGTCCTTGGGATGATGGGGTGCCATATTGACCATCCAATATTGGATCAAGTGGTCTAAAAGCCACTAGATATGTCTTCCATTTCCACACATAATAGTTTGAATACAATTTACTATGGATAAACTTCACTAAAATTGATATTATATTAGTTTAAAACCCCTTAATTCGATATCCAAGATCCATTTCTATAAGTTCATTCTATAAGTGGGTCAAATTCTAGAGATAGTGTCAAATAGATAAAAAAACTTTATATAACTTATATTTCAATATATAAATATGATTAGAGTAATTCCAAAGGCATTGGATTCATATTTTGGGATATTTAAAATGATATATGATAAGTCTCATGATTTATTCATATGATAATGTTATTTACAAATTATAAAATTCAATCATAAAACTTCTCTCTAAGTTATCTCAAAAAAATTTAATTGGGTTTTGATGATTCCAAGTTCTTTGGAATCCTTTTATTGATAATATTATAGATCTTGGATTGTTTACTCAAACTCTAAAATTGAATTCTTCTAATCGAACAATGAAATTTTTTTCTCTATAAAACTCCTATCTAGGATTTCCTAGAATCAGTGAATAATTTTTTAAATTTTCAAAGGGTATAATGTTATAGAAGTCAAGTGTAAAAACATACTTGAATTTCAATTCAATATTTGAAGTATAAACCATAAAGTTAGAAGAGAGAAGTTATGAGCATAAATTAGGGGTCATAATCAATTAACCATACCACTTTTTTGTGGATCTAATGTTCTATAGAAAATATATCCAATATTTAATTATTTATATAAAATGTAGGTATAATACAAGAACCCTATCACACATCACATTCTTTATGAATGATGAATAAATACTTGAGAGGATAGGTTAAGTATAAAAAATTAATTATAATTTATTTTTAATAATTTCTCAAAAAATGTGTATCCACCACTGCGTGGTAACTCAACATATCCTAAAAATTATACAACCATATATCCCAAAGTAAAAAAAATATTCTATACTCAATGACATAGTCTGTTTTCTAATCTAAAAACCCTAAGGTGGCGAATTTTCTATTTTAACATTTTAATAAAAACATAATTTTTTTAGTGAAAGTCACTTGTGGTGATCAACCAAGTCACTAAAGAACTTAATTTAAATTTAAATGAGTATTAAAAAATACATATAAATGTTATTGGTCATTTAATTATGAGGATAGGAAATGGAATCCTTGGATGGGAACCAAGAATTTTATATCCTCTCATCCAAAAACAATACTTCCTTAATAAGAAAAAAACCATAAACCTCCCACCCAATACATTCATAAACCTTCCATCATGAAATAAATAACCCTAAAATCAATTATTAACTAGATATTAAAAGCATTTATTAGAAAGGTGGTCAACAAGAACTATCAAAAAATATTCCAAGATCTCAAGAAAACATAATATAAGAATGCCTCTCCTTACTGAACTAACAGCTTCATAGATTCCTTTATAGAAAAATTCATTTGTTTAACTAAACTTAAGATTATTATCACATACACACAGAACATTCCCATGGAAAATTATTCATTATAAGGCTCAACTAAATTAGTATCATAAAAAAACTGACTAATGGAAGCCGCTTAACCAGTTTATCAACCATCAAAATCATGATATTTAGAATATTATCACTTGAAGGTGTTTTTCTCACTCAAAAAATTATTTTATACATCAACATAATAAAATATTCATCCCTTGGAGGATTTTAAAGATTCCATCCTTAAAACTAATTCTTAGGGTTACTTTGTAAATATATATAGTCACAACCAATATTCTCATCAATAAATTATCAAAGGTCAAATAAAAACCATAGGATAGTTCAATTCCAGTTGGTGATGATTTATGATCAAATCATAGAAATTCACTTTTTTTATTACAACAATACTTCTTAAATTAAAATAATATTTGTCACAAGGGTAATCACTCCACTCAATGAGAATATCTTGTCAACTCTTGCATATATCCCTAGGGAATTACTAAACTACTGAAGATCACATCACACTAGGATCATTTTATATATGTGACGATTGATGCTATCTACAGATAACACTTATGGTAAAAATATGTACACATAACTATAAATAGAAAAATATACATCTCTAATTACTCATTATTATATTCCCAATAGAAAAAGTGATTATCCACATCTCCTAGTTCAAATTAAGCAGAAAATAGTAATCACCATAACTTCGCATCATTGTCACACCAATTCTTGATGACCGTAATTATATTACCACATCATTTATTATGAATTATTTTAGAATTTATTTAAAAGTGACCTCATTCAATCGATATTCTTCATTACTTAGATAATTTTTTATTCAATCCATCATCGCTTTATATAAATTTTGAGTGAAAAAGATCATATTGCATTCGCACCCTGCTTTCCCAACCATGGAACACAAAGGTTGATAGTTTATTGAGACTTGTGCTACCATGTCCAAAGTTACAGTCTGATCCATACTATATAATAACACCTAACCATAGAAAAAAACATAGAAAATTACATAAAGAGACTTAGAATCAATATTTTTACAATACTCAGACTAATCACCATAATGAATTTCCAACAATTACATAGATTCCAACCCAATAGATAGCCTTGACCTGAATAAGAAGCATCATAGTAAATCCTCATATAGATTATTTTTTAATAGAAAATAAGGATAAATTCTTCATTTAATTACCTTCAAAGAATTATATATGATTTATATTAGTGAGAATTTATATTATGGAAATAATTTCTTGCAAGCATATTCATCACCACAAGAGCTCATATCTCCCACTATTCTTATGTTATATTACTCTAATATCAAATATCTAGAAACATTAATACACCCCTTGGTGGCACACTAATCAAATAAAACTTAGTTATATAGCTCTTTACTACATAAAAAGGTCAAAAGAGTCTGAAATATCATATAATAAGGAGTTCAAAATATAAATCAAAATATAAATCAAAAGAAAGCATGGTAGAGAGAAATTTGAAAAACATAAAAAAATTATCTTCCAACCCAGAAGAAATTGAGACTTCTATATAGAAAGACCACTATCTATGTTTTCTTAGGTCCTTTAAAATCAATTTCTATAAAGTTATGTCATAATATACCGTCTGTTTTCCCTATATCATCTCTCAATCATAATTTCTTATACATAACGTAACATCTTAATCTCGACAATCCATGTACATTATCTCCCAGAATGTATCTCAGCCTCAAACTCATAGCCAAATGGGAGAAGGTTTATAGGACTCTGGATAATCTATCCCACATAGTCTATTTGTAGATATATAGAAAATCAACCGTGAAATAAAAAAATCATATACTTGACCTATCTAATTCATCAATCCAAGTTCATATACTATGGTCTTTATCTTGTGTTATCAATAAGATCCATGCCCAGAAATACGTTGGTCAACACATCCTTTACCAATTCCTATATTTTGACTACATGAAATTGAGATCCTTTGAAAGACTCTATATAAATATCCTAACAAATCCTCACATGTTTCTAACTCTATAATCCATCGTATTAATTTGATGAAAATCTATCATGTCCTAGTTCACTGATAAGAAAACTACCCAAGTCTGCCTCTACTATGCAAGGAGTTAGATACCAGGGCTGAGATATCCACACAACATGGTATTCAATGACTCTAATCAACATTTCACTTGTTAACATACATAAACATCCACCATAACATGCATGAAACATAATTTAACAATATAAAAGATTCATATATATAATCAAATTTCTAGGATATAATAAAATAATAAAATGAGTCACCAAGTACATCTATTGCATCCCTAAAATATTTCAACCTAAATACTAATAATACAAAACTGTACTTCATCATGATCATCTCCACTAAATCTATAATCCATATCCTCCAATCATCTCCCAGCTACAAGATTATATATCATCTGTACCCACTGATCTATAAAGACACATGGAAAACAATAAGAAAGTTTATATGTAGGGGTGAGTATAATAATACCCAATATGGTTTTCCCAGGCAGTGAGTTGTCCCTATATAAATATATTATCTATGTGAATCAATCATAAGTAAGTGTAAACAATCATGAATCACTTAACATTTTCATCATCCATGATTAATCATTAATAATCTACCCATGGTTCATATTCATATTGCTTAATAAATAAAAAGGAATATAATAACAAAGAAGTAATTTAATCTCAAAACTTATCCTAGATTTTCAACTTGGTAATTCATTCTATATACACTAATCATGACATTCCAAAGGAATCCAATAACAAAAAATTTATCCAGTATCACAACTTATCATAGATTTTCCACTCGATAATTCATTCTAGATGAACTAATAATGATATGCCAAAGAAAATTTATGTCTCTACCTACCTCATAAGTATTGGAGGAAAAACACATATTTATATATCATTGAAGTGTTAAAGGAAGTACACATATCTGGCTGGAAGAAATACATATCTCCAATGTGAGCAATGTATTGTCTTCTAGATTCTATAGGAAATAAAAATCTCCAAGGATAATTTTATATACAAGAATAATAGATGAAATACACATATCCAAGGATAAAATTATATACTATATCCTTCTATGTCCTATAGATGTGGTTGTTAAAAGAGATAGTATTTGGTACATCATCATTCACATCAATCCTTGTATTGTGAGAATGAAGGGGTTCCACTAATCAGCTGAAATATTTTCCTATATATTCTCATATCTATTATTCTAAAGAAATTAATCATCTCCAACTATCTTATCCATTACATTATCACATTAATTATAATAAATGAAATTTATTTCTCCAAATATCCCAAAATAGAGATATTAGAGAAAATAATCATCTCTAATAATATAATAAAAATATTTGAAACATCTCAACCCAAAGTTATAGATGGGAAGAATTAGATTCATACATAAACCATCAAAAAACCTCTACCCAAATCAATGGGTTATATTAAGTATAGTCATTGTAATCTCACTCCAACCCTAGACTGAGGGTGAATGTAAAGAAATTTCACCACTATATCCTATCACCATTGATATTAATTTTTCATATGTTTCATCACATATCATAATAGACAAGTATAGAAAATAAATCACCACCTACCCTAATAAGGATTACCCAATTAGTCTCATAAGACTCCCTATACATCAATACAACTACTACATCCTCCTTAATAGATTCTCACTTCCCAATCTCATAGTAAGTGAAAAATAATTCAATAATAAATAATTTTTTTTATTTAATTATCAAACTAACCACATCAAAAAATAATAGGTTTCACTATCCTCATAAAATTCATGTTCAAGTCATTGAACATATCTTAAGGTACTTATACTATGTTCGTAAGACCCTTCTTCTTACCAGGAACTTCTCTCATTAAGTTTCTTGTTTAATATATTATTGATTCTATGATAGAGACTTACACCAAGTTAAAATCAAGATGAGAAGGTGTACATGGGCTCAGAGGAGTAAATTCTTAAAATGATGGTAGTGGAGTGCAGCATTGGGTATACTGTAGTGCCACAAGTTATTCAATATATGGGCCAATAACTAGGTATGGCTATAGGAAGTCTATGAGCTAGCTAGTGTAACCCAAGAAGAATGGACTTATTAAATAAATATTACTAGTGTAATAGTGGGGTTTCCATCCATGTATCTACTCTGGATGAAACCACCAGCTAGCCAGTGGTAACTGGTGGCATCAGGATGGTCTATAATAATGAGAGTAAAAACATATTTCTACCCCTTGAAACCCATGTTTAATACTCTTAATTCCCTCATTTAACCCTAACTTCGTATTTATGATTTTAAGGGTTATATATTGTTTCATAAACTTCTATAAAGTAAATCCTTGACCACTTGATCTATTATTCAATAAATATTACTTTAATTAGTGATTTTTTTTCTCAAATTTATTGAATTCCTCTATTTTTCCTCTTGGATATTCTTCTTCCAGCCTTTATGTGGTGGATCTATCAATATCCATAGGGGATCAAGGTTTTACTTGTTAATGCAAATGTTTAATCATGGGAATATTATTATTACTTTTGAGTTAGGTGTTCTGATACATCTCTTTAAGGTATATTTTTATTTTTATACTATGAATAACATGTGACATCATGCTTGTTGTGTGAAAAAAAACTCTCTTAATCAAAATCTTATAGATTGGATTGAATCCTTATTCTTATACCTACCATAGATCATATTGGGTTGGATGAAAATTGATACTCGTACTCGTTGACACTCGAGAGGTGTTCTTATCTTTATCCTTGGTTTGGAGCATGTAAATTGTGACTTAGTTCCCTTATAATTTATTTTTAAATTATGGGTTGATATCTGGATTAAACCCTTGTGAACCTTTTCACCCTATGGGTTGAAATTGGAAATTTATACATGGATTGACATGTGAAATGATAATTTATTTTAATTGGAATGTGAATCTGGATTGTCACAATTGTTATGATAGTTGGCATATTTTAATGAAACTTGTAATTGGTTTAAGTTATAAATGTCATGTAATTGAAATTGGAAAGATAATTGGTAATGGGCATGAACAAACCAATTGGGAATATGTTGACGTGTTTGGAATGTTCAGTAATTTTGTATACATTGTATATTGTTTGATTACTGAGGGTGGCATTCATGGGTATATTATAATAGAGGGAAATAAGTATGTTTTCTTGAGGCCTAAGGTTGGTATTCATTGATTTATGATGCCTAAGGGAGAGATACATGTTTTTTATTCATAATGGAAATAGTCTTAGTTTCTTGATTCATAAGGGTGAGGTTCACAATTACTAGATGACCAAGGGTGAGATGCTTAGTCCCTTGGAGTCTTTGGGAATAAGGTGTGGTTACATATGATTCCATAGGATGAGATTAAGGGGAGGTACATGACATTCCAAATTGGTTATTTTAATTTGGGTGAAAGGATAGTGAGATCTGGTATTGTATCGAGGCATGTTTGGGATGACCCCGGGTGTCAACCTAGAGATTGAGGGCTGGTTGGTTTAGTTTGATGTTCTTTGTTAATTTATGAATTAATTTCTATCTATACTGTGTTATTGCATGCACTATTTTTTCTATATTGTATTTTTTTACACATTTTGGGTGATGACCTAATGAGTTTTACTCACACCCTATCTAAGATAATATTTTGTACATGGTAATACTTCATAGATGTAAGTATAGAAAATGTAAATAGGCCCTATGCTTGATTGATTGCATGTTTTTTGGGACAGAAGTTTGTAGTTAGGACTAATAACGGGGTTTGGTATCAGTGTCGGGAGTCTTTATTTTGAGTCTTTCCTTTATTTGTTTTATTATATTACTTTTAGTATGACATTTATTTTGGAGTAAGGTATGAAATAACCTGATTTATTATATTTTGATTATTTTTTCATTTTGTTTTCTTATTTATTATAGTTTATTTATATTGATTATTTAACATGTTTCACACTATTTATATTGTTTTTTACCTGAGGTATAGTCTCACCACTATCTATATTAGACCCTCACCACTATTCTAGAGCCTCTGGCATACAGGGAGGTGCACCTGAGGTCATTTGGTGGAATGTCTTGGACATATTTGATAGAATTGGGTTGGGGATGTTACAAAGTGGTATTAGAGACTAGGTATTTTCTATTACTTTATGATTTGGGAAAGGTATATAGGAGAATAGGATGTGTTGGTTCTTGTAAATTATCACGTTCATGGGAGTATCTAACTCACTTTTAGGAGAAAATCCACATTACCCGAGATGGAATTATTATTATTTAGGTGTGATTGTTATAATTGTGATGTTATTTCAGATTGGGTGATGTACTTATTGTGATGCATTACTATCTTATGATATTTTACTCATAGGATAGTATGTTATGAGGTGTGTATACATACTTCATGGTAGGAACAATGGAAATTATGTAGTCATGCATTGTTTAATATAAGGATTTATACTACCTAATACATCATTATGGGGTTATCCTATTTTATTTTCTGAGAAGGTAAATGGAACCTTGCACATATGTTTGGATTATCAGAGGATGAACCATATAATAGTCTAAAATTTGTATCCCCTTCCTTGTATTGATGATATATTTGATTAGATAAGAGGTTATTGGATATTATCTAAGATTTAATAAATATTAGGGTACCATAAGTTGAGAGTGAGACCATATTTACATAACTTAAACTACCTTCAAGAGAAGGTATGTATTATATTAGTTCATGGTAATTCCATTTTTTCTGATGAACTACTCGGTGGTATTCATGGCCTAGATTAATTGGATCTTCCATCCATATATGGATTAGTTTTTATTGGTTTTAATCAAAGACATCTTGGTGTAATCCCAGGATATTGATGATCATTCCCAACATCTTGACATCATCCTAGGTTCACTAATATAGCATCAACTATATTCCAAGCTATCAAAATTTAATTTCTATATTGAAAAGGTATACTTATTAATCCATGTTAAATAAGAGGTTGGAGTGTCAGTGGACCTGGGGAAGGTGAAAAACATGGTATCTTGGGAGGTACCAGATAACATCTTTGAGATTATAGATTTCTAGGATTAATATGATATTAAAAATATTTTATCTAGGACTTCTCTCAACTAGAAGTTCTGATTTCCAGTCTTACCAAGAAAGGGGTGGAGTTTTTTTGGTCAAATTCCTATGAGGATTATTTCCATGAATTAAAGAGAATTTTTACCCCATCACTGAACCCCCTTACTTGATTTGGGTATGGAGTATAAATTTTTTTGTGACACATCAATAATTGAGCTCAACATAGTTCTAATGTAATAGGATTGTGTTTTCCCTTTTGGATTTAGATAGATGAGGTCGCATGAGTGAAATTATCTCAATCATTATCTAGAGTTTTCTATTGTGATAAATTCCTTAGGATGCTTGAGATGTTGTCCTTTGGGTGAGAGGTACATGGTATATATGGATCATAATATCATGCAGTAAATTTTTCATAGGACTTTATCCTTCAACAGAGGATATGGTTTGAGTATATGTACTACTTTAACACTGAGTTGGAATATACTCCTAGAAAGGTAAATTTCATTCCAAGAACCATGAGTAGGAAGATGAAATTAGAGGTGGTTCAAGAATCTTAGGACGCGTGGTGGTTGATGGTACTCTTTTTGGAATTATATATGGATGTTTAGGTGCCTCATAGGATAGAAACTCTAGCATAAAAATCTACTTTTATTATGATTATATATTGGATCCGGAGTATTAATGTATCTAATCGGAAGGTTTTATCCCTATGGAATACCATATATAGTACAGAACCACCATCAATCTAGTTTATTTTCATTAATGAGGTTATTCATGTCTATAGTCTCATATGGGTTCCTATGGGAATAAGCAAGGATTTCATGGGGGGTTTCCATGTTTTTAAAATGTGTGGTACATCCTATGTTGAAAAAAATCTTTCATTATTTATATTGGTAACACTGGTGGCCAGTGATAAAGAAAGAGATAAAAAGAATTGTGTTAATATGTTTTACCTTTCAATAGGTGAAGGCCAAGCATTTGTAACTTTCTAGGTTGTTGAAGGCTTTTCCCATTCTGGAATAGAAGTGGATTGATTTCAGCATGGACTTCATGAAAAGATTACCTAGGAAAAATCTAGAAAATGATGAATTTTGGGTGTTTATAGATCGAAAAATAATGGTATCCCACCTCTTTCCTATCATGGAGAACTTCACCATTAATGATATGGATAATTTTTATGTGTGGGATATAGTTCAATTTTACTATGTTCTATAGGGTATCATTTATGAAAGAGATCCCCATTTTATGTCAGGATTATAGTAGGGCCTTCAAAAGAAACTCGGTTCATAGTTTCATCTAAGTCCAACCTACCATCCTTATATTGATAAACAATATAAGTAGATGATTTAGATCTTGTAGGATCTATTGTGATCCTTTGTTGTGAACTTCAATGGTTCTTGGGAGAAACATATATGTCTCAGGGAATTCAATTTAAATAATATCTTCGAAGATTAGATTCAAATGGATCCATTCAAGGATTTATATAATATCTTTTGTAATTTTTCTTTACGATGTCTTGAGGTGGGTGAGTCAGTATTCATTGGACCTAGTATCATGCAGGAGGCATCAGAGTAAGTCTAGTTAATTATAAAGTGGTTAGAAACAACACATATAAAGAAGAAATTTTATGTTGTCTATCAAAATGAAATATGGAGTTCAAGGTTGTTCATTAGGCCTTTTGAAAGTGTCTTCCAGGATGAGGAAATGGCGTATCTAAAAGTAGGGTAAGATAGCTCTTAGGTTTTTCAATCCATTTGATATATTGGAGAGAATCAATCTAGTGGCACACTTTTTGAATATTACATAGCACTATATTTCTATGCATGACTTTTTTCATGTGTCACAACTTCAGAAATATCCCATTAATCCTTATTACATGATATATTTTGATGATGTTGAACATATGATCTATATCATAGACTGTATTAAGAAGAATATTCAAGGAAATATTATTCCTCTAGTGCGAGTGTAGTGGAAGCATGGGTGTATATAGGAGGATACCTAAGAGAGGGAGTCCTATATGTGGGTATAGTGTCCTAAGTTATTCACTAATACCTCTCAATTATTCTTGAGAGTAAAGCTCTGGGATAATATTTTATATAGTGGGGAGGTTGTAAAGCCCCTCTCCTTACCAGGTAATTATCACATTATGTTTCTTATTAAATATATTTTGGTTTTTGGGATTGATCATTGTACCCCAGTTAAAATGAAGTGTTGGAGGTGTATAGGGTCTAAGAGGAGGTGTTGTAGTAAAGGCCGGTAGTGTCATACAGGATTGGTTATAATGTAGTGCCACCAGATAATTGGTGAAATTCAATGGATAGTCAGTAGATAGGGAATTATTTTGGTATGGCTGTAATAATTCCACTAGATAATTAGTGGCTCCTAGTTACAATAGAATTCCTACAGGAAGCCCATCAGCCAGCTGATGGAATCCACTATAGTGCTGGGGATGTTTCCAGTAATCTATATGAAATTATTAGATAGCTAGTGGAATCGAGCTTAACTGGAATATTGAGGGTATGAATCATATATCTACCCCAAGAAACCATAGTTTAAGACTTTTATCCACTTATTAAACCCTAACTCATGATTTCTGATTTTGAAGGGTTTTATGAGGCTTCCTTGGCTTATCCAACTCCAAACCTTGACCTTTTGATCAATTATTTTATCCATACAAATTAAATTGGTGAGTTTTACTTGAATTTTTTGAATTAATCATGTTTCCTTCTTGGATCTTATTTTTTCATCCTTGATGTGGTAGATCTATCACTATACATAGGATATCAATGTGTTGCACATTGATCTTGATATTCAATCTTGGGAATATTCATCTTTCTTTTGTGGTGGGTGTTTTAAAGAATCTGTGTAAGTTATGTTTTAGTTTTTTGTAGTATATGTAACTTGTGTGATCAGGCCATCATGGTGTGCATGTGACCAAGATAAATTGGAATACTCTGTATTGGATTGAATCCTCATGTTTAGCCCCCCCCCCCCCCCCACATGGATATTTTTGGTTCTGATAGTGATTGAGACCTTGACTTGTGGCCACCTGGGTGTTGTGGAAACGTCGAGAGTTGTAGTGACAGAAACGATGAAAAAACAGAAGAGTAAAAGGGAAAAAAGGAACAAGGACACAAATATTTACATGGTTCGGGAATAATCCCTATGTTCACAGAAAGGAATAATATCCATTATAATTTTTGGGCACAATTATAGAGTTTTTTTCAATAACAAACCCTATCTTGAAAATAGGCTACAAATGGAGAGGAAGACAATCATTGTTCCACCAACCACACAACAAGTTTATGTCTCTATAGTGAAAAAACAGCCACCAAAGTCAAAAGTGCTACAATGGATGCCATATGGAAGTCCAAAAAAGATCAAGTAAAGTAAACTCTGAAGTCGGTACTACTATAGTGACATGTCGGTGTCGGTTGGTCAACTCTGCTATAGTGGTTAGAGATGCTATAGTCGGTCCCCAAGCATTGGGCCCAACCGAATCGGGTACACTAATCCAAAACTGTGATGTGTTCCCAAACATGGCCTTGGTTTCGAACATGAAAAATGTGACCTAGTTCCCTTGTAATTGATTTTTAAATCAAGGGTTTATCTTTATATTGAACCCTTGTGATCACTGTCACACTAGGTGTTGAAATTGGAAATATGGACATGGCCTGGTGTGTGAAATGATAATTTGGATTAATTTGAATGTGAATATGAATTGTCATAATTTTTATGAGAATTGAAATATTTTCATGAAACTGGTAATTTTATTAATGGATAAATGGAATTTAATTTAAAATGGAAACATAATTGGTAATTTTAATGAATTCCCCAATTTGGAATTGTTGACATGTTTGACATGTTTTTTAATTTTGTATGCATTTGATCTTTCTTGATGAATGAGGGTGAGAGAGATGGATATATGATTCCTTAGGGATATATGAATGTTTTCTTGATTAATTAGGGTGAGATGTATGGATGTATGATTCTTGATGGTGATATGTGTGGTTTCTTAATGCCTTAGGGTAGGTGTTTTGATTTCTTGATTCCATAGGGTGTGTTTCAGGGTTACTGGATGCATGATGGTCAGATACTTGGTTCCTTGGAGCTTGTGGGAATGAGGTGTGGTCACACATAATTCCTAGGGGTGATATTGGGTGGGGGACATGGCATCCCTTTCGCATTATTTTCACTGGGGTGTAAGGAAAAATACATCCAACATTATGCCGAGGTAGGTTTGGGTTGACCTTGAGTGTCAACTTAGAGATTAAGGGCCAGTGGGTTCAGTTTGATGTTATGCACTAATTTATGAATTAATTCTTATTTATATCATAATGTTTCATGAAATATTTTTATCATACTAGATTTTTTTAGACATCATAGGTGGTTTCCTACTAAGTTTTATAGACATCCTATTTAGGTCATCATTTGGTACCTAGAAAAACTTTATGTATAAAGGTCTAGATAAGGGAAAGAGGTCATTTGCTTGATTGATTGCTTGGTTACTGGGACCAGAGTTTATATTTTGTTCAAAGAATGGGGTTCATTACTGGTGTTTAGATTATTTATTTTGATTATGTCCTTCACTTGTTTGTTTGTATGACTTCCATCATGAAATTAAATCTGGAATATAATATGAAATGACATGGTTTATTATGTTTAGATTGATTTATAATTTTCCTTATTATCTATTGGATTTTATTTATTTTTTATTGTTTGATATGTTTTCTAATTATACTATTATTATGTACTGAGGATACAGTCTCCCAAATATATATGTTAGGCCTTTGTTTCTATTTAGCAACATCTGACATATGAGGAGGTTCACCTGAGGTCATGTGGAGACTTCTCTCGGTCACGTAAAAGATAACTGGGCCAACGACATGAAAGTGTCCCTATGTAAATTCCAAACCTTCTATATTTTTATCTTAATGGTCACACTTCCTAATTATTTAAGGTCATCATCCCTATTCCTCATTTTATTTTCATCATTAATATAACATTCATTGAGTACTTCCAATCCCTTGATGATCATACTAAGCTATTTGAGGGAATACTCTTCATCAAAATTATATCATTATTTTATTCCCATCATTTACTTATAACATTACTCACCCCCATCACCCTTTATAAATCAATATATTTGTTTTTGTTTAATAATCTGGAAAAAATAATTCATTTTGTGTTATGATATAAATTATCAAATTTATATCATCTAGATAACTTCATAGAGCTCCATCATTGACAACACTTTTAAAGAAACCATAACTTATTATTTCTTCCTCCTTCATTGAATTAATTATATCACATTATTCATTATTTATTTGACAACTCACTTTTATTACCATAATTATTTCCATTCCATTACTTTATTCTCTTATATCTCAATCATGTATGATCGAAATCTTGAATTTATTATTTAATAATGGTATTATAAACTCTATATATGTTTTCAACCTATTTTATGAAGAACCATTATCAAATTTTTATGAATATCTTCCATCAACTATATGTTTATAGTCTCATAAACTAGTTAATTATCACAAACCATTCACCACCTCCCATGTTTAAATAAATCATTCATCAGATTTTTTCAAGATTCCTATTAAATCCTTGATAATATTTTCTCATATATTAGTATTATTACTTAATAATAATAATATATACATGATCACCAAAGAAATTCAAACATCCTAGCCTATAAATACACAATTTTATGAGTTTTTTTCCCACATAACATGATTATCAATAATTAGAAATCATCAAAAACTTAACCACATGTTTTAATTAAGTTAAATTATTCTTTTTTAATAATAATAATTTTATCCATTTAATTATTAATAATTAGATTAATTCACCTTCAAATCTTTCCCAAAATTTTACAAGCATAGTTCCATTGGGATTAATATGTTACATGGATTCCAACATAAGTATAAATTCCAAAAATGGAAAACTCAATTGACCTTAAGCATCCTATAGGTGTTCAACTAGTCGAGGGTTCCATGTGGTATCCCACATGATCTTATAGTTCCCTACATGTTGAAAGTCAATCTTGAAGATTTTATCCATGCATTCCATGGGTTGTAGGACTCCTAAAACTCTATATAGATAGAGTTAAACTCCACCAATCCTCTACTACATGGTTATTTGATCACACATATAAAATTATTTAGAGCCCATTTATGCCACCTACCTAGTGTTTTTGACGTGGCATAATCTTATCTTATCATTCAGTAGATCATATGTTCTAAAAAATTCCATCATCACATAACAATACCTATGAAACCTTCTAGGTCACGGGTACATCTAATTTTATGTTTTATTTACCTTTGTGTCTCTTTCTTTGATTTATCGGATGTCTAGGGTTGAAAATGTGGATTTTTTGGGGGGATAGAATAGGGCGTATAGTTAGCACATGTTTTTTATAACCATGCATCAAAATGTTTGATGGGGCTATAAAGGGTTATGGTGGAGTTTTGCACGGTTTGATCATGGTTTTCCAAACTATATGACACATAGGGGTAACCGTATAACCCATTTCTGGGTGGAAAATGGAACCTGCATGATTAGAGTGTGGTTTTTATAACCATGCAGCTAAACTAGGTGGACTATCCACGTCACTTAAAACATGGATTTTTAACATTTTGCCCTATCATTTTTGCAACCCTTTGGACTCATTTTTCTACTCCCATCACATGTAGCTCATCTCCCTAGCTTGGAGCTTCTTCTCCTCTTCCTTGGTGGTTTTCTATTAGATATCTTAGTGTTTGGAATAAGGTATTCCTCTTTCTTCATGGTTTTTCCTCCTTTTCCCCTATTATTTCTTGTTCCTCCACTTTTATGGAGGTGTGTAACACAGTTCAATTGTTGTTCAAATATAGGGTATGAAATGAAGGAAATGGTTTTTTTCTTATGTATTATGTGTGAGAGGACTTTTTCTTCATTTTTCATGTGGTTTTCATTGAATGTGATGAGGTTGGGACAGAATCCAAGGTAGTTGTATCTATTTAAGTGTGATTTCCACATATTAACTTTAATTTATGAATATCCTTTGGTTGTGTTTATTTTAATTTCCAAGTAAATGATTTATGGTTTATGTTTATCCCATGTTTTATGTGCTTGATAAATTGTTTTTGTGAAATAGGTGTTTAAAGGGTTTTTCCCAATCGATGTGGCTTGTATGCCACCAAGTGTTTGGTAAAATGGATAAAATGGGTTTTGTGATACTAAATGGATTTTTAAAATGTGTTTAGATATTTTTTAACCTTGGTAAATGTGTTTTGATAAAATTTAAATTTTGGTTTATGAAACATCTTTGATTTGGATTGTTTGATATGGGCACTTGATTGTAGTTGTGTCAGTATGGAGGAGCACATGGGTTAATCTAGGTGAGATTAAGGTTTTTATTTTATGGATCATAAGATCCTTTAGAGGGAAGACCATGTGAGCTTCCATTTTGGTTTCCAGGGGTCCATGAGAGCCTTTGGATAGGAATATTGTGATATATTTTTTGTTAGTTTCCAAGATACCATGAGATATCTTAGAGTTAGGCCCAAGGAAGATTGTGAGAGCTTACATTTTCTTAAGCATCCACCATAATTGTTATACTTAGTCATGATAAGCCTGATGTTTAAATACCTAAGTGAAAATTACTCATGTCATATTAGTATATATTCCATATGCGTTTTATTAGTTCCATTTTTATGTGATTAGATATATTATTCCAATTTCCCATTGATTTAGTTACATATTATTAATGTTTTTCTCACCCTTAGGTATTCCTTTTTTGTAATATTTTGAATTTTATTCATTGTGGTTATGTTTATCTACCTAATCCATATTCTGGTTTTGTTTTGGAAAACCATTTTGTTTGGAGAGTAAAACCAAATGGATTTCAAATATTTATTTAAAAATGGTATGTTTTTAAACTGGTTTAGCTTTGAAAAGTTTTTTCAAACTATTTTATTAGTTTTCATAGGTAAAATTCTTAAATAAATTCATGTTGGTATACTAATGGGCTTCATTCATCACACCCTTCTTGGGACTTTGGTGTTTAAAGACTTTATTTTTCAGGTTATAGGTAAAATCAAGGGCAGTATGAACCAGGTTGGATCTTCTTGATTATTTTTGTCCATTAGTTGATTGAGGAGATTTGGTCTCACTAGGTTGGATCATGAGGAGTCATTTTAGGATTTTTTATCTGCTAGGATTTATTTTTGGGCCTTGTTTACAAATGTTCCCATTATTTAGTGGTTTGGGGTCTGTTTTAAGATACCATGTGTATGTATCCATTTGTGGTCTATTTATATATGATATATTATCATTGATTATGGTATATTCTTATAATTATTTGAATACTCTTGATGTTTCTTTTTATGCCTTTTTACTCTGATGATAGTAGTATGTCCTTCCCTTTCCATGAATAGGTCATGCCAGGTTACCAGTGGCGAAACTATTCCCAAAGCATGGTTGGTTATTCTATGTTCTTTTTTCCATCCCATTGTGATCGAGAATTTACTTTGGGTCATGTGGTAGGCTAACTCAGGAAATGGGTTAGGTCAAACCAGGTTGGTTTTTACAAAATGGTATCAGAGCTATTATTATTTGGGATTTAGTGGAAGAATAAAGCTAGGACCATTAAGACTCGAGAGGTAGGAATGAGGGAGTTTCTTGCCAGTTCTTCTTCATGTTGAACCTTGAGTTTCCATGGATGTTCCGAGATTTTGGTTATTATTAGAGTAAGGTTATGGGCTTTTATAAGGTTTCATACTTTTCATTTTATTTTGTTTGGGGTTGAATTGGGTTTAATAAAGCTTGTGTTTTGTGTCTTCTATACAATGCATCCCAGAAATAACTCATCTTGGTGTAGAGAGGGTGCATCTCAGAGTACCCTATAAGTGAACCCTCCTTTAGCTCTATCTTTGGTGGATTCGGTGATTCATAAAATATAATCATAAAGTTAAGTGGTTGGTCGAGAGGAAGCACATATGGAGAACCATGCTTATGGGTTTATGAGGAAAAACCCACCAGTGTTCCATGGAAACAGGGTACCTAATGAGCTTGAGGATTGGTTGGATCATATCGAGTGGATATTTGAGTTCTTGAAGACCCATGAGTCCTATAATGTGGGCTACTCCATTTATGTGCTTGAAGGATCAGGTAGGAAGTGGTGGGAGTCGATAGTGATCTTGAGGAGGCTTGAGGATCTCACAAAGACCATTTTCAAGGTGGCGTTTAGTCAGGAGTTCTACCCAGGGACCTTGATATCACTTAAGGCCTATGATTTCTTGATGTTGGAATAAGGGGAGAATCCATTTATAGATTATTCCACTATATTTACCATGTTGTTGCATTTCCCTCTAGATATCCTCGTAAATGACTACCTCAAAGATCCACATTTCAAGATGTGCATGAGGACATATATCATATCTATGCCCATCCTTCCTTTTCTATAAAACTATTCAGATGTGGTCGACAATGAATATATGGAAGAGGAGGATTTAACTAGTAATACAGGTCTCAGTGGTGTTCTTAAAGTGGTTAAAAGCCAGATATTTTCATCAAGGTAGAAGTAGATGTGGGATGAGTATAAGACTAGAAGTGATAAGAGTGTCCTGCAGTCATCAGGTTCAACTCTTATGGAATATATAGGATGTTGACCAATTTTATTTTATTAGTTAAGGAATTCTAGAAAAACTAGGCCCAATTTCTTAGGGACTCTGATGAAATTCCACTGGTGTGAGAATTCAAGCCATATCAAGTACTCCTATCAGTTGGCTTTGTGAGGGAGTGGTGTGGGCTCGATTTTTTTTAAGGGGTCTTAGGTGCAGTCAAAGGATTCCAAGGGTGGAGGATCTAATCCACATGTTAATATATATTATTACTAGTGGAATAAGATGCATGGTAGGTTTGAGCTAAGGTATCTCCATACAGTAGAGGTTATGCTAGAGGAATCGAACTTTGGGATGACCACTGTTATAAGTAAGGTGTTCATTGATTCTTATATGGAACTAGTTTTGTTAGACACGGGTGAATCCCATTATTTTATTTCACTTAGGTTGATTGGTTATTTGTGTATGTGATATACGTTTATGACTTATTTTATGGATTTTATAACCTTGATTTTTAGGAATAAGGAGAAAGGTTTCAAGTTCACCGAGTATCATGTTTTGGTAGCTATCATAGAATTCATTTGGGACTTCCTTATTTTGGACCTGGATGTTTTCAACCTTATTATAATCATATATTATTTTATTAAATACAATAATCTAGTTGAATTTTATCATAGTAGGTTCTAATTTCTCACTCCTGATAGGAGTACTCATGTCATTCAGGGAGATTTGGATCTGTATTCAGGGAGGGTGGGACTAGTTTCTTCATAGTTGGGGTTGGTATCATTCTAGTTTTTTAGGTTTTTTCTCAATTTTATTAAGTATAGTTTAGTTGGTGAACATCTAGTGTCCTTTGACAGGTACCTATATGTGTTTTAGAAGATTTTTGTAATTTTTTCCTTAGTGGGAGATCAAATTTACTATCGATCTACTCCCTGTGAAAAACCTAGTTTCCTTTCCATATTATTGGATGGATCTGGAAAAGTTGAAAGAGATGAAAGTCTAGGTGTAGGATCTTTAGGGAAAGGGATTTATCCATCTCAATGTGTCACCATGGGTTTCACCAGTTCTATTTTCAATCAAGGAAGATGGGAACCTCTGTCTTTGAATAGACTATCGTAAGATTAACTAGGTGTGTGTGAATAATAAATACTCATTTCCCAGAATTTATGATCTATTTGATCAGCATAGGGGAGCTTGTTGGTTCTCATAGATCAACATTATATCTGAGTACTACCAGTTATGGTTTTGGGGATATAATTTTCCAAAAACCACCTTTCAATGACAATGTGTATATTTTGAGTATTTGTTTATGAAATTTTCCATTACCAATGATCCCACAATCTTTATGGCATTGATTAAATGGATCTTCCAACTCTTTATAGAATCCTTCATAGTCAGGTTTATGGATGACATCTTAGTGTATTCCAAGATATAATAGGATCATGTTGACTATCTGGAGGTTGTTTTGGATTTTTTGGTGGGAACATCATCAATATACTATATCATGTAAGTGCTAGTTTTGGATCTAGGATGTGAAGTTTTTTGGCCACATGATTTCCGAGGATGTATTTTTATTGGATCCAGATATCCTTTGAGAATCCTTGTCTTGGGAGCATCACAAGAATGTGTTCAAGATTCACAATGTTTTGGGATTGGATGGGTATTATAGGTGTTTATTTAGTAATTCTCCAAACTAGATTCCCCTTGATATATTTGACCATAAAAGGAGTGATTTTGAGTGTAATAATAAGTGATAAAGATATTTTGAGGAGTTATAGACCCATTTTACATTTTCACATGTCTTGATCCTTCCTATTCTTATGAGGTCTTGTAAAGTGTTTTTTATGATTCTGGTGTGGTATTGGGATGTTTTCTGATTTAGTATGACCATGTGGTGTTCCATAGCTCATAGAAACTATGCCTACATAAGAGGAATTATCCCACCCATGACATGGAATTGGTGGTTGTTATAAATGCATTGAAACACAGAGAAACTTCCACTTCAGGGAGTATTTTACATCATATTAGTATCTTAAGATCTTGAATTATATTTTCACCCATAAGGATTCTAACCTAATATAGATATTTTATATGGAATTCCTTCATAATTTTGATTTTGAAAATTCTTATACACCTACAAAGGGGAATGTGTTTGTTGATGCATTGATTTGGGAGATTCTAGTATTGATCGTTTGAGAATTTGTGGATGGGTGGGTACTAATGAGTTTTGTTATTGATATAATTCTAGATGAGAAAGAGGATAGAGGGAAGCTGTTATTATCCAGTGTGCATGTTACACTCTCTATCGTTTATTGGGTTATGAGTGATCAAGTATCTGACCCTTAGTTCTAGTAGTTTAGTAGTTTCTTAAATGGTGAAGAGACCTCGATTGATTAGTCTCAATCTTTCAATGGTTCTCTTCTCTTCGAGAGGTGTATGGTTGTTATTTTGAGCCTTAGGTATGAGGTGATGCATGAGGTGCATCATTCTAGTTGGGTTATACACCCTAGGGTGACTAGGTTGTTTTATACCCTAATAACTTGGTATTGGTTGCCCAGAATGATATGGAAAGTGGAGAAATTTATATTTAGATACTTGAAATTTAAGAGGATAAAATATGAGAATCGTAGACAAATCAATTTTTTGCATCCACTTCCCATTATAGTGTGGAAGTCGGATGATATCTCTATGGATTTCATGATCAGGATACCTCATACTTAGAGTGTGAAATATTCCATATAGATTATTATTGATCATTTGATGAAATCATCTCAATTCCTTCCCATTAGGGAGTTTATGAGGGTGTAGGACCTTAGAAACCTATATATTTGATAGTTTTTTTGGATTCATGGAGTGACCTTAGTGATAGTTTTGGAACAAGTTACTCATTTTACTTTCTGATTCTAGAAGGGACTCAAGGAGGATCTAGAAACCCAGTTGAGGTTGAGCACTATGTATCACCTATAGATGGATGGCCAGTATAAGAGGAACATCTAGAATCTTAAGGATATGTTTTGTGTGGATTGATTTTGTTGATTCATTTTAAAGGTTCCTACCATTTGATGAGTTTTATTATAAATTTTTTTTATCAATCCTTGACTCGGATGGCCCCATTTGAGGTGTTGTGTAGATAGCCATGTCAATCCCCATTGTGTTGGGCTAAGGTGGGTGAGAATTACTTGGTAGGACCAAGCCTCATCTAAGATATGTATGAGATATTTTGGATGATTCAAAAATGGTTAGAGATAACTCAGATTCACCAAAATTTATATGCTAATCGTCATCATTGTTTGTTGGAGTTTCAAGTGGGTGATCATGTTTTTCTTCTGGAATATATTTGGTTAGGACATAATCACTTAGGTAAGTAGGGAAAGATAGTTCCATGTTATGTTTCATTATTTCATGTTGTGGATCATCTAGGAAAGTCAGACTATTGATCGGAGTTTCCATAATGTATGGCCTCAATCAATGAAATTTTCCACATTATTTAGTTGAAGATATACAATATGGACCCATATCGCATGTTAGAGTGGGAATACTTAGATAGGGAGATTGATGAAACCATTGTGGAGTATCCTATTCATATCACAGATCTTCAAAATAAATTTCTCTATGGTAAATCAATATTATTGGTCTATGTGCTCTAGAAATGTGGATGTGATATCCATGAGACATGGAAGCGGGAATATAATGACCCAAACTTTAATTAATGAAAATTCATCTTGATCCAATTAAATGTATTATTATGGTTATATAAAATGTGGACTTCATTGGTTTTATGTTTTTGGATTTTAAAATACCATTATGAATTGTGACTGTTGCTAATATAGCCATTGAACAGTGATCACATTATTATTATAAATATAGGGCTTTAACAAATCCAATTTACTCAGACAAAGGAAGTGATGGCCTCATCCAGTAGACATGCCCCATACGAAGCCCATTTGTCGGAGCTCGGAAAGGAGGTGGTGTCATTGGGATTCACTCTTGACCAAGACCAAACCTATCTTGAACATGTTAAGCTTGAGTGGAATCGACTACGGGAGAAGTGGAAGTTAAAAAAGATTACCACCTGAGCAATGTTATCTGAGCCACCCCAAGAGTTTGTCACCATCGCACACCTTACGCTTCATTCTTATGTGGGTGTCATAAGGAGTTATGTAACAAGACCTTAGCACTATGATTATGTGCATTATTTTTGTATATAATAACGAATATACATTCATTTTATTATTGTCACTTCATAAATAATTTTTAAAGCGCAAATAGTATTTTTAGTTAATATTAAACTAAGAAATCTATTTTGATGAATTAATGGATTTTTTAATTAAATAATATTTTAATAAAATATTATTATTAAATTAATTTTTATTAAATATAAATGGTCATATAATTTTATGAATGCAATTGTAATTTTTATGAAGGTTTGAAAAATGTTTTAGTCAAAACCCATGAATTTTCGGTAAATGTCAGTTTTTATTTTCAAAGTAAAAATTCACATATTTATAAAATTATTTAGATAAAATGAATATTATTTTTTGGAATCAATACATCGAAATTATCCAATGGTGATTTTTTCATAATTTTCTAAGGCAGTTGAATTTTTGGGTAAAAATTAAATACCGTTTAAATATATAATGTGTTTTATGACATCATAATGACCCAATAGTGAGGTAATAAAATACTATAAACATTATTTTCTGCCGATATATGTTTTATAATTAAAATAATTTTATTTTAGATTTGTTTGATTTATTTTACAAAGCTTTTTTGGACCCTCCAAGACTTAAAAAACATTTTGTGTTTTTAAATTGTTTTCCTTGAGAGTGTGACTCACCTCCACATAAGCAACCCTATTATTTTAAGAAGTTCGGACATTAGCCTTATAAAATATATTTTTTCACTCTCCTTTGGAAAAAACCATGGGCAAAAACCATGGGATGGTTTGTGGTATTGATTAGTTTAATGTGAGGTGTCCCAAACCTAAATAATAAAGAATTCCCTCTCCTTCCCTATATAAACTCACCCAAGCTCGCACTTTCTTTTCACTCAAAACCTTTGGAGTTTGACCAAAATCTGACCTCCTCTCTCTATAATCCTACCAAGGTTCCCCAAGCTCCCAAGAAACCTCTCTCAAGACTCTCCCAAGCCTTTGGAATCACACTTCCATGTAAGGGATTTCTTGCATTCTCATTTTTGTCTAATTTTTTTAAAGTTTTTATGTCATTTTTTCAATTACAACTATTGGGGTATGATTTTGCACCTCCCCCCATACTGTCCTCTTTATGTTTTTATTTTGGGATACCCCTTTATATCTCATTAAATCCTCCCATGTACACCCGTTACCATGCCGAAATTTCGTGAGGGATTTCTCTCTCCTCTTTTACATCCAAGTAATTCTTTTGTATTATGCATATAAATTCCATTACTTTTGTTGGGAAAAGTATCCATATGACCCCATTACTGTTTATTTCATGTACATATTATGAGACACCCTTTTATATCTCATCAACTATTTTCATGAATCCTTATGTCACGTCGTTATGCTGCTGAAATTGCACAGTGTTTTTTCAAGCCAAGATCATTGTGTAGTGAATACCATACCCATGTCTCTATCAAGGGTATTCAACTTTATGAAAATATACCTATTGAATTTTAATTTCATTTATTTATTCCACATTACTTAATTGTGGAATAACTTATGATGTTGATTGATTCTGTGTTATATGATCCATGTGGCACACTTATGCATGAAATGAAATGTTTAAGAAGGGTGCGCCCTGATAGCGCTCCAATGCATTGGGTAAAGTATATTATCATGATAATTTATGTGAAATGGGTGTTGAATCATGCTAATTCAATTGAAATGAGGTTACTTTTTCTTCATTTTCAAGGAGGGTTTACTCATGCTCCATGTGCAATGATCCTTGTCTCATGCTAATTCCATGTTAAGTGTTGTCGCCACATTTCCATGTTATGATTATCATGCTTTATTATGCCTTTATGTTCATGTTTCTCTTGTGATCTATTGATATTCCTATTGTATAACATGTAATGTATTCCTAATTTTATTCCATGTTTATTCCTTTGTTGGTCTTTATAGCTCACTCTTTTCTTATGCATGTCCTCAGGTTATCCTATGCAATGCTAAGTACGAGGGAATGTAGTGGTCTTGTACAGGAAGTTTTCAATAAATATGTTGTGTGTTTTATGTTCTAATATGTTATGTAATGTTACTAAGACCCAAAGATACTAGACCTCTCGATCTTCTATGTTTTATCAAGTGAATATTTTATGTAATAAATCAGGTTTAAGTGTGTAATAAAAAGCAGGGTTATTATAGGGAATCTTTGATAAGGAAGCAGTGGCCTCATATTTTTCCTTTTAAAAAATATTAAGGACTCTATGGGGGAATAAAGTATAATGGTGAGGAGTTTTTAACACCTTTCAGGTCACTGATATGTCTAATTTTGAGTTTTATATACCTTCTTAGATTATTCTTAGAGCACCTTGGTTTAGGGGGTTGAAAATGATGATTTTTGTGAGGAAAAAATAGGGTGAATGGTTTGATCATGGTTTTTCTAACCATGTGGAAAACCGTGTGAGTGGGTGTATAGGGTGATAGTGGGGTTTTGAAAAGTTTGATCATGGTTTTCCAAACAGTGTAACTCATAGGGGTAACTTGAGACCCATTTTTGGGTGTATAGTGGTACCTGCACAGTTGTCACATGGTTCTCCTAACCGTGCACACTTCCTAGGTCACATAAAATGTTGCTTTTACCATTTTCCCCTATCATTTTTATAACCTCATAGCCTTATTTTCTCATCCCATCATGTGTATCTCCTTTACCTTTGATTTTATATTCTTACCCTCTTCCTTGGTGGTTTTATCTTATATATATTTATCTTTTGATTGTTGTAAGCCCTTTTCTTTTTCATTTCTTCCTCCTTTCACCCTATTCTTTATTATTTTCCACTTTTATAGAGATGTGTAACCCTAGCGGTGTGTTGGAAAAATATAGTGTAATAAATGGGTTAAATGGTCTATTTTATTAGGAATTAAGTGTGTGAGTCCTTGTTATTCCTTTTATAGGTGGTCAACATCAAAGGCAGTGAGGTTGGGACTGAATCTAATTTAGGTGTCTTTATTTAAGGTTGTATTCCATGGCCTGCCTTTAAATTGTGAATCAAATTTTGTTTTTTTTGTTTGAATTTCCAAGTAAATAATTTTTTGTTGATGTTTATCCCATGTTTTATATTCTTGATAACTATTTTTTTTCGGAAAATAAGTGTTTAATGGGGGTTTTTTCAAATGGGTGTAGCTTGTATACACACCAAGTGTTTGAGAAAATGGATTAAAGTGGTCTTTGATACAAAATGGATTTCTAAATTGGTTTTAAAAAATGGTTTTAACATGGTAAATGATTTTTTCTAATATGGAATTTTTTTTTATGAAATGGATTCTGATGTGGCTTGTTTGATATGGGAACTTAATTATGATTGTGTTGGCATAGAGTAGAACATGGGTTAATAGGGGTGTGAGTGAGGGGTTTGTTTGAGAGACCATGAGAGCCTTCATAGGGAAGATCATGTGAGCTTCCATTTTGGGTTCTTAGGGACCATGAGAGCCTTTGGGTATAAAGACCATGATAGGTTCTATGTTGGTTCCTGAGATATCCTGAGAGATCTTAGATTTGGTCCTGGGGAATATTGTGAGAGCTTCTATTTTCTTATCTAACTAGAATACTTGTTATACTCGCTCACGATAGGACTGATGGTTAGATCCCTAGGTGAACATTACTCAAGATGGATTGGTTTATATTTTATATACATTTGATTAGTGATATTTTTATGTTATGAGATATATTATTCCAATTTTACATTAATTTGGTTACATGTTATTGATGTTATTCACACCCTTGAGTATGCCTTGTTTGTTATATTGACCATGCCATGAATTGTGATTATGTTAATATACCTGATCCATGTTTTGTTTTTTTAAATTTATTTTGTTTGTGGAGGAAAAACAAAGGTACTTCAAAGGATTATTTGAAAATAGTAATATTTTAAAAGTTATTTGGTTTTGAAAAGTTTTTTAAAACTATTTTATTTATTTTCATGGGTAAAAGTATTAAATAGATTCATTGTGGTATCATATTGGGCTTCATTCCTCACACCCTTCTTGGGCATTTGGGTGTTTACAGACTTTGTTTCACATGACACGAGTAATGGAAAGGGAACCAAGTACTATGGTGGATCTTCTTGATTACCGTTGTCTATTAGTTTATAGAGGAGATACGGTCTCATCGGGTTAGCTCATGAGGAGTCCTTTTGGGTTTTTATATCCATTGGGATGTATGTTTGGGCCTTGTTTGGAATTTTTCCCATTATTTTGAGTTTTGGGGTTTGTTTTGAGATACCATGTATATGTGTCCAGTTTTAGCCTATTTGTAAATGATGTATTATTGTTTCTTAAGGTATCTATTTAGTCTTATTTTCATACTTTGGATGTTTATTTTTTATGGCATTGACTCTAATGATATTGGTATTGCTATATCTTTCCATGGATGGGTCAGGTCGATTTACCAATGGTGAAATTGTTCCCAAAAATGTAGTTAGTTATGTCTGATGATTTTCGACATCCCATGGTGATCGAGAATGTTCTTTGAGCTATGTGGCAGGCCAGATAAGGTGATAGGTTAGGTCAACCTGGGTTGGTTTGTTATAATACCACACCACATTACCTACTCCTAGGGCATACATGGAATCATCTTGACCATCAATCCTCATATTAGATGGTCTACAAAACTCTTCCACACATGTCACGGACACAACCTTATTCCACGACACATGATGGTTTTATTATCTATAAACTTAATTTAAATTGATACCCTAGAATTTTACAAACCTTTTATTCTTGATTTGAGCTCTATTTCCTAAAATTCATCTTCTATGTAGATTAAATTCTAAAGAGAATTTATAACGAATATAAATTTATCTCTAACATATCATTCAATATGTAACTCTTATTATAGTGATTCTAAAGGCATTGTATTGGTATCATTGAAACCTTTCTAATGGTATATAGTATATATCGTGGTTCATTAATATAAATAAATTATTTATAAATTATCTAATTATACCATAAAAGTTACATTTGGGTTACCTATAAATATATGCATCATATTTTAATGATACCAAGGGATTCTAAATCCTTTAATAAAGTAAATTTTGAATCTAGGATGGATTGGTCTAATTGAAATAGTAGTGTCTTTGAATTAAAGATAGAAATTTTTCTCTCTAAAAATTATCTCTATGATTTCTTGGAATTTGTGTATCATTTTTAGAATTTTAAATGGGAAACATGTTCTATGAATTAAGGTGAAAACATACTCAAATTTCAATTCCTAGTTTATAGTATAAACCATAAAATGAGAAGAGATAATTTATTATCATAAATGAGGGGTTAGAGCCTAAGAAACATACATATATTGTTTGTGTCTAACATTATTTGGTGAAGATATCTGATATCCAATGAAATATCCATGATTAATTCCTCTAACAAGAACTATATCTCCCATAACGTTCTCTTTAAATGATGAATAAATATGGGAGAGGATAGGTCAAGCATAATTAATGAATTATTATTTATTTTTAATAACTCCTCAAAAAACATGTCACCACCATTACACAACAACTAAACATTTCATAAAGACTATGAAACCACTTATCCTAAGGTAAACACCCCCATTCTAGTCTCAATGACACAATCCTGTTTCCACTAGGATACCCTGAATAATCAATTGATCATATCTCTGTTTAATCAAAAATTAATATTTTTATTGAAATTCACCCGTGGTGATCAACCAGACACTAAATAACATTATTTAAACTAAAATGTGTGCTAACAAACCAATCAACATTGAACTAGTTGATGAATTTTGATCATAGAAATAAGAATCCTCTGGTGGGAATTCGAACTGTAATGGTGTGTGTGTGTGTGTGTTTACATATACATATTTATATCACTACAAATATATTATAAGTATATACTTTAAATATATATATATATTAAATAATTATATAATATTAAAAATAATAGACATTAAATATAGATAAAACCACACACACAATAAAAAAGTATATATAATATAAATTTATATTTAAAAATTCATATTTTAAAATATAACTATATATATTTAAAATAATATATATATATATATATATATTATACATTTTTATTTTAGAAATCATATTTTAAAATATAAACATATATATCACTATAATATATATATATACCAATATATATTTATAATAAATTTATAATTATAAATTCATATTTAAAAATATAAACAACAGACACAAACAGATGTGTGTGTGCACATATATGTATATGTATTTACATATACATATTTATATAATTACAATATATATTAAATATATATACAAATATGAACTTTAAAAATATATAAATATGCGTGTCTGTGTGTGTTATAAATTTATGTTTAAAAATTCATATTTAAAAATATAAATATATGTATATGGAATACATATAAGAATGCAACACACACACATTTAAAATATATATAGAGATACATATATGCATACATGCATACATATATACATACATATTGTAAATTTATGATTAAAAATTCCTATTTAAAAATATAAACATATATATATATATGTATATATATATATATATATATATATGCATGCATGTTTGTTTTGTGCGCATGTGTGTGTGTATTTATATATACATATTTAAGTCCCTACAATACATATAAAATATATATATATATATATAAGTATATATACTTTAACAATATATAAAAGTATATATTATATAATTATGTAATATAAAAAATAATATTATATATATACACTTGAAAAATATATACACATACATGCATACATACATACATATATATATATACATTGTAAATTTATATTTAAAAATTCATATTTAAAAATATTGACAAATGTGTTTGTGTATTTACATACATACACACATACATACATACATATAAATATATCATTACTACATATATATGTATTCAAATATATATATACACTTTAAATATATATATATATTATATAATTATATAATATTAACAATATTACATATTAAATATATAAAAAAAATTCATGCACATGGTTTACAAAAATAAACAAATATGTGTGTGTGTGTGTTATAAATTTATTTTTAAAATTTCCAGTAAACACACATATATTTATATATTTAAATATATATATATATATATATATATATATATTAAAATATTAAAAATAACTTATATTATATATATATGTAAATAAGTATACTTTAAAAATAAATAAATATATACATATATGTATGTATGTATATATATGTTTATTTATAATTTATTTTAATAGTATCATATATAGTGTTTAAAATATTATATCAATATATATATATATATATATAATTTAAAATATGTATGGATGCTTAATGGGCTGGATTGGGGTTCTCGGTCCAAGCCTATAAGGTTCAGACCTAAAAAACTATAGACCATTTAGGTCCACATTTAATAAAAAATCTAAAAAAATGGGTCTAGTCTAATCCACGATTTAATCAGAGTGATCTTTGTGTTAGACTAAATATGTAATTAATATTAAAAATAATTTTATAAAAATAAAAAACACATAATATTAAGAAATATTAAATATTAAACACATTATAGATATCACATAATTGTTAATTTATATATATATATATGTGTGTGTGTTCATCACGTATTTAAAATATATATATGTTTTTTCTAAATAACTTCTACATTATTTTGAAACAACATGTAAATAAAAAAAACTTTTTTTTGGATTACAGACCGACTTGTATATTTTTGAGGTCTATCCACATAAGTCTACAGGTTTTCTCTAGGTCTTTTCAAATCCATTTAAAATGTGGTTCTTATTTGTCTAGTTCATCCCACCCTATGAATATGGGATTTGAGGACTGGCTAGTGGGCTAGAGGCTTGTTAAGAACCCCTAAAAATATAGATTTTTATCTCAGACTAGTTTATCTAGATCTTTGATTATGATCTTGTCTGTCATAAGATCAAATCGCACTGCAAACTGATTTATTGAGGCTTTATGTGGGTAGTGTGTTTCGCTTCAACCATGGGGGGGATTTCAATGACTTTCCAAGAATCTGTGGTGGTAATGGGCATCCTGAGCTGGCAAAGGTAGGGGGATACACATTGGGACTCAGGACAGGTCTGGTGGATGGTTGAAAACCTAGGCTTTCAAAATAATAATATATATTGTATTGTATTAAGTTAGTTTTTTTAATTCTTCCAAAAATGGTCTCCAATGATTTTAGAAAATGACGGTAAATGAAGTGTGGGAAATTAGACATGTTTATAAATGCAGCTAATTACCCATACTTCCTAAAACACGACTAATTATCCCTGTTGCTTAAAACAAAACTAATTATACTAGTCTTAGTAAGTGTGGGTAATTATATGTGTTTTCTAAAATGTATAGTGGGGGTGGCAAGTTGAAAACCAAGTATTTAAAAATAATAGTAAATATTATATTATATTTAATTAGTTTTTACTATTCTTTCAAAACTAATTTCCAATGTTTCTAAAAAAACTTGGTAAATGAAGTTTGGGTAATTAGACATAATTATATGTGTGTTTAATTATGCATACTTTCAAAAACATAACTGATTATTCATTTTTACTAAAATGTGGATAATTATTCATGTTTAATAAAACACAGCTAATTTTCTAAATTTTTTAGAATGC
Organism: Viscum album; assembly: GCA_963277665.1. Taxonomy (NCBI): domain Eukaryota; kingdom Viridiplantae; phylum Streptophyta; class Magnoliopsida; order Santalales; family Viscaceae; genus Viscum; species Viscum album. The sequence goes on from OY728142.1 coordinate 1,937,300,025, forward strand.
TGGAAATGATCCACATTTATAGTTACAACTAATTTACCTGCACCTTATTTACATAATTTTTTCAAAAACATATTAAAGTAAATTAGTTGAATTTATAAATGATACTAATGTAATAAAACATAGATAAATTAGGTTTTTCTTGTAGTGTGTGAAGTAACTTGTCTATGCTAAAAATATCACTTAATAAATATTTCATAAAACTCATTTTTCTATTAAGGTTTATAAAACTATTTGTAAATGTGTTTCATGCTATTCATAACTCACAGGCTGGTGAACCCAAGGGGATTTATAGTGGGACTCAAGGTTAGAGGGGATCATTATTGGGGAATGGGTATGGGATTGGGACTTGTACCAGTGTCTAGTTGAAAACCTAATAATTAAAAATAATAATATATATGATATTGTATTAAACAAGTTTTTAAAATAATTTCAAAAATAATTTTTAGTGTTTTTCGAAAGCATCGGTATATGATGTTTGGGTAATTAGCCATATTTATAAATGTGGCTAATTACCCACACTTCCCAAAACATGTATAATTATTCGTATTTATGAAAATATAGATAATTAGTGTAATTTTATAAAACACTGATAATTATCCACATTTATAAACACAACTAATTTACCCATTACTTAATTAACTATGTTTTTTACAACCATGGGTAAATAAATTATCCACATTTATAAATAAGGATAATGTAAAAAAACAAAACTAAATGAGGATTTTTGTGTAGTGTGGAAAGAAACTTGTTGAATCCAAAAATCACCCTTAATAAATATATCATAAAACTCATTTTTCTCTTGAGGTTTCTAGTAAAATATTAAAATGGGTTCGATGTGCTTCTTAACTCCTTGAATATATATGGATATCATTGATAAATACTATCAAATATTTATATACATATTCCATGAAAACTCTATTCATTAGGTCCATAAATTTGAAGTGAACATTTGTTATCCCAATATTCATTACAATGAATTTATAGTATATGTAACTTTTATAGAATTTTTTCTTTGATATATCATTTTTGACCTGTTACAAATTCTGAAATTTTAACAAGTTGTGTGCATATGTACAATTGTTATGCTTTGTTATCCTATACACATGTGTTATTTAACTTGATCAATGATAATAGAAACTCTATAAGTTTACTTGAAATTATGTATGGATATTATCATTATAGTTGATATTTTAATGTTTTTTAGTTTAAAATGAACTTCTGGAGTCTCACCTCATTCTATAAGCTCAGTCTCTAAAGTTATTTTGTAAGGCTAGGTTGATTATTGTTATCATGTCAATAAGAATATAAGAATCTAAGTTAGCGTCTTTTATTTTATGGTTCTTGTTTCATAAAATTTTGATGTTGCTTTAATATAAAAAACATGGAGTATGTTTATCCTACTTTAATGGTTGATATATCTTCATTAACTTATTACACATAGTTTACTCTTTACAAGTTGTGTACTAATGCATACTTCTTATGATATATTATCCTATAAACACATTACATTTCCTTTTATTATGGATAGGAGATACTCTAAAAGTTCATTTGAAATTATGTAAGGTTATTCTAGCTATAGTTGAGAGTTTTATGTTTGTTTAATTTAGAATTCACTTTTGGATTCTCTCCTCATTCTATAATATAATTTTATAAAGTTATTTTGTAAGTTCATATTGATTACTTTTATCATTTCAATAATAATATAATGATATAAGTTGGTGGATTATATTTTATTGGGATTAATTTCTTAAAGTTTGATATAGGTTTAATATAAAAATCATGGAGTTTTTTATCCAACTGTAATTGTTGTTTTCAATATTTTATTTTCACTACATGGTAATTGGATTAATTTAAGGTAAAATACATTTATGTTAGGTTATTTAATTTATAATTCATGTACATTGGTTCTAAAAACAATTTTCTAAAAAAAATATTTTCTTAAATATTTTTCATTAGGAGAATAACCTATTTTAATGGAATTTCTTACATAATATAGTGTATAAAAGTAAACACCATTGATATTCATAATATTTATGTAATTTTAATGAGTAATTTAATTCAAAATTAAGATTTATTTTTTAAAATATTATTTTTTAATATTTTGAGGTTGGTTGGGTTCATACTATGAATGTGAATAAGATTAAAAATGGAATGAAGACAGAGGTCAAAAAACACATTATTTTGATCATATAATGGATTTAGTTCTTTATGTTGGAAACATATTTAAGTTGTATATTTGATGGGAAATAAATTTTTTGATTGATCATACCAAAAAAAATTAAAAATATTAAGATTAAAAAATTGAAGAAATAAATTAACTAAAACCTATTATTGAACTAAAACACTAAATCTAAGAGTTTTATTATTTATAAAATCCATGATTTTGTTAAAGAATGACTAAATTAGTTTTAAAAAGGATAATTTTGTGTTTTTTAAAATATTATAAATTTTAAGATATTTTTTTAATTTAATTACACTCATGAGATGTTGTTTTAAACAAAATATGTGCTTAAAAATATTTATTCCAAAATATTTTAGTTCAATTTATTCTAAAAAATAATGTTTTAAAAAAAATTATTCCCATAGCTAGTTCGAGAGTTGGGTTAATTGAGTTTACCCAATTTAAAATTGAAATAATTAAATATTCAGCCCTTTTTTGAAAATTCCATCAGTGAAAACACATTTAATACTAAGAACAGAAAGAGATATATATTTAGAGTTTTATGCAATATTTCTTGAAATTACTAATAAATTATAAGTTATTTTTATTTTATTATATATTAACTTTTTAATATAATTTAATAACACTACATAAAAAATGAAACTATGACGTGCCATAAAATATAATATGAAACTATTTTTTTAAAATAAAATTGTATTGAACGTTGTCTTTTTATAACATAAAAATAGTAAGAAACTATATAAAGGTAATAGTTTTAGACACTCAATCTTTCAATAAGAACTATAAAATAAAGAGAAAAATAATAACATATATGTGAGGTAGAATCCAATCCTATCTACTTGGTTGAAACCACAACCAAAAAAAGCTAATCAATAAGAGTTAATTTTACATCTAATGAGTGAGTCTAAAACTAGGATTATGTATACACCATAGCTTAGTTGTTGGTTCCAGACACAACGAAATCAATTATTAGGGACGATCTTGAATAAAAAATTATGGAATTTTATTGATCATTTTCATATTGTACAAGATGTAAATGTCATTACCAATAAATTTTTTCCAAATAATATTCAGAAAGAGGGTTTCCAAAATCAAGAGAAGATATTTTCACATTAAATTTATAATTAATTTAAATATATTGAAATAAATAATTCATGAGTTTTTAGATCTTTAATTGATGAATTTTTAGATAATATGAAACCATTTTCATTCAACCATCATTTATCTTATAGGATTCAAGTGAAGAATCCATATAGCGGTGATCCACATGCGCTCATATGATCTCTAAATAATGCCGATGGATTTTCAAGTGCTATCATAGTGGATTGGTCATCTTGTGGTATTTTTCTTGATCATTGATGTGATTTTTTTAGTCTTGAATAATCATCCTTACCATCTCATTCTTGTGATTATTGAGCAATAAAAAGAATATCTCGATCATTCTTCAGTCTTGAGAGAGAGCTCTATATTTTTTTTCATAATGATTCTCTATTTTTATCAGCCTCTATACAATAGACATTATCCTCTATTTATATATAGTATTGTGGTAAAAATATTATTTAATTTCAAAATGATCCTTAAATAATATAGTAAAACTTATATGACCTCATACCATGTATTAAAATTATTATTATTATTTTCTCATGGAATATGCTAATTGTTACAACTATAAATGTTATTTTACCAACTTACAAATTTATACTTGTCATTTAAAATAGTCTTGGTATGTGAGTCCTCCTTGGAATTTATCAAATAACAAAATAAATATTTATTATATATCCACATAATTAAATAATTTCCTTGCAAATAAATATTTATAAAATTTATGTGATCAATAAATCTTAAATAAAATTATTTTTCATACTTGCGAATAATGTTTATAATAATAATTAAATTCAAATTAAATTTAATTGATATCAATGGAAGCACTTAGTTTGTGAGCCACTAAGATTCATTCTCATTGGCATTGGGAGAAATTTCCTAAAGTCTCACATTTCTGTCTATCCATGAGTCAAGACACAAAAGAGAAATAATTTAATGTTGAAATGTCGATAATTATATACAAGTGATCACTATATCATATAATACCATTTTTATAATATCTCATAAAACAGGTTGAACACCCATGTCATATACCTATATGCTTGACACTTATTTTATTAGCTATATAAAATAAACTATTCATTACACCATGGACATGGAATTTAATGGGATAGTTATATTTCAATCAATGGTATCATATATCAGCTTCCATTAATATGGAAGGGTTAAATTATTCCTTGAATTATACATTAATGACATTTCATTCATGATACACCCAACATAACCTACTTCCAATGAACATATGGAATCATTATTTTGGTCAAAAAATCTAAGTGTGTGAGTCATGAAATGAATTAATAATAATCTTAATATCTACATACCATTATACACACTTATGAATAGGAATTTATGTTGACACATAAACATGTAGAATTATTATTGGTGGGACTATTCTCATAATCTCTTATCATGTATATTTCCAATAGAAAACTTCATGAGAGGATGTCTCATCTTCTTTTGAGTACTCACACCAGAAAACCATCATACTATATTCCCCATCATAGAATGTTATTCAACTATATAACTAGGTTTAATAATATTTTCACAGAATCTAAAGTTTCTCATCATATAAAGGAACTTCTATGACCATTTTAATGTGACAATTACTCCCTAAAAATATTATATTAAAATCATTCATAACTATTAATGATATTTAATAAAATGTTTCAATTTATATTCAGTTCTTTGAATACACATAAAATCCAAAGTAAAAATAGTTGGTTCTAAAACAACAACTCTAATAGACTCCCACTTAGACTAGAACCAACTACCAATGACTTTTATTTTACTATAACTCATGTGATGATCATGTTTATGCTGATTTAAGACTTTATTCAAGGGGTCTTTCATGTTTTATTTTGTGGAGAATATAATCACTTCAAATTTACCTCTGATAAAAAATACCTCAAGGTATAATATTTATAAAGTATGTGTTTCATCCTATGATGTAACTTTGGATCCTTTTCAGGATCCACTACTATGGTATTATAAAAATAGAGTATGATATGGTCTTTACTACTAGGCACCACATCAATAACTTGGATGAAGTTGTATATCCAAACTACTTCTTTATCTACCTCATAAGCCACAATATAATCGAATTCTACTATATAATATGATGCCATGGATTTATCTGAGATATTTCATCTCACAACACCTTCATTGAGAGTGAATATATACCCTGACTATGATTTTAGATCAACTTGATCTATTTGGAAACATACATCTATACAACCCTTGATTACTTGCTCCACATATCCTCCATTGTTCTAGAACATATACTTAATACACCTCAAATATTTAATGATGGTATTAACTACAATATAATGGAAGATGCATAGATTGAATTGATATCTTCCTGTTTTATATAAGGTATAGGTGAAAACTACCCTAGTACATAGCATAACAATTATGACTGACCCAATCGCTGATGTGTATGGAATATTTTCCATCCTTTTTCTTTCCTCATGTGTTTGAGGACACATTTTCTTATAAATATTAATATCATGTGAAACTGAAAATAATAACCTCTTGGATTGATCAAGGATGAATCTATTCAATATCTTTTCAATATATGTACTTTAACATAGACTAATAAGTCTTTTGAATCTATAATTATAGATATTGATTCCAATAATATATGTTTCTTCACCTAATTCTTTCATGGATAAGCATGTGTTCAACCGGGCTAAAACAGACTGTAAAAATAGTATTTCATTTCCAATAAGTATTATTTAATTAGAATATTTTTTTTTGAAAACAACCACACTCCCACTAAACCATTTATAAATTCAAGTCTTGTATTCATTATTTACAAATCCAAATTCCATTATGGCTTCATCAAATTGAATATTCCATGACCCGTATTCTTTCATTAATCCATAAATGGATCTCTTAAATTTTAATACCTTTTGGAATCCTTTACAGTCAAAACCATTATAGATGTGTCAAATAGACATATTCATGAAGCTTACCATTAAGGAAGTCTATTTTTACATCCATCATCCAAATATCATAGCAGTGGAAAGACGTTATGACAAGTAGAATTCTGATTTATTTTATCATAAAAAAATGGTGAAAAGGTTTCTACATATTCAATTCCTTGATGATTTTGGGAAACTTTGGCAAAAATTAATTCCTTATAAGTATCTACTTGTCCATACATGTTTAGTTTATTCTTTAATAACCATTTACAAGCAATGGGATTCCATCCACTGGAGGATCTATCAAAATCCAAACTTTTTTTGATATATGGTATCCATTTTAGAATTCATTACTTTTTACCACATAGAAGCCTATATGAAACTTACTTCTTCTTTATAGGTTATAGAATCATTATTATCAGCTAATAATTAGTTACCATACTCAATGAATATAAAACCATATCTTTCAGGTTCTTTACCCTTTCTTATACTCCTATAAAGTACTTATGTCTCTAGAGTAACTTCTTTTATAGGGATTTTTATAATATGTTCCTTTTCCAACACATGTGTACCTTAATACTATACTTCATCAATATCTATCTCACTCCCACTATCTTATTTAAATATGTTCTCCATATCAAGGAATATAATGTGTCTTTCCACAATTACATTTTTTCTATGGGTTCATATAGGTAATATTACCTTATTTACTTGGAGTAACCTATAAAGTTACACATTGTTCCTTGAGATGAAATTTTGTTACCTTACGAAGCCTGAAAAACAATTTCAACCCCCACACTTGTAAATTCAACAACATGCATTCCATTACACACCAAATTTTGTATAGAATATTATTTTTCAATTTAGTTGGTGCTTTGTTTTGTATATGTATTTTTGTTTATAACATGTATCTATAAAAGAATAATGGAAGAATTTCGTGCATCTTAATTGATCTCACCATGTCTAACAAAGTGTGGTTCCTCCTTTCACTTACACAATTACATTAATGTGTATAAGGAGGATTTCGTCAGGATACAATCCTAAAATTCAGTATATATTTAATGAATACATGATTAATATATTAACCACCACGATCTGACTAAAGTTTCTTAATATTCTTACCAAGTTGTTTCTCAACTTAATTCTTGTATTCTTTAAATCTATCAAAAGAATATGACTTATACCTCATTAATTATACATATCCATATCTATTAAAATAACTAATAAAATTTATGAATTATGAGTACCCACATCTTGATTAAACTAGAAATGGTCCACACACATTGGTATAAACCAATTAAAGAATCTCCTTGTCTCTTTTAACTTTTCTACTAAATGGGGCTTTAGTCATTTTGACTTTTAATCATGTGTGATATACACCAAGTGGTTTTAGTTAAAATGAATCCAAATATCCATCTTGGCATAATTTGGAAAAATATTTTTCATTTACATGACCTATCTAGTGATTCCATAATTTGGTGTGGTATAATTCATGTGAACTAGTTTCATTATTGATTGTCATTACTTAGTTTTTCTAATCCAACACATAAAGACAACTATTTAAATATTCCTTACCATCACATATTCTTTCATTATAAAATAAGCAACGTTTATTCCCAAATTTGAAAATAAATCTTTATGTATCAAGTATGGATGCATAAATAATTTTTTTTGGTGATTTTAGGCATATAATAACAATAATTTAAAACCAAGATCATTATTATAGGCAACATGAGTTAGTAGTATCTAATATCCACAACAACAAGTCTAGGTTAGTTATATTCTTGTAGATCTTCCTCACCTTAGGTAATATTCTAGAAAATACTTGGTTCCTATATTGGAATACACATGTGAGAACCACAAGTTGTATTTAATAGATAATTTGTATAAAGGGATAAATTTCACTCAATAAAAAATGCATCTGAATATTCCCATTTCTTCTTTTCATGGGCTCAGTTTTCTTCTAGTGTCCTTTATTTCCATATATGAAATAGATAGCATATTATTCCCTTTATTTATCCTTTATCCTTATCTTCTTGGAATTTCATTGAAAAGATGTTTTAGACTTAGATATCTCTATTTTCCTGTCTTTTTATTAACTATGTGGACATAAGGCTTTTCATGTTTTATATCATTTCCAACTTATCAAAGTACAGTGAGCAAATCATGGAGAGAATTATGTATATTGTTCATATTAAAATTAAAAACAAAATTTTAGAATCATTGAGGGAGTGATGAATGAATAATATAGTTTATTAGTTATTCAAGAATATTAAACCATAGTTTATCTAGGTTCTCAAAGTAGATATTGATTTTTACTACATGAGGCCCAGCTAGCACACCTTCTCTATGTTTTCTATGAAAAAGGTCATTGAATATATCAAATAATTCTTAACTTAATATCTCTTGATAAATACCATGGAGATTCTAGAGCATGATATATGAATCCATGTATTCATGTGATTTCAGGATATCAATAAACATGGATGAAAGCATTAAACACAAAACATTAACTGCATCACTCGGGTGTCTATCATAAATACAAAACTTCTCATCACTCATATATTTTACCACTGTATCAGGAAGTGATAATTCTATACTATAAGACTTCTTCTCATGGAGAAACACTAACCATAGGCATCTGAACCATTCTTAGAAGTTACTTCTAGTTAAGATGTGGTCTTTCTCCAAAATTGATCTCAAGGATAACGTGGTTTATAAAATTTTCATTATTCTATAACAAAAGATCATATTATTAATACTTCACTTGATTACAATTTATGTGGTACATAATAATATTTTTTAAAATTTTACTAAGTCTCCCACTGTTATATCAATTCCCAAAATCCATCACCATTAGAATTAGAATGTCTAGTTTCATAGACATTATAATGGTAAGGATCTATATAAGCCTTATCATAACCCAAGAAATGTCTTTGTCAATTACTCAAAGGTATTTTGGTAGGTAGTTATTTTTCAAATATAGTCTTACAGATCATTGATCCATTGAGTGGACTCCCCAACCCTGAAACCCCTTCTAGTGTTTTCTCAAGACTTGCATCTAACTTACATCAAGTCTTTAAAGGGATAATCCTATTAATGTAAAATGGTTAATTCCACCCAAAACTTTCATAATAAATCCCCAATAAAAGAAAGTGTCCCAAAAAGGGTTGTTCAAATACTTAGTTATATGGTTTCATTCCTAATCAAGTAATAAAATTATTAGTTTTACTTAATATTAAGTTGAGGGATTTTATTTCTTATGCATAAAGATTTATTTTTTTATATTTTACATGCCTTGTTAATATAAAGTGGATTTTACTTTAGGGATTAACCATGTTTTAGTAAAACATTTACACATAATACATTTTTTTATTCCATATTTTCATATTAGTCCATTTATTTATGTGATCATGGTCTTTCATCCATTAAATAATTCTTGTATAATAAAAAAAATAAAAAAAATAATAAATGAAACAATCATGAGTTTATATAATGGTTGATTTATTGATCATAAAATAAATCAACATATGACCATAGGGGAAAACTCCTTTCACCAGTCTTGGAATGAGTTTTAGCATTCCACATGTGCACCTATATATTATCTGAGTTGGTTTCACCTCAGTTCCATCTTGAACCACCTTTATGTGCCTTTGAATTCTCCTTTTATTACATTTGATTTATAACTCACGTGCAAGTGAGGGTAACCAAAGGATTGGTTAAGGGTAATTATATGAAACAACCTTAGACTCACAAGCCCAATATAATAATGGATGGAGGGATAACACACATTCCATTATATTTAATTTAATAATAAATAATTAAAAAACATGAAATAAAATAAAATTAAATTAACCAACACATACATGGTTTTGGTCAAAGATCATGATCATCAATTAAAATAAAACTATTATGAATTTAACACAATTATCAATCATTCATTTCAATTAATTATTTGATAAAATAAAACATGCAAGAATCAATCTAATTAATTATCTTGTTAATTAATTAATTAATTATTTTTTATATTATTTAATCCAATCATCATAAAATTACTATTCATTTTGAAAATAAAATAAATAATTTTTTTATTTAATAGAATTGTATACATATTTGTAATTAGAAGTAACTCAGCAAGTACATGTCCAAACTACTTGGTATAGTTCTAATTATATAAAATACACCCATAAAATATATTATATACATTTAATGTGTAATAATTTTATGAAATATAATGACAAATTAATTCTATTAGAAACACATGAATATTATGTTCTCTTTATAATTTAATGTTCCAAGTATTTGGTATAAAATGATCATACATCAATTGTAGATTTGAATATTATGTAGAATTTATTAATCATTTAATGAAATATAAAATCTAACGACCAACATGTACTATAAATTTAATGACCCATGAAACTTAGTTTGATGAGGTTTAATAGATTATTTAATGAAATTTAATATTTCCATGTAAACAGGTAAAGTACATGATGTGTGAAAGCTATCCACATGGTGTGTACTTCGCTTTTCTGGATATCTTTAGTACACACCTAGTGACTCCTCATGTTCTTATTATAGACATTTACAAATTAAAAATAATTTAAAATGGTTACACAACATGTAATTCAAGTTACATGACTTTTAGAATCTACGCATTTCATATTAAATACATGCAGTTTATTAAGTAACATTTCTTAGCCCATGGATTTTTTCCTTGAAAGAACTTTGACTACATAGTGTGTAGTTCAGAAATGTTGTTTTACACCATAGATTGTCAACACAAAGTGAATTTAATGCATGTGGTTTCCTAGTGTAATGAATAAGGTAACATTTTGTGTGACAAAAAAAGTACACACTATGTAACCTTGTATTATCCAACTGAAATTCCTAGTACCTTTGGATGGGTTATTTAGATGTGTTGTTTATTAATCATTTACTAATATTATATGTGAGTGAGAAAAAAATAATATGAAGAAGATATTTTTATGAAATATCAATAATTAATTAAATATTAAAATTAAATTTATCTTTTAAACCCATAATTTTCAACAGTCAAATAAATAATTATAAATTTGAACATGACCACTTTGTTACCACTTGTTAGTTCTAGTCATAGCATAAGTACTTATCAGGTATTATTATAACTCATTAATTGTCATATTAAATTTATCATTCACATATTTTACAAGATTTAAACATCATAACCAATATATTTTTTCCAAAGAATATTGAAAAATAATGTCATCGGAACCAAGAGAAGATCTTTTCACAATAAATTTATAATTATAATAAATAGATAAAAAGAAAAATACCTCAGTCTTGAGATATTTATTTGATGAATCGATTGATCATATGGAACACTTTTTAGTCAACCATGGTTTCTCTTGTAGGATCCATGTGTATAATCCATCTAACAGTGATCTACACATGCTCTTATAATATCCAAAAATGATGATGGATTTTCATGTGCTAGCACAGAAGATAGATCATCTTACAACATTCATCCTGATAATTATGATGATTCCTTTAGTATTAAAGACTTATCCTCTAAATATCATTCTTGAGATGATGGAGGAGGAATAAGAATCTCTATAACATTTTTCAGTCTTAATAAAGAGTTATATGTTTTTTTATACAAATATTTCCTATTTTGATCAACCTCTACACAATATACATAATCATTTATTTATAGAGATATTGTTATGGTTAAAATATTATTTAATTTCACAACATCCCTTAAATAATATATTAAACCCTATATAACCTAATTCTAGGTAATTATATTATTATTATTATTTTCTCATGGAATGCGCTAACTAATGAAATGATAAATATTATTTTACTAGCTAAAAAATTAATGTTTATCACTGGACACAGTCTAAGTCTGCTACTCCTCCTTTAAATTTATCGAATATAGGAATAAATATTTATTATATATCCATGTAATTAAACAATTACCTTGAGAATAAATATATATTAAATTTATGCGATTAAAAAATCTTTAATAAAATCATTCATTATACTTGAGAATAATATTTATTCCAACAATTAAATTCAAATATAATTTAATTGAAATAAAAAACACTTATTGTGTGACCCTATATGATTCTTTATCATTGGAATTTGGTCAGATTTTCTAAAGTCTAATATTATTGTCTAGAAATGGGTCAAGGCACCCATGAGAAATATATTAATTTCACAGCATCAAAAACCACATACGAGTGATCAATTTGTAATATAATCTATTTGTAAAAATATCTCATCAAACATGTTTCACACATTTTCCATAAACTTTTATGCTTGATACATATTTCTTTGACTATCTTAAATAAAATAATTATTACACCATAACCATGGAATTTAATGTGATAGTTATATTTTAATAAAAGGGATAAGATATTAACTTCCATTAATATGGATGGATAAATTATTCCTTAACTTATTAATTAATGAAATTTAATTCATGGTGCACCCAAGATACCATAATTTTCGCAAACATAAGGTTTCATGATTTTGGTCAATAAATCTAAGTGTGTGATTCATGAAATGAATTAATAATAATATTAAAGTTCAAGGACCACTATACACACTCACAAATAGGAATATATGATGACACATTACCATCCTGATTTCTTAATGGTGGTTATATTCTCATGATTTCTCATATTATAGTTTACCAAGTGAAAAAATTATTAGAGGAAAATTTATCTTCTTATGAGTCATTGCACTTGACAGTCAGCATAATATGTTCCACGTTATAGAATTTTATCTAACCATAGAAATAGTTTTAATAATATCATCATGGTTTCTCAAGGTTCTCATCATAATAGAGAACTACTAGGACATTTTCAATGTGAAAGATACTCCATTACATTATTAAATTTAAGTCATACTGAACTATGAATTATGTATAATAATATATTTTAATTAATATACACTTATTTAAATATACATATAATCCAAAGTACTAATATTTTTTTTCTTCAACACTAACTCCAACATTAGGTACTAAGGTTTATGTTAGAACCCCTTCCATTGTACTCTTTAGGAAAGTAATAGAAAATGTAAGAAAAATATAAAGTCCTACATACAAAAAATAAGCCTTTTGTAACCTATGAAAATGGATTGTGTTATAACCCATCTTGAATAACCCCTTTTAGTTTGTTAGAGAATCCAAGTGTGACCACAGATTCCTACCTCCCATAATCCATGAGTTAGAAACTAGCATCAAGTGTATAAAACACACTAAATGAATAGAATTAGCACCAAAATTTCGAAGTATGATAAAGAAAACTACTAATCAAATTTTTATAATAAAAAAATCTCATTCAAAATGTTAAATTCATGTTATGTCAATGTCTCTAAAATGAATACCTAAATAATAACTCCTACAACAATGACTCCATCTCAAATGATCATTATATCACAATCTAGTAATTCTAATCCTGATTAACAACTATATCATGTAAATATGTAAATATAAAATACATAATAAAAGGATAAAAATTTAAATATACTCAATATGATTCTCCCCCAAAAACTTTCATGAAAATTTTGAATAATAATATTAAATCATTTTTAAATAAAAAACATATCCAACTCAATAAATAACTAGGTCAACTATCATCCCAAACTCACAAAGGATCACTAACCCAATCTATAGTCAATCATATTAATATAATATCTTTAAAATATGTTGGAAGTTACTCTATAGCCTCTTTTACACTAATTTATTCAAACTCACATGCAAAAAAGTGTATATCCTGAAACTCCCCGGCCTTTTATATCCATATAACCTCATACCGCACAACCACCACATAAAAAAACTAAAAAATTACACCAAAACCATAATCATGACATATAATTATATAACCATGAAAAAAAACACATCACAACCATAACTGCATAACACTACATAACCATGACCACATAACAATGTCATTACTGAAGGAACCTGGGGAGCAGCAGAAGCATAAAAGAGATGCAATTTAAAAATTTTGGATTTGATTCATGTTAAAAAAACAATCCACTTAACCCCTTTTCCATATTTCTAAAAGGATAATTCCTAATTAAATTTAAGAATGAAAAATAAAATCAAATGAAATCTTACATGGTACCTCATTCATTTTAAGTTAATGGTTTGATTCTCTCATCATCGATGTGTCGTTGTTGTAAGACGTCAAACTAGAAATCCTATAGATCTTCCACACATGATCCAAAATTATAGGATCATTGATCTGTGTTTCCCAGGTGATATAATTGGAAATCAAAGAGTTTTATAACGTCTCTTTGATTTCCTAAAGAACACAGACTCGATCGAGAAAGCAAGATTGATCTACCCTTGTTATTCCTTCAGAATCTCTCTCTAAGAACATAAGATGATAGGAGAGGAGGAATTTTCTCACTAAATTCGTGAAAATTGTGGATATTATAATTAAAGAGGCTAAAATGAACTTTTATAATTAGTTTATACTTTTGAAAATTTCACTTTGGTCCCTAGAATGTAATAACCTTCATTTTAGACCTTTTCACACAAGTGTGACTTAATAAAATTATCATAAATGTAAAAAATATTTTATCACTAACTTATTAAACTAAAAAATGTTATGTGATAAAATAAGAACCATTAACTTAGGAAATAATTTCTTTAAATAATTTAACAAATCTTAAACATCCAATGTTTGTTTGAAAAATTACATATTTATCATATTCACTTATATGATCAAACAACTTGTGGATACCTTGAGAAAAAAATTCAATCATAATTATTCTAAAATTCAATAGTATAATTGAATTAGTTTTAATTGTGATCAGTTAAACTCAGACATTCACCAACCCCCTCATGTGTGGCCCACTTCATCCTAAAATCATATAAATTATAATAGTTGGAACTTGTGGATACACTAAGTGTGTGACCCTCTAGGTTTTGTCTCAATAGCAATGAGTCCAACCCACATACCAAAATTGAATTCTAGAAACCCATCATGGCCCCTAATGATATATGGAATTCCATACGTACAAATTCCTCCTATGAACACTTATTGTGTAATATAATCTCTTTATCTCATGATATCTCATAAAAAATGATGCACAATTATGTCATCATACTTTTGTTGGTTTATATATTTCATGACCTTGCTAGATGAACTTACCTTCTTGTACCATGGCTATGGAGTTATGAAGGTACTATTATCCTGGTCGACCTGGGCCCATGATATATCTCTTCCTCAACTTGGAAGTGAAAAAAATCTATCTTGATCATTCAACTAATGTCATACCACCAATGATGCACCCAACACAAACTACCTCTCCAAGATTACAATATCTTGGTTTTCACCTTGCATCAATGTATGAGATCATATATGAAACATTGATAATGATATTAAGTATGAATATTAATACACATGTTCATAGATAAGAACAACCAATGACACTCAAAACATGTGGGGTTCCTATTGGTGGGTTTGTCCTGATGATCTCACTACTAGAGATTAACAAGTGAGAAATTCATGATAAGAAGTATCATTTCTTATGATACCCCGACACCAGATAGTCATACATCATATGTTTCCTATTAGTATGATGTATCTAGACTATATGACATATATATATTTAATATTATTTTCATAGTACCCCAAGGTTTTCATTATAGCTGGGAACTACTATAACCTTTTGATATGAAACATAATCTAAGTAAATTACCATATAAATAGTGGATGAAAAAAAATAAACACTATTATGGTAATAATAAATGCATACATGTAATTGTAATCAAAAGTATTGTTCAATTTGGGTCTAGGGAACCCACTATTACAATACTCCAACTTTCACTAGATCCAACTTTTTAACTATCCTTGTTAGCTCTCACGTGATAAGATCGTGTTTATGCTGAGATATGGATTTAGTAATGGGCCTTCCATGTTTCCACTACCTAGTTATTCTTCTATGTGTGACCTTATCTATTTGAGTAAAACTCCTAAAGAGATGTAATCCTCGAGTATATACCTTTTCCCCTATATCCAAACTTGACATGTTGGCTAGTAAGAGTACCATAATTTACAATATGAGAATACTTTACTTACTATGTGTGATTCCATGAATTGGAACAAATTTTTTTATATTTTACATTACTTATTATCTCCCACACAAGCTTCCATGTACTTGATACTTGTAGCTATGGCTGCCACAAGCTTGTATGATCTTTTCTCTCTCATTCCCATAGACTAACTGTGATATTAGATCACAATGATCCAAGGAATACTAGTTTGTGTCCCTTCAAAACTATTATCCTTTCCTCTCCACTTACCAGGAATATATCCTTTGTACTTGATCAAGTACAATCAGATAGGTCTGACTGATTTTCTTAAAGTTCTCCTAGTTACAACTAATATTTTTCTACTATAATGTATAACTTGGAAATATCAATTCTTGTACATATCATGGAATATGGGATTTATCCATCACTAAATAATATGGAATTAAAATCACCATGTTAATATCCCCCTATGTATTGGAACTTTCTACCAGGAGATATATATTCCATGTGATACTAGTAACAATTATCTCTAAAATTTTCCCAACTTGTATTTTTGAATACTATGTTAGTATATATACAATTGACTAGGTATAAGAAACTATTAGATCTACCTCAGTAAATCTTATTCCCTATATCTCTGGTTTCTACTTTAAGTAAATATATTGAGATTTATTTTTATACTAGTATTAACTAACTTTCATACCAATAGCTATTTTCATATGTTAACAAACATATTAGACTGGGAAAACTATGGTTCTCCCACTATCCTCTGGTATACAAATGGATAAAATTCAATCTAAATGAATATTTTATGATCTAGTTGCTTAATTCAATCCTAAACTATCTTTTAGAAACTTTCACCCTTATTAGAATTATATGATGTTATTATCCTTTTCTGGTTGCACCGTATAGACATCATCCATGATTGGCAGTCTTGACATCAAATTCTCAATAAAATGATCACAGAAATTAGCTATGATAAGTAAAAATTTAATGTATTTAGGCATAATGACTTGGTATAACTAATCAATCCTTATTGGTACCAAACTTTTACCATCCATTTATAGTCTCACTTGAATACCTACCATGGTATTTAAATTAAAATCCTTTTGTACATTGATACATGGAATCCATTATTGAATTTTAATTGATCTTGTCAATATTATCTAATTTTTATATAAAAATTACTAGTATGAATCATTATTCTCAATGAATAATGTATCACCTATTATGGTAAATATAAAACCATCACCATGGTTTTATCCTTCCTACGTAGTATATGTCTCTAGAATAATCTTTTCCACATGCTCTTGTGGAACATGTTCCTATGTCAACTATTTGTGCATTTATATCATTGACTAAACCCAAGCCAATCTTTCTCCCACTATCTCAAATAGTGATTTTCACCATTTTATAGAAATATAGTCTATAACATGACTATATCATTTCTATCATAAGGATTTTTGTAATATCCTTAGAAATCATAAGGATGATTATTATAGATTCACATTGTGTTTTTGCTTGATGCAAGTTTGTTTATATATCAACAAACACTTTGAATATAAACACATGTTTTTATGACATAATGAATTTACATCATACTTTAACTCATATGATATCCATTTTTCATGATAGTTGACATATGTTTATGGGATAAAATATTTATTTATAAATCATGTCTATAAAAACAAAGTATCTACAATGCATGAGTTTTAACATTGATGCTCATTTTACTTACATCATGAATCTGATGTGTATAAAGAAATTTGCATTTAGGAATTTCTCAATACTAAATTTTATTGATCAATTTTAATATGTAAGACTCATAATCAATCCCCTTTATTAGCATCATAGATTTTATGTGTATAAGCTAATGTGTGTTTATGAATAACTCAATGCTACAATATATTGATCGATGAATTCTTGGTCAAGATGTTATTTGGCATACCAAGCTGAAGCTTCTCATATCTTATGACCAAGAATATTTCATACTTAACTTTAAAATTCCTTAAACACTTAAAGGAATATTATGAAGTATACCTACCAATAGCTTACCCTTTGAATAGTTCATACTCTCTAGATGAACTAGTTCCGAAATATTTGTGTCATACTATTATTTCTAAAGGTTTATTTGTCCAAAACTATGCTTATAAGTATTTCAATAATACAATAGGATTTTAACTCCAAAGAGTCTAAAAACAAATTGGGTATATCCTTGAAAACTATTTAGTTTTTCTTGAAAATGTATTTTCTTTCCACAACTTGGTATATTTAGTCTTATATTTTATATTCATCATGTATTGTTAATGATTCATGTATCACTGAACTATGACTTAAGTATTCAACACCACAAACAACATTTATTCTGAAATTGGAAAAATTTCTCCTTTTGTCCAATGGACACATGATATTAATGTTTTGGTGATTCTCCAAATGTTCAACTGGAATCAATAAACTTGTAAATAAAGAAGTTGTTTACCTATCACCAATGATTTTGGAACCACCTTTTCTTAGCTGCTTGGAGAAAAAACCTTACTTCTAGTAACATTTCTATACTTACTTGGTTACTATATATAAATACACATATATAACAATAATATTTTATTTAGTATCCAAGAATAAAAATTGAAACATTACTTATATTTTATGAATATTCCTGAACAAGAAGTGACTACATGATTCTTCAATTCAATTCATTGCATTTAAGCTTCTATAGATATATTTTATGATATGTGAATAAAATAACCTCCTATATAATACATATTTCTTTTATGAAAGTTACAAAATTTCCTTTTGCGTCTCTCATTCTATTGGATTTTTCACCTTGTCTTTCAACTTGTTCTCCATAAGAACTAAAGATTGACCTTTCTTTAATGTTCTTATTGCTTGGAGAACCTTACTCAAAAGGTAACTAAGCATATTCTTCACACTATTCATTTTGTAATCTTAAAAAAGATGAATTAAATTGGTGGAAATGATATGATAAAGGGATCTATTTTATGATCATGATCCATATTTCAATTTATATATATCTAGTGTAAATATCACATATTCATATATCTACTTTTCTTTCTCCTCATAAGATTATTGGAGATGAGACAACATGTAAAATCATCCATGTCATGATATTGTATCCACAACTCACATAGGACATTTATGTTAGCATTATGACATAACCATCATATGCATCATACATGATTATTCTATTATCATTTTTACACCCTTTCTTCTTGAGGTAACTTAATAGGTATTGGGGACACCAACACCATGAATTTCAGATACTGTAATACTTTAGGAAATAACATGTTATACTCTTATAAATTCATGCTATATAGGACATTTACTTATCATAGTGTACTTTTGGTATTAATTTCCATTTAAAAAAAACTAAAATCTAGAATATTATACTTTTATCTTGATTAATGATTTAATCATTAAATGTATTCCACTATATTATAGAATTATAGGAACCCTCTATACTAGAATAAGTATACTCTATCACTTGAGTATTATAGTGGAAATAATCCTTGAAACCACTCCCCATATTCTACAAGATTTGGATATGCCACTACTCAGAGAGTCCAAGGTGGGAACTAATCTGTCTAACCACATTAACTTGTGGCTCCTTGATCTGTTGAGTGGAGTCTCATTTCCTATAAAGAATTACTTTTCATTACTCAAATATTTTTCCCTAAAGTTACAAAAATATATATTTGGCTACCCTTTTTATACCAACTTTTTTTAAGTAGACCCTCTAGGCTCATAAGAATTCCCCAGTAGTATGAGGCACCCTTAACTCTGGCTGATTGAACACCCTGTACACCCGATTTAGCTCAAATTTGAGAAATGGAAGACATTTAATAACTTAATATTTTATTTGAGTAATTTGGAAATTTAATATTGGTGAATTAAATACTTTTATATTTAACTTTATTTTTCAATGTGATCGTGCTCATAACTTAACCAGAATTTTAAATAGAAAACATTCACCACACATGTTCATTTTATCTTTTCATGATTGTTTAGTATTATAACATGTGATCAAAAGAAATAAATACATATTAACAAAATAATAAACTATACACATGATAAAATAAATAAATAATGATGTGATCATGATTCGTAAACTATTATTTAATCCATCAAGCGAATAATGGATTAACCAAAAGCCTAGGGGAATTCCTTAAGTCAGTACTTGACTTTAATTTCAATGAATGTAACTCTGATGCACTTCACTTGTTTTTTCTACACCATCTCTCAACTCAAACTACATCTCCATGAACTCCTTCAATCATTACAATTTATATTCACATGCATGTGAGTGGAACTCGGGGTGCGAAATTACATTTTTTATCACTTAAATGTGGACATGCAGAGCCTTATACAAATTAAAGATGGAGGGATGATGTACAACTCATCAAAAAAAAATAATTCTTACATTTTATAAAATATAAATGTATAAATAAATTTAATAAATAATAAACCAAACATGCACAGTTTGATCTCGGCTCATGATCATCCAACATGAAATTATATTGCAGAAGAAAATTAAATTTGCTAAAATTCAACTTGAGGGTATTTTTAATGCACTAACTTGTATTAAAATAATTTTAATTAATTATCAATACGTCCCACAAAACCTAAAATAATTTTATTAAATCTTCTACAATTAAACATATTTTATGAAAATTATATAATTTTTTGGGTCTATTTGGACCTAAATAAGATCCCTAAAAATTAATTTAGGACTAGTGACAGGTTAAAATGGTTAGGACCCAAACATAATTGTTCTGACCCATGATAGGGTATCAATTTAAATTATATATATATATATATATATAATATAAAATGATTACTAGTTTCTAACAGAAGCTTCATCCCTTTTTTATATAAATTTTAAAAAATCTTCCATGGGAAACTTTGAATAAGTTTATAAGTGAAGCTTTGTCTATTTAATTAATCAAGCTTCCATGAGAAGCTTTAAACTAGTTTCCATGGGATTATTTATCATTTTAATTAAGAAAGATTCTTTAAGAAGCTTTAAATTGGCTTTCAAGGGAAGTTTTGTCCATTTAGTTAAATAATATTACTTAAGAATCTTTAAACTCACTTCCAAGATAAGATTTATCCTTTTAATTAAACAATATTTCATGGTAAGATTTAAACTAGATTCCAAGGGAAGTTTTATCTATTTAATTAAACAAGACTACATGAGAAACTTTAAACTATCTTCCAAGGTAATATTTATCCTTTTAAATAAAAAAATCTTCCAAGACTAACTTGTATTGCTAATAAACAACCCTAACCAGATTTTGGTATATCTAGATACCACACAACACACTTACATCCAACTCTGACTAAAATCCATCACACTGATATCCATTAAATTGAATCCAAAACTAGAACTTTAATTTTCATAGAAACCATTTCAAAAAACTTGTCGATCTTTGATCAATCATATATTGGTGATACAAACTCGGATCGATGTGTCGTTAGTTGTGTTGGGACCATATCAAAACCCTCTTTTTGAAGAATCGAAAATTTAATTGAAATTTCAAAATTTTCAGCATTAATAATTAAAAATTTAATTTGAAAAAATTTGAAGGAAACCCTTTTAATATATATCTAAAATTATCACATGTAATTATATTTAATCATAAAAAATAAAATCAAACAAAAGCTTAAACGGTACCTCGTTCGTTTGAAGCCACCGGTTTGATTCTCTCACCATCGATTTTTTGTGGCTATAAGATGCCAAACTAGAAAACATATAGATCATCCACACATGATCCAAAATTCTAAGATCATCAATCTATGTTTCTATGGTTCTAGTGAATGAAATTGAAGATCTTTACAATGTTCCTTCAATCACCTGAAGAACACAGACTCGGTCGAGAAAGAGGGATTGATCCGACCTTTTTATTCCTTCATAATCTCTCTCTAATAACTTAGGAGGAGAGGAGAGGATTACTTCTATCACTAAATTCAATAAAATGGTGTATATTATAATTCAATAGTCTAAAATTATCTTTTATACTTAGGTTATACTTTCCAAAATTTAACTTTGTTCCCTATAAATTAATAACCTTCATTTTAGACTTTTTTGCACATGTATGACTTAATAAACTTGTCATAAATGTCACAAATATTTTATCATAAAATTATAATACTATAAAATTCTAAATGATAAAATAAGAATCATTAACTCAACCCTTAATCTCTCCAAATAATTTAATTAACCTTGAACATGCATTATTTTTTCGAAAAAAATTACATTTTTCTCATATTCACTTTTATGATAAAAAATCTTGTGAATACCTTGAGAAAGAAATTAAATCATCATTATTATAAAATTGAATAATATATTTTAATTATTTTTTATTTTGATCAATTAAACTCAGACATTTGTCGTCACCCGCATGTAAGGCCCACTAAACTCCTATTTATTAGAATAGGTGGAACTTGTGGATACACTAAGTGTGTGACACTCTAGGTCCTTTTCTCAATAGAAATGAGTCCAAAACATGGACCAATAGAGGATTATAGGAACCCAACATATCCCCTTAGGAGATACGGAATTTCATAGCTACAATTTCCTCATATGAACACTTACTGTGTAATATAATCTCTTTGTCTCACAATATCTCATAAAGTATGATGTACACTTGTGTCATCATCCTTTGGTTTATTTATATCTTTCATGACCTTGCTGGATATAATTTTCTCCTTGTACTATGGCCATGTATTTATTAAGATACTACTAGCCAGGTCAACCTGGTCCCATGAGATATCTCTTCCTCAACTCAGAAGTGACAAATTCTATCTTGATCATTCAACCAATGTCATACCACCAATGATGCACCCAACCCAAACTGACTTTCCACCATTTAATTATTATGGTTTTCAACTTGAATTAAAGTAAATGGTAAAATTTCACACATTGATAATGTTATCAAGTCCAAATACGAGTACACATGTTCGTAGATAGGAACAACCAATGACACCTGAAACATGTGGTGTTCCTATTGGCGAGGTTAACCCCATTATCTCACTACTAGAGATAACCAAGTGTGAACTTCATGAGAATAAGAATCAACTCTTATAAAACCCCACCACCTAATAGTTGGACATCATATGTGCCCTATCATTATGATGTATCTAGAACATATTAAATATATATATATATATATATATATATATTTAATATTACAATCATATTATCTCTAGGTTCTCATTATAGCTGGTAAGTGCTACAACCTTTTGATATGACACATAATCTAAAGAAATTTACCTGTAAATAGTGGATACATAAATATCAACACTATTATTGTAAGAATAAATGAATGTATATATTAAACTATATAAATGTAATGGTAATTAAAAGTATTATTCAAGTTGGGTCTAGGGAACTGACTATTACAACAACTACCTCATCATCACATCACTGTCACATAACCACACCACTAAAAAATAATATAAAATCATGAAATCACAATATATACCATGTTTAAAATTTATAGTAAGGAAGGGGGAGTAGGCATCCATTTGTATCACCCATATCCTAGAGGTTGGAGGATCACTTGGAACCCAAAACCTCATATAGGCGTCAAGAAGGTTACCCTATACGGGTGGTGGTGCATAAGAAATGGAAAAAACTTTAAATTATATATACACATAGATATGTGTGTGTGTGTGTGTGTAAAATAATAACACATGTTCCCAAACTAGGGTCTAGTCTTACCAAAAATATCAATACAATAATACCTCATCACTATAACGTCACTACCACACATCATCAACAGCTTCCACCTCTGAACACTTTACAAGGAACACAACAACAATATCACAGCCACTCAATTTTCAAATTCATTTCTGTATTTATTCATCATTAACCACTCAAATACATTTAATATATTAATTTTAGAAAATAAAGCTTCAAATATATATTACCCTTCACATCTTTTACATTTCAAATACCATTTTTTAATTCATCATTTCAATTATTAATCACTACATAAATACCATTTTCAATTGTTTCTTATGTCCCATTTCCCATTACACCTTCCAAAATTTTCTCTAATTTATAATTTAAATATCCTAAGGAAACTAAAATATACTAATTCATCAAAAACCATGCCAACTGAAGGTATCGAGGCATGCAGTGGAAGATAGTGGGCCTGGGATTCAAAAAATTTCACTGGTGATTGATGTAACAACATCATCCCTAGTGAATCACTTCTTCTATTTAAGCTTGAGGATAATTAATGAATAAATTTAAGCATAGAAATTAAACCATAAAAACATGTTTCGATCTAAATTTGAGATCGACATCTTATTGTTACCAGTGATCACTACTAAAAGGATCCAAAGCACAATCCCTCTATATATTCCACAAACACTTCAAAAATCCAAAAGAGTATTGATCATAGAATTCTAGGTGCTAACGTGATGATTTGATTATGCCTTTGACATCCCGATGATCACCACATTGATGTTCCTTTGATGCATGAGGTAAAGCTCAATCTGTTCACCTAGATCAAGATCTTATCTCTCTAGAAAGTGGGATAGGAGAGAGAAGATTTAAAGATATCATAGTGGATAGTCATTGTGTGATATCCTCTCTCATCTAATATATATGGAGTTATGAAATTATTCAAAAAGGGATCTCTTTCCCTCTGAATATTTATTACTCACTATGTACACTATAAACGATATATTATGATTATTGTACTAAATCATAAATATAATTTATATTTTTATCACTTTATTTTAATATAATAAATATATTACATGATAAAACTGATCCATTAACTCGACTCATTATTCCCACAAATATTAAAGGAACCTTGAATATTAATATAATATTTATTCATATAATATTTTCCATATATTTAATTAAAAACTTTTAAATAAATATTATAATTATATTCCTTACTAATTGTTATAAACTTGAATAATATGAATTTATTTATTCATTAGCGATCGTACATGCTCAGAAAAATTTCAGACCTCAGTGGTGGGGCCCATCATGTCCTATATACCTATTCACTATAATTGGGTAGATTCTTGAATATTCTATTGTGTTTAAACCACTAGGACATTATCTCAATAGTTTATAATAGTATTTTCACACTAAGAGAAAAATATAGCAACACGTCAAGACCCCTAAAGAGATGAGGAGTATTCATAGCAACAACAACCAACCTACGAACATTCACTATGTAATATAATCTATTTTTCATTAGATATCTCATAAGGATGAACACTTATGTCATTATCCTTTTCTTTATTTGTTATTTTTTTATCTAACTAGATGGATATATCCTTGACTACCATGTCTATTAGTTTATAAAGGTACTACCATCATGATCAACTTGGTTAGAGATATAACTTCCTTAACTCTAAAGTGATAAATTCTATCTTTAACATTAAACCAATTTCATGCCACCAATGACACACCAAACACAAGCTACCTCAACAAAATTTAATTATCATGGTTTTTTCCTTGAATCATAGTGCCTACTCAAATGGAACAAAATGATAATGATCCTTTGTTCGGAGACCAATACACATGTGTGTAGATAGGAACACCCAATGACACCTGAAACATATAGTGTTCCTATTGGAGGGTTTTTCCTCATGATCTCAATTACTATAGATCACCAGGTGATAACTTCATTAGAATAATTATTAATAATTATGATCCCTCAACACCTGATAGTCAAACATCTAATATGTCTAGAAAGTATGATGTATTTAGAGCATATGACAAATATTTAAGATTAATGTCATAGTATCTCAAGGTTCTCATTATATCCTCAGATAAGATATAACCTTTTAAAATGATAAATAATATATGGAAATTACCATTAAATATTGGATGTAGAAATTTATATACTATAATGGTTAAGTGTACATCATTCATATCTTATTGTATATATGATATGGTAATCAAAAGTACTGATAATGTTGGTTCTAGGGAACCCACTTTTACAACACTCCCACTTTCACTAGATCTAACTTTTTAACTATCCTTTTTATCTCTCACATGTGTTGGGACCAAGTTGAATGGAGAAGAAAGTTTGAAGAGTTATCCTTTGCAGATTGTTGTATTTTGTTGTCAAAGAAGATAAATCAATTCACTTTGTAGAAGGATCACAAATCAGAAGATGCATTGCTGGTATTTATTTCACACATATCATGAGTTAGGAGAACTTGTGATGCAATCCTTATGATGGAAAGGGGGAGAAATGATGATGTCAGTCATATAAAGTTTTGATTGGAAGGAATGATGCTGTTGGGGGATAGGGAAGTTTCAGTTCCCATTGCAACTCTGACGATGCTAAAGATGATCTATCAATGCATAAATATCACAATAGTGGGATTTGTGATAAGAGAAGAAGAATGGTTATGGGAAGCAGTGAAGAGAGAAAATTACAAAGAAATAGACAATCTGGGGATGGCAGAAAAGCACAGTTTAAGGTGGCGTCGTTTTCCAGTGTTTGCCAAATTTTAGGGCCTGAAAATCGGGGGATGAAGATGTGTTTTTGGAAATGGATGAAGCATGAAAGATTGAATATGGTTTAGATTTTTGCGTGCAAGGCATGATTCAAGATCAGAACATCTAAAAATGACAAAGGCATGGAGTGCGCAGAAATTTAGGCATGTTGCGCGCAAAAATAAAGCGGTGCGCGCAATATATGCGGGTTGCGCGAAATAGTAGCGGGTTGCGTGAAAAATTGGATCATTGCGCGAAATATCTGCAAAATGCGCGAAATAGAAGAATGATTTTTTCACGCAAAAGGTGTTTCGAGATCAGAAGCTCAAAAATTTTCAAAGGCATGAGCTGCGCGAAAAATTGGATCATTGCATGAAATATGATGTCGCGTGAAAGGATGGGTTTGCGCGCAATATGGAATGCGGTTTGGAATTTTGCGCGCAATTGGTTCTTCATGATTAGAAGAATGAAAAATGGAAAAGGCATGAGGTGCGCGCAATATTGAAGCATGGCGCGGAATATGAAGTTGCATGAAAGAGTTTTTCCGTGCATAAAGGAGGTTTTACGCGCGGATTAGTGTTTTTCGTGCGGGGTCAAAATTGCCTATAAATATGAGGCTAACCCTCCCCATTAAAAAAAGGCTTGACACATAGAAGAAATTCTGAGCTCTGGTGCGCATAAAATCTTACGCTAAGTGGGGTACGTGAAAAGAAAGAGGTTTTCGCGAAATTAAGACAATTGCACGAAAAATTTGGAAGCTGCGCGAAAAGTGAAACTTTGCGCGAAAAAGGGAAGTTGCACGAAAATGATTTCCGCACCAAAAGGGAATTTTTACGCGCAAGCCATTTTAATTGCGCGCAAGGCACCCTAAAGGCTGCGCGAAATATTTGGGGTCTTCCCATGTATTCATTTTTGCGTAAGAGAGTTCTTACCAGCTTCTGGGTAAGAAAGTGAAGATTTGTACTTCAGAGAATACATCTGTTCAATTGTAAAGAAGCACTGAAACATTGTGTTACCCTATTTGTGCTAAGAGGGAGCACACGCACTGTTAAATTGTTTTCAAAGTGCTACACAAGTGTAAGGGTATATCCTACTCGTTGTATTCCACATCAAAGTATTGTTTTCTAGTGGATTTTGTGGTACTGGATTGTTTCCGTACCATACCAAGGACGTAGCTACTCTTGTTGAGTAGTGAACCTTGTAAATCTTGTGTTCCTGTGGTTGTGTGTGTTCAGAAAGGAAGAAACTCTTTAATAGGAGGCAAAGGTTGTTTCAAAAAGGGGAAACTTAAAAAGAAAAAGATATCACTGATTCACCCCCTCCCTCTCTCAGTGATACTTGGATCCTAACTGGGAACTTCAACATGATTAAGATCATGTATTTGCTAAGTCATGACTTTAGCTAATGGGTCTACCATGTCTCCTCTGCATGTCTATTCTACTACATGCAACCTCTTCTCCTAGAGTAAAACTCCTCAAATGATGTAAACCCTGAGTGTATAATCTTTATTCCACTATCAAAACTTGAAGTCTTGTCTAGTAAGAGTATCATAATTTAAATTATGATAATAATTTAATTTCTAGGTGTTATTCCAAGAACTAGAACAAATTGTTACATATTTTACAATGCTTAGTAGCTACCTTAGAAGCCACAACATACTTGGTATTTGTAAGTTGGACTTCCACTAGATTGTATAATATTTTATTTATTATTACCTTATCCTGAATATGATACTAGATCATATTAATTTATATTAAAACTAGTTTGTGTCTCATTATAACTAGTATTATTTCCTCTCCACATACTAGGTACATATGTTTTGTACTTTCTCAAGTACAATTGGATAGTTCTAACCACTTCCCTTTCTGTTCTTCAGGATATAACTAATATTTTCCTACTATAAATTATATGTTGGAAATATCATATCATTTACATATCATGGAATATGTGATTTATCCATCACATTAGTTTTTGGAATTCAAATAACAACATTAATCTCCTCATATGTTCTATGCATGTATAATTGGATAGATTTAGTCCATCTGAAATTAGTAATAATTCTCACTCAAATTATTCTTACTTGTATTTTTCAATACTATGTAAATATATGTAAAATTGAATGGGTCTAAGAAACTATTAGATATACCTTAGTATATCTTGTTCCCTATAACTTAGGTAGATACTTTAAGTCAATCTCTAGAGAATTAATTTCATTCTGGTCTTAACTAATTGTAATACCAATAACTATTTTCCATATGTTACCAAAAATATTTTACTTGGAAAACTATAGAACTCCCACTAACCTCCGGTAGACACATGGAAAAGATTCATTCCAAATTAATATTATATGATCTTATAGCTTACTTTAATCCTAAACTAGATTTCAGAAACTTTCATCCCTTGTAAGTATTTTATGATGTCACCATCCATTTCTGGTTGCGTCACATGAACACCTTCCATGATTGTTAGTCTTGAAATACAATTCTCAATAGGATGGTTGTATAAATTACCTATGACAAGTGAAATTCTGTTAGATTTAGGCATAACTTCTTAGTGCTACGAATCGAGCCTTATTGGTACCACACTTGTACGATCCATGTATAGTTTCATTTCAATACCCATCATAGCATTAAAAATAATAATCCCCCTATAATTTGACACATAGAATCCATTATTGAATTTTAATTGATCTATCTAATTTTATCTAATTTCCATATACTTATTACTTATAAGAACTATTATTCTCAATGAATAATGTACCATCAGCTGCAGTGAATATAAAACCATCATCATGGTTTTATATTTCTTGTATAGTATATGTCTCTAGAACATTCCTTTTCCACACCTCTTGTGGAACTCATTCCTATGTTAACTATTTGTGCTTCTCCATCATTGACCAAACCCAAGTTAATATTTCTCCTGCTATCTTGGATAGAGATGTGAAACCTTTTAATAGAAATATAGTCTATTTATTTGACTATATCTTTTCTATCATATAGATTTTTTTAATATCCTAAGAAACTTTAGGATGATTATAATAGATGCACAATGTGTTTTTTCTTGATGAAATTTTTTGAATATCCTTAACAAACCCTTTCCATCTAAACACATATTCATATGATAATGGATTTACATCATACTAAAACTCATATGATATACATTTTTCATTATAGTTGGAAAATGGTTATGGGATAATGTCTTTATTTTTTAGGCATCTCTTGAAACATAATGGAAGTTTCTTCAATGAATATTAGTCTCAGAACTAATGCTCCTTTTACTAAAATCATGGATCTGATGTGTAAGAGGAAATGTTCATTTAGGAATTACTCCATGCTACATTTTGGTGATCAATGTTAATATGTAAGAATCATCATCGATCCTACTTATTATCATCATATCCCTAATGTGGATAAGGTAATGTGTGTTTAGGAATTACTCTATGATATATTATATTAATTGATGAATGCTTGGTCAAGATACTCTTTGTCATACCAGCCCAGATCTTCTCATATATTCTGGACATGCATGTGTTATACTTCACTTTCACATTCCTTAATAAAAACTTAAAAGAATATTTTAAAGTATATTTACCTCTATTTTACCATTAGAATCATTCATTCTCTCTATATGAACTAGTTTTGGAAGGTTTATGGCTTAACTTTATTTATAAAGGTTTCTTTTTCTAAACTAAATAAGTATATGTATCGATGATACCTAAATTTTTTAGATCCATTGAGTCTAAATACCATACCGGTATATCCTTGACATCCACTTTTAGTTTTTTCTGGACAAATAATTATCTTTACATAACTAGGTATATAAGTATTTTAGTTTATATTCATAAATTGTTACCTATCATTTATGTATCACTGAACTATTACTTGAGTATTCGACACCGCAAACAAACATTCATTACTAAATTGGAATAATATCTATTAGTTTCCAATGGACACATGAGATAATATTTTTGGTAATACTCAATAAAATTTATATTATAATTTTTAAACAAGGAAATATAGAAGTTTTGTGCTTCTCACCACTGACTTAGGAACCGCCCTTTCTCAACTGCTTAAAGAACACACCTTACTTCTAGTAACATTTATATACTTACTTGGTTACTATACTCAAATAAACATATTTAATAGGAATATTGTATTCGATACCCAAAAATTAAAACTAAAACATTACTTACAATGATGAATATACACTGAAGAAGAACTAGGTACTTGATTATTCAATTCATTTCATTACATTTAAAATTACATAGATTTATTTCACGATATGTGAAGAAAATAACCTCCTATTTAATACCACTTTCTATATAGGATTTTCTGAAGGTTCCTTTGAAGTCATTCTTTTCATTGGCCTTTTCACCTTTCCTTTAAACTTGTATGCCATAAGAACTAAATATTAATCTTTTTTTAATGATCTTATTTACATGAAGAACCTTACCCAAAAGGTAAAAAATAATTTTTATCCAAAATGTTCTCTTTTTAATCTTAACCAAAATTGGAGAATATGGTTGAAAATGATATTAGAAAGGAATACATTTAAATATCGTTAACCTTCTTTCAATTTACACATATCTAATGTAATTATTCTCTATTCATATTTTTTTCTTCTCTTTCTTCTTACAAGCTTCACGAATATGACACAACATGTGAAATCATCTATGTCCCGATGTTATAAACAAGACTAAATTCAGACATGGATGATAGCATTATGAAAAAACCTTCATATGCATAAGAAGTGAGTCTCCAGTAAATATTTTTACACCATTTCATACTGAGGAGGATTAACAGGTATTGGGGTTCTAGAACCTTGAATTTCATATATCATAGTATTAAGTGCAAGTGCCAATTTTACTCTTAGTAAACTCGTGATAGATATGACATTATCTTTGTCTAATAAATATCTCAGTATTTCTTGTGGAATTACTTTACATTTTCTACAAAAAATAAAATCTAGAATATTATTCTTTTATCTTGATTACTGATTTAGATATTATTGATTAATTAAGTAAATCATTAAATGACTCCCACTATTTTACCGAACTCTAGAAACCCTCAATACTAAAACTGGAATACTATATATATTGATTATTCTAGTGGAAAGGATCGTTGAACCTTCACTCAAAGTCTACAATCTATGGTTATTCCACTACTCTGAGAGTTGAAGATAGGCGTTTGACTGGAAAACCAAATTAGCTCACAGATCCTTGATTTGTTGAGTGAAGTCCCAGCTTCTAAAATCATAAATATGATTTACTCAATTATTTATTTTAAGGCTTCAGAAAGATATATTTGGATACTTATTTTCTGATAACTTTAGTTAAGTAAACTCATCACCCTCATAAGAACTCCCTGGTAGTAGGAGGCACCCTCAACTTTAGCTGACAAGTACCCCAAACTTCTGGTTTTGTTCAAATTTGAATGATGGAAGGCATTTGCAACTAAATATTTATTTGAGGGTTTTATTATTATAAGAATAAAAGAAATCATTTTATATTTTATAAGCACATACTATGTGATCTTACTCACAACTAACCATGAAATAAATAGAAAAAATCAATTGTGTCACATTTTTATTTCACTATTGGAATTTTGGATATTTGTGATGGTCTATTTATGACAGGATCCCGTTGCAAAAACTATTTTGTGATGGGGTCCCATCCCAAATAGCCTGTTGCAGAAAACAGCATCGCAATTAGTATTTTTTGCGATGGGCCTATCGCAAAAAAATAATACTTGCGATGGAAAGTGGTCTTGTCGCAAATAGATCTCTGATTAAATGCATTATATATACAAGAACCTTTCGCGACGGGCCCGTCGCAAATAGTATATATGTTATAAACCTTTTTTGATGGGCCCATCACAAAAAAAAAATTGCGACTGTAAAGAAACCCATTGCAAAAAACTTTTAAAAATATATATATAATCTATTTGCAACGGGCCCCCATTGCAAAAGGTCTCGTCACAAATACTTAATAAAATTTAAAAAATAATATAATTATGATTAATGAAAAAATAATATTAATATTGTTGAAATAATAAAAAAAATAAAAAATATTAAAATTCTCATTATTTGAAAATACTTAATAAAATTAAATAAAATAATAAAATTTTGATTAATGAAAAAAATAATATTAATAATATTAAAATATTAAAAAAATAAAAAATACTAAAATTCTCAATATTTAGAAAAGAAAATATGAAAAAATCATAAAATATTATTATTATTATTATTATAATAAGTAAAAAAACAAACATTAAAAAATATAATACTAATAATAAATATTAAAATATTAAAATATTAAAAATAAAAATAAAATATGCAATATTTGTACCAATATAAAAGAAAAAAACTATAAATAGTTCATATTACAACAAATATTCAATTCAAATGTTTTTAATAGAACAAAAAATAATTGGGGGTAGTCTTCTATAGGAGCTTGAGGAGCTGGAGGAGATGGTGAGGAAACTCCATCCCTAAACTATGAGTCAGACGGCGAATGTACTCTATATGCTCGTGCTTCTGTTGTTTCCATCGACACATGTCCTCCTTGTGTTGTTGTTGTTGTTGCTACCATCGATGCGAGTCCTCCTCGTGCTGCTGCTGCTGCTACTACTACTGTTGACATGTCTCTTGTTACTTCTTCTGCAACTCTCTATAAGCTCAGTTTGAGCTTGCAACTGTTTCTAATATTGTGATCCAAAATATGATTCCTCTCCACGACCTCCTCTAGAACTCAACACTGACACCACCGTAGTACCATAATAAGTCACAGGAGTCAAATGAGAGTCGATACAAACTACTCGGCCCTTCTCAAAGGCATATTGGGTCGCCTGCATCCATGCTGCCTCATCAAAATGGTGGGCACTAGTCTAATCAGCCATCTCGACCTGACTCTCATCCCGTGTCTAAGAGGTCACAGCCTTATATGACTCCTTTAGTTTCAATTAGAAATTAAAATAGTGAAAATATTATATGCATTTAATTTTCAAACTGAAAAAGAAATAATACTGACCACAATCTGAGGCTGGCGATCACCTCTAATCTCTATAGTGGCTGGATCATTTTACATCCTCCGATAAACATCGTACTCCGTAATATCAGGATGATCAACTTCCTATATGGATATAAAATAAACCATTTATACTTAATGTGGTATAAAATATTTAAAAAATCTACTTACCATATGCTCTCTATGCATACTGAATATACGGCTACCAGCTCGATGTGTCACCTCCTGTCTCCCCCGGTTCTGCCGACCCAATAAAGATCTTCTCTGAAATCCACCACTCAACCAGTGTAAACATAATCCATCCCAAACGTGAGATGAAATGTACTCTGGTCAGTGGGCTCTACCTGACTCATCAAATATTGTTACTCCTTCTTTATTAATGGTTTTCATTCTCAAATTGTGCAAAAACTGACGGAAATGCTCACGCATAGACACCTCTCATGCCTCGTGGATAGCGTCACGCATGCTATCATTGATGGGATGCCATAAACCCTACAAATAATTTATAATATCAAGTTATTAATTAATTAAATTTATAAATAAATATTATTTATTTACGTACCAGTTAATTATTGAACATTCCAAGCCACACATCAATGGGAATCTGTTCTCATGTGATCCATGACTGAGAAAAATAATTGTGCAAGATAGCACTCCCTTTTCCAACAGCTACATGCGCAAAACTGTGAAAAAAGAACAAATAATCAAAAAATTATTATATAAATAAATTAATGAAAGCTAACTAAAATATACAGGTTATCATACCTCCGCATGCGTGGATTGAAACCAAGATGTGGATGCTGCTTGGGGATATGGTCAAGAATCATTAGTCGCGCAGGACCACACCCCCACTTCGTACCCCCTGAACTGCCAGTAGGCTGAGGGTCAGATGATCCCAAATCCTCATCATCCAAAGGTAGCTCAGCCTCCTCGAACTCAAGAAATAGATTAGGGTCCATCTGAAACACAAAATTACTGTTGTTAGCAGATAGTTGAAAATAACTATTACATATAGATATATATTAGTTATTATTATAACCAACATTTAACAGTTTCAATGTTCACCTTCATCATCATCTTCATATTTGACAATGTCAATGTCTTCATATTCATCATCGACGTCATCCATATCCATATGAGTTCCAGTTTCATCATCTCTTTCTATTTCAAATTCATTTGTAACATCATTAAATTCATCGTCACCATCGACCCTTAATTGTGGGGTGTCATCATCGATAATCATGTCTCTTTGTGAAAAATATAGATTTTGAGTAGTCTCTTAAAAATTTTCAATTCCTTTTACTTCATCAGAACCACATTAAATTTGACTAAACTGATTTTTCTGAGATTTCATTTTTATTATGCTCCACTAATCACTCAAGTCTCTTGAAGTAGCACAGTACTTTTCATAATATATTTTATGTGCCTGTTGAGCCGGTGAAAATGTTTCATTTACTAAAATAAGACTTTTATATTTAATATCAATGATTCCATGAATCGAATGGACATGCAAGCCTCTCTCAGTATCCAACCACCAACATTTAAACTTTGTTATGTAATTTTTTCCTAGATAAAAAAGTTCAATAATTTCATCCAGCATTCCATAAAAGTCAACTTTAGTTTCTCTATGATTTGATCCTCTCAATAAAACTCCATTTTTCATTGTTTTTTTAATTCCCCATATGCACGTGTATGAAATAGAAATCCATTCACCACATATGCATTATAAGATTTCACCATTTTGGATGGTGGGTTACTCAATATACACAGTCGCTTATCAATTTTATCAGCATGTTGAGACACCTGAAAATTTTTAAAACAATTATCAATATAATAAATAATAAACTGAATTAATATATTAAACCATCAATAATTTATGTTACCAGTTTTTAAAACCATTGAGAAATTTTTTTCTATCGACGTTCTTCAAGAGCAGCTGTTGTAATTTGTGGAAGCTATTTCTTGATATGATTATCATATAACCTACAAAAAAAATAAGTTTACTTATTTTAACATAAATTATAGAATAATTTATCGAAACACTCATAGTAAAAATGATGTCATTTCTTCACAGTTGAGCAGAACATATGTATGAGTTCTGTGATGTTCATCATTTGAAATCCATCGTTCATGAACTCCACCGAAGCCAAGATCTGGCTAATTAAAAATTGATAATTGATTTTCCATTTCATCACCAGTATTACCCTCATTCCATTCTCTGTGGTTTTGTTTTGAGGGATATTCAGATTCAAAATAATTAGAGCTGAAAAAAGCAATTTCCTTTTGCAAATAAGATTCAGCAATTGAGCATTCAATTGATGAATTGTTACGTACTTTTTTCTTCAATTTCTGCATGCATCTCTTGAATGGGTACATCCATAGAAACTGTACCGGACCTCCACATTTAGCTTCATGTGGAAAATGTAATATTAGATATTCTATTGAGTCAAAGAAAGACGGTGGGAAGATTTTTTATAGTTTATATATAATGACAACAACATCTTCTTCCAGTTTACTTAGTGAATTATAGTATGTTGTCGCAACCCAAATGTCTCAAAAAAATATGATTTTTTTTTATTGAATCCTAAATCATATAATTCAACAAACCTCTGAATCAAATTGGAATAATTCTTTCCATTATAACATGACAATCATGACTTTTTAATCCGGTAATATGACAATTCTTAAAACATCTGCCCAAATTGGAAGCATAGCCATTTGGAAGTCTCAAATCCGCAATCCACTGACAAAATAATAAGTGACTCTCTTTGGATAGTGTATAAGCTACTTTTGGCTTCATTAACCTCTAAGATCTGAAATTTTAAAACAGTTCAAGTTATGGTCGTCTGTAAATTTGGGCAAGATCTAACTGTGGCTTTACATCATCTTTGGTCTTACCTGGTGTATCCAAAACTATATGAAATAAATTATCAAAATAGTTCTTCTCAATATACATGACATACAATATGTGGCAGACCAACAAATCAGACTAATATTTAAGATCCCAAAAAATGCTCCGTTTTATCCAATTATGCTCTTTCCCAAAGCCATGAATTTTTTGTTGGTTTACTATTGGACCAAATGTGATGGGGGTAATGAAAATACAACTACTTTTAACTCTGTACCTGAGATCATTTTATAGGTTCATCCCTTTCAATTGTACCTTTTCTGAAATGAGGTTTGTTTTTCCGAAAAGGATTATCGGTTGAAAGAAATCTATGATGACAGAAAAAATAGCAAGGTTTTTTTCCATTGATGAGCATAAAGGATTTGTTGTCTTTCATACAGTTAGGACACGATTTCAAACCATGTGTACTCCCGCCAGATAACATGATATATGCCGATAAGTCACTAATCGTCCACATCAATGTAGCTTTTAATATGAAATTTTGTTTCGTAGAAACATCATATGTACTAAAACCATTACTCTACAATGAATTTAATTCAAAAATCAAGGGTTTCAAATAAACATCAATATTATTTTTCGGATGTCCTGAGATTAATAAGGTCAAAAATATATAGGACACCTTCATCAACATCCATTGAGGTAAATTGTACAGAGTTATAAAGACAGGACAACATCAATACTGACTATTATAACAACCAAATGGATAGAAACCATCAGTAGAAACACCCAATCACACGTTTCAGGCTTCTAAAGAAAAAGAAATATGCAGTCGGTCAAAATGTTTCCATGAATCAC
This sequence comes from Viscum album, assembly GCA_963277665.1. Lineage (NCBI taxonomy): Eukaryota > Viridiplantae > Streptophyta > Magnoliopsida > Santalales > Viscaceae > Viscum > Viscum album. The sequence goes on from OY728142.1 coordinate 1,937,337,496, forward strand.
CATCAGATGGATGATTCAAGATTTTATCGGTTGAAATCTTGGTTTTGTGCCATAACATCATTGACACTGTGTTCCGAGACATAAAAAAATGCCGCAACCTGTGTGTAAGGGAAAAATATCTCAACTCTTTCATAGGAATTGATCCAGACTTCCTCGGTTGAGCATCTTTATACCTAGATTTTCCACATGTGGGACAACTATCCAATGACTCATTTTCGCCAGAATATAAGATGTAATCATTTGCACATGCATGAATATTCCAATAACTAAGGCCCAGATTACGAACCAGCCTCTTGCTCTCATAGTAATTTTCAGGTAACACATTTCCCTTAGGTAACAGTGTTTTAACCAAAGAAAATATCTAATCAAAATAGTTTTTTTACATTTCATTATCTGATTTAATAGCCATAAATTTTTCAACCGCTTCTAATTTTCTTATCTTGTAACCAGGATATAATGCATCCTTAGCAGACCTCAACAACTCATAAAATTTGGATGGTGCCAACTCATGAGTTAAATCAATAGCATCCTGAGTTTTAGTTTGTTGAACAGATGAACCTGCAACATCATGCACTAAATTTTGAAACCATGATGGATCCAGAATCAAGTTATTAGTATCTTCTCTGGAACTGTGTTCACCGTGTTGATACCAAAATACATAATCTGGTTGAAAACCAAACTACAAGAGATATCCCCCAACCTTGGCAAATGGGTCAAACGTTCTAAGAGCACATTTTTAACAAGGACACTTAATTGTGTCTTCTGAAAAAAAAATCTGGTTTTGATAATGAAAATGATAAGAAAGCTTCAACACCCTCAATATATACAGGATTTAAACCAGAACTTTTTGGATTTCTACACTGATTTATCCAATTACGATGATCTAATAATGACTCTTGTCAACTTCCATGTTCTTTATTTTTGTACAAAATATAAAATCATTACTGTTTTTGAATAATTTGAAATTAGAAAAATAGTATCCAAAAAAAGAAGATAAATAATTACAACTACTTCTTATTACTAATTATTACTATTTATTACTATTCATTACTATTTATAACTATTTATTACAAATTATTACTATTTAATATTATTTATTAGTATTTATTAGTATTTATTACTATTTATTAGTATTTATTACTATTTATTAGTATTTATTACTATTTATTAGTATTTATTACTATTTATTAATATTCATTAGTGTTTATTAGTATTTATTAGTATTTATTACTATCTATTACTATTTACTAGTATTTATTAGTATTTATTAGTATTTATTAGTATTTATTAGTATTTGTTAAAATTTAGTAGTATTTATTTCTATTTATTAATATTTATCACTATTTGTTACTATTTATCACTATTTATTACTATTTATTACTATTTATTACTGTTTATTACTATTTGATACTAATTATTAGTATTTATTAGTATTTATTAGTATTTATTACTAATTATTAGTATTTATTACTATTTATTAGTAATTATTAGTATTTCTTAGTATTTATTACTAATTATTACTAATTATTACTAATTATTACTAATTATTACTAATTATTACAAATTATTACAAATTATTACTAATTATTATTAATTATTACTATTTATTACTATTTATTACTATTTATTACTATTTATTACTATTTATTACTATTTATTACTATTTATTACTATTTATTACTATTTATTAGTATTTATTAGTATTTATTACTATTTATTTCTATTTATTACTATTTATTACAAATTATTACTATTTATTACTATTTATTACTATTTATTAGTATTTATTAGTATTTATTACTAATTATTACTAATTATTACTAATTATTACTAATTATTACTAATTATTACTAATTATTACTAATTATTACTAATTATTACTAATTATTACTAATTATTACTAATTATTACTAATTATTACTAATTATTACTAATTATTACTAATTATTACTATTTATTACTATTTATTACTATTTATTACTATTTATTACTAATTATTACTATTTATTACTTTTATTACTATTTATTATTATTTATTACTATTTATTACTATTTATTAGTATTTATTAGTATTTATTATTGTTTATTACTATTTATTACTATTTATTAGTATTTATTACTATTTATTACTATTTTTTACTAATTATTACTAATTATTACTATTTATTAGTATTTATTAGTACTTATTAGTATTTATTACTAATTATTACTAATTATTACTAATTATTACTAATTATTACTTATTATTACTAATTATTACTAATTATTACTAATTATTACTAATTATTACTATTTATTACTATTTATTACTATTTTTTACTATTTTTTACTATTTATTACTATTTTTAACTATTTATTAACTATTTATTACTATTTATTACTATTTATTACTATTTATTACTAATTATTACTAATTATTACTATTTATTAGTATTTATTACTATTTATTAGTATTTTTTACTATTTATCTGTATTTATTACTATTTTTTAGTATTTATTACTATTTATTAGAATTTATTACTATTTATTACTATTTATTTCTATTTATTACTATTTATTAGTATTTATTACTATTTATTAGTATTTATTTCTATTTATTAGTATTTATCACTATTTATTACTATTTATCACTATTTATTACTATTTATTAGTATTTATTACTATTTATTACTATTTATTAGTATTTATTACTATTTATTAGTATTTATTACTATTTATTACTAATTATTACTATTTATTACTATTTATTACTATTTATTACTAATTATTACTACTTATTACTAATTATTACTAATTATTACAATTTATTACAATTTATTACTATTTATTACTATTTATTACGATTTATTACGATTTATTACTAATTATTACTAATTATTACTATTTATTAGTATTTATTACTATTTATTAGTATTTGTTACTACTTATTATTACTTGTTACTACTTATTACTACTTATTACTACGTATTACTAGTTATTACTACTTATTACTACCTATTACTACTTATTACTACTTGTTACTACTTATTAGTATTTATTACTATTTATTAGTATTTCTTATTATTTATTAGTATTTTCTTACAATTTATCAGTATTTATTACTATTTATTAGTAATTATTACTATTTATTGCTATTTATTGGTATTTATTACTATTTAATAGTATTTATTACTCTTAATTAGTATTTATTACTAATTATTAGTATTTATTACTAATTATTTGTATTTATTACTATTTATTAGTATTTATTTGTATTTATTACTATTTATTAGTATTTATTACTATTTATTAGTATTTATTACTATTTATTAGTATTTATTACTAATTATTACTTGTTAATACTATTTTTTACTAATTGTTAATATTTATTACTATTTTTTTCTAATTATAACTATTTATTTCTAATTATTACTAATTAGTGTTAATTACTATTAATTACTGCAAATTACAGCTACTAATTATTAATTATCGCTAATTATTTATATACATTACTAATTATCGTTAATAATTAATAATTATTACTAATTACTAAGAATTAATAAAAATAATTTTATTTTATTATTACAAATAAATACTGATTACAAGACAATTTAAATTTAACTTATTTACAACTAATCAACAATAATTAAAATTAATATAAAGAAATGAAATAAATGCTAAATTAAATAAAACATAAATACCTTTAAACTTGATCTCTTATAATTGTAGGCGGCTTCACAACTTCTTCATAAAAAAACTAACTCTCTAAAATTTTCCCTCTAAAATTAGAGTTTGCAGAAGCAGAGGAAGAAGGAATTTAGGAGGAGAGGAGGAAAAATGGAGGGGGTATATATAGGTTAGATTAGTTGCGACAGGAGTATTAGCGACGGGAATCCCGTTGCTAATAGTACTTATTGCGACGGGTCCCGTCTCAAATACCTTCAGCCGCATTAATTACTGTCGGAGGTTAAAAGGTTATTTGTGATGGGGCTCGTCGCAAAAAGTAACCTGCCGACACACTATCTGTGATGGGACAACATCCCGTCGCAAATAGGTTTTTATCGCCTCCGGTTATTTGTGATGGGTCTCATCACAAATACCCTCCGGGGGTCGAACTAATTGCGACAGGGTATCCCCCGTCGCAACTAGGTCTTACCTCCTCCGGGCATTTGCGACGGGCGGTGCCTACCCATCGCAAATGCCCTTTCGTGCGATTTGCCATGCAAACTGCCCCAATCCGCACGTAAGTTTTTGCGACGGGGTGCCTATTCCCATTGCAAATAATTGGTTATTTGTGACAGGTCAGTCAACCCGTCGTAAATAACCTCTTCGATGGACTATTTGCGACGAGATTTATTCCCGTCGCAAATAACGGTTTTTCCCGTAGTGTTTTATCAGTGCATGTTTGCTTGTTATTTTATGCGATCTCATGTGAACTACACATACATAAAATAATAAACTATTCATAAATAAAATAAGACGACATGATCATAAGCTTATACTAATGGTTAATCCATTGAGTGAATAATTGATCAACCTAGACACTAGGGTTAACTCCTTGAGTCACGTCTCTTGGGACTCAAGTTGTATTACTCATCCATCCAATTGGTCAAACTCCAATTAAGTGTTTCACAAAATCTCAGTGCAATGTATTTCCCTTCCCATATTTATAATTAGACAACAATACTCACAAACAGGTGAGGGGGTCTTGGGAATTTTGAATACAGATAAAAAAATTCTCTGGGCATGTAGGCCATTGTACATATAATGATGAAAAGACGACATAATGATAGTAATTTATTAAAATAATTACTATAAACATGCATTGCAATAATTAAATAATTGAATTAATGAAAGACATGCATTTCTTGGTTCACGGATCATGATCAATCGATATGCATTAATCTCATGTATAAATATAATTTCATAAAGGAAATTAAACATTCAATTAATTATTTTTTATGACGAGGATTTTAATGAATTAAAAATTCACTCTTATTTTTAATTCAAAATATATGTTGTTTAGTCCCATTAATTAGTTTAATTATATTTAAACATTTAACATAATTTGAAATATTACTGATTAAATTAATTATTTTTAGATTTCATATATATTAAAAAATTATAACTTGTTTCGAAATATATGTTTATATATATAATTTAATACCTAGGACTCTACACAACCCAAAAATGGTCAAGCGAGTTGGGATGGACCCACCCAGGAAAATGTCATGTCAGACCAGACTTATCCATATGCATTCTGGGCCAGGAAATGATAACGAGTCCCATTTGGAGTTGATCTACTCGAAACTAGAAAGCACTTGTGAGGCAGTGAGTGAGGGGTAACTTGCCCCGAATTTGCTGCGGGTGGTCAGATTCTAGATGGAAAATGGTGGGGGGCTTCGAGACCGATGGGTCCGGAAGCAGTGCAAAGGTGGTGTCCTGGCTACATGAGAGTTCATGTGAGAGTATATTGGTGTGGGCGGATGGGATGGTCTGGCAGTGTGATCCCAACAGTAGGCGGCTCAGGAAAGGGGATGCGAGGTACGACGGCACTACCGGGAGGCGGTCGGATCTCGCGACTGGAAGCAGTGGTATTCTACTGATTAAGGTAGCTCATCCCACTCAGAGTCCTCCAGTGGTCTGACTGGGGAGGGGAGGTGAATCCCCAGGGTCTATCCTTAATAGTGGAGGTGGTGCCCAAGCCAAGCAGTGGCATGGTCCAGGATCATGGATGACACAAATAGATCTCAGTTAGGCTACATTCGGTGAGTGGGGATGTGGCATCTGGCAGTTCTATGGTCTTTGGAGTGTGTTCAATTGTAGTGGAAGATGGTTGAGGAGATTAGGAAAGTCCGGCAGCCCGGATAGCGAAGCGATGAGCAGGAATGAGCTGGGGTGCTAGTGGGGAAGCTCTGTCGCAACTAGTGACTCACGAGAGTCGGTGGTTGGATCTACCATGAGGAGGTGTAGCGGTGCTCAGAGAACCAGGATAGGCGGGGCATGAACACTGATTGGGAGGGGTGTTAGTCTAGTAGGGGAAATATGGGGTTCATCATTATGAATTTTTTCAAAAGTTTTCTTTCAATTTTTCCACATCCACCCCAGACTCTTTGTTTTTCCACACAGACAGCGGCTCGACAGACTTTTTTTAAAAAAATTATCTTAAAAAAAAGGTTACCCACTATTAAATTGTCTTTTTATTGTTTTATTAATCCTATCAATTATAATTTCAATAACATAATAATAATATAATATAATTTTTTAAATGGAACTAATTGCAATATTCTGGTGACTATTCCTACCCCGATATCTCCAGTCAGAATGTAACAATTCACCGAAATTCTCTCTCCCAAATAATTTTGGGTTAAATTACATATATTTAAATATATTTTATTTTAATTAAATATGAAAATTAAGTTAAATTTGTGTCCAAAACTTCATATGACCTCAGGTTGTTCATCTATGTTCGGATTGAAATGTCGCCTCCAGTGTTGGTATGGAAACAACTTCCCCTTCTAAATTTAATAAAATTTTAAATTGTTCCCTTGGATAAACTTTTTTAGGCATCCCTTTGATACCAATTGAATGTACAGGGGCACACGGTGAAAGCTAGTGGGATGGGTATTTAAAAATGTTCACCAACAATCCATGTAACAATGTCATCGTCGGCGAAGTACTGCTTGGGTTTAAGCCTGAGGATCACATGTGAATAAATTTAAGCACAAAATCTAAACCATAAATACTTGGTTCAATCTAAATCCACAATCAACATTTTCCTTATGTCATTGATCATTTCTCAAAGTATCTAAAGTAGAATTCTTATATATCATTCACACGCGCTTAAAAAATCCACAAGAGCATTGATCATCAAATTCTTGGTGCTAGCATGGTGATCTGATGATGCCTTCGACGTCCAGACAATCACCACACCAACATTCCTTCCATGCGTGATGGAGAGATCGACCCGTTCACCTAGATCAAGATATTATCTCTCTAAAAGTGGGAGAGGAGAGAGAATATCTAAAGAGCTCGCAGTTAATAGTCATCATGCAAGAGCATCTCTTGTCCTATATATAGTGAGATATGTAATTACTTGTGAAAAGGCTTCCCAGCCCCCAAGTATATATTATTCACTATATAAACTATAAATTATATATTATTACTACTGAACTAAATCATAAATATCTTTTATATTTTTATCACTTTATTATAATATAATAAATATATTATGTGGAAAAACAAAGTCATTAAATCAACTTGTTGTTCCTACAAATATTAAATGAAACTTGACTATTAAAATAATATTCATTAATATAATATTTTCCAAGTATTTTCTTAAATACTTGTAAATAAATTTAATAAATAAATTTATTTCTAATTATTATAAACTTGAATAATATAAATTTATTTATTCATTGATGATCTTAAATCCTCAATCAAATCCCACAACCCAGTGGTGGGGCCCACCATGTCTTATATACCCATTCACCAGAATAGGGAAGGTTCTTGAATATGTTATTGTATGTGACCCTCTTGGAACTTATCTTGAAAGTTTTGAATAGTATTCATGGGAAAAGAGAAAACTCTAGCAACACATGAATGCCCCTAAATAAATAAGTAGTAGTCATAGCTATGACAAATAACCTACGAACATGCATTGTGTAATATAATCTCTCTTTCTATAGATATCTCATAAATAAGGACACGTACTTATGTCATCATACTTTTATTTCTTTATTATTTTTTGATCTAAACAGATGGATTTACCCTTGACTATCATGGGAATGTATTTATGAAGGTATTACCATCATGAACAAATTTTATGGAGTCATAACTTCCTCAACTCAGAGATAAAAATTCAATCTTGATCATTCAACCAATGTCATACCACCAATGACGCACCCAATACAAGCTACCTCACCATAATTTTATTGTTATGGTTTTTTCTTTGTATCAAAGTACATGATCAGATGGAACACATTGATAATGATATCAAGTCATGAAACTAATACACATGTCTATAAATAGGAACATTCAATGACACCTGAAACATGTGGTGTTATAATTTATGGGTATGCCCTCATTATTTGAACTACTAGAGATCACTAAGTATGACCTTCATGAGAATAAGTTTCAATGATTATGATCCCCCATCACATGATAGTTATACATCTACTGTGTCCAATCAGTATGATGTATCTAGAATAAAGGACATATATTTAAGGTTAATGTCACAGTATTGTGAGGTTATCATTATAGTTTTGGATTTTCTATAACCTTTTGATATGATAAATAATATGTAGGCATTACCATTTAATTGTGCACACCGAATTGTATACACTATAATGGTAATTATACATCATGCGTATCATACTGTATACATGATATGGTAATCAAAAGTTTTGATAAATTTTGTTCTAGGGATCCCATTTTTACAACACTAACATCACATAAAATCACTGATAATTTCTCCACATCAATGAACCATACAAAAATATGTCAACACCTACTTTCTAAACTAGAGTAAGAAACCATCCCAGGTCCATCACCATACCTAAAAAAATAACATAAATAAAACATCTCAATAATAAATCAATATCACATTTCCAATAATTTCCATTTTATTACCAATTCATACTTAATGTATAAATTATTAAAAAACCCCAAATAATGTATTATTTCATTCATTACTTGTTGGATGAGAAGAGTATACACCTATCTAAAAGAGTGGGACGAAATAGAGTTTATAAAAATAAAACATAAAATTTTTACCAACCTATTTAAGAATGTTATCAGAAGAAGTTTCATACTGATCAACATTATAATAATAGAAAGAGATAGATTATAATATATAATATAAAACTTTTCTATATAAATGAAAAGTGTAATTATAATCATATAAAAACAAGTAAAACAAACTTATACAAAGTATGGAAGAAAACCTACAAAACTTTTATAAGAAATATCAACATGTTATATTTAAGTGTTAAGAAAGTAATTAAACAGACTCAAGGTATTCGTGTTATTCACCTTATCATAAAGGTCTATCTATATTTAACCAATAAATCCATCAATACAAAGATCAAACACAACTTCCTTTTTTATAGCCTTAGGAACCCTCAATCATACTAATCGTTATAAACCTCTATCTCTCTACCCTAAATTCCATTGATCAAAAAATATCATACATATATATTTCAGAAAAAAAAAATATCTTAAAGAATTTAGAATAGTATCCTAACAATCAAATTCTATAAGAAATAACTCTTTAAAGTTATAATAAAGTGTACCCAAGTAATAAGGAATTAAAAAATCTTCATGAAAACTTTAGATAGTCAAAGTTGTAGAAAGGTTCCTCCTCCTTGGATGTGGATCTATTTTGAATCACACTCCCAATAATCATATTTGTCATTTCTCAAAGATGGTTTCAATGACACCGTAAGAAATCATTTTTCACTTGGAAAGTTCAACACACTGTCTTCATCTAATATTCATCATGTTTTACACTACAACAATTTATTTGGTTCTGGAAAATATAATGAGATATCTTCTTTTGGTAGAATGTATGTAGTTATTCTATAAGGATCTGGCCTTAAACATTACATAATACAATTAATTCAACTAGATTCCACTTCTTTACATTCACAAAGATCTTTTTGGTTTAGAGTTTTAGAAAGTTAGGAAATAAATCATACAGATCAACCCACACACATACAAAGTGGGTATAACTAAAACAGTATCCATTTCTTTCATAACACAAATTTTTTTAATAAAATATTAATTTTTTTCATTAAAAGTATTGACAACATTCATCTTGGATTCTTCTTTTATCTTATCCATCCTTACTCCCTATGAAAAAGAAATTAAGACTTGGTGTGATCACAAAATATTAATAAGGGATATAAAAATAAAAAGAGAAATCGTTAGTCCATGAATACTTATAAACATATGAAATAATTTTCACAAAGATATACTTATCACCCATAAAGAATCATATACTTACTTGTGAAACATGAGATTTCCATAAATCATAGAAAACATAAATAGATCATAAGGGTATATTGTAATGGCCCAGACCTCTCCAGTCCATTACTTTATAAAAATTTGATGTGGTCAAACACGACGTGTGAGTATTGTGGGAGAGAGGGAGTAATTATAAGATAATAATGGGAGTCAATAATAATAATAATTATTAATGATAATGATGGCGACCCGTTGATGAAATTGAAAGAGGATTTATTACTATTGTATTAAATAATAATGATAATGGTGACACAAATATGTGTGTGATTGGTAAATGAAATTAAATGGGTTTAATTTTTTTTGGAGTTGTGCTATTATTATTATTTTAATAATAATATTGTCTTATTATAATTATAATTATTTCATAATGATAATAATGTTTGAAAAAAATGTGCAACTAACAAAATTAAATGGTTTTAATTTTAGTTAGTAAATTAAATGATTTGAATTTAATTAAATGGAATGGTTTTAATTTAATATGAGAATAACCATGGTAATCTAATTTAATGGGATTAAATTAGAACATTAATTATGGGTGTTATTATTATTAATTTTATTAATAATAACATTGAATTGAGAAAGAAAAGATGGGGCGTGTTAGGCATGGAGTATAGGCAAGGCGCCACTTTGGTGGAGTGAGGGAATTGTGGAAGAGAATAAATGAGATTGAAGAGAGGGAAGAATTATAAGGTAATAGTGGGAATAAAATTAAATGATAAATAAATGATAAATGGGAGATTTGGTGAATAATTATAGCATGAAAGGGATTCCAAATCGTGATTGATTTTGGAGTTAGAAAAATAAATAAGTAAGTAATTAATAATAATAATATGTTGTTAATATTAATTTTTATGATAAAACACTGTTTTCACTATAACTTCTTTGTGCGACCTTGGTTTTATGAACCGTCAGTGGTAGCTTAACCCTAAAATTATGACGGTAATTTTAAGACCAATTATGAATACCTTTTTATGACTCATGTCTCGGGTCAATAAAACACTTATTATTAATTGAAGTTATTAATATCATTAAATGCATAGAAACTGCGTGACGTGTCGTGTGTTGACCAGTCAAACAACGTAATAGTTGTACGATCACATCGTGTATTCATTAATACACTTTTTGTACCATTTTACCTTTTCATTTCCTAGATAAGAGAGGGTCACGTGTTATTTACGGACCCCTCTTCTTCTCTGCACGGTGATGCTCCCGAATGACCCAGAAGCCTTCCTCTTATCTTCTTCATCCGGACTCCGATCGTCGATCTATCAGTGGCTGTGGGATCGTGTCGACGAGGAGAAAATCTTGCACCTCGTTCCTTTCCCTCTTCTTCGACTTCCTCTTTGTAATTTCCTACCGAGGAGATTGCTGATATTTGACGGGAACGATGCTCTTCGACGAACGTCATCTTAATGGTATGTTCTACCCCATTCTTATTCCTTCCTCGATCTGCTCTTTTTATTCCTCCTTGCCATGCTATGACAAGTGAGACCATAAACCATAATGGAGTCTCTCTTGGTTGTTAGTACGGTTGTGCCGCAGCGCCCACGGGAGGACGTAGTCGTCGGGAGAAGTGATCAAAATCCTCGTGGTGGTTGTTCTCGTAGAAGGACATCATAACCTGATCAAGTATGGATATTACCTTAATATCTCTCTCTTTTGTGCATCATGTGGGGTGTGTAACCTTTCGTTTATGTGAGATATGATTGAACCAGTAAATAAATATAATAACTGGTTAAAGAACGGATTTGGGGAAATTTTGTTGATATTGTTGTTTTATTTCCATCAATGATTATCCTTTGATTATGTGGTGAATTGAATAGGATTATGCCTTCTAAAAATCACGGTCATTGGGGGCCTTTTCTTTCACAATTAAATGTTTCCCTATTTTTATGGATTGTTTTGTGGATGGAATTTCATAGAATGTGGAAATTGGTTAATCATGTAAAGTTGGATGATTAAATGAATACCTAGAACCTTTGTATGATCACCCCGGTTAAACTAAATGAAAGAATGAATTTTTGTGGGTGATGGTTGGGGTTCAATTATGTGAAGGGGTGTTTCGTGGGTTGTTGTGGAACGGGTGAGTAGCGGGACTGCGGTTGGCTTGGTTGTGGGTTAGCGTGTATGATATGGTTTTGATGGGCAGCGAAGCTGCGGTAAATTGTATCAAAGGGATGATGATGTGGTATGGGTATTTTTTCCGATGTGTTTGTGGTTATGGTGGTTGGCAACAGGGTTGTAGGGATGGGTTGTTCATATGAATAAAAGTGGAAGAGTTAACTAATGAATTGTGGGGCATGGTAGTTGAGTAAATACATAAAATCAATGTAATTGATTGGTTGATAAAAGAAAATGGTATTGTGTTGCTTGTGTTTTCCCTAACTTTATTTTTGGTTGGCAGGGATATGTTTTACGAACGATTGATCTGGTTTGGTTGTTGTTAGTTGCTCGGTAGTTAAGGAACTGATAAACTAAAACTGTTGAAAGATGAAAAACTTAATGGGGTTTGGGGCTGTTTATTGTGTGCATACTTTTGAGGTAGCAGTGTTGAGGCATGTGCTCAGATCTTTTGTATATAAGCCTTAGGATGGGCTGATTGGTTGATATAATTATATAAATCTATACATTTTATGTTTCTTTACGCACCCCACCCATGTTTATCACTACGTTCCGAACACTCGTGGGATGGGGGGTGAGATTATCAAACATTTAAAGGATGGCTGGTTACTATTCTTCCTTATGCTCCCTCTTCTAGGTTCTATAGCCCAAGATCCTTTGGGCAGGTTACGACAGATGTTTCCCAAGAGTCTTCGGGATGAGGATGTGATATGTTCTCATGTGTCTTCGGGATGAGATGTGATGTGGTTCCCAGGTGTCTTCGGGATGGGATGTGGTTATGGCCGAGGATTGAGTGTCGTCTGGATACTATGAGCTTCATATGGCCAGGTTGTGGCACTAGCTCAAGCTTCATATGGCCAGGTTGCGGCACTAGATCAGGAAGAGGGGGAAGCATCAGAGCGTTAGACATGAGGGCTTGAGTAGTATTCAATGGTAAGGTGGTTCGAGGTACCCATACTTAGATAATATTAGTATAATACTCTATTGACTTGTGATATTTGGTGAGTGTGGCTTGTAAGGTTGGGTGGATAGATTCCTTTCTAGGCTTTGGTTCCTTCTATTTTCTCACGACGTATTAGGATGTCTCCCCACCTGTGCACGAGAGCTTTAGGTTTTCCTACTGAGTATACTTGTATGCTCACCCTACATTTACTTTCAGGTTTTCAAGAGGACTTGAGGGAATGTGCGGGACCTTTCTAGTTGGGCGTTGGAGTTTTGATGGTTGTAGTTTTTGCTTTCTTTTTTTGGTATCGTACTTTGGAGCTTTTATTATACTTGTACTTTTGTTTCAGTATTGTATAAAACAAGCATATGGGTTTGGTTTTGGGTTTATTTTCACTTAATTGTTCCTTTTTCTTTTGGTGTTTGATTCATCCTATTTCTGGATCTTAAGTAATAGAAAGGGTAATGCCTCCCATATTTGTGAAAACTCATACCCTTGGTGCTAGTCGCCACTTCAGGGCCTACTGGAGGAAGGACTCGGGGGGTCATTATCTCTCTTTCACCATTTCCAGCTCAGGAGGGGCATCTTTGGTGGGAGGGGGTCGTGAAAAAATGGTATCAAAGGCTGATGGTTGAGAGATAGGATGGAGTCTAGAGTTAGGCATAGTGAAAATTTCCTGGGATGGTAGGGCAACACTGTTGGCTGATCTTGGTGTGTGACATAGGCCAGGGAAGACTAGCTAGGACATAGGATTTTAGGTCCCCCTGTGATCCGATGAAAGGACTCTGATCTTACCGAACGACCAAGTAAGACAACATTGATTGCAGGGTAGAGACCCTAGGAAAGGTACATGAATCATCATTATTTGTGGTTAACTTGATTTGGGTGTTCTGGGAAAGAAATAAAAAAAATGATAAAATGAAACCTTGAAAATTTTCCTTGCTACTTGGGATTAGGCGGTCTTTGTTTACCATATAGCTATGGCACCTGGACGTCAATCCTGGGTGACTTGGGTAGTCGAGGACCATCAGATTCAGACGGTCGATCACCTAAGGATTGACCGAGAGGAGGAAGATGACTTGTGGCAGGGCACGTTTTGTGCTTTCCAATGAAAGAGCTTGAAGAAGTATGAAGGTAGCACTTCGGATATGGAATCAGAGAGTTGGTTGGAGGAACTCGATATCACCTTTGGGATGATCATGGCTCCATCAGAGTATTGGGTTCCTCTGGCAGTAAGCCAGCTGCGAGGAGCGGCGCGTCAGTGGTGGATGATTTACCTTGGGGAGGGGAAGGAGACAGAAGTTCTATGGGACAACTTCGAGAAAGAGTTCCATGAGGAATTTCTTTCCTCGATGAGGAAGGCCAAGAAGAGGTAGGAGTTATTGTGTCTCCAACAAGGAAGAATGTTAGTGTGGGAACTATGGGTCAAGTTCAATGATCTTCTCCGTTTTTTCCTGAATCTCTTTCCAGATGAGGATTCCCGAGCCAGACATTTAAAGGAGGCATTTCACCCCTCTATTCGGTGCGCGGTGACCCCTTTCACCTTACCAACGTACCTAGAAGTACAGAAGAAGGAGGAGATAATCGAGAGGATGTGCTCGCAAGTAGTTCTACCGTGAGAGAGGAGTCATCCAAGTTCGTCCAAGAAGGAGACGGTCAGCAGTAGATCCCCAGCAATAGGACCTTCCAAGTTTCGACTGGCAGGGAGCAGACTTCAGCAGGTCCCTTACCAATCTCACGATTTCGGCCCGTTTTCTATGGTCCAGGGACTGAGGTGCTTTGCATGTGGGAATTGTGGGAATCTTGGAAGACATTTCCCTTTTTAGACTCAGTATGGAGGGACTGGTGAGGTTCAGCCCCATCCCCAGCAGCAGTTCCCAGACCAACCCTTCCAGCAGCAACAGGCTCCAATCCCTCCAAGGGGAGCTGGAGTAGGTGGTGGCCAACCACAGGTAGTTCCTCATGGACCCCAACCGGGATGTGGTTGAGGAGGTGGATGTCAACAGAAAGGCAGAGGAGTGGGACGCGGACAGTTTCACGCAACAGAAGTGACAACCCTAGCAAGGCCAGAGATTGAGAGAGATGTTTTCGGTTTTACTTAAATGCTCTTGTTTATGTTTTGTTTAAATTCAGGAGCATCACAATCCTTTGTTGAAACTCATTCTCGCCCATGCTTTGGGGCTGGACCTTGTTTTTTACGAGTCTATAATTCTTAGTTGTTTCCCTCTTTCCTTTAAATGTGTTTGAAGAGTCCTAACATGTGGGGAGACGAGGACCTGATCCCTAATCAAGACGCCTTAATGTGGATGCAATTAAACCTATGTGGGCGAGTCAGTGCTGCCCAAAACGGATAGTATCTTGACATGGGAGAAGGAATTCCTCAATCCATGTGTTGGGGCAGCGTGTTTCTTTTTTTGTGTGTTGTTGGGGGCAGTGTGTGTATAAGAAATCCTAAATTATGGGGGTGGGAGGACCTAATCCCTAATCGAGATGCATTAATGTGGATTCGATTAAACCCATGCAGGCGAGTCAGTGCCACCTAAAGTGGATAATATCTTGACATGGGGGAAGGAATCCCTTGACTCATATAATTAGGATAGTGGTTGGATTCCTGTTATGACGAGAGCCTTGATAGGTATCTTGCGGGGTGGTTGTTTGGACCTTTCACCTTTTTATGGGTTGGTTTTTAATTCTCAAGGACGAGAATGTTTTGAGAGGTATCTAATGTAATGTCCTGGACCTCTCTGGTCCATTACTTTTTAAAATTTTGATGTGGTCAAACACGACGCATGAGTATCATGGGAGAGAGGGAGTAATTATAAGATAATAATGGGCATCAATAATAATTATTATTATTAAGGATAATGATAGCGACCCATTGATGAAATTGAAAGAGGATTTATTACTATTGTATTAAATAATAATGATAATGGTGACACAAATATGTGTGTGATTGGTAAATGAAATTAAATGGGTTTAATAATTTTTGGAGTTTTGATATTATTATTATTTTAATAATAATAATATTTTCTTATTATAATTATAATTATTTCATAATGATAATAACGTTTGAAAAAAGATGTGAAACTAACAAAATTAAATGGTTTTAATTTTGGTTAGTAAATTAAATGATTTGAATTTAATTAAATGGAATGGTTTTAATTTAATATGAGAATAACCATGGTAAACTAATTTAATGGGATTAAATTAGAACATTAATGATGGGTGTTATTATTATTAATTTTATTAATAATAACATTGAATTAAGAAAGAAAAGATGGGGCGTGTTGGTCATGGAGTATAGGCAAGGCGCCACTTTGGTGGAGTGAAGGAATTGTGGAAGAGAATAAATGAGATTGGAGAGAGGGAAGAATTATAAGGTAATAGTGGGAATAAAATTAAATGAAAAATAAATGATAAATGGGAGATTTGGTGAAGAATTCTAGCGTGAAAGGGAGTCCAAATCATGATTGATTTTGGAGTTAGAAAATTAAATAAATAAGTAATTAATAATAATAATAAAATATTGTTAATATTAATTTTGATGATAAAACACTATTTTCACTATAACTTCTTTGTGAAACCTCAGTTTTATGAACTGTAATCGGCAGCGTAACCCTGAAATTATGACTTTCATTTTAAGACCAATGATGAATACCTTTTTATGACTCATGTATCGGGTCAATAAAACACCTATTATTAATTGAAGTTATTATTATCATTAAACGCATGGAAACCGCGTGACGTGTCATGTTTTGACCAGTCAAACAGAGTAACAGTTGTATGGTCATGTCATGTATTCATTAATACATGTTGCGTGCTATTTTACCTTTTCATTGCCTATATAAGAGAGGGTCACGTGTTATTTACGGACCCCTCTTCTTCTCCGCACGACAACTCTCCCGGATGACCCAAAAGACTTCCTCATATCTTCTTCATCCAGATTCCGATCGTCGATTTGTCGGTGGCTACGGGATCGTGTCGACGAGGCGAACATCGTACACCTTGTTCCTTTCCCTATTATTCGACTTCCTCTTCGCAATTTCCTACTGAGGAGATTGCTGATATTTGACAGGAATGACGCTCTTCGATGAACGTCTTCTTAATGGTAAGTTCTACCCCATTCTCATTCCTTCCTCGATCTCCTATTTCTGTTCCTCCTTGTCATTCTATGACAAGTGACACCTTAAACCTTAATGGAGTCTCTCTTGGTTGTTAGTGCGGTTGTGTCGTAGCGCCCACGAGAGGATGTAGTCATCGAGAGGAGTGATCGAAATCCTCATGGTGGTTGTTCTCGCAGAAGGACATCATAACCTGTTCAAGTAGGGATCTTACCTTCGTCTCTCCCTCTTTTGTGCATCATGTGGGGTGGGTATCCTCTTGTTTTCGTGAGATACGGTGGAACCAGTAAATAAAGATAATAATTGGTTAAAGAATGGTTTTGGGGAAATTTTGTTGATATTGTTGTTTTATTTACATCAATACTTATCCTTTGATTATGTTGTGAATTGAATAGGATTATGCCTACTAAAAATCACGATTGTTGGGGGCCTTTTCTTGTGCAATTAAATGTTTCCTTGTTTTTCTGGATTGTTTTGTGGATGGAATTTCATAGAATTTGGAAATTGGTTAATCATGTAAAGTTGGATGATTAAATGAATACCTGGAACCTTTGTATGATCACCCCAGTTAAACTAAATGAAAGAATGAATTTTTGTGGGTGCTGGTTGGGGTTTAATTATGTGAAGGGGTGTTTCATGGGTTGTTGTGGAACAGGTGAGCAGCGGGGCTATGGTTGGCTTGGTTGTGGGTTAGCGTGTATGATATGGTTGTAATGGGCAGCAAAGTTGCGGTAAATGGTATCAAAGGGATGATGATGTGGTACGGGTATTGTTTCTGATGTGTTTGAGGTTATGGTGGTTGGCAGTAGGGCTGCAGGGATGAGTTGTGCATATTAATAAAAGTGGAAGAGTTAACTAATGAATTGTGGGGTATGGTATTTGATTAAATACGGAAAATCAATGGAATTTATTGACTGATAAAATAAAATGGTATTGTGTTGCTTGTGTTTTCCCTAACTTTATTTGTGGTTGGCAAGGATATGTTTTATGAACGATTGATCTGGTTTGTTTGTTGTTAGTTGCTTGGTAGTTAAGGAACTGATAAACTAAAACTGTTGAAACATGAAAATCTTAATGGGGTTTGGGGCTGTTTATTGTGTGAATACTTTCGAGGTAACAGTGACGAGGCATGTGCTCAGATCTTTTGTGTAGAATCCTTAGGATAGGTTGAGTGGTTGATATAATTATATAAATCTGTAAGTTTTATGTTTCTTTACGCACCCCACCCATGTTGAGCACTATGTGTCGAACACCCATGGGATGGGGGTGAGATTCTCAAACATCTAAAGGATGGCTAGTTACTGTTCTTCCCTGTGCTCCCTATTCCAGGTTCTATTTCCCAAGATACTTCAGGCAGGTTACGATAGATGTTTCCCAAGAGTCTTTGGGATGAGGATGTGATATGTTCCCATGTGTCTTCGGGATGAGATGTGATGTGGTTCCTAGGTTTCTTCGGGATGAGATATGGTTATGGTCGAGGATTGAGTGTCGGCGGGATACTATGAGCTTCATATGGCCAGGTTGCGGCATTAGCTCGAGCTTCGTATGGCCAGGTTGCGGCACTAGCTCAGGAAGAGGGGGAATCCTCAGAGCATTAGGTGTGAGGTCTTGAGCAGTATTCAGTGGGGAGGTGGTGAGGGGTACCCATACTTTGATAATATTACTATAATAATCTATTGACTTGCGATATTTGGTGAGTTTGGATTGTAAGGTTGGGTGGATAGATTCTTTGATAGGCTTTGGTTCCTTCTGTTTTCTCACGGGGCATTAGGATGTCTCCCCACCTGTGCATGATAGCTTTAGGTTTTTCTACTGAGTATACTTGTATGCTCACCCTATGTTTACTTTCAGGTTTTTAGGAGGACTTCAGGGACCGTGTGGGACCTTTCTAGTTGGGCGTTGGAGTTTTTCTAGTTGCAGTTTTTTCTTTATTTTTTTGGTATTGTACTTTGGAGCTTTTCTTATACTTGTACGTTTGTTTCAGTATTATATAAAACATGCATATGGGTTTGGTTTTGGGTTTATTTTCATTTACTTGTACCTTTTTCTTTTGGTGTTTGATTCATCCTATTTCCCGGTCTTAAATAATAAAAAGGGTAATGCCTACCATATTTGTGAAAACTCATACCCTTGGTGCTAGTCGCCACTCCGGGGCCTACTGGAGGTGGGACTCGGGGGTCATTATCTTCCTTTCACCATTGCCAGCTCAGGAGGGGCATCTTTGGTGGGAGGGGGTCATGACATATATTAGGGAATTACTTACTTAATTTTTTAACCCTCATGGTTATCTAATGATTTGTAACCCTCACGGCTACCTTACAATGTAACCCTCATGGCTACCTTATAGTGTAACCATTATAGTTTCACTTGGAGTAACCATACGAACAACCTTTAACTTACACATACCCAATTAATTGGAGGGATATATAGGTACCAACCTTTATCATAAACAATTAGCAAGAACTATAACATAATCATCAAACAATAATACTTTTATAAAAACATTCACTTTGAATTTTGTAGAACTATAAATTTAAAAGAAGATTTTATAAGAAAAGTCCCTTACAAATAACATATAATTGATATGATAATCAAATATAAAAAAAGGAATATGTGTATACACTATAAATACACATAATATAACATAATATAATTAAAATTAATTACAAAAAATAATCTTAGTACCACATAATTAATGAAGTAGAAGGTTAACCCAAATAATGGAAATTGGATTAAGAATTCCCTTACCTCAAGTTCATCATACTTAAAACTTGTTTAAAACTCCCATATAATGGTTAAAAAAGTGTTATTAATATATTATAGAAACATATTTGTGTTTATAACACCTTATAGGATCCTTTTATAACATCATTTCGCCCATTAATTGTTAATATTTTGTTCTTTTCATTGTTTCGGTGCGTTCTTTACATGATTTCCATGGTCGGTTCGTAAAGGATTTCTTTGTTGAATGGAAGAAAAATACTAGAAGTGGAATAAAATGGTATTAATATATTTCCAAAATATTTAATTATTCCACAAATCATTTTGGTTATATGGTATGAGGATGAATCATTAGATAAATCATCAGTGATATATGTTTAGATCATTTTGGCAGTTCTTCAATAATCATGGACTAGTTTCGTTATATAACTTAATATTATGTATATATGTTAAATACAAAAAATAAAAGAGGATATATAATAAAATTTAAAATCTGTTTCAACCATTAAAATTTTTTAATAACTATTTTTGAAGGAAGTAAAGGAAATTGAAAGCACATCGTCCACTATTTTGATAAATCAGCACATCACAGATGCTGTTTTTATTTTTAGAATAAGAGTAAGTGGAGAGTGAGAATGATGATGAATTTTTACATAAACCTGATAAAATCTATAATATATAATATTATGGAGCTTTTATTCCTATTAGATAATGGGAGGGAAAGATATTAGAAGAAAATAAAATGAATTGAAAAGAAAACACAAGAAAATGAAAGAGGATTCTAACCTCGTGATCTCTTCTCCTTGGGGTCCTCCTTAAGGCCTTCAGTTTTGGCCTTTTGGTGATACCAGTAGGTCTTGAATGTGTGGATGAGCCTTGGAAATTGTATTGGGTAGAATTTATACAATTATCAAAGATTGAGATTTGTGAGAGGAATATGGGGGTGATGGTCGTATTTATAGTGGAGGAGAGGAGGGGTTTTCCATTATTTTAATCATTAGTTTAATATTTTTGATAAAGAATATAAATAATCTTGATTCATGTGAACCTAAATCATAATAAGTGAATTTTATTTTTAATTAATTTCCATTTACATCATCCAAAACACAATCATGATGCATGAATTCTTTTATTTATCATTTTTTGTAAATTATCAAATTTAACTATTCACCAAAAATTCTATTATTTTAAAAAAAATCAAAAAATTCACCCTAATCATATTTTGATATGTAGAACTAAAAAATGAACTCTTTTTTTTGAAAATAATTTTCTAAATATTATTAATTTAACTTTTAAATAAAATCATAATTTATTTGGAAAATAACAATTTTAAAACTATAAATCATTTTATATCACCTTCAAAAATTAATCAAGATCTCATTACCTTATAACCTTAAGAAAATAAAATAATAAAGTGATTTACTATTTATAAGTTTCATATTACAATTCATAAGGATATATTTCTATCCACTAAAAAACAAGTTGGTTCTATTAGACTCCAAAATAACTTATTTATCACAACCATAAATGACCATTTTTTGAAATTCAAATCATAGAAGCCTCAAAATTATGTTTAAATGCTAGTTTATAAATATATAATTAAAAAAAGAATAATTAATTTCATTTTTTTAAACCTTGGGTTTTTATATCTTAAATCTGGTATATTTTAGAAAATTTTATTTAGTAGACATGTTTTCCTCCCTTAAATAAATTCAATTTGATAGATTTGGTAGAACATTATCCAATGGGACTTTTTTATAATTCACCTTATAGGATTTATAAACCACCATTTAGTGAACTTATTATTCATCCATATGATTTAAAAATTATATGTTCATTCTATGAACTTTAAGAAAGTTTTATATGATGGAAGTGATAACCTAATCAAGGTAAAATTATAGAGTTTTCTATAAAATAAAATTAAGAACTTAGAATTTATAAAAGTTAGAAATATAAAAATATTTATAAAGTTGATTTTTATTTTCAAAATTAAGCTTAGAAAGTGTATAAATTACTCTTTCAACTAAAAAATCTCCTCCTTTTGGAAAACTTAATCTCCCTGAATTTTAAAACTATTAGGAAACTTATCTTTCTCCATTAATTCCATAAGAGATTTAACTTATCCATTTATCTCAAAATTTTAAAACTTTCTCCATTTCTCCCCCTTCATGATTTTAGAAAAGGACTTCAGGAGGTTGAAAGTATTATCTAATATGTTAGAAAAACATTTAATATGAAACTATTTATATATAAGTAAAATATTATAAGAAAAATTAAAAAATATTAGAAAGAAAAAATCATTCATCCAAAGATATTAAAAAATATCCATCCAAGAAAAAAGTCCAAAAAACATATAAGACACCCATTTATTTATTTTTTGTTATTACAACACATTTCAATAGTTTTTAAAAAATAAATCTTTCTTGGAATGTTTCTTGATGACAGCCTTTATCTTTTTCATATCATCTTGGTTTTTCTCTGACATAACAACAGCAGACTTCAACTTTGAAACTTATTCTTATAAATCATCAATATTATTTGATTTCTTAGATATCTCATCAACCTATTTCATTTCAGGAGATTTTAGATCATCAATTTCTATTGAGACATCAAAAACTTCTAGATTAATGCTTTGAGAAAACTTTGAGATTTATTTTTATTGCCTTTTGATTTCAACCACTTAATCATAAAAAATCATCCTCCCACACTCAATATGATTAAAAAAAATTTATAAATTTTTTTAGCTTTCTGTAATAAAATTTTAATTTTCCTTCAAATCCCTTATACTTAGTTTTTTTATGGATAACAGTTTCTACAAGTTGTTTGAGGGAACATTATTTTTCCATACTATCATACTTTACTTATATATATTTTCATTGATCTTGAATGTATAGAAATAAGTGAAAATACTCTTAAAGTATTTTAATTACTTCACTTAAGTAATTCATCTTAATTTCCATTCTTTTTGTATTGGTACTCGGAGTAGAGTTGGTGGAATCCCTCGAAAATTTTGGTAATGAAGGTGCTGCAGGCCTTGAAGGTTGAGTATTTTCTCTTTAAACAAAAAAATATTGAGAAGTTTCCATTACAAAAAAATCTTCATTAGATGTAACTTTGTCTGATGATTTTTTGAGATCTTTTTTATTTTTCCTTTGAGGATTATTCATCATTTGGTTCACTAAGATCAATATCTTTTTGTGACTGAGAAGATAATGAAGTTAAAGTTTTAGCTGGCATCTCTTCCATATCCAGGTGATTTTTTATTCTTTAACAACTTTGGATTTTATTTTTTTAATTTATCTTTTGGGTTATACAAGTCAATTATTTTGTATGAAAAAATTCATTAGTTACTTCATTTTCTTCTCAACAACTTTTTTGAATTGAACATGGTCAGCTTGAGTTTCATCTACCAAGACTTATTTTCCTTTCTCTTTCAGACAGACCTAAGAATAGTTTGAACTTCTTATATTTGAACTTTATAAGGGACAATTACTAGAGTGATAATGGATAGAAAAGAATATTCCTCAATATCAATAACTTCTTGTTCCATTACATCAATTATTGAATGAACTTTTTCTATTCTCTTTATAAAGTCTCTTGATTCTGTATATTTTTTTCATTTTTGGATTTCATATTTTTCATTATTCTTCTCTTATTTTTTTCATAATAATTCTCCTTCAGATCCAAATCCTCTTCCCCGTCTAAAACAAGTGATGGAATATCATTTTTTCTCCTTTCTCTTTTATAAACACAGAAAATACTTCATCATACATAGTTTATACTTTCTTCCTTAGAATAAGAGAATAATTTTTATAATCTTTTATTTTATCCAAAAATTTATCCTTTATCTCTTTTAATTCCCCAATGGACACACTATATTCATATTTTTCTAAAAACCTTTTTAAAACAGGAACAAAAAAGAGCTTCATTTTGTTAATGGTTTCTTCTCCAAAATAAGAAGTATTTTCCCTTATTAGAACTGCCTAATTCTTAATTTTTTCCCTTATTGAGTTTTAATAACACTTTTTCAATAAATCTCATGTACCAAATAATATTTAGTTTTATTGACCAAATCTTAAAAACATCAATAAAACTCAACATGAACTTAACTATGTTAAAATTTTTATTTTTGTATAGGAAATATAATACATAGATATGCTAAACATTTAGAGTGTATCTATCACCATTTATTAGTATTAATTTTTTTTGAATATATATAGAAACTATCCTTTAATCCATTGAGATATTATATACTTTCCTCACTTTCTCATAAGAATAAAATAGTGAAGTTTGATCATGGGCTTTTTCAAAATTTCTAAACTTTTCAGGTAACTTTTGGGTGATGATGTTTTCTTCACCTTCTAATGGAATTTCTACCAGTTCAAAAACCTATTTGATGTTGAGACTATAAAATTTCATAAAAAGAGTAAAAGAAACATTTTTAGGTCATCCTATTCATTAAATATATCATTATTAATTCAACAGAGAATCGTATTATTCAAACCAATTTCTTTCTATTAAACTTTACTTTACATATCCACTATTAAAAAAAGTCTTCTAATGATGTTGTGGATTATTATCGTACAAAATATGAAATAATGTATGAACCTTGAAAAACTATCAGACAAAATGTAAATGGAATATTGATAGCTCTATATATAAATCAAATGGTGAAAGAGTGGTGACCCACTTATCCTACATATATATATATACTTGGGAATATATACGATCTAGCTTCAAACCATATCCAATGGTTAAGAAAAAACCTTATAAAACCAATGGTTGAAATTTTATATTTGAACGATGATGATGTAAACATTTTAAGAAAGTTTAATATTTTTGAACTCTTAAACATTTTTAACAATATTTATAAAATCAGATGAAGTTTTATAAAATAACTGAAGATACTAAGAATGAATTTGAAACTCACGTTCCCAAGTATACTTCACCAAACCACTTTGTCTCCCTGGGAAATTAACTAAAGGAATAGAATGCATGTGCAACACCTTATCCCAATGGTCAAAGATCTCAATAGTTCATTCCATAAAGTTTGCATCATCTTTAACTTCTATATTCATTGTTAATGGAATGGGAATCATCACGAAGATACCAATGATATTGTGATACATGGAAGACCTTATTAATTTGGTTCATCTATGGGGAGACTGCTATATGATACAAAACATCTCTAACACACGCCAACACCTCAAAAGGCCCAAAAATGAAGAAAAAACTTACTCCCATAACCGAACCTCCATTTACCATGGAGAGGATATGCCTTTAAGAACACATGATCTCTAATGTCAAACTCTAAAGACCCCATATTATGATTATAATGGGACTTATGAATATCATAATCTGCCTTCATCCACTAATGAAACACATACATCTTCTCTATCATACTATGCACCAATTTTAATCCAATAATCACTGACACCCCATCCTCGGTCTAACAAAATGAAGATCTTCAAGGTTAGACATACATTTCTTTAAATGAATCCATAAAAATGGTGGGGTTATAACTATTTTTATAATTAAACTCATCAAATGGTAGGTGTATTATCTAAGAACCTTTAAAATATTGAACACAAGTGAACAACGTGTATTACAAAGTTTGGATAATACATTTTGTCTGACCATTTATCTTCAAATGAGAAGTAGTTTTAAGGCATAGTTTAGAGAAAAATTAATACTGGAGACCTCTCTATTCTCTTGAAGTAAAAAAGGGATCTCAGTCAGAAATAATCATTTTTGGAACCCCATGGAGCCTAAAAATCACTTCTATATACTATATTAATAAAACATCTACCATGATCAACTCCCTAATCATGAAGAAGTCAAAAAAATCATAAATCAATACATGATTACTTAGAAAGCATCACATACTCCCTAAGCTTAAGGTAAACCAATGACAAAGTTCAATGATATTCCCTATCACTTCCACTAGGGAACATAAAATGGATGAAGCAACCCGATGTGAACACAATTCCCATCCTTGAACCTCTTGTATAGTAAACATCAACATAAAAACTCTACAACTATTATTTTAATCCTATACCACTAAAACTGATCTATCATGGCATGATACATCTTATGCATTATAGTATATACTTCCAAGGGAGAACTTTGGGACTTATAGAGAACTAAATCATTCTTCACCAATGTAAATAAGATCCTATCCTAGAATAATGCTTGATGTTGATCATCCTCAAACCATCCCTAAGGGGAATAAATGAAAACAACACAATCTCTCCAAGCCTCCACAAAAAAATCCCCCAAATGGGATTCCTCCACCAGTTTCACTAAATATGACTACACTATCATCTGATAGATAAAACCTCTATAATAAACTTCTCCCATATATAGTTTAATCATTAAGATCTCCTCCATCACTATCATTATATCACCTAAATCATGCACAATATCACCACACAAAATCATACTCAATGCATTGGCCACATAATTCCCTTTACCTGGTGTACATGAAATAATGAAGTCATAATCCAATAAGAATTTCATCAACCACCATTGTTTCTATTTCAAATCGCATTGGGATTAGATATACCCCATGATCTTGTGATTTGTATAGATCAAAAAGTGTTCACCAATGAAGTAATCTCACCAAAATTTTAGAGAAAACACTATCAATAAAAGTTCAAGACCATGGGTAGTGTAGTTATGTTCATGAGGTCATAAAAATTGATGCCCATAATAGATAGTTTCTCACTACTACATCAGAACACAACCCAATCCAAGGCATGAATCATCCCAATAAACCTCAAACACAACACCCTCCTTTATAAAATGAAGAACATGATAACTGACTAGCTTCTCCTTTAAATACTCAAAATTTGTATGGAACTACTCAGTCTATATGAAGGTTAGATCCTTCCTTGTCAAGGATTTCATAGGGGTCACAATATAAGAGAAGTCTGGCATGAAAATCCTATAATTTCCTATAATACCAAGAAACTCATAACATATAAAACATTCTTAGGGGATACCCAAGAAAAAAATTCCTACATATTGAAATAATCTATAGTTATTCCATGTTAAAAAACAACATTTCCTAATAAATAAACCTCATAAGACCAAAAATTTCACTTAAATAACTTTAAAAAAATATGATGATTCCAAATAATTCTAAAAAACTCATATATTCTCTTCATGATCCTCCTAAAACTCAGAATACACAATAATGTCATAAATGAACACCAATATGAACTCATACAAATAATTCCTAGAAAATATAATTCATCAATATCATGAGAATAATGGGAGAATTTGTGACACTGAATGTCATTTCCAAAAACTCATAATTCACATAACAACATCTAAATATGATCTTCATAATATCCTATTCTTTAAATATCATTTTATAATATCCCAACCACAAATCTATCTTCAAGAACTAGTAATCTCTCTTAAAATAATTGAAAGGATTGTCAATATATGGAAGGGGATATTGGTTCTTCACTATCACCTAGTTCAAGAGATGATAATCAGTTCATAATCACACACTACTATCCACATTCTCCACAAAAATAAAATCCTGGTAAGACAAACTAGTATGAATAAAACCCCTCTATATAAGGTCATCAATCTGAATTTTCATCTCTCGCAACTTAGAAAGAGTTATCCTATACAGGTATATCGATATCAGAGTGATTATCGGATACAACTCTATCACAAAATCAAAGTCACATTGAGGGAGAGACATCAAAATCTATTCTAAAAATGCATTATGGAACAATTTTATAACCCTAGTAAACACCACCAGTTGATCCTCCACTGATCTCAACATCAGTTTGTCATTCAAGGAAGATATGGACTCAACGCGCATCCAACCCATATAATGGTCTCATTTGCTAATAAAAATGACCTGATATCCATTAGCATTATAAAATATAAATCTTCTCCTAATGAAATAAATAATACCCTAACCTAAATATAGCCAATCCGATTCAAAGTTAACATCATATGGTTGTATATGTAACCATAGAAAATACCCCCAAGAGTGAAACTTCCCTAGAATCACCTCAGAATATCAACACATGTCATATACTCTATCTCAAACTTTAACTAGAATAGTACATTCCAAGGGACCTGGAAGCTTTTCCACATCAATTCCCAAAGAATAGACTAGGGTGGGTGTAATGAAGGTATATAAAGCTTCTGAATCAAATAATATAGCCACCTAGGTAGAATATAAGTAGAATATTCCTTGCATGGTTTCTAGATTAGCTAGATCTAGAAACTAAAAAGAATGCATATAACCACATCCAACTCAATGAACTCTCTGGCCTAAATGAAAACCACCTACATGTTCATTATCTTCTCTTTATCCCTAAGGGAAAGGGATATCACTAATCTATCCTCTTCCTACCTCGTACCCTCTATATTGATAAAAAGTTGGGGGACCCTACTTGTGTAACTACCTCAAAGGATAATTCTACAATGTCTGATCTAAAAGAGGTCCACCATCTCCAAAATAACTACAGAGGAAGGTTTGGAACTCAGTATTCTAAAGACCACTACTTACACATTGAAAATTTATTCCCGATTTCCCAGTAGGTTTCTAAGAACTACTAACCCTAGTGAAATGGGGTAAAGAAGGCTAGAACTAACTTCCCACTATCTAAGATTTAATTTGATCATGAAAATGAGAAACTCTTTCCATAACTCATCTCTTTATAGAGTCCTAATGAATCCCCTTCCATAATGATATGGTTATATTTAGTATCCTCTCAATTCCCACTTCCTTTTATAACACAAAAAGATATTTCAGAAATGTGAACCAGGTTACTTGGTTCTAGATCTATAGAAGAAATACATCCTTGAAATACCTTTCTCTGTCTTACTCATCTAGTGTAAGGTATGTAGAATAACATAATTGGTTATTATACCAAATATCAAACTCCCCCACACTATAAATCCCCTGGTGGAGAGTAAGAATATCCTACTGACAAGCCTCCTTCATGGTAATTAAAATGAACTCATCCTGAAATTTATAAAAAAAATATTTGATGAAATTAACAACTCCTCATGATCCATTAGGAATAAAATTCACCACTTTTGATTATCTCCACACAATGTACTAATGGCCATTGGAATCTAGTTCTCCCTATATACATTAATCAAACTAAAATAAATCTATAACTCCTCCAACCAAGCCTTGGTATCTTGGTCAAAAATAGATCTATCGTACTTATATAGTCTCTGGCATTGAAACTCTTAAAGATTATTCTTCTAAGAATCATCATCATCAATATCAACTCTATGGTGATCCATTGATGTACCCTGGTGGACATCATCAGCACAAACCTGAAGGGGACTTCGACCGAGATCCATAACTAGAATAGAGAAAATCTTAAGGAATATCTAAACCCAGAAAATGGAATACTTAGGATTCATTAGTTAATGTTCATCCTAATTTCCATCATCTACCCAATTCAATCACAGGAAAAAATAATCATGATACATGATCTTTACAAAGGTATCTACCCTAAAAACTACATCACATAACTTATTGTATTTAGTAAACTTAATTTCCTTGTATCAGATCATAGGGGTCCCTAAAATACCATGTACTAACCAATATATCTATCTTATATCTTGTGTTAATTTCAACTAATAATTTTCCCCTACTAACCCATGAAATCCTCAACAGATCATATCCCCGAAATCTATCATATCTCTCAACCAAAATATTTGATACCACTTTTCATGACCCCCCCCCCACCACTGGTAACCTTCTTGGGTTAGTAGTTAAGACAAGAGTAACTTTCAAAGCCTACCTTCAATAGGTCATGGGTTGGATACTATCATTGAGGGTATAAAACGAATAAAATGGGAGGAATTACCCTCAATATATATATATATACACTAAGAAATGGTAAAAATACACCAATCAACTCCATGAAATAAGTAAAAATCCAATCCCAATATATAAAATGTCATACAAGTGGATAAAAATAAAAATAAACCTCCAATGATACCTAGGTAGTGACCATGAACTTTAGAAGCTCTTGAATAACCACTAAGAACTAGTAACAGCTAGCTCAATCACTGAATAGATCATGTGAATCTAAAAAAGTGTAGGATTGAAATAATGATGTAAATGATCAATATACAAGAGGGGGGTGAATTTTATACTTTAAAAATTCATTTGGAACCTTTAAAATTGGTTATAAAACTTTCTATTGTTTAACAAAGTTAAACGAGGTAAATTCACAAGACCTCTTAGTTTTAAAAACTTGCTAGATTCCAGAATTATGGTTCCAGAAATGAAACTTAAGAGAAGTTTACAAGGACAAAGATTCTACCTTAAAGCGTATAGAATCTTACTAATCAGAGTATACAAGTATAAGAAAGTATAAGATAGTTATATTTTCCTTAATAATAAAAATGAAGCGGAAAACAAACTTGAAACAATAAAAGTAACAAATATAGAATCTTTTAACCCAAAGAGTAGGGTATCCAACAACCTTGGATAAAGGTCCCTTGATTTATAATTTCAAGAAAGTCTGTCTTACCCACCCCAGGGTAAGCCCTTGATAGGAATATCAGAGTTTGTCTTGCTATCCCCACAAGCCCTTGAACATCAAGGTAGTTGGAACCTCTGTCTTCCCTATCAAGGAAGTCCTCAAACTTTAAGGTAGTCAGAACCTCTATCTTCCTATCCCCAGAATCCCTCTATTGTACATAACAATAATCGAAGTCGCATGAAGCAATATGAAAAAGATGTTCAGTATGCACAAAGCATGAGAGTCTCTCTCTCTAGAAATCACTTTAGTAGCATGTAATCTCTATAGTTGTAGAACAATGTTTTGAGCTCATTCAAATGAGCTTCTATTTATAAGAACATTTCCAATGGTCGGATCCCTCCTCCAACAGTCATATTTTTCCTTGAATTTCAAAGGGACCTGTACACGTTTCACTTAAACAACTGTTAGTTAGAAACAAAATGCATGACATCATTTTATAACTATAACAAGGGTAAGTAAAATATGGTTGCTCTATCAAATATATTTTTCGGAGTCTAAGGAAAAATAAATTTTGAAGTCTAAGAAGAAATATTTGGAGTTTTCATTTCATGGATATTCAGATTATGTTTTCCAAGGAATTCAGAATAAGAATTCTGTAGACTTCGGAGTCTGAATTCTAAGGAATTCGGAGTCTGAATTCTAAGGAATTTGGAGTCTGAATTCTAAGGAATTTGAAGTCTGAATTCTAAGGAATTCAGAGTCTAAATTTGGAGGAATTATGAGTCTGAATTCTAAGAAATTTGGAGTCTGAATTCTAAGGAATTCAGAGTCGTAATTTTAAGGAATTCGGAGTCTGAATTCTAAGGAATTAAGAGTCTGAATTCTGAGGAATTCGAAGTCTGAATTCTAAGGAATTCGGAACCTGAATTCTAGAGAATGCGGATTCTGAATATCAGAGAATTCATAGTCTGAATTTCAGAGAATTCAGAGTCTGAATTTCAGAGAATTCAGAGTCTGAATTTCAGAGAATTCAGAGTCTGAAATTCAAAGAATTCAGAGTCTAAATTTTAGAAAATTCAGAGTCTGAATTTCAGAGAATTCGGAGTCTGAATTTCAGAGAATTGAGATTCTGAATTTCAGAGAATTCAAATTCTGAATTCAGATCCTGAAAACAGAATACTCTATATCTAAGTATTTATAGAATTTTGAGGTTTTAGATGTGAAACTGAATTTTACACTTAGGAATAAAAAGTGTTAAATTTAGAGAAACTAAAATATGAACAATGAAAAAATAGGTAAGGATAAATTTCCATGGGGATGGAAAATTTTCCTTATTAAAGAAAATATGAGGGGAAAATAAATTTTCCTTGCGATAGAGTGCTTGTGATTTTCAAAACATAGAGGAATGGAAAAGTCATAAGGAAACCTTATTGACTCAACAATATCCCCCTTTTTGGAAAGCACAAACATCCTTACTAAAAAGAATATAAGGACTTTGAAATTTTTATGCTCTTGAAAAAAACTTATCACCCTTTACTTATGGATCATAGTGAATACGACTAACTCCCCCTTATGCTTTGAAATCCCTAAGGATTGTATTCTTGATTTATTGAATGAGATTTTACATTCTCTTTCATAGGAAAATATTCATGATAAATACTCCCTCTTGGATAAACTCACCCTTACTTAGGGAAATTTCTTCTTTACTTAGTATTCTTTTTGACATTCCTTTCTCCCCCTTTGTGATTTTCAAAAAGGAATAAAGGGAATGGAAAAGAAAATATGGTACCTGAAATATTAGTACTAAACAACCAAAAATATGAAGTGCAACAAGAATTTCATTAAGATTGAAAGAATTTGTACAATAGGAAAATACAACAAAAGATCAGATTTGGAATGAAATTATCCATCCTTTTCTTTCGGCATCAGCTTCTTCACAATAGTCTTGAGCTTCTTGAGTTCCCTGTGATCATCTTCCATGCGCTTGAGTAGTTGATCTTGATCTTCACTTTTCTTTTCTAAGGCTTTAATTTTTTATTCCTAAGACTTAATCATATTAATCTGAGTCTTCAAGGATTCTTCTTATTTATAATGTTTTTCCTCAAGCTCGATTCTAAGATACCTTCCCCTCTTACAGCTCTGAGCAACTGAATACAATTTCCCATTCAGATTTTTCACTTCTTGCTTCCGAGTAGTTTCTTCAAGAGATAGATTTTCTTCAAAAGACTTGGTGAGATATTTGAACTTAGCATATTCAATTTCAAAATAATCCTTGACATTATCTTGAAACTCATTGAGAATTATCATTTCTTCAACAATTTTCCTTGACTAACTAGTCATATTCTTACAAGATCTTTTATGGGCTTCATAATTAATGAAAAAAGTTTTGAAATTGGCCTCAAGTTTGACACACTTTTCCATCACCATGGATACTGAATCTGTTTTCTGATTTAAGTAATAATAAATCATTTGACATCTTGAATCTATGGTTGGGAATATTGGAATAGTACCAACCAGCTTCTTCAAAGACTGAACAACAAATTCATGTCCAAGAGAATATGATTCTGAATTTGAATGCTCTGTTGATGAGGATTCCTTTTCAAGTACATCAGAATTCCTCTTTGATGAAGCACCAACATATTTCTTACTAACCAAAGACTTGGTAGAAGTATCAGCCATCACCTACTTACCCTTATCTTTTTTTTGAAATGATCTGATCATCTTTTAAAGATTCATGCCCATTGTATGATAGCTCAACAATTTTATCTTCATAAAAATTTTCCTTCTCAACGACTACCTGAGGTTCTCCTTGATGAATAATATCCTTATTAATACTTTATTCCTCAAATTGCTTATTGACTTCTTGTGGATCCCTGTCATCCTTTCTAGGTGTATCAAGCTTAGAAGATTCGGCTTCAGAAGTTTGGATGGATAACTTCTCGGAAGGACTTTCCTTCTCATGATAATCCTCCACTTGTCATATCAGTTCATCAGTGTCACCACTTCCTTATTCTTTTTCTTCATCCAATTCTTGTTCTAATTCATCCTCAACTTCCTCTTCCACTTTTATTTCTACTTCTTCTTATTATTCTTCTTGATGTGGTTCTGGAATCACCAACTTATTTCCTGGAGTATATGGAAGTAATTCTTTGAAAAAAGATTCTAGTACCAGAATATTCTCAGAGGCTTTTTCAACATCCTTAAGAAGAGATTGAATGATTTCAGTTTCATAAAATTTCTTTTTCTGCTTCTTCTCTTTCTCTTGTTTCTCAAGATCTTCAGCATCTTTCATCTTCAAGGCTTTTTACTCTGTAGGATCCAATCCAAACTTAGGCTCCCCTTCTTTGTGTTTTTTCTTGTCTTCTCTCCACTTATCCACTACTTCATTAGGATAGGCTTTTTTCTTCTTTGTCTTTGGAGGTGCAAACTAAATTTCCTTGGAAATAGAAACTTTTACTATCTCTTGAATTTCTTTCACTTTCCTCTTCCTTCCACCTTTCTTGGAGGTTTTAGCTATAACAGATTTCTTTGATAAAGATTCAACTTATTTATTTTATAAATCATAAAACTCTCTAGATTCACTAGAAAATCCAATTTTCATTCTCCTTAGAGTGTCATCGCTTAGCAACATTACCCTAAAATTTCTTAACTTCGATTTGTAGGAAATTTTCATTGATTCTAAACAATAAAAAATGATCTTTGATAGGATTGTAGGATATATGATAATCTAGGACTTTAGATTCCCATTCTTGATATTATCAATCATAACCAAAGTATACTTAACAAGATTCAACTTCCGTAGGTTCACTAAGAAATCCAAAACATACATATCTCTTTTCTTTAGAGTATCTTTATCTCATTTCCTCGGAATGATAAATCCTTGAACCAAAAGTTCTAGAATCCGAAAATTCGTAGAAAGATGAAGAATCTTCAGAGTCTTTACCTCTAAAAGACCAAGATAATCTAGAGCCTTTTCCTTGTCAAATCTTCCTATATCATCCGGTAACTTATGGGAACAAAATTAAGCTTCTCCTTCATAAGGTATTCCAATCAAACTGGCTAACTTAGAATAAGAAAGATAATAAGTCTTACCATAACTATTGAAAGAAAATTTGTCTTTTCCTCCTTGATTAAAAAAAGATACAGATTCATAAAACTCCACTAGCAATTCCGGAATCATCGGATCCTCTGCCTTGGGTTTCGATATAGCTATACTCTCCCAACCATTTAACTTGATGTTCATTGAGATGATTGAATCATACTTACTAAATAAGTCCGAGTCTACCAACCTTTCACGATAAATCTACCATTCATAGATTTCCTTTATGGTTGAAATTTATTTCTGAGGAGATGATTATTTAGACATTCAGAACTAAGGAAGTCCTGAGAATTTTGAAACGGTCTTAAGTAGGTATGGCAGAGCTTCATCATGCAAGAGCTTGGGGTTTGATGTGGGATGGCCATTGGGGGTTCTTTATATAGGTAATTGAAGTGATGGTTCAGCTTCCCTAATTGATCCAATGGTTGAAAGCTTCTTGAGAAGATCTGATAGTTGAGATGATAGCTGAAGAATGATTTTGATAGATTCCGATATTTTGGGTTCTTTAAGAAAAACATTCATATTTAAGGAAAAGTGAATCTGAAAAATTTAAAACAAAACGAAAATAATAAAAAGTAAAAGAAGATTACGAAAATTTAGGAAAGAAAAACATACCTTTTGGATTTCTAGGAAGATTAATCGTAATGAGAAAAAATTCTTTTTGAATAACTTTAGATTCTGAAATTTTGATTACAAAAAAAAATTAAACTACGAAAATTTTGATTATGAAAATTTTGACTACAAAAATTTTGACTACAAAAATTTTAACTAACAAAAAAATGTACTCCCCTTATGAAAAGTATTTTGTTACTGTAAGGAGATAGGTTTAAACAATAAGTTAATAAGTAATATTACCTTATAGTTATCATTCCTAACTTCTGTTTAATGCATTCAAATCTATCGGATGGTAAAGATTTTGTGAAAATATCAGCAAGTTGATCTTGCGTTCCGATAAATTAAAGAATGATATCTCCTTTTTGTGTGTGTTCCCTAAGAAAGTGATGCCTAATATCTATGTGTTTTGCACGAGAGTGGTGTGTAGGGTTTTTACTTAAGGAAATGTCACTAGTATTATCACACAATATTTGTGTTTTGGTAAAAATCATACCACAGTCTGTGAGTGTGTGTTGCATCCACAACACATGAGCACAAAAACTTCCAACTATTACATATTCAGATTCAGTGGTGGAAAGTGCTTCTGAGTGTTGCTTTTTTCATGAACAAGAAACTAATGAATTTCCTAGGAAATTAAAAGTTCCGAATGTACTTTTCCTATCCATTCTACATCAACCAAATTCAGCATCCGAAAAACTTTTTAAAACAAAATCATTTCCAGAAGTATAAAAGAGTCATAGATCCATGGTTCCCTTTAAGTAGCGAAAAATCCTTTTCACTGCCTTTAAATGAGATTCCTTAGGATTGTATTGATATCTTGCACATAAGAATACCGAAAACATTAAGTCCAGATGACTAGCTGTCAAGTACAGTAGACTTCCTATCATACCTCTAAAATATGTTTGATCTACTGGTTTCCCAGCTTCATCAAGATTAAGTGAATTTAAGGTACCAATGGGAGTACTTAAACTCTTAGTGTTGTCATATCCATACTTTTTAAGAAGATATTTAATATAATTATGTTGGGATATATATATTATTTCTAGTTTTTGAGAAATTTGGAAACCAAGGAAAAATGTTAACTCACCCATCATACTCATTTCGAACTCAGATTTCATTAGATCCATAAAGGAATTGGTTAAATATTGTTGAGTTGAACCAAATATAATGTCATCAACATAAATTTGAACAATTAAAACATTTTTCTTATCTTTCTTTATAAAAAGGGTTGGATCAGCATTTCCCTTAACATAATTGTTTTGAACAAAATATCATGTAAGTCTATCGTACTAGGCTCTTTGGGATTTTTTAAGTACATATAAAGCTTCGGTAAGTTTAAAAACATGTTCAGGATGTTTTGTATCTTCAAAACCAGGAGGTTTTTCAACAAAAACTTCCTCTTGAACATAACCATTAAGGAAATCACATTTAACATCCATTTGGAAAATTTTGAAATTAAATAATGTTGCAAATGCAAGTAGAATACGAATGGATTCAAGTCTAGCTACTAGAGCATATGTTTCTTCATAGTCTATTCCTTATTGTTGATTATAGACTTTACCAACCAATCTAGATTTATTTCTTACTATGATTCCATTTTCATCACACTTATTTCTAAAGACCCATTTTACTCTAATAAGAGAAGTTTCCTTAGGTCTTTCAACCAACATCCATACTTTTTTCCTTTTGAATTCATTTAGCTCATCTTGCATAGCTTTTATCCAATCATCATCACCTAAAGATTCATAAGTGCTTTTTGGTTCTGATTGGGAAAGAAAGCTAGATGTTCTATTTCATTTCATAGGGTACTTTTAGCCCTTACATGTTCATTTACATCACCAATGATACTATCACAGGGATGATTCTTTAGAAACAACTGATTTGGGTTTTGTAAAACTTGTTCATCAACGTATGGTAGGAAGTATTCTGGGGTAAATTCTTTAGAAACATTTTCTTGAACATTTTCCTTATTAGAAGGATCTTTTATCAAGGGTTGATAATCAGTTTTTGAAAACACATCTAAAGATATAGGTTGAGGATGTTTAAAAATAAAAGGACCAGTTTCATCGAATTTGACATGTATAGTTTCTTCAACAGTACTAGTATTTTTATTAAAAACTCTATAGGCCTTAAAGGTTTTGGAGTAGCCTAAAAAAATTCCTTCATCATATTTTGGAGTGAATTTGTGTATATTATCTTTAGTATTCATAATGAATACCTTACAACCAAAAAACTTGAAGTAGGAAAGTCTAGGTTTTCTACCATTCCATAACTCATAAGGGGTTTTATTAAAAAAAGGTCTAATCAAAACACAATTTATAGTATAGCAAGCAGTACTTACAGCTTCAGCCCAAAATGTTTGGCTACCGAATATTCACTCAACATGGTTCTTGTTATCTCTTATAGAATTATATTTCTTCTTTCAACAACACCATTTTGTTGAGGTGTTCTTGGTGCTGAGAAGTTATGAGTAATTCCTTTTCTACTACAAAAAGTTTCGAAATTAGAATTTTGAAATTCTCTTCCATGATCACTATGAATAGTTATCAATGGAAGGTTTTTCTCATTTTTAACTTGGTCTCTAAAACTTTTGAAATAATAAAAATCTTTATATTTCTTTGGTAGAAAATAGACCCATGTAAATCTAGTGTAATCATCAACTAAGACAAATACATGATATTTGCCTCCAATTCTTCCAGTTTTTATTGGAACAAAAATATCCATATGCACCAACTGTAATGCATCAGTGGTTGAGACTTCACCAATATATTTAAAAATTTATTTATGTTTCTTTCCATATTGACAAGGATCGAAAACTTTTGAAGAATCAAATATAAGCTCTGGTAGATCCTTAAATAATATTTTCCTGGAGATTTTTCATAGGTTCCTAAGGTTACAGTTTCCTAACATTCTATGACATAACCAAAAATGATCTTCCATTACACTAAGACAAGGTAGATCTTAGATCCTAATGTCTTATAATTTTAGTGTGTAAACATTCTCTTGCCTATGGGAAGAAAGAATAAATTCTTCCTTGAAATTGTGTACTAAACACTTGTCATTCCTAAAAATCACAAGGTAACCTTTATCACATAATTTAATTGTGCTAATAAGGTTGTGCTTAATACCCTTAACAAATAAAACATTTGAAATCAAAGTTTTTCCTAGAAGAACAATGATACCTATACCAATAATTTCTCCCTGAGCATTATATCTGAAGGTTACTTTTCCTTCTTTCATCTTGATAATCTTTTCAAAGAAGTTTTTGTTACCAGTCATATGTCAGGAACATCCACTATTCATGTACCATGTATTTTTTTTGGTATTATTTTTATTTTCCTGAAAATAATAGTGTTAGAATTTCAGAACCCAAACTTTCTTGGATCCTAAAACTTCAGAAAGAAAATTTTTAGGAATCCACATTTTCTTTGAAAAATAAGCTTTATGAAAACCTGAAGACTGAGTTTTGTTTAAGGAACAATTTTTTGCCCAATTCCCACAACACTGACACTTAGTGCAGAATGAAGCACTTTGAGGAATAAAATAATTGTTACTAAAAACCAGTATTGAATGAGTATAGCCAAAACCAGAATTATTCCTTAGAGGTCAAATTTGGGAATACATCTTATCAAAATTTTCCTTACCTAAGGTAAAGTTTTACAAACACTTCCTCAAGGAAAATATTCCTGACTTTAGCTTAATAACTAAGTTTTTATCCTCAAAAAAGGTAGTTTTAGCACTCAAGTTAGTCTCGAAAACATTTTTATTAGAAATTATTTTTCTAGATCCTTAGAAAGTTTATCCTTCTCAGAATTAAATTCCTCAAGGGGATTTAAATACTTTCAAAATCATAAATTTTCTTATCAAGATCTTTAGAAAGATCTAATACTTCCTTAGTAAGAATAGAAATTCTAGAATTTTCCTTATTAAGCTTTTTTCTTGACTTTAGAAATTTCATTCTCAAGGATCTTAGAAAACCTAGACACTTTTTTATAAGTAGGAAAAGTATTATCTTCATCAGAAGAAGATTCTTCATCTGAAGATTCATAATATTTACTATCACTGTAATTAGCGTTCTTGGATACATTGGTTATAGATTCAGCATTGTGTACCTTAGCCATTAGACAGTGATTTTCAATAGGTAGCTTGGCTAATAGACCAAGATTCTTCTATCCAGAAGATTCATACTCTGAGAATTCATCAGAAGAGTCACCACCACTAGCACTCTAGGTGTCATTGGCTTTCAAAACTTTCTTAGATTTATCCTTGTAGTACTTATTTCTTTTCCTTTCAGAATTATTTTCCTTTCTATCTTTTCTCTTAAGAATAGGATAATCTGGACTTATATTCCCTGCTCTTTTTCATTCATAATAAGTGACTTTAGAGTCTTTCTTATCCTTTATTTCTTTCTTCTTATATCTAGATTGAAAGTACTTCTATCCAACAATCTTTTTCATCCTACGAGAAAGATTAGCTAGTTCATTCTTAGAATGTTCACTTTCACCTTATTCAGATAAAACAGTGACCTTCTTAGATTTCGATCTTGTAACTCCCTCAGAAGTCCTGGCTTTCATATGATTTGAAGTATTTGTAAAAGAAACACTTCAATTTCCATTCTTATTCTTATTTATATCAGTATCTCTTTTCATTCTTGTCTCATGTTGAATAAGATTTCTAAATAGCTTATCAAGAGTAATCTGTGAGACTTTCTTATTCTCATCAACAGTTGTTCTCTTTGATTCTCACTCATTAGGCATGATATCTATAATATTGTCCACAAGTGCCTCATCATCTAAACCTTTTTCACCCATATATTGTAAACTGTTGACAATAGTCATAAACCTTTGTTGTACCTTACAAACTGGTTCTTTATAAGGAAAGAAGAAACCATGATATTCTGATCTAAGCATAGCTCTTCTAGTTTCAATAACTTTGGAAGTTCTAAAGTGAGTAACCTCCAATTTATTCCAAATAAAATTTTTAGATTCACAAGAAGAAATATGGAAATATATATTCATGGTCATGGAACACAACAAAGTATTGTGTACCTTGTAGTTTAGTTGATATTCTGACTTTTCTTGATTAGTAAAAGTTCTGACTTCTTTATCAAGAATCTTGTAATCTCCAGTAAGCATTACAAAGTTTTCCACTACAATGTTAAGGAAAAAATTCTTCATACGATCTCTCCAATATTCATAATCATTCACATCATATATAGGTGGTCTAGTAGGATTAATATTGTCAATAGAACCAACATTCATTCCTACTATCTCAAAGAAAATATCTTTCCATAGAATCTTGTTAGTAATAAAATTTTGTAAACAAGGATAAAAATCCTAAGCAAGGAAAATATAGAACAAAGGAAACTTGATCAATAAAAATTATATGTGAATATAAGTATTTCAGATACCTCCTATGATACCAATTGTAGGATCGAAATAATGATATAGATGCTCAATATACAAGAGGGGGGGTGAATTGTATACTTTAAAAATTCCTTTGGAACCTTTAAAGTTGGTTATAAAACTTTCTATTGTTTAACAAAGTTAAACAAGGTAAATTCACAAGACCCCTTAGTTCTACAAACTTGCTAGATTCTGGAAATATGGTTCTGGAAATAAAACTTAAGAGAAGTTTACAAGGAAAAAGATTCTACCTTAAAGCGTATAGAATTTTAATAATCAGATTATGCAAGTATAAGAAAGTATAAGATATTTATACTTTCCTTAATAATGAAAATTTAGTGGAAAATAAACTTGAAACAATACAAGTAACAAGTATTGAATCTTTTTACCCAAATAGTAGGGTATCCAACAACCTTAGATAAAGGTCCCTTGATTTATACTTTCAAGAAAGTATGTCTTACCCACACCAGGGTAAGCCCTCAATAGGAATATTAGAGTCTGTCTTGATATCCACACAAACCCTCAAACTTCAAGGTAGTTGTAACCTCTATCTTCCTTATCAAGGAAGTCCTCGGACTTTAAGGTAGTTGGAACATCTTTCATCCTATCCCCTGAAGCCCCCAATTGTACAAAACAAAAATTGGAGTCGCACAAATTAATCTAAACAATATGTTTAGTATGCACAAAGCATGAGAGTCTCTCTCTCTATAAATAACTTTAGCAGCATGTAATCTCTAGAGTTGTAGAACAGTGTTTTGAGCTTGTTCAAATGAGCTCCTATTTATAGGCACATTTCCAACGGTCGGCTCCCTCCTCCAATGGTCATATTTTTCCTTGAATTTCAGAGGGAACTATACATGTGTCACTCAAACAATGGTTAGTTAGAAACAAAATGAATGACATCGTTTTATAACTATAACAAGGGTAAGTAAAATATAGTTTCTCTATCAAATCTATCTTTTAGAGTCTAAATAAAAAAAAAGTTCGGAGTCTGAGGAGAAATATTCGGAGTCTTTATTACATGGATATTTGGATTCTATTTTCCAAGGAATTTAGAATCATAATTCTGCAGACTTCAGATTTTGAATTCTAAGGAATTCAGAGTCTGAATTCTAAGGAATTTGGAGTTTTGATTCTAAGAAATTAGGAGGCTGAATTTTGAGGAATTCAGAGTCTGAATTCTAAGGAATTTGGGGTCTGAATTCTAAGGAATTCGGGGTCTGAATTATAAGGAATTCAAAGTCTGAATTCTGAGGAATTGGGAGTCCAAATTCTCAGAATTCAGAATCCGAATTCTAGAGAATTCGGAGTGGTAATTTCAGAGAATTCGGAGTCTGAATTCCATAGAATTTGGAGTCTGAATTTTAGAGAATTTGGAGTCTGAATTTTAGAGAATTAGAAGTTTGAATTTCATATAATTCAGAGTCTGAATTTCCGAGAATTCGGATTCTGAATTTCATAGAATTCAGATTCTAAATTCGGATATTGAAAACAGAATACTCTATATCTGATTATTTATAGAATTCTGAGGTTTTAGATGTGAAACTGAATTTTACACTTAGGAATAAAAAAAGTTAAATTTAGAGAAACTAAAATATGAACAATGACAAAAATTGGTAAGGATAAATTTCCTCAGGGAAGGAAAATTTTCCTTATTAAGGAAAATTTGAGGGGAAAAGAAATTTTCCTTAAGATAGAGTGTTTGTGATTTTCAAAACATAGAGTAATGGAAAATTAATAAGGAAACCTTATTGACTCGATAAAAAGATTATATATATAGGGGTGAGCATAAAATTATATTCAATATGATCCTCTCTGAAACTTATTATGAAAATGTGAAAAAAGAATACTAAATCCCAGTGAATAAAAAGAGGAAATAAACTTATTAAAAAAATTAGGTGAACTACATCCAAACCTCACAAAATTTTTTACACCAAGTAATTCATATAGATAGGTAACTTAACATCTAAATCATATATATGTATATATAACATGGAACCCCACACAACTTCTCCATTAGTTTGTCACTCTCAAACCCCAATGGTAAACATCATGTGCTTAAATTACTTATATACCCATGAAAACACATTATATATATATATATATCATATAAAATCTGATATGGGTCAGGTTGTAGCCCTACTTACCCCAACCTCCCACAGGGTTCTATGTTCTCATTAGAATTAGTCTATAATAGATATACTAAAATAATAACCACATCTTTATTCCATAACATCCCATAACCATATAGTAAGTCATAAATCAATAACAAACTGTGTGATTATACATTAAATCTTAATACATTATAGAATGTGCATAACTACACCAATAATAATCTTATCAATTATAATTGGGATATGTGTATATGTTATAACCTTAATTTACTATATCTTTCATATAAATGTATGGTAAAATTGAGATCCATTACATCCCATATGATCACATACCCTATACTTTAATCCACCATAACCAATATATTCCTACACACCATTATATATTTTAAGGGAAATTGGGTAAGTGTTCATAGTCATCTATTTGTTCTCTATTCAACCTATATGTTGGGGAAAACACCTAGAACTCAAAACATTTTAGCATCATAAGGATTCCAATTCAGGTGGTTGATTATAAACAATAACAAAACATAATAATAACATAGCATAAAACCAATTTAAAGGAAACTATCCAACCCTTGATCAAACTATAGATAATGAACCTCAAGATAACTAGAATGATAACTTTGGGACAAGAAATATAATTCTTAACTAAGCATATAAGCATCAAATTTCATCATCATGAATCATTAAGTAATTTTAGAATTACCAATTACTTTATAGAATCCCTTCATCAATACCAATTTAACATTTCATACGTGTATAATGCCAAATGGGATTTAATATTCAAAATTCCATTTCTATATTTCAACCCATTCTCTTTGAGAATTACATAACCTTTTATGGTTTCTAATTAATAAATCATTGCCATCATCAACACCCATCGACACCAATTCATTTAAAATATATTTATCATTCCATATACCTAGGTATTCTATGAATCTTCTAAACCCAATATTGAAGTTGATATATCCCTTAAGGAAACAATCATATTGTATCAAATAGAAAAGTAATCAAAACAAAAAAGTAACAAACAAAATGGTCCATCCCAGCTCTCAACCCATGTCAACC
This sequence comes from Viscum album, assembly GCA_963277665.1. Lineage (NCBI taxonomy): Eukaryota > Viridiplantae > Streptophyta > Magnoliopsida > Santalales > Viscaceae > Viscum > Viscum album. Next base: position 1,937,381,195 of record OY728142.1, read on the forward strand.
ATCCCGACTATAGCCCCATCATGATGAATATGAAACAATAAATCCAATCACTCAACCTACAATAACCTACCCAACCATACCTTGTTTCACATATCAAATCAAAATAAAACCTTAACCATCCTAAGGCATAAACATTTCAACAAACCATATTTTTATTAAAATAATAAAGGGAAAACCAAGTCCATAATATTATATAATACAACATATAGAAATCAATGTTAAGATTAAAAACATCCTCAAACATTTAATCCTAGAAAAATATGTTTTACTTTACCATATTGATTTAACTGATTCATTATGAATAGGTTTCAATAGAAATTAACCTAAAAATTAGAAGATAATAACAACTATAAAAACCAATGAACTTTCTCAAAGAAACACATTTCATATTAATCAGATTTAAGAAATAATAATAAACTTAATTTTTGTTCCTCATTGATCGTTATCTTCATCTTAGCATCTTTTCATTTTTATCAAGATTTTAAGAATTTCATATATGGTAAAGAAAAATAATAATATCTTCAATTCTAAGCCACACTATCTAGAAAAAATCATGTGGAAACCATCATAAAAAATTCATAATCTCATGAAATCACATCACCCCCTTTATTTCATCCAATTTCCTTATTACTAGTTGATTATCTTCATTAAGGTCAACCTCATACATTTTCTCATATAATATAAATCATTCCAATTCCACATCATAAAATAAATGATAAATTTACAAATCCCCTACCTCAATACAAATATTCATGGAAAAACACACAAGAACAGAGGAACAAGGAATTAACCACTTCCAAACTCGATGGAAACCACCTTAGAACCTAACCCCACCAAACCATCATCAACCATGATCGAACACTAAAAAAATTAGGAAAACTAACTGCCTTAACCTCTGTAAAGGAATAGAATAACAAGGAATGTCATAGGTGAGAAGATGGATTCCTTAGATCGAGAGAGAATTGATCCCCAGAAACTCTAAAATAAATATCCAATATGAGAAATAAAAAGGAACTAAAAGGTGTTTGGGGTCATCTAGGGTTTAAGAGGAAAGAATAAAAAGTCAAAACATATGGAAACTACCTCCTATATACATTGAATACCCAATGGGCCTTCACCACATCATATAAACCTCAACTATGGTCATGGTATCTCTATTCAAAACTATATCTAAAACCCTCATCCTTCAAAAGGGTTATCACCCCACTCTTCATGGTAGGAATTTTCCCTATTTAGAACAGATTTAATTGATACCATGGTGTGTTGGTGGCCAACACACCCATGTTACCCTCAACCATGGATCCTCTCATAATCCCAACATGGCATTGAGGAACTCCCCTACCCATTTTAATCTCACTATTGTTGATGTCAAAATATGCATATTATGGAAGAGGTTGAGGAATGAACAGTTGGTTCAAAACAAATTCAATCCAAAAGGATTAAATTTTTTTTTAAGTTTTTGGTTCATGAAGTTCAAAAGATTCAAGAATGTGACTAGTTTGTGAAGTTCCCCGACCACACGATATTTGATGGTAACCTCCATGCAGCGTAAGTATGGTTCGTAGAACTCCATTTTGTGGAAGTTTATGGTGGTATTAAGCTTTTACAGTATCCTTTATGTAGTGTAACTCTAGTTTGAGAAACCTTTTAAGTTAATGAAGCTCATAATTTTTCAAAAAAGCCTCCATAATTCACAAAAACAAGGCTCTTGCCTCCGTTGGGGCTATAAACACCCCTCTATGTCCTTTATTTAAGAGGATGAGACCTTTTAGATTCCAAAAAAAATATGAATTCACAAAACTCAAAAGATTTGTGAGCAAGAGAGAATATAGATTTAAAAAGGTATCCATATTTCAAAAATCATCCTCCCATGGGTTTTTGATAACCTCAACCCATAGTAGATATTCCTTTAGTGAAGTTTTATGGACTTCGTGTAAGAATAAATACCTTTTCAGATCTTGGGGTTTCATCAGATAATAATCCTTCATGAAACGAACCCCACAAGAACCAAGACTTTACCCTGAGGTAGGGTCACCCTGTTTTGCAAAACATGTTATTTAATGAGACCCATGACCTCTGCGAGACCTCTAACCTTTATGAAGCCCAATGAATCCCTATACTTTCATGAAACCCAAACCTTTTCTAATTCCATATTATAGGACTCTTCATGTTGAATACTTTCAGTTAATCCCCTTTCATGAATTTTGAGTTCCCAGGTCCCCTATGATCATCCAAAATCAGTTAAACCACACCTCAAACCTCTATGTGGCTGGTACCACAAAATATACCTTTTTCACCAAATAATTAGTACCTTAATTTCCTTTTCTTCTAATAATATACACCCTAACATTGGATCTCCTGATTTCCAATCCTCTACATTAGTGTATACACCATGCCATTCCCATAAGTGCATGCACATGGGTGGTGGACACGTAATCCCTAAAGGTGGCATCACTGAGGGGAATGATATACTTGTCTTTGTAGAGATTACTTATTTCATGTCTTTCTACAGCCTTGACATGGTCCCCCTTAGGGTGTAATACCCATCCATGTTCTAGTTGTATTACATTAAACTATATGAAAACTTCATCAGTACATGATATAAAATTTTAGCTTTACCCCGTGTGATGAATATAGGATGCCCCATGTATAATTGGCATAATTTGACCCCACACATATTAATTCTCAACTACAGGGAGGATATGATTCTATAATTTTCCACTGACCATAAGTTGTCTTTTGGATCACAATCAAGGCAGGTTATTGCGATTGGATGTCCCAAAATTAACCTAAGGGTCATTTTTTAAAATATTTGTGGTCTTGTTAATTTCTGTAGGGTTTATGGGTTAAAAATATTTGGGGATCATAATTGAATGAATTATAATCATATAGGATAATGATAAATGAATGGTGAAGGGGTATATTAGATCAAATACATCTTCTCATATAAGTGTTTTTAAAGAAACTGTGTCTTTGATTATTCTAGTTTGTTGTTTAGTTTATTTTCTGAAAGTCACAAAACCAACTCCTCCCATCTTGTGTTTCATTTGTTTTCACTTATTCAATTTTTTTGTTTTCTTAAAGCCTATTAAGGGTTGTTTAATTCACTTCCTCCTTGAGAGAATAACCTTGGTTATCCATTGTGGTTAACTTAGTTAAATCACAAACATTTTTTGAGAGTGTGTGCGACAAAGCTCATCAAATTGGTGTCGTTGCTGGGGAGGAAAGTGTTTTATTCAACCAATTTTTGGTAAGTTATTTATTCTTATTTTTTATTTTGTATCTCTTGTTTTCCTCCTATTTCTTTTCAGTTCTTTCTTCCCCACCTCTTTTTTTCTCACACCATCAATTGAAACTACAATTAATGATATTGGTGTCTGCTTGTTTTAATTTTATCTTTTCTATGATTTATGACATGATACCATCCTAAGGATCTCCTTGATCTAGACCTCAAGACTAAGTGTAGACTTAGGTCTCGAATTGGATAATCTTGGTCTATGGGAAGTGTTGAAATTTACCCAACTGGAGAATTCTTACACTCTAGGAATTTTGAAATTAGAAACTCTTATAAAAAAATATTAAAACAAATACAATGGTTGAAAATAACAAAAATGAACTCAATATGACTATTTGAGAGTTGGTTGCTCATAATATTAATTATCAACATACATTAATTGCATATCCAACTCTCAAATTAGACTATGAACAAAAATTTGGGTTAATTCACCTTCTTCCAAAATTCCATGTCATATCTAGTGAGGATCCAAACAAATATTTAAAATAATTCAATTTGGTATGCTCAAAAATAAAACCAAGAAATGTCTCTAAAGATAAAATAAAACTTAGAGCATTACCATTCTGACTTGATGGAACTACTAAGAATTGGATGTATTATTTATAACCCGAAGATGTAACATGTTGGAATGATTTGAAATGTATTTTATTATTGAGATTTTTTCTAGCATCAAGTACCACTTCCAATCGAAATGATATCTTAGAGATCAATCAGGAACATGGGAATTCAATGTACGAGTATTGGGAGAGATTCAAGAAGTTGTGTGCAAGATTCCCGCATCACCAAATCAGTGAGAAACTCCTCATACAGTACTTCTATGAAAGACTCACACCTATGGAGAGGAGCATGGTGGATGTCGCGGTTGTAGGAGCATTGGTCGACAAAACACCAGTAGTCATGGCATCAACAAGGAAACAACAAGGGAATCCTCCAACCAAGGTATATTCTAACACTAGTAAACTTTTAAAAAAAATTTCTTAATCAACAGAATGAGTTGAAGAGTCAAGGTTCAGAGTTTAGAGAGTTAAAGACTCAAATGAGCCAGATTCCCAATGCCCTCCATGAACTAGTAAGTAATAATTCTAGAAATCTACCTTCCCAAACTACTCCAAATACAAAGGGGAATGTTAGTGTCATCACATTGAGAAATAGAAAGCAAAAAATTTATGCTTCTCCACCTACCATTCCACCGGGATTCACCTCAACTTTATAGAATTCCCATTCAAGAACAATTGATGAGAATCCCACATAGAAAGAAAAAGGTAACAAAAAGATCAATGATGTTCCTCTTAAACCCCTTACCTTTACAAATAGGGTTGTACAAACCAAGAATATGGCTGAGGAGGTAATGCAAAAAAGAGGTTTTGGACACATTAAAGCATGTGGAGATCAATATCCCTCTACTTGAATCCATCAAGAAAATCACAAGGTATGAAAAATTATTAAAAGAACATTGTGACGATCAAAGAGGGCTCAAAGGAAATGAGAGTATCAATATTAGAAGGAATGTGTCAGTACTAATTACACCAACTCTAGAAATTCCAACAAAGTGAAAGTATCTAGGGACATTCTCCATCCCATGAACCATAGAGGAGTTAAACTTTTTTGATGCTTTATGTGATTTAGGAGATTCCATAAATGTGATGCCTCACTTTGTATTCTCTTTTTTACAGGTTAGTGAGTTGAAGCCAACAAGAGTAGTGGTGTAGTTGGAAAATTGAGCTATATCATATCTAGTGGGAGTACTTGAGGATGTACTTGTATGGTTAAGAGACATGATATTTCCAGTATATTTATACATGCTTAAAATGGATGACGATTAGGTAAGTTCACGTGCTCTAATTATCTTATGTAGTCCCTTCCTCAAAACTAAAAGAACAATCATAAATGTCCATGACGGTACACTTTCCATGGAGTTTGAGGATGAAGTTGTGATATTTAATATTATGGATTCAATGAAGTACCCCTCAGAGGACCATTCTGCTTTTGTTATCTCCCATTTTGAACTACCAAGTAAAAACCCCATGTATTTTGATTGTCCTATGCTTAGGGAGATTATGAGAATTGGTTCTAGTTTGATGTCTAAGAGTACTTCCACACCAATTTCTAATACACAAGACTCTCTTAGATTTGATTTCAAAATGGATTCATATTTTGATTTTGATCATTTTCAATCTGATTATGACATGGTTGTTTAGTATTATGATGGATTTGATGGATTATTCTATAATTTTGAGGATTTTTATTCTAATACTAATGTTATTTGTGCACATATTTCAGTTCCTTCAATGTTTCCATCCATACATCACCCCCCTTCATTGGATCTCAAGCCATTTCCACCAAATCTCAAATAATCATACTTATTGAGTGGTGAGAGGTTACCTATTATCATTGCTAATAATCACACTTTTGAATATAAAGAAAATATTTTAAATATTTTGAGGGAGAACATCAAGGAAATTAGGTGGACCTTGGGTGACATGTCAGGTATTAGCCCCTCCATTTTCATGCATGGGATTCTTTTAGAGGATGGGGATAAACCAGTGAGGTATAAATAAAGGAGACTGAATCCAACTCTTCTGGAAGTTGTCAAAAAAGAAGTTGAAAATTTTCTCAAGGCAGGTATAATTTATCCAATTTAAGATTCATAGTGCGCAAGTCCTATTCAAGTTGTGCCTAAGAAAAGTGGTGTTACAGTTGTACAAAATGATAATGAGTAGTTAGTTCCAATGAGGGTGAAAAATAGTTGGAGGGTGTGTATCGGTTATAAGAAACTAAATCAATCCACTCACAAGGACCATTTCCCCCTCCCATTTATTGATCATATGCTTGAGAAACTAGCTGGGAAGACACATTATTGTTTCTTGGATGGATTTTCTAGATATTTTTAGGTTCTTATAGCTCCGTAGAATCAGGAGAAGACAAAATTCACTTGTCCATTCGGTACACTTTCCTACTGGAGGATTCTATTTGGAATTTTCAACGCCCCAGGTACCTTCCAAAGATGCATGGTGAGTATTTTTTCTAATTATATTGAGACTTGCATGGAGGTATTTATCGATGCTTTTATAGTGTATAGATCTTCATTTTATTAATGTCTAAATATTTTGGGAAATGTGTTGAATCGTTGTATTGAGAAGAATATGATATTGAACTTTGAAAAGTGTCATTTTATGGTAGATCATGGCATTGTATTAGGGCAGGTAGTGTCAAAACATGGGATAGAGGTTGATAGATCTAAGATAGAAATTATTTCATCCTTACCCTATCCTTCATGTGTGCGTGATATTAGATATTTACTAGGGTATACATGCATTTATTGGTGATTCATCAAATATTTTAGTAAGATTTCCCTTCCTTTTTCGCGATTACTTTAAAAGGATTCTGATTTTGTGTTTGATGATTCATGCAGGGTAGCATTTGATGAGCTGAAGAAGTTTATAACCACTCCACCAATCATAAAAGCCCCACAATGGGACATTCCTTTTGAGCTTATGTGTGATGCATCCAACTTTGCAGTTGTATATGTCTTATCACAGAGGGTGGAGGTACATTCACATGTGATTGTCTATGCATCGAGGACATTGAATTCAGACCAATCAAACTACACTACCATGGAAAAAGGGTTTATTTCCATCATATTTTCTTTAGATAAATTCTGTTCATATTTATTAGGCACTAAAGTAGTTGTTTTTTCTAACCATGTAGCTCTAAGGTGCCTTTTGAAGAAGCCAGATGTCAAGCCCAAACTTATCTAATGGATGCTCCTTCAAGAATTCGATACAGAAATAAAAGAAAAAAAGGGGTCAGAAAACCTGGTGGTGAACCACATGAGTAGGCTTACTCACACACTAGAGGCTGACACCTTGGACCAGGTACCCCTTCAGGACACGTTCCCTGATGAGTATATTTATTCCATCTCAAGTACGCATCCTTGGTATACTGATTTAGTGAACTACCTTGTTGCATCTAAAATCCCTGCAAATTTAAAGAAACATCAAGTCCAAAAATTAAAAATTGAGTCTCGGTATTGTTTGTGGGATGATCCATACCTTTGGTGCATGTGTAGTGATCAATTTACTAGGAGGTGTGTTCCTGATCAGGAGTTTGAGTCTGTTCTAGATTTCTGCCATACACTTTTATATAGAGGACACTTTTGACCCCAACAAACATATAGGAAAGTCTTAGACTCTGGATTTTATTGTCCTAGATTATTCCATGATTTCCATTTGTTTTGTAAGTCATGATCTCATTTCCAACACACTGGGAACATTTCTAGGAGACACGAGATTCCCCAACAACCCATACTATTCAGTGAGATTTTTGTGGGGCATCGATTTTATGGGTCCCTTTCCTAGTTCATTTGGTTTTTTATATATTTTGGTTGCTTTTTATTATGTGAGTAAATGGGTGGAGGCTAAGTCTATTAGGACTGATGATTATCATGTTGTAGTGGACCTTGTCAAGACACAATTTTTTTTGCAGGTTTGGAGTACCAAAGGCTATCATCAGTGACCAGGGGACACACTTCTAAAATCAAAATTTGGATTCCCTCCTTTGGAATTATGGGGTGACACAAAAAACATCAACCTCATACCACCCCCAAAAAAATTTCCAGGATAAGGTTTCAAATCTTGAATTGAAACAAAATTTGGAGAAAACTGTGCAGCTGAATAGGAAGGATGGGAGAAAGCACTTGGATGATGCATTGTGGGATTATATGACTACATACAAGACCCCCATCGGTATTTCCCCATTTTGGATTGTTTTTGGGAAATATTTTCATCTCCCTGTGGAAGTCGAGCATCAGGCATATTGGGAAATAAAGAAATGCAACATGGATTTGGCCCAAGATGGAATTTAACAAAAGCTTCAAATTCAAGATCTTGAGGAGATTTGATTATCATCATATGATAACTCAAGGATCTACAAGGAAAAATCAAAAGAAAATCATGATATAATGATCCAATAAAGGTAGTTTCATGTTGGATCCCTTCTCTACAATTCACAGCTAAAGTTGATGCTTGGTAAGTTGTGTTCCAGATAATTAGGTCCTTATATTGTATCTAATGTTTTTCCTTATGGTGTAGTGGACATTGCACAAGAGGAAACTGTAAGGATCTTTACAGTCAATGGGAAACATTTGAATAAATACATTGAGGTACTTCCTACTGATGTAGTGGATTTCATCACACTGCATAACCCCATCATCACTTGAGCATATCAGGTTGTTCCTAACCCTTTCACTTTTATTTTATCCTATTTAAAATTATAAATTTCATGTTCATATATCATCTCATAGGTTCACATTGAGTATAATGAAATATTTTAAGTGTGGGAGAGGGGACAACATTTTGGGGTAGATATTTAGGATTTTCATTTGTGTGTTTTGTGTGTATTTTATATTAATATTTTTTGTTATAAATTTAAGAAAATAAACAAAAAAAATAAACAAAAAAATCAATAAAAAAATATCATGTAACATTCCCATGTGGAACATATGGAAAATGAATGTTTTCAAAATTCATTGGTAGAATGATAAGAATGAGTAATATTTCATCATAAAGGGTTGATTTTTATAAAAATTGAAGTTGTCGATGGTATGAATGGTTGTATCATTATAAAACCTTTTAGATTTTGACATCATTATTTGTGATATTTTTTCATGGTAAATTGTGTCATTGATTTCTCCACACAAATTTTCACTCAACTGTGACTTTTGAAATTTTTCCTACTCAATTGAAGGTATAATAAAGTTAGTAAAAAAATCATTGGTTGATCTATACATTTGTTTCACTTCTGATCGGTTTAATTACTGTACTGAATTGACCTATGCCTATGTACCTATTATCCGACTATTGTACGCCCTCAAAAAATATGGGTTGTGTCTTGGATAGGTCAAAATCCACTCTTCTTCAACCATTGATCTTGTTATAACTATTAAAATTAGTGTTGTGATGAGATCAAACATGGGTTGAGAGATTATTGTGAGATTTTTTCCAAGTGAAACTTAAAAAAACAAAAAAAAATGAGGGGAGTGATGAAATGTACAACATATGGGGATATCTAGGTTGAGAGCTTAAGGTTTGACTTTCGAGAATGCTTAAGTGAGTGAGTCTTGAAATTTGATTGCAAAGGAATATAGAATAGGTTCAGTGAATTAAACCAAGTAAGAATAATTTTTTTTATGACCTGAATACACTGAATAAAGGGTGGATTTATGAGCTTGGAATGGTTGGCACACACACACATAGAGAATTAGTGGCATGGTAGACCCATGACTTGTTTTGCTATGATTAGTGTTATGAATCTCACTGAATTTTGTTTTGACACAATTTATGAGACAATTAATTTAAAATTTATTAATATTGATTCTTGATGGGCCATGAAGACAAAGTTTGACTAAACTATCCATATTGGACATCACTTCACCATTTGGGTTGTATCTTCTTCATAAAAACTTGGATTGGGACCATATTTAGAGGGAATATCTAGTAAATTATTATTCACAAATAATCCTTCTAGAACACCAGAAATTTCGCGTGTTTTGATGGTCAAATATTCGATGAAATTGGGATTAAAAAAATTTGTCCGGATTTACCTTTCACATTTAAAAAAGTTTTTTAACCCTAGACCTCCCCAACTCTTTTTAAAGGATGTTTTCACTCTTTTTGAGAGTTGTTTGAGGCATAGGGAAGGTGTGTCTGAAATGGTGGATCTTGGTAACACCTAAAAACTTTTGTAAGAAGTAAGGATTTGTGCAAAGATCTCATCCAAGAAGGTGCTCCTCTCCCACCTCCACTTTGTTTTTCCTTGTTTTTATGCTAATTTTCTTCAATAAATATTCTCTAATATTCTATTTTAATATTTTTTTCTTATTGGGATAGAATATAATATTGGAGATGATATTGGGTGTTCCTCAATCAATCCATTTCTTATGAAAAACGTCTCCACGATGACAACTCCGCCCATGGTGGAGTGATTACTTTCGTAGTTGATCTAATCCATACTCCCTTAATTTATTTATTTTGAATACATAAACATACTATAATTCATAAATTATGATCAATTAATTGAGTTTTAATTTCTAAGTTACTCGATTGACTTTCACTTGACCGTGTGGTCGGGCTTGTGTAAATCGTGTGAGTGAAACCTCGATCACAAAATCTAATCAACTTGGGATAGAATTGTAGGGTTCAAGTCTCATCCAAAACTCAATTAATTCTCAACTACTAGGAGGAGATGCTGCCCTAATTTTCCACTGACCATAATTTGGCTTTTATATCACAATAAAGTTAGGGTTCTATGATTAGATGTCCCGAATTTAACCTAAGGATCATTTTTTAAAATATTTTTTGTCATGTTAATTTCCTAGGGTTTGGGGGTTGACAAGATTAGGGGATCATAATTGAATTAATTATAATAATATGGTATAATGATAAATGAATGATTAAGGGGGTATATTAGATCAACTAAATATTCTCATATAAGTGTTTTTAAAGAAACTGTGTCTTTTATTGTTCTAGTTTATTGTTTAGTTTATTTTCTGAAAGTCACAAAACCAACCTCCCATCTTGTGTTTCATTTGTTTTTACTTATTTCCCTTTTTGTTTTCTTCAATAATATTAAGGTTTGTTTAATTCACTACCTCCTTGAGATAACGACCTAGTTTATCCACTGTGGTGAACTTAGTTAAATCACAAACATTTTTTGAGAGCGTGTGCGACAATGCTCATCACTATAACAGGCTATATCGTGAAGAGGAATGACAATTCGGAGGTCCTCCTTGTACCATCACAAACCAATGTGTAGGTCCTCCCCACACCACCACCTTCTAATATAGAGGTCCTCTACACACCACCACCAACCAGTGCAGAGGTCCTTCCCATGCTGAATACATGACCTACTCTAAAAGACCATCCCAAAGAAGGAGAGAGAATACCCATTGTGGGGTCCATGCCAGTGGTGTAGGGTGAAACACGCATAGGGGAAACCCACATTACTCCCAATACTTCTCACTTGTAGAATCCTCCTCACCATTATATTATAGACCCTATGAAGCCTAATGTCATCATCGACCTCTCAGGCTTTGAGGCGACAGATGAATCATTGAGGGAACCTTTACCCCCACTATTAGAGATGGGGACATAATCCCATTGACTAGGATTATGATCCTAAAACCCAAAGTCCACAATATCCCCAAATACCTCCACAGATACCTGTAGGTGGAATAAATCCCGAACTCCTTCCAAGAACTCGTACTAAAACCGTCTCCTTCACCATCATTTTCCCTCCTATATACCTTGATGTAAGAAGTTGGAGATATTTTAGGGTCGAGGTTAGTTCCCTAAGATGATGGTGAGTACTTTTTTAAGACTCAAATAAATGTCTCCACCCTCGAATAAGACTAAGTGGTAAATACCCTATCCTACAGGGAAATTACCATGAAGTTGGATTCTCCTCTGAGATACATTCCAACATATAGTGGATATTTGACCATGTGGAACCCTATCTCCTAATATATCAGCCACAAAGCAGGACTGTATTGGTGTCTCCACACTTATCTCAACCTGTACCAATTGAATCTTAGGATGGCCAGGAGTAAGACTATCCCCCTAGTAGTGAATGAGGTTACTTGTGGGGACTTCTAGTTATTGGCTAGCTATTAGTCATGTTTTATCCACCCTTATCTCTATATTTTGTCATCTCAGAGTCCCTCATCAAGGAATAGGTGGTTTTTTCACGAAATTTTCTAGGTGACACTTCACCACCTTTGAGACTATCATATATAATTCCCAATAATCCATGAGCACCTCGATGTCATTCACCAGTGATGCAAGAGGGTTGAGATTAAAACACTCTTGATAGATCAACATCCAGAGTTGTGTGTTTATTACTAGAGACTCCAGAAAACCTATATTAAGATCATTACTATGTTCCACTAGGTCATGGAAGAGTAATATTCATAGGTATATATCAGATTATGGGGTATTATGCTACTCTCTATTTCATCCCTATCCTATGGAAATGGTAGTACCATCAATCCGGCCTATCCATTGATAGTTAAGGTTCTCCTATGACTTATTCCATAGTCAATGTTGTTACTACTAAACCTACAAAGGATTAGAGAAATAGGTCCACTAACATAGGGAATTATGGGGAAAACTCGCCTCAGGGGGAAAACAGTACCAAACAAATCCTCTGAAAATTGTCTTCACTCGTCAGCAGAGATAGGCATTGGGCCTCAGGACCCCCCCCCCAAATGAGGTGTTCCTTCCTGTCTATCGGTACATTTAAAAATGTACATACTAAGATCACCAACCCATTTATGTTTCACCTAAAATTGAGTTATACTCCTAAATAGTATCCCTACTTCAGGGTCTTTAAGAATAAAAAAATATCACTTCTAATCTCATTATGGAGTAGCACCCAGACCCTGAAAATGTCATAAGGGACTTCTTCTCTCCTCCAGTGGGGCACCCAATCCTCCTTGGCTAGATGTCTTGACTTTAACTTGGTGTCCCCATGAACCTGGTCATATTATAAGCTAGGGGTTACGGATAATTTCCAAGTTTTGAGTTTTTGACCCCACTTGAGAATAGTGATTATTCTCTTTGGGATCAGGGTCGTGCTTATCCCTAAGTGGATGAGACTTTCAATGTATTAGTGGACATAAAACCTCATCAAGATGATTTTATATCTTCTCTCATTGCATATCTTGAGGCTCTAGTAATGCGACAGGTGGTAATTCAACCTAAAGGAAAGTCATACACAATATGGGTAGACCATTTTTAAGTTCCCCTAAAGTTTGTAAATCTCATTTAATGGGATGGGTTATTTTCTATAGAACCTACCCCACTCACCTCAAGGTGTGACACAATGTTGGGAACTCTAAAAAGGTAGGAAGTGACCAAGATCTGATGATTTATCCATAATTTGAAAGGAACTACATTTTTCGGGTATAGTCAACTTCCCATAGGGTCTGTTTTAAATTAGGAGGACCAAGGTAGAAAGTTTCTATACTAGTTCAGTTCCACCTCACGAAAAATGAGAATATTTATCCTATTAAAATGAAAATAGAGTCCTAATGAGAGATTCACTGACTTAGTCTCCTGATGGAAGGGACTCACATACTCGCTCAATATGGAACTTTCTTAGGAATAGTTGTTTATGATGTGTGTGGAAAATGTTAGAAATGATTTGGTCCCTAATGTCATTTCCCTAAACTAACCAAGTGGATTTTTATAGTTCTCCAAAAATGATCAACATATATAAGAATGCTTTTAGTGTACTAAACAACAATCATGCATGTCTCCCCTTATAGATCCCACAAGAAGGCTTGTAAAAGAAGAAACATACATTGATTTTCATTCAAAGGTTCCTGATATGGTACATCTACTGGACCCTCTGTTGAATGAGCCTCTCTAAGTGAATCTTCATCCTATGTAGCCCCACCAGGAAAAACTTCATCAAGAACATACACCTCAACAAGAGAATGTGGATGAGACCCCCCCCCCCATCAAGGGAAGTCTCCCAAGATGCCTTTCATGGAAATAAGGAACAAGAATTGTTCCTTATAAGATTATAAGGTATTAGGATATTTCATCTACACCCTGGAAAAGGGATCCTGAAGTTTCCAAAATAGAGGAGACCCCAAGAGACTAGAATCAATGGCCTCATTGACCATTTCTCATATAACATGATCCTTGGGCACACCATTATATAATACTTTGTATTAAAATATTGGCTCTGTGACCAAGTGGATCTTGTCTTAGTCAAATTGGGTGACATTCCAGTGTAGGTGGTACATGTCTCTACTGACCCCGATAGTAACAATGAAGGATCCAATGAGTGTTAACATGCTCCCAACCATGGTATATAGACATATGATGACTGGTTGGCTCATAAGATAGTTTCTTGTGCCCATGGTATCATATGTTCCCACTTAATAAAGCTCAAACATCCTATAGTTGTTGTGTCTCCTCCAGTTGTTGCTTCCACATCTTCACCACAAACTCCTAAGTCTCAAAATAATAGACATTGATAGATCAAGGTAAATTAGAGTCCTTCATCTGTTTCAAAGCCAACTCACACCCATGGTGACCTCATGCCTATTTATTTGGGAGACATTACAAGGGTTGTCCTATCCCTAGACTATTCCACTGATAAGGAGAAATAATATACCTTCATGAATTTCATCGAGATAGTAGGCCACTTAACACCACCCAACAATGATTAATTACATACATACCCCTTAGGAACCTATGGATTATGCCACTGAAAGAGATTTATGGGTCATAAAATTCATCAGAATGCTCAATATAGCACTCCAAACTAGGCTATTAATGGTACTAAAACTAAGAAGAAAGCCTTGCGTAGATCTCAACAAGACCAGTCCACTCTATCAGGTATTCCCCTATATCTAACTATATATTTGACCATGTAACTCATCCATGAGTGTGTCGTGATCAACCACATTCAACCAGGGCTTGACCTCAGCCAACCATAACCTAGCTGTCAGTTTTATAGAGCAAGTCAGTTGGCCAAAATTAGAGTATCTCTAGTACTATTCAAGCCATAGTGGTTCGTCCAATGGAATCCATTGTTCCCTTTTCTAAATATATACCCTATTTAGGAAAAACTATTCCCTTTTCACATAAGTATAATGTGATAAATCACATCTTCAGAATACATGTGAGGATCTAAATCCTCAATGTGCTCCACCTATAAATGGAAATGCATGATTCCCTCACCAAATCCTTGAAATACCCCTTCAGTTTGAGGATGAAGTAGCTTCCACTGAGGCCTACTATGCAGAGGAGTCCGATAATGAGGAATTTCTAACCATTATCACATTTTCTAGAGAATAAAAGGGTGTCATCATTCATAGGAACATATGTATACTATACATCATAGGTAAGTTAAATGGTATAGAAATTAAACATTGTCTAGTGGATACTGGATTTGGGATCAACCTCATCCTGACCTGGATGTTCTATAAGTTAGGGCTTATAGAAGTATATATGGCTCCCTCCAACTAAAAAATTTAGGGATATGATAAGAGTGATAAGAATCCACTTTGAGTGATTCAACTAAAGAATCAATTTGGTATCTTTGTACAAGAACTAAATTTATGGTAGTCTTATAGGATATTGCCAACACTATTCTAATGTAAAGAACCTAGCTTTATTTTCATGAAGTGGTCCCCTCCTTATATCAAAAGTTCCTCAAATACTCCATTGATGGTCAATTAGGGGTACTTGAGGGTGATACGTCACCATTTGACTCATGTGAGTCATGATATATGGATGTTGGTTACTAAAAAAGGGAAGGTAATATGGTTCATACCAATGGGGTTGAGCACATAAATTCACCTAATGATCTAACATCCATTGTAGACAATCCATGGGTAGACTTGAAGGACAATTTTTTCCCCCTATTCATCAATTACATCACATGATTCTAGATATAGGAGGTTGTTTTTTCATATCCAAGAAAAAAGATAACTCACATATTACCTCATACTTCTACACCAGATAGGCCCAGCTGATACCTAAAGATCCTACCCAAGCTTATAATGTACCAAGAAATTCACCCCATGTCCATCAATACATGTAATTCCCATGTGTTCTACAAATCAATGCTAAATCAATTAAGGTCAAATTTTCATCATTTATTTGAAATCAAAAGTGGACCTCACAGATGGAGACCAAACGGGGTTGGATCAATGACTTTTTTCACCATAGTCTCAATAGAATGTAAATCCCTCGTTGGGGATTTTTTATCCACTATAGTGAATACCATTGTTTCCCCTTGGTCAGTTATCCAAGGAGATACACTTCCTCCCTCTAATCCCCCTACCCTATATGATGAAAATTACTTCGAAGATGTCCCCTTATAAATTTTAAGAGGGTATCTTCACTACTGTTTATGAGTTAACCCAGGTGAACCTTAGTATTAAGGAAGATAAAATACTAACATTGATCAATAAAAAAAATGTCCCCAAATAAGAAATAGTAGTATGTGTCTTCCCTAAAATAGAATCATGATGTATTCTCTTAGATCTATGATGAGATGTCAGGACTAGACCCTTAGGTCGTTGTTCATCATTTTGGCCTCCTAGTGGATCATCGTGGGTACAAAAAACCTCCCAGAAAGATTCACCCCTCTCACAGTGCCATGGTTATATATGAAGGTGAAAATCTTATTAAATCCAAAAAAATTAGGGAGGTCCATTACCCCATATGGCTAGCCAAAAAATTTCCAATCATTAATAGTAATGGGTAAATCAAAATCTAATCAAGTTCCAAGACCTCAACCACCATTGTATGCAGGGTGATTTTCCTATTTTGGTTACAAAGTTGTTAATCAATGCTATGGTTGGATTCTAAGCCATATTGTTTATGGATGTATACTTTAGATATAATTAGAACTATATGGACCCTGAGGATGAGATATTTACCACATTAAGGGAACCCCAAGGAAATTTCTTCTATCAAGTGATTCCCTTTGGCTTGAAGAATTATAGAGCCACAAACCAGTTATTCATGCACAAAATATTTAATATAATTCTCAGGATGTTGGTGGAATGTTATGTGGATGATATGGTGGTCAAATCCCACCAGTGTCAGAACTATCTCAAGAATATTGAGAAATGTTTCAGCTTTCTATACTCTCGATACTTGAATATGACCCCGCTTAAGTGTGTGTTTGGGGTTACCTCTATAA
Organism: Viscum album; assembly: GCA_963277665.1. Classification (NCBI taxonomy): domain Eukaryota; kingdom Viridiplantae; phylum Streptophyta; class Magnoliopsida; order Santalales; family Viscaceae; genus Viscum; species Viscum album. Next base: position 1,937,398,218 of record OY728142.1, read on the forward strand.
GATTTATCAAATTTGCTGTATGTTATAGGGGTATAGATATTTACCCAAAGAAAATCAAGGTTATCATTAAAATTCCTACCTCAATAAATATGTGGGTGTTGCAAGGACTCCAAGGCCACTGAGCCTATATATGCATATTTATTACAAATCTGGAAGACAAGTGTAATATATTTTCAAGGATCGTGAAAAAAGGGGTCACTTACCAATGGGGTGATGATTACTATACTTCCTTTGAGGATATTAATAAATATTGGTTATAGCCTTTGTTTCTTATGCCACCTGTCTTAGGAAATCCTTTGGTCCTTTATGTGACCACTCTGGAATGGTCCTTTAGTGCCCTCCTAGCCCAAATAAATAAATTGGGAAGGGATAACATACTATAATATCTCATCTACATGCTTCTAGACAAAATAATAGATACTTCCCCATCAAGAAGAGTTATCTCACACTTGTTTTTTCAGTGCTGATGGTGTGAAATTATTTGAAGAGCCATGAGATATAGTTGGTGTCTTGAGTAGACCCACTAAAATAAATTATAAATTTCTCCATGATGATAGAATTATTGGTGCACTAGGTGGTAATCCTACAGTATTTCAACATCAAGTTTTTTCCACAGAAGGCTACTAAAGCCTAGGCATTGGTAGACATCCTGGACACACATCCATCCCCTGAAGAACTTCCCATGGATGTCATTTTTTCAGATGAATCTATTCATTAAGTGAATCATGTTGTACCATGTTAGTAGGTGAATTTTGATGGTACCTCTTAGATCTCGATTGGTATAAGGATCAGCAACCCAAATATCAATATAGTAGGCCTAGGGATCATTTTCATCACACCCTCATAGGTTTTCTTTCCATGTTTGTTCCTATTGTTAGAAGATTACACCAAAAATGTGGCAGAGTATCGGGACTTTATTACTGGTCTTGGTTTGTCCCTCAAGATTGGTTTCCCCTATTTAGACATGAAGGGAGACTCCAATATAGTCATGAAACTGATCAAGGGTGACTATGTCATCAAAAATAAAGATATTCTTCCCTTGATGGAATGCACCTATCAATTGATGGACCGATTTACTTCCTATAAAAAGTCACCCATGTATCTCAATCAAAAAAATCAAGCCGATGCTTTAGAAAGTTTGGTTTCATCCCTCACATAATATAACCAAGATGACTTGGTGACAGGATGGGAGGGCATTGTTAATTCCCTATAGGTCTATGTAAAAACAAAATTTATAAAACTCAAACTATGATAATAGATTAATTAATACATAGTATTAGGAAAGTTCGAGTTCGATCCAAATAGACGACCTATTAGTATGATTAGTTTCTAAAAAGATTTAATTTTATTAATTTTAATAAATATTTGATAAAATATGGATTTTGATTTTATTTTGAGAAAATGAAAGATGAAATTAAAGCAGTTTGATTGGTTTGTAGACAAATTTGAAAAGCATGATAGGGTGTTTTTAATTTCGAGGTTTGGGTGTAATTGGATTTAATAAAATAGGTTGATAAATTTGTGATTGGTTTCAAAGTCAAGACAATGAAGATCTAATAGTCATGGTATCACCTCCTCAACACAGTAGTACCCTATTTCTCTCAATCCGTTAATTTAGGGTGTTGTCAAATAAAGTTTGTCTTGATACCATGTTTAAACCTAATTTCCCTTAAAGTTGACAATGGTCATGCCTTATTTAGGGTTATCTCTTTCACAATTTTGAAGTTCCTTTTATATTCAAATATCAATTTTCATGATAAAATAAAAACAAAGCTATTGTAAGTTGAAGAATAAATTGCACAAACCAAATAAATGAATAAAAATAAATGAAATAACTCTAACTATAGATTCCCCCTTTTATTACATTACCCTAGAATAAGGTAGGTTTACCCACTCATCCTAGTGATGATAGAATAAGAGGTAAGTATAAAATAAAATGAAAGCATAAAGAAAAGATAGAATAACTGAGAAAGGGCCTCGTAGCTTCTCACTCCATACTTTGGTCTCCATATCTGAATTTTTTTAACAGCAGCAGTCTAGCCATCATTTTATAGGATCCATATGGGATCTTCTATTAATGAGGATTATTAAGATTTAGTCCAGTAGTGGTTTGGGGTGGGTACCATTTAACATATTTGGTCCAAAATTTAAGATACACCGAATCTTGGGACTTCAATCTCATCCTAACAATTTTCACAGTGTTTAATGTGTTTATATGTAGTGTGATCCCTTAATTTCTAGAAATCATAAATCTCAGTGTTTCTCTTCCAAAAATACATCGCCAAAAAACTCACATCATTTAAATGGAATTCATGACATGTAATATCCATGCTCTAGTTTTCTATCCCCACAACATCCTCAGAATTCCGGCATCGTACCATGAGCGAAGCGAAGCGGTGCAAAGTGTCGTTTTGCTCCAATATTTGCCTCTTTTCATTCCTTTTTAAAACATAAGTTATATCCTACCATAAAACAAAAAATAGATCAAATTGTTCAAAAAAATTCAAGATTTATCATTTAAATATAAAAATAAATATAATAAAACATCCTAAAATGTATGCATGAAATAAACATATCACTTGGTCATTCATATGGCACACCGGAGGGTCATCACTCCCACCACCTCAGATGATGTTGAAAAACAGTTATATCATTTGGCCACTAGTACTTATTTTCTAGGATCCTCAAATACATCTATAGGTGTATAGATGCCCATTTGGATGAATACCATTGTAGAGTAACTCCAGTGTAGTGTTCTCCCACCGGACCAAGCCAAGTGTGAGTAGATCCATCGACGTGTATCATAGTTCACCCTCCATAGTGTTGGAACCAGGTTCTTCAAAGCATGATTTGGTGTATGGTTTGTGTTTGTTGTCAATCCTCAGTGGAAGTTCCGAATGTGTTCCAGCAAAGTGATCATACAGTTCAAGCAGACAACAGTTTTGAAGGTGGCGCTGTTTCCCAGTGTTTGCCAAATTTTTGGGCCTCAAAATCGGAGAATGAAGACATGGATTGTCTGCAAAAGGAGCTTCGCAGAAAAAGGAAGTGGTGCGCGAAATATAAGAGGCTTGCGCGAAAAAACTTAAGTTAGGCGCGGAAAACAGCGGGATGCGCGAAATAGTTTTTCGCGCAAACAGTGTTTCGAATTCAGAGAGGTGAAAAATGGCAAAGGCATGGGCTGCGCGGAAAATCAGGGATTTGCGCGAAATACTTAAGTTGGGCACGGAAAATCAGGGATTTGCGCGAAATACTTAAGTTGGGCGCGGGAAACAGCGGGATGCGCGAAATAGTTTTTTCGCGCAAATGCTGTTTCAGAATCAGTTTGGTGAAAGATGGCAAAGGCATGGGCTGCGCGGAAAATAAGGGTTGTGCGCGAAATACATAAGCTGGGCGAAAGATTACGCGCCAGATGAGAGATTTTCCGCGCCGAAGGGGATTTTGCGCGCAGTGGTCTCAGTCGCCTATAAATATGAGGTGACCCCCTTCATTCGGCTGGTTGGAAGACTTAGAGAAGATCCGAGGTCTGATGCGCGAAAAGGATCGCGTAAAGGAGCTTGCGCGAAATATTTGGAGTTGCGCGAAAAAGGGGATTTTTGCGCGAAATATTTTTCCACACCAAAAGAAAATGTTGCGCGCAATAGGATGATTTTGCGCGCAAATGGTTGATGTTTCGCATTTTTCTCAGTAAGGTTTGTCTGCACGTTTTGGTTATCCAGTTCAGTGGTTCTGTGCGTTCTAGTGCATCTCTTCCGGACTTCGATGCAAGCAGAGTCTCGTGCTGAGCAGAGGCAAAGACTTCAATGCAAATTTATTGAAGAGACCTTCACGTCTATAAACTGAGTGAGACTTCACCAACGACAGTGAGCCAGGGGGAGTCAACGGGAGTGACCCGAGGGAAGCAGTGAGCTATCCCTAAACCTTATGTAAAGGCAGTGAGCCTGGGACAGAGTGTCTGTACCCGAACTTTTGTATCCGCAGCTAGTGAAGCATAGTGGATTTTGGTACGACCGACAATCTGTCGGCGTATGCTCCTTGGACGTAGCCCTTAGTGGTGAACCAAGTAAAAATTGTTGTGTCATCTCTCTGCATGTGAATGTTTAATTGCTGATCATATCCTTCATACAGGTTTAAGAAGTTCCTGCCAACGTGGGAACAAGATCCACAACTTTAAGAAGAAAAAGTTGCCACCCTGATTCACCCCTCCCCTCTCAGGGTGTCCCGGGGTCCTTCAAGTGGTATCAGAGGGAGGTTGCTGGTCTTGAATCTGTCCTTTGTCGCCATGGAGAATGCAGCCAATGTGAGGGGAGTCCCTCTCTTTGATGGAAATAATTTTCAGATCTGGAAGAATAGGATGCGATCTCATCTAAGATCTCTTGGAATGGAAGTTTTGTTTTCTATTGTGCAAGGAATACAAGTCACTGATCAAACAGGACTGGCTATGACTGACACAGACAGGAAAATTCTTGATGCAGATGCTAAAGCTCAAAATGCACTCACCGCAGCTCTTTCTGATCAGATATATCTAAAGGTGATGAGTTGCACTTCAGCAAAGTCTATGTGGGATAAACTTGAAAACATTTATGAAGGAGATAGCAAGGTAAAGGAGGCAAAACTTCAGGTTTTACATAACAGGTTTGACGACCTAAAGATGCGTCCCAATGAAAATGCAGATTCATTTTTTAATCGAATTACTGAAGTAGTGGGAGCAATTCGAGGTCTTGGAGAAGAAATCAAAGACATTGATATCGTTAAGAAAATATTGAGAAGACTTCCTCCCATGTACAATGCAAAGGTGTCAGCCCTCGAAGAAAGAGATCTATCCAAACTTTCTCTGGATGATTTGTTAAGTAGTTTAGTGGCATATGAGATGAGAGTCAAACCTGAAGATGCCACGACTCGCATGAGCAAAGAAATGGCATTCAAAGCCATGGACAAACTGAAACTTTCAGAAGACAGTAGTGGTGATGATGACGAAGAAAAAGAAATTCTTTCCCTCATCGCGAAGAAGCTGAAAAAGGGTAAAGGTAAATTTAGAGGTAAGTTACCTCTTGCATGTTTCCGTTGTGGAAGAGTTGGGCACATTGCCTCTCAGTGCCAAAGAAAGTTGGATAATGATGAGAGCGAAGCTGAAGACATTGAAAAGCCTCGGAAAAGGTTTTTCAAAAAGGGTGATTTCAAATCTGGAAAGAAAATGCAGAGGAAGAGCTTTGTCTGTGAGGAAGAAGATGATGATATTGAATTCTGTGAGGAAGAAGAACCAGAATTTAAAACTGAAAAACATGCTTCCATGATGGCTACCACTGAAATATCAGATTCTTCAATCAATAAAGGCATAAATAATCAGAGTACTGCCCTTGATAATCCAAAGGATCAAATTAAGGATGCTTTCTCCAAGATTGAGAGTAAATGTAAGAAATGTAATAAGTGGAAGGAAATGGTCAAAGAGTCATCAGAATATGTTGATGAACTTGAAGCTGAAATTGAACGTCTGGAAGAGTTTGTGAAAGTTCAGTCTAAAATCATTGAAAGCAATGATGATGTATTGGATCTTAAGATAAGAATTGAAGAGCAGGGAAAGGTCATCAATGACCTCACCTCAAGTCTGGAAGAAAAGTCCAAGACTACTGAGGGTCTTGAGGAGGAAATTGTTACTCTTAGGAGTAAACTTGAGACCGAATCTTTTTCAAAAGAATCAAGGAAGAAAATACAACCTAGAAGATTCTCAGATGCTGAATTATTGGCAAGAGCCAAATGTGGTTCTGATGGAGTTGAAAAAATCTTGAGCGTTCAAAGACCCGCCTGCATGGGAAAGAGTGGAATTGGATGTGAAGCTGAGACATCAACTGCTGGAAATAAAGAAATTCAAAAGAAAGACAAAACGAAGGTTGAACATGTTGAAACATTTTCTGAAGTGCTGAAAAAGGAACCCTCAATCCAAACTAGAAGGATAACTGACAATTACCATCAAACATTTAGAAATGATAGGCAGTTCAACTACTCTCACAGGGATGAAGGTATGAGGAGAAATTCAGGTGTGAAGGCATTCCCTCACATGAAGTGTCAATTCTGTGGCTATCTGGGCCATACTATGTCATATTGCGAAGAGGCAAGGAGTTACTTTAATGGAGAAGATCTGGGAAATCAACAAATGAGACCGATTTCTTATCCTCCATCTTATAGAAGAAATATCTTCTATGGTTACTGTTTTAATTGTTCTAACTTTGGCCATAAAGCTATGTTTTGCAGGCAGCGGTATGACAAGAGAAATTCATACAACACCCAAAGACGGGACAGGGTTCATCCTCCTGATGATGTTGTTCTCACAAATATTTTTTCTCTTCTGGAAGAAGATTATGGGTATGAAGACTCAGATTATGTGGAAGAAAGTTTTAAAAGGCCATCAGTTTCTTATGCTCAATCCAGTATCTCATGGAAAGAAAAGAAGAAAATCGAGAAATCCAATCTTGCGGAAGTAGCCCTCAAAGCTACAAAGAGTAGCAGCACCTGGATTCTTGATAGTGTATGTTCTTCCCATATGACAGGAAATGCTGACCTTCTGAAGAACATTGAAAAGAAGGTTGATGGAACAGTACGGTTTGGTAACGATGGCGCTTTGAAGATTAAAGGCAGTGGGAATACTGCTCTCGCCAACGGAGAGCTGAAAAAGACTGAAGTTCTTTATGTGGACGGTCTACGCCATAATCTCCTCAGTGTAAGTCAACTCTGTGACTCAGGGCTCATAGTAACCTTCAATCAAAAAGGCTGCACTATAAAAGGAAAAACAGGGAATTCTCTTATGAAAGGTTGTAGAACAGATGGAAACTTATATCAGGTTGACAGCAAAGTGAACTCTTGTTACTTGTCTGTTGACGAAGAAAACAATTTATGGCATCGAAGGCTGGGGCACATTAACCAACAAGACATGGAAAAGATATCTAAGCTGAAGATAGTCATGGATATTCCCATTCTAAAACGCGAACGGGAAAAATCTTGTGATGCCTGTATTCGTGGGAAGCTGGTCTGTAATTCGTATCGTCCAAAGAAGAAAAGGGCATCACATCTTCTCGATCTCATTCACACTGATGTATGTGGCCCAATAAATGTTGCTGGAACCTATGGAGAGAGGTACTTCGTCCTTTTCATTGATGATTATAGTAGAATGGCTTGTGTAATGGTGATTCACAGGAAGCGACAAGTACTTGATTGCATGAAAACTTATCGCCGAATTGCCGAGAATGACACTGGACGGTCAATAAAAGTCCTACGATCGGACAATGGAGGGGAATACACATCCATTGAGTTTGAAAACTATCTAGAGAAACATGGAATACAACATGAGGTAGCTGCTGTGAGAACTCCACAACAAAATGGAGTTGTTGAGCGTCGAAATCGACAGGTCAACAATATGGCCAGGACTATGTTGATTGAGAGTGGTATCTCTCGCCATTACTGGAAGGAGGCTGTTGAAGCTGCAGTTCACATTCAGAATCGAACAGGGCTCTACATGGGAGAAACAAAGACACCGTACGAATTATGGCATGAAAGGAAGCCTTCCTTGAAATACTTTCGGGTTTTTGGAAGCAAATGTTTCATCCGGAATAAAGAAGGAAACCAAGGAAAGTATGGTGACAATGCTGATGAAGGAATTTTTCTTGGGTATCCAATGAACAGTAAAGCTTACAAGTGTTTCAATAAACGCTTGGGGAAGATTGTGGTAAGCAGTGATGTTAAGATAATTGAAGAGAAAACCACAAATGCTTCAAGGACGCCATATGCGGATGTGATGGACAATCAGGAAGAAAGTGAACGTGAAGAAAACACAAACACAGAGATAGAGGAAGTTGTTCAAAACTCTCAGCAGTCACATCATGATGTTGACTCAGAAGAAGAATCAGAAGAAGAACCTATAGCTGAAAAGAATGCTACTGAATCTCTCAGGAGAAACCGAAGAGCTGAGATTGATCCATCCAACATAATTGGGGACATGAATGCACCCACTCAAACCAGGAGGATGAGAAATAACACACCTTCTGCATTTCTATCAGTTGTAGAGCCAACCTCATTTGAAGAAGCTGCAATGGATGAATCCTGGGTGAAAGCCATGAATGAAGAGTTAGATCAGATTGACAAAAATCAGACGTGGGATTTGGTCCAGAGACCCAAAGGTCACAATGTGATTGGCACCAAATGGATTTTCAAGAACAAGTTTGATGAGCATGGCAATGTCATCAGAAACAAGGCTCGACTGGTATGTAAAGGGTATTCTCAGATTGAAGGTGTTGATGTTGAAGAAACCTTTGCTCCAGTGGCTAGATTGGAGTCAATCAGGCTATTCCTTTCCATGGCTCTCCAAAGAGGATATAAAGTATATCAAATGGATGTCAAGACAGCATTCTTAAATGGTGTACTCGAAGAAGAAGTCTACATTGAACAACCAGTGGGTTTTCTTCTTGGTGCTGACGAATCAAAGGTCTGCAAGCTAAAGAAAGCACTTTATGGATTAAAACAGGCACCAAGGGCATGGTATTCTAGACTAGATTCGTATCTCAAAAAGCTGGAATTCAAAAGAGGAGGAGTTGATCACAATCTCTATGTGAAGAATTCTCCAAAAGACCAGTTCATGGTTCTTGTTTACGTCGATGACATTATATTTGGTGGAAGCAAACAGAAATCAGTGGATGAATTTGCCAATCATATGAAATCAGAATTTGAAATGTCAATGATTGGGGAGCTCACATATTTCTTGGGACTGCAAGTGACTCAGAGGAAAGACTACACTTTTATCTCTCAGGAAAAGTATGCAAGAGAGCTGCTGAAGAAGTTTAACATGCAAGACTCCAAACCAATGTCAACTCTGATTGCAGTTGGAACCAAACTTGGGAAGCATGAGGATGGGAAATCTGTAGATCCCACCCTGTACAGGAGAATTATTGGGAGCCTATTGTACCTGACAGCGACACGGCCAGATATTGTCTTTGCCACATGTCTTTCTGCCCGCTTTCAGAGTAATCCAAAAGAGGAACACATGACAGCAGTGAAAAGAATCATGAGGTATATTCAAGGTACTTTCAAGTATGGATTATACTTTGCTGTAGGAATGGATAGTGAATTATCCGCATTTTCTGATGCTGACTGGGCTGGCGATGTTGTGGACAGAAAGTCCACCAGTGGTGGAGCATTCTTTATCGGAAATAATTGTGTTGGCTGGTTGAGCAAGAAACAAGAAAGTACTTCTCTTAGTACTGCTGAAGTTGAGTATATATCTGCCACAAAGTCATTCACTCAACTGCTATGGATGAAGCAACAATTAACAGATATTGGTGATGAGGTAAAACAGCCAATGGTGATCTACTGTGATAACAAAAGCGCAATTGATCTCACAAAAAATCATGTTCAGCATTCTCGTACAAAACATATTGAAATACGGTATCATTTCATCAAAGAAAAGGTTGAACAAGGGGTGATTAGACTGGACCATGTGGGAACTGATAAGCAGGTAGCTGATATCCTGACAAAGCCACTGTCAGCAGCTGTGTTTGAAAAGCATCGGTTGAACCTAGGTGTTCAACCACCTCCTGCTGCATAAGGAGGTTTCGAAACTCCCCTCTCCCCGTTTGTTTTAACTGTTTTTATCTGCTTATGGCTGTGATGCAGGTTTATGGGGGAGATACTATCCAGGGGGAGTATGGCTTGAGCTGAACGTTGAACAAACTTTTCGGTCTTTGGTTTTATTGTCAATGGGGGAGAAAGGAATAAATTCACGGCAAGAGAATTCATGGGCAAGAAATGTACGACAAGAAATTCTTCTGTGATGGAAGTGTAAGATTGTGATGAGAAGTTTAATAAGGATAACATCGGGCGTCATGGAGAATTTCAAAACACTAAGACCCAATTCAAGCTTCCTCTCTTGTTTTCTACACCGAGCATTGCTCACGTAGACTTAGAGTGTTGGCTGAGTTGATTCTTGCGTTTTGGATTTGCTCATGGTTGGAGATCTATTGAATTTATTCTGATTGCCAACAAACCCAAAGGGGGAGATTGTTGGAACCAGGTTCTTCAAAGCATGATTTGGTGTATGGTTTGTGTTTGTTGTCAATCCTCAGTGGAAGTTCCGAATGTGTTCCAGCAAAGTGATCATACAGTTCAAGAAGACAACAGTTTTGAAGGTGGCGCTGTTTCCCAGTGTTTGCCAAATTTTTGGGCCTCAAAATCGGAGAATGAAGACATGGATTGTCTGCAAAAGGAGCTTCGCAGAAAAAGGAAGTGGTGCGCGAAATATAAGAGGCTTGCGCGAAAAAACTTAAGTTAGGCGCGGAAAACAGCGGGATGCGCGAAATAGTTTTTCGCGCAAACAGTGTTTCGAATTCAGAGAGGTGAAAAATGGCAAAGGCATGGGCTGCGCGGAAAATCAGGGATTTGCGCGAAATACTTAAGTTGGGCGCGGAAAATCAGGGATTTGCGCGAAATACTTAAGTTGGGCGCGGGAAACAGCGGGATGCGCGAAATAGTTTTTTCGCGCAAATGCTGTTTCAGAATCAGTTTGGTGAAAGATGGCAAAGGCATGGGCTGCGCGGAAAATAAGGGTTGTGCGCGAAATACATAAGCTGGGCGAAAGATTACGCGCCAGATGAGAGATTTTCCGCGCCGAAGGGGATTTTGCGCGCAGTGGTCTCAGTCGCCTATAAATATGAGGTGACCCCCTTCATTCGGCTGGTTGGAAGACTTAGAGAAGATCCGAGGTCTGATGCGCGAAAAGGATCGCGTAAAGGAGCTTGCGCGAAATATTTGGAGTTGCGCGAAAAAGGGGATTTTTGCGCGAAATATTTTTCCGCACCAAAAGAAAATGTTGCGCGCAATAGGATGATTTTGCGCGCAAATGGTTGATGTTTCGCATTTTTCTCAGTAAGGTTTGACTGCACGTTTTGGTTATCCAGTTCAGTGGTTCTGTGCGTTCTAGTGCATCTCTTCCGGACTTCGATGCAAGCAGAGTCTCGTGCTGAGCAGAGGCAAAGACTTCAATGCAAATTTATTGAAGAGACCTTCACGTCTATAAACTGAGTGAGACTTCACCAACGACAGTGAGCCAGGGGGAGTCAACGGAAGTGACCCGAGGGAAGCAGTGAGCTATCCCTAAACCTTATGTAAAGGCAGTGAGCCTGGGACAGAGTGTCTGTACCCGAACTTTTGTATCTGCAGCTAGTGAAGCATAGTGGATTTTGGTACGACCGACAATCTGTCGGCGTATGCTCCTTGGACGTAGCCCTTAGTGGTGAACCAAGTAAAAATTGTTGTGTCATCTCTCTGCATGTGAATGTTTAATTTCTGATCATATCCTTCATACAGGTTTAAGAAGTTCCTGCCAACGTGGGAACAAGATCCACAACTTTAAGAAGAAAAAGTTGCCACCCTGATTCACCCCTCCCCTCTCAGGGTGTCCCGGGGTCCTTCACATAGTGGGACTAACCTTGAGAAAACCCTATACATGCATGGTTTTTATGGAATAATCCTCTATTTAATCTAAGTATATGAGATACCTCTGGTCATGTAGGAAGTCCATATTGGATCTTGTGGTGCCCATCAAGAAGGATGGAAACTTTTCGACCAAATTTGAAGGTTGGGCTGCTTCTGGCCCACCCTGTTCTATGACTTCATTGAGTTCTCCAAGTGGTTTCATTCATGTCATTTACATTATAAATTTATGAATTGACCGCCAGATCTTATCTACACCACCAAATTTTATTATCCCTTTGTAGTATGGGGGATCAGTATTGTAGGGTCATACCTGCCAGTAACTAATCAACGGTGTAGGTTCATTTTAACCACAATAGAATTATTTTCTAAATGGGAAAAATTAGTTATCCTCAAAGAAGTAAAAACCCAATTTTTGATTGAGTTCATGATCTCCCACATCATTCATTGATTTGGACTAAGATCCCATATTTTTTCTAGTGCATCCCTCTTTTATTTTTTCATTAAATTTATTTCATTGGGTTATCCTTTGTATTTAAGCCTTTGGGGTCGAGTCTTGTTTAGAAACAGAGAGCCTTTATTGGGGAAAATGACCTTAATTTCAAAAATATATGTTTATTTGAATTAATGGAGTCTGTGTATAAACATGTAAAATGTGTTTACAAATTTTTTCAATGATTTGGAAGGCTTTAGAGGTCATTTATATCCTTTTTAGGACAATGGACTGAAAAATGACTGTAGAGCATTTACACGTCGTGTACATGTTACACAATGTGTAGCTTCCACCAGAAATATGTTATAAACTAGTACATTATGTGAAGTGGTTACACATCATGTAAACCATTCGTATAATGTAAAAATTGATCAGGATAAATATTAACCCAAGGTGATGGGTTTTTCAACATATTTATTTAAAAATGAATATGTGGCGGGTAAATGGATTACACGCCATGTATTTATTGGGAGTAGTGATTTTAAGTTGTCCATGTGGATGATTTTTGTATCCTTCTATTTGGTCTTACTCTTATCATCCTAAGATTAATTACAGGCTAATTTGGAAGTCTTTACTTCATTCCGGATGTCTAGTTTATGCGATCAATCCCAGTAATTCATTGGATTTGGTTTTCCCCTCCTCTTTTATTGTTCTTCATTAGAGTGGTGGAATATTTGGAATGATTTTTTTTGTGATATTGAACTAGCTTGATTTAGGTTATTCTTGAAATATTCATCACCTTCTTCCTCATTGGAATTACCCTTTGGAATTGTTGTGTTAATCGCCGATTAAAGGTAGGGGGTCTGATCCTAACCCTATGGACTATTTAATTATAAGTGTATGAAATATTGTGATTTTTCTAACCTAATGTGTGATCTAATTAATTTATTTGTTGATAAATGGTGAATCATGGATTTTAATATTGGTTGGATTCCTTTGGATTCAATTATTGATGTGACTTGGATTTTGGGTAATCGTTGGGTGAACTAACCATTGATTAAAATTAAATTAGCTAATGGATTAAAGTGTATTTATCATGACATGATACCTTAAGTGATTTCTTGATATATAATCCCTCAGTATGGATTTTTTATTGAGATTGTTATTGATAAATTTAGATCTAAATGGCAGTGTAATTGAAGGATAAATGGTAATTTTCATAATTAACCATTGTGTCTTATGATGTGATATTGTGACACATGTTGAAATGATTATATACCAGGATATGCCCTGATACATGATAAAATTATTATATATTGATCTATTCCCTGATACATGTTGAAATTATTATATAATAGGTTATTCCCTAACACATACATAAATGCTTATATAGTAGGCTATGCCCAGTGACACATGCTGAAATTCTTATATAGTGGGATTGGAAAACATTCTTGTGATTTTTACATGGATATATGTTTATGGTTTTCATATTTGTGATACATGATCAGAGACATACTCGCATGGAACCAAAGCAGTTTATTTGGATATATGGATATAGTGGGAATGGTAATGTTACATGATTAGAGACATTCCAACATAGTTCTGAAGCAGGTTTATTCTTACATTGTATTAATTGATTAATTAATACACATATTTATCACTTATTTTATAAAATTATTTTCAAAATGGTTATATACAGACATGGTGATGTTAAGATACTGATTTTTATGCATACACTATTCGGGACTCTTCTTGGTACCCAAGAATATTTCATGGATTCATGTTTGGACAAGGTCAAGGGACCTTTTTGCTGGTTTTGTTGCTTACTATATGGGATAGAGTTTAGAGATGGGACTGACATGAGGTTTAGGACCAGAGTATTTTGGGTTTACTTTTTTTCTACTAATTCTTTTATTGTATTTTTTATTTTGACATTTAGATTCATCTTATCATGTCATTACATGATTCATTACTATTGTTTTATTTTTTCCTCATTTTATTTACTAGTGGTATGATATATTGTTTCCACTCACCTATTAATTTGATTGTATTATTTATATTTTTTATTTTTTCTGCTATGTAACTCTATACTAGGGGGTATAGTCTCCCCAATATACCAATCACACTCTCACTATTAATCGGAAGCCTCTAGCATATGAGTAGGCACGCTTGAGGTCTCATAACCAACCCTTTCTGGACACATGGGAGAGTGCCGAATCGAGTAATGTTATAAAGTGGTATCATAGAAAGGTTGTTATTTTCCATTTATTTACTATTTAGGAAAGGTTAAAAGGAGACTATGATGTGTCAGGACTTGGTAATGATCTTTTTCATGAGATTAGCTAACCCATGTGTGGGGGAAAATCTAAGTTCTAGGGATGGGATTGTTGTTTATACAGTTCTCTTATTACAACTAATGTTGTTTTACCTTAATTAATTAACATGTTGTGTGAGGTTATTATTTCAAGATGTTATTGGTTCTTTAGATTTATACTCGTGGCTCGGTATGGTGCGATATGAGTATGCCTGCATCATGATAGGCACATAGGGATATATATTGACATGAATAATTGATGATTGGGACATATTTATTCCATGTGTCATATAATTACCTATATATAATTTGATATATGATACCTTTTATATCTGAGAAATAAAATAAATAAAATTATTTTTATGTTGAAACACTTGTAATCCGTGTTTAGAGAGACTAGGAGTCAGTGGCTCTCTGTTGTTGTCACCTGTTGAGGTTGACCTTGTTATGACCAATGCTTTAATAAGTGTGTATATCTTATTGAGAAAATATATCCTCATCGTATTTTAGTTGAGAGTCAGTATAATTTCAATCATAACACTCCCAAAATAGATTATCTAAAGCTTCATGTAACTCCTAATGAATAGATGGATGTTTAGCTTCATGGAAGCTTTATAAGGGTCACATGATCCATGGAATGGGAGAATGTTTGAATTTTTCCTTCCATGTCCAATATGAAAAGATAGTTCCAGTTATAGTATCTAACTATGTTTACTGTTGAGGGAGGCCCCCAGGTAGTCTAGTTCTGGATCGAGTCAATATAAAAGATCTTTAAGCATCTTGAGACACCCATAGATAAAAGGGTGATGCTTTCTACATATATACTTCATGGACCAGCCAAGAATTGGTGGAAAATTCTAGAGTAGTCTGGGAAGAAATAGGAGTTATTTTGGAATGACCTTGAGATGAAGTTATTGAGCCATTTTTATCCTGATACTTTGAGGGATGTGAAGCTTTATGAGTTCATACACCTGAATCGGGAGGGAATTTCAGTGGTGGACTATGTCGGATGCTTCACCAAACTATAGTGTTTTTCACCATCTTTATCATATACTGAGATATATAAAGTGATATTTTTTCAAGATGGTATTCACTATGAGATAAGGTTATATGTGAATTTTTTCCATCTGATCAGTTTTAATGATGTGATGAATTAGGCACTCATCAAAGAAGGGAATCTCATAGAGTCCCTGATAAGAGGATAGGTTTTTTCAACATGGTGAACTGGGAACTCTTCTTGTGGTTGAAATAATCATATCTATGATATTTTTCTCTAAGAAATCAGTGAGTAAAGTAATCATGTCATTGGATATCCATCTCTGGATCATGGTCCATTAAAGTGCTATCAGAGTGGAAAAATGGGCCATAAGCAGGCTTAGTATCTATACCTCACTTTAGAGTGCTGGGATTACATTAGTATGGGCCATCTACATAGGTTTTTAAGGGGCATTAAACAAGAAAGAAATGGAAGGGGGTTAGGATAGGTACTAATTTCTATGAATGACTTAGCTACTCTTTAGCAGATAGGTAGTTGAAGTTTCATAGGAAATTTTGGTCGAGGTAGGGGATGTGTTACCCCAGTGTAGGAAAAAATGTACCAGGTAGAGGTAACAATATAGGAGAGTTAGAATAGAGTCTAGGATATAAGGGATATCTATGTTCACTTTTTGTAGACTACCCTGACAATTGTGGATGTAGGATCGCCTACTATTAAAGGTACAATTCTTGTATCATCTACCCTTTCTTTTATTTTTTTTGATATAATATCATCTCATTCCTTTTTATCTTCTCTTTTTGAAAATGGTCTAGGCTTGGATATGGAAAAATTATATGGTGTTTTAACCATTTACACACCTTTGGGAGTACAGTTGGAGAATATCAAATGATTCAAGGTGTGTTCTCTAGAGATTAGTGGTTACCGTTTCTTTTGGGAACTATTTGTGCTGGAAATCACGGGCTTTAATTTGATTTTTATTATGGATTGGATAGTTATATACTAAGATCATATCGACTATTACTATAGGAGAGTTACCTTTCTATCTCAATAAGGACGCATCTATTCTCACCATGGTGAGTGAGATCTTCAGGATGGTCATGTAGGACCAATTTAGTGCATATTGGATTGTCTCATGACTTAGGTAGCCAATATTTCTCTAGATTATGGTGGAATGTGGTAGTAATATTTTCCTCTAGTGGTATACCATTTTCATTATGTCTTTCCTAATGAGTTCTATGACTTTCCACCTAAGCGAGAGATATATTTCATGATCGAGTTGGTTCTGAGAGAAGAGCCGGTTTCTATTCCCCCTTATAGTATGGCACCACCAGAACTTTGGGAGTTGAAATTTTAGTTGGAAGATTTGGAAAAAAAGGGTCTCATAAATCCTAGAATATACCTAGGGGTTCTCTAGTTCTTTTCACTAAGGATTTTTATGTGTCTTTGGTATTATGTGTGTATTATCGAATATTCAACCAAATAATGGTCAAGAACCGGTATCCCCTTCTATGTATCGATGATATCTTCAATCATTTAAGAGGTGATAAGATCTTTACCAAGATCAATTTTAGATCAGGATACCATCAGTTGAGGGTGATACTATTGGACATACCTCATACTACTTTTAGGAGTAGGTGTGGATTGTGTGAATTCATAGTGATACCATTTGGTTTGACCAATACATAGGTGGTATTCATGGACTTGATGAATCATATATTTCATCCTTTTATAGATCATTTTGTGGTGGTTTTTGTTCAATATATCTTAGTGTAATCCCAATAAGTAGACGATCATGCCAAAAATCATGACATCATCCCGATTACATTGAGAGATCATCGGCTTTATGCCAAGATAACCAAATGCAGTTTTTGGATTGATGAAGTGCACTTCTTGGGCCATGTCATCTCAGAGTAAGGAGTGTCTGTGTACCCAGGGAATTTTTCAATCATAGTATCATGGGAGAGACCCAATAATGACTTTGAAATTCATATTTTTCTGGGTTTAACAGGTTACTATCAATGCATTATCCTGGGATTCTCCCATCTGGTAGCATTGATGTTTGGGATGACTAAGAAGGGAGTGAATTTTGTTTGTTCAGATTCTTATGAAGGATATTTTTAGGTGATATAAGGTAATATAACCTCATCAACTATCCACACTTTACCTATGTTGGGTAAATCATATACAATGTACTGTGATGTATCAAGAGTTGGACTCGAAGCAGTTTTGATGCATGAGGATTGAGTGGCTACTTATGGATCTAAACAGCTAAGACCTCATGAGAGGGATTATCCTACTCATGAGATAGAGTTTTTTATGGTGTTACATTCCCTGATATGTTGGATACACTATCTTATGTGTGATAGGTTTTTGGTATACATAGACCACAGTATCCGCATGTACATATTTTCTCAGCGAGACCTAAACCTTCGGAAGAGGACGTGGGTTGAGTATTTGTAGTCTTTATACGTTGATTTTTCTTATACACTAGGAAAGGGAAACATTTTTTTTGATTATTTGATTTATAAGATGAAAATATAGGTAGTGTAGGAGTCTTTAGATGAGCGGTGAGTGATGACACTCTTTGTAGACATGCATCTAGATGTTCAGGAGACTTAGGTATGAGTATCTCTGACTTCGACATCTGTTATACTCATGGTTTTATAATGAATTAAGGTAGAGTAGTTATCTAATCTGGAGGGATTAGTTCTAGGAGATGGATTATGCGGTTGTGAGATTCTGTCAAGATGGTCTCTTAGCAGTAGAAATTCTCTTCTTTTCCATGGTTGAGTATGGGTTCCTATGGGTTTGCGTGAGGAGCTAATGAGAGAGTTTTGTGATTATAGATGGGCGGTATATCCTAGTTTGAAAAATATTTATTTTGATCTCCATAGACTGTAGTGGTGGTCAGGAATGAAGAAGGAGGTGGCAGGATTTGTTTCAAGCTGTTTCACCTATCAGTTGTTGAAATATGAACATCAGAGTCCAACTGGGTTGTTGTGGCCTTTTCCTATTTCTGAGTGGAAATGGGATGATGTCACTATGGATTTTATGATAGGATTACCCAAGAAAACCTATAATAATGATGCATTATGGGTGATCATGGATCAATAGATAAAGGTAGACCACTTATTTCCTATTAGTGAGACCATCACCATTGATGATCTAGATAGTCTTTATGTGTGTGAGATAGTTTGGTTGCATAGTGTTTTGAGGAGTATCATTTCTAACAGAGATCATCATTTCATGTCACGGTTTCAGAAGGGTCTTCATAATGATCTTGGATCACAGGTTTTTTTAGCATAGTCTATCATCCTTAGACTAATGGTTAGTCTAAGTAGACTATTCAGGTTCTAGAGGATATTTTATGGACCTATGTTTTGGATTTTGGTAGTTCATGGGAGTAATATCTGTCACTCTTAGAGTTTTAATATAATAATATCTTCCAATAATATATCTTAATGGAACCTTTCAAGTATTTGTATGGAAGGTCATGTTGTTCGCCTCTTTTTTGGTTGGATTCAAGTGAGTCAGCACTTATTAGTCTTATTTTCATGTAGGAGATGTCTGATCAAGATCAGTAAAAAATGTGGCAGTTGGTAACCATGAAGAGTAGTCAGAAATATTATGTTGACCATCAAATATAACCTCTATAGTTTTAGGTTGTTCATTTTTTTCCTTCTTTTATCATCTAGGTTGGAGAAACTCCATATCAAGAAAAAGGGAAATCTAGTACCCAAGTTTTTTCGGGTCATTTGAGATAGAGGATAGGTTTAGTTTAGCGATTCACCGATTAGCCCTTCCTATGCGCTATAGTTCCATGAAATACATCTTTTACATGTTGTGGACTTTGTTATATTATCCTGACTCTTCTTGTGTGGTGTAAATTTAGGACTTTGAGATTTGTTTTGATGAATCCTTTGAGGATAATCTAATACGAATTATGGACCATAGTGATAAGTATCTCTAGGGTTAGACTATACCTGGGGTTCGATTATAGTGGTAGCATGGCCGTTTTCAGGAGGATACCTAGGAGAGAGAGTCTGATATGTGATCATAGTGGATAGAATTGTTCTCCAAGACCCCACAATGATGCTTGGTGAAGCTTAGGGATGACCTATTATATGGTGGGGAGGTTGTCAGATCCAATTTTTTTTCAGGTATGTCCCTTTTTTAGTTTTTGTGTTAAACTTATTTTTTTGGGTTTTCCTTTGTCTTAAAGACTTGGGTATTGAGTCTTGTTTGGATATGAAGAGCCTTTATTGGTGTAAATGCCCTAAATTTTAGGGATGTATGTTTATTTGAATTAATGGAGTCTAGGTATAAATTTGTAAATCGGGTTTTTGAAGGTTTTCTATGATTTGGAAGGATTTGGAAGTTGTTTGGGTCCTTTTCATGGAAACTGGACTGATTTTTTTAGAGCATTTACAAGACATGTACATGTTACATGACATGTAACTTCCTCTAGACACATTTCGTGAACTAGTATAGGGTGTGAAGTGGTAACATTTTGTGTAAACCATTCGCATCATGTAAAAGTAGAGTGGGATAAATATTAACCTGAGGTGATAGGTTTTTCAACTTATCTCTTTAAAAAGGAATACATGACATGGAAATGGATTAAATTTTTTGTATTTATCAGGATAAATGGTTTTAAGTGGGTCGTGTGGATGATTTTTTTTATCCTTCCATGAAATCTTCCTCCTCATGACCTATAATAAATTCTTGGTAATTTTGGAATCCTTTCCTCCATTTAAGACATCCTATTTTTGCAATTAGTCCCTAGTAAGTATTTGGATTTTGTTTTCCCCTCCTCTTACATTATTATACATTTGGGTGGTGGAATATTGGATCACTTTTGTTTGTGATCTTTACATGGGTTCATTTAGGTTCTTCTTGAGATCTTCAACATGTTCTTTCTCATTGGTGTTACACTTTGGAAGCATTGCATTAATCATCAGTTAAAGGTATGGAGTCTTAACCTAACCCAGTGTTTTGTTTAATTGAAATATATGCAATATTGTTATTGTGACAACCTAATGTGTTCTCTAATTAATTTATTCATTGATAAATAGTGAATCATGGATTTGAATATTGGTTGGATTAAATTTTTTATGTGACCTAGATTTTGGCTACCCGTTGGGTGAGAAAACCCCTGATTAAAATTAAATTGGATAATGGTTTGAAGTGTGTTTAGAATGACATAAGACCTTAGGTGATTTATTGATATAGAATACCTAGGTATGTATTGTTTATTGAGATTGTTGTTAATAAATTAATATATAAATGAAAGTGTAATTAAAGGATAAATGGTAATTTTTATAATTAACCATTATAGATTATGATGTGATATTGTGACACATGATGAAATGATTATATATCTGGATATACCCTAATACATGTTGAAATGATAATATACTTGGTTATTCCCTAATACATGTTGAAATGATTATATACTGATCTATGCCCTGACACAAGATGAAATTCTTATATAGAGAGTTATGCCCAATGAAACATGCTGAAATGATTATATAGTGAGCTTGGCCTAGATTCGTGTGATTTTTCCATGGATATATGGTTATGGTTGGAATGGTTGTGATACATGCTCAGATACATACTGACATGGCACTGAAGTAAGTTATTTTGATATATGGATATGGTTGGCATGGTTGTGGTACATGCTTAGAGACATTTCAGCATAGTGCTGAAGCAGTTTGATTATTGCATTTTATTAATTGATTAATTAATACACCTATTTATTTCTTATTTTATACACTTATTTTTATACTTATTATATTTATACATGGTGGTGTTGACCTACTGAGTTTTACTCACACCCTATTCAGCCCGTCATTTAGTACCCGAGCAGATTTCATGGATGAGGGTTTATACAAGGTCAAGGGACCTTTTTTGATTTTATTGCTTGCTGGTTGGGATGGAGTTTGGATATGGTACTGAATTTGGGTTTGGGACTAGAGACTTTTGTGTTTACTTTACGTCTACTAACTCTTTTATTACATTTTTTTCATTTTTTAGATTTAGATACATCTCAGTATTTCATTACATGATTCATTACTATTGGTTTATTTTTTTACTCCTTTTATTTCCCAGTGGTATGAGATATTGTTTTCACTCATCTATTACTCTGGTTATTTTATTTAAATTTTTTATTTCTACTTCTATGCAACTCCATACCATAGGGTATAGTCTCCCCACTATACTAATCACACCCTTACTGCTAGTCGGCAGCCTCTAATGTATGGGGAGATGCACTTGAAGTATCATAACCAACCCTTTCTAGCCATGTGATATATTTACAGATTAAGGGAATTTATAGAGTTCCTCAAACAATTCTCATAGATAAGAACACCAACTTTTAGGCTTCTAATCTGGATAAATTGTACACCAAGTACAACATTTAGTCCAAACATACTTCTCACTACCATGCATAGGTGAATGGGCATATTAATGAATTCAAAAAGACCCTATCTAAAATATTATATAAAATGGTAGAATAGAATAAAAATAGTGGGGCCAAAAAGCTCCCCAAAGCCTTTGGACCTATTGTATTACAACTCAAAATTCCACCCAGGTGACCCCATACTCCATGGTGTATGGGACAGATGCAATCTTACCCATTGAGGTTTAGTTTTTATGTATCTAAAATATTTTTTATGAACATTAGATACTATATATAATGTAATAATTATGTCTAGATAAGTTAGAATACATTGAGGAATATAAGCTTCAATCCTTTCATAACTTAGAGAGGTAGTAGAATATGATAGTGAGAGCATTCAACAAGAAGGTTCTCCTATGCTCCTTCCTCCAGAGTGACATGGTACTGGATCTCATAACACTAATGATACCCAAAAAAACTTCCAAAGTTTAAGACCAAATGGTAAGTAACATGAATTATTCATAAGGTCTATTCTGGTGAAGTATAATCTTTAATCACCTTTGATCAAGAGCATGTCACGCCTCCCACCAATTCCAAGTTTCTCAACCATTACTTCATGTGAAACCCTAATTGTCCAATCTCTAATCCTTAAACTATGAGTCATGGTCTAATTATTATGGCCTTAAACTATTTTCAAACCCTATGGTCCAAGATATATGACCCTAAAATAGTATCAACCGTATTCCGAGTTGTATGAATTTAAACTACAAATCCCATCATCCTAAGTGCATGACATTAAACTACAATCTTACCCATTGTAATAAACACAAGATGCCTCACATAACAAGTGTGAGATGAAAAATAAAAGAACATTATCATATATGATGATAAACTATATCCTTACCCCATGGCATAAACACAGGATGTCCCATGGAAACTATGGGATGCCTCAATGCCCATGTCAGATAGGATCCCCCCCCTCACTTCTGGTATCGTTCTCCTACCATGATAAGTTCCAAAAACTACATGTGGATTGCTTCCCATTCCCATAGAATATGTAGTGACTCCTAGATACCCTATCTTTGGGTCCAACCACCATTTTATCATAAACCCTTTGTCCCTTTGTCCCAACTTATGGTCCAATAATTACAAACCTTTAAACTTTGTTCACATTGTTTCAGGATATTTATGTGACATGTAGTCTTAAATCACCCTCATTCACATCAGTTTTGCCCCTTTTCATTCCATGCAAACATTATTAAAACAAACACTCACCCTATCCAAGCATCATGACTTTAAACTCTTTTCAAAATTCCCCTTGTTCTTCACTACATGACCTTAAACTATGTAGCAAAAATTATTCTATATTTTTTTTAAACTATAGGAGATATTTCCCATCCCCATTAGAGAGGAAAGAATCTCCTACTTTCAGTTTTTGGTCTTCTACCATACCGCATCTTTAAAACTATGTGTGGATTAATTCCCATTCCCTTAGGATATATAGTGACACCTAGACCTACTATTTTCAGTCCCAACCACAAATTCATCACAAAACCACCCATTCCCTATGGGATTATTTCCCTAAATTCTTTCATGGGCCTCCTTTCAGTTATAGGTCCTAATCATATTCCCTAGATCTCCATAAAACCAACATATCTTCATGACCTAACATGAGGAAAGGAACAAGCAACTCAATGCATAATCCCTACAAACATCCTTGTCATTTGATGTTAAACTACAGCCTTACCCAGTTTCATAAACATGGGATAAATTATAACAATTGTGGGATTCTTCGGTGTCCTTTCTAGAGATGAATCCACCTTTCTAGTGTTAGTATCCTACGACTCCATGTCCTAGAACTACCTATGGATTGATTCCCATTCTCCATGGGATATGTAGTGATGCTTAGAACTCATGTATTTAGGCCTAGCCTTAGTACAAACTCTTTCAGGGCTTCCCCCTAGTCTAGACCTTACAACCTTAAATTGTGTGCAACTAGCTTCAAGATTTATTTGTGTGGTGTGGTGCCTCCTTGGATCCTTTCATGCTAGGTTTTAACTCTTTTTCACTACCCGAACATCCTCAAAGTTCCTACCCATTATCCAAGTTCTGTGTCCTTAAACTAGGATTATTTCTCCAAGCACTAATACCTCAACCTATGTGCATCCAGCCTTCTTGGCCCCATGTTATCATAGTTTTCTTCACCCTCTGTTTTTCAGCAAGCTACTATACCCTTCTCATTTTCATCATATCCTCACTTGAGAGGATTTCCCTTCTAGCATCATTCTTCTACCACACCACATTCCAAAACTACATGTGGATTGATTCTCATTCTCATGGGATATGTAGTGATGTTAGGATCTCATGTCCCATGTCCATCCCCCTACATCGACTCATTATAGAGTCTTTCCTACCCTAGAATCATGATGTTGTCTTGGGTATGATTCATTGAGTTTTGTGTGTAAGAGGGTCTCTTTGGCCCTCCTTTCATATGAGGCTATTTTTCTTTCCTTCCACACAAGCCTCCTTAAGATACCCACACCCTATGGTCTAATATCTATGACCTTGAATTATAAATTACCCTATAGTTTGAGCTCTCGGACCTTAAACTAGTAAAAGTCATAGTCTGAGTTGTATGACTTTAAACTAAAAAGACTAATGACCTTGGCACATGATTTTAAACTATAGAATTACCCCATATAAGACTAGGATGAATCATATGATAAATATTATATGAACCAAAAACCAATGGCCTTAGTACATGACATTAAACTATACCCTTAACCCATATAAAATAGAGATGCCTCATATGAAAAAGGTGAGATTACTAGAACTAATATCCCTAGTGCAGGATGTTAAAATGAAGTATTACCCTATGAAATGTTTATAGAATTCCTAGTAATAGGATATGATTAAATTACATTTGAGAGGACATCCCCTTACCAACATTGACCTTATGCCATGCCACATTCTAGAACTATGTATGGCTTGATTCCCATTCCCATGAGATACATAGTGACACCCAGATATCATTTCTTGGGTCCAGCCCTACCATCATCTCATTTCAGGGTATTTCCACTATAGGATAAGATTGATCCTTTTCTACTGATATTTTTATCCAATGTATTTGAGAATGTGGCATAATAACTCCCAGAGCACTCAACATTCCCTAATTCCACTTTCACACTTTTCACTTTCTTCGATTTGGATAATCATCATCCACCCAATTTTAACGGGCTCCCTAATGGTAATGGTGTTTGGCTACACCATCTCACCTACCATATTAGACTCATGCCTTGAAGGATCCTTAGTATAATATAGCATCTCCCATGTTTCTAACTTGGTCAATAGTCAATCATGTATTTTTTTCACCCCATTCTAAACCAACGCGGGTATAGAAACTGTGTTTCCAACATGGTAAATACTTTTCCCTACCCATCATCCATTCCCCATTACTATCCAAGTCTTGAAAGTCACAATCTACCCTCATGGGATTTTTTCATCCACTTTTCCCCTTTTTTTCTTCCCTAAAAATAGTTGGATCTCCATACTTATCCTTATTTCTTGCATCAAGTATGGATCATGCAGGCTTAGGAGTTGGGAGGGAGCTTTCCTAAAGCAAGGATAATATGCATGAGTGCACCATCGGTCCGAAATCTATGAACTTAAACAATGTGAAAGTTGTCTAGGAGATGTTTTGTATGGAATTGAGCGGCCTCCTCGGTACTCCTTTCATATTGAGTAACCTTTATCCAATTCCCTTCATATTTCTTCAAGACACACAATTCATGGTCCAGGAATTATGACTTTAAACTATTTTCAATTGGTATAAACTCTACAACCTTAAACCGGGAGCCCAAGTCTAAGCATCATGACTTTAAACTGTGTGCAAGCCATCCTAAGAATGTTTCATGTAGCATCAAGCCTCTTTAGCCCTCAAATTCATATCGGATCACCTCCTTTCTATTCCATGCACACTCCAATGAGACTTAATCCCTTATGGTCCATGAATTATGACCCTAAACTATTTACAATCCTCCCCAACTTTATGACTCTAAACTAGGATCCTAGGTCCAAGAATCGTGATGTTAAACTATGTGTAGGTTTTTCCAAATATATGTCATATGGAAGGACCTCCTAGTCTCCTCATTCATGTTGGATTACCTCTCCCATACACTATATGAATTCCTTTGAGACACACAACCCATATTCTAAGGATCATGACCTTAAATTGTGTGTGACTCACACCAAATTCTTTTTCCTAGTGTAAGGACTCTTAGGTACACCATTTCCATTAGTTTTGAACCCTATCGTGTCATAAGAACCTTTTTGGTGGGGATACTCCTTAATCCAAAGCATTGAGACCTTAAACTATTTGCAGCACCATGTTCCAAGATCTATGAAATTAAACTAGGATTCTTGGTTAGAGCATTATGACCTTAAAATATTTTCAACCCCGTAGTATAATAATTATAACCTTAAACTATTTTCCAGAGGCACAAACATTTGTCACGTTGAAAACTTGTAAGGGAAACTAGAGAAAGAGTTAGAATCCCCCTCCTAGGTCAATCCCATGACTTGGGAAAAAATAATAGAAAAAGGAAGAGGTAAAAATCTATTGGGGAACAATTATGAACCCCCAAAAAAACCTAAATATGCTCTCTGAACTCCTAAATTCCGGAAAAATTTAGAGCCAAATCTTAAACTCCCTTTTCCTTAGAAGCTCCCCCAAGAGTTACCCCATTATGTTACCCTCTTATACCCCCCATCACCATAGATGGGTGGGTGTTATTCATGTTTTTTCACATGTCCTCACCATATGACGTTAAACTATGTGTCTATCATACTCATTATATTATGTTAAATTTCACATCAATCATCCTCATTACATGGCATAAAACATTGAAGAGTATTAGGCCCTTATCTGAGGATCCCTTTCCCCCTTCAATGTTGGTAACCTACCAAATCATTCATGATTCTCGACCATCACTCAACATCTGAAATGCAATCCCATTTGAAGATGATTCAAACATTTTTTATACCTATAAGCCTACCCAATGTGCTCAAATCTACAATGGAATAATTCTAAGAGTGTTGAACCCCATTCGAACATTCCATCAGTTTATCCCAATGATTTTCCTATCTCTTGACTTAGATCCCCATTAACCTTTAATGTCTGAATGGGGCCACCTAACAGCAATGGTTCCTGGACAAAATGGCTCACCTGTCGTCCTGGGAACACACTCCTAAAGACATCCAAAAACATTTTTAGATAGGTCCTGTGTTTCGAACATGGTTAGTAATCGACCCTCATTTATTTTTTCACATACTTGTAAAAATGATATTGGATTCTATATTTTTAACATGGTCAGTAGTTATCCTTCATCGTCACACCATCCCCTTTTTGTTCCAAATTCTGGGAATCTTGATTCATGTTATTCATCACCCCTTTTTTGGGTATAATTTAATGCCACGAACATTAACCCATTCACATAGTAGCATGAATTGATAAATAAAGTTGGTTGTTTAGAGAGACCTATCCTTTATCCATAGCATTTTTGATCAGGATGTTCCCAGATTTCAATAAGAAAGTTTAGACCCTGAGTGTTTGGACCTTATCTGTAACTCTCACATAGATGAACAATATTCTTTTTGTCCCTTTTTTCCCACATTGATCATGAATCACTTGGTATTAGGGATTCATTGTTGTTTTTCTTTTCAATTTGACCGAGATGTGGAAAAAGGAAAACATTTTAAATCATACAATGTTTGGGAGGCTCATCCACATGTTATAGCCTCTCATTTATTATAGGATAGTGTAAAATTTCTCTAATTTTCATCCTCATTGACCAAGATCTCAAGCTCTTACAACCTTTATTGAGTATCCTTAATAGTTTATTGTCACTCTACTAGATAGACCACCTCCTCCTCTATGAAAGGAAGAACTTCTTTGGCCCTAATTCACATATAATATCATTCATATTGTAAGTCATCCACCAAATATGATGCGTCTATTTCCTTGTCCTTATATTCCACAAAATGATCCCTTGTTTGGTCTATGATCTCTGATTTGAGTAGTGATAATGGATACATGTGCTTACACCTACCCTTCTAGGCAAGCAATCTCCTCTTTAGCCACCTAGAGAGCCTAAGTTCCCACATCCTTATTATTATGCCAGTATATGTCAAACTCTTTACACTAAACACATGAACGATTGATGAGAAAGTCCTAAGATAATTCATGGGTGGCTCTATAGTCCCCTCCACTAGTCCACATGCTAATTATCCAATGATAGGGAGATCTTACCCAGTTGGAACATCAACTGATGGAGTGAAAGTGATAAAATTCTACATAATATTTGATTCCTTTCTCCAGATATCTCAATTATCCTTAGGGATTTTTAAGATGAAATCTTTTAATTCCTCAGGTGGCACAAGCTTGTATTGAGGGAAGACCTCTAACACATTAGTGGATAGGTCATCTATGGGCAAGTCTGCAGGTGGGATAAGTCATGGGTCCAAGGTAAATACACCCTTGTTGGACCCCTCATCCATATCAGTAGCCTTAGCTACCTCCTATGGAATATCTGAGGTAGGATCATCCATCTCATCATCCTCGACCAGATCCTTCGGTGACATGATCTCCATCACCTTTGTTGAGGCATAAACTCCAGCAACCACTACCAAATCTGCTTCCAAGATAAGTGCAATCACCTTAGATTACCCTAACACCTCAGCTACTAGCTTTATTTCCACCTCCTCAATTAATGCTTCATCTCTAGAATCCACCTTCTATGGAACTTTTATGATGGGCTCAGCTTCCACAACCTTCATTTAAGGCATAGCCTCATCCACTACCACTACCTCAGGCTTGAGCATCATAGTATCTAGCTGAGATCCAAACACAATTTAAACTACCATTTGAATTACAAGGTTATCTGAGCATGACTTATGAGAGGAAAACATGAAAAAAAAAGTGGGAAAGGTCTTATAAGAATAGTATAGCCTGGTGAGCATCTTGGTGGGATTAAATAGAAATCCATCTAAAAAGGGAATTCTCTTGGTATTCATTGCCTCAGTTGTAGGTTCCACTTTAGAAAAAATTTGGATTCCTATGGATGAAACATCATGGAGAGGTCCCTCACTCACCCACTCAAGGGTTGGGGATCCCTTTTCATATGTAAAACGTTCATCATTAACCTCTTCCTCCTTGGCCCCCTCCAAATCCTACAGAACTGAAAAGAATTTATACATAAATCATAGAAGTTTGGTAGGTTCCAAGACATAAAAAGTCAGAATATTTACCTAATAAATGGAAGGACCTTCATCCCTATGAGAGTCCTAATAGGAATCAATTCACTAATATTCCTCCTCCATCCCCTCTTAGAGAGGTGTGCGCATAGCTAACTCACTTTCTAATAGATCTGGATAAGATTTCATGCCCACCAATAGCTTCACTTGACTAGTTAGGGGATGCGTAGTTCCATGAGAGTGGACCAAGTCTTCTAGTTATGTCATGTATTGAACCAACTTGTCTTAGGGGATATGGAATCCTTCCCTTGAATGACCCATCCTAGTGAGGAATATATCATATGTGTTGATAAACTACCATATCCCATGGAGAGTGGTGGTTTTATTTGTATATTCTCCAAATCACCCAGACATCGATTAAGATAGTGTCACTAGGAACATTTGGGTGGTGTAGTAACTTGGACTATGTACATGTATCCTTAGAATAGCTCCATAGGGTCCACCTTCCTCTCATAAACACTTTCCTAGAAGCATCAGTCCTGTTACTTCTCCTCTCCATATGGCCTATTCCTGTGAAAGGCTAGAAATTTTTGGGTGTGCAGTTGCTGCCCCACCCATCGAACCAACTCTACCTATATGGTGTGCCATAACTACCACTTGGATTTGACCCCATAGTTTTGGGACTTCTTCCTCATCAATTTGATTGGTTTTTTACCTCATCATGTCCTCGGGATATGTGTTATCCCAAATTGACTCATAATTATAGGTTAGCCTATAAGTAGTAGTGTGTGAGGGAAGTCCATTTAAGACCCTCCCATATTCACTAGCAAACATATTCCATATCTTTCTAAGGACCAAGTGTTGTAATTCACTGGGTACTCCCATGTAAACCCTAGGGTTCAACCGTTGGAGGCGTTAGAACTACCTCATGAAGAGATGTTGTGGGTATGGCTCACAGATAACCTTACATTCCACCCTCGCCACCATTACCCCACCTAGAAAGGCTATAAGGTACAACCACTGATCAATAGAACCCATGTCATCATCAGTCACCACTCCCTTGATTAAGGGGAAATATATGGAAGATGAAGTGGCCCACCATCCTAATCCTCACTAGCACATCCACTGAGCCCAATTCAAGAGTCCAACTCCCCATGATGTTAAGGATAGACGGCTAAAAGTTTTCATTGGGAGGAGATATATGGTTTGGATACTCATATACCCCCATGTTCATTATGGCCTAACTATATATGGAGTGGAAGGGATCACACACACATAGGGTAATCTTCCCCTAGATGATGTGGTGCAACACCTTGTATCAATTTATAAGCACTGTCACTGCTAGGTTGAAATGATGCACCATTACTAGCATTAACTCCATAAAGAGGTTGCTCGGCCACATACCCATGTGTGCATATCGCACTGGATGAATCCACTCATAGATAATTGTGTAAATAAAACCTATTAACAAGGACACAGGAATGCTTCACATTGTATCCCCAAAAATACCATTTTCTTACTTCCAGGATATTCTAGTATGGGTTCTCCTTACCTCACTGGAATGCCTTAGGTCATTGGAATATAATCCTTGATATCCTATTCACTGGTTCATTCAATAAATAATCTAACCATTTCTTGAAATATATTTTCTTAATCCATGTTTTGTGATCCCTTATCCCTGGAACAAAGAATAGAAACAACCTTTCTATGGCTAGAAGTTGCTCTTGGTCCTCCCAGACATTCTATTTGAGGAGGAATTCATTGTACATGGACCCTTGGAATGGGATCCTAGTAATTTGGTAGAGACCCCATAAGCTAATTCCAACTTACCCATGGTGTAGATGAAATGTGTTGGTCCCTGGTGACCACCTACTCAATAGATCCAAATGATTTCCAAGTGAAGGTAGACGTGGAATTATAATGACCATAATTCCTCATAAATTCAAATCCACTTCGGCTCCACCTAAAATTCACAACAGGAATGAAATACTCGGTATTCCCAAGCCCATATTCCTATGAAGTTTCAACCCCATCACAAGTCTCATTCATCATTCTAGCCTTTGATATGGTCTTTTAGACCCCCCCCTTTAGAATATTCTCATACTGAGGTGGAGACTCCTTCACTTAAAATTCCTCCTCTTTGATGTTGTTAGAAAGGTTCTATAAGGTGTTCATGGTAAGATACATGTGGTCCTTCATGGTGTGTCTCCCAACAACCCTGTGATACTTATGCTACTCAAGTGTTCTATGGAACTAGTAGGTAGGCTCAACCTAATCAGTACTAGGGATAAACACATCATCCCTTAGTTCAAAATTGTATAGTGGTATTCTATTGTGCAATGAGTATTCATATTGATCCACTGTTAGAATCACAGTGATTGTTTCATGTTTTGACTTGGTTTTGAAGTTATCCCTGATCATGAGGTTTCCAACAATCACTCTTTTTTTGTCACTGAAAGCTTCATCACCCTCAGTATCCATTGATCAACACATTAAAAGTTTTTAAAATCTAGTTCATGAAGGTTTTATTTTAGATTTTTTCTCATGAATGTTGAGTTCACAGAAGTCTATGCATGGAATCTTGTTCATGGAAGTCTATTTTCAGAATATTGGTTCGCAGAAGAGGTGAGTTTCACGAGTGGTGAGGATCAGAATCACAAAACACTCATTAAGTTCATGAGTTTCATGAAAATAGAACATTGGTATACCTTTTTTAAAAATATTCTAGTCCCCTAAGGGACCCCCACCCCTATTTATAGGCATATGGTCAGACCAAGTTTCACAAATAGGGATTTCCAATCACCAGTTTTTGGAGGTTTTCCATCAGGATCTGACTCTCCTCTCCCTCTTTGGATCCAATTATGAGAGGAATTTTTTATACTGAAATACACATTTCATATAAGAGGTTGAGGAAGGAATATCCAGCTCAAATTGAATTCAGGACAAAATGTCTTAAAAATACACTTAATGTTCTGGTTCATGAAGGTCAAAATCTTTGCAAATGGCACTCATTTCTAAAGGTCCCCAACCGCATAGAACTTTGATCGTAACCTCTATAGAGTTTAAGTCTAGTTCATAGAACTCTATTTCATAGAATTCATTGATGGTGTGAAGCTTCCGTGATAACCTTCGTGTAGCATAACTTTGGTTCACAGAACCCCGTCAGTTTTTCAAGATCATAATATTTTTTAAAAGCATCTATATTTCATGAAACAAATTCCCACACCTGTTTTGGGCCTATAAATACCCCCTATGTCTAACATTTAATAGTATTCAAACTTTCAATTTCTGATAAAATCTCTAAATTCATGAAACTAAAATGCTTCATGAGCGAGAGAGAAGATGGATTTATAAAGGTAACCATATTTCATGAAATATCCTCCCATGTGTTTTTGAGAATCGAAACCCTTGGTAGAGATTCATTTCATGAATGCCTATGGCCTTCACATAAGAATAAATCCCTTTGTGGGTCTTGGGGTTCCGTGAGATAATTATCTTTCATAAAACCAACCCCATGGGAACCAACACTTTACCCCAAGGTAGGGGCACCATATTTCACTAAAAATATTCTTTCATGAGACCCTTATCCTTTCTTAATCCCTATCCTTTAAAAACCATCATCTAGGACTCTCCATGGTGCATCCTTTCAAATAATCCCCTTTATCAAGATTTGAGTTCCCAGGTCCCTTGTGATCATCCAAAACTAGTTCAACCATACCCCAAACCTCTATGTAGTCGGTACCACCAACTATACCTTTTTATCATAAGAATAGGTACCCTAATTGAAAGTGCATAGTTAGTGTGATTGTATCACTGAGAGGGTGATGGAGTGAATCTTTGATACTCTTTTTATTTTATGTTTCTTTTCAATTGAAACAACATTTGCCTCTTGATAGAGATTTCAATTACTTACTGAAAACAAATCTAACACACATCTACAAGAACACAAAGATTTACAAGGTTCATTATTCAATAAGAATATCTACATCCTTGGTATGGTTTGAAAATGATCCAATATGATAAAATCAATTATAAATCAATCCTTAGATTGCAATGAGTAGGATATAACCTTTCACTCATGTAGCACTATGTAAACAATTCCAATAGTGTGTGTGCACCCTCTTAGCAAAAATAGGGTAAAACAATATTTATGTAACGACTCATGTTACCTATATTTATTTTCAATTCAAAAAATGTATTCAATTGAAATAATGTTCTTCAATTCCTTATCTATAAGAAAGGTAATAACCTCATGGACTTTTTTATGAAAACTCAGTCCGATTTTCCTAGGTCCGATTCACCCAGTCTGATTCCTCCGAGTACGATTCTTGAAAAACAATTCTTCCAGTCCAATTTTATGATATAATACAATAGAAATGGATGGTAACCAATTCAATTTTTGTGTACAATAAAACCTAGTATGATTATTCCTCAATCTGAGAAACCCAATACTAAAATCCCAAAGTTGATTAATCCATCCCAATACGATGATCATCCGAATACAATTTTTACTTCTCTGCCAAAACCTCTTCAACAAAAGATCAGTACAAAGACTTATTCTTCTCTCTAAAAACCCAAAGATTATATATCTTGAACAATACCTTGGTCATTAGAAAAGTACAATGTACTTTTAACCTTTTATACGTGACCCTCAAGATGATTTGGCGGGAATCCCAAAAAAAATCCCGCTTAATAAAATTCACCTTAATCTCAATTTTCCCTAAAATATCAAGTGAATTTTTACTTCGTCAACTCTTCTTGAAGCTTCTTAGTTCTTCTACAAACTTCTTATCCTTATTCATACTTTCATTTGAATTGTCAGTATGATTTGAATACATGAGTCGAATTTTTATCAATCCAATTTCTTCAATAAAAATCTATGTATTAATGGAAATCAAATGTATGAAGAAATGGATACCATTCTGATTTGATGAATATGATTCTTAGAACTGATTTGAATCAAAATATTTCATTTCAATGTACATATCCCCCTTGACAATTCATTCAGAAATATCCCTCTCCTTTTCTATTGACCCACTTGAGATTAAAAACTTCATCTTCTCCTCTTCTCTTGACCTAGTTGGAAACCTACAAAGTAATTCAACCCTTTGAAATGGTTGAATATATTTTTTATCTCATTCTATCCTTATCTTCTCTTGACCCACTTAAAAAAACTTCATTCACAATCTTGTGCTTGTATCATGAATTCCTTCATGACTTTAAATTCATTTGAGAAAAGCTTTAGCATCATCAGACTTTAGATGGAAAGTATCACAACTTTCCATTAATTCCAGCTTCTTTATTTTCTTCTCATCTTGTGTATGATCTTCTATGAATACAATTGTTTTGGATAAGATCATTCTGGGTACAATAATCCTTGATATGATCATTCTAAGTATGATTAGATTGGATATGATCATTTTTGGATGCAATCATCTTCCTCCTGAGTCTGAGGGCGATCATCCTAGGTATAAAAATTTTATATCCTATCCAATGGATAATTAAATGCTACAGTTCATTGGAACCACCTCTTTAATCGGCACCACCTATTACTCTTCTTTCACCTGGATAAAATTGTTTTGAAAACAATTGGTACCACTTATTTCTCTCTTTCACCCAATTATGATTAATCTGGGTATGGTACCTTTTTGGTCATCATTATCTCTTCTACTCCCCCTTTATTTCATCACACTTTCATCACATGTTCTAAATTCAACTTTGTGTTTTATGAGAATTCCAAAATAGAAAATAATAATCACAATTAATTCATCGTAGTCATAGAGACTCTGATTTTTCATCAAAACAACTACATCTCCCACATAGGATCTAAAATCACGCTGATCAACATTTACTTTTAGCAAGATGTATTCACTTTAATTCTAGGCCTGAGTTGAGTCTAATAAAAACCATTCCTTCTAATAAGTTTCTTCTCATTACGATGGACTATCATAGTGAGTCATATTCTTTTGAAAATATGATTCTGATTCTTTTGGAAAACAAACCTCAATCCTATTTTTACCATAAAAATTGAATTGATTTACTTTCTTCCTGTATTCAATAGCTTTCTTGATAACAAAATACAACACATGAAAACTATAACCTTCATCATCATCTTGGTCCTAACAATCTCCCCCTTTGGATTTTTTTTGTCAACTAAGTTTCATAAATCACTGAACTTTGTATCCTCAAGCAATGTATTACTTATCAAAATTTCTAATCCTACATGATCTAACTCATCGTAAGAAACAAGAATAATTAACAGCAAAACTATATTTTCCAAAAGTAGTGATTATAAAAACTGATTTCTTTTTCCTTCATCGGCTCTTCTTCATCCTTCCTGGAATACAAAACAATTCTTTCTTAAAACCACTCCATCTAATAGTTAGAATATTTCACTCAAAAAAATGCTAAATTCATATCTTACCCACAACTCCCTCTTTCATGCAATAGATTTATGAAACAATTCTCCCCCTTAATAAAAAATCCAAAGGTAAGATGAGAGAGGGGACAGAA
Source organism: Viscum album (assembly GCA_963277665.1). Classification (NCBI taxonomy): domain Eukaryota; kingdom Viridiplantae; phylum Streptophyta; class Magnoliopsida; order Santalales; family Viscaceae; genus Viscum; species Viscum album. Next base: position 1,937,433,595 of record OY728142.1, read on the forward strand.
ACACATACCTTAACCTTGAATAAAAAGAGGTTGGACGCCCATGTTCAACCTCAATCTAGAAAATTATTCCTTTAGTAAAGGTTTTGTGAAAATTTCATCCACTTGTTCTGATGTTGGAACATACTTCAGCTTTAATTCATTCTTATCCACATGCTCTTTGATGAAATTATATTTGATATCAATATGTTTATAATGAGAATGTTGAACTTGATTCTTGGTGAGATTGATTTTTCTTTGATTATCACAACCCAAGAGCAAGGGTAACTTCAATTCAATAAGTATATATTCTAATTGATTTTTCATCCACAAGAGTTGAGTAGTGGCTTGATTGGCAACGACATACTATGCTTCATCTATACTGAGAGTTATTGAAGTTTGTTTCTTTGAATGTTAGATAACACAATTAGTTCCCATAAATAATACTCCACCATATGTGTATCTTCTATCATCAAAATTTATATCCCAATCTGCATCTGAATACCCAAAAAAATAAATACTATCTGAGATTAAATACTTAATCCCAAATTCAGTTGTGCCTTTGATGTATCTGAGAATTCTTTTTCTAGCAATAAGATGTGATTCCTTTGGAGCACTCTGAAATCTTGCACATAAGTTGATAGCATAAACAATATTGGGTCTTGAGGCAATCAAATAAAATAGGCTTCCAATCAGCTTTTGATACTCTTTCTAATAAAAATTTTTCATTCTCCATCTTCACTCGTCTTTGTTCCCACTAAAATCGGTGTGGAAACAGGTTTTGAGTTTTCTATTCCAAACCTATTGAGAAGTTCTTTAGCATACTTTTCTTGGGAGAGAAAATTGTATTATTTATTTTACAAGATTTGTAAACCAAGAAAGTATTTAATTTATCCCAGCATAGAAATTTCAAATACCTTCTTCATTTATTCAAAAAATATTTCACAACTTCTTTCATCATTCTCAGCAAAGATAATATCATCAACATAAAAAATTACAATGAGGGAATACTCTTGGCTTTCTTTGATATAAATATTTTTATCCACTCTTCCATTATTGAAATTAATTTTCCTTAAAAAAAGTATCCAATTTGTAATACCATGCCCTCAGAGCTTGTTTTATCTCATAAAAGTTTTTCTTTAATCTACATACATATCTTTCATCTTTCCCAACAACAAACCCACAAGTTTGTTCAATATAAACCTCCTCTTCAAGATCACCATTTAGGAATACAGATTTAACATCTGTTTGGAAGATCTTGTACCCTTGTTGTGCAACAATAGAAATAAAGATTCTAATTATTTCCAATTTTTTCATTGGAGAAATGGTTTCATCAAAATCAATTCCTTCAATATTTGAATACCCTTTTCAAACCAATCTTTCTTTGTTTCTTATAACTTTACCTTCTTTATTCATCTTGTTCTAAAAACCCCATTTTGAGCCAATGATGTTTTTTTAAGGATTGGGTATGAGTTCCCATGTATTGTTGTTTTTAATCTAATATCATTCTTCATTAATTGCATGAACCCATTCTAGATGCTCAAAATCTTCTTTCACATCATTCGGTTCCATTTTTGAATACAGATGTTTCTGATTCTTTCGTCGGGGAGCGTGCATCCATCTGTTCGGGGACGTACAGCTGTTTTTTTTCCTGCATTCCCACTTTCCAAAGGTAGGAGGCATCTGTTCCTTGTTTAGGGACATTTTCTCCTTGATCGAAATAGGATGATGGGATGTCAGTTCTTCCTTCTGTGGATTCCTCCTCGGAACTTGTCACCTAGTTCAGGTCTCCCTTATAGATTTAATATGTTGTTCGTGAAAATCTTCCTAGTGCCAAATCTTCATGGACACTAGTTAATTACACTGCTTTTGTCAGGAAATTCCAAAGGTTCCAGTCAGGGAAGCAACCTTCGGTTAGGGGAGTAGTCACGTTGGACATCACTGACGTGTTTGGACGCTGGGACACTGGCACGTCTGGGTTTCTTCCCCTTATTATAGGGCTTCTTGAGGGCATGGAAGCCTGAGGCATCCCAGGTCGAATGCGTGGAATCTTATGCCCTAGGCTTGTCTCTATGGTTTTCCTCAGATTCTCATGTTTAACACAGGGTATGCCGCAAGTTTAACATCCAGTAGAGACAAATCAGACTGATTAGAACACTGATTAGAGTGGATCAGATGGGTGAAACCCCTGGAGAGAACACTGATATAGGGGGGTGAGATTTCATGACCTCACCGGGATGTGGCGGCCCAGGTAAGAATCAAGATGGATGATGGAGTGTTTGAATTAAGTGGATGGTGAATGGGATGGAACTGTCATGAGTATGATGGTAATGTTGGGCTTTAGTCTCGAGGAGACTTCCTACGTATCCCCGTGGAAGGGAATCAAAGTCTGTATAGTTCGGTAGGCCGAAGGGACGCCTAAGAAGGTGGCCCGTGAGAATGGATGCATGTATTGGACCTGGAGGAAGTTGAACCTCTGGGTTGGGGCATGACCTTCCCAAAACACATAGGCTTGAAGGGAAGACTAGGCAATGGACTTGAATTGGGTCCTACACATAGGACGATAACCCAATGATGTGTATGGGACTCACGTATGGTTAACAGCCCAAGTTGGTCTGATTCCCCTAGGACGGACCAAAGATGAGGGTCCTAGCAAAGGGGATTACAATGGATTGCCACTGAATAGGGAACGCAATGGCTTACCGCTGATTGAGGTCACAACGGCTTACCAATGGATAGGGTGACAATGACTTGCCACTGAATAGGGGATGCAATGGATTATCACCGATTGAGGTCACAACGGCTTACCACTGGATAGGGTCACAATGGCTTACCGTTGATTGAGGTGACAATGGCTTACCGTTGGATGGGGTCACAACGGCTTACCACTGATTGAGGTGACAACGGCTTACCTCTGGATGGGGTTGATCCTCATGGATGATTTCTATGTACCCTACCTAGGAGACAGAGATCAAACCCACGTAGTTCATATGGGATGGGGTTCGTTGGATCGATGCGAATGAGGACCTGGGGTCCAGATGGATGGTGGGCTTGAACCTCATGGAGGCTTCCTACGTACCATGCCTTGGCAGTGATCAAAGTTCATGTAGTTCAAGTGGAGTGGGAGAACTGATGTGAAGGAGGTCGGAGAGACCGGGTGTTGGGATTGAACCTCAGGGAGGCTTCCTACATAACTTGCCTTGGCAAGGATCAAATTCCACGTAGTTCAGGCGGTGGGAACCGACATGAAGGGGGTCGGAACCAATGGGGTGTTGGGATTGAACCTCAGGGAGGTTTCCTACATACCATGCCTTGGAAAGGATCAAAGTCCACGTAGTTCGGATGGAGTGGGTGAACCGACATGAAGGGGGTCGGAGCGACCAGGTGTTGGGCTTGAACCTCAGGGAGGCTTCCTACGTACCTTTCCTTGGTAAGGATCAAAGTCCACGTAGTTCAGGTTGGGTTTGGTGAACCGACGTAAAGGGGGTCAGAACGACTGGGTGTTGGGCTTGAACCTCAGGGAGGCTTCCTACGTACCTTTCCTTGGAAAGGATCAAAGTCCACGTAGTTCAGGTTGGGTTTGGGATTACACTCTAAGCTATTCGGATAGGATGTCATGGTCGATGCTTACTCTAAGCCAACGTGATTCATGCTCGGTGTGAGAAACAAGAGACAACAAAGACCTGACAATCATGTCGCAAAAGGTGTGTCCATGGGAAGTAGACTGGGGCCACACGTAGTTGGCGGCCCAAAGAGGAAACATGGGGCTTACGCGTGGTTAGCAGCCCAAGTGATGGAGATTGAGACTTACTCTGGGAGGGAGGCCCTGGGTGGTGACAATGCCCAGCAGGAGAGGGATTTGGTGGTGACAATGCCCAGCAGGAGAGGGATTTGGCACCCAAGAAGAGAGGAGGAGTAGGGTTGCTACCTCCTGCAAGTAAATATAAGGGGCTTACACCAAGGTGGTTTCCCTTCCCCGCGGACAGACGCTGCTCTGATAAAGAGGATTTCATTCCATGTGAGGAATGATTTCACTCCCATGGAGACTAGTGGTCGTAGAGAATGTCAGAGATGGGGAACCCCACGTGCAAGGCACAGGGCGAGGTCACAGTTTAACATCATGTGCTGAGGACGATGAGGCTTGGAAATTTAACTTCTTACAGCTCGGACGAGGAGGGTTCACTCTACACCCCAAGGACTTACATAACCAGCACCCTTTACACCTTGGTGAAGGGAAGGCATCAGCAATATTGTGACTAGGGAGTGTCGTGAGGTGATCCCATTGGGGGTATACGTTAGTGTGGCTATGCGAAGAAGCAATAGCCATTAGCATGCCTAGGTTCCATCAAGGAGCGGGAATGGTGCATGGGGATTACGCATGGAAGCTTCCAGGATGCTAGTATAGAGCGGCAATGGTGAATGGGGATTACGCAAGGAAGCAGCCTGTAATATCTTCCTCATGTGTGGTTGTGAGGTCATCCCAACCCACTGGTGGGTTGGGGTATATAATTGGGGCCAACACCTATGCTCATGTGCACAAGTGGGATAACACCAAGGGGTGTTGGAATTAGTCCGAACAAAGGGAGATAAAAAGTGTGAATCACATGCCCGACATTCAGAACGCAATGAGTGTGGTGTGGCAATGGAGGATAACTATTGACTGTGTTTGAATCACATCATCCATATCGCGTTAGCCTGAAATGGGGACAAATGAATGAGGGTCGACTGATGACCATGTTCAAAACACAGCACCCGACTCGAAGCGTTGTCCAAAGTCTTACAGGGCATTGGCCCAGGACGGTAGGTGAGACGATGTGGCATGGGACCAGGCCGTTGGGTGTCCCTTCAGACATGGAAGAGGATGAAGATCCAAATGAAGGACATGCAAAGCGTGAGGTGGAGTGATGGAATGTTTGAACGGATTCCAACGCTCTTAAAATTATGCCACTGTAATCATGGCATGAGGCATATTATGATTTTCACATAAGCCATCTCTTATTTGGAACAAGAGGCATCCCATTATTGAATGATAGGGCTCACTACAGTTTAAAGTCATGTAGAGATAACTCTTGGAATCTTATGCTTGGCATATAAGGCATCTCTTTTTTAGAGCAACATGCATCCTATGTTTGGAACATAAGGAGTACTACAGTTTAAAGTCATATAGATAGGATTGTTGGCATCTTATTCTTGGAGCATAAGGCATCTCTTGTTTGGGGAAAGAGGCATCCTATGTTTTTAACATATAGAGTACTACAGTTTACAGTCATGTAGAGATGACTATTGAAATCTTATTCTTGGCGCACAAGGAATATATTATATTGAGTAAGAGGCATCTTATATTTTTCATGTAGGGATTAATATAGATTAAAGTCATGTAGATAGGAATATTGGCATCTTATGCTTAGAGCATAAGGCATCTATTGTTTGGAGGAATAGGCATCCTATATTTTTCACATAGGGAATACTACAGTTTATAGTCATGTAGAGAGGACTATGAGGCATAAGGAACCTAGAAATTGTTGGTTTTGGGACTTATGAAAAGGCAGCCCTTTCTGGTTCAACCTGGAATAGGAGTCAGGTGTTGGGGTGTAGATGAGTTTCTTGAGGAATGGTTCAACTCAAGGTACTTGGGGGGAATTGATGATGCGAATCTCAACTCACGACATGATAAATGAACCAAGAGAAATATGTCGACTCAATGTGTTTCATGGTGTGAAGAGGATTATCTCAAATCACGATATTCCATAGGTGGAAGGTGGGTGCGCATAATAGCGCAATGGAAAAGCTTGACGTCCTAGCCCGAAATGTTCGCGGTGCGACTTTCCATTATTCAGGGGGGTCAGTGACAGAAGCGAAGGGACCGACCCAGATTAGAGGTGTGGGGGCGCAGCCCCTGCAGTATGGACCAACGAGCGCAGGCATGTATACTGTTGCACGTAAAATGCGCTACATATAGGATAGGTTGTGCACAATATTGCACTGTGCGGCATAGGTGCACGCAAGATTCAGCACCATGGTACTGTTGTGCATAATAAGGAAGGTTAGCGTGCAATAGGGAAGGATTTTCATGCAAGAGGGAAGGATTTCATGCAATAGGCGAGGTGTGCGTGCAATATGGGAGATGTTCGCGCAATAGGGGCTCGTGTGTGTAATAGGGAAGGAATTGTGCGCAATAGGGGAGTTGTGCATGCAATAGGGTATCTTTACATGTAATAGGGAATGCGTGTGTGCAATTGGACAGGTGTGGCAGTGGTGCATGAAAAAATTGGGCACAGTGGCATTGTTGCGCGCAAAAATTATGTTGTGCGTGCAAAACTGGGCATGTTGGCTCTTTTGCATGAAAAAAGGGATGTTTTGCGCGTAAGATGGGGTTTTGCACGCAAGCGCGGAAAATGAGGACTTATGCGCATTAGAGCGGCGGCCAGCCTCTGGGGTCCCTCCTTGGAGAAGAGGGGGGTGCACTTGTTTTTATAGGCGAAACCTAGGGAGGTGGTGTGCGTAAAATTCTGCACACGCAAGTGGTTTCCCACGCAAGGCGGTGCGCGTAAAATTCTACATGCACAGGTGGTTTTCCGCGCAAGGTGCTGTGTGTAAAATTACACATGCACAAGTGGTTTTCCGTGCGACCTACAGTGGGCGTGCGCGCAAAGGGGCGTTTGGAATTTCATTTGGCACAAAATAAGTTTGCGCACAAGTTTGCAAGCAGGTTTGTGCGTGGGTTTTCATGCGATTTTTCACGCAGAATTACTTTATTGAGCGTAATATCCTATTCTGGCGCGCAATATTCAACTTTTTTTCACACAAGATTCAATTTTTTTCATGCAAGATTTCATCTTTACACGCCCATACTTTGCCCCAAAATTTCCCTAGCTGGTCATTTCTAGTAGCCTGACTTCGAACGGCCATAAATTCTAATCCTTAACTCCATTTGGGCTCCACAACTAGTCAAATCGAAGCTTGGATAACGATATACGCTCCGGGGTCATATATTGAAGCATTAGTTGAATTACATGGATGTGTTTTCTGGTGCCAACAATATAGAAGTATGTGTAATATCATTTGTTATTATTCTAGTTTTAACCTTTTAATGTTGTTCACCAATTATATTATGAGCTTTCAATTTCTTCCTCAGACTAGGATGATATTTTTGAGTATCTTCCTCATCACTGGAAATAGGTGAGTTTAATTCTTCTTCTTGAGTAGGAATAAAATTATTTGTATCCTTATCAGAATTGTTTTCTTTAACTTGTTCAACTTCCTTGTCTGCCTGAGCATGTTTATCTTCCTCTACCTTTTCAATTACTTTCACATCAACTGAATCAACAATTCTTTTTGTTTATTTTTTGAAAAAAATTTATCCTCTTCCTTTTGGAGAATAGCTAATAAAGATTCCATATTCACCTTTCTGTTCAAACGTACCATAGTTTCCACTTTTCCTTTTTATAACACATGGACTCCCAAAAATTCTAAAGTGCTTCAAACTTGGAGTTTTTACATAAAAAAACTCATATGTAGTCATATCTAATTGAGTCATGTAGAAACAATGGTTCTGAATATAAACAGCAGTACTCATGGATTGCCTCCAGAGGTAATGAGAAAGGCCATGTTCAAGTAACATGGTTCTTCCCATTTCCACCAAGCTTCTGTAATTTCTTTTAGAAACCCCATTTTGTTTGGGAGTGTATAGAAAACTATAATCATAATTAATTCCATGATTCTAAATATAGTATTCAAACTATTCTCTTCTATATTCACCTTCGCAACTTCTTCACTGGATACTCACATTCCTTCTCACCATTCCTTCTGAAAATTTTAAACATTTTCAAAGCTTCTGATTTTTGTTTTATATACATAACACAAGTAATGTGATTAAAATAATCAATGAAAGTGATGAAGTACTTATCTCTATTTGTTGACTATTTTCTTATCATCCCACAAATATCAGAATGAATCGGCTCCAGGGGTTGTTTTGAACAAATCTCAACTTTCTTATACACGGTATTTGTAATCTTTCTTTTCTGAAAGATAGTGAAACACCAATATATTCTTCTTAGAAAATCAGAAATATCTCAGACACTATCTCTTTTAGATAACTTTCTCATGTTTCTCCAACACATATGTCCAAGCCTTTTATGTCACAACTGATTCTCCTCAACCATTCTCATGTAACAAGAGTTTTGTATTTCACCAACCTGAAACAAATTCCTTTTTGTACATTGTTCTCTTGTAAAAATCTTCCCATATTCTTTACTCTTTATAAAAAACCCATCTTTCCTGAATATAACTTTGTTACCGTCATCACACAATTGTAAAATACTTAGAAAATTATTTCTCACCCCATCAACATACAATGTTTTCTTGGATATCATCTTTTCCTTTCCAATGATGGCTGATCCAACACCTTTGATTTACTGAGATTCATCATTTAAAAATGTCACCATGCCTTCTCTAAAATCTTTCACATTCTTCAACAATTTTAAGTCTCTTATCATGTGATAAGAACACCCACAATCAAGTATCCAAGGTCATTCTCCCTTTGAATCTTTCAATGCAGTTTCAACAACATGATCTTTTTCTCCTTTCTTTTATTTCTTCACTTCCAAATTGTGAGTATTGTTAAGAGTTATTTTATACCGGTAATAAAAAAAGACATCCTTTTGAAAGGTGCCTGAGTTTTTCACATATTTTAAAAATATTTTCCAGGGGATGAAACCTATTTTCAATCCTCATTACACTCTTTTCAGACTGCTTCACAACAACTTTCTCAGTCTTCTTATTTTGAGGGAATTGAAACCCCCTCAACCTTTTCCTTTCATAACCTATGGTATAATAATAATGTTTTTGGTTTAACCAATACATACTTATCATGTGTCTGAATCCCCCACAATACCAGCAATTTCCATAGAAAAAGTATTTTCCTTTGAAACTTTCAAATTGATTGAAACTGTGAATACATTTCTTAGACACCTTCTTCCCTTTCTTTTCAGCCTTAATAGAATTAGAAGAATTAGAAACTTTTTCGGATCCATATAATACTTTTTTGAACTTAGGATGTTTTGTAACTTCTGAATTCTTCACTTTGGATACATACATGGATTTTCTAACTTTCTTCTTTTCAAAACCAATTCTATATTTCTTATCACCCTTTAAAGGTAACTTTTTTCAAACCTTATCAAGTTTATAATTACGAGAACATTCACCAAATTCAGTAGTGGATTTTTGGAAACTTGTATTTCTGAATTCATATTTAGATAATTTTTATTGGATAAGTTTCAACTCTTCTTCTTTTTCTTTCAACTTCACTTCCAGATGATCATTGTGATTCTTTTCTTCTTTAAGATATTTCTTCAAATTATCAATCTCTTTCTCTAGCTTTACTTTCTCATCAGTAAAACATTCTTTATTTCTTGTCTAAGATCATTCATCTTTTAAATTTTTTGTATTTCTTTTCAATACTTCTGATCTTTCTTAGACATTCTTTCAACTCTTCTTTCAAATGATGTTCAATTTGAGTTTCTTCTCCTTTAGAACTACTGCTTCTGAATTCTTCATCATTCACTTTTGCAATAAAAGTACTTTCAATACCATATTCAACTATTTTTTCAGATTCAGAATCACTACCTTATTCTTCTTCATATTTAGATAAGAATATTATTCTTTTGGAATTGAATAGTTTCTTATCTTTCCTTGTGGGATAAGATTTTCCTTTATCACCCTTGTTCTTCCATGATCTTCTTGGATTTATTTCTTCTTCCTCACTGTCCTATTATTTCTTTCTCTGAGGATAGTTAGTCGAAAAATGACCAACTCTTCCACATTAAAAACATTTCAAGGGAAGTTTCTCTTTGTATTTACCTGCACCTATTTTCACATTTTTAGAAAACAAGGATAAAATATCATTTTGATTTTACATACATCATTTTCAGATTCAGAATCACCATATTCTTATTCAATAAGAATCTTCTTTGATTTTTCTTTCTATGCAGCCTTGAAAGACATTTCTCTATCAACTTTTTTTATCTTCATTTACTTCTCTCTTCTCATTTCATAAGTAATAAGAGTTCTATTAAAATCATCAAGAGATAATGTTTTAGGATCTCTATCTTCCAATGAATAAACTTTTTCATCAAATTTTTTTGGTAAGATTATCAAGATATTTTTAACAACTGTAGATTCATCCAGCTTTTCAACAATACATATGATAGTACTCACTATATCATTCACCCTAGTAAAGAAGTCACAAATAGATTCATGCTCACCCATCTTCAAGTCTTCATACTTCAATCTCAAGATTTGAATTTTTTCCTTCTAGACCTTTTTATTTCCTTTATATATGTTTTTCAATTTATCCCATATACCTTTGGTTATAGAAACTCCTTTCACTATCAATAATTCACTTTCAAAAAGTGATGACAATATAACATTCTTTTCCTTTCCATCATTTTTCAGATTCTTCTTATCAACAAATGCAAGATCATATTTATCATCAATGGGATGAAACCCAATAGTTTCATATTGAAGAACATCATAACTGATATAAATAAGATAAGGAAACATTCTATCTTTCTATATATGATAATTATTTCCATCAAATACTGGAATACCTTTACTGTTCACGCAATTCAAATTCTTCATCAGCAGAGAATAAGAAAAGGGAACTTGCACTTTGATACCACTTAAAATTTCCTAGTCAGTGTGATTATATCACTAAGAGGGGGAGAGTGTGAATCAATGATACTCTTTTTATTTTATGTTTCTTTTAAATTTAAACTACATTATCCTCCTATTAGAGATTTTAATTCCTTTCTAGAAAAAAAATCCAACACACATCCACAATAACACAAATATTTATAAGGCTTGCTATTTAATATGAATAATTATGTCCTTGGTATGGTTTGGAAATGATCCAATACCATAAAATCCACTAAAAATAAATCCTTTTATTACAATGACTATGATATACACTTTCACTAATGTATCACTATATAAACAATTCCAATAGTGTGTGTGCACCCTCTTAGCATAAATAGGGTAAAAAAATCTTTATGTAACAACTCATGTTACCTGTACTTATTTTCAATTCAAAAAAAATGTATTCAAATGAAATACAATTCTTAAATTCCTTACCCAAAAGAAAGGTAAGAACCTCTGGGATTTTGTTATGAAAACTTAATCTAATTTTCCTGGGACCAATTCTCCCAGTTTGATTCCTCTAAGTATGATTATTCTAAAACAATTCCTCCAGTCTGATGTTTTGATAAAATACAATAGAAATGAATCAGCACCACTTCAATTCTTAAGCATCATAAAACCCAGTATGATTATTCCTCATTCTGATAAACCTAATAAAGAAATTTGGATAATTATTAATCCATCCTAATATGATGATCAGCTGAATAAAATTTTCACTTCTTTGTCAAAACCTCTTCAACAAAAGATCAGTAAGAAGACTTCTTATTCTCTCTAAAAACTCATAGATTCTCTCTCATGAGTAGTACTTCATTTATCAGAAAAGTAAAATTTATTTTTCACCTTTTATAGTTGACCCTAAAGATGATTTGGTGGGAATCCCAAAAAAACCCACTTAATCAAATTCACCTTAATCCCATTTTCCCTTAAAATCTCGGGTGAATTTTGACTTCGTAAACTCTTCTTGAAACTTCTCGATTCTTATAAAAGTTTCATCTCCTTCTTCATACTTTTTTTTTGAATATTAAGTATGATTTCAATACATGAGTCCAAGTTTTATCAATCTGATTTCTTCAATAAAATCTCTATATCAATTGAAAACAAATGTATGAAGAAATGGATACCATTTTGATTTGCTAAATACTATTCTCAGAACTAATTTGAATAAAAATATTTTATTTGAATGTACAAATCCCCCTTGAAAATTCATTCAGAAATGTCAGTCTCTTTTTCTCTTGACCCACTTGAGATTAAAAACATCATCTTCTCCTCTTCTCTTGACCCAGTTGGAAACCTATAAAGTAATTCAACCTTTTTGAAATGGTAGACTACATTATTGATCTCATTATATCCTTATCTTATCTTGAACCACTTAAAAAAACTTCATTCACAATCCTTTTCTTCTATCATGACTTCCTTCATGACTTTAAATTCATTTGAGAACAAATTTAGCATCATTGGACTTCAAATGGAAAGTATCTCAACTTTTCATTCATTCCATCTTCTTTCTTTTCTTCTCATACTGAGTATGATCTTCTATGAATACAACTGGTTTGGATACTATCATTATGGGTACAATTATTATGGATTCGGTCATTCTAAGTATTAATCTCCTAGATACGATCATTTCTAGATACGCTCATCTTCTTCCTGAGTCCGAGTATGATCATCTTGGGTACGAAAAAGTTTATACCCTATCTGATGGATAATCAGATGCTATATTAAATCAGCATCAACTCTTTACTTGGCACCACCTCTTCAATTGGTGCCATTTATTACTCTTATTTCACCCCAGATATGATTGTTTTGAAAACAATCAGTACCATATATTTCTCTCTTTCACCTAGTTATGATTAATCTTGGTATGATACCTTTTTAGTTGGCGTCATCTCTTCTACTCCTCTTTTCTTTCATCACGCTTGCATCACATGTTCTCAATTCAACTTTGTGATTTATGAGAATTCCAAAATAGTAATGCATCATCATAATTAAGACATCGTAGTCATAGAGACTCCATTTTTTCATTAAAATAAATTCATCTCTTGCATCAGATCCAGAGTCATGTTGATGACCATTTACTTTTCACAAGATGTATTCACTTTAATTCCAGACCCAAGCCGAGTCTGATCAAAACCATTCGTTCCATGCAGCTTCTTCCCATTACGACGGAATTTCATAGTGATTCTGATTCTTTTGAAAGCATGAGTCTGATTCATTTGGAAAACAAACCTCAATAATATTTTTACCATAAACAAAGTGAAGTGATTTCCTTTCTTCCTTTCTTCAACATCTTTCTTGACAAAAAAATACAACACCTGAAAATCATCACCTTCATCATCATCTTGGTGCTAACACTAATGCCTTTTGATCCTAATCATAGGATCCCAAACATCGGACCACATGATTCCTCCATGGTAGTGTATACACCATGCCCCACCCAGAGTTACATGTGTATGGGTAATGAACATGTAATCCCTAAAGGTAGCATCACACTATCTTGGTAGAGATTACTTTTTATAGATCTTCCTTTCACCATGACACAATCCCCTAAAGGGTGTAATCCCAATCTATGTATTATCCATATTATATTAAACTGAATGACAACATCCCCATCATATGATGTAAAACTATATTCTTACCATATGTGATAAACATAGGATTCCCCGTGTATGATTGGAATGTGATAAACCCACACACATTACCATATGTGATGAATATAGGATTCCCCATGCTGAACATCATTGGATTCCACACTTTACTCTACCATAGGAAGAAACCCCTATGTCAGGTGACCCCATGAGTAAGCCCCACACCATCCCTCATTGACGCTCCTTCCTTTACATGATTTTCTATACTGCATAACGTTAAACTGCATGGACCAGTCCTGTCACGTGACCTTAAACTGTAGAATTTAACTATATGGGTTTTAACCCATATTTGATGACATGGTATGTAGGATTACCCGATGTGGTTCAATCCTGACAACCCCAAGTGTGAAATCTTATCCCCTGGGGACCACTCCATCAAATATGGGTGTGAAATATTCCCCCTAGGGACACAATCCACGACTAAATTTCAAGTGTGATTAACTTAAACCCCCCCCCCCTTGGGGACACACTTAATTAACCCATATATCCCCCACAATATGCTAAACCTATAACCCACATGTTCCCTAAAGAGGTTAAACCTATGACCCATCTGCCCCTACAAGATGTTAAACCTAAGACACATCTATCCCCACAAAATGTTAAACATGTGACCCATATACCCCCACAAGACATTAAAACATTGACCCACCTATCCCCAAAATATGTTAAACCTATAACCCACCTATCCCTACAATATATTAAAAATATGACCCACCTATCCCCAAAATCCATTAAACATGTGTCCTGATCCAAAATATTTACCCCATACAATAAACATGGGATGCCTGAGGTAAAATTCCTTGAAAGAATTATGCCCCTGGCATCAACCACCTAGTGGTTGACATGGGATTCCTTAGATTTCGTGTCTAATATGCCTCATATGAGATGCATATAACTTTAAAAGGAGGTGAATTTATAGGTTCCCAACAAACCCACTATCCAGAAATGACCATAAATTCCCAATATTTTCTACCTCCTCTGACCAAAGTTTACTGCCCTATTGAGATAGAAATATCATAATTAACCAACATCTACCTCGATATAGAACTGGGAACAAGTTTCATGAACATGAATTAAATCTATGAGGGTGACCTGGACTAGGCGACGAGCTCCAATTAGGAATCCATGGAAAGAGGTACTAACATCCCATTATCCCATTTTTATTAAGGAGAAAATGTCCCTGATTAAAGTGATGGAATCCACCTGCATTTGGAAAGTGAGAATGTGGGGGAAAAAGTGTGTGTGATGCACTAGCCCAAGTGAAAGCATTGAAACCAACCATGAAATAGACCATGGTGTGGAGATCCCATGATTATTGTTTCCATCCTTCATATTCAACTATACTTTTCCTTGACACAACACCACCACATCTACTAAAAAGGATGTTTTGGACTTCCACTTTTCCCATAGGTAAATCCTCTTAGCACAACTCCCACACCATGAGTGTTTCACCCTTTCCCATGTTATATAAGGAAATTCATCTTATACCACTCCCCAAGTTTTACAAGCACTACAACGACCAACTCCCATGGACACAACTCAAAAAAAAAACTCAAACCATGGCCTCCATCATGCTTACCACAAATAGTGGTTTTAGACCCCATAGATCCAAAACTCAACTCTCCGCCTCTAGAATAGCTCCAAACTCCCTCTTGATGGCTCAAAGTATAGAAAAGTGAAAAGGAATGGATTTTTATAAACCAAAACCTTACACTCATACCCCGAAAATATATTTCATGTTGTTCCTATTATATTAACCAAGTTTTTTAGTATGTATTTTATTTTTATAGATTATATTTTTTCATAATAAAATTATAATCTATTATGTATAATAGAATGGATATATAAAATAAAAAAAATGATCATTATACTATTAATGATATAATATTACATAAAAATAATGGATACACACCATAAGATCAATACAAGTACAGTGGGATAATAAAAACATGTAAATAAAAAGACTGTATTCTTGAAGTATTCATCATCATGGTCTCTAATGAGAATCATACCACTAAATATAATTATAAATATAAGGAAAAATAATAGACATATGATATGAATTTTTATGATGAAACAAAATAATAAATTAAATTATTTTTGGAAAATTATGTAAGGGTATATATATGAAAAATATAATTGTTGGGGTAACCATTACATTGAGGGTAGGAGTTATATATCTGTTAGGGTAGCCAGTGTGGGTAGATGTTTTAGGACCATTGGGGTTACCATTATATGATCCTTGAAATACGGGATAATATACCCATTATATGATTAGGTAAATGTAATATGATCAAATAGATATTCATTTTATATAAAAAAGTAATAATTTTTATTTCATGTTAGAAAATATGTTTTATTTAATGGTTAAGTATATTTCTTCAACATGATTTATTATTTTATATAATTATTAGATAATTCATAAATGTATATTTATATTAATTTTATGGATTTATAATGATATTTATTTTCATAATATTATTATAAATAATTATGCCATGGTATGATACAAGAATATTATTTTCAACTTTAAAAAAATATTATTCTAAAAATATAAAATTATTTTAATATATTTTGAGATTTATTTTTAAAGATAATATTTAATTGTTATATTTTTATTTTAATAAAAAAATCTATTTTGATTCATTAAGTAGAAATTAGATCAAAATTATTTTGTTAAAAATTCATAAAAAACAAAATATGACAATTAGTAGTAAATGTGATATATAATCATAGTTTTTTATTAAAAAATTATAGTAAAATATTATAAATAATATTTTTATTTCAGATTTTGTTTTCTAAATTCCTAAGGAATTAATTTTAAAAGTAAATATTTTAATTTAGTGCATTTATAAGTTGAATGATACATTTGAATTCAAATTCCATTTAAAAACTAAGAGTTCGAATTCAAATTGAATTATATTACTTATTAATTTTCAAATATCTCAAATATTTTATAACAATTGATAATTATATATAATATGTTATAATTATATATAAAAATGTTATTTTTTAAATTTTAAACACTTAAATTCTATTTTATTTGAGGTTGATTGATAAAGTTGATTTCCTTTTAAATAAATAAGATTTCAAGTTCGAATCAATGTTTATAACCATTTATTAAATGTGTGTCTAGAAAGTAATGGAAAACTTTAAAAAAGAAATTAAATATATTAAAATACTTAAAATACCTAAAAAATAAATTTCTAAATTCAATATATTAATTCAAATTGGTAGTGTTTAAGTAACATACATAAACTCTTATTAAAATAAGAAATTGAGTTCAAGTGAAATTCTACTTCTTATTATTATATTTTTATCTAGAATGAAATGGAAAATTTTAAAATTAATTGAAATATATTAAAAAAATTAAGATATATAAATTATTAATTTTTAATGTTATAAGGTGGTTTATAATTGTTTAGAGATTGAGTAAAACATTTGAACTCCTTTTAAAATAAGAGTTCGAGTAGAATTTTACTTCCTTTTATTATATTTTTATCTAAAATTATATAGAGCATTAGAAAAACCTATGGAATGTTTATTAAATGATAATATACTCAAAATATAATATAAAACTTTTTTAATTAATATAAATTAATCTTTATGTCATTATAAATATAAAAATACTTATCAATATTTACGTAGTTCTTTCATAATATAGGAAAACTAAAAATGGTGACTAAGTGATAGTATTTGGAAATTATAAGTATTTTTTATATTTAAGGGATAAATATAGTGATATAAAATTTATATAACTATTATAAATTTAATTTCATAATTTTCTAGCTATTTTTAAACTCAAATTAAAAGAATAAACCAAAAAAATCTATATAAATGATATTTTTTTTGTTAAAATGATTTATAAATTGATAAAAAGACATAAAAATATATTGAGTCGTATTTTTATGATTATGTATCAAAAATATCATCTATTTTCCATTTATGATCCACTTGACACTTGAAAATTAGATTCTTGACCCTTAAATAATGAATATTTGTAAAAATGCCATCAAATCTTGTCTATAAAAAGGGACTCATTTCTCTTTTTTCAAAGCACATAAAAATTTAGGTTTTCTTTATATATTATGATTAAATAATTCTCTAAATTTCTTTATTCAATTTCCCAAGACTTTGTTTTATCCAAAATTTATTCCTCTGAAGGATTTACCTCAATCTAAAGGAGGTGATTCAAGGAGAAAACTAAGGTTTCTCAAGTCAGTATTTCCTTTATCATTTACAATTCCTTTACCTTAAAAATAATTTAAATAGCCTATTATTTTAATTACATGATTTTGTTTCCATTTTATTTACACATTTTTTATCCATTATTTATGATATATCTCTCATTCCCTCTCATCGGACATTTTTGATAAGTAATTTTTATGTTGAAGTATGGGTTTCAAATCCCATGTGTTTTTATATTATCTTCCAATCCATTTCATAATATGTGTCACATTTAAAAGTAATTTTAAAATATTAGTAAAATTATTACCAAATTTTATTATGAAACTAAAATATTTATTAAATTTTCTCTTCATTTAAACTCTTTTAGAAAATATCATTCACCCATGGTGGTTTTACTCAACCTAAGTAAATGAAGATGATTTATTTTTCACTTATTTATTTCATGGATATTCTTAAAAATCGATTTCATGATTTATCATAACATTAATAATATAATTTTTTTTCATTTTTTAATTATAAAATGGTGAAGATAATAATGATAATAAAAGTTATTAATCAAAGTCATTTTAAGAATCTAAAACAAGCTTATCGAGGAGTATTTTTTAATTATAACTATATACAAAGATATTTAACTCCTTTGATTCTATAATTAAATTAAACATATACATTTACACTTCTTGGGATAATAAAACCATGATATGAGGATATTTTACCATTGTTTTTATACCTAATTTTTTTTTGGAATTATGAACAAAACAAATTCAAAAAGAATGATATAGGAAAAATTAATCGAATAAATCAATAATATATGACAATAAATGAATAAAAAGTACTTATAATAATGAAATAATCATGAAAAATATTATTAATCAATAAAATAATTAATATAATTTGATTATTAGGGAAGTTATAAGACATATGAGGTGATATGAGACTCAAGGTAAGGGGATACTTGACTCAATTTTCTTCTATTAAGTAATGCAATTTTTTATTTGAATATATTATTTTAATATTGTGTATATTCTTACCTTTGATTGTTTTATATTTAATTTACTATTATTTAATGTGGATTTATATTTCTATATCATTATATCTTCCTTGGTCAATTCTTACTTCACATGTTACAATATTTGTAAGGAGTTTCTTTTAAACTTTTACTTTAAATGTTTTTAAGTCTTTCTCTTAACTCTACCTCTAATATTTTCTAAGTATTTTCTTTCTCATATTATTTTTTGTCTTAATAAATATTCTATAATTATATTTTCTTTTCTTTTCAATAGGTTATGGTTATCCCATTTCATTTGATTCATTAGGGTTAACTTTAATACTTATGTTTATTGATGGATAATGCAAGATTATATGTATTATATACATAATATGGTTCTTGAACATTATTGAAGATGATGGGTAGGCCCAAGATATACCCCAAAATGTATTTGGTAATTATTTATTCTTTTTATAATTTATTTTGGAATTAATTGTTTAGGTTATTCCATTACAGGTGATTACAGGTGATTACAAGTAATTGCAGGTGATATAAATATAATGTCACAAGAAACCTTCATGATTATTCTATTACCTTAATGTTTAGTGTGTTTTATAAAACTCACTTTGGGAAAAGAACTTTATTTTATGTTTTAATATATGTTTATGATCTTATACCCATTTATGATCTTTGTATGTTCATCTCATATTTTCAAAAGATTTTTTTAGGGTTTAAGGATGAGTACGTATAATAATGAAGTCAATGATACATTTATGGTGTTTTGTATTGAATGAAGCAAGTTCATAATTTAATGAAAATTTTCTTGTAGAAAAAATATACACTAAGTGAAAAGTGTGGGGGGTTTATATAATAGATTTTCCTAATCCTATAATACTCTAAACATAAAGTTATTTGGAATGTAAGTGTTTAAATACTTGTTTTAAAGAATGTAATCATGGGAAGTTTATGATCAAGTTGTTAAAGTTGGTATTGGATCAGGGTTTAGATATCTTTAGAGGTTAGGATGTTATTAGATTACTATAATTTAAAAGATTTATAAAACTTCAAGTTTTAATATATTGGTTAGGAATCATATGTTATAAGTTTTAGATAACCTTTAGGGTTGGTTTGTTGAGGTGATTGAGGTTATTTAGGGAAAATATTAATGGATTTTTGGATAGTGACACACTCTCCTGACTGCTCTCTCTATGAAATTTAGGGTTTCCTGGTCAAGCTTCTCTCAAGATTTATTTTTTTGGTTCCAACATTGAATTACCTCAATCTTTGGTTGTAATATTTTCTTCCTTTTTATCTCTTGGGATTCAAACTTTGTCTCGTACTTGGATCCCCCTTTCCCCAAAATCCTAGTTATTAGTTGTCTTTGGTTCTTTCTATACTCTACTAGTCTGGTTTTTCTCACCGTTTAGTGAATCTATCATGTTTTTCCTTGTCTAGATCTTGACTAGATTTAAAGTTCAAGCCCAAAGTGGTAATTATTATCTTTGGTTATTCCATATCAAACCTCAATGGTTACCTTCAGTTTTGGTTATGCTACTCCCAACCCTAAGTGGCATTTTATCATCTTCCTTGCATCAATAGTGACCCGGTGCTCTAGTGAGATAGTGTTATCCCTTCCAGTGGCATAGTGGGAGAGATGATACAAAGTTCAATTTCTTCATAAATTGGTTCTAGTTCTTGGGTTTTTTTATGGAGAAGATATAAGAAAATGTGGCTCATGTTTTCTCTTTGGATGTAGTTTATTTTTTGTGATGTTTTTTATATATTTTTTGTTAATGTTTTTTGATGATTTATGGTTTCTGTATGATCTGATTCATTTATGGTTGTTGTATAAATTTGGTTTTTTTATATGGTGGATGTTCTCTACAATTGGATGGTTAATGGTGTGTTGGCCTAGTAGTGTGTTGATGTTCTGACAACGATAGAGTCAGTAATAGTGAGTGGTGGCAGATGGATCGGTGGTGTATGGATCGACAATGTTGATATGATGATGATGATGACATGTGGCCAAAAATTTATTGATATGTTCTAATGGTGATGAGATACTAGCGATGAGGAATTAGGGGGTTTCCATGACATGCATCAATGTTTGTACCCCTCAGTTATCACGAGACGAGTTTTTGTCAATATGGCAGTATTTTCTATGAGTTTTAATTTTCAAGTTTTTCTTGGGATTTAAAATTTAAATTTACATTTTGAATTTTTAGTTTGAAATTAACAGTTACAATTTGGTTGTGTAGTAGTAATTTGGTCTATTTAGTTGTTTGGTCATACAAGGTTGGAATTTATGTGAGGGTTCACACTCAACTGGAAAAAATGTTTTCATAAAATACAAAAAAACATGAATTGGAGGATTAATGTATTTCAAGGTCATATCTAATTGAAATTAGATAATTTTTGGGTAGTATAAGTTAAGATGATTTATTTAATTTTAGGTGTTATGAAACATGTTTGTGAGTATATATGAGAAAAAATTCATATTTTTTTATAAAAAAATTAACATGAAGAAATATTTGATTGTTCTTGGTTCAAGAATATGTTTTTACTTGATTATTTATTCAAATGTTTTTTTATTAGATTTTTTTTCAAATTTTTTCAACAGATTGTTTTTCAGGATGGATGGGAGAAAATATCACACTAGTTTTGTATCCCTCCAATATGATTTAATTGTAATCTATATTACCAAATATTTTTCAACTGATTTCTGTCCATTTTCCCAATATTCAAATCACTTGAAATTAGACATGTACATGGTTCAAGGGACTCTCCCAATAAGAAACTCACCCAGCCCAATTAAGCTATATTATAATTATATTTTTTAAATGTATTTATTTTTATATTTATTAAAGTTTATTATATATAAATAATGTTAATAATAATGTTTGTTTTTTATGTATAAATATCTTTCATATTTATTAAATATTTATATATATATAAATGAAAATATACTAATTTTTATATTATTATTATATAAAATGTATTAATGTTTATATTTATTAAAGATTATTGTATATATAATTTAATTAATTTAATAATATATTACGTCCCTATGGTTTTTTTCAAATCCTGGTTATTAAACAGGAACTCTTTTAAGGCTCGATTGATAAATGGATCAGGTTAGGGTCATCCTGGTCAGACTCATTTAAAAAATGGGTCATTTTTTCTAGCCTAAACCTGACAGGCCTGACCCATGTACTGATATACTTACAAATAATTATATGAAGTATCAAACTCATCTTCAATACTTCAAATTTTTAATGGTTCATCGATTTTTTTTATCAAAACTTAAAAGCTCAACATTATCACCTTTCTCGGCATGCAAATTATCATTAATCAATCTACAAATTTTTTATAATATCCCAACATTATCATGCACTTAATTATTTTAAATAAATTATATAGAGATATCCTCAATCGACCTATATGTTTATATTTTTAAATTCGGTTTTTTAGAAATGAATTTGATGTATTGAATGGTCTATATTTTGAAATTTTCAAATCTGATACTATCATATTATTTTATAAAGATCAAGTTTATACAAATTATCTAAAATTATATACTCAATAAACTAATTTTTGGAAACTATAATGTCCACATCAATTTATGTTTAATTATACCAACTATATATAGAAAAAATAAATAAAATGTTTTTAAAATGTGTTTAAATATCATTTCACTTCATAGACCCTCTCTCTTTCATAATAACACAACAAAGAAAATTATGGATTTTTTTTAAGGAATGAATTATTTTCATAACAATTTAGCTTATATTTTGAAATAAAAAATTATTAGAGTAGGATTGATGAATCTTATAACATCATTCATATTTGTGATTATAGGAAGGATATATTATGGAAGAATAAAACAATCTTGGTAAAAGTTTTATAAAGAGTAATATGATTGAAGAGTCTATATAAAGGGTTTCAAGGGTTATGAAGTAGTGATATCTTTATTTTTTTTAATGAGTAAAAATATCAAGGACATGATTTATTTAAAGGGCGGTATAATAACCTATATTTTTAGTATGTATTAACCTTTCATAAATTATATGTTTCTCACAAAAAATAGATTTTATTATGTAGAATAGAATGTGAGTATAAAATAAAATAAATTCTCATTATTCTATTAATAATATAACTCTACATATGAATAATGAATACACTTTATAAGATCAATACAAGTATAATGAGACAATAAAAACAAGTAAATAAAATATTGGAAGTTTGAAGTATTCATTATCGAGGTCCTATGTGAGAATCCTTCCACCGAATATAATTTTAGAAAGAAAAAAAACCAATAGAAATATTAGAGGAATTTTGATAATTAAATGAGATAACATAATGATATTTTTGGAGAAGTATGTAAGGCTATATATAGGAAATATATAACCATTAGGCTAGTTGTTATGTTGAAGATATCCATTATATATTTTTTGGTGTTACCGTTATACGATCCCTAAAATAAGAGGTAAGATACTCATTATATGATTAGGTAAATGAAATATGATCAATCATGTATTCATTTTATATCAAAAAAGTAATTATTCTTATTTTATGTTAGAAAATATGTTTAATTTGATGGTTATGTGTATTTCTTTAACTTGATTTATTATTTATATAATTATTAAAAAAAAATTAAAATGTATATTTATATTAGTTTTATGGATTTAAAATGATATTTATTATTATAATATTCATATAAATAATTATGTTATGGTATAAAGAAAGATTGTGATTTTCAACTTAATGTTTTTTTATTATAAAATATATATTATATGTATCTATTTTGAGTTTTATTTTTAAATTTTTTAATAGTTATAGTTATATTTTTTTAAAAATGACATATTTTGAATCATTAAGTCAATATTATATATAAATTATTTTGTAAAAAATTTATAAAAAAAACAAGATATGACCGTAAGTAGTAAATGTGATGTATAATCACAGTTTTTGATTAAAAATAATGTTTTAAAAGATTATAAATGATGTTTTTATTTCAATTTATGTATTTTAAATCCTGAAAAGATTTATTTTAAAAGTAAATATTTTAATTCAATATTGTTATAAGTTGATTGATATATATAAACTCAAATTCATTTTAAAAATTAATATTTTGAATTCAAATTGAATTCTATTACTTATTAATTCATAAATATATATAAAGTTTTATAATAATTGAGAAATATATGATTTATGTCAGAATATTATAAATATAAAAAAATTATTATTTAAAGTTTTAATATTCAAATTCTATTTTATTAGAGGTTGGGTAATAAAGTTGATTTCCTTTCAAAAAAATAAGAGTTGAAGTTCAAATCAAACTTTACAACCCATTATTAAATATATGCCCGAAAAGTTATGTAACACTTAAGAAAGGTGTGGAACGTATAAAAATAATTAAAATATATAATACATCAATTTATAAATTCAATATATGAATTCAAATTGGTTATTATTTGAATAACACAATTAAACTCCATTTAAAATAAGAATTTGAGTTTAAGTGGAATTCTACTTATTATTATATTTATATCTAGAATGATCTATAACATTTTATAAACATGTGAAACGTCTTAAAATACTTAATATATATAAACTACTAATTTTAAATTTTAAAATATGAATTTTAATTGGTCATAGGTTGAGTAAAACATTTGAACTCCATTTAAAATAAGAGTTTGAGTTCGAATGAAATTTTACTTCCAAATATTATATTTTTATATAAAATTATATAAAAATTTATATAAACCTACAGAGCATGAATTAAATTAAATTATATTAAAAGTATAATATAAAAATTATTCAATTACAATAAATTAATTTTTATTTCAAGATAATTATAAAAGAAATTATCAATGTTGACGCAGTGCTTACACAACATAAGAAAAGTAAAAAATGGTGACTTCATGATAAAATTTAGAAATGATAATTGTTTTATTTACTTGTAAGAGATAAATATATTGAAAAATAAATGATATAAATAACTTTAATTCCATAATTATGCAGATATTTTTAATTCAAATTAAAAGAATAACCATGAAAATCTATATAAATGGTATTTTTTTCTTAAAAAAGATTTCTAAATTAAAAAAAAACTTATAAAAACATATCTTGAGTAATATTGAGAGGATTATAGATCCAAATTATATTCTCTTTTCCGTTTATGGATCACCTAACACTTAAAAATTACATTCTTAATCCTTTAGGAATGAATATTTGTGAAAATGTCATCAAATCGTATCTATAAAAGGGGAATCATCCTAACCCTTCCAAAACACATAAAAAGATAGGTTTTCATTCTATATTATGCTCAAATAACTCTCTAAATTTTTTATCTATTCTACCAAGTCTTTAGTCTTTCCAAAATTCCCCCCTCCAGAGGCTTTACACTCAATCCTAGGGAGGTGATTCTAAGAGTCGGGCAAGGGTTCTCAAATCACTCTTTACTTTCTTTTTAATGATTATTTTACCTTAAAATTATTTTAAACCTCCTCTTCTCTTACTTCCATGATTTTATTTCCATGTTATTAACAACCTTTTGATTCATTATTAATGATACATCACTCATACCCTTTCATCAAAAAAATTTCATAAGTCGTTACTATATCAAAATATGGGCTTTGAATTTTATATATTTTCTTTTTTATAATCCTATTACCCTTTCCATAATATGAGTAACATTTAAAAATAATTTTAAAATAGTAATATAATTATTCTAAAAAATTATGAAACTTAAATATTATTAATTTTTCTCTTCTTTTAAACTCTTTTAGAGAACATCATTCATTCATGGTGGTTTTACACTACCAATGTGAATGATGATAATTTATTTTTCACTTATGACTTGTTTATGATTTTTTAATTATTAAATATTCATGATAATAATGATGATAAAAGTAAACAATCAAAGTTATTTTAAGCATCTAAAACAAGATTATTGAGGAAGTTTTTCTAAAGTGTAAATATCTACAAATCTATTGAAATATTTTAAAATAATAATGAAATCAATCACATAACTTAACACTTATGGAACTTATGAAACCATTGGATAAGTATCCTTGAACAATTTTTATACTGGATCTATTTTGGAATTATGAACCAAACAACCTCAAAATGACCAACCCAGGAAAAAAATTAATCTAATAAACGAATAATACCGGACAATAAATGAATAAAAAGGAATAATAATAAAAAAATAATCATCAAAAAGGTTCTTAAGAAAGTAAATATTTAATATAATTTGATTATTTAAGAAGTAATAGGACATGCGAAGGGAGCATGGACTCAAGGTAAGGGGTTTCTTGACTTGATTTCCTTCCATTGAGTTATGCACTTTGTTCTTTGACTATATTCTTCTAATATTGTGTGTATTTTTTTATTTGATTATTCTATATTTTATTTCCTATTATTTAATGTGGATTTACATTTCTATTTTATAATCTCTACATAAATCAATTCTCACTTCACATATTAAGATCATTGTAAGGAATTTCTTTTAATCTTTTACTTTAAATGTTTTGAAGTCTTTCTCTAAACTCTCTCTTTAATGTTTTCTTAGAATTTTATTTCTTATATTATTGTTGATCTTTATCAATATTTTGTGCTTCTAATTTATTTTATGCTCAATAGGTAATTGGTCAACCCGTTTTTTTTATTCATCCGGGTTAACTTTAATTCTTATGTTTATGGGTTGATAGTGAAAAATTCTATGTGTTTTATTCATTATATAGTACTTGGAAATTATTGATTATAATGAGTGGGAATAGGATATGTTGTAGATGTCATTGAATTCAGTCAAATTTAATTATTTAAAACCTACAAAAAACTATTTTAGCAAACAACAGGAGTATCAAATCCACAGTAAAGGTGAAATAGAAGTGTGTGACCAAAACAAAGAAAAACAAACAAAACAAAACTGAAAATAGTTGAAATGTTGTTGTGATAGCGATTGTGAAACAAGAAAAGTGATATATATATATATATATATATATATGTATGTATATATGTGTATGTATGTATGTATGTATGTATGTATGTATGTATGTATGTATGTATGTATGTATGTATGTATGTATGTATGTATGTATATGTATATATGATAAAATTTGGGGGATCAGAATGGCCAGAATTGATTAAAAATGATTTTTCTATTCAAACATAATGGAAACACAACTGTACCAATGCCTATGAAGAAAGTGTGTCGAAGCACCTAACTATCATTAAGTGATCTAAATAGTATAGTGAATTTTTCTGAAAAGTTTGATGGCTTTCCAGTGGTTGAGATATCAGATAATGAACTTTATAAAGTTGTTTCATATCACAGGCTCTCTCTTGTGGCATGCTTTGGTCAGGATAAGCCATCCCTTAACCTTTTTAGGACCTTTATTAATTCTTGGGGTCTTCGTCAGGCGAAAGTTGTGTCTGATCTTTCAAGGTTTTCATTTTGCATACATTTGTTCAACAAGGAAGATTTTGTGAATTCTTGGGCTAGGAATGATTGGTCTTGTGGTTCATAGCACTTCACGATTTCTCATTGGTCTTGGGAGTGTCACTATGGTAAGGAATCATGCATGGAGGCAGTTTGGATCAAACTACTTGACCTCCCGCTTCTGTTGCACAACCCTTTTATTCTGAAAGTGGTGGGAGATTCTTTGGGGAGTATTATTTTCTTTGATGTAAATACAGAACACCTACAAGACATGGTAGATCCTCGTATCTGTGTTGAGATGAATCTAGTTGTGAAGTTCCCTTCACATATTCTTATCAAGACGATTGAAGGCTTCAAGTGGTGGTAGCGATTGTTTTTTCAAGCGCCTCCCAGGTTTTTCTCGGTGCGCGGTTTTCAAGGCCACTCGGTGGAGACCTATAGAAGGATGAAAGTGAGGCCCTGATTCCAGGGTAACCAAGGTGCTTTGGTGGTTTTGGGATACCAACAATCTTCTTCAGTGGCGGCGATGGAGGTCGTCAATGAAAAGTAGGTAGTCATTTCAAATTTAAATCCTGAAGCCCATGCGGCTGATAACGTGCCGGACACTGCTGGGAAAGCGACTGTTGGAAACCTTTTGTCAGGATCTCTCAAGTAATAGATTGAGTCCCTTCCACTGGCATCTGATGTTCCCGAATAGATGTCTCATTTTTTCAAAAGTTCTAAGATGACGCTGATGGAGGCGACGCCAACGGCTCCTTAGGGGCAGTGTGACCTTGTCGCATGCTTTCATCCAAAACCGTCTAGGGAGTTTTCGCCTTCTTCCCCTAGTTTTCAGATTTCCACACTCCTTTCTCTAGAATCTTTAAAGAAAGCCTTGATTCCCAACTCTATTATTCCTAAGGTTAAACATAAGATTCCTTATAGGAAAGCATTATCTGAAGGGGTGGTGAGAGAGATATGTTCCTCTCGGGGTTCACCTTAAAAAATGTTTCTTGTCACCCTTTTCCAAGAGGGGATGGATTTGAGTTCGCCTACAGCTCCTTCATCCAACAGATTCTAACTTTTAGAATAATCAAATGGCCTGTTAAAATAGAAGATCCTCACTATGAAGATGGTTTTTTCGAAAGGGGGGTTCTATGGTCTAGTAACTCGATCTATGTCGAAGGAAGTTTGTAAGATCTTACCCGTTCCCAAAGCAGGTACGTCTGGCCGGAAAACCAAAAACTCTCTATTTTAATGCTCTCATTGATCACTTGGAATTTTCAAGGCTTGGGGGAAAATGAAAAGTGTTCCTTTATTGCCTTTGAAACTTGGAAATATCAAGGTTCGATCATTTTTATCTTGGAACCGAAGAAGGAACTGAGCAGTATTAATTATTTTGCAAAGAAAATGGGCTAAATGATCCATCTTCATTATTACCCCGATAATAAACACATCTAGATTTGTTGGAAAAGAAACACACAAGTGGAATTGATCAATGCAATGGATCAATGTATCTCTATGAATATCACTTTCAAATGAACTGAAGTTTTTTTTCTTTTGTTTACGATAGTGGTGACCCACAAGTAAGACTGGATCTTTGAGAGTTTCTGGAATCCTTTGATATGCAGAGATTGCCTTGGTTCACCAGAGGATATTTCAACACTATCGTGGATATTTCTGAAAAGAGGGGAGGATCTGGCCTCTATAACAATGGTATGCTCGACTTTAAAAAATTTCCTTACAAACAAGGGGCTCTTGGATTTGGGTTTTAGTGGGAGAAAATATACTTTGTGCAACAACCGCAAGGGTAAAAATTTTATCTGGAGCCATCTTGATAGATGCCTCTCTAATCTTAAAGGATTAGACTCCTTCTCACGGGCATTTGTTTCTCACTTGACTTGCTCCTTATCCGATCATGCTCCGCTGTCGGTGGAGTTGAGAAGAGGTGAAGTTGATAATCAACCATTCTTGTACTCTACTAATTGGCACCAGTTAGATGGTTTTATGAAAATGATGAAGAGCTCTTGGGAACAAGAGGAAGATGAGAGAGCCTGGGTCGATCTTTCAAAGCGACTAAGGTGACTTAAGAAGGATATCCAAGTTTGGATGCTTAATAATCCAAACGTGGATAATAAGGTGGAGGTCGCACAAGAAGATATTGACATGCTGGAAGAGGGACTTCATAACAGATGGGATGAGGGAAGCTTCATGATCCTCTGTGATAAACACATTTTTTTGGTTGAGAAACTTTTTGATATTGAGAAGTCTTATAAATAGAGATCTAGAATTAGATGTCTTAAAGAAGAAGACCAAAACAATGCTTATTTCCAGGACTTCTTAAAGGAGAGAGAAAATATGAGAATCAACCTCAGGCTTGATAATGGGACCTACTTTTTAGGTATGAATGTGGTAGGGAGTTTGTCTCTAGAACATTTTGAAAGGGTGTTAGTGGGGGCTTCCCCCGATAGAGATGGCGAACCTCATCTGACTGAAGGTGAAGAGAATTTTATGGGGTGTTCACCAAGGCTTGTAGAAGGTTTAGACAATGACACCTTAATGGTTAAGCCTAATGGAGAGGATATTTGGGAAACAATTCACATCATGTCTCTAGACAGCGCTCCAGGATTGGATTTCTTTCTAGGGGATTTCTATGCGGCAGCTAGGGACTTTGTGGGGGTTTATGTTATTGAAGAAATTCAAGATTCTTTTTCGAGGTGGTGCTCCCAACAGAAGTAAGTGTTCTTCTAGAGTGGTTCTTATTCCAAAGGTCAAGGACCCATCAAGCCTTAACCATTATAGTTATATCTGCTTGTGTAATGTCTCATATAAAATCCTTGCAAGTCTTCTTGCTAGGAGATTGAATGGAGTGATTCCAAGAATTGTTTCACAAGAACAACATGGTTTTGTGAAAGGCCGAAACATTCAAGGGGTGATTGGAAGTGCCAAAGAATTGGTGGAAGATATCAATAAAAGATCAATCAGCTCCAATGTCATTATCCAGGTGGACATGGAAAAAGCCTATGATAAATTGGAATAGAGTTTCATTATCCAAGTTATGAGAAAATTTGGATTCCACGAATGGTTCTGCGACTGATGCTTCAGGTGTTACTGATCTCCATGGCTCTCAATCTCTCTAATGGGAAAGGGGTTCAACTTCTTCAAAAGTGTCTGGGGAGTGCAACAAGGAGATCCTTTGTCTCCCAACATCTTCATTTTGGCATAGGATGCCCTGTCCAGAAATCCTCATAGATGCATGGGTGATAGAAGGATACTTTTGTTTCACAAACAATCTAGGGATGGTATCATATCACACTTGTTTGCTGACGATATTCTTATTTTCATTAATTGCAGGCGAAAATCTATCCATAACTTCATGCAGGTTATGTATGTATGGTTCACGCCCAAATTTACCCAAGAGAAGAAGGGTAGAACGGTCCTTGTAGTGTAGCTTGGGTTGTCGATTCCACAGAGACCAAAGAAGATACCTAAGATACACAACCTAAGGGATGGATTTTTGGCTATGAAGTGGCCAACTTGGATTGATTTTGGATGGGTTTTAAAGATATCTAAAAGATTTAAGTGGATTCAATTTAAAAGAATGAGTTGATCCTAGGTTATCACTCGGGGTGGATTGGATGTATTTTCTTTTTAATGATTTCAATTTCTTAAATTTGAGATGGATTCATTTAAGGAGATAAAACAACATCATCACTTACTGGTTTAATGCCTACACCCTCTAATACTAATCACCTATACACTTGAAGGATCAAAGTTTTGAGCACTTCAAGGTAAAGGATCGTATTAGTACTTGAGGTGTGTGGCCTTAAATTCAACAAGGACGATGGAGTTTAAAAATCATCAAATAAAAATCCCAATTAAAGAAGTGATTATAAATTAATTAGGTGATAAATAACATCCAATCCAGCCCCTTGCTACTCCCTTGGATCAACCCATAAGTGGGTTAGCCCTCCATTGATCCCATGGTTTCAATGGAAGCGGAAAGTAGACTCATAAGGGAGGAATGAAGAAGTAAAGAAAACAACAAAAATAAAATGATCACTCCACCGTTGTGTGAATAATTTCACAAGGGTTGGTGTGAATAAATTCACACCTTAATCCAATGGTATCAAAGTGATATTAAGAACAACAGAATAAGAGTAGAAGAAGAACTTTTATTAAGAAACTAAAGTGAATTGAACAACTTACATGTGAAAGACAAAATTGAGGCAACAAAAATGCAGCATAACATTACAAGTAAACAAAGCATCCCAGATCTTCAACTCCTTCACCACCACTGCCTTAAATAGGCATTTTGGGAGCCTTGGGTCGAACCACCAACAGTACAAGTCATCCCAATCAATGAGGGTAGGCATAGGTGGTGGAAAGTAGGTGGAGAGGTGACTTCTCCACCCTTGACCCGAGGTGGCAGCCAGTTTTCATCCACCGAACAGACGCGTCTGGAATACCTTCTAGAAGTCCGAATCAGGGTGGGCCATAGAAGAAGAAAATGGAGATCCGGATGTCTGCTAACCGCCTGTAAAATTTGGGCCCATTTGGAGTTGTGTATTCCGAGATATGATCAAATTGGTGGACTGTTTTTCTGGGCCGCAGAATCTGGCCCAGAATTGTATCTCTAACTTGGGCCGCCTAAATGACCACCATGGAGGCCGAATTAGCATTAACTCCTGAAGAGTGATTTGTTCCTGTACATGTCTTCTAGAATCCCACGAAATTTGGGATTAATTGGGCCTGTATGTTGGGACCCACAGTCTCATCATTGGGCTGGTGTCCAATCTGCCTTCTCCAGAATTGCTTCCTTTCATTGCCAAATATCTCCATCATCCTCCATGAATTCTCCATTGATCCCTGAATCAAACATGATCATATTTAAGTGTAGATAAATTTACAAAAATATCAAATTAAAATATGTATAATTCAATTCCTTAAAATCAGATGAATCATTGGGTACTTTAAATGATGTTCAAAAATGTACCACATAATAGTGCATTTTAAGAAGGTATTACAATCATAATGTGAAATGATGTTCAAAGTGTAAAATGAACTAAAATGGTATTTATGAATAACAAAGAACGTGAAAATTAAGTATATTAACAATGAATATTAGCCTCATTTAGTGGCTAATCACACCCCCCAACTTGAGTTTTGCTAGTCCCGAGCAAAATATATCTCATCAAAAATGAAATTCGAATTCCCTTTTCCAAAAACATTTTAATACACAATGATCACCAAAAAACCTTATACCAAACAATCATGAAACCCATCAAAATATTTTAATACGAGATAGTTTCATAAGCAGATCCCAATCCCAAGCCCATTCCTTTGATCAAATCCATCATCATACTTCATCCAACTCAATTAGGTGTAATGATGTGTTGTGAATCACAATAGATATGGGGGTTCATTTTCATTCAAGGGGGAAATCATGGAAGCGCTAGGTGGAATCACATTTAATCCTAATATGAGTATTCTTCATCCCTATTTTTTTTTTGATTTGTTTTTTGCAATATTGCTATAGTAATTGAGATTGCAATTAATCAAATTAACCCATGTAGCAAGACTTTGCCGATGACTCCCAGACTCAAAGGCCTTAGGGCACCAAGTGAAGCCCACATACTCGGGCATCGTCTCGAGTTAACTTAATCAAAACAAAGTCATATTACCATAAATAGAGATAGATTGAAAAACTCAGGGCTAGACAACTCTGGAGTCACGATCCCCAAGTGCCGAAAGCCTCGCATTTTATCAATCCATTTCTCTACACGCAAATTTTTATTTTATTTTTTTATTTTTTATTTTTTTAATAATAATTTTTTTTTTTTAATTTTTTTTTTGAATACTCATATTATTCATAAAAATAAAACCAGCCTATGCTATTTATTATGGGACCCCAAAAATTCAAATTAGTACCCCACAGTCTAGAGGACGTGCATTGTGGCATTTTTTTATTTGGATGAAAATATAAACGATGAAATATCACATTGGACAGCCACACTTTCCAAAATCTATGCTCATGAAATTATACAAGGATTAAAATCAGAATCAGGGCATGCTAAATTATTTGATATTCAGTTTCAAAGTGTGCAATGTGTATTACCATGTTCAAAGTTAAAGGAATTTGTCCTTCCATTTACTTTTTTTTTTCAAATCATTCAATTTTTGTTTTTGACACAAAAGCATTTTTTTGTATTTTATCTCCCCCCCAACTTAAAACAACACTGTCCCCAGTGTTTGAAGAAATGAAAAATTAGAAGGAGTAGAGGCAGGGAATAAAAATTGAAAAAGGAAATTGAAAATGAGGATTATGGAATGAAGTCACCTGGCAGTTGAAGTTTGAAGTTCTTGCCGCTCGAATTTATTCCTTTGATATCCATGTCGCTTGCAAAGTTCCCTAGTGGAAAAAGGAAAAAACAAAACAAACAAACAAAACAAACAAAAACAAACAATATATATATATATATATATATATATTTATATAATAAAGGAAGTAAAATATAAGAATATATATAAAAATTATAGAATAAGGTAGCACAAGAAGCCGCAGGTCAGTGGTAAGCGCGCGCCCCTGTCTCCCTTCGGTCCCGGGTTCGAGTCCCCGCGGCTTCCCCGGTTGTGACGGGGTTTGCCCCACGGCCTATGGCGTCGACTTTTTTTTTGTATTATTATATATTTTTTTTAACCCATTGAATAATAAAAACAAAATAAACTGATGATACATTGTCTTCTTTTTAAATTTCTGGGTAAGGTATTACTCAAGGATCACACCACGTGACACGGATGAATATGGTGCTCCTCTTTCGTACCCATCCATACTCATAATAGAAGAACAGGTCAAAAGTCTATTTTTTTTATTTTTAAATATAAAAATTATTAAGTAATCTTATTTGAAAAATAAAGATGATTCAGAAATATTAGAAACATAAAAACCACGGGTTGCCTCCCGTGCAGCGCTTTGTTTAACGTCGTTAGCTCGACTTAAACCCCTTATTGATTAATTGTTGTTGTTTTTTTTCATCAAAGGTAGGTTCACTCAGGTCTTCATCAACTTCATGTTTTTGGAATGGTTCTATGAATGGTTTGACTCTATGACCATTAACTTTAAATATTTGACCATTGGTGGGATCTTGAATTTCAACAGCCCCATGGGGGTACACCTTATGCACTATGTATGGACCAGACCATCTAGACCTCAACTTTCCCGGGTGCAAATGAAGTTTAGAACTATACAAAAGCACAGGTTTCCCTGGTTCAATGTGTTTAGTTTTAAGATTCCTAGACTGGTAGGCTTGAACTCTAGCTTTATTGATCCTTGAATTTTCATAAGCCTCCATCCTAAGTTCCTCAAGCTCGTTTAGATCCAATTTCCTCTTTATTCCGGCCAAAGAAATGTCAAAGTTCATTTTTTTGATTGCCCAAAAGGCCTTATGCTCAATCTCCACTGGCAAATGGCATGATTTACCATAAACCAACCTATATGGGGACATTCCTAGGATAGTTTTAAATGCTGTTCGATATGCCCAAAGAGCATCTAAGAGTTTGCTCGACCAATCTTTCCTAGATGGATTAACAGTTTTCTCAAGAATTTGTTTGATTTCTCGATTGGCTAACTCAGCTTGACCATTGGTTTGTGGGTGGTAAGCAGTGGACACTTTGTGAGAAATTCCATACTTCTCCATGAGCGATGAGAATGGGCGATTGCAGAAATGAGTTCCACGATCACTAATGATAGCCCTAGGAATCCCAAATCTAGAGAAGATGTTTTCTTTAAGGAATCTAATCACAGTTTGATGGTCATTGGATTTTGTAGGAATGGCCTCAACCCATTTCGAGACATAATCGACAGCCAAGAGAATGTAAAGATATCCCCTAGAGTTTGGGAAGGGACCCATGAAATCAATTCCCCAACAGTCAAAGATTTCAACCACTAATATTGGAGTGAGAGGCATTTGATTCCTTTTTGTGATGGACCCTACTTGTTGACACCTAGGACAGCTTTGACAAAATGTGTAGGAGTCCCTTGAGAGGGTGGGCCAAAAGAGACCACATTGAAGAACCTTTGCAGAAGTTTTCTTAGAGGAAAAGTGACCTCCACATGCCTCATTGTGACAGAATTTAAGGATGGACTCTTGTTCGGATTCTGGCACACACCTCCTAATGACTAGGTCAGGACAGAACTTATATAGGTATGGATCATCAAACACATAATGCTTGACATCAGAAAGAAATTTTCTTCTAGCTTGGGTCCCTAAGAATTTTGGAATGACCCCTGAAACTAAGAAGTTGGCTATGTCAGCATACCAAGGGCAGTCACTCACAGAATAGAGGTTCTCATCGGGAAATGAATCAGACACATAAAGGTGATGTGATTTGTCCTTGAATTCCAACCTAGAGAGGTGATCAGCTACAACATTCTCGACACCTTTTTTATCCTTAATGGTTAAATCGAACTCTTGAAGAAGAAGGACCCACCTAATCAATCTAGCCTTTGCATCTTGTTTTTGGAAGAGATATTTTAGAGCTGAATGGTCGGTGAATACAATGATGGGTGATCCTAAGAGGTAGGACCTGAATTTCTCTAAGGCAAACACAATAGCAAGTAACTCCTTTTCAGTGGTGGTGTAATTGATTTGGGCATCATTTAAGGATTTGCTTGCATAAGAAATGACATATGGAGTTTTATCACACCGTTGTCCTAACACAGCTCCTACAGCAAAGTCACTGGCATCACACATGAGTTCGAAAGGAAGGTCCCAGTTTGGAGATTTCATAATGGGAGGAGAGGTGAGAGCGGATTTAAGGGTTGAAAATGAACCCTCACAGCTTTCTGTCCAAACAAATGGAGCATCCTTTACTAGGAGAGCACAAAGAGGGCGAGAGATTGAACTAAAGTCCTTAATGAATCTTCTATAGAAACCAGCATGTCCTAAGAAGGACCTCACTTCCTTAACAGTTCTGGGTGATGGAAGGTGACGAATGATGTCAACCTTTGCTTTATCAACTTCAATCCCCCTACGCGAGACCAGATGGCCTAGAACAAGTCCCTCTTTAACCATGAAATGGCATTTTTCCCAGTTTAGGACCAGATTTTTTTCTTCACATCTTGACAAGACTCTATCCACATTCTGCAGACATCCCTCAAAGGTATCCCCAAACACAGAGAAGTCATCCATGAAGACCTCAAGAAAATCCCCTACCATGTCTGAGAAGATTCCCATCATGCACCGCTGGAAGGTTCCAGGGGCATTGCATAACCCGAACGGCATGCGTTTAAAGGCAAAGGTACCGAAAGGACATGTGAATGTAGTCTTCCCTTGATCCTCTAGGGAGACCTCAATTTGATTGTAACCTGAGTACCCATCTAGGAAGCAATAGAATTGATGACCCGCCACTCGCTCGAGGACTTGATCAATAAAGGGCAAGGGAAAATGGTCCTTCTTGGTACAAGAGTTGAGCTTCCTATAGTCAATACAGACTCTCCAGCCACTACTCACCCTAGTTGGAAGAATTTCCCCATCCTTATTAGTGATCACAGTGATTCCAGCTTTCTTTGGGACAACTTGAATTGGGCTTACCCACTCACTCTCAGCTATGGGGTAGATGATACCAGCTTTCAACAACTTAAGAAGTTCTTTCCTTACCACATCCATAAGATTTGGATTGAGTCTCCTCTGAGGTTGATGACATGGTTTGGATTCAGATTCAAGAGTAATCCTATGAGTTCCAATAAGTGGGCTAATCCCAGGAATATCAGACAGGGTCCAACCAATGGCTTTCTTGTGTTTCCTAAGGACATCTAGAAGCATCCCCTCCTGATTGGCTTCAAGAGAAGAAGATATGACTATAGGATGTGTTTGATTTTCCCCTAGGAAGGCATACTTGAGGGAGGTAGGAAGTTCCTTCAATTCAAGATCTGGTTGGTTCAGAATTTTAGCAGAATATTGGGGCATTGGATCAAGATCAAATTTGTTTCCTAGATTTTCAGATTGAATTGATTCCCCATGTGTAGAAGTTTCAGCCACAAGATTGTATTGACCTGGGTTAGGGAAGGGAGTTTGAGTTGTCTCCATGAATGTGTTTTCCTGAAAGGTTTCACTGATTGTTGGTCCTAAGACATCATTATAGGAGCAATTTGAAAATGATTTGAGCCAAGGAGATAAACTTCCTTCATGTGAACAAAGGAAATCAATCTCATTCTGACTTAAACATTCATCAAATATTCCTTGATGTTCCATGGATTCATTATCAATGCTTCCTATCATGTTTACTTCATGAATATCCTCGTCATCCCCTATTTGTGAGCTGGCATTGTAGATGTTCAAGTCTAGACTCATGTTCCCAAAGGTGATGGTCATGTTCCCATTTCGGACTCAGATAACAGAGTTGATTGTTGCAAGGAAAGGACGACCAAGGATGATTGGGGTTTGTTCCTTATTTCCTAAATTTGGATGGTTGTCAAGTACAATGAAATCAGCAGGGTAGATGAAGTTTTCAACCTTTACCAGAACGTCCTTTAAAATCCCCTTGGGAACCCTAATGCTACGATCAGCAAGCTGAAGTGTGACAGATGTGGGTTGGAGCTCTTCTAGGCCTAACTGGCAGTACACAGCATATGGGATGAGATTGACACTAGCACCTAGGTCACACAAGGCCTTGACAACTTTGCTTTCTCCTAGTTCAACATTGATGTAAGGGCAACCTGGGTCTTTCAACTTAGGAGGAATGGTCCCTTGAATGGTGGTACTCACATTAGCAGCCAAAAGGACTTGGTTTTTATGTGAAAATTTTCTTTTAAAAGTGCACAAGTCCTTAAGGTACTTTGAGTAGGAAGGTATGGTTTGGATTGCATCAAGAAGAGGAATGTTCAACTTGACTTGTGAGAAGATTTCCCTCAATGTTTCACTCAGTTCAGGCTTGGATTTCCCCCTCATGCGTTGAGGAAATGGTGCAGGTTGTGGGGTTGTTTGTTGAAGAGTTTCTTCTTTCACATTGTTATCAGTTTCTTCAGTTTGATCTTGTGGTTCATTTAAATTTTCATCCAAGTTTAAATCTTCAGGTGGGTTCTGAATTAGTTGTTCAGGTTTCTCAATTGATTTCCCACTTCTTAAAACAGTCACAGCCTTTAGTTGTTCATGAGTTGTTTGAGCACAACTTGACTCTCCCCTTGAAGTTGAGGACGGCACCGCCTGAGTAGGCATGGGTGCCTTTCCTGTTTTGATGGTTTGAAGTTCTTGTTTTAGGGAAGATACCTCCGAGTTCATCCTCTCCATTTGTTTGCACAGTTGTTCTAGTAGGCTTTGTGGAACAGTTTGGGTTGGTGCTTGAGTAGGTTGGTTTATCCCAGGGGGATATTTTGGAGGTGGGATGGTTTGTTGAAAATGGACCGGTGGTTGTTGGTATTGGATAGGTTGGGTTTGGAACTGGTTATGGTTTTGGTAGTTCTGATGGGGGTAAGGATTTTGTCCCTGTGGTTGGCTAGGTTGTTGGTTATCTTTCCAGCGGAAGCCTGGGTGGTCATTGTACCTTGGATTGAAGGTGTTTTGGTATTGGGGCTTTTGAAAGTTTAGGGCATTGACTTCCACTGGGGGTCCTCCTAGAAGAACATCCTTGATGGATGGAATGGTTGGGCAGTTGTCTGTTTTATGGTCATGTTTGTCACAAATTGTGCAAACAAGGTCTACATTTTGGATTTCATGGACTTTCCTAAGGTCTATCTCTTCAACCTTCCTAGAGAGTGCTGCGAGTTTAGCCCTAAGGCCTTCCTCTTCTCTAAGTGTATGAATTCCTGTGGTTCTTTGTGGCTTTTCAGAATAAGGTGAAGTTCCCCAAGTTTGGTTTTGTTCAGCCAGACTTTCCAGATACTCGTAAGCATCATTTGGGGCTTTGTTTTTAAAAGTTCCATTACACATCATGTCAATGAATTGTTTATTACCCGGACCCAACCCTTCATAGAAAATTCTCACTTGTTCAGGTATAGAAAACCCATGGTGTGGAACCATGTTTAGGGTGTCTTTGAACCTCTCCCATGTTTCATAGAATGACTCTCCCTCTTTTTCAAAAAAGTTTTGGATGCTCTTTTTAAGTGCAATTGTTTTGTGATGAGGGAAGTATTTTTTGTAGAATTCTCTTTGCAGTTGGTCCCAAGAGTGGATTGATGCAGGTCTCAAGTTGTTTAGCCAATTTTTAGCTCGATCCTTTAATGAAAAAGGAAATAGCCTCATCTTAGCGGATTCTAGTTGATGTGGGGGACACATGGTTTCAACAATGTCGTTGAACTCTTTGACATGAAGGTATGGCATTTCTGACTCCATCCCATGAAAGGTTGGAAGGTGGTTTAGGACATGGGGTTTGAATATGTAGTTGGTGTCTCCTATGGAATTGTGTCTAATGCATGAGGGGGCATTGGTCCAAGCTGGAGTGAGGTAGTCGTTCATGGTTTGATCAACTACATTCCCTAAGTTTGGAGCTTCTTGGTTTTGGTTTCCCATTTGATTCCCCCCAGGGTTTACAATTTGATTTTGTGGATGACCCTCCATTGGACTTGTTTCAAGTTCTGACTTTGGGGTTTCAAGAATATTTAAATCTGATTTAAACAATCCCTTAGGTGCACTTGACTCCCCTATCCCAGGACTTTCAACCCTAACTAGTCTGTTTGAGAAATCGCGGGTGTAGGCGGACATGCGCCAAAAAAAAAAAGCGAGAAAGGGACAAGATAAGAGATCTTGGGTGAGAGTAGAAGAATGGAGGTGAGGAAAGAAGGTTTTTTTTTTTTGGATCTAAGGTACTTACTTGGTCCCCGGCAACGGCGCCAAAATTTGGTTCACGCCCAAATTTACCCAAGAGAAGAAGGGTAGAACGGTCCTTGTAGTGTAGCTTGGGTTGTCGATTCCACAGAGACCAAAGAAGATACCTAAGATACACAACCTAAGGGATGGATTTTTGGCTATGAAGTGGCCAACTTGGATTGATTTTGGATGGGTTTTAAAGATATCTAAAAGATTTAAGTGGATTCAATTTAAAAGAATGAGTTGATCCTAGGTTATCACTCGGGATGGATTGGATGTATTTTCTTTTTAATGATTTCAATTTCTTAAATTTGAGATGGATTCATTTAAGGAGATAAAACAACATCATCACTTACTGGTTTAATGCCTACACCCTCTAATACTAATCACCTATACACTTGAAGGATCAAAGTTTTGAGCACTTCAAGGTAAAGGATCGTATTAGTACTTGAGGTGTGTGGCCTTAAATTCAACAAGGACGATGGAGTTTAAAAATCATCAAATAAAAATCCCAATTAAAGAAGTGATTATAAATTAATTAGGTGATAAATAACATCCAATCCAGCCCCTTGCTACTCCCTTGGATCAACCCATAAGTGGGTTAGCCCTCCATTGATCCCATGGTTTCAATGGAAGCGGAAAGTAGACTCATAAGGGAGGAATGAAGAAGTAAAGAAAACAACAAAAATAAAATGATCACTCCACCGTTGTGTGAATAATTTCACAAGGGTTGGTGTGAATAAATTCACACCTTAATCCAATGGTATCAAAGTGATATTAAGAACAACAGAATAAGAGTAGAAGAAGAACTTTTATTAAGAAACTAAAGTGAATTGAACAACTTACATGTGAAAGACAAAATTGAGGCAACAAAAATGCAGCATAACATTACAAGTAAACAAAGCATCCCAGATCTTCAACTCCTTCACCACCACTGCCTTAAATAGGCATTTTGGGAGCCTTGGGTCGAACCACCAACAGTACAAGTCATCCCAATCAATGAGGGTAGGCATAGGTGGTGGAAAGTAGGTGGAGAGGTGACTTCTCCACCCTTGACCCGAGGTGGCAGCCAGTTTTCATCCACCGAACAGACGCGTCTGGAATACCTTCTAGAAGTCCGAATCAGGGTGGGCCATAGAAGAAGAAAATGGAGCTCCGGATGTCTGCTAACCGCCTGTAAAATTTGGGCCCATTTGGAGTTGTGTATTCCGAGATATGATCAAATTGGTGGACTGTTTTTCTGGGCCGCAGAATCTGGCCCAGAATTGTATCTCTAACTTGGGCCGCCTAAATGACCACCATGGAGGCCGAATTAGCATTAACTCCTGAAGAGTGATTTGTTCCTGTACATGTCTTCTAGCATCCCACGAAATTTGGGATTAATTGGGCCTGTATGTTGGGACCCACAGTCTCATCATTGGGCTGGTGTCCAATCTGCCTTCTCCAGAATTGCTTCCTTTCATTGCCAAATATCTCCATCATCCTCCATGAATTCTCCATTGATCCCTGAATCAAACATGATCATATTTAAGTGTAGATAAATT
Organism: Viscum album; assembly: GCA_963277665.1. Classification (NCBI taxonomy): domain Eukaryota; kingdom Viridiplantae; phylum Streptophyta; class Magnoliopsida; order Santalales; family Viscaceae; genus Viscum; species Viscum album. The sequence goes on from OY728142.1 coordinate 1,937,474,856, forward strand.
TACAAAAATATCAAATTAAAATATGTATAATTCAATTCCTTAAAATCAGATGAATCATTGGGTACTTTAAATGATGTTCAAAAATGTACCACATAATAGTGCATTTTAAGAAGGTATTACAATCATAATGTGAAATGATGTTCAAAGTGTAAAATGCACTAAAATGGTATTTATGAATAACAAAGAACATGAAAATTAAGTATATTAACAATGAATATTAGCCTCATTTAGTGGCTAATCAATGTATATGGTGACTTAAGCGGACAAAATATTAACCCAAGGAAAAGCAGCGTCTTTATCTCCAAAAAATGCTCAGGTAGAAGAAGCAGGGATATTCAAGGCATTCTTGGTATCCAAAGGAAGCATATCCCAATGATTTATCTAGGGACGTTGATATCCAATGGGCGCATCAAGAAATCTTTCTTCACTGATATCATTACCAAAATAATGGGGAGGATATTTAACTAGAAGAACAAATTTTTATCGTTTGGAGGACGTGTCACCTTGATCAACAGTGTCTTAACATCCATACTGAAGCATATTGTCTCAACCATTAATCCTCCCAAAGGGACCATTAATAAGATGGAGAAGATCATGACAAATTTCTTGTGGGACGCCAATCATATGGGTTGTTGCCACTGGGCATCTGAGAACTGCATGGCGAAACCGATTGAGGAGGGTGGTATCAGTTTTCGGGACATGAGAGAGTCCATGCAGGCACGACTTGCATGGGATTTTATCGAAGGGGATTCTTTATGGACCAACTTTATCAGGAACATATAAGGTGAACCTTGGGAGGATTGGGAGAACCGAAGATCCAGACTTTCGAACCTGGCGAAATGTTTGCTTAAACACCTGGAATTTCTTCAAGATGCGACATGATGGATTGTGGGGAGAGGAGATAACAATTTATGGAAGGACAAATGGGCTGGCGAGAAGCTTTATTTTCCAGGATGTCTGGTTCCAAATTTGTCATTCAAGAAGGCGAGTAGCTATTCTTCTCTATTGGAGGCGATTTTGAACGAGCAGATGGATGTCTTCAAAGGTATTACTATGAATGAAGAAGCATATAGATGTTGCTTCGCAGGCTTGAGTTCAGGTAAATTCAATGGTCATGATTTTAGATCGATGCTTCATACAGAATACATTCATGAAGAGTGGACTGCTAGATTATGGTGCACGAGATCCCCATGAGAATGAATTTCTTTGTTTGGAGGGTGAGAAATCAGGCGATGTCAAAGGAAGGGCATTTCCTTGGCTTCTCGTTGCTTTTGTTGTGATAGACCGCATATCGAGTCAGTTCTTCACCTCTTTGTCAAGAGCGAATGAGTGGTTAGTCTCTGGTCATCCATGGGTCATCTGGAGTGCTCCAACCGTGAGGATTTCTCCATGCAAGACTTCATCTTCAATTGGTTTTTGGGTTCAGAGCATAAAGAAATAAAGATTAAGATACACAGTATTATTTTCACATCCATTTGTTAGACCCTCTAGGAGGCAAGGAATCATGCTAGGATGGGTAAACATCACTTGATTTCTTACCTACAGGTGAGAATGAAGGCGTTGATTAATGACCTGGGTTCGATTATCAAAGGAGGACAGAGGTCGCACACACTTTGCATATTTCTTAACAGACCTATTGTTGCAGCGAAACCACAAGGCCAATGGGTTAGATGGTTCCCACCCAAATGACTCCTACATGAATGGGAAAATGAGAGGGGGGGGGACTGTTCAGAGATCCAAGAGGATCGGTTCTCATTGCCTTCGGTGCTTTTTATGGTATGAGGAACTCCATGAGCGTGGAGGTGAGAGCGCTGCACACTGGCATTATGCTATGCAAGAGGTATGGTATGTAGATATTCAAGGATGAGTCAGACTCTGAGGTATTGGTGCATACTCTTCAAGGGAAATTTGACCCTCCATGGGATCAGATCTATATCATTTGAAGTTGTTCAATAGAGACCAAACAAAGGCGAATGGCCCACCATATTTGGAGAGAAGCAAATTTTGTAGCGGACGCACTATCTCAAGTAGGAAGGGCAGAGGAATCTCTTATCATTTACACCAGTTTGGGTTCTCTTCCGCTTAAATGCAAGATTTTTGCTCAAAGGGATTCCTTTGGACTCCACCACTTTAGGCCCCCTTGAGATTACCTGTTTGCTCGATGATGGACACTTTTGTCCCATCCAATAATAAAAAATCAATTTTCAGTCTGAAAATACATCTTAAAACAAGAATACAGAAATGGAAGAGAGAGAGAGAGAAATGAGGATTCTCGGTTGAAGTCACCTTCTTCCTCTACCTCCATCTCCATCAACTCCCTAGTCAAGAATTTAACGCGACTGTCAAAAGCAAGTGCTCCAATTGCTCCAAATTCTAACATAAGCTTTGACACATGGCTCTGAAACGTGCCCCACTATATCTTCTTTACTTCGACCATACAAAGAAAATCCACTTCTGGTGTCCTCATCTTCAACACCTCCAGAAATTAATTCAAGCTCGACAGCTTCGGCTTGTCCTTGAGTAGGGTAGAACCTCACCAAACCTCCATCCATTAATTCAGCCTCCATTTAGAACTGACTTCAAATCAAAGTGGTTTTCATGAAACTCAATTCTACAAATAACAGTGCAGCTCAAGCTAGAACAAGCCGGTTCTCAACTATGAAGCTCCATTGGGACGTTATCTCGAGCAGGTTGTGGGCGCCCAAATTCATCATCACAACTACAGTGTTCAGGCACTTCATGGCCTCATCGTTTTCTTCGATCAAGACCTGCAACAACACACAATCCAAGAAGAAACACAAAAAACATCTCGGATCCACTCGGTTCTTCAATCGATTTTCAATCCTAGGTTCGATGTTCATTCGCACAGCTCAGATTGTGTCCGCAATTTGTTCTTCAACAATGGACCGACTTTATTCCTCGGCCTCATCCTGAATCGATCTAAAATCCTAAAGATCTATTCCGGCACAGCTTTGTTACTCCAGTATCACATCATTTCTCAGTAAACCTCACATGAAAAAACTTGGATCTGGAAAGCGTACTTCACAAGCTTCGGCAGTGGTGAGTTTAATCTTGGTTCCAGTTGGTCTCCTTGCTAGAGTTCTTGATGTCGATTGACAAAAATCACGGCCATCGGAGATCCCATTGGTGGACTGGGCTTCGATGCTTTAATCATAGTTCGACAGTAGCTCGACTTCCTTCAGCTTCATCCGTCCCTCAATCTCGCAAGCGACATTCAATTTCCGAGAAGCCAGAAATGCCTTCTTCCTTTCAATATGAACATGGTCATCTTCAATCCGGCAGGGTCTTAGCCATCACCTATTTCCCTTGGATTCCCGATCATAGATGTAATCTCGTTTTCCTCAGATCTCATTCGTCAGCTCGCATTGGGTTTCGATTTCCTTTGGTTCTCTCTGTTCCTCTGTTCAGGCTTCGATTTGATTGGACCTAATGGATCGGAAGCGGATCCGCTCCAGATTAAAACTTACTTCAATAATAATTGTGAGAATCACATGTAAACCAAGTGTAAAACCAAATATTGGACATAAAGTAACTCATCGAAAGGAATGAATTTTATTTCATAAACCATAAATTCATAAACTTTGGAGCACCCAAAAAGGGGAATAAGATGTTTGATATCAATCTTGATTCAAGAAGAAACAATCTCATGAGAAATAAAAGATGTGTTTTTTTAGAACGAAATTTTCTTTTGAAAAAATCTTTGCATTTGTTATAAAACCAGATTGGAAAAATGTTTATTAGAAAAAAGAAATGATATTTATGGAGTGAAAGATAGAAAATCCAAAGAAAGAGAGTTGAGTTCGAGAATCCCCTCACCTTATGTCTGAATGCTTTTTTCACTTTAATGTCTTATATTATCAAATCAAATTCATTAATTTACAAATTCAATACCTTTTATACATGCATTTGATTCATTGTAGTTTTATTAATTTCATTTATGAGTTTTTTGATGAGTTATAGAGTTCAATTTCATCGTTCGAGAGTGTTTTTTTTTCCTGATCGGTTTGATTGTATATGAGTATGAAAGTTTATGTAAAATGAGAACGATTCTCCATAATTGAAATTATGCATTATAAATGAACTTGAATAAAATTAAATGATATTATATATCATTTGGATATATGATATGAGAATGAATCATTAGATAAATAGTTAATGATAATTGTTTAGATTAATTTTGGTGGTTTTTGATCACAACAAACTCGTTTTGTTTTATCATTTAGTATTATGTAGATACGTTAGTTCCAAAACATAAAAAGGGTTATAACATACATTTTTGAATATGTTTCAGCCACTATAATGGTTTTATAACCAGTCTTGAAGGTGATAAAGGAAAATGAAAACGCATCGTCCACGGTGGTGGTAAATTAACACACCACGGACGATATTTTCATTTTTAGAGTAAAAAGAAAAGGGAAGAGACTTGAAGATGAATTATTTCATTAACATAATAATATTCCAGCATATAAAAAATATTGGATTTATCGTGCCACTTGGATAAGTGGATGTGATGAGATTATGAGAAAATAAATGAAATTCAAAAGAAAATTGAAAGGAAAAGAAAGAGGGTTTTACCTCTTGAATTTCTCCTCCTTGAGAACCTCCTTAGGGAAAAAGGTTTGGCCTTTTGATGAGACCAATATCTCAGGGAAGCAGGGGAGGGTCTTGGGAAGAGTATTGGGTAGAACTTGGATAAGCCTCAAAGCTTGGAAGGTGTGAGGAGAAGCGGTGGTGATATGTGGTATTTATAGGGGAGGAGAGGGTTATTTTTCACTATTTTATTCATTAGTTTATTATTTTGCCTCAAGTCTATGAATAGTTTTTCACTAAATATATTAAAATAATTTAATATATTTCTATATTTTGAGCTTACATTAGCCTTATATCATCTATGATTCATGTATTTAGCTTTTATCATAAATTATTGTATTTTACTATTCACAAAAATTCAAGTATTTTAGAAAAATATAAAAAATTCACCCTAACCAATTTTCTATGGGTAGAATTCAAAAATGAACTCAATTTTATGAAATTAATTTTCTAAATATGAGAAATTTAATTTTTAATTAAAATCATCATTTACATGGAAAATACCGATTTTAAATTATAAGAGGTTTTATTACAATTTAAAAAATTAAGCATGGTCTCATAAAATTATCTTATAATAATAAGATAACAAAATGTTAATTTATGAATAAATTTTATGAAAATAAATTTTATTTTAAATAATTATATTAATTATAAAATTATAAATAGACATTTATGTTGTATAAAAATACCAACACTTAATCAATAATTTTTAAATTTTTTATTTACTTATAAAATGATATAATTATATCATATTTTCATTCATAAGATGCCTAAATTTTATTTATACTTTTATAGATGAGGTTACTATTCTATTGACCGATTTACTATTCCTAATGGTCACAATACCATTCCAAAGGCCATGTTATTATTTTATCAGGATATGTTCCTTAATTTCTTGAAATACCACTTATTTCATTCACTATTCATTTAAAAAGTTTGCATTGTGTTCTCTAAGTGATTTTATGTGATTTATACTATATGGTGTAATTATACGAATGAAATTTCCATTGATAAAATTTTGGGTCGTTACATTCTTTCCCCCTTATGAAATTTCACCCTCGAAATTTCTTTTTTACATACTATGGTGAAAACAAGTGAGAGTAATTCTTCTTTATCGCTTCCTCTGATTCCCAAGTTTCCTCTTCGTACTTATGATTCCTCTATAGTACTTTGACCAAGTGAGTGATATTTTTACGTAAAAATTTATCTCTACGGTCCAAGATCTTCACTGGCTTCTCCTCACAAGAGAGATGATTTTCCAACTATACCACCTCTGGATTCAGTGCATGTGAGGGATCTGGTATGTACTTCCTCAAGAGGGATACATGAAATACATCGTGTACTTGAGACATAGTGGAAGCGTCAGTTAATGGGTCCCAGCTCCAACTCGATCAAGAATCTTGAAGGGGTCGATGTACCTAAGACTCAACCTTCCTTTCTTCCCAAATATCATGATTATCTTCCATAGAGATATGCGAAGGAATACCATGTCTCCAGCCTTAAACTCTAGGCCCCATCGATGATTTTCTGCATAACTCTTTTTTTGACTTTGGGCTACCTTGATGTGTTTCTAAATGGTTTTCACCTTTCCCACCATTTCTTCGACCATTTTAGGTTCTAGCTACTTACGGTCACCGACTTCATCCCAGCATGTTGGTGTTCTGCATCTTCTCCCATAAAGGGATTCATGTGGAGTCATTTGGATGCTCGAGTGGAAACTGTTGTTGTAAGAGAACTCAACCAGAGGTAGATGTTAGTTCCATCCTTCTTTTAAGTCCCTAGAACATTCCCTCAAAATGTCTTCCAGTGTATGAATAGTCCATTCAGATTGACCATTAGTTTGAGGGTGATAATTAGTACTGAAGTTCATCTCAGTGTTTAGAGGATGTTAGAGACTTTTCCAAAACTCGTAGGTGAATCTTAGATAACAATTGGATACAATTGATAGTGGTACTCCAAGCATCCTTACCATTTCACTGATGTATATTCATGTAAGTTGATCCAGTGAGAATTCCTCTCGAATTGTGATAAAGTGAGTTACCTATGTAAGATGATCCACAACAACCCATATATCATTGTTTTCTCTGGATGTATTTGAAAGTCTGGTGACAAAGTCCATGACGATGTTTTCCCATTTCCATATCGATATGGGTAATGTTTGCATCAACCCCTTAGACTTTTGTCTTTCAACCTTCACTTGCTAACATACTAGGCACTTTGATGTATAATCAATGATCACCTTATTCATATTGTCCCACCAATATTTCTCTAAGAGATCTCAATACATCTTTGTGCTCTCTGGGTGAATAGATAAGGTTGAGCTGTGTGCGCAATTCAGAAGATCCTTCTTTATCTATGGATTGGATGATACACATAATCGTGATCCAAAGCTTACAACTCATTCCTCATCAATTTTAAACTCTGAGTATTTTCACTTTCTCGTAGCTTCCACCTTCTTCTAAATTTCCACATCATTTCTTTTAGCATCCTTTATTTTCTCCATGAGGTATGGTTGAGAAATAATTTGAGAAAGGATTGATGTTGTTCCTTCATTAATTATTCCCATACCCATCCTTTGCAAATATAATAAGATTAGATCCTTATCAATTCTCATCATTGATAATGTTGTGAGATCCTTTATACTTAGAGCATCAGCCACTTTATTCTCTTTTTTAGGATGGTAGTGGATTGAGTAGTCATAATCCTTGATGAGCTCTAACCATATAATCTAGAACATATTAAGCTCCTTCTATGTGAATATATATTTTAGGATCTTATGATCAGTATATATTCCACACTTATCCCCATAGAGATAATGTTGTCATATTTTCAACACAAAGATCACAACTGCCAACTCTAGATCATGTGTGGGATAGTTTTGCTCATAAATTTTCAACTTCCTTGAGGTATAGGCTATTAATTTATCATTTTTCATCTGTACATATCCTAATAACTTCTTTGAATCATCTCTATATACTATAAAGAGTTCCCCACTTGTTGGCAGTGTGAGTACTGGAGCAGTGATAAGCTTCTTTTGAACTCTATGAAGCAGTCTTCACATTCAATGGTCCATACAAAATTTTCTCCCTTTCGAGTCAGCTTGGTTAGTGGGTTTGAAAATCATGAAAAGTTTTTCACAAATCTCCAGTAATACCCAATCATACCAAGGAAACAACGAATCTCCATTACATATATTACCATGGTCCACTCTTCGATTACCTTTGTCTTAAAAGGGTCCATAGATATTTCATTGCTGGTGATAACATGCCCCAAGAATGATACTTCCTACATCTAGAACTCAAATTTACTATACTTTGAATAAATTTTCTACCTTTACAATGTCTTTAGCACAACATTCAAATGATCCTCATTTTTCTCCTTTCTCTTAGAGTATATCCGAATATCATCGATAAGAACTACCACAAATTTTTCAAGGTAATCTCTAAAGACTCTATTCATTAAGTCCATGAATATTGTTGGAGCATTAGTGAGTCCTAAATACATCACTATGAACTCATAGTTTATATACCTCATTCGAAAGGTAGTCTTGGAAATATCTTCCTTCCTCACCTTTAATTGGTGATATCCCAACTGAAGGTCCACGTTAGAGAAATACTTGTCCTCACACAGTTGATTGAAAAAGTCATCTATCCATGGATGGGGATACTTTTTCTTTATTGTGATTTTATTGAGCTCACAATAATCAATGCAAAGATGTGTTGATCCATCCTTATTATTGACAAATAGGACTGGTTCACCCCATGGTGAGGCACTCAGGTGTATAAAACTCTTATCCAGATTCTCTTGTAACTACTTCTTCAGTTACTCTAACTCAATGATGGCCATTATATAAGGTGTATTTGATATAGGTAGAGATCCAAGAATAAGTTCAATTGATAACTCAACCTATTGGTCATGAGGAAGAATATACAATTCTTCAGGGAACACATTAGTGTAGTCCCTCACAATGGGTATGTCTTCGATTAAGATTCTCTCCTTCATCTCAATCATTTGAGCCAGATATAATTGCTCATAAAGCAATAATATCTACACTTTAGATGATGGATCTGAAGAAGATTCATCCTCCTCTTTACACTTATATAGAATTGGAGAATTCTTTGGGGTGTAAAGAGTGATATCCCTTTCCCAACAGTTGATGTTGGCTTTGTATAAATATATCCAATTCATTCTAAAAATAGTATAAAACTCCACCAAAGGAAGTACGACAAGAATTTTTGGGAGTTTAATTCCAAAAACATTAATTGAGGAGGAGTTATATACTTTGGATTCAATAATTTCCCCATTTTTTTTACACAGATAACTCAACCTCTATATTTTGAGCTAGTGTTTGAATAGTTATGCTTAACTTGCAAGATATGAAAGAAGGCATAAAGCCAGAATAAAATATTACATTCTATATTCTTGAATGAATAACCAAAATACCTATCACCATATCATTTTTTATCTCCACCTTAGTAGTAGTGATGGCATAATCCTTCCCTTGTTCCTTTGGATTTGGTGGATGATTATGCTAATTACCCTCAAGGACTCGGGGTTTAGTGCACTGGCTTGCATAGTGATCTTTCTCCCTATAGTTGAAACATTGAATCATGGGTGGTGCTATCCTTTACTCCATCACATTGTACCACTTCATCATGTCTCTTCAACATTCACGATCTTGGTGGACTTATCTCCCACCCTTATAGCATTTCCCCATCCATTTGAGGTAATTCCCATGATGCTTCTTACCACATTTTTGACATGTGGATGATTGAGTTTTCTTTCCACCTTTTTCATTAGATCCTCTAGCTTGAAACTCCATATTTTGTTCTTATAACCATATTCATGATACCATTCACTAAAATCCATATCCAATTTGATAACACATTAAAAAAAATCTTCATAACTCCCAAAGTCTTGAATTTTTAGATCCTTTCGAAGGCGTGGTTTTGAATCACTAAAGAATCTATCTATTTTTCTATCATTGTTGATAACAAAACCCAAAGTGTATCTTTAAATCCTTGTAAAATTTTATTTGTAGGCCATGAAAGATTCACCTTCATTTTTCTTCAGCTCTATGAATTCTCTCTCTATCTTTTTATGAATATTTTAAGAGAAATACTTGTTAAGAAACATTATCTTAAAGTCTTCCCACTCCATCTCTTCAATTTCTTCATTTGGATTAGTGTTCTTAATCAATGTCCACCATTGATCAGCCTCTCCATCTAGATGATAAATGACTAGAGTCACATTCTTCATCTTAGAATAGTGAATATCAGAAAAGATCTTCTCCATCAAGTTGACCCACTGTTCCACAACAAGTGGATCGGAAGATCCACTAAAGGTAAGTGGTCATTTTTGTATAAAAGACTCAATAATAAGTTTCTATCTCTTAGGTGAAGGAGTACGTTCCACATCATTTAGGTTATTGTTCATAGCCTGAGATAACTAGGTAAGCATCGTCATGAAATTTTGAACTCCACCTCCCAAGGCATTAGGGATGTCGTTCAATCAATCTCTGCAATGTCCTCACATGGGTTATAGGCCTAGTTTCTCATAGTTCCCACCATTTTCTAAAATAAAAAAGGTTCGAACAAAACAAAAGTCAACAGGTATGAATAAATAATTTATTTCTTTGTGAAATTAATTCTAAAGGTATATCTTGTGGGATCCCTATGTTTAGAATTTTATAAAATAAATCTTCCTGGGTGATTACATATACATAGTCTCATACTAAGGGTTTTCACTAAGGTTATCTACTCCTAATTACCAAATTAACTACATCATGATCTGATACCAACTATAGATGTAATCTCATTTTCCTCATATCTCATTCGTCAGCTCGCATCAGGTTTCAATTTCTTTTAATTCTCTCTGTTCCTCATTTAAAACTTCAATTTTCTCAACTTTGGTCTAAATCGACTCCATATTAAAACTCAATTTCAACAATAATATATGTGAGAATCGCATGTAAATGAAGTGTGAAACCAAATAGCATAATAATAAATGAGAACACTGATTTTAACATGAAAAAACTCACCTTCCAAATGATTAAAAAGACACAGTTTCACTCTGAGAAAATCCATTATGAATCAAAGAGTAAAAAAATCCAAGTGAAGTTGAATACTTGAATTGAAAATACAGCATAAAAAAACTTGTGTGAAAATTCACATCCTGATACATCTTTGTCGACTCTCTAATAATAGTCTGTGAAAAGACGTCACCCTTCAGAGATAAAAATTGAGCTCGTGATGTTGTTGAAGCACCATGTTGCTCAACTCAATATGTTGCTGCTCGCTGCTCCCCACACCAAGAAACTACCATCCAAGTGTCTTCCACTCTTGGGTTATCACGCACAACAAAAAATTTCTCTCTGCTTGAGTCGATGTCTCCCCATTTTTTCTTCTTTCATGTACCACATATCTTGTATGAAATTGATATCTGAAAATATATCTCAAAAAGATATCATGAGATATCACCTGTATTGCGACTCTGCTTTTTCTTACATAGTGATTAAATCATTTTAAAGATAAACAACATAAAATCACTACACAACTAGGATCCAAAGGTTTAGTGTCTTGGGAAAATTAGGAGCATACATAACTTTTACATAATAAAATATAAACATTTATTTAATTCATTCTTCTATAGCTTGTTATTGGCCCTCGTGTTCTCATTAGTTTAAGTATTCACCTGAGGATATACATCAAAAGAAGTGGTGAACTAAAAGCTCAGTAAGAGGATGAATAAGAGACAAGAAACATAGGTGAGCGTAATCATCATCATCATAATATAAACAAAGGAGCACAATCATCATCATCATAATATAAACAAAGGATCAAAATCATAATCATGAGAGGAAACGTTAGATAAAGGCATGAAATGTGCCAATGCATAAAAATGAAACATCATGTCTTAGTGGTCAAATACCACACATAGTTATGAATAAATCTAACATCATGTTCACACATATTTCACTTTATCTCATGAGATTCGTCACATTACCCAATGCATTATAGAACTATATAATTTTGGTTGAATCTGTCATGTCATAACATTTGCATGTGCTATATAATTCTTGGTGCACCCGTCACATCATAACATTTACATTATCATGCATGCCATATGAAAAATATATCAATATTTGACATAAAGTAACCCATATAAAGAAATGCGTTTTATTTCATAAACCATACAGTCATAAACTTTGGAGCTCCCAAAAAAGGGAATAAGATTCTTGGTATCAATCTTGATTGAAGAAGAAACAATCTCATGAGAAGTAAAAGATGTGTTTTTTTAGAATGAAAAGTTCTTTTGAAAAAATATTTACATTTCTCATAAAACTATATTGGAAATATGTATATCCCAAAAAAGAAAAGGGAAAGAAAAAATGATATTTATGGAGTGAAAGATAGAAAACCCAAAGAAAGAGAGTTGGGTTCGATAATCCCCTTACCTTATGTATGAATGATTTCTTAAATTTAATATCCAAGATAATAAAATTAAATCCATTAATTTTAAAATAAATAAACTTTTATACATGAATTTTATTAATTATAATTTTATTAAGTTCATTTATGGGATTTTTTATGAGTTATAGAGTTCAATTTCATTGTTTGAGAGTGTTCATTTTCTTGGTTTTCATGATCGATTATCTTGTATATGAGTATGAAAGTTTATGTAAAATGAGCATGATTCTACAGAATTGAAATTATAGGTTATTAATGAACTTTAATAAGATTAAATGATCTTATATATCATTTGGATATATGATATGAGGATTAATCATTAGATAAATTGTTAATAATAATTGTTTTGGTTAATTTTAGCGGTTTTTTATCACAACAAACTCATTTTGTTTTATCATTTTGTATTATGTATATATGTTAGTTTCAGAACATAAAAAAGGTTATAACATACATTTTACAGTATGTTTCAACCATTATAATGGTTTTATGACCATCCTTAAAGGTTTTGAAGTAAAATGAAAATTCATCTTCCACGGTGGTGGTAAATTGACACACCACATACAGTATTTTCATTTCTAGAGTAAAAAAAAAGAGAAGAGACTTGAAGATGAATTATTCCATTAAAATAATAAAATTATAGTATATAAAAGATACTGAAGTTATCAGGCCACTTGGATAAGTGGATGTGAGGAGATTATAAGAAAAGAAATGAAATTGAAAAGCAAATTGAAAGGAAAAGAAAGAGAGTTTTACCTCTTGAATTTCTCCTCCTTGAGAACCTCCTTAGGTAAAAGGGTTTGGTATTTATCAAGGAGAGGGGTGTTTTCTCATTATTTTATTCATTAGTTTATTATTTTGCCTCAAGAATATGAATAGTTTGATACTTATCACTAAATATATTAAAATATTTATGGAAAGTTCTATATTTGGGCTTATATCAGCCTTATATCATCAATGATTCATGTATTTAGCTTTTATCTTAAATTATCATATTTTACTATTCACAAAAAATTCAAGTATTTTAGAAAAATATAAAAAATTCACCCCAAACCCTTTTTATGTGTAGAATTTAAAAATAAACTCCATTTTATGAAAATAATTTTCTAAATATGAAAATTTAAAATTTTAATTAAAATAATCATTTACATCGAAAATGCCTGATTTTAAAATTATAACTGATTTTATAACACTTTGAAAAATTAATCAAGGTCTCGTAAAATTATCTTATAATCATAAGAAAATGAAATGTTAATTTATAAACCTATTTTATGATAATAAATTTTCTTTTAAATAATTATATTAATTATATAATTATAAATAAACATTTATGTTGTATAAAAATACTAACACTTAATCAATAATTTTTAAAATATTTATTTATTTATACTATGATATAATTATATCATATTTTCATTTATAATATTCCTAAATTTTATTTACACTTTGATATATGTGGTTACTATTTTATTGGCCGATTTACTATTCCTAATGGTCACAATACTATTCAAAAGGTTATGTTACTATTCTATCAAGATAGGTTCCTTAATTTATAGAAATAACACTAATTTCATTCATTCTTCATTTAAAAAAGTTTTTATTATGTTCTCTAAGTGATTTTATGTGATTTATACTATATGACATAATTATAAGAAGGGAATTTCCATTGATAAAATTTTCGGTTGTTATATTCTCCCCCCTTTATGAAATTTCACCATCAAAATTTCATTTTACATAATATGGTAAAAACAAGTGAGGGTACTTATTCTTTATTGCTTTCATCGGTTCCCATGTTGCCTCTTCATACTTATGGTTCCAACATAGTACTTTGACCAAGTGAGTAATCTTTTTGCATAGAACTTTATCTCTAGAGTATAAGATCTTTACTGGCTTCTCCTCGTAAGAGAGATCATTTTCCAACTGTACCACCTCTGGATTCAGTGCATATGATGGATTTGGTATGTACTTCCTCAATAGGGATACATGGAATACATCATGTACTTGATACATAGTTGGTGGAAGTGTCGGTCGATAGACAAAAACTTCGAATCGATCAGGAATCTTGAAGGGGTCGATATACCTGAGACTCGTCTTTCCTTTCTTCCCAAATACCATGATCCTTTTCCATGGAGATATGAATAGGAGTACCATTTCTCCATACTTAAACTCTAGGCACCATAAACTATTTTTTTCCAAACTCTTTTTCCGACTTTGGGATGACTTGATGTGCTGCTGATTGGTTTTTACCTTTCCCACCATTTCTTCAACCATTTCAGGTCCTAACAGTTTACATTCACTAAATTTATCACATCATGTTAGTTTTATACATATTTTCCCATAAAGGTATTTATATGGAGTCATTTGGATGCTCAAGTGGAAATTCTTCTTGTAAGAGAACTCAATTAGAGGCAGATGTGGGTCCCATCCTCCTTTGAAGTCCATAGAACATGCCCACAACATGTCTTCTAGCGTATGAATAGTTCATTTAGACTGGCCATCAGTTTGAGGATGATAAATAATATTGAAGTTCATCGTAGTGTTTAGATAATGTTGGAGACTTTTCTAGAACATGGAGGTGAATCTTAGATCTCGATCGGATAAAATCAAAAGAGGTACTCCATGCAACCTTACTATTTCTATTATGTATATTCATGAAAGTTGATCTAGTGAGAATTCCTCTCAAAATTTGATAAATTGAGTTGTATTTGTAAGATGATCCACAACAACCCATATATCATTGTTTCCTATAGATATATTCGGAAGTCTAGTGAAAAATTGTATGGTGATGTTTTTCCATTTCCATGTCGGTATGGGTAATGTTTGCATCAAACCCTAAGACTTTTGTCTTTCAGCCTTCACTTGCTGACATACCAGACACTTTTATGTATAATTAATGATCTCTTTCTTCATATTGTCCCACTAATAGTTCTCTCAGATATATCGATACATCTTTGTGTTCCCTAGGTGAATATATAATGTTGATCTATGTGCCCCATTTAGAGGATCCTTCTTTATCTCTAGATCATATGATACACATAATCATGATCCAAATCTAACAACTCCTTCCTCATCAATTTTAAACTCTAATTATTTCCCCTTTCTCATAGCTTCCACTTTCTTTTAAATTTCCACATCATTTCTTTAAGCATCCTTTATTTTATCCACGAGGGATAGTTGACCACTAATTTGAGAAAGGATTGATGATGTTTCTTCATTAATGATTCCCATATCCATCATTTGAAAATATAAGAAGATCGTATCCTTCTCAATTCTCATCATTGATAATGTTGTGGGATCCTTTCTACTTAGAGCATCTTCTACTTTATTCTCTTTTCTAGGATGGTAGTGGATTGAGTAGTCATAATCCTTGATGAGCTCTAACCATCGTATCTAGAACATATTAATATCCTTCTTTGTGAAATTATATTTGTGGCTCTTATGATTAGTATATATTCCACACTTCTCTCCATATAGATAATGCCGCCATATTTTCAACACAAAGATCATAGTTGCCTACTCCAGATCATGCATGGGATAGTTTTACTCAGTAATTTTTAACTACCTTAAGGTGTAATCTAACACTTTATCATTTTTCATTATTATATAGCCTAATCCCTTCTTTGAAGCATCACTGTATACTCCAAAGAGTTTCCCACATGTAGGAAGTGTGAATACTAGAGCAGTGATAAGAATCTTTTTTAACTCTATGAAGCAGTCTTCAAATTCACTGGTCCATAAATTTTTTTCTCCCTTCTGAGTCAACTTGGTTAGTGGGTTTGAAAACTGTGAGAAGTTATTCACAAATCATCAGTAATACCCAGTCAAAACAAGGAAACTATGGATCTCTATTACAAATATTGGCATGGGCCACTCTTCGATTTCCTTTATCTTAGAAGGGTCTATAAATATTTTACTGTTGGTGATAACATTTCCCAAGAATGATACTTCCTTCATATAGAACTCAAATTTATTGTACCTTTCATAAATTTTCTCCCTTCATAATGTCTTTATCATAGTATTCAAATGCTCCTCATGTTTCTCCTTACTCTCAGAGTATATCTGAATATCATTGATAAATACCACCACAAAATTTTCAAGGTAATCTCTAAAGAATCTATTCATTAAGTCTATGAATATTTTTGGAGAATTAGTGAGTCATAAAGGCATCACTATGAACTCATAGTATCCGTACCTCATTCAAAAGGCAGTATGGGGAATATCTTCATTCCTCACCTTTAATTGGTGATATCCCGACCAAAGGTCCACCTTAGAGAAATACTTGGCCCCATGCATTTGATCGAACAAGTCGTCTATTAATGTAAGGGGATACTTTTTATTTATCGTGATTTTATTGAGCTAAAGATAATCAATGAAAAGGTACATCGATCCATCCTTCTTCTTAACAAAGAGGACCGGTGCACACCATGGTGAGACACTCGGGAATATAAAACCCTTGTCCA
Source organism: Viscum album (assembly GCA_963277665.1). NCBI lineage: Eukaryota > Viridiplantae > Streptophyta > Magnoliopsida > Santalales > Viscaceae > Viscum > Viscum album. The sequence continues at coordinate 1,937,491,393 of OY728142.1, forward strand.
GATTCTCTTGTAATTGATTCTTTAGTTCCTCCAACTAAATGGTGTCCATTATATAAGGTGTCTTTGTTATAGGCAGATATCCAGGAATAAGTTCAATTGAGAACTCAACCTCTTGGTTAGGAGGAATACCAGAAAATTCTTTAGGTAACACATCAGTGCAGTCCATCACAATATGCATGTCTTTGATTAAGATTATCTCCTTCATCTCAATCATTTGAGCTAGATATGATTGCGCATAAACCAATATATCCAAACTTGCGATGATGGATCTGAAGAAGATTCATCATCCTCCTTATAGTTTTATATAATTATAGGATGATTCGGGGTGTGAAGAGTGATATACCTTCACCTATAGTTGATGTTGTATTTGTATGAAGATATCCAATTCGTGCCCAAAATAGTATCAAACTCCACCAAAGGAAGTAAAACAAGATTTTCTGGGAGGTCCATTCCCAAAAAATTAACCGAGGAGGATTTATATACTTTGGATGCAATAATTTCCCCATTTTTTTTCTCACATATAACTCATCCTCCATATTTTGAGCTGATGTTTGAATAGTTCTACTAAAATTGAAAGATATGAAAGAATGCGTAGAACCAAAATAAAATAGTATGTTCACTATTCTTGAATTAATAATCAACATACCTATCAACACATCATTGTTAGGCTCCACATTAGTAGTAGTGATGGCATCAAACTTTCATTATTCTTTTTGATTTGGTGGATGATAACATTGATTACCCTCGAGGACTCTGGGTTTAGCACACCGGTTTGCATAGTGACCTTGCTCTCTATAGTTGAAGCATTGAACCATGGGTGGTTCTCTCCTTTCCTCCACCAAATTATCCCACTTTATCATGTATCTTCAACATTCATGAGCTTGATGTCCTTCTCTCCCACACTTATAGAATTTCCCCATCCCTTTGAGGTAATTCCCATGATGCTTCTTACCACATTTTTAACTTGCGGATGCTTTAGTTTTCTTTCCACAATTTTCATTAGATCCTCCAGCTTGAAACTCCAAATTTCATTTCTTATCACCATAGTCATGAAATCTTTCACTAAACTCCATATCCACTTTGAGATCACATCAAAAAACTTCTTCATAACTCCCAAAGTCTAGAATTTCTAGAGCCTTTCAAAGGTGTGGTTTTAAAGCACTGAAGAATCTATCTATTTTTTTATCATTGTTGATAAAAAAACCCAAAGCATATCTTAAATGCCTTGTATAATTTTCTTCATAGGCCATGAAAGATTCACCTTACTTTTTATTAATCTCTATGAATTTTATCTCCATATTTGTATGAATATTTTGAGGGAAATACTTGTTAAGAAACATTATCTTAAAGTCTTCCCACTCTATCTTTTCAATTTCATCCTTTGTCTTAGTGTTCTTAATCAATGCTTACCATTGATAAACCTATCCATCTAGACAATACATGGATAGAGTCACATTATTCATCTCAAAATAGTGAAGAAGAGAAAATATCTTCTCCATTGAGTTGATAAACTATTCTATGATAAGTGGATCGGAAGATCCACTAATGGTTTGTGGTCCTTGTCACATAAAAGACTCGATAGTTAGTTTCTCCGTCTTAGGATAAGGAGGATGTTCCACATTATTTAGGTTATCATTCATAGATTGAGATAGATGGGTAAGCATCACCATGAAATTTTAAACTCCACCTCCCAAGGCATTGGGGATGTCGTTTGGGAAATCATTGCATTTTCCTCACATGGGTTGTTGGCCTAATTTTTCTTGGTTTCCACTATTTTATAAAATAGAAAAGGTTAGAACAAAAGATAAGTCAACAGGTCATGGATAAATAATTTATTCCATTGTGAAATTAATTCTAAAGGCATATCTCATGGGATCCCTATATTTAGCATTTTCCAAAAAAAATATTCTTGGGTGATTACATATACATAGTCTCATACTAAGGGTTTTCACTAAAGTTCTCTAATACTAATTTACAAGTTAAATAAATATTTCTCTGATACCAACTATAGTGACCCAACTTTTTATTACATAGCTATTACATCATTTTAAAGATAAAAAACATAAAATCATTACACAACTAGGACTAAAAGGTTTAGTGACTTGGGAAAATTAGGACCATACATAACTTTTACATAATAAAACATAATTTTTTTAATTCCTTCTTCTCCAACTTCTTATTGGCCCTTGTTTTCTCCTTAGTACAAGTATTCACCTAAGGATATACACCAAAAGAAGGGGTGAGCTAAAATCCCAGTAAGAGGATGAGAAAGAGACATGAAACATGGATGATCATAATAATTATCATCAAAATATAATCAAATTATCATAATTATAATCATGATAGGAAACATTAGATAAAGACATGGAATGTGGTAATGCATAAAAATGAAACATCATGTCTTAGGGGTCAAATACCACACATAGTTGTGAACAAAGATAGAATCATGTTGACACATATTTCACTTTATATCATGAGATTTATCAAATTATCCAATAAATTGGAGCACTATATAATTCAAATCACACCCATCACATCATAACATTTATATATGCTATATAATTGTGAGTGCACCCATCACATCATAACATTTACATTATCATGCATGCCACATAGAACGTATATCAATAATGGACATAAAGTAACCCATGGAAAGAAATGGGTTTCATTTCATAAACCATAAATTCATAAAATTTAGAGCTCCCAAAAAAGGGAATAATATGCTTGGTATAAATCTTGATTAAAAAAGAAACAATCTCATGAGAAGTAAAAGATGTGTTTTTTTATGAAGAAAAGTTCTTTTGGAAAAATATTTGTATTTTTCATAAAACCAGATTGGAAACATGTATATAAAAAAAATAAAAGGTAAGGAAATTAAAATATATTTATATAAAAATAAAGTAACATCCATACTGAAAATGGAGTGAAAGAAAGAAAACCCAAAAAAAGAGAGTTGGGTTTAGGAATACCCTTACCTTATGTCTGAATGCTTTCTTCACTTTAATATCCAAGATAATAAAATTAAATTCATTAATTTAAAAATACATAAACTTTTATAAATTAATTTATTCATTATAGTTTTATTAAGTTCATTTATGGGCTTTTTGATGATTTATAGAGTTCAATTTCATCATTTGGGAGTCTTTGTTTTCTTGGTTTTCATGATCAGTTTGCTTGTATATGAGTATGAAAGTTTATGTAAAATGATAACGATTATACAGAATTGAAATTATAGGTTATTAATTAAATTTCATAAAATTAAATGATATTATATATCATTTTTATATATTATATGAGGATGAATCATTAGATAAATAGTTAATGATAATTGTTTAAGTTAATTTTGGTAGTTTTCGATCATAAGAAACACATTTTGTTTTATCATTTAGTATTATGTATGTATTCAAGTTACATACCATAAAAAGGGTTATAAAATAAATTTTAAAATATGTTTCAACTATTATAATGGTTTTATAAAAAGCCTTTAATGCGGTGAATAAAAATGAAAATGCATCATCCACGGTGGGGGTAAATTGACACACCACATATGATATTTTCATTTTTAGAGTAAAAAGAAAAGGGAAGAGAATTGAAAATTAATTATTCCTTTAACATAATAAAATAAAATTATATAAAATATATTGTAGTTATCATTCCAATTTTATAAGTTTAGGTGAAGGGATGATGAGAAAATAAATGAAATTGAAAAAAAAATGAAAGGAAAAGAAAGAGGGTTTTACCTCTTGAATTTCTACTCCTTGAGAACCTCCTTAGGGAAAAGGGTTTGGTATTTTGATGAGAACAATAGCTCATGGATGTGGTGGAGGGGCTTGGGAATATTATTACGTATAACTTGGACAAGTCTGAAATCTTGAAAGGTGTGAGGAGAAGAGGTGGTGAGGGGTGGTATTTATAGGGGAGGAGAGGGGTGTTTTCTCATTATTTTATTTGTTAGTTTATTATTTTGGCTCAATACTATGAATAATTTATATTTATAACTAAATATATTAAAATAATAAAGGAGATTTTGATATTTTGTTCTTTCATCATTTCTACATCATCTATGATTCATGTATTTAGCTTTTATCATAAATTATCGTATTTTAATATTCACAAAAATCAAATATTTTAGAAAAAAACCAAAAAATTCACCCTAACCATTTTTCAATGTGTAGAATTAAAAAATTAACTCCACTTTATGAAAATAATTTTATAAATATGATAAATTTAATTTTTAATTAAAATTATCATTTACTTGGAAAATATTGTTTTTAAAATTATAACTGATTTTATGACTCTTTGAAAAATTAAACAAGGTCTCATAAAATTATCTTATAATAATAAGAAAAAAATTTCAATTTATGAATCTATTTTATGAAAATAAATTTTATTTTAAATAATTATATTAATTATAAAGTTATAAATAAATATTTATGCTGTATAAAAATACCAACACTTAATCAATCTTTTTTAAAATATTTATTTATATAAACAATGATATAATTATATCATATTGTCTTTATATGATGCCTAAATTTTATTTATACTTTCATAGATGAGTTTTATATTCTATTGGTCAGTTTAATATTCTTAATGATCCCAATACTATTCCAAAGGTCATGTTACTATTCTATCAAGATAGGTTCCTTAATTTCTAGAAATACCTCTTATTTCATTAATTATTCATTTAAAAAGTTTTTATTGTGTTTTCTAAGTGATTTTATGTGATTTATACTATATGAAATAATTATAAGAAGGGAATTTACATTGATAAAATTTTGGTTTGTTACAACTTGTATCTCACACTAGCAGATACACAGGGGAAGGCCCCAATTTGAATTTAAAAAAACTGATATCTTCAAATTTCAAAAAAATACCACATGTAGAATGAATTCAAAAAATTTACTCCTTCATCCCATCTAAGAAGGATATCAAATCCATAAAACTCAGTTTCAATTTAAACCAGTTGGTATCACGCCAAACTTCATCCGCTATAGAAAATATCACATCCCTCTTTTGCATCTTTGATGAAAACCTGAAAGACCCCCTATAAAAAAAATTAAAATCCCAAAGTCTTCATCATTACTATGTCTACACCACCAATACTAGAATAAAAAATATCTATCTCCCCCATAAATTTTATCTCTGCATAATCTAGAGCACCTACAAGAATTAACTGCTCCTTCTGCTCAACATCCTCTGAGCAGTATGAAACTCTCAGCGCATCACCCCAATCTTTGATTTTAATTATTTTTTTACTAGTTGAACTCTCTGATGAAAAATAATTAGGTGTAAGATATAAAACACCTAACCTGACATGCTTTAAATTCAAAACCTTCTTCAACTTAGTCTAAGATATTTAACTCATTCATGAAGATCACTTGTGCCATAAATCTAATGAAGTCCTCTTCACAACTACATTCATCACATCACTGTACACCTTTAAATCCATCCTTTAAAGTGTTTCATCCATTATTCCTCACACATAAACCATTTATCCTCTATAAAAGGTCCATCTTCCACTTCCAAATGAACTCCTGAATCCATCATTATCAAGATTACAAGCTAATAAAAAATTACAGTATATACTTGTCACATGTCACACATCGCTTAGCGTCAGTGTACAACCTGCATTTATAGTGATACAAATATCACCAACACCAATGAAATTAATAGAACCCTCATTTAACATCTTCAATATACCAAAGTATCCTTATTAGTATGAAGAAAATAAATCCCTCTTTAGTGCAATATGACACGATGCTATTGAATCAATCACCCATTCTGTGTACAGATCTGACCTGTGACAATCAATGCCAAGTAAAAGTAAATCACCCTCACCCTGAATAAGACTTACGATGGTATCCTTATAATCAGTGTAATGCACTTTATTCTCCTCCTTAATCTTTTTTTAAATCATATTAGTTTCTTTTCATATGACCCTCCTTGTCAGAAAATAAACACTTGAATTTTCTTCTTTTCTTTGACCAACCTCTCTAATTAGTATATCCATCTGCCAAAAGAAGAGTACTACTATTTTTTAAATATTCACCATGATTGGTCTTTTGCTGAGTATCATTAATAAAAAAAAATAAATCACATCATAAAACTTTAGTGTGTCTTTCCTAAAAAACAATGTGGTAATGAGATTATTATATGAACCAGGTAATGAACCCAAAAGAAGAAAAGACTTGTATTATTCTTCTATCTCAACAGGTATCGCATTACCCTTGTCATTGATCATGACCACCACTAAAGATATCTCTACCAGAAATTTGGTGAACCATCTATATGGTTACCTAAATCTCTATTATCTATCATTCGCAAATGATACAACCATTTTTTCTGATATAAATGATTTTTGAGGGATTTCAATTTATACATGCTTTCAAACATCACCCAGATCTCCTCCGGATTTGTCAGATTCATCACTTCCCCCAATGTATTACCACCCAAATACATATAAATCATGATTTTCTCCAATTCAATCATATCCTTCCAATCACCATCACTCATTGTCTCTGGTTTATCTAATTTTTTCTTTAATTCCTTCATTATCTTCTCACGGACCAAAATATTTTTAACTATTTTCTTCCAAAGTGTAAAATCATTTTTCCTATTAAATAGTTCAACGTGGGAATAAATTCCATGGATTGAATCACCCATATTTAATAATCAATAAACACAAAGAACCTCGCTCTAATACTAGTTTTTGGGTTGGAAGCAGATCGATCCCAGATTAAAATTCAGTTGCAATAAAAATAATTGTGATAATCACCAACATAAACAAAGCATAAAACCAAATAACAAAATAATAAATGGGAACATACATGTTAAAATGGAAAAAATATCCTTGAAGAGGATTAAAAACCATGGGAAAACTCTAAGAAAATCAACTATGAATCAGAGAATACAAAAATCCAAATAAAGCCCGAGATTTGAATTTCAAATACAGTGTAGAAAAACCTATGTGAAAATCCACACCCTGATATGCCTCTGTCGCATCTTTGATAATAGCATGCGACAATACATCACCCTTTAGAGATCAAAACCAAACTCATGGCATCATTTTAGCACCTCGTTACACAACCCGATATGTCGCTGCTTGCTGCTATCCACACCTAGAAACTATCACCCAAGTATCTTCCACTCTTAGGTTGGTGCACACCACAAAAGTCATCTCTATTATTGAGTCAATTCCTCACATTTTTATAGGCCCTCATGTTCCACATATATTGTTTGAAATAGATATATAAAAATATATCTCAAAAATATATTTTGAGATATCACTCGTATCTCACACTAGAAGATACATAACAGAAAGCCCCAATTTAAATTTCAAAAAAACTGATATCTTTAAATCTAAAAAAAAACCATATGCAGGATAAATACCAATAGGAAGCTTCTTCAGTTTCAGTTTACATTCATCTTCCTTGAAATCCTTAGTTCAAATTTTCTCTTATAAGAGCAGCTTCATATTTTTTTACACCAAAAATCATAAAATTTCTCTTATGCTAAATTCTCTTATGAAGGGGCATAGAAAAAACCCTCTTACATGCTGCCTTCACCAAGTAATCTTATGTAGTTGGAATTTAAAAATATCTTAGAGGCTAAGTTAAAATAAATTATCCTAATCCTACAACACTATAATAAATAAAAATAAACTTTTCATGGATATTAAATGAAATAAATAAACACTAGATAAAACAAAAATAGATTAACACTATAAATTAAAATTTTACAATAGATAAAACATTTAAAATAAATATTTGTAAATTTAATTAAAATTGATAGAAACATAAAAATAAAAAATATTAAAATTACTAAGTAACTAGAATAAATTAAAATGCTCAAAAGTATAATTTAAAAATTAAATTTCAAAATAAGATATTTAAAATATGAACAAATGATAATTAAAACATAAAAATAGAATTTAAATAGAGAATTATGAGATTTTTATCATAATATTATAATTAACAAATTTACAAAATAATTGATCATTAATCATACAATTTAAGCAATAAAAGTGGTGTGAAAAAAATACACGAACTAATGGCTACATCAAATCCCCCACACTTAGCATATTGATTATCTTCAAACAACCCATTAGTTGGGCTCAGTGATAGAAAATAAATCTCAATTTTCAAAAATAGTAATTCCAAAATGAATTTATTTTCAAATTGATTTACATAATGGATTATTTTAAGAAAAAATTATGATTACCCTATTGAATTTAATGTTCTTAGTGAATAATCAATTATTGTTTTACAAAAAATATTGAAATTGAAAATTTTAAAAAAAATTAAACAAACCTCAATTTGCATCCAACTAAAATTCCAATGTTTTATTTACCTCTGGGAGAAAAAACTCACATAATTTAAGTACTCTTAATAAATAAAAACCCTATTTGTATGAGAAAACATAATAATTACAAGACAATATAAATAAATCATCCAAAAACATAAACAATAAAAGACTCCAAGAATAAAGTAAAAGTGGTTCAACCTGAATTTGGATTTTTATTTCACAATCCATTTTTAGGCCTATATTATGAGTTAAATTCAAATTAAAAGGTTCAAAACCAATGATTTTTGTATAAAATTATCCCAAAATTTTACCAAATCCATTTTTTCAAATGGTAATGAAAAATGATTTACTCGATTAAATTCATAAGGTAACAAAGATTAATCTCCTCAAAGTGGAATCAAAACCTTTAAATTTAAAAAAACAATCACCCACTGAAGATGCCTAAGTGAAACTTGAAAATAGGAAAATTGAAAAAAGGGGTTTTGATGGGTTCACATTGAAGTACAACAAAGAACAATTAATAACTCTTCCCCCACACTTAAAACCCAACATTGTTCATAATGTTGAACTCAAGGTGGAAGGAAATTTAAGACAGTTAAAATTCAAAAATATTTACAATTTAGTAGTGAATGTTTCATGTTTTAAGGGTTTATAATAAATTTTAGAAAGAAAATTTTTCCATAAAAAATCATAAGTATCAATATGCACAAAAATTGCATTGTCCACAACAAAGTAGTTCAACATAGAATGGAATATTTAGAAATGATGCATGATGTCGCAATATAATTCAACAATTATTTTCAAAAGAGAATATAAAATTTCATGAAAATACACTTTTGTAGCACAAAACAATGAAAATAAGTAATGACCAACAGACTTAACAAATATTATAAAATTTATAATAAAAATTCATAAATTAACTTTTAGTAATTGAAAACATAGGTCTGCAGCAACGACCAAACAGATTTGAATCATTAAAAATCAAAATAATAATAATAATTACTCCCCTGGTATGAAGAATCTTTTCCCTTTTTTATTCTAAAGACTCTTTTCTTAGTTTTATAATCAATCACTTTGAATAGAAAGATGAATTACCTTCAAGATGGAAATAAAAAACCTAAGAATCTATGAATTAATGTTCAAGAAAAAATGTATCTATAAATAAAGCTCAAGGTATCTTGATGCATGTTGTTCAAGATTGTATTTCCTTATGGTAGTGAATAACAGTCCAAAAACTGTTTGTGAAAATTTTATTATTTCAACCAATTTCAAGAGAGGCAGGGTAGCTCCAAATATAGAATGGAACAAAATTAGAGGAATCTATTTTAAAATAAAAACAACATAAAAAATTAAAAACCATTGGTTGCCTCCCATGAATCACTAAATTTAAAGTGTTTAGACAGAATCACCCTCTAAATACCCCCCTATGTCCTATATTTAAGAGGATGTGACCTTTCAGTTTCTGAGAAAATATCTAAATTCAAGAAACTCAAAATCTTCATGGGTGAGAGAGAATATGGATTTCCAAATGTAGCCATCATTTGTAAAACAGTCTCCCATGGGTTTTTAAGAACCCCAACCCATGGTAGATATTCCTTTCATGAAGGTCCATGTCCTTCACATAAGAAGAAATACCATTGTGGATCTTGGGGTTTCGTAAGATAATTATCCTTTATAAAACCAACCCCATGGAAACCAAGACTTTACCCCAAGACAGGGGAACCATTTTTCATGAAACATATTCTTTCACAAGACCCCTGGCCTCTATGATACCCCTATACTTTTCAAATCCCTATCCTTTCATGAAACCCATCCTCGATGCCTCTCCATGGTGCCTCCTTTCAGCTAATCCCATTTATTAAAATTTGAGTTCTCATGTCCCCTATGATCATCCAAAACTAGTTCAACCACACCTCAAACCTCCGTGAGGATGGTACCACCAACTATACCTTTTTATCATAAGAATAGGTTCCTTAATTCATTTTTCTCTTAATCATAGTCACCCAACCATTGGGCCTCCTGATTTCCACTCCTCTACGAAAGTGTCTACATCACGCCCTGCCTAGAGGTGCATGTGCATGGGTAGTGTAAACATAATCCCTAAAGGTGGAATCACTGAGGGGAATTAATTACCTATCTTGGTAGAGATTCCTTTTTCTAGATCTTCTTCTCACCATGACATAGTCCCCCATAGGTTGTAATCCACATCCACATCCTAGCCATATGAAATTAAAACGCATGACAATATCCTCATTATGTGGCATAAAATTGTATCCTTACCATGTTCAATGAACATAGGATACCCCATGTATGACCATCATGGGATTCCACCCTTTCCCCTACCATAGGATGAAACCCCTATTTGAGGAAACTTCCATGAATAATCCCCACACCATACCTCATAGACACTCATTCCATAAAATGAGCATCCTTACCACATTTCTTTAAACTGAATGGTCACATGGACTTAAAATGTGTCATCAAAATATGTGGGTTTTGTTCCCTGTTTACCAAAAGGGTATATAGGACACCTCAATGAGGTTCAATCCTAACAACCCCAAGTGTAAAATCTTCCCCCCTAGAGACACACTCCATCAAATCAGGGTGTGAAATCTTCCCCCCCTAGGGACATAATCCCCACCAAATCCCAAGTGTGATCATCTTACCCCCCTATGGGCACACTTAATCAACCCATCTATCCCCACAAGCTGTTAAACCTATGACCCACATGTTCCCAAAACATGTTAAACTTGTGACCCATATGTCCCTGCAAGATGTTAAACCTATGACACATCTATCACTACAAGATGTTAAAACTACGACCCATCTATCCCCACAATATATTAAAACTTTGACCCATCTATCCCCATAAGACATTAAACATGTGACACATCTGTCCACACAAGATGTTAAAACTGTGACCCAACTATCCCCATAAGCCATTAAATATGTTTCCAGATCCAAAATATTTACCCCATACAATAAAAATGGGATTCCTGAGGTAAAAATCCTCAAAAGAATTATGCCCCTGACATCAACCTCCTCATGACTGACATGAGACGCCTTAGGTTCTACACCTAATATGCCTCTTAATTTCAAAGGATATAAATTTATAGGTTCCCAAAAAAACCACTATTGAGAAATGCCCACAAATTCCCAATGTTACTACCTCCTCTAAGAAAAGGTTGTTGCCTTGTTGAGTTAGAAACAACATAATTAACTGGTGTCTACCTCAAGATGAAAACAAGAATAATTTTCATGAACATGACTTAAATCTATGATGAAGACCTAGCCTAGGTGATGAGATCTAAGTAGGAATCCATTTAATGAGGTACTGATATATCATTATCCCTTTTTGATCAAGGAGCATACATGTCACAACCCACCTTAACCAAGATGAGGAAAGGGACAACAAACTTCCAGACCCATCCTTCTTCAAATTGAAGGAGAGACACTGACCCTTGAGTCCGACCTTCAATAGGCCCCAGGGTTGAGAATAGAACCAAGGGTATAGATTCACATGTAATATGGAAGGCGTTACCCTTTTTATAGAATAATATCATGAGATAAGATGATAAATTTCAACAACAACTAAAAACTGAGAGTAAAAGTAAAGAAAAAACCCATTCCATATGCATGTTCAAAGATAAACCCATAAAAAGTTCAAGAAAACTCTAAAGGGAAAGTACTAAAGGAAAAGAAAACAACAACGGAAACTATTCCAATGTTTGAGCTAGTACAGTCCCGCATAGTCTATAAAGTCCTCCTGGAAACCTAAAAGCAGTTTTATATACGTAGGGTGAGTATACAGGTATACTTAGTAGGGAAAACCAAAATCTCTCATGCAAAAGTGGGGAGGAATTCTAATTCCATGTGAGAAAGTAGAGGTAACCAAAACACCTAGCAGGGAAACTATCCACCTAGTATCACCAAGGAACACTCCCCAAATAATGCAAGTCAGGTAAGTAATAATAATAGAACTTCGATATTTGGGTACCCCACACCACTTTCCCACTGGTTATTAAAGATATCCTATGTGTCAGACCTCCCTCGGCATTTTCACTACAGTCCCACTGCCTCCCCAACAACAACCTTATGGGCCACAAAAACTACTCATCCTACTCACAGACACCTGGTCCACCACAACCACACATCGCACCCGCAGAAACCTGGGCCACCACAACCATACATAACCACGCCCGCAGACACCTGGTCCAGAACAACCACTGCCACGATTGAAGACACTTGGGCCTCATCCTGAAGACACTTGGAAAACAAACCTTCCCGCCCACACCTGGTCCAACCACCACAACGTACCCTACCTGAATATTCTTGGGCTATAATGGACCTCAGGCCGTCATAGCCTACTTGAAGAGTCTTGGGATACTCCAGAGAGGGAGAAAAAAGGAGCTAATAACCAGCCACCCAATAGGATGTTGAAAAAAAAACCCTCCCCCATGAAATGGGGGTGTTCGGTATGGAGTGCTCAACTTGTGTGGGGTGAGAATAAGATACATAAGAACTAAATTTATACATATAGGTAAACAAGAACTCATCCCAACCTAAGGGTCCCAAAACCAACCCATACACAAACACCATCATTGCTATTCATTAATGCACAAAAGCATAACAACCACAACCAGAGCACCACCCATTCTCGTTATCATGTTCAAGTGGTTTCATTAGAAATTAATTCTCCACTACCGAGCAACTAACAGGAACATCCACAATCCAAAACAACCCTAGACTAAAGGAGGATACATCCAAACAACAATTTATGCATTCACACCTAGTTCTTTTATAAAGTCACCACAACAAAAGGGATATGTGAGATCCCCCAAAGAACTGGAACCAAACCAAGCCCCAAAAATTTGGACCCACATGGCCTTAGACCCAAAACCAACAACTGAACAATAGAGGATCCCATCCCCATCCACATCACCCCACAAGCATCAAGAAGAACATCCGTTCTTATTAGCAGAACAGAGCAAGGGAGTTTTTAGATTTAACCACACCATTTATCAAGTTACTTCCTTTCATTTGGTTAACCAGGGTGATCACATAAGGATTCTTATTCATTGGGAATCCATTTAATCAATTGAGTTTACGCGATTAACTAGTTTCCATGTTACAACCATTCAACCACAAGTTTATACAGAGAAACAAAGGTTCATTAGTGCACAAGAAAGGACCACCAACGACCACTATTTTTAGTGGTCATAAGCCCATAAAATTCACAACATATAAGTGAAGATAAAAGAGTATAGTAGCATCATCATCAAACACACCCCTTCTTTATTTAAAGTCTGTTTACTATCTTCGTTAAGATTTGGTTTCATCTATACCTCGAGAAAACATTATCATACCCACCCTGCATGATACACAGTAAGAGAGAAAAAGGAAAAAACCTACTTGGATGATCAACAATTAATTTTTTCTTCTCATTCCAAGAACTAGGGATGCACCACTTGTAGGAAACTCCTCTAAGGGTGAGCGAAAAGGGCTCTAGCATGGGGCATGATTCGTTTGTGGAAGAGGGACTCCAAACACACCAAGAGAGAGTGAAAATGAAAAGGAAAGATGATCTCGTCTTAAGAAAAGGAAAGATCCTAAAATCAGGGAGATGATTTCGATGTACTTAAAAGTCAGATCGTGGCTCGACCACGCGGTTGGGCCATTCCATACATTGGGATTAATTGAGATTTAATAATTATCCTCGGAGATGGTAGAGATAACAGTGGTGATTTAATAGATTTATTTTAAATGGAGAAAAATGAACAACAGGGGAGAAACTATAAAAAATGACAGTGGTGTGACACCAAGGAAAAAGGGAACAAGTTTTGGTAGATCAAGGTTCTCCCAACTATTGGGGATTTAAAACATATTTTAATACCTTTAAATGTTTTTGTAAAGGGTATTAAAATACTTTTACATAAAAAGTTACATCACTGGGGAAAAACTAGAAGGTCCTGGAAAAAGAAAACAGGGAAGGACTCACCGTTGCCCTATCACCATCGCCCTGGCACCGTCACCCTAGCACTGTCACCTTGGCACCGTCACCCTGACACCATCAATTCCACCGTTAACCATCGGTGACACCAATGTCGATCAGTGCCACTAACTTTCATCAGTTCCACTAACGCCCATCGGTGCCACTGATGCCCCTCAGTGCCACCGATGTTGATCGGTGCCACTGATGCTCATTAGTGCCACTGACTCCCATCAGTGCCATCGTTCCTTCAATCTTGAAATTTGGAAAACTTCTTAATGAGTCACAGTTGGTCCCCAGGACACCCCAAACACTATAAATTGTCAATGTAATGGACTAAGAGGATCCTACCATTATATCAGATACCTCTCAAATTATTATCGTCCTTGATAATTCAAGGATAAACCCTAAGAAAAGAGAGGGGTACAAACAACCACCTCACAAGATGCCTCTTAGGGACAAACCACTATAGTGTTTTTCGAAGGCCGGAATAACCTTGATATTTAGTAACACCTCTCCCTCATCTATCTCTTGAAAAACTATGGATACAATACCAATATTATCCCCCAATTAACCACACAAACACATGAAGGTCACACCATCCACACTCATGGATTAGGGAGTCTCACTTCCCATGTTAAGATACTATCTGCTTTGGGCAGTACTAACTCGCCCGCACTAGTTTAATCACATCCAATTTAATGTATCTTGATTAGGGACCAGGTCCTCCCCTACCCATGGTCATTAATTTTCACACACACTCATAGAACAAGGGAAATAGCCTATATCATAGTTAAAAAGGTCAAGCACTACATCACAGTCAAGTACAAAACAACACATAACAAAACTCAAAACAAATCTAGGTACTGGGCATGCATATGTGACTCCCATTCCTAGGTAATCTCCTTGAGGCCACCATGCCTCCACAACACACGAACCAAGGGAATGGTTAATCCATTAAGCACATTCTCCTCATGATCTTTGATCCATAATGGTCGCTCCACGAATGTTGCATCATCTTCAACATCCAACTCTCCCCAGTCAAGGAATTGAGAATCATCGTGTAGATACCAATGGAGTTGAGATATATGAAATATTTCATGCACCCTCAATAGTGGAGGTGGTAGTGCCAGCTAATAATCCACTTCATCAACCCGCCAAAACACCTCGAAGGGTCCAATGAACCTAGGAGAAAGCTTACCCCTTGTAAAACCTCAATTGTCCATGTTGAGGGGATAACTTCAAGAACACATGGTCCCTAACCTTGAACTCCAAGGGTATCCTAATATGATCAGAATATGACTTCTTTCAGTCTTGAGCTACCTTCATCATCTCCCGTATAAGATAAACCTTCTCCTTTGTGCTCCGTACCACCTTCGGGCTAAGAAAAACTGCTTCCCCAACCTCTGTCTAGCACACAGGTGAACGGAACAGTCTCCTATAAAATACTTCAAATGGATCCATACAAATGGTAGAGTGATATCTATGTTTTAGGTAAAATATACTAGAGGTAGGTGTCATACTCACGATCCTCTGAAGTCTAGAACACATTCTCACAAAATGTCCTCCAATTCCTGGATAGACCTCTCTATCCGCTCATCCGTCTGAGGGTGGAAAGTAGTGATGAGGCATAGCTAAGTGCCAAAAGAATGTTTCAATCCCTTCCAGACTCACAAGGTAAACTGTGTATCCCAATCCAAGACTATGGACCTCATAATCCCATGCATCCCCACCACCTCGTCTATGTACCTCTGTGCTAAGGCATCCACCGCACTCGACTCCTTGATTGCCAGGAAGTGAGTTGATTTCATCATCTAATCTACCACCACCCAGATAGCATCATAGACTCCTTGAACCTTGGGTATTTCTGTGACGAAATCCATCTAGATGTCATCCCACTTCCACTCTGGGACATCTAGGGGTTTCAAAATACCGTCTAGAACACGGTACTTAGCCTTTACCTGTTGGAACGTGAGGTACTTTTCCACAAACTCTACTACTGTCCATTTCACCCTTGGCCACCAAAAATAACTCCTAAAGCTTTAGTACATCTTGGAAACTCCTGGGTATACTGCCAGAGGTGAGTTTTGGAACTCACCAAGAAATATCTCGTGTATTTCCATTGGGACAAATAGCTTCCCCTGAAACAACATCCAATTCTGACCATCTTCTGACTATCCTTCCAGAGCATTTCCATGGCTAATATGATTGTGCATTAATTCAGCCTCTAAGTCCCCCACTAAGACTCTTCCATCTACTATGCCAAGTAAGACTGCACCGTTATCTAGAATAGAGATCCACTACCATTATGCACTTTTGCATCCAGGTGTAAGGTAGCCAATTCCTCCACCACCTTCCAAGAATATGCTAACTCCCAAACCATATCCTTTTGTGACTTCTTGATCAATGCATCAACCACTATGTTCCCCTTTCCTGAGGTGTAGAAGATCTCAAAGTCGTAGTCCTGAAGAAACTCCATCTACCTCCACTACCACAAGTTCATCTCTCGTTGGGAGATGATATACCTTAAGCTCTTGTGATCTGTGAAGACCACAAAGTGTTCCCTGATGAGGTAATTACACCACTACTTCAGCGTGAATACTACCGCTGCAAGATCCAGGTTGTGGGTGGCATAATTACGTTCATGAGGATGTAACTTCCTAAACTCATAATAAATCACTCCCTATTGCTGCATCAACACACACCCCAAGCCTAGGATTGAAGCATCATTGAGCACCTCAAATGTTACCCCTTCCTATAGTAACCTCAATACTAGGGCACTGACCAATTTCCCCTTCAGATAATTGAAGGATTCCTGAAACTTATCACTCCATACAAAATCTTAGTCTTTAATGGACAAGTTTGTCAAAGGTGCTGCAACTCAAGAGAGGTTGGGAACAAAACTCCAGTAGTAACCTGCTAGACCCATGAAACTACAAACCTATACCATGTTCTTAGGTGATTACAAAGAAACAACCACCTCGACCTTCGATGGGTCCACTATTATTCCCTATTGGGACACCACGTTTCCAAGAAGTGCAACTCTCATGTCCATAACTTGCACTTGGACAACTTCCCATAGAGATGGTGCTATAGGAGGACCTATAAAATTGTCCTTAGATGCTCGGTGTGATCCTAATCTAATATTGGGTAGATCAGAATGTATTTGATAAACACAACTACGAACTGGTCTAGGTACTCATGGAAGATGGAGTTTATGAGCCCCATAAACATGGCTGGTGCATTCGTAACGCCGAATGGCATGACCATGAACTCAAAGTGCCCTTATCTACACCTGAAATTAGTATTTGATATGACACCCTCATTCAACTTTAACTGGTGATATCTTGACCGTAGATCAATCTTAGAGAACCAACCTACTCCCTTCAATTGGTCAAAAAGGTCATTGCTCCTTAGGAGGGGGTAACAGTTCTTGACCGTCACTTGATTCATCCTTCAGTAGTCTATACATAGCTTGAAACCACCATCTTCCTTCTTTGAGAACAAGATTGAAGCACCCCATGGTGACACACTCAGTCAGATAAAACATTTCTTTATCAATTCATCGACTTGAATCCATAATTCCCTCAACTTAGAAGGCACCATCTGATAGGGACCATCAAAATAGGATGGGAACTGGGTTGTAAGTCTATTCTGAACTCAACATCACGTAGAGGGGGTAGAGTCATGACATCTTTGGTGAAGACATCCAGGAAATCATTGACAATCCCCAGAACTTCCACTATTTCTACGTCTGCCGATTCCATTGACAACTCAACTAATAAGAAAATAAGGGGCTCCACTCACTAGCTGCCCTCCTGGTGACCCTGCTCGTCGACAAAAGTTACACACTGGCTACCCATATTTGAAAACATGAACCTTCTATGGAATCATTCGATAATGAAATAGACAGAGAACAACCATTCGATGCCTAAAATGATATCATATGGCTATATCTCTAGCAAAAGGAGGTCCCCACTGGACTTATGTGGCCCCAACATCAATCTAAATCCCTGAAAAACATAAGACAAGATGGTCTGACCTCTGACCGGTGTACTCAATAACAAGGGCACATGAAGTATCTTTACATCTAGACCCAAAGCATGGGCTAGAATAAGTGCAAAAAAGTAGTGAAAACCTCTTGAATCAAACAAGGAACATGAAAACAATCTGATCGTACCTCAAACAACCTCTAGAACTACTAGAATCACTGCCTCTGCAGCGTGCAACTGCCCACACCCATCTACTATTCACCTAAGCTATCAACCACCTCCCCGAACACACCCTGGTAGAGGTCCCTAAAGAGAACCTTGAGGTCGGCCTCCTCTTACAACGTCTTCTCTCAGAGGAGCAGGAGCTCACTGTCCCTACTGCGGCTACTGGAAAGGCATGGCTGGGAACTACTGCAACTGAGGTGGGCGCTGAACCTTCCCACCTCCATTGTACTAAACTTGGTCCAGATGGTGATTCTGAAGGTGTCCACGACTACCACAGATGAAGCACCTTGGTCCTAGGCTCATAAAGAAAGGGAGAGGATAGAGAGGTCGAAACTGGAATTACCGAGGCATGATCCCCACCAGATGAAACTTAGATGGCCCTGATGCAGGAGGTCTTCTACTAACAACCTTCCCCTTTGAAGAGCTCAACTAGCTCCCCTTATGTGTAACACCTCCCAGCATGTGCATCCTCTCCACCACTTCAACCTTCTTCTGAACCTCCAGGTATGTTGGTAGAGTAAAGGGAGTAACAACATACTGAAGAGAAGGTCGAAGTGCCTCCTCTAAATGTCTCACCTGAGAATCCTCATCCGGAAAGAGGTATAGAGAAAAACAAATGAGATCCTTAAACTTGATCCCCAATTCCCTCACCATAATACTTCCTTACTGGAGGGAGTGCAGCTCTTGACTCTTCTACGACTTCATTGTGGAAGAAAGGAATTCACCTCGGAACTCCTCAAATTCTGTCCATGAAACCTCAGCTTTCGTTTTCTCCTTGAGGTGGAGCATCCACCATTGACGCGTTGCTCCTTGCATCTGGATCACAGCTAGAAGATCTCAGTACTCAACCGGAGCCCGGATCAAGCTGAAATCTATCACCAACTCCTTGATCCAGCTTTATGTCTCCATGTCTGAGATGCTTCCCTCGTACTTCCCAAGGGTCTACTGCTGAAATGCATGAAGAGTCTTCTATAACTGGTCATCCTTTTCCACTCGATGATCCCTCTGATGATCAACCAAATTAGCCTCTTGGGCCTCAATCTCCCACACTACTCATGGTCGTCGTCTGGGTGCCATGGCTACAAGGTAAACAAGGAATGCCTAAGACCAAGTAGTGGGGAAGATCTCTTTTAAATTTTTCTTAAACATGTTATTCATTTTAAACTCCCCAAAAACCCAAAACACACAAGAACAAAAGTCATTATGATGAATTTACCTTTCTTAGGGTCTCTACCATGCAATCAGGTTTGCCTCACTTGGTCGTTTGGTAGGTCCAGAGTCCTTGTATAAGATCATAGGGGGCCCTAAAATCTCGTGTCCTAGCCGGTCTTCCCTGACCTATTTCATGCACCAAGATTTCCCAACACTGTTTACCTACCATCCCATGAAATCCTCACCATTCCTAACTCTGAACTTCATCCTATCTCTCAACCATCACCCCTATGATACCATTATGTTACGAACCACCTTCACCAATATGAGGGAAGGGACAAAAAACTTCCAGACCCTTTCTTCTTCAAGTTGAATTAGAGATAATGACCCTTGAGTCCCGCCTTCAATAGGCCTTGGGGTGGAGACTAGAACCAAGGGTATAGATTCACATATAATATGGAAGGTGTTACCTTTTTTATAGAACAAGATCGGGAGATAAGATGATAAATTCCAACAACAAAAAATGAGAGTAAAAGTAAATTCAAAACCCATTATATATGCATGGTCAAAGATAAACCCATACAAAGTACAAGAAAACTTAAAAGGGAAAGCAACAAAAGAAAAGAAAATAGCAAAGACAGATATCCTGACGTCTGAGCTAGTACAGTCCTGCACGGTCCTCAAAGTCCTCCTAGAAACCTGAAAGCAGTTTTATATACGTAGGGTGAGTATACATGTATACTCAGTAGGGAAAACCAAAATCTCTCGTGCACAAGTGGGGAGGCATTCTAATGCCCTCTGAGAAAGTAGAGGTAACCAAAATACCTAACAAGGAAACTATACACACAGCGTCACCAAGGGACACTCCCCAAATAATAAAATTTAGGTAAGTAAAATTAATAGCACATTGATATTTGGGTACCCCGCACCACTTTCCCATTGTTTATTAAAGACATCCTATGCATTAGACCTCCCCCGCTATTTTCACTGAAGTCCCATTGCTACCCCAACAAAAACATTTTGAGCCACCAAAACTACACATCCCACTCGCAGACACTTGGGCCACCACAACCACATATCATTCCCACAGACACCTGGGCCACCACAACCATATCTAACCACGCCCGCAGATACCTGGGCCAGAACAACCGTTTCCATGCCTGAAAACACCTGAGCCTCATCCCAAAGACACTTGGGAAACAAACCTGCCCACCCACACCTGGGCCAACCACCAAAACATACACTTCCCGAATATCCTTGGGCTATAATGGACCTCAATCCATCAAAACCCACCCAAAGATTCTTGGGCTACTTGGGAGAGGGAGCAGAAAATAGCTAATAACCAGCCACCCAATAGGATGTTGGAAAAAACACCCTCCCCCATGAAATAGGGGTGTTAGGAATAGAGTTCTCAACATGGGTGGGGTGCGAATAAGAGACATAAGAACTAAATTTATACATATAGGTAAACAAGAACTCATCCCAACCTAAGGGTCTCAAAACCAGCCCATACAAAAACACCCTCGTTACTATTCATTCATGCACAAAAGTATAATAGCCACAATTAGAGCACCACCCATTCTTGTTATCATGTTCAAGTGGTTTCGTTAGAAATTATTTCTCCACTACTACAAAATTAATAGGCACATCCACAAGTCAAAAAAACCCTAGACTGAAGGAGGAGATGACCAAACAACAATTTAAGTATTCACACCCAGTTCTATTATAAAGTCACTATAACAAAAGGGATCTGTGAGATCCCTCAAAGTACTAGAACCAAAGAAAGCCCCAAAAATATGGCCCCACAAGGCCTCAAATTCACAAACCAACAACTGAACAACAGGGGATCCAATCCCCATCCACATCACCCCATAAGCATCAAGTAGAACATCCGTGCTTATTAGCAGAACATAGCAAGGGAGTTTTCAGATTTAACCACACCATTTATCAAGTTCCTTCCTTTCGTTGGGTTAACCAGGGTGATCACACAAGGATTATTATTTATTGGGAATCCATTTAATCAACCAAGTTTACGTGATTAGCTAGTTTACATGTTACGACCATTCAATCACAAGTTTATACAGGGAAACAAAGGTTCATTAGTGTGAAATAAAGGACCACCAACGACCACTATTTTTAGTGGGCATAAGTCCATACAATTCACAACATTTAATCGAAGATGAAAGAGTAAATCATCATCATCATCAAACACACCCCTTCATTCCTTAAAGTTCATTTATTATCTTTGTTAAGATTTGGTTTCATCCAATCCCTGAGGAAACATTATCATACACACCCCTCATGATACACAATAAGATAGCCGAAGGAAAAAATCCTACTTGGATGATCAACGATCGAAGTTTTCTCCTCACACCAAGAATTGGGGATGCGCCACTTGCAGGAAACTCTTCCAAAGGTGAGCAGAAAGGGCTCTATCATGGGACACAATTCGTCTATGGAAGAGGGACTCCAAATGCACCAAGAGAGAGATAAAAGAAAAGGGAGAGATGATCTCAACTTAAGAAAACACCATATCCTAAAATCAGAGAGACAATTTTGAAGTACTTAAATGTTGGATCATGGATCGACCATGCGGTTGGGTGGTTTCATAAGTTGGGATTAATTGAGATTTAATAATTATCCTCAGAAATGGTAGAGATAACGACTGGGAGTTAATAGATTCTTTTAAATGGATAAAAATGAGTAATAACGGCAAAACTATAAAACACAACAAGAGTGTAACACCGAGGAAAAAGGGCACACATTTCGGTAGCTCAAGGGTCTCCCAACTATTAAGGATTTAAAACATCTTTTACTACCTTTAAATGTCTTTAGAAAGGGTATTAAAACACTTTTACATCAAAATTTATGCCACTGGGGAAAAACTGAAAGGTCCTGGAGAAAGAAAACAGGGAAGGACTCACCGTTAGGTGAGTCACCTTTGCCCTGGCACCATCGCCCGGTCACTGTCAGTGCCACTATTAACCATCAGTGCCACTAATACCCATCGGTTCCACCAACTCTCCTAGGTACCTATAATGGACCAAACCTCTCCGGTCCATTACATTGTAAAAATGTGGTGTTGGAGGTGTTCTGGGATGTCAAGGTGACTTATCCCCAACACTTTGCCAAATTTCTAGTTCTGTGAACAGTGTTTCCAGTTTTATGAACTGTTCTATCGGTAGGTATACAGTAACGGTAGGTTTACAGTAACAGTAGGTGTATAGTGTTTCACAGATCGGTTTCACAGATCGGTTTCATAGATCGGTTTCACAGATCGGTTTCACAGATCGGTTTCACAGATCGGTTTCACAGATCGGTTTCACAGATCAGTTTCATAGATCGGTTTCATAGATCGGTTTCACAGATCAGTTTCACAGATCGGTTTCATAGATCAGTTTCATAGATTGATTTTATAGATCAGTTTCACTGATCAATTTCACATATCAGTTTCATAGATCGGTTTCATAGATCAGTAGGTGTACAGTAATGGTAGGTGAGCAGTGTTTCCAGCTTCCTACAGTTTTACCCCTTTGATGTTTTTTTGACGTAAAATACATTTAATGCCTAATTTTAAGGACTCTTAAGGCCGATTCAAAGGCCATAAATCCTATATTAATTATTCCTAAGGCCTGGGATATTTTTTCTTGGTTAAAACATGTTGGTTAATGCTATTCTCTTTTAATGGGGAATTAAGCTTATCTTAAACCGCCGCCCCATTAAATCTTCAAAAGGGACAAGATATCTTCCTCTATTTTTCCTCCTCTTTGTTCTTGGCTATTATATTCTAGAACCTTTCAATCCTTCTCATAAAAGTTGCATAATCAAACTTTAGTCCTTGGATTGGTTCCGCTCTGTTTTGATGAAACCAAGATGTATCGATCAATCTTCGATATAAGGTATGTTTTATCATCATTACTTTGGGAATCATCTTCTCCTATTTCTCCTTCCCATGTTATAGCACGCAATCTTCATGCTTCTAATGGGGTTTTTCTTGGGGTTTGGTTGGTGTTGTCGTACCATGGCATCCTCGGGTGGATGTAGTTGTCGCGAGAGGAGGATCATGACCCGTTGTGTGGATAAAGAACGTGAGGAACTATCTGAGGTAGGGGATTCATTACTTCTCTTTCTTTTATGTGAAACTATATTTTTAGCATGTTTTATCCCACTGGATGATAATGGAATTTACATAATAAATATTTAAACCGGATAAATAAATTATTATTGATCATATGTTATTGCCTCTTGTTTTTTCTAGATTGTGTGATATTTATTCTTTTTCTTGATGGAAATCGGTAAAGAACGTAAATCAGGATTAATTGATAATTGTTTGGCTAAAGATAAAGAGGCATGTAAACGAATCTGGTTCTTGTTGTAATTTGATATTAATAAAATTATTGCAGTGAGCATGTTCATTTATTTATGATAGCTTACTTTTAGGTTTCCCGAATTTAGAACCAACGAATAATAAATCGGTCAATCCAAGATGGATTAAAGAACTATTGGTTGTTAAAAGATAATTTCTTGCAGGGTTCTGAGTTACCCTCTTGTTTGTTTAAGGGTCAAGAGCCCAATTGTGAAGATGTTTGTTTTACTGCTGCTTGTGTTTTGATGTGAGACTGGATGGTTGTGGTAATATGTGGAGGCATGGAGGTTTTTGGTTGTGGAAGAAGATGACGCCTAGAGTGGCGAGATGCATCGGTTTATGCATGTGGGTGTTAGGGAGGACACTGGGGATGATGGAATGGAATGGATGTGATTGTTGGATGCTTGGTAATTTTGATTTGTTGTTTATCTGCTTTACTTTTCCCCACTGCTCAAGACAGCTGGTCTTACTTACCCTTCTTCTGAAAGAGGCGAAGACACACGGGGTATTCCACATGCTTTCTATGTTTATATTATCAAGGAAGGATGGGTATATGCTCTTGCTATAAGCAGCAAAGAATCGATGGGTAGTACATCTACTCACCGTGTTGAGCCCCCTTGTGTTTAGTATCGTATAATGTTTTTACTAGAATGACTGGGAATGTGGGAAAGTATTTCTATAATCAATAATTGAATAAATGGTGTTAAACCATGGGGATGGAGATGCTGGAACATAATGATGAGGTTGTAATTTTTGAAGGAACAATGACTTTGGGTGTGATGCTAATAAAATTTAATGTGGGATTTTTCATGGTTAATTAATGTTTAAAGAATTAATTAACGTAAATTGGAACTGAAAAGAAAAAGGGAATGAAGTAATCTAATAAAGTTCCGTAAATGGTTGTGTGCTTATAGGATACCTAGTCTTAGAAGTAGCAGCCTGGAGTCTGAGAGACGTTTGCTGCAGTTGTGTCTAAGACTAGGTTATTCCCATAGTGTGGTAGTGAGATATGATATATCCTGTACTTTTTGTGTTTCTATATGCTACTCCACTCTGTCAGTAAGGGAAACTGACACCACGGGGATTCTAAGCCATGGGAGGGTGTTTTCCCCAACATTCTGGTGGGAGGATGAATGGATGACTACCCCTTTGGACCCACTCTATTCTCTTGGTAGTTACTTGTACTGATAGGCTAATTGGTTAGTTTTCCCCATATATGTGTGTAGAGGGTTGTAATGGCTTGTAGTTATTCACACACATATATTATGGATATAGTATCCTATGGAATACTATAGGTGTAACGTGTATAGGCTGTGATGGCTTGAGGATCCTTACTCGGTGTATGGGCTGTAATGGCTTGAGGTATAATAATCGATGTATGATACATGTTATGCGAGCTGTGGTGGCTCCCAGAAACTACATGGTTACTTTTGGTTGTGAGGATGGTGTAGTGCTTTGGCCAGGTGTTTGCGGGCAAGCCTTTGTATTGCACGAGGTGCACATTGTGGTGCTTCGCCCAGGTGTCTGTGAGAAAGCCTTTTTGTAGAGAGATGCTCAGGACGTGCGACGTTGGGGCAAAGCAGAAAACCAATAGGGAATTACTAGCAGGGTACCAATGATATTCTTTATTATATGATATATTATTGTATGCGTTACTTGGTGAGAGTAGACATGGTGAGGTTGGGAACTTAGTATACCTGTTTAGGTGACGAGTTAGTTTCACTTTTTTTCAGTGTGCTTTAGCATGCTTTCTTTACTTTTGTACAAGAGGCTTCAGGGAGGATCCTACTGAGTATACTGTTATACTCACCCTATGTATATATAAACTGTTTTTTAGGTCACTTGGAGCAGTTTGGAGATCAGGCTGGTGTTTACTAGCTTGTGGTTGAAGGAGCTGTTTGGGCTTGTGGTTGCTGCTATTTTTACTTTTTTTTGGGTACCTGTAGTTTTTCACTTCCAGTTGTAGTACTTTTTCATGACATTTCATTTATTCACTTGGGTTTATTTTATATTTCAGTTCTGAGTTGGAGTTGATTGGTGTTTATCTTATCTCTCTCTTCCTCATGTGTTCTCTTAGAGGGTAATGCCTCCCATTTGTGTGTTTACTATACCCTCGGTGCTAGTCGCCAATCCAGGGCCTACTGGAGGCGGGACTCGTGGGTCATTATCTCCCTTCTCACATTGCCGACCCAGGAGGGGTACACTTTGTGGGGAGGGGGTCGTGACAGTACCACCGATGCCGATCAGTGCCACCGATGCTCATTAGTGCCACTGATGCCCATCGATGCCACCGATTCCCCTCAGTACCACTGATGTGGATCAGTGCCACCGACACCCCTCAGTACCACCGATGTTGATCGGTGCCACCGATGCCCCTTGGTGCCACCGATGCTGATCAGTGTCACCGATATTCATAGGTACCACCGAAGCCCATCGGTTCCACCATTAATTCAATCCTAAAATTTGGTAAACTCCTCAATGAGTCACTGTTGGTCCCAGGACACCCCAAACACAAGAAATTAGCAAAGTAATGGACCAGGAGGGTCCGATACATTACAATACATTACCTATTAATGTGATGGAAGCCACCTGCATTTGGAAAGTGGGAATTTATTGTAACAAAAGTGCATGTGATGAGATAGCCCTAGTGAAAGCATTAAAAACAACGATGACATATACCACAATGTGGAGATACCATGATCATTTTTTTCAACCTTTATATTTAGCTAGAATTTTCCTTGACACAACACCACTACATTGACCAAAAAGGATATTTTGGCCTTCCTCATTTCCTATAGAGAAATTATCCTTGCACAAGGCCTACACCATGAGTGTTTCACCCTTCCCCATGTTATATAGGGAAATTCTTCTCATACCACTCCCCATGTTTTCCAAGCACTGAAATGGCCAACTCCCACGACCACAACTCTAAAACAGCTCAGACCAAGGCCTCTATCATGGATACCACCATGGTGGTTTTGGACCTCATAGATTCAAAACTCAACTCTACACCTCTAGAATATCTCCAAAATCGTTCTTGATGCCTAAAATCCTTGAAAAGTGGGATAAACCTTTCCTTTACACTCATACCCCGAAAATATACTTCATGTTGTTCCCATTGTATTAATCAATATTTTTAGTATGTATTATATTTCTATAAATTATATTTTTTCATAATAAAATTTGAATCTATTATCCATAATAGTACACATTTATAAAATAAAAAAATTATCACTATACTATTAATGACATAAAATTACATTAAAATAATGGATACACTTCATAAGACCAATACAAGTACAATGGGATAATAAAAACAAGTAAATAAAAAGATTGTATTCTTGAATTATTCATCATCATGGTCCCTAATGAGAATCATACCACTAAATATAATTATAGAAAGAAGTCAAACAAATATAAATATGATATTAATTTTGATGATTAAACAAAAGAATAAAATAAATTATTTTTGGAAAATTATGTAAGGGTATATATAGGAAAAATATAATAATTGGGGTAATAATTATGTTAAGGTTAGTAGTTATATATTTGTTAAGGTAGCCATTATTGGTAGCTATTTTATGACCATTGGGGTTACCATTAAACGATCCTTGAAATAAGAGAAAAGATACCCATTATATGATTATGTAAATGTAATATGATCAAATAGATATTCATTTTATATTTAAAAGTAATTATTTTTATTTCATGTTAGAAAATATGTTTTATTTAACGGTTAAATATATTTATTTAACATGCTTTCTTATTTTATATAATTATTAGATAATTTATAAATGTATATTTATATTAATTTTATGGATTTATAATGATATTTATTTTCATAATATTATTATAAATAATTATGTCATGGTATGATATAATAATATTATTTTTAAATTTAAACAAAATATTATTATAAAAATATATATTATTTTAATAAAAAATTATCATAAATTAATTTTGTTAAAAATTTATAAAAAAAACAAGATACGATAGTTAGTAGTAAATGTGATATATAATCATAGATTTTTATTAAACAATTATAGTAAAATATTATAAATAATATATTTTTTTTAAATTTATGTTTTTTAAATCCCTAAGGAATTAATTTTAATATTAAATATTTGAATTCAATGCAATTATAATTTGAATGATACATTTAAATTCAAATTCCATTTAAAAAGTAAGAGTTCAAATTCAAATTGAATTCTACTACTTATTAATTTACAAATATCTCAAATATTTTATAAAAATTGAAAATTATATGGAATATGTTATAATATTATATAAAAACATTTTTTTTAATTTTCAATATTTAAATTCCATTTTATTGGAGGTTGTGTAATAAAGTTTAATTCCTTTTAAATAAATAAGAGTTCAATTTTGAATCAATCTTTATAACCATTTATTAAATGTGTGTCTGGAAAGTTATAGAAAACTTAAAAAAAGGTATGTAATATAGAAAAATAATTAAAATACCTAAAACCAAAGTTCTAAATTCAATAGATTAATTCAAATTGGATAGTTTTTAAGTAACACACGTAAAATATTATTAAAATGAGAAATTGGGTTCAAGTGAAATCATCTTTCTTATTATTTTATTTTTATCTATAATGATATGAAACATTTTAGAAGTAAGTGAAACGTGTTAAAAAAATTAAGATACATAAAGTATTAATTTTTAATGTTAGAAGGTGATTTTTAATTGGTTAGAGATTGAGGAAAACATTTGAAATCCTTTTAAATTAAGAGTTTGAGTAGAAATGTACTTCCTTTTATTATATTTTTATCTAAAATTATATAGAACATTATAAAAACCTATGTAATGTTTATTAAATATTAATATACTCAAAATATCATATAAAAATTGTTCAATTAATTTAAATTAACCTTTAATTCATGATAAATATAAAAATACTTATCATTATTGATGTAGTGCTTGCACAATATAGGAAAACTAAAAAAATGGAAATATAGTGATAGTATTTAGAAATTATAAGTATTTTTCAGCTTTAAGGGATAAATATGGTGATATATAATTTATATAGTTATTATAAATTGAATTTAATAATTATTTAGATATTTTTAAACTCAAATTAAAAGAATAACCCTAAAAATCTAAATAAATGAGATTTTTTGTTAAAAATAATATATAAATTAATAAAAAATCATAAAAAATATATTGAGTCATATTGGGATGAGTATGAATAGAAAATATCATCCATTTTCCATTTATTATCTCCTTATCACTTAAAAAGTACATTCATAACCCTTAAAGAATGAATATTTGTAAAAATGTCATCAAATCTTATCTATAATAGGTGACTCATTTCATTATTTACAAATCACATCTAAAGTTAGGTTTTCTTTATATATTATGATTAAATAATTCTCTAAATTTATTTATCAAATTTTCCAAGACTTTGGTTAATCCACAATTCCTTTCTCTAAAGGATATATCCTCAATCAAAAAGGAGGTGATTAAAGGAGCAAAATATTTATTAATTTTTCTCTTATTTTAAACTCTTTTAGAAAATATCATTCCCCCATTGTGGTTTTACACTACCTAAGTGAATGATGATAATTTATTGTTCACTTATTCCTTTCACGAATATTCTTAAAAAATGATTTCATGATTTATTAAAACATTAATAATCAAATAATTTCTTGTTTGTGATTCTAGAATAATAAAATAGTGAATATAATAATGATAATAAAAGTAAATAATCAAAGTCATTTTAAGCATCTAAAACAAGCTTATCGAGGAAGATTTTATAAATTGTAACTATATACAAAGATATTGAACTCATTTTCTTCTAAAATGACATAAAACATATACATTTAAAATTTTGGATATAATAAAACCCTGAGATTAGGATCCTTGACCATTGTTTTTATACCGATTTGTTTGGGAATTATGAACAAAATAGCTTCAAAAATACCGATGTATAAAAAATTAATCCAATAAATGAACAATATATGATAATAAATGAATAAAAATATCTAATAATTAAGAAATAATCATGAAAAATATTATGAATCAAGTAAATAATTAATATAATTTGATTATTCGATAATTTAGAATACATATGAAGTGATCTGAGACTCAAGGTAAGGGGATTCTTGACTCAATTTTCTTCTATTAAGTTATGTTCTATTTAATTTGAATATATTATTTTAATATTGTGTATATTATTCCCTATGATATTTTTGGTATTTAATTTACTATTATTTAATGTGGATTTACATTTTTATCTCATTATATCTTCCTTGGTCTATTCTTACCTCACATGTTATGATCTTTGTAAGGAGTTCCTTTTAAACTTTTACTTTAAATGTTTTAAAGTATTTATCTCAACTCTTTCTCTTTATAATATTTTATAAGTGTTTTATTCCTCATATTGTTTTATCTTAATAAATATTCTATAATAATTTTTTATTTTACTTTTAATTGGTAATGGTTATCCCATTTCATTTGATTCATTAGAGTTAACTTTGATAGTTATGTTTATTGATGGATAATGAAAGATTCTATCTATTATACACATGATATGGGTCTTAAACATTATTTAAGATGATGGGTAGGCCCAAGATATATCCCACATTGTATTTGGTAAATATTTATTCTTTATATAAGTTATTTTGGAATTAATTTTTTAGTTTATTCCATTACAGGTTATTACGTATGATTATAAGTAATTATAGGTGATATAAATATAATATCACAAGAAACCTTCATTATTATTCGATTACCTTAATATTTAGTGTGTTTTATAAAACTCTCTTTGAGAAATAACTTTATTTCATGATTGAATATATGTTTATGATCTTATACCCCTTAATGAGCTTTGTATTTTCATCTCATATTTTCAAATTATTTTTTAGGGTTTAAGGATGAGTATGTATAATAATGAAGTCAATGATCCATTTATGGTGTTTTTTCTTGAATGAAGCAAGTTCATAATTTAATAAAAGTTTTCTTTTGGATAAAATATATATTGAGTGAAAATCATGGGTTTTTTTATATAATGGATTTTTCTAATCCTATAATACTCAAAACCTAAAGGTATTGGGAATGTAAGTGTTTTAATATTTGTTTCAAAGCATGTAATTATGGTGAGTTTATGTTAAAGTTATTAAATTTGGTATCAGATAAGGGTTTAGATATCTTTAGAGGATAGGATGTTATTATATTACTATAAATTAAAATATTTATAAAACTTCAAGTTTTAATATGTTGTTTAGGAATCATATGTTAAAAGTTTTAGATAACCTTTAGGGTTGATTTGTTGTGGTGGTTAAGGTTATTTAGGGAAAATATTAATGTATTTTTTAATGGCTCTACACTCTCTTGACTGCTCTCGCTATGAAATTCAGGGTTTCTTACTCAAGCTTCTCTCAATATTCATTTTTTGGTTCCTACTTTGAATTCCCTCAATATTTGGTTGTAATATCTTCTTCTTTTTACCTCCTAGGCTTCAACCTTGGTCTCATACTTGGATCCCCCTTTCCCCAACATCCTAGTTCTTGTTTGTCTTTGTTTCTTACTATACTCTACTAGTCTATATTTTCTCACTATTTAGAGAATGTCTATTGTTTTGTTTTTTCTAGATTATGACTAGATTCAAAGATCAAGCCCAAATTGGTGGTTCTTGTCTCTAGTTGTTCCATATCCAACCTCAATTGTAACCTTTATTTTTGGTTATGGTACTCCCAACCCTAATTGGCATCATCTTCCTTGCATCAATAGTGACCCGGTGCTCTGGTGATCTAGTGTTGTCCCTTTCAGTGGCATAATAGTATAGATTCTATTGAGTTAATTTCTTCATCAAATGGTTCAGGTTCCTAGGTTTTTTTATGGAGAAGATAGAAGTAAAGTTGTCTCATGGTTTCTATTTTTATGCAGTTTATTTCTTGTGATGGTTTTTATATATTTTGTTAACATTTTTTATGATTTATGGTTGTTGTATCGCTTTGGTTTTTTTATATGGTGGATGTTCTCTATAAGTGGATGGTTTTTGGTGTGTTGTCTTGGTGGTGTGTTGATGTTCTGACAATGATAGAGTCATTAATGGTGAGCGGTGGTAGATGTATTGGTGTTGTATGGATCGACAATAGTGATATGATGATAATGATGACTTGTAGACAAAATTTTATTGATCTATTCTAATAGTGATAAGATACCAGCAATGATAAATTAGGGCATTTCCATGACCTGCATCAATGTTGGTTCCCCTCAGTTATCGCGATAAGAGGTCGTGTCGGTGTGCCAGTATTTTCTATGATTTTTAATTTTCAAAATTTTCTTGTAATTTTAAATTTTAAATTTCATTTTGAATTTTTAGTTTGAAATTAACAATTGGAATTTGGTTTCGTATTTTTAATTTGGTCTATTCGATTGTTTGGTCATATGAGGTTGGAATTTATGTGAGTGTTCACAATCAATTGGAAAAAATGTTTTCATAAAATAAAAAAAACATGGATTGAAGGATCCATGGATTTGGGGATCATATCTGATTAAAGTTACATAATTTTTGGGTATTATAAGTTAAGATGATTTATTTAATTTTAGGTGTTATGAAACATGTCTATGAATATATAAGAGGAAACATTAATGTTTATTTTATAAAAAAAAATTAACATGAAGAAATATTTTATTGTTCTTGGTTTAAGAATATGTTTTTACTTAATTATTTATTCAAGGGTTTTTTTATTAGATTACATATTTTTTCAATTTTTTTCAACATATTTTTTTTTTCTGAAATGGATGGGAGAAAAACTCACACTAGTTTTGTATCACTCGAAGATGATTTCATTGTAATCAATATTTCCAAATATTATTCAAGTGATTTCAATAAATTTTTCCAATATTCAAATCAATTGAAATTATACATGTACATGGGTTAGGAGAATCACCTAGCATAATAATCCCAACCTGATAAAAAGGCATGTTAAGGCCCAATTTTTTAGGCGATTAATAATAGGGTTAGACTCATGCTTAAATTAGTAACCCAATAAGTGACCCACCCAGTACAATTAATCTATATTATAATTATATTTTTTAAAATTTATTATTTTTTATATTTATTAAGGATTATTATATATAAATAATGTTAATAATAATGCTTATTTTTTATATATTAATAACTTTTATATTTATTAAATATTTTTATATAAAAAATTAAAATATACTAATGTTTATATTATTATTATATAAAATATATTAATGTTTATATTTATTAAAGATTCTTATATATATAATTTATTTAATTTAATAATATATTACGCCTCGATAAGTTTTTTTTCAAATATGGGTTATTAAAGATGCATTCTTTTAAGGCCCGATTGATAAATGGGTCAGGTTAGGGTCAGCCCGGTCAGACTTAGTTAAAAAATGGGTCATTTTTTCTAGCCTGAACCCGATAGGCCTGACCCATGTACTGATATACTTACAAATAATTATATGAAGTACCAAACCCATCTTCCATACTTCAAAATTTTCATGGTTCATGGATTTTTTTTTATCACATTTTAAAATCTATACTTTATCAGCTTTCTCGACATGTAAATTATCATTAAGGAGTCTATAAATTCTTCACAATATCCCAACAATATCATGCACTTAATTATTTTAAATAATTTATAGAGAGATATCTTCAAGGAGCCTATATATTTTTAATTTTAAATTTAGTCTTTTTAGAAATTCATTTGACGTATTGAATGGTCCATATTTTTAAATTTTCAAATCTGATACTATCAAATTATTTTATAAAGATCAAGTTTATACAAATCATTTTAAAATATATACTCAACATACTATTTTTTAAAAACTATAATGCCAACATCAATTTGGGTTTAATTATACCAACTCTATTTAGAAAAAATAAATAAAGGATATTTAAAATTTTTTGAAATATCATTTCACTTTATAGACCCTCTCTCTTACATAATGACATAACAAATAAGATTTGGGATTTTGTTAAAGGTATGAATTGTTTTCATTATATGATTAGGTAAATGAAATATGATTAATCATATATCCATTTTATATCAAAAAAGTAGTTATTCTTATTTGATGTCGGAAAATATGTTTTATTTAATGGTTAAGTGTATTTCATTAAAATGATTTATTATTTTATATAACTAATAAATTATTTAAAAATTTATATTTATATTAGTTCTATAGATTTAAAATTTTATTTATTATTATTATATTCATATAAATAATTATGTTATGGTATGAAGTAAGATTGTAATTTTCAACTTAGTATTTTTTTTATTCTAAAAATTTATATTATTTGTATATATTTTGAGTTTTATTTTTAAATGTTTTTAATTATTCTAATAGTTAGAGTTTTATTTTAATAAAAATAAAATATTTTGAATCATAAAGTCAAAATTATATGGAAATTATTTTGTTAAAAATTTATAAAAAATAAGATATGACAGTAAGTAGTAAATGTGATGTATAATCATAGTTTTTTATTAAAAAATGTTTTAAAAGATTTTAAATTATATTTTTATTTCAATTTCAGTATTTTAAATCCTTAAATAATTTATTTTAAAAGTAAATATTCAAATTCATTATGTTTATAAGTTAATTGATATATTTAAACTCAAATTCCTTTTAAAAATTAATATTTTGAATTCAAATTGAATTACTTATTAATTCATAAATATCTAGAAAATTTTATAATGATTGAGAAATATATGATTTATGTTATAATTAATAGATGTGAAAAAATATTATTTAAATTTTTAATATTCAAGCTCCATTTTATTAGAGGTTGGTTAATAAAGTTGATTTCCTTTAAAAAAAATAAGATTTCAAGTTCAAATCAAACTTTACAACCCATTATTAAATATATTCCTAGAAAGTTATGTAACACTTAAGAAAGTTATGGGGAATATAAAATAATTAAAATATACAATACATAAATTTATAAAGTCAATATATGAATTTTAATTGGTTAGTATTTGAGTAACACATTTAAACTCCATTTTAAATGAGAATTTGAGCTTAAGTGGAATTCTAATTATTATTATATTTATATCTAGAATGATCTAGAACGTTTTAGAAACATGTGAAACAACTTAAAATACTTAATATATATAAACTATTAATTTTAAAATTTAAAATATGATTTTTAATTGGTCGGAGGTTTAGTAAAACATTTGAACTCCATTTAAAATAAAAGTTTGAGTTCGAAGGAAATTTTACTTCCAAATATTGTATTTTTATATAAAATGATATAAAAAATTATAGAAAAATATAGAGAATGTATTAAATTATATTATACTAAAAATATAATATAAAAATTATTCAATTAAAGTAAATTAATTTTTATTTCAATAAAAATATAAAAATCCTTATCAATGTTGACAGAGTGCTTACACAACATTAAAAAAGTAAAAAATGGTGACTTCGTGATAAAATTCAGAAATAAGAATTGTTTTATTGACTTGTAAGAGAAAAATATGTTGAAAAATAATTGATATAAATAATTTTAATTCCATAATTATATAGATATTTTTAACTTAAATTAAAATAATAAATCTAAAAATCTATATAAATGGGATTTTTTGTTAAAAATGATTTCTAAATTAATAAAAACTTATCTTGAGTCATATTTTAAGGATATTAGATCCAAATTATCTTCCCTTGTCCATTTATGGGTCACCTAACACTTAAAAATTACATTCTTAATCCTTTATGAATGAATATTTGTTGAAATGTCATCAAATCATGTATAAGGAGACTCATTCTAACCCTTCCAAAACACATAAAAAGATTAGTTTTCATTACATATTATACTCAAATAACTCTCTGAATTTTGTATCTATTTTACCAAGTATATGGTCTTTCCAAAATTCCCCCCTCCATAGGCCTAATACTCAATCCTAAGGAGGCAATTCTAAGAGCAAGGTAAAGGTTCTCAAATCACTCTTTACTTTCTTAGTTAAGATTACTTTACCTTAAAATTGTTTTAAACCTCCTCTTATTTTACTTATATGATTTTATTTCCATTTTATTAACACCCTTTTGATTCATTATTGATGATATATCACTAATACCCTTTCATCAAAAAAATTTCATAAGTTGTTACTATATCAAAACACGGGCTTCAAATTTCATATATTTTCTTTTCTATAATCCTCTTACCCTTTCCATAATAAGAGTAACCTTTAAAAATAAATTTAAAATAGTAATATAATTATTCTAAAAAAATTATGAAACTTAAATATTATTAATTTTTCTCTTCTTTTAAATTCTTTTAGAGAACATCATTCATTCATGGTTTTTTTACACTACCAAAGTGAATGATGGTAATTTTTTTTTACTTGTGTCTTGTTTATGAATTTTTTTAATTATTAAATATTCATGATTATAATGATAATAAAATTAAATAATCAAATTCATTTTAAGCGTCTAAAAAATCTTATCAAGGAAGGTTTTCTAAAGTGTAAATATCTACAAATCTAAATACTTTACATCCATAATGAAATCAATAATATAACTAAACGGTTATGGAACTTATGAAACCATTGGATAAAGATCCATGACCATTTTTTATACTAGATCTGTTTTGGAATTATGAACTGAACAACCTCAAAAACGAACGACCCAGGAATAAATTAATCCAATAAATGAATAATACATGATAATAAATGAATAAAAAGGAATAATAATAATTAAATAATCATAAAAAATGTTCTTAATCAAGTAATTAATTAATAAAATTTGATTATTTAGGAATTAATAGGACATACTAAGCAATCATGGACTCAATATAAGGGGCTTCTTGACTCAATTTTCTTCCATTGAGTTATACACATTATTATTTGACTATATTCTTCTAAGATTGTGTATATTCTAACCTTTGTTATTTTATATTATATTTCCTATTATTTAATGTGGATTTACATTGTTATATGATAATCTTTATAGAAATAAATTCCTACTTCACATGTTATGATCATCGTAAGGAATTACTTTTAAACTTTTACTTTAAATGCTTTGAAGTCTTTCTCTTAACTTTGTCTTTAATGTTTTCTTAGAATTTTATTTCTTATGTTATTGTTGATATGTATCAATATTCTATGATTCTAATTTATTTTATACACAATAAGTAATTGGTCAACCCATTTTGTTTGATTTATTGGGGTTAACTTTAATGCTTATATATATGGGTTGATAATAAAAAATTCTAAGTGTTTTATTCATGATGTTGTACTTGGACATTATTGATTATGATGAGTGGGAACAAGATATAATGTAGATTCCATTGAATTCCATCAAATTTAATTATTTAAAACCTACAAAAAAAACTATTATAGAAAACTATGGGAGTATCAAATCTACATGGAAGGTGAAATAGAAGTGTGTGACCAAATTAAATAAAAAAATAGAACAAAACTAAAAACAGTGGAAATGTTGTTGTAATAGAGATTATGAAACAATAAAAATGATATATATAAAGTTAATAATATTTGGAGGACCGGATTGGCCGGAATTGATTAAAAATGATTTTTTTTGTTTAGACATCACGTAAACAAAATTGTGTCAGTGCTTATGAAGAAAGTGTGTCGAAACACCTAATTGTCATTAAATAATCTAAATAGTATAGTGAATTATTGTGAAAGCTGATTGGTCAATAAAAATTTTGGAAATAATTTTTTATTAATGGAGAAGAGAGTCAACATAATTTTCTAATTTTCAATACTTCAGATGATGCTCAAAGGTGAAAATATTATCTATCATCACCCGTTGAAACATAGAATAGTGTATAAATGAAACAAAAAAAATTAATATCATTTTATAATTAATTTCACTGACACGATTATGAAAATGAAATCCAAACATATTAAGAATATTAATGTGTTCTAATTTTATTTCTTTTAATGAATTTAATTATGCATGTTTGGAAAACTGAAAAACTGAAATATTCAAAAAATACATCTTAAAACATGAATACAAGAAGAGAAGAGGGAGAAAGGAAGATTTTTTTGTCAAAGCCACCATCTCCTTCAACTCCTAAATTGATAGTGTTATCGCTTCTTTCTCTAGAATCCACTACAGAAATCTTCTCTCCACTCCCCTATCCCTTCTCGTGTCCTCATATTCAACACCTCTAAAAATCAATTCAATCTCTATAGCTTCATCTTGTCCTTGACATGGTATAACTTCACCAAACCTCCAACTATTCATTCAGCCTCCATTTAGAACTGCCTTCAAATCAAAATGGTTTTCTTAACTCTAACCCACTTGAGAGTCAAAACACCACACAAGCTCAACCCTTAATTATAACTTTTCATGAAACTCAATTCTACAAATTTTTGGGCACCTTCCTGGTTGGCACACCATGTAACGCCTCCTCAATTGGAGCATCACACAGTTTCTCTTTTAATGAGGTGTTTTTAATGTGGTCCAAGACCGTGTGAATTAATTAACATGGTGACACACTTTTGATGTAGAGACATTATTTGAAGTGGATTATTTTTCCTATATAAGGAGAAAGAAACAAGGCATTTCAAAAACACTATTACCAACAACACTGAGAGAAAATCCCATTTGGTGATCACCTTTCTTCGATGATCATCTTTCTTTCTCTCCATCTTTGATTCACTTTTTTTATTCTTGAGTATTACTTTTAAGATCCCTTCCATTTTTGGGGAGTCTCTACCATGTACCTCTTGATTTTAGTGGATCTCTCTTTCTAGACTAGGCCATGCGATTTTTTTCTTTTGGTTTTTCCATGTAAAAATTTCTGGTGTCAACTTTATTTTTCTATAATTAATTTTGTCATTGTGCATCTGCTTTTATTTGGAGGGAAAGATTTTATTTTCACTGAAAGTTTTCCTTTTCTATTGTTTGTGAGTTCGTCACTTTTCCGTATTTTCCAACATCTCGTATTAGAGGGTTTGGTTTTTTATTTCATATTTATTATGGGGGCAAATTACAGTCAGATGATTTTGTTGAATGGTACCAACTACCATATGTGGTGACTTAAAATGAAGGATCTTCTTTTTGTCAAGCGAATGCATCTTCTGGTGTTTAGTACCCAGAAGTTAGAAAGGATGTTAGATGAATAATGGGCATTCGAGCATGAGATGGTTTGCGGAATCATTCACTAATGGGTTGAATACAACATGATGAACCACATTGTCAACATCTCTCACGCCAGAACTTTGTGGGAGAATATTGAAATGACTTACGCTTCCAAGATGGGAAAAAATAAATTGTTTCTTCTAAAACAAATAATGAATTTGAGATACAAAGAATGTATGTTTATTTTTGACTACTTAAGTGAATATCAGGGATGTTTTGATAAGTTTTCTGGAATGGGTATCCATTTTTAAGATGAGGTTTTATCTCTTTTTCTGCTTAACACTTTACTTGATTTATGGGAGAATTTACATGTTACTCTAACTAGTTCTTCTCTTAATGGTGATGTGACATTTATTTTTGTAAAGTATGTTGTTCTAAATGAATAGTTCAGGAGATGCACTCAGGAGAAATCTTCTTCAGTGATTTTAGTCACAGAGAATAAGGGGAGAATCCAGGACTGGGGACAGAGCAGTCAAGGTAAGAGCAGAGGCAGAAGCAAATCCAGATTAAAGTAGAGATATTTTGAATGTCATCATTGTGGTAAGAATAATAATGTTAAGAATATTTGTTATTAGTTGAAAATATTGAATATAATGAAGGAAAATCCACAGAATAAAAATGGCGATGAAGATGATCATATCACCACCGTTATAGGGGGTGATCTTATTATTGTTTATGACTCCATTAATATTGCTTCTGATGATTCTTGCTGGGTTGTTGATAGTAGTGCCTTTTTTCATGTTACATATAAGAAGGAGTTATTTAAATCTTACAACCCAGGTAATTTTGGGATTTTGAAGATGGGTAATGATGGTCATGCTGATGTTGTAGGCATCAGGACTATTTGTTTAGAGACCAGATTGTGAAGAATGTTTGACATGCACTGGAGGTTCTCTTGAATCTTATTTCTACCAGTGTTCTTGAATATGAAGGGTTTATCAGTACTTTTTTTTATTTAAGATGGAATATTTCCAAGGGCTCTTTGATTGTGGCTTGTGGGAAGAAGAAATCACATTTGTACTGGACTAGAGCTTCTATTTCTTATGATACTGCTTGTGTTGTTGAGTGTAGTGTTTCGTCCATGTTGTGGAATAAGAGTCTCAATAACATTAGTGAGAAAGGTTTTGGTTGTTTGGACAAGAGAAATATTCTTCCAGATTTGAAGAGTGTCAAATTGGACACATGTGATCATTACATGGCTAGAAAAAAGAGCAGAGTGAGTTTCAGCAGTCATCCTCCACACAAGAAGTTACAGGTACTTAAATTGGTACATTCTAATGTTTGTGGTCCTTTGAAATCTAATACCTTTATTGGTGGTCTTTATTTTGTAACACTTATTGATGATTACTCATGAAATCTCTAAGTTTATGTTTTGAATGCCAAAAGTCATGTGCTCAGTGTTTTTAAGCAATTTCATATTTCTACTGAGAGGGAATCAGGAAAGAAATTGAAATGTATTTGTACTGAAAATGGGAGAGAGTATTTTGGTCCGTTTTATCAGTATTGTAGGTAGGAAGGTATTCGAAATCAGAAGATTCTACCCAAGACACCTAAGCTAAATGGTGTAGCTGAGCGGATGAACATGACATTTTTTGAAAGAGTTCATTGTTTTCTTTCGGAAGTAAATTTTCCTGGGCATTTTTGGGGCGAGGCTTTACTTACTACAACTTATATTATCAATTTATCACATGCAGTTTCTTTACAGACAGACACTCCCAACAAATTTTGGTATGACAATGAGATCAGGTATGATCACTTGCGTGTTTTTGGTTTCAAGGATTTTGTTCATGTGCCTAGAAATGAGAGATCCAAGATGGATGGTAAGACATGCCGGTGTATTTTTATTGGCTATATACAAAATGATTTTCGGTACAGGTTTTATTATCCTTTTTAAAGAAACTTTTTAGAAGACACAATGCAGTATTTAAGGAGGAGCAGACTATTGTAGACATTGATAAGGGAGAAAAATCTATGTCTCCAAATTCTGATGGTTTTTCAGTCTTGACCTAGGTTATGATTCACATTTACCTCATAT
This sequence comes from Viscum album, assembly GCA_963277665.1. NCBI lineage: Eukaryota > Viridiplantae > Streptophyta > Magnoliopsida > Santalales > Viscaceae > Viscum > Viscum album. Next base: position 1,937,532,568 of record OY728142.1, read on the forward strand.
TGTTGATTATGATGATCATGTTGATGTACAGAATGATTCTCAAGGTGAACAGGTTAGAGTTGATGTTTCCAATTCACCTTTTGTTTCTGATGATCTGGTTCCAGGGGTTATTAATGAACCCACAGTTCCACTTCAAAGGTCATCTCAACATCACACTATTTCTACTCGATATTCACCTATTGAGTATGTACTCCTCGTTGAAGGGGGAGAACCATAATCTTTTGATGAGGCAATGAAAAGTGAATAGAAATACAGATGGGTTGTGGCAATGGATGACAATATGACATCATTGCATGACAACCACCACACCTTTGAGCTGGTGAAGTTACCAACAAGGAAGATATCTTTGCAAAATTGGTGGATTTATCGAATTAATAATGAAGAATCCAATTCTATTCCATGATATAAGTCATGTTTAGTTGTTAAAGGCTTCTGTCAAAAGAAAGGTATTGATTTTGATGAGATTTTCTCACCTATTGACAAAATTTCTTCCATTCGGGTTGTTCTTGGTTTGGATGCTAGTTTGGATCTGCAGATTGAGCAGATGGATGCAAAGAAAACTTTCCTCCATGAAGATTTAGAGGAGGAGATTTATATGAAGCAGCCAGAGGGTTTTGTTGAAACAGGTAAAGAAAATAATGTCTGTAGGTTGAAGAAGAGTTTGTATTGTTTGAAGCAATATCCGAAGCAGTGGTATAAGAAGTTTGAATATGTCATTTCTCATCAGGGTTTTAGGAAGACATCTTCTGATCATTGTATTTTTGTTCATAGATTTACTGATGATGATTTTATTATACTATTGCTTTATGTTGATGATATCTCATTGTTGGCCATGATACTTCTAGAATTGACAGATTTAAGAAGGATTTTTGTCAGTCTTTTGTGATGAAAGACTTGGGGCCAACACAAAAAATTCTTGGCATGATGATCTCCCATGACAGGAAGGCCAAGAAATTGTGGTTATCTCATGAGAAATACATTGAGAATATTATTTAGAGTTTTTCTAATGATATAGAGAAAGTGGTTAATAATCTACTTGCTTTACATTTTAAGCTCAGTACTAGTTAGTCACCTTCTACTGATGAAGAGAGAGAGGAGATGCAACACATACCTTATTCATCTGTCATTGGCTATTTGATGTATGAAATGGTATGTAATAGACCTGATATAACTCATACAGTTGGTGTGGTCAGTTGTTTTCTATAAAATCTTGGTAGAGAGCATTACATAGAAGTGAAGTACATTTTTCGTTATCTTTATGGTACTTTTAATCTGAGATTTTGTTTTGGAAAAGGGGAACCTATGCTTTATGAATTTACAGATTCAGATATGGTAGGAGATATCAATTCGAGGAATTTTACTTTAGGCTATTTGATCACTTTTGTAGGGGGAGCTGGATCTTGGTAGTCTAGATTGCAAAGATGTGTTGATTTATCTACCACAAAGTCAGAGTTTATTGCAGCTACTAAGGCATGAAAAGAATTGTTTTGGATGAAAACTTTTATTCGAGAGCTCAGTTTAAATCACAACATGTATGTTTTATTTTGTGATAGTCAGAGTGCTATTTTTCTAGGAAATAATTCCACTTTTCATGGTAGGTAGAAACATATCGATGTTCGATATCATTAGATCCTAAACATCCTTGATTCGAGATAGTTAGATCTTGAGAAGATCCACATTGATGTCAATGGGTCAGACATGTTAACCAAGAGTTTACCTAGAGTAAAATTCGAGACTTGTCGACTGATTTCAGGGTTGGCGGCAATCCCCACTTGAGGCATAGGGGGAGTTTGTAGGTAACCTTCCTGGTTAGTGCACCACATAACACCTCCTCAATTGAAGCATCACACGGTTTCTCTTTTAATGAGGTGTTTTTAATATGGGCCAAGACTACGTGAATTAATTCACACGGTGACATGATTTTGATTCAGAGACATTATTCGACATGAATTATTTTTTCTATATAAGGAGGTAGCAACAAGGAATTTCAACAACACCAAAACCAATAACACCGAGAGAAAATCCCATTTGGTAATCATCTTTCTTCGATGATCATCTTTCTTGCTCTCCTTCTTTAATTCACTCTTTTTATTCTTGAGTATTACTTTTGAGATCCCTTCTATTTTTGGGGAGTCTCTATCATGTACCTCTTTATTTTAGTGGATCTCTCTTTCTATGCTAGGTCTCTTGTTTTTTCTCTTTTGGGTTTTCCACGTAAAAATTTCTGGTGTCCACTTTATTTTTCTGCAACTAATTTTGTCACTACACATTCACTTTTATTTGGAGGGAAAGATTTTATTTCTGTTTTGCATTTGACTTTTCTATTTTTTTCACATTCGTTACTTTTCTATATTTCCCAACACAAATAACAGTGAAAATCAAGCTATAACAAGCTGGTTCTCAACTATGAAGCTCCATTGGGGCGTTATGTCAAGCAGGTTGTGGGTTCCCAAATTCATCGTCACAACTACAATGTTCAGGCACTTCAAGGCCTCATCATTTTCTTCAATCAAGACCTGAAACAACACACAATCCAAGAAGAAATATAAAAACCATCTCGGGTCCACTCGGTTCTTCAATCGATTTTCAATCCTAGGTTCGATTTTAATTCGCACAACTCAAATAATGTCCACAATTTTTTATTCAACCATGGATAAACTTTATTATTAGGCCTCATCCCGAATTGATCTAAAATCCTAAAGATCTATTCTGTAATAGCCTTGATACTCTAGTATCACATCATTTCTCAGTAAAACTCACATGAAAAAACTTAGATCTAAAAAGCATACTTCACAAGCTTCAGCAGTGGTGAGTTTAATCTTGGTTTCAGTTGGTCTCCTTACTAGAGTTCTTGAAAACAATTGACAAAAATCACTATCATTAGAGATCCCATTGGTGGATTGGGATCCCTGATCATAGATGTAATCTCTTATTCCTCATATATCATTCGTCAGCTTTCATCAGGATTCAAGTTTCTTTAGTTCTCTCCGTTCCTCAGTTCAGGCTTCAATTTGATTGGACTTGATGGATCAGAAGCGGATCTGCTTCAGATTAAAACTTACACAATAATAATTATTATAATCACATTTAAATTAAGTGTAAAACCAAATAGATGAGGATGGATTTTAAAGTGAAAAAACTCGCCTTCTAAAGGATTAAAAGACTACAGAGCCACTCCCAAAAAATTTACTAAAAATCAAATAGTAAAAAAATCCAAGTAAACCCTGAGATTTGAATTTCAAATACAATGTAGAAAAACCTATGTAAAAATCCATACCCTAATACACCTTCAATGCCTCTACGATAATAGTCTGTGACAATACTTCACCCTTCAGAGATCAAAATCAAACTCATGATGTCGTTGAAGCACCTCATTTCTCAACTCAATATGTCACTACTCGCTACTTCCCACACCCAAAAACCATCATCCAAGTGTCTACCACTCTTGGGGTACTGCACACCACAAAAATTGTCTCTCTGGTTGAGTTTATGTATCTCCTTTTTATAGGCCCTCATGTTTCACATATCTTGTTTGAAATTGATATCTAAAAATATATATCTTAAAAAGATTTCATGAGATATCACTCGTATAATCCAACGGCCCGAAGGACTTTAATTTTTTTTAATTCAAAAAAAACATAAACCCCATTTTAGGGAAAGAAGGGGGGAACCCAAGACATCATCGATTTAAAATTATTAATGACCCGAAGGTCTAGTAAGAAAAACCAAACCGACACATGAAGCTACCCCTCCCCAACAAATGAACATGGAAAAGGCACTCCACCATTGTAAGGCTTAATGACAAGAAAGTGTCCTGTGTCAAAGAATAGGCCCAATCCGATGGCTGACATCATACCCTCTCAACATCCAAATCTGAAAAACACTACAATGATGAATAGAAGCTCTAGAACCACCTATGGGACCTGATCCACGGGTTGAGTCTGGGTGAATCACCACACCAACATACCTTGCAAGAAAAACCATTCACCCTTCCAAAAATACCATTCCAAGCACCACCATCAAAGGTCATCCTAGACCAACACCGTTTCCCTCCTTAAACAATCCAGCCACCATAGTAACATAATCCTGGAAGACAACCCAAGAGGCACGAGATCATGCCATCATCACATGGGACTGGGTGGCCCAACCCCACACCGAGAGGGAACCACTAATGAGGGGATCAAGGACATCCTGAAACAGAGGTGCCACTTTGGGCATGAGTCTACTCCAATCAGAACCATGAATGAACCCTTAATAGGGTCTGAAACCTCACAACAATGAATGGAAGTAGGAACAGTAGAGAAGAGCCAACAAGATCGAACTAGAAAAACCAATACCAGATCCATCCAAAAAGAACAAATCACAGCAAACCAAATCACAGCATACCAAAGAGAGAACTTGTAAAACCCATAGAAAATGCAACCCAACACCTCCCCCATCCAAAGCACTGTAGATCTGACCGAAGACCCACACCTGATCACACGAGATGATCTAGGAAACCTAGGCTTCCAGATGAAGCCAGAGAGTGCGCACTAAAACTCCGAGAAACCCTAGCCACCCAACGAAGCCAGACGACCAAGCCTCGAAGTCGAGCACACACCGATCCTCGTTATTGACAGAGAGGGATGAACCACACTGAGCAACACCATCGCACCACCGAGATGGTCGCACTAGACGAGAACTAGCCCCACCGAGAAATGCCGAGAAACACCATCGCACCACTGAGATGGTCGTCCCAGAAGAGACAGGGGCGAACCATGCCGGGCAGAATGCACGAGGCATGATGACTCCCTCACTGAACCGAAACTAAGAGAATAATCCATGATCAAATCCAGCCTAGAGGGGGAAGGGGGGGAATAAAACTTGGAGTAACCCTAGTCACCGTAGTTTGGGAGAGCATGCCGCTTAGAGGCTCGATCTATGAGATATCACTCGTATAGCGACCCTGATTTTTCTTACATAGAGATTACATTATTTTAAAGATAAACAACATAAAAGAATTACACAACCAAGATAAAAAAGTTTAATGTCTTTGGAAAATTAGGGGCATACATAACTTTTACATAATAAAGCATAAACATTTATTTAATTCTTTCTTCTCTAGCTTCTTATTGGCCCTCATGTTCTTCTTAATTCAAGTATTCACCTAAGGATATACATCAAGAAAAGGGTGAGCTAAAAGCTCAATAAGAGGATTAATAAGAGACATGAAACATGGGTGAGCATAATCATCATCATCGTAATATAAGAAAAGGATCATAATCATCATCATCATAATATAAAAAAATAATCATAATCATAATCATGAGAGGAAACATTAGATAAAGGCATGGAATGTGGCAATACATAAAAATGAAACATCATGTCTTAGTGGCCAAATACCACACATAGTTATGAACAAAGATAGCATCATGTTCACACATATTTCACTTTATCTCATGAGATTCATCACATTGCCCAATGCCTTAGATCACTATATAATTCTAGTCAAATCCATCACATCATAACATTTACACACACTATATAATTCCAGGCTCACCCGTCACATCATAACATTTACATTATCATGCATGCCATATAAAATATATATCAATATTTAACATAATGTAACCTATGGAAAGGAATGAGTTTTATTTAATAAACCATACACTCATAAACTATAGAGCCCCAAAAAAGGGAATAAGATGGTTGGTATCAATATTTATTGAAGAAGAAACAATCTCATGAGAAGTAAAAAATGTGTTTTTTAGAATGAAAAGTTCTTTTGGAAAAATCTTTGCATTTTTCATAAAACCATATTGGAAACATGTATATCACAAAAAAAAGGGAAGGGAAAAAAATTATATTTATGGAGTGAAAGAGAGAAAACTCAAAGAAAGAGAGTTATGTTTGAGAATCCCCTTACCTTATGTCCGAATTCTTTATTCACTTTAATATCCAAGATAATAAAATTAAATTAATTAATTTACAAATCCATAAACTTTTATACATGAATTTTATTAATTATAGTTTTATTAATTTCATTTATGGGATTTTTGATGAGTTATAGAGTTCAGTTTCATATTTTTGGAGTGTTCATTTCCTTGGTTTCCATGATCGGTTTGCATGTATATGAGTATGAAAGTTTATGTAAAATGATAACGATTCTATAGAATTGAAATTATAAGTTATTAATGAACTTTAATAAGATTAGATGATCTTATATATCATTTGGATATATGATATGAGGATGAATCATTAGATAAATAGTTAATAATAATTGTTTAGGTTAATTTTAGTAGTTTTTATCAAAACAAACTAGTTTTGTTTTATCATTTAGTATTATGTTTATATGTTTCTTCTAGAACATAAAAAAGGTTATAACATAAATTTTACAGTCTATTTCAATGATTATAATCATTTTATGACCATCATTTAAGGTGGTGAAGGAAAATTAAAATGCATCGTCCATGGTGGTGGTAAATTAACACACCATGGACGGTATTTTCATTTGTATAGTAAAAAAGAAAAGAGAAGAGACTTGGAGATGAATTATTCCATTAACATAATAAAAGTTCAGTATATAAAAGATAATGGAGTTATCATGCCACTTAGATAAGTAGATGTGAAGAGATTATAAGAAAAGAAATGAAATTAAAAAGAAAATTAAAAGGAAAAGAAATAGGGTTTTATCCCTTGAATTTCTCCTCCTTGAGAACCTCCTTAGGGAAAAGGGTTTGGTATTTATCGGGAAGAAGAGGGGGTTTTTCTCATTATTTTATTCATTATTTTATTATTTTTCCTCATGACTATGAACAGTTTGATACTTATCCCTAAATATATCAAAATAATTATGGAGAGTTCTATATTTTGGGCTTATATCATCCTTATATCATCTATGATTTTTGTATTTAGCTTTTATCGTAAATTATAATATTTTTCTATTCACAAAAATTTCAAGTATTTTAGAAAAATATAAAAAATTCACCCCAACCGTTTTTTGATGTGTATATTTAAAAAATAAACTCCATTTTATGAAAATAATTTTCTAAATATGAGAAATTTAATTTTTAATTAAAATCATCATTTACATGGAAAATACCCGATTTTAAAATTATAAATGATTTTGTAATACTTTGAAAAATTAAGCAAGGTCTCATAAAATTATCTTATTATCATAAGACAAAAAATGTTATTTTTCAAATCTATTTTATGAAAATAAATTTTATTTTAAATAATTATATTAATTATAAAATTATAAACAAACATTTATATTGTATAAAAATACTAACACTTAATCAATAATTTTTAAAATATTTATTTAATTATACTATGATATAATTTTATCATATTTTCATTTATAAGATTCAAAAAAAATTATTTATACTTTCATAGATGAGGTTTCTATTTTATTGGCCGAATTACTATTCCTAATGGTCACAACACTATTCAAAATGTCATATTACTATTCCATCAAGATAGGTTCCTTAATTTCTATAAATATCACTCATTTCATTCATTCTTAATTTAAGAAGTTTTTATTATTTTATCTAAGTGATTTATGTGATTTATACTATATGACATAATTATAAGAAGGGAATCTCTATTAATAAAATTTTGGGTCATTATATTCTTTCCCCCTTATTAAATTTCACCCTTGAAATTTTTTTTACATACTATGGTGAAAACAAGTGAGGGTAATTATTCTTTATCACTTCATTTGATTCCCATCTTGCCTCTTTGTACTTATAGTTCCACCATAATACTTTGACCAAGTGAGATGTCTTTTTGGGTAGAACTTTATCTCTACGGTCTAAGATCTTCACTGGATTCTCCGCGTAAGAGAGATCATTTTCCAAATGTACCACCTCTGGATTCAGTACCTGTGAGGGATCTGGTATGTACTTCTTTAAGAGGGATACATGGAATACATCGTGTACTTGAGACATAGTTGGTGGAAGTGTCGGTCGATAGGTAAATACTCCAACTCGATCAATAATATTGAAGAGGTCAAAGTACCTGAGACTCATATTTCCTTTCTTCCCAAATATCAGGATCCTTTTACATGGAGAAATGTAGAGGAATACCATGTCTCTAGTCTTAAACTCTAGGCCCCGTCAATTATTTTCTTTATATCTATTTTGTCTACTTTGGGCTGCCTTGATGTGATACTGAATGGTTTTCACATTTCTCACCATTTCTTCGACCATTTCATGTCCTAGTAGCTTACATTCGCCAACTTCATCACAACATGTCGGTGTTATGCTCTTTTCCCATAAATGGATTTATATGGAGTCATTTGGATGCTCGAGTGGAAACTATTGTTGTAAGAGAACTCAACTAGAGGTAGATGTTGGTCCCATCCTCCTTTGAAGTCCATAGAACATGCCCTCAACATGTCTTACAATCTATGAATAGTTTTTTCAGATTGTCTATTAGTTTGAGGATGATAAATAGTATTGAAGTTCATCTCAGTGTTTAGAGAATGTTGAATATTTTCTATAATTTAGAGGTGAATCTTATATCTCGATCGAATACAATCGACAGTGGTAATCCATACAACCTTATCACTTCTATGATGTATATTAATGCAAGTTGATCTAGTGATAATTCCTCTGGAATTGTGATAAAGCGATTTGTCTTTGTAAGATGATCCGCAACAACCCATATATCATTCTTTCCTCTGGATATATTCAGATGTCCGGTGACAAATTCCATGGTGATGTTTTCCCAATTCCATGTCAATATGGGTAATGTTTGCATCAACCCCTTATAATTTTGTCTTTCAGCCTCCACTTGCTGACATAACGGACACTTTGATGTATAATCAATTCTCCCCTTCTTCATATTGTACCACCAATAGTTATCTCAGAGATCTCAATACATCTTTGTGCTTCTTGGGTGAATAGAGAATCTTGAGCTATGTGAGCCATTCAGAAGATCCTTCTTTATCTCGAGATCGAATGATACACATAATTGTGATCCAAATCTTACAACTCTTTCCTAATAAATTTTAAACTCTGAGTATTTCCCATTTCTTATAGCTTCCACCTTATTGTAAATTTCCACATAATTTATTTGAACATCCTTTATTTTCTCCATGAGGATGGTTGAGAAATAATTTGAGAAAGGATTGATGATGTTCCTTCCTTAATGATTCCCATATCCGTCCTTTGAAAATATAATAAGATCGGATCCTTATCAATTATAATCATTGATAATGTTGTGGGATCCTTTCTACTTAGAGCATCTTCCACTTTATTCTCTTTACCATGATGGTAGTGGATTGAGTAGTCATAATCCTTGATGAGCTCTAACCATCTTATCTAGAATATATTAAGCTCCTTCTGTGTGAATTTATATTTGAGTATCTTATAATCAGTATATATTCTACACTTATCTCCATATAGATAATGTTTCCATATTTTCAATACAAAGATCACAACTGCCAACTCCAGATCATGTATGAGATAGTTTTTCTCATGAATATTAAACTGCCTTGAGGTATAATCTATCAGTTTATTATTTTACATTAGTAAACATCCTAAGACCTTATTTAAAGCATCAATGTATACTATAAATTGTTTCAAACTTGTTATAAGTGTGAGTACTAGAGTAGTTATAAGATTATTTTTTAACTCTATGAAGCAGTCTTCAAATTCACTAGTCCAGAAATTTTTTTCCCTTCCAAGTCAGCTTGGTTAGTGGGTTTGAAAATTGTGAGAAGTTCTTCACAATCACTGGTAATACTCAGTGAGACCAAGTAAACTATGGATCTTCATTATAGATATTTTCATGGGCCACTCTTCAATTGAATTTATCTTAGAAGGATCCATAGATATTCCAGTGTTGGTGATAACATACCCCAAGAATGATACTTCTTCCATATAAAACTCAAATTTACTGTACCTTTCATAAATTTTCTCCCTTCACAATGCTTTTATCACAATATTAAAATGCTTTTCATGTTCCTCCTTGGTCTTGGAGTATATCAGAATATCATTAATAAAGACCACCACAAATTTTTCAAGGTAATCTACAAAGACTCTATTCATTAAGTCCATGAATATTGTTGGAGCATTAGTGAGTCATAAAGGCATCACTATGAACTCATAGTGTTCGTACCTCATTCTAAAGATAATATTGAAAATATCTTCCTTCCTCACCTTTAATTGGTGATATCCTGACTGAAGGTACACCTTAGAGAAATACTTATCCCCATGCAGTTGATCGAACAAGTCATCTATTCATGGAAGGGGATACCTTTTCTTTATCGTGATTTTATTAAGCTTAATATAATCAATGAAAATTCACATTGATACATCCTTATTCTTGACAAAGAGGACCAGTGCACCCCATGGTGAGGCACTCAGGTGTATAAAACCCTTGTACAGATTCTCTTATAACTATTTCTTCAATTCCTCCAACTCAATGGTGTCCATTCTATAAGGTGTCTTTAATATAGGCATAGATCCAGAAATAAGTTCAATTGAGAACTCAACCTCTCGGATAGGAGGAATACCAGAAAATTCTTCATGGAACACATCTGTGTAGTCCCTCACAATGTGCATGTCTTTGATTAAGATTCTCTCCTTCATCTCAATCATTTGATCCAGATATTCTTGCTCATAAAGCAATAGTATACACACTTGTGATGATGGATCCGAAGAAGATTCATCCTTCTCCTTACACTTGTATATAATTGGAGGATGCTTTGGGGTGTGAAGAGTGATATCCCTTTCCCTATAGTTGATGTTATCTTTGTATAAAGATATCCAATCCATGCCCACAATAGTATCAAACTCCAACAAAGTAAGTAAAAAAAGATTTTTTGGGAGGTTCATTCCCCAAAAATTAACCAAGGATGAGTTATATACTTTGGATGAAATAATTTCCCCATTTTTTGTTCTCATAGATAACTCAACCTCCATATTTTGAGCTGGTGTTTTAATAGTTCTTCTAAAATTGAAAGATATGAAAGAATGCAAAGAACCAGAATAAAATAGTATGTTTTCTATTCATGAATGAATAATCAGCATACCTATCACCAAATCATTGTCGGGATCCACCTTACCAGTAGTGATGGAATTAACCTTGCCTTATTCCTTGGGATTTTGTGGATGATGATGCTAATTACCCTCGATGACTCAGGATTTAGTGCACTAGCTTTCATAGTGACCTTTCTCCCCATAGTTAAAGCATTGAACCATGGGTGGTCCTCTCCTTTCCTCCACCAAATTGTCCCAATTCATCATGTCTCTTTAAAATTCATGAGCTTGGTGGCCTTATCACCCACACTTATAGAATTTCCCCATCCCTTTAAGGAAATTACCATGATGATTTTTACCACATTTTTGACATGTGGATGGTTTAGTTTTCTTTCCACCTTTTTCATTAGATCCTCCATCTTGAAACTCCATCTTTCATTTCTTATCACCATAGTCATGGGACCATTCACTAAACTCCATATCCACTTTGAGAGCACATTAAAAAACTTCTTCATAACACCCAAAGTCTTTAATTTCTATAGCCTTTTGAAGGTGTGGTTTTAAAGTACCAAAGAATCTATCTATATTTCTATCATTTTTTATTACAAAACCCGAAGCATATCTTGAAAGCCTTGTAATATTTGCTTAATAGGTCGTAAAATATTCACCTTTATTTTTCTTCATCTCTATGAATTCTCTCTCCATATTTTTATGTATATTTTGAGGGAAATACTTGTTAAGAAAACTTATCTTAAAGTCTTCCCACCCCATGTTTTCAATTTTTTCCTTTATCTTGGTGTTCTTAATCAATTCCCACCATTGATCAACCTCTCCATCTAGATGATAAATGGGAAAAGTCACATTATTCATATCAAAATAGTGAAGAATAAAAAAGATCTTCTCCATCGATTTGGACCATTCTTCCATGAAAAGTGGATCAGAAAATCCACTAAAGGTTAGTGTTCATTGCTACATAAAAGACTCGATAGTAATTTTCTCCCTCTTAGGTGAAGGAGGAAGTTACACATTATTCAGGTTATTGTTCATAGCTTGAGATTGTTGGGTAAGCATCATCATGAATTTAAATCCACCTCCTAAGGCACTGGGGATGTAATTTGGGAAATCACTTCATTTTCCTCGCATGGTTTGTTGGCCTTGTTTCTCATGGTTACCACCATTTTCTAAAATTTAAAAGGTTAGAACAAAACAGAAGTCAACAGATCATGAATAAATAATTTATTTCTTTGTGAAATTAAGACTAAAGGAATATATCTTAGGATCCCTATGTTTATAATTTTTTCAAATAAAGCTTCTTGGGTGATGATATATACATAGTCTCATACTAAGGGTTTCCACTAAGGTTCTCTAATCCTAATACCCAAATTAACTAAATCTTTCTCTGATACCAACTACAGCAACCCTGCTTTTTCTTAAATAGAGATTACATCATTTTAAAGATAAAAAACATAAATATGTTACACAATTAAGATACAAAGGTTTAGTGTATTGAAAAAATTAAGACTATAAATAAATTCTACATAATAAAACATAAATATTTATTTAATTCCTTCTTCTCCAACTTCTTATTAGCCCTCTTGTTCTCCTTAGTACAAGTATTCACCTAAGAATATACATCAAAACAAGGGGTGAGCTAAAAGCCCAGTAATGGGATGAGAAAGATACCTCAAACATGGGTGAGAATAATAATAATAATCATCATAATATAAATAAAGGATCATAATCATAATCATGAGAGGAAAAATTAGATAAAGGCATAGAATGTGGCAATGCATAAAAATGAAACATCATGTCTTGGTGGTCAAATGCCACAAATAGTTGTGAACAAAGATAGAATCATGTTGACACATATTTCACTTTATCTCATGAGATTAATCACATTACCAAATACATTGGAGCACTATATAATTCGGAGCACATCTATCACATCATAACATTTATATACACTATATAATTCTGAGCACACCCGTCACATCATAACATTTACATTATCATGCATACCACGTAGAAAATATATCAACATTGGAAATAAAGTAACCCATGGAAAGTATTGGGTTTAATTTTGTAAACCATACATTAATAAACACAGGATCTCTAAGAAAATGGAATAAGATGTTTGGTATCAATATTTATTGAATAAGAAACAATCTCATGAGAAGTAAAATATGTGTTTTTTTTGAAAGAAGGGTTCCTTTGGAAAAATCTTTGCGTTTGTCATAATTTTTTTTAGAAGCATGTATATCCAAAAAAATAAAAGGGAAGGAAAAAATGATATTTATAGAAAAATAAATGAACATTCATACTGAAAATGTAGTGAAAGAGAGAAAACCCAAAAAAATGAGAGTTGGGTTCGAGAATCCCCTTACCTTATGTCTGAATGCTTTCTTCACTTTAATATACAAGATAACGAAATTAAATTAATTAATTAAAAAATAAATAAACTTTTATACATGATTTTTTTTCATTATACTTTTATTAAGTTCATTTATGGGATTTTTTATGATTTAGATTTCAATTTCATCATTTGGAAGTGTTTTTTTTCTTGGTTTTCATGTTTAGTTTTCTTGTATATGAGTATGGAAGTTTATGTAAAATGAGAATGAATCTATAGAGTTGAAATTATAGGTTATTAATTAAATTTCATAAGATTAAATCATCTTATATATAATTTGGATATATTATATGTGGATGAATCATTAGATAAATAGTTAATGATAATTGTTTAAGTTAATTTTGGTAGTTTCCAATAATAAGAAACTCGTTTTGTTTAATAATTTAGTATTATGTATGTATGTTAGTTATATAGACTAAAAATGGTTATAACATAAATTTTAAAATATTTTTCAACTATTATAATGGTTTAATTACTAGCCTTGAATTCAGTGAAGGAAAATGAAAACACATCATCCATGGTGGTGGTAAATCGACACACCCCATATGATATTTTCATTTTTAGAGTAAAAAGAAAAGGGAAGAGACTTGAAGATGAATTATTATATTAACATAATAAAATTAAAGTATAAAAAATATACTTTATCTATAATTCTAATTAAATTAGTGTAGGTGAAGATATGATGATAAAATAAATGAAATTGAAAAGAAAATTGGAAGGAAAAGAAAGAGGGTTTTACCTCTTGAATTTCTCCTCCTTGAGAACCTCCTTAGAAAAAATGGTTTGGATTTTTGATGAGACCAATAGCTCATGGATGTGGGGGAGGGTATTAAGAATAGTATTGTGTAGAACTTAGACAAATATCAAAGCTTGGAAGGTGTGAGGAGAAGAGGTGGTGAGGGTGGTATTTATAGGGGAGGAGAGGGGTGTTTTTTCATTATCTTATTCATTAGTTTATTATTTTGGCTCAAGACTATGAATAGTTTATCCTTATGACTAAATATGTTAAAATAATAAAGGTTATTTTGATATTTTGGGATTATATCATCCTTACATCATTTATGATTCATGTATTTCTCTTTTATCATAAATTATCATATTTTACTATTCACTAAAATTCAAATATTTTAGAAAAATCACAAAAATTCACCCTAACCATTTTTAAATGTGAAGAATTAAAAAATAACCTCAATTTTATGAAAATAGTTTTCTAAATATGATAATTTTAATTTTTAATTAAAATCATCATTTACTTGGAAAATACCGATTTTAAAATTATAACTGATTTTATAACACTTTGAAAAATTAAACAAGGTCACATAAAATTATCTTATAATAATAAGACAACAAAATGTAAATTTATGAATATATTTTATGAAAATAAATTTTATTTTAAATAATTATATTAATGATAAAATTATAAATAAACATTTATGTTGTATAAAAATACCAACACTTAATTAATATTTTTTAAAATATTTATTTACTTAAACTATTATATTATTATATCATATTGTCTTTATAAGATGCCTAAATTTAATTTATACTTTCATAGTTGAGGTTTCTAATCTATTGGCCCCCAAGTAGTAAATTTATGGATCATGTCAATCTAGAAGATCATTAATCATATTGAGACACCCATGGATAGGAGGGTGAATATTTTTTTCATATAAACTTCATAGACCATCCAAGTGTTAGTGGGAAATTCTAGAGTAGGTTGGGAAACAAGATGAGTTATCTTGGAAGGAATTTGAGATGAATTTTCTAATCCATTTCTATCCCTGTACATTGAGGGATGAGAAGTCTCATGTGTTTATACACCTAACTCAGGAGGGCATATTAGTGTTGGACTATGATATACACTTCACTAACCTATAGTGTTTTGAGCCATCTTTAGTAAATGATTAGATCTACATAGTGAGATATTTTCAAGATGGTCTTTACTATGAGGTCAGGTTATAGGTGAACGTTTTCCATATGACTAGTTTCAAGGATGTGATAAATCAAGAAATCATCAAGAAAGGTAATCTAATAGAGGACCCAGGAGGTGGACAAGTTTTTTTGGTAGGGTGAACTAGAAACTATTATTCTATTGGAAAAAATCATCACTATGATAGTTTTTTCCAAGTCAAAAGTGGGTAGAGAAGTCGGGGAAGTGGACATTCATCTTAGGATTGTGTTCCATTACAGTGCTATCAATGTGGAAATATTGTCCAAAAGAGACCTCAGTGTATGTACCCCACTTTGGATTGTCGAGCTTGCAGTAGTATGTGAAACCTATAGAGGTTGTGTAGGGGAAACAACATCAAAGCAGTGGAAGGGGATCAGAAAAGGTACCATAATCTAGGAAGGACTCAGATACTTTTGAGTAGATAGGTAGCTGGAGTTCAATAAGACATTCTGGTCAAGGCAGGGGATGTGGTACCCTTATGCGGGAATGGTAGTACCAAGTAGATGGAACAACAAAGGGGAGTTAGACTAGAGTCCAAGGCAGAGGGGTTAGTCAGCTTCATGTTACACAGACAACTTCGGAAAGTGTGGTTGAAGGGCCGCCTACTATTAGAGGTATGATTCTTGTATCATCCACCCTTTTTTTTATATAGGATCATCACATTCATTCTTATCTTCTATTTTTGAAAATGGTTTGGGATTGTATTTGTAAATCTTAGATGGTGTTTTGACCATCAACATACCATTGGGAGTGCAGTCATAAAATATCAAACGATGCAAGGCATATTCTCTAGAGATTGGTGGTTTCAATTTATTTCTGGGAACTATTTGTACTATAAATGAAAGGATTTGATTTGATTATTAGTATGGATTGGATAGTTATATACCAAGATCATATCAACTATTAATGAAGGAGAGTTACCTTTCAATCTCCAGAAGGATGTGTCTATTCTAACCAGGTTGAATGAGATCTTTAGTCTAGTTGTATAGGACCAATTCAGTGCATATTGGATTTTCTCATGCCTCAGAAAACCGATCTTTCTCTAGATTATGGTAGAATTTAGTAGGAATATTTTCCTCTAGTGGTAGATTAATTTCATCATGTCTTTCTTGATGAGTTATATGGCTTACCACTTGAGTGATAGATCGAGTTCACAATCAAGTTGGTTCCGGGAGCAGATCTGATTTCTATTCCCCTTACAGGATGAAACCAGTAGAGCTTTAGGAGTTGAAAGTTTAGTTAGAAGATCTTTAAACAAAGGGTTTCATACACACAAGAACATCTCTATGGGTTTCTTTAGTTATTTTCACGAACAAGGTTGATGGGTCTTGGCGCTTATATGTGCATTATCAGAGATTAAAGTAGAAAATGGTCAAGAACTGGTATCCCATTCTATATATCAATGATGTATTCGATCCATTAATAGGTGCTAAGATCTTCACCATGATCGATTTGAGATCAAGATACCATCAGTTTAGGGTGAGACTATTATACATACCTCTGAATGATTTTAGGAGCAGGTATGGCTTGTATGAGTTCATAGTGATTCCATTTGGTTTGAACAATGCATATGTGGTATTCATTAACTTGATGAATCAAATATTTCATCTTTTTCTGAATAAATTTTTGGTGGTTTTTGTTAAAGATATCTTAGTGTACTCTTAGTTAGCATAAGATCATTCCAAACATCTTGACATCGTCCTGAGTACACTAAGAAAGCATCATCTTGATGACAAGATAACCAAATGTAGTTTCTGTATTAATGAAGTGAACTTATTGGACCATATCATCTTAGAGGTAGGAGTTTTAGTGTAACTGTGGAAGTTTTCAGTCATAGTATCTTGGGAGAGACCCAATAATGTCTTTTAGATTCAGAGTTTTATAGGTTTAGTAGGTTATTATCAATGCTTTATCAAGGTATTCTCTCGTCTTATAGCACCAATGTATGGGATGGCCTAGAATGAAATGATGTTTTTTTAGTTAGACTCTAAGGAAGAAAATTTTTAGGATCTGGAAGTTAGGATAACCTTATCACCTATACTCACTTTACCTATACTGGGTAAAGAATATGTCATGTATTGTTATTCATACAAAGTTGGAATCAAAGTAGTTTTGATGCAGGAGGATTGAGTGGATACTTATGGATCCAGATAGCTAAGACCGCATGAGAGGAATTATCCTACTCATTATATAGAGTTGGTTGTGGTGGTACATGTTCTGAGATTTTGGATACACTATCTTATGGGTGAGAGGTTTTTAGTATACATGGACTACCAGAGCCTTAGGTATATATTTTCTCAACGGGACTTGAACCTTCGGTAGAGGAGGTGGATCGAGTATATATAGTCTTTAAAATTTGATTTTTCTTATACACCAGGAAAGGGAAAAATTGTTGTCGATTATTTAAGCTGGAATATGTAGACAGAGGTAGTTTTGGGGTCTTATAATGAGTGGAGGATGATGATACTCTTTGCATACATGTATCTATGTGTGCAGGAGTACCAGGGATGAGTAGATCTGACTTCAGTATCTTTTACACTCATGCTTTTGGGCCAGATTAAGGTAGAGAAGTAATCTAATCTGAAGGGATTATTTTTGAGAGATAGATTATATGGTTGGGAGACACCATTAAAATGTTCATTTGTAAATATCAATTATCTTCTTTTCCATGGTTGATTATGGGTTCCAACAGGTTTTTTCGAGGATCTTATGAGAGGGTTTCATGCTTCTAGTTAGTCAGTACATCCTGATTTGAAAAATATGTATTGTGATCTCTAAAAATAGTAATAGTGGTCAGTAATGAAGAAGTATGTGAATGAATTTATGGAAATATGTTTCAATTTTCATCAGGTGAAAGATAAGCTTTAGAGGTCATTTAGGCTATTGTGGCCTTTTCCTATTCCTAAGTGGAAATGGGATGATGTCACTATGGATTTTGTGAAAGGATTAACCAGGATAACCAATAAGAATGATGCATTATCAATGATCATGGATAAAATGATAATGTTATCCCACTTGTTTCCTATTAGGGAGACCATCAACGTTGATGATCTAGGTATTCTTTACATGCATGAGATAGTTTGGTTGCACAATGTTCCGATGAGTATTGTTTCTGATAAAGATCCTTGCTTCATGTCACAATTCTTGAAGGGTATTCAGAAGGCTTTGGGATCATAGGTTCTTTTAAGCACAACCTATCATCCTCAGGCTGATGGTCAATCTGAGTGGACTATTTAGATTCTAGAGGATATGTTACGAGCCTATGTTTTGGATATCAGTGTCTCATGTGAGAAACATATTAAACTCATGGAGTTTTCAAATAATAATAGATTACAAAAATCTATCATGATGGAACCTTTCAATGATTTATATGGAAGGTTGTTCTATTCTCCTCTTTGTTGGTTAGAGTCATGTGAGTTAGTGATTTTTGGTACTAGTCTCATGCAGGAGATGTCTGAGCTAGTTCATCTAATCTGGAGGCAGTTGGTAACCTCATAGAGTAGGAAGAAATCATATTGTGACCAGCGGAGTTGACCTCTAGAGTTTGAGTTTGGTTATTTTTTCCCTTTGGGTGTCTCCTAGGTTGGGGAAACACCATATCAGGAAACTAGGAAGTCTAGTGCCCAGGTTTGTTGGGCTATTTGAGCTACTGGACAGGGTTGGTCCAGTGATGTACTGATCAGCTCTTCGACGAAGCTATAATTTCTTACATGACGTGTTTCACATGTCACGACATTAGAGATTTTATCATGACCCTTCTCATGTGGTGGAAATAGAGGATGTTGAGATTTCTATTGATGTATCCTTTTAGGATCATCCGATATGGATTATGGATTGTAATGATATGTATCTCTAGAGTATAATTATACCACTTTTTTGAGTGAAGTATAAGCATAGGAGTGTTCAACAGGATACCTGGGAGAGGGGGTCTGATATGCAAGCATAGTGGATAGACTTGTTCACTAAGATCCCATAGTGTTTCTTGGAGTATCTTAGGGAAGATATGTTATATGGTAGGTAGGATGTAAAATCTCATCTTTTTTCAAGTATGTCCCTCTATTATTTTTTGTGTTAAACATATTTTGTTGGGTTTTTCTTTACCTTTAATCCTTGGGGGTTGAGTTTTGTTCGGATACAGAGAGACTTTTTTATGGAAAATAACCTAATGTTTAGTGATGTATGTTTATTTTAATTAATGGAGTCTGGTTATAAATATGAAAAATAAGTTTACGAAGGTATTCTATAATTAGGAAGGCTTTAGAGGTCTTTTGGGTCCTTTTTTGGAAACTAGACTGAAAACTATCTACATAGAATTTATATTCCATATACATATTACATGACATGTAACTTCCACCAGAAACATGTTGTGATCTAGTACAGGGCATGAAGTGGTTACACGTCTCGTAAACTATTCACATCGTGTAAAATTCAAGCTTGATAAATATTAAATTGAGATGACTAGTTTTTTAGAGTATCTCCTTAAAATGGAATACATGACATGTAAATGGATTACACACCCTATATTTATTATGAGTATTGGTTTTAAGTTGTTCATGAAGATGACTTTTTTTCATCCTTTTATGCATCCTTCCTCCTCTCACCCTAGGATGAATTCCATGAAATTTTGGAATCCTTTCCTCCACTATAGATGTATCGTTTGTGCGACCGATCCCTAATAATTCTTTGATTTTGGTTTTTCCCTCCTCTTACATTATTATAGGCTAGGATTACAGAATATTTGGATTACTTTTGGTTGTGATCTTGACCTGGGTTGATTTAGGTTCTTTTTGATATCTTAATCACCTTCTTCCTCACCGATGTTACCCTTTGGAAGCATTGAATTAATCACAAGTTAAAGGTATAGTGTCTGAACCTAACCCTATGGTTTTTTAATTGAAATTATATGAAATATTATGATTATTCTAACCCAATTTGTGATATAATTAATTTATACACTAATAAATGGCGAATCATGGATTTTAATATTGGTTGGATCCCTTTGGATTTAATTATTGATGCAACCTGGATTTTGTATACCCATTTGGAGAGAAAAACCTTGATTAAAATTGAATTGGCTAATGTATTAAAGTGTTTTTAGCATGACATGATACCTTAGGTGATTTAATAATATAGAATTATTGGGAATGGATTGTTTATTGAGATGTTTTTTGATAAATTGATATATAAATGAAAGTTTAATTAAACGATAAATGGTAATTTTTATAATTAACCATTGTGGATTATAATGTGATATTTTGACACATGATAAAATTATTATATATTAGGTTATACCCTAATACATTCTGGAATTATTATATACTAAGATATTTCCAGATACACGTTGAAATGATTATATATCAGGATACGCCCTGACACATGTTGAAATGATTATATAGTAGGTTGTTCCCAATGATACATGCTGAAATGATTATATAGAAGGCTTGGACTAGATTCATGTGATTTTTCTATGGATATATGGTTATGGTTGGAATGATTGTGATACACACTAAGAGACATACCAGCATGGCGCCAAATTAGGTTATTTAGATATATGGATATGGTTGGTATGGTTGTGTTGCATGCTTAGAGACATTCCAACATAGTGTTGAAGTATGTTGATTGTTACATTGTATTAATTGATTAATTCATAAACCTATTTATTTATTATTTCATAAACTTATTTTTAGAATGTTTATATTTAGATATGGTGGTTTTTACCTACTGAATTTTACTCACAACTATATTCTGGATATCTTTTGGTACCCAAGAAGATTTCATGGGATGCTGGTTTGGACAAGGAAAAGGGAACTTTTTGCTGATTTTATTTCTTGTTGGTTGGGATGAAGTTTAGATATGGTACCAACATGGTGTTCAAGACTAGAGTATTTTAGGTTTACTTTGTGTCTACTGACTCTTTTATTGTATTGTTTTCATTTTGACATTTAGATAAATCTCAGCATGTCATTATATGATTCATTACTATTTGTTTATTTTTTACTCATTTTATTTTATAGTGGTATGAGTTATTGTTTCTGATCATCTATTACTCTAATTATGTTATTTATATTGTTTATTTCTGCTTCTATGTAACTCCATATTAGGGGGCATAGTCTCCCCACTATACTGATCACACCCCCACTACTAGTCAGCAACCTCTAACATGTAGGGAGGCATTATTGAAGTTCCATAACCAACACTTTCTAGCTATGTGAGTGATTTTCAAATCAAGGGATGTTATAGAGTGACTCAAACTACTCTCACATATAACAGAACCAACTTATGGGCTGTCAGGATGAAGAAATTTTATGCCAAATACAACATTTGTTCCAACCATACTTCTATCTACCATGCACAAGTAAACTAGAAGATTGAGGCATTCAATAAGACCCTCTCTAACATATTATAGAAAATAGTGGAACAGAATAAAAAGTGTGTGCCCAAAAATCTCCCCAATGCCCTTTGGGCCTATCGAATGATAGCTCAAAATTCCACCCAGGTGACCCCATACTCCCTGGTGTATGGGACATAGGCAATATTACTAATTAAGGTTTAGTTTTCATTGTTTTGAACAATTGTTTATGACAAGTAGATTCTAGAGAGAATAGAATAACTCTATCTATATGAGTTATAATCCCTTAAAGAATATAAGATTTAGGCCTTACATAACTTAGAGAGGCACCATAATAGGATAGTGAGAGGTTTCAATAAGAAGGTTTGCCTCCACTTCTTCCTCCAGGGTGACATGGTACTGGCTCTTAGAAAATTGGTGATATCTAGATAAAACCACTGAAGTTGGAGACTAAATGGTAAGTAACATACATTATGCATAAGTTCTATTCTAATAGAGCATACTCTTTAATCACTATGGATGGAGATAATATCGCACCTCCCACCAATTTCAATTTTATTAAGAGTTACTTCATGTGAAACCCCTATGGTTCAAAATATAAACCCTTAAACTAGGATTCATGGTCTAATCATTATGACCTTGAACTATTTACATCCCCTATGGTCTAAGATCTATGACCATAAACTAGTAGAAACCATAGTCCAAGTTGTATGACTTTAAACTACAAATCCCATCATCGTCAACACATTCCATTAAAATAAAATCTTACCCTATGTAATAAACATAGGATTCCTCACGTAATATGTGTGATATGACAAAAAAATAACTTCCTCATACATTATTATAAACTATATCCTTACTGTGTGTCATAAACATGTGATTCCCATGGAAATTGTGGGATGCTTCAATTAACTCATCGGAGAGGATCCCCCCCTCACTTCCAATATCAGTTTCCTACCATACTGAGTTCTAGAACTACATGTGGATTAATTCTCATTCCCATGGGATATGTAGTGATGCATAAACCCCCTATTTTCAGGCCCAACTTCTAGTTCATCATAAACCCTTTGGCCCCACTTATGGTCCAAGAATTACAACCCTTTAAACTATGTTTATTTTGTTTCAAGATATTTATGCAACACATAGGCGTACATCACCCTCATTCACGTCAGGTTTTACCTCTTTCATGCCACACAAACAACCTTAAAACAAACACTACCCCAATCCAAGCATCATAACTTTAAATTTTCTACTAATTTTCCCTTGTTCTTAGCTACATGACCTTATACTATGTAGCCAACATTATTCTATATGATTTTTAAAATATATGACATTTGTCACATCCCCACTGGAGATAAAATCCTCACCTATTTTTATTTTTATTCTTCTACCATACTGCATCTTTAGAACTATGTGTGGCTTGATTCCTATTCCCATGGGATATATAGTGAAACCTAAACCTCTCATATTCAGTCCTAACCATGAATTCATCACAAAACACCCATTACCAATATCAATATTTCCTTAAATTCTCTCATGGTCCTCCTTTAAGGTAAAATTTTCAATCAGATTCCCTAGATCATCAACAAACCAATATTTCCTCATGACCCAAAATGAGGAAAGGAATGAGAAACTCAATGTGTAAGCCCTGGAAACATCCTCATCATGCGATGTTAACAATAGCCTTACCCAGTGTCATAAACATGGGATTCCCCATGAAAATCATGTGATGCTTTAGTGTCCTTTCTAGAGAGTACTCCACCTTACCAGTGTGGGTCTCCTACTATGCCATGTCCTAGAACTACTTATGGCTTGATTCCCATTCCCCCTGGGATATGTAGTGATGACTAAACCACTTATTTTATATACTAGCCTCAACGAAAACTATTTTGGGGCTTTCCATGGTCTAAACCTTACAATCTTAAATTGTTTGAAACTAGCTTCAATATTTATTTGCATGGTGTTAAACCTCCTTGAATATTTCACATTGGGTTTTAACTCCTTTTCACCACCCAAATATCCTGAAAGTTCCTATCCTTGGTCCAAGTTCTATGTCCTTAAACTAGTATTCTTTTCCCAAAAACTATGACCTCAACCTATGAGAATACGGACTCCTTGGCCCCACCTTCTCATAGTTTTCTTCACCCTCGATGTTTCAGCAAGCCACTACACCCTTATTTTTTTCATCACATCCCCACTTGAGAGGATTTCCCTTCTAGTGTCATTCTTCTACCACAAAACATTATAAAAATACATATGGCTAGATTATAATTCTTATTAGATATGTAGTTATGTCCATATCTCATGCCATAGGTTCATCCCCCTTCATCGACTCATTATGGGGTCTTTCCTCCCCCGACATCATGACACCATCTTAGGCATGATTCATCATGTTTTGTGTGGTAGAGGGTCACTTTGTCCCTCCTTTCATGTCATGATATTTCTATTTATTACCACATAAGCCTCTTTAAGATACCCTCACCCTATGGTCCAAGATCTATGACCTTAAACTAGAAAATGCCATTACATTTTGAGTTTTATGACCATAAACTAGTAGAAGGTATAGTCCGAGTTGTTTGACTTTTAACTACAAATCCTAACATCCTAGGTACATGATATTAAACTGTATACTTACCCCATATAAAACCAATATTCCTCATATGATAAATATTAGATGAACCAAAAACCAATGTCCTCATTACATGATGTTAAACTATATCCTTAGCCCATATAAAACTGAGATGCCTCATATGAAAAGTGTGAGATAACCAGAAATAATGTCCCCAACGTTGGATGTTAAACTGCAGTATTAACCTAGGTAATGTATATAGGATTCCTCATAATAGGATATGATTAAATTTCCTCACTTGAGAGAACATTTCCTTATCAATGTTGTCCTTATGACATTCCATGTTCTAAAACTATGTATGGATTGATTCCCATTCTCATGGGATACATGGTGACACCCAAATCTCATGTCTTGGTTTGACCCCTAACATCATCTCATTTTAGGGTCTTTACCCTCCAGGATAAGATTAATTCTTTCCTACCAATATTTTTATCCAATGTATTTGAGCATGCAGAATAATAACACCTAGAGCACTCAACATCCCCTTTAGGAAATTCCCCACTTCCACTTTAGTGCTTTTCACTTTCTTCAATTTGGATAATCATCATCCTAATGATTTGAATAGGATCCCTAATAGTAATGGTTCCTATACACATTGGATCACCTACCATTTTGGGCTCATCCCTTGAAGGATCCTCGATAACAGATACTGACTCCCGTGTTTCAAACATGGTTAATAGTCGATCCCACATTTATTCACCCCATACTAAACTAAAATGGGTGTAGAACCTGTGTTTCAAACATGATCAATAGCTTTTACCCACCCATCAGTCATTCCTTGTTACTATCCAAGTATTAAACATCACAATCTACCCTCACAAGATTTTTTAGTCACTTTTCCCCTTTTTGTGTTCTCCCTTGAAAACATCATGATATTCGTACTACTCCTTGTTTCTCACATAAAGCATGGATCATGCGGGATTATGATTTGGGAGGTATTTCTCCTCAAGAAAGGTTAAGACACATGATTTCACCATCATTACAAACTCTATAACCTTAAACTAGAAGACTAGATCCAAGAATCATGACTATAAACTATGTGCAAGTTGTCTCAGAGATGTTATGTACCGCATTGGGTGGCCTTCTCATCCCTCATTTCACATCAGGTAATGTTTCTTAAATGTGGTTCATATTCTTTCAAGACACAGAATCCATAGTCCATGAATTATGACCTTAAACTATTTTTAATTATTCCAAACTCTATGACCTTAAAATGGGAGCCCAAGTCCAAGGATCATGACATTAAACTGTGTGAAAGTCATCCTAGGAATGTTTCGTGTGGTGTTGGGCCTCCTTTGTCCTCAAATTCATATTGGGTCACCTCTCTTATGTGCCATGAACACTCCTTTGATACTCTCTCCCTTATAGTCCAAGAATTATGACCCTAAACTATTTACAATTGGTTCCAACTTTATGACCATAAAATAGGATTCTAGGTCCAATCATTGCAAAATTAAACTATGTGCAGATTTTCTCAAAGATATTTCCTATAGAAGGTCCTCCTAGGATCCTCATTCATGTCAGGTTACCTCTCCCATACACTATACACATTCCTTTGATACACATAATCCATGGTATAAGAATCATGACCATAAACTATGTGAGACTCACACCAAATTCTTTTTCTTGATGCAAGGCCTCTTAGGCACACTGTTTCCATTGATTTTGAACCCATCTTGCATC
The DNA here is from genome assembly GCA_963277665.1 of Viscum album. NCBI lineage: Eukaryota > Viridiplantae > Streptophyta > Magnoliopsida > Santalales > Viscaceae > Viscum > Viscum album. The sequence goes on from OY728142.1 coordinate 1,937,558,557, forward strand.
ATAAGAACCTTTATATGGGGATCCTCCTTAAGTCCAAGAATTAAGACCTTAAACTATTGGTATCACCATGGTATAATCTCTATGACCTTAAACTAGCACTACCACAAAACAGGGCAAGGGAAGCGCTGCCTTTTATCAGCGCTAATCAGAAAGCACTGATAAAGGGGTGGGACTTTTTCAATGCTAGAGAAAAGCACTGATAAATGTTCCCTTTATCAGTGCTAAAACAATTTCTAATAAAGGCGTACCCTTTATCAGTGCTTTTCTTAGCGCTGATAAATGGTACATTTATCAGCACTATTATTAGTACTGATAAAAGATTTTATTTTTAATTTATATAAAATTATTACATTTATATTCAAAAATAATGTTTATTTATGTACATTAAATAATAAACAAATGTTTATAATTAATATATATTTTTTAATAATTCAAAAAAATATATATAATGTTCTAATTGAAAAAGTATTTCTAAGATTATAATTAAATATATATATATAATTAAATAATTATAATATTATAATAAATTTCATTAAATTATAAATATATTTATTATATTTATTATATTTATTAAAGATTTATTGGATTTATTATATTTATTGGATTAATTCATTATATTCATTTTATTTTGTTATATTTAATATATTTATTTTATTTATAAATATATAATTATTTTTAATATTTAAATTTATTATTAAAATTATTAAATATATATGTGTTTTCTAATGAATTTGGTTAACGAATATATTGATCATGCGTATATGTTATGTATCATATACATGGATGTTCATTTATACATTACATCTCATTGTCCATTAATGTGGTATATTGATTAATTCACAATGTTTCCCATATGAACTATATATGTTCTAAAAAATGTACTTATAAAATTAAATTAAATATATTTAAATAATAAATAAATTTTATTATATTTTTAATGATATATATAAATAATTTTCAAATACATTTGTAATTATAATTTTATTAATATATATATATATTAACAATTATATACCAATATTTATAAATATATACTATTTATTGTTATAATTATTAATAAATAAATATATATTTATCTTATATATCATTTTAAATAAATATATACGAATATAAATAAATTATTAAAATTATAACTTTATCAGCGCTATAATTTTAGAATTGATAAATAGGTATTTTATCAGCACCTTTTTAGTGCTGATAAAGGACTATCTTTATCAGCACTAATAAAGCGCTGATAAAGGTATGTATTATCAACGCTTTTTATTTTATTGCTGATAAAACATACCTTTATCAGTGATTTTAACTAGTGCTGATAAAGGTTCCATCCATTTTTATAAAATAAACCTAACAAGATCCTCCTCCCTCGCACCCTTTCAAGCTTTTACAGAAGCTGAACCCTGCGCCGTTGACCCCTCCTCCTTATCCTCCTCCTTTGTCGATGCTGCCTTTTCCTCCTCCTCCGCCGTGACCCTCCTCTTCCTCCTCCTCCACCGCTTCCTTCTCCTCATCTTATGTTGTGACCCCTCCTCCTTCATGACCATTCTCCTCCTCCTCCTCCACCGCTGCTGCTGCCTCCTCCTCCTCCTCCTCCAGCTACCGACTCATCCTCCTCCACCGCCACCACCTCCTACTCCTCTTCTGCCTCCTTCTCCTCTTATTCATTTTGCAGTCCCCTTGTCCATTCGATATTCTCCTGTGTGCCATCCTCATCCAACGACTGTCCCAATAACCTCCTCTACAGTGCATGGATTCCCCCTGGTGAGTCTCTTACGTAATTAATTTTTACTCTTATGAATTATAAAGGCAATTGGTGTACAAAGATAGTCTTTGAGTCACCGTGAAAGCACTATATACTGGTGCGCATGTGTTTTTTTTATGAAATCTAGATTCCTTTTGGAATCCCATAGGTTGTTTTTGTTTGGTTATGATTAGATTCTAAGAGGATATTTTGAGCTGAAGATAGATGATGTGGTCTATAAAGGATTCTATTGGTTTCAAGCTGGTTCGTAGGTGATAGCATAATGACTAGTTTAATTGGGTTAGTGTTTTACTTTGGAATCACATCAGGGGTTATATTAGACAATGATATATTAATATGAGCATGAGATTCCCCTAAAGAGCAAGGAATCATGCTCTAGTACTTAATGGAATATTGGTGGTGGAAGTTGAGAATTATTTAGTTTTGTTATCTAGGGTTTTAATTGTAAAATGACATAAGATGTTTGGTTCAAACTATGATGTGTATTCTTGGTAGGTTTTTTGGATTTCTTCAGAGTTAGTAATTTAGATTAGAAAGTGAGATAACATGTTAGTAACTACCAACCCTTTTGAGGTAGTTTAGGTGGAGGATATTTGACTTATGCTATCATGTGATGTTATATGTAATTATTTGACACATGCATTGATTATTTAATATTTTTTGTGATGGGAATTTTTTAGATCTATCTAAGGATTTACAAGGAACATTTTGTGTTTAAGTTGTACTTGGATGGTGGAGGTGTATCTGTGGAGTTTAGAAATTTGGGAATAAAGGAGAATACCAACATTGTACTGTAATTATCATTTGTGGTTGGGTAAGTTTCATTGTAAGTGGCACTAGGTGTGTCATTAAAAACTTTAAAATGGATTTTGTTAAGAAATTTTTTAGGTGAGAGGCACCATGGATTGAAATTGGCTTTCATGAGTTAAGTATTATGGTGGGGAGTGTCTTAGACTGGGTGATTGACTAAACATTGACATGTATTTTCTCAAGATGGGAAAGCTTAAGTAAGTACCATATCACCATCTCAGTGATGTTTATGAGCTTTGGATTAGGATCATGTGGCATTGTGTCTTCTATTGGGTGCTACAATTTGAAAGCATGTTCGGAGTTCAGGAATAGAATACATTTGTTTGAATCTAAATAGATAACTGATAGTGGTGGTTCAATAGTATTACCACTATGACATATCGAGTATGATAAACATAATGGTAGAGAGTTTGTAATGCCTCATCCATATTGGCATTTGAATTTTTAGTAGGAGATGGATTTTTTTTCAATTAGTGGAAAAACCATTTTAAAAAATGATGGTTCGATATAGAACCTGAAATTTGGGACATCTTAAAGGAGTTTGTTTATATATTTTGAGTCTCGAGATGTGTCTTAGGTTCTTAAACAAGTCACAAAATCTTTTGGAGTTGAAATTATGGTTTTGGGGGTAGCAGCCTAGGGAGCATGGTTTGCACATGATTAGTGATAACCATGCACCACAATAGTGAATATTGGTTTTCATAGGCACACAATTTGTTTAAATCATGTGAGGGGCCTTTGAAAACCATAAAAAATTAATTAATAAAATTTAAAGGAATTTCTCATGGTTTGCAAACTGTTTGTTAAACCATGCAAATTAACCATGTGAAATGGTGTGTCCTGGACAATAAAGACTGTATAGTTTTCACATGGTTTTGAAAACCATTTGGAAAAACCTTGAACTCCTTAAAAAAGTGATGTTTTACAAAAATTCCCTTCTGAACCTTTTATGTTTTACTGAATTTTCCCATTTTCTCATCCAGAACCCCTCCACGCTACGCCACCCTCCCCCTCCTCTCCTCTTGGGTGGTTCTCCCTCACCCAGTGTATGTTTCATCTGTAATCACTTGTATTAGAGAGAATAGGATAATTTTACCTCTATTATTCCTTCTATTTTAGTTTTATTTCATTGTCATACACTGTTCCACTTGGTTAAGCTAATATGTCCTTTTTTTTACATTTTTCTGGTTTCTCATTTTTACCCATTTTAGGCTGAATCAGAGGATGATATTTGGTGTGTGAGGGCTTAGAGGTTATGGCATAGTGAGGAACAATGCATCATAGTCACTTTACCATAGATTATATGATCTCATTTTGACCATGCACATTGATTCTAGATGTGTTTTTACTTATAACCATTGTGGTGTGGCCATCTCCTTTGTGTTGTAGTTCTTTCTCATTTGGGACCCATTGTGGCATGGACCTATGTGTTGTGTTGTGTTGTGAAGCATGTTTTCCTAGATTGCCTATGTGTTGTGTTGTGATGCATGTCTTGTTCTCCCTTATATTTAGGTTCTTTACGATTATGTCCATCAACATCTCCACATCATTCAGTCCCCTAAGCTTATCATTTACACATTCCACATCACTTGTAACTATATGATGAATGAAACCAAACCTATTAAGATTCAATGAAGATTGTAAAATATTTCTGACATATTTTTCCATAGGTTATAAAGTCATCACATAAGTTTTAATCACTTATTAGATTCTGATATCTACTTCACACACTAGGTTCAAAAAACATTAATACCATACAAATGAGGAAAGCCTTAGCAGTGACTACTCTAATGTCCAATCTATAAAATATTTATCAGATATGATACTATCAGGACCCACCCCCATAGGAACTCTAGTGGAGTTGGGAAAATATTAGTGTCTAACCCACTCCTCCCCAAATCCTATATTTAAATGGACATGGGTCAGTTACAATTGGAAATGTAATGATACGACCCAGGATGGTATCATAACCAACAACTAACCTGATTTTCCACTAACATAAGAGGCATTCATGATCCCTATGGGATAGAAACAATACCATGGGAAAAGGTACAATTAATGTGAAATATGTTACCCCTAAATTAGAGTAAATTAAAAACAATCTTTATCCTAAAAACCAGACATGTCTAATTTATAAGTTGAACATCTAGGAAAATATTAGATACAAAAAAATTAATAAATAGGAAGCATATATCATAGATGGAAAATAAAATCCCACTATTGACAAATAAAATTGTTTAACTAGACATGTCCCAATCCTAAATCTCATTGGACCTATTTTGGATAGGTATAACATATGGTTTCTCATTTTATGTTTTCTTTTCAGTTGGAAATCTCATCTGCTGCGCGCCTCACCTCTACCGCGAACACACCTATAAAGCACACTGAATGACACCTTCACGGCGAGTTTTATCCTCTTACTCATTGGTTTCATCTTGTTTTCATGTTATTACTATTTTATATTGATGGTTATGTTGTGAAATATATGGGATAAATTCCCCGCTAAAAATCGTGGCCATTGGTGGTCCTTGTTTGCGCACTAAATGAATTACATGTTGGTTGGTTCCTGTTGAACATTTGAATATAAAAATTGGTAATTTACATATACTTAGATAATGAATGAATTCCCCAGGATGATAAAACTTTTTGTGATAACCCCTGAATTAACAAACGGAATTGAATAAGGGATGCTTTGTAAAATCTGAAATTGTGTTTGTTTGGTTTGTATGGTGTTGTGATTGTGAGTATGATTGTGTGTTTGTATGGTGTTGTGGTTGTTGGAATGATTGGTATGCCATTTGTTTTCCATGTTTTAGTTCCTCCACCATTTAATATCAATCCAAACCTTACCCATTTCAATGACACCACCACTTTTATACTAGTGCAATTCCACTGAATCTTAGAAAACCACTTCTCTATAAGACTCTATGGGATAATTTATGGACACCCTAGTGAAATAACCATAAAAACACATGTAATCAATCCTTCCACACATAATCACTCTATTTAAAATCATACCATCTATTAGTTTAGTTCCATAGTTCTTGACTCGAGACATTATGTTTCCAGAGAAACACTAAAAAACCGATTTATAACAATGCATATAGATCACATGTGGGATACTAAAACATTCTAGTGCAATTGATTCTCATATCTAGTTCCATTGATCAGGTGTTTGATAAAATGGGTGTGATCTACTTTGGTCCTAAGTAATGCATGGAGAGGTAAGGGTATTGTTTACCATAGCAATTTCAATTGATTATAGTTGTATGATGACCCTAGTTGAACATATTTTGTATAATTATTTTGTTAAATATTAATATTACTAAATAAAATAGGATGAATATGAATAAAGAATGGAATAATTCTAATTAGTTGACAAAATAGTATGAATATGGTGTGAAAGAGTTTATCAAGTTGGCAAAATATCATGCATATGAACCTTCTCAAATCCTTTGTCTCTGTTTACGATGTTATTATTCAAGAAAAATTAGTCCAGAAGAGTTATAAGAACACCTGATCTATCACGTAATAGATAAAAGTTATACATGTTGGAATAAACACAGGGAAAAAACGAATGTAGATAGTGGATGGGATAACATTTCATTTTATGGATCATTTGATATGATTACAAGTGTGAGCAATGAAGACGATCGTATGGAGGATGTGATTATAGATGTGGATGATGATGAAGATCTTATTGAGGAAATGAAAATGAAAGCTGAAGATGAACTTTTTGATTGCCCAAAATTGTTTGAGAAGTTAAAGAGTTGTGCAAAGATGCCAATGTATGCTGGTTAAACTAAATAAATAGCATTGTCATCCGTACTGAAGCTGTATAATTTGAAAGTAGGCAACAGGTGGAGTGACACCAGTTTTACGAAACTAGTTGTTCTCCTAAATGACATGCTCCTAGAAGATAATGAGCTCTCAAGCCGAACATACGATGCCAAACGAATGCTACAACTGATGGGTATGATCTCTAAAAGAATACATGCCTGCCCGAATGACTGTATACTATTTCTCAAGGACCACAAATAACTTCAAGAACCCAAAGTGTGGTGATTCTCTATACAAGAAAGATGAATCTAGTCCTACAACCAATTATTCCAAGGTTTAGGTGCCTATATGGAAGTGATAAGACTGTAATACAATTGAAATGGTATGAATATACAAGAATTAATGATAGGAAACTACGTCACCCGATAGAATCTCCTTAGTAGAATAGAATTGATTATGAGTATCCTAAATTTGGAAACGATCCAAGAAACCTTCATCTTGCATTATCTACAGATGGAGTGAATCCTTTTGGTTTTCAAAGCAGCTACCACAGTACATGGATGGTTATGTTAGTAAATTATAACCTACCACCATGTTTATTCATGAAAGGAAAATACATCATGTTATATATGCTTATATCAGGACCAAAAAAACCAGGTAATGATATTGATGTTTATTTGGATCCATTGATCAAGGATTTAAAATTATTGTGGGATTTAGGTGTTATGTTGTATGATGCTTACAAAAATTAAGATTTCACTTTGAGAGCCATGTTGCACAGGATGATAAATGACTTTCCTACTTATGGAAATTTGTCTGGATATAGCATTAAAGGAACTCAAGGGTGTCCCATTTTCAAACAAGGTACACAATCAATTAGGTTGAAACATTCATAAAAAACGGTGTTTTAAGGACATCACAAATTTCTACCCCAACGACATAAGCACTGATCTTAGATGAAGTCATTCGATGGAAGTTTAGAAGAATATACAACACCATATCCACTAACAGTTGATCAATTGTTTGAGAAAGTAAAAGATATGGACACTAATTTTGGTAAACAGTTTTCAAAAAACTTTATGAAAACCGGTAGGAAAAAAAGATCAGATTTTTTGAATTACCATACTAGAATTGTTTGTATGTCAGACATTTTATTGATGTTATGCATGTTGAAAAAAATGTATGTGATAGTTTCATCAGAACGTTGCTAAATGCACCCAGCAAAACAAAGGATGGAATTAAGGCTATGTTGGACATGGTTGAGATGGGAATACGAGAAGAGTTGGCACCAGTGATGGGTGAAAAATGAACATTTCTTCCTCCTGCTGCTTACACTCTTTCCAGGCAAGAGAAATATTAGTTTTTAAACTTCTTGAATGATGTAAAGGTTCCATAGGGTTATTCATCAAATATCAAGAACATCGTGTGAATTAATGATTTAAAGTTAAAGTGTCTGAAATCACATGACTTCCATGTTTTGATGGAAGATATAATTCCTATATATTTACGTTGCATTTTTTCCAAGAATTTTCACCATAAATTAATAAATCTCTATTTCTGCTTCAAAGATATATACAGCAAAGTTAGAGACCCGGTGAAATTTTCAACTATGGAAAGAGAAATTTCCATCATATTATGTCAATTGGAAATGATCTTCGCACCAGCATTATTTGATATGATGCTTCATTTGATGATTCATTTGTTGAGAGAGATTCTACTATGTGGTCCTGTACATTATAGATGGATGTACCCCATTGAATGATATATGAAGATTTTGAAAGGGTATGTCGAAAATCTAAGTCGTCCAGAGGGTTGTATTGTGGAGAAATATATTGTTGAGGAAGCCATTGAATTCTTTACCGAATACCTATCTGGTGTGGAAAACATTGGCCTACCAAATTCTCATCACACTGGGTGGATTAAGGGTGAAATAATTTCTAGAAGAGAGGTTTTCACAATCAATATTACAGATCAGAAGCAGGTCCACCTTTACATTTTTCATAACAGTTTCAACGTTGACCCATATGTTTGAACCCAGAAAGAAATTATTAGGCATTTGAATACATCTAGGGTTGAAAAATAGATATCAGATACACATAATTTATAGTTTATAGGATGGTTTCGGGACCATATTTATAAGAAGTTAGATGAAAATTCGGACACAATTGACTTCAATGGCTAGCCGGAGGACCAAGTGTTTATGTATTATCTTACAATTCTTATATAGTTAATGTTTATACATTCTATACTAATAAACATGATGAAGACAGTACCGTGAAGAATAGTGGGGTTATACTTGTGGATGAAGTGATGCATGTTTCCGATGCTAAGGACAAAAATCCAATTTATGCGAATATGTCATACTTTGGCATCATCAAAAAAATATGGGAGTTGGATTATATGAAATTCCAAGTGATGATTTTTCAATTCAAGTGGGTTGATAATAGGAGTGCTGTTAAAATAGATGAATTGAAATTCATGAAATTTTATTTCAGTAAGGAAAGGGAGAAAGAACAATTGTTTATAATGGAATCACAAGCAGTACAAGTATTTTATGTTCTAGATCTCACAAACTAAAACTAGTCAATTGTTCTGTTATCAACCAAAATAACTGAAGTGTCAGATGAAAGTTCAATAGAGGATGAACCTTTCATTAGGAATTCACAATCATTTCACAGAGGTCCCAATGTAGATGGCGTTTTGTATGTCAGAGGAGACCACAATGAAGGGATTTACATAGTCGATAGATGGTTCAAATCTCTTCAACCTTAAAAAAAAAGAGATTTCAATAATCAGGTTATTTTTTTATTGTAATATACATTGTGCTATGTTATGTTATTATTTGTTAGCTACTACTTTTATATAATCTAAACTAAATGTTAAACCACTTTTATAGATAATGACTTTCGCACCTGCTGATAATGACTGTGATTTATATCTATCAACTCCCACCTATCGCCTTGTAGCGAGGGCTACAGTATTCAATATGAAAAACGACATGCTACACAACATACCACTTCCAACAGGTCATGTTAGAGTGTTTCTTAATGTATCTGATGAGACGAGTACCAAGCTACCTGTTCCAAATGACAATGAAGACATTCATATGTTCGAACAAGCTATTGGAACATTCATCACATGGCTGTCAATTCTTTTAAAAAAACATGCCGACAAGGAGGAATTCTTTTCCAATTTATTTTTCAATATGAACCTATCACATTTAATGAAAAAAGATCTTTATCAATGAATATTATTACAGAACGTCAAAGGGAAGGGGTGAAATGAAAGATATGCTCAAAACTATCTCAAGGATCAACAAAATGATCGAAACGATCTACTGAGAGAACCTTCACCCCGCCTATTCTATATCCACATTTAATATCATTGTATGCTCATGTGGATACAAAGTTGATAGATAGAAAGACTCACACATTTTATTTTGAAAAAAATATGTACAAAGGATAATAATCATATTACATTAGTGTTGACTATGTATATAAAATCCTCAAGTATGAATAGCTAGGAACCTTAGTTGTAAATGTATACATGAGGTATGTTTTCATGATTTGATTTTACAAAATCTGATATACAATGATAATTATGACTAAATACATTTCATATTTTTCACAGGCGTATATATGAAAAATAATTGAAGGGATTTCCCCATGAATAAAAATTTGGACTTGTTAGTTATCACATCACCTCTTCAAAGGAAGAAATAAATGACGATAAAGAGGGTGAAATAATTTCACCCCAGATCAAATAGTTTGAAAAAATATTACGGATGACAAATTTTTTTTAATACCAATGATGCAGGGCTAAAACTCTACAATTTAATCATATCAACTAGATTTTCATTTCTTTCATTACTTATTTCTTTTTGTGTTTTTAGGCGGCATTGGATGCTCATTATGGTCAATTTGGATACTCAAAAGATTCATTTTTTGGATTAAATTCATGGATATCCAATAAACCAACCATGCATGATGGATTTTATCAGTTTTTAATACATTAGATCCAAAATTTTAGAACTGAACATATAGTTATATAAATTAAATTATCTTTTAATGAGGATTCTATTATGATAGGGCGGTGTGTCAATATTATTTACTTACTAGAATGAATCCAGGGCCTAAGGACTAGAACACCCACATGATCTAAAACTGGACAAGTATCCTGGTATATATAATAATATTTCACTATCCAAACACATATCAAAACAAATTACTTATTTTTCTCTATGTTTCTATAGTTTCCAAAACAAACAAATGGAAAGGACTGTGGTTATTATGTTTGTAAAGTTATGAAAGATATCGTATTTCATAAACAAACTAGAATCCCTGAAGAGGTATTTTTGAAAATAATTACTAGTTCATTTAAAATATTTGTTAATCCTTTATGTATTTATATTTTTTCAGTACCACCATGACTGTCGCAAAAACTCATATTCACATGATGATATAGACGTGTTTAGAAACAAATGGTCAGCATACCCAATGGAAGATTGTACACACATAGGATGATGGTGAATTCCTACTACTTATGTTATCCTTATATGATCATTGATATCTCTCTTGTTTACACTTATTGACCATCTATAATCACCCTTTCTTATGTTTCATATCATTAGGTTATAAAGAATGGTTTTAGAAATGATTTGTCTTTCTAGTAAAGAATAACTTGATGAGAGACTCTTATGTACTTTTTTTTATGTTTCCATGTTTCCAAAAGCACTAGACCCGAACTACTATGGCATGGATCATTTATATTCTATATTTTGGTCATTTATGCTACGGTTTCTACTGATTTAGTGCATTTGAAGAAAATTGATTGTACATCACTCACAAATTTAATAACAAAACTAAGGATTATTTACTAGGTAAATGGGTGAAGGAAGATAAGGAAAAGTGAATACTGAATGATGATATCATAGATATGGTATCAGATGAGAGCATCATGGGGATGCCAGATCAAAAGTTCAGATCAGATTCTATGCTAAGAGGTAGTTAACCAACAGTAGTAAAGTGCACAAAGAATCATTAGTTTTGTTATTAGCTTATATCTAGACCAAAGAAACCTTCTAGAAAGATTTAAATGTAATGTTATGATATAATATCTCTATTTTAATGAAAAATTATATAATGAAATGGTGATTTCATTTTCATTATTTCTTATAGGGTTCGTTTATTTTAGAATATTTCTGTCCATGTGACATGCCTTTGTAGGAAGAACAACGATGTTGTGTCTGCTCAATCATAGAGGTAATCTTGATGTTTGAACAATAAAATCATTATCCATATAATTAATGCATTATTTCATACGTATGTTTAATTTATTTCTTTTATGTAAGGAATATTAATATACTCATATGTGATATCAATGTATAAAATGTTTAGGTCATTATAGTTGGTATCAGAGTAACTGGCCTATTCAGAATTGAGCAAACACATTCAATTACTTTGATACTTTAGGTAGATGATCCATAAGTCATTTGAAATGTGTAGGAATAAACCCCACCTTAATATGACACACTGTTGACGCTCCTTTCGTCATAGAATCTAAAGATCGGAAAAGGGGAATATATGAGCACAAAGTGATTCAACCTTTGAAGAAAACATCAAAAATCAACAAAGGGATGAACAAGGAAAACTTTGCCCATAGGCCGCGCAAGTTCCTTCATGGTCGCGCAAGTGGACTTGCACGACGCAACTTGGTGCGCAAGTGACTTGTGCGACCTAATTGATAAACCGCCCGGTAACCGCCCGGGGTCTTCTCCTGCCTATAAATAGACCCTGTGGGCCCCCCATTCGAGAGGATATTTTTTCTTCTTCAGAAACTCGGATTGAAGCTCCCGATGCCCAAGTCTCTTTTCAAAGCTTTCAGAACACTTATAAGGTAATTTCTTACCTAGAACGGAAGATCTAAAGAGAGGGAGTAAAGCATAAAGTGTTGAAACTCATCAACACTTGCGCACCTGAGTGGTCAGCCCTTAAGGGAAGTGGTCACACTTGCGCGCCGCCTTACTCCTTCGATAATACTTGCGCGTCCCTTTTTTGGAAGAACCTCAAGAGGATTCTAAAGGCTTTAATGCAGAGTCGCTCAAATATTTCAAATGCTGGTTGAATATCGCGCAAGTACCCACCATGTCGCGCAGGTATACCTGCGCGACCAATACTTGCGCGCCGCCGCAGTACCTGCGCGCCTTCCAAGACTTGCGCGCCCCTTCCTTTTTGGGTGCCTTTCTTGCCCATTTCACCCCTCTTAAGCCATTACACCTTTCCTTTTTCAAGATCCAATCTTCAAGACACCCTTTGAATCCATTTATGGCATGATTTCTTGATTTGACTTCCTTATCTGAAAGGAATTCTATGGAATATCTCTCAAAAACTAGTGATTTAAATATCTTTATGTCACCAAATATGGAGAGTTCATTTATTCAACCTCATCCTTTAAGATGAGAGAATCCTTAACCGGGGTATCCTTTTCCGGAATAATCCCCAGTCATAAGTCTTAAATATGGGCATCCTCCTCAGGAGTAAGCCCCAAATTCTTAAAATTCCCAAATCTGGGCATCCTCCTCAGGAGTAAGCCCGAAACCTTAATCCCTTAAACCTGGGTCTCCTTTTCAGGAATAAGTCCCAGTCATAATCTTGGGCTTCCTTTTCAGGAGTAAGCCCCAAATTCCCTAACCTGGGCCTCCTTTTCAGGAATAAGTCCCAGTCATAATTATGGGCATCCTCTTTAGGAGTAATCCCCAAGTCCCTTAATTTTTTGGCATCCTTCTTAGGAGTAAGCCCCAGATCCTCTAATTTGGGATTCCTTTTCAGGAATAAGCCCCAAGTCCCTTAAATTCTCTTTAACCAGTCCTAATTTACGTTTGATCTGGGATTCCTTCTCAGGAGTAAAACCCAGTTATCAATCCTCTCCTAATTTGGGTTTCCTTTTCAGGAATAAGTCCCAAGTTAGAGTATTCAAATCTCCATGAAGCACATATACCTTTATGGACCCTATTCCTGGATTTTCTCCCTAAAGTAAATCCTAACCTTCATTTATCTGGGTAGTCATATATACATAAGCCCCAAACCATTTCTTATGATTACATTTTTCATGGACCAATTGTCTATTTTTTACCAATACCTCTTGTTTCTCACACCGAGCATGACTCACGTGAGCTTAGAGAGTAAAAGTAATTATGACTTCCTTTTTTGAGCCATCAATCATAAACATTATACTCCCTTATTCGAACTACGTGGGTTCTGATTCCTTTTCCAAAACAAAGGATACCTAGGTAGTCCATCTATGGGTTCGATCCTAACTCTGAAATAATTCATGTCCTTCTGAATGACAATAAACTTCAAGTGCCCCACTGAGTGGCTTTAAAACCAGCCTGGTCATCATAATGACCAAGAGACTTTTATATAAATGTTTTGAAGGATACCATTGACCAAGAATCTTTAAATAGATATAGATGATTCTCTATTGATGAAGAACCTCGAATACATATAAAAGATTCTCTAAATTGCTTACATATTTAATCATTAATTGTCAAAACTGAAGGAAAAGATCATTTTATACTTGGTAATGTAATAAGAATTCATGAACATAACTTAAATCTATAAAGAGAGTCCCAGAATAAACAATAATTCCCCTAAAAAAGGTGTGATGAATCTGACCTCCCATCCTCTCGACCAATGCAAATTCCTAAACTTCATCAGTCCACAAGCTAATGAGCACCTACCTTTGTAAAGTAGGTCCAAATGGATGTGGAATCATTGGATGTTTCCGGTTCTACGAACAAACCCGTTAGAAACCGATCAGAACATTTGAATCTCTCATTCAGGAGGTCATCCCCGAATTCCGAGGGAAACAAAAAATGGTGAACCCGGCGTGAATCCTTAACCAAGTTAAAATGATCTTTTACCTATTTGTTAAGCCCCTATTTAAAACTCAATAAGAGGGCTAACAAAAACAATCATTGACATGTGTGCTCATCCAAAGGATGAAGTGGCTGAATTTTATCTTGATTACGTCTGTTATATCAAACATGCACTCTTTTCCAAGATCTTCTGTATTTCCATAATGGCTTCTCTCAAATTCACATCTGTGAATACTGATGCTACAAATACCACTGCTTCTATTCCTACTGGATCGTCATCCGCTCTAAAGATGACATCACCTACTCAGCGTCTTCAACGCTGGGTATCAAATGCGCTGGTTAAGGAGTACCGTCAACATGGTACCATCCCAACTCTGGAGGCTGCCCGACAGGCCCTCCAAGTGAAAAACTCACACAGGTCTTCCGGAAAACGACGACCAGTGATCAAGAGGCAGGCGGTGCTGACTACCGTCTCCAACCGTTTCGGGTCGTTATCCCTGGAACGCAATTTCCATTCACTCCCTTACTCTGAGGAAGTGAATGAGCAGGTCCCTCAGGGCCTTAATTCAAAAAGAAAGGAGTCCTTCCCGAGGGCTCCCATCAACAATCGCCCCCAGACTCGTGCGACAGTGCGCCCTCAACATGATGAGGGTACCGACTCCAGGCATTTAGCTCAGGTTCCTCGAACCCGAGCAGGCAAGACGAACCGCCAGAGACGGAATCCGGTTAACAATGAGCAGGTTTTCATCCCTGCCATCTCTGAAGAAGTCCACCAACCTAACTTGGTGACGAACAACGAACAGGCACACACACCTGTCCGTTTTAATTCCGCTGTCCAGCAGACTTGTCTGGCAGCATCAAGCCAATCCCGCCAGGCAATTCCGGCGGAGTAATATAGGCAGGAACATACACCTGCTTATACATCATCAGTTAGTCAGCAGGCTCGCCTGACTACATATGATGGATCTCGTCAACCGCGTTTGGCGAAGTGTAATCAGCAGGCAGATACACCTGCTAGTACTAATCAAGACTACCAACAGTCTCGTTTGGTAGTGCATGGAGAAGTCAGTCGGAAAGCTCCGACGACAAACAGGAGGCAGACTCAACTCTCTGCCTCCACACTTGAGTACTGTCAGGATTCACTGAAAAGAAAAGGAGGATAGGAGTAGGCACATACACCTACTCTAAGCCCGGAATGGACGTATATCCCCATTCCGGCAGATGAAGTCACCAAACATATTTTGTCAATGGTGAAAGAGCAGAAGCAAATTCCTGCTCATATTCTGGATGCTTTCCAGGATATCATAACAGCTTCAACATCATCTCAGGGAAAGACACATAAATCTATCCCTAGCAGTGGAGTGACACATCAACGATTCACTCCAGAACAGACACACACATCTGTTCCAGTCCAAGAGGGTTATGGGGCATACTCCCCCATATCATACGGACAACCAAGTCAGGCACATACACCTGATTTGAGTGGAGATCGTCAGCCTAACATGACCATCTTTCCTGATTAGGCACATACACCTACTCAGAGTAACCACTTTCGTCAAAAAGTGGTTTCCAAAGCGAGTTAGAAGGCATCTAAGAAAAAGATCCGCCCAGCACAGTCAAGAGATCAAAGGCCAATCTGTAACAAGGCCTTGCTCGATGCTGGAGTTCTTGAAGTCCTCAGACATTTATCTGTTGGAATTCAAGATTCTACTCCCTCAGTTCCCAATAACGGGAACATTAATTCCGAAAGTCTTCAACAGACACTTCCTCATGAGGGCTTTCTTCATGAAAATTCGGTCAATCTTGAAGTTTCTTCTTTAGATGAGAGCCACAGGAACCTTCTGTGTGGTCAGAAGACCAAGGAGCAAGAGATCTTATCTTTTGTTGTAACCCATTATGGTGGTCCTCCCCATGATGATGAATTTCTCTGTGAAAGTCCTCTCCACAGTAGTGATTCACATTGCCTGGAAAATACTCCAGTGGAAAATGTAGTGCCGAGAAAGCCCTCTTATCTTGAGGCACTTGCAAATGCGAAACCAGTCATGTCTGATTCTTTATCGCTAGCAAGTGAAATACTTTCTCAATTAGAAGATAGCCCAGGGTATAGGTCATTCTCCGAACCACCCCTAAGTCATGCATCTTCTAGTTTGATCAATGATCTCTCTACCAATCTTGTTGAATCCGATGAAGCAACAAGGAAACACCAACTCTGGTCAAAACAGGTAGAAGAATATTCATTTAATGATAAAGAGGAAATGCTAAACATGAGGAAAAAACTGGCGAAAAGTGAGGTACCAGTCATGTTTTGGCCTTTGGATGACTCCCAGTATGACATTCCAAAGATGTTGATGGAAGATGGAGTCCATGATATTCGTCTCAACATATGGAAAACTCTTTGTCAATTGAAGAAGAAGGTATTATCTTATGATGAATATGAAAATCATCTTAAGATAATAGAAGGGCTACAACGTCAGATTGATTTGGCATCTCTATCAGTCTCTCGGTATCCGAAGGATGAAAAACAACAGAGAAACCTTCAACGTTCATGCCATGGCGCACTAAGAAAATTTCATCAGTTAATTTCCAATGCTCAATCTGTTGTTCATATCAAAGGATGGGGTGTTCACGGAGCACTACATTTCACAGTGCTTTCCAGTCAGCAAAGCCCGCCGAAAATGGTCTCATGCAATGTTATTGCCCATGGCCGGCCACAGTCAATGGGCTTTGTTCATAATCAAAAGCTTGCTCAAGAACAGGCTTTAACTAGTTCCTCTCAAAATCAAGCATATAGAGAACAAGTTGTTGAATTGCTCCTACATCAAGCAGGCGAGAATATTTCACAAGCCTCTCGTATGGAGAAAACACATCATCAAATGACAAAAGTTTCGGAAATCATCCAACGGTCTGTTAAACCAGGTGATAAAAGTGGATACAGGCTAATGCATCCAGCTAATTTCTGAACTAAAATTCACAAGATCAAGAGAGCTTTTAAGAAGGTCTCAGACATAGCATGTCAAGAGCCACCCCAGCTTGTCAGACTGGGGACTCCTTTAACCCAACCCTCAGAGTAAACAAATGGGATTCGAGGAGTTGAGAAGAAGCAGCAGGAACATCCCCAGTTCTCGAGACTGGGGACTCTTTCAAATCATCAATCCCCTTCTCAGAGAATATCGGTCTTTTCTCGATTGGGGAAGAAGCCCCAAGAGGAAAGAAGATCCAAATTATCAGGAGATTCCCTCCAAGTTATAGCTCGTCAAGAAGTTCCTAAAAGATTAAATCAACAAAAGGCAATGTCTCATCAAAGACATGAAAGAAGACAATATCACAGAAATGTTGATAGAAGGGATGTGATGCATTATACATCAATCAATGTCATCAATGCCGTTGTTGCTAATCCACCAGAGGAGACTCACTCAGGGGACTCAGATGAAGAGCGTCCTGCTCAAGAAAATGTATGCGCCGATACAAATGAAGAAGGTGTGCATACACGAAGTCAAAGGATTACTCAGAACCTAGGTAATCCACTTCCTTCTCTCCAAAAAGTATCCAACAAAGGGAGGGGAAAGAATCAGGTTACATATCATTACTCTGGAGAAGGTCAATCGCTCTCGTTAGAGCAAAGGTTTGCAAAACAAGAGGAAGAAATGAAAGAATTAAGAAGGTTGAATGTAGAACTACTTCAGAGTAGTCTTCTTCTTAAGAATGCTAAAGTCCGACAGCCGAAGGAATTTGTTGTAACTTCTGAGATGGATCAGGAATATCCTCCTTTATCAGTACACCCTCAGAGGTCTAATCCTACGGGTCAAACGCAACAACGGTTGGTAGTGCTACCATCAGTTGCAGCACAAATCACCACGTCTGTCCAAGCTCCATTCATTGCACCTACCCAAGACCAAATTCAACCTGATGTTTCTCAAAAGTGAATAACTACTATTGAGTCATTAACAGCTCGTTTAGAAACTATGGAAGGGAAACAGGTGCAAGTTCAACCAGAAAAGAAAGTTTACCCTGAATGGGTAGATTCAATTTATCCTCCATCTAATTTTGGAAACCCTGTTTTCCCCACTTTTAATGGATCATGCGACCCTGAACAACATTTGACGCATTACGTGTCCTGTTGTGATCCTATGATGGGAACTCCAGAGCAGCAAGAAGCAGTGAAACTCAGATGCTTCGTGCAAACCTTGCAAGGACCAGCTTTTGTCTGGTATACAAGCTTGCAATCCCGGTCAATCATCGGATGGGAGGATCTTCGTCAAAAATTCCTTCTTCAGTTTAGCTCAACTTTGCCAAAAACGATAGTTTTCGATCTTATAAACTGCAAGCAAAGGGAGAATGAAAGAGTATCTGATTTCATTGATTGCTGGAAGGGATTACCGTATTCCCTGAGTTTAGCACTCCCTCAAGAAGAGCTGTTGCCAATCTGTATGGAAAATTTGCGTGACGAATTACACACGCCATTGATCCCTGTGAAATACATAGGAGGGTTTCGAGACCTTACTTCAATCGCTCAGCAGATTGAAGATTCCCTTATACAGGCTAAGGTTAAATCTCGTGTAATTCCATCAGCTTCAGGAAAGAGAATGGGTAAAGCAGAAACTGCTACAGTTATGCTTAAACAAGCGCCTGTACCTATTTCTACTTCAAAACCTTCATCTTCTCGAAGGGCTCCACCTCCTGAACGCCAACAACAAAGGCCATTTCTTCCAATTTATCAAAGAGATCAATGATGAAAACAATTTGAGGATTTGAAGAGTAAAACATACTCTTTCTGAAATGAGCAAGTTCCTAGTTACTTCATTTCAGCTCTGGAAAATAATTTGGTTCAATTACCAGTGCCCAAGAGGCCAAACAAGGAAGGATATGAAGACCGCCCCAATTATTGTCCATTTCATCAAATGTTGGGGCATCCCATCCAGGAGTGTTTTGTCTTTAAAGACCTCCTGCAAAAGATGGTCGACTTGGGACAAGTCAAGTTGAAAGGTTCTTCGACTCAGGTAGCATGTGTTACTGCTACAGTTCCAGAGGAGGAAGGTGAATGGAAAGAAGTCAAAAGCAGAAATGCACAGAAGTATAATGATTGGATGGTCAGAAAGACAATCAACCAGACTCATGCCATTTTGCGAACACAATTAAAGAAACCAATTGTGTCTTCTGCCATGAATATTGCGGTAAAACCCTCTTCGTCAGAGGGAAAGTCCTCAAAGAAACGGTTTGATTCAAAGAAGAAAAAAGAATCAGAAGAAGATGAGTATGTGTCAAAGCCTAAATTGTCTTTGACTCTGGCAGACTTTATGCCATCTACTTCAAAACCACGGGCACCGCCCCATCAAACGGCACAGCCTAAACAGGCTAGTCAGGCAGAGTCTTTATTAGACGAAGAGTTAATCTTCGGTTCTGATAATATGATTCAATTAATAGATCCGTATTCCAGTCATAATTTCAATTTTGATGAGCCTGAATTCCCTGTATCAAATAAGGGAATCCGAGGAAGTTCCTGAGGTTCAGGATACAAGGGAAGACGTGGATCTTTCTGAAGCCACTACTCCAATTCTACCCCTGCTAGCACTGTGTATGCAGAAGAAACTCGTGGTAGAGACCTTCAGCGAGCTCAAAAAGAATAAGCAGGTTTTTCTGCTAATAGCCAACCCAGTCTTGGCACAGTTATTTTAGAAGACCGATTGAAGGTTCCATCTTCTTTATCTTATCAAGTAAATGGATCTAATTGGTCTAATCTTCCAAAACCAAGGATGTTGCCAACTTCTATCCCAATACAAGATGCATCAGCTTCCAAATCATCTGCTTCCAAGGTACCTGCTAAACCGCATATTCCTGTTGGGAAATGCAGACCTTTAGATCAAAAGTATGATATATTGAAACACTTGGCCCAAGTACCAGCCAAGTTATCAATTTTGGATGCTTTGAATCTGTCAAAAGATCTTCGGGAAGCACTCATCGAAGCTTTGTCAAGTCCTCAGGAGTTTGAAGCTGAAATTGCTGCAGCTGAAGTCTATCACATAGAGAATAATCCTGCAGAATGCCATGTAGTGATATCTTTTACTGATAAAGATGAAGATGATGTTGTTCATGGGCACATAAAACCTCTGTACTTATCTGGAAAATTCAATGGTGTAGATATCTGAAGAGCTTTCATTGACAATGGTTCAGGAGTCAACCTCATGCCCATTCGTACACTTCGTCGATTGGGCCTCACGGAATCTGATTTATCTCCTTCTACCATGATGTTACAAGGATATGATAAAAATGAACAAGAACCACTGGGCGAAGTTACACTCAGAACTCAGTTTGGAGATCTTGTATCCAATTCGGATTTCATGATTGTTGATCAAGACTCAGCTTTCAACGTCTTGCTTGGAAGACCCTGGCTACATCAGCATGCGACTATCCCTTCATCATACCATCAATGTCTCAAATACTGTTTCAATGGTCAAGTTGGAACATTTTATGGTGATAAGACCCCGTTCAAGACATGTGAGTCTCAATACATTGAGGCAGAATTTTATCACATGAAGGGAAGAGAAAAATCTACAATGAAGAAAATTACCAAAGTTAATGC
This sequence comes from Viscum album, assembly GCA_963277665.1. Classification (NCBI taxonomy): domain Eukaryota; kingdom Viridiplantae; phylum Streptophyta; class Magnoliopsida; order Santalales; family Viscaceae; genus Viscum; species Viscum album. The sequence goes on from OY728142.1 coordinate 1,937,579,359, forward strand.
TCCATATGGTTTGGAGAAAATTCCAATAAACCCATTTACACATGTGAGTACAGATTATGTGTTACCTATCAGTCAAATTGACAAAATAGGCCCAAATCAAAATAATCTTATGGAAAGATCCATAATTTCAATTACGGCAATTGAGCCAGAAAACATGGGAGAAATTGGTAACCTACCAAACAGTGATGAAAGCACAAGTGGTGACGTCTTCATTTCATCTACTGAAATCCAACAGGTCTATACTTCGCCAATCAGGCCAGAAGAAGTTATAGCAACATCGGAGGTGAATAATGATGTCAATTCTCAATCCATCATCTCCTCTTTATTTCCCAAAGAAGGCCCTTTATCATCAATAGGGTCGGAAATGGAAGCTTCTTCTTCAAAATGTGCAAATTTTGACATCTCTTCTGATCATGAAAATTTCGTTTTGTCATCTACTATGCAAGTAGAAATGGAAGAAATAGCATATGATGAAGAGGAAGAGGAAGGTCTTAGAGATGCTCCTCCAGAATTTGAAGAAGGTATCTCTACCACTGTGGATGAAATCAGAGAAATAAATATGGGTACAGAGAAAGATCCACGCCCCACTTTAATTAGTGCGGCCATGACCCTTGAAGAGCAAGAAATGTATACTTATTTTCTAAAGAAAAATAAAGATATTTTTTCTTGAAACTATACAGAAATGCCTGGGCTTGATCCTGATATTGCTACGCATCATTTGGGTTTACCAAAAGAACATCGAGGATTTAAGCAAGCCGCGATAAGAACACACCCAACTTATGCTTCCAAAATTGAAGCTGAAGTGGATAAGCTGATCAAAGCTAACTTCATCAGAGAAGTTCAGTATCCCAAGTGGTTGGCTAATATTGTCCCTGTAAAGAAGAAGAACAGACAAATTAGGGTTTTCATCGATTTCAGAGATCTTAATCGGTATTGTCCTAAAGATGATTTCCCAGTTCCGATTACAGAACTCTTAATTGATGCAACCGCTGGCTATGAAGTACTTTCCTTCATGGATGGATATTCCAAATATAATCAGATCCGAATGGACCCAGAAGATGAGGAATCTACAGCCTTTAGAGCCCCTCAAGGTGTGTTTTGTTACCGGGTGATGCCCTTTGGTTTAAAGAATGCAGGTGCAACATATCAACGCGCCATGCATTGTATCTTCAAACCTTTCTTAGGGAAGTTTGTTGAATGCTATGTAGACGATTTGGTGGTTAAATCCAAACAATTTTCTAATCACTTGGATGATTTGGAAGTCATATTCCACAGGCTTCGACAACATAATTTGAAGATGAACCCCTTAAAATGTGCTTTTGGGGTAACCTCAGGAAAATTCCTCGGCTTTGTTGTACTCCATCGTGGTATTGAAGTCGATCCTGAGAAGACCAAATCAATCCTTGGTATGTCACCTCCTCAGAATTTGAAATAATTAAGAGGACTTCAAGGACACTTAGCCTATATTCGGCGTTTCATCGCCAATTTGGCAGGAAAAAGTTTACCCTTTACCAAATTATTGAAAAAAAGAGTCACTTACCAGTGGACTGAAGAATGTCAATAAGCGTTTGATGTTCTCAAGAAATACCTCTTGAGTCCACCAGTACTCATGCCACCTGTTGAAGGTAGACCACTTATCCTCTATGTGACAGCTCTAGAGCGATCATTGGGTGCCTTTCTTGCTCAAAAGAATGATGTTGGGAATGAAAATAGCCTCTACTATCTCAGTAGAACTATGATTGAAGCAGAAACCCAGTATTCAAGTATTGAGAAGTGCTGCCTAGCATTAATCTTTGCAGTTCAGAAACTGAGACACTACCTGCAACATCACGAGGTCCAATTGGTATCTCGTAATAATCCGCTCAAATTCATCCTTAGTCGTCCAATGCTTACAGGACGTCTAGCAAGGTGGGCAGTTATTTTGCAGCAGTTCGACATTCAGTATGTATCTCAAAAGGCAATAAAGGGCCAAGCTCTGGCTGATTTCTTGGCTGAACATCCTTCAGTGGAAGACATGTCTTCAGATATTGAACTCCCTGATGAGGAAGTTTTTTCTATTCAAGAGTGTCCTCAAACATGGGAAATGTATTTTGATGGTGCTTCCAGAAGTCCAACGGGGAAGAAAATGGAAAATCCTAAATTCAACAAAGTTGGTTTAGGAATTGTACTCATTTCTCCAGATAAGGCATTGTTACCTTATTCCTTTTTATTGTGGGAAGGTGGTACCAATAATGAAGCCGAATACCAAGCTCTTATCATAGGCTTGGAGTTAGCGCTTCAAGCACAAGTGAATCACTTAAAGGTGAAAGGTGATTTAGACTTGGTAATCAAACAAGTCAATGGGGATTATGCCATCAGAAAAGAAGAGTTAATCCCTTTTTATGATTATGTCAGAAAGTTAATGGCAGAATTCCCTTCAGAACCGACATTTTCTTATGTCCCAAGATCACAAAATGCTCAAGATAATGCACTGGCTAATATAGCCACAGCTCTAGAAGATCCAAATAGGGACGAGACAACCATTAGTATTGCCCACCGTCGTTCAATTTCACCTTATGTTCAAGCCAGAACAGAGGAAATTTATGAAATTAGTCCCATTCCTGAACCGTATGGTCATACTATAGGATGGATGTCACCTATCAGGGAATACCTTCAAAATGGAACACTTCCACCTGATAGATCCGAGAAAGAACAAATCCGGTGACGTGTGGTCAATTTTACTCTTTATGATGGCCCAAACCACCTAGAGAAAATTCTCTACAAACATGTTTTTGATGGAGTTCTCTTCAGATGCATTGATGGTGAAGAGACAATGGCTATCATGAAAGAAGTGCATGTAGGAGTCTGTGGTGCCCACCAGTCTGGACATAGATTGTCTGATCAAATTCGATGGCTTGGATACTTTTGGCCTTCAATGATACAAGATTGTGTTGATTTCACAAAGAAATGTCATTCATGTCAAGTACATGCCAACTTCATTCATCAACCTCCAGAGTTGCTTCATACAGCTAAATACTCATGGCCATTTGCCACATGGGGAATGGATGTGGTGGGACCTTACCCTTCAGCTACGGCCAAGCAGTTTAAGTACATTCTTACTGCTACTGATTTCTTTTCCAAATGGGCAGAGGTAGTAACTCTCAAAGAAGTCAGTTCTAAATGCATTGTTAGCTTCATCAAGTCTAACATCATTACTAGATTTGGTGTCCCTCATACCATATTGACGGACAACGGCACCAACTTCTGTTCTTCTGAGGTGAAGAAATTGTATCAAGAATACAACATTAAATCCAACCATTCATCTCGATATCATGCGGCAGCCAATGGCCAAATAGAAGCCTTTAACAAGACTCTTTCAAATATACTGCAAAAGATGGTGGATAAAGATAAGAGGTCATGGCCTGATAAACTCTTTCATGCTTTATGGGCTTATCGGACTACCACCCGCAATGCAACGTGGTCAACTCCATATTCTTTGGTATATGGAACAGAAGCAGTCTTGCCAATTGAAGTTCAATTTCCCTCACTCAGAGTATCCATTTGTGATCAGTTATCTACAGATGAGCAATCCCAAAAGCGATTGAATGAATTGGAATGGTTAGATGAGAAAAGATTGTGCACTTTGCACCGCTTGGAAATCTATCAGAATCGAATAGCACGAGATTTTAACAAAAAAGTTTGTCTTCGTTCATTCATTCAGGGAGAATTGGTATTAGTTCTCAGAACTCCAATGATACTAGGAAAGAAACCTCCCAATCTTGAGCCAAAATGGGAAGGACCTTATTCAATACATAGGGTCTACTCCAATGGAGCTTATTCATTAATCTCGATGGATGGAGAACTCATTACTACTCCAACTAATGCCAGATTTTTGAAGAAATATTTTGTATAAAATACAAAGTATTCACAAGATGTCCTCGCAACATGACACTAAACTGTGCAGCACCAGTTCATCCTTACTATATGACGTTAAACTATACAGCAATGGTCCAGTATGACCTTAAACTGAAACTTCGTCCCACACGACGTTAAACTGTGAAAAAGTTCCCTAAATGGTCCAGTATGACCTTAGACTACAACTAAGTCCTGTATGACCTTAAACTGCATCATCAACGGTCCATGCATATGACCCTAAACTATTTGCAAGTCCCTTACGTCCAGCAAGACGTTAAACTGTGACGTCCTAACTACATGACGCTAAACTTTATAAAAGTCCCTTACGTCCGAAAAGACGTTAATCTACATAAACTGTAAAAAAAAATCCCCAATGCGTCCAACATGACGTTAAAATGGTGCACTCTTTTGTCCTCACTGCATGACATTAAACTACACAGTTCCCCCCTTTCGTCCAACATGACATTAAAATGGTGCACTCTTTTGTCATCACTGCATGACATTAAACTACACAGTTCCCCCCTTTCGTCCAACATGACGTTAAACTCTATTGTTCCCATCGTCCTAAATACATGACGCTAAACTGTACAGAAAGTTCATAATACGTCCTACATGACATTAAACTGTATTTTGTCTCTGCTACATGACACTAAACTGCACAATACCAATAGTCCTAACTGCAAGACTTTAAACAGCATAGTCCCTTTATATGTCCTACATGACATTAAACTATGCATCGTTAAGGTTGTTGTTACCTCTTGTTTCTCACACCGAGTATGACTCACGTGAGTTTAGAGAAAACCTCAACCGTAACACTCTCTTTGGGCCGCTAACCATGTATAAGTCCCAACAAATTTTTTTTTATTAGATCATTGTCCCCAAGAACAACTTGATCATTAATTCATTCTTTAATTTAACTACAAGGACTTTGATCCTTGCCTTCCAGGCTGGGTACATAGGCAACCTCCCAAGGTTCAAGCCCAAAAACAATCTCTTCACATCGATTCACCACCATATGATGTTGATTTGTGAAACTGCCCCTAGAATCAATATCTTTACATTGATTCACTTTCGTCCTTGTTATATGAAGTTAAACTATGCAACACTTTTGTCCAGTACAACAATAAACTACAATACTCTTTGATTTCCTCATTTGAGAGAGAACTATTATTGACATTGATTTTTCAATCATGTTTCATTTCAAAAGACTACGTGCATACATGGTAATGCCTAAACTTTTTATCTCAGGTTAAACCATCATTGCACTAAAGTCCCCTTTCACCCTTCACATGTACGAACCAAATTTGTACAAAGGGTAGTTCTAGAACTACATGGGCTTGATTCTCATCCTTATGGGATATGTAGGAACGTTTGAGTATCCCTCGAATCCAGCCCCAAGTCTTTTGGTCCTAACCCCAAATTTCACTTTCAGTCCCTTGGCTGAAAAGTCCTCATGAAAACACACACTATGTATTCATTATTATGGTCCGAACTCCATGACCCTAAACTAAGATCTCTCATACTTTCGTCCTGCACGACGTTAAACTGCAACGTATGGCTTGATTCTCATTCTTATGAGATACGTAGTGAAGTCCAAAATTTCAATTCATGACCCAGCCACAACATGATTATGGTTATTATTGACCTATGTATCTCTATATACATTGGAAAATACCCATATTTATGTGTTATAATCCTAACCTTAAATATTTTCAGATCTTCATAACCCTTTTCATGACTTTTAGTCACAAAAATGTCAAACTTCTGAGAATTCTTTTTGCCTGACTATGCAGTATGTGCCCATAGGTGTCCTTGCATAAACAGTCCACATAACAGACTTGTTAGCCAAAAGATACTATTTTATTTAACTATGTAGCCAATGCCCTTAGGTGGCCCTGCATAATTCAACCCCCTAACGGGTTTGTTAAATAATGATAACTTCATTCTTGGGAAGAATGCCTCTTTTTTCCTTATTTGTCTTAAACGACAGTATGTAGGGATCCGCAAAAAAATAGCCATCCTTAACATATTTGTCCCATATCCTTTTTCATGATCTGAAAGTATTCAAGTCTATGGTTTATTCTTCTTCCCTACGTTTGGGTTAGACCTTCGTAGGAGTGATATTCATCCATCTCTTCGATAATCTTGTCTGGAAATATCTTCTCCATATTCAAGTACCTCTTTCCATATAGAAAACTTTATACTTTAGAAAATTTGAATCTCCATAAACTTTCACTGGCTTTTAGCACTAGGAAAGTAAATTTCTGAGAGTTCTTTTTGCCTAACTATGCAGCTTGTGCCCATAGGTGGCCTTGCATAAACAGTCTACATAACAGACTTGTTATCCAAAAGATAATATTTTATTTAACTATGCAGCCAATGCCCTTAGGTGGCCCTGCATAATTCAACCCCCTAACGGGTTTGTTAAATAATGGTAACTTCATTCTTGGAAACTACTTCTTCTAATGCCTTTTAGCTCTTTTTCATATCATTCCTCAGATTCAAATATTCTAAAGTCATAGCTTACATATTTTCCCTCATACTTGAGTATGGTAATATGTTTTCAGATAAATTGTCAAGGAATTGAATCAATTTTAATCCATTTTGGTCAAAGCTATTTCGACCTTAAACATTAGTCCCTTTATGTCCGGCACGCATGACTTTAAACTGCCCAAAAAAGACAAAGGAAATCTGAATAAAAGTCAAGTTCCAGCTCACTAAATATACATTTTCATATGATTTAGGTAATATTGAGAAATTAAAAGGTTCAAAGTTTGTAGGGTTATTTGTAATAATCCTAGTAAAAATCAAACTATGCTTACTAAGACCATTGACTTAAGTAAATTTGAAGCAGGTAGTGAAAGAATGCAGGTACAAATGATTGAAGATGAAAGTGTTTTTCATTGATACACAAGAGTTAGAAGAACATCCATAGACTGGAGTCTCTTCTTTTTTTCAAGAATTACAAGAGGCTTTCAACATAACTCTTCATTTGATTTATGGCATCCTGAGATTTATCAGCAGTTACTTGAAGCTCGTGCACTTGACCAGCTTCACTCTTTTCAGCTTGATGAAGTGCCTTCTTAGCATCTGTGATGGCTTTCATGCCATTCATATGAGTTTCATCCAATGATTTATTAAGCTGAACAAGTTCCCCAATAACAGCATCTAACTGTTGCTGAAGTTGCACCTGCTGGACAACTTTTTCTTTGATTTTATGCTTCAGCTCCTTCATCTTGGCAGCATAATCAGCTTCAGCTTGGGATACTGAAGCCTCAAATTCACCTATGTTGACTGACAGTTTCACTCTGATCAAATCTTCACGACTTTTTTGAGCCTGCTCCCTCCTGAAAATGATCTGTTTCACCGTGGCGTGGATCTTTTCATATCCAAAACCACCAAGTCCTAGTATAACAAATTGGGATGACAATCGAGGAATTTTCGATGGTAGCTCTTCTAAAGGAACCCCAGATATGATGTTCCATATGTTGTTCCATGCCTTACGTCGTGAAAAGATGAACTCTTTAAGCATCTCTGGATCTGATTCAACATCATCGTCAGAGGGGGGCATGTAATCTGGAATTAATGCACTTAAAGAAGTGCCCTGTCCTACTTTCCCCCCCTGATTTGTGCTTCTTCACTTTCAATTCCTATTGGGGCAGGGGTTGAGGCCTCACCTCCGGATCTAGTCATTGCAGTTGATGGTCCTGCATGATTAATTGAAAGATTTAGTTAGCTTCAAAGGATAACAAAAGAATAGATTGTCTTGCGAATAAAGTACAATCACAAATATTGTTATCCCTTACCCAAGGATGGTTCAGCAACCTGAGAAGACTTCTCCCCATCTTTCCCAGTCTCAACAGGATTTTCAAGATGGGTCTCAGGAGGGTTTATTGGGTTTAGCTCTACTTGGGATAATGTTTCTGCAATGGTAGGGTTGACATCAATGTCCACACCCTCTTCAGGCATTGGCAGTTCAGCAGCTCTTACGGAAGAAACTGCATATTGTTTTCAGTCATGGTTAGAAGTGTAAATTTAAAAAAAAAATTGGGCGAAGGGTAGCACTCACGCCCAAGGTCTTCTAAATCACATGAAAACTTAGCATGATCATAAAATTCTTCGAAATTCATTCCTTGATTCATCATTTCATCCAATGATATTTTAGAATCCTGGTTAGTCTCACCAGTGGGAGCATTTTCTACATCTTCTTGCCGACTTATGTCCTGCAACCCCTGACCCTGGACAGCATCTTCAACAGTAGGAGGGATACTGGGAATGGATGCTAGCTCTTCTCCAGGAGCAACCAAGTCAGCTTGGGTCTTTGATCGTTCTACAGCACCCTCCACGGCCTTTGAAGGAGGGTCAGTCCCTTCCCTCAAGGGGGAAATTGAAGAAGCCCCTGCAATCCTCAGAAATATGAGTAACCATGTGATTATGAGTATAAACTCATGATTATTCGAAGGACTTAACTCTACTAATGAAGTGTTTAGCTATGGATTTCCTCCTTTGTTGCCTTTGATTCTTTTGTTTTTTCGGAGTATTAGTAGTCTCCCTTTTTGGCACTTGGATTGGCGAATGGAAGGATATGTCCAACGCCTCATTAATGGCCTGCTGGCCTGGAGATATCTCGCCTGGTTTGCGAGGAGAATCAGCAGCAGCCCCGATAGCAGTACCACCAGGGATATACTGTGGTGAAGGAACCCCAGTTCCTTTCTTTGCAAGCTGCGAGATGAATAAAATAACTTCCTTAAGTAACAAAGCTTCAACTGAAATCAAGTTGCAAAGAAAATAAGGAAAGAAAACTTACATCTTCAGGAGCCACGTACTCTTGCCATTCCTCATCTCCAGAACCACCAGCCCCCTCAGTGGCGCCATGATCAATCATTTCCTTCACCCGCCTGGTGATAGGAACAAAGTCATCAGTGGCATATATGAGCATTTCCAGCTCTCTGATGTAAGATCGCACTTTATTGGGGTTATCTTCGTATTGAAGATTTTTAGAAGATATAAGATTTCCTATTCCAGGAAGTTGTAGGCCCTCACAAAAATCCAGCTAGGCGGTCTCAGTACCACAGTATAAGCCCTGCCATAACTGAACAGCCTCTGGTCTTAGATATGAAGGCTGTGAGGAAGGTCCTACAATTTTTTATTTTAATTTCTTCCCAGCTTCTGCAGCTACAGATAGAGAATACGAAAGTAAGAATTATTACTTTATAAAGTATCAGTGATTGAAATTACTACAATGAAACAACTCACCAGGAGTTGATGGAGTGGGTCTTTTAATTCTGGCCGGAGGATTATATCGGGCACGAAACCACTTTTCTGCCGGTTGTGCCTCATCATCCCCATCATGATAATCTGATGAATCAGTTCTAGAAGAGGAGTCTGTTGAACCTATTTCAGGTAGGGAAGCGTCACCTTCATGAGGAATGATTTCTTTCTCTACAGTCCTCTTCCTCTTTCCCACTTGATATACTGGGTGATTCAATATCCCTTTGGGGTATGATGCTATCCAGTGTTCGGCATAATATGTAGTCAAATTATGTGCCACTTTTTCAACTGGTAGATCAAATACGGCCCAGTCTTCTCTCTTGATGTCAGCAACCATAGTTGTCGAGCAACCATCGGATGTTGCTCTAACCTGACATGTACCGGAGGGGATACAACAATCTGTTGCAGACATTTGAATTGGCGTGCAAATCTATATGGAGCATAGGCCTCACATATGATCTCTCCATCAATCCTGGCTACTAACACACCATCCCTGAAAGCTAGCATGTATGCCCTCAAATCCAAATGGGTTGTCCCATCATCAACAAACCGCCCGGATGGCAGACTTCCATAGGGAAAGAAGTTGAATTCCTTAAACATGCTCAGCCTCACTTTCATGTCATAACCATTAATATCTAATGGAGCAATTCCAGAGAATGCTTGCACTGACGGTCTGAAAGAGCTTCCAGGAATTTGTAATCCATTCTGTACATTGTAAGTCCTGAAGTGAGTGGCGATCCATCCCCACAAAACCTGGAATGGTCCCACTATTCTTAAAGGAGATTTACCCAGGAAGACATGAAGTAAACTCCTGTGAATCTTTTCTAAAATGGGGGTAGCTAACCCAACCATTTTCCCTTAGCCAACTTTGCCGCAATGACGAAGGTCCCTGGCCTAACGCCTCCCTTCGAATCCCTAACCGACAAGAGATAAACACTGATCCACATTGCCAAGAAACCCGCCAGATGATTTTGCTTTGGAATTCTTTGATTCACTTCATATCCCCACTTTTCAAACTCTCCTGCTTCTAGAGTTGGCCAGAATGTGCCAGGAGCTCCTCTCTTCTCAGGTTTTGGACAGGTGGTAGGACGTTTGGGCCTGCTATCCTTGGATTTCTTTTTCTTGGATCCTTTTTCTTTTGGCTCCATCCCTTTATTCTCAATAAGAAACACATTCATCCATTCTTCCGAATGAATATCTTTTCTAAAATGAGTTAATGAGGTCTCTGAACTCTTGAGCCTGTGGAATATCTTAAATAATTCTCGAGCTAAAGCAGGAGTCTTCTCTGAATCATTCCAAGTCACCTTGGGAGGAATGAATTCATCATACATATCGCCCAAAATTGGAGCCCCTGAGATCTTGTAGACATCCCACAAACTAATACCTACTTCTCCATGAGTCAAATGGAAAGAATTAGTTGCTGGGCTCCAGTGGCTGAGTATCTCTGGCATGAAGTTATCATGTCTGTAAACATATGTTTGCCCAACCCAGACAGCCTCATATATTGCATCTCTCTTCAGATCCTCGATAAACTCTACGCAGGTCTGTCGCACCCAGTATGCCCACATCCAAGTTGGCTTCACACCTCCCCCAGGACGGAAGTCCCAACTTTTCTTCTAGCCTTTGGATTGATCCATCTGAGCATTTCGGAAGATAGAAGGATGACAATGTGGTTGAATCTCAGGTGTATGTTTTTTCAGATTTGGGCGCCGCCCTTTGCGCCATCAAGACTTGCGCGCCATCTTTCCTTTGGATGTCTGCGATTTCCTCAGAGTCAAATACTCATTTCTTTCGGATCCAACTCTGAGGGGGGACTTTTGTTGACGCTCCTTTCGTCACAGAATCTAAAGATCGGAAAAGGGGAATATATGAGCACAAATTGATTCAACCTTTGAAGAAAACATCAAAAATCGACAAAGGGATGAACAAGGAAAACTTTGCCCATAGGCCGCGCAAGTTCCTTCATGGTCGCGCAAGTGGACTTGCACGACGCAACTTAGCGCGCAAGTGACTTGAGCGACCTAATTGATAAACCGCCCGGTAACCGCCCGGGGTCTTCTCCTGCCTATAAATAGACCATGTGGGCCCCCCATTCGAGAGGATCTTTTTTTTTTCAGAAACTCGGATTGAAGCTCCCGACGCCCAAGTCTCTTTTCAAAGCTTTTGGAACACTTCTAAGGTAATTTCTTACCTAGAACGGAAGATCTAAAGAGAGGGAGTAAGGCCTAAAGTGTTGAAACTCATCAACACTTGCGCGCCTGAGTGGTCATCCCTTAAGGGAAGTGGTCACACTTGCGCGCCACCTTACTCCTTCGATAGAACTTGCGCATCCCTTTTTTGGAAGAACCTCAAGAGGATTCTAAAGGCTTTAATGAAGAGTCGCTCAAATATTTCAAATGCTGGTTGAATATCGCGCAAGTACCCACCATGTCGCACAGGTATACCTGCGCGACCAATACTTGCGCGCCGCCGCAGTACCTGCGCGCCTTCCAAGACTTGCGCGCCCCTTCGTTTTTGGGTGCCTTTCTTGCCCATTTCACCCCTCTTAATCCATTACACCTTTCCTTTTCAAGATCCAGTCTTCAAGACACTCTTCGAATCCATTTATGGCATGATTTCTTGATTTGAATTCCTTATTTGAAAGGAATTCTGTGGAATATCTCTCAAAACCTAGTGATTTAAATATCTTTATGTCACCAAATATGGAGAGTTCATTCATTCAACCTCATCCTTTAAGATGAGAGAATCCTTAACCGGGCTATCCTTTTCAAGAATAATCCCCAGTCATAAGTCTTAAATATGGGAATCCTCCTCAGGAGTAAGCCCTAAATTCTTAAAATTCCCAAATATGGGCATCCTCCTCAGGAGTAAGCCCCAAACCTTAATCCCTTAAACCTGGGTCTCCTTTTCAGGAATAAGTCCCAGTCATAATCTTGGGCTTCCTTTTAAGGAGAAAGCCCCAAATCCCCTAACCTGGGCCTCCTTTTTAGAAATAAGTCCCAGTCATAATTATGGGCATCCTCTTTAGGAGTAAGCCCCAAGTCCCTTAATTTTTTGGCATCCTTCTTAGGAGTAAGCCCCAGATCCTCTAATTTGGGCTTCCTTTTCAGGAATAAGCCCCAAGTCCCTTAAATTCTCTTTAACCATTCCTAATTTACGTTTGATCTGGGATTCCTTCTCAGGATTAAAACTAAGTTATCAATCCTCTCATAATTTGCGTTTCCTTTTCAGGAATAAGTCCCAAGTTAGAGTATTCAAATCTCCATGAAGCACATATACCTTTATGGACCCTATTCCTGGATTTTCTTCCTAAAGTAAATCCTAACCTTCATTTATCTGGGCATTCATATATACATAAGCCCCAAACCATTTCTTATGATTACATTTTTCATGGCCCAATTGTCTATTTTTTTACCAATACCTCTTGTTTCTCACACCGAGCATGACTCACGTGAGCTTAGAGAGTAAAAGTAATTATGACATCCTTTTTTGAGCCATCAATCATAAACATTATACTCCCTTATTCGAACTACGTGGGTTCTGATTCCTTTTACAAAACAAAGGATACGTAGGTAGCCCATCTATGGGTTCGATCCCAACTCTGAAATAATTCATGTCCTTCTAAATGACAATAAACTTCAAGTGCCCCACTGAGTGGCTTTAAAACCAGCCTGGTCATCATAATGACCAAGAGACTTTTATATAAATGTTTTGAAGGATACCATTGACCAAGAATATTTAAATAGATATAGATGATTCTCTATTGATGAAGAACCTCGAATACATATAAAAGATTCTCTAAATTTCTTACATATTTAATCATTGATTGTCAAAACTGAAGGAAAAGATCATTTTGTACTTGGTAATGTAATAAGGATTCATGAACATAACTTAAATCTATAAAGAGAGTCCAGGAATAGACAATAATTCCCCTCAAAAAGGTGTGATGAGTCCGACCTCCCATCCTCTCGACCAATGCAAATTCCTAAGCCTCATCAGTCCACAAGCTAATGAGCGCCTACCTTTGGAAAGTAGGTCCAAATGGATGTGGAATCATTGGATGTTTCCGGTTCTATGAACAAACCCATTAGAAACCGATCGGAACGTTTGAATCTCTCATCCAGTAGGTCATCCCCGAATTCCGAGGGAAACACACACGATGTGACTAGTATGACTCAAAGTGTCTCTTTTTATTTAAAATTAACATTCTTTTTAGTAAAAATAACAAGTGACATACTGAAAACTAAGTAAATGAATTCTGATTGTATTGATACTTTAGGTAAATGATCTATAAGTAATTTGTGACCTGTAGGAATTGACCACACTTCAATTCAATGCATAAGGCGTCTAGTATGACTCAAAGTGTCGCTTTTTATTTAAAATTGACATTAATTTTAGAAAAAAACACAAGTGACATACTGATGGTCAACACCATCACCTAACTGCATAATCTATGGGGGCCTCCACCCACAAAGAGTGGTTAACACCACCTCGATTAAGTATTTTCTATGTGAACACAAATCTAACAGTGAATAAAACAATAAATGATGACCATAAATCACTAAAAAACCTAATTCACATCATCTGACACCTCATTACCCAATGACCATGTCCCTAAAATCATAATGGTCAACACCATCTCAAGTCTTGAGAGCCATGAACTTGTCCTAATGAATTCATCACCTCAAATCCCGATGACCAAGTCACCTAAACCTAGTGATCATCATCACTACAAGTATTTGAGACAAGCCCCACCTGACGAATCACATCACCTTAATCTAGATGATTAGCACCCACCTCAATCCTAAGTCCAAGATCATTACATTCCCATGAAATCAAGTAAGCTATAATTTTTTTATTTAATTCAAATTTACACTCGGCCTAAACATTCCAAGTTAGTCCAAACCTCTTAACCGGATTAACCAATTTTAGTGGAGCAAGTTCATGCCCATAGGCATCTTATAAAATCATTAGAATAATTTAATAAGCATGTATTTAATTAATTATGTTCTCACATGAATAACCCAAACAATTTATATGAACACACCCCCAAAACACTCACAAAATCATGGAGAAAGCTCATAACCACCTACCTTGTACTAGTATGCGCTCACTCATTTGATATCATCCTCAAAATCGATACGAATCGGAAGAAAATGATGTTTTATATGAATGCCCTGAAAATAAGAAAAAAGGCTCACATGGATTTACCGTTCCATATGGAGAGATAAATAGAAAAGAGAAGATAGAATATTTAAGGTATTATTGAGATGAATTTGTATCCACTAATAGATCAAATATCTAAGTATGGATGATGGAGTTCCCTCAAAGCCTACGGAGAAGTAATATGGAGGAGCTCCCTCTGTTGTCCATTGTAAATGGGAGGAAAGAGAGGAGAAAGAATGAAATAGTGAATGAGGGAAAAATTAATTTCCCACTTTTTAATGAGCCACATGTTTTGGCTGCACATTTTGGATAACTGTGTGCCAACCGCATAGTGCCCACTATCTAATCACCACACTACGCCTCTGTTAGTGCTTTCCTGAAATGGAGTTCTCAGGCCCCACTACACCCAAAACCCCAAGGCACTTTTTGAGCCTTAAAACCCATATAAAAACAAGGAATTGGGTCAATCAAACTCTCGTAATTAGGTTCCAAATATCAAAAAAAATTATGGCCCACTCACCAAACATGAAAAATTCAAACAGGTTGAGGACTTTTCAACCAGATCAAAAACCCAAGACATTAAAATCTCCACACCTTAACATAGATCCTCCCTAAGATATCAATATTTACCTAGATATGGTACCACATATACTCATCTCATCAAAATCAACCTGGTTTACCCTAGTCATTAAGTCATAGATCAACTCCCCTCAAGGCACTACCCACCTTAGGAGTTACCTAACCAATCATTTCTTGACCCAAAAATCAAATGTCTCGATGGTCCAACAACCATAAATGGACTCAAAAGTCCTCCCATGATGTATTATCATTCTTTCACCTCATCGGGTGCTCAAATAATACCCATGTCATATTTAACACCTGTAACGACCCAAAGTTTCCTTAATATAAATCCCTCTTAATCTAATTAAATGTCTCTTTATGTTTATATAAAATGTCAAATTATTTGGTTTTATGTTAATAATTTTGACCGTTACTAATATAGTCATTGAACAGTGATCACATGATTAGTATAAATATAGGGCTTTAACAAATCCAATTTACTCAGACAAAAGAAGCGATGGCCTCATCCAGTAGAATTGCAAAGTACGAAGCCCATTTTTCGAATCTCGGAAAAGAGGTGGCGTCCTTGAGCTTCGCTCTTGACCAAGCCCAAGCTGAGCTTCATCATGTCAAGCTTGAACATGACCGTCTATGAGAAAAGTGGAAGTTGATAGAGATTACCACTCGAGCAATGTTATCTGAACCACCCCAAGAGTCTGTCACCATCGCACACCTTACCCTTAGGTCTTATGCAGCTATTTTAAGGGGTTATGTAACAAATCTCTAGTACTATGTTCATGTATATTATTTTTGTATATAATAATGAATATACCTCCATGTCATTTTTTTGATACATTGTAAATAGTTTTTAAAGTACAAATAGTGTTTTTAGTTATTATTTAATTAAGAATTATTTTTTTAATTAAGGGATTTTTGAATTAAATAATATTTTAATAAAATATTATTATTATTATTAAATTAATTTTTATTAAATATAAATGATCTTATAATTTTATGAATACAATTATAATTTTTATTAAGGTTTGAAAGCCATTTCTGTCAAAACCCGTGAATTTTTTATAAATATCGGTTTTTATTTTAAAAGTGAAAATTGACATATTTAGAAAATTATTTAGATAAAATAAATGTTATTTCTGGAATTAGGATGTTGAAATTATCCAACGGTGAATTTTTCATAATTTTCTGAGACAGTCAAATTTTTGGGTAAAAATTAAATACCGTTTAAATATATAATGTGTTTTATGACATCATAATGACCCAATAGTGATGTAATAAAATAATATAATCTTTATGTTCGGACAATATATGTTTTAAAATTAAAATAATGTGATTTTTGGTTTGTTTTACTTACTTTCCAAAGCATTAATGGACCCCTCAAGACTTATTAAACACCTTGTCTTTTTAAATTGTTTTCCATGGGAGTGTGACTCACCTCCACATAAGCAACCCTATTATTTTAAAAAGTTATGACTTTGGCCTTATAAAATATTTTTTTCCTCTTCTCTTTTCTAAAAACCATGGAAAAAAACCATGGGACGGTTTTTGGTTTGTATTAATTTAATATAAGGGGTCCCAAACCTAAATAATAAAGAATTCCCTCACCTTTCCTATATAAACCCACCCAAGCTCCCACTTAATCTTCACTCAAAGCCTTTGGAGTTCATCCAAACTCTGCACTACTCTCTATAGAATCATCACAAGGTTCCCCAAGCTCCCAAGAATCCTCTCTCAAGCCTCTCTCAAGCCTTTGGAAGCACACTTCCAAGTAAGGGTTTTTCTTCCTTTTTCATTTTTGTCCAATTTTCTTTAAGTTGTTTTTCCCTTTTAATTTCAATTATGAATGTTGGGGTATGGTTTCACACCTCCCTAATACTTCCCTCTTTATGTTTTAATGATGGGAGACCCATTTCTCTCTCATTAAATGCCTCCCATGTACACCCGTTACTATGCTGAAATTCTGAAAGGAACTTCTCTCTCCTCATTTACATTCAAGAAATACTTTTGTATCATGAATCTAAATTCCATTAAAATTGCTGGGACATGTATCTATATGAAATACTTACTTTCCATTACATGTAAATATGATGAGTAACCCATTTCTCTCTCATCAACCTTTTTTATGAATTCTTATGTCACGCCGTTACGCTGCCGAAATCGCACCGACTTTCTAAGCCAATGCCATTGTGTAGTGAATACCATGCCCATTTCTCCATCAAGGGTATTCACCTTTATGAACATTTACTTATTGATTATAAAGTTTCATGTATTAATTCCACATTCCTTTATTGTTTAATAAATTATTATGTTTAATGAATCCATGTTTTATGATCCATGTGGCACACTTATGCATGAAATGAAATGTTTAAGAAGGGTGCACCCTTATAGTGCTCCAATGCATTGGGTAAAGTATAGTACCATGATACGTCATGTACAATGAGTGTTGAATCATGATAATTAAAGTGCAACAAGTGTTTACTCGTGCTTCATGTGCAATAAGAATTTACTCATGCCTCATGTGCAATGAGCCTTGGCTCATGCTAATTCCATGTTAAGTGTTGTTGCCACATTTCCATGTTATGATTATCATGCTTTATCATGCCTTTATGTTCATGTTTCTCTTGTGATCTATTGATATGCCTAATGTCTAACATGTATTGTACTCCTCATTTTATTCGATGTGTATTCCCTTACTGGGCTTTATAGCTCTCCCTTTTTTCATGCATGTCCCCATGTTATCCCATGCAATGCTAAGTACGAGGGAATGTAGTGGTCATGTAAAGGAAGTTTTCAATAAAGACGTTGTATTTCATCTTTAAGTTTTTATGTAATGATCCTAAGACCCAAAGAAACTAAACCTCTTGATCTTTTTTGTTGTATCAAGTGAAGTTTTATGTAATAAATCATGTTTAAGTTTGTAATAAAAGCACGGTTTTCATAGTTGGTATCAGAGGATAGGTTTAGTTATTTTTGGGATTAGGATTAGAAAAACATAGTAAAGACTTTGAGACAAGACTAATTATAATAAAAACATCCCTAAGTTTTGGTAATTAATGAGTAAGTGGTTTATCAAGAAAATACATCCCTGTCTGGATACGAGCAGGTAGAGGCAGCTCTGGCACAGATGTATCCTAGGGGTAAAACCCGAAAACACCGTGTTGAGCTAGACTCGAACGGGAACTGGTGCACAAAAGGGGACATGCTGCACTCTTGGTTACGACACTCCCGGGGGATATGTTTTGATAAATTCACAAGCTTAGTATGAACCCTTATTAAGGGAATTAAAAAAAATTCCCCTAAGAATATATGTTAGAAAGTAGATCATGAAAAGCCTAGATTGAAGCCTATAGACTCATGAGTTAAGGAAATAAAAGTTTATTTATAAGTCATCAACTTTTGTCTTTGGATTACCCTTTATGTGTTACCCATAAATTTACTTTTATTCCAGCCAATGGCCGGTAATAGGAGGACTCCGTCTAACAACCGTTGTAAAGATTAGTGTGATGATTGTACTAAAGAGATGCCCAATCCAATGGGAGCGGGAATCGTGAACTTTGTCACGCTTCTCTCTAAGCTTAATCAAGCTTTGAATAGAAACAAGGTTCAAGAGTAACGCTGAAATGCACGGCCGATTGTCGCCTAACGACTGGTCAAAGTTCTGGTGATCTGCTAATGTGTATAACAACACTTGGGTCGAATCCTCGGCGATGATACTTTATAATAGTCGTTTGTTTTTAGTTTATTGTATTTTGATTAGGGGGGTTTGTTTGCAGAGCTTAATTGAAATGATTGATTGATTATAATTGATTTAAAAAATTTATAAAGATTGGGGTGAGTTCATTATTGGGGAGTTAAGCATGTGATATCCTTGAGCCTTACTTTTTATTGCATTAAATTAACACCCATGTCATAAGTTGACGTTGATTGGAATTCCTAAGTATTAAGGCTTTAATCCAAGCCTTAAATTAACTTAGGGTTCTAATATCAATCAAAACTTATTTATGGTAGTTTATTTATGGTTCCAATAATTCATGGAAACCACTCGTTAAACAAAACATATCATTAATCCATGACATATTAAGTTTAACATACACAATATTAATTTAAAGAATACTCATCGAGAAAAACTCTCAATCACTTAACATCACCGAATTATAACTCAAACAAATGAGATATTTACTCATAAATTTGGGTGTTTAATAATCTGGTTATAATTATTATGATTATAAATTAATAAGAGAAGAAAAAGAAAGGGATAAGAAAAGAGTGGTACGTCGACACACACACACGAACAATGATGATAATTAAAAACAAAATTTCGATTGAATAAGGAAGAAAAATAAGGGAAGGGGATTCAACTGTATATGAACTATTTTAAGAACATTAATATTAATCTACAGAAGGTGGATGAGAATAAGAGAAATTAAAGAAGAAACTTGCATTAAAACCGAATTACAAACAAAGAGACTTACAAGATTACAAAAACGAAGAACACGAAAGTAAGTGAAAACAAAGAGGGGAGGAAAGGTCTCTCAAGTAAAAAATTGAGTATGGAAGATCTTCCCAAGACTTTTTAAAGGATTTGGTCATTCCAATATGTTCTCCTCTCTTCTGAAATTCCAACCCCTCTCAAGGAGAGAAGGGGAGAGTATTTATAGCCCAAGGAGTGGACTGTTTCCATTCCCAATCTTTCTCTCCACTTTCATCGCCAATTTTTCTATTCAGAAATCTGAATCACGAGAAGTCACCTTCTTCAAAGTTTTATATAATAAAGGTTTCCTACTAATCTAAATTTTTTGAGTCATTTAGACTTAAGGATCAAAAGTTATGGCCGGTTGATTAAACACAGTTAAACTGTCCATTTCAGTCCAGTCTTTTTGATGTCCAAAATTTGAAAGGGTTTTTGAATATGAAGATGCCTTAAAATCCAAATGATTTCTTCAAAAAAGTCGGCCGCCTATATCTCCTCTTTCACACCGAAAAATATCATCTCTATTTAATGCTTAAATCATGATATATGTCATGAATACTATACTGATTTTAATTCTTGGAAAGAATGGTGGGCTGGATTTTAAAGCTTCATTTGGGTACCTTGTTATTATATTTGGGCCCTGAAATTTCTATAAAATACTCCTTGCATTGTCCCCAGAACTATGGTGGATAATAATAGAATTTGGACTTCTGCATGTAACCCAATAAATCAATCTTCATGAATAGTCCAGTTTCTTCACAGATTCTTTGGTCTTGTTTGTGAGGACCATATGACCCTTTAAATAGAAGAACTGGCTCATGGTACCTTCTAATGAAATGTTTTATATTTAAAGGAGAATACTAAAAAACAAGAAACACACAATTTTGATCAGTATAGTGATATTTATTATTAAAACAGTAAACTGACTGAATTGGACTACTTCTAAAAAATGCTCAAAAATTATACTTAATATTAAAACATTAATATTTCACACAAATTATGAACATTTAATATAAAATCAGTAAAGGGAGTATATAATAATTCATGAAAATATTAATAACATCAACTCCCACACACTTAGTTTTGTGCATGTCCTCATGTGCAACAAATATAAAAACATGACAAAATCATTTTCACTCACCAAGAAATATTAAAATTTTGTTTTCTCCAATCAGGGGAGGTTTAGACTATTTGACTCATCCATTTTGAATTCTAACACAAGTTGTTATAGGTACAATGTTCTAAAACTAATTCATTTTTTCATTCTCAAATTTAGAAATGGAAAATGTGGACACTCAAAACTCACACCTCTCAGGATGATAAAATTCATTTGTGGAGGTTCACTCTTTCACCAACCAAAAGTGAAAATCTTAGAGTTTGAAAAGAGATCTCAGCTTCCAATACCTATCCAAAGTGTGAAATAATCAAGAGGTATTTTTAAGGAGTTTTTCTGTGGCTATGGTATGGTAGGAATATAAAGTCCAAGAGAGAAGAATAGGGGTAAAACACCAACATAGAAAAAGCAATGCACATTTTTTTTTGAAATAAAACATGGAAGGAAATGAAAACACATATTTAATAGGGAATGATTTTGTGAATAAAGACACAATAGAGGAAGAAAATACGAAGGGGATGAGAATATGAAATATTTACAAACCACCAAACTTCTCCCAATGATATAAGAATATAATTCAAGTGTTCTTTTCTTCTTCTTTTTTTTTCTTTGTTTTTTCGAAAGTTGACCTTGAAACAGATCTCACACTCATATCCCAACCCATGTTTGATCTCCTCACGACCCTAATTGTAATAGTTATAACAAGATCAAAGGTTGAGAAAGAGTGATTTTTGACCTACCCAAGACACAACCCATTTATGCAATTTTTTTTGATTTTTTTTCATCATTTTTTATTTTTTTTTTGAATATTTTTTTTAACACTTGTCAATAACATTTACAAAATTACATAAATGGAAGTTCATTACATTCCCAAAAACACACTTAATGATAACCTCTCCCCCACATTGAAATGGATGCTTTCCCTCAAGCAGATGATAACTCGTTGAAAATCAATAATAGGGTACCCAAACAATGAAATCCATTCCCCCCCACACTTAAATTTCAAAAAAATTATGCAATGAAAATCCATGTTGATATTGGGTGGGAAAAGGTATTGGGCTTGTAATGTGGCTATCAAATAAAAGGTTTTAATAGGCTCGAAGGGGCTTTGAAAAAGAGGATTAATGTAAGGGAAATGGGAGGCTATTTGGCTATTGTGATTCTCATGTGGTTCAGAAAATGCCTCTATCATATTAATACACACTAAGGTAGGAAATTCAGCTCGAAGGTCCAAAAACTCAAGACTCACAAATGGGGGTGAAAACACACATTTTGAAAATTTGGCCATAGGTGGCCTTGGCATGAAAGAAAATGTTTTTCCTCACGGTTCGGGAAAAGCATTTTCCAAATCAAAAATTGAGCATTCAAAATTTGTTAATTTTGACACAAAATTCTTTATCCAAAGTCATGATGAAAATACAAAATTTTTGATATGAAAACATGTCTGTTAACTCCCAAAAATGGTTGGACAAAATTTCAAAACTTGATGGTGAGTAAGTATGACTCTTTAATTTTTTGTATTTTTTTAAGTGATTGTTTTCTTTGTTTTTTTAGTTTTTTAGGTTTTTAATTTTTTTTGTATTTTTTATAAAGATACACCCACACAAAAGAGAAAGTGAAAAAGAAAGGTTTTGATAAAGAAAGTGGTAAGAAAAATAAAGAGAGAGGAAAAAGAAGAAAGAGGTAGATAGAGGAAGATATAGAGAGAGAGTTAAAGGAAAAGAGGTGCCCCCTGGTTTAGATTTGGTGGGTCATCGTCTCCATTTGGGGGTAGGTTGACTAAATAAGGTGGGGATCTAATGGAAGTTGATGTGGATCCAGGATAGTGTGTCCTCTCACAGTGATGCTTTAACCGATGTCCATTAACTGTGAATGTCCTTTTGGAAGAGGGGTCTTGGACTTTCACTGCACCAAATGGGTAAACATTAGTAATAACAAAAGGACCTTCCCAACGAGAATTAAGCTTACCTGGGTGAAGCCGAAATCGAGAATTTAAGAGCATTACCTTTTCACCTTCATGAAATACCTTTCTTAGGATGTGTTTGTCATGGAGTACCTTAGCCTTCTCTTTGTACAGATTGGAATTCTCATAGGATTCAAGTGGAATCTCCTCCAATTCAGCTAATTACAGCAATCTTTCTTCACCAGATTTTTCACAATCAAAATTACAGGTTTTCACAACCCAAAATGACTTATGTTGGATTTCAACTGGTAGATGACACGCTTTACCAAAAAACTAGCCAAAAAGGAGACATCCCAATGGGTGTTTTATAGGCAGTTCGATAAGCCCAAAGTGCTTCACCAAGTCTTTCAGGCCAGTATTTTCTGATGGGTTTTACAATTCTTTCAAGAACTCTTTTCACTTCTCTATTAGAAAGTTCAGCCATTCCATTTTTTTGGGGGTGATATGCAGTTGAATTTTTATGTACAACCCCATTATTTTTCAAAAGTGATTCCATGGTTCTATTACAAAAATGGGTTCCTAAGTCACTAATCAAGGCACGAGGCGTGCCAAATCTGTGTAAGATGTGTGTCTTTAGAAACTCACTAACAATATGTGAATCATCCTTTCTAGTGGGTTTTACCTCAACCCACCTAGAAATATAATCAACCGCAAGAAGGATGTATGAGAATCCATTGGAAGGGGGAAATGGTCCCATGAAATCGATGCCCCAAACATCGAAGATCTGGCAGAAAATTAAAGGCTTTTGGGGGATTTTATTTCTCTTGGAAATTGCACCAAACCTTTGGAAAGTGGGATATGATTGACATAACTCATGTGAGTCCTTGAAGAGTGAAGGCCAGAAGAATCCAGAGTCTAGGACCTTTCGGGAGGTCCTTTGTGGTCCAAAGTGGCCACCTCCGGGAAGTGAGTGACAAAATTCTAATATATAAGAATGTTCATTTTCATCGACACATCTCCTTATTACCATGTCAGCCCCAATCTTCCAAAGTTTATTTTCTTCCCAAAAATAGTATTTTGAATCACTTTTCAACTTCATTTTTTGTTCTTTTGAAAACTTTTCAGGAAAAACACTAGAAACCAAGTAATTTACAATTGGGGCATACCATGGTATTTTTGGAGTGAGAGATGAAAGGTGCTCAGTGGGGAATTCAGGATCGATGATTTCAGATTGAGAAGAATTTGAAATTCTACTCAAGTGATCAGCAATAAGGTTTTCTTTTCCTGGTCTATCTTTGATTTAAAGGTCAAACTCTTGGAGCATTAGGATCCATCTTATTAGCCTCGGTTTGGAATCACTTTTCTTGAGTAAGAACTTTATAGCAGAATGGTCTGTGAAGATTATGATTTTGGAACCTAAGAGATAGGGCCAGGATTTATCTAAGGCAGAAACCACTGCTAAAATTTCCTTTTCAGTGACAGTGTTGTGAGATTGAGTTTCATCCAATGTTTTTGAGGAATAATAGATGACATGAGGAATTTTTTCTCTTCTTTGACCAAGAAAAGCCCCAACAGCTCTATCAGAAGCATCACACATCAACTCAAAGGGTAATGACCAATCTAGAGGTTGGATTATCGGGAAAAATGTAAGAGCAGTTTTGAGTTCAATGAAGGCTCTCTTGCAAACCTCATCAAAATGGAAAGTGACATAATTTTGGAGCAAATGAGTGAGTGGGAGGGAAATTTTACTGAAGTTATGGATGAATCTCCGATAGAAACCGACATGACCGAGGAATTAACGGATGTCTCGAATAGAGTTGGGTTCAGGAAGTGATTGGATCACTTCAATTTTGGCAGGATCGACTTCAATACCATCTTTTGAAACTATGTTCCCTAGAACAATTCCATTTGCAACCATGAAGTGACATTTTTCAAAATTTAACACAAGGTTACACTTGACACACTTTTGAAGGACTAGAGAGAGTGAATTCAAACAAGATTCAAATGACTCACCATAAATAGTGAATTCATCCATGAAAACTTCCATGCAGTGTTCAATGAATTCTGAAAAGATACTCATCATACACCTCTGGAATGTTATAGGAGCATTAGAAATGCCAAAAGGAATTCTTCTATATGCATATGTTCCAAAGGGGCATGTGAAAGTAGTCTTTTCTTGGTCCTGAGGTGAGATTGGGAATTGAAAATAGCCGGTGTATCCATCAGGAAAGCAATAGTGTGACTTTCCGGCCAATCTTTCTAGCATTTGATCAAGTAATGGAAGAGGGTAGTGGTCTTTTCGGGTTTCAACATTCAATTTCCTATAGTCAATTCACACACGCCATTTGTTCTTCACTCGAGTTGTGACTACCTCTCCATGTTCATTTGTGACAACAGTTATCCCACCCTTCTTAGGTACAACTTGAATTGGACTAACCAATTCACTAGTAGAAATTGGGTAGATAATACCATCTTGAAGAAGCTTGGTGATCTCTTCCCTAACTACCTCAAGTATGAGTGGATTGAGTCTTCTTTGTGGTTGTCTAATTGGTTTGGATGACTCCTCCAGATGTATGTGATGCATGCAAAGGGCAGGGTTGATTCCTGGTATGTCATCTAGGGTCCAACCTAAGGCTTTTTTGTTTTCCTCTAACACTTGAACAAGTTTGGACTCCTCGGTTTCAGTAAGTGTGGAGGATATAATGACAGGATATGAGTGATCATGGAAGAGGAATGCATATTTCAGGTGTGCAGGAAGAGGTTTGAGATCAGTCTCATATTTCACTTTTGGGATAGACAACTCATGAATAGAAGAAGGGACTTCAGTTGCTTCAGATTCATTTTCCTTAATACTGTCTAAGGTGGAGCAGTAGAGATCACAATTGATGTGGAATTCAAGAGAGTTTTCAAGTTCCTCTAGATTGATGGAGTCTATGAATGAAAGGTCCACATTAGCTTCACCATTTATAACTTGGTTAATCCTAGTGCAGATTTAACAAGATCCTATCTCTTCATAATAGGATGAACATGATGGAATGGGGTTTAATTGACACTTATAAGTGTCCACATAAGGAAGGATTGAGAATGCAGAGTGATCCTCAGATGGGTATCGCATGGCTTGGAAAATGTTGAACTTGACCAGTTGGTCACCGAATTCCATGGATAAGATGCCTGAATGGACATCAATTTTTGTTCTCACAGTCATGAGGAATGGTATTCCTAGAATTAGGGGAGATCGAGAAGAGTTCGTCCCACCTTTCATATCAAGGACATAGAAATCAGCTGGGAAGATAATGTCATCTACTCGAACAAGGAAATCCTCAACTATTCCCTCAGGACTGGCTGTGCTTCGATTGGATAATTGAATGACAACACCCGTTGGATTTAAGGGACCTAGACCAAGGTTGGAGAATATGGATTTGGGCATGACATTAATTGAGGCTCCTAGGTCTATGAGTGCATCACCAAAGTTGGAACTTCCAATTTGGCATGGAACTGTAAAGGTCCCAAGATCTTTTCACTTTATGGGAATAAACTGCTGGGTGGAAACATTTTCAAAGGTCCTAAGTTGCCTCTTGTGGGTGCAAAATTCCTTAAGAAACTTGGCATACTTAGGAATTTTTTTTATGGAATCTAAGAGGGGAATGTTGACTTCAACACGTCTAAACATGTCGAGCATTTCAGGATCAGGTTCAAAGGACTTCCTTGGTTTAGAAACAGCTTGAGGAAAAGGAATTGGATTCCTAAGTGGAATGGAAGGAGGTGAGGGAATGGATTCAGGTTCCTTATCAAGTTTCTTTTTATTTTCGTTTTCTAGGTCAACATTCAAAGAAGGGTTTGAGGATTTATCTTGAGGCATAGCAAGTTGCTTTCCTGATCTAAGTGCAATTGCACTTACATTACCCTTGGGGTTGGGTAATGGTTGAGCTGGGAGTTGGGAAGAATTTGATTGTTGTTGCTGGCTCAGGTGGGATGCAAGTTGACCTATTTGAGTTTCATTTTTTTTAAGGCTAGAATGGGTGAAGGAGGAAAGATCTTCCACTACACTTTTCCATGGTTGCTTGAAAGAATAGGCTTGTCCCTGGTTGGGATTGCCTTGATTTTGGTTCTTGGGAAATCGATTTTATTGGTTTTGGAATTGGGAAGGCTCACTAGGATAATGGAATCCAAGAGGAGGATTGTTCCTTTGAGGTTGAGGAACAAAAGGATAAGGTTGATGGAAGTTACCACCACCTTGACCATATTGGAATTGGTTTGGGTTTTGAGGATGGAATTGAGGTGGGTGAGACATGGGGTTACCATACCTCAAACCTTGGTTAAAGTTAGAGGAGAAGGGCTTAGAGTGAGGTTGGTTGAAGTTTCTAACAAACTGACCTGATAGTTGAGGATTGGTGTTCTGCTGAGCATATGCTGCATTGAGGTCCATTGGTGTAGATGAATCGGATTGATCCTCTTGAAGTTGCGGACATGTGTCAGTTGGATGAGATGGAGAGTTGTAGATTCCACAGTTTTTGATAGGTCCAGGAAACATTGATTGTGGAGAAGACGAGGTTGGGGATTTGGTGGCCACAGCTAGCTGTCGCACAAGACCTGTAAGTTCACTCATCCACTCGGTCATCTTGTTCGGCTCAATTGATTGATTATCTTGGGCTTGTTTGACTTGAGCATGTGCTCGAGTATGGAATTTTTGTGTGTTTGCAGCCATGTTACTTATGAGATCTCTTTCACCTGCAGGAGTTTTATCAACAAGAGCACCGCCACTTGCGGCATCTATGAGAGTTCTCTCCATAGCCAATAACCCCTCATAGAAGTATTGGATCAAGAGTTGGTCAAGGATTTGATGGTGTGGGAAGGTTTCAACAAGCTTTTTGAACCTCTCCCAGTACTCATGGAGTTATTCATTTGGGAACTGACGGATACCACTTATTTCCTTTCGGATAGAAGCAGTACGAGAAGCAGGAAATAATTTCTCTAAGAAGAGTCCCTTCATGTCATTCCATGTGGTTATGGAACCAGGAGGAAGGTAGTAGATCCATGACTTAACAGTGTCAGCTAGGGAGAAACGGAATGCTCGGAGTTTTATTTATTCTTCAGAAACCCCTTGAGGCTTCATGGTAGAGCACACTACTTGGAACTCTTTAAGGTGAAGATGTGGATCCTCACCGGCTAGCCCATGGAAATGAGGAAGAAGATGAATCAAACCCGATTTGAGTTCGAAGTCAGCCTCTATGTTTGGATATTGAATACCAAGAGGTTGGTAATTCATATCAGGGGCAACGAGTTCTTTAAGTGTTTGTTCCCTAGGATTGGCCATATCTAATTCAGCTGGTTGGACAAGGACTGGTTCTTGAATTATTTGATTATCTCTTATGTTCCTCCTATGTTGGCGAAGTGTTCACTCAATTTCAGGGTCAAAAAAATCCGAGGGATTGTTTGGAAGGCTACGGGTAATTCAGATAGATTTTGGAAGAAATAGGAAGATGGTTTTTTTTCAGTGTATAATTTTTAAGAGGAAGACGGGTTTTTCTTTGTGTTTTTTTTTTCAATTTTTTTCAATTTTTTTTGTATTTTTTTTACAATAACCAGAAACTAATAACTACTTAAAGCACCATCCCCGACAACAACACCATTTGGAATGCACAGTCGATTATCGCCTATCGACCGGTCAAAGTTCCGGTGCTCTTCTAATGTGTATAGCAGCACTCGGGTCGAATCCTCGGCGATGATACTTTATAATAGTCGTTTGTTTTTAGTTGATTATATTTTGATTAGGGGGGTTTGTTTTCATAGATTAATTGAAATGACTGATTGAATATAATTGATTTAACAAATTGATAAATATTGGGGTGAGTTCATTATTGGGGAGTTAATCATGTGATATCCTTGAGCCTTACTTTGTATTGCATTAAATTAACACCCATGTCATAAGTTGATGTTGATTGGAATTCCTAAGTGTTAAGGCTTTAATCCAAGCCTTAACTTAACTTAGGGTTTCTAATCTCAATCAAAACTTATTTATGGTAGTGTATTTATGGTTCCAATAATCCATGGAAACCAGTCGTTAAACAAAACATATCATTAATCCATGACATATTAAGTTTAACATACACAATATTAATTTAAAGAATACTCATCGAGAAAAACTCTCAATCACTTAACATCCCCGAATTATAACTCACCCCAATGAGAGATTTACTCAGCCATTTGGGTGTTTAATAATCTGGTTATAATTATTATGATTATAAATTAAGAATAGAAGAAAAAGAAAGGGATAAGAAAAGAGTGGTACGTTGACACACACACACGAACAATGATGATAATTAAAAACAAAATTTCGATTGAATGAGGAAGCAAAAGAAGGGAAGGAGATTCAACTATATATGAACTATTTTAAGAACATTAATATTAATCTACAGAAGTTGGATGAGAATAAGAGAAATTAAAGAAGAAACTTGCATTAAAACCGAATTACAAACAAAGAGACTTACAAGATTACAAAAATGAAGAACACAAAAGTAAGCGAAGACAAAGAGAGGAGGAAAGGTCTCTCAAGTGAAAAATTGAGTATGAAAGATCCCCCCAAGACTTTGTCAAGTATTTGGTCATGCCAATATGTTCTCATCTCTTTTTAAATGCCAACCCCTCTCAAGGAGAGAAGGGGAGAGTATTTATAGCCCAAGGAGTGGACTGTTTGCATTCCCAATCTATCCCTCCACTTGAATCGCCAATTTGGATATTCAGAAAGCCTAATATCGAGAACTCTCCTTCTTCAAAGTTGTATATAATACAGTTTTACGACTACTCTCAAAATTTGGAGTCATTTGGACTTAAGGATAAAAAGTTATATCTGGTTGATTAAACAAAGTTAAACTGTCCATTTCAATCCAGTCTTTTTGAAGTCCAAAATGTGAAAGGGTTTTTGAATATGAAGATGCCTTCAAATACGAATTATTTCTTCAAAAAAGTCTTTCACCTATATCTCCTATTTCACACTGAAAAATATCAGCTTTATTGGATGCTTACATCATGAGATATTTCATGCATACTATATTGATTTTAATTCTCATCCAGAATGGTTGGCTGGATTTTAAAGATTCATTTGGGTGCCTTGTTCTTAGATTTGGGCCCTAAAATTTTTATGAAAGACTCCTTGCATTGTCCTCCGAACTATGGGGGAGAATAATATAATTTTGACTTCTGCATGTAACCCAGTAAATCAATCTTCATGAATAGTCTAGTTTCTTCACAGATTCTTTGGTCTTATTTGTGAGGACTATGTGACCCTTAAAATGGAAAAATTGGCCCATGGTACCTTCTAATGAAATGTTGTATATTTAAATTTGAATCGTACAAAATAAGAACCACACAATTTGGATCAGTATAGTGATAGTTATTATTAAAACAGTAAACTGACTCAATTGGACTACTTCTAAAAAATGCTCAAAAATTATACTTAATATTAAAACATTTATATTTCACACAAATTATGCACATTTCATATAAAATCAGTAAAGGGAGTATATAATAAGTCATTAAAATATTAATAACATTAAACGACCAAACCCCCCTAAGAAGGAACAAGTCGCTATCGAGAGCTTCATGAGACAAAGGCCTCCTACTTTTCGTGGACCATCTGATCCCACGATCGCTAAACAATGGATCAAATCCATTGAAAAGATATTCTCCATCCTTAAATGTTCTAAACAAGAGAATGTTCTCTTGGTAGCTTATCGTATGGAGGGTTAATCTGATCAATGGTGGACGTTGATAAAAAATACGAAGCCTGAGGAGGAGATCGAGGCCTTGGAATGGAAGGATTTTTGGAAGATGTATTTCGATAAATATTTTCCGTGCACCCTCCAGCTTAAGATGGAAAGAGACTTACTTTCCCTTAAGCAAAAAGATGAAGAATCTGTTGGAGAGTATGAGGAAAACTTCACAAGGCTTGCATGATACGCTTTCAGATTTGTTGTTACCTCCGAATACAAAGTTGACCGCTTCTTTGGTGGGCTGAAGCCTAGCCTGCGGAAAGCATTAGCGATCCGTGACTTCGACAGCTATGAAGAAATTGTCCAATGTTCCCTCAAGGTCGAAATAGAGATTAGAGAATCATAAGGGTATCATGGGGATAAGAGGAGTAAGGTGAAATTCAATGCTGGTGATTCGATGGATAAATCCAACGGTGCTAAGAAGATCAACACCCCACTTTCCAAAAGTGCGGAAAGAAGCACCCTGGAAATTGACTTAAGGGGACAAGGAAATGCTTCAGGTATGGAAGAGAAGGGCACCTAGCTGTTAACTGTCGGCAAGAAATACCTGTGGCTGTGATAGAGGAGAGGAACACTTCATTCTAACCTCAACGCGTTGTTCATTGCTACAAATGCAAAGAACAAGGGAATCTTGAAAATCAGTGCCCTAATCCAAGGGTTTTCAGAGGCAACCAACAACCTCCAAGGCAGCAAGGAAGAGCTTTTTCCATCACTTCTTCTAAAGTGAACCCTGACAATGAAGTGGTGATAGGTACACTAGTTATTCATTCAATAATAGTGAACATACTTTTTGATTCAGTTTCTAAGCATTCTTTTATATCTCGAAAGTTTAGTAGAACAATCCCATCACCACCACTAATCATGGAAGTGAAGATGTCAGTGAGTACAGAAAATGGGGAAATCATTGCATCCCATGAATATAAGTCCTCCCCTATTTTAATCTATGGATTGAATTTCCCAGTGAACCTCATCATACTCCCTCTGGTGGAATTTGATGCAATTCTTGGCATGGATTGGCTTTCCTTATATAGAGCCAACATAAATTGTTGGGAGAGGGAAATCACTCTCCATATGGAGAATCGACCCCCGATTATTTAAAAGTGTAAGGAGGAAGATGAATCTCCTTTAGCTCCATCATCTCAAGCATGGATATTACTACCCTATGAGCACATGTATCTGGCTCAGATGATTGAGTCCAAGGAAGAAACCATCCTTGAAGAAATGCCTATTTTGAGGGAATTCGCGGAAGTGTTTCCTGAGGAACTGTCTGGTCTTCCTCCTAGAAGTGATGTTGAATTCTCAATTGAAATTATACCCGGGGCATTACCAATATCCAAGACTCCATATAGAATGGCTGTTGTAGAGCTTGAAGAGCTGAAGAAACAACTACAGGAGAATCTGGATAAGGGGTTTATACACCCAAGTGCTTCACCATGGGGTGCACCAGTCCTCTTCGTCAAGAAGAAGGATGGGTCAATGCGCCTTTGCATCGATTATCGTGAGCTCAAAAAAATCACAATAAAGAACAAGTATCCTCTCCCAAGAATTTATGAATTGTTCGATCAACTGTGTGGAGCACAATACTTCTCCAAGGTAGACTTGCGGTCGGGATATTATCAAGTAAGGGTGAAGAAGGAAGATATCCCCAAGACTGCTTTTTGCACAAGATACGGGCACTATGAATTCATAGTAATTCCTTTCGGACTCACTAATGCTCCAGAAATCTTCATGGACTTGATGAATAGAGTCTTTAGAGATTACCTTGACAAATTTTTGGTAGTCTTTATAGATTATATTCTAATATACTCCAAAACCAAGGAGGATCATGAGGAGCATTTAAGAACTGTACTAGTGACTTTGCACAAGGAGAAGCTCTATGCAAAGTACAGAAAGTGTGATTTTTGGTTGAAGGAGGTCTTATTCTTGGACCATATCATCACAAGCAATGAGATATCTGTGGATCCCTCCAAAACAAGTGCAATTGAGGGATGACCGAGGCCAACATCGGTAACGGATATCCGTAGCTTCTTGGGGTTAGCTGGATATTATTGATGATTTGTGAGGAATTTCTCACGATTGTCCAACCCTCTCACCAAGCTAACTCGGAAGGGAGTAAAGTTTTCTTGGAGTGATGAGTGCGAAGAAAGCTTCAAGGAGTTTAAAAGGAGGATTATCACTGCACCCGTGCTCACTTTACCCACAAGTGGGGAACTTTTTGTGGTATTCAGTGATGCTTCGAAGAAGGGATTAGGTTGTGTGCTGATGCAGAATGATAAAGTGATAAATTATGCCTCAAGGCAGTTGAAAATCCATGAGCAAAACTATCCAATGCATGATCTGGAGTTGTCAGCGGTGATCTTTGCCTTGAAAATCTGGTGGCATTATCTCTATGGGGAGAAATGTGAGGTATATACTAACCACAAGAGTCTTAAATATATATTCACACATAAAGAGCTTAATATGCTCCAAATAAGATAGATAGAGCTCATCAAGGATTATGACTGTTCAATACATTACCACCCTGGGAAAGCGAACAAGGTGGCAGATTCCCTAAGTAGAAAGGACCCAACGATTCTATCAATGATGATAATTGAGAAGGATCCAATCTTATTATACTTGATGAATATGGACATGGGAATCATAAAGAAGGGAAAATCATCAATTCTTTCACAAATGATTGCTCAACCGTCTCTTTTTGAAAGGTTAAAGGAAGCTCAAAAGGATGATGTGGGAACTCAGGAAAAAGAGGAAGCTATCAAAAAAGGAAAATCCTCAGAGTTTAATGTTAATGAGAAGAAGTTGTGTGGTTTGGGAAAAGACTATGTGTTCCATCAAGTCCGGAGCTGAAGAAGGAACTTTTGGAGGACGCACATAGTTCAAATTTCTCTATTCACCCAGGGAGCACAAATATGTATCAAGATCTCCGAGAAAACTTTTGGTGGGATAATATGATGAAGGAGATCGCTGAATATACATCAAAGTTCTTGGTGTGTCAGAAAGTGAAGGAAGAGAGGCATAAGTCTAAGGGGATGATGCAACCATTGCCCATACTAGAATGGAAATGGGAGAACATCACCATGGACTTTGTCACCGGACTTCTAAGGACATCCAAAGGAAACAATGCAATCTGGGTTGTTGTGGATCGTCTTACAAAACTGCACACTTCATTTCTATTCGGGAGGATTTCTCTTTGGATCAATTGGCACAGATATATATATCAGGGAAGTGGTAAGGATGCATGGAGTGACACTATCTATTATGTCTGACTGAGATCCAAGATTCACCTCTAAGTTTTGGAAGAGTCTTTAACATGCTCTGAATACTGAACTGAACTTCAGTACGGCCTATCATCCTCAAACTAATGTCCAATCCGAGCAGACTATCCAAACACTTGAGGACATGTTGAGAGCATGCTCAATGGACTTTAAAGGAGGATGGGATCAACATCTTCCTCTGGTTGAGTTCTCTTATAATAAAAGTTTGCACTCAAGTATCTAAATGGAACCATATGAAGCCCTGTATGGGAAAAGGTGCAGAACACCGGCATGTTGGGATGAGGTCGGTGAACATAAGCTGCTTTGACTAGAAATGGTCGAAGAAATGGTGGAGAAGGTGAAAACCATTCAGCAGCATATCAATTCAGCCCAGAGTCGAAAGAAAAGTTATGCAAATAACTGTCGACGAGACCTTGAGTTTAAAGTTGGAGACATGGTGTTTCTATGCATATCTCCATGGAAGAAGTTCATGAGGCTTGGAAAGAAAGGGAAGTTAAGTCCAAGGTACATCGGCCCCTTCAAGATTCTTGATCACGTTGGGGATGTGGCCTATCAACTAGCACTTCCACCTACCATGGAAAAAGTACATGATGTCTTTCATGTATCCCTCTTAAGGAAGTACATACCGGACCCTTCACATGTACTCTCTTTTGAGGTGGTACAGTTGGATGATGATCTTTCTTATGAGGAGCAACCAGTGAAGATCTAAGATTGTAGAGAAAAAGTCCTACGAAATAGGACAATTCCCCTCATCAAGGTGTTGCGGAGAAACCAAAAGTTTGAAGAAGCGACTTGGGAATCAGAGGAAATGATGAAGCTGAGTTACCCACATCTGTTTTAGTGTGAGAAAAGGAAAATTTCGAGGGTGAAATTTCTTAATGGGGGAATATTGTAACGACCCAAAGTTTCATTAATGGAAATCTCTATTGATCTAATTAAATATATCTTTATGTTTATATAAAATGTTAACTTCTTTGGTTTTATGTTAAGAATTTTGACCGTTGATAATATAGCTGTTGAACAGTGATCACATATTTAGTATAAATATAGGGCTTTAACAAATCCAATTTACTCAGACAAAAGAAGCGATGGCCACATCTAGTAGAATTGCTCCGTACGAAGCCCATTTGTCAGAGCTTAGAAAAGAGGTGGCATCCTTGGGCTTCACTCTTGACCAAGCCCAATCTGAGCTTCATCATGTCAAGATCAAATGGGACTATCTATAGGAAAAGTGGAAGTTGATAGAGATTACCACTCGAGCAATGTTATCCGAACCACCCCAAGAGTCTGTCACCATCGCACACCTTACCCTTAGGTCTTATGTAGCTATTTTAAGGGGTTATGTAACAAATCGCTAGTACTATGTTCATGTATATTATTTTTGTATATAATAATGAATATACCTCCTTGTCATTTTTTTAATACATTGTAAATAGTTTTTAAAGAAAAAATAGTGTTTTTAGTTATTATTTAATTAAGAATTCTATTTTTTTAAAATTAAGGGATTTTTGAATTAAATAATATTTTAATAAAATATTATTATTATTATTAAATTATTTTTTATTAAATATAAATGAACTTATAATTTTATGAATACAATTATAATTTTTATTAATGTTTGAAAGTCATTTCTGTCAAAACCCGTGAATTTTTTATAAATATCGATTTTTATTTTAAAAGTGAAAATTAACATATTTAGAAAATTATTTAGATAAAATAAATGTTATTTCTGGAATCATAACATTGAAATTATCCAACGGTGAATTTTTCATAATTTTCTGAGACAGTCAAATTTTTGGGTAAAAATTAAATACCGTTTAAATATATAATGTGTTTTATGACATCATAATGACCCAATAGTGATGTAATAAAATACTATAATATTTATGTTCGGCCAATATATGTTTTAACATTAAAATAATTTGATTTTGGGTTTGTTTGACTTACTTTTCAAAGCATTAATGGACCCCTCAAGACTTATTAAACACCTTGTCTTTTTAAATTGTTTTCCATGGGAGTGTGACTCACCTCCACATAAGCAATCCTATTATTTTAAAAAGTTCGGACTTTGGCCTTATAAAATATTTTTTTCCTCTTCCATTTTACAAAAACCATGGGAAAAACCATGGGATGGTTTGTGGATTGGATTAATTTAATATAAGGGGTCCCAAACCTAAATAATAAATAATCATCTCACCTTTCCTATATAAACCCACCCAAGATCCCACTACCTCCTCACTCAAAGCCTTTTGAGTTCATCAAACCACTTCATTACTCTCTCTAGAATCCTCATAAGGTTCCCCAAGCTCCCAATAAGCCTCTCTCAAGCCTCTCTCAATCCTTTGGAAGCACAATTCCAAGTAAGAGTTTTTCTTCCTTTCTCATTTTTGTCCAATTTTATTTAAGTTGTTTTGACCTTTTAATTTCAATTATGAATGTTGGGGTATGGTTTCAAACCTACCTCATACTACCCTCTTTATGTTTGAATGATGGGAGACCCCTTTCTCTCTCATTAAATTCCTCCCATGTACACCTGTTACTATGCTGAAATTCCGAAGGGAACTTCTCACTCCTCATTTACATTCAAGCAATACTTTTGTACCATGAATCTAAATTCCATTACAATTGTTGGGACATGTGTCTATATGAACTACTTAATTTCCATTATATGTATATATTATAAATAACCCCTTTCTCTCTCATCAACCTTTTTTATGAATTCTTTTGTCACGTCGTTACACTGCCGAAATCAAACTGACTTTCTAAGCCAATGCCATTGTATAGTGAATACCATTCCCATTTCTCCATCAAGGGTATTCAACCTTATGTACATTTACTTATTGATTATAAAGTTTCCTATATGAATTCCATATTCCTTTATCATGGAATAAATGATTATGTTTAATGAATCCATGTTTTATGATCCATGTGGCACACTTATGCATGAAATGAAATGTTTAAGAAGGGTGCGCCCTTATAGCACTTCAATGCATTGGGTAAAGTATAGTATCATGATACGTCATGTGCAATGAGTGTTGACTCATGCTAATTCAAGTGCAACGAGGGTTTACTCGTGATTCATGTGCAATGATAATTTACTCATGCTCCATGTGCAATGAGCCTTGGCTCATGCTAATTCCATGTTAAGTGTTGTTGCCACATTTCCATGTTATGATTATCATGCTTTATCATGACTTTATGTTCATGTTTCTCTTGTGCTCTATTGATATGCCTAATGTCTAACATGTATTGTACTCTTCATGTTATTCCATTTTTATTCCCTTACTGGGCTTTATAGCTCACCCTTTTTTTATGCATGTCCATAGGTTATCCCATGCAATGCTAAGTACGAGGGAATGTATTGGTCATGTAAAGGAAGTTTTCAATAAAGATGTTGTATTTCATGTTTTAAGTTTTTCTGTAATGATCCTAAGCCCCAAAGACACTAAACCTCTCGATCTTCTTTGTTGTATCAAGTGAAGTTTTATGTAATAAATCATGTTTAAGTTTGTAATAAAAGCAGGGTTTTCATAACACCCATCAAGACTTGTATCTCATCAGATACCCATATATACTTATTCCATACACAACACTCATAAAAACCCGCATCTCATCAAATTCCCATAGATCTTTCATCTCAAAAATTTCTCAAATAAACCTGCATCATATATACATATGCATGACAATAAAAATATGGGTGCCTACTCACCTCATATAGAACCTGCATCACATCAATTCCTAGATGCATACACACCTCACATACAAATCTGCATCGCTTCGATTCCCACATAAATCTTGATTCCAATGCACCTCATATATATATAAACATATCATATCATAATTGATGGAAACCTAGTAACCAGTGCCTAGTTAGTCTAAAAACAATAATCATGCACCTCATGCACCAAAACCGGAAAAATCCAAAATGAAAGAAAAGCTTGGTCACACCCACGACATACCACTAACTATCATTAGATCATTGTCCTACTCTGACCCTAATAGCTTGATAGCGAGCTTCTAGCCTGATGCTCGACTACCTTAGTTCTGGTCTCCCTATGGAACTCCACCAGCCACCAGCCACTGATCCCACAGCTGGGTCCCACTATCTTTTGCAAGACCTCCATGTGTAACTAAATCCCAACTACCCACTCTCGGTACTACTCTCAGTCTAACCTCAGATCCATGAGTCTGCCCTATTCCCTGGCTCCCACCTAACCAATAAGGCTTCCTACATAACCTCTAAAAATGGATCATCTGGTCACACGGATGACACTACTTTCGAACTGTATCACATTGGGTCTAAACATGCCCTAGATTCCTACACTAAAAGAACAGTACTGTAAACCCACTCCTCAAAAGTCTTCCTGAGTCTCTAGCTTGAGTACCTTGTTGATACTTCTCACTACCTCTGAGAATGATGTTAGTCTGAAGATGTTGACCTGCACCCTAATTGTGTGTCACAAGACATCCTCAGAACACTGCACCCTAGTGATGTCATCTCCCACAATATCAGGTGGAAATCATGATAGGTTAGTGAAATTTGGTGAATAGTCCATGATATAAGTATCCCCCTACTAGAGGTTCATGAAATCACAAGATCTTTTTACCCTCGGTGTATTTGGACAAAGTGCTCGAAGAATCTAGCCTCAAAATTCTTCTAAGAGAGTCCCTTGTGTCTGCCTGCATATACCTATACATCCCACAAGCATTATGTTTTTACTCTGATCATGTATTTCACTATCCTCACCCTCTAACCTGGGGTGTCTTGAGCTAGTCAAATATAGTTTGTACCAACTCTATCAAGTTCTCTGTTGTTTACAGTCCACATTCACTCTGAAATAGTAATGGGTGTTGTGACTGGAACTCTTGAGTCAAGTACGCCATAGATAGATCATCTACCAGAGATACCCTATCGATGCCCTATATGAAATGAACTAGGTTCACCCTGAGCTGATCATCAATACATGGATCAAAGTTTTCCATCTGTATCTTTCTCACCTATACCAAATTTTGTACCTAGAGATCATGATCATCCCGACCCTTCAGGGTCTCATACCAACTCTCAGGGGCCTCATCCCATGAACACTTAAGTTGCACTGTATCTCCACCCTCCTAACACTCCACCAAATCCTATCTAGGTGGAATCCCACTGAATACCAATCATGATGGTCAAACAAACATATCATTGTATATATACAAATATCACCAATAGAAAAGGTTATAACAGGTAACACATATCACCACCCTTACACTCCTTTACCACACCATGTCATACAACATCTGGTCTCAAGCCCGCTTACCTACCCATATCAAGGTTAGGTATCAAGTATCATCTAGTCTTATGGCCCCCTACCTACCCACATTAGAGTCAGGCATCACATATAATCTGGCCTCATGGACACTTACCTACCCATGATAAGGCCAGACATCAAATCTCATGTATCAATTTGGGTTAGCTAAGTATAATTCCACTAAAGAGTCTATACATCAAAAACACTATTTAGTTTCTTTGTTGACACTTTAAATAAATCACCCCCAATCATCATCTATGTCTACCCTAATCAGGGCCAGGACCATATATCAGATGCATATAAAGTCACATACAGATCTCATTGGAATCACATGTTTGGGTTGGCTGAGTAGAATGCCACCAAAAGAGGCTAAGTAAGAAAACACTATTTAGCTTCTTTGTTGAAACATTAAACAGTCCAACACCTCTTACTCAATCCAGGTTCCCAATAAAAATCATAAGAAATCATACATCATATGAGCCTAAGTGCCTATCATTATGCGTAATCAAACCTCCCTTGCCATACTAGGCCAAGATTAAAAATCCACATGATAAATAAATATCACACCCAAGTGTGCCACCTGAGGTGGAAATCAAATCAACTGTAAAAGAGAAAAGTAAAATATCAATTTACACTTGTTGG
This sequence comes from Viscum album, assembly GCA_963277665.1. Classification (NCBI taxonomy): domain Eukaryota; kingdom Viridiplantae; phylum Streptophyta; class Magnoliopsida; order Santalales; family Viscaceae; genus Viscum; species Viscum album. Next base: position 1,937,618,734 of record OY728142.1, read on the forward strand.
AAACTTAGTATTTCCCCTGTGCATAGAGATGAAATCACCCAAACATAAGATCTATACCCAATCCTGGCATACTCAAAAGAACAAGTGAGATACTAAAAACCAAGAAAACCCATTCATATTGCTTTAATATTTTAAAACAATGATATATGACTCATTTTTGATGTGTAGGAATAAAACCCACCTCAATACGATGCACAATATGACTGGTATAACTCTAAATGTGTCTTTTTTTATTAAAAATTGACATTTTATTAATGTATTATTTCATATTAATGTTTAATTTATTTCATTATTGTATTACTAACAAAATATTTGTTTTCTTATATAGGTGGATTTTTTTTATTGAGTTCATATGCTTTATTCGGAAAATAATACCATGGATAACAATTTTTGAGAGGGGAACTCAGATGTAAAACGGATGAAACATTAATGTTTTTAACTGTGTGTTAGATAATTGTAATTGTAAGCATATAAAACATTTTTTTAAATGTATATAGCTGTGTGTGTTTTTGTATTCATGATGTAAAGTAAATGTATATAGCATTATTTGTGAAACTCTTGTGTGTGTTGTTTAGTTCTTTTGTGCTTTGTGTGCAGGTGCTATTTTGTGCAGCTGTTTTGTGTGCAGGTGTTGTTTTGTATAGGTTCAATTTGTGTGAAGGTTCTATTTGTGTGCAGGTGTGTAGGTTAAAGTGTGCAGGTGCATGTTCTAGATGTGTTGTTAAATAAATAGAACATCACAGGCAAGTCAGCCTTTATTAGTGCTAAAATGACTGATAAAGGGTGGGGGACCTTTATCAGTATTTTTTTAGTGCGAATAAAGGTCACCCTTTATCAGTGCTTTTTTTATCACTATTAAAGGGGACCCCCTATCTTCTTCGTGATTAACAGTGCTTTTCTAGTTCTTTTAAAATTAGTTTCTAGCACTGATAAAAGCCTTATTTGTAGTAGTGTAGGAGTATTAGTATGAACATTATGACCATAAACTATTTTTAAACTCATGGTCCAAGCATTATGACCTTAAAATATTTACAACCCCATTTTTCTATAATTATGACCTTAAACTATTTACCATAGGCAAAAAAACATATCATATTGAAAACCTATAAGGGAGACTGGAGAAATTGTCATAATCTCCCTACTAGGTCGATCCAATGACTTGTAAAAAAATAATGGGATAAAAAGGAAGATATATAAAGACAACAAGGACCCATTATGAACCCTAGAAAAAACATGGATGTGCTCATTGAACTCCTCAATTTAGAAAAAAAAGTTAGAGAAAAATATTAAGATCCCTTTTCCTCATGAGCTCCCTTGGGAGTTACCCCATTGTGTTACCCTCTTACACCCCTCCCCTCCCTGTCACCTTGGATGGGTGGGTTCTATTTATGTCTTTTTACAATTACTCAACATATGATGTTAAACTATGTGTCTATCGTACTCACTATATGATGTTAAATTGCATGTATATCTTCTTTATTGCATGATGTAAAATTGTGATGCATCTTAGGACCCCTTCTAAGGATCCCTTTCCCCCTTCAGTGATGGTAACATACCACATAATTCATGATTTTCGACCATCGCTCAACATCTGAGATGATGCTCCCATTAGAAGACAAGTCTAACCCTTTTTTATACTGATACGCCTAACCAATGTTTTGAAATCCATAGTGGCATAATTCTGAGACTTTTCAACCATATTTTAACATTCCATAAGTTCATCCCCACACATTGTGCCTCCCTTGACTTGGATCCCCATTAACCATTCATGTCTGAATGGGGGCCCCTAATAGCAATGGTGTCTAGCCAAAATGGCTCACCTACTACACTGGGAACACGCTCTGAAAGACTTCCAACATCATTTTGAGATAGGTTCTATTTTTTGAACATGTTCAGAAGTAAAACCTCATTTATTTGTCCCTATCCTTGGAAAAATGATACTAGATTATGCATTTCGAACATGGTCAGTAGTTATCCTCTATCATCACATCACCCCCTTTGTGTTCCAAATCCTACGCATCTCAATTCATGCTCTTCATGACCCCTTTTTTTGGTTATCATTGAACACCGCTAACATTACCCCATTTGTGCACTAGCACACATTGAGAAATAAAATTATATGTTTAGAGAGATTTGTCCTCCATCCATAGTATTTGTAGTTGGGACACTCCCAAAGGTCAATAATCAAGTTCATACCTTGAGTGTTCAACCCTTTTCTAGCACCCACATCGATGAGAAATATTCTATTTTCCCATTTTTTCCCACACTGATCCTGAATCAATTTGTCTTAGGGAATAATTTTTTGTTTTATTGTCAATGTAATTGAGATTCAGAAAAAAGAAAAAATTTAAAGAATACATGAATTTAAAAAAACATCCAAAGTTTGGGAGGGTCATCCACATGTTGTAGCTTCTCCTTTATTACAGGATAGGGTAAAATGTCCTTAACATTCATCCTCAGTGACCAAGAGATTGATCTCATCTAGGATCTGTTGAGTACCCTCCAGAGTCCACTATTTCTCTATCAAATTAGACTCCTCCTCCTTTACAACAGGAAAAACTTATTTGGCCTTGATTCATAATTGATCTCGCTCAGCTTGGTACTCAACCACTGGAGATGATACCTCTACTACCTTGTCTTTATCTACCACTAATTTATCCCTTAGTTGGTCTATGATCTCTTCTTGAGCAATGAAAATGGATGCATTCTCTTGAGCTTGCCCTTTTAGGTGAGTGATCTAATCTTTCACTTCTTAGAGATCCTGAGTTCCCATAGCCTTTTTCTTATGATAGGAGACTTTAAACTCTTTCCACTCATTGTGTGCATAATCAATGATAAATTCTTAATATAGTGCATAGGGGACACTAGAGTCCACTCCACCAGTCCCCAAGATGATTATACAATGGTGAAGATATCCCACCCAGTTTGGCAGATCAACTAGTGAAGTGTGGGTGATAAAATTTCACACACTCCTCTATTCCTTGCATCAGAAAACTTAATTCTCCTTGGGGACATCCGATATGGAATCCTTGATATCCTTAGGTGGAATAGGATTGTACCGAGGGAATACCTCTAACATTTCATTGGATGGGTCATTTGTGGAAAATTCCATAGGTGGTATGATCCCTAAGTCCAAAAGAAATGCACCCTCATTAGACCCCTCATCCATATAGGGAGCCTTAGATTACTCCTATAGCACATCTAAGCTAGGACCATCCATCACATCCTCCTTAACCTTATACTTTGGTGGAATGATCTTGAATACCTTAGTTTAGGCATCAACTCCAGTATCCATTGTCGACGATGCTTCCAAGATAGGTGCAGTCATTGTAGATTCCTCAATCACCTTAGTTGTCAGCCCGATGTCCACCTCCTCCATTAAGGATTCATCTCCATTAGCCACCTCATGTAGAACTTCTATAGTAGACTCAACTACCACAACCTTCATTGAATGTGTAGCCTCATCCAATTCTACTACCACATGATCGAGTGTCACAACAACTAGATGATCTCCAAACATAGTTTGAACTTCCATTTGAATCATAGAGTTATTTGAGAATGACTTATGAGAGGAAAACATGAAAAAAAGAAAAGGGGGAAAGGGATTACAATAAAAGTGATGATAAATTCAGATAGATTCAATAGAAATATTCCTAGCATGTAAATTCCCCCATTAGTCTTCTCCTCAGATGTAAGTTACACTTTAGCCAAAGTTCAACTTTCTATTGATGAAACATTAGTGAGAGGCCCCTCACTCTCTCCCTCAAGGGTTGGGGATCCCCTGTCATCTATCTAAGTTTAATCACAAACCTCACCCTCCTCGGAGATCATCAAATCCTATAGAAGTAAAAATAAGTTAGTCATAAATCTTAGGTATTTTTTAGTTTTCAATACATATAAGGTTAGAATATTTACCTAATAAATAGAAGGACCTTCATCCCTAAGAGAGTCCTGATAGGAATCACTTCCCCAAGATTCTTCCCCCAACCCCTCTTGGAGATTTGTGTGTATATCTAACTCACTTTTTGAGAGATTTGGAGAAGATATAATGCCTATAAACACCTTCAATCATCTAGTCAGAGTATTTATAATGCTGAAAGAGTGGACCAAGTCTTCCATTTCTATCATGTATTGCACCGCCTCGGCTCGGGGTATATGTAATCCTTACCTTGTATAACCCAGCTGAGTGAGGAATATATCATTAGTGTTGAGACACTACCATATCCCATGGAGAGTGTTTATTTTTTGGTAGATTCTATAAATCACCCAGTTATTAAGAAATATAGCATATCTAGGAACATATGGGTGGGGAAGTTACTTAGACCCTAGACATACACCCTCAAAATAGATTCAGAGGGTCCACCTTCCTCTAAAAACTGCTTGACCAGGAGCATCAATCCTATTACTTCTCCTCTCCCTATGGATTCCACCTATGAAAGGACATGAATTGTTAGCTCTGCAGCTACTTCTACACCCACCAGACCAACACTACCTCCACGGTGTTCCCTACCCACCACTCAACTTCGACTCCATGGCCATGGGACCCATTCTTCCTCATCGTTCTGAGTTGTTTTCCGCCTCATCATGTCCTTGGTATATGCACTCTTCTAACTCAACACATAATCATGGGTGAGCCTATATGTAGTAATGAGTGGCGTCAGTTCATTTCGGCCCCTCTAATATCCATGCACAAACATGTGCCATATATATCTTAGTACCAAGGGTTGTAATTATATGTTTAATCCCATGTACACCCTCTTTTTCAACCATTGGAGGCATTAGAACTTCCTCATGAAGAGATGTGGGGTGTACGGCTCCCAGATCACCTCGTAGTCCACCCTCATCGGCAGTATCCCACCTCAAAAGTCCAGAAGGTAAAAACACTTCTTAATATAACTTGTGTCATAATTGGTCACCACTCCCATGATAAGGGGAAAAAATGGAAGATAAATTTTCCTTCCATCCTGATCCTAACTAGCACGTCCACCGAGCCCAAGTTGAGATGCCAACTCCCTATGATGTTAAGGATAGACAGTTGATTTTTTTTTGAGAGGAGAGATAGGGTTTGGATACTCATATTCCCCCATGTGTAGGGTGACCTAACTATATAGGAATTGGAAGGGATCACACACAGATAGAGGAGCCTTTCCATAGATGATGTGGTGTAAAACCTTGTATATATTTACTAGCACTAGAACCACTAGGTTTACACGACTCCCTATCGCTAGAATCGACACCATGAATAGGGTGCTCAGCCGCACCCCCATGTGTGCATATCACACTGGAAGCATCCACACACATATCAATGTGGTGATAAACCCAGATTTTCTATAGTAACCTCGGGCTTTATGTTATATCCCCACAACTACCATTTTATTTATACCAAGATCCTCCAATATGAGTGATACTTGCTTCACTAAAATGAATTAGTTCATTGTAATGAACTCCCTAGTATCATGTTTTTTGGTTCATTCAATAAATACTTTAACCATTTCTTGAAATGGATGTCCTTAATCTCTAGTTTGTGCTCACTTATCCCCATCACCAAGCATAGAAACACCATTTTGTGGCTAGAAGTTGTTCCTATTCCTCCCAAAAATTCTATTCGAGGATGAATACATCATACATGGCCTCTTGGATTGGTATCCCAACAATCTGGTAGAGATCCCACAAGCTGATTCGAACTTACCCATTGTTCAAATGAAATGTGTTGGTACCTAGTGACCACCTAATCAATAGCTCTGGCATGATTTCCAAGTGATGGTAGACATGGAATTAAGAGGACCATGCTACCTCATAAATTCAAATACACTTTATCTCCATCTAAAATTCATTATATTAATAGCATACCCAGTACTCCCAATCCCATTTGTCCATGAAGTTTCCACCCTAGCGTAGGTCCCATTCATTGGTCCAACCTTTGAGATGGTTTGTCAGACCCACCTTGAGAATATTCTCAAACTAAGGGGGAGATGCCTCCACTTCCAATGCATTATCATTTATGTTGTTCACATGGTTTTATAAGGTATTCAAGGTAAGAGACATGTGGTCCTTCAAGATGTGCCCCCCCAACATCCCTATTACACTCGTGCTACCCAAGTGTGCTCTGTAACTAGTAGGTAGGATCAACCTGATCAGCACTGGGGATAAACACATTGTACCTTAGTCCAAAATCATATAGTGGTATCCTATTTCACAATGGGTATTCCTATTGAGCCTCTATTAGTAGTGTGGTGAGTGTGTAATGGTTTAACTTAGTTTGGAATCTATCCTCGATCATGAGGTTACCAAAAATCTCCTTTGTTGGTTCGTGAAAGATTCAATACCCTCAAAATCTATTGATCAAATTTGGTTTATGAATTTTGTTTCACAGAGGTTATTTCATGAAGGTCAAGTTCATAAAAGTCTATTCATGGAATCTTGTTTGTGGAAGTTTATTTTCAGAATAGTGGTTCACAGAAGAGGTGAGTTTCACAAGTGGTGGGGATCGGAATAAAGAAACTCTCATTAAGTTATTGAGTTTTGTGAAAAGATAGCACTGGACTACCTTTTGTGAAAAGCTCATGGCCCCCTAAGGTACCCCCACCCCTATTCATAAGAATATGATCAAACCAAGTTTTGAAAATAGGTCTTTCCAATCACTATTTTTTTTTCAGTTTTCCCTCAAAATCTGACCCCCTCTTCCTCTTCATATCCAATTATGAGGGGGAATTTTTTAATGCCAAAATACATGTGTCACTGAAGAGTTCTAGGAAGGAATGGAAGGTTCGAAGTGAATTTGGTCCAAAACATCTTAAAAATCCACTTAAGGTTTTGGTCCACGAAGGTCAAAATCTTCTAAAAATGGAACCATCTTGTGGAGGTCCTTGACCACATGAATATTTGATGGAAACCTTTGTAGAATGTAAGTATATTTCATGGAACTCTATTTTGTAGAAGTTGGTGGCGACATGAATCTTTGATTGTAACCTTCACACAATGTAAATTTGGTTCACAGAACCCCATCAGTTCGTGAAGATCATAATATTTTGTGAAATACTCTATATTTTTTAAAACCAATTACCTTTCCTTTTCTGGGCCTATAAATACCCCCTATGTCCGAAATTTAATAGGATACAACCTTTTAGTTTTTGAGAAAATATCTGAATTCATGAAACTCAAAATCTTCATAGACGAGAGAGAATATGGATTTCCAAAGGTAGTCATCTTTAGTGAAACAGTCTCCCATGGGTTTTTGAGAACCCCATCCCATGGTAGATATTAATTTAATGAAGGTATGTGGCCTTCATATAAGAATAAATACCATTGTGGATCTTTGGGTTTTGCAAGATATTATCCTTCATAAAACCAACCCCATGGAAACCAAGACTTTTCCCCAATGTAGGGGCACCCTATTTCATGAAACATATTCTTTCATGAGACCCCTAACCTATGTAATACCCCTAGCCTTTTCAAATCCATATCCTTTCATGAAACCCATCCTCCAGGTATCTTCGTGGTGCCTCCTTTCAGCTAATCCCATTTATCAAAAGTTGAGTTCCCATTTCCCATGTGATCATCCAAAACTGGTTCACCACATCCCAAACCTCCATGTGGATGGTACCAACAAATCTACCTTTTTATCATAAGAATAGGTACCCTAATTCCTTTTTCTCAAAATCATGGTCACCCAAACTTTGGGCCTCCTAATTTACACTCCTCCACATTAGTTTCTACACCATGCCCCGCCTAGAGGTGCATGTGCATGGGTAGTGTGTATGTAATCCATAAAGGTGGAATAACTAAGGGGAATGACTTACCTATCTCATTAGAGATTCATTTTTATATATATTCCTCTCACCATGACATAATACCCCACAAGTTGTAATCCCCATCCACATCCTAGACATATGAATTTAAACTGCACGAAAAAATACTCAACATATGGCATAAAATTGTATCCTTACCATGTTTGATGAACATAGAATTCTCCATGTATGATCATCATGGGATTCCACCCTTTATCTTACCGTAGGATGAAACCCCTATTCAAGGAAACTTACATGTGTAAGCCCCACACTGTCCCTCATTGACTCTCCTTCCACGACATGAGCATCCTTACCATATGTCATTAAACTGCATGGACTGATCCTATCACATGACCTTAAAATGTTTCATTGAACTATGTGGGTTTTAATCCATGTTTACCAATAGGGTATGTAGGATTCCTCATTGAGGTTCAATCCTAAAAAACCCAAGTGTGAAATCTTCCTCCCTAGAGACACACACCATCAAATCCGAGTGTGAAATCATCCCCCCTAGGGACACAATCCACCAAATCCCAAGTGTGGTCATCTTACCCCCACTTGGGACACACTTAATCAACCCATCCATCCCTAAAATAAGTTAAATTTATGAATCACCTATTCCAAAAATATGTTAAACTTGTGACCAATTTGTCCATGTTATATGTTAAACCTATGACACATATATCCCTAAAAGATGTTAAACATGTGACCCATCTATCCCCACAATATGTTAAACCTTTGAACCACCTATCCCCACAAAGACATTAAACCTATAACCCATATGTCCCCACAAGATGTTAACCATGTGACCCATGTGTCCCCACAAGGCATTAAATATGTGTCCTTATCCAAAATCTTTACCCCATACAATAAACATGGGATTCCTGAGGTAAAAATCCTCAGAAGAATTATGACCCTAGCATCAATCGCCTCATGGAAAACATGGGATGCCTTAAGTTCTTCACCTAAGATGCCTCATATGATATGCCTCTAAATTTCAAAGTATAGGAATTTACAGGTTCCCAAAAAACCCACTATTGATAAATGCTCAAAAATTCCCAACGTTATTACCTCTTCTGAGAAAAATGTTCTTCCCTATCAAGATAGAAATAACATAATTAATCGATGTCTACCTCAATATAGAAACATGAATGAGTTTCATGAACATGACTTAAATCTATGAGGGAGAACTGGTCTAGGTGATGATATCTAAGTAGGAATCCATGTAAGGAGGTTTTGATATCTCATTATCCCTTTTTGATCAAGGAACATACATCACCGATTAAAGTGATAGAATCCACCCGCATTTGGAAAGTGGGAATACAGGGTAACAAAAGAGTGTGTGATGGGATAAAATAGATGAAAGCATCAGAAACAATGGTGAAATGACCATATTGTGAAGATCCCATGATCATTTTTTTCATCCTTCATAGTTATCTGGAATTTTCCTTGACACAACACCACCACATCTACCAAAAATTGTATTTTGGACATCCCTATTTACCATAGAAAAATTCTCCTAGCACAATTCCCACTCCATGAGAGTTTCACCCTTCCTCATGTTATACAGGTAAATTCTTCTCATACCACTCCCTAGGTTTTCTAAACACTAAAATGGCCAACCCCCATGGCCACAACTCAAAATAGCTCAGACCACAACCTCCATCATGGATACAACCATGGTGGTTTTGGACCTCATAGATCCAAAATTCAACTCTCTACCTCTAGAATAGATCCAAAATATTTCTTGATTTCTAAAATCCTAGAAAAGTGAAAAGGAATGGATTTGGATAAACTTGTCCTAGACACTCATACCCTAACAATATATTTCATGTTCTTCCCATTGTATTAACCAAGATTTTTAGTATGTATTATATTTTTATAAATTATATTTTTTTCATAATAAAATTTGAATATATCATGTATAATAGTAAACATGTATAAAATAAAAAAATTGACCATTATACTATCAATGACATAAAATTACATAAAAATAATGTATACACTCTATAATATCAATACAAGTACAATGGGATAATAAAAACAAGTAAATAAAAATATTGTATTCTTGAAGTATTCATCATCATGGTCCCCAATGAGAATCATACCACTAAATATAATTATAGAAAGAAGGAAAAAATAGACATATGATAAGAATTTTTATGATTAAAAATAATAATTAAATAAACGATTTTTGGAAAAATAGGTAAGGGTATATATAGAAAAAATATAATCATTGGGGTAACCATTATATTGAGGGTAGTAGTTATATATCTGTTAGGTTAGCCATTTTGGGTATTTTCTTTATGACCATTGGGGTTACCATTATATTATCCTTGAAATAAGAGCTAAGATACCCATTATATGATTAAGTAAATGGAATATGATCAAATATATATTCATTTTATATTAAAAAGTAATTATTTTTATTTCATGTTAGAAAATATGTTTTATTTAATGGTTAAATATATTTATTTAACATGATTTATTATTTTATATAATTATTAGATAATTTATAAATGTAGATTTATATAAATTTTATGGATTTATAATGATATTTATTTTCATAGTATTATTATAGATAATTATGCCATGGTATGATACAACAATATTATTTTCAAATTTTTAAAAAATATTATTCTAAAAATATATATTATTTTGATAAAAAATTATAGTAAAATCATTTTATTAAAAATTATTTTGTTAAATTTTTTTAAAAAAACAAGATAGGGTAGATAGAAGTAAATGTGATATATAATCACAGTTTTTTATTAAACAATTATAGTAAAATATTATAAATAATATTTTTATTTAAATTTATGTTTTTTAAATCCCTAAAGAATTAATTTTAATAGTAAATATTTGAATTCAATTCATTTATAGGTTGAATGATACATTTTAATTCAAATTTCATTTAAAAAGTATGAGTTTGAATTCAAATTGAATTCTACTACTTATTAATTTACAAATATCTCAACTATTTTATAAAAATTGATAATTATATGAAATATGTTATAATATTCTATAAAAACATTATTTATTAAATTTTCAATATTTAAATTCCATTTGATTGGAGGTTGAGTAATAAAGTTGAATTCCTTTTAAATAAATAAGAGTTCAAGCTCGAATAAATCTTTATAACCATTTATTAAATATGTGTCTGGAAAGTTATAGAAAACTTAACAAAAGGTATGTAATATAGAAAAATACTTTAAATACCTAATTTTTTCTTCTAAATTAAATATATTAATTCAAGTTCATTAGTTTGTAAGTAACACACATAAACTCTTATTAAAATAAGAAATCGAGTTCAAGTGTAATTATCCTTCTTATTATTATATTTTTATCTTGAATTATATGGAACATTTTTAAGTAAGTGAAATAAAAAAATTATGATACATAAATTATAAATTTTTTTATGTTATAAGGTGATTTTTAATTGGTTAGATACTAAGTAAAACATTTGAACTTTTAAATTAAGAGTTCGAGTTTAATTTTACTTACTTTTATTATATTTTTATCTAAAATTATATAGAACATTATAAAAAACTACGTAATATTTATTAAATGTTAATATACTCAAAATATCATATAAAACTTGTTTAATTAATGTAAATTAATCTTTACATCAAGATAAATATTAAAATACTTATCATTATTGACGTAGTGCGTGCACAATATAGGAAAACTAAAAAATGGTGATGTAGTGATAGTATTTGGAAATTATAAGTATTTTTTCATCTTTAAGGGATAAATATAGTGATATATAATTTATATAATTATTTTAAATTTATTTTCATAATTATTTAGATATTTTTAAACACAAATTAAATGAATAACCCTAAAAACTATATAAATGAGATTTTTTGTTAAAAATGATTTATAAATTAACAAAAAGTCATAAAAAAATATCTTGAGTCATATTGGGATGATTATGTATTGAAAATATCACCCATTTTCCATTTATGATCCCCTTGACACTTAAAAATTACATTCTTAACTCTTAAATAATGAATATTTGTAAAAATGTCATCAAATTTTTCCTATAATAGGGGATTCATTTCACTCTTTTAAAGCAAATCTAAATTTAGGTTTTCATTATATATTATGATTAAATAATTCTCTAAATTTATTTATCAAATTTCATAAGACTTTGTTTAATCCGCATTTCCTTCCTCTAAAGGATTTAGCCTCAATCCAAAGGAGGCGATTCAAGGAAAAAAGTAAGGGTTTTCAAGTAACTATTTCCTTTATAATTTACAATTATTTTACCTTAAAACTTATTTAAATTTCCTATTGTTTTAGTTATATTATTTTTTCATTTTATTTACACCTTTTTGATCCATTAAAGATGAGATATCACTTATTCCCTCTCAACATACAATTTTGATAAGTCATTTTTATGTCAAAGTATGGGTTTCAAATCCCATTTTTTAATATTATCTTCTTACCCATATCAGAACATGTGTCACCTTTAAAATTAATTTTAAAATAGTATTAAAATTATTCCCAAATTTTATTGTGAAGCTAAAATATTTATTAATTTTTCTCTTCATTTAAACTCTTTTAGAAAATAGCACTCCTCCATGGTGGTTTTACACGACCTAAGTGAATGATGATAATTTATTTTTCACTTATTTCTTTCATGGATATTCTTAAAAATTGATTTCATGATTTATTAAAATATTAATAATCAAATAATTTCTTGTTTATGATTCTATAATGATAAAATAGTGAATATAATAATGATAATAAAATTAAATAATCAAAGTCATTATAAGCGTCTAAAACAAGCTTATCGTAGAATATTTTCTAAATTGTAACTATATACACAGATATTGAACTCACTTTATTCTATAATGACATCAAATATATACATTTACACTTCTAGAGCTAATAAAACGGTGAGATGAGGATCTTTGACCCTTGTTTTTATACCAAAGTTTTTTTGGAATTATGAGCAAAACAACTTCAAAAATACTGATGTAAGAAAAATTAATACAATAAATGAATAATATATGATAATAAATGAATAGAAATTACTAATAATAATGTAATAATAATAAAATTATTATGAATAAAGTAAATAATTAATATAATTTGATTATTCTGGAATTTATAATACATATGAAGCGATCTGAGACTCAAGGTAAGGGGATTCTTGACTCAATTTTCTTCTATCAAGTTTTTCACTTTTTAATTTGAATATATTATTTTAATATTGTGTATATTATTCCCTTTGATTTTTTGTGTTTAATTTACCCTTATTTAATTTGGATTTATATTTTTATCTCATTATATCTTCCTTGTTCAATTCTTACCTCACATGTTACGGTCTTTGTATAAAGTTTCTTTTAAATTTTTACTTTAAATGTTTTAATTTTTTAATCTCAACTCTCTTGATAATATTTTATAATTATTTTATTCATGATATTTTTTTATCTTAATAAATATTCTATAATTATATTTTATTTTCCTTTCAATAGGTAATTGTTATCCCATTTCATTTGATTCATTGGAGTTAACTTTGATACTTATGTTTATTGATGGATAATAAAAGATTATATATATTATACACATGATATAGTTCTTTAAAATTATTGAATATTATGGGTAGGCCCAAGATATATACCACAATGTATTTGGTAAATATTTATTCTCTATAGAAGTTATTTTGGAATTAATTTTTTAGGTTATTCCATTACATGTGATTACGGGTGATTACAAGTAATTGTATGTGATATAAATATAATGTCACAAGAAAACTTCATTATTATTCTATTACCTTAATGTTTAGTGTGTTTTATAAAACTAACTTTGAGAAAAGAACTTGTTTCATGGTTGAATATATGTTTATGATCTTATACCCCTTAATGAGATTTGTATTTTCATCTCATATTTTCAAAATATTTTTTAGGGTTTAAGGATGATTAGGTATAATAATGAAGTCAATGATACATTTATGGTGTTTTTTCTTGAATGAAGTAAGTTTATAATTTAATGAAATTTTTCTTGTGGAAAAAAATATCTACCGAGTGAAAAGTGTGGGGGTTTTTATATAATTGATTTTCCTAATCCTCTAATACTCTAAACCTAAAGGTATTGGGAATATAAATGTTGTAATATTTATTTCAAAGCATGTAATTATGGGAAGTTTATGTTAAAATTATTAAATTTGGTATCAGATAAGGGTTTAGATATCTTTAAAGGTTAGGATGTTGTTATATTACTGTAATTTAAAATATTAAGAAAACTTCAAGTTTTAATATTTTGTTTAGGAATCATATGTTAAAAGTTTTAGATAACCTTTAGTCTTGGTTTGTTTTGGTTACTAAGGTTATTTAGGGAAAATATTAATGGATTTTTGGATGGTGTTGTACTCTCCTAACTACTCTCTCTATGAAATTTAGGGTTTCTTACTCGAGATTCTCTCAAGAATTGTTTTTTGGATCCTACTTTGAATTCCCTCAATCTTTGGTTGTAATATTTTATTCATTTTTCTCTCTTAGGATTCAACCTTGGTCTCGTACTTGCATCCCCCTTTCTCCAACATCCCAGTTCTTGGTTGTCTTTGTTTCTTCCTATATTCTACGAGTCTGGATTTTCTCAACGTTTAGAGCATTTATCATTCTTAGTTTTGTATGGATCATGAATAGATTCAAAGTTCAAGACCAAAGTGGTGGTTCTTGTCTTTGGTTGTTCTATATCCAACCTCAGTGGTTACCTTCAGTTTTGATTATGGTACTCCCAACCCTAAGTAACATTATATCATCTTCCTTGAATCAATAGTGACCCGGTGCTCTGGTGAGATAGTGTTGTCGCTTTTAGTGGAATAATAGGATAGATGCTACTGTGTAATGTCTCTGAATTTCTGTATTATTATTTTTAATTATATAGAATTATTTCGAGACCGCAGAATCTAACAACACATGATTTTGAGGCCCAGAGTGGCTGAAATGATTCAGAGAAAAATGTTAAGTTTAAAAATAGCGTGCATGAGTGGTTTTCTAGAAAAAGTGGAATAAATCTTAAACAGGTGCCTGGATTAGAAATCTGAGTGCACTGTTGCGTTTAGGATAGCAGGTTTACCCTAGGAACGACTTAAATTTAGTCAGCGCAGGCCTTCGGTGAGAAAACCCAAAAATGACATAACTGTAAATAAAATAATTAAATAAAGTTATTTTAGTTTTTAAATGCTTATAACTCAGGAATGGTGACTCGGATTAAAAATCTGGTACCACTTCTGAGCTCATGAGGGTATGATTTCTTTAGGGAGATACTAAAATTGGCCGGTGTAGACCAACTATGGAAGTTAGTTTTTGGTCGTAAATAAAATAATTAAGTAACAATTATTTTATTGTTAAAATCCACAACTTCTAAATGGTAACATGGATTGAAAATCCGAGAGTATCATTGAGTTCGTTGGGATGTGTTTCCCTTAGGCAGAGTCTAACCTTGACCGACGCAGGTCTAGGGTGAATGTTAATAATTTATTGAACTTTTCTAAAGGTACATTCAGTAAACGCATGGGTGGCATTTTATAACTTTTGAACTGGTGCTCGGATTAAAAATCTGAGGGCACCATTGAATCCAAATTCCAGGATTTACTTAAGGGAGGATTCACTTGGACCATAGTAGGTTGGGTGAAAAATTTATTTTTTGCGGATTTTAAAGAAATAATAAAATAACATAGAAATTGTTATTTTATTTTCTTTTATTTTTCTCCAGTGGATGAGCGGTGGTGGTGGGACCAACGACATGTCAATCCATTAAATGGATTGACTCCCCATTATTCTTGTAACCACACTGTTGGAATTTGGAAGGTTCATTAATTAAATGAACCCCATTAATTCCACGTGTGTTACTCACCCTCCCCAACTCCTATTTATATGGAGCTCGAGGTAGAGTGTTGGCACAGCTTCACCAAGAGAAAAAACTCTGGAAAAGTACCATGATGCCAAACACTTAAAGGATGAGACCAGTTTCATCGAGCAGTGAAGAGCACCACCGAATCATGAACCGGTGATAACGACGAAGGAGGTTCCGTTGATCGTCATCAATGGATGTCTAATCCAGGTAGGGGGTTTATTTTGAAGTTTTATTTGATGAATTAAATTCTCTCCCTCTTGATATCACATTAATGCAGAGGGCGCCGACCAAACAAACAAGGCCCAGAACCTCTGACACTTCTTTCATGCTCCGTTCTTCAGGGAAGGTTTTCTCAGATTTATGGCAACACAAAATAGCGGGTCACGCTATGACGACGGCAGCGCGGGAGAGCCGTAGGCATAGACGGCACCAAGAATGGACACTAGAGCACATTCGGTGACCCGCGGAAGAAACGACCAGTGTGCCATGTCGGTGGTGGCCAGAGGAGACCTGCAAAAACCGGCCACGGGTGGTGGAAGGCGGTGCGCAACGACATGCCGCAGTGGCCGAAGGCGGCCCGCCTAAGCCGGCCGCGTGAAAAAAAGGGCGATGCCCTCAGGTGTCGCTGGCGGTAGCAGCTGCGGCCAGCGGGCCACTATAGTAGGAGGGCAGCGTGGCCTAGTGCCCCACCGCATTGGCGGAAGCCGGTCGGCCGAACGATTGACCGTTGAATCGCAGTGGGGCAATGCTACACCGTCTGGCTGAAACGACCCCGCAATAGTGAGTCCAACAGAATTCAACGGTCCACCTTCGGGCAGGCTAAGACGGACATGGGCTGGCCAAGCAGGTCAAACCCACCCAATGGGCTAAACTCACGGCCCAACAGCCCAGTGCGGGTGGGCCGAGCCCCACCTGACGGGCCGACCCAACCGCGGACCGGGCCCACAAACAAGCCGGGCCAACCCCGACGGGCCGAACCCAGTGAACCGGGCTAACCCCCAGTGGACCAGAACCGAGCAGGGTCAGGTAAACCCTGGGACCTATTGCGTTTGGCTGGTCTAACCGAGTCGGACCGGGCCCCGACCCAACCGGTACCCGAATAAAGAAACGCCAGTAATTGAAGAACCAAGTGTCCATTTGACACGTTGTTAGTGGCTTTGGGACCCCTTTTGGGAAGAAGTCCCTTTGGAATATTCTATAGGGCCCGACCGAGCTGGGATGGATCAATGTGTGATCACCCCCGCTTCACGGAAAGGGGTGTAACTAACAGACCAGACGTCTGATCAATGCGCCATCTATGGAATGAGGACCCTTGTGACAAGGTGGTCCTTTGGAGATACTATAATCATGTCTTGATTAAGTTTGACGTGCGACCTGGGTTGGATCAGACTTGAATCCAACTGGTCCCTTTTTACAAAAGTGCCCATATCTCACAGACAAGGGATCCAATAGATGCACCATCTGTCACGTTGGGACCCCTATGATGGGGCGGTCCCTTGGGTATGCTTTTTTCGGGACTTCGTACTAGTTAAAATACAACAGATGAATTGAGGAGCGGTTCTCCAAGAATCTAGCGGGCTATGAGTGGGAATCCAGCGGCTGGTTGTGACATGAAAAAGAAGAGCGACCAATAGGGGTCTGTACCAGCGACCAATAAGGGTCTGCACCAGTGACCAATAAGGGTATGCACCAGTGACCAATACAGGACTGCACCAGCGACCAATAGGGGTCTGCACCAACGACCAATACGGGTCTGCACCAGCGACCAATACGGGTATGCACCTGCGACCAATACGGGTCTGCACCAGCGACCAATACGGGTCTGCACCAGCGACCAATACGGGTCTGCACCAACGACCAATACGGGTCAGCACCATAGTTACTATGGATAAGATGATCTGGTTGTACGACTAGTAATCCCTATCCCAGTAACCTTGAAGTTACCATTAGAGTGAGTTGTCTCTTTTTCTTTGTACTTCATTATTTAGATCATGCTTGTGATTTTAACTTTGAGGTATATCTTGGTATGTTTTCCTTTATGTATTACTCAGAGACCTTCAATGGTCTCAGGGTCCCCTACTAGGTATTGTTATACTCACCCCTGCATAGGATTCGCTCGTACCTTGTTATGTCTTGTGCAGACGATGAGAAGCTGGGTTGAGACTTGAGGGAACCAGGACCAGGTGGTACATGGAGGAGAAGAGCTGATGTGGAGTGTTATGGAGATGAGCTATACCTACCATTTAGATAGGATCCTCGGTGGACGATCTAGGATCTGTTTTCTCTTTTCAGTTGTACTTGTACTTTTCAGTTGGGCATGTATTCCAACCCCCTTTAACTTTCAGTCTACAGTTGTACTTGTGGTTTTACTTTACTCTCGTGGTTGTAACTTACTTTTTTGGTTGTTTACTTCGGTTTTTCCTTTTGAGTGTGTTCAAATCTCCAAGGCAATGCATTCCCTCTTCAGGAAAAATCCGTCAGGTGCTAGTCATCAACCCCTATCCCATGGAAGGTGGGATTTGGGTATTCATGTTCGGGCCCTGTGGAATGGGTCGGGATATACTGAGTTGCATTTCTTCATTAGATGGTTCAGGTTCTTGGGTTTTTTGGATAATATATAAGTAAAGTTGGCTCATGGTTTCTCTTTTGATGTAGTTTATTTCCTATGATGGTTTTTATATATTTTGTTAAATTCTTTTGATGATTTATTATTGTTGTATCACATTTGTTTTTTATATGTTGGATGTTCTCTATAAGTGAATGGTTTGATGGTATGTTTTCTTGGTGGTGTGTTGATGTTATGATAATGATAGAGTCAGTAATGGCGAGTGGTGGTAGATGTCTTGGTGTTGTAAGGTTCGACAACAATATGATGATAATTATGACTTGTAGCCAAAATTTTATTGATATGTTATGACAGTGATAAGATACTAGAAATGATGAATTAGGGAATTTACATGACCTGTATCAATGTTGGTGCCACTCAGTTATCACGAGATGAGGTTGTGTCAGTGTAGTAGTATTTTCTATTATTTTGAATTTTCAAATTTTTCTTAGAATTTTAAATTTTATATTTAATTTTGAATTTGTATTTTGAAATTAACAGTTGGAATTTGGTTTTGAAGTTTTAATTTGGTCTATTCTATTGTGTGGTCATATGAGGTTAGAGTTTATGTGAGGGTTCACACTCAACAAGAAATAATGTTTTTATAAAATACAAAAAACATGGATTGAAGGATCAATGGATTTTGGGATAATATCTAATTGAAGTTAGATAATTTTTGGATAGTATAAGTTAAGATGATTTATTTAATTTTAGGTGTTATGAAACTTGTCTTTGAATATATAAAATGAAACATTCATATTTATTTTATAAAAAAACTAATATAAAGAAATATTTTATTATTCTTGGTTTAAGAATATATTTTTACTTAATTATTTACTCAAATGTTTTTTTATTAGATTAAATATTTTTTCAAATTTTTTCAACATATTTTTTTTAAATGGATGGGAGAAAATCTCCCACTAGTTTTCTATCCCTCTATGATGATTTCATTGCAATCAATATTGCCAAACATTATTCAAGTGATTTCAATAAATTTTTCCAATATTCAAATCACTTGAAATTATACATGTACATGGGTTAGGGGAATTGCCTAGCATAATAAGCCCAACCTAATAAAAAGGCATATTAAGGCCCAATTTTTAGGCGATTAATAATAGGGTCAGACTCATGCATAAATTAGTGATCCAATAAAATACCCACCTAGTCTAATAAATCTATATTATAATTATATTTTTTAAAATGTATTAATTTTTATATTTGTTAAGTATTGTTATATATAAATAATGTTAATAATAATGGTTATTTTTTATATATTAATAAATTTTATATTTATTAAAGATTTGTATACATAAAAATGAAAATATACTAAAGTTTATATTAGTATTATATAAAATGTATTAATGTTTATATTTATTAAATGTTATTATATATAGAATTTATTTAATTTAATAATATATTATGGTTCGATGGATTTTTTTTCAAATCTAGGTTATTAAACATGCATTATTTTAAGGCTCGATTGATAAATGGGTTGGGTTAGGGTCTTCTTGGTCAGTCTTAGTTAAAAAGGGTTCATTTTTTCCATCTTGAACCCGATAGGCCTGACCCATGTATTGATATACTTACAAATAATTATATGAAGTATCAAACCCATATTTTATATTTCAAAATTTTCATGGTTCATGGATTTTTTTATCAAATTTTAAAACACTGCTAAATTTTGGAGGTTTTGCACACATATAATCGAGTGACCACCATTGGAAGTCACTATTGATACTTTTAGTGATGTCCAGGGGCGGCCGCTAATTTTGAATAAAAAAGTGCATGATTTTTCCTACCCCGTCATTCTTCTTCCCCTAACTCACCACTACAACAAAATATGGAACTGTCCACTTGTCCCTACTACTGCCCCACCTCATCTGATCACCCTCGCCACCACCTGTATCCCCCCCCACCCCCTCCCCCTCGTTGTTTCCCCCTGTCACACCCTAGAATATCAAACCCCCACCACAACTGTAATCATCTTACCGCACCTCCTTCCATCCATAGCAGATCCGCCATGGTTGGCCGTCAAAGGTCGTAGTCCGTCCTCACTACCATGGGAGCCCCTTGCATCTCCACTCATGTCCCCAATAGTGAGAATATGAATGATTTTGAGACAAGTTTTAGAGACCTCCATTGGTGTTCAGTATTGCTCTTTACCATCAGAGCAATTGCAACCACCAAAAGCAATCTCTAGGTGGTCTCTAAAGCCCTTTAGCAGCCGCTTTTGGCGGTCGCTAAAAGCCAGTATTATAGTAGTGAAATCTCAACATTATCACTTTTCTAAACTTGAAAATTATCATTAAAGAGTCTAAAAATTACTCACAATATCCCAATAGTATCATGCACTTAATTATTTTAAAGAAGTTATAGAGAGAGATCTTCAAGAAGCCTATATGTTTGTAATTTTAAATTTGCTCTTTTGAGAAATTCATTTGATGTATTGAATGGTCCATATTTTTAAATTTTCAAATTTGATACCATCAGATTATTTTATAAAGATCAATTTTATGAAAATGATTGAAAACTATATACTCAATATACTATTTTTTAGAAACTATAATGTCTACATCAAGTTAGATTTAATTATACCAACTATATTTAGAAAAAATAAATAAATTATTTTTAAAACATTTTGAAATATTATTTCACTTCATAGACCCTCTCTCTTACATAATTACACGACAAAGAATGTTTCGGATTTTGTTAAAGGTATGAATTATTTTCATAACAATTTAGCTTAAATTTTTAAATAAAAAATGATTGGAGTGGGATTGATGAATCTTATAACATTATTCATATTTGTGATTATAGGAAGAATGTATTATGGAAGAATAATAAAAATCATGGTAAAAGTTTTATAAATGAGTTATATGATTTAAGTGTCAATATAAAGGGTTTCAAGGGTTATGAAGTAGTGATATTTTTATTTTAGTAATGAGTAAAAATATCAAGGACATGATTTATTTAAAGGGGTATATAATGACCTAGATTTTTAGTATGTATTCACTTTTCATAAATTATATGTTTTTCATTATAAAATTATATTTTATTATGTAGAATAGAACATGAGTATAAAATAAAATATTTTATTATTATTCTTTTAATAATATAACTCTACATATGATTAATGAATACACTTTATAAGATCGATATGAGTATAATGAGATAATAAAAACAAGTAAATAAAAAGTTTGGAAGCATGAAGTATTCGTCATTACAGTCCTCTATGAGAATCCTATAACTGAATATAATTTTAGAAAGAAGAAAAAACAATAGAAATATGAAAGGCATTTTGATTATTAAATGAGATAACATAATAATATTTTTAGAGAAGTATTTGCGACTATATATAGGAAATATATACCATTGGGGTAGTCGTTACATTGAATATATCTATTATATATCTGTTGGGGTAGCTGTTTTGAGTTCCTGTTATACGACTGTTGGGGTTACTGTTATATGATCCCTAAAATAAGAGGTAATATACTCATTATATGATTAGGTAAATGAAATATGATCAATAATATATTCATTTTATATCAAAAAAGTAATTATTCGTATGTTATGTCATAAAATATGTTTTATTTAATGGTAAAGTGTATTTATTTAACATGATTTATTATTTTATATAACTATTAAATTATTTAAAAATGTATATTTATATTAATTTTATGGATTTAAAATTATATATATTATTATTATATTCATATAAATAATTACATTATGGTATGAAGAAAGATTGTAATTTTCAACTTAGTATTTTTTTATTATTCTAAAAAATATATTCTTGTATATATTTTGAGTTTTATTTTTAAATTTTTAAAATTTTAAGAGTTAGAGTTTTATTTTAGTAAAAAATGACTTATTTTGAATCATCAAGTCAAAATTAAATGGAAATTATTTTGTTAAAAATTTATAAAAAACAAGATATGATAGTAATTAGTAAATGTGATGTATAATCAGAGTTTTTTATTAAAAAATATTTTAAAAGATTATAAATGATATTTTTATTTTAATTTAAGTATTTTAAATCCTTAAATGATTTATTTTAAAAGTAAAAATTCAAATTAAATATTTTTATAAGTTGATTGAAATATTTAAAATCAAATTCCTTTTAAAATTAATACATTAAATTCAAATTGAATTACTTATTAATTCATAAATATCTAGAAAATTGTATAATAATTGAGAAATATATGATTTATGTTAGAATTAATAGATATAAAAAATTATTATTCAAAGTTTTAATATTCAAATTCCATTTTATTATAGGTTAGGTAATAAAGTTGATTTCTTTTCAAAAAAATAATATTCTAAGTTCGAATCAGACTTTACAACCCATTATTAAATATATTCGTAGAAAGTTATGTAACACTTAATAAAGTTATGTAGCATATAAAAATAATTAAAATATATAATACATCAATTTTTAAAGTTGATATATGAATTTAAATTGGTTAGTATTTGAATAGCACATGTAAACTCCATTTAAAATGAGAAATTGAGTTTCAGTGGAATTCTACTTATTATTATATTTATATGTAGAATGATATAGAACATTTTAGAGATATATGAAACATTAGAAACATATTAAAATACTTAATATATATAAACTATTAATTTCAAAATTTAAAATATGAATTTTAATTGTTTGGAGGTTTAGTAAAACATTTGAACTCTATTTAAAATAAAAGTTTGAGTTCGAATGAAATTTTACTTCCAAATATTATATTTTTATATAAAATGTTATAAAACATTATATAAACCTATATATCTTGTATTAAATGATATTATACTCAAAATATAATATAAAAATTATTCAATTAAAATAAATTAATTTTTATTTTAATATAAATATAAATATCCTTATCAATGTTGATGCAGCTCTTACGCGACATTAGAAAAGTAAAAAATGGAGACTTCGTGATAAAATTTATAAATGATAATTGTTTTATTGAATTGTAAGAGATAAATATGTTGAAAAATAATTGATATAAATAATTCTAATTCCATAATTATATAGATATTTTTTAACTCAAATTAAAATAATAACCCTGAAAATCTATATAAATGGTATTGTTTTGTTAAAAATGATTTCTAAATTAATAAAAACTTATCTTGAGTCATATTGAGAGGATTATAGATCCAAATTATCTTCCCTTGTCCATTTATGGGTCACCTAACACTTAAAAATTACATTCTTAATCTTTTAGGAATGAATATTTTTGAAAATGTCATCAAATTGTTTTTATAAAAGGAGACTCATTTTAACACTTCCAAAACACATAAAAAGCTTAGTTTTAATTCTATATTATACTAAAATAAATCTTAATTTTTTTCGATTTTACCAAGTCTCTGGTCGTTCCAAAATTCCCCCCTCCAAAGCCTTAATACTCAATCCTAAGGAGGTGATTCTAAGAGCAAGGTAAGGGTTCTCAAATCACTCTTTCCTTATTTAAGATTATTTTACCTTAAAATTATTTTAAACCTACTATTCTCTTACTTATATGATTTTATTTCCATGTTATTAACACCCTTTTAATTCATTATTTCTGATATATCACTAATACCCTTTCATCAAAAAAAATTCATTCGTTACTATATCAAAATAAGGGCTTCAAATTTCATATCTTTTCATTTCTATAATTCTCTTACCCTTTCCATAATATGAGTAACATTTAAAAATAAATTTAAAATAGTAATATAATGATTCCAAAAAAATTATGAAACTTAAATATTATTAATTTTTATCTTCTTATAAACTCTTTTTGAGGACATCATTCATTCATGGTAGTTTTATACTATCAAAGTGAATGATGGTAATTTATTTTTTTTACTTATGTATTGTTTATGATTTTTTAATTATTACATATTCATGATGATAATGATAATAAAATTAAATAATCAAAGTCATTTTAAGTGTCTAAAAAATCTTATCAAGGAAGGTTTTCTAAAGTGTAAATATCTACAAATATATTAAAATAATTTACATCTATAATGATGTTAATCATATAAATTAACACTTATGGAACTTATGAAACCATTTGATAAGAATCCGTGATCATTTTTTATACTGGATCTGTTTTGGAATTATGAACCGAACAACCTCAAAAAACGAACAACCCAAGAAAAAATTAATTCAATAAATGAATAATAAATGATAATAAATTAATAAAAATGAATAATAATAAATAACACTACTGGAATGGAGGGATATACCAACACTTTGATGCCAACGGTTATAGAAAAACGTTGGTATATGTGGAGTACACACCTTTTTTCCAATGGTTTTATCAAACCGTTGGGATATCTCCCAATAGAACCCATTTTTTCCAACAGTTTGATAAAACCGTTGGGATATCTCCCAATTCCACCACCTTTACCAACGGTTTTAGTGAACCGTTGGTAAATCATAGTTTTCCCAATGGTTTTAAAAAATCGTTGGGGAAAAGTTCCTCCAAATACACAAAACCCCCAATTCTCCCCCAATTCTCTGTTCGCCCGACTACAGCCCTGAAATTGAAGCTCTCCCGACGCTCTCTTGTTACCCAGTCTCCGAAACTCCATCCATCCTCTTCAATCAAACAATTTTTCTGTTCTACACTTCAAATCTATAAGTTCTACCTCAGTTATAATGTTCTTCATCTATTTTTTTATTTTCTATTTTGATTTGACCTAAACGTGAGGGATCTCTCTATACAAAGACTCTGAAACTCGTTCCACTCATAGATCCATCTTAAATCAAACAATTTTGTAGTTCTACACTCTAAATCTGTAAGTACTACCTTAGTTTTAATGTTTTACATCTATTATTTTTGTTTTCTAATTTAATTTGGTATAAACTAGGTTGTGTTGTTTATGGAATGCGAAGGTAAGTGATATTGAGGATGAATTGGATGTTGGTTGGGTGATGGATTGGAATTGTGATGTTTTTTGGATTAAGTTTAGTTAATTTTCAACAAATTATTTGGGGATTTCCTCCCTTTAACAGAGCCCCCACTCTTCATGGACATTGGACACCCCCCTCTTGGACCCTAGACAGTCCCCCCCTCCTGGAACTTGGACAGCCTGCCCCCCCTCTTTCCTAAAACTTGCACATCCCCCCTCCTGGACCCTGGACAACCCCCCTACACCCTCCTCCCAGGACCTTTTATAGTCCCCCTCCTTCCTGGACCCTAGGAAGCCCCCCACCCTCCACCCTGGACCCTGGATAGCCCCCCCCCCCCCCTCGATGGACCCTAGATAGCCCCCCTCCTTCCTGGACCATGGACAACCCCTTCTCCCTTCTCCTTAACCCTGGACAGCCCCGCACCCCCCTCCTGGACCCTAGACAGCCCCCAACCCTCCTCCTAGACCTTGGACATCCCCCTCACCTCCCTCCTCAACCACCAAATACCCCCCACTTCAAAACTTTGACCACCAAACTTGGACATGCTGTATTTTCTCTAAAAAGATAGATTTGATCCTCAAACCACCTCAATAATATCCTAAACAATGATTATAATGTGGTTTTCACCACATAGTATCCAATTGTATGCCATGTCACTACTCTATCCTCCCTTGGCTAGATTTTACAAAAAGCGCTCAACCTTAAGGATCCAAATAAAAATAAATTGATATAAGACATTTGATAATGGATTAAAATTTAAAATTGGGATCCAATGAGGAATATTTGAGATATTATGCATCATGTCCATGAGTAAATCCATTTTTATATATCCGATAAGTTATTTTTCACAATTTTTACACATTAATTGTTTGTAAAAATGGGACAAACATTTATAAAGGTTCTAATATATAAAAATGAATCTATTTGTGGATGCAGCTTAACCAATAATATCTAGCTTGTATGCCTCTTATATGATCATCAATGTGCACATCCCGTCTCCATCTGACCTCGTACGATGGGTGACTCAGCGTCTGGCTGATGACAAGCGCCAGATTCTCTTACTTCCACACCAGATTCACGCCCGCTATGCTCCTGAAGTGATCAATCCCACTTAGCGTCTGGCTGATGAAGAGCACCAGATTCTCTTACATCCACACCAGATTCACGCCCGCTATGCTCCTGAAGTGATCAATCCCACTAAGCATCCCCGTGATCTTGATGACACAGCCACCAGTTCTTGTAAGAGGCAGAGGAGTTCTGAGCTGATGGACCAAGACGATTGACCAGTGTCCATCTATCTGGCTGAAGACGTAAAACTTAGCGCTTCCTGGGAGGCAACCCATGTTCTAGAGTTTCATAATTTTGCATTTTTTTACTTTGTTTTAGGAAATAAACATGGAATGTATGCAATAATTTTTTATCTGCTTCTGATCTGTATGTGCACTTGTCATTACTCTGCATGACTGCTTCTATTTTGTCTGATCCTTGGTGTTATTTTTTATGACATGATGCGGATATGTGCTGTCTATGTGTATATTTTATAGGTACATAAGTATGTTCACTTTTCATTATTCCATTATTTCAGTTCTTAGGCCGATGGTACGAGGGAGGTTCGTACCAAAGGTAGACGAGCATCTCCGCGTACCCGACTAGACCCTTCCCCTCCCACTCACATGTCATCCTCCTCCCTGGACCCCAGAAATCCCCCCTGACAGCCCCCCACCCTCCTCTTTGGTCCCCAGACTTCCCCCCAGATAGCCCCCCGACTAGCCCCTCCACCATCCTCCATGGTCCCTGGACAGCCCCCCGGACACCCCCCAGACAGCCCCCTCACCCTCCTCCCTGGACCCTGGACAGCCCCCGACGCTCCTCCTCGGTCCCCAGACAGCCCCCTGGACACCCCCCCCTCCTCCCTGGACCCCAGATATCCCCCCGGACACCCCCCAAATGTGACGTGTACGAGTCAACCCCGCCTCAATACGAGGCTCGGTGTGGCCGACACCACTCAAAATGCCTCTGTTTTGTTAAAAATGGACTTAATTTTAAGTGAAATCAACAACTGACATATGGTAAACCGACCAAATGCATTCGTATTCTATTGATACTATAGTAAAACGATCCATGGGTCATATGTGATGTGTACGAGTAAACCCCACCTCAATCCAAGGCGCGGTGTGGACGGTACCATTCAAAATGTCTCTTTTTTGTTCAAAATGACTTTAATTTTAAGTGAAAACAACAACTGGCATACGGAAAACCGATCAAATGTGTTCCAAATCTGTTGAAAATTTAGTAAAATGATACATGGGTCATATGTGACATGTACGAGTCAACCTTGGCTCAATCCAAGGCACAGTGTGGACGGAACCACCAAAATTGTCCCTCTTTTGTTTAAAATGGACAATATTTTACGTACATACGCCAAACCGATCAAACGGATTCTGATTGTGTTGATACTTTTGAACATAGATCCATGAATCATATGTGATGTGTACGAGTCAACCCTGCCTAAATTCGAGTCTCGGTGTGGCCGACACCACTCAAAGTGCCTTTGTTTTGTTAAAAATGGACTTAATTTTAAGTGAAATCAACAACTGACATACGAAAAACCGACCAAACACATTCGGATTATACTGAAACTTAAGTAAAACAATCCATGAGTCAAATTTGATGTGTAATAGTAAACCCCACCTCAATACGAGGCTTGGTGTGGCCGACACCACTCAAAATGCCTATGTTTTGTTAAAAATGGACTTAATTTTAAGTGAAATCAACAACTGACATACGGTAAAACAACCAAACGCATTCGGATTCTGTTGATACTACAGGAAAACGATCCATGGGTCATATGTGACATGTAAAAGTCAACTCAGCCTTAATCTGAGGCGCGGTGTGGACGGTACCATTTAAAATGTCTCTCTTTTGTTCAAAATGACTTTAATTTTAAGTGAAAACAACAACTGGCATACGAAAAACTGACCAAATGCATTCCGAATCTGTTGAAACTTTAGGAAAACGATCCATAGGTCATATGTAACGTGTACGAGTCAACCCCGCCTCAATCTGAGACACGGTGTGGCCGAAACCACCCAAACTGTTCCCCTTTTGTTTAAAATGGACAATATTTTACGTACATACGTCAAACCGATAAAACAGATTCTGATTGTGTTGATACTTTTTCACAATGATCCATGACTCATATGTGATGTGTACGAGTCAACCCCGGCTCAATATGAGGCCCGGTGTGGCTAACACCACTCAAAGTGCCTCTGTTTTGTTAAAAATGGACTTAATTTTAAGTGAAATCAACAACTAACATACGAAAAACTGACCAAACGCATTCTGATTCTATTGAAACTTAAGGAAAACAATCCATGGGTCAAATGTGACGTGTAAGAGTCAACTTCTCCTCAATCTGAGGTGCGGTGTGGCTGGGACCACTCAAACTCCCTCTCTTTTTTTCAAAATGGACTTATTTTTAAGTGAAATCAACAACTGACATACGGGAAACTGACCAAACACCTTCAGATTGTATTGAAACTTTAGGAAAATGATCCATGGGTTATATTCGATGTGTAAGAGTCAACTTTGGCTCAATACAAAGTGCGGTGTGGCCGGTATCACTCCAAGTGTATGTATTTTGTTTATAATGGACAATATTTTACATACATATTCCAAACCAATAAAACGGCTTCTGATTGTGTTGATACTTTTGAAAAACGATCCATGACTCATATGTGATGTGTACAAGTCATCCCTGCTTCAATAAGAGGCCTGATGTGTCCGACACCACTCAAAGTGCCTCTGTTTTGTTAAAAATGGACTTAATTTTAAGTGAAATCAACAACTGACATACGACAAACTGACTAAACACATTCAGGTTGTGTTAAAACTTAAGGAAAAAGATCCATGGGTCAAATGTGACATGTATGAATCAACTTCGCCTCTATCTGAGGTGCATTGTGGCCGGGACCACTCAAACTTCCTCTCTTTTGTTCAAAATGGACTTATTTTTAAGTGAAATCAACAACGAACATACGGGAAACCGACCAAACGCCTTCGGATTGTGTTGAAACTTTAGGAAAATGATCCATGGGTTATATGTGATGTGTACGAGTCAACCCTGTCTCAATCCGAAGCGTAGTGTGTCTGGTATCACTCCATGTGTATGCATTTTGTTTAAAATGGACAATATTTTACGTACATATGCCAAACCGATCAAACGGCTTTTGATTGTGTTGATACTTTTGCACAACAATCCATGTCTCATATGTGACGTGTTCGAGTCAACCCTACCTCAATCTGAGGCCCGGTGTGGCCAACACCACTCAAAGTGCCTCTGTTTTGTTAATAATGGACTTAATTTTAAGTGAAATCAAAAACTGACATACGAAAAACTGACCAAACACATTCGAATTCTGTTGAAACTTAAGGACAACGATCCATGAGTCAAATGTGATGTGAACAGACAGCCCCCGACAGCCCCCCCCCCTCACCCCCCTTCTTGTACCCTGTACATCCCCCCCCCCTCCTCCTTGGACCCTAGACAACCCCCCAGACATGAATAACATTTTCCTTTTGTACCACAGTGTATGCAAGTAAATGAGACTTGTATGCCCTATGTATAATTCTATTACAATTTGATTAAATGTTATACCTCATGGATGTTATGTAAATGTAGGCATGTTGATTTCACATGCCTATTTTTATTTCTTTGATCATGCAATGTTATTTGGGATTATTCCATTTTTGTATGTCTTGAACTATATGAATGACTTGGAAAGCTTATTAGCTCATGCTCATCAAATACATGGGATGATATGCTATAATTTGAATACAAATCCTTGTTGCACATTCTCCATGACCCCCATACCCACTCCCTGGAAATCTCCCCTCCCCTCTTCCTGGACAACCCCCTCCCCTCTCTGGACATCCCCCCACATCACATTCAATGCAAGTCATGCATCACTCTAGATGATGCACAAATATTAACCACAATGTTAATTCACTTTATCACACATACCCATCATGCACCAATTTCTATCATAATCATCACCTTTTTGAGTAAGAAAAAATTGATATGTGTGAACCCAATAAATTGAAATAGGTTAATTGGAAGAGTTGTTGTCATATGAATATTGAAATGGGGAATTGTAGTACATGGCATGGTTAGAAGAGTGATGTTTTTATGTGTTTTTTTGTGTTATTTCCAATGTTTTTGTGGTGTTTGAAGTATATTTCTAGATGTTATTTGTGATGTTTTTTATGCAGGTGTATCAAGGGGAGGCAACTGTATGCAGGCTACTGGTTTTTTGTGAAAATACCCAATACTAATGATTTAGAACCATTGGTATACTTTGAGCATATATGAATATATACCAATGGTTTATCTAAACCGTTGGTAAAAAGCTATACCAACGGTTTAGAAACGTTGGTATACTTTGAGCATATATGAATATATACCTACGGTTTATCTAAACTGTTGGTAAAAAGCTATACCAACAGTTTTAAACTGTTGGTATAAGCTCAAAAATATGAATTTCCCAACGGTTTTAAACCGTTGGTAAATCCTTTTTCCAACGGTTTAGAGGAACCATTGGGAAATTAAAACTTCCACCACCTTTTACCAACAATTTTCCTTAAACCATTGGTAAAGTTCTTTCCCAAATCCTTACTTCCCTACGGTTTGGGAAACCGTTGGTATATCTTATACCAACGGTTTTCCAGCCTATACCAACGGGTTTGAACCATTGGTATTGTCTATATTTCCAATAGTGTAAATAATCATAAAAAAGGTTCTTAAGAAAGTAAATAATTAATATAATTTGATTATTTAGGAAGTAATAGGACATATGAAGCGATCATGGACTCAAGGTAAGGGGTTTCTTGACTCAATTTCCTTCCATTAAGTTATACCCTTTGTTATTTGACTATATTCTTCTAAGATTGTGGATATTATGCCCTTTGATTATTTTATATTCTATTTTCTATTATTTAATCTGTATTTACATTGTTATCTAATAATATCTACAAAAATCAATTCTTACTTCACATGTTATGATCATTGTAAGGAATTTCTTATAAACTTTTACTTTAAATGTTTTGAAGTATTTCTCTTAACTCTCTCTTTAATGTTTTCTTAGAATTTTTTTTCTTATCCTGTTATTGAACTTTATCAATGTTCTATACTTATCATTTATTTTATTCTCAATAGGTAATTTGTAAACCCATTTCGTTTAATTCATTGGGGTTAACTTTAATACTTATGTTTAAGGGTTGATAATACAAAATTATAAATGTTTTATTCATGATATAGTACTTGGAAATTATTGATTATGGTGAGTGGGAACATGATATAATTTATGTTACATTGAATTATTTCAATTTTAATTATTTAAAACCTATAAAAACTAGTATAGAAAACAGTGGGAGTATCGAATCTATAGGGAAGGTGAAATAGAAGTGTGTGACCAAAATAAATAAAAACAAAAAAACAAAAATGAAAACATTGGAAATGTTGTTGTGATAGTGATTGTGAAACAATAAAAATGATATATATATATAGTTAATAAATTTTGGAGGATCTGATTGGTCGGAATTGATTAAAAATGATTTTTCTATTTAGACTTCACATAAACACAACTGTGACAGTGACCACGAAGAAAGTGTGCCAAAACACCTAATTATCATTAAATACTCTAAATAGTATAGTGAATTCTCATAAAGGATGACTGGTTAGCCAAAATTTAGAAAAATAATTGTTTATTAGTGGAGAATGGAGTCATCATCCTTCTCTAATTTTAAATACTTCAAATGACACTCAAAGGTGAAAATATCCCCTATCATTACCCATCAAAACATAGAATAACACAGAAATGAAATGAAACTCATCAAGAATGAAATGAATATAATTTTATAATCAATTTCACTTGACACAATTATGAAAATGAAATCAAAACATATTAAGAATATCAATATGTTCCAATTCAATTCCCTTAAATAAAGTTAAGTGCACATGTTTGCAAAAATGAAAAATGAAATATTCAGAAAATACACTTGAAAACATGAATACAATAAGAGAAGATATATAAAGGAAGATTCTTTATCAAAGTCACCTTCTTCTTAGAGATTCATCCCCTTCAACTCCCAAATTGATAGAGTTATTTCTTCTCACTCTATAATCCACTACAGAAATCTTCTCTCCACTCCCCTGTCACTTCTTGTGTCCTCATCTTCAACACCTCCAGAAATCAAATTCAAGTTCGACAGCTTTATCTTGAACTTGACTTATTAGAACTTCACCAAACCTCCAACCATTAATTAAGCCTCCATTTATAACTTACTTAAAATCAAAATTGTTTTCTTATCTTTAACCCACGTGGGATATTCATCCAGGTTTAAATAGTGGAAGGAAAACCATAAATTTCTCCGGTGGTTGGGGTGGTTCATCTACCCCTGAAACTTCCACCCGCCGCCTGCTGTAGTCTACAAAAGCTACTGTGTTGACTGGGGTGGCTGTCAACCAAGAAATTTGCACATTATTTGTTGCCGAAAAATAATTCTCCTCCCCATATTGGGAGTTTCTCCCAAAAATCTCCCCCTCACGACAAATTTAGGGTAGAAACCAGGCCTTCAGTCTCCTTGTAGGTGTTGAAAACTTCATTATCAAATCAAACACACTTCTTCATGCTAGATGACATGGTAATTCCACTATCTTCAATAGATATTAGGATTACTACAGTCCCCATAAAATGATACAACCCTTGGTACTCCTTCCCATTAATCCTCACTACATCCCCACATGAGACTTCTAACACACCATATTCTATGTAAATCTTGAAGCCTTTCGCATCGAGCCAACTTAAGGACACTAAATTTCATCTCATCCTCAGAACAAATTTTACGTCATCAAATTTACTAATTGATCCATCAAGTGTCTTCAATTTTACCATCCTGACTCCTCAAACCTCTCATGTTGACCCATCACCAAGTCTCACCAAATCTTATACCTGCTAAAAAGTATGAAACACACCTTTTGTCGTACATATGTGCACCGAGCTCCCCGAATCCAAAACCCATCCGTCTTCCTTTGGATTTTGATCCTACTCATTCTTATTTTTTAGAAATCTACATTTCCTCTTTATGTGCCCATATCTTTTCAAGTAATGACACTGCACTTCTCATTCAACTCTCCCATATGAGTGCGAGCTTCCCATTGTCACGTAAACTTCATCATCTATTGATAATTCTATGATCTTCACATCATTCTCTTCAAATTTCCCTTTCCCAGCAACATACCGTTTGTGCTTTCCACGGTAACGTTTATAATGACCTTTTTTCTCACACCAAAAACACGTGATTTCACTAGGATCACATCCCCTTGATTTTGGCCACCATTCTTTACCTCCTGACTTTCAATGTCGTTTCTCTCACATTGATCATCTCGGAACACCATGATTTTCTCACCAGAATGCATAGTGGGTCTTCAAAATGTATATGAATCTTGAAATGACACCATCACCTCGTAGAGCTTCAATGATTCCTTCCCCACAAGAAAAATAGTCACAATTCCATCAAATGAACTTAATAGAGATGAAAAAAGAAAAAGTGATTTGTCTTCCTCTCCAACCTTCACACTGAGCCCCAATAACTGTGTCAAGATCTTGTTGAATTCATTGGTGTGATCCAACAAATTTTTTCCCTTGTCCACGCACAACTGGTACAATTTATTCTTCAAGAATAATTTTTTGGTTAGCGACTTCACCATATAACGCTGCTCTAACTTCTTCTAAATCTCCTTCAATGAGGTATCATCCAACACCAATTACTTTACCTCATTTGACAGACACAGTCGAATTGTACTGATGACCCGAATCTTGAGCTCTTATTAATCATCATTACTGGTTGCCTCAGGCTTTTCTCCGATCAATGGTTTGATCATGCCCTGCTGCACAAGAATATCTTCCACTATGCTTTTACAGAAGCTGAAATTGTTTCAACCATCGAACTTCTCGATCTCAAACATTGGTAGTGTTTCACCACCAGCCATCATTGTTGTATCAAAACACGATCACCATCATTGATGTCACACCCTTCTAAAACCACCTAATTTAGTCCTAATTTTTAAAAAATAACTGTACGGATGCGTCCGTAATGGTAAAAATAGTGGGAATCAACTCCTGGATCACAAATAATGGATTTTGATTCTCCAAGATTTCACCAAAACAAAATCAATGGTCCAGATTGCTCACTGATGTAGCGATGATGTGGCACTGACGTAGCACTGACATGGCACACTGGAGCATCTGCTGAAATCTCGCCAGAATTTTTTCCAGTGGCGTGAATAGTACCGTCTTCTCCGACATGGGGTTAATGTTCACCCACAGTTTTGACCAAAATTTTACCGAGCTTATCCCCTTCATTTCAGCTTCGTTTTCAACTTTTCTTGCACCGTTGGAATCATCTCTTCATTCTCTTTATGGATCTGGCCTTAGAAAAATTTTCTGACCACTTTTAATTTTCCGATCACTGGAAAACTTGTAGTCAGTTCTCTATTTTGACTCCACTCACTTTATCTCCCTATGATACCTCTTTTAAGGGAACAAAAAAGGTGTATGGTAACAAAAATCACAAAAAAACGATGAAAAATGTAGAAACACAGAATTTAACATGGTTCGACTTGAAACCGACATCCACGGGAGAAACGAACCAACTCTCTATTATCACTCTCTTCAAATATCATCAGAGGATTACACGATTACATCACTACAACCTTGGGATTTTCATCCCATTTTAAATAGAGGAAGGAAAACCATAAATTTATCTGGTGGTTGGGGTGGTTCATCTACCCCTTAGACTTCCTCTTGCCACCTACTGTAGTCCACAAAAGCTGTTACATACCAGGTAAATAAAGGATATGATATTTTCATATTTATTAATATTTTTGAATTAAATATTAATTTTAATTTAAAGGGGATTCTATGTTCGATGGATTACCAGACACGCAACAATGGGTTTCTCTGAAATCTTATGTTGCACACAAGGCTGATTCATACTGGAAAATAATAATATAATATTATTTTAAATGGTAGTTAATGCCTAGCCATTATATTGGTAGGAATGATAAGAACTAAGTACAATATGATTATACATGTTTTTTAAATATTTTTACATTTATCCAATAAAATTTAGAGGCTTAAAATGAGAATGAATCTGATTTTATGCATGAAAAACTCTAATATTTTTAAAAGGTCATTTTACTGCCTTTAGATAGAGAACCCCTTTTAAATTTAGTTTTTGTCACTTTTATATGTTTAATTTGAAAAAATAAACTTATTATTTATAATAGGGACATAAAAATTTACTTTGGGAAAATATTTGGTCTTTTTCTCATAAAGTTCATTTTTTAATTAATAGTGAAAAATATTGCATTTTAAGTCAAAACTCTCTTTTCATATGATTTATTTATATAGTTAAATTAACCTATTAATTGGTATTAAAGTTCAATTGGATTATATTTTTACCATTTAATCCAATTTTGGTCATTGGAATGAATTTAAATTTTTAATTAGACATAAACACAATCTTTTGGTAGTTATTATTTCTTAAAACACGCTTTTTTGTTTTGACAACATGAATTAATTTTAAATTAATTTCTGCAACTTCTGTGTTTTGAATTTTGAAAAATGGATTATATATTTATAATCAGTAGGTCCAAATTGTGTAAATAGGTTAATTTTATTTATATACATTATGAATAGTAACTCCAGTAAATATTTTGTTTACCATGGTTAAATGGTAAATATGGTAAATAAGGATAAAAAAGAATATTATAATAATATTAAATTACCCTAACACATGTTATAACCCTATTTTATGATATATTTCTGACCATGTTCATCCTTGGGTCGATTTTGGAACCCCATGGAGCCACTTGTAAGTGAAAATAACATTTTATAAAAATTAATTTAAATTTAAGGAAAATGTAACATAAACATACATCTTTCAGTAAAAAAAATTTATATTGTGTTATATAAGTTATCTTTTATACTATAAATATTCATTATAAATATAAAAATATTTCATATATTATGGTATTTTATTTATAATTTTTATACATTAAATAAATAAATTTATTTATGACACAATGGTGATGTAATGATTACCTTGTTAATGAATGATTTAAATAAATTATATTATAAATGTTAAAATAAATTTATTTTGAAAATTTTTATGCCATACACTAATTTTATGGGTAACTATGACATATTATATTTGATTTAAATTATTTTATTAGAATATATCAAGTTTTTATCACTTTATGAAAAATCAATTACTAAATAGTGTCAAAATTTACATAAATGTGTTTTTAAAAAATTATTATTTTATTAAATGATATAATAATCCTAAAAATATAAGATTCTTCCAAATGACTTAGATAATGTTAAAAATATAATTAACTAACCACTTTAGGTTCTTTTGGAATTTTATAGTAAGTATATTAACCATATAATATGAATATACAAGAAGACATGGTAAAAGTTAAATTAGTTAACTAAGGGTTAAAGATAAAAGATAAGGTTAATTTTATGATATAAACTTGTCTAAAACCTATTGTTTGAGAGGATTTAGATCCATAATCATATTATCTTTGTATTAATTAACTTTTAATCCTTTATAAACCTAAAATGAAATTATAATAAAATAATATTTCTAGACTCTTCTAAATAGTACCTCCTCCCTCTTATAAAAAGGCTTCACCCCAACCCATTTAATCACTCCTCTAAATCCCCTTGGATCATCCAAAATCTAACCAAATAAGATCCCAACATCCCTCTCTTAATATTACAAGCATTACCTTAGGAATAAGGCACTTTAATAAATCCTTTTGGTTCAAACCAAAGGGAGTTACCTGATTTAAAGGTAACATCTTCTCTCAAGTTCATTACTTTTATTTTACTTATACAACCCCATAAACTTTATTTATTCCATTATTTTATAAAAACACCAGTATATTAAATATACTAGGATGTTTTTTTGAGAAGTATTCTAAATAAACTTCCACACACCTCCATCTAATGGATACGAACATACTGTTTCTGTGGACGGCAAACTGCTGCCTCACGAAACAACGATTGTTCAATTATCTCCTACCACCTCTCATGGTGGACATTATGATGGAACTATATTTATATGTGATATATATTATATTTATATTTTATTTATGTTTTTTTATTTTTAATTTATATCATAACTTTATGGTTTCTATAATGGGTAAATACGATAATTTCATTTGAGGAAGTGCAAACTATCACTCCCTTAAAGTGATATGAATCGTTCATGCCATACGTGGAATGAATAAAGGATTAAGTTAATGGAATTATATATGATATTATATTTTAATTATAATATAACAATGTATCATTAAGTTTTAATTTCATTAAATACAAAATATAAATGAAATTAGCGTTCATGCGTACGTACGGCTTACCGTCTCCATGAACGGTTCATTTTATTTTTTATCTTCAAATGTTATATAATATTATATATACATATATATAGGGGATATATATATAATATATGATATCTAAATCATGAATATCATTCTATAGATAATTTACTTTTGACCACATGGACAAATTTTAATTATAAGAAGTTCATTTTTGACTCAAGTACCAAATATCGACAAAATGACCGTTATTAACTTAAATGATTATGTAATGTTTATAATGTGGTAATAAGTGATATAAAAGGGATAATAAACTTGTAAAATGTTATGAAGAAAGTAGAAATTAACTTTAGTTTATTATTCAGGAGATTAAAGAATGAACGAGGTAAGGGACTTCATCTCAATCTCATTTCATTGAGGAATACTTCAATTTATACACGAATTTCTTTTATAAGATATATAATGAAAAACTTTGAATTTGAATTTTATTCAAAGGGAATACTTTATCTATGAATCATTTTACTAAACTAAAAAAATAATGTTTCTTTTAAACATACGTGACGACAATGACCTTTCTGCCATTGTGAGCATTATTTGATATTTGGCTTCCTTAACAAGTTGTAATGTTTTTTAAAGGAAAATAAATACCATATACTCTTTTTATGTATTTTTTTTATTGAAAATGGTTTTTAGAATGGAATGATTATGTCAATATATTGAAATGTTATATTGTGATTGCAATGTGGAAATTTTATCTTTCCTTTATCTTTGTTCATGTGTTGTGATTATTTTATGGTTCCTGGGAATTGTTTATGCATATGAGTGGTTTTGTGATAAACCTAGGGCAGGTGAGCCTGAGATAGATCTTCAATGCATTGGGTAATGTGACAGAGGTAAACATTAATGTTTCTCCTAATAAATTTAGGGAATATTTTTTGATGGGTATTCCAACGTAACTCCCTATGTAGCTGTGAAAGCTACAACATAAGTATGTTATGGATGCCAAAAGTTACCTTTACGATTTATGATTTCTATGTGTTATTCCTAAATCTTATGATTTTGTGTGGTATGTTAAATATTGAAAAGTATGATTTCATTTATTTTTATGTATTGATGGACGAATGTTTTATTTCTTTATTTAATAACCCTTACTGATCTTTTTATGCTCATCCCAAGTTTTTGAATTTTTTTTCACAGGGTATAAGGAAGGGTAAGAGAATGGAAGAATTCAAGAAGATTTATATCAAGAAAAGAACTCTTGTTTTCTTTTAAGAGTTTTTATTTTATGAAAAAAATAGATACTGAGTAGAAATTTCTACATGTAATATTCATGTTGTTATGTATAAGTTATGACCTAATTCTCTAAATCTCTTAACCTAAAAAGATCCTCAATGTAAATTATTAACTTAATTCAAGATTATGTAATGTTTAAGGCTGAGGCCTTATAGTTGGTATCATAGGCCAGTTTAGATAACTTTAGGAGTTAATATTGTTAAATTAATATCCATGAATTAATTTATGGTAATATTGAAATGATATAGAATTTACAGATTACCATGTTGATTTTACTAAGATATTTCTGTGTTCAGAATGGTTTTCTGCAGAGGAAACATGGCTGCTATGATGGGACGACATCAAGATGAAAACAACCTTCCAAATCAGCAACCTGAGATGGTCAGAATCAGAACTGAATAGTTTGTTGTAGCGATGGAACAATTGAATCAGGCTATAAATGGTGGTGGTATATATGCACAAGATCAATTAGATCAACTATAGTGGAACAAGTTAATAGTAGAATATTTCATGAGGCAACACCCCCCATCATTCAAAGGATCATCTGACCCTATTCAAACTGAAGGGTGGATCAAAGCACTGGAAAATATTTTCAATGTCATGAGGTGTACAGAACATCAAAATGTTAGTCCTTCTATTTAAAATTTTTAAGGTGAAACCAATCAGTGATGATCAATGGTTAAAAATATCAGGGATAGTGAAGATATTGATGATATTGATTGGGAATAATTCAAAGGTTTGTTTCTTTAGAAATATTTTCCTAAGGTGGTTAGAATTAGGATGGAAAAAATAATTCTTGGAATTGAGGTAGGAGGATGAATCAGTGGATTCTTATGAAGAAAAATTCACTAGACTCGAAAGGTATGCTCCAAATTTCATACGAGATATTGAAAGTAAAATCAATCATTTTTACTCAGGATTAAATCCAAATTATTGAAGGGATTTAGCTTCTCATGAGTTCAAAAGTTATTAAAAACTTGTTCGATGTGCGGAGAAGGTGGAAATGGATTTTTTATGATCATGTGTTCTTTGACAAACAACAGAATAACAGGTCATGGTGGAAGACAAAATGAAAGAACTCTTCAAAAAAGTATGATGGTAAGAAACTTAAGTTTACAGTTTGTGAAAATTGTGGTAAAAATCACATTGGGGAATGCCTTTTGAATTCCTTTAAGTGCTACTGATGTGGTAAAATGGGGCATAAGGCTCATAATTTAATTGAAAAAGATCAGGGTAATGATAATAAAAAATATGATTTATAGTCAGTATAATTTTTTAAGTGCAATGAAATGGGTCATTATGAAAATGAGTGCCCAACTAAGAACTCAACTGAGGGAAAGCAGCCGAACTACAAGCAGAAAGGGGTGGTGAAATATTTTTCAACTACTTCAATAGATGTTGGGCCATCGAATGAAGTAGTATCAGGTATATTATTTATTTATTCATATTATTCCAATGTGTTGTTTGATTCAGTATCTACACATTCTTTCATTTCTGAGAAGTTTTCTATTAAATTGGGAATTTCATCACAAGATATGAATCCCAAACTTGTGGTAAAAACACTAGGAGGAAAGTTTGAGACAAAAAGAAATTATAAGAACCTTCCTATACTTGTGTGTAGAAAGAATCTACCTGAAAACCTTATTTTTTTCTCTAGTAGAGTTTGATGTTATTTTGGTTATGGATTGGATTTCCGTTTATCATGCTAAGATTGAATGAAGAGCTAAAGAGGTTTATTTTCAGAAAGAATTTCAGTTTGGGTACAAGAATGAACCCTTACTTTTGATAACATATCAGGAAGCTGAGAAACTAGTAAAATTTTGAAATTAATTTTAACTTGAAAATATTGTTTAAAATAAAGGAACTGTTAAATTAATGATGTGCAAGTGGTAAATGAGTATCTTGATTTTTTTTCTAATTAGTTTCTTGGTATAATAACTAATCAGGAAGTTGAATTTACTGTTGACTTAGTTCCTAATTCTAAGACAATTTCAAAACCCCCTTATCTAATGGCTCAAATTAAACTTTTAGAGTTAAATAATCATTTGCAGGAGTTATTAGATAAAGGTTTCATTTGACCCAGCAAATCACCATGGGGTGCTCCTGTTTTGTTCATTAAAAAGAAATATGGTTCAATGAGACTTTGCATTGATTATAGATCATTGAATAACATCACTTTTAAGAACAAGTATCCTTTTCCTCATATTAATGATTTGTTTGATCAGCTCTAGGGAGATCAGTATTTTTCGAAGATTGGCTTGAGATTGGGGTACCATTAGTTGAAAGTAAAGGAAACAGACATTCCAAAGACCATGTTTCATACTAGATATGGACATTAAAAAATTTTTGTTATGCCTTTTGGGTTAACCAATGCACCTGATGTATTCATGGATCTTATGAATATAAATTTTCATGATTTTTTGGATAATTTTGTGGTTGTATTTATTGATTATACTTTGGTTTATTCTAAAATTAAAGAGGATCATGAAATTCATTTAAGGGTTTTCTTGAAAACCATAAAAGGAAAGAAACTATATGGGAAATTCAACAAGTGTGATTTTTTTATTACAAAAAATTTATTTCCTAGGTCACATTGTTTCTAAAGATGGAAAAAATATTCATATTACTAAAATAAAAGTTTTTAAATAATGGCCAAGACCCACAAATATAACCAAGATTCATAGTTTTCTTGGTTTAGTAGGTTATTATAGGAGGTTTGTTGAAAATTTTGCATGGTTATCTAGCCCACTAACTAAGTTAACTCAAAAAGGTGTTAAGTTCATCTAGACAAAAGAATGTGATTAATGTTTTCGGGAATTGAAAAGAAGATCAGTGAATGATCCAGCTTTGGCATTACCTTCCAGAAATGGTGAGTTTTTTATCTACAGTGATGCTTCATTAAAAGGACTTGGTTGTGTCCTAATGCAGAATGATTGGGTAATTTCTTATTCTTCACATCAGTTAAAACCTCATGAGTTAAATTACCCTACACATGATTTAGAATTAGCTGTTGTGGTTGTTTCATTAAAAATTTGGAGGCATAATTTGTATGGAGTAAAGTGTGAAATATATACTGATCAAAAAAGTTCTAAGTATATATTCACTCATAAATAATTAAACATGAGACAGAGGAGATGTTATAATTAATTAAGGATTATGATTACACAAATTATTACCATCCAAGATAATAAAATAATGTGGTTGATTCTTTGAGTCGAAAAAGTAATGCTACATTAAACTTGTTATGTTTGGAACAAGATACTTTGATTAACGATTTGATGAACTTTGAAATAGAAGTTTTTGGTGCATAAAATTCCTTTATTTTGTTTTAGGTTTTAGTACAATCTTCTCTAGAAGACAGAATAAAGCAAGCACAGAAAGATGACAGTGATTTGTAGAAAAAGGTAGAATTGGTTCATAAGGGTAAGTTACCTGAGTTTAACATTAATAGAGACTGTATTTTGAGATTTGGAAAGATATTGTGTGTGCCTTGTGATTCACGGTTAAAGAAAGAGTTGTTATGTGAATCTCATAGTTCTCTATTTTCAGTTCATCCTAGCAGTACTAAGATGTATATAGATCTTCAGGAGAATTACTGGTGAGATGGAATGAAAAGAGATATTGCTAACTTTACTGTGAATTGTTTGACTTGTCAATAGGTTAAATCAGAGCAGCAGTTACCGAAAGGGATTCTTCAGCCTTTATCGATGCTAGAGTGGAAATAGTAAAATATATCTATAGACTTTATTGTGGTATTATCGAAGACATCTAGAGGTAATAATGAAATTTGGGTTATTATTGATCGATTAACTAAATTTGGTCATTTTCTTCCAATTCAAGATAGTCTGTCTCTAGATCAACTTTATCGATTATATATTAAAGAGATAGTTAGGTTACATGGATTTCCCCTCTCCATTGTATCTGATTGTGATCCCAAGTTCACTTCTAACTTTTGGAAAGGCCTTCAGTAGTCGTTGGGTACTGAATTAAATTTTAGTACAGATTTTCATCCACAATCAGATGGACATACATAACGAACAATTCCAACACTGGAAGATATGCTACGTGCTTCTTCAATGGATTACCAGGGAAGTTGGGACCAACATCTTTCTTTGGTTAAGTTTTCTTATAATAATAATTTTCATTCCAGTATACAGATGGCTCCATTTGAGGCATTATATGTAAAGTGGTTTTGAAATCCATATTTTTGGGATGATATTGGTGAAATGAAAGTGATGGGACCAGAATTGGTAGAAGAGATGGTAGAAAACGTTCAGTTGATATAGAAACACATGAGGAAAACTCAGACTAGGTAGAAAAGTTATATGGATAACTAGAGGAAGGATATTTCTTTTGTGTTAGGTGATAATGTCTTTCTCAAAGTTTCACCATTAAAAAGTGTGATGCATTTTGGTTAGAAGGTAAATATGATTCTGAGGTTCATTGGACCCTATGAAATCCTAGAGAAAGTTGGATCAGTCTTCTACAAATTGGATTTACCTCCAATTTTATCATAGGTACACAATTTTTTTCTTGTTTCAATGTTGAGAAAGTATATACTAGATCCATCTCATGTTTTGAGCCCAAAGGTAGTTCAGTTGGAAGAGAATATTTCTTATGAGGAACAACCAGTTCAGATTCTTAACCGAAGAGAGAAAGTATTGCAGAATAAGGTAATTCATCAGGTAAAGGTTTTTTAAAAAAACCATATGGTTGAAGCAGCAACATGGGAATCTGAGAATGCTATAAGGGATAAATATCCCCACTTATTTGGTAAGTGAATAAAAATTACAAGGATGCAATTTTCAAAAGGGGTGAAGGATGTAACATCTTAGGTAAATAAAGGATATGATATTTTCATATTTATTAATATTTGTGAATTAATTATTAATTTTACTTTAAAGAGGGTGCTATGTTCAATGGCGTACCTGACACGCAATAATGAGTTTCTCTGAAATCTCATATTGCACACGAGACTGAGTCATACTGAAAAATAATAATATAAAATTATTTTAAATGGTAGTTAATTCCAAGAAATTATATTGGCATGAATGAACAAAAATAACAAAAATATGATTATACATGTTTTTTAAATGTTTTTACATTTATCCAATAAAATTTAGAGGCTTAAAATGAGAAT
Organism: Viscum album; assembly: GCA_963277665.1. NCBI lineage: Eukaryota > Viridiplantae > Streptophyta > Magnoliopsida > Santalales > Viscaceae > Viscum > Viscum album. The sequence continues at coordinate 1,937,662,771 of OY728142.1, forward strand.
GAATCTAATTTTAAGCATGAAAAACTATAATATTTTTAAAAGTTTGTTTTACTGCCTTTTGATGGAGAACCCCTTTTAAATATAGTTTTTTTTCACTTTTATATGTTCAATTTGACAAAATAAACTTCTTCTTTTGAAGCGGTACATCAAAATTTAATTTGGGTAAATTTTTGGTATTTTTCTGATAAAGTTCATTTTTAATGAATAGTGAAAAATACTGCATTTTATGTCAAAACTGTCGTTTCATCTAATTTATTTATATAGTTATATTGTCCTTAAAATTGGTTTTAAACTGTCATTGGATTATATTTTTACCATTTAATCCAATTTTTTTTCATTGGAAGTAATTTCACTTTTTAATTAGACAAAAACACATGTCAATATTTTGATAGTTATTATTTCTTAAAAACACGCCTTTTGATTTTGAAAACATGAATTAATTTTAAATTAATTTCTAAAACTTATGTGTTTTGAATTTGTAAAAATGGATTCCATATTTGGAATTAGGAAGTCAAAATTTTGTAAATAGTTAACTTTTATTTTTAGACATTATGAATAGTAACTTTAATAAATATTTTATTTACCATGGTTAAAGGGTAAAAAATAATATTATAATAATATTAAATTACCCTAAAACATGTCCTAACACTATTGGATGACACATTTCTGACCATGGGAATCCTTGGGTCGATTTTTGGGACCCAATGGAGCCACTTTTAAGTGAAAATGACATTTTATAAATAATTCATTTAAATTTAAGAAAAATGTAACATAAACATATATCTTTTAGTAAAAAAATTTTATATGAGGTTATATAAGTTATATTTTCAACTATAAATATTAATTATAAATATAAAAATATTTACTACATAATGGAATTTTATTTATAATTTTTATACATAAAATAAATAAATTTATTTATGAAAGAATGGTGATGTTGTGATTACCTTGTTAATGAAAGATTTAAATAAATTATATTATAAATGTTAAAATAAATTTATTTTGAAACTTTTTATGACATAAATAATTTTATGGGTAACAATGACATATTATATTTGATTTAAATCATTTTATTCTAATTAATCAAGTTTTTATCACTTTATGAAAAATCAATTACTAAATAGTGTCAAAATTGACATAAATGAGTTTTTAAAACAAATATTATTTTATTAAATGATATAATAATCCTAAAAATATAATATTCGGCCAAATTACTTAGATAATGTTAAAAATATAATTAATGAACCACTTTATGTTCTTTTGAAATTTTATAGTAAGTATATTAACCATATAATATGAATATACAAGAAGACATGGTCAAAGTTAAATTAGTTAACTAAGGGTTAAAGCTAAAAGATAATGTTAATTTTATGACCGCAACTTTTCTAAAATCTATTTGTTGAGATTATTTTGATTCATCGTCGTCTTATATTTGTCTTAAGTAACTTTTGAGCCTTTAGAAACATAAAATGAAATTATAATAAAATAATATTTCTAGACTCTTCTAAATAGTACCTCCTCCCTCTTATAAAAAGGATTCACCCCAACTCATTTAATAACTTCTCTAAACCCCCTTGTATCATCCAACCTATGCAAAAATAAGATACCAACATCCCTCTCTTCCTCCTAAAAGCCTTAACTTAGGCAGAAGCCACTTTAATAAATCCTTTTGGTTCAAACCAAAGGGAGTTACCCGATTTAAAGGTTACTTCTTCTCTCAAGTTATTTTCCTTTATTTTTCTTCTCCAACCCCCTATTATATATTTATTTTATTATTTTATAAAAAATAAGTATCTTAAATATACTAGTATTTTTTTATGATATGGATCCAAACTACACTTTCACACACCTCCATCTAATGGATACGAACATACTATTTTTGTGGATGACAAACTATTATCTCACGAAACGATGATCGTTCAATTATCTCATAACGCCTCTCATGGTGGCCATTATGATGGAACTTTATTTATATTTGATTTATATTATATTTATATTGTCTCTATTTTCTGTATTTTTTATTTATAACATACCTTTATGGTTTCGATAATGGGTATATACAATAATTTCATTTGAGGAAATACGAACTACCACCCCCTCAAAGTGATATGACTCATTCATGACATACATGGAATGTATAAAGGATGGAGTTAATGGAATTATATATGATATTATACTGGAATTATAATATACATATGTATCATTAAGTTTTCATTCCATTAAATATGAAATATAAATGAAATTAGCGTCCATGCGTACGTACGACTTACTATCTCCATGAACGGTGCATTTCATTTCTTATCTCCAAATGTTATGTACTATTATAAATAAATATATATACTGGATACATATGATATATATGATATCTAAATCATGAATATCATTCTGGATATAATGAAATTTTTACCACATGGACAACTTGTAATTATAAGAAGTTCATTTTTGAATCAAGTACCAAATATCAACAAAATTACCATTATTAACTTAAATGATTATGTAATGTTTATAATGTGGTAATAAGTGATATAAAAGTAATAATAAAATTGAAAAATGTTCTAAATAAAGTATAAATTAACTTTAGTTTTTTATTCAAGATATTTAAGAATAAACGAGTCAAGTCGGACACAAGGTAAGGGATTTCATCTCAATCTCCTTTCATTGAGGCATACTTCGATTTATACATGACTTTATTTTATACGCTGTATAATAAACCCCTTTTAATTTAATTTTATTTAAAGGTAATATTTTCTCTATGAAGAATTTTACTAAATGACAAAAAGAATGTTTCTTTTAAATGTACACAACGACAATGACATTTCCGCTGCCGCAAGAATTATTTGATATTTGGTTTCCTTAACAAGCTGTAATGATTTTTAAAGGAAAATAAATACCATATACTCTTTTTATGTATTTTGGTATTGAAAATGGCTTTTATAATGGATTTATTATGTCAATATATTTAAATTTTATATTTTTATTACAATGTGGAAATATTATCTTTCCTTTATGATTGTTCATGTGTTATGATTATGTTATGGTTATTGGGCATTGTTTACGCATATGAGTGGTTCTGTGATAAACCTAGGGAGGGTGAGCCTAAGATATTTCTCCAAATCATTGGGTAATGTGACAGAGGTAAATGTTAATGTTTCTCTTAAATTATTTAGTGAATATACTGTGATGGGTTTTCCAATGTAACTCCCTATGTAGCTGTGAAAGCTACAAAGTAAGTATGTTATGGATTCCACAAGTTACCTTTATGATTTATGATTTACATGTGTTATTCATAAATCTTCTGATTTTGTGTGGTATGTTAAATATTTAAAAGTATGATTTCATTGATTTTTATGTATTGATGGACTAAGTTTTTCTTTCTTTCTTTATTTTATAACCCTTACTGATCTTTTTATGCTCATCCTAATTTTTTGAAATTTTTTTCATAGGGTATAAGGAAGGGTAAGAGAAAGGAATAATTCAAGTAGATTTATATCAAGAAAAGAACTCTTATTTTCTTTAAAGAGTTTTTATTTTATGAAAAAAATGAATAATGAGTAGAAGTGTCTACATGTAATATTCATATTGTTATGTATAAGTTACGACCTAATTATCTAAATCTATAAACCTGAAAATATCCTCAATGTGAATTATTAACTTAATTTAAGATTATGTAATGTTTAAGTCTGGGGAATTATAAAATATGTTGTGTTTTCTGGGTTGGCTATCAACCAAGGAAGTTGCGCAGTAGTTGTTTCCGACAAATAAGACTCCTCCCCAGATTGGGAGTGGTCCCCCATAGCCAGAAATGCATTTTTTTCCTTTCAATATGAACTTGGTCATCTTTAATATGGTAGGGTATTAGCCATAAACTATTTCCATTGGATTACTAATCATATATGTAATCTCGTTTTCCTCATATCTCATTCATCAACTTGCATTGGGTTTTGATTTACTTTAGTTCTCTATGTTCCTCAGTTCAGGCTTCAATTTGCTTAACTGTTGGGTCTGAATCCACTCTAAATTAAAAACAATAATATTTTTGTAAATCATATGTAAATAAAATGTAAAAAATAGAAGAATAATCAACGAGGATACAAATTTAAACATGGAAAAAACTCTTCTTACAAAGGATTATAAGACAATGGGGCCTTTCCGAGAAAATACACTATAAATCAAAAAGTACAAAAATTTGAGTGAACCCCGAAACTTGAATTTCAAATACATCTTAGAAAACCCTATGTGAAAATCCACACCCTAATATTCCTTCTTCGCCTCTATAATAATAGTTTGTGATAAGAATTCACCCTTCAGAGATCAAAATTGAACGTGCGACATAATTCTATAACCTCATTGCACAACTCAATATGTCTTTTCTCACTACTGCCAACACACATAAACTTCTATCCAAGTGTCTTCCACTCTTGGGTTGTCGCGTACCACAAAAATTGTCTCCATGCTTGAGTCGATGTCTCCCCTTTTTATCGGCTCTCTTGTTCCAAATATCTTGTTTGAAATTTATATTTAAAAATATATCTTAAAAATATATCATGAGATATCACCCGTATAGAGACCCTACTTTTTCTTACATAGCAATTACATCATTTTAAAGATAAATAACATAAAAGCGCTGCACAACCAGGATCCAATAGTTTAGTGTCTTAGGAAAATTAGGATAATACATAACTTTTACATAATAAAACATAAAAATTTATTTAATTCCTTCTTCTCTAGCTTCTTATTGTCTCTCATGTTCTCATTAGTTCAAGTATTCACTTGAGGATATACATCAAAAGAAGAGATGATCTAAAAGCTCAATAAGAGGATGAATAAGAGAAATGAAACATGGGTGAGCACTATCATCATCATAATAATATAAACAAAGGATCATCATCATTATCATCATAATATAAACAAAGGATTATAATCATAATCATGAGAGGAAACATTAGATAATGGCATGGAATGTGGTAATGCATAAAAATGAAACACCATGTCTTAGTGGTCATATACCACATATAGTTATGAAAAAATATAGCATAATGTTCACATATATTTCACTTTATCTCATGAGATTAATCACATTACCCAATCCATTAGATGCTATATAATTCTGGGTGGATCCGTTATCTCATAACATTTACATGTGTTATATAATTCTGGGCGCACCTGTCACATCATAAAATTTACATTATCATGTGTGCCACATAAAACATATATCAATATTGGAAATAAATTAACCCATGTAAAGGTATGAGTTTTATTTCAAAAACCATACATTCATAAACTTTGTATCTCCCAAAAAGGGAATAAGACGCTTGGTATCAATCTTGATTGAAGAAGAAACAATCTCATAAGAAGTAAAAGATGTGTTTTTTTAGAAAAATATGTAAAAATATTTGCATTTTTCATAAAACCATACTAGAAACATGTATATCCCATAAAATAAAATGGAAGGAAAAATAAATGATATTTATGGAGTGAATGGGAGTTGGGTTCAAGAATCCCCTTATCTTATGTCTGAATGCCTTCTTTACTTTAATATCCAAGATAATAAAATTAAATTCAATAATTTATAAATACATAAAATTTTATACATTAATTTTATTCATTATAGTTTTATTAAGTTCATTTATGGGATTTTTATGAGTTATATAGTTCAATTTCATTGTTTGTGACTGTTCGTTTTCTTGGTTTTCATGATCGGTTTGCTTGTATACGAGTATGAAAGTTTATGTAAAATGAGAATGATTATATAGAATTAAAATTATAGGTTATTAATGAACATTAATAATATTAAATGATATTATATAATCATTTTTATATATTATATTAGGATTAATCATTGGATAAATAGTTAATGATAACTATTTAGGTTATTTTTGGCGGTTTTTTATCACAACGAACTCGTTTTGTTTTATCATTTAGTATTATGTATACAAGTTAGTTATAGAATATAAAAAGGTTATAACATAAATTTTAAAATATTATTCAACCATTTTAATGGTTTTATTACCATCCTTGAAGTTGGTGAAGGAAAATGAAAATTCATTGTCCACGGTGGTGGTAGATCGACACACCACATTAAATATTTTCATCTTTAGAGTAAAAAAGAAAAGGGAAGAGACTTGAATATGAATTATTCCATTAACATAATAATATTACTATATATAAAATATATTAGAGTTATCATTACACCTGTATAAGTGTATGTGAGGAGATTATGAGATAATAAATTTAATTGAAAATAAAATTGAAAGTAAAAGAAATAGGGTTTTACCTCTTGAATTTCTCTTCCTTGAGAACCTCCTTAGGGAAAAGGGTTTAATATTTTGATGAGACCAAGAGTTCATGTATGTGGGGGAGGGTCTTGGGAAGAGTATTTGGTAGAACTTGGATAGGGATCAAATCTTAGAAGGAGTGAGGAGAAGAGGTAGTGATGGGAGGTATTTATAATAGAGGAGAGGGGTGTTTTCTCATTATTTTATTCATTAGTTTATTATTTTACCACAATACTATGAATAGTTTGAGCCTTATCACTTAATATATTAAAATAATTGTGGATATTTCTCTATTTTGGGCTTATATAATTCTTATGTCATCTATGATTCATGTATTTAGCTTTTATCGTAAATTATCATATTTTACTATTCACAAAAATTCAAGTATTTTAGAAAAATATAAAAAATTTACCCTAACCACTTTTGATGTGTAGAATTAAAAAATTAACTCCATTTTATGAAAATAATTTTCTAAATATGAGAAATTTAATTTATAATTAAAATCATAATTTACATGGAAAATACATATTTTAAAATTATAACTGATTTTATAACACTTTGAAAAATAAAGTAAGGTCTCATAAAATTATCTTATAATCATAAGATAAAAAAATATTAATTTATGAATCTATTTTATGAAAATAAATTTTCTTTTAAATTGTGATATAATTATATCATATTTTCATTCATAAGATTCCTAAATTTTATTTATACTTTCTTAGATGAGGTTACTATTCTATTAGCAGGTTTACTATTCCTAATAAGTCACAATACTATTTCAAATGTCATGTTACTATTACATCAGGATAGGTTCCTTAATTTCTATAAATACCACTTATTCAATTCATTCTTTATTTAAAAAGTTTTTATTGAGTTCTTTAAGTTATTTTATGTGATTTATACTATATGACATAATTATAAGAAGGGAATTTCCTTTGATAAAATTTTGGGTCATTACATTCTTTCCCCCTTATGAAATTTCACCCTCAAAATTTATTTTTACATAACATGGTGAAAAAAAGTGAGGGTACTTCTTCTTTATCTCTTCCTTCAGTTCCCTTATTGCCTCTTTGTACATATGGTTCTACCATAGTACTTTGACGAGGTGAGTAGTATTTTGTGTAGAACTTTATCTCTATGGTCCAAGATTTTTACTGGCTTCTCCTCGTAAGAGAGATCATTTTCAAAATATACGACCAATGGATTCAATACATGTGAGGTATTTGGTATGTACTTCCTCAAGAGGGATACATGGAATATATCATGTACTTGAGACATAGTTTGTGGAAGTGTCAGTCGGTAAACCACAAATTCAACTCGATCAATAATCTTGAAGGTGTCAATGTACCTGAAACTCAGCTTTCCTTTATTCCCAAATATCATGATCCTATTCTATGGATATATGCAGAGGAATAATATGTCTCTTGCATTAAACTTTAGGCCCTGTTGATGATTTTTTTCACAACTCTTTTGCCGACTTTGGACTTTCTTGATGTGATGCGGAATGGTTTTCACCTTTCCCACCATTTCTTCAACCATTTCAGGTCCTAGAGGCTTGCGTTCACCAACTTCATCATAGAATGTCAGTGTTCTACATAATTTCTCATAAATGGACTTATATGGAGTCATTTTTATGTTCAAGTGGAAACTATTGTTGTAATAGAACTCAACCAGAGACAGATGTTGGTCCCATCCTCCTTTGAAGTCTATAGAACATTCCCCCAACATGTCTTCCAGTGTATGAATAGTTTATTCAGATTGACTATCAGTTTGAGGATGATAAGTAGTACTAAAGTTCATCTCAGTGTTTAGATCAAGTTGAATACTTTTCTAGAACTTAGAGGTATGTCTTAGATCTCGATCAGATATAATTGATAGTGGTACTCCACGCAGCCTTACCTCTTCTCTGATGTATATTCATGTAAGTTTATCCAATGATAATTCCCCTTGAATTATGATAAAGTGATTTTTCTTTGTAATATGATCCATAACAACCCATATATCATTGTTTCCTTTATATGTATTCAGGTGTCTGGTGAAAAATTATATAGTGATGTTTTCCCATTTTCATCTCGGTATGGGTAATTTTTGCATCAAGACCTTAGACTTTTGTCTTTCAACCTTCACTTGTTGACATACCAGACACTTTGATGTATAATCAATGATATCATTCTTCATATTGTCTCACCATTAGTTCTTTTAGAGACCTCGATACATCTTTATTCTCCTTCGATGAATAGAGAAGGTTGAGCTATGTGTGTCATTCAGATAATCCTTCTTTATCTCTAGATCAGATGATACACAAAACCATGATCCAAATATTACAACTCCTTCCTCATCAATTTAAAACTCTGAGTATTTCCCCTTTCTCATAGCTTCCACATTTTTCAAAATGTCCACATCATTTCTTTAAGAATCCTTTATTTTCTCCATGAGGGATAATTGAGCGATAATTTGAGAAATGATTGATGATGTTCCTTAATTAATTATTCCCATATACATCCTTTACAAATATAAGAAGATTAAATACTTCTAAATTATCATAATTGATAATATTGCGGGATCCTTTCTACTTATAGAATCTTCTACTTTATTCTCTTTTCTAGGATGGTAGTGGATTGAGCAGTCATAATCCTTAATGAGATTTAACCATATTATCTGAAATATATTAAGATCCTTCCATGTGAATATATATTTGAGGCTCTTATGATCATTATATATTCCACACTTCTCCCATAGAGATAATGCCACCATATTTTCAATGAAAAGATCATAAATTCCAACTCTAGATTATGTGGGGGATAACTTTTCTCATGAATTTTCAACTACCTTGGGGCATAAGCTATCACTTTATCATTTTCATCAGCACACATCCTAATCCCTTCTTTGAAGCATCACTATATACTATAAAGAGTTCTAAGTGTGAGTACTTGAGCGGTGATAAGCTTATTTTTTAACTCTATGAAGAAGTCTTCACATTCACTGGTCCAGATAAATTTTTCTCCCTTTAGAGTCATCTTTGTTAGTGGGTTTGAAAATTGTAATAAGTTCTTCACAAATCATCAGTAATACCCAGTCATACCAAGGAAACTACGGGTCTCCATTACATATATTGGTATGGGCCACTATTTGATTGCATTTGTCTTTGAAGGGTCCATAGATATTAAATTACTCGTGATAACATTCCTCATGAATGATACTTTCTCTATCTAGAACTCAAATTTATTGTACTTATCATAACTTTTCTACCTTTAAGTTGTATTTAGAACAGTATTCAAATTCTCCTCATGTTCCTCCTTTCTCTTGGAGTATATCATAATATTATTGATAAAGACTACCACAAATTTTTTGAGGTAATCTATAAAGACTCTATTCATTAAGTCTGTGAATATTGTTGGGGAATTAGTGAGTCCAAAAGGTATCACTATGAATTCATAGTGTTTGTACCTCGTTCGAAAGGAATTTTTGGAAATATCTTCCTTCCTTACTATTAATTGGTGATATCCGGACCAAAGGTCCACCTTATAGAAATACTTTTCCCCATGGAGTTGATCAAACAAGTCATCTATCCATGGAAGGGGATACTTTTTCTTTATCGTGTTTTATTAATATCATGATAATCAATTAAAAGTCACATTGATCCATCCTTATTATTGACAAATAGAACCGATGAACCCCATGTTGAGGCACTCGGGCATATAAAACCCTTGTCCAGATTCTCTTATAATTGCTTCTTCAGTTCCACCAACTCAATGGTGGCCATTCTATAAGGTGTATTGGATATAGGCAGAGATTTATGAATAAGTTCAATTGAGAACTCAACCTCTCAGTTATAAGGAAGACCAGACAATTCTTCAGGGAACACATCGGCGTAGTCCCTTACAATGGGCATGTCCTCTATTAAGATTCCCTTCTTCATCTCAATAATTTGATCCAAATGTGCTTTCTCATAAATCAATAATATCCACACTTGATATGATGGATTCAAAAAAGATTCATACTCCTCCTTGCACTTGTATAAAATTGGAGGATGCTTCAGTGTGTGAAGAGTGATATCCCTTTCTCTAAAATTGATGTTGGCTTTGTATAAATATATCCAATCCATGCCCAAAATAGTATCAAACTCCACCAAAGGAAATAAGACCAGATTTTATGGGAGGTTCGTTCCAAAAATTATTATCCAATGAGGAGTTATATACATTGGATGCAATAATTTCATCATTTTTTTATCATAGATAACTCAGCCTCCATATTTTGAGCTACTATTTGAATAGTTCTATTAAACTTGAAATATATGAAAGAATGCGTAGAACTAGAATAAAATAGTTTTTTTTCTATTCTTGAATGAATAATCAGTGTACCTATCACCAAATCATTTTAGTGCTCCACCTTAGCAATAGTGATGGAATCATCCTTCCCTTGTTCCTTTGTATTTGATGGATGATGATTATGATTACCCTTGAGGACTCAAATTTTAGTGCACTAGCTTGCATAGTAACCTAGCTCTCTATAGTTGAAGAATTTAACCATGGGTGGTGCTCTCTTTTACTCCACCACATTGTCCCACTTCATCATATTTATTCAATGTTTGTGATATTGGTTTCCTTATCTCCCACACTTATAGCATTTCCACTTCCCTTTGAGGCAATTCCCATGATGCTCCTTACCACATTTTTGACATGCAGATGGTTGAGTTTTCTTTCCACCTTTTTCATTAGATTCTCCATCTTGAAACTCTATATTTCATTTATTATCACCATAGTTGTGGAACCATTCACTAAACTCTATATCCACTTTGAGAGCACATCAAAAAACTTCTTCATAACCCCCAAAGTCTCAAATTTCAATAGCCTTTCAAAGGTGTGGTTTTAAAGCACTAAAGAATCTATCTATTTTTCTATCATTATTGATAATAAAACCTGAAGTGTATCTTGAATTCCTTGTAAAATTTTCTTTGTAGGTCGTGAAAGATTCACCTTTCTTTTTCTACAACTCTATGAATTCTCTCTTCATCTTTGTGTGAAGAGTTTGAGGGAAATACTTGTTAAGAAAAGTTATCTTAAAGTCTTCCCAATCCATCTCTTCAATTTCATCCCTTGTCTTGGTGTTCTTAATCAATTCCCACCATTGATCAACCTCTACATATATATGAAAAACAGACAAAGTAACATTATTCATCTTAGAATAGTGAAGAACAGAAAAGATATTATCCATCGAGTTGACCCACTGTTTATTGAAAAGTGGATCGGAAGATCCACTAAAGGTCAGTGTTTTTTGCTGCATAAAAGGCATGATATTCAGTTTCTCCCTCTTAAGTGAAGGAGGACATTCTACATTATTCATATTATTGTTCATATCCTGAGATAGTTGGGTAAGCATCGCTATGAAATTTTGAACTCCACATCCCAAGGCATTGGGAATGTTGTTTGGGCAATCACTGCATTGTCCTTGAATGGGTTGTTGGCTTAGTTTCTCCAGGTTCCAACCATTTTCTAAAATAGAAAAGGTTAAAACAAAACATAAGTCAACAGGTCATGAATAAATAATTTATTCCTTTGTGAAATTAAGTCTAAAGGCATATCATGTGGGATCCCTATGTTTAGTATTTTCTAAAATAAAGCTTCTTGGGTGCTTACATATACATAGTCTCATACTAAGGGGTTTCACTAAGGTTATTTAGTAGTATTGTAGTAGGCACTGTAGCAGGAACTGTAGCAGCCAGAACTATTCATCCATATGGGCCTTTGGGCCATCGGTTTGGTCCTTCGGTCCTGCAAGGCTTTCGGGCCACCCAAGGCCTTCGGGCCAGATGATTCTCAAGACCTTTGGGCCACCTTAAGGCCTTTGGGCCACCCTATGGCCTTCGGGCCACATGAATGCAGATGTACCAGTCAGACTACAAGGGATAAGGCTTCAGAGGAGGATTCAGGGCAGGCGCATTCACTGGAGAAGACCTAACCAGAATTGGAAGAATTAGAGGGTATGGATTTGCCATCAGTACCGGGCCTGTACAGCTTTGCATAGGACAACTATCCAACCAGCCCTATGAAGGTGGAGTGCTGATATCATGGCACATGTTGGGGCTGGTTGATTCCCTCTAAGACCTACAGGTCATGTATTTGTCTCTGAGCCTTCGGGCCTTGTAAGGGTTCCACCTAATCCCTTGAAAGGTGGATTATCAAAAATAATAAAAAATGAAGGCCTTTAGGCCATTCCGACCAAATTAACTAAATCGTGCTCTGATACCAATTATAGAGACCCTGCTTTTTCTTATATAGCTATTACATCATTTTAAAGATAAACAACATAAAAGAGTTACACAACTAGGATAAAAAGGCTTAGTTTCTTGGGAAAATTAGGACCATGCATAACTTTTACATAATAAAACATAAACATTTATTTAACTCCTTCTTCTCCAGCTTCTTATTGGTCCTCGTGTTCTCCTTAGTACACGTATTCACCAGAGGATATACATCAAAAGAAGGGGTGATCTAAAAGCCTAGTAAGAGGATGAACAAGAGACATGAAACATGGGTGAGAATAATCATCATCGTCATAATATAAGAAAAGTATCATAATCATAATCATGATAGGAAACATTAGATAAAGGCATGGAATATGGAAATGCATAAAAATAAAACATCATGTCTTAATGGTCATATACAACACATAGTTGTAAACAAAGATAGAATAATGTTGACACATATTTCACTTTATCTGATGAGATTAATCACATTACCCAATGCATTTGAGAACTATATAATTATAGAGACACCCATCACATCATAACATTTACATGCACTATATAATTCTAGGCGCACTTGTCACATCATAACATTTACATTATCATGAATTCCACATATAATGTATATCAATATTGGACCAAGAGTAACCCATAAAAATTAATGGGTTTCATTTCATAAACCATACATTTATAAACTTTGTATCTCCCAAAAAAAGAAATAAGATTTTTGGTATCAATCTTGATTGAAGAAGAAACAATCTTATGAGAAGTAAAAGATGTGTTTTTTATCAAGAACAATTCTTTTGGAAAAAACATTGCATTTGTAATAAAACCAGATTAGAAACATGTATATACCAAAAAATAAAAGATAAGGAAAAATAAATGATATTTATATAAAAATAAGGTAACATCCATACTGAAAATGGAGTGAAAGGGAGAAAACCCAAAGAAAGAGAGTTGGGTTCAAGAATCCCCTTACCTTATGTCTGAATTCTTTCCTCACATTAATATCCAAGATAATAAAATTAAATTCATTAATTTAAAAATAAATAAACTTTTATACATGAATTTTATTCATTATATTTTTATTATGTTCATTTATGGGATTTTTGATGAGTTATAGAGTTCAATTTCATCGTTTGGGAGTGTTTATTTTCTTGGTTTTCATGACCAGTTTTCTTGTATATGAGTATAGAAGTTTATGTAAAATGGGAATGATTCTATATAATTTAAATTATATGTTATTAATGAAATTTAATAAGATTAAACTATCTTATATATTATTTGGATATATGATATGAGGATGAATCATTAAATCAATAGTTAATGATAGTTGTTTAAGTTAATTTTGGCGGTTTTCTATCATAAGAAACTCATTTTGTTTTATCATTTAGTATTATGTATGTATGTTAGTTTCAGAACCTAAAAATGGTTATAACATAAATTTTAAATTCTTTTTAAACTATTATAATGGATTTATTAATATCCTTGAATGCGGTGAAGGAAAATGAAAATGCATCGTCCATGGTGGTGGTAAATTGACATAACACAGATGGTATTTTCATTTTTAGAGTAAAAAGAAAATGGAAGAAAATTGAAGATGAATTATTACATTAAAATAATAAAATAAAATTATATAAAATATATTGTAGTTATAATGACACTTGGATAAGTGGAGGTAAAGAGATGATGATAAAATAAATGAAATTGAAAAGAAAATTGAAAGGAAAAGAAAGAGGATTTTACCTCTTGAATTTATCCTCCTTGAGAACCACCTTAGGAAAAAGAGTTTGGTATTTTGATGAGACCAATAGCTAATTAACATGTGGGAGGGTCATGGTAAGATTATTGATTATGATTTGGAAAATTCTTAAATCTTGGAAGGTGTGAGGAGAAGAGGTAGTGATGGGAGATATTTATAGGGGAGGAGAGGGGTGTTTTCTCATTATTTTATTCATTGGTTTATTATTTTGGATCAAGAATATGAATAGTTCAGCCTTATAACTAAATTTATTAAAATAATAAATGTGATTTTGATATTTTTCTCTTACATTATCCTTACATAATCTATTATTCATATATTTAGCTTTTATTGTAAATTATCGTATTTTATTATTCAACAAAAATTCAAGCATTTTAGAAAAATCCCAAAAAATTCACCATAACCATTTTTCAATGTGTAGAATTAAAAAATTAAGTCCATTATGAAACTATTTTTTAAAATATGATAAATTTATTTTTTAATTAAAATCATCATTTACTTGGAAAATGTTGATTTTAAAATTATAACTGCTTTTATAACACTTTGAAAAATTAATCAAGGTCTCATAAAATTATCTTATAATTATAAGACAAAAAAATGTCAATTTATGAATCTATTTTACGAAAATAAATTTTATTTTAAATAATTATTTTAATTATAAAATTATAAATAATCAGTTATGTTGTATAAAAACACCAAAACTTGATCAATATTTTTTAAAATATTTATTTACTTATACTATGATATAATTATATCATATTTTCATTTATAAGATGCCTAAATTTTATTTATACTTTCATAGATGATTTTACTATTCTATTGGACAGTTTATTATTCCTAATGGTTGCAATACTATTGCAAAGGTCGTGTTACTATTCTATCAGGATAAGTTCCTTAATTTATAAAAATACCTCTTATTTAATTAATTATTTATTTTAAAAGTTTTTATTGTGTTCTCTAAGTTATTTTATTTGATTTATACTATATGAAATAATTATAAGAAGGTAATTTATATTGATAAAATTTTGGTTGGTTACAGCCTGTATCTCACACTAGAAGATACATAGCGGAAGTCCCAAACTTGAATTAAAAAAATTGATATCTTCAATTCTCTAAAAAATACCACATGCAGGATGAACGCCAAAAATATCATCCTTAAACCCATCTAAGAAGGATATCACATCCAAAAAAACTCAGTTGGAATATAAACCGGTTGGTATCACACCAATTGTCATCCTCTACAGAAAATATGACATCCCTCTTTTGCATCTCTGATGAAAACCTAAAACCCCCCCTGTAAAAGAAATCCAAATCCCGAAGTCTTCATTATACCTATGTCTGCACCACCAATACCTGAATCAAAAATATCTGGCTCATCCATAATTATGATTGCCACATAATCTGGAGAACCTATAGAAATTAACTACTCCCTCTACTCAACATCCTCTGAGCTGTCTGAAACTCTCAGTGTATCACCCTAGTCTTCAGTTTTAATTCTTTTTTCACTAGTGGAACTCTCTAAAGAAAAAGAATTAGGTGTAAGACATGAAACACCTGACCTGACATGCTTTGAATTCCAAACCTTCTTCAACTTAGTTGATGGTCTTCAACTGAAGCACAACGATCACCTATTCCACAAATCTGATGAAGTCCTCTTCACAACTACATTAATCACATCACTTCATACCTTTACATTCATCCTATAAAGCATATCATCCATTATTTATTGCATATAAACCATCAATCCTCTAGACAGGGTCTATCTTCCACTACCAAATGAACTCCTGAATCCATCATTATCAAGAGTATAAGAAGATAAAAAATTATGTTGTATACTTTTTACAAGTCGCACATCTCTCAGATTTAGTGTACAACTTGCATTCATAGTGATACAAATATCACTAACACCAATGAAATCAATAGAACCTCTATTTTCTATATTCAATATACCAAAGTATCCTTCTTTATATGAAGAAAATAAATCCCTCTTTGGTGTAATATGGCATGTTTCTACTGAATTAACCACCCATTCGGTGTATAGATCTGACCTACGATAATCAATGCCAACTGAAAGTAAATCACCCTCACCCTGATAATACTTACGACGGAATCCTCAGTATCATTGTCATGCACCTTCTCCTCTTCCTTATGCTTTTTCAAAGCATAGTACTTTTTTTATATGAACCACCTTGTAAAAAAACACTTTACCTTTCTTCTTTTCTTCAACCAACCTCTCTGATTAGTGTGTCCATCTACCACAACTAGAGTACCACTATTTCCTAAAGATTCACCATTATTAGTATTTTGATAAGTCTCGTTCATCAACAATGAAGAAATCTCACCATCAAACTTCAGTGTGTCTTTCTCGAACAACAATGTGGTAACGAGATTATCCTCCACCTCCAATGCCCCTAAGGCCTTCATTTTTATTGATTTTTGATGATCCACCTTTCAAGGGGTGAGGTGGAACCCTTACAAGGCCTGTAGGTGTAAGTATTACATGGCTCATAGACCTTAGAGTAATTAATTTCCTGTAGGCTTTAAACATTACATACAACCCAGACTAACTACTTGGAACTGCTCCTCCCCAGCATCTTCATCATGAAATCAGCTCTCCACCTTCGCATGATTGTTCGGCTAGGCTTTCCCTTGAATGCACAGGCTTGTCCTGATGGCAGGTTACATACCCTCTCATTCTTTCAATCCATTTAAATTATGCTATGGCGAAATATTATTGCTAATCCTTCTTCAGAAGCTTGTTCCTTATAGGTTGTCTAGTTTTCATCTACACTTAAGGTGGCCCGAAGGCCTTAAGGTGTCCCGAAGGCCTTACTAACCCGAAGTCCTGGGTGGCCCGAAGGCCTTAAAGGAATCAAGGACCAAATCAGTGGCCCAAAGGCCCAAACGGGGGAATATTCCTAACTACTACAGTTCCAAATAGTGCCAGCTACAGTTCCCGCTACAGTTTCATACAGTTCTTTCTACAGTACTGCTATAGTACCCGGAAATTAGCCTCCACCTGGATTTGATCCCGGGTCTCCTGGATGCACTTAATGATTCCTCACCATCTAGGATGAGGCTCATGTGTTTGACGAGATTATCATATAAATCAGGTAATGAACCCTAAATAAGTAAAGCCTTATCTTATTCTTCCATCTCAACAGGTATCACATTCCCCTTATCATTGATCTTGACCTCCATTGAATATAACACCGTCAAAATTTTGGTGAACTCTTCCAAATGGTTACCTAAATCTTCATTCTCTAGAATTCGAAAATGATACAACCATTTTTTCAAATATAAATTATTTGTGAGGTATTTTGATTTATAACTACTTTAATGCTTCACCCAGATCTCCTCCATATCTGTCAGATTCATCACTCCTCAAAATGTATTATCACCCAAATACATCTAAATCATGCTTGTCGCCAATTCTCACATATCCTTCCAATCACCATCTCTCATCATCTCTAGTTTATCTTATTTTTTTCTTCAATTCCTTCATGTCTTCTCACAAACTATAATATTTTTAACTATTTTTTTCCAAAGTGTAAAATCATTTTTCCCATTAAACAGTTCAATGTGGGAATAAATTCCATAGAGTGAATCACCCATATTTAATCATCAATAAACATGAAGAACCTCACTCTGATACCAGTTGTTGGGTCAGAAGCAGATCGATCCCAGATTAAAACTTATTTTCAATAACAATAATTGTGGTAATCACAAATGTAAACGAAGCGTAAAACCAAATAGGGGAATAATAAATGGGGACATAGATTTTAAAATGAAAAACTACCCTTAAAGTGGATTAAAAAACCATGGGAAAACTCTAATAAAATCTACTATGAATCAGAGAATACAAAAAATCCAAGTGAAGCCCAAGACTTGAATTTCAAATATAGAATGGAAAAACCTGTGTGAAAATCCACACCCTAATACACCTCTGTCACCTATGTGATAATAGTATGTGAAAATAAATCACCCTTAAGACATCAAAATGAAACTTATAGCGTCATTGCAACACATCATTGCACAACCTGATATGCCACTACTCACTGCTGCCCACACCTAGAAACTATTAACCAATTATCTTCCACTCTTTGGTTTTTTCTCACAACAAAAATCATCTCTATGCTTGATTCGATGCCCCCCTTTTATAGACCCTCATTTCCCACATATATTGTTTGAAATAGATATATGAAAATATACCACAAAAAGATATTTTGAGATATCACCCATATCTCATGCTAGAAGATACTCAATAGAAGGCCCCAATTTGAATTTAAAAAAACTAATATCTTCAAATCTCCAAAAAATACCACATGCAAGCTGAATCCCAATAGGAATCTGCTTCGGTTCTAATTTATATTCATCTTCCATGAAATCCTTAGTTCAAATTTAAAATTTTCTCCTATTAAAGTAGCTTCGGATTTTTTTACAAAAAAAATCCTAACATTTCTCGTATGCTAAATTCTATTATGAATGGGAATAGGAAAAATCTTTTTACATTCTACCTTATCCAAGTAGTTTGATGTGGTTGGATTTTAAAAATATCTTACAAACTGAGTTAAAATAAATTATCCTAGTTGTAAAATATTATAATAAATAAAATTAAACTTTTTATGGATTTTAAATGAAACAAATAAACACTCGATAAAACAAAAATATATTTACACTATAAAATAAAATTTCACAATAGATAAAACATTTTAAAAAAATAATTGGAAATTAATTAAAAATTTATAGAAACATAAAAATAGAAAGATATATATTACCAAGTACCTAGAATAAATTAAGATAATCAAAATTATCATTTGAAATAAAAAAATAAAAAAAAATATTTAAAATATGAACAAACAACAATTAAAACATAAAAATATAAATTAAACAGAGAATTGTGAGATTTTAATATTTCAACAAAAAATAATCATAAAATTATAATTAACCAATTTACAATAGAATTTATCATCAATCACAAAATTTAAGCAATAAAATAGATGTGAAAAAAACACATGAAATAATGGAAACATCAAATCCTCACACACTTAGCATATTTATTATCTTTAAGAAACCCTTTGGTTGGGCTCAATGGTAGAAAATAAATCTCATGTTCGAAAAATAGTAATTCCACAATGAATTAATTTGCAAAGTAATTTCCCTCATGGATCCTTTTAAGTACAAATTATGATTAACCTCTTTAATTTAATGTCCTCAGTGAAAAATTGATTACTCTTTTAAAAAAAATATTGAAATTGAAAATTTTAAAGAAAATTTAACAAAATTCAATTTTCATCAAACTAAAATTACAATGTTCTCTTTACCTCTAGAAGAAAAAACTCACATAATTTAAGGGCTCTTAATAAATAAAAACCCTATTTGGATTAGAAAACATAATAATTACAAGTCAACATAAATAACTCATCCAAAAACTTAAAGAATAAAAGGCTATAATAATAAAGGAAAAGTGGTTGAACCTAGATTTGGATTTTTATTTCACAAACTATTTTTATGAATATATTATGAGTTAATTTCCAATTAAAAGGTTCAAAACCAATGATTTTTTTATAAAATTATCCCAAAATTTTACCAAATACATTTTTCAAATAGTAAAGAAAAATGATTTACCAGATTAAATTCATAAGGTAACAAAGATTAATCTCCTCAAAGTGGCATAAAAACCTTTAAATTTGAAAACAAAAATCACCCTCTGAATATTCCTAAGTGAATCTTGAAAATAGAAAAAATTCAAAAAAAATAAGGGGTTTTTGATGGGTTCACATTTAAGTACATTAAAGCACAATTAATTACACTTCCCCCAAAATTAAAACCCAATATTATCCACAATGTTGAAATCAAGGTGTAAGAACATTTAAGATTGTTAAAATTAAAAAATATTTACAATTCGGTAGTGAATGTTTCATGTTTTAAGGGTTTACAATAAAGTTCATAAATAAAATTTTTCCATAAAAAATCATAAGTCTAAATGCACAAAAATTGCATTGGCCAAAGAAAAGTTGCTCAGTATAGAATGGAATATTTAAAAATGATGCATGTCGTCGCAATATAATTCAACAATTATTTTCAAAAGAGTATAAAAAATTACATAAAAATACACTCTTGTATAAAAAAAACAATGAAAATAAGTAATGGCCAACAGACTTAACAAAGATTATAAAATTTATAATAAGACATCATAAATTAATTTTCATAAATTGAAAACACAGGTCTGCAGTAATAATCAAATAAATGTTAATCATTAAAAATTAAAATTAAAATTAAACAATTAATCCCCTCATATGAAGAATATTTTCTTTATTTTTTTATTCTAAAGACTCCCTTCTTAGTTTTACGATCAATAAATTTAAACACCAAAATGAAGTACCAACAAGATGGAAATAAAAAAACTAAGAATCCATGAATTAATGTTCAAGGAAAAATGTATCTAGAAATAAAGTTCAAGGGATCTTGATGTATATTTCTCAAGATTGTATCTCCTTATAGTAGTGAATAATAGTCCGAAAACTATTTTGGAAAATTTTATTATTTCAACCAATTTCATGAGAGGAAGGGTAGCTCCAAATATTAAATGGAACAAAGTTAGAGGAATTTATTTTAAATGAAAAACAACATAAAAATTAAAAACCATTGGTTTCCTCCCATGTGGTGCTAAATTTAAATTGTTCATCCGGATTCACCCCCTAAAGTGTCTAAACATTACCATTGAGAGGAAATTTTTCATTGATGAATACAATATCATTTTTCTTTGAGTAGAATTAAAAATGTTCTTTTACTAACTTAAGATCAACATCATCAAGAATATATTTCTCAAACTCTATTAAAAACAAAGAACTAAGGTTAGTGTCCACTATTGTTACTTATTCTAGATTTTCAAAAAGGGGACCAATAATTGAAGAAAAATTCTTATAAAATACTCCATGAAAATAAAAAAAAATTCAAATATTTACCACACACATTGGGATTCTAGACACTCAAAATTAGGTGAAAGAAATACTACATCCTATGCATAACCATAAAGAACTATGCAAAAAATATTTTTTGAAAATGACAGCTCAGCATACTCCCACAAGATGGTTTCAAATTATGAATATATATATATATATATATATATATATATATATATATTTCAAAGTACACATAAGACACAAATGAATTGAATTTATCATGAATAAGTGGGAAATCATTTGACATAGGATCATTAATATCAAGTTTGAAACTCTCTAGAAAATAATTTTTTTCGAATCGATAGCATTCAAGTTTTTAAGTAGAACTTAATCCAAAATTTACCCTAGAATTTGATACTTCCAAACTCACAAAATTAGATATAAAACACTCATATTATGGATCAAAAAACTTAGGAAGAAAAAATTGTAACTTTGACTCCAGATTTTATTCATGGTAAAGTGTTTCCTCATAAGAAGGTGGTTGTGAATGTTGTGTAATATCTTGAGTGATCTATCAAAGATAAATATTTTTTCACGTTTGACTACCACTCTTTTTATAGAAATAATTTTCTTAATATTTATATCAATAATATTTATCCTTTCAATAACTCTAGTGGATTCAATTTCCAAAAAAATCAATTGAAAATGTTCATTAACTGGTTCTTTTATTAAATCCTCATGTGGATGATGATTCTCCTTTATAATCTCATCTCTAAAGATATCATCAACAACATTTTCCATTTTAAAACTCACCAAAAGTGGAGACACTTTGAAAACCCAAAACTCTTCTTGATCCTCACCATCTTTAAGTGTTAGTTTACCCTTCAAAACATGAATGATATCCCCAAGAGTGGCTATGAAAGGTCTCCCCATAATGATTGAAACTTGTTTTCCACACTCCATCTCAAGGATAATAAAATAAGTGGGAAGTGTGAGATTCCCTAAATTAAATAATAGATTATCTACCTTTCAATAAGGATAATAAAGTGACATATAAACCAACTGTAGAGAAAGAAAATTTGTCTTTAATTCCCAAAGACCCAGGTTTTGAAATAATGAGTAAGAAATAATATTGATGCTAGCTCCTAAGGTAAAAATATGGTTTATTCCACTTATACTATTTTTCAATAAATAAATATAAGGTCATGCATCATTATATCCCATCCATTTTCATTTTTTGAAGCATTTGGTGCTTGGAGGAGTCCTAGAGTGGGTTTGGTGAAAATTGGGAGATGAAATTTGGTTGCAGGAAAATTTCATGATATGAACTGTAGTTCATGACATGAGAGAGAATTTTGTATCCCAAATAGGAAGTTTGGGAAATGAAAAGAGTCGTTTATAGGGTGTAATTTAGGACATGAATCATGGGTTCATGATGTGAAATGGTAGAAGAGTGGATTTGAATAAATCTATCCCCAAAAACTTAGGAATTGAAAATAAATTTCACAATGTGAATTGATCCAGGTTTATGGGATCATGTAAATTACTTTTTTAGTGAGTATTAAAACTTAGAAGATTCACAGCATGAATTACACATTTAAACCATGAATCTACATTTTATATTGATCTTATAAACCTAATCTAACACTTAATTTTTCTAAAATAACACTGAATTATCTCAAACTAAAGGTGACCTGAGGTTCTCTCTCAAGGTATTTAAAATCCATTTAAAAAGGGATTGATCCCTGAGTTCTTGTGTTCAATCTATGGTAATATGAGGTGATTTTCTCTCTATTTCTCTTGTGGTTCTTCTTTGATTGTATTTTCCTCCCGCTTTATGTTTCCATGTTATAAAAGTTTATTGCCTTCATTATTATAGAGTTATTTTGATGTTTGTTGGTGCGGTTATGGCACAACATCCTTGGATTTCTATAGATTCCTTACGGGAGAGGAGATTAGAGATCCAAATTATTGTTCCGTTATCATTTAACCAACATTTAAAGACTTGAATCATGGTATTCATTTCTTGTCCTATTATTTTATGTGGAATAATAAATTTATCATGCTTAATCTATTTGGGTGAGTGTGGAATTAACCAAAATAAAGACTAAATTGGATTAAATAATGAACTTTTTTATGGTTTTTATGATCGCATGTTCTTCCACTATGATAATGGTTTTCCTCTTGATTTTATAGATATAGTTCTATATATGTTTATTATTTGGTTTATCATGTTATTATGATGAATTTTTTTGAAGAAGGTAAATTCAATAATGTTTATTGTCTAAGAAATTAAAGAGGCATATTAGAATGGAAAAATTCTTTCTATAATTTAAAGGAAATAAAATTATGCTTGAGGAATGTTTAATTAAAACCCTTATTTATTATGTTAATGTAATTGAATAAAGATCGTGAAATTAGAATGATTTTTGATGAAATAATAAAGAGGAATTTTTAATTGAATTTTCTTCCTTAATGTTTGATGAAACTGGAAGTTATTCTTGGAAGCATGTTTAAATGATTTTTATCTTTTAATAGTTGAAACCTTAGGTTACATATGGTCATAGCATGTGATAAATGAATCAGTTAATCCAATATGGTAAAGAACTAATTTTTTGATAAAGATAAATTTATGGGGATGGGTGAGCATGTTTTCTTATAAAGGTTGGTTGTCTTATTTTTTGGTCATAGATGCCCAACTATCTTTTGTTATTTACTTATTTCCTTGTGTGTTTTCTTTAGATGTGATCCTTGTTATGTAACATGATTTGAACCTAACTTAGATCATGGTTTATGAGACAAAGGAAGGGAGGCCATGTTTTTTGGTAGTAATTGACACCTGATTTGGTAGGATGCATGGTGATATGCATGGTCGTGTCAGGGATGGAATCAGGGCTGATGGAATGGGTTAAATATGAGATTTATTTTTATTATACTAAAAATTGGGATTCTTGTTTGATAATGTTCTATTTTAAAATATGGATGGCAGATTTTCTTATTTACCTACATTCCTTTCTTGATTGCTTGAGGTAGTTGGCTATACTTGGTTATGTATCTCTTTTTATGGTAGATTAGGATAAATCCTAGGGTACCAGGAATTTTGGAATGTTAATGAATAATAAATTTTTTAACCCATGGGGTTGGTTCTTAATGAAATTATACAAATGATGATAATCTTGATAAATTGTGGTAATGGTTTGTTTATGCTTGGAGGGAATGGAAATAAGTTGGTGATGTCGTTAAATTAATGATAATTCCATGTTAATGATTAATTGAAACAATCACTATTATGTGTAATATTCAATGGAATGAAATAAATGGTGTCTTATTGAATTATTATATTGTTATAGGATATCTATTCCTTAGTAGTAGAAACCTGTTGTCAGGGTGATGATAGTTGTGGTAGATCCTAAGACTAGGCTGATTCACATGGTGTGGTTGTGAGCTATATTATATCTTGTATGTTCTATGTTTTCATATTATACCCCACCCATATCAGTATGGTTAATGACACCCAGTAGAATCTGGGAGGTTTCTTTCCCCAACATTCAGGTTGATGAGGAATGGACGACTAACTACGCCCTCTTGCCCTGCTCTCTTATCCTGGTAGTATTATTTGTTGGTATGCATGGTGGTTACCTTTTACATATATGAGTGTAGAGGGTTATAATGGACTATGGTTATTTCAAACACATTTATCTATAGATATAGTATTCTATGGATTATTATAGGTATTTCATTTATGGGTTATGATGGATTGAGGTATAATACTCAAAATACAGGCTGTGGTGGCTCCCATAAACTACTCGGTTACTACATGGAGATTTGGAATGGGATGATGAAATGATATGATGCATAGGGTTCATGTTATGTGATGAGACAATGTAATGCATGAGATGCATGAGGTATTACTTTATCCCAGATATCTTTGGGCTCGATACTTTGAAGATAGATGGATCAAGATGTGCGATGTTGGGGAATAGCAGCACACCATTGGGGAAGTGTTAGTAGGGTACCTTATTTTTGATATTATTTTATATGATCTCTTGTATGTGATACTATGTGAGAGATATTCATGGTGAGGCTAAGAATACAATATAACTGCTTAGGTGATTATTTAGTTTCACTTGTTGTTCACTAGGATTTAGTATGATTTTTTTATCTTTTACAAGAGAGTCTCTATGAAAGATCTTACTATGTATACATGGTATACACACCTTATATATTTAAAAACTATTTTTGAGGTCTGTAGGATCTGGTTGGTGATCAGGATGAACATTACTAGCTCATGGTTATTATTTCAGAGCTATTTGGGATTCATGGTTGCTATCGTGGATATCTTTTGGTACTTGTAGTTATCTTACAATTGTTCATATATATGAAATGACATGCATATTCTTGGTTTTTTTACATTTATCTTTAGTAGGAGTCATTGGTTGTTTCTATATTATATTATGTTTCTCTTATATTAGATGGTAATTCCTCCCATATATGTGTATGATATTCCCTCAGTGCTTGTAACCAACCCATGGCCCATTGGAGGTGGGATTTAGCCATAATTGTCTCCCTTATCAAATTACTAGCCTAGGAGGGGTACCTTTTGGGGGAGGGGTCATGACAGAGTGGTATTAGAGGATCAAGTTAAAATATAGGATGGAATTCATATGTAGGAATTGGTGAGGATTGCATGGGTTGGTAGGGAAAAAGTGTCAACTGAGTTTAGTATGATATGTAAAAAAGGGAGTTCGACTAAGACATGGGTATTTAGGACCCCCTATGATCCATTGTAAAAGCCTTTAAATTAACTAATCCTACTAAGTGAAGTTATACTAGTTGTAGGGTAGAGACCTAAGAAAGGATCATGAATCATTCTTATTTTAACTTGTATTTAAAATGGGTAGACCTTGGGATTAGGTTGAACCTTAATTAATTAACAAATTAATCATAAATATTCCATGTTCTAGGTTTAGGATCCCCTAATAGTTTTTTGTTTTATAGGTATAGATCAAGTTCGATGTCCCCATTAGGTTCACACTGAGCATGTTCATTCAGATAAGCCAACAGATCACTATAGGGTTGAGGTCGATGATAATGAATCTTAGAGGAGGACACCCTAAGAGTTTCAACACCATAGTATGTAGAATTATGATGTATCTATTTCTAATTCAATGATAGAGGACTATTTGGAAGAGTTGGAGATAGCCTTTAGTTCTATCTATGATCATAAGGCACATTTATTTTCATTGGTGGTGATGATGATGCATGGAGTGACAAGGAAGTGTTTGTTCTTATTCCTTGGGGATATTGAGGACTCAACAGTCTCATGGGAGAATTTTTTTGACCAGTTTCAAGAAGAGTTTCTTTATTTGATTGTGAAAGTGGTTATTCACTAAGATCTTCTTACCCTTTGATAGGGGATATCCAACATGCATGATTTTGGGATCCATTTTAGGACAATTCTTCAATATGATTGACACCTATTTTAAGATAAAGAGGTTAGGCAGAGAATTTTTTAGGAATAATTGTATCTATATATCCATCACCAGATCACCTCATTTGTGTTTTTTATATATATTGAGGTGTTAGTGAGATAGGGGGTCATTAAGATGACGTTGTATAGGACTAGATTGTCACTAGAGGTGAGTCTTCAAGATTACCTATTATGCAGTATAGATGTGGTATGGGGTTCCCAATTTCCTAAAAAAAGGGATTTCAAATATTTGAGGGTAGGTACCATCCCTAATAATCTCATATCTATGGGGGTGTGACTGCGTTGTCATGACACGTCAAATTTATTATGCTTTTAAGGTTGATTTTTAGTCTAGGGAAGACCCTAGTTCATCTCTCGAGGAGCGTTGATAGGTTTAGAGTGTGTATTTTTAATTAAGTCTACCAAAAAAGGGGGGTGATTTTGAAAACCGCTTAAAAAAAGTAACTTAATAAAAATAGTTTAAAAGATGAAAGACCAAGTGGATTTTGAAAAATATGATATTAAAGGTTTGATGTGATTTCACTACACACATATCAAGTTCATTGTTCATAGAGATTTATTTTAGGTTTAGAGTAATTATTTGGTTAGAATTAATTGGAATTCTGATTAATTCCTAAGCTCATATTTCAATGCTTGAAGAACCAAACCTTGACATAACATTTGTATTGACAAGGTCCAGAACTTATGCATGGAATAAGAGCTTCCAAATCATATTGAAATATCAATAAAGTGGGGAATAAAATGATTCTTGTGTTGTCCAATCGGAACAACACAAGTCACGCACTCAAAACCTCACACCGATCGGTTAGAAATTAAGAGCATAACTCTCACATGCATCAAATAAAGCATTAAAATCTGAAATAAAATAAGATACATGGAATTAAATGTTTAAACACCCAAATTACTCCAAACCATTAGCTATTTTATGCATCAGAACTCCCTTGAAATGTGTGCAGCTCCCTCACAACAAACACCCAACTTTTAGCTCGACATCGGGAGGAGGAGGAAGCTCGGGTGGAACTCCTTCTTCATCCTTGATTACTCTATGAGGATAGGGGCCTACAGAACCTCCAAGGTGATTAGGAGACTCCTCTAGGACTCCAAAATGGCATAGTATAGCTTCTGGTTCGAACTCCCAAATGAGGAGCCCTTTGTGCCTTTTTATAGCCAAAATGGCACATGGTTTTGAGCACCAAGTTTTGAAGATACTACATGTGCCTCAGTTTTGGACTAGTAGAATGTCATATTACGACTTGGACAAAAGAGATAAGTTTTTTTCAGGCCTCTTTACTATCTCAATGTCAAATTTTGAGTCCATTAGCCAGCCGTATTTTGAGATATGTTCACACCACCGAACTGAACATTTGAATTCGGGCATATTCTGTCCCCTGGACAGAATGGTTTTTATGGGACAACAGATGGACGAATGGGGATTTGGTCCTTTGAGAAGAGTTGTATCCAATGAAGTTTTGGAGATTCTTACAAAATTTCAGCCCATTTTCATACACGTATTTCGCGCACTATTCAAAACTGTGGACATGTTTCCTTGGGATCAATGCAATTTTGGCCCATTTTCCTTTTGGATCATCTTCAGGGCCTCCAAATCACCTCCTCCAGCAATCAAATCCTCAAAACAAGTAACAATGACCATTTTAATAGTGATAAAAATATAATTAATGATTAAAATATGGAATTCAATTTGGTATTATTTTATAATATTCAATACAAAACTAGTTTACCACAGTGGTGTAGGGATGAAAATGAAACAGTGAATCGCGGTGCGATCACACCCCCACACCAAAACATTTGCACTCCTGGGAAAAGTGATATTTCCAAAACTTATGCATGGAGATATTCCCAACTTCATGAAGATTTAACATTCAATGAAAATTTAAAATTTTAAAGGAATGTGATCAAATCAAAAATCACACCATGGAGTTATTCTCAATGATCATGTAAAAATGTGTCTCATAAATTGGATCAGCATGAAATTCAGGGAGATTAATGATACCAATTTGAGAAAGTAATCCTAAAGTCCACAATGTCACTAAATCTCCACGTGTGTGTGTGACAACCAATTCATGCTATTCTACCCACTTTTTATCCAGTAAATATAGGTTATTTTAATATTTTTCTTCTTAAATGATTATGTCCACTGAACCTGTCCTATACCCTTTGCAATCAAATTTCAAGACCCACTCACTTAAGCATTCCCGAAAGTCTACCTTAAGCTCCTGACCTAGATATCCCCATATGATGTACATTTCATCACTCCCCTAATTTATTTATTTTTTTGAAATGTTGTGCATGGAACAAATCTCACAACCTTCTCTGAACCCTTGTTTTATCTCCTCACGACACTAATTGTAATAGTTATAACAAGATCAAAAGTCAAGGAAGAGTGGTTTTTGGCCTGCCCAAGACACAACTATTTTTTTGAGGGCGTACAACAGTCGGATAACAGGTACACACGCGTAGGTCAATCCGGTATAGTAATGAAAAAGATAAAATAAGGAATGAACATTTGGAAAAATAATTTGGAAAATAGATAAATATTAACCTAACTTATATTTACCTTCTATTGAGTAAGTACAAAATCAAGCTTCTTGGTTGGGTGAAAAAATGTGTGGAGAAATTAAGTTCCACAATTTTCCTTTGAACTACTCATGTAAAGGGTACTATTTTTCTCAAAGTTTTCAAAATGATACAACCATTTATATCATCGAGAAACAACTAATTTCCAAGAGAAAGTCACACCACAATGTTAAATTCAAGCTAAAACACACATTCCATCAGTGATTTTTTTTGAAAATGTTAAAAAAACATAAAATAGGGAAATTCCTCATGCATTTTCAATAACTTTCATGATTCAATTCAGGGGGAATCTTTTTCCATGATAAAATTAGCATTCCGGCACAAAAGTAAGGGGTGGAATGGGGGAAGGGGGGGTAAGCGACAATACCATTCAGCAAGAAAAAATACAAAGAAAGAAAGAAAATGATGAAAATCTCTAACTAATCCAGGAATGTACCCGTCCCCCCACACCTAGAGTATGCAGTGTCCTCACTGTAGTAAAAGATAATGTGGGAAGGAAGGATAAAACCTGGTGGATTTCATTCATAGCTTGCTTCTTGAACTTGGAGTTCCTCCATCGGGTTCTCCAGAATGGCATCATGAAAGTGCTTCAGCCGCTGCCCATTGATAGTGAAGGTTTGCCTGGTTTCTTCATTTTGAACCTGAACAACATGAAATAGAGAGACATTAGTAACAATATATGGTCCAAACCAATGGGAACGAAGCTTACTGGGATGCAATTTAAGCCTTTAATTGTAGAAGAGGACCTTTTTCCCAATTTGGAACTCTCGGTGAAGGATAAGGCGGTCTTGGGCAGCCTTGGTTCACTCCTTATAAATCCTGGAGTTCTCATAAGAATCTATACAGATTTCTTCCAACTCCTGTATTTGTAACTTCCTTTGATAACCTGCACCAGAAAGGTTAGAATTACATTTTTTAATGGCCCGGTAGGCCTAGTTCTCAATCTCAACAGGGAGGTGACAACTCTTTCCAAAAACAAGCCTATAAGGTGACATTCCAATGGTAGTTTTAAAAGTAGTACGGTAAGCCCATAATGAATCATCGAGTATAAGACTCCAATCTTTCCTATTGGGTTGGACCATTTTTTCAAGAATTTGTTTTACCTCTCTATTTGACACCTCGGATTGACCATTAGTCTGTGGGTGATACGCAGTAGATACTCGATGACCGACCCTATACCGACGCAAAAGTGATTGCATTTTTCAGTTGCAGAAATGAGAACCCTAGTCACTGATGATGGACCTAGGTAATCCAAACCTACAAAAGATCTAAGTTCTCAAAAATTCTACAACTGTTTTTGAATCATCTGTCCTTGTGTCTCGTGCCTCTACCCATTTTGATACATAATCAATGGCCAAAAGAATGTACAAGTTTCCAAAATAATTGGGAAATGGACCCATAAATTCAATACCCCAAACATCGAAGATGTCATGAAAGAGAAAGGGTTGTTGTGGCATTTCATTCCTTTTAGAAACATTCCCCATTCTTTGACAATGAGGACAAGATTTACAAAATTCATGGGCATCCAGAAAAAGTGTTGGCCAAAAGAGACCAGAATCAATAACTTTGTGAGCAGTCTGTTGGGGACCAAAGTGGCCACCACAAGCAAGAGTGTGGAAGAATATAAGGACAGACTGAAACTCGCTATCGGGAACACAAATCCTAAGGACCTAATTTCTACATGTGTTCCAAAGGTAGGGGTCATCCCAAATGTACCAACGACACTCATGTTTTAGATGACTGGCTTGGTTTTTGTTGAAATCAGTAGGAATGCAAGATGGTACCAAATAATTTACAATTTTAGCATACTAGGGAATAGCATCTTGCACTTTGTACAATTTATCATCAGGAAACATGTCATTAATAGACATACAGGGGGATGAGATAATGTCCGAGGATGGGAGGATCCTGCTGATATAGTACGCCACCACATTCTCTACTCCTTTTTATCTCTAATTTCTAGATTGAATTCCTGAAGGAGGAGCATCCAACGAATGAGACATGGTTTGCCTTCTGGTTTCTTTAGGAGATACTGGAGGGCTGCATGGTCTGAGAACACAATGAATTTGGACCCTAAAAGGTATGACCTGAATTTATCCAAGGAAAACACTATGGTAAGGAATTCTTTTTCAGTTGTTGTGTAGTTTGCTTGGGCAGGGTCTAGTGTACATGAGGCATAGGCTATGACATGTGGAGCTCGGTCGACCCTTTATTACAAGACTGCCCCAACTGCATAGTTAGAGGCATCACACATGAGCTCAAATGATAAATCCCACCGAGGTGGTTGGATTACCGGGGGTGATGTGAGACTCCATTTTAATTTATTAAAAGCCTCTTCAAATTATTTATCAAAAACAAAATCTTTTTCTTTTGGGAGTAAGCGGGAGAGGGGAAGTGCAATATTACTAAAATCATGAAAGAAACGATGGTAAAATATATCATGACCTAGGAAAGACCACACATCACGTACATTTTTAGGGAATGGTAGGGAAGAAATGACATCCACTTTCGATTTATCTACTTGGATACCATCCCCAGAAATGACATGTCCCAAAAATATACCTTGTCGCACTATGAAATGACATTTCTCATAATTTAATACAAGATTCTTTTCAATACAGTGACGTAGGATGGAACCAAGACTACTTAAACATTCATCAAAAGAGGACCCATAAACAGTAAAATCATCCATGAAAACTTCCATGCAATTCTCCAAGTAATCCGAAAAAATACTAACCATACATCGCTGGAAAGTACCCGGAGCATTGTACAGGCCAAATGGAATCCTTCTATAGGCAAATGTGTCAAAGGGGCAAGTGAAGGTTGTCTTTTCCTAATCCTCAGGGGCAATATGGATCTGAAAGTATCCATAATACCCATAAAGAAAATAGTAATGGGACTTCCCCACTAGCCTCTCTAGCATTTGGTCAATGAATAGCAATGGGAAATGGTCCTTCCTAGTGTGTTGGTTTAGTTGACGATAATCTATACAGACACGCCAACTATTATACACATGAGTTGGAAGAAATTCATTGTTTTCATTTTTAATTACTGTTAGTCCAGTTTTTTTAGTTACTACTTGAATGAGACTGACCCATTTGCTGTCAGAGATGGGGTAAATGATTCCAACATCAAATAATTTTTTTACTTCCTTTTTAACTACTTCTAAGAGGTTTGGGTTCAGTCGACGTTGTGCCTGCCTCACTGGTTTAGCCTCATCAGTTAATAAAATATGATGTGTACAAATTGATGGGCTAATATCAGGAATGTCTGCAAGTGTCCATCCCAATGCTTGTTTATACTCCCTCAAAAGTTCAAGTAGTCGCAATTCATGATCAGGAGGGATTGAACTAGCAATGATGACGGGAAACATGTTTCCATTTTCAAGATATAAATATTTTAAATCTTTAGGAAGTTTCTTTAGTTCCAATTCAAGTGTATTTTGGATTGATGGGAGTGTGTGTGAAAGTGAGAGGTCACTAATCTCATCTAACTACTCAATGGTATCATCCTCAGATGAGGAATTAGCTTTTACAAGCGTAGCAGTATCATCGATGGCCATGTGATCCTCCGTGTTCAAGAAATTATCAATTAATAAACATGCATGACACTGTTCTAGACCACTACAACAATCAACACATGATGCGTTACCAAGAATTTCAATCAAAGAGGAAAATTCAGAAAGGGGATTAGGGGAAACAAATGAAGTGATTTTAGGGGAAGGGAGTACATCAATTGAATTTACCGAGAGAGAGGAATGTTCTTCTGAGGGGTGCTTCATGGCATTAAGGATGTTGAAATGGACTATGTCACCACCAAATTCCATAGATAATGTATCATTATGGAAATTAATTATGTATTTGGCGGTTTTCAAGAAAGGCCTTTCCAATATAATTGGGGCGTGTCCATTCATCCTATCATCTTCCATTTTTAGCACATAAAAATAAGCCGGAAATATTAAATTTTGAACCCTCAAAAGAACATCCTCTAACACACCAGAAGGGTGTGCCGTACTCTGATTTTCTAGCTGAACAACTATTCATGTGGGGTTTAGTTCACCGACCTAAAAAGAAGAGTATATGGAGTGAGGCATCACATTAATAGAAGCACCCAAATCAAGCATATCATTGGAGAAAGAATACTCCCCTATGGTGCATGGAATCGATAATGTTCTAGGATCGTTGCACTTGGTGGGAAGTGATGGTTGTATCAATGCTGAGACATTCCTCCCCAGGCTCACCTTCTCATCACCTCTAAGTCGCCTTCGGTGGGTACACATCTCCTTTAGAGACTTGGCATATCTCAGAATTTTCTTGATGGCATCAATCAAGGGGATGTTGACCTGCACTTTCTTGAAAGTTTCCAATATTTCTTTGTCAAGTTCTATTTCATTTTGTTTTCTTGGTTGGGTGGCCCTTTGGGGAAATGGAAGTGGAATGGGTGTGCTTGGTGGTTCATTAATAGAAACACTCTTTCCTTTTGAAGGGATCCTCTCAGGACAAGGTTTTTCAATATTTGTACCTTTTTCAATGGTTGGAATGGTGGTTTTATCAGGAGGGGATGACTCTAATGGAGTTGTTATTTGGATTTTAAGTTGAGTTCCACTCCTAGGGGTGATAGTACTAACATTTCCCTTATCCCTAGGGTTGAAAAGTGGTTTAGAGGGTAGTTTACTAGACCCATGGATTTGGATTTCACCCACTGAGTTAACTAGTTGGCCTAATTGGGGTTTGAGGTCTTGTATGGATGCCTAAGTGGTTTATTGGAATTGGAGATTATTGGCAGCCATTTGTTTCATCATATCTTCTAGGCTAGGCTCAGTTTTTAGAGGGGGTTGTTGGAAAGGCCTTTGGGGTGGTTGAGGATTTCTGGGTGGTGGTGGATGACTACTCTGACCTTGTTGGTTCCATTATTGTTGAGGTCGGTTTGAATACCCCCTTGCATATAGGCTTGATTGTCTTTCCACCCAGGGTTGTATGGATAGTAAGGTTCTTGCCTAAAGGGTTGGTTATAGGGGCGTCCAGAAAATATTGCCTCATAACTCTCAGAAGT
Source organism: Viscum album (assembly GCA_963277665.1). Lineage (NCBI taxonomy): Eukaryota > Viridiplantae > Streptophyta > Magnoliopsida > Santalales > Viscaceae > Viscum > Viscum album. The sequence continues at coordinate 1,937,697,095 of OY728142.1, forward strand.
TTCTCTTAGTTGGGGGCATTGGTCAGAATAGTGGGTATCAGAAGATCATATAGCACAATGGATGGGAGGAGGATATTGAGATTGCCCTTGGTAAAGAGCGAGTTGTCGTATAAGGGTACTTACCTCTTCAAACTTTGAATCCACCTTCTTCTCGAATTCAGTACTTTGCACCTCATGGACACCTCGAATTGGTACAGTGGACCTTGAACCAAATTGTTGTGTGTTTTGTGACATGTTCTTAATTAGGTTCCTTACAGCGATTGGGATTTTATCCACTAGTGCACCACCTACACCAGCATCAATCATGTTTCGATCAATAGGTATTAAACCTTCATAAAAATACTGAATTAAATGTTGATCACTTATTTGGTGATGTGGACAACTTGAACACAATATTTTAAATATTTCCCAATATTCATGAAGTGTTTCCCCATGAGATTGTCTTATACCACATATTTCTTTCCTTATTGTTGCAGTTCGAGAGGCTGGTAAATTTTTTTCAAGAAAAAGGTGTTTCATGTCCACCCAACCTCTAATTAGTGAATTAACATAGTATAGCCAATCTTTAGCAGTGTCTTCTAATGAAAATGGAAATTCTCTAAGTTTTACTTGGTCCTCATCAATATTAGCAGGCCTTAATGTAGAACACACAGTATGAAATTCTTTTAAATTTTTATGTGGGTCATCTCCAGGATGTCCATGGAATCTTGGTAATAAATGAATTAAACCAGATTTTAGTTATAAATTAGGTGCCTCTCTTTGTATTTGAATGTATGTAGGTTGGATATCAACATCGGGTGAGGTTAATTCCTTTAATGTTCTATTATTTTCACCCATGTTATACAAGTTTATTTCAGTTTTTATATGGGTTACAGAATAAGAAGAAGAAGAAGGGTGAAGGAATGTTTCAGTGTGTGGTGTTTCCTCCTTCAAATTGTTGTCTTGTGTGTCTCGGTGTCGTTGTAGTATAGTGGTCAGTATATCCGCATGTCACGCGGATGACCCGGGTTCGATCCCCGGAAACGGTGCCAAAATTTTACCGTGTTGTCGTGACAAGTCAAATTGATTATGATTTTAAGGTTGATTTGTAGTCTAAGGAAGACCCTAGGTCGTCTCTCGAGGAGAATTGATAGGTTTAGAGTGTGTATTTTTTAATTAAGTCTACTAAAAAAGGAGGTGATTTTGAAAACCGATTAAAGAAAGTAACTTAATAAAAATAGTTTAAAAGATAAAAGACCAAGTGGATTTTGAAAAATATGAGATAAAAGGGTCGATGTGATTTCACTACACACATATCAAGTTCATTTTTCATAGAGAGTTATTTTAGTTTTAGAGTAATTCTTGGGTTGGAATTAATTGGAATCCCAATTAATTCCAAAGCTCATATTTCAATGCTTGAAGAACCAAACCTTGACATAACAATCGTATTTACAAGGTCCAAAACTTATGCATGTAATAAGAGCTTCCAAATCATATTGAAATCTCAATAAAGTGGGGAAGAAAATGATTCTTGTGTTGTCCAATTGGAACAACACAAGTCATGCACTCAAAACCTCACACCGATCGGTTAGAAATTAAGAACATAACACTCACATGCATAAAATCAAGCATTAAAATATGAAATAAAATAAGATACATGGAATGAAATGTTTAAACACCCAAATTAATCCAAACCAGTATCTAGTGTATGCATCGGAACTCCCTTGACATGTGTGTAGCTCCCTCACAACGAACACCCAATTTTTAGATCGACATCGGGAGGAGGAGGAAGCTCGGGTGGAACTCCTTCTTCATCCTTGATTCCCCTATGAGGATAGGGGCCTCTAGAACCTCCAAGGTGATTAGGAGACTCCTCTAGGACTCCAAAATGGAAGAGTATATCTTTTGGTTCGAACTCCCAAATGAGGGTCCCTTTGTGCCTTTTTATAGCCAAAATGGCACATGGTTTTGAGCACCCAGTTTTGAAGATACTACTTGTGCCTCGGTTTTGGACTAGTATAAAGTCATATTACGACTTTTAAAGCAGATATAAGTTGTTTTAATTCCTCTTGAATGTATCCATGTCAAATTTGGAGTCCATTAGGCAGTCTGATTTTGAGATATGTTCACACCACCGAACTGAACATTTGAATTCAGGCAGATTCTGTCCCCTGGATAGAATGGTTCGGATGAGCCACCAGATGGACGAATTGGGCTTCGGTACTTTGAGAATAATTGTATACCATGAAGTTTTGGAGAGTCTTACAAAATTTAATCCCATTTTCATGCACTTATTTCACGCACTGTTCAAAACAGTGGACATGTGTCCTTGGGATCTATGCAATTTTGGCCCATTTTCCTTCTAGATCGTCTTCAGGGACTCCAAATCACCTCCTCCTGCAATAAAATCCTCAAAACAAGTAAAAATTACCATTTTAACAGTTATAAACACAAAATTAATGATTCAAATATGGAATGAAATTTGGTATTATTTTTATAATATTCAATACAAAACTAGTTTACCATAGTGGTGTAGGGATGAAAATGAAACAGTGAATCGTTGTGCGATTAGGGTGGAGGATCCAAGTCCCCTACCAAGGGATTGGACACATGTTTTTTGTGTAGATACCGATTTCATCAGAAGATAGAGGGTATGAAATTTTTGAGCAGGCAGTATGTGGTAGGTGTTCTACTTCCGGTTCCTCTATTTAGGTGGTTTCAACCATGATAGTAGTATAAAGGTGATCCATATTTAGACCAACATATAGGATATGGGGTAGGTAGACTACAACCTTGTGATGATCCTCATCCTCATAGAGTAGAACATTACCATGTAGGTGGTTTCCATTAGGATTATAAAGGCCATGGAGTAGGTTTTTGTTAGCTTCATGCTCTATAGTTTTCATCTCCAAGCAATCTAGATGTCGTTTGAGGTACACTTTTCTTTTTTTAATTGGTTTCATGATTTTTTTTATTTAGGAGATATGTACTCATTTATATCACCTTCCCTAGTTTGTGCTTTGGTAATTGAAGTGGAGAGGCTTCCAGTGGCCTTCGATTTGGCTACACTAATTGGAGGTTGATCTTATTTGTATGAATTTTGTAGAGACTGTGAGCTAGTGTTGGGGAAACATCACTCTTGGGGAGACTTCCTATATTTATGGATATAGTTATATAGTATCATCCTTATCATGGACTATATGTATTCATTGTAGGCCATTGTGGATTGATTTAGGTGAAAAATTGTGTTCTATGATGCTGATAGTGATTATTCCATGTTCATTGGTTAATGTGACTCTCATATGGGTTGAAGACATGCCCTAACATTATCTTTTTGGATGAAACATTTTATGCTAAGTTCTTAAAATATTAAGATGATGGTGTTTCCTAGGACTGTGTAAGATTACCCTGATGTATTTACTGAGGATATTGTGGCATTAACCCATCAATGAGTGATTGATTTTTGGATAGAGCTAAACCTAGGCACTTCTATGATCTTGATGTATTTGTATAGGATGAAACTTTCTATGTTTTGGAAACTATAGATATAAATTGATGATATTTTATAGTGAGGTTTTTTTCAACCAAGTGTGTTACCTTAGGGTGCACCAGTATTGTATATAAAGAAGACCAATGGAAGTCTACATCTTAGTATCAATTACCATCACTTGAATCAAGTGATAGTGAAGAACTGTTATCCCCTTCCATAGATTGATGGTTTATTTGATCAGCTGAAAGGGGATAGTTGGTTCTCAAAGATCGGTCTATGGTTAGGATATCATCATATGTGGGTGAAGGATGGAGATATATAGAGGACCACTTTTCAATGTCATTATTGGGATTATGAGTTCATTGTGATGTCTTTCGACAAGAAAAAAACTCCAATAGTGTTTATGGATTTGATGAAAGCATTGTTCAGAGAGTTCCTGGATCAGTTCATAGTGGTTTTCATCAATGACATCCTTGTATAATCTATATCCAAGGAAGTGAACTTAGAGAATTTTTGGGTATTTTTGGGTGTTCTTCATCATCACAAGATATTCAAGAAGATATTTAAGTGTTATTTCTAGGGTCATGAAGTTATTTTCTTGGGGAATTTTGTGTCCCAACTTTGAGTAGTCATGAAATATTAAAAGATCAAGGTAGTAATTTCATGGGTATCCCTTAACATTGTTGCAGAGATACAAGGTTTCCTTGGTCTTATAGGCTATTATAAGAGTTTATTACCTGACTTGTATTATATTTTGACTCTCTGGTAGAATTCATTTGAAAGAATCTGGTTTTCTTAGGGACTAACCAGTGCCAGGAAACTTTTTAGTACCTAAAGGAGAAGTTGTTCAACACTCATCTTCTTTATTTTCCATAAGAGGGAGTTTATTTTGAGGTTTTTTGTGATGCTTCAAGCCTTTTATTAGATAGTTTTTTCATTTATAAGAGGTCATTTTTTTCTTATGTGTCTTTTTAGTTACATCTCCATGAGCATAACTATGACACCCATGATCTCTATTTGGAATTATACATGTTTTCCTTGAAGTTTTGGTGACATTAGCTCATCAGTGAGCGTTTTTTTGGTCTTCACTGATCAAAATATCCTAAAGTATGTCTTATCTCAGTGTGAACTAAACTTGAAAAAATGATAATGTTTGGAATTCTTGTAGTATATGAATTTGAGATTTCATATACACCAGATAAGTGTAATTTTATAGTTGATGCACTGATCAGGAAGTCACTTAGTGATGTAGTTCATGAGTCTAGAGATTTTAGATGAGTGATATAATGATTCTCAGTGATATGTATTGATATGGGATAGGTTGGTGGTATAAGATTACTTTTTTAGATATAGTGCAATCATATTTAGTATAGAAGGTGCAGGAGTCCTATTTAGGGTATTTTTTGGTGGATGTTTGGAGAGACTGAGTTATTTATGGTGATTCCCTTGATGGTTTTTATGAGTATGAACATAACCAAGTGTTGTTCTAAGTGAGGATTTTTTATTTATTTGGTGATGCACAAGGTGGTTCTGTAATGACCAAAAAATTCATTAATGAAAATTCTTCTTGGTTTATTTAAATGTATTCTTATGGTTATGTAAAACATATGAATTTATTTGGTTTTATGTTTTTTATTTTAAAATACCATTAATAATTATGACCATTTCTAATATAGATGTTGAACCGTGATCACATGATTAGTATAAATATAGGGATTTAAGAAATCCAATTTACTCAGACAAAGGAAGTGATGGCCTCATCCAGCAGACTTTCCCCGTACAAAGCCCATTTTTCAGATCTCGGAAAGAAGTTGACATCATTGGGCTTCAATCTTGACCAATCCCAAGATGATCTTTAATACGTTAAGCTTGAGTGGAACTTCCTATGGGAGAAGTGGAAGTTTATAGAGATTACCACTCGATCAATGTTATCCGAGCCACCCCAAGAGTCTATCACCATCACACACCTTACCCTAAGGTCTTATGCGAGTGTTTTAAGGGGTTATGTAACAAGATCCTAGAATTATGATTATGTAAATTATTTTTTGTATATAATAAATAATATACTTTAATTTTATTATTGTTACTTTGTAAATAGTTTTTAAGTCACAAATTGTATTTTTAGTTAATATTCAACTAAGAAACATATTTTAATAAATTAATGGACTTTTTAATTAAATAATATTTTAATAAAATATTATTAATATTAAATTTATTTTTATTATGCATAAATGATCATATAATATTTATGAATACAATTGTAATTTTTATTAAGGTTTGAAAGTTGTTTTTTTCAAAACCCATGAATTTTCGATAAATGTCAGTTTTTATTTTAAAAGTAAAAATTCACATATTTAGAAAATTATTTAGATAAAATGGATATTATTTTTGGAATCGGGATGTCAAAATTATCCAATGGTGAATTTTTCATTATTTTTTGAGACAGTCAAATTTTTGGGTAAAAATTAAATCCGGTTTTAATATATAATGTGTTTTATGACATCATAATGAAACAATAGTGATGTAATAAAATACTATAAACACTATGTTCAGCCAATATATGTTTTACCATTAAAATAATGTGATTTTGGGTTTGTATGATTTATTTTACAAAGATTTAGTGGACCCTTCAAGACTTATAAAACATTATATCTTTTTAAATTGTTTTCCTTGAGAGGGTGACTCTCCTCCACATAAGAAACCCTATTATTTTAAGAAGGTTGGCCATTGTCCTTATAAAATATTTTTTCCACTCACCTTTTTTAAAAACCATGGTCTGGTTTGTGGTTTTGATTAGTTTAATGTGTGGTGTCCCAAACCTAAATAATAAAGAATTCCCTCTCATTTCCTATATAAACCCACCCAAGATCCCATTTCCTCCTCACTCAAATCCTTTGGAGTTCAACAAACCCCTCCCCTCTTCTCTCTATAATCCTCCCAAGGCACCCAAATCTCACAATAATCCTCTATCAAGCCTCTCCCAAGCCTTTGGGATCACACTTCCAAGTAAGGGATTCCTTTCTCATTTTATCCGAGTTTCTTAATATTGTTATGCCCTTTTATTTTCAATTATAAATGTAAGGATATGATTATTCACCTCCCCTATACTATCCTATTTATGTTTTAATGATGCGATACCCCTTTCTCTCTCATCGGTTCCTTCCATGTACACTTGTTACCATAATGAAATTCTGTAAGGAATTTATCTCTCCTCATTTACATTCAAGCAATTATTTTGTATTATGAATCCAAATTCCATTACTTATGTTGGGAAATTTATCTATATGATCCCCTTACTATCCATTTCATGTACATATTATGAGACACCCCTTTCTATCTTGTCAACAATTTTTTTGAATTCTTATTTCACGTCGTTCTGCTACTGAAATTACACCGCGTTTTTTCAAGCCAAAGTCATTGTGTAGTGAATGCCCTGCCCATTTCTCTATCAAGGTTATTCACCTTTATGAACATTTACTTATTGATTATAAAGATTCATTTATGTATTCCACATCCATTTATCTTGGAATAAATTATGATGAATGATTCCATGTGGCACACTTATGCTTGAAATGAAATGTTTAAGAAGGGTGTGCCCTGATAGCACTCTAATGCATTGGGTAAAGTATAGTATCATGATACATCACGTGCAATGAGTGTTGAATCATGATAATTCAATTGAAACTAGGGTTTACTTGTGCTTAATTTTCAATGAGGGTTTACTCATGCTCCATGTGCAATGAGCCTTGACTCAGGCTAATATCATGTTAAATGTTGTTGCCAAATTTCCATGTTATGATTATCATGTATTATCATGCCTTTACATTCACATTTATCTTGCACTCAATTGATATTCCTATTGACTAACATGTATTGAAATATTCATGTTATTCTTTTTTTTACTCCTTTACCAGGCTTCATAGCTCAGCCCTTTCTTATTTGTGTCCTCAGGTTATCCCATGGAATGCTAAGTACAAGGGAATGTAGTGATCAGGTAAAGGAAGTTTTCAATAAAGATGTTTTATTTTATGTTTTAAGTTGTTATGTAATTCTCATAATCCCTAGAGACACTAGACCTATCGATATTACATGTTATATCAAGTGAAGATTTTATGTAATAAATCATGTTTAAGTTTGTAATAAAAGTAGGGTCGTTATAGTTGGTATTAGAGGATAGGTTTAGTTATTTTTGGGATTAGGATTAGAAAGCCCTTGTGAAGCCTTAGATACAAGAGTAAGTATAATAAAAACATCCCTAAATTTTTTTTATTATTTTTTAAGTGGTTTATCAATCAAATAAATCTCTGTCTGGATACAAGTAGGTAGAGGTGGCTCTGGAACAGATATACATAAGAGTGAAAACTCCGACAAGGAGTTTCGGGCTTGACCATGGGTATCCTGGTACACGATAATGGGCCTTGATACACTCTTGGTTACGACACTCCTGGGGTATATTCTTTGGTAAATTCACAAGCTTAGTATGAACCTTTATTAAGGTAATTAAAAAAAATCCACTGAGAATATATGTTAGAAAGTATATCATGGAAAACATAGACTGAAGCCTAAATATTCATAAGTTAAGGAAATAAAAACTATTTATAATTCATACATTTTTTCCCTTGGATTACCCTTTATGTGTTATCCCTAAATTTCCTTTTATTCCATCCAATGGCTGATAAAATTAGGAATATGTCTAACAACCGATGTGAAGGGTATTGTGATGAATGTCCCAGTGAGATTCCCAACCAAATGGGAGCTCAAGTAGGACATATCATGATCATGCCAAACCAGCTATCAAAAATCACGATTAACAATTAGTAATTTGTTGAATGTGCAAGGACATAAAGGAAAAGGAAGATTAAATCTCATGAAAGTCCATCTGATAAAGGTGATAAGGGAAAGAAGACCCAATTTCCCTCGTGCAACAAATGTGGAAAGAGGCACCAAGGGAAATGCCACAAAGGGACTAGGAGATTATTTAAGTGTGGAAAGGAAGGGAACAAAGTATATAATTACCATGAAATAATGGATAATGTGATGGATGGAAACAAAACTCCATCTAAGGAATATTACACGGTTCTATGTTATAAATATGGAGAAGTTAGGCATTATCCAAGCCAATTCTCTATTGAAAGTGCTGAGAAGCATGATGAGCATCAACAATCTCCTTGATCGAGGGAGCACGGGAAGTCCTATGCCAAGATGGATAATGATGAATGAATTACATGTAACCACTACTTCAAAGTAGGGTATGCCATAATTTATTTCAATTCATGTCCTATTAGTATATCTTTTATGTTTTCTAAGAACATTGAGTCCCCAACAGAAATGATATTAAATCATTAGGGAAAAAAACTTCTATAAGTGTTATATCACATGTTAAAGTTTTTGGAAATGTTCTTCTTGAAAATATTATAAGTCTCCCTTTGATGGAAATTGAGTTAAAAAGGGAAAAGTCATTGCCTACACCTCAAGGTAGTCCCAATCATGATCTAGAGTTGGCGGAAGTGATCTTCTCTTTAATAAATTTGGGGGCATTATCTCTTTGGGGAGAAGAGTGAAATATATACAGACCACAAAATCCTCAAGTATATATTCACACAGAAAGATTTGAACATGCACCAATGAATATGTTTAGAGCTAATCAAAGACTATGGCTGCTCAATCCATTACCACCCTCGAAAAGTGACCAAGGTGGTGGATTCTATAAGTAGAAAGGACCCAACAATTCTATCATTTATGAGAATTGAGAAGGATCCAATATTCTTATATTTGATGAAGATGGACATGGGAATCATAAATAAGGGAACATCATCAATCCTTTCACAAAATATTGCTCAACCATCTCTTTTGGAAAGGTTGAAGGATGCTCAAAAGAATGATATGGGAATTCAGAAGAAAGTGGAAGCTATCAGAAAAGGGAAATCCTTGGAGTTCAATGTTAATGAAGAAGGAATTGTGAGATTTGGGAAAATACTATGTGGTCCATCAAGTCTGGAGCTGAAGAAGGAACTTTTTAATGATGCACATAGTTAAAATTTCTCTATTCACCCTGGAAACACAAAGATGTATCAAGATCTCCAAGAGAATTATTGGTGGGATAATATGAAGAAGGATATAGCTGAGTATACATCAATGGTCTTAGTGTGTCAACAAGTGAAAGAAGAGAGGCAGAAGTCTAAGGGGATGATGCAACCATTACACTACCATCATGGAAATGGGAGAACATCACCATGGACTTTTTCATTGGACTTCTGAAGACATCCAAAGGCAAAAATGCAATCTGGGTTTTTGTGGATCATCTTACAAAGTTTTCACACTTCATTGCAATTCAGGAGTATTTCTCATTAGATCAATTGGAATAGATATACATCAGGGAAGTGGGAAGGTTTCAAGGAGTACCACTATCTATTTTATCCAATTGAGATCCAAGATTAACCTCTAATTTTTGGAAGAGTATTCAACATACTCTGGATATTGAGCTGAACTTTAGTATGACTTATCATCCTCAAACTGATGGCCAATACGAGCAGAATATCCAAACACTTGAGGACATGTTGAGAGTGTTCTCAATAAACTTTAAAGGAGGATGAGATCAATATCTTCTTCTGGTTGAGTTCTCTTATAATAACAGTTTATACTCGAGCATCTGAATGGCACCATATGAAGACCTTTATGGTAAAAGGTGAGGAACACTAATGTGTTGGGATGAATTTGGTGAGCGTAAGCTACTAGGACCGGAAATGGTTGAAGAAATGGTGGAGAAGGTGAAAACCATTCAGCAGCATATCAAGGCAGCCCAAAGTCGATAGAAGAGTTATGCAGACAACCATTGATGAGACCTTTAATTCAAAGTTGGAGACATGGTATTTCTATGCATATATAGGTGGAATAAGGTCGTGAGGTTTGGGAAGAAAGGGAAGTTAAGTCCTAGGTACATCGGACCCTTCGATATTATTGATCGTGTCAGGGTTGTGGCCTATTGACTAGAACTTCCACCTACCATATCAAAAGTACATGATGTATTTCATGTATCCCTCTTAAATAAGTACATATCAGACCCTTCACATGTACTCTCTTTAGAGGTAGTAAAGATAGATCATGATCTTTATTACGAGGAGCAACCAGTGAACATCTTAGATTGTAGAGAAAAATGTTCTACAAAATAAGAAAATTCCCCTCATCAAGGTGTTGTGGCGAAACCACAAGTTTAAAGAAGCGATGTGGGAATTAGAGGAAGTAATGAAGCAGAGTTACCCGCATCTGTTTTAGTGTGGGAAAAGGAAATTTCGAGGGCAAAATTTCTTAAGGGGGGAAGATTGTACTGACCCAAAAATTTATTAATGAAAATTCCTCTTAGTCTACTTAAATTTCTTCTTATGGTTATGTAAAATGTATGCACTTATTTGGTTTTATGTTTTGGATTTTAAAATACCGTTAAGAATTATGACCATTTCTAATATATCTGTTGAATAGTGGTCACATGATTAGTATAAATATAGGGCTTTGAAAAATCCAATTTACTCGGACAAAGGAAGTGATGGCCTCATCCAGTAGACTTTCCCTACACAAATCCCATTTATCAGAGCTTGGAGAGGGGGTGGTGTCATTGGGCTTCGTTCTTGACTAAGACCAAGCCAATCTTGAATACGTTAAGCTTGAACGGAACCACCTATAGTAAAAGTGGAAGTTGATAGAGATTACCACTCGAGCGATGTTATCCAAGTCACCCCAAGAGTCTGTCACCACCACGCACATTACCCTAAGGTCTTATGCGGGTTTTTTAAGGGTTTATGTAACAAGACCCTAGAATTATGATTATGTACATTATTTTTTTATATAATAAATAATATACTTTCATTTTATTATTATTACTTTGTAAATATACTTTAAGGAACAAATACTATTTTTAGTTAATATTCAACTAAGAAACATATTTTTATAAATTATTGAATTTATGAATTAAATAATATTTTAATAAAATATTATTAATATTAAATTAATTTTTATTAAGTATAAATGATCATATAATTTTTATGAATACAATTGTAATTTTTATAAGGTTTGAAAGTTGTTTTTTTCAAAACCCATGAATTTTCAATAAATGTCGGTTTTTATTTTAAAAGTAAAAATTCCCATATTTAGAAAATTATTTAGATAAAATTGATATTATTTTTGGAATCATGATGTTGAAATTATCCAATGGTGAATTTTTCATAATTTTCCGAGACATTCTAATTTTTGGGAAAAAATTAAATACCACTTTAATATATAATGTGTTTTATGACATCATAATGACCCAATAGTGATGTGATAAAATACTATAAACATTATGTTCGACCAATATTTTTTTTCCATTACAATAATGTGATTTTGGTTTTGTTTAAAAAATATTAGATTTTTAAATTGTTTTCCTTGAGAGGGTGACTCACCTCCACATAAGCAACCCTATTATTTTAAGAAGTTCGTACATTGGACTTATAAAATATTGTTTTTCACTCCCCTTTGGAAAAAACCACGGGAAAAAACCATGGGATGGTTTGTGGTTTTGATTAGTTTAATGTGTGGTGTCCCAAACCAAAATAATAAATAATCCCCTCTCTTTTCCTATATAAACCCACCCAAGCTCCCACTTCCTCCTCACTCAAAGCCTTTGGAGTTCAACCAAACCCTTACTTTCTCACTCTAGAATCCTCCCAAGGTGCCCCAAGCTCCCAAGAAGCCTCTCTCAAGCCTCTCCCAAGCCTTTGAGATCACACTTCCATGTAAGGGATTCATTCCTTTCTCATTTTATCTGAGTTTCTTAATATTGGTATACCCTTTTATTTTCAATTATAAATTTTGGGGAATGATTTCACACCTCCCCTATATTGTTATCTTTATGTTTGAATGATAAGAGACCCCTTTATTAGAACTACTTTTTATTCACATATAGTTAGTTAGACAGAGTAGACCATCCAAAATCTTAAGGTCATATTGCATGATTGTGTCTTGAATTTTGGAGATCCATGGATGAGGAAACCGCCATTGTTCAAGTTTTCTTACAATAATATATTTAACTCCACCATTGGTATGTAGTTGTTTGAATCTTTTTATGGATAACCTTTCGGATCTATATTGTGATGGACCAGGGTCAGAGAGTTAGCAATTCATGGGATGTAACTAATATATAATAATATAGAGATGGTTTAGGTGATTCATGAGAGGATGAAGGTAGGGAAAGATCATCATAATTCCTATGTCAATCATAGGAGAATACCTATATAGTTTTTTCCTTAGAGATCAAGTGTTCCTGAAGGTGACTCTTCGTCATGGGATATAAATCTTTTCTCATGGGAGTAATATTTCTCCCTAATTTGTTATGCCTTTCATGGTATTGTATCATATTGGAGTCATGAAATATCAAATATAAATTCCCCTGTATAAGATCTAGATACTTGATATATTCCATGTGATCTATCTTTTCCATTATCTTCATGATGAACCTCACATCATTGATTTGGGTGAGATCAACATTGATGGTGATATAACTATCGAGTAGTGGGTTTTAGAGATCTAGGACCACCAAGAGAAGTTGTTGAATGTGCATGATATTCTATTTATTTATGTCTTTTGTAAACACAATGGAATTGGGGAGAGTACTTGGGAACATGTTTCATAGATACTTTCTCAGTATCTCAAGTTTTTTTATGTTTAGCCTGTATTTTTCATCATTATTTTGTGATATTTGACCATTATCTATTTTTGATATGGTTTTCTATTTTTGATGAATTATTTCAATAATTTTTCTTATTTGAGAGGTATCTCCCATAGAAGAGTGTTTTAGAGATGGTTGTTGGGGTTTCATAGTATTTAACCTTATTCTTATAAGTTAGGTGGTTGTTCTCCTATGATGGAAAGATTCTTGAGAGGTATCTCATGGGGTGGCTATTCATATGACCCATTTTGTTTTCCCTCTCTTTGGATTTGGTTTTAAATTCTTGAGGGTGAGAATTGTTTGAGATTCATCTGATGTAAGGGATCAAATCCTTCTATATCACCCCATTGCATGTCTCTAAAGCCTATGGTTCTTGGAGGAGTCCTAGAGTGCGTTTAGTAAAGTTTAGGGGGATTAAATCATATTGTAAGAGAATTTTATGATGTAAACTATAGTTCCCAACATGAGAGAGTAGTTTAGAACCCAAATAGGAAATTCAAAACCTGAGAAAGGTTGTTTATAGGACGTGATTCAAGATTTGAATTGTGAGTTCATGGCATAAAATGGTGGAGGATTGGATTTAATAAAATTTTTCTTTAAAAAATCATGATGTGAATATAAATTTAATGATGTGAATTGATCTAGGTTTATTGGATTGATGTGTCGTGTTTTTCAGTAAGACATTAAACTCTAACCATTCACAACATGAATTACACATTCAAGTCATGGATCTATGTTTGGAAGTTTCCCTATAGATCTAATCACATCATTGGTTTTTCTAAAATATAACTAAATTATCCAAAACCCTAAATAGACTAAAGAGATCTCTTAAGGTGTTTTGAATCCCTTTCAATATGGATTGATCCCCAACTTCTCATGTTTGGTCCATGGTGATCCGAGGTGAGTTTTTTCTCTTTATTTTATGGTACTTATCTATTTGGATTCTTTTCCTCCCATTTTATCTTTCCATGTTATGAAAGTTGATTTGTGTCATTCTTATGGAGTTCTTTTGATATTTTTTCCATAGTTATGGTATAAAATCCTTCGAGGGTTGTATATTCCTTGTGTGAGAGGATATCAAATATCCACATTGTTGTTATTTTCTTGTTTAAGGAACATTTAAATCCTTGAGATGGGGGATTTATTTATTCTCTTATTATTTTATGTTTAATCATAAATTTATCATGCTTAATATCTTTGGGTGATAGTGTAATTAATATTAATAAATATTAAACCGGATTAAATAATAGACTTGAATTATGGTTTTCATGATCACATGTTTTTTTACTATGATAACAATTTTCCTCTTGATTTTTTAGATAGTGTGATATATACATTTATGCTTTGGTTTAGCATGATTTTATGATGAAAATGGTTAAAAACATAAAGTGATTAATTTATATTGGATAAGGAATTAAATAGGCATGTTAGAATGGAACAATTTTTCTTATATTTTTTGGAAATCAAATGATTATTGAGGCATGTTTAATTTAAAAAATTATTTATTATGTTAATGGAATTGGATAAATAATGTGAATCTAGTAAACTTGTTGATAAAATATTAAAGAGACGTGGTTTAATTGAACTTTCTTTCTTAAAGTTTGATAAACCTGGAAGTTATGCCTAGAAGCATATTTAAATACTTTATAGATTTTAATATCTAAGCCCTTAGGTTACCTGCAGTCATAACCTGTGATAAATGAATTAGTTAATCTAATATGGTAAAGAACCAGTTGTTTGATAAAGATAAATTTCTAGGTATGAGTGAGCCAGTTGTCTTTTAAATCTTGGTTTCCTTATTTTTAGGTACTTTATGTCCTATTGAATATTGTTGTTTTCTTTACAACTTGTGTGTTTACTATATATGTGATCATTTATATGAAATTTTATGTGATACTAGGATGGATGATGGTTTATAATTGGTAGGGAGTATCAGGTTTGTGGAAAAAATTGAAACCTAAGATGGTGGGATGCATGGTGGTATGCTTGATGAAATACATGGTGGTGTTGCGGATGGTACTAGAACTGATGGAACTGGTTGAATATGGGATTTCTTATTGTTGTTCTAAAATCATGTATGCTTATTTAATAATGTTTTACTTTAAATTATGAATAGTTTAGTTTCTTATTTACCTACATTCCTTTACCCACTTCTTGCGGCAACTAGTTGTTCTTGGTTATATATCTATTTTTATGGTAGCTTGATATGAGTCATAGAGTACTAAGAATTATGGAATGTTAATTATTAATAAATGTATTACCCCATGGGGTTAGTGTGTGATGGAATACTATAAATGATGATAATATTGAGAAACCATGGGATGGGTTTCTTTAATCCTAGAGGACATGGAAATCAGTTGGTGATTATATTAAAGTAATTATAAAAAATATTAATGATTAATTAAAAGAATCAACATAATGTGTAATGTTTAATGGAATTAAATAAATGAAGTCTTATTGAATGCTTGTATACTTATAGGATATCTATTCCTTAGAAGTGGATATCGGGAGTCAGAGAGATGATAACTATAGTTGAGCCGAAGACTATGTTTATTCCTATAGTGTGTTTCTGAGCTATATTATATTCTATATGTTTTGTGTTTTCATATTCTACCCCTCCCATTTCAGTAGGGTGACTGACGCCCAATGGACTATGAGAGAGTGTTTTCTCTAACATCTAGGTTGGTGAGGAACTGATGGATGACTACCCCTTCTTGCCCATATCTCTTCTCCTATTAGTATTATGTGATTTTATGCATGGTGGTTACCTTTACCATATATGTGTGTAGATTTTTTTAATTGATCATGGTTATTTCTCACACATGTATCTTCAGATATAGTTTCCTATGATTAGTATAGGTATGTATTGTGTGAGTTGTGATGGATTGAGGTATAATACTTGACAAACAAGTTTTGGTGGCTCCTGTAAACTACTTGATTGATATCAAAAGATGTGGAATGGGATGTTGATATGATGTGATGCACAGGTTTCATGGTATGTAATGATATGATGTGTTTCATAGGATGCATGAGGTGTTACTTTAGCCTGGGTGTCTTTGGGCTTGCTAACTTTAGAGAGAGATGGACCAGGACATGAAACGTTGGGGTAGAGTTTCAAACTAATAGGGAATTTGTAGTGGGGTACCTTATTTTGATATTATATTATATGAACTATTGTATGAAATAATTGGTGAGAGATATCCATGGCATGGCTGAGAATATATTATACCTACTTAGGTAATAAGTTAGTTTCACTTGTTGTTCACCAGTCTTTAGTATGCTTTCTTTTTATTTTACATGAGGGTATTTGGGGCGGATCATAGTGAGTATTCCTATTATTCTCACCCTATATCTTTATAAACCATTTTTAGGTCTTTAGGAGTATTTTGGTGATTGGGATGGACATTTCTAGCTCATTAGGTTTGTTTAGGAGTTTTTTGGGATTCGTGGTTTCTACTGAGGATATTTTTGGCACTTTTAGTTTTTTATAGTCTTTTATATTTATAAAATTACATTTATGTACATGGTATTTTTTACTATTATCTTGAGTAGGATTTTTGGGTGTTTCTATTTTATCTCTTGTTTCTATTATCTTAGAGGATAATAACTCCCATCTGTGTGTATGATATACCCTTGGTGCTTATCACCAACCTGTGTCCTATTAGAGGTGGTATTTGGGAAAAATTATATCACTTCTCTCATTTATATCCCAAGAGGGGTACCATTGGGGTAGGGGTTTGTGATAATAAAAAATCTTCCAATGTCTTTTAATTTTGTAGGTAATCATTTTTGAACAGTTTCACTCCATTTCTCACTGAAATTTATGATTGTAAAATCTCCCCAATCCCTCTTGTTGGCAAATAAACTTTTTGAAATTTGATATATTAAGGGGGTTTATTCAAGGCCTCTACAAAATTAATGTTAATTTTGAAGTTCCCAAACATCTAAATGAATTTCAAATATTTAGGTTCATCACTCTTTTCGACTCTTAAGGGGGAAAATCATAGGGTCATAACTCTTCAAAATATACTTATTATTCTCTTCATTTAAAAACCACACCTTCCTTTTATCCTCTTTAATTAGTTCCCATTTCATTTTCATTTGTTCTTTGTATTTTTTTATTTATGATTCATTATTATGTTCATGATAGGAATTATTTCCCAGATTTCAAAATTTTTATTTTTCTAGATTTAAAATTTTCGATTTGATTTGTTCATCAGTTTTAACTTCCCTTAGTTGTTCCTTGATTTGTTATTGAGTTTTAAGGACTAATCTACTAGTTACCACCATGAAATTATCTCTCATATTAGGTTTAGTTGTTCTAGTTATCTTTCCCTTGTCTCTAATTTTTAGATCCCAAGAAATTTATAAAAATTGAGGTTCCAAACTATATATCCTAGAATCTATATTTTTTTCAATGAACCAATATCACTCAACAACTACTAAAATAACCCATTTAACTCCCCTTGATAATTTAAAGAATCATATCCATATTGATATTAGAGATATTATTTATATTGTGGAAAAATAGGGGAATCATGTTGTTTAATAACTCGTAGATATCTCAATGATAGGTTTAGGTGATTTTTATATACATAATTTTATTGGTTTGAAAATGGATTGTTATTTATTTGATTCCTAGCTCTATAATCTACAAACTATACATCCTACAATGGAAACACGGTTCCCTAAGAACTCTATCATCAACTACAAAAACTTGATTGTTTGTTTCATCTTTATGAATGAATCTCTTCAAAGTGAACCTATATTATAATTTTTTAGGTAGTCTATCAAATATTTGTTTGATCTCATCAGCAGTTAAATCATAGAAATCATCACCATAATATTGATCAACTAGATTTTGGTTATATGGTGTAATATTATTGTAGAAGGTATCTATCAAAATACGGAGAAACAATTGGTGGCTAGGAAATTCTCCAAGTAAGTATCTAAACCTATCCTAAGTCTCATGGAATAGTTCTCCCTCATCATGAAAAAAACTTGGTATTTTATGTCTCATCTCATTGTGATAATCTTGGGATAGAAATTTGAGAAAAATAATTGAAAATATGATCCTGAGTATCAAATATTTCCTCATAAATGTTTTGAAACCAAATCCTAGACCATACCATGAGGAAAAAAGTAAACACCCTCAATATCAACTCCTCCCCACTCAACCCTAACAATGGAATTTAATGCACAAAACTATAAAAGTATTTAATGAAATACAAAGAGTTCTCTATGGTAAGGCCATTAAAGTATGGAAGCATGGGGAGGTGTGATTTCAAAATCTTGTGGTTCTTATACTCAAGGGTAAGACTTATACAGAATGGATTACTTAAAACAAAAGGTATAAAAAACTCCATAAGTATAGGCTTATCAGGGGCATGATTTTCATCCTGGATTATATTCAAGTTGTGAGTTAAATTTCCAACTTAGAAAACTTCTTGATTTTTCATTTAAATTTTGTTTTTAGTTTTCCTATGGGAACTATAGTATTTTTTAATTTCTAGAAAAAAAATTCCAAGTTCATCCTTAGATGTAGTGGACCTAATGTGAATACAATAAAGGTTTTAATAGTGAAAAAAAACAGTAAACAAACAATGAGAAAATATAAGAAATTTTTTAAATCATATTTTTTTTAATATTTTTGTTTTTTGAATTTTTTTAATATTCATTTTTTATAAAGGTTTTAATATTTATTTTTTATGATTTTTTTATATTTGGATGCACGTGCCTTACCTAGAAATTGTGCCAAATTTTTTATGTGTATTTAATTTAATCTGTTCAAATATAATTATTTAAAAACAATAAAAATCAAAGAGTATGAGTATCTAATCCATAAGAAATGAAAAATAGTAGTGTGTGAACAAAATAAAGAAAAAAAACTAAACTAAAAATAGTGGAAATGATATTGTGAAGGTGATTGTAAAGTAAAAGAAATGAGAGAGAGGAATGGAGAGTGATATGGAGATTCATTGTTGATTAAATTATAGGGATAGTAATGGCCAAAATTGATTAAAAATGATTTTTCTATTTAGAATTCAATTAAACAAAACTATGCTGGTGCCTGAGAAGAAAGTATGTCAAAATATATAATTATAATTAAGTGATCTCCATGGTACAATGGACTCTCTTAAAATATTATCTTTAAACCAAAATTCAAGAGATGAATGTTTTATTAATGGATAAGAGATTTTACATCCTTTTATAATTTTTAGTACTTTAAATGATGCTAAAAGGTGATAATATTCACTATTGTCACCCATCAGTACTTAGAATAGCACGTAAATGAAACTCATTAAGAAAAAAATTAGGATCATTATACATATAATTTCACTAACACAATTATGAAAATTAAATCAAAACATATTAATAATATCAATCTATTCCAATTGGATTCCCTTAAATAAAATTAAGTATGCACATTTTCAAAAATGAAAACATAAATATTTATAAAATACATCTCAAAATAGGAATAAAAAAAAGTGAAAAGAGAGAAAGGAAGGTTCTATATAAAATTCACCTTCTTCCTATAGATTTAGCTCCTTCAACTCCAAATTCTATAGTTTCCTCACATCATGCTCCAAAATCCGTTATAGAAATCTACTCTCCACTCCCCTATCCTGTTTCTCCTTTAAAATTCCAAAAACTCCTTTTATTTTTTGATAAAAGACCACTAACATAATTTTATAATTTGACATGTCAAACATCACTAGAACTATACACCTGTCATTTCTCCAATTAATATCAAGAATTTAAAATGACCACATGATAGTGAATATCAAGTGCTCCAATTTCCCAAAAGTTTAAAATAAGCTCTAAGAAGTACCTTCGACACATACCCAACATAACTTATTCCTATTTCAACTTGTAGATAAATTACTTAAAATCAACCATTGATCTGTAGTTCTTGTACAACACCTAGAAAATAAAATTTTCATTTATTCTTCTTCATTATAACAAAAAAAAAATCATGTTCAATAGCTTGAACTTATCCTTGAATTGGTAGGACTTCATCAAACCTTCAACCATTCATTTCTTCTCTATTAAGAACAACCTTCAAATAAAAATGGTTTTCTCATCTCCAACCCACTCAAGAGTCTTGACACCACACAATATAAACCCATAATTTAAACCTCTCACAAATTGTAATTATAAAAACAATATCACAAATTGAGATGGAATAAGATGGTTCTCAACTACAAAGCTTCGTTGGGGTGTTATGTAAAATAAGTTGTGTCCACCAAATTTCATCATCATAGCCTCAAAATTTGGTCACTTCAAGGCCTCATCATATTCTTAGATCAAGATTATAAATAAAAAACAATCCAAGAATAAATATAGAAACCAACATAGATCCACTCAGTTCTTCAAGAAATGTTCAATCCTAGGTTTAATGTTCATTCACATAGTTCATTTTGTCTTTACAATTTATTCTTCAACCATGAATTGACCTTATTATTCTATATCATCCTAAATTAGTCTAAATTCCTAAAAATCCATTCCAACATGAATCTATTAATCCAGCCTCACATATTCACTTTCTACCATAGTTATAATTTCTCGATCAACCTCACATGATGAAAATTTGAACTGGAAAGAATAATTCACAAGCTTTGGAAGTGGTGGGTTCATTGACTTTAGTTGATCTTGGTTCCGATTGGTATCCTTACTATATTTCTTAATGTTTATCAACATAAGTCTTGGTCAAATGAGATCCCATTGGTGGATTGAGATTAATTTCCTTCATTAGTGTTCTGTAGTAGCTCAACTTCCTTCAGCTTCATTTA
This sequence comes from Viscum album, assembly GCA_963277665.1. Taxonomy (NCBI): domain Eukaryota; kingdom Viridiplantae; phylum Streptophyta; class Magnoliopsida; order Santalales; family Viscaceae; genus Viscum; species Viscum album. Next base: position 1,937,718,054 of record OY728142.1, read on the forward strand.
TACCTCAGCCTCACTGACCTCATTAAATTCCAAAGAAGCCCAAAATGCTGTTTTTATTTAAATTTGAAATCAATAATATTCAATTCAGAATGACCATATCCATATTTGATTTCCATTGGATTACCTAAATTATATTTAATATTGAGTTCAATCCATTTTCCTTAGATATAAGTAGTTATCTCACATCGGGTTTGGATTTCCTTTGGATCTCTCTGCTCCTCAGTTCAGGCTTTAATTTTCTTGGAACCTTCTTCAAATTCGGTTTGCATTTATCTTTCCCAAAAGCCTCAATTCTATTTTTGGATTATATTATATCATCATCACATATTGATAATATATCTATCTATGATAAATTATATCATGTAGTAATTATATTATTCACAACTTCTGATTATTTTAGGGGCCAATGAAATTTATCTTACAGTGAAAACACAATTTTTCTCTTATGGGTGCTGATTCATATTCATTTACACTAACAATATTAAAATTTCTATTATCAAAAATTCTATTATAAAGGGGCACATGAAAAATTATCTTATGTGTTGTCTTTATCAAATAATCTTATGCAGCTAGATTTTAAAATCTCTTACAGGAAAAGTTAAAATCAATTAGCCTAATCAGCCTATAATACAATAAATAAATAAAATGAGGTATTTGAAATGAAATAAATAAATAATAAATTAATATATATATATACATATATATTAAAGCTATAAATTAAAATTGTATAATACATAAAACACTTAAAATTAAGATATAGAAATTAAATTAAATTTTCATTAATTAAAAATTAAGAGAAACATAAAAATCAAAAGATTAAAATTATTATGCACCTATAGTAAATTAAAACACTAAAAATAACATTTAAAAATGAAATTTTAAAAAATAAAATATTTAAAGGATGAATAAACAATAATTTAAACATAAAAATAAAGATTTAAACATTGAATTCTAAGATTTTAATATTTTAATAACAAATCAATCCTAACATTATAATTAACCAATTTATAAAGTAATTTATCATCAAACACACAATTTAAGAAACAAAATTGATGTAGAAAAAAAGATGAAATAAAAGCCACATTAGGATATATCACCACAATGAATTTAGTAATGATTTATTCTCCAGAGAATTCATGTTGGAATTAACCATTTAGGTAATTCTATTACAAGTGATTTGGAGTGATTATGAGTGATTACATGTGATATAAATATAATGTCACAAGAAACCTTGTGATTATTTTATTATATTTATACTTTCTTATGAGTTTGTTTTAGGGAATTATCTTTGATCAAATAAGTTGGTTTCATGATTAAATATAATTTTATGATCTTATATGTGTTACAAGTTTGTTATTTAAAGTAAAAAAATACTTCCATGGTTTTTTATGTTTTTCAATGGCCTCATGAGTTTTATTTATTTTATACTACTTACTAAGATTTTTATTCTCATATCATGTTTTCAAATGAATTATAAACAAGGTTTATGGATGATTAATAACAATAAAAAAGTTAATGTTCTTATTATGATGATTTGTATCAAATAAAGAAATTTTATCATTTAAATAACCAGTTCTTGTGGAAAAAATGTACACTCAGTAAATAGTGTGCAATTTTTTATGTAGTGTATTTTCTTAATCCTCTAAAATAGTGGAACTAAAGGTATTATTAATGTAAGTGTTGCAATATTTTGTTAAAAAAAGTTATAATGGAGTGGTTATATTCAATCTATTACACTAATCCCTTCCATATCCACATAACCTCATGCTTCACAACCATCACACACCCACATCTGTATAACTACACAACATCTATAATTACATTTCCAAATCATAGCCACAACTGTATACCATTGATAGAACAATATTTTTCATGCTTATTTTAATATAAAACACTATTTTATTTCACTTAAATTTATTATTCTTACTGATTTTTAATTATTATTTTTATTTATTACAGGATAACACAAATTTTTGGCAAAAAAAAGAATGAATTAGGAAGGATAAAGACACTTTATAGAGTGACATGAAGTGGCATGGCATGACCCTATAATATTAAAGATGGAAGATAGGATATATTTTTCCTAAAAACAAGGATAAAATTAATGATGTCAATATGAATATGATTCCCCACAACATACGATAGGTCAAGGACCAAGACCAAAGCTTTAAAATGAATAATTAGGTTAAAAAAGGAGAAACACCTACTAGAAAACACCAATTAACATCATGAACATCATTCAAAACTTAAAACTTAAAGGATTATAGGACATGAATTCAAATCATGAAATTAATCAGGAAAATATTTTCCCCACACATTACATGTCATGAACACTATTCATGGTGTGAAATTCTCTGACAGACCCAAAATTGGCCAAGTTTGACATAATTTATGGAGAAACTCCCTATTTTCAACCCAAGGCCATCTATAACCCTTGAAATTGACCAGAAACCACTTATGAAACCATTTATGGCATCCCATGCATGATCTATATCTATAAATATATGGTATTACGGGATGAAAAGAGATCAATCAGTGAGGGGAAGCTCTAGATGACAACCCATTATAGATTTATTTCCTTATTTTCCTTTTCTTTAATTTGTAATGTATTCCTTATTATGTTCTAAGTTGTTTACCATTCACATGGAGGGGTAATGGTTTTAAGTAATTGGGAAAGGGGAAGGCTGGACTGATTTATCTTTGTTTTAGTTTTTTCACCTTTATGAATGAAATATTTTCTTTCAACTTATTTTTAGTTTCAATTATTAATTTAGTTTTTAACATCAAATGAAACTACGTTATGGTTAGATTCTTTTAATTTCAATTATAGTTTTTGATGATCTATTTCTCCCTCCAACCAATTCCCACATGTTTCTACCGAAAAGATTAGGGCTGGGTGGTGAGTTTTCAGCAATTTCTAACACATGTGAGGAATTTTGATTGGAAATTGTTATTAATTAGGGAATAACAATGCCCAATTGGGGATTTCCCTAATTTATCAAGAGAATCCTCCACAACTACACACATGTAAGAAATAGGGTAGACTGATTTGAGACCTAAATTAAGGTTACCCTCACCATCATCATCCACTAAGGGAGAAAAGAGAAATATCAAGAAGACTCTCTATCTCTCTCTATTACCACTTAGTAGAGTAAGAATAGGCTATAAATTGAAATCGTGATAACATTTCCCTTGGTCCATCAAAGCCTAACTTGATCGATAATTTCATCATCTATTTTTAATCAATTATTTAATCTTCTTTCTAAAAATCACTATTTTATCAAATCATACACATTAATTTTATTCCTAAAATCAACTTTAAAAAAGTGAAACTATTTTTTTCCACACTCCTCTTTGGGAGACCATATAGGGTTAACCAATGGAATATAATTAGGTAATAAAAAATTTATTTTTCTATGCCCCATGATAGGTGTTCATTAACCTTCATATAACCATATCCATATAACCATATCATAGCTACAACCTCATACCGTTGTACAACTAAAACCACATAACCAAATCACTAACTCATCATCATGTCACCGCTACATCACTACACCACCACCATATAACATAACCTTGTGCCATCAAAGCATAAAACATGTCTAAAAGAGATAGTGGGATATTAGGATTATTCAATGATCCATATAATTCACATTTTGGATGTCGGGGGTAAACTCGGAATGCAAAACCGCATATGTTCATTGGTGAGGTTACCTGAATCATGTAGTGGAATGTAATAAAAAAATTATAATGGACACAAAAACACACAAATATAGATATATATTAAAATAATACACAAGCATAAACCAAGGGTCCACTCTAAGCCCACAGGTCACGGGTGAGTTGGTTAAAGGCGGCGGTGTCCTGACCCTAAGGTTCCGAGTTTCAGTCCTCATAAGGCAACACACACTATATGCTAGAAAACCACTCATGGGCCCCTCTACCCCATTGGGAACTAGCCTAAGCCCAAGGGTTGGCCACCTTGGGCCTCGTTGGGGACGTGCGATGCATAGGTGGGAAAGCCAGCCCAATACCTCATTACCCATCAACACGTTTTCCAACGAGCCTGTACCCTAGTGGTATAGGCTCCTGCTTGGCATCCAAAACACCGAGGATCAAATCCGGTTAGGGACTAATTTCCAGGTACTGTAGAAGCACTGTAGCAGGTCACTATAGCAGTACTGTAGTAGTGGTGGAACTATTGCGGTGGCGACACTATAGCGGCAGAGGTACCGTAGCAGGGACTATAGTGGTGGTGGTACTGTAGCAGGCACTGTAGCAGCCCGACTACTGTAGAAATACTATTCACCGAGGGGCCCTTTGGGCCAAAAAAATGGGATTTTAAGCCTTGTATTCAGGTCACTTGTCCTTGGGCCTTCGGGCTATGTAATGGGCCTCCCTCCACCCAGTCTTAAGAGGTATTTAATTTAAATAATAAAATGAGGCTTCAGCCCCAACCTTAAAAAAAGGGTCCACTCCAACCATAACATCACCATAATCACACCCCATCACAAAAACATCAACATTAAACATTGTCAATCACAACCACCTCTAAAAACTTCACAAGATTCCCAACAACAATATAATATGAATAAAACTTTTAAATTCACTTACACATTTATTCATAATTAACCACCACTAGTAGAATTTGTAGAATAGGCATCGTCCTTTTGATGTTTGTTATTATATAACTGATTTCAAGATCTATGCTAAGAATATTTATCACACTTGTTAAAATAAAACTGATGATAAAGGTCACTTTTAACATCAGTTTTATTTTAATTGATGTTAAAAGTATTTTAAAAAATTAAAGCAAACAAGTGTTTCTATATAATTTTCTAAAATTACAGGCTTTTCAACTTGAAATTTCCCTCCCTCTTCTTCCATTGTCCACATTACACCACCACATTCCTCCCCTATTAGTTATATTCTACCTCCCCTATCTATATTCTCTCATATTTTTCTACCTTCATCCAACTTCCTCCTTATGTTGTGTTCCACCACCTTTGGCCACCTACCTCCTCCTTCAGCCACACTTCTCCTCTACCACATGCAATTTTTTATTTATCTATCATAGTATTTCCTCTCCTAGCCCCAAATATGCTTCCCTCATCCCCATTTTAATGAGTTCAAAATTGTTATTTTATATGTTTATAAAATTTATTTATGTTTAAGATATATTTAATTTTGGTATGATTGTTGATAGATATGAATACATGTTTATATATACATTTATTAGTTTATATTTTAATAATTTTTAGATTACTTTATTGTTTTATTTGATTTTCTAATACTTTTATTATTTAAATTCATTGTTATTTTTCCTTTATCTGATTAATAGATTGATATATTAATTTTTATATTTTGATTTATGTGAAATTGTTTTGATTTTCAGTGTAAATTAAGTTGATTCTATATGTGTGTATATTATTATAATTTTTTTGATGGATATTATTACATGATTACATATTTATATATGTGTTTATAAATTTATAAATATATTTAAATATGTATAAATAATTATATTTTTATATATTTATACATGTTTATAAATGTTTAAAGGTTTACACACACACACACACACACACAGATATATATATATATATATATATATATATATATATATATATATATTTACACATATACATGTTTATATGTTTATATGATTTTCATAACGGACATATATTTGTATATATGTTTTATTTAGTGTTTATATATTAAAAAAATTTATCTTCACTAATATATATTAATATATTTTAAATTTATATTTCTAAAATTTATATTTCATAAATTTATATTTATATGTTTTTATGTCCATTTGTTTATACATTAAAAATTTATATTTTTAAAATTAATATGCATATATGTTCATATGTTTATGTGTTTTCATTATATATATACAACTTTTAAATTTAAATTTTTATGTTTATATATTTATATATTTAAATTTATAAGTTTATTTCTCTATATGTATTATATTGATAATTTTATATGTTTATATATTTTATTTTTATGAGTGTATATATAATTTTAATCAACAGTTTTTACATTTTTATATGTTTATATATTTTTATGTTTATATATTTACATGTTTTATTTTTATAAGTTTTAATTTTTTATATTTATATGTTTTAATATATTCATAATTTGTATTATTATTTTAGGTAATTAATAAATCACAATTGGATAAATGTATGAAAAATTAGTGAAAATTATGAAAAAGGGGTTAATTATTTCTTGTATTTTTCTAAATGAAATCTTGAAAATAGACATGTATTTCTATCTATGCATGAATTATTTGAATATGAGAATTACAGGGTCCATAGAAATCAAATACTATTATATTTTTTATGGTTTTAATCATAGGTATACCCATATGATCTAGCATTGTGAAATAAAAAAAGAAGACAAGATATAACATTGATGAAGATATTTACTATGAGATTTAGTATCATCATGATGAATTAATTCATGATAAAGGTATTAAAACCCTTGAAAAAGTTTCACCAAATTTCTAGGACTTTTGAAATAGTTTCTTCCAAAAGGCGATGATATTCAATATTCTAATGATGATGTAAAAAATATTATATCCAATGGTATTGGGGTATAAGAAAATACATGATTTCCTTAACGAGTGTGTGTTGTATATGAAGGAATATAAGGGTTTATAAAAATATCCAAAATTTTGGACATCATTATATAAAATGGATGGGATATCTAACCATGATTCATTTTCAAGGAAAGGAACCAAACCTCATGCTAATTCATTTTTTCATCTTCTAATAGTTACTCATTTGAAGCATTTATTTTCAAATTAAAATGATGCAAAGAGGATGGGATGACATACAGATGAGTGAATCTTTAATGGAAACATACATCGCCCTATTGATTCACAAAGATATAATATATTTGATTAACAATTTCCAAATTATGGAAATAAAGTTACAAATTTAAAAATTGTATTTTTAAAAGATAGAATGAATCCATATTAGAGCCCCTGTAGCCAACATTTTTCATGGTCTGTTATGTACTTTGTTTACAACATATCCCCGTAGATATGTGTGGAGAAAAAATATGTTATGATGAGATTTATTATTTATAGAACAAAACAACCCGAAAATGATATCATTGTTTTTTTTCATTGATTGATGATTTTGAGTTTATGTGTAAAGTAGGTGTTAAAGTGTTTGATGCATACAATAAAGAGTATTTTATTTTTTATGTTATATTGATTTTCACTATAAATTTCTTTTATATGGAAACTTATTTGTATACAGTGTTAAGAGACATAAATATTGTCCAATTTGTAAATAAGGTACTTCATATCATCAATTACATAATGAGAAAAATATAGTGAACATGGGTCATCAAATATTTTCTAAAAAGGATCACCATTATTGAATATTAAAAAGGTATTTAACATTTTACAAGAGTATAATTTTCCCCCACAACATTTTCCAACTAATGAATATTTCAACAAGGTGAAAAATATCAATGTCACATTTGGGAAGATAGAAATTTTGGGTTGTAAAAAAATACATGGAATAAATGGTACCTCTTATTTGATCTACCTTATTATAGATTTTTGGAGGTAAAACATAACATTGAAGTTATGAATGTTGAGAAAAACATATATGATAGTTTGATCGGATATTTTATAGACTTAAATGAAAATAAAAAATATGGATTCAATGCAATATTGGACTTAATATCTATGAGAATATGTTTAGAATTAGTTCCCACTATGAAAGGTAAAAAGAACATATTTATCTATATCTTATCACATGTTAAGAAATAGTGAAAAGATTAATTTTTTTCAATTTCTACACGGTATTAAAGTACTTAGTGGGTATTCTTAAAATGTGAAAATTTGGGTGTCATTAAAGTATTTTATGTTAATAAAAATGAAATATAATGAATTTCAAGTACTGATACAAAAGATACTACTGATTAAAATGTGTGGAATATTTCCAATGCTAGTTAAAAATTCTATAATTAGATTGAGCTTCTTTTTTAATTCCATTTGAAGAAAAGACATGATTTAAAAGTTATTAAATGTGTTGGAGAATGAATCTATCCCCATAATTTTTCAACTGGATATATATTTTCTACTACCCTTTTTTGATACAATGGTTCATTTTGTGATTCATTCGGTGATAGAGAATAGGATATGTGGGCATGTATATTTATAAAGGATGAATCCTTTTGAACGATATATAAAAAATCAGAATGGATATGTTAAATATCCACATATAACAGAGGCCTCTATTATTCAAATATATATATTAGATGAGGTGGTTGAATTTTTTTCTGACTACTTGTATGAATTGGAGAAAGTTTGTGCCCCTATATCTCAAAATATTTTAGTTTATAGTGATGGTAAGGGGATTTAGGTTAATTGAACCTGATGTAGTGATGCATGCACATTGTACATTTTGAACAATATAGGTTAAGTTCAACCATATTTATCATCATATATTTAATTGAAGGAAATATATCCAAAAATAAATGAAAATTTGGTTTATGGATGAGAATTAAAGTATATTTACTTCATGGTTTAATAATAAATTCAACATTGGTTCATCCTCATCATAAACCTTGAAATATTTAGTTTATAGACATGTGTTAATGTGATCACATGATCTGGTTTTTATATTAATTGTTATAGATTTTAAATAAAAATCTATACAATAAGAGTACCATTAAAAATATTATAGTATTATACATCATTGAATCAATGTATTTTGTTTGTTAAATAGGATAAAAACCTAATTTTGATATCAAAATTGTGTTTCTTTGTTATTGAGGATATATGAGAAATTGATTTTACTAAATTCTGAGTACATATGTTTATGTGAAACAAGGTTTATAGTAACAATGGTGTGAAACATAATGATTATGTATTTACACTTATTGATTTTAAAAAAATCAATTACAAAGGGGAATCATTTATCATAGATATGCATGTGAATAAAATATTTTATTTTATTGACCCATAAAATTATTTGAAGTTATTTTTTTGTAAGGGAAAAATCATTTGGGTTATATTAATATTGATGATGTTTTATACTTATGTGAGATTTATTCATCTATTACATGATTACCTGAGTATAATAATAACTGTAATGTAGACATGGTCCATGCTATATGAAATGATCACATAGAAGGGATATGAGAAAACACTATGTTACCCTAAAAATTATTCTAATAAATATATTTTTTAAATTTTTTAAGAAACTATAATGACTCTATTTTTTCCTTTTAGAACTTTTAAATATATAAAACAATATTTTTGAGCCTAGGTACTAATTTAGCATGGGATTTCAGGGTCTAGGGCATCTCAATATTGATATAATAAAAATATTAAATATATTATATCATGCACATTAATTTTTTATGAAATAATGTAATAAATACTGAATGAGGTATTGGATGGAAAATCTAAGAACACTATTAAATCTAGAATATGGGTTTTACCCTAGGAACAACATAATCTTTATCAGTGTTAAGTATTTTTTTTAAAGAGCGGTCATGGATAGATGATATTTAAATAAATTAATGTATTAGTTATTTATTTATTGTAACCTAACACCCTCTATATTTAAACCTAGTAATGGGAAAATACTAGGGTTATCTTTATAACCCTAAGTATTTGGATAGAATGTGGGAGAGCCTTGGAAGAATACAACAGATTGTGGTGCAATGATCATTTTGCAAGGATTTTTTAGATATCATCAATGAAAATGGACCAAAAATATTCTTCATCAGTGATTGATCCATACTTGAGGTAGGATTTTTTATTATTTTGGTTTAACCCCATATTTATTTTACTCAAGTCAAATGTGAATTAATTAACTGAAAAATTATTTTGTGGGTCGATTTTTGGATCACAATTGATAAATTTTACTCATGGATTTATGTTTGGCTAATTATTGATTATCCATTTCATTCATTGGATTTAAAATAATATATTTAGACCCACCTAAACAATGGCTAAGGATTATTCCTCATTTTTTTATTTTATAAATTTCTCTCATCATTCTTTGCATGTTAATCATAGGTGTTTCCTTTGGCCAACAATTATATAAATACCTTGTAGATGATCATTGTACAATCATTCTTTGATGCAACAGATTGTTATCCTGGGTACGATTTCGGGATCAATGGTGTGATTGTGGTGAACAATGATAATGGAGGATTAGGATCGGATTGGGAGTTCTCATTTTTTTGGAATCTTGTGTTTATATGACATAGTGTTATGAGGATGATTCATGAGAAAATTGGTGGCAAGAATTCAGCCACTGATGACGATCAAAGTTCATAAAACTCATATCCATGTTTCATGGGTGATATTCACAGCTAGAAATAAGGAAGGTGGCATAAGTAGAATTGCATGGAGACCAATGGGTTCTAGAAAATCCTGAGTTACACAATGTGTAGTTTGTATGGACACATGTAGTGTAGTACCCTTCCAGTGACAGTTAGGGTTTTGTAAAAAAAATTAATATCACACATTGTATTGTTTTACCACACATCGTGTGACTCAAGGATGGAAGCATGGAATATACCCCAAGGGTACATGGGTACAAGCATGGTCAGGTACATTGGCATAAGAAAAGTACATAGGTATTTCATGGTACATGGACATGAATATGGATAGAGTACTTAGTCATTCCCAGGTACACGGTCCTGGAAATAGTACACAGGTACGGCCAGGTACATGGGAATGGATAGAGTACACAAGAAAACGTGTTAGTACATGGGACCATCATATAGTACATGGTCAGACTTAGGGTATCTAAGACATACTGTGTATACTCTATACACAATTTTTACTTTTCCCAGAGTAGGTTGATGCCCTCTTCCACCTCAGTGTAGACCTATATCTATAAGGTGTTCTCCCTTGATCCATCCCTATGAGTGTATAGTGAGGAATCACATATTAAGAATAGGGCATGATCCCCACTATGGGATTAGCTATGGATATAGTTCAAGAATCCCTATGTATGGCCCAGGGTGTGATCCTATATCATTTCTTCTTCCCTATGTTGGGTTAGAAAACACATGACCTATATACCAGGTTTTTTGATCCCCTTCCTAGTGGGAAATCTAGTTAGGTTCAAGAATCCCCTATAGGCCCTAGGTGAGATACCCTATTTGTATATTGATATATTCTGATTTCCAGCATGAATCTTTCTTTTTGGAGAGGCTCGATGGTCACAACCTCTTGGATGAGTTCCATCAGTGCTATCCGACTCATGGAGTGAGTTCTCTCAAACAAGTGTTACCTTGAAGCCTCAAGCAGAATCCTAGTTTTGTTCTATGGTTGTAACTTTACCTTAAGACTTAGTGTATATCTTGAGTATATATGGGTTATTATTATTATTGTTATGTCTCATATTCTTATTGCCATGCCTTTGTGAATATGAGTTGACTACACTTATAATGATTTATGTTTGGGGATTTCAGGGTGTCCTATATGGTATGTATATACTCACCCCTTCATGGTATCTACCCATACATGTCTTGTCTTATGAGAATGATAAGCCTTATCATGGGGTCATAGGTGGACCAGGAACAAGTGGGTTATAGTTGATCTAGTCAATCCATTTTTGGTTCTAGGTGTTTCATTTGACTGCAGTTCCATCCTTCCTAGAATGTTAGATTCTTTTAATAGATTTTTTGGGCTTGTATTTGGTTCTTTATGATTTATTAGACTTATTTTTTACTCTAATGTGGGATATTGATTTATGCATTCATTTTGGTATTAGTTTTATTTTACCTTTCAACATTATGTAAATATTGGAGATGTGTGCATGTGTATAGATAACTTAGGATAAGGACTCCCATGTGATTGATATGCCTAATCAACACTCATCAACATCCCCTAGCCTATTATAGGTGGGATTGGGGTGTCACATTCAAATAATCACAAGTAAAATAGTCCCTAGTGGGATTAATAATGATAGAGTGGTATAAGAGGTGGTTCATCTTAGGACTGAAGTTTGAAGATTTTCTAACAGTGAGTATTGGATTGGAAACTATTAAAATGGTATTAAAGTGTCTTAAGTTTAGATATTACGCTAGGGATTCTAGTTTTGGTGTATCTACTAATTTATTCATTCACCCATACTCTAATAACCTACTTCTTGACTTGGTACTTATAGACACTGGTTATAGAGAAAACATCGGTACATTCATCATATAGAAATGGGTTGTGGTTTCCATGTACTTATTGAGTTAGCTCCCTAGATATACTCTTTGACCATGGTACATCTTGAATTTTTCAGGATGCCATTGTGATGACTGTCACCTATGATTCTACAGTAGGAATGTGAGGATGATCCTTCTAGTGATGGGGCTTCATTATAGGGACTTATATAGAAGGTGGTATCTTTGAGTGGTTTTTGGTCTTACCACCACCCATTGAGAAGCATGTTTCATTAGAAAAACTATTAGATTATGTGTGCATATTGATAGAATTTCATGAGTTTCATAGGTAATTGTCCCTTATATTTTAGGGTGATCCAAACCCTTAGATAGAAGAGGACTAGAATGAGGCAGTTGGGTGAGTTTTCTACCTATTTAGGACCACTACAGATCATATGGTGGTCCTAGTGGCACACCTTCTTTATGTATCGCTTAGGATATGGTGTAGTTTGGTGACTTAGATACATGATGAGGTGAATCTTTCTTGAATAGAGTTAAAGAATCGCTTTATAGAGGAGTTCTGTCCAACCATATAGTGAGAAAAATGCGTCCAAGAGCTTCTGAAGCTTCTCAAGGTAACATGACAGTGGAAAAGTATTCATAGAGGTTCACTAACCTCTTGATATACTCCATGGATATGTCTTAAGATGCATTATTTGGAGAATGGAAATTCAAACATGGCCTCAATAGAGGTATCCTGGATTTTGTGATATCTATTTCAATTCTTACTTATTCTAGAGTGTTTGAGTGAACTTTGGTGGTGAAGAGAATCTTGGTGGAGTAGTCACGAATAGTTGGTGTAGTCAATGGGCAATCTGGAGGTGAGACTTCAAAATCTAGTAGTCAACATCAAACATAAAGATCTAGTAAAGATATAAATTTCTAGAGATAGTCTCAAGATAAAGTTTCTATAGTTCAGGGGTCTTAGGATGGATCCATTCAGTTGAGGGAGTGGCAATGCTGCTCTAGTGATGGGTGGGGACATCTCGTATGGTATTGTCCAGCCCACCATGCAGTTGATAGGGAGATAGCTGATGGAACATCTAGGAAGAGATATTGGCTAGAGGAGGGAGGTCCATAAGGTGGTGTATGTGGCATAAGAGTTGGGAGAGTGGGTGATGATTTGATCTGTTACCACCACCACCCCCAAGTGGTCCACTCTAGGTTCAAGGATCTAGTGGTTAGGTATAAAGATAACTATAGGTAGTGGAGTACTATGACCCAAAGTATCCATTGATTATTAGAGGTATGATCTTTGTCTTCTCTACCTTATATTCAATACTAATAGACACGGGCACAAGCCACTCTTTTCTTTCTGCATCACTTATTCAAAATCTAGAGATTCCAGTTGATCATTTAGCTCAACCCTTATATTCGGAGACTTCTACTGGAGGAAATTAAGTGATCAAACACTTATATTGATAATTTTACCTAACTCTCATAGGATAGAGATTCATTTGGGAACTTTTCATGGCCACAATGAGGTATTTTAAAATAATTCTAGGTATGTACTAAATCACTATAGTTCATGAATAGATTTACTATTTCAGGTGGAGGATGTCATGTGTCCACATTGATGGGATTAGGTTTTCCTTCATTGGTGAGAAGGAAACCCAAGAATAATATGATGGTCACATATGTAGGAGAACATAGTCAATTACTAATCAGTTGGATAGTATTACCATTGGAGTAGTAGATGTTGTGAGATTCTAGCTTCCTACAGTGGTGGTCGAGTATGAGGATGTCTTTCCTAAGAACATTTTGGGCTTAAATTCCCACCGAGATATCAAATTCTTCATATAATTTCACCCATGGACTTCCCGAATATATACACCAGCATATTAGATGGATCTTATAGAGATTCAAGAGATAAAGGTGAAATTAGAATATTAGTAGAGGAAGGGATTTTTTAGACCCAGTGTGTCACTTTGGGTAGCCCTAATGTTGTTTTCCAAGAAGGTGTATGGGATATTGAGGTTGTGTGTGGACTAATATCACCTGAACTAGGTGAATTTCAATAATAAGTATCCAATTATAAGAATAAAAAACCAATTCGACCAGTTGAAAAGGGTGAGGTGGTTCTCAAAGATTGGCCTCAGGTCGGGTTATCACCAGCTCCTATTTCGGGATAAAGATATATCAAAGAAAACATTTCAATTTTGATACTATCACTACAAGTACTTGTTGTTTCCTTTAAATATGATGAACACCCCATAAGTTTTCCTGGGACTCATGAACTGGATCTTTCATCCCATATTATATTGGTTTGTAGTAGAATTTATCAATGACATCTTAGTATACATGGTGTCATAGGAGGAGCATGCGAGACACTTATGGATGGTCCTATACATACACCAAGAGCACTAGCTTTATGAGAAGATCTCAATGTGTTAGTTTTGGATTTGAGAGGTCCAATTACTTAGACATGTCATCTTATAAGAGGGAGTAGTAGCAGACCCAATGAAGGTTGAGTAAGTATTGACTTAGGATCCACCCAAGAGCTTATCTAAGGTGCAGAGCTTTCTTGGGTTGGTAGGATATTATCATAGATTCTTACCTAATATCTCCGGGATATAAATACCCTTGAATTCATTAACCTGAAAGAGGATACCTTTCATGTGTACTAATAGGTACCCATAGTATTTTTATGAGTTATGTTAGAGGTTGATGAATGACCCCATATTGAGACTTCCAGAGGAGTTGTTGAGTATGTAGTGTTTTATGATGCCTCTAGAATTGGTATTCGATGTATTTTGATGTAGAGGTAGGAAGTTATTTCATATCGGTCCCAGAAGATAAGACCTCATGAGTAAAACTATGTGACCCATGATCTTAAGCTAATAGTGGTGGGTTTTTTCTAGAAGATATGGTGACCTTACCTTATGGGTGAGCGTTTTATCATCTGTTATGACCACAAGAGTCTCAAGTACATATTTATTTAAGAAATATCTTAACTTGAGAAAAATGTGGTTGATATATTTTTACCAGGAATATGACTTTGTGATATTCTATACTCATGATAATGGGAACATGGTGGAAGATTCTATTAGTAGGAGATCTTGTCCATAGTTATTGATCAAGGTGTCATAGTAGTTGGGCTTACTGAAATTGTCCTTAGTATATGAGAATGGTGAATTTTTCTTTTAGTCAATGGTTGTTACTTTTTTTATTCTAAAATGTGTTAGGGAGAACCAGCTTGAAGATACCTATTGTGAGGCAATGTGTGTTCAAATTTCCACTGGACATGCTCCTGATGGATTTTTTGAAGGTGTGGTGCATGTTATTATTTTCTGAGGATGGATGATGGTACTAGTGATGTTGTGATAGGAGGTTTTGAGAGATTTTTATACACCCCCATTAGTGGTACATATATTAGTGACAAAGATGTACCAAGACATTCATCATCAATTCTAGAGGCCAATGATCAAGAACTTTTTAGTTGAATTTGTCTCTCAATACCTCACTTTTCATCAATTGAAGTATGAGAACTAGGTTCCATCAAGTTTGGATCAACCCCTTGAGTTTCTAGAGTGGAAGTGGGATAGTATATCAATGGAATTTTTGATGGATATTCCATGATTTAATAGAGGAAATGATTCCATTTGGGTGATCATAAACTAAACCACCAAATCATCCCACTTCCTAGCCATTTGAGAGTAGATTTCAGTTGAGAGTTTGGGATTCCTTTACGTGTAGGAGATATTTCATCTTCAAAAAGTTCCCTTGAATATTATTTTGAACTGTGTTTCTCGCTTCATATCATGATTATGAAGAGGATTGTAGGAGGCATTTGGGGCTCAGTTATATTTGAGAACAACATTTCACCTTGAAAATGATGTCTAGACTGAGTGGACCATTCAATATCAGGATGGAATGCTTTGGGCCTACATGTTGGACTTTGGATGTAGTTGGGAGGATCATCTACCCTTAGTGGAGTTCACATATAACTAAATTTACCACTTTACCATAGGTATGTCACCATTCGAGGCCTTGTATGGGAGACCTTGTAGGTCACCACTATGGTAGAATAATCTATATGACTCAACAATCATGGGACTAGAGTTGGTTCCAATGATGATAGAGAAGGTGTAGATTATTTGTGAGTGGATGAGGACTTCCTATAGTCATCATAAGTCTTATTAATATTGATGATGAAGGCCTTTGGAGTTTGATGAGAGATAAAATATCTTCTTGAATGTCTCACCTCAGTAAGGATTATAGAGATTTTTTCGGGGCAGAAAGTTATCTTTGAGGTTCATTTTCCCTTTATAGGTTCTACATAGGGTTATAAAAGTGGAGTATCACTTTGACCTATGATAGAAGTTATACATGGTACATGATTTCTTCCACGTGTCATAGTTGAGGTGGTATGTGCGCAAACTATTACATGTTATAGATTAGGGAAAGATGGATATTGAGGATAGAGATACCTTCATAGAGTACCCAGTATAGATCGAGGATCAGTAGGATAAGATCCTTTATGGGTTATTGATTCCCTTGGTGTGTGTTATCATGGGATTCCAGGATCTAAGGAGGCCAAATATTGGTATAATAAAAATATTAAATATATTATATCACGCACACACAAATTTTATGAAATAATGGAACAAGTTTTTAATGGGGTATTAGATATAAAATATAATACTACCATTAAATGTATAATATAGGTTTTACCCTAGGAATGACGTAATATTTTTTGGAATCAAGTGTTTTTTTAAAGAGTGATCATGGGAGGATGATTATTAAATAAATTAATTTATTAATTTATTAGTTATTTATTTTTCATGACCAAATCCCCTCTCTATTTAAACCCATTTTTTGTAAAATCCTAGGGTTAGCTACATAACCATAAAAATTTGGAGAGATCATGGGAGAGTATTTGATAAATCCAATGAATCATGGTGTAACCATCGCTTTTTAAAGAGTTCATGGATCTTATCAATGATAATGGCCTAAAACCATTCTTTTTTAGTAATTGATCCAAAATTAAGGTAGGATGTTTGATTATATTGGTTTAATCCTATATTTGTTTTAACCAAGTTGAAATTGAATTAATTCCCTAATAAATTAATTTTCAGATCAATTGTTTGATTACGATTGATGAATTTTCCTCTTGGATTTATGTTGAGTTAATTCTTTATTATCCTTTTTATTTGTTTCCTTCATGAAAATGGATTGAGGAAAACCCAAAAAATGACGAATATTTGTTTCTAATGTTTTTTATTGTGAATTTCACTAATATTTCTTTTCACTTTCATCTTCAGTGTTTCCTTTGGCTGGAAGTTTGACAAATACCCAGAAAAAAATTATTGCACAATCGTTCTTTGGCACAATGGATTGTAACAACAGATTTAGGTTCGGGATCGATGTCATGACTGTAGTGTATAGAGATGATGAAGTATTGAGATTAGATTGGGAGTTATATTTTTCATAGAATATGGAATTCAAATGAAACATTTCTATGAGGATGTTTCGCAAGAATATTGGTGTTCAAAATCCATCCATCAATTAAGATCGAAGTTCAGTCAACTCGTATTCATGTTTCATGGTAAAAAAATATTGGCTGGACTGATGGAGGAGGAGGTGCAAGAAAATTCTCATGGAGGCCAATGGGTTTTGGAAAATCTTTAGTCACATGGTATGTAGTTCAGATGAACACAAACACGCCTTTTAGTCCCTTAGCTGCAACATCTAAGGTTTCAAAAAATTGAATATCACATGTTGTGTGGTCTTACCACACATCTTTTGACTCAACATTGGAGGATTGGAATATGCCCTAGGGGTACACAAGTAAAAGTATGACTAGGTGCATGGTCATAGACAAAGTACACAAGCATGACCTGGTACACGAACACAGACACAACCATACTAACCCAACATGACCAAGTACACAAGAATGATCAAAGTACATGGGCATGACCAAGTACATGGACATGAACAAATTATATAGATAGAGTCCATAGTACATGTTCATGGATCTAAGTACATGGGAAGAAACAAGGTATCCAAGACATGTCGTGTATACCCTATACATGTCGTGTATTTTTTCCAAGGAAATTTGAGATGCTCATTCGTCTCAATGTATAGCTATATCTTTACGGTGTGTTCCCTTAATCCATTCATTTGATAATACAGTAAGGCATCATGTCATAAACAAAGGGTGTGATCCCCTATTTAGGATTATTCTTGTATAGAGTTTAGGAATCCCTATGTGTGTCATGGATTTGATACTCTATCATTTATTCCTACCTAAGAAGGTTTGTGAATAATGTGACCTACATATTTGGGCATTTGATCCTCTACCTAGTGAGTTATCCAATTTTGTTTCCCCAATAGTCCCTAGGTGAGATCCCTTATCTATTTATCAATATCTTCTAAGTTCCATCATGTATCTTATTCGTATATAGGCTCAACGAGCATGTCCTCTTAGATGAGTGCCATCAGTGTTATCAGACTCGGGGAGTGAGTTCTCTCAAATGAACATTACCTTGAATCCTCAAGCAGAATCCTAGGATATTTATAAAAATGTGACCTTACCTTGAGGATTAGAATATATCTTGAGTATATATAGGTTATTATTATTACTATTATGTCTCATATTCTTATTGGAATTCCTTTTTAATGATGAGATGATACTATCTCAATGATTTATGTTTGGTGATTTCAGGGTGTCCCATTGGGTATGTATATACTCACCCCTATATGGGATATACCTAAAATTTTTATGTCTTATGATGATGATAGGACTTATTAAGGATTCCTAGGTGGACCAAGAGAAGGAGAAGCATATTTAAGATATATAGACCATCGTTGGTTCCAGGGTTTTTCATTTGACAGTAGTCCCCTCCTTCCTAACAGGTTGGAATCTTTTTACAGATTTGGTGGGATTGTATTTGGCCCTTTATTACTTCTCATACTTGTGTCATACTTTGATATGGGATATATATGTATTCAATAATTTTGGTATAAATTATATTTTACCTTTCATCATTATATGGGTATTAAAGATGTGTGTGTGTGTGTGTGTGTGTATAGGTACCTTAGAATAATTCATCCCATGTGAGTGATATGCCTACTTAGTGTTGGTGGTAGAACCTTGGCCTATTGCAGGTGGGATTGGGGTGTCACATTTAGTTTTCCTCCAGACAGGAGGTCCCTGATGGTTCATGTCATGATAGAAACTTACACATCTAAAAACACTATTCTTTAACTTGGATATTTAAATCTATAGATATTGATCATTTCTACCATTTTTTTATTAAGTCATTCTCATTAGTATCCGTTACATATTTTTTTGGTGAAAATACTAACATCACTATTTTTTGTTACTATTTATTGGTATTTATCATTTTCCATTATAAAAATTTCTTCAAGTGAATTAGTTAACAGGATAGATATAATTTTCATTCTATTATAAACAATGAAGTATTTACTTTTAATAATCATTTAATTATAATTAAATACAGGTAAAACTAATTTTACTAAATTAGGATAAATCTATTTAAAATATGGACACAAAGGAAGAAGAACATCTAATGAGGTATGTGTACATATATTCATATAAATATACCTATAAGGATTATATTATTTAATGAGATTAAACATATTTTTGTAAAATTTATTTATATCGCTACGTGTGAGCCTAATATTTTGGGGTCTTATTATTATCTAAATAAGATGATTCCAAAATTTAGTATATGTGAGATTACACTTTTACTAAAAAATCACTTTCTCATGGGAAGAAGAATATTTTTTAATTGAATTTTATGGTAACAATAACCCAGTAGGCCCAAATGTGAAGTAATTTAGGAGTTTCATGATTATGTAAATTCAAGGAAAGATTAACAAATTATATCCTGATTAGATGAGTGACACACGCCTATCGTAGGGCGTGAAAAAAGAAAATTTCTAAATATTTTCTAGTGAAGTACATAGGAGGGATAGGTTAATCTCACTTTAGGAGCTTCACTTTGTTTTACTTAATCTAATTCACCTAAGTTACTATTTTTTTATTGTTTTAAATATTTTATAAAATAATGATAAATGTTTGGGTTTTTTTATTAATGGAAAAATTAAATGAAGTTCAGAACTAAATATTATACTAACATTCAATTCAATATAGAGTGAAGAAAGAACTTTTCCTTTTAGGGTTTGGATTTTTGTTCCTTACATTACTTATATTGGTTTATTAAATGTAGCATAATAATTCAATTGTGAAATATCACTCTTGAATTACAATTCATTTATTTAGTGATTGTTAAACCTTTAATATACAATAAAAATAGATCCTACCCCCTTCTATAATCAAGTTTGATGGAACACCTCAATCGAAAGTGTGAAACATTCTAGGAACCAGCTCGATCTTATGTCATTTCATCCATTGAAAGTATTAACTCCATCATGTAAAGAGATTGTGTTTACTAGAAGGAAGGGAAAATATTTAAATAAATTAATAGAAGTGAGTTTGTGTTCCATATCATGGTGGAAAATATTCACACTTGTACACTTCACTCTTGATCACCAAAAACATAAATAAAACATTTAAAATTGTAGAAAAATACAGGACACCCATTCCTACTCCAAGGACAAGCCTCAAATTAGTCACTCGTTGTCAAGTGCAAGAGGTAACAATGAGAGAGATGTGGAGACTAGAATAAGAGAGAGCAGGAGGGAATATTGAGATAATGTGATAGTGTAAAAAATGCAAAGGATATAACACTTTAATTAAAAGAAACAAAATTAGTTACATGAATTAGACTAAATTACAAAAGAAAATTAGAAAGCATAAAAAAGAGAATATCTAGCAGTAGCCCACTCCCAATCCTATGATCCTTTTCTCTAGAACAGAATACTTTTATTTATAGAGGGAGGTAACATCTTAATATCTCTCATTTTATTCTTTCCAAATCATTGCAGACATTGAATATATATTTTTAAATTTTATTATCATTGAATATGAAAAATTTCCATGTGCTTCTAAATTTTAATTTTGATTTGTAATTTCATATTGGTGATAGAATCATCCATCATAATAAATACACTGTTGGATAGCCACCATTACACATCCACTTTTGAGACAATGGTGGATCATATCTACCATTGACAAAAACTAGAATTAAATGTCTCTTCATTCATCTCAGAATCTTCATCCCACTTCATCCAGATTGATAGTGGAATTATCCATGGATTCATCATCCTCCTTGGTTATGTATTTAAACAATTCATCCACTTCCTACATGGTGTTTGACAATGATGAGGTGAGCAAAGGTCGCGGTCTTCCTCCTCAATAGTGGGCTTCTTCAATACAAGGGAAATCTTGAGTAGATATTCCATGGTAGAAGATATGGTGATCTCTAGAAAATTAGTAATGATAGGCATTGCTGAAGGTGGTGAGCAGTAGCAGTAGTAAATGAATTCTTTAGATGCTAACATTGTCCCAATAGTAACATGTACTACCATTAACCCAATGGTGTCATGTGATACCATTGGTGTTGAGCTATAATAGTGGTATTCTTCTCCACATTCATGGTTCATGGGTAGTGATTGGGGTGGTAGTGGAGTAGTGGTGACTTCTAGCTTTGTGTGGTAGCAATGGGGTTCCCAATGAGAATAGAGGGTGATTAGCAGTGGCATGCAGACATGGTAGTGGTGGATCCTCTAAATTATACCATTGCCTCAATGGTAGCATGTACTATAGTTGGTTAACTGGTAACATGTGCTAACATTGGCTTGATGGTAGCATGTGCTACCATTTTCTTGATGGTGGCATGTGCTACCGTTGCTTGGCCAGTGGTTTTTTATGGTGTATAGGCGAGTTGCAGTCAAGGCATCAACAGCCTCCATCAATCCCTATAGCCTTCATAGTATATGGAGGTAGATTAATTATCATATGAGGTGTCAGTTATCTTTGAAATTAGTCTTATCATAGTTTTACAAGGTCCTTGGGATGGTTTATGGGGGTTCAAGTTATCGAATGTGTGTAGGGATCAAAGGTGCATAGTGGCCTGGTAGTGGGAGTCGCTTCTTCATCTGAACTTTGAAGTGTATGGATAAGGCTTCTAATTAGGATTCATGGAGTCATAATAGGAATAGGAGGTTATACTTTAAGTTATCAGGGTTCTTCATGGGTTCTTTATCTCAAGCCCAAACTTCCAGGGTGTGAAAATGGAAATCTCATATCAGTAACAGAGGTGGTCGGTGAGTTGAAGGCGATGACAATGGAAAAGGATGGAGGTAGGATCTATCTGAGCATAAAGGCAATGAATTTCACATGGAATAGTTATGTTTCAGTAAAGATAAATGTTAACCCTCTCTTTTCTATACCACATTTGAACAAATACATAGGTAAGTGCTTTCATACGTATCAATTTGCGACTTTCCCACCATAATGAAGTCAGATGGGGGCCAAAGGACCCCCTCCCACTTCCATGCACGACCTTGTGTCGGTGAGGTCTTCCTCCCTCCACCTCATGGTTTTCACCACCATGATTTAGTGCATCAAGGATTTGTCTTAACCATATATTCCCACATAATCATTCATATGGGCCCTGCACAGGCCTGACCCCTCGTGCAGCCTTACTAGTTGTGACGGTCTTCCCCTAGTCCTGCATGGTCAGGTGGCCTCTTGTGGTATTCCTATGTTTCTTTTGGGTCATTAGGTAGAGGTATGGCCTAGTTGGACACTTTTTTTAGTAAATTCTAAAAAATATATTAGAAGTAAAGTTAATCTTGAAAAAAAAATCAACACACTTAGATAAAATTTCAAATATCAATCTTTCTAGTCCAAATTAAATCCCAAATCCAAATTCAACTTTATTTTACTCATTTTAAAAAAATTAATTCATTTAATTATAAATTTTAACATTTTAATAAATCATTTAAATAAATGGTATTATTTATTATAAATGTTCAAAAAAACTTCAATTATATTTAAAAATATGCATGAAAATTGTGTCTGTAAAATACCCCTACACTTAAAATATTCTTTTCTTAAAGCATAAAATCTCAACATTAAAAATCATAGGGAACCAATGTTATAATTAAATTCAAAAGAAATAAAATAAAACAATTATCAATGTCAAATAAAAATTTCAAGTTTCATATAAAATATCAATTCAATTCTTCACTTTTCAAAGAAACACATAACTCAAGTATTTTACTCTCTCTTTTTTGGAAAAAAAATGATGGAACTTATTCTTTAATCCATTAAATTTTCTCAATTTATCATTTGTAAAAATTCAAAATCAAGATTTACCTCAATTTTTAATCTTTTCTATCATAACTCATGAAATAATTTAAGTAGATTCATGCCCATATCATGAGAATGTTCTTCTTTTCGATAGCCTTTAAAATGAACTACTTTCCCCAATTTGTAAAGAAAAAATTTCACATAAAATCATGAGGGATTTTCAATTAAGGTTCTAGTGAATATGAGTCTTAAGGTAGGTAGGAATTAATATTTAAAAATTAAGTCTCAAGGAGGGGTTTTCTCTCCAATGTAAAGTGCATGATATTCAAAAGTAAAATATAAATGACATTATCCCCTTAAAAATAACAACTTCTACTTCCCAAGCTCAAATTAAGGTCATGAATAATGAAATCATAATTAATTATGTGACATTTTTTGGATTTTTATCTATTTTTATACTCTTTTACTTTATTTTTTAAGTAATTTTTTCATTTTTTTCAATAGTTATTCTTAGAATGAATCTCACACCCACCACCTAACCAAATATGATAAAAAAATAATCAGTCTAGTAATGGTGATTTTTTATATTCCCAAGTCACAAACCCTCATATTTTTCTATCATTTTTTTAAGAAGTGAAATACATAAAATATAAATAATGAATTAACAAAATTTCTCAATACCCAAATTAAGAACTCCCACACATAAACTTTAAAATATCACGCAAATACTAAGAGTAGGGTATGAATGGATAAAATTGGATTGAAATGTGGATTATTCCTAATAATAGTATTCACAGTCTCTATGGGATAAACAATAATTGATGTAAAGGTGGTCTTAAGGATTATTTATTTTCAAAAGATACCTCAATCATCTTAATTATGTTTTTTCAAGTTCATATCTTTAACAAGTTCAAATAAAATTTCTAGTATATGATCAAGATAAAATAGGAAATATTTGGTCTAGAAATACTCTCAGAAATGGGACATAAGATTTTGGATAGTCAGTGTTGGCATGAATAATAATAAAAAATCAATTTGCATGAATTTTAGAAATCAAATCATGAAAAAATGATAGGTAAATTTCATTTACATGAATCAAATAATTCCATCAAATCATGATTCCTTATTTTAATATACATGCTTAACTTAAATAATTAAATTATACATTTTAATCATTCAATATTATTACCATTGAAATATAAAACATGAAATCATGGGATTCCTAAGAAACTCATGTCTCCAAGATAATTCAAGTAAATCAAAGATTCAAGTATGGGCATGTAATTTTTAGGTTAAATCTCAAAACATGTCATAGAAAAAAATACAAAGAGTTTAAAAATAGTAAATGAAGGAATGAAATACATATCCTATGAAGCTTAGTACACTTTCCTCATTGGTTGTTTGGGGGTTGACTTGTGCCACCATAGAACTACAAAAGATAATAAATTATTACAAATCAAGGTCTATGTCATAAAATCTTAAAAAGATATAGGTATTGGGATGCATACTATAATAATTCCTAAGAATAAAATTTTAAATACTACAAATAAATTAAATATAAGTTTTGATGTGATCCCCCAAGTGTGCCCTGACTTTTTACTACCTACAAGAGGGAAGTACCAACTGTTATCCATAATCTGATGGTGGGTTTATCTTATTTGATTTGAACCACCACATGTGGATTTTCCCATATTTCAATTCTTCCTTCTTGATATGGAGTGATCCATGGATAGATTATACCAAACCACCTCCTTCACAAATAGGTACAACCTTCATGGCAGGGTTAAGCTGAAGTACAAATCATCTTCTTTGTTGGTTGATACTATTACAATTTCCTCCTTCTTATCCAATGTTGGCTCAACATGGTTTTCAAAGTTAGTAGCCTCCATAATTGTTTCCTAAATCTCAGAAACTTAGAATTCCTCATGATATTTCTCAGATGCATGTTCATCAAAATTTAGGAGCTCAATATGTTCCTTAGTAGGTGCATGTATAGTTTATTCATCTTCTTCTAAGGAAAATAAAGGATCAACCAAATCTGAAAATTAAAAAAAATAAGAGTGATAATCAAATAAGATTTAATAAGATCATAAAATAATGAATTCAAAATAATATCATATTACTGAGTTTTTTTTAATTCAATCACTTCCTCAGTGGTAAGTGACTCTTGAAATTTAATCTCAGTGGATGGAGGTAGGTAGGTAGTATCCTCTATATTTTCCTTAAATTACATAACTTGTGTGGATTCCTCTACTTTGATGGCTAGAGAAGAGTAGAGTGATACTATAAATTATACTTTATAATGAATGGTTAGATCATTTTGTACCTCATAATGGTTCCAAAAATTATCTATATTTTGTTGATATATCACATTTATCTTAACAAGAAATTCTTACTCATCATTAATCCACTCTAACATATCATGTCTAGCTTAGATCTATCTCTTAAAATGGTTTATATGTTGATGGTCTTCGAGTGGGGTCTCAAATGTATAGATGTATTCATTAAAATTGGGTAGCTCTAGTTAAACTTCCTCCTTGGCCTTCAATATTTTATAATCAACTTTGACTTCATGAATCATATCTATGAACTCTTGAAATAAAATTCTGAATTCAGGCCCATTTATCATATGATTGTCCAGGTTAGTGAGTTCATTAAGCCTTTATAGGAGATCCTTCTTATCATTTTGTATCAATTTAATTTGATCTTTCACCCCTATGTAATTGTTCCATGAATCAAAAAAAGAATCATTTTAAAACATCATGAAAAAAATAATTTTTATGGGGTTTATTAAGAAATAAAAACTATATACTATTTGAGAATAATAAAAAATAATTAAACACTAATTAGATCCTCAAAAATGGAACCATGTTTGATGCATGTCTGTCACTGGGTGTGGGAAAAGAAAATTTCTAAATGTTTCCTAGTTTAGCATAAAGGCTGACTAGGGTCATATCACTTAAGGAGATTCACAATTTTTTTACTTACTTAATCTAATTCACCTAAGATACTTCTTTTTGGTTATTTTTATTATTTTATGAAAACAATGATAAATGTTTGGGTTTTTTTATTAATTCAAAACATAAATGAAGTATAGAACTAAAAAATATAATAACATGAAATGCAATACAAAATGAATAAAGAACTTGGACTTTAGGGTTTATATTTGAATTTATTTATTTTTCATATTGGATAATTAAATTTATCATGACAATTCAATGGTGAAATCTCACTCTTGAATTGCTAATCTTTTATTTAGTGATTGTGAAACCTTTAATGCCTAAGAAAACTAGATCCCACCTCCTCTTGTAATCAAGGTTTATGGAACACCTAAATTGAGAGTGTAACAACTTCCAGGACATGGCTTCATCATATATTCTTTCATCCCATGAACGTATCAAATTCATCATGTGAAGAGATTGTATTTAGAGGAAGGGAAAAGATTTAAATAAATGAATAGAAGTGTGATTTAGTTTCATGTCATTGTGGAAAATTTCTACACTCATACAATTCACTCTAGATCACCAAAAACATAAATAAAACATTTAAAATTGTTCAAAAGAATTTAGGATACCCAGTCCTCCCCTGAGGCCAAGCCTTTATTTAGTCACTTATTATCGAGTGCAAGAGTTCATTGTAGGAGAGATGAGAAGATTATAATGAGAGAGAAAATGTGGTAGATTTATAGAATGTGACAATGGAGAAAATATGAAGGATGGAACACTTTAATTAAAATAAACATAATGAATAACATGAATTAGACTAAATTATAGAATAAAATTAGAAAATAGTAAAAACAGAGCATCTAGAAGAAGTTCGATCTCAATCCTCTAATCCTTTTTCTATGGAGTAGAATCCATGTATTTATAGAGTGAGGTAACCTCTTAATATCTATCATTATAATCTTTACAAGTCTTTTTAGATGTTAAATATATATTTTTAAATATTTTCAACATTAAATCTTAAAAATTTCCAAGTGTTTCCAAATTTTAGTGTTGAGATATAATTTCATAGTGGTTGTAGCATTATCCATAATTGGACATCTACCATTGGACAACCACTATTATACATACACCATTTCACATACACCATTGAGACAACAGTGGATCATATCTATTGTTGGTAGAATCCAACACCAAACATCTCTTCATTAATATCAACATCCTATTCCTATTTCATCCAACCTGATAGTGGACTTATACATGGATGCGGCCTCCTCCTTGTATGTGTCTTCAAACAATGCATTCACATAGTACATGGTGTTGGTTAGTGGTGAGGTGAGCGAAGTTTTTTGTCTTCCTCCCCAACAGTGGATTTCTATAGTGCATGGGAAATATTAATTAGAGATTTCATAGTGGCGAAGATGGAGATATCCAAGAAACGAGTAGTATAATTCATTGGTAAAGGCGATGTCAGGAAATATTAGTGAAGGATTTATCCAAATGCTATCATTAGATCAATGGTAGCATGTACTACTGTTGGCCCAACGATATCATGTGATGTCGTTAGCCTGACAGTGGAATGTGCTACCATTGATAGGGAGATATAACATCGATCTTATTCTTCACATGTATGGTACATGGGTGGTTCTTGGGGCAGTGGTGGATTATAGGTGAATCTGGTATTTAGGTGGAAGCAACTGGGTTCCTGGAAATAATGGATGGTGATAAGTGGTGGCAAGAAGACATGGCGGTGGTGGATCCTCCATATGCTACCGTTGGATCAACGGTAGCATGTGATACTATTGGATCAATGGTGGAATGTTCTATTATTGACCCAATAGTATCATGTGTTCCTGTTTCTTAGCCAACAGTCATTCATGGTGCATAGGCCAATGGCAGTCAGGGAAGCAGCATCCTTTATCAATCCCTACATCATTCACAGTGGTTGTAGGTAGCTTCATTACCATATGAGGTATCAGTTATCTTTTAAATTGGGTAAAGGGTAGTTGTATGAGGTCTTTGGGATGGTTCATGGGGGTTTGGTGCCTCTGTAGTGTTCAGAGCTCAATGGTGCATGGTGTCATGGAAGTGGGAGATCCTCCTTCATTCGGCCTTCAAAATGGTCATATTAGGCTTTGAATTAGGCTTCATGGGAATGTAATAGGAACATGAGGTGATATGAGAAGTTTCTGAACTTCTTCATGGGTGCTTCATCTTGATCCCAAGATTCCAAGGTGAGACAATGGTGATCTCCAGTCAGTAGAAGAGGTGGATGGTGAGTCAGATGCAGTGTCAGCTCTAGAGGATGGTGGAAGGATCTTTCTATCATGAGGGGAATGACCGTTATATGAAATGGTGATATTTCAGTAAATATGAATAGTAACATGAATTTTCTATCCCACATAATAATAGAGACATAGAGAAGATCTTTCATAAGTATCAAGTCACGATTGTCCCACCACAATGAAGTTGGATGGGGGCCAGAGGACCCCCGACCATCATCGTACACTACCCCATGCTGACAAGTCATTCCTCCCATCACCTCATGGGTTTCACCACCATGGGTCAGCACATCCAGGATTGGACCATACATATATGCCCATGGATTCATCCCCAAGAGCCCTACATAGGCTTGATCCCCTCATGAAACCCTTTCACTAGTGTTGACCTTACCTTAGGCCTATATGGCTGGGTGGCCCCTTATGGGCTGCATGTATGTCATTTTATCACTTAGTTAGAGGGATGTCCTAGTTGTCCATTTTTTTATTAAACACTAAAAAATATATTAAAGGAAAAGTTAAACATGAAAAAAAATCAACACACTTAGAGAAAATTTCAAATATCAATATTTCTAGTCCAAATAAAATTCCAAATTCAAATTCAACATTATTGTACTAGTTTTAAAACTTTTTCTTTCCTTTAATTTTGAATTCTAACTTTTTAAAAAATAATTTAAATATATGGTATTATTTATTAAAATTATTCAAAACCCCTTCTATTATATTTAAAATATGTATGAAAATTGTGTCTATTAGTGAGTGTTGATTATATGATAAAATATTAGCTATGGTAGTGTTTGACAGTAAAATATATCAACTAATTTATTTTTCCAAATGGTTCAAATATTATGTATTTTATATAACTTACATTTTATTTATTCAATTATAGATTAAATTTGACTCCCCCAATATTAAATTAGTTAATAAGAGGTGTATTTATTTTGTGCGAATTGGATGATGGTATTTTGAATAAAATTTGACTTCAGTTTATATTTTTAGGAAGAAAAAAATGGGAATACATGCCTCAAATATGGGTTTTTAGATGTAGAGACATGATAGAAGTTTGTCTCTAACCAATAAGGGGAATTATTTTTTGTATTGTTTATAAAATAAATTTTTAAAATTATTTCTTAAATACATAATGGATTATTAATTTATTATTATATAAAATTCATCTTATATATCTCACCAAGTAACCCCATTGTAGAATGTATACCCTCATACTTTGTCACATAGAGAGTGTCCTTTACTAGAGGGGAAAATGATTGATGAAAATATTGATGAATTAAGAGAAAAATCTAGTATAGACTCCATAGAGTTTTAATTCAATCCTCCATCATCCCACTCACTATAAAAAATAGAAAAGGATAAGAATAATAAAAAAGGGAAATTTTGTACTAATCCATTAGCCTATAAGATTATAAAAAAATAATTATTATTTTTCTTCAATATTAATATTTTTTAATTTCATCACATTAATATAATATTTACATATATAATTTTAAAATACCCTTAAGAAGAAGCGATGTAGGTAACCTTTATCTCTGAGAGTATAAAGGAAATTCTTGCAACATATTTAGGTAAAAATAGACACCTAGGATATGAAATAGGATATGAGGAGGGTTTTAATTTTAGAAAATTTGGAAATTATAATACAACATCAAGGGGTAACGATAAAAAAAGGTAAAATAGATTCCATGAAGGCTAGGATTTGATAGATAAATTAATCAATAGATAAGGGAATTATATCATATATATAGTCTATGCTTGTAAAAATGGAGATACTGATACAACCTTCATATCTAGATCCTCCACCACCTCATTTAGACCTGACTGTGTACTGTGAGTTTCATGTTGCGGATCCACATTTATATATTTTAGCATACAAAATCATACATAATCTAGGAGATTATATACATCATTAGTTTATTTAGTCAAATCAAGTAAGAGTAATGGTACCTGATATTATTAATCCAACTACTCAAGTATCATTGCCTACTGAGGAGGTGGTCATGTTTGGATAGAGTATGAGTCATTTATTACTTTAGATATATAGCCTTGTTTATTAGTTGACATATGAGGTATGTTTTGTTTTTACAATATTATTTTCATTTTATTTCAAATTACTTAAAAAAATCTTACATTTACCTTATATATGAGTATTTAAAATCTAAAGTATTATTATTTAAGAAATAAAAGTTTTAATAACCAGAGCATTCAGATAATTCTTAGGTTTCTCAAAGGAAAACAAAATTAGTAGTGAATTATTGTATGTTGGAGAAATTTTATGAGTTTCCATTGGGTGTTGATATATGTGGGAGAGACTATATGTCTAGAATATTTAAAAAATACATCTCGGGATATTTTTATTGATAATGATCTCTTAGTACCCATGTTTTAGTTGTTTTCTATGTAAGTAAATTTTGATTTCAATTTTCATTTTATTATTTAAATATAACATATAATGATTTAATTTATTACTTATCCAATTAAGTATCTATACAATCATTTCATACAAAATGAGAGTACATTTATTTATAGTTTCATGGATCCATATTACATTTCAATGACTGTGAAATACCTAAGGAATCCTTCTAGTTATATATATATATATATAAGATTGGAAAATTTAGAGATTAAGTGTTTGTTTTTCTATTCCATGATAGTTAATATGACTAATATAATTATGAACTTATATTAATTATAATTTAATTCATGATAATTTTTTTATATTTTCATGTCCAATTGATGTTATGAGTATTCTACCCACATGAATGCATAAAATATTTATTATGTTCTTTATTGGGTGAAATTCATGAAAGTTTTCAAGATTTAGGGAATTCATAAGTTTTATTCATTTCTATTTGTTCTTTAATATTAAAATTTTCATGTTACATATATTTTAGTAATTAATATATGAAAATAAAATAGTTCATGGAAGGTTTTTAATATGATTCACTTATAGATAAATAATCCAATGAAATTAATTAGGCATGAGTGAAGGTAGATTACTTTTATATTCATTCATAGTGGTTTTTTATTTTCAAAGTGTTGTTTAATAATTATAGTGTCACCATCAAAGAGGAAGAATTTAATGTTGTTTTTATGTTCTATGAACCACTTTTTAGATTATCATAACTGAAATGATCATATATTTCACAAGGTTAGTTCCATTAAAACTCTTATATTTTAAACCAATATGTTATATTTTTAATTTTATAACATTTTATATTTTTTGTAGGTTTTTTATTATGGTTTATCATATTTAACTGATGACTTAAACCACCTTTAAGGATTATTTTCATAATATTTTATAGGCTTAATAAATTTATAGATGTATATCAAAATGTTTCTTATATGTTTATTATCTTGGTAAATGATATTGTAGCAAAGTTTTCATCGAGTTTTTATTTAATGTTTTTTATACTATATTTATAGTTATAAGGCATGGGTATTTTATTTTAATATATTTATTAAAAAAATAATTATGTTTCAATGTCGGTTTTCATAAAAACTGATGTTGAAAGTGACTTTTGATGTCAGTTATTTAAAAATCAACATTGAAAGTGACTTTCAACATTGATTTTTATGAAAACTGACATTGAAAGTCTCTTTATATCTTTATTCAGTAAATATTTCATTTATATTTTTTTAATAACTAATGATGAATGTCACTTTCAACATAAATTATTATAATAATAATTATTGAAAGTGAATTTCAATATTTTTTTTTTGAAGACCAACATCAAAAGTCTCTCTATATCTATATTAAATTAAGAATTCAATGCCGACTTTTATAAAAATCAACATTGAAATTCACTTTTTACATTGTTTTTTAATACCTGATGTTGAAACAATACTTTTAACATCAAATTTATAAATGTTTCTTTTTAACTGATGTTAAAAATAAAAAATAATTAATATTAAATGGGCTACTTTATAGTAGTTCACTCCAAATTCATTCGAAATATCAATTTCAACAACTATAACTCCATACATTGACTACTTAATCACATATATTACATTTCAAATACTATATTATAATTCACTTTTTCAATTATTAATTACTATGACGACACATTTCCACTTATTCTACATAACCAATTTCCCATTCCACTTATCAATTCTTCCATCAATTAATTATTTCTATATCCTAAAGTAGCTACAACATACCAACACATCAACAACCATTCCAATATCCCACGACATCACTTTACTTTAACCATACCAAATAACCACACAAAACTACATCAAAACATCCTTCTTCTATTATAGAAAGAAACCAGCCAAGAATCATTATTTTACAACCATATGGTGTAATATTATA
Organism: Viscum album; assembly: GCA_963277665.1. Lineage (NCBI taxonomy): Eukaryota > Viridiplantae > Streptophyta > Magnoliopsida > Santalales > Viscaceae > Viscum > Viscum album. Next base: position 1,937,751,003 of record OY728142.1, read on the forward strand.
TTTTTTGTTAATTATAAGTTGTTTGGAAATATTATGAAAGAATTTTAAGAATATTAAGTTTATTCTAGAATTATAATAAAATTGGATAGAACACCATAACATTGTGGTCCTGCTATGAGGATTTGTTTTGTAAGGTTCATTCACACCATGAGTTTAGAGGTCACCTCATGAAGGAGGTTTTTATAAGTTTTTTATTTTAATTTATAAAATTTTGTTTTTATAAGAAAAAAATTATAAAAATAAATTTTACATTTTAATGAATATATGGATATTTTTTAGTTTTGTGGGAAATAAGAGTTTCATTGTAATATGGATAATGTAATCTTAAAGTAGAATTAATAATATTTCAATGATTCAATAAATGTAATTCTCATGTAGTGTAAGTAAGTTCATGTCATGAATAAGGATCTGGTAGATTTTAGTGATTCTGTTTAATGGTTCACCACACTATGAAATCAATATCTCACCATAAATTATTACACTGACTTTATGTTATGCAATGTGATAGTCTACCATGAAAATCCTACAGGGTCATGAATATTGAAGATCAAAATGTCCCATTGCTAGAAATAGAGCATATGTTGTGAAGGATTAGGAAATGTCATTAACTATCTAGTAGTTGAAAAAAGTTACAAGAGTAACTTATTGGTCACACCATAAAGGTTCATGTCATGTAGTGATTGAAAAAATATTTAAAATTAAAATAGAAATAATGATCTAGATTTATCTTAATGTTTGGGTAGTTATTTGAGAAACTAATAACTAATAACTTGAATTAAAAGGTGGTTATCTGATGGAATAATATCCAAAATATTTAATTGAATTAAATAAAGTTGGAAGTTATTGTTTTTTTGAATTTTAAATTTAAAATTCAAGCATCATTTGTTTTTAAAGGATCTACTATAAAGAATATAAATTTTATACACACATAATAAGAGGTAATATTGAAGATTAGAAAGAATAGAGTATCATTGAATATTTTTATTTGAGAAGACAATTGTGTGATATTGAATTACATTGAATATTATTATTTAAAGAAATAATTTTTGTGAATCTCCTCTGTAAGAACCTGGGTTTTTAGAACGGGTCAAAATCCCGACCCTGTTTGAATTTTTGACTGGTTTCTGAGGAAACTGGAGAAAACAGGAAGTTTCTGGAAATTTCCAAACTACACGCCGTGTACTTTTAAGTACATTCTGTGTATATGTTAAGCAAGTTTTGGCCGTGTGCTCACCGAGTACATGTCGTGTGATGACCCTGTAGAAATTTATTACTACACAGCGCGTAGTTTTCAACACGCCGTGTAACCCCAATCGTGTGGTGGCTATACATGGTGTGTAGGCCTGTTGGCTGGGTAGAACCAAGGACATGACGTGTTCCCTTTGGACACTCCATGTAGTCTAGCCGTGTATGAGGGATATACATGGCGTGTGGGTAAGCCGGCGAGGAGGAGAAGAGAAACCCGGTACATGTCGTGTACCCATAGGTACACACCGTGTACTCATGTCAGTAGGTTCGGAAAGTAAGTCGGCGAAATCATGCCATCTTATGAATAGTTAAATGAAATACACAACATATAGTCCTAAAGAACACGCCGTGTAGTTTCTTTTTTTGCGTTAAAACGGGCATTATCTTCATTTTTAGGCAGAACACTCATATTTCACCAGATTTCATGATCCAAGCCGGCCGGGACTTCTATCCTTCCCCGGATCACCGTCCGAACTCCGTTCCAATCACATATTAGTGCGTTGGAACCCCCCAGTAAGGCCTTGTTTCTCCTTTGGTCGTTTTGTTTGATTTTAATTCTAGAATGAGTTATAGGAGTTTGAATGGTATTGAATCTTTTGTAGATTTACCATGTTTTAGACCGAATTGGTGGCTGTTACCGGAGGAGTAGCGTCGTACGAGTCTCAGGTAGGTGGTGCATACTTCATTTTTTGTTTTCGTGGTTTTTTGGGTAACGCGACCTTTGAAATGTTTTCAAGTATTTTGAGCGGGACCCATTTTATCTGCTTTTTCATACTGTACTGCTTGTGGGACCTCTGGGATGCTTTTGGGTATGCCCAGTTACCGGTTTGCGTGAGCAAGGCCAGGTGAGGGGTCATTGCTCGTCGAGGCATTTTGGCTGGGGAATGCCAAAATGGTTTTAATTGAAATATTATTAATATAAACTATTTAGTTTAATTTATTAAAGCCTGATATAAATTGTTAGAGGCATTTAAGACCTCAGTGCTGGTATGGGACAGCACCTGGTATAGTGAAATTCAACTGTTTAGTTTGTTTTCCTAGTCTGTGTTTTTTGTTTGAATATTTTATATATGCAATTGTTGAATTACATCTACTGGACCCTTTGGGTTGTGTTGAGCTTGGCCCGGTTACGCTTGAGTGACACTGATCACAGGTTGGGGCTTTTCCCAAGTTACTTTGGGTGGTTTTGACCACGGGATCGGGAGTCATGGATGTTGGCTAGAGGCAGTACGACTGTCAGGTTGGGCATGGCCCGGGTTACTAGGATAGCGATGCCATCAGACATGAGTGACATGGTCGCAGGGACACGAGGTGTCAGACGTGTTGGTGGCGTAAGACTATTTTAGTGATTACCGCTCACCCGAGACTTTGAGTAGTGTGCACACAGATATACTCTGTGATGAGGTGGTTTTGACCACTCGTGTGGGTAGAGGACCCTGTAGATGTGGTTAGGTATTTTGGTTGGGGGTGCTTGTCGTAGAAAGCCACGTGGGAGGTGAGGAGCCTTCAGGGGATGGTCGTGCCTTCAGGACGTCGGTACTTGATACACGAGGTGTCAGGAGGCACATGGTGTCGGGTTACTGTTCTTGGGCGTGCCTTAGGGACGTCGGTACTTGAGACACAAGGTGGAAGGAGGCACATGGTGTCGGGTTACTATTTTTGGGCGTGCCTTCGGGACATCGGTACTTGAGACACAAGGTGTCAGGAGGCACATGGTGTCGGGTTACTATTTTTGGGTGTGCCTTTGGGATGTCGATACTTGAGACACGAGGTGTTAGGTGGCACATAGTGCCGGGTTACACGACAAAGATTTTGGCGTTGGCCGAAGCAGGTGACACTCCATGGTGGCTGTTGAGAACTAGTGGAGTTTGTGTTTATTTGTGCATTGTTTTGTTTACTGTCTTCCTGGTAAATGCATGACTGCTTAAACACATATATTTGGTATGCACCATTGGGTGGTATCCTACTGATATTTGTCCCACACCCTGCATGGGCCCTTCGGGACGCGTGCAGACTTTATGGATTTGCATGCAGGAAAGAGGCCAGCTTGAGGAGTTGGGCTACGTTAGTTGTCACATGGAGATGGTATGGACCTTGAGGTCATGCCTAGCTGGGGTTTACTTTGTTTTGTTTCTTTTCTGTATCAGCATGCTTACTATTTGTAGCTACTATTGGTTATCTATTTGCACCATTTTTACATTCAGTTGTGTATGACCTACTTAGTATGCATGTTTTACTGTTCAGTATTCGTTACATGTTATCAGCATGTTGTTCTGTTTACTTTTCACTGTTTTTGTTTCTATATTTCTTCTGATGGTTTGTTGATATTGGATATGCTTATGCTCTGCGGGTCTGGTTCGAGTCTGCTGAGTTTTTCTTCCCGCTGCATCTTTACTGTTATACTTGGACCAGTACCCTTATTATGATCCTCTGAGAGGGTATAGACTTCCCACTATACCTATCCAGACCCTCACTGCTAGTCGACATCCTTTGGCGTTCAGGGGAGGTGCGCATAAGGTAGTGACACTCGACCCGTTTGGCACTATTCGGGTGGATGGTCGGGTACGGGATGTTAAAAAGTGGTATCAGAGGGGTTCTTAACAGAGATTTAGTAGCAGCGGACTACTAATGAGTTTGAGACTTCTCTTTTTATTTCTACTGGTTTTACTATTTGGGATATGGTATACTGGAGATAAGTTGTTGTTACTGGGACTGGGTTTTCAGCTTGTGCTTGGGTTCCTGCAGCCCCAGGTACGAGGGATGGACCTAGTTGTCATGGGTGGGAATTTCTATTTGATTTTGCTCTAATTACAGTTTATATGATTTCCACCACAGTGGCTCACTTGATGTGTGATGTTGTTGATTGTGATATGTGACCCTTGACCCGGTGTAGTAAGGGAGAATTGGACCTTGGCCTGGTATGGCAAAGATTCTTTGCTTGGCTCTTTGATAGGCATATTTTTAGGGTATTTCAATTTCATAATTGCACATATTCTTTATGATGTGATAATACCATGTGAAGGAAAAATCAATTGCCATGCTTTATATGCTTGAAATCTGAATTGGTGAAATTCCTGATAGAATTGCTAGTTGTGCAAATGTGCATGTCATGCTTTATATTTCCTGTAGAATTGCATGTTGAATAATATTTGGGTCTGAATCTTATGAGAGCAGGCAGGTACTATGGTTGAGGCAGTGTAACTATCAGGATTGGGCGACTCGGTCATCGGTTTGCGGCAACGTGAGTTGTCGGGATGGGCATGGCCTGAGGTACTTTTGATACTTGGCTCTGTTGAGCGGGTAAGGAGGTCATGAGGCCGGGATGCCATGGGGCATGGGTTGCGGTGAGGGGGAGTAAGGGTAGTTGTTATGCACAGCCTTTTACTGCTTTCCTTATCTGCGTAGAATATATTGTTATAGATATATATGGGTTTTCTGACCATTTATGGTATTTAGCGGGTTACTCCTTCACGACTCGATGGAGCGTCAGGCAGGAGATGATACAGTACCGCAAGATCAGGGTCATAATTCGGTACAGGCAGAGCACGAGCCGTAGGTATAGGCTCAGGGACTGGATCAGGTTCAAGATCTAGTTCAGGCAGGACAGCAGCCAGGTTTGGCATCATTCGGGTCATGGCTCGACGAGCAACTCCGAGCGAGCCTGGTACGCATCTTGCAGGGGATTGACAGAGGCACGCAGGGTACATAGCCTTCTATTGTGTATCTGACGTGGGAATTACAGTCGTAGCACCCGCCTCTTTTTTAGGGTGAGGGTGGTACACAGGCGGTAGAGAACTGGATAGAGAGTATGCAGATGATTTTCGAGCAGCTCAAGACGCCTCCAGGGCGGAGGGTCAAGCTGGCGACGTACATGCTGAGAGGACCGGCGAAGCGTTGGTGGTACATACAGGTTCAGTCTCGTAGGAATGAGGGACTGGCATGGAAGGACTTCGAGGATAGGTTCTTCGAGCGCTTTTATCTAGAGACGCTGTGGGCAGAGAGAGCTCGGTAGTTCTTGAGTCTTTAGTAGGGAGATATGTCCGTCATGGACTACGCAACTACCTTCACAGAGTTGTCCCGTTTTGCACCTGGTATAGTGAGCGATGATGCAGCTAGGGTGAGGCACTTCGAGGATGGCTTACGACACGCCATTCGGGTTCAGGTAAACATCTTCAGGTTGGGTTATTTCTCCGAGGCAGTGAATCAGACGCTCATAGCCGAGGGAAACGAGAGAGAGAAATCTCGCTTGGTCAGGGTGACAGCTACAGGTGATGGCTCAGACAACAGAAAGCGAGGACGAGATGAGTTCCAGCAGGGCATTCAGGCCAGAGATTCAGCTAGACCACCTCGTGGGAGTTCCTCGGTGATTTGCTTCCAGTTTAGACAGCCGGGACATGTTCGGGCATAGTGCGGTAGGTCTCCGAAGGAGTGCCGGGCATGTGGACATGACAGACATCTGGAGAGGTTTCGCAAGCAGCCTTCTTAGATAGCCAGCAGGCAGGGACCAGGACAGACTGCAGCGTCTGGAGTTGGTTCAGGTTCGGTACCCTGAGAGGGTATTCGAGTTTCAACTGTGCGTGGAGGTCGTGACAGAGACAGTGGGACCTAGCTGAGGGGTCAGTGGCTGGTGACTGGAGCAACATCGCAGGGAGGTCAGGTGTCAGACAGCTGTGTTTCAGGCCAGGTGCACACCGTGGAGCTACCAAAGGCTGAGCAGGCTGGTGAGCCGATGACAGTTAGAGGTACACCGCGGTGTGGTCGTGATATCCATGTTTCCTTTTTGGCATGACCTATAGAGGCATGTCTATCTTGAGTGCACGTGGTGCACGGGATCTATGTGGACTGACTATATCCTAGTCAATGGGATTGGCACCATATCGGGTGCGTTATATATATATATGTGTGTGTGTGTGTGTGTGTGTGTGTGTGTGTGTGTGTGTGTGTGTGATGCATAGCATCAGGGCGTCGAGGATGCGGGTTACTTGAGGTGTCGTGGGCATCGGGGCATCCAGGATGCGGGTTACTTGAGGTGTTGTGGGCATCAGGGCATTGAGGATGCGGGTTACATGATGTGCTAGGCACCAGGACCTCATGGAGGTGGACACCGATGCGGTGCGGGATACATTGGGTTTCGGAAGCGACACAGGAGCACCAATGGGGTGCAAGGGTGACGATGTGTCATGGGAGGACTATGCATCTGGAAAACAGGTTAGTAAAAACCTGTTTGCTTTACGTTTTGTTGGGTTGAGACCGGGTAAGGCGATTCCTAAGGTGGGGAGCCCCCATGAGGAATTTAGTCGGAACCTTTGAGATCGGGGGAGTCCGGGTTGCTTTGAATGGAGTAGTATGTTTGTTTCCATCTTTGGGTTTTGTTTGATAGATCGGGGACAAGTTATGTTAAGGTGGGGAGTTTGTAAGAACCCTAGTTTTTAGAATGGGTCAAAATCCCAACCCTGTTTGAATTTTTGACTAGTTTTTGAGGAAACTGGAGAAAACGGGAAGTTTCTGGAAATTTCCAGACTACACGCCATGTACTTTTAAGTACACGCCGTGTATATGTTAAGAAATTGTCGGCCGTGTGCTCGCCGAGTACATGTCGTGTGATGACCATGTAGAAATTTCTTACTACATGGCATGTAGTTTTCAATAATCCGTGTAACCCCAATCATGTGGTGGCTATACATGGCGTGTAGACCTATTGGCTGGGTAGAACCAATGACACGTCATGTTCCCTTTGGAAACGCCGTGTAGTCTAGCCATTTATGAGGGATATACATGGCGTGTGGGTAAGCCGGTGAGGAGGAGAAGAGAAACCCGGTACACGCCGTGTACCCATAGGTACACGCCGTGTGCTCATGTCGGCAGGTTCGGAAAGTAAGTCAGCGGAATCCTACTGTCTTATGAATAGTTAAATGATATACACGGTGTGTAGTCCTAAAGTACACGCCGTGTAGTTTCTTTTTTTACGTTAAAATGGGCATTAGCCTCGTTTTTAGGCAGAACACTCATATTTCGCCTAGTTTCGTGAACCAAGCCAGTCGGAACTTCAATCCTTCCCTGGATCTCCGTCTGAACTCCGTTTCAATCACAGATTAGTGCGTTGGAACCCCCTCGGTAAGGCCTCATTTCCTCTTTGGCCGTTTTGTTTGATTTTTTGTTCTAGAATGAGTTATAGAAGTTTGAACAGTATTGAATCTTTTGTAGATTTACCGTGTTTTAGACCGAATTGGAGGCTGTTACCGGAGGAGTAGCGTCGTACGAGTCTCAGGTAGGTGGTGTATACTTCATTTTGTGTTTTCGTTGTTGTTTGGGTAACGCGGCCTTCGGCGTGTTTTCGGGTATTTTGAGCGGGACCCATTTTATATGCTTTTTTATACTGTACTGCTTGTGGGACCTCTGGGATGCTTTTGGGTATGCCCAGTTACCGGTTTGCGTGAGCAGGGCCGGGTGAGGGGTCGTTGCTCGTTAGTTCATTTTGGCCAGGGAACACCAAAATGGTTTTAATTAAAATATTATTAATATAAACTGTTTAGTTTAATTTATTAAAGTCTAATATAAATTGTTAGAGGCATTTAAGACCTCCGTGCTGGTATGGGACAACACCTGGTATAGTAAAATTCAACTGTTTATTTTGTTTTGCCAGTTTGTGTTTTCTATTTGAATATGTTATATATGAAATTGTTGAATTGAATCTACTGGACCCTTTGTGTTGTGTTGAGCTTGGCCCGGTTATGCTTGAGTGACACTGATCATAGGTTGGGGCTTTGCCCAGGTTACTTTGGGTGGTTTTGACCACAGGATTGGGCGTCATGGACGTCGGCTTGAGACAGTATGACTGTCAGGTTGGGCATGGCCCGAGTTACTAGGATATCGATTCCATCGGACTTGAGCGACATGGTCACAGGGACACGAGGTGTCAGACGTGTTGGTGGCTTAGGACTATTTTGGTGATTACCGCTCACCCGAGACTTTGAGTAGTGTGCACACAGAGATACTCCGTGATGAGGTGGTTTTGACCACTCATGTGGGTATAGGCCCCTGTAGATGCGGTTAGGTATTTTGGTTGGGGGTGCTTGTCGTAGAAATCCACATGGGAGGTCAGGAGCCTTCAGGGGATGGGCATGCCATCAGGATGTCGGTACTTGAGACACAAGGTGTCAGGAGGCACATGGTGCCGGGTTACTGTTCTTGGGCATGCCTTTGGGACGTCAGTACTTGAGACACACGGTGTCAGGAGGCACATGGTACTGGGTTACTATTTTTGGGCGTGCCTTTGGGACGTCAGTACTTGAGACACGAGGTGTCAGGTGGCACATAGTGCCGAGTTACACGACAGAGATTCCGGCATTGGCCAAAGCAGGTGACACTCCATGGTGGCTGTTGAGCACCAATGGAGTTTGTGTTTATTTGTGCATTTTTCTGTTTACTTTCTTCCTGGTAAATTCATGACTGCTTAAAAACATATATTTGGAACGCACTGTTGGGTGGTATCCTACTGAGATTTGTCTCACACCCTGCATGGGCCCTTCAGGACGTGTGCAAACTTTATGGATTTGCATGTAGGAAAGAGGTCAGCTTCAGGAGCTGGGCTACGTTAGTTGTCTCATGGAGATGGTATGGACCTTGAGGTCATGCCTAGCTAGGGTTTACTTTGTTTTTTTTCTTTTCTGTATCGGCATGCTTACTAGTTGTAGCTACTGTTGGTTATCCATTTGCACCCTTTTTACATTCATTTGTGTATGACCTACTTAGTATGCATGTTTTACTGTTCAGTATTCGTTACATGTTATCAGTATGTTGTTCTGTTTACTTTTCGCTGCTGTTGTTTCTATATTTCTTCCGCTAGTTTGTTGATATTTGATATGCTTCTACTCTGCAGGTCTGGTTCAAGTCTGCTGAGTTTTTCTTACTGCTCCATCTTTACTATTATACTTGGACCAGTACCCTTATTATGATCCTCCGAGAGGGTATAGCCTCCCCACTATACCTATTCAGACCCTCTCTGGTATTCGTTATCCTTTGGCATTCAGGGGAGGTGCGCCTAAGGTAGTGACACCTGACCCATTGGGAACTGTTTGGGTGGCTGGCCGGGTACGGGATGTTACATCCTTAGTGACATATAATTGAATAACATAACATCATGGAGAATATGCTTTTTGTTTGGTGTTTTTTCTTTTGATTGAAATCTTGTGAATTTGACTTGTGTTTCGATTATATATTTTTATCCCTCTTAAAATAAGTTAGTGGGATAGAATATGATTTTGTGTAACTTGGATGATCAATGATCTTATCCTAAATTTTTTATTACATAATAGTAAATTAGTGGTTAATTGGAATATCAACACATTGTTGATATGTGCTCAATGGTTTCAACCATTTACAGTTGACCAAGTAAAAATCATGTGTACATTCTCTTTACCATTTTTCATCTAACTATGATTATGAAAAAAATTCAAGGTGTATTTTCCTATGTAAAGAGAGGATATGATTTTTTCTAAAGAAAATAAAAAATATCAAGATATCCAAATTCACCCCCATATGGTGTTAAGAAGGACCGCTATGGTATAACAAGTGGTATCAAATCCATTAGTTATTTCTTTAATCTGTTGAATGAAATTTTCTTCCATGGAAATTATTTTTAATTCAAAGGTAGTGCCTTTATTCCTTGGGAGAAATTACCAAATTTAGAAAAATAGGATGAGATCACATCTACGGTATCTTGGGATATTTTTATATTCAATAAAATTCATGTAATTTTGGTTAGTGATTCTACCAATAGATCTATGATGGAAGTATATAATAAGTTTTTTAATGATGATTCTAACTCTAAAAATTCCTTGTTGGGAGCTCTGTCTAATCAAATATATATGAAGGTGATGTATTTTCCCATGTCAAATAAATTTTGGGATAAACTGATAATATCTATGAAGGTGATATAAAAGTTAAATAAATAAAGATAAAAGTTTTAAAAAATCAATTTCATGATATAAAGATGAATTCAAGTTAGAATGTATATATTCTCTTTAATATCCTTGTGGTTGGTTCTATATGAGGTCTTGGCCATGAGATCAAATATTTTGATATTGTGAAAAATATTATACAAATATATCCACCCATGTATAATCCAAAGGTGCTAATAATTGAAGAGATGAACCATGGAGAGTTATGTATTGATCAATTGCACATTAAGTTGGCATATGAGATGAGGGTGAAAATAGATATCTCTTTATAGCATTAACCTGATGAGAAATAAATCAAATAAATTGATAAGTAAGAGGTTTGGGAAGATAAAAATGATAATGATGTTAGTGGTGATTTATTATCATTTATTACAATGAAGTATAAAATAGGTAAAGGAATGTATTGGGGTAAACTACCTAATGCTTGTTTTTATTATAGAAATATTGGACACATTACTACTAAGTTTCCAAATATATGTGATGAAGAGGGTGGTGAGTTTGAATTAATTCCAAAATTGAAGAATAAGTTTCTTCCTAGAAGGAATTTATATTCTATAAATTCAAGTGGAAATAGGTTTCAGAGGAAATTATTTTTTAGTAAAAGATGTTGAGGAAGATCTGTTAGAAGGTATTGAAATTGAGTTTATCTCAAATTCATAAGATGCAGTGATGAATTTGATTGAGAAGTTTAAATTTTAAGTACATGATAAATATCAACTAGAGGGAGTCGTATACTTTTAAGTGGAATTGGAATGGGCTATTGAATATCTTGATTTATATAAAAATAAGAATAGAAAAATTAGAGTCTTATTGATAGTGAATCTAATATAATTTAATGGACTTGAATATAAATTTTATCATAATGGGAAAATAATGTAAGAATGTGAGAAGAATCATGTGAAATCTAAATAAGCTATGAATTTTAGATTGAATATTTAATAAAAAATCAAGATCATTAAGGGTCATAATATTTCTTATAAGGATAAAGTTAAGAAAATTAAAACAATTGATGAGGAATTTGTTTCCTTGAGGAAGAATATTTAATCTGGGGTTAAAACGTATGAAATGAATATGAAACCTCAATTTGATAAATTTTCATATAAAAATTTTTTGAAAGAAAGAGGAGATCGAGGTACAAAGACTTATAAAGAAATGTTGAGTGATAAAAGATTTATTTTTATGGGTAAAAATAGTATTGTTTATGATGGTGAAACATCAAAGAAAAAGACTAGAAATATGAAGATCGTAGTGAAGTAAAAAAAGGAAAAAGTTTTCAAATATTGAGAACTTATCAACAATCAAATATCTATACAAAAAATAGAGATACGTGCAGAGGTGGAAATAATATGCTATTTCCATTGATGAAACATAAATTTTGTGGTTTTCTTATCCACACTATGTACTATTGTGGTGAGCTCAAAGTTATCTAAGAGTAGAAGCTATTGGAAGTTTAAAAAGGATAAATTTAAGGTATTCATTATATCAAAATAGGAATCCATTATATGGTTACAATTTTAATTTCTTAAAAATTGGACATGAAGCAGTATATTGCAGAAATAGAAGAGGATATTATTCTTATAGAAGACAAAATATATTTAATGTTAGTCAATCCAATTAAATTCCATTAAATAATGGGTATTGTCCTATTGAAGAAGAATAATTTGATCTAATTGTTTAATTTTAAGATAATAATAAGTGAAAAAAAACTCAACTCAATTATGAATTTATTGGAAGGAAATGAAGAATATAGAAAAGGTGGTTTTTTTTTAAAATTCATTTAAATCATTAAAGAACAGTAACACCTAGATATTGTACAATGGGTTTCTATCTCTCATGAAGGTTAATATAAATCTATTGAAGAATATAAAGGTAAGAGTTGACAGAATAGTACATTTTAGAAATGATAGAGTGTTAAGGATAAAAGGAAGTGAAAATACCTTTTGGTTAATGATGAATTAAATAATAATAATTTAATTTATGTTGATGGACATTATCATAATCTTTTTATTGTTTTCCAACTTTATGACTTGGGTTTGGAAGTTAAATTCAATCAAAAGGGCTACAAAATTAAAAGAAAGTTTAGGAATTCCTTGATGAAAGGTTAGAGGACAAATGGAAATATATATCAGGTAGATATAAAAGAAAATAATTTTATTTAAATAGTGGAAGAATAAAATAGATTTTGGAATCTGAGGTTAGGACATGGTAATCAATAGAGTATGGAAAAGTTATCAAAATTCATAGCTACAGTGTATATTACTAAATTGAATTGAGGTCAAGAAAAGATTTTTGAATCCCGTTTGTTAAGAAAGATGGTTTGAAATAATATTTCAAATAATAATAGATAATAAGGTTTGTTGAATTTGGTTCACACTGATGTGTGTGATCCAATTAATTTGATTGGAACCCAACCAAACATTTTTTATGATAGGTAGCGCATTTCCAAAGTTTTTCTATGAAGGAGTATCTCCTGGAAATGAAAATAATAATGAGATATATTGAGGGAATAATGAATTGTGGTTTAGTGTTTAAGGATGTAAGATATCTATATTTTATGGAATATTCATCCGCTGATTGGGAATGTGACATTATGGATTAAAAATTTATAAGTGGTGGAGAATTATTCATTGGAAGAAATTATGTTGGTTGGCTAAGTAAGAAGTAATATTTTTTTATGTATGGAAGAAATATAGTGTATTGTTGTTACTAAGGATTTTACATAGCTTATATGAATTAGGAAACAATTATAAAATATTTGATAAGTGGTGTAACAACCAATATTGATTTAGTGCGACAACAAAAGTGAAATTTAATTAATGAAGAATCTATTTCAGTACACTCATAAAAATAATATTTATATTTCATACCATTTTATAAAATAGAATGTGGAGAAAAATATTGTGAAGCTGTAATTGGATGGGACAAAAAATAAGTTGGTATATATCTTAACCAAACCATTAGAATCTCATGTGTTAATATGCATAGGTTTAACCTCAGAATTCAACCAAACTCCACAAACTAAGAAGGTTTTAATGCTCCTCCCCTCATTAAACTTAATTCTATATTTGGTTATTATTTATGTTTATAGGAAATTATCTTTTATTAGAAGCAATAAGATATGTGAAATATTATCCATGGGGATTTTGAAGTGATTCAATTGATTGATTGGGTTATTTCTTATTGGAAAACTTTGAAGAATTTGGTTACTTCTCATGTTTCATACACTAAGATTTGACTGACTTAAGCTTAGAGATTAATTGAATTATCACTATTATGATTTAGAATAGTTTTAGAATCTCATTTTGTATTATTTGAACTTAATTAAGGGAAACCTTTTAATTTTATTATCAATTGGGGTGTAACTAATGAAGAAAGAAATATCAAATCGATAGATGATAGTGATCATATGTTTCATGGGGGAATGATTGAAGGAAAAAATCAATATTAGGAGAATGAAAATAAAATATAAAGGGGAATATTATTTCAATAATAAGTTTTAATACTGTATTTTTTTCAATTTGAAGTTGTTTGGAAATATTGTGAAAGATTTTGAACAATCTAGAGGTGGTTCTGGAAGCATCAGTAAAATGGGAGAGCATGTTATGACACTATCGTCACACTGTGAGGATGAGATTCATAAGGTTCATTCACACCATGAGTTTAGAGGTCATCTCATGAATAAGGATTATGTAAGGTTGTTCTTTTCCTTTTTAAAATTTAGTTTTTCTAAGAAGCACTCCATGGCATAAATATTTCATTACCAAAGATAGATTAATATTTTTCAATGATATTAGAAAGAGGATTCATGCCATGATATGGTTTATCATACCATGGAGAAGAATCAAGTAGATTTCAATGATTCTATAAATTTTAGGCTCACGTCATGTAAGGAAGGTCGTTCCATGAGGAAGAATTGAGTATATTTTAGTTATTCTATATAATGTAGAGTATTACTATGAAATAAATATCACATCATAGAGGACCATACTTAGTTTAGGATACATGCTAAAATAACCTACAGATAAAATCCAATAGGGATTTTAATGTTGAAGAGTGAAATGTCTTAATACTTGAAATAGAGTACATTTCACAAAGTATAAGGCCACTCCATGACCTATATATCAATTGAAGTAAATTATAAGATAAATTCATCTATTACACCCTGAGGGTACATGTTATGTTGTGGTAGAAGAGATCTTTAAAATTTAAACAAAATTATAATATAGATTTATTTTAATGGTTGGGTAGTTACTTAAGAAAATAATAATTACTTATTTGAATTAAATGATAGATGTTCAATGGAAGAATATCCAAGGTATATATTTTAATTAAAGGAAGTTATAAGTTAGTGGTTGTTTAAACATAAAATTTAAAATTCAAATATACTCTGTTTTTAGTGGATCTATTATGAAATATAGAATGTACACCCATATATAATAGAGGGATAAAATTTTAAAGATACCAAAGAATATAGTATCATTGAATGTATATATTTAAGAAGAGAAGTATGTGATACTATATTAAATTAAAGGTTAGGCTTGGAATAAATTATTTTTGTAGACCTCATTAAAGATCTATAATTGAATAAAAGAGAATCATACATAACACCCTTTTTTGGTGTTATTTATTTTTATTGAAAACTTATGAATTTTATGTGTTTGTATATTACACCTTTGTATGCCTCTTGAAAGTAGTTATTGGAAAAGAGGAAGAGGTTATAGACCTTATATGAGGAACGAGTTTATCTTAAATTTGTAATTGCATACTAGTAAATTAGTGGTTAATGGGAATATCAAAAAATATTTGATATGTTCTCCTTAGATGTAGCCTTTTATTAGAGAACCAAGTAAAAAAGCATGTGTTCATGATATTTTCTATTTTTAATCTAATTGTGATTATGAAACTGATTCAAGGTGTCATTACCAATGTGAATACATGATTTTATTTTTTTAAAGAAAAGGAAAAAAATGATACATCTTAATTCACCCCCCCCCCCCACCCTTCAAGTGTTTAAGGGTAGAACTAAGTTAAAACACATAAGAATAACCACAAAAAAATTAAATCAAAAAAAAAAATCATGATTTGTCATTTAATTACAAAATCTTACTTAACATACCAATCATTAAAAAAATTATGATTATGTATTATTTCTTTCGTAACCTTCTACTACTTTATTTAAAAAAATTAACATGCATCATATTCATAATAAAAAAAACATAGTATCATTATTATATAAAATAAATAAAATAATAACTCGACCATAATAAGAAAACATAGAAACCACATTTGTTTTGATTTCAAAATTTTAAATTTCAAGCCAATTATTATGTTTATTGGGTCAATATCATCTATTTTCCCAAAGAAACTAAAGCATGATAAATCTATAACTAACACATTATTGAAATATATTGAGTTTAAATCCCCTACATTTAACTAAATATTTATTTATCATAGTACTAGTAAAGTAAAAGAATTGATTATCAAACACTACCAAACTTGCAACAATATCCCACTAAAACTAAGTACATAAACCCTCTATTAAAACCTTTACTGAAATATAGAAAAACTGAGAAAAAAACTTTACCAAAATCTCTATAATAAAATAAAAAAAAGTTAAGGAAGAATAAAAAAGAGTAAAATTCTTCAATTGATGAAAATACGAACACATGGTAGAGAAGAAACTAAACACTATGAAGAGGAGAAATATAAATTTTCAAGGAAATACCTAGATTCAAAAAAAATTAGAAAAATAAAAATGAACTAAAGGGAATTTGAGAAAACACACAAATTTGTAATAGAAAATGTGATCATACAAGTCATGGTGTGATAGTCCTTATTATTCCACAAAAATGTTTAGTCAACTAGATTCTCAAAACTGATGGTGTGATCCTCTCTTGAATCTTAGGTCAATATCCATTCAATTTCGATATGATTGAGGTGTATCACAGTGTAATGTTTCTTATCATGCTGCAACTAATAAAACTTAAAACTTCATAGCCTAATATCCCCCCTTATCCTAGATCTTTATAACATATAAATAAAACCACGTTGCAATGATTGAAATCATAGTGCATCACATAATAACCACAAGAAACTCCTATAAATCACGAACAAGAGATTATGGAACAAGATAATCCAGCATGCCACAATTTCAAAAATCATAGAATAATGATCTAGACACAATGAACAGTTAAAAAAATTCTCCTACAACTCCCCTAGATAAAAAAAAGTATAACAAATAACTATCATGGTGTAATTTATCACCTTTTGAAATCTATGGCCAAACTCCACTTGTACTTCACTACTCACCTCTTAAATCAATCTAAAAACCTCTAAAACCTCAAAACTACCATGTAGATAACCAGGAGAACTTGGGACTCTACATTAGATACCTTTCAAATGATTCTCATCATGAAGAATAAAAACAAAACCCAAAATAAAACAAGGAAACCTCAAAACCCCAAAAAACATGTGATATACCTCTCAAATTAGAATCTCATTATTTAAAAAGTACAATGTAGTATAGAAGAGAGGAATAACTTATCATATTAGAATAAAATAAATCATAATTTCACTATAAAAAGATTAAAAAAATCAGATTATGAGGTTGAATCTATTACTTTTACACCCATGTACATTCCTCCAAACCATTATACCTCCATAAGATACGAACCAAAGGAATGATGTGTCCACACATCACGTTCTCCAAATAATTCTAAATCTCAATGAGACATTACATGAACATCAAATCATTATAAATATCCAACTCAAGCTAATAAATGAAATATGATTCATTATAAGAGTACCATCGAAGTTGAGACACATGGAAGAATCCATGAATCCAATCCATCTAAAAATGAAGATCTAACCAATAAACCACCTTTCCAACATGCTTCAACACCTTGATAGGTCTGATAAAAAATATAGAAAGTTTAATACCTTTCTTAATCCTATATTAACCATGATGAGGAGAAACTCTCTGAAACACATGATCCTTAAGCTCAAACTCTATAGGTCTCCTCATCCAGTCAGTATTTTAATTTTTGATGGTCTTGAGCATCCTTAATCTATTAATGTATCACTTTCACTTTATCAATTGTTCTTGTGTCAAATCTGGTATAAGAATCATTGAATATTTAACATTAGTTCAACAAAATAGATATTTTCAAGGTTGTACATATAATTCCTTGAATGGATTCATAATAATATCTGAGTGGTAACTATTATTATAGTAAAATTCAATCAAATTTAGGTGTTTCACCCATGATTCTACAAAATAAAGAACATATATACACAACATGTCCTCCAATATCAAGATTTTCCACTCCATATAACTATCTATTTATGGATGGAAAGTAATTATAAGGTATAAATGAGAGTTAAAATACCATTATAAATTCTTCTAGAATCATGAGGTAAAATGATAATCTCAATCAGAGATGATATTCCTTAGAACCCCCATGAAGTTTCACAAACTCTTCAATATATGGACTTTCTAAATAATCTTCCAAACTTAAATCCTTAAACCCCAATAAATGAGTTGAATTCATCAACCATTCCATAATCACCCCATATGTTGTCACATCCACCCAAATCTTGAAGAAAATATATTAAAAAATCCATTAAAATGTCATTTTATTTCAATTGAGATACATCTAATGGTTTTAACAAACCAATAGGAGATATATGATCATATTTCAACCTTTAACATATTAAAAACTAATTCATGAACTAAAATACTAATCAATTCATCCTATGAAACAATAAATGACTCCCCAACACATGATACATAATAGATATACTAAGAAGCATTACTATATGTGAGAAATGAAACTCCTAAAAATATCTTTTACATCACTGAAGGAATGTGTATCTTCCCATGAATTAAAATTTTATGTTGATCATCCCCTGAACACCCCTCAAGAGCATTTTTATATACAATAATATCTCTCTGCACCTCTACCTTAGGATCTCCTAGATGAGAGTCCTCAAATCAGTAAAGAAAGGTATAATTCACCATAATTTGGTATAGGAAAACTCCACTAATAACCTCCTCCATATCTAGATGCAAGGCTACATGTTCCTCTATCATCCTCCACTCATCTCCATCCTCTAAAAAAATCACTATAAGACTTTTTATTCAGAACATTAGCTACCACATTGTCTCTCCCTAGAGTGTATGAGATCTCAAAGTCATAATTCTGAAATAAATTCACCCACCTCCATAAATAAAAATTAAAATCACATTGAAAGATGATATAGCACAAGATATTGTGATCTGTAAAGGAAAAAAATTAGTCTCTGATGATATAATGTTTCCACAACTTTAAATCAAATACTAACCATTTAAGATCAAGATAATGGGTAATATGGTTATATTTATGAGGTCATAACTATCGATACCCATAAGATATTATTTCTCACTGCTGCATCAGAACACAACCCAGGAAAAGAAAGAAATCACCATAAAATACTTCAAATAACTCCCTACTTCAGAAAATAAATAATATGATCACTGATTAGATTCTACTTTAGGTACTCAAATTCTTCCTAACACCAAAATATCCATAAAAATGTATAATTCAATTTTGAAAATTCTACCAAAGTGTCACAATCTAAGATAAATCAAACAAGAACCTCCAATATTAGCCTAGAATTATAAGGAAACCAAAAAACTTCACAATATTCTAGGGATATAACTAAGAAAAAACTATCTTGATCTCTAAAGGATCGACCTCCACTCCCCACTATGATATTACATGTCTAGGTAAATTCACCTCACACATATAATACCTACACTTAGGAAATTTACAATATAGTTGATATCATCAAAGGACTTCCAAAACATCCCTAAAATTCACAATATAATCCTCCTATAATATTTAATACATGAGAATATCATCAATCAAAACAACCATAAAATAATCTAGTAACTCATGAAATACAAATTTCATTAGTCCCATAAATATAGTAGGGGTGTTCATGAATCCAAATGAAATTTCCATGAATTTTAAATGTCTATAATGATATTTGAAAGTATTATTTAGAACATATTCTTATATCAACCTCATTTGATGATACCTATACCATAAATCAATCTTCTTGAAGCTATTGTCTCCCCTCAACTGATCAAATAATTCATCAATCCTTAGGGGTGGGATTGCAGTTATTCACCATTAATTGATTGTACCAATGGTAATTTATGAAAAATCACAAACTATAATCTTTATTCATCTTTAAAAAAACTTTAGAACCCCAATACAACACACGAGGATAGATGAAATCCTTCTTAAACAAATCATTGATCTAAATATGAAACTCTCATAGCTTCAAAGTCTCCATCATATTAAGAGAAATAGAAATAAATAAACACTAGGTTGTAACTCCATCCTAAAGTTGATGTCATATATTGGGGGTAGTTCCAAAACCTCTCCTAGAAAAACATCGATAAATTCAAAAAAAACACTCAAAAACACCTTGGAATAAACTTGTACTAATCCCAACAACAAGTCTTCTAACTAAGATAATAGTGGCTTCAAATATTTGTAATATATATAATAATCCCTCTCTCTAATGAACATTGCAAACCCATATCACATATCATAGAAAATAGCTCCCCTCTTGAATAAATATATAATAGTTCATAGAGAATACAACTAACTATAATATCCATGATTCAGTTCAACTCCTCCATGACCGAGCTATAGTTCCATGTACCTCACCCCCCCCCCATATTCCACAGGCTTCTAACTAGTAGAGAGGGTTGATATTTATATATATATCATTTGGGTGTGACTATACCCTTAGATAAAGATAACTATAATCATAGTTGATGCAATAAGATTAATCAATCATCATAACATGAAAATAGTAATAAAAAATATCACAACTAAATGTGAACCTTCAATAAACATCAACACATTATATATAAAAATGAAATATTTTACATGTCATACAATTCATGAAAGTATAAGCAGGGTTCCCCCTAGGAAGATCATATACAACTAATTTTGTAATATATAAAAGAAAATAAAGACATCCATATACGGTCTTGAGTCCCAACCCACACTTGTCTTCTAACTTCCATAAAGCTCTACTAGCTTAGCCATCCAAATATTTAGGGACTTTTCTTAACTGGATCATGAAACATGAAGTCTTTTTTGGTACTAGGGTGCCCAATTAGGGTGTGTGTGCAACTAAAAAGGTCCCTACAAAAAATCTCCCTATAAAATTCAGTAAATAGAAGTTCATACTCGATATAAAAATCCAATAAATTAATTAATAATAAGTAAATAACATGTCACACCAAAGATTATTCCTAAAAAAACAAATGTGACCATACCTACTTTCATCAATGTCATAATGGGATGATATATCTAGGGTCTAAGCACACACATTGAGGATAAAAAATGTATCAATCCTTATATAACATTCAAGGTGAAAAGGATATCACTATTATATATGGTATGTGAACAACACATCACCATAAAATCTCGTTTAAATAAAAAAACCATCACTTAATTGAAATAATAGGTAAATAAATCATCACCTAGATCACCAATCTTAGATACTCTACCCTTACCATGCTCTGATAGATGATATACTTCCATTTCATAGCCTGGGTTTATGAGTCACTACTGAAACAACTTCGTTAGGTAGATGATTGACCACCAATAGTATTTCTAAGGTTTATGACATACTATTATCTGAAGTCCCTAGGTGGATGATACACCACTAAGACCACATCCATAAATGGATTATTCACCACCTATAAAATCCTCTAGTTAGACAATGTACCGCTAGTATCATATCTATAGTGGTTAATACCCCCACTAATATCAAGAATCAAGTGGATGATATACCATTGTAATTGCTCCCCAATAGATAATGCACCACTAAAATGGTTCACACATTTGGATGATGCTCCATACATATGAAAACTCAATTAGTAAATATACCACTGATTTCAACATCATATGGTGTGCATCACCTCATCGAGTTTCCCAAGTGGACAGTATACTATCATCCTAAAATGGGTAGACAATGTTCCACATAATTATAATATGGACATGATCAATATATAAAAAATCAGTAATTCTATATAAAACTACTATAATGGTCATATCGCTCATTTGAATGATGTATCACACTTCAATTAGTTTAATTGATTGATATAGTACAATTCAAAAAAAATAAGTAGATGACACATTATGATTTTAGAAAATTAATATGAGTGAATGATATATCACAATCATAATAGCACAAATGGATGATATATTACATAACTCAAGCAAAGGTTTTTATATTAAATCCAATAACCCTTTAAAGGATCTAAGCCTATGCCAAATCATCTCTAGCCTAGCTTACACAAAAACCAAACTTCTTTAAGGACTTTCTAGGGAAAAACACTAGGCTCTCAAGGTAATATCTCAATTTTCAACACTCTTCCCAGGTATAATGTCAAGTTTTTATAATGTATCTCATAAGGTAATTGGTTATCTATGACTAAAGAATATTTGTAATATATTGTTTTAACAAATTTTTATCATTTGTTGAAAACTAACATTTTATTTAAGAGTGTTTTTGTTTTTTAGGATTCGAACCCAGTCCATCAAAATAAGATTGTTTTTCGGACACAGGTTTTCATATCTAGTTTTTTGGATTAATTTGCACTAGACATAGAAGTAGTCAGAAAGATGAAATTGTTGATCAGACACTTATTGTATTCAATTCCATTGGCATGAAATTGAAAATCATTTGATTCAAAAGAATCGGAGGTAGAATTTTTTGTTTGTTGGATGATTTTATTTTCTATATTCAGATAAAGAAAGAAGTTTCTAAGTCATAAAAAAGAAGTTTTTGAGTGTAGAAGTCATTTTTTTAAGATTTTTGAAAGAATATCGTGAATTCTGGAGTTAAAAATTTTTCATACTTTCTAAACAAAATGAGATTATGCTTTACTGATCAAGATGTTCTCACAAATCATGAAAACTCTCATGATAAAAGCTTTTAAAGAAATAGTGGAGAGGTTTAAATAATTCCATAGTTGCAAAAATATATTTCCATTGTAATGGGATTTCCATCATAATGGGAATTACATCTTAATGAGATAAGAAAGAAAAATATGTTGTTGATCATGAGGAATAAATAAATAGTACTGGGAGTTTTTTATTAAAATTTCTATACTATGATTTTTATATTGGGAAAATCATACTGATATTTTCATACTATAATTTTCATACTGATATTTTCATATTGGGATTTTTTTACTGGGAAAATTGTACTGATATTTTCATACTCATATTTTTGTACTCAGATTTTTGTACTCAGATTTTCATACTGAGATTTTTGTATTGGGATTTTTTGTACTGGGAAAACCACACTGATATTTTCATAATGGGATTTTTGTACTATGAAAATCGTAATGAGATTTTTATACTCATATTTTTTTACTCAGATTTTCATACTAAGGGAATTATACTAAAGTATTCATAATAAAGAGTTTTTACTAAGAAAGAAACATATCATAATGAGCTGAGAAAGAAACATATCGCAATGAGATGAGAAAGATATGAAGAGTTGAAGAAGTCAAACTTGAAATTAATTTTTTTTTGTAAATCTCATTGAAATCAATGGATAATTGAATAGGTAAAAGTTGAAGTTTAAATTCAATAGATTTTCGGAGTTTTGAAATTTGAGGAAGCGGGGAAAGTTTTCAAGTTTCCTGCTTTTGTTTTTTGAGTTTCCTATAAATACATTCTCAGATCATTTTCCCTTTTGAAACTTTCACACACACACAAAAGGTAGAGTGATAGGTAATTTGAAGTGAAAGTTTCCATCTAATTAAAGAATAATTGTATTGATAATTCTAATCGAGTTTTAGTTTTGTAGATTGAATAATGTGTTCATCATATTGAGTCCATTATTTCAGAGAATTGGATCCAGTATCATTGTTTTGAGAGAATTATATCCAACATCGTTGTTTGAAGAGGATTGGACCCAACATCATTGTTTTTATAAAATCAGATCTAGCAACATCGTATTGAGAAAATCAGATCTAGTACTATTGTATTGAGAAAATCAGATCTAGCCAAATAAAACTGAGGATTCAGACTGAGAAATTGTGGATCATTTTTAACAAAGTATTTATTCTTTTTTTTACTCAAATTTTTTATAAGAAAACATTGTAAACCGATGGGAGTCATTATAATCATTCCTATTGGGAGATAGAAGCTGTCTAATGGGAGTTGGAACAAGTTGTATTTACTTCTTAATAATAGTGTATTTCCATAGACTCATGGGAGTGACTATGGAAAGGATGTAGGTTCTCACATTGAGGTTGAAACTTGTAAATATTGTGTGCTTTAATTTATTTCCTACTTTTTCAGGCATTATTATTTACTAAAATTTGATAAGGAAGTAAATATTAATAGGTTTTAGAGGTTGAGTTTTGAAAATAATTGAAACTTATAAAAAGTTAACAACTAATTCACCCCCCCCCCTTCTCAGTTGTTATTCGATCCTTTGGAACTTCAATGACCAATCGTGTCAATACACACCTCACATGATCCCCTCATGACCTAATGGGTCCTGATCATACTAAAATAAAATAAGGAAATAAATTTAAATTAATTTTAGGGAATACACAAAAAATTTATGTTTCCTACATTTTATAAAACACATGAACAATAATAAAATACTATCAAGAAAGAAAGGAAACACCTACCTGGGACTAGTAGGATTCTTCTCATTAAAGACCACCTTCTATTTTGGCCTTAAATAGATGGAAACAATAAATTTAGAAAATAACCTAAAATTTGGAATAATTGATGACACATAGAGATACAGTGATGGGAACAAATAACATAGGGGATAGGAGTCATAGAAATACCAGTACTGAACTCCTATGATGAATGTCTTGAGAAACTGATAATGGATGGATAAGATCTACTCTTGAAGAGGGAGGTAACCCATGGAGATGATGGGAAGAGGACTTTTACTATGTTGTGTTCAAAATGTGAAAAGTATAATTTAAAAATAAAACCTAAATTAATTAATTAATTAATTAATTCTATTTTAATAAAAACATGCAGGTACCAAGTAGGTACCCGCTAGCCAGGCATTGAGTACCTGGTGTTCATAGAGTATTATCCCTAGGGCGCCTACCACTTGGTGTACCTCACAAAACCGGCCCCCCGCCTAAGGGTTCTATTGGTTACATGGTACCAAACCTTTGGGTACCCAATGGTGTATATTTCAAAACAAACAACCCCTAAGTAGGGTCTTAATTCCCAAAATCATCCCTCAAACCCCCACCAACACCTCCATCACTCAACATCTTCCCAAATACATGAGGTTTAGTGAAATTTAAACCAAAATTATACTTGGTACGTATATGGTATGTTACAAAAATCCATTTCAATGATGACATCATATGTTTGTATCTATAATAGGAAGAACTCTCTCAAAGACTGATGTTGCCTCATCATCATCTCATAACCTTGACATACCTTGAACAAGATAAACTGACCTTCAATTAAAGTATCCAACACCAAGGGCATAGGAAGACTATGCACCTTAAGTTCTAATGATTGGAATAAGGAAAGTGAAACAAAAGAGTGAAAATATCCTCAATAAAAAAAGACAATTTAGAATATAAATACACGACACCTCAAATTATTTTGAGTCCACTCAGTGTTGGGAACTCCATAGAATAAAATTGACCATGCCTTGTGTCCCTACCTCACTATACTTGATGATTCCAAACTATGAAACCATTATTATATCTATGTCCCTAGGGATAGGGAGCATCATAGGGCTACCCTCTAGCTACTCCATCACCCCTATATTGTAAAAAATTTAAGGACCTTTCCATTGTTGATAAGGCCTTGGAAGAAACTGTTGTTAAGGATATATCTAAAACATACCATATTTCTCTTTTTTGGTACCAAGGATGGTTGTATACTAAAACTATTTATTTATTCAACCACCAAAAGTAAGGAAAACCAATCCATATCTCCTATTAGATTCTTGATAAGTTCCATATTCAAAAAATTGTGAAAATGAGAGCTGATACTAAATCCTCACTGGCCAAAACTTCAACTACCCAAACAAATGAGATAATCCACCCACAAATCTACTCCTTGTAAAATTAAAATAGATTCCCTCTTGAGATAAACCCATCCATGATACCATTTTCTGTATCACCTCATCCTTCACTAACACCTTGAGATAAGATGAAAATGTAAAAGGAGTGAATTGGAATTGGATTTATAAATACAAAACTGCCTCAAACATTACTCTTTGGCCTCATAATCTTGGATAATATTGAGTGAAAATAGATAATATTAATGAATCTAACTCCAAGATTCTTCACACTCATGCTCCCTATCTAGAGAGTGAGAAACTCTCACTATATGGTTGACTTCAACATCAAAGAAAGAAACTTATCATGAAACTGACAATGGAACTTCTCCCACATCATCTTAGACTTCTCATGATCACTAAGAAAAAAATATACCACTGATGAGTATCACCCCAAAATAAATTAACAACTACTCAAATCTAATGCTCCTTTTTTTATCAAATCAGGATAAAAGAAATCTCCAACTCCTATAACTACATATTTATCTCCTAATCAAATACATTATCCAAATACTTTAGTAATATTTTATGTTTAAACTCACACAATTCCATTCTCTATAAATCATCCTTCTCAGTGTCAACCCACCTAAAATTTACAAAAGCATTATGTTGAACCTTAGTAAACCGAACCACGTTAGGATTACAACCACCAACCATCTCTATAAAAACAAAAAATAATATTAATCCCAAGATATGGTATTCATTTTATCCATTTAATTAAAATCATTTTAAAATTTTCTAAAATCCCCCCCATTTAAAATGGAAGATTAAATAATACGATGCATGAACTACACTTAGGTCTCTACCCTATAGTCAATATAATTTCACATTAGTATATTCAGTAATCTTGAGGTCCTCTTGTCATATTTTTAGAACCCATGTGATCAATTATAGATATTATTTTGGTGTTTTTTTAATAAACTTTCATGTTGATGAAACTTTTTGATGAATAATATAGATGGTTTATAGTGGTGAAGTTTTCCAGTGATTTCTAAATTTTTGGGTATAAAATTTAAAAAAAAATCAAAGTTTATTCCAGAATAAGGGAAGGGTTTTTCCCACTAGTCTGAGTGATTTTAAACTATTCACCATGCACTAGTGATGTTTTTTCATTATCTAGGAATCTACCACATACTAGTCTACGTGATGGTAACATGAAATCAGAGCAGGTAATCACACGCATGTTTCACCCTCATCAGAGACTTTATGTTATTAGATCTTCATGAATGGCACAACAGGGAATATATAGATTAAAGTTGATCAAATATGGAGGGTTTTCCTATAAATATCAGTATAATACCCTTATTTAGAGTTAATGAAAAATATGAGGAGGATTAATTGAATCTCTCATTGTGTAAGGATCACCTGTGTTGGATGAACTTATATTATTCCAACATATCTTATTTTATGTGTTTTGTTAATTCACAAAATACCTACAATTATTCTAACAAGTTTGTCTTAATTATATCAGATCATATTAAAATAAATTATCTTGTGATTGAGTCTATAATTATTTATATTACGGCATGAAAATAATTCACTTTAAGACAAATTTATTTTATCTTATGTAAAGAAAAGATTATATTATGCCTACTCATAATCTAATGGCTCTGTGGTGAAATTTTATCTTACGTATTAAAATATTATCTTATGAGAATCAAAGATGGTTTCACAATAAAATTTATTTATCTTATTCTAAAAGGTTATCTTATGTAGTATTGAGAACAGTTTATCTTATTAATAAAGAACATAATGAATTAATGAGATGACTTTAAGGACACCCATGAATGATTATATTACTAAGTATCAAAATAATTTTTTTATTCAAGTTTTACATTTCAGCACTTTATATCTTATGTATAAAATTATTTTATGAAACATGAATCTCAGTTTATCTTAATAACTTAAAATTTGAGATAATTTATCTTAAAAAGTATATTTATAAGTTCATCTTATTAATATAGTACCACCTGACACATAAAGATCATCCTGATTACCTATCATATTTATTATGATAAGTTGCTTCCTAACATGCAGTCTACCAGAAAAAGGTTGTCTATTTAAGGAAAGTTATATGTTGTGTTTCTATAAATACAAAGATCTAAAAAAGAAAAAGTTATCTGAAATTACATCTAAAAATATATATTCCATATTTGGAAAGAACGGTTGCATTTCATTAAAATCATATCTTATCAAATATCTCTCTTTCTCAACAGATTATTAAGTTGACTATTGTGATTATATTTTATGTACTTGTTCAAAATAAAAAAAGAAGAGAGATATAAATAGTGGAGTTATCAATTGCATGAAAAAGAAATGAGGAAAACGCAAACCTCTGTGCTTACTCAGAAAACCAAAACACC
Organism: Viscum album; assembly: GCA_963277665.1. Taxonomy (NCBI): domain Eukaryota; kingdom Viridiplantae; phylum Streptophyta; class Magnoliopsida; order Santalales; family Viscaceae; genus Viscum; species Viscum album. Next base: position 1,937,778,718 of record OY728142.1, read on the forward strand.
ATGTACATTGTATATAGACCACTTTATACTATTGCTTAAGAATATTGATTACACAATTATCTTTCACATATAAAGATCACCCTGACATGTATCTTAAATAATATCATCTTCTTAGGACCCATCTTCATCTACAGTTAGTTTTTTCTTACAACAGTGTATTTCAAAGTATCCACAAAGATCCTATAATCCCCTTTTCATTAATAATCAGTGTAACTGGGTGTGTCAAGGACTTGTGAAGGGATATCCTAGTTTAAATATCTCATAAATTTTTATTAAGTGATATATGATTTTACTTAGATAGGAGCCCCCGGTAAAAGGGTTATTTTAGTGAATATCACCAAAATCGTAGAGTTGAGTTTTGGTGAAGTAGACTAGAGGATTTCTATTCCATGAACCACTATAAATATCTATGTTCAAACTCTTTCCATTTTTATTTCATATTTCCACTACATATTTTATTAAGAAAACATTTTTAATATCATACCTTAAAGTGGTTGGTTTAATAATGAAGAAAAATTTAGGAACTCAATTCACCCCTCTTGAGTTATTCAGCTAGTTATCATCTGGTACAACAATTGGTATCAGATATTGTGAATATTTAGTTCAAAAAATTCAAAGTTTTAATCCCAAATATCTTTTTAATAAATGGTCATATGGATAATAATCGAGATGATATATCAATGGTAAGAGTTATATACTTAAATGGTAAAAATTATGGTTGCTGTAAATCTTGCATAATCATCTATCAGAAAAAATCTTGGCTTGAAAGTTTATCTCAAAGAAGTTAAGCCCTATGAAATTCCTAATAGAGAACCCAAAACATGGGATGATATAAATGAAGAAAATTATTATCTAAAATCCAAAGCTATGAATGCTATAATATGTGGGTTAGGACCATATGAGTTCAATATAATTTCTCAATGTCAAGCAGTACATGAAATGTGGACCACTATAGAAGTTTCATGTGAAGGTACTAATAATGTGAAATCTCTTAGTTATGAAACATATAAGATTTAGACACAATAAAAATGGATGAAGGATAGAGAATTACTCAACTTAATGGAAGACTCACTGAGATTGTGAACATCATTGCTACTCTAGGATCACTTATCACTAGACCTAAACAATCATTGACAGTTCTAATATTATTACCACCCAAGTGGAGTGGAATCTTAGATTCTATCATAAAATCTACATAAGTCAAAAAAAATAAAGATAAAATATCTCAACAGATCCCTCATGATGTATGAATCTGAAATGGAAGTTGGAGTTAGTGAGCATAAGATAATCAAGAAATAAAATGCTACCTTAAAGGTTTATACTTCTAAAGATGATAGGAAAAGAAAATTTCCAAAAATCTATGAAACATATGAAAAAGAAGAATATTTATCAAGAAAATTTGGATTACATGATGAGTTTTCTCATATTGTAAAAAAAATTCAAAAAAAATATACAACAAGAGAAGAGGTTTTAGAATACCTTTCAACAAGTAAAAGAAAAATAGTGAAAATATGAAAGAGTTGAGATGCTATGAGTGAATAGAACACATCAATTCTGATTGTCTGCAGTTTATGGATGAAAATAATACCAAAAATAAATACTTCAAGAAGGATATTTATAAGAATAGATCTAATAAATCTATGAAATCCACCTAGAGTTATTATGAATATTTTAGTGAATTAACATCTTCAAAGTCTGAAGCTAAAGATCTAAACAAAAAGTCCAACATGTGATTTATGGAATAGATGGATGAGGTATATTCTTTTACTATGTTGAGTGTGAGAATAAATCATAATATGAAAACTACTCATATGAAAAATCAAATGAGTATTATACCATATTAGAGAAAAAGTATGAAAGCTTGAAAAATAAAAACAAGGACATCATAAATTTGTATAATAATATTTTTAATGAAGAGGAGGACCTAAATAAAAATTATTATTATTAAAAAATTAGTTTGAAAAATATATTACCACATATATTTAACAATTCAATACAGTTGAAAATTTAAATAAGGAAGTTCAAAACATAAAATATATTGTAAGTGTTTTTACAAAGGGAGAGTATTACTTAAATAAAATACTCACTCAAAATTAAATCACGAAAGAGAAGCTTGGAATGTTAATTTAGATTAAAAATCCAAAATTATATAGAAATTATTTTATTCCTAGTTCTAAGAACAAAAATCTTTCAAAAGTTACATGTTTTCATTATTATGAAGTTGGAAACTATGCCAATATTTTTTATTTAAAAAATTATAAATTTTGTGGAATAAAAAATTATTTTCATTCAAGAAACTTTTCAAAACAAGTTTTTAAGTTTTATAAAAAGAAAAAAAATATGGATGCCTAGATCTCTTATAGATAACATTTTGAGGCCCAAAACAGTTTGGGTACCAAAACATTCTGTTGTTTGATTTGTCATTGTAGGGAACAAACCATGTGAAAAGAAATGAAAAATGGTTTATGGATAGTGGTTATTCAAGAAATATGAGTGGTGATTTCTAAAATTATTACATACTATCAAAAATTGATGGAGGATATGTCACATCTGGTGATAATTCATATAGAAAAATAATCAGTATTGGATCAGTTGTAAATCCTCATCCAATCCTTATAAACAAAGTAATTTATGTTGAAGGATTGAAGAACAATCTGATAAGTATTTCTAATTTTTTATGATGGTTAATCTATTAATTTTTATAACAATGTCTATTTAGTTTTCAAAGATAAATTTATTAATTTTAAAGAACCCAAGATAGAAAATGTTTACACACTAGATCTTAATTCTTTATATAGAAAAAGTGTAAATTATTTAAATAATGAAATTGATGAATCGTGGATTTGGAATAGAAGTCTTGGACATTAAAATTATAATTACTTGAAAAAATTTTATAGGAAACATTTAATTTCTAACTTGGATAACATAAAATTGAACAAGAAGAAGATATGTGATGCATGCCAAATGGGAAAGCAACACAATTCATCTTTTAAACTCATTAAAGAGGTTTTTATATCTAGACCTCTAGAGATCATCCATTTGGATCTATTCAAACATACTAGAACTGAAATTATTGCTATAAAATCATTTTTTATATGATAATTTAAGATTTTTTAATATTTACATGGTTTTACTTTTTAAGACTCAAAATTGAAGCATGTTCCATTATTATTTATTTCTATAAACTTGTGTAAAATAAAAATGATGCTAAAATATGGTCTTTAAGAAGTTATCATGGAGGTGAATTTGAGAATCATTAATTTAATTCTTTCTAATCTAATCAAGGAATTAAACATTTATTCTTAACCCCCAGGACACCTTAATAGAATGGTTTTGTTGAAAGGAGGAATAGGACTTTGTAAGAAATTTCTAGGACTATGTTATGTGAGTATAACATGACCACTTATTTCTGGTTTGAGGCTATTAATATAGCATGTTATGTCATTAACAAATTTCTAATAAGACCATTTTTTTTATAAAACACCCTATTAATTATGGAATAAAAAAACCAATGTTATGATACTTTAAAGTATTTGGAGGTTTACATATTGAACACCAAGGATAATATTGGAAAGCTCTATCCGAAGGCTGATCAAGGTATCTTCCTAGGTTACTGTACTAATTCTAAATCTTATTGAGTTTTCAATAAAAAATCAAGGATTGTTGAAGAATAAAGTCATGTTATTTTTTATGAAAGTGACCTCTCTAATCATAAAATGATTCAAACTGATGAACATGGTGATTATCTCAAAGGTACGAGACATGGATCCATCTTTAACAACAATAAGGATGATGATTTGGAACTTGATTACTTTAAACCAAATCTAGTAAGGGTTGATACTAGTGAACCAGAAATTTTGTTTCTTAGAATAACTAGAAATCATAAAGACCATACTCTAGAAATAGTTATAGGAAACTTAGATAATGTATTAAGAACTAGAATAAACATAGTAAATATAGTTTAATTGTTTACCTTAATTTCCCAACTAGAACCTAAATTCGTAGAAGAAGCTTTATCATATGAATGTTGGTTCTTAGCTATGCAAGAAGAGTAAAATCGGTTTATAAGAAATAAAGTATGGGAATTAGTGGAAAGATACTTGGACTATCCGGTAATTAGAACAAAATAGGTTTTTAGAAACAAGGAATATGATCATGGTGTAATAATAAGAAATAAAGATAGATTAGTTTCAAAAGGATACAATCAAGAAGAAGGAATATATTATGAAGAAAAATTTTCTTCAATAGTTAGGTTAGAAGCTATTAGAATCAATATATCATATGCATTGTATATGAATTTTAAATTATATCATATGGATGTTAAATCTGATTTTCTAAATGGATTTTTAATGGAGGAAGTTTATGTAAAACAACCTCCTATATTTAAAGATCCTAATTTTCAAACTTTTTTTAAAACTTACTAAATCTCTATATGGACTTAAACAAGATCCAAGGTAATTTTAAGAGAGATTTATCTCTTTTATTTTTTCAAATGGTTTTACAGTAGGAATGGAATACCCTAAATTATTTAATAAAACTACATCCTCATATATTTTGTTAGTACAAATATATGTAGATGATGTTATTTTTGGATAAAAAATAAAAAATTATGAAATGATTTTTCAAAACTTATGAATTTTTTTAAAATTATTATAATGGGAGAGTTAAATTATTTTCTAGGATTTAAAATTTAACCAAAATATTTTGGAAATGTTTTAAATCAAAGAAAATGCATACTTTATTTACTTAGGAAGTTTTTACTTGAAAACATTAAGACTTAATCAACTCCTATGAGATCCAATTTTAAACTTTATTTGGATGAAACTGGAAAACTAGTTGACAACAAGTTATATATAGAAATCAATGGAAGTTTATTGTATCTTATTGAAAGTAGGCTCGACATTATGTTTTAGTATGTATTTTTGTATGATTTCAATACAATTTAAAATAAAATCATTTAAATTCTACCAAAATGATTTTATGATATTTAAAAGAAACTATGTATCTTTATTTTATTTTTTCAAAAAAATATGATTTAAATTTAATTTCATATTCTGATTCTAATTCTTTTGGATGTAGATTATATAGAAAAAACACCTTAGGAACCTGTCACGTTCTTGGTAAATTTCTTATATCTTGGTCGATTAAGAAACAACACTTTGTAGCATTATCAACTTCTGAATCTAAATATATTGTAGTAGGAAGTTGTTCTCCACAATTTTTGTGGATATAACACACCTTAGAAGATTTTGGATTTAATTTTAATTATGTTATAATCAAATGTGATAACACAAGTGCTATAAATATTTCAAATAATCTGATAAATCATTCATGAATAAAGCACATTGATTTAGGAAATAATTTATTAAGAGATCATTAACAAAAGAATGTTATCTCTTTAGATTTTGTTTATAATGAAAATCAATTAGTGGATATAGTTACTAAAACACTATCTACTGAGAGATTTTATGTTATTAGATATGAATTTGGCTTATTTAATTTTACTTAAATGTTATATTTATTTATTTTCTTTTACAGAATTTCATGTTTATATAAATACTTAAATACTTTTGATTGTCATATTTTATTCGATATATATATATATATCAATATCGTATTAAATTACTAGTTATATCAATATAACATGTCACCTATATTTTGTAATGATCACTCTACACATAATTGTATAACCCCTCGTTTACTGCAAAACAAAAAATGGAGAGAGAATGTATCGACTCTACATTTGAAAACTTTTTGTAAACCCTTAAACCCCCATCCTTCTCCACTTTGAACCCTTATTACCCTACCCTTTAAATCCTATAGACTTCACTTAGAATATAAAAACCCAAGAAAATCGATAGAGCTCCCATGTGTAGGGAAAAGTGTCAAAGAATGAAGAAGAAAGTCTTGAGTGGATGAGAAATAGATTTTTCCTAGCTAGACAGAACAAATTCATTACTAAATAAGGTTATAAATTGAAAAGGATAGAAGTATGTGTTTGATGAAATATGAACTGAGTTCATTTTTTAGAAGGAGGTATATGAGTTTTATAAAACATGAGTTTTTCATTTTTTTTATAAGAAAGATCTTATTACTGCAACTATCAACCAGAAACACATTTCGATAATTTCATTGAAAATGGATGAGGTACTCAAATATCCTCATGAAGTTCATATAGACTTTAGTACTGGGTTGTTTGTGATAAACAAATTTAGTCCACCTAAAGTCATGAAGTATTTTTTTGGCTCCACCTTCAGTGAAAAGAAAACCACTAAGGAACTAGAACCTGAAAGAATTTTTTTGAATTTTATCTAGTCTACTATTGCTCAATGTGATAGTGAGTTCAAGAAAGGTTTGTTTCAAGATATTACTTTTTTATACATATTCATGGTCAAAAAACTTTTAAATCTAGTGTGATATATCATGAGATATATGCATCATATTCAGAATAGGTCAATTATTTTCTATCCTTATAGAAGGATATTAACTTTGGTTTTTTTTAATGATAGATTTTTCCTGAATGATGAAACAATAACTCATATTCATGGTTTGAAAACTTTAAGTGAAATTATTTTAAGGAAACATGGTTTGTATTAGAGTTTCTCACTAAAAAAATGGTTTTAGTAAGTCATAAATAATTCATCGAAGTAGATCCTACCTTGATTCAAGGGGATATATCCCAAATGGGATTATCAAGTGATGTTGGAATTCCTTTAGAAATACCATTTGATCAAACAGATGTATTAGATGGTGAGACTCTCACTAATATATATAGAAGAGTCAGAATTTTTGTTCAACTTGAAGCACAAGTTACTCCTATAGCAAGTCATCCTCCAATTCCACCGGTCAGAGAGCAGTTAACCTCCATAGTTACTTGGTTAGTAATTGTTGATCAAAGAAAAACAATTTTAATATCCACAAGTGCTACACCAACCATTCTAGTGTCTCCATCTGAAAAATATAACTAGTTAGTCATCTTGGGAAGAAATAGATTTAAATTAGAATAATTTAGATATAATGAAGCATACATTCATGTTTAAGGAAATTTGAGAATCGATGATTCTCAAAGCATGGAATTTCAAAAAAATAGTCCATATCCTATTCATACAAAGCATAGATGTTTACAATCTCGTTCTACTAACAAGGTTAATGTTTATATATCTCTAGAGAGTTACTTGAGACTATTATCTAAAATGTAATTAATAAAATCTAAAGGGTGATGTTTTAAGCATTTTTCAAATCATTATAGATGAAGTTAAAAGTTTCCCAGTCCTTCCTAAAGAATATGTTGAGTTAGTTGATCAATAAATAAAAGAAATTAGTTCTCTTTTGTATCAAAATATTCCATAAATTCAAGGAAATTTGATCCAAGTGAATAAATATGTAAGATTTATCATCATGGGTCTATAAAAAATAGATAGCTCTTTAGAGAATAACTTTGAAGTTATAGAAAATAAGGTTTAAGACCAACATGAAGTAGTGGTCAATAGTTTGAAGCCAGATTACTCCAAATATAAAGAAGAAGAATAAGATGATGCTTTTATAAAACCTTCAAGAAGGCAAGTTTCCAGAAGAGGAAAAAAGGTTTCTTCTATCATTGGTATGATAGAAAACCGGTTTGAAGTGTTAAATAATTTGATAACTAGTTGTGACAAGAGAGAAATGTGTAGAATTTCATTGGAAATTTATCTCAACATTCATGGAATGGATTCACAACCCTTTTGGACTAATTTAAAAATGATATGGTGAAAATAATATATGCTTGCATCGATTCCATTTTTCATATTCACGGAATACATTTTTTTAGTTCCTCAAATTGTCGATCATTATCCATCCACCAGTCATCATTTGAAGGAAATTCTTAATCCCACTAAACTCTATCAATGGGAAAACCTTAAATTTTATAAATAATTGTCCTTACCATTACCTAAAACAAACTATAAAATATCTTCTACCTATATAGATAATTCTAATCTGGAGAGGGAACAACAAGCTGCTCTCAACATTCAATCTTCTTTGATAAGGGTCACTCAAAATGATTGTGTATGAATTGGAGCATCCTTACTAACACAGAGTGATGTTATTAGGAAAATTGATGATTCTCTACTACCATTATCCTCATTACCCACTTGAAAACCCTTATCATTCAAGAAACCTCCTCAGAAAAATCTTTTCCCATTGCAATATTGATACATTCTTCTCAACTTATGAGAACAAATTGTTCTCTTTTAGCAATCATGTGAATCATTGCATGCTTCTATTGCATACACCTCTCTTTTTAAAATATTTGAATCCATTTTACATTAAAATTTCAATGCCTGAATGATTTTATGCATTTAATATTCTGTTAGGATTTTTACATTTGATATGATGCTATATTTTTACTAGTTTTTCAATATTCTTGTCTTGTGATCTTTTTTACTCTATACTGTTTTGAATGTTTATCTTTTTGGTTGATATGTTTTATTTTTTTATTTTTTTGATACCTTATGAACACTATTAAATTCCAAATTCTATTCAAAATTAGTTGTATTTATTGTTTACCAATGTTCATGTACAATATTGATTTTATTCCTTACTCTAATTCTTTTTTATATCACAAAATGGGGAATAAGAAAATAAAAATAAAATAATTTAAATTTTAAAGTTTTGTCTATTTCTTCAAAATGGGGAGAAGAAAAGGATAGTACAAAAATTTATGTTTAGTTCTTGGAAGAATAAAATAATTTTCAAAGGGAATTTTCATTAAAATGGAATAAGAAAAAAGACATATATATTTATAAAAGTATTAAATTATATGAAATTTTTTGAAAGTTGAAAGCATATTGTATAAATTTTTTGTTTTCTATCTCATGGGTTTTTTATCATAAAAAAGGGGGAGATTGTAGGACATAATTATATTATTCTAACATATCTCATTTTATGTGTTTTGATGATTTAAAAAATCCCTAATATTGTTATAAAAAGTTTTTCTTAAGTGTCTCAGATCATATTAAAAGAACTTATCTTATGATTGATTCTCTAAGTATTTATCTTATGGAATGTGAAGCATTCTCTTTATGAAAAAGTAATTTTATCTTATATAAAGAAAATATTATCTTTTTCCTACTCAGAATCTGAAGGATCCTAGGTGAAATTTTATCTTATGGCATAAAATATTATCTTTTGATAATCGAATATGGTTTCATAATGAAAAATATTTATCTTACACTAAAATTTTATCATATGAAGTATTGAGAATAATTCATCTTATGAAGAAAGAATATAATGATGTAATGAGAAGAATTTAAGGAAACCCATGAAATATTATCTTATGAAGTATCAAATGAATTTTTTTAGTCGAGTTTTACATGTCATCACTTTTTATCTTACACAGAAAATTATTTTACACAACATGAAACTCAGTTTCTCTTACACACTAAAAATTGGAGATATACTTTATCTTAGGAAGTCTCTTTATAAATTCATCTTATGAAGATAGTACTACTCGACACATAAATATCATCATGATTACCTATCATATTTATTATGATAAGTTTCTTCCTACCTTTCAGTATATCAAAAAAATGTTTTCTATTTAAAGAAAGGTCTATGTAGTGTTGCTATAAATATAAAGATCTAAAGAAGAATAAGCTATCTAACATTGCTAGTACAAATTTATATTCCATATTTTTAAATAAAAATTTCATATCATTAAAATCCTATCTTATTAGCTCTCTCTCTCTCTCAATGTATTATTAAGTTAACTGTTGTGATTATCTTGTATTATCTTGTTCAAAATCAAAACAATATAGATATAAATAGTGGAGTTTGTAGCTACATAAAGAAGATAACAATAATGAGTAAAACACATACCTATGTTCTTACTCAGAAAACCTAAACACAATCTACACTATATATAGACCACTTCTAACTATTTCTTGAGAATAGTGATTACAACTTTATCTTTTTCATATGAAGATCACCCAAAGAAGTATCTTGAAGACTATCATCTTCTCAGGATGCATCTTTATCTGCTTTTAGTTTATGATTAAAACTTTTTATTTAAAAGATTCTCCAAATATCTTTTTATCCATTTTTTCAATAATACTTTGTATAATAAAGTGTGTAAAGGCTATGGATAAGCCTTGTGAAGGGAGATTCTATTTGAAATCTCACATACCTTTCTATTAAGTGACAACTACTTTTACTCAACTGGGAACCCCTAGTAAAAGGGTTTTTTTGTTTAAATCACCAAACTCATAGATTTTAGTGTTTGTGGAGTGGACTAGGGGATTTCTATTCCCCAAACCACTATAAATCTCAGTGATCAAACTTTTTCCCTTATGATTTCATATTTCCACTACATATTTTCTTAAGGAAATATTTGAACTCTCACACCTTGAATAGGGTAGTTTAATAATGAATAAAAATTTAGGAACTCAATTAACCCCCCCCCACCCTCTTGAGTTATTCTTATATTCATCATCATGGACAAAAACTTGAGTGAAAAATACTTGAGCAAAGAATAATGGTGAAAGAGTAGTGTGAAGATAGAATAATAAATATGGAAAGGATAAGGAGGTAGAGAGAAGAACTTATTTGAATTGAGTCTCATAAAATGGTGGAATAAATGTGGTAGAGAGAACCTACTTGGGTGAACCCACCTAAGAAAATGGAGTTGTGAAAAGATCCCTTGAGTGAATTGACCTAGGTGAACCATAGTTATGTGAAGGGACCTAAGAAAATGAAGCTGGGAAAAGAAGACCTGGGAAAATCCAAGGACTTGGGAAAATAATATATAGAAAAAGTTAGGGACTTGAGAAAAGGTGGCCTAATAAAATCCAAGGACTTACGCGAACTACTTGGGGAGAAATTTTGGAAATAATTAAAGCATAAAACTCAAATATTAATAATGAAATTCTCATTTTTTGTTCATTCCAATTTAAAGGTGACCTTCAATTTGTTAAGTTGAGAATTCATCCACCTAAAGAAGTGCGCACACAAAAAGTCGATAGAGGTGATCCAAGAGAGGTAGTGAGTTATCCCTAAATTATTTACAAAGGAAGTGCATCGAGTATGGAGTGACCATGACCAAATAAATAATCCACTAACACTAGTGAATAATATTGTATTTTGGTATGACCAAAACATCATCAACATATACTCCTTAGACTATCCCTTAGTTGTGAGCTAAGTAAAATTTTTGTCTCCTATTTTAATTTCTGCATTTTTTATTATAGTGGATGTGTGAATAACTTCAACAGTTTTAATGAGTTCCATCCAGTATGAAAATAAGATTCTAATAATCAAAAAAGAAAATTTTACTCCCTGATTCACCCCTCCCCTCTCAGGGTGTCTCAGGCTACAAAATTTGGTATGAGATCTATAGATAAGAGCATTAAATGTTTATTTTGAATTAAATTATAGAGAACATGGTAAATAATAAAGGGATTCATCTATTTTATAGAAGTAGATATCTGGTCTATAAAAATAGGATGAGATCTCACCCATGATCTCTTATCTTAAAAGTTTTATCTACTACTATACATGGAATATATATTAGTGATGTATCATAACTGTACATGAATGATATGGAATATAAGCTTCTTGATGCTGATGTAAAGTCTCAAACCACATTATCTGGAGATCTATAAAATTAAATTTACATTAAATCAGTGAGTTTCCATTATTTCATGGTTACGTGGGATAAATTTTACAACATTTATGAAGGTGGTGATAAGGTGAATGAAGAAAAACTTCAAGTGTTTCATAATAATTTTGACAATATGAAGATACATACAGATGAAAATGATGATAGTTTCTTCATTAAAATCACTGATATCATATAATATATTTGAGTATTGGGTGAAGAAATTAAGGATATTGATATGGTAAAGAAGAATTTTCTATGGCTACCACCTCTATATAATCTAAAGATATCATATCTTGAAGAAAGGGATTTGGCCACGTTATCTCTTAATGATCTGATAAGAATATTGGTGGCCTATAAAATGAGATTTAATCTAGGAGTTTCAATTAATTTAAATAATGAAAATTATTTTAAATATATAGAGAAACTTGAAATTTCTAAAGTCACTGATGGTGAAGGGGATGTGGATGATGAATTTATCTCCCCTATGGCTAGAAAATTCAATAGATGAAAGGGTATATTTTAAATAAAGGTACCTCTAGATTATTTATGGTGTGATAAATTTATAAACATTACATAAATGTGTCAAAGAAAATATGATGATGATAGTTATGAAAAACTTTTTCAGAATCCATGAAGAAAATTCTCCCCTAAAAGGGATTTTAAACTTGAAAGATCATCTGGAAAAAAATTCAATGAAGGATATTGGTAATAAAAGAAGAGAAAAATAATAAATACTATCTAAAAGAAGTGGAGATAGTGTTTAAATATTATATAAAAGATTCAATAATGGCTACTGTTGGGAAGGAAGAACCTGAATTGGAAAATGTCAATGAATCAAAAGAAGCGGTAGATCTCAAGGTGTAACTTGAGGGATCTCTTGAAGAGATTAATATCCAAATAAATAAAATAAAAAAATTAATATATTACTAAAATACTATTTTAATTATGTTGATCAAATTAAATCCAAAATTTATTGGATATAAGAAGAGTAAGACAATCAATTGTCTAGTTGTAAAAGTTTGTGAGAGTTTATAGAATTCCATATAAATATTGAATAATGGAAAAAGGATATTGATGAACTTAATGTTGTACTATAGGAGAGAGATAAAAAGTTTGAGTTCTTAAAATAAGAAGTTGTTTCATTAAGAAATAAATTTTAATCAAAAGTGAAATCAAGTGATTCTCATAAAATGATTCATTTTTGAGGTATATAGATGGGGAATTGATTGAAAGTGTGAAGAGAGGTTCATAAATTGTTGAGAATATTTTTTTAGTGAACAAAGACCCCAATGAGTGAGTAAAATTGGAATTAGTTTCGATGTTAATACATCAAAATCATAAAATAAATAGATTAGAATAAAGGTAAGAAAAAGGTTGATGATTTTGGTTTCAAAACTAAAGACCAGTTATACTGAAAAATATATCTCATATAAAAGGAAATAATAGAGTTATAAATAATTCTCATTCCTCAATGGTTAACCAAAAATGTCCATAAAGTTTTATGAATTATGGGGACATGTGGGGGAATGAAGGAGGGAAGGTGTTCACTTTTATGAAATGTAAATTTTGTGGCTTTTATGGATACTCCATGCCTTGATATAAAGAGTAAAGAAGCAATTTTAATGGATAAGTATTTGGTATTCTACAATGGAGGATGAGACTATATCCTTTATCATATTGAAGAAATAATTTCTATGTGTATTTTTTTCAATACACCAACTTTGGGCATAAATACATTAATTATAGGTAAAGAGGAAGTGAAAATAGTAATTGTAGATGTTATAGACAAATAAATGTAGGTAAACCAATAAATATCCCTCTAAAAAATAAATAATCTTTATTGGAATAAGAAAAAGAGCATGATTTCACCATGCATGCTGAGGAGAAATTGTAGAGGACATATTATGACACTACTCAAATGGGTATCTTATAGAAGGAAAAATGAATATTGGGAAGGCTAATATAATAGATATTTCTCTCAAATATTCCAATAACATCAACACTTGGATCATAGATAGTGGTTTATTATCCCATATTATAGAAAATATGAATCTTATAAATAATATATAGGAAAGGATTGATGGAATTATTCATTTAGGAAATGATGGTGCCTTGAAAATCAAAGGCAATGGAAATAATCAGTTGGTTGGACATGAACTAAATAAAATAGAAGTTCTCTACAAGGATGGATTATGGCACAATATATTGAGTGTGAGTCAACTCTATGGAACCTAATTTTATATTAATTTAATTAAAAGGTATGTATTATCAAAATAAAACCCATAAACTCTCTCATGAGAGGTTGGGGGATTAATGGAAATCAATATTAGGTGGATAGTAAAAAAATACATTTTTCCTACTTATTGAGAAGTATAACGGCATTTGGCATTGAATAATTAGTCACATTCACCAATAGATCATGGAGAATCTATCCAAGATAAATTCTACAATAAACATTTTAAATATAAAAAATGATTGTTAAAAATATTTGATGGTTGTATATAGGGAAATATAATATGAAATATATATTGAAAAAATAAGAAAAGTGAATCCAATATCATAAACTTGTTGTATATCGATTTATGTGACCTAATGAATATATCTAAAACATAGGGGAAAGATAATTAATTCTTTTGTTTTTTGAAGATTATAGTAGAATGGAGTGTGTTATGTCCATTCATTGAAATAGGGAATTGATGGACTATATGAAGAGGTACATGGTAAGAGTAGAGAATGAGACCACACATACAATCAATATCTTGTGTTTTGGTAATGGAACATAATAGTTTCATATTTAATTTCATAAATATATTTAGAATAAAGGTATTAAGAATAAAGTATCCTCTATAAGAACTCCACAACATAACGTATTTTCTGACAAATGAAATAAGAAAGTGAATGATACATAAAAAATGATCATTGAAAGCAGTGTCTCTTTCGATTACCGGAAGGAAGTTATAAAAATTGTAGTTTACACTCAAAACTAGGAAATTCAATGCCCTGATGAAGAAAGAACACCCTTTTAAATGTGGAATAGAAGGAATCTCTCACTGAATTTTTTTTTGTGGTTTTAGAAAGCAGATGTTGCATTTGCATCAAATATGGAAATTTGGTAAAGTATGGTGATGATGCATATAAGGGTTAATTTTTAGGCTAATTGACAAAGAGTAAGTCCTAAAAATTATTCAACAAAAGATTTAATAAAATTATGGAAATTAATGAAGTCAAAGTAATTAAAGAAAAAAATAGAAAGATTACTCAAAGTCTAAACAATGATGAATTATATAAATAAGAGGATGAAGTTGATACCACTCTCGTGGTTCAAAAAAAATTCCCCAAATGATGAGTACTCTGAGGATGAATCATAAGAGGTGTCCATTATACAAGAAAGTAATCATATTCCTTTGAGGATAAATAAGAGAATAGAGGTTGATCCATCCAATATAATTGGATACAGAACTACTCCAACATTGATGTGAAGGATGAGAAATGTAGAGAATGTTTATCTTTTTTCAATGGTGAAACCAATATCATTTAAATAAGAGGAAAATGATAAATCATGGTTTAGATACATGAATGAGGAATTTGATAAAATAGACAATAATAAAACATGGTAACTTATGAATAATATTGAACATCACAATGTGATTAGGAAGAAGTGCATATTCAAAAGTAAGTTTAACGAACATGGAAATGTGATATGAAATAAGGCATGTTTGGTTTGAAAATTCTAAAATCATATTGAAGGTATCAATATTTAATAAAATTTTGTGCATGTGGAATGACTGGAGTAAAACTAGGTTATCTTAGCAATGTTGATTCAAAGTGGGTTTAAGATTTATCACATGGATGTTAAAATGGTAGTTTTGAATGATGTGCTTCAAGAAGAGGTTTATATTGAACAGACAATAATATTCTTTATTATAAATTATGAAACTAAAGTTTATAGGTTAAAGATGACCTTGTACTATCTAAATTAGTCACCATGAGCATGATATGTTTGGATGGACTCATACTTGAATAAGATAGAGTTCAAAAGGGGTGGTATCGACTATAAACTATATGAAAAAGAATCCATGGAAGAAAACAACAAGGTTCTATTCAATGAGGATGACATCATATTCAATGGGATTTTATGGGAATATTTAGAGGAGTTTTCAAAACCTAATGATCTTAGAATTTGAAATTTCCATGATTGGTGAGATCAATTATTTTTTGGGGCTACAAGTTATTCGGAAAGAGGGATATAAATTTATCTCTCGGGAAATTTATATGATAGGGATAATGAATAAGTTTAATATTCATAATTATAAATCAATGTAGACTTTTATTGTGGTTTGAACCAAGATTAAAAAGCATTAGAATGGTAAATTAGTGGATCATACCTTGTGGATAATTGAAATTTTATAGTATTTGATTACAACATGGCAGAATATTGTCTTTGCAACATGTTTAGAAGCTAATTTTTAGAGTAATATGAAGGAATAGAATATCACAGTGTTTAAATGTATTATATAATACATATAAGGTACTCTCAATTGTGAATTTCTTTTTTATTCAATAAAAGATCATGAGTTATCTGCTTTATGTGGTGTAGACTAGGCTGGAGATGTAGTGGACCATAAGTGCACAAGAAATGATGAATTATTTATTTGGAGAAAATGTATAGGATGGTTGAGTAAGAAGTAGGAAATAACCTCATAGAGTATGGAGAAATCAGAATATATATCAGTAAACAAGTCATTCACACAACTTTTTTGGATGAAACAACAACTATAGGATATTGGTGAAGAGGTGAAGAAACCTATGGTTGTCTTCTGTGATAATAAGTGTACGATTGATCTCATAAAAAATATAGTACAACACTCTCATAAAAATAATATTGATATCAAGTATAAATTTATTAAAGAAAACTTATAGTATGTAATGGTTATAGTGGATCATGTTGGAACTAATGAACAAGTGGTGGGAATTATGACAAAGTTATTGCCAACTCTTATTTTTGAGAAACATTGATTAATACTTAGTGTTCAAACACCTCCCTCTATTTGATTAGGTTCAGATACTTCCTATATCCCCATTGATATCTAACACTTTATTTTTGTGTTTCTTGATTAGAAAATCCCATAGGGTTTATTTTCAAATGGGGAGTAATGACTATGAAATTCAATAGAGAATACCTAAAATTCAAGTGATCAATAAAGTGATTTCAAAGATAGTATATCTCATTTAGGGGAAGTATTTGACATGAAAGTTAAAGGATATATAATCCATGGGAAATGAAGGATTGAGTTTTATTGTGTTGTGAAATATATGAGATTTTTTGTATGAGGAATGGAATGAGGCATAAAATGATCTATTTATCTCATATTTTCTGCATTGAGCGTTGCTCACATTGAATAAGAGTGATAGATCAATTGTTTCAATTATTTCCATGAGAAGAAATAATTTTGTGCTAAATTGAATTTAATTTTGGATTTCCAATAAACCCAAAGGTAGAGAATTTTGGAACCAAGGTAATATATGATGGATATTTTTTTATGCTTATTGTCAATCCATTTCTGGGTTGATAAAGGTGTTTGATGAACAAGGGAGATGGTTTATAGTGATAAATTTTCATAGTGTTTTCCAAATTTGTTGGTGTGAAAATCATAGGAAAGTTTAATGTTTATTCTAAAGCAAGGGTAGTGTTTCCACACTAGTTTGATAGATTTTGTTCTAGTCACTATCTGTAAGTGAGGTTTCACCCTTGTTTGGGCATCTATCATGTGCTGGTTTGGGAAATGGTCACATGAAAGTTGATTAGGGAATCACATTCTTATTGAGTGATAGTCAGAGGTGCCACACATGTGGAGCTACATAAATGACACACCATGAAATCTTGAGCTTAAATCTGAGATAAGATAGAGGTTTTACTAATAAATACCAATCTAATCCCCTCATTTGGAGTTAATAAAAATTGGGAGAAAGATTATGAGGCTCTATCATCATGTAAGGATCGATTGAGTGACTAGATCATGAGTGAAGCATATGGGTGAATGAGTAACATGAAGATAGAAGTGTGAACAGGGAAGGGTGAAGGAGGTAGAGAAAAGGACTTGGATGAATAGGGTTTCAAGAAAGGGTATGGAAAAGAAAGTGGGGAAAACCTTCTTGGGTGAACTCACCTAAGCGAAGGAAGTTGCATGAAGATCACCTAAGTGAATTGACCTGAGTGCACCATAGTTATGCGTAGGGAACTAGGAGAATGAAGTAGGAAAAAGGGACCAGGGTGAAGAAAACTTGGGAGAAGATAGGGACTTAGGAGAACCATAACTAGGTGAATCTAGGGACATGAGTGAAGATGACCTGGAAAAAACTATGGACTTGGGTGAACTACCTGGGAAAAAATTGAGGAATTTATTGGAGCATCAAACTTGAACCTTAATGATGAAATTCCCAGTCAGCATTCATACCAATTTAAAGGTGACCTTAAAGTTGGTAAACTTAGAATACATCCAACTAAAGTAGTGGGTATGGATGGAGTCGATAGTGGCGATCTGAGAGAGGTAGTGACATATCCCTGAAATCTTTGTAAAGGTAGTTCACCTGGAATAAAGTGACCATGACAAAAAAATTATAATCCACTAACACTAGTGAATCATTGTGGATTTTGGTATGATAGAAAAATCATCGGCATATGCTCCTTGTATTAGACCTTAATGGTTAACTAAGTAAAATTGTTGTATTGTGTTTTAATTTTTGAATTTGTGACTATGGTGGATGTGTGAATAACTTTAACTCATTTAATGAGTTCCTACCAATGTGGCTAAAAGATCCTAAGAATCAAAAATAAAATTTAACACCCTAATTCACCCCTCCCCTCTTAGGGTGTCATGGGTTGTAGCACAGATCATATTTTCCCTATCTGTGTCCTAGATGATCTCCCCTACCTGCATCATATACTAGGTTTAAATAATATTCTTATCAAACCAAACCAATTAAATCCTCACCAATGACTAACCCCATGATCCATATTAAGCTCTAATACCACTCTTTCATGATTCTCCCCCATTAGAACCCCTACTGGGTTGGTGGCGATGCCGAGTACGACCCCCAAATTTTTTTTCCAATAGTCTATGGGTTGATGAAAAACATCGAGGTTATAAAACACATTAAATAGGTGGAATTAGCCTCAAAATTCCTAGGAATGATAAATAAATACACCAATAAACTCTATTTAATAAAACCAAATCTCATCCAAAATGTGAAATGCATATAATTACATATATAAAAAAGACGACGTCTCCAAAATGAATACCAAAAGAAAAGCTCCTATGACAGTGACTCAAACTCCAATAATCACCACTTTACAAGTTAGTAATGTCCAATATGATCATTAGTTTCATCCTTTGAATATGTAAAAATAAGATATAGAAGATACAGGTGAAAATACAAGTATACTCAATAGGATCCTCCCCAAAAACAATTGTTCAAATATAGAAGAAGTCTTACGAAGCCTTGACGAATAAATAGTGAAACCAATTTGTTACCTAATAAGATCGGCTACAATCCCAACCTCACCAATATTCACTCACCAAATTCATATACAAGTATAGTAATGTAATATCATGAAAATATATCGAAAGGTACCCCACACCCACTTCCTCATAGAACTAGTCTCCCTCATGCCACAACAATATACGTCTTGGTGATCTCATCCCTTACATATTCAAATGACCTTAAACCGCATGACCATCACATAACTACCCCACAACAACAAATCACAAAATCACATCACAACCACAACCACATAATAGCTCAAAACCATAACCACATAACCACATCATTACTTCATCATCTCATTTCCATCACATAACTACACCATTGTCACATAACATAACCACATTCTATCATAGCATATACCACATTCAGTAGAGAGAGAACGGAATGAGGAGTAGTCATCCATCTATATCACGATAACCACACCTAATTGATATAACATCACAACAACACATCATCAACTGCTGCCACTTCTAAATACTTCATCCACACAACATTCAAATTTTCTCCCACATTTATTCATCATTATCCACTCCAAATTCATTTAACATGTTAATTCTAGAAACTATAAATTCATATAGCCATTACTCATT
Organism: Viscum album; assembly: GCA_963277665.1. NCBI lineage: Eukaryota > Viridiplantae > Streptophyta > Magnoliopsida > Santalales > Viscaceae > Viscum > Viscum album. The sequence goes on from OY728142.1 coordinate 1,937,798,488, forward strand.
CACATATTTTACCACTACTATAGTTTTGGGTTTATTCAGTGATAACCTTTATCAGTGCTTGTGAAAAGCAATGATAAATGTTGTGATGGTGCATGCGCTTCCCACATCAAAATTACATATATTCAACCTCTTATTTATATATGATTCTGCCACATCCCAATGCTAGAAGCTTGTTGTGGGGATGGGATCCCACATACACACTCCATACACCTATATGGGCATCTCCCTACACGCATGGGCCCACACGTGCCTTGGTCCACCCTATGATCCTCGTGGGCTTTAGCCCACCCGTATACACATGGGCCACACGGGTCGGGTCCTATATGACTTGGCCTACCTGCCCCCCCCCCCCCACCATCTGAGCATATACATGGCCCGACTCACCTTCATATGCGGTCCATGGACCCCGATCTTTTATATATACCAATAAAAAAAATACAAGTATTAAAAATATTAAAATAATTAAAATAATTAGAAAATAAAAAATGAATAAATTTAAAAATATATATATTTAAAATGTTATTAATTAAATAATTATTAAAAAACTATATATATATTATGAATATTAATAAATAGTACATATTAAATATAGATATATAAAATGAATAAATTGAAATAATTAAACAAATAATAATTTAAAATCTGTAAATAAAAATAATATTAATTAAATAATTATTAATAAAAATGAAAAAAATTAGTATAATTATATATAAATTATAAATATTACTAAATATTATATATTAATATAGATATATAAAATGAATTAATTGTAATAATTTAAAAAATTAAAAAAGAATAAATTACAAAATTATAAAAAAATTATTAATGAAACAATTATTAATAAAAATGAATAAATTTCATATATATATATATATTATAAATAATAATAAATAATATATATTAAATATAAGTATAAAAAATAAATAAAATGTAATAATTAAAAACATATTAATGTCTTATTCATTTTTAATGGTTTTTATACATTATTCATTAATATATTTAATATATAAATATATTCATATATATTTATATATATATATCAATATATATAATATTTACTAAAATATGATTTATATAATATGAAATATTTATGCATACATTAAATAAGTCATATATTTAGTGAAAATGGTTTATAATTAAAAATTGATATCATTTAAAAATATCAACTAATTGTATCGAGTAATGGATATTTAATTGAATATCATTTTATTTTTCAATTTAATATATATCAAAAATGTGTTGCATTGATTTCACACATACATATACATAATTAATGCATTTTTATATATAATGCATATACACATAATATTTTTATAATTTATTCAAATTTTAATATTCAGTTTAGAATTATATTTATTAACATAATATATTTAATATATATTATGTTTCTAATTGGTAAATTTTATCATTTTTATATTTTTATTCATTATATATTATTTCTTTCTTTTTAATATTTTTCAAATTTATTCATTTTTAATCTTATTTATTCATTAGTAATCTTAATTATTATTATTATATTTTTTGTGATTTATTCATTTTTAATTTTTCATTATTCAATATGTTTATAATTTTATCCATTTTCAATATTTATTTATACATGTTTATTCCTTAACATTTAATGTTTTTTATATGGTTTTAATTTATATAATTAATATGTATTCATTCCCTTTTTAACATATATAAATATTCATTTTTAATTTTGTAAAATTGTCTATATAATTAATAATGGTTATTCATTTTTAAAATTTATTCATTCTTATAATTATGTATTTCATTAATAGACCCTGCATATTATATAATTTCATTGTTCAATTTAACATATATCAAACTTGTATATATATATATACACATTAATTTCACACATGCAAATATTTAAGTAACTAATGAAATATTATGAAGTAACAAAACACCTAATATTTATGCAATTTATTCGAATTTTAATATTTATTTTATAATTTCATTTAGTAACATAATATATTTAATATATTATGTTTTTAATTGGTATTTTTTTTTAATTTTTAATATTATTAAGGTTAGTATTATTTATTCATTTTTAGTATTTTTTTGAATTTAATCATTTTCTAATATTTATTTATAAATATTTATTTACCTACTTGAATGGCCCGAAGGTCTATATTTTTATTCATTTTTTATAATCCCCCTTTTTAAGGGTTGAAGGGGAACCCTTACATGGCCCTTAGGCTTCGTGACATTACATGTCCTAAATGTCTTAGAAGGAATTCATCCCAAACTATGACTACTTGGAACTGCCCCTCCCCATCGTCTACATCATGATGTAAACTCTCCACCTTTGCATGACTATTCGTATAATTTTCTTGTGTAGAAATGCATAGTCCTAGTACCGATGGCAATTTTCATTCCCTGTCATTCTTCCAAATCTGTTTAGCTCTGCTATGATGAATGCGCCTTCTCTTAATCCTCATTTGGAGTCATGTTCCTTTGTAGAGTCTGTCTAGTAACATCTACACATCATGTGGCCTGGAGGCCTTGAGGTGTCCCGAAGGCCTTGAGGTGGCCCAAAAGACTTACTAATCCAAAGGCCTAGGTGGATTGAAGGACTGAAGGGCTTGAGAACTAAACTGGTGGCCTGAATGTCGAATCTGATGAATAGTTTTGGCTACTGCAGTACCAAACAGTACCTTCTACAGTACTACTACAGTACCCATAAATATGTCTCTGCCCGGATTTGATCATGGGTCTCATGGATACACTTGAAGAGTCACCACCAACCGGGCTAAGGCATATGTGAAAAACGTGTGTAAGGGTAACGCTCACCTCCCACTGGGGGCCCCACCAGGCCCAGAGTGCACCGCATGTTCCCCAACTAGGAAAATGGCTTTGAATCGCCCTATGCATAATATGCACAGTGTCTGAGTCTAGCGAGACTTGAGCCTGGACCATTTCTTATGGAGAGTAAGGGGTATAATCAGCGGGTACCACTCGGCTAACACCACATGGGCCTCATATTTATTTACTATATTTTAATATTTTCAATATGTATTCATCTTCATTTCAATATATATTCATATTTTATTTTTTTAATAATTTTTATAATTAATAAAACTTATCCATTTTTCAATATTTTTAAAGTCATCTCATTTTTAATTATTCAATTTCACTATTTTTTAACATTCATGCATTTAAGATTATATAATCATTAATAATATTAAAAATATATTCATAAATAAATATTTATAAGTAAATATATTTATAAATTTATATTTAATATATTTATAAAATAATATATTTATAATTATAAATAAATATATATATTTTTTAAAGTATTTATATAATTATGAATAAATAATTATATATTTAAACAATTATAAAATTATGATAAACATATTTAAATAATGAATATATATACTATATTTATATCAACATTTATAAATATTTATTATTATATATATATAATGATATAAATATATTTATAATTATAAAAAAATAAATATATTTTTTAAAAAAATATTTATATAATTATAAATAAATATATTTAAATAATGAATATATTTAATATATTTATATTTATATTTATATTTATATTTATATTTATATTCATATTTATATTTATATTTATATTTATATTTATATTTATATTTATATTTATATTTATATTTATATTTATATTTATATTTATATTTATATTTATATTTATATTTATATTTATATTTATATTTATATTTATATTTATATTTATATTTATATTTATATTTATATTTATATTTATATTTATATTTATATTTATATATTAAATATATATATATATAGATTTAATTATATATATAATGATATAAATATAATTATAATTATTTACAAATATTTATAAATTTATTTAAAAATATAGTTATTTATAATTGTAATTATAATTATATATTTATAATTATATTTATAAATTCATATTTATAATTTTCTACATTTATATTTATTTATTTATTTATAATTATATACATTTAAATTTTTTAATTATATTAATTATATTATTAAAATTAATTATATAGGTCTTTATCAATGAAAAGGTTTTAGCATTGATAAAGATATCTTTTATCAGCTCTTCTTTAGCACTGATATAGAGGTCTTTTATCTACAATTATTATTTTAGCATTGATAAAACCCCTCTATCAGCATTTTTTGGAAGCAATGATAAAACCCTCCTCGATCTTTTAAAAAGAACCCTAACCAAACTGATTTATGTCATACCGTTCAAGATCTTGAGGATGTTCATCTCTTCCACCTCTCCCCCTCAATCTTCTCTTGCATGAATCAACTCTAAAATATAAGGTATGCTATTTTTTCTCCTCTCTCGTTTCTTGCTTGTCCGAGTTCAGCAGTGTGTGATAGTGCGACATTATCTTGGTTTGGTGGTCTCATGGTTTCATGTTTAGGAGCTCTATTGATGAATTCCCCACCATCGTTCATCCTCCTATGAAGGTCCCTTGTTTGTGGGTCTCTGTATTTATGATTTTACCCTACTACAACTCGCATAGGTCCTGCTTTGATGACATCTAGTTCACGGTGTTGTGTTTTGGTTTTTTTGTTTCCCTAGTTTTTCATTATGGTTTCTCTTGAACCTCCTATGTTCCATTTTCCTATCCCCATCACAAATGTCCCCATTTCAGTCTTGCTAGTCGGCTTTAAGGATTATTTGAGATGGTGTTGGGGGCTCCTATGGTAGAATACTTGATCCCGTAGTGTTTCTTTTATCTCGGTTTCTCAAGTTTTTCGATGTCTCCCCCATCTCGTTAAAATAGAAGGCATACACAAGTTCCCTCCACACCTCATTTAATAGAGTCACTTGTCGATTCCCCATTAACCATTTTTAAAGGGGACATTTTGATTATAAAAAATATAGATTTTAGTCTAATAAAATTGAATGGTTATCTAAGTGAAACTTAAATTAGAGAAATAAAGTATAGGGTATTCAAATGTTGTAGATATGGTAATCAATATTTTTATGCAAGGGTCATAAAAAAGTGTCATTAATATGAAAAAATGCATGTATAAACTTAGAAGAGAAAGATAATGAACAAGTCCTGATAGGGCCTTGGTAGAGAATCCATAGGATGTGTGATATTTATATAGAAAGTTAAAGAAGTCGACCAACCCAACACTTACCTCAGAATTACCCTTTTGATCTACAATTCCTCAAAAACACTTTTATTTTGGGTTAATATAATTGTATTGTGATATTTTGGTTATATGAAAATGTTTTTGGTTATGATTTCATTCATTATGAAAGTTTTTGGTTTTGGTAATGATTTCTATTCAGATGAAGCTTTGAGTTAGAATGTTTTTGGGTTATCGAATGTTGTAGGGAATTGCTTATATTAAATTAGTTACATGATGTTTGAGGACTATAGATTGGTTCAAGTTCCATGTGGATTTAAAACTAATAATTTAGGTTTGGACCATGTGTAATATGCTTAAATGGGAATATTGGGTATGGGTTTGATTGATTTTGCTTATGAATTATGAAAATGGCACACTTTTTTGTTGTATTGCCGTGAAATTTAAGATGTTTTAAAAAAAGTGATAGAATGAGTGAAACTAATTAAAACATGTTTTGAGAAGCTAACTCAAACCTCTAATAGGTCGGTTTTATTGTGTAATGTGTCTTAGGAAAGTTTAAAGTTAGTATTATAAAATACAGGCATCAACTGGGTATTTACAGTAGATGCATGGTTTGCTGGAAAAAATGCATGGTTAGTTTATATTATTTATTTTTATTATCCATGTACACAATATTATTATTTTGATCTATTGTTTATAATTAGGAATGGTTTGAGTGTCACCCATAAAATTTTCTAATTTAAAACACATTTATCTCGAACACATACATTATTAGAAGATAGTGTATTAATTTTATAAAGTTTATTATAATCTCCCCTAACCATACATGTGGTATGGATCTTATTAAGAATGAGAATACTCTTTTGGATATACCTATGAATATTTTGACTACTAGATATGAGAGATGGATTATAGTGATTTGTGTCATAGTTAGAGGTGGAATCAAAATGTTTTGAATCTCAATGATGTGAAATCCATGCTAACTGAATTTTTTGGAAAGTTTATTAATGGAAAGTATTTGTGGTGTTTTAAAGTAAATTTAATAGAGGTTTTGGATATCATTGGATATGTGAAATATAAATAAAATTGATAACTCTACTACTTTTGAACTAGGGGTTCTTCAGTGGGTTATAGTTCAAATATATTTGTTGGTATTCCTATAATACATGGTCTAGAATAATCTACAAAAAATGAGAGTAACATGTAATCCAAATTTACTTATGTTGTCAATAAGATTTTAATCCATTAGTTTCATTAAATTCCAAACTCCTTGACCCTGTGTCAAAATATGGTGATTACATGATCTTGTGTGTTCTAAGGAATGATATTTTTACACAAATTTAGAAATCTAGTTCATAATTAAATGAAAAGTAAGAACAAGCATATCCAAGGTAAGTTTTTCATCCAATAATAAATAAAGTTTGTTTACCAACATATTTATTACCTACTTTTTGTCCCACAAAACATAAAATGAGAACCTATACCAATATCCACATGTTTACCCTATGTTGTTTCTTTTCATGTCACCCATATATATGCTGGATGAAAACCCAATCCCACATAGATTCCCACAAAAGGATGATGACTCACATCTAAGCTTGGATGAGCAATTCCTCCTATCACCCATGGGTTTTAGGATGGAACCCCATAAGGTCCTATGTGTTGGGACCAAATGGAGCTAGGGATGAAGAAAATCGATCCTGACAATTGGTATCAGAGGGATGGTGCAGCCCAGATGTGATGTAGGGTATTTCCCAAAAACCAGTTTGACAATGATAATAGTTGCTCGTTTGAAGCATGTGAATCCATGGTGCCTTGTGTCGAAAGTCTTCCTGATCATTAACGGGCAGGCGGTGAGTCCCGGTGATGAGAAAATGGCGGTGCAAGATGGTTGGATCTGATGGATTATCGTTGAAGGGGAGGAATGTGTGGTCTTTGGTTTGAGGGGAGTACTGTTGGGTGCAAACCCAATCCCACATCGATTCCCACAAAAGGATGATGACTCACATATAAGCTTGGATGAGAAATTCCTCCTATCACCCATGGGTTTTAGGATGGAACCCCAGAAGGGCCTATGTGTTGGGCCCAAATGGAGCTAGGGCTGAAGAAAATCGATCCTGACAATATAAAATGATAACTTGTCAGGAATCATAACCAATAACATTCAAATGTTGGGTTCCCCTTTTTAGAATTATCTAAAAAATTCTCCTTTGATTATGAATATATTATGTGTATTTATTTATTTATTTTGTAAAAAATGGATATTTTATGAATCTAATAGGATGAATATAAATTGAAAATGGATGAATGATAATCATATGAAAAAGAGTATGAATATGGAGTTAAAGAGTTTATCAAGTTTTCAATAGAGCATGAATACAACCCTTATCAAATACTTTGTTTATGTTTACATTTTTTTATTTAAGAAAAATTATCCTGGAAGATTTGGAGTAACATTTGATTTTTCATAAAATAGATCAAAACTATAAATTTTGTACTAAACTTGGGGAAATTCACACTGATTAGGATGATACTACAGTTTATAGATCATTTGATATGAATACCAGTGTAAATGATGATGGGGATCGTATGGAAGAAATAAAAATAACAATTAAAGATGACCTTAATGATCATAAAAAGTTGTTTGAGAAGTTAAATAGTTATTCTAAGAGACCATTGTATACCATTTGTACTAAATACACAACATTATCATCTGTATTGAAGTTATATAAGTTGAAAACTGACAGCATATAGAGGAATGCTAGCTTTATAGAACTACTTGGTCTCCTAAATGATATGATACCAGAAGAAAATGAACTTCCTTGTCGAACATATGACACTAAATGAATTCTATGTTAAATAGTAATGATCTCTAAGAAATACAATATTGTAAAAATGATTTCATATTATTTCTCAAGGACCGTGAATTACTCACAAAATTACCTAAGTGTATCATGAATCAATACAAGAAATATGAATCGAGTACTTTTAAATCCTTATGGTAATTTATTATCATTACATGGGTTAGAATAATATATATATGTTAAGAAACTATGAGATAATTGACATGGACCATAGATATAAGAATTAAATATTGGAAACTACATCATCTAGCAGACTCACCATAGTGGAAGAAAATTGATTATGAGTATCCAAAATTTGGAAATGATCCAAGAAACTTATATCTTGTTTTATCTAAAAATAGAATAAATCCTTTTTGTGTACATATTATCACTCATAGTACATGGCTAGTTATATTGGTAAATTATAATTTTGCTTCATGTTTATGTATAAAGTACAAAAACATTATGTTGTCTCTCCTTATATCTGGACCAAAACAACCTAGTAATGATGTTGATGTATATTTGGATCCATTGATTGAAGGTCAAAAAATTATGTGGGATATAGGTGTTACAACTTATGATTCTCATAAAAGTGAATAATTCACATTGAGGTCCATGTTGTATGGGGTGATAAATTACTTTCCTGCTTATGAAAATTATTCAGGCTATAACATTAAAGGAATGTTGGGGTGTCCTATTTGTGAAGAATAGACACACTCAATTTGGTTGAAACATTCCTCAAATACTATGTTTTTAGGAAATTCAGGGTTTCTACCTTGAAAACATAAATATCAATCCTGGATGACAGCATTCAATGAGAATACCAAACAATGTTCAACACTGACTCCACTAATGGGCGATCAACTATTCAATAAAGTAAAATATATTAACATTGTTTTCAGTAAACCATTTTCAAAAAAACTTAATAAATCATGTTGTAATAAATGATTAATTTTTTTTTAATTAACCTACTATAATTTTTTGTATGTCAGAAATTTTCTTGATGTCATTCATGTAGAAAAAAATGTATTTTATAGTGTTATTAGCACATTACTAAACGTTACTAGAAAGATAAAATATGGTATCAAGGAAAGATTAGACATGATTATCATGGTGATGAGGAAATATTTGGCACTATTAAAGGGTAAAAGTCATACTTTTCTTCCTCTATAAGCTTACACTCTATCCAAATAAGAAAATTTTCAATTTTTTATTTTCTTTAATGGTGTAAAATTTCTAAAGGGATATTAATCAAATATCAAGAACATTGTCTCAATAAATAATTTGAATTTATAGGGACTAAAATCACATGAATTCCATGTTTTGATGAAATATTTTATGCTCATCACTTTAATTTGTATTCTTCTTAAAAATGTACAAAATATATTAAACAAACAACTTCTTTTTCAAATCCATATGCAGTAAATTTATTAACCTAATGAACTTTCCAATCAAGAATAAGGAGGTTGTAGTCATATTATGTGAATTATAGATGTTCTTCCCACCATAATTATTTTATATAATGGTCCACCTGATGTTTTTCTTAGTTATAGAGGTTCAAATATGTGGTCCTATCTATTATAGATGGATGTACCCCATTGAATGATATATGAAAATTTTGAAAGGGAACGTCATGAATTGAAGTTAGCCAGAAGTTTGTATTGTATAATGATATATTGTTGAAAAATATTTTGAATTCTGTTCTAATTACCTATCAGATGTTTATATGATAGGTCTCCCAAATTCTCATCACAACAAACACCTTATGGGCCAATGGATTTCCAAAAGAGACCTTGTTACAATTACCATCACATAGCGAGAGAAATATAACCTTTACATTTTACATAATAGTGAATATGTTTATCCATATGTTGAATCCCAAAAAGAAATTATTAGACATATGAATCCATAAAGGGATAAAGTATGGATATCAAATATACATAATCAATTGTTTATAGGATTGTTCTAAGATCATATTTATAAGGATTTATAATAAAATATGAATTCAATTGTTGAATGACTTCAATGGATAGCCAAGGGGCCAAATGAAAATGTTATATCTTACAGTAGTTTTGTAATTAATGGTTATATGTTCTATACAAAATATAACAATGACTGTAGAATGATTCAAAAAAGTGGAGTTACAACTGTGGCGGAAGCGATGCATATATCTGGTTCCAAGTCTAGAAATCCAATTTATGTGAATATGTCATATTTTTATATCATTGATCAGATATATGAGTTGTATTATACAATATTTTAAGTGATGATTTTCCACTGAAAATGGGATAACAATAAAAGTGTAGTGAAAGTTAATGAAATGGGCTTCATGAAGGTGAATTTTAGTGTGGAAGGGGAAAAGGATGAGTCATTCATAATGGAATCACAAGAAGTGCATGTATTTTATGTCTTAGATCCATCAAACAATAATTAGTCAATTATCCTATTGGAGACTAAAAAAATATAGGATTTTATGAAAATTAAATCAAGTATGAACCTTTCAATAGGATATCAGAATCATTTCATGGTGGTCCCAATGTAGACAATTTCTTTTATGTTATAGGGGACTATAAAGAGGGGATTGGGATTATCGATAGAGGAGCCAAATCCCTTCAAACTTTAAAGAAAATAAAGAGTGTTCAATGAGAATGTTAAAGTTTTTTTAATATACTATTCTTTTCCTCATAATATTATGTGTTATATACTATAATTATGTAATATAAATTAATTTTTTTACTACTCATGTAGAAAATAAATTTTGTACATGATGATGTTACTAATCTTAGGGAAGAACAAATGGTTGATACTGAAACTATAAAATTATTAGGGGATTAACACTCTGTTTATAAAAAAAGAATTATGCAGCATTAAATTTTTGACTAAAATTATCAAAGAAAAAAGTAAGAGTATAAAATTTGTGTTTTTCTAGAATCAACATGGAAAACCTATTTAACCCAACAAGTAAATATTTATTAGTTATGTTTGGTTCACAATGAATATGAATATTCTGATTAATATAGATTCACAATGCCATGTCCAACTTGTAATGATGGAAACCCTTTGGGAAGATATTAAGGTAATGTTACAATTTAATTTATCTATTTTACTGAAAAATTATATAATGAAATATTGGTTTAATTTTAATTATCCTTTGAAAAGTTCATTTATTTTAAACAATTTATGTAAGAAATGTGTCTTAATGGCCACTTTAAAATCCAATATAGGCTTCTAAAAACTTCTTACCAAGTTTTATCTTAGGGATACTAAGGGGAAACTATATCCCTGCCCACCAGTTACTTATGAACATATTATAAAGTAGGGAACATGGAATTATTTCATCAGTCATCATGATGATAAATCATTTCAGGTGAATTGTAGTCAATAATATATTATTTTACATTATTTATTTTATCTAATTTTATTCAAAATTATTAATTTATGAAACAGAAAATGAGTGATGGAAATAAACAACATGCATCAAAACCAATGCACCTCTATCGTACCAGTATTATATAAAAATATCTATTTATGTTCATATGTTTTTTATATGGTTTAGAAACAAGAATCGATGGTGATTGTACCAAAAGAAAAACCACTTTTAGTGCCTTTGAAGTGTCTGGAATAATATGGTCATGTTAGAGGTGTAGAATTTGGAGTGCCTCATCAAACATATTTTGAGAAGAAAAAACCATAAGAAGATATATATTTGTGATATCCCAACACGGGAGCCATTGAACGGTGCCCCAAGTTGGTTGGTCACATTCCCTCAAGCACGCCTCCCAATATGCCAAAGGGTTTCAACTAACAATGAGGGTCTGGTGAGTCAGTCTTGGGGAGACTATACCCTCTTTTATCAGAATAAAACACCAGTGGAAGAAAATAAAAATAAACAAGTACAGAAGCTTATAAATAACTAGAACAATACCATGACATATGATAGTCAAAATCATATAATACAATACTCAACTGAAAGGTAAATCATGCTATGAAAATGAAAGTTCCAAGTTTCTACAATACAACTCAAAGTAAAGACACAATGACTCCAAAACAGGTCTCGAACTGCATCTAGTTCCCTCTATCATCCTCCAATCCCAAATTGAAACCTAGCACAGGGCCTTGCCCTTATCCTGTCCTGCAACAACAAATTCTTCTCGAGTTCCAATCAGGCAGCCCAAATAGGATGTGAGTATAACTCAGTAGTACACCACCAACGATGTATAAAACGAGTCCAGTCAAAAGATAGTGCATGCATATTTATGAAGCAATAAATACAATTCATATTTTAAACAGTTATCACATTGTCATTTAATCTTTAATCATCACATTAGTCCAATTCAATTCATGTTTCCCATTTGAATCATCATTCATTATTATCATTCATTTAGTGTAGTTCGTTATGCCTAGTGACCCAAATATCATTTGAAACATCATTCATTATTATCATTCATTGGGTGTAGGTCACCATGTCTAGCACCCCAAATCTCATTGAGTATAGGTCGTCATTCCTAGCACTTCTTTTCTCAATCGGTGTAGGTCACCATGCCTAACACCCCATAATATCAATCTTGGATAACTATTGGTGAGGAATTTCATGTCCAAGTCCCAACTTCTAATTGGTCTAGGATGTCATTCCTAGCACCACAAAATCCCCGTAATTTAATCATTCTTTAATTCATAAGAATTTTCCACATTATTCATTTATTAATCTAGTGATTAGTTAAATATTTCAAAGGCCATTAGTTAATTCAACAGTTAACTAAGCATAAAAACAATAATTAATTCATCAATTAATTAATCAATCAACACAATTATATTTCTATAATTAATTCTTCACAACTAATTATTCATATCAAAACCCAACAAGTCATAATTAATTCTCACAATTAATTATCTTTGATCACATCATGGCACATAATTAATTATCACAATTAATTGTCTTTCATATCCAAACATAATTCCACAATTAATTCCCCATAATTAATTATTTTATTACAACAATTCAATATGTCAAGAAAATATATCAACCCAAAATCAATCTCTAAAACAAATATCAATTTGGGAAACCCCCTTCATTTGTTCTATGGTCAATTATCAATTAACCACCAAGGAAAATCACAAGTCAATTACATATTCATAATTACTTCAATTTAGGAATTCAATTATCAAGGGAATCTAGAAAATTTATAAACTCATACACATATCATAAATCATGACTATGGGAGTTTTATTTAGACCGCCTACCTTGGTTTATTGATAGAAGTTAGCCCAATGGAAATCCCCAAAATCCACGAGGCACAACATCGTTGATCAAGCTTCGGATCTAAATCCATAAAACCAAAATTAAGATTAAAGGCATCAAGATATTTAAAATATAGATCTATATCTATAATCCTAGATCTAGATCTTAATTCATGGGTTTAGATCTAAGAAAATGGTGGAGATCTTCTATGAAAAGATCTAGAAAATATAAGAGAAAGAATGGAAGAAGCATCGGGATGAAATACCCTTACTGGGAGGAGAATGGATCTTAAATCCTGGACTTCAATCTCAAATAATGGTGTTTAGATCACCTTGGAATATTTTTGAGAGGCTTTGGAAACTCTTAGAATTTATCAAGCCAGAGCCAAGGTTAAAGATATGGAAGTCCCAAGGGTTCGGGTGGTTTTAAAAAGGATTTTCATAATTAAAATCCCATGCACATGGTTTTTTGGGTAGAGGCGCATGGTTTAGAAAACTGTGAGCCAACTGTGAAGACCCCTATATCCATTTTTTCACAGTTGTCAAGGTTTGGTCGCACGGTTTTTCAAACCGTGCACATACCGTGCGGACCTCTTTGTCCAGTTTCGCACGCTTGGCACAGTTTGGTCACACAGTTTGACAAACCGTTCACAACCCACTATCCTTTATTTTTCCATAAAAGTTCACCAAAATTCACCTCAAGCCACTACTCTACATTAAAGGTACTTAAAAGCTTCAAAAAGTACCTAAAAACATGCTCGATATGACTCTAGAAAAGGCTGAGATCTTACAATATCCTACCTTATAACAACTCGTCCTCGAGCTGCACTCCCGAAATTCTCTAAGATTTTGAGCTAAAAATATTGGGCCATTTATCCCTCATGTCTACTTACCATTCCCAAGTTTCCTCTTGAACATTTCTATGTTTCCATAACACATGGACCAATGACACGGTCTTTCCCCATAACACTTTCTCACTATGACCTAGCACACGTACCAGATGCTCCTCAAAGGACGCATCGATCTCGAGGTCAACTTCATCCATATAAATCACATTAGAAGGGTCCGAATGATACCTATGTAGTTGTGACACATGGAAAACATCATGCATAGTGATTAATTTCTGTGAAAGTGCTAATTGGTATGCCACCGGCCCGATACTCTCTAACACCTCGAACAGTACCATGAACCTGGGTGCTAACTTTCCCTACCTCCATAACCTATGGTGACCCAATCTAGGTGACACCCAAAGGAATACATGATCACCCTCTTTAAACTCTAGGGGTTTTCTCCATCTATTAGCATATGAATTTTTCCTACTCTGAGCCGTATCCATACGCTTTCGAATCAACTACACCTACTCTGATGTCTCCTGAACGAGACTCGGTCCTAACAGCTCTGACTCACCTGCCTCTAACCAACATAGTGGTGATCTACAAGGTATACCACAAGGTTCCTCATATGGATCCATATTTATAGTTGCCTAATAACTATTGTTATAGGTGATCTCCACTAAATCCAAGGGCTTATCCCAAGAACTACAAAAGTCAAGCTCACATGATCGCAACATATCCTTTAACACCTGTATGGTATGCTCCAACTGCCCATCTTTCTGTGGGTGGAAGGCCATACTTAATAGAACCTGTGTACCATGTGCCTTCTGTAATCCCTACCAGAAGCATGAAGTAAAGCTCGAATTGCGATCTAAGACTATATTCTGTAGCACCCCATGCAAACATTTCTCCCAACTGCTCTACTGTAAAGGTTTCTTTGATAGGAAAGAAGTGTGATACCTTTGTTAGTCGATCCAAAATGACCCAAATAACATCATTACTCCTAATATTATTTGGAATTACTACCAAAAAATTCATATTCATGTCATCCCACTTCCATTTTGGAATAGGTAGCGACTGTAATAGGCCTCCAGGTCATTGATGCTCTACCTTCACCTACTGACAGGTGAAACATCTCGTTATGAACCCTGTTATTTCCTTTTTCATGCCTAGTCACCAAAACTATCATCAAATGACACAGTACATTTTTTTCACCCTATGATGTTCTACCCACCTTGAAGCATGAAATTCTCGCATGAGTTCCTCTCACATAATCGTAGGCACAACAACATGATTTTCATATAGATGATCTCATCCTCATCTATTTTCTAATCTGAAGTTGTCTCCCCACCTTCAAGGTTTTCCCTTAAGGATAAACACTCTAGATCTTCATATTTCCTATCTATAATCCATCTCAAGAGTGTAGACTCCACTACTACAAAAACTAGAGTTATCCTCTCCTGACTCTCTTGAACTACCACAGGCATTTCTACCAGAAAAGTCATCATATTCCACTCTTCATTCGACTCATGTTCCAACTGAGTCTATGTTTTTATTCTCAAGGCATCATACACACTATTCCCATTCCCGGGTGTATATGCTAGTTCAAAATAAAAGGACTACATATACTCAACCCATATTCATTGCTGAAGATTCAAGTCGCGCTATGAAAAGATATACTTAAAAGCTTTTGTGATCTTTAAAAACTATAAATTTTTCACCCAAAAGATGGTATCACTAACACTTAAGATCATAAACCATTGATGCCAACTCGAGGTCATGCGTAAGGTAATTCTATTCATGTGGCCTCAACTTCCAAGACCCATAAATAATGACTCTATCCCCTTAAATCAACACATCTCTGAGTCCAGCCCCAAAAGCATCACAATACACTGTGTAATCCTCACCCAACTCAAGTAAAACCAAAATTGGTGTCAAATTCAAGTTCTTATTTAACTCCTGGAAAGCATTCTTGCATGCTTATTTCTAAAAAGAACTTTATCCCTTTCTTTTTCAAACTAGTAAGCGGTGCTACCATTATAGAAAATTCCTAGATAAATCTCCTATAATAATCAGCTAATCCCAAAAAATATTTTAATATAAAAAAAATTGTTTGGATGCTCCTAATAAATCACAGCCTGTACTTTTTCTGGGTCCACTCCCGCAACTTCTTCTGAGATGATGTGCCCCAAAAAGTGTACCTGTTAATAAAAAACTGACATTTAGATAACTTGGAATATAGATGATGCTCTCTCGGTGTACCTAGAACGATGTCAAGATGTTGAGAATGATCGTCATGTGTCTTAGAGTAAACTAAGATGTCGTCCAAAAACACCACCACAAACTGATCTAAGTACAGATGAAATATCCTATTCATCAAGGCCATAAACACTACTAGAGCATTAGTTGACCCAAAAGGCATTACAACAAACTCATAAAGGCCATACCTTTTTCTGAAAGCAGTTCTTGGTATATCAGAAGTCCAAACTCTCACCTGATGGTACCCTGATCTCAAATCGATCTTTGAGAACACACTAGCCCCTTCGGCTAGTCAAAAAAATCATCGATATGTGGAAGAGGATATCAGTTATTCATAGTCATTTTTTTCAACTTTCGGTAATTGACACACAAGCATAAAATCCTGTCGACCTTCTTTGCAAACAAAACAGGTGATCCCCGAGGTGATGTACTTGGCCAGATAAACCCTTTATCCTTAAATTCCTCTAACTGTGTTTTGAGTTCTTGAATCTCAGTCGGTGCCATTCTATAAGGTGGAATAGACACTGGCTCATATTCCGAAATGAGCTCAATAGTTAATTACACATCTCTCTTAAGTGACAATATTGAAAAGTATTTAGGAAAGACATCCTGGAATAGTTCTACTACTGGTGGAAGGAAGTCTTGCCTACCACCCCAATCATCCAGAAAAAGACTAGAAACTTGGGCTGTGAGCTCTCCTAGTTGCTATGTAATTGGCCCAGCTCTTCCTGCATGGATCTCCCATTCTCCACGGACATATTGGTCACCCTCATGAGATAAAAATCTCAATATCCTGTGATAACAATCTATGTGGGCTCAGTATGTGACTAGCCAATCCATACCCACAATCAGGTTGAAGCCCGTTATATCAAGGACATAGATATCCCAAAGGAAACGATACTCTTTGATCTCTAGTGAACATCTCTTTCATAAACAGATATCCCTAGTCCGTGTTCCCAATGGTGTATTGATATTCATCACCCCACTTATGGAATCCACTTCTAGGCTCAAGCCATTAAAAAGATTTGTAGATATAAAGGAGTGAGAGGCACCAATATCAAATAAGGTAGTATCTAAAGTAGAAGCAACTAGAATAGTACCTCTCATTATCGATAGACCAGCCTCACTCTCCAAAGTATAGGTTTCACTACATGTAACTATCCTGCCCCTCTTCCCTATGGTGTCGTCTAACTCCCCTGAGTAACACCACTATACTAATATGGGAACTCATTCCCTAAATCACCAAATCCACTTCCTCTACCACCTCTGCCAGTAAAACTCTAGTTTCCAGACCTATATAGTGTAGAAGACCCCCTTCCCACACTCTGACTCTGAGAAGCTTCTCCCTCAGCACCAGTTTGTCGTTGCTTCCTATAGAACCTCTATAGATGTACCATATTGCCACAAAATCGGCACTCCACTGGTGGTCAAGGACAATGTGTACGATAATTTCTCTACCAACCACATTGGTGGAAAAAAACATGAGAAAGATATGGTGTAGTCATCCCTCCCGGCTATCCACCTTCCTTTCCACTGTCCTAACTAAGATTCTCATATCGGTGCTTCTTTCTCTCAAAAGGCCCACTCCCTGATCGTCCAGCTACCTGTCCAGTACTGGAAGCCTCCTTCAGGTTAACCTATGAAATGAGAGCCTGATTAACCACTACTTATAATTTCTCTAGCCTAAATATATTCACATGGGACTTAATTTCACACTTAAGTCCATCCTGAAATAGTTTTTCTGAAGAAGCCTCGTCTTCCGCCAAAGTTGGAGAAAAACACTATAAATCTGTGAAATATCCAGAATATTCTATTATGGACATGATTCCTTATGTTAGATACATAAACTCTTAAGCCTTATCTTTCCTCGGTGTTTCTTGATAGAAGTTCTCTAAGAACTTCTCTAGAAATTTCTTCCATAACATCTCATCAGTCTGTCCAGATCGTACCTAAATGTCCCACCAGTGCTTCGTGGAACCCTGCAGCATATAAGTAGCCAACTTGACCCTTATCTTAGATGGAATCTTCAAATGTTCAAGTATTGTCTCTATAGATTCAATCCAGAATTCATCTCCCTCAGGTCCACCCTCTCCAGTAAAAGTAGGAGGGTGCTGCAGCTGAAACACCCTTTTCAACTTAGACATACTTTTTTGAACCCACCCTGGGTCTCTCTACATGAATTTCATGAATTGAGTAAAGTTTTCTCGAAACTTTTACCCTTCTTCCTCATCTTGCACTAATGTTTTTTCAAGCTCCCTGTCTAGATGTTCATTCTGGGCCATACCCATTGGTCTTTCCCTCAACAAGCATCGTGGAGGAATACTCCTACAAATCCAAACACATGTCTCAGGTCTCATAACGAAACCTTATAACATTTACGTAAGAGGATAAACTAACACAAAAAGTTTCAACATGTCTTTTTCCTCGTTTTCTCTCCACATGGTCAACACCAATTCCTTTTCACTACCCTTAATCATCCTACACCTAGGTCTTGGTTAAAAATGGAATATTCATTCTCATTAATTAATTTATCCATTGATTAATCACATTATCTCAAATTAATTAATTCAATAATTAATTAATTTCTCATACTCAATTCAACAATCAAGGTTCTCCTTAGGCACCCATTTATTCTCATTTTTCATCATTATTCCAATCTAACAACAAGGAAAAATAGTTCAAGTTCAACAACTTACTCGTAACCCATTTTCTCGTGAGTGCCTAGAATGATGCATGTTACAACAACCCTGAGTGCCTAGAATGATGCATGTAGACTCAATTATCATGCCTATTTAGGCCACAAATCAAAATTCAACAATTTTCAAAACAAATATCACATCACACCACAAGTGTGTCACTCAAGGTGAAATAATATTCAATTGTAACAATAAACAACAATCACAACAATCCCACCCTGAATACTCATATTTTCCTCTATACATGGGTTTGCAACTCCTATGAACGGGCTCATTATAAAGCCTCGACTATTACTAGTCTCCTATCTACCATTCCCAAAATAGTAATACAAAAGAAGAAGAAAGAAAAGAAAACTCCTCCGATACCACTTTGTGATATCCCGACCCAGGAGCCACTGAACGGTGCCCCGAGCTAGTTTCCCACATACCCTCAAGCGCGCCTCCCCATATGCCAGAGGGTTCTGAATAGTAGCGAGGGTCTGGTAAGTTAGTTTTGGGGAGACTATACCCTTTATTATTAGAATAAAACACCAGTAGAAGAAAATAAAAATAACCAATTACTGAAGTATATAAATAACCAGAAAAATACCATGACATATGATAGTAAAAACAAAAAAATACAATACTCAAATCAAAGGTAAATTATACTATATAAATTAAAGTGTCAAGTGTCTACAATGCAGCTCAAAGTAAATACACAACAACTATAAAATGGGTCCTGAACTATGTCAGGTTCCCTCTACCATTCTCTAATACCAAACTCCAACCTATCACAGGGACTTTCCCTTATCCTGTCCTACAAAAAAAAAGTTTGATCGGGTGCCGATCAGGTGATCCAAATAGGGTATGAGTACGACTCAGTAGTCTGCCACCAACGATGTCTAAAATGAGTCCAGTCAAAAAATAGTGCATGTATATTTATGAAGCAATAAATACAATGCATAATTTAAATAGTTATCACATTGTCATTTAATCTTTAATCATCACATTAGGCTAATTCAGTTTATATTTCCCATTTGAATCATCATTCATTGTCATCATTCATTTGGTGCAGGTCATCATGCCTAGCACCCCAAATCTTGTTGAGTGTAGGTCATAATGCCTAGCACTTCTTTTCTCAATCGGTGTAGGTCGTCATGCCTAACACCCCATAATCTCAATATTGGATAACTATTGGGGAGGAACACCATGTCCAAGTCCCGACTTCTAATCTACCTAGGATTCCATGCCTAGCACCACAAAATCTCATCCATTTAATCATTCTTTAAGTCATAAGAATTTTCCACATTATTCATTTACTAATCCAATGATTAGTTAAACATTTCAAAGTCCATTAGTTAATTCCATAATTAACTAAGCATAAAACCATTAATTAATTCATCAATTAATTAATAAATAAACACAATTATATTTCCATAATTAATTATTCACAACTAATTATTCATATCAAAACCTAAAAATTCATAATTAATTCTCACAATTAATTATCTTTGATCACATCATGACACACAATTAATTCTCACAATTAATTATCTTTCATAGCCAAACATAATTTCATAATTAATTCCCCACAATTAATTATCTTATTACAATAATTCAATATCTTAAGAAAATATCTCAACCCAAAATCAATCTCTAAAACAAATATCAATTTGGAAAACCCCCTTCATTTGTTCCATGGTCAATTATCAATTAACCACCAAGGAAAATCACAAGTAAATTCCCTATTCCTAATTACACCAATTTAGGAATTAAATTATCAAGGGAATCTAGAAAATTCATAAAATCATACACATATCATAAATCATGACTATGGGAGTTTGATTTAGACCACCTACCTCGGTTCATTGAAGGAAGTTATCCCAATGAAAATCTTCAAAATCCGAGAGGCACAATTCCATTGATCAAGCTCTGGATCTAAATCCCTAAAACCAAGATTAAGATAAAAGGCATAAAGATCTGGAAAATCTAGATCTAGATATAAAATCCAAGATCTAGATCTTAACTCATGGGTTTAGATCTAATAAAACTGTGGAAATATTCCATTAAAAGATATAGAATATATAAGAGAAAGAATAGAAGAAGCATCAGGATGAAATCCACTTACCGAGAGGAGAGAGGATCTTCAATTAGGGCTTTCAATCTCAAAGAACAGTGTTCAAATCAACTTATAATCTCTTTGGGAGGCTTTAGAAACACCTAGAATTCATCAAGCCCGATCCAAGGTCGAAAATATGGAAGTCCCAGGGGTTCGGTTGGTTTTAAAAAGGATTTTCAGAATTAAAATCCCACGCGCACGGTTTCCTAGGTAGAGGCGCACGGTTTAGAAAACCATGTGCTAACCGTGTAGACCCCTCTATCTAGTTTTTCATGGTTGGCACAGTTTGGTCGCACGGTTTTTCAAACTGTGTGCAAACCGTGTAGACCTCTCTGTCCAATTTCTCATGCTTGGAATGGTTTGGTCGCAGGGTTTGAAAAATTGTGTACAAACTGTGCACAACCCACTATCCTTTAGTTTTCCTTAAAAGTTCACCCAAAATCACCCCAAGACACTACTCTAAGTTAAAGGTACTTAAAATCTTAAAAAAAGTACCTAAAAATGGTCTCGATGTGACTCTAGAAAGGTCAGTATCTTGCAATATCTGATGATGAAATGATTGCATGGTAAAATAGATTCTTTGCAAGATATATTGTCCGGTGAGGTTTGGAATTCCAATATATGAAAAAGGATCAAAGTGAATCTATAGTGGAATAAATATCATCACATGAACAATCAAATGACCCCACTAACTTTGAGGCTCATCATTCCCCTCAACCGCATACATTACCCATGGTAATCAATTTTTTCATTACTCTTTCTCTTAAATGTGAATCAAAAAACTTTTGATAACTTTATATTACTAAAATTATATAGGATAAAGTTGTATATTATTTATATCTATCAATACCCACACAAAACCTTGTTGTGAGAGGTACAATGTATAATGTCCTAGGATACATTATATACAATAAACAACTCCAAAATGATCACATGAGAGTGGAGATTGAAGTAGCTCAAGAGCCAAGTGATGAGTTTGCAGTTCCACTTAATGATCTGGATATTACAACAGTAAATGATGCTTTTGGAAATTTTGAAGCATAACTATCTTATCTTATAAATATACATGAGTTATGTACTTAAAAAAATTAAAATGAAAAACCTATAATAGTTGATGAAAAAAGGTATAAAGTTAGATATGGTATTATAGACAGATAAAACGGTGGGGAAACAGAAGGTCAAATCAAGACAATATAATTAATCAAACAAGAAAACAAAAAGATCTTATGGGAGTAACTTCTCCCTGCTAGTTCCACTATAAAATATATTATCATTACAATTTCATGAAGACACCACATTCAACGATAGAGATGTTTCTTAAATTCCACATGGAGAATAAATATTTTGAACTTTCATTATAGTTGTGGTTAGTTTTGAGAGTATAAATGAGATTCTCAATTTTGTATGGATAGGAGTCTCAGTTGAGAATACATACATAAGGTATATTTTTTTAATAATTCTATCCAAAAAATGATCTAATATGTTCATTAAAGTTAATAACTATTCATATTTTCTACAAGAATTTATATTTCTATTATATAAAATGAAATACATGTGAATCATGATTTGGATTCATTAATCCTTGTATTGTTTCTATGAATGAAATTTCATTGGAGTTGGAAGAAATTTATAACAAAAAAGATGATCTAAATGAGGCATTTAAGAAGAAAATAACAGATGACAGACCATTTTTATGCCTATAATGCAGGGGTAAAATTCTGTAATCTGATCATATAAAATATATTTTTATTTTTTTCATGCTTATTTGTATTTTTAGGAAGCACTGGATGCTGATCACAATCAATATGGATACCCCAAATATTTATTTTTTGGACCCAATGCATGGTTTTCCATCAAAATGACCACACATGATGTGTATTGTGAATTTACAATACACTACAATCAACATTTTATAGATAAAATTTTAATTATATGTTTTAGTATGTGTTTTAACAAGAATTTTGTTATGATAGGGAAATATTTAAATATAGTATAAATCATGGTATGAGGTCAGTGTCTAAAAATAATAATTCTATTGATTACTTAAAATGAAAATAAATTAAGGTAAATATAGAAATATTTAACTATAAAAACATATTTCAAAACAATTTACTTATTTTGGTAAATGTTTCTATAGTTTCTGAAGTAAGATAACAATAATTATTGTGGATATTATGTTTTCAAATTTATGAAAGATATCATACACCATCAAAAGTCTTGTCTCCCCAAATAGGTAATTTCCAAAGGTAATTAAAATTTCATTAAAAATATTTCTTAATCATTTTTTTGACTATATTTTTTCAGTACTATCAAGATTTCAAACAATATACATACTCAAAAGAAGAAGTAAATTTTTTTAGAGATGATTGGGGAGCGTAAATGGTGTCATAATGTTTTTCGCCATCAAATTTAGGTGATTGCCTACTATGTTTGTGATATAGTACGGGCTATAAACTTAGAAATATATTTTGGGAGTGAATTATTAATATAAAATGATTATATATTATTTTTTATTTGTTTCTCAAGGACAAGTATAATGGTGTAAATCAATTTTTTTAGAAATGAATGGTAAAAATATATGGTGTCATAATGTATAAAAACATCATGAATAAGTTACTTACTTATAATTATTTAGTTAATTTTCTCATAATTTTATCTACTTTTTTTTGTTAATTTCCTTATCATTTTTATAAGATACTTATTTTTTAAAATTTACACATTAGTTAAAAACACAAATCACATGATCAAGACCAATAAAACAAATTTAGATTGTTTTTATAATTTAGAAAAGAAATCTATAAGTCATTTTTGATGTGTATTAATTGACTGCATATCAATCCAACACACTATGTGGTTGGTATGACTTGAAGTATGTGTTTTCAATAAGAAAATGTCATTTTAATTTGAAACAAGTTTCACATAGAAAAAACTGATCAAATGAGATCAAATTGTTTATAAACTTTAATAAAATGATCTATAATTCATTTTTCACATATATTAACTTACCGCATGCCAGTTGGACATATGATGTAGTCAGTATGACCCTAAGTACATGTTTTTAATATAAAAGTGTCATTTTAGTTTAAAACACTCATCACATATCCAAAATTGAGAAAATAATCTCTAATTATTTTCAAACTTTAGGAAAAAATACATGATTCATTTTTCACATCTAGTAATAGACCGTGCATAAATCTGATCCCAATGTGTCTGGTATGACTTGAAGTGTGTGTTTTTAATACAAAAGTGTCATTTTAGTTTAAAACATGCATCAAATAAACAAAAACATGAAAACAATCTCAGATTGTATTAAAACTTTAGGAAAACAATCCATAATTTATTTTCACATATAGGAATTAACCATACATCAATATGACACACAATGTGTTCGATATGACTCGAAGTGTGTGTTTTCAATAAAAATGTGTCATTTTAGTTTAAAAGTCATGTCACAGCACCAAAATTGAGAAAATGATTTTGGATTTGTTTTAAAACTTTAGTAAAATGATCCATAATTCATTTTTCACATGTAAGAATTGACTTCATGCCAATCTGATACATGATGTGGATGATATGACCCAAAGTATGTGTTGTCAAAATAAAAGTGTAATCTTAGGTTAAAATGCATCACATAGCCAAATCTGAGAAAAGGTGCTCAGATTGCTTTCAAACTTTAGGAAAATGGTACATAATTTATTTTTAACTTGTAGGAATTGACCACACATCAATTCGACACCCAATGTGGTCAATATGACTTAAATTTCATGTTTTTAATAAAAAAGTGTCATTTTAGTTTAAAACACACATCAAATAGCCAAAATCGAGAAAACAAACTCGTATTATTTTCAAACTTTAAGAAAATGGTCTATAATATATTTTTGATGTGTAAGAATTGATCACACATAAATCTGAGATATGATGTGATATATATGACTAAAAGTGCACGTTTTCAATAAAAAGGTGTCATTTTAATTTAAAACGCCTGTCATGCCGCCAAAAATGAGAAAATGATATCATATTATTTTCAAATTTTACTAAAATGATCCATAATTCATTTTTAACATTTAAGAATTGACCATATTCTAATCTGACACATGATGTAGTCGATATGACTCGAAGTATGTGTTTTCAATATAAAAGTTTTATTTTTGTTTAAAATGCATCACATAGAAAAAATTGAGAAAATGAGATTTAATTATTTTCAAACTTTATGAAAACGGTTCATAATTCATTTGTGACTTGTTGGAATTTATCACACATAAATCTGACACTCTATGTGGTTGGTATGAATTAAAGTGCATGTTTTCAATACAAAAGTGTCATTTTAGTTTAAAACATGCATCAAATATCCAAAACTAAGAAAATGAGCACAAGTTGTTTTCAAACTTTAATACAATGGTCCATAATTCATTTTTTATGTGTAAAAATTGACTAAATTTTCAATACAAAAGTGTCATTTTAAGTTTAAAACACACATTAAATATCCAAAACCAAGAAAATGAGATTGTATTATTTTAAAACATTAGGAAAATGATCCATAATTCATTTTTCATGTGTAGGAATTGACCAAACATCAATCTGACACATGATGTGGTCTATATGAATTTAAGTGCATGTTTTCAATACAAAAGTGACATTTTGGTTTAAGAACACATCAAACATCCAAAACCAAGAAAATGAGCACAAATTATTTTCAAACTTTAGTAGAAAGATACAAAATTCGTTTTTCATATGTAAGAATTGACCTCAGGCCAATCTGACACATGATGTGGTCAATATGACTCAAAGTGTATGTTTTCAATACAAAATTATCATTTTAGTTTTGAACATGCATCAGATAGAAAAAATCGAGAAAAAGATATTAGATTGTCTTCATAATCTAAGAAAATGATCAATAATTCATTTTTCAAGTGTAGGAATTGACTGCACATCAATCAGACACATGATACAACAGATATAATTTGAAGGGCATGTTTTCAATACAAAAGTGTCATTTTAGTTTAAAACACACATCAAATAGCCAAAATTGAGAAAATGAGCTCATATTTTTTTCAAAATTTAGGAAAATGATCCATAATTCATTTTTCACGTGTATAAATTGATCTCACATCAATCTGACGCATGATGTGATCGATATGACTCGAATTTCATGTTTTCAATACAAAAATTTCATTTTAGTTTAAAACGGACATTAAATAGCCAAAATTGATAAAATGAGGATGGATTATTTTCAAAATTTAGGAAAAAGGTTCATAATTCATTTGTGATGTATAAGAATTAACTACCCATCAATCTGACACACGATGTGACCAATATGACTCAAAGTGTATGTTTTCAAAATAAAGGTTTCATTTTAGTTTAAAACATGCTTCACTAGCCAAAACTTGTGAGGACCCGACTCCAGAAAACCAGGAGCCGGTTCCTTCTGAACATGATGTGTGTTTTGAAATAAAAACATGCACTAATAAACACACATCACGTCCCATATAGAAGAACGAGTGCGGTTCGGGCTCTGAGAAACCGAAAACTTCTAGGATGTTTAATCTGATAAAAGTTGTTACCTGAAAATTTTAAATCAAAACGTAGGGTGAGCATAATAATGCCCACTAAGGGGTTTTAAAAAGAATAAACCAAAGTAACTTTTGAAAGCATTCTTTAAACTATCCATAGAACATTCTATTGAGTAAAAATGTAACACATGTAATATAACATAAAAGTGCTCAATCAAGATTTCCAAGGAATACATGAATCAATTAAGACATTTTTCAAAGGAGTAAAAAGGGTCATTATAAACAAGTTTGACATATGATTCTTTAAGCACAAATTAAACAGTTAAGAGTAATACATAATCAGAGTTGTGCGTGAAGGAAACAACTTCAATTTCATAATTTGGTTACTAACTTACTGAGCGATAAGCACAAATCATGCCCTAAACCTTTACTTACAACATCAATATGAATTTGATAAAAACATAAGGACATGGGTAGTGAAAGAATAGGCATATCATTTTGAAAAGAACTTGCAACATAACTTGAATATGTGGCATCAACATTTAACTTAGACAATCATTTTCGTATCACCAAGGTTCATCCCCAAGGTGTCATTAAAATAAAATTACCAAGGTTATTCACCAAAGTATCATTAAAAAGGTTATATCTAGAGATTAAGTCTTTACCTAATGCATTGGAGCACTATCAAGGTGAACCTTTAATTTGTATTTATTATCATGTGATCCACATAGATCATACTTTACTTAAACGAGGCCGTATATTCAAGATGTCCCATGCCACCTTGAATAATTCATTCATTTTCATATTACCCAAGGTGTCCCATACCACTTTGGGTAACTTAATTCTTGGTTCATTTTTATGATTTTTCATATG
The DNA here is from genome assembly GCA_963277665.1 of Viscum album. Classification (NCBI taxonomy): domain Eukaryota; kingdom Viridiplantae; phylum Streptophyta; class Magnoliopsida; order Santalales; family Viscaceae; genus Viscum; species Viscum album. The sequence goes on from OY728142.1 coordinate 1,937,825,926, forward strand.
AAGGTAGGATGTTAAATGATATGGATAAGGAGAACCATTATTCAATTAGTCTAAAAACACATGACATGACGGAAAACATTACAAACATGGAATAATTAATCAAAAGAAGGCATGGTTTAGTAAACATCCTATATACAAAGGACAATTACTAAACCACATCAAATGGTAGATGAAAAGGGGTTGTCACATGAATTAATAAATGATGAATATTTAAAAATTATTATTTCATGGAAATTAAATACTTAAATAAAACACTTTCCATTAGTTATGGTGATAAATAGGTCACTGAACTTGCAAATAAATTAAACCATAACTTGATTAACCAATAACATTCACCAAAGTAGGTTCATTGTGTAATAAGATAATAAATGAACACAACATGATATCATGATCCAATAAATCTTAAATCCTATAATATATTTTAATCAAGCCAAAATACACACTTTATCATAAAACACATCATGTGTAATATCAAATAAACTTCTTTAATAAAACATGCTCACTTGTGTGTACTTATATACAAAATACATGTTGGTTTAGCAAACACCAAAATTATCTTTTATTAAAATCTTACATGTATCAAAGCACAAAATTAAGTCGTGGTAATTATTACTAAAAAAATTCTTTGGAAATTATACCTACAAATACAAATACGTATAACCATTAATTTAAATTAGGGTTTCAGAAATTATTCTCAAATATATATACACCAAGAATATATATATATGGGTTGTCCCTTTTTTTACGCAAAATAAACAAGGACATTAAAATTTCTTGAGTTCTGAAAACCTCTCATTACTTATCAATTATTTAATTGAAAATAAACCTTATGGGGGTTTAATTTTAATGAAACTATAAATACATAAATATATAACAAATTTGGTTTTAAGCTATAACATAATTGTACCTAAACTAAAGGCCTAGTTTTCATTTAAAATATCATTCAAGGATAGGTATTCATCCCTTAAAACTATAAATGTCTTGTTTTGAAAATACATAAACATATATAAATATATAGTTATATATATACAAGGTTTACATAAATAATATACATGTTAAGAGTAGGTTCAAAAGTAACCTTTATAAACCTACATTATCGAATATAACATACTGAATAATCTTAGATACCCTAAAACAGATTGGGTTTGAGTTATAAATATATATACTTATATATAAAAAACTGTATATACACAATATACGTAAATATAAGTTTTAGGTTTTTTTTGTAAAACTGAATCGTTAAAAACATTAAAAGGATTCTTACATTTATAACTCTTCTGATAACATGATGGAAAACACCATTTAAAACATTACAAACCGAAGGGTTTGTGTCATATATACATATATAAACTGTATATACTGAGTGTATAATAGTATAGGTTTCTCCAAACGAAGACAAAACACGAAAGCACCCTTACCTAGCTTGGGGAGGAAGCTCAGACCAGGGGTAAGTTGCTGGATTTGCTGGGAGTTCGAGGGAGAGAAGGAGGAGAAGAAACCGTCGGGGTTTCGTGTGGAAGGGGGGGTTTTGTAGAAGCTATGGTGCAATAAGTGACTTGACCCAAGGGTAGGATGGTGTAGAGAAGATGAAGCTACAGTATCCTAGGAGGTGGGGTGTGCGAGGGTCAAGGGGAGCAGTGTAAAAGGAGGCGATTGTGGCGTCCTTGGGTGAACCAGTGTGCTGGAGCGGATCGCGACATGGGGGAGGAGACAATGGAGTGGACGACGTAGAAATGAAACGGACGGCCCATATTAGATCCAAGCATGATTAGACGGCTGGAGGGACTCGAGATTTAAAAATAACGATGGTCGGGATCCGATCTTGAATAGATCGGATGGTTGCGGTGAGACGCGGCGTCCTTGCGGCTTTTGATCGTGCAGACGGTCAGGATTAAACACAGGGGGGGTGATGAACGGCCTGTATTGCCTCACTGAAAAAAAAAGAAAACAGTATATTAAACATGTAAAATTAGACAGTATGCTATGTTTTTTTAAAAAAAAAGTATAAAACATGAACATTATAAATTGAATTTTTTACACAATTTAATAAATACTTTTAACTTAAAATTTCCAAATCTAAAATCCCATTCTAGATTATGTAAAATACCTTACTATTTGATATAACTCTTTTAAAAAATTTATTTTTCATAATTAACATACTAAAATTTTATAAATATTAGTAACTTATAACTTTTAAAATCTAAAATCCGATTTATAATAAACTCTTCTATTTGATTTAAAAGATAAATAGTTTTCCTAAAATACCTAGTTTTAAAGTTTTAATGAAATATATCTTTCAATAATCATTAAAGGTATGTGGTTAGAAGATACCCTTTAAACATGACTTTTAAAACATTTAGAAGTCTTTAAAATACTAAGTTTTCATTCATATAGGTATCCATCAGGATTTTGTAAAATCAAATAGATTCATTTTCAAGAATATTCTTTTATTTTAAAATTAAGATACTCGAAGATATAATTCAAATATTTTGAACATATTAAAATATTTTAAATACCATAAGATTATAAGAGCATTATAAAAAACCAAATTTTTATAAAAATATAAACTTTGTCAATTTAAACCCAACGATCAAAAATATAACGATCATTTAAAATAAGAAACATCGTTATAAAACATAACATTATTCACTTATTCAAGTTCATAAATCCTGGGGTGTCACATTATCCCTTTCTTAAAATAATTGTGTCCTTTCAATTCCTTTCATACAAACTCGCTAAGAGGAAGATCCCAATTATTCCTACCATAACCCCCAATGTGGGTACTCATCAGGTGTGCTCAGCAGAAGACCCACATTGATGCTCAACTCCTCTAGTTCTCTGATCTATATACACTTAGGGAAGAAGGGGTTGAAATCATGCACTAAACACTCAGGCTTCCAGAGGGAGGTTTGAACATTACAGAGTTTGGAAATGTCCATATGAACCAACGTACGAAGAACTTGTCGAATTATGTCTCGCTCGAGAACATATAAGTTATAGACGTTGTCGTATAGGCTAACGCTAAAGAGTTGGTACATGTAGGTCGCACAAATGTTTCCCTCTAAGGCACCCTCTTGAAATTTTACTTTGGCCGTGTAGTTCCAGCCTAGGGTGAAACACAAGAAGAGTTCTTCGTGGTATTTCCCCATCTGCTTACGCTCGAACAATTGTGATGAGCCTATGCGGTAGAAGATAGAAGCATTATCTTGATAGGTGTAGAGAATCTCTGAACTGTTTGTCACTTAAAACAATTGTTTGCACATTCCTTACAGTTTTGTGAAGGGATGATACTCGTCTTCACAGGTTTTGATTACGATAATCTCCAGTATCACAATAGGAAGAGATAGCATGTGGGTTTGTCCTTCCATCTGAAAGTATAAGATGAGAGTTCAATCACTTGAAATACATTCAAAGGTATTCAAAAAGCAAAGACAGGAAAGGGTAAAGGAAAAATTTCAATAAACATAAGATTATAACTAAACATCAGTGCTTGAGTTTCCCCTAATGACTTACTACACGAACTCCATATAGAGAAGAAAAACTCCCTATCTCCTCAAAACAAACATAGGCTGAGCATTCAGGGTTAAAATCATGGGGGCACCTATGACATCTTCTAATTATAGCATGAGGGGTATGAATTTGGGAGACGTAAGAATGCACTAGTTGTTTGTAAGACAGTTGGGTGGACTCATCTTCTAACATTCTGAAGTCCAATAACTGGCCCTAGATGTCGTAGTTCAAGATTTGACAAATATAGGACGCTCAGAGGTCACCAGCAGCAGTAGCTTCTTAAAAATCATCGAGGGCCATAAAGCCAAAGTCCTCACCTGCTGTGAACACCCAGAAAAGTCCCTCGTGGTACCTTCCCCGACGTACATAGAAGGGGAATTGGGTCATCATCATAAGGAGATAATTCATTCATAACCCCCGGTGTAGCCGAAGCACCCGTGGTGAGTTTGACACGTCGTATAGGTGTTTACATGTCATACGGATATGGGAATAGTTTAGAAAATTCTCTCAGCTAGCTAAAGACACAATGGTCTCTAGGGCCTCAGTGGGGAGAGACAAAAGATCAGTACCTCCGTTTTCCATCTGAAAATTAAGAAAACTCATTTTTTAGTAATGCTGAAGTATATTTTTCTTTGTTTCAGTTCTGGTTTTCCAGAGTTATCCAAACTGAACCCTCTGATACCAACTATGAGGACCCGACTCCATAAAACCAGGAGCCGATGCCTTCTGAACATGATGTGTGTTTTGAAATAAAAACATGCACTGATAAACACACATCACGTCCCATAAAGAGGAACGAATGCAGTTTGGGCTCTGAGAAACTGGCAAATTCTAGGATGTTTTATCTGATAAAAGCAGTTACCTGAAAATTTTAAATCAAAACATAGGGTGAGCATAAGATTTCCCAGTAAGGGGTTTTAAAAAGAATAAATCAAAGTAAATTTTGAAAGCATTCTTTAAACTATCCATATAAAATTCTCTTAAGGAAAACTATAACACATGTAATATAACATAAAAGTACTCAATCAAGATTTCCAAGGAATACATGAATCAATTAAGACATTTTTCAAAGGAGTAGAAAGGGTCATTATAAACAAGTATGACATATGATTATTTAATCACAAATTAAATAGTTAAGAGTAATACATAATCATAGTTGTGCGCAAAGGAAACAACTTCAATTTCATAAGTTGGTTACTAACTTACTGAGCGATAAGCACAAATCATGCCCTAAACCTTTACTTACGACATCAATATGAATTTGATAAAACCATAAGGACATGGGTAGTGAAAGAAGATGCATATCATTTTGAAAAGAACTTGTAACATAACTTGAATATGTGGTATCAACATTTAACTTAGAAAATCATTTCCGTATCACCAAGGTCCATCCCCAAGGTGTCATTAAAATAAAATTACCAATGTTATTCACCAAGGTATCATTAAAAAGGTCATCTATATAGATTAAGTCTTTACCCAATGCATTAGAGCGCTATCAGGGTGCACCCTTAATTTGTCTTTATTATCATGTGAGCCATATAGATCATACTTTACTTCAATGGGGTCGTATATTCAAGATGTCCCATACCACCTCGAATAATTCATTCATTTTCATATTACCCAAGGTGTCTCATACCACTTTGGGTAACTTAATTCTTGGTTCATTTTTATGATGTGTCATATGCATGTAGGATGTTCAATGATATGGATAAGGAGAACCATTATTCAATTGGTCTACAAACACATGACATGACAGACAACATTACAAACATGGAATAATTAATCAAAAGAAGGCATGGTTTAGTAAACATCCTATATACAAAGGAAAATTACTAAACCACATCAAATGGTATATAAAAAGGGGTTGTCACATGAATTAATAAATGCTGAATCTTTAAAAATTATTATTTCATGGAAATGAAATACTTAAAGAAAACACTTTCCATCAGTTATGTTGATAAACAGGTCACTGAACTGCAAATAAATTAAACCATAACTTGATTAACCAATAACATTCACCAAAGTAGGTTCATTGTGTAATAAGACAATAAATAAACACAACATGATATCATGATTTAATAAATCTTAAATCCTCTAATATATTTTAATCAAGACAAAATACACACTTTATCATAAAACACATCATGTGTAATATCAAAAAAAATTCTTTAATAAAACATGCTCACTTGTGTGTACTTATATACACAATACATGTTGGTTTAGAAAACACCAAAATTATCTTTTATTAAAATATTACATGTATCAAAGCACATAATTAAGTCTTGGTGATTATTACTAAAAAAAGGATTTGAAAATTATACCTACAAATACAAATATGTATAACTATTAATTGAAATTAGGGTTTCAGAAATTATTCTCATATATATATACACCAAGAATATATATATATATGTGGGTTGTCCCTTTTTTATGCAAAATAAACAAGGATATTAAAATTTCTTCAGTTCTAAAATCCTCTCATTAATTATCAATTATTTAGTTGAAAATCAAGACCTTATGGGGGTTTAATTTTCATGAAACTATAAATACATAAATATATAACAACTTTGGTTTTAAGCTATAACATAATTGTACCTAAACTAAAGGCCTAGTTTGCATTTAAAATATCATTCAAGGATAGTTATTCATCCCTTAAAACCATAACTATCTTGTTTTGAAAATACATAAACATACATAAATATATAGTTATATATATACAAGGTTTACATAAATAATATACGTGTTTAGAGTAGGTTCAAAAGTAACCTTTATAAACCTACATTACCTAATATAACATATTGAATAATCTTGGATACCCTAAAACATATTTGGTTTGAGTTATAAATATATATACTTATATATAAAAAACTGTATATACACAATATACGTAAATATAAGTTTTAGGTTTTTTTTTGTAAAACTGAATTGTTAAAAACATTAAAAGGATTCTTACATTTATAACTCTTCTGATAACATGATAGAAAACACCATTTAAAACATTACAAACTGAAGGGTTTGTGTTATATATACATATATAAACTGTATATTCCAAGTGTATAATAGTATAGGTTTCTCCAAACAAAAACAAAACAAGAAATCACCCTTACCTAGCTTGGGGAGGAAGCTCGAACCATGGGTAAGTTGCTAGATTTGCTGGGAGTTTGAGGGAGACGATGAGAAGAAACTGTCGGGGTTTCATGTGGAAAGGGGGGTTTTGTAGAAGCTCTGGTGCAACAAGTGACTTGACCCAAGGGTAGGACGGTGTAGAGAAGACAAAGCTACAGTATCCTAGGAGGTGGGGTGTGCGAGGGTCAAGGGGAGCAGTGCAAAAGGAGGCGACAGTGGTGTCCTCGGGTGAACTAGTGTGTTGGAGCGGTTCATGACGTGGGGAAGGAGACGACGGAGAGGATGACGAGGAAATGAAACGGACGACCCAGATTAGATCCATGCATGATCAGATGACTGGAGGGATGTGGTATTTAGAAGGAATGACGGTCGGGATTCAATCTTGAATAGATCGGATGGTTGCGGTGAGACGCGGCGTCCTTGCGGCTTTTGATCATGCGGACGGTCGGGATTAAACACGGGGGGTGATGAATGGCCTGTATTGCCTCAACGAAAAAAAAGAAAACAATATATTAAACATATAAAATTAGACGGTATGCTAAGTTTATTTTAAAAAATAGTATAAAACATGAACATTATAAATTTAATTTTTTACACAATTTAATAAATACTTTTAACTTAAAATTTTCAAATCTAAAATCCCATTCTAGATTATGTAAAATACCTTACTATTTTATATAACTCTTTTAAAAAATATAATTTTCATAATTAAAATACTAAACTTTTATAAATATTAGGAACTTATAACTTTTAAAATCTAAAATCTGATTTATAATACACTCTTCTATTTGATTTAAAAGATATATAGTTTTCTTAAAAATACCTAGTTTTAAAGTTTTAATAAAATATATCTTTCAATAATCATTAAAGGTATATGGTTAGAAGATACCCTTTAAACATGACTTTTAAAACATTTAGAAGTTGTTAAAATGCTAAGTTTTCAACTATATAGGTATCCATCAGGATTTTGTAAAATCAAATAGATTCATTTTCAAGAATATTCTTTTATTTTAAAATTAAGATACTCGAAGATATAATTCAAATCTTTTAAACATATTAAAATATTTTAAATACCATAAGATTATAAGAGAATTATAAAAAACCAAATTTTTATAAAAAGATAAACTTTATCAATTTAAACCCAACGGTCAAAAATATAACGGTCATAATTTCTTAAAGGACCATTATAAAAACAAGGGGGAATTTCACATTTTCAAAACACTTGAACCAAGAAGGATGGCTCTCCTCATTCCATTGGTGCTGATTACGTGTGTTTTGGTTCTGGATATTATGTTTTTCACACTGACAGACCTAGAAGATGATTATTATCCAATTACTCAAGTTGTGGTTCTTAACAGCCTTGTTGTGGCCATGTTAAGTCTTGTACATGGTGTTCTTGGTCAGTTTGGGTCTTTGTTGTAATGTAACATTTTAATGTATACTAGTTCTCTTTATTCTCCTTGTTTTTCATCTATTTAGTTTCAATCCCTTTATTGGTACCAAAAACAAACCATTTAAAACAAGAAACATTATTATAAAACATAACATTGTTCACTTAGTCAAGTTCATAAATCCCGGGGCATCACAAAACCGATAAAATGAGTTCAGATTGTTTTCAAAATTTAGGAAAATGATTCATAATTCATTTTTGACATATAGAAATTTACCTCACATCAATCTGACACATGATGTGGTTAGTATGACTCAAAGTGCATGTTTTCAATATATAAGTGTCATTTTAGTTTAAAATGCACATCACAGCACCAAAACCAAGCAAATGATCTTAGATTTTTTTCATAATTTTATCAATTTTTACTTAATTAATTTCCTTATCATTTTTATCTTATACTTATTTAGTTAATTTTCATAGAGATAATTCTTGAATACAAACAGGAAATGGTGTAACAGTTGAAGTTTTTTTCTCAAAAATCAAGTCCTCTTGAATTGGATCCCATATATAATGAGTCTTTTATCACCACAGATGAGATCCAATTGAAGAGAACCTTCTTTTGAGAACCAAAAAAATGGTGTGACATGTGAGAAAAAATTACAACTCAATATGATACACAGTGTTCCTAGTATGACTAAAAGTGTGTTTTTAGTTTAAAATTGACACTTTGTGTTTAATTTATTTCCTTATATTATTACTAACATAATAATTTTTTTCTTATATAGATGAACTCTTTTTCTCAACTTGGGGTGGTTTGTTTGGAAACTAATAGCATGGTCGGGGGTTGGGGCCAAATATAAAGGAACATTGGTGTTTTTAAATGTCTATGAAAAGTTTTACTTACTCATGTAATTTTACAAACGAATGCTTGAAATGCCTACAATATAGTGTTTTTTTCTTCTATTTATGTTGTAAATTTTATTTTAATTAAATTTTGTATTTTCTTCTATATTTTCTCATGTATTTGTTGTGTTTACTGTTGTAGTGTGTTGTAATTTTAATAGCATGCCCCTTTATCTGTGCTAGAAAAATCAATGATAAAGGGATCTTTTATCAGCGCTATTAAAAGGGATGATAAAGGGATCCCTTTATCAATATTTTTTCTATCATTGATAAAGGGTCCCTTTATTATAATAGTGGGTTTCCTAGACCCAGCTAAATAGTACTTTTTGATTATCATTTCATGGATACAGTGAGTTATACATGATAACCACTTACCATAATAGTGTAGATATTTCTACGTCCTCTATTTAAATGAAAATTTTCAATGGTTAATTGTTGTATCAAAAGATTATAGAAGTTCCCAGGATATAATGAGAAAGTTAATATACTATAAAAATAATCTTAAACATAGGTCATATGGTCTAGATACATCATATTTACTGGACACATTTAATATCTAACTATCGAGTGTTGGGGTCTCATAAACATTGAGAATTTTTCTCTTAAAGTTCACACTTGGTGATCTCTAGTAGATGAGATCATGAGGAAAAACCCATCAATATGAACACCACATGTTTTGGGTGTCATTGGATGTTTCTATCTATATACATGTGTATTAATATCCTAAATTGAGATCATTATCAATGTGTTTAATTTGATCAAGTACTTTGATACAAGTCAAAAACCGTGATAATGAATTCATAGTGAGGTATATTTTTTTGGGTGCTTCATTAGTGGTAGGGAATTGGTTGAATGGTTAAGATAGAATTTTTCACTTTTGGGTTGAGGAGGTAATATCTCAGGCATGGTTGATCAGGAAGATAGTACCTTCATAAATCTTTGGCCAATGTAGTTGAAGGTAAATCCTTCCAGTTAGATCAATAAATAATGAATCAATAAAGGACGATGACACAAGTGTGCATTCTGGTTTATTAGATATCTAAAGACAAAGAGATTATATTACACCGTGTGTGTTCATAGGATGGTTTTCGTTGATATGACTATTTCTTATCACTTTATGGGCCTTGATGGGTTGCTAGACTCCTCTCTTGGTTTGTGAATACTACCCACTACTATCAAGACAGGGGCTTAAAGGGTCACACACAATAGAAAATTCATGAATTTTTCATATTTGGGTGAATGGGTATATAGTACATTATGGGTCCCATCATGGGGTTTGAGAGTTTTCTAAGAATTATCGATCATCGATAAATAAATAGATTCATTATTATTCGATTATAGAATAATTGGGTTGGATTTATTTATTAAATGTATTTACAAGTGTTTTAGTAAATACAAGGAATAATATTATTCAAATGAATATTATTTTTATATTCAAGGTTTGTTTAATATTAGTAGGAATTATGAGTCGATTTAATGACTTGAGTTTATCACGTAATATATTTAATATATATTACAAGTATGTGATAAAATATAAATAATATTTATGATGTAGTTAGTACGTCATAATTATTTAATTATTTCTTATTTAGTAGACGTTATATTTTTGGGGTCTGGGAACACTTTTGGGTATTTCAAGTCTTCCACTATATAAGTAGGAGGAGAGGCTCATTTTTTGTGATGTTCATTCAAATATAATGAGACTCTATCTCTCCTCTATCTTTCTAGAGAGATAAATTCTATCTTCAGGTGATCGATCCAAGAACGCCATTGATGGATCAAAGGGACAAGATCGAGGTGATCATTGTAACTCCGAAGGATTTATCAGAGCTCCACACTAGTACCTGAGATTCAATGATTGGAGGGCATGAATATTCTTGGATCGTGTGTGGATGATCTAAAGGGGTTTGACTTCAAATCCTTTGAGCAACAGTCATCGACAATGAGCTTTAGTCAAACACGCTTCGATTTGAACAACGTAATTTTTTTGTTTAATTTTGTGCTTATTAAATTCATGTGTGATCCTTTGACTTCTATTGGGGCTCAGATCACCATAGATGAAAAGTTTCATCGTTCCAATGATGAAATTTTTAAATCTCTAACTCATCGCCTTCCGCTGCATATCTTAATACCTTCAATTGGAATCAGAGTAATCGTGTGAATTTTTTGAGCTAAAAAAATAAAATTTCATTAAATTAAGTAAAGGGTATTAATCTGGTCATAACAAAACTCACCGCACATTTATCCGATCTCGAATGACCACGATATGACCACCCTAAATTTTTATTTGGATTGTATGCAGTTTTTAGGTATTAAAATATTAAGAACAATATATCCATATTTTGATCGCATTCTTATTTTTCTGCCATTGTCAAGTAACATTTAACTATCCTGGACAAGGTTTTGGTCAGAATAGTGTTTTCTAATGGTGGGATGGATTCCAAACAATGATGTAATTTTAATTTAATAAAATAAATAAATGCCTAATTTCCATCAAGTAAAACAAAGCCAAATTTTTAGGTTTGGAAATTTGTTTTAAGGGTGTGGAATTTTGTGATATATTTATCTACAAAACAAAAAATATATTTGTTGGGTGTTTTTTTCATGGGTCAGGGAAGACCAAACAAACTAAACAAAGCAAAGGGGGAGATGCGTTTTTTTCAAAAGCCTAAAATTACACTGGAAAAACCATGGTAGTGGAAAGACTTTAACAAAAAAACTTTTGCTTTTTTAAACAAAAACAAAGGGTCGGGCCCCCATTGTCAGCTTGTCTCCATCCTAAGAGGCTTCCACCGCCACGTCATCTTCCTCCATTGACCAACTCTAGCCATTACCTGACCAGTAGTCGGTGTGCCTCTCTATTCCACCAGCCAAAACCTCGTGTTGTCGCCTCCTCTCTATGGCACCGCCTTACTCGACGTCATCTCAGCTCACTCTCATCGTACCATCGTGGTCTCCTCCCAACCAGCCAATCTCTTCCTACACATCAGCATGCCTTCACTTTTATTGGTGTCACCTCGTCCTTCACGGCCAAGAACACCAGTGACCCACAACCCAGCCAACTTGTCTCCCCTTCTCCAATGTAGTTATCGACCACCAGTGTGGACCCTCATTGTCATTACCTTCGTCTCTCACTGCACACCGCACTCCACCAAACCAAGCATCATTGTTGTCACAACCTCATCATCGTGTCTCCCTCACCGCATCGAACCACCACAGCTGCCAACACCCAGCAGTGCACCCTGGTCCCCACTCGATGCTCGACCACACTGAGAACCTATACATGCCACACTATGCACTACCGACTAGATCCAGCCGGCCATCGCCCTTGGAAATAATTCCCTCCACCATCGCATGTGGTCCTCTCAGAAATTACTTGGTAATTTTAAATATCCTGGGCAAAACCTCAATGCTTGATACAGTAGCCTGATTGGATCCTAACTAGGTTCTTCCCACTCGGGATAGGCATGCATGGGCCTAGGCGGGTCATCCTGACCTAGAACGGGTCAGGGCGGGCCTACTTATCCTAGAACAGCCCTGCACGAAGTTTTCTCACTCCGCAATATGTCTGCACGGGGTCAGCTCGAATCGCATTGGCCCTGCGCAGAGTTTTGGGGCTCGAGAAGATTTTATATAATCAATAATTAATTAAAAATTAATTTCTGGTTTAACAATATATTTTTTAATACTCCTAAAAAATTAATTTAATTTCGGTATTAAAATAATTAATTAATTAATTTAATATTTTTGGAATTAAAATTAAATAAATATCAGGACTAAATAAATTATTTGAATAAGTTACTTGAATTTAAATAATTCATTTAATTTATTTAATATCCCTCATAATTTAAATTTATTGCAATTTAATTTTATCATGTTTTTACTTTACTCGTTAATTGGTCTTTAGTACTCACCAAATATTTGTATGTCTAGTTATTTTATTTTATTTATTTCTTACCCATGTACGCTTTGTGTAATAAGTAGTTGATTTTATGATGGCTTGTGCATCGTCTTATTTTTTTAATATGTATAAGGGTTTTCATACCCTGATAAAAGTTAGTTATCTATATTTTTCACTCTCATGACCCCCTCGCCTGCATGTGAGTATTTTTATACTACGAAGAGGATGTTGTAAGTTGCAGACCATGCCAAGTTGAGGAGAAATATATTCAAGAAGAGGACACACTAGATAGGGATGAGTTGCATCATGATTCTAGATATGAATCAGTTATGATACCCCTAGGTCATGGTTGATCCAATGAGTTTAAATGGATCAACCAATATTATATGCTCAAGATCGGTCAGATAATTTTATTTCCTTTATGCTTTTATTTATTATTCTATGAATTTGAATGACAGCTGGAAACACATAAAATAATAAAAAGTAAAATTCATAAAGACAGGATGAATATTTTTCTATTAATGTTCATTTGTGAGAACGACAACATAGAATTATTCGATTAATATAAATGGATTACATTCGTTGAAAAATATTAAAAACTTTCACATAAATATTAAGTCATAAATGTCTTCTATCGTTTAAATTTGAACATAGCCAGGTATTCAGGATGCTTGTTGGCTATAGTTGAGGGTGTCTCTTGCTACAGGGAGTTCTTATAATAATGATGGGTTGACTTAACTAAAGTTAGAAAAAAAGAGTAGTCATAGCTAGCTTGTTGAAACTTCAGAGACAAGTGTTGAGTAAATCATGTTTATGATTTTATAAGTTGGGACTTCACTCAAAAGATCAAAGAGCTACGAGTTAATACATTTGGTTATTCAAATTCCTACCTTGAACTCTTTGAGTAGTGGCGTATCCATAGCTTGTAGACTATAAGGATAGGTTCAAGGATCTTTGTCACTAGAATACTCAAGCGACAGAGTATTCTGATTCTAGTACAGAGGGTTGCTAGAGTTTGATAAAATAGTGGGATACATTTAATTTAAATAATTGGTAATGTCTGATTGGTAATAAAGATAAAACTACTAATCTGTTGGATTTTTTTGTAGAAAATCATTAATTAATACCACAAATACCCTGTGGTAACTATTAAACAAAGACAATGTTCAAATTGGAAAAAGTTTCCAAGAGTAGTATCAGTGTTTAGTGCTACAAAATCAGAAATTCAAGGTGCTTATGCCCCCAATACCTATTAAGCCTCCTCAAGGAGTGAAAATGAGAAAAATGATTACAAGTGACTCTTGTATGACGCATATTATGGTTATGTCATAAAGTTATCATCAATGTTCGTTGTGAGTTGTGGTGACTACATTAGGACATTGATGATATTACATGTATTCTTATCTCTGAGTAGCTTGCAAGGAGAAAGATAATCACATATATGAATAAGTGACAATTACACTGGATATGTGTAAATTGAAAGATGGATCAAAATATTTCAATGGATCCCTTTCTCATATCATTTTCACCCATTTACTTTAGTTTCGTTTAAGATTACAAAAAAAATAGTATGGAGAAAATGTTTTGTTGCCTTCTAGGTAAGGTTCTCCAGGAAATAAGAACATTAAAGAAAGATTAATATTTAGTTATTATGGTGAACAAGTTAAAAAATAAGGTGAAATGTTTAATGTAAAGAGTGATGCAAAGGAACCTTCAGAATGTCCTTCAAATAAATTGGTATTAAATAGGAGGTTATTTACTTCACATATCATGAAATAAAATCTAAGGAAGTTTAAATGTAATGACCAGAATCTAAAAAACAAGTAATCGCTTCTTCTTCGTGTATATTCATCAATTTCAAGTAATGTTTTTTTATAATTTTTAGGTATTAAATACAATATTCCAATCACATGGGTAAAGAAACATTACAATAAGTAAGGTGTATTCTACAAGTGGTAGAGAAAGGGTGGTTCCTAAGTCAGTATTGAGAAGCACACAACTTATAATTGCCAAGTAAATGGTTCTAGTATAAATTTTTTTAAGTATTACAAAAACATTAATCTCACGTGTCCTTTATACACAAGGATATATTTTTCTAGTTTAGGAATGAGTGTTGTTTGTGGTGTTTAATACTCAACCAATAGTTCAATAATGCTTGAGTCATTGGAAATACCTGATGAATATAAAATGTAAGACTTATATACTCAGTTGTGGTAAGATAATACCCTTTCAAGAAAAACTAAGTAGTTTTCAAGGATATACCCAGTATAGTTTTCAACTCTTCAGATTTAAAGACCTTAGTTATTATTAAAACACTTATCAACTTAGTTTTGTGAAAAAAAATTTAAAATGAAGGTAATACACAAAGTTTTCAGAACTAGTTCAGCTAGAGAGAGTGAACTATTCCAAGGGTAAGGTAGTGGTAAATATACTTCATTAGATTCATTTAAGTTCTTATAAAGGAATATTAGTGGATTTTTCTATATTCATGGTAATAAGATATAATATGCTTTAGTATGGTGTTCCAAAGAATATCTTGAACAAGTATTCATTGATCATATTATTATATCATGGAGTAATTCCTAAACACACATAACCTTATCCACATTAGAGGTATGATGCCAATAAGGAGGATCGATGATAAGTCTTGCATGTTAAAATTAATCAACAAAATATAGTTTGGATAAATTCCTAAATGAAAATTTCCTTAGACACATCATATACATGATGTAAGTAAAGGGGAATCAATGTTAAAACTCATGCATTGTAGATACTTCCATTTTTCGAGACATGCTTTGTAAATAACAAAGTTATCCCATAAACATATGCCAAATATCATGGAAAATGGATATCATATGAGTTATTTTATGATGAAAATCCATTATGTCGTAAGAAAATGGGTTTTTATGCAAAATGATTGTTAAGGATATAAACAAACTTTCATCAAGAAAAACACAATGTGCATCTTAAGTAAATATCCTAATTTTTTCTAAGGATATTACAAAAATCCCAAATATTGAAAAGTGATAGTCAAAGTAATAGAATATATTTATATATAAGGGTGAAAATATATTTTTGAGATAGATGGAACGATATTGACTTGCATTTAGTTAATTTTAGAGATACACAAGAAGTTGGCATAGGAATGAGTTCAACTAGAGGTGTGGAAGAGAAATGTTCCAGAGACACCTACTGCGTAGGGAGGTTAAAACCATAGTAATGGTTTTATATTCATCATGTCTGGAGATACATTATTCATTAAGAATAATGATTCCTATATGTAAGAAGTATATAGAAATTAGCAAAGATTTACAAGATCAATTAAAATTCAATAATGGATTCCATGTATCAAAGTATAGGGGGATTATTATTTTGAATACTATGGTGGGTATTAAAGTGAGACTATACATGGATGGTATAAGCATAATACTAATAAGGCTTGATTGGTAATGCCAAGTCATTATGCCTAAATCCATTAGAATTTTACTTATCATAACTAATTTTTTATGATAATTTCATTGCGCATTGAATGTCATGACCACCAATCATGGAATGTGTCTATACAATGAAACCAGGAATGGATGATGACATCATATAATTCCAATAAGGGGTTCAAGTTCCTAAAATCCGGTTCATAATTAAAGTAATCAATAATATCATAGAATATTCATTTGGAATAAATCTTTTCCATGTGTCCACTAGAGGTTACTAGGAGCACCATTGTTTTCCAAGTAAAATATTTTTGCAAATATATAGAAAAACAATTATTGGCCTTACTGTTAATTAAGACCAAAATAAAAGTATATATTTAGAGATTGACTTAAAGTAGCAACCAAAATTTTAAGGGACTCATCTACTGAGGTAAATATAAGGGTTTCTTGGACCAATTCATAGTATATATACTAACAAGGTATTGAAAAATGAAAGTTGGAACAATTTGAGATAGAATTGTTACCAATGTCACATGGAATAAATATCTCCAAGAATACATATGCATGGTCATAGGAGGAGATTATTGTAGTGAGTTGAATTCCACATTCTTCTATGATGGATCAATCACATATTCCATGACATGTGCATGAAATGATATTGCCAACATAAAATTTATGGTAGGAAAATATCAGTTAAATCCAAGAGAACTGCAAGGGAAGTAATCAGAACTATCCAATAGTACTAGATAAAGTAAAAAGGATATATACCTGGTATGTGGAGAGAAAGGAATACTAGTTACAAGGGGACACAAACTAGTATTCCCATAGATTACTATGATCTAATATCATAGTCAGGATAAGGTAATGAGTGAGATAAACTCATTAAATCTAGTGGTGGTCATATCTACAAATACTGAGTATGTTGCAGCTTTTAAGGTAGCTAAAGAAGTAGTGAAAAATACACAATTATTTTTTCCAGTTCTTAGAATCAGATCTAGTAAGTGAATTTTTGTCATAATATAAATTTTGATAACTCTACTAATAGTACTAGCCAAGATTTCATGTTTTGATAGTGGAAAAGAGAGATATACTCCAGGTTTACATCTCTTAAGGAGTCTGACTCAAGGTGGTGAGGTCATACATAGTAGAATAGCCATGCAGTGGAGATGTGGAAGACCCAGTAACTAAAGTCATGACTCAGTAGAAACATGATCTTAATCATGTGAGAGCTAACAAGGATGGTTAGCAAGTTGTATCTAATGAAAGTGGTAGTGTTGTAATAGGGGGTGCTATATACCCAACTAAACAGTACTTTTTGATTACCATATCATGGATACAATGAGTTACACATGATGCACACTTACTATAAAAGTGTAGATATTTCTACATCCACTATTTAAATAGTAATTTACATAGATTAATTATTGTAACAAAAGGTTATAATAGTTCCCAGGCTATAATGATAACCTCGAGATAGTATAACATTAATCTTAAACATATGTCATATGGTCTAGATACATCATAATCACTGGACATAGTTGATGTTTGACTATTAGGTGTTGGGGGATCATAAGAATTTACACTTCTTCTCATGAAGTTCTCACTTGGTGATCTCTAGTAGGTGAGATCATGAGGAAGACCCGCCAATAGGAACACCACATGTTTTGGGTGTCATTGGAGTTTCCTAACTATGGGAATGTGTATTGGTCTCCTAACATGAGACCATTATCAATGTGTGACATTTGATCATGCACTTTGATACAAGTCAAAAACCATGATAATGAAGTTAGGGTGAGGTAGCTTTTGTTGGGTGTGTCATTGGTGGCATAACATTGGTTGAATGGTCAAGATAAAAATTTTCACTTCCGAGTTGAGGAAGTAATGTCTCAGGTCTGGTTGATTGGGATGATAGTACCTTCAAAAATCCTTGGTCAAGGCAGTCAAATATAAATCTGTCTAGTTAGATAAACAAATAATAAAGCAAGAAAGGATGGCGACACAAGTGTGCATTCTGCTTTATGAGATATCTAAATACAAAGAGATTATATTACATAGTGCATGTTAGTAGGATGGTTGTCGTTGCTATGAACATTCCTTATATCTTCAGGGGTCTTGATAGGTTTCTAGACTCTACTCTTGGTATGTGAATATTATTCACTACTATCAAGATAAGGGATTAGAGGGTCACACACAATAGTGCATTCAAGAATCTATCATATTTGGGTGAATAGGTATATAGGACATGGTAGGACCCACCATGAGGTCTGAGAGTTTTCCAAGCACTATCGATCATCAAAAAAAATATTATAGTACAGAATAATTGGGTTGAATTTATTTATTAAACGTTTTTACAAGTGTTTTAGTACATATAAGGAATAATATTATTTGAACAAATATTATTTTAATATTCAGGATTTGCTTAATATTAACGGGAATTAAGAGTCGAGTAAATGAATCAGGTTTATCATGAGATGTATTTAATATATATTACAATTATGTGATAAATTATAAATAACATTTATGATGTATTTATTTCATTGCAATTATTTATTTATTACTTATTTAGTGAACGTTATATTTCTGAGGGCCGAGGAACCCTTCCGGGTATTTTGAGTCTTCCACTATATAAGTAGGAGGAGAGGCTCATTCATTGTGTTGTTCATTCCAATGGAATGAGATCCTATCTCTCCTCCCTATTTCTAGAGATAGAAAGTCTCTCTCCTAACGATCGATCCAAGAATGCCTTCAACGGATCAAAGGCACGAGATCGAAGTGATCATTGCGATGTCGAAGGATTCGTCAGAACTCCACGCTAGCACTTAGAATTCGACGAATGGGGATCACATAGATTTTTGGAAAGTATGTGGATGATCTTGAGGGGTTCACCTTTAGATCCTTCGAGCAACGGTTGCCAGCGGTGAGTTATAGTCGAGCGTTCTTTGATTCGAACAAAGTAAATGTTCAGTTTAATTTTATGCTTATTAAATTCACACGAGATTCTCAAACTTCTATCAGGGCTTGGATAGTTAGAGATGATAAGTTTCGTCATTTCGATGATGAAAATTTTAAATCTCTAGTCCACCGGCTACCGTTTTGCACCCTGGTACCTTCATCATTTATCACCGCTAAATAAAAGTGTTGATAAAGGGGTCTTTTATCAGTGCTTAAAGAAACGTTGATAAAGGTTGCTTTTATCAGTGATTTTTTAGCATTGATAAAATGTCTCTTTATTAGCACTTTTATGGTGTTGATAAAAGCCTGGGGATTTTAATCCCGCTCCCATTGTCAGTGCTTTTTTTACGCTGACAAATGCCTATTTTAGCGCTATTAAAGGCCTTATTTGAAGTAATGTTCATTTCAAATACCACATTTTAATTCATCATTTCAACAATTAATCATTGTGTCAACACCTCTTTCACACATTCCACATAACCCATTTCCCATTAAACTTTTTAGTCATTTCATCAATTAATTATTTCCACATCCTAAGACAACTACAACGTACCAACACATCAACAACCACACCAAAAACCCACAACATCACCTTTACTTTCCCCACATTAACGAACCATAGAAAAAAAACATCAACACCTCCTACTACTACTACAATAAGAAACCATCCCAGAATCACCACCATAACAGCAACAAGACAACAAAATAGATAAAACACAACAATAAACAATCGACTTCATATTTGCATGCTTCAACATTTAATTTCCAATTCATACTTAACATATCAACCATTAAACAAAAATTTCAAATTATGTACTTTTTTTTCATTACTATATTCCAATTAATTTAATCCATTAAACACGATTCATCATATTCACCACAACAACATGTCAACACAATAACATGCTTACATAAAATCAATCAAACAATAACTCTACCATAACAAGCAAACATGTAAACCACATTTGTTTCACTTTCCTAATTTCAAATTTCAATCTAATTATTATCTTCATCGGGTTAATCACATCTCTTTATCCTGAGAAGCTGAATCACGATAAATTCATACTTAACACTTAATTAAAATAGAGAGATTTTAGATCCTCTACCTCGAACTGAAGCTTCAAAAATCATAGTATACCAAGAAAGAATAAGAAACGAAGATCAAACACTATCAAACCCACAAAAATCTCCCACCAGACCTATGCACATCAATCTTCCATCAAACCCTTGGCCAAACTCCAACAAATTGAGACCAAACCTTTTCAATAACCTCCTCAGAAAAAGAGAAACACTATGAGGAAGAAAAAACAAGAAGTGATCACCTCAATCGATGAAAATTCGGCTTCATTGGGGATATGAAACCAAACACAATGAAGAGGAGCATTCTAGAGCGCAAGGAAAGCCCTAAAGTCGCCAAAGGTCAAGAGGAAGGAAAAGAAGCATAGTGGATTCGAGAAAACACTCAATTTTATAAATAGAACTGCAATCACATAAATCATGGCGTGATGGACCTCGTTATGATACAATGATGGACGATCACCCAAATTCCCAAAAACTATAGCGCTATCTGTCCTTGAATCTCATGTTATCAACCATTCAATTTCAATATGACCGAGAAACATTGTAGTGTAATGTTACTTGTCACACCACAACACCTCGACCTCTAAATTTCACGATGCAATATTCACTCCTCTTCCTTGAGCCCAGTAAACCTGTAAATAAAACCACGACACAACGACTAACATCACAACACACAATAATCAAAAGCAACTCCAATGAATCACAACCAAGAGAAACCTCACAAATCACAACGCAACAATTAAGTCGTAATGACCAGAGATAACTCTTCTCCTCCAGCTCCCTTGAATGACAAATTATGATGTAAGAGATAAGTGTCGCAACATAATTTGATCACCATCTGAAATCTCAACACATATCCCACTTCTCATCCACTACTCACATGCAAACTCCCAAATTGCCACTAACCTTCATTGTGTTCCCTTGAATCATCAGAGGCTACCAATAAGTAGGAAGAGTCTATACAATCGTGGGGAGAATTATTTCTCTCGAAATACGTTATCTATATATTGGACATCCAACTACATATTTAAAATAGAAAACAAACCAACTTTGGCACTACCAACCACCATAAATGAATGCACACATAATATGCTAAAAATAAATGTGATGAATATGATGATAAAACAATTTAATAATAATAAATACAATTGGTGCAACATAATAATGAGACATTCACAATAGAATACCCTGAAAAGCCTTTTTTGGGTAACACGATCCATGGACGATAGTCTCCCGCCAATCTCTCGTTACTCCAAGTGAGAGTAGATTCTGGTTATTAAAGGTAGATTACATAAGTCACCGTGGAATATGAAGCAAGGAAATAAATGAAATAAATAAATATATTTTTAAATAATTCAGATTAAAATTACCCACACGCCCACATCATCCAGGAAAAAAAACTCACAATCAAACTTGAGATGCCAAACAATTTGCACGCTTCAAATGTTTGGTGAGAAAAGTTTTTGAGTGGGTTGAGTCGGTGGTTTTTCTTTGGATTTTTTGATCAATTATTTTTGTATTATCCATTCATACATGATTGATGATTATTCAGTTAGATCTTTAAAGGAAGTCTGATTCATTGTCTGTAATGGCGGTAGTTAAGATGATGATGGCGAGGGTGATGATGGCTCCAATAAACCGTACCCCGCATTGACTTTCCCCGCCTCCCACTCCACCATCGATATATCTGATTCAGATTCCAGCAGGTTTTTTTTTTTTTTAAATCGACTTCAGATCCTGATTCTGATTCCTGTGAGGATTTTTCTTGCGTTGCGGACCGGGTGATTTTGATTACAGGGGTGGCTTGATTTCCAGGGAGTTTGCAGGAGGCGGAGCGCTGGATTCCATGGAGATGGATGGACCGGGGCTAGGGTTTGGAGATACTTGCATTGCGTGCGAATCGTCCACGGCGGAGCCGCCGCGTGAGGGAGGGCCTGGAAACGATTCGGATCTCCACGATGAGGAAGCTGGCAGGGCTCATTCGAGCTGGGGGCTCTGCGATGACGAAACTGATGGAGCGTGTGATTTGGATCACGGGCTCTGTTGGGATTCCTTTTCCATGGACGACCACAGAGTCCCTGATGAAGATTCTGAGTGGGAAGAAGCGTTCGATATCTCTTGGCCATCTGAATTGCAAAATTCAGGCGGCGAGACTAACGAGTTCATTCCAGATCTGGACTGGGACGTCCTGTTCGCGGCCACTCATCTGGAGAGGATTATGGATATCGATCACGATGTCGACGGAGGTTCGGACTTGGCTATGGAGGGTGAAACCTTTTTAGGTCTCTTCACCGATGATGAGTATGCATCGAGAGGCAGTCCACCAGCTGCTAAGTCCGTCGTGGATAGTCTTCAGATGGTTTTATTAACAGTGAAGGATGTGGGAGACGATGGCAGTTTTGTCTGTGCCATTTGCAAGGACGAGCTTCTGTTGCAGGAGAAAGTAACGCGGCTTCCTTGCCTTCATTCTTACCATGGGAACTGCATTCTGCCATGGCTGGCCATTCGGAACTCTTGCCCTGTCTGCCGGCGTGAACTGCCCACTGATGATCCGGAGTATGAACGAAGGAAGTGCCGAAGGTCCGGCCTTGTCTTCTCATAGAGTATAGTGGATTGGGTACATTTAAACTCTGCTTTCTGCAAATAAGTTCCGATCTTGGTTACGATTGCTCTTAACTGCAAAAATGTCAAATGCTAAATCATGGTTTTGTGTAGTTGTTTTCTGGAAATAAGTTTCCTGGATTTAGCTTATTCTTGTATTTGCATGGATTAATAATGATTTTGTGAATTCTGCAAACCTCCTCAAGTTTCAACTTATGAACTTGCTTCTTCAACTTTTAAGATGTTCAATTCAGGTTCACTAAATGCATGGATCATGAGTTGCAAGACATATTTCTTTATCCATGCTGTTTGTGTTGTTATAAAAAATGTGCAATCTTCATCTTTGATCATTTTCATTGCCATTAGAGCCAAATATGGATCTTAAATTTCTTGAGTTACTGGGATCAAGGCATGGAGCAACCCTTTGTTTTATTGTATTTTTTGCTCTTATTATTGTGTTCAATTTTTTGTTGTTTGCAAAAGATGAAGCTTTAGATCAGTTGGGGTCTGTTTAACAACATTTATTGTAAATTGCTTATTGCACTTATCACTTTGGATGAACAGTTTGAAAAATAAGCACTCTTTGTTTTGCTTCTGAAAAAACACTTGCACTTATTTTCCCTGAAGAAAACCACTTTAAGAATTGTTTGTAAATGTGTTAATAAATTTGCAACTCTATTTCATGACATCTATTCCAGGAATGAAAAACTGCCACAGTTGCATAAGCAACTGCCACAACTTTTTGGGTTAGCTTTAAGGGAAATAGTACCAAACTGCTGGCTTAGGACACACACACCCCTTTTGAAAGTATGCTTGGGTTTTAATTTGACAAACGCCAAATCTCTTTTATAAAATTCTACTACCCTCTTGTGTTTTTTATGGCATTTCTGCATAAATCATTGAACCTGGAGGAGTTTAGATCATAGTCTTTTAAAGGTTTTATCCTTCTCTGTCAAAGCGTTGGCTCCATACTCATTCTGCTACCTAGAATAGTGCAAAACTGAAAGACTCAAACTCGGAAATACCTTGATTTCTGAGCTGGACCACCACATGACATCAAACAGGTTACTAATAAGAAACCATTTGGGGAAACATTTCCCTCATGAATCAACTCTCAGCAACCAAAATCTAAGAAAAATCACCATACATGACTTTAATACAATTGATTCATCATCATTGTACAATAAATAAAGAACATGAGGAAAAACAACTACATGTCACATATCTAAATGAACAAACATGAACATAAATGAGTTTCCTTCCCAACCTATACATCAAACCAATAAAATAATATAATTTATTTTTGGTGGTTGAAAAGGCATTTTTTGACCTTAGAGAAAGTGAGTTGCTTCATAGGTATATATACCTAGTAGCATGTGTCATAGTTCAATACGAGAGTTTTGTTTCACATCTTGTGGAAATTAAACAAACGCACGAGTCAAAAATTATGATCATTTGAAGTTATGTTTTCTTTCACCCTTTTATCTTTACTTTCTTTCCAAGTCATTGCAGAATTATGAAACTCATGGTTATGTGGTTTGTAATGTATGGTTACTTGTTTTGTACTATGCAATCACTTGTTGTGTACTACATGGTACCCCGCAAAACAGTATTAATTTTTTTCCAAGTGACCAAAGTCAAAATCACTCCATTTTAATTGCATGGTAACCCATGTCTAATTGTACAATAGTCCATTAAAGACTGAATTTTTTTCTTAATATAGAAAGCCACAATGACTTGGTTATAACTACATGCTATGTTACAACTACACAATAATTACATGGTAGGTTGCTCCCAACAACAGGGTAGCCCGTGAGTAACTACATGGTAGATTGTTCCATACTTTACCAAAAAAAAAATTGAGTATGCAAAGTCATGGTAACCTAATTCTAATTGCATGATAAGTTACTCACAACTACATGGTAGTCATTAAGTAACTACATGATAGGTTGTTCTATATTTTACTAAAAAAAATTAAGTATGGAAAGTCATGGAAACCTGATTATAATTGTGTGGTTACAATTACAGGGCAACATGTGACTATACAATTGGTTGTCCCATACTTTACCAAAAAAAATTCTATGTAAGAAAAGTCGTGGTAACATGGTTACCGCCAGTTATGATGTTATAATATTGTAACATTCATTACATAAACATAAAATTTATTGCATACAAATGATTAATAAGATCACAAGTTTAGTTTTTTTAAACTAAGATCTTAATGCATGGAAATAATACATTGATAATTGTTTAAAGCATCTTCTAGCTATATCAATGATTTTATAGACTACCTATCCTTCATAATATACTCACCTTCCTAGGGAACTAAGACTAATGTATTGGATAAAGTTATAGTTTTGGGCCTACCTGTCTCTTAACATGTCCAATATTCAATCCAACAATAGAAGTAATTCATAACATAATTCATCCATAACATGTATTCAATTATGGTTCATCCATGAGCAAATGACATAGCTATCAAGATAAGAAAACCCTTAATCGGTGGCTGATATCTAGATGAGCACCCTTCAATAAAATACATAATATTGTACTTGATAATAGCAAACTCCATGAATTAATGAAGATTCAAAGGGTTGTGTAAAGTCTTTTGATTGATGTAGCAATTGAATAAATCGAGATAGGTGGTTTTTGAAAGGAACTCTATGAGTAAAATACCAAGGTAGTGATGGACAAATCTCCTCCATAGTCAGGAGTATATGCAAAGTCTTCCAACCCACATACCTGCATCAGGACCCAATTCAGGGTCGCCACATGATCTCAAACATGGCTCCTCATTTATTAGAGGCCGGTGATGAGCGACATGACCCTAAATCAAACTCATCTCTTTTCCTCACAATGGATGAGAAAAACACCCTATGTTATCGACAACTCACACACATACATGGAAAATATTTTAAAGCTTAAAGCAATGATGAATAAACCTATTTTGAAAAAGGATGGAGAAAAGACTTGTAAAGCTTACATGAGAGGGAAGATGATTCAAAACACCCACAAGCCAAAGAAGAAAATGGTGTCACACTTGCTTGATTTGATTCACACCGAGGCATGCAGTTCCATGACACATAAAGGCACAAAAAGGGAAAGGTATTTTATTTTGTTTAATGATGATTACAACATGATGAGTTGCATAATTTTTTGCAAACAAAGTATGAAGTGATTGATTTTATCAAAAGATAGAGGGGATGAGATGAAAACTGAATGTCGAAGGATGATTGTAATGTCCTTAACCTAGATTGCCTGAACCACACCCGAGCCAGAGTGCCACTGACTTTAGACACGCCTCCCAATAAGCTAGAGGCAGTTGACTTGCAGCGAAAGTCTAGAAGGTGATAGTGAGGAGACTATACCTTTTATGTGAATCACAATCAACAAGGGAAGCAAAATACATAAATACTCTACTCAACATGACAACAAGAGTAAAGTCTATAATATACACCACATCGTATGCAAAATGAGCACCTACAATGTCATGCAAGTAATATAATAGTAAACTAGATCGCTCTAAGGTCGATCATGCACATACATGTCCAAAAAAATAGAAGTCAACTCCAACTCAACGCCGAGGATCCACCTGGTCCTGCCTGAAAAACCATCAACATCTCGCCTGTGCATCCACTGCACCTCCAACCGGGCTATATACCAATTGCAGGGCCCTTGCCCTTACCTACATCATGAATCATGAAGTTTTCACATGTCCCAGAGGGCTATGTAAGGTGTGAGTATAAACTCAGTAGGCCACCACCGACAATGTCCCTAGATAATATCCATACGTATACGAGTATATGCAAAGTGCAATGTATAACAACCAAAATGGTAAACAACCAGCTCCACTCCATGTTCTACCAGCCACAGGTGAGCACTTTACCCGTTTTGGCCAGTGCCAGTGTGAGATAATGCACCCATAGTCTGAATACGCCTGATGAAGAACGATGCATCACCCCTTGTCTCATAACCAAGCAACACATCATTGCCATGCCCATGGAAACCTGGTGAATGTGGCATCACCAGACCACATTCCACAACTAACCTCCTTACTTCCTCTCTCAATGACCCTAATATTTTCACACACACAATGAGCACACATCCTTTACCAAGCTCGACCCATCGACCCCGATGCAATCCACCCATATAGCGAGCATCCCACTCCAAACCGGTGATCTCAATCACCCCTCAGTTCCTGTGGCAACATATGGCATATCCCTCCCCCGGTTCGATGGTTAACACCATCAACCTAAGCCACTCATCTATGAATGATGCCACCAAACTTCTAGTGGCCAACACCACCTCATGGTCCCTTCTTTGTGTGCGCACGACCCCAACGACCTTGATCCCATGGTGAGCAGCATCACCAACATCCTATAGCCACAAATCGACAAACCTCCATCACCATGTCACCGTTAAACAAGATATCACCATCTCACATGATGACAAACCGTATCTCTCTATATTCACATGGGTCACACCCATCACATTCCCAAGGAACCATATCAAGCAATCCATCCCATGAACTGCCTCTTTACAACATGCATAAACTTTCCAAGTAAGCCCTGAAGTTGCCAACCAAGCAAGAAAAAGCCATACACGACCTAGTCCATTACCCACATGAGACTACCCCTATGCATCTCTCATGAATAACAGTTTTGTTCCCGATCGCACACATGACCTTACCCACACCCACAAATCAGTTGACGCACAAACACACATATAAAAATGGGAATATCTACCACTACCTACATTGTACTAGCGGGAGCCTACACACTGAATATTGTTGGCTGAATCGACTTCAATTTGAAGAAATCAAGAAACCAGAGAAAAAACCATAGAACAAAGATTTTAGTCGAAACTCACCGCAGTAGTGACAAAACCCAAACCAACCAACAATCACTCCTAGTGATTGAAAACATAAAGAATTGAAAAGAATAGGATGAGATCCACCAAGAAGGAAGAGAGAATGAGCGAGGGAGAATTGGATGAGCTCCAATTTGTTGGGAGTGAAAAATGAGGCTAAGCCCTCTTTTATTAATTAATTTAAACAATTAATTAAAACTAAAAAAATACGACAAAAGGAGTTTTGTGGCGTGGCCTTAAGTCTCACGACATAACACCCATGCCAAGGCCACATTCGGGCGTGTCCCTTCAGGTCACATTGTAATGCATCTCCCCCAAGATAACCTAGAAACCTAACTCCCCCTGATCAGGACACATTGTGGTGTGATCCCCCCCCCCATTACGGTGCAACACTCCCCTCAGTCAGGGCTTCATGGAACAACCTCAATTATTGGGTGTGATCAGCTACTGGCCATGAAATTTAATCTTATGCTAGAAATTTTTTAATCTTACACAAATGATCACCATGTCAAAATATCCTTGGCTGTGACATGACCTCCTGCTGACCTAGAAATTCTAATCTTATGTACCCTGTCGCCACGCCGTAATTCCCTTGGGTGTGGCATGAACCTCGACCTATAGAAAAATTTTCAGTCTGAGACCCGGTTAAAACCTCAAACACTGCTTCCTGACCTTACACTGACCCCTCTAATAACCCAAACACACCCAAATAAACATGATCCTGTCGAACTTAAACTTTAAAACTCTTTCCCAAAAAATCCAAGATGCTACAATATCCCCACTATATAATAACTCATCCTCGAGCTATCACCACATATACACTGACCAAACTCGACCGAAACCTAAGCATCCTGCTCACTACACTCTTGAAACACCAAGGCAATGTGGAACACATCCACCTATTCTCTATCACCACGATCAATAGGCACAAAGAAAACGATTCCAACTACAAGCACTCCCCACCAAAAGGAGTCACGTACCTGATCACATCATAATGAAAACGGCTGACATGTAGATGGTATCGTACCCGACCATCATCCCAAATTCTACGCATACCTGTCATCGGTACACAATCATCACACATCATACCCAATGCTTATACCTCATAATGAGGTCAATATTTTTTCTATATATGTACATTGTGCATCAATATCCATATTGAAAAAGCATAATCACATAATCACAACATACCTCAAACCATTAATGACTCTACAACCTACTCTGAAAAGGTCAGATCAACCATGTGAAACTACATTGAGTCCTAACCTCCAGATATCAGACCTCCCCACAGAGTCACACTTTTTGTCAACCACTCCTCCACTATTGATCACTTCATCCTCTAGAACAGCCTGCGTGCACATATGAACTCCAACTACTGCCTCTCGACATTGCTCCCAGTTCCACCTCAGATGACTGAGTCTAAACAGATCCCCAACCTCCAGATGATTGTGAGATAATCTGAAAAAATCTCTACAAATGTCGGGATTGTGTGCACATATAAACAATTAATCCATCTTTATAGTACCAGAATAGAAATCACAAGCTAGAACATAGATTCCATGTGATCCTACATGCCTTTCATGATACATGAGTATCACCTCTTGGCTCTTAGGGCCAAGTGTCAGAAACCTTAAATCAATAACATCAAATACCTTATTTATCTAGATCAAACATCTCAACTATAATCTTGAAAACCAAAAATAGAAATCTCGGTTCCCTTGGTGACCTGGATCTGAACTTGTACTTGTGCTATCTAGTCACACAATACGACATCTGTTCCCTGTTCCAAAACATTCCTAAATCTCCACCAACTGTACCTCAAATAACAAACAAAAACCCACTTGATACTATATTTTAACAACCTTAATCTAATACAACTTTGTTATGTCCTAGACCTAGATTGCTTGAATAACATTTGAGCCAGAGTGCCACTAACCTCAGGCACACCTCCCCATATTCTAGAAGCAGCTGACCAACAATGAGGGTTTTGGAGTTGATGGTGGGAATACTATACCCTATATGTAAGCACAATTGGAAGAAGAATAAATATACATAAACAGTCTACTCAACATAACAACAAGAGTACATTCAACAATATACATCACATCATTCACAAAATGAGCACCTATATTATCATGTGAGTCATATAATAGAAAATTGGATCCCCCTAAGGCCGATTCTATACAGACATGTCCAAAACAACAGAAGAAAACTCTAAATCGACACCAAGTATCCACCCTATCCTTCCCCCAAAACTATCAACATGTCACCCATGTATCCACTGCACCACCATCCAATCATGCAAGGGTCACATGTCACTTTCCCTTTCCTGTATCACGAATCATGAAGTCTACACACGTCCTGAAGGGTCTATGTAGAGTGTGAGTATAAACTCAGTAGACCACCATCAATGGTGTCCCTAAACAATATCCATATGTATACAAGCATTTACAAAGTGCAACGCATGACAATTAAAATAATAAAAAACCTGCTCCACTTCATGCTTGACCATTTATGGGTGACCACTTTACCTACTTCTACTAGTGCTAGAGTGGGGTGATTCACCCATAGTCTGAACATAACCCGAGGGAGAACGATGCATCACCCCTCATATCACAATTTAAGTAACATGTCATCGCCATACCCTTGACCACCTAATGAATGAGGTATCACCAAACTATGTTCCACAACTAACCTCTATAATTTTTGGATCAATGACCCCAACATTTCCACACATGGTGAACACACTTTACCAAGATTAGCTCATTGACCTTAATGTAATACACCCATATGACAAGGATCCTTCTCCCAACTGTGATCTCAATCACCCCTCAATTCTTGTGTCCATCTACAGCGTATCCCGCTCTCGGTTCATTGGTCAAACTCATTAACCTAATCCAGTACTATACAAAGGATACCACTAAATATCTAATGGTTAACAATACCTCATGGGACCTTCTCTGTGTACACATGACCCTAACAACCTTGGACCTACAGTGAGTGACACCACCAGTATCCTTCGGTAACAACTTGGTGAACCTCATTACCCACCATCGATGAATGAGATATCACCATCAAACATTTTGGTGAACCACATCACCCCATAGTCACATAGGTCACACCCTTCATGTTCATAAGGAACCCCATCAATCAATCTATCCCACAAAACACCTTTTTCACAACACGTGGTAACTTTACAAGCAATCCCTAAATCCACCAACCAAGAAAAAACAATACACGACCTAGTCTGTCATTACCCACATGAGGCTACCCCTAGGAATCTCTCAAGAATTACAGAAACCACTAGTGGTTCCGTTCCCAGTCGCACGCACAACCTTACCCATGCCCATAAATCACATGATCCATAAACACACATATAACAATGGAAATATCTAGGAACCTCATACTTGGTACTAGTAGGATCCTCCACATTGAATGTCATCAGTTGATTTGACTCTGATCCAAAGAAATCAAGAAACCAAAGAAAAAAAAAATCCTAAAATAGAAATTTTAGTTGAAAATCGATCCAATTGAGAGAAAACCAGAAACAACCAATAGAGGATGTTGATAATTACCTACAAAGACTCCTAGAGACTGATGACTCAAGGAACCAATAAGAAATGGGTGAGATCCACTAAGAGGGAAGAGGGAATGAGAGAGAGAGAGAGAGAATAGGGAGATCTCCCCTTTGTGGGGAGTGAAAAATGAGGTCAAGCCCTCTTTTATTAATTATTTAACCAATTGAATAAAATTAAAAAAATAGGAAAAATATACCTTTATGGCATGGGCTTATGGCTCATGACACAATGACTCTTCCATGATCACATTGCGATGTGGCTCTTCGGATCATGACGTAACACTTGTCCCCCTGAGATAACCCATAAACCTGACCCCCTACTTAGGTTACATTGTGGTGTGCTACCCCCCATCATAGCGCAACACTCCCCTTGGTCAAGGCTTCACAGTGGAACATCACTTGTTACGACATGATCAACTTCCTGCCCCTAATTTAATCTTATGGTATAAATTTTTTAATCTTACACAACCACCCACCACGCCACATTGCCCTTAGATATGGCGCGGCCCACTACCAGCCCTTAAATTTTAATCTTATGTACCCACTCACCATGCCTCAATGCCTTTGGTTGCGACGTGGCCCTCGACCTATAGCAAAATTTGCAGCATGAGATCTAATCAAAACCTCAAATACTACATTATAGAACTAGACTGGACCCTCCAACAACTCAAACACCCCCAATTACACATGATCAAGATGAACTTAAACACAAAAACACATACACAAAAATCATGGGTCCAAATAATGATCAAAACTCCATGATTAGATAATGACATGAAATTTACTTCCATCAAAGTAGAAAACTACCCAGAGAAGTATGTAAGGAAACATGAGGTATCATTGGTGAGAACTCTTAAAAAATGGTATACTTAAGAGGAGGATCCACATGGTGAACCATATGAAAAAACACTACTCATTGAGATTAGTATTTCAAATTATTATTGGAAGGAAGTGGTGAAAGTTGCGGTATACACTCAAACTAAGGATCTGTTAAGTCTTAAAGTTAAGGTGACACTATACAAGCTGTGGCAAGAAAGGATACCGAATCTAATAAATTTTAGAATATTCAAAATAAAGTGCTACATAAAGAACAAAGAAAAAACATAAGACAAATATAGTGATACAATGGATGAATACACATTTCTTAGATATTCAAAAAAGAGTGATGTAAGAGCTCACATTCGTACAAGTTGGAGACTCCATAAGGGATTTGAATTTTTGTTTACTGGATGAGTCAAAATTTGAATCAAGACTCGGAATGGGATTTCGAGAGTTTCAATGCCTCAAGGTTATGTTTTGAGACGAGGAATGATGATTGGAAGGTAGATCAGGTGTTCGGGTGAGCCTCATGAGATTTGGGTTAAGTTTCATGAGTTTTAGAGTTGTCTAGATTGGTTGCACGGTTTAGGAGAAACAGTGTGATACCTTGATGCTTAGGGTTTTTTTCAGTTCATTTTGAACTAAGCATAGTTAAGTTGCATAGTTAGAGAATGTTTTGGGGTAAATTGTGTGATCCAAAGGAGAAACCGTGCGAGGGGTTGGAGGGTTTGAGACACGGTGCACGGTCAATGCATGGTCTGTGCATGGTTTAGACAAACCGTGTGCCTTATTGCAGAGGGATCTAGTGCGGTGTTGCATGGTTGGCGCATGGTTAGAAAACGGTGCAGCCAAACTGTGTGAGAGAGACGTTCTTCTTCTCGCAGGATGGTTCCATTCTCGCCCGACTTTCTCTATTAAGAAACCTCATCTTTGCTAGGGTTTTGACAATGACGATGTGTCCCTCATGTCTTCCCCCTTTTCTTGTCTTCCCCCGCTTTCGGTTTCTCTAGTTCGAAGCCCTTATGGTGTTTCTTTCCTCTTGATTCAACTCTTGTCAATGTGGGTTTTCCATCTCGCATTCCTCCTGGTGATTTCCCTCTTGGTGTTCGCATTGGTGTAGATCCCATCCCTCTAGCGGAAAATCTTGTCTTTTTTTGACCCAAGTTCTGTCTCTGGTTGTTCCCCTTGGTCTTGTTGGAAGTGCTCCCAGATAAGAGTGGCATTGTACCACTTTCTTGGATTTGGCGGGGACCCGGTTCATTGGATAGGACCTCTGTCTCCCTCGGTTGTGGCGTTAACAGGGGCGATGACTTCCAGATGGTTCTTTGGCCGACTATGGAATCTATTTGTAGGGGGTGTTCTTCCCTGTTTTTCTCTTTGACACGATACGCTTTGGATGGTCCTCCCTACAATTTCAGTTTTTTTCATTTCGGTTCTTGTTCTAGTTTGTATTTTCTTTTTCATCGATGATGGAGGTTGTTACTCTCATAGAGGTGCTTTTGAGGAAGGATTTGAGATTCTGGCATGTCCTTTGATTTTCTTTCACGGTGATACCATCGTTCTCGCTAACACTTCTCAATGTGAATTCAATTTATTTTTTTTGGTTTATTTTGTTTGGATTTGGTCAATGTTTTGCTGGGATCATTCTTGCGAAGGTCATGAATCTCTATAGATGATTTAAGCTACTTCAACTTTGCCCTGTATTTGTGGTCCATCTCTCCTCCCCAACTCGGTCTGGTGTGGTGGATATTAAGGAAGCTTTGGGATGTGTTGTTCAAATGGCTAACGGTGTTCCAATAGGTGAGACCTTCATTTGGTGGCATGTAGTGATGGTGGAAGATGTGTGTCATGAAGATGTTGTGTTGAGGAAAGTGACCATTGATGACGACCGTGGTTTGTTTCATATTTGTTTTAAATTTGTGTGATGGTGTTTTTATCATATAGTGGTGATCTTGTATGGCTTTGGCTCTTGGATACATCGATGGTGTTTTGACGACGATGAGGGTGAAGGTGTCTTTCATGATGATGGGTCGAAGTTTTGTCTTGGTTCTGTTTCTCAAAAAACTGTCTTTAGTTATCGGCTCCAGTGGTGTTAGGGAAATGATGGTGAAACTGATGGTAATATCATGATTATACGGCTGGCGATGGGACTTCTCCTGACATGCGTGATCATGGATCGAGATCCCCTCGGGTTATGTGTCTGCGATTTTGTATTTTTTTTTGAAATTTGAATTTTGAAATCTGGAATCTTGTTGTTTTTCGGATCCTGCAAATGTTTTGGTTACCACTCAACCATAAAGCAACTTTCTTAAAAAAAGAGTTTTCAATTAGTCAAACCGTGCAAGAGGTTTTGGCGTTGGATGGTGGGGGACACATAGTTGGCGTATGGTTTGAATAACCATGCAACCAAACCATGCGAGGGTTATGATGTTGGAAAATAGGGGGTGCATAGTTGGTGCATGGTTTGGAAAACTCTGCAGCCAAACCACATGTCTACCCATGAATTCATTAAAAGGGAATTTTATCAAAATTCCCACTCAGGTTTTTAGGCCACTCCACCCCCTTTCTACCCCTTTTGGTGTGCATGAACCAGGGGTTCTCCCAACCCTTTATTCCTTCTCCAACCCCTCGATTTGAGGAGTGTTTATGGTGATTCCTCGACATTCTAGGTGAGTTATCCTTCAACGACTTACCTTATTCTTCCTTCTTTCCAATTTCTAAGTTCTCTGATTTAGGTTTTGTTGATGATTCCATCAGATCATGGTGTAATCATCAGTTTCTCATGGGGATTTTAGTGGTCTTGTGTAGAGGAGATTCTAGGATGACTTCCTCACATCATTGCATGGAATTTGATAAAGGTATGTGTTCTTGGTGATTTTTCTTAGGTTTCCCTAATGAATTGATTTAATTAATTATTGTAATTGTATCACCTCTTAGATATTTTCTCGAGAATAGTTTTGAGAGTCCATTGTGGACTAACCATGTGTTAGGTCCTAGTATATGGAAAGATTGACTAGAGGGGGGTTGAATAGTCCTTTTAAAAATTTAATTAATTAAATATAATTATCAGAGTGATTACCAATATTAATTGTGTAATGAAAAATAAAACAAATAACACATGATGGGTTTTATAGTAGTTTAGATCACCAAAATCCTTGTATACCCTTTAATCTTCTCTACTCAGGGAGAGTATCAGTATTCACTAATACCTCACTTTTGATAGAGAGTGAAACCCCAATTTACAGACATACATACCTTTTTCTTACCTGGTGGTATGACCCCAACTTATATTTACATGATTCAAAACCCACCTGACTTTTGTCTGGGAGTCACAACCCGACCTTCCTTTTAGATAGGTTGAATAACCTAGTTAAACAAAGTTTTGATGGGAAAAGATTAAACTGACCCTAGAAGCACAAATATAATATAGAAGAAATACAACGATGAAAATCCATACAAAATTTAAAATCAACAGTGGGGGAGATGATGTTGAAATTTGATGAAACTCAAGAAATTTGATTACTTTAGTAGTGGATGATTAAAACAATGAAGTAATTTGTGATCACAACAATGGAGCAGTAATCGTAGTCAAGATTTAATACTTCATAATGCTCATAAGAATGTTTTATTTTTATTTCTATATAACCCTATCAATATTTATCATCAATCTTGTTCAATAAAATTTTTCAAGTTTATTTTATCACATTTGTCGATTCACATTGTAACATCTAATTGCGTTTCATAAACTCCAAGATCTTGGAGTGTCTCAATAGCTAATCATAGAAAGCCGAGTTAGAAAAATAACAACACTTAGAATAATATATTTTCTACTTGTAATTTGAATTATCATGCTCATACATAGAGAATATTGGTGCTCTTTTATTTCTGTATGAAATAAATTCGCAACACTTCAAAAAAGATCATTAAGATAAATGAGAATTATTCAAATGAATAAGACATTAAAAAATATTTAAACAAGATTGTTGTAATTTGATAATTCAAAAGATATATAAAACAGATCATAAAATAATTATTAAGAAAATTATTATTTCCATAATAATTTCTATCACATTTTCTCCATCAAATAATTTTCACATAGTTGTTATAATATATATTTATTTTACAGATCATTAGAATGATAAAAATAAAAATATTTAAACAAGATTGTTGTAATTTGATAATTCAAAAGCTATATAAAACAGATCATAAAATAATTATTAAGAAAATTATTATTTCCATAATAATTTCTATCACATTTTCTCCATCAAATAATTTTCACATAGTTGTTATAATATATATTTATTTTATAGATCATTAGAATGATAAAAATAAATTTAATAAACTTGTAGTAAATTAAAAATATCAAAATAACATTAAAGTATTCTAGAAAATATAGATTTTCTCAAAAATAAGAAAATTAATATACTGATCGTGAGAGGCATAAGCCTTACGGTCGGTATACTTACCATGTGTGTATGGTTGGTATATTGACCATGTGAACAAAATGGTCGTGCAATAGGTATACTAACAGTGAGAAATTTTTTATTCGTGAGTTCCCTAAAAAATAACCCATGCGGTCAATACAAAAATATAATACTCATGGTAGGTACCACCATGGTTGGTTGATAAATACCTCTTCATGGTAACTAGAATACCTACTTGTGGTAACTTGTATAAACACACGGTAGGTAATACACTTGGGGTAACTTTTTGTGGGTCTTCACTTCATGGTAACTTCAAAATTTCCACGGTAGGTATACTTTCACATGCGATAAGTTCACTTCACCCATGGTAGGTACTCATTCCAGGTAATCACTCCCTCATACTCTTCACGGTAGGTTCTCATACTACCATTTCATGGTAACTTAAATACTGCTGGTGTCGCGCAACCGTGCAAAATAAGGAGAAGAAAATTAAAGGAGCTCGTGCTGCCATCAGGAGTCAAACCACTGTGGATGCTCGTATGGAGAAAGGAGATCACCAAATTGGTTGAGCGAAAAGCGCATTGTCTCATTATGCATTGTTTTGATCAAATGTTGTTGGCACTACATAGAGTGTTGGTCAGGTTGTGTGGTGTTGGTCGAACTAGGAGAGGAGGCGCACTGCTGGTGATGCATTGGAGGTGGAGGTGCACTATGTGTTGTGATAAATATGGTCGAGAGAGAGAGATATAGATAGAGGGATAGAGAGATAGTGAGTTTGAAGCTATGCACAAGCTTAAGAGGATGGTGTTTAAGTAGACTGTACACGTGTCAATGTAGATAAACAGTATAAGGGAGATGAAGCATACGAACTAGGGACAAGCTACCATGGAGTTATTCTTGGAGAAGTATAGTACTGAGAAAATGTGTGTATATATATACATGTGTGTGTGTGTGTCGATTTATATTTAAAACAAAAAATCAAAACATAAAATATTTATTTTAAAATATAATATTAATAAAATATAAAAAGACTACATTTATATATGTAATAAAATATTAATGTTATAATTATATTAACAAAATAAGTAAACTAAAAAAATTAGAAAGTAAAATTAAAACATTACAAACATTAACATAAGTAACAATATAAATTTAAATAAATGAAAATAATAAAATAAAATAGTATTCAAAATAAAATAAGGGATTGAAATTTAATAAAACAATAAAACAAATGCAAACAAAAACTCTCAGTACAAAAAATCTCCCCCTTTTTGTAAATTGAAAAATCCAAACTACATTTCTAATTAAAAAAATCCGAAATTTTATCCCCTTTTTTAAATTTTATCAAAAAAATGAAAAGAAACTCCA
This sequence comes from Viscum album, assembly GCA_963277665.1. Classification (NCBI taxonomy): domain Eukaryota; kingdom Viridiplantae; phylum Streptophyta; class Magnoliopsida; order Santalales; family Viscaceae; genus Viscum; species Viscum album. Next base: position 1,937,863,877 of record OY728142.1, read on the forward strand.
AAAAAATTATTAAGAACAATACTGAAAAAATTAAGCAGAAGATAACTCCACTTGAATTCACGTGTCACGACCCGAACCTACCCGGACTCGAGCCGCAACTACCCCAAGCCCACCTCCACAGGCCAGGGGCTGGCGACAAGCGCCGAAGGCTAAACAACTCGGGGAGACCTTTGCTTGAGTACCTGTACACACACACACACAACACACTCAATGAAAAAGTGCATAGTAAAAGAAAAGATAAGTAAAGAAAAGGGAAACTGCTATATATAAACCACAATAGTGCATCGACCTCTAAACAGTACAAGCAAGTGCTGAGGTAAACTGAAAAGAAAAGGGAAAAAACACGCGCCCAACCAGTAAAAGTGCCACAACCCGGCAATAGGTAAACAAAAGAAACAGCTAGAAGGGTCCCCCACCTAGATCCCAACTCTGACCACCGCACGTGGTCCAAGCTCCCAAGCTCCTAAGCTCCTCTGAAGTTACGCTCCACCTGTCCGTCGTCTGCAAGGGAACACCAAGTGCGGGCAAAGCCCAAGCAGGGGTGAGTATAAAAATACTCAGTAGGATACCCTGAAGGCTCGAGGGAGAAACAAAGGAGGTACCGAAGGGTGAGCAGTAGATCGAACATGGAAAGTAGAAAGGTACAACTGAGAGTGCAGTAAAGTAACAGTAAAGAGTCCAGCTCAACCCAACAAGAGAAAGGAGATAGACTCGTCCAGACACAAGGAGCTAGAAACGGTGAGAAGATGAACTTCTCATCGAGTCTTCACTACCTATAGCAGTAGAGTAGACACATCCAACCATGAGAGGCTAGACACGGAAAGCATGTGGCATACCCCACACTTCTTCGCCTCTCCTGGAAGGAGAGTAACCAAAACCCGAGAAAATGGGAATCAGAAACAAGGTATATAAAAAACCATATGCTCTAAAAGAATCCCAAACAAGGTCGTAAGGGGATCTCCATCCCGTAGCTCAGCCCAAGAAAAGTGAGTCGCCAACAGTTCTAGAAGTATCACCATCGATGCCCAGCATCCCGCACGTCTGCCCCGAACTACAAGTCAAGGGGCTCAAATCACCGCACCTCGACACTATCCGCTTTGGGCGGCACTGACTTGCACGCACGGTTTTTGGTCGCGTCACAAGGACGCGTCTCGGTGGGGAAAGTGCCCCTCATACTTGAGAGTTTCGGGTTAAGTCAAACCACACCTCGTCACTACCCCGCAGTCGAGAGGTCTCCTCAAAGTCAAAGTTGTCACATCACTGACCCGTACAAACAAGGGTCCCGCTCTGGTAGTCATGGAGTAAAGCCACGGACTAGCCTAGTATAATGGACTGAGTCTGAAATACCAATGGGTGACCCACTGCCCAGCCCTGCTGGAGGGTAATTCATAATGTGATATCGGGTGACCCACTGCCCAGCCCTACTGAAGGGTAAACCTTAATACGTCATCAGGTGACCCACTGCCCAACCCTGCTGGAGGGTAAACCTTAATACATCATCAGGTGACCCACTGCCCAGCCCTGCTGGAGGGTAGACCTGGAATAAGTCGACGAGTGACCCACTGCCCAGCCCTACTGGAGGGTAAACCCGAAACAAGTCGACAGGCGACCCACTGCCCAGCCCTACTGGAGGGTAGACCCTCAAGATTCGTCGGGTGACCCATTGCCCAGTCTCTGCTGGAGGGTAAACCCTAAGAGTGTCGGGTGACCCACTACCCAGTCTCTGCTGGAGGGTAAACCTTAGAAGTCAGTGGGAAACCCACTGCCCAGTCTCTACTGGAGGGTAAACCCGAATAAGTTGATGAGCGACCCACTGCCCAGTCTCTACTGGAGGGTAAACCCAGAACTGCTCTGGCCATCTCTACTGGAGGGTACAACACTGGCCAACCGAACTGCTCTGGCCATCTCTACTGGAGGGGAAACCACTCAACCCTGCTGATCTAAACCATCGAGCACAGAGCCAGGGGAAAAACTCAACCCCGCTGGTCAATAATCGGGAACCGAGGGACCCTCTACGTCGTGAGAGGTCAAAAGTACGCAAAGAAGAACACGACACGCATATGGGGCCCACACGACGTGTGGCCCCAAGTCAACCCCAACTGAATTCACAAAGGTTATCAGGTACAAACAACCACATGAACCTCCAAGCGTTCTCGCATACTCCCAGAGTATGCCACGTTCCAGCCCAAAGGCTATCGTGCACACGACACCCAACGTCAACACGAAGGCGTAAACGTAACAACTCCAACTTTCCACCTCAATGGCTGAGGCAAGACCAACCACATCTCTTTAACCACCAACATCACTCTCCCATGAGTGCACGCGATCACACGCCAAGGGTCCGCTACAGACACGGTAGAAGAACCGCCACCGAGGCACCTTCACACTTCCACATTTAATAAGATCACACAAGAGGCTCTGAAAAACCAAACAGATCATACCGTTGTAATCCTCGTGGAAAAACACGCGAGATAGACTACTTACTCGCCCGAAATGGTCAACCGGTGAAAAAAGTACTATTCACCGTACCAACCCATGTAGGCCCCACCCCTAGATCCCGAAACTGGACAAACGGATCACACCACTACGATTCCCTTGGAGAAAACACATGGGATTCACTACTCAATCACCCGAAAACGACACCCGATGAAAAAGGTACTATTCACCGTAGCCAGGTTGGGTGGGACCCACACCACGTCCCCGAAAACGGTCGGGCGAACTGCGTCATCGCAATGCTCTCGAAAAAACACGTCAAAAGCACTACTCACTTGAGTGGAACAGATATCCGGAGAAAAAGATACATTCCGGCTTACCGCGCACGAGCGGTACCATGCAGAACCCGCACCTCGGTTCCGAAGCGCTGCCAACAGATCACACCGTTGCGATCCTCTCGAAAAAGTACACAAGGTGGACTACTCACTTGTCCAAAACGGTCGCCCGGTGAGAGAGATGGAAAATCACCGTCATCGCTCAAATGACCCTCGTGTGGCCTGCACCATCGTGCCAAATTAGATCGGGCGGATTGCACTATTGCAATCCTCTCGGAAAAACATTCAGAATCGACTGCTCGCACGCCCCAAACGGACGCCCGATGAGGAAGTCGCTAAACGCTGCTCGTAGCTCAAAAGACGACCCATGGGGCCCACGTCTCAACTGTGGTTTCAACGCCCGAAACCACACTGGAAAACTCCACTTTGGCACTAGGGTCCCAACACCGCTGACGGCGCTCAAATCACAAATCAGACGCATCCGCTCCGTCCAAAACAAGATTCCTCGAAAAAACGTCAATTCATTTAAAAACGCGTCATGCCTATGAGGCCCCTCGTTTCGAGAATTAAAAATTCTCGATACCATATCAAAAAGTCCGTCTCGTCGATACGGTTCCACTACCGCAGACGACATGAAAATCGGACACCCGTAATAAAAATTACGGGCGTCCGAAGAGGGGGGGGGGGGGGGGGGCGGATCCCCCTGGGTTGGACCGGCCTAGGCAGGCCGGTCCACCTGGCCTGGGCCGGCCCGCGCCAGTCGGCCCAGCGCTGAGTCGCGGACCACCACTGACCGACCCTCGTGGGGTCGGTCGTCCCACCTGCGCGAAGACCCGCGTCTCGCGGGTCTTGTCCCTGCGCGGGGGTCGCACACCGCGACCCCGGGTCATCGCGCCCGGCCAGCTCCGCTGAGGGGAGCGCTCGCCGCCGCGCCTGGAGCCTACGCCGCCGTGCCTGGAGCCCCTGGCCGACTGCCCCGCTGAAGGCCGCCGCGCCAGCCGCCGAAACCGAACGCCCCACCGTCGCCTAGCTCGCCGGACCGCTGAAAAACACCAAAACCCACAACTTTCGCCGGATAATTGCTGACCCCACAGAGCTCAGATTTCAAATCCAAAACAAGTGTCAGAAAGAGCATAAAAACTAATACACATTCATGGGCTTCGATCGATGTTTAAGCAGTTATTCGGCACATCAAATTGAAATCGAAGTAGGTTCGGGAATTAAAAATGAAAAGATAAACAAGATCCTACCTTGTTGGGCTTCGCCTGACACTTCCCGCACGATCCGTCGCCGCTGCAACGCACCACCTTGATCGGAGGAAGAGGAGGAGGATGAGAGGAGGTGGGTTTCTCCAGGGGGGTTCGATGGGGAGGAAGGTGAGGAGGAGAGAGTTTAAATAAATAAACTCTTTAATTAAAAGTCTCAACCCCCGAAAACACCCGCGTCCAAACCTCCGGCGCGGTCAAGATTAAGCTCCCCCCTAGGGTAAAGACCACCTCCTGAGCACAACGGAGGTCTTGGAATTTTAATCCGATACCCCGTTCAAAAGTTATAGAACTGAACGTTCGAGGCTGCCAAATTACGAAAACGCCCCTGGGGCCATTTTTCACAAACGGACCGCGCCCGCGAAGATTACACCCCTCCTAGGGTAAACAGAACGTTCTGAACTCAACGGTTCCCTCGGTTTTCCAATCCGATCCACCGTTTAAGAGATACTTGAGTTAAGCCGTTAAACGAATTAATTAATTAATTTAATTGCCCGTTTAACGTTCCGAAAGTGGGTGAGGGGTCCAAACATCTTGCGAAGAAAAGTTTTATGTCGTTTCTAGGGTAAACACCCCATTACAGACCCATCCGTTCACTCAGATATCTGATCTGAAGCACCGTTTAGGAGTTATCCCATTTATTTGGCGTTCCCTGTGTGAACGCACTGAAAATTTAATTCTGGCCACACCGGGGCTCGGAATCGCACGCCGTCTAAAGTCGCTGCTCTGGAATAATATCAAGAATATTCCAAAGTCTTTATCAGTAAAAACCGGGTTCTTACATCATTCAATCCTTCAAGCTTTTCGTCCCTGAAAAGAAAAAACAGGGAACAACTCAGGGTACTAAGCCCGCACCTGGCACTCCCGTACCCAGAAGAACTCTTGCACAGTTCTGCGCCACCGCACACAGACCAAAGGATTTGATCTATTCATGCGAGGTCGGCCCTTACCGATGACGTGCACAAGGGCATGCACACATCTCCTCAGGTAAGCCACACGGGATACGCCGTGCACCCACTTCCGACCTTGGGGTTAGAGCAAGGCGGTAGGGAGCCTCTCCATCCCTTTGCACGGTCTCAAACAGCCCGAAGGCTCTCGGGGGTAGACCACCTCCGTGATCGAACCTCTGCGTTGCATGCCGCGACTGGAATCACCGCCTGCACCTGGAACAATGCCCGGTGATTCCCTCCTTCAGAATATCCATATGGTGAAACACCTAAGGATATCTGGTCACGCAAGGTTTTACAATCTATGTCTCACAACCAAGACTCTCTTACACGCTTGAAAGGTGAAGGAGTCGCTACCATCGACTAAAGAGAAAGGTTCCACGCCTTCTACCTTTCCGACATAGGGCCACACCGACGCCCTGCGTCACCCTGGTAACACATCAAGCAAGGAGCAGAGAGGAAAGAATTACACACACACAAAGTCTAACAATTCTACTGCATGAAGTAGAAGTGCTGTAGAGCATACCTCTTATCACCACATGCTTTGCAGGATCGTAGACATTCAAGGCTCGTGGCTGTCCGTGGTCCCAACTGTCAGCTCCCAGAGCCTGACGTGGACTGCTTAGTGGTGATGGGAAGATCTCATAAAGTCATCCCCCACTACCAGCTCCTCCCACTCCTCTACTAGCACCACCCCTTTGGGTACTACTATGATCATGGCGCTGCCTCCGCTGTGGTGGTGCACCTGCTGCCTGCCCGAAGCTCTTTGCATGCCTGGTCGGGCAGTCCCGTGCCAGGTGACCTCGCCCATCGCAAGCATAAAACCAACTCTCCCCGGGCTGCACTAGTGCCCTCCGGCGCCACTGTGGTGTATGACCACGCCCCTGGGTCCGGTTGTTAGAAATCCACCTGCGTCGAGGTTTTGCTTATCGACGCTCGCTAGCTGCGACAGACGTCTCGGCTCCAACGTGCCTGCTGCCACCACCAACTCTAGAACGTGACAGGGAGCTCTCTGTCACCAGTGCCTGCTCTAGCACCCCAGTATATGTGGAAATTCCCAAGGGTACTATGACAACACAAATATCTCAGCGGAGACCCTTCTCAAACTTCCGCACTCAAGAGTTTCCATCGTGGACCAAGTCCGAGTAAAAGCGTGCACGGTCTGCAAAACTAGCCGCGTACTCGGCCACTGTCATCCCTCCCTGCTGAAACTAAAGGAGCTCCTGAATCTGAACGGAGCATAAGCAGGAGGGGAAAAACTCCTCACGAGACAACAACAGAAAGTCGCCCACTAAAGTGACGACTCGTCAAGAAAATGAGTCACCAGACTCCACCAACGCCAAGATACTCCACGAAAAAGGTTGGCAGCCAAATCCACCATAAGATCTGCCGGCGTCTGCACAAGCCTGAGGAGGCGAACCACTACCTCGAGCCAAACCTCTACTTCCTGAGGGTCTGGCTCACCACTGAACCTCAGCGGTCTCTGCTGCTGGAACTCACGGAGCACGCTCAACCTGCGCTCAAGCTCAGCCTACTCTATTGAAGCTATCTTCTGCTCAACAGGTGGGGGTGCTGCTACCGGCCCACCCGGAGAAAGGGGTTCGCATGATGGGTTCTGGACTGTGTCCTCGTATCTCACAGGGTCTTAATCATGAACCAAAGCTGGTATCCTAGCTGGCTATCTTCACAGAGACATCCTGAATATTATCAAGGAGTGCCGCGATCAGATGAGCATATATGTATATACCAATAACAACAATGATGGGGAGCTGACTCAAGAAGGAAAATCAAAGACTCAATCCTATGTTATGCACAAACCAATTTTCCCCGCAACAAGTGCCTCAACATGCCGAGTCGATAAGCGGGTTATCAGGGTCCTGGTGAATGGATACGTCGGCCATCACACCATCACTGGACTCCCTGGTCTGAGAGCCTCTCTCGAGACACGTTAACACTATTGCCCTAAATCCCAACCAATTCCTCTTTTAGGGATGTCCGCACAATGTCCCAAGGAATGAACCACCTCTGATACCACTTTGTCACGACCCGACCCTACCCGGACTCGAGCCGCAACTACCCCAAACCCGCCTCCATAGGCCCTGGCTGGCGACAAGCACTGAAGGCTAAACAACTCGGGGAGGCCTTTGCCTGAGTACCTGTACACACACACACGCAACACACTCAATGAAAAAGTTCAGAGTAAAAGAAAAGACAAGTAAAGAAAAGGGAAACTGCTATATATAAACCACAATAGTGCATCGACCTCTAAATAGTACAAGCAAGTGCTGAGGAAAACTAAAAAGAAAATGGGAAAAACACGCACCCAACCAGTAAAGGTGCCACAACCCGACAACAGGTAAACAAAAGAAACAGATGGAAGGTTCCCCCACCTGGATCCCAACTCCGACCACCGCACGCGGTCCAAGCTCCCAAGCTCCTAAGATCCTCTGAAGTTACACTCCACCTGTCTGTCGTCTGCAAGGGCACACCAAGTGCGGGCAAAGCCCAAGTAGGGGTGAGTATAAAAATACTCAGTAGGATACCCCGAAGGCTCGAGGGAGAAACAAAGGAGGAACTGAAGGGTGAGAAGTAAATCGAACAGGGAAAGTAGAAAGGTACAACTGAGAGTGCAATAAAGTAAAAGTAAAGAGTCCAGCTGAACCCAACAAGAGAAAGGAGATAGAATCATCCAGACACAAGGAGCTGGAAACAGTGAGAAGATGAACTTCTCGTCGAGTCTTCGCTACCTATAGCAGGAGAGTAGACTCATCCAACCACGAGAGGCTATACACAGAAAGCACGTGGCATACCCCACGCGTCTTCACCTCTCCTGGAAGGAGAGTAACCAAAACCCGAGAAAATGGGTACCAGAAACAAGGTATATACAAAACCATATGCTCTGAAAGAATCCCGAACAAGGTCGCAAGGGGATCTCCATCCCGTAGCTCAGCCCAAGAAAAGTGAGTCTCCAAAAGTCCCAGAAGTATCACCATCGATGCCCAGCATCCCGCACGTCTGCCCCGAACTTCAAGTCAAGGGGCTCAAATCACCGCACCTCGACACTATCCTCTTTGGGCGGCACTGAATCGCCCGCATGGTTTTAGGTCGCGTCACAAGGATGCGTCTCGATGGGGAAAACACCCCTCATACTTGAGAGTTTCGGGTTAAGTCAAACCACACCTCGTCACTGCCCTGCAGTCGAGAGGTCTCCTCAAAGTCAGAGATGTCACATCACTGACCTGTACAAACAAGGGTCCCGCTCCGGTAGTCACAGAGTAAAGCCACAGACTAGCCTATTATAAAGGACTGAGTCTGAAATACCAATGGGTGACCCACTGCCCAGCCCTGCTGGAGGGTAATTCATAATGTGATATCGGGTGACCCACTACCTAGCCCTGCTGGAGGGTAAACCTTAATACATCATCAGGTGACCCACTGCCCAGCCCTGCTATAGGGTAAACCTTAATACATCATCAGGTGACCCACTGCCCAGCCCTACTGGAGGGTAAACCTTAATACATCATCAGGTGACCCACTGCCCAGACCTGCTGGAGGGTAGACCTGGAATAAGTTGATGGGTGACCCACTACCTAGCCGTGCTGGAGGGTAAACCCAGAACAAGTCGACAGGTGACCCACTGCCCAGCCCTGCAGGAGGGTAGACCCTCGAGAGTCATCGGGTGACCCACTGCCCAGTCTCTGCTGGAGGGTAAACCCTAAGAGTGTCGGGTGACCCAGTGCCCAGTCTCTGCTGGAGGGTAAACCCTAGATGTTAGTGGGAAACCCACTGCCCAGTCTCTACTGGAGGGTAAACCCAGAACTACTCTGGCCATCTCTACTGGAGGGTACAACACTGGCCAACCGAATATAGAGTGGGTATCGGGCAACCACCCGACTCCGGAACAAAACCAGGGGAAACCACTCAACCCTGCTGATCTAAACCATCGATCACAGAGCCAGGGGAAAAACTCAACCCTGCTGGTCAATAATCGGGAACCGAGGGACCCTCTACGTCACGAGAGGTCAAAAGTATGCAAAGCAGAACACAACATGCATATGGGTCCCAAACGACGTGTGGCCCCAAGTCAACCCCAACTGAACGCACAAATGTTCTCAGGTACAAACAACCACATGAACCTCCAAGCATTCTCGCATACTCCCAGAGTATGCCACGTTCCAGCCCAAAGGCTATCGTGCACACGTCACCCAACGTCAATGCGAAGGCGTAAACATAAAAACTCCAACTTTCCACCTCAACGGATGAGGCATGACCAACCAAATCTCTTTAACCACCAACATCACTCTCCCAGGAGTGCACGCGATCACACGCCAAGGGTCCGCTACAAACACGGTAGAAGAACCACCACCGAGGCACCTTCACATTTCTACATTTAATAAGATCACACAAGAGGCTCCGCACAACCAAATGGATCATATTGTTGTAATCCTTGCAAAAAAAAAAAACGTGATATAGACTACTTACTCGCCCGAAACGGTCAACCGGTGAAAAAGGTACTATTCACTGTACCAACCCAAGTAGGGCCCACCCCTAGATCCCGAAACTGAACAAACAGATCACACCACTGCTATTCCCTCGAAAAAACACATAGGATTCACTACTCAATCGCCCGAAACCGACACCCGATGAAAAAGGTATTATTCACCGTAGCCAGGTCGGGTGGGACCCACACCACGTCCCCGAGAAAGGTCGGGCGAACTACGCCATCACAATGCTCTCGGAAAAACACGTCAACAACACTACTCACTTGAGTGGAACATATATCTGTAGAAAAAGATACATTCCAGCTTACCGCGCACAAGCGGTACCATGCGGAACCCACACCCCGGTCCCGAAGCGCTGCCAACGGATCGCACCACTGCGATCCTCTCAAAAAAGTACACAAGGTGGACTAATCACTTGTCCAAAACGGTCACCTGTTGACAGAGATGGAAAATCACCGTCAACGCCCAAACGACCCTCATGTGGCCCACACCATCGTGCCGAATTAGAGCGGGCAAATTACACTATTGCAATCCCCTCGGAAAAACATTCAGAATCTACTGCTCGCATGCCCCGAACGGACGCCCGATGAGAAAGTCGCTAAATGATGCTCGCAGCTCAAAAGACAGCCCGTGGTGCCCACGTCTCAACTGTAGTTTCAATGCTCGAAACCACACTAGAAAACTCCGCCTTGGCACCAGGGTCCCAACGTCGCTGACGGCGCTCAAATCGCACATCGGACGCGTCCGCGCCGTCCAAAACAAGATTCCTCGGAAAAACATCAATTCACTTAAAAACGCGTCGTGACCCCGAGGCCCCTCGTTTTGGGAATTAAAAATTCCCAAAAACATCTCAAAAAGTCCGTCTCGTCGATACAGTTCCACTACCGTAGACGACATGCAAATCGGACACCCGTAATGAAAATTACGGGCGTCCGAAGGGGGGGGGGGGGGACGGATCCCCCTGGGATGGACCGACCTAGGCTGGCCCGACGCTGAGCCGCAGACCACCGCCGACCGACCCTCGTGGGGTCGGTCATCCCTCATGCGTGAAGACCCGTGTCTCGCGGGTCTTGTCCCCGCGCGGGGGTCGCACACCGCGACCCCGGGTCGTCGCGCCCGGCCAGCTCCGCTGAGGGGAGCGCCCGCCGCCGTGCTTGGAGCCCGCGCCGTCATGCCTGGAGCCCCCGACCAACCGCCCCCCTGAAGGCCGCCACGCCAGCTGCCGAAACCGAATGCCCCGCCGTCGCCTAGCTCGCCGGACCGCCGCACTCGACCGCCGAAAAACACCAAAACCTGCAACTTTCGCCGGACAATTGCGGACACCACAGAGCTCATATATCAAATCCGAAACAAGCATAGGAAAGAGCGTAAAAACTACTACACATTCATGGGTTTCTCTCGATGTTTAAGAATCTATTCGGTACATCAAATTGAAATCGAAGTTGGTTCGGGAATTAAAAATCAAACGATAAGCAAGATCCTATCTCGTTGGGCTTCGCCCGATGCTTCCCGCACGATCCGTTGCCACCGCAACACACCACCTTGATTGGAGGAAGAGGAGGAGGATGAGAGGAGCTGGGTTTCGCCAGGGGGGGTTGGATGGGGAGGAAGGGGAGGATGAGAGAGTTTAAATAAATAAACTCTTTAATTAAAAGACTCGACCCCCGAAAACACCCGCATCCAAACCTCCGACACAGTCAGGATTAAGCTCCCCCTAGGGTAAACACCACCTACCGAGCACATATGCGGTCTCATAATTTTAATCCAAGACCCCGTTTAAAAGTTATAGAACTGAACGTCTGAGGCCTCTAAATTACGAAAACGCCCCTGGGTCCATTTTTCACAGACGGCCCGCGCCCGTGAAGATTACACCCCTCCTAGGGTAAACGGCATGTTCTGAACTCAATGGTGCCCTCAGGTTTCCAATATGAGCCACCGTTTAAGAGATAGTTGAGTTAAGCCGTTAAACGAATAAATTAATTAATTTAATTGTCCGTTTAACGTTCCTAAAGCGGGCGAGGGGTCCAAACGTCCTGTGATGACAAATTTTATATCGTTCCTAGGGTAAAAACCCCATTCCGGACCCATCAGTACACTCAGATCTCTGATATGAAGCACCGTTTAGGAGTTATTCCGTTTATTTGGCATTCCCAGTGTGAACGCACTGAAAATTTAATTCCGGCCACACTGGGGCTCGGAATCGCACACCGTCTGAAGGCGCTGCTCTGGAATAATATCAAGAATATTCCAAAGTATTTCACAGAAAAAACCGGGTTCTTACATCATGCAATTCTAACAACATATGTAAGAACAATAAAACTAAGATTAACATTCTTTCAAAAAATAAATCTCCAAAACATTCTCCATTTTAAACAATAAACAATACCAAAAACTCAAAATTGTATGGATTGGGAAATTCTATAAATAAAGTAGAATTGATAACGGTACTCATGATATAATATATCTGAAACTGTATCCATATTTAATAATTAATAGTCATAATACTCAAAATAACATGCTTTTAGCATACTAATTGTTGATACCAATTGTTTGGTATCATATTAAAACAATTATTAAAAAAATATTAAATATATTTCAGACGTTATTAAACACAATAAGATTTCAGAATATTGTTACAGTAATTTAACAAATCAAGTCATTTAATATTATTTAAAACATGATAAAATAAAACAAACTTCCATAGATAAAAAATAAAACATTATCCTTCTTACATACCAAAAAAAATGATAAATCATTTTTAAGTGTTTTAAACCCCCCCTAAGTTAAGAAACTAAACTATGTTATCAATGAAGATCAATTGAAAAGAAATAAAATTCTATTATTAATAGAATTGAAGCATTTTATAGAATAAAACAACTTTAAAAAAGTTGGAACATGTTTAAATAAATGATTCACTCCAAGAAATTTCTCCTAATTTCAAGTATAAAAAATAAGTTCACCTTTGACAGAATCAAATCAATTTAACCAGAAATTGATAATTTTAATCAATTTATAATTTCAAATATATTTTAATTATAAACTATGATAAACTAAATTGTAATTTATAAAATAAGTTTAGAAGTTATATAATACTCCCCTAAATAAATAGTGTTTGAAAATGTATTTCAAGGAACCATTATAAGAAGAAAACTGTTAAATCAGTAAGTGGTTAACTAATTTAACAATATAAACTTTCCAACACTAATGTGTAAAAACACACAAATTAATCAATTTTCTGCTATGAGAAAAAACACTCAGAACTACTAACTAATTTAAAAATTACATTTCAACATATTTACTAATTTAACAAACAAGTGGAAACTCCCCCTAAATTCAGGATTTTTTCTAAAGACAAGTACAGAAATATTAAAATTCTCTTCATATAATCAGAATATTGGAAATTTGAATTTCAAACTAAATAATTTTATTACATGATTACTTACCAAAAAACAGAAATCAAACAAAAATTATGGAACATGCCTAAAAATAAAAAAAAATAGAATATAATCATAAAGGATATTAGATATTATGCATTCCAATATACTAGTTTTTGAAATATTAGAGAATATGCAAGCTGACCATATATTATGTATCATTAGATTAGGTTTCCTGTAAAATAGATTAATCTTAAAATTGTTTTGGCACCCAATCTATTTTACATCCAATTGAATTAGTAATAAAAATTTTAGGCACCCATACATATTTTAGACATTTATTGTAGGGTAATCTAGAAGAAAAATTCTTAGAGATAAAAGTCTTGGTATGGCCTAATGATTGAGTAAATCTTAAAGAATAGTCATTTGCATAATTCCCTTTCAGATAAAATCTAAAGCATGTAAAATTAGATACATTTCTTTTAATGCTCTTAACAATAGTAGTTGTGTATAGATTAGGAATCTATCTATTATAACCAAAGATAGTTTTATCTTTATTGGGTTTGTTCATAGCCATTATCTTATCACATTTTTCATAATTAAAAAAAACAGATAAGGTTTCTTTTAATATAGTAATTTACCTTTTAAAATTTTCATTATATTTTTGAATAACTTTCAGGTCATCATAGATTTTAATTTTTGAATATGATCCTATATTTTTAAGTTTATTATTTTAATGTTTAAGAATCTTACATTCCTTTTCAATTTTATCAAAATCATCACAAACTAATTTAAATCTATTGTCTTGATCTTTATTAGTTTTGGAAAAAATATTTTATTCTTTCATTATCATCTTTGATCTTAATTAGTTCAAAATATACAACCTTTTTCTCTTGTTTAACTTTCTTATTTTCTATTTTCAGTTTTCTATATAGTTCAACCATTCTCAAAATATCACTTTGAAACTTTTCATTTTGTTTTGTTAATTCTTTAACTTCATTTTAAATATCAGACTTGTATCTTGATCTATAGTCAGAATTAGTGTTTACCTCATTCATTATTGTTTTCATCAAGTAAGATTGACCAATTCTTTTTCACTCTCAGAATCATCAATACTCAAGTTTGACTGTTCTTTGTAACTCTATCCAGCATGATATGCTTGTTTTATATCTTTTTTTTAATTTCTTGTCTTTCCCTTCTTGTTTCAATTTTAGGTAGCCTGGTTTTATATTTCCCTTTTTCCTACACTCATAACATATTAATTTGGAAATATTGTATTTACTACTTTTACCTTTCTTACTTCCCTTTCTTTCATCCTTTTGATGTTATCTTCTAAGATGATTCTTAAATACTCTATTTCCTTTCATGAATTTGTATACTCCTTTAGTAAAATTTCTTATTTCATCATTCTTGCTTTTATGCAACTCAGAATCAAAATAATTAGTTAAAAAATTTATATTATATTTTTATGCTATACATTTCCCTTTTTCATGTTCTTCTGTATTTTCATTCTTCATTTCCATATCGTATTGAAGAAGTGATCCAATCAGTTCATCCATTTAATACTCAGTGAAATACTTACTTTCTTCAATCAGAACATTATTTGAGTGTCACCTTTTTGGTATATCTTGAAGTATTCATTCAATGATAACTTCATTCTTCATGGTCTCCCTGAGTGTAACCATGTTGTTTATAATCTTAGTGAATCTATTGTACGTCTCATTGATGCTCTCTTGACCATTCATTATGAATTCTTGAAACTCAGCTATGTGAATTCCCAACTTGGTTCTCTATAACTTATCAATTCATTGATGAGTGACTTTTAAAGTCCTCCAGATGTCAAAAGCAATTTTACATGATGAAATGTGGCTATATATATTTCTTCTTAATGAACAATATAAGAAATTCAAAACTTTTTAATTTAGAACACATTTTATAGCATCATTTCCAGTAAGAGTCTAAATCCACCTTAGGAAATTGATAAGGTTTTGACATGATAACCCAAAATTCAAGACCAATATTTTTTAGAAATACCTCCATCTGATCCTTCCGGTAAACATAATCACTTTCATTGAAGTGAGGTGGTCTGATGGGATTAAAAATATCAAATTCTTGACTTTCCATAATCAAAGCATTGGATCCTTCCCTAAATGGTTAATCCTAGGATAATGGTTAGTTTAAAAAGATAATGAAACACTAAAAACCAATCCCTTAAAAAATGAACCACACTTTGATACCAATTTTTAGGTCCCATTATATGGAAAGATTATTTAGAGGGGGGGAGTGAATAGTCCTTTTAAAAATTTAATCAATTAAATATAATTATCAGTGTGATTAATGATTTTAATTATGTAGTGGAAAATAAAACAAATAAAACATAATTTTTTTATAGTAGTTAAAATCACCAAGATTCTAGTCTACTCTTCAATATTATTTACCCGATGAGAAGATCAGTATTCAATAATACCACACTTTTTATAGGGAGTGAAAACCCAATTTACATATATACATACCTTTTTCTCTCATGGTGGTATAATCCCTATTGAATTTTACAGGAGTCAAAACCCACCTAAATTTTTTCTGAGAGTCATAAGACGACCTTCCTTTTTGATAGGAGGAATAAACTGGTTAAATAGATTTTGGTAGGGAAAATCTTAATCCAACACTAGAAGCACAAACATAATATATAAGAACTACAACAATGAAAAATAAGATAGAATTTAAAATTGGAATCAGATCAGATGATGTTGATAATCGATGCAACTCAAGAAATTTGATCACTTTAGTACTGGATGATTAACATGATGAAGTCTGTTGTGATCGTAGTAACGGAACATTATACATAGTAAAGATTTAGTAATTCGAAATACTTATAAGAATGCTATATTTTTCTTTCTCAGTAATTGTATCAATAGTAGTCTTCAATCTTGTTCAATAAACTTTTTCAAGTTTATTTTATCACATTTATTGATTCACATTGAAAAGACTAATTACATGTCATTAACTCCATGATCTTGGAGTTCCTAAAAATCTAATCATAGAAATCCATGTTATAAAAATAATAGAACTTAGAAGAATATATATATTACCTATAATTTGAATTATTGCGACCATAATTATAGAATCTTTTTGATATTTTATTTCTGTATGAAATAACTTCACTATATTTAGAAAAATATCATTAAGATAAATGAGAATTAATCAAATTAATAAAAAATTAAAAATATTTAAACAATATTGGAGTAATTTGTTAATTTAAAATATATACTACCACAAATAGGCCCTTTAACTGCACACAAAATAGGATTTAATAGCTATAAAAAATGTTATTGTCTTAAGTACCATTAAAAGGGGGACCCATTTATCAATGCTTTTATTAACACTAATAAAGGTGGGCCTTTATTAGTTCTAAAATTAGCACTGATAAAGGGCCCTACTACTATAGTGTGCTATTAAATTACAACACACTATAGAAAATAGACTCGTATGAAAACAAACCTATATGAAAATTCACAATTAAATTGAAATAAAAATTACATAATAAATAAAAAAACATGACATTATAGACATTTCAAACAATTATTTTTATAATTACATTTTCAATTAGTATCCACAAACATTTAAAAAAATAAATGTTTCATTACCTTTGGTACCCATGACCCTCTCTCAAAAAAGCTCGATCATGGTAACCTTTTCTAAACAAACCACCCCAACCTAAGTATAAGAATCCACCTGTATAATAAAATAATTATTATGTTAGTAATACTATAAAGAAATAAATTAAACATAAATATGAAATAATACATTAATAAAATATCAATTTTAAATAAAAGGAAACACTTGGAGTCATACCGGTCACACTGTGTGTCATATTGAGGTAGGAATGATTCATACACATCAAAAATAACTTAAAAATCATTTTATTAAAGTATCAAAATAATATAAATTCGTTTTCTTGGTTTTGAGTATGTCACTTGTATTTTTTACTAAAATTTCATTTTAAACTGAAAACATGCACTCTGAGTCATACGAGTCACCTCATGTGTTGGTTTGATATGATAATAATTATTACACATCAAAAATTACTTATGAATCATTTTCATAAAGTATCAATACAATACGAGTTCATTTGCTCAGTTTTCACTGAGTGACCCATGTTTTGAACTAAAATGCCAATTTTAGACTCATAACAGACACTTTGAGTCATAACAAGTACACCGTGTATCATATTGAGGCGAAACTAATTATTAAACATAAAAAATGACTTATGTATCATTTTACTAAAGTATCAAAACAATCCAAATGCTTTTTCTCGATTTTGAGTATGTCACTTGTGTTTTTTACTAAAATGTCAATTTTAAATAAAAAGACACAGTTGAAGTCATACTGGTCACATCATGAATCAGATTGAGGTAAGGTTTATTTATAAACATCATAAATGTAATATGGATCATTTTACTTGAGTGTTAAAACAATCTAAATGTGTTTTCTTAATTTTGAGTATGTCACTTGTGTTTTTGACTAAAATATCATTTTAAACTGAAAACATGCACTTTGATTCATACTGGTCACATAGTGTCTCAGTTTGATGTGATATTAATTTATACAAATAAAAAATGAATTATGTATCAATTTCATAAATTATCAAGACAATAAGATCACATTTTCTTAGTTTTCAGTGCGTGACACGCATTTTGACCTAAAATGTAAATTTTAAACTGATAACAAAAACTTTGAATCATACTGGGCACACAGTGTATTAGATTGAGGTGAGGATGATTCCTACACATTAAAAATGACTTATTGATCATTTTAATAAAGTATAAAAACAATAAAAATGAATTTTCTCAGTCTTGAGTATATCATTTTTCCTTTCTACTAAAATTAATGTTAATTTTAAATAAAAGGACACACTTGGAGTCATACCTGTAACACCATGCATCATATTGAGTTGAAGTTTATTCCTATATATCAAAATGAATTATGGATCATTTTAATAATGTATCAAAACAATCTTAATTACTTTTATTGGTTTTGAGTATGCCACTTGTGTTTTTTACTAAAATGTCATTTTAAACTGGAAACATGCACTTTGAGTCATACCGGTCACATAGTGTGTCAGTTTGACATGAGACTAATTTATACACATAAAAAATGACTTATGAATCATTTTCATAAATTATCAAGACAACCAGAGGCTATTTTCTTGATTTTCAATAAATGATACACTTTTTGAACTAAAATGTGAATTTTAAACTGATAACTAACACCTTGAGTTATATCAGGACCAAATTTTATCAGATTGAGGTGAAACTAATTCATACATGTCAAAAATGTCTTATGGATCATTTTCCTAAAGTATTAAAACAATATGAATGTGTTTTCTTGGTTTTGAGTATGTCACTTGTGTTTTTTACTAAAATTAATGTCAATTTTAAATAAAAAGATACACTTGGAGTCATACAGGGCACACTGTGTATCAGATTAAGGTGATAATGATTCCTACATATCAAAAATAGATTATAGAAATTTTTTATAAAGTATCAAAATAATATAAATGTGTTTTATTGGTTTTAAGTATGTCACATGTGTTTTTGACTAAAATGTCATTTTAAATAGAAAAATCGCACTTTAAGTCATACCAGTCACATTATATGTCAGTTTGACATGATAATAATTTATACATGTAAATAATGACTTATGAATTATTTTTATAAATTATAAATGCAATTGGAGTGTGGTTTATTGGTTTTTAGTGAGTGACACACATTTTGACCTAAAATGTCAATTTTAAATTGATAACCGACACTTTGAGTCATACCAAGAACATAGTGTATTTGATTGAGGTTAGGATGATTCCTATAAGTAAAAAATGTCTTATGTATTGTTTTAATAAAATATAAAAACAAATCGAGTGTTTTTTATCGGTCTTGAGAATATTAATTTTCATTTTTTACTAAAATTAATGTCAATTTTAAATAATAATACACACTTGGAGTCATATAGATAACACCATGTGTCATATTGTGGTGTAGATGAATACTACACATCAAAAATGACTTATGTAACATTTTACTAAAGTATTAAAACAATCGGAATGTGTTTCATCATTTTTGAGTATGTCACTTATGTAGTTTTACTAAAATGTAATTTTAAACTAGAAACACACACTTTGAGTCATACCGGTCACATAATGTGTCAGTTTGATGTGATAATAATTCCTATATATCAAAAATGAATCATGAATAATTTTAATAAATTATCAATATAATCATAGTGTGTTTTCTCAGTTTTCAGTGAGTGGAAAACTTTTTGAACTAAAATGTCAATTTTAAATTGATAATGGACACTTTGAGTTATACCGGGAACACTGTGTATTGGATTGAGGTTATGATTATTACTAGATGAAAAAAATTACTTCTTCATATTTTTCATAAAGTATAAAAAATAATCTGAGCGTGTTTTATCAGTTTTGAGTATGTCACTTTTCATTTTTACTAAAATTAATGTCAAATTTAAATAAAACGACACACTTGGAGTCATACTGAGAACACCATGTATTAAATTGATGTGATGATAATTCATACACAGTAAAAATGAATTATAGATCATTTTTATAAAGTTTCAAAACAAATATAATGTGTTTTATTGGTTTTGAGGATGTCGCTTGTCTTTTATACTAAAACTAATGTTAGTTTTAAATATAAAGACACACTTGGAGTTATACCTATCACACCATGCATTGGATTGAGGTGAGGATGATTCCTAAAATTAAAAAATTACTTATAGATCATTTTACTAACGTATCAAAACAATCAAAATGTGTTTTCTTAGTTTTAAGTATGTCACTTGTGTTTTTTACCAAAATTAATGTCAAATTTTAATAAAAAGACACACTTGGAGTCACACCAGTCATATTGTGTGTTTGATTGAGGTGAGGATAATTAATAAACTTTGAAAATGACTTATGGATCATTTTAATAAATTATAAAAACAATATGAATTTTTTTGCTTAGTTTTAAGCATGTGATGTGTGTTTTGAACTAAAATGTAAATTATAAACTAAAAACATATAGTTCGAGTCATACCAAGCATAATATGTATCAGATTGAGATATGACTAATTGAGTATGTGGTGTGTGTTTTACTTTAAAATATTTTCAAAAAGACATAAAAGAGATAACATGTTCCATTAGGATGGAAGATGAAACCCCATGCTGCCTAAAATGCCCCATCCAAAAGCAACATGTTCACTATTTTCTGGCTTGTTGTAGATATTTGAAAGAAAAACACGACTTCTCAAAAGATCTATGGAAAAAATAAATAATTATTAGATAAAAATAATAAGTAAATTAACTTAAAAATAGTCGATAAAATGGGGAAAAAATAACTAAATAAGTAGTAGTAATTAACCTTTTAATGATGTCTATATACATTCTTAACTCATTTCCTTGTTTCTGTTATCTCAATTTCAGCCTCAAATTCTAATCTCTCATGATCACGAGTAGCTATTAACAAACCAAAAAAACTCAATAAAAATAATCCACTTGTATAATAATAAAATTATTATGTTATTTATAATATAAATAAATAAATTAAACATAAATATAAAACAATATATTAATAAAATGTCAATTTTAAACTGAAACCACACAATTTGAGTCATACTGGGTACACCGTGTTGAGTGCATGATCATAGTACATGAGTGAATCATTCTTTTTTGATGAAGTCATTTCTTCATGATCTCTATGAAAATTAAGAAAATAAGTATCAAATAAAAATGATGATGAAATTAACTAAAAAAGTAGATAAAATTATGATAAAATCAACTAAATAAGTAGTAGAAAGTCACATATTCATGATATATGTGTACATTATGACTCTAGATATGATACCCAGTCATTTACAAACAAAAATATTTCTTCTTTTGAATATTAGGACTTTTTAAAGTCATGGTAGTACTGGAAAAATATAAATACACAAAGGATTAATAAATATTTTACATGAAATAGTAATCATCTTTGAAAATATATCTTTGGGGAGGCTAGTTTGTTGATGGTATATGATATCTCTCATAAATTTTCAAACATAATAACCATGATATTTTCTATTGGTTTTTTTTGGAATCTATATAAAAATTGGTAAAAATAAGTAATTTGTTTTGATATGTGTTTTTATAAGAAAATATTGTTATATATACCCTAATACTTATCCACTTGTAGAAGTAAACACGATCCTTGTACACATGGATTGTCCTCATGACATGATTTTGATGATATTTAAACACTTACCTATCATAAAATAATTCTCATTAAAACATAATAAAAAATATATAACTTGAATTTTAGTTCTAAAATGTTGGATTAGTGTATTAGAAATTGAAAAATATAATCACACGTGGTCAGTTTGTTGGGTATCCATGTAGTGAATCCATAAAATAAATCTTTGGAGTATCAAAATTGATTGAAATAAGTATCCAATGTTTCATAAAAAACAAAAAGTAAAAATTAATGGAATTAATGAAAATATATTTGGTATGATTAAATTATAGAGTTTTACCCCCACATCATTGGTAATAAGAAGATTCTATCATCCGTATATTTTCTTTCAAATGCTATAACTAGTTTTTCCACTATTTCATCAATTTGATCTAAATCCAATGAGGTTAGTTGTGTAGAAGTGATTTGAGGAATAATGAGTCCATATTTATGTTCATAGGGGTTTCATTTTAAATTTTATTGATATAGATTCCAATAAAAAATATGAATTTTATTTATTCATAATTAACATAGTAGACCAGCTATTGGAAAAAAATCATGAAAACAAACCTCATGTATATATTAAAAACTGAGACTCCTATCCAACTATACTTGATTATTTAATTTACATTTTCAATATCAATGTAGTCTGTAATGGATTCCTCGTACATTTTTTCTTCAAAATCAACTATGACATTACAACCACTTTATAACCTTATATCCATAAGAACCTTTAATGTTAGTAAATACATATATTGAATGGGTGGGGTAAATATGATTTGTGAATATCTTTTCAATTGGACAATTTATCCTTTATATATATTTGATTCAACCTTTCATTTCACCCCTTCCCTTTGACTATTTGTAATAACATTAATCGGTTTAAACATTTTTTAATTAATTATTAAAGGTTTTACATGAAAAATAAATTGTAAATGAATACCTTCTTTTCGAAATGTTTTTTATAATATTTTACATCCAATATATGAATGATCCAATAACTTGCTTGACCATATGAATATATGCATCATAAAGTGGAACATGTATCTCAACACTCAGCTCATGAGCTATGCTAATCCCTACTCTCACATGACCTGTTGGAAGTTGTCTATTGTGTAGAGTATCTTATTGGATATTGAACATGGTGGCCCATTGAACAAGCAAATGGGTGGGTGTTGATAGATATAAATCACAATAATTTTCACCTTGTAGAATATCAGTAAAGGAAATGTATCAGTTTTTATTCTTATTCATAATTCAAATAAACAATTATGAGAATATTTATTACCTCATCTAAGACAACTCTTTTAGAGGAATGGATCACCTCAAATATAGTGGGGGTGGGGGATCTTCACACAGTGGTTGTTCTTGAATTGTTTCTTCTATTTTATTCCTCCCCATAACATTTTATAACAACTCATAATTCTAATGAAAATTTTCTTTAAGAGTGGATAATCATGCCAGCATATATTAAATTTATTTATCTCTATCCCCCATATTCTTTTCCCCCTCAAAATATGTCCAGGGTTTCACCCCAAAACATGTATGTCTGACATGACCATACTGTTCTGGATGCTTCAAGGCCACTGATAGTAGTTTTTCATCTTGTACAACTGATGATGATTCCTATGTATAAGTTGGACAAAAAATATAGTAAAATAAGTAATCATTGTTATGTAATACTGATTCAAAGTAATTTTTTTTTATTATGTCGTACTTACACATGATTCCCACAATTTTTGTGTGTTTTCATCTATTATAGTCCCATATTTATTTACACGTACCTCCTTCCATAGAACATGATATGGGATGGAAGTGAATTTGGATTTGGATTGTTCAATCTACATATAAATAGAGGAACATAATTATTTTTTTGTTTCATGTCACATAAAATTATTACAGTAGATGTAAAATATATTCCAATTTGTTTTCAAGTGAAGCATACACCATCCTTTATTTACAGTAGGGGTATATTGGTTTTTCTAGCCATTTCTTATTTTCAACATTCAATTGCTGTTTCAAAAATTAACAATTCTTAATATAATTTATTAATATATGTATTATAAAAAATTGTATTAAAAACCACAATGTACCTAAAAATATGTATCCTCATGATGGGTAGTAAACACATCCCACACTTCTTGATTTATCAGGTGTGCATACATATGCGGTGGGTGTGGGTTTATTTTCCCTTTAGCACCTTTGAGATGAAACTTCATTAGAATTGTGTGAAAGACTCTGTGATCCTTTCCAGAAAGAATTAATTCAAACTTCTTTCAATATTTATCTACTATAAATGAACTCTTAAATGGATAATGAAGATAAAGTCATTGTTTCATTATTTTATCTTTTAGTAAAATAAAGAAAGCATATAATAATGTTACCATAATCCATCCAATGGCCCGAATGCCTTAAATTTTTTATTTTATTAAAATAAAACCCCCTTTTAAGAGAATAAGGGGGAAACCCACACAGACTCCATGGAATAAAGACAAACCACAACCTGAAGGTCTTATAGAGTAAAACCAGACAGACAAAATGGATCTTCCCCTTCCCAACATTTGATCATAATGAAGCACTCCACTGTTACATGGATGTCAGCAAGCAAGTGTCTTGTGTCAAAGCACAAGCCCGATCCAATGGATGACTCCATACCCCATCAAGCATCCAAATCCGAAAAGCTCTAAAAAGATGAACTGCTAGCTCTAAATCCTTCCATGGTCCTTATCTATGTAGTCGAGTCCAGATTCAAAATTCCAACAAAATCAGGAAAACAACACTAACACCAGAAACCATTCCACCAAATCACAAAGTAAAAACCAACACACTTTTAAGACACAACATTCCACCATTGAAACCTGATTACTCCATCATCACGAATCCCATATCACCATTGCTCAACTCGAATCAAGACCCCATGCACAATAAAACCTTCATCAGTCACTAGAACCAAGGCTGAAACCCCACCTCCATCAAAACCCTATCCAGTCGCGGATGCCAGAGGAATGGAAGCTCACTGGAGTCTAAATATAGCAAACCACAGGAAGCGAAGCAAGGAAAATTGGGGAACCTCTGATGACGTCAGCATCACAACACACCCAAATGAACTTCGAACATCTAATAAACAAAACGACACCCCTTACCACAAAGACTACCATAGATGGACCTGCGAGGGAAGAAGAACACCCAAATAAGACCTACCACAAGCTTGAACCGTAAATACCATCACCACCTTCGAGACCACACACAGAGACCAGATCCACCCCACGCAACCCCATCTGACTCAGATGTGAAGTGACAACCATCACCACAGCAGCTAGAAACTCGATCCTCACCATGCCACCATGTGAAGCCCTGTCCAGATCGACAGACAGAGTGTGGAAAGGCCAGAAAATAGTGAGAACACCGAGATGATCGACCCACAATGCCTCCACAAAAGGGACACCGCACACCATGAACATGTTGAGATGAAGAGTCGATGATAGGATCCCAGCCAAACCACAATAGGGGAGATGAAGGAAATAGTGGGGGAAACCCTTGAGGAAAGCCCCTTATGGGTGCATCCAACTAGCACATTAATGTCACCCTAATCTATTCCCAAATTAATGTATTAAGAGTGGAAACAACATGGTCCCATGAATCTACATCAATCAGCACACATTTTCTAGTGGTGAGACCAATGAAACTACTGAACATGGCCTTCTTGGGGTTAATAGCCTGGCCGCATGCATTCCAACCAACCTTGAATTTGATTCCTTTTTTTTCTCAATATTTTTTACTAACACCATCACACAATGACAATCTTGTTTTTTTGGGACATCAGTTTTTCATTTTCCACCATTTACTTGGGTTCAACATAGTCAATATGTTGTTCTTATGGATTGGTAGCATCAACATATGCAGAAGGTTGTTGTTCCTCTGCACTAGGAGCACCAACAGGTTGAGAAACCTATAGCTCCTTAGGATTGGGAGAATCAACATGTACACAAGTCATTATCTATATAAGTGGTTCAATATTTAATTTATATTATATAAATGAATAAGTGAACATATAATAATATGAGTTAACATAATGTATATTACAAAAAAATATAACCTAATTATTGACATCTCTTTTTTTAAAAGGTTGATGGGATTTGAACCCTCTATAGATCATTCAAATCCATTCATTGCGGTATCCTCTAACATGCATGACCCTATCTACATTGGGACTGATGTGAAATGATTGCAATATACCAATTAAAGGGTCATCCATAGTTGATTTTTCATCCAACCCATCAATGGTTTTGGTCAATAATAGAATAATTGACCACTTTCAGTTTTTGGGATCTAGAACATAAAATACTCGTACTACCTATGATTCTATTATAAACAGTTCATCTTTGTACTATTTCTTACTAAAATCCACCTTTATGAATCCCAATTTATCTATTTTAACAAAACTCCTATTATCAACCCACTTATATTGAAAAATTTCCACTTGTAATGTTGTATAATCCAAATACCACTTTTTTTAATGATACTAAAGTATGATATATTCACATAAATTAGATTTCAATCCCTGGTTCTAGATACATGCATCTCTTCAGCCACAAGTATAACTCCACTATTTTTTCATGGTACTGTCTTCATCATGTTCATTTATATAGAACATATAACCATTAATTACATAACCATTATAAGATAATACATGCAAACTTGGGCCTCTGGTTAGCTATCACAGTCAATCTAAAATTGAATATGGATTTTTATCTGACTCCTTAAAAATATAGTCTCAAATCCATCCTATAAACTATTGATTATATGTATTTGATATCTAGTTTTCATTCCTTGATTGATTCAAATGCCTAATAATTTTTTTTTGGGTTTCAACATATGGTTTAACCTCTTAAATATTATGAAGAATGTAAAGGTGGGATTGCTCCCGATATATAACATTGATTGTGACAACATTTATTCCAAAAATTACTTCATCCAAAAGCCGCACAGTATGATGAGATTTTAGTATACAAATTTTTTTCCACATCAGATAGGTAGTTGGTACATAATTAAACAACTTCCTCAACAATATATCTCTACCATATATAATGTACAAGAACACATAGTCGAATATCTCTTACCAAGTGAACCATCAAGTGAATCATCACATTAAAGAATGTTGTTGGGAAGAACATATCCAATTCACATAATATAACAAAAATTTCCTTTTCCATAGTTGGAAATTTATCCAGGTCTATAAATTTTTTGTATAAATTTTTGAAAAAGAAAAATAGCTTGGTTAATGTATGAAGGATATTCTTGGAAAAAATGTAACGCAAATCTACAATCATTAGATCTTTCATCAAAACATGACAGTCATGTGATTTCAGACCCTTTAACTTTAAATCATTCATTGAAATGATATTATTGATATTATATGAATACCACTATGTAAACTTTATATCATTAAAGAAGTTTCAAAACCGATATCTCTTATTCCCAGAAAGAGTGTAAGCAGCTGGAGGAATAAAAATCTATTTTTCACCCTTCACCAGAACCAACTCTTCCTGTATTCCCATGTTAATCATATCCAAACAAGCCTTGATTACATCATTTTTTTCTAGGTTAATTTAGTAACATGAAAATGAAACAATAACATAATTTTTTTAACATGCATAACATCAAGAAAATTCCCGACTTACAAAAAATTAAAGTATGGTAATTCAAAAAAAATGATCTATTTTTACAATCGATTTTCATAAGGTTTTTCAAAAAATATTTAACAAAATTTGTGTCCAAATATTTTACTTTCTCAAGTATTTGATCAACTATTAGTGGATATGGTTCCATATTTTCTTCTAAACTCCCATTGAATGCTGGCATCCAAGATCATTATTTATGTCACCAGGGTAAAAATCTATGATGTCCTAGAAGCAGAGTCTTTGATGAATGTTTCAACCTAATTGACTATATACCTTATTCACAAATAGGACACCCTTGAGATCCTTTAATGATATATCCTGAAAAATTTCCATAAGTAGAAAAGTTTTTTACCATCCCATACAATATGGCTCTCAATGTAAAATATTCATTTCTGTAAGAATCATACAATGTAACACCCAAATACCACAATAATTACAAATATTTGATTAATGGATCCAAATAAGCATAAATATAATTACTAGGTTGTTTTGGTCCTAATATAAGCATAGATAACATAATGTATTTCTATTTCATACATAACCATGATGGAAAGTTATAATCTACCAACAAAACTAGCCATGTAATGTGAGTGTTTCTTTGAAAACCAAAATGATTCACTCCATCTGTAGGAATAACAAGTCGAATGTTTCTCTGTTCATTTCCAAATTTAGGATACTCATGATCAATTCTCTTCCACTAAGGAGAGTCTATAGGGTGATTAAGTTTCCCATATTTATTTATTGTATTTTCATTCCACATCAATTGCCTTACAGTCTCCTCACTTACATATAGTCCCCTAAAACTTGGAATGATTATAAAGTACCATACAACTTTTATAGGACCCAATTCATCTTTCTTGTATCAAGAAGAACCATAATTTGGTAATTATGTAAGTGATTTTTGGTCCTTTAGAAACAATATAGAATCATTTGGACATGATTTCATTTTTTTAGAGATCATAACCATTGAACATAGCATTCATTTAACATTATATGTTCGGCTAGAAAGATCATTATATTTTGAGATCACATCATTCAAGAGAGAAAGTAGTTTAGTAAAATTGATTTCACTCTATCTCTTTACAAATTTTAAATTATATATCTTCAGTATGGCTAACAATACAATATATTTAGTAAAACCGTCATACAATGGTGCCTTTTCACAACTATTTAACTTCTCAATTTTTTTTGATAATCATGAAGTTCATATTCAACTATCATTTTCATTTTTTAATATGATAATCATCACCATTAACACCAGTAATAACATCCTTGATACGGTCTTATTCATAGTCCACACTTGTAGTTATATCAGATGATCCATAAAATGTAGTGTTATCCCAATCACTAGCTACATTCACTTTTTCCCTGTGTTTAGTCCAACATTTATAATTCGATCTATTCTGTGACATATCAAGTGTTCTTCCAACTCTTATAGACTAATTAGTCTTGAATAAAAATAGTAAAAACATGGAAAAATGATTTGAGAAGGGTCATATGCATGATCTTTTGAATATTTGATGAACTATTTAACCCCATATTCATACTCTTTTTTCATACGATTGGAATCCATCCATTTTTGATTCATATCTATCCTATTTGATTTGGTAATATTAATGTTTAAAAAAATAAATAAATACACAAAAGGATCCTTTCAAATAAGGGGAACCCAACATTTGAATGTTTCAAATAATTTTAGTATGCTTTAAAGAAAATTTTTAATTGAATTTAATAAAATAATTACTCCATTGGTGGTAGGTTTTATCCTATAAATTAATTAACAATGATCACTGATACCTAGTATGGGATAACTACTACTCAGGGTAGTTCTAGAAACATTGGTGCATGTCCAGAAGAGATGGGGAATGAGTCTCAAGAAACAAAATGCAATAATAACTGTTTAAGAGATGAAATTGAGGAGGATTACAATTGTATCCTTAAATCTAAATGTTCCTAGGCTGGGGAGTTGGTGAAATACTGGAAAAAATTTCCTAGTTTTCTACCTAAAGTTGAAAAAAGTAGCAGCAATAGTCTGATCCTTACAAGGGGCTCCTTTATTGGTGTGACCATGAAAAGGCTCAAATGGATGGTATTACATGTACTCATGTTGAGATAGCTGTTGCCGTTTCAACATTCAAATCAATCCTTCAATTAATCTATGAAAATGAAAACGATTTTGGTCTGAAGACTGAATTTCATTACTTCTTATCTTTCTGTGAGGCCAAGGCTTTGGGAGTGGGGTCATAATGGATATCATATGGGTTGGATGGAGTTAGTGACAAGAACTTACTGTGGTGTTGCCCGAATGGCCCGAAGGCCTTCATTTTTATTGATTTTTGATAACCCCCCTTTCAAGGGATAAGGGGGAAACCTTACAAGGACCGTAGGCTCAGAGATTACATGGCCCGTAGGCTTAGGATATTACATGACCCAAAGGTATTAGGGAATTCAACCAGACTATCTATAAGGAACTACCCCTCCCCAGCATCTGCATCATGATATTAGCACTACAACTTTGCATGGCTGTCTGGCTAGGATTCCCATGTAAGCATAGGATGGTCTCGATGGCATAGCCATACACTCTCATTCTAAAAAATTCATTTGGCTCTGCTCTGGTGAGTGCACCTACTCTAAATCCTCTTCTGGGACTACTCCTTTTTTGTAGTGTGTCTGGGGAAACTGTATGTGACCTAAAGGCCTTGAGGTGGCCTGAAGGCCTTAAAGGTGGCCCGAAAGCCCTACTGACCCGAAGGCCTGGGCGGCCCGAAATCCTTAAGGACTCCAAGACCAAAACGGTGGCCCAAGGTGAATAGTTCCAGCAACTACAATACCGAACAGTACCTGCTACAGTAACTGCTACAGTGCCTGCTACAGTACCTACACAGTGTACAGTTCTGCTATAGTACTAGTACAGTGCCTACTATAGTAATGGTATAGTACCCAGAAAATATGCCTCTACCTAGTTTTGAACCTGGGTCTTGTGGATTCTCTTAAGGATACCTCACCAACTAGGCTGGGGCTCATGTGTGCCCTTACTGTGGTGTTATTATCAATCTATACTATGTAGGAGGTGAGATTTTTTGTAGCAAGGCGGTATCTTAAAGTTAATATGATCATATAAATATAGATACCACTGTTTTTTTACACATGTATTCATTTACAAATATAGATACCACTTATCCCGTTTCATTTATAAATATAGATACCACTCAACCTTTTGAAACATTTTTTAAGGGGCATTTGAAAAGAAAAAGGAAATTAGTTAATTTAGTTTTATCCATTGAAAAACTATTGATTTTAGTGTGCATTACAAAGGCTCTATTTTCCATTATTTATTATAACTGATCATAGCACTTAAATTGGAATTTATGCTTCCCAAGAATGGTAATTTCCTCAAATTTTACTTTTTATTGATGTTGTCCACTATTTTACTATTTAATTTTTTATTTGATATATATTAACTAGCATTACATCTTATGCTACTGGAGATTAATTATTCAAATATTCTATAAAAATGGTTGAAGTGTACCACCACTCGAAGGTTAGTTTTGATTTATTTTCATTGTCATTTTAACTATGACGATTCTATTAATATTTTTTTTAAATTTAGTTATTCATGTTTCCATTAATATTTTGATTTTACAAATTTAGTTATAAATATATTGTTTCATATTATTCCTACATACACAAATTTAGTTATTCATGTTTCCATAAAGACTTAAAAAGCACTCCAAACTGAAATATTGAGCTTTGTGGTAACTATTATGGTATAATTACTTGCCTAATCAATTGTTCATCATGAAGAAAAGTATTTGGGAAATTATTCCTACTCTAATTTATGCATTTTGGTATTTTTACATATTTTTAATATTTTCATTCGAAATACATTTTTTTATCTATAAATACATGCAATATACATTCTCAGTTAGCATCAACATAGTTTTTAGGAATATTTATTTTTTTAAGAGGAAATAATTATATTCCATATGTATCATTTATTTTTTGTTTTAATTTTTTCAATATGAATGAGAATTATTAACTTTGAAAAATATGATTCTTTTAAAAATCTTGTTGGTATCCTCCCCTCAACCCATGGATAGACTTTAAAAGTAAATCATTTTCATGATAGTTGGAAAATATAACTATGAAAGTAATATGTTCATTTTTCATAAAAAAATCCACACAAGTTCATCATTTAAATTTATTTTTACCCAATGTAAATTATCCACTCTTTTAAGGAAATCGTGATTTAAAACATTTTATAATGTGATTCCATTTATAAAGAAATAAATATTTTCTAGACCATGATTTACAATACACTTAGATTGAACTTAAGGGAATTAAATAAACATTTCAAACAAAGTTAAATAACACACTAGAATAATAAAAAATGCTTTTAAAATTTGGGAAAAACTATAATGATAATGAAACTAATACAAAAAAAACATGAAAAAATATAGGAAGTAATAGTATCCACTAAAGTAGATAAAAAATAGGAAAAAATAGGATTCAATAGAATCTAATAAATTAGTTGAAAATTAGGAAAATATAAGTAGAAATAGTATTCAATCAAGAAGAAAAAAATAATAAAATATAGGCTATGTGACACAATAAACTAATAAAAAGAAATAGAATTATTTCATTGGTCAACACAACACAATGGACTAGTGAAGAGGAGTAGTATCAGGTCGCTAGTCAGGATTATAAATAACCTAGTAGAGGGGAGTTGTATCATGTCACTACTCAGAAGGAAAAACTAAACTAGTGAATAGGCGTGCCATCATTTTATTAGTCAAAATGATTCACAAACCTATTGAAGAGGTGTAATATCACATCACTAGTTAAAATAACACACAAAACTAGTTATATTAAAAAGTATTATTTCAATAGAAATTTTATCTTAAGAAAACCCCATTTTCAAAGTGCCAATTGGGCATTTGAAAACATATATTGAAAATAAAACCAAATAAAAATACATTATAAAATCTTTTAAAAACATTAAATTATTTCATAAATGACTCTAAAATATATCCAAATACAAATAACAAAAAAAATATACATAATGAAGATCATCCACTTTGTAAACAACATGAGCATCCACTATGTAATCATTATGTAGATCATCCATTATGTAAACAAACTGAGCATAAAAAACAATCTCCAAGGATTCCTTTCACTTTTGGATATCATGTTTAAAAAAATAATCATTTTTGGAAACCTGAGATTGACCTATATAAGTCATTTCTATGGCGCCAGCTGTAGGGTGCATCTCTTTGGTGATTCTCTACTACTGCTTATCAGAATCAACAACTATATGCTGCTTCATAATTCCATTCATTACACCAAACTTTTCCAAGCTATCCTGTATAGGAAGTTTAACCAAAACATGGAAAATAAGATCAGTAGGTCCCTGATCCTCTACTTTGTCGACCCGTCCTTTCAAACCAGGAGCATTCTTTGGTTCATCCGCACTATCCTAAGGAGTCTTGCTTCTATGACTTTCTATATGTATGAGATTATTATCACTATTCCTTCCCTATACCCCAGATTCTCTACGCTTACTTCATTGGGAAGATCAATCATGGCGACCACCTGCATATCCATCGAGGACCTATTATACTCACCTTCTAAACCAGCTAAACCCATCTTTGAAGAGCTATATGAGACCTCGGGAAAGCCTTTATTTGATACAAATTCTGTTGACTTCTAGTTTTGTTCAACATTTTTAAAATTTGGTCACGATGAGGCCTTAACATCTAATTTTTTATTACCTTTAAAATATCTTGAGGATACCATCTATTCATGAAGGAGATTATGATCAGTATTCAGTTGTGTTTCTGCTTCAACAGATGAATGTACCTCATCAGCCTAACCCTCCATGACAATCTCTCCCTCAGACTTGTTAGATTACCCAATACGATTCATTGCCCTATTTCCATCAGAAACAAGAGGATCATTAAAATGTGAAGGAATCATAGTAATGGACTAATGAGTATCCAACTCCACTTGTGTAGATCCACCCCATTAACAGCAGGAGGAGGATTTGATGGTCCAACTTCAATGTAACCATTCATCACCAAAGCTCCCTAATTATTCACTCCACCATCATGAGGCTGGTCCGAATCATCTCCAAGACCACCTCACACATTTTTATTCAATATTCTATTCTTTTTGAAACATGAAGTGATATCACGCCCTTGAGTAGATAAGAAACTACACACTGTAGATAGCTTATAGTTCAAAGAATCATGCCGAATTACCTTACAAGTCAAACAAAACCAAGGAACTCTTTCATATTCAATTCTCAACTCAATCTCATCATCGCCAGTTGAGAGGATAACTTTATCAATTAGCATAGAATATATATATATATATATACTTATTGTAATATAAATCTTATTTAAAATTATATAAAAATATATAAAAATATTTATAATTATAATTAAAAATAAATATATGTTTAAATATTTGTATATAATTATAAATATAATTATATAATTATATATATTTATTAATATATAATTATATATAATTATAAATATAATAAATATATATTATTTAAATATATTTATTATAATTTTATAATTATTTATATATATATATATATATTGATTTATAATTCTAAATATAAATAAATATTTTTATATAAATATAAATATATTTATATAATTTAATATATTTATATAATTATATAAATATATATATTTATTAATATATATAATTATATAATTATAAATATAATAAAAATATTTATTACTTAAATATATTTATTATAATTTTATAATTATTTAAATATATATATTTAAATATATTTATTATTTAAATATATTTATTATAATTTTATAATTATATATATATTTATTTATTTATAATTTTATAACTATTTTAAAACATTATTTATATATTTGAATTATTAAAAAAATATATATTAGTATATCATATTTATATTAATTATATACATGCATTTTTTAATTAATATATATAAATAAAAATTATTTTTTGAATATAAATATGATAATTATATATATATATATATTAATAATATTTTTTATTAAAAGTTTTTATTAGTGCTAAGAATAGAACTAATAAATACTCACTTTATGAGTGCTAAAAAAAGCACTGATAAAGGGTACACCTTTATCAGCATTTTTTAAGCACTGATAAAAGTTACCTTTATCTTTACTTTTAGATAGCATTGATAAAGGTGTCCCTTTTATCAGTAATTTCTATTTTGTTCTGATAAAAGTAGGTGTTGCATAAGCTGCGATCTTTGGTAGTGATATATACAACAGAGCATAAAATGATTATTATGAAAATTATTTTTTCCATAATAATTTATGCCATATTCTCTCTATTAAATAATTTTCATGTAATTTTTAGAATATATATTTATTTTACAGATTATTATAATGATAAACATAAATTTAATAAACGTGTAGAAAATTAAAAATATCAAAATAACATTAAAACATAGTATTATGGAAAATGTAGATTTTCTCAAAATAAGTGAAGTGATATATTAACAGTGAGAGAAATAATCCTTATGGTCGATATACTTATCATGAACGCATGATCAATATAATGACTGTGAACAAAATGGTAATGTGGTAGGTATACTGACTGTGCAAACAATTCTGTTCATGCAGTTGGTATACTAACCGTGCGAAAAATTTTGTTCATGTGGTCATTGAAAAATAACTTTTATGACCAGTAAAAAAATATAATATTCACAGTAAGTACCTACATGGTAGGTTGATAAATAAATCTTCATGGTAACTACAATACATACATGTGTTAACTTTTATAAATGCACGGTAGGTATTTCACTTGTGGTAACTTTCTATGGTTCTTTACTTCATGGAAACTACATTCACCTCTTCACAGTAACTTCAAAATGTCCATGGTAGGTATAGTTTTACTTATGGTAAGTTCACTTCACCCATGATAGGTACTCACACATGGTAAGTACTCCCTCACACTCGTCACAGTAGGTTCTCATACTACCAGTTCACGATAACTTAAATAATGATGGTGTCATGCTAGTGTATCGTTTGTAAGAGTATGGTGTCGCACATGCAAGGATGTTGTCGTTGGATGAGAAGGGTGAGCGGCGATTCGTAAATTCCAAACAGGGAGGATGATCTGAGATGCTATATGGAGATTCCACTAGTGAGTGGGTAGGTTTGGATAAATAGTGTGGAAGCTAGTGTCCCGATGTCGAGCTGAAGTTGCATGAAATCTTAAGAGGATAGTGTCAAGGTAGGAGGTATATGCGTCGATGTAGATAAACAACATGAGGGAGACAAAACATACGAATCATGGATGAGTTTCCATGGAGCTATGCATGGAGAAGAAGTATAGTACTGATAAAATGTATATATATATATTTACTTTCAAACAAAAAAATATATGGTTTTAAATATATAAAACGATATATTTATATATTTAAGTATTAATATATATTTATATATATGTGTGTATTTAAATACTTATATATATATATGTATAGATATATATTTTAAAAAAATAATCAAAACATAAAATATGTATTTTAAAATATAATATTAATAAAATATAAAAAGTGGATATTTATATATGTAATAAAATATTAATTCTATAATTATATTACCAAAAATAAGTAAACTAAAAAAATTAAAAAGTAAAATTAAAATATCACAAACATTTTATAAGTAACAATATAAATTTAAATAAATGAATATAATAAAATAAAACAAGATTAAAAATAAATTAAGGGATTGCAATTTAAGAAAATAATAATATAGATACAAAAAAAACTCTTAACACAAACATCATGGAGGTTATGTAGAGTTTTGATAAGAGGTGAGCACCAGGTGAGTTTTCCAGCATTATTCCAAGTTGGGGTTTAATGCATGAATTAATTACAATTATTATAATTAATTAATTTTGTTTCTTGGCATGAGTTTAGAGATTGGTTGGTTGAGACGAGCTCATTTGGATACTAAGGGGTTTGGATGAGGCTTGGATGGGCCTTGACAAGACCTCCAATCTTTGGAAATTATTAGGTCCACAAGGCTGAATACCCTGAGGGGGGGAGGG
This sequence comes from Viscum album, assembly GCA_963277665.1. Taxonomy (NCBI): domain Eukaryota; kingdom Viridiplantae; phylum Streptophyta; class Magnoliopsida; order Santalales; family Viscaceae; genus Viscum; species Viscum album. The sequence continues at coordinate 1,937,899,750 of OY728142.1, forward strand.
TGAATCAGGGTATGATAGATTAAAACAACTGCCCCTATTGATCTTGTCTTGCTGTTAAGAAAGACTCTCTTCTCTCTTTGTCCTGCAACAAAGTATAAACAGAAACTAAATCATGCACATGACACAACGATTTTTACTTGGTTCACCCTCACTGGGCTACGACCAAGGAGCATACACCGGTGATGTGCCGATGTACCAATTCACTAAAAGAGAACTACTGTTTACAAATTTAGGACTAGATCACTTCTATGCCCAGGCTCACTACCTTTACAAGGTTTAGGGTCAGCTCACTGCTTTCCCAAGGGTCACTCCCTGTCTCTCTCTCTCTGGCTCACTGCCAGTGGAGAGGATCACTTTCTTCCTCTTCCTTTTCTCACTACTCTGGAAAGGATCCAATCATAGTTTATAGACATGTAGGTATCTTCATTATCACTAATGAATACATCCTCTGTTGTATGTGGATGCTCTGTTGAAGTCCAACTTTCACCCGTAGATGAATTTATCTTTGCAACGAAGGTATCGGGCAATATTCCAGCTTCCACACAGCCCTGAATCACTGCCAGGGAATCAAACTTACTTGGTGCCCTTCCCTAAGCCAGTGCACAAGTCTCGACGATCAAGTCAAAACTGGCATGCAAGTCCACCTCAACCACTTGCGCGACAAAAGCTTCTTCAACTCCAAACTTGCGCGATGCTCTTCCTTCCTCGCCCAAACCACCTTGGGTGCGCAACTATCACCTGGCGCACAACCTCTACTTGCACGACCACACACCACTTGCGTGACCACCACAACTGCATGAAGGGAGCTCTGATTTTATCTAAGTCTTGAACTCGTACAGAATGAGGAGGGGTCGACCTGTATTTATAGGCATTTGGACACCCTGTGCAACGGCGCGCAAGTCTCCCCTCGGCGTGCAAGTTTCAGCGCTCAAGTCTCCTGCCGCGCAAATCACTTGCGCGATCAAACCCAAAACTTGTGCGACCCTTATCCCTTTGCCATATTTTGATGTTATGATCTTGAAAAACATATGGTGAGCAAGTTTCTAAGCCTCCAATACCTCGGTGTGCAAGTCCCTTTGCCAAAAACACTTTTCTCCATTTTTCAATTTTGAGGCCCAAAAATTTGGCAAACACTGGAAAACAATGCCACCTTGTATCCTCTCTTTTTGTACCGCCTCCAGGTCATCTATTACTTTGTCTACGTTCTTGAATCAAACATGGATCGTTAACCACAACCCTTTAACTTGACATACCACAAAGAAATCCCCTTTGTCAACAAATTTGTATGTCATGGTTTTCTTTGTCAACAATCACAACACAGATGTCCACTTTGTCAACAAACACAATCACCTCAAAAATGATTCAATGATACCTTGAGGGATTTTTTCCCAATAGAAATGTTATGGAAAGATTCATCAATGAGGTATGTGGTCTAAGAGCTTTATCCATAGTCTTGTTAATTTATTTACATGTGTATGTGGTATGTGACTTAAAGCCCATGTATGGTGTGTTTTTTTCCTTGGTTTAAGTAATTAGTTTTTGGGATTTAAAGTGATACCTAATACCTTCCAAATATCCCGTTGGATCCATTGGTATTTATAAGAATGAACTTATGTCCCCCCATGGGGTGTGCTGCTTATTGGAAATTTTAAAATGTGGTTGTAAAGGATAAAGTAAGTGGGTTACGAGTTTAACTTGGTTAAGATAATAGATTGGATTGTTTGAAGGGTTAAAGGATACTTGATAAGGATTAAGAATGAATGTTTTATAATACATTAAAAGGATAAATTTATTTCTTTTATGTTCTAATCTTTTATCAAATATCTAAGGGGATTTTGAAATGGTTTTTGTCATGTACTTCAGTTTTGACCATATTTTGGGTGTCAAAGGGGGAAAGATATGTTTTGAAATGGATCTTATTTTAAACTGAGGTGATTACTTACAAGTGGTTTATAAAAAGGGGTTTATAAATGGATTTCAAAATTTTTATTTTAAATGGGTGTGTGGTTACCCCTTTGGTGAAAGGTATTGATGTCTCTTTTAATAATATTAATGGAAAGGAAGGAATTTTCCTTGTTTTAGTGTTAAAGGTTCATAAGGACCTTGGTAAATGATAATGTTTTAAAAAGGGTTGTTATGGTTTTTTAATTTCTGAAAGGTAAAGATGTTGGAAATCAGTAATTGACAAATTATGGAATAGTTTAGTTGTAAGAATTATTATCTATGCACCACTAGTAAACTATGCGAGTTAGGTGATGGACTGATTCTCGGGGAAAAGGTCATATACTATTTGGATTAATTGTTAGACTGAGGTTCTGTACATTGATAATATACTTTATGGTTAATGTACAAGACTGATTCTCTAGGCAATGTTGGTATGCCATATGGAATTAGATATTGGAATGATTCTACTCATCTTTAGGATGGTTCTATATTGACAATCTAGGAACCATTTATGTTTACATATAGATAAATTATGGACTTATTCTTTAGAAACTACTACTATAATTTATTATTAGGATGTATGATATCATGATTTGTGTCAGTACTGATAGTTTTCCACATGTTTTAGGTGCTAGACCGAGGTTCCAAGCATGATTGATATCGATGTTAAAACATGGTTGAGATTCCAAATTGATGCTCTAGGCACTGATAACACAATAAAATGACATGGGTACCTTGGATTTGTGTTTTATGCTTCATGAGTTAGATGATGGATGAAAATACCATTTCATTTATTTAAAGTATGGATCACCTTATGTTTATGACTAAGATGAATGACATTTTACGAAGTAGGTTTAGTTGGCTTGAGCGTCACTCCGGAACCTAAGGTCCAATAAGTTAGATAACTAATGGTAATTTATAAGTGTATTCTTTTTTTATTGTGTATTTATCCCATGGTTTACCTACACACACTGTTTCTCGGACTGGTATTTACTTTAGACACCATTAGTGGTGGACTACTGATTTGTACTTACACCCTGCTTGGGCCGCCACTATACATGGGTACCTGAGCATCTCTCACATGTTTATTACAGGAATAGGTTTGGACTGATTCCCATGTTGATTTTTTCATGATCTAGCTAGATAGCTTAGATGGTATCAGAAGACTAGATGAGGTTCAACTTGGAGATGCAGTAGAGCCCCCTTTTCTTCTTTTTTATTTTTTTCTAAAATGTTATGTTACCGGACTAGTGTTTGGTTAGTTGTATGTATGTTACAGTTGTTCAAGCCTTATTGAATTTCATTTGTTTTATAGTCATGTTATATTTATCTACTTCCATTTCCAGTTATTTTTTAGATGTTTAGGTTTATTTATTTATTCATGCGTACTCTGAGGTGTATGGTGATTGATCATTTATATTGTTATTCCACACTCTAATATGGGGGTATAGTCTCCTCACAATACCACTTTAGATCCTCACTATTAGTGGTCATCCTCTGACATATGAGGAAGTGAACTTGAGGTTACACAATGAACTAGATCGAGGAACCTGTTTAGTGTGTCCTGAATTGGGACATTACAAAGTTATTGAAACCCTTGTTTTAATGATCACAAAATCATGATTATTATTTTAAATGGATTTAATATTTTATGATAGCATTTTATAATATAAGGTAGTTTGATGAAATTTTGGCTAAGTATTGAAAATACCTACCTCCAGGATTGACTCATCGTTGAGAACCGTGTCACTGCTAGAAATGAGTCACCACCAGAAATGAGTCACTTCCGGTTAACCTACCACTAGGAATGACCTAGCGTCAAACTTGAGTCACCGTTGAGACTGATTCACCGCCAGTTAATATACTTCTAGGAATGAACTACATTCAAACCCAAATCACCAATGATATTGATTCACCACTAGTTAACCTACCTATAGATGACCTACCTCCAAGAAAGAGTCACTACCAGGAATGAGTCACTGCTAGACGACTTACTGCCAGCTTGACTCACCGTTAGACATGAGTCACCGTCAGCCTTGAGCCACCATTTCTATTTCAAGATGTTTTAATTAAATACTACCAATGGATATATTAATTTAATTAATGTGAAGAGTTATTTTATAATTATATTCTTAACTATTTCAAGGAAACGTTAAATTCTAGGCCATAGCTCAGTACAAGGATGCAGTGGATCATGGTGATTTTTCTTCAAAGAGACTCTCCATAATAAAATAATTTATATTCAAAGAATTCTCCCTCATGAGAATTAGTAGGTAGAGTGTGAATAAATTATCAATTGTTATAATTTCTTAAATCAAGAAGTATAATTCCATGAGGTCTTACACACTGTATACTTACTTACATTCTACTGTGAAAGAGTGGAACTTACTGATAATCTAGATCATTTCCTATAGTCATAACAAAAAGAGCTTTGAGATGCTCTGTTTTACTACTAATTTCATAGAAATTTCTTAATCTCCTCTCCAATCCACATATGAGGAGACTCAAGCATCTAAATTACTTCAGATCTAGCAACACTATCTTCTCTATATATTATTGATTTCTCTTTTTGTTTGTTGCATTTATATTTAAGTAGTGTGTTGTTTATTATATTTAAACTACTATTTTAATTAACTAGTAATATTTCATTTAAATTTGGGGATTTTATCTGAACTTGTTTTTAACAAAAACTTTTATTGGTAACTCAATTCACCCCCTATTGAGTTACTCACTCCGACCAACATTTTGTATCAAAAGCTTTAAAAATATTTTCAACAGTGATTTTAGTTGTTTTTTAAAGATCCTAAATGTTTGTTAATTCTAAATTTAGTTATTTAAATGGATAATATACAATAAGGTTATTATACTAATAGAACAAACTTTTTAAATGGAAATAAACATGCTCAGTGTAAAATAATGATGAAAATTCACATTGAAAGCTTGATTTTTTGGAATTTAAATTGCTATCAAAGATAAATATGAATTACCTACAACTACTAGATCTATCTAGGATAATGCTACTAAAAATGATTATAATAATAACTTTAAAGACATAAATTCCCTATATTGCGCTTTAGGAGATGAATAATTCAATAGAATATATTCTTGTAAAACCACATATGAAATTTGGTACACTTATTTCTCATGAGGGAACAACTAATCTGAAGTAAATGCGATTAAATACTTATAAAATTAAATATGATACATTTAAGATGAAACTCGATGAGATTTTTTTTTACATAACTCATGTTCAATGAAATTTTGAATATAATGAATTGATTGGGGAATCCAGTTTTTGAAAAAGATAAAATCATGCGGTTGTTGAGGTGTATTCTAGAACGATAAAGAGGAACCTCGGTCTCAATAAGATAATATTGTTTTATTTTTAAACTAACTCTAAATGAGATTATTGGAAGGTTAATGATGTACGAGGAAGATCTTAATTTTAATTGATAAGAGGAAGATGAACCTAAAGGGAAGTCTATAGAATTCAAGTATACTGCTTTAAAATAAAAAGAAAAAGTTCAAAATGAAAGTTCTAATGATGAGGAATCATTAGCTGACAGTGATGAAGAAATGGTCCATCTGGCCAGAAGGTTTAAAAGGATTTACAAGAATAATAAATTATTTATGAAAACAAGATACAAAGGAAAATATTATACAAGGGGAAATTTTAAGAAGGACTGGAATAGGGATGATACTCAAAATGAGATCATCTACTATAAATTTAAGAGGAAAGGACATGTCAACGATCACTGTCCAAAGATTACATATAAAAGGAAATATGATTAAAATTATAGGAAATACAAGAAATATATGAAAGAAACCTAGATCTCTTTTGAATATATCTCTATTCACTGTAAATCAACCCATGAGGAAAAACATGATAAAGAAAACATGTGTTTTTTGGAAAACACACCCGAGGTATCAAATATTTTTCATGCTTCTCCAATGAATAATTATAATAATTATGGGGAGGATAATAATGATGAAAAAAATGTAAAATGAGGAGATGTTTGAATATTGTAACATTCTATAAGATACTTTAAATGAGCTTAAAGATAAGTATAAAATTATAAAGAGACATCATGCTTTAACTGTTAATATTAAATTTAATTTTGCTATAGAAAAGGAGATGAATGCTCAATTGTTGAAGGAAAATACTGAATTGAAATTGTCTAATGAGATAATAAAAAAAGACTTAGAGAGATTTAATAATGGTATAAAAACTCTAATATATATACTTGGAAAACAAATAACACCTAAGTACATCACTGGACTAGGTTATCAACCTGGATAGAGAAGGATTGTAAAGAACAGTTTCATTCCTAAATCTAATTCTGGAAAATTTTCTATGAGTTCTTAATCCACAAGACATAAAAAAGTTTTTATTTCAAAGAGTTTAAAATATTCTTATAGGAAACCCACTAAGAAAATATGTGTTCCTAAATCCCTAATTACTAACATTTCTATATCCAATAATATTTGGGGTACCAAAATCATTTTTGGTATAAAATTTGTTTTGTAGGGAACCTAATTGAAGAGCTCAATTAAAAGTATATGGTACCTAGATATTAGATGTTTTATACATACTAATGAAGATTAATCAAGCTTTATAAGTTTGATAAAGGTTGATGGTGGACATGTCACCTTTGGTGACAATGATAAAGGGAAAATAATTGGCCTTGTCTAAGTTGGTAAATTCAACTTAGTTTTAATTTCTAAAGTATTAATTATTTATGGTTTAAAATAAAATATGGATTAGCATCTCACAGATATGTTATTACATTTTTCTTGTGAAATTTGAAAATAATGCTTGTAATGTATTTTATTCGAAAAATTATTTAGTATTTTATACTTGAGAAATTAAAATGTTTGTGCTGTTAATTTCGATTATTTAATTTCATAAAATGTTTCTTGTCTAAGTTCATTTCATAAGGAATCTTATCTTTAAAATATGATACTATACCACTGTAATATTCTTCCACTTAGAAAGCTAACTAGGAAATAGTTAGTCAAAGATCTACTTAAACTTGAATTCCCAAATGATAGTCTGTAACCCATTTCAAAAAGGGGAAAAATATCTTTCAAATAAAAGAAATAAGTTTCAACTTCTCAACCCCTAGAGTTGGTTTACATGGGTATTTTTAGACTATATATAGTTTCTAGTTTAAATGGGAAGTGCTACATCTCTTTCCCTGTAGATGAATTTTCTAGGTATACTTGGGTATTCTTTTTAGCTCACAAAAAGAGAAGCCTGCTCTTACTTTATCAAGTATGTTAATTTTTTATAAAATCTTAGTCAACTTAGGATCAAGACCATAAGAAGTGATCATGGTCGTGAGTTTGAAAATAAAAACTTTGAATCCTTTTTCTAAAAAAATTGCTATACTCACAAATTTTTTGCTCCTAGGACCCCCAACAGAATGGTGTTGTAGAGATAAGAAATATGAAACTTTAATAAATTTCAAGGACAATACTTAATGAATATGAAATTCCTTTTTACTTTTGGTAAGGGGCTATAAATATAGCATGCTATATAATTAAAAGAGTTTTAATCATAACTCTCTTAAAGAAAACCACTTATGAACTTTGAATTAATAGGAAAGATATGGTTAATTACTTTAGATTTTTTGGTTTCAAAGTATTTATTCTTATCACTAAGGATAATATTTATAAGTTTTCTTCCGAAAGTGATGAAAGAATTTTCCTTGGTTACTCAAATACTAGTAGAGCATATAGAGTGTTTTATAAAAGAACCAAGAATGTAGAAGATTATTTTAATGTCAAATTTGATGAGATAGATATACATGATCCTAGAACTCATTTAGAAAACCCTGAGGATGATTTATCAAATCTATACATAAATTAAAAATCTTCTAAAACTTCTGTAAAACAAGATGAAAAATAATTCAGTTCTATGGAACTTTCTCAGCCCGATCCTAAACCTATAGATGATCATGATATGACCATACATTCTTTTGAAAGAATTGTTAAGAATAATAGATACCACGCTTTAGATGTTGTAGTTGGAGACCTAGATAGAGGTACATAGACTATATATTCTCTTAGTAATCTGGTTGAACATCAAGAATTCTTGTCACAATTTTAATATAATAACATCAATGATGCAACTAATGATAAATTCCGAGTGATGGCCATATAAGAAGAACTTAACCAATTTGAAATAAATGGATTTTTCAAACTTATTATTAGAACTAAATAAAACTTGAATATTGGAACTAAATTGGTATTTATAAATAAGGTTGATGATTCTGGCACTATAGTAAGAAATAAGTCTAGACTAGTTGCATAAGGGTATAGTCAAGAAGAGGGTATAGACTGCAAGGAAACCTTTTCACCTGTATCCAAACTTAAATCTATAAGAATACCTCTTGTCTATGAAACAAATTTGGATTTAAAATTATATAAAATGGATGTAAAAAGTGAATTCTTAATTGGTTATATAATTATGGATTTTTTTGTTGAGCAACCCCCCAGTTTTCAAAGTCCTCATTTTCCAAATCATGTTTTCAAATTAAAAAAATCATGATATGGTTTAAAACAGGCCCCTAGAGCTTGGTATGATAGGATCAGCTATTTCCTAATTTCTTAAGGTTTTTTTAAAAAGTTTTAGTTGATCTTAATAATTTTATAAAAATAATTTCAAAAAGATATTTTATTTTTTCAAATCTATGTAGATGATATTATCTTTAGATCTTATAAAAATTCTTTGTGTACTGTTTTTTCAAAGATGATGCAAACTGAATTTGAAATGAGTTTAATCGGTGAAATTAAATACTTTATTTGTTTATATTTTTTTTAAAATAAAGAAGGAATTATTTTAAATCAATGTAAGTACACTAAATATATTCTTAAGATTTTTGGTTTGGATATCACTAAAAGTAGTGATACTCCCATGAGTACCACCTGTAAGTTGGATCTTGATGAAATTGGGATGCCATTGGATAAAACCAGTTACAAAGGTATGATTGGAAGTGTTATATACTTAAATTCTATACAACTTGATATTATTTTTAGTGTGTGTATGTGTGTTCATTTTTAAGAAAACCCAAAAGGGTCACATTTACTTGATGTTAAAATAATTTTCATTTATCTCAAATATACAACCAATTTAGGATTGTTCTACCCTAGAGGACAAGTATTTGACTTAGTAAGTTATTAAGATGATGATTTTTGTGGTTTCATGTTAGGTAGAAAAAGAACATATGAAACATGTCATCTTTTAGGAAAGTATCTAGTATCTTGGTGTAGTAAGAAACACAATTATGTTGCACTGTCCACTACTGAATTTGAATACATAGAGGAAGGCAGTCGATGTGCTCAAATTTTCTGGATAAAACACACTTCACTAGAATATAGATATCAATTAAGATATGTCCCTATAAATTTTTACAACACAAGTGCAATAAATATTTCTAATAACCCTGCATCTCACTCTAGAACAAAGCATATTAATGTAAGAAATCACTTTTTGAGTGATTATTTTCAAAAGGGTGATATAACTATTGAATAAATAGAAACTAAACATCAAAATTTTGATATTTTTTCTAATAAATTGAATTATGAGAGATTAAACTACATCAAAAATTAATTAGGAATGATAAATTTTGGTTAAAATTTAATTATGGGAAACAACCATTGGAAATTACCCACCGTTAGAAATTACCCACTGTTAGAAATTACCCACTTTTAAAAATTCCACACCATTGGATGACCCACCATTGGACAACCCACCATTGGATATATCACTATTGGATAAGAAAGCATTGGAAATTACCCACCTATAGAAATTATCCACCATTAAGAATTACCCACCATTGGAAATTACCCACTATTGGAAGTTACCCACTGTTGGATGACCAACAATTGAAATTAAGCCGCCGTTACTAATTATTTTTTCTATTTAGGTTGATTATTTTATTTTATTTTGATTTAAATGTTTAATTTTAAATTTCTATTTTAAAATACCAAAATTATATAAATTGAGGCATTAGTCTAATTTCAACACACTCTCTCTATAGCACCTCTTGACCTTTGATCTTCTCTGTTACCCTTTATCTTCCGACCGTTAGCCTTATCTCTTCCTCACCTTAAATATTACTCCTATATAATGGTTAGAGTGAAGAATATTATTGAGTAATCTCATTAGGAGTCTAAACCTTTGATGAAGCATAAATTATATTCAAGCAGATGGGTAGTCGAGCCGTAGAACCTACAACTCATGAACCGTACAACAGTTTCTAAGAAAGAATTGAATTCCAATTGGATGTTATCTAGAAATTCGATGGTTCTCAAAGTAATCTAGAACCAGGGATGAATGAAATAGTTCTTGAATAATGAGATATTGCTTTATCCGAGGTTGGTTCACTAGTTTTATCAATATGTTGAGTTTATATTTGGGGAAAACAAAGATTAGATTCAAAGCATGATAGATGGACATGAGGTAGTTTTCTTTTCAATGAAATGGGCTAAAGCATCAAAGTACCTTATAAAGGTATTTCTAATGACTATCAAGGATGAATTAATAGTTATAGTTATTCTTTCATGTATGATAATGCATTGATAGAGATTACATGAGATGGAACTCTAAGATGAACTAATTCAACCAAATTAGACAATGAGTGTCAATTATTGTTTAAGTTTATACAACACATGTTATTATTGAGAAAAGGAGATTTCAACATGATGAGATACCCAGATGTATATCTACTATACATTATAAAAAGAGGATACATAATAAATTTTTGTATAAATATAATGGTCTATATTATGGATATGCATAAGACATCATCCAGGTCAAACACCCTTATCTAACCTAAGTTTATATTGACCATGATTGTGGAAAAGGGACTAATTGTTGAGAATGAATAATATGAGGTGAACTGTGGAGGTTTCTGTCTTACCAAAGTTATTTTTAAAATAATTAAGTTAAATTGGAACCCATGGATTAAGAATTAGGTTGATGATTTTGACAATTTATATGAGGATTTTAATCCTAAGGATCACCCTACCAGACCAAAGGACATTGTTGATCCTGACTTACAGCTAGATGAGGTGGTAGAGTACTCTAATGAAGATAAGGAAGAAAATAATGAAGTTTCTACACTTGGTGACAAGGAGGAGTTATATTTTGAGGAGTTTAGTGAATCTGACATTCAAATGTCACTTTTGGTTTAGCCAGTCCTACTAGTTCTCTACCGGTTAGCAAAACTCTTTTAAGTAAGAAAGATGATGATGATGAGGAAACTGAGGTATCATAGGCAGAACAGTTCAGGTGTTCTTTATGAAAATATTTTAAGGAAGTTTTATTTGTGTCTAATAATACAAGTGATAAAAATGGAATTGATGAAAGTAATAGAGATAAAAATAAAGAATAAAATTGAGATGATAAAGATGAAGGATGTGATGTAACTACTAGAGATACTGAAGGTGGTGATTTTGATAGAAGTGATGGTGATTCTGATCATGATGGTCCTAATGATCATAAGAAGACCCATACACATATTTATTCTACAACTATATCAGTTTCTACTAATATTTTTGAGATACCATGTTTTGTTCAATATATTGATGAAGCTATTAGAGATGAGTTGAGGGAATATGTTGAGGGGGAGGAAGCCCCTAGTTTTGTTAGAAATATAGTTGACCCTGAAGATGTTGATTATGCTAATGTGTCTTCTTATAGGATGGATGTATTAGTGTTTGATGAGTGGAAAAGATTCCTAGGATATGTGATACTTGGGTTAGACTATTCTGATTCAGATGATGATGACAAAACTAATGCCCCTATTCGAGTTGAGGAAATCCTAAGGGATCCATGGTTGATCAAATTGATGCTGCATGAGAGATTTAGAGGTTTTATATAGATATTAATACTATACATTATCTAGAAGAGACTGATGTGCCTCATGTTGAGAGAGTTTTTACACCCCTACCTACTATTTCTCATTCTGTGTCTATAGATGCTATTTCCAGAACTAATCTGGAGTAATTGAGAGAGAGTCTTATTTATAATTTTGGGAGGATTTTGAGGAATCAGAAACCTACTATCACCCATCTTAGTGAGAGATATTCTATAAAACTTTTTTGAGCTAGTATTATGCCACATTCATTCAATTATGATTTATCATATTCTAGAGGTTGAGATAGAGATGGGTGGTTAACTAATGAGATGGAGTCCTTAAGAACTATGATGGAGGAGATGAAGAAATATATTTTTGAGAGTTTTTCTTATTTGGTTGATAGTTTGGAGACTTTGTATTCAGTTGCATATACTTATAGGGTTCTACCTTGCACAACTTCCTTGGATATAGAGTTGACCGGTCAGTTTTTAGAGAGTAACTTCATGCTATTTCAGGAGATGTTCCTGCTACTCCTTAGGAGGATTCGAGGAATATAAAAAAACATAGCAATAATGTTTATAAGATGGTAAGATAATGGTTAAATGAAGTTATATATAATTGGGAAATAATTACCAAAACCATAAAATATTATATTTTTAGGATTTTCATTAATAATGAGTTGAAATCACACTTCAAGTTTCTTGATAAGAATATTTGGATTCCACAAGTTACACAAGACTTAAAGGAGAAAGTAAATCACTTGAAGGTGATGAAACCTATGATAAATTGTTTGTGGAGGAAAAGAATGACTTCTTCAGTGCTGTTGATCATAGAGGAATCATTTTAATGGATTTCATCAACCTGATGAAACCTTTCTTACATGTGTCTGGTACTACAATAGTAGATCATGAGGCCATTCTAGTGAATTCTCATATATTTTCTCCATATACTTCCCCAAAGTTTTTTAGACCTGTTGTTGTCAGGGATTAGAATGATCCTTTACCTCTTCATTTTCAACCTCTCAGTCTATCTCTAGTGAAATCCATGCGACGTCTTTGGCCAGTGATCATCAGGGAGCTACCCCTTTCACTCCTATCCCTACAGCCACTACATCATCCTCATCTTCTACCTCTTTTCCCCCTATACTTGACAAGGGAAAAACCTACTGATTCGAGTACCTAAGCTAAGAGTGAATGAGATTAGACTTTTTTATTTGATAGGGACCTTTTGTATCTTTCATTTTGGATATAATCACATCACTTCGGTTCTTAATTAAATTTCTCTTACTAATTATATTTTTCTTCTTTGCCATTTAATTTTAATTATTTTTCACTTTTTGATAATCCCAAAATGGGGAGAATAAATATGAAATTTATTTGAGAAGACTAATTATGAGCCTTTTATTTTACATTTATGTTATTCTTTTTCATTTATTTTTATTTTATGTTATTCTTTGATACCATGTCTTTGATACCATATTTATTTATTTATTTATTATTTAATTTTTTTTAAATTTATCATCAAACCCTCATATTATATTTTTAAAGTGTTAAGCAAATCTATTTTTATGAAAATGTTTATTCTATACATAGTTTCTAAAATACCATGATTTTTTATCATCAAAAGGGGGATATTGTTGGAACCCTTGTTTTAATGATAACAAAATCCTGATTATTATGTTTTTAATGGATTTACTATTTTGTGATATAATTTTATACTATAAGGTTGTTTGAAGAAATTTTGGATAAGTGTTGAAAAGACTTAACTCCATACTTGACTCATCATTGAGAATGAGTCACCACCAGAAAAGAGTCACCGCCAGTTAACCTACCTCTAAGAATGACCTACTACCAAAACTGAGTCATTTCTAAGACTGAGTTTCTACCAGTTAACCTACTACTAGGAATGAACTACTATCAAAACTGATTCACCGCTAAGACTGAGTCTCCACTAGTTAACCTACCACTAGGAAAGAGTCACCTCCAAGAATGAGTCACCATTAGATGACCTAATTCTAGCTTGAGTAACCATCATACACGAGTCATCATCAGCCTTGATCCACCATCACTATTCTAATACATTTGAGTTAAATACTCCAAATGAATATATTAATGTAATTAATGTGAAGAGTTATTTTATAATTATATTCTTAACTATTACAAAGTCTATGTTAGATCTCAATATAAGTATGTAGAGGATCATGATTATTGTTCTTCAAATTTGATCTCCATCATGCAGTGCTTTATATTCAAAGAAGTCTCCCTCTTGCACATTAGCTGGTAAAATATGAATAAATGATCAAGTGTGATACTATATGAATACAATAAGGATCATTACAAGAGATATTACATACTACATACTTACCTATATTCGACTACGAAAGAGTGGAACTTACTGATCAACCATATCCTTTCTTATAATTAGAGAAAAATGATCTTTGCAATGATTTGTTTTACTAATACATTTAGTGAAATGGATTGATCTCCTATAAAAGCCACATTTGAGGAGACTCAATATTTTGGAGAACATTAGATCAATAAGAACTATATTCTCTATATCTTATTTCTTGCACTTTCTATTTATTGTATTTATATTTGAGAAATGTATTTTTTATTCTTTTTATCAACACACACCATCTACTTCACTATAGTTTGAGAATACTAGATATTCTCTTCACTTTAATTTTATATATATACCCATGAGTATTGTGAAATATTTAATTGTGTGTCCTAAGTTATTTTCTTCCCATGTTTTTTGTGGAAGAGGTCCCTGCATGGCTAGGACAGATTGTACGCTGTTGTGTATATACCTGATCTAGGTTGTGGATCAGATTTTATTTATATAATCTACTTGGAAGTAGGTGGAGGTTATTAGGACTCATCTTGATACTTAACCCCTTGTTTTATTCCATTGTGTGATTTGTTTTGTTTCATTATTTATAATGATTTAAACTATTTTGATTTAAACTGTAAACAAAACCTATAATTTGATAGTTAATCGTAACTAGTGTTTATATAAATACTTGATTGAGTAAATTGATTTCAAAAGTTAAATTAATTTTCATATTGTTTTCACTAAGTAGTAATCAATATTTGAGGAATATTTTAAAAGATAAAAATTATATTAAAACTACTCTTTTGATTAACTTAAAGAATTTCATTTAAATTCAGGGATTTTAATTGAAATTGTTTTTAATAGAAATTTTTATTGGAAACTCAATTCACCCCCCTCTCGAGTTACTGACACCGACTAATAAAAGGGGTATCAGAGAAATTACTTTCCTATTGTTTTACTATTTAGTATTTGGTAAACTGGAGATATAGAAACATGTCAGGATCTGTGATGAATATCATGCTAGTGCGTTATGAAAACCTGTTTAGGTAGGAAGTCTAGGTTACCCAGGGAAGGGATTGATGTTATTGATATTTTATATTACAAAAGTATATTATTTTTTCTTTTGGCGATGCACATGTGGTTTGGATTTTATTATTATGATGGATTTTTGGATCTTGGACCATTGTCAAGAGGCTTGTAATTTAGTTTTGAATATTTTCCTATAGAGGAAATACGCATATCATGAATCATGATATTCTCATAGAATCCAAATTTTATAGGCATGATAGTGTTTTATATTTATGATGATGGAGGCTCAGTTGTTTAAAGTGTCAATAACTTCTCATACAACATTTTACCATATAAGTACTTGGTGGAATTCTACTTAGCTAGGGTAAATGATATATATATATCTTTCTGATGGTAGGTTATATAGATCTATGATGAGATTCTATATGATGAGGACACTAGTGAGGTCCTCATACACAATTGGTGCAGTGACCCTAGTGGGTTAGCATTATATAAGTGTATGACCATTGGACCCCTCATGGGTGGTTTCTGATTGGGATTGATTTCATGGCCTAGTCCTCTATGAAGAAGTCTAATATGAAACAACACAGAGAGGATAAGTACCTTGGTTGTAGGTGTTTGGTATGATGCATATCGTATTTCAGATATGATACCATAGAGATGGGTATTTTGACATGTTGATGTCATATGACATTAGTGTAGGTTCCGGGCACAGTAGAAGCGCGTTGGTGGGTGTACCCAACTTTAATTTTTTCCATTAATAAAGATCAATCTGAGATCCATCACGATAATAAAATTCCGGATCTTCAGAATAGAACGAAGAACGAAATAAAGGAAGGGAGTCCCATAACCATAGAGAGGATCATTATATGTTGGTTATAATTAATTTAATTAAAATAAAAGAATTACCATGATGAAATTATCTTCCCATTGATGTTTCTGGTCATGATCTGATGTGATACATTGTTGCATCATAGAATCCAAGTGTAGGATTACTCTAGAGGTGATCCACATGTGCTCCACGTATCTCTAGACGTTGCTAAAGGGATCTTCGGGTGCTATCATGGAAGAGCCTTTTCTTGTGATTTCTGCCTTCAATCACCTTGATAGCCGCTTGCAAACTACTCTCCTTGATCCGGTGGAGGAGGATCTCGCTCATAACTTGAGAGAGTTCTTGGAATAAAATAATTTTCTCTTGGCTTGAGAGCATTCTCTAGATCCTTTGTGAACACCCACAAAAAATTTATAGGCTAATGAGAATTATATAATTGGGATTTTAATTACTTAGAATAACAAACTGAATTAATTACCTGAAAGTATTTATTCATTTCATTTAATTCTTAGTAAGACCCCATGTCTAATAATAACAATTTACTATTATTATTACTTGACATGCACCTAGATAATTAGACCTAATATTATTTAATTAAATAAATAATATTATTTCTCAAAAATTCCTTAAAAAATTACACGACATGTATATTAATATACATGGCGTGTACTTTTTTTTTTCCATTTTCTTTATTTCCTCCACTACATTTATTAGACCTTGAATAATGGCTATTTATTTCTCAAAATAAATATCACTGCATTACTCGCTAATAAATATATTATTTTGCCCACAATATATTCTCTCAAATAACTAGTGTCGAAATAAATGCGACTAGGCATCCTTGAATAATTATTAAACAACAATTGAGAATAATATTTATTCAACTTGTTAAATTAATATTTAATTAGGATACTTGGACGCACTTAGTGTGTGACCCTCTAGGCCGCTTTCTCAGTGGAATTAGACAAAGCCTGCCAAAAGTCCAAGGTTAGCATCTAGAAACACACCAAGGCACCCATGGATAAAGAAGTTAACACCACAATGACGTGAAACCTCCTACGAATGCCTACCATGTAATGTAATCCCTTTGTCTCGATATCTCAAATCAAGAGGGTTGGATGCTAGTGCTATCAACCCATGTGCTCGATTATTCTTTCTTTGAATTTCTGGAATTGAACTCTCCCATTCCTTACCATGGCCATGGATTTATTTAGGATATTTCAATTCCATCAAAGGGCCTAAGATATCTACTTCCGTTATGGAACAGAAGGGAAAAATCATATCTCACATTATCTATTAATGTAGTATTACGCATGACGCACCCAACATATCCTACCTCACTGCGAACAGTGTGTCGTCACAGTTTTTGTAAATAAATATAAGTGGGAAAGTTGTAATAACCATCAATAATAATATTAAAGTCTAAGGACCAATACAATCATCCTTAGATAGAAGCATCCAATGACAATATGAAATGTGGATTTCCAGCTGGCGGGTCTCATTCTTATAATATCCTCCTAGATATTACCAAGGGTGCTCACCATGAGAAGATGCCTCAAATTTTTATGAGTCCTCACCCTTAATGGCCTGTATTATTTTTCCCCCTCAAATAACATCATCCAGCCATAAGACATATATTCAAGAACAGTGTTATGGCACTTACAGGTTCTAATAATAGTAGGGATCCACTATGACCCTTTTAATGCAACAACTATCCTTATGACATTATCACATGCATTGTCACGCAGTAGAACAATCAAGATGTGATATGATATTTATTAACGAATAAAGTAAAAAGTAGTTGGTTCTATTCCACCAACTCCAATAGACTCCCACTTGGACTAGATCCAACTGCTAACAACCTTTAACACGTTATATCTCACATGATATTCATGCTTCTGCTGAGATATGAATTTAGTCATGGGTTCCGCCATGTTCTCTTCTGTGGACACTCTTCTCACTGCAACATCACCCCTTTGATAGAAATCCATTAATAAGTGATACTTATGAAGTATGTGATTTTTCTTTTGATGTGACCTTGGTTCTTTTGAAAGAGGCACCGCTGTAGTATTATCACAATACAATGTGATAGGATCTTTACTGCTAGGAACCACATCAAGATCCTAGAAAAAGTTCCGAATCCAGAAGGGTTCATTGGCTACATCAAAATCCTCTATATATTCAGAATCCACTGTAGAATCAGTGAAAACTGGTTTCTTTGAACTCTTCCATCTCACAACTCCTCCATTGAGATAGAAAACATATCATGATTTCGACTTCAGATCATTCTGATCTGTCTAAAAACCAGCATCATCATACCCTCTGATGACAAGCTCCTCGTCTCCTCCATACATCAGGAACATATCTTTAGTTCTTCTCAGATACTTAAGGATAGTCTTAAAAACATTCCAATGCTGTTCTCCTAGATTTTCTTGATATCTTCCTATGATGCTTAGTGCATAGGCAACATCAAGCCTGGTACATAACACAACATACATGATGGATCCTATAGCTGAATCATATGTGATCTTACTTGTAACACCCCGAGCTTCCACGATACGCTTCTCATTCAATAATGAAATAGCTTGCATTGTACGCAAGTTCGAGTTCTAACACACCGCAACTAATCAAAGTAGCCGTTATGAATAGTAATAACCACCTTTTAAATTTATAGAAATTTTATATTTCAAAATGGACTTCATTTTTGTATTCCTAATATTGAAATTAGCCTATGTTGAATTTTTTGTAATTTTCTGAGAACTTCCAAATTTTTATGAATAGTGAAAAATACTTAAAACAACTTTTTTAATAAAAATAATTAATAGAGATAAATTATACTATTTAGTGGTTTTAAAGTATAATTGGAATTTATTTTTATCATTTTATCCAATGGTGGTCATTAGAATTAATTTGACATTGAAATTGGACATAAACAATTGCCAATCTTTTGATATAAATTGTTTCTTAAAAACACGCTATTTGTTGTGACAGCGGGAATTAATTATAAAATTAATTAATGCAACTTATATGTTTGGAATTTTGTAAAATAGACATCATTTTTGAATTTGGAATATCAATTATAGCTTAGGGTGAAATTTTGGCATTGTTCTGAAAAACTTCAATTTTTGATGAATAGTGAAACCACTAAGTGGTAGTTAAATAACTGATTTTTCGTTTAAATGAAATATTACCACTTCTGTGATTTGATTTTCAAAAATCCGACATACATAGTTGTCATTAAGAAGTAAAATGTGGTTCAATGAGATCAAAATAATTTTTTGGTGAATAGTAACTTTTAAGTTCTTAATCGCGATTAGTAGTAATTAGTGTAGTTTAAGGTATAAATAATGCTTTAATAATATGAAATGACCAAGAAACATGTCCTACCCTCATTGGTTGTGTCATGGCCGACCAAGACAAGCCATGGGTCAACTTGGGGACCCCATGGAGACAATTTGGTTGGGAAATGACATAAATAACTTTTTATTTAATGTAAAAGTAAAAATGACACAAACATGAGTTTTTTTTACTAAAACAATTTTTAAGTGGGGTTAAACAAGTCCAAATTTTGATTATAGATATTCATTAGAAAGTTAAAAAGATTTCCTACATCATAGTATTTTTTTTATAATTTTTAGACATTAAATAAATTAAATTATTTATGACATCATGATGATGCAGTGATGACCTCATTATTTAACGATTTAAATAAAATGGGAAGATAATGCAACATCCAAGGCTTACACTTGTCCAAAGCCAATTAGATGAGTATATTTCGAACCCTTATCACCTTAGCCTCGAATTATATAAGTGTGGTACCTTTAGAATCCGAAAAGCATTGTCAAATAATGTAATATTTCAATCTTTCCAAAAGTGCCCCTCCTCTCCACTTATAAAAGGCCCCCACCTCTCCCACCTCATTTACACTTTCAAGCCATTTGGCTCGGCCAACCTCTGCCCAAATACTCTCCCAACATTCCTCCCTTACTCCTAGAAGCCTCACTTTGGGCATAAATCTTCCCAAGGAAGCCTTTGGCTCAAATCAAAAAGAGTTACCTGATTTTGAGGTAATGTCTTTTCTAATGTTGTTTTGTTTTATTTTTCTTCTCCAACCCCTAAACTCTTTTTATTCATTTCTTTTGTAACAAAACCAGTATCCTCAATATACTAGGATGTTGTTATAAGAAGCATTTGAGCTACACTTACACACACCTACATCTAATGGTTAAAGAACATACGGTTTCTGTGGATGGCAAATTTCTGCCTCACGAAACGATGATTGTTCAACACTCATCTAACACCTTCAAAGGTGGCAATTATGATGTCACTATTTTTATATATGATATATAATATATTTATGTTTTACTTATGCTTCTTTATTTTTCATTTGTGTCTTACCTTTATGGCTTCCATTATGGGTATACGCGATATCTTCATTTTAGGAAGTGCGGACTACCGCCCCCTCAAAGTGATTTGAATCGTTAATGCCATATGTGGGATGTATAAAGGATGGAGTAAATGGTATTATACACTATATTATACTGGAATTATATTATACATTTATATAATTATGATTTAGTTCCATTAAATATGAAATTCAAATGAAAGTAGCGTTCATGCGTACGTACGGCTTACCGTCTCCATGAACGGTGCATTTCATTTCTTACCTCTAAATGTTACGTAATATTATAAATGAATGTATATACTGGATATATAAGATATATATGACATCTAAATCATGAATATAATTCTGGATATAATGGATATTTCACCACATGAACAACTTGTAATTATAAGAAGGTTATTGTTGACACAAGTACCAAAGATCGACAAAACGACCGTTATTGACTTAAATAATTACATAACGTCCATAACATTGTAATAAGTGATATAAAAAGGATAATGAAATTGAAAATGGTTCTTAATAAGGTAGATATTAACTCTAGTTTATTATTCAGGAGGTTAAAGAACGGTTGAGTCAAGTCAGACACAAGGTAAGGGAAGTTCTTAACCCAACTTCCATTCTTTGGGTTAATCTCCTACTTTCAAATTATGTCATGATATTATTATGTCCTATATTGTATTTGTACATTATTTATGTGTACTTATAGTGAATACACATTATTGATGTACTTTATTTAAAAATTTATCTTTTTAAGGACTTCGTCTCAATCCACTTTCATTGAGGCATATTTGGTTTTATACAAAAATTTCTTTTATACGCTGTATAAACCCCTTTGACTTTTACGTTTATTCAAAAGGAATCTTTTTATACGAAGTGTTTTACTAAACGACAAAAAGGGAATGTTGTTCTTTCCATACATATGCGGCGACAATGACTTTTCCGCCGCCGTGACCATTATTTGATTTTCGGCTTCCTTTACAAGACATACTTTTTTTAAAAGAAAAATAAAGACAATGTTTTAACTTTCTTTTATTTTGGTATTGAAAATGGTATTAAAAGCATTTTTTTTATATCAATGTGTTGTATTGAAATCTTGTGATTGAAATGTGGAAATGTTATGTTTCCTTTATGCATGCTTTATGTGATACGATTATGTTATGGTTTATGATATGTTTAAACCTATTCATATGAGGAATGCATTGGACTTAATAAGTGACGGGTGGAGCCCGCTATAGCTTCTCGATGCATCGGCAGGTCTCA
Source organism: Viscum album (assembly GCA_963277665.1). Taxonomy (NCBI): domain Eukaryota; kingdom Viridiplantae; phylum Streptophyta; class Magnoliopsida; order Santalales; family Viscaceae; genus Viscum; species Viscum album. The sequence continues at coordinate 1,937,921,420 of OY728142.1, forward strand.
TGAGACAAACTAGTGTCTTGGCACGAGGCCTTGACAAAATCTTATTTGTGGTCTTGGCACGAGGCCTTGACTACGTGGTTATGATAGTCTGGCATTATGCATTCCATCATTATGAAAGTGGTTATTGTTATTGCATGTGATTATTCGACCAGTAGAATATCCATGGGAAGAAGTGAATGGCATTATCTCATTTTACTTTTTCCATATTATGTTGAAGTTCATGTTTAAAAGGCTTTTGTTTTATTTATACATTGCCTTGATTGTTAATGATTATTTATGAAAGCTTCCGCATTATTGTTATCCTTACTGAGCATCTGAGCTCACCCCTTTCAATGTTTTAATATTTTCCAGGATGTGAAGAAGTATTTTATGAATGACCTGCAGGGATTGTCAGAAGAGGATATGAGTGTGGACTATAAAGACCATGTTATTGTAGTTTGTTTAATTTTTTATGTAATGAAAGAATTATTAATGTATCTAGTGTTTCCAAGGCTACTAAACTAAACGGTCTTTCGAGACTTGATCTTTTGTGATCATGCCAATGTTACGAAGTAATGCACCGACTCTGGGTAGCTGGGGTCGGGGCGTTACAGTTGGTATCAGAGGCAGTTTAGTACTAACCTTGGAAGCTAGATTTAGATAAACTCTGATTAGAGCACATAGCCCGAAGATAGACTTTGAGGATTATTATAGAAGAACTTCCTAGGATTTTGGTATTATAGAGATGTTATGAGTTTTCCGAGCAATACATCCCTGTCTGGATACGAGCAGGTAGAGGCGGCTCTGGCACAGATGTACCTAGGGGTAAAACCCGAAAACACCGCTTTGAGCTAGACTCGAACGGGAACTGGTGCACGACAACGGGCCTTGCTGCACTCTTGGTTACGACACTCCTGGGGGATATGCTTAGGATAACTCTCATTTTCTTTATAAATCATTATGAAGGGTTTATGAGTATATACTTCCTTAAAGAAAACATTTTTATGATTATGGATTATATCCATAAATAGTTCAATTTATGTTAAGTGATTTATAAGTATGGGATTATGTATTTTGATTCATAAACTGATCTAGTTTACGCAATTGTTTAGAAATGGCTCCTAGTGGAAGAAATGGAAACCGTATCAATGCACGCACTCCATGTAGGGATTGCCCTCCTGCTCAAGATAATTATAGTGGGGCTGGTGATGCAACTGGTGCCGATCAGCTAATCACCATACTGGGATAACTTACTCAGGTTATGAATAATAACCTTACCCGTATGGAGCACCCTGATCCACAGCGTGGAGGATCAATGTTAGATCGATTCATGAGGAAACAACCACCAACCTTCAATGGGAGTTCAAATCCTATAGTAGCTGAGCAATGGATAAATTCCTTAGAGAAAATATTTCATGCCTTGGGGAGTAGTGAAAGGGAGAAGGTTGTCATGGCAGTTTACCACCTCACTGGAGATGCCGATCAGTGGTGGTCGCTGATTCAAAACACAAAGGAAGATGATGACGTATCGAATATGGAATGGAGGGAGTTTAAAGAGATTTTCTTAGAAAAATACATTCCTCGTGACCATCGAGCAGATATGGAAAGGCAATTTCTGAGTCTGAGGCAGAAGGAGGATGAGAATGTCGCAAAGTATGAGGCTAACTTTACAAGGTTAGCGAGGCATGATTCCGATTATATACGTAACCCAAGGAGTAAGATTGATCGTTTCTTTGATGGGTTAAAACCATTTCTCCGTCGAGCTTTAGTATCACAATCCTTCTCATCATACGAAGATATTGTCTCATGTGCTATCAAGACAGAAAAGGAATTCTCTAAGTCTTATGACAACAAAGTAAAGCAAGAGAAAAAGAGAACGGTGGAACAAGAGACAGATAAAGGGAAAAAGGGAAAGAAGGATTTTCCATTATGTGATAATTGTGGGAAGAATCACCCTGGTACTTGTCTAAAAGGAATGGGAGTTTGTTATAAATGTGGAGAAAAGGGTCACCAGGCTCGTGATTGCAAGGGAAAGAAAGAGGCTATTAAAGTTGAATGCTACAATTGTAGAGAAATGGGTCATTATGAAAATGAATGTCCTAAGCGTCAGGGAAACTTACCTCAGAAAAGGCCAAGGGATCAAGGACAATCTTATGCTGTGACTACAGTTGAAGCAGAATAATTAATGTATTGGTGATTTTGGACTCAAGGATTATATTCTGGTTATAAGAATAATGTAATATATATATATGGATTGTACTGCAGTACTTTTTGATTTCAGTAAGGTTTTAATATGATTAAGGTAATCATATTTTTAGTATGTGACAATAAGAGAAACTTTTCTTTGTTTGGGGAATCTGATGTTACAATTGATTTTGGAATTTAGAGACCTTTTAGAGAAAGTCTGGATGAAGGTATTTTGGATAACTATAAAGGTTGGAGTGGATTAAGTTGAACTTTGGATAGTATTGTTTAAGGTTAAAACATTCATGAAGATTATTTTTGGAATAGTATAGTACTATATTTTTAGGAAAAGGACAACCTGCAAGGTGGGGAATAACCCATCGCGTCGGACAAAGCTGCAGGAATCGAACCCACAACCATAGTGCGACAAGCCTTTATTTCCTACCACTAGCCTACAGGAAGTCCCTGGTTATTAAAAAATAGTTTTACTAATCTAAATGGTATGTGTTAACATTTAGAACCTTATACAATTAGGATAAATAGAATATTTTTGAGTTCTGTTACCATTTGGAGTAAAAGTTGGGTTTGTGGTAAACATTTATTAACGAATGAAAGTATACATAACAAGTATGTATATTCCCTTACGTTCTTAGTAAATCTCATAAATAAATTCCTCAACATTATAAAAGGTAACTTAAAACAAAAATGTTGTCGGTTAACTTTTCCAACTGGGGATTCAATGACCGTTTAACCAATCACAAGTTTGTGATTTTCTTATGGTTAAAATTTCTCCTAATCCTGTTTTCTATAACTCTCCATCAGACCTTGATGGTTTGTTTTTCTTCCATATCCATATTTTCATAGAATCCTAGAATGGGCTATATCGGGTGACCTTTGTACTTATCCTGCTTTCTTTTAATGTTATATATTTATTAACCTTATTTCCGATGTGGGTTTTCCACAAAGGTATTTTCTATTTTCAACCTTTTATTATCAAAGAAAAATTTCAAATTGCGAGGACGCAATTTATTGAAGGAGGGGAGAATGTAACACCCCGAGCTTCCACGATACGCTTCTCATTCAATAATGAAATAGCTTGCATTGTACGCAAGTTCGAGTTCTAACACACCGCAACTAATCAAAGTAGCCGTTATGAATAGTAATAACCACCTTTTAAATTTATAGAAATTTTATATTTCAAAATGGACTTCATTTTTGTATTCCTAATATTGAAATTAGCCTATGTTGAATTTTTTGTAATTTTCTGAGAACTTCCAAATTTTTATGAACAGTGAAAAATACTTAAAACAACTTTTTTAATAAAAATAATTAATAGAGATAAATTATACTATTTAGTGGTTTTAAAGTATAATTGGAATGTATTTTTTATCATTTTATCCAATGGTGGTCATTAGAATTAATTTGACATTGAAATTGGACATAAACAATTGCCAATCTTTTGATATAAATTGTTTCTTAAAAACACGCTATTTGTTGTGACAGCGGGAATTAATTATAAAATTAATTAATGCAACTTATATGTTTGGAATTTTGTAAAATAGACATCATTTTTGAATTTGGAATATCAATTATAGCTTAGGGTGAAATTTTGGCATTGTTCTGAAAAACTTCAATTTTTGATGAATAGTGAAACCACTAAGTGGTAGTTAAATAACTGATTTTTCGTTTAAATGAAATATTACCACTTCTGTGATTTGATTTTCAAAAATACGACATACATGGTTGTCATTAAGAAGTAAAATGTGGTTCAATGAGATCAAAATAATTTTTTGGTGAATAATAACTTTTAAGTTCTTAATCGCGATTAGTAGTAATTAGTGTAGTTTAAGGTATAAATAATGCTTTAATAATATGAAATGACCTAGAAACATGTCCTACCCTCATTGGTTGTGTCATGGCCGACCAAGACAAGCCATGGGTCAACTTGGGGACCCCATGGAGACAATTTGGTTGGGAAATGACATAAATAACTTTTTATTTAATGTAAAAGTAAAAATGACACAAACATGAGTTGTTTTACTAAAACAATTTTTAAGTGGGGTTAAACAAGTCCAAATTTTGATTATAGATATTCATTAGAAAGTTAAAAAGATTTCCTACATCATAGTATTTTTTTTATAATTTTTAGACATTAAATAAATTAAATTATTTATGACATCATGATGATGCAGTGATGACCTCATTATTTAACGATTTAAATAAAATGGGAAGATAATGCAACATCCAAGGCTTACACTTGTCCAAAGCCAATTAGATGAGGATATTTCGAACCCTTATCACCTTATCCTCGAATTATATAAGTTTGGTACCTTTAGAATCCGAAAAGCATTGTGAAATAATGTAACATTTCAATCTTTCCAAAAGTGCCCCTCCTCTCCACTTATAAAAGGCCCCCACCTCTCCCACCTCATTTACACTTTCAAGACATTTGGCTCGGCCAACCTCTGCCCAAATACTCTCCCAACATTCCTCCCTTACTCCTAGAAGCCTCACTTTGGGCAGAAATCTTCCCAAGGAAGCCTTTGGCTCAAATCAAAAAGAGTTACCCGATTTTGAGGTAATGTCTTTTCTAATGTTGTTTTGTTTTATTTTTCTTCTCCAACCCCTAAACTCTTTTTATTCATTTCTTTTGTAACAAAACCAGTATCCTCAATATACTAGGATGTTGTTATAAGAATCATTTGAGCTACACTTACACACACCTACATCTAATGGTTAAAGAACATACGGTTTCTGTGGATGGCGAATTTCTGCCTCACGAAACGATGATTGTTCAACACTCATCTAACACCTTCAAAGGTGGCCATTATGATGTCACTATTTTTATATATGATATATAATATATTTATGTTTTACTTATGCTTCTTTATTTTTCATTTGTGTCTTACCTTTATGGCTTCCATTATGGGTATACGCGATATCTTCATTTTAGGAAGTGCGGACTACCGCCCCCTCAAAGTGATTTGAATCGTTAATGCCATATGTGGGATGTATAAAGGATGGAGTAAATGGTATTATACACTATATTATACTGGAATTATATTATACATTTATATAATTATGATTTAGTTCCATTAAATATGAAATTCAAATGAAAGTAGCATTCATGCGTACGTACGGCTTACCGTCTCCATGAACGGTGCATTTCATTTCTTACCTCTAAATGTTACGTAATATTATAAATGAATGTATATACTGGATATATAAGATATATATGACATCTAAATCATGAATATAATTCTGGATATAATGGATATTTCACCACATGAACAACTTGTAATTATAAGAAGGTTATTGTTGACACAAGTACCAAAGATCGACAAAACGACCGTTATTGACTTAAATAATTACATAACGTCCATAACATTGTAATAAGTGATATAAAAAGGATAATGAAATTGAAAATGGTTCTTAATAAGTTAGATATTAACTCTAGTTTATTATTCAGGAGGTTAAAGAACGGTTGAGTCAAGTCAGACACAAGGTAAGGGAAGTTCTTAACCCAACTTCCATTCTTTGGGTTAATCTCCTACTTTCAAATTATGTCATGATATTATTATGTACTATATTGTATTTGTACATTATTTATGTGTACTTATAGTGAATACACATTATAGATGTACTTTATTTAAAAATTTATCTTTTTAAGGACTTCGTCTCAATCCACTTTCATTGAGGCATATTTGGTTTTATACAAAACTTTCTTTTATACGCTGTATAAACCCCTTTGACTTTTACGTTTATTCAAAAGGAATCTTTTTATACGAAGTGTTTTACTAAACGACAAAAAGGGAATGTTGTTCTTTCCGTACATATGCGGCGACAATGACTTCTCCGCCGCCGTGACCATTATTTGAGTTTCGGCTTCCTTTACAAGCCATACTTTTTTTAAAAGAAAAATAAAGACAATGTTTTAACTTTCTTTTATTTTGGTATTGAAAATGGTATTAAAAGCATTTTTTTTATATCAATGTGTTGTATTGAAATCTTGTGATTGAAATGTGGAAATGTTATGTTTCCTTTATGCATGTTTTATGTGATACGATTATGTTATGGTTTATGATATGTTTAAACCTATTCATATGAGGAATGCATTGGACTTAATAAGTGACGGGTGGAGCCCGCTATAGCTTCTCGATGCATCGGCAGGTCTCATGAGACAAACTAGTGTCTTGGCACGAGGCCTTGACAAAATCTTATTTGTGGTCTTGGCACGAGACCTTGACTACGTGGTTATGATAGTCTGGCATTATGCATTCCATCATTATGAAAGTGGTTATTGTTATTGCATGTGATTATTCGACCAGTAGAATATCCATGGGAAGAAGTGAATGACATTATCTCATTTTACTTTTGCCATATTATGTTGAAGTTCATGTTTAAAAGGCTTTTGTTTTATTTATACATTGCCTTAATTGTTAATGATTATTTATGAAAGCTTCCGCATTATTGTTATCCTTACTGAGCATCTGAGCTCACCCCTTTCAATGTTTTAATATTTTCCAGGATGTGAAGAAGTATTTTATGAATGACCTGCAGGGATTGTCAGAAGAGGATATGAGTGTGGACTATAAAGACCATGTTATTGTAGTTTGTTTAATTTTTTATGTAATGAAAGAATTATTAATGTATCTAGTGTTTCCAAGGCTACTAAACTAAATGGTCTTTCGAGACTTGATCTTTTGTGATCATGCCAATGTTACGAAGTAATGCACCGACTCTGGGTAGCTGGGGTCGGGGCGTTACATTACTCATCCTATCTTTCTTCTATTGTGTCTTAGGACACATTCTCTTAGAAATATGTAGGCCATGTGACACTAGAACCAATCCCCTCTTGGATTGTTCCATACTAAATATATTTAGTATCTAGTCAATGTATGTACCCTAACTTAGTCCAAGTAGCCTCTTGGATCTATCACAAATGATCTTGATCCCTAAAATGTAGGCTGCTTCACCCAAGTCCTTGATGGAGAAACACTTTTTCAACTAGTCCTTAACTGACTGTAATACTGGTACAACATTTCCAATAAGCAATATGTCACCAACATATACTACTAGGATAATGAAAAAATTCCCATTTAACTAATTATAAACACATGGCTCACATTCGTTCTTAATGAAACTAAGTTCCTTTATGGCTTTATCAAATTGAATTCTCCATGACCTGGATGCTTACTTTAATCCATAAATGGATTTATGCAACTTGAAAACCTGTTTGGATTCACCTGGTGTCACAAACCCTTCTAGTTGTGTCATATAGACATCTTTTTGAAGGTTCCCATTAAGGAATGCTGTTTTTGTAACACCCCGAGCTTTCACGATACGCCTCTCTTCCAATAATGCAATAGCTTGTATTTTACGCAAGTTCGAGTTCTAACACACCACGACTAATCAAAGTAGCCGTTATGAATAGTAATACCCACTTTTTAAAATTATAGAAATTTTATATTTCAAAATGGACTTCATTTTTGTATTCATAATATCAAAATCATCCTAAGTTGAATTTTTTGTAATTTTCTGAGAACTTTCAATTTTTTATGAATAGTGAAAAATACTTAAAAACAACTTTTTTAATCAAAATAATTTATAGTGATAAATTATACTATTGAGTGGTTTTAAAGTATAATTAGAATATAATTTTACTGTTATATCCAATGGTGGTCATTATAATTAATTTCACTTTGAAATTGGACATAAACAATTGTCAATCTTTTGATATATATTGTTTCTAAAAAACACGCTATTTGTTGTGACGGCGGGAATTAATTATAAAATTAATTAATGCAACTTATATGTTTGTAATTTTATAAAATAGACATCATTTTTGAATTCGGAATATCAATTATAGCTTAGGGTGAAATTTTGGCATTGTTCTGAAAAACTTCAATTTTTGATGAATAGTGAAACCACTAAGTGGTAGTTAAATAACTGATTTTTCGTTTAAATGAAATATTACCACTTCTGTGATTTTATTTTCAAAAATCCAACATACATGGTTGTCATTATGAAGTAAAATGTGGTTCAATGGGATTAAAATAATTTTTTGGCGAATAGTAACTTTTAAGTTTAATTAATCGCGATTAAAGGTAATTAGTGTAATTTAAGGTAAAGATAATGTTATAATAATATTAAATGACCTTTACACTTGTACTAACCCTATTGGATATGTCATGTCCGACCAAGAAAATACATGGGTCAACTTGGGGACCCCATAGAGCCACTTTGGTAGGAAAATGACATAAATAACTTTTTATTTAAAGTTAAAATAAAAATGTCACAAACATAAGTTGTTTTACTAAAACAATTTTTAAATTGGGTTATAAAAGTCATATTTTTGACTATAAATATTCATTAGAAAGACAAAAATATTTACTACATCATGATATTTTTTTTTATAATTTTTAGACATTAAATTAATTAAATTATTTATGACACCATGATGATGCAGCGATTACCTCATTAATTAACGATTTTAATAAAATGGAAGGATAATGTAAAATCTAAGCATTACACTTGTCCAAAGACTATTGGATGAAAATATTTCGGACCCTTATCTCCTTAGACTTAAATTATATAGTTGTGGGACCTTTAGAATCCGAAAAGCATTATATAATAAAGTAACATTTCATTACTTTCCAAGAGTGCCCCTCCTCCCCACTTATAAAAGGCCCCCACCACTACCACCTTATTCACACCTTAAAAGCCTTTTGGCTCGGCCAAACTCTACCCAAATACTCTCCCAACTTCCCTCCCTTACTCCTAGAAGCCTCCATTTTGGCAGAATTCTTCCCAAGGAAGCCTTTGGCTCAAATGAAAAGAGTTACCCGATTTTAAGGTAATGTCTTCTCTTATGTTATTTTGTTTTATTTTTCTTCTCCAACCCCCTAAAATCTTTTTATTCATTTAATTTGTAACAAAACCAGTATAATAAATATACTAGGATATTGTTATAATAAGGATTCAAGCTAAACTTACACACACCTACATCTAATGGTTAAAGAACATACTGTTTCTGTGGATGGCGAATTTCTGCCTCACGAAACGATGATTGTTCAACACTCATATAACACCTTCAAAGGTGGCCATTAATATGTCACTATATTTATATATATGATATATAATATTTTTATTTTTTACTTAAGGTTATTTATTTTTAATTTATGACATACCTTTATTGTTTCCATTATGGGTAAACACGATATTTTCATTTTAGGAAGTGCGGACTACCGCCCACTCAAAGTGATTTGAATCGTTAATGCCATATGTGGGATGTATAAAGGATGGAGTAAATGATATTATATATGATATTATACTGGAATTATAATATACCTTTATATAATTATGATTTCATTCCATTAAATATGAAATAGAAATGAAAGTAGCGTTCATGCGTACGTACGGCTTACCATCTCCATGAACGGTGCATTTCATTTCTTACCTCTAAATGTCATGTAATATTATGAATGAATGTATATACTGGATATATATGAGATATATGATATCTATATCATGAATATAATTCTGTATATAACGGATATTTCACCACATGAACAACTTCTAATTATAAGAAGTCTATTTTTGACTCAAGTATCAAAGATCGACAAAACGACTGTTATTAACTTAAATAATTACATAATGTTCATAACATGGTTATAAGTGATATTAAAGGAATAATAAACTTGAAAAGGTTATTAATAAATTATAAATTAACTCTAGTTTATTATTCAGGAGGTTAAAGAACAGTCGAGTCAATACAGGACGCAAGGTAAGGGAATTTCTTAACCCAATTTCCATTTTTTGGGTTAATCTCCTACTTTCAAATTAAGTCATGATATTATTATGTACTATATTGTATTTGTACTTTCTTTATGTGTAATTATAGTGAATACACATAATAGATCTATTTTATTTAAAAAAATGATCTTTGTATGGGACTTCGTCTCAATCTCCTTTCTTTGAGGCATATTTTGTTTTATACACAACCTTCTTTTATACGGTGTATAAACCCCTTTGACTTTTACATTTATTCAAAAGGAATATTTTTATACGAAGCGTTTACTAAACGACAAAAGGGAATGTTTTTGTCGTACGTATGTGGCGACAACGACTTCTCCGCCGCCGTGACCATTATTTGAGTTTCGGCTTCCTCTACAAGCCATACCTTTTTTTAAAAGAAAAATAAATACCATGTTTTACTTTTCTTTTCTTTTGGTATTGAAAATGGTTTTGAAAGTGTTTTTATTATATCAATGTGTTTTATTGATATCTTGTGATTGAAATGTGGAAATGTTATGTTTCCTTTATGCATGTTTTATGTGATACGATTATGTTATGGTTTATGATATGGTTAAACCTATTCATATGAGGAATGAATTGGACTTAATAAGTGATGGGTGGAGCCTGCTATAGCTCCTCGATGCATCGGTAGGTCTCATGAGACAAACTAGTGTCTTGGCACAAGGCCTTGACAAAATCTTATTTGTGGTCTTGGCATGAGGCCTTGGCTACGTGGTTATGATAGTCTGGAATTATGCATTCCATCATTATGAAAGTGGTTATTGATATTGCATGTGATTATTCGACCGGTAGAATATCCATGTGAAGAAGTAAATGGCATTATCTCATTTTACTTTTTCCATATTATGTTGAAGTTCAAGTTTAAAAGGCTTTTGTTTTAGTTATACATTGCCTTAAATGTTTATGTTTATTGATGAAAGCTTCTGCTATATTGTTATCCTTACTGAGCATATGAGCTCACCCCTTTCAATGTTTTAATATTTTCCAGGATGTGAAGAAGTATTTTATGAATGACCTGTAGGGATAGTCAGAAGAGGATATGAGTGTGGACTATGGAGACTTTGTTATTGTAGTTTTTCACTTTATGACGTAATGTAACATTTATGAATGTATCTAGTGTTTCCAAGGCTACTAAACTAATCGGTCTTTCGAGACTTGATCTTTTGTGATCATGCCAATGTTACGCAGTAATGCACCGACTCTTGGTAGCTGGGGTCGGGGCGTTACAGTTTTGACATCCATATTCCAAATCTCATAGTCATAGTAAGATTCTATGGAAAGTATGATTCTTATGGATTTAAACATGGAAACTGGTGAGAAGGTTTCATCATTGTCAATTCCTTGAAGCTATTTTAATCCTTTAGTCACTAGCCTTGCTTTATAGGTGCTACATTGACCTTCCATGTCCAAATTTCTCTTGAATACCCATTTGCATCCAACAGGTTTTACATAAATTGGCTTATCGACCAGAACCCAGAATTGGTTATGATACATGGAATCAATATCAGAATTCATAGCTTCTATCCATCTTGTAGATTCTGAGCTTTCTACCACTTCCTTACAGGATAGATTTTCATCATTTTACAACAATAATGATTCACCATCCTCAGTGACTAGAAAACCAAATCCCTCTGGTTACCTTACCTCTCTTGAGCTCCTATACAGTACTTGTGTTTCTGGAACCTTTTCCATAGAGACATGTGGAACTTGTTCCTGTACCAACTCTTGTGTATCTTGATCATCAACTTCATCAAATTAAATATTTATTCCACTATCATTTTTGAGGATGTGATCCCTCTTAAGAAAGATGGCTTGTCTGGAGATAATCAGTTTCTTGTTTGAAGGGATATATATGTAATATCCTTTTTTTCCTTAGGATATCCTATAAAGATACACCCTGTGCCCCAGGGTGCTAGTTTTTTTCCTACGAAGGCTTTAAAAAACTCCTCGCATCCCCATACATGTGTGTGCAACAAAATGGGTTTCTTCCCATTCCATAACTAAGAGGGAATTCCATTTTCCACCTTATTTGGTACTCGGTTTAATGTGTATGCTATTGTTTGTAATGTATATCCCTAAAAGGATAATGGAAGATCTGCATGACTCATCATCGACCTCACCATTTCCAACAAGGTGCAGTTCCTACTTTCACTAACACAATTCCACTATGGTGTATAAGTAGGATTGAGCTAAGATATAATCCCAGACTCTTGTAGAATATTGATGAAATCTTGGTTCATATATTCTCCACCATGATCCAATCGAAGATTATTTATCTTCTTACCAAGATTATTCTTTAATTCATTCTTGAATTACTTAAATTTCTATAAGGACTCTAAATTATACCTCATTAAGTAGACATATCCATATCTACTCAAATCATCAGTAAAAGTAATGAAGTAAGAATATCCACCTCTAGATTCTACTAGAAATGGTCCACACACATCCGTGTGCACTAATACTAGAAGCTCTTTGGCCCTTTCACCCTGTCCACCGAAAGGCGGCTTAGTCATTTTACCTTGTAAACAATCATGACATATATCAAGTGGTTTTAGCTCAATAGAGTCTAAATAACCATCTTAGTAGATCTTTGTCAAACTCTTCTCGTTTACATGACCGAGACAATGATGCCACAATTGGGTGATGTATGAGTCATGTGAGTTTTTTTCGTTATCGATTTCCAACACTTGGTTTTCGTAATTTAATACATACAAACCATTATTTAAATGAACCATACCATAACATACATTGTTTTTATAAAATAAAAAACCCTTATTTACAAACATGAAAGTAAATCCATGCATATCAAAACCTGATACATAAATTATGTTCTTGGTAACACTAGGCACATAATAATAGTTATGTAAAACCAAACACATCCTAGTTGGCAATGAGAGATGGTAATTACCAATGGAAAATTAAACTAGCCTCACGCCATTAGAAGCTATAAGATCCACCTCTCCTCTGGAAATATTTCTAAATTTACTTGGTTCCTGCATTTGAATACAGATGTGAGCCCCACAAGCTATATCTAATACCCAATGCGTAGAAATGGAAATATTACACTCGATAACGAATGCACAGTTAGCATCCCCACACTTCTGGGTGCAGTTTCTCTTCCAGTGGCTTGGATTTCCACATGCAAAACATACCACCTCTCGTTCCTTGACCTACCTCTAGATCTTCCCCTTCTTGGAGGGATGATTCTCAGGGGATTCAGACCGTTTATGAATCCTTTCCCCCTTTTCCTTGTCCTTCCTTTTCTTATTCACCATAAGTATTGCGGGTTTATCACACCCCATGTCCTTATATACTGGGAGAATTAAGGTCATAAGTTCCAATAGACTCTTCTCATTGTTTCTCATGTTGTAGTTGATAATAAATCTAGATAAGGTCTTGGGAAGTGATGATAGGATGAGATCTGTGAGCAACTCACCCGAGAACTTAATCCATAAGATGTCCAGGCGTTCAATGTAGCCAATAAGCTTGACTACATGAGGCCCATCTAGAACAGACTCTCCAAGATTAGTTGTGAACAAAGCATTTGAGATCTCATATATATCCTGTCTCACCTTCTCTTGATAGAGATCCTTAAGGTGAGACATCATGCTATACGCGTCCATGTTTTCATGTTGCTTTAAGAGCTCATTAGACATGGACAATAGCCTACAAAAATATACATCTGTGGCATCATCTATATGTTTCATATAGAGAGAAAGTTCCTCATCACTGGCCTCTTTTCCAGGTGCAACTGGAACATGCTATTCCAGCACATACAATTTCCTCTCTTGGCGAAGGATGACATGTAAATGCCTCTACCATTCCTAGAAATTGGTGTCAGTGAGAAGGTTTTCCTTCTTGAGTATGGTTTACAATGATATGTTTGAAGTCATTTTTATTAAAATTTCTACAAATTAATATGAGAAAAGGTTTAGTACTTTATCATGATAAAACTGAGACAAATAAATAAATTAATACTTATTAGTCTCCCATTATTTTATCCAAATCCAATAGCCCTCACCATTGACTTCGGAATATTCTGTTGCCTAAATATTATAGTGGAAAAGATCCATATTTCCCTTTTAATTACCCCAACTAAGGTTGGTCAAGAAACTTGAAGGGTTTTAGGTAGGAATTCCAAATGCCAACCTCATTAACTCGCATCTCCTTGATCCACTGAGTGGACTCCCCAATCCTGAAATCCTTTTATTTTGGATTTCTTCAACCTTTGCCTCTTGGTCATACTAATTCCTATTGTGGCAGTCAACCCTTGATGCGAACCAAGTCAAGTCAACCCAAAACCTTTAATTATAATTCCCCGATAATTGAAAGCACCCCAACTAGGGTTGGTCAAGCACTTTGAACTATGGTTCGATTCTAATCAAGATTATGGAAGGCTATATCAACTTAATATTTTATTTAAGGGATTTTATCCTTATACATAAATTTCCATTTTATTATCTTTGATTACATGCTTGTTAATATTAAGTGGGATATACTTAAGTTATTAACCATGTATAAGATAATATTTACGCATAAGCCGGTCTTATTTTAGTTCCATATTGAATGCTTGTTTAATTCATTAATTGTGTGATCGTGACAAAACACCCACAATAAATAAACCATGAAACTGAAAAAAATAAAATAAATGATATGATCTTGAGCTTTTTCTATTGGTTAGTTTATCTAGAGGTTGATAAACTAACCCAAGACCTAGGGGAGAAACACCTTGAACCTTTTGGGTTTGTGTCTACAACTTTCCACCTATCCACCTTTTTATCTCCTTGGATTGGTTTCAACTTGTCTCCTAACTTGATCCGCCTCCACTAGCTTGGGAGATCCATCCATTACATATTATTTTATCTCACTTGTAGGTGAGGGTTATAACAGGGTTTTACATAAACGTAACCTCGGGCATGCATGCCCTACATGTTAATTGGGAGAAGGCTCACAGGCCAACAAATTTAATTTAAATAAATAAAATAAAAGAAACCATTCACATACAAAGGTCTTGGTCTAGATCATGATCATCCATACATGCAATGATATTTATGCATAAATAAAACTAGAATTCAATTATTTAATACTTGTCTTCCAAAGAAAAGTTCTCATGGCGAGCGGGTGTTTTGGGGTTCTTGCCTAGGCGATGGTCTTCTCCCATCGGTGACAACGGCGGCTCCGGAGCCGGTCCCTTCCCCCCGGTGGGGGAGGTATCTTCGAAGTTTAGGGATGCAGAGACTATCTTCTTCCCCTTAACAAACCCTAATTTCCTTCCTCCATTTCCGAAAGCCACTTTATGCCTGAAATTCCCGAATCTCATCGACGGTTGCCCTAATATTTATATTTAGAACTCCGAGTTCCCTGAAACCTCCACTCTTCTTGATCTGACCTTGGTTGCAAGATTTAAGCAATGAAGACCCTCAGTAGACTCCTTCAATAGATTTGTCTTCAGTTCATGGGATCTTCAAGAGAGGGTGGTAGTGTGACTTCTTGACAAACACCACATTATGGTTCGATTCGCATCAAAGAAGGACCTCATCAACGCATGATCAAGTGCCCCCCATATTGTCTATAGAATTTAATTCTTCCTATTTCATTGGTCGTTCGAGTTTCACATGAATCACGATCCTACTTCCGCCGTGGTATGGGTTAGTTTTCTGAAACTTCTTCTTCCTTTTCAAAATCCCTCAGTTATAAGAATGCTTGGAAATCTTGTCGGTAAATTTTTATGCTCGGGTAGTCGAACAGAATTAGTCTGTCACCTAGTCAATCTACAGGTTTTCGTAGAAATGGACATGTCTAGACCTCCTTTTGATAATGTTTGGATCACAATCGGGGAGGAGTACAGGGTCAAGCAGCGAGTGGTTTATGAGTATTTTCTAGTATTCTGTTCCTCCTGCATGAGTCTGGGGCACGCATCAGATGTTTGTTGTCGGGGACCTCTAACGTTGCTGGACATGGAAATTGGCAACATTTTCTATTCTGTGTGCAAGCGTACGGGTCATTTGATGGAGGCCTTCCAATGGGGACCTCCAGTTAAGCCGATGATGGAAGAAAAAGATAGTGGTGAGGCTTCAGAAAATCACGCTCCGTTGGCAGGCAGGGGCTTTGGACCTCAATCAATGAAGGATAGCCTTAGGGGTGGGCAGGACACGGCTCAGACGACGGTCAATGGAAATGTTAAAATTCCTCTGTTTTGTGAGACATTGGGCTTGGGTCTATATGCAGCAGGTGAAGAGGTTAGAGATAAAGGAAATTCATTGCAACTAGTGGAGGAGGTGTGAACAGTAATTGAGGCAGAGGGAAGCATTGCAGCGGATGTGGAGACTCCTGACACTAGTGTGGTTACATTCCATGTTAACCCAATAGTGGTGGATGTGTCCAGCAGGCTAAAAAGGGATCTGACGAGTTCTTCCAGCTTTTGTGCGTAGGATGAAGGTGGATATCACTAGTTTGAGGATTTTTATGCAGAATTCCAGAGGAAGGGGGGTAAATCAATAATGGATCAGACGCTCAATGAAGGGAAGGTGAATCTTTCTGGTTCGGTGGCCGAGAGGACATGGGTGGGAAACATGGACATGAGTAAGGGGAGGCCGAGACTCGATATGGTTAAGACTATTTCAAGAAGAGGTGGGAAGGAAAGGGGACTGAGATCAATTGCTTTGAGTAACATGTTTGAAGGCCTTTCAGAGGATGTTTTGAGTATAGATTTTTTTATTCCAGGTGAGGGAGACAGAGTCAGTGTGCCAATCTCCAAAGGAAGTGTACACGGCCATTCCGCTGATGAGGCTCTAAGACCGAAGAGTTATAGGGGTCCCAAGAGAAGGAAGGGGAGGAAAGAATATTCATCGCTACCTCCTCCTTTGAGGACTCGATCAGAAAAGAAGATGAGTGACAAGATGATGGATATGGAGCCTCTGAGACATCGGAGGCCAGGGGAGCAGGATTGTCAGTCCTTGATTCTACTTTTAAGCTCTGAAGAAGACGTGATAGAACAGGTTCTATTGCTCAATGCTACTGAGGAAGAGGCAGATAAAATGATGGGGAGGCCTCTAGAGGTGTCCCTTAGTGAGGAGCAATATGCTTGGATTGAAAAACAAGAATAAATTCTAGTAGGGGGTTTCAACCATGGGAAGATCAGTGTTGAGGAGTACATTCAGACTTGGGACCAACTCATGTCTGTTTTTGAGAAGCAGTTATTGGAAGAAGTAGACTTTAAGTTATCATCCTTTACTTGGAAGCTATTTATAGAGATGGACTCCGGTAATATTAAATTCCTTGTTAGCAAATTAATGTAAGCTGGTGGCTTTGGTTGGCGGGCATGGGTGAATTGGTTGTGTGCGTTTGGTCTCTATGGGTTAACTTTTATTTTTCTCTGTAGTTTTGTTTTTTATTGTTTTCGGCACGCTACTTGGTCTTGCTCTGGAAGGGGATTAGAGCATTAAGTCTTCTCGATACAGGTCCGTTGGATTTGGATGCTTGAGAGGATATGTCTTTGCCATCAGTTCCATGCCCATGCTTCTGCACGAGACTTCTTGCCGAGGGGTTCTGTGTCGGAGAAGATTTATTTTTGGCTCACTTGCTGGGTTGGGGCAGTCTGATAGTTTTCTTTGGTTGTATGCGGTTTCTCACTTTTCCCTTAAAAGTGTTTTATAATAACAAAGTAATTTTCAGTCAATTATTTAATCATTCTTGTTTAAGATAAATCATGCTCAAATCAATTAATTATCTTTAATTAATAAATCCTTTTATCTTAAACCCTTTTTATAAATTTCCTTGAGATTCTCATCCATCATAATTTTAAAAAAATAAATTCATTTAAAATTATCTTTGTATGTAACTTGTACCTTGGAGGTAACCCGATGAATTTCCGTTCATAACTTCCTAATGAGTAGAAATGAACATTTCACAGATGTTAAATTAAACATATATATATAAAACACCTATCACGTGTTGTGCCTTAGCTTTATGCCCGCACTATGGTAAACTTCTCAAGGGTTTGTATAATATAATAACAAATTTTAAAAAATCTATGTAATTTGGATGAGTACATGACATGTAGTTCTGACAACACAACGTGTACTTTTGTTCACCGTCCATTCGAAGTACATGCCCAGGAACATGGCATGTAGATGTACATCAGAAATCTTTGGAGTACATAACATGTTCAGTGGGACACATGTTGTGTAGTATCCACATTACATTGTTTCTAGCCGGGCAATCCATGTACGGGGTACACGGTCCAACCCTAACCCAATGGGACTGCATGCCATGTTTAGTGGGTCACATGACATGTAATCCAGAAACCATGTGCCACCTATTCCTAGTCAACACATAGATTCTTATGGACTTAGATAGAATCCAATGACATGGCCTGGTTTGGCAGACCATCCCGGTGCATAGAACCTACACGGCGTGTACTGCCAAATACATGCCATGTGTTCTGGTGTTGTATGGCCAGGAATCTTTGGAACCTCCATATGAGATCCTGAGTTTTATTTTAATCAAAATTAAAAGAAAAACCGTTGATGTAAGGTGAACGAGAAACAAAAGAGGAGGAATAGATCTCAAGATTAAGATTTATAGAACGATTAACCTGAATTTAAACAACTAAATTATTAAATGCATAAATCACCAATGAAAAACTAAATAATTATAATCAACGATATGACCCCTATAATACCACTTGAAGGTTCCGGGCATAGCAGAAGCACTTTGGTGGGTGTACCCAACTTCAATTTTCCCATTAATAATGATCAATACGAGATCCTTCATGATAATAAAATGCCGGATCTTTGGAATAGAATGAATAAATAAATAAAGGGATTCCCAGAACCATAGAGAGGATTATCATATGTTGGTTATAATTAATTTAATTAAAAGACAATAATTACCTTTATTGAATTCTCTCTTCATTGATGTTTCTGGTCATTATCTGATGTGATCCATAATTACATCATAGAATCCAAGTATAGGATTCCTCTAGTGGTAATCCACACGTTCTCCACGTATCTATGGACGTCACCAAAGGGATATCTGGGTGCTATCATGGAAGAAACTTTGCTTACGATGTCCGTCTTCGATCTCCTTGAGAGCCACTTGCAAAGTTCTCTCCTTAATCCAGTGGAGTATGATCTCTCTCGTAGCTTGAGAGCGTTCTTAGAAGACCAGAATTCTCTCTTGGAGTGAGAGATTTATCTATATCCTTTATGAACACCCACCAAAAATTTCTAGGCTAATTAGAATTATATAATTGGGATTTTAATTAATTAGAATAATAAAATTAATTAATTACCCGAAAGTATTTATTCATTTCATTTAATTCTTAGTAAGACCCCATGTCTAATAATAAGAGTTGACTATTATTATTACTTTACATGCGCCCAACGAATTACACCTAATATTATTTAATTAAATAAATAATATTATTTCTCAAAAACCCCTAAAAAAATTACACAATGTGTATATTAATATACATGGTGTGTAATTTTTTTTTCCATTTTCGTTATTTCCTCCACCACATTTATTAGAACTTGAATAATAGCTATTTATTTCTCAAATAAATATAATGACATTACTCGCTAATAAATATATTATTTCTCCCAAAATATATTCTCTCAAATAACTAGTGTTGAAATAAATGTGATCTGGAAACCTTGAATAATTATTAAACCACAATCAAGAATAATCTTTATTCAACTTGTTAAATTAATATTTAATTGAGATACTTGGACACAGTTAGTGTGTGACCCTCTAGGCCTATTTCTCAGTGACATTAGACAAAGCCTACCAAAAGTCCAAGGATATCATCTAGAAATATTCCAAGGCATCCATAGAGAAAGAAGTTAACATCGCAATGACATGTCACCTCCTACGAATGCTTACCGTGTAATGTAATTCCTTTGTCTCTATATCTCGAATCAAGTGGGTTGCATGCTAGTGCCATCAACCCATGTGCTTGATTTTTTTTTTGAATTTACAGAATTGAACTCGCCCATTCCTTACCATGGCCATGGATTTATTTAGGCTATATCAATTTCATCAAAGGGCCTGAGATATCTACTTTCGTTATGGAATAGAAGGGAAAAAACCTTTCTCACATTATCTATTAATGCAGTATTACTCATGACGCACCCAACATATCCTACCTCACTGCAAACAGTGTGTCGTCATAGTTTTCCTCAATAAATCTAAGTGTGCGAGTTGTAATAACCATTAATAATAATTGTAAAGTCTAAGGACCAATACACACGTCTACAATTAGGAATATCCAATGAAACTATGAAATATGGATTTCCTGCTGGTGGGTATCATTATCATAATATCCTCACGGATATTTAGAAGGGCTCATACCATGAGAAGATGCCTCAAAGTTTTATGAGTACTGACCCCTAATGGCCTGTATAATTTTTGTCCCTCAAGTAACATCATCCATCCATAGAAAATATATTCAAGAATAGTGTTATGGAACTTTCGGGTTCTCATCATAGTAGGGATCCGCTATGACCCTTTAATGCAAAAACTATCCTTAGGACATTATCACATACATTATCACGCGGAATAACAATCAAGATGTGATAAAGTACTTATTAATGAATAAAGTACAAAGTACTTGAATCTAGTTCACCAACTCCAACAGTTGGGAAAAGATCATGTTTGAAACCTTGTGAGTTGGGGCCTTCTGTGAGTTGGTCTAGACCTAGGTGGTTGGAAATAGTGACTTGTTGTGGGATTTTATTAGTGGGTCTAGGTGGGATATCCTAGTGACCTTCAGGAAGTGACTACATTTTTCAAATTTGGTGCCATTTTACTTTCGAGGGTGGCATGTGAGAGGGGTTAAATGAGTTATGTGTGCCTTTGGGTGTGTGAGGCACAAGTGGATGATTTGGAATTTTGACAATGGTGCATGATGGGTGAAGCCTAGTATGTGGTCTAGGAATATTGGATTCCATTTGCTGAGGGGAGCACTTATGTGATAGTGATTCATACATGTGATTTTTTTCAAGATATGTAGGTTCATTTAGGTTCCTAGCCCAGGTAATGTTAATATAGGTGGGTTATTTATGGTGGTTATAAGCTGAATTAGGAGCACATGATGTGCTCTAGGTTCTATGGTTAGGCCTTACGAGCTAAGTTTTCATGGGATTTGACTCATTAGCGTTAGAATTAGGTTTTGTGTTTAGGATATTCAAGAGCGTGTTATTGTTTGATGTTAATGAGATCATTTAGGTATGAATGTGTGGAGATTCTCAATATTTCCTCATTTATGGATGGGGTGTTATAGAAGCATACTCCATGATGCTTGATTTAAGAGGGAGGTTGTGAGTAGGATGAGAACCAATGTGGGCATAATGATATGCTGCGGGTAAGGAGGATTAGGGACTTTAAATGGGTTAACATGTCCCTGAATTTTGAGGTGACATCAGAAATGGATGAATTGTGTTCATATTCATTGACAACATCTTAGCGTACTCTTAACCTAAAGATGATCATTCCTAATTTCTTAACATCATCCTGAGTACATTGAGAGGGAAAGAAATATATGCCTATCTATATAAAGGTATTTTATGTTTTTATGGATGGAATATTTGGAAGTGGTTCATATGTAATGTTGGAAGTGAATTTATATGGTGGGATGTGAACCATCGACCATCTTTGAGTAAGGCCCTTATAGTGGAACAGATGTGGGAGAATACCATGACTTCCATTCCTAGAAGAAGGGAACAAGTGATAGTTAACATTTCATTTTGTCACTTAGGTGAGAGAGAGATGAAAATTTACAATCCTTAGGTTCATCAATGATTTGAGTCTAGGACATGGTGGTTGTGGTTTCTTGAGTGCGACAATAATAATGAAACTCCTATGGAGGGGAATGACATGTTAGTCGTGGAGATGCATCCCTCATGCTGGATGGGTTTCAAGTGTGTAGAATTGACAGTGAATTGGTCATGATGGATCTTTGAGGCTAGTGAATAACTGATGAGTTGTGTTTTTGAATTTTGTAGGGAATTATAGAAAGAAATCATTTCTTTTGGATGATTGAACTTAGCATTGGATTTGGGCTCAAGGTGATTCTGAAAAGTAATCCAAGGTGTTTGTGTCATAGGTACATTGGTGGTGTTGTAGGGCCTGATGTAAAGACCCATAAATTTCAAGGAAATTTTTTTCTTAATTTTATTTGGAATTTTACAAGAACGCAGTTTCTGACGGCACGTGATTCCGAGGCCCGGTGTGCCCGGAATCATTTTTCGAAGTTTGGCTCGGGTACGTTCAGTGAACGAACGAGTGAGTTTTTCTAACTTTTGAACCGGTGCTCGGAATCGAATTCCGAGGGCACCGATGGAATCATAGCGCCAGTTTTTTCTTAGAAACACCTCTTCCGGAGTTGCGTTTGCTCAGGTGTGGTTTTTAAATTTTTGGGCTTTAAGTTAAGAAATAAAATAATGTGGTACAACAAACTTTATTTTATTTCACTTAAAGCCGCTTAAAGCCACTTAAAGCTGCTTAAGCTAAGTTGAAGCGGATAGGGTTGAACCCAAAATATCCTACCCTCTTGGTAGGATATTTGTGAGGTGGGGCCCGCATGAGCCCCACCGTTTCTTTTCCGCTAAGTAACGCACCTGCGAAAACCCCTATTAAACGAAAGTCAACTGATGCGTTTTCTAAATTCTTAACGCCCCTATAAATTGGGCGGTTAGTTCGTTGCAATTAATTCTATGAATTAATTGTTCGTTACTTATCTTTGTTTTTCAAATTCTTTAGTTGATAATAAAATAAGATGAGGACTTATTTTATTATCTGGTTGTTGTGTTAAACCTTTGGAGAATCTCTAAAGATCTCCATCCTCCTTCGCGAAGAACGCGAAGAACGCGAAGAACGCGAAGAACGCGAAGAACGTGAAGAACGCGAAGAACGCGAAGAATGCGAAGAAAGCGAAGAACGTCGGCCTCCGATGAAGGGCGACGAAGAAAACCAATCCCTCAGAGATCGACGACGTGACGCCAAGTACCGCGACGCCGACGCTTCTTCCGCGACGTTCTTTCCCTGTGACAATCTTCGATTGGCATCTTGAGGTAGGGGATTGCGATCCTTTTAATTATTTGTGGTTTATAACATCAACATGGATTTAATTGTTATAATTAAATCTGTATGTTCTTGATCCTCGGAGTTTGTCTACGCGACACCGAGTACCGCACAACAACGACGCCCTTCCGCGACACGACGATCCTTTTCTTCCGCGACGGTCAATTCCGCGACGAACTCGCGTCCGACGATGAAGAAGGTAGGGGTCATTTGGAAAATGATTTTACCTATGCTTGTTTTCCTCCAAGGAAAGAATATTATTGCGGGTCAAGGTTTATCAATTGCTGGGAATTATGGTGTTGTTTCAAACCGCTAACGCGGTGGGTGCGGACCAACGAACAAGTTCGAACCCACCGTCCTTTTGTTCTTGGTGTGAAGAACGGAGGACGACGACAAAATGGGCCGCAGAGACGATTTGTTGATTCCGTAGTGAAGGGCGGGACCCGGGATGAGCTACGGCGCAGACGGAAATGAAATCGGACCACCGGAGCAACTCTGGTGTCCCGCGGACTCCACCGGCGGCGCGGGTCGCCGACGGCTGACAGACCCGCGACCGTGAAGGTCCGGCGAGACACGGGACGCGGCCCTGCCGCGTCTGATGACCAAGGGTGGCCCCACGCGGGGCCGCGGTGTTCTCACGCGGGGGCAGCACGCCCCCCGCGGTATCCCTTGCTCGGCCGCTCGGCCGAGCCGAGCCAAGCCGACCCACCGGCCGGGTCGCGCCCAACCGGGTCGGACCTGGACCCGGGTCGGGTCGAACCGGTTCAGGCCGACTGAGGGGGGGGGGGGGGGGGGGGGTTGGGCCGGGTCAGTCTGGGCCCAGACCCCCCGTTTTCGGACCTTTTCGGTCTTTTTCTCATAACTTGAGCTATGGGCCTCCGAACGACGCGCCGTCAGCGGCGATGCGATCCTTGGATCGAGACGTTCGTTTAGGTATATCACACTCAAGATTTAAAAATACTTTGGGTTCGTCCAGGTTGGTTCGTACACGAAACCAACCGGGCCCTCGGAGCGGAAACGCTCATACCTTGAGCTTCAGACGTCCGATTGACGTGCCGTCGACTTTGTTGAATTTCTCTAAGTGAGACGGATCTTTTGGATTACTCCACCCGAGGTTTGGACGTAGGTGGAGTATGGTCGGGTTGGTTTTTCCTTAAAAACCAACCGGGCCCCTGGGACGAAAAAGCCAATAACTCTCAGACCGGGCGTCCGATTGATGCGCCGTTTGCGACGTAGAGTTCCTGTTGACGATACGAAACTTTTGGATACATCAACTCTGAACTATGTGTCAGATGATGTATCAGCCTCTCGGCTCGTGGAGCGGACCCTCCCAAACGAGCTTGCTGTGTGCGGGAACCCTAGAGTTGGCTGCGACTGCTACTGTGATGACGACGACTGTGCAGAGATCCTTAGTGGATTCGACGGCGACGACTATAGCACTCAGTGATCCTTTGTGGGTCAGTGCTACCGATCCTGTGTGGGTCAGCGCTCAACGGTCCTATGTTGGCCAGCGCCTACAGATCCTATGTGGGTCCGATCCTGTGTGGGTCTTTGCGGGGGTCAGTTACCTAGCGATCCTGTGTGGTTCCGATCCTGTGTGGGTCATTGTGGGGGTTAGTTACCTATCGATCCTATGTGGGTCCGATCCTGTGTGGGTCATTGCGGGGGTTAGTTACCTATCGATTCTTTGTGGGTCAGATCCTTTGTGGGTCATTGTGGGGGTTAGTTACCTATCGATCCTATGTGGGTCAGATCCTTTATGGGTCATTGCGGGGGTTAGTACCTATCGATCCTTTGTGGGTCCGACGACTTAGATGAATCAGTGGAAATACCTGATCATATCTATCGTCATACAAGAAGTATTCCTGTGTGAGCTGAATCCTGTTTTGATTTCCTTTGTGGATTGTGTTGTGCTATCCTGTGTGGATTTACGTTTTGCTTTCCTGTGTGGACTGGGTTGTACTTGAGCTCGGATGTTGGAGCCGAGCGAGAATTGATGACTTAGGTATATGTATGGGCATATACCCAATCCGTGTCGGATGTTACTTCATGATTGTATCTTTACTTTGTGGTTTATCCTTTGTGGATTCTGGGAGACCTTCGGGGGTCTCGGGGTCCCTACTGAGTAGCTTATACTCACCCCTGCACGGGCTATGCCCGCACTACGTTGTGTTGGTTGCAAACGACGGACAACGCTGATCGTGGTGGAGGCTTGCAGAGCAGGACGATACCTGGAGGTGGACCAATGGGTGGGACGTACTCGGAGCGGTCGGCTGGACCCGAGGATCAGTGGAGGCTATCTGTACCCACCCTTCAGGTGGGACTTCCAGTGGACGACTCGACGTTGCGGCTTTACTTTTCAGTTGCTGTTTTCTTTTTTGAGTTGTACTTTACTTTCAGTTTGGGTTTGTATTCTGGCCCACTTACTTTACGCACTTACTGTTGTACCAGTTTTTAATTAGTGTTTACTTCTGCCTGCTTACTCTGTGGTGTTTGTTGTTTACTTTATAAAGGAAATGCCTTCCCTTTACCGGGATTTATGCCTTGGTTCTAGTCGCCAGCCCCTGGCCTATGGAAGGCGGGCTTGGGGTAGTCACGACACAGGCCCCGAGGACGGGTCGTGACAAATTGGTATCAGAGGAGTTCGGTTCTACCGCAGACTCTGATCTTTCTTCTATGTGAAGCAATAGTGTTAAGCGTATTGGGTGTGGTTATCAGTCCAGGGAGTCCAGTGTTGGTTTGGCGGCCGACGTATCCGTACACGAGGACCCTGACTTCTGATTTCCGACTTAATGCACGAAAACATTGATTGTATGTGTGTTACATGTTTTCTTTGTGATTACTTTATGTCACCTCACCAGGTATACTGTTCTGACCGTGGAACACCTGTTTCTTTTCAGGATGGCCCCACGATGGCAGCCAGCTAGGGTTTCGAGAGTTGTACGTGACGACAGTCCGCCGAGCGACGATGCCTCGGTACATGGCCCTTTGACAACTGAGGCACCGACGATACCTCTACCCGCCGAGCCACCGATGCTTCCAACCCCAGCCGCTAATGATGCACGTCGCCTTAGTGCACTGCATGAGTTCCAGCGCCAGCGACCGCCCAGGTTCCGTGGGGAGACGGACCCCCAGGCAGCCGAGGACTGGCTGGAGGTAGTGGTATGAGTTTTCAGGCTAGTGAGGACACCAGCAGACCTCATGGTGATCCTCACGGTGAGCCTACTGCACGCAGCAGCGGGCCGATGGTGGAGCTTGATGCTCCAGGTGCACGATGAGACATCTCTTCTCTAGATAGAATTTGAGGGCCTCTTCCCCTCAGAGTTCGTCCCAGCCACCCTCTGTGCGGTGCGCATCCAGGAGCTTCTTCAGCTGTGGCAGGGTAGCTTGACGGTCGCCCAGTACTCGGTGAGATTTACCGATCTCTCGCGCTACTCGACGGACATGGTACGGGACCCATTATTCCGGGCCCAGACCTTTGAGCAGGGATTGAGACACGAGATCAGGGCATCACTGATCTCCCTCAGTATTTCGACTCAGGAAGGAGTACTGGAGCGAGCCCTTTTGATCGAGAGATTTATTGCTGAGACTTCTCCAGCGGCGACACCTACCGCGGGGCGGCACGTAGCAGAGTCTTCTGCGGCAGGCAGTCGACGGATGACTCAGGGTTCCAGGTAGACTAGACCCTCACGTAGACGGCCTCAGGACACTGGCTCAGCAGTGCGGGGCACACAACGCATAGCCAGTCTTTCGAGAGGCAGGCAGTGCTACACATGCGGCGGGCAGGGCCACATGGCTCGTGACTGCCCGACCCGCCGTGCCGAGGAGCAGCAGACGGTTGAGGGGCCACCCAGGCAGAGGCAGAGGGTCGACCATGGCGGTCCGCAGGGAGGAGGCATACGAGGTAGAGGATATGGATGAGCAGCAGGCGGTGGACAACGCTTTGAGGATCTACCACCACCACAAGCAGGAGGTCCACCCCGACCACAGGGAGTTGGCGGACAGAGACAGGCACAACTCCAGGCAGCGGAGGCCTACGACCACGGCGCGCCCGAGATGATTCGAGGTACTATCTGTTTCTATTCTACCCTTTCTGCAGTTCTTATAGACATAGGAGCGAGTCACTCTTTCATAGCTGCTTCCCTTGTTCGGAGCTCGGAGATTCCGACAGAGTCGTTGGCTCGATCCTTACGGCTAGAGACTCCTACGGGAGCGGACTCGACAATTACGCACTGGTGCCGGCAGTGTGAGATTACTCTAGGAGGCGAGAGATTCGGCTGGGATCTTCTTGTAGCGGCATCGAGGCCTTACGACATCATCTTGGGCATGGATTGGTTATCTATAGTTCATACACAGATAGACTGTATTAGGCACAAGGTGTGATGTGTACGCACCGACGGGAGCAGGTTCACCTTCACCGGCGAGAAGGGAGCCTTCACATCACAGGATGGACTTCCGAAGAGGAGAGGATAGCCCATCACTCATCAGTTGGCTAGCCTCATCCTAGGAGCAGTTGACGTGCGAATTCCTAGTTATCCTACAGTGGTGGATCAGTAAGCGGACGTCTTTCCCGACGACGTTCCGGGACTACCTCCTCGCAGAGAGGGAGACTTTTGATATTGATCTGTACCCCGGGATAGCCCCAATATCCACTCCAGCATATCGGATGGCCCCCACTGAGCTTTGAGAGCTACGGGTACAGTTAGAGGACTTGCAGGGCAATGGATTCATCCGACCCAGTGTTTCACTCTGGGCTTCCCTGATATTGTTCGCCAAGAAGGCGGACGAGAGATTGCGAATGTGTGTCAATTATCGTCGCTTGAACCAGGTGACAATGAGGAACAAGTATCCGCTACCGAGGATTGATGACCTCTTCGATCAGCTCAAGGGAGCACGGTGGTTCTCGAAGATAGACCTCAGGTCAGGCTATCATCAGCTCATAGTTCGGGACGAGGATGTGCAAAAGACGGCCTCCAGATGTCGATATGGCCACTATGAGTTCTTAGTTATGCCTTTCAGCGTAACCAATGCTCCAGCGGTGTTCATGGGCCTCATGAACAGGATCTTTCAGCCATACCTCGATCGATTTGTCTTAGTCTTCATCGACGACATTTTGATTTACTTGACGACTAAGGAGAAGCACGCCTACCACTTACGGGTTGTACTAGACACACTCTGAGAGCACCAGCTTTATGGCAAGATCTCGAAGTGTCAGTTCTGGATACTTGAGGTCCACTTCTTGGGACACGTCATTTCTGAGGTGGAAGTTGCGGTGGATCCCGTGAAGATCGAGGTAGTGCTAGCTTGGGAGCCACCCAAGAGCATGACGGAGGTGCGGAGTTTCTTGGGACTAGCTGGATACTATCGGAGATTTGTGCCAGACTTCTCCAGAGTTGCGGCACCACTATCAGCTTTGATGAAGAAGGGGAAACCCTTTGTGTGGTCAGACAAATGTCAGCAGAGCTTCCAGGAGCTGAGATAGAGATTGACCAGCGCACCAATCTTGAGGTTACCTGAGGAGGGAGTAGGGTACGTAGTCTACTGCGATGCATCAGGGACCAGACTCGGATGTGTCCTGATGCAGGAGCGGGCAGTGATCGCCTATGGATCACGTTAGTTGAGGCTGCATGAGCAGAACTATGCTACCCATGACCTGGAGTTAGCAGCAGTGGTATTCGCTCTGAAGACATGGTGACACTATCTGATGGGAGAGCACTTTACAGTCTTTTCTGACCATCAGAGTCTCAGGTACATATTCTCTCAGAAGGACTTAAACCTGAGACAATGGAGATGGCTTGAGTTCCTCCAGGACTATGACTTTGAGATAGTCTATACTCCTGGGAAGGGGAACGTGGTAGCCGATGCTCTCAGCAGGAGGACGTGCATTCAACTATTCGAGGAGGCGACAGAGCAGCTAGCCGCTTTGTAGATATCCTTCGTGGATAGAGATGGAGAAGCATTCCTTCAGTCTCTCATAGTCACTCCTCTACTACTACAGTGGGTCAGAGAGGCACATCGTGGGGACGCTGACTGTGAGATGCGGCGTGCACAGATATCCTCAAGACAAGCACCTGATGGCTTCTCCTTTGGAGCAGAGCACGACATCCTTTTCAGAGGATGTACCTTGGTACCAGTCGCTTTACGAGAGGAGGTTCTGAGAGAGTTTCACACTTCTCCTTTGGCGGTACATCCTGGAGTGGCGAAGATGTATCAGGATCTCAAACAACATCACTGGTGGCCAGGCATGAAGAAGGCTGTGGCAGAGTTCGTTTCTCGATTCCTCACCTGCCAGTAGGTGAAGGCAGAGCATTAGGTACCAGCAGGCTTGGTACATCCCTTGGAGGTCCCGGAGTGGAAGTGGGATGGGATATCTATGGACTTCGTGACTGGACTTCCACGTACTTCTAGAGGTCACGACTCCATTTGGGTGATTATCGACCGACTCACCAAGTCAGCTCACTTCTTACCCATCAGAGAGCAGGGCTCAGTGGAGAGCTTGGGGCGTCTCTACGTTCAGGAGATTGTATGGCTTCACGGTGTGTCATCATCTATCATCTCCGATCGAGATGCTCGCTTTACTTCCCGGCTTTGGAAGGGGTTATAGGAGGAGTTCGGGACATAGATACGTCTGAGCACTGCCTTTCACCCACAGACGGATGGTCAGACGGAGAAGACCATTCAGACTCTCGAGGACATGCTCCGTGCATGTGTCATCGACTTTGGTCGTAGCTGGGAGGACCACCTACCCTTGGTGGAGTTCACGTACAACAAAAACTACCACTCCACCATCGGGATGGCACCATACGAGGCGTTGTATGACAGACCTTGCAGATCTCCTTTGTGCTGGACAGACCCTGGGGAGTCAGCACTTGTGGGACCATAGATGGTCCGGGCCACGACAGAGAAGGTCCAGGTCATTCAGGAGCGGATGAGGATAGCTCAGAGCCAGTAGAAGTCTTATGCTGACAGGAGGCGGAGGCCACTAGAGTTCGAGGATGGCGACCACGTCTTCTTGCGGGTCTCACCTCGATGTGGTTTACGGAGATTTGGCCATGGCAGCAAGTTGTCTCCACGCTTCATCGGACATTTACAGGTCCTCAACAGGATTGGCGAGGTGGCTTATCGCCTGGCTCTACCACCTCAGTTGCACCGGGTGCACGACGTCTTCCACGTATCTCAGCTGAGGAGATACGTGAACGACCCGACACACATCATTAATCATGGGGAGCTAGACGTTCATGATGGGGCGACTTTTGTGAAGGTCCTGGTGGAGATCTAGGATCGACATGAGTGGGTCCTACATGGATGGTCGATTCCTCTAGTGCGCATCAGATGGCAGCATGGGAACCTCCAGGAGAGCACTTGGGAGCGGGAGGCTCAGATGCATGCTCAGTACCCACATTTGTTTCCCTAGCTTATGATGTATCATTATGGGGACATAAAGCCTTGAGGTGGGAGTGATGTAAAGACCCGTAAATTTCAAGGAATTTTTTTTCTTAATTTTCTTTGGAATTTTACAAGAACGCATTTTCTGACGGCACGTGATTCCGAGGCCCGGTGTGCTCGGAATCATTTTCTGAAGTTTGGCTCGGGTACGTTCAGTGAACGAACGAGCGGTTTTTTATAACTTTTGAAACGGTGCTCGAAATCGAATTCCGAGGGCACCGATGGAATCGCAGTGCCAGATTTTGATTATAAACGCCTCTTCCGGAGTTGCGTTTTCTCGGGTGTGGTTTTTAAATTTTTGGGATTTAAGTTAAGAAATAAAATAATGTGGTACGACAAACTTTATTTTATTTCACTTAAAGCCGCTTAAAGCCACTTAAAGCTGCTTAAGATGAGTTGAAGCGGATAGGGTGGAACCCAAAATATCCTACCCTCTTGGTAGGATATTTGTGAGGTGGGGCCCACACGAGCCCCACCGTTTCTTTTCCGCTAAGTAACACACCCGCGAAAAACCCTATTAAACGAAAGTCAAATGACGCGTTTTCTAAATTCTTAACACCCCTATTAATTGGGCGGTTAGTTTGTTGAAATTAATTCTATGAATTAATTGTTCGTTACTTATCTTTGTTTTTCAAATTATTTAGTTGATAATAAAATAAGATGAGGAATTATTTTATTATCTGGTTGTTGTGTTAAACCTTTGGAGAATCTCTAAAGATCTTCATCCTCCTTCGCGAAGAACGCGAAGAACGCGAAGAACGCGAAGAACGCGAAGAACGCAAAGAACATGAAGAACGTGAAGAACGCGAAGAACGCCG
Source organism: Viscum album (assembly GCA_963277665.1). Taxonomy (NCBI): domain Eukaryota; kingdom Viridiplantae; phylum Streptophyta; class Magnoliopsida; order Santalales; family Viscaceae; genus Viscum; species Viscum album. The sequence continues at coordinate 1,937,952,748 of OY728142.1, forward strand.
GCCTCCGATGAAGGGCGATGAAGAACACCGAGCCCTCGGAGATCGATGATGCGACGCCAAGTACCGCGACGCCGACGCTTCTTCCACGACGTTCTTTCCCCGAGACAATCTTCGATCGGCATCTTGAGGTAGGGGATTGCGGTCCTTTTAATTCTTTTTGGTTTATAACATCAACCTGGATTTAATTTTTATAATTAAATCTGTATTTTATTGATCCTCGGATTTTGTCTACGCGACACCGAGTACCACGCAACAGCGACGCCCTTCCGCGACGCGACGATCCTTTTCTTCCGCGATGGTCAATTCCGCGACGAACTCGCGTCCGACGACGACGAAGGTAGGGGTCGTTTTGAAAATGATTTTACCTATGCTTTTTTTCCTCCAAGTCAAGAATATTATTGCGGGTCAAGGTTTATCAATTGTTGGGAATTATGGTGTTGTTCCAAACCGCTAACGCGGTGGGTGCGGACCAACAAACAAGTCCGAACCCACCGCCCTTTTGTTCTTGGTGTGCGGAATGGCGGATGACGACAAAACGGGCCGCAGAGACGATTTGTTGACTCCACAGTGAAGGGCGGGACCCGGGATGAGCTACGGCACAGACGGAAATGAAATCGGACCACCGGAGTAACTCCGGTGGCCCGCGGACTCCACCGGCGGCGCCGATGGCCGGAGGCGGCGGCCGACAGACCCGCGACCACGCGGGTCCGGCGAGACATAGGACACGGCCCTGCCACGTCCGCTGACCAAGGGCGGCCCCACGCGGGGCCGCGGTGTTCTCACGCGGGGGCAGCACGCCCCCCGCGGTTTCCCTTGCTCGGCCGCTCGGCCGAGCCGAGCCAAGCCGACCCGCCGACCGGGTCGCGCCCAGGCCGGGCCGGGTCGCGCCCAACCGGGTCGGACCTGGGTCAGGTCGACCCTGTTCAGGCCGACCCAGGGGGGTTGGGCCGGGTCGGTCCGGGCCCAGACCCCCCGTTTCCGGACCTTTTCGGTCTTTTTCTCATAACTTGAGCTACGGGCCTCCGAACGATGCGCCGTCAGCGGCGATGCGATCCTTAGATCGAGAAGGTCGTTTCGGTATATCACACTCAAGGTTTCGGAATACTTTGGGTTCGGCCGGGTTGGTTCGTACACAAAACCAACTGGGCCCTCGGAGCGGAAACGCTCATACCTTGAGCTTCGGACGTCCGATTGACGTGCCGTCGACTTTGTTGAATTCCTCTAAGTGAGACGGATCTTTTGGTTTACTCCGCCCAAGGTTTGGACACAGGTGGAGTACGGTTGGGTTGGTTTTGCCTTAAAAACCAACCGGGCCCCTGGGACGAAAAAGCCAATAACTCTCAGACCGGGCGTCCGATTGACGCGCCGTCTGTGACTTAGAGTTCCTATTGACGATATGGAACTTTTGGATACATCAAATCTGGACTATGTGTCAGATGATGTATCAGCCTCTCGGCTCGTGGAGCAGACCCTCCCGAACGAGCTTGCTGTGTGCGGGAACCCTAGAGCTGGCTGCGACTGCTACTATGACGACGACGACTGTGCAGAGATCCTCAGTGGATTCGACGGTGACGACTACAACACTCAGCGATCCTTTGTGGGTCAGTGCTACCGATCCTGTGTGGGTCCGATCCTGTGTGGGTTAGCGCTCAGCGGTCCTATGTGGGCCAGCGCCTACAGATCCTGTGTGGATCTTTGCGGGGGTTAGTTACCTATCGATCCTGTGTGGGTCCGATCCTGTGTGGGTCATTGCGGGGGTTAGTTACCTATCGATCCTGTGTGGGTCATTGCGGGGGTTAGTTACCTATCGATCCTTTGTGGGTCAGATCCTTTGTGGGTCATTGCGGGGGTTAGTTACCTATCGATCCTGTGTGGGTCAGATCCTTTGTGGGTCATTGCGGGGGTTAGTACCTATCGATCCTTTGTGGGTCCGACGACTTAGATGAATCAGTGGCAATACCTGATCATCTCTATCGTCATAAAAGAAGTATTCCGGTGTGAGCTGAATCTTGTTTTTCTTTCCTTTGTGGATTGTGTTTACTATCCTGTGTGGATTTACATTTTGCTTTCCTGTGTGGACTGGGTTGTACTTGAGCTCGGATGTTGGAGCCGAGCAAGAATTGATGACTTAGGTATATGTATGGGAATATATCCAAGCCATGTCAGATGTTACTTCGTGGTTGTATCTTTCCTTTGTGGTTTATCCTTTGTGGATTCTGGGAGACCTTCGGGGGTCTCGGGGTCCCTACTGAGTAGCTTATACTCACCCCTGCACGGGATATGCCCGCACTACGTTGTGTTGGTTGCAGACGACGGACAACGCTGATCGTGGTGGAGGCTTGCGGAGCAGGATGGTACCTGGAGGTGGACCACTGGGTGGGACGTACTTGGAGTGGTCGGCTGGACCCGAGGAGTAGTGGAGGCTATCTGTACCCACCCTTCAGGTGGGCTTCCAGTGGACGACTCGACGTTGCGGCTTTACTTTTCAGTTGCTTTTTTCCCTTTCGAGTTGTACTTTACTTTCAATTTGGGTTTGTATTCTGGCCCACTTATTTTCCGCACTTACTGTTGTACTAGTTTTTACTTAGTGTTTACTTCTGCCTTCTTACTCTGTGGCGTTTGTTGTTTACTTTACAAAGGCAATGCCTTCCCTTTACCGGGATTTATGCCTTGGTGCTAGTCGCCAGCCCCTGGCCTATGGAAGGCGGGCTTGGGGTAGTCACGACACGGGCCCCAAGGACGGGTCGTGACACCTGAAGATGGTTTTGGGTTGGTGGAGGATTTTATTATGATGTCTCACTGGGAGTTTTGTATGGAATCCAGTGGGTGTGTTCGGGTGTTCTTGGAATACCTATGAGTGTGAAAGAATCATGATTAGGCGAGGTGGCGACATGCAAGAAGTTGGAGCAAAGAATTTTCAGACATGTTGAATGAGGATAATCTGACTTGGTTTAGTATATGAAATGGATGCAGTGAGTTAAAAACGAAATCCATTGTGTCACTTTGGAAGTGATATATGCATTTTAGAAAGTAAACCTAACTTTTGAGGAGAAGTTAATTTGTTCTTTGTTTGTGCATGAATGACGGGTGTGTGTCCACTCTAATTGGATTTGAATGGTGAGGATGGGTGCTGATGTTGATTGGAATTCTCATAGGTGTTGGGAATAGTAAGTTTGTAACTATTTTGGGAATTTTGCAGGAGCATGGGTTTGAGGATCTTTTGGGAATTTCAAATGATGGGGGTTACAAGAATCGAGAGTTAGTGGTTGTAAGGTGAAGGTTATGGAAAGGAGAACCTTAGCTCCAATTAGTGATCAAGTGATGATATAACCAGTTCTTCAGTTGGATGGTATTGAGTAAGCATCATATTTATTTTTTAGTTTTTAAAACGGGAGTTTGATTGAGATTTGGTCTAGTTGAATGCCTTGAGTTGGAGGTTATGCCTCGGTTTTGTTTCAATCTTCCAGAAACTGAACAATATCCCTGGAGATAATTGGTGAGCGACGCAAGTTTAGTGGTGTGGATGGATGGAATTTGATACTTCTCAAAGATGAGAATTATTATGGTGGGGAGGTTGTAATATCCCAAATCCGTATGAGTTTTAAATTCCATTATGGATTTGAATTTTCATTTACCAGATGCGTCAAATTTTGAATAAAGAATCAAAATTTTTTTTTGAGAGTTTAAATGACTTAAGGTTATGTTTTAAGATGTTGAATGATTTTTGAAAATTATTTCAAGTGTTCAAGTGATCATTGGGATATTTGGGTTAAGTTTCTAGAGTTTTAGAGTTTTCTAGATTTGGTGTAAAATTTAGCGTACACGGTTTAGAAGAAACCACACAACACCTTGATGTTTAGGGTGTTTTTAGTTCATTTTAAATCAAGAAAAATTATGTTTCATGGTTAGATAATGATTTGGGGTAAATTTTGTGAGCTAAATAAGAAATTGTACGAGGTTTTGGAGGGCCTGAGACATAAATCACAGTCTTTGTGTGGTCTGTGCATGGTTTTAAAAAACGATGTATCTAGTTACAGAGGGATATAGTGTGGTGTTTCATAGTTGGTGCATAGTTAGGAAACTATATGGACAAACCATGGGGGAGTTGTTGGAATTGGATAGTGTGAGGCCCATGGTTTGGATAACTCTGAAGCCAAACCATGTGAGGGGTGTGATGTTGGAAAGTAGGGGGTTCATAGTTAGCACATGGTTTGGAAAACCATGCGGCCAAACTGTGAAGTTTCCCAGAAATTCATTAAAAGGGGGATTTTACAAAAATTTCTCCTTGGGTTTTAGTCCACTCCACCACTTATCCCCACCTTTTGGTGTGAAAAAACCATGTCTACTCCCAAACCCTTCCTCCTTTTCTAACCCCTCGATTTGGGATGTTTTCATGGTGATTACTTGGTGTTTTAGGTGAGTTATTTTCCTCTGATGAATTCTCCTATTCTTATTCTTTATTATCTATAATTTCTAATTTCTTTAGTTTAGGTTTTATGGAATATTCCACCAGATCATGGTGGAATCATCCGTTTCTCATGGGGATTTTAGTGGGCTTGCGTAGAGTAGATCCTGAGATGAATTTTTCATGTTGTTATGTGGAATTTAATTAATTTATGAATTCTTAGTTAATTTTATTAGGTTTCACCTAATTAATTTATTTAAAGGTATCGCCTCTTAGGTATTTTCATAGGAATATTTTTCGGAGTTTATTGTGGACCACCTATGGAGGTTTCATGGAGTTTTGATAATAGGTGAGCACCCGGTGAGTTTTCCAGCATTATTCCATGTTGGGGTTTAATATAGCATCCCACCTTTTTATCACATAAACTTTCATTACATTTTACAAAATCGAGGATCTTTAAGGTTTAGTGTCTTGGAAACTAGGAACTTAAAACATGAAAACATAAATCATTCTTCTTAAAAACTTGAAAGGATTCTCCTTAGGTTCATCCTAGGTTCATTAATTCATCTCATAACCTGGGGACATACATCAAAATAAAGGGTGAGAAGAAGACCCAGTAAGGGAAACAAGGGGAAACATTTAACATGTGAACTTGAGATACATCAACAATGTCATTAAAAAGAACTTTAAGGCATGAGAAAGAAATCATGAAGCATATCATAATAAAAATAACGTATTTCATAACTTGAATATGTGGATAAAACATTTAATATTGACAATCATTTCTGTTTCACCAAGGTCCATCCCCAAGGTGTCATTAAAAATTACCAAGGTTATTCACCAAGGCATCGTTAAAAATGGTCATCTCTAGAGATTAAGTATTTACCCAATGAATTGGAGTGATATCAGGGCACACCCTTAAATTTGTCTTTATTATCATGTGAGACACATATATCATCATCAAAAATTTCATAAGCAACCCATATAGCATAAAAGAAATGGTTTTCCTTTCATAATCATAACGTTTTAAAAACTGCTTTAAAGACATGATCTTTATGTCACTTTAAACCCACAAAAAAGGAAAGCGGGTTTCGTGTATGTAAATCCCAGAATTAAAATAGAAAATTTTGATATATATGTGAATAACACTGTATAAAAAGAGCTTTGAGTATTCAATTAATAAATTAAAAGAATTTGAGAAAAAGAGAGAGACATTTTGAGATGAAAATTCTGCAGCATAACGGCTATGTTACAGGGTTTTAGAGAACATTGAAAAGAGAGGGGACATGAGTCACCCACTCATAAATGATTCATAACACATTAGAGGGACAGAATATAATGGATATAATAACATGGTAATGAAATTTTAAATACATACCATATTAATTGAAAAACATGGAAGGAAGACAAAAATAAGATTTATCTTATGAAAATTCGGCAGCCTAACGGCGTCACTTAAAACTTCAAAAAAAAATGAATTGATGAGGTAAAATAGGGTCTCTAATAATATGAACATAAAAGATCAGTATGATAGATATAGAGATCATACCCCAACATAATAAAAAGGAACGTTAAAGACTTGACCAGAAAATAGAACTTGAAAATGAGAAGGGTGAACGAATCCCTTAAAAATTCGGCAGCCTAACGGCGTCACTTAAACTTCAAAAAAATGAATTGACGATATCAAATAGGGTCTCTCATAATATGAACATAAAAGATTAGTATGATAGATATAGATATCATACCCCAACATAATAAAAAGGAACTTGAAAGACTTGACATGAAAATAGATCTTGAAAACGAGAAGGGTGAAAGAACCCCTTAAAAATTCGGCAGCCTAACGACGCCACTTAAAACTTTAAAATACTGAATTGATGAGATAAAATAGGGTCTCTCATCATATAAACATAAAAGATAAGTATGATAGATATAGAGATCATACCCTAACATAATAAAAAGGAACTTGAAAGACTTGACATGAAAGTATAACTTTGAAAAAATGAGAAAGGTGAACAAATCCCTTAAAAATTCGACAGCCTAACGGCGCCACTTAAACTTTCTTAAAATGAATTTATGAGATTAATAGGGGGTATATCATCATATTAACATGAAAAGGGAAGTAAGAGGAATATAAAATAACATCCTCCAACATAAGATCATGGAGCATAAAAGAAATGACATAAAAGAGATTACTTGAAAAGAAAGAGAGAGGTATGATCCCTTACCTTAAAACGTAACTCTTAAAACTCAAAGGTTGGGACCTTGAGGGATTGGGGGAACCTTGGGAGTTAATGATACCATAGATTCTTTGTGGGAGAGTTGGGAGTCGAATGTATGAGAGGATGGCTTGGTATTTATAGGGAAAGTGAGGGGACAAGGCATTAATGGCCAAGGGACACCTCACAAGTGGTTTTCTCAAAACCATGGGCTCTCCCATGGAATTTACCATGGAGTTAGGCCTCATGGGGCCCCCATACAATAATTCATCAACTTTGGTTGGCCAACCCTTAAAATATCTCATGACATCATCATGACACAATTATGATGTCATTAAACATACCGAAACCCTAAAATTATATTTTTACTATTCACTGAAAATTCAACTTTCTCAGAAAAATCCCAAAATTTCACCTTAACCAAATATCAATGATCTGATTTCAAAAATAAACTCCATTTTATAAAAATAATTTTTTAAATATTTTTAATTTAATTTTTAAATAAATAAACTATTCACCAAAAATTCATTTTTTTTCAGAAAAATCCCCAAAAATTACCTTAACATAATATTGATGCTCTGAGTTCAAAAATTAAATCCATTTTATAAAAATAATTTTCTAAATATTTTTAATTTAATTTTTAATTAAAAAACACTATTCACTTGAAAAAACTAATACTTGACTAATAATTTATGAAACCGTTATTTAACCATTTTATTGAATCAAATTACTTAATCAAGGTGCCTAGATTATATTAATACTTTCTTTAAGTGAGATTACTAATCCATTTGGTCACATTACTAATCCTAAGCATAAAATCACTATTCATAATTTACTATTCATAAAAAATTAAGTTGATCTTATTAGACTCTAAATTTCATACTAAACATAATTGTAGAAGGCCATTTTTTGAAAATCATTACACATTTTTAATTATTTAAGGTTTACATAAATTTTTTTTTAAAATATCCTTTCTCTAAAATTCACCAAAAATATGCATACTATATTTATCCGGACATTTGAAAATTCATAAACTTCATCATAAGATGAAATTAAAATTTTTATTTAAAACAAAGAATTACACAAGGCAGTTATAGTATCCTTACATATCCCCTTATCACACCAGCATAAGACCTAAGTGTAAGGTGTGCTAAGGTGATAGAATCTGAGGGAGGCTCAGCCAACATCGCACGAGTAGTAATTTCTATCAGTTTGAACTTCTCACAAAGGCGATTCCGTTCTAGCTTCACACGAAGAAGTTCAGCTTGGGTTTGGTCCAGAGCAAAGCCTTGTGGTGCTACCTCCTTCCCAAGTTCTGTTATATGGGCTTCGATCGGTCCAAGACTACTGGGTGAGGCCATCGAATCTTATTTCTATATTAATTAACCAAGATTACTTGTATTTTGAGACAATAATTGAAACGTTTAGTTTCCAGCGATCATATTGACCAATGGTCATATAACAGTCAAAAACCAACGGTCTCATTTTAATTATACTCATGTTATCAAATGAAACAGTTTTATTGAGTATAAAAAATAAAATAACACAAAAAATCAGGAAACAAGATTTATTCAAAATTTTGGTTCGTTACAATCTTCCCCCATTAAGAAATTGCGTCCTCGCAATTTTTTAAAATAGGGTTTTGAAATTTCATTGAAAGTCCCACATCAGAAAAGGAGTCAGTAAAACTATTACTTTAAGAGAAAGAAAGGGAAGTACAAAGGTCACCTGAGTTAACCCACACTAGGATTCCATATAGGAAAACATGGACATGGAGGAGAAAACAAAGGGTCAAGTTCTGAGGGAGAGTGATAGAAAACATGATTAGGAGAAAGTTAACCACGAGAAAATCAAAAACTTATGATGTGTGTAAACGGTCTTTGATTACCTAGTAGGAAACGTAAACCAATAACATTTTTGTTTTACTTTCCATTTCATAATTTTGAGGAATTCATTTACTACATAGAACAAAAACATAAGGAAATATACCTACCTTCAAGTAGAGTTTCGTCCTTTAATAAGTTTCTACCAAAACTAATCTTTTCTCCAAACGATGAGAATTCAAAACACTTGGTCTCATCAAAACACAAGAATCATCTTCTTGAGAGTCACGTAATCCACAAAAGATTAACTATCAATTTCTTCTATCTTTAAACATTATCCCAAAAGCAGAAAGGGTAAGATAAAACAACTCTTAAAAAAGAAAGAATCCCATAGGAAGGGAAACTACTTTTAAATCTTCAAAGTTCCATGTTACTACCCAAAGTTCATCATAGACCATTCCATAAATAACTATCCTTAAAATTCTTCAAAATAAACCAAACTAAGATTGAAACCCAATTATAAGAACGATCTCATAACATAATCTTCCAAGATAGACTTTATCGTTCATCTTCAAACAACATCAACCAATCTTATCATCTTATAAAAAAAGTAACTAACCTAATCACATTTTCCCCAAGATAGGTTAATCATTTCCATATATAACCTAAATTACTATAAGTCCTCCTTAAATTCATCGATTCTTCAAAATATAATTCAAAATTTATTCCTCAAAGAAAATACTGTAGTAATCTATTTACCTCGATCATATAGGGTTCCCAAAATAGTGAACGTATTCTAAAATAATAATCACCTTTTAATCCCCTAATCACCCTCTTTTTTTTGGAGAACAGCTTCACTACATCAACATGTGGTACATAACAATAGATGTTTTCCTTAATTATATAAAATCATCTTAGGTAGTGACTCTATGATCTTAGAAAACATAAAATATATGCTCATAGAGCAAGAACTAAAATACAACATGACATAGACAATTATTGCGAAGAAGTTACATGTACTTCAGTCATCATGATGCATCTCAACATAGGACCTGCATTGTTTCCTTGTCCTCAAAGATTGTTGATTCTCATTATACTTCTCATCCATTCCAAGAGAAAATTTCATTGGATAATGTCTAACTTCTCCAAATTTACGACATCGAAATGTATAAGGTACATTAGATCGAACCTTATCTCCATTTATCACATTATACAATTTTTTAAAGAAATTGGATACTTTATGCCCTATCTTCCCACACTTAAAACATCTCCCGGTTCCTTTGTGACATTCTCCTTGGTGCCTCTTCCCACACTTTTTTCAAAAAAGAAATTGGGTATTCTTTCCTTTATCAACTTTATCAGAAGAACATCCTTGAGACTTTGTCTTCTTCTTCCTTGATGAATTTGGGCATTCAACTGGGTACCAATTATTAATTGTGATTTTTGATTGCTGGTTTGGCATAATCACAATATGTTCAACTTGATATTTCATCATCTCTGTCACATTAATAGGGCAATCGTCACATTTCCTATCACATTGGTTGTTGGGACATGCTCTTATATTTCCCACCATTAACTAAGAAAAGAACGTATAACTAGGGGTCTTAAATACTTAGCCAAGAATCATGAAAAGGAAACTTAAAGCATAGAAGGATAAACTTGTAGAAGAAAAGTATACCCTAACTTATGATCCCCAAGGTCCTAATCTAGGTTATCCATGATCATATATTCTTATGTGAATCTTTATTTTATTTTATCTTTGTTCCTTTAATAATGGTTCATACTAAGCTTATGAATTTACCAAAGCATATCCCCCGGGAGTGTCGTAACCAAGAGTGCAGCAAGGCCTGTTGTCGTGTACCAGTTCCCATTCGAGTCTAGCTCAAAGCAATGTTTTCGGGTTTTACCCCTATGTACATCTGTGCCAGATCCACCTCTACCTTCTCGTATCCAGACAAGGATGTATTTGCTTGGCAACCCCTTACTCAATACTCAACAAAATACCAGGAAGATTTCCTATATTTAAACTTTTCTATAGGGTTCTTCCTAAATTTTTCATATCCTAATTTCCACAAATAACTAAACCATCCTTTGATACCAACTATAGTATCCCACCTTTTTATCACATAAACTTTCATTACATTTTACAAAACCAAGGATCTTTAAGGTTTAGTGTCTTGGAAACCAGGAACTTAAAACATGAAAACATACAAAATTATTCTTAAACACTTGAAAGGATTCTCCTTAGGTTAATCCTAGGTTCATTACTGCATCCCATAACCTGGGGACATACATCAAAAGAAAGGGTGAGCAGAAGGCCCAATAAGAGAAACAAGGGGAAACATTTAACATGTGAACTTGAGATACATCAACAATGTCATAAAAAAGAACTTTAAGGCATGAGAAAGAAATCATGAATCATATCATAATAAAAATAACATATTTAATAACTTGAATATGTGGCTACAACATTTAATATTGACAATCATTTCCATTTCACCAAGGTCCATCCCCAAGGTGTTATTAAAAATTACCAAGGTTATTCACCAAGGTGTCGTTAAAAATGGTCATCTCTAGAGATTAAGTCTTTACCCAATGCATTGGAGAGCTATTAGAGCGCACACTTAAATTTGTCTGTATTATCATGTGAGCCACATATATCATCATAAAACATTTCATAAACAACCCATATAGCATAAAATAAATGGGTTTCCTCTCATAATCATAACGTTTTAAAAACTGCTTTAAAGACATGATCTTTATGTCACTTTAAACCCACAAAAAAGGAAATCGGGTTTCGTGTATGTAAATCCCAGAATTAAAATAGAAAATTTTGATATATATGTGAATACCCCTGTATAAAAAGAGATTTGTGTATTCACTTAATAAATTAAAATAATTTGAGAAAAAGAGAGAGACATTTTGAGACGAAAATTCTGCAGCATAACGGCTATGTTACAGGGTTTTAGAGAACATTGAAAAGAGAGGGGACATGAGTCACCCAATCATAAATGATTCATAACACAGTAGAGGGAAAGAATATAATGGATATAATAACATGTTAATGAAATTTGAAAGACATACCATATGAATTGAAAAACATGGAAGGAAGACAAAAATAAGATTTCTCTTATGAAAATTCGGCAGCCTAACGAGGTCACTTAAAACTTCAAAAAAATGAATTGATGAGGTAAAATAGGGTCTCTAATAATATGAACATAAAATATCATTATGATAGATATAGAGATAATACCCCAAAATAATAAAAAGGAACATGAAAGACTTGACCAGAAAATAGAACTTGAAAATGAGAAGGGTGAACGAATCCCTTAAAAATTCGGCAGCCTAACGACGTCACCTAAACTTCAAAAAAAAAAATGAATTGACGAGATAAAATAGGGTCTCTCATCATATGAACATAAAATATCAGTATGATAGATATAGAGATCATACCCCAACATAATAAAAAGGAACTTGAAAGACTTTACATGAAAATATATCTTGAAAACGAGAAGGGTGAAAGAACCCCTTAAAAATTCAGCAGCCTAACGACGCCACTTAAACTTTCTTAAAATGAATTGATGAGAGTAATAGGGGGTCTCTAATAATATGAAAATGAAAAGGGAAGTAATAGGAATATAAAAGAACATACTCCAACATAAGATCATGGAGCATAAAAGAAATGACATAAAAAAGATTACTTGAAAAGAAAGAGAGAGGTAGGATCCCTTACCTTAAAACGTAAATCTTAAAACTCAAAGGTCGGGACCTTGAGGGCTTAGGGGAACCTTGGGAGGACTACTTGGGAGGTAATGAGACCATATATTTGTTGGGAGAGAGTTGGGAGTTGAATGGATGAGAGGATGACTTGGTATTTATAGGGAAAGTGTGGGGACAAGGCATTAATGGCCAAGGGACACCTCACAAGTGGTTTTCTCAAAACCATGGGCTCTCCCATGGTATTTCCCATGGAGTTAGGCCACATTGGGCCCCATACAATAATTCATCACCTTTGGTCGGCCAAACCTTAAAATATCTCATGACATCATCATGACACAGTTATGATGTCATTAAACATACCGAAACCCTAAAACTGTATTTTTACTATTCAATGAAAATTCAACTTTCTTAGAAAAATCCCAAAATTTCAGCTTAACCAAATATCGATGATCTGATTTCAAAAATTAACTCCATTTTATAAAAATAATTTTCTAAATATTTTTAATTTAATTTTTAAATAAATACACTATTCACCAAAAATTCATTTTTTTCAGAAAAATCCCCAAAAATTACCTTAACATAATATCGATGCTCTAAGTTCAAAAATGAAATCCATTTTATAAAAATAATTTTCTAAATATTTTTAATTTAATTTTTAATTAAAAAACATTATTCACCCGAAAAAACTAATACTTGACTAATAATTTATGAAACTGTTATTTAACCATTTTATTGAGTCACATTACTTAATCAAGGTGCCTAGATTATATTAATACTTTCTTTAAGTGAGATTACTAATCCATTTGGTCACATTACTAATCCTAAGCATAAAATCACTATTCAAAATTTACTATTCATCAAAAATTAAGTTGATCTTATTAGTCTCTAAATTTCGTACTGAACATAATTGTAGAAGACCATTTTTTGAAAATCATTACACATTTTTAATTATTTAAGGTTTACATAAACATTTTTTTAAAATATCCTTTCTCTAAAATTAACCAAAAATATGCATACTATATTTATCCGGACATTTGAAAATTCATAAACTTCATCATAAGAAGAAATCAATTTTTTTTAAAACAAAGGATTACACAAGGCAGTTATGTTCTCCTTACATAGCCCCTTATCACACCAGCATAGGACCTAAGTGTAAGGTGTGCTAAGGTGAGAGAATCCGAGGGAGGCTCGACCAACATCGCATGAGTAGTAATTTCTATCAGTTTGAACTTCTCGTGAAGGCGATTCCATTCTAGATTCACACGATGAAGTTCGGCTTGGGTTTGGTTCAGAGCAAAGCCCAATGGTGCTACCTCCTTCCCAAGTTCTGTTAGATGGGCTTCGATCGGTCCAAGACTACTGGGTGAGGCCATCAAATCTTCTTTCTATATTAATTAACCAAGATTACTTGTATTTAGAGACAATAATAGAAACGTTTAGTTTCCAGCGGTCATATTGACCAATGGTCATATAACAGTCAAAACCCAATGGTCTCATTTTAATTATACTCATGTTATCAAATGAAACAGTTTTGTTGAGTATAAAAAATAAAATAACACACAAAATCAGAAAACAAGATTTATTCAAAATTTTGGGTTGTTACATTTAATGCATGAATTAATTATAATTATTATAATTAATTATTTATTGTTTATTAGCATGAGTTTAGATCTTGGGTGGTTGAGATGAGATCATTTGGATGTCAAGGGGTTTGGATGAGGCTTGGATGAGCTTTAGCATGGCCACTAATATTTGGAAATGTTATATAAAGCTTCATTAATGAGGTAGGCGGTCTAATATATTTACCCATTGTCTTGTTAATTAATTTACACATGTATGTGGTATGTGCATTAAATCTCATGTGTGGTGTATTTTATACCTCATTTTAATTATTATTTTTTGGATTCGAACTAATGCCTTAGACCTTCCATGGATACCATTGGATTTGTTGGTGTTTATAATACCAAACCTACGACGGCTCATGGGGTGTTTTTCTTCTTGAAAATAGTAAAATGTTGTTGTAAAGGATAAATTAAGTAGGTTATGGGCTTAACCAGTTAAGATCATTGATTATCTTGTTTAAAGGGTTAAGGTCTACTTGATAGGGATTAAGAATGATTTTTTTAATATATTGAAAGGATGAATTGGAATTATTTTATGTGATAATATTTTATGAAAGACCCAAGAATATTTTGAAATGGTTTTTACTGTGTACTTTAGGTTTTGACACAATTTTGTGTGTCAAAATGGGAAAATGATGTTTTGAAATGCTTCTTTTTTTAAAATGAGGTGTTGAACTTCATGTGGTTTATAAACATAGTTTTATAAATGGATTTAAAATATTGATTTAAAATGGGTGTGCGGTTACCCCTTTGGTGAAATTCTATGATGGATCTTTTAATGATTTTGATGGAAAGGAAGTATTTGACCTTATTTTTGTGTTAAAGGTCCATACGGACCTTAGTAAATGATAATGGTTTAAAAAGGGTTTTTGTGGTTTTTTAATTTTTATAAGGTCAAAATGTTTTACCTTAGTAATTGATAAATGATGTAATTGTTTTGGTTCCGAACTAATGCTCCAGGCACCAGTAGTAAACTGTATGAGTTAGGTTCCAGAATGACTCTCTAGGAACAATTAGTATAATATATGGATTAGGTGTCATACTAAGGCTCTATAAACTGATAGTGTACTTTATGGTTAATGTTCTAGACTAATTATCTAGGAAACTATTGTATACCATATAGAATTGGATATTGGACTAATTCTCCTCATGTTTGGGCTGGTTCCAAAATGATTCTCTAGGAACCATCAATGTTTATTTATATATTTATTCTATACTGATGCTCTATGAACTAATATTATAATTTATGATTATAATTTTTGACATGATGCTTCTTGTCAGTATCAATAGTTTTCACATGGTTTAGATCCTGGAACTAGGTTCCATGCCAGATTGATATCGATGTTGATACATGATTGAGATCCCAGACTGACACTATAGTCTTTAACATACGAATATTAGATGGTTACCCAATATTAGTGTTTCATACTTCATGAGTTATATGATGGATGAAAATCCCCTTTCCTTTTTTAGAGTATGGATCACCCTATGTTTATGACTCAGATGATCAATGTTTTCCAAAGCAGGTTTAGTTGTTTTGAGTGTCACTCCAAAACTTGAGAGATAATAGGTTAGATAACTAATGGTTGTTTTTCAAGTGCATATATTTTTCTATATTGTGTATTTATCCCACTGTTTACCTATATACACTATTTCTATGACATGTATTTTATTTAGACACCATTGGTGGTGGACTACTTTTTAGTACTCACACCCTACCTGGTCCGCCACTGGACATGGGTACCTAAGACGCTCTCATATGTATAATGAAGGAATAGGTATGGAATGAGGCCCATGTTGAGTTTTTCATGATTATGTTGGACATATCATATGGTATTAGGATAATATATGAAGTTTGACTTGGAAATTTAGTAGAACCCCATTTTCTTGGTTTTTATTTATTCTATAATGTTATGAAACTAGCCCAGTGGGTAGTCAGTTTTTTGGGTGTTATGTGTATTCAGGACTTAATGAATTTCATCAAAGGTATAGTCATGTCATATTTATCTTCTTATATTTCCAATTATTTTTGAGATTTTGATGTTTATTTATTTATATGTACTCAGAGGTGTACAATGATTGTTCATTTATATTTTTATTGAAAAATTTGATATGGGGATATATTATCCTCAAAATACCACCTTATACCCCTAATTATAGTTGGTAGTGTCTGGTGCACGATGAGTCATGATTCCGATCATGTAGTGAACAAGATTAGGGAAACATTTTAGTGGCTTTCATGAAGGGACGTTACAAGTAAATTCTATAAGTGATTTAATAAGAGACTCAACATGATTATTATGAGATTTAATGTAAAATTTATTAAAGATAAATCTATAAATAAATATGGAAGCTCAAATATAGAAGAGTTTCATAGAGAAGAATATGAACATGAATCAATTTATGGATAACCTCAATGTAGACCATGTGAGGAAGGCTCTATGATTGAATCATAGAGGAAGAAGGGTTTGGGGTGAGTTAATCACCAACTCAAATGCAATTAAGTGGGACTTAAATTGATGAATATAATATCATTAATGATAAAATAATACCAATAAAAACTTTAAGACTGAAGAATTTTGAGAAAACTATTTTTCTATCCCAAGTGGAGTAAACATCATTTGAACAAATAGTAAATTAAGAGTCATGTGTTAAATTTATAAATGAAGAGTTTGATCAATTTAAAAAGAATTGTGAAGATTTATAATGAAACAAATTCCATTGTAATGAAATGTGTGTTCAAAAAAATCATAAAGAACATGGGAACATGATTTGGAATAAATAAAGGTTTGTTTGTAAAGGCTATGCTGAAATTGAGGACACTGCTGCTGAAGAAACATTTACACAAGTAGAGATAATTAAATTAATCCAATTATTCTTGGAAGTGGTGATTCAAATATGTTTTAGAATATATCATATGGATATGAAGATGAAATTATTAAATGGATTTATTAAATAGGTATCTTACTTTTAATTACCTATGAGTTTTTAAGTTGAAAATGGTTAAGGAAATATATTAAAGTAGATATACCCAAAAGACTTACAATAATTTGATGATTTTTTTACCATATATTATTGTATGATTAGCGCAAGTTTTATGGTATGATATGAATGAAACAAAGGAATATATTATTCCTTTTTAAAGGGATATCATAATGCTTGTTAGGCAATAACAAGAGACCACATTTTCTTGGAAGAGGAATATTAAAAATTCAAATCTTACTTCCACTATCTATCATTAATATATATAATGGATGAAGATTAATTATGCATACATAAGATGAATGCATGGTATGACAAAAGATTTAATCATGTATTTTGTAACTCATGAGTAAATACTATAGTGACTTAGGAATGTCTTAGGCACTTATATAATGAGGCATCCCCAATATGAATGGTGTGTGATACTCTGGTGTGAAGAATTAGATGATCCTATCTCCCCATAAAAATATCTCATATTCTTCCTCCTTTGTTCTATGAGGCATTATCATGTTGTGGAGGGAAAAAGTGTCCCACACGAGCATTGAGTGATTTAGCCATTCTGTGGATACACCGTGAAAGAGGGATATGATTCGACTTCATATTGTAATAATTATTAAGATCATATGATAATTATGGTGCCGAAACATTTTTTTTTCACTTTTCAATAGTCGGTTTATGGGTTCCTGGTACCCATACAAATAGTTCCCAAAATCCAAAATCCAGAATTCAAATTTCAAATTCAAACTAAAACACATCCATCAAAATCCACGCACCACACCTCAAGACTTAAACCCATCATCACACGTCGCCTTCACTGTATCGCCATCACTGCAGGTCGAACCATCACACTGCATCGTATCACGCACATCATCTTTGCCGGTCACCGGTGAGACCGTCAGAAGCGTCGTCATCAGAAATTCGAGATCCATCACCACGTGCCACCATTCACCGCAGGAAGATGCCGAAACCATCAGCAGACAATGTCGCCGAAGCACTGTCAGACCACCACCTTCATCCCATCCACCGGAGAACAAACCATGATGCATAATCCACGACCTATCTTGAACGAACAGGAAAACGATTCATCCACTTCAACCAGAGAACTATTGAGATTCACCATCATCCTTTGACAACACCGATGAATTTCCAGACCAAGAATCAAGCCTTTAGTGGCCAAGAACAACGAGGCCGAAATCGGCGAGCAAAAATTCCACTACTAGATCGAAACAAAACAACACGAAACCGACTTCCCCAAACCAACTAAACCAACTCAACCTCAAAACCGCATCACATCAAGCATCAAGAAAACATACTCAAACATAAAAGAGAATAAGAAACAGAAGAAAAGGCACCTCATCCGCTAAAATAAAACCATATCCCAACGCCGCCATCCGACAACTCCACAGAAACAACTCTCTACCTTAAAACACCCAAATCTAGACGAAGGGATGGTCTCAGACCACAGAGAGAGGAACTTAGGTGCAGATTCAACACTGTGTCAAAGATAAAGACACCAATGCGCACATAACGAGTCAGAAAAGGCCATAGAAATAGAGAACCACCACCCCGACCAGTCAAACCAGGAAGGTGAGGGAGTGCAGATCTGGGAAGGGGAAGGTGGCGCGAGAACCCTAGCGGAGCGACGTTGTGCCCCTTACTGGCCCATCAATTCATATGATAATTATGGTTATTGCAGCTTGTTGGTCTATGGTGCACATGAATAATATGATTAATTTTACTTATAACACTTGTTCAGGTGCAGTTGGGGTGGTAGCTGAGTGGTTAACACACCTCGTAAGTCTATATGAAACCCAATATCAAATCCTAGTGGATGAAGTTTTTTGGGTTTCTATAGAAGGTACCGTAGTGGTACTGTAGTATAAGTTACCATTAATTCGTTTGGGCCTTTGGGACACTGGTTTGGGCTTATTGGCCACAAGGGCCTTTGGGACCACAAAGTGGGGCGATGATGTAGACACAATGGGCAGGTGGTGATGCAGGAGTGACACAAGAAGGGTCTTCAGGCCATCCAATGGTGGGCCTATGAGCCATGTAATGGGCTTCATGCATAATGGGCCTTCGGGCCATTTATCATCCGTGTAATAAAGTGGATGATTGGGTGGGTTATCCCTTGGGGAGGGGGGGGGGGGGGGGCTATGACCTGCATTTATGGCCTATCACTACTACAAAAAATGGGTAAGGGAAGCGCTACCCCTTTATCAACACTTCTTTTAGTAGCACTGATAAAGAGGGGATTTATCAGCGCTTTTTCCTACCGCTGATAAATTTTATGTTTCAAAAAAAATCATGAAAAATAAAATATTGTTATGTAAGTATATTTATATTGATATAAATATAATATATATTTTTTAAATATGTTTTAAATAAGTATAAATAGACTATTACATTTAATATATAAGAAATTTAGTGAAAATGGCTTTAAAATATTTTATAAAATATTATTAATTAATAATTTGATAATTATTATTGATTAAAAATCATTTAATAACAATTTTAAGATACAAAAAATCAAAAAATTAATAAAAGATCTAAAATCAATTGAAAATGTGACTCAAACTTCAAGCGGCCATAACTTTTGATCCGGGTGTCCGTTTGAGCTCTACAACATATCAAATCGAAGCCTGCGACGATCTCTACATTTCAATGACTGAAGACAAGATTTTGTTACATTTTACGAGGCCTAAAAAGGCCTTGAAGGTCTCCAAAATTGAGTTTTTAGTCGGGATACCCTGATTTGTTAACATTAAAACACATATAACTTCTGATCCGGATGTCGGTTAGGCCTTTACCACATATCATATCAAATATTGTTTCATTTTCTTTGATTTTACTGGTTGTGGAGTTGAAACGGGCTCTTGGATTATAAGTTATGGTTGTTTTAACATTCTCTAGATTTTTAAATACACATATATATGTATTTATTCATAAATATATATTTTTCTCTGTGTGTGTGTGTCTGTGTGTGTGTGTCTATGTTGTATATATGTATGTATGTATGTATGTAGGTATTTATTTATAAACACACATAAAAAACATATGTCATAAATGTATTTAATACTAATATTATAAATATATATTAATATACAAATAAATATACGGATAAAAAATTATAACTAAATATATATATATAAATAAATATTAATATACAAATGAATATATATATACTAATATATGAATAAATATATTTATATTAATATGAATCTATGTTAATATATGAATAAATATAACTATATATATAAAAATAAATAGATATATCATTAAATAGAGAAAAAAATGAAATGGTGTAGTGGTAAAGGTGCAGCTGCGAAAGGGGGGAGGTCGTGGGTTCAAGTTCGGGTGGAAGAAAAGGTTTGTGCTTGTGTGGGGATGTACGAGAAGGGCAGTGCGTGAGAGAGTGTGAGGGGGGGGGGGGTCCATCTAGTGCTAATAAAGGGGCGGTCAAGCACTGTTAAAATCCCCCCCCCCCCCCCGCATTATATAATTCTTTTTTATTTTTTTTTGACTTTTATCAGTTCTAAAAAAAAGAATTGATAAAGGGGTCTTTTATCAGCGTTTTTTTGAGCGCTGATAAAAGGGGCCTTTATCAGCGCTTTTCGGAGCACTGATAAAATGGACCCCCTTTATCCTCGCCTCAATTAAAAATGATTTTTTAGCACTATTAATCAACTTTTCTAGCACAGATAAAGGCCATATTTGTAGTAGCGTATGTGTGTGTGGTATGTGTGTGTGTTTGATTGTAATTGTACCCCCAATCACCTAATATAATAATATAACATTGGTTTAGGTTTTCACGCACGAAGATCTTGATTTTTGGTTTCTTACTGCCTCCACTATGATTAAAAAGTGTTTCTAGATCCTATGAAACCTAATAGTGGTATGATTTCTTTACTATGTGGTTTGAATCATGATATCCTGATTTTAAAATGAATAGTATTTATTAATTTAAAAAATAGAGTATTATATCTTCATTACGATATAGGTGATATCATAATAACTAGAGGATTTAATGCTATGTGGGATACTACCACACTTTATTATTCTTATTCAAGTGCAAGATTATTCTTACACAATTACCTAAGTTACATGAGACCAGTGTTCGTTTTTCCTACATAGGTTTCCATTTTCACTATGTCAATCATATGTGAGTCTTATCGTAATCCATGACTTCTAGTGCTTAATAATTATTTCATAGAACAACTAAATTAATCATAGAGATGTCACTATGCACTGGTTTAATCTTATATGATCCAATAAAAGATAATCCTACATAGGTTTCCTAGCAGTCTCTCTCACCCTACACAGGTCCCTATGCTCATCCTACATAAACACACACATGATAGATTAATCTTATATATTGATCCTATCACATGACTCTTTGTGGGTTAATCTCATGGAAGTTCATTATGCATTGAGTTAATGTAATGCATGACAATATGGTTTAATATTACACGAGGCTAGATGTTCTATTCTATACTCACACATGCCTTTATTACCTTTTACGCATGTTAATATTACATAGCCCACCCTATATGGGTTTAATCTCCTAAAAGGCAACACTAGGTCTATTTAGTATCACATAATATTTAATATCATTGTATTAGATGATTGATATCCCTATAACATGTTTTGAATTATCAATCATAGCCTAAAATATATGAGATATTATTGAATACAATTATGAATATAAAAACGCATTTTTATTGAATTTCAATTATGATTTGATTTATATAATTCATAAATTATTTATAAAGAATACACAAAGGTATTTTGGGATATTTATTAATTTATAAAGGTGTTTATAATTTCATTAATTATAATTTTTTTATAATTAATTAATAAATGTTTACAAAACATTTATTACATAAATATTGATAAATATTAATTTCTTATCTTAAAATAACTTTTCCAAAATCATATGGTGTGACTTATAATTTAGATATAAATTATTTATATTGAAATTATAAGTGAAATTTATAATTTGTTTTTATAAATTAAAAAGTATGACCAAATAAAAATGGGTTTATATTTAATTATCAATTATTTATAATTGTTAATTTAATGTTCTTCAAGTAGATTTATTTGAGATATTATTTAAACCCCATCCAAAGAAGTTTTGATGATTGATTTTATCAAAGTTTAAATAATATAAAATGTAATATATTTAAATTTTTTAATTTTTTTACATAATATAATTTTAAATATAAAATGTTTATATTTTATTTAATATCATATATTTAAAGAAAATTCTATATGATGAATAATATAAATGAGTTTTCTATTTTCTTGAATTTGGCTTGTACTATGTTATGAACTCAAATTAGGAAGTTAATTATGATTTATAATAACATGAAAGGGTTTCATATACCTCATACATGGGATGAATTTGGGAATGTATAAATATAATTGGCTTTTATTTAGGTTAGTAACACAATCATTGAGTTGTATAAAGAGTTACACATCAGTATGATTTGATCATGTTGATTTAGTGGAAAGTAATAGGATTCTAATCTAAATTATTAGAATCCTGCATATATATAAAGGGAATAACATGAGATAATATGGAGAGATAATAAATCAAATTTCAAAATACTAATTTCTAGATTCATTAAAAAGAAAACACATGTCAAGACCATGACCATTCAACTGGTTAGATTATTTTAAAGTATGGTGCCCTTAGATTATATTGTGTAAGGCATAGTGGAAATGGATAACCCTAAAATTAGGTAACCAAATTATGTTGTGATATTTGAGTTACACGTAACTAGGAAACCCTAAGAGTTTGGATACTATAGGAATTATGTTTATTTTATCCATATGATGGATTGGATAAAGAGTTGTTAACTTAACCATCCAAGATTCATATATGATATATTTGGGATAATACCATATCTAAATGTATAAGAAGTGATTAGAACACTAAATCAGACTCATTTCTTAGTGAAATATGGGTCTTATACCACTAATGGATATGATGAGTTAAAAAGGGTTTATCATTTTAGTGGGAGAACATTTAATAAAATTATTAATTAAATGTTTGTAAAACATGTCACTCATAAAGAAAAAGAATTTATTTCATATGAACATCATCATCATCATCATCAAACTTATCTTTGAATAAATCCTTAAAAAGGAGAAGATTAATGTTAGTAAATCATAATATCAATAAATTCATTAAATTTCTTAACCAAGTATAAGTTATATGTGTTAGAGAAATCTATTCATGAGTAACCAAGTGCTGAATTTTCTCTAAAAGTGAATCTAGATGCATATAATAACCACATAATTATTCATTTAAGTTTTCGAAATCAATAGATTCAAAAAAATCTAAATAATTTTAGTCTCTGAAGTACGTATTGGATTGGTACAGACACCTGATAGGGGGGGTGAATCAGGTGTAAACAATTTGTTTTCCAATTCCAATTTCTTCTTTTATTCTTTTACCCCCTTAGAAATTAACCCTTTGTTTTCAGTTAGTGAAATTGAATTTATTAATGTTAAACCTGAAAATCAATCAACTATATGCTTGTAAGTAAAGTAGTAAAGAATAAGATAGTAATTTTATATGGTTCAATACTAAGACCCACTCCTTACCATGACTGGTTATTCACCCAAATCATGAATTTTATGCTATAATATGATATTGACTACTATTGGTGGTGTTTCCCACACCAAATATGAGTATCAAAGTGTTTAAAATTCACAAATATCACAAGAATTCTCTTTATATAATCATAATGGACTTATCTTAGCAACTTCAGACTATTTTCACTGAGTCACATGGTAATATTCTTGCATACCCTAATTCACACAAGTTATATAGATTCCCACCATATATATGTAAGTGGTTATTTTAAGTTCTTCTTGGAAGGGATCTCTAGTTTTGAACATGATTATTTTTCACCAAATAGATAGATCTTATTTAACTCATTATAGAGTCTTTGAATGACTTATGATCTTTTATATAGGCTGTAAGAAAATTGTTCTCCACCACAACTCAGCTTTAGAGTTCTTGAATATAAACCACTTACCTTACTTCCTCAATGCTCAACTACTGAATGGATTAACACCTAATGTAACTATCACAACATAGTTAGTATTTCATTTTTTATTCTTCTAAAAAATTCTATACCAATAGATTTCATAGGATCTTCTTTTTCTCAATAATTCAACACACTTCAATTTAATCTTAAAGTGATGGTTGAATCCTACTTCTTTTGCTTGTCTACAACATACAATGCTTTCTTTTTATTTTTATTCTTTTTCAACAGATTATCTTCTATTAGATCCTTAACTCATCCAACTATACCAACAATAATAATTTATTATTTTTTATATTTCTTCCTCATAAATCTTCATTCCTTCCCATGTGCATGGGTGACTACATTAAATGATCCTTTAATTTTCAATCTAAATAAGTGACATGTCAAGAGGATAAAAAATCATCAATCATAAAATAAAAATAATAGAATAACCCTTTTGAGTTTTCATGTATTCCCATGTGATAATTTTTCAACTCAAAAAGGTATTACCAGAATACCCTCATTTATTTCTTCTCATTCTTGAAACTCATCCCCAAAGATCTTCAAAAAATCTTTACAGAAGGATTGAATTCTTATTTTTCAAAATATCTACATTGAAAATCCATATATTAAATAACCATCATAAATGTATAATAAATGAATCACAAAAAATATATCTGTGCTGTGGAAATTATTTCTTTATATCTTGAGACTCTCCATAAAAAACAATACATTCTATAATATTGGATCTATACACAAAAGCAACTCATCTTCATTCTCAAGCTTTCAATCTTTTGAAAATTGAAAAACTTTAATATTGGTCACTTAAAAAGGCTCAAACACCATCCAAATAAAATAATGTATGAATCGATAAAAAATAGGTCATAGTTTGACAAAACTTCATCTACATTATTCTTGAAATGAGAATGATTCATTTTCAGCATAAAAAATATATGCAGTGGTTCTTCTCTCAATATTCCTCAATATATAGGTCAAATCATGGATTATCTAAGAATCAAAATTCTCTCAACTTGAAAACACAACTTCAACATCAACTTATTTGTATTTACCCAAAATTAAATAATTATGGAGGCTCCTATTTTCATATTTCCTTGACCTTCCCTTAACCATGGATGATGATCAACTCCTATTTATTCTCATACGTGAATGAAAATCCTTTTTAGTTTTTTATATTTATAACATGAAAAAAATATTTCAACATCCCAAAATATTTATTCTTCAAAATAGATAATTCTAGAATTCTATAATTTTCACCCAATATGTAATGAAAAACCAGCTATGTGAATTTATATTTCGTATACATAGATTCTACTACAGGAGGAATTCCCTTATGCGGTTCTTCACATACCAGGATTTGGATATGTGGTGCTCCTGTTCCAATTCACCTATACGAGTCTTTATTCACATACATGGATCTAAATTCGGTTATTCACTAGGTTTTGGCCACATGAAGTTCAAATACTCCATGAAAATACATTATGCAGAAAATTTGGCTATGTCATTTCATTTTTCTATGAGGAGCTTCATTCGCGTATGTGGTTTCTTAATTTAGCCTCACAATATATTTTGGTTATGTAAATTTTCACATGTGGGTCATTCAACAACATATCTTTATTATCATGGGTGGATATTCACATAAACAAATATTTTCATACATGGGACTTTAGTTAGGTGGATTTGTATATAAATGAATGAACCTAAGTAGGTATTCACATATTCTAGAATTCATGTAAGTGGAATCTCGACTAAGTTATTTTTCTATTTTTCACTCTATTTTGAACCATACATTCTCCACTTTGACTCCATCTGATCTCAACCATTCATAAAATCATCAAAATACCTTTTGGTAATTTATGAATCTTACTTGGAACTTTATAAGGATTCCCAAGGACTTTACAACATTGGAAAACCCACCTCTTTGAGTTCTTCAATATCACACGCTACACTTCAGATTTTAGATTACCCAAAACATTGTTTAAGCCTTTATCCATGTGTGTAAACACTGATTATAGAATTAATATTAATAAGTACACAAGTATTACCTTCTCCCAACTCATGGGTCTTCAAAATCCAATCATCCAACCATTTTACCATTGGTTATAACCACCCTTATAGCTGTTTACTATAACCATCACTCTTGTTATTCCAATCTATTAAAGACAAGGATTATTCACCATAGTCACTTTTCATAGGCATTGATATTACCTATTTAAATATTTTGATTTATATGGGATTACCACTTGAACCATTAAAGCTAGGTATTCATGGGAAACTAAATCTTCATTCTTATTTACCAATTTTGTATGTGCAGGAACTCTTCTTTATACATTGGGTGGATACGTAAATCAATAACCCAAAATTTATCTTCTTTGAATTTATTACAATGAAAAACTAATTGAAAAAAGCACCAAATGCCTTTGGTAACTTTAATATTACCTTTTTTTTGTTAATTTTAATCACTTCCAAATAGTATTCACCAGTCAATTTAATTACCCCCTAATTGATAATAAGTGAAAAGAGTAGGAAATTATACTCCCCCCAAATATAAGGGTCAGTTTCTTCAACTTTCAACTTCTTCTCCCCAAACAATTTCTTATACCACTTGAGAGATGATACCAATTGAAACATGATTCTATTTGAAATACAAGTTAAGATTCCAACTGATACCACTTTTTTTAATTCATAGAGAGGTCCCTCTTCAAATTACTCTCCCTATAATGAAATTCATCCTGTAGGATTTCATTAAAAAATTCTCTCCTTATATTGGAAATCATATTACCACTTGGTATTCCACTTGAGATAACTCTCCTTATCTCACCAACATCACTATCAATTCCATGAGAGGAGGAATTCATGTTGTATCATAGCTCACCATTTCAGGTGACTATCATAAATAAAGATCATCAATGCATTTCCAAAATTAACCATAAATCACATTTATCTTAGAAATTACCCCTAAAGAAATAAAATCTAAGTCTACATGGTCCAACCCTTTATTTAAAACAAGAGTGACCAGTTTAGACAACAAAGGTGTCCACATTTTCACATGGGAAGCTAGTTTTTTTATTTCTCAATTTTGGGGGAATAAGATGCTAATTTTCAATAAAAATTAAATATATTTTGTTTAATTAAAAAAATACATAAAAATATTTGAAGTTCTAGATCTTCCCCACTAGTTAGATAAACATCCCCCACTGATAAAAATAATATATACATGTTAAAAGAAAGGTGTGAGAATGGAAATAATTCTTCAACCTTCAAATTTGAAGGGGATATCCATATTTCTAGATTCAAGTTGATAGATAAATTTTGGCAGCTTCATTAATTTATAGAGATCCCCTTCATGGAAACACTCTCTGTATTTTATTAGATTCACCAAAAATCTATTAAAAACCATAAAAAAATATGGGATGAGGGTGGAAATTTCATTGCAATTTAGTCATACCATTAGGGTTGAGGATTTTCCCTCAACCTAATGACATTCTTATTAGAAGATATAAAATGAATTAGCTTCTTCATGCTTGATGTTAGGACTAATATGGTTTAAGGTGATGTTCATATGATAAAATAAGTTTTTTCTGATTGTTTTATATTTCTTTGTCAAGAAAAGAAATCACTTTAATTTGTATGCTTTGGTGATCAGATGATAAGAATGAAATGAATCATAGTAATAAGAAGATTGAACACAGTTTTGATAACAAAGTTTACTAGATTTTTTTTTCTATTATGAAGAAGGATTTTGGAATAAGTTGGTTTTTTTGACTCACACTGGGTTTGGAATGAAAGTTTTAATAGGTATGAGGAAATTTATCAAATTCTAAATGAATTGATACAAAATATAATGATTCTTTTCTATTTTATAAGTCTCTAAAATCATAAGTTTTCTGTAACACTTGTGATGCAAGCCTTACAAATGAAAGGGGGAGAATATTCTTGAAGGATGGGGAGTCAAGGAACTTTACAATGTAAGTCGGATAATGCTATGATGATCCTAATGTTCTAAAATTCATAAAGAAGTCATGATTATAAGCAAAGGTTTGTAGAAGAATAAATGTTACAAAGTTGATGTATTCTAGTATCATATTTTCAATGTGAGAATCACTGGATACTAAAGTTGTTAAGTTATTAAGAAGTTTCAAAGTTGTTGAAGTTGAAGTTTTGTAGAATCACTGATCGTGGTTAATCGGACATGGTGTGACACAAATTTAATGGAGGTAGATCTTAATTTTTCTATGAGTTTTCGCAGAATAAGTAAATGAGAGATGTTGGGACCAAAAAATGAGAATATTAGTATTTTTTGGGACTATACTGAATTCAGAGACCAATCAATTGGATGAATATCAATAACATAGTCAATAATTTTCATCAAAAAAAAATGTTGGTTGTATTATAATTTGGTCAAGATAAAAATAAGATATGATTTGTTTTTCAATTGGGTCAAGAGTCATAAAAAAATGATTGACACTGATCTTTTAGAGTGAGATAGTGACCAATCCATCAAATGAAAGATGACACTGATAAAGTCATCATATGCTAGAATTCATTGGATATAAGATCATTGGTCTGATAAAAAGAAGAAAAGGAGAATTATTTGAATATTTTGGTGGAAGTGTTTTTCAAAGAGGGTTTTTAAGCTGTTGTTGAATGTTTCCAAGAAGTGATGCTATATTTAGAAGTTGTGATGATGTTTATAGAAAAATGAAATCAAAATAAGTCTAACAAAGTTGAAAAAATGGTTATGATATAATTTTTTAAATGTTTTAACTAATTATTTTCAGTTGGTATGGAGGATCGGTATGAGGAGGAATTATTTTTTTTATAAGTGGCCATCATAGTGATAAATCTTTAATTTTCATTGCAATGAAGACAATCAAAATAACATTGGTATCAGACTGGAGAATGGTTAGAAATACAACTCTAAGCTAAAGTTTTAAGAAGTTTCGGGAAGAATCTAGAAGAGTTGATAAGTGATGAAGAATTCAAAGATAGAGCTATAAAATGAAGGTGAAATTCGAAGTTAAGGAAATTTGGTTGACTGGGAAATTTTTTTAGATTCCTACCCATATGAATTTTGGAGCACTTATAAATAGTAGAATGTACAATTTACTTTTGAATGACACTGGTACTGTTCATGTGAAAAGTAATATAGTGAGTGATGAAAGTGTTAGAGGAGAGAATAAGGTTTCAGACTGAGATTCTTGAGGATGTTTCCATATAGAATAAGAAGAAAGAAGATAGTAATAAAAGTCACTGGACCGAACCGAGTAATCCAAAATAGTTCTTTGGGGGAAGAAGAAGTGGTTTAGAATTGTTTCCAGGGTATTATTTATTATATATTTTTCAAACTGATTAACTAAAAAGAGGTATTGGACTGATCCATCAAATTGAGTTTTCATAACAAAGTCCAAAAAGTTTGTTTCTAACCTACTACTAGGTAGGAAAGTGAAGAAGTGTGTTTTGAAGGTTTTCAAATGGAATCTGATAAGGCAGCATGATAACTTGTTTTGAACCAACTGGTGAAGTTTTCATGACTTTTACACAAAATTGTATTACATCATTCATGATAGAATAAGAACATGCACTATTGTATTGATCATAGTTCTAAAAAAGTTTAAGGGTATATCTTACTTGTTGTATCCTCACAAAAATATTATTTTCTAATGGATTTTATGGTATTGGATTGTTTTCAAACCATACCAAGGATGTAGCTACTCTTGTTGAGTAGTGAACCTTATAAATACTTGTCTTCCCATGGATGTGCATGTGTGTTTTTCATCAATGTGATAAATATTTAATAGGAGGTGAAATTTGTTTCAATATAAAAGAAACTTAAAAGAAAAAGGTATAACTAATTCATCCCTCCACCTCTGACTGATACATTTATCATGAATATGAAATATCAAGTGATATCATTGTGAAGGTTACCTTTATTTACTCTTTAATAAAGTGTTTGAAGAGAATTTGTGATGGAGAATCTAAATTGTGTGAACAGTAAGGGGATTCCAATCATCAATGTAAAGAACTATCATATATGAAAAGATAGATTGTTGAATTTTATTATGTATCTCGGGTATAATGTTCTATAAGAATCTACTGATGTTTTTCCTCCTATTAATGAAAAAAATCCTCTAACATATGTGGATAAGAAGAATCTTGAGAATGATTGAAGAGATAATAATTCTTTACACTCATCACTTTATAAAAGTGAGTTTCTAAGAGTGAATAGAGTTTCTATTACCAAATGTATCTAGAAAAATTTGAAGAACATTTTTTAAGGTAATAGAAAGGTAAAGAAAGAAAAGTTACAAATCTAGAGATTTAATTATGATGATCTGAAAATGGGTGAGTATGAATCTTTTCGTAACTTATTTACATGGGTGAATGATATTGTGAGCACCATAATATGTCTTATTGAGAGTTTGGAAGACTCAAATGTTGTTGAAAATATCTTAATAATTATTACTAAATAATTTTGATGCCAAAGTTTCACATTTGGAATATAGATATCCTGAAACTATATCTTTGGATGACCTTCATAATAATTTCATGATTTATGAAGTTATAAGGGAGAAAGTTTTGAAAAGTAAAACAGAAGTTGATATAGAAATTGTTTTACGACTGTAAAGATAGGAAAGTGTAAGAAGATTATTGATGATGAAGAAGTTGGTGATTCTGAATCTGAAAACGAGGTATGTAATATTCTTGATGAATTTTTATCCTTGTTTTCTAAAAACGTGAAAAGAGGTACAAGAAAGTATAAAGGTAAAATTCCCTTGAAATGTTTTGAATGTGGATCCATTGGGTACTTTGCTACTAATTGTCCTTGAAGAAAAAATTAAAAATATAGTGATGAAGATGAAAGAAGGAAAAGAATATCTAGGAATAAATATGGTGAAAATTCTCAAGAATTTTCAAATTTAAATGAGAAAAATTTATCCAAATCCAAATGGAGAAGCTTTTTATCTAAAGATAATGAAGATGAGTACAGTGAAGTTGATGCTGAAAGTTTTACTAAAATTTCTGGAGAAAATAATTTCATTACAACAATTAATGATGAATATTTTGTAAGTATTAGTTATGAGACTGTGATTTAATGTCATCTAAAAATATAATTAAAATAATGTTTGAGGAAGAATGTAAGAATTTAAAAAATAAAGAAGTTGAATAAGTAAATTCCTATAGAAAAAAATCAATAATGTATTCCTAAAAAGAAAGATAAGTTAATTGAATAATTTGACTATCTAAATAAGTATCTTGATAAGGAAGAGAATCAAAATGAACATCTTGAAGTTAAGTTGAAGGAAAATGAATAAAAGTTAGAACTTTTTCAACAAAAACTTTCTAAAGATGAGAAGGGAAATAAAATCTTGAAGAACTCAAAATCTAAAGTTAGTGAAAGTTCTGGGAAGTGTGAACGAGATAAAGATCAAAAGTTACTTCAAAGTTTGAAAATAAATTTGTAGTTTTTACTATGAAGAATAAAGCTGGGAAGGTCATGTTTATGGCCAAAACCAACAAAGTAGAGAATTCAGATGTTTCTAAAAATTCTGTTTCTAAAAAAAAATTTCTAATGATTCTGATTTTGATAAGGTTGGAAAGAAATTAGAGTTAAATAATAAGATTCTATATGATTATGAAAATTTTGTGACTCAACAAAGTTATGATGTGAAAGATAATAAAGTTACTGAGAAACATGCTCACAATTATTAATAGTATGAAAGTTATAGAGGAAAGTATTTGTTCTATGGGTACTTCTGGTATTATGGTGGATTTGGGATTACAAAAAATAAGTGTTGGTTTAATTAACAATACTAAAATTTTTCCTTGAGTTATATAAGGAAAAAATCACAGGGGTTTCAATCCTCTCAAAAGAAGAAATATAAGAAGAAAGTTTTGAATCAATATAAGAAGGATGTTTTGAACGTTGAGAATAGATTCCAACCTTTGGAAACTATTTGTGAAATATATGAACAACCTAGACATCTTGCCAAAGGATGCCTTGTTTTTTTACCGGAACAAAAAATTTTTTATAACAATTATTTGAATCCATATGTGCAGAATGATAAAGCGGAAGAAAAAGATATTTTTTAGAAACCTCTCTCAAATATACACAAGGAGAATGACCCTAGATCTTAGATAGTGGGTGTTCTTCTCATATGATAAGAGATTTAATTTTGTTGAAGAATGTGAAAGATTTTTAAGTAAGAATAATGACATTTAGAAATGATTAATCCCTTGTAATTAAAGGTGTTTTATCCACTATTATTAGAGAAAAAAAGTTGAAATCTAAGAAATCTATTTTTTTGATGTGTGGAAACACAATCTGTTGAGTGTTTCTCAAATTTGTGATA
The DNA here is from genome assembly GCA_963277665.1 of Viscum album. NCBI lineage: Eukaryota > Viridiplantae > Streptophyta > Magnoliopsida > Santalales > Viscaceae > Viscum > Viscum album. The sequence continues at coordinate 1,937,984,928 of OY728142.1, forward strand.
GAGGAAACATAAATGTCTTTAGAGAAGATGTTTTTTTGTGAAAATATAGGAAGATGTAAATTTTTTTACCATAGGCCAATATACAAAAAGAAACTTGTTTCAAGTTGGTGAAGTTCATAACTCATGTTACTTTAGAACGAATAAAGAAAATGATCTATGGAATAAAATTTTGGGACATATGTGTCAGAGAAACATGAGAAAGTTATCAAAGTGAGACAATGTCCTTGGTATTATTGATATGTCAAGAAGAAGATATTGGTGTTTCACTATTTTTGAGAAATGAAAGATTACAAAATTTATGCATAAGAAAGTTGATATTTGTTCTACTCAACCCCTGTAGCTTGTCCATTATGATATTTGTGGGATAATGATAAAACAATCAACTTTTGAAGATAAGTAGTTTATTTCTTTCATTGATGATTTTACTCACATTACTTGTGTTATGTATTTGAAACATAAGTTATATTCTATAAATATGTTTAAACGTTTCAAGATAAGAGATGAGAAGTAATTTGGGTATTCTATGTAGAAGTTGAGAACTGATAATGGTGTTGAATACAAGAATGAATAGTTTAGATGTTATCTTAAAAAATATGGAATTCAGAATGAGTTTAGTACACCATACACAACAAAAAAAATGGTGTTGGTGAAAGGAAGAATAGAAGTTTGGTTGAGATGGGGCATACTATGTTACTTAAACATGATCTTTCTCATTACTTTTGGAGGTATGATATAGGAACAACTATTTATATTCAAAACCAATATTTCTGCAGGCCACATTCCAATATGACTCCTTATGAAATTATGTATGATGAAACTCCAAGTTTGAATCAATTAAGAGTTTTCGGGATTCCCTGCATCACAAATAACAAAGCTGGAAACCTTGTAAAGTTTAATCAGAGAGCATAATATGGTGCACAACCACATGGAGGTAAGGAAAATGAATATTATGAGAGATTTTTTTTAAGATATCTAATGGGGATGAAAAAAATTGTAATCCTATGTAAGAATAAGAATCAGACTCATTTATTTCTAGTGATGAGGGAGAATATCAAACATCTCATTCTAGGATGAGGAGGAAAGTGTAAGCTCAAAACATAATTGGCGATCAACATAAAAAGGTTCAAATAAGAAGAACATGAAGTGTTACTACACATACTTATTTATATTCAAAATTTTAGCCAAAATATTTTAGAGAATATTTTGAGAATCTGGAATAGATTCAGTTTAGGAATGAAGAGTTGGATCAAATTGAGAATGATGATACTTAGGGACTCATACCTAATCCAAATGAATTTTTTATTGGTACAAAGTGGGTGTTCTAGAACAAGTTAAATGAATATGGTGAAGTGATAAGAAACAAAGAAGGGTTAGTGAGTAAAGGTTACTCTCAAATCAAAGAAATTGATTTTGATGAGACTTTTTCTCTGGTAAACAGGTTATAAAAAATTAGAATATTTATTTCTATTTCTATACAAAGAAGTTAAAATGTAACACCCCAAGATTCCATGGTATGATTCTCTTTAAATAATACAGTAGCATGTGTTGTATACACCTTCGAGTTCTAACACACACTACAACCAATCAAACTAGCCGTTATGAATAGTAATACCCACCTTTTGAAATTTTATACATTTTATCTTTCAAAATGGACTTCATTTTTGGATTCGGAATATCGAAATTATCCTAGGGTGAAATTTTGGTATCTTTTTGAAAACTTTCAATTTTTGATGAATAGTGAAAAACACTGAGTTATAGTTTAAAACCGAATTTTTATTTAAATAATTATTTATTTTATTTAAATTTAATTAAGGTAAAAATAGATACATAATACCTATATAATTTCAATGTAATTCATTGGAGTTAGTTTAGAATAATTTTAGATATATAAAAATTTTATTGAACTTTTCACCGTCTTTTACCCACCTCCTAGGAGAATTTGGAAATTCACATAAAACATAATTTTACCGCTTCTGTGAGTGGAATTTAGAAAATCTGAGATACACGGTTAATATCAAGGAGTAAAATGTGGTTCAATAAGATGGAAATAATTTTTGGTGAATAGTAACTTTTTACTTTTATTTACCATGGTTAAAAGTAAATAGGGTAATTAAGGGTAAAATGATATTAATATTACCCTAACACATGTCCTAATTCTATTGGACAAGTGTATCTCGACCAAAAACAACCTTATGAATAAAATATTATCATTTAGGTCCACTTGGATTAGATTAGAACATTTATTATTATTTAATTCAAAGAAGAGTTAAAAGAGTTAAAATCAAAGTTTAATAACTAAAACATTTTTAATATAGGGTTATACATCAGATAAATTCTATTATAAATATTCATTAGAAATATAAAAATATTTACTACATAATGGTATTTTATTTATAATTTTTAGACATTAAATAGTTTAATTTATTTATGACACAATGGTGATGCAGTAATTACGTAATTAATGAAATATTAAGATAATTGATATTATAAATACCCAAATAAATGTAATTTGAAACTTTTTATGAATTAAATTAATTCTATAGGATAATATGACATATTAAGATTTTTTATATGATTTTTTTGAAGTAATAATGCTGTTATGAATTTATCAAAAACAAAATACCCAATAGTGTCAAAATTGACACAAAAGAGTTTTTAAAACAAATATTATATTATTAATTGATATTCTATTCCTAAAAATCTAAGGTTCGGCCAAAATAATTATATCATTATAGGTGTATCATTAATGGACCACTTGGGGGTCAATCAAAAGTTTATAGTAAGTTTATTAACCATATAATATAAAAATACAAAGAGACATGGTAAATGTGAAACTAATTAACTAAGAGTTAAAACTAAAAGATAAGGTTAATATAGTGATGCAAACCTGTATAAAACCTATTGGTTGGGTGGTTTTCTACCCATAACCACCTTAACCTTTAAATAATTCACTTTGGAGCTATTAGAAACTGAATATGAATTTATTATAAAATAATATTTCTAGCTTTTCCTAAGGTTCCCCTCACCCTATTATAAAAGGGAACTCCCCCTTCTCTCCAATTCATACCATCAAAGCCTTTTGGTTCGGCAAAACCCTGCCCAAATATTCTCTCAACTTCCCTCACTTCAACCTAGAGGCCTTATTTTGATCAGAAATCCAACTTAAGGATCCCTTTTGATCAAATCAAAAGGAATAACCCGAAGAAGAGGTACTATTTTCACCACCCTCTTTCAAGTTCCTTTCTTCTTCAACTTCTTCTTTCTTTGTTATTTCAATTATAAAATAATAAATCTAGTATATCCTATATACTATGATGTTATTATAAATATGGTACAACCATATTCAGTATTCTATCCATCCCTTGAATGACATGTCACCATGTGTGCGTACGTACGACTTACCATCTCCACGTCGTGGTGTAATTGTTATTCAATACATTATTATTTGGATGGGTATAATAATGATGTGTAATTGATGTAAATAATAAATATAACATGATAATGATTTTTTATATATGATATAACATCCAATTATATATTATTTTAATATCAAAGGAATGCTATTGTCGCTCGTGCGTACGTACGGACTACCGTCTCCACGAGCGCGATGAGATTCATTCCCCATCGTATCCATACAAGTATAATTTTCATTTGATGGTTAAAAATAATGTTTAAGGACTTGATATCATTCTGTATATGAATAAGATACAACCTACACATAACAAACATGGCTTATGTAACATAACATATAAAATAAAATGAGTAAGTTAACACCCGAAATGACGATAATACTAAGATATTATTAACAAAGCAATGTTAAAAGATCATATATGATATCATTTTAATGTATACGATTTTTTATAATTTAATAAAAATTATTTCACCATTATACAGGAGGTTAAACTACCCTCGAACAAGGAAAATTACAAGGTAAGGGTTTATTTCACAATCTCTTCATTATCCGAGGTTGTTTATACGTAATTATCTACTAGGACCTCTTTATCATCCAAATCCATGTTTCTTAAAAATGTATTTCAAAAAATTCTTACTATTTTACAGAATATGGGTTAAGGTCATTTATACCCTTGTTTGAATATTTATAAGAAGTTTTTAAAGGAATATTTCTGTCGTTTTCCAAACAAGGTCCTTTTTAACCTTTTCGACCGAATTAAGGTAAGAATGTATTTTTTTAACTTATACGGTGGGTGAGGCTATTTTCCACCGTTATAAAATTTTCGAAGCTTACCTTACAAGATTATAAGAATATTTTGAAAGTAAATTTTTTATTTTATAATTATGTAACTTTTAAATTATTTAAAAAAAGAGATATTTATCTCAAATAGTTTTGATTTCATCTATGTCAACATCCTTTGATGGATTTTAAGCTTATTTGAAGTTGATTTATTATGATACAAAACTTCCATATAGTATTGAAGATTTTGTGATATGTTTGACTATAGATGTGTTATTTTTATACCATTCATGGTTTATGGAGAAATTATTGACATTTCGTATACCGGTTTTAATACGAATGTTTATGTTATGTTTAAACCTGTTCATATGAGGAATGCATTGGACTTAATAAGTGATGGGTGGAGCCTGCTATAGCTTCTCGATGCATTGGTAGGTCTCAGGAGACAAAATAGTGTCTTGGCATAAGGCCTTGACAAAATCTTATTTGTAGTCTTGGCACAAGGCCTCGACTAAGTGGTTATGATAGTTTGGAATTATGCATTCCATCATTATGAAAGTGTTTATTGATATTGCATGTGATTATTCGACTAGTAGAATATCCATGTGAATAAGTAAATGGAATTATTTCATTTTATTTTTTCCATATTATGATGAAGTTCAAGTTTAAAAGGATTTTGTTTTAGTTCTACATTTCCTTAAATGTTTATGCTTATTTATGAAAGTTTCTGCTATATTGTTATCCTTACTGACCATCTGAGCTCACACCTTTCTATGTTTTATTTTTCCCAGGATATGAAGAAGTATTTTATGTCTTACCTGTATGGATAGTCTGAGGGGATATGAGTGTGGTCTATGGAAACAATTTTGTTGTAGTTTTTCATTTTATGATGTAATGTAAACCTTATAAATGTATCTAGTAATTCCAAGTCTACTAAACTAATCGGTATTTTGAGACTTTATCTTTTGTGATCATGCCAATTTTATGTAATAATGCACTAAATCTGGGCTTCTGGGGTCGGGGCGTTACATAAAAAATATTTGAGTTGTATATGAAGTTATAATTTCTCAATGGAGAACTTGATGAAGTTTTTTTATTGAATAACCATGTGACTTTTTTATTGGGAAGGATAGAAGTTATGTGTGCAAGATAAAGAAATCCTTGTATGAGATAAAGCAAGATCCTTGGGTAGGGTACTCCAAATTGGATACCTACTTAAGAAAGTTTAATTTTAAGAAAAGAAGGGTTGATATTAATCTGAACATTAATGAAAGTAATGAGATTTCCATCATTGTAGTTGTATATGTTGATGATATAATACTTTATAGGAATGATGAAATAACTTGTGAAAGGTTTTTTGAAGAGATGAAAGAGTTATTTGAAATTAAATGAAAAAATTTCTTGGATTACAAATCTCACAAATAAAGAAACAAATATTTCTTTCTAAAGAAAGTATGCTAAGGAAATTCTTAATAAGTTTTTCATGGAGAATTTGAAACCTATTTCCACACCAATTTTAGTGGGAACTAAGTTGACTAAAGATAGAGAAGGTAAGGAAGTTAACTCTAAAGAGTTTCATAAGTTGATTGGAAGTTTTTTTTATTTTACTGCCTTAAGACCATACATTTTTTATATTGATAACTTATGTGAAAGATTACAAAGTGCTAAAAAATAATCACATATATTGGCTAGAAAATTAATTCTAAGATATATCAAAGGCACAACATATTTTAGAATTAGATATGAAAGATTAGAAAGATTTGACTCGTTTGGGTATTTATATGTTGATTGGGTAAGAAATATTAATGATAGAATATCCATATCATGTGGTGTTTTATTTCTAGGGGAAATTTGTGTTAATTGGAAAATTAAGAAACAAAATTCAGTAACTCTTAGCACAAATAAAGCTGAGTATGTTGCTACCACTAAAGTTTCCACACAATTATATGGATGAAGACTTAGTTAGAAGAATTAATTGTTGAAGTAAAGTTACCCTTGCTCTTGGGTTGTGATAATTAGAGTTCCATAAACCTTAAAAGAAATCAATACAATATTCTCATTCAAAAAATATTGATATAAAATTTCATTTCATCAAAGAGAATCTGTAGAAGAATGAATTGAAGCTGGATTATGTTCCTACATCAGAACAAGTTGCCGACATATTCACAAAACCATTACCAAAGGAAGAATTTTTTAAACTAAGGTTGAATATGGCTGTCCAACCTATTTATCTCTAAGTTTTATTTATGTGTTTCTATCCCCTATCTCATATAGTATTTGTATAGTTTTGTTGAGGGGGAGAAAAATAATGTTTCATAAATCTATCCATTTATATGCAATAGACCTTTTAAGGAAGCATGTATATAGGGGGAGTTGTGGGTAAACAGTGAACTCAACATGTTGTGTGTGAGTTCTTATAATAGTTTATTGAGATGGTTGTAGGAAACATTATATAGGTATGTCAAATAAGTTTTGAAATGTGGAAGATAAATAAGCTTTGAAATTTGAAGAAGTTTTGTAAGTCACTAATTTTGGATAGTATGGTTTTGCTATTAATGATTTTTATTTCCTATAATGAGTTATCTCACATATACTTAGGATAGTTAATAAGAAATCCATTTATTGAAGTTATATTGTTCAGTTATTTATGAACCTTGGTTGATAAAAAAATCCAAAATGGTTTATTATTAGGACCAAGTTAGCTGAATGTGGTGTTCAGATGTAGAAAGAAGTTCTTACTGATTGTTTTGTATTTTTTTATGAAGAAAAGAAATCAAATTACTTTGACTGTTTTGGTGATTATATGATAAGAATGAAAGGGATAATAGTAATTAGAATATTAGACATAATTTTTATAATAAATTATACAAGTTTCAATTTTATGTTATGAATAAGGTTTATAGATGAAGTTGGTTTTTAGACTCACATTGGGTTCGGAATGAAAAATTTCAATAGTTATGAAGAAATGTATTAGAATCTAAATGTTTTAATACAAAATATGATGATTATTTTATATTTTATAAGTCTCAAAAATAATAAGTTGTTTATAACACTTTTGATGAAAGCATTATAAAGGAAAGGAGGAAAAGATGATGGAAGGATGGAGAGTCATAGAACTTTCTAATGTATGTCAGACAATGCTATGCTGATCCTAATGTTCTCAAAGCCATAAAAAAGTCATGATTATAAGAAAAGGATTGTAGAATAAGTAAGGTTATGAAGTTGATTTATTATGGTATTAGATAATCAGTGTGTGAATAACCATATGCTTAAGTTGTTAGGTGACTAATAAGTTTAAAATTTGATGAAGTTGAAGTTTTATAGAAGTGATGAAACCGGTCCATTGAATGTGGTGTTATATTGATTTTATAGAGGAAGATCTAAATTTTTCTCAGAGTTTTAGAAGAATAAATAAATGGGATATGTTAGGACCAACATATGATAAAGTGTTAATTGTTGTGATCATAATGAAGTTATAGAACAATCAATTAGATAAATATCATCAATGTAGTCAACCATTTTCCTAAAAAAATAAATGTTGGTTGTAATAAAATTTGGTTAAGAGAAAAAGAATCTACGTTTTTTTTTCAATTGGGTCCAGATTCATTAGAAAATACCTGACACAAATCTATAAGAGTGAGATAGAGACTGATTCATCAGATGCAGGCCAACACTAATAAAGTCATCAGATGCTGGACTTCATTGAACATAGGATCATCACTCTAAGGGAAATAAGAAAAGGAGATTATTTTGAATAGTTTTATGGAAGTGGTTATCAAAGGGGTTTTGAAGGTTATATTTAAGTGTTTACAAGAAGTGATGATATATTTATAAGTTTCAATAACATTTATATAAAAATAAAAGCAACAGATGTCTAACAAAGTTGCAACAATGGTTATGCATGAATGTTTTCAATGTTTCAACTAGCGTGCTTCTGTTGATATGGAGTATCAGTATGGGTATACATTATTTTATTTTTAAAATTGGTAATCATAATGAGAAATATTCATTTTTCATATGTTTTTATCATAATGGAGACAATTAGAATGACCTTGGTAGTATAATGAAGAATGGTTAGAAATCAATCTTCGAGCTATAGTTTTAAGAGGTTTTGAGAAGAATCAATAGGATTTGAGAAACACTGAAGAAGAGAAATATGGAACCAAATTAAGGTGAATTTTGAAGTTAAGGAAAATTAGTTGAGTGGGAAAAATTTTCATATTCCCAACCATACCACTTTTGGTGCACCTATAAAAAATAGAAAGTACATTGTACTTTTGAATGAAACTAGTACTATTAATGTGCAAAGTAAGACAGAGATCACTGAAAGTGTTAAAGGATAGAAGAAGGTTCCAGACTGATATTTCCTGATGTAGTTTATAGAAAGAAGAATAAGAAGGAAGATAATAATTAGAGTTATCAGATTGGATCGAGTAATCACCAATAGTTTTCTAGGGAAAAAAGAAGTGGTTCAGAATTATTTTTAGGGTATTATTTCTTATCTATTTTCTAGACTGATCCATCAGACTGATTTTTTTATAATAAAGACCAGAAAGTTTGTTTATTACTTTCTGTTGGGTAGGAAATTTAGGAAGTTTATTTTGAATGTTTTCAAATGGAAGCTGAAAAGGAAGCACAATAACTTGTTTTGAACCAACTGGTGAAGGTTTCATTACTCGTTACACAAACTTGTATTAAATCATTCATGCTAGAAGAATCAAATGCACTATTTTATTGATCAGAGTGATAGAAAGTTTAAGGGAATATACTACTTTTTTTATCTAGATAAAAGGAATGTTTTCTATATATTTTGTGGTTTTCTATTTTTTCCAAAACATGCTAAGTAAATAACTACTCTTTTTGATTAGTGAACCTTGAAAATACTTGTGTTCATATGGATATGTGATTGTTTTGTTTTTAGAAAAGTGATAAATATTTAACAGGGGAGAATGTTATTTCAAAATAAATGAAACTTAAAATAAATAGGTATCATTGATTTACCCCTCCCCTCTCAGTGATACATTGATCTTGGTTAGGAAATATCACTTACATCCTCTTTAGGTTCTTAGATTTTTTAATCTTTGGGAAGTATGGACTTCTTTTCATTCAAAACGTCTTTCCTAGCTAGAGTAAACTTATTTTAATAAGCTATCATAATAGTATCACACTTTGATGCTTGATCTAACCTCCTTGATTCTTCCATATTTTTGGGATATATGATTAAAATGTCATTTATATCATGTCCCTCCTTCATTGGTGTGGACCACTTCTTTAAAACAATATTTTTTAAACATGAGAACACTTGTGTTTTTTCCTTTTGTTTCATATATCTTGTAAAAATATTCATACATCTGATAGACATGTATCCTACATATTTACACCTACCACACACTTATTTAACATCCTTTTCCTTAACCTTTTTGGGTAGCTTCTCAATCTCATCATCCACGATGTCCTCTACCATGCCAATATTCATATAAATATTTTTTATTGACTTCCTATTTGTTTTCAAACCTATCCATCCGTATTTTTAATCCATGGTTTGTTTTTAATAATCTATTATGTGTCTACTCTTTTCGAAGTAAGATAATATACTTATATTTAGTTAGAAATATTTTTTATCCTTCTTCATAGGAGTTTCACATGTGTCCTTATAGCGACCTATAATTTTCATTCAAAGATATTACATCCTAATAGATGAATATTCATTATATAACATTATGATCCATTCCATAACTATAAAGGTTTAGTGTATTTAGATACTAGATACATAAACATATTGTTTAGGTACATTATTTATCATCTCTAATAATTTTCTTCTAACTTTGTAGCCTTCTAGGAAAAACTTACTTAAAAATATTTTTCATAACATTGGGGAAAAAACATAAAAAAGGGTGAGCTAATATGATTAGTAAGGGTAAACAAGTAATACATCGATAATCACATATAAATAAAATGATCATAAGCATATGATAACATCAACATAACATTTTAAAACTATACCCTGTATATCAAAGATCATAATCATGAGTCATGGAATAAATCTTAAAAATCCATAAGACATGAATCACAAAGGAATCAAAGTACATGATCAATGAGAGATTAACATTGGAATAAGAAATAAGTTTTTGGAATAAAAATAATCATAGAAATAATTTCCTTAGTCAAGGATAATTTCCATGATTATCATAGTGTACTAGTTTCACTCCCCATTATTTCATATCCTTAGTCAAGGTCCGCTCCTGAGATAATAACAGTGGACATAGTCCCTTACTAATGGGTTCACTCTCCATCAGAGTCCTCATTATCTCAGGAGATATCCATATTTACCCAATGAAATAGAGGAATATATAATTTCAGGCCCACCCATCACATAATCATAATCCATTCATGTCATTTCCACAAGATCATAAAATTTTTATCATATATCATAACCAATGGAAAAGAAACAAGATTCATAAACATTTCAACAAACCATCATAGCATAAATCGTGGAAAATAAATGGATTTCATAAGAATATAATAATAATAATAATAAACCATACATAGAAAGAATAAATATGGTATCATTGGATTATATCCCTAGTAAAGGTCAAATAAAATTAAAGGATGTTATCATAGATGAAAAATTTCATTAAATGATCATTGGAATATTTCTTGAGGAAAATAACCTTTTAATTTTGAAATCACTTATTTGAAATATAAAAATTTATAAAATATTATAGAAATAATGTTTTGGAAAGAACCATGGAAACTTGTATAGGAAGCTTCAAAACATCGAGTAGTCATGATGACATGAAATTATGTTCTTGCTGTGTATATTAAAACAAAGACTCCATTCACATTTTCAGTAAAAAGTCAAAATTACCTTATTCGAGAAAATGACACAAATATTCAATTTAAACCATTTTAAAAAACTTAAAACATGGGTAAAAATGACTTTTAATTATCATTTTATATTATTAAAAATATTCTTGAAAGCATTTTAGAAAATATACATATGGAAGAAAAAGGATTTCTGACCAGAGGAAATAAAGTCCATTTTTCTTAAAAATATTTCCCCATTATCTTAAGTTACAAATAAAGGAAAATGGTATTATTAATTTAAAATTTCAGGAATAAATTTTGTATAATAAAATTCATGATATCATTGAGTGGTATGTCATGAAATTTCATCATCAAAAACTAAATCATAAATAATCCTTGTAAACAATGAAATTGTAACATAAAACCCTTATCGCTTAAGTAAATTTTTAATCATAAGCACAATGGAAGAATAATTTCAAATGAAACTTTAAAATCATGAAAATAATTATAATAAATATATAACATTTCAAATGGGTAGTATATGCACCTCATAAATATAAATATCTTCATAACATCAAACATGTATCAACAAAACAATATTGTGATGAAGAACCCTTACCACTTTGGTAACCTCTGAATAAAAAAATCATGAAAGAGAGAAAATTATATGGATTTTTAAACCCAAATAACATTAATTATAATAATCATAAAATTTATTCACGTTCAATAAAAACATCACACAAATGAAACAAGTGGTGAATATGGTAACTTTCTCACAGAAATCAAAGTGGGATGAGAAACCATTACCTCAAGTCTCACCTTTATTCATACACATTAAAAAATCATATGTAATAAGTATATATTTATTATAAATATATTTTAGAACCATAATTATATATATCATACCATATATTATTTACTCATAACATTTTATCACTTTTTTATTAACAATTATTTTTTAAAATCACTGTTCTAGGTGACAACTACTTCGTTTTTCATTCATGTTTTGGTTCAGTAGTAACAATATTTATACTTTGATTATGTTTCCTTATTAATAATAATTTTAATATTTTAATGGGTGTTATATATAATAATTATATTCAATTTTATAACTATTCATATAAATCAATGGTGGAAAACAAATTATGTCACTTCGTGGAGACGGTAGTCCGTACAAACACATGAGTGATGTTTCCATTTTTTTGATAGAAGGAATGAAAGAAAGGTAAATAATAATTTATCTTTATAGAAACATAATTATATCATATATATCATATATATTTAGTAATTCCATCATTATAACTATTAATGTTAATTAGAGAAGAAAAATGAAAGGCATCGCTTCGTGAAGGTGGTGGTCCACACGTATGCATGAGTGATACTTAATTTTCCCATATATTGGAAAAGAGGTGGATAATGGGTGTTTAATTATCATAATAAAAATTAAACATATTTAATATACTTAATTTTTTATTTTATAATGGATAAAATATATTTATGGGAGGTAGAATAAGCAAATAACTTTAAAATTCATGGTTAAGAGTTATACCTATTTATTTAAAAACCTCTTTCATCTTACACCTTAGCCTTGAAAGAATGGGTTTTACAAATAATTTAAGATCTAGGATGTGGTGAAGGAATATATGATGATATTAGGGAAGCAATTTTACATTCTATAAGGCTTAAACATTACGAATAATGAAGGATAATAGGTTCCCTTTTATAAGAGAGGGGAGGGTCACTCTTGGAATTACTTAAAGTATTAAATTAATATAAATTAATTTACATAAAAAAATAGCTCCAAAATTAATATAATTAAAATATAAGGTGATAATTAGTTGAAATAATCTCATAAAATAAATTTTGGATAAATTTTGGTTATTTTTTTACACTTATCTCTTAGTTTTAACCCATTACTAACCATTTTTGTTAATTACCATCACATCAATGTTTTTTATTCTTTAGGGTTTAAGAAAGTTAATATAAAAAGAAAATTTAACTATAAATGGTAAATAATTGATATTTTAAACTATATACCATTAAATTGGTTGAATATAGTATTTTTATAATTTTTAAATAATTTAATAAAATATTATTTAATATAAAATATCAATAATGTCATTTTGACGCTATTAATTTAATTTGATTCTGAAAAAAACATGACGATAATGGAATTATAATATAAAAATTTCAAACATCTCTAATATTTTATATTTATCTTAAAAATTCATGGTAAACTATAACCCACTAAAAAATATAACTTTTAGAGTTTGAAATATAATATAATTGATTTTTTTACTTCCTATACAAGCACTATGTCCACGTTACGTAAGCATTTTAGGTAATTATTTAATCACTAAAAATTAAAAATAAATTAACATGATAAAAAAATTCATTAATTTTTGAAAAAAATATAATAAACATAATTTATTTTTATCTGTGGCAAAAAATACTATAGATATCAAAAGTAAGAATGTGACATTTTTGACATTATCTTTTACCTAAGTATTATAAAGGTTAAAATCAAAGTTAAATGAAAATAAAAGGTCATATTTTAAAATTTTTATGATTATAGAATAAATATACTCATAAATTATAATATAATAAAGTGTTTGAATGAATTTGAAGTCACATAACATTAGTTTTAACCTTAATTATCCCATTTCACCTTTACCGTGGTAACAAAAAATTACTATGGTTACTATTCATATTGACCGAAAATAAAGGGGAATGATTTACAAAATTAGAATCCCTAATTCCAAATATGGAATCCATTTTTTAAGATTCAATTTATCTAAGTTTCAGTAATTAATTTAATATAAAAACACAAAACACAATAAAAAACCGTTTTTTAATAAAAATGCCCTTTTAAGTATAAAAATGTTTTTATACCAAATTTAACAATACAACTAATTACAATGGAATTAATTGTATTATTAATACTATAAGATAAATAATTACACTTTTAAATAAAATGAAAAAATTAAGTTTTCAAATTCTTGAAAAAATACAGTTTTCAATAATTATCAATATATTCCACTATTCACCGGAAAATCAGTCATTTCAGATAAATCTCAAAAATTCACCCAAGGATAATTTTGATTTTATAATTTCAAAAATGATATAATTTTTAGAAAATAAAAATTCTAAAATTTCCAGAAATTAATTGAATAACATTTGTGGTAAATTGTTTTAACAATGTTTTTGTATTTGTTGACAACTAACATTTTTGTATAAGAGTGCTTTTGTTATTTAAGAATCAGACATAGTCCATCGTAATGAGTTTTTTAATAAATTTGAAATTTTCTAAATGTTCAAACCCAAAAATAAAGGGGGATAAAAGTTTTTGTCTTTAAGATTTTTTTTTCAAACACAGGTTTCCAGAATCATGTTTTCCGATTGAGAAGCACCTGACTCAGAGTATCAGATCCATCAATATCAGATTCAGATCTTTAGATAAAAAATAATCAAAGGTAGAAAATTTTGTTTGTTGGAAGTTTTTCTTTTTATGTAATTAGAGAAAGAAATAAGTTTCTGAGTTATAAGGATATATTTTGTTGAGTGAAGAAGTCATAATGGCACTGAAAAGGTTTGTTGAAGAAAGTGAAGTTAGGAGTTAGAAAGTTCTCATACTTTATAATCAAAGTCAGATGATAATTTTTTGACCATGAAGTTATTATAATTCATGAAACATACTCATGATAAAATATTTTTATGAAATGGATGAATCGTAATGATTGAATTAGTTCTAGTGATCAAGACAAAGTTTTCATCAGATCCATAAGTATCAGAAATAGAAGATCAAATATAGAAGTTATAATGTGTGAAGCTAATATAGTTTGAAGAATTTAAAAGTTTATAAGTTGATTAATTATTGAATACTTTTCATCTTTACTGAAAAATCATCGTAATGGGATTTCAATCATAATAGGAAAATCCACCGTAATGGGATTTCCATCATAATAGGAAAATCCATCGTAATGGAAATTCCATCGTAATATGAATTCCATCATAATGAATATTCCATCGGACTAAATATAAGAAGAAAGGTCAAACCTTAATGAGCTGAGAAATAAAGGAAGATCGTAATGAGCTAAGAAGGAAATGCATATCACAATGATTTGAGAAAGAAAGGCAGATCATAATGAGCTGAGAAAGAAAGGAATCTCAAAATGAGATAATAAGGAAGTTTCATCATAATGCGATGAGTAGGTTTAATCATACTAAAGAAAAGTCAGGAATTTCAAGAAATATGATTATGGAGAAGAAGTTATGTAAATAGTTGAAGTGGTAAAACTTAAAATTCGATTTTTCATAAATATCAGAGAAATATGAGAAGGTTTGAAGAAGTCAAAGTAGAAGTTTAAATGCGAGATATTTTCAGAGTTTTGAAATATAAGAAATAGGGTAAAGTTCTCAAGTTTCCCAATTTATTTTTCTTAGTTTTCTATAAATAATTTCTCAGATAAATGATTCATTGATAAATTTTACATAAGCAGAAAAGGCTGAACACTTAAGAATTTGAGTGAAAGTTCTTTTCAGACTGAGATCTCATAAGAACATCAGACACATAAAATTTTTCTTAATAGACAAATGAATCATATTTATTCAATTTAATTTAGTCAATCCGACTAAAAAAGATTATATTGAGAAATTGAGTAGTGTTTGAGTTTTTCTGATTGAGAATGGGTTCATCGTATTGATAAGATTGTATTGAGTAGACTAGACTAATAAATATCGTTTTGAGTTTCTGAGAAGAGTTTGAGAAGTGTATATTGAGTAAGGAAGAATCATATTGACTTCATCAGATTGAAAAAATAGGATCCATCTAAATCAGACTGAGGATTCAGACTGAGCAATTGTGGATAAGTTTCAACAAATTATTTATTCATTTGTTTGGATAATTTGTTTTGTAATAAACTTTATGAATTGATGGGAGTTATTATAATCATTCCTATTGGGAGATATAAGGAATCTAATGGGAGTTGGAACAAGTTTTCTTCACTTATTCATAATAATTAATTTATATAGATCCACAGAAGTGGCTATGGAAAGGATGTGGGTTCTCACACTAAGATCGAACCTTGTAAATCTTGTGTGATTTACTTTATTTCCTAATTTTTCATGAATAAGAATTTACAAAAAATTTATAAAGAAATAAATCTTAACAGGTTATATGGGTTAAGTTTTTGAAATTTCTAAAACTCATAAAAAGTGAAAAACTGATTCAACCCCCCATTCTTAGTTGTTATTCGATCCTTTATAACTTTAATTGGTATTAGAGAGAAGGTACCATTGTTGAATCCTTATCATGAATAATATCAATTCTATCAAAAGTAGATAAATTCATAAATTTTATGGAAAAAATTATTATGGATGAAAAAATAGGATGATTCCTTATCTCCTATCTCTTTTCTTAGAAGTTGTTGATGCTGATACTGTTGGTTTTCCACATATTGATAAAGATGATCCTATGATGTTTATTGATAATATAAATATATAAGCTGATGGAAAGTCTAGAAATGATATCCTTATGTTCTTATTAGAAAATTTTTATCAGAAGTTAATGGGTCTCAATACTTCAAAAAGTATGCGGGACAAGCTAGAAAGTAGTTTTTGAAGGGAATACTAAAGTTAATGAAGAAAAATAAAAATCTAGTGTAGTAAGTATGAATACATTAGAATGATAAATGAAGAAACTATTTTTGAATACTTCATTAGAGTAAATGTTTTTTTTCAACATAAGAGGATATGGAGATGTCTTGAAAGATTGTACAATTGTGAATAAACTTATCCAAAACTTCCCAGATAGGCTTGATTCTAAAATTTCCTCTTTAGAAGATAAGAATGATTTATCTCATGATGAATTGAATAAATTTCTCATTTATTATGAAATGAGGAAAGATCCAGCGTTTAAAAAGAATATGAAATATGAAATAGATTTTGAATCTATGAGAAAGATGAAAATCCAAGATGTTGAAGAAGCTATACCTTGTGAGTTCAAAGATAAGGAATATGATGATTTGAATAATAAGATTATGTCTCTTATATATAAAAACTACTGGAGAGGAAGAGGAAAATATGGAGGTAAAATTCTTGTCAAATATTTTGAGTTTGGTGGAATTATACACTTTGCTATAAATTTCCCCAAGAAGAAAGTTGGTGAATATCGAGATGAGTCTGATGAAAAACATTTATAGAAGAAGTGTAACAAAAATGATAAAGAAGAAAAGTCATCCAAAAATAAAAGAAGATGTTTATTGAAAAAAAAGAAGCATGTTGAATAAGAAATTCTAATCATAATCAACTGAAAACAATTCTTCTGAAGATGAATGTTCAGAAAATTTCAAAACCTTTATTGTAGAAGTTGATAAACAAAAGAATCCTCAGATAGTGAAGAATACAATGAATAATATTATAGAGAGTATCAACTCAGAACAAGAATTATTGCATGTATTGAGTAAAATAAATCTCTAAATAAATAAATCATAATGATAAAGAAAGATTTTTAAGAAGTTACTAAAGGAATAAAAGTTGTCATCAAGAAGAAGGATGAATACATTTAGGATATCTTAAGTTACAAACTTAGAATTTATAAATAAGGAAAGATGATTGAAGATATCAATAATAAGTTGGAATCTACAAAATGAGAATTTAAATAGTTTCAATCAAAAGTTCTTAAGTCCAAAAATACCCTGATGAATATTAATTAAACCTTCAATAAAGCCTCAAAAGTAAAATTCGTGACTTCTAAAGTTGTTAAGAAGGATCAAAACAATAATCAGGTGAAATCTTCACCCACCAAAAATAATATTCCATCTGATTTTTCAAACATTTAAGGATTCTAAAAAAGTATTGGGAAATATTTGGTGGGAAAAGGATGTGAGTAACCTTTCATATCTACAAAATTTGAAAAATCACTAGAAGGAAATATGGTCCATGACTAGAGTATGTTAAAATTGGAATAAGTTATCAACCTCAATAAGGATTCTATAAAGAAATATCTTACTTCAATAAAAAATCAATATTTTATGGCTATTACTAGTGTTGTGGGATCTATGGCTACAAAGATTATAATTTTTGGAATAACCTATCTCTTCCTAGAATAATTTTTTATGAATTAAGAATAAATAACATTCTTAATCCACAGGAAGTTAGAAAAGAAAAATCTCAATATGTGAGAAAACTTCCAACAAGAAATCATTTTGAATGTTTAGAAGAGGTTTGTGGAAGATGTTATGAGTTTTTTTATCATGTTGGAAAATTTATGACAATCATTCTAGAATAAGTTTCTTATGGTGGAAAAGAAAAGTAAGTTGGAAAGAATAAAGATAAAGAAATAGATTTTTTTTGTTGCGACAACTTTAAAAAAAGTAAAAGGAATAGACTATAGATACTTGACAGTGGTTATTCTTCACATATTACAGGTGATATAAAAATCTTGAAACCTATTGAAAGTAATTATGGAGGAGTAGTTACCTTTGATAATGATAGTTTCTTAAAAATAAAAAAAATTAAAATAGCTGATATTGAAGCAGAAAAGTTGAAATCTAAGGAAGTTTTATTTGTTAATGGGATAAAACATAACTTACTCAGTGTAAGTAAAATTTGTGATGATGGAAAAGAAACAATATTTACAAAATATTATTGTGTTATAAAGAGTATAAAATATGGAAAAGTGATTAAAAAATGAGAAAGAACCAGTGGGAATCATTTCCAAACAGAAAAATTTAACAAATCCCATTACTTAAGTGATAAAGATGAAAATAAATTATGGAACTAAAGACTTGGCCATCTTGGGAAGAAAAACATGAAAAAACTTTCTAAAGTTGATGCTGTCTGAAAATTTCATGAATTGAAAAGAAGAGAATAATATGTTTATATTACTTTTCATAAAGAAAAAAATACTAATAAAAGTCATAAGAGATTTTATATTTAGTCTACCAGACCACTTGAACTTATTGATTCTAATTTATATGGGCTGATGAGACATTAATCAAAAAAAGGATATTTATACGTTATCACTTTTATTGATGATTTCACCTGGAAGAAAAATATCATGTTTATGAAGCATAAGTTAGAGGCTTTAGAAATGTTCAAGTTTTTCAGAAAAGAAGTTAAGAAAGAAATGGGGGTTTATACAAAGAATTTGATAATAGATAATGGTATCGAATTCACCAGTGATGCTTTTAAATCTTATATGAGAAAACATGGTATGAAACATCAATATAGTTCTCCCTATTCTCTAAAAAATGGATTAGTAGGAAGAAATAATCTAATCTTGGTAGAAATGGGAATAATTACATTAAAAGAATACAAACTTTCAAATTTTTACTAGAAATAAGCTATTATTACTACTGTACATATTCAGAATAGATGTTTTCTAAGACCAGAATCCAATCTGACTTCTTATAAAATGTGTTATAACACAAAAAATTCATTTAATTACTTTAAATTTTTTAGAATTCCATTTTTACTTAAAATAAAAAATATAGATTTAGGAAAGTTTGATGAGAAACCAAGGAAGGAACTTTTGTGGGTTATTCACAAAATGAAACAAGTTACAAATGTTGGAATAAAAATTTAAAAAAGTTGGTGGAATAATATGATGTGAAGGTAATTGAAAATAAAAATTTCTTAACAAAAGTTTTTGAGAATACTGAGGAGGATAAATTGGAGATTTCCCAAAATAGTGAAAGTAAGTCAAAACATCCTTATCAAGATTTAGAAAATTCATGTGGTGAGGAAAGTTCAATTGGGAGCGAAACTTTGAAATTTCCTATTTTACAAAAACATGTTAAGACCAAAAACATTATTGTAAATAAGAAGGCTCTGGTTCAGACAAGATGAAAGTTGATATTAGAAAATCAGACTTCACTTATCTCAAAATTTGAACCAAAATCAGTTTCAGAATCTATTGAATATAAAAAATGGTTTGATGCTATGAATTAAGAGTTATATTAGATTTAGAAGAATGAAAAATGGGAACATGTTTCATGGCCAATAAATAAAATTTTTATTGGAACCAAGTTGGTTAACAAAAACAAGTTAAATGAACATGAAGAAGTTTCAAGAAACAAAGATAGGATTGTTTGTGAAGGCTATGCACTGGTGGAAGGTGTGGATTTTGAAGAAAAGTTTTCCCCAGTTTTAAGATTAGAAACTATTAGAATGTTACTTTCAGTGGGTTCACATTGGAATTAATTTTTTTATGGATGTAAAGTCATCATTCTTAAATGGTGAGATTGAGGAAGAAGTTTATATTGAACAACCTTGTGGGTTTATACTTTATGAGGATGAGAAAAAAGTTTGTAAACTGAATAAATCTTTTTTATGGGATGAAATAATCTCCACATGCTTGGAATTCAAAACTTGATATTTTTTTGAGAATTTTAATTTTTTATAAAGGAAATGTTGATAGAAACTTATATTTGAAATATTTTGACTTCATAACTCTAATTGTAATTATTTATGTGGATGATAAGATTTTTTCTGGGGATAGAGAAGATTTTTGTAAAACATTTTCTGAATAAATGAAGAAGAATTTTGAAATTTCAATGTTGGGATAATTAACTATCTTTCTTGGATTACAATTTAAAAAAAGAAAAATACATTTTATTATCTAAAGAAAAGTATGCCAGGGAATTGTTAAATAAATTTAGCATGGAAGAATCCGAATAACTTTCTACTCATATTTCAGTGAGTAAAAAGTTGTGTAAATATGAATCCAATTTTTTTTTGAATCAGAAATATTTTCAAAACCTGATAAAAAGTATTATTTATCTTATAGCCTCAAGGCCTGATATTGTTTATGGTGTGAGTTTGTATCCCATGTATCAAATTATTCTGAAAGAATCACATATGTTAGCAGCAAAAAGAATTCTGAGATATTTCAAAGGAATAACTTCACATGATTTATTAGAAAAAATAAATAGTGAGATAAAGTTTCATGGGCTAACTGATGCTGATTGGGATGGATATTGAAATTATATAAATTAAACCTCATGAGGAACATTTTCTTGTGTGAATTTTGTGTGATTTGGTATAGTATGAAACAAAGTTTAGTAACTTTGAGCATAGATAAATCCAAATATGTTACAGCTACTCAGGATTGTACTCAAATGTTGTGGATGAAAGTTCATTTATAATATTTTAAAGTAAAATTTTCCCAACCATTGAATATAATTTGTGATAACTAGAGTGAAATTTATCATTCTAAAAATCTTGTCTAACATTCAAGATCAAAACACATTGATATAAAGTTTCAATTTATAAAAGAGAAAGTTTTTGTTGGAGATTTCAAGTTGGAATACATCCCAAAAAAGTATCAAATTTCTGATATTTTTACAAAATCCATGCCGAAAGAAAGCATTGTGGAATTAAGACTGAAACTTCATGTTCAACATGCTCCCATGACTTCCTAAACCTCATAATAAATATACCCACTATTATTTGGATTATATTGAAAAAGGGGGATAAAAATTAACAACTTTTTTAATTTTTAATAAGTATTTAATTATCTTTATTCAATGAATTTGAAGCTATGGTTATCATAAAAGGGGGAGAAAACAAGAAAAGTGGGAGAAAAAGAAAAGTGAGGGGGAGTTTATCTTTACATGGCCGAAAAATTTTCTTACCACCATGGGATAAAATTCCTTCAAAATCATTACTTAATGAATAGTGTGGTGTCATGACACTCTCTTTTGATAATGGATATGTTTTATTAAAAGTCAAAAAACGTGAGTTATTTAAAAAAATTGACTTATGAAATTTTTTTGAGAGTTGGAAATGTTATTAATAAGGGTTTTCAACAAATCCAAAGGGGTAGACTGAAGAACCTTTGAGATAAATTGTTTTAACAAATTTATTGTATTTTTTGACAACTATCCTCTTTGTATAAGAATGATTTTGTTATTCAGGAATTAGACTTAGTTCATCATAAGGTGTTTTTTCAAAACGTTTAAAGTTACTAAATGTTCAAACCCAAACATAAAAGGGGAGAAATGTTTTTATCTTCAAGAAATTTTTTTTGGACATAGGTTTCTAAAATCACATTTTTCGACTGAGAAGAACCAGACTTAGAGTATCTGATCCATCAACATCAGATTCAGATCATTAGATCCAAAATAATCATTGGAAAAAATTATTATATTCTAGAAGTTTTAATTTTTTTAATCAGAGAAAGAAATAAGTTACCGAGTTATAAAGATAGAAGTTGATGAGTGAAAAAGTCACAATGATGCTGAAGAGGTTTGATTAAGAAAGTGAAGTCAGAAGTTAGAAAGTTCTTAAACTTTCTAATCAAAGTCAGACGATGCTTTACTGATCATGAAGTTATTATAAATCATGAAACATACTCATGATAAAATCCTTTGATGAAATAGAGGAATCATAATGATTGAATATTTTCCAATGATCAAGATGAAGTTTTCATCGGATCTAGAAGTACCAGAAATAGAAGACCAGATCCGGAAGTGAGAATGTGTGAAGCTGATAAAGTTTGAAGAATTTTGAAGTTGCTAAGTGGATTCATCATTGAATACTTTCCATCTTTATTGAAAAATCATTGTAATGGGATTTAAATAGTAATTGGAAAATCCATCGTAATGAGATTTCCATCATAATGGGAAAATCCATCATAATGGGAATTCCATCTTAATATGAATTCCATTGTAATGAGGATTCCATCAGACTGACTCTAAGAAGGAAAGTCAGACCGTAATGAGACCAGAAATAAAGACATATTGTAATGTGTTGAGAAAGAAAGGCATATCATAATGAGATGAGAAAGAAACACATATCGTAATGAGATAAGAAATAAAGGAAGGTCATAATGACCTGATAAATAAGTTTTATCATAATGAGATAAGGAGGTTTCATCATACTAAAGATAAGACAAGAATTTAAAGAAAGATGATTATGAATTATAAGTTATGTGGAGAGATGAAGTGGTCAAACTTGAAATTAATTTTTTTGTAAATCTCAGATAAATATGAATTTTTTTGAATAATTCAAAGTTGATGTTTAAATGTGAGAGATTTTTAGAGTTTTAAAATTTAATAAAGTAGGTAAAGTCTTCAAATTTACTACTCATGTTTTTCTCAATTGCATATAAATACTTTCTCAGATCATTCATTAATTGATAAATTTTATGTAAGTTGAAAAGTTGGAGCACTGATGAATTCAAGTGAAATTTGTTTCTGGACTGAGATCTCAGAAGAATATTAGACACTTGATAGCTTTGTTTACTAGATAAGAGAATAATATTGAGTGAATAATATTGAGTAGATCAGACTGAAGAAGATCGTATTGAGCAGTTGAGCAGAGTTTGATTTTTTCGTATTGAGAATGGGTTCATCATATTAAGAAGATCATATTGAGTCAATTAGACTAAGAAATATAGTATTGATTTTCTAAGTAGAGTTTGAGAAGTGTATATTGAGTAAGGAAGAATCGTATTGACTTTATCAGATTGAGAAAATCAGATCTAGCCAAATCGGACTGAGGATTTAGACAGAGAAATTATGGAGAAGTTTCAACAAAGACTTTATTATTTTGTTTGGCTCAATTATTTTGTAAGAAAATTTGTAAACTAATGGGAGTTAGTATGTTATGACCAGACCCATATTAGATTTTGAGTCGTAACTACCCCAAGCCTCCCTCCATAGGCTAGGGGGTGGAGACTAGCACCGAAGGAAAAATAACTTAGGGATGAATTTTCTTAAGTACATGTACACACACACAAACACAACCAAATCAATGAAAAAGTGCAGATGTAAAAGAAAAAAAAGATTCAACACTTCTATAAATAAACCACAAACATGCATCGACCTATAAACAGTAAAATTATAGGTGCTGTAAGTAAATTGAAAGGGAAAAAGAGAAAAATACATGCCCAACTAGAAATGTGCCACAAACCGGCAGTGGGTGGAAAAATTAAAAGAGATGGGAGATCCCCACTCCTGAATCCCAAGATAAGACCACCACACATGGTCCAAAAACCCCGTATCCCTAAGCTTTTATAATTTCACGATCAACCGATCGGTCGTCTACTAGGGAACACCAAGTGCAGGTAAATCCCAAGAAGGGGTGAGTATAAAAATACTAAGTAGGATGCCCCGAAGGCTCAAGGGAGTAACAAAACATGTACTAAAGAGGGTAGAAGTATATATAACAAGGTACAATGAAAGAGTATATCTCAACTCAATGATATAGTAAAGTAAGATCATCCAAGAACAAGAAGCTAGAAACGGTGATAATATGATCTTATTGTCGAGTCTTCGCTACCAATAACAGGAGGGTAGACTCATCCAACCATAAGAAGATAGACACGGAAAGCACGTGGCATACCCCACACATATTCAACTCTCTTGGAAGGAGAGCATCCAAAACCCAAGGAGTGGGTACAATAACCAGGATAAATATATGCTCAATGAAAGAAACCCAAACAAAGGAGTAAGGGGATTTCTATCTCACTAGATCAGCCCAGGAAACAATTGTAGCCAACAGTTCCAAAATTAACCACCATCGATGCCCAATATCCCACACGTCTTATCTAAACTACAAGTCAAGGGGGATCAATCACTGCACCTTGATACTATCAACTTTGGGCAGGCTTGTCTCACCCACATGGTTTTAGGTTACATCACAAGGAAATGTCTTGGTGGGAAAGGAACCCCTCTTCCTTGAGAGTCCAAAGGCACGTCAAAGCACATCTCGTCACCATGCTGCATAGTCAAGAGATCGTGTATCAAGGTTGAGGACGCATTCCCACCTTGGATGGAGGGTTCCACTCCAGTGTCATTGAAGACCCATCCCCAGCCCAAATGAAGGGTTCTACTCAGAAAAGATCGAGGACCCATGCCCATCCAGCTGCAGGGTTCCACTCTAGTGGCATCAAGGACCCATCCCTAGCCCAAAAGAAGGGTTATACTCATAAAATATTAAGGAACCATGACCAGCATGGCTAGAGGGTTCCACTATAGTATCGTTGATGACTCATCCCCAGCCTGGCTAGAGGGTTCCACTGAAGTATTATCGATGAACCATGCCTATCCCAACTGGAGGGTTCCACTATGAATACATCAAGGAACTACATTGTCCATCCCTGTTAGATGGTACCTTAGAGCTATCATCAAGAATTCCAAAATCCAATCCCACTAGATTGTAAAATCGGTACTTCTTGAGGGATTCTGCCTCATCAAAACCATCATCGAGCATCTCTTCGAATAGGCATCATGATCGGAACATTGAGCATTGCCTCAGATAGGTATCACACTTGGAGAATCTCACATTGCATCTCAAAATCCACTATGGATGGAACCATCACGTTCTACGTAGAAAAAAACTCAGGATAGGATACTCACATGCCAAAATCTGAGTCCAACAGAAGGAGATATGAGCGGTAGAATATTCGTAGAGTAGTACATGATGCATGTGGGGTCCACACAATGTGTAAACCCACCTCATCGCCCGACCATGTACCTAGAAGTACTCAGGCACTAAACTGTGAACTAGTATACACAAGGTGTGCTAGTTTACTCTCAAAGTACATGGCACCTTTAGCTAACAGGCTGATCAGCGCACATTGCTTGTTACTGACCAAAAGGAAGAAAATGAAATTCTATCGACATGCCTCTTTCAAATGGCCCTAGATAACCAAATAGATCACACCATCATGATCCTTGTGAAAAAATTCATAGGATTGACTATTCATTTTCCTGAATTGGACTCCTGGTGAAGAAAATTCATTTCTTAGTATTGCGCATGGACAATGTTACGTGTGACCCACACCATGATCCGGAAACACATCAAACAAATTGCGCCATTGTGATCCTCATGGAAAATCACACAATATTGGCTATTCATTTGTCCCAAATAGACTCCCGGTGAATACACTGCATTCCTCAACGCTGTGCACAAATAGTGCCCCATGGGGCTCACGACTCGATCCCGAAACAAATCAAAAGGATTTCACCATTGCGATCCCCTTGAAAAAACACATGGGACTGGATATTCATTAGTCCAAAACTAACACCTGGTGAAAAAGTTTCACTTCACCACAAATGCCCAAAACGAGGATAATGGGTCCCACACACCAAAATTCGATTTAAGTGCCCAAAACTAGTCTTGAAAAGTCTGCCTCAACTCTAGGGTTTCATCACCTCTAATGACATGTCAATCAAACATTGTATACAGATGTACGGTTTGATACGAGTTTCCCCAAATAATAATAATTATATTATTATCATTATAAATGGACGTTTCGTACCGCTAAACTCTGAGCACAAAACAAAAAGTACCCAAAGTGGCCTTAAAAGATCTGCCTTGATGTAAGGGTCATGTGGATGTAGAAAGAACATGAAACAAACCCTTGGTTTGAGAGATATGAGGGTTTTAATAAAAACCTCAGTCCGAACCAATCGGACCGGCCCCGACTGGCTGGTCCGACTCACTCAGCCGGTTGGACACCGACTCTCAGTCATGCCGCTTTCCAGCGCAATGCGCCACCCTCGACCACTGGACTCTGTTGTGCCAGCCTCCATGACCAGCCGTCATGTTGTCGTGTACCTCCACGCCTCCACCGCGCTGGGTCCTGTGCCACCGCCTACCACCAAGCCCAGCCGCCGTGCCACTGCCTGTCGCTGAGCCTAGACACCACCTTTCGGAGCCTCCCTCACTGGAACCTGCATCTTAAAACTTCCATGGATCACTATGATCACTCCGGTGATCCAAATTTCGATCCGAGACAAGATCTGGACTTTCCAGAACGATACCTTCATAGTGCCCACCTTCGCTCGACGATCTGCTGAAATTTTGGCACAGTGAAAAGTAAATGCCTCTTTTTCTTATCATTGTACTTCCTATGGTGCCCTAAACTTGAATCCGAGCATAGATCATGACTCCTCAGGTTGAGAGCTTTATAGATATGGGTCTTGCTTCAAGATCAAAGATTGTTTGAGCATAGAAAAATGATTATCATCGAAAAATGATGAAGAACACGAAGAATGAGAAGAACGGATGATCCCAAATCAAAATAGGTGATGTACATTTTTAGTTCTGCCATCAACAAAGGATTCTAAAGTAGTGAATTTCAAAAGAAACTGAAAACAATAACAAAGGATTCAATTGAGGGCTGCAAAATCTGAAATAGAAATCCTACCATGAATTTGGATCCACCGTTGTATCCGCTATGCTATTATCTATTAGTGCCTGTATTTTCGTCACGATCTAATGAAGTTCAGACATCAAATCATAGTTAGACAGAGCACTATAGTCTGAGAGAGAAATGATCTAACTCTAGATCCTTTCTCTAAACTCCTATTTATAGGAAACTGTCAGCGGTCGTGAAATCTGAATCTCCCATGCCCTCTCAACTGAGGTCACCCCTAGGGAAAACACCACACTATGAACTCAACAATGGTCTCAGATTTCTAATTTGAGTCCCCGTTATGAAGTTAATCAAAGTATCGTTTCAAATAAAACAATTTTATTTAATTATTTTATTTACTGTTTTTCCCTCCGGGACTTTTTCTACAGAAGGCTTGCACCGACAAAAATTATACCTCTCTTAGGGTAAATGACATGCTCCGGACTCAATCACAAACTTGGATTTATAATACGAGTTACAGTTTTAGATTTATTTGGGTTGGAGATATTAAATGAATGAATTAATAAATTAATTCATCCATTTAATGTACCACTAATGACCGAGGGGTCCAAACGTCCTACACTAACATATTTTATGTCATGCTTAGGGTAAAAACCGCGTTATATACCCAACTGTGGTCTTAGATTTATGATCTGATTAACAATTTAAGAGATATCCTAGTTCCATCATGTGAATAGTATAAAAACACTTAATATTTTTGTATAATTTATTCCAGGCACACCATGCCTCATAATTGCACGCCGTCTCAGCTCCTAGCTTTGAAAATATTTGTAGGAATATTCCAAAGTCTTATAAGAAAAAAACCGGGTCTCTACAAGTATGATATTTTCTATCAGGAGATATAAGGTGTCTAATGAGAGTTGGTATAAGTTGTATTAACTTATTTTTAATAAGGAATTTCCATAGATCCATAGGAGTGGCTATAGTAAGGATGTAGTTTCTCACACTGAGACCAAACCATATAAATCTGGTGTGCTTTACTTGCTTTCCTATGTTTTTTTTGTGATTATTTACTAAAAGTTGATAAGGAAATAAATCTTAACAGGTTGTATGGGTTAAGTTTCTAAAAGTTTTGAAACTCATAAAAAGTGAAAAACTAAGTCAATCCCCCTTCTCAGTTTTTATTCGATCCATTAGAACTTCAATTAATTATAATATTCACTCATATAAATAAATAAAACCATTTTTTAAGAAAAATTATTTTTGAAGAATAAAACGAATTTACTGAAAATTGAGTATTTATTTAATCAGAATTTACTAATAAATTTTTATTGAATATGACCTTTATATATATATATATATATTATAATTTAGTTACTTATATTCATACCTACCGATTCAATTTCTATTTAATATCTATTATAAAATAATAACATTTCATGGTCCATTTAATCACGATATTTCATGTTGTACATGCTATCAAACATAGTGTTCTTTTATATTCTTGGGGTGTTACATTCTCCCCCATTAATAAATTTCCACCTCATAATTTGAACTTGTTCTCGGTAATCAAGGGTTTGATATTTGAAAATTCCTTTTTTGAAAAACCAAATTTTTAAAGGGGTTAATAATTATTCCTTTTAAAATGAGGGAAAAGAAAAAAAATTATGGCAATCTAGAATAACACGTAACTAGGTTTCCAACTTGGGGAAAATTAGTGGGAAGTGAAAATATAGACATGGAGGAAAAAATAATTTCTAAATAATGAAGGATAGTGACAAAGAACATTGATCACAAGAAATTGAATGATTATGATAAAGTTAATAACCAAAAAATGATAAATCAATAGGGTGTAAAAAATACCATTGATTCATCATAAATGAATGTAATATGATATTTTTTAGGATCCTTTTACAAGAGTTGAGTATTTTCTTTACCATATATACTATGAATATAAGGAAATATACTTACTTGATTTTATTCAAATCCATAGACACAATTTCATTAGTTGGTTTCATGTTTCAATCAATTTACACATTTATCTCATTTTTTAATCCAAATGATGAGTATTTAAGATGATTGATTCATTCCTAAATCACTATAATCAACTACTAACAAATAAAATGATCCATGAAAGGATAACAAGATATTCATCCTATCTTTAGACATTAATCAAAGCCAAAAAGGTTTGCACAATATAATCTAATATATAAAATTTACAAACCTTTATATTAATAATTAATCTAAAAAATTCAACAATAAACCCAATGTTTCAACTTAGATCACTCCATAAATAAATATCCTTGAAAATTTTTAAAATATTCTTGAAAAAGTTTAAAACCCAAAAATCATATAGATTAGATAATATAATTTTCCAAAATAAACTTAATATGTATCTCTAAACAATATTAGTCACTCAAAAAGTCATACAAAAAATGAATATTCCCTAATCATATAATATACAAAATATACTAATTTTTTTTCAAAAAATAACCCAAATCACCATAATCCCAAAATAAAATAATATATACTTCCAAAATAAAATTCAACATTTATTACTCAAATAAAAATCCCATATTATCCAAAATTATTTCTATTTACCTTAATTGAATAATTTTCTTAATATAATAATTTTCTTCCAAAATAAATTTAATCACTTTATCACCAAATCAATTTTCAATCCCATGGATATCTATATGATAAAATACATATTCCCAAATTGTAATAACCCATAATTACCTCAACATAAAAGATCATATAAACCCAAAAGGTTATCAATTCCTTTAAACTTATATTTACAAAATAGAAAGTCATTCTTCCCCAAATAATTTTTTCACATGTTAAGATTAAGGGTTAATATACCTATAATATTTATCAAAACTCAATATATGACTTCCAAAGTATTCACATCACATAAAACATCAAAATTGGTGTATAAAACTTTGAACTTATGAGAAAACATAAAATTATAAAGCCATGATGATATCTAAAACTATTAAGTTAACCTCACATGAAAACATAACTTCTTATAAAAATTAAATCTATCTTTATTTCTAAAATAAAATAAAAAACTATTGAATACATTCCATAAATAAAAATTCAATAAACTTCACCCAATATTACATAAATCACTTTTATATCAAATCACTAATAAATTCCAAAGTCATCAGTACTATCAACTTTACTTTATGAACATCAATTATCACTTTAACCCAACTAAATTTTATTATATCAACATCAGAAACACAATAAAGGTTTTATACTACTCAATCACGTGTTTTGCATAAAATATCACCTTACCATTAAATAAATTTTCTAGGTTATAAATACCATTCAACATATTCTTAAAAATCATTAAGGAAAAACTTCTATAGAATAATCCTTAGATTTTTAATGATTCTTACAATCAAAATATCATTGATGTAATAATTATACAACATAATTATCAAATCGCAATACATAAACACTCAAATCCTTCCACTTTAAATATTTTCATAAAATAATTCCTTCCTTATCCTAAGATTTAAACCTTGGATTTGGTCATTGGCTCAGATATTGTTCATATTCCCCATGATTCTCGCTCAAATTTACCCAAGAGAAGAAGGTAGGATGGTCCTTGTAGTTTATCTTGGGTTGTCGAATCCTCAGAGACCTAAGAAGTAACCTATAGACACGTACATTCTATGGACTATTTTTGGATATGAAGTGGCCAACTTGGGTTTATTTTAGATGGGTTTAAAGGAACTCTAAGATACTTAAGTGAATTCAATTTAAAAGAATGAGTTGATCCTAGGTTATCGCTCGGGGTGGATTGGACGTATTTTCTTTTTAATGATTTCAATTTCTTATATTTGAGATGGGTTCATTCAAGGATATAAAACAACATCATAAATTACTGGTTTAATTCCTACACCCTTTAATACTAATCACCTATACACTTGAAGGATAAAAGGTTTGAGCACTTCAAGGTAAATGTTCGTATTAGCACTAGAAGTGTGTGGCCTTAAATTCAACAAGGACGATGGAGTTTAAAAATCATCAAATAAAAATATCAATTGAAGAAGTGATTATACATTAATGAGGTTATAAATAACATCCAATACATCCCCTTTCTACTCCCTTAGATCAACCCATAAGTGGCTTATCCCTCCATTGATCCCATGGTTTCAATGGAAGCGGAAAGTAGACTCATGAGGGAGGAAATATAGAAGTAAAGAAAACAACAAAAATAAAATGATCACTCCACCTTTGTGTGAATAATTTCACAAGGTTTGGTGTGAATAAATTCACACCTTCATCCAACGGTATCAAATTGATATGAAGAACAACAGAATAAGAGTAGAATAAGAACTTTTATTAAGAAACTAAAGTGAATTGAACAACTTACATGTGAAAGACAAATTTGAGACAACCAAATTGCAGCATAACATTACAATTGAACAAAGCATCCAAGATCATCAACTCATTCACCACCACTACCTTAAATAGGAATTTTTATCCCTTGGGTCGAGCCTCTAATAGTCCAAGTCTCCTCAATTAATTGTGGTAGGCCATAGGTGGGTGGAAAGTAAGGAAGAGTTGATTTTTCCACCCTTGACCTGAGGTGGCAGCCAACTTTCCTTAACAGAACAGACGTGCTTGGAATGCCTTATAGATGGCTGAATTAGAGTGGTACATAGAAGAATACACTGGAGTTCCGTATTTCTTATATCCACCCGTAAAATTTGTGCCCATTTGGAGTTGTGGATTCCAAGATATGATCATATTAGTGGACTATTTTTCTGGGACGCAGAATCTGGATCAGAATTTTACCTCTAACTTGGGCCGCCTAAATGGACACCATGGAGGCCGAATTAGCATTGGATCCTGAAGGGTTATTTGTTCCTATACATGTCTTATATTATCCCATGAAATATGGGATTAATTGAGACTGTATGTTGGGCCCCACAGTCTCATCAGTGGGATGTGTCCAATCTGACTTCTCCAGAATTGTTTCCTTTCACCACAAAATATTCCCATCTTCTTCTATGAATTCCCCATTAATCCCTGAATAAAACATGTTCATATTTAAGTGTAGATAAATTTACAAAAAAATATCAAATTAAATTATGTATAATTAGATTCCTTAAATTCAGATGAATCATTGGGTACTTTAAATGATGTTAAAAAATGTACCACATAATAGTGCATTTTAAGAAGGTATTACAATCATAATGTGAAATGATGTTCAAAGTGTAAAATGCACTAAAATGGTGTTTATGAATAATAAATAACATGAATATTATGTATATTAACAATGAATATTAGCGTCATTTAGTGGCTAATCACACCCCCCAACTTGAGTTTTGCTAGTCCCGAGCAAAATATATCTCAACAATATGAAATTCGAATTCCCTTTTCCAAAAACATTTTAATACACAATGATCACCAGAAACCCTTATACCAAACAATCATGAAACCTATCAAAATATTTTAATACAAGATATTTTCACAAGAAGATCCCAATCCCAAGCCCATTCCTTTGTTCAAATTCATTGCCATATTTCATCCAATATCAATTAAGTATGAGGATGTGTTGTGCATCACGATAGACATGGGGGTTCATTTTTATTCAAGGGGGGAATGATGGAAGATCTAGGTGGAATCACATTTCAATATTAAGACGAGTATTCATTTTTTTTATTGTATTATTTTTTTTGTTTTTTTGTTTGTTATTTTTTACAATTTTTCCATGGTAATTGAAGTTGCACTCAAAAGAGTCAACCCCTATAGCGAGACTTTGCCGATGACTCCCAGGCTCAAAGAACATAGGGCACCAAGTGAATCCCACATACTCGGGAATCATCTCGAGTTAAATCAGTCAAAAACAAATTCAAATTACCAAAAATAGAGATAAAATTACTAACTCTGGGCCAGAAAACTATGGAGTCACGATCCCCAAGTGCTGAAAGCCACACATTAGATCATTTTATTGCTCTACGTGCAAATTTTTTTTGTTTATTTTTTTTGAATACTCATATTAAACTAAAATGATCACCAAACCTATGCTATTTATTTGGGGGACCCCATGAACTAAACTAATACCCCACTATCCAAAGGACGCGCATTGTGATCTTTTTTTTATTTGGATGAAAATATAGATGATGAAATATCACATTGGACCGCCACACTTTCCAAAATCTATGCTCATGAAATTATACAAGGATTAAAATCAGAATCAAGGCATGCTAAATTATTTGATACTCAGTTTCAAAGTGTGCGATGTGTATTACCATGTTCAAAGTTAAAGGATTTTTTCCTTCCATTTACACATTTTTTTTTCAAATCATTCATTTTTTTTGACACAAAATCATTTTTTTTATCTTATCTCCCCCCCAACTTAAAACAACACTATCCCCAGTGTTTGAAGAAATTAAAATTTATAAGGAGTAGAGGTAGATAATGGAAGTTCAAAAAGGAAATTGAAACTGAGGATCATGGAATGAAATCACCTGGTGGTTGAAGTTGAAGTTCATGCTGCTCCAAATTAGTCCTTTGATCTCTTGGGGGATGTAGGAACCTCCTTGATTGAACATGTATCACCCAAAATAGTACCTGAACGAAAAGAAGAACAAACCAGACAAAACAAACAACACAACGACTTATTTAATTCCAAGTATCATCATTTTTATGGTTTTTCCTGTTTTTCTGTTTTTTTAAAATCAAACTAATGATACATTGTCTTATTTTAATTTTTTGGGTAAGGTATTACTCAGGGATCACACCGCACGACACAGATGAATATGGTGCTCCCCTTTCATACCCATCCATACTCACAATAGAAGAACAGGTCAACAATACTTTTTAAAATATAAAAATTATTAATTAATCCTATCTAAAATATAAATTTTATTAAAACAAAAAAATGATAGAAAACTTTAAAACCATGGGTTTCCTCCCATGAAGCGATTTGTTTAACGTCGTTATCCTGACATGGATCCTAAATCTATAAATTTTTTCCTGGTTGATAGGTTGGCTCAGTTAACTCAACCTCTATTTCCTGTTTATTGAATGATTCAATGAATGATTTTAACCTTTGACCATTGACCTTGAAAATGTTACCACTTGTGGGATCTTGAATCTCTACTTCCCCATGGGGGTACACATGATGCACTATGAAAGGTCCTGACCATCTAGACCTTAACTTTCCCTGGTGTAAATGAAGTTTTGAACTATACAAGAGCACAAGTTTTACCGGTTCAAAATGTTTGAACTTGATATTACTAGATTAGTAGGATTTAACTCTAGCTTTATTGATCCTTGAATTTTCATAAGCCTCCATCCGTAGTTCCTCCAGTTCATTGAGATCTAATTTCCTTTTTGTTCCGGCCAATGAGAGGTCATAATCCATTTTCTTAATTGCCCAAAAGGCCTTATGCTCAATTTCAACAGGTAAATGGAATGATTTTCTATAAACCAACCTATATAGGGAAATTCCTAAAATGGTTTTATATGCGGTTAGATAGGCCCAAAGAGAATCTAAGAGTTTCTCAGACCAATCTTTCCTAGAGGGGTTGACGGTTTTTTCAAGAATTTGCTTAATCTCCCTATTCGCTAACTCATCTTGACCATTAGTTTGAGGATGGTATGCATAGGACACTTTATGAGAAATACCATACTTAGACATGAGTGAAGAGAATGGGCGGTTGCAGAAATGGGTTCCTCGATCACTGATTATAGCCCTAGGAATTCCAAATCGAGAAAATATGTTCTCTTTTAGAAATCAAATCACAACATGATAATCATTAGACTTGGTGGGAATGGATTCAACCCATTTTGAGACATAATCAACAACTAAAAGGATATAGAGGTATCCCCTAGAGTTTGGGAAGGGTCCCATGAAATAAATTCCCCAACAGTCAAATATTTCAACCACTAAGATGGGAGTGAGTGGAATTTGATTCCTTTTTGTGATGGAACCTACTTGTTGACACCTAGGACAGATTTGAAAAAATGTGTAGGAGTCCCTTGAGAGGGTGGTCCAGAAAAGACCACATTGAAGAATCTTAGAAGATGTTTTCTTAGAGGAAAAGTGACCTCCACATGCCTCACTATGATAGAATTTAAGGATGGACTCTTGTTCAGATTCTGGGACACACCTTCTAATGACTTGGTCAGGGAAGAACTTATAGAGGTATGGATCATCAAACACATATTGTCTAACATCAGAAAGGAATTTCCTTCAAGCTTGAGTCCCTAATAATTTTAGAATGACTCCTATAACTAAGAAATTGGATATGTCGGCATACTAAGGGCATTCACTCACAAAGTATAGGTGTTCATCAAGAAATGAATCAGACATAGAAAGGTGATTTGAGTTGTCTTTCAATTCCATCCTAGAGAGGTGATCAGCTACAACATTTTCAATGCCCTTTTTATCCTTGATTGTGAGGTCAAATTCTTGTAATAGAAGGACCCACCTAATCAGTCTAGCCTTAGAATATTGTTTTTTGAAGAAGTATTTTAGTGCAGAATGGTCAATGAACACAGTGATGGGGGATCCTAAGAGGTAGGACCTAAACTTATCTAAGGCAAACACAATAGAAAGTAACTCCTTTTTAGTAGGGGTGTAGTTTATTTGGGAATCATTTAAGGATTTCCTTGCATAAGCAATGACACAAAGAGTTTTATCACAACGTTTTCCTAACACATCTCCTACAACAAAGTCACTGGAATCACACATAAGTTCGAAAGGAAGGTTCCAATTTGGAGATTTCATAATGGGAGGAGAGGTGAGAGAGGATTTGAGGGTTGAGAATAAACCCTCACAGCTTTCTGTCCAAACAAATGGAGCATCCTTAAGTAGGAGAGCACAAAGGGGATGAGATATTGAACTAAAGTCCTTGATGAATATTCTATAGAAACCAGCATGTCCTAAAAAAGACCTCACTTCCTTGATAGTTTTGGGTGATGGAAGGTGACAAATGATGTCAACCTTGGCTTTATCGACTTCAATCCCCCTACCTGAGACCAGATGACCTAGAACTAGTACCTCTTTAACCATGAAATGGAATTTTTCCTAGTTTAGGACCAGATTATTTTCTTCACATCTTGACAAGACTCTCTCCACATTTTCCAGACATCCTTCAAAAGTATCCCCAAACACAGAGAAGTCATCCATGAATACCTTTAGAAAATCCCCTACCATGTCTGAGAAGATTCCCATCATGCACCGCTGGAAGGTTCCAAGAGCATTGTATAAACAAAAGGGCATGCGTTTGAAGGAAAAGGTTCTGAATGGACATGTGAATGTAGTCTTCCCTTGGTCCTCTATGGAGACCTCAATTTGATTATACCCCGAGTACCCATCTAAGAAACACTAGAAGGTATGACCTATCACTCTCTCAAGGACTTGGTCAATGAATGGTAAGGGGAAATGGTCCTTCTTAGTGAATGAGTTTAGATTCCTATAGTCAATGCATACCCTCCATCCACTACTCACCCTTGTTGGAAGAATCTCTCCATCCTCATTGGTTATCACTGTGATTCTAGCCTTTTTTGGAACCACATGGATTGGACTCACCCATTCACTCTCAGTTATGGGATACATGATACCAGCTTTTAACAATTTTAGAATTTCTTTCCTTACTACCTCCATGAGATTAAGATTGAGTCACCGTTGAGGTTGAAGACATAGATTTGAATCAGATTCCAGAATAATCCTATGAGTCCCAACAAGTGGGCTAATCCTGGGAATATCAGACAGGGTCCGACCAATGGTTTTCTTATGTTTCCTAAGGACATCTAGAAGTATCCCCTCATGATTGGATTCAAGAGAAGAATAAATTACAATAGGATGTGTTTGATTGTCCCCTGGGAAGGCATAATTTAGTGTAGTAGGGAGTTACTTCAATTCAAGATCAGGTTGGTTCATAATTTCCGCAGAAGATTGGGACATTGGATCAAGATCAATTTTATTTCCTAAAGTTTTAGATTGGATTGATTCCCCACATGTAGAAGTTTCAATTACTAGATTGGCCTGATCAGTTTTAGGGAAGGAAGTTGGAGTGGTCTCCATGAAAGTGGTTTCTTGAAAGGTTTCACTGATTGTTGGACCTAAGACTTCATCATAAGAGCAATTTGAAAATGATTCAATCCAAGGAGATAAACTTCCTTCATATGAACAAAGGAAATCAATCTCATCCTGACTTAAACATCCATCAAATATTCCTTGATGTTATATGGATTCATAATCAATTATTCCTATCATGTTTACTTCATGAATGTCCTCGTCATCCCCTATTTGTGAGCTTGCAATATAGATGTTCAAGTCTAGACTCATGTTTTCAAAGGTGATGGTCATGTTTCCATTTCGGACTCGGATAACAGAGTTGATTGTTGCAAGGAAAGGATGACCAAGGATGATTGGGGTTTGTTCCTTATTTCCTATGTTTGTATGGTTGTCAAGTATAATGAAGTCAGCAGGGTAGATGAAGTTTTCAACCTTTACCAGAACGTCCTTTAAAATCCCCTTTGTAACCCTAATGCTATGTTCAACAAGTTGAAGTGTGACAGATGTGGGTTGGAGATCTTCTAGGCCTAACTGGCAGTACACAACATATGGGATGAGATTGACACTAGCACCTAGGTCACACAAGGCCTTGAAAACTTTGCTCTCTCCTAGTTCAACATTGATGTAAGGGAAACCCGGGTCTTTCAACTTAGGAGGAATGGTCCCTTGAATGGTGGTACTCACATTAGCAGCCAAAAAGACTTGGTTTTTATGTGAATTTTTTTTTAAAAGTGCACAAGTCCTTAAGGTACTTTGAGTAGGAAGGTATGGTTTGGATGGAATCAAGAAGGGGAATGTTCAACTTGACTTGTAAGAAGATTTCCCTCAATGTTTCACTCAGTTCAGGCTTGGGTTTCCCCCTCATGCGTTGAGGAAATGGTGCAGGTTGTGGGGTTGTTTGTTGAAGAGTTGTTTCTTTGAAAATATTATCATGTTTTTCAATTTGATCATTTGGTTCATTTTAATTTTCATCCATGTTTGAATCTTCAGGCGGGTTTTGAATTAGTTGTTCAGGTTTCTCAATTTATTTCCCACTTCTTAAAACAATCACAGCCTTTAGTTGTTCATGAGTTGTTTGAGTACAACTTGACTCTCCCCTTGAAGTTGAGGATGGAACCACCTGAGTAGGCATGAGTGCCTTTCCATTTTTGATGGTTTGAAGTTATTGTTTTAGGGAAGAGACTTTTGAGTTCATCCTCTCCATTTTTTTGCACAGTTGTTCTAGTAGGCTTTGTGGAACAGTTTGGGTTGGTGCTTGAGAAGATTGGTTTATCCCAGGGGGATATTTTGGAGGTGATATGGTTTGTTGAAAATGGACTGGTGGATGTTGGTATTGGATAGGTTGGGTTTGGAACTGGTTATGGGTTTGGTAGTTCTGATGGGGGTAAGGATTTTGTCCTTGTGGTTGGCTAGGTTGTTGGTTATCTTTCCAGCGGAAGCCTAGGTGGTCATTATACCTTGGGTTGAAGTTTTTTGGTATTGAGGCTTTTGAAAGTTCAAGGCATTTACTTCCACTGGGGGTCCTCCTAAAAGAACATCCTTGATAGATGGAATGGTTGGGCATTTTTCTGTCTTATGGTCATGTTTGTCACAAATTGTGCAAATAGGGTCAATAGTTTGGATTTCATAGACTTTCCTAAGGTCTATCTCTTCAACCTTCCTAGAGAGTGCTGCGAGTTTAGCCCTGAGGATTTTATCTTCTCTAAGTGTATGAATTCCAGAAGTTATTTGTGGATTTTCAGAATAAGGTGAAGTTCCCCATGTTTGGTTCTGTTCATAAAGTCTTTCTAGATACTCATAAGCATCATTTGGGCCTTTGTTTTTAAAGGTTCCATTACACATCATGTCAATGAATTGTTTGTTCCCCGGACCCAACCCTTCATAAAAAATTTTCACTTGTTCATGAATAGAAAAACCATGGTGTGGAACCATGTTTATAGTGTCTTTGAACCTCTCCCATGTTTCATAGAATGACTCTCCCTCTTTTTCAAAATAGTTTTGGATACTCTTTTTAAGTGGAATTGTTTTGTGGTGGGGAAAGTATTTTTTGTAGAATTCTCTTTGTAGTTGGTACCAAGAGTTTATGAATGATGGTCTCAAATTGTTTAGCCAATTTTTAGCTCGATCCTTTAAATAAAAAGGAAATAGCCTCATCTTAGCTGCTTCTAGTTGATGTGGGGGACACATGGTTTCTACAATGTCATTGAACTCCTTAATGTGAAGGTAGGGCATCTCAGAATCCATTCCATGGAATGTGGGAAGGTGGTTTAAGACATGGGGTTTAAAGATGTAGTTGTAATCTACTAGGGAATTGTGTCTAATGCATGAGGGGGCATTGGTCCAGGAAGGTGTGAGGTATTCATTCATGGTTTGATCAATTGCATTCCCCAAGTTTGGGGCTGCCTCATTTGGGTTTCTATTTTGGTTCCCACCCGGGTTTATGAATTGGTTTCTTTGAAGACCTTCCATTGAAATAGGCTCAATTTTGGACTCTGGAATATTAGGAAGATTAAGATATAATTTAAAGATTTCCCTTGGTGTACTTGACTCCCCAACCCCAGGACTATCCACCCTAACTAGACGGTTTGATTGATCATGGGTGTAGGCGGACATGCGCCAAAAGAAAAAAAAACGAGAAAGGGATAAGATAAGAGAATTTGGATGAGAAAATAAGAAATGGGGTAGAATAGAATGGGTGTTCATATGACTTACTTGGGTCCTCGACAACGGTGCCAAAATTTTATTCTCACTCAAATTTACCCAAGAGAAGAAGGTAGGACGGTCCTTGTAGTTTAGCTTGGGTTGTCGAATCCTCAGAGACCTAAGAAGTAACCTATAGACACGTACATTATATGGACTGTTTTTGGCTATGAAGTGGCCAACTTGGGTTGATTTTAGATTGTTTTAAAGGAACTCTAAGATACTTAAGTGAATTAAATTTAAAATAATGAGTTGATCCTAGGTTATCGCTTGGGGTGGATTGGACGTATTTCCTTTTTAATGATTTCAATTTCTAATATTTGAGATGGGTTCATTTAAGGAGATAAAAAAATATCATAACTTAATGGTTTAATTCCTACACCCTTTAATACTAATCACCTATAAACTTGAAGGATCAAAGTTTTGAGCACTTCAATATAAAGGTTCGTATTAGCACTTGAAGTGTGTGACCTTAAATTCAACAAGGATGATGGATTTTAAAAATCATCAAATAAAAATCTCAATTGAAGAAGTGATTATATATTAATTAGGTGATAAATAAAATCCAATCCAGCCCCTTAATAATCCCTTGGATCAACCCATAAGTGGGTTAGCCCTCCATTTATCCCATGGTTTCAATGGAAGCAGAAAGTAGACTCATGAGGGAGGAAATGGAGAAGTAAAGAAAACAACAAAAATAAAATGGTCACTCCATCGTTGTGTGAATAATTTCACAAGGTTTGGTGTGAATAAATTCACACCTTGATAAAAAGGTATAAAAGTGATAAGAATAACAACAAAATAAGATTAGAAGAAGAAATTTTATTAATAAACTAAAGTGAATTGAACAACTTACATGTGAAAGACAAATTTGAGACAATAAAATTGCAGCATAACATTAAAATTGAACAAAGCATCCAAGATCATCAACTCCTTCACCACCACTGCCTTAAAGAGTAATATTTGAGCCCTTGGGTCGAGCCTCCAATAGTCCATGTCTCCTTAATTAATTTTGGTAGGCCATAGGTGGTTGGAAAGTAAGGAAGAGTTGATTTTTCCACCCTTGACCCGAGGTGGCAGCCAAATTACCTTCACCGAACAGACGTGCTTGGAAGACCCTTTATATGGCAGAATCAGAGTGGTCCATATAATAATAAAATTAATATCAGGATGTTTTATAGCCTCATGTAAAAGTTTGGCCCATTTGAAGTTGTGGATTCCGAGATATGATCATATTAGTGGACTGTTTTTCTGGGCCGCAGAATCTGGCCCAGAATTTTATCTCTAACTTGGTCCGCCTAAATGGACACCATGGAGGCAGAATTAGCATTGGATCCGGAATAGGGATTTGTTACTATACATGTCTTCTATCATCCCACGAAATTTGGGATTAATTGGGCCTCTATTTTGGGCCCTACAGTCTCATCAGTGGGATGGTGTCCAATCTGACTTCTCCAGAATTGTTTCCTTTCATCAAAAAATATCCCCATCTTCTTCCATGAATTCTCCATTGATCCCTAAATAAAACATGTTCATATTTAATTATATATAAATTTACAAAAAAATATCAAATTAAAATATGTATAATTATATTCCTTAAAATCATATGAATCATTGGGTACATTAAATGATGTTAAAAAATGTACCACATAATAGTGCATTTTAAGAAGGTATTACAATCATAATGTGAAATGATGTTCAAAGTGTAAAATTCACTAAAATGGTGTTTATGAATAATAAATAACATGAATATTATGTATATTAACAATGAATATTAGCCTCATTTAGTGGCTAATCACCCCACATACAAGACATTGAAAAATAAATGGTACCTTAGGATGAACTTCATATACCTATATCAAACCATCCATTTTTCATTGGAAATTAATATTTATATTCCCTTAATTTACATATCGAAAACATATTCTTGTTCCTTTGATACATTCCATTGAGTGCTTCTTCCCACATACTCAAGATGTGGGAATATTAATCCTCTTTCCTCTATGGAATTCATGAAACTCATTTTTATTATTTGGCATGTTAGGAAAATCACCCAAGTTGATATTTTTAATTATATAATGGGATATATGATTAGGAATAATCATAAGGTTTCACATTCCTGATCCCATTTCATTTGGTTTCTCATGAGGACAATCATTCCATTGTCCATCACATTTTGTGTTAAAATTAAATCTCCATGTTCCATCCATTAACTAAAACCAAAAAGTATACTGTAAGAAAAAAAAATCATAGTGGGAAACCACATAATCATGAAAAATAATTTATCGGATTTATAAATCATGGAATATTATTTTTAATCTATGAAACCTTATGTTTAACCTAGTCTATCCTTGGTTATCATCTATTCAAATCCTTTATAATGGTTCGTAAAGAAAATGTGGATTAACCCATGAATATCTCTCAGGACTGTCAAGATAGGTGCACAGTAAGGTAACACTCACCATGAACCCAAATTATGGTTGAGATATACTTCGACCAACTCTTTTTAAGATTATTACCCCTAGATTCATTTTTTCCAAAACTATGTCCAATTGTAATTTCCATACAGGTATGCATTTTTAGAAAAATCTCATAATCTCCATCTTACCATGAATTTAGGATGTGATCATATAATTTGGATTATACCCATGGATTCACTAATGTTTTATAATACTAATATAAAAATATTAACTAAACCCTACTCTAATACCAACTATTGTGACCCATTATTTTCATATATAGATATTACATATTAATAGATGATTATTCATTACAAAACATTATGATCCATGTTAAAACCATAATGATTTAGCGTCTTTAGAGACTAAATACATAAACATTTTGTTTATATACATTCTTCATAATCACTTATAAATTTATTATCACTTTGAACCATTCTTAACATAACCTACATAAAAAATTTATTCATATCCCAAGGGAAAGAAATATAAGAATGGGCAAGATTAGATGCTCAGTAAGGGTAAACAAAAGAGATATCAATAATCACATAAATAAAACATGATAATAAGGGTTTGAGAATACGAACTTAACATTTTAAAACCATACCCTGTATATCAAAGATCATAATATTGAGTCATGGAATAAATCTTGGTATTTTATAAGACATGAATCATAAAGGAATCAAACAACATGATCCATGAGAGCATAAAATTGGCATAATACAAAAGTTTGTAGCATAAAAATAAAAATAGAAAATAATTTCTTTATTCAAGGATCATTTTCTATACTATAATCATGGATTGGTTTCACTCCCCATTCCATCATATCCTTATTTAAGGTTCACTCCCAAGACTATCATAGTGGATATAGTTCCCTATTGCACTGGGATCACTCCCCATTCTAGTCCTTATTTTCTCATGAGATATCCATCTTTACCCAATGAATTGGAGGGATATATAATTTCAGATAAACCATTAAAATTATCATAATCCATTCATATTTATTCTAAAATATCATAAATCATACGTCATATATCATAACCCATGGAAAATAAACAAGTCTCATAAAAATTTCAATAATTAATCATAGAATAACCTGTGGAAAATTAATACATTTCATAAAAATGTAATAACCATAATCATAAAGAATCCAAATAAAGAAAAATGCTGGTGACCTTAGATCATATCATTTGTAAATTATAAATAACATAAAAGGATTATATCATAGATAAAAAACATACTTACAAGGTTATTGGAATATTTCTTGAGTAAAATAACTGTTTTCATTCCGAAATCACTTCTTTAAAATATAAAAATTTAAAAAATATTATTTATTTGTTTTTTAAATGAACTATGAAAATTTTATAGGAATATTCAAAACATTTACTATTCATAATGGTGGGAAATTCTGTTCTTGCTGTATATGTTGAAGGATAGATTCTTTTCACATTTTTGGTAAAAAGTCAAAAGTACCTTGTTCAAAAAATGAAAAGAATATTTAATTTAATTTTTTTTTTAAATTATATCATGGGTAAAAATGACTTTAAATGATCATTGTATATTATTAAAAAAATTCTTGATAATATTTTTGAAAACATGGATATTTAAGAAGAAGTATTTCCGTCTAAAGAGGCAATACTATCCATTTTTACTAAAAACATTTTGTAAATAATTTTAAGGTAAAAAGAGAGGAAATGGTATTATCACTTTAAAATTTTCATGAATAAATAGTTTATAATAAAATTAATGAGATTATTGAGAGGAAGATTAAGAATTTTCATCATTGAAAACTTAATCATAATAAATCCCAGTAAACAATGAGATTATAACATAAAACCCTTATCACTTCGGTAAATTTTGAATCGTAAGGCCTATGAAATAATAAAAAAATGAAACATTAAATATAATTAAAATAAGGATAATAATTATATAAAATTTCAAATATCCAATATACACACCACACAAATATTAATAGGTTCATAACATCAAACATGACTCAACGATACGATATTGAGACATAGAACCCTTTCCACTTTGGTAATATCCAGATTAAAACCTAAAAAAATATATAGCCTTATATTGGTTTTTAAATCCATATAATTAATTGGTAATAATAATAAAATTAATTCATGGTCATTATATAAACCCAAAAAAGAAAACAAGTGGTTAATATGGCATATGTCTCACAGAAATAAAAGTGAGACGAGGAACCCTTACCTCAAGTCTCATCTTGCTTTTTTTTTCATTTGAACCTCTTGTATAATAAGTAAATATTTATTATATATATATATTAGTAAACCATAATTATATATATAAGACCATATATAACTTACACATAACATTTTATCACCCATGAGTTAATAATTCTTTCTTAAAAACATTGTTCCAGGTGATAACTGCTTCGTTTTTCATACATGATTTAGTTCAAAAGTACGATATTTATACTTTGATCAAGGTTATATCATATAAATAATTTAAATAATTTAATGAGTGTAATATTTAAT
The DNA here is from genome assembly GCA_963277665.1 of Viscum album. Taxonomy (NCBI): domain Eukaryota; kingdom Viridiplantae; phylum Streptophyta; class Magnoliopsida; order Santalales; family Viscaceae; genus Viscum; species Viscum album. The sequence goes on from OY728142.1 coordinate 1,938,029,752, forward strand.
AATTTTATTCACTTTTATAACTACTCATATAAAGTGGTGATGAAAAATAATTACATCACTTCATGGAGAAGGTAGTCCTTACATATTCATGAGTGATGTTTCCATTTTTTGATGGATGGAACAAAAGAAAGTTAAATAATAGTTCAAAATTTAAGAACATAAATAATATAAAAATATCATGTATACATATTCTTTAATTACATCATTATAACCATCAATGTGAAGTGGTGATGAAAAACAAAATGCATCGCTTCAAGGAGGTGGTAGTCCACACGCATGCACGAGCAATATTTTATTTTCCCATATGATGGAAAGGAGATGAAAAATGGGTGATAAATTCTCATAATAAAAATTATGAATATTGGATATACTTAAGTAATTAATTTATAATGTATACCATATATTTATAGGAGGTTTAAAAAGAAATAAAATTGAAAATTCTTCGTTAAGAGTTATACCTCTTCCTTGAGAAACCTCTTTTGAATTACACCTTAAGCCTTTAAATAATGAAATTTTGGCAAGGAAAAAGATCTAGGATTTGTTAAAGGAATATAGGATTATATTGGGGAAGTAATTGGATGATATATAGAGCTAAAAAATTGTGAATAATGAAGGAGAGCCGGTGGATTTTTATTAGTGAAGGGAGGGGCACTATTGGGATTATTTGAAATATTAAATTAATATAAATTAATTTTCATGAAAAAATAGAACTAAATTGATATAATTATAAGATAATATGGAAATGAGTCTAAATAATATCATAAAATGAAATTATAATAAGTTTTGGTCATGTTTTTACCCTTATCTCTTAGTTTTAACCCCTCATTAACCCTCTTGACAATTACCATAATATTAATGTTTTTTACTATTTAGAGGTCAATAAAGTTAATATAGAAGTAAAAGAAACAAATAAATGAACCATGGTTTATATTTTTAACCATATACCATTAAATTTTCTGAATATATGATTTTATTATTTTTAAATAATTTAAAAAAACTTTATTTAATATAAAATACCATCAATGCAATTTTTGACATTATTCATTTAATTTGAATTTGAAAACAATATGAAAAAAATGAAATTTTAATATAAATCTTTAAAAAATATATAATATGTTATATTTATCTTCAAAATTTGTGGTACACTATAAACCACATAAAAAATATTACATTTATAGTGTTTAAAATAATTTAATTAATTTTTGTACTGATTGCATAAGCACTACGTCAGCATTGTGCAAGAATTTAAGGTAATTATTTCAACAATAAAAATTTAAAATAAATTTAAATGATATAAAAAATTAATTCTTATTTTAAAAAACCATTTATAACTAAACATAAGTTGTTTTTACCCCTATCAAAAAATATTATAGTTATTAAAAGTAAGAAACTATCATTTTTGACTTTATCTTTTACTTAAATATTATAAAGGTAAAAATAAAAGCTAAATGGAAAAAGTATTATTTTAAAATATTAGATGATTTTGGATTAAATATAATAATCCAATGAAATGGAGGAAAGTATTTGAATTAAGTTTTATCCTTATAACATTATTTTTAACCTTGATTAACCCATTTTACATTTACCATGGAAACAAAAATTCATTATGGATACTATTCATATTGAAAAAAAAATAAAAGTAAAAAATTTACTAAATTCAGGCCTTATAATTTTAAATATGGAATAATATTTTCAAGACTGGATTTTTAGAAATGGAAGAAATTAATTTAACATAAAAATGTAAAATGCAACGAAAAACTATTTTTTAGAAAAATTTATTTTCAAGTATAAAAATGGTTTTATATAAAATTCAACCCTAAAATTGATACCAATGAACTTAATCAGATTAATAATAATATAATAGAACTAATTTTACTTTGAAATATTTTTTAAACAAAATGGAACTTTTTAAATGTTTGAAATAAGATTTTTGTTTGGAATACAAATTAGCATCTTCCACTATCCACTAGAAAATCAATCTTTTCAGAAAAAATCCCAAAAATTCACCCTAAGATAATTTTGACTTGGTGATTTAAAAAATAATATAATTTTTATAAAATAATAATTCAAAAATTATAATAAATTAATTATAATATTTCCACACAAAACCCAATAAAACCATTTTTGAAGAAAAAGTATTTTTGGAGAATAAAATGACATTACTAAAAATTGAGTATTTATTTCTTAAGAATTTAATAATAATTTTTTTATTAATTTTGAATTTTATATATATTTCATAATTTAGTTACTTCTATTCATACCCTCCAATTTAATTTCTATTTTATAAAGGGTATAAAATTATATTTTTTCATGGTTTATTTAAGCTTAGTGTTGTATGTTGTGCACAGTATCAAACATTCTATTCATGTAAAATCTTTGGAAGTTACAATCCTTGTTTATTTTTCTCAAAGTGAATTGAACATCCTCACCATCCTTATATAGATTATTTGGATATGTATTATTTCCCATGGTTTACTTGTCCTTATTCACATTCTTCCTTTTCATATCCTATTATGGCCACCTATTTTCATCAGCATGAGTAATGTGGTTGGTTGGAACAAACCAAAATTCATCATATTAGTGGTATTATATATTGAAATACTCAAATAAATTAGCAAGACTTTGAATTTTTTTCTTCATTTTTAGATTCATTATATGCCATGAATTGTGTTTCTTTTATGAAAAAGGTTTTTTCAATTCCATATCTACTTCACATATCTATTGGACGTATCTAAATTAAAAATACTGACCAATTATTCTAGAAATTCATAGCCCTATGTCAGGATATCTAGAAGCACTAACATCTTCCCAAAAATATTATCCTGTTCACTTTATATGTAGGCTTACCGAAATGATATGTGTATTGTTTTTGTGATCCATTTAGGGAATAATTTATTTGTGAATTACCCAATTCCTTCCTTAAAATGTTGGTGGAAGTCCCAAAATTTTTATTCTTCAACATTTTGTATAGAATTTTGATTTTTTCCAACACATCCATAAATTCTAGATTTAGTACTCACCACTTTATTTTAACATTGAGACACCATTTTACAAGATATATAGGTGGAGTCTTCTCCACATGATCTAAATCACTATGTGACACCATTATGAGCCATATTTAATGTTTTAATCACTTAAAAAGTTTGAGTGATAGAACACCTCACCCGAATAGCTTGGGAAGTTCTGGATTTTTCTTCATCCAAAATTTTCAATTGATTTTTTTGCTCCAGAAATTTTAGATTGAGAGAGTTTTTTTATCTTTCCCAAATCTCAAAATATCTTCCCAATCACTCTTCAAATCCTTATTTTGATCCTTATGAATTTTATTATCACCACCAAAGAGTTATCCTACTCTTTCACCCCTTTTGATTTAATTTCCATCTAGGATGATTTGACATCCATGAGGACTATATAAAACTTATCCAATGAATGGTCTACTTTAATTTTTTTTTTGAAAAATTATTTCTCACATAATAATCTTTTAAATTATTCATCAATTTAAGAGATTATTTTATTTCAAAGTGTCTTCAATTCATCCTTTGATTTTATAAGCTTAGTGAGAATATTTCATCTTCAAATTTTCTTATCTAATGAATTCTCCATGACATTAGCTTCTTCCACCAGTTGTGATTTTTAATTAAATATCTCCTTGATAAAAACAAGTATATATAAAATGAATTAAACAAGAACATTATTTATATATTATTTGACATGAGAGTAAAATTTATTCACATTTTGGATCTCTCCATGTTCTTTATAGCTTGAATTAACTTCATATGATGAATTTCTCTCACCAGTTTTGATGGAACCCAAACCAATTTTCTTACTTCAACTATGGGGTCAACTTATGAATCAATTGAGTTCTTTCTCACTTTCTCTGTCATATTTTTCATCACATTTATTGGAGTTTAGGAAGGGACATTAGCATGAACAACAACATGAATTGATCCATTTTTTCCATGAAAGGACAATCTTCAACCATCTCAAATATGAACTTCATCATATCAAATGAATTTTAGTGTCTCTTTAAAAATAGACCCAATCATCCATAAACTTCCATCCAACACCAATTTAAGTACCTATTGGACTGGTGTAGACACTAGAGGGGGGGGGGGAGGTAAATTAGGTGTAAACAACTTTTTACCAATTCTAAATTCTTATTTGATTATTTTACCCCTTTAAGAATTATGAATCTATTTTCAGTTAGTGAAATTGGATTTATTAATATTTATACTAGAAATCAATCAACTATATACATGAAAGTAAATAATTAAAGAATCATGCAATATTTTTACCAGGTTTGGTACTAATTATCAATCCTTTTTGTGATTGGTTATTCACCCTAATCATAAATTCTTAATTATAATATGACATTGATTATAATGGGTGGTGCTTCCCACACCAACACTGAGTATCACAGTGTTTAAAATTCTTGAGTTTTATAGAAATTATATTTCTATAATCAAACTAGAATTATCTAATCATATTTTCATTATTTTCATTGAGTCTTGTGGTAATCTGCTTGCATATCCTGAGTCACACTGGTTATATAGAGTCCCACTATATATATAAATTTTATTCTTCAAATCTCTTCATGGAAGATATTTCTGGTGGTGTGCACGATGCTTCTTTACCAAAGAGATAGATATTATTTAACTTATATTAGAGTCTTCAAATTTTTTCAGATCTTCTAGATTTATTATATTCAACTCGGTCTCCACCACATCTCAAATTCATAGTTCTTTAACAAAATATTTTCACATCACTTCCTCTATGCAGAAACTCAACTTCATTATCATACTCAGTCTTGAGAAAATTATCATGCTTCAACCCCTATCACTTAAGAACACTAAAATAGACTCAGAACAAATTAATTTAGATTTCTATGAATAGAATATTGAGGTTTTAGGGAGCTTCATTTTTGTTATTCTTGAAAAATCGATGATTCATTTTCATCATCAAGAATATATGCAATGGTTCTTTACTAAATATTTATCAATACAAGGCTCAGATCATGGATTCTATAAACATGATGATGTTTTAAACTTATATGTACAACTTAAACATTGATTGGTTTTCATTTCCTTATAGTTAAATAATTCTAGAATCTCCTCTTTTCATATCACCTTGATCTTTCTTTAACATGGATGAAGACAATATAAAATTTTATCTCATTCTTGAATCATAATTTTGTTTTTGTTTTTGTGATGTTTAAACCCTGAATAAATAGATTTTTCATCATCCCAAAATATTTTTTCTTCATAATAAATAATTATTTAATTATCTAATTCTTAACCAATACATAATGGAAATTCGACTACATTAATTTCCATTTCAAATACATAGATTCAAATATGTGAAGAATTATATTATGTGGTGCTTCATGTATCAAGATTTGTATACATGGTACTCCTATGCTAATTTTTCTATGTGAGTCTTCATTCACATATACAGATTTGAATTTTTTTTCACACAATAGAATTTGGATACATGAAGTTCAGATACACCATGGAAATACCTAATGCGAGGAGTTCATCTACATTGTTTCATTTATCTTTATAGATCTTCATTCATGTATGTAGTTTTTGAATTCAGTTACAAAATAGATTTTGGTTTCATAAATTTATGTACATGGATCATTTATATAATTTAATTCATTCATATAAGAAGATCTTTAAGTAAGAAAATATTTTTCATATGTGGGTCTCCGACAATAAATATTTAGCTATGCAACAATTCAACTATTCATGAATTCACTCATACTAGATTTCACGTACTTGGAATCTAGACTTACCCATTTTTCTAGTTTTCCATCAATTTACAACTAGGACACCTCTAATTTTGCTTCATCTAACCTCAGGAATTTTAAAACTCATTAAAATACCTCTGGGAATTTATGAATCTTATTCAACACTTCAATACGATTCCCAAGGACTTCACTATACATGAAAACCCCTCTTTGAGTTCTTCAATATGATGTGTCATAGTTCCAATATCAGATAACCCCAAACACTATTTCAGCCTTTATACAATTGTGTAAACACTGATTACAACCATAATTGTAGTGGGATAGAAAGATTGAATTCTCCCAACCCATGGGTCTTCAAACTCCAATCAATTAGTTATTTTACCACTAATTATAACAGCTCTTACAACTGTTCTCTATAACCATTACTCTTTCTATTATGAACTGTTAAATACAAGACCTCTTTACATTTATTAATTTTCATATACATGAATATTATCTCTTTCAATCATCTGATTTATATGGGATTCCCACTTGAATTTTTCCATCTAGGTATTCATGGAAAACTAACTCTTTATTATTATTTACCCATACTGTATGGGAAATAGATCTTCTTCATACATTTGGTGGATACATAAATCTATCAACCAACACTTATATTATTTTCATTTATCAAATTTAAAACCTAATTAAAAAAAAATACCAACCAAACACCTTTGGTAACTTCAATCTATACCCATATAGTCAATATGATTCAGTGGGCTTTGAGAGATATAAGGTTTCCTACAAGAATTATTCTGATTAAGAGTTTAATTTTAATTTCATCATTGGAAATGTTTTTTTGATGTAAATTTATTTAAGAAATTTTTTCTCTATTTCCTCAATGTGTATAGGAAATATAATAAAGGCATGAAATGTCTTGGTTGTGGTATTTTTTTCAACAATACAAGAGGGTAAAAGTTCAAATCAAATGAAGAAAATTTAGTTGGAAATCCCAATGATTCTTCTTCAAGTTTCCAATCAAGGTCATTAAAATCTAAAGGTGTTTTTAGGATGGAGGGGTAATGATTCCATAGGATGGGATTTTCCTGAATACTTAAAAGGAGTTTAGGAAAATACATGGAATTTCCATATTAGTTATCAATGTTATAGAATTTAATTCTTTGATTTTGAAGGGTCTATGATACTAAATGTATACTTTACAAATGTTATAAGTATACAGGAGTTCAAAATCAATGTAATAATTAATATAAATCGTCGTTTGTATTCTAATGATTAACAAAAGAGATACTAAATCATGGAATTAAATGTAATAGAATATATCATGCTCAGATGGATCTTAGTAAATTATGTGTATAGTCATATTACTTCTATTATATGTTGAGATAATTTGTTTGGTAACAAAAATTTGTTATGAATAATTTGAAATATTACACATGATTTATGATTCTGCAAATCCTATAACATACAATAGAATAATATAAGTATAAAAATGCTTTATCCAGGATAAATGTGTTTTTCCAGATGTTTGTAAAAATATGATGAATTGATATTCAACCTCCATTAGTGATATATTTTAAATAATAATATTATTTTTAAGAAAAATTAATAAATACATACCATATATGATATGGATATAATATTCTATTTTTTAAATATTTATACTAAATAGAAATAAGAGTTATTTCCCAAGAATAAGGAGGATTATGCATCTTAACATGATATTCTAAATATGATATAATGTCTAATAGGCTAGTGGGAGTATGTTTGGACTTAGAGAAGTTCAAAGTTAAAAAATAAAAAATTATTCTAGTCAAAGTGAATGTCACTTAATATCCTAAAGGAGTTTAGTATATGTTGATAATGTATTATAAATAGTTATGTTAGTTTCCAAAAGAATTTAGGGAAGCATTTCACTTGAAAGGGTTCTAAGAATGATGATGATGTTCTTAGAAATTGTTCTTGTACTGAATTAACCTAAAATACACTTTAAATGGTGCTCTAGTCTAGTTGGAAACTAGCCTTAGGCATGCCTCCCCATATGCCAAAGGTTGCTGACTAGTAGGGAGGGTTTGATGTGGTGGTAACAGGGAGACTATAAGAGAAGGTTGGGATAATAATAACATCCATATATATATAACCCAATGGAAAAGGACCATACCCAGAGGAAGAAAAATAAAACCAGTGGAATCATATATACAATAATAGTAAAAATCAATAAGCCCAAAGGCCTAAATAACATTTATTGAAAAACATGATAAGCCATAATAGGTCAAAAAAATAGATAATCTGGGTTTCCCATGGCCAACCATAAAGGTACATACATATATAAAATCATGAAAATTCTATAAAGGAAACTCCAATTTGATGAAGAGGAACCACCTGGTAAAATTCCATCCATACTATGTAAAAGGCATAACTTTGATCACTATATTCCATTTCCAAAACCCAAATCATTACCTAATCTGAAAAAAATAAGGTCTACACATGTCTCAAAGGGCCCGTTTAGGGTGTGATAAATAAATATACAGGCCACCAAAAATGTATTATAGTATTACATCCATAATTCTGTAACTGTATGATAAATATAAATAAAAAGTCAATGAACACCCATTTTATAAATAACCTGATTATATTGTGATCACTAGACATAAGGAAATGTTCTACATGCTTTGGACAACACTGATATAACTCTAAACATGTGCCATTAAATATATATATAGAATAAAACATGTGTCTGAATATACAGATGTATATATATGTATATATGTATTTTTTGTGTGGCATGGATCCATGGCTTATCACCCAAGGAATCCCCTAATGAATAAAATGTTTAGTAAACCCTCAGGTCCTACCTGTAGTCAGGCCACCAACACCAATTTCCATCAATAAAATACCCGATGTCCATACGACATGACCAATCAATAAGATCTAGGTCCTAGAAACCTCCACTTAAAGATTCACCATCAGATCAACAACATGACGTCCTAAGGTACAACAATATCCATCCTCTAATAAATAATCACTACTGGATCAACAACTAATGTCCTGAGGCCTGATGATGTCCTTCCTCCAATAATCCCAGCCCATCATCCTTAAGTGTAATAGCGAGCCTCAAACCTTGAATGATGGTATCAACACCATCAATTGATGTCCCATCTACATCCATGCAGATTTCTATGGTGATCACCCCCATCATATCTGATGGTCATCACCATCCCTAGACTGCGTAGTATATGGGTGCCTCCACCCAAAATTAGTGGTCAAAACCATCTCAACTAAGTCCCATCTATGTGTACATGACTCTAATGGAACATCTACCAACAAAAAGTGAGCCAAAATCACCAAGAAACCTAAGACACGTCATCCAGAACCTCATTCCCTTATGACCATGCCACTAAATCCAGATGGTCAACACCATACCAAGTCTTGAGAGCCAATCCCTCAACTTGAAGAATTTATCGCCTCAACCTAATAACTATGTCACCTCAACCTGGTGATCATCATCACCCCAGGTATCTCGGGCCATGCCCAACCTGATGAACCACATCGCCTCAGTCCAGGTTGTAACGCCCCGACCCCAGTTACCCAGAGTCGGTGCATTACTTCGTAACATTGGCATGATCATAAGAAAGATCAAATCTCGAAAGACCGATTGGTTTAGTAGCCTTGGAAACACTAGATATATTCATAATTTTTACATTACATCATAAAATGAAAAACTACTACAACAACATAATGTTTCCACAGTCCACACTATAATCCCCTCATAATATCCCTGCAGGTCATTCATAACTTACATCTTCACTTCCTGGGAAAAATAAAACATAGAAAAGGGGTGAGCTCAAATGCCCAGTAAGGATAACAATATAGCAGAAACTTTCATAAATAAGAATAAACATTTAAGGCAATGTATAACTAAAACAAAAGCCTTTTAAACTTGAACATCAACATAATATGGCAAAAGTAAAATGAAATAATGCCATTTACTCATTCACATGGATATTCTACTAATCGAATAATCACATGCAAAAATCACTAACCACTTTCATAATGTTGGAATGCATAATGCTAAACGTTAATTTCTTTGTCTAGGCCTCATCCCAAGACCTAGGGGTTACTTCTAACCGGAACCCAACCCGGAGTGCCTCTAATAACCGGACACCAACCCGGAGTGCCTCTAATAACCGGACACCAACCCGGAGTGCCTCTAATAACCGGACACCAACCCGGAAGGCATAATTTTACCAGTCCCTAACCTGGAGGGCTTACTTTAACCAGTCCCCAACCTGGAGGGCTTACTTTTACCGGTCCCCAACCCGGAACATACTTGTTTAGCACATTCATCTGAAGAAAAGTTTGAAATATAACATAAACATTCGGATTAAAACTAGCATACGAAATGTCAATAGTTTCACCATAAACTATGAATGGTATAAAATAGAACATCCACAGTCAAACATATCACAAAACCTTCAATACAATATAGAAGTTTTGTATTATAATAAATCAACTTCAAATAAGCGTAAAATCCATTAAAGGATGTTGACATAGATGAAATCAAAACACTTTTTAGAGAAATATCTCTTTCTATTTTTGAAATCATTTAAGAGCCATATAAAATAAAACATTTTCTTGAAAATATTCTTGTAAGCTTGTAAGGAAAGCTTTGAAGATTTTATAACGGTGGAAAATAACCGCACCCGCCGTATAAGTAAAAAAAACATTCTTATCTTAATTCTGTCGAAAAGGTTAAAAAGGACCTTGTTTTGAAAACGACGGAAAGATTCCTTTATAAACCTCTTACAAAAAGTCAAACAAGGGTATAAATGAATTTAACCCATATTCTTGTAAATAATAAATATGTTTTGAAATACATTTCGAAGAAACATGGATGTGGATGATAAAGAAATCCCAGTAGATTATTACGTATAAACAACCTCGGATAATGAAGAGATTGTGAAATAACCCTTACCTTGTACTTTTCCTTGGTTGGGGTAGGTTAACCTCCTGTATAATGGTGAAATAATTGTTATTAAATTATACAAGAATCATATACATTAATATGATATCATATATGATCTTTTAATATTGATTTGATAATAATATCTTAGTATTAACGCCGTTTCGGGTGTTAACTTACTCATTTTCTTTTATATGTTTTGTTACATAAGTCATGTTTGTTGTATCTTATTCATATCCATAATGATATAAATTCCTTAAACATCATTTTAAAATCATTAAATGATAATTATACTTGAATGGATACGATGGAGAATGAATCTCATCACGTTCGTGGAGACGGTAGTCCGTACGTACGCACGAACGCTACTTCCATTTAATTTTTATTTTAAAAGAATCGAATCCAAATGATACATAGGTATATTACTATTACAGTATAATATAATATTTTATATATGTTACTTAAGTTCATTAACACCATCCTTTATACGTTCCATGTGTGGTATGAACGAGTCATATCATTTTAAGGGGGCGGTAGTCCACACTTCCTCAAATGAAATTATCGTATGTATATACAACATGAAACGAATAATGGTATGAAATAAAATGGAATTACAGAAGCTTATATATAAAATATATATAATTAATATCATATTTAATTACAGTGCCATCATAATGGCCACCATGAGAGGCGGTAAGATGTTTTTGAACAATCATCGTTTCGTGAGGCGTTAGTTTGCCATCCACAGAAACATTATGTTCATCATCCATTAGATGGAGTTGTGTGTATGTGTAGTTTGAATCCATCTTATAACAACATCCTAGTATATTGAGGATACTGGTGTTGTTACAAAAGAAATAAAAAGATTTTGGGGGTTGAAGAAGCAAAATAAATGAAAATAATTTAAGAGAAATCGTTACCTTTAATTTAGGTAACTCACTTTGGTTGGAACCAAAGGACTTCTTGAAATGCTTTCTGCCTAAGGGGAAGCTTCAAGGAGGAGGAGAGGGATGTGGGGAGCTTAGTTGGGCAGAGTTTGGACGAGCCAAGTGGCTTGAGAGGTGTGAGGAAATGAGAAGGAGGAGTGCCCTTTTATAAGAGGGGTGAGGGGCACCTTTGGAAAAGCTAGAAATATTAATTTATAATAAATTCATATTCGGTTTCCAAAGGCTCCAAAGTTGACTATTCAAAGGATGAGGTGGGGATAGGTCTAAAACAACTCATCCAATAGAATTTAGACAGGTTTGGGTACTTATATTAACCTTATCTTTAAGTATTAACTCTAAGTTAATTAGTTTCACTTTTACAATGTCTCTTTGTATTTTTATATAATATGGTTAATAAACTTACTATATACATCCAAGCGACCCCCAAGTGGTCCATTAATGATTAACCTATCATAATATAAGTCTCTTGGCCGAACCTTAGATTTTTAGGAATTTAATATCAATTAATAATATAATATTTGTTTTAAGAACTCTTTTATGTCAATTTTGACACTATTCAATAGTTGATTTTTGTGAAACTCATAACAGATTTATTACTTCGAAAAAAGTCAATTAAATCAATCCTAATATATAATATTATCATAGAAAATTAGTTTAATTCATTAAAAGTTTCATATTATATTTATTTGGGTATTTATAATATCAATTATTTTATTTTTTCACTATTATAGTAATTACTGCATCATCGTTGTGTCATAAATAAAATAAATTATTTAATGTCTAAAAATTATAAATAAAATATCATTATGTAGGAAATCGTTTTAGCTTTCTAATGAATATTTATAATTGAAAATCCAAAATGTATAACCCTATGTAAAAATTGTTCTTCTAAAAGATGTAAGCTTATGCCATTTTTATTTTTATTTTAACTCTATTAATATAATGTGTCATTATCACTTACAAGTGGATCCATGGGGTCCCAAAATAGACCCAAAGATGCCCATGGTCGACCATGTATCAACCAATAGGGTTAAGACACGTTTTAGGGTAATTTAGTATTATTATAATATTATTTTTAACCCTTATTTACCGGATTTACCCTTAACCATGGTAAATAAAATATTTACCGCAGTAATTATTCAAAATGTCTAAAAATAAAAGTTACATATTTACAAAATTTGAACATCCTGATTCTAAATATGGAATCTATTTTCCTAAATTCAAAACACAGAAGTGGCAGAAATTAATTTAAAATTAATTCCCGCTGTCAAAACAAAAAGCGTGTTTTTAAGAGATAATAACTATCAAAAGATTGACACTTATTTATGTTCGGTTTAATTGTAAAATTATGTCCAATGACAAACATTAAATTGAATGGTAAAAATATATTCTAAATATACTTTAAAACCACTCAAATTCATAATTTATCAATATTAATTATTTTGATTAAAAAAGTTGTTTTTAATTAAAATTTAGTAATTTTCACTATTCATCAAAATACAAAAGTTATCCGAAAAGTTCCAAAATTCTACCCTAAGCTATAATTGATATTCCGATTTCAAAAATGATGTCTATTTTACAAAATTCCAAAAATATAAGTTGCATTAATTAATTTTATAATTAATTCCCGCTGTCAGAACAAATAGCGTGTTTTTAAGAAACAATTTATATCAAAAGATTGGCAATTGTTTATGTCCATTTTCAATGTTAAATTAATTTTAATGACCACCATTGGATAAAATGGTAAAAATATGTTCTAATTATACTTTAAAACCACTAAATAGTATAATTTATCACATTTAATTATTTTGATTAAAAAAGTTGTTTTAAGTATTTTTCACTATTCATAAAAAAATTGGAAGTTCTCAGAAAGTTACAAAAAATTCAACTTAGGATAATTTCGATATTACGAATACAAAAATGAAGTCCATTTGAAATATAAAATTTCTATAATTTTAAAAAGTGGTTATTACTATTCATAACGGCTACTTTGATTAGTCGCGGTGTTTTAGAACTCGAAGTTGCGTATAATGCAGGCTATTGCATTATTCAATGAGAAGCGTATCGTGGAAGCTCGGGGTGTTACACAGGTGGTCAACACCACCTCAATCCTCAAGACATTCCTATCACATTCCCATGGAACTTGAACAACCAATAATAATATTTAAATTTAATTAAAATCACCCACCTTCCCTATTATTCCTAGGTTGGTTCAAACCCCTTATGTGACATAACCATTTTTAGTGAAGAAAGACCATTCCCATAGGCATCTCATATCATCAATTGATTTTTTTTAAATAAATAATTTATATAATTAGGATCCTATATTGGACTACCAACCTGGAATATATAGAAAAAACCCCCAAAACATCCACAAAATCAAAGAGAAATATAGGAATCACCTTCCTTATACTAGTAGGATATCAATTGGATGATATCAGACTCTAACTAAAGTTAAATCAAAAGAAATCATAGTTTTAGAAGAACACTCTGAAAATAGGGAAAAAGAGTTCTCAAAGATTTTGCATTCCATACAATAAGATAAATGAAGAAAAGAAGCTAATATATTGAAGGTCTTATCGAGGAAAGTCTATAGACACAAATAGATTAATAATTAAAGACCATATGAGTAGGAGAGGCCAAATCCTAAGGAGGAAGCAAAAGAGAGGATCCCCCTACAGTGTGAGGTGTAATGGAGAAGAAAAGAGGAATAAATAAGATAAATAGAAGGAGAGGTAAAAAATTAATTTCCCAATATATAATGGACCACATAGTTTGACCTAACAGTTTGGCTAACCATGAGCCAACCGTATGGTGCTCACTATCCAAGCACCACACACGCATGGTCTATGCACACGATTTACCAAAATATTCGTAGCCTACATGATTAAACTATATTAAAAAATAGATATTTTTCATGGCTGTGTGTCCCCACTCACAGGGTTTGAAAAACCATGTCTAGTGCTAGAGGCGGGTCACATGGTTACTCTTAGGAGGTCTCAAAGTTTGATCAAACCATGAACCTATGTATATACTTTTTGAAAAGTGGGTTTTCTGGCTCCAATACCCCTGAAACCCATATAAAACCCTAATGCATATGAAAATCCTTAAAACCCATATAAAACATGGACTTGGGTCAATAAAATTCCCAAAATTTGGTTCTGAAGACCAAAAGAAGAGTTGGTCCATCCACCAAACTCAAAAATTCAAATAGGTTAAGGATTTTCAACCCACTAAAAAAACCCGGGACATTATAGTCTCCCCACCTTAACATAGATCATCTATAAGATATAAAGCACTACCCATAGATGGTATCAAACATAACCATATCATCTATATCAACCTGGTCTACCCCAGTTGTCAAACATAGGCCAACTCCCCTCAAGGCGCTGTCCACCTTAGGAGTTACCTACTCTGTCTCTTGTCATCCCAAAATTAAAACACCCCAATTGTCTCACGGACCATCCTTAGACTCAAAATCTATCCCATGACGCATCATCATTCCATCACCTCATTAGGTGCTCAAAGAAATATCATGTCATATTTGACACCCATAAAAATATTGCATCTGATCAGATGCCCATAAGTTCTTGTACCATACATTACACTCACAATAACTTTCATATCATTTGATGGACATAGATACTTTATCTCAAAAGATGCTCAAAATAAACCCACATCATATATATATGCATTCCCATCAAATCCTGATTCCTAGTCAACTCATATAAAACCCCACATCACATTGATTCCCAGATGCCTACACACCTCTCTCTCTCTCTCTCACACACACATAATGAACCATTATCAATGAAAAACTACTAACCATTTCCTTGTTTTTATAAGAAAAATACCTGTGCACCTCGTGCACCCAAATTGTACAAATCCCCAAACAAACAAAAAACTAAGTCATACCCACAAAAAACCTCTAAATATCATTGATTCTCTGGCCCGCTCTAACCCTGGAAGCTCAACAACAAGCCCCAGGACTGAATCTCAACTACACAAGGCATAACCTCCTACATTTCTACACTATACACTAACCAATGTCCCAAATACTAGGTCCCACTATATCCTCTACAACCTACAAATGTAGCTGAATCCCATCTACCAGCTTTTAGTACCTCCGCCTGTCCTACTTTAGATCCCTGAGTCTAACCTGGACCCTGACTCCCACCTATCCAAGAAGTATTCTTATATAACCTATCCAAATAGACCATATAACCACATTACCAAAAATCCTTTGGGTCTTGATCACATTGAATTTGGATATTCCCTAGCTACCCACACTAGAATCACACTACTAAAGACCCACTCTTCAGTGGTCTTCCTGAATATCCAACTTAAATTCCCTGCTAAGATTCCTCATGGCCCCGCTTCCTGCTACCCAAAGTATCATTTCTGAAATAACTTAATACCATCACCCAAATTGAATAATACAAGTCCTTTAAGTTTACCTTGGCTATCTGTTCCTATTTGACCGCCTATGAGAATGAGGTCAACCTAAAAATATTCACCTGTACCTTGATGGCATTCCACATACCATCCTCAAATTTCCTCACCCGAGTGATGTCATCACCCGCAATAGAAGGTGAAAAATAGGACAAGTTTATGATATTCACCACATAATCCATGATAGAAGTGTATCCTTGCTGGAGATTCATAAAATCACGGTCTTTATCCACCATAAAAATCTCTAGGAAGAAGTGGTCAAAGAACCCAGCCTCAAAATACTTCAAAGATAGTCCATCATGTCTACTATCCTATACCTGTACATCCTAATAGAGTTTTTTTGGTTCTCTGAGCATGTAGGTTTCTAGCTTCCCCCTCCAACATGGGGGTGTCTCGAGCTGGTCAAAGAAGTATGTACCAATTCAATCTAGTTCTTTGCTACCTATAGTCCACCCTCACTCTGAAAAATTGGTGGGTGATGAGACTGGAAATCACAAGTCATATAATAAATAGATGGATCATCTCCCAAATATCCACTATCAATGACATGTATAACTAGAACAAGGCACACTATAAGCTTCTCATCTAACCATGGCCCAAAGTATTCAATCTGATGCAATGTTATCGACTATAATGAAGCCTGTATCTATGGTTCATGATCATCATGGACCTTTAGGGCCTCATCCCGAACCTCATAGGCCTCACCCTGTGCATGCTCATGCAGCACCATATCACCACCCTCTTGATGTTCCACCAGAATCCATCTAGGTGGAATCACGCTAAATTCCAATCATGATTGTAAAATAGCAATAATAGTATATATATATATATATCACAGATAGGGAAACCTATAATATAAAGCACATATCACCACCATTACACTCCCCTTCCACCTCATGTCACGTGAAATCTAGCCTCAAGTCCCCTTACCTCCCCATATCAGGGTTAGGTATCAAGTATCATCCGACATCATGACCCCCTGCCTATCCACATCAGAGTTAGGCATCCCATGTAATCTGACCTCATGGCCCCTTTCTCTATTATATTAGTGTCAGGAATCACATATCATATATCAATGTGAGGTAGCTGAGTATAATTCCACCAATTAGGCTATACATGAAAACATTGTTTAGCTTCTATGTTCACACATTAAACAGATCACTCCCTATCATCATCCCTGCCTACCCTTATCAGGGTTAGGACCATATATCACATGCATATAAAATCATATACATATTTCATTGGAACCATATGACTATGTTGGATAAGTATATTTGAACTAAAAAAGGATAAGAAGAAAACACTATTTAGCTTATTTGTGGACACTTTAAATGGACCAACCACTCTTAGAGAATTATAGGTTCCTAATGAAAATTACAAGAGAAAAATGCATCAAATTATCCTAAGTGCTTATCATGATCCATAAAAAATATTCCCCTACCATATCGATTCAAGGGTCGATCCACATAACTGAAAACCATCACACCCAAGTGAACCAATCGAGGTGAAAATCAAATCAATTGTAAAAAAACATAGTAGAAAATAAATTTCCCACCCTTGGAAACTTGGTATGTCCCCCATGAATGGAGATATAGGAAACCAAAAATGAGCTCTATAGCCATTTACAACTATATCACAGTCTTCATTCTACCATAACCCAAATAGAAAGACCAATAAATAAAAGAAATATCCTTTGATAAAATTTATAACCAGCTGAACTTGGTTACTATTTAAGAGCCAGGTCTTGTGATGCTACAAGGAAACACTAAAAATAACCTTCTATGATATTATTTATATTTAAACCACCCAGATTCTACTTTAAATGGTGATATGGACCAGTTTTCCATTGGGCCTTAGGTGAACCTCCCCATATTCCAAAGGCTCCTAACTAGTAGCAAGGGTTTGATAAGGTGATATTGGGGAGACTATACCCTTAGCTGGTGATAATAATAATGACCCATATGTATAAAACTTCATGGAAAAGGACCATACTATGAGGAAGAAAAATAAAACTAGTGGAAGAATATACACAAAATTTGTAATAGTCAAAAATCCCAAATGCCTAAATACCATTTATATTCTAACATTACAAGTCATAATATCTCATACACAATAGATAATCCAATTCACCCATGGATGACCATAAGGGTACATATAAATACAAAATTATAAAAAATATATAAAGGAAACACCGAATCGATGTAGAGGAACCACCTGGTCCAATTGCATTCATCCCATGAAAAAGGTATAACTTTGATAACTAAGGTCCAACTCCCAAGCCCAAATCCTTACCTGATCTTCAAATCATAAAGTTTACTTATGTCCCGAAGGGTCTGTGTAGGGTGTGAGAATGAACTTAGTAGGCCACCACCAATGCATTCTGGTCATAAATCCATACTTATTAATGTGTATGATGAATATAAATAAAAAGGAAATGCACATCCATTTTATAAATAAGCCTCTTACCTTGTTCCCAAAATCCAAAAGGAAGCATTCTACCTTCTTCAGCCTATTTTGGTATAACTATGAACACGTTCCCCCAAATATATATATATATATATGTGTGTGTGTGTGTGTGTGGCATAAAACATGTTTCTACATATATATCTATTTGTAGTGGCATGGATCCATGGCTTAGCACCCTAGGAATTCCCTAAAGAATAGAATTTCTAGTGAACCCTCAGGCCCTACTTGTAATCATTTCACTGACACCACATACCATCAATAAAATAACCAGCATCCATACGACATTCCCAATAAATAATATCCATGTCCCACTAAACTCCACTCAAAGAGTCCCCATCATCTGAACAAAATGACTTTACGAGGAATGAAAATATATATCCTCCAATAAAAATCACCGTCAACTCAAAAAATGACATCTTGAGGCATGATGACGTCCATCTTATAATAATCCCAGCCCATCAACATTAATTGTAATGGAGAGACTTAGCCACTAACCAATGGTCTCAACACCATTAAACAATGGTCTGTCACCATCTATGTGGCTTTATATTATGATCACCCTCAACATATCTAATCATAAAAACCATCCCCTATGCTTCATAGTCTATGGGGGTCTCCACCCACAATTGGTGGTCAACACCACCCCGATTGAGTCCTATCTCTAAGAAAACAACTCCAAAGGCACATTAGCCAATAAATGGTGAGTATAAATCACCAAACCACCTAATCCAAGTTATCCATAACCTCTTCCCCCTATGACCATGTTGCTAAATCCTGATAGTTAATAGCATCCCAAGTCTCGAGAGGCAAGACCTTAACCTGACAACCTTAGTGAATCAACTCAACAGCCATGTTGCCTCAAACTGGTGATCATCATTACCCCATGTATCTTGGGCCATTCCCAACCTGACAAACCATGTCACATTAGTCTAGATGGTCAACACCACATCAATCCTTGGGAAATGCCCTTCATATTACCATGGAACTTTAACAACCAATAATAATAATTCAATTTAATTAAAAACACACTCCCAAACTATTCTACCCAGGTTGGTCCAATCACCTTACTTGCCTTAAATTTTTTTGTGAAGAAATAGCATGCCCATAGGCATCTCATATCATTAATTGAAAAATTTAAAAGAAATAATTTATATAATTAGTGGTATATCTCAAACTACACACATTTTTTATACAGAACATGCCCTTAAAACATCTACAAAATCAAGGATAAATCTAGGTACCACTTATCTTATACTCTTTGGTGATCACTCGTTTGATATCATCCTCTAAATCGAGCTAAATTTGAAGAAAATAGAGTTTCATATGAACACCCTAAAAAAAAGGAAATAACGCTTATACATATTTAGTGTTATGTATGGAGAGATAAATTAAGAAAATAAGACATTGGATTAAAGACCTTACCAAGAAGAATCCATAACCTCCAACAAATCAAGAATCATAGTCTATATAAGATGGAGGGTCTAAAGTCGAAGGAGGAAGAAAAAGGGTGGAGCCCCCCTATTGCATGTGATGGAATGGAGAAGAAAATAGGAAGAAATAATATAGACAGAAAGAGGGGTAGAAAAGTAATTTACCACTTTTTAATGAGTTTCATAGTTTTGACAAATGTTTTGGTTAACCGTGCACCAACTGTATAGTGCTCATTGTCCAATCACCATACATGCACAAGCTATGTGCACAGTTTACCAAACTGTGTGCAGACCATGTGATTCCCCTCTATTAAAAACTATAGAGGTTTCACATGGCTATGCACCCCCACCTAAATAGTTTGAAAAACCATGTCCAATACTATAGATGGGCTTCATGGTTTCTCTTGGGAGGCCGAATAGTTTGTCCAAAATGTGGTCCTCTGTCTGTACTTTATGAAAAGTGATTTTTCAAGCTTCAATGACCTTGAAACCCAATCCAAAAAACCCGAGGAACTTTTTTATCCTTAAAAAAATTTAAAAATAAGACATTGGTTCAATAAATCTCTAAAAAGTAGGTTTTGAAGACCAAAAGAAGATTTGGCCTGACCACAAAAATAAAAAATTCAAATAGGTTTGGGATTTTTGACCCACCATAAAAACTCAGGATGTTACAGTTCTAATGAGAAAATATAAGTTATTAACATAATAATTTTTTTTATTATGAATTTAAGGAGTTGAAATATGTTTAAGGAGTTGAATATTATAATTATGATTCCTACGTCTCACCATTATTCAAATGGGCTTGTATAGAGAATCGATATGGGCTACCATCGAAATCAGAACCGACCCGACCCACCACAATCCCCGAAGGGTGTTCCCAATCCCTAGGGGTAGGAAACTAGTACCTGGGTATCAGAGTAATCTATTTTGGAATGATTTATCCAGAATCATAGATAGATAGATAGTGGAACAATTACATAGAATAAAAATAATGTAAATAAACAACATTTCAAATAGGTCATAACTAACTAAACCTATCGAACCCATTTTCATAAATATAATCATCATATATAAATATAATTATATAACATTGAATAATAGATTCAAAAATAAAAAAACAAAACAAAACATACCAACTTGAGCCAATCCTGAAACCGTCTCTATGTAACCTCTGATTTCTCACCACCACCCAACTAACCCCACACCAGCCACAAGGAATGAAGAATGAATCATACTAAAAACCTAGAACCTGAAAAATATAGGCATGTGCTAAAAATACCAGAAGGATACCAAAATCCACCAATACTATGAATTTTTTTTCATAAGGAAATTCAGAAATGCTAATTTTAAAATATACTAGATTGTATTAATTTCAAATATAACTTATGAAAAATCAAAACAATTCCATAATAACATTTCAAAATGTTTCAATTTGTATTCTTAAACTAAATACACATGCTTTGAAAACATTTCCTCTTGCCTAAAATATTTCAAAACCAAAAATCTATTCAAATTTCTCAAAAGAACTCATTTTTTTATTTAAAATAAAACGATCACTTTATAAACATTTTACTGGTTGAAGATGCATTTAAACCAAAACACACATTTTGGAATCCTATTTAAAAACCCCAAAAAGAGTAATTAAAGTCAAAACAGGTTTTCCAAACATCTTTAAAAATAATTTTTCTTATGGAAATGACTCTAATGTACAAGGGTCAAATATAACAAGTAGGAGCCATATATCACAAGGCATATAATAATCATAAGATATGGATTACACAATAATGAAATCATGGGATATGTTACAATCAAGAAAAAGATAAAAATACCCCATATCAATAACTGATCATGTAATCAAATGTTTCATGGGCCTTACCCTGGATCCCTAATATGAGATTATTCTAACCATATAAGTGTATTCTCACTCGCGAAATAAATACCGACTTATGCTTAAGTCCAAACCAAAATTCATCCAACAAGACCCCAACAATATTATTTAAATAAAACCCCCTTCTATCCATGGTGCCTATATTTACTGGAGAGAATCTAGTGGCATGTGAACTAACTAGTAAAATAGAATTATATTTCCCACTTAGTACTCAGGTTCTCATGAAAAAAAATAAATTTAGGTGATAAATATGAAATACAATATTAACATGAAGGGAAAAAGAAATGAATTATTCTCACCCCTAAAAATTAAATAATTAATAGCCCCATACATCCCATGAACCCATGAAATATACAAACAAATTACCACACAATGGGGGAAACAAGAATAAAATAGTGATAAAGAACTCACATAATGTGTAAAAATTTCAAGGGGGGAAATCAATGGGTGTATTTAACATCATCCATTAAAAAAAATTCTAACTGGGCCTTTATCACCTAAACATGGCTTGAAATACCAATATCTTTCACATTTTATAAAACACCATTCCAAACAATCTTTGTGAAATGATGGAAATCACTCAATCAGGTAAAAAAAATTCAAAACCACCCTTAAAAACATGGATCTTCTTCTATGAAATCCAAAATAAGTACAAATACCACTATTTACATCAAAATGATTTTAGAAAATACATTAAGAAATTTCTCACAAGGGGTAAACCACACATTCATTTCAAAAAAACTTTGAAATTCATTAAATAACCCCTTTGTAAATCATTTTTAGGTCAATACCTCACTTAAAAAAAATCTATTTAAAACATTGTTTTCACTCATTGAAAACAATATTCAGGTGAAAATACGACACAAACCACTAAAACCTTTTCCAAAAGTCTCATAGGAATTTCATAAACTATCATCATTTGAAAAAAAATTCTATTTCAAACATGAAAACATAAAATTTATAAGAAATAACTTTATGAAAAACTAAAAGAACAAATAAATTATGTTAAATCATCCTAAGTATATGACATATATTCATAATTTCTTAAGAAAAGAATATAGAAAGCACACACATACTTTTAATTTTAAAATGAAACAAATTAATAGAAACACCTAATTAGAAGAAGCAAACACCTAGAAGAAATGTGTCTCCTTCAATGGTGAACGCCTAAGAATGTAAAAGAACTCTTCTATAATCCAAAATAGAATAAATCCCAAGGTTAAAACCATCCAAAATTCAATCCCAAGCTTCCATTGAAAATTAGGGTTTTGGGATAAAGATGAAATCTTAGAAATAATATATAAAAGACAATATAGATGAAAAAATCATAATAAATACCTTGGATTCACTTTAAAATCACCAAAGGGAGGATAATAATTAAAGGAGGAAGAAGGTTGAGCTACTACTTGGGTCCCAAGGGTTGTATGATACAAATGAGGGTTAAGAGGGGTGAAACACCCCTTTAATTTAATATGGTTATTTTGGTAAATTCCCAAAATTTTAATGGAAAGTCTCATAGATTGGTTTCAAAGTTTCGAAAACCATGCTCCAACCATGCGTTGGACATTAACTAGGAAAAAAAACTCATGATTCACTATAGAATAACGAATATTTGGAAAATACATGCTACAACAATGCCAAATGAAACTGTCAAAATGTAAATCCAACTTACTCACTTGTCACATGACTTACCAAACCATGTGCATGTCGTGTGCCATTGGAAAAACTCATCAGAGGTCCCACACAACTTCTCCTAAGACCTACGTGGTTTGGACTTAACCGTGATCCACCCATATTGGAAAACCATGTGCATAACAAAATGAATTGAAAAATACCATTTTATAAGGGTAAACACATGTTTTCTTGTAAACCACTCTTTAACCATGCATAATAGAAAAAATAAATTTTTACAGGTTTTAGGAAAAAAATACATGTAAACTTTGAACAACCACCAAGATCACAATATAACAAAAAATTAATACCACAGTGACACAGTGGGTGTCACA
This sequence comes from Viscum album, assembly GCA_963277665.1. Classification (NCBI taxonomy): domain Eukaryota; kingdom Viridiplantae; phylum Streptophyta; class Magnoliopsida; order Santalales; family Viscaceae; genus Viscum; species Viscum album. The sequence goes on from OY728142.1 coordinate 1,938,053,650, forward strand.
AATCTCCCCACCATGCCACTTTCTACCCCCAGAAAGTCTTTAGTTTAAAACAAAAGGCAAGATAAAATTAAAGGTCTAGAGAGGACCTAACCCAAAGAACTACTCAACACAAATGTACTTCAAATCCAATAACCAAGACCCTAAAATCAATCAAACTGATCAAACAAAATATTTAAAAATCCTCCATGAATAAAAAAACAAACTATAGAGACCTATGCTTTTAATACAAAAATATTACATCTTATTTGATAAATATTCAATATATAACATTATGATCTTTCAAAAAATCATATAGGTTTATGTAATTTGAAACTTGGATACACAAATAACTTGTTCATACAAGAATCTAAACCATCCCCCCCTTAGTTCCTTGAAACTAGAACCCTTCTTATACCTAGTATACTTAAAATATTTCTTCATATCCTGGGGAAAGGAAACATAAGAAAGGGTGAGATTAGATGTTCAATAAGGCTAAAAAAATGATAAATCATTGATCAATTAAGTTTAAAATGATCATAAGGGCATGAGAAAATGATATTAACATTTGAAAACCACATCCAATATATCATATATCATATATATGAATCATGACATAAATCTTGGAAGTACACATGGCATGAACCGTGAAGTAATCAATGATCATGATCCATGAGAGAACAACATTGGAATAATACATAAGTCTATTTCATACATATAAGCATAGAAAATAATTTCCTTATAAGTCAAGGATCACTACTAAGACTATCATAGTTTATTGGGTTATTTCCACAAACCATCATATCATTATTCGAGGTTTACTCCCAGGACTATCATAGTATACAAATTCCCTTACTGAACTGAGTTCACTCCCCATTATAGTCCCTATTTTCTCATGAGATATCCATATTTACCCAATTCATTAGATTTTTATATAATTATAGTCCAAACCTTAGAATAATCATAATCCATTCATAGGTATTACATAAGATCATAAAACATTCATTATATATCATATCCCATGGAAAAGAAATGGGTTTCATAAAAATTTCAATAATTAATCATAGCATAAACCATGTAAAATAAAAGGGTTTCATAAACATATCAAAATAATAATCATAATCCATCTAGATAAATAATAAATATGTAATCCTTAGATAATATCCTCAGTAAATCATAAGTAAAATCAAATGATGTTATAATAAATGAAAATTCCATTAAAAAATAACTTGTGATATTTCATCAGGAAAATACCCTTTTTCATTTTGGAATCACTTCTTTAAAATAAAAAAATTCCCAAAATATTGTATAAAAAAATTATTTGAATATAAAAATAGAAAATTTTAAAGTAAGATTTAAATAATTGATCATTCATTATAGAGGTGAATTTCGTTTATGTTGTTCATGTTAAAATAAATATTCCTTTCACATTTTTGGTAAAAATTCAAAAGTACCTCATTTGGAAATTGACAAGAAGATTCATTTTAAACTATTTTTTAAAAATTAATTAATGGGTATAAATTAATTTAATAAATCAATTTATATTATTAAAAATATTCTTGAAAATATTTTAGAAAACATGGATATAAAAGAAAAATTAATTTCATCCGAAGAGAGAAATAAAATCAATTTTTCTTAAAAAACATTATATTGATATCTTGAGTTCAAAAAACAAAAAATGAAAGGAATGAATATAATCTATATAAATAACCATATTATAAGTAAATTTATGTTATTATTGAGATATAGTTCATTAAATAACATAATTGGATAGTTTATTATAAATAATTACGATTAACAATGATATTGTAACATAAATCCTTTAACACTGTTGTAATTTTTGAATCATAAGCCCCAAGAAAAAATAAAATAAAATGAAATTTTAAATATAATTAAAATAAATATAATCATGATATATATTATTAAAGGGTAAGCATATAAACCTCGTAAACATAAATAGGTTCATAAAAAAAATATGTCTCAACAAAATAATATTTAGATGAAAAACCCTTACTGGTTTGGTAAAATATTAACCAAAACCTTATAAAAGAGAGAACCAAATATGGATTTTTAAATACCCATAATTTTTATTAAAATAATAATAAAAAACATTTACATGCTGTATATATTCCACAAAAAAGAAACAAGTGGTGAATATGGCATGTGTCTCACATAAGTAAAAGTGAGATGAAAATCCCTTACCTCGAGTTTGATTTGATTTAACAGTTCTTTAAAATCATATATATTAAATTTAAATTTATTATAATTCTATAAAATATTAATTTATATACTTATAATATCATATATTATCTACTTATAACATTTCAATAACTATTTATTAAAAATTCTTTATTAAAATGGTCATTTCCAGGTTTTTAACTATTTCATTTTTCATGGGCGTTTCAGTTTGGTAGTTCTAATCCTTGTATTTTGATCATGGTTACACCATCTACATAATTTTAAACAAGATATAAATATAATAAATATTCATTATATATATATATATATTGATCCATCCATAAAAGGTATTGATAAAAAATGAATTACACCATTCATGGAGATGGTAGGCCTTACGTACACATAAACGATGTTTTCACTTTTCAACGGATGGAAAGAAAGAAATTTTAATAATAATTAACCTTTAAAGTATTATTTTTATATCATATATATCATATATATTCATTAAATCTATATTTTTTTACCATATTTTTAATGTGAAAATGAAAATCTAATCACATAGCTTTGTGGATGTGGTCATCTAGACGTACACACAATCAACGATATCATTTTCTAATGGATTATAATGCGAGAAAGTAGATATGATATTATAATTATAGAATAATAATAATGTCATAAATATCATTTATAAATATTTAACCCATCATAATAACCATCCATGAATGATGGTGATAAAAAATGAATTGTATCACTACATGGAGGTGGTAGTCCACACGTATACATGAACAAAAACTTTCACTTGACATTTGATGGAAAAGAGGGTGGAAAATAGTGTTTTAATGATAATAATAACAGTTGAGTATATTTAGGATGATTAATTTATTATTTTATTATGGACACCACATGTTTAGAGGAGGTAGAAGAAAAATAAATTGAAATAGGTCGAGTAACACGATTTCTTATTCTTTAGGAATCCTCTATTAGATACTTTCTTAAAGACACTTGGAATGGTATTTTATGAATTAAAAAACCTATAATTTGTTTTAGTTAAGTTTATAAGATAATTTTATAGGTTTTTGTCAAGTTACATGGCTCAAAGTAGTGTAAAGAAAAGAGAGAAGGGGTGTCCATTTATAAGGGAAGGAAATGACAGACTTAGAATTACTAAAAAGATAAATATAATTAAGTCAATATCAAAAAATATGATTCTTAATGGCTATAGATTCGAATAAAAAGTTTTTAAGGTTTAAATATCATCACAAAATTAAATTTAGTTAGGTTTTGGTGTTAAGTTAAACCTTATCGTTTGGTTTAACCCCTTGGTTAACCAATTTTATTCTTAATCGTGACAATTATTTTTTAATATTAAAGGGTAATAGTTTTACTTATAAGGTAAAAATTTTCTCATAAAGGTGAAAGATATTAAATTTAATACTATTTAACATCATATTTGAACTGTTGTAATATTTTTATTATTTTTAAATAATTTAATAAAATATTATTTAACATAAAAAATAATTAATGACATTTTGGAAACTCATCATTTAATTTGAATTTAAATACAACATGAAAACAAAGAAAATAGGATATAAAAATTTTAAACATTAATAATATGTTATATTTATCAATAATTTTTTTGAAAATAATAGTTCACCAAAATTTTATTACAATCAATATTTTTAAAATCATTTATTTTATTTTTATATTAATTGAATAAATATTTTGTCAGTGTTGAGTAAAATTTAAGGTAATTATTAAATAATTAAAAATTATAAATAAATTAATATGATAAAAAAATTAATTTATCTTTAAAATGAACATTTATATCTAAACTTATCCTCTTTTTATCCTCATGTACCAATTTCATAGATATTAAATTTAAGAGAGTGACATTTTATATTTAGTCTTTTCTTAAATTAATATAAATGTCATAATCAAAGAAAAAAGGAATCAAGTGGCCATATATTTGATTCTTGGATAGAAATTTCTGAACTAAAATCATCTAATAGTATAAATGAAAGTTTTAGAGAAAATTTAAAGCCATATCCCAATGTTTTAATCCTATTTTACCCATTTAACCCCTACTCAGATGACAAAGATTTAACTAGGTAAACATTCATACAGACTAACAATAGAAGTGACCTATTTATAAAATTTTCATCTCCTAATTAATTATATAGTATCCATTTTTCAAGAATAAATTTCTATAATTTTTATAAATTTATTTTAAAATAAGTGTGAAAAATGTGATGAAAATTTATTTTAGAAAAATACATTTTAAGAATAAAACTGGATTTTTTCTCATAACATGCTTAGAAAAAAAATTATATGATTTTTAAAGATTTTTTTAATATATAATATTTATATTTCATTAAAATAATTCACTAATAGCGATTAATTTAATATAATAAGATAAAAACACATTGTTCATAATTTTTTTTTTGAAAATATATTATTTACTTTCAATTGTTTTTTTATTTTCATTTTTAATCAATTAATAACCAATTAATTAATTTTATACATGTGTAAACAATATTTTTTTTCATAATTTAGTTATTCCTATTCATACCCTCCAATCCAATGACTATTGATAACTATCACATTAAATAATAATATTCCAATAGTATATCATGCTTCGTTTAAACTCGATGTTATGTGTAAAGAAAACCATCAAAGAAATAAAATTTATTTACATATAAATATATCATAAAGTCATAGGGTGTTAAATTATACCCCCCTTAAAATTAATTCATACCTTGAAATTATATCACTATGATATAAACAAATGAGGATATATATGTTTCATCATATCTTAGGGTTCCCTTATAGCTTATTTGAATTTCTAATTCCTATAGAGAACTTTAACCAAGAGAGTATTCTTATTCCATAGAACTTTATCTCTATGATCCAATATTTATACCTATTTTTATTTATATAAAATTTATTTCTCTAGTGGTATAAACTTTGAGTTTAGTACATGTGATGGATCATGCATATACTTCCTCCGGAGAGATATATCAAACACATCATGAACTTGAGAGAGGTTCAGTGGAAACACCAAGTGATAAGCTAATTTACATAATCAATAAAGAATCTCAATGGGTCCAATATACCTATGGATAAAATTTAATTTCTTTAAAAATCTCATAACATTATTCTATGGAGAAATTTACATGAATAATGTTTCACTAATATCAAACAACAGATCTCACCGATGATTATCAACATAACTTTTATATTAACTATGAGCTACTATTATGTGCTAATAAATGGATATGAATTTATCATTAATTTCATTAACTATATTAGATCATAATAAATTTTGTTTTCCAACTTCATCCAAACATTTTGGATTTCTAAACATCTTTCTATACAAGTATTCATAAGGATCCATCTATATGCTTGAGTGAAAGCTATTTTTGTAAGAAAACTCGACCATAGAAAGATATTGATCCTAACCACCATTGAAATATATAGAATAAGATATCATAATATTATTTAGGGTTTTAATGGTTATGTCATACTAACCATCTATCTGAGAATGATAAATAGTACTAAAACACAACTCTGTATCTAGATCATACTAAAGACTTTATCATAACTTCATGGTAAACCTCATATCCTGATAAGATAAAATAGAATGTGGAAGTCCATGAAACCTTATTATTTTTTTAATTTATATCCTATAGATCTAATATAGAGATAAATAATCTCTAATGTAAATTGAGTGTTCTAAATTCATAATAGGATCTACTAGAATCCAAATATAGTTATGGAGTTTGGATGTTTTGGGGAGTCTAATGAAAAAATCCATGGTGATATTTTCCCATTACCATTATAGTATGAGTAATGGTTATAATATCCTCTTATAAGTTTATCTCTCAGACTTAACTTTATATTATACCAAGAACTAAGATACATACTATGCGATATCTATCTTCATGTTGTCCCACCAGAAATAATCTTTCAGATATCTATACATCTTCATACATCTAGGATGAATAGACAATGATGAACTATGAGCCTCATCAAATAGATCATTCTTCAAATTTGGTATGGAAAGAATAAATACACAGTTCCTGAACCTTATCATTCCATCATAATCAAGGCTGAACTCCATAACATTTCTGACCTTCTTATACAGTTCAACATCTTCCTTCCACACCTCATTAATCCTCCTATGAATTAATGGTTGAAAAATAATTTGAGCAAGATAAGATTTCTATCCTTATGCAATTATTTATAGATCCATACTTTATAAATATATAAATATTGTATATTTTTTGACCCTCATCATAGATAATCTAGCATGATCCTTTTGGCTCATAGCTTCTTCCACCTTGTTCGCTTTCCAAGGGTGGTAGTATATTGATTAGTCATAATATTTAATCAAATCTAACCGTATTCATTGGTGAAAATTCATCTCTTTATAAGTGAACATATAATTTAAACTTTTATGATCAGTATATATATCAAAATTTTCTCTATAAGGATAATGACTCCATATCTTTAATGAAAAAATTAATACAGATTTCTCCAAATCATGATTTGAGTAAATTTTCTCATGAAAATTCAATTTTCACGAGGAATAAGATATAACTATATAATTATTCATTAGGATTAATACTAATACCTTATTTGATATATAATTATATATTACCAACCCTTATCCACTATAGGGTTGTGTAATAATAAGTGAACTGACTAACATTCTCTTCAGTTCCTTAAAATTTTTATCACATTCATCCATACAAAGTAATTTGGATCCATTTTATGTTATCTTTGTGAGGAGATTAGATAGTAATGATAAATTATCCACAACATGCCTATAATATTTATCTAAACCAAGAATGTATATCTTATTCATAGAGGTTGGTTTGGTCCGTCATTTAATAACCTCCTTCATTGATAGATCCATAAATATACCTTCTCTTTAGATTATATGAACAAAAAATGAAACTTTATATAGCCAAAATTCACATGTGGTAAATTTTGAATATATATTCCCCTTTCTCAGGGTCTCAAGTATAATCACCTAGTGATTTTTATGATCTTAATTACTATTTGAATATATAAGAATATTTTCTATAAAGATCACCAGAAACTAATCAAGGTAATATCTAAAGAATCTATTAATTAAATCCATTAAGATAATATGGGTATTATAAGAAAAATAGACTTACTATAAATTCATAGTTTACATACCTTATATGTAATGTTGTCTTGGGTATAACCTCTTTATTGAACCTCAATTGAAAATTTCCAAAATGAAGGTCAATCTTGGAAAAGTATTGATCTCTATGAATTTTATAAAAAATTATTAAATATGGGGGTAGAGGATAATTATTCTTTATAGTGATCTTATTCAGTTATCTATAATCAATATAGAGACATATTGATCTATGTTTCTTCTTAACAAAAAATATCAGGTGCATCCCAAGGTGTTTCACTTGGCTGAATGAATACCTTATCATGATTATCCTAGATTTTGTTCTTTAATTCCCAAAACTCAATCAGATCCAATCTATATAAATTACTTAAAATAGGTGAAAAAAATATATAAGTTCTATTGAAAACTCAACTTCAACATTTTGTGGAATGCTCAGAAAATATTTTGGAAAAAATCAACAAATTCTCATATAATAGGCATATAATAGATATTGAGCTTCTTCCCAACCATTTGAGATAAACACCGCTTTTGGAAGGAATCAATACCCACATAATGGATGTAATTTCAATAAAAAGTTCATATTTAGCATCATAATAATATATTATTATAGATTGTTTTATAATACCAAAAATTAATTCACTTGGAAATTCATCTGGTATTTATGAAAATAAAGAATATCTATGGCTAAGATAACTTCAAATTGAACTAGAGGGAGAATAAAAATATTTATAGGAAGTACATTCCCAAAAACATCAAATTGAGAATAATGATAGACTGGATATGTGATCATTATACCATTAGGTATTTTTACTGATAATTCAATATCTAATCATTGAGGTTGTATCATGAAACCCATAAAAATTATTTAAATATAAAAGAGTGGGTAGATCCAGAAACAAATAAGATATTAGAAGTTTTAGATTATATGGATATGGTACCTTTCAATACTTCATTATCAAAACCCAAATTGAAAATTATTATTACATGATATTTACCTTTGTCGTTAGGATTAATATGTTGTTAACACCGATTATCTTTATTAACCTTCAGATTTGAGAACTGGTTAGTATAATTACCATACTTGTTGTATTTGAAATATTGGACTATGTTTGGTAAATTCTATGGTTATTTCTCTCCATTATTAGCTAACTTCTTCTTCCCATCACTTAGGAATTTTATTTCCTAATGAATTTACTTTCTTCACATAAAACATTTACCAGTTCTCTAAAGACAATTTTCTCCTTTTTTTCCTTCCACCATCAGAGTATAAAAAAATACCATATTATTCTCTATAGGATTTCTAACATTTCCTTAGAATTAAATTTTTCTTATAAAAATTATAAGTTTTATGGTTAACTACAATCCCCATTTCCACCTTGATATCACATCAAAAAAATTTCGTCAAAGATACCAAAGTATCTTATGGATAACTCCATTTTGAAACTTGGTCTTAGACCACTAAACAAAAGATCAAACTTAATTTCAAGTTTGATGATAATAATAAAATCATACCATGTAGGTCTTGAATTTTTTTTCTCATAGGTCCTTACAGATTCATCTCCCTTCTACTTTATATCAAGGAATTCCTTCTCTATTTTACTATAAATAATATGAGTTAAGTAATCATTTAAATATAATATATTAAATTCATACCGATCCATAGAGTAAATTTTTTCAAATTAGCTCATGTTCTTGATAATATTACACTATTTGAGAGTACCACTTTGGGATATACTCAACACCAAGAGGGGGGGGGGGGGGTAAATCAGTGTTGGGAAATTTTTTAACATTTTATAACTTTAATCCCTTTTACCCCTGAGAACTTTTAGGATATTAATTATATTATTATATTTTTTTATAACATGAAAGTATATAAAAGTAGTAAAATATTTCACATAATGTTTTTAAAAGTTTTACTGCTCAATAAGAGTAGATGGTCCTGGGGATTGTTTTGAAATAATGAAACCACCCAACCACCAGAAAAAAATCCTTTAAATGTAGTTATAGAAAGTAGGGAATTACCATTCACTTGTGTTTCACTATGGTAAATTGACTATTCTTTTTTTACAGATCCTGGCTTATTTTTTATACTATCATTGAAGATAGTTTCACCTATTAAGGTTCTTTATAACACAAAGAAAGTTATTCACCTATTGATACTTCTGATATATGTAAAAATGTATATTTTTTTCTTCCACTAACTTCTTCACTTGTCACTTTCATAGTAGTCGGAAAGTAATTCTTCTTCTTCTTCACCATAGAAAACCAAAATCCTCTATTTCTTATTCTTCTAACTTTAGTAATAATAATTGAATATATAATGGACTGATAATATTATAATTCTTCTATAACCCAACTGATAATCATATCTTCGTTTTGTTTCTAATTGAACCTCTCTTCTTCCTTCCTATACACTATATTTATAGACTTTATAGAATCAAAAAATTCCTTTGTGATTATTGAATTAATAAAATATCAACTCAATATCACCAAAATTAACCTATTGCCTAAATAGTAATCATTTAATAACTAGGATAACTATTTATCTTCTTTAGGGTCAATGATATGAATATAAACATAGAATAAAATCTCATACATACTTATTAAACAATATAAATAGTTAATATAGAATCGATTCACCCTCCTTGGTGTAGTAAATATTTATCCAATTGAACTGCACCGCAATTTCAATATTAATTCATGCAAGAATGATATTTAAAAAACACAAATTATTCTCTCCTTGAATTATAAAATCGATTAGATCATATGTTCTTCATGCATGTAATGAATGGTGCATGACATGTGAAATCCTATCACATTCATGTATATTTATTATTATTTTATGTGCTATCTTCAAGCCACATTTAGGTATCGAAAATTCATATCCATTAACATGTGTATGAGAATTCACATATGCATGAAAGCTTGCATGAAATGTTTACTATCAACTTTATTTCTTCATGCAAACACATATATGCACACACATATATGAACACACTATCTTTTCATATTCGCTGAATATTCCTTCAAACTCAGTGTCTATTTTCATAAGGATATAAGTGAACAATATATTAATTACTTACACACAACCTATGAATTTGTATAAGTGTACTGGTTTATTATTTATAAGAGATATTCATGAACAATTGTATATATTATGTGGTTGCCTCCTACTTTTCACAATAAATTTAATTATTCTTATTATTGTAAAACATGTATCAATAAGGTCCATGAATGGTGTTCTCTTCATGTAAGATAATGGGAGTGTAGTACTCGAGCACTGGTCTGCAGAATTATTCTTCATGAAACATGTTGAGTATGATAACAAAAATTGGGTGTTTTTGGTTTTTCTTCACATAGTATGTGCATGATTCTCCTTTTTGTAACCAAGTAGGTTTGCAGAACTCCCATTCTTAATGTATCTAAGAAGACTGTGGAACAATATACTTTCTCACATAAGAGAAGTGCAACATTAATCTATTTTTCAGAAAAAATGAGAGTTCTTGGGTATAACATGAGTATAAAAAACATGTTTTAGCTTAAAATATCTCATTTTATAGATGAGTATCACTGCCTTTATTTTTTAAGTTTCACAAACTCAAATCCCACAAATAAATCTATGTCAATAAATATCCTTGAATTCTCAAAGATCTTATCTTTTAACTTCTTTTAATGATGGTTATCTTTTCTAGATATGCCAAAATTCAAGGAATCTGTTCGTTTATGATTTGTTTGACCTCACAATGAGAATATTATGTGCATTCGATAATAATCACATGCATCTACTCAAGCATGAATCTCTCTCTCTCTCTCTCTCTTGGAAACTTTTTTTTATCTTGGAATAATCACTATATTTAAATCTAGTAAATTCATGTGAAACGAATCATTCATGCATATTGATAAGTCGAAAAAGATCATTCATTTTCATTTAGATAACTATATTTATTATCGTTGCATGGATTAATTGTTGGTGGTGGATGATCTTTGAAATGTTGGATTCGAGGAACCCTTATGTTGGGAGGAAGAAGACGAGGAATAGGTTCTGATTGGACTACTGCAATTAATTTAATTGGACTTTCATAAAAATAGTTGTATCTTTTAATCATAGAGAAATAGTACCAAATACATTGCACATTCCAGATCTTTATTTATTGAGGTTTCTCATTCGTTAATATACCATTCCATGTAACTGATCTTTTGATTTGACACCTAGGTCATCACCTAGACACACTTGCACATCACACCCATATGGGCTTTACTACACCATTTTTCTATCTATGGGATCCCATGAGCATGTTTAGCATACCCCTTTCTGACTCCATGGTAACTCTGCCGACCTAATTACTCACATTCTTCCTGCGGCCATCCAAGTCAAGTTCCTCCCATGTGGTTGACCCTCAGGTCCCATATATATGGTTGAGGGAAAAATGGTTGGCCAAGTGTTGGACAATTTTTTTTATAAATCCAATTCCATATACTTAGACATATTTTATGCATGAAATATATTACCAATCCTACATACCAATTCTTCCTCATGAAATTATTATTAATATTTCATGGTCTCTATATAACTCTATAATGAAATAATATTTAGATTTCATGGAATTATTATTCTTAATCAAGAAAAATAATATTTTTTATGATCTTAATTAAAGTATTATCAATGAAAATTGATATTTTAATGCTCTTTAAATAAGCTCATATTATTTTTCCTTTTATAATATTAATTCCTAATACCTCTTCATTATCCATTCATCATACATATTTTCTTATTATTCATTATTACAAACAATGTGTCATTTCAAATCACTTAATGAAACATTTTATATACATTAAGAATATTTCAATAAATGTAAAATTTAGAAATTAAAACTCTTCAAAAGTAATTACTTAATATAGAAAGACATGAGTACTCTTATCTCAATCCATTCATCCAAGAAATATTCTATCATGATTAGATATATTGGATGCTTCCACAAACTTATTTCTTTCTATCATCTTCAATATATTTACATCAATGAAATATTTCTATTTAATTGGCCACCTTTGAAAATAAGTAACTATCATTGAGAACAAATAAAACTCATACACAAAGTGGGATATTCAACCCCCCTTTGTATTTATTGGAAATACCTTTAGAGTTCATTGCAAATGAATGTGTCAACATGTGAATATATCCCCTTTACTTTTCAAAATTTCATTTCAATTTATATCCCCTTAAATTACAAGAAATAAAAAATTCATTAGAAAATGATATTAGTCCATACTTCAGAAATTTTCCATTCATCATTTCACTCTAAGTTTATGTGAGTCATGATCAATATATAAAACAAGAGGACTTGATTTATAAAACAAAGGTGTCCTTAACTAACTGACCCTGATACCTCATGAAATGAGAACTCATATACTTGTATTCAATGGTTATACACTTTAATTTTCAGATGAAGATACTAAATATGATGTTAAACATTTTTAAGAACAATAAACATTAAACAATTTCAATCACTTCTACAAACATATAAAAAACATTCAAGTGAAACAAGCAGGATAAGTGGCCCTGGAGCACTTCCATACTTTCACTTTTCTTATTTAAATGATCAATTAAATTACCCACCCTTTTTATTAAGTACCTTATTTTTGATAATAAAGGATAATAGAATATGAAAAACATAAATTTTAAAATGATATGATCTTTATGAAAATTCTAGAATACTCAGATTTAATACTAATTGAAATAATGATTTTGGCAGCGATTTTATCTTTCTTCATTTTTCTCCCCTCTAAAGGGAAAAACTCTTAAATATATTAATAATGGTTGATCTCTTAAATAATGAATTTCAAGATTTTAAAATATATAGAATAAAATATAATAGATCTTTAACTTGTGACTATCCATATTTGAAAACTTCCACAAATTCACTAATAGATGATCTTCATCAATTATTTTTTTAGGATACTAGATACGAGATCAATCCAAGATTTTATCCTCTTTATCCTTATTTTCTAGGATAAGAAATCACAATATTCAGATTCATACAATATGATCCTCAATCATATTTGTAATTGAATACCAATTGATGAATCATTAAAGGATAGTGACTTCTGCAAATTTACTATTAAGAATTAATAGCACTCATTTCTTCTCAGGTTATCCCCTAGAACTTACTTCATGTAAAATTACTTACATTAAAAGAATAAATAAAATGCAAAAATATTAAGGGAATAATGTGGATCTCCATTACTTATCAATGTGAACAACAAGGTTGAGATGATTTTCTCAACCAAGTTTATCTATTTCCTCCGGTCTTCATGCTTAAACATCTGAACTTCTATTATGATTTATGTTGGGGTATTATAAATCACTTCACATTATCTTATAATTTATATGAAGAATTTTTATTCTTAAAATCCTTCATATATGATTCATTATTACTCCTCTAAAGGATTGCTTATTATTCTAGAAGAATAGTCAAGAAAATTTTTGCATAATATCTAGAGTTGTTACATCTCTCACACAAAAATTATTTATCTTTAGATTTTTATTTTGTTAATAACCACTCATGTATTTTGTCTCCATAATATGGAATCATTTATTTTTCATTTTACACTACACTTGGATTGTTCTTTTTTCATTTTCCTACTCTCTCCAAATCATTTTTACATTTTACTAAAATATCATTAAGAACAATGGAAGTATGTTTGAATTTTCCACATGGATTATTATGAGTTCCATACATCTTAGTAGTTATTTTGGATGATGCACTTTTCTTTACCTTCTTGGATTTAGAATCCAAGTTCTTCTCACTATTCATATTTGATACCTTCTTGGGAGAATTTTTGTTTACAATTTTTTTTCTTTCTTCCCAAGGTAGATTATTATTTATTATAAATATTATATGGTCTTATTTTCTCATAAACTTTGGATACATGTCAAGATGATCATGTACCTTTCTTGTGACCACTTTCATTGCATGAATAACAAATATTTTCAAGTTTTTTAAATCTATTTGTAGTGTATAGATTCTTCTTTACCTTTGTATGATACATATTTATCTTTCTATTTATCCCCCATGACATGGGAATTCTTTGTTCTTTATAATTTATAGTATTATACTGATTATATTGTGATTAATTCCAAAATATGTTGTAGCACCAACAATGCACCACAAACCTTATTCTTATTATTTCCTATATAGAATGATTTTTTATTTTAATAGGAACTTTTTGGGATATTTATGGAGAAACAAATTTCAAAGTCTTTTTCATATCCACAAAAGTCATGGTGGTAGAATTCTAATCACCTTTACTCATCCACACTTTTTAAAGTTTTTTTACAAGTTGCACTTTTTGGGAAAACAAATTAAGAAACATTAGTAAAATATGGTATGGATGGAACCTATTTCTTCATAGATTCTTGAGATAGATCATCGAATAAAGTCATAATCTTCTCATCACATATTGGAGGTCTTTTAACATTATAATCCTCCAGTGATCATTGAGTAGCAGCAATAACTGTCCCATTATTTCGCGAAGTCTCAATGTGTGTCTTCTCAGGTTTGGCCAACTAAACTTCCAATTATATAAATTTCACATCTAGGATGATTTTTTGGTATTAAATCGTAATTATATTCTCTTCACAAGATTCTCCATTCTTTCAGCTTCCTCTTCATACAGTTTAACTTTGTTTTGTAAAAAGAGTAGATTTATTTAATCTTATTGAATTTTTCTTCTAATTGTAAATCCCTAACATCAATGATTTTTTTCAATTTCTATTCATGTGTATGAATATTTTTGTCTTGAAACTGTTTATCACAAACTTCATTGAGGCATTTTGATTCACTTATTTCAAGATTATTATTTTTTTCTTCAAAGGATCCAACATTTCTAGAGATTTTTAAACATTCTTGAATTTTTTATTGTAAAGCCATCTCCAAATAATCAACTTCCTCTTCCAGTTGGGTGATGTATTCCTACATAGATTGAAAGAATCCACAAATAAGAGATAATATTTCTAGGGTAATGTAATGGAAGATATCTCTTAATGTATCAACTAATATTTATTGAGAAGTTATAGATCAATCATTTAACAACTTATTCTAGAATGTTAATCTTTATGATGGTTTGTACAAGAATTTTCACAGACCTCATGATCACTTACCGATATTGATTCACTTGAGGTAGGAATGTTATCCATATCCTTGGTGGAAAATTGAACCACATGATCTTTAATTTACAATAATAACATGTATTTACTATTAGAAGGATATAGAGAAATTGACACCCCCTTTTCATTTGATAAGAGGGATATCTTATTCTGATATCTTCTTTATATTCATTTTCTATTTCTTTATAATATTTATCATAGTATTGGTAGATATAGAACTATGGTCAGAGATAACTAAATGTTCCCAAAAACTACACTTCATTGTTAACATAGGAAGGAAATAAAATATATAAAATAGAATATTTGTAAAGTAGATAATCCAATAGAGGATAACCATGGATTTGATACCAATCAATAAGACCGATTTGGGATATGCTCAATAGTAAGGGGGGGGGGGTGAATCAGTATTGGGAAATTTTTAATGTTTTATAACTTTTATCCCTTTTATCTATAAGACTTGTTAAGATCTTCATTCACTTATTCTCTTTTTTCTATCACATGAAATTATAATAAAATAGTAAATGATAGAACACAATGTTTTTATAATATTCACTACTTAATAATAGTATCTAGTACTTGGAATGGTCAAAAATAATCCAACCAAACAAACACTAGAAAACATTACATTAAAAGTGTTTACAACAAGAAGGGAATAACTATTCACTTGAATTACACTATGGTCAACTGATAGTTCTTTTTTTACAAATTCTGGATGGTTATTTATACTGCCTATGAAGATAGTCTTCACCTATTAAGGTTCTTTGTAACACTAAGAAAGTATTCCCCCTATTGAGACTTCTGATGGATGCTATATTGTTTATTTTGTTGTTGCACTAACTTATCCACTTATTATTTGCACAATAATAGAAAATCAAATCTTATTCTTAATCAAAGTAGAAAAATGAAAAATTATTTTTATTCTTCTTATTATGACTCCTGTAATAATAATATGAATATGGAGTGGAATGATAATCTCATAATTCTTCTTCAACCCAACTGATAATAAAAAACTTTGTTAAGTATCTAGTTGAACCTCTCTTCTTCTTTATAGTACACTAAGTGTTTGGAATTTCTAGAATCAAAAAGTCTTTGTGATTATTGAATCAAAAAAATATTAGCTCAACATCATCAAAATTTATTTATTTCCTAAATAGTAATCAGTTAATAGCTGGGTGAACTATTTCTCTTCTTTATTCTCAATGATATGAATATAACTATGGAATAAAATCCCAAACTTCCTTGATAAAAAATATCAATAGTGAATGTTGTATCAGTTCAAATTTCTTCTTCTTAGTGCCAAATTTTTTTATCCATTTGAATTTCACCTCACTTTCAATATTAATTCATGCAATAATGATCTTTCACAAACATAGATTGTTCTTTTATTTAATTATCAACCTGATTAAATCATACGAACTTCTTGAATGTAATGCATGGTGCATGAAATATGAAAACCTAGGACATTAATTTATATGAGTTATTATTTTATGTCCTATCTTCAAGTCTATTTTGGTCATCTTAAATGCATGTTCATTAAAATGTTCATGAGCATTCACATTTATATGAAATCATGCATGTGCAATTCACTATCTTCTTTTTTTCTTCAAGAACACAATTATATGCACAAATTTTATATTTATCTTCATTGCATATTCCTTAAAACCCAATATCTCTTCACATAAGGATATAATTGTCCAGTATAACACTTCCTTACACACATCCTATTCATTTTTGCAAGTGTCTTGGTTTCTTGTTCATGAATGTCCTTTACACAAGCCTATATATATTATGCACATGCCTCCTCCTCCATACAGAAAAATAGTGCACGGTTATTATTACCAGACATCGCGTATCAATAGGGTACACAAATGGTGTAATCTTCACATAAAAAATTTGAAGTTTAATACTCAAGCACTGGTTCACAGAACTATTCTTCATACAACACTTTGAGTGTGATAACAGAAGTCAAGTGTCCTTAATTCTTCTTTGTATAGAATGTGGAGTGTTATTCTTGGTGTAACCAATGAGGTTCATGAAACTCCCCTTTTTTGAATTTCCAATAGGCTCATGGAACAGTCTACTTACTTACCTAAGAGAAGAATTGAGATAATCTATTTTTTAGAAAAAATGATTCTTCTTGGGTATAATGTGAGAAAAATTAGCATGTTTAATCTTATAAGATATCCTTTTATAGTTCAGGATCCCCAAATTTTTTTACCTTTCACTGGCTCAAATCCTGAAAATAAATCTATATTGATCAATACCCTTGAATTATTAAATATATCATCTTATAAATTCATTGAACATGGGTTATATTTTGAGAAGACACTGAAATTCCTGGAATATGTTCCTTCATGCTTGGATTGACCTCACAATGAGAATCTAAAGTGCATGCGATAATAATCACATGTGTCTCCTCATTCATGAATATCTCTCTCATTAACTTCATTCTTTATCTCGGAAGAAGCTATATATTTAAATCTATTATGTGCATGAAAAGTGAAGAATTCATGAATATTTATTAGTCGAACAAGATCGTTCATACTTGTTTTGATCATCAAAATTATTATCGATGCATGGCTCGATCACTGGTGGTGGTCGATCATTGAAATGCTAGAGCTGAGTAGCCCTAATGTCAGGAGGAAGAAGATGATGAACATGTTTCGAATACATTAATATGATTGATTGAATCAAATATTTAGTGAAATATACATACTCTTTAAACATAGAGTAAAGACACCATATACACTAAATAACCCAGATCGATCTCCAGTGTGGTATCACACTCCTTAATAAACCATTCCTTGTCACCGATCTTTTGAGATGACATCAGGGTGTAATCTTAGATACACTTGTAAATATTACCCACATAAGCCACACCACACCATTTTATGGTCCCTGGGATCCCATGTTCATGTTTAGAACACCCCTTGTGTACTCCATGGGCACTACGTTTTCCTAATAACTCACCCACCACTTGCAGCTATCCAGGTCAATTTCCTCCCATGTGGTTGACCGTTGAGTCCAATATATATGGTTGAGGGACTCCTTAGTTAGTCATGGGTTGGACAATTTTTTTGATAAGTCCAATTCAATAAAATTAGAAATAATCTATTTGTGAAATATAATACCAAGAAAACATATCAATTCTTCCTCTTGCAATTAATATTCATATTGCACAGTCTTTATATAAATCTCTTATGTAATAATATTTAGATTGATTGGAATTATTATTTATTATCATGAAAAATAAGTTTTTTTATTATATCCATTAAATAATTCTTCATACAAATTGATATTTTCATGATCTTCAAATAAGATCATCTTTATTTCCTTTTAAAATATTAACTCCAAAGACCTCTTCATCATCTATTCATCTTACTTATTTTCTTCTTCTTAATTATTTTAAAAAATGTGTCATGTCAAATCAATTAGTTTAACAAGTTATTTACATTAATAAAAGTTCAAAAAATGTTAAATGTAGAAACTTAAAGTCTTAAAAAGTAATTCCTTAAGATCATAACACTTGAGTATAATCTTCTTTATCAATTCATCCAAGATATAATCTATCAAGCTTAGATATCTTGGATACTTCTAGAAACTTATTTATTTCTAAAATATTAAACATATTGACATCAATGAAATATTTATATTTAATTTACCACCTTGACAACTAATAACAATCATTGAAAAAATACAACTCATACACAAAGTGGGTACTTCACCATTTATCTCGTTTTCCTTCCTAATGATAAATAGCTAGAATTTTTTTTCATGATTTGAACATTGGAGAATGAAAAATATATTTTTAGTGGTACTAATCCATTTCTCAAAAACTATTGGATCCATAAAACTACTAAAATAAGGTGGGTTTTTTTCTCATTAATGAATCAACAAAATATTTTCCCCTCCTTTTATTGTATGGAAGCTTAACATGATTCGTGGACTGAGAATGTTTCATAAACACAGTAACAATATTTTTCATTATGGATACCATAAAATTTAGTCTCTTAGGAGGAAAATCATTACATTTTTGTCACATTCATCATTAAAATGGATTATTTAGGTACCATATATTGAATAAAACCTAAAAGTATGGCGTGAGAAACAATAATCATATTGGGATCAACATAATCATGTAAAATCATTTATATAATGTTTTAATCATGACGCCATCTTTTTAATGTATGAAAAATTAGGTTTAAACTAGGTGATAAATGATAATTATATATTCACATCCTTCATATTGGTTCATAAATAATATGTTAATTATCCAAATTATATCCCCCAAGAGTGTCAAATTAGGTGCTTAGTAAGGGAACACTCACTGTACACAATAATGATGGACTAGATATACCTGAACAACTCTTTTTGGGTTCATTACACCTAGATTCATGTTTTATAGAACCACATACACTTTTAATATCTAGAAAAAACAAACTTATTTATTTACCATAACTTTGGATTTTCTCATATACATAGGATTATCCTAAGGGTTATCACTAAAGTTCTTTCATACTACTTTCCAAAGGTAAATAAACCATAATATAATAATGACTATAGTGAACCACACTTTTCATATGTAAATATTATATCTTATTAAATTAATATTCAATACATAACATTATAATCCACATCATAATAGGTCTTTGAAAATGTGGATACATAAACAAATTGTTTAAATGAGAATCTACATCATCTCTAACTTTATTCTTCAAAACTAGAACCCTTATTAGATATATCATACTTAAAATATTTATTCATATCTCGAGGAAAGGAAACATAATAAATGGGGAGTTAAGATGCTCTGTAAGAGAAAATAAGGGATATATTAATGATCACTTAAGAGTACCATGATCACAAGGGTATTATAACATGAGATTAACATTTGAAAACCATACCCAACGTATAATAGATAATAATATTGAATCAAAGAATAAATCTTGGAAGTTAATAATAAATGAATCATAAATGACTCAAATAACATGATCCATGAGAGAATAACATTAGCATAATATGTATGTTTGTGGCATACACATAAGTATAGAAAATGATTTTCTAAGTATTTGAGGATCACTGATAAGGATATAACAGTGTATTGGGTTTACTGCCCAAACCATTATATCCTTAGTCCCCACTCCCAAGATTATCATAGTGGAAATATTCCTTTAATGAGATGGGTTCACTAACCATTATAGTCCTTATTATCTATTAATATATCCATCTTCACCCAATGAATTAGAGGGATATATAATTCTAGGCCCACCTGTTATATAATCATAACCTAATAATAAGTATACCATAAGATCATAAAACATTCATCATATATGATAACCAGTGGAAAATAATTTGTTTCATAAAAATTTCAAGAATTCATCATGGCATATCCATGAAAAAATGGGTTTCAGAAACATCTCATCATTATAGTCATAAATGAATTAGAGAAAGAATAAGTATGGTATCCTCAGACCATATCTATAGTAAAGAATAAATTACATCAAAGGGTGTTATCAGAAATGAAAATGCTTTTAAGAAATCACTTGGAATATTTCTTGAGGAAAATACTATTTTCATTTTGGAGTCACTACTTTAAAATCAAAAAATTTCCAAAAATTTTCTGAAATTTTTTCTTTTAAAATAATATTGTGAAATTACTAAAGAAAACTTTAGATAATTGAGCAGTCATGATGATGTGAAATTTCATTCTTGAATTTAAAATTAAAACAAATATTTATTTCACATTTTTGGTAAAAATTGAAAATTACTATATTCTTAAAATGAAATGAATATTAATTTTAATACATTTTTCAGAAATTCAAAAATTGGTAAAAATGATTATAAAAAATCATTTGAGATTAGTAAAAACATTCTTGAATTTTTTTTTGAAAACATGGATATGGAATAAAAATTATTTTTAAATGAAGAAAGAAATAAATTTAGTTTTTATTAATTTTTTTTTGGTATTTTGAGTTATAAATAAAGTTAAATGAAAGTAAAGCATATGATCTCTATAAATAACCATAGGAGAGAAACATTTATGGGATTTTTAAGAGATAGGTCATAAAATATCTTAATCAGAAATGTGATCATAAAAAGTTTTGATAAAATTTATAT
This sequence comes from Viscum album, assembly GCA_963277665.1. Classification (NCBI taxonomy): domain Eukaryota; kingdom Viridiplantae; phylum Streptophyta; class Magnoliopsida; order Santalales; family Viscaceae; genus Viscum; species Viscum album. The sequence continues at coordinate 1,938,075,252 of OY728142.1, forward strand.
ATCATTAAAATAAAGAGAATAATGATATAACATGTCAAATGGATAGTATATATACCTAATAAACATAAATAAGTGTATAAAATGAAATATTTTTCAATGAAATAATATGGAGATGAAAAAACACTTACTACTTTGGTAATATCTAAATCGAAACCTCATGAAAGAGTGAAACTTATATAAATTTTTAAATCCCCATAATTTTCATGAAATTCATCATAAAATACATTCATGGGAAATATATACTCCACATAAAATAAACAAGTGGTGAACATTACATGTGTCTCATAGAAGGAAAAGTGAGATGAAAATACCTTAACTAGAGTTTAAATTACTTAGAAATCAGTTTAAACTCACATATAAGAAATTTATATTTATTAAAATTATATACCAGAGTCATGTACATACTTATAATAACATATATGATCCACTTATTATATTTTTTTACCCATTTATTAACAATTCCTTATTAAAAGTGTCATTTAAGGGTGTTAACTATTTTATTTTTATTGAGGATTTCAGTTTGGTAGTTCCGGTACTTATAATTTGACCTTGGTTATATCATATAATAAATGTTAAAAATATATTCATTATATATATATTTAGACCCATCTATTAAATGTAGAGATAGAAAAATTAATTACACCATTCATGGATACGGTAGGCCATACATACACATGAATGTTGTTTTCACTTTTTGACAGATGAAATGAAATAAGGGTAAATAATAATTTACCTTTAAAGTTTCATTTTTATATAATATATATTTTATATATTCATTCAATCCATCATTACTACCATCCATGTAATTTAGAAAAAAAACGAATCACATCGCTTTATGGAGGGGGTAGTCTACACGTACGCACAAGCGACATTATCATTTTCCAACAAATTGAAATGTGAGAAGGTTGATATGATATTATAATTAAAGAATAATAATAATTTCATAAATATAATTTATAAAAATTTAAACCTTCATAATACCTATCCATAAAATATGGTGATGAAAAAATAATTGTATCACTATGTGGAGGTGGTAGTCCACACACATGTATGAGTGATACTTTCACTTCCCATTTGATGAAAATGAGGGTTCATAATGGAGGTTTCATTATCATTATAACATTTAAGTATATTTTTATAATTAATTTATTATTTTATGATGAATAAAATGGATTTATAAGAGGAATAAGAAGAATTAAATTGAAGGAGGTCGGATAAGACACTAACATCTTCTTTGGGAGACCTTATTTGGATCATTTCATAAGGACCTTTGGAAGGGTATTTTAGGAATAAAAGAACCTCTAAATTTTGAATAGGGAAGTGTATAAGATAATTTTCTAGGGTTTGGTAATGGTAAATGGATCATATTGGTGTAAATAAAAGGTATAAGGGGTTTCCTTTTATAAGGGAGGAAAATGACACACTTTAAATTACTAAAAAGATTAAAATATAATTAAGTAATTATTAATAAAAAATGATTCCAAATAGAAAAATAATATAATAAAAAGTGTATAAGGATGAAATATAATCATCAAATGAAATTTATACAGGTTTTGGTCTCATTTTAAACATTATCTTTTGGGTTGACCCCTTGGTTAACCAATTTTAATATTAACCATGATAATGATTTTTTCAATAAAAAGGGTTATAATTTTACTTAAAAGGTAAAAATTACCTAATAAATGGAAAATGGATGATTTTTTTGAATATTTATGATCCTAATTCTCCTATTTTAATATTTTTAGAATTTTTGAATAATTTAATAGAATATTATTTAAAATAAAATATAATTAATTCCATCTTGACACAATTTATTTAATTTGATTTTAAAGACAACATGACACCAAAGTATTTTGAATGAAAACATTTTAGAAATTCTTAATATATTATATTTATCTATAAATTTAATATAACTTAATAATTTACTAAAATTTTATCACTTTTAATATTTTTAATATCATTTATTTTATTTTTTTATTAATTGAATAAATACCGTGTTGGCATTGCATAAACATTTAAAGTAATTATTCAATCACTAAAAATTAGAAATAAATTACCAAGAAATAAAAAATTAAATTATATTTTAAAAAAAAATTATAAGAAATATTATCCTCATTTTATCCTCCTGTAAAAAATTTAGAGATATTAAATTCAAGAGGGTGATATTTTGTATTTATTACTTTCTTAAATTAATATAAAGGTCATAATAAAAGAAAAATGGCACCAAGTGACCATATATTTGAGAAATAGAGGGAAATGGGAAAACTAAACTTATAAAATAGGATAAATTCCACTGTTAGAGAAATTTATAATCCTTATCCCAAATTTTTTACTCAATTTTACCTATTTTACCCTTATTGAGGTGACAAAAAAATTACCAAGGTTACTATTCATAAAGACCAGAAATAAAAGGGACCAATGTACCAAAATTGAATATAATAATTCCAAATATGGGATCTATTTTTAAATACTGAATTTTTATTAGTAGTAGAAATTCATTTTAAAATAAGCGTGTAAAACTTGATGAAAACCATTTTTTTAGAAAAATACATTTTAAGCAATAAACTAGATTTATTCTTATCAAATTTCTCGAAAAAACATTAGATGAATGTTTATTTTTTTGAATATATATTATATAAATTTAAATAAAATAATTCATGAATAGTTATTAATTTAATTTAATAATATAAAAACACGTTGTGTTCATAAAAATAATTTTTTAGAAAAGCATATCTTTTAATTTCAACTAATTTTTATTTTAATTTCTAATAAATTGATAACCAATGAATTCATTTCGTACATGAATAAACCATACATGTTTTATAATTTAGTTATTTCTATTCATACACATCAATAAAATAGCTAGGTGATAACTATCACATTTAATAATTATATTTTGATAATTTATCACAGTTCATTTAATGTTAGTGTTGTGTATAGGGAAATAAATCTAATAAATCATATTTATTTATAGATAATAATAACATAAAATCTTTGGGTGTTACAAGAACCTCAAAAAAAGTTCCTAAAAAAACATGAGAGAAAACTACCAATAGACACAACCTTGAAACAACTGAGAAATCATGAGTGAAACTCACTCTCACACTAAATCACTTCCAAACCAGTAAAAAGAATATAAAATAAAAGAAGCCTAAAAATAATGGTGTAAGATCCCACCTTGGGTCATGACACATGTGGATAAAATAAGGTCAAAATTATACCGCAATCACATGGTGGATCTGAAATGATACAACGCAAACACCAGCTAATTTACAGACTTAACTGGTAGATCATACACGTTAGTTACCGAATCATGCACATAAGACCTTTTTCATGTAAAAAAAATCAGCACCTCAAAGGGTTAACACATGATAAAAAACCATGTGTCATGGTCCATCAAAGTTTCATTGATATCCAGTGACTTAAATATAAGAAAACATAGAACTTAAAGAGTATTAGATTCTATCATAGTCGCAAATGGAACTTTCTAAGGTCATAATAAACACACAATAAATAAAATAATCATCACCTATTCCAACCCAATCTTATGAACCTATCACATAAGGGAGGGAATATCATGAAATTGAACATAAAATATCAGGAATCTTCACTCAATATAGAGAAATCATAAAATCTAGAGAGAGAAAAATCATAACATGCTTTCAATACTGGACACTACCATACAAGGGAAATCAAACCAAACCATTTTCCAAAAGAAACTCTCTTTAATTTTACTTCAAAAAAGTCAAATAGATCTTTTACAATCCATTTTAATAGAATCATATTATATCCCTTTGATATTCATGAACCTTAGTCAGAATATATATAAAAAATCTTGAAAAATCTCTCATTTTCCCTTCGAAATATAATTTCAAATATATTCATTTTAAATCACCTTATATTTTGAAATATAATTTTAATAAAATTTATCTATTAAACTATATTTTTACATGTCAAATTCTTGATTCCATGAAATTATAATATAACATCAACTAACACCATCCATGAAATCCTTAACATGGTTCATCACCACTTTTTCAACTAGAGTTCCACCAAACAAACCATCCTTTAATGTTATGCGGTCCTTCTATGTTTATTATGCTAAAATAAGGCCTCCTTATTTTATAGAGTCATACAATGTCACATAATCATGCTATTCAAAATAAAAATCTCACCCAAACATAATATAACTACCAAAAAAGTAATCAAAATCCATAAAAATAAATATACTCAATGGGTAAAGGCTACTAACCTTATATGAAATTAAATTTATTTTTCCTCACTCATATCAACTATCCTTGATTAAAATGAGAACTTATCTCATAAAAAGACCTAATTTATCATTTACTAAAAAATCCATATCATGATACTATAATTATAATAATCCCATAAGTGCTCACCGAATGATATAACAATGCCAAAACTATAAGATACGTGGGTGGAAATCATCCAAAACAAAGTCCCTATCTTTTTAATAATAAAATACCTAAATTATTAATCCAAATTAACTTCTAATTTTACTTTAAATTGAAAAATTATAAAATAAAATTAATTTAAAAAATCCCCAAATTGAAACAGTGATCTAGAATGTGAGGTCGTCCTTGTTTTACCTCCTTTAGGAATGATTTATAGAGCCCCATCATAAAAAAGTGATTTCTCCACGGTTTAGTGAAATCTTACTCCAATACATAACATAGAATAACCCAATTCAGATGAAGAGAAAGAATAAGAGGAAATGGGAAGGAAAGTAGATATATCACCTCATATAAGTTAATCTAGGCTACTTTGAACACATTAGATAAATGGGAAAGTAATAAGGAAATAAGTGGAGTAAGAGGGTCAACCTTGCCTTAGTGTGGGAACCTAGAATTATGAAACCTTGAGGTGGTTCAATAAAACCCATCAAAAAAAGACTAAAATCACTCTAATTGAAAGTGGGGTTTAGGATATCCACCATAAGTTTGATGGACCTAACCATAATCCTACAGATACTAATAGGCTCCCAGTGACCTACCACCAATCGTCTGATGTAATGGGAAGTTCTATAATACCCCTACCCAACCCATCAAATAAAAGTCCTTGTGAGTTTCCACCAGGGTCTAGGGGTTGATGCAATAGTCCACCAAACTTGGTTTCTCACACCTAATGATAAAATATCGATCTTAATTTTTCCATGAATATATCCATGTCTAAAACCTCCTTTTAGATTTACTATTATCAATAAAAAAATATCCCTTAATTTTCAATTAGAACCTAACAGTATTGATGAAGATTTGGGGGATGATTATTAGATTAAGTCTATGCAAGATGAACTAAATGAATTAGAAAGGAACAAAGTCTGGACCTTGGTTGAGAGACCTAATGAAACTTCTGTAATTGGAGTAAGTGGGTTTCAGAAATAAATGTGATGAAAATGGAATCATTATAAGAAAAAAAGAAAAATTAATTTCTAAAGGATATAATCAATAAGGAGTAATAGACTATGAAGAAACCTACGCTCCAATATCTAGACTTGAATCTATTATTATTCTACTATCCTTTTCAACATTTTTTAATTTCAAATTTTTCAAATGGACATGAAGTGTTATTTCCTTATGGTTATGTTTAGGAGAATTTTTTTGTTGAACAACCTCCTATTTATTAAGACAAAAAACATCCTGAACATGTTTAGAAACTTACCAAAGCTTTATATGGAATGAAACAAGCCCCTAGAGCATGATATGATAGACTTATAGAATTTTTGTTACAAAATAATAATGTTAAGGGAACTGCTGATCCAACCCCTTTTATAAAGAAAGATAAGAAAAATGATTTGATTGTTCAAATTTATGTTGATGACATTATATTCGGATCAACTCAGCAATCCCTAAATCATTCATTTGATAATCTTATGAAATCTTAGTTTTAAATGAGTATGATGGGTGATTTAACATTTTTTCTTGGTTTTAAAATTTCTCAAAAACCATAAGAAACTTTTATATCTCAACATAAGTATAATAAATATCTTCTTAATAAGTGTGGATATGACAACACTAAAAGTATAAGTACTCCAATTGGTACCTTAAACACTCTTGATCTTGATGAAGTTGTGAAACTAGTAGATCAAACATATTTTAGAGGTATGATAGGAAGTCTATTATACTTAACAACTATTTATTCAGAATTAATGTTCTTAGTATGATTATGTGCAAGCTATCAATCTAATCCAAAATAATCCCCTTTAAAATAAGTGAAAATATTTTTTCGCTATTTAAAGGGAACCATGGATTTATAAATTTTCTATTCTTTTATAAATTATATTGTTTTAAAAATCTTTTTAGATGCTACCTTTGGTTGAAGTAGAATGGATTGAAAAAGTACATCTGGAACTTATATATGTTATTTATGTTTCTCCTTATGCAGTGATTGGCGGTCATGTTTATTCTTACGTTATTTCTTGTTACTCTAAATAGGTTTTACTCTTTTTTTATTTTAGTTTTCTTAAATATTCTATTCTGTTTTTGGAAATCCAAATGGGGGTTAAATGTTATATGGGATTTTTTCTTATCAAAGGGGTAGAAATTTGAATTTTAATAGAATAAGTATCGACAAGGGGATATTCTAGTAATTATTTTCAATAAGTTGGAGGGTGATTCATACTTTATACATTCTAAAGGGTGAGTATGTTCTATAAAAGAATATAGAGTTTTTTGTTATACTTATTTTTATCCAATCATACCTATTTTTTTCATGTTTTATGATTTTTAAAAATGGGTATTATATTGAGTCATTTTCCTAAAATTAATTCTTTGATGTTCATTGTTTTGTTAAATTATAACATACTCACTATATTATGTATTCTTACATGATGTTTATTTAGTTCATTTTTTGTACAGGTTTTTACTTCTAAATCACTTGTTCTAGAAGAGATGATTTAAAATCATGAACTTAGGAACATTGTAAAGTCACATGTAGTTTTTAATGAATTAAATATTGAGTTATATCTTCCTAGTTTTTTTAAAAGTAACAATTATTCCCAAAGATCTTAGAGTTTACCATTATGAGCTTCCTATCCTTAATGACTAAAAAAATAATGTAACGACCCCGACTCCAGTAACCTAGAGCCATTTTTTACATTATTACATTGGAACTAGATAAAATATATCACATCTCAATGGACCTAATAGTTTATTAGTATTAGAAAACTAGGTACATACTTGAAATTCAAATTAAATTTTAAATATAAAATACACAATGTTTCATATTTGTGATTCCATTATTCCCCTTAGCACATCCCTACATATCAATTACAAAACACTTCCTCGCATCCTAGAAAAAATAAAACATAAGTAATTGGTGAGGTCATATGCTCAGTAAGTGTATGATCATAGTGGAATCAATCATTAATAAATCAGCATAATCAATATAGAATTGTTAATAACTGAAACACATGCCATTTAATCAATAAAATAAGCATAATATGGAAGAAATAAATAATGATCAAATAAATCCATATAAATAATCGAATAAACTTGCAATTTATCCATGGGTATTATAACTAATCATATAATCACATTTAAATAACTAATATCGTAATGAGGGAATGCATAATTCCATATATATGAAACTGTTAAGAACTTCCTCAAGATTATTTAAATATTTGGGTAGATACCCATCTAATTTTTTCATCAGATTTTCTCATGAGACCTTTCGATGCATCGATGGTCTATCTATATCTGGGACCAACCCATCAAATACTATGTACAATGTATTCCTCATATGAAATGGATGGAACATAATCAATACAAAATTTTTTATTAAAAACTAACATGTCACTAGTGTAAAAAGATGATTTAACATTGTTTTTTTTTTCAATTTAAATGTCTATTTTTAACCGAAATCTATATAGGTGACATAGAAAATAAGGTTTTCAGCGTCGATTTTTTTAAAACTCATGATGAAAATGACATTGTGCTTAGTTTTCAGTTTTATTTTCAGTGTCAGTTTTCATGAAAACCGATGCTGAAAACCATTTTATTTTATTTTAATGATTTGGAATTAGTTTCTATAAAAACCGATGTCGATAGTTAATTTTTTTTAAATATTTGAATATTAAATCCCCATAATAATCAAAATCCCTATAATAAAAAAATATTATACAACAATCAGACATCTTGAAACATTGAATAAAAGTATACAAAAACATACATAGTTTTATCTAGTTAATTAAAAAATTATCTAAACATTTTTATTGTATTGTAGAATTCAAAAATAAATACATGAAATTTACAACATGATGATTGTTGGTTATTATTGATGCATTAATTTGATATCATTACATTCAAACACCTATTATAAAAAAATAATTATAAGTTTTTTTAACATATTTTATTTGGAAAATGTAATAGTAAACAGAAACATAATAATATACATACCTTAAATTCTAATCATACTAAACAACTAGTTCGCAAACAAAGATCGAAGATGGTTAAGTTCTTCTTGTGTGTTTGAATTGACATCATTGGACATATACAATGATTTTGAATCATATAAGTTAAAAAAAATAATACTATGATAGAAAATATAAAATAATTAATATGACTAACCTTATCATAATCAGTTGTTACCCTAGTTGTGATTATCTCATAAATGAATCGTAGAATATAATAACCACACTAGACATATCCTTGTTGATGATGACACTGCAATTAATAAAATAGTAACCTGATAATAAAAACCAATATACATGCATATATATATATATACAAAAATAAAAATAATATATAATATAAAAAATAATTACCTTTACTTTCACATATTTGATTGCATTTGGATTCTGTATTAACAAGTGATCTTTGTGAAAGTTTTTCCATGAACTGAATTTTCATATATATCAACTAATAATATATGTATAAACAATGATAATTAAACATAATGATCATATAAAAAACAAATAACTTACTTTTATAACATGGTGGGAAATTTTCCACGAACACGACCTAATAAATATAAAATCCAAGATAATGTGATTTCACTTGGGAAGAATACACCTAACATCCAATACCCCCTATAATACAAAAAGTTCAAATTTAATGACATTATAATTAACATTAGTTCATAATTACATTTCTCCTCTTACCCATCATGAAATGGCATAAACTTATACCCAATATTAATCATTGATAACCTCTCACATATATATGCCACTCTATTTTTAGTCGACACATATTGCATATCTATTGAAATATTTTCTAGATCTATGAACCCATAAACACCGGTGCTATCATTTTGAACAAGTATCATGTGTAGATAACAAATTAAAAAATTAATATAGTTAGTCAATTTAAATCATATATAATTAAAAAATTAAAAAACTGAAAGGTCAATTTACTTACATGAAAAAAACTGTAACACATTCACGAAGAGATTTTTAAAATCAATTAGATGCATGATATATTTACGGAATATTCTTAATGGATAGTCTCTTCCATATATATCAGATAAAATTTAAAACTCATAGATATTATCCAAGGAAGAAGAAACATGAGATGATATTTCTACCCCATCAAAAATATATGAAGTATCTAGAGTTTTTTGTTCCAGAAACTTTTGTTTCATTTGTGATATTTCTTTGTATTTTAGATACTCTTATATAAGTTAATTTTCAGAAAATATTATAAGTAATTTTAAATCAAATATAAATAATATTTAAAAAAACACATATCTCATATGAAATATGACGAAGAAGGACATATTTCCAAAGTAAAAAATGACCCATACATTCCCCAACTCTAGTAATCCCTATGGTAGGGAATGGTAGTAGAGTAGTAGGATTAATAATATCATGTATTGATACTCTAACCAAATCCATATAAATAGGCTGGTGATGTATAGAATCCCAAAAAAAAAATTTAAAACTCCAAATTCTATAACATCTACATCAGGATATCCTGTATAAAACTCATAGCATAAGGTTGTGTCCGAGAGAGGAGGTGGAGGATCTGAGTAGGAAAGCTGGGAAGGCTAGTTTGGATGGGAAGGCTATGAAAACTGTGACTCTGTCGTCATTTTGTCTAACATATCTTGTTGCACAACTGCTTGAATTTGATAACCAATGGACTGTTTCATATCATTCAGCCAAGCTTTTAAGGATTAAATTTCGGGGGATCTTTATTGTTTACTTTTATGACCAAAAACATTTCAAATACTAACACCCACATCATATCCTCTTATGCGGCTAGAGAGTTATGGATTTCCTAATATAGTGGCTAGGATGTCCATCCTACCCCCAGGGATAAAAGTACCCTATGTCGATTTCTCCTGAAGTTCATCCTGAAATGAAAAATGAATATTTTTTATTACTGTTGTTAAATTATAAATTACAAAAATTCATGAAAAATAATAATAATTTACTTAAAATTATTTCAACTACTTCCTTATATTTCTCTATAAGATAATTTTTATTTTTTCTTCTTCTCACTCTTTTCCATTTCTCATGGATAGTGGGTAGAGATAGATGATTTAATTAGACCTCATCATAACCACTAGTGAAGTGAGCACTTAGTGCTTTAAAATTTTCCACAATCATTTTTTTCTCCAATAAATGATGCCCTCCATGTGATAAAGTATGAGTGTAAACATTCTGTAATTGGATTGATTGATGGGATTTCTTGGAGTATTGTCATATAAAATGTAAAATAATAAGTAATTAGGTACATATATAAGAAATTTTTCATTACAATATAATATAATTATCATACCGTAAATGTTTCATCATGTCGGATGAAAAAAAATTTCTTTTATGTATCTTCATCAAAAAATGGATACTTGAGGAACGTGATTTCATTTTGTCTCTTTCCAAACACATAATTTTTTTTCAACTTCATTTTGAAATCCCTCCATCGAACCACCGCTAAAGTAAGGCATCTTTTATTAATTGCTTTTGTTTCTTCAAAATTGAATTCCATATGTAGTTTCATAACATAAATATTAGTGATTTAAAATATATCATATTTTAAAAATGAGATAAAATAAATCAATTGAGATATTTTATGTTCACGGACTCATAAAGATGATCTATCACCATCATGTCGATATACTTCCAATCATGATATAAAATGATTATCCTACAACGACTCGGCATGCCAATATAGCTAATAAATTGTGTTGCATTTGGGCCAGTTGAATTATTATCATCATCAAAATGAATAGGTAATCTCTCCTCTCCATGATAAAGTGGTAGTTTTTGTAAACATGTAATGCCATGTTTACCAACTCGAGGATTCAATTGCTAAATACTAAATTTAGAATACTCCCCAGTTGAAGTCTCATTAGTAGGCCTACAATTATTTTTTTGTAAATTAAAAATTATCTTTCATTAGATAACTATATTACTAGATATTTAATAATATGAAAAAATAAAAATGCCTCAGTAGATGTTCATCTGTATATAAATCTTCATTTGTTATTGTAATGGGAAAATGTAGTGAAATTATTATGTACCTGAATACTACTAGACAAGTCAGTAATTAGAAAACATGAAAATAGAAACATGTAAGTAAAAAAGGTGTCATGAATGTGTAAGTTTTTTAAAAAATAACTATGTTATGATTATTGACCAAAAAATATTGTAGGGTCCTGAAAATTATACAAGGGAAGTAAATACCCCCACAATCACTTTGTATAAGGAAGAAATTACTCCTACACGTCAATCGAGGTGAATGGAATCAAATTGAGTTGAAAATTTCAGGAGAAACTTAAAGGAATTCATGTTTTCAAATAATTTCATGTGGCCTGTGTACCATCAATGGGATAGGTTTGTGGACTTCCTGGACCATGAACCACCAGGTATGCAGATCGATCCATGAGGCACTGGCCCACAGAGAAATGGCCATCAAACCCAAATGACCACGAACCGAGTAGCCAAAGGACTCATGCGCGTGAAGGTCATCCACGTACCGTTCCGCAAACTCATTAGTTCATGAACGAAGTGAACAGGTAGGGTTCCGCAAACCATGATTGTGAACTATACCCTCTATAAACCATGATTGACCGAGTCTTCCACTAGTTAAGATATCTCTTCATGGGCCTCCGCAAATAGTACCACATGCCCATAGATATGATAGCCCTGATGCTCTATAAAAGGACCACAAAATGAATTAAGGAGGATGAAAAAATCTTGAAGGGGAATCAGAGGTTGGAAGTAAGAACTCGAAGAATATTTCAGCTTCAGTCTCGATTCATTGATGAAGATCGAATTGCGAACCACACTCTTCATAGGTACAACCGACCATGAACCATAAAATGGGGAAAATTAATAATAAAAGGAGAACTGCGAACCTAATTGGTGAACCACGAACCAAATAATTATCACAGATGAACTCCCCATGAATGATAATCCCCCAGACCCTCCTTCAATATGGTGCTTCACATAGTATACCGCTACGTGCACTGAACCCGACGCCACTGCATCAATAAGCAGATGAAACCCAAAGGGGAAAGATAGGCCATGTAAAACTATGGTACACGATCATATATACCCATGTTCGTGCACCTCATTGGTACGTGGACAAACCCTACACCTGCATACCACTATGGTATGCAGAGCCTCTCCCATCCCACATAAGAAACCAGTACACAGAATGGGGTATTTTCAGGTAATATTTCCTCCGGTTCCAACCTCACCCCTCCACTACCGTTTAGTCCTCAATATTCCCCCCATGAACTAGTCCTCCGACATCAGGACAAAACCTCCTCCAAATCCACCGAACCCATATGATCAGACCATCAAGTGCATCAGTGTTCCCCATTGAGTCTACATACCCATGGTAAGCAGTGTCACAAAGGCTCTCCCCATAATAGTTCAGATACCAGGAATGTATGTGGGTCTAAATTCCCATGGTAACCCGGAGTCAAACCTTGGGATACTGACGTAAACCTCCCCGTTCTGGGGATCAAGGGTGATAACTTGCTTTTCCATTCAATGAGGAATAGTGATCAATCAAAGGAGTTATTTTTTCTTCTCCTTTTGAGGAGGATGAAACTCCCCCCTTTCCTAGAATGTGTTCTGAGGCCTTCCCACTGAGGTAAGTCCCCAAACTTCTGAGGCCGAGCCACATGGCCTTTAATGTCATTTCACATTGAAAGGTTCATCTCTCCGTGCCCCCACCCACATTTGACCAAGAATCATCCTCCATCGACTCTCCCTCTCCCACCAACAGGAGAGGAAGCATGTGGTTTATTGGATCTCTCGCATCCTCTTGTTTCTCACACTAATAATGACTCAAGTGGGATTAGAGGTTTGTGATTATTAAAACATAAACACATTATGAACTACAAGAACTCTAATTACTGATCAAACTAGGATACGTAGGATGACTTCTTTAATGCTCAAGCTCAAAACGATTCCCTCCTATAATGAGTCCACCCTATCATGCCCCCTCAAATGGGTAGGGTCCATGTGTAAGTCCCAGTTGATCCGAACTACGTGGGTTATAATTCCTCTCATGAGGATACACAGGAAGACTCTCTTATGGGTCCAATCCCAACATTAAATAACCTTCCACCCCCTGGATGATGAGAAACTCTACAGTTCATTATTGTATGGCTCAAGTTAGCATCACCTCCGTAGCATCAAGTATATTCATGCCAACGACGATCCTGCGAACCAAGGGTATCCCGTGGACACACTCTTCAGGAATGAACTAAGGATTCAAAAACATATGAACACAACTTAAATATATAAGAGATCATCAAAAGAGGAAATAATCCTCCCCCGGAAGGGTGCGGTGGTCCTGACATCCCATCCTCTCGACCAATGGAGTTCTTAAGTGTCATTGGATGAATCATCAATCAACGAGCACCAGACTTTGGAAAGAAGGTCCATGAATCATGGATAACAGGGTCGTTGGTTATTTATAGATCCACGAATAAAACCATTGGATACTATTCAAGGAAGTTATATTCGAGGAGGACCAATTTCAAAAGTACTTGACCCCACTCAATCGCCCACTGGGACCGACTGACTGTGGCATGTCCTTCAAAATGATAAAGGGGTGAATTTTTCAGTCCCCATAGGGTTAATCAAACCTTATTTTAATGAATAATAATGCAAAATGGGTCAAAAAAAAGAATTAGTGAATTTGACAGGAAGCCATCTTCGGAAAAAGGGACGGGTGATGATCCTCGTTGGACCATTTCACCATCACCTGAAACGCGCCACCTCAAAGGTGGAACAAAAATGGTGAACCCGATGTGAATCCTTAACCAAGGTGGTGTTTCTACCCCAATGATAAAATAAAAAATAAAATTTCACATAGTCCCATTTTGTTCACCCCATTACGCGCAAAACATGCCATCTCAGAGGCATAACAAAAATAGTGAACCCAACGTGAATCCTTAACCAAGGTGGTGGTCTTACCCCACTCAAGCCCCTTCTCCCTACAACAGAAAAAGAGGGAAGGGGTTCATGCTGAATTTCTAGATATGAATATGTTTAAAATAATTCTACTTTGATGAGGTTTTGTGGTCTTCATGTCATATATGTATATTATAGGTATTTGCAGAGAAACCTTCGATCCAAATGAAATCCGGATGACCAATGCAGACACACAGATCAGCGACCCCGTAGGCGGTCAGGGCCCCAACGAAGAGAAAGACCCCCTCGCCTACCCAGCGTCTTCAACGCTGGGTATCTAACATGATGATCAAAGAGTACCCTCGAAATGGTACTCTCCTCATGGAGAAGGATGCAAGACAAGCCCTTCAGTCTATAAAGGTCTGCCATCCGCCTCTTCAGTCGCGGCTGGCACCCCAGCACAAGGTGGCCCCAGTGGTCATCTCAAACCATTTCGGGAGACTGTCTTTAGAACATGACAATGGGTACCTCCCTTATCTTAGGGAGAAATATGAATTTGATGTAGAAAACTTCATATCAACTGCACAAGGGTCCTAATCACATGCCCCCAACAAAGATCATCACCGCCGACACCGGATGACCAAGCCTCCTCCCGCTAAAGAGGACCTTATGTTGAGGGCGCCCGATAAAGTCCGGGAGAACTGGGCCCCTCAGGATACCCTCAAAGGGTGGTGAATATATAATTAGGAACATGTTATCACCCTATTTATTTAGGAGAAACTCCTCCATACTAACACAATTACATTCAATGGGAAAAAATACGACTCTTCCCCCTCCACTCATGCCCAACACAAAAATAGGGTGGCACAATACGAGTACATGCACGTTCCTTTTATTGATTTCTAGTCCTACCATTTAGAAAGACAATCAAACTACATGAAAATTCAAATATCTTCCATTGTAGAATAATCCCTCCATCCAAATAGGGTGGAAACTAGCTATACTCAGGCATAAATACCTACTGATGCATATCAAGCCCACCATCCAAATAGGGAGGCAAGCAAATATGAGCAGATTCAAATTCATGTGGATTCATACAAAGACCGTTAGACAAATACAGTGGAAAGAGAGAAGATGAAAATTCCCTCTCGTGAATATAAATACCACTAGTCAAATATAGTGGCAATCAAAGAAGACAACAGGTGGCAGACTCGTTCCTCTATCCCGACACAGGAGAAATTCCAGTAACTACTGGAAACTCATAGAGGACTAGAGCATGCACAAAATCCTGCTCCAACATCAGAATGGGCCTTCATACCCATTCCATCCAAATATGTATCTCATCACATCCTAGAAATGATGGAATATCAGATGTCTATCACAGAACATATCATCCAAACATGCCAAGACATTATTGAATTGGTGGAAAAGGAGAGAAACCAGGCCCACGACCTAATTTCCTCGAACGAAATGACTCTCTAGCAAAATGATTAAGTCACTCTAGAGTTGTTATGCATCCATGCTCAAATCCAGGAGGGTCAATGGAAATATCCCAGGATATATGGACAATTAGATCTGGAAAAAATACTCGTTCCAACTGGGGGATGCCGGTCCAACGTGGTGGTTACTCCAGGACAGGAATATATCCCTGCCAAAACTCAAAATGTCCATCAGTATTTCCTGATGACATAAAATGACTCAACAAGATAGGGAACCATATATGAAGTCCATTACCAACAACAAATGGCCCTAGTTACCCACAAGAGAGTGCTCAAAAATAAAATGCGCCAAAGGAAACCAGAAAATGAAGAGCGCATATATGATCTTTCAATTCTAGAAAATAGGGTTCTTGACACCCTTAAACATATATCAATAAAGGATTAAGACCCTATCAATATATTACCAAATTATGGAAGTGGCAGTAGCAGTTACGAAGTCCTCCCCGTAATGTCGCTACCATCATCCCTGAAGGTCCTCCATTAAGAACCCACGAGGGCTCACTCCATGGGCCAAGAATAATCGATCATGAGAGCCTATCTCCTGATGTGTGCCGGGGAAGCCCTCCCCTCGACCTTAAGATCAGACAACAATAAGGTCATCCTAATGATGTTGTCCACCCTGATGGTCCTCCCCAGGGTATAATATGTAGATATTCTTCTCCATGTAGTCAGACGTCAAGTCATGATGGTAGTCCTTGCCACGATGGCAGTCCTGGCAAAGGACCTCCCCGTAATGGAAGTTGCTGTGAAGACCCTCCCCATAATAACGTCAAGAAATGAAAAGGTCCTACCTTCATTACAGTACATCTCAAAATCCCTCCCTAGGATATGAATTGCAGAAACTCTCCATGCATCTAGGTATCAAGTCATGATGGTAGTCCTCACCATGATGACAGTCATTACGAAGGCCCTCTTGCAATGGAAGTTGATGTGAAGGCCCTCCCCTCAGTGACACCAAGCATAAAGAAGGTCCTCCCCTAACTATAGCCCACCCTAAAGGTCCTCCCCAGGGTATACACCGTAAAAACATTTCCCATGGTCAGGCATGAAGTTGAAATAGTATCCCTTTCCATTGCAACACCAATTGCAAAAGTCCTCCCTGAAAGCAAAAGTCATATTGGAAATAAGGTCCTCCCCTTTCCAGAAAATATGAGAAATCCCTCATATGCTGAGGAACTTGGAAATATGGAGTTAGACACATCAAGAATTCCATATAAAACGAGTGATATTCTTTCTCAACCGGGGGATAACATACTAGTGATATATTAGCCTATGAACACTTCTCATTTTGACATACTAGGAGAGTTGTCTAGGGAATTCATGAATGAAATTACTCTCAATATATGGATGAATACTCATCAGTTGAAAGAAAAATTCTTGCCCTGTGAAGGGTATATGGACCACATCAACACGATAGGGGAGCTTCGACGCCTATCGACCCGGAAGCCCTCCCGTCTGCACGATAGCCACAATCAGAAAGGAGAAAGAAAAAACTTGAACTGTATTGCCTCCAGGAGATGCATAAGTTGTGACACCTCATTGGTGATGCCCCGACTAGAGTTCATATTCGGGGGATGGGGAGAACATGGAGCTCTATACTTCACCGCTCGTCTAATCCAACATATGCCATTGGAAATGACATCCTACAACATCATCACCCAAAGGCAGCAATCAAGTGAAACCCCTGCTCAGGAAATATGAGATACTCAATAAAAACTTGCCCAGATTAAGTATCATATGTGTTAGGATCGAAGAGACCAATCCATTAAAAATCTTATGAGTCAGGAAACGAAGAACATCCAGTAGGCTTCCCGCCTAAGGGAAGCCAACCAGTAAGCAGTGATCATGTCTTCAAAAGGCCATAGACTCTGTGCATGCCCAATTCCATACATAGCTCACACCCATGCAGGAGAAATTGAAATTAAAAAAGATTAAATAATGGCATATTCCACTGTAATTTAGGAACAACCCTTGCCCACAGGGCTAGGGGAATATTTATCTAAAGTCCCCACACAACGGATTTCTTTCTTCTACCATTTTGGAAGAACGATGGACATAGGAGTCACCCATTTCACCCCTTCCCATGGTTCACACCATCCAAGAAAAAGGTGCATTGCGAGGTCAGACTAGGGCTCCCTTCGGGTCAATCTTCACCAAGAAACCTGAAGAATACCATAGAATTGAAAGAGAAATTCCAACAAAGGATGAAAAAAGCCTTCCTACCATTTGGAACTGAGTACACCACCCCCAATACAATATGACTTAATGAATGTGGTAAACGTAAAATCCACAGATCTAATAGGAAATGATGTCGAGGGAGAGGAAGTGAATGAATATGGTTCCATCTAAGAGGCATCCCACACTGATCCATATGGTGTGCATACCCGGAACCAGAGAGAAGTCCTAAATCTGGGCACCCCCTCAGTCAATCCGACATTACCTTCCACATGAAACCCCAACAAAGATAAGAATAAATCCAATGTTTTCTATGACCCGCCTTCTCCTCCTCTAGAAATGTGTCCCTCACTCTTGAGGAAATATTCAACAAGTAGGATGAAGAAATAAAAGATCTCAGGTGAATTAATGCTGAGCTACATCGAGGGTGCTATCTCACCAAGTGTCTTCCCTTTGAGGAACATCAGCAGGTGCTCCCAGAAGAGGTGCCCTTACCACATGAACTCATTCTGGTGAATGAATCCAAGCTCAGAGGTTCGTTCAACATAGCCTCGAAAGGACATAAAGGCTTATCCCCACTGGGAAGGAAACCATAATATATTCAAGTAAACCCACAAAGGATACCCCCAGCTGGGTATCCACCCCAAATTCCAGCGGTACCGACACACCCAGCTTTGGCCACTGCCATACCATCTTATGTTCAAGCCCGATAGGATATGTATAAAGTGCTCTTGAATACTGTCGAGATCTTAACAGCTCGACTAGAATCCATGGATAGGTGACACACTCTGATAAAACCAGAGAACAAACCCTACCATGAATGGGTTAGAAATGTCCCTCCACCACCAAACTTTGGAAACACCATATTCTCAGTATTCAATGGCTCGGGGGACCTTGAACAACATTTAATGCACTACGCCTCTTATTGTGACTCTATGATAGAAACTCTATATCCAAAAGAGGAAGTAAAACTCAGGTGCTTCATATGAACCCTACGAGTCTCGGCTTTTGTATGGTATACTAGCCTACTGTCCAATTCAATCATAAGATGAGAGGACCTCTGGTGACAGTTTCTCTTCCAGTTCAGTTCAATGCTGCCTAAGATGAAGATCAATGATCTCATGAACTACAAATAGTGAGAGAATGAAAGAGTCTTAGACATCATTTCCATATGGAAAGTCTTGACTTATTCCCCTAAATTTCCGCTTCCCTAGGATGAAATGCTCTCCATGTGCATCGACAATATTTGGGATGAATTGCGAAAACCGCTCATCTCGGTGAAGTGCACAAGTGGTTTTAGAGATTTATCTTCCATTTCCCAAAGAATAGAATACTCCTTGAAAAGACCAATATTATGTCCCAAGTGTCCCCATCAGCCCCTCAGAAAAGGATGGGAAAATATGAAGCAACTTCTGTTATGGTTAATCCAACCCCGGAACCAGCTCTAGTAGAGAGACCCCCACTGAACCATTTAGGACCCCCTGGACGAAAACAACAACCCCCACATCGAAAATATGAGAGACGATGGACTAAAATAAATCAGTTCGAAGAATGAAGAAATAATGTTTACTCGTTCTGAGGAGACCATGTCCACAACTATTTTATAGCCTCTATGAATTTCAATTTTCTCTCCATACCGGAGCCAAAGAAATCCGATGAAGTGGGTCTCAATGAGCATCCAAATTATTGTTCATACCACTGAATAATAGGAAATACCATCTAGGAATACTTAATTTTCAAGGATATCCTACAAAATATGGTGGATTCTTGGCAAGTCAAGTTGGGAATTCCACCAGAACAAGTGGTGATGTTTCCACCTCAGACTCAAGATAGAAAGAGGAATGGAAAACAATCACCAGTAAGGAGGAGAAAAAGTTTGAAAATTTGATTACCTAGAAGACCATCAACTGAGTCCATGGAATCCTTCAGGCGCAATTTAAACAACCAACTGTGCCCCCCAAAAGCTCTAAATACAACACAACCATCCTCCTCGGCCCCGCGGTCCTCTAAAGGCCAAAAAGACAGAAAGCAAAAGGAAGAATATGAGATGAAACCAATGCTGAAGTCAGTATTGACGTTCTTAGACTTCATGCCAACATACTTTGTACAAAGGGCCCTACCCCGCCAAAAGTTACTACGGGAACCTCCCTGCCAAATGGTACTATGGGCACCGCCCCACCAAACGTTACTATGAGAACTGCCCCACCAAAAAACACTATCATATAGAGACAATCAGACAGAAACATTGTTAGATCAAGAATTGATATTCAGCTCCATTAATGTCATTCACATGATGGAAACCTTCTTAGATAGAAAATATGGCCATAAACCCACATTTCTCATGCCCAACTGGAGAGCCAAAGGAAGAGGCCGCAGAGGCCGGAGGTTTCCTGGAAGGCATGATCATGGAAGGAGTTAGATTCCTAGCTACACCATAAGTCAAACTGTTAACATTGTAGAAACTCATAGAAGGACCCTCCGACAGACACAACAAGAACTAGAATGCTCCTCCTACCCCATCGAAAGAAATCCAAGCCCAATTTTCTTGGAATATCCATCAGGGAAAGAACAAATATCAAATTTCTTAATGCATGCATGTGGATCAGTTCAGCCAAACCCGAAAAGAACCGCATCACCACCGGTCCTAAATACAGAGGCCAAACCATCTGCATCCAAAGACAAAACCCATAAAGTGTCTGTGAAAGAGAAAACACGATCCGGGAAGCACTAAACTTTAGAGGAGATGTATGATGTTCTAAAGATGATAGCTTTAGTACCAAAAAACCTGTCAATTATGGATGCATTAAGTATGTCTTCAGATTTAGGGAGGCACTCATCGAAGACTTACTAAGTCCCTAGGAGTTTGAGGCCAATGTAACAAAATCCAAAGTCTATCGAACAGAGACTAGTCCCGAAGAATGTCACGCCATCATCTCCTTCATAGACAGGGATGAAGATGCTATTATGCAAGGGAAAATCAAACCCTTATAGGTGTCTAGAAAGATAAATTGAATTGATGTCCAGAGGATCTTCATAAACAACTGTTCTAGACTCAACCTCCTCCCATGATGAATGCTTCATCAGCTGGGCTATGATGAAGACAACTTGACACCTTGCACTATAACTCTATTGGGATATGACAAAATCAAGTAGAAACTAATGGGATGAATCAAGATTAAAACTCAGCTCGGAGAAGTCATGTCTGATTCTGAGTTCCTGGTAGTACAGAAAAGTACGGCCTTCAACATTCTGTTAGGGAGGGCTTGGCTGAATTATCACACCGCAACTCCATCATTATACCATCAGTGCATCAAATATTTCACTAATGGAAAATATGGTATATTGCATGCCGATAAATCCTCATTTAAGTCATTTGAGTCACATTATATCGACGCATGGATCTAGTAATAATAATAAAAACAAATTTTGGACAACGACATTGATTATATTATTGCATTGAATGGATTGGAAATGGCTCCCACTGACGCCCTCCAGCGGTTTAGGGAAGAGTATTTATTACCCATCAACCAAGTTGAATCCACAAGTGCATGTTTGTATACAGACTCAATTTTCTGCGTGATCTCCACCGCAACCACAATGTCCAAAGGCACAAAAGAGCGGGATGACTCCCATGATGTCAGGAAAATCCTTGTCAAAGATGCTTATGGCCCGTCCATGGGACCTCAAACTACCCCTGCCTCACTCACTAAGGAAAAAGATTATTTCTCTCAAAACATTGGAGATTTTGTCTCAAAAATCATCTCTCTATCAAAAGAGGAAGAAGATGAAGGTGATGAGGAAGAAGAAGATGATGATGAAGAATAACTCAAAGATGCCCCTCCTACATTGGAGGAAGGTGTCCCCACTATAATTGATGAACTTAAGAAGATAAATCTGGGAACTAAAGACAATCCATGGACCACTATGATTAGTGTGGCTATGCCTGTCGAGGAGCATGATGCATATACCTCCTTCCTAAAGAGGAATCAAGATGTGTTTGCTTGGAACTACACAGAAATGCTAGGCATCGATCAGGAGGTCTCCACTCATCATCTGGGCTTACCAGAAGACCACATGGGCTATAAGAAAACAGCCAGAAGGACCCACCTGACACATGATTTGAAAATAGATGCTGAAGTTGACAAGCTAATCAAATCCAACTTCATACGGGAGGTCTAGTATCCGATCTAGATAGAAAAAATATTCCCTATCAAAAATAATAATGGACACATTCGAATATTCATTGAATTTAGGGACCTTAATCGACCTTTCCCAAAAGACGATTTCTCGATCCCGATCACAAAATTTTTGATCGATGAATAAACCAGATATGAAGCCCTCCCTTTCATGGATGGCTATTCTGGTTACAACTAGATCTAGATGGCCTGAGGAGATAAATAAGCTACTACTTTTAGGGCCCATCAGGTAGAGTTCTGTTATAAAGTGATTCCCTTTGGTCTAAAGAACACCAACGCCACATACCAGCGTTCCATGCACCGCTTCTTCAAGTCCTTAGGAAAGTGCATTGAGTGTTATGTTAACGATCTGGTGGTGAAATCGTGACAGTGCTCAAACCACCTAGCTGATCTTGAAAATGCCTTTAAAAAATTGCGATAACACTATATAAAGATGAATCCCCTAAAATGATCCTTTGGCGTTACCTCTAGAAAATTTATTGGCTTCATCCTACGCCATTGCGTCATCTAATTTGACCCCAAGACGAAAAAATCCATCCTTGTTATGTCCACACCTCATGACCTCACCAAGTTGAGAGGTCTTTAGGGGCACCTCACCAACATTCAACAATTCATAGCCAACTTGGTGGGTAAATTCTTACCTTTTACCAAGCTAATAAAGAAAGGAGTTACGTATGAGTGGGATAATGATTGCCAAAAATCATTCGATAATATCAAAAGATATCTCCTAAGACTGCCAATGATGATGCCACCAGTTGAGGGGATACCACTCATTTTGTACGTAACCGCCTTGGAATGGTCATTAGGCACCTTCCTCGCATAGAAGAATGATTCCGGTAGTGAGAACAACCTCTACTACCTTAGCCAAACAATGATTGATGCTGATACTCGGTATTCAAAAATTGAAAAGAACTGCCTAGACATAATCTTCACAGTTCAGAAACTCATGCATTTCCTGTAGCACCATGAGATCCAACTGGTCTCTCGTGGAAACCTGCTCAAATATATCCTCAACCATCCATTGTTAAAAGGGATCCTGTAACGATGGGCGATCATCCTACAATAGTTTTACATATGGTACGTACCCCATAAGGCCATCAATGGCCAGGAGTTAGTAGAATTCTTGAAAGATCACCCTTCATAGGAAACAACACTGTTGGATGCTGAACTTTCAGATGAAGAGGTATTTTCTGTCTAGGAAGACCCCCTGACATGGGAAATGTACTTAGATGGTGCTTCCTGAAGATCGACAGGAAAAGGATGGAGGATCCCAATCTCAACAAAGTGAGGCTAAGAATTATACTCGTATCCCCCCAAAAGGCCATCCTGCCATACTCTTTCCTGCTTTTAGAAGGGTTTATAAATAATTAATCAGAATATCTGGCCCTCATTACAGGCCTGGAATTGGAACTTCATGTGCAATCCAAACACCTGAAAATAAAGGGTGATTCAGAGCTAGTAATCAAGCAGGTCAGTGGTGACTACACCATTAATAAATAAGCATTGGTCCCCTTGATGAAACATGTTTGAGAGCTGATGGAATAATTCCCATTAGAATCAACATTGACTTATGTCCCCCGGTCACAAAATTCCCAAGCCTACGCTTTGGAAAATGCAGCCACAGTCTTGGCCGATCCAGACCGAGATGAAACATTCATTAGCATTGCCCACCGTCGGATGATCTTGACATTTATCCAGAGAAATATGGAGGAAATAAATGAAATTAGTACCATTTATGAGCCTTATGGTCACATCACCGGCTATATGATTCCCATTGCAACTTACCTTCGGAACAGGGAACTCCCACCAAATAGGACTGTAAGGGAGCAGGTCCGAAGACAGGTAGTCAACTTTTTCCTGTAAGATGGGTTAAACCAAGAAAATGTTCTCTACAAACGAGGAATTGAAGGAGTCCTTATCAGGTGCATTTATAGAGAAGAGACTGCTACCATCATGAAATAAGTGCACGTCAGAGCTTGTGGAGTGAACCAATCAGCAACCAATCTCTCTCACCAAATTCGAAGGCTTCAGTATTACTAGCCCACTATGATACATGATTGTGCCATATTCACCAAGAAGTGTCATTGCTGCCAAGTTCATGCTAATTTCATACACTGAACCCCAGAGTTACATCATACAACTAAGTACTCCTGTCTATTTTCCGCCTAAGAGATGGTTGTTGTGGAACCATATCCTCCCACCACAGCCATACAATTCAAGTTCATACTCATAGCGACTAACTTCTTTTACAAATGGTCCGAAGCCATGCCTCTTAAAGAAGTCGGGGTGAAAAACATCATTGGATTTCTGAAGGCCAATATCATTAACATATTTGGTGTCCCTCATACAATACTGATGGAAAACGACACCAAATTCTGCTCTGCTGAGTTGGACAAGCTATATAAGGAATATGGAATCAAATCCAACTGGTTGTCTTGCTATCATGCAATGGCCAACGGGAAGATAGAGGATTTCCAAAAAAAATTCTGTCCAACATACTCCAAAAGTTGGTTGATAAAGATAAGAAATTGTGGCCATACAAGATCCTTCATACTTTGTGGGCTTACCAGACCACGACCTGCATGACCACCCAGGAAACCCCATACTCACTAGTATACAGGGTAAAGGCAGTTTTGCCTATCGAAATCTAAGTGCCATCACTTCATGTGGCCGTTTGTGATCAACTGTCCATGGACACGAAATCCCAAAGATGATTTGATGAGTTGGAACAGCTAGATGAAAAAATACTACACACTTTACACCATCATGAAATTTACCAAAACCAGATTACATGAGCCTTTAACAAAAATGTTCGCCTTCTATCTTTCATCAAAGGAGAAATGGTGTTAGTACTTAGAACCCCAATGATACCTGGGAAGAAGCCCCCAAAGCATGAACCAAAGTGGGAAAGACCATATATCATACATAGGGTCTATTCCAATGGAGCATACGCCCTGATATCGATGGACGAACAGATCATCATGGCTCCCACAAATGAGAAGTTCCTGAATAAGTACTTCATGTAGTGGAAACACCCATGTCCTGGTCCAAGATCTAATACCTTAAACTATGAGTATCAATACCATGATGTCATGTTCCAAGCTCCAAGACCCTAAAATATGAGTAGTAATACCATGCCATGGTCCAAGCTCTAAGACCTTAAACAATGTGCAGTAATACCCTGATGTCATGGTCCAAACTCTAAAACCTTAAACTATGAGTTGTAATACCATGACATGGTCCAAACTCTATGAACTTAAAATATGAGTAATTTTCCTTTCCACATGACGTTAAAATGTAAGAAACCCATCCCTGAAACATGACACTAAACTATGAATCATGTCCTCGCTATAAGACGTTAAACTACATGGAACAAAGCGTCCAAATCGCATGATAATAAATTGCATGATATCTCAGAGAATTACGTATAGATTGATTGTTTCCCTCATAGGATATGTATTGATGCCTCTATACTCGATCTTGTCCCAACCCCCACAAAAAAATGCCTCCATTATTCCCTCTATCTCCTCATATTTTTAAGGGAAACCCTTACCACTCCTTGTTTCTCACATCGAGTGTAACTCACGTGAGATTAGAGTTAATGGAAGGGTTTTTATTACGAAAGAAAACTATAGAGTAACATGGTAGAACTAACAACCATGATGGATTCAACGAAAGTTCCCCTACCCCTATACTGAGCTAGATTAGTACAGGGAAAATTCAGAACTACGTATGGCTTGATTCCTGCCCCTGTAAGATACGTAGTGATGCCTGAATTTGGCATCCCGTCCTAGAAATTATCATAAAAAAATTCCCTCACATGACCTTACCCATATACCGAGTCAGATCGGTATAGGGAATGTTTAGAACTATGTATGTCTTGATTCTTTCCCATGCATGATACATAGTGATGCCTAGATTTGGTATCCCAGCCTAGCCACCATAAAAAATATACCCCTTTCCCCATGTACAAGCAAGACTTGTATGAGGAGTCCGTGAAAGGTCCTAATCACTTGAAAATAAACTGCGAACTTATTCAGGAGTTATGTGTGGCCCAGTCTTCAGTGTTATAAGATCCCGTACATGCCCCCTACTCATGAGAATTCAAAAGATCCCGCTTTCCCCTATGCATATGAGTCAGACTTATGTGGAAGCTATAGTAGTTCACAGTTGATCATGGTATGAATATTTTTTACTTTCCTAGGAACAAATTTTCTTTTTTTAAAACTCCATACCCCATGAAAACTTGGGTCCTCATAATCCTTAAAGGCCATATGAGATAGAAGGCTAGTGTCATACGAACACCATTTCTTGACTATGCACATCAGGCCCCAATGGGTCTGCATATGTTTCCCACAAAAACTACCATCAATCAAAGGAAAATTAGTCCCTAGGATAGTCCTCTCCCATCTCAAAATGCCCAATAGATTCTAAGCCCCATACCATCCCTCCTTATTCATGTTTTCCCCAGGACTACGGTTTACACCTTCTACCATCACTCACATCTAAGGAATGTCGGAACATACTGATTGCGATTAACTTAAAACTATTAAATATATCTATGACAACATAATCCTCCTCACTGAATGACTCTAAACTGCACAACATCAAGTCCTCACTGCACGACATTAAACTGTGATCCCAAAATCGTCCTTGTTGTATGATGTTAAACTACAAAGCAATGGTTTAAGCCCAAAGTTCCCTTCGATGTTGATTGTTATATTCCTAAGTAGTGACACAAAATCCTTTTAATCACTTGTTTCTCAAACCAAGCATAGATCACGTGATATTAGGGATCTTAGCAAGAGATCCAGAGTGACATTATAGAAAAAAAACCCACGAATTTGGTCCCTGCATCATGACCCTAAAAGGCATGTCACGGTTCCCTATCCTATAAGGAACCTTATGTCATGAAAATACGACATTAAATGAAAGGATACCCTAAATATGGGATGAATGCCTCACCCTGCATACGAGTCAGATCTACGTAAGGGACACAAAATTCCATGAGTAAATCATAGCCCAAATGTCCCCAATATGTCCGTATACACTCCTGCCATACCCCAAACTCCATGCTCTGAGTGATCTTGAATCCCCATAATCATTCAAGGCCATCTGAGATGGAAGTCCAGTGTCCTGCAGACACCTTTTATTGACTATTCACATCATGCCCTAGTGTCTCTACATATGCTTCTAAAAAAAACAACCATCAATCAAAGGAAAATTCATCCCTAGGAAAGTCCTCTCCTATATCAGTACACCTGATGTCTTCCAAGACTCGTTCCATCCCTCCTGATTCAAGGGCCCTCAAAGTCATGGTTTACATTTTCTTCTCTACACACATCCTGGATATATCATAACATGCAGGCCCGATTCATCTCTGGTCCCTTTTGAGGTTTCTAAGGATACCCCATCAATATGCTTTAACTTGACCCGCATAAAAAATAAGAGGTCCACCCACTTGTTTCCGGGTTTCCCCTGAAGAAGTTCAGTTAAAATACCCCTTTTCATGTTCAGGTTCACCCTTTGTCGAAGGTCACATACCATATTCAGAAATTTCACAATCTCCATAATCCCTCATATCCATTGAAGACAGAAGGCCAGTGTACTACGGACATCTTTGTTTGACTATGCACATCATGCCCTGGATGTAACAGCCCAAGATTTTATAAAAAATATTCTTTTTAATTTTATTAATGTCTTGTGTTGTACGATACACCAAAAGGAGATTGCACAACACGCATCCTTGACTTGCCTTGCATTACACGCAATCACGACCTTCCTCGATAGCGTGTGTAATACGCAATACCGAGTTTCACTAAACAACGATATGCTATTAAAATATTATTAAAACTAGCCGGTATGAATAGTAATAACCACTTTTTAAAATTCTTTAAATCTTATTTTTCAAAATGAACTTCATTTTTGGATTCGTAGTATCGAATTTAGCCTAAGGTGAAATTTTGGTACATTTCGGATAACTTTCATATTCTGATGAATAGTGAAAATTACTAAATTATAATTAAAAAACAACTTTTTTAATCGAAATAATTAATAGTGATAAATTATTAATTGGAGTAGTTTTAAAGTATATTTAGAATATATTTTTACAATTTAATACAATGTTGGTCATTGGATGTAATTGCACATTTAAACCAGACATAAACAAGTGTCAATCTTTTGATAGATATTGTTTCTTAAAAACACGCTATTTGTTTTAATAACGGGATTTAATTATAAAATTAATTAATGCAACTTCTATGTTATGAATTTGGTAAAATAGACTTCATTTTTGAATTCGGAATATGAAATATAGCTTAGGATGAAATTTTGGCATTTTTCTGAAAACCTTCATTTTTTGATGAATAGTGAAACTACTAAGTGGTAGTTAAAAAACTGAATTTTTCATAAAACTTAATTTTACCACTTCTGTGAATGGAATTTCAAAAATCCGAGAGACACGGTTGATGTCAGTAAGTAAAATGTGGTTCAATAAGATGAAAATAATTTTTGGTGAATAGTAACTTTTTACTTTTATTTACCACGGTTAAAAGTAAATAGGGTAATTAAGGGTAAGAATGATATTAATATTACCCTAACACATGTCCTAATTCAATTGGACAAGTGTATCTCGACCAAAAACAACCTTAAGTGTAAAATATTATCATTTAGGCCCACTTGGATTAGATTAGGACATTTATTATTATTTAATTCAAAGAAGAGTTAAAAGAGTTAAAATCAAAGTTTATTCACTAAAACATTTTTAATATGGGGTTATACATAAGATAAATTCGACTATAAATATTCATTATAAAGATAAAAATATTTCCTATATAATGATATTTTATTTATAATTTTTAGACTTTAAATAAATTAATTTATTTATGACACAACGATGATGCAGTAATTACCCTTTTAAGGAAATATTAACATAATTGATGTTATAAATACTCAAATGAATGTAATTTGAGGCTTTTTTATGAATTCCACTAATTTTCTAGGTTACTATGATATATTATTGTTGATTTAATCAACTTGGTTCGAACATATAATTCTGTTATGACTTTCACAAAAATCATATATCAAATAGTGTCAAAATTGACACAAAATAGTTTTTAAATCAAATATTATATTATTAATTGTTATTTTATTCCTAAAAATCTATGGTTCGGACAAATGACTTAGATAAGGATATATATATTAATAATAAACAATTTGGGGTTCTTTTGGCATGTTATAGTAAGTGTATTAACCATATAGTGAAAGAAAACAAAAAGACACGGTAAAAGTTAAATTATTTAACTTAGAGTTAAATCTAATTGATAAGGTTAAAATAAGAACCTAAACTTGTCTAAATCCTATTGGTTGATAGGATTTCGACCCATACCCACTTTAGATTCGAAATAAGACCCTTTGGAACCATTATAAACCGATTTTTACTTTAATATAAAATAATATTTTGAGATATTCCTAAGGTGCCCCTCTCCTCCCTTATAAAAGGACACCTCCTCCCCCTCCTCCTCACACCAATTTGAGCACTCAAGCTCTGCCAACCCCTGCCAAAATCTCTTCTCCACTTCCTTAGCAACATCCTAGAGGTTCTGGTCTTCCTCAAAGACCAATTTTAGTGCCCTAAGAGGAGGTCTCAAAGAGGCGCTTCAAAGAAGAGGTAATTACCGTTACCAATTCTTTCATCTTTATTTCTTCTTCCACTTCTTCTTCTTAGGTTGTTTAATTATGAAGTAATAACATAAGTATCACTCATATACTGATATGTTATTATAATTATGAAACAACCCTATTTCACCATCTATCCATCCTACGGAAAAAGAAATCACCGCGCGTGCGTACGTACGGAATACCGTCTCCACGCCGTGGTGTAATCTATTTTCCACCACCACCTTACATGGATGGGTATAATGGTGTAAAGAATAACTATACATAGTTATTAAAACATCATATTGATTCTGATATATTGTATAATCCACTCCAATTCAATTCAATATTTATGGAAATGATATCATCGCTCGTGCGTACGTACGGACTACCGTCTCCACGACGCGATGAGATTCATTCTTAATGATTAACCATTCATGAATGATTATAAAGTATATATAATAAGTACTAATGAAATATATGACATAATAATGATACTGGGTTTATGTATATATATATATATGTATGTCATCTACTTACTTCCATTCAAGACAATAAGGAAAGAAAAACAGCGTTCATGCGTACGTACGGACTACCGTCTCCATGAACGGTGTTTTTCATTTTATTTATCTATCTATTATATATATATATATACTGAATATATATGATATATAAATCATATTTTATATTCTGGAAGTAAGTAAATCATGATATAAGTAATAATGATGTCAAGAACAACAAGTCAAAACACCTACGATAAATGAAACGATTTTACCCAAAACGCTTCTTTAACATGGAATTTACAAAATAACGGGTAATATAATGTCATAAGTGAACCATATATGATATCATAACAATGAATATGATTCTGTAATAAGTCAATGACATTATTTAAATCATTATACAGGAGTTTCGGACACATACGAAGCAAATCGGACCTAAGGTAAGGGAAATATCACAATCTCATTTTTATCCGAGATTGTTTATTCGTAAGTATTTACTGCGGTGTATTTTATCATCCACGTCCATGTTTCATCAATATGTAATATTACTTCCATCCACCTACAATATTTTAAATCCAATTTTACCCTTCGGTGAGTTTTTAGTAAAGAATATGAAGGGAATCTTTTGTCGTTTTTTCGTACGAGGTACTTTTTGACTTTTCCGACAAAAGTACGAAGAATGTTTTTTTTAACTTATACGGGATGAATGGATTTTTAAAACATTATTTACAAGAAGCTTCCTTTAAAAGTTTTCAAGTTTATTTTTAATCAAATTCTTTTAGTTTAAAATTGTATGACATGTTAAGAAAAGAAAAGTGTTTTTGAAGTAGAAAGGATATTTTCCTCAAGAATGAAGTTCAAGTGTTTTATCAAAATTATTTTCCATCTAAGATAATAAAGGGTTCTGTTTTTATCCCTATTATTACATTGATTTGATTGTGTTGTGATGGAATATTTTTATGAATTCCTTTATCGTATATGAATTGTTTTATGATGTCATGATGTTTAAGATTCCCATTTTTATTACATGGGTTATGCAATGATGTGTGGTTTATGATTTTGTGGCACACATAAGAATGGTATAATTATGAGATGGGTGGGACCTATATCTCCCTCTAATGCATTGGGTAAAGATTTTATATCTCATGAGATAGACAGGGCTGGAACGGTAGGTTATACCGGTTCAGTGAAACAGGACTGAAACGATGGTTACTCGATTCAGAAAGGGACTTTGTCCACTAAGATAGTCTTGGAAATTAGTCTTGACTAACAAGAAATGATTCTCTATGATTATGTGTGTATGCCACAAAGTTTCATGTTTTAAGTTATGATTATTGGGATTACTTTTTCACGGCCATGATTTATCCCATGATTATGAAATTATGCTCTCTTTTGCAGGTTATGATTTCCAAAATGTTATGTTCTTATGAATATGATGTGATTGATATTTATTTTGTTTACCCTTACTGAGCATTTGAGCTCACCCTTTTATGTTTTCTTTTCCCCAGGATATAAAGAAAGGTTTTAGGTAAAAAAAAGGAAGATCTTTATGGGAGATTTTGAAGATCTTTCACCATGATTAGAAGATTATAGTCCGAGTTTCCAAAGACACTAAACTATTACGGTCCTTGTGTGTGTGTTTTTGTAATGTAATAAGTATTCCGCAGAAGTAATGTAATGTCAATGTACGTCAAGATACGGGTCTCTACAGTTGGTATCAGAGGAAAGGTTTAGTCAACCTTTGGAAACTAGGACACGAAAACGTTAGTGAGATCCCTAGAGATATTTCTAAGGTATGTCTAGGGATGTCCCTAAGGATAAGTATACGTATAGAATATAGTCCTAGAACTACGGTAACGATCTTAGAATTTATCCTAAGATGTTAGATATTGAGGGTGCTTCCCCTTTACTATGTTGTCTTCCCTAGCATGATTTCGCCTCTCACAAAATTCTTTTTGTGTTTTAGTTAATGGAGGGAACCAGAAGGAATTCGGTTAACATTAAATCCAATGGACAAATTGGTGACTATGAGCAACAAAATTGTGTAATGCCTAGAGATAAAGATATTGTGATTATGCCGAATCAGTCATCGCGATATATGATTAACAAGGTGAAATTTAGTGGTATAACTAATTCATC
Source organism: Viscum album (assembly GCA_963277665.1). Lineage (NCBI taxonomy): Eukaryota > Viridiplantae > Streptophyta > Magnoliopsida > Santalales > Viscaceae > Viscum > Viscum album. Next base: position 1,938,107,755 of record OY728142.1, read on the forward strand.
AAAGAAGAGGAAGATAAACTATTATGCATGTTCGCATGTTGAGGAGCATAAAGAAAGGAAGATTGATATTTCTAAAGAAGGGAAGAAGAACCTTGAGGAATACCTCAAATGGAGGGACCGATGTTATCTATGTGGAGAAAAGGGTCATAGAGTGACAGATTGTTATGGAGTTCAATGTCTTATTTGTGGAGAACATGGGCATTACCCAACTCAATGCCCTGACCTAAAAAGATACTTCTAAATCAAGGAAGGACTTATTCCAGGACAGTCATTGAAGTGGATGGACTAAAGTGTTTATGTATTGGTATTCAAGAATAATGTTGTTGAGGTACTTTTATGGTGTATTGGAATATTTATGTATTGGTCTAATGTGGTATTCGAAGTGATTGGGGTATTTTTGAAAAAAATATGATATGCGCATAATGAAGGGAAAATGAGAAAATGAAATATTTGACAGTATTCATGAGCTCATGATTGATATAAGGACTAAGTGATATCATGGTTTGAGAATATAGAATTTTGAGGATTTTGGTATGTGGAAAGTGTTAACTTTTAACTGCATTCATGTTTTCACTAAGGATCAATGGGTATTCAAGAGAATACATGATTAAGGCCTTTGAATGTTTGGAATGTGACCAACAAGACATATCTTATGATATATAGGGATCAAAGATGGTATTAAATCTCTGGTAATCGTTTTCACTATATTATGACAATGGACTGCAGTATTATGGATAAGCCTAAAGATTAGAATAGATTATGTTGGACAAAAGTTAGGATATAACTTTTTTCGATATTATTGATGGGATGTTATAGTAATATAGTTCTAGAAAAAGGACAACCTGCAGGACGGGCGACAGCCCATCGCTTCGGACAAGGCTGTGGGAATCGAACCCACAACCGAAGTGCGACTGGCCTTTATCGCCTACCACTGGCCTACAGGAAGTCCCTGTTTAGTAGAAACTAGTTTTATTATATTAAGCAGTATGATATATGAAGTATAAGTCCATTTTAGGAACCATATATGATTAATCTCACTATAGATCGACTTATGTATATAATTTTTGGTAACCTTTTGTTTGAGACAGATGGAATGACCCGTCATTCTATCACATGATCTGCTAACACTTCACGAATAACAAATTCAACTTCATTTATTTAAGAGATGAAGTGGAAATTGTTCTAGGCACGAACAATAGTGAGATTGTACCAAAATAAAGAAAGTATTTATTCCAATTCAAATTTTCAACTTTAGGGAAATGATCTTGAAAACCAAAAATGTTGTCCTAGTGATCTTATACCTGATGAATCGGATGGTACCTTAGATCGTCACAAATTTATGGATTTGTGATTATTGGCTTTTCCATAGCCATGTTCTCTACCACTCTCCATTAGAACATGATGGTTAGATTTCTCTTCCATATCCATATTTTCACCTATGTGGAAACCAAATGATTAGTTTATTTGGGTAACCGTTACGTTTCATACTTTTGTTTTTAAAGATTGGTTTTGATATTCCTTTTTACGATGTGGGTTTCTATTAAAGAAACTTTCAAATAGTAAACCATTTATAACCCCGACGAATTTCGAGGGCGAAATTCATTTTAAGGGGGGTAGAATGTAACAGCCCAAGATTTTATAAAAAATATTCTTTTTAATTTTATTAATGTCTTGTGTTGTACGCTACACCAAAAGGAGCTTGCACAACACGCATCCTTGACTTGCCTTTCATTACACGCAATCGCGACCTTCCTCGATAGCGTGTGTAATACGCAATACCGAGTTTCACTAAACAACGATATGCTATTAAAATATTATTAAAACTAGCCGGTATGAATAGTAATAACCACTTTTTAAAATTCTGTAAATCTTATTTTTCAAAATGAACTTCATTTTTGGATTCGGAGTATCGAATTTAGCCTAAGGTGAAATTTTGGTACATTTCGGATAACTTTCATATTCTGATGAATAGTGAAAATTACTAAATTATAATTAAAAAACAACTTTTTTAATCGAAATAATTAATAGTGATAAATTATTAATTGGAGTAGTTTTAAAGTATATTTAGAATATATTTTTATAATTTAATACAATGTTGGTCATTGGATGTAATTGCACATTTAAACCAGACATAAACAAGTGTCAATCTTTTGATAGATATTGTTTCTTAAAAACACGCTATTTGTTTTAACAGCGGGATTTAATTATAAAATTAATTAATGCAACTTCTATGTTATGAATTTGGTAAAATAGACTTCATTTTTGAATTCGGAATATGAAATATAGCTTAGGATGAAATTTTGGCATTTTTCTGAAAACCTTCATTTTTTGATGAATAGTGAAACTACTAAGTGGTAGTTAAAAAACTGAATTTTTCATAAAACTTAATTTTACCGCTTCTGTGAATGGAATTTCAAAAATCCGAGAGACACGGTTGATGTCAGTAAGTAAAATGTGGTTCAATGAGATGAAAATAATTTTTGGTGAATAGTAACTTTTTACTTTTATTTACCACGGTTAAAAGTAAATAGGGTAATTAAGGGTAAGAATGATATTAATATTACCCTAACACATGTCTTAATTCTATTGGACAAGTTTATCTCGACCAAAAACAACCTTAAGTGTAAAATATTATCATTTAGGCCCACTTGGATTAGATTAGGACATTTATTATTATTTAATTCAAAGAAGAGTTAAAAGAGTTAAAATCAAAGTTTATTCACTAAAACATTTTTAATATGGGGTTATACATAATATAAATTCGACTATAAATATTCATTAGAAAGCTAAAAAGATTTCCTATATAATGATATTTTATTTATAATTTTTAGACTTTAAATAAATTAATTTATTTATGACACAACGATGATGCAGTAATTACCCTTTTAAGGAAATATTAACATAATTGATGTTATAAATACTCAAATGAATGTAATTTGAGACTTTTTATGAATTCCACTAATTTTATAGGTTACTATGATATATTAGTGTTGATTTAATCAACTTGGTTTGAACATATAATTCTGTTATGACTTTCACAAAAATCATATATCAAATAGTGTCAAAATTGACACAAAATAGTTTTTAAATCAAATATTATATTATTAATTGTTATTTTATTTCTAAAAATCTAAGGTTAGGCCAAATGACTTAGATAAGGATATATATATTAATAATAAACAATTTGGGGTTCGTTTGGCATGTTATAGTAAGTGTATTAACCATATAGTGAAAGAAAACAAAAAGACACGGTAAAAGTTAAATTATTTAACTTAGAGTTAAATCTAATTGATAAGGTTAAAATAAGAACCTAAACTTGTCTAAATCCTATTGGTTGATAGGGTTTCGACCCATCCCCACTTTAGCTTCTAAATAAGACCCTTTGGAACCATTATAAACCGATTTTTACTTTAATATAAAATAATATTTTGAGATATTCCTAAGGTGCCCCTCTCCTCCCTTATAAAAGGACACCTCCTCCCCCTCCTCCTCACACCAATTTGATTACTCAAGCTCGGCCAAACCCTGCCAAAATCTCTTCTCCACTTCCTTAGCAACATCCTAGAGGTTCTGGTCTTCCTCAAAGACCAATTTTAGTGCCCTAAGAGGAGGTCTCAAAGAGGCGCTTCAAAGAAGAGGTAATTACCGTTACCAATTCTTTCATCTTTATTTCTTCTTCCACTTCTTCTTCTTAGGTTGTTTAATTATGAATTAATAACATCAGTATCACTCATATACTGATATGTTATTATAAGTATGAAACAACCCTATTTCACCATCTATCCATCCTATGGAAAAAGAAATCACCGCGCGTGCGTACGTACGGAATACCGTCTCCACGCCGTGGTGTAATCTATTTTCCACCACCACCTTACATGGATGGGTATAATGGTGTAAAGAATAACTATACATAATTATTAAAACATCATATTGATTCTGATATATTGTATAATCCACTCCAATTCAATTCAATATTTATGGAAATGATATCATCGCTCGTGCGTACGTACGGACTACCGTCTCCACGACGCGATGAGATTCATTCTTAATGATTAACCATTCATGAATGATTATAAAGTATATATAATAAGTACTAATGAAATATATTACATAATAATGATACTGGGTTTATGTATATATATATATATATGTATGTCATCTACTTACTTCCATTCAAGACAATAAGGAAAGAAAAACAGCGTTCATGCGTACGTACGGACTACCGTCTCCATGAACGGTGTTTTTCATTTTATTTATCTATCTATTATATATATATATATACTGAATATATATGATATATAAATCATATTTTATATTCTGGAAGTAAGTAAATCATGATATAAGTAATAATGATGTCAAGAACAACAAGTCAAAACACCTACGATAAATGAAACGATTTTACCCAAAACGCTTCTTTAACATGGAATTTACAAAAGAAAGGGTAATATAATGTCATAAGTGAACCATATATGATATCATAACAATGAATATGATTATGTAATAAGTCAATTACATTATTTAAATCATTATACAGGAGGTTCGGACACATACGAAGCAAATCGGACCTAAGGTAAGGGAAATATCACAATCTCATTTTTATCCGAGATTGTTTATTCGTAAGTATTTACTGGGGTGTATTTTATCATCCACGTCCATGTTTCATCAATATGTAATATTACTTCCATCCACCTACAATAGTTTAAATCCAATTTTACCCTTCGGTGAGTTTTTAGTAAAGAATATGAAGGGAATCTTTTGTCGTTTTTTCGTACGAGGTACTTTTTGACTTTTCCGACAAAAGTACGAAGAATGTTTTTTTTAACTTATACGGGATGAATGGATTTTTAAAACATTATTTACAAGAAGCTTCATTTAAAAGTTTTCAAGTTTATTTTTAATCAAATTCTTTTAGTTTAAAATTGTATGACATGTTAAGAAAGGAAAAGTGTTTTTGAAGTAGAAAGGATATTTTCCTCAAGAATGAAGTTCAAGTGTTTTATCAAAATTATTTTCCATCTAAGATAATAAAGGGTTCTGTTTTTATCCCTATTATTACATTGATTTGATTGGGTTGTGATGGAATATTTTTATGAATTCCTTTATCGTATATGAATTGTTTTATGATGTCATGATGTTTAAGATTCCCATTTTTATTACATGGGTTATGCAATGATCTATGGTTTATGATTTTGTGGCACATATAAGAATGGTATCATTATGAGATGGGTGGGACCTATATCTCCCTCCAATGCATTGGGTAAAGATTTTATATCTCATGAGATAGACAGGGCTGGAACGGTAGGTTATACCGGTTCAGTGAAACAGGACTGAAACGAGGGTTACTCGATTCAGAAAGGGACTTTGTCCACTAAGATAGTCTTGGAAATTAGTCTTGACTAACAAGAAATGATTCTCTATGATTATGTGTGTATGCCACAAAGTTTCATGTTTTAAGTTATGATTATTGGGATTACTTTTTCACTGCCATGATTTATCCCATGATTATGAAATTATGCTCTCTTTTGCAGGTTATGATTTACAAAATGTTATGTTCTTATGAATATGATGTGATTGATATTTATTTTGTTTACCCTTACTGAGCATTTGAGCTCACCCTTTTATGTTTTCTTTTCCCCAGGATATAAAGAAAGGTTTTAGGTAAAAAAAAGGAAGATCTTTATGGGAGATTTTGAAGATCTTTCACCACGATTAGAAGATTATAGTCCGAGTTTCCAAAGACACTAAACTATTACGGTCCTTGTGTGTGTGTTTTTGTAATGTACTAAGTATTCCGCAAAAGTAATGTAATGTCAATGTACGTCAAGATACGGGTCTCTACACTGGAGGCTCTACATATATCGCCTATAAAATGGATATCAATAAAAGGCAAATTTGTTCTCAGGAAAGTCTTTCCCATTCTCCGTATGCTCAAATGAAATTTATGTCCTGTCACACCCATGGATTTGGAAAACTTCTGGATAATGAATTACATAACTTCCTCATTCTAAATTACCCTAACATAAAAAAAGATTTATAATTGAACTGACCATTAATCCTCTCTCCCTCACACATGTAAGAACTGTGCGAGAACAGTTTCTCACTCAAAGCCGATATGAATGTCCCTAATATTTTTAGACACCACTACTCAGGCCATCCACCCAATGTGGCTCCCAACATCAAAATAATTTCAAAATGTTGCATTACCCCACTAGTACATCGGAGATGTAAGTACAGTGTCTTTGAGACACCTTTTTTTGACTAAGCACATCATTCCCTGGAGGCTCTGCATATGTTTCCCCCAAAATGACCGTCAATCAAAGGAAAATTCATCCCCAGGAGAGTCCTTTACTACCGCTGTATGCCTTAAAAGTCTTATGAGCCTCATGCATGCTCAAAATCACAAATCTAGGGTCAATAAAAATTCCTAATCCATGTATGAAGTATATTATAATGTTCCCAAATGACCAATATAGAATTGGGCCTCTGCCCTATTATGTTTTGGTCAAAGTTGTTCGACCTAAAATATCAATAATAAGTTTGATCGGCGGGACTATGAACTGCCAAAGAAAAAGACACTATAATTTCCAGAGGAAAAATACATAGAATGAACCTCTGGTTAATAGTCAAGTATTGGTTCATTAAAAAAATTTATCCATAGAAAAAGACATAAAGCTGGTTAGGTTGAAAACCTTCAAAGGTTGGCCTAAGAAAAAGTCAAGTTATGCCTGTTAAGGCCGTTCCAAGAAGGTTTAAGAAAAATTTAGGGTAATAATGAAAAATAAAAAAAAGTTCATGAGGTTCTCCATAAGACCTCATCAATAGTCGAACTACGCTCGTTGAGTCCCACGACTCAGGAAAAAATTAGAGCCCGAGTCGATTATTTCAGTTCACTGGTCATGGTTTAAAATTAACACATGATTGAAATAATTTTTATATGATTGGTCAATTGACATAATAGGAAAAGGAAAAGAAGAAGCATTCAAAGGAAAATTGGTTCCATCATATTTCATAAAAATATATGGTGGGCATCCATAGCTTGGATCCTCTACTTGTAAGCAAGAAAGGATCTTTACAAGAGACATTTTGTAGAGTCACAGAGTTGCATCAACGATTGGTAACACTCATAAAAAGATTATAGAATCTTCAATAAATTCAAATTCTTGGCCTCTACACTCACCCAAAGTGCCTCCTCATACCTCATGGATTTGAGGCCAGTCTTTTCTCCCTCTTGCATTTTCCATCGCCACTCCTCAATAGCGGTTGTGGCCCGAGCCCACTCCATTTTGAGCCACTCTAGTTTATGGATTTGTTGATCCACTTCCTATAAAAGTTTTTATATCAAATAATATTGCTTCATGGGTTTGTTTTGAAACTTTTCAATTGTTCCGATATGATTGGAAGCCTTGTCAATGAGAATTTTTCATATAACAGCAAGATACGCCATCGACTCCGCTGTGGAAAGTCGAGATTAAAGCGCACCAGTTGCTTCTCGAGTGGAAACCACCTACCTTACTATATCATAAATACCATGTTAGTTAAATCCACTAAAATATAGGACCAAAAACTGGTGGTGTAACTTTGTAAATTTCACTAGCATCTCAACCAATGGAGTCTGGGATATTAATCTCCAAATGTTCCTCCATACCTTTTGCTGAGTGGGACAAAGATCGACCATGATTTCTCGATCAGTCTTGGAATCACTACCTGGCGGTGAAATGTAGTTGGGAATGAACATTAAAATAGAGAGACTTTATTCAGTAGCTACAACATAGATCGACCCTACAACAACCTCATCTATGGTAATTGTAATGGTTGACAAAGTAGGGACATATTCCACCATTACTAAGGCTTGTGGTTGTGATCCTAGGGATGGGGGGGGGGGGGGGCGACAACTTCAATTCCCCCAACCCCCATAGTAGTACCTCTATCTATAATAGGTGGTTTTACAACTTCAATAATCATTTGTGCTCCGTGGTTACTCGGGAATTCTAAATACCCCGATCCATGCTCGGCCAAAATAGTAACCCTCAGGGCAGCCCTCAAAAGGTTTCTGGTTAATATAAGGAAAATGGGGATAGTTATTCCAGATAATTATATTGTCTTAAAATCATGGGGGAAAGAAACATAAGCCCTATAAGAACTAGAAAAAAAGGAACGATAGCCCGCTCCAAATTTTCAGGGGACGAAACATCAGCCTCACTGATTGTGTCTTCCCCAGATCCACCATGAGCAGGTGGAATATCAATTTATGAAATGAATCCCTCTATAGGTGAAAAATATTCTTGGTTGAGATTGATTGGTTCCTCGATATTCAAATCCCCTCCAAGATCCAACAAGGCCTAGGGCTCGCAACTGGAATCAACCCCTACTATAAAGACCACCCTGTCTCTCTCTATGAGAGTCAGCTTAGCATAGTCAAGTGAGCGCTCAACTTTTGGATGTCCTAACATTATTGGGGAAGAGATTGTTTGAGTGGGAGAAGGAACACCTAAGGGGGAAAAACACCCTGAGTCTCTTCAAATGGCCTTGTTTCCCTATTTTGGTCAGCTACAACATATGGAGACCCTTCTTCTACCCTAAAAGGTCCAGGAGCTATAGATTCCTGAGCGGTCATCATCTGGTCACCAATATGCCCAATATCAAAGTACATATATGTACTATTGAGTTGAAAATATAAGGGTACTTGGCTCAATCACCAGGTGATAATACAATTACTTGCGATTCACCTCTGAATACGCTTTGATAGCTAGGAGGATTTCTTGTGTTTCTTTGACTGTTGGGGGGATGACTCTAGAATAAGATCACCAAGAGGAGATAAAGGAAGAAATGACCTGGAAGGTTCTACAATAACCACTTATATATATTCTTAGGCTATGAGGGATCCTTCTGTAGTACCCCTACCATTGATAGGGATCACTCCCCAGTGCCAGTACCTCTAGGAGAATAAATTAGGGAAAAATCCATTTCCTTAGATCTACAGGACCCTAAAAAATAAATAATAAGGAAAGGAGGAATCTTTCAGCATCTCTATAATAAAATAATTTAAGGACAAAGGTTATGGCCAAAACAACCTATCCCTTCAACCACAGAAACACTGCCATCAACACCACATGGTCTGACCAGTAATTCCTGTCCATAGGAGCATGAAATAATTTATCCATTTTAGTCAAGTAAGCAGCCACCTCATCAGGATCTTCGTCGGCTGACATACTAGTTGGATAAATGGATCCCCCAAAACTCGGAATATCGAAGTGTTCCCTCTAAATAATCCTCCATATATCTTCATTTGAATTTCTCACCCTCAATTAATCATAGACTCTCCAGGCATCCAGAAATGTAGCTGTAATTGGGATGGCCAGTGCTGGAGGATTGGTGGAAGGAAGCAGAGCGGGTTTCGACAACAACAAATGTTTCTCGGGTGTCCCTGAAAACTAAGGACCTCAAGAAGAGGAACGTTTATGAGGTTATGGGATCAAGTAAGAAACTTTTTCTTGTGGAATCCACAATAGGAGAGCCAACGACATCATCATACTCATCAATAGTTTATGGTTACTTCATGGCAAGTACCCGATGTGAGTACTTGTGATGACCACTTCCAAAGTGGATGAGGATCTCGAGGTCCTTAAGGTAGAAACTCACCCTATCTAGATCCTCATCAAAATAAATGTCATATGCTGCTGACACATAGCCAATACTTGTAAGGGAAAATTCCCTAGTTCAGAGAAGCTTCCATAAATCACAAGGGAATCGGTCACAGGTAGATGGATGACATTTTAAAAGGTCTCATTGCCTCTAGACCACTAGAAAATCATCTTCGAAAGGAATGGATGATGGACTCCCGGAAGCAGCTCCAGCAGCTTGTTCGGCCGCCCATGAGGTTATAACCCTATCTTTCATAACTTTCCTCAGGGGGGAACCAAGATTCCTTCAGAGGACTTTTCCTAGTTGAGAGTGTTCAGTAACTCCCTTTTGTTTCTCATTTACCTTTCGACTTGGATTCCTTGGAAGGTTTCATGATAGGCACCAGGTCAACTAACTAGACACCATGATATGATTTAACCTAGGCATCATCATAGTTCTTGGTACATAAGGGAAAAGAATTCGAAGGATACAAAAGTCTAGATTGGATCTGGGTGTCCAACTAGGTAAACATTATCCATAGTTTACGGGCTATCATTAGATTTTTCTTCTGACAAGAACTATTGAGAGTAGGATGACATAACTTATAGACGTAGTTGAATTGTCGACTAAATCAGTAGGGGTCATATCCCTCAAAAATAAGTTACCCTTCGATACGGGAAACCATGATGCCTTATCATAAGGAAAATAAGTAACCTTAGTTTATGAAGTCTACAGATGCAATATTTGTAATAGTACTAGTAGGGGAATCATAAGGGTGATAAGAGAAACGTTTGTAAACACTGAGATAATCCATTAAATCTTGTTCTTTCTTTTTGGTTTGATCCTCTTATTTATCCCATGAATCCCAAGCTGCTGGTACGACCCCACTGGTGCTTTGAAGATACATTTGGAGTGTGGAATGTGAAATTGGTAAGTAATTTATGAAGGAATAACCTCCTATGTGGGCTCCCATCCAGCCCCAAAAAATTTGGAAGGGTCCAGTCATTCGATAAGGTGACCCCCTCACTGATTCAACCTAGTAGAAGGTAAATCTTGGCCAAAAATAGGATATCCAAATTAATACATCTACCAGTGGACAACTAAGCAGAAATGATAAAAGTTTAAGCTCTTAAACCACTAGATTCCCACACTGGTAGGAGCCACCCACTTAGAAACATGGCCATGAAATCTGCCAGTATAAATAATTGATCAACATTAGGGATGATCCCCCATCCCCATTTCTAAAAATTCCCCTCTTCTAGGGTGGTCCAGTAAGTACCTACTTGCCTCTGGGTGGTTTTGGTAGTACATGCCCTGGGTCTTTTCGGATCGGTCTCGATACTAGTACGATTAGAAAAATCTCCAAACCAGTCATTAAGAGAAATGTCCTCCTTCATATAGGGATATCTTTCCTTCAGAAGCGTCTTTTCTTGGACAATGATTTTTCTGGTTGGGGGGGGGGGGTTCTTTCCTCATCATCCCAAGAAGAGGAGGGAGGAAGTAATTCATTATACATGTCCCCGATGATAGGGACTCCCGAAATTAGTCTAATGTACCAAAGACTAACCCTGACCTCCCCGTGGGTCAAGTGGAAGGTATTGATGTCTGGACTCCACCTGCTTTGGAGCTATGAAATAAAGGTGGTAGGCTGATGGGTGTATGTATGAGAAACCCAAGCGTCCTCATATAGTCCCATGGTCTGTAGCTCGGTTTTGAATTCTTCGTAACTCTGGTGAACCCAAAAATGTCACCTCTAGTCCAAACCAAATGAGCCTCCAGAGCGAAGATCCCACTGGGATGACCAAACGTGTTGCTCATTCGCTGTAGCCTTCCTCATAATTCTCTGGTAATAGTGGGCCATCTTGTCGGGCTTCCACTGTACTCCCTCTAAAGTTCAAGGTGCATAGTTCAACAAAGACCCGGAGGTAGTATCACTATGAAGGTACCTCCCCTTTGAAAAAATCAATGCCTTTGGAATAAAGGTATTAATTATCTAGGTGGTAGGCTAATTGGTCGTATTTGGCGCTGGGATTTCTGTGTTAGACAATAGACCAAACCTGTAAGAAGGAAGCCTATCTGAAACTGGGTACTCCCATTGGCCAACCATAAGTAGATTCACTAGATATTGGTGAAATAGAATGACCATAATTTTGTCGTCAACCAATACCGCCATGTTCTTCGATATTTAATTTGCAGCAAAAAGAGGGGCAATAATAGTAGCCTTAGAAGAAGCAGCGATGTCAGCAGCAGCCTATGAAGAAGCCATTGTAACCTTCCCAGGAAGATCCAAAAGCTGATAAAAATTTATTCCAATAAAAATTGTCGGATAAAGGCTACAAAAGAGTGGCTAAAGGACTTAATATATGTCCTCATAAGGCTCTGCATACTGTTTTTGGAAATGGTACGCGGTAGGCATGATCCACGTTCTGTATGATATGCAGAAGAAACCCCGCCTACCACTATAGTATGTGGATGCATTTCATTGCGTACAACCATGGTACGCGAAACATCCATGAGGAATTGGCCCATGGATCGTTGGTTGGTGAAAAGAATGGTTCGCGGAAAATGGAAACTGTGAACCTAGGCCTCATTAAGTTCATGTACAAAAGTTACATATTAAAGTTTATGTTCAGATTATTAGTTCTTAGAGTTTGATTCGTTGATTCATGCTCAGTATGTGGACACAAAATCAGATTAGCATTATCCTATGAGGAATCCAGATTTGAATTTTAAAGTTCCACAATGCCATTCGCAAAATCCAAAATATGGTACGCGGACAGAGAAATAGCGAGAAGATCGGTTCGCGACACGTACAAAGAGGTTTGAGAATGAGTTTTTTGCAAGAAAAAACGGTATGAAAATGTAGAGGAAGCTAGGGGAAGTTGAGATCACTTTTTTACATGATAAATAGTAAAAGAAAAATGACATGTCCCCCTATATATAGGTATGGTCCCCTCCTACCAGACCCATTTTTTCTTCCATAAATCACTTCAGTTTAGGACCACTTATACATCGGAATAGTCCCCTTTTCATTCCGAACAAACCATATTCTGATGGGGGGAATGTCACAGCCCGTCCCCCGGGGCTCGTGTCATGACTACCCCAATCCCGCCTTCCATAGGCCAGGGGCTGGCGACTAGCACCGAAGGAGTATTTCCTAAAACTAAGAATGCATTTCTTTTATAACTTGTAAACTCACGCAACCTAGTACACAAAAAGATATGAACATGAGTAAACTGAATAGTAAAAAGCATGTGTACAGTAAGTAAAAGGGACAGAATACAATCCCAACTAGAAAAGTACAAGAAACAGATAAGTACAAGTAAACTGGAATAGCTCATGTAAACACCCACCAAGGATCCTACCTGAATGGTAGGTATAGCTCTCGAACAGTCGCCTCTGTGGTACGCCTCATCTAGGTCCACCTCCGAGCTACCTCTAGTACAACTGCTCTCCTCCTCAGCCAGCACTGTCTATTGTTTTCACCAAACACAACAAGGTGCGGGCATATCCCATGCAGGGGTGAGTATAACGATACTCAGTAGGGACCCCGAGACCCTCAAGGTCTCACAAAATCCACAATGGATAAACTACACAACATGTAATAAACTGAAAACCCTACTTAGGTATATGCCCATACATATGCCTAAGTTATCAAGTAAAACCCATCTCAATCATGAAAAAACACAAGGTCCAACTCAAAATCCCAATATCAACTATTCCACAAAGGAAAGAATACCACGACGGTAAGTACCAGAAAAGTACGCCACACTGAAGAATACCACCAAGGTATTACCACGAAGGAAAGTACCACACAGGTACGAACTCATCTCACACCAGGTATAACTTAGGTATGGTAGTAAAGATGATTAGTTATAACTACTGAATCATCTTACTCTGTTAAGAGGTAGTCCCATGAAGGATCATAAATCATCATCAGACCCACACAGGATCCTAGTACATCGTCATACCAACACAGGATCCTAGTACCTCGTCAGACCCACACAGGATCCAAGTACATCGTCAGACCCACACATGATCCAAGTACATCGTCAGACCCACACATGATCCTAGTACATCGTCAGACCCATACATGATCCTAGTACCTCCTCAGAACCACCCAAGATCCTAGTACCATGTTAGACCCACACCAGATCCTAGTATATCGTCATAGCCAGCTACAAGGTTCCCGCACTAAGCTTGCTCATCTCTAGGAGGGTCCGCTCCTCAAGCCACTGGTCGATACTACTTCTTCCACTAAGTCCCACGAAGAAGTATCCCAAAGCACTTCCATGTAATAGGGGTCTCAACGCAAGAGACAATGCGTCAATCAGATGCCCAGTCGGTAAGTTATTAGCCTTTTAGTATCGAGGTCCCGGTTATATTCGTTCTCGATCCAACCCGACCATATTAAAACTTTATCCAAAATTCTAGTGGGGTCTACCAAAAGGACCGTCTCGCTCCAAGGTTTCCGGCGTCGTAGACGGTTCATCAAACGGATGCCCGATATCAAAGTTATGACCAAAAGAGCGGTAATGGGTCGAGTTGGTCCGGGTCCGGCCCGACCCGCGCAGGGCGGTCCGTCCCGCACTGGGCGGCCTGACCTGGGCGACTGCAGTGCGGCAGGGCATCGGGGCGCTGTGGTGCGGCGTGGAGGTTGTGGGGTGGTGGTCCGCCACGACTAGCTGAATGTCCATCCATCCCCTCCGCGCGGCACGGTGGCACGCCGCGCATTCGCCGGTGGCCGGCTCGGCCGGCCGTCCTCCCTACGCCACTACGGCACTAGCCGCAGTTCTCTTTCGTCAGGCGGCGTGGTCACGTCGTCGCCTTCTTCATGGAAGACGGTGTGTCGGCCTCCGTTTCTGTGCCCCACCGGTGATGGTTTCCATCCTCCTCCATTTTTAAGAACACAAAAAAACTTCAAAGGATTGCAGAGAGGTTGAGCCATGTTCGTTTGGCCCACACCCTTTGCGTAAGGGCGATAGCAGGAGGCTTGATAAAACTTGATTCACAAAGAACTTCAACAATGGGTAAGGGGAAAAATTCAAACAACAACCCTACCTTGGAGGTTCGTTGATATGTCACAAGATGAAAATAGTGAAGGTGAAGAGAGTGCTAATGATCGTCACCTCCACAACATTTTTCCGAAGTCGGGCTCATGCATCGTCCTTTTTCTTGGTTCCGAATAATGTTCTTTGATGGAGATGATGTTCTTCTTTTGGAGGAGAAGTTCTTCGTTGGAGATGATTTTCTCCAAGATCTCCCAATCTTCTCCCTTTGCCAACAATTTCCAACCCATAAAAATGAGAGGTGACAACTTATTAAATTACTTCTATCAATTTAACTTATGTTGACATAATTAATTGTCAGAAAAATTAATTGTACCATGTTGGCATAATAAATTTGGAGGGATTCCATGGGTTAACTCTTCATTAATGAGGGAGTTTAAGGGGATTCTCATATTAAGAGGGTTCGGGTAGTCCCCAACTTTAGGAATTCAAAATGGGGGTTTTAGGCTCGGTGGTCCCCACATCCATAACACTCACATGGGAGGTTTCAACAAAAATAAAAATGTTAAACATTTTTATTTTATTTTATTCTTTTCACAAAAAGCAGAAAAACTAACTTTCACCATCGACCCACTGTGGTTGAGGTGAAGGCCTCCTTAAGCTAATACCAGCACTGTGAGTTCAACAGTGTCCTCATATTTCAATTCCAAGCACCGGTTCAAGAGTTACAAAAACCCACTCACACGTTTAATGAACGTACCCGAAAAAAAGTTCAGAAATTCATTCCGGGCACAGTGGGCCTTGGAATCATGTGACGTCAATATTTGTGGACTCGTAAAATTATCATATAATTAAAAAAAGTTACATGGAATTCTTGGGTCTTTACATTCTCCCCAGCTCAGGGATTTGCATCCCCGTAAGCCACAACTCAAACTAAGGAAACAAATGGGGTTATTGAGCACATATCTAAGCCTCACGCTCCCATGTGCTCTCTTGGAGGTTACCATGCTACCAGCGAACACGCACCAGAGGTATCGACTACCCATGAAGGACCTGCTCTTGTCGATCCTCGATCTCCACTAGAACCTCCGAAAACTTCACTCCATCATTGATGTCCATCTCACCATGGTCGATGACGTGAGATGGGTTGTGCATGTATCTCTTCAAATGGGATACGTGGAAGATGTCGTGCACCCGGTGCAACTGATGGGGAAGTAGTAAGCCACCTAACCAACTCTACTGAGGACCTGGAAGGGTCCAATGAACCTCAGAGATAACTTTCCGCCCTAGAAAAATCTCTACAAACCTTGTCAAGGTGATACCTATAGGAAGACGTGGTTACCATCCTCAAAATCCAGAGTTCTCCATCTCCTATCGGTATAATACTTCTTTCTGCTCTGTTGAGTCTTCATCCACTCATGGATGATCTGAACTTTCTCTGTGGTAGCTCGTACCATCTCTGGTCCCACTAGTGCTGACTCCCCTGGGTCAGTCCAGCAGAAAGGGGATCTACAAGGTCGGCCGTACAACACCTCAAAAGGTTCCATACCAATGGTGTAGTGATTACTGTTGTTGTATGAAAACTCCAACAAAGGTATGTGATCCTCCAAGCTGTGACTGTAGTCGAGGATGCAAGCACATAGCATGTTGTCGAGGGTCTGAATGGTCTGCTCAATCTGGTCATCCTTCTGAGGATGGAAGGCAGTGCTCAAATGAAGATGCACCCCAAAAGCCTCCTACAACCCCTTCCATAGCTGGGAAGTAAAACATGCCTCATGATCAGAGACAATCATCGAGGGTACTCCATGTATCCGCACAATCTTCTGCACATAGAGGCATCCCAAGATCTCTACTGAACCCTACTCTCTGACTGGTAGGAAGTGGGCCGACTTGGTGAGTCGGTTGAAAATCACCCAAATAGAATCATGACCTATGGATGAATGTGGAAGTCCTATCACGAAGTCCATGGATATATCATATCACTTCCACTCTGGGACCTATAGAGGCTGAACTAAGCCTGCTAGTACCTGATACTCCGCCTTCACTTGCTGACAAGTGAGGCACTAAGAGAAAAACTCCGCTATTGCTTTCTTCATTCCCAGCCACTAATTCTATCGTTGGAGGTCCTGGTACATCTTATCCACTTCTGGATATACAGATAAAGGGGACATGTGGAACTCCCTCAACAATTCCTCCCGAAGTGACACAGGTACCATGGTACGTCCTTTGAAAAGAATGACGTGCTCCCAACCTTCAGAAGATCCATCAGGTGCCTGTCCTGTGGATATCTGAGCACGTCGAGCCTCGCAGTCAGTTTCCTCATGCCGCACCTCCCTAACTTGCTGAAGAAGTGGGGGAGTGACTGTATGAGACTGAAAAAAAACTGCTCCATCTCGATCCTAAAAGGATATCTGCAAAGCAACCAACTGCTCCGCCATCACACCTAGCAGCTGTATACCACATCTCCTGCTGAGTGCATCTGCTACAACGTTCCCCTTAATAGGAGTATAGACTATCTCTAAGTCATTGTCTTGGAGAAACTCAAGCCAACACTGTTGTCTCAGGTTCAGGTCCTTCTGAGAGAAGATATACCTGAGACTCTTGTGATCAGAGTAGACTATAAAACATTCTCCCATCAAGTAATGTCGCCACATCTTCAAGGAGAAGACCACTTCTGCTAACTCCAGGCCATGGTTAGCATAGTTCTTCTCATTCTGTCTCAGCTGTCGAGAAACATAAGTGATAACTTCTCACTCCTGCATCGGGACACATCCGAGCCCGGTCCCTGATGCATCGCAGTAGACTACGTACCCAACACCCTCCTCAAGAAGCCTCAAGATGGGGGCACTAGTCAACCTCTACCTCAGCTCCTAAAAACTTTGCTGGCATCTCTCAGACCATATGAATGGTTTCCCCTTCTTTGTCAACACTGATAAAGGTGCTACAACTATGGAGAAATCTAGTACAAATCTCCGATAGTATCCGGACAAACCCAGAAATCTCTGTACCTCCGTCAAACTCCTGGGTGGCTCCCAAGAAAGTACCACCTCAATCTTCACTGTATCCACTACAACTCCAGCCTCCAAGATGAAATGTCTTAGAAAGTGAACCTCCCAGATCTAGAACTGGAACTTTGAGAGCTTACCATAAAGCTGGTGCTCACAGATTGTGTTTAGAACTATCTGCAAATGATAGGCATGCTCCTCCTCGGTAGCTGAGTAGATCAGAATGTAATCAATGAAGACTACTAAAAAATGATCAAGGTATGATAGGAAGATCCTATTCATGAGTCCCATGAACACTGCTGGGTTGTTGTTCATGCCGAACGACATGACCAAAAATTCATAATGTCTGTACCGACATCTGAAATCCGTCTTGTGCACATCATCATCTTGTACTCTGAGATGGTGATAGCCTGATCTGAGGTCTATCTTCGAGAACCACCGTTCTCCCTTCAGGTGATCAAAGAGGTTGTCAATCCTTGAGAGTGGGTACTTGTTCTTCACGGTCACCTGGTTCAGGCACCGATAGTCAACACAAAGCCTCAAACTACCATCCGCCTTCTTGGCGAACAAAATCAGGGCTGCCCAAGGAGAAACACTGGTCTAAATGAATCCTTTTCCTGCTAGTCCTCCAGCTGTACCCGCAGTTCACGAAGCTCCGCGGGAGCCATCCGATATGCTGGTGTAGATATCGGTGCCATCCCGGAGTACAAGTCAATGTAAAAGTCAACCTATCTATGAAGAGTTAGACCCGTAACATCATCAGGGAAGACATCCGCGTACTGTTCTACCACTACAAGATATCTCGGACTCTCCACACCAACCGCTCCGAGGGTAAGTCTAGCCAACTGATGTGTGATCGGCAGAACCCTCCTCCGGGTAAGTCCATCATGCGCTGCAAATGTTCCCTTCTCACCAGTGAAGGAAAAAATGGTCCCATCCATGCGGACACACCACACTTTGCACCTAATAGAGTCAATGTGATTATGGATTGTAGATAACCAGTCCATACCCAGGATGACTTCATAAGGCCTCGACGCAGCTACTAGGAGATCCCAACTGAAGCTCTTGCCTCCTAGAGTAAGCTCACACTGCCAGCACCAGTGCATAATCATCGAATCTGCTCCCGTAGGAGTCTATAGATGTAAGGATTGAGCCAACTGATCCATCGAAATATCCGAGCTCCGAAAAAGGGAAGTGGAAATAAAAGAATCACTGGTACCAGTGTCTATAGGTACTGTAGCTAAGGTGGAGTAAACACAGATCGTACCTCGTATCATCTCTGGAGCGCCATGGTCATATGCCTGAGCTACCTGGAGCTAAGATTTCCCTTGTCCACCTGCTCCCTATGGTCTGGGTGGACCACCTGGTGGTAGTGGTGGTGGTAATATATCGAATCGCCGACCACCACCAGCTACACGACCATCTCCTATACCATGTCCGCTTGCTCCTTGCAGACCTCCTCAGTCGAAACTCTGTCTCTGCTTGGAAGGTCCTTCAACTGTTTTCTGATCATCTGTAAAGTTGGTAGGATAGTCACAAGCCATGTGACCCTGCCCGCCGTATGTGAAACACTACCTGTTCCTCACAAGACTGGCTCAATCTCTGGTACCCCACACAACTGATCCTGAGTCATAAGGTCTCCCACCTGTAGGTCTGGTCCTCTTGGACCTCTGTGACATTTGTCTGCTACCAGCTGTAGAAGACTCATCTATGTGATGTCTGGTGGTGGGTATCACTGCTGGATACTACTCAGCAAGAAAACTCTCCACTAATAGGGCTCGTTCTAACACCCCCACCTACGTAGGGATGCTGAGAGAAATCATCGAAGCCCTGATCTCCCACCCGAGTCCCTGATCAAAGGTTCAATCCCTGAAGAATGGGTCCCGAACCATATTAGTGGAGCAGCGTGAGAGGTTAGTGAACCTCGCTGAGTACTGATCCAAAATCATGCTGCCCTACTGCAGATGAAGAATCCCCTGTAAGTGCACTGCATGAAGAGTCGTAGGGACAAACTCATCCTGAAACATGCTCTCGAAGTTTGCCCAGATAAGCATCACCTCGTCGTGAACCTGGATCATCAAGCTCCATCATCTACCTACTGCTGCCTGTAGAATACTGGTGACAAGGATCACTATGAGATCAGCTGGTATCCCTACCAGTCGAAAGAATCTCACTACAGCCTCCAGCCAATCCTCAGTCTCTTGTGGGTCCGTCTCTCCCCTAAACTTGGGTGGCCTCTGGCGCTAGAACTCGTGCAATGCACTCAAGAGGCATGCACCCTCTGCTGCTGGGGTTTGTGGCATCGTTGGCCCAACGGGTATTGGTACCACTGGTATCTCTACCGATGCCTGTACTGGAATAGGTCCCTACACCGAGGCCTCATCGCTCGGTGGGTTATCAGTGCGTACTATAACCAAAACCTTAGCTAGCTGTCTGCATGGAGGAATCCTGAAAAGAAATAGGTGCACCACGGTCAAAAAGTTATACTTGGTGAGCTGAATCAAAGATATCGCAAAGAAAACTCTTCAAAAAAAACACGCAATCAGTGTTTTCGTTTCCTGAGTCAGAAATCGGAAGTCAGGGTCCTGGTGTATGGATACGTCGGCTGCCGCACCAACATTGGATTCCCGAAACTGATAACCACACTCACTACACTCAACACTATTACCGTTAAAATAGGATCAGAGTCCTATTTTCTACGGTATAACCAACTCCTATGATACTAATTTTTCATGACTCGTCCCCCGGGGCCTATTCCGTGACTTCCCCAAGCCTGCCTTATATAGGCCAGGGGCTGGCGACTAGCACTGAAGGCGTATTCCCTAAAACTAGGAAGGCATTGCCTTTATAACTTGTAAAATCATGCAACCAAGCACACAACAAGATACAAACACAAGTAAAATGTATAGTAAAAAGAGTGTGTACAGTAAGTAAATGGGGCCAAAATACAAGCCCAACTAGAAAAGTACAAGAAAATGAAAAGTACATGTAAACCGGAACAACTCCTATGAACACTTTCCAAGAATCATACCTGAAGGGTAGGTACAACTCTCGAATGGTCATATCTGTGGTACGCCTCATCTAGGTCCACCTCCGAGCTACCTCCAGTCTAAGTGCTCTCGTCCTCAGTCAGCATTGTCCGTCATATACACCAAACACAACAAGGTGCGGGCATAGCCCATGTAGGGGTGAGTATAACGATACTCAGTAGGGACACCAAGACACTCAAGGTCTCACAAAATCCACAAGGGATAAACCAAACAGCATGAAATCAACTGAAAACACTACCTAGGTATATGCCCATACATATAACTAAGTTATCAAATAAAACCCATCTCAATCATGAGGAAACACAAGGTCCAACTCAAAATACCAAGCTAAATTGTTCCACAAAGGGAAGAATACCACGAAGGTAAGTAAAACACAAGTACATCACACTGAAAAATACCACCAAGGTATTACCACGAAGGAAAGTACCACATGGGTACATACTAAGCTCACACCAGGTATCACTTAGGTATGGTAGTAAAGATGATTAGTTTTAACAACTGAATCATCTTACTCTGTTAAGAGGTAGTCCCATGAAGGATACTAAATCATCATCATACCCACAGAGGATCGTAGTACTTCATCAGACCCACACAGGATCCTAGTACCTCTTCAGAACCACACAAGATCCTAGTACATCGTCAGACCCACACATGATCCTAGTACCTCATCAGACCCACACATGATCCTAGTACATCGTCAGACCCACACATGATCCTAGTACATCGTCAGACCCACACATTATCCTAGTAAATTGTCAGACCCACACCGGATCCTTGTACCTCGTTAGACCCACACAAGATCCTAGTACCTCGTCAGACCTACACAGGATCCTAGTACATCGTCACAACCAGCTATAGGGTTCCCGCACAAAGCTTGCTCGTCTCCGGTAGGGTCCGCTCCTCAAGCCACTGGTCGATACTCCAACTACCATTAAGTCCCATGAATAAGTATTCCAAATGACCGCCATGTAATAGGGGTATCAACACAATAGACGGTACATTAATCGGACACCCGGTCTGTAAGTTATTAGCCTTTTAGTCCCGAGGGCCTGGTTGGATTTGTGGTCGATCCAACCCGATCGTACCCCAAATTTTTCCAAAACTCTAGTAGGGTATACCAAAATGACTTTCTCGCTCCAAGGTTTCCAGCTCCATATACAGTTCATCAAACGGATGCCCAGTGTCGAAGTTATGGCTAAAAGAGCGGTAATGGGTCAAAGTTGGTCCGTGTCCGGTCCGACCCGGTTTGGGTAGTCCCGGACCGACCTGCTAGGTCCGGCCCAGCCTGCAATGCGGCCCGGCCGGGGCGGCCACGTTGCGGCAGGATGGCCGGGGGGCGGCGGTCCACCGCATTTGGCCGGATGGCCGACCGTCCTCCCCATACGGTGCGGTCGCACGCCACACATTCTCTAGCGGTCGGCTTGGCTGGCCATCCTCCCTTTTCCGCCACGTCACTGGACACAGTTCTCTTCTGTCAGGCGGCATGGTCGCGCCATTGCCTTCATCGCGCCTACGGTGTGCTGGCCGCCGTTTCCATGCCCCACCTATGATGGTTTGCATCCTCCTCCATTGCGAAAAACACAAAAAAACTTCAAAGGATTGCGGAGAGGTCGGGCCACATTCGTTGGGCCCGCACCCTCCACGTTAGGGTGCTAGCAAGCGACTGAATAAAACTTGAATCACGAAGAACATAAAGAATGGGTAAGGAGAAAAATTCAAACAATAACCTTACCTTGAAGGTTCATTGATGTGTCTCGAGATAAAAACGGTGAAGGTGAAGAGAGTGCCAATGATCATCGCCTCCGCAACACGCTTCCGAAGTCAGGCTCGTGCATCATCCTCTTTCTTGGCTCTGAAGAACGTTCTTTGATGGAGATGGCGTTCTTCTTTTGGAGGAGAAGTTCTTTGTTGGAGATGAGTTTCTCCAAGCTCTCCCAAGCTTCTCCCTTTTCCAACAATTTCCAACCTGAAAAAATGAGAGGTGCCAACTTATTAAATTAAGTATATCAATTTAATTTACGTTGGCATAATTAATTGTTGGAACAATTAATTGTACCACAATGACATAATAAATTTGGAAGGAGTCCATGGGTTAACTCTTCATTAATGAGGGAGTTCAAGGGGCTTCTCCCATTAAGAGGGTTCGGGTGGTCCCCACCTTTAGGAACTCAAAATGGGGGTTTTAGGCTCGGTGGTCCCCACATCCATAACACTCACATGGGAGGTTTCAATAAAAATAAAAATGTTAAACATTTTTATTTTATTTTATTCTTTTCACAAAAAATAAAAAAACTAACTTTCACCCTCGACACACTGCGGTCGAGGTGAAGGTCTTCTTAAGAGAATACCGACACTGCGAGTTCAACGGTGTCCTCATATTTCAATTCCAAGCACCGGTTCAAGAGTTAAAAAAACCCAATCACACGTTTACTGAACGTACCTAAAAAAAGTTCATAAATTCATTCCGGGCACCTAGGCCTCAGAATAATTCGCCGTCAATATTTGCGAACTCATCAATTTCCCATATAATTAAAAAAAATTACATGGAATTTCTGGGTCTTTATAGGGAATTTGTAGGGTCTTGAAAATTCCTCAAGGGAAGAAAATACCCCCACAATCACTTGGAAGAAGAAAAAAAGTACTCTTACAAGTCTATCAAGGTGAATGGACTCAAATTGAGTTGAAATTTTCAAGAGAAACTTGAAGGAATTCGTGTTTTCAAAGAATTTCAAGTGGCCTGCATACCATCACTAGGAAAGGTTTGCGGACCGCCTAGATCACAAACCACCAGGAATACAGAACGAACTATGAGGCACTGACCTATGGAGTGATGTCTAGTGAACCCAGCTGACTACGAACTGAATCCCCAATGGACTCATATGCATGAAGTCCATCCACGTACCATTCCGCGAACTGATCAGTTTACGGATGAAGCGAACATGCAGGGTTCCACGAACCATGATCGTGAACTGTAGCCTCCGAAAACCATGATTGACCGAGTCTTCTGCGGGTCAAGATATATCCTCATGGGACTCCAAAAATGGTGCCATATACCCCTAGAAACGATTGACCCGATACTCTATAAAAGGAGAACAAAATGAATTGAGGAGGATGATGAGATGAATGATGAAATCTTGAAGGGGACTCAGGGGTTGGATGTAAGAAACTGGAGAAGATTCCGGCTTCAGTCTCGATTCAATGATGAAGCCCGAATTGATAACCACACACTTCACAGGTACAACTATCCATGAACCATAAAACGGGGAAACTTAATAATAAAAGGATAACTGCAAACCTAATTGGTGAACCGAAAACCACATAATTCTGGAGGATTAACTCCACGCGAATGATAATCCCCTAGACCCTTCTTCAATATGGTGTTCTGCATAGTATACCGCTACTTGGACTAAGACCGATGCCGTGTACTGCATCAATACATGGATGTAACCCTAAGCAGTATGATAGCCCGCATACCACTACGGTTCGTGGTCATCTATACCCATTCCCATATACTGCATCGGTACGCGGATGGACCCTATGCCCACAGACAACTATGGTATGCAGAAACTCCCACATCCTGCATAAGAAACCGGTACATGGAATGGGGTATTTTCAGGTACTATTTCCTCCGATTCCAACCTCACCCTCCACTACCGTCTATTCTTCCATAGTCCCCCATGAACCAATCTTCCGACATCAGGACAAATCCTTCTCCAAAACCACCAAACCCATATGATCAGACCATCAGGTGCATCAATACACTCCATTGAGTCTACATACCCATGGTAAGCGGAGTCACGAAGGCTCTCCCCACAATGGTTCAGACTTTGGGAATTTTCCTAGGTCTACATTCCCATGGTAACCTAGATTCCAACCTTGGGATGTTGACGTGAACTTACTTGTTCTAGGGATTAAGGGTGATCACTTGATTTTCCATTCAATGAGGAATAATGATCAGTCGAAGGAGTTATGTTTTCTTCACTTTTTGATGAGGAAAAACTCCTCCCCTTTCCGAGAATGTGTTCTGGGGCCCTCCCATTGAGGTAAGTCCCCAATATTTCAAGTCCAAGATGCATAACCTTTAATTTCATTTTACATTGAAAGGTTCATCACTCCGCGCCCTCGCCCATGGTCGCCCCGACCTCATCCACCGTAGGCTCTCCCTCTCCCACCAATAAGAGAGGAAACATCTAGTTGATTGTATCTCTAACTTCCTTTGGTTTCTCACACCGATCATGGCTCACATGGGCTTAGAAATTTGTGATGATTACAACCACTACGCATTCTAAACTATGAGAACTCTTATTTCTGATAAAACTAGGATATTTAGGACGCCTTCTTGAAGGGCCAAGCTCAAAATGGTGCTCTCCTATAAAAGGTCCACCCAATAATGGCCCCTTAAATAGGAAGCATCCATATGTAAGTCCTAGTCGATCTGAACTACATGGGTTTAGATTCCTCTCCAAGGATATGTAGGAAACATATATTATGGGTCCTATCCCAAAATCAAATCACCTTCCATCCCCCTTGGATAACAATAAACTCCAGAGCTTCTTATTGAATGGATCAAGTCAGCATCACCTCCATAGCATCAAACATATGCATGCCTAAGATGATCCTGCAAACCAAGGGTAGCCCGTGGACACACTCTTCAGGAATGAACCAAGGATTCACAAACATATGAAGATGACTTAATTATATAAGAGAGTTCCAAAACAAGAAAAAATCCTCCCCAGGAAGGGTGCGGTTAGCTTGACTTTCCATCCTATCGGCCAATGGAGTCCTCAAGTGTCTTTGGCTGAATCATCAATCAATGAGCTCCTGAATTTGGAAAGAAGGTCCATGAATCATGGATACCAGGGCCATTGGGTGTTTCTGGCTCCACGAATAAAATCGTTGGAGACCATCTGAGGAAGTTATATATGAGGAGGACCGATTGAACAAGTACTTGACCCCACACAATCGCCCATTGGGACTGACTGACTTTGGAATCTCCTTCGCAATACGAAAGGGGTGAATTGACCAGTCCTTGCTGGGTTAATCTGAACTTCTTCTAAAGGATAATGATGTATAATGGGTTGAAAAAAAGAAGTGGTGAATTTTACAGGAAACCAAAAAGGGATGGGTGATGATCCTCGTCGGACCATTTCACCATCACCCGAAACACGCCACCTCGTAGGCAGAACAAATATTCAAGGTGAAATTTTAAATATAAAAATTACTTCTAAAAATACATAAACATTTAAAAATTTAAATATCAATGTTTTAAAAGGTGTTATCATATGCATAAATTAAACCAACATATAATAAGGTATATTATCTGTTTCAATGAAAAAATGTTTAACCATAATTATGGAATATCAAAATTTAACACAAAAAATAAAATAAATAATAAAATATATATAATTAAATATCCAATAGTTTTTAAATAATGAAATTTTTACACATATAAATTTCAAAAAATAAATATAAAGTAAATAATTAAAAGATTAATTTGGAGAGTAATTTAGTATTCTCCCATATGCCTTCAACATTATCACTTCGTATTGCATTCACTATATCTGCGTTATAGTCATTATTATCCAGAAATTATATAATAGACGAAGAAGACTCATATAAATAAATAAAATACTCATCATCCTTATCATCCAAATGGATTATTTTCCCTTAAAAAATGATGGACCACTGGTTATTTTATGGATTGATGACATAAAATATTTTCTTTCCATATGTGGCCATGATAAATGGTTCCGCATTGTAGCTAAATCTTTTCAAATCAACTAGTTTAAACCCATATTAATAATTTTTAACATCACTTTTACATGAAACCCAATTACACTTAAACACAGTGACTCAAAATTTAGTATAATCATTTTACCATATGTCTTCAATAACTCCAAAATATTCCATTGATATAGAAATTGGGTTTTTATCTTTTTCACTCAAAAAATGTAGTTATTCAACGATAACCATTACACAACTATTTTAAACAGTAATATTATCATCCAATATCTTTGTGTAAAATGTGTACCCATTAATATCATAACCAGACCATGTTATCCCATTAAGAGATGGCCTCCCTGCCAATCATTTCAATGTTTCTGATGCAGATATATATATGATGACTTTTTTCTTTAAAACATGAAACTAATGTCTTTTTATGCTCAATCATCAACCAATTTTTCTTTCTTTTCGGATATCATAACTTTAATTCTGTAAAATGTGATGATATATATGATTGAACCCCATATATGTTTTTTAAAATGTATAAATGTGACTATATCACTTCATCATGTGGAATGATATTTACCCATATGCCTCAAATCCGTCTACCTTCACAATAAACTATCATATGTTGAGATATAGTGAGACCAATATTCTCCACTTCATACAAATAATCAGTACATAACTCAATCAACTATTTTGAAATATATTTCTAAACAATATAGGCCTCTAGTGGATAAGGATTTTAAACATATACCTTCAAAATTTTCATATATCTTTCCAAGGGATACATCGATCATAAATAAAAAGGCCCACATATTCTTATCTCACGCACCAAAGGAATCACCAGATAAACCAATATATCAAAAAACATAGATGGGAAATACATTTATATTTGACAAATAATAAGATATTCTTCATTATCGAACAAATATAAAAAATTTGGATCAACAAATTTGCTATAAATTGATTTGAAAAAATTACATTAGCTGATGATAGTGTTTCTGACTGCTGTCGGTAATATACCACATAGTGAAACTGGTAGAATTTGTTACATCAATACATGATAGTAATGACATTTCATACATATTAACTTAAAATCCTTCAATGAGACCAAATTATTCAAATTTTAATAATAACTAATGAGTACTTTAATACCATGAATCCACTAACAAAAATTCATCTTCTCAATCTTTCTTAATGTGTGAGAGGCCGGAGGTAAATATATTATATTTCCTTCCATAGTGGGTGCTAATTCTAAATGTATTCCAATTGATATCAAGTTAAATCTAACATGAAATCCATATTTTTTATATCCTTTTATGTCTAACAAAGTTCCAATCAAACTATCACATATTTTTTTCTCAACATCCATAACATCGATGTTAAATTTTACCTCTATATATCTCCAATAAGGTAGGTCGAAAAAGATAGACTGTTTATTCCAAATATTTTTTTTGAAGACCATAAATTTTTTTCTTACCAACTACTGAGTCAATATTTTTCACCATGTAGTAATATTATTTAACTGAAAATAGTCCAGGGGGAAGGATTTATTCCTATAAACCGTTGAATTCTTTAATCAATCTACGATAAGGATGATCAATTGGGAAAATATTTGATGTCTAATGTACAATGTATTTCTTCCATTATGTACTTGATAATATGAAGTATCTTCTTCAAAAATTAGACATGATTTATTTACCTTAACACTGTATTTAGATAAGTTTCCATATACAGGAATGTTATTTGTAGTGAACATTATCATAGAATGAAAAAAATATAATATTTATTATATGGATCATAAATTTTAATACCTCATAGAAGTTTCAAATCATCAATCAATTGTGAAAGATACACATCAATATAATTTCCTATCTATTTTGGTCTATAAATCATCAATCTCATCATAACATATATTTTATTCATACATAAATGTGGGGAAAAGTTGTAAACTACCAAAAAAACATGCCATGAACTATGTTGGCTACTTATACTCCGATATGGATTCATTACATCAGTACAAAATCCCATTAGAAGATTTATAACTTCACTTAAAGAATCACATTTTTTTATCAAATCTCTTCCAATATGGTGAATCAATAGGGTGACATAAGTTACCATAAGAGATGCACTCATCCGAATTCCATGTTAACCTTTTTGAATCAATTGAATTTGAAAATAGATGCTTTAAATGAGGAATTATTATAAGGTGCCAAATTGATTTAGCAGGATCTGTGATTTTGGTACCTAAGAATGAATCAAGCCGAATCATTAGAATTATATGAAAGAATTATTGGATGATATCATTAGAAAGTAAAAAATTGATTTTTATGAGGTTAGATGTTAGTACTTGAGAATGAATCTGAGTTGACCTTTTCATCCATATTATGCTGTAATGTCCCACATGTAGGAAAAATTGATAAATATTCATATTCTTTCCTATAAAACACACAATTATTGGAGAAATCATGTATCTTTTTATACCCCAATCCCATTGGGAATAATATTTTCTTCTCCTTATAATTGGAATCTGGAAGCCCGTTTCTCTCTGGAAGTAGATCTTTTAAAATCTCATGTAAGTTGGAGAAACTTTTATCACTCCACCCATTTCTTGCTTTAAAGTTTACTAATCTCAAAACAGTTGATAACATTGTATAATTAATGCAACATGGGAATAATGGTTTCTCAAAATCTCTATAAAATAATTCAATAATAACTGTTTTTCAAATAGTTTCAACACCTAAATCAGAAATTAATTCATCAATATAATCCTATACCTCATTATGAATATTGTCATCAACATTAGATGTTTAATTTTCAGTTATTTCACCATGCTTGATCCAACATGTATAATTAAGACTAAAACCATAACAAATGAGACGATCCTTGATTTATATGGAGTTTGTCTCTATTATATTCAAACACTACACACATGAACATAAAATCAAATCAATGTTTTGAATATTTTTTTAGAAAATTACAAGAATTCATCAACTCCTTTTCCTATTCACTAGCGATTCTTCATAAATTTATCCAATTACGATCCATTCAAAAACTGATATCACAATATAATTGGTGAATATGTTTAAACGTATAAGAATTTGAATATATACATACATATATATAAATAAACAAATTGTAAACAAAAACACATTTAATAAAAAATATTGATATTCAGATTAGAAACATCAGATATAAAACAAATTTACAAATAATATACTTTTTATTTTAATAAATATACATGTTTTTTATTGATATTATAATTTAATTATTTTCAATCATTTATCATTTTTTATTTCATTTTATATAGTTGTTACATTAGTTTGGTGTTGCATGTGTCATAAGTATTGAAGACTTCATTAGTTTAATGGGTAAAAAATATAGAGCCATTACATGTGATACCCATTTTATTAATGAACGATGAAACCATATATCATTGGTCATTGCATAATATCATCAAGACCATTTGATAATTTCAACATATAATATTTTTTTCAAAATAAAAAAAATTACAACAACGTTTATAAATTACGATAAACTACAAATTAATAATTGAAACAACTAATAAATATAATTAAATGATAAATAATTTATCTTCAAAATAAAAAAACATACAAAATTCAGAGTTCAATAAGGAAAATCAATCCTTAATCTGAAATTAACTCCCTTGAATTAATTGGAGGAATAAACACTATAGGATATATAGGAAAATGATTGTAAAAACAAACAATAATGATGAACAAAAAAATAAAATAAATCCATGGTTGAATGTCTGACGGAAATAGGTTTCCAAGGAAAAAATAATTCAGTAGATGATGAAACAATGGTAGTGGATGAATAATTGAGACTTCAAATCATGAAAATTGAATAAAATCAACAAAAATGGCTGTTAGGGATCACCGAGTGGCCTTCAGAGTTGTCGCGAGTAAGGGGAGAGGTTTCATAGATCCAAAAAATGAGGGTTTATTGATCCTGAATAATTTTAAAAGGTTTTGGGTGTCGGTTATTAAAAAACTGATCCCAAATATTCTGAGAAAAAAATGGCATCAGTTCTTGTGAAAATCGACATAATTATTTTTTTTGATTTAAAGAGATTGTTTTTTAAAAAAACCAATGCCATAAATAGATTCGGCTGTGGGTTTTGGCATTAGTTTTTAGTAAAATTGAATCCAAAATCCTTATATAATTTTTCAACGTCAGTATTTAGTAAAACTGATGCCAAAAACCTCCCGTACATACTTTTTATGTCAATTTATAAAAAACCGACATCATTTCTCCAACGTTAAAGCCACTATTTCCACTAGTGTATGAAATGTTAATACTTAACATAATCAAATAAACATAATAATAAACCGTCCAGAGTAATATGGTGAATGTTAAAAAACTATAAATCTTGTATCATACTGATCATAAACCATCCCTAGAAAGAATAAAGATGATTTCAATAAGAAATATCCCAAGTGTATCATAAGTAAAATAAATGTTTGATGTCATTGATGAATAGAAATACCATAAAAAAGTTATTAAATTTTTTTTGAGGAAAATAAAATTTTCACTTTTAAAAAAACTTTTTTAAAATTTTTTTTTGCATTTTTTTAAAATAATATTCTTTGAAAATAACCTTTTAATTTTTTTAAAATAATAATTAAAACATTGTTTTGTCATGATGGAAGAAAATTCCATTTATGTTGTAAAAAATAAAATAAAGTTTCCTTTCACATTTTTTGAAAAAGCCAAACGAGAGTTGTTTTGAAAAGTACATGAATATTTCTTTCAATTTTTCTTGTAAAAAGTAAAAATGGGTAAAAATGTATTTAATAAATAATTTGGATATGGTTAAAAACATTTTTGAATATATTTTTATAAAACACGGATTTTGAAGAAAAATTATTTTTAACTGAAGAGATTTATAAAGTTGGATTTTCTTAAAAACATTTTATCAATCATTTTGAATACCAAAGAGTGGAAAAATTGTAATATTACTTGAAAAAGATCCAAAATAACCAGAGTAGAATAGAAAATATTTATTTTAATATAGAAATATCAAATAATTTCACCATGTAAAACTTAAATAAAAACAATCCCAAATATTGATGATATTGTGAAATAAACCCTTACCAATTTGGTAACTTCTGAATCATATGCCCCATGAAATAAATAACATAATATAAATATTTAAATACCATTAAGATAAAAAAATCCATGATATAAAATATCAAATTGAAATTATATATACCAAACAAAGAAAATAATTTGTTAATATGAAATATGTCTCATATATTTAAAAGTCAGACGAGAAACCCTTACCCCAGGGTTGATTTTCTTCGTAGGTGTATGTACCTCATGTATAATGGTTTTAAGAATGTTAATAAATTTTATAAGAACCATAATAATATTTATAATATCATATATGATCCTTTTGTAACACTTTACTTCCCATTTATTAATAATATTTATTTATTAGTTTTTGTTTCATGCGTTAGTTTCCTTGTTTTTTCATTCTTGTTTTTTCATGAAAGTTACAATTATTGTTATTATGATATAAATATATCATATAAATAATAATAATTATGTTATAAATATCATATTTAATCATTTTATACATTATTATAAACATTATTGAGTGTTGGACATTAAAAATGAGTTGCATTCCTTCATTGAGATGGTTGGTTGTAAATACTCACGAGCGACAATATCATTCCCTTAACTAGTGAGAGGGTAATGGAGCATATGATTAATTTTACATAAGTTATATCCTGTCAAATGTATCAAATTTATTCATTAAATTTATCCTCATTACCTTACATATAAATTATAAGTGAAAAATAAACCACATTGCTTTGCGAGGCGGTAGTCAGTACACACGAGCAATGTAATCACATTTTAAATAGAATGGATAGAAAGAAGGTATAAGTTATATTATAAGTAAAAAAGTATAATAATTTCATAAATATAATATAAATATTTTCAAATTTTTATTATATCCATACTTTAAAATTGGTTATGGAAAACATACTACATCGGTTCACGTGGTGGTAGTTCACTGTACACACGATCGATGATTTCATTTCGCATTTAATGGAGGAGGAAAGGGGTAAACATTATTATATTAACATAATAGCATATTAATATATGGGAGATAATGGCTTTATTATTTTTTAAGTGTTAATTCATAATTGAAGGTGGAAAAATAAGAAAGAAAATGAAAGAGACTTGTTAAGACAATTACCTTCCCTAAGAGAAACCTCCCCTGGATCGCCTCTTAGGGACCATAGGGTTGGTCTTTTGGGAGGACCAATATATCTAGAATATGTATAAGTAGTTTGGAGAGATATTTTTTATAACAACACTGTTATTTTTATTACATTAATACATGATTTAATTACGTAAAATTACACTCAATACACCCCAGAAGATCAAGATTTCTAATGTTTTTGGGGATTAGGAACATTTCATAACAACTTAAAACATAAAATACAACATCTTTATTGACAAATTATTTTACATGACCACAAAATTCCTTCATACATAGCATTTCATGAGATAACCTGAGGACATACACAAGAAAATGGTGAGCTATAAATCCCAGTAACAAAGTAAACAAGGCATAACATAAAGAATACAATACATGTTAGGAAATAGGCATACCAATAAAGAACAAGAGAAACATGAACATAAATGCATGATATAAAATGATTATTATAACATTGAAATGTGGAAAAAACATAAAACACTACATAATTAATATAAAGGAATCAGGTAAACCCTTGTCCCAACAAGGTGGACTAAAGTCCTATAAAGGAATCAGGTAAACCCCTATCCCAACATGACGTATCATGATACTGAACATTACCCAATTCATTGGAGTGATATCAGGGCACACCCTTCATAATCATTTAAATCTCATGCTTAAGTGTGCAACATATATCATAAAACATGGATTCATTCATCGTCATAATTTATTCTACGATCAAGGAGTGTGTAATACATACATTTAAGTCCTAAAAAAATAAGGTATATGTTCATAAAGGTGAATACCCATGATAGAGGAATGGGTATCGTATTCACTACATAACAATTTTGGCATGGAAAATCATGGTGCAATTTTAGCAGTATAATGGCGTGACATAAAAATTCATAAAAAGAGTTGATGAGAGAGAAATGGTTCTATCATCATATATACACAAAATTTGAAGTAATACGGTCATATAAATACATGTTCCAGCATAATGAACTTATAAATATAAGGTGTAACATAATAAGTAAACTTTAAAAAAGAGGAGAAATGAAATAACTCTTATGAAATTTCAGATTTGTAACAAGTGTAAATGGGAGAGATTAATGAGAGAGAAAGGGGTTTATCGTCATTCAAACATAATAAGGGTAGTATGTGGGAGGTGTGAAAATATACCTCATCATTTTTAATTGAAGATAAAATGGTGTAAAAACATAAGGAAACATGGATAAAAATGAGAAATGAAGGAAAGTGAGGATCCCTTACTTGGATGTGTGCTCCCAAAGGCTTGGGAGAGGCTTATTGGGAGGTTGGGGGTGCCTTGGGAGGATAATAGGGAGTACGTGGAAGAGTTTTTTTGAGATCCAAATGGTTTTAGTGAAGATGAATGGGAGATTGGGTGGGATTATATAGGAAAGTATAAAGAATTATTTATTATTTAGGTTATGGACACTACACACTAAAATATTCAAAACCACAAATCAGACCATAGTATTTGCCCATGGTTTTTGGACAAGGGGATTTTAAAAAATTATTTTATAATTCCAAGGTATGAATAAATTAAAATATTATCCTTTATTATGTGGAGGCGATCCACACTCTCAAGAAAATTATTTTAGAATCTTAAAATATTTAAAAAGTCTTGGAGGATTCACTAAGGTTTTATAAAATAAATTAAACAAATATAAAATAAAATTATTTTAAAGTTAAAACATATATTTTTTATAATATATCTTTTATAGTATTTTATTATATCACTATTGGGTAATTATGATATCATAAAACACATATTATAATTATTAGGTATTTATTTTTTCCCCGAAAATTCGACTGTCTCAGAAAATTATGAAAAATTCACTGTTGGATAATTTCGACATCCTAATTACAAAATTAATATTCATTTTATCTAAATAATTTTATAAATATGTAAATTTTCACTTTTAAAATAAAAATCGATATTTATTGAAAAGTAACTTAATAATAATATTTTATTCAAATATTATTTATTTCAAAAATACATTAATTCATCAAAATAGTTTCCTTAATTGAATTTTAATTTTAACCAAAAATAGTATTTATGCTTTAAAAATAATTTATAAAGTAACATTAATAGGATGTAAGTATATTAATTATTCTATAAAAATAATGTAAATAAACATAATGCTATGGTGTTGATACATATCCCTTTATTATACCAACATATGCTGTAAGAGTAAGGTGTGCGATGGTGGGGATTTCATAGGACTGTTCGGTGAACATGGTTTGGGTTGTGATCTCAATGATCTTGAACTTCTCCCGTAAATAGTTTCTCTCATTATTAAGTTGTTGGATCTCAGCTTGGGATTGATCTATGGTAAATCCCAGAAGTTCTATCTCCCTAGGAAGCTCTGATAAATGTGATTCATAAGGGAAAATCCTACTCATTGAGGCCATTATTTCCATTTTCTGTGACAAAAGGATTTGGTAAAACCCTATATTTATAACAGTCTTGTGATCACTGTTCAATGACTATATTATAAATGTTAATGATACTTAACAATAATTTTAAATCAATTAGATATAATAAATCAAAAGGATTTATGTTTTTTATATATCTATAAGAAACTAAAAGAAATGGATTTTTATTCATAAATGTTTGGGTCATAACATTTTTAAGGGTTTTGTTGAGCCAAATTTCTTGGGAGGTGTGAATAAGTTAAGGGAAGGATTTCCCTTTTATAAGTGGGGAAAATGAACCCTTTTGTAAATTACTTAGAAATTTCCTAAAACAATCCAAAATGATAAATTCATTCACATGAAAATATAATCCAAATAACCTTAGGTTTGAATTTGGGATAGTATAAGGTGGAAATATGGAAATAAAATAAGATTTTTTAAGATGGTAGGTCATTTTAACCCTTATCTTCTTAGTTTAACCCTCGATAAATTCATTTTTACCTCAACTGTGGTAAATAGTTTTTTATATTTTCACTATTCATTTTGGTAAAAAATTAATCTAAATTTATTAGATGATATAATTTATTTTGATTCTAAATATGGAGTCCATTTTTCCAAATTCAATTTACATAAGTGGTATAATTCAATTTAAAATTATATCCATGGACACGATGAAAAAGTAGGTTTCCAAGGATAAAATTATATTAAGTATAAAATATTTTCATATAAAAATTTAATATGAAATTGATTAAAATTACATGATTGTTATTTATTATAATGTAATTTAACTAATTTTACATTAAAAATAATATAAATTTATAAATAATTTAAATGAAAGGGAATTGTTTAGTAAAAGTTAGTATTGCTCACTTTTCATTGAAAAATGAAACATCTCAAAAAAATCTCAAAAAATAATCCTTTGATAATTTTGATATGATTATTTTAAAAATTTAGTTAATTTTATCAATTAAATTTTATTAAATTTTATAAAATTAATTATATCATAAGTTTTTAATAAGAGACACAACTGTTTTCTTTGAAAAATGCATTTTTTCCAAAAAAACTTATTTCACTTTAAAATGATTCTTATTTTATTTGTAATAAATATATACACATTTAATTTAATTTATACATGTTTAAATATTATAATTTCATAATTTAGTTATTATATTTCATACCTTACATTTTATTGGCTAGGTTATAATGGTCATGTTTAAATAATAATATTTTAATTGAGTATCATGTTTTATTTAAACTTAGTGTTGTGTGCATCACAATATATTAAAGAGATTGAATTCATTTAAAAATAAATTTATTGAAAAGTATTGGGGTGTTATATTTTATTCTAATCTTGGTGTTGCGTATCATACATGCTATCAAATATGATGTTTCTATTTTAAAATATCGGGGTGTTACATTATACCCCCATAAATAAATTAAGTCATTGAAATTTAATCTTGATCTTGATAATCAAGGGTTTTAAATTTTAAAATACATTTCATGGGAACCCAAATCTTAAAAAGGGTTAATAAAAAATAATCTTGATAAGAGATAAAGGGAAGTATAAAGGTTATCTAGAATAAAACATTACTAGTTCTCTATATAGGAGAATATTGACGGGAAATGAAAACATGGACATGGAAGAGAATACTAATGCCTAAGTATTAATAGAGAGTGATAGAGATCGATAATCATAATAAAGTGGGTGATCCTGATAAGGTTAATGGCCAAAAAAGCATAAATATATGATGAGTGAAGGGATAATTTGATTCATTGGAAATAAAGGTACTAAGAGAACATTTTTGTTTCAAGATCATTTCCCTAAATTTTAGAAAATAATTTACCTTCTATATTGAGAAAATAATAAAATATAGTGACATGATATATTTATATAGACACAATTTCATCCTTTACATATGGTTCAATCGATTCGTACTTCATATCTTATTATAATAAATGAATATCCAATAGGAATTTTTTTCCCTCATGCACTAATATTTATAATTAACAGATCATTAGCTCAATAAAATAATGAATGTAATTCCTCCTCTATCAAGATATTTTACAAGACCAAAACTATTAGCATGAGTTATCCAATAACAACCAAATTTAAACTCAATCCATTCCATAAATAGTTAACTTGAAAATTTGTTTTTCCAAATTCATAGTCTAATTTTTTTAAAGGTCACTAAATAAAAATTATATTCCCCAGAAAATATAAAGTGTCTCTTAATTTCAAATTAAAATTATTTTAATACCTTGATCACCATAAAACCTTAATGAAAACTATCATTCTTCAAAATATAAAATCTCAGGTTTTCAGATGTTTTCCATAAATCAATACTTGTAGTAAAATCTAGCAAAGATGACCTAAAAAATCAAACCTATAACCAATTTCATGGTCACCAACACTATCCCATAAACTTACCACTATTATCCCAACATTTGGATAATATTAACGGTTATCCTCCCTCAATCACGTGTTTTCCAAGAGGTTCAACTTTTAATTGAATCCCTTTTCTTGGTCATTGGTACCAGTCAACATATTCTCAAAAATCCTTTAAGAAATCATACTAAACTAAAATCCTCATACATTTCACGAATCTTAAAACCATAATATCATTTATAAAATACACATATAATAGAATTCTTGAATCCAAACACAAGAAAATTAATTATTACACTTAGTCTATGTTAATATCATAAGCTTGACCATGATACCTTACCTTCTTTTGAGGTATATTACATTGATTCTTGAGGCATTCATTTGAATATTTCCCATCTACTTATAGTTGAAGCATCTAAAATTAGAAATTTATTTCATTCCGATGAAATTAATAGCAAGTTTTCCTTTATCTCTATACATAAATCAAACTCTCATTCTCTTCAATAAAGTACTGGGGTATTTATCTCCACAATTATCACATATGGGAGAATCATTCCTTCCCTTATTCCACTTATAAATCTTCTTCTATTCTATACTCTTATTATTTAAATTCCCTTTGAATCCATAATACATATAGAATTATTTCTATTTCCTGATAGCATATAATACTATGTCCTTGTATGATGAGAATGTTTGGGTGACTAGTTTCATTCAAAGTATCATCTTAGCCTCATCAAATAAATGATCTTTCTTACACTTTGTATTACGTGCATTGATACAATTCACATTCCCACTTCTAGGTTCCATTTTTAGTTGATGTAATACACTATAATAGATCATAACATTATGAAATATAATGTATAATTCCAAAACTAGTGAAACACTTAACATAAATTAAAAAAATATGAATAGATAATCTCATAATAATAAACATGATTTCTTTAGGGATATAATTATTTTAAAATCCTTAATAATGGTTGGTAAATAAAATGTGAATCATCATAAGCATATCCCATATGAGTTTCAAATTTTTTGTTTAGTAAGAACTGTTGTTGTGCATAAGGTGATGATCGGGTCAATCCCAATACACCCTCTTTAGAGTTATTACCCCTAAGTACATCTATTATAGAACAACATCCACTTTTTGTATCCAGACATGGATGTATTTCTAGAAAAAACCACATAATATCTTCCTTAAAAAAACTTTAGGAAGTTCTTTTATACTTATCCTGAAATTCTGTCATAGGGTTATATTCCCTAATATTTGTTTTCCTAAATCATGTTCTTAAGGTTTCTATTAAACTTCTTCTAATACCAACTGTAACAACCCAAATCTAGTAACCAAGAGCCTATGTCTACTTTATTGAATTGGTAGGAAATACAAGGCATCACATCTCAAAGGACTGAATAGTTTAGTAGTCTTCGTAAACTATATACATACTTAAAATTAACATTATATTTTAAATAAAAAATACAACATGTTTACTTTGTGAACCCCATTATTCCCAATAACATATCCTTTCATATTAGTCAAAAAACACTTCCTTCTATCTTGGGGAAAATAAAACATAAGAAATTGGTGAGATCAGATACTTAGTAAGGGTATGAATAAAATGGAAGCTATCATGAATGAATAAGAATAATAATTATGGAAAGACAAATTATTGAAACACATGCAATTCAATCTATAAATTGAGTATAATATTGAATAAATAAACACCGATCAAACAAATCCATATAAGTAATAACATAAGATTAAAAATTATCCATAGATATTATAAATAATATAATAATCACATGGAAATAACTGATCTCATAATAAGGTAATGTATAATTGCAGACATCTAAAACTATCACATAATTTCTCAATATAATTTAAATATTTGGGTAGAAATGCATTAAGTTTGGACAACTAATTTGTCTCATGATACCTGTCAATAGATCGAGGAGATATCTATAATTGACACCCATGCATAAAATTCTAATTAAAAAGAATTCCTAATACGAAAGAGGTGAAGAGTAATCAACATTATTTTTTTCATTAAAAACTAACATACAAAATGTTAATACTTACCCCAATAAAATAAACATAATCATAAAACTTTCAGATTAATATGGTGAATGAAAATAAAATTGTACATCATCAATGAAAATAGTCATAAACCATCCATAAAAATAATAAGGATGGTTTCAATACAACATATCCCTAGTGGATCATAATTACAATAATGGTTCAATGTAGTTGATGAATATAAATACCACAAGAATTTCATTAAAATATTTTTGAGGAAAATAACCATTTCAAATTGAAAATCACCTTTTAAAACAGAAAGTTAAAAAATGGAAATAATTTTCTTTGAAAATAAATGTTTAAAACTTGTAAAATAAGCTTTAAAACATTGAGTGGTCATTATGGATTAAATTTTTGATAATTTTATACATGATAAAACAAGGATCCCTTTCACATTTTCGGTAAAAGCCAAACATGCCTTGTTTTGAAAATGACATGAATATTACTTTCAAATAATTTTTTAAAAATTTAAAATGGGTAAAAATTTATTTAATAAATCATTTTTAAAATGTTAAAAAAGTTTTTTAATTTTTTTAGAAATCACGGATTTTGATGAAAAATGATTTTTGACAAAAGAGATAAATAGTCACATTTTCTTAAAAACATTTTCTAAATCATTTTAAGTACAAAAGAGTGTAAAAATGGAAATATTATTTGAAAAAGTTCATGAATAACCAGAGTATAATAAAATATATTTATTTTAAGATTGATATATCAAATAATGTCTCCAAGTAAAACTTAAATAAAAACAATCCTAGATAATGATGAGATTGTGAAATAGACACTTAACACTTTGGTAACTTTTGAATAATAATCCCCATTAAATAAATAAAATAAAATGAAAATTTAAATACCCTGAATATGAATATATTTGTGATATAACATATTAAATGGGAATTATATACACAACATAAAGGAAATAAGTGGTGAATATGGCATATGTATCATAGAAGTAAAAGTGAGACGAGAAACCCTTACCTCATGGTTGATTTCCTTCATAAATGTATTTAAATCATGTATTATGGTTTTACTCATGTTAATAATTTATAAAAAAACCATAATAATATTTATAATATCATATATTATCCTCTTATAACATTTTACCACCCGTTTGTTAATAATATTTCATTATTTTCATTGTTTTGAGTGTTAATTGCCTCGTTTTCTCATGTATGTTTTGCCATGAAATTAGGATTCTTGTACATTAACATAAATACATAA
Organism: Viscum album; assembly: GCA_963277665.1. Classification (NCBI taxonomy): domain Eukaryota; kingdom Viridiplantae; phylum Streptophyta; class Magnoliopsida; order Santalales; family Viscaceae; genus Viscum; species Viscum album. Next base: position 1,938,148,516 of record OY728142.1, read on the forward strand.
TAGACAGAATTATAATAATTTTATAAATATAATATTTAATCATTATATAAATTATTATAAGCATTATTTAATGTTGGAACTGAAAAATGAGTTGCATCACTTCATGGAGACGGTAGACTGTACTTACGCATGAGTGATGATATCATTTCCTTAATGTGTGAGAGGGTAAGGGAGTGCATGATTAATCATCTAGAATTGATATATTTTCATATATATCATATATATTCATTAAATTTATCTTTATTACATTTTATGTAATGTTTAAGTGAAAAGAAAATCACATCACTTCATGAGGTAGTTGTGTGCCGTACCCACGAGCGACATTATCATCTTTTAAAAAGAATGAAAATAAGAAGGTATATATGATATTATAATTAAATAAGTAAAATAATATCATAAAATTCAAATAAATATATTAAATCTATCCTTATGTACATCCTTTAATTATTGTGATAGAAACCACACTACATCGATTCACGAGGCGGTAGTCCACCGTACACATGATTGATGATTTTGTTTCCCATTTAATGGAGGATGAGATGGATAAATATTATGAAATTAAAATAATTAAATATAATTATATGATATATACTGATTTTATTATTTTGTAATTTTTAATACATAATTAAATGTGTAAAAAGAATAAAGAAAAAAGAAGAGCTTTGTTAAGATAATTACCTTCTCTAAGATAAACCTCTTCTGGGTATCTTGTTAAAGACCCTTGGGTTGGTATTTTGGTAGGACTAGTAGCTATATAATATGTATAAATATGTTTGGGAGATAATATTTCAGGGTGTTTTCATGAGAAAGGTTATGAGAGGGTGAATAAGTGAAGGATGGGAGTGCCCTTTTATAATTGGGGGAAAGGTAACCCTCTTGGAAATTACTTGGAAATTTCCCTAAAGAATCCAAAATGATAAATCCAATCACATGATAAAATCTTCCAAAAAACATTAAGTTAGAATTTTGGATAGTATAAGGTGTAAATATTTCCATTCAATAATATTTTTAAAAGTTTAAAGGTCATTTTAACCCTTATCTGCATAGTTTAAACACATTTTTACCTTAACTGTGGTAATTAATTTTTTTATTTTCATTATTCATTTTGGTCAAAAACAAATTTTAAATTAATATATAATATAAATTATTTTTACTCCAAATATGGAATCCAATTTTCCAAATTCAACTCATAGATATGGCATAATTCAATTTAAAATTACATGTACAGACATGAAGAAAAAGATGGTTTTCAAAGAAAGAATTCTTATAAGCATAGAAGGTTTTAATATCAAAATTATATTTAAAATTGATTGAACTAATGTAATTTTTATTTATTATAATATAATTTAACTATTTTTACTTTAAAAACAATTTAAAATATAATCTAACATTTAAAATAATTTATATGAAATGATATTTTTCAGTAAAAGTTATTATTTTTCACTATTCATTGAAAAATGAAACTTCAGATAAAACTACCAAAAAACCACCATAATATAAATTTTATAAGATGATTTCAAAAATTAATTTTATTTTATCAAATAAATGTTATAAAATTGACAAAAAAATTAATTTTATTATTAGTGCACAAGAAGCGATGAAACTGTTTTCCATGAAAAATGCACTTTTTTCAAGAAACGTTAATTTTACTTGCAAATGATTATTAGTTTATTTCTAATCAATAAATATCCATTTGACTTATTTTTATACATGTGTAAACCATATAATTTATTAACTTATTTATTACTATTCATACTCTCAATTTTAATAACTATGATATAATAGTCATGTTTAAATAATAATATTTTAATAGAGTATCATGTTTTGTTTAAACCCAGAGTTGTCTGAATCATAAGATATCGAAGATATTACATTTATTTAAAAAGAAATATATCATAAAGTCTCAGGTTGTTATATTTTCTTCTATGCTTGATGTTGCGTGTCATACATGCTATCGAACATAATGTTCTTATTTTAAAATATCATGGTGTTACATAGATGATAAAGGTTTTGAGGAATAAATGATGGCTCATACTGAAGTAAAATTTTTTAAGAGTTGTTCACTAGACCAATGAATTGACATATTCAAATTGTTTTAGTTTTAAGTGCAGTTATTTCACATATATTTATGTGAGTTTTCTAGTAAAATACATAAGTTTCCTATTGTAATAACTTGCTTATAATGTTTCATGATTAAATATTTTTGAGGATATGAATTGTTTCCTATGAAATTATTTTTCAAATAAGTATTTGGGATAAGGACTTGAATATTTCTAATTATTTAATTAAATATGACACATACAGTAATATTTTGTTATTTCCTATATCTAAAAAAGAAGTCTAAGGAAAGGTCTTATGCTTCTGATCTTTTAGATCAATGAACATTATAGTTTTATAACTTATATATCCATTAGATCTATGTATTGATCCTCCTACCACTTTGAATTAAAATAAAATAATTCCATTTATAAGACCTATTGTATATTTTGAAATTTCAAATACCTTTTTTTCTGGTGGATTTTGGTTCGTATTTTAGTGATCTATTTATATCAGGTTTCCCATATATCATATTGTGGCTTTTATAAATTCAAAAAGGGATTTTATATAGGAATTTTAATATACTTTAGTAATTTTATTTTTAGGTTTATGGATTTTAATTTGGAACCGCATTGTATCCTTATATTCTATGTTTTTATTATTATTTTCACATTTATATATTTAGTTAAGTGTTATCTTCAGAGTAGTTTAATTTCCACTATGTTTATTATCTATTATTAATATGATATTTTAGAAATTATAACTTTCAAACATTAAATTATGCAAGGTGGTAGAAATTTTTATGTTTATTTGAACTTCAATTTTCCCTATAATGAAGATTATTATTTTTGGACAATACAAGAAACACCCACCGAGACTTGACCAAGTTAAAACCAAGCCACATTAATAACTTAATCCCCATAATCAGGTGATAACACTTAAATAATTAGTTAAAAATTTTATTGTTGATTATTAATATTAAATCAAATGGGAATAATATCCAAAAACACATTGATCTGTCTCTCTACACAAAAATTATGACCAATGACATGTGGAGGGTCTATGGAAGACGCAATTCATATTTAAAAGTAAAATCCTCATCGGCCTACATCCAAATAACCTTTATTTTAATCCAATAAAACTAAAATACATAAATAAATTTGATGAATGACTTGCCTCAATTGAAAGAATGAAGGATGACTTGTGTTTTTTACTCTTTGACATCTAATATCCACTACACACTAAATTACCTTTATTGAGGAAGATTACACGAGGCTCAAGTGGAATTATCACTCAAACCCTAGATCAAATAAACTATAAATCCCTAGAAACCAAGAATTAAGAAGAAAAAGATAAAGATGAGGATTTATACATTTAAAAAATCATAAAGAACAAGACCAATCCAACATGGATCGAGGGAGAAAATGGGGATAAAAGGAGAGATAAGGGGGTTCCCCCTTACTAATTAGATAGTTAGGGGAAGAAGACCCATGAGTGGGGGTATAAAAGAAGGTTATAGAAAATACCTTTATAGAACATTAAAAAAATCTTTGAACCTACCAGGTACTGGGTGATCCACCACATGGTACACAATTGAACCCATAGGGCTATATCCCCACTACCTCTGCCACAATGTACTTAGTGGTAAATGAAAAAATAATACAGTTTTACCACCAACCCATCCTTCCTCCAATCACCCAACTATCCTATAAAGATTCATAGACATTCACAAAGATATCTAAAAAACCCCATATAGGTTTTCTATCTCTTGTAATTACAATTCATATCCAAAATATTAAAACATCCACTATTCCCGAAAACAATTCAAATTCCCTATGAAATTAATGACCTATAAATTCATGATTTTTTATATTTCTATAAAAAATTACAACAATAAAAAAAATGATAAAAAATATACAAATAAGGTATAGTATCTAACCAAATTAATTAACAAATATCACATTGCTCATTCCATGCCAAATTTTACCTCATCAGTCCTCATAAGAGCTATCTTCCATGTTAACCATAAATCCACTCATACTTTATCCCATATAAATCATTTTGTAACAAGGGATAAACCCTATTGAATATAAGTATAAAAATATAGTTATTCACTAATACCTCATATGAAACATCATGAATCATCATCACCATATCATGTATCATAGACATGGTGTTTTGATGGAAAAACCTTGTAGAAAATAGTCCACCAAAGTTGGTATTGTCTCATATACCTATAGTGTAAAATTTTCTATCATAGATACAAATCCATAACTAAACTATGTCAAATTTCCTATGGGTAATAACATCACTAATAAGGATACTTCATTAACTCGGTATCATTGTTTATGCACATGAACTCATAATGAAAAGGATTCATGTTCTACCTTGGCTCAAATGAGATCCCTAAGGTCATCCTAGATGTCACCTTTTGTTGGATGTGAATTTTTGAAATCCTCACATAAATTGAATTATAAATATGAATATAATAATTCAATATAATAAAAACATAATATTTCTCTCAAGGTAGACTAAAAATCATTCAAAATTTTAATTTTAATTTTTTTATATTTTTATAAATATAAAAAACAAGTAAAATATGTTTTGGGTTTTTTGTGATGAAAAAAATAATTTTTTTCTAAAAAATAAAAAATTAGTGAAAGAAAATAGTGGTGATCCTAGAGAATTTTAAAAATTTCATTCATTCATATCCAAACAAATGAAAATTTCATTTGTTTATTCTTTCATAGTGAGTGAATCTATGATCAAAAATCACTCACCTTGCATTGAGTTAAAGGTTTTTTCAAACACACGATTATCATATTATGTTTCCCATATTGTTTTTTGTGTAAATTTTCTAGAAATAATCAATTATCACCAAGTAATTCCAAATAATCATGGATATTTCCACTCAAAATAACTCTCCATTAAGAGAAATATCCTTTTAATAAGTGAATCCTAAGAAATTCATGTGAAAACCCAAAATTCCACCATATATTTTTGTTAAATTAATATTATGTTAATAATTTATTTACCTAAAAAACTGAAATAAAATAGAAATTTGATACTTTAAAATATGTTTATTAAATTTTAACATTATAATATAGCTGTTAAATGAGTGGGTATAAAAGGAAGTAACTATATTGAAAAATTTATAAAGAAAATGGAAGGAGATGACATTTGGTAGAGAAAGACTCCCTTATGAACCTCATTTTTCCAATATTGGTAACGAGGTAACTTCATTAGAGTTTTACCTAGGCCAATAAAAATATAAAATAAAATAATCATGGTTTGAGAAAAATCATGTGTGAGATAAATTCAAGCTTATGGAATTTTCCACGAGATCCATGGTAGAAGAATCACCACCCACAACTGCCACCAAAGATTATCTCATGCTTAGATCTTAGATGGATATCTTGAGTGGATATGTAACTAGAAATGATAATGATATAAAAATTTAATTATTATAGTAAAAGTTTGTTATCTCATGTATTCTAGATTTTTCTCATTTTAAATTTTAAACAATAAAGTTTATTTACTAATGCATTGATAAAATTAACGTGATCATTTCATCATAAAAAAATATATATTGTAAAATTTATGTTCATTATTTAAATAGACTTAATATATTATATTTTTTTATATAAATAATATAAAAAATATAATTATTAATTGATAGTAAATAAGAGAAATAATAGTTTATATATATACTATTAAAAAGATTTCTTTTCCTATAAAATAATTTTCATTATATTTTTATGTTTTTATTTAAAAGTTAAATTTTAGAATTTTAATTTGAAAAAATTAACTTCATTTTTTTTAAAATAAAAATATTATCTTAGGATAATTTTTTTGTTTTTTATGAAATAAATTCTTTTTACATGAATAATGAAAAATAAAATTCTTACTAATACCGTAGTGTTTATGATTATATCAAGAAATAGGTATAACTTAAAAAAGACATAAAAAATATTTCATGAACAAAACATTATTTATAGAGTGAAATTATTTTTTTAAAAATACTGTGTTGAATTTATAAAATCTATGTTTAAAATTTTGAAAATTAAGTAATATTTTTTTTCTAATAAAACACTATTTTTAGTCTTTCTCTTTTAATTATGTTTTTTCTAGGTGAAATTAGGTTTTTTTATTTCTCTTAAAGCCACATAAATATTATTTGGATAATAATAATCCAATAAATTTAATTAAAATCAACCAAATGGAATTTTTTTCCTAAAAATAACATTTATGATTAAAAATAAACTTTTTTTTTTCTAAAAATAGGTTTTAACACGTTACATGCACTAATGTTAAAATTAATTATTTTATCGTATTTAAATTTTTATTTGTTAAATGAATTTAATATTTAGAATAATTAATTTAAAATTATTTAATAAGACCCATTTTATTTTTAGGCATGAAAAGTAATTTGATTAGGTAAAAACTATTTACCATAGTAATAATAAAAAATGGTAAAAAATGAAAAATCTAATGGTAAAAGACTTAAAAACTTATTAAAAACTTGTTTGGAAATGTATGGTTGAGAATTTATCAACCTTAACTTTTCACCCAATCCATTACTGTATTTTATTGGATCATTTTACCTTTTAATAGTGACTATACCTTTTATATTATTACAAAATTCCACTCATATTCCTTATGAAGGATCCATCAGTACCCCATTTCTATTTACACACTAGGAATCTTGTATTTAAAAAGATATACCTATATAACTTCCAAGCACTCTTATCCACTTTAAATTGGTTCTTTTATTTTCAAAATACCTCCTCTCAAATTCTTAATCAAATTTTCAAAGGATAACTTCCAAGTAGTATAGTTAACTTCTCAATTACTCATTTTATAAGGCCCTAGCCTTAAAACATTACATAATATTGAGTTTTTTCCATGAAATTAATTTATTTACAATTGATGATCTTTTCAGGTTTATATTTTTAGCGAATTAGATCATAAAATATACATAAAATACTGTATTCTTACTAAGAGGATACTACTATAACAATATCCATTTTTTTCAATATGATTTTTAATAAAAATAAAAAACAATTTATTTGAAAAATATTCATAACATTAAACATGAATTATTTATTTATCTTAACCATACTTATATCCTTTTAATTTTTTTTAAAACATGGCATGAGCACAAAAATCTCTGTAAAGAATATAAAAAAAAGAAAATCATTAGTCCAGTGAAAACATGTAAACCCATTAAAACCCTTTTACTAAAAACTCATTAGCATGGATAGAAAAATTATGCAGTTTCATTAGGACATATTTAAAATATCACTCTTACATTATTACTTAAAAATGGTATAACCTTTTTTTGACGTCCATCTTCATTGTACCAAAAAAATTGGAGAGCTATAATGGGGTTCACCTATCATATCTTGAGCTATAATGGGGCTGAACTCATCATATTTTGAGCTATAATGGGGATCAACCCATCACATATTGTGATATAATGGGATGAAACTAGAATAAAAATTTCCAAGGAACATATAATTAATAAAACCATTGATAAATCATTTAAAACTATGAAAAAATACATTCATATATCAAAATACCCATTTTTCATAAAAATCACTTTTCAAATATGAATACCACAAACATAATAATGAAATTGTATTCCTAAAAAATAACTATGAGAACTTATCAAGGAAACATTATAGTAATAAATCATCATTAAATTTGGATAAACCACTCACACGATAAAAATTAATCTTTTTTTTATTTCATAAAAGAGACATTTAAAAGGATTTTAAAAAAATAATCCCTTAACTCCTGTTAGAATTCCTTAAAAAGTTTTGAAACCTAATTTATAATGGATTTAAGAGTTTTATTGATATATTAAATAACTATACTCATGTTTATAATACCTTACATGATCTTCTTATAACATTTTCCACCAATTTTTTAACAATATTTTGTTATTTCCATTGTTTTGGGTGCCTTCTTTTCATGGTTTCCAATGTTGGTTTATTATGGACTTCCTTATCAAATAGAAATAATTATCTAGAACTGAGAACACATATATATATATAGGTCATTTTAAAAAATTATAAGAGAATTAAATTTTCCATTATTTTGGAAAAGGGAAACAAAACCTCATCGTCCATGAAGGCGGTAAATTGACACACCATGGATGACGATTTCGTTATTTAAGAATAAAAGGAGAAGATGAGAGATTTTATGATGAATATATCACCAGAAAAACAAAATTAATGTATATATATCATACACTAGTTTTCATGAAACATTGGATAGGAGGCGAGGATAAGGTATAAGTGAAAAAGAATTTAAAAGAGATGAAGAAAGAATTTCACCTATTGAATATTTTTCATTGAGAACCTCCTTAGGCACTTGGAAGTGGTCTTTTTGTGAGATGAGAAGCACTGGAATGTATAAAGGGATGAGGTAAAGGTAATTTGATAGAGGTTGATTAATTAAGAAGTCTCAAGGTGATGAAATTTTGTGAAGGGATGAGTCTTCTTTTATAATTGAGGTGAGGGGTTATTTATGAATTACATAAAATATTAAAATATAATTAGTCTAATATTAGGTTAAAGAATTATAAAAGGCCTAAAAATAAAAGTAGATCACAATTATTAAGTAATATTATAGTTGTTTTTTCATTTTTCAAGATTTATATTATTTTTAAATAATTTATTAAATTATTTTATTCATGAAAATAATTTTTTCCAAATTAAACATTATTCATAACTATGAATTTAAAACATCAAAAAAAAGTTTCAAATCATAATATAATTTTTTATTATATCCTAGATAAATCATATTAATCTAGATAAATCATTATTTGAATTAAAAATCAAAAATTATTATTTTATTATTTTTAATATCATTAATTTATTTATTCATTAATTAAATATTTACTACGTCATCAATGTGAAATCCATTAAGGTAAATATTTACTCCATAAAATAAAAAATTAAAAATCCATACAAAATATAATTTTATTATCATTAAAAAGAAAATTTATGTTTGAAAAAAACTTCCAGAAAATCATATATTAAAATATTATACAAATTAAAAACTATAGTGCGAACAACTTTTGTGTCTTTTAAGTAAAATATTATAAAGGGATTAAAGATATTCATGTTGTTCCAAAATGTCACAAATTGAAATAAAATTAAGATAATGGTCAAAAAATGGCTATAGAAATATAGTTTTTCGTGTTTTGAGTCATTTAATGGTACTTATAATTTTATTTATAAACACTTTATTTATTTTTCTTCTGCTTGCACAAGCACTAAATTAGTGTTGGATAAGAATTAATGAGAATTATTTAATTTATAAAAATTAAAAATAAATTAATATCATAAAAAAAATATTTTTTCTCAAAATAATATTATAGATTAGTTGATTACGTATATTTACTCATATACATGTCAAGAAAACTTCCTTAGTTTGTTAATTTTGTCTTTTCTTTCCTTGCGCAATCATTGCCCATACATTTGGATACGACTTGTGTTATATAACTATAAAATTGGAAACTATCCTAAAAAAACATAAATTATACATAATAATTAATAAGAAATTTCAGAAAAAAATTTTAGCACTCAATTATTAACTATAACTATCCGAATTTGACATTTCTAACGATACACAATATTGCGTCAGGCTGAAAATAATTTTTATACTTATCATGAAATAATTTATAATTTAAATTTTCTGAATTATTTATATAAAATATTTATCTTATAAAATAATAATATAGTTATTCAAAAAAGTTAATAAAATTTATATCAAAATTATGTCTTCATAAAATCACAAAAAAATACCATATTAAAAAAAGGCTATATTTTTTTTTCTATTCACCAAAAAATTGACTTTTTCAAAAAATTATTAAAAATTCATTCTAAGATAATTTATAAATTATGAATTATAAAATGAAATTTGTTTTTCAAACTAAAATTCTTTAATTTAATAATTAATTTTTTAAATAAACAAACATATAATAAATTTTTTATTTTAATAATTACCTAAGATAATGAATATAACAACTTCATTCAAGAATACTAAAAATATAAAAACTAATTAATCCATTTGTACCTGAGTTGTTACATATTTTTCTTTGTTTCTTCTATTACCTCCTTTTAATCTAATCTACCCATGTTTAAATAATTATATAAGTATCAAAATTATTCTGAAATGTTATTATGTTTATGGGATAACCATTTTATACCTTCATCCCAACCATTAGAAAAACAATAATTTTGATACGGTTATGTGCATACTATTGCATCCATAGGTGAAATGATCCATTTTTCATAAGTAACATACATAGATTGTTGAAATTTGGTATTTAATGAAAAAATATTATAATTAAACAATTATTAATATTCTAAAAAAATAAAATAGTTCTTATCTTTTTTAGCAGCTGTGGAAAATGATAATGACTCCCCTATGTATGTGCATACTACTGCCTCCATGAAGCAATATATTTAATTTTTCATCTAGAATTTTATTTTTTATCCAAATATCATAAAATATAATTCCAAACCTTGAAAAAATCTAAATAATATCATTATACTTCTATAATAATTATATTATTCCAAATGAATCACTTTCTTAACCATACTCACCCATAAATTATCGCTTGTTCTTGTTTTGATCGGTTAAACCACCTACGTAAACAAAGCTATAAATTTATATCATGGATGAATATAGAAACTTAAATACAAGTATTATTAGTCATAAGTTAGAGAATAATATTTTGTTTAAGGTTCTTTAAATTTTATATTAATATTTAATGCATTACTAACAAAAAAGCTTTTGTTTATAGAAAATTATTGAAACAAGTTCATCATTGATCCCATATTCAAGAATCATGACTGAAATTATCATGTTATAAAATTATAGATTTATAAATTATTATAAATATTATATTCCAATAAATTTTATAATATAGTAATTATCAACTTAGTGTCACTGAATGGTAAACAACACCGTCAATTAATATATGCATGAAACAACCAAAATTGCAAACATAAAATGATGAAAATAAATTTTAACTAAAAAATAAGTTTATAATAAATGATTAAAATTGAAAAATTATAAATGGTAATATATTTAAATATGTTTTTAAATAATTTATTTTGAGGTTTATATTTAATATACCTGAGATTAAAGAGCTTTTGTGGGAGTTGAGAGTAAAAGGTAAGGGTGTTTTGTCTCAACATTCTTTCATTGAGACATGTTTTTCTTTATGCACCTAATTTAATTAAAATTATGTGTATAATAACAATTGTAAATATAATATCATGAATTATCTTTTAATCATGATATTTTATGTTCAATTTCAAACTCTATCTTTCAAGGGGTTTTTATTAAAATGTTTCTTAAGCTGTAAGGGGTTTTTATAACTCAATTTCCTTTTTTGAGTTATAATTATTATTATTAAACCATGTTCTTATATGTTAATTTATTTTGTCTAATTATTTTATAAAACATTAATTCCATTTTTTAGATTTATGATTATTTATCATGAACTTATTTTTGAATGATTATTACATCAATGATAATGATATTCATAATGGTTTTTAACTCAATATCCTTTCATTAAGTTATAATTATTCTTATTTAACTTCATTATTATATTTTGTGTACATTATAACCTATGATTATATTTTTATTCATTTAATATTTTTTTATGGAATTACATATTTATCTTATAAACACCCTTGAAAATGAATCTTACTTCAAAAATATGATGTTTATAAGGGGTTATCTTGACTCAAATTATTTTCTTAAGTCACAATGGTTCCTTTTTTACTATGGTTTTAAAATTATGTTTTATTATGTTATATAATTATAGTATAATTACTTATCTATTTGGGGAAATTAATATTTTCAATTCAAATATTTTACCATGATGAATTTCTCTCTTAAAATTATATAACTATTGAGCATAATTACTATCCTCTTTGATGATGGTTTATAGAATAATAAATTTTTATATCTTTTAATATTTATGAATAATATATTAATATTACATTAAATGGGATTAATTTTCTAATATATTACCCTACGCACAACAATTAGTTTCTCCGAAATATTACGTTGCACACAAAACTGAGTTATACCAAAAAACAATACATTATTAATAATATTATTTTAAATGGTAGTTAATGGCTATCCATTTTATTGGAAGGAATATATAGAACTAACTATAATATGTTTACACATGTTTTTAAATGTTTTTTACATTAATCAAATAAATTTTAGAGGCTTAAAATGAGAATGAATCCAATTTTAAGCATAAAATACTATAATATTTTTAAAATGTCGTTTTACCGCCTTTTGATGGAGAAACCTTTTTAAGTCTATTTTTTCAACTTTTATATGTTTTATTTGAAAAAATATAAATCTTATTTGGAATAAGGATATAAAAAATTACTTTGGTTTATGTTTTGGCATTTTTCTGATAAAATTCATTTTTTAATGAATAGTGAAAAGTATATTATTTTAATTCAAAACTGCCTTTTCTTATAATTTATTTATATTGATAGATAATATTTTGAATTGGTTTTAAATTATATTTAGACTATGTTTTTATCCTTTAATCCAATTCTATTAATTGGAGGTAATTTCACATTGAGATTTGATATAAACACATGTCAATGTTTTGATGATTTTTTACATTAAAAAAACCTGTTTTCTCATTTTGACAACATAAATTAATTTTAAATTAATTAATGAAATTTCTGTGTTTTGAATTTGAAAAAATGGATTAAATATTTGGAATCATAAGGACTGAATTATGTAAATATGTCGCTTTTATTTTTGGATATTATGAATAGTAACTTTAGTAATTATTTTTATTTACAACGGTTAAAGGAAAAATCAGGTAAATAAGGGTAAAAATAATATTATAATAATATAAAACTACCCTAAAACTTGTAATAATACTATTTTATGAGATATGGACGACCAAGAAAACCCTTGTGATGAAAATTTGGCCTTTGGAATCCCCTTGGGTGTGATTATGACACTTATACCTTTTAATTTAAAGGAAAATATATTATTAACATAAATCTTCTTAATAAAAAAAAATTAACACGAGTTTATATAAGTGATATCTTTGACAATACATATTAATTATACATATAAAAATATTCCATAAATCATGGAATTTTATTTATAATTTTTTTATATTAAATAATTAAATTTAATTATGACACAATGATGATGCGATGATTGCTTTATTAACAAAGGAATAAAAAAAATGATATTATAAATACAAAAATAAATATTATTTGACCTAATTTATGTCATCTATGATTTTTATAGGTGAATATGAAATTTTATAATACTATTCAATTCATTGGTTTGAATTTATCACTCTCTTGGATTTTATTTAATCTCAATAAAATGAATAGTGTAAAAATTGACATATTTGATGTTTTGTAAAAATAGTAATTTATTAAATTATTTAAAAATAATAAAAATATTTTAAAATAAAAAAGTGACAATGATAATGTCTAAATTTTAATTAATTGTTCAATTATGGTAAATTTTCTCCATATAAGTAAAATTAATAGCCTCTTAATAATTAAAATGTTATTACCACAATTAAAATTAAAAGATAATATTTAAGGGTAAACTAAAAAGATTAGGTTTAAAATAAAATAAATACATGTATACAAATTATTTAATGAGAGGATTTAAACCCATAATAATCTTATATTCTAAATATCTAAAGTTGGATAATTTTATATTTAAAATTTAATTTATATTAATTAAATATTTTAAGAGTTTCCAAGGGTGCCCCTTCCCTATCCTATAAAAAGTTACCATATATTCTCTAATACTCACACTTCCAGATCTATTTGGTTCTTCCAAGATCTACCCAAAAATCTTCCTATAATCCATCTCATCATCCTAGAATCCTAATTTAGGGAATAAATCCTTTCAAGGAAGCCTTTTGGTATAAACCAATGGAAGTTACCCAATTAAGAGGTAACACCTTCTCTCACGCTTTTTAGTTTCATTTCCATTATCCACTTACTAAAATTTTCTTATTCTATGACTAAATAACAAAACTAGTATCCTAAATATATTAAGAATTTTTGATGCTATGTTTTAGATCTACACTTACACACACCACCATTTAATGAGTAATGAACACACTATTTCTGTGTATGGTGAACTACTACATCATGAAACGATGATCGTTCAATTTTACCATACCACCTCTCATGGTGGCCATTATAATGGAAAATATTTTACACATGATATATATTATTTTTATATTTTATCTATGCTTCTATTATTTTTTATTTAGAACATACCTTTATGCTTTCCATGTTGTGTAAATACGATAATTTTGTTTGAGGAAGTGTGAACTACTGCCCCGTCAAAGCGATATGACTTGTTCCCACTATACATGGAACATTTAAAGGATGGGTTTATTAAACCTATGAGATATAAATGAAATTAATATAATACATTCATTTTAATATACATTTATATCATTTAATTATTATTCTTTTAATATGAAAAAGAAATGAAAGTATTAATCATGCATATATACGACCTACCGTCTCTATAAACGGTACATTTCATTTCGTATCTCCAAATATTATGGATATTATAAATAAATATATAATGGATATATATGATATTTAAATCATGAATACTATTATGGAGATGTTGGAATTTTGACCACATGGACAATTTACATCCAAACAAGTTCATTTTCGACTCAGGTACCAAACATCGACAAAACTTCAGATATGAACTTAAATAATTATGTAATTTTCACAACATGGTAATAAGTGATATAAAATGAAAAATAAACTTGAAAATGGTTCTCAATCAAGTTTAAATTAACCTAATTTTATTATTTAGGAACATAATAATTTTAAGTGACGAGTTAGAATCAAGGTAAGGGACTTCGTCTCAATCTCCTTTCATGGAGGAATATTTTGATAATATACACCACCTTATTTTATAAATTGTATAATAAACCCATATGACTTTTAATATCATTAAAATTAAATCTTTTTTCTTTGAATCGTTTTACTAAATGAAAAAAGTAACATTTTTAACGTATGCGTTGACAACAAATTCCCCTTTTCCACAACCGTTATATAATATTTGTCTTATTCTATAATATTTAATGTTTTTTTAAAGGAAAAAAATCCCTTATTCCCTTTTTGGGTGTTTTGGTGTGGAAAATGGTTTTAATAGTGGATTTACTATTTCAATATCTTGAAATTATTTCTTATGATTGTAAATGAAATGTTAAGAGTGGAATTTTGATAATTGCAGTCTTTATGTGTTATAATTATATAATGGTACATGGATATTTGATGGGTGGTTACATGATAAACCAAAGACAAGTGATTACGTGATAAACTAAAGACTGGTTATTACATGATAAACCAAATATGGGTGGTTACATTTTTATTTTTATTTCAATACCATCAATCAGTTATATATGTACATACTGAGGTAGGACATTGGAGACCCTTCTCCTTGTTGTCTGTATGATTTATTTGTATGAATGTCCTATTTGAGTAGCAACAATTGGCAGTTGGATTGTTTATCTTTTCTTCTATTGATTTAATTATTGATTACCCTTATAATGTCCTGTAATTTTCTATGTATTATTTTTAAATATTATATGGATGCATTTTGAGAGTAGTCATTGAGATGGTGTGTGATTCTGAGGCCCAGTATAATTTTTTGAAAAATATTAAAATATTAAATAGCATGCATGAGTGGTTTTCCTGAAAAAGTGATATAAAATCTGAATGGGTTCCCAGATCAGAAATATGATGGAAATACTGAGTTAAGAATATCATCTTTATCCTAATCACAACCTAACATTAGTTACTGCATGTCGTTTGTGGAAAATTTGTCACAAATGTTTAAATGAATAAAATAAATTAATAAAATTTATTTTATTTCAGTTGTTGATGTAGTGAGGATGTTTATCGTTAAATAATACATTTGTTTTTTAAATATAGGGTTAGCCTTATAACCATGGAATTATATGGAGACACTGGAGAGAGAACCTATGGAGGATCCTTCTATTGAACGACACCGAGACCTTGGATCAGTGATCGGCACATACCAATCTTAGTAGATCTATCCAACGACGATGGCATGAGGACTGTTCTTCATCAACGAATAATATTAATTGAGGTAGGGTGTTTTATTTAATTAATTTATTCCCCATTCTTAATTCATACTATGCACATTGGCCATTCCATAAATAGTTTAATAAACAGTTCAATTGTATTTATGGGATGAGTTTATTTTTCAGGATTTATCATGAGTTGATTCTTGAGATGTATTTGGATTCATTTATAGCTCTAATAGCAATGAACCAATATTGATAAGAACATTGATTGAGGTTCATTTCTCTCGATTTGTTGTGATTTTCTCCCTTAATTCATGTTTTCTATGTTCTTCCCCATGATTTGATCCCCTTTTGTGAACACTCAATCATTTTGCCTTCGATTCTTGGTGTAATGATCCAAAACCGTAGATCTGACATCGGGAAAAATTGACAGTGGTGCAACGTTGGGTGAGACAGTGAATCAAATGATGGTGGGTGCCAAATCCGTATTTTTTGGAGGAAATTAAGAATGACTATGGTCACATTTTTCGACCCGATTGAAGGCTCAAATCCCATTGATTCAGTGTTAGGATGACCAAAAGATCTTGGATCTAGAGTTTCGAGGTGAACGATCCACCATAATAGAATCTAGGTGATCTTCACCATGAGTGGGAGGAAAAAGGAAGGTTTCAATAAAACCTGACACACATGGCATGTAGTTCCCAATTACACGATGCATGTCCCCCTTTGGAAGAACTTGTCATGTACCATGGGAGATACACAGACACACTGTGGAGTACATGTGGTGCCTACATGGTGTGTAATCCCCCACACAACTTTTCCTGGATTAGGTACATGGGATTACCCATGTACTGGTACATGAGAAGAGACACACAGGTTGACGCCATGTACTGGGACAAGGTCGGAGTATATGGGTTGACCTTAGATGCTAGGACATGACATGTAACCCTTTTTCATGTTGTGTACCCCTATTCTAAATGACAAGCTTTAAATGACCTGGGCCGTTGTATACAGGTAGTACCCAGGTTCATGGGACATGATGTTTTACTCTAATACATGCTGTGTACCCCGTTTTTACATGGATTAAACTTCTTTTCCTTCATATCTTGGTCAATTTTCATTAGGGTTCGTTCAATTCATTATTACCTGGAAGGTTGGTATGAATCATTTCCTACTCCAAGGACTACGATCCCTTCAGCTAGACTTCTTGGATAGAGTTATTGAAATCCTCTAAGAGTCCCGGAGCAAGATCCTCTATTCATCTTCATGCCCTAGGTGGATTTCTTGGTATCAACATGACCAACACTATGCAGGCGCCGATCCCCTACATAGGAGGTTAATCTAAATTGAGTTTTTGGTATCACCCCATGGCCCTGTATATAATACTCATTTGTGTATCATATTCACTTCAGATCTATTAACATCTCTCTCCCATGATAGTACCCGATGAATGGTATCTCTTCGAAAGGCATCATTAATACTATCAGACTCGGGAGTGTGTTGTCTCATATGAGTGTTTCATGGAAATATTCGACCAGAATTACTAGGGATGTCATACAGTGGTTGTGACTTACCTATAGACTATGTGTCTGGTTTTGAGTATATTTAGATATTCTTGTTATATGTGTTTTTGACATATAACAGTGTATAGATGACTATAATTTTATTTATTTATTTATTCATTCTTTTGGGGTGTCCTATTGAGTGTTGTTATACTCACCCCAACATGGGATTTTACCGCATGTGTCGTGTCTTGTGCATATGATAAATTTTTTTACTGAATCCTAGGTGGGCCATGACCAGACGATGCTTAGTGAGACTGGACGGACTGAGGTGTGTTCCTGTGGCTTTTAGACATCAGTCCTTATACCTTTTACTTACATGTTGGACTTGTGGTTTTAGAAACTTTGTGGTGGGATTGTATTTGGACATGTTTACTTTACTTTATTGCATATCGTACTCTTGTTATAGGATATATATGTATGAATGCATTTGTTTCTTAGTGGTTTTTAAATTTTATGTTTTTTTCGGCTTGGAGATGTGTGCGTGTGTACAAGTAGGAAATTCCTCCCATATTAGTGATATGCCTACTTGGTGCTAGTCACCAGCCCCTGGTCTATTGGAAGTAGGATTGGGGAGTTGTGGAATGGGCCCCACTAGGATGGGTCGTGATAGAGTTGTATCAGAGGGGGTCAATTATACTTCATGACTAGGAGTCTGTGAGATTGGTTTGGGGAAAGAGTGTTAAGTGTTTCAAGTTCATATTTTAGGATAGATATTCTAGTATTGGTGCGATGGATGATGCATCCATACACCAGGACTTCGATAAATAGATTCTCAAGTTAGTATATGATAATACTTGTTGCAGAAAAAATAATGGTACCTGCATCATATAGGAATGAATTGTTGTTTCCATTTACTTCTTGAGTCTGATCTCTAGATATACTCATCGACTGTGGTATATCTTGTTTGTTTCAGGATACCTATGTAATGTATACCATCTTGGATTAAACAGATTTATCACAAGGATGACTCCCTTAGTGAAGAGGCTTCAATACAAGGACTGGTTCCCTAGATGTTACCTATAGGTAGTGCACCATCCATACCACCACCTATAGAGAAACATGTGGTACCCACAGTACCACCGGATGAGGAGCACATTCTGAGTGCACTTCATGAGTTTCAGTGATAGAGACCCCTCAGGTTCTGAGGCAAGTCTGACCCACAAGTAGTTGAGTAATGACTTGAGGTGGTGACCAAAGCTTTCCATCTAGTTAGGATACCGATAGATCAGATGGTGGATTCAGTGACAAGTCTTCTAGATGACTCCATAGGATGATGGTGGATTTTTAGTACCCATACTTATGATGAGGGGTTTCATTTAGGAAAAAAGTTTGATAACCTCTTAAAATAGGAGTTCTCACTAGTTACATTGAGGGTTGAGCATATTCAGAAGATTCTTCAGCTGCATCAGGGAAACATGTTAGTGGATGATTATTCATCAAGATTCACCAACCTTTCCTAGTACTTGATGGATATGGTTCGAGATTAGTTCTTCAAGGATCAGAACTTCGAGCAAGGTCTGTATAGAGACATCCAATATAGTGTTATCCATATATGAATTACTACTTATGATGGTGTTCTTGAGTGATATTTGGTGGTTGAAAGCTTATTAGAGGAACAAATATAGCCGGTGAAAGTCAGTAGTGGGAAAATAGGAGCATAGACCTCAACAGTATGAAGCTGACATTAGTCCCAGGGACTTGGAAGTGGGAGATGTTTTAGGAAGAGGTCCTAGGATATATTATTTGAAGTTATGATCTCATATGGTGGGTCTATTAATCCTAGAAAAATGTGATTCTATTCATATGTCGGTATGGCTCATCTCGCTCGAGATTGTCCAACCCACCGTACTGCTAATAGAGAGACTGTGGATGGACCACTATGGTAGAGATAAAAATAAGAAAAGGTTGATCCAAATGGTGGTGGATGTGGAAGAGGAGATGGGAGAGAATCACGAGGTGGTAAAAGTTTCAACTTGTTTGCACCACCACACCTAGGTGGTCCATGCCCGGCTCAGGAAGCTGAAGGATCAGGGCGGGGACAACTACATGCGATCGAGGCTTATGACTCGGGGCTCTGAGAATGATTCAAGGTGTGATTTGTGTCCTTTTTTTTACTTTATATAAAGTATTGATAGACATAGGTTATAGTCATTTATTTGTGTCTACTTATCTTTTATGAGACCGAGAGATTCTGGTTGAACCATTGGCTTGACCCTTACACTTGGAGACTCTTACTAGAGAATACTTAGAGATCACACACTTGTTCCAGTAGTGTGACTTGAATCTTGGAGGTGAGATTTTATATTATAATATATTGGTAATGACATCAATTCCTTACACCATCATTCTTGGTATATATTGGTTATCTATAGTTCATGCCCAGATTGATTTTTTTAGGTGAAGGGTGTGGTGTGTCCACAGTGATGGAACAATTTTTTCCATTGCAGGTTAAAAGGAAAACTAGGAAACACAAGATTGAAACATACATAGGAGGGTCCAATAGATTACTCATCAGTTGGCTATCCTAACCCTTGGTACAATGGATGGTATGAGTTTCCAGTTTCCTACAGTAGTGGCAGAGTATGAGGACGTCTTTCCTGAGGATGTTCTAGGTTTACCTCCCCACTGAGAGATAGAAATATGCATTAATATACACCCCAAGACAACATCAATATCTATACTAGCATATCAGATGGCTCCTACAGAGCTTCATGATCTGAGGGTGTAGTTGGAGGACTTGCAGAGTAAGGGATTTGTGAGACCAAGTGTTTCACCCTGGGCAACCCCAATTTTATTTTCCAAAAAGGTATACAGGGTTTTGAGGATTTTTGTTTACTATCAGTGCTTGTATTATTTGACTATGATGAAAAAATATCTACTACTGAGGATTGATTACCTCTTTGATTAGTTGAGAGGTGAAAGATGGTTCTCGAAGGATGACCTTCGATCAGGCTATCAATAGTTGTGAGTACGAGATGAGGATATAGGAAAGATGGACTTAAGTTGTCATTAAAATTATTATGGCTACTTTTTGATTCCCTTTGGAATGATGAAATCCCCAAAAGTGTTCCTAGGACACATGAATCATATATTTAAGCCTTACATAGACCGGTTCATGGTAGTCTTCATTAATGAAATCCTTGTGTATTTAGCTTTCGAGGAGTATCACGCGAGACACTTAAGGATAGTTATGGATGTACTATGAGAGCACCTAATTTATGTAAAACTCTTGAAGTTCCAGTTATAGATTCATGAGGTCCACTTTCTAGGACACGTTATCTCAGTTTATAGAGTGGAAGTGGACCTGGCCAAGGTCGAGGTAGTGTTAGCATGAGAAGCACCTAAGAGAATGATGGAGGTCCAGAGCTTCCTTGGGATAGAAGACTATTACTGGAGATCTATACCTTATTTTTATGGATATGAACACCTATGATAGCTTTAACTCGAAAGGTTAATCCTTTCATGGGGACATATAAGTGCCGGTAAGATATTTAGTAGTTGAGGTAGTGTTTGAAGAGCCCTATGATCTTGAGATTTCTAGAGGAGGGTGTTGAGTACATAGTGTTCTGTGATGGATCAAGAACCCGACTTGGTTTGGAACTAATGCAGGAGAAATATGATATTTCCTATGGTTCACACCAGTTGAGACCACATGATAAGAACTACCTGACCCATGATATTGAGTTAACATCGGTAGTCGTCGCGTTGAAGATGTGGTGACACTACCTGATGGGTGAGAAGTTTATCGTATACTCTGACTATAAGAGTGTCAAGTATATATTATCTTAGAAAGATCTAAACTTCAGATAGAGGTTATGGATAGAGATCCTCTAGGATTTTGACTTCTATATTATCTATACTTCTAGGAAGGGAAATGTGGTAGAAAATTCTCTCAATAAGAGATCTAATTTGCACATTTTGAAAGAGGTGTTAGAGAATTTGGCCTCGTTTCTAGTATCCTCTATAGTAGGAGATGAAGAAACTTACCTCTAGTAAAAGTTCGTCACCCCTGCACTCTTACAATAAGTCTGGGAGGCACAACTTGGGGATACTTACTATGAGACCCTATGTGCTTAGATGTCCACATGGAACTCTACTGATGAATATTCAAAAGGTTGGGAGCACATCATTATTTTTAGAGGATGCATAGTAATACCCATGATATTGTAGGAGGATGTTCTGAGGGAGTTTCATACGTCCCCTTTAGAAGTACATACAGGTGTGGAAATGTTGTACCAGGACCTCCGACATCTGTTCTGGTGGACAGGGATGAAGAAGGGAGTTTTTGAGTTTGTCTCTCGATGCCTTAATTTTCAACAAGTGAAGGATGAGAACTAGGTCCCAACAGGTTTAGATAAATCCCTTGAGGTTATTAAGTGGAAGTGGGATGTGATATCTATGGACTTTGTGGATAGATTACCATGTATGTCCTGGGGAAAAGATGCCATTTGGGTGATCATTGGATGACTCACCATGTCTCCCCACAACCTTTCTATCTGAGATAAAAGTTCGGTGGAGATATTAAGATGAATCTACATTCATGATATAGTTTGAATCCAAGGAGTTCCATAAACGATAGTTTCATATTGTGATGATCACTTTATATCCCAGTTATGGAAGGTATTTTAGGAGGTTTTTGGTACCCAGTTGTGCATGAGCACAACTTTTCACCCACAAACTGAGGGCCAAATAAAGTGGGTAACTCAGGTTCTAGAGGACATGTTGCTGGCTTGATGTTAGAATTTTTCCATATTTGTGAGGATCACCTACCATTGGTGGGGTTTATGTACAACAACAGGTACCATTACACCATTTTTATAACACCATTTGCGGCTTTTTACAGGTGACCCTATAGGTGACCACATTACTGGACTGACCTAGGAGAGTCAACACTTATGGGCCCAGATTTGGTGCGAGCTACTAAAGAGAAGGTACAGATCATCCAAGAGCAAATGAAGACTATACAGAGCCTTCATAAGTCTTATGATGACAAGAAGCAAAGTTCTTTCTAGTTCCAGGAAGGAGACCGTGTGTTCCTATGAGTTTCACCTGAACGTGGATTATGTAGATTTTTACGGGGTTGAAAGCTATCTTAAAGGTTTATTGACCCATTATAGTTACTGAATAGAGTTGGAGATTTGGTTTACCTATTATCTCTACCCCCACAGTTAGGCCAGGTACATCACTTATTCCACATGTCATAGTTAATGAGGTACGTGCACGAACCATCACAAGTTATTGACTAGGGAGAGCTGGACATCGAGGATGGAGTTACTTTAACTGAGTACCCAATAGAGATTGAGTATCTTCAAGATAGGATCCTTTATGGGTGATTGATTCCTTTTTTGCATGTTCAGTGGTAGAATGGGGGTCTCCAAGTGAGAAATTGGGAGCAGGAGTCTCAGATTCATGCTCAGTACCCTCACCTTTTTGAGTAGCTCTTGTTTTGGATTTTCAGGGACATAAAACCCCAAGGTGGAGAGAATTTAATGTCCCAGATTTTTCCATATTTTATTTTTAAATATTATATGAATTAATTTATAGATCAGGAGATAAGACGGAGTGTGACTCTAAGGCCCGATGTTCCCAGAATAAATTCTTGAAAAATATTAAAATTTTTAATAGCATGCACATGTGGTTTTCATGAAAAAGTGGAATAACATATAAACAGGTGTATGGATCAGAAATCTGAAGGAACCATTGAGTTAAAATAATTTTTTTTTGCTAGGTGAGACCTAACATTGGTCGGCATAGGTCTATTTTGGAAAAGTCATCACAAACATTTAAATGAATAAAATAAATTAAGAAAATTTATTTTATTTTAGTTATTGATGCAATGAGGCTGTTTATCCTTAAATAAGACATTTTTTCAGAAATATAGGGTTAACATCATAACCATGGAATTATCTAGATAAAATTCAGAGATAATCTCTAGAGGATCCTTATGATGAATGATGTTGAGACCTTGAATCAGCGATCAACACACACCAATCTTAACAAATCTTGCCAACATCATTGACACGAAGACCATTCTTCACCATCTTGCGATCTAAAGTGAGGTATGGAATTTGATTTAATTCTTTTATTCCCCATTATTGATTCCTATGATGAACATGGACTAATCCAAAAGCAGATTGATTCATGGTTCAATCATATTTATGGGATGGGATTATTTTGTAGGATTTATCAGGAGTTTATTCTTGATATATATTTGTTTTTGTTTATCATTCTAATAGTGAAGCAAAAAGATCGACATGAAGATCAATGGAGGTTCATACCTCTCGATTTTTTGTGATTTTATCTCCATGGTTCAGGCGTTCTTCATTCCTCCCCTTTCCATGAACCCATTTTGGGAACAATTGATCATTGTGCCTTTTATTCATGTGGAAACAATCCAAAACATTAGATCTGACATCAGTATGACTCAGAAAAAGTGCGATGGTGGGTGCGATAGTGAATCAAATGATGGTGGGTGGTGAATCCATATTCTTCGGTGGAAATGAAGAATGACTATGATCTCATTTTTGAAGCTGATTGAATGTTTGAATCCCATAAATTCGGTGTTATGATGACTGAAAATGATTAGATATAGAGTTTAGAGGTGAACAGACCACTGGAACAGAATCCAGGTGATCAATGACATGACCAGGAGGAAGAAGACAAGTTTATGGAAAACCCGATACACACGACATGTAGTCCCTAACTACACGGCATGTGTCCCTCTTTGTATGAACTCATCATGTACCATGGGAGGTACACAAACATGGGATGGAGTAAATGGGTTTCCTACACGGCATGTATTGTCCAATATGACTTGGCCTTGATAAGGTACACGGGCTACCCCGTGTACTGGTATACGAGAAGAGACCCCCAGGTTGATGGCATGTACTGGCACACGACCGGAGTACAAAGGCAGACCCTAGATGCTAGGACACGGTGTGTAACCCTTCTACATGCCATGTACCCCTCTTCTACATGAAAAGGTTTAAATGACATGAGTCATTGTACACAGGCAGTACCCGTGGTTAAGGGACATGGAGTTTGACCATAATACACATCGTGCATCCCTTTCTACATTGCTTGAACTTATTTTTCGCTGTATATTAGACAATTTTAATTAGGGATCATTTCCTTAATTATTCCCCAGAAGGTTGGAACAATCATTTCCTACTCCTAGGACTATGATCCCTTCAGTAAGACTTCTTGGATAGAGTTTTTGAAATCCCCCGAGAGGTCCGGAGTAGGATCCTCTATTAATCTTTGTTATCTAGGTGGAGTTCTTGGTATCAAAATGACCAACACTACATGGGTACTAATCCTATACTTAGAGGGTTAATCTAGATTGAGTTTTTGTTATCAAACCGTGTCCCTGGTTGTGATCCTCATATGTGTATCATATTCTTTTCAGATCTATCAGCGTATCTCTATCATGATAGTACTTGATGAGAGGTATCTCTCAAGTTATAGTCATCAGTACTATAAGAATTATGAGTGTGTTCTCCCTCATGAGTGTTTCTTGGAAATATTTGAGGTGAATTCCTAGGGATAACATATAGTGTTTGTGACTTACCTCAAGATTGTGTGTCCTTTTTTGAGTATATTTGGATATTCTTGTTATATTAGTTTTAGAAATATACCTGTGTAAAACTGACTATACATTCCTTTTTTGTATTGATTTGTGGTTTTGGGGTGTCCTACTAAGTATTGTTATAATAACACCTGCATGGGATTTTACCACACGTATCATGTCTTGTGGAGATGATCGATCTTTTGACGGAGTCCTAGGTGAACTAGGACCAGATGGTGTTTAGTGAGACCAGATAGACCGAGGTGTGTTCCTATATCTTTTAGATAGCTGCCCAATTCCTTTTAATTACATGTCAGAATTTTGGTTACAGACTCTTTGTGGTGGGATTTTATTTGGATATGTTTAGTTTACTTTACTTCCTATTATACTTTGGTTGTGGGATATATATGTATGAATGCATTAGTTTCTTATTGGTTTTTACATTGCATCATTTTGTGGGCTTTGAGATGTGTGCGTGTGTACTGGGATTTAGAAAATTACTCCCATGTTAGTGATATGCCTACTCGGTGCTATTCACTAGCCTCTGGGCTATTGGAGGTGGGATTTGGGAGTCACAACACATTCCCCACTAGGACGGATCGTGACACCTCTTTTGCTTGATATTGCTTATCCTTCCACCTTGAGTTGGGTTCTAGTCTAGTGTATGTTTGTATTTATTTTGAGATACATTATATATATAAATCAGACCATTATTATATCCTCAATAGAGTGTTTATTCTCCCTAATATCACTCCTTTACACCCTCACTTCTAGTCAGAAACCTTTTTCTTATAGAGAGGCATGCCTAAGGCAAGTGGAACTTGACTCGTAGCATAGTTCGGGTGGAAAAATGAGTATGGTTTCTGCAAATGATATCAAAGAGTTATTAAATGGGAAGTAGTAATAGTTTTCATCCAACTACTAATCCAACAACCCAATATTTACGTACATCGACATTACATTACTTTTGAGAAATACTTAATACATGACAGAAACAGACACCCAAAGACCATATTAGTTTAGTGCCTTTGGAAACAAGAAAACATAAATAACTGATTCATAAAACATTTAAATCATATATTACTTTATCCTTCATAACTAGAACCCATTTTTGACACATCTTACTTAATATCCTTTTTCAAATCCCCAAGGAAAAGAAACATGAAAAGGGGTGATCTCAAATGCTCAGTAAGGGTAAGCATGGAAAATATCATTCAAAACTTAAACGTAAGAATGTAAAAACAAAAACATAAAGTTTAATTATCAAAATATTGAGTCATGAAATAAATCTTGGTAGTATGTAAGGCATATATCAGAAAGTAATATTAACCATGATAAATAGTATTGGCATAAAACATGGAATTTTGGAAAACAAATAATAAAATAATATGATTTACGCAGTAACCAAGGAATTGTTTCCAAGACTATCATAGTGGATAAAACTCCATTACTGAACTGGGTTTACTTTCCATTCCAGAAATGTATTACTAAATTGGATTTACTTTCCATTCTAGCCCTTTATTACTATACCATATTCACTTTCCCTTCCCATTATGTCTATCTCATGAGATATAAATCTTTACCCAATGCATTGGAGGGAGATATAAGTCCCACCCATCTCAAAATGAAATAATTCTTACATGTTCCAAAAAAACATAAATTACTCATCATAGCATAACACATGAAATAAAATGGGTTTTGTAAAAAACATTCCATCATAATATAATCCATATAAACTATGATTCAATCATTAATACAATCAAATCATAGTAACAATAGGGATATAAACATAACCCCATTTAAAGAGAATCATCTTAGATGGAAAATAATTTTGATAAAACACTTGATCTAAATTCTTGAGAAAAATATCCTTTCTTCTTAAAAAAACATTTTCCCCAAATTTTTACACAATTTTAAAAGAAAATAATTTAGTTGAAAATAAACATGAAATCGTATAGAGGAAGCTTCCTAGAAATAAGGCGTTATGAAGACATACAAATACATTCATGCCATGTAAGTTAAAAAAACCATTCTCCTCAATCTTTTTACAAAAAAGTAAAAAATAACCTTGTATGGAAAACAAAATAAATATTCCTTCCAAACCATGTAATAAAAGTCAAAAAATGGGTAAAAATGACTTTAAACATACATAAATAAATAGTAAAAAAAATTTGAAACCTTTTTTAGAAATTGTGGACATTGATGATAAATATACCCCCATAAATACTTCTGTATAAAAAATCTCAGATAGAAATTAGATTGCAGAATTATCCATTACCTTAGGTCTGATATGATTTGTATATATCCATACCTTCTCTTTTTCGAGCATCTCCTTTTGATTTGCACAAAAGGTCTCCTTAGGATGGATTTCAACCCAAAGTGTGGACTCTAGGATGAAGTGATGGAAATTGTGAGAGGAAATGGAAAGGGGTTAGACGAGAAAAATTTCTTTAGAGGTGTGATTAAAAGATTAGGAAGGGTTCACTTTTATAAGAGAGGGGAGGGTCACCTTTGAAAATAAAAAAACTATTAAATTAATATAAATTAATTTTTAAATTAAAATACCTCCAAAGTGGATTATTTCAAAGATAAGATGAGGATGGGTAGAAATCCTCTTAACCAATAAAATGTATACATGTTTTGAATTTTTTAAACCTTATCATTTTTATTTATCCTTATTTAATCTATTTAATTTTAATTGTGGTAATAATATTCTAAATTTAAATGGTTATAAATATTTAATTATGGGTTTTCAATTGACTATAATTGGAAAATTTATGACATTTTCAACCTTATAATTTTCTTTTTGTATTTTTTAATTTTTTTGTGTTTTTAGATAATTTAAAAATATTTTATTTTTATAAAATATCAATAGTGTCAATTTTTACACTATTCATTTATTTGAATTTAAATAAAATCCTCACAAATGATAAATTTTAACTAAAATAAATAATATACTCTTAATATGTCATATTTATCTAGATAATTTTTGGAGCACATTAATTAGTTCATATTATATTTCTTTTAATATTTTTAAAACCATTTATTTGATATTTATATTAATAAAATAATTTTTACATCACTATTCTGTTATCATTAATGGTAATTATTTAATCTCTAAAAATTCTAAATAAATTCACATGATGTAGATAATTTATTATATTTCTTGATATTATTTATGTTTGAAGTTTTATCAATTTTATCAGTACATTAAAATTGTTATACTTATAAGAGATAAGAGAGTGACATGTTGCCCCTTTCTTTTGTTTTATTTATAATTACATCACTTTCATAAAAAAAAGTCCATTAAATGAATAAATTCAGACCCTTAGATGATATGGGTATATATTTATTCATACAATAGTATTTTTGAATGTGTTAGGGTAATTTTATTATCCCTATCATATTATTTGTTACCATAATTTACCTGATTTACCTTCAATGGTGGTAAATAAAAATTACCAAAGTTACTATTCATAATGTCCAAAAATAAAAGGGACCTATTTACAAAATTTTCACCTTATTATTCAAAATATGGAATCTATTTTTCCAAATTCAAAACACATAATTTTTATTAATTAAATTTAAATTATTTCTATTTTTGGAATGAAAAATTGTATTAAAAGTTAAAACATTGCAAAAGATTGAAATGTTTTTACATATGATTTCAATGTATAATTAATGCTAAAAAATACTTTATATTAAATGAAAAAATATATTATATTTATAATTTAAAACATTAAATACTATAATTTAACCATTAGAAAAAAAAATCTATGACTATTTCTTTTACAAGTAGACTCCAATAAAAACATCATGTGGGAGTCTTGAAGATTATATCAAAATCCTATAATCATAATGGTTAACTAAAATATATAAAAATATAATTATTACCTACATATTTAAATATCATACATATACTCACAAAATAATTCATGTGTCCTTGTCCATTAATATACATTTTCATTAGTGAGATCAAGGTAGTGTAGCATAATAATATAGATTTTATGGAATAAAGATTCAGTGTAATTTTGATAAATATATTCCCCTTATAAGAATTCTTGTAGTAGTTCTTGATCAAACATTATTCATTTCATAAGATCCCCATGATCCAATTAATAATATAACCTTCTGAAAATCTTAACCAAGGAGTTCATTCTTAAGAGTATGTCGTGGTAATGTTGTGTCAATATAATCTCTGGCATTATATTTTTCATAGTGTAACTAGTAAACATTTTGAGAATAATATGCTCTTTTTTGGTGATCACTTTTTATCTAGTATCATAAATCCTATAAATATTTAATATTGAACACATCAATATTTTCACACATAATTATTAACTAGATATAGTAAGAGATATAATATGGATAAATTTCATGAAATATAAAAATTAAAAGAAACATGAAACAGAGTATCAAATTCATAATTATGTAGGTACGAAAACATATTATCTAACTAAGATAGATGATAACATTGTTACTATTCCAACCTCATGTTAAGACTCCATTATATCAGTATATTTTTTGTACTGTGAGGATTCCTAAAATATTTACTCATTTGTTAATGTATTTTCATGTTCATTTATATATCCTATGACTCATATTTGTATCATTTAGTAGTTATCAAAAAACTCATATACTATATTACTTAGTTTTCCAATACATCATCATATATCTTGTCATCAGAACATAGTGTCCCTACATTTCCTACATGAAACCAACTGAATTTTGAAAAAAATCTATAATTTTAACATGTGTCGTATTCATAGCTTCCAAGATGGATGATATGATTCCTAAATCATAATTCACATGAACATAGGGTCATAGAATACAACTATCACTAATTATTAATAATATATTATGATATTTTGTGGAAACTATTGAGTATAGTTATGATATTGCCTAAAATTGTTTCTGTTCATATTATATGCATTTTCCATGTCATTTAAATATATGAAATCCTTATGTGCATGATGAAATTTGATTTAATGGATTGAGTGAATATTGTAATTATATTTCTTTTATGTAATTCAAATTATAAAAGTTTTGAAAAATTTATTTCTTAAATTGAAATATAAATTCTATATTCATGCAACTATTGGCCTTGATAAATATAATTTTTTCTAGATAACATGATTTATTGTTCTCTTGGATTAGAATAACCATATACCATATCATTATATATATTTGTATTCTAGAAAAGTTTAATATGATTAAATTTATAATTCATAATATATAAAAAAATTAATCACTTATATGAATGTTAAAAATATAATGATAGTAAGAGAAAACACATAAAGATAATGTGAAAATATATAGAACATAATAATAAATTCAAAATATAAGTGTAAAAAAATTATGAAATATTGAAACATAAGAGTTTGAAGTTCCATTTTGTTGATTTGATGTATTTGTATTCAATAATTGCCAATATATATGTCTTGGTGAGTGCTTGGTTGTGGATTTAGTATCCACCCAAATGAAAGATAGAGATAGTGACCTCAAATGACTCGATAGAGGGATTCAAGTGAGTATACCATACATTAGATGATTAGAGAGCTAATCCATTTTTCAATGACATGTTCTAATGTCTAGAGTAACACTATTTACAATGTGATTCTTAAGGATATAGATGGAGAGATGATGGACACTGAATAATTTTTGGGCAGCTTGTATAAGTAAAAAATAAAGGTTTCAACTAGGTTCAATATATTATTGAAAATAAATAATAACATTTAAGATACCATCTACAAATTATTTATCACAATGAATACTATTTTTATTTATAAATTTTATTTGCATGGATGGTTTTTTAAGAATTATGGGATATATTTAATTTGAACACATTAATGATTATTTAAATTATCTATAAGATTAATTATATAATGTTGAGGATCTTGGATAAGAGATAGGATGGTTTTAAAATATTTTAATAATTCCTAGAATTATTTGATCATATTTTAAGCTGATTTAATGTAATTAAATTGACATTTAGATAATTTTAACTCAATTTCATATTACTTTTAATGATATCTAAAACTCAGATTCTAGGATAGAGAAATGGTTATGTTTCCAACTCTGTATTATTTATGGTGATCTATTTATGATTTATTCCTTTCTCTCTATTAGTCGTTTATGGAAATGGAATGACCTTTGCATGATTCATTTCAATCCACGTACAAGAAATATAATGTAATGTACCTGCCTTTTGATATATTTAGTTTTATTATGTACCTGTATACAGGTTATCTATCTCTATATATGAGTGTTCTTAACCTATGTGTGATTCATAGGAAGTTAAATATGGTAGATAATTGACAGAGAAAAAATTGGTATTTAAACTAAAGAAAACATGGGTTTCCAAAAAACTATATTATGTACAAGAAAACCATTGTGGTGATTTCTAAGACATACATAAATCTTATTAATTTAATAAAAACATAAAATAGTGTACAATTCATATAACATATTTATGATAAATAGGAAAACATGTTAAGAGAATATGATCTATGAAAGGTAATTCTTGAATGACTTTTTTGGGGATGAAAATAGACTTTCTATAATGTTTTATTATGATGAAAAGTGTATTTTCTGATATATGATATATTAAATTATTTTTTAATAATCAATATTCTTAGTTATCCAATAATCTATCATGGTATATTATAGAATAAATGATAAAGATATAAAAAAACATCCTTATATAAGGATGAGAGTTTCAATTGAGAGTATTTGAAACTCAATATATTCTATCAATTGGGTGATTGAAATATAATGATGCAAGTACTATGATTTAAGTAATTAAATATAAATAATAATTTATGATTCAAGATAACATGCCCCTATATGTGATTTTTATATTTAATATATTCATTATTGGAACATGATTTGGTGAGTACATATTTTTTGGAATTTAAAATGTCAAGAAGAAAAAGTGTCAAGATGTATGTTTCAGTAATATTTTTTTACATAGTTAGGATTAATATTTTATTACATATGTGGGTGGTATATTTAATATAAGATAATTTTAATCCATATATAAATAATACATTTCAATTTATTTAGATAATGTAAATAATGATAAATAAATATTTGAAAAATAAAATAGGTGTAATTTTATAATTTTTATGGAGAGTTGTAGTTGTGGAAAAAAATGGGGTAACAATGGAACACCCCCAAGTGGCTAGACCATGAAGAAAAGATATAGGATATTTATAATATAGTGGGAGACATGGAATATAAATTTAATAGTTATACATTTATATAAATTTTATTTTACCAAAAAAATAAAGTGAGCTAGTCTATATATAATTTATGTGGACCTCTGGAGAATCAAATGTTGTTGGTAAACTGAGTATTTTTTGCTCATAAATTTGAGTATGATGAAGTATAATAAGTCATATTTATGATGATTAAGAATATTTTATATTAATTTTGGATCTATAAAACATTATGGGGTTTTCATAAGAGTTGAAGAGGAAGTCAACCAGATTTAGATAGCTGATGATGAAATGGAAAAAGAAGATAAATGAGTTTCCATATAAGATACGTCATGATATGAGTAGGATATAACCCATGTGTTTAGTGTGTTAATCACTCTAAATTATTCTGGTGGTATGATATTCAATTTATGAATTCAAGGAATAATGTTTTACTATTTTTTATGTTTAATATTCTAGGATCTAGAGAGTAGTTTCAAAGAATATCTGAGATTCTATTATAAAAAACATATTTAAAATAATATATAATCTTCCTTTTTAGAAAATAATTTAATTTATCTCATTTAAAAATAAAATTTCTATTTGATGTAATAGATATAATATCATAGCTCTATCTTAACAAACTTATACTTTAAAAACTGGAAAATTTCAATCATTATCCATTTCTCAAAAAATATAAGTAATTTTAAATAAATTTTTTTTCCTGTCATGAATAATTTTCAGGAATTTAAAATCAATGTATTACTTGTTGAAACTCATATTTTAACCCTATGAAATAAACATTTTAAAAAGTGGGACAACACAAAAATCATAGTGAGGGAAATAATATAAATAAATCTTTTAATCTATTTAAATTCATGAAATCTAATAAAAATATTCCCCCACTTCCATATTTTATATTTATAATTAAAAAAACTTTATCAACATGGTAAAAATAGTTTTTCTCAACGAAAAACATCATATATAAATAGAATGAAATATGGAACACTTATATGCATTTTTTTGGAATTATATTCAACAAATATGTTAACTCATATAGCAAATAATTCAAGCCCAGATAAATAAATTTCAGAAACCTATTTAATGAACTCAATATTTATTTCTTTTCAATACAAGGAACATTACACATTGAAATGGAAATTTTATCAAGCTCCCATGTCCTATAAGTTGTATCGGGATGAACCATCTTCATCTATAATGGTGAAGTACCATATCATGAACAAAAATTTTGATACAATAACCATTTGTTCATAAATACCTATAATTTATTTGTACCCATAAGTAAAATCCAATAACTTATCTCATAATATTGAGAAATTTTTATGCTTCATTTTAAAAATATTTTGAAATTAGAAAATCGAAAAATAATTATACATTTTTTTAATTTGAAAATATAATTGGACACTTTTATGGGTAGATTGATAATTAAAGATAGTTATCGTGATGGTAAGAAGAAATCAATTTGTATACAATAAAAATAATCTTTTTCAATACTGTAAAAATGTTAAAAATAATAAATATAGAAAATTTTAAAATAATGTATAACATATTAAATAATGAGGATTGGAAATAGTTTATATATATATATATATCATTTTTTGGAAATTTAAAATAACATGGATATAGTATTGAAAGTGTTTCGAACCATTTAAACAATGTTTTAAATGAAAATTGAAAATGATTTGATATGTTTTGAAATAATTTAACACTAAAAAAAGAACATAGAATTACATTATAAAAAATTAATATTATTATGGAATCAAAAAATATGAATATTTGGTAGCATATATAACACATAATTAAAACTAGTGTTGAAAATAGATCATGTATTAATGAAAGGGAACTGATACAAGAAAACCCTTATCCAATGTCCAATATAGTACTATATGTTTGCTAAATAATTCATAATTGTAACACCCTAAGCATCCATGGTACGCTTCTCTTTGAATAATGCAATAGCTTGCATTGTACGCAACTTCGAGATTCTAACACACCGCGACCAATCAAAGTAACCGTTATGAATAGTGATACCAACTTATTGAATTTTTATTAATTTTATTATTCAAATTGGACTTAATTTTTGGATTCAGAATATTAAATTAGCTTAGGGTTTATTTTTGGTATTTTTCTGAAAAAATTCAGTTTTTGATGAATAGTGAAAAATACTATATTTTAATTAAAAGAATTTAATCAAAATCATTTATAGTGATAAATTATAAAATATAGTGATTTTAAACTATATATAGATTATATTTTTATCATTTAATGCAATTTTGGTCATTGGAAGTTATTTCATATTTAAACTAGACATAAACGAGTGTCAGTCTTTTGATAGTTATTATTTCTTAAAAACACGCTTTCTGTTTTAACAACGAGAATTAATTTTAAATTAATTGCTGCCACTTCTATGTTTTGAATTTAGAAAAATGGATTCCATATTTAGAATCATGTGGTCCAAATTGTATAAATAGGTAACTTTTATTTTTAGACATTTTGAATAATTACTTCGATAAATATTTTATTTACCAAGGTTAAAGGGTAAATCCAGTAAATAAGGGTAAACAGAGAAAATTATAATATTATTAAATTACCCTAACACATGTACTAACACTATTGGATGATGCATTTATGACCATGGGAATCCTTGGGTCGATTTTGGGACCCCATAGAGCCACTTGTAATTGATAACGACACTTTATATTAATTAAGTTAAAGTAAATACAAAAATTACATAAGCATATATTTTTTAGTAAAACAATTTTTTCATAGGGTTCCACATAAGATAAATTTGACTATATATATTAATTATAAAGATAATACTATTTACTACATAATGGAATTTTATTTATAGTTCTTAGACATTGAATAAATAAATTTATTTATGACACAATTGTGATGCAGTATTTTCCTTGTTAATGAAATAATCAAATAAATGGAATTATAAATATTAAAATAATTACAATTTAAAAGTTTTGATGACATCCACGAATTTTCTAGGTTAATATAACATGTTTAAATTCATTAAATGAATTTATTTCAAATTAATAATGTTGTTAGGACTTTAACAAAAATCAATTATTAAATTGTGTCAAAATTGACATAAAAGAGTTTTTAAAATAAATATTATATTATTAATTTATATTCTATTCCTAAAAATCTAGGGTTGGGCCAAATGAGTTATATAAGGTTATATATATTAATAATGAACCACTTGGGGTTCTATTGTCTTGTTATAGTATGTTTATTAACCATATAATATAAAAATACAAAGAGACATGGTAATTGTCAAACTATTTAACTAAGAGTTAAATATAAATGATAAGGTTAATATGATGACCTGAACCTGTCTAAAATCTATTGGTTGAAATTATTTACACCCATCCCTACCCTATCCTTAAAATAGGTCACTTTGGAGCCACTATAAACCGAATATGAATTTATTATAAAATAATATTTCACCCTTTTCCTAAAGTGCCCCTCACCCCTCTTATAAAAGGGCACTCCCCCTTCCCTAAAATTCACACCTTCAAATCCTTTTGGTTTAGCCAAACCCAGCCCAAATATCCTCTCAACTTCCCTCACGTCATCTTAGAGGCCTTCCTTTATTTAGAAAGACAACCTAAAGAGTCGTTGTTGTTTCCATTATAAAATAATAAATCCAATATCTTCTATATACTATGATGTTATTATAAATATAGTATATCCATATTAGTTATTTTATCAATCCTATGGATGAAAATTTACCACAGGTGCGTACGTACGGCTTACCATCTCCATTTCATGGTGTAGTTTGTTATTCAAACATTTCATCAATTGGATGGGTACAATAATGAGTATAAATGATTTAAATAATAAATATGACATTTTAATGATTCTGTATATATGATATACCAACCAATTATATATGATTTTAATATCAAAAGAATGGTATTGTCGCTTGTGCCTACATACGGAATACCGTCTCCGCGAATGTGATATGATTCATTCCTCATCGTATCCATTCAAGACTAATTATCAAATTATGGTTAAAAATAATGTTTAAGGACTAGATATCAATCTGGATATGAATAATTTACAACCTATCTATAATAGACATGGCTTATGTAACAAAACATATAAAATAAAACGAATCAGTTAACACCCAAAACGACTATAACACATAGACATTATTTACAAAGCAATGTTAAAAGATCATATATGATATCATATTAATTTATATGATTCGTGTATAATTTAATAACAATTATTTCACCATTATATGGGAGGTTAACCTACCCACGTCCAAGGAAAAGTACAAGGTAAGGGTTAATTTCACAATCACTTTATTATCCAAGGTTGGTTTACATAAGTATCTACTGGGACCTATTTATCATCCACATCCATGTTCCTTAAAAATGTATTTCAAAACATTTTTACTATTTAATAGAATATGGGTTAATGTCATTTATACCCTTATACGATTTTGAGAAGAATCTTTCTGTCATTTTCCAAACAAGGTACTTTTAACCTTCTCGACAAAATTAAGGTAATAATGTCTTTTTTTAAATTATACGGTGGGTGCGGATATTTTCCGCCATTATAAAATCTTCGAAGCATCCCTTACAAGATTATAAGAATATTTTCAATGTAAATATTTTATTTTATAGTGATGTGACTTTTAAATGATTTCAAATAGTGATATTTCTCTGAAATAGTTTTGATTTCATCTATGTCAACATCCTTTGATGGATTTTAATCTTATTTGAAGTTCATTTATGATGATACAAAACTTCCATATTGTATTGAAGGTTTTGTGATATTTTTTACTGTGGATGTTTTGTTTTTATACCATTCATGGTTATGGATAAAGTGTTGACATTTCATATGCTAGTTTTAATATGAATGTTGATGTTATGTTTAAACCTATTCATATGAGGAATGCATTGGACTTAGTAAGTGACAGGTGGAGCCTTCTATTGCTCCTCGATGCATCGGTGGGTCTCATGAGACAAACTAGTGTGTTTTTACAAGGCCTTGACAAAATCTTATTTGTAATCTTGGCACAAGGACTTGACTTTGTGATTATAAAAGTATGGTATTATGCATTCCATCATTATGAAATGGGTTATTGATATTGCATGTTATTATTCGACTAGTATAATATCCATGTGAATACATAAGTGGAATTGTTTCATTTTATTTTTTCCATAGTTCAAGTTTAAAAGGATTTTGTTTTAGTTATACATTACCTTAAATGTATATCCTTATTAATAAAAGATTCCTCTGTTTTTTATCCTTACTGAACATCTGAGATCACCCATTTCTGGGTTTGTTTTTCCCAGGATGTGAAGAAGTATTTTATGGCTGGCCTGTAGGGATAGTCTGAGAGGATATGAGTGTGGACTATGGAGACTTTGTTACTTTAGTTTTTCACTTTATGATTTAATGTAAGACTTATGAATGTATCTAGTATTTTCAAGACTTCTAAACTAATCGGTCTTTCGAGACATGATCTTTTGTGATCATGCCAATGAAATGTAATAATTCACCGACTCTGCATAACTGGGGTCAGGGCATTACAGTTGGTATGAGAGGAAGTTTAGTACTAACCATGGAAGCTATATTTAGATAAACTCTGATTAGAGGACATTACCCTAAGATAGACTTTGAGGATTAGTATAGAAGAAATTCCTAGAATGATTAGGATAATTCTCATTTTCCTTACAAACCATTATGAAGGGTTTATGAGCATATACTTATTCAAAAAAATTATGATTATGGATTATATCCACAAACTGTTCAATTTATGTTAAGTGTTTTACCAGTTTGGGATTATGTATTGTGATTGATAAAATAATCTAGTGTATGCCATTGTTTAGAAATGGCACCTAGTGGAAGGAATGGAAACCGTATCAATGCACGCACTCCAAGTAAAGATTTCCCTCCTACTCAAGATAATTACAGTGGAGCTAGTGATACAACTAGTGCTGATAAGCTTATCACCATACTATGACACCTCAATCTGGTTATGAATAATAACCTTACACGTATGGAGAACCCTGATCCGCAGCGTGGAGGATAAATGTTAGATCACTTCATGAGGCAAGAAACACCAACATTCAATGGGAGTACAAATCTATTGGTAGCTGAGCAATGGATAAGTTCAGTAGAGAAAATATTTCAGGCTTTGGAGAGTAGTGAAAGGGAAAAAGTTTTCATGGCAGTTTATCACCTCACTAGAGATGCTGATAAATGGTGGTCATTGATACAGAACACAAAGGAAGATGGAGAAGTATCAAGTATATAATGTAGGGAGTTTAAATAAATTTTTTTATAAAAATACTTTCCTCATGACCATCGAGCGGATATGGAAAGAAAATATCTTACTCAGAGGAAAAATGAGGATGAGAATGTTATGAAGTATGAGGCTAACATTACAAAGTTAGCAAGGCATACTACAGATTATATACGTAACCCAAGAAGTAATATCGATCATTTATTTGATGGGTTAAAACCATTTCTCTGTCAATCATT
The DNA here is from genome assembly GCA_963277665.1 of Viscum album. Classification (NCBI taxonomy): domain Eukaryota; kingdom Viridiplantae; phylum Streptophyta; class Magnoliopsida; order Santalales; family Viscaceae; genus Viscum; species Viscum album. Next base: position 1,938,187,546 of record OY728142.1, read on the forward strand.
TGTCTCACAATCCTTCACGTCATACGAAAACATGGTCTCATGTGATATCAAGATGGAAAAGGAATTCTCTACGTCTTACGACTTTAAAGAAAAGAATGAAAAGAAGAGATCATCCGATCACTCTGGAAATGAAAATAAGGGGAAGAAGGGAAAATTCAAATATCCATCCTACAGTAAATGTGGGAAGAAACACCCCGCTACTTTCTTGAAGGGAATGGAAGTCTGTTACAAGTGTGCTGAAAAAGACCACCTAGCTCGTGATAGCAAGGGGAAGAAAGAAGTTACCGATGTTCAATGCTACAATTGTAGGGATATGGGACATTATGCAAATTAATTTTCTAATCATCAAGCAAACTTACCATAGAAAAGGACAAGGGATCAAGGCCATGCTTATGTGATCACTACTGTTGAGGTTGAAGCTTTGAAAGACATGGTGGCAGGTAATCTAATGGCGTCCTCATGTTTAGCCAATGCTTTATTTGATTCTATATTGCCACATTGTTTCATATCTTCCCATTTTTCTATGAAAATTAGATATTTCCAATTTGATTTTACAATAGAGTTATCAGTGAAAACTTGTAAGGGATGTATCATTTCAACAAAGTTTTGTGAATCAGTCCCCATTAAGGCACATAAATATTATTCATCTGCTGATCTCATTGTCATACCCATGATTGAATTTGATATAATTATCGGTATGGATTGTCTTTCAGACCATGATGAAAAAATTTATTGTAAGAAGAAAGAGGTTATGGTTTTTGATGATGATGATAAAGAACACCTTATCTTTAGAGAAAAATCATCACCACCTAATTCTTATCTAGATCCACCCCCAGTAGCTCAAATAAATTCAATTATTGGGTAGGAAGAGAATGAAATAACTATGAGTGAGGAAAGGAATGTACGAATAGAGTATGTACCTATTGTGCAGGAATAGGTAGATGTTTTTCAAGAGGATTTACCTGGAAATCCTCCAGAATGAGAAATTGAGTTTTTCATTGACCTAATTCCTGGTTCAAGGCCCATATCAAAGACCCCTTAAAGAATGGACACTATGGAATTAGTGGAACTAAAGAAAAAATTAGAGTAATTGATTAATAAGGGATTTGTTCGCCCCAATGTTTCTCTATGGGGAGCCCCGATTCTTTTTTTTAAGAATGAAGATGGATCTATGAGGTTGTGCATTGAATACAGAGAGATAAATGCTATAACAATAAAGAAAAAGTATCACCTACCTCACATTAATGATTTATTCGACCAACATCATGGAGCTCAATAATTTTCAAAGATTGACCTTCGATCTGGATATCATCAGTTCTGTGTGAAGAAGGAAGAAATTCTGAAAATAGCATTTCGAACCAGGTATGGGCATTACGAGTTTACAGTAATGCCTTTTGGATGGACTAATGCACCATCTATCTTCATGGATCTAATGAATAGTGTTTTCAAAGAATATCTTGATGACGTTGTAGTGGTATTTATTGATGATATATTGGTATACTCCAAAAGATACGAAGATCATGAAAATCACTTGCACGTTATCTTGAAGACTCTGAGAAGACATGAATTATATGGGAAGTTTAGCAAGTGTGAATTCTGGATTTAAGAGATTTATGTTCATGGCCATATTTTCTATAAGGATGGAATCTCTGTTGATCCTTCTAAGACAGGAGCAATGCAAGAATGGACAACACCAATGAGTATAACTGAGGTACACAGTTTTTATTGGTTTAGCAAGTTACTATTGAAGTTTCGTCCAGAATTTTGCCCGATTGGCTAACCCATTAACGAATATGATATGTAAAGGGGTTAAATTTTTTTGGACAAAAGAGTGTGATGAATGTTTTGAAGAACTGAAGAGAAGATTAGTCAATGCTCTTATCTTGACTCCATAATTGGGGAATGATGAGTTTGTTATTTATAGTGATTCTTCAAAGAAAGGGCTTGGTTGTTTCCTTATGAATAATTATAGAGTTATTTCCTATGCATCGCGATAGCTAAAAATTCATGAGAAAAATTATCCTACTCATGATCTTGAGTTAGAAGCTATAATATTTTCTTTGAATATTTAGATACATTATCCCTATGGTGAAAAATGTGAGATATATACTGATCACCAGAGTATGAAGTATATTTTCTCACAGAAAGAACTCAACATGAGGCAAAGGCGAGGGATTGAACTACTCAACGATTATGACTTCGCAATTCACTACCACCCGGGGAAGGCAAATAAGGTGTAATATGCTTTGATCAGAAAGGATCAGGGAGTTTTGTACAAGATGAGAGTTGAAAGGGATCCTATTTTCATGAATCTAGTAAAGATGGATATGGGAATCACCATGGAAGGTGAAACATCAATGCTTTTTCAAATGGGTTCCAAACCATCTCTACTAGAAAGGATAAATAGTTTTCAGACCGGTGATGAAGAGTTTCAAAAAAAGATTAAATTTTTGAATGATGGGAGATTAATTGACTTCGTATATGAAGATGAAATTTTGAAATTCGGGTACAGACTTTGTGTTCCTAATATACCTGATCTAAAAAGAGAATTGTTGAACGATGCTCATAGTTTCAATTTCTCTATACACTATGGTAGCACTAATATGTATAGATATTTGAAGGAACATTTTTCGTGTAAAAACATGAAGAGGGAGATTTCTGATTTTGTGTCAAGATGTATGGTTTTTCAACAAGTGAAGGCTGGAAGGAAACATCCTGTAGGAGTCATGCAACCTCATCCCATACCTATGTGGAAATGGGATAATATTATGATAGACTTTGTCATGGGACTACCAAAGACTCCTAGAAGGAACGATGCAATATGGTTCATTGTTGATCGTCTTACAAAGTCAACACATTTTCTTGCTATAAGAGAAGATATACCACTTGAACATCTAGAAAGAATATATTTTAATGAAGTAGTGAGACTTCATGGAGTACCACTATCTATTGTTTCTGATCGTGATCCACGTTTCACGTCAAGATTCTGGAAAATCATTCAGAAAGCCCTGGATACTGAATATCGTTTGAGCACTACCTACCACCCTCAAACTGATGGACAATTAGAACAAACTATTCAAACCTTAGAATACATGTTGAGATCCTTCTCACTTGACTTTCAGGGTATGTGGGATCAATATTTACCTCTGGTAGAATATTCCTATAACAATAGATTTCATTCAAGTATTTAGATGGAACCATATAAAGCGATATACGGAAAGAGATGTTGCACACCAACCTGTAGGGATGATGTTGGTGAAATAAAACTCATAGGCCTATAACTTGTGGAGGAAATGATGTAAAAGATGAAGGTAATCCAAACCCACATCAAAGCAGCTCAAAGTAGGCAGAAGAGCTTTGTCGATAATCGAACAAAGGATTTGAAATTTCTAGTCGGTGACCATGTTTTCATGAAGGTATCTCCATGGAAGGGAGTCATAACATTCAGTAAGAAAGGTAAATTGAGTACCAGATATATCGAACCTTTCAAAATTCTAGAACGAATTGGGGTTGTAGCTTACCGTTTGACAATACCGCCAAGTCTCTCCAAAGTTCACGATGTCTTCCACATATCACTATTGAGAAAATACATGACTTACCCAACACATGTAATCACCTATGAAGAATTAGAACTGGAACCCGATCTATCTTATTGCAAAGAGCCCATCAGTATTCTTGATACAAGAGAACAAGTATTGAGAAACCGGATGACACATCTAGTAAAAGTTCGATGGAGAAATCATAAGATGGAAGAGGCGACGTGGGAATCTGAGGAACTTATGATGAAGAACCACCCGAGTATTTTTATGTAATAACAAACTAGAAATTTCAAGGACCAAATTATTTGAAGGAGGGTAGAACTTAACACCCCAAGCTTCCATGGTACGCCTCTCTTTGAATAACGAAATAGCTTGCATTCTACGCAACTTAGAGATTCTAACACACCACTACCAATCAAAGTAACTATTATGAATAGTAATACCCAATTTTTGAAATTTTATAAATTTAATTATTCAAATTGAAATTCATTTTTCAATTAATAATATCAAAATTAGATTAGGGTAAATTTTTGGTATTTTTCTGAAAACATTCAGTTTTTTATAAATAGTGAAAAATACTAAATTTTAATTAAAAACAATTTTTTTAATCAAAATAATTTATAATGATAAATTATAATATTGAGTGGTTTTAAATTATATTTAGATAATATTTTTACCATTTAATCCAATGTTTGTAATTGGATGTGATTTCACATTTAAACTAGACATAAACGAGTGTCAATCTTTTGATAGTTATTATTTCTTAAAAAGACGCTTTTTGTTTTAACAAAAGAAATTAATTTTAAATTAATTCTTGCCACTTATGTGTTTTGAATTTAGAAAAATGGATTCCATATTTATAATTATGAGGTACAAATTGTGTAAATATGTAACTTTTATTTTTAGACATTTAGAAAATTACTTCGGTAAATATTTTATTTACCATAGTTAAAGGGTAAATCCGGAAAATAAGGGTAAAAAATTAATATTATAATAATATTAAATTACCCTAACACGTGTCCTAACAATATTTTATAAGGCATGTCCGACCATGGGCATCCTTGGGTCGATTTTGGGACCCCATGGAGCCACTTGTAAGTGATAAGGACACTTTATATTAATTAAGTTAAAGTAAATACAAAAATGACATAAGCATATATCTTTTAGTAAAAAATATTTTACATAGGGTTACACATATGATAAATTATAATATAAATATTCATTAGAAATATAAACATATTTAATACATAATTGGATTTTATTTATAATTTTTAGACGTTGAATAATTAAATTTATTTATGACACAATGGTGATGTAGTATTTTCCTTATTGATGAAAGAATCAAATAAATGGTATTATAAATGTCAAAATAAATATAATTTTAATGTTTTGATTCCATCCACGAATATTATAGGTTAATATGACATGTTAAAATTCATTAAATTAATATAGTTCGAATTAATAAAGTTTTTAGGACTTTAACCAAAATCAATTATTAAATAGTATCAAAATTGACATAAAAGTGTTTTTAAAATAAATACTATATTATTAATTGATATTCTATTCTTAAAAATCTATGGTTTAGAAAAATAACTTATATAAGGTTATATATATTAATAATGAACCACTTTTGGTTCTATTGGCTTGTTATAGTTTGTTTATTAACCATATAATATAAAAATATAAAGAGACATGGTAAATGTCAAACTATTTAACTAAGAGTTAAATATAAATGATAAGTTTAATTTGATGACCTAAACCTATCTAAAATCCATTGGTTGAAATTATTTAGACCCATACATACCCTATACTCTAAATAAGACACTTTTTAGCCATTATAAACTGAATATTAATTTATTATAAAATAATATTTCACTCTTTTCTTAAGGTGCCCCTCGCCCCTCTTATAAAAGGGAACTCCCCTTCCCTCAATTTCACACCTTCAATTCCTTTTGGCTCAGCCAAACCCTACCCAAATATCCTCTAAACTTCCCTCAATTCATCCTAGAGTCCATCCATTATTCATAAATCCATCCTAAGGATCCCTTTTGATAAAATCAAAAGGAAGAGCCCCAAAAAGAGGTAATAATTTCACCACCCTCTTCAAGATATTTTCTTCTTCCAATTATTATTTCCTTGTTGTCTCCATTATAAAATAAAAACACAAGTGTATTATATAATCTCTAATGTTATTATAAATATGGTACAACTATATTAGTTATTTTATCCATCCTATGAATGAAAAAATCACCACACGTGCGTACGTACGGCTTACTATCTCCACGTTGTGGTGTCGTTTGTTATTCAAACAGTTCATCAATTGGATGGGAACAATAATGAGTATAAATGATGTAAATAATAAATATGACATTATAATGATTCTTTATATATGATATACTAACCAATTATATACTATTTTTGTATCAAAATAATGATATTCTTGCTCGTGCATTCGTACGGACTATTGTCGTCAAGAATGCGATGAGATTCATTCCTCATCGTATCCATTCATGACTAATTTTCAATTGATGGTTAAAAATATTGTTTAAGGACTTGATATCATTCTGGATATTAATAATATACAACCTATCCATAACAAACACAACTTATGTTACAAAACATATAAAAGAAAATGAATTAGTTAACACCCAAAACGACGATAATACTAAGACATTATTAACAAAGCAATGTTAAAAGATCGTATATGATATCATATTAATGGTTATGATTATTTTATAATTTAATAACAACTATTACACCATTATAAAGGAGGTTAACCTACTCTCTACCAAGAAAAAGTACATGTTAAGGGTTAATTTTACAATCTCTTTATTATCCAAGGTTGGTTTACGTAAGTATCTACTGGGACCACTTTATCATCCACATCCATGTTCCTTAAAAATGTATTTCAAAACATATTTACTATTTAACAGAAAATGGGTTAAAGTAATTTATACCTTTACAGGTTTTTTAATGGAATCATTTTTCCGTTTTCCAAACAAGGTACTTTTAACCTTTTCGACAAAATTAAGTTAAGAATGTCTTTTTTTAACTTATACGGCGGGTGCGACTATTTTCCACCATTATAAAATCGTAGAAGCTTCCCTTACAATATTATAAGAATATTTTCAAGGTAAATGTTTTATTTTATAGTTATTTTACTTTTAAATGATTTCAAAAAGAGATATTTCTCTCAAATAGTTTTGATTTCATCTATGTCAACATCCTTTAATGGATTTTAAGCTTATTTGAAGTTGATTTATGATGATACAAAACTTAAATATTGTATTGACGGTTTTGTGATATGTTTTTATATGGATGTTTTTTTATATACAATGCAAGGTTTATGGATAAAGTATTTACATTTTGTATGCTAGTTTTAATACGAATGTTTATGTTATGTTTAAACCTGTTCATATGAGGAATGCATTGGACTTAGTAAGTGATGGGTGGAGCCCGCTATAACTCTTCGATGCATCAGTAGGTCTCATGAGACAAACTAGTTTCTTTTAACAAGTCCTTTACAAAATATTATTTGTAGTCTCGGCACAAGGCCTCGACTATGTGGTTATGAATGTCTGGCATTATACATTCCATCATTATGAAAGTGGTTATTGATATTGCATGTGATTATTCAACTAGTAGAATATCAATGTGAATAAGTAAATGGAATTATTTCATTTTTTCTATAGTTCATGTTTAAAAGGATTTTTTTAGTTATACATTGCCTTAAATGTTTATACTTATTTATGAAAGTTTATGCTATATTGTCATCCTTACTGGGCATCTGAGATCACACGTTTCTATTTTTAATTTTTCCTGGGATGTGAATAAGTATTTTATGAATGACCTGCAGGGATAGTCTGAGGGGATATGATTGTGGCCTATTGAGACTATGTTGTTGTTGTTTTTAACTTTATTATGTAATGTATGACTTATAAATGTATCTAGTATTTCCAAGACTACTAAACTAATCTGTCTTTCGAGACATGATCTTTTATGATCATGACAATGATATGTAATAATGCACAGACTCTGGGTAACTGGGGTCGGGGTGTTACAATAGTAAATTTATATTAGTTTTATAAATTAATAATAATAAAACTTCATCTCAGTTTTATTATTATTCAATTTAATTAATTTTTATAATTTTTTATTTAGTTACTAAATATTTTATGTTTATGTTAGACATATTTTGGTCATTTGGGGTATAACATCAATACTACAACACTGTATTGACCATGGTAAAATGTTTTATGTTTAAATTATATATATAATATAGAAAAAAATATATTTTTCATAGTTATAAATTGCATAAACTTTAACAATATTTAAACCTGTCAAGAAAAATGAACCACAATAATCCATGGACATGACAGTCTATATGACAAACCATATCTTTAATAAACAATATTTCGTGATTCGTTACATAATAGATAACATTGTAAATCCAATAAAACATATAATAAATGTGTATTTTTTTAATTAGGTACAAATAATATCAAATTTTCACATAAATACAACCAAATAATTAAAAACATCTTTAACATTATCTAAAAATATGATGTTCTTCTTAAACATCATTGGATAACCTTGGGACATACATAAGAAATGGGTGAGCTATAAATCCCAGTAAGGTAATAAAAAAACATTTTGAAAGTATTACATGTCAGTAAATATACAATTCATTTTGACTTAACTGTGTTGAGAATCATAATCTTCAACAATGAGGAATGATACAACATGATATCATAAAAGAACCATGGGAATGTTGATTCAACATTAATCGTGACATCATAATCATAAGTCGAGGATAACTACAAATACATCATAATTTTTTTAAAAGTAAAATCATGGAGTATTTTAACTCTATAATACAATAAATTATTCCATATGAGATTAAAATACTACCCAATTCATTATAGTGATATATAATTTCTGGTAAATATGATTAATTCTTATCATATACATGAATAAGTGTTCCACATAGATCATTTAACATATGGTAATATGTCACAATGAATGAAAAAATGATTATGGAATTTTTAATACATTCATGAATGTCCCTAGTCAAAAAAGTATATGTATTTATAGTTGAGTTACCATGAGTGAAATTGGTGATGTTATTCAAACTAGAAATGTTTGGTATAAAAACATTATAGGATAATTTTGTTGACATAATAGGGGTACACAATGAATAATTGGAGAAATTAATTAGAGTTAAAGGGGTATAAAATTTCATTAAAATCATAATGGATGTAATAGATATATTTAATAACATGATATAATATGAAAAATTTGGAATTGCAACGAATAATACAAAAATAGTTGTTGAATAAATTTTTGGAATGAAAAAATTGATAGATAATTTCCCATTAATATTTGGTATAAATAATGAATCATGTTGTGGAATAATGAGATTGTAAGAGGACTATAATAAATGGAAAATAATAAGGGATGTTAGTGGGATTTGTTAAATTATATCCCATCATTACTAATTAGAATAAAATGGCATTACATAAAGAAGATCCTTCAATAAAGAGGAGAAGGAGAGGATCCCTTACCTTGAGTGAGAGTTTCCAAAACATGTGAAGGGTCCTATTGAGAGGTTGGGGTCACATTTGGAGGGTTATACAGAGTAATAGAATGTTTATAGTAATTATAAAATGGTTTTTAGTTAATTATAATTAGATATTTTTCAGGTTTATACCAGAAAATTTAGGAGACTTGTGTATTATTTTCCAAAACAAGGTTTTTCACTCTATAAAAAGTAAAAAATATAGAAAAATGTATCAAATATTTATTCTGTTATTTATTTCATGGAGGATTGGTTTCCATTATTTTATTTTTCATTGAACTAATAACAAGAAAATAATAAATTTATTGATGAGGAAAAGAGTCAACATTATAAATAATTTTATTAAAAAAATAAATTAAAATATATGTTTTAGAAGACTAAAGATGTACATAAAAAATTAATTCAATATAGAAAAAACAAATTATATTAATATGAAAATATTTATTTCATAATAGACACATTTTATGTAATATATTAAATTAATTTTGGGTCACTATGATATCATAATACATAGCTTATATTTTTACCACAATTATTTATTATTCAAAATTTCTTCGATCATAGAAAATTTTAAAAAATTAAATGATGTTTCATTTGGATATGATGATTCCAAAAATAATTCTCTATATATGATAAATTATACATTAAAATTAGAATAATTTTTCTTTGTAAAATACTATTTTTTCTTACAACAACAGTTTTTTGATGCTCATTAAAATTAAATTCCTACTTCATAAAATTTTATTATATATTATATTTAATATGAACTATTTGATAATATTTTTTTTAAATATGTTTTAAAGAATTATTGAATTCATCCAAATTAATTGTATAATTGGAATTACATATTACCCATAAATATAAATGGAATTTTTTTGTTTTAAAATATAATTTCTACGGACTCATTAATTAATGATATATATATTTAAAAAAAATATAAATATTCTTGAAAATAAAACATAAATATTCATAATGTTAGGGTGAAGATATATATTTTTTCAATACACCTATGAATCTTCTAAAGTTAATGTGCCGAATAATGATATTTTATTTGGGTAGTTCGGTGAACATGGTTTGGGTCATGATATCGATGACCATGAAATTCTTCAACAAATTGTTTTTATGGTGCTTTAGTTTTTAAATCTCAACATCATCTTGGTTAATTAAAAAACCCAAAGGTATTATCATCATTCAATGTTTTTGTAAATTGGATTCATAAAATTAGATCCTACTGGTCTAGACAATAACTTCTTCCATCTTTTTCAATTTCATTTATCATAACCCTTGATCTGAAAAGATCATGTGTTCAACAATAAATGTAATTTTTTTGAATAGTTGTGATGTTTGAAATTTTTTTAAATATTATGGGTGATATCCAAACTAGTAAATTTGTTTTCTATAACCACATTACATAATAGGGAATTTAATTTTGTCAAAAAGATAATTTTACTTATAATTATAATTTTGGTTACAATGTCACACCCCCATGAAAGTATTCATTCAAAATTTTAGCATCAATTAGTAAAATTGATGAGGGTACCTATTTTTAATCTCCTCTTCTAGATCCCATTTTCTTCATTAAACATGAGGTCTGTCTAATAAACTTTGACTAGGTGAATAGTCATTTTTTGTTGAACCTTGTATCTATCAACTAAGGTATTCACCATCTACTCCTCATATAAACTATAATTCTCTACTTCTACAACCAATTGATGTAGTACGTGCATAGGGTATGGTATATACTCTTATAATAGGGATACATGTTACATGTCTTGTACTTTAGATAGGATAGTTTGGAGAGATAATCGATATGACGGTGCTCTGATATGATGAAAGATCTCAAATGAGATGGTATATCTAGGATGAAGATTTCCCTTATTTCCAAATATCATGAATTTCCTTCATGGAGATATATGATGGAACCCTTTACCACTAACATAAAGCTTTATGTCTTCTCAATAATTTTCTTCATATATTTTATATAATGTTTTGGCATAGTTAATATTATTCTGAACAGGTTGAATATTTTCAGTCATCTCTTGACTAATATTGGGTCTCATTGGATTCAACACTGTCACATAATCCCATCATGTGAAAATTTTGACCCATCTTCCCATACAAAGACTCAAAAGGTGAAATTTGTATTATATAATGGAAATTTGTATTATATGAGAATTAAAATAGGGGAATTTGATGGTCCCAACAACATTGGATATCCATTAAAAATGATCTCAATATAACTTACATTGTTTTAAATGTCACTTTAGACTGAGAATCTATGTTATGGTGATAAAAAGTTATAATTATTATTTCTGTATTCAATGCATGATGAAGTCATCTCCAAAACCTCAAGGTAAACCATGGATATAATTAAAATACTATTTATAGTAGAACTAAAATAGTTTTTATAACATAAATAATCTATATCTTAGTGAGTTGGTAATGATCAAAATATTCCTTAATTGTAATGAAATTATCTGAATTGGTATGGTGAATCACTATCACATAGATTTTGTTATTTCCATTAGTTTTCATAGGTATTCCTATTATGAAATCCACATTTTTTTTACCATTTCCATACTAGTATGGGAAGTTTTTACAAACAATCCTTAGACTTCTTTTTTTCCTTTATATTCTTTCATAACAATCATTGAGATACAAACTCTACTATTTATCTCTTAATGTTATCTAACTAGTAAATTTTATTTAAATATCTACACATCCTAGTTATTCATGGATAAATAGATAATAATGATCTATAAATATATTCAACAAGTTCCCTAATTAGTTATGGTTTTGATGGGACTCATATCCCAGTTCCAAGACTTTTAACGTTGTCTCCAATAAAGTTGATCTCCATAATATTGTCTACCTTCTTCTGTAGAAACTCATCAACTCTCTTGGCCTCCCAGATCCTCTCAATAATATACAGTTGATAAGTTAGTTGAAAAATATTTGATTAAAATCATTTTATTGTTTCCATATCAATTCATTCCATGTATAATATTATTAGATTCCTTACAGTCCTTTTCACGAACATAGTTGCATGATCATCTCAACACAGTTCATTTACCACATAATTTTCATTCCCATGTTGGTAATTGATTGAATTATCATAATCCTTGATTATATCTAAGCACCTCCATTGGGGAATATTATTCTCCATTTTTATGAACATATAATTGAGTTTTTTATTATCTGTATAAATAATACACTTCTCTATGTAGTAGAAATGTCACAAAGTGTTTAATTAAAATATCAATTTATCCAATATTAGATTACGAGTTCAGTAGTTCTTCTCATATAACAATAGTTGGAGGGGGGAATAGGCTATATATTTTTTATTTTTCAAGAGTACTAATTCCAAGAACATTTAAGATGCAACATTGTAGGTCACAAATTTTTCCCCAATGGTTGGTAATGTGCATATATTTAGAGCAATTAGCCTCATATTCAGCTCATTTAAAATTTCATGACATTAAACATTCTAGAAAATATGACTCATTTACAAGTTTTATTGGTCAGGTATTGAATATATTGATTGTTTTATAATAAATTAATTATAATACCCCTAAATTCTTGGGAAACATGGTAGTTCTCTCATAGAGGAAGGTCTATGACACACTTCTATCATCTTTAGTTTTAATGGATCCATAAAGATCTATTTAATGTGGATGAAATTCCCCAAAAATAATATCTTTTCCCAAAATGAACTCACATTTTGTGTACCTTTTATACAAATTTTCTTTCTACAGGGTCCTGAGTACAATATTCATATTCTCCTCTTCTTCCTCTATCCATTTATTGTATATTATAATATCATCAGCAAAGTCTTCTGAAAATTTTTCTAGGTTACCCATAACGACTCAATTCATCAAATTCATGAATATTTATAAATCATTTATAATTAAAAATGGAATCACAAGGAACTCATAGTGTCCATAACTTGTCTGAAAACTAGTCTGGGATATATCCTCATTCATTAACTTTAGTAGATTATATTCTAACAGAATATCTGTTTCGTAGAAATATTGGGCTCCATGTAGATGATAGAACAAATTATCAATCCATGATATAGGATAAATTTTTATTACAAGGATAATGATGACCTCATGATAATCAATGCATAGGTGCATTGATCCTTAATTATTATTGAACAAGAGTGCCAGTGTACTCCACATGGATGAAATTGGGCCTAAAAACTGTAGATACCCAAAGCATGACGTACATGGAAATTACATTACATTTTTGTAATACTTCATACATAACAAAAATAGACGCCCAATGATCGTATTAGTTTAGTGACTTTGGAAACTCAGAACATAATCTTCTAATCATGGTGAAAGATATTAAACCTCTCCCATAAAGATCTTCCCCTTTGGTTTTTGTACCTAAAACCATTATTTATATCCTGGGGAAAAGAAACATATAAATGGGTGAGCTCAAATGCTCTGTCAGGGTAAACAAAAGGAATTTCAATCATATCTTATTATAATGATCATAACGTTTAAAATATTATCCCACATAAGAGGTCATAATATCAAGTCATGGGATAAATCATAGAACTGCAATGCAATGAGAACAATCAGAACATAAGACATGTAAATTTTTGGCAAACACACATAATCAAAGAAAATAATTTCATATCAGTAATGGCTCATCGTCAAGACCATCATAGCGGACAAAGTCCATTACTGAACCGAGTTCACTCCTCGTTCCAACCTTGTAATAATGAACCAGATTTACTTTCTATTCCATCCATGTATATCTCATGAGATAAAAATATTTACCCAATGTATTAGAGGGATATATAGGTCCCTCCCATCTCATAAAAAATCAATTCTTATGTGTTCTATAAAATCATAAATCATGCATCATAGCATAACCCATTTAATAGAATATGATTCTTAAGCATCATTCCATCATAACATAATATATATAAGATAAAAGGACTTCATAAAAATAATTAAATCATAACATAATAAAATAAATGCAATAATAGGGATATAAACATAACCCTCTATCATCTTAGATCGAAAATAATTTGGATAAAACACTTGAACTTAGTTCTTGAGGAAAATAACCTTTCCTCTTCAAAAACATTTTCTGTTCTCAACATATCATGCAATAAAACAAGTTAATTGAAAATAAATGTGAAAACTTGTAAAGTAAGCTTCATGGAAATAATTTTCTATGAAAGAATGAAAATTCGTTCATGTCGTATAAGTTAAAAAACATTCTTCACGTACTTTGGCCGAAAAAGTCAAAAATTATCTCATACTGAAAACGAAAAAAGATTCCATTCTTATATTTTACTAAAAAATCACCAAGAGGTCAATTTGGATTTAAAAAATTGTATGAGGATAATATTACATGTTGAGGAAACATTGATGTGGATGATAAATATGCCCCAGTAAATACTGAAGTATAAACAATCTTGGATAAAAATGAGATTGTGAGACTTTCCCTTACCTTAGGTCAGATATGTTGTGTAAGTTTGTGAAACTTATTTATAATGATTTAAATAATTACATTTTCTTATTTCAGAATAATACTAATTGTTAGGATATCATATATGATTATATTCATATCTATTTATTAGTAACATTTCATTGTTACTCGTTATTCGGGTGTTAACTACTTTATGTTCTTAGGCATGTTTCGTCGAATAAATTCTTATTATTATTTTTAGGTTATAGATATATCATTTAAATAATGAAATTATTTTAATATATATCATATTTATTCATTCAATTCATTTATATAATAATTATTCAATGAAGATCATGTGGAACGAATCACATCACATCGTGGAGACGGTAGGCCATACGTACGCACGAGCGATGATATCATTCTCATGATTGTGGAATTGTATAGGTGTGTATGGTGTATAATATTTCATAATAAATATCATTTTACAATAATCATATATAGTTATTTCTTCCATCATTATACCCATCCAAGCATGTTGGTGATGAAAACTAGATTACACGCTAGCGTGGAGACAGTAGGCCATACGTACACATGTTTGGTGATTTAATTTTTTTATAGGATGGGTAGAAGATGTAATATGGTTGTTTCATATTCATAATAACATATAAGTATAAATGAGATACTAAAGTTATTACTTAAAAATTAAACAACTCATATTGGGTAAGTAGAAGAAGAAAGAAGTTTGAAAGAATCGGTAAAGGATGTTACCTCTTCTTCGACGTGCCTCTTCTAAACCTCCTCTTAGGGAACTAATGTTGGTATTTTAAGAATAACCGGACCTATGGTATGTTTCTAGGTAAGTTTATATGTGAATTGGGTAGGGTTTTTCTGAGTTTTAATGCTCAAAATGGAGTGAAGAGAAGAGAGAGGAGGTGCCCTTTTATAAGAGAGTAGAGGGGTGCTTTTGGATACCTCCAAAATATTAATTAATAATCAACTCAAATCCAACATAAAAACTTCCAATGTGACTTGAATCATAATATGAGATACTATAGGGTTTTAATATTATCAAAAAATCAAATTTAGACATGTTTTGATTTTATTTTAAACCTTATCATTTTGATTTATCCTTATTTAATCTATTTAATTTTATTTATGGTAATATTAGTCTAAATTTTAAATAGTTTTAAATATTTACTTATGTGTTGGGAATTTTCCATAAGTATATACTTTATGACATTTTTGACAATATAAATTTCAATTTTTTATTTTTAAATATTTTTGTGATTTTTAAACAATTTAATAATATGTTATTTTTATGAAATATCAATAGTATAAATTTTGACACTATTCATTTATTGGAATTTAAATAAAATACATACAGAAGATATGTTCGAACATGAATATTTAATATATTACCAAAATTTCATATTTATCTATAAAATTCTTGTAGCACATTAATTAGTTCATATAATATTTATTTTAATATTTTTAAAACCTTTTTTTGATATTTTTCTTACTACAACATTTTTTATAATTATTTAATATAATTATTTTTTCATAAAAATTTAAAATAAAATACTATGATTTAGAATAATCTAATAGATTTTATAATAATACTTTTAGACGAATTTGTATTTTAAAACAACTAACTTTCAAAATGTTATCTTTATTAAATTATGAAGGTGAAAACTATGACATCATTTAAAATAAAATAATACAAATGTCACAATCTATTTTATAATGCTTTAAATGGTCCACAAGTAGACCCTTGGATTCTTATGGGTTATATATACTCTACCAATAAGGTTTGGTCAAATTTTTGGTCATTTTTATGGGTATTATTATTTTAATAAAAATTATATTATTGATTTTTCACTAAATAAATAATTTTTACATCATTAATATATAAGCTATTAATGTAATTATATATTTCTTAAAAATTACAAATATAATACCAAGATGAATAAAAACATTTTATATTTCAAATGAGTATTTATAATAGAATTTATATTCTGTATAACATTATATTAGAAATAATTTAATTAATAAAGTTTGACTGAGACATATTTCACTTTCCTTTAAATAAAATAAATTAAATGTCTTACTATCATCCATGTGGTTCAAATAGATTCCATTCCAATGAAATTATGTTTGATACAGAAATATAATCATCCAATTATATTATGACAAGTGTTAGGGTAATTCATAATATTATTTTTACACTTAATTACTTAATTTACCATTAACTATGGTAAATAAAATTTACCGTATTTACTATTCATAATTACTAAAAATAAAATTATCCTATTAACATATTTTGGGCCTAATGATTAAAAACATGGAATCCATTTTTACAAATTCAATACACCAATTTTTTTGTATTTAATTTAAAATCATTCCCTCTATTAAGAAAACAGGTTTTAAAAGTTAAAACATTGCAAAAGATTGAAATGTTTTAACCTATGAATTCAATGTAAAATTAATAATAAGGAATTAAATTATATTAAATGGTAAAAATATATTCTGTTTATACTTTAAAACCATTAAATATTATAATTTATCCATATAAATTATATTTATGAAAAAAAGTTTTTTAAATTAAATTTTAGCGTATTTTTACTATTCATCAAAATATGAAATTTAACAGAAAAATGTTAAAAAATTATCCAAAGTAAATTTTTATATAAATGTTACAATTAATAAATTTATTTGTTCAAATTTAACTCATAATAATTTCAAAAACTAGATTTACAGTGGTTGCACCATCAAAAGCCGACAAAACTGCATTTTTTAAAAATACATATTTTACCCAAAAAATATATTTTGTTCTCATGCCATGTTCTATAATATGTGTAAGATGAATGATAATGTTATGAAATTAAAAATTTGGTCAATATTATTCATAATTTCTAGTTCATAATATTATTATAATAATATATCTTTGTTTAGTGAAACTCGGTATTGCGTACAACACATGCTATTAAAGAAGGTCGCTCTTGTGTGCAACATAAGCCAAGAATAGAGTTTGCGTATACTAAAAGCTAATACGGTGTTGCATATAGTGCAAGATAATCTTGGTTTAGCGTACAAAATAAGACATCAAAGAAATTAAAATGAATATTTCTCATAAAATATCAGGGTGTTACATTCAACCCACCTTAAAATGAATTTCTCCCTTGAAATTCATCGGGGTTATAAATCGTTTACTACTTGAAAGTTTCTTTCCTAGAAACGCACATCGTAAAAAGTAATACTAAAACATAATCTTAAAAAGGAATGTTAGAAACATAATGGTCACCAAAAGTGACTCAGCACTGGGTTTCCATATAGGAGAATATAGGTGAATATATGGATATAGAAGAGAAATCTAACCATCATGTCTTGATGAATAGTGGTGGAGAAAATGGCTATGAAAAATTAAACAATCACAAAGAAATAAATTTGTGATGATCTAAGGTAACATATAATTCATTGGATATAAGGGTACTAGGACAGCATTTTTGGTTTTCAAGATCATTTCCCTAAATTTGATGAATTTTTTCATAAGGATAAATACTTAAATGATTTCAGTGTAACATCATCGTTGGTCATTCCATTAAAAATTTCAGATTCATCTATTATTTAAAGAAATGAAGTATATTTTTTCATTATTTAAGTATTAGAAGATCATGCGATAGAATGACAAGTCATTCCATCTGCCTCTATCACAAAAAAGGTTAGGAGAAGATATTAAATATATATAAGTCCATTTATGGTGAGGTTAATCGTATATGGTTCCAAAAATGTACTTATACTTCATCTGTCATACCGCCTAATAAAATAAAACTAATTTCTACAAACCAGGGATTCCCTGTAGGCCAGTGGTAGGTGATAAAGGCTTGTCTCACTTCGGATGTTGGTTTGATTCCTGCAGCCTTGTTCGACGCGATGAGTTTTCGCCCATCCTACAGGTTGTCCATTTTCTAAATCTGCACTATTATAACATTTCAGAAATAATATAAAAAAGTTCTAGCCTTAAACAATACTATCTAATGTCTAACTTAATTCATTACAATCTTTACGATTATCCAAAATACTTCTATCCAATCTCATAGTATATAGAAAAATATTAATAGAGAGTTCATCTACCAAGCATGTGAATACCATCATTTATCCCAAGTATATCATAAGATATATCTTTTTCGTCACATTCCAAACACGTGAATACCTTAATCATGTATTCTCTTGAAACTTGAGTTAAAATATAACCTTAATGAAAACATTAATGTTGTGAAAAGTTAACACTTTCTACATACCAATATCCCAAAATTTCAATATAATCAAACCCTGATATCACCTTTTCCTTATATTAGTCATGAGCTCGTTAATACTATCAAACATATTATATTCTCCTTATCCCTTCATTATGAACATATCAAATGCTTTCTAAAAATATTTCAATCACTTTTCATGCTTACCGGTACCATACAATTATTGAAAAACAATACATAGATGTTCCAATATTCAATGATACTATAAGTGAGATTCCACAACACTATTTTGGAATCCCGTTACATAAACACTTACTCATTCCACCACTTCGTTTTCATATTCAACATCACCAATAGAGATTTTATGTGACTTCACTTTGTCTTTTTCCTTAAGAGGTAGTTTATGTCGATCATCATTAACCCTGGGATTAGGGAATTGGTAAGCATAATGCCCCATTTCCTTGCACTTGAAGAATTGAAGTGTTAGTGGTGCGTTCTCTGTAGTTTTATCTCTATTCATATCATTCGAAACCTTTTTCACATTACCTCAGCACTCAGTTGCTCTATGACCTTCTTTTCCACACTTAAAACATTTTCTATTCCCTTTAAGAAAATCTCCATCAAGCTTCTCTCCACACATTTATCATAAAGAAACATTTGTCTTATTTTCACCATTGTTTTGAGATTTTTCTTTGAACTCCATATTTCTTTTCTTGTCAAAACCATGAGATGGATATGTAACACGAACTTCTAGTTCTACCTTGATAGCACAAAGCACAATTTTTTCATAACTACTGAAGTATCTTATAGCTAATTCCCTTCGAAGACTTGGTTTTACGCTACTAAAGAATCGATCAACTTTACTTTTAGGTTGGATGATAAAGCCAGATGTATACCAAGAAAGCCTTTTAAAATTCACCTCGTATATACCAACAGATTCATCATCCTTTTTCTTAAGCTCAAGGAACTCCTTTTCCATCTTCGTTGGAAGAATACAAGGGAAGTAGTTATTGAAAAACAGGTTCTTGAACTTGTTCCATTCCATGGATTCAATTTCATCCTAGGGCCTTGTGTTCCTAATTAGAGTCCACCATTGGTCTTCTTCACCTACTAAATGGTAAACAACCAAAAGGACATTTTTATTTTCTGAAGAGCGAAGTATGGAAAATATATTTTCAATTCTATTGATCCATTGTTCTGCAATAAGTAGATCAGAAGACCCATTAAAAGATGGTGGACGTTGCCTAATAAAGGACTCTATAGAATTTTGTTCCCTTCTCTGTTCATTTGGAAGTCTAGAATGATTCATAGCTTGTGTAAGTATATCAATAAGATTTTTCACTCCATTTCACATAACATTTTGTTGTTTAATAGGAAAATCATTAAATTTCACTATACATTGACCATTAACATGGTTCCTTCGGGTTCTAGCCATTATCTAACACCCAAAAAGAATAGTGTGAGAGGAAAAAATAATACAAGGAAAACAACATAATAAAGGGTGAGTATGTTCAATATCTAACATCTTGGGTTTAATAATAGGTTATTCATAATCATGGTCACAATTCTAGGATTGTAACCTACACTTTATACTTAACCTTACAGACATCCCTAGAAATACCTTAAAAATATCTCTAGGGATCTCACTAAAGTTTTCGCATCTTAGTTTCCAAAGTTTAACTAAACATTCTCTCAGATACCAATTGTAGAGACCCAAAGCTTGACATACATGGACATTACATTACATTTGCGGAATAATTAATACCTAAAAAAACAAATGCCTACTGACCATATTATTTTAGTGTATTTTTAAACTCGAAACATAATCTTTTTATCAGGGTGAAGGATATTCAACATCTCCCATAAAGAAATTCCCCTTTTATTCTCTTACCTAAAACCATTCCTTATATCTTGTGGAAAAAGATACGTACAAAAAGTGAGATTAAATGCTCTATAACTGTAAACAAAAGAAATGTCAATCATATCATATTCTTAAGATCATATCATTTGAAAATCTTATCCCGCATAAGAGGTCATAATATCATGTCATGGGATAAATCATAGAACTGCAATGTAATCCCAAAAATCAGAACATAAGACACGAAACCTTGTGTAATACACACATAATCATAGAGAATCATTTCATATTAGTCAAGGATCATCTCCAATACCATCATAGCAGACAAAGTCCATTACCGAACAGAGTTTACTCCTCATTCCAGCCCTATAATACTAAACCGGATTTACTTGTCATTCCAGCCATGTCTATCTCATGAGATAAAAATATTTACCCAATGCATTGGAGGGAGATATAAGCCTCACACATCTCATAATGAAACCATTCTTATGTGTGCCACAAAATCATAAATCATACATCATAGCATATCCCATGTAATAGAATGGGATTCATAAGCATCATGTCATCATAACATAATCCATATAAGATAAAATGACTTCATAAAAATAATTCCATCATAACATAATCAAATAAATGTAATAATAGGGATAGAAACATAACCCTATATCATCTTAGATGGAAAATAATTTGGATAAAACACTTGAACTTAGTTCTTGAAGAAAATATCATTTCATCTTCAAAAACATTTTCTGTTCTCAACATGTCATGAAATAGAAGAAGTTAATTGAAAATAAACTTGAAAACTTGTAATGTATGATTCATGGAAATAATTTTCTATGAAATCATGAAAACTCTTTCATGACGTATAAGTTAAAAAATATTCTTCTCGTACTTTGGCCGAAAAAGTCAAAAAAGTATCTCGTACTAAAAATGACAACAGATTCCTTTCATATCTTTTACAAAAAATTCAAAAATAGGTAAAATTGGATTTAAAAATTTTTAGTAGGATAATATTACATATTGAGAAAACATGGATGTGTATGGTAAATATGCCCCAGTAAATAGAGAAGTATAAACAATATCGGATAAAAATTAGATTGCGGGATTTTCGCGTAACTTAGGTCTGATATGCTTTGTACATATCCGAACATCCTTTATAATGACTTAAATAATTTCATTGACTTATTAAAGAATCATATTCATTGTTTTTATATCATATATAGTCATATTATTATCAGTTTATTAGTAACATTTCATTGTTACGTGTTATTCGGGTGTTAACTGCTTTAGGTTCTTATGTATGTTTTGTCGAAGATTTTCCTATTAAACTTTTTAGGATATAACTATATCATTAACAGTATTTTATTAGTATAATATATATAATATTTATTCATTCAATTCATTTGTATAATCATTCTTCAATGATGATCATGTATAACGAATCACATCACATCGTGGAGACGGTATGTCGTACGTATGCACGAGCGATGATATCATTCTCATGATTGTGGAATTGTATTGGAGTGTATGGTGTATAATATATCAGAATCAATATAACTTTAAAATAATCATATATAGTTATTTCTTCCATCAATATACCCATCCAAGCATTTTGGTGATGAAAAACATATTACACCACGGAGTGGAGACAGTACGCTGTACGTACACACGCGTGGTGATTTTATTTTTTTATTGGATGGATAGAAGATGGAATATGGTTGTTTCATATTCATAATAACATATCAGTATACACAAGATATTTTAGTTATTACTTAAAAATTAAACAACTCATATAGAGGAAGTAGAAGAAGAAATAAGTTTGAAAGAATCAGTAAAGGATGTTACCTCTTCTTCGACGTGCCTCTTCTAAACCTCCTCTTAGGGCACAAACGATTGTCTTTTAAGAAGATAATAACCACTAGTATGTTTCTATGTATGTTCATAAGGGAAATGGGTAGGTTTTGGACATGTTTGAAAGCTTAAAATGGAGTGAAGAGAAGAGGGAGGAATTAACCTTTTATAAGAGAGTAGAGGGGTACTTTTGGAAACATCCCAAATATTAATTTATAATAAACTAAAATCCGACTGAAAAACTTCCAAAGTGAAAAAAATTCTAAGATGATATAATATAGGCTTGTAATCTCATCAACCAATCAAATTTAGAAATTTTTTATTTTATTTTAAACCTTATCATTTTGATTTATCGTTATTTAATCTATTTAATTTTATATGTGGTAATAATATTTTAAATTTTAAATGGTTTTAAATACTTACTTATCTATTTTGAATTTTCTATAATTGAATAATTTATGAAATTGTAGACCATATGAATTTCAATTTTTAATTTTTTTATATTTTTGTTATTTTAAACAATTTAATAATAAGTTATTTTTATAAAATATCAATACTATCAATTTTGAAACTATTCATTTATTTGAATTTAAATAAAATAAACTCAAGGAGATATGTTCGAACCAAAATATTTAATAGATTAATAACATTAAATATTTATTTATAAAACATTTTAGCACATTAATTAGTTCATATAATATTAATTTTAATATTTTTAAAACCATTTGTTTTGATATATTTCTTACTTCAACGTTTTTGTATAATTATTTAATATACTTATTTTTTGCATAGAAATTAAAACTAAAATACTATGGTTAAGATAAATCTAATATAATTCATAAAAATACTTTTAGTTGATTTAATAGTTTAATACAAACAACTTTTAAATTGTTATCTTTGTTAAATTATGAAGGTGACAACTTTGACATCTTTTAAAATAAAATAATATAAATGTCATAATCTATTTTCTAAGGAACTAAATGGTCCAAAAATCTACCCTTGTATGATAATGATTTATATATACTCTACCAATAAGTTTTTTTTATGTTTTGGGTCCTTTTGATGGGTATTATTATTTAAATAAAAAACATATTTTTGCTTTTTCACTAAATAAATAATTTCCGCACCATTAATGTATAAGATATTAAAGTAATTATATATTTCATAAAAATTACAAATAAATTTCCATGATTAAGATAAACATTATATATTTCAAATGAGTATTTATAATTGAATTTATATTCTGTATGACCTTATATTAAAAATAATATAATTAATAAGGTTTGAGTGAGACATATTTCACTTTTATTTAAATAAAATAAATTAACGGTCTTAATCTCATCCATGTGGATTCCAATAGATTCAATTTCAACCCAAGTTTTGTTTAGAGAGAAATATAACCATCCAATTATATTAACACATGTGTTATGGTAATTTTATAATATTATTTTTAACCTTAATTACTTGATTTACCTTTAACTGTGGTAAATAAAATTTACCGTCGTTACTATTCATAATGACTAAAAATAAAAAGTAGCCTATTAAAATATTTTGGACCTACGGATTCCAAATATGGAATCCCTTTTTCCAAATTCAATACACCGAAGTTGTAGGATTTAATTTAAAATTAATCCCGCTATTGAGAAAATGAGTTTTAAAAGTTAAAACATTGCAAAAGATTGAAATGTTTTTACCTATGAATTCAATGTAAAATTAATGATAATGACTTAAAATATATTAAATGGTAAAAATATATTCTATTTATACTTTAAACCATTCAATATTATAATTTTACCATATAAATTATCCTCATGAAAAAACAATTAAATAAATTTTAGCGTATTTTTACCACTCATCAAAATATGAAAGTTAACAGAAAAATATTAAAAAATTATCCAAATTAATTTTTTATATACATATTGCGATTAATAAGTTTATTTTGTAAAATTAAACTCATAAACATGTCAAAATCTAGATTTACAATGGGTGCGTCATCAAAAGGTGGAAAAACTACATTTTTTGAAAAATAATTATTTTACACGAAAAATTTATATTGTTATCATACCATGTTCTAGAATATGTGTAAGATGAATGATAATGTTATAAAATTCCAAATGTGGTTTATAATATTCATAAAATCTAGTTCATAATAATATTATAACAATATATTATTATTTACTGAAACTCGGTATTGAGTACAACACACGCTATTGAGGAATGTCGCTCTTACATGCAACACAAGCCAAGAATAGTGTTTGCATATACTACAAGATAAAACGGTGTTGTGTATATTTTAATATAATCTTGTTGTAGTGTACAACACAAGACATCAAAGAAATTAGAAAGAATATTTCTCATAAAATATCAGGGTGTTCCATTCAACCCCCCTTATAATAAATTTCACCCTCGAAATTCTTCAGGGTTATAAATCGTTTACTACTTGAATGTTTCTATCATAGAAACCACATATTAAAATGTAATAATAAAACTTAATTTTAAAAAGGAAAGTTAGAAACATAACTTCCACCCAAATTGACTCAGCATAAGGATTCTGCATAGAAGAATATAGGTGAAAATATGGATATGGAAGAGAGATCTAACCATCATGTTTTGATGAAGAGTGGTAGAGGAAATGGATATAAAAAATCAAACAATCACAAAGTCATAAATTTGTGATGATCTAAGGTACGATCTAATTCATCTGATATGAGGTTACTAGGACAACATTTTTGGTTTTCAAGATCATTTACCTAAAGTTGTTGAATTTTTGTATAAGGATAAATACATACTTGATTTCAGTGTAACATCGTCGTTGGTCATTCAATGAACAATTTCCACTTTATATCTTATTTAAAGAAATGAAGTTGAATTTTTCATTCATGAAAGATTATCCGATCATCTGATAGAATGATAGGTCATTCCATCTATCTATGTCACTAAAAAGGTTAGTAGAAGATATTAAATATACATAAGTCCATCTATGGTGAGGTTAATCATATATGGTTCCAAAAATGGACTTATACTTCATATATCATACCTCTTAATAAAATAAAACTAATTTCTACAAACTAGGGACTTCCTTTAGGCTAGTGGTAGGTGATAAAGGCATGTCTCACTTCAGTTATGGGTTTGATTCCCACAGCCTTGTCCAACACGATGGGTTGTCGCTCATCCAATGGGTTGTCCTTTTTATAAAACTATACTATTATAAAATTTCAGAAATAATATCAAAATATTCTAGCCTTAAACAATACTATCTAATGTCTAACTTAATCCAATCCAATCTTAAGGATTATCCAAAATACTTCTAACCAGTCTCATAGTATAGAGATAAATATTACTAGAGAGTTCATCTACTAAGCATGTGAATACCATCATTTATCCCAAGTATATCATAAGATAAATCATGTTTGGCACATTCCAAACATGTTAATACATTAATCATGTATTCTATTGAAACATGAGTTACCATAGAACCTTAGTGAAAAAAGAATGTTGTCAAAATTTAACACCTTCCAAATACCAAAATCCCAAAATTTCTGTATACTCAAACCATGATATCACTTTGTCCTTATATCAGTTATGAGCTCGTTAGTACTATCAAACATATTATTTTCTCCTTATCCCTTCATTATGAACATATCATTTTCTTTCCAAAAATATTTCAATCACTTTTCATGGTTACGGGTACCATACAATTATTGAGAACCAATACATAGATATTCCAATATTCAATGATACTATAAATGATATTCCACAACACTATTTTTTAATCTCGTTACATAAACACTTAATCATTCCACCACTTCTTTATCATATTCAACATCACCAATAGTGATCACATGTGACTTCCCTTTGTCCTTTTCCTTAAGAGGTTTTTTTTGTCGATCATCATTAACTATTGTATTAGAGAATTGGTTAGCATAATGCCCCATTTCCTTGCACTTGAATCTTTGAAGTGTTGGTGGTGTGTTCTCTGTAGTTTTATCTTTATTCATATCATTAGCTAAATTTTTTCCATTACTTCGAGAATCAGCTGCTCGATGACCTTCTTTTCCATACTTAATACATTTTCTAGTCCCTTTAATACAATTTCCACCATTATTCTTTCCACACTTTGAGCATAACGAAACATTTATCTTTTTTTCACCGTAGTTTTGAGATTTTTCCTTGAACACCATCTTTTATTTCTTGTCAAAACCGTGAGATGGATATGTAACACAAACTTCCAGTTCTACCTTGATAGTCCAACGCACAATTTCTTCATATCTACTGAAGTCTTTTATAGTTAATTCCCTTCGAAGTCTTGGTTTTAAGCCACTGAAGAATCGATCAACTTTACTTTTAGGTTGGATGATAAATCCAGATTCATACCTTGCAAGCCTTGTAAAATTCACCTCGTATATACCAACATATTCATCATCCTTTTTCTTAAGCTCAAAAAACTCATTTTCCATCTTTGTTTGAAGAATACAAGGAAAGAACTTATTGAAAAACAGGTTCTTGAAGTCATCACATTCCATTGATTCAATTTCATCTTGGGGCCTTGTATTCATAATTAGATTCCACCACTGGTCTGCTTCACCTACTAAACGGTAAACATCCAAAATGACTTTTTAGTGTTCTGAATAGCGATGTATGGAAAATATCTTTTCAATGCTACAGATCCATTGTTCTGCAATATCTGGATTAAAAGACCCATTGTAAGCAGGGGTGTTTCCTCATGAAGGACTAAATAGAATATTGTTCCCTTCTTTGCTAATTTGGAAGTCCAGAATGATTTATAGCATGTGTACTTATATAAATAATATTTTTCACTCCACTTCCTAGAACATTTAGTTGATTGGGAGGAAAATCATTGCATTGACCCGTGAATTGATCATTAACACGGTTCCTTCGGATTCAAGCCATTATCTAAAACCCAACAAGAATAGTGTGAGAGGCAAAAATCATACTAGGAAAACAACATAATAAAGGGGGGGTACGTTCAATCTCTAAAATCTTAGGTTTAACCCTTATTTATTCATGATCACGATCTTAATTCTAGGATAGTAACCTATACTTTATACTTAACCTTACGAACATCCCTAGACATACCTTATAAATATATATATGGATCTTACTAAATTTTTCACATCCTAGTTTCCAATGGTAAACTAAACCTTCGCTCTGATACCAACAGTAGAGACACAAAGCTTGAGGTATATGGACATTACATTACATTTTGAGGAATACATAATACATAACAAAAACACATGCCTAATGGCCATATTAGTTTAGTGTCCTCGAAAACTCGGAACATAATAATCTAATCAAGGTGAAGGATCTTCATCATCTCCCACAATTATCTTCCCCTTTTATTTTCTTACCTAAAACCTTTCTTTATATCCTGTGGAAAAGAAAAATAAAAAAGGGTGAGCTCAAATGCTCAGTAAGGGTAAACAAAAGATATGTCAATTATATCATATTCTTAAGATCATAAAGTTTGAAAATATTATCCCGCATAAGAGGTCATAATATCATGTCATGGGATAAATCATAGAACTACAATGTAATCCCAAAAATCAGAACATAATATATGAAACTTTTTGGCATACAGACATAAGCATAAAAAATCATTTCATATTAGTCAAGGCTCATCTCCAAGACCATCATAGTGGTCAAAGTCCATTACTGAACCGATTTCACTCCTCATTACAGCCCTGTAATATAGAACAAGATATACTTTCAGTTCTATCCATGTCTATCTCAGGAGATACAAATCTTTAACCAATTTATTGGAGGTAGATATAGGTCACACCCATCTCATAATGAAACCAATCTTCTGTGTTCCACAAAATCATAAATCATACATCATAGCATAACCCATGTAATAGAATGGGATTCTTAAGCATCATGCCATCATAACATAATCAATATAAGATAAAAGGACTTTATAAAAATAATTCCATCATAACATAATCAAATAAATGTAATAATAGGGATAAAAACATAACCCTATATCATCTTAGATGGAAAATAATTTTGATAAAACACATGAACATAGTTCTTGAGGGAAATATCCTTTCTTCTTCAAAAACATTTTATGTTCTCAACATGTCATGCAATAAAATATGTTACCTGAAAATAAACTTAAAAATGTGTAAAGGATGCTTCATGTAAATAATGTTCTATGAAATCATTAAAATCCGTTCATTTCATATAAGTTAAAAAAACATTCTTGTCGTACTTTGGCCGGAAAAGTCAACAAGTATCTTGTACTTAAAATGACAAAAGATTCCTTTCATATCTTTTACTAAAAATTCACCAATAGGTAAAATTGGATTTAAACAATTTTAGGAGGATAATATTACATATTGAGGAAACATGGATGTGGATGATAAATACTCCCCAGTAAATACTGAAGTATAAACAATCTCGTATAAAATTGAGATTGCGAGATTTTCCCTTACCTTAGGTATGATATGCTTTGTATTGATCCAAAACTCTTATATGATGATTTAAATAATGTAATTGAATTATTCCAGAATCATAGTCACTGTTATGATATCATATATGGTCATATTCTTATCTGTTTATTAGTAACATTTCTATGTTACTCGTTATTCGGGTGTTAACTACTTTATGTTCTTATGCATGTTTTGTCGAATAAATTCTTATTACACTTTTTAGTTTATAGATATATCTTTTAGAGAATGATATTATTATAATATATATAATATTTATTCATTAAATTCATTTATATAATCATTATTCAATGAAGATCATGTAGAACGAATCGCATCACATCGTGGAGACGGTAGGTCATACGTACGCACTAGCGATGATATCATTCTCATGATTGTGGAATTGTATTGGAGTGTATGGTGTATAATATTTCTGAATCGATATCACTTTACTATAATCATATATAGTTATATCTTCCATCATTATATCCATCCTATCATATTGG
Source organism: Viscum album (assembly GCA_963277665.1). Classification (NCBI taxonomy): domain Eukaryota; kingdom Viridiplantae; phylum Streptophyta; class Magnoliopsida; order Santalales; family Viscaceae; genus Viscum; species Viscum album. Next base: position 1,938,217,010 of record OY728142.1, read on the forward strand.
TGATAAAAAACAGATTACACCACGACGTGGAGACGGTAGGTCATACGTACGTACGCGTGGTAATTTCATTTTATTATAGGATGGATAGAATATTGACTATGGTTGTTTAATATTAACAATAAAATATAAGTATACAAGTGATACTAGAGTTATTACTTAAAAATGAAAAAACTCATATAGAGGAAGTAGAAGAAGAAATAAGTTAATGAATCGGTAAATGATGTTACCTTTTCTTCGATGTGCCTCTTCTAAACCTCCTCTTAAGGCAATAAATTTGGTCTTTTAAGAATAAAAGAACCTCTAGTATGTTTCTAGGTATGTTTAGAAGGCAAATTGGCAGGGTTTGGCCGAGTTTGACAGCTCAAATTGGAGTGAAGAGGAGAGGGAGGAGGTTCCCTTTTATAAGAGAGTAGAGAGGACTTTTGGAATCCCCCATGATATTAATTTATAATAAATTCAAATCCGACATAAAAACATCCAAAGTGACTCAAATTAAAATATGAGATAATATAGGGTTGTAATATCATCAAACAATCAAATTTAGACATGTTTTGTGTTTATTTTAAACCTTATCATTTTGATTTATCCTTATTTAATCTATTTAATTTTATTTGTGGTAATATTATTCTAAATTTTAAATGGTTATAAATAAATACTTATGTGTTGTTAATTTTTGATAATTGGATAATTTATTACATTTTAGACCATATATAATTCAATTTTTAATTTTTAACATTTTTTTTGTGATTTTTAATCATTTTAATAATTTTTTATTTTAATAAAATATCAATAGTGTAAATATTGAAACTATTAATTTATATGAATTTAAATAAAATCCAAACAGAAGATATGTTTGAACCAAAATATTTAATAGATTACTAACTTGTCATATTTATTTATAAAATTCATTGAGAACACTAATTAGTTCATATATTATTTATTTTAATATTTTTAAAACCATTTGTTTTGATATTTTTCTTTCAACATAATTTTTGTACAATTATTTAATATACTTATTTTTTCATACAAATTAAAAATAAAAAACATATATTAATATAAATACAATATCTTTCATAATAATAATTTTAGTTGAATTTATCTTTTAAAACAACTAACTTTTAAAATATAATCTCTATTAAATTATGAAGTGACAACTTTGACATCATTTAAAATAAAATAATATAAATGTAATAATCTCTTTTATAAAACTCCAAATGCTCCAAAAGCCTACCCTTGGATGATTATGTTTTATATATACTTGACCAATAAGTTTTGGTTAAGTTTTTGGTCCATTTGATGGGTATTATTATTTTAATAAAAACTATATTATTGATTTTTCAGTAACTAAATAATTTCAGCATCACTAATGTATAAGCTATTAAAGTAATTATGTATTTATTAAAAATTACAAATAAATTACCATGATGAATAAAAACATTTTCTCTTTTAATTGATTATTTATAATTGAATTTATATTCTTTATAGCCTTATATGGAAAATAATTTAATTAATAAATTTTGATTGAGACATATTTCAGTTTCCTTTAAATAAAATAAATTAAAGGTATTAATCTCATCAAAGTTGGTTCTAATAGATTCCATTTCGACCTAATTATGTTTTAGAGTGAATTATAATGAATCAGTTATGTTAATACAAGTATTAGGGTAAATTTATAATATTATATTTACCCATAATTACCGGATTTACCTTTAACAGTGGTAAATAAAATTAACTATAGTTACTATTCATAAGGCCTAAAAATAAAAAGTATCATATTAAAAATATTTGTACCTATTGATTCCAAATATAGAATCAATTTTTCTATATTCAATACACTGAAGTTTCAGTATTTAATTTAAAATTAATCCCATTGTTGAGAAAACGGGTTTTAAAAGATAAAACATTGCAAAAGATTGAAATGTTTTTACCTATGAATTTAATGTAAAATTAATGGTATATTCAATGGTTAAAATAAATTTAATTTATAATTTAAAACCATTAAATTTTATAATTTATCCATATAAATTATCTTTATGAAAAAAGTTTCTTTTAATTAAAGTTTAGCGTATTTTTACTATTCATAAAAATATGAAAGTTAACAGAAAAATATTAAAAAATTATCCAAAGTAAATTTTTATATACATATTGGAATGAATAAGTTAATTTTGTCAAATTGAACTCATAAATGTGTAAAAAATCATATTTATAGTGGGTGCTCCATCAAACGGTGGCAAAACTGCCTTTTTTGAAAATACTTATGTTACCCGAAAAATTTATTTTGTTCTCATACAATGTTCAAGAATATGTGTAAGATGAATGATAATGTTATAAAATTAAAAATCTAACAAACCAGGTAAAAAAAGAATATGAAATTTTCATATTTATTAGTATTTTTAAATTAATTATTAATTTTACTTTAAATGGGATGCTATGTTCGATGGCTTACCTGATAAGAAACAATAGGTTTCTTAGAAATCTTACTTTGCACACTAATAATATAATATTATTATTTTAAATGGTAGTTAACGCCTAGCCATTGTATTATTGGGAATGAATATAACTAAATACAATATGATTATACATGTTTGTTAAATTTTTTTACTTTTATCTAATAACAGTTAGAGGCTTAAATAGTGAATGAATCTAATTTTAAGCATAAATACTCTAATATTCACTTAAAGGTCGATTTATCTCCTTTTAATTGCGGACGCTTTTTAAATCTAGTTTTTTTCACTTTTATACGTTCCATTTGACCAAAGAAAATTCCTCTTTTGAATCGGGACACCAAAATTTACTTCGGATAATTTTTTGGTATTTTTTCTAATAAAATTCAATTTATAATGAATAGTGAAAATACTGTATTTTAATTCAAAACATCCTTTTATTCTAATTAATTTATAGGGTTATATTATCTTTTTTATTGGTTTTAATGTTTTATTAGAATATATATTTACCATTTAATCCAATATTGGTCATTGGAATTAATTTCACTTTTAAATTATACATAAAAAAGTGTCAATCTTTTGATAGTTATTGTTTCTTAAAAACACACTATTTGTTTTGAAAAATAGAATTAATTTTAATTTAATTATTATAACTTATATTTTTTTTTAATTTGGTAAAATCGACATCATTTTTTAATTCAGAATATCAAATATAACTTAGGCTTAATTTTTTGTATTTTAATGAAATACTTCAATTTTTGATGAAGAGAAAAACCACTAAGTAGTAGCTGAAATTCCAACATTTTTATTTAAATGAAATTTTACCGCTTTTGTGAAATGAATTTAGAAAATATGAGATACATGGTTGTTATTAGTATGTAAAATTTGGTTCAACAAGAAGAAAATAATTTTTGGTGAATAGTAACTTTTGACTTTTATTTACCGCGATTAAGGTAAATATGGTAATTCATGTTAAAAAGAATATTATAATAATACAAAATTAACTTAACACTTGTCCTAACCTAATTGGATGAGCAATGGCTGACCATGAGAATCCTCGAGTAGATTTTTGGACCCCATGGAGCCAATTATGAATGATAATGACGCTTTATTTTAATTAACTTAAATTAAAGACAAAAATGACATTAACAAATATCTTTTAGTATATCAATTTTTACATGGGGTTATATAAGTCATATTATAGACTATAAATATTATTTGGAAATATAAAAAGATTTCCTACATCATGGTATTATTTTTATAATTTTTATACATCTAATAAATGAAATTATTTATGACAAAATAATGTTGCAGTGTTTACCTCATTAACAAATCATTTAAATAAATAAGATTATAAATATTAAACTAGCATTCACAACCTGTCCAATTATTATTGGATTAATTTATTTCGACCATGATTCATCTTATCTTATACCTTAATGAGTTTTGGACCTTTATAAACCGAATATATATATATATATATAATAAAATAATATTATCACACTTTCCAAAAGAGCCCCTCCCCCCCCCCTTATAAAAATCCCTCACTTATAACCCATTCATCACACCTCTCCAGCCCCTTGGATCATCCAACCCCTGCCCAAATAATCTTTCAATATCAATCTCCTCCTCCTAGAAGCCTTACCTTTGGTATAAGTAACTTCAAGAAGTCCTGTTGGTTCAAACCAAATGATGTTATCCAAATTAAAGGTAAGGGTTTCTCTTAAATTCTTTTGTTTTATTTTGTTTTATTTTACTTATCAAACTCCTAAGGTCCTTTAATTCCTTTATTTTATCACAAAACCATTATCCTAAATATACTAGGATTTTTTTATGATAATGATTCGAACTAAACTTACACACACCTCCATCTAATGGATAAAGAACATACTGTTTCTGTGGACGACGAACTACTGCCTTACGAAACGATGAATGTTCAAATATCTCCTACTAACTCTCATGGTGTCCATTATGATGAAAATGTATTTATATATGATATATATTATGTTTATGTTTTCTTTATGCTTCTGTAATTTTAATTTATTCCATACCTTTAATGTTTCCATTTTGAGTAAACACGATAATTTCATTTGAGTAAGTGCGGACTACCGCCCCCTCAAAGTGATATGACCCGTTCATACCATACATGGGACATATAAAGGATAGATTTATTAAAAATATATATGATATTATACTTTAATTATAATATAACTATGTATCATTAAGTTTTCATTCAATTAAAATACGAAATAGAAATGAAAGTAGCGTTCATGCGTACGTACGGCTTACCGTCTCCATGAACGGTGCATTTCATTTCTTATCTCTAAATGTTATGTACTATTATAAATACATATATATACTGTATATATATGATATATATGATATATAAATCATGAATATCATTCTATAGATAATGGACTCTTGACCACATGGACAACTTGTAATTATAAGGTGTTCAGTTTTTTTTACTCAAGTACCAAATATCCAAAAACGACCATTATTAACGTAAATGATTAAGTAATGTTTATACCATGGTAATAAGAGATATAAAAGGAATAATAAACTTGAAAAAAGGTTTCCTAATCAATTATAAATTAACTTTTGTTTATTATTCAGGAATAACAAGGAAAAAACAAGTCAAGTTGGACCTGAGTTAAGGGATTTCTTATCTCACTTTTAATGTCGTGATATTTCCATTGTTCGCCACTTATTTATTGCATGTGGTGTATTGTGTACTACCATTTGACATATATTATCATGATTCTTTTTATATTCATGTTATTATGTGATTCATTGGTTGTTATTAACTTTTTTTCATACAACTCGATTGATTACAACGTGGTAAAGGTTTTTCTTGTAACTTTTTATTCCCGTGAGATTCCTGCTATATTTTCCACTATTTCCTTTTGTGTGGTGTATGTATTGCCCATTATTATATTAATTTTGTAACATACTTTAATTTATGGGTATTTACATCTTCATTGATGATCCTTCTTTCATGTGATGTATCTTTCGTATGTTACCCAATCAGTTAGGGAACCTTTCACCCTCCTCTTTTTTGAAAGACTTCTTTTTGTTATGTCTTCTAATTTACATATTATTAGGTTGGGCTATGTTCTTATATATACATATTGCTGTAAATTTTATGTCCAAGTGATGGTACACCCTTTTCTCTCTCATCAACTCATTTTCTGAATTTTAATGTGATGTTGTTAGGCTGTCAAATTTCTATAAGGTAAACTTCTTCACCCAATTTCAATTCCTTGGATTAAACTTCTACTTATTGATTATGTTGTGCTATAAATATTTCTGAATAAAATTTGATTTTATTACACTTAATATTCACTTATATTGGGGGTATTTATATTTTTCACACACAATTATGTCAATTATTTATCCTTAATCTAATGATACCTTCTTTATAAGGGATTTCGTCTCGATTTATATTCCATTGAGACTTCATTACTTTTATGCACCAATTCACTTTCATATGGTGTGTATAATATCCTTTGTCGTATTATATCATGAATACCTTTATCCACATGATATTATAATGTTTAGATTAAGTGTTATTCCTCAATTATTTGAATTCAAGATTCTCTCATTTTGTTAAAAACACATTAACTAAAATATCGTTTTAAATGTTTTAAATATTTATTTTTCTAAATATTTATCATTAATTTCCATGTTTTAAAAATGGATTTAAGGATTTATTTATATGTAAATTAATGTTTTCAAATGATAATTCATTTAAAAGCCTTAAAGTGGTATCGCACACTTTGATTCAAAAATCTCTTTATTAAATGTTTTAAATAGTTTGGAAAATGGTTTCGTAAAGCATTATTTATTTCAATATCCTGATTTGATATAATGTGATTGGAATGTTGAAATGTTACATTTCTTATATTCTTGTTTATGTGTTATGATTATGGTTGTTTGGAATTGTTTACATATACGGGTGGTTTCATGATAAACCTAGTGTGGGTGAGCCCAAGATAGCTCTCCAATGCATTGGGTAACGTGCCGGAGGTAAACATGAATGTTTCTTGGAAGAGATTTAAGGAATATACTGTGATGGGTATTCCAAATGTGACTCCCTATGTAACTGCGATAGCTACAGTGTAAGTATGTTATGAATTCCATAAGTTGCCTTTATTATTTATGATTTCTTTATGTTAGTTATGAATCTTATGATTTCATGAGGTATGTTAGGATTGAAAAGTATGGTTTCATAGATTCATATTTATTGATGCGCTAATGTTTCTTTTCATTATTTTATAACCCTTACTAAGCCTTTTATTCTCATCCCATGTTTTGAAATGTTTTTCACAAGAAAAAAAGATTAATAGTTCCAGCGATGAGATCAAGGAAAAGTCATGCTGTCTAAAACTTGGAACTAGACATGCCTCTATTTTTTTAGAGTTTTTATTTTATAAAAAATGGAAACTAAGAAGTACTGTCTATATGTAATTTTCAAGTTGTTACGTAATAGTTATGTCCTAATTCTCTAAAACTCTAAAACTGAAAATATCCTCAATGTGAATTATTCATTTAATTCAATATTATGTAATGTTTAAGGCAGGGTCCTTATAGTTGGTATCAGAGGTCGGTTTAGTTAACTTTAGAGGTTCGGGTGTTCTTTAAGTATAAGTGACATTACCATAATGGTTAGGATTTTTGAAAGAGCTATAGTTATTTTAAATAAAGTTAATTAGTTTAAGATAACATCAATAAGTATATCTTAGTATTTACCCTCATCATAAGATATTATATGATGATTTTACTGATATACTCACACTTACCTTTTTGGTTTTAGTATATGGATGGATCTAGTAGGCACCAAAGTAATAGTGGATGTGAAGAAAACTATGATGGTTTTTTGAATGAGGAACTGAATGAAATGGGAGCTATAATGAGAACTGTTGTGGTTATTTTCAACCAACTATCTGGAGTCATGATTGACCACCAGAACCTTGGTGATTTTTATAAGGCATCGTATATGTGAGTAACAAATCCCCACGGAAGTTCAGGTAATAATCATAAAGGTATGTATATTCAAAAACCTATGTGTCAAGGATGTGGAAAGAAACACATAGTAAAATGTTTCAAAGGGATGGTAAGATGCTATAGATGTGGAATCTCCTAATGCAGGCAATGAGAGCTTCACATCTCACATGTGGATATAGACACAATGTTAATATACGAATCATTGCATGGAAATGGTATAATACCCTGGTCCATTATTTACACAATCCAAAAATGCAGAGCCCTACTAGACAGTAATACTCGAGTCACTCACATGTGGAGGGAGGGGAATAAGGTGGCGGACCACTTGGTTTCCATGGAGAACCCAGGAACCCCATTCCAATGTATTTCCCATGTTTCTCATCTTAAACCTGAGTGGGTGAACTTGATTCGGTGGGATACCCTTGGTCTTCATTATTTCCTGCCTCCCTAAGCCTTGGTGCTTCTTGTATTATGTTGTATTCGTGTTTCTTTGAATAAAAATGGTAAGTTTATGATGTTGATTTCATGGAAAAAGGAAGCATCTAGTTGACTCTAGGAAAGGGAAGAAGTTATTTTAGAGGGATAAATTGAATGTTTTAAAAGTGGTGTGCATGGTCATTATACAAAAAAAATGTCCTAGGAAGAAGTTTCGGGAATGGGATCACTTGTATCATACAAATATATGTTTACCAATACCTAATTCCATTCCGATTGAGGATGATGAAACTGACAATGACCAATCAAAGGTATGGATTATTTCTTAACTATTTTTAAGGTATTTTTGAATCTAAGGGTATGATTCATGATTTTGTTTGTAGGAAATAATTATTTTAGAATAAGTTGGAAAGGAATGGTTAGTGGATCGTGATGAATGTTGAATGAGTAAGAAGACAACATATAAGGGATTCAAGAGTTATGGTATATTTCAGGATGGTGAAATGAATAAAAGTATTAAGGCTTTTTTGATGATGGGATTACATTAGAAGACTTTTTATAGTATGTGTAACCCTGAATTTTGATATATAAAAATTTTATTTGAGGAATAATTTTCTTTTCTTTTGTGGATATAGTTTTAATGAATTATATGGGTTTATAAGATCCTTGAATTTGAGGCAATTACAGGTTAATACATTTTGGGATGGAAAATGAAAGTTATTAGAAAACCATTGTGGTTAAAATATGTTATGGTTATTTTTGATTAATTTATCTCATTTTTTAAATTTTATAAAATCATATATCTTTTGATAAAGGAAAACACGCAGACCCGTGACAACCCATTGTGTCGGACAAAACTGTGTGAAACGAACCCACAACCAAACAGAGACTGAGATTTATTACCTACCACTGGACTATGTGAATTCCCTGGTTAGTATGACTAATTATCTTTAGTTAGATGATTTTATGAATCAAGAATAAGTTGATTTTGGGTTATCTATCGAAATTATTAACCTATCATAGAGAATATGTGATTATGTTAATTACTTTTTAAAATTATTCATTAAGAGTAACTGATGTTATTTGGAGATAAATGTTAATATTTATCTTGGAAAACATTGTGATTAAATCCTTCTGAGATTTGGGTTTCAATCTTAGCTTGGTTTACATTGAAAAATTTTATAGACAATTGCTTATGAAATGGTCTTTGTTGAACTTTGGGTTTTGTTTGACAAATTATGTAGATTTAGAGTAGTTTTTCTTTTTGTAAAAGATTATCCTTTTGGGTATTATCTGATCTCACCCCAAACAATTTTGGATTTGTTTAATGTCTAAATACATGGAAAAATATAGTTAATATTTTGTAGATTATGTGATTCTCTAGAAGTGGATTACAGCGCTTTCAATGAGAACAAGTCATATTGAATACTCATCGTTTGAAGAAGAAAAATGAGTTTGTGGTAAGAATTTAGTAATGGATGAAAGTCTACATGACAAGTAAGTATGTTCCCTTTTGTTTTTAGTTAAGATCATAAATAAATTCCTCAAAATTATGAAAAGTAACTTAAAACAAAAAATGTTGTTTGTTAAATTTTCCTATTGGGGAATCAAATACCGTTTAACCCATCACAAGTTTGTGATTTTCTGGTGGTTAACTATCTTCTAGTCGTGTTTTCTATCACTCTCTATCAGAACTTGATGGTTTTTTCCCCTCCATATATGTGTTCTCATGGAATACTAGTATTGTTTGTCTTGCGTAACCTTTTTTACTTCTCTTCCTTTATTTTAAAGTGATAGTTTTATTAACTCTTTTTCTGATGTGGGGCTTTCAATAATGTTTCTGAGCCCAATTTTAAAATTTCCAGGAAGTAATTTCCAAAAGGGGTAAAGGATGTAACAACCCAGGTAAATAAAGAATATGACATTTTCATATTTATTAATATTTGAAAATTAATTATTAATTATACTTTAAATGGGATGCTATGTTCGATGGCTTACCTGAAAAGAAACAATAGGTTTCTTTGATATCATACGTTGCACACTAATAATATAATATTCTTATTTTAAATGGTAGTTAATGTCTAACTGTTGTATTTGTGGAAATGGACATAACTAACTAAAATATGATTTTACATGATTCTGAAATGTTTTTACTTTTATCCAATAATAGTTAGAGGCTTAAAATGTGAATGAATCTAATTTTAAGCATAAATACTCTAAAATTCACTAAAAGGTCGATTTATCGCCTTTTAACGGAGAACTCATTCTAAAAATAGTTTTTTCAATTTTATAAATTCTTCTTTAAAAAATAAAATTCTTCTTTAGAATCGAGAAACAAAAATTTATTTTGGGTAATTTTGTGGTATTTTTCTGATAAAATTCTATTGGTAATGAATAGTGAAAATACAGTATTTTAATTCAAAATATCTTTTTAATCTAATTTATTTATATGGATAGATTATATTATTAATTGATTTTAAAGTGTAATTAGAATATTTTTTTACCATTTAATCCAATTTTGTTCATTGGAATTAATTTCACTTTTAAATTATACATAAACAAGTGTTAATCTTTTGATAGTTATTGTTTCTTAAAAACATGCTATTTATTTTGACAAGAGGAATTAATTTTAAATTAATTAATCTAACTTATATGTTTTTAATTTTTTAAAATAGACATAATTTCTGAATTCATAATATCAAATATATCTTAGGCTGAATTTTTGGTATTTTTATGAAATACTTTAATTTTTGATGAATATCGAAACCACTAAGTAGTATTTAAAAATCCAACATTTTCATTTAATTGAAATTTTACCGCTTCTATGAAATGAATTTTAAAAATACGAGATACATGGATGTTATTTGTAAGTAAATTTTCGTTCAATAAGATCAAAAAAAATTTTGGTGAATAGTAACTTTTGACTTTTATTTACCGCGGTTAAAGGTAAATAGGGTAATTCAAGGTAAAAAGATTATTATAATTATAAAAAACTACCTTAACACTTATCCTAACCTTATTTTATGAGTAATGGAATACCAGGAGAATCCTTGGATAGATTTTGGGTCTCCATGGAGCCACTTAAGAATGATAATGACACTTTAATTAATATAACTTAAAGTAAAGACAAAAATGACAATAACAAATATATTTTAGTATATCAATTTTTACATAAGGTTATATAAGTCATATTTTAGACTATAAATATTATTTGGAAATATAAAAATATTTCCTACATCATGGTATTTTTTTATAATTTTTATACATCGAATAAATTAAATTATTTATGAAACAATAATGATGCAGTGTTTACCTCATTAATAAATCATTCAAATAAATAAGATAATAAATATTAAAATAACATCCAAAACCTATCCAATTTTTATTTAATAAGTTTATTTCAACCATGAGTCATCTTATCTTCGACCTTAATGAATTTTGGACCTTTATAAACCGAATATATTTATATAATAACATAATATTGTCACAGTTTCCAAAATAGCCCCTCCTCCCCCTTGTAAAAACCCTCACTTCGAACCCATTCCTCACACCTCTCATGCCCCTTGGCTCATCCAAACCCTACCCAAAAAATCTCTCAAGATCCCTCTCCTCCTCCTCTTATAAGCCTTACCTTAGTCAGAAGACACTTCAAAAATCCCTTTTGGTTCAAACAAAAGAAAGTTACCCAAATTAAAGCTAACAGTTTCTCTTAAATTCTTTTGTTTTATTTTGTTTTATTTTACTTCTCAAACTCCTAAACTCATTTCATTCATTTATTTTATAACAACACCATTATACTCAATATACTAGGATGTTGTTATTATAATTATTTAAAGTACACTTACACACTCCTCCATCTAATGGATAAAGAATATACTGTTTCTATGGAGGACGAACTACTGCCTTATGAAACGATGACTATTCAAATATCTCTTACCAACTCTCATGGTGTCCATTATGATGCCGATGTATTTATATATGATATATATTATGTTTATATTTAATTTATTCTTATGTATTTTTAATTTATAGCATACCTTTATTGTTTCTATTATGAGTAAACGCAGTAATTTCATTTGAGGAAGTGTGGACTACCGCCCCCTCAAAGTGATATGACTTGTTCATACCATACGTGGGACATATAAAGGATGGATTTATTGAAATTATATATTATATTATACTGTAATTATTATATAACTATGTATCATTAATTTTTCATTCAATTAAAATATGAAATAGAAAACAAAGTAGCGTTCATGCGTACGTACGGCTTACCGTCTCTAGAAATGGTGCATTTCATTTATTATCTCCAAATGTTATGTACTATTATAAATACATATATATACTGGATATATATTATATATATGATATCTAAATCATGAATTTCAATATTTAGATAATGTACTCTTGACCACATGGACAACTTGTAATATAAGGTGTTCATTTTTTACTAAATGTACCAAATATCGACAAAACGACCATTATTAACTTAAATGATTACATATTGTTTATAACATGGTAATAAGTGATATAAAAGGTTTAATAAACTTCAAAAAGGGTTCTTAGTCAAGTATAAATTAACTTAAGTTTATTATTTAGGAATAACAGGGAACAAACA